>OV702297.1:412919470-417919470 GCA_916181665.1 Avena sativa
ACGTTTGATCACATATTTCAAAACCTATTTGCAACGAATCACATTTATAAGTTTAGATAGTTACAAAATATTTAGGTGCAATAGTAGTACGTACTTTATTTAGTTGGTGGTCAAGATATAATTTTTTTTTGAATGCTTCTTTGGACTACTATCAAAGAAACTAGTCTACGATTCCCAAACTGGTTTGAAAAGCTCAAAGCCTTACAAAACCAATCTTAACAATTCATTTTCTGACCTTGGTATAGCTTCAAGGATGTTTATTATGTTCTCTAGAATTATAGATTGTATTTTGCCACACGCATCAACCCTACGAGGCAATGTATGCCACCATTGACATCTTCATTCAACAAAAGAAACTGAAATATAGTAATACTAGCCATCCTTTTTTTTTTAATTATTTTGCCTTCTTTTATACCGCCAAAAATAAAACAAGGTTTTCCATAACAACCAATGCTTTATCCCTACGTGGAAAGTGCCTAGTTATGCATTTGTCTCGTATAAACAAGGTTTGACAAAAAAAATCGTTTTTTTCTCTAAACACCTCTGTAAGCATCTTTCATTGTACATACCCTTGGCAGGTTCATGTGGGCGAAACGTGTTATTGAAAGAAGTCATTAGAGAGGGCTCAGAAACGAACGGTTTGTAATTTCAGAATTCAGATCATTCTAATGTCTCAAACCAACTCTGATATGCGCGGCCCGGGGCCATGGGGTTTCTTCACAAATCTGAGCAACTTTTTTTTTTGGCTGAAACAATTTTTAGCAACTTCTGATAAGATGATAGTACATTAAGTGTTTTACCGATATTATTCACACAAGCAAAGTTGTTTAGTTTAACCGGTGGTATAACTGTGTTGCGGCTGTGTGCGAAACAGGTACCGGGCAGTGACGAGCGCCTACTACCGTGGAGCGCTGGGCGCCATGGTGGTGTACGACGTGACCCGGCGCGCGACGTTCGACCACGTGCCCCGGTGGGTGGAGGAGCTCCGCGCCCACGCCGACGGCTCAACCGTGGTCTCCCTCGTCGGCAACAAGGCGGACCTCGCGCCGGCGCACCGCCCACGCGAGGTGCCCACAGACGAGGCCGCGCAGCTGGCCGAGGAGCAGGGGCTCTTCTTCTCCGAGGCGTCGGCGCTGACGGGGGACAACGTGGAGCGCGCCTTCCTGGCGCTCCTCGAAGAGGTCTTCGTCGTGGTCTCCCGCCGGGCGCTCCAGCTCGACGAGGCGCGGCGGACGCGGCACGGCGCAGACGATGGCGACAACGAGGTGCTGTCGCTGAAGGGGACGAGGGTGGACCTGAACGACCCCATCATGGAGACCAGCGCCATGAAGAAGCCTCCCTCCTCGCAGTGCTCGTGCTCCTGACTGGGCGACAGGGTCGGACTGGACTGATTGTAAAGATCAACCATTGTTTGATGCAAGAATTTGCAGACATTACACCTTGCATTGATGTGAATATACATAGGCGTGCGAGAAGAAATGGAGGAATGCTTCATCAGTGACAGCGTTATCTGCAGGGAAGCTCATTTTCCCTCGAAAGACAGTTCAATTCCGTCTACGTACATATTACACCTTTGCATTTTGTTTCCGTCGCAAGAAAATAATGGAAAAAATCTCGAAACTAGCGGGCACATTTGATACCGTGGAAAAGGACCATTACAACTCACTGCAACTCCAGCTATGGACAACAATGTCGGAGCAACTAATAACTGACAGGTCCTTTCCTGCTCAGTCTTCTTCCTCTGCTTCGGCCGGCAGGTCTTCCTTGAACCACTGGTAGAGTCCTCCTTCCAGGTGGAACACGTTCTTGTAACCGTCGAGGACCAGCAGGTATGCTGCTATCAGAGACCTGCCAGGAGCCAAAGAACCGGTCAATCTTGTTAAACTCAGTTATCAGACAATGGGTTTGTGATTATCTATAGAAAACGATGCAGACTTCTTACAAAGTTCTTGCAGATAGTTCAGTTAAAGTACAAAAAATGATCAGAGGATATCTATACATACTACAAAAATGAAAGCTGCAAGGTGATTCTCCAAGTGTCATCATGATTTTGCATGAATTTGTATAAGTTTTAAGTTAACAGCTTTCCAGATGCCAGAAATTAGCACTGCTGGTTCTCAACTATATGATTTAAGCTGAGAAAAACTAATATCAAAATCTCTGATGTCAGACACAGCATGAAACAAGAGCAATCCAGAGATGGTCGAAGAGGGCATAACTACCAACTGAGATTAACTACCACGCTGCATATGATTGTGATTGTGCAGTATGGTATGGATTGGAAGCTATGCTCAATCAAAGCTGCATGGCAATTCTCCAAGTGTCATCAAGGTTTTGCATGAATTATTATAGCTTTCAAGTTCATAGCTTTGCAGAAGGAAGAGATTAACACTGCTGGTTCTCAACTGTGATTTAACCTGAAATATCGAGTATCTAAATCTCAATGGTCAAACACGTCATGGGATAAGAGCAATCCAGAAATGAGGGAAGAAGGCCTAAACTAGCAACTGAGATTAACTACCACTCTACAAATACTAGCCTCTTCAACTTTGTTTCATGTGGATGTGCAGTATGCTATGGACTGGAAACTCCAAAACTGTCATTCGGCTGACTGGGTCTGCTCAACTGAAGCAAATACACAATACTGAATTTGGTTACAGATTCAAAATATTTTAAAGAAGAAAAGCTAGAGAGAATCTTGTTAACATCCATCCATATATAACAATTTTTCCAGAACACTTCACAAGACACCAGGGGATGTGAGACACTGAATTCCCACTGGGATTCGAACACAGATTGGCTCGAAGATGCCACCGCGCTCCCACCACCGGGCCACGAGCCCATCCACAGATGGCTTTTTTTCATTTGGCTAATTTTATTGCTAGAGTAACTGGACCAGTTATGGTTGCAAATATCATGAACCTTAATAACTCAAAGAATCATCTAAGTTTGTTCACAGGATAATATGTTAGTAATAGTACTGAAAATCAGTCATGACCAGTTAAGCACCACATGATAACCCTAGAACATGTCAGATCTACGGTGAAACAAAACCCACAGTAGAAATAAAGAACACTTCTAATTTCAGAAAAGATGCAAGAAATTCTGCTTAAGCCAAATCACATTAATAAACTGTATCGGTAGTTCAGCACCTTCATGACAATTAGAAAAGGACCAAAAATCGATGGAAACAAATCAAGTTTAGCAATAAATACTGGGGCAACATAGTATACCTAGATTGCTTCCCATCAGGTAGATTCTGTGTTGGCTTCATTGTTCCTCCGGCTGAACATGCTACAATTATCTTTGCATCCTTACCAAGTTTTTCTTCAACACCTGCAGAAAGATGGCATCTGCATCTGATTGCTGGTACATATATAAATGGTGAGAAAGTAGAAAACAGAAGTGCTGCTACCGTACTTTTTATGAACTCAGGATTCTCTTCTGTTCCAGCAAATATGCCGAAGAATGCAAATGCTGCCCGCCTTGCTATGTCCCATGCTGTCCACTCCTTTATTAATCTGTATATTTGTACATTAACGGCACCAGGTGGGTGAGCCTGCATAAAAATAAATCCATAATTATGGTGCCACTGTGGTGCCCCGGTCTGAAACATAAAATTCCATTATATGAAGCAGCGCATAGTATATCGAAGGAATATTTGACAATATTTTAGACATCCTTGGAAATGATTTGCTCACCGTTAGCCTTTTAGGTACTCCAAAGCTGTTTTTCTTTTTATGTTCACATATTGCAACATATGTTCTATGTTCAGTTATTATAGAATTGTATGCAAAATACTGTTGTTGATTCAGTACATGAAAAAAGACACATACTAAGTTTGCTTCAGTCAGTGTTTCTGACAGATGAATGGCACAGAAAAAGATGTAGCCGTATGTTAAAATAAGTCTTAATTTTCCTTAAGCCCAAAAGCATGATACACAGCAACTGCAAGATACCTGTTTAAACTCTGCTTCTGGTCTGACATCAAGAATTACAAAGTTGTTTTCCTTTTGAAGGCGCAGTGCTTCCTTCACATCAACACTACGTACCTACAAAAACAAACAACAGAAACACCTCCAATGTCAATGATGGCTGCTAAGCATAGAAGGCTCACCTTGACTCAACAGTAAATTATGCTATTAACATATGAGTCAACACGAATAGGTAGACAAGTCCCCATAATGTACAGGGCCTAATTCACACAGAAATATCTAATTTTTCTACACATACATGTGCTACTCGAACCCCCTTCATAAAGCCTATGATTAAGAATTTCGCAGAAAGCTTCATATAGATTTAACAAAAGAATAGTTAACCGTCAGAATGATGGTTATTACCCGCTTCTCTAACAGGAGTTGCCGCTTGATCTTCCATTCTTCTTCAGCTGCAGAAAATAAAAGGGAACATGCCAAGACAATATCATGCACAGCAGAATAATTAACAGGTCCAGATCAAGTAAAAGGAAGCAAACATATCCACAGTACCTGGAGATTTTGCAGTCTTAGTGGCAGCGCATGTTATTCGCAGCGAGCGAGCGCCATGCACCCGGTAATGTTTTGCAGCCTCTGACGGGCGCCAAGAATGGCCAGATGTGAAGTCTGAGCAGGAGGATATCCTTGACGAGCAAGGAAGGTTGGCTTTCACTATAGAGCTAGCGGCGATCATCGTGGTCATGAGATATAGAACAACAAAAACTTGGGAGAGAACCAGAAGATAGCTTAGCCCCTAACTGCTAAGGCTTCATCCTGTTACTGGAAGGAGATATTTTTGGATGTGGAAGTGTCCAAAGGACCTAAATGGTTCAGGATGGGATGTGCCAGCATATCTGAACTAGTGGTTGAGGTTGAGCAAGTGTTGAGATTGACAATCTGGAATCTGGCTGTGTAGCTTGCCCTGACCCCACAAAACCAAGTCATCCACATATTTTATTACAGAAACTTACCACTTCTTCTCTCTTACCATGAGTAATTTCTAGTGTTTGGATCATACAAATTTCTAGCTTTTTCTGAATGTGCAAAATAAAATGAAACAAAAGGATGCAGCAGTAGTTCAGTAAAATCCAACTCTTTATTGTTACTCACCAGTTACCACCTACAAATGGGAACACTGAAGGTGCCCAAACAGATTGATTCATGGAAACCAAATCAACTAAACAATACTAGTACACCAAATAGAGCCCCTGAAGTTTCAGTTCAGAACACAAACGAAAGAAACCATCTCCAGTTCCATGCCAAGCTAAGCTAAGCTCAGTGCTCACTCACTCCAGTATCCATCTTCCTTCTCCTCCTCCTCCCCGTCCTCTTCGCCGATCTCCATCGACGCCTCCTTGAAACGCTTGACATTCTCCAGCGCCGCCTTCCGGAACAACCCGATGTCCACTGCTCCGGCCACCATATTGTACCCCCTCAGCTTGAGCTGCTCAGGTGGGTCATTGGGCATCGCAAACCCACCCAAGTAAGCCGCATTGGTCTCTGGCGCTGCATCCTTCTTCTTCCTGGCCTCCAGCACCTTCTTCTCCGCCTCCCTCAGCGTCGCTCGCACCTTCCTGTTCCCCGGATCCCACAGGTACCCCATGCTCGCCGACAGGTCGAGCGGGCCCATCTGGACGACGTTGACCCCTTCAACGGCGGCGATGGCGTCTACCTCCGCAATTCCGGCGGCGGTCTCGACCTGGCACATGATGAGGGTGTCGTCCTCGCAGCGGGAGACGTAGGAGTCGTCGAGGCCGTACGCGGATGCGCGGACAATCGGGTAGGCGGCGCCACGGACGCCGCGGGGCGGGTACCGGCAGTAGGAGATGGCCTCCGCGGCGGCGGCGGGGGACTCGACGGCGGGGAGCATGAGGCCCGCTGGGCCGAGGTCGAGCGCCTTCTTCGCCCAGACGGGGCAGACCTCCGGTAGGCGGAGGACGGCGGGGGTGCGGGCGGCGTCGAGGGCGCGGAGGCAGGCTAGGGCCTCCGTGATGCCGCCCGGCCCGTGCTCCATGTCGACGACCACGTAGTCGTAGCCGGCGAGCGCGGCGATCTCGGCGAGGGTCGGGGAGAAGGAGAGGAGGAAGAGGCCGTAGAGGGTGTCGCCGGCGGCGAGGCGGGACTTGAGGGAGGGTACCGGGGCGAGGAAGTCGGAGGCCGAGGCGGCGGAGGCGGAGATGGCGCTGGCGGCGCGGGTGGGCTTGCGGGGGAGGAGAGAGAGGCGGCATGGGGTTCTGGGTTTGGGCTTCGGCGCGAGGAGGTGGTAGGAGAGGGAAGTTGCGGCAGCGGCAGAGGCCGCCATGTTGGCCGCTGAGGTGGCCGGCGGCTTGCTGGTGGCTGGCGGATCTGCGACGGACGAGACCGGCGGCGGCGGCCGGGGGAGTGCTGTTGCGCGACTGACAGAGTGTGGTGTCACTTCTCACGTGCCGCGTGGATCTGGCTCGGCTTGACTTGATCTCCTGGACCGCGCCGGGGAGTCGCTTGCCGCCGGGTTCTGACGGTCCTTTGCCCATCAACGGTAAGTAGTACTGCCACCCAAACCTGGCCAACGGGCTGGTGTTTAACGGGCCAGCCCGTGGGCCCGCCACAGGCAAGGCCCGGCCCGTGGCGTGCCGGGGCCGTGCCCGTGCCGCGGCTGCAGGCACGCGGGTCGGCCTGGCACGGCCCGAGGCAAAATAAGGGGGAAAGGAGGGGTCGAACTCGGTACCTCCATGCCTTAACCAACGAACCTGCAAACACTTGGTGTTATAACTGATATTCGGCCCTTATTAAGAGAGAAATCGACGGGCCAACAGAAAACAACAGAAGGCCCGCGTGCCTTACGTGCCACGGGCCGGCCCGTTAGGCCTCCGTGCCGTGTCCGGGCCTCGAGGCCAGGCCCCTGTGCCGGCCCGGCACGCACGTGAGCTAGGCGGGCCACGGCGGGCCGTGCCGGGCCATGCCCGTTGGCCAGATTTGCTGCCATGTGACACTAGCACTAGGACATATAGTGTGGGTGTTTGGTGTTGTGCGTCGCATGTCACAAAAAAACATGGTGGAAGATACAAATACAAGATAAAGTGAAATAGTAGTGAAGTTGTGTAATGATACAAAGAGATAATTTAAAATCGTATATAATTTTGATAAAGTGAAAGTGCCATCATTTCAAATACAGATTTGAAAAACATGTCCCTACTTGAAATATCGTATGTTCTTGCTGTTAGAAAATTTTCGTACTTAGATGTAGTCCAATTTTTTCCACATATTTTAGTAGTGTTGAGATATTGTATTAGTGCCGAAATCATAATACAAATGTGCACATAAGTATATTTCTCATCATTTATCATAGATGTGATGGTATCCTCGGCACTCGCGTAACTAAATCTGATTCACGTAGAGTCTATCAAAAAGAAGTATCGGCTAAACAGAGAAATGCTACCAAACAAATTCTTAGCTCAACATGTTTCACGAGATACACCAAACATATGACATAATCATAGATCGGTCCCTGATGCCTAGGGTGACATGTCTTAGGAGTCATGACCGAAAGCCCTGACGGGTGAGACGGACTACCATTAAACACATCTTTGGTAGATTTGAAGCCCGTGGTAAATAGGTATATGTACGTACTGGTACATGTGAATGGTTCTCAGTTTTCGCTCATGTATGCCATGTAGCACCCCAAGCATTGCGGTAAACATTACAAACATAATTTGTTCATCATTATGTAGTTCTAAAATTTTGAGTTTTTCAGCTCAAAAAAGAATTGAGTTTTTCCTAGACTATTTCAACTTAGAGAAAACCATCCACCTATATCTCTGCTGCTTTAACCACGGAGCATTTTTTTTGACAATCAGTATCATGATATGTTTATTATAGTGAATAGTATGCGGTAAAGATACTTGAGTTGTCTTTGATAATTACAAAATAAAGTCTTAAAGAAACTAGCAAAATATCAAGATCTTCAAACTCTTTTTTCTTACATGACACAATCTTGTACTTTTTCAAAAACAGATCGTAGATACCAAACCACAAATATCTAAATACCAATGAGTGTTTTCCAGTAATTTTGATTAAAGCAATTAACTAACATCAACAAGAGTACCTAACACTAGTATTCCATGGAAAACGAAGCAAACAACCTAGTCAACATTGCTAGGAGTTGAGAGCAGGAGTCACCATTGTTGAGGAGATACCAGCTGAGACATGTATTGCGAGGACGATCCTTCTCGCACAATCATAGAAACCATCCAAAATTGATTCGGCGAAGCAAGATATGAAAGACCATATTAAGAAAAAATGATCTTCCAACACCACCATTAACATTGGGAAGGAACTCTCATCATCAAACAAAGGAATGAAAAATACTTTTAAAGAAGTTATTGTCTCTGTCGACAGGAAGGCCAAAAAAAAGACAACCACCAAACATGAAACTAATATGGTGAAAGAATTAATCTTATTGGAAAACTTCGCCTAAACAGGTTTCTCGCCCCTTCCGCCGTCGAAAAAGTCGGCCAGAGGATCAGGGACCGATAGATGAGGAGGCGGAGTTGTGGTGGGCAGGGTTTGTGGAAGAGGAGATGGCGAATGTTCATGGTTGAGCCTAGCTCATAGGTTAGTTACTCGGAATGTGTTGGGAGCAAGCTTTTCTTTTCCAAACCCACCCACTATATATACAAAGATCAATTACCATGTCAGGATTGGAGTTAATTCTCTTATTCTTCACCGAACCGGTACAGCCGTCAGCTCCAAGGAGACGATCATAGGAGAAAACCCATCTAGGGTTCCGCACCCCTCATTAGTGACGTCGTTGGTCCGTTGCGCCTCTGCTGGCCCTAGTGCCTTTGGAGGTGTGGCGGGTCACGATCTCTCGCCAACTGAGGTTGTTCGTTCTTTGTGTAGCATGTTTTTAGTGTCTTCTTGGGGATGTTAAGACGAAGGTTACGTCTTGAAGTCAGAATAAGCTTCTTCCCACTCTATCCTCGCTCTGGTGGTGCATCTAGCGCCTACAGAGGGCACGTGAAGTCGTTTGTCCGGTGGATCTGAGATTCCGTTTGTTTTCGTCTTTGTTGGTTTTTTAGGCCAGTCTCTTCAGATCTACGGTTGTCATCTTTGACGATGGTTGTTGCTTTAGTGTGCTGGTCCTTTGTGGCCTTAGCACGACGACTTCCCGTATATCTACTACAACAAGCTCTACTACGACAAGTTTTGTCCAACTTTCGTAATGAAGGTGCGAGGACGGTGGCGCGTCTTCGGCTCGCTCTAGTGTATAGTCGTCGCTAGGTGGTCCAATAACCTTATTATAATTTTTATATTACTCTTAAACCTCTTTGCACTGCTATTGATAATTACTAGATGATACCCCGCATGTTGTTGCGGGACACTTAAGAAAATATTAGGTGATGATAGACGATTTATATTAAAAACTTTCATTCAATTGATTTTAGGACGACTAATGGAACAACCAGCTCCTTTTCGCATTTCGTATATTCTCATCAAACTGCCGCAAGGAAAAAAATATCTATAGAGTATACAAAATGGTATCAACGTTTCTAGATAGTGAGCGTGTAAGAAGTTTAATCTTGTTATACGTCGACAGGGTTTTTGCTACAATGAATAGTATTATTTAATTATTTGAAGAAAAAGGAGAGATTTCAAACAAAGGTAGAATTGCCGACAACTTTTCCTTCTACATTCAAAATTGTCAGAAGATTAGAGCCCACATAAATATGATTGGACAACCAACTCTACATGTACCTCGCTGTTTATATGTACAACCTCTGCTTGAAAGCATATAAGACTTTTTTTTTGAGAATGCATATAAGACATTTTGACGGGCTAAAATAGATTATTGGTTCCCCATATCGAAAAAAAAGTCTGTTGGAATGTCTTATATTTTGGAGTAGAGGTAATCTTATAAAAAAGCATAATTTTTCAAGGTAGTTTGGCAGGCTTTCGTAAGTAGTGTGCGTATTTGGTACCATCCCCTTCAATTCTCCATCGACTTGCTTAAACTGACGAAGCTCTGCGGTGCACCAAGAAGACAAACATATCAATTCAACCAGATACTAGTGCTGATACCTTTGCAAGGAAGGATAGCACAAAGAAACATAGATTTGCTTGAATTCAGGCTTGTCAAACAACCAAAACGAAGCCTCAAGTCCACTAAAAGGTTGGCATCCAATCTAAGATAGAAAATGTGACATGAAAATTAGACAATTGTGATGTAGGAAAATAAAACACCATACGTGGAAATTAACTTCAGTACAACTGTCATATACTTGGAATGTAACAGGTTTTACCTTTGACAAACTCACGTAAGTACCAAAAATTATGCAAAAGATATTTGGTTACTCGCAGTTTCTACTCTACACATGAAAACCCAATTTTCCATAATCATATGTGATATAGTACTCCCTCCGTTTTTAAATAGGCCACCTCGGAAGTATGAAGCCATTAATGATACTGGAATGCAAGTTCTCTATGATGCGGTCTACTAAATAGCGAATTACCTGCTCGGTGTGCCGTTAAATATTTACTTTTGAGAATGTTAAAAAAAGTCGAGCAACTCCTAGAGGTAATTTATCTGGCGGGCATATGAATAAGACCGTTAGATTTATATCATCAATCATGTTTAGTTTAAGAGATATACCAATTTCGCGTGCATAGATAAAAGATTAATAAACCATTTATGTGCTTATTCTATATAACTAAGAAGATCACCACTAACCTATTTCTCTGCACATGCAGCTAGCCACCTCAGCAGGCCCACCGGAGCAACCATCACATGGCCACGTCATCCATGCTTGAAGACCAAACCGCACTATCCTATATGTTGAGGGCTTCAGACGCGCCTCATGCAGGTCGTCCATTTTTCTTGCTCAAAATTAATGATAATTAGTGAAGACGAAGAGAAAAAGAGAGATTGAAACCGAATGTGAAGACAAAGAGAAAAAGAGAGATTGAAACGGCGGGAAGAAGCCCTGCCTCAAAATTAATGATAATTAGTAAATGGCATCAAGGTTAATTAGCAAGAAGAGGCGTGTCTGAAGCCCTCAACATATAGGATAGTGCGGTTTGGTCTTCAAGCATGGATGACGTGGCCATGTGATGGTTGCTCCGGTGGGCCTGCTGAGGTGGCGTAGCTGCATAGAGAAATAGGTTAGTAAGGGTGATCTTTTTAGTTATATAGGATATAGGATTAATGGATCGGTGAGATTTCCAAAAAAAAATTACCATGTCACGATCGGGACACTTCAACGCAATTTGACGGCTAGCATTTAACCTTAATCCTTTGTCTGCCACGAGGGGGAAAAAAAGAGAGCTCCTCGTTGCCACGGGCACCTGACGCAGGCCTTAACGTTTTCTTGGGCAGAAGCCCCTCGGCCTTAACTCATCCCTATCCTCTTCCTCACCCCTCGCCGGCCCAGCCCATCATCCTTCGTTGACCCCTCGCCGTCGGCCGGCTTCCGGTCTCCGCCACCGTTCGTCCCTCCACCGCCACCCCGCATACCCTTCTCTCGCGCCCTCATCGGCTCGCCGCACGCCCCTGCCCATCCCACCCCACCCCGCGGGCCCTCGCTCAGGACTCCCACCGCAACATCCACTCCCCCCCTCCTTCCGTAGGCGCGCCGCCTCCGGGACTCCGGGCGGAATAGCGCGACAGGACCAGGAAACATGAGGCGGCGGCCGGGGATCGCCGGCTTGCAGAACGCGGCGGCGACTCGTGTACGTGCACTTCGTCTTCCGATTAGCTTACATGGCGCGTGGTTTTTTATCCCTTCGGATCCTGAGATGCGACTGTGCTTGGGAACTTCCAGGACAAGTTCCGGCTGGTCGGGGAGAATGTGGCCAAGGTCAGGACGGATGTGATGCAGGAGCAGCTCGCCACCTTCAGGTCGCAGCTCGAAGAATTCGCTAAAAAGCATAAGGTGATTCGCTGCTCCTGTATTTTGGTTTGCATGCGTTGAAGTGGAGGGGAAAAATTGCTGATGGTACTTAGACTGAATTGGCATGATATATAACTAATTCTCCGACCTGCCTGTGGACACCGGGATAGGATAATAAATGACATCGACCATGGGGTTAGATTGTATCAGCCGTGCTTGTTTGTATTTGCTATCCATTGGATTCTTACAATCACAAATGGAATGGCTATTTTTGGCAAATCTGAAAATAGTGTAGTTACTGCTTATGTATGAAAATTGAATTTATCAAGCAAACTTTGAAAAGGGGAACCTAACTAGCTTTTAAGTGCATGGCCCAGCATATACCCAAAACTGAATAAGGTTCATCTAATTTGGTTTTAAGTGCAGGACCCAACAACCATAATTTGCTGGTGTGAATTTCTTCTGTGCATGTGGAATAACTCAGATATACTCTGATGTGATTAATATACTGAGAAATATGTCAACTTAAAAACAACCATTTTGATTTTTCTTTTCACCATGGCACAGCCTTGTCAAATTTGCATCCTGAAATTTTTGCTGTAGCTGTCGGAAGCTATAAGTTCCCTTTATGGATTATAATCGCATTATGGTTTGTTCTAAATTTTGATTTGATTTTTTTTAGAATAACAGGGGCATTTCATTGAAACGAAACCCTGGATCGAACAGGTTCAGAACAATCATTTTGCTGCTAACGTCAGCAACACAACACGGCCTACAGCCACAGGTCACTCGAGCACACCCCGCTCATGAGTGACATAAAAGCAAAAACTTCCTGGCAGAGGAAAACGAGAGTAAAACAAGCAGAGGTTTTGGATTACAGGAGCTATAGGTGCATCAAACACCAGCTCAGGCCAGCTTCACGGCATGACGATGGAGGGATTCAAGACCGAGGTTGGTGTTGCCTAGGTACCTGGTCCAGCGACTTTCTTCAGTTCTGGGGATTTCATCAGTGCATCAGTCCGAGATGGTGCATCCCTCAGTCACCTTACAGTAATGCAGGAGCTCGGAGGATCGCCGAAACATGTAGGCAGAATCTGTCCGCTGCTCCCATCATATGATCATTGAAGATGAGCCTCCATATTTTAATCGAGCAGAGTATCAGCCTCTACACCTGCTTAACATCCATCCAAGGATGACCATTGAAAATTTGGTCATTTCTTACTATCCACAAACTCCATAAAACTGAAGAACAAACATAATTTAGCAGGGCATGCTTTTTGTTAGCCACCCAGAATCTTGCAATAGATTCATAGGAGTCACTAACAGGCATATCAAAGAAATTAGAAATATGAAGCCAAACCTGTCTAGCTACTATGCAGTCAAAAAACAGGTGATGCGCAGTTTTTAGATCAGAGCAGAAAGTACAGCCTTCAGGTTTATGCATATTTCTTTTCTTAAATTGTCCAAGTCATGATTCTATTCCGTGCTAAGAGCCATAGGAAAATATGAATCCTAGGAGGGATGTGCAGTTGCAAACTGATGGAATAAAAACTGGTACCACACCCCCAAAGTTGATGATATTGTGCAAGGTAGTAGTAGAGTAAACCCCACTGGCATTGTATTGCCAGATAAGAGCATTACAGTCCATAGAATAAGAAATGCTGGATGCTAACTCTTCTAGTTCATACCAGCAATTCATCATAGAGGGGTTTAAGTTTCTCTGAAAAGTTAGTTTTAGCTGGGAACCATCCCAGATCTGACTAACAGTGCTACCATTACAGATGATGTAAAGATTGAAAAATTGTACAGCTAGTGGAGAGGTCCCACACCAGGTGTCCTCCCAAAATCTGACAGTTTTTTCCGTCTCCTATCTTCCATCTGTACCCAAATTTGACAGACCTAACTGCCCACACAACACCCTTCCAAAACTGGGAAACCCCAACTTCATTGCTGCAGAACATATTTGGGTCATGAGTCTTGTACTTGTTATCTACCATGATCCTCCAAAGCTTCCCTTCGTCTTTAGTGTACCTCTTAATCCAGGAACCCAAAAGACAGAGATTTACATTAGCTAGATCAGGTACTCCTAGCCCACCAAATCCTTTCTTCCTAAAAATCAACTTCCAGCTTGCCAGATGAAGTTTCCTGTGGCCCTCAAAATCATTCCACGGGCAGTTGGCTAACTGGGTGTTAATTAGTTCAAGGGCCCATTTGGGGAACTTGAAAAAGGACAGAAGGTAGATGGGTATGCTCGCCAAACATGCTTTAATTAAAGTTAACCTAGCTGCATAAGACAGCAGCTTGCCCCTCCAGCCAGCAATCCTTTTTAAAATTTTATTTATAAGTGGCTGGATGTCAGCTCTTCTTAATTTATCATAATACAGAGGTATTCCTGGATATTTAATTGGGAATTTTCCCAAACAGCCCAGAATTTGAGTGAGGGCCTCAACTTCTGGATCATTTTGATTTGATGTCATGGCAGCAGCCTCATTTGTTGATTTCTACTTTCTCTGTTCTCTACGTTTTGGCAGGCTTAATTGTCTTGCCAAAAGATGTCTTGTAAAAGGGAAAGGAAGGAGTACCATTTGAGTGACATACATTACCCCTGGCTTTGACCGATTGATCAGTAATCATTTAACCCCCTCTTTATCAAACCAAGTAAAACATAGTCTTATGCCAAAACACCTGTCTGGATGCTGTACTTCCTTTCTTATCATCCGGTATTAATTAGGTGGATTGCTATTTTTTGTGATAGCTGGTAATTCTGGATATCATTTTTTTTCATGTCTTCTAATTTCAGTGTTATGATATTTGCATTATTATCCACATGTGCTACAACAGATAAGAATAAATTTCTAATGGCAAAGCA
The DNA here is from genome assembly GCA_916181665.1 of Avena sativa. Classification (NCBI taxonomy): domain Eukaryota; kingdom Viridiplantae; phylum Streptophyta; class Magnoliopsida; order Poales; family Poaceae; genus Avena; species Avena sativa. The sequence continues at coordinate 412,934,182 of OV702297.1, forward strand.
TATATCAGTGTCACCTCTGCTAATGTTATTTATACATTCTGATAGTGCAGAGTGACATACGTAAAAATTCGGTATTTAGACAGCAGTTTCATGAAATGTGTGCAAAAGTTGGAGTAGATCCACTGGCATCTAATAAAGGAGTCTGGGCAGAGCTCCTAGGGATTGGTGATTTCTACTATGAATTGGGTTAGTATACTTTAAGTTCCATTTGATTTTCTCTGGATCTTGTGAGTTTCTTTTGTTCCATAACATCCATGTCTATTGTGGCAGGTGTTCAGATCGTTGACATATGCATAGCAACCAGATCGCTTAATGGTGGTTTGATTGACTTGCTAGAACTTCGCAAACTTCTCTGCCAGAAGAGAAAAGCTGATCTTGCATCATTATCGGCAGATGACTGTTTACGTGCTATAAGTAAGCTGAAGGTAAGTTTTGTAAGCTTATATTGTTGAATCACATGATTGGGAATTTTAGAATTGATGGTTCACATCATTCTACACTTTATACCTGTTCATAATAGATAATCCTGGCTCAGTACATTATTGGATATATTTCTGGTTCTTTTAATCATTCATTTGTGAACTTGCAGGTCCTTGGTAGTGGTTTTGAAGTATTTTCTGTTGGGAAGAAGAAGCTTGTGCGATCAGTTCCTACCGAATTGAATAAAGATCACAATGGGATACTTGAGCAAGCTCAGGTTTGTACTTTTCACACGCTGTTACAATACAAGCATATCAGTTGACATATGTTGGAAGTCAGAAATCTCCGTACAATATATCGGAAAACCTTTTTGCCAAGCTTATTTTAGTTTAGAGCTAGACAAGCAAGACAGGTTGATAGAAGCTTTGAAATTTTGACCATGCATAAACTGTAACGTGTACATATCATAATACCATATTTCTCTAGTTGTAATATCATTCAAATTCATATGCAGGCTAGAGGCTATGTCACTGTGGAACAAGTTGAGAAGGAGTTCTCATGGTCAACTGGCCGTGCAATCGACGCCCTTGAAACTTTACTGAAGGTAACTACCCCCCTGTAGATTTCCTCTTTACGGTAGGAATCTACATGGTTCATTCTCGTGCCAAAGGAAAAAAAAACAGAATTATGTGATGCAAGTTATGCTGGAACTCTGATACATACACACTGGACTGAGTCCGACACTGATTTTGTGGAACCATATGGTTATAATTACTCGTATAGTTATTTGCAATGTGTATCACATCCGCGGTTTCTAACACATGAAACTTTGTTGTATGACCAGGAGGGACTTGCTATGATCGACGACGGGCACAGGGATGGCAAGCGTAGATATTGGTTCCCTTGCGTCACTCTCAGTTCGGATGCCACTGGTGGTTCAGAAGGGAAGTCATAACCTGTTCTGCATCAGTTCCATCGCGCTGTTGTATTCTTTCCCTTGTGTTCATGATAGCTGGAACCACCAGTGCTACTGGAGCATTACATTTTTTGGCTCTACCACTGCCACTATCACGTCCTGTGAGAAGTAAGGAATAACATTATCTTGTAGTACCTGGAATTGTATACTGTGTGATACTTGCTTCAGAACTCTGTTGGTTTTTCAGCAAAAAAAAAAGTGAATTTATTGTTCTTTTGGAAATCTGTGTGAACAACACGGATTTTAGTGGAATTTATAGTGTATGGAATTTAGATAAGTTTGTACCCATGTTTCTTGTATACATTCTATTTTCCTATTTGAAAGTCGAGTACCAAGCGTCACTAGTACCTCTCAAAAAAAAAGTATCACTAGAACCAAATATTTAAAAGAGTGAAATGGACCATGGGCCATGGGCTGCGGGCTCACAGCCCATGATAACTTGAGGGTGTGGGAGAGTCTTCGCTATTTTCTACTACCGGTCAATTTGGACAGGTGAAGGAAGGAGAAAAAACTGAAAAACGACAGGAGAAATGGCGACGGAGAAGCGTCGGCGTCACCACGGACCGCCGGCCGGCGACTCCTCCTCGTCGACCCCCGTGTCCTCCGCCGTCACGCCGTCCCCTCCGCTGGACCTCCTCCCGGACATCGCCCGTCGCCTTACCTCCCTGGAGGACTTCTTCTCCCTCCGCGCATCCTGCCGCACCTACCGCGCCCTCCTCCCGCCGTCCCGCCCCCTCCTTGCCTCCCAGGCCCCGCTCCTCCTCGTCTCCCTCTACCCCTCCTTCGTCGAGGCGCTCTTCCACCCACGCCTCCGCCGTCTCCACCGCTTCCGCCTCCCCTGGGACCACCATCTGCCCCCCTCCCGCCATACCCTCCTCTATGCCCACGGTTTCCTCGTCACCGTCACCACCGCGGCCGCCCAGTACCCCCCGAGGCTCCTCCTCCTCCACCTATTCACCGGCGAGCAGCAGCGCCTCCCCAAGGTCCCTGCCCCCTTCTCCCGCATCATCCTCTCTGAGGACCTCCTCGCCGTGCTCTTCCTGCCCGGCAGACGAACCGTCCAGCACTGCCACCCCGGGGACACGCTCTGGCGTGTGGCCACAGCCGATGCGCCCCCACGTGTTCGACGATTTGATCTTCGTCGGTGGCACCCTCTACGCGCTGGTTCGCCTCCGTCTTGCCATTCTCGAGCTATCAGAAAGTTCGCTGGAGCTATCATTTCTCGGAGGAGAGTATGATGAGGAGAACAGGCCGGTGGGAGAGCGGTTCATGCTCGGGGAGTGCGACGGAGAGGTGTTGCTTATCAGCGAGGAGCACGCGGAGACGGTTGTGTACCGTGTTTTCCGATGGGTCTCCGTGGAAGGAAAGTGGGTGACGATAACAAGCTTGGGTGGACGAACACTGTTTCTCGGTTTCAATGGATTCGCGGCTTGCGTTGGTCCAGATTTCCCTGAGATTCGAGGTGATTGCATATATGCTGCTGGGCGACACTTGGGCGAGTGGTATGAGTATTCCTTGGTTAATGGGACTTGTGATGTCTGCTATGCTGAATATGCGGGTGCGCCACCCCTGAACAGCAATTCACCTCTCAGACCTCCGGTTTGGGTCTTTCCCAGCTTGATGCAAGCTTGACGAAGGTTGCCCAGAACATTGAAGAACTTCTGATGCTGACATGAAACAAAGGTAATTTTGGTTCCTGGGGGCTGGCTGTTGCTGAAGAACTTGATGCAATTGCATGGAGCTTATTTTTGCCTTTTTTTTCTTGCCTTATTTGCTTTGAGATTTCTGCAATAGCGAGTAAGGTCACATGTCATATCATATACTACTATTTAAGAAATGGGCATGCCCTTTTTTTTAATTAAATAGTTATCCCAGAGAATTCAGGCACAGTTTTCTAGTAGCGTATCTGCATATGGATATAGTCTTCATCATAGATGAATATGTCGTCCCTTGTAGTATTATGCAGAAATGTTGAATATTGTGTAGTTTAAAGTAAACTGGGTTTAGCCATATGCATATACAAGTAGTGCTGCAACACTCTGTTTTGGTATCATCTTGTAGAAGTTTCATAACTGTTGGGCCCTAAGACTATAACTGATTGCTTGCTTTCAGATTGGACTAGTGACTTTCTTACTTTGTTTGTTTGCTAGTTTTTTATAATCTTGTTAATCTTCTAGCGTTTTCCAGTTAGTTCTGTTACAACAAGAATAAGGCCAGTAATAATTGCATGTCAAATGGCATAAATAACTGTTGTTTATACGTACTAGTTAGCGTGCACGTGCAACACACGTCATAATGCAAGCCGACACAACATGTATCTTACAAGCTTTCATTGTGACCCGCACGTCGCAATTCTTCCACCGTGTCTATCCATTTCCAGGACAAGTTTTACCCCCTACTCCCAACATTACACTTTGACTAAATGATCACATATCCTGGGGTTCTCCCTCTCTCGCTCAAGATCGCCTCTAATTCATATAATTATCATGCAATTTTACAACCATATGTACAATCGATAATTCTTAATATCCTCCCATATTGGTAACATCACCCTACTATAACTTTCACGGTGCGTACGGCAGGGTACCCTGACAAAAATGATCAAAGAAATTGGTCAGCAACAATGTGGAGTTCTCTTCTCATCTGGACGGTACATGACGAACTATTTCTACATTATTTATCATCTCCTTTACTACAAGGAAAGTAAATATTACACTTTGTTCTTGACCAGAAGAAAATTAGAAACAACATGTTGCTATAGAAAATTACGACCACATTAACTAACCAAATAGTAGTGTCCCTCGCATACTCTCCATGAGCAATGATGCTCCTGTCCTCCCTGTGGTAGAAATATAATTTCCAAAGGTTGTTGCTAGTATTTGATACTCCCTAGATTCAGGTTTCTTAGGGCGCTGAGTATGTAGTGTCTAACTGATACAGAATAAAAAACAGTGGTGAGAGTGTACCCATCATTGCATTTAGAATTGTTTTGTGTGCATAAATCAAAAGTAGCAGCCTAGTAGGTTCATGAAATAGTTCCGTTATGTCCAGTTTCTTCTGTGACAACTCGAATTCAACAGTTGGACTATTTGCATAACGAGTTAACGACTCATGAACAAGAATATACCAAATGTAATTTGATGGTCATTGCTACAAAGAACGAAGAAACAACTGGGTTTAGTTTCAATCAAATAAAATTCACGATACTACCAAAAAATAATAAGATTCATGAATCATAGAAGGAAATTGTGCGATTAAACTTTAACTATTGTTTAGAGTGCATCCAGGTCTCCTTCGTTCCTCTTAGCTTCTTCCGGCATACATATGACGTTGTATGAGATCAAAAGGGAAGGGTGACTGTTTTGGAGAAAACCTCTAAAGAACTTGCCACTCATAGAGTTACAATGAGAACAGAGCAATCTGTAAAACACAAGTAAATGCATAGTGTCTTATTTCTATGTCCTTTGTAGACGACAATGTAAGGTCATACAAGTTCATGAGGAAAAATGTTTTATTTACTCATATCTACTCCCTCTGTTTCAAAATATAAGATGAACAATCATGTCCTCGCTGTCTCTTAGCTAGCTAGTTACTTATTCATAATAGTTCTTTGTCCAGCATGAAAAGCGATGACTCAAATGATACATTAAAAAACATGATTCACGTGCCATGTGGAAAAATAAATTGAATATACTTTCAGTTCCGTGAGTGCCGGATATTGTCTAGATGGCACAAGTAAACTTACTAAAAAACAATAGGATGAGTACCTCTGATAATAGCAATATACCTGCAGCCATTAATCTAAACTCACAAGGTGAAAACCTGATGCTATGTGGCAGAAGAATGTAACCTCAACTTGACACCAACTTCTGTATGAAAATGCATCAGCTTCATTCATATTCCTCTTACTCACATGTTCCTCTTACTCAGCTTCAATTTGACAATAACTTCTGTATCTCATGGTTCTCTCACCACTTCATTCACAAAAGGCAAACACACCAACAAACTCACAACTGCAAAGAACTTAAAAGTATAAACTAATCAGCAGATCACACATTAGGTCCAACATCACTATGGAAAAATCCACAAATGAACATACCCAATTTTTTTTTGAAAAAACATTGTAGAATCAAGGCTAAATTTTCATGGCACAGACCACACGGAATAAAAGAAGTAGAAAGACGTGGTTGCTCACCTGGCGGATGCCAGGACAGCGAGGACATACGCTTCTAGAAAACGGCATGCTTGCCGTCTCTCCGCGGAGCGGCCTGTTCTGAAACTTGTTGCTTCGCTCCCTGTGATTGAGCCGCCAGCGCCACCTCCGCCGCTGGGCCCCTGCTACGTCGCGATTAAGTCAGTCACGACAGGCCTGTAGGGATGAGAGTTGAAGTTACAAATGTTTGTCTGAAATGTAAAATACATCAGGATTCAACACGATGATTACCTCCTTCAGAAGATGGACGGCAAAAGTATTGGAGAAATGTTGGCAATGGACAACACCAAACAGACAGGTGTTAAGGTTTTAGGATCATGTTGTATCTTTTCATTTCGACAATGTAAATCACATATTTTGTTTGTTAACACAGTCCATAAGAGCTGACCATTACAACAAGCAGCCAAAACTGATCTTAGGAGCTTGGAGTTCATGTTTCACAGGCGTAAGAGCTGATGACACAGTTTATTTCTTGACTATTTTCCCTCGAACTTTTATGCATGCCTAAACTTAAAAAATTCAGCAACCATCTGCTCATGTTCTCTCCTCTAGTGCGCTGCTGCTGGTAGCTATGCGGAGAGATAAAAGGGAGAAGAAAGGTAATAGAGAGGGAGGGAGGGGGAGGCATTGCCGTTGTGTGACATCGCTGTCCGCGCTCAAACTGCGCCGCCGCCTCCGTGCTCCATCACCTCAGGCCGCTCCCATCCCTACTACCTCCTCCGGCCGTCATGAGGCTCCTCTATTGAGGCGGCCATGGGAACAGCGTGCGAGAGGGGACGTGCTGCGAGCAACTAAATTATCAGGCATTAATCAACTTCCAAATAACACGGTAACTGATTTATTTCCAAATAATCTGGCGGTGATTCATCTGAGGTTAGTTGCCTTCGTGGAGGTTTGTAAGTGGGCGGTGAGGATTTGGCAGACCATGGTCTGCTGATTGACAGGGTCAATCGGGTCCGTTGAGCGGTTTGACTGGCCAGTTAAGTAGTATGGATTGTTAGATTTTGTTAACGGAGGATGATCTAATGGCTCTTATTGTCCTGTATAGTTTGCTCTTTTATTAGTAGTGGAGATGATCTCCACTCCTAAAACCTGAAGTTCTATTTGTGACAGAAACCAGCGACTAAACTTAACAAACTTGTCTTACATCGTGCACTACAGATATGTAACTGAAACTTATGTCTGCACAAAGTTGTCTTGCGTTTCATTTTGATAGGACAAACAAGTACTTGTTGAGTGCTTCACGTTCATCATGTTCTACTATGTTCACATAAAAAGATAAAGTTAAGGTTCAGAATGTTCAAGCACTTGTTCGAATACTACTTGGAATGATATTTTCTTGTTTAGACATCAGCTTGTATTTCTGTAATCAGCACATGCATGCCATAATCTTCACAAGCCTGCTTATTAAATATGTGAGTTGGCAATTTTGTACACTAATTGACTGAATGTGTTCTGAGTCGTATACTCTGCTACAAGCTAAACTCTTTGCATCATTGACTTGCAGGTCGTTGATCCTAAACCAGCAGCGTGCAAATGGGTCGCTGCTGAATGCCAACCAAGTATTGCCTCCGCGGAAGGTCTTGTGGAACCCTGATAAACCTGGCTGTCGTCTCATTGCGGGTCTTTTCTTGCTTTCCATTTCCTGTTTCTAATATCTGGTGCTTCAGAGGAACAACAGAGTATTAAGAGAAGGAGAAAGAAAAGGCCCCGCAAATTCCTGTTGTAACAATTGTATGTCCATGTTGTATGTCTATTGTCGAAGTTTTAGGCCCGATTTCAGCTCTTTTTTTCCTCCTGATCTCGTGGGAATGGAACTCCTTCCTGTAAAATTCCTGCATTCCAAACAATTCTGGAGAAAGTTTACTATATATATATTTCCTTTTTGATACCGCTGTATTTCCAAATTAGATAAATAGATTGAATCCGTTTTCCCAATTCAAAATTTATGCATTTCCAGATTCCAGGGCCCCTTTGCAGTTTGCATTGAACACTTCATTTTATTTTAGAACATTTTTTTTGCTTGCTTTGATTTGCTAGTGTGTTGTGTACTTCTGTGTAGACTGCAGTGCTGTTAACTGTTATGATGGTCAAATAATCTTCTGTGGGTCCCGCGTGCTGTTGGCGAAACCCCTGCGCTGTGTTGCTGGCGCCTCCTCACCATCCTCTTCCAATCCAAACCAGACGGCACAATGCAACAGGGCGCGGTCCTCCGCCCGCTCATCCCGTCCCCTCTCCTCCCCGTGAGGCTTCTCGCCGCGCGATGCCGCCGGCGGGGCGCCCTCAGCCGAGGCGTCCGCGTGAGATGCGCCCCCGGTGAGGGCGCGGGCGACGGCGCGCCCAGCGCGGAGTGGCTGAGCTCGGCGGTGGGGGAGAAGGTGGACGAGCTGCTGCGGCGCGAGGAGAACCGGGCGCTTCTGGACGGGGTCGAGGCCGCCGAGCGCCGCGTGGAGCTCGCGCGCGCCGCGCTCGCGGACATCGAGCGCCAGAAGGTCGAGGCCCGGCTCGCTAGCGAGGAGCTCCGCCGCCTCCAGAGACGCCAGGACGAGGTACGCGGCTTGGTTGCTGATACTGCACCTGCACCTAACCCGTTCGACGCTTTGCCCGCTCGGCTCGACCAGCGATGCTCCCGGGTTGCGTGGGTCACTCATGGCGCCTCTACTGTGCGCGCGCCCAGCCCCATACGCGAGCCGCACAGTGGGTGATACGTAGCACGAACCCGCACCAGTTAGCACCACCTGTGCTTCGACTGCTTATTTCTGGCGCGATTCTACGCCACTGTGGATGTGGACATATGGTACTAGCACTGTGTAGCCTGTCCCTACGATGTTCGGTGGTGTTTGAGCTAATGTGGCGCCGACGAACTTGAGGAATGATGAATAATGCTCTTCAGTTAGCCAAACAATAGGAGAACGCTCTAGGAGCATGTGATTTGTGAAGGTAATGCGTGCAGACTGCGGGACTGCGATAGCAGACTAGAGGTAGATAATGTGAGATTTACTGCTTGAGTTTTACTACCTACTTTCCTTAATATAAGACGTTTTGGTAGTTCAAATGGTGGGAGTATGTGCTGACAGATGAGAGGACTGCTATTTGTGGAACTCGTGGAGTCTAGAGAGTTTAAGAAGCCCGATGGGCATCATGATCATATTGCCTTCTATCGGTAGACTTTTCCTCCCTTTGGGGGTTCAAGTCAAGCATTGGATGCGTACAGTCAGTAATTTTGTATTTATATGGTCTGCTTGAGACGCATTCTGGAAGTATAGCTCTTTGCAAATATGTTTGTTTGTTTGGTAAACCTGAGATAATGAGATGGTTCCATTTCTTCTGAGCAAACATAAAGTGTGGTGGCATGTGCCATGTTCATGTGGTCCCATGATGATGAAGGCCAAATGATTATTAGTTGTGATATCAACTTTATATGATAGTACAGTTCTGTAATCATCAAAATATCTTTCCATCATTAGAAATAGGAAAGACATGAGTTTTTCTATCTTGGTGATCCCTGTGCACTTCTTCGTAATATGTTCATAATGTTGCATTACATAAACAAGATTGCAGAGTCCCAGCGGGAACTGCAACAGGCAAGAGAAATGATTGATGAAGCACAACTTTCCTTGACTTCTAGTCTTGAGGATCGAGGCTTTTGGGATACATCAGGTGGAGAAGATATCGATAAAGATAGCGAGAGACTTGAATCTGTGAAAGCTGCAGCAATTTCCTCTGTAATCGGTGTTCTGGCTAGTTTGCCCATATCTTCCTATGAAGTCCACAGTTTGCCCCAACTGCTTTTTAGATCATCGGTTGTGCTCGTAAGTTGTGCGTTGTTTGGAGTAACATTCCGGTATGCAGTTAGAAGAGACCTGGATAATATCCAACTTAAAACTGGAGCTGCTGCTGCATTTGCTGTTGTTAGAGGTAAAAATAGATAATGCCATTTCTAAATACTCCTCAGCAAATATTCCTTAGCACGGTTATTTTCCTTACCGAAACTGAATCGTTTGCAGGTCTTGCTTTGCTGGAATCTGGGAGGCCCTTCGAGCTGAGCATTGATGCCTTAATGTCACTTGCTCTTGATGGCGCAGTTAGTGTGGTTGGGAGCATATTTATATTTCTGCCTTCAGCTATTGCATTGGACTATTGTTTTAAGATGAGATTTTTGAGTCCATTTCCTACAAGAAAACAATAGATTCTATGATCAATCTGTAAGTTCAACAGTGATATTGTTTACTCCGGTCATTTGTAATATTTCTGATTTCTTAGATTCATGATGGAAAATACTTCCCCATGCAACCAAATTTTCCTCAAGTTTATCAATATGCTTTCTGTTTAACAGCTGGATCTTGTCTTGTTTTCTCAAATCTTATATAAAATCATAGCCCCACTGTGTGCTTGAATTTTGCTTCCTCTGTATGTGTTCTTCTTCTATTATTGACTGGCTCAGATGCAATTATTTGTTTCTGTTGCTCCTGCATCATTGATTCTTCTCTCTCATGGGAACTTTTGATTTTCTTTTGAATCAAATGCTTTGGAATGTCTGTTTCACAGGGTTTCACGGCAGCCTTTTTTGAAACACTGCACAACTTGGCATGCCCATTTTTCAGTTAAAAAAACTGGTCTGCCATGCATCAGTTCTCATCCTTACGCAAAGACTTCTCTACTCCTTATGATCGTTCACTGTTTTTAAACTCTGATGCAGAAGCAACATTGTGCGATATCTGTCTTCGGTATGTTGTATCTGCTACTCTACATTGATTAATGCTCTCTGTACAGTATTTGTCTACTACTGCTCTTCCATTTGTTTCTTGATTGCTGTGAAGCAACTAGCTGCTAAACTGTGCCGAATCCTGATACAGTATTATTCTGGTCTTTTTATAAAGCGCCAAGCCGGATGGAACTGTGTGACTTGTTATTGTATCACAAATATGGGTCTGTGTGAAGGTTTTTACTGTAGACAGATGGATGTAGAACAGAGATTTCAGCTTGTGAGATTCGGTGACATGTACCTGGGGCTCTCTTCATCCATCAAGGGTCGTGGCCATGGCCTGTGACAGGATCTCTAGATTTACTCTCATTGAAGAGAGGGGATGACACTAGGAGTTGGGGCAATTTTCTGGTTTTATTTCTCGCACAAACTCACACACAAATGCCATGCCAACCACAGGGGTTGGGGATACATATTTATAGGCTGCTAGCCAGCCAAGAATATGCTAAATGCTAGTCCAAGATGCTAGTCTAAGATGCTGCCTAAAAGCAGTCAAGGATGCTTGGTCCTTGCTGCTCCTAACTGATCGTCCTTGCTGCTAAAGCAGTCAAGGATGCTTGGTCCTTGCTGCTCCTAACTACCCGTCCTTGCTACAAGGACCATGTGTGTTACAGCCCCACAAAGACCAACAGTACAGAGACTTATTCATCAGCCTGACCTATTGAAAGCTGGAGCTTGCTGGAATTTTGAAGAAGACATGTTGGTTTCAGCTCCATACTGAATGGTGGTGGGGTGGGGGATTGTGCAGGGAAAGCGCCTCACGAACCGTCATACGGACAAGGTTATCTTCCCATATTCTCTTGTATTATTATTTGATGATTACCTGATCAACATGGTGTTATCTTTGCACGTATGAGTATGTAATGTGGACCAGCGCTTTAGTTTTGGAGTAAACAGCAGCACGTGCTCTGTCATAAAAAACGTCTTTAGATACATTGTATGTGTCAAGCTAATTAGAGACGAGAGAGCCAATGAAAACCACATGTATGTTTGCTTCTTGTTATTGTATATGAAATGATTTTTATTCCAAAGCTGATCCCTGAAATTTTCTAACCTGTTTCAGCAGACAATTTGCCTGATCTTTGCAAATAGTTTTCTCGATTTTCTTATTTAATAGTAAGGACACTATCGAACATCTCAGTTCATAGAACACAATTGCCTTGATATGACAAACACTCAGACAGATTATGAAAAAGGCACCAAAAACATCAGTGAAATAACATTAATTAGTGTAGAAATACTTTTTTTTTAAAGCAAGCAAAATACTGGGGACCTGCGACGAACTTTTGCCCACAAACTGCTTGTGGACACCTCTGCCAGCTAGCTGCCTATGCAGTTTTAAACCGGGACTCGCTACTTGTCTATGCCCTCGAATGCCATATTATTATATTAAGTATCTGTTGATTGCGACCTTGCAGGCTTTCTGCTTGTTACCAGTCTCTTAATTGCTTGTGCCATCACAGCCCATCATTAGTGGGTACTGCTCTATGAACAATTCAGAAGCACACCATACATCAAAACCCAAGTGAAAGCATCTGCATGTTACTGCTCTTAGCACTGCCAACTTGCACGAATTTTGAGAATATGAACAAAGCGAATGGCGATGAAAATTACATCTCTTTGAAAAGTTAGAATGATGACAAAATTTGTACATATGTCAAGTATCTGACTAACTAATGAATTGCAATTTAACTGTATTATCACATGCTTAATCTAGACTTCGTCAGCTGTTAAAGAATAAAGACCATAATTTCCTGTCTGTGAGGAAAGGTTACCTACTCAGTCCATGGTATGACCCTGAGATGACTACTTTGTTAGAAGTTTGCATGATATCAGGGGCCAATTGGGTCTCTGATTGATTCTGTCAGTCAGGCCCCAGTATGCATATGCACTATGCTGCAGTTTCGTGGTTGGATTATCTGTGAATACTACCTGTTCTGATTAGTGAAACTGACCTTTGCTTACCCTGAGAGTACCACAAGTGTTCATATCTACCTCAGTGAAAGAATTTACTTCACTCAAGTCAAGCCAAGCCAGTTGCAGCCAAAAGTCCATTCTTTTGTCTCCTGGACCATTCAATTATGAGACCAGTATGTTTATATAAAACCATGCCTTGCATCTGAGGATCTGAGGTACTGTCTGGCTTTCACTTCTGACTCCAGATTGGCTCTAGAGAGATGGCCCTAAAGGTATACAGTTAACTCGTGCTGATGCACCATTTGTCGGTGTATAGTGTATGATCTAAGTACAGGTCTTTGCAGTTTCTGCCTCTCTTAAACTGTTTGTAAGATTCAAGTTAATGTTCTTTATTTTGTGATATTGCTAATGATCTATGTGTTCTTATGGCATCACCAGGTGTTCAGTTGGCTGAATCGGAAGATGCATTCTAATGCTGAGTATTGCACCATTGATGAAAATAAGGGTAAGAATGTCAGGGTAGCTCCCTTTTATGTGATCACGCATTTGTTTGTTCTTCTGCCATCAACTTTTTTTAATGGAACAGCCATGGAGAAGGAAGACTCTGTGCGTCAGAGTGTGGCTGAACAAGACACTGAAGCCCTGCTGCTCCGTGATGTGCTGCTTAATGGCATACTTGCGATTGGCACGCTTGGCCACAACGTAAACTCCCTTTGCCCCGAGTCCTGCCATGAACAAGATGAGTTCATCATCATGGATCAAGAAAAGGTGGAGCAAGAGAAGTACGAAGAGGAGAAGTGTGGGGACAAAGAAGACGCATTGGCTACAGCACCTAGTGAACCAGAACCTGCCAAGATGCATTCATCATCGACAAAAGAATACAGCTTCACATGTTCTGCAAAGGAAGAAATCCTGATGTGTGAAGTTGAAGTGGAGGATGTCGCTAAAGTCCAGGAACAACCACTTCTGATGGTAGAGAATGTGGAGAAAGTGCGAACTACACTTGCTGATCTATTTGCAGCAGAAACATTCTCATCAAATGATACAGGGGAGAAGAGTTACCAGGAGACTGTTATAATTGCTGGGGCATCGACTTCAAAGCCTATGTCATCGATGGAAAAGACGCGTCAAAAGAAGCCAACAAAGGCAATGCCAGATCCACTGAAGGCTACAAGAAAATTAAGTCGGGTATGACTTTTCTTCGTCTCCATCTTATATGTGTTGTACGCTCATTTTCTGGATGCACTGACATTAGTTTTATGCTCCGCCCACCAACTTTTTTCCTTTTTTACCTGAATTACCAACACTGGCTGGAATTTGCATTACATCAAGTTCAACAGACATCAGAGCTACAAACTCTTATAGGTTAATAGTCTGTAGGCATAATCAGTCCCGAAAGTGTACTGAAGCTCATGAGGAGAAGTATGGCGTGGAAACTCTTATAGGTTGTGTGATGGTACCAGCAAATTCACGTTAGCTTGTCGTGTTACACTATCTGTTGCTGACATAGAAGTGGTTGAAATTCACCACTTACTGCATAGACAGTGTTGCTATATTCCTCATGTCTTTAAGTAAGCTTGTGCATCTAGCCTATCTTGATAATAAGCATTCACTAACATGTAATCATCTGTCGGCATTGATCATCTGTGGAAATAAGTAGGCCGTGAAGAAGATGTTGGGGAAGAAGATCCACCCGGAGCAGCTCAATGGACGTACTAATACAGAGGCACCTCTACTGTTTGATGCCTAAGCTTGTGGGCAAGATCGTTTTCTCTATCTGGTAATCTTCTACATGTATTTTTTTTTCCAATTGACTTTCGAATTTACATAGCAATGCTGTACCCTTCTCAAGGGTCATCAAATCAACATGCCTGGTTTGTTGTGGATGGTTATGTAGCTTGGAATTATTTTTTTTGAAGTAAAGTTTCTTGGATTTTCTTCCTATGATCCCATATTTTTAATAAAATATGATACCTCTGTGGCAGTTTTAGTGTAGAATGGGTCCCCTTGGTCAAATGTAGGTTTCTTGATGGGTGCGACGACTAGCCGTGACCTAAATCAAGTTGGTCGGTGTAAAGAGAGCGTGAAAGATAAAAACAGCATAGTTATTGACAAATAATCCTATGATGAAACTGATGATAGTTTTTAAGTAGAAAGAATTACTCCGAATGTAAGTTTGAGTGCGTATGGGTTTGAAATGCAACTGGTCAGGAAGACGATGTCGATCAGAAACTACTTCTATTTCTGAATGGTCTCCAAATCCTATCATGGAACTTCCTCTGGTGGGAAGAGTGACACGAGTTGAACAAACACCTGGGAACTATAGAAAATAGAAGGCATGGGGTAGTACTAGCAGACACCCTCTCCGCCATGTCCCGGAGCTTTCTTAGGCAAAATGAGCACATGGCGTTGCCCAGTTGCGTGCTCGAAGCACTGCAACATGACGGGCATGTGCTGAAAATTGCTAGCAGACAGAGGCAACTAGCTAGGCACAAGGTAGTAAGCTTATGTATGGGCTGAAAACTACGATAGGACCAAACCTCCGGGAAGCAACACTCCCATCACCATACACGAACTTTGAGCTAACTTCATCCACAATAACTGAACTTTTCTTTAATCTTGCCATGTGCCGGGTGTGCCGTAACAGTTGAAGTTGTACAAATTAGACAGCAACCGAGAGGCTAACAGACATATGTTTTGCTTTTGCAGGATTCATCGGATCCCTACAGTGCTTGCTACTCCCTGGATTCCTTTGCTCGAGAGAAGCATCCAACCACAACGTTTCGTTTTCGTCAGACAATGTGCTCCCAGTCCTTGATCCGCTGCCTGTTCGCTCGCCAGTGACCAAGAATAGCCCGCTTAAATTGTTATTATTTTATTATATATATATTGATTCGCATGTAAAGCTACAGTTGAGGTGTCCCGTCCTGTAAGATGTGTTCCTGCTGCCTGTCCCATGTCGTTCCGTGCAGTCTCGTCGTCGTCCGTGTGTCGAGATCAATAAACCTTTGCTTTATCCACTCGCATGGTCTGCATGGTATCATCGCGTCAGTAAGTGTCCAAGGTGCTCTTTTATCTGTGTGCTCCCTCATTTCTTTACAAAAAGGTGTGTAAATTTTATCAAGTAAGTTTGACCGGTCATTTAGAAAATACTATCAATCTATATAGTGCCAAATCAATCTTATTTGGTTCATCGTTAAGTACTCCCTCCGTCCAGAAATAACTGATTTAGGTTTGTCTAGATTCGAATGTATCTAGAAGTGTATAGATACATTCGAATTTAGACAAACCCAAATCAGTTATTTCAGGAAGGAAGAAGTATATTTTTATACTCCATAGTATATCTACAAAGTATTATATTTGTTGATAATTTTTTCTATAACTTGGCCAAACTTCATTGTTTGGCTCCAAAAAAGTTCTATACGTGTTGTTTCTGTAATGGATGTAGTATGCCATTGTACTGGGATCGGTTGGAAGAATCTATTTTTTTTTTGCACCATTGGATTTGACGGTCAAAGTATTCCTTCTTTCTCTGCTCAATGCTAGTACCATACTCAATCAGATGTCTCGCGCGGCTGGCATTGCTACCGACATCATCTTACATTGCCCATATCCAACTGTTGTGACCATATGTCATTCTTTGGTGTCGGTGCCCTAACGCTAGCCTCTAACCCTAGTAGCGAGGTCTCCTTCCTTGGCTCTGCCACATCCATCTTGATGTTTTCGTCTCAACCCTAGCCACTTGTACCAGGTTTTTTTTTTTGCAAAGGCTTAGAAGCATATGTTAACTTAATTTGAGCTTTACAAGAACACCCTACACTAAATAAACATTATAAATAGGGCCAAAGGGAATTTGTCGCGTTCTCTAGTTCTCTTACCTAAAGTAGTCGGCGTCCCTCCGTGAGCCTAGCTAGTTGCTCTATGCCCCCTCCACAATGTCGAATCTATTAAGGCATTGTAACCATGCTTGGAAAGTCACTAGTCGTTGACATGGGATGCCATTGATAACGATCTGAAGCATGAAATGTCGAGTTGGAGAAGAAGGCGAAGGACGGACAAGGAGACCCAACCCCACATCAACACCGAAAGTGGCGTCGCGAGAACTTATTGACAATACAGCTGGTACAACATTGAACCGAGGCGGAAGCATCATGGTCGATGACTACCCCCCATCACCCTACGAAGTAGATATGGGGAAACTAACCGCACACGTCCGATGGCGATGTCGAGCCCAAGATGCCCAACGACGCCCTGACGGGAACATGACCGGAGGTACTTATTCCACTATGCCATCACCTCCACCGCCTGGACAAACAACATGAGGACACAAAAACCTAATAAACTAGACAGAGAGTCCTTGTAATCACAAAGATCCATGGTACGGTCTCCCATGCCTCCCCTCGGTGGCGTCTCTCCTCGCCAAAGCGGACGCGTCTATGGCGACCTGCAACAGTGCACCCCGATGATGTTCGCAGCGTCGCGCCGCACCATGGACTGCGCGAGTGTGGCGAGCCCCTCCACGGGTCGATGCATTTGGGGACCTCACTGCAGCGGCGAGCATGGTGGCGAGGAGCGGGTCAGCGCGCCTCATGGCACCACTTTGGCGAGCAGCAGAGGGAGACCTCGCAGGCGTCCCTGGCAGCTCTAAATTTCCACCGTCACAAGGTCGACCGCGATCACTGGCCGAAGGGGGTAATTTGCCTTGTATTTAATACTTATTAGGGGGTTAAATGCCTCAATCCAAACTTTGGAGGGTTAGCCTTCCAAATCTGATAGTTAGGATGGTTATGTGTACTTTTTTTTATTATATTATAGAACGCGAGGGAGAAAAATGCCAAAACGTGGGCGGCAGTGGCATGGCCGCCCGCAAGGCAGACGACGACGATCTGTAAATCGGCGCGATAGGCACGCACCAGGCGGCCAGCGCATGAACCTCTCTCATCTCCGATCGAGCACGTCGGTCTCCCCGCCATCTCGCGGCGCGAGCGCGACGGTGCTTCTCGCCGCGCGGTACCAAACGGCGAGGGCGGGCTGGGAGACGTGCGTACGGGCTCACTCGTCAACATCGAGCAGCAGTGCCGGCGCGGGTGCGTGCTCCCCAACCGCGAGTGCCTTCGCACTCGGCGCCCCTCGCGATGTCGGATCTGAGACCCGACGGTGCTGGTAACGCGCGAGCTAGCGAACGCTCCGATTCCGCGCCCTTATGATTGCGTACTGGTAGCACCCGCCTGATTCGCCCTGTTCCTCGCCCGTCGTGGACGTGTCGCCGTCGATCCCTGGCCTAGCTCTCGCTCTGGATCAGCGGTCGCCGCCGCGCCGTCTCTCGTCGTCGAGCGCCATGCGCAGCTGTACCCGGTTCACTCTTAGGTGAGGCCGACAAGCAGTGGTGGCGCTGCTGATGGACTCGGCGGTATGCTCGTTGGCATTGCCCCCAAATATGCATCCTTCCGCTTTTGGAGAAGACTAGGAACCCAGGACGGACAGACAGACAGGAAGATCGATGGTTCGTTCAACCATCGTTGGGCTGAGCCAAGATCGTAGTGGGTTTGCAGGGACCAACTGATCTTGATCATCGATGATCAAATTTTTTCGGCAATGAGATAGAAAGGGCGCGACCTCCTGAGAGCCCCTCGCGAGCCTGAACCGGACGGCGACGTGCTAGCTAGCGAGTATCCCGATTCAGAGCCCTTATGATTACGAGCTGGCACGTACGGGGCTTTGCCTAACTGCCTGTTTCTCGCCGTCGTGGTCGTGCTGGCCTGGCCAAGCTAGTACGTGCTGTGCGTAGCTGCTGCTTGTTCCTCGCCGTCGCCGTCGTGGTCTGGCTGGCTAAGCTAGTACGTGCTGCGCCTAGCTGCTTCTTCCTCTCCGCCGCCATCACCGTCGTGCTCGTGCTGTCCACGCTAGTACGTGCTGTGCCTACTGCCTACCTGCTTCTCTCCCTTCGCCTTGCCGTCGCCGTCGTGGGCGTGTCGGGCTGGCTAAGCGGCGCCGGCCTTGATCGCGCTCTTCGGATAACAGCCCGGCTGCCGCTGCGCCGTCCCCTCTCTCGTCGTCGACCGCGCAGCGCTGGCATGCAACTACGAGAGTGACGATGAGTCACCGACAAGCACCGCACTCTCTGTCGTTCGTTCGTCCGTCAGTAGTGCTGAGTAGTGGTTCGACCATCGGCCGCGCCGTCCCCTCTCTCTCTGTCGACGGCGACAGTAGTGGTTCGACCATCTTGGGCTGGGCTGGGCCGAGATCTTAGCGGATGGACCAACTGACTTGGATTCCCACTTAGCCACTACTCCACTACTTGTTCCCCCAATAGTCTACTACACTACACCGACAATAATGTTAAACTTAGACACCATGATTTGGATCCCCATTTTAGCCCACCACCAGAAAGAGTAGCCCCAGCAATTCTGAATTCTGATAGACCCTAGAAAAATACCCAGTTTTGCTATTTTTTAACGATTAAGATAGTAACAGTGTGGAGAATTGTTTCATCAAGACAATAAAATGATAAAAATATCTTGGTCGGATGGCCACCCAAATCTACCAAGAAGTAATGATTTTTAAGTCTGCTGAGCTATAATGATCGCAACGATTTGTTTGAGGCCATGTTTGACACAAGTCTATGGTCAAGAAGAAAAAGTCTCTTCTTCGCAAAAAAAAAAAGAAGAAAAAGTCTCTTCACCCATTCGAGAAACTGTTTTGTTTGTTTTGAAGCACCTTGGCGTCTAGAGTGTGAGCTTGCTATATAACTCCGTGGCCACCTCCGCTGTTTCACGGTCTCCTCACCTCAGTGTTCTTGCTCGGGGTTGGATACTTGGCAAAATGTTTATGTTTTCAGTGGATTCCAAAATTTCCCGTTTTATGTTGTTATTTACTGGACTATATTTTTGTTTTCATCTTTGTGATGATTGTTCTTTAATCGTTATTGATTCTTAGTAAAGCTAATAGAACGATGATGGCCTACACTAGAAATGAACACCAAGATAAGATTGTTGGAAATAAATCATCTTGAGTTTTATACGACAAAAATGCAGTTACTAAAGTGGAGGTGATACACATAGATGGAGATCATAGAGAATCTACGAAGAATAGACAATATCTTATAGTGGATTCTTTTGGATGGACTAGTTGACTTGATCCCACTAGCCCACTACCTCACATCGACAATTCTGTTAGGGGAACTCAAGATTTTTTCTTCTATTTCTCTAGCGAATTAGAATTTTTTCTATGAAGATACAGAAAAACTAAGCCAACACTATGATCCTTTGTCCTAAATATAGAGATCCATGTAATTACAAAATGATAAGAGGATCTTGGTGGGACCAAAATCGACATCAGATGAGAAATAACTATTTCTAAGCTGATTGAACCATACAATCATAGCACTTTGTTTGAGAACTCTCACCATGCTTATTGCGAGGCTTTGGTGAGGAAGAAGTATTTTGACCCAGTTGAGCAACCAATATTTTCTTTCGGAAGCACCTTGTTGTCTGAATCATGAGGAGGCAAACTCATAGCCATTTGAGTGATCACCTATGATGTTCTAATCCCATGTTGGATGGGTTGGGGAACAAACTTGTTTTTTTCCTTCACTTTCTAGATTGTTTTTAAATTGTTTTTGAACTTGGATGGTGACAATGATGCGCACGTCGAAAATATTAACACACATGTGATTTTGTTGAGAATAAACCACCTCCTATTTCTATTTGGCATGCAATGCGGCTACTGAAGATGAGATCACACACCGATGGAGATCATTGACAATCCATGTCATATTTTCCCCTATTGGCAGCAATCAAGATATTATTGAATGGAACAAGAGAATTTTGCAGAAATTTCATATAAATTGAATCATTTTTTTCACATGCCCCCCTTTTATTTGTAGGATATGTTTTGAAAATACCTATAGGAATTCTTCCTTTCTTCTGCTCTCTGGAAGATTCTAAATATTTGCTCAAACCTCTTGTTTTTTCACTCTATTTGACAAGTCAAGTATCCTCTTCTATCTCAAATTAACATATTTTTTCTTGTAGAACTCATATTTAGAGTATCCAAACGACAATTCGGCATCAACAGATCAACCAAATACACAAGAAATCGAGATTATGAAAGATTTTAAGACACATTTGGTAGGCTGCAGCACCGCCGGGCAGGCCGGTTTCAGACGAAATCAGCCCGCCTGGTTGTATGCAGACCTCCTGTGGTGTGTCCAATCCATCGTCAAACAGTTTATTATCAACGCTATTATGGCTGGCCGTGTTTGCGTTCTTTGACATCATCACAGCCGCATCAGGTGTCATGCCACACGGCGGCGTAGCCGTAGCAGGTGTCATGCCACACATCGGCGCAGCCGCAACACGTACCCCACAACCCTCCGACCCTGGCGTAGCCGTAGCAGGTGCCTCGCCCCCTTCATTGTCGGCGTACCCGTAGCAGATGTTGGGCCAACAGTTGCAGCAGACCGCAAACAAAGAACACAACAATGCTAATGGAGGCTTAAGTTTGTCTATTAGTATAACTGCTAAACCGGTACATACAACCAAACAATATGCATTTGTGCTAAAAAAATTTAAATAATACATTTTTTTATTCATTTTCACAAATAATACATGGCAAATTGCAACTCTGTCGGTCCGTCGTCCGTTCAACGGACGATCGTCCGTTCAACGGACGACACAACAGGTTCATCGGTTGAGGAGACGACCAACATGTCGTCTTTTGTTCAAAAGACGACCAAGTTGTCTTCTTTTCTTCAAAAGACGACCGAGCTATCGGGTGGCAGGGGTCAGCCTCGTTGGCTGTTGAAGGGACGAGGGCGTTTCGTCCGTTGAACGGACGACGCGCCCCAGCATATAGCGCTCGCCTGCCCCTGCCCGTCGTCTTCCTTCCCAGCTAGCTCCTTCCCAGCTCGCGCGCCTCCTCTCTGGCTCTTCTTCCTCTCTCGCTTGCTCTCATTTTCTCAGCTGTTGCACCGATTTGTAGCCTAGATTTCTATCCAAACTCGCTGCTCTAACACATTAGCAAGCTAGTAGAGTCCCGATCTACTAATGGGATAGCCTGGTGTAGTGATTTGAGGCGTTTTGGTGGAGGGATCTGGTGGTGTTCTTGTTGAGCAATGGCCATGGTGGAGGCTGGTGCTGGGACTTGAGGAAGGTGCATGGTGGAGGTGCTGATCCGTTGACCTGAGGCAGCCGCACGGCAGGACTTCGCACGCTTCAAGGGTAAACCCTAATTTCTTTATAATTGCAGTCATGTGTATATGTTTATAGGTAGCCTTTGATGGGGTCTGTTAGATGCAATATATTTGTAGAGTATTATGTGTCAGTGTACCTGTTTTTGACTATTTTTGGTATTTTTTAGGTTGAAAATCATGTCAAAAAATGTAGTGTTTAGGTTCTTGTATGGTCCTGGTTCCGTCAGAATAAACCAGCACGGAGTTGATTTGAACGAGTTTAGATTTATGGATGAAGTGCTTCAGAATCCTGAAACAGTGCCCGTTACTCAGTTGAAGGATTGGTTATGTGTTCGTTTAGGGCTCCCTCCTACCCATACTGTCGGTGTGCATGCTTTATGGACTAAGTCAAGGAAAACCCCTAATTTTTATTTAAGGCCAATAGAAGCGCAACAGAAATGGGTCAAATTTGTGCAAGCTTGCCAGAAAAGAGAAGTTAACCCCAGTCTCTTAGTGTTACCTGTGGCAAAAGAGGCTGGGTATGATCATGGCCATAGTAGTCAGACCGGTCATGCTGGAGGTAGTTATGATCATGGCCAGAGTAGTCAGACCGGTCATGCTGGAGGTAGTTATGATCATGGCCAGAGTAGTCAAGGCCAAGAGGGTGGCGGCGGATATGAATCAGGTCACAGTAGCTATGCACACACCGGGGGTGATGGTTATGTATCAGAGGACGGTGGTGAAGGATTAGGGGAAGACATATTCAGTGGCGAAGCTGATGAGGACGAGATATATGATGGTTTGTTGCAACATCAAATGGAAGCCGAAGACTCAGAAGGCAACAGTGATACGGCTGATGATTCTAGCGAGTCTGATCAAGAAGAGATCGACCAACCTATTCCGGCATCATGGAATAATGACAACACAGCAGCAATGACTGTGAACGATGGGCATGATTCGGCGTGGCATTATCACGCGAACATCATCTCTCTGGGTGCATTATATCCTAGCAAGAGACATCTGCAGGAAGCAATTGTTGAGTGGTCAATGTCCATGCAACGGGTCTTGAAAACGAAGGTGTCATCACAACAATATTTGACATTGGTTTGCGAGGAAGCTGGATGTCCTGCAAGGGTGCATGCCCATGTCCCTAGGTATGACACAAACTGGAAGGTCACCGATGTTGTGATGCACACATGCACACTTGAAAGTGTCCTTCAGGACCATCGTAACCTCACGTCAACCCTCCTGGCTAGACTGTTGTACACAGAGATAGTGGAGGGCAAAGCCATGGGGGTGAAAGCTATCATTAACAAAGTTTCTGTCAGATTCCGCTACAATATTTCATACGGGAAGGCTTGGAGGACTAAGCAAAGGGCACTGGAGGCAAGGTTTGGTTCGTTTCGAGACGGGTATGACTGTGTTGTTAGGATGCTCCAGACACTGCAGGCTAGGAATCCAGGCACCTACGTGGACATACAACACTTTACATTGCCACATGAACCTAATTTGAGGGTACTTCATCGAGTGTTCTTCTCATTTTCTATATGCATAGAAGCTTTCACTCACTGTCGACCAGTCATCTGTGTGGATGGTACATTTATCACTGGCAAGTATAGGGGTCAGATATTGACTGCCATAGGCCAAGATGGAAACAATCAAGTTGTTCCACTTGCTTTTGCTTTCGTGGAGAGCGAGAACACCGAGAGTTGGGTATGGTTTTTCAGGCAGCTGAAGATAGCAATTGCGAGAGATACACCGAATGTATGCGTGCTTCATGATAGGCATCCAGGTATACTAAGCGTGATAAAGAAGCTCACACAGCCCACTCCTGATGAAGTAACTCCATGGCTGGACATGCAGAGTCGTTGGTGCATGCGGCATCTAGGGGCCAATTTTTTCTCACAGTTCAGGAACAAGGCTCTTATGAACCTATTCAAGAAGCTTTGCAAGCAGAACCAAGAGTGGAAGTATATCAAGTGTCGTGGCTATCTTGATGACTTCACTAAAAAACATGTGACTCAGAGGAGAGCAGCTAGAGCAGCAGCGGTCGCGGCTCATGCAGCGGCGTTAGCTGCACAGGCAACAACAGGAGCATCACCACCGGAGGAAGAACCCATTGCCCTTTGTGACTTGCCAGGATTTGACCAACCCGGTACTAGGAGAAGGCCTGGCAGAAGGATTAAAAATTTTCAGGAATGGATACAACACGAGCCTGTAGAGAGGTGGTCTCTGCTGCATGACACTCATGGTTGGCGTCATGACTACAAATCTGGCTGAAACTTACAACTTTGTCTTGAGAGGAAGTAGGGCTCTACCATTAACAGCCATTGTGGAGTGTATTTTCACTGGAACGCTGAAGTATTTCAGAGACAGACTCCAGATGGCTCAGATGCATATCATGAACAACCCAAACACGAGGTATTGTTCAAAGATCATGCATTACATGGATGCCAAGATGGAGAAGGCTCGGTCCATGCATGTCATCGCCATCGGTAATCAGGAAAGAAGGTTCGAGGTACGCCTTCCTTCCAACCGGATTGGAACAGGAGAAGAGGTAAAGACACAGGAGGTGAGGATAGGCAACGAAGCCTGGCCAACGTGTGAGTGCACGTGCAATAAACCCAAGCTGTTGCATCTGCCTTGCTCTCATGTACTAGCTGCATGCGGGCTGATGGTATGGATGCGATCTCATTTGTGTCTCCTTATTTCCTTAAGGACGCGGTGGTCAATACGTGGACAGGCGAGATGATGGGATATAGGGCATGGAGAAATTTCAATAAAGTAAATCCAGGTGAAAGGGTTTACATCCCAGATCCTGAACTGATGCGGACATGAAGAGGAAGGCGACAATGTGTCCGCATCCGTAATGATATGGATGAATCTGAAGCCGGAGGCCCTACTAGGCAATGTTTTCTTGTAATCAATTTGGTCATATAGACACCAGTTGCCACATCTTCGGGACTGGTGGAGCTGCTCCTCGTGGACATGGCAGCCGAGGAAGAAGAGGCAGAGGAAGAAACTAGATGTGTGGAACTTTGTCTTAAATTTGTAATATGTGTGGAACTATTTTGTCATGCAGTGTCGTTTCGCGGGAGAGCAAGTCGTTAGATGCTATCCATCGTTCAGCGAGCAGTTCTACACACTGAAAGAGGATGTCGTGATTTGGGAGCCGTACACCCTGCAGACACGACACACACGATATCCCGGTGGGTTATCTATTATGTGCACTAGAGATCGAGAGTATTGGCTGACTACATCGAAGATCATCTTTGATTGCCAAGTTGAGGAGATGTCTCAACAGAGGGTCATGTAGCAGTTCGGTCTTTGCCAGATGGTAGATCCCCCGCGTCCGGATGTTCCCCTTACAGATGTCGTGCACGCGTAAGTAAATATATGTACATAAGGAATGCGTCTTATACTTCATCTATGTTCTTTAATGATGGTCTAACAAATTCTAATGACAGGCACTCTCGGAAAAGTAGCAAGACCGCCACTCAATGGCTCCAACGGGTGGGGATTTACGTCAACGAGTGGCAGAATGCACCAACACAAGTGTGGCACGCTGGCCCGTTTGATATGGAGCTATTCCACGGATACTTACAGAGGTACATGTCGATGACACGGATACGTCCCATTCCACACGCACATGACGATGAGATATACCCTAGCCAGTCAACACTGGAGTCCAGACAGTCAGCGGTAAGTACTTTATTTAGAGCATAATCAACATGAGTGCCTATGTAGTGCATACCTAACTATAAGACAAATGCAGGCCGATATGACGTGGGAGCTACAGACTGAGGTGACTCAGTACGGACGATCGCTTTCGACCGTTCCTCTTGTGCCCCGTCAGCAGGCTCAGTCCTTTGCCTGACGGGTCAAGGAGAAGCTGCGGCGTATCTACGCGGCCATCACGTGCACCAGCGTCTCAGACGTCGTTCAACACCGAGAAGCACAACGTCCACCGCGTCACTCGGTGGAGGAGCGCGCCCCACGTCGATCCACGCAGCAGCGCCCACCGCGTCACTCGGTGGAGGAGCGCGCCCCACGTCGATCCATGGAGCAGCCACCTTCTCCAGACCATGCTGGAGGCTCAGGATGGCACGAGGAGCATATTTCTCCACCACTCCGCCACGGGCCTCGTCCACGACTCTCACAGCAGGCGCCGCCGAGAGCACCACCTCCAGACCAGGCTGGAGGCTCGGGGTGGCAGCAATCACAGTTTACTTCTGACCCGTGGCAGCAATCGCAGTTTAATATCGACCAGTTGCAACAGAACCAGCTTACTTTCGAACAATGGCAGCATCAGCAGTCGATCCCCTACATGGACTTCGCTTATCGACCACAATCTCATCCTCATGGTAAGCGTGTCCCTTCCTACTATTGTTAGATGCAGTATGCCATTGTTCAGTACTTAATTTCTTGTACACTAGCAGGAGACTCCGTTACATGGCACAGTACTGACGACCGTCATCAGCAGACACAACACGAGTAGGTAGACTGGTTTAGCCAGTATCAGCCAGGTACTCCACCACCTATCCCCACACAGGATACACAGGATCAAGGTGAAGGGTCAACTGCACCTCGCCGTGATGTGATGCCACCCCACAGATATGGATGGAGTACACCGAGACCTCCGCCACCTCGTCGTCGACACCAGTGATATCTACTTATGTATCAGTCATTTACCTATCTATGTATGAGACATCATTCTATTATTTCATGATTTTATTCGACAAACTACTCAACATAACTTGCAACATAGTTCAACATAACTTGCGGTACATAAATAAGAGTCCTATCTATCCCTAGCATGATGCCTTTCCCTTTCCCTTCGATGATGCCTCGCCCTTTCCCTTGGACGATCCCTCGCACTTGCTCTTCTTGGCCTGCGCTTTCTTCTTCTCATGCCTCTTGTCCCACTCAGCTCTCGCCTTGCTTCCAACGGGTGGCGGCATGAAGATATCATCCTCATCTTCGCTCTCTTCTGTCCAGGCCCTACGTGCCACAACCTGCTCCGTTATGTCAGCTTGACTCTTCTTGGCCTGCTCTTTCTTCTTCTCCTGTCTCTTGTCCTACCCAGCTCTTGCCTTGCTTCCAACGGGTGGCGGCATGAAGATATCATCCTCATCTTCGCTATCTTCTATCCAGGACCAAGGTGCATTAGCCCGCTCCATCATGCGAGCTTCACTCTTGAAGGTGAGCTTGTCCCACCTTGCCTGGATCCTGAGAAGCTCTGCTCGTACCTGATTTGGGGTCTTCAGTTTTCACCCTCTTCGATGAAGTGACTTACCAAGAATAACAAGAGCATCATGGTTCGATACCAACGTATCCCAGTCGACTGGTTTATCGCCTATCTCAACAGTTCTGGCTATGAAGAAAAGCCCAATGGACATATCTACAGGCCAGGGAGACGCGTCGGTCATAGTGGAGAGGAGTGGAGGGAAATGCGAGAGCAAGAGGAGAGGAGGGAAATGAGAGAGTAAGAGGAGGAAGAGATGAACTGGGTTAAAGGATACATCGCGTTGCCCGGATTTATAGAGGCACCGAACCGAATAGGCGGAAAAAAAGGGCGGGAAGTCGTGGCGGGAAAAAAGAGCGGGGAGTACTGGCGGGAAAAATTGGCGGGGAGTACTGGAGGGAAAAATTGGCGGAAAGTACTGGCGGAAAAAATCGGCGGGGAGTACTCGCGAGAAAATTCGGCGGGAAGGATTGACGAGAAAAACAGCGGCGGACGATTATTTAGCGGCAGTACTGTCGATCAGTGCAATTTGGCATGAGCAATGCACCCTTCGTCTCCTCAACGGACGATACCTCCTGTCGTCTTCTCAACGAACGAATCTCTGAGCCGTCGTCTCCTCAACGGACGATACCACCTGTCGTCTCTTCAACCAACGAACCTGCTGTGTCGTCCAACGGACGACGGACCGACAGAGTTACAATTTACCAATTTTGCGTATTATTTGTGAAAATGAATAAAAAAAATGTATTATTTAAAAAAAATTAGCTGCATTTGTTGTTATTCTCGTGCAGTAGATTTTCGTGCATCTTATATACGGCAGTGCCTGCACTGTACATGGCTCAGCCGCTCAGGGAGCCAAAAATATTATGCGACCTACCAAACACGACCATATTGTCTTGGCGCACTTTGCTTTGTTGGCTTCGCACCGTGGCCGTCTATCTCGATCTCGACGGTGCAGAATCCGACGCGTCTCACCCTCCACCTGTCACTTCCACCATTAGGCCCGCACCTCGCATATAACACGTGCCCACTGTCCACCTCCCTCTCCACGATCGAATCAACTCAGGTACCTCCGGTCCCTTCCTCGCCTCCTCTCCTCTCCTCCGCGCGCACGTCCCCCTCCGCAGCCGCGACGATGGCCACCGACGTCGCTGTCCCCGCCCCATCCGCCGCCGCGTCCAAGTGGAAGCGGCTCACCTTCGACACCGAGGAGGACGTCGCGGTGTCGCTGGCCAAGTACACGGCGGAGCTGTCCGCGAAGTTCGTCGCCGAGAGGGGCGCCTTCACCGCGGTGCTCTCCGGCGGAACCCTCATCGAGACCCTCAAGTTCGTTCCCCGCGCGCCGTCCCCTAGGTTGGTTGAGTCCGATGTTCTCGGATCCGGTGGTGATCTCTCGTTTTCCTCTTTGGCCTGGCGTCGCAGGAAGCTGGCGGAGCCGCCGTACCTGGAGACGGTGGACTGGAGCAAGTGGCACGTCTTCTGGGTCGACGAGAGGGTCGTGCCCAAGGACCATGTGGACAGCAACTACAAGCTCGCCGTCGATGGGTTGCTCTCCAAGGTATTCCCCACGAAATCCAATCCTTGTCTGTATTATGCATCAGTCAGTCTGTATCACTGCAGATGGCTGGCATTTTTGTCTCTTCGACGCTTGGAATTGAATTATGTTGGCTAGGTTGTTGCGAACATAAAAAATTGGTAACAGGCTGACTTGCTTTACCATGTTATCTGAATAAATTGGAACTATGTGAGTATATTCATGCCTTAAGAAATTTTGCAAGTACATTTGGGAGAACATGTGGCTTCTCTACTCTATACCGTCCATTTCATATTCCTGTGCAACATACCTGGCCAAAAAAAAGTCATAGTTAAACTTACTCTATGTGTGGCATCATGTCATATTTATGTTAACTTCAGTCTTCAATTGCAAATCATCTACGCAGGCATACAGATAACATGTGATTCTGGCAAAGTAGGGTCTTATATAAGCTCAGTACATTTGCAAAGGTCAACCATGTAATTTTATAGCTTTTTCAAGTGATAGAACTTTCCTTTTCTGTGACTAATTGTGTCATACAGCTATTTGGATAGTGTGAACTGGACGCCCTCACTTGAATATATTGTACCAGTGTCTCAGAGTGATACTGAATGTATTCATACTTTCAGGTTTATTACTGGAAAAAGGATTTTAAGGGATTTTATATTTGGTCCACCAAATGTGCCAAGCTCTTTAAATATACTGCGAAATGACCTTGTCTACTATAGTGATGTTTATGTTTAGGTTACTACAGATGCGTTCTTCTGTATAATTGTTCCATCCTTATCAATTTTGAGTTATACATAACTTTCTACCTATCAGGAAGTACTTAACTGGGTCATGTATTCAAACTTCAGGTACCAATTCCTAGTGGCCAAGTGTATGCTATCAATGATACCTTGTCTGCTGAGGGAGCAGCGGCTGACTATGAAACTGTCTTGAAGCAACTTGTTAAGAGTGGAGTTCTTGCAATGTCAAAAGAAACTGGGTTTCCCAGGTTTGATCTCATGCTTCTCGGTATGGGCCCGGATGGCCATCTTGCTTCTCTCTTCCCAGGTCACCCTCTTCTTAATGAGAACCAGAAGTGGGTCACCCACATCATGGATTCTCCAAAGCCACCGCCACAGAGGATTACATTTACATTTCCGGTGATCAAGTCGTCTGCATATGTTGCCATGGTGGTAACTGGTCCCGGGGAAGCTAGTACTGTGAAGAAGGCACTCTCTGACGACAAGACTTTTCCTCTGCTACCTGTTGAGATGACTATCCTTCAGGATGGAGAATTCACCTGGTTCACTGACAAGCCGGCTGTGTCAATGCTGTAGAACCAGTGAGTCCCATGGAGATCTAAGATTGAAGCTCCTCATTTAAATAAAAAATCTAGGGACCTGCATTATTGCACTCCATTCCTCCTTTGTGGAGTAACCGTAAGGGGGAACTTGAGCTTTTGTGTAGTAATATTGTTCAGAATAATGTGTTCCTGACACTATCTTTTAAGTAGTAGTATATAACATTTTCTAAACATTGCCCAACAGGTGCTCAGGGTTATTTACTGACCTTTTGGTTTTAAATGTTATTATGGTCCCATGATTAAGAAATGCAAAATGCTTATTCTGTTACTATTATGTTGAAAGGTGATACGTGATCTACTCATGTGGCATATCTGCATATATAGCAAGCATAGTTTCATCTGATGTGTTGCCTATTGAGTCAAGATGGTTCACTGGCAAGGGAAGCACACTGGTGTCAATGAGACTTGCAGAACATGTGGTGCTAAATTACCCAGAGGGCCTGCATTTTCTGCATAGTCGAAGCTGCCCTGCCTGGATTTTTCTAAAGGAGAGCCCGAGACCTTGGTGATGTGTTTCAAACTCTATCATTCACCTCTTGAGAAAAAAGAACATTTTTGGTGGCATTACACTCGAAAAATCCTGCTAAGATATTAGGTCCTCTGGATATTTGTCTCCACTTTTACAATTGTTCTATTTATCCTTTGGCACTGCTGTTGATTATAATAACCCGCTCATATTCTACGGTCTGAATACATTCTTTTGATATTTTTGGTAGAAAATGTGTATAAATCTTGTTCTGACTAAAAATAATAGTCAGATTTGCAAGATAGAACCCTGACTCGTTGTTGATGTTAGAATAGGGCTTGCCCGACATAGATTGACGAAGAACACGGAAGTAAAGGATAACCAGCAAGGCCGACACTAGCTACTGCCAAATAATAAAGCACCAATGTGCAAGCCTCTTGGATTAATAGAACTTTGAGTCAACAATGCTCTCAAACTGAAATAAATTCACCTCAATTCCTCAACGATGGATCTTTCATCAGCTGTCTCGTGGGAGATATTAAGTCTATGATCGGAGTCTTCGCGGCAGTTTCTTTTGTCCATGTGAAGTGGTGTATGAATGAAGCAGCGCATATTCTAGGGAAATCATGTCGTACTATTACATTTAGTTAGGTGTTTTTTTCTGTTTCAGAATGTATCTGGGGAATTATTTGATCAATAAAAGCGATGTTTTCTGTCCAAAAAAAAAGTCCACTGATCGGATACATTCCAAGAGAAAGATTGTCCATAGGTGAGGTCCACTCCACAAGGAAGGCGTCCTTGAGCTTAAATCCACAAGGGGAGTTGGACTTGAATCTCTTGGAGGTGGTCTTGGGAGTGGCAAACCCAAGACTTGAGGTTTGCCAGGCGGGTATTTTAGAGATAAAATTTGAAATCATATTTACAAGTCTACTAAACAAAATAAATGATCTGCTAATGAAATGCAAATGCCAAGAACATGTAAAAGCATAAAGATTTGAAAACTACTAACATGGACTATTTTGGACTGAAACACCATCGACTGCCATGATATGGGTAGAAAACTCCAAGCAAGACACACATAACACTTAAAGAATGTCACCCAAGAAGTGCATCTACGCTATCCAATCCTCTTCGTGGAATCCATCAATCATCGGCCCAGGTCGTGCTCAAGCGAGGTTCAACGACGAGGCATAGTAGGTGGAGGTCGAGCAGGAGTCAGGAGCAGAGCAGTCGCTAGGGATTGGATGATCGATGGTCTATTTTGGACTGGTTCAGGATATGTCCTCGACTTGGATGGTTGGAAGAAAATTTAGACCGTTCATGATTTGCCCTTGACTTGGACGATTGGCTGAAATTCAATAGGCTCTCGGTTAAAACTGGAACAATCAATGTCCAACTCCCCTCTTCCTTAGCCCTTTATTGTTTTTCCTACGACAAAACAACTTCGATGGATAAAACAGAGATGAGAACTTGACACATACATGATTTGCCCTTGACTTGGACGATTGGCTGAAATTCAATAGGCTCTCGGTTAAAACTGGAACAATCAATGTCCAACTCCCCTCTTCCTTAGCCCTTTATTGTTTTTCCTACGACAAAACAACTTCGATGGATAAAACAGAGATGAGAACTTGACACATACACGTGCGCTCCTCCTCCGTCGCCGACATGCCCCACATATCGTTTTTCGTGGACGAGCCGAGCCAATACACATAGAGGGCTTGTTCGGTTTCTTGAAAATAGAGCAGGATTGGCGGGGATTGAGGGGGATTAAATCCCATCTAAGTCAAAATCCCCTCAAATACGTCCCAAACCACTCCAATCTACTAGGGAAGTGGACTAACCGAACAAAGCCAGAGTAGATTATTTGTCAATTAGAGACTCACATTGAGAGTGCATATAGTGCTGCCCTCTAGTGGGTTTTAGATGATTGATGACAACACGATTAATGGACTAACAATTCTAATAACTAATAAGTGTACATAGGCACAAAGTCCCAGTACCATCTAAAACAACACCTCAAAGGGGACTCAAGCACAACATGCCATCTACATCAACACATCTGGTGTGTTTGAGGATCCAACAAGATCATCGCTAAAAAGACACTCAACAAAGTACTCAAGGTGCTCATGTTTGCTTGAAGCATAAACTCTAATGAGCACTTTTGAAGTAGTACCAACGGTAGAGGTGACACCATTGTTAAGATATCAATCAAAGTAGTAACTGAAGGTGCAGCCATCAGCTTGTTAACAAAGCACTTAACCGCCAAACGACATAAAGAAAAACGCAACATGCCCGCCTAGACTGTTGGCCACCCATTTCCCAAGTGCATCGTCCGCCATTCGCCCCGCTCTCATTCGTCAATCTCGTTTAAGCCTCAAACATGAAGGTTGATCAAGGTTTGCTGAATCTTCTCCAGTTTTTTTTATTGACATGTCTAAAGTTCAACTCATGTAGTGACTGACATTCCCTCCAGTCCGATTTTAGTTGTCTGAATTGCACTTTTATTCTATAGATTTATTTTGCCTCTCAGAGTCAATTAAATATATTATATTTTACTAGAATTAATGTTTGATAGTATAGTTCTCTATATTGTAAGAAATACCACGTATTAATTTGTATAATAAAGTAAAGTTTCCTTCGAGTTATTATTGCTATGTGATTTTTTTAAAGAAAAATGATAGCTATCCTCTGGACGATGCCATATTCCGGGTCAACAACGCGCTCCACATGACCACGGTTGCGGGCCCCACCTTATCTCATCCTTTTCCTCTTTCCTTTATGTGAATCCCGCCACCATGGAAAATTAGCGAAGACCCGATCTCCACTGGCCGCGCTGCCTTGCTCCACTGGCCGTTGCTGCCTTGCACCATCGCCCACCGCTGCCTTGTGTTGTCGCCTGCCGCTGCCGCCCATCGCCGCCGCCCGCTGTCGGCCAACACCGCCCTCCAGGCTCTCTCCGCAGCAAGACATGTCCCCCACCGCCGCCGCGCCCCGCGCCCATGCTGCTCCCAGCCAGCGCGCCGTCCCCGTGCTACTTCTTAGCCGGTGTGCACCACGGCCGACCTTCCTTCTCAGTCAGACGCTGCACTATTATAATTTTTTTCTATATTTGTTCTCCGATTTTGCTACAATAGCACAATTTTTTTGCTATGACAACCCCGGTTAGGTCTCTGACGAGGTGTCTAGAAAAGTCTCCGGCAAAATCTGCTACTACCGTTTATTGGTTTTGTTACTATAGGTTAATTTTTTTTGCTACGTCGTCTCTGGCGAGGTTTTTCCCGGCGAGTTTTCTGGATCAAACTGTTTTTTTCTACTGCAGCAAAAGCGGGCCTTCTTTTGTCAGTTTTTCTATTTTCTGTACCGAACCGTGTTTTGCTACTACAACAAAAACAGACTTTTTTTCTACTGCAACAAAAGAAGGATTTGAGGGATTTTAGAGGAACATGTGTCATGGAGGGACCAGGACGATGGGAACTCCCATTGTCCAGGGACGTCTAGCACGTGCCTTTTTCAAATCTCCCTGTATTGCGTTTCGCATAGCGCCCTAGATCTTCAGAGATGGCCCTGATAGTCGTAGGACCAATATGCTCGCACGAGGATTGTTGTAGGATTTTTTTAATGCCGCGGTGGATGCCTTGCGGAAATCATGGAGAAATCCAAGATTTCCGACCACATTTCAGGTGTGGTGGGGCACCTTATCCCTGGAGGTGGAGTTACCCACATCCAATATGTGGATGACACCATGATTATGATGGAGGGGTCGGATCAGCACATCATCAACCTAAAATTCCTGCTCCTCTGCTTTGAGGCCATGTCGGGCCTCAAAATCAACTTTGACAAGAGTGAAGTGGTGGTGCTTGGTTATTCCTTGGATGAGCAGCATAAGATTGCTGACAACTTGAATTGCTCATTGGCAGCCTTCCCTCTGAATTACCTAGGGATGTCAGTTAGGGACATCAGGATCCTGACTAGGGACCTAGAGCACCTTATGGGTTTGGTTAAGGAAATCCGAGCCATGGCAAGGCAGGTTTACCTCCAAAAGGGAGTAAGACCACCCTCATCGACTCCTGCCTCTCTAGCCTTCCCATGTACATCATGGGGTTGTACATCCTGCAAGAAGGTGTTCACACCAACTTTGACACCAAAAGTTCTTTTGGATGGCGAATGATGGTCACCAAAAGTACCATATGGTCAAGTGGGCGGATATTTGCGCCCCCATAGATCTTGGGGACACAGGGATCCTCTCCTCGCGCCATATGAATGTGGCCTTGATGCTCTGTTGGGTGTGGCGTATTCTGACCGATAATGGTGGCCTCTGGTTACAACTAATAAAAGCGAAATATCTTAGGGGGCGCCCACTTTTGGCTAGTGAACGCCGGGATGGGTCTCAGTTTTGGAGATCTATCCAGGACATCAAGTCGGCGATTTAGAAGGGCCCCTCCATTTCTATCGAAAATGGGAGAGACACCCTCTTCTGGCTTGACCTGTGGGTTGGTGGGCGCTCCCTGCGCCACGAGGTTCCCGAGCTGTTCGCGATCTGCGCGGATCCTTTGCTTTTGGTGGACGACGCCTGCCAAGGCGGGATCTGGTAAGTTGCGTTCCGATAGAACCGCGGGGCCGCCGAGCTTGCTACTTGGGATGGGCTTTGGGACAGTCTCCCGCTATCCCAATCCCAATCCCCAAATAGCATGTCTTGGCACCTGATGCCCTCGGGATCTTTCTCAGTTGGGTACGCTTATTTGGCCCTGTTTAGTGGGCCTTCCCTTTTCTCAGACCTCTCCTCTTTGGAAGGCCCCCCTCCCTTTGAAGATCAAAATCTTCCTCTGGCAGTTGTTGCACGACCGGCTTCCCTCAGGCGTGGAGGTGGCCAAGCGACATGGTCCTGGGGATGGGCTTTGTCCCCTCTGTGCGGTCCCAAAAACAGGGTCTCACATCTTCTCCTCATGTCCCGCCGCTCGCTTCCTTTGGAACTTCACCCGTGAGGCATTGGGGCCGACGTGGCAGGCCTTAGACCTAGGGGAATGCAAACCATACCGGCAGGAGTAGGCGCCTCTTCTGGTTTGTGTTTGCGGCGATGACCTGGACTCTATGGAACATCCGTAACAAGATGGTCATTGAGCGTGTCTTTCTTCGCCGTACCTCTGATTCGACCTTCAAATTTCTGGCTTTTTTGCAGTAGTGATACCCGTTGAGTAGACAGCGAAACAGGGTGCGGCTGTGGCAGCGCGCCAACTTGCTTCTCCTTCCGGGCGTTGAGCGTGTCTCCTAAACACTTTTTTTCCTTTATATCTGTGTGTGTTGTGCTGTATGGGTGGACTTGTGGTGCTTGTCACCGTGCTATGGGGTTTGGACTGTTTTTTTGGTCTTTATTATTGACTTGTATTAAATGTTGTATGGATGTTGTTTTATTTATAAAGCTGAGTATATGCTTGTTTTGAGGAGGAGGATTGTTGTAGGATGGCTAATGTAATTAGCTCATGGTTTTGCTAAAATCTCTACTTCCACTGGTTCGGCTTAGCGGTTCTCTGATGGTGTCAACAACTCTCGTCCGGTTGTCCTGTGATGGGTCAATCAGGTCATGCCCTGTGCGGCTGGGCCTACTTTACTTTGTTGACTCCGCACAGTGGCCGTCTATCTCGATCTCAACGGTACAAAACGCGGCGTGCCTCACTCTCCACCTGTCACTTCCACCGCTAGCCCCACACCTCGCATATACTACTAGCACATGTCCACCTCCATGTCGGTCTCCGTCACCGCCGCCGCATCCTCCTCCCTCCCACCCCTCGCCCGCCGCCGCTCGCCGCCGGCGTCCCGCGTCCCGTTCAGGAGCCTCCGGTCCCTTCCCCGCCTCCTATCCTCCGCGCGCACGCTCCTCCGTCCCGCCGCCGCCATGGCCACCGACGGCGCCGCCCCCGCCGCCTCATCGAAGAGGGGCCTGCTCATCTTCGAAGCCGAGGAGGATCTCGCGGTGTCTCTCGCCATGTACACGGCGGAGCTCTCCGAGAAGTTCGCCGCCGAGAGGGGCGCCTTCACCGTCGTGGTCTCCGGCGGATCCCTCATCAAGGCCCTCAGGTTCGTTCCCCACCAGACCGAACTTCGCGCGTTCCCCCTGGTTGAGCTCGGGGTTCCCAGATCAGCTAAGGATCTATAATTTCCTTTTGGTCTCGCAGGAAGCTGGCGGAGCCGCCGTACCTGGAGACGGTGGACTGGAGCAAGTGGCACGTCTTCTGGGTCGACGAGAGGGTCGTGCCCAAGGACCATGCGGACAGCAACTACAAGCTCGCCTACGAAGGGTTGCTCTCCAAGGTATTTCCCACGAGTTCTTCCCGGATTTTGCTGCTCTTCCTGCAACTGCCGGTTCTACCAATTTTAGATTTTTCCACTGATCAGTTAGGGCACTTCAGGAGTAGTTTACAATGCTGGGGGGTTATGCAGGAATAGCACTATGTTAGTGCTCGAATTAATGGAGACTTGAAACTAATGATTCATGTGTGTAATATACTAGTAATATGTATCACTGGAGATGGCTGGCAAGTTTTTTTTGTCTCTTCGACGTTTGGAATCGAATTGTTGGTTAATTTGTATGGACATAAACATTTGGCAATAGGTTATGTAGCTTCACCATGTTAACTTGTATATAAATTTGGAGGTATCTCAGTGTATCCATGCCTTGTAAGAAATTTGTTGAGTAATTTGAGAAATCATATGGCTTGTCTCCTGCACACCGTGCATTTCTACCTGGCTATAAAATGTCTTAATTAAACTCATATTATTAACTTTATTTTGCGAATTGCAGTGCTCAAAATCATTTGTGTATGGCGTCATGTCATGTTTGTGTTAACTTCAGTTGGAAATTATGTAGATTGCTGTATGGATAACATGTGATTCTGGCAAAATATGGTCTTACATAAGTTCAGTAACATTTGCAAATGTTAATCCTGTAAATCTGTAACTTTTCAAGTGATGTCATTTTCTGTGACACCAATTCTTTCATATAGTTATTTAAATTGTGTGGGCATCCTCACATCAATCTATGGTAGCAGTTTCTCAGAGTACTCTTGAATGGAAAGTGATTATACAGTTTTTATGTCTGGTCCCCTAGATGTGCCAAGCTCATGAAATTAATAATACCATAAATAACCTTATATACCATAGTGGTCTCATGACGACAACATCAATAAATCATGTATAGTTAGGTTACTAGAGATGCATTCTTATGTATAATTGTTCCACTCTCATCAATTTTGTAGGTACCAATTCCTGCTGGCCAAGTGTACGCCATCAATGATGCGTTGTCTGCCGAGGGAGCAGCAGATGACTATGAAACTATCCTTAGGCAACTTGTTAAGAACGGCGTCCTTGCAATGTCAGCAGCAACCGGGTTTCCGAAGTTTGATGTCATGCTCCTAGGTATGGGCCCGGACGGCCACATTGCTTCTCTCTTCCCAGGCCACCCTCTCGTTAACGAGAAGCAGAAGTGGGTGGCCCACATCACGGATTCTCCAAAGCCGCCACCAGAGAGGATTACGTTCACGTTTCCGGTGATCAACTCGTCTGCGTACGTTGCCATGGTGGTGATCGGGGCTGGGAAAGCTGGCGCCGTGCAGAAGGCGCTCTCGGACAAGAAGACTTCTGATCTGCTACCTGTTGAGATGGCTGTACTCCAGGATGGAGAGTTCACCTGGTTCGCTGACCAGGAGGCGGTGTCGATGGTGCGGAACTAGCGATCCATGGCGATGATCTGAGCGTTAAGCTCTTCGCTTGAATAATAAAAAATCCAGGGGCTTGGACTGTTGCATTCCTCCCTTGTGGATGACCTGTAAGTGGAACTTGATTGTGTAGTATATTGTGCTCTTAGAGTAATGTGTTTCAGACACTCCCTCGGCTTCCGGCTTTTAGTGAGTAACCATTTGCCGAGGTGTTGCCCAATAGGGGCTCGGGTTATTCACCAGACTTCTGCTTTTAAATGATATGGCCCCGATTGAGAAATGGAATGACTGTCAGCATCCTGTCACTGTTATGTTCAGAGGTGATATTTGCTCATCTCACGTGGCACATTTGGCGAGCAGTCTGATGTGTTGCCTACTGAGTCGAGAGTCAAGATGGTTCACTGGCAAGGCCAGCCCAGAACAAGTGAAGCTAAATCACCCAGAGGCCTGCATTATCTTAATTGTTGAAGCTGCTCTACCTGGATTTTTCTAGGCATCCTGGATAATAATTTGTTTCTATCCATGTTTGATGTCATTATACACTTAAAAAAAATCCAGCTGGGATTCAAGTTCCCTAGATATTTATTTCTATCCAATTAATCCTTTGAAGCGGGACGTCACATGCAAGGTGGACAAGTGATCGATCCGATCACCTGGCCTGGCACATGTTTGCCGTCTCCACACACGACACATCTCCTTCTCTTCCCCCTCACGCCCATGCCCCTGTCCTGACCCGCCGCGCTGGGCTCGTGGCGCTGCTGGCTGGGGCAGGCAGGCAAGCTCACACATTATCCGATATAATCGGTGGATTGGAATGGATACACCAAGACACAGACAAGCTCGCAGGCTGAGACACTAATCTTTAGCTGCAGGCTGAGACAGTCACTCCATGGCGAACCGAGCCTTCCTGCACCTCGCACTTCTGCTGCTACTCTGCAGCGCCAGCCAAGGTACCAGTATTTTCCTCCTACATGATCCCACTCATGCTATCGATAATGTCATGTCACAACAACATGTATGTGGAGTGGACAGGCGAGGACGAGCTGGGAGCAGACGCGGCGGCGGGCCGGTCCCCGTGCCGGGCGGCGGACCTGGTGGTGCGGCAGTCGGCGACGGGGCGGGTGGTGGAGGGGAAGCCCGAGTACGCGGTCGAGGTGACCAACCGCTGCCGGTGCGCGCAGTCCAGGGTGCTGCTCCGGTGCTACGGCCTCAGCAGCGTCGAGACCGTCGACCCGCGGGCGATCCAGCCCGTGGACGGCGAGCGCTGCCTGCTCCGGGGCGGACGGCGCATTCAGAGCGGCGCGCCGCTGCGGTTCAAGTATGCCTGGATGACGCCGCTCGACTTTCCACTCGTCAGCTCACAGGTTCAATGCTAGTGCCCGATCCAAATGTAAGATATGTTTTACACTGCATTGTAAGTGGTAACAGGAGGTATGGACTAGATTCGTCCTTGATTATTGTCTCCCGGAAGGTTATCATGGACATTGTATTTTGAGCTCGGCAAAAAATGACAAAACGAACAAATTTTAGAAGATTTGAGTTTTTTTTATCGTTCACCAGGCCCAGATATACACATCTGTCTTTCAAAATGATAATTTACATACGGGTAGAATGTAACATTGAAAGTTGTTGAAGCTTCGAATTTTCGAACTTTCGAAGTTTGAAAGACAGGTGCTCTGCTTTTGCAACAACATGAAAGAGTGTACTTCCCACGGCCAGTCACTTTTTTTTTGAAGGAACTATCAGGTGCTCTGCTTTTGCATTAAAAATGGGGGAATACAAATTCAAACTCTTACAACAGGAAGAACACAAATGTCTTCCTACTAGCCACAAGTGGTAATTGGCCCAAAACTACAGAACTGGTCTACTCTT
The DNA here is from genome assembly GCA_916181665.1 of Avena sativa. Lineage (NCBI taxonomy): Eukaryota > Viridiplantae > Streptophyta > Magnoliopsida > Poales > Poaceae > Avena > Avena sativa. Next base: position 412,973,825 of record OV702297.1, read on the forward strand.
TGCCAGGAACACAAGCTCTAGCTAGGTCTCCTCTACTCAGGCTTGCTGTTGTAATAGTGTCGAATACGTGTATAGGCTATAGTTGGACTTGGACTGTGCGGTAGGGTTATGTGTTTGAGTCGGACACTTGTAACCTGGCCTATTATATAAAGGCATCGGGAGTAGCCAAAATAGACTAGACGCAAGACAGGTTAGACACAAGATCGAGTTTCGGGACGGTTCGGTGCCCGTGGCAGGCGCGCCAGACCGGCGTGGCGTTTTGTAGATCTGATGTGTCTATACACCGTGATGGGCTTGTCGTCGACGGTACTTTGATTATAGTACCAGGGGATGAGCGCCCGTAAAGCATGCCCTGCAGATGTAGGCTTTGCCGAACTGTGTTACCAAACATCGTCTTCTCCGTCTACTTTCTGCAATGATCTAATCGCGTATATTGCTAACAAGTGATATCAGAGCATGAGGTTACAAGATCGGATTCATGGTGCGGATGATCGTAGAGGAAGGCGAGTCGATGGAGGTTCTGATGGGTGGCGGGCTTCTGTCGAGCAGACATCACCCAAGTTTGTCGACAACGACTATGGGGGGTGCGGGGGGTGTCCCCCCGCGCTACGGTACGCGTTGTTGATGACGGCGGAACACCATCAACAAAGGACGACATTGATCGCGGGCGTGACGACGCGAGGCGGCCATGTCGTCGAAGCAGATCCGATTGGCAGGCACCGTCGGTTGGATAGCTTGGCACGCAAGTTGGGGGAGATCGTACCGACTGAGGCGGTGCAACATGGTTCGAGCGGTTAGACTGGCTGGTTCAACCGGAGAGGATGGCTCGACGAAAGGAGACCAGGTGCAATACGGCAAGGACCCGACGTGTTCTGATGTCGTGATGGTTATGGTCTCTGAGGCACGTAAACAGACGTGCGGGTGTGGACTCTAAGATTTGGAATATCTGGTGGAGTCCAACACGGTTTCAATTCGACACGGCATGAACCGAATCTATTATGGTGTACACACGGAACAAGGAAGGCCGAGTTGGATGACGCAAGGCGTGGCTTGGAGCTTAGGAAAGAGAGTCACGTACGGTTCGGTTTGAAGGTGGAGATAGATCCGAACTATCTCGAGGTCAATAAAAGGAGGGCTGAGGAGGCAACGGAGATCTCACAAGTTGCTTTGCCCTAAGTTCGAGCACGGAATTTCTGAGGCGAGGCGGCTCACGCGAGAAGGCTTTGCTGAACCGAAGGAGAGGCTCTGGTCGGTTGGATCGTCCTGACCTAAACGATCTGATCGGTGGCTGTTTGTGTAGGGGTTCGTAGCATGGAAAACAAAAAAATTCTACCGCATGAACACACAATCAAGATCTAATCTATGATCAAGCCAAGATCTATCTACTAGATTGTAGCAACGAGTCGATAGAATACTAACTCTCGAAGATCCAAAGCGGTTAACGAGAGCAGATTCTCGTGGGTGATGTAGTCGTACACTTGTCAATCTCAAGATCGCGTAGACGATACTTCCGGCGCTGCGTTCCGGCAGCGCTTCCGCAGTCGGTCACACGTTCGGTAATCTATGAAGACCTTCCTCTCCCTTGTTAAAGCAGGCATCGGAGGTTGTAGCACTCTCCTCGCGATTCCGGTAGCACGACGGCGTGGTGTCGGAAGTAGAGGGGAGATCTCGCAGGGCTTCGCCTTAAGCTGGAGCGAGTATGGTGGAGTATGAAAGAGGCCTTTGGTGATCTAGGGTTTATAGGGCACCAAGGGGACGGTGTGGCCGGCGGCTAGGGCTTGGGGAAGCCCCAAGTCGCCGAGTTGGAGGGGAAACCCTAGGCGGCGGCTGCACTTGGAGGTGGAGGCGCCAGAGCTAGGGTTTGAGGTGTGTGGGAGAGGGGCAGCCCTACCCCTCCTTATATAGGTGGGAGGGTGCGGCTTGGGAGGAGGGAGTCCTCCTCCAACTCCTCCTTGGCCGGCGGGTGGAGGGAGTGGGACTTCCTCCCCAAGTAGGTTTCCTACTCTCCCTCCACCAAGCAAACTTCAGATTTGACTTTTTCAAATTGGCGTTTGACTTTCAAACTTGGATTTGATTTATGTCTCCATATTGCCCAGCCAAGTGGCCTAGTACATGATGCAACCATTCCACATTGTCATGACACATCCATGTACCCTTCCCCTCCGGAGTGCCGAACCTTCCAGACCCTTCTAGAACATTCCTGGTGAAAACACCGGAATCTTTTCCGAACTCCGAAACAGGACTTTCCTTATATGAATCTTATTCTCCGGACCACTCCAGATCTCCTCGTGATATCCCGGATCCCATCCGAGACTCCGAACAACATTCAGTCTCTTATTCATCATTCCATAACTACACAACAACATTGAATCCATAACTGTGTCTCCCTACGATTCGTGAATTATGCGGACATGATCGAGACTCTTCTCCGTTCAATAACCAATAGAGGAATCTGGAAATTCATATGGCTCCCACATATTTCTAAGATTACTTTGCGATCACATACAATACCAATTTCCCTTTGTCTCACGATAGTTTACTTATCCGAGGTTTTGATCGTCGGTATCTCTGCATACCTAGTTCAACCTCGTTACCGATAAGTACTCTTTTCTCGTTCCCGTGATATGTGATCCCTTATGAGCCAGTCACATGCTTGTAAGCTAATTGGATGACATTCCACCGAGAGGGCCCAGAGTATATCTATTTGTCATATGGATGGACAAATCCCACTCTTGATCCATGTGCCTCAACCCATACTTTCCGAACACTCAATGCCACCTTTATAGCCACCTAGTTATGGTATGGTATTTGATGTCATCAAAGCATCCGTCCGGTGATGGTTATTAACATGATCTCATGTTCGAAGGAATTAGGTTACTATGTATCAGAAAGCTTATAGCAAATGAACTATATTAAATGACTTGATCTTTATGCTACGCTTAACTATAGGAGTATGTCCATCACATCATTCTTCTAATGATATGACCCTGTTGTTTGTAACATATCTATGTTCATGATCAGGAAACCATGATCATATATTAACCAACAAGCTAGTTTAACAAGAGCTTTACTAGGGACTCTTTTATGTTTACAAATCACACAAGTATTAATGTTTTTTGTTAATACAATTATAGCATGGTATATAAACATTTATCATAAGTATGAAGATATGATAATAACCACTTTATTATTGCCTCTTGGGCATATCTCCAACAGTCTTCCACTTGCACTAGAGTCAATAATCTAGTTTCAAACCTTTGTGCATTCAACACCTATGGCTTTCCAGTGTTGTATTTACACGATTTCTAGTGGTCAACTGATCTCCGGATCCGACACTTTCAGGTCCATGTGTAATTGCATGTCTTTGCGTCTCTACGCATCACTCATTCTCTAATGAGATGGCTTTGTACAAATTTGGTCCTTTGGTGAGACCTTTAGTTTCTTGGGGTTTAAAACATGTTGATAATACTGTCATACAATATATCTTCATAGTACTATCCCGCTGTGAACTACACCTAGTTTGATAACAAACTACTTGACGCAAATGCCCTCTTTTGCTGCTATAATAGCAGTCATATACTTAGCCTTTTGTTGTAGTATCTGTCATAATGTCTTAACTTTGGAATTCATCCAAATTCATTATGGAACTTATTTTCCATCATATTGTGCCACCCTTAGTTTAGATCGAGATAAACTTAATTTGTACTTTGTGACAAAACTAGTACCAATGTAATACTTTTACAATGAACTAACCATCTATTTGTCACTTCTACAAAATAATATATTCTTAGTTCTTCTAAAATATCATAAGAATATCTTTACTATCGTCCAATAATCATCTTATGAATCATTCTGGTATACGCTCATAACATTTAGAGCATAGGACATATCTGGATTTGTACACATCACAGCATGATTGATAAAATACTCTTTATGATTGTATCATGTATCAAAAATACTTAAATCTTTATTCAATCCTTCCTGTGCAACAAGAACCTTTCTTGTAGTTTCTATATTGAACTCATTCAATATCTCATCTATGTACTTCTGGCACAACCATATTGGCATCACAATTTATCCATATAGACTTTGATGCCAAATATTTGGGTTCTGCCTAAGCCTTTCATCGAGATGAAATTCTTATTCTATGTTAATAAAAAGATACATCATTTTCAATCAATAATATTTCTTCCACATGATGTATTAGAAACATGTCTTAGCGCTCCCACTTAATTTCTTGCAAATGCAAGCATCTTCATCGTCTCCGATGAAAATAAACTCTTTTAACAGTTTCATCATAGTGAAGATTCCAACTCCGCAATGCTTACTTCAACCATTGAAGTTTGCATATGCTTTTAGCATCCTTTGAATTAACAAAACCCTTTGGACCGTGTCATGCACACGTCCTAGGTAACCATTCTATTAGAAGAACTTGTTTTGTTTATTCAACACATAACAAAATTATATGTCGTGGTTGCTACATTAATCCGTCTAGACTAAATATCGCTTAATGAAAGATCAGATCTTGCCATAGTCAACTCTTTGAACATTGTCGTGAAATCTTTCCCGACATGTCGATAATTTCATAGATGTGAAACATCCATGTCTATTTATTTATAGATCCAAATATGACTGTAAGGTCTTGTACCTTTCCAGAGGGTCTTTTAATCTCAAAGCTTGATCTCTTGTATATGGAACTATCACAGATTTTTTATGGCTTCAAGCCATTTGACAGAGTCAGGGCCCATCATCGCTTCTTTGCATGTAGTCGGATCATTATTGTCAAATAATGATTTAACTCTCAAATCTTGGTATTTGATTGTTTACCCGACCTACTTGTTTTAATAGGAACTTAGACCTCCGTGACCACAACCTTTGAGGCACGTGAGCCATGAGCATTGTTGCTGCCTCCGGAACACTTTTCGACGCTGTGCAACTTTGATCATATATAGCTAAGGTTCTTTTAACCTTGTCAAAGTTCTATTGTCCTCCCACTTAACTTTTCACGGAAAATTCCTTCTCAAAGAAACTTGACGTTCTAATCGACAAACACTTTTGTCTTCGGCGTTATGGAGGAATACTTAACTATTATTCAAAATAACATACAAAGATATGTTCATCCGATTTTGGTTGCAAACATCTTTCTTATGCATAGCATACCAATTTTTAAGAAAGGACAACTTCGGTTTTATGCCAAACCATAACTTTATATGGTGTCAATTCAACGGATTATGATGTAGCTCTTTTCAGTGGAAAAATGGTAGTCTCTAAAACTTTTAATCTTTAAAATATAATGGCAGTTTTATGAATTACACCTTTGATCTTACCATGTCAAACAAGGTTCAATTACATATCTTGAACGTTCCATACTCTTATGGTGTTTCGGGAAATGCAAGTCCACGGAACGATTCCTTAAATCTTAGGTGTTTTTATGCTAAACTTGTAACTCAAATATCTTCCTTTATGATCTTATCATAAACTATTTATATTCTTGTTACAATGATTTTGCACTTCATCTTGAAAGTCTTTGAACTTTTCAAATGTTTCATACTTTATCCTTATTAAGTAAATATTCATATATTCACTCAAATTTTCGGAGAAAGCATATGAAGTTGAAATCTACCGCTCTTGACTATACATAATGGACTTCATACAACATGATGTACAAGTTTCAATAAGCTAGTCATCCGTTCCCTTTGGCCTATGAACAGAGTTTTAATTATCTCTAGGAAAGTTTCACAAGCGTCATTTGATCAAAAATCAAAAGACTCCAAAATTCCATCCACATGGAGTTTCTTCATGTTTTCTTTCCAATATAATTTAAACGGCGATGTCACTTCCTAAGTAATTTTTCAATCAATTGTCTTTCGATATTTTTAGCACTTATTTTATGGATGTGATTTATCCAACGAGATTTGTAAATCATCCATGTTTTATGGATTACGGCAATTAATTGAACAACCCTTTTGTTCTCATAATACCTGATAAAACAAATCTTGAAGGCAAGCTTTGATGTTAATGAGAAACATATCAACACTTTATTTGTTCTCGATGAACATCATCACATATTCTCTTGCTAGTTACTTAGGCCATTGTAGTTCATGAATTGTGTTGTTTCGTATGATGATTCACACCAAAAAATTCAGTATCAAATACTTAAGAACCACATTGTTTAATAAACAAAGAATATAGCCATAACATGTATATCTTCTATATACCTAAGCTAAACAATTCTAGTCTTTTCTTTTCTGCCATATATTTATGAGATTCTCTTTCAGTATTTCCTTTTCTGTTTGAAAGAATCTATCAACATCAATAGTGGAGCCATACACATGACACATAGTCCAAAGCATGTATAGTTAAATACCAATGTCTTTAGACTTGCACTTTGAAGTAGATCACCATCATCAAATACTTGGTGTTCTTTCAAATTCCATTCTTTAGTAATCTTTTAGTGTAGTAAACATTTTATCAAATATTCACCCTTATCATGGAACTATTCATGATCAAGCTACTTTTAGCTTATAACGATGAATCGCGAGTATAATGTTGCTCTCCAAAACCTTTTGGAGGATTAGGACGACAAGCATCTCCATCCTTTTTCAAATTCTCATCAAATATGAGAACATAAACTTTGCCATATTATACTCTCTCATGTTGCAACCAAAACATTATTTCAGATATCGCAATATCTTCCACACATCATGGTTTCTGAAACAACTCTTTCAGATCCTAGATAACCTTGATATTAAAACAATCTTTTGAATATCAAAAATCATGGAGACAAACATGATACTTATATACTAACACTGGAATTGTCACTCTTGATTTAATACCAATTATTAAACTTCACGGAGTAATCGGAACTTACTGAAAGTTTGCAATAGGACTTTTAAACTTTAGATTAACACTTCAAAACAATATGATACCAGTTCGTAAAGTAACTAACCAGAATTCTATAGTTCTATTATCTCAATTATAACTAAGCGTAAGGTGGTAAACGGATGCCAATGACTACAACAACTATGCAAATTCACTTTGTTTAATTTATGATAAATAGTGTTCAACTTTTAATCATATTGATGTTGAACTCCCACTCAAAACAATATCCCTCACATTGTTTTAGTGATCACACGAACCAAATCCACCACATCAAAACCGATCATCATGAGAGTTGATGTAGCTTCAATGGCGAACAATCAACATGTTCATCATATCTACTATATGACTCATGCTTTACCTTTTGGTGATCCGTGTTTCGAGACCATGTCTGTACATGCTAGGCTCGTCAAGGTCAAACCTTAGCTTCCGCATGAGAAAATCTGGCTTGCTCACGTTGTATACACTCGCAGAATCTAACACACCCGATCATCACGTGATGCTTCGAAACAATGAGCTTTAGCAACGGTGCTTACTAAGGATGAACACTTTAAAACTTGAAATTGTGTGCTTGAGGGATCATCTTATAATGCTACCGTCGTGAACTAAGCAATACAAGATGCATAAAAGGATTAACATCACATGCAATTCATAATATGTGATATGATATGGCCTTTCTTCTTGTGCTTCCAATCTCCATCTTCAAGCACGAACATGATCTCTGTCATCACCAGTATGGCGTCAAGGTCAATGGCGCCGCTTCATGGTTGTCATCCACCAACATAAACTATTACAACTATTTTGAATAATAGATACACGGGTCTTAACGGAATTTAAAAGACAACCATATGGCTCCTGCCGGTTGCCAACTTATAATAAGGAACATTGCATACATCATATATAATCACAATCATGGCCATATCACATCACAGCACACCCCCTGCAAAACAAAGTTAGACGCCTCTAATTTTCTTTGCATATTTTACGTGGTTTGGGGCTTTCAATAAGTGTCGTTCTAATTTATGAACAAGAACCACAATGTTGATGCTTGAACTATCAAGTGCCCGTTGTAAATTGAATCTTTACTATGATGGGAGAGACAAACACCCGCAAAGCCACTTATGCAATACAAGTTTCATGTTGAGCGTGGAGCAAGTCTCATGAACGATGTCATGTAAGGTTAGCCCGGGCCGCTTCATCCCACCATACTGCAAGATGCAAAGTACACAAGAAGAAATTGATAATAAACGCACCACCGCCCACAATGACCATTGTGTTCTACTCGTGCAACAGATCTACATATAGACACGGCTCTGATATCACTGTAGGGGTTCGTAGCATGGAAAACAAAAAAATTCTACCGCATGAACACACAATCAAGATCTAATCTATGATCAATCCAAGATCTGTCTACTAGATTGTAGCAACGAGTCGATAGAATACTAACTCTCGAAGATCCAAAGCGGTTAACGAGAGCAGATTCTCGTGGGTGATGTAGTCGTACACTTGCTGATCTCAAGATCGCGTAGACGATCCTTCCGGCTCTGCGTTCCGGCAGCGCTTCCGCAGTCGGTCACACGTTCGGTACTCGATGAAGACCTTCCTCTCCCTTGTTCCAGCAGGCAGCGGAGGTTGTAGAACTCTCCTCGCGATTCCGGCAGCACGACGACATGGTGTCGAAAGTAGAGGGGAGATCTCGCAGGGCTTCGCCTTAAGCAAGAGCGAGTATGGTGGAGTATGAGAGAGGCCTTTGGTGATCTAGGGTTTAGAGGGCACCAAGGGGACGGTGTGGCCGGCGGCTAGGGCTTGGGGAAGCCCCAAGTCGCCGAGTTGGAGGGGAAACCCTAGGCGGCGGCTGCACTTGGAGGTGGAGGCGCCAGAGCTAGGGTTTGAGGTGTGTGGGAGAGGGGCAGCCCTACCCCTCCTTATATAGGTGGGAGGGTGCGGCTTGGGAGGAGGGAGTCCTCCTCCAACTCCTCCTCCTTGGCCGGCGGGTGGAGGGAGTGGGACTTCCTCCCCAAGTAGGTTTCCTACTCTCCCTCCACCAAGCAAACTTCATATTTGACTTTTTCAAATTGGCGTTTGACTTTCAAACTTGGATTTGATTTATGTCTCCATATTGCCCAGCCAAGTGGCATAGTACATGATGCAACCATTCCACATTGTCATGACACATCCATGTACCCTTCCCCTCCGGAGTGCCGGACCTTCCAGACCCTTCTAGAACATTCCTGGTGAAAACACCGGAATCTTTTCCGAACTCCAAAACAGGACTTTCCTTATATGAATCTTATTCTCCGGACCACTCCAGATCTCCTCGTGATATCCCGGATCCCATCCGAGACTCTGAACAACATTCGTTCTCTTACTCATCATTCCATAACTACACAACAACATCGAATCCTTAAGTGTGTCTCCCTACGGTTCGTGAATTATGCGGACATGATCGAGACTCTTCTCCGATCAATAACCAATAGAGGAATCTGGAAATTCATATGGCTCCCACATATTTCTACGATTACTTTGCGATCGAATGAACCACTTACATACGATACCAATTTCCCTTTGTCTCACGATAGTTTACTTATCCTAGGTTTTGATCGTCGATATCTCTGCATACCTAGTTCAACCTCGTTACCGATAAGTACTCTTTTCTCGTTCCCGTAATATGTGATCCCTTGTGAGCCAGTCACATGCTTGTAAGCTAATTGGATGAAATTCCACCAAGAGGGCCCAGAGTATATCTATCTGTCATATGGATGGACAAATCCTACTCTTGATCCATGTGCCTCAATGCCACCTTTATAGCCACCCAGTTACGGTGTGGTGTTTGATGTCATCAAAGCATCCTTCCGGTGATGGTGATTAACATGATCTCATGTTCGAAGGAATTAGGTTACTATGTATCAGAAAGCTTATAGCAAATGAACTATATTAAATGACTTGATCTTTATGCTACGCTTAACTATAGGAGTATGTCCATCACATCATTCTTCTAATGATATGACCCTGTTGTTAATAACATCTCTATGTTCATGATCAGGAAACCATGATCATATATTAACCAACAAGCTAGTTTAACAAGAGGCTTTACTAGGGACTCTTTTATGTTTACAAATCACACAAGTATTAATGTTTCCTGTTAATACAATTATAGCATGGTATGTAAACATTTATCATAAGTATGAAGATATGATAATAACCACTTTATTATTGCTTCTTGGGCATATCTCCAACAGTTCGTGGGAGAGCAGCGGGAAGACGCGATGTCTTCCACCAGGTTCGAGGTGACAAAGTTCGATGGTACGGGTAACTTCCTGCTTTGGCAGTCGAGGGTCAAGGATTTGCTGGGGCAGCAGGGACTCCTGAGGACAATCAAGACTGATGCGGTGAAGCCTCCAAAGTTGGACGCTGATGACTGGGATGAGATGCAAATCAGGGCGGCCAGTACTATACGGTTGAGCCTAGCTGATCAGGTCCTGTACCATGTGATGAACGAGGAGTCGCCAAGTGCAATCTGGAAGACGTTGGAGGATCAGTTCCTGGATAATACTGCGCCAATAAGTTGTATCTGAAGCAGGAACTATACGGGATGAGGATGCAAGAAGGGGCGAACCTTACTGAACACATCAATACCTTCAACTGTGTGGTCTCGGATCTAGAGAGGATTGGGTCCAAGGTGGAGGACGCGGACAAGGATTTGCTCATGCTTGTTTCATTGCCAAAATCCTACAAGAGTTTGATGGTTACCCTGACTTACGGCAAGTCAAGCATCACTTCAAGCGAGGTACAAATTGCGTTGTTATCATATGATCAACGTGAAAAAAAAGACTTCCGAAGAAAGTACTTCCGCTGGTGCTAGTGATGGACAAGGGCTGGTGGTCAAGTGCAATCATGGTGGGAAGGGCAAGAAAAAGAAGGGAAAGCCACAGTGTCATCATTGTAAGGAGTGGGGTCCTATCAGGAGGTTTTGTCCAACGTATAAGGCTGATGGAGCTGCAAACATTGTTGTTAAATCTGCAGCTGATTATGATAGTGAAGTTCTGGCTTTGGTAAGCGAATTGTTCGATGAGGTGTGGATGTTGGATTCAGGGAGCTCTTATCATGTGACGTCTAACAAGGAGTGGTTCTCTACCTACAAGTCTGGTGATTTTGGAGCTGTCTATCAAGTCGATGGTGCGCCTCAGCGCATCATGGGCATGGGAGATATCAAGATAAAGTCTAAAGATGGTGGTGAAATGGTGCTCCAGGATGTTAGATATGTGCCGAGGGCTTGCAAGAATCTAATCTCACCGGGAGAACTCCATGACAACGGTTATAACTATCGTGTTGACAGGGACAAGTTGTCTATGCAGGTCAAGAAGAACAAGAAGATGGTGCTAAAAGGCAGAAGGACTAGAAATAACATGTACAAGGTGCGTGTGAGCATCGTGGTGGAGCTGAAGAGGAGCACGATAATGCGGCATGATTAGCTGGGGCGACCGGGTCTGATGAGGGCTCGGAGGACGGCTCATACAAGTGAGCAACAAGAAAACCAAGTTCAACATACACTGAGGTGTTCGCGCGAAGACAGCGGTTCCATTGGCGACATATTCGCCAAGGTGGAGATTGTTGTAATAGTGTCGAATACGTGTATAGCCTAAAGTTGAACTTGGACTGTGCGGTAGGGTTAGGTGTTTGAGTCGGACACTTGTAACCTGGCCTATTATATAAAGAAACCGGGAGTAGCCAAAATAGACTAGACGCAAGACATGTTAGACACAAGATCGAGTTTCGGGACGGTCCGGTGCCCGTGGCAGACGTGCCGGACCGACGTGGCGTTTTGTAGATCTGATATGTCTGTACACCATGACGGGCTTGTCGTCGACGGTACTCTGATTATAGTACCAGGGGAGGAGCGTCCGTAAAGCATGCCCCGCAGATGTAGGCTTTGCCGAACTGCGTTACTAAACGTCGTCTTCTCCGTTTACTTTCTGCAATGATCTACTAACACTTGCCAGGACGCTCGTCTTGAAAAATTCGACGTCCCCGTTCCTTCCATATATGTCAGTCACTTTGTCTTTCAGCGTGCATATCAAGTCCTGCCAATTGGATTGTACGATAATGAGCAAATCTGAATGTTGCAACGCAAGCTCAATGTCATCATGTGCAGCTATATCAACTCTGACTCAAAACGGAACCAGAGCTGAATGGCGGCACAATCACCGACGAGGACTACATGAGCTGGTTTCCCCAGCAATTGTGTAGATTCAGAGATGCGCACCAAGCCACAGCTATTGTATGGTCACATCAGTCGTCGCCGCTTCTCTTGGTTAGTGTTGTACTCGTTTGAGCTTTGCAGGGGCAGCTGAAGCGAAAAGTGTCTATCAGAACGAGCATTTTGCAAACCAACCTGAGCTCTATCCGATTCACTATTCAGATATTTGTTCAACATGCAGGGAATGTAGGTGGTATCAGAATGCCTTGCCCTATTTGCATTGTGTGACACTCCCTCTCCCACCGTCTTGCTCTTCATGTCAACGGTGAGAATCCATGCATCATGATCCGGAGGATTATTGCTCTTCGACATGAGGCAAACAATGTCGTCGCCACAAACGGTCACCGCCATGAACTGGATGAGGCAAGGAGAGATTTCGAAGCTCGTCTACATGAGACAGATCGTCCTTGCGCCAGTAGTCCCAAGAGATCTCCCTAGACCATGTAACGAGCCTCCAACCATCAAGTTCTTCCACCACCCCCTCGGTCGGATCGACCGCTTCAGAATCAAAGTACAGATCCCTGGCTGAAACATCAGGGATGCTGGTTTTGCAGGCGGTGTATACATCTTCCAGCTCGACGCACCTGATGGTGAAACCTCTTAGTATAACTTTGCAACTAACTAGTCTAGATAATTCGGTAACACTTTGCCTTGCGTATCTAGACACGAATCTGAGAGGCAGAGAGGGATCTGAGAGGAGAGGAACCACCTGTGCCCTGGTTCGATGTGCACGATCCAGAGGAGATGCCGGAGTTGGTGTTGCTGCTAGCTGCCATGGGAATAGGGCGACGACGTGGGTGTGTGGTGGTGGCAAGCTTCCCGTCGGCTCATGCTAATCCTAGATCGGTAGGGATGTAGGTGAGGTGAGCGGCACAGCGATGAACCTCGTGTTGCGTGCTCCCGGTACCCCACCTCTTTATATAGCGCGGCGACAGGAGCCCACCCACCAGATGAGGTTGGGGCGCCCCCAATCAGGGCGTGGATAAGGGACTCCGTTCGGCCGTTGGGCTCGAACGGGGAGAGATCTATCTAACAAAACCGTCCGTGCAGGTGACGTCGCGGATGGACCGCGCCGCCGGTTCGTTGTAGTGTTCTTGGTTACTGGGCAGCAGCTTCGGCAAGGGGAGGAAACGAACACGAACAGGGGGTTCGTCGAGCAGATTGCAGAGGAGAATGCCCTTCCAGAGGTCGACGAAGCCCAGCAATAATCCACCTTCCAAGGCGATCACCTTGCTGGGAGAAACTATTCTCCGCTTCTGGGTTAACCAAGATGGGAGATCCGGGAGCAACAGCTCCGTGGTCCAGCCACGCTGCTTGGATCTAAAGATGTCGAGCTTGTACTGCCCGGAGTCCTTTCTGAAAGTGGCCAGGATGAAGTGATCTGTGCCGGCACCGGTGACGTCGGGCAAGACGCCGACGAGGTGGGGGTTGATGTTCCGTCTAGCGAAGTGATTGCTGATCTCGGGAAGTGGATCGAGTGATGACCGGTGCCCGGCCCTGTAGATGAAGTAATGTGGTAAGACGGAGGTGGAGATGGACAGGCTCAGGAGGGCGAGGTTCTCCGTGGAGCAAACGATCTTGGGATAGCTGTCGAAGGGGCTGGAGGAGAGGTTGACGCAACGGACGTAGAAGTAGGAGAGGCGCGGGAGATCGGCGAATACAAAGGTCACGTTGATAGTTCCTGTTGCCTTCGTGAAGGTCTGTGCGGTGGTGTGGTTGTCGACCCCGCCGATCAACCCGTGGCCGATGGCGTCTTTGTCGTCCCCGGCTAGGAACACATGCCCATACGAGTCCAGGAGGACACAGGAGGGACGGCGGGGAATGGGGCGGCGGCTCGATCCGGACATCGTGGCCGGCGCGGTCGGGAGTGGGTCTTGGGGATTATGGTTACCGGATGAGTGGGTGGGGGGACGACCGGGGAAGGAGCGGCGATTGTTCCCGATCGACGGAGAGGGGCGAAGGAGATAGTCCCGAAGTAGGAGAGCTACTGCTAGGTTCGTACATCGTTCCGTGTACGCGGTTTCACGGAGGAGAAGGAGAGCAGCAGGATGTGGACATCGTGGCGTGCACGATCGAGGGTGAGCCTTTGGGGATGGACACTGCTAGGGACTGCGCGCTCGTTTCTCGGAAAACAAAGTCTACATATATGAGGGGCTCCCGGGCTTATCCTGTGGGTCCAACTTTACTGTAAGATGTGTGCAACGAACTATATACATTGCAAAAAACACCTTAGTTTTTGGTCGTTTCAGTACAAAAAACACCTCCAGTCTGTCCACTTTTTAGTCTGAGATCCTTCTACAATGAACACGAATATGCAACAGCGAGCCATGACTCCTGGCGGAAAGGAATTCCTATATGATCCAAATAATGTAAAAAAATAATCGTTTTCATCATTCATACAACAACTAGACTTTACACTAAATATGCTCTGATCAACAAAAATCCAGATATGACCATTCTTACAACAAACAAAACGGATCTGATCCAAAACATAAACTAGAAAAATACAGCCAAAAAACGAAAGAGGAGGAAGTCGTGGATCCAGATCACGACGACACGAATCCTGCCCTTGTAAATGACGACGAAGCCCACACTCTAGTCGTCACAGAGGCACTATGCTCCACCAATCCACCTCGTCACCAGATCCAAGATAAAGACGTTCACGAGATAAGGCCGCAGACTACGGTACATCGGCGGTGTCGATTTTTTTGGAATTCCAGTCGAGGTAACCCTAGAAGACCTCCCTTGGTCGGGGAGAAGCCTTCTCCTCTTCTCGATTGGACTGGTGCTGAGAGAGACGAGGCTCCTGGAGCACGAAAGAGAGAGAATCTGGGAGAAGGAGGAGGAAAAGTGTACATGCACAGTTTCTTCCCTATAGGGGCAAGAAATGTACAATATCAAAGTTGTTGTTGTCAAATGATAGACACGAATCTTGGAACACTGGTGGCCCTTGGATAAGACGGGGACACCCACGACTATGAAGAATCGCTGAGTTGCTCGTTTCTGCACTAAGCGGTGCTCCCCCTGTCGGAAAGTAACACATTTCCAAAATGGAAAAAAGGGCTCACGTGGTGTGGTTCGTGCACAACACCCCTACTATTTTGTCTTCACCTAATAATAAAGGTCCCTAACCTCCCAAATCCTAGACTCCATAGCCCCGTTCTGGTGACAAAGGATTTGTTACATGCTGAGGAGTTTTTCGTCAGTTGGTTTCTTCGCTGCTCCATCTGATCTCTTGGGTGATGCTCTAATTCCTGCTTTTTTTTACTTCAAGATGTAACTCTTCAGGTACTGCAACAAAACGCATCCTTTCTCATCCACCAGGTCCATGACCACCTATTATGTAACTTTTGACCCAAATAGCCCTTCTCAGATGTGACCATCATTACATCCCCTTGTTGTGCTCATGGAAAAAAACAGATATATAAAACACAGCAACATCCGTATGACTTAAACATGGAACTTGCTTGGGAAAAAGATCTATGTAGCCTCTAACTCATTAGATTTTCATGTAAGCCTGAAATATCCATGTGATTGATAGTTCGGAAATAACAAGGGACTTGCAATATATTTGCAATAGAAAAAAGATATAACTAAGTTGGACATTTGAACAAGAATTGTGCATGTATCAACAAGCAGCACTTGGGTTTTTTTTCCAGAAGAAGAAGAATGAGCAAAAAGGAAACAGTGGCAGAATGTAACAAGTAAGACTAACACACAAGCAGCATTGACGCACACCACACAAGGGCAAAAATTTGCAGTTAGATGTCCATGATATTGTGCACATGGTTTTTGAGTGAACCGAGATATCAGGATGTAATAATATTGTTTCTTAAGTCGCAACTAGAAGTGGCGCCTAGAAGTTGCATGTTGGAAGTCACAACTTCCACCACCCCATGTAGCTCGACACCCACACGTCGCAACTATTAGTTCCCTTTACGGTGAACAAAATCTTGGAACCTTAAAACAACACTATCTATATAGAGATAATAACACATGTTTGAACCAGTACTTGTGTATCCCCTTTGCAGTTAGTAGTTTCTCCTCCTATTGGAGATAACTGCATGTAAAAAATGAAACAAACAAGTAGTTTAGGTGTTGGTGTTATGGCAATGAAAAGGAAGTGTTTATGGCAATGAAAAGGAAAAGGTATAAACTGCATGTATTTGGAAAGACCAAAATATAATGATGCATGGTAGTTTCACTCCACTGTTGTGCTGATTTAAGTATTCAAAATTTGTATCCTCTATACAAAAACCATGCCATTGTTGTAAAAAATATAGCTATAGTTGAACCAAAACTATATCCAGATACTAGGCGTGGGTCCTAATGAAATTACTCTTATCTAACTAGCTGCACATACTAATTATTTTGGAGAAAGTATATCTAGTATTTGTGATTTATTGGTTTATTACATACATGAAATACATTCATATTTGTAGAAATTAAATACTGTAACCATTTGAACAGGTTTTATCTATGGTCAGAATTATACATCTCATAATTATTTCAAATAAACCCATCTTAACAAGATGTACACATGATAAAAAAACTTGCATCCTACAATAAAAATGGTAACATGTATAAAATATTTTGAAACTATAGGTGTAAAAAGGTACATTAGATTAGGTAAAACTAGACAAACTTCTTAGCACATGATGTATATATGATTAGAAATTTGCACCCTATGATAGTACAGTAACTTGCCCACTGATATAATAAGATCTAAAGCTTCGTGCGTAAAATATACATCCATCTGAGCAACTGTCCTAATTTAACTCATGATGTATATATTTTAAGCATGAAAATATACATCCCAAGTGAGGTATAGATACTATACACATGCAAAAAAGTTACATGCTATACATAAAAAGTTATAGTTCATATACATTTAATATAGTAAAGTTACATGCTATATATAAGTTACAGGCTATATATATAAAAAGTTACGGTCCATATGTATTTAATACAGTAAAGTTACAGCCGAGATACTATCCATATGCAAAAGTTATAGTCTAGATTTTTGGAAATGGAGTTACAGTCTAGATACTATCCATAGGTAAAAAGTTACTTGGTAATTACAATCAATATGTATAAAAAGTTTTCCATGTGATTTTCATATCGTTCATATGCAAAAATTTATAGGCTAGATAAAAAAATTACAGTCCATAAGCAAAAAATAGCAGCCTAGGTGCAACCTATAAAAATACATCCATGATTTTGAAACAATATTTGTGAGCTAATAAATTACGAAATAGATACTTCAGGAATTCACATAGTAACATTTACAATTTTTTGCAAAAGACCTGAAGCATACTCGTAGGAATGAGGAATTTCGTGGATACATGGATCCAATATAAAATTGACAACTTTAGCCCGTCATTACATAAGTTGCAAGCAGATTAATTGCGGGTACCAAATTATACAGAGTACCAAGAAGCTAAGTTAGTTGGATTTGTTTACGCCACTCACCTTTGTGCATGGCCGGAAGAAACTATCCCCGGCAAGCCTTCCATCGCCTCCCCTTTGGCCCTCCTATCAGCATCTATGGACACACCTACCATGGGGACAGGATAACGACATGGACGAATCTGGGAACGGTGGCGCCGCCGGCTGCAGGACCCTGGCCATTCGGGTACGCCTCGACCGCCCATGGACTACAATTGCTCGTGCTGCTGCTTGGACCTATGCCAAGAACATAGATCGAGCTCCTCCTCTTTCTCCTCCCATCAACCACACCCCCGCAAGAGCTCTCCTCTCGCCGCCACAACAAGAGGTGGCTTGCCGAGGGCGAACGCACGACCTGCTCCTCCTAGTCTTGCATCACTCTGCACTGACTGGATTCATCCTTGTATGAGTGTTTATCCGTGAGATTGAGAGGGAAGAGAAAGTAGATGGGGATGGGGAAAGAAAGTCACAAGACGATGAAGAGATTACTGACACTGCGTGGTTGCTGGTCTTCATCATGTAATGCCATGTGGGCCTCTCCCTTGGATAGGACTCCTTCACGTGAATATGTGTCCCATACACGGAGCCAGGTTGATCCTCGTATCGACTCCTATCGACGGAAGTTCATCCAACCAGATCGGACGGTAGCGACATGTGCGCACTCCGTAATGCCAAAAAATGCCTACGCAAGAATTAGATTTCACGTTTGGGGATTAGGTTTCCATGAGGAGCTGGTCGTAGGACGACCGGGGCCGGGAGTAGCGGCGGCTCGATCCGGGCATAGTAGTGGCTACCTATATTGGGGATTCGGGTTCCCAGAGGAGAACCATATAGCGGCGGCTGTATTAGGATTGGAGTTCTAGGAGGTTTTTAGTTCGGACTTTTGGGTGTTTGTGACTTTTTCAGCTTAGGCACATATTAGTTGGTTCAGCAAAATGAAAAACATCTTACATTACTGAAAGGTATACCCTTTTGGCATCAGACCATAACTGAAGAATTTCTTCACCACGGCGATAATCACAATTTTTAGAGTTAACCAATTCCTCGTCTAAACCGTGCCGGTAGCCCATCCGACCCTAGTGCTTCTATTGGTCCTATCTCTACTATAAAATTTATCTTAAGGTGGTTTTTGTCACCTGGCATTTTCGTCCGTCGCAGCTATTTTGCCTTTTGCCCCTCTAAGGCCTTTCACAATGCACCGTATCTTAACACGTTATTATAGGCATAATAAATTATTAAGATACAACTTTTATAATGGGTTGTTTCTTAAGAGTTGTTTCTACATTTAATGAATTTGGTGACATATAGACATGCGATTGGAGCTAGTCATTAGTTTTCCTATGATTCTGTGCAAGAGGTGTATCTTAGCTAAGATACAACAACCCTCTCTCTCATACTTAAATGACATGCCACATCAGCATTTTGCCTAGGATACACAGCTAAGAGACTCCCATTGTTACAAGCCTAAAATCACGAAATCAACCCCACACCACCAAGTCAAAGGCAGGTTCGGTAAAAAAAAAAGCACACACGCACGCACCCACCCGAGTGCTGCACACCTCTCGTTCCCCTCCAGCGCGCACGATATCCTCGCCGCCGGCTCTGCTCTGGCCGGTCGCCGCCCGTCTTTGTCTCTGTTGTACGCCGCCAAGCCTTTAGCTCAGCCTCCTCCGTCGTTTCCCCGCCGACATGAAGCTTTTGAGCGGAAACTGCCAGCAAGCTCCCGAGCACTAGTGCTCTAGGTATTTCAAAATTTTCAAATTCCGACTTATGGTCCACAAAAGAATCTGAAAAAAATACACGAACATACACATTTCCGAAGGCCCGGTAAATGTCTCAAAAAATACATTATATTTTTGAAAATAAAAAAAGATAAATTTCTGACAGAGAAATTGTTAAAATCGCCTTAGGATCAACTAAGCTAGATCAATTCGGTAGCCGATTACCTATACGAGATCTTGATCATGTACTGAGAGAGTAAGGGATTGGTGAGAGGCGAGAGAGACTACCTGCACCGGTGGGGCTCGAGGAGCCCGAGCCGGTGGCCATCGTGGAGGGCGACGGCGTGAGCGTGGGCAGTGGTGGCGGCGTCGGTGGTGCTTCCCGTCACTCTGCGCGAGCCCCTGATCGGAAGGGCGTGGGGTGAGGTGCACAACAAACCTCGTTAGTTGTGCCACCGGACCCTACCTCTTTATATATATATGCGCAGGTGACAGGGGCCCACCAACCAGAGGGGTTGGACGTCCCCGATCAGGACGTGGTCAAAGGTTCGGTCGAGCCGTTGGGCTCGATCGTGTGGAGATCAACCTTACATTCTCCCCCTTGATCTCAACTTTACTTTGTACTTTACTCGTTTCATCACAGATCGGTACATAGAGCATGTTTCATCGTCTCAGCTCAATTGCCGATAGAATCAGACAGCCACTACATACTTTTCTATTTTAAAACAAAATCTGTTACTTTTGGGCCTCTGTAGTCCAGGAATCATAGGATTTCCATTAAACCTATGCCGACTATGTGTTCCTTGAACACATTGGGTGGTAAGCCTTTCGTTAGCGGATCCGCAAGCATATCCTTTGTCCTTATATGTTCGAGTCTTATAGTTTGATCCTGGACTTTGTCCTTCACAACATAGTACTTTATATCTATAGACTTTGTAGCATTACTCGACTTGTTGTTGTGAGCATAGAATACTGCGGGCTCGTTGTCACAGTACATCTTTAGTGGCCTGCTAATGCAGTCTACCACTTTTAAGTCGGGTAGAAATTTCTTTAACCATAACGCCTGTCCCATGGCCTCATAACATGCTATAAACTCTGCATACATCGTAGATGATGCAACTATCGACTGTTTGGCGCTTCTCCACGAAATAGCACCTCCTACGAGAGTAAAGACATATCCTGTCGTGGACTTTCTGTCGTCTTTATCTCCCGCAAAATTCGTATCTGAATACCCTTTTATCTCTAGGGAATCAGATCTTTTATATGTTAGCATGAGGCCTTTTGTGCCTTGCACATAAGCAAAGCTTTCTTTACCATCTTTCAGTCCTCTATGCCTGGATTCTCTTGATATCTACCGAGTACCCCGGTAATAAAGGCTAAGTCAGGGCGAGTGCACACTTGTGCATACTGTAAGCTTCCAACAGCCGAAGCATACGGTACTGACTTCATTTGATCGATCTCATATTGGTTCTTTGGACATTGAGATTTCCCAAAACTATCGCCCTTGACTATGGGAGCCGGTGTTGCATTACTCGCATGCATATTGTATTTCTTTAGAATCTTTTCACAATACGCTTTCTGCGACAGTCCTAACACTCCATTCTTTCTATCTCGGTGAATTTATATGCCCAAAACATAAGAAGCTTCACCAAGGTCTTTCATGTCAAAATTTGAAGACAAGAACTTCTTTGTCTCTAGTAGTAGACTGACATCACTGCTAGCAAGCAAGATGTCATCCACATACAGAATTCGGAAAATATATTTTCCACTTTTGAACTTTGCATAAATGCAGTTGTGCTCAACATTCTCTTTGAATCCAAATCTTTTAATTGTATCATTGAACTTTAAATACCACTTCCTAGAGGCTTGCTTTAACCCATAAATGGATTTCTTTAGGCGGCATCTCATATGTTCCTTCCCCTCCATGAAAAAACCCTTAGGTTGTTTCATGTAAACATTTCTTCTAAATCTTCATTTAGAAATGTCGTCTTAACATCCATTTGATGTAACTCTAAATCAAAATGTGCAACTAGTGCCATTATGATTCTAAAAGAGTCCTTACATGAGACCGGAGAAAAAGTCTCATTGTAATCTACCCCTTCTCTTTGCGTAAAGCCTTTTGCCACAAGTCTAGCTTTGTACTTTTCTACATTCCCATTGGAGTCATATTTTGTTTTGTAGACCCATTTGCATCCTACTGTTTTGCCTCCTTTAGGAATTTCCTCTAAGTCCCAAACATTGTTGGAACTCATTGATTTCATTTCATCTTCCATTGCCTCCACCCACTTGGCTGAGTGAGGGCTACGCATGGCTTCTTCATATAAGGTAGGATCGCCCTCCATATGAATTGTGTTGTAGACTTTGTAAATTTCTTTGGAAATGGCTGGTCTTCATTCTCTTTTAGACCTTCTGAGTTCGTCAGACTCTTACTCATTTCTTGCCTCGGGTTCAGGCACATTTACAGTATGTGGCTGTTCTGGCTCCCTTTCATGCTCAACAGTGGGTTCAGGTGGCTCCTGATGGACAAGTTCCAAACTTTCGCCCATTGTTGTCACGTGTGGAGTCACAACAGGTGCCGACACCACAACCTCACGGGTTGTAGATGGTGGCACAACAGGTAGCGAGAAAAATGGCTCCTGAGTCATCGGATTAGGTAGCGACACCACACCCTCTTCTCCTCAAGATCTATTTCCCGAGCTACCGTGCTCCCCCTCATCAATTCGTCCTCCAAGAAGACTGCATGTCTCGTTTCTACAAACTTTGTGTATCTGTTAGGACAGTAGAAACAATAGCCTTTTGATTTATCTGGATAGCCAATGAAGTGGCAAGATACTGTTTTGGGGTCTAACTGTAACACCCCCGGTCACTCCGGACCGACGGCTGTCACTTCTAGCAGCTCAATAGGACCTCTAGACTAACCCTATAGACCAACACTAGTCTTTTATGCGCACTTTGTCCTCACTCATGCGCACCCGGTACCCACTTTCCGGTCGGTCACCCATCCTAGAATTGCTCTAGGCCAAGCACGCTTAACCTTAGAGTTATTTTCGAATGAGCTTCTGGAAAAGAAGTTGCAACTTGTTGGTATGAGTTTCCTATCAATCCTATTGAGCCATGTGTCAGGGTCTCACATACACTCACCCTTAGAAGATCGACGTCCTCGTCGATCAACCACAAGCCAGGAACGTCCCCTCTTGGTACACGTCTCTGCGTTCAGTGCCGGCACATTGCCATGCCGTGTCCACTCTGGGCCACACGCGCCATGCTACACATGTCCGCCACTGACCCGCACATGCCCGTGTAACCGCGAGGGTCGGCTCTGATACCAATTTGTAACACCCCCGGTCACTCCGGACCGACGGCTGTCACTTCTAGCAGCTCAATAGGACCTCTAGACTAACCCTATAGACCAACACTAGTCTTTTCTACGCACTTTGTCCTCACTCATGCGCACCCGGTACCCACTTCCCGGTCGATCACCCATCCTAGAATTGCTCTAGGCCAAGCACGCTTAACCTTAGAGTTCTTTTCGAATGAGCTTCCGGAAAAGAAGTTGCAACTTGTTGGTATGAGTTTCCTATCAATCCTATTGAGCCATGTGCCAGGGTCTCACACTAACTTTGCAATGTTTGGATTGAAAACTTTTGCCTCAGCTGGGCTCCCCCAGACCCTTAAGTAGTGCAAAGAGGGAACTCTGCCTGTCCACAATTCATACGGTGTTTTGGGAACCGACTTACTTGGTACTCTATTGAGAATGTGAATGGCGGTTTTAAGCGCCTCCATCCACAATCTCAATGGGAGTGTGGAATAGCTCATCATACTGCGCACCATATCCATAAGGGTACGGTTACGTCTTTCAGCTACTCCGTTTTGCTGAGGTTCGCCCGGCATGGAATACTGGGCGACTATTTCATTTTCCTGCAGGAACCTTGCAAAGGGTCCTGGTACTTGACCATATGGAGTATGCCGACTGTAGTACTCCCCCCCCACGGTCAGACCGGACTATCTTAATTCTTTTATCATGCTGATTTTCTACTTCAGCTTTGAAATTTTTAAATTTATCCAATGCTTCAGATCTTTCTTTAATTGGATAAATATAACCATACCGGGAGTGATCATCCGTGAATGTTATTAATGAATCATAGCCATCCACACTTTTCATCGGAAACGGTCCACAAATATCAGTGTGGATTATTTCTAGTGTAGCTATACTTCGGTTTGCACCCTTTTTGATTTGCTTTACGTATTTTCCTTTTGTGCAATCTATGCATTGTTCGATATATGAGAACTCTAACGGAGGAAGAATATCATTTTTAACGAGGATTTCTATTCTTCCCCTCGAAATATGGCCTAATCGACAGTGCCATAACTTCGACGAGTCATGAATTCGCTTTCTTTTCTTTTGTTCACACATAAAACACTTTTTCACATAGTGATACAAAATAAGGCTCATTGTGAAGAAAAACAACACCCACATAAGCATTATTAAACCATATGGCACACTTGCCATGTCTTTGTCCACACAGGATACATTTATCAAGTTTCTGTGTAATGAAGGCTTTTAGTCTTTTCTATGTCCCAATTTTATGGAGACATGTTACAATCGACAACAAGGTGTCAAACTGTTGAGGCAGTGAAGCCATCACCAAGTGAACAAGGAGTGCAACCTTTAGCTCCAAATCAGCATCCATGGGCTTAAGCTTAGCTGCCATGTTGCTCATTCGGAGTCTCTTATGTCATGTGCACCTCCATTGTACCTTTCTGTCACCAGCTGTTTCAGCAGATGGGGCATATGCCTTTTGAAGAGCCAGTGAACTGGCTATTTATCTTTTCTATAAACTCCCACGCGGAAGCACACTTTGCACTTGAGCCTGCATTAGCGTTCTCAATTGTGTTTTATAAAAATAATGCAACTTTTGTTGATATTAAACATCTTTTGGTTCTCTAAGGTATGCCATCTCCAATAGAGCATGGTCCTTTTCTTTTCATGCCATGCAAAATCATCATCTTTTCTTCCTTAAACCACAATGATGTGTAACCATAACAACAATTGCATGCATTAATCCAACGTTGGTATAAATTAGAACATACAACTGTGTATGCAATTAAATCTATATCACCTTTGGGCAGATAATAGAGATAAATGCATATATTATTGCAACAAAACATGATCATGTTATTAATAACGTTGGTCATATAATAACAGAACCATAATTGTTTCAATAATCACTTTAACATATTTTCAAAATTTAATTCTCACTTTAAACCTTTAATAAACACTTTTAACTATTTACATAGATAAATGTACCTTTTAACACATAATAACAAATCATGATCATGCTATTAATAACATTGGTTATATAATAACAGAATCATAATCACCTTTCAATATAACTTTATCACATCTTTTAAAAATTTAATTATCACTTTATTGCATGTAAGCAATTGCCTTTAACTATTTGCGGCGGAATATGAATAAAAATTCATGAACTTTTATACTTTATAAAAACAAATTTCTGACACTTTTGTGTTCTCTAAACAAATTTTCGTTGGATAAATTTGAATAGACAAAACTATACAAAATTTGCTCAAAAAACTGAACAAAAAAACAACAAAACTGTTCTTTTTCTATGCTGTCACGCGGCCCGGCCCATGACCTGTTGCACGCACGTCGCTCGCGCTGTAGACAACGACCCACGGCCTGCAGCAGCGCGCCGCTCAGTAGCGGCAGACAACGGCCCATCTCGGCGAGCCTGGCGGCCCACAGCCCACCAGCTCCTGTCGCCGCTTGCTCCTGGCCGCACGATGAAGATCTGACGGCCGAGCGTTGTTTTCGCGAGATCAAAAACGACCCCGACCAGACCCCCTTTGAAACCCTAGCCTCACTCGCTCCCACCCGCGCGCCTCTCTGTCCCGCTACGGCGGTGGCTCCAGGGAGAAAAGAAGGGCCAACGCCGACGACCTGTCGTTGATGGCGCGACCCCGTGGCGGCAAGCCTTCCCTCCACCCCTTCTTTCCTTTCCTTTCCCACTCAACGCAGCCCGCAGGCGAGAGAGAGAGAGAGAGAGCACGGCGGCGCCCCCACTGCCCCCACTTCGAAGAAATGGTGCAGAGAGGAGCTGCAAGCAGCGGCGCCCCCCTTGGCCCCTTGCCGACGCGCGCATCCACCTTGGGTGGGTGCGCTGTGGTCAAGCGGCCCAGGCGGCGGTGCCCTTTTCCTGGCGGTGGCCGGCGAACCCCCGGCGTACGCTCGGTCTGGTGGTGCCCCCGTCGGCCCAACGGCCGGCGGCGAGCCTTTGCCCCCGAAGGGGTCACTCCCTTTCGGCCGTGGCGGAGGCGGGGTGCCCCCTCCACTGCCATGTTCTTCCTCCGACGGCTCGGCTTGCCGATGACCGTCGGTTGGAGAGGAACGGCGTGGCCTGACGGCGGCGCTCTTTGCCGACGAGCCCATGGCCACGACCGGTGAGGTTTATTTTCTTTTTCCTTTTTCCCCCTTTAACCAATTAGGGTTTCGGGATTTGGGGATTTCTTTTGGGGATGAACTAGGAATAGAAATAAAAACTTTTTTTTCTCTTTTAGTTTCTTTCTACCCAAATAGATCTAGCACTAGGTGCTTTGATACCAATGTTAAAATCGCCTTAGGATCAACTAGGCTAGATCAATTCGGTAGCCGATTACCTATACGAGATCTTGATCATGTACTGAGAGAGTAAGGGATTGGTGAGAGGCGAGAGAGATTACCTGCACCGGTGGGGCTCGAGGAGCCCGAGCCGGTGGCCATCGTGGAGGGCGACGTCGTGAGCGTGGGCAGTGGTGGCGGCGTCGGTGATGCTTCCCGTCACTCTGCGCGAGCCCCCGATCGGAAGGGCGTGGGGTGTGGCGCACGACGAACCTCGTTAGTTGTGCCACCGGACCCTACCTCTTTATATATATATATATATATATATATATATACTAGTATATATATACTAGTTAAATGCCCGTGCGTTGCCACGGTTAATTAAAATTTTCTTGTAATCCTACTTATAATAAGTATAGAACTCACGCTAGCTACAAGGAACAAAGCCACATGTAGTATTAAAAAGATCTTCACTCATTTTGTATCGTGTTTACTTGTAAGATTCACGTCATACAATTTTGCACTTTTTATTTTTACTTTTTGTGAGACTACATTAATTTTATGATTTCATCGGTGACTACCATGGCTGCTTAGAACATGCCTAAACAACATCAAGCAAAAATATTGTGCTCCAAATCAATATTGGGACAAGGAATCAAAATGGTCTGTAGGAAAAAAAAAGAAACGTTTCACAAGGAGATATGCAGTACATTTCATTTATTATTTCATTGACTATCGCGTCCACTTCTGAGTTCAAGTGCCATCACACAACATAAATCTGAATGGTATAATAAATCAGTATAATTACATGTATAAAATGTAGACACTGCATATTTAAAATAAATGACCATGTCCTCAAGTTTGCAAGCTTTTCTTTGCTTAGGTATCTATCTTTCTCTAAATATTTCCAACCTGGAGGAGGAGAAAAATTCTGATATTGAGTCATCATTATCGCTAGAGAAAGGTTGTTAAACAAATAGCTCATATATGTCATAAATCTATACCAATCTGTGAGACTGATATTCTCCCATATAATTATAAGACAAATTTTTCATCAGCTCTTAGATGATTTGTAATAAATTCGATAAAATATTTAAGTTGTAAAGATATATTTATGTTCAGTACCAATAATATACCTATTGGGAGCTCATGTTGTCTCATTAGTTTCAAGTACGGTATAATGTACATAGAAAAAGAAAATTAGTCTACATTACATACCAGTAACTACTGTGGACCTATGTTAGATTTCCATTGTAACATCGCATAAAGAAATTGATTAGTAAAATGTTCTTTCAGCGCAGTATTCCGGAATAAAATCAAAACCAGGTAATCTTTGGTGCTCCTTGTCATCAGTACACATAATTTACATCCACAAGTGAATAGCTATTAAAAATTCTGCCATGGAATGAACATGTGGAGATCTAAAACAAGATATGAGCAGAAACACTGTTTAGGGAACAATCGATGCCACTGTTGTTTGCTTATCATGATCAAAGTCATCTAGATAGGATTACAGACACAATATTCAACAATTTGGCCATTCCAGTCTTTACTGGAATTGTCATAGCTGCAATTGAATGAATTTTAAACATTCTCCAACTCAAAGAATGCATCTCAATATGTGCAAGCTACATAGTAAGTATCTTCCATGCATGGTGCTTATAAGTTCATAAAATGAACCGGTCTAATGTCTCAAAAAGGACCAAAAAAGGTTTGTTCACATTAGCACATGAGAAAGGACATACAAATCTTACCCCTAAAGCTACCAGCTACAAATAAAGTAGACGTGAACCGATTATTTATTCTCCAAAATATTAAATATTAGAGGCAGAGTTGCATGGCCAGCATAAAGCCTCAATTTAATTGGATAAAAAAACCTACTTTTTGACCAAATCCTGTTAACATGGCCCAGAACAAGAAACAGATCCACATGATTAGATTCAAATACAGAGTTGTATCGTGAATCTCACCATCGTATCAAGATTGTCGACATCCTTCTGGAGGTGAATCCATTTTTTGCATGGAGTTCGGATACAGAAGATATCGAGATGGAATGCAGTCACCAGAGAGTTGGCTCGCAGAAAACATCGTCATCCTCTACCTTCGGGTTAAAATTTCCTTGGAGTGCATATCTTAGTTAGTCTGTTCCAACATTGAAACAAGAGAACACACTAAGGAAATACTTTTCAAGGTTTTATATTCCGATATTGCAAGAAACTTAACTCTCGCACATCTAGAGATCAAACTATTTTTAGAAGGCTTATTACAAATCATATATTTTGAGACCTTGATTGAGATTTACTCAATAAGATAGTTAAATCTTGACAGTATCAACTTCCAAGATATTAGAAAAGTAATGCAGACCATAAGAATGGAGTTGGAGTGAAAGGATCTTAGCTTACATTGCTATGATTTCCGCAGATTCCAAATAAGTTTCCACCCTGAATTGTTTAACCAACCGATGCTCGGCTCTTTTCCTTCATCAATATCACCCTGCAATGGAACAGATCCCACTGGAAAACTTAGATGTAACCAAAAATCTTAATGTCCCAGGAGCTAGTAATCAACAACCATACCATAACAACACCTTAAATAAGGCTACAAAATAAGGAAATGCACCATCAGGTAGTAGAGATATATAGTTGAGTGTGTGCGTTGTTATGGGAAAACAATACATGAATAAAAATAATTTTGTTATGTTAGGATCCACAAATAACTTATTGTTTTCGAATACCCTGCACTATACAATATGACATTCTTATCTCTCTTCCTTTTTTTAAGGGAAGAAGCATGACTGTTGGTGAACTTTATTAATGATCACCAATAATTACATCATTTATAAGTTAATTTATGAATAAGCTAGCAATTTGTCGGCCAAATTATAAGAAATTTTATTTAGAAAACAAAATTTTGCTATCTCTCATGGGATACCTGATTTGATTATCTAGGACAATACTTGAAAGTAACATTTTCTATGTACGATACCATGTCTACACAGTCTACAAAAATGGCTGACCATTCTTATCCCTCTTCGTAGTCCACCAACATGTGTTCTTTTGCTCCATTTTACACTCTTCGCATAATGTATGTGGTGTATCTAAGTTTTTTCATTGCCACACATGTAAATGTAACACACACGTGAGATAGCCACATAACATTCTTAAAAAACAATATTCTACTTTGTTTATATTATAATTCGACAGTTATATCACTGATATTTCACTTCTCTCATATCCTCGAGACATACGACTTCTAGTAATAACATTCTCACTTGCTCGTGCCAACAATTCAGCTCGTGTTCCTGCCTCAACATGTCTCCTAAAATAACTTCCTCCGTCCGTTAGACAAATTACACAATTAAACCAAAGCCGGTTTCATAAGGTTGTCCAAACAAAACTTCTCTCAGAAAAATATAATAGAAAAATGGTTATCAAAAGGCCCTTGAGTTTTATATATAACCTGAAATTTAGTGTTTGAAATAATTACAGTTCACTTTTCTTATAGCAACTGCTCTTTTGAGGTACCCATGCTCTTTTGAATCAAACTTCAATTTGAATCACTATGCTTTATCACTGCTACTGTAGCTTGGTTCGGTTTGAATCAAACTGTAAGTACCTTGGAAAACTGATGTTATGGAGTGGTATGTAAGGAAGCATGCAGAGTGGTCTGATGAAATTTATCCTCATAGGCTCATACCAAGATACTGCAGTTCTATAGGAGTAGGTTGTTTCAAAAGTTACTGGAATCTTCCATAATGTGCAGAAGTATTAGCAAGCCATATTGCAACTGTAGTAATCAAGCTTAAGTAAATTTGAGAGCTACATGACTAAAATACAGGTATCTAAGAAACTTATTAACAGAACTTGTTGTTCAGACATAGAAGAAGGCAGATTAGTACTAATATGGTTGACAAACATAAAAAGGAAGGAAGGTTTTCTCCGCTGGCAACCAATTAGTGTTAAACTATGGATAAAGGAATTATACGAATGCATTGTCATAGGTCACGTCCTAGTGGATGATCCCGTCAACGTATTTTGTCACTTATTGGATTCTCTCTTTTTGAGGGAACTTACTGGGTTCTCTTTAAAAGAGGAATATAGAGAAAGAAGCAAAAGTTTAGGCATCTTAATAACATCACTAAACTTCCACGAGGTGTAGGCAAACCTAATTCACTTCCAATAACTTCAATCTTCAGCTTTTCCATCAAGTAGAATATTATTATAACATTTCACTGCAGCAACCGCATCACTCTTCCTTGTAAACACCACCTCTATTAGCCTTCAAAAAAATGAAAATCAAATAAAACATAAGTACAACAAGCTTCTAGATTAATAATCGCTACAGACTTACAGGAAAAACAAGCATCCAAGTAATTCGATATAAAGTTATAAACTGATTATCTGTAATAATGGACAAGCATGCATTCACCATCCTTTTGTACCCACAGTAACAATATGAGAAAATATATAGCCGTTGCTCTTGTAGAACATTATTATAACGTTTCAGTGCAGCATCTGCATCCGTTTCTTCCTTGTAAACACCACCTCTGTTGTACCCTTCAAAAAATGAAAATCAAATACAACATAAGTACAACAAGCTTCTAGGTTAATAATCTCTACAGGCTTACATCAAACACATGCATCCAAGTAAATTTGATATAAAGTTATAAACTGATTATCTGTAATAATGGGCAAGCATGCATTCACCATCCTTTTGTACCCACAGTAACAATATGAGAAAATATATAGCCGTTGCTCTTGTAAGAATCAAGAACATAGAACTGTTTGATCTAGTTTGAACAACAAGTGACCTCTGAGGTAAAAAAGGATATGTTGCATCAGTATTCAAACTTCAATAGAAGTTTCACAAGGTATTAGGACATACCTTCTGATTGCGGTGTATGCTGGAAACACAGACGCAGGCACCGGAGAGCGTGATGGACACCTTCGGGGGCTAGAAAGGATGGCCCCAAGCCCGTTGGTATCAGTTCTTCCTGTACGACAGTATGAGCAGAGCGTCATCGAGGAATGGCTAAGACATATATCAGCATGCCACAATTGGAATCTTGTAAAGCCAGCTAGCATGCCACAATTGGAATCTTGCAAAGCCAGCTAGCATGCCACAATTGGATTGCTGAATGATATTGCTTAAACGTTCAGGTTCAGAAGGTAAAGCAAACTGTTCAGAGCTCTTATTCAGATCAAGAATTGTACTTACACCAAAATGTGATAATGCTTACACGTTCATGTTCGGAAGTTAAAGCAAACTGTTCACAACTCGTATTGAGGTCAAGACCTATTGTACCACACCAAAATGTCAGGCCAAAAGATGGCAATGAATTACTATTAACCAAATCCTATCCAAGCTGAAGAAAACACAAGAGGATTTGATTTCTCCTTGAAAAAGAAGACATCAACTTCAGCCAGCGACCCAAAGCACCACTGATGTCCATAGAAAATGAATATCTCAGGCGTCCTCAAGCTGCTTGCCAGTGAACAAATCCTTGATGCGATAATATATTTTGCACATTCACAAGAAAATGCAAAGTTGTGATAGTTTGTGTGCAAATCTGTTAAAGTTGGAATACTAACAAAAAGATCAAGTGAAACTTGGTCATAGCAAAGATTGAACACCTACACTAACTCGTATTATCATATCTAGAATCTGCAACCTTGCATCTGTCAATTGCTCTCATGTAATTTCCTTCATGGTACTTACAAGAATTTAAAAGGTCTCTTACTGATTCATCAGTACCATGGTCATCAACATAACAACCTGTTTGACCGAAATTAGAACATACGCACCAAAACAAGGTTTCGGATATCAGTGTTCATTGCTTTGACAGTTCTCCATTCATATGAAGTGAGCAAGATATGGAGTTTTGATACTTTCATCAAATCAAGGGGAAAGACAAATTGATGAAGGAATACATGGACTCGGTTATCATCATGAAGTAATTGCAGATTTGACAAGATACCATTTGGAGAAGACAACTCTAGGTCTACACTGCTAAGCACAAAAGGATCCAAATCTGCACCTAGATTTAGGGGAAAAGAAGGACCTATTTGCGTGGAGTCAACGTGGTCTGACTTGAAGTGCATAGTCCTCTCCAATGCTTCGGTGGCATCAGCGAAGAACGAGGATGGCGACCTAGAGCTTCTCGCTCATGGAGGCGCGTGCGGCGATGAGGCGGCCGACGGCAGGTAGGTCCAACGCCCATGCCGGCTGCGCGTGGAGGATCTTGCTATATGGGGCGGTGGCATGGTGAGGAGGGCGCTGCCGCTGGCCATGGAGAGATGAGAACGTGGGGTTCAGCAGGGGAATGGAGTTATGGAGGGGGCGGACGATGCGGGGACACGGTGCGGGTCACAATTTTTGGGGGCGATGGCGACGAAGGGACGCGCGACGAACGGAGCGACGTAGCGGCAGAAAACGGAACGTCTTCGTATATTTTAGTATATATATATATATATATATATATATATATATATATATATATATATATATATATATATGCAGGTGACGGGGGCCCACCAACCAGAGGGGTTGGGCGTCTCCGATCAGGACGTGGTCAAAGGTTCGGTCGAGCCGTTGGGCTCGATCATGTGGAGATCAACCTTACAGAAATGACACAATTTTTCTTCTATATATTGTTAGAATTTTTTCTATTGCCAAAATCAAAACGATTTTTCTACCGAAAATTGCCAGGGGTATTCATACCATGAATATGTATCCTAGGGAAAAAATGCATTTTTCGAAACTTAAAAATACAAATTTTGAATATTTTAAATATAGAGAGCATTTGTGCTTGGGAGACACAAATCCTCTCTTGTTTCTTGAGTCCATATTTTTGTTGATTTGCCGATCTCCTATCCGATTGGATCAAACACAGCGAGAGTTCCTCCTTCCCTTTCCATGAGAGTCAAATGCAGGTAGACTGTTACCGAGGGACACGCACGTGCCACCGGCCATACAAAGACTGCTGCTCACGTCAGCAGCGATCTCTGGTCAGTACATTTGCCTCTCTTTTTTTTCTTTTTTCCATTCTCTTCTCTTGGGAGCATCAGACAGGTGGTGTGAACAATGTGGATTGTGTTTGAGAGAAGGATGCCCCTGTTGAGGGGATCGGTTGCTGTTAAGTAGCGATGGAAAAGGCCCATCGATCGGTGGCCCTTTTTACAGCGGGAGTTTTACAGGGAGAGGAAGAGAAGCAGTGGTGTGAAAGAAAACGAAAAGACCCTTACAGTAATGATTGACAGATTGCTTTTGAGAACCTTTGAATCGAGTCGGATGCAAAAAAATCGGCAGCGCCCGAAGCTGATTAATCATGATTGCCTTCCGAAATAGCAACTCAAAACAAGTTGATCGATCAAGAAATTACGCGATTCGTTCCATATATACTTTCTCCGTTTTAAAATATAAAAATATAAAATGTTTTAGGTTTATGAAGTAAATGTATCTAGACTTGTTTTAGTGTCTAGATTCACTCTAAACCTTAGTGAACCTACATACTAAAAGTAGTCTAGATACATTTGTTTTAAAAATTTAGAACATCTCATATTTTAAAACGGAGGGAGTAGGACACAAGCTGAAACACACAAGCGTGGACAGTCTTTGTTCGTGTTCGTGCCGAGTCGTCGAATCAGGCTAGTATTATGTGTGTATGCATCCGCCCGCACACGGACAAAACACTTGAAGAGTATACGAGTCCGATTGAACTGAAGATTTGAAGAACAATGGAGCGCGCGAGCGAGTCCGCTTCCAATTCCAGTGCCCCGATCGCACTCCTCCTCTCGTCCAAATACGTTATTGGACCCATATGGTCAGGGGAGCGATGGAGAAAAGGCCGGGGTGCACTCAGGCCGGCGCCATGGTTCATCCCGTGTTTGGCGTCCTGGAGAGGAGTCCGCGCCGCCGGTCCTGCGGCAAGACCACGGCGGCGGCGTCGTCTAGAAGGAATGTTAAAGCCACCGCCGGCCGCAACTTTGGTTCCGTTTGCTGGTAATAATCTCAAAGCATGCGATCATCGAACGCAGTTCCATCAATCTGCATACCAGTCTGTGACTCAGTAGTAGTACCAAATTCTCTCCCAACTGTTTAATTATTTGCTGTACTGAGACGCCGGTGTTACTGAAACAGTCTTGAAGCAAGTTTAAAAATAAAGCCCGCCATTAGCTATAAAGCCATCGCCATGTCATCTATAGTCAATCTAATAGACAATATATACAATAGTTATCTATAACTATGTAGAAGTACTATTTTATTTGTTTAAGGTCCACCTTACACTCACATAAAATGTTTAGGAGCACGTGCTATAGTTAGCTTTTGCATGAGAGCCCACTAATCTTCTCTCTTCACTTCTCTCGCATCCACATTATCTTAAATATATTATTTAAAAGCTTACGGTCTACTTATATAAGTTTATTGTACTTACTCTTACAGTAACTACACTGTCTACGCATTGCAAGCGATCGCAGCAATTTCATTGTCCGTATACTGCCTTGGACTGGGGTACATGATAAACAAGAACCTCCACACTCACCGGGTTGAAACTGGTGATGTTGTCTCAAAGAACCTCCCCCCATCAGAGATTGGCCGCCTGATTGAAACTGGTGTTGCTTCCGAGGGCCTCCGCCCATCAGAGATCGATTGGGTTAAAGCCGGTGTTGTCTCTTCAGTGGCGAGGAGACAAAACAATTGCGGTAAATAATGTTTCCAGCTTAGTTATTTTCTCCTTGAAACAACTTAGTCTCGAGCTTAGGTATTCTCTACTCTAGCTTATTGGGCTAAAACGGAGTTCAAGCATAAAGTTTGACCATAAAATCGGTCGATAAACATGAACTATAGTATATCGCAAATATTATACGTTGGATTCATATTTAAAATACCTTTTCAGTGATATAGATTTTTTTATAACATATGATTCATATTTTGTTGGTCAATTGTGTAATCAAACATATTTTTGAAACTCCGAGTTAGCCTGATAAACCCGATAAACCCGTATGGAGGGAGTACTACAGTTGACCAAAAACTGTGTTCGTGTTTCCTTAAAGAGTGCATCGTCTATTGCAGGCTCTTGCTGGGCCATGGCTGTTGTAGCCTCCGTTGAAGCATTACACTACCTAAATACCAAGCAGTCAATCACGCTGTCGGCTCAGGAGCTCATCGACTGCGACATAGCAAAGAACAATGGGTGCAAAGGTGGGTGGTCTCATGTTGCTTTCGAGTACATACTGAAAAACGGAATCTCGGCGGAATCCTCCTACCCGTACATAGCTCAAAGAAGTATTCAGGGTTGCAAACAGAACAAAACAGCAGCAGCATGGATACATGGCTTTCGGCTTGTCGACCCTACTGAGGATGCTCTGGAGGAGGCGGTAGCGAAGCAACCAGTCATCGTCGATTTGCGGGTTCCGAATGTGGATGATATGTCGAGGTATAAAGGGGGCATCATGGACTACGAAACCTTGCCACCAACTCTACCCGACGGCGGTATGGTACCAACTCATTCCGTCTTGATTGTAGGTTATGGCACAACCAACGGTGTCAAGTATTGGCGCTTCAAGAACTCATGGGGAAATAGCTGGGGCGAGGGCGGGTTCGGGAGGATTCGTAGGCATGTTGCTGACAAGCAAGGTTCCTTGGGTATATTCAGAGATACCGCTAAAGTTGTATATCCAGTGCTTAATATGTGACCCACACTTGGGCCTTGGATTATGCTTCCCTTTGTTTCACCTCCCGCAGCGAAGCAGTATCGTATTGCTTGGTATATATATGATCTTTGTTGTAATATTGTATATATGTGATATAAACATAGTTTTATGTTTAGTTCATATTGAAATTATTTCTAAGGAAATCATATCAGCTCTTGATATCTAAGCAATGTTTGTGTTCTCCTAGTAACATTGATGCTTCATTCTTTATCCAGTGATAGTTCATCCTTGTTGTTTGTGACTACAACACATTTTTAATGGTTCTACTAGTATGATACTACACGCGAGACTAGTCATGCTAAATCGAACGAAACATTGGTTGTGTTGCACTTTCTCAATGATCCATATAACAAACCTTAACCTACCTATCATTGGTCATGATTTACTCGTGCCGGTCTTTCTATTCACCTACCCGGTGCAGTTAACTACCCGCGATAAATTCTACCACCGCGCATTATCTATGAGGTGTTGCCACACACCCAGAGGTCTGACGCGTCGTGGAAAATTATTTTCTCATCTCTCGGCTTGATGTCAGTCTTTCCTTATGGTTGCCATATCGGATTTTTGCTTAGTTAGAGGAGAGAAGAATGAGGGAAAAAACTATCTTCACTTTGCTAAGGGATGATCTTTTAAAAATAAGAGTGGGCTATTTTTTTGGTTGTATCACATGTTTTCCCTTAGCAAATTTTTTTTACTAAAAATAGTCAATTCATATTAACTGGTAGGCATAAAACTAAGAGATAACAATATATGATTGTGTATATTGTCTTCTCTAGATAATATGGAAGGTAAGAGAAAACATGTCTTTCCTAGTATTGTACATGCCTTCGTGACTTGTGGCATCTTTTTTCACTAAGCGCCCCAAACGAGGTACGTTGTCCTAGTGTGGCCGATTTGCTTGAGTTGTTGTCATATACTTATAACTTTGCCGAGGCATCCACCTAGATGATCGCTGCACATCTTCACTTGTGATTTTTTTTTTCTACAAGTTCCATGTCTCAGGAAAGTCCTAAAACATAGTAATCTATAGTTGTATTATCTTCACTGACATTTGTTTTAGAATTTCAGCTCGAAATATGCCAGCCCATGTGAGCATGAGACTCGTTCTGAAGTTCTGAAAAAATCTGGGGCATACACACATGGTCTAGCAACACAATGCTAAGGCAGGTAAGTGGAGACCAATTTATGAGGTGAAGACATCATAAACCGAATTGGCTTAGGCTGATCATAGTGCTACTACCCTCATGCACATGTTACTAGTTCATGTTATGATGGATAGTAACATGTGTATGTTGTCATGCAAAGCCTAATTAATAAGGTTCTAGATCATATGGTCTTGGTACGTGTGATGTTACTACCTCCATTCTGGTTTATAGGGCAAACACGCACTTCGAGAAAATAGTTTAACCGTAAATTTAGTCAATAAAATACAAACTATACTTAACAAAAATTATGTCATTAGATTCATATTTAAAATAAGCTTCCAATGATACAATTCTTGTGACATATGATTTGTATATTGTTGACCCAATTTACGGTTAAACTATTTTTCAAAATACGTATTTGTTTTATAAACCGAAATTGAGGTAGTATGATAACTAGCTAAGTTACTATTTTTTTCTTTTTGTTTATTTATTATTATGTGATGTTATCAATTTGCTTACTTGGCATTGCATATGCATGTACGACCAGCCTTATAATTTGGCAAGATAATCCAACGAACACATTCAGAGTTGAATGCACGGAGATTTAACCAATGTAGGAATTCGGAACTGAATGCTCGGACACCCTCGTGCCGCCACGCGGTGGCCGGCGGCCGGCCGGCCGCACCGGCCAATTCGGCCATTTGCCCGCATTTTGGCCGTGGTCCTCGACTCCTCGTGAACACACTGCTGCTCAGCAACAGCGTTGTCCGAAAGTCTGAATAAGGATCAGCACATTATCTTTTATTCTTTTTTTCTTCGCTTGAAAACATCAGCCAGGTCATAGTATGTCAGTATGTGACTCCTCCACATGAGCACCCACCGAAAGTTCAGAACATGGCCTAGGATATAGGGCACTCTGGAAGTGAATCAAGCACCGTTAATTTTAGTAAATTATCATGCATAACATAGCCACGTGAACTTGTGAGCACACATGGCTTTTGTAAGTAGAAAAGTTGGGAGTTGGAAGCATCGGTCTTGGTCCAGGGGACACGCGCTGCTCGCACCATGACTCCATGAGGAGCCGTGTCGTGTCGTTACCGCTCCATGGGTTCTTAACTTTTTGTTTCTCCACTTAAATAAAGATCAGGGTGCTGTATTCTTGCGTTCCTCTCTTGTTAACATGAACTTCACTCTCCCTTTCAAAACAATATATGTTTTATTTTAAATAAATATATGTATCTGGATATTTTTTTAGTGTGTATGTTTACTCATTTTATTCCAAACGTACATAACAAAAGACGTCTAATTACATGCTTTTCAGAAAAAGTTTAAACATCTTATAATTCGGTAGGGGGAGTAGAATCTTATTCAGAACAGTAATATATTTCAACGTCCCTTCGAGGACATCAGATAAAATTAGAACGATACAGAGTAATGTGTTTCAACCATTCTCTCGGCTTCCATTTTATTAGATAACCTTTTACACAAAATTGTTCATGAGTGCTCGTCTCATTTACCACAAGTTTGTAACAAATTGCGACAGCTCCATGCTTAAGAGATAATTGTTCATTATGTCATTTCATGTTTACGGTGATAACTAAGCTAATAATGTGCTACTCCCCCAAACTTATAAAAAAAGACCAAGGCTAGCCCTTGGCGGCATATTTCGATAGAAGAAGACTCCTTTGAGAGAATTTCAGAAATTGGTTACTGATGAGAGTTGAATTCTGGTTGTTGGGTGAGCTATTACTACGTCAACCACTAAACCTCTGCCCGATCCTCACCCAAACTTATAAGAGTAATAAGAGAGACATGTTAGAAATACCTTTTTTTTACGGATAGTGGAGTTTTATTTGGTTCTTGAGCTCACACACAAGGTGAAGAGTAAATTTAACAAAAATAAAATTACAAAGGGTAAAAACTGATATTTTGGGGCAACACGCAACTTCGAGTATTCTAAGCAAGTGCGATTTTTTTGTGATGAAATGATATTTGTGGTGCTTTATAAAAAAGGCTAAAAAAGTCCATTAGAACTTGTAGTTCTCCATGTTTATTAAATGGCCCCTTCCATGGTTACTGTTATCCTGAAAAAACACCATATTTGAGATCATGTTGACACGAGGCTATCAATTATGACCAACAACCACCTAGGCATGTCCTTCATGGTCATGCAACACAATTTCATAGGCTAGAGAGTATATGTTATGTACTTATAGAGATGGCCGCAAACTTATAAATTTTCAAGTTGGTGGTGAGTTCTCCCTCCACTCACCTTACTTATATATACGTGGGACCACAAATATATAAAAGACTCAAATAAATAAATGCAGTAATCCTCACAAGAGGAACAATCCTCATGAAATAAACACCTAACAAACACTATTACAAACATCACAAGTTTAAAAATACACTCTTACTCTCATCGAGACCAACATTCTTGTAATTCACTCAAAACCTTATTTTAGGTTTTAGCTTCCTCGTGACCCTTGCCTTTTTCGGTGTTTTCATGGCAATGCATGGGTTCCATGCTAGTTCTACATCAAGATCTGACTTTGTCCCCGATGGCGCGACTGCCAGCCCTCCCTATCGTGCTGGGCATGGTGTGTGACGTGTGGTGGTGCCAGTGGACCGTGATGCTGCAGCAGCGACGACAAGGTGTTTTGTCATTACAGAACGAACCAACATGGACATTGTGTTGTTTAAGGGCTTGGTGGGTATGAACTAGAGGTGTGGGACACTCCGGATGAAAGTCCACCCCATATTAGGTCAGTGCCCGCAATCACAATGTCTGCGAGTGTCATTCCCCTCCTTGGATGTGTCATCAGGCGAATGCTGACACCTACCTCGCCCAAAGGGGTATTGCCGTATTGGCTGTAGTGAATGTCGAGATGAAGATTCAGATCAGCGATGGTGACGTTTTTGACGTCATTCCTTTGTTGGCAGCATCATTGTTAAGGCACTCAAGGATGGATGGTATGTTGACAAGGAGATTTTGGATGAAGATGTTGTTCTTAGGAAGTGGCCGACGTTAGTCGCGACATGGCTTTGATGTTCCATTTTGAACGAGGATCTTCGGTGCCGTGGTTGAAGTGCTTGTGGTGGCTAGTCCTCCGATTAGCGTTGAAGTTGTAAAGCGTCGCTCTAGCCACTTGGCTACTTCTTTTATGAAAAAAATACACCTTTTCATGGTGCATTTCAAAAAGAGAAAATTCACATGATACAACCGCGTCAGGATTCACATGAGAGGGCGGATTCCCTGCCACGACAGGAGCGGTGGCGTGGAAGACGTGTGTGAAGGAAATATGCCCTAGAGGCAATCATAGAGATGATTATATTTCATATGTATCCATGAGTTATTGTAATGTTCCTTGAATATTCATATCAGGCAACTTGTATTGATTGACAATTATGTGAATTGTTTGTGAAACTCTTTACTTGTATGGTTATTTAATAGTTGTCCCTAGTCGGAGTTCATGTGAGGACACACGTGAATATTAGACTAGCACATCGATTGGTTGATGACTATGTTTCGCAAGTCAAAGACATGGAGATGTCAAACCAATGATATGTGTAGCATCCCATTTGTCTAACAATTGTAATGCTACTTGGTCTAGTAATATATATGGCTACTTCCTATATATAATTGTTGCATCATAATTATATCATGCTCATGTCATCATGCCACCTTGCATTTGAGCATCATATAAAACCCTTTTTGTGTTGGTTCTTCTCTCATATGCATTGTAAATTGTATTTGCCTCTTGATATTGTATTTGGTTCTTGATATATTGTTTAAATGCCCAAGTTGAGTTGGGGGGCATATCTTTTATTCCACTCCACCACCTTTCTTTCACCACCTTAAAATTCCACCACCCTAGTCATATATGAGCCATTGTTTCTTTGGC
This sequence comes from Avena sativa, assembly GCA_916181665.1. Classification (NCBI taxonomy): domain Eukaryota; kingdom Viridiplantae; phylum Streptophyta; class Magnoliopsida; order Poales; family Poaceae; genus Avena; species Avena sativa. The sequence continues at coordinate 413,014,512 of OV702297.1, forward strand.
TATTTAATTCTAGCTCATATGTGATGGTGTGGATCCATTCTATGTCTACATGTCCATATATGAAGTATGTTGTTTTCACAATAATAATTATATGGAGCCTCATGGCCACTTCTGCATGTCATGTGAGTAGAATCTTCCTTTTACCTTCCATATGGGTGTTTTGGCTAATTGAGCTTGTTTGAATATAATTGTGGCCAAATAAACTTTTAGTGGAATATACACACTAGCATGGCCTATATATTCAATTATGCTTGATTCCACCATTCCCATATATTCATCAAGCTTGTATCTAGTGGGTTGGTTTTTGTTCAAATAGTGATGTGCATGCATGTAATAAATTCCCACATGTACTATAGTTGTTTTTACAACTAATAGAAGTGGCTATGCACATTCATGCATGCCCCATGCAACATCACCATCCCCTTCTTCCTTATCCATTCATGTGAGTTTATTTGAGCATTTTTCAATTGTTTTTGTGTGGATTTAATCTCTTGGGCACCTCCATGCTATCTAGTGGTTTTCCCCCTCTCTCTAAATCCTCTATCTAAGATCCTAACCCTAAACCTAATCCCTCATCTAACCCTAGTTACACCTTACCCCATCTCCACCTCTCTCACCTTACCCTCCCCTTAGTCTCTCCATGTCGAGCCCCTCCTTGCTGCCCCACTTGGCTGCCCCCTCTCCCTGGTCCCACACCCCAGCTGCCCTCTCCAACCCTAGCATCAACCCTAACCCGAGCCCTCTAGCTCCAACCCTAGCTACACCCGACCCTAGATCCATGCCACTCCCCTCCCTCTCTCTTCTCTCTCTGCCACAGCAGCCCCACCCGAGCCTCCCCTTCTCCTCTCTCTGGTCCCATCTGCAGACCCTCCCCGTGCCTGCCTGCCTCCAGCTCGAGCACATGGGGGTAGAGGAGAAAAAGGTGGCCGAGCCACCTTTTTCCCTTCACCACCTCCCCACGGCACCTCCCTCTCCCTCTGCTTTATACTCCCTCTCCCGCCTCCTCTGGCCTCGCCCAGATCTGTCCCGAGCCAGCCTCCCCTCCTCCTTCCTCCTCTCCGACCACCAACGGCCGCCGCCGCCCGCCGCCAGTACCTCGTCGTCCTCGTCGTTCCGGCCGTCAAGCTCGTCGTGGGGGTGATCGAGGAGGACGAGGAGGCCCCTCTGCTTCGCCCTGTACCCGCCAGCGAGGAAGAGAAGCACCAGGCTCGCCAGGACCGGCGCCGCCCGACGAAAACCCTAGCCCGCCGGAGCGTCTGCGTCGCCGACGATCCGCCACGGCCCCGCCCGATCCAACACCACCAACATCTCCTCGGTGAGCTCCTAATCCTCCTGGACATGCTCAACCTCGCCGTATCGCCCTAGCCTCGCCGGACGTTTCGTCGAACGGTCTCTGCACGCCGCTGTGCTCTGGCGTCTGCACGCTCTCGCGTCGCGGAACCTCACCTAGCCGCGCAGTTTTTCCCTATCACCTAGCCCAGCCCAGCCCAGCCCAGTGGTCACCGCTGCCTGCGCGCGCGCCCAGGTCGCGCGTTCGATCCCCCGCGCTGCGCGCTCGTCCGCGAGCACCGATCGACCCTCTGTGCCCGGAGAAGATCCACAGTGCCGCCGCACTTTTTGCAAAACCCCCCCCTGGCTTTTTATTCCTAAACCCGCGGTACAACCGAGCCCACCGTCAGCCTCTCTACACGTTTTACAGAACACCCCCTAGCCTTTTTAGATCTCAACCCGCACTCCCACGGATGCCCCACGTGTCGCGTCCCCGCTGGCGCGCCCGTGTGTGGGTCTGCGTGGCCGTCGGCCCCACCCGTCATTCTCTGAGGCTAGTTTAGCTCGAGGTGCGAAAACACTTTTTCTGCGCGTAGGTTGCCCAGTCAGCAGCTGGCCCACCCGTCAGCGGCTGGGTCTGTATCTGCCTGAGTACAAAAAGTTTCTGTTTATTTCTGTTTTAATTTAAATCCTTTCAAATTCAATTTAAATCCAAATTTCAAATCTGTTTTCAAATAACTTTTAAAATATAAATCCAAATTAAACATATAATATATGTTTTGAAATCAGAAAAATGTGAGGAATTCAAATATGCCCTTCAAAATACTGTTTGAACACTTTAATTTTCAAGTTGATTAAAATTACAATAAAATGCCCTTTTCCTTAATTAATTAATAACTTTTGTTTTATAACTCCAAATTTGACAAATGATATGTCTAAAATGATCAGCTCGACGAGACCTTTCTGTTTATGCATCCCATGTTCTGAATTGCAGCATGCATCATGTAAATATAAAGTATACAGCAACTTATTTGAGTATAAAATATGAGTAAAACTCAATAAAATGCCTTGTTCTTGTATTCCACACCTCACCCATGCCATGCTACTTTATTGCCATGCAAATTGTGCATCATTCATCATGGCATGATTGTTTGCTTGTCGCATTTTATTCTTATGCTTGTGCACTTTATTTATGTTGGCCCTTGTTTGTTTGGTTCTTCTTCGAATAGACGCTGATCAGGGGATATATCAAGAAACCCAGGAGCACTACCCAGATCCTTCTCTCGCTTCAACTGAGCTGCCAGGCAAGCACTACCACATGCTTGCATACATATAGTACCTATTGCCTCTATCTTATTCTTGCATCATTGAGTCGCGAATTGCATTAAATTGAATCCCAAGTATTGCATAGCCTTTACTTTTAAACCCCACCGAAGCTTGTTCCTCCATCCCATGAGCCATTACTACAGGAGTTGTTTGAGCCATGCGAGTCGTAGAACAGCATGTGTAGGGTATGTGAGTGTCTGATGGATAACGAGGTACCTAAACAACTTAACCTGAGTAGTATGGGATAACTAATGAAAGTGGCACCGGTGAGCAATATCTGCTATTTGGTTTTTCATGCTCACTTGTGTCCCGTAGGACCCCGAGTACTTGATTCCTGTTCCTTGAATATTCGCGCTATCCACATCCGGGAGGCTTATGGGATCCCCCTGAGCCAGAGCTTGATTCATTCTTATTTCTTGGGGCCACAAACTAGTTTGAGGTTTTATTTACTATCCTGTACTTATGCCATGCTTTACTGCTTTATTTACGATTGTGCGAGGAGCACCTGTACTGTTTAGGATCGTGACACGTTTTCGCTGTATCGACAAGCCCAGCCACATTTTCGGGTTCCTAGTCGTTTACAGCCGTCCCCACAAACCTTGAGTCCGTCTCGAAGTCAGCTAACTTTGTTGCGGGTATACTTAATGGGGTGGCCCCCTGAAATATTTCTGAATCTTGTGATTGCTTTGTCGTGAAAGCCTCGTTGGGTTTTGATTTGGTTTTTCCGAGGTTGATCGAGTGTGTGTTGCTATTTGTGCACCCCTGCAGGGTAAAACTTTCTGAAAGCCGTGTCCGCAGTTATGGACGACTTGGAGCACAGTTTCTCGATCATAGACAAGTATAACTAAAGTACCGCTTTTAATTTGACTAAGTAACTGACTAGTAAATAGTGCAACACTCATGGAATGGTTAATAAAACTGCCAACGGATGGGGGGGTGTTCGTCCGCTTCCTCGTTGGTAAGCGAGGAGGAGGATGGATCTGTTGATATTACTGTTATAACTGTTGTCATTAATTCACGGACATCCGTCTATCTTTGGTTAGGCGGATGGTTAGCGAGTATCTATAGAATTGTTAGGGTTTATCTTTTGCTGCAATTGCGTCACCCCAGGTTGTGTCCCCTTTAGAGGCATAAAGACTTGCTGAGTACCCCTAGAGTCTCACACGATAAATTATTTGATTCAGATGAGCAGGTACACTCACAAGATGGATACTGGGTGGAGGAGACGGATGATGTGGGCAACGATCATTCGGCGTAGAGATTCCGGGAACGGGGATCCGTGAGATCTGTCGGCGGGATGTGTTTATTTTATGGGGCATCTTATGCCAATTTGCTTCTTATCCGTACTCGGATCTTGTTGCCGCTTCCGCCTGATACTCTGATGTTTGATGTATGAGGAGATATCCTAAACTATTATATCTATCTAGGATATTTGGATCTTGCCGTATGGCGTTGCAATATTTCTATTTCTTTTAGATGGAATGGCTCTGATGTACTGTTGTATGGTGGCTTGCATACATACCCATTTGTGTATGTAGTTGATCCCTTCGCCTGCCGATTACGCCGCCCGTTCTTGTCCCGATGTTTGGAAATGGTTGGGACGGCCGAAAGGTCTACCTGTGAGTGGCATTTGGGCCCCACCGTACTATTTCAACCATTTCCGCTCATCCAGGCTTGTAACTAGGAGCGTAATTCACCGAGGTAGTTACAATTGGTATCAGAGCCATCCCGACCTTCAGGGTCTCAGCCAAATGGTCGTTGTCAGTCTAGCAAATATTTTTGGTAGTTATGTATACTAGGGAAAAACAAAACGTGAGAGTAGGACTGCTTCCACTTTTCTTCTTACCCACCCACCCACCCTTTTCTGGTAAGGAAGTGTAACGTTTTCAATCCTCTTTTTAAAAGTTCAAACTAGGATTCACGTGTTCGGGGTTTCCGTAGTACCATAGGTTGTGTGTGTGTGTGTGTGTGTAATTTCTTGTCTATCTGTTGCATCCAACATGTTATCTTTATCTGCCTTTTGGTTATCAACTGTTGGTACATTCCATACCGACAGGCTTTTGCAAACCGACGCGATCTATCTGATTCGTTGTATACCGCCGCGATCTGTCTTACCCTTTGTTATCCGACGTTATCTTGTTTGGGGTGTTCGTTTCCGTAGTTACTAATCTTTAGGTTCATCGTGAGAAGAAGGGGTTAGGATATGTGTTCTACTTATTCATGTGCGGAGTAATGCTTTGAGTGCGGGATGGAGTCGCGACCATACCACTACTCTTATCATTCGCTTTTGTATATTGAATTGGTAGAGTCGCTAATCTTGATTCGTTAAGTGATTTTGCGCATCTACTGGTATTTTAATGCCGAAATTTGCGGAAAATTTTTCTTTGATATATCTGTGTACCACACTCCTTTTCAGTCGTGTGCGATATGCTTAATATCTTCTAGGTGCTTTGAACTTTGTTGATATTTTAATATCATCTTAGTAAATTGTATCCTTTAATCTTGGTTAATGCCATCTTGGTACTATTTTGGATTATTATTATTCTCCATTATAGTACTGACTTGTGTTTTATATCAATCACAGGATGGCACCACCACGCCGTTCTGATGAGGACATACCACCTGAACTGGGGTCCGCGTTGTCAAACATCGCCAATGCCTTGGCAGCAATGCAGCAGAACCAGCAGCGTTTTGAAGAGAGTGTTCGGAGGAATGAGTTTGCTCCGCTACCTCCACCTCCCAAGCGAGGAGACATCAAAAGCTTCCTGAAGTTCAACCCATGCCAATTTGATGTGTCCGATCAACCACTTGATGCTGATGATTGGTTGCGTGAGATGTCAAGGCTACTGGAGACTGCTGATGTTCCTGAGCAAGAATGGGTAAAATGTGTTACTCACCTTCTGAAGGGAGATGCAGCTCTCTGGTGGGAGAATTACCTGAAGGCAAACTGCATTGGTTTTCAGCCTACTTGGGAACAGTTCACCGGAGCCTTCAAAGAGCAGTATCTGTCAGAAATTGTCATGGAGAGGATGAAGGAAGTGTTTCTCAACCTCAAGCAGGGAAATGACAATGTCAATACCTACATCAGGAACTTCATGAACCTTTCTCGTTATGGTGGCGATGAGATCTCTGATGACAAGAAGAAGCAAAAGAGGTTCCGGCAAGGGCTCAATGCATCGATTAAATATGCAATCACACATGCAAGGCCGACGTCTTTTCTGGAACTTCAGCATACAGCTCTGCAGGAAGAAGCAAGTAGGCAAGTGTTTGAGGAGTCAAAGAAACACAACCGCGAGGCAGCAAGCTCTTCAGCTATGTCAACTCCTTCTAAGCGTCGTGTCTGGGTTCCTAACACCACACCGTCGCTCCCGGCTCCACCAAGACCTGCAAGCTACGCGGCAAGGCCACCAAACTTCCTCACTGCTGCTCCCAGGGGCTACAACCACCACTACCCTGGAGCGCCTGGCGGAGTCCCTGGCTACGTTGCTCCACGTCCACCTGGTGCTTGTTACACGTGTGGAGACTCTGGGCATCAAAACTGGAACTGTCCGATGAAAAACAAAGCTCTTCCTCCACCACCTCCAAGATCTGCGGCAAGCTCTCCTTTGGTTCGTGCACCACCACCTCGGGCTCTCAACATCAACACCAAGCCCGGGTCTACTGTTGCTCGTGCCAACTGTGTCAACACCGCTCAAGCTGAGCATACACCTGGAGTTGTGATGGGTATGCTTCCCGTTAACTCAGTCCCTGCACGAGTTTTGTTTGATTCTGGTGCTTCGCATTCTTTTGTTTCGCATAAGTTTGCGCAAGAGCATGACCTGGCTAGGATTCCTTTATCACGTCGTCTGGTGGTACAATCTCCTGGTTCAAACATGAGGGCTGCTCATATCAGCCATGGCAATCAAATTGAGATTGGTGGCTCTTCGTTCTCGGCGTCCTTAATTCTTCTAGGCAATTCTGACATTGATGTCATCTTGGGCATGGATTGGTCGACAGCAAATGCAGCTGTGATTGATTGTGCTGAACGCTCGGTTTCTCTGAAGATTCCTGAAGGCCATATAGTCTATTCTCCAAGTCTGACTCCTGCTATCCAGCTTTTCTCTTTGGCGGCTCTGAATGATGATGCTATGGAAGCTATTCAGAGTGTTCCGGTGGTCTGTGAGTTCCCAGATGTTTTTCCTGAAGAGTTGCCGGGTATGCCTCCGGATCGTGAGGTTGAGTTTGTAATTGAGCTTGAACCTGGAACGGCTCCTATCTCCAAGCGGCCTTATAAAATGGGTCCTGCTGAGTTGGCTGAACTCAAATGTCAGCTTGATGAACAAGAGAAGTTGGGTTTCATTCAACACAGTACTTCTTCTTGGGGTAGCCCAACAATCTTTGTGAAGAAGCGAGACAGGACTGATAGACTTTGTGTTGACTATCGGGCTCTCAATGCTAAAACCATCAAGAATAAATATCCCCTTCCGCGGATTAATGATCTCTTCGATCAGCTAGCTGGAGCTATGGTATTCTCTAAGCTTGACTTGAGAAGCGGTTATCACCAAATCAAGATTCGCAAGGAAGATGTTCCTAAAACAGCTTTCACCACCCGCTATGGCCTGTATGAGTACACGGTCATGTCTTTCGGTCTCACCAACGCACCTGCCACCTTTTCGAGGCTCATGAACTCGGTTTTCATGGAGTATCTTGATAAGTTCGTTGTGGTCTATCTGGATGACATCCTAGTCTATTCTAAGTCAAAGGAAGAACATGAAGAACACCTTCGGTGTGTCCTAAACAAGCTTCGTGAGAACCGCCTGTATGCAAAGTTCTCCAAGTGTGAGTTTTGGCTGCCTCAAGTAACCTATCTTGGTCACGTCATCTCTGCTAAGGGCATTGCAGTCAACCCGGAAACTGTAAAGACAATTGTTGAATGGCTTCCTCCTGTAAATGTCAAAGAAGTGCAGAGTTTCCTTGGTTTGGCTAGTTATTGCCGTCGCTTCGTTCAGAACTTTTCAAAGATAGCAAAGCCTCTTACCGATCTCCTCAAGAAAGGCAAGAAATACCTTTGGACTCCTGCATGTCAAGCAAGCTTTGAGACACTCAAAGAGAAGCTCACTTCCACGCCAGTCTTGGTTCCTCCGGACACATCTAAGCCTTTCCAGATATTCTGTGACGCCTCTTTGCAAGGATTGGGTGCGGTCCTTATGCAAGAAAAACAAGTTGTTGCTTATGCCTCTCGACAGTTGAAGACGCATGAGATCAACTATCCTACACATGACCTCGAGCTCGCAGCAGTTGTCTTTGCTTTGAAACTATGGAGGCACTACTTGCTTGGAAACCGTTGTGAAATCTTTTCTGATCACAAGAGTCTGAAGTATATCTTCACTCAGCCTGATCTCAACCTTCGGCAGAGGAGGTGGATTGAAGCAATCAATGATTTTGATTTGACCATCAACTACACTCCGGGCAAAGCTAATGTCATGGCCGATGCTCTCAGCCGCAAAGCTTATGTCAACAACCTCATGATGGAAGAACAACAGCCTCTCTTGTGCGAGGAATTCCGTCAGCTCAACCTTGAAATTGTGGAACAAGGGCATCTCTTGAACCTTCTGGCTACTCCTCTCTTGGAAGAAAAGGTTCGCTCCATTCAGCTTGGTGATCCGCACACCAGAAAGATCATCTCAAAACTTCAGCTTCCGAAGTATGAGTCCTTCCACGTCGATGATCAAGGCACGCTTTTCTTTGAACACCGGATGTTTGTTCCGAACTACCCGGGTTTGAGAGAGCAAGTTCTCAAGGAGGCGCATGATTCTGTTCTTTCTATCCACCCTGGCAGCACAAAGATGTACATGGACTTGAAAACACAATATTGGTGGCCGGGATTGAAACGATATTGTGCCAAGTATGTCTCGGAGTGTGATGTCTGCCGCAGAGTGAAAGCTGTCCATCAGAAACCTTACGGTCTTCTACAGCCATTGAAACCCCCGGAATGGAAATGGGAGAAAGTAGAGATGGACTTCATCACTGATTTTCCAAGGTCGCAGAAGGGCAACAATGCAATCTTTGTTGTCATTGACAGGCTTTCTAAAGTGGCTCACTTCTTCCCCGTCAAGGAAACAATTTCTGGAATTCAGTTGGCTGAGCTCTATATCAACAGAATAATCTCTCTGTATGGGGTTCCGCTTGAGATCAGTTCAGACCGTGGGAGCATCTTCACTTCCAAGTTCTGGGAAAGTTTCCAAAATGTTTTGGGAACAAAATTGAACTTCAGCACAGCTTACCACCCTCAGTCGCAAGGACAAGTTGAAAGGATCAATCAGCTTCTGGAGGATATGCTTCGTGCTTGCGTCATCTCTTTTGGCATGAAGTGGGAGGAATGTCTTCCTTATGCTGAATTCTCTTACAACAACAGCTTCCAGAAAAGTCTAAAGATGGCACCATTTGAGGCTCTCTATGGCCGCAAATGCAGAACTCCGATTGGTTGGTCGGGTGCAGGAGAAAGAATATGGTTTGGCCCTGACATTGTAACTCAAGCGGAGGAGAAGGTGCACATCATTCTTGAAAATCTGAAGATTGCTCAAAGTCGCCAGAAGAGCAATTATGACAGAAAGCACACGGACATGGTGTATGTCCCTGGTGATCTCGTTTACCTTCGTGTCACTCCCATGAAAGGCACGCACCGTTTTGGTATCAAAGGAAAGCTGGCTCCTAGATACATCGGTCCTTTCAAAATTCATGGAAGAAGAGGAGAAGTTGCTTATGCTCTTGAGCTCCCGGAAAAACTCAAGGTCCATGATGTTTTCCACATCTCTCAACTCAAGAAGTGCTTCAAGGATCCCGGCAGGACCGTGGATCATGAGCTAATCAATCTCCAAGAAGACCTGTCTTATCAAGAACACCCCACAAAAATCCTTGAGACCGCAGAAAGAAGGACTCGCAACAAGTCCATCAAGTTCTGCAAGGTGCAGTGGTCGCACCATTCCGTTGATGAAGCCACTTGGGAGCGTGAAGATGAACTCCGTGCCAACTATCTTACCCTCTTTGAGTCTTCTTCTTCTTCCTAGAATCTCGGGGCGAGATTCCTGTTTAGTGGGGGAGAGTTGTAGCATCCCATTTGTCTAACAATTGTAATGCTACTTGGTCTAGTAATATATATGGCTACTTCCTATATATAATTGTTGCATCATAATTATATCATGCTCATGTCATCATGCCACCTTGCATTTGAGCATCATATAAAACCCTTTTTGTGTTGGTTCTTCTCTCATATGCATTGTAAATTGTATTTGCCTCTTGATATTGTATTTGATTCTTGATATATTGTTTAAATGCCCAAGTTGAGTTGGGGGCATATCTTTTATTCCACTCCACCACCTTTCTTTCACCACCTTAAAATTCCACCACCCTAGTCATATATGAGCCATTGTTTCTTTGGCTATTTAATTCTAGCTCATATGTGATGGTGTGGATCCATTCTATGTCTACATGTCCATATATGAAGTATGTTGTTTTCACAATAATAATTATATGGAGCCTCATGGCCACTTCTGCATGTCATGTGAGTAGAATCTTCCTTTTACCTTCCATATGGGTGTTTTGGCTAATTGAGCTTGTTTGAATATAATTGTGGCCAAATAAACTTTTAGTGGAATATACACACTAGCATGGCCTATATATTCAATTATGCTTGATTCCACCATTCCCATATATTCATCAAGCTTGTATCTAGTGGGTTGGTTTTTGTTCAAATAGTGATGTGCATGCATGTAATAAATTCCCACATGTACTATAGTTGTTTTTACAACTAATAGAAGTGGCTATGCACATTCATGCATGCCCCATGCAACATCACCATCCCCTTCTTCCTTATACATTCATGTGAGTTTATTTGAGCATTTTTCAATTGTTTTTGTGTGGATTTAATCTCTTGGGCACCTCCATGCTATCTAGTGGTTTTCCCCCTCTCTCTAAATCCTCTATCTAAGATCCTAACCCTAAACCTAATCCCTCATCTAACCCTAGTTACACCTTACCCCATCTCCACCTCTCTCACCTTACCCTCCCCTTAGTCTCTCCATGTCGAGCCCCTCCTTGCTGCCCCACTTGGCTGCCCCCTCTCCCTGGTCCCACACCCCAGCTGCCCTCTCCAACCCTAGCATCAACCCTAACCCGAGCCCTCTAGCTCCAACCCTAGCTACACCCGACCCTAGCTCCATGCCACTCCCCTCCCTCTCTCTTCTCTCTCTGCCACAGCAGCCCCACCCGAGCCTCCCCTTCTCCTCTCTCTGGTCCCATCTGCAGACCCTCCCCGTGCCTGCCTGCCTCCAGCTCGAGCACATGGGGGTAGAGGAGAAAAAGGTGGCCGAGCCACCTTTTTCCCTTCACCACCTCCCCACGGCACCTCCCTCTCCCTCTGCTTTATACTCCCTCTCCCGCCTCCTCTGGCCTCGCCCAGATCTGTCCCGAGCCAGCCTCCCCTCCTCCTTCCTCCTCTCCGACCACCAACGGCCGACGCCGCCCGCCGCCAGTACCTCGTCGTCCTCGTCGTTCCGGCCGTCAAGCTCGTCGTGGGGGTGATCGAGGAGGACGAGGAGGCCCCTCTGCTTCGCCCTGTACCCTCCAGCGAGGAAGAGAAGCACTAGGCTCGCCAGGACCGGCGCCGCCCGACGAAAACCCTAGCCCGCCGGAGCGTCTGCGTCACCGACGATCCGCCACGCCCTCGCCCGATCCAACACCACCAACATCTCCTCGGTGAGCTCCTAATCCTCCTGGACATGCTCAACCTCGCCGTATCGCCCTAGCCTCGCCGGACGTTTCGTCGAACGGTCTCTGCGCGCCGTTGTGCTCTGGCGTCTGCACGCTCTCGCGTCGCGGAACCTCACCTAGCCGCGCAGTTTTTCCCTATCACCTAGCCCAGCCCAGCCCAGTGGTCACCGCTGCCTGCGCGCGCGCCCAGGTCGCGCGTTCGATCCCCCGCGCTGCGCGCTCGTCCGCGAGCACCGATCGACCCTCTGTGCGCGGAGAAGATCCACAGTGCCACCGCACTTTTTGCAAAAAAAAACCTGGCTTTTTATTCCTAAACCAGCGGTACAACCGAGCCCACCGTCAGCCTCTCTGCACGTTTTACAGAACACCCCCTAGCCTTTTTAGATCTCAACCCGCACTCCCACGGATGCCCCACGTGTCGCGTCCCCGCTGGCGCGCCCGTGTGTGGGTCCGCGTGGCCGTCGGCCCCACCCGTCATTCTCTGAGGCTAGTTTAGCTCGAGGTGCGAAAACACTTTTTCTGCGCGTAGGTTGCCCAGTCAGCAGCTGGTCCACCCGTCAGCGGCTGGGTCTGTATCTGCCTGAGTACAAAAAGTTTCTGTTTATTTCTGTTTTAATTTAAATCCTTTCAAATTCAATTTAAATTCAAATTTCAAATCTGTTTTCAAATAACTTTTAAAATATAAATCCAAATTAAACATATAATATATGTTTTGAAATCAGAAAAATGTGAGGAATTCAAATATGCCCTTCAAAATACTGTTTGAACACTTTAATTTTCAAGTTGATTAAAATTACAATAAAATGCCCTTTTCCTTAATTAATTAATAACTTTTGTTTTATAACTCCAAATTTGACAAATGATATGTCTAAAATGATCAGCTCGACGAGACCTTTCTGTTTATGCATCCCATGTTCTGAATTGCAGCATGCATCATGTAAATATAAAATATACAGCAACTTATTTGAGTATAAAATATGAGTAAAACCCAATAAAATGCCTTGTTCTTGTATTCCACACCTCACCCATGCCATGCTACTTTATTGCCATGCAAATTGTGCATCATTCATCATGGCATGATTGTTTGCTTGTCGCATTTTATTCTTATGCTTGTGCACTTTATTTATGTTGGCCCTTGTTTGTTTGGTTCTTCGAATAGACGCTGAGCAGGGGATATATCAAGAAACCCAGGAGCACTACCCAGATCCTTCTCTCGCTTCAACTGAGCTGCCAGGAAAGCACTACCACATGCTTGCATACATATAGTACATATTGCCTCTATCTTATTCTTGCATCATTGAGTCGCGAATTGCATTAAATTGAATCCCAAGTATTGCATAGCCTTTACTTTTAAACCCCACCGAAGCTTGTTCCTCCATCCCATGAGCCATTACTACAGGAGTTGTTTGAGCCATGCGAGTCGTAGAACAGCATGTGTAGGGTATGTGAGTGTCTGATGGATAACGAGGTACCTAAACAACTTAACCTGAGTAGTATGGGATAACTAATGAAAGTGGCACCGGTGAGCAATATCTGCTATTTGGTTTTTCATGCTCACTTGTGTCCCGTAGGACCCCGAGTACTTGATTCCTGTTCCTTGAATATTCGCGCTATCCACATCCGTGAGGCTTATGGGACCCCCTGAGCTAGAGCTTGATTCATTCTTATTTCTTGGGGCCACAAACTAGTTTGAGGTTTTATTTACTATTCTGTACTTATGCCATGCTTTACTGCTTTATTTACGATTGTGCGAGGAGCACCTGTACTGTTTAGGATCGTGACACGTTTTCGCTGTATCGACAAGCCCAGTCACATTTTCGGGTTCCCAGTCGTTTACAGCCGTCCCCACAAACCTTGAGTCTGTCTCGAAGTCAGCTAACTTTGTTGCGGGTATACTTAATGGGGTGGCCCCCTGAAATATTTCTGAATCTTGTGATTGCTTTGTCGTGAAAGCCTCGTTGGGTTTTGATTTGGTTTTTCCGAGGTTGATCGAGTGTGTGTTGCTATTTGTGCACCCCTGCAGGGTAAAACTTTCTGAAAGCCGTGTTCGTGGTTATGGACGACTTGGAGCACAGTTTCTCGATCATAGACAAGTATAACTAAAGTACCGCTTTTAATTTGACTAAGTAACTGACTAGTAAATAGTGCAACACTCATAGAATGGTTAATAAAACTGCCAACGGATGGGGGGGTGTTCGTCCGCTTCCTCGTTGGTAAGCGAGGAGGAGGATGGATCTGTTGATATTACTGTTATAACTGTTGTCATTAATTCACGGACATCCGTCTATCTTTGGTTAGGCGGATGGTTAGCGAGTATCTATAGAATTGTTAGGGTTTATCTTTTGCTGCAATTGCGTCACCCCAGGTTGTGTCCCCTTTAGAGGCATAAAGACTTGCTGAGTACCCCTAGGGTCTCACACGATAAATTATTTGATTCAGATGAGCAGGTACACTCACAAGATGGATACTGGGTGGAGGAGACGGACGATGTGGGCAACGATCATTCGGCGTAGAGATTCCGGGAACGGGGATCCGTGAGATCTGTGGGCGGGATGTGTTTATTTTATGGGGCATCTTATGCCAATTTGCTTCTTATCCGTACTCGGATCTTGTTGCCGCTTCCGCCTGATACTCTGATGTTTGATGTATGAGGAGATATCCTAAACTATTATATCTATCTAGGATATTTGGATCTTGCCGTATGGCGTTGCAATATTTCTATTTCTTTTAGATGGAATGGCTCTGATGTACTGTTGTATGGTGGCTTGCATACATACCCATTTGTGTATGTAGTTGATCCATTCGCCTGCCGATTAAGCCGACCGTTCTTGTCCCGATGTTTGGAAATGGTTGGGACGGCCGAAAGGTCTACCTGTGAGTGGCATTTGGGCCCCACCGTACTATTTCAACCATTTCCGCTCATCCAGGCTTGTAACTAGGAGCGTAATTCACCGAGGTAGTTACAATATGGACACATGTTATGAACATGGGGTTGAACTGACCCAACTTGAGACTGGCAATTAGACTTGCAGCTCTCTCTACACATCGTGTACGTTTTGTCCTTAGACCTGAGATTGTCGCATGTACTTGAGATGTGGATCGACCTACTTTGGGGTTATCAAGCGTTGCTCCGTAACTGGGTAGTTATAAACGTAGCTTTCGGGTTTGTCCTGAAGCATGCTGCAAGGCATGGTCAATCAAGATGGGATTTGCCCCTCTCTACTTGAGAAAGATATCTCTGGGGCCCTCGAGTGATCGGATCCAGAAATACATGGCCGTGCTACATAAGATTAAGAGTTAACCTAGTAAAGGGATTTCGAATCACGGTATCGAGAAAGAGAGGTCAGCTTGGAGCTAGACCAAATATCGTGAGGCAAAGGGAAAGACATGTACTAAACCTTGTGATGGTTCGTCCGATATGATCTTTGTATGCGTTTAGGAGTTGGCACGTCTTGCTAGAGGCCGCTACCAACTATTGACAGAATAAGTGTATTCGTGTCATATCTATACGTATATGAACCTATAGGGTCACACACTTAAGGGGCTGGAAGCCTAATGAGGATTGGATCCGAATTACACCAGGCTTAGGCTACTAATGGGCTGCTAATGTAGAAGCCCACTAGGGACGTCTATATAAGAGATGGTGGGGCGAGCTGACCAGTGTTAGACCTAAAACCATTCCACCTAGCCGCCACACCTCACGCCTGTGTTGCACGCTCGGACCTAGCAGTCCAGCGTCTGACGCTTCCACCCCGCACGTGTGGATACCTCGGAGGTGCTGCATCTGTGGCAATTGGACGAGCCGCGCAAGGGGAGTTGCTCGTGGGACGAGAACAAGGAGGAGACGTGGAACGTCTGCACTGTCTCGACGCGCTTCATCAATTCCGCAACTGCGCGTCTAGTGGTAATCCCGTGATCTATGACAATAGTAATCCTGGTTTACTCGGTAGAAAATTTTGATTTGCGCTAGTGTAGCCTACCCGTATCCCTTTAGTGTGGCGCCTGTTGTGCCTTGCGAGCTTGATTCTTTTCTTCTTGCTGGAGAAGGGAACGCACCTCCTTGAAGGTGGGGTAGGGCTTCAGCATGGGGATGAAGGACTGATGTTCCTCGAACTGATCTCTGAGGTCAACAAGGAGGGCGTTGATGAGGGTACGGTCGTCGACGTGATCACCAAGCTCACGGAGTTCGTCGCCGATGGCCTTGATCCGCTGATAGAAGATGGTGACCGGGGCATCTCCCTGGGTGATCGTGCGAAGCTCCGTGTTGATCGTGTTGATGCGCGCGTTGGAGTTGTCCTGGAACAGCTGCTGGAGAGAGGCCCATAGATCGGCGGCGGTGGCGTCGTCGGAGGAGACCAGGTTGAAGAGCTCCGTGGAGATGCGGGTGTAGATCCACTGGGTGATGGCGAGATCATCTTTGATCCAGCGGGGATCGGCAGGCTGTGGAGGGTAGGAGGGATCTATATGATGACGGAGGCTGCAACGGCCGAGGTGGATGGTGAAGAGGTGGCGCCAGTGGTAGTAGTTGTGGGCGCCGAGGTTGAGCGAGATCGGTATGAAGGGGGAGACATCGACGGTGGTGTCGGCTAGAGAGATCATCGGAATTTGGGGAGGTGGTGGTTGGGTGGATGTAGTTGTGGAGGAGGAAAAGGGGGATGGAGGAACGTCGGCAGCACGGAACTCGGCCATGGAGAAGAGGGGCCGAGTTGGGGGCGGCGGCGGCTTTGGCGGCGCGGGTGGAGGCGCCATCCCAGGTGCGGAAAACCTAGGCGTCTGATACCATGATAGTTTGAGAGAATAATGACTTGTATTGATTTCAACCACGGTAGGTTGTTTATATAGATTACAACTGACTTCGGCTCCAAGACTAATAGAGATAGAGTTACAATTCAAATAGGGAGAGGAGAAGCGGCGGGTGCCCTAGCCGACCTATACTCTAATATGTATGTGTAAGTGCAGTTTTTTTCACATTATTTTCGATGCTTTAAATTGTTGTGTTGAATTTTTGTAATGCGGAGCTCCATGGAGCCTGAGATCCTTATATTTCATTTTCTATTGTTCTGTAGTTGTAAATTTCCTCCGATTAAGTTATAATGTTCTTCGTTTGTCTGAATCATTTTCTTCAATTTTATCATCGGCGGCCCATTTTGTAGTACTCCATTCGTCTCAAAATAGATGTCATAAATTTATCTAAATTTGAATGTATCTATTATCTAAATAGTGTTCCCCATCTATCTCGAGATGGAGAGAGTAGGATTGTGGGAAGATGGAAACACAGTT
Source organism: Avena sativa (assembly GCA_916181665.1). Classification (NCBI taxonomy): domain Eukaryota; kingdom Viridiplantae; phylum Streptophyta; class Magnoliopsida; order Poales; family Poaceae; genus Avena; species Avena sativa. The sequence continues at coordinate 413,031,135 of OV702297.1, forward strand.
TTAAATCTCGTTCAAGCAAACATGAATAGTAAGGGTAACAAAGAGATAAAACTTTCAGTACTAAATGGTACTACTGTACTACTCCCTCCGACCCATATTAGTTGACTCAAATTTATCTAGATTTAGATAAATCTAGACACTATTTAGTATATAGGTTCATCCAAATTTTGACAAAACCAAACCAAGTAATATGGGTCGAAGGGAGTAGCAACTTTCTCTTTTGCATGATATTATATCCCCCGTTTTCATGGAAGAACATACACCAACCGACATATGTCACTCTGTCGACAACTTAACTGGAGCCGCTCAAGATTTGGCAAGGCCAGCCAACGGACACATTCAGAATTGAAGTAGTACTGCGAATTCGATGCTTGGCGATCGAGCGATGGACCACGAGGTGCCGCCTTTGTTGCGCGCTGCCACGAGGTGGCCGGCCACACCGGCGGCTTGCCGGCCACACCGGCCAACTCTGCCATTTGCTCTCCGTCTGTGGTCCTCATACACTGCCGCTCCCAGCAAAGAATATGATGAGCTTATTTATCTCCCTTTTTTCTGTCCTTCTCTGTAGAGCATCAGCCAGGTCATGTGAGTGTGTGACTCCTTCGTCACATGAGCACCCGTTCAAAGCAGAAGAACATGGCCTAGAATATAGGGCACACCCAAATCTAATCTATCTATGTATTCTTATCGTTATCATGCATGCATCGCCATGTGAAGTTGTGCTCCCCTGCATCGTCCAGGAATCCAGCTTTGTGGTGTTGCTGATAGAAAACTTGAGATTCGGGAGCATCGGTCTTGCTCTTGGGGACACGCTGCTGCCCGCATGAGGAGCCGTGCCGTTGCAGCTGTTCGGTTCTTGGCTTGCTGCCTGCCCCGTGTTAGTTGTCTGCGGAGAATATAATTTTAACGACCGGTTTGAGTATAATTTTAACGATCGGTTTGGTCAGCAAAATATTACTCACCTCGTGTGTGTTAACCGACGAACTCCGTGCCTATGCGTGCTATGGGTTTTTATTGGTGTTGTTGTTGTAGCTGCGGGAGCTAAATTTTTTTATAATACATTTTTTTATTAAATTTCACAAATAATACATAAAACAGTCAAATTGCAAATCTGTTGGTCGGTCGGCCGTTCGACAGACGACACCCTGCCTTCGTCCGTATCACCCTGCAGACAACGCTGTCGGTTGTTTGATAAAGGAGGGGTTTGCAAGGTGATTCGTCCGTTGAACGGCGAAGACAGTGTGTCGTCTGTTGAAAAGACGAAACGAGTCTGTCGTCTGTCGAATGGCCGACCGACCAACAGATTTGCAATTTGTTTGTTTTGTGTATTATTTGTGCAATTCAATAAAAAAATGTATTATTTAAAAAAATAGCGCTGCGGGAACTCCATGCTTATGCATGCTATGGGTTTTTGTTGATATATTGTTGTTGTTACTGCACGATGACCAAAAGACTAACTCATAAAATATCCCATAAATTTCAGATAACGGATCCTTCCTTTGCCACACACAATATATGTACACAATAATGAGTGGAGATTTGGTGCACATGGCCACCAGTATTGTTTTTAAAATGAAAATCATATTTCTGAGTTTCAAAAATAATATATAAAAATCAGGATGTAGTTAATGATGTGTCCCAAGAACATGTAAAATATCAATTCAAATACTTGGTGTTATGAGCTGCATAAAAAATGATAAAAGTATGGATCTAAGAATGCACAATTCAAACCTCTAAATTTTACCATATATTGTAGTCCATAACATAAAGAATTTTGGGTTGCGATTTTGCATGCTTGTAGGATACAACATTGACTATGCGCAGAAAATATTTCAGATTTTTCTGGAACTTGTATATGTGTGTATATAAATATCACATATGAGAATAAGTGAAACAATTTGGCAAACAACCTTCTAACTCCAATTTCAGTAATGAAAATTCGGGGCCTTGTGGCCCCATTACTCGATTCTTTTGGGCAAAAAACTGCAAAGTGAAAGCACTAAAAATGATTTTAAATTAAATGAACTCATAAATATGATCAACTTTTTTCGATAAAGGACGTCTTTATTACTTTAAAAGTAACTTACACCCGGTCTATCTAGATGCACACAGCCATCACAAATTCACATGGTCCAACATAAAATGAAATATACATGCTATCAAACTGAGAAATTGTAATAGCGCCTAGGGTGCAGAGGGCAAGTCTATCCAAAGATTATGCTGCCATCTATGTTTGGTAAAAAAGTCCCGTGTCGTATCCTCCAACCGCGTACACACCTCCATGAAGAGATCGCGATCACGATGCAAAGTCGACCAAACCCAAAGGGTATGAGTACACCTGTAGAGAACCTGCAGAAGAGAACAATTTATATCATTAAAAACCTTATTATTTCTATATAGCCATAGCGGCCATATAATGGCTATCGCTCCGACCCTAAGAAGATTTTTTTATTTGTTATCAATACCATGTAACCAATCCCAAAAATGTTGGCAATACTACGTGGTGGATACAAGCCTGAAGCTGCTTGGGTGATTGACCATATAGACCGAGCAAAACTACATTGGAAAAATAGGTGTTTGATTGTCTCATCATGGTGACAGAACACGCACCCAGGATTTTCCATGCCAATTTCGCTTAATAAGGTTGTCTTTTGTAAGGATAATCCCATGACGAAGATACCAAACAAAGATTTTGTTTTTAAGGGGTATCTTCATCTTTCAAATCATCCTATTATCTACTGCTAGAATAGTCGGCTGGATTAAAGCATTGTACAAAGAGCTAGCAGAAAAGGACCCGTTCTTAGTTAGATTCCATCGGAATTCATCTGGCTCGTCCGACAGTTGTACATGTCCCAGACGATGTAGCAACATGATCCAAGAGTCAAGTCTAGAACCAATTAGATCTCTTATGAACGTTATGTTTGGCGGGAATGATTGGAACACTGTGGCAACCGTTTCCTCCTTATAATGGACAATGGAATATAACAAAGGATATTGTTCTCGAAGGGTAGCATTATCTAGCCATTTATCCTCCTAGAACCTCATATGTGTCCCATTATTAATAGAGAAAGTATCGAAGCGTAAAAAATGTTTTTTTGACGCCATTGGACCATCCCAAAAGTGAGAGTCACCAGGTTTTCAAACCATTTGGGACAATGCCTTTGAACCAATATACTTTCTTTTAATAATAGTTTGCCAAATCCCTTCCTCATTTAATAACTTGTAGAGCCATTTACTAAGGAGGGCTGTATTCTTAACCTGCAGATCATGAATACGGAGCTCACCCTGTTCTTTGGGTCTACACAAAATACTCCATTTAGCCAGACTATACTTATTTTTCTCATTATATCCCTGCCAAAAGAATCTTGATCGGAAGTAACCAACCTTTTTAAGACACCTTTTGGTAGTTGAAAAAAAGAAAGCATATACAAAACCATATTACTAAGGACTGAGTTGATGAGCACCAATCTTCCCCCTATAGAGAGAAGTTTGCATTTCCAACTAATCAAACGTATCTGTAATATTTCCTCGACAATTTTCCACTCAGCATTTGTAAGTCTTCGGTAGTGTACCGGAATGCCCAAATATCTGATAGGAAAAATGACGTGACAACAGCCGAAGAGTTCTGATACGTCGGAAACGTATCTATAATTTTTGATGATCCATGCTTGTTTAGTATCTACTTTGCTTTGCTTTGTCTACACTTTGAGATGTTTTTATATCTTTTCTGGAACTAACCTATTAACAAGTTGCCACAGTGACAGTTGCCTGTTTTCTTCTGTTTTTGGTTCCAGAAAGGCAGAAAATCAATATTCTCGGAATTGGACGGGACAAAAGCCAAAGTCAATATTTTACCGTGAGGGACACGAATCCAGAAGATGATACGGAGAAGCGAACCAGGGCGGCCAGACCCCCCCCCCTAGGCGTGGGTGGGCCCACCCCGCGCCTGGGTAGGGTGTGGGGGCCCTGGCCGCCTCCCAGCCTCACCTCTTCGCCTATAATAAAGCCCCGATGCAGAAACCCTAAGGACCCGATCAAAACTCCATGAAACCTTTTGTAGCCGCTGCCACCATCATCCCTAGATCGGGGGGATATGAAGTTCTTCCCGGCACCCTATCGGAGGGGAGATTGATACGCCCAATTTGCATCACCATTCTATATCATAATTTACCTCTATTCATTGATATAAGTCTTATTATGAGGTATTACTTATGGATTTTCATCTGTTTATGCATGTTGGATGTGTAGGGGTTCGTAGCATGGAAAACAAAAAAATTCTACCGCGTACAAACAAACAAGCCAAGATCTATCTACTAGATTGTAGCAACGAGTCGATAGAATAACTCACCCTCGAAGATTCCAAAGTGTTTAACGAGAGCGGATTCTCGTGGGTGATGTAGTCGTACTCTTCCTGATCTCAAGATCGCGTAGACGATCCTTCCGGCGCTGCGTTCCGGCAGCGCTTCCGCAGTCGGTCACACGTTCGGTACTCGACGAAGACCTTCCTCTCCCTTGTTTCAGCAGGCAGCGGAGGTTGTAGCACTTTCCTCGCGATTTCGGCAGCACGACGGCGTGGTACCGGAAGTAGAGGGGAAATCTCGCAGGGCTTCGCCTTAAGCCGGAGCGAGTATGGTGGACTATGAGAGAGCCTCGATGATCTAGGGTTTAGACGCACCAAGGAGGAGAGACTAGGTCGGCGGCTAGGGCAAGGGGATGCCCCAACTCGACAGCTAGGGTTTAGCCCTAGGCGTCGGCGGTAGCAGGAGGTGGTGGCGTCAGCGGCTTGGAGCTAGGGTTTGCGGGGTGCAAGTTGTGTCTAGGAGGGGTAGCCCTGCCCCTCCTTATATAGGTGGAGGGGGCGTGCCAAGGGGAGGGGAGTCCCTCCCTAACTCGGTCTCCAAGTGGGCCGGCGGTGGAGGGAGGGAACTCCTCCCCAAGTAGGTTTTCTACTCTCCCTCCACCAAACAAAATAGCCGTTTGACTTTTTAAATTGGCGTTTGACTTTTCAAACTAGGATTTGATTTATCCCTTTATTTTGTTCAGCGATGACACCTAGTACATGATGCAACCATTCCAACTTGTTATGACACATTCATGTACCCTTCCCCTCCGGAGTGCCGGACATTCCGGAACCTTCTAGAACATTCCCGATGAAAACACCGGAACCATTCTCCAACCCCGAAACAGGACTTTCCTTATATGAATCTTATTCTCCGGACCATTCTGGATCTCCTCGTGATATCCCGGATCCCATCCGAGACTCCGAACAACATTCGGTCTCTTACTCATCATTCCATAACTACTCAACAACGTCGAATCCTTAAGTGTGTCTCCCTACGGTTCGTGAATTATGCGGACATGTTCGAGACACTTCTCCGAACAATAACCAATAGAGGAATCTAGAAATTCACATGGCTCCCACATATTTCTACGATTACTTTGTGATCGAATAAACCACTTACATACGATACCAATTTCCCTTTGTCTCACGATAGTTTACTTATCCGAGGTTATGATCGTCGGTATCTCTGCATACCTAGTTCAACCTCGTTACTGATAAGTACTCTTTTCTCGTTCCCGTGATATGTGATCCCTTGTGAGCCAGTCACATGCTTGCAAGCCAATTGGATGACATTCCACCGAGAGGGCCCAGAGTATATCTATCCGTCATATGGATGGACAAATCCCACTCTTGATTCATGTGTCTCAACCAATACTTTCCGAACACTCAATGCCACCTTTATAGACACCCAGTTATGGTGTGGTGTTTGATGTCATCAAAGCATCCTTCCGGTGATGGTGATATGCATGATCTCATGGTCGAAGGAATTAGGTTACTATGTATTAGAAAGCATATAGCAATTGAACTATTAAAATGACTTGATCTTTATGCTACGCTTATCTATAGGAGTATTTCCGTCATACCATTCTCCTAATGATATGATCTTGTTGTTTAATAACATCTCAATGTTCATGATAGGGAAACCACAATCATTTATTAACCAACAAGCTAGTATTATAAAGAGGCTTTACCAGGGACTCTAATTTAGTTTACAAATCACACAAGTATTAATGTTTCCTTGTTAATACTATTATAGCATGAATGTAAACATTTATCATAAACACAAAGATATAATAATAACTATATTTATTATTGCCTCTAGGCCATATCTCCAACAGGATGATTCTTGGAGGATGGACTGCCGGAGTTTGGATTCTGATGGAAAAGAAGGCGTTTTGGTGCAGTTTCGCGAAGATCGGAAAAATACCAGAAAAATATCGAAAAATATTATTTTTCCAGAAGGAGGAGCGAAGAGGGGCCGCAGGGGGCCCACACCCCCTAGGCGCGGGTCCCCCTAGGTCGCGCCTAGGGCAGGTGTGGCCCACCTGCCCGGCTCCCGACTCCACCCCTTCGCCTATATCTTCCCTATGAAACCCTAAGGCCAGGGGAGCGACCATAGATAGATTTCCGCCGCCTCTAGGGGGCGGAAAACACCAAGAGAGAAAGATCTCTCCGGCAGACAGATTTCTGCCGGGGGAATTCCTTCCCGGAGAGGGGAGACTGTCGCCATCAACACCGTCATCAAGCTAGGCTTCTTCGGGATCGTCATCATCATCATCCACACCATCATCTCCACCAGCACCATCATCACCACTTCGTCCCGCTGTAACAATTGTGTTGGATATTGCTTTAGTTCTTAGGGGAAACTTTCCCGGTGTTGATTAATATTGTAGTTGATGCTTGTGAGTGGAACCATTGGATTATTGTTTATGTTCAGATTGTTATCCATTACCATATCATCTTTGATCTTGATCCATATGATGTCTTGTGAGTAGTTCGTTGTGTTCTTGAGGACATGGGAGAAGTCATGTTGTTATTAGTGGATTTCAGTTGAGTTATTATTCAATGGTTTAGTATTTAAATTGTGGTGCTATGCTTCTAGTGGTGTCATGTGAACGTCGACTACATGATACTTCACTATTTATTGGCCTAGGGGAATGCATTGTGTATTTGGATACTAATTGTGGGGTTGCCAGAGTGACAGAAACCTGAACCCCTATTAGGACACCTTTGCACAAGGGAGTGTAGGATCTCAGAGTTTAAGGTTGTGGTTAGATTTATATCTTAATTACTGTCCTGTAGTTACGGATGTTTGCAGGGGGTTTAATCACAAGTATGTATTAGTCCTAGTAAGGTCGGTATGTTAGCACATGTTCACCCACACAACACTTACAACACCAGAGAAGAGTACTTAGCTATATGAAGCGAAAGCACTTGACAGAATCCCCATGTGTCCTCGAGAACGTTTGGTCGTTATAAGCATTTCCACCATCTTGTCCTTTGCTAAGAAAGGATTGGGCCACTTGCTACGTTTGTTCTTTATTACTTGCACTTCATTTTGTTGCCTTATCATAAAACCACTAAAAATCCGTTTGCTAAGTATTTGCAGAAAGTTCCTGCTCCATACCACTGTTCAACACCTTCTGCTCCTCATTGGGATCGACACTCCTATTTATCGAAAGTACTACAATACACCTGCTATACTTGTGGGTCATCAAGACTATTTTCTGGTGCCGTTGCCGGGGAGTGAAGCGCTATTGAAGAGTGGAACTGGTAAGGGAAACTTCTACTATGAGTATTGCTTTTGTTACTGCTTGTTACTTTGTTTCCAATATGGATAACCCACTTGGTTTTATGTTTGGGAAAACTACTACCACTGCTAGGGTAGTATATGCACCACCACCTGTTGAGATAGATCCTTTTAAGATACCTACAAGTATTGTTGATCGTGTTATGGATAATTATTATTTAGGGGATAGAACTGTCCATCCTAGTGATCATTTGCTTTTAACCATGAATTATGCGGGTTGTTTAAGTGTGCAGGTATCACAATTGAACAGGTGAAGAAGAAGTTAATCTCCATATCCTTGAAAGGGAGAGCTGAAGAATGGTATAAGCTGCTGAAGAATGGAAAATCTATGGAATGGGAAGAGATGGCATCTCTCTTTTACTCTAAATTCTATCCTCCCAGTGAGATTCATAAGGATAGAAATCTTATATGTAACTTTTGGCCTCTAGATGGAGAGAGTACAACTCAAGATTGGGGGAGATTGAAGTTACTAATGCTTAAATGTCCTATTCATGAACTCCCTAACAATATTATTCTCAATAAGTTTTATGATAGGCTTTCTCTTCATGATAAAGATTTACTAGATGCTTCTTATCCTGGATCATTCACACGTATGAAGGAAGAATCTAAATGGGATCTACTAGACCGTATTCAAGAAAACACTAAAGCTTAGGAGAATGACAAAGGAAGAAAGTCAGGTATAAACTATGATTATGAATGCATTAAATATTTCATGGGAACTGATGACTTCCGTGATATTAGCAATGAGTTTGGTCTTGATCCTCAAGTTCTTGCAAAATGTTTTAAGGCATTTGCCTCTTATATTGAAATTCCCAAGAAAGAGTGGGACAAGTACCATGCTCCTTATAAAGACATTGTTACCCATGTTCCTGCTAGTGTAGAGGTTTGTACTGTTGATCCTATTTTGCATGAACCTTATGTTGAGAAAATCCCTTTTTCATCCAAGGTAAGGGCGCATTCTATTATGGCTAATGTGGTTAGCAAAAGCGCAAAAACTGTAGGGTCCGATGAGCTTATTGATACTGAGCCTGTGGTAGCTATTGTGAAAGATCTTGTCACTAGAAATATAGAGGATGATCGTATTGTCTTCTGTGAAGACGCTACTAATGTTGTTTCTCATCCTAAGAAAGTTAGAAAAGCTAGTGTCCATGTGCTTTCTGTTAGAATTGGTAGTCATAGCTATTATGGTTTATGTGATATTGGTGCTAGTTCTAGTGATATTCCTTATGAGCTTTACAGGGAAAATATGCATGAAATTGGTCCTTGTGAGCTTGAGGACATTGATGTGGTTATTCACCTTGCTAACAAAGAGCAAGTTTGCCCCATTGGCATTATAAGAGATGTGGAGGTCCTTTGTGGTAAGATTAAATATCCTGCTAATTTTCTAGTACTTGGTAAAGAAGCTAGTAAAACTTATCCTATTATCTTTGGTAGACCCTTCCTTAATACTTGTGGGGCTATCATAGATTGTAGGAAGGAAAAAGTTTTAACTAAGTTTGCGGGAGAGTCTTATGAGTTTATTTTTTCCAAATTTGCCAAAACTCCTTATGAAAATGAACTGCCTGATGAGGACTTCAGGGTTGAACAACTTTCTGCTATTTCTCTTGCTCCTAAAAATGCCTTGCAACAGTTTATGGAAGATCATGAAAGTGATGTCTTCATGAAGGAAAGAAATGAGAATGACGAGGTTTTCCTTCGTCAGCCGGAACAGCTTAAGCATAATCTACCTGTGGAAGATTTGGGTACCACACTACCACCTAAAGGGGACCTTGTTTTCGAGTTAAAACATTTACCTAATGATCTTAAATATGCTTATCTTGATGATAAGAAAGTATATCCTGTTATTATTAGTTCTAAACTTTCAGGAAAGGAAGAAGAGAGGTTATTGGAGATATTGAAGAAACACCGAGGAGCTATGGGCTATACTCTTGATGATTTAAAGGGGATTTCTCCTACTATATGTCAGCATGCTATTAATATAGAGCCTGATGCAAAACCAATTGTTGAGCACCAACGCCGTCTAAATCCTAAGATGAAGGATGTGGTAAGAAATGAGGTATTAAAACTCCTTGATGCTGGTATTATTTATCCTATTGCTGATAGTAAATGGGTTATCCCTGTTCATTGTGTTCCCAAGAAAGGGGGAATAACTATTGTGCCTAATGAGGATAATGAGCTTATACCCCAAAGAGTAGTGGTTGGGTATAGAATGTGCATTGATTTTAGAAAGATTAATAAAGTTACTAAGAAAGATCATTATCCTTTGTCCTTTATTGATCAAATGCTTGAGAGGTTGTCCAAAAAAGAATCACTTTTGCTTTCTTGATGGTTATTCTGGGTTTTCTCAAATTGTTGTGAAAGCACAGGACCAAGAGAAAACTAATTTCACTTGTCCTTATGGTACTTATGCTTATAGGCGTATGCATTTTGGTTTATGTAATGCTCCTGTTACCTTTCAGAGATGTATGTTTGCTATCTTTCATGGTTTTTATGAAGAAATTGTGGACGTTTTCATGGACGATTTTTCCGTTTATGGAACTTCTTTTGATAACTGTTTGCACAACCTTGATAAAGTTTTGCAGAGATGTGAAGAAACCAACCTTGTTCTTAATTGGGAGATATGCCATTTCATGGTTAATGAAGGGATTGTTCTTGGACACAAGATCTCTGAAAGAGGCATTGAAGTTGACAGAGCCAAAATTGAAGCAATTGAGAAGATGCCTTGTCCTAGAGATATCAAAGGTATTCGTAGTATCCTTGGTCATGCTGGTTTCTATAGGAGGTTTATTAAAGATTTCTCCAAAATTTCAAAGCCCCTTACTAATCTTCTTAAAAAAGATGTACCTTTTGTTTTTGATAATGATTATAAGGAAGCTTTTGAAACTTTGAAGAAAGCTTTGACAACTTCTCCTATTGTCCAACCACCTGATTGGAGTTTACCTTTTGAAATTATGTGTGATGCTAGTGACTTTGTTGTGGGTGCTGTCCTTGGACAACATGTTGACAAGAAGTTGAATGTTATTCACTATGCTAGCAAGACTCTGGATGCCGCTCAAAAGAATTATGCTACTACTGAAAAAGAGTTCTTAGCTGTAATCTTGGCTTGTGATAAGTTTAGACCTTATATTGTTGATTCTAAGGTCACTATTCATACTGATCATGTTGCTATTAAGTACCTTATGACAAATAAGGACGCGAAGCCTAGGCTCATAAGGTGGGTGTTGCTTTTGCAAGAGTTTGATCTGCATATTGTGGATAGGAAAGGTGCTGATAATCCTGTTTTTGATAATTTATCTCATTTGGAAAACATTTCTTTTAACCCTTTGCCTGTTAATGATAGTTTTCCAAATGAGCAGTTAGCTGCAGTAAGGGTAAGTCCGCATGAGAGTCCCTGGTATGCTAATTATGCTAACTTTATTGTTTCTAAGTATTTGCCTCCAACCTTTACAACTCAGCAAAGAAGGAAATTCTTTTATGATCTAAGGCATTACTTTCGGGATGACCCACACTTATATAAAGAAGGAGTAGACGACATTATGCGAAGATGTGTTCCAAAATTTGAACAGCAAGAGATATTGAGAAAATGCCATGGCAGTGCTTATGGAGGACATCATGCTGGGGATAGGCTGAACAAAAGGTTTTACAATCTGGATTTTATTGGCCTACCCTTTTTAAAGATGCAAGGAAGTTTGTCTTATCATGTGATGAGTGCCAACGAGTAGGTAACATCTCTAGACGCAGTGAAATGCCTATGAATTATTCTCTTGTTATTGAACCTTTTGATTGTTGGGGATTTGACTTTATGGGGCCTTTTCCTCCTTCAAAAGGGTATACTCATATTATTGTTGCTATTAACTATGTTACAAAGTGGGTACAAGCCATACCTATGAACAGTGCTGATGGTAAGACCTCTTTGAAAATGCTTAAAGATGTCATTTTTCCTAGGTTCGGTGTGCCTAGATATCTCATGACTGATGGATGCTCTCATTTTATTCATGGGGGTTTTAGAAAAACTCTCGCTAAGTATGATGCAAACCACATAATTTCTTCAGCTTATCACCCCCAAACTAGTGGGCAAGTAGAACTTTCCAATAGGGAAAATAAATCTATCTTGCAGAAGACTGTCAATAGATCTAGAAAAAACTAGGCTAAAAAGTTGAATGATTTTTTGTGGGCTTATAGAACTGCTTATAAAAATCCTATGGAGATGTCTCCTTACAAAATGGTCTATGGGAAAGCTTGTCACTTGCCTTTGGATTAGAAAACAAAGCTTATTGGGCGGTGAAAGAGTTGAATAGAGATTTTAGACTTGCAGGTGAAAAAAGACTGCTTGACTTAAGTAACCTAGATGAGTGGAGAGGTGAAGCTTATGAAAATGCTAGGCTTTTTAAGGAAAAAGTAAAAAGATGGCATGATAGGAGAATTCTCAAAAAGGAGTTCCGTGTTGGTGAGAAAGTTCTTTTGTATAGGTGTAACATCCCATCATTAGAGCTTAGAAATAAGTCGAACACAGATGTGTGCATTGCATTCATGCATAGAAAATCTGAATATTTTTTGTGCTTTTAAATAAAAACTTGTCAAAGTGATTGAATCTTCTCTTAACTTGATGGAATTGAAGTAGATCATCAAGTTGAATGCGATAAGTTTCAATATGACATTTGCTAAAACCTTATTTTGGGTAAACATGATTTGATCTAAGGGTAGATCAAATGTAATAAAATTAAACCCTAATACATTACTTAGTGATTTATATTTGATCCTTAGGTGATCATATCATAGTACTCATTATAATCACTCATGAATACCAAACTATAAATATAACACAAATAATAAGAATGTAACAACTATATCTTAATCTCACCTACTTATACCATGAGTATCATGGAAATACCTAAATTTAACTCTCTAGTGAGATTGAGTAGGGAAGAAACTAAGTCAAGATCAATCACCATATATCTTTCTTTCTATATCAATCTTTACCATTCCTATTGGAATCATATTCCAATATATGTTGTTCATCAATGTTGAGTAATCAACTATTGATTCACCAATTCTTAACCTATCAATTCTTGACCTATCAACTCTTGTCCTTACTATAGCATTCACTTAAGGCTTATGAAGAAAGAAGTAAGAAGAGGTAAATAGTGATGCTAGTTCTAGATGTCATCTATAGGATGGGAGTGATTGGAGGAAATCAAATCAATATGGTAACAAAGAAGATTACAAGGATTTACAAATGGATTTAGAAGAATAAAAGGTGGATAAGAATATTCTGTAAAGCAAAGCTCATCATGTTAGCACATGATAATGGACATAGAGAAGTAATATATCTAGGAAAGGAATTCCTTAATCAGAAGTCCAGAATTATGAAGTATGGAATATAGTAATCCTTGTTAAACACTAAACCCTAAATTTAAGATCAAACCTAATATCCACTTTCTATGGTTGATCTATCATCTTGTTTCCACAATGCTTTATAGGAATATTTTCCTATAACAAATCAATTAAGCACATCTTTTCTCAATTCCAATTATCATAACCATATGTGCTTAGGAGTATATTTATCAATTCTTTCTCATAAGTCATTCTAATGAATCACCCCACTGTTTGTAAAAGATAACATCATTCTGATCATAAACATAAAGACAATGTGTTTAGCCATTATTCTTTATTCATATCAACAAAAGAATACAAATGTATCAAGAACCCTAAAACCCTAGGGCAAGCAATTATAATTTCAAACACTATTAGTACTTAGAACTTTATGTATCAAATAATTATGAAGGATCAATATATATAAAATTTTCTTCAATATTATAAATCAACAAGAATCAAAACTCATGGATTAATATTAATACATTCTTTAATAAGTTTATGAATATGAGATAAATTAAATGCATATACTTAGTTATATTAAACCATTACAATTACACTTATAAAGAAGAAATAAAAATCATTTTATAAGTTCTCCATAAATATATATATTTATATTAAAAGGAAAATCTCTAAAAACCTAAGTGATGAATATTACACTCAATAAAATAGTTTCCTATTAGTTTAAAATTATAAGGAAATCAAGAAAGATATCAACACCACTTATTTTCCAATATTCATGTATTATTTAATGTTCTCTATAACAATTCTGGATATTTAAATCCATATAAAAATTCATAGTTAAAAGGGTTTAAAGAAAACAGAAAATAAAAATGTTCTGTTTAATAAAAAAACTGGAGCCAGAGTAACAGCCAGGCCGGCCCATTTCTCCTCTTCTTGTCCATCGCCCACGAGCAACCACAGCAACCCAACCGTAGCCCAGTTTTGGCCCAACAACGAGCTCAGCTCGTCACCACGGTGACTAACAGATGGGACCAGAGGGGGGTCGCGGGTTGAGAGTAAGAAATCGCTAGGGGGTTTTCCGCAAATGTCTGTTGTCGCCTTCCTCGTGCGTCACGAGCACCTCGCTGGAGGGGTTCGCCGCCGCCCGATGCCGCCGTTGTCGTCAGCCATGCGCTGCGATGCTCGCCACCATCCCAAAAGAGGATAAGAAGACCACAACGACAACCCTGCTCATCCCTATCTCCATTTCTTCTTCTTCCGCTCTGTCTCCTCTCAAATTCCCCTTCTGTCGAACCCTAGCTCGCCGGAAACGACCATCGCCATCGTTCCCGAGCCACCTTCCACCTTCTGAGAGTATCGCCAGACTCTCCATGATGTCCTCGTTCTCCCAATCCAAGCCATGGAAGTCGAGGAACCCCCTATCGGATCAATCGAGACCTCACTGACATCGCTGGTCATCATCGATCCTCACCGATTTCGGCAACAACTCGCGTCGCCGACAACACTGTCGCGCTCCTGGTGAGTTCTTGAGTCTCCTCGTGTGTCCCAATGTTTCAATTGCTTCCTGTATCGATTCACCGATGAGCGCCGCCGTGCATAGCCTCTAATCGCCGTCGTGCCCTGCCTTCTGGTGACCATTCTAGAGCGGCGCCGCCACCAATAGACTCGTCGTGAATCCCTCTTTCAAACACCACCCTCCTTGCTAGCCCGTGTGATCTTAATCGATGGGTTGATCATCAATCTGAGAGGATCATCCTCAATAACATCATCACTGCGTCATGCACACGCCACCTCAGCCAGTCAGCAAATTTGACTTGGTCTGTGCCCATGTGGCATCCGAGGTGTACTGACCCCACTGGTCAGTGACCTTGGGTAAGTCTTGCCTCGGTAAGAAAAGTATTAGTTGTTTAGTAAAAATTGATAAACACAATATGAATTCAAATATTAATATTACAGAAATAAAATAATAGAATTAAATCTTGTTTAATTAATAACTTTTGTTTTATAATTCAGAAAAATATGTTTAATATATGAAAATTTTCAGAAAAATAAAATCTACAACTTAAAAATATTATTAAATATTACTATGATAATTATTTAAATAAATATTATTTAATAAAGGTTTTATAAGTAATAAAACTTAGATAATTCATATTTAAAT
The DNA here is from genome assembly GCA_916181665.1 of Avena sativa. NCBI lineage: Eukaryota > Viridiplantae > Streptophyta > Magnoliopsida > Poales > Poaceae > Avena > Avena sativa. The sequence continues at coordinate 413,046,285 of OV702297.1, forward strand.
ATTGATAAATACTAAAAATATAAATAAAATACCAAAAATCTTAGAAAAATAAAAACAATACTTTAAAACTATAATCATACATTCTTACACTTAATTAAATATTTATTGTTTATTAAGTGTTTATAAAGTAATAAAACTTATTAAAATCATATCTTATTATTTATAAATCGCAAAAATAAATATAATATACCAAAATGATCACAAAAATAATATCTACATGTTAAAAATATAATATTCCAGTTTTAAGTTAAATAAAAAGTTAAACACTTTAATAGCTTGGATTTAAACCTATTTCTTTAGTTAATAATTATATAAGGGTGAATAAAATTTGCTAATATTCTATAATTAAATAATTAAAATCTAATAAATAGTATTAATCTTAAATATTGGTAATAGGAAGTTAAAATGATTTAACACATTCTAAATACAATTCTACTTGATTTATCATTCAACATTAATGTATATTATTATTCAAATGGAGTTATCAAATATTAAATTCTCAAGATTATTACTTTGACTTCATAAAGTCTATTACCACTATTTTAACTAAAAGTTTACAAACAAATCAAAACATTAGAGTGAATTATTAAGTAGTAAACAATATTGTTTACTTATTCATAAAGCATAACCACATCCTTATCGGGAAATAAATCCCTTTATACATTTACAATGTAAAGAAACCACTACCAAATAAAAGTATAATCTTTCCTAACTAACTCTAAAGAAAACATTATAAAATAAATAAACTACAAATATTATAAGCATAATACCTTAAGTACATCTATGTCTTTAAAGTTAACTTTAGTCAATAATACTTCAAATAATGCTAAAGACTTTATTATATGCTTTATAGTTAACTTTGGTCTGTTATAATTAATTTATAAAGTATCTTAATACCAAACCAACCAAGTTAAAAACCAAGATAGATAAGTCTCAAATACTAATGTTGTCATTATTCAAATGAAGTAATTCTTTCTTAATTAAAGACTATAACTAGAAAGAACACCTCATAAGGTTAACTTAAAAGCTTAAATGCTTCTGCTTAGTTAAGTAAGATTTTCTTCAAATGTTATTCTTTTTGCCACTTCAAACATCAAATGAAAATTAATAATAATCACATTACATTAAGCTTTACTTATATACCTAGGATTGTTAACACTTCAGTTCCTTATAAATGTCATCACTTGCAAGGTAAAACTTGAAGATAAGATAATTCACATATAAGCAGTCCTTGAGTAGCACATCTCATTAGTATATCTTATTATTGTATGCCATTATGTTTACATGTTGTTTCACACATACTCACAAGCCTTAATAAGAAGCACAAGTATAAAACTTATCTAAAAGGACAACACATTCTAAAGTAACCATTTCCAGTGTCCAAACCCTAGAACAACGCTATCCCCGGGATTCGAGTTTACGAAATTGCATTACATTATTTATGCATAATAGCATCTTGCTTCTTTAAACATTAGTCCTTACCAGACCAATGATGCTGCTTTCAGATATTGGATCTTATATTGTCTTGAAGACCGTGAGTGCATAGTCTTGCAATAACAAAAGGCAAGTTCACACTTGCTCATGTCCTTTGATTATTTTCTGTAAAGTATTTTGCAAATACAGTGTTGTCATCACCTGCATTTGAAAAAGGTCAAAAAACACTATTTTCATAATAATATGATTATGGGTTATTTACCATGAGGTAATAACCTATCATGAAAGTTCCGGTGGTAAAGGAACATATTATTTAGGACTTAACAACCAATGTCGCCAGTGATTCTTGCGCCGTATATTATGCGTTAACCATGAGATTTGGAATGGGACAGAGAAGTCAGTTGTATCCTTTTGCTCTCGTATGGAGGCAAGACGACCTTAACGTGACGTTGTGATTCCTTGTGCGGATCCAACATATGGGTGGGCACCCTTATGACCCACACTTTTGGTGTCTATATTATCTATGGATGGTGCTTAGTTGATGGACCATTTAATATGGAACTTGCGAGGGCAGCACCGGGTCGTAGAGTCTTCAGGAACTCATCATGGTTATAGCCTTCCTGAAAGGGGACTAACGAAGGTGAGCCGGCCCCGAAGGATCGTGCAGACATATGAGGTCGTGGAGAGGGCAGTAATTGGCTTGGATCTTAGTCTGGGCCCCAAACCAAGGAAGTGTGGACGAGAATGCAACTTGGATGTGCAACAAAGCTAAGATCTCTCATGGGTAAAGTAACGCACCTCTGCAGAGTGTAAGAACTGTAACTTGTTACTCCCTGTTCCGGGAAGGAGCTGCGAACGCGTCGGGAAAGGAACTCCATGAAAGTTCTGGTAAACCCATGAAGGCTGACGGACATAGGTTTTCAGAATAAAAGCAACCTTTGAAGAAATATTTACGAAAACTTGCATTGCCTACGACCTATGGTCTATGTCTATAGTTATAGTGCATCAAACACTCCTTTTCTAGTGTAAAGAGTTGAGTTGTAACCTATAGTCATGTATTGGACCTGCTGTGTTTCTGTTGTACTACTCTGAGGGATGTAATACTAGTGAATGGTGTTTCATTGGTGTTATGTCAATGACTATAGTGTACTACATCATGCAGTGGTATGCTGGGTCTCCGCAATAGGTCTCGTCTCAGATTTTTTGCAGGGAAACTACTCTCGAAATGGGAAGGACCTTTTGTTATCAAGGAAGTGTACCATTCAGGTGCAATCAAAATTTCTTCTCTGAAAGATGACACAACATAGGTGGTTAATGGTCAAAGACTAAAACATTATATTTCTGGAGATTCTTATAATGAAGATGTGGATGTTATTCAAATGGTGACTCCAGAAGAATTTATTAGAAGCCAAACAATAGAAATTGCAGAGTTCGTCTTTAAATAGGTAAAAGTGGTGAAAATAGAAGGTTCATGAAAATCCAATCTTTTTATATTTTTGATGTTTTTAATACATAAGGGAAGTTACGAGACGGAACAGAGGAGGAACCGGAGTCTGGGGTGGACAAACCCACCCCAGGCGCGGGCCCCTGCCTGGCCGCGCCTGGAGGGGGTTTGACTCCCCCAAACTCTGTCTCTGCCTCGTTTCCGTGTCAGTACCTTCCTTATGCCTTCAAACTTCGTAATATATAAACCCCTGGGTTCCCCGAGGTTCTTGCATCATGTTCTCGTCGTGTTTTCATTCGATCTGTTTCTATCATGACAATTCTCAGATTTGGAGCCTCAATGTCTTCCTCTAGATCACCCACGGAGGATTCCTCTGCGGACATCCTCAACCCGTACATGTATGAGTTGAGGATTCATTCCAAAGAGTTGATTCTCAAAGACGGGAAGGTACAGATGAAAGAAGCTCAAGACCCTAAAGGAGAAGGCAGTCTGGAAGACATGATGGAAGCGTTGGAGCAGGAAGTTTTCAGGTACAAGAAGATGGCAGAACGCGAAGTGGATGTTATTCACAAGATAAGTTCAGAACTCATCACCAAGAATGAGGGAGAAGTTGTTAAGCTCCGAGAAGAGATCTTCTCACTCTGTCAGACCACCAACCAATTGCAAGCACAGCTCTATGACATACATAACCAAAACTGTGAGTATGAGGCTAGATTTGATCGCATAAGCTCTGCTGCTAGTTTCAGGATTGTGGAGACAAGGACATCCTTTCTGGATGGGGAACCATTGCCTTGGAAGTTTTATGACGACAAGAGAACACCACCACCACCGAAGGAGTAATTCATCATCAGGTTTGGCATCCCCTTGGCTTGTTCCAAGCTTGGGGGAGTGTCGCGGTATCACCACCATTATCTTTTGTCTTTTACCTTTTTAGTGGATTCATATATTTGTTAGAGGAGTTATATTATAGTTTGGTTTGCATGTGGAAGTATCTCTCCTTTAGTTGATTATGTATGTATCCCTTGGTGTGAGTGCCTTTATTGGAATATTAATGAGAAGTCTCATCTTTTACTTTTTGCACTTCTTATTTTAGTTTGCAATCTCTATTATATGATGGATCTTGTTTATCAGTATTGGCACCACTTTGGGAGCATCAAGTAACTCTAAATTGGTTTTGGCAAACCGAGTTCTGGTCAATAGCATTACTTTGAAAGAGAAAAGGAGAAAAAGAGAAAAAGGGTATTTTGTATCATTTGTTTTCTTTCTTGTTGGCTCATAAGCTTAGTATTCTTTATTTAAGATCTTTTGTGTCTTCAAGGAAGATTGCATGTTTGGCTTTATTACTTGTATGTTTGCTTGTTTTCTTTCAACTCTCTTGCTTGCTACCCAGCCTTGCTAGCCAAAAACCTGTTTTGAGAAGGCATACTTCTCATGTTTCCAAATCCCTTTGAACCAAAACTTTTGCCATTTGTGTCCACCACATCTACCTAGCAGCACTTTTGCTATTCCAAGCAAATTCTCAAGCTTCATCTATCTTTCTAATTAAAAAGTATTCTGTTATGAGAAAACTAGTTAGTAAAGCTCTCACGAACTTGACGGCACACTTTATTTCTTGCCCCTAATAGACTTGAACCATTGTGCCATCGAAGTTGTATATGCTTGCATCTATACGTTGGAATTAGCAGAACCGTGCGGTCACGGGGAACATTTTCAACATTCCACCTGTACTTTGTACACAGTTGATATCGTGCTCTTTTGTCTATGGATGCCAACAGTGTGAAATAAAGAGGGAACTTGTAAGTCCATGGAGTATGAATTTTGTGTTAGATAAATGCCTGGGCCGCTAGCCTAAGCCATGCCTAATCATGGTGGAAACTTGCAGCATCACCATAGTGAGATATCTATGAAGCATCCTCAATAAAAAGTTATGCACATAGTAAATAAAAAGATCGCTGAGATGTTCATTGTCTGCTTGCCTTCTCATTTTGGTTATGAGAAAGCTCCTGTACCATGTGCAAGGGGTACCCTGTTGGCAGTTCTCTATGATACGCATGTACTTACAATGACAAGAACTTACCCGTGAGCAAAGTTGAGTAGCATGAGGAGTGACCCTCATATTCAAGGGACATGAGATTGCCAACTTATATTTCGTCAACCATATACTCCATCTTTGTGCACTTTAACCTTAATCATCTCAAGATGCCTATGATAGGGGCAATGAGGGCTCAAAGCTAGTAAGTACCATAATCTTTTGGAAGCTCTTTATGACTTGCAATCCCTGCTTCCCTCTATAAAGGGACTTTTCTCACACTTCCAAGTTGAGTCAGTAAACCTACTTCCTCTCTATCTCCAGCAAGCATTTGAGTTGCTGTGTTTCAAGCATTCATATGGTGATTTATTCAATCATGTTCTTTATCTTCCTTGTTTGCACAAAACTCTTATCTATTGAGTATTACTTTGAAAGCCTTCACTTGTGAAAGACCTTTTTGAGCAAAGAGTGCTCCTGTTTTGAAAACTTCTATAAAGCTTTATTTGTGAAACTGTTTGCCCGCTGTTCTTTGACCAGGAACAAAGTTTTCCAAATCCAATTATGATTTATCTTTATGCATCTCTATTGTGACTGTTGTACTTGGTTGCAAGCTAAGTTATATAATGGTGAGTTGCTTTCTTCTATGAGTTGTGCAATGGTAAGTGTGATGCTTCTTGTTCGTATTCTTTTATCGACACTTCACTCCATAAACCTGTGGACATGTTTACTGGGCTTAGTTTTCGCTTGGGGACAAGCGAAGGTCTAAGCTTGGGGGAGTTGATACGCCCAATTTGCATCACCATTCTATATCATAATTTACCTCTATTCATTGATATATGCCTTATTATGAGGTATTACTTATGGATTTTCATCTGTTTATGCATGTTGGATGATTCTTGGAGGATGGACTGCCGGAGTATGGATTCAGATGGAAAAGAAGGCGTTTCGGTGCAATTTCGCGAAGATCAGAAAAATACCAGAAAAATATGGGAAAATATTATTTTTCCAGAAGAATGATAAAGCCAGAAGGAGGAGCGAAGAGGGGCTGCAGGGGGCCCACCCCCTAGGCGCGGGTCCCCCTGGGCCGCGCCTAGGGAAGGTAGCCCACATGCCCGGCTCCCGACTGAAAGAACATTTCATAATCCCTAGTGTTATGTGTGTTAGATAACAATATAAGGGATTATTTAATGTGTGTTGACGTGTTGCAGATCTTTACATTGAAAAAGGAAAAGGAAACTGCTTTTGAGGGGCGGATAATCCGCCCCACCCCATACCCAGAACGGCGCAACCCCCAGAGAGGGGGCGGAGAAACGGCCGGATTTTCCGGCATGGCCGGATAGTCTGCCCCTTGGGGGGGGCGGATAATCCGCCCCTCGAGGAATTTCACCAAGTCTGGACCTGCGTCGCTCTCTGTATGGGGGGCGGATTTTCCCCCGAAATCTCCGGCTCGGGGGCAGAGTTTTCCCCTAGGCTGGATAGTCCTCCCCTTGAGGGGGTGGATAATCCGCCCTCGAGGATTTTCACCAAGTCTGGACCTGCGTCGCTCTCTATATTGGGGCGAATTTTCCCCCGGAGTTCCCATCCTGGGGGCGGAGTTTTTCACCAGGGCGGATAATCCGCCCCTAGTGGGGGCGGATAATCCCGCCCCAAACTTCGTCAACGACCAGATCTTGGCAGGGTATTTAAGCCTGCATTCCCCCTCCCGCCATATTCCTTGGTTCATTCGAAAAAGTCAAGATCTGATCTGCAACCTTCATCCAAGAGAGCTCCACCTAGATCCACCCAAAGGCCCCGTACCTTGGGGAATCGAAGGAGGAGGACTCCATCTTCAACAACTGCAATCAAGCGCTTCATCATCTCCATTCGTTTGGAGAATCCCCGATCTAGTATTTCTTGCAAATATCTAGATCCTTGCTTTTGATTATATTGATAATCCTTGTTCTTGTGACAGCTTGTTGTCATTATGGGAGCCCCCAATTCAGTTGTGGCTGTGTGCCTCGGTAGAGTTGTAAAGGCACCAGTTCCCGCCTCGAAGGGTACCAATAGTGTAGAAGGTGGATCAGGCCTTTCGTGGCGAGATCCATCGGAGAATAGGGTGAGGCCTATTGTGGTGTGGTGGTCTTAGAACCGCCCACCCCTCCAACACAGATGTACTTCCCTTAACAAGGAAGGAACTGCGGTAAAACAAATACCTGTGTCTCCGCGTGCTCCATTACAGTTTGCTCGCTCCTCTCTTTACGTGCTTAGTAGTTAGGGTTGCATATAGGGAAATTCTTGTAGTTACATATCTAGAGAATTTACTTTATGCCAAGCCTAAAATTGAAAAATAATTAAAAATTGAGTAGCACCTATTCACCCCCCCCCCTCTAGGTGCCCATACGATCCATTTCAATTGGTATCAGAGCCTCGGCTCTTAATTCGGGCTTAACCGCCTAAGAGAAGTATGGGTTTCAAAGGAGATGGGAGTGATGCTCCGGAGGTAGTCACCATGAACGATCTCAAGACGTTGGAAACAACCTTGGTTAGTTCAATGGAGGCTAAGATGGAAGAGATGCGTCAATTGATATTGCGTCTCTCCACATCCGCAACATCATCTCCATCTGCTTCGGAGGCTACCACTCCGCTATCCAAGGAAACGGGTAAAACCGATTCCAAAGATAACAGCGTGGTTGGTGATGGCACTATCAAGAGATCCGCCTCGAAAAAGGATAGCGGTAAAGAAGGATACAATGAGGTTTCCCATGTGTATTCTCCCGATCCACCTATTCCACACCCACATACATAATAGGGGTGATCCACCCAAACTTTCAGCATCTACTTTTATTCAATGGCAATTTTTGATGAAGTCTCATGTGTGCAGCTCCTCCATTGAGTTGTGGAAAATTATTGAGAATGGTATTCATGTTGGAGATCCCAACAACCTAACAAGAAGAGAGGTTGTTGATAGTCAACTCAACGCTACAGCTCTACACATGATCCATCTTGGTGTGGGTGACAAAGACATGCCACACATTCAACATCTTAGTACAACTAAGGAATCTTGGGATGCCCTCACTGAGCTCTTCATCAGAAATGAAAGTATGAGAAGGAATAGATATGATGCTTTGAGCAATGAAGCTGAAGGATTTTATATGTTGGATGGAGAAAACCACAAGGACATGTATAGGAGGCTCAAGTCAATAGCCACCACCTTCAGGAATCATGGTGCCTCTCATGTTGATGATGCATGGATCAAGCGCAAGTATGTCAGTGCTCTTATGCCATTTGAGCCCATAGATTTGAAAAGTCTCCAAGGAAGGCATAACTACCACCTTATGACATACAATGAGTTAATGCAAGAAATGGCCGCTTTCAAAGTGGCTGCCAAGAATGCCGAAGATGCTCGTGCTCGAGCTATGAGGATGCAAAAGGGGGTCAACGTGGCCTTGAAGACTAGTGTGATTGATCATGATGAAGATGACATAGAAGGTATGGACTATCCCGAGTATGTAAAAAGAATCCATAGATAATACATGGCCTTCTATGCTAGAAACTTTTGGAAGGACACGGCCAAGGCTAAAACTGAACTAGAACGCAAGAGTGGAGCTTATGGAAGAGAGGGAAATGGTCCCAAGCTGAGAACATGTTTCAACTATGGAGACCGGCTGCACTTTGTAGCCGAGTGTCCATATCAAAGTAGGGAAGATAATGGAGGAAGACTTATTCTCAAGGAAAAGTCAAAGGCTCCATGCAAGAAACAGTTTGTAAAGAAGAATGATCCCTTCAAGAAGCAACCAAGGATTGTTCTAGTGGCTCAAGAAGAATATTCTTCGGGAAGTGAAGATGAGGACAAGGATGATAGCTCTCGAGAGGTGGCTGCTATATACACCACATCTACACCAACATCACTCTTCGACTCCCCGAACGAAAACATCATCAACAAGAATGCTACTTGCCTCATGGCAAGAGGTTCCGAGGTAACTACATCTAACTCTTCTTTTCCTAAGGCTATGATTGACATGGATGATCCTACTAGTGTTAAGGTTAAAGAAGAGATTATTGTTTTGGACTATTTCTTCACTAACCTGCAAGGTGAGCACAAAATACATTTCGAGGCTCTTATGGACCAGCTGGCCCAAAATGAAGTGCTCCTCGAAGAAAAGGGCAGAATTGAAAGGGAGGATGCAATGGAAATTGCATCCTTAAAGAATACTCTAGAAGAGGAAGAAGAGGCTCGGGCTTCTCTTGAAGAGAGGCTTGAGTCCATTGAAGACTCACATGAAGAAATGGTGTCAAAGCTTGTTAAGGAACGTGACAATGCAGTTGCCAAAGCAAAAAAGTTAAAGAAAGAAAAGATTGACTTTGGGGCTGCTCATGCTAGACTCTCCGAGGAATTGGAGAAACTTGACATCGCTCCCAAGGCATTGAAAGTGAATTCTCCACTCTCAATGAGTCACATGATCTGCTCCAAACTCGATTGACCAAGTATGATGTTCCTAGCACATCTAAATCAACATATGGTCAAAAATAAAATGCTGGTGTGGAAGAAGGGCTTGTCAATGACACTACTCCCAAAGACAAAGGAGTTCTTGATGAGGTGCTTGGCAAGCATAGATCAAATCTGGGTAAAGAGGGACTTGGGTATGTCGCCAAGTCCAAGAAGAAGAAGAACAAGAAGAAGAAGACCAAGAATGTACAATCAAAGACAAACACCGTTGAGAAGAATGTCACAAAAGACAAAACTAACAATATTGGTTTTGTAGGGTCTCATAATCCAAATTATGAACTCTTTTGTGATTATTATGGCAATGTTTATGCTTATTATGTTGGTCCTTTGATGAATATGTTGCTTGGTCTATTTGGGTTCCAAAGACCCTTGTTACTAACATGAGAGGACCCATTGAAAATGGGTACCTAAAACCAAGAAGTAATTCTCTTGCAGGGCTATGCTTCCGGTGGGTCGAAATGGGTGCTGGATAGTGGATGCACTAATCATATGACCGGAAGCAAGGAGATCATCACGGAGATGCGTCCCAATCGTGATAATATTACAGTCTCATATGGTGATAAGTCTAAATCTCAGGTATTGGGTCTTGGCAAGGTTGTGGTTGCCCATGATATCTCTCTCGTGGACGTCATGCTTGTTGATACCCTCGGTTACAACCTTCTTTCTGTTCGTGACCTTGGCAAGATGGGTTTTGTTGTTTTCATTAATGATGATTTGGTGGTACTCTTGTGGAGCAAGTCTCTAAAGGTCGCTTTTGTTGAGTACGTCGAAAATGACCTGTATGTGGTGGACTTTTCGAGGAAAACCACTTCGGGTCCGATGTGCCCATTGTAGGGGTTCGTAGCATGGAAAACAAAAAAATTCTACCGCATGCACACAAACAAGCCAAGATCTATCTACTAGATTGTAGCAACGAGTCGATAGAGGAACTCACCCTCGAAGATTCCAAAGCGGTTAACGAGAGCAGATTCTCGTGGGTGATGTAGTCGTACACTTGCCGATCTCAAGATCGCGTAGACGATCCTTCCGGCGCTGCGTTCCGGCAGCGCTTCCGCAGTCGGTCACACGTTCGGTACTCGATGAAGACCTTCCTCTCCCTTGTTCCAGCAGGCAGCGGAGGTTGTAGTACTCTCCACGCGATTCCGGCAGCACGACGGCGTGGTACCGGAAGTAGAGGGGAGATCTCGCAGGGCTTCGCCTTAAGCCGAAGCGAGTATGGTGGATTAGGGTTTCCCGGAAAACTAGGGTTTAGAGATCCGGGAGGAGGAGGAGGTGTCGGCGGCGGCTAAGGCGACGACGACGAACCGGCGGTGGCGCGGCGGCGCTGGCGGCGACTCGTGGAGAGGGCTTGGAACTTGTGTTGTTTGGGGCAGCCCTCCCCCTCTATTTATGAGAGGGAGGGGCAGCCTTGGGTGGGGTGGGTTTGAATCCAAACCCAAACCCAAGTTGGATTGAGAGAAGGACTTGTTTCTTCTCCCACTAGGAAACCATTGTTCCAGTTTGACTTTTCAAACTTCCCATTTGACTTTCAATTTAGAGCTTTATTTCTCTCTTGCATATGCCAACACCAAGTGACCTTGGACATGATCCTAATCATTCCACTTACCCATGACACATTCATGGACCATTCTCCTTTCGGACCGGTGAACCTTCCAGACCCTTCTAGAACCTCTCTGATGAAATCATCGGAAACTTTCCCGAACTCCGAAATAGGACTTTCCTTATATGAATCTTATTCTCCGGACCATTCTGGATCTCCTCGTGATATCCCGGATCCCATCCGAGACTCCGAAAAACATTCGGTCTCTTACTCATCATTCCATAACTACTCAACAACATCGAATCCTTAAGTGTGTCTCCCTACGGTTCGTGAATTATGCGGACATGACCGAGACACTTCTCCGATCAATAACCAATAGAGGAATCTGGAAATTCATATGGCTCCCACATATTTCTACGATTACTTTGCGATCGAATGAACCACTTACATACGATACCAATTTCCCTTTGTCTCATGATAGTTTACTTATCCGAGGTTTTGATCGTCGTTATCTCTGCATACCTAGTTCAACCTCGTTACTGATAAGTACTCTTTTCTCGTTCCCATGATATGTGATCCCTTGTGAGCCAGTCACATGCTTGCAAGCTAATTGGATGACATTCCACCGAGAGGGCCCAGAGTATATCTATCCGTCATATGGATGGACAAATCCCACTCTTGATCCATGTGTTTCAACCCATACTTTTCGAACACTCAATGCCATCTTTATAGCCACCCAGTTACGGTGTGGTGTTTGATGTCATCAAAGCATCCTTCCGGTGATGGTGATAAGCATGATCTCATGGTCGAAGGAATTAGGTTACTATGTATCAGAAAGCTTATAGCAAATGAACTATATTAAATGACTTGACCTTTATGCTACGCTTATCTATAGGAGTATGTCCATCACATCATTCTCCTAATGATATGACCCTGTTGTTAATAACATCTCTATGTTCATGATCAGGAAACCATGATCATATATTAACCAACAAGCTAGTTTAACAAGAGGCTTTACTAGGGACTCTTTTATGTTTACAAATCACACAAGTATTAATGTTTCCGGTTAATACAATTATAGCATGGTATGTAAACATTTATCATAAGTATGAAGACATGATAATAACCACTTTATTATTGCCTCTTGGGCATATCTCCAACAGTCTCCCACTTGCACTAGAGTCAATAATCTAGTTTCAAACCTTTGTGTATTCAACACCTATGGCTTTCTGGTGTCGTATGTACACGATTGCTAGTGGTCAACTGATCTCCGGATCTGACACTTCCAGGTCCGTGTGTAATTGCATGTCTTTGCGTCTCTACGCATCACTCATTCTCTAATGAGATGGCTTTGTATAAATTTGGTCCTTTGGTGAGACCTTTAGTTCTTTGGGGTTAAAACATGTTGATAACATTGTCGTACAATATATATTCATAGTATTATGCCACTGTGAACTACACCCAGTTTGATAACAAACTAATTGACACAAATGCCCTCTTTAGCTGCTATAATAGCAGTTATATACTTAGCCCTTTTGTTGTAGTATCTATCACAATGTCTTAACTTTGGAACTCATCCAAATCCATTATGGAACTTACTTTCCATTTATATTGTGCCACCCTTAGTTTAGATTGAGATAAACTTAATTTGTACTTTGTTACAAAACTAGTATCAATGTAGTACTTTTATAATGAACTAACCATTTATTTGTGACTTCTACAAATAATATACTCTTAGTTCTTCCAAAAGATCATAAGAATATCCTTACTATTGTCCAATGATCATCTTATGAATCATTCTGGTATATGCTCATAACATTTTGAGTATAGGACATATCTGGATTTGTACATATCATAGTATGATTGATATAATTACCTTTTGTGATTTCATACATCAAGTATCAATCTATACTTGAATCTTTGTTTCACTTACCCAGTGTCAATACACTTGAATATATCATCAATATTGAACTCATTCAATCCATTCTGTGCGACAAGAACCTTTCTTGTAGTTTCTATATTGAACTCATTCAATACATCATCTATGTACTTTCGGCACAACCATATTAGCGTCTATTGATGCCAAATATTTGGGTTTTTCCTGAGTCTTTCATCAGGATGAAATTCTTAATATGTGTTAATAAAAGATACATCATTTCCAATCAACAATATGTCTTCCACATAATGTATTAGAAACATGTCTTAGCGCTCCCACTTAATTTCTTGCAAATGCAAGCATCTTCATTGTCTCCGATGAAATTAAACTCTTTTAACAGTTTCATCATAGTGAAGATTCCAACTCCGCGATGCTCACTTCAACCATTGAAGTTTGCATATGCTTTTAGCATCCTTTGAATTAACAAAACCCTATGGACCGTGTTATACACATGTCCTAGGTAACAATTCTATTAGAAGAACTTGTTTTGTTTATTCAACTACCACATAACAAAAATTATATGTCGTGGTTGCTACATTAATCCGTCTAGACTAAATATCGCTATGAAAGATCAGATCTTGTCATAGTCAACCTTTGAACGTTGTTGTGAACTTTTTCCCAACATGTCGACTATTTCATAGATGTGAAACATACATGTCTATTTCTTTATAAATCCAAATACGACTGTAAGGTCTTGTACCTTTCCATAGGGTCTTTCAAGTTCAAAGCTTGATCTCTCGTATATGGAACTATCACGGATTTTATGGCTTCAAGCCATATGACGGAGTCAGGGCTCATCATCGCTTCTTTGCATGTAGTCGGATCATTATTGTCAAATAATGATTTAACTCTCAAATCTTAGTATTTCATTGTTTACCCGACCTACTTGTTTCAATAGGAACTCAGATCTCCGTGACCACAACATTTGAGGCACGTGAGCCATGAGCATTGTTGTTGCCTCCGGAACACTTTTCGGCGTTGCGCAACCTTGCACATATAGCTAAGGTTCTTTTAACCTCATCAAAGTTCTATTGTCCTCCCACTTAACTTTTCACGGAAAATTCCTTCTCAAAGAAACTTGACGTTCTAAGCGACAAACACTTTTGTGTCCGGTGTTATGGAGGAACAGTTATTCGAAATAACATACAAAGACAGGTTCATCTGACTTTGGTTGCAAACATCTTTCTTATGCATAGCATACCAATGTTTAAGAAAGGACTACTTGGGTTTTATCCCAAACCATAACTTTATATGGTGTCATTTCAACGGATTATGATGAAGCTCTTTTCAGTGGAAAAACGGTAGTCTCTCAAGCTTTTAATCTTTAAAATATAATGGCAGTTTTTATGAATTACACCTTTGATTTTACCATGTCAAACAAGGTTTAATTACATATCTCGAACGCTCCATACTCTTATGGTGTTTCGGGAAATGCAAATCCACGGAACGATTCCTTAAATCTTAGGTATTATGCTAAACTTGTAACTCAAATATCTTCCTTTATGATCTTATCATAAACTATTTATATTCTTGTTACAATGATTTTGCACTTCATCTTGAAAGTCTTTAAACTTTTCAAATGTTTCATACTTCATCCTTATTAAGTAAATATTCATATATTCACTCAAATTTTCGGAGAAAGCATATGAAGTTGAAATCCATCGCTCTTGACTACACATAATGGATTTCATACAACAATATGTACAAGTTCCAATAAGCTAGTCATTCGTTCCCTTTTGGCCTATGAACGCAGTTTTAATTATCTCTTAGGAAAGTTTAACAAGCGTCATTTGATTAAATATCAAAAGGACTTCAAAATTCCATCCACATGGAGTTTCTTCATGTTTTCTTTCCAATATAATTTAAACGGCGATGTCACTTCCCAAGTGATCTTTCAATCAATTTGTCTTTCGACATACTTAGCACTAGTTTTATGGATGTGATTTCTCCAACGAGATTTGTGAATCATCCATCTTTTATGGATTATGGCAATCATTTGAACAACCCTTTTGTTCTCATAATACCTGATAAAACAAATCTTGAAGGCAAGCTTTGATGTTTAACAAGCAGCACAATAACCCTTTATATGTTATCGATGAACATCATCACATATTGTTTTGCTAGTTACTTAGGCCATTGTAGTTCATGAATTGTGTTGTTTCGTATGACGATTCACACCAAAAAATTCAGTATCAAATACTTAAGAACCACATTGTTTAATAAGCAAATAATATAGCCATAACATGTATATCATCTATATACTTAAACTGAACAATTCTAGTCTTTTCTTTTCTGCCATATATTTATGAGATTCTCTTTCAGTATTTCCTTTTATGTTTGAAATAATCTATCAACATCAATAGTGGAGTCATACATATGACACATAGTCCAAAGCGTGTATAATTAAATACCAATGTCTTTGGACTTGCACTTTGAAGTAGATCACCATCATCAAATGTTTGGTGTGCTTTCAAATTCCATTCTTTAGTAATCTCTTGGTGTAGTAAACATTTTACCTACATCAAATATTCACCCTTATCATGGAATTATCCATGATCAAGCTACTTTTAGCTTGTAAAGGTGAGTCGCGAGTATAATGTTGCTCTCCAAAACCTTTTGGAGGTTTAGGACAACTAGTGTCTCCAACCTTTTGCAACTTCTCATCAAATATGAGAACATGTCTTTTGCCATATTATACTCTATCATGTTGCAACCAAAACTTCGTTTCAGATATCAAAATATCTTCCACACATCATGGTTTCTGAAACAACTCTTTTAGATCCTAAATAACCTTGATATTAAGACAATCCTTTGAATATCAAGAATCATGAAGATAAACATGATACTTATATACTAACACTGGAATTGTTACTCTTGATTTAATACCAACTATTAAATTTCACGGAGTAATCGAAACTTACTGAAAGTTTGCAATGGGACTTTTAAACTTTAGATTAACACTTCAAAACAATACGATACCAGTTCGTAAAGTAACTAACCAAAATTCTATAGTTCTATCATCTCAATTATAACTAAGCGCAAGGTGGTAAACGGATGCCAATGACTACAACAACTATGCAAATTCACTTTGATTTAATTTATGATAAATAGTGTTCAACTTTTAATTACATTGCCGTTGAACTCCCACTCAAAACAATATCCCTCACATTGTTTTAGTGATCACACGAACCAAATCCACCACATCAAAACCGATCATCACGAGAGTTGATGTAGCTTCAATGGCGAACAATCAACATGTTCATCATATCTACTATATGACTCATGCTTTACCTTTCGGTGATCCGTGTTCCGAGACCATGTCTGTACATGCTAGGCTCGTCAAGATCAAACCTTAGATTCTGCATGAGCAAATCTGGCTTGCTCACGTTGTATACACTCGTAGAATCTAACACACCCGATCATCACGTGGTGCTTCGAAACAACGAGCTTTAGCAACGGTGCTTACTAAGGATGAACACTTTAAAACTTGAAATTGTGTGCTTGAGGGATCATCTTATAATGCTACCGTCGTGAACTAAGCAATACAAGATGCATAAAAGGATTAACATCACATGCAATTAATAATATGTGATATGATATGGCCTTTCTTCTTTGTGCTTCCGATCTCCATCTTCAAGCACGAACATGATCTCCATCATCACCGGCATTGCATCAAGGTCAATGATGCCGCTCCATGGTTGTCTTCCACCAGCTTCAAGCTATTACAACTACTTTGAATAGACACGCGGGTCTTAACAGAATTTAAAGACAACCATATGGCTCCTGCCGGTTGCCAACTTACAATAAGGAACATTGCATACATCAAATATAATCACAATCATGGCCATATCACATCACAGCACACCCCTGCAAAACAAAGTTAGACGCCTCTAATTTTCTTTGCATATTTTACGTGGTTTGGGGCTTTCAATAAGTGTCGTTCTAACTTACGAACAAGAACCACAACATTGATACTAGTATTGTCAATCACCCGTTGTAAATTGAATCTTAACTATGTTGGGAGAAACAGGCACCCGCAAAGCCACCTATGCAATACAAGTTGCATGTCAAGCGTGGAGCAAGTCTCATGAACGATGTCATATAAGGTTAGCTCGGGCCGCTTCATCCCACCATCCCGCAAGATGCAAGTACACAAGAAGTAATCGACAACAAAAGCATCAACGCCCACAATGACCATTGTGTTCTACTCATGCAACACATCTACATATAGACACGGCTCTGATACCACTGTAGGGGTTCGTAGCTATAGAGGTCCCAATCTTTAATAAGATAGAGCCCCATGTGTTTACAATGCTAGTCCCTGGATCAATAGCTAGCATCCACAGTTAAGATGTAATATCAAGGTACAAAGGTCATATTATAACTTTATAACCAGGAATAACAAAATTGTATTACATCACACATAGCTCATTTGGCTATTACATTACATTGCAGCGGAATAACTATAGTCATGGGGACCTTCATCTTCAAAATGCCACAGGCAGATGTTGGTTGTAGACTTTGTAATCCTAATCACACAATCTTCACTAAAATCAATCAAACCTGCAACATTACAAGTTACAGCCACAAGGGTCAATACATTTGAATTGTATTGGCAAGCTTCACTTCTATATATAATATGAGTGGATCCTATCATTACATGCATAATTGGCTAAGTAGAGTTTAGGCTCATTTGCATAAAGCAAAATTTATCCTATCTTTTCAAATTGGTTTTGGTCCTTTGTCAAATCTCTTTTCCAAGTTCCTTGAACTCCTTGGTAGAAACACAAGTGTTCAAGTCCTTGTCAAAAATCTCTTGAGCTACTTGGTAACCCCAAGTGCAACAAGTTTTATCAAAATCTCATGAGTTCCTTGGTAACTCCAAGTGTTCATGTTTTCATCTCTTGATTTCCTTGGTAACCCCAAGTACTTCAAGTTTTATCAAAATCTCTTGTGCTCCTTGGTAACCCCAAGTGCATCAAGTCCTTAAAAGTTTTCTTTTAGAAATTAGAATGTCGAGATATCCCATGGTTCAAACTTTAGTTGCTCAGTATTGTCCATAACCGGGGACACGGCTAAGTACTTAGATTTTATTAACTTCTGCAGAAGGAGTACACTTTACCCACATGTCACAATCCCATCCTTTTGCCACCAGTGGCCTACTGGATTAGTGCTCACCAAGATGGAGTACTGGCAGATTGAGAATGTGACGAAGTCTTTCCAAAGGGTCCTCCCATACACCATTGCTAGCTTGCCTTCAGCACCCATGAAGCATTCCAGATCCCCATGTCCAGTTAACTGAAGACAGTGCATGGGTCTTCCCAATGTAGTTGACCAAGCCAGAGCCATAATAGCATGTGGTTGCACACGAAAGCCACAAATGGAGAAACATGTTCAATCTCTAAGTTTCCCGGGTGGTTCCTTTGGAGCACAACACAAAGAGATTGCCATAGACATGGTTCCTTTTGTTGCCACCTTCTCCAATACTCAAAGTATCCTTGGCCACCCAGGTGGTTCATTGAGTCCTTGTTTTATTATATAAATTCACAAGTTCTTTTCTCAACTTTTGTAAAATCTCAACATGTATCTCTTTTCAAAATATAGCATGGCTAAGCATGTAACAACTACATTTTTTTCTCTAAGGAGTGTATAGGGAATCCTATTAGGATTTTAGCATAGCATAAGTACAAAAAGTATCTTCATGCATGTTTCAAAATCCACTAAGTATAATGAAAATAGTAGGAATTTTGATGATAGTGTCACTTGCCTTTTTGGAAGGGAATGGTGGTTCACTCCTTGATCTTGCTAGTCTCACACTTCTCTAACTTCACTACAAGTCAATCAAGCAAACACAAAATCAACTAACATTCCAAATCAAAGTCAAACAAACAATTTCACACACACAAAGCAATGGATTCTAAGTCATGCATGGGAACATGCTTAAGATGGTTTTATTTGCAAGGATGGTCTCCACTAGGCTCCTAAACTTTGTAAGGTCCAAATTGGTCATTTACCAAAATGGCAGAGTCATTTGCAAATGTGTTTTATCCTTAAACCATTTTCAAATCTAATCATCATTTTATGTGGTGAAAAATATTTTTCTATCAAAGTAAAACTTTATGTTTTTCACCAAATGAGTTGCTATTGCAAAACTTGGTGTTTTGGGTCAGTAGGTTTGGTCCAAAAACATTTTCCCAAAGTTTTCTTTGCAAAAACATTTTCATAATAAAATCAATAATTTTATTTGGCTAGAAAATGGCTAAGTCAAATAATCTAACCTAAACTTTACCAAAATCATTTTCAACACCAAGGGTTTGTTCCTAGGGTCAGTATGGTCACAACAAACTTTTTTACAAAAGTTTTAATCCAAAAATCATTTTCAAACAATTTTTCTAATCAAAATAAGCACACAAATGAATCTGCAAAAACAAGTACTTTAACAAATACTATTTGCTAAACCAAGGGCATGGTTGGATAGGGCTTGCTCTCCTGAATCCAACGACATAAAATTTGTAATTTTTGGACGTGTGGATCCAAAGTTACAAGGGTTTGAATTTCACAACTAAATCAGATTTCAAATCTGTTTTAAACAGAACAGGGGACACGCGGCGCTTTGCTATTCGCGGGTACCGGTTCGGCCGGATCAGCAACGAGGTGCGTTGGATCTAATCAGATCGGGTGGTCCAGAGAGCGTACCTCTTCGCGACTAAGTGAACTAATCGTGAGCGCCAGATCTTGATCCTACGGTGCAGGTCTATTTGACCATATGCGAGCGGCGCTGACGGTGGCTAGCGGCAGCGCACGGCTAGGCGGTGGTGCTACGGTGGTTCTAGGAAGCGAGGAAGACAGAGGGGGTGCTTACCGTGTTAGCGAGAACGAGGTGGTGCTCAAGGTACTCTCGAGGAAGCAAGGGGCGCACGGAGACGGAGGTAATCGCTCGCTGGAGTCGTCGTCGGCGTCAGATGGTCCTGCTCGCGGTCGGTGTCGATGCTACAGATCACGAGAAGAACAACCGAGGGTATGGTTAGACGCAGGAGATCACGGGGATGCTGCGAGCGTGAACGAGAAGAAGAGGGGCGGCCGGAATCTACCTATGGGGTTGGCCGGAGTTGAAGCGGACGGCGGCGTCGTTCAGAGCTTGTTGTAGTCGACACTCTGGGGCGCCCGCTGTCGAACTAAAGGTACTTGGAGGTGTGTCTGGGAGTGGGGAAGCTACCAGGGTGCTCAGGGAGGCACGGGGCGGTGTCGAGTCACCGGAATCGGCACCGGACCTCGTCGGAGCAGAGTGTGCTCGGGAAGGAAATTGGGGAGGTCTGAGGCGTGCCAGCGCGGTGTGTCAGAGGGGAAATATAGAGGAGACATGGGCGTTTAAACCTGCATGATCAAAGCTGGTAACGGTGGTCGAGTTAAAGCGAATTAAGGTCGCGAAATCATCGGCAGGAACGGTGTCGAGGGAGGGAGAAGGGGTCGCGCGGGTGAGGAGGAAGAACAGAGGAAAGTGGGCCTACCGGTCAGTGGGAAAAGAAAGGAGGGGAGGGTCCACTGGTCATACTCTATACGGGTCAGAAACGAGGTGCGAATCGTTTTCTTTCGGAGAGGGAAAGCTGGGCTGTTTCTGGGCCTATTGGGCTGTTGGGTTGGGTCGACCCTTTTCTTATTTTTTTTCTGTTTCTGAATCCTTTTCCTTTTCTAATTCTATTTCTTGTTTTAAATTTTAAAACAATCAAACAAGGTTCAAATCAATTCAAACCATTATCAATCTTTGCAACCATGAACCTGGTTCTGTTTAGTAGCATAAACCAATAAAATAAAATAAAATAATACTTTAATCTTTTAGGTTCCATTCCTTAATTAAATAAAATGGCCATGGTTTATTAAATCAAATAGGATTTGTTTCATTAAAACTTTATTTGAAATCTAAATTAAAACTAAAACAGTAGGTTTTATTTGGGAATAAAATATTTAGAAAACTTATCTTTAAATACATAAGTTTTGTTATTTTGGAAATAGTAAAACCTTTATTAATAAAATTTGGATTACTAAATCCTTATTGATTTTATTAAATAAACTTTTACTATTTAATCAAAACAAAATGTTTTATTTCCAAGCTTGGTTAGATCTTAATTTGGCTTTATGAGATAATTTCTTATTTTAAAATCCTCCCTTTTCTTCTGGAAGTTAAATCCTTTTATCTTAAATGATTCAAAATAGTAATTCCAAATATTTTATTTTCCTTTATATATGTTTACCCTTTTAAATCCCTTTAGGATTTTATTTACTCCAAATAGGTTTGAAGTTCCATTTAAATTCAAAAAGTTTCTTTTGGCTCTTAAAAATCAAACAAAGTTTTATTTTATTCATTTATTTTCACATTACAAGATTTGGAAAATCTTGGGATGTGACAGTAGCATGGAAAACAAAAAATTTCTACCGCATGCACATAAACAAGCCAAGATCTATCTACTAGATTGTAGCAACAAGTCGATAGAGGAACTCACCCTCGAAGATTCCAAAGCGGTTAACGAGAGCAGATTCTCGTGGGTGATGTAGTCGTACACTTGCCGATCTCAAGATCGCGTAGACGATCCTTCCGGCGCTGTGTTCCGGCAGCGCTTCCGCAGTCGGTCACACGTTCGGTACTCGATGAAGACCTTCCCCTCCCTTGTTCCAGCAGGCAGCAGAGGTTGTAGTACTCTCCTCGCGATTCCGGCAGCACGACGGCGTGGTACCGGAAGTAGAGGGGAGATCTCGCAGGGCTTCGCCTTAAGCCGAAGCGAGTATGGTGGATTAGGGTTTCCCGGAAAACTAGGATTTAGAGATCCGGGAGGAGGAGGAGGAGGTGTCGGCGGCGGCGGGCGCTGGCGGCGGCTCGTGGAGAGGGCTTGGAACTTGTGTTGTTTGGGGCAGCCCTCCCCCTATATTTATGAGAGGGAGGGGCAGCCTTGGGAGGGTTGGGTTTGAATCTAAACCCAAACCCAAGTTGGATTGAGAGAAGGACTTGTTTCTTCTCCCACTAGGAAACCATTGTTCCAGTTTGACTTTTCAAACTTCCCATTTGACTTTCAATTTAGAGCTTTATTTCTCTCTTGCATATGCCAACACCAAGTGACCTTGGACATGATCCTAATCATTCCACTTACCCATGACACATTCATGGACCATTCTCCTTTCGGACCGGTGAACCTTCCAGACCCTTCTAGAACCTCTCTGATGAAATCATCGGAAACTTTCCCGAACTCCGAAATAGGACTTTCCTTATATGAATCTTATTCTCCGGACCATTCTGGATCTCCTCGTGATATCCCGGATCCCATCCGAGACTCCGAACAACATTCGGTCTCTTACTCATCATTCCATAACTACTCAACAACATCGAATCCTTAAGTGTGTCTCCCTACGGTTCGTGAATTATGCGGACATGACCGAGACACTTATCCGATCAATAACCAATAGAGGAATCTGGAAATTCATATGGCTCCCACATATTTCTATGATTACTTTGCGATCAAATGAACCACTTACATACGATACCAATTTCCCTTTATCTCACGATAGTTTACTTATCCGAGGTTTTGATCATCGGTATCTCTGCATACCTAGTTCAACCTCGTTACTGATAAGTACTCTTTTCTCGTTCCCGTGATATGTGATACCTTGTGAGCCAGTCACATGCTTGCAAGCTAATTGGATGACATTCCACCGAGAGGGCCCAGAGTATATCTATCCGTCATATGGATGGACAAATCCCACTCTTGATCCATGTGTTTCAACCCATACTTTCCGAACACTCAATGCCATCTTTATAGCCACCCAGTTACGGTGTGGTGTTTGATGTCATCAAAGCATCCTTCCGGTGATGGTGATAAGCATGATCTCATGGTCGAAGGAATTAGGTTACTATGTATCAGAAAGCTTATAGCAAATGAACTATATTAAATGACTTGATCTTTATGCTATGCTTATCTATAGGAGTATGTCCATCACATCATTCTCCTAATGATATGACCCTGTTGTTAATAACATCTCTATGTTCATGATCAGGAAACCATGATCATATATTAACCAACAAGCTAGTTTAACAAGAGGCTTTACTAGGGACTCTTTTATGTTTACAAATCACACAAGTATTAATGTTTTCGGTTAATACAATTATAGCATGGTATGTAAACATTTATCATAAGTATGAAGACATGATAATAACCACTTTATTATTGCCTCTTGGGCATATCTCCAACACCTATTCGGAAAGGCCGACGTGGGCTGGCTATGGCATCGCCGTTTAGCCCATGTCAACATGAGAACTTTGCAAAGTCTCCACAAGGGTGGCCACATCCTTGGACTAAAAGACAATGTCTCCTTTGCCAAAGATCGTGTTTGCAGGGCTTGTGTTGAAGGCAAAATGCATGACTCTCCCCACAAGAGAAAGACTATTGTGTCTTCAAAAAGAATCTTGGAATTACTTCATGTGGAATTATTTGGTCCTCCATCTCATGCCAGTATCGGTGGGAAGAAATATTGCTTTGTCATTGTTGATAATTACTACAGATATACATGGGTCTATTTCTTCAAGCTAAAGAGTGAGACTCAACAAACAGTCATTGACTTTGCCAATGAAGTTCAACGTCAACACAATGTTCCTATATTGGCAATAAGAAGTGACAACGGCTCTGAATTCAAGAACTACACCTTGAATGAGTTTCTAAGTGAAGAGGGGATAAGACATCAATATTCCGCTACGTACACCCCTCAACAAAATGGTGTAGCCGAGAGGAAGAACCGCACTTTGATGGATATGGCATGACCAATGTTAGCTGAATTCAAGTCTCCTTACAACTTTTGGGCTGAAGCCATATCCACCGCTTGTCACTCATCTAACCGGCTCTACCTCCAAAAAATCTTGGACAAGACTCCATATGAAATACTTACCGGTAACAAGCCCAACATCTCATACTTCAGGGTATTCGGTTGTAAGTGTTTCTTTCTTATCAAAGGTGTCCGCTTGTCTAAATTTGAGTCCAAGGCTTTAGAAGGTATTTTTGTTGGTTACGATGCCGAATCCCACACTTATAGAGTTTACAACAAGCTCAACGGGACTGTTATAGAGTTTACAACAAGCTCAACAAGCCCCTACTGCTGGAGAAAACTCTGCACCAACACCGTGACCTGCTGAAGATCTTCAATCTTCTAGGCAAAATGATAGTCCCAAGCCGGACTATCCGCCCCCTCCAAGGGGCGGACAGTCTGCCACTGGAACTCCAACACGTCCCAGGGGATCAGAAGGAGAAGAAAACAGATAAGAAAACTCCAGGTCGGATTCTCCGGCCCCCGGGGGCGGATTATCCGACCCTGGATCTCCCAACTCTGTCAGGCATCCACAGGAAGAGGAAGTTGCAGCCACATCTCCCAGGCCGGATAGTTCGGCCCCACCAAGGGGCGGATTATCCGGCCCTGAAGAACATGTTCAGCAGCAAGCTCCTGTTGTCAACTCAAATCAAGATCAAGGGCAAGGTAGTGGACAAGACAAGGATACAAATGCTGAATCAACTCCTTCTAGAAACAATAAGGACATTGAGGCTCGTCGCAAGGCTCGTGCTGATCGGAACCTTGAGCTAAGGGGTCACACTCTTGACAAGGTTGTCAGTGATCTACGAAGAAGGGTGTCTACTAGAAGAGAACTTGCAAGCTTCTGTGATCATCAAGCTCACATTTCTATGTTTGAACCAAAGAAGGTCTTTGATGCTCTTGAAGATCCCGATTGGGTGGTTGCAATGCATGAGGAATTAAATAACTTCGAGCACAACAAAGTTTGGAAGCTCGTAGAGAAACCTAAAGAATGCCGCAATGTTATCGGCACCAAGTGGATTTTCAAGAATAAACAAGATGAAAATGGCATTGTTGTGAGGAATAAAGCAAGACTCGTGGCTCAAGGATTCTCTCAAGTGGAAGGAATTGATTTTGGCGAGACTTATGCTCCTGTGGCTCGTCCTGAGTCCATCTGTATCCTTCTTGCCTATGTCGCTCATCATAATTTTAAATTACAGCAATTGGATGTTAAGAGTGCGTTTCTTAATGGTCCACTACATGAGTTGGTATACGTCAAGCAACCCCCGGGTTTTGAGGATCCCAAATTTCTGAATCATGTCTACAAACTCGATAAGGCGCTCTATGGCCTTAAACAAGCCCCACGTGCGTGGTATGAGCACCTTAAAGAGCTTTTGTTATACCGTGGATTCGAAGTTGGGCAAATCGATCCCACTCTTTTTACTAAGAAGCTTAATGGGGAGCTTTTTGTATGCCAACTATATGTAGACGACATTATTTTTGGCTCTACTAACCAAGCTTTTAACGATGAATTTTCAAAGCTTATGACTGACAGGTTTGAGATGTCTATGATGGGAGAATTGAGGTCCTTTCTTGGTTTCGAGATCAAACAACTTAGAGAGGGAACTTTTATTAATCAAGCTAAGTACATCCAAGACATGCTCAAGAGGTTCAAGATGACGGATCTCAATGGCATTGCTACTCCAATGCAAACAAAGTGTCATCATGAGCTTAATCCCAAGGGTAAAGACGTGGACCAAAAGGTATACCGATCCATGATCGGCTCTCTCCTTTACCTTTGCGCATCTAGGCCTGATATCGTGTTAAGTGTAGGAGTGTGTGCAAGGTACCAAGACACTCCTAAAGAAAGCCACTTAGTGGTGGTCAAACGAATCTTCAGATATTTGGTTCATTCCCCAAATTTTGGGTTATGGTATCCCAAAGGTTCAAGTTTCTCTCTATGTGGTTACACTGATTCAGACTGGGCTAGTGACAAAGATGATCAAAAATCAACTTATGGTGCATGTCAATTCTTGGGAAGGTCTCTAGTGTGTTGGTCTTCAAAGAAACAAAATTGCATATCACTCTCAACCGCCGAAGCTGAATATGTTGCTGCTGCAAGTGCTTGTACACAATTATTATGGATGAGGCAAACTTTAAAGGAATATGGTGTCAATTGTGACAAAGTGCCTCTTTTATGTGACAATGAAAGTGCTATCAAAATTGCTTACAATCCGGTGCAGCATAGAAGAACAAAACATATTGAGATTCACAATCATTTCATTAGGGATCATGTTGCTTGTGGCGATATTGAATTATCCTTTGTGAGCACGAAGAACCAACTTGCTGATATCTTCATGAAGCCTCTTGATGAAGAACGATTTTGTTATTTGAGGAATGAGCTAAATATCATAGATTCAAGGAGCTTGGCTTGACTACCCTTGCACACTCACTTGCTCTTATTCATGTATTTGGTTTATATGCGGGCATAGACATAGGGAGAGTGTGGTCCTAATTGATTGGGCTAACCCTCCCCCCATAATGCCGAAAGCAAGACAAATCATTTCTCTTAATATCATTTTGTGATATGTGGGTTATTGATGAGCATTGGTTTTGAACTCAAGATACATCTTCGCGGTGTCATGCCATGTGCTCCAACATGGTGGCTTCGGCCACCGCCCTCTTCCTTGAGAAGAGTTGGTTTCTAATGGCTCTCTTTGTTTTTTTTGCATATCTTTTGTTCTTATGGAAAACACACCCAACTTTAGCTTTTTTTTATTTGTTCTTGCAACTTTGGGTGTGTAGTACTATCACAGTTTGTTGCTCTAAACCCAAGCCTTTTTCCTCATTGAACCATCTATTCTTGCACATAAGTCCTCTATACACCATCGAGGGGTTTCGCAAGGATGCTCCGGCCTGAATCTGTTCTTTATAGAAAATTCAGAGGGCCACGGACTATCCGCCCCAAGTGGGGGGCGAATTATCCGCCCCGGGAGATTTCTGCCTCTAACGGGCTGGGTCGGGGAGGCCAGGCTCAAACAGAGCAGCCAGCCCTCCCCCAACCCTAGCTCTGCCCCCAGTCGCTGCCGGAGCATCCGCCCCTCCCCGAAGTCAATTTGACCACCGAATTCTCTGGGCCCTCTCCAGATCTTCTTCCCCTCGCCTTCGGGTATCTTCTCCTCCGCGATTTTCCTCCAATGAGTGAGGGTAACTCCCTCGTCTCTCTCCTTTTGTATGGGATTCATTATTCTTGGTGGAAATCTCGTTGTAGAAGATACTATGTGTTTCCCTTGCTTGTTAGAATCAGTAGTATTGCAACCCTAGTGCCCGATCTGTTTTGCCTTGGTAAATCTGGGCCATTCCAGAATTTTTCTGCGGGCGGCGGATTATCCGCCCCTGCCATGGCCGGATAATCCGGCCTGGAGATTAAAAACTAGTCTGGTTTTGTTCTGATTTCCGCAATGCACATCCTCGGCTCATGGATTGCTTTTCTACTATTTCTAACATTTCTCCTGTACTTGTGTGTGTGCTTACCTCCCTGCTATCCCTCCCATGCTTTTCATAGGTGGTTCCAAGGCTACTAAGACCTTCACTCGTCGTCCCCGTGCCTGTTATCTCAGGCCCACTGCAGAAGGGACGTTTATTGACGAAACAGAGGTTCGCAGAGCAGCAAGAGAGGCTGAACGGATGGCATAGGCAACAAAGAAAACCAAGAGGACTGCATCTCGCAAGGGCAAACAGTCGCGGCCCAACTATAAGGCTATGGACAACATTCAGTATTCCACCATTCGCCAAACTGATTACTATGATGAGGCTGACAGTGATGGTCCTCCAGAGGACTCTATGTTTTGGCATGCACACTTTCGGGCCATTCATGATGATGTGTATGCTACTCTCAAGCTTCGCCCTATGCATCCCATCAATATGACTGAGGCCCAATCCAAGGCAATACTCCGTGAAGCTTTGGATGTGACTAACAAAATGGGGCTTCACCACCTTATGACTCTCCAATGCAAGTATGATTTGCGATGATGAGCGCCGCACTATGAAGTGGATGACCGGGACAACAATGATTTGGTCAGACTTCCGCACTTTTGGGAAGGTTCTTGGGTATGCTTTCCATGGACGTGACACCTCCTTCTGGCCACCGCATCATTTCTCCACTCAGGCCATCCAAGGACACTGTTCTCGCTCCATGCCTGACATCTGATGGCATTGCTAGCACTTTCGCTGAACTCTCTCCTTTGTATGCCTCCCTTGTTGGCATATTTAGGGAAAGCATATCTCCTAGTGGGGGAAACAATGACAAGATCCGTGGTCACCTGGTTCCTCTCCTCGCATTTGCTCACGAGTGTGCCACCAATTCTAGTTTAGCTACAGGTTACAAACTGGATGTCATGGACTATATATATCATGAGATGACGGATGCTATGATCAACAGGATCTCCATCCCATATGCCCCTTTCATTATGATGCTCATCAAGCATATGTTGACCCTTGAGGACTTTGGCACTGATTTGGATGGTGTTCACAAGCCCAAGAAAATCTATAACAAGGCTCAGAAGACCCATCACCCTTCCACTGCTCCTGAGTCCTTCATGCATGATGCAAGGGCTAGTGGTCATCATTCCGCGGTGTCCCCAATGGCACGCGAGGTCAAGCATCTCAATTGGTTCCAGCGGAACATCCTTTACATGGGCATAAATACTCACAAGGGCTAGTATGAGGAATGCCGGAGGAGCCATGAGATGGCACACACTCAGCAGCTTATTCTACATCACGTGTCTGGTGCCACTGGCAATCCACCTTCTCCTGCTCCGGAACCTTATTCTCAGTGGAACACTTCAGGGATCAACTATGGAGAGCTCGAGAGTTGCCTGTTTCCTCCACCTCCGAGGGCACCTACTCCTCCAGCTGATGACGATGATGATGAGTATGATGAAGAGGAAGGGGACGGGAATGACTACGACGAGGATGAGGAGGCGTGGTCTTCTAGGACGTTAGCATCGATCTTCTTCCTTTTTGGCATTTTGATGCCAAAGGGGGAGAAGTAGTTCTATTAGGTCTCGCGGATTTGCATGGGTCGGGTGCAAGCACTTGTCTCCTTTTCAGTCGTTTATTTGCTTGCTTGTGACCTTTTAGCGTGAACTTATTTGCTATTTGTATGCATCAATATTGTGGGATGTGCTTGGAGCCTGATAATCTCATTATTTACTTTGGCTATGTTCACATCCCGGTGGTATGACTTTGTCTCCTAACTCACCTTGTTTTAATTGTCTTTGTTATGAAAGTTGCGTACTCTCTAGGGTGTGCATTTGTATTCAAATACAAATTTTAAATATGCACGCATCTAGGGGGAGCCTCTTTCATTTCTTTAAAGGTGTTGTTAGTAGGTTTCATTGAAAATCCTAGTATTGTCATCTAAAACCAAAAAGGGGGAGATTGAAAGAACATTTCAAAAACCCTAGTGTTTTGTGTGTTAGATAACATTATCAAGGATTATTTAATGTGTGTTGAAGTGTTGCAGATCTTTACGTTGAAAAAGGAAAAGGAAACTGCTTTTGGGGGAGGATAATCCGCCCCACCCCATACCCAGAAGGGCGCAACCCCCAGAGAGGGGGCGGAGAATCGGCCGGATTTTCCAGCATGGCCGGATAGTCCGCCCCTTGAGGGGGGCGGATAATTCGCCCCTCGGGGAATTTCGCCAAGTCTGGTCATGCGTCGCTCTCTGTATGGGGGCGGATTTTCCCCCAGACTCTCCGGCTCGAGGGCGGAGTTTTCCCCTAGGTCGGATAGTCCGCCCCTTGAGGGGGGCGGATAATCCGCCCCTCGAGGATTTTCACCAAGTCTGGACCTGCGTCGCTCTCTGTATGGGGTGCGGATTTCCCCCCGGAGTTCCCGTCCTGGGGGCGGAGTTTTTCCCCAGGGCGGATAATCCGCCCCTAGTGGGGGGCGGATAATCCGCCCCCAAACTTCGTCAACGGCCAGATCTGGGCATGGAGTATTTAAGCCTGCCTTCCCCCTCCCGCCAGATTCCTTGGTTCATTCGAAAAAGTCAAGATCTGATCTGCAACCTTCATCCAAGAGAGCTCCACCTAGATCCACCCAAAGGCCTCGTCCCTTGGGGAATCGAAGGAGGAGGACTCGATCTTCAACAACTGCAATCAAGCACTTCATCTCCTCTCCATTCGTTTGGAGAATCCCCGATCTAGTATTTCTTGCAAATATCTAGATCCTTGCTTTTGATTATATTGATAATCCTTGTTCTTGTGACAGCTTGTTGTCATTACGGGAGCCCCCAATTCAGTTGTGGGTGTGTGCCCCGGTAGAGTTGTAAAGGCACCGGTTCCTGCCTTGAAGGGTACCAATAGTGGAGAAGGTGGATCAGGCCTTTCGTGGCGAGATCCATCGGAGAATAGGGTGAGGCCTATTGTGGCGTCGTGGTCTTAGAACCGCCCACCCCTCTGTGGCATCCCGCAAAAACCACTACTAGAAAATCGCGTTATTTTGTGCGTTGCATCATCATGACCGCAGGCTCATGTCATCATGCCACCTTGCATTTGAGCACCGTCATCTTCATGCATGTTTGTTCATAAAAGTACTTTGCAAAAACCCTATTTTGTTTTCTAATTAGCCCCTTTATTTTCAAATCATAAAACCGGGTCCTTCTGAATATTTTATTTGTCTAAAAACTATTTATAAAATATTTTAAAAGTTTAATAGAAATAAATATTTTAGTGGGGGAGGCAGCCGCCGGCCAGGCCCAAAAGGCCCAGCCGACCGCCACCTACCACCCCACAAACAACACCACACCTACCCAAAACCCTAACCCCACCTAACCACCCAGCCGCCTCCCTCACCCTTCCTCCACCCCGCCGCCAGGAGGCGCAGCAAGCCACGCGCGTGCAGCCCCACCTGCCGCCCCGGTCCCACCTCCCCATCCCGCGTCTACCGCGTGTCCCCTTCTCCTCTCTCTCTCTTCCCTGGCCCCACCCCGACCCCATCTCGCTCCCCTTCCTCTCCTCACGATCCCCACCCCGAACGAACCCCCGAACCCACCTTCCTCCTCTCCCTCCCGAGGCGCCTCCCCTAATCTCGCCAACCACCACCGCCAGGCACCGAGGCCTCCATCGCCCGCGATTCTCGACCGCGAGGCCGCACCCTCCCCCGCACCCTTCCTCTTCGACGCGGCCGCCTCCTCCTCGCCAAGCTCTGCCCCGAGCCGCCGACGCCCCTGCGGCTGCGCGACGCCGTCCCCGAGGCCCGAGCACTTCCCCCCCGCCAAGGCCGTCCGGCCGTTCTCCCCACCCTACACCGCCGCAGGCCCCGACGTCCCCAAGCTCTGCGCGCCACTACCGGAGTTCCTGCCTCCGTCTCGGCCGTGTCCGGCGCCCCGTTCCGCCTGGTCCCCTGCCGCAGCGTCCTCCCCACCTCGCCTCTCTGGCCGCCCGTCGCCGGCCTCCTTCTCTCGCGCCTGCAAGGCCTCGTCACCGTGCTCGCCTCACCAGCGGTTGACTCGAGCTCCGCCTCTTTATGGGACGAGCCTCCCACCGCCGGTCACCTCCTTGCAGCGGTCGCCTCCATCGACCCGCCAAACTCTGCCGTCTGCGTCACCAGGTCGTCGCGCCCTTGCACGTTCTCCAGCTCGCCTCCGATGCTCTCCGGCCCCACGCGTGTATGCTCTCACCTTGACCGTGCCCTTTCCGTCTGTAAGAAGTGGTAACAGTGGTGTGTTTGAGTTGAGGTTGCAGCCTTGAGAGTTGGTGATGTTGTGGTCACGAGAGGATGCGGTACAGTTGAGCCGGTGGTTCGAGGCCCTCGCGATGGGAGAGATCAACGAGATCTCTGACAAGATTTTGGTACCCCATGAGCGCCCGAGACTGGCGTTTGGACCAAGAGAATCACGCTGAGCGATCACGGAACGCCGAGCTCTTCCTCACGGAACTCGAGAATGCCAAGTGCTCCTTCCCGAAGTCCGAAGGACGATCTCGCCGAGAACCCGGATGCCAAGGTCACCGACACGTGACGACAAGACCTCCTTCCCGCACCGATGCCGACGACGTCGCACGCCAAGTTCTTCTTCCCGAATGCCAAGACCGACTCGATGGCGCGGACCCGACAAGATCTTCGAGACGACAAGATCGGCACCGACCAGGGCGAGTCCGATGCGCCCCGACGCCATACCAAGTCCTTCTTCCCGGAACGCCAAGCTCTTCCTCTTGTATCCGACCTTCGAAGACCGATCCCGTCGAACCCTGAACCCTGAGACCGGACCCCGAACCCTCGAAACCCCACGATCTTCCGACCCAGATGTGTGAACCTTTTCCTGAGCCCCTATTTTATAAATGAAATACAAACTGATGCATATTAAATTGATCATGCA
The DNA here is from genome assembly GCA_916181665.1 of Avena sativa. Taxonomy (NCBI): domain Eukaryota; kingdom Viridiplantae; phylum Streptophyta; class Magnoliopsida; order Poales; family Poaceae; genus Avena; species Avena sativa. The sequence goes on from OV702297.1 coordinate 413,078,358, forward strand.
TGCATACTTGTCTGTGGTTTGGGGGCATTATGCCAATTCATCTCTTAACTGAATATGGAGTCGATATGCGGGATATCTTTGTCTTATTCCGGACTCCATTTAAATTGGTGTAGCGAACCGATGACATAATATCGCCTTATTAAGACAACATTTAAATTGCAGGGTAGCTAAACAACTATAACCATATACTTAATTGTCGGGACCCCGGTTCCGCTTAATATTGCCTAATTGCATCGCACATTTGCCATGTCATACATCATACATGCATCATGCCCGATCTTTTGTCGTAGTATTAAATAGTGCATCCGGTGTTTCTGCTAGTGCTTTGCTTCTTCACGGATTAGGCCGTTGAGTTGATGCGAGTGTCGACCCGATCTTCGGTTGAACCTTCGGCAATGTTTTCAGGCGAGCATCTCCCCCTTTCTACCTATCTTACTTTTATAGTATTTATTCCCTCCTGTTGATCTATTGCTATTTGTGTTGCGATGCTCTAGTTTTCGTACCCGTGATATCCCTTGCAGCCTTATATTGCCTTGGACACCTCCTATTACCTGTTGTTTGGTAGATAGTTGGACCTGCGCGTCGTAGTCGCTTGCTCAAGTGCTGTTGCGTGTCGTCAAGTACCACAGTTGTTGGAGTATTGTCGTGTGTTTATTGTTGGAGTTGATCAAGACTTTAATTACTGTTTAACAACTAAAATTGAAGTAGGTAAATGCAGAGGCACAGGTGGACAATAGATGTTATTTGGTTGTTAACCGTCCACTTGTGTCCCGTAGGACCCCGAGTACTTGATACCTGTTCCTTGAATATTCGCGCTATCCACATCCGGGAGGATTATGGGACCCCCCTGAGCCAGAGCTTGATTCATTCTTATTTCTTGGGGCCACAAACTAGTTTGAGGTTTTATTTACCATCCTGTACTTATGCCATGCTTTACTGCTTTATTTAAATTGTACTGCACCTGTACTGTTTAGGTAAGCGGAGTGTTTTCGCGGTATCGACAAGCCCAGTCACATTTTCGGGTTCCCAGTCGTTTACAACCATTGGCGCAAACCTTGAGTCCGTCTCGGAGCCGGCCAGTTTCGTTGCGGGTAGCTTAATGGGGTGGCCCCCTGAAATATTTCTGAATCTTGTGATTGCTTTGTCGTGAATGCCTCGTTGGGTTTTGATTTGGTTTTTCCGAGGTTGATCGAGTGTGTGTTGCTATTTGTGCACCCCTGCAGGGTAAAACTTTCTGAAAGCCGTGTCCGCGGTTATGGACGACTTGGAGCACAGTATCTCGATCATAGACAACTATAACTAAAGTAGTGCTACAAATTTGACTTTATAATGACTAGTAATCAGCTTCACTATAATGGAATGGCTAAGTAAAACTGCCAACAATTGCTTGATTGGGTTGTCGCTTGCTACCATTGTATCTGACTAGTAAGTATTGCAACTATAACGGAATGGCTAAATAAAAGTACCAACAACTGCTGGGTTTTGGGTTATCTCATGCTAATTGTATCTAACTAGTAAGTGTTGCAACTACAACGGAATGTTTAACTAAAACTGCCCACTGCTTATTATATCAGGACGACTCATGCCATCTTTACCTGACTAGTAATTGCTGCAACGATAACTGAATAAATAAAACTGCCAACGGTGTGAGTTCCTCGGTTGACTTCCTCGTCTGGTCTCGAGGGGGAAACCCCAGGATGGGTATGTTTGGTGGTAGTATCAGGTTGGTTCTGAATAGGTCTTTCCTATCCCTTTCTGATAGCCGACAGTTATATCGAGTCTCTATAGGGTGTTTAGTGCATGCTGCGCTGCCGCTCAGTCCACCATACCTATGTAGGCGAGGACCGCCGAATTCTAGCCTCGCCGTGTACTGGCCTCAGTACTGACCGCTCTCTCGTTTTCCTTTGCCCTTTGTCGGCACCCCTTTTGTTTAAGCAGGTTTCGAGATCGACGTCGTTAGCAGGGTTACCCTTCCGGCTTGGCCTGGGCAGGGTTATGGACGCCATTGGTTATTCTTCAGGGCTCTTAGCTCAATTTGCATCTTGTCCGTACTCGGACGCTGCATCGTTTCAAGGTGATTTGGATCTTTGTATTGTATATCTGTATTCTTGACTCTTTGAGTCGCTGTTATATATATATCTGTTTTGTGGGTTCCATCGAGGACTATTGTGTAATGGTATTACTTTGTTTTCCACCCGCACGCAAGTGCCTGGTGGGCACCTTTGAATCGTTTCTATGCGGGTTTTGGCGGGAAGCGCTGAAACTTGCATAGGGCCGATTCTGAGGGTGTTACACCCTCCAACGCAGATGTACTTCCCTTAAGAAGGAAGGAACTGCTGTAAAACAAATCCCTGTGTCTCCGCGTGCTCCATTACGGTTTCCTCGCTCCTCTCTTTACGTGCTTAGTAGTTAGGGTTGCATATAGGGAAATTCTCGTAGTTACATATCTAGAGAATTTACTTTATGCCAAGCCTAAAATTGAAAAAGAATTAAAAATTGAGTAGCACCTATTCACCCCCTCTAGGTGCCCATACGATCCATTTCACCGACTCCGCCCCTTCGCCTATATCTTTCCTACGAAACCCTAAGACCAGGGGAGTGACCATAGATAGATTTCCGCCGCCTCTGGGGGGCGGAAAACACCGAGAGAGAAAGATCTCTCCGGTAGATAGATTTCTGCCGGGGGAATTCCTTCCCGGAGAGGGGAGACCGTCGCCATCAACACCGTCATCAAGCTAGGCTTCATCGGGATCATCATCATCCACACCATCATCTCCACCAGCACCATCATCACCACTCCGTCCCGTTGTAACAATTATGTTAGATATTGCTTTAGTTCTTAGGGGAAACTTTCCCGGTGTTGATTACTATTGTGAGTAGAACCATTGGATTATTGTTTATGTTTAGATTGTTATCCATTACCATGTCATCTTTGATTGTGATCCCTATGATGTCTTGTGAGTAGTTCCTTGTGTTCTTGAGGACATGGGAGAAGTCATGTTGTTATTAGTGGATTTGTGTTGAGTTATTATTCAATGGTTTAGTATTTAAGTTGTGGTGCTATTCTTCTAGTGGTGTCATGTGAACGTCGACTACATGATACTTCACCATTTATGGGCCTAGGGGAATGCATTGTGTATTTGGCTACTAATTGTGGGGTTGCTAGAGTGATAGAAACCAGAACCCCCGTTAGGACACCTTTGCACAAGGGAGTGTAGGATCTCAGAGTTTAAGGCTGTGGTTAGATTTATATCTTAACTAGAGAAACAATGATGGGGATGACACGTAGGACAAGGCGTATGCGAGAAGATACAAGGATACCTCAGACGAGAAATAGAAAATAACTCGGAAACAATACAGAACGTGTCGCATGAAACTGGTAAGACCCGGCCGAGGTATCGGCGGGGCCATACCAGCTTCGGGGACTAATGTTGAGGAGATAACCCCGGATAGGGTAAAGACGGGGAAAGACGAAAGGATGTTCCCCGTCTAGTTTCCGAGTTACATCCTGAGTCGGCCGAATCATGTAGAGGTCGGCCGAGATAGGAAAGGGCAAGACCCTTGTAGTGAAGACAAGGCCTTACCCGGCCGAGATACTTCGTAACTCGGCTGGGTCAGCCCAAGTAATCTCCATACAGATAAAGGACAAGCCGAACTACGGGAGGTAGGGCCGGATGATACGAAGCTTGCAGGAGAAGGAGAAGCCTGAAGTCAAACCCTAGCCGCAGGGTAGGGGGAATCTGAGCCAGGCCAAGCACTACGGACAAAGACACAGAGCGACAGAGAAGCAGAAGGAGGTCACGGAGGTGACAGTCCTGAAGCCCGAGGCGCGCAGGAGGGGCCCTCTGGAACCTTGCCGTCATTAGAGGAGCGACAGGGAAAGGGGGGCGCCGAACTACTATATTGGGACAAGCATATTCCTCGAATATGCTTGCCACATCAGCCCTAAAGGAACCCAAGGCACTCCTTTATAAGGAGAGGCTTGGGCCCTGAGGAAGGCATCGACTCATTTTTAGTACCGTTAGGCTGGTAAAGTTCTTCTCTTCTCCCTGTATACAGCTCAAGGAGCACTTGTAGCCCAAGGAAGAGGAAATAAAGATCTTTGCCTTAGTCTTTTGTGTGTAGAATCAACTACATCTTCCCTCCCCAGATCCCACTAGCATCCATTGGCCCCAAACTTTAGCCTACCCATGGCATCTGTCGTGCCACCACCACGACAGTGGGCTCGGTCGTCACCGGTCGCCGCTGCGGATGGAGAGGCGGACTCGGTCGTTCGTGTCGGTTGTCGGTCGCCGCTACCGGTGGAGAGACGGATTCGGCCGTCCGCGCCGGGCTTCGGAGGCCGCTGCGTGTGGAGAGGCGGTCCGCGACTTGATCCGAGGAGAGCGGTGGCAGCGGGGTAGGCGCTGGGTTAAGCAGCTAGAGGAGGGAGGGGGTTGGGGCCAGGGCGGCGGCAGGGTAAGCGCCGGGTTAAGCAGCTGGAGGAGAGCGAGGGTTGGGGCGAGGACGGTGACGGCGGCGGAACCCTTGTTCTCTCTAAAGACCGCTGTAGCGAGGCCTAGTGGAGAAAGAATAAGTTGGATGTGTCAACGATCCTTTTTTTTCTCAAAAAAAAACATACTACAGGACGAGCACCCAAATAGCCTCAGAATGCTCCGTTTCTCTCACGATTAATCTATAGAGTAATTACTTTCCTGTAGTTACAGATGTTTGTAGGGGGTTTAATCACAAGTATGTATTAGTCCTAGTAAGGTCGGTATGTTAGCACAGGTTCACCCACACAACACTTACAACACCAGAGAAGAGTACTCAGCTATATGAAGCGAAAGTACTTGACAAAATTCCCATGTGTCCTCGAGAACGTTTGGTCCTTATAAGTATTTCCACCAGCTTGACCTTTGCTAAGAAAGGATTGGGCCACTTGCTGCGTTTGTTCTTTATTACTTGCACTTCGATTTTTTGCCTTATCAGAAAACCACTAAAAATCCATTTGCTAAGTATTTGCAGAGAGTTCCTGCTCCATACCACTGTTCAGCACCTTCTGCTCCTCGTTGGGATCGACACTCCTATTTATCGAAAGTACTACGATACACCCCTATACTTGTGGGTCATCAGAGATCATCCCGGAGGCATTCTCTCCGGTATGATGCGTGAGTAGTTCCACCTTGGTCTATGGGTCCATGTAGTAGCTAGATGGTTGTATCTCCTCCTTGTGCTTTCATGTATAGATCTTGTGAGCTCCGTTCATGATCAAGATCTAATCTATTTGTAATCATGCATGTTGTGTTTGCGGGGATTCGATGGATATTGAGATTACTATGTCAGATTGATTAATGGTTGTCTTTATGATTCTATCATGTCTGTGTTGTTTGTGATCTTGCATGCTCTCCGTTGTTAGTAGCTATCTTGGCCAAGTAGTTGCTAGTGACTCCAAGAGGGGTTATTTATGATCGATAGTGGGTTCATGCCTCTAGTTTCCAAGGGAAGTGATCAAAATCTCTTCGGTTGTAGATGTGATGCTGCTACTAGGGAGAAAACAACGGTCTCTTGTTCATGGAACAAGTGGATTGTTTACTTTACACACTTTGCTTAAAGCAGTTGTCTGTTGCTTGCAACTTAATACTGGAGGGGGTTCGGATGATAACCTGAAGGTGGACTTCTAGTCATAGATGTAGTTGGATGGCGGTCTATGTATATTGTTGTATTGCCCAATCGAATCTCATAGGATATTTTTGTCTAGTATTGCATTGTTATGCCTTGCTCAGTTCCTGTCAATTGCCCTGCTGTAATTTGTTTACCCTTCATGCCATGTTGTTTATCTAAGGAGAGCACCTCTAGTGAACTATGGACCCCGGTCCAATCTTTACCATTGATACATCTTCCACTGTTACTTGTTTACTTGCTGCAAACCATTACCTTCCACACCATACGTTTAATCCTTTGTTACACCAACCGGTGAGATTGACAACCTCACTGTTAGTTGGGGCAAAGCCTTGAGTTTGTATTGTGCAGGTCTTCGTGTTGCTAGCAACACCTGTGTGACGTTTCCTTCCTCCTACTGGTTCGATAACCTCGGTTTCTTACTGAGGGAAGACTTGCTGTTGTGCTGCTTGACACCTTGCTCTTGGGGTTCCCAACAGGATCCACATCAACTGAGCCATCAAGTTCATTATACAGAACAACCTCCTCTTGGGCCTCGCCGAAACAAAACAATTCACTTTTATGGAAATTAATTTTTAATCTAGAAAGCTGCTCAAAATTCGAAAGTATGAGTTTCAGATTCTTGGTTTTTTCAAGATCATGATCCATAAAAAGAATTGTATCGTCTGCATATTGAAGTATAGATAACCCCCCATCTACAAGGTGGGTGATCACACCTTCAATTTGGCCATCAGACTTAGCACGCTCAATCAAGATGGATAACATATCAGCTATTATATTGAAAAGCATGGGCGGTAATGGTTCTCCTTGTCTTAGCCCTTTCTTAGTCTGAAAGTAATTTCCAACATCGTCTTTGACTTTGATGGCAACACTACCTCCGACTACAAAGCTTTCGATCAAGGAACACCATTCTGCTGAAAAACCTTTCATTCTAAGAGCTTGTTGTAGAAAACACCAATTAACTTTGTCATAAGCTTTCTCAAAATCAATTTTGAGAATTAGCCCATTCAATTTCTTTCTATGGAGTTCATGAACAGTTTCATGCAAGGTAGCCACACCGTCCAGAATGTGTCTACCTTGCATGAAGGCGGTTTGTGAAGGCCTAACAACATGATCAGCCACACAGTTCAACCTGATAGTGGCAACCTTGGTAAAAATCTTGAAGCTAACATTAAGAAGACAGATCGGCCTATATTGTTGGATCTGTTCTGCTTCATTAACTTTAGGCAGTAAGATGATTTCACCAAAGTTCAACCGAAACAGATCTAGTTGACCCTCATGTAAAGCAGTGAACATGTTCAAGAGATCTGGTTTGATTACATCCCAAAAAGTTTGGTAAAACTCAGCGGGGAAACCATCCGGACCAGGTGCCTTATTATGCTCCATTTGGAAAACAACTAATTTGACTTCCTCCTTAGAATAAGGAGCAGTCAGATAGTTGTTTTCCTCCATAGAAACTTGGGGTACATCGTTAGTTTGGGATTCATCCATTGAGAAAGTGCCTTCCTCCGGATCCCCAAACAAACCCTTATAATAATTCATGATGTAAGACTTTAGCTGCCCGTGTCCTTCAATCAACTCATCATTATGCCTTAAGGAATGAATACGTTTCTTCTTGTGTCTGCCATTGTCTACACTATGGAAGTATCTAGTATTCGAATCCCCATGCAAAATAAACTGTGATTTAGAACGCTGATACCACTTGAGTTCCTCCTCGCGCAGTAACCGGGCAATCTCCGCATTTGATTGGCTTTTTATCTCAATTTCCTGTGGAGTAAGCAACCGGGTTTCTGCTAAAGCTTCGAGGTCATCAATAGTAGCTGAAAGTTTAAGTTTTTCTTTTTTGAGAATACCAGCGGTGTGACGCGCCCAACCCCCGAGATGTTTCCGTGTCAAACACACTTTATTATTCCATCTCTGGATTGGGGTATCACCAGCAACCGACCTTTCCCAAACTGCTTTCACCATATCGTGGAAACCATCACGAAGCAGCCATCCGAGCTCAAATTTGAAAGGACGACCACAACGTGGTGATGTCAAACCAGTGGTTAGCAAAATGGGAGCATGATCTGACAGAGCCTCAATACGTTCTAGAGCGGTTACCGAAACTAGAGGGAATTGGTCTTCCCAATCTGAGTTCATCAGTACACGATCAAGTTTTTCGTATGTTGGTTCAAACAAAGAATTAGCCCAAGTAAATTGTCTATCAATCATGTTTACTTCCTTCAAGTCAAGACTGTCAATGACAGCGTTAAAAAGGAAGGGCCAATGATCGTCGAAGCGGCCTTTGCTCTTCTTTAATGGGAACCGAAGCAAGTTAAATCCCCCTATAAGAATAGGGTATGGATTATCTTTTGCTAAGTTCACCAATTCTCGAAGGAAATCGGCTTTGAAAGCCTCTTGAGCCGCACCATACACAGCAACCAGACTTCACATGAAATTATCAGCTTTGTTACGGATATGTAGTTTAATATGAAACTCCCCTTCCGCAACAACTAATATATCCATGGTGTCTACCCGCACGCCGAGTAAAATGCCCCCAGACCGTCCCTTGGGTGGATGAGAATGCCAAACAAAATCTATACCGCCTGATAGGCGATCTAGTATAGTTTGTGAGAATTCTCGTCTACCCGTTTCGGAGATAGCCAGAAAATCCAAATTGTGTTCCCTAGAACATAGTGCAATGTGTAAATGTTTAGCCAAGTCTCGAAGACCTATGCTATTCAAAAACATGCCATTTATTGGGAAACAATAATAGATTTAGGCGCAAGATCTCCTTTGCGACATTTGTTACATTTTTTTCCATAAGTTGATTTACGACCAGAAGCAGTTAGCTCATAAATTGAGCTTAATCTATCTTCGTCCAAACCAACTTCAAGAACTTCACCTACTAGATGAGATAGGATCTGACCATCTGTTGATGTTTGTATCCTTATCATCAGAGTAGGTGGAAACATAAGAGGCCGTGGCTTTTGGAACAACCGTTAACCGGTCAAATTCCATCCGCTTCAAGACCTTAGCAGAAATAGAAACATCACTTACATTCTTACCTAAACTAATTCCAACCAAATTAAGCTTAGAATTAATGCAAGTCGATGAAAAAGGAATAACATACTTGGATGAAGAGGGATTACCAGCCGTGTCGAGATTCTTCTCCGCCTTCCTGCGCATGGCCTTCTCCAAAGAATCCATATCCGTGTCGAGATCTCTAGAAGAACAAACCGCGAGTCTGCTAGAGGTTGAGAAGCCGGCGAAGATGTCATCCAACTAGAGGCAGAAGGTGCAAGCACCATCATTGGAGATGAGAGCTATTACAAAAATAATGGGGAAGAAGGTAGATCAAGTGTTGGAAAACATTGTCCGTAGGTGGTACGAGGGTGATTTTGTCGGCTTGATCTACATGTATCCTTAGTTATCACATAGTTGCGTCTTTTGTGTCCAGACAGACCCTCTCGATTATCAACTACTCTATCCTTTCCTTCTTATAAGACGTCTTATAAAAGGGAATAGAGGATATAATATCTAGTATACATGGGACCATGTGAAACTAACAAAAACTCCGCTACAACTAACATCTCGTGCGAGAAAGACGAATATTCCTACTCTACGATACCTATCTTCAAATACCGGTCGTAATGTAGTCCCGCAGTCTCGAAATGTGAGACACGGTTGACTTTTTTTTTGGTCAACTTCACACAACCTTGATTGTGATTTCCAAATGTCTAGCATAAATAAATGTGAAACTAACATTATTTTACAAGACAAAAACAACAATTCTATTTACATGTGTAAATAAATATGAAATAAACTTATGCGCGTTTTACATTGAGAAAAAGAGAGAGCCGTGATTTGTCTCTAACATCAACCACAAGAACTTGTTCGTTGGAAAAAGAATGCATGCTTGAGAGCTTGCTGACGTACGTTTTTCATAAGTGCAAGCCGACAACATAGGTTATTCGTGCGCGGTAGAAAATATCCAAAGGCGCCGACGATGACGCACATGAACCTGGCAGTTACTACTACTACCGAATCAAGCAGGCCATGCACGCAGTAGTAGTACGTTGTTATCATCACAGCGATGTTTTGGCACGTACCATGAATGCGCACGTACGGCGGCGTATTCTCTGCTGGCCTCTCACACACATTCATTTCTATCAGCACGCCGTGTCTGTCGCCCCAAACGCGCGCGCGACCGGTTCAAACCGCCGATCGGTCCACGGAGACATCCCCGGTCTCCCGTTTACCACGAAGCCCAAACCGTATCTGGTCCGTTGACAAAAATGCTCGATGTTTTCCCTCCATCCACGGGCTAAACGTGCCGGCCGACGGGTCAATGCCCCTATCCATTCCCCCCCATGCCGTTCGGTGCATCGATCAGCTTGGTCGTCCGGCACCGTAGAACCGTGTGGATCTGCCAAATGGTTGACTCAAAATCCAGCATCAATCAAAAAAAGAAAGAGCATCTTTTTCCCCCCAACAATTTAGCAAAGTTTTCTGTGAATCCAATTTAAAAATGTCGAAGAAGAAGAAGCCAGTGAAGATAAGCCTCTTCGGCTGGTCCTAGTGCTAGTATCATAAGGTGTATCATGCATGCCAAGTTGGCAAAAATCTGATGTGGCGCCATAATTAATGAAGAGAGAGGTGGTTAGTGTATCATAGGTAAATACCGTATCATAGCACGTAAAGCTAGAAATCATAATGGCAAGTAAATCTTGTACACACATTTTACATAGAGATTTTACAAATCAATAAATATACCACTACTATGATACTACTATATGATACAATGCACTAAAGACATAGTATCATGCACTAGTATCATATGCATGATACTACTAGTATGATACTATCACTAGGACCAGCCTTGGGCATCGTCGGAGAGAAAAAATAAGATATTTTTTCGAAAGTTGACCTCCTAGAGCCCGAGGACGACGCCGTGGTATTGAATGCGGGGCAGGCAGTTGGAGTGTCCTACACTACACAATACTACGTGTCCCAGTGGGTAGGTCTAGTCATCTACTCCTCCCGCTGACCGCCGGGCCCCGCGTGGCAGCCCGGACCGGACCCGTTTAAACGCGCACGGCACCCACCCACTCATCTCGCTCCCTGCCCTGCCTTGCCTTGCCTTGCCTTGTGTGTGTGGCTTTATTGGCGTCACATGCTCCCCCCCTCGCCCTCTCTCTAGCTCTCTCCATTTGCCAAAAGCTTTAGGCACAGAGTTAAACCAAAAAAAGTGACTGGATTGATTACCGCGGGGCGACGGCGGCGAGATCCTGGGGCCGCGGGGATGGCGCCGGGGAGGAGGGGATGCTGCTGGTAGTGCGGCGGGCGGCGGTCTGGTCGTGGGCGAGTGCGCGGGGTGGGTAGGTGGGTGAGAGAGAGAGAGGGACATGAAGGCCCTGCGGCGATCCAGCACCTCGACCTCTCCGTCCTCCTCCTCCTCGCCCACGGCCGCCTCGTCCCCGCCGACCTCCTCCTGGATCCACATCCGCTCGCTCCTCGTCGCCGCCGCCTCCTCCAACTCCTCCTCCTCCTCCTCCTCCGCGGCAGGGGCGGCGGCCGCCGGGAGCTCCGTGCCCGCCCTGACGTCCTCTTCGTCGTCGTCGGCGGCGGCAGCGGCCCCGTCTTCTTCCTCTCCCGCGGCGTCCTCCTCGCCGCGCTCGGATCGGTGGGTTCTCTCCCCCTTCGGACTAGTTTTAGGACTAAAAAATGCGACCTTTTCAGTCCTCGCGTAGCTTCTGATCTGGCGTGCCTCGCCGTGTTGGAAATGGTGGCGTGGAGGCCACTGAAAAACTGCTCAAATTAGGGTTTCTACGTGCTTCGATCTACTCCACCTTTACGTTTGGACTGTGGATTTTGAGTACATGGTGGAGCGACGCCTTGGCTTAGTTAGTGCGCCGCTGTAAATAGGTTGTGTGTCCAGTCACTTTCCATCGCAAGCTTGCAACGAATGAATTAGTTGCAACGAATGGATTACTCGCTCTTTTAGTTTTAGGAGTAAAAATGCGACCTTTTTCAGTCCTTGTGTAGCTTTTGATCTGGTGCCATGGACGTTAGAGTACATCGCCGCGATGGAAATGGTGGCGTGGAGGCCACTGAAATGCTCAAATTAGGGTTTCTATGTGCTTACATCTAGTCCACCTTTAGGCTTGCAGTGTGGATTTGAGTACATGGTGGAGCGACCGCTTGGCTTAGTGCGCTGCTGTAAATAGATTGTGTGTCCAGTCACTTTCCATTGCAAGCTTGCGACGAATGATTTAGTACTTTCAAAGATGCCTCTTTTGTTAGTTTAAGCATGTGAGTTGTGGCCTGGTGGGCTTCTGTCTAGTCTATTGATAATGTTAGTGGTCAAATTACAAATGGATTGCGTGGTTGCCTTAAGGGTTAGTTCAGGTATTGGTGCTTGTTGTTGTTTGAATCGAGAGGTAGTTTGCTTGCTGCTATCTTGAGTTAGTAGGTCCTCCAGGCTGTTTTTGTTGATTCTTAGTGTTAGATGCCACGGTATGTGGGGCATTGGAGGTGACCCTACCCCTGAAGGGAAAGCAAAATTTTCTCTAAAAAAATGAATAACTCTTTAAATAGTTAGCAATACTGAATATTGTATGCTTCTACCTGGTTTAATAGTGAAACTTCCGCACTGTGAATGGCTACCTAATAAGTTGAGCTGGTTCCTTCTGTCTGCAATTGTGCTGATGGAGTTACGGAACGCTATCCTATCAACGTTATGTGGGGCATTGGAGGTAACCTTGCCCTGAAGGGAAAGCAAAATTTGTTCCTAAAAATAATAATACTGAATAACTCTTTAAAAATTAAGCAATACTGAATATGGTATGCCTACTGTGAAACTTCCGAGCCTTCTAAGCCAGTGTGCCACCTCCAGTTCCCATAGTACATACATTCAAGTTTTACTCACCGTCCCGTTGTCTTTCAGCTTATTGTTTCCGCTAGCGTGCTGATAAAAAATACATGTAAGTGATCATAACTTCTCAATGAAGTCTTCTCAACTAAGCTGACCTGACATGCCCTCTCGTCCTGGCTGCGGATTGGTTCTTAAGCTTGAACTAATATGCTAGAAAGTTAATGTATGGTTCTTTATATGGTTGATTTAAAATATGGCTGAACAGCATAAAATCGATCAATAATGTTAATAATTCGACAGATGCCCAAGTTATAGTATAACAATTGTTTCGAAAAACAGTAACTATGGGGAAGTTGTTCCATATGTAGCTGATTTGATAAATTGATCACCTCTATTTTCTGCACAGTAGTGTCGTTTGTATGACTTTATTTATTTCTCATGTAAGTATGATGCATTCAAATAAGGCGTTGGGTACAATTGATGATGGCTTTAAGCATTCCCTATTTAGATGCCATCACGCCACATCTATCTGCCTATGAACAGTATGCATGGCATGTCACTGGACTGAAGTATGGCACTGTAGTAAATAGCCACTTTCCCTGTTAGTTGGTTTGCCGGGTTTATTTACCAATATCTCTGCTGGTGCTGCTCGCTGAAACATAGAAATTCTTTTTATCAGAGGTGGAACTAAATCTCCATGGTCTCGAAGGAAAAGGAAAAGAGTACTTTCTCGTCAACACTGGGAGGGTCAATTTTCGGCCAATGGGAAACTTCGTGATGGTGGAAAGCAGGTTCTAAAGAAAGTTCGTAGTGGGGTAAGTATAGTTATTCATTTGCATATATAGTTGGAGATATATACATATCTAGTACCAGTAAAGTATGTTCTGCATCTTGCAGCTCAATTCAACCTACTGAACAATAACACTTCTTTTTATTGTACCAGGGTATCGAACCTGGCATTCGGGCAGAAGTTTGGCCCTTCCTACTAGGAGTGTGAGTTACTTAATCTCTTCTGTTATTAGTATATTCTGTAAGATTCATATCGTTGACCAAATTTGAGATGTCAGATACACACAGCTATACCCCACAGCACCTTGCTGGTTACTAGTCAATTAAGTGTAAGATAAAGGATAATCAACTAGTCGTGATATTTCTTCAGGATAATATTGAATGAGCTGATGCTGCATCATTTTTCATTGGTTTATACTTTATAGCTGACTTTTTACCCTTAACATTTACTATCCTGGACAATTCATTAGTACTACAAACTGTTGCCATGCTGATTTTAACGTGTAATATCGATATAGTACTGGCTTGTGCCAAACAGGAGGATTTGGTTGACCCTATGTATTGCAGTATTTAGTATATTAATTCGAAAATGGTGCTTGTTTTCCTCTCAGTTTATTCTAGAAACCAGCAAAAATGTAAAATCACCATTTTAATAACTCCTAGTTTTCTTGAAATAAACGTAATTCTAGTAAGCTTTATTAGATGTCATGCTTAGTTGCTTACCTAAAGGTGGGATAACTTTTTTCAGTTTCAGAAGAATGTGCTCATGGATCTATGCAGTTTCTTTTTTGCTATACAAGAAATTCCTGTTTATGTAATATTCCAATTCTGGCCCTAATACCCCAACAATTTTGCTTCATATACGACGTTTGGCGTATGATAGCTGTCTGATGCTTCCTTAACTATTGCCACTCACCTCTGCCATTAGAGCTTGCATCGAGCTCCCATCCCCAACTGTGTCGAGCCAGCAAGCTGTCTCTCTTCTCCCTGCAGACACACAGCTAGCACTCCTCTCCTTGTGTGTTCCCTCCTCTCCTCGCGCGGCCACATGAGAAACGACGCCAGGTGATGAGAGCACGCCATGATTTGCGACTCCGAAGAGCCCAACTACAGAGCAACCTTGCCACAGTCACGACTCAATCTCAGAGGCCCTCAAGCTCAAAACCACACTTCTAATGTAGGTCACCTTGGAGAAACCTTAGCAATGGCATAATCGCTGCTAGCAGCTAGAACAATCCATCCAACTATCCAATCCTCGGCAAAGGGGATAAGTCGGAACTGCTTTGTAAAAAAAATGTTATTTAACAGGTGGGGCGTACCTTCCTGGCGCCCCTCGCGTGGAAGCTCACTGCCAGCTTGGCACGTAGCATCGGACGCAAAATCGTTGTATGTATAGCAGCGCTCATACCCTAATTAAGTAGTGCCAAACCTAAAATGTACAATTTCGCACAAATTGAGATTATTAGAGGACGTTTTAGGAAAGAAATAGGCACATGCAGGGTTCAGTACTCCCGACTTCATCATGGAAAAACTAGGTGGCATTTTTTGTTGGAACTAGTCAACTCAAAATATAAGGGAATATATAGTGCTACTAAATCTCGTACTGATTGATCTTGTAATTAGCAATGAGAGTGATGTGAGGCCTTATCTTGTAGACATGCGTGAATAATCTTATGAGAATGTGATTTTGCAATATTAACCTCAATCTGTGGTTGCGTAAAAATGCTATACATACCACACTCCTCATTAAGTCATAATCTAGCTCATCAGCATAGCATGTTGTCATAAATTATTTGATTGTGTTATGCTCTTACTTGTATGCTTTGCCAGTTCAAATCCAGAGATATTTACCTTGGTGATTTTTATGTGCAGCTATGATTTAAATAGTTCTGAAGAGGAACGGAATACTATCAAGATTAAAAAGAGGTACTATACTTATTACTGTAGTGATTAATCTTTTTATTTAAACCACTCATTGCTTCACTGGTTTGGTAGAATGCCTAGTTTGAATTAGTCATAAATATCCAGCGAAAAATAATTAATAATAAATATTTTGCTCCCCTAACATAGCTTTGAATTAGTCGTGATTCCATGAGGCACTAAAAAGAGGTGATACTGCATTAGCCATAAATAAACATTTGGCTAAGTACTATCTTGCTCCCCTGGTTAGTTCACACTAGGATGATGATGTGAATTTGTAACCGCCTAAAGCGGATGAACTAGTAACTCTATGATGTTCTAGTGTTATTAATATCATGTCTAATCTGTCAAGAGTTTTTGGATTAACATAGCTTTTGATTCAGGAAAGAGTACGAAAAACTGAGGCGGCAGTGCCAGCACATTCTGAATGGGTACAGAGGAAGTGGGCTGAAGTCAATAAATGAAGTCAGTAATGAGGAGCCTTCTGGTCTAGGAAGTAGTGCTGAAGGATCAGAATCGTCTTGTTTCCAAGATGTCAACATTGAGAAGACTCCCGGGTCGATCGAGGAACTGAAGCCTGAACACAGCGAGGCCGAGCAACCAGAAATCACTACATGTGATGAGGTTGCAGAATCTATGGATGAAGACACAATCGAGCTAATTGATGCGTATCCATGCACAGCAGAGTCTGAATCTTCTGATTCTGAATCATCGGATGAAGACGAGTCTGGAAGGGTATCCGTGTGTGGGGAGGAGACTTGTGAACCGGATCCTAAATTTGCCAGGAGTAGTTCATTCAAGGCAGATATTTTCAGGTCTAGCAGAACCTCGGAGGACTTTGCCACATGGCAACGCATTATCAGGCTAGATGCTATCCGGGCAAACACAGAATGGATTTCTTTCTCCCCTAACCAGGCTGAAGTCCCTAAAGAGAAAGCTTTGCAGTCTGCAGCATCTGTTGGGTTGAAAGACTATGACCATTTGGAGCCCCATATGATCTTCCATGCTGCTCGGTTGGTTGGACTTCTGGAAGCATATGCAGTCTACGATCCGGAAATCGGTTACTGCCAAGGCATGAGTGATCTCTTGTCACCAATAATTGCAGTGATGGAGGAAGATTGTGCAGCGTTTTGGTGCTTCGTCGGTTTCATGAGAAAAGCCAGGCATAACTTCAGGCTTGATGAGGTTGGAATAAGCCGGCAGCTGAAGACTGTCTCGCAGATCATCAAGCGCAAGGACTCACACCTGTATAAACACCTGCAGAAGCTGCAGGCCGAGGACTGTTTCTTTGTGTACAGGATGGTGGTGGTCCTCTTCAGGAGGGAGCTCACCTTCGAGCAGACCGTATGCCTCTGGGAGGTGATGTGGGCAGATCAGGCGGCCATACGGGCTGGGATCGGGAGGTCCACCTGGGGAAGAATAAGGCTGCACGCTCCGCCGACTGACGATCTGCTGCTCTACGCCATCGCGGCCTGCGTCCTGCAGCGGAGGAAGCTGATAATCGAGAAGTACAGCAGCATGGACGAGATACTGCGGGAGTGCAACAGCATGGCTGGGCAGCTGGACGTCTGGAGGCTGCTGGACGACGCGCACGACCTTGTCGTTAACCTTCATGACAAAATCTGATCCCACACAAGGGCTGCTCTCGCGGTGGTAGTAGAACAGACGCAGGCCTCGTCAAATTTTGGAGGTATATCTTGGCTGCTGCTTCTGTTATCTGTTACATCCGGCACACAAACCCACTCCACTTGTAGTTATAGAGGATGCTGTAATCTAGAGCGAGGGCCCGGGTGCCCTCGTGTCATAAGTGAAAAAAACCCGTGCCGCGGAGGGCACTGAAATACGACTACTATTCATTGCTTAACCTGTTATAGGCGAAGAAAGAACAGATTTTTTCATGGCGACCCATGCTGAAGGTATGAAGTAATAACCAGCACAAAGGTGTATGTGTTTGTGGTACTGTCAATTGAAAGACCTGGGAATGTTCATGATCCCAAACTGCTATCTTCTGTTTCAGGACCGGTTTCTGAGTCGTTTAAATGCCCAGCTTAACATGGGGCTGATTGGTGCATGTATCATGCAGTTTCGAGTACATACCTTAGGCATTCATGTTAAAGGGGTAGGCATGTTTGGTTGAATCAAACTTCGGCACGCCTAACCTTAGGGGATGTGTGGCTAACGAAATGTTGGATAAGTGTAGCAAAGTTTGGTGAATATTGTTTCAGGACACATGGACTCATGTGGGTAGTAGTATTAGTGTGGTAGGCCACAGCCGAGATAAAAGACGAACATATATCCAAGGAAAAAAATGTGTGGCTTGCCTAAGGTTAGGCGTGCGGAGTTGTGACTCAAAACTTGTGTTGGTGTAGCTGCCTGAACTCCCACGAGACCGCCTTTCCGAGTCATGGTGGTTCTTGAGGCCCGACGCGAGTTTGGTGTACCTTAAGGGCACGTTCAACGCGAGCGTTAAGGCCCGACGCTAGGATCAGTTTTCCAGCAGTTTTGCCAAAATCCCCGATCGATCTCAGAAAAGTAGCTAGCGTCGGCGCAAAAACAAGAGTCGAGCGCTTCGTCTAATTTACCTGCGGCGGACTGTACGGACGCGAAAAATAAACTCTATTTAGCGCCCGAATTAACGCCGCGCGCGATAAGGGACAAGGGCGCTTGCCTAATTTTCTTTTTCGTACGTATTGTTTTTAATCAATTAAACATCTATCTAAACGTCTGGCAATGTACATGCCCTAATGGAGGGAGAAACAAAACATCTTGTAATTGGAAAACGGGGGAGAATGTGGCACTATGAGAACACCTTGGAGTAGTTGGAGGTTCATTTCATACCACAGTTTCCGAGTCCCTTCTATGCTCAGGAAGGGGCTGATTGGTGCCTGTAGTATCATCTAGTTATACATGCCTTGCGCATTCACGTTTAAATGGGTAGGCATGTTTGGTTGAAGCTAACTTGGGCACGCCTAACCTGTGTCACTGTGTGGCAAAAGTTGGTGAAATATTGTTTCCAGGACACATATGGACCCATGTGGTAACCAAACTTGCAAAACAGACTCAGCCTCGAAACAATATATATTTTGGTTGCAAATCCGGAGAACCACATGGACAAAGGAGAACGAGATCATGTGCAGTAAAGTTACTCCGGAGTCGTCCGGAAGGACGGATTTTTGTGGCGAGCAATCAGCACGCACATCTGTCAATCAGATCGTACGATGAAACCGATCTGGGCGTGATCTTGCCTGCGGCGTGATTGGGCAGGCGGCGGCAAGTTGCGGCTGCGATCTGCAATCGGACGTAGCCTAGCTTCTGTTGTCGGGCTCGTGTCCTGAGTCCTGACATTTTTCTTGGTGGAAGAAATACGCGCATGGAAGATAGACAATTCACTGCTGCTACTGCTAACATTGCCCCTTGAGCAAGACTGGTATTCATTGACCTTCAATACAGCACGAATAACCCATCTCTCGGAAGTTTGTATCCGAAATCAACCCTTTTCTTTTTTTCCTAGGGATTTTTTTTTGGGTAATCAGCTCCCATGCCGCAAACACCGAAGTCTGAACCTTGTCGCTCTTCTTTCCTCGTGGTCGTGGGCAGGAAGGACACCAGCAGCGTGCATTTCGTGGTTACACTGCGGGTTTTGCACTTGACTGGCTGGACAATGCCAATAAATAATGGACAGAATTAATAGGCCAATTTGCACCGGATACTATTGATAATCGAATTCTCAAACTTGGATTCGTAAGTTTCATAAAAGAGAAGATGCACGGTACTTATGATAAAAGTAGACAAATCTCAGAAGGATGACTAGTCGATTGGCCTCAACCGGCTAAAAAAAATATCCCTCCTGCATCGCCCCTGTCTGGCGACCGTGGAGGAACCCCAGATCACCCGCTGATAACACCCCCTCCCTCGATGCCGCCAGAGGACATAGCTGGGCAAAGCCTGGTTAGCGGCGGCGAGGCTCCCTCTCATACCCTCGTCATGGATGTCGGCGCGGGAAGACGGCCTAGGCTAGTGCATGGTACGGCCATCGGGTGTCACGACGCGGTTGCTACCAGCGGTGACACAACAGACAACATGATGGTGAAGTGCACCCGGATGGTGGCAGCTCAGCCATTGTTCTCTGTGTGTCAAGGGCGGTGAGCGGTGCAGGCTACAAGGACGTCCTGGTGGCCATGGTCTGGGTGGCGGTGAGGCTTATAGGGCTCGATCTTTCGCCGTGCATGTAAGTTAGGATCTCTCGGTGGATGCATCGCGGGTTTGTCTGTGGGGATGTGCGATTGGCGGTGAAAAGCGACTCCGGTCACATAATCTTGTCCACCATCTCCTTGTTGTCGAAGGTATCGGCAATGCAGCTCTCGCATCCTCGCTTGGTTGTTCCAAGGGAAACCCCAGATCTAGGTATCTCGGATGGAACGATCGCGACGCTAGAAAACATTTTCCTTCTAGTGGGTATCGTTTTGGAGGAACTGTTGGTCGAAGGGCTCAAAAGGTGGACCGGTGTGACATCGACTACATCGATGGTGCAGTGGGGTCTCGGTGGTGGACGCGTGATGATGGACGCGCGCAGGACGGTGGTGATATCTGGCGTCGTGGTGGCGTTGATGCTGTCTGCCAAGGTTAATGTGTTGATCCCTGTCCTGAAGATGGGTTTACGGTTACGATTTCTGGAAAATACGCATGGAGTGCACGCTGAGCGTCTACTAAACTGGATTGTACTCCAACTCGTCATTGGGCGGCTTGGTGAGGCCTCCGAATTTAGACGATGTTCGTAGGTGTGAAGTCAGGGCATGTAACCCAGATCACGGCCACCCCCATTGTCAAGCCTTTAGTTTATGATTTTGAAATAATCTTGGAAAACAAACTCAGTTTGAATCTCCATATTTTTAGCAAGGCAAGTCCTTGGCTTTACCGACCGTTCTGTTTATATTTTTAGAAAGAGCTGAGAATATAGTGCTCCTAGTTATTTGAGAAGGAGAGAGCCACATACATGATACATGTGCAGTTGGCGGTGGCGGCATGTGGCGAGCAACACATCAAATGGTACGATGAAGTGAGGCATTGATGTGATGATGATTGCGCCATGACGGGGCAGGGCAGCCCCGCTGCAAGTTGCTGCAGGAAGCGGTAGCTTCTGTTGTCGGCCAAGCTCGCGTGTTTCCATGCCTTTCGGAAAGGACCAATGGCTGAGCTTAGGGCAGAATTGCTACCTTTATCCACGCCACTCGTCTTTCACCTCTCTCGGCGTGCATCATATTGATGCAGCGATTAATCTTTCTTACTCAATACATATATGTTGAATGAATATAGGCGAGTTCTTGGCTTTGCCGACCGTTCTGTTTACTCAAGCTTGAATAAGAATGGCAATTCTATTCTTGGATCCTAGTATCCATGGATATTCTGTAGAATTACGGAATATTATCTGTATTGATATTGCTTGTGGTGATTACAACGTGAGCCATTGGACTGTTTATATAGCACTAGAAGAATTGTGGGGCAAGAAGACTACTAGAGATAGCATTGTATTACAATATAAAACTACATAATATGTCCAAATCGTGATATACTCTAACACTCCCCCGCAGTCAGATCGGTAGTGACGCGAACGGTCTTGACTGGAGCATAATCCGAAGGCGGAGATGGGAGAGGATGTCGATGTCGATGTAGCCGGAATTAGGGCGTTGTAGTCGTGGTCGATGATGTCATTGGTGATGTAGTCGCCATTGATGAAGTCGATGAAGTTGATGATGTTGTTGTGTTGTGGTCGATGTCGTCGTTGAGCCGGGAGAATTCGCCGTAGTGGTTGAAGTAGACGTAGTTTGAGAAGTAGCTCGACCTGCAATGCCGAGCTTGCCAGACTCGGGAGCGTGTCGGGGACGAAGGTACGCGTCGGTGTTGCCGATACCGAGCGTGCGAAGACAGAGACCATCATGAGCCATGCGTGCCAGAGCCGGATTGAGGAGCAAAGAAAATTTCCGTAAACAGTCGGTGTAGAAGTTGTCCGCCGTGTCGGAGTAGATGAAGTGGTTGCAAGAAGAAAATAAATTTAGTGCAAAATAAAAATTAGACTGCGACTCTGGCGGCGAGGTCGTGGTGGACGAAGACGACGAGGTAGATGCTGATGGCGATTAAACTGTTGCGGTAGTTGATTTCGGAAATTAGACCCGTATTTTCCGCTTGTATGAGCGCGGCGTCGCTCGAGTAGAAGAACTTGTTGGCGTTGACGATGACCATGATTGGTGGTGGCGGCGATGATGTGACGATGTTGTTGGTGTAGATGGTTGTCGGCGATGATTACCACGTGTGATGAAGGTGCAGCCCTTTGTTGACGGCGAGGCGCGTACTCGCGGACGTGCGTCCCGGTCGATGTTGGCGAAGACGGGCCGGCGTGATGACGACGTGAAGACGGAGAAGCCGACGCAGCGCCTGAAGACGACCCTTGGGGCGCCGCGCGGAGCCTCCTTGGCACGATCGTTGACGATGATTTGCCGGAGATGAGTCGACGCCGAGGTTGAAGTAGAGGCGCGTGATGACGACATGTGGTTGTGGACGACGCAATCCGATCTATGATCGGCGAAAGAAGAAGAAGCGCCGGTCAAGCGGCCGGCGAGAAAAATTTGGCGAAGTAAGATCTAATCTACTATTGCGCGGCCCCCGGCGAAGAAGGATCTCCCCGGGGGCGGCGCGGCGGAAGCGGTGGCTAAACCCTAGGCGGAACGAACCGCTCTGATACCATGTAGAATTGCGGAATATTATCTGTATTGATATTTCTTGTGGTGATTACAACGTGAGCCATTGGGCTGCTTATATAGTACTAGAAGACTTGGGGGGCAAGAAGACTACTAGAGATAGAATTGGATTACAATATGAAACTACCTAATATGTCCAAACCGTGATATACTCTAACATATTCGACCCGGTGGGTAAGGTTATGAAGGCCTAATTACATTCACGAATTTTATGAGGCGGATATTTGCTAATTCTTAGGGCGAGCATGGTAGTGGTTTCGTTACATGGATATCCAACGGATACCCGGATGACACATGGGACTCACACGTCAGTGATATTGTTATTTATGTGTACAATATTAACTCAATAAAAAGACCCAACTTCTAAGCTGCAGGCCCAAAGGCCCACCTAAGTAGTAATCTGTGATCCTTAATTCCCCTAATTATTATGTACGCTATAAGCCCTAGCCCCCATGTCGCAGTCGCCCCAGGTCACAGTCGTATGACTGGATAAGGACACGAGGCAGCTGCCAGGCCATGGGAAGAGACGGAGACGGCTCTCCTCCTATAGCGGACCTGGCGATGTCGCCGCTCTCCCTGCCGCCCCTATGCTGTTGAAATGTTGTCGAAAATTGCTATAACATTGCAATTATGCTGAATGTTGTTATGATTATGTATATAGTCTATAAACCAATGGATATCCATGGATACATCGGTTTGGATCTAGGGCGATATCCATGCCCATGGATATCTTTATGGGCGGGTTAGAGTGAGGTTCATGGATTTGGATTTGGATTTGATTTTGGTATATCCGTATAAACCCGCTCCATCGCCATCCTTAAGCTTGAAGGTGTTGCCTGGTGCTTGAAGATTCGGTGCTAGGAGCGTGGTGGTACTTGTCCGAAGGGAGCATCGGTTGTGGGTCACTTTTTTTAGTTGATCTTCCTCTGTCTCTTTTTATTTCATTTTTGTTTTCTTTGGGCGTGTGTTTGTTGTTGCCCTAACATTGTCTTTCTTTTTGAAACTATTGTCGTATTCACGTGACATTTATATGTATCTGCACTAAAACGCGTCCAAATATGCAAATCCAAACAAATCTGCGATATCAATTCAAAAGTATATATCGATGGAGCAAAGACGTCGTCTTGTGTCCTTGGATGGAAAGGTTGCTGCAACTTGCAAGCGTTGGCGTATCAGGCTCGAAGCTATAGCCCTGCAGGGTACACATTTCGAGCACCATAGGTTTTGTTTGACGCGCGTAGTGCGTGCCAACAAAAGAAGAAGACGACAATACGCCCTCTGTGGTAGCCGACAAGTCGCCGTGCACAGCATCCGAATCATGCAAAGTGAAGCGTATGCTTGCCAGAGAATCGTCAGCCTGGCCCCCTTGATGATCTGATGTCATGTTGTACCTTGTTTGTTTTTGGAGGGTGGCTTCGGGCTGTACCTAGTACTAGCAGCTACTCCTGTAGTAGCTAGTACCCTTTGGTGTCTGGAACGATTATGAAAGTGAAGACGTCGGCAGCCATATATCTTGATCTTTTTTTAAGAGAGGAGAAACCATGAAATTTTGTGACGAAAAATCGATAAGCTATTCAGTAGTTTGTTTCTTCATCTGGTCACTACGACTGAAAGTTATTGAATGTGCATTTGATGGTGATTAGACTTTACCTTTTTTTTTTTTTTGGAAAAACACAACTATAGCTTCAAACAATTTTTTACCTGTCTACCTCCTAAGTATTGACAACAAGTACTGGCAAAAACGTGGCTATAAATAGTCACTAAAAACTGGATTTTTGTGCTTTTTTTGTGGATGCACCACAAAAAATGTTTCGATAAATATTTAGACCTGCATACTAAACATCTATATGAACATATATATTTTCCAAACTTTAGAAATGGTAAAAGTAAAGTTTTTTTATAATCTTTATGTTCTCGGGTCCATACTACTCTCTCCGTCCTACTATCACTGCTCTAAAATATAAAACGTTGTGATAGGCTCTTTTCGAAAAAGGCTATTTTAGCCTACCAGAACATCTTATATTATATGAGTATATTGGTATAATAACATCTTATATTATGTGACGTGGCGAGTACTATTTTCTTTTGGCTTTGCACATGTCTATCTCTAGAATTAATTATTCCGAAGGAGGTTTTTTTTATGGTGCCGGTGATTTTGTCGGTCATATAGACCTAGTTTAGCTAGGTGGCTTGCTCATGGTCATATTCTCCTCGGCACCTCTCCTTATAAGATGGGTGGCTGACATAACATCACGAGTCCATCAACGCCTTTTTTTTTCGTGTGCAGTGACGGTGGCCAATGATGCTGATGTTTTGTGCAACATATGCATCACCTAAGGACAATGTGGGTGGTACGTCCAGTACGGGTGCCCCATTATTGTTAATTGCACCAGCCAAGTACAGTGCATGTGCGGTAGCTAAGCTTTTAGCAGGGTTTAGGAATCAGAATCTGCAGTAGATCGACCCAAGCCCCCATCCACAATCCAGCTTGGTTTCCTTTGTTTTATTCTCCAATTTTAAGGAGCTGCAGGAACTACCATGGCTTTTCCTTTGATTTGATATCTGAACAATTTTTCTCTAGTGTTTGCACTTTGCAACTATGGCATACACCGAGAGATTCACCGGGGGACGCGAGGGAGGTTAAGCCTAGTCTTATACAACATGTGAAGAAGTCCATTATTATCGTAATTAAATATCTCAAGTTGAAATAAAGGAAAAGGTTTTGCAGTTGGATCTGATCCTTTGGTGTTTTCAAGCAAAGTCAACATAACAGTCCAAAGTAGAGTAATATACATGATGTACCGTGCGAGAAAGACTGCAAGGTACAATAATACTCCCTCCGTTTGGAAATATAAGATGTTTTATGTTTATGAATGAGATGTATCTAGACATCTTTTAGTGTCTAGATTCGTTTGAACCTATACACTAAAACATGTCTAGATACATCTCCTTCACAAACCTAAAACATCTTATATTTCTAAACGGAGGGAGTAGAACCGAGCCAAGTAAACTACTAGCTAGCAGCGGTGCAAGATCTCCCTATCATGGTCCACGCACTTGCAGAGGTAATATACGCACTCACTTATCTTAGAATCAAATCAACAAAATTGACTATACCTGACATTACCATTCAAAAACTCTATCTGACATTATGGAGTTGGTAGGTAATCCCTTTCAAACGGTTGTCAACTTGTAATGCATGTCACAACCCTGCCTCCCTGATAAGAGCTATCTCTCTCACACACAGTCATCTGATGTTTTTATTTATCTTCGCGCATGCGTGCCTTACACCGATCACCTCCATAATTGGTCGTTGTAGCAACAAATCTGACCTTGCCGCGGAACATCAGCCTAAAATATATCTTTCACAATTTTATAGCCGGTTCTAACCCTTTTTCACAAGGTTCGTGAGGTAGCACATTCAACTCTATTGCCAAAGCCATCAGCGGCAGCAGTCTACCACCATGGCAGTACGAACTCTTTTTTTGTTATATTAATATATAGCACGCGAAAGCCCATTTCGAGAAGTCCATACCGCCAAAGCTCTTAAGGTAGCACATTCAACCCTATTGCCAGAGCGTAAGATGATAGCAAACAATGTCATATCTGAGTAAATTTTCTTAGAGAGCTCATTTTGTGTTGAAGTTTCCAAGAAAAGTCAGATTTGTCAAAGTGGCCTATGTGATTACACCCGTGTGACAAGACGGTCGTGTTATCGCCCTTTCTCGACTAGCTTGAGCTTTTGAGAGAATATGTTAGGTAATGAAGCTCACTATGCTACCAGAAGTTCAAAACTAAGAGACATTTAGGTTGTCCCCCTGTTTTTAGCGAAAAATAAATTACATCTACCTTTTTTAAATTAGGAGCAACCGGCAGAAGCACTGTCTTTTCAATTAGAAATTACATCTACCTTCGAGTTAGGGAGAATATAAACTATACTCCCCCGTCCCATAATATAAGTGCAATCAATATATGATCAGTGCACAAGTACAACCTTGTTTATACTAGCCAAATGGATAAGGTTGTTTCCGACCACCACGACCTTATTATTACCTTAAACAAAAACGGGACAACAATGGTCATGTAGGTAAATTAACATAGAACATGTCACATCACGCCACTAGCTCATGACAGTAACACTACATACTTAGTACTACCGCTCCATTAATAGAACACAGTCACTTGAATACTACTTGTGCATCCATCCTATTACCAAGTACCCCCAAATATGTCCATACCTGCTGGGATACGCCCAAGAGAGCATATTTGGCTACGGGGGAGAGCATTTCTCCCAGTGAGCTCACGCGACAATGACATGTGACATACTGTAGTATTAATTAAACATAGGCACACAACTCAATCAGGGGACACAAATCAAGAACTGATATATGTGTGAGCAGCAATATGTTGGAACGAAATTCAGAGAGTGAGAGACTTGCTTGACCTGCTAACAGTGTGAGAGAAGTGCACTGGGCATATGTGGCAACAGCAATCAGCTCAGCTGTTTCACACTGGAAACAATCAGGCGACAGAGGGAATTCAGATTGGGAGAGATAGTGCTTGACTTGCTAATAGTGAAGGGGCGCTCTCCGGCAGGGAGTTGAGCTGACAGACGAGCGTGTGTCTGACATGAACTTCGGTTTTAGACGGAGAGTTAACCCGCGAGGGCTTCGATCAGCACCACCGATCTCCCTGTCCGACGAGACGGCTGGGCATGTTGGGAGTCAACTGAATTTCTCCAGATTGTTGCTAGTGGTACTCTTAATCAGTACATCAGGTCAGGTCACGCCATCCGGTGGAAGATAGCCGCGTAAAACGGTGGTTTCTGGAGAGTGCTTAGTGTTGTACGACGCAGGACGATCGAGATGTGTGTGTGAGCCATCCTTTTTCCCACTTCGATCAACAGCTGCCTGTTGATCCATCCATCTATGATTAATCCTGAATTGTGCATTCAGAAGCTGCTAGCTGCTTGTATTCCTGATGTAGTACACCATTTTGGCAGTGCTGCAACTGGCAGTGCTGCAACAGTATCAGATTTTTAGCGACGGACGGAAAGCGACGCTGGCTGCCGCAGAAAGATCGCTGCGTGCGTCGGATTCACCACGGAGCAATCTTTGGGCTCGAGAACTTGTAGCGTAGCGCGCAACTTGGGTAGAAACGGCCGCCGAGTTGTTTTCCGATTAATTTGGCGCCAAATCGCAGCGATGCGGGAGAGATCAATCCCAGGTTGGTAGCTCATGCCATCCTCACAAAATCAAAAAAATTCAGGGGCGACGCAAAGCGTTTTGTGGATTTGTAATTGGCAGCTGATCAAGGCCGGAATAAGAATCTAGTAATAATACTGTTCTGGATATGCTTCTGCTCTTGAGTTCCGTCAATCTTTATTTGTCGTGGGGGAAGTTCCATCCACCATGGGCACCGTACCAAGGTGACCCGCGCATGCATTTGCTTCGCTAGATCTCGTATATGTTGATGATAAATTCTGACACATTTTCAGAACACGATATTACAATTGTTTTCAAGTGAACATGCTTCTGTAGATTTGTAAGTGTTAGTATTAATAATAATAAATGGAATGATACTGTTTTTACATGACCAATTTGAATTATATTAATGGTCATAGTTATAGAAAATTACTCCGGGCATTTCACGGTGACCTCTAAGTTAAATTAATTGTTTGACAAAGTATGTGTCTATCGGTTTCCGTTTTACATATGAATATGTCTTATTTTACTTGAATTATGTCTCAATTCATGTATAGATGAATTTATATCTCAAATTATCTTTTCACCGAAAATTTTAAGTTTCCAACTAATACTAATCCGGAAAAAAATGCCTCGTGCCTAACATGGAGATACTTCTCCTACTTATCTCATGTCGCTTATTTCTACAAATCTCATTATATATAGCATGCTTTCCAGAACGACATTGCGTCTACATGGATAAGAGTCGAGCAAAAAAAAAACAATCTGAGCCAAAGTCAACAAAGTCTATGGCAAAGAAATGGTTAACAAGTCAAAAAAGAGAATAAATAAATGATAAGATCAAAATTGAATCCTATCAATAAGAGCATTAGGTGGAGAGGTACATGAGATACACCATGCATGCATCACGGACTAACCTCGCTATCCTCAACCCCTTCCTATAAATTTTGCATTTGCACTTTTCAAACCTACCACCAACAAGTGTAGCTTTGTTATTTTTCCAATGACCTCTTGCTATAAAAGGGGTGTCAGCTCATTCACATCAACTCAATAGTAGCAAGGGGAGAGGACTAGATCTTTGGAACCTGTTTATGGACCTCTAGAATCAAATCGAAGGAGCCTATACGACTCAGACCGACATGGAGGAGGGGAATACGATGGCCATCCTTGGGAATCCCATATAGGCCAAGTCCATGACCAACCATTTCGGCATTTTTCCAACGTAGGAGTATATCATGCTTCAAAGAGGCGTACGGACTTATTTCGTAAACATCGTTCTATCAATACTCGGAGAGTGTATGGAAACCTTTGCCATAAGGCCATTGTCCACCTTACGCGAGATATCCCTACCCTTGTGTTAGTTCGCTAACAATAAAATTTCCTTAATAATTAAATGTAAATGTTGATGTCTCGCAATTGAGAGTTGTGTTCTCTTAAACCACCCACCTCATCTTTAGCCATACTCCAATGTTTTTCTACCAGGACAGTACTGTGTGAGCAAATGTTTCACATATGCTCCTCGCTTGCCTATCTAAGAAGTATAACGAAATTCCACTTTGTCATATCAAGACATTGTACGTTGTGACCATCATTTTGCACGGTTTTTAACTGTTTGGTACAATTGAAATGACTCATTATATACTTGCAATGGTTGCTTCTTTCAATTTTTACTACAAGTGACAAAGTTTGCTTCCTTAGTGTGACACAATGTCTATCACACGTGGCACATTAGCATCATTTAACTATGTTTATGCGGCCCTTTTATGTAGTTACTCTTTATTTTATTTTCCAGTCTACGAGCTCCGCGTGGCTAGTAATTGTCAGTACACATATGCCTCCACTCATTTTTGTTTGAGTGATTATTTTTTAATTGAATCATTATGGACCACCGACTACAATTAGTCGTTGTTGGCCCGACAATATGATGTGCATAACATTTTTTGTAACAAAATGATGGGCCACTCGACATTTTACAAAGAAGACATGAAGGGACACTGGTTGTGATGAACTTGACATTTTACTAAACAATTCCCGATTCCCGACAATAAGATGCCTTATCCACGAGCCATATCAGTCATTGATATATCACAAATTTAGAAGGTTCGATCTCGGCTGCTATTTTTTGGCCATTTTAATGATACAATTGATATACGGATAGTGACCTTGATTATTACTAGAAGAATATGTACTACACCAACCATTTTCCAGAGCTAAATCCAGGAGAAAGAACCAACATTTCCAATTGGTTGCTTAGTGTGCAACTAATCAAGGAATAAAATCTACCAACATTTGTGGATATGCTTGTGTGGTATTACAAATACTACTTAAGTAGTAGGTTAAGTATGATGATATCATGCAAACGCTATGGCTCTTCATTCGACACATGTGTGTAGGGATGATATTAGCATAATGAGACTAGGTCGATGACGACATTGATTCTTAATGTTATATATGTAAATTATCTATATTTTTACAGAGACCACACTTGCCAATGAAAAAGACAAGACAATAACCAGGAACAAAATGGCATAACCGCATAAGGCCATCGTTCTACTTACTTGAGATATCCCCTACCCTTGTGTTAGTTCGCTAACAATACACTTTCCTCAATAATTAAATGTAAGTGTTGATGACTCGTGTTCGCTTAAACCATCCACCTCATCTTTAGCCCTACTACAATATTCTTATATTATACGACAAATATTGTGTCGTCAAATAACTCACAAATGTTCCTCGCTTGCCTATCTAAGATATATAACGAAATTCACTTTGTCATAGATCTATGCTCGGATACATCAGTGACTGATACCGCCCGCAGCTCTGTCATTTCAAATGTGCTACACAACTAAAATCCAGGGGAAATGAAGAACTTGATGTTTTACTGAACAATTGCCGAATCCGACAATAGGATGCATATACCTACGTGTGGTATCAGTCACTGATATATCACAAATTTAGAAGGTTGGATCTCGACCGTTATTGTTTTTGGTTGTTTTAATGATAAAATAGATATGGGATGGCGACCTTGATTGTTACTAGTACTAGAAGAATATGTACAACATCAAGCATTTTCCAGAGCAAAAACCAAGGGAAAGAAGCATCATTTCCAAGTGGGTGCTTTAGTACGCAGCTAATCTAGGAATAAAATCCACCTACTGTTGTGGATATGCTTGTGTGGTACTAAACATAGTACTACTTAAGCTCAATAGTTAAGTACCAACTTTGGTTGATGATATCATGCAAACGCTGTTCAATCCATATGCATTATGAGACTAGGCCGATGACGACATTGATTCTTACTGATCATATATATGTACATTAGTAATTTCCAGTACACATATGCCTGCACTTATTTTTATTCGAGTGTTTATACAACTAGTGGTTGTTGTCCCAACAATATGTTGTTCATAGATCAATAACATTAACTTGTAGAAGAATGTGTGTTCTAAGAAAAATGATAGGCTACTCGCCATTCTACAAAAAAGGGGTACATTAGTTTTGAAGAATTTGACGTTTTACTAAACAATTCCCAAATCCCAATAAAAGGATGCATTCTTTTTGAAAAAAAGTACATATTAATATCATGAGGTACCAATTACACCCACGCGCTGCAATAACGCATGCCTAGCGGCCTTACGGGTGCACACGACCCAAATAAAACAAGAAGAATTATAAAAAAGAAAAGTTCCATTACAGAGAACGATTTCTCTAAGCAACGACACAAACACCAACAGAACAACACCAGTAGTCCAACCACTCCAATAGCGATGCATTCAAGAAGGAAACAGTGCACACGCGTCGTCGTCACCCGATTAAAGATCATAGGTTTTCAAACTGAAGAAAGTTATTACTCGCAAAACAATGTCTTCAACAATGTGCCAGGCACAACCAATTAAGATCAGACCTTAGATTTTCATCCTGCAAGGTAAGACTGTGAACTCCTCCCATATGTCTCCCCCCACCCCACATGTTGTGAGTCACAGATGACGCAGTCAGTTCATCGTCGCCACAAAGACCCAAATCACCATCGCTATAGGATACATATATCTAGCGGTGGTATGGGTCATTGCTATATCACAAATTTAGATGGTGGGTTCTCGACCGTTATTTTTCGGTTGTTTTACTTATACAATAGATATGAGATAGGGACCTTGATTGTTACTACTAGAAGAATATGTACTACACCAAGCATTTCCAGAGATAAATCCAAGGGAAAGAAGCAGCATTTCCAAGTGGCTGCTTTAGTAATCAACGAATAAAATCTACCTACTGTTGTGGATATGCTTGTGTGGTACTAAGCATACTACTTAAGCTCAATAGTTAAGTATACCAACTTTGGTTGATGATATCATGGAAACGCTATGGCTCTGCATTCAATCCATATGCATAATGAGACTAGGCCGATGACGACATTGATTCTTACTGACCATATATATATGTATATGTACATTAGCTATATTTTACATAGACCACATACTTGGCAACCGAAAGAGACAGAATATAACCGGGAACAAAATGGCGAAACGTCACCGTCTTCACCTGGCACGTCGATATATAATAAAAAGGTCTACTAGGGAGGGTGGGAGGAGTAGTAGTAATTCATTTGCTATGGCTGCTGCTCAGGATAAGCCAGGCAGCGCGTGCACGGCGAGCGTGTGCCCGTGCGTCCGTGGTAGCGAGCGAGCAGGCCGACCGGTAGGCGACAACAACCAACGACGTCTCTAGCTAGCTAGGCACCAAGCGACGGCGGCGTGTGTACGACGTGCGTCAGCACGGTACGTCAGCACGCCGGACGTCGAGGCCTCGGCGTCACCGCCAGCGGCGCGGCCATCTCGCACGACAGCCTCAGCTTCTCGTCGAGGTTGACGCCGCGCGCCGGGTCGGCGGAGGGGAGGAACTCGAGCTCGTGCAGCAGCGTGGCGAGCCAGAACGCCACCGTGGCCATGGCGAGGCTCTTCCCGGGGCAGCTCCTCCGGCCGGCGCCGAAGGGCGCGAGGCGGAGGTCGGACCCCATGATGGAGAGCTCGGCTGCCGGTTCGGTGCCGAGGAAACGGTCTGGGAGGAATTCCGTTGGTTCGGCCCACACCTCGGGGTCGTGGGCGATGGCCCACATGTTCACCATCGCGGTGGTGCCAGCGGGGATGAGGAAGCCGTCCACGTGCACGTCGGACGTGGCGAGGCGGGCCCAGGAGAGCAGCGGGCCGGGTGGGTGCAGGCGCAGGACCTCCTTGATGACGGCGTGGAGGTAGACGAGGGAGGCTGCATCGGACTCGGCCACGGCCCGGCCGCGGCCGACGACCCGGTCGAGCTCGTCGTGCACCCGCGCCTGCACGTCCCGGTGCAGCACGAGGCGGGCCAGCACCCACTCCATGAGCACGGCCACCGTGTCCGTCCCGCGAAACACCATCTCCTGCGCACGGAAAGAAGTTCAGTTCAGTTATTATCAGTTAGCCTGCACGTATCAATCAGATACTACAGGAAACGAAACGTGCATGGTTGTGGAAGGAGTCAGTTGGTTTTGGGTTCGGTTGCACACACCCAGAGCACCGCGGTGATGTCGGAGTCGGCGAGGCTGTCGGCGCCGTCGAGGGAGAGCAGGACGTCGGTGAAGTCCTTGACGGCGGAGTTGGGGGAGCTGGAGCGGTGGTCGTGGATGATGCGGGCGACGAAGCGGTTGACGCGGGGCACGAGGCGGGAGCACCTGGCCCGGGTGCTCTGCAGGTCGAAGCGGGCGAGCCAGGGGAGGTGGTCGGACCAGTTGAGCAGGCCGAGCAGGTCGTAGCCTTCGTCCACGAGGTGGCCCAGCTCCCGCACCTCCTCGCTCTCCTTGCCACCCAGGTCGTACCGGCGGCCGAACACCGACCACATCACGTTATGCAGCGAGGCGCGCCTTAGCACGCGCCGGACCTCGACGGCGGCGGCGGTGGAGGTGGCATCAGAGAGTATCGCGGTGACCATCTGGCGCGCGATGACGGCGCGCTGGGGCGCGGAGGCGGCGACCTGCCACGGGGAGAAGAGGTGCGTGGAGGCGACGCGGCGGAGCGCGCGCCAGTAGGCGCCGTGCGGCGCGAAGCCGATGGCGCGGTGGAAGAGGAGGCCGTATGCGGACTCCTTGACGGGGCGGTCGGCGAAGGCCGGGCTGTTGAGGATCTCCCTTGCCACGTCCGGGTGCGCGGCTACCAGCATGCGCGTCTCGCCGAGGGAGAACGCCATGAGGCGCCGTGCTCCAACGCGGTCGGCCGCGGCGGCGAGCTTGCGGTGGGCGAGACCAGTCATGAGCCACATGCTGCCGATCACGGGCAGGCCCCTCGGGCCCTTGGGGATGACGACGGTCGCTCCCTTGAGGCCGGCGCGGCGCGTCCACCACCACCTGCCCCATGCCGGCCCACCTGGCACGCACCAGTGCAGGACGCAAGTGAGCACGCACGCGGCAGCGCAGACGGCGATGAGCCCAGCGAGGCGGAGGGGGTTGTCATCGCCGCCGCCGCATTTGGCGGCGAGCGACAGGTACAGCAGCCAGCTGGCGCCGCAGTCTTCCGGGGTCGCCATGGATTCTTCTTGGCTTCGCGTTTGTTGTTGTTGTTGGTGAGAGGACTTTGGGGGGGATGGGATGGGAATGGGATTTGGCGTTGAAAGCTTGCTGGGGAGTCATGGTCGGGGCGTGGGGCGGTTTTATAGGCGCAGGAAAAGGCGGCAAGAGCAGGGGAAACGCTCGATCGGTGGTGGGACTGGGGGAAGGCCGAAGACGACGGCGATTAAATTATGGCGGTAACGGCGAGAGGTTTTACGCCTCCGTTTCTGCAGAATTGATGGGAGATACTAATTGCGAATCGAAATTTATGTCGAGATCGATCGATCGATCGATCGCGGGCGGTATTTGGGGGTGGCCTGCTGGCGCTGCATCGGGCGTTGTTCGTAGGGCAAGGGCATGGGCATGGGGGTGTGGGCCGGCGGCGCATATGCAGGCGGCACGCGAAACGATCTGGAGCTAGCTACGGCGGTGGAGGGAGCCAGCTGCGTGGCGGCGCGGGGGCGTGGGCAGGCACGTGATGGCCATGCGCTCATGCCATCTCACTCTACACTATATCGGTACTACGGCGGGTGCGCAACGGTCGGGCGGCTAGGCACATGACTCGTGTGAGGTCGGTTGGGGTTCAGTTCAGTAGCTCCACCCATCGCCGTGGGCGGACGGCGTCACTCACGCGGGCCTCGTGCGCTGCGGTGCGGCGTGCGCCACCCACGTACGCATGCATCGCGCTGCTCACCAACCGACCCATGATCCATGGAAGAACCCTCGATTTCCATTTTCTTTTTTAAAAATAAGCGTTTTTATTACATAATATAATGTTTACATCCAATTCTATATAACTAAGATGCACATAGCCGATCAAACTTCCTTGATTTCCACACATACTCGGAATCACCAGCCTAAAGCCAAGTGCTCATGGTTTAGCGCTAGAATTCAAGATCTCGGCTCGGCCTTGACTCGCTAAAGCTCGATCAGCTAACAAGATTGCCTAGCTCAGCTCGTTGACACGGCAAGTTCAGATTTAAACCTCGACTAGGCAAACTCACAATTAGCTAGCAATTAGCTCGTTAGATTTCATAATTTCAAGAAGGCAAAATCAATTAAAAAACAGTTTACACTGTTACAATTGTAAGAACATTACCAGTTTGACACTCATCTATGAAAAATTACAAAAAAATTATTTAAACAAAAGTAACAAGCTAAACGAATAGCTCGTTTTGCTTGGCTCAAATATAGAACTCAACTCTGACTCGTTACACATCAGATTCGAGACTGAGTCACGAGCTACTCATTTAGCTCGTGAGCTTTTAATTAAAATTTCAGACCTATCTACATTCAGAGCACCCTGGAAGCAAATTCGTCCTCGTGCATGGCGGCGATTAACTCGCCCTGATTACGGATTAGGTGCAGCGTACCAACTGCCGTCGTCTAAGTCCAAAATTGGAAAGGGCCCCAAATCCCAGATGAATGGATCGTGCCACCACACTGACACTACCCGTAATACTAGTATACTCCATGTTGTATGGCCTAATTGTCTTGTCTGACCCATTAAATTAGTCGGCTAACCAGGACGGTGCTTCAGGTGCATCAACCATGTCGGTACACCTTTCTACCCGTCAGGATCCGAAACGAACTTGCGACGGAACGCACGCGCGCATCGCATCAAATCTTCGGCAGAGATCGGCGCGGTGGTGACGGTGTCAGTTCTGTCTTCCGTCGGTCGGATTGTTGAAGAGATCGAGAGGCGACGGTCCATGGAACTCGGTGCTCTGCCGGTGTCGTCATGTATACGACGTCGCGCACGACCGCCCTAGTGAATCATGGAGATGGGCGTTCGCTGGCACGATAGATGCATGCTTCCAAAGCCAGCTATCCATAGCATTCCCCTCATCCTCAACTCCTAGTCCCCTACCACTAAAGCCAAAATCCCTTATTTTTCAAATTCCGCAGAATGGGTTCGAAGCTGGCCCTAGCGTCACACAAAGGATATAGAAATATGAGACATTTTACCTTTACGAATCAAATGTATTTAGACATCAACGTCTTATATTTATGAACGAAGAGAGTATATAAAATGTCAATCCAAACAATAGCAAATATATATTGAAACATAAGAAACGGTACGTGCATTTGTAAAAACTCATCTAGCCGGCAGGAGGACGTCAGTTCTTTTTTAAATTTGCTTTTCAATGTTTTTATCCAGATGGTGAGAAGGAGGCTACATACTGAAGTCATAATAAGTTCTTCTCTGTCCTATCGTCACTTTGATGGTGGGCCTTGTTTCGACTAAGGACACGTGAAGTTGTTTGTCTAGCAATTTGGATTCAGTCGATTTTCATGTTTGTTGTTGTGGTTTCAGGCCAGTCTCATCCGATTTATAGTTATGCTCGATGGCAATGGTTGATGCTCTGGTGCATTACTTCTTTGGAGGCTCAGCACGATGACTTTCCGTGAGTCTACCACAAAAGGCTCTACTACCCTAGAGTAGCTGTTAATACGAATAACAGAAACTCTGTTATAGCCATTTCTGTACATTCAATGTACTCTACGGATAGAGGAAAGTGGGGTCTCTCAAATAGAGTCGAACTGCTAGACTACGTCGAGTGATGAATTCAATAGATTCAAAAAAACTAAGAGATGGATGGCCCCCTGTGGTGTGGCGGCATGGGGATGTCAAAAGGAAAGGGATGGAGTTTTTCTCGCTTTTGGCGTAGCAGGCCTCCCTTTGGGAGGCCCGCGCGACGGGCTATTAGCTCAGTGGTAGAGCGCGCCCCTGATAATTGCGCAAATATGGTCCAAGTAATAAATGCCCAAGTTTCCTTAGGATCCCAATTCCAATAGGATCCCCACGCCTCATTAGCCCATACTGCTCCACAAAGAATACCTATGGTTAAAAGGGTAAATCCTAGACTAATGACACGATAACTCCAAGAATCCAAACGCTCCGTTAATTGATATTTGTAATAATTTGGAAATGAAGGAACAGAGGTGAA
This sequence comes from Avena sativa, assembly GCA_916181665.1. NCBI lineage: Eukaryota > Viridiplantae > Streptophyta > Magnoliopsida > Poales > Poaceae > Avena > Avena sativa. The sequence continues at coordinate 413,115,065 of OV702297.1, forward strand.
CATCCAAAACCAAAGGGTTTTTTGGGGCAACAACAACAAACAAATAATAAGTAATACGGTTTTGGAATAATCTGAATTGACCTATCAAAAAATTATTTCAATTACTTAAATATGAATAATTTCGATTAATTAATTAATGTACTTTTATGTGTTGAATTACTCAGCCTGGGTCTAAAGATGGATGGGCGAGAAAGGTGGCGCGCCTATGGCCCGCATTACTGTCAATAGTCATCGCTATATGGTCCAACAAACTATTTGTATTTTTACTATTGTTAGGATTTATATTGGTCTAGATAATTATTAAAATATTGGTAGAATTCTTGCCAAAAACAATAGTATGAAAGTACTCACTCTGTTTTATAATATAAGATGTTTTAGCTTGGTGATAGGAGCGTATCTAGACTTTTTTTTAGTGTGTAAGTTCACTCCGAAGCTACATATTAAAACGGATTTGCTAGTTCTCAGGCGCCTGAGAACTTGTTAAGTCTCAGTCGCCTCTTTCACCGTTTGATTTACCTCGTGATTCGTGCTACATATGGGTTGCAACTCGGGTGTAACTGAGAATTTAACGAGTTGCAACTAGGTTGTAACTGAGAACTAGTACAAATCTTATGAATTGCAACTAGCTTGCAACTGAGAATTAGCACAAATATTAAGATGACATCAGCGACTTAGACATAACTAATTCTCAGGCGCCTGAGATCTAGACACTCTCATATTAAAAAAGATCTAGATACACCTTTTTCATAAAGTTAAAACATTTTATATTATAAAATGGAGGGAGTATATCTTATTACGGTTCTAACAATAGTGATTTGATATTATAGATGATCATATCTTTTTGTTTATAATTTGTCAAACTTTAGCACTGGAGCACACAGGAAGAGGCGATCTGCCGGTGTCATCATATATACGCGTCGCGCACGACCGCCCTAGTGAATCATGGAGATGGGCGTTCGCTTCGAGTGGCACGATAGATATATAGTGCCAAAGCCAGCTATCCATAGCATTCCCCTCATTCTCAACTCCTAGTCCCCTACCACTAAAGCCAAAAAAAACCTTCTTTTCCAAATTCTGCAGAATGGGTTCCAAGCTGGTCCCAACCTTCGTGCTCCCTCCGTTTCATTATTAACCATCGTCTAACATTTGGTCAAATTCAAACTTTGTAATGTTTGAAAAAGTACATATGATAAAATATCAGCTTATACAATACCGAACACATATCGCGACGTGCAAGTCGGTAGCATGGGGCAAAGACGCGATCGGGAGGCGGCGTTTGTAAAAACTCATATACGGTTTTGTTCCCCTCCTCGACGATGCCGTCGGTACGGTCTGCCCCGTCTGGTGGCCTTGCAGGTGTGACGGACCACAAATCCTCGTCAGCAAGAGGGTTTTTGTTCTTTGTCAAGTTTGTTTTTAATGTCTTCGCCGTGTTGGTGAGGCAGGAGCTACATCCTAAAGTCAGAATAAGATCTTCTCTACCATATCCTCACTTCAGTGGTACGTCTAGCGTCGATGAAGGTCCCTTGGAGTTGTCTGGCGGAGGTCCCTTATAGATGATTATATTTTCTATCTATAATTCTTCAAACTTTATAGCGGTTTAAGTTTGATGAAACGTGATATGAGAAGTAATACGAAACCGAATGAGTAGTAACAAAATGACAGCCCTTGCGACTGCCATACTGTTTGTTTGTTCATTTGTTGACACATGGCTTCACCACTTCTACTTATCTAGATGTCAGACAACTTCGTGGCGGTTCACGCTTCGCCCGAACGGACCATCTATTTTTCACCTACACATATGCATCCATTTGGTGGAGAGATCTTCATCCACTTCTGAAGTTGCTACAGCTCCCTTTCTTGGATATTCTGTTTTCTTTCAAGGTGCATTTTCAGCAACATTTTTTCTATGTAGATCATGATCCTAGGTACATGGGAAATTTGGACCACGAGAAGTGATCACATTTCAAGTGCATCCGAGCTAATTAGATTCAAAAGAGAGTTCAGAGAGGGGTGCCAGGAGGGCTGCAGCGCGTGTCGATAGGTACCGGAAAGCGCAACACAGGGAAGGGCATGCGAGATGGGCTTACCTTGCCCGGTTTTCCGGCAGATTTGGAGAGGAGGAAGGCCGAAGAGGCGGGTGACGATGGCGTCGGTGGCGGTGACGTGCGGCTCGCGATGAGGAAGCGGCTCTAGGTGGTTCCGGCTACTCCTGATAGTCGGGCTCGACACATCGGTCAACGGGGGGTGCTTCTCCGCTGCTCGGCCTCTCCGACAACAACTAGGACGGCGGCGCGGAGGCGCGCACGGAGGCGATCAAGGTGCTAGGGATAATATGGGAGGGGAACAGAGAGGGGGGAAACTAGGGTTTGGACATGAGTGGTGCGGGTTAAAAGAAGAGGGTCACACGCTGATCGTGACGCCGATGACGGGGACATGACGTCCACCTACTCCGCCATCTCCTGCTAAAAGAGAGAAGGGGGCATTGACGACGGGACGAAAAAGGTAGAAGAGGGATAGGGGAGGGGAACTGGGCCAAGGTGGGACGGTGGCGCGAGGGAAGCTGGATCCCGGGTGGGCCACTTCCTGGAGCAGGCTGGTGGTTGTGGGCCACTTCCTGATGCAATGAATGACATATAGGAAGTAGCAATATATAATAGACAAATAGCATTATAATTGTTAGACAACCGGGATGCTACACCGTTGGAGAGAATAGAGATAACCGAAAGAGTTTCGGGTATAGTTCGAAGAAGTTCGAAATGATCAAAGCGGAGTCTCTGATCATGAGGAAATATTAAATATGAATTTTATAATAATTAACCAAATAAATAAATAAATAAATTATTTATGGAAAAAACTCCCTAATGGGCCACTTCTCGGAGGGAAGGGTCCATATGGGGGGCACCTGCATAGGGCACCCCACCGACCGACCTTGGCTGCCGTGCGCGGGTGGGATGGGACACCTGGCCATGGTGTGCCAACCCTCCTTTATGCCCACATTAGCAATGTGGGGTTCCTCATGTTCTCTTATATAAAGAGGGGTCCATGGAAAGGAGAATACACAATAAAAATTGGGAAATTTCTAAGGCATTTTCCTTAGAGATTTCCCCCCTCTCTTTTGTTGGCTCTCATGTGTTCGGTTTTAAGAAGAACTGTGTGCATGGTATACGACAACACCGGCATGTCTTCACGCTACTGGATCCCAATTCTACAATGTCTATTTCCGCATCCCGGCAAGAGTCGTCGTCAACGAGACCATGAAGGTGATGCTAGTTGTGGCACCTGGACTGTCGTGCAAGGACCCGAGGTGACGTGCGAGGAGCAATGCGACCTTGAGGTCGGCTACGAGTATGACTACATCATCAATGTTCTCACGAACGTAAACGCTTTTGGTGTATAAGGGTATGTCGCCGTAACCTCTCTCCCGTTACTACATTAACTCATAGATAGGTCTTCGCAATGGTGTTATGCTAGCTAGATTTTTTTTGTTTTCTGCCGCGAACCCCTTCAATGGAGGAAATTGCAGACAACACCACTTCTTGTTGCCGTTTTTGCACAGAACACAATTTGTGAAACTTTTTGCACAAAACACCAAGTTTTGTTATAAACTTTTTCTCAAAACATTAATGTCATCATTAACAGAGTAAAAACAGAATTAGGCTCGTGGGCCCATTGACAGTGCCTCCGGCATGGCTGCTAGTCTTGTTAACAAGACTGCCGGACACGAAGAAGAACACGGCAACAGCGCTTCTCAGCGTTTCAGGCCAATTCCCCATGTGGTCTTGCATTGCCATAGGAGTCGCCGTAGGGATCAAAAAACAAAGAGTTAGCTACAAATTTCTGTGAGATCGGTTCTTGTTACATTTCAAGTTCCAATGGAAACAGAGACAAAAGTATACAATTAACAAATACATAATCGATCAATCATTAAAGGAAAATCATGTGGGGTCACATGCTTCATTAAAGGAAAATCATGTGGGATCACATGCTTGGTACAGTAATATATAGTTGCCATGTTGGTATTATATTATCCTGTATAGGGAAACTAGCCAGTGATACGTGAAAGTATACACACGTAGTTACCATCATCATTAGCGATGGGAAATATTTTGCCAACCGTCCGGTGCCATCGTCTTTTTCTTCGTGTTTGGCAATCCTACAACAAGACTAACAGCCACGCCGGAGACACTACCGATGGGCCCCATGATCTTAATTCTTTATTTACCCTGTTAATGATGAAATTAGTGCTTTGGAAAAAAGTTGACAGCAAGACTTGGTGTTTTGTGCAAAAAAAATCTCAAATTGTGTTTTGTGCAAAAACAGTACGAGCACGTGGTGTTGTCTGCAATTTCCTCCCTTCTATGAGGTACCGGTGGCCGAAGATGGAGCGTTGGCGCGTGGTGTTGTCTGCAATTTCCTCCCTTCTATGAGGTACCGGTGGCCAAAGATGGAGCGTTGGCGCGTGGTGTTGTCTGCAATTTCCTCCTCCTTGCGACCCATGTCGATAGCAAGGGTGAGGGAGGCGCGTGGCGCATGAGCTAAGGGTGAGAAAATAGATTAAACTTTCTGCTTGCTTTATTGCTCACGTGAGGGTGGCTATATATAGCCAATTACAATTGAGGAAACAAACTTAAACTCTAATTAGAATTAGATCCGGTCAGCAGGAAACCTTCTACGGGACAAAACCTTACAGACTTTGGAACCATACTAGATTTGGACACAAGCTGTGGTATATCCCCTATGCGCTTGTATATTCTGCCTCATGTGATATTACTGTTAGTTCAAGTCTGAGATTTGTCTACTTAGTCGAATGGTTAGTATATAAATGATTGACACCAATGTTTGTTATATTATTTATTCACAGGTTTAATTCAATGGTTTTAACAAATTTATATTAAACATTTTTACTTTGTGGTAACTTAATTTGTAATGAAATGTATGCTCATTTTTTTATTCAATATTTGATATATCATATTATCATATTACATTTTAGTCTTTCAAGTATAACTTACATAGCTAACATAAACATGATGCTTCTAGGTATCAATATGCATATTTTTTATTTAGCTTTAATCATTTTATAATTATAAATACATTCCCGTGCTAAAATTAATCGATGTTTTGTCCTAATATTTTAATTTTAATTTGGTATTAATGAAACCACTTGTTCCAAGGGATTTCAACCAGATCTACAGTTGTAGGCACCTTGATGTATTAAGTGCCTTTATATGTGTGTGTGTATGTTGTTGTATATAGTTTACCTAAATATCCACAAAATCTATCTACTAATCTAGATATTTGTGGATACCTAAATATCCACAAGATTTGTCACCTGAAGGGACCATCTTTTTTTTTTAATGTTGCGGAAGATCCGCCTCTATCCATTAGTTAAGGAGAGAGTTTTTTGACAAGAGAAATAAAACATAGTCGATATTAGGGGTTCCTCTCCCAACATTACAACACTAAATTCTAACACGATATCTTACCTCACCTTGTGGTTTTGCCGGTTCAAGTCACAGCGGTGTGTTGCGTGACAATCTGGTGGCAATCTTTTCCTGACGAAATAAGCCACGGTCCTCTTAAACTTCTGGCCTCTGGATTCTGGAGGTGGGGAGCATGTCGCTCGGGTGAGACCGTTTCAGACCAACACATAAGACAAGGTGTGTCAGTACTCGGTCCAGACAGTGGCGCATAAGTAAGTAAATCCCGCAAAATTAGCTCAAGTCAAGTGCGCACCTATCATGGCGCTACATATATGCGTGGCCTTGGCGGTGGTCGCTGTCCCGTCCCGAGTGGCGAGATTTGAACTCCCCGCTTAAATATTCGCGGCTCCCCTCCGCCGGACGTCGCCGTCGTGTATCTGTAGTTTGCGCCTGAAAATCGAATCCTCGAGGCGGACGTTTTCGTTGCTCTATGGTCGCGTAAGGGTGATGAGGCCGTGAGGTAATGCGAGAAGAAGGATCGATCCGTTCTGTGTGTGTGTTGGTTCTTGTTCCGGTGAGTGCGGATCAGCACGCAGTTGCCTACTGTTCGCGGTCGGACGGCTCGACGGTGACGGTCGGGTTCAGGTTCAGGTTCAGGTTCAGGTGCAACATGAACAGAGAAGGAGGTCGATGGACCATGGTCCCGGCGCTAGCTCCATTGGCACCGCTGTGGTTCACTTTCCCTGATGTGATATGTCGTGTGGGTCACAGGCCTCCGAGCGAGCGACCACAGAACTTGAATCTTGCAAGTGTGCCAAAACAGCTGGTGAATAGTCTTCCTGGAGCAGAATTTCTCCCTGCTCCAGCTTCTCGTAGATTTGTCGTTGATAGGTACTGTAGTGGTGGTCTCTGCGATTCACACGAAACCTGGCTAGGTTGGCCTTCCTGATCAGCGGTGACTTTTTTTCTTCAGTTTTCCTTTCCTGTGTGTCCGAGCACGGGCTGAAAAGCTGGCCAGGTCAAGCAGCTGGCTCTGTTGCCGCTGCGGACTGCGGTGCCGGACCGCGGTCACGGCAGAGTAGGGGATCTCCGGAAGAAAAACCAGCCGGGAAAGGTCGGGAGACCGCCGACCGAGCAGGAGCGCGATCTCGGGCGTTGACGATCCCGGCCGGTTCAATCCCCGGAAACACGCATGCATACCTTGTTCTACTGGTTCAAACCAGTAGTATAGTACCCTCTTTCCTTTTGATCAAATCAAGGCCCCCATTGGGTTTCCACAGCAGCCGATGATGAGGATGATGCAGATGCAGAAGAAGAATCGATCAGCAATGTCTCCATCGCCATGGTTTCTGCCAATGAGGAACCAGGCCATGCGTTTACTCGGCAGCCGTTGGCTTAGCACCGTCCGCCCGCTCGGCCTCCTGCGGTGCTTTCTTAACCGTTTCTTCTAATTAATCATGCCACGGGTGATGGCCGAGAATTGTTTTATCCGCGTGCCGTTTCTATATATCCATTCTAGCACACTTCGGGGAGAGATCCGTGTGGTGTGGTGTGGTGTGGATCGATCATCAGCTAGCAGCAGCTGACGGTGGATAGAAAACCTGATCCCTTGCTGTGCTCTGTCAGCTCCTGTGGGCGTCAACGGCTGCTTTGTCGTCACTGCCTGGTTAACTAACCACCGGCGCTGAGTAGTCTAATTTAGGTACGCGAATTGGGTAGTGACCTGTGGCATGTTAACTCTTTTTTTTTCGGAAATTTCACCGATCTATTAATAATCATCAACAATAACAGTATAATAAGTCCTAAAAATAATAAAAATTATAAATAGGTCATTGGACCATCTAGCTAGCGACGACTACAGACACAAGTGCGAGCCGAAGGCGCGCCGCTTTCGTCGCCTCTCCATCACTGGAGTTGGGCAAAGCTTTTCATATTAGAGCTTGTTGTAGTAGACAGACGAAAAATCGTCGTGCTAAAGCCACAAAGAATCAACGCACCAGAGCAGCAAGCATAGCCAATGATGATAACCGTAGATTGAAAGAAACTGACATGAGAACAAACCAATGAACAAAAACGGACCGAATTCTAGGAGATCCGCAGACAAACGATTCCACGCGCCCTCCGTCGGTGCTAGATGCACCGCTGGAGCGAGGATAGAGCGGGAAGGACTTTATTCTAACTTCAAGACGTAGTCGTCGCCTCAACATCTCGAAGAAGACACTAAAAAACATGGGTAAACAAAGAACAAAAAAACCTCCCGCTACGACATTGCTATGGTCCGCCACACCTCCAAGGCCCCAAGACCACCGGAGGTGGAGTGGACCGGCAACGTCGCCGGCGAGGGTCGCCGGCAGGGGAACGAAACCTTAGATAAGTTTTTAGAGAGCTCCCGATCGCCTGTTTCTCCTAACAGCTACCGTGTGGCAAGTCAACTTGGTGAATCTACATGTATATCTCTTATTCGACTAGAGATTTTTTTTGACTCCTAGGCTATTGTTATTAAAAAACGAAAGTTATATGCGCAAGTTTTGAAAAGAATTGAAAAAATATCTGGATGCAGCCAATGAGTATCCCACAATCATGCAAAATATCAATTTCATATACTCTGTATCGTGAGCTAAACAAAAACGTCAGAAGTGTGAATTTGTGCATGCATATTTTCAAATCTCAAAATTTTATCATAATTTGTCATTTCAATGTAAAGCACAATACAAAGATTTTCGTGTTGCGATTTTTCATGCTTTTGAAATTCAATATCGACTGTGTCTTATTTTTAGAATTTTTTGGAACTTGTAAATAACTAAATATGATTTTTTGAATTTTTTAAAAAATGGAGAGAGAGCCAAAGACACGTCCTACTTCAGCTTACATAATCTGTTCTAGTAATTGAATGATCTAGTACACTACATCTCTTTTTATTCTATACTTGGTGGCGCTACTTAGAGTTTTTTTGCTGAAGCAAGCAAATTAAGGACTATGTATGACAGAAAGTCATTTAGATTCCAGGTTACATGGAGCCTCTTTTTTTTTCTAAATCTGAAACCTTGTGTTTGAAATCTGAAGAATACACACAAGTTACATGCATATAAATTTTTGTTAGCATATATTCTCAGATATGATCTACATAAAGAAAAACATATATGTGGGAGAAAAAATCAAGCTAGTTTTCCTTTTTTTAAGCCACAATTTTTTTCAGTTTTGCGTAGTTATTTACCAATAATTTATGCATCATAGACCACATCCATATGTATCCTATAAAAACTCCATTTAGCCCGGGTGCCAAATGAACACGCTCCATGCATTATGCCTTCACCTGTGGTCAAGAAAGGGCAATAAGAGATCAATACTACTTTCATGTGCTTTTGCGTATGGATTGACGGGAAAGATCCATTATATATATTCTATAAGTCCAGAGATGGAGTCCTACGAGTGACTAGATCAAGATCCTGTCGTGGATATGCTCTTTCCATTCTAGTGGCTTTTGTTCCACCATGTACACAATCTTGCTTTGCTTATGTCGTTGGAGAACATGAACATCACTAGTATTAGTCCACTATCATTAACAAATCAGGTGCCCAATCAACAGATTAAGTAGAACCCATTATTGCTCCAATGACAGTGAGTTGTGAGTAGCTAAGCTACATCTATAGACATGTAGGTTTAGTTTGGAACGACTAATTTAATACTTGATTATGTTCTATATATGAACAGTAGCTTTCAGTGTCATCTGAATTCGAGTGCTGGACAGGTGGAATGATCTTCTTGGCTATTCAAAATTATACTTTCTTTTTGGAAGAAATACTCCAAATGAAAATGACTCTTGAGAACTTTCCAGGAAAGAAAATGACTCTTGATTTTTCAAAGCCTATACAACTAGATAGTGTGTGAATTCTTTATTGGCCTCGTTTAACAAAAAAAAATCAAGCTTAGTGACTTCAGGCGGCGGTCAATTTCTGTGTGATGTAACATGGAGTCATCACTATTTTATGGGCTTAATGATCATATATTGTCTATTAGCAAAATGTGTCATTTCATGAGATATGGTCTGGCTGAATCCAAGAAAGGAAGTTTCCCAAGTAACTGGCACCAAATCTCTCCCACATGATCTCTTGGCATTGTCCCCCACTCACTGATACACATTCTCATAAACAAATGAACATTGTCTTTGATTTCACTCCGTGGAAGAAATGGCACGTGTGTGTACTGTATCGAGAATACTTAGCAATGAATCAAAAATAGATGCCATAAAAGTATCATGTTCTGAGGAAACTTCCGGCTACTTGTAAGCATAATCTGAAATGAGTACTAGCAATATCTTCTCATTCAACATTATTCTCTCTCTGCTTGAACCATGTCCGTCCCTAAGTACGAACAAAGTATTTCGATTGGATGTGTTAAAATGATATCTCTACAGATTTGTCTTGTAAAAAATATACACATAAGGTAAGAAGATGTTCTTCGGTGCCCTCCCCCTCCTCCCAGAGTTAAGAAACTGAAAACACAAGAACAACCATGATTTACCAATAGTCCTTCGGTTTGGAAGACATAAAGGGGTATCGGCTAATCTTAATTTTTCTTGCGTTTTTAACTTTAGAAGGATGAGAGGACACGAAGCAAAACACTAAGATAACAAGGTTTCAATAAGTAGTCGTTCAAATATCAATGACATAAGACATATAACTGCGGAAAACAAGGGATATGTCGCGTACACCGCTAAAGAGAGGACAATGGATTTAAGTCCAATTGATATTTTGATATAAGCACAAGTAGGACGACGACCTGAGTTTAGCCCTAGTCCGGTCGTCGTGTCCAGCAACCGCGCGCGTAGTGTAGGGGAGGCTGCTGAGTGATCCAACGTCAGCAATATGGAGTACAAGATCTTATAATTAGTGAAATGTAGTCACACCGGACAGCTGGCCACCGCCTGTGCGTACGCGTGGTCCGTTCGTACGTGTCACCGTCTTTTTTCAAGTGAGTGTCACCGCTGGTCGCCTGGTTTGGTGAGCTCGTGACGGCAGCGCTTCATCATGATATATATCGCCTAAGCAAGTTATTATGGTTACTCACATAGTTAACCAACGGTGTTTGTGTGGGTGGGTGGGGTTACCAAACTCAAGACGCATCATCGTGGATCTTATCCGGAGTTAAATCCATCAATAGTTTTTGAACTTATCGAACAAAATCAATTTGGTCATTGCGCATTGGGAATACTATTTTACGGATCACTGAAGACACCTTTTCCATTTTAAAATATAAGATGTTTTAGGTTTGTAAAAAAAAAATCTAGCTTTTTTTAGTGTGTAGATTCACTTCAAATCAAAATGAATCTACATTAAAAGAAGTTTAGATATATTTATTTTATAAAGCTAAAATATTTTATATTTTGAAATGGAGGGCATGGAAGTTCATATGTGGTCACTAGTTGGCATATGTGCACGGTATTTGCTGACGTGGCGAGCACTGGACCCACTGTCATCCTCTAGTTCTATTTCATTTACAAAAACACCCCCAAATCTCAATGGAAACAGACGGCAAAGAGAAGGGCGTTTTTATCGGTGGCAGGGAGATAGGACGTGTGTAGCACACACGAGAAAAACGGGCGGGAGAAGTCGATATGCTGGCTCGCTGTAACTGCGCCACGTGGACAATAATTGGACGTGTCGGCCTACCGCGCCTAGGGAAAGGCTGGCCGCCAGCGCCATTGATTCGTGTGGGAGCCAAGGCGATGAGGATGAACGGCTGCTCTCGCCGACATCTTGGACCCACTTGGTGGGTCGGCTGTTTTCCGCCATTTCCTCTTGATCCGGCGCCCCCGGGGCACTAAGTTCGGGTGAGTTCACCAGATGGATTTTGGGCTAATCTGGCGAATTCCGAGTTTCGGGGGGGGGGGGGAGGGGGGGCATGATTGAGGGATCTTTCTTCGTCCGGAGCCGAAATTGGACCTCTGCGGCGTCTATGAAGGGCCCAGTGGAGATGCTCTTAGCACCCTTGGTCGACTTATTTAGTGCGCCCGCGGTACTTTTTTATAAACCTTTTTCTAGTAGTGTGAATAGTTTATATCTTCATGTCAAATTACCTGACAGTGGGTCCCACATAAGCATGGGTCCCACATAAGCAGATACGCCGCTCCTGTGCCAACACCAACAGTGACCACAGATGAACTTTCCGGCGTTTCAGCGACCCTAAAATCGTATTTCCAGTGTAGGATGATCGACAGGTCGAATGACTATCGATGGATTTAACTCTCTTATCGGATCGATCCGGTGGCAGCTTGGCAGGCCGGGGGCCCGGGTCACGCGCGCGCGCGGAGGCGCCGGACGACCGACCGACGTCCGTCGCGCACCATTGTTCGCTATCAGTCAAGCGTCCGCCGGACGCGAACGCACGCACGACCGCGACGGCGCCATTGTAGTCGCCCATCGATTCGGAGGAAAAGGCAGGCAGGGGGACCGGTGGGTTATCCGACTAGTCGGCCAGCTCTCGATGGCAGCCAGTGACCGGCCTGAGCTCGACGGGCTGGCACTGCCACCGGCAGTGGCATGCAGGTCGATCGACGGGGCCGGTGACGCGACGGCAGGTCGGTCGGTGGACGGACGGACGGATTGGAAGATGCGTATTTGGCATATGGGACCAATCATTGTACCGGGTAGCGCGGGAAAAGGGGGGACGCGATTGGCCGCGGGTCGACGCCGCCGGGCCGGCCGGACGGCGGCGAATATGGGAAAGGCGCGGTGGTGCGTCGCGCGCGTGCAAAAGGCTTTGATTGACGTGGATCTCCGCCGCGCTCTCGGCCACGGCGCACGGGTGCAAGAGGCCGACCGGCGCCACGCGCGCGCGCCCACCGGAACACGATGCCACTTGCGCTTGCGCGGCTGTTGCTTTCCGGCGAAACGCGACAAGCTAGCCCAGCGACGGTAGTACGTGGGCGCCGGCCGGCAAGAGCTAGCGGCCCTCTCTGATCTTGCGTGCGTAGCGAATCGTCGCACCGGGCCACCGGGCGCAGTAGGATCGATCGAGGAGTGCGCACCGTCTGGCACGTACGTACTGTTGTACGGTCCGGTACGTTACATGCTCAGGTGGTTCCAACAGGCACGAGCGCGGAGTACTGTTGTTCGTCTCCATTCCTTCATGCATGAACTCGATCTCTCCGAGAATGAGATGGATGAAATTGTTTCGCACGCCCCGGCCGTACTTTAGCGGTAATCATCATCATAGCTTAACACCAGGCAGATAAGAGCATCTTAGCGGATCCCGCGACCCGCGAAGAAACGTGTCGTTTTGTCTTCTTGGTCCGGCTATTGTCCACAACTATTTCTCGAAGACCTTAAGAAATAGCTCATATTCCCTCCGTTTCAACATACCTTCAAATCTAGACAATTTAAATCCATTAATATGGATCAAATAAGTACTTCCTCCGTCCTAAAAAGGACGTCTCAAGTTTATTTAAACTTGAATATATCTAAATACTATTTAGTATATAGATACATCCAAATTCAAACAAACTTGAGTCATTTTTTTTAGAACGGAGGGAGTACATATGTACAAGCCTTTTGATATGTGGTTTGGACCAAAATGAGTGAACCTAGATATTAAAAAAAATCAACATACATGTGTTATAGAAAAAAAGCTAGAACATGTTATATTTTTGAACTGAGGAAAAGTGCATTCCATACATGCATGAAATCTATAATAATGATATCACTTGCATCAGAAAAACTTAGTTTATGTATAAGTGTTATATTATTGGTTCTATTAATGCTTGATATATTCTTAAATTATGATTTAATGTTCAAGACCTCATCAAAATGGAAAATCATGAGCATAGCGGCAACATCATATAGTGTTGGGTACCTTAACACCGAGATGCCACCGGGTATTGGTGCTATGCAGCTGCACAAGGATGATAAGGAATAGTATATTAAGAATTTTCCTCTCGATTATACTATTTTATGTCCCAGAATCTGTTGGGCCATGTCCCTCCATATAGAGGAGTGTTGGTAGCCTAACATCAGCCCGTGAAAGTCTATATGTTTTAACCGTTGATCGATTCGTATCCAACTATTTAAGTGCTCCTTGAAAGAGAAGTAGAAAAGGAAATCCTAGCCATCCTTGGTGGCTGTACGAGACACTCTGAGAGAGTGAGAGTGTGAGCTGAGCAAGCAAGCCATCGTGGCTGTTATGTGAGAGGGTGAGAGAACACACAAAAACATCATAACCTAGTGAGAAGAGAGGGTTGTCTTCACCCATAACCTCTGGCTGGCTTCAACACGTACACGTTTGATGGATTGCCGGTCAAAGAGCTGAGCAAGCAAGCCATCATGGCTTCTTTATGGTTTGAAGGCTCAAACATGCTTGGATTTGGTCTAAACTTGGTGAGCTTGTTCTTTGCTTTGGGTAATTTCATATAGTTAGCTGGTTTGAGATTCGGGGCAGTGTAGAATCAGATTTGGAAGCGGTTTAGTCCGTTCGGACTGCTGCAGTTTCAGCAGAGAGCAGTTTTGGTAGACAAACAGTTTAGGCAGGCAAATAGTGTTCGATTGAGCTGAAATTTGGCATGTATGTTGGGTACTCGTATATCAGTTTGTCTACCAAGTTTGGTGCTGATTAGATCTACGGTTTAAGAGCAGTTTGATGATTACCGAAGAGGGCAAAAACTGAGATACTCTGCTTTGTTGTAATCTTTTATTCCAAGTGGTTGTTGTAATTGTTATCGGTTGGCAACGTGCTGAGTATGTTGCATCTCTCTAGATTTTTTAGACAAGACTCTATACTCAGGTTGCTCATAATGAGCATAGCGACAACATCATCTAGTGTTGGGTACCTTAACATCGAGATGCCACTGGGTATTGGTGTTATGCAACGGCGCTAGGATGATAAGGAAAAGTATGCTAAGAATTTTCCTCTCGATTATGCTATTTTATGTCCCAGAACAAGCTTGCACTTCTTTGCTTTTTTGTTTGTTGGGATCTTCTTTTATCTAGGCAAGCTAGCTATGTAGTGGCAGAGCTTAATTAGGGCCAAGGGGGGCCATTGCCCCCCCCCCCCTGCCGCCACCCTCTCCCGGAGTGGGCATGCACCGCTACTTGCAAACCGTATATAATACGATCAAGAATATATACATGAGAATAGTTGCAGGAATTTTTCCATTTTGGCACTTTTTTTGTTTATACCTGTAACTTGCTCTCTAGCCGGCAATCCATCAAACATATACATGTTGAAGCCATCCATCCAGCCATCCACACTGATAACGTTTCTTGTTGATCTTGTGACATAAAGGAGCTCGCAGCCGCATCAACGTTGATTTTGGCTACACCCGGAGAGGTGTAATCCACTTGATCGTTGGCATTTTTTTGAATTCACCACCCCTTTATTTATTATTGTTCACATCTTACACAAACACCATCAGTTGTTCATGTGCCTCGCTGCGTGCAGCAGACCTCTTCATCGACTCACAAAGCCTCGTTGGCGATGGTGCTTTTTTGGATCTTGCAATGGTGGAGGCTCGACGTCTCTTTCGGCATTCGTCTCGGCGGCGCTGGAGGTTGGCGAAAGCCGCTAGATTCGGTGGTTGCAGTAAAATCTAGGGGTCGTTTTGTATTTCTCGATCTCTTAGTCTTTTATCTGCAGTGTTTTCAGGATAATCATTTTATCCCAGTCTGTCTTTTAGTGTCCATTTGTGTTGCTTCATGTAACTTGATTTTTAATTAATGAAATATGTGGTTGCTCTAAAAAAAAACACCATCAGTGAAGATTGTAGCCAAACATGCACGGCCGGCCCTGGGAGGGAGTCTATAGGGGCGGCCGCCCAGGTCCCTGAAACCAAGGGGCCCCAAAATCTAAACTAGCTTTTTTTACTTGAAATCTGAACTAGCTAAGGCATAGGCAACAAAGGCAAAAATTATTTAATAGCGCCATTAGAACAGGTTGCGAGATATTTTAGAAAGACGAAGCCTTATGCTCCGTACAGCTGGAACTTTTGGGCCTCCCGTTTGGTTAACTCGGGCCTTCCTTTTTGATTTGTTTGGCCTTTTTTCCATTAATTAGGTATGAAGTGATTAAGTGGAGTTGTGTCTCACCTAAAAAAAAGTAGAGCTATGTCTTTCGCTAAAAAAGAGAGTGTGGAGTTTTCTCCGCTTGATAAAAAAATCGGGTGAGTCTGGTGGTAATGATCTAGAAATCTACTACTCTCTCCGTCTCATATTACTTATCGTAGTTTTAACCAAGTTTAGTGTAGATGCATATGTATGTAGATATATTTTAGTGCTCTCTCCGTCTTGAAAAAGATGTCTCAAAATTATTTAAATTTGGATGTATCTAGACACTATATAATGTATAGATACATCTCAATTTATACAAATCTGTAACATCCTTTTTTAGGAGGAAATGAGTATGTAGGTTTGCTCATTTTGAAAAAGTTGCGATAGCTAATGTATGATGGAGGGAGTACTAACACAGGGTGGAGAAAAGCACACAGTCGACTCATTTTTTCTTAGACAAAAAATGACTTTTTCCTTGTTGCAAGTTGATTTCTCTTATAGTCCTAAAAGTGCAAGCCCATGACAGATACCGTTCTGACTGATGTGTACTTACATAGCGTTGTTCGAGCGATGCTAAACAGTAGCTGGAGACGACAGTTTGTCGGCACTCATGCAGCCACGTTGAGAGGTGAGAAGTCGAGTCATCGACAAGAGACAGCAATACATCCATACCCTGAACGACGATACTGTTCAAGGCTGACATAATAATAACATACCATTATCAATGACTTCATAGCTGATAATATTAGAAGAAAATTTCAAAATAATACATATTATTGGATATCAAATGTTGCTTTAACCCATAAAAAATGTTGTTTTCATGCACACTTCAAAATTTTATTGTAACACTACACATTTAATTATTTCTATAGGGCATGAGTTTAGTTTTGCCCCGGGCCCCTAAAACCTCAGCCCTGCAAATATGCCTACCAACCGAGAGGTAAATAATGGAGTTTCTCGCCACACTGTGTGCATCTAAATTTGGTGATCTGTTTTCAAGGATGAACTCGACATTTTAAAATCTTTGGGGTTCTTGCCTTTGATCCGAATGGCATGGCCATACAAACCTTTCCCTTCCCCTTGCGGAGTGCGTACTACATTGCTGCAATCAGTTGACACTCTCAAGTTTGGTAAGAGGAGATCAACATCAGTTGCTAAACCCTCCCAGCATGTCATGGGAGTCTCCGTGTAAATCACCCCACTAAACACCACTGAGGATGCACTAATGAAATAACCATCTTCCCTCGAACCACAACATGTTGTAGCAACAACGTTCACCTTCATATATGCTCTAGCGGTGAATTCCACTCTGGTCTATCTAATGGCACAGCGGCACGCGGCCCAACTTTTTTTTAGTAGAACGGCCTCGCCTTTATTAAACACTCATATCAATGTTTACATGAATGCCTGCTTCAGTAGGTGGGTTTACAAGCCAAGTGTGCCTACCAACAGCTAGAGATGTTGCCGTCCGAGCTAGTATGTGCCCCTCGCCGTTTGCTTCTCTTCGTTCATGCATAAAAGACACCTCCTGGAAAAGCTGTTGTCTTGCAAGGATCTCTTTGACGATCATGCAGTGGGGGGGCTCTCTAATGTCCCTGTCCAATCTCTTTGATCATGTTGAGTCAATCAGAGGATATTTGGAACTTGACCAACCGCAAATCAGTCGCCAAACTCAGTGCTTCAGCGCATGCCATGGCCTCCAATATCTCCGGATCAATCACACCATCAATGGTGATAGCCGAAGCTCCCAGGTACTCGCCTTGATCGTTTATGCAGATAGCACTAAAAGCACCTTTGCTTCCTGATTTAGAGACTGCACCATAGATATTAATCTTGGCTTTACCCATGGGAGGAGGAGCCCATCTTGCTTTTTGACTCGGTGCCCCTACCTTTGGTACTTTACACGCGTACTGCAACTTAGATAAATATCTGGTAATAAAGTCGTGTGTTGATAGAAGTGACTGGAATTCGTCCTCGTGAATAAACTTCCGACGAGCCCACCATATTGCCCACAGGGTAACCAGAGTCTCAATGAAATTCTCCTGGATCAGTGTCTTGCTCAAAGAGAGCAACCACAATTTTGTATCATGAGTCTCATCAGCAAACAAAGACAATGTTACATCATCTTCGTTAAGAGCCCAGATAGCCCTAGCCATGTTGCATTCAAGCAGGGAATGTCTCCATGTGTCGGTCGCCAGGTTGCAGACCGGGCAAACAGCCGAAGTGGCCAAGTGCCTGTGTTCCCTAACCTCTCTAGTTGGTAGAGACGAGCGTGCTAAACGCCATGCAAAAATTTGGATCTTTGATGGAACCTTGACTCTCCATAATTTCTTCCAGTTCTTCTCCATAATTTCAGAATTAGAGGATTCGGAGCGGCCCTCTAGATAATTCTCTCTACGGCATTTGGTTTCAATGATCATCTTATATGTGGAACGGACCGAAAAACACCTGACTTATCATGGTGCCAAGCCCAAAAGTCTTCTTGGACGATATAGCTTATTGGAATATGCTTAATCGCATCAATATCCATTGGAAGGAAGAATTCCTGCAGCTTAGGCACATCCTAGGTTCTTGTAGCAGACACAATGTAATCCGAAACCAACATTGGAGGCTCATCCTTGATGCACGCATATGGTCTAAGAAAATCCCTCGGTATCCAATTATCATTCTAACAATTCGTGGTAGCACCATCGCCTATTCGCCGAATCAGCCCCATCTTTAGTACGTCCCGGCCTTCACACATGGATCTCCAAATCTGAGAAGGAGAAGTCCCAAGGGACGCCGAGAGGATATCAGTTTGAGGGAAATAAACGGCTTTTAGAACCCTAGCACTCAGTGATTCAGGTTGTGTTAAGATTTTCCAAACTTGGCGTGCCAGCAGGGCGAGATTAAAAATCTCTATATCCCTGAATCCCATGCCACCCTTATACTTAGGCATCGTCATCGTGTCCCATGAGACCCAAGCTGCCTTCCTCTCGCCTTTCTTACTTCCCCACCAAAATTTTCTAACCATTGAAGTAATATGATCACATAACACCCCCCCCCCCCCGCGGCAGCTTGAAAAGGGCCATTGAGTACGTTGGGATTGCTTGAATCACTGACAGTAATCTCTCTATCCATCCTTGGAGCCTTTTCCAAATCCTATCCTTGAGATAACCGAACGCACCATTTTTAGAGCGACCAACATCCGAAGAAAGACCAAGATACTTGTCATTTAAAGCCTCATTATGGACGCGGCCCAACTGGTCCGCAATAGTGATCACGTAGGGCAAACCGAGTGACCCACTATATTTTCTTAAAGCCCAAAGAGCTAAGACCGATATGCCCCGAATTTAATGAACACATGGGCTCTTCTGTGCCAATCACCGTCGAAAATTGCGGGCACTATATATATATATATATCGCTTAGTGTGGCTATTTTTTTAAAAAAATATGATTTTTTATTAAATTTCATAAATAATACATAATTTTGATAAATTTCAAATCTAGCGCGGCATCGGGGTTTGAACTCCCGACAAGGACCTTTCGAGAGTTTAACTCCCGACCAGTTGGTCAGAGGCAGGCACAGAGTGGTGCATGGCGAGTGCTTGTCGAGTATTGGTCAGGAGTTAAACTCCTAAAAGGTACTTGTCTTGAGTTAAACTCCCGATAGGTCCTTGTCGTGAGTTCAAACCCTGAGACGCGCTAGATTTGTAATTTGTCAAAATTGTGTATTATTCATGGAATTTAATAAAAAATTGTATTATTAAAAAAATAGCCTTAGTGTGAGTCCAACCTATCATGGCCGAGTTTTTTATTTTTGCTCTTCTGTTTTGTCTATTTTCGTTGTTTTATGTTTTGCTTTTTCTAGGTTTTTTTTTCGTTATTTCATCCCTCCCTATTTCCCTTTTATTGTTTTTGTTTCTTTTCCTCTATTCCTCTTTCCTTTTTCTTTTTGTTTCTTTTTTCGTTTTACCTGGTGAACATTTTTAAGCGCCATAAAATTGAACCAATTTAGAAATTTATAAACCAATTTTGAAAAAGATGAACCAAATTTGAAAACCATGAACCAATTTCTAAATTCCTTAACTAATTTGGAAAAACATGAACCAGTTTCGAAATTCGTGAACCAAATTCAAAAACCTAACGTTATTTTTTTAAGTACTATACAATTTTTTAACCAAAATTCAAAAATCATGAACCAAATTGGAAAAATAAATTCTGGACTTGAACCTTTTTTATCTGAACCCTTTTTTTAAACGTGAATTTCTTTTAAACTAAATAAAAATGTTAAACAAAAAGAAAACAGCAAAATGAACAAGAAACAGTAAAAAAAAAAGCACGCATATGCTCGAGCAGTCGAGCTCGCGAAGTGGCACTTCAGTAATTCAGTCCCCCGCTGGGCCGGCCCACGTACGGAAGGACTGGAGCCAGGCTCGCCGGGCGGGCTCGCTCGAAGCGAACGGGGAGTCCGTGTATAGGCTGTTCCCCCTCGTCTCTCTTCTCCCTCTCCGACCTCGCCATGGACAGCGCCGCCTCGAACTCCTCCTCCAGCGCCGCCGCCGCGGCGGCGGCTGCTGCGTCCGCTTCCGGTAACGGCGTACAAGGTGGCGCAGGAGGCGACCGTCCCGAAGACGCCTCGAAGCAAAACCTGGCACAGGTGACGGGTTCGATCCAGAAGACCCTGGGGCTCCTCCACCAGCTCAACCTCAACGTCTCCTCCTTCAGCTCGGCCTCGCAGCTCCCCCTCCTCCAGCGCCTGTGAGATCCCTACCTCAGCAACCTCGTACCCTCGCCCAGACCTCCCCTACGACCCCGCTTTCGTGCCACGGGCTTTTCTGCCCTTGCGGATTTCTTAGGGTTTGGTCTTGTCATACGATGCAGGAATGCGCTCGTGGCGGAGCTCGACACGATGCAGAAGCTCGCCGACGGGTGCAACATCCAGGTGCCCATGGAGGTCGTCAAGTGAGGAGATCGTGTTCAGTCTCGTCTCTTACTGACCTGCTCATGCCTGTTGTTGACCCTTGCCTGAAACGTGTGCTAACGGTTGCTGCTGGTTCTATCAGTTTGATTGACGACGGGAAGAACCCCGATGAGTTCACCAGGGACGTGCTCAACAGCTGCATCGCCAAGAACCAGATCACCAAGGGCAAAACTGATGCTTTCAAGGTACGGATGGCTCAAATTTTAGATCGAATTGTTGATAGAAATGTGATAAAGTTCAGCCATGAACAAAACATGCCCATAGAAATGTCTGAAATCTTTGTAGCAGCATAGAGTACGGTGGATCGAAGCTTGCTGGTGGGTTGTTAGGGGGATGAAAACAACAAGTAGTACTGTTTTTCGTGTAAAAGAGAATACATGCTTTTGATATGAATGATGTTGGTTCAAATTGAAGGGGATACCTTCTTGTATGCCCCATGAATACAAACCACATTAGAGCTTTCTGTATCGCATCCCTTATCTTCCATATAGTGGCCTCCAAACCACAGATGAAGGAAATACATGGTGTCTTTCATGAATTTAGCGTTGATTTATGAAATTTAGTTGCACTGTAGCAGCTTATTCTCAAGAAGAATGGAATCACTCCCTCTCCATCCACTTAAGTTTGTTCTGGTAAACAGGTTACATCCCATCCTTTTTAAGGATACTACTCATTTTCAAACCTGTCCCTGTTGTTACTCCCATTGACTGACATCCGTAGATAAATTTAAGTGAAATGTGCGGCCAGTGTTTGTTGTACTGCCCATGTGGATTCTATCTCTGTACCATCTAGCTGTATAAGAATGGATAGATGGCAATTTTGTATCCAGTATCTGTATAGCATTTACTAAATAGATGTTTGAGCCCAAGTTTGTCCTACCAAATATTTGGCTAGCCAAAATATGTGCCAAGGTTTTGCTTGCCAATGATTAGGCCAATGTTGGCAAGAAAATGAACTAGAGTTTGTAAATTGGCGTAGGAATGCTAAATTTTGGCAACCATGCAAACAAGGACCAATATTAGTGCTATGGCATTGTGCCCCTGGTTGTATCAACTATCAAGGACCTTGTAAACGCTGAATGTTTGTTTGAATGGATGAGCCAAGCTTTGATTAAAAAAATTATTTAGGTCTGGCCAAAAAATTGGCAAGGCCGATTTGGACATGAACCAAACATTAAATGTGGGGCCTGTGTTTGTTCTACTGCCCATACAGATCCGTGTCTCTGTATAATCTAGCTGTATATGAATTGATAGATGACAATTTTGTATATGTATCTGTATAGCATTTCTTGTATGGATGTATAGTTGTAAGGCCCACCTGTTTTTAGGGTTTGCCATGATTTATCAGTGTCCTGTTTGCCTAACAATTCACTTTGTGATAAAAACGTCTTGCCATTGATTAAAATTTAGGAGAATACTTATTTGAACACCTGGTTTCCTCGTGGTTGTGTACTTCTGACTATAATTTGAGCCGTGGCGTTAATTTTCCCTGCCATTTTCCTTGTATAATGTTTCCGTCGCAACTCACGAGTATTGCGTTCTTATGACTTTGTTCGCTGATATTTGTCCCGAACTTCTGACAGAAATTATACAAGATTTTTTTAAACTGTTTTCTCTACTATTCTGATTCTTTTAGTTAGTCTTTTATAAGTACTTGTAGAGGAACTAGTTGTCGATTGCAATGACAAAATAATGTTCTGAACATGTTTGTTTCAGAGTCTGAGGAAGCATCTTCTTGAGGAGCTCGAAGAAGCTTTTCCTGAAGATGTTGAAGCATATAGGCAGATACGTGCTACTTCTGCTGCTGTAAGTCGAAATGCGCCTTTATTTTTAAGATATATGTTTATTTGTTTAGAATGTTGCTCACCACAAATATGCCAATGAGACAAAAACAATATGATCACCAACTAATGTATAGTAATCATATGTGGTTTTATGTTCCAGTTATCACAATGCTCAGTGCATCTTTTCACCCTTGTGCAAGTGTAAGCTTAAGTTGGTCTGACTATTTATGTGCTGGATTAGAACCTGCCATTTAAACATTGATATTTTTTTTCCGTTGCTAATGCATATTCTTTGTAAGTCTACACCAGCCATTGCTTTGTCCTATTCCCTCCGATCCAAATTAATTAACTTGGATTTGTCTAGATTCGGATGTATCTTGCACTAAAACATGTCTAGATACATCTGAATCTAGACAAATCGGAGTCAATTAATTTAGATCAGAGGGAGTACTAGTTTTTAGCTTCAAGATTTTACTTGTCCACTGAAAGTAAATGTTTTTTGACAGTTTATTTGTGCTTTACTGCATTAGTTTCTTAACTCGTTTTTGTCCAGGAATCGAAGCGGTTGGCTCAGTCCCAAAGTGTTTTGCCTAATGGAGATTCCAAAGTGAAAGCTGAACACTGACAGAAGGATCCGACTGCAAAGAGCAAGCCCTGTATCTCTCCTACTAGTTTGAGGAAGGCTTTGTGAACAAACAGCTGATATATCCTTGCATGCACTGGCCCCTGCATATAAGTGATCAATACATCTGTTTATTGTCTGATACTCTCTCCGATCCAAATTTGTTGACTTGGTTTTGTCTAGATTCGGATGTATCTAGCACTAAAATATGTCTAGACATATCCGAATCTAGACAAATCTAAATCAAGTACTAATTTGGATCGGATGGAGTATCAAATATTCAACTTGCCTATTCGTGGAAGTGAATTACCCCATGATGTATCATCAGTTTATGATACCTGTGTTCATGAAACTAGCTACCAGTAGATTTTTTCATGTTTTTTACTTGTCTGTACATACAGTAGGGTTGCAAGCGGCAACCTGCATAAGCCCGCGAAAGCAAAATTTAGTTTAAACTAGACAGATTTTATTGATAAAAATGAACTAAACTAACAAATTTTGATCATGAAGCGGGGTGGGTGCCACTTTGCAACTTTATCATACGGTACCACCATCCATAATTAGAAATTTGGTACAAACAAACTGCAATGCCATGGCTGATAGCTTCTGAACTTTGAAAATCATGGAACTAATAATCAACAGCTAAAAAGATCTGATTGTAGTACAGTATTAATCTCCATTAAGTCAGGCAACAGATCAGCCATTCGTATACAAACAAACCGTCACCACACGTCTATGTTTCAGTCATGCATTACCAAATTGTTATCTGATGCATGTGTGCTGAGACAGCAACATACGGCTGGCTCGATAAAGAATTACCATCAGATTGTTCATTTTAGTAACAAAGAACAATGCTCTGCTAGAAACATACCACTCCCTCCGTCTTAAAATAGATGTCTCAGGGTTTTCAAAATTTAGATGAATCTATATACTAAATAGTGTCTAGATTCATCTAAATTTTGATAAATCTGAGACATCTATTAAATTTGATAAATCTGAGACATCTATTTCGAGACAGAGGGAGTAGTCCTAAAAAAAAGGATGTCTCAACTTTGTTTAGATTTGTTTGTATCTATACATACTAAAATACATCTAGATACATATATGTAGTTAAACAAAGTTGAGACATCGCATTTAGGACGGAGGGAGTATAAAATAGAACCAGACGGATATACCACAAACAAAGATTCATCAGTCGAGGTCCTTCACGCTAGTGAGTACATAGTATATATACACACAAATATTTTTAGAACATACACTACTGGAAACACTAAAGAAAATACAACTTCTTTCATAACATCGAGATCAACGCCTTGCTCTCTACAAGACGGGACCAAGCAACAGTGATCTCCAGCTTAGAGTCGCCAAGGTGACATACATCCAGAGTTATATTGCACTCCTGGGCATCCATGGACACTACTACCTGATCAGCCACACCCCCACATTTCAATCTGGCTTCTATCACAACTTCTAGCTTTCCCCGTAATTTTACAGAGACAGCATGCCTTGATAGATTAAGGTAACCCTTTGGACAAATAGGCATTTCTCCATCTTGAAGAACAACTTGCCGAAACGAGGGGTCAGCAGCTATGTGTTGAGAATCAGGCAACTTTCCTTTCCTCCGAGGCAGAGAGCAGCAAACAACTCGGCCGCCATACTCAAAAGGACTTGGTCTCCCTTCTGGAACATGGACATGGATACCCACGATCGTCGCCTGAACTGAGGCTCCAAGTGGCTCTGCGCTTAACACCATTGTGCAATAGTCTCCTTCCAGAGGGGTATATAGAGTGCGTAACCCATGATAACTACTGCTGTAGTACCAGACATGGCTCATCAGCACACTATCTTCAGACTTTTTTGTGCCCTTCACTTTCAGCTCGATTTCCACATGAGCAGGTTCCCGAGTCACAATTGCACGAGACGGACCAGTCAAGCGCAAAAATGGATCCTACAATTATTCAGTTTTGCATTAGTTCTCCTTCTTGTCTATTGTTTAGTGCTTGATATGTGTTCTTAAGTACTCCGTCCGTTTGAAAATATAAGATGTTTTAGGTTTGTGAAGAGAATGTATCTAGACTTGTTTTAGTGTGTAGATTCACTCCAAACATGAGTGAACCTATATACTAAAAGTAGTCTAGATACATTTGCTCCACAAAGCTAAAACATCTTATATTTTGAAACGGAGGGAGTACATGCTATTTCTAAAAGTATCTCTTCATAACCAATCAAGGAGATAAAATATATACTATACTGACCTTTGGAGTGAGTATTTGGCAGTTATTCCTCTGACGGGAGAAGAGAATGTTGCGATTGCGATCCACCGTGTCTCTTGCAGCAACCACGCCGTACACTCGCAGCGGCCAGCTCAAGCCAGAATTCCTTTCTATTTCTGCGACTTTGATGGAGTATATCTGCAGAGTGCTGTCAACCAAAGCAGCAGAAGGACTTTGTCCCGGTGTACTGTACGTAAACTGCATAGAACTCAATGACGCTGCAGCCATAAAAAAAGAAGACTGTTAGAGAATCATTCGCCTGGCTACTAGGAATTATAAAGTTAATACCTTTCCTTGTTAAAGAATGAAAAAATGGTACCAAATGCAGTAGGAAACAATGAGCAGATAAGTAGTGTGAACGAAAGTTTTTACTCACTCATCTCTGTGAAGGTACCGCAAAATATGGACCAATTGTATACCCAGCTCTGGCGGTACTTATCAAAGCACTCCTCCTCAGTCTTATATGCATTCATCTTCTTGGCTTCCTGTATCTCCAATTTAATGTTTGTGGAAGAGGAAATCCTTGGTGACACCTCGTCCTTTCCCTTGGCTGCCTCCACAGTCTCCATGGAGATTATCGGCGGCTCTATTTCATCCGATTTGATTTTGGTGGTGTTGTCCTTGAACAGCAATTGGGATTTCCCCTTGTAACTAAGAAGCCCCATCTGATCCAACTGGCTGCAGAGCTGGTCCAACCCGTTGAAGATTGCATTTGATCTGTATTTGTAGTAGGTCTTAGGCGACTGCATCTCAGTTGCTGATTTGCCCTTGTCTTCCATCCTAGTCTTCCCATCCATCTTTTCCATGAATGGCTCTTGGCACCTGCTGTTGTCCACTTTCTCCATCATCTGCAGCAAACTCGTCACGTCCCTGTACATGTAATCCATGTGGATCTTGATCTCGCTAATGCTATAGTCGCTAATCCTCAGCTTCGGCTCGGTTTTCAGTTTTGTGGCATTCTTGGAGATAAGATCGAGTAAGGAGTAGATCTCCATGGCCGACTGAGTCTCCAATGTTGTCTTCCCCCTACGGATCTCCTTCGCAGTATGTTTGAACGCCTGACCACCATCCACACATTCCTCCCTCGGGATAAAACACCGCTTGTCTTGAATAAGCAGTGACCAAGCAACAGTAACCTCCAGCTCATAGGGGCCAAGATGACATTTGTGCGTGCTTGATTTGCATTCCTGGGGCAGGAAGAAGACATGGCCACGGAATTTGGATGAATGGATGGTAACTCTCAGCTGTCCGTTTAACTCTACAGAAACAACACGCCTTGACAGATGAAGGTAACCATCATGGGAATTGTTAGACGCCACCAAGTGATGTTGAAGTACAACCTCTTCTTCGTCTTCAGGTTTAACGACGGGTCCCTTGGCAATGCAGCTAACTTTACCGCCATGTTTAAAAGGCCATGCCCTCTTCCTCCAATTAATAACACGGACAGCCACGACGGTTGCTTGGACCGTGTTTTCTAACCTGGCACACCGTAACATGATTTTGCAGTGGTTATTGTTCAACAGAGTGGTCTCATCGCCGCTGTAGACGAAGGTCTGCCGCATCAGCACTCTATCTTCTGATGCCGTTTTTCTGCTGCCCTTTACTTTCAGTTCGATTTCGAAGTCAACAGGGTCAATAGCAACAATTGCACGAGACGGGCCAGTCAATTCCAAACAAGGATCCTGCAATTTCCGTCCGTCCCAATATAAGAAACAGACCAACAAATATGCAAGCAAAAAAGGAAGTAAAGAGAAACTTCGGGGAGGAGAAAACCTTTTTAGTGAGTATTTGGCAGTTATCCCTTGCACGGTGGAAGAGAATGTTGCGATTGTGATCCACGGTGTCTCGGGCGGCAACCGTGCCGTACACACGCAGTGGCCAATTCGACTCGAGAGCTTCCTCATTCATCTCTTCGAGTTTGACAGAGAAGATTTGCAGGGTGCTGGCAACTGAAGCAGCATCGCCTGGCGGTGTAGTGTGCGTGAAGTGCATCGAACTCAATGAGGCTGCAGCCAGACGCCCGCCGAGAATGAAAAAAAAGAAGATTTAGATCGATCATTAGTACAAGTAAAGTAAATCCCTTGTGAGATGCAGTATGCAGGAAAGAAAAGCAACCTAAAGGGAGTACTCACTCGTATCTTCGGAGGGTCTTCTAAACAAATCGTACAACTTGGATAGAAAGATGCGACAGCTGATATCAGAGAACTGGTTAGTCTGCATCTTCTCCTCCATCATCCCCTTAACAGCCTCAATCTCCAATTCTGCTGCCTCAATGCAAGTGGCGCTTTCCTCTCCCATCGCATCGGCTTTCTCAATCTCAAATTCTGCAGTCTCGGTGCAAAGTAGTGCCTTCCTCTCCCATCTCATTGGCGGCCGAAGTGGAAATCAACTCGCCTTTGGCTCCCCTCGGCCGTCTCCATGGCGACCTCCAGTTTTATTCTTTTGAGGTTGTCCACCGTCTTCTTGATCAACTCGGAGATTCTTGGATTGGAATCCAAGACGGAAGTGGAATTCAGGATTCCGTCGAACAGCATCAACTTATGGAAGATCGAATCGAACACAAACTCGGAGTAGCTCAACATCACCTGGGTGTCCGTCCTTTCGACCATCCTCCCCTGCTCCTTCGCCTACGCCATAGTCTTCACCACCACCAATTCCTCCCCCCACCTCTTGAGAATACCCTCGGTGGCCCCCAATTCCTGCTTGATGCTGTCTTGAACCCCCGGATCGATCTCGCCCTTTTCCAGAGACAAAATCATGCGGCGGAGAGCATCGACAAAGGGGTAGAGCTCCTCCGCAACCTTGCCCATCGGCATCTCGTCCAGGCCCGGCCCTGTGGAGGGGCGACCGCCCCGGGCCCCTGAAATCAAGGGGCCCCAAAGTCCCAACTAGCTAAGCGTATAGAGCGGCCGAGGATGGGAGGACAAATCTGGAGCCGCCATTAGAAGCATGTCGAGTTTTTCTGTCGTAATGTTCAGAGAGACGAGGAGAAGCGTTGTGCTGTTTCCCCCGGTGGACTTGAACTTGGGCTTTGTTTCCTTTCGTTAGGTACTTGCGTAGGGCCTTTTCTTCCTCTGTCAGCTTGGGCCTTTTTTCATTGAATCGTTAGCTTGGGTCTTTTTATTCATTGAAATTAGCTACGAAGGCAGCAAGTGGAGTGGGGCATGTATGCTTACCTGGGTCCACGTGATTTCTCTTTAAAAGTGTAAGTGTGTGTTTGGATAGCCCGGGCCAGCAGAGAATAGCTATCTCACTTTAGCTTGGCTGTGGTTAGATTTTTAACATGTTTGGTGGCTCGTGTTTGTTAAGACGTGTTCAGTGTGTCTGCTGTTTGGTGGGTTGTATGGGAAAAGAAATGCTGAGGAGGTTCAATACTTGTACAGAAACCCTGGATACAAAAATAAATACAATTAGGTCCCTTGTATAAAATAAAAAGCAATCAAGTCCTTGTTAACAAAAATAAAAACGCAATTGGGTCCTATGGCCGTCTGTCGAGGCTCTCGACGGGGCGACGCTGGCCATGGAGGTGCTGGTCAGGGCGGTGCTCGTCCTGCTCGTCAAGGTGCCGAAGGCGATGCAGATAAGGGTGCGGCTGGCCTATTGCGATGTCGTTGAGGAGGAGGTTCTTTTATTTCTTTGGTAGATTAGGAAGAGTAAGAAACACCTTGATCTATGGCCCAATTGGTATGGGTTCGGTTCTTCTATTTCTTTTCTTCTACCAATTTATTGATAGTGCCACGACTTAAGCACGTTTCTTCGGGCGAACTAGGTCTGTGTCCGTCGCGCAAGTGGCCGCTCACTCCGGCAAACAAAAAACGACGAATATGTTGGTTTGTACGCATCAATGGGAGGAAGCGCTGAATAATACCACCTCGCTCCTTTACACGGGATCCAACCTGTTCATATACATTCTCTCAAGGTGCCCGAAATGAGCAAGCGGGCCGAAAATCAAATAAGCAGCACCACTGTTGATTGATATTTGAAATCAAGTCATAGAAAAGAATTAAATTCCACATGTTCCTAGCGGGAGAGAGGGCAAACCGGCTTCGGCGGGAGGAAGAAGATGTCGGGTGCGGAAGGTCCCGGATGGAACGAGGTGAAGGGGTCCAAGGGGACCAAGGCGGACACCGTGACAAGGAGAGTGATGAGGGACACAGGGAAACCGTTGGGTTTCTGGGTGTGGGGAAGATGAGCGAGCGAGGCTCTCGGCGGCGGCGAGTGACGAGGGATAGAGAAGAGGGATTGTCGTGCGTGTCAGTGGGGATTTTACACTTTACTGGTCCAGACCCCACGGGGTCCTTTTCTTTCTCCAAAACATTTCTACATATTCTTGATTTTCTTTTGCGTATTTGATAGCAGAAGAGAGAGATAGTGTACAACCACGATTTTGCGTTCTTCAGCTAACCAATTCCTATTTCTCTATATGTGTATGTTTAATAGTTATAAGCTAAATATAAACATGGCCTAACTGCTATTTTACTTGAAGGAAAATTGTACATAGTCAGAGTACTTTTGCAGTCATATCATCATTGTTGATTATATGTTTTTATTTAACCTATTTTCATGTGTATAATAACAAAAATAGTGTCGGTGTTATGGCTAAATATTAATTTAGCATGTACTTTTGAGAATCACAAGCGGATAAAAGAAACACCATGTCTCAACAATTCAAAAAAGAAACGCATATAAGCCTTGACTAGCAGAAATACCCGTGCGTTGCACCGGGATAAAAAAACATTACTTGCATTCTTTGAAAAGGAAAAAAATCTACATATCATATTGTGTATCTTGGGGGATCCAAAATAGTAATAGTAGTATTATAAAGCTGTGAACAAACATAAATAATGAATTACCTGAGATAACCAAACAACTTCAGCCTCTAGATCGTTAATTCAGGTGTAGCAATAGTCTGCTCATGAAAAGTTATGTACTTGTTAAAAAAATCGTGCGCTAACCCGAAGCTTTGTTCTGCATATGCATGTCTCCTTTATTAAGGCACCGAATCATGTTTTACCGGTCAATTAGAGAAGACAAACCCTGATAAAAAGCATTGTCAACTAAAGAAGATTTATGGTTCCGCATTCTGAAGACATGGAATGATGAGGGAAATAGTGTGGGTTGTAGCATACGGCTTGCCGTCAACTGCTCCGACCGACAGCCCGACTCTCGGCTAGCACCAGGCCGATCTGCACCCCCGCCTGCTCGCCCTCTCCAGAAAAGTGTAGGATTGCCGTCAAACTCCCGAGCACGCCGGGACCAGATCGAGGCACGACCCTGCGCTCGCCCTCTCCAGTTGTATGTGTGCTGCCAATCATTCCAGTTGCCACCCCGATCCCCGTACGACCCAACCTACACCAAGCTCGATGTACCTCCTCCAGCTACAGATGCGATTCGTCCTGCTAGGGAAGATCAAGGAGGCGTGACCCCATTGCTTGCCTCCTCCAGCTACATATGTGATTCCTCCTGCTAGGGCAGCCACGGGTCTAGGAAGTCGTCGCTGGCCTTCTTATCCGCGGATTTTGAGAAATCGATTTGATTTCGAGAGGAGGCACGGTGGCCGGATGGTGGATACGTTTTGATCTCTCTTGTTTATATGTATTCTAGGCAATCGATTCCTGAGCCAAGCCCTAGGTGCCACGAAACAAAACCAAAACGGATCGTAACCGAACCAAGCACGACTTTTGATCTCTCTTGGCAGTTGACGAATGGTTTGAGGAAGGAACTGGTGACTAAGGAAGACGTATATCTGTTTTTTTTTTGAAATCAGGAAGACGTATATCTGGTAATATAATATATGACCCACCGATCGATTATACGTTTTGTGTAGTTTTTTCCAACTTACCGGTGGCATTGGTTGTACAACGTGGTTTGGTGGGAGGGTAAAACGGTCCAGAAAAGTGTAGATACTACAAGAAACACTCCTTCCTTTATTATTAGGTATAGATATAGATATAGATATAGATATAGATATAGATATAGATACCAAAATATCGGGAGTAACTGAAGATTCATAAACACCGTCAAAGATGGTGGCACAAAGGAGAAGTGTCATTAATGATGGCAGGTATGTTGGTTGGCTGGCTCAGTGCATCGCCTCCACCCCCTCCAAAGGCGGAGCTGGCCCAGGCTACTCAGGCCATGGCCTTGGGCGTGGAAAATCCACTTGCCTACATAATAGAGCTTGGCCTGGGGCGTAGCTCAGCCTAGCCAAGCAAACAAACCAAGCCCAGTAGGCTTTTCCCATTTGTTTCTCGAGGAACGAATCGAATAGAGGAACACAACAGCCCCTAGCAACGACCTAAATGACAGAACGAGAACGAGTAAACCAAAAAAACGACCCCCAATGTCGGCTCGTCTAGGGACCCTGCTGGCCACCGCCCGGTCGTCAACAGTCGCCCGCTCGCCCGATCCATGACCTCCAGCCTCCGCTCACCTCCTGCCTCCCGGTGCCTCGCGGCAACCCGCGTCTCTGCTGAGTCTAGGTATCCCCCTTTCAGCTTTCCCCTCTTCAAAATCTTGATCCCCTCTAACATTTACATCGGTTAGATTTTCCCCTTTGCTGGCCTGACCTCTATCCCAAGCCATTTTAGTTAATCTTGCTTCGATTTATACTTCACAGGAAGACAATATGAACAAACAAAAAATAATTGATAGCCTTTTCCAAGTACAAACCACAAATTCAGGCCCTTCAACTCAAGCAAGTGACAATCTTCCCCGTGTTACAGCTGAACTTAGGCCTGGTGATGTTGAATCAAATCCTGCTTGAGAATACCAATTGTGAATTTGGATCCACATATTAGAGATCTGGCTAGATGGGAGTACATTAGTAGGGGCCATGCCAACCAACTGATCATACATATGAAATGGGTAGGAAATGTTTACAGAAGCTTTCATCATTATTGGTACAATAATCATCATGACTGGTTGGACTTGGAGTATAGTGTTGCTAAAAATGCTGCCTTTTTTATTTTTTTATTTTCTATTTATAAGCAACCAAGAGCTAAAAACTATGGTATTGAATCATTCACCAAGAATGGGTTTAAAACATGGAAGGATGGGCCTAGTGTTCTTACTCGCCATGTTGGTAAACATGATAGTCCTCATAATAAAGATAGTCAACATTATATGGATTTCAAAAATCAGAGGCAAAATCTTCCACATGTGATTGATCGGGGTACTAATAGTGACCAAGAAAAATACAAAGTTGGTCTCTTGATTGTATTGGGCGTGGTCAATTAAGGTCTTGCTTTTCGTGGACATGATAATGATTCCAGTAGCTCAAAGAATAAGAGTAACTTCAAGGAGATATTGGAATGGTACATGAAGAAATATCCAAAGGCAGAAAAATTGATTAAGGAAGCCAGGGAGAACCATAAGTTTACTTCACCTGAGATACAATTGGACTTGTGCACAAGAGATCACCAAAGCCATTATTGAGGATATTGGATATAGTAAATTCCTTGCTTGTTGATGAGTCCAAAGATGCATCTATCAAAGAGAAAATGGCAATGTGTTTGAGGTAGGTGCCTTGGCTTGTATCGTATGCAAATCTGATTGTATGTATGTGTGTTGTACTAATATTTAATCATGCTCCTTTTCTCTTATTTAGGTATGTCAACAAACGAGGGGAGGTGATTGAGAGATTTAATGCAATTGAGCATGTTCCTGATACTAGAGCAGCTTCACTCAAGGCAGCTGAAAGAGCATGTGGGCCCCCATGTGTGATTTTGATAATTAATAACAATCTTTATGGACTAATGTGTGTATTAAGTTGCACTTATAGGATTTGTCCATTGACATCGCTTGGAGAATGTGTTGGATTCAAGGTTGATGAAATGAAGAATATGATGTGTGGTGCAAGCTCAAGATGCGCTATCTCTAGAAAATCTCATGCTTGAAGCTTGCCATCCTCGGTGGTCATGGTGTGTCAAAGAGGAAACAAGAAAGGTGTTTCATCTTGAGAAGGACACTATCGTCTACATTGCGCTCAAGTGGATTGCTCAAGGCAAAGGTAATCTTGATAGGTTTTCCCTTTTGTCGGTCTCAATTGTTAGTTAGGAGACCGGGTTTAGAATAGATCACCATACTATCAAGAGGGGCTCTCGAGTAACTCAATCATATCGTTCAGAGAGAGCTCAAACCTTCGCATTCTTAGCATCATCCATTCTTGGTTTTTATTTGGATCTTATCCTTGTGAGACTCTAGAGCTTGTGGTAATATTCATAACAAGCTCTAGTTCATCAAAAACGGATTTCCCTATTGTATCTTATCGTGTTTTTATCTTGGCGGTTTTCCGTTTTTTCACCAAGGGAGGTATCTCACATTATAATACATCCAATATTCTCACTTGGTGATAACCAATATTTTCGGGTAGCTCTTGTTGCCCTCTTTCCAACAAAATTGGTTTCGGGTCAATTAGAGTTACCAAACTAAAGTTATCACTGTTTGAATATTGCCTTATTTAGTTTGAAAAGGAAAAAATAAAAAATGGTTTTCTGGCTCGCCCCTGCACGTGCGCCACCTTCTGTGTCGCCCGGTTGGCCCAACCGGTAGCACCGGCCCAACGCGGTAGTACCGCCCGGGCGGGCCGGTACTACCGGGCCGGCCCAGCCGCCCCCGCCCAGCTCCCTAGCCTAGTTTGCTCCGTCGCCTGCTCGCAAGCTTGCGCGTGCTCGCCGCTCCCGATTCTCGCTCCCGTGCGCGCCGCCTCGCCTCACTCCCGCTCACGCCCAGCTGCTTCCCCCGATCCCCTTCTCCATCTAGTTGGCGCCCGTGTTGACCGGCTGCCTCGCTCGCTTGGCTCGCTGCTGGCATCCTGTGCGCGGCTGGGCTGCCGGGCGGTAGTACCGGCCCAATACGGTACTACCGTCCCAGACCGAAAATAGCCCCAACGGGCAGATTTCAGCCCCTTCTATTTAAGATTTTCCCCTTGTTCTTTTTGGTCAGCTTCTTGTCCTCTATTTCTTCAAGCCTTTGCCCCATTTGTTTTAATCTCTTGAGCTTGATTCTCTATTCCCCTCCAATGATTCTTGCCAATATTTGAGAGGAATATAGATGAGATCTAGATCTACAATTCGACCAAACCAAATCATCTCTTTGTGAGTGATTCTGTGAGATCTAGATCTTGGGGGATTTTGTGTTCCCTTTTGGTTCTTCCTCTCTTGTTCCCCCAATTTCTTTAGTAGTTTTGTTAAAACTTGAGAGTTAAGGATTGAAGCATATTTGTGGTGTTCTTGCCTTTTGCATTTGGTGCATCGGTTTGAGTTCTCCTTGGAGGATTTGGTTCGTAAAATCAAGAAGCTTCTCCCTCTTGGGTTCTTGGAACCCTAGACGGTTGTGTGGCCTTTGTGGTGTGTTTTTGGGGCCTCCAATTAAGTTGTGGAGCTATCCTCACGTTTGTGGCCTTGGTGGCGTTTATTGGAGCCTCCAATTAAGTTGTGGATATTGCCCCAATCTTGTACGTGTTTGGTGACCGCCCTCAAGTGTCCCATAATGGATCGGGAGTTTGCCGTGCGACGGGTGCTCGGGAGAATTGGGTGAGGCCTCTTGTAGCATTGGTGGTCTTAGTACCACCCACCCCTCCAATGGGACGTATTTCCATTGTGAAAGGAACTCGGTAAAATATCGTCGTCCCCGCGTGCCTCGGTTATCTCTATACCCGAGCTTTTTACTTATGCACTTTACGTTGTAATAGCCTTCATGCTTGAAATAATCTATCTTGGTTTCACATTTTTGCTTGTCTTTATTAGCATAAGTTGTTGGTGCATATAGGTGAATCTTAGTATATATAGGCTTTGTGCTTAACAAAAGAAAACTCTAGTTTTATTCCGCCATTGTTAAGCCCATCTCGTAAAAGATTTTAAACCGCCTATTCACCTCCTTCGAGGCGGCATCCGTGATCTTTCAGCAGCTTTGGAAGGTATGTTTGCTACTCATGGCTTATCTATGTCTAATTTGAGAGGGCAAGGTTATGATGGGGCTTCAAACATGAGATGAAAATTTCGTGGGTTGCAAAGATTGATCTTGGAGGAAAATCATTATGCTCATTATATACATTGCTTTTCACATGAGTTGCAATTAGTTGTTGTTGCGGTTGCAAAGTGTTGTTCGTTAGTAAGGTATTTTTTTAATACACTAGGATGGTTGTCAACATTGTTAATGCTTCATGTAAAAGAGATGGTCAATTGGCCCAAGAGCAGCATGGTGAAATTGTGTGCCAGTTGGAGGCAGGTGAACTTAATGGTGGGAAGGGGAAAAACCAACTAATTAACCCTGCAAGACCCGATGATATACGATGGGGATCACATCATAGAACCTTATGTCGACTTGTTTTGATGTGGAAACCAATTTTGAAGGTCATAGAAAATTTATTCATTGATGCAGATAATGTTGCACAAAGAACCACAACTGGGGGGTTGATAAAGCACACAGAGACATTTTAATTTGTTCTGATATTGCATCTTATGATTAGATTATTGGGCAAGACTAAAAATCTATCATATTGCTTGCAAAAAAAATCAGAACATTGTGCGTGCTATGGGATTTATTAAAATCACATTGGAGAAAATTTAAGAGATAAGGCATGATGGTTGGGATGAGATACTTAAAGAGGTGACTAACTTTTGTGTCAAATACAATATTGTAGTGCCAAATATGGAAGATACAAGAACTTATAATGGTCGTTCAAGGACTTGGGGTGGCTAATTGGTAACTTATTATCATTATTTCAGAAATGAAATATTCAATGTGCTCCATGATCAAATTATTGTTGGGTTAAACAACCGCTTTGCTGAAAGATCTACTCAATTGTTGAGATGCATAGCTTGTCTTGATCCCAGGAATTCGTTTGCCAATTATAATGAAGACAAGATTGTTGGTCTTGTATGAAGTTACTTTTGTCCTTAGAAACCAACTAGAATCCTTCATCCAGGAAGAAAGAGCTGATCCACGTTTGATGAACTGTAATGATCTTGGACATATTGCCATGAAGATGGTTCTAGCGGATATGCATACAACTTTACCCTTGGTTTACCTCCTAATTGAGTTACCATTGATTTTACTGGTTGCAACTGTGACAGTGGAAAGAGCCTTTTCAGTAATGAGCATTATTGAAAGGGAATGTATGCCATCCTCAGTGATCATGGAGTGATGAAGATAAATCCAAAGAAGAGGTTTCCCCATGAAGTATGGGAGAGCAATTTGCAAGTCTTCATCAAGCAAGAGTGAGCAAGAGCAAACAAGAAAGGTGTTCCATCTTGAGAAGGTCAAGATGGTCTACATCAAGCTCAACTGGAATGCTTAAGGAAAAGGTATGTTCTTGATAGGGTTTCTTTTTTGCTGGTCTCATGTTGTTAGTTGAGAGACCGGGTTTAGGATAGATAGCCATACTATCAAGAGGGGTTCTCAAGCGGGTGACTTGATCGCATCTTTCAGAGAGAGCTCAAACCTTTGCATACATATCATCATCTTTATTGGTTGTTATTTGGATCTTGTCCATGAGAGGATCTAGGGCTCGTGGTTGTCATCATAGAAAGCTCTAGTTTATTGCGTTCTTGATCGTGCGGGTTTTTCTGGGTCCACTAGGAGATATCTCACATATATATACTTGATATTGTCTCCCTTTGTGGTATCCAATATTTCGCTTTTTGTTGGATTCTTTTGGTTTTATCTTTCCAACAAAATTGGTTTCATCCCAATTAGAGTTTTTAAGCTCAACTTCTTGTGTTTTGAGTTTTGGATGTTTTACTGGTTCATCGCTTCTAGAGAGGTCATACCTTTTTCAATTTGATATTATCCTTCCATGCTGAACTATAATGTTTGTTTTTATAATCTTGTAGAGCTTGTCGTTCTCTTTAAAACGAGCCCAAGATCATCAAAAATGGAGTTCGGGATCAAAAGTTATTAAAGTTTTCGTGCAATGTTGTCCAACGTTTTTGCTTGAGCGGAAGTTCCGGCCCAAATTCCGACCCAAGTTCCAGTGAAGTACTGTTTTCTTCTATATCTTGTCTTTCTATTTACCGGTAGTTCTGGTGGAGCACCAGAAATTCCGATGGTGCGAGAATCTGACCCAAACGGGCAGATTTCTCTTGCCCTTTTTAAGGGTCCCTCTTCCCTATTGTTTCCCCAACTTTTGAGGTCATTTTTGCTAGCTCTTCCACTCTCTCTCCTTCGACTATTGAAGATGTAGTTCTGGATGTAGTCATGGGAAGTTTAGGACAACCGGATCTTTGATTTGGTACCATCTTATGCATTATATTATATTTTGTTATGTCTTATGTTATGAGTTGAAACACAATGGAATATTGTGTTTAAATTCATATTTGTTATGCAACTGAGATTCCATCATGTTATGCAATAAAACTGGGGTAATTCTTGGGTAATCTTGAGCCCTTAGTTTTTGGCCCGAGACGTCAACAATTCCTGGCTACGCCTCTGGTCATGGCTATGGTGAAGGAGAGAGAAATGAGGGTGGAGGTAGTGAGATAGAGCAAGGGGTCAAGATAAGAGAAATCAACACAGAAAGACAGACACATCCGTGAAGGTATTTTTTTTAAGAATAATATTTATTTTGGAATGCACCAAGCTTAAATTACATGGGGGGTCTCACCATCATTTTTTTCTCGAAAACGCAAAAGCCTTGTGTTTTGATTTATTGATAGGAAAAAGAGTTTTGTACAAAGCATACAAAGACGCCACAAGACGCACACCCGACACACTCAAGACAGTACATGGCCAAGGCCGCTAGGTGAAAACATTACAACCGACGCCACCAAACAAACCTAGCCTAGATGCGCACGCTGAACACGAGCCCCGCCACGGAGGGAGAATCCAATCTGCAAAGAAGGGCAGAGTTGGGTCACTCTGGTTTTGGGGAAGACGCTCAGGAAGCAGCACCACTGCCCACCGCCTCGATCTATGTCGTTGCAACATCAACCATCAGCCGTCGGCCACCCCTTTCGAGTGAATCCATGCAACCGAAACACCGCAATAGAGGATCCTCCACAGTCCACAGTCCTTGCCAGTAGGGTAGCCGAACTAGCACAACGTGGGGGCTCCAAGGATCTGCCTGCCAGAATCAAAGCGTGCGCCATCACCATGCGTGCCACCCAGGGCCATACCACCAAGAACAACGCCTCCAAGGAGGGAGCGACGTCCAGGACGTCGTCGTCATCCGATCTAGCAATCCAGATATAGGTTTTCACCTGGGGCACTGAACCACAAGGGTTGGGGGTGAAACTATGAAGGGTTTTGCGGCATAGTAAATCAAAATTTTCTACGGATACGAACAGAGGGAAGCCAAGATCTAATCTAGGAGATGCAAACAACGAGAGAGATTGGATTAGATCTTCATACCCTTGAAGATTCGCACAGCGGAACGTTCGTCGGAACGTGGGTGATGTAGTCGTACTCGCTTCTCCTCCTCGCGATTCGATCCGATCTAGCACCACAAGTGGCGATGCCTCCGTGAGATGCACACGTGCAACACCTCGACGTCTCCTCCTTCCTTGGTCCAGCAAGTATGGTGGAGAGATGGGTTGGATCT
The DNA here is from genome assembly GCA_916181665.1 of Avena sativa. Classification (NCBI taxonomy): domain Eukaryota; kingdom Viridiplantae; phylum Streptophyta; class Magnoliopsida; order Poales; family Poaceae; genus Avena; species Avena sativa. The sequence goes on from OV702297.1 coordinate 413,153,709, forward strand.
ACAACGCGACGGCGCGGTGCAATTGGTGGAGAGTTTCTGCAGCAGGGCTTCGCCTACACACAGTCGGGAGGGAGAGAGAGAGCAGGGCAGCAGGGCGACTAGGCTTGAGGGGAAGGTGTGGGGGGTGGTGCGCCCCAGCCCTCTATATATAGAGGGGTGGGCGCCAGCCCTAACCCCTCCCCCAAGCCCAAGGCCGGCGGCCAAGGAGGGAGGAGTGGGGGGCAAGGAAACCCCCCCTTCTAGAAGGTCCAATTAGGGTTTATCCCTTGCTTGGCCGGCTGGGCCCTATGGGGCCTTGTGCCCCTGGCCCAATGCGGCCAGGGCACTCCCTCATAGGCCCATGCCCCCTCCCGGAAGGTGGGGCCACGTTGGTCCCCTTCCGGAAGGTTCTAGAAGCTTCCGGTATAATACCGATTAACCCGGAACAATTCCGAACTCCAAAAACTGCACTGCCTTATATGAATCTTATTCTCCGGACCACTCCGGAACCTCTCGTGATGTCTCGGATCCCATCCGAGACTCCGAACAAAAACTCATAAACCAATTATCCAATCTATCCTAGCGTCGAGACACATTAAGTGTGTGACCCTTCGGGTTCGAGAATATGCAGACATGATCTTCTATCAATAATCAACAGCGGGGTCTGGAAACCCATATTGACTCCCACACATTCATCGATGATCATATCGGATGAACCACGATTCCAGGATTCAATCAATCCCATATATATATTCTCTTCGTCTCGCGATATTTTACTTGCCTGAGATTTGATCGTCCGTACCGTCATACCTAGTTCAATCTCGTTCATAGCAAGTACTTTACTCATTCCGTAATCCGATATCACTTTGTGATTAACTCCTTAACCACATGCTTGCAAGAGTTGTTGATATCGATTACCGAGTGGGCCCGAAGTATATCTCTCCGACTTGGGAGGGACAAATCCCATCTCGATACATACAACCCAACAGATACTTTCCGATCACCTGAGAGACACCTTTATGATCACCCTCTCATAGGATGATGTTTGATGACCTCAAAGCTTTCTTCCGATACCAGGGAGTTGTATTATCTCATGGTCTAAGGAATACAATATTTGACATAAGAAAAGCTTCGCAAAGATGAACACTATGACACGATCTAATTGCTTTGCTTAGTTTGGGTCTGTCCATCATATCATTCTCCCAATGATATGATCTCATTATTAATCGACAACTCATGTCCATGGTTAGGAAACCTTAACCATCATTAATCAATGAGCTAGTCCATAGAGGCGTACTAGGGACACGGTGTTGTTCACAAACCACACAAGTATTAAAGTTTCCGCTTAATACAATTCTAGCATGGAATATAAACATTTATCATGAACAAGAATTATAATAATAACATCTTTATTATTGCCTCTAGGGCATAATTCCAACAGTCTCCCACTTGCACTAGAGTCCATAATCTAGTTTACATTTGGCAACAATCTCACACCCATGGCACTGAGGTGCTGATCATGTTTTACACGTGGAAGAGGTTTAGTCAATGGATCTGCGACATTCAGATCTGTATGTACTTTGCTAATCTTCAGATCTCCATCTGCTATATAATCTCGGATTATATGAAACTTGCAGTTGATATGCTTGGTCTTTGGATGATATCTTGGTTCCTTAGCGAGTGCTATGGCGCCAGTGTTGTCACACAATATCTCCAGTGGGTCCAATGCACTTGGAACCACGCCAAGATCAGTGATGAAGTTCCTGATCCAAACTCCTTCACTTGACGCTTCTGCAGCAGCCATGTATTCCGCTTCTACTATAGATCCCGCGATCACGCTTTGCTTGCAGCTTCTCCAGCTCACAGCTCCTCCATTCAAAATATACACGTATCCTGTCTGAGATTTAGAATCATCCTTGTCGGTGTCGAAACTAGCATCGACGTAACCTTTTACTACGAGCTGTTCATCACCCCCATAGACTAAGAACATTTCTTTAGTCCTATTTAGGTACTTTAGGATGTTCTTCACGGCTGTCCAGTGTTCCACTCCTAGATCACTTTGATACCTGTTCGTCAAACTAAGAGCATTGGACACATCCGGTCTAGTACACAGCATGGCATACATGATAGAACCTATGGCCGAGGCATAAGGCACTTTTCTCATAGCTTCCCTATCATTTACCGTAGCTGGACACTGAGCCTTGCTCAATATCTTACCTGACAACATAGGCACTGAACCTTTCTTTGCCTTATCCATTCTGAACCTTTTCAGAACTTTGTCTAGGTATGTACTCTGGCTTAAAGCTATCAGGCGTCTTTGTCTATCTCTATAGATTTTGATGCCCAATATATAAGCTGCTTCACCTAGGTCTTTCATTGAAAAACACTTGTTCAAATACTCTTCACATCGTTAAGCATGTTAATGTCATTTCCAATAATCAATATGTCATCCACATATAGTACCAGAAATGTCACCGAGCTCCCACTCACTTTCTTGTAGATGCAAGCTTCGTAGAAATTTGGAACAATCCAAAGCTCTTGATCACTTGATCAAAACGAAGGTTCCAACTCCGAGATGCTTGCTTCAGTCCATAAATGGAACGCTGAAGTTTGCATACTTTATCAGCATCCTTAGGATCGATAAAACCTTCGGGTTGCATCATATACAACTCTTCATCAATGTTGCCATTGAGGAACGCAGTCTTGACATCCATCTGCCATATTTCATAATCATGAAACGCAGCAATTGCTAATAAAATCTGAATGGACTTAAACATCGCTACGCGAGAGAAAGTCTCATCGTAGTCAACACCTTGAACTTGTAGAAAACCTTTCGCGACAAGCCGTGCCTTATAGACGGTAACATTACCATCCGCGTCCGTTTTCTTCTTGAAGATCCATTTGCACTCGACGGCCTTTCGGTCGATAGGAGGGTCCACCAAAGTCCATACTTGGTTTTCGCTCATGGATCCCAATTCGGATTTCATGGCTTCTAGCCATTTCTCAGAGTCTGGGCTCATCATCGCTTCCTCATAGTTCGTAGGTTCACTGTCTTCTACCAACAAGACAGTCAAGACAGGGTTGCCGTACCACTCAGGAGGGGCACGCGACCTTGTCGACCTGCGACGTTCAGTAGCAGCATCGTCCGAAGCTTCATGATCCTTGTCATTAGCTTCCTCTATCGTTGGTGCAGGCGGCACTGGAACAATTTCAGGTGCTGCGCTACTCTCAAATTCAAGAGAAGGTTCAATAACCTCGTCTAGCTCTACTTTCCTCCCACTCACTTCTTTCGAGAGAAACTCCTTCTCAAGAAAGGAACCGTTCTTTGCGACAAACACTTTGCCTTCGGTTCTGTGATAGAAGGTATACCCAATAGTTTCCTTAGGGTATCCTATGAAGACGCATTTCTCTGCTTTGGGTTCGAGCTTGTCCGGCATCAACTTCTCGACGTAAGCTTCGCATCCCCAAACTTTAAGAAATGACAACTTAGGTTTAGCACCAAACCACAGTTCATACGGTGTCGTCTCAACGGATTTAGATGGTGCCCTATTTAAAGTGAATGCAGCGGTTTCTAATGCATAACCCCAAAATGATAACGGTAAATCAGTAAGAGACATCATCGATCGGACCATATCTAATAGGGTTCGATTCCGGTGTTCAGACACACCATTGCGCTGTGGTGTTCCGGGTGGCGTGAGTTGCGAAACGATTCCGCTTGCTTTAAGATGTGTGAGAAAATCATAACTCAAATATTCACCTCCACGATCGGATCGTAGAAACTTAATCTTTCTGTTACGATGGTTCTCCACTTTATTCTGAAATTCTTTGAACTTTTCAAATGTTTCAGATTTATGTTTCATTAAATAGATATACCCATATCTACTTAAGTCATCGGTAAAAGTGAGAAAATAGCGATATCCACCGCGCGTCGAAACACTCATCGGTCCGCATACATCGATATGTATGATTTCCAACAAGTCCGTTGCTCGCTCCATCATACCGGAGAACGGGGTTTTGATCATCTTGCCCATGAGGCATGGTTCGCATGTGTCAAATGATTCAAAATCAAGAGACTCCAAAAGTCCATCAGAATGGAGTTTCTTCATGCGTTTTACACCAATATGACCTAGACGACAGTGCCACAAATAAGTAGTATTATCACTATCTACTTTGCATCTCTTAGCCTCAATGTTATGGATGTGTGTTTCATCCCTTTCGAGATTTAGAAGAAATAAACAATTCACAATAGGTGCATGACCATAAAAGATGTTACTCATATAAATAGAACAACCATTATTCTCCGATTTAAATGAATAACCGTCTTGCAACAAACAAGATCCAGAAATAATGTTCATGCTCAACGCAGGCACATAATAACACTTATTAAGGTTTAAAACTAATCCCGAAGGTAAAACTAAGGAGAGCGTGCCGACGGCCATCACATCAACTCTTGATCTGTTGCCAACGCGCATCGTCACCTCATCCCTTGCAAGCCGCCGTCTATTCCGTAGCTCCTGTTTCGAGTTACAAATATTAGCAACTGAACCAGTATCAAATACCCAGGCACTACAACAAGGGCTAGTAAGGAAAACATCAATAACATGTATATCAAATATACCTTTGATGGTGCCAGCCTTCTTGTCCGCTAAGTACTTTGGACAGTTGCGCTTCCAGTGACCCTTGTCCTTGCAATAGAAGCACTCAGTGTCCGGCTTGGGACCAGACCTGAGCTTCTTCTCCGCAGGGGCAACGCGCTTGCCGCCGCCTTTCTTGAAGGGCTTCTTTGCACCCTTACCTTTCTTGAAGGTGGGGGGCTTGTTGACCATCAACACATGATTATCCTTTTTGATGTCCACCTCCGCAGCCTTCAGCTTTGCGAAGAGCTCGGTGATCGTATCAGTGGAACCAATCTGATTGTGAGTCACTACAAAACTTTTGTAGCTGGGAGGGAGTGATTGCAGAACCCTGTCAATCTTGAGCTCCTCTGGAATCTTGCAGTCCAGTTGCTCAAGGCGTTGAGTGTAGCCCGACATCTTAATGGCGTGCTCACTAACGGAACTCCCTTCCTCCATCTTGTAGTTAAAGAACTTCTCAGAGATCTCATATCTCTCAGAACGGGCCTGAGTTTGAAACATGGTTTTCAGCTCCTCGAGAATCTCAAAGGGCCCGGGATAGTCTTCAAAACAATTTTGAAGGTCCGATTCCATAGCAAACAACATGGTGCTCTTAATCACACCATAATCATCTTTGCGCGACTGATAGACAGCTTTCTCATCAGCCGGCGCAGTAGCAGCAGGGGCGTCACCTAACGCATTCTCAAGGACATAGTCCTTTTGACCGCCAGAGAGAATGATTCTCAGATTGCGGAACCAGTTGGTGAAGTTAGACCCATTGTTTTTAAGCTTTTCCTTCTCAGCAAAAACGTTGAAGTTGAAGTTGGACTTAGCCATTTGATCTACAATATTTGCAAGTACAAATTAGACTATGTTCATGATAACTAGTTCAACTTTTAATCAAATTACTAGATGAACTCCCACTAAATTCAACATCCCTCAAGTTGTTTAGTGAACATGATCCAAATTCACCACACCTAATCCGATCATCACGAGAAGAGATGTGGCTTCAATGGTGGACAATAAAGTGTCGATCATATCATTCATATGACTCATGCTTAACCTTTCGGTTCATGTGTTCTGAGGCCATGTCTGTACATGCTAGGCTCGTCAAGTTAGACCCAAGTATTTCCGCGTGTGCAAAACTGGCTTGCACCCGTTGTATGTGAGCGTAGAGTCTATAGCACCCGATCATCACGTGATGCTTGGACACGACGAACTTTCGCAACGGTGCATACTTGGGGAGAACACAGTTTTTATCTTGATCTTTAAGTGAGGAATCATCTTATAATGCTACCGTCGCAATCTAAGCATAATAAGATACATAAAAGGATAAACATCACATGCATATAAATTTATGTGACATGGTATAGCCAATCTTCGCGCAATGATCTCCATCTTGTGCGTGCCGACATGATCTCCATCAATCCACCATGATTGCCTCCACCACGAATAGCAACTACAACTATTGCTAACTACTTAGCGATAAAGTGAAACTATTACATGGCGTATAAGAAGTTGACACACAGGTCATACACAATTATAAAGACAACCATATGGCTCCTGCCGGTTGTGTACTCATCGACATGCAAGTCGTGAAACATTACAAAACATGATCATCGCATACATTATACACATCACATCTTGGGCCATACCATATCACAGAAAACACTCCCTGCAAAAACAAGTTAGACGCCTCTACTTTGTTGTTGCATGTTTTACGTGGCTTATGGGAGTAGCATGCTAAGAACGATTCTTACCTACGGAAAGCCACAACGGTGATATTATGGTTGCCAAACTCCGGTGTAAAACCCATGACAACTATAGTGAGAGAAACTGGCATTCACCAGCCGCATGTGTGGAACAAGCCACACGTCAAGTGCGGATCCGGTCTCGCGAACGACGTCGCGTAAGGTTGGCCTGGACCGCTTCAATCTCACTATCCCGCGTCATAAGAAGAACACAAACAAGAGGCTTGCAACAGAAAACATCAACGCCCGCCACAACCATGTTGCGTTCTACTCGTGAAACACATCTACGCATAGATCTAGCTCTGATACCACTGAAGGGTTTTGCGGCATCGTAAATCAAAATTTTCTACGGATGCGAACAGAGGGAAGCCAAGATCTAATCTAGGAGATGCAAACAACGAGAGAGATTGGATTAGATCTTCATACCCTTGAAGATTCGCACAGTGGAACGTTCGTCGGAACGTGGGTGATGTAGTCGTACTCGCTTCTCCTCCTCGCGATACGATCCGATCTAGCACCACAAGTGGCGATGCCTCCGTGAGATGCAGACGTGCAGCACCTCGACGTCTCCTCCTTCCTTGGTCCAGCAAGTATGGTGGAGAGATGGGTTGGATCTACAACGCAACGGCGCGGTGCAATTGGTGGAGAGTTTCTGCAGCAGGGCTTCGCCTACACACAGTCGGGAGGGAGAGAGAGAGGAGGGCAGCAGGGCGACTAGGGTTGAGGGGAAGGTGGGGGGTGGTGCGCCCCAGCCCTCTATATATAGAGGGGTGGGCGCCAGCCCTAACCCCTCCCCCAAGCCCAAGGCCGGCGGCCAAGGAGGGAGGAGTGGGGGGCAAGGAACCCCCCCCCTTCTAGAAGGTCCAATTAGGGTTTATCCCTTGCTTGGCCGGCTGGGCCCTATGGGGCCTTGTGCCCCTGGCCCAATGTGGCCAGGGCACTCCCTCATAGGCCCATGCCCCCTCCCGGAAGGTGGGGCCACATTGGTCCCCTTCCGGAAGGTTCTAGAAGCTTCCCGTACAATACCGATTAACCCGGAACAATTCCGAACTCCAAAAACTGCACTGCCTTATATGAATCTTATTCTCCGGACCACTCTGGAACCTCTCGTGATGTCTCGGATCCCATCCGAGACTCCGAACAAAAACTCATAAACCAATTATCCAATCTATCCTAGCGTCGAGACACGTTAAGTGTGTGACCCTTCGGGTTCGAGAATATGCAGACATGATCTTCTATCAATAATCAACAACGGGGTCTAGAAACCCATATTGACTCCCACACATTCATCGATGATCATATCGGATGAACCACGATGCCAGGATTCAATCAATCCCATATATATTCCCTTCGTCTCGCGATATTTTACTTGCCCGAGATTTGATCGTCGGTACCGTCATACCTAGTTCAATCTCGTTCACAGCAAGTACTTTACTCGTTCCGTAATCCGATATCACTTTGTGATTAACTCCTTAACCACATGCTTGCAAGCGTTGTTGATATCGATTACCGAGTGGGCCCGAAGTATATCTCTCCGACTTGGGAGGGACAAATCCCATCTCGATACATACAACCCAACAGATACTTTCCGATCACCTGAGAGACACCTTTATGATCACCCTCTCATAGGATGACGTTTGATGACCTCAAAGCTTTATTACGATACCAGGGAGTTGTATTATCTCATGGTCTAAGGAATACAATATTTGACATAAGAAAAGCTTCGCAAAGATGAACACTATGACACGATCTAATTGCTTCGCTTAGTTTGGGTCTGTCCATCATATCATTCTCCCAATGATATGATCTCATTATTAATCGACAACTCATGTCCATGGTTAGGAAACCTTAACCATCATTAATCAATGAGCTAGTCCATAGAGGCGTACTAGGGACACGGTGTTGTTCACAAACCACACAAGTATTAAAGTTTCCGCTTAATACAATTCTAGCATGGAATATAAACATTTATCATGAACAAGAATTATAATAATAACATCTTTATTATTGCCTCTAAGGCATAATTCCAACAAACGATGCTCCTCGACAACACCTCCAAGGGGGACCGACGCCCGAGGGCGCCACCGCCATCGGCACTGATGACCCACAAGTGTAGGGGATCGCAACCGTCTTCGCTGGTAATATTACCCAATTTATTGATTCAACACAAGGGGAGCCAAAGAATACTTGCAAGCCTTAACAACTGAGTTGTCAGTTCAGCTGCACCTGGAAATAGTTCTTGCTCACAGAAGTTTATCAGTAGCAACAGCAACAGTGGAACAAGAGCAATAGTAACAGTAACGGTAATAGTAGGATTCGAGTGCGGTAGGCATAGGGATGGATGGATGGGCATTGCATGGAAGAGTCTAAACATGTAATTTCAAGATCTAGGGCATTGCAGATAAATAATAACAAGCATCCAAGTAGTAAACAATCCTAGGCATGTGCTCCAAATATAGTCATACGTGATCGCAATGAGAACTTGCACGACATCTTCTGTCCAGCCAGCCTGTGGCAGCGGGGCCTCTAGGGAACTAATGACAATTAAGGTGCTCCTTTTAATAGAGCACCGGAGCAAAACATTAACACTCCGTGAACACATGTGATCCTCACACCACAGCCATCCCCTCCGGTTGTCCCAATTATTGTCACTTTGGGGCCTTTGGATCCGGACAATGATATGTGTACACAACTTGCAGATAAGATCACAAACAATACTATCATAATGATTCAATAATAAGTTCAGACCTGAGATCATGGCACTCGGGCCCTAGTGACAAGCATTAAGCACAACAAGTTGTAACAAAGTCAAATAGCACTAATAAAGATACTAGGCACTATGCCCCTAACAGATCTTATTCGGTTACATGATATAACTCATCCAATCCCTTCCATCCCCAAGCCTACATCGGGGGATTACTCACTCATGGATGAGGGAAATATCGGTGGTTGATGGAGATGCGTTGGTGTTGACGATGGCGATGATCCTCTCCAAATTCCTCATCCCGGCAGGGTGCTAGAACGGAGTTTCTGGATCCGGATCTTGGTTTCTTGTGGCGGCGGCGGAGCGAAACTCTTTCTGGAAAACTATCGAACCCCCTCTGTTTTTAGGTCAGAAAGCAACTTATAGGCGCGGAGGGAGGCCGGGGAGCTGCCTGGGGTGGGTCTGGGCCCCCCAGGCCTCCCCTCTGTCTCCCCTTCTGGCTCCGTGGATCTTCGGTGAGAAATAGTTTTTGGCATATTTTTCGGGATTTTTCCTGATAGTTCATTTTCTGCACAAAAACAAGACACCAAGGTAATTCTGCTGAAAACAACGTTAGTCCGTGTTAGTTGTATCCAAATCACACAAGTTTAGACAAGAAACAATATCAAAGTGTTCGGGAAAGTAGATACGTTTTGGACGTATCAACTCCCCCAAGCTTAGCTTATTACTTGTCCTCAAGCAATTTAGTTGAAAACTGAGTGCGATAAAAGAACTTTTACGAACACTTTGATTCATATGATGTATATATTCTCAGCACAGGAGTAGATGCTTAGACAAGTCATAATAAATAGTATGCAACTAACTCTACTCAATAGTCATTGCAAGCTATGAAGAGAAACCAACTCAATAATAATAAGTAGCATGAAACATAAACACAAGCAACATTGCAATGCTCATAATAAGGTATGATAGAGAGGTATCTCGCTTGCCTTTGTTTGAAGAGCACAATATAAATTCCAAGGCACCTCTGAAGTTCACATGAAGACTAGAAGTAAAGATATCAGAGATACAAGCATCAAAGTCATGACATAATTAACCAAGTTTTGGAACAAACACAAAAATGACAACTCTGCTCTCAAGAAGGTGCTCATAGAATAAGTGGTGACTCAACAAAGTTGTGAAAACGGTTTTGTGAAGGTTTGAAAGGCTTCCCAATGCTGAAAGGAAGGTACTCATTAGCTTTGAGCTCTCATTGCCCCTATCATAGGCATATTCATGTGGTTAAGATGAAAGTGAGGTCCACTCTGAATCATATGCTTGAAAGACCATAGACTAGAAATCCCAAGTCCCTTGAGTACGAGGGTCGCTCCGCATGCTACTCAACTTTGGTCACCTGAAAGTTCTTGTCATCGTAAATGCATGCATATCATCGAGAACTGCCAACGGGGTACCCCTTGCACATGGTACAGGAGCTTTCCCATAACCAAAATGACAAGGCAAGCAGACAATGAGCATCTCAACAACCTTTTTATTTACCATATGCATAGCTTTTTATTGAGGACGCTTCATAGATACTCATGATAGTGTTGCTGCAAGTTTCCACCATGATTAGGCATGGCTTAGGCTAGCGGATCAGGCGTTTCTCTAACACAATGTATAAAATCCATGAACTAACAACTTCCCCTTTTATTTCGTTCCCCGTGACAGCACGGTTCTGCTGGCTCCCAGCATATAATAAGCAAGCATATAACTTTCATGGACTAGTCACAATGGTTCAAGATTATTAATCGCAAGGAATAAAGTGTGCCATCAAGTTCGTGAGATATTTACTAACTAACTTTCTCAAAACAGACAAACATTTTATTTTGGAAGAAAATACGTCATATATAAAATATGCACTGAAATAACAAATGATGCTAATGGGTAGGTATGATGGACACAGCTGGAAATATTGGTTTTGAGGAGTTGGAAGCACATGTAGAGCACATACTCAGTGCAAGTGAAGGCTAGCAATAGAGAGGGAGCGACAAACGAGAGAGCGATAACTGTCATAATCATGCTTGTAACAAAACAGGACTAATTATGGCATGAAAGTGATACAAGAATTCTGAGGCAAAATAAAACATCGAGGCTTACTGACTATTGATTAGTCATATGCATGCGTGAGCACGTGCCAAGTCGATTCACATGAACAGTCAGAGAAGGATACCACAATGTCATACCAAAGTATGAATAAAACAAGGAAAATGATAGTACTCCCCTGGGGGATCGATCCCCTGGGTCGCACCCAACCACGCACACGCACAGACCGCGTGTTAGAATCTCAACTTCCCTTATCCTTTCCTTTTCCCCACACGAGAATACCGCCGCCATCTCTTCCTGCTTGCTTCGAGCCTGTTCCTCCATGCGCCAACGCGTAGGCCGCTAGTGTAGCACCCCGGGAAAACCACTACCAGAAAATCATTGTTGTTTGTACTTGTGCATCATCATGACATCAGCATGTATTTGTTTGCCTAAAAGTATTTTGCTAAAAGCCTAGTTTTGCTTTCTACAAATATCCCTCTCTTTATTTCAAATGCAAAACCCCGTTCATACCGAATATTTTATTTGTCTATAAACTAATTGCAAAATAGTCTTATTTTAAAATAAATAAATAAAACATTTTTTGTCCGGAGAGGCAGTCCGACCGGTCAGGCCAGAGGCCCAACCGGGCCTGACTACCTACAATCCAGCCCACCTAAACTAAACCTTGAACCTACCTACCCCAAAACCTAAACCTAAACCTAAAACAATCCCTAACCCTAAATCCCCACCTGCCCTACCCTACTCCCTCACCCCGCCACCGCACACACCCAGTGCACCTCCCTGTGCACACACGCACCACACACACACACATGACCCACACCAACCCAGGACGCAACCCAACCAACCACCACGCGACCAGCCCTGCTCCCCCTGGCCCCATGCTCCCAGCGACGCGAACCCGTCTAGTCTTCCTCACGCGCCTCACCTCGCGATTCCTCCCTGCGCCCGCGTTCTCCCCTCTGCCTCGCTCCCTCCCTATCGATCAAGCGCCGCCGCCGCCAAGGTCCCCTCCTCCTCGACTCGCTCCCCCTCGCTCCCGAGCACACCATGGCCTTCCTCCTTCCTCTCGCCCTCCTTTGCTGGTGTGTCTGCAAGGATGGCGCCGCCGTCCGGCCCGCGTCCTCCGCCGCTGGCCTGGCCCTTCGACGCCACTGTCACGCCAGCGTCCTCCTCCCTGCGAGCAGCGCCGCCCGCTGCCTCTGCCTGCAGGTCGCCCCTCTACCGGCATGTTTCCGCGGCCCATCTCGCCACCGTGCCATGTCGTCGACCCCTCTCTAGCTCTCCCTGGCGTCGTGCAGGCCGCGAAATCCTTATGCCCCGAGCTTGTCTAAACCGCCGCCGACCTCGCTCGGCTCTCTTCCCTGCCGCATGTGCACCTCGTGCCATGGTTGCTCGCATGTCCAGGCCGTTCTGCCTGTCGTGCGGGTCGTCCTCTTTTATTGCGTTCGTCTGTTCTGTTGTGCTCCTGCTAGCCATGCGTGGCACACATATTTCGCTTGAACACGTGAGCTTGTCACCATCTCGCCTAAGGCTCCGCTTGACCATATTTCATCTCGCGAGCGGCCTCTGGTGAATTTGTCTTACACAAATTTCTGTTTGTCTTGATCCGGCACACCCGACAGTACCTTGAAGGAGAATAAAGACATCTTCGGTTGTGCCCATGGCACCAAGCTTGACCGATAGATGTGATCTAGCCCTCAAGACCAAGATCATCGCCGAGCTCTCCTTCACAAAACCCGAAGACCAACCTCGACACCCCGATGAAGACCGATCCTGGCGTCCGAAGAATGAACCGAACCCCTCGGAAGCCCAAGAGCGCCGAACCCCGTGTGTGGCCCCTTTTGCTCGAGCCCTTATTTTTATAAATGCCATCCATATAAATTGTTGCATATTAAATCGTTCATACTCGCATGCATATTGGTGTGGTTTGGGGGCATTATGCCGATTCACCTCATAATTAAATATGGAGACCATATACGGCTAATTTAGGCTAATATTGGCTCCATTTAAAATTGTCTAGCGAACCGGTGGTATATTTTGCCACGTTAAGATAACATTTAAATTGTGGGGTATCTAAACAACTTGAACTTAATAATTAATTGTCGGGACACCGGTTCCGCTTAATATTGCCAAATTGCATCACATCTTTGTCATGTCATGTATCATACATGCATCATGCCCGATCTTTTGCCGTAGTATTAAATAGTGTATCCGGTGTTTCTTCTAGTGATTTGCTTCTTCACGGATTAGGCCGATGAGTTGATGCGAGTGTCGACCCGATCTCTGGTGTATCTTCGACAGTTTTCTCAGGCGAGCATTCTCCCTCTTTCTACCTATCTTATATTTCTAGTCCTTATTTCCTCCTGTCGATCTATTGCTATCTGTGTTGCGATGCTGTAGATTCCGTACCCCTTTATATATCCCTGCAGCCTTTATATTGCCTTGGACACCTCCTATTGCTTGTTGTTTGGATAGACAGTTGGCCTTGTGAGTCATAGTCGCTTGCTTAGGTGTTGCTTCGCGTCGTCGATGTTTCACTGATGTTGGGGGTTGGCATATTCATAAAGGTGAAGATGAATGTGGTTTTAATTACAGCTGATTAATTTAAAACTAAAATTGAGATAACTAATGAAGAGGCACCGGTGGGTAATAGTTGAGATTTGGTTGTTAACCGCCCACTTGTGTCCACCTAGGACCCGAGTTCTTGACACTTGTTCCGAGACTGAGCGCGCTAACCACATGTGGGGTGTGTGGGCACCCCTATCGGCTTACTACCTGATTTCAAAGTAATGTACTGAGGGCCACAAACTAGTTTGACGTTTTCATGCCATGTATGCCATGTTATGCCATGTTTATTATCTGTTGCTCGATGAGCGTTTACTACTGTACTGTTTAGGATGTGGGTCGTTATGTTGAGGATTATACCTATGGCCTCTGATCTCTTGGCCGATCTCGCAACCTCTGGGTCCGTCTTCGGAGCTCGGCCGACTTCGTTACGGGTAGCTTATTGGGGTGGCCCCCATGTACTTGCTTTGGGTCTGGGAAGCGTCGTGTCCTAGGCCCCGCCGACATACCTATGGAAGTATGTTAACTGATCTGGCAAAAAGGGTCGAAGTGCGTGTGGAAACTTTGGTGCACCCCTGCAGGGTTAAATCTTTTCGAGAAGCCGTGTTCGCGGTTATGGACAACTTGGAGCACAGTATCTTGATCATAGACAACTATAACTAAAGTTTACTGTTATAAATTGACTTGTATCTGATATGACTAGTAAGTTGGATAACCACCATGAAATTAATATATAAAACTGCCAACCGTGTGAGTTTCCTCGGCTTGACTTCCTCGTTTGGTCTCGAGGGGAAAACACCAGGATGGGTATGTTTGGTGGTAGTATCAGGTTGGATCCGAATAGGTCTTTCTTATCTTACTCTGATAGCCGGCAGATGTATTGAGTCTCTATAGGTTGTTTAGCGCATGCTTCGCTGCCGCCTCAGTCCACCATACCTATGTAGGCGAGGACCGCCGAATTCTAGTCTCGCTGTGTACTGGTCTTAGTACTGACCGCTCTCTTTTTCATTTGCCCTTTGTCGGCACCCCTTTTGTTTAAGCAGGTTTTGAGATCAACGTCGTTAGCAGGGTTACCCTTCCGGCCTGGCCTGGGTAGGGTTATGGATGCCATTGGTTATTCTTCAGGGCTCTTAGCTCAATTGGCATCTTGTCCATACTCGGACGTTGTATCGTTTTCAAGGGGTTTGGATCTTTGTACTGTATATCTGTATTCTTGACTCATGGAGTCGTTGTTGTATATATATGTTCTCTGGGTTCCATCGTGAACTATTGTGTAATGGTATTACTTCGTTTTCCACCCGCACGAAAGTGCCTGGTGGGCACCTTTGAATCGTTTCTATGCGGGTTTGGCGGGAATTGCTAAAACTTGCATAGGGCCAATCCGAGGGTGTTACAGCTAGTTCCTTGTGTCGCCGCCACTGAAGAAGTCCTCCCCATTCCCCTCCCCTCACCGCATGCCCCATCTCTACATGCGTCGGTCGTGGTGCGACCGCGAGCAGGTGCTGCCGCCGCGCTTTGCCCCATCCTAGATTCTTGTGGCTGTGACCGGCGCCGCCATGGCCTCCCTCCGCCGCCATGGGCCACTTCCGTATCACCATGGCACCGTTGTCCTCCCCTACCCAACGTGATTCCGCCTCCCTTTGTGGAGTGGGCGCCTCCCCTACCGGACCTGAGGTCGTCCTTTGATCTCCACGGGCCTCCACACCTGCAAGCATGCTCGCCGGAGTCACTTACCTGCACTGTCGCCTTTCCTCCATGGCCTCGCTTCCAGCGAAGTTGCTCAGCCACGCGTCGGTGTTTGCTACCCAAGAACACTGGCGTTGCTAATGAAGATCACCAGCGTTGCTGCGTACGTCGTCGAAGTTTCCTACATGGGGTCGTCAGCGGTGCTACGTGCGGCGGCGGTGGTGCTACAAGTGGCATCGTATTTTGCTACATGCGGTCGACGGTGGTGCTACCTACTGCCACCACCGCTGCTACCTACGGCGTTGAGGTTTGCTATGTCCAGATGGGCAGTGGTGCTATAAGTGTATCTTTGTATTTTGCTACAATGTCTCCAGCGAGGTGTCCGACCAGGTCGGATTTGCTACAACATGATTTTTTTTGCTACATATGTTTTGTGGTTTTGCTACATTGGCGTAAAGTTTTTGCTACACGGTCTACGACGAGGTCTATCGGCGGAAGTCTCCGACGAGTCTCCGGCGAGGCCGGATATGCTACATTAGCACAATTTTTTGCTACAAGGTCGCCGGCGAGGTTTCCGGCAAACTCTCCGGCGAGGTCTAGTCTGTCTATTCTATTTTCTGGACCGAACCGTTTTTTGCTACATGTAGCAAAAGCCGGATATTTTGTAGCAAACCGGGGTAATTTGTAGCAAAAGCGGGAATCTGGACAAAAAAGACACATGTCAAGCAGGGGACTCGGGGGATCGGGGGGAGTTATCCCCTGGGAGACGCATAGCGCTGGCCATAAAACAATGCAAGCAAACATTCATATGACATGCTACAAACTATTAGCAAGCTGGAGCTAATCATAGACAATCAAAACTACTAAGCATCCATAATGACATACACCTTACACAAACAGGCTAAGCATGCTCACAATGATGAGTATATGTACAAAAAGGAAAAACAAATAGAGTTTGTTACCAGCCTCTTACCACACCTCGAGTTGTCTTAATCTTCATTATTGCCCTTCGCTTGTATGACTTGAATATTAACATGAAACCAAAATCCACTGTGGACGACTAAACCCTGCAAAGAACTCACAAAACCAAAGAAGAACAACAAATATTTTTTGGTGTTTTTGATTTTTTAGAAACAAGCAAACAAAGAAAAACGAAACAAAAACAAAGCAAACCAAAAAAAGTAAAAGAAAACCAAAAACAAAAACTAAGACGCTCCAAGAACAACACAATTGTTCATGAAACAATAAAAACGAAGTGTCTAGAAAGACCTGAGATTTTTGTTGATGAAGAAGGGGATGCCTTGGGCACCCCCAAGCTTTGACGCTTGAACCTCTTGAGTAATTCTTGGGGTGACACAGAGTGGCTCCCCCCAAGCTTCAGCTTTTGTCTATTCTTCATCTCATTACATCATTCTCTCTCTACACCTGAATTTTTTCTTTCATACAAAACCTCACGCAATCTTTATTAGCAACATTAGTTTATTCAAAAGATATTAGACCTCTAGCAAAGCTTTGGAACAGTAAGACTTTTCATTAAAAACACAAGCTACTGTAGCAACTCCTTCAAAAATCTCAATTCACCTAAAGAGAACTCAAAAAGGAATCAATAAGAAGCAAATGCAAATAATGGCAGAAATCTATCAAAACAGACCAATAGGCATAAACCGATTTTTTCGAAAATCTTATGTTGCTCAAATCAAAAAGTGTTGAATAGTTAGCTAACATATTGGGGGATTTATTAATAAATTTTCAGCTCAATCCGAGTTACAGAGACTCCTCAAGAATTTTTATGGTGGAGGAAAGAAATCTGTTTCAGGACAACAACTCTCCAAATCTTACTTTCCTCTCATTAGAGGTCATTCTTGGCACAAAAAGCAAACAAAAAGGATAAGAAGAGGTCATTACTGAAGTAATAACTTCCAAGACTTAAGGAAACTCTTTGGTTATCTCCCAACAAGTACTTTTCTTTAACGCCTTTAAGTTAGACACGACGAAGAGCAAAGATTGGAAAGAAGAAAAATAAAAGTGAGCAAGTATAACCGCAGTAAAAGCATTATTTTGTTCATTAAAATCCTTTTGTTAGCAAGGTTGATCAAGTCTTGTTACCAAAATAATCTTATATGAAACAAAACTTTTCATTCCACAAGGTGATTATGTTACCTCATAGTTGATAGTAATGGTCTCAATCATAATAGTTTGAAAATTTTCTTGTGGAATGGGACAATATATTTCTCCAACCTTGATACTCTCAATATTTTCAATGGAATTCAGGCAATAGCTTCTAACAACCTTCTTGGGAAAATAGACAGTGTGCTCTTTGTTATTAATATTGAATGTTACTTTTCCTTGATTACAATTGATGACAGCACCTGCAGTATTAAGAATAGGACTCCCAAAAATAATAGACATATTATCATCTTCAGGAATTTCAAGCACAACAAAATCAGTTAAGACCATGCAATTATGAGCAACTTGAACAGGAACATCCTCACATATACCAACAGGGACAGTAGTTGACTTATCAGCAATTTGCAAAGATATATCAGTTGGTATCAACTTTTCTAGATGGAGCCTCTTGTAGAGAGAAAAAGGCATAACACTAACTCCAGCTTCCAAATCACATAAAGCAGTTCTAACATAATTGTTCTTAATAGAGTAAGGAATAGTTGGTATACCTGGATCACCAAGTTTCTTTGGAACCTTACCATTGAAGGAGTAATTAGCAAGCAAAGTAGAAATTTCTACATTAGGAATCTTCCTTTTATTAGAGACAATATCCTTCATATACTTTGAATAAGGATGCAATTTAATAGCATCAGTCAAAGGAATTTGCAAAAATAAAGGTTTCATCCACTCACAAAACTTGTTGTAGTGTTCTTCCTCCTTTGACTTGTGTTTCTTACCTGGAAAAGGCATAGGTTTCTGCACCCAAGGTTCTCTCTCTTTACCATGTTAGCAATAAAATCTTCCTTTGTGTACCTAGTGTTCTTAGTGTGCTTCTCAGGTTCTTCCTCACCTTCCTCCTTATCAGGAGATTCATTTTTATCATTACCACTCTCAGTTTCAGCATCAGAGACAGATATACTATTAGGATCTACAACAGGTTCAAGTGGTTCCTCAACTACTTTATGTTTCTTTTTCTTCCTCTTACGAGGACTACCACTATCTTCACCTTGTTAAGAATCTTTCTCAATTCTTTTAGGGTGTCCTTCGGGATATAAGGGATCTTGAGTAGATGCACCACTCCTAGTTCTAATTCCATAAGCATGTTTATTTCCTGAAGCATTAACTAGCATATCCTTTTGTCACTTAGCAATTGATCAAGTTGAGTTTGAACCATTTGAAAGTGTTTACAAAGCATTTTAATATCATTAGAAGTTCTTTTCACAATATCTTTCAACTCATGGATAGCTCTAGAGTTTTCTAATAAATGATTCTGAACTTGTTTATTAAAATTACCTTATTTAACAATAAATGTGTCAAGTTCCTCTAAGCACTGATCAGGAGGCTTACCATAAGGAATATCACCTTCATTAAATTGGAGAGAGTGTACCTCAATAGTAGATGAGTGGGGAATTGGCTTACATAATTCTTCTATAGGAGGTAGATTCTTCACATCTTCAACTCTAACACCTTTCTCCTTTAGACACTTCTTAGCTTCCTTCATCACTTCATCATTTAATGCAATAAATCCCCTCTTCTTTGTTGTTGGTGCTGGATATGGTTCAGGAACAACTGGTTCAGGAGTAATAGGCTCAGGTGTATTCAACTCAGTTGAAGTCCAATCATCATAATTCTTGCTTATCTTGGTCATTAATTCTTCAGCATCTGTAGGAGTCCTTTTCTTGAAAACACAATCAGCAAAGCTATCTAGGTAGGTCCTAGAATCATTAGTTAGTCCATTATAATAAATATCAAGAAGCTCATTTTTAGGTAATGGACATCCAGGATGTGCATGAATCAAGGAACAGAATATTTTCCATGACTCAGGCAATTTCTCTTCTTCTCCCTATTTAAAATCAAAAAGTCTCTGCAAAGCAGCATGTCTAGCACTGGGAGGAAAATATGTATGGAAGAAAGAAGCAATCAAGCAATCGGGGCTATCAATGGAACCAAGAGGTAATCTATTAAACCAAGCCATAGCTTCTCCTTTTAGTGAAAAAGGGAAGATCTTAGTAACAAAGTACTTGCGCATCTTAAAATCATCAGAGAACAAAGCACTCATAGTAGAAAGCTCATTCATATGAGCCACCGCACTCTCATATTCAGTCCCACAAAAAGGTTCTTTCTCAACAATATCTAAATAGGACAAATCAAGAGAGAAATCATAATCTTCATCTTTAATATCTATGGGAGAAGTGGCAAACTTAGGATCAGAGGACAACTTAGGCATAATAGTACGTCTAGCAAGGAGACTCTTCATAGCACTAGTACCATGTGTGTTTCGGCACTCTTCAACAAACTCATCAGTGAGCTCAATGTAACCATCATTAATATCATAACTCTCACTAGCAGGTGAGCTAACAGGTGTAACCGTGTCTTCACTAGGAGTTTTGGTATTTCCTAGACTAGCCACAGTAACATCTAGAAAAGGACCTAGTGAACCACTCGCGTCAAGCACAGTAGAAGTAACATCATGAGCATCAAAAGCAGTTTCAGATTCAGCAGTAGTAGCAGTGTGTGTAGCATGAGTATGTGGTGGTGGTGTGACAAGCTTACTTATAATAGACGGTGAATCAAGAGCAACAGAGGTGTTTAGGACTGTACCTCTCCTTGTAGTGGATGGTAAAATAGGGAACTTTCCATCACGAGACTTCCCCATGATGAAAGGAGTAGCAGTGAACAATAATATATCCAAGTGAACTTACAAAAGCTATGCTCCCCGGCAACGGCGCCAGAAAATAGTCTTGATGACCCACAAGTGTAGGGGATCGCAATAGTCTTCGCGGGTAGTATTACCCAATTTATTGATTCGACACAAGGGGAGCCAAAGAATACTTGCAAGCCTTAACTACTGAGTTGTCAGTTCAGCTGCACCTGGAAATAGTTCTTGCTCACAGAAGTTTATCAGTAGCAACAACAACAGTGGAACAAGAGCAATAGTAACAGTAACAGTAGGATTCGAGTGCGGTAGGCATAGGGATGGATGGATGGGCATTGCATGGAAGAGTCTAAAGATGTAACTTCCAGATCTAGGGCATTGCAGATAAATAATAACAAGCACCCAAGTACTAAACAATCCTAGGCATGTGCTCCAAATATAGTCATACGTGCTTGCAATGAGAACTTGCACGACATCTTCTATCCAGCCAACCCGTGGCAGCGGGGCCTCTAGGGAACTACTGGCAATTAAGGTGCTCCTTTTAATAGAGCACCGGAGCAAAGCATTAACACTTCGTGAATACATGTGATCGTCACACCACAGCCATCCCCTCCGGTTGTCCCAGTTATTGTCACTTTGGGGCCTTTGGATCCGGACAATGATATGTGTACACAACTTGCAGATAAGATCAAAAATATTACTATCATAATGATTCAATAAGTTCAGATCTGAGATCATGGCACTCGGGCCCTAGTGACAAGCATTAAGCACAACAAGTTGCAACAAAGTAAAATAACACTAATAGAGATACTAGGCACTATGCCCCTAACAGATCTTATTCGATTACATGATAGAACTCATCCAATCCCTACCATCCCCAAGCCTACAGCGGGGGATTACTCACTCATGGATGAGGGAAACATCGGTGGTTGATGAAGATGCGTTGATGATGACGATGGCGATGATTCTCTCCAAATTCCCCGTCCCAGCAGGGTGCCAGAACGGAGTTTCTGGATCCGAATCTTGGTTTCTCGTGGCGGCGGCGGAGCGGAACTCTTTTTGGAAAACTATCGAACCCCCCTCTATTTTTAGGTCAGAAGGCAACTTATAGGCGCGAAGGGAGGCCGAGGAGCTGCCTGGGGTGGCCAGACCTTCCCCGGGCGCGGGGTCAGTGGGCCCGCACCTCGGGTGGGTCTGGGCCCCCCAGGCCTCCCCTCTGTCTCCCCTTCTGGCTCCGTGGATCTTCTGGTGAGAAATAGTTTTTGGCATATTTTCCGGAATTTTTTCTGATAGTTCATTTTCTGCACAAAAACAAGACACCAAGGTAATTCTGCTGAAAACAGCGTCAGTCCGTGTTAGTTGTATCCAAATCACACAAGTTTAGAGAAGAAACAATAACAAAGTGTTCGAGAAAGTAGATACGTTTTGGACGTATCAGGCACCAACAAAGTTTGAGCAGGACTTTTGCCCGGAGCATCACGATCACCACTCACACATCGGCGCAACCGCCGAGACCCGATAGCAAGATCATGTCACCGAGAATGCCACACCGGTCTGAGAACCCGACTAGCCCACCAACCAACTAGCGAAGGCCACCCCCAGATGCAGGTTACGCGGCGACACAAAGCATCACCCGAGGTGGAAACCACGTCGCATGAGCACCCGTGCACCGGCCGGCTCCGATCCTCGGCAAGATGCCCGAATCAGCATCACAGAGCCGATGCACACATCGGCAACCACCCGGTTCCACGGGCATCGGCACATGGAAGAGGCCGCGGATTGCAAGAGAACACAAAGGCTCCACCTTGCACATCTCCACCACCTAGTTGGTAGGAAGCTCAGTTTTCACCACCGCTAGATCGGGGGAGGATTAGGGACCAAGCAACAAGCACGCCACCCTCCCATTCATACCGACAACCCTGCCCACCGGAAGTCGCTGCCAAGGCCTCGCCCTTACAGGGCCGCTGCACACCCATAGCCACCAAGGGGAAGGACGGGCACCGCAACCCATCAACCATGGTGGCAGAGCTCCTCCCGCCACAGAGCGCATCACTAGTCTAGGCCGCCGCCAATCGATGAGGTGGAGCAGCGCAAGGACAATGACGCTATTGTGTGTGACGGGGAGCGGGGCCTAGCTCGGACGATGGTCCCAGACCTGGGCCTGCAAACCCGCACCACCATGGAGGCCAGCCCCCCGCGCCAACTCCAGCCACCCACAGGGAGTGAGGGAGGGCAGAAGGAGAGGAGGTGGCAGAAGGCCTATACTCCACCTCGCCGGCGCGCCACCCGGGCGCAGCAAACAGGCCGGCCAGGCCCCAAAAATCCCAGATCGGGCCCGTAAGGGCCCATATCGACGTGTGTAGCTCCGTGCCGCCACGACCGCTGTCCGCGCCATCTCTAGCCACCGGCGCCGTTGCCAGCGTGTCGCCTCAGCAGCCTGCTCCTCTCGCGCGCATCCCCTGCAGCTGTTGGGAATATGCCCTAGAGGCAATCATGTATGATGATATTTCCCATTGTATTCATAAAGTTATTAAGTTGTCCTTGTATAAACATCTGATGTGTATCATTGAATATGTGATTAAGTTGTGGAACTATACATTCATGTTGTTTGTACTAAATATCCTTGGTCATTGAGGTTGTGTTGGACACACAACTTAGACGAATGTGAAAGTTGGCTTGATGACTCGGTTCCACTTGTCATGGACATGGAGATGCTATTCCAACTTACATAGATTCGGCTAAAGATTTTAGCGAGTCGGATTGACCCATATTGAGGTACAACAAACAAGCTGTCATTTGTATATCTCAATAAATGTAATCCTTAGACATGGGGTTATTGCATAGTCCGAGTTGAGGATCACCGACTTAGGTTCTGTCAAACGCTGATCCGTAACTGGGCAGTTATAAAGGCAGAGTTCGGGTCGACTGAGAATCAAGCTGTGTGATGGGAATAACCAAGATGGGATTTTGCCCCTCCACTCAGAGAGATATTCTCTGGGCCCTCTCGTGAGATATGATTCAGAAAGCTTGGCCATGCACGACTCGGTTAAGTGTTAACCGAGGCGATCGACTAAGAGTTAGTCGGGTGAATCACTTATCTCGGATCGAGAAGAGAGTCGGACTATTTAAGGGATAACAATTATTCGCCTATAATCTGACAAGGTATATCGTGAGGCAAAAGGGGCTCGGACGCAAGTCACATTGAAAAGGCAAGTCGTCATGACTCTTTGGTACTTGGGAGTCAGCACGTTCTGCTAGGAGCCGCTGCCGACTGATCGATTAAGAGTCGGACTCTAATCGTGTCCAAGTAGCCATGAGCCTGCGAGGTCACACACTTAAGAGCGGGAGCAAGTTCGAATTGGATCTGAACTGGAAATCTGGTTGGGTTGGACCCGAGCCTGATTTGGACTGAGTCAGTGAGTTGGACTCACAGGGACTAATATTATATGGGCTTTAGTGAATGGGTCACGCGAGCAGAGCCCACGTTCACTCCCTATATATAGTGGAGCACCGTAACCCAAAAAGGTTAATCGTTGTTCGGTTAGGTCATTCCATGTGTTGAAAACCCTAGCTCCACAGCAGTCCTGCCATCGTATCGAACCTAGTAGTTCGCCGCCGGTGCTTCTCCTTGTACGTGTGGATACCAGCAGAGGTGCTGTACGATCAACACCAGGACGATCGGATCGCAAATGACTGCACTGCATCAACTGACGCGCTTCATCAGTAATCCGCAACTGCGCGTCTAGTGGTAAACCTCGTGGCCTTCTACCTCGGCTAGACCTTGAGATCACCATGTTAGAGGAAAAAGTTTTGTTTTATCTCTGCGTGGCCCAACAGCAGCGTCGCCACGCCGCCTCGCGCCGAGCAGCCCAAACCCGAGCGTCGTGGGAGGAAGAAGAAGCCCCGCCGCTACCTTCCCTGGACGAGTGCAGCTTCGTCGGCGCCTCCTCCGGTGGCGGCAGCGCGGGGGGAGGGGGAGGGGGGCTGGTGGCGCGGAGGCTAGGGTTCCCCCCATGTCGCCAGGGGAGGGCGACGCGGGGTCCGGACTCTCGAGTGTGACACGTCGTTATCAGGGTCAATTCTGAAAAAATATTACAAGCTCGCAAGTTCATCTTCTTATAAATAACATGTTCTTCGTGAATAGGAGAAAACGTGACAATTGTCGCGATGGTGACGCAGAGGACAAGTGTCATCAGTGATGATTCACTGGAGTCGTTTTAATATTTTTTTCTCCCGATATAACGCACGAGCATTTTTTCCTAGTACATATATAAATTACTATTTTGATGCTTACCTGGATTTTAGTTTCGCCAAGTCCTGGGTGCACCATACACTTCTCCTGGCAGCATCCACTGAATCCATATTGTAATAATCTGTACAAGGTAAACAGCCCACGGGGTCAGGAATTATTAAGAGATAAGCAGGCCACGTGGAGCTAGCATCTGCTGATGAAACGCAAATCTTTGGTTGCCTTCCACAGCCTGCTGTACAAGTGGCTCCATTTGTCACCAGGCGATGCGAGGATCATTTGATACGTACTAGCTGTCGATTAGATATATGTTTGCGTCGTTGCCCTTTCCATTCACCGATGGGGGGTCTCCGCTCTTGACAGGAACGCATTGGTTTATACTATCTCCGGGCCATGGCCAATGAGTTGTCACCTTTGAGTGGAACCCGTATCGGTTGGATGGAAGCATTGCTAACCACCTCGTGACCCGCCATGGACACCAGTTTCTTTGGATCATGAGACCGTACCGTGGGAAAAGGTCACTGTATTATGTAGCAAAGGATAAAGAAGCCAAATTTGATGTAGTAACTAAAAGTGCTGGGATAATTGACTATCATCGGAGCTAATTGTGGCATCAAACTATATATGAAGGTGTAGCAAACAGTTTCATTGAAGTTGCCACAGTTTAGTAGGGCAGACTTTAGCTCTTAATAATAGTAGGAATGAAGCCAAACAACTCTAGAATTTGGTATTCTAGGAATCTAGAAAAAATTAATCATCACAGACATGTCATTATGCAGCAACAGTCTTTCTTTTGTCCAGAAAGGCCCACAAAACAGTACGAGGACGAAAGAAAGAAAGAGACTTCGTCATACAAAGCAAGCCAACTTGAATGGGCTACGTACGTACATGTCTAAGCAAACAGTGATTGATTTCACTAAATGTATTAGTGCAAGCAACTTTGGTTTTGTTAGTGACCGCGTTTATAACAGATAAACAAATAAGCGTCCTTTTACCGCCGAGGTTTATCGACTAAAATGGACTTGTTACCAAGTAACGTTGCTCTCAAGGGAGAGGAATTTTACTGAGTAAAATTCTATCACTTTTACCTAGGATAAGCAAATGATTAGTAAAGGCGACCGATGTCAATTTCCTCAATCCTGCGTCGCATTGTATTTGCTGATGTGGTCTTCCTTTATTTTGAACATTGCTAATGTAGCATCCCTAATGGATTCCTAAGATGGGGGATGGCTAGATGGCACATCCGTTTCGAGTATGTCAGAGCTCATAAGTCGTTCACACTCATTTTCGAGCCGTAAAAGGTGCTTGTGGAAAAGACTCTTGACGACACTACCCATTAGCTCTATGACACTAACCAGGGTTGCTCGTTTGTCAGTGTTATAATTGCGACAAGTAAATAACGAAGAACGAAAACGAGGGGACACAGATTTAACGTGAAAAAACCTCTTCAATAAATAGAGGAAAAAACCACGGACGCCAGCCAGCAAAACTTTACTATATCGGAGAGTGTTTACAAACGCCGGAGATTTCACAGATGTAACTCATCCCAACCGGCGGCTTACAAGAGGTTTATATATCGACGGAAACCTAGGTCTTTAATGATCCGTACCGGGCCTCGCTCCACTCGTCAGAAGTTGGCCTATACTTTATAAAATTTAGATCAGCATATAACAGTCAGGACCATTGTAGGCTTTCTAGACGCGCGGACTACAAACATGTCCTGACGTGTTTGGCTTGTGACCAATTGAAGGAGATCGTGACCCACAATCCTTACTGGATGTCCCTTCCAACGAGGTTTATGGGTTGTGGCAAGTGGATCCGTGGATTTTTCTCATAGATAACTGTATGAAACAAATCCAGTTTGTAAGAAAAAAATCAATAAAATGGAATACTAACAATTCGACTGTTTGTTGGTGGAGAGGACTTTGTGGACCGGTGACAAAATGCCATTTTCCCACTCTCTTACTGTTGTGATCATGCGACATTGCACGCACAACTCGAAACGATATGTCATGGGGATCTTTAAGCCGTGACAACACGCCATGCGACATTGCACGCACAACTCGAAACGATCAAGGTCGACTGCCCAAGCGGGCATCGCACACCCTACTCGAAACGATCATGTCAACTACTGATCGAGGCCCGAACATGGGCAAAGGCAGAGCGGTGGGTCTAGACGCTCCTCCTAGTGTGGGCAACACTATGGTGTTCCAGGGGCTTGTATATAATTTTGTCATCCTATCAACGCATATATGCAAAGTTTTTTTTTTTTGCATTTTCTCCAACAAACTAAAATCGAAAAGCCTTTCAGATTATGGTTAACTATTCTATTCCCCCAAAATACCAAACAACAAAATTAACCATAGCCCAAATGAGTCTCTCTTTCATTCAAGCTAGATAAACCCAGGCTACACTACCCAACAGATCGATCTCCATTCAATACTACATGATATCCTTTTTGTTAGGTGATGATATATCAAATATTACTTTTTTTTTATGCTGACCTACACGACGCGCCTCTTGCCATTTGCTTGAAATTAACAATGGCGGCATGCATGTTCTGTGATCAGTGCCACCCTGGCCTGTACTGTCCCGTACTGCTAGTCACTATAGCTAGTGATCAGTGTGTTGTTCGATTCCCTGCTTCTTCTCCTCTCTCGTGCTCGTGAAAGAATCTTGATCGATCCACATGCACATCCTTTCCCCTCGCTCCCCCCACTCCCGTTCCCATCTTTTCCTTCTCGCAATCATTATGTTGCATTTGAAGAAACTAAAGAGAGGTTAAAATAAGCAAACTTACAGATGATGATGCATGGCTATGTGGTACTACACAGAATGCATGGAGTAGCTGGTTTCATGTGAAGATCGATCTCTATAAGTTTGGTGTTTTGTCTACTACATCATGGTGTGGTAATTAACAAGATCGAGCAAACTAGGGACTGCCTGGACTGGACTTGACAGACCTGGGATTCGAGCTATGTACACACCACACCACCACCATCGCCGTCGGTTGCATCATCGTCGGCGGTCCTGAGTGACCTGATCGACTGGTTCTCTCTAAGCTTGCATCACGGTTGCACATATGTATGATCGACGCTTTTGTTTGCTTGCAGCTGGACCGATCAGATCACTCGCTGAGGGACTCGAATTCCCACCATTGGGAGCTGCTGCAGGTCTGCTCCGTGGACGAGGACGGCCAGTTGGAGTGGAACGACGGGAACGAGGACTGCGGCTGCTGGTGGTGGTGGTACTCGGCCGGCCCCGACGCCGTGAACCCGCCGGCGGCGTCGTGCGGCGGCAGGTGCGACGACGAGGGCCGAAGGAAGAGCCCCGCGTCGTCGTCGTCCTCGCCGAAGAGGGAGAGCTTGCCTGCTCCTCCTCCTCCGCCGCCGCCGCCTCCACCACCGTCGGATGCCGAGTACAGCTTGGCCGCCCCGGCGTCGACGACGAAGTCCTCCTCCTTCATGCTCATGGCAGCCACGGCCGAGCGCACGTCTTCCCCGGCGGCGGCATTCTGCCCGCCTTGCTGGCGCGGGTCCTGCAGCATCTCCGCCAGCTTCTCCAGCTGCAAGCAGGAACCCAGCAACGATCGATCACTCACTCACGGTGGCAGCTAGCGCACGCGAGCACGATCGACGGCGCGAGAAAAGCAAAGCAAAGCAAAGCGTAGTACAAACATACATACCTGGGTGAGGAGCGCGAGCTTGTCCTTCTTGAGCTGGTCGTAGCTTGCGAGGAGCGCGTCGTAGTCGTCCCGCAGCGCGGCGTACTGGCGCTCGAGCTGCTTGGACTTCCACCGCGCGCGCTTGTTCTGGAACCAGATGGCCACCTGCCTTGGCTGCAGCGAGAGGTCCCTGGCCAGCTGCAGCTTCTGCCGTGGCTCCAGCTTGGTCTGCGTTGCGAACATGGACTCGAGCGACTTGATCTGCTCCTCGCTGAAGCGCTTCTTCATCATCCCGCCGCCGCCCTTCTTCCCGCTCCCCGGCACCGGCTCCATCATCCAGTCGCCGTCCTCCTCCCCCTCCATCGCCGCTAAGCTAGCTCGCGCGCTCTCGGCAGCAGCAGCTGCTCATGCACTGGCTGGCTGGCCTGGTCGATCTGGGGAAGGGGGAGAACGGATCGCAGCGCAGGTGCGGTGAGCTAGGCTAGGCTGCGGCGATCGATGGATGGATCGGTGCTGGAGCTGGAGTGGATGGATAGTAGTTTAATCCAAGGAAGGATCGGGGGTGGTGATGGGAACGGGGCGGCCAATGGAGCGCGGTGGCGTGCATGCGTGGCCTCTCTCTATCCCTCCCCCTCCCTCTCTCTATAGCTGTAGCTGAAGGTGCAGATAGCTAGCGCGGGCGGGCGCGGCCCCGCCGGCGTCGCTGTCGCGGGGCAGAGACTGGGGAGCGCGGCAGCTAGCCTAGGCTTACTGTGCATCTAGCGAGCGAGCTGGCGGCCACGTATATAGCGCGACCGTGTATACACGGCGCCGCGCGCGGCCCTTGGCACGGCGCGCGACCGATCGACGAGGAGGAGACGGAAGGCGTCCGATCGCGCACGGTTGGTGGTGCGGCGGGAGTCCACTCCGCTCCAGCTCCCGCGTCGCGCCGTGCGCGCGTGTCGCGTGTTGTTTTGAGTTGCGTGCGCGAGCGAGGTTCGGATTGGTTGGTTGGTTGGCTCGGGGAATCGCGCTGCTTGGGGTGGGACCGTGCCGGGGGACGTGTCGTGTGGGCAGCGCCATCGCGTCCAGTCTTGACCGTGACCTCATGCGATGCGACCCTAGTGCTACCACTACCACCACGCTAGCTAGTCGCTCGCTTGCTGCGCTGCGCCGGCCGGCCGGGAACTGCGCGCGGCGTAGCGGCACGGCGATGGCTGGGCCGCCACCGTGCCGCGCGCGGCGGTCGGCATGGGGAACCGGCCGGCCTGCTGCTGCCGATCGAGTCCTGCGTGGCCCGTGGTGGTGGTGGTGGTGGTGGTGTGAACTGGGGCAGGCGAACGCGCGCGCGAGCGGTAAGAAGGCGCACGCCACCCGTACCCGTGCCGTGCCAAACTCGATCGATCTGATCGATCTCTGCCCCCTCCTCGGTAAACAGTCTCCTCGCCCAACTTCCTGACGCGTGCAGTCATCGTCCATGTTCTCCGAGTGCTTAGAATGTCCGACCAATCGGCATCAATCCGTCCTCCAAGGAGCAGTTCACGTTTATACTATGGTGATCGTACACGTATAATATGAAGTTTAATTTCAACTTCAAGACTAGTGGAGTGTGGGCTATGAAACCCGATTAAAGTTTCTAACATTATATTTCTCATCATGACCTAATCTTGTATATTATTGATCAAATTTATAATCAAATATTAGCAACTCTGTCAGCGTGGAAGGCATAGAACGGCCTCGTGTCTCGCGTCAATCACACGGGGCGACGACCGAGATGCCGATCCCGGCCCGATCGACACTACTGCTAAATCCGGACGGCAATCAACACGGGTGATACAGGGTGGTTCCATCTTCAATTGGGCTGCCGTGTGGGTTGATGAATGCATGACTCATGCCGACCCACCTCGTCCTACTCGTTGGCTATACGATGTGGTGTTGGTCGGAGCATTGGCTCGTGTTCGTGGATGCCAGGGACGGTGGCCCTAGATGGTGGACTCCGCAGGCAACTCTATGGCAAGCGACTTGGAAGTGATGTTGGTCTCTCTCTTCGGCCATGTGGATGGCGAGGAGCGGGCGGCGGGGAACCTTGCTGTTGGCGGCGTTGGTCTCTCTCTTCGGCCATGTGGATGGCGAGGAGCGGACTGCGGGGAACCTTGGTGTTGAGGGGGTTTTGGCTTTTGCATCTCCAATGGCGGCGATGCATGTGGGTGTTGTAACCCTCTCAGGGGCGCCGTTGTGCCTACCATTTTCGCGATAGGACTTCGGGTGAAAACCCTTGACCGCCGGTCTCGGCGGCAGCTTGGTGCATTGTTAATCTCTTGGTAGCATCATCGTGGAGCCCCAGATCACCTCGGTCTTGTGTCGGTGTCTTCGGTGGCAAGTTTTGGTGTTGCATGTTTTCTCTTTTTTTACCTTGATGTGCTTTATAAGGGGTCTTATCTTCATCTTGTATCTATTCGACCGCTCTGGGTTTAATTAGAAAATGGGACGAAAACATGTTTCGAATAGAGTGGATGGAGGGAGTCCTCGTGGTTATACATCCTCACTCTGTATGTGCAATAGAAAGAGCACGTGTACATGAGCGTGGGCACGCCACAGTACAAAGTTAACGAGGTAATATATACAACCGTCGGTACCAATCCTTGAAGAAAAAAACTAAGATCGATACTTCCTCCGTCCAGAAACAACTCTCTCGAAACAGGCTTTTGTCCCGCTATATTAATATAGCAACCACATGATATATCGGAACGGGCAACTCCCCATAGAAAAAAGAAAAGAAAGGAAAAAGAAAAAATACCAACAACGGCAGTTTTACTATACAAAGATGGATCGCAACCGCTGCGCCCTCCGACTTTGTCCCACCGTACGCCAAGCACTCCGAACGCCGCGCACAAAGCAACACCTTCAAGAAGGATGCGATGATGTCAACGTTGTTGCCCGGACAGATCCTAGGGTTTCCCCTGGTACGCGGAGGTTAGAGGAGAAGGGTACCCGACGCCCTTTAGGAAGGCAAGGTGGCGCTCGCAAGCGTCGCCGCATCGGTGCCGGATGACCGCAAGGATTTCTCCCGACCCCCAAAAAAACCCTACCCCGGACGAATTGAAGCCTATCACCCAGCCATCCATCCACGAGCTTGCGCTATGATCCGTTCAAAACGTATCTACTTTCTCGAACACTTTTGCTATTGTTTCTCCTCTAAACTTGTGTGATTTAGATACAACTAACACGGACTGACACTGTTTTCAGCAGAATTACATTGGTGTCTTGTTTTTGTGCAGAAAATCAACTATCAGTAAAAATCCCAGAAAATATGCCAAAAATTATATTTCACCAGAAGACTCACGGAGCCAGAAGACAAGACGAAGAAGGGGCCTGGGGGGCCCACACCCATGCCATGCGCGGGTCCACCTCTGGCCGCGCCTAGGGGGGTGCGGCCACCCCAGGCACCCCCTTGGCCTCCCTCTGCGCCTATAAGTTGCATTTCGACCTAAAAACCGAGGGGGTCGATAGTTTTCCAGAAAGAGTTTCGCTCCGCCGCCGCCACCAGAAACCAAGATTCGGATCCAGACACTCTGTTCTGGCACCCTGCCGGGACGGGGAATTTGGAGAGAATCATCGTCATCACCAACGCATCTCCATCAACCACCGATGTTTCCCTCATCCATGAGTGAGTAATCCCCCGCTGTAGGCTTGGGGATGGTATGGATTGGATGAGTTCTATCATGTAATCGAATAAGATCTGTTAGGGCATAGTGCCTAGTATCTCTATTAGTGTTGTTTGACTTTGTTGCAACTTGTTATGCTTAATGCTTGTCACTAGGGCCCGAGTGCCATGATCCCAGATCTGAACTTATTATTGAATCATTATGATAGTATTATTTGTGATCTTATCTGCAAGTTGTGTATACATATCATTGTCCGGATTCAAAGGCCCCGAAGTGACAATAATTGGGACAACCGGAGGGGATGGCTGTGGTGTGGGGATCACATATGTTCACGGAGTGTTAATGCTTTGATACGGTGCTCTTTTAAAAAGAGCACCTTAATTGCCAGTAGTTCCCTAGATGCCCCGCTGCCACGGGCTGGCTGGACAGAAGATGTTGTGCAAGTTCTCATTGCGAGCACGTATGACTATATTTGGAGCACATGCC
Organism: Avena sativa; assembly: GCA_916181665.1. Classification (NCBI taxonomy): domain Eukaryota; kingdom Viridiplantae; phylum Streptophyta; class Magnoliopsida; order Poales; family Poaceae; genus Avena; species Avena sativa. The sequence continues at coordinate 413,185,957 of OV702297.1, forward strand.
TAGGATTGTTTAGTACTTGGATGCTTGTTATTATTTATCTATAATGCCCTAGATCTTGAAGTTATATGTTTAGACTCGTCCATGCAACGCCCGTCCATCCATCTCTATGCGTACCGCACTCGAATCCCACTGTTACCGTTACTGTTACTATTGCTCTTGTTCTGGTGTTGCTGTTGCTTTGTTGTTGCTACTATCAAATTGTTGCTACTGATAAACTTCTGTGAGCAAGAACTATTTCTAGGTGCAGCTAAATTGACAACTCAGTTGTTAAGGCTTGCAAGTATTCTTTGTCTCACCTTGTGTCGAATCAATAAATTGGGTAATACTACCCACGAAGACTGTTACGATCCCCTTTACTTGTGGGTCATCACGCCACCACGGTCTTGACTCCATCTTCGTCGACTCACTGTGAATCGCCACGAGGCCTAGAAGACATGGATAGGACCACAGCCGGAACTAAGGGTAGCAGCACCATAGCCGAGCGGGAGGGAACTGCCTCCACCACTGACGCGGTAGCCGTCCAGACGCAACAGCAGGAGCAAACCAGGCCCCGTCGAGCCCGACCAGGCCCAGTTGGGCCCGTGAAGCTCTCGTCGCCACGTTGCAGCAAGCCGGTCGACGGCACCGCCACCACACCCAGGACCACCGCCTTCCAACCCAACTCTAGGAGGGAGCATCGTCGCAGTTCGGCCCGCCCGAACCCAGATGGAGCCCAGAAGGCCTCGATCTGCACGAACAAGGACTCCCTGCCACCAACGGCAGCCCACCGCGCGAGAACACCCGTCGCCGCCGCCTCCACCGGGGCGGACGCGTCGTCGCCGCCAGAACCGTCGCCGGCCGAGATAGCATCGCCGCCAGACGCGCCCTCCCGAGCAGGGTCTCCGCGCGCGCGGGGAGAGGATGGGCCGCCGCCGACGACACCACGTGGGCAACGACCGGTGGCGCACACCGGCGGCGGTGGACGGGGGAAGGAGTAGAGGAGAAGGCCGGTGACAAGGAGTTTGGGAACCCCTGGTCACCTCGCGCGGGATGGGATAAACGGTTTCATCTGGTCTCTTTCGTCTAGAAATAACTAAATTAAGTTTATTTAAATTTGAATATATCTATATATACTAAAATACGTTTAGATACGTTTGAATCTAGACAAATCGTAGGGTATAACTATGCAGCGGATAGATTAGATAAACAAATGTGGATTATCATACTAGCTGCTTTCCACGGCACCTCTTTTAAAAACGGACCACGCGGTCAGGGTCGCGCTCGCACATGCAATCCAGGTGTCCCGCGTTCCCTGCGCCGCTGGCGAGTTCCGTTTGGGTGGTGCGTGCGTGTGATCGCGCAGCAAAGTTTGACGCTTTGGATCGACTACTAGGTCCACCGAGGCACTAAACTGACCCCCGTGTCGTCTGTAAACTACTTACACTTCGCTGATTGTTCTGGCTTCCCGTTTGATTCCTTTCCGGTTACTGTCTTGTCACTGATCTTTCAAGAACAGGTACCACTCCGGCCAGCCGGTTTCCGTGTCCCGGCAAGTTACTTAATCGTTGACCGGATAAGCTCGCTCTCCATCGCCTCTCGTTCCGTGCACTGGTCACCGCGCGCGTGCCCTGCGCGGAAGATATTTTCAGGATTCCCCTGGGGTGGCGAAGCAGAAGCAGAGCCTGAACCTGAAGATCTGTACAGTAGCAGAGCGCCAGAGCAGACAACAACATTTCGATGTGTGATTCCGCCAACAAACGCAGGAAGGATGCTCAAAATTCTTCCCCCCTGCACAGAGCTCCAAGCTCGATCGTCGTAACCTTTTCAACGAGGTGAAAACCAGAAGGGCTTACCGTGGTTACGCATCTTCGCAGCTCCGGCGCCGTACCGTGGTGCCTACCACTGCCAGTGGAACCACCGTTCCATGAAGTCATGAACGCTGCCTACTGTAGCGTCGGATTTCTGTATTTGTATTTTAATTCAAAATAAAGAGTAGAGATCGATGCGGTGCGCACCCGTCCGCGGTGAGCATATATACCCTGCGCTTACGCCATGTCTTGCGTGTGGTGACGACGCCAATCTACTGAACCGTTTTTATCTTTCTCATGTCATGCGACCGAACTATATTTAGCCATGCATGTCGAGTGAACATCTATTTTTTTTTAAAAAAATGATACTGAACCGTTTATAAAATGATACTCTAGTATTTTTTTTTTCAAAGATACAAAAAGAAACGGTGACAGAGGCCCGATGCATCTCTACTCTTGGCAGCCATCCATGTCGAGTGGACATCTCTTGGCCGCAAATCCACTTGGGTACATGCTGCCATAAAAGGCTCCTCGTGACCTGGTCGCTCGCAGAAGGTGTAACCACGTACGGAGCCAATGCACACATAGATATACATACATCCTACAAAACGGTGGAACGAATACACCGGAACCCATTACACAGCATATTACGCATTTGACTAGGAGTAGTATTTTTGTAAGCACGGTGGCTACCAAAGTCCAGCCACAAATACCTACTTTCTTCTACCCCGCAAAATAAAGTTTAATTCGTCCTTTCATAGAATTGTACCACACTGCATATTTATCATCCAAGGTCTAGACCGCCAACAAATAATTGTATAGCATGTGCTTTATGTGAACGTGATATGATACTTAAACCAATGACCAAACTCATTTTCATATTCAAATCAATCTCTTACGGTTGTGGTCTTGTTATAACTAGCTACTAACCTCGCAAAGCGGAAGAAATATTCGACGGACATGAATTAAGGTTGTGTTTGATTCACAGGACTGAAAAAAAAAAGACGCTTACGGATCATAACCTGGTAATGTTAGAGTTGCCATCAGATGGTGGTGCGGGACTAGCAGTTCCAGTTTTGCAAGACCAGTTATCGCTTCGCGTCTGGCTCCTCTTCTTCTTCACGGTGGTGGATGCGATTTGATGTGTTATATACTTATTATATGACAATGCCGCCTTGTGGTAGGACAGTTTGGAAGCGACGCGGGTTGGACAGTTTCATTAGCTTTTCCTCCCAACTCTACCAGTACCATTTGTTGCATTGCTTACTGGTGGTAATCTTCTGGCCATGTCAAAATCGCCTAGTTGCAATTTGATGGCTAATCTTCTGGCTATGTCAAAATCGCCTAGTTGCAATTTGATGGCTACAACTGACGATAATGATGTCAAGGCATCCTTCTAGTGGGCAGGGCGTATGGTTTGTGTGTGTCAGTTTGGTCGGTTTTGCTGCTGAATTTAATTTGTGTACAGTATTGCTTTAGACTTAGTTTAGCGAGTTTTAATTCGGTTTTCGTTGGTAAGTTTTTGCCTCCTTCTTCTCTAAAGATGAAGGCGCTTCTTCTTCTTATAGTGCACTGCCAGAGCTCCTGCCCTGTTTGCTGGTTTCGGATAGAAATGAATGATCAAAACCTGATAAGCTTGCTGGACCTAGAAACAGGCTCGTCACGAGATCAATCCTTATCGCTAACAGCAACAGGTGAATTTGGTAACAAGATCGACACTGTCGTGCGTCCTAATCCTTCCGGACAGGACCCAGGAATCACTGGTTTTTGTTCGACCAGGACAAAGCCTGGCAATGAAGCCGCAACAGTCAGTGCGGGCTCCCATCCAACCAGACGGATCGACCAAGACATGTAGGAGTAGTAATAATTCTTCACTATTATCCGAGATCGACGGAGCTCTCAGGAGTCAAGCTCAGCCTGGAGAGAAGTCTGAGAACCTCCTAAGATCATACTGTATAAGGATTGCTCCAAGAAAATGGCGCTACAGCGAGTCAGATTAAGAAGGAATGGACTTACTAGCAGGCACGAAATCCTTCTGGCCGCTCACTTGTCATGGTCAGGCATACTGCTCACTGGTCTATGGTCCATTACCTGACGGCAACCTGACTTGAGCGCGACAGGGCCACGGAATGGCTTGCAAGCTGAAGGCAAAAACAGATTCAGAACATCAAGGCAGAGAGCTGCAGGAGACGACTTTGTACATACGCCCAGATAACTCCAGATTCATTCGAGACATCCCGTACAAAAGATTTTGGTCACCACCCCTAACTCAAACAAACCAGCCGGCCCCCACTTCAATATGAATGTCAGACAGATTACCAAGCAATTCCTTACTCTGCCAAAACTTTAAATCTGTCAAAACTACTACCTCTGTCATATTATAAGATGTTTTAGGTAGGCTAATAGTATAATCTGGAATAGAGGCAGCATCATTTAACTGATCTAGAGATCAGCTGACAAAGTGATGGGGACCCTCCGAATGCTACTAGAGTGCTTCTGCATTCCTTGTACTAGTATTGATCATTGGACATATATATTCAAGAATGAACGTACACTTCTGAGGAAATGTATCTAACCGGAGGAATCATCTAGGTAACAAACAATGCGGTAGCCACATCAGCAAGTGTGCCTCGCCGTGTTAATATTAGAGATAGATAAGTACATTTTAATTGGTATTCTGAATTACTATTGAATGCGACAATCATAGTTCAGTTTCTTTCAAATCCCTACATGCTGTATTTCTTAAATGCATTTACATTAGCATTTGTAGAAGCTCTGGATTATTCTTGTGGACGTGGAATAATTTAGATAGCATCCTTTGATAACAGTTGCAGAAAGGCACCCATGATGTGCTTATTTCCGAGGGAAAAAACACTACTATATCAGAAGCTCAAGCAGATAGCAGGAAAAGGAAAATAATTTAGCTTCTAAAGCATCTCCACCGCAAGTTAGAGGTATATATCACTATAGCCCTATGAAGATACAGAGAACATGCACGAAAGACACAAAATCAACTGAGTCACTATCATTTCTTCAGAACTAACAGAAACTGGAGTTAGTTTATCAGAAGACTAGAGGTACAGTACTAAAATTGTCCTTCTAGCAAGTAATTAAGTGTCTTCTAGACTATCACCAATTGCCTCATTGAATGGCGAGACACAAGAGAAAACTTTTATATCACAACAAAAGGAATGGTTGTATGCATTAAGCATTATTAAGGTATTCTGAGCTTTCACCATGTTAGCACACCAATGGCATAAATCCCATAATGCATTACGTTTTTTTTTAATCCTTTTTGTAACAATAACGAAATGGAAAACTCCAAGAAGAGATAGGAAATAAGGAAATGTAATTTTGCAACAATTCCAATATAGACGACTCGGTCAAAAGACCAAATCATTGACATCAACGGCGACAGCATTGTATTTTCAGGTGGCTTGGGAACTGGAATTAACATCCACCCTATCTGTAACCATGAATGTGCAACAAAAAAAAGAACAGTGTTGAACTTTTGACCTGTATTTATCTTCAGGCAGTGAATTTGGTGATATAAATGATAAGAAGATTGCATCTTCAGCAACATAACATGAAAACCAAAATGAATCAACACCATTTTGCATGTAGCAGAGGAGGCACATGTGTTACAAGATTAAAATATCCTGAACAATTCCTATATTACAAAATTCAATACACACTAACTCACTTTCAGGTGCAGGTAACCCATATGGAGTGCATTAGGGCTATCAGGTATCAACCATAATACAAGCAGACTCTAATGGTATCCAGTTCTGAACAAAGGTCAATACACATTCAACAGTCACACAGAATCGAACTTACTTCTGAAGATTCAAGTGGTCACCACTTAATCGTTTTTTATTTGTACTACAATATATAACTAGATCAAAGGATGCCCAGCATCATAAATACAAATCAAGTTGTTGAGATGGATACTCAATAAATGTGGACTATGGAATGCCAAGAATAACCCAAGAATAAGATTAAAGCTAATACGTTTGTTACCCACCCCTTCTACATTACATGGTATTATCAACAAGAGTACACACAAACAACCTGTCACTATAGATTTCATTTCCAATGATTTATTATCATCATTCAGACAGCACAATGACAGAATTACACAAAAAAAACTTGATTCGTTTGATCATAGCGACTACAAGTTGCAATGGCAGATTGATTCAATAGTAGTCTAGTCATATCTGACAGAATCCAATATGACAAACAGCTAACAAAAATCACATGCCCTGCAACCGGAGCTAATGGGGAACAGCTGAGAGTAGCAGCAAACCATAGTAGGGGGTAAAAGCGAAACCCTAGGTAGCCTGACGAACCGAGGGCAGGTCTCCCTGAGCTCAGATGAGCTTGAAGGGGAGTGGCCACGGGGTGGAGCGGGGCACCTCGACGCGGTCCTTGATGCGCTCGATCTTCTTCTCCCGCTTCGGCCGCGAGTTGCCGTAGGAGCCCTTGAACCGCTTCCCGCGCTTGGTCTTCTTGTCCCCGCGCCCGCACGTCACGGCCTCCGCCTCGGCCAGGAGAGCCGGAGGGCGCGCCGGCGCCAGGCGCCGCACGAACGCCGCAGCCGCCATCCGCAGCGCCATGCTGCCGCCGAGCTCGATGCCAACCGCCGCGTACAGCCGCCGCCGCCGCCTCTGGATCGAACCGTCCGCGAGGAAGAGAAGGCAAGGGTGCGAAGTAGCGAAGTGAGAGCAAGGGTTCCAGGGCCCACGAGAGAGTTAAGCAAAGCCCTGATTTTTTAGGCCCAGTGAAATTGCAAAGGAAGCCCACAATGCCACACACACGAACAGGTTGCGTCGTTCGGGCGCCGGGATACAGCGCCGCCGTCTGCCATCCTCCGATCCGCCGTATGCCGTTGTCCGCGACGGCGTGCCCTCTCCGCCACCTGAACTGCGCAGCGTTTAATCCGCCGCCCCTTCTACCCGTCGCGTTGCTGCAGCCGGAGGTTTGCCAGAACCCTGGGCCTAATTTCCGGCTACGAACTTCGTTATTTAGTTTTTGAATATTTGATGAGCTTAGATTCCCCCAACTGAAAAAACTGAAACATACTTGAAGTTTCAACCTTTTACTTCTCCTGAATTTTCAGTTCGAATGCGGTGAGGATGAAGAGGACGAAGACTGAAAATTGGTTGGATTAATGGTAACCTCCCTTTCTATATGCGATTTATTTAGACTCAATGTGTATCACGACTGTACCTAAAATCTTTAAGTGTGGTACAGTACATGTTTGGCATTCTTTTATGCTCTTCCTACATCTTGGGCTACAATATACACTAGTACTTCTGTACGGGAACCGCTGAGAGAAAATGGGAGCATTAAAGTTTATCGGCGAGAGCAATGTAAGAACAGAACTTGATAGATACTACCAAATTGGCTTCAGCAGTTGTTGGTAGAGTACAGCATCAACCAATTAGCCTGCACTCACCAACTGTTACTGCTCACAACAGGAAAGGCAATGACCAACCATTCTAATCCATCAACTGGCTACCGACCAACCAAGCGCACTGCACGTCACAACCCATCTTGGGGATCAAGTACGCCTCGCAGCAACATAGACTGCAACAAGCTATAATCTTGAAGTGATCATGTTAGTGACAAGGGTACTGAACAATTACAGCCAAACTACAAGCTGGTGCAGGCCTTCTGTTGGCACGATATTAGATGCATACACCGAATAGGAAATAGATCATGCAGTTTAAGTGCAAAACAATTAGCATGCATCCCGTGTTTTGTTGGTTCAACTTTCGTTAGCCGCCCTCAGAAAATCAGCCACCTGCGTAAATCAGCAAAGCAAGGTCATGTCATCATCATTACTGAACCAGATCCGGAGCCGATATTTCCTCTGCGATGAGCAGATTGCTGTGCTATATATCCATCTATCTCCATGTCATAGTTTTGAAAACATCAACTCTGTCTCAAGACTCAGGAGAAGCCCCCACCCCAGCTGAAAGATTTTGCAGACCGCAGATTCAGAGAGAAGCTCAACCCAAACATCTCCTTGATGGCCTGCCCCCGCTCTAAATGCTGGATCATCTTGGAAACGAGCTCAGCACTCTCCCTCACATGCTCCATGTCAGTCTGTGTCCAGATGCGCCGCGACAGCTGCAGCCTCCGCTGCTTGGAGCCCTTGTCAATCCCCCACCTGCTGTAGAGGCTCTCTTTCTCTGCGGCGCTGAGCCTCCTCACCATCTGCCTGTACAGCATGTCCCTCTCATACCTAAGACTCTTCAAACTGCAACAACAAATTTATTTTTTGATAAAACAGCAAGAATAATTGTGTTTTCCTATATATTTGAGCTGGAATTGTGTTCATTAGCATCGTTCATAAGTACCTTGAAGCAACAGTAGCATTCGGCTCACCATCTGCGATGAATGAATTCTTGATGAAGGACAGTCGCCTGTGCTCTACTTCCATGTAGATGTGATCTGTGTGGTCTCCATTGAAGAGCAGGAAGAAGTAAGTCCGGTGCACTATGGAGATATGACAGTCATGCCACAGCTCAATGATCTCTTGCTGCTTCTTGCTGAAATCAAATGGCCACCGTGAAGGAGACTCGAAGGTGCTCAGTGATGAATCTGTGCTGACTTGCACCTGATTTTCCTCTTGTTCGGATTCATCCGTCTGCTCGGTTTTCTGCTTCACTTCGGTAACGCAGCTCGTGTCATCCACAGCACTTTCTTCTTCACCGTGGCTTGTGCTGTTGTCGGTGACGGCATCAGAGGCAACTTTTTCAGGAAATAGGCTCCTCCTGACCTTCTCTGGCCTTCTCGGAGGAAACTTGAAATGTTCAGTTGGTGGCGGTGTCATGTTCACACTCATTGAATCATCAAACCAACTGTTTGGTATTACCATGAAGCTTGCTTTGCAGCTACTGCTCCTAGATAGTACAGTATCCCTCGAGCTTATGACACACCTCTTCAGGGACAATGGTTCGTCGTCAGTGTTAGGTTGTTCAATGTCCGAAGACGTGTCACACTCGCATGCATATAGCTCGATGGCATTTTCTGCTGTTTTTCTGATGCATTCACCATGCTTCTCTTCATTGGTGCAAGCTTCGGCTCGATCCATCTTTGTTTGTCTCTCCTTTTCTTCTGTTTCAAGTGTGTGTGCATAAAAGGATTCTTGACTTCTCCTTGTTCTCAGCTCATTTGTTTCAATGCACTGTACTTCCTTGCAATGTTCCTCACAGACCTCAGATTCAGATTGCGAGGCCACACTGTTTTCTTGGCATTCATTTATCTTGTCGAAAACATGGTTACTGGGTCGTGGCGGTAGCGGCACTAACGGATCATCCATTGCTTCATCTTGATACGACATATCATGAATATCAGAAAATGAAAATGCATCTTCGGACATATTACGTGGAAGGCAATCTGTAGACCGACTATGTTCCTCCTGTCAATTATTTTAATAGGCTGGTATTACAGGCACTACAGAATCATTAAACAAAATAGGAAAGTGGAACATGGGAGAGCAAAATACCCATCGCCTTGCTTTATGAGCATTTAGATGATCATCACTTGCAACTTTGCGGAAGTTATCAAGTTGACATTGAACAGTAACTTTTTCCTCCATTAATTCCTTCAACTGCTCTTCCAGCTGAAAATCCATAATAGTATGTGTTTACAAAAAACGGATCATTTGAGTAGTAGTAATCATCAATCTATAGTTATGAAGTAGTAAGATAGTTTGCTAAGAGTAACCCACACCTTCTTAATCTGGTCATCCTTCTCTTTCAGAACCTCAGCATGGGTAGAGCAAGAGGCCGTACCAGGAAACTTGAGCTCGTTCTCCAACTTCGCAAGCTCTCTTTGAAGATGCTTCACCAGCGCCTTGTCCGACATCACAACATTGACCTGTGCGTTGGTGACTACGTTTTTCGCGCAGTTTGCAAACAAGAGCGTGTTCCTGGACTGCTCAATGTGGCAGTGCGCGGGGCTCATCGTGCAGATGATGGCCGTCCTCGCGTTGCCTCCCAGAGAAGACTGCAATATGCGGGTGAGCTTCGAGTCTCTGTAAGGGATATGCCCGCTTCTACCCGCGCTGCATCAGGAACAGTTGTTCATAGTTTATGAGCATCTACAGCAAATGAAAAAAAAATACCGAGTTTCAAACAGCAAACTGGTTCGTCCAGCAGCCTGAACTCGGTACTTGAACGAGGATGTCTTCGGATGCAGCGAACCTGAGCTGGCGAATGACCTTTCCCAACGTAAGAAGACTCTTGTTTATATGGCTACCCTCCTTGAGCCTCATGCCGCTTGCTGCCGTCTGCGACGCGCGCTCACTTCCTGCTAGATCAACAAAATTCTGCCCAGAGAGCAGATAGAGAAACTCAGAGACCATGCATATGGAGCAGTATCTGTGAAAGGATCTGATAGTAGTACGTGGTAACAGGGGTATATGGTCGAGATTAATAATACCACACAAGCCAGGAGGGTGCTGGAGTTGCCTCTCCCCAGGAACTGCTTTGCCGAGCTCTCGACCGTCTGTGGGTTTACGCAGGAGGTTAAGAACACAAACAAAACGCTTGCGGAATACGGATGCATATTGCCATTCAGTTTGAGTGTAACAGAGGCACCTACCAGCCTGAGTATCTGGTGAGATCTAGAACTCGTTTCGTTCATGGCGGTCTCCCCGCTCTGTCTTTGAGCTGCGGCACAAAACAAGTCGGGTACGGTGAGCAAAGCAGCAGTTAAACCAACCAGTTAAGGTGCTGATGCGTGTTGTTTGCAGCTTCAGTGGAAGCAGGAAAAGAACATTCGGATGCATTGCACCTTCGCACACAGCAAGGAGCTCCAGTAGATGGCCCTTGTCCCGCAGCGTCTCCTCGGTGAGTTTCTCTACCACAGTTCCTTTCTGGTTTGAATTTCAAGCACACGGTTGCACTAGGATGAGCACAATGGATAAAGCTGAAAGATGCCTCGGAGCACAATGAGTGTTGAGAGTTCACCGTACCTCCGGGTCATCGAGGCACCTGAGGGGCGTCGCGTCGGAGCTGAGGAGGTCCCTGACGGCCTCGTTGTATATCTCCATGGCCGAGAACTTGAGGATGAACTCCCTCTCGGGGTGCTGCATGCACGGCCGGAGCAGAGCACGGGGTAATAAGTGCGAAGATTCTAAATGCGTATGTAGGTGCAATTGGTAGAAGTAAAAATTGTGGGAGCGAGCAGCACGGGTGGTGCACCTTGTCTATGTAGGCGTAGATTTCGGTCATGCTGTGCTCGGTGACGCCGACCATGGTGTACGTCTTGCCGCTGCTCGTCTGCCCGTAGGCGAAGATGCTGGCTGCGCAGGACGCCATGCCAATGCCACGGAGAGAGAATGCCATTGCCATGTCACACAGATAGTAATTTTATGCAGAACAGATAATGAAGGTTGTTTGAGGATGTTGCGTTCGTACAGTTGATTCCGGCGAGCACGGAGAGGGCCACCTCCTTGGCCCCTTCCTCGTACACCTGCGCCGTGCTGCACTCCGGGCTGAACACCCTGTCTGCTCGTCGATGCATGTAGAGTACTCCGTAAAGAAATGAGCATTTTGCAATGTGCCAAGATGATTACACTGCGAATGATGTGCGACGTACCGTAGGCGTAGGTGGCGGGGAACATGGCGCGCTCCGGGATGGTGCCGAGGAACTTGAGCGTGGCCGGGCCGGAGCACTCCCAGTCCGTGCCGTCGCCGCGGTCCGCCTCCCTGGCGTTCACCGGCCGCAGCCGCACCGACACCACGATCCGCTCCTCCCCACCCGCCATCGCCTTCCTCTTCGTCTCGCCTCCTCCTCGACTGATGACCTCCTCCTCCCTGAAACGGCCACCTACCTAGTCAAGCAACGGTACGTACGTACCCAGACAGACATGTGAAGCTAGCGCACGGGTGGGTGGACGCCGGCATGCCCCCGGCCGGCCGGGAAGTTGGGCGCGCGGTCGGTGTTGGCCTCCCATGTCCTCTACCGCCGGGCAGACTGCATACCTACGGCCGTGCAGTACGTACATAGTACAAACGTATGTAGGGCCGATAGCGCCGCTCCAACAGGCGGTGGGGATGTTCTACAACTTTGTTCTTTTCTTCCTCTCTTTTCATGGACGGACGCGCGCGACATGCATGTGTGTGTCTGTCTCTGTGCAATGCATGCGGGGTGCTTCGCTATCGTTTTCCAGCGTATAACGGCGGGCGAGAAGATGAAACTATTGCTACATGCGTGAGCAAGAAACAGAAAAAATTGGGCTAGGAAATGTAAATAGATCAAGGACGGAACAAAATGCAGCTAGCTAGGCGATGTGAGGCTCAAGCATTCGCATGAGAATTTTGGACACGAAGCAAGAACGGAGCAATGAGGTCTCGGTCAATTGATTCGTTACCTGCGGGAGGAAGGACGGACGGCCGGCCGCTCACGGAAGCCGGACGACGCGAAAAGGAAACGGCAATGCCGGCCGGCGGCGAAATGTCGCGCTGCCCTGCTCGATTATTTCTTCTCCTGCACGCTCGCACGCACGGGCGGAGATGGGCAATGGCGCTTCCTCCTCCCCTCTTCCGCGAGAGGAGAGAGAGAATGGAGGAGGGGAGGGGACGGACGGGGCGGTGCCACAAACTACAAGAGAGGAGGTGATTCTCGTTTTGGAAAAGAAAAAAAATTACTAGCACTACTGTTTTCTTTTTCACGTTTCTACCGGCCGAGGAGGCGAGGACGACGTACGTACTGGACGGCGCGCCGGCCTAACGTTGAGGTGAGGCCGTGATGTTTCATTCAGGAAGCACACGGGGGACCCGCCTGTCTGCCTGCCTGCCTGCCGTGTGAAGCTGCGCACGTACGGCGCGCGGTATCTATCTACCGATCCGGGGCCCTGTCGGAGATAAAAGCCCGGGCCTAAAAATAACCGTGCGGTGGCCATTGAGAGCATTTCCACTGGCCTACCCTGTCGGTCGATCCGGACGCCGAAATTACATCCTGACGTCGAAAATCGGCCTAGTCGTGTACTTAGGGACCTGTTTTCGGTCGGATTTGGGCCAACTTTGATCCAGACTACCCAGGCCGTACCCAGGATCCCGGGTACGTCCTAGGGACACAGGACTTAACGAAAACGGGCGTGGGCTGTCGGCGATAGAAGCCGACTCGCCGTCATCCTTCCCGCCGTTTTCCTTTTTCCCGCCCTCGCCGCTACACCCCTATCGCCATTCTTCCGGCCTATAAAAGCAGTACATCTCGCAGTCTCTCTTCACAGTTCCTCACACCACCACAACTCCGGCGAACTTCGGTCGTTCGCACCTTGCTTCCTCCCCAACTCCGCCGAGAAGCCATGGCCGGCCGCCGCACGCTGTCGCCGTGGGAAACCCGGCTCCTCCGGGAGGCGCGCTATACGGCCCTGCCGGACACTCACCTCCCTGGAGGCTGGACACTCAGCGCCGACGGGATCCCTGTTCCGCCGGTGCCTGAAGGGCAGGACCTCGCCGGAGAGATCCAGGCGACTATCGCCGCCATGGAAGACCCAGACCTCGCCGGAGAGATCCAGGCCGCTATCGCTGCCATGCAAGACCCGGATCTCGCCGAGGATCAGGGAAACTTGGTCTTCTGGAGGCAGTTTTTCGCTGACAGGCGCCTCGAGGAACTCGCCCGACACGACGGACCGCCGGGCTCGCCGCCGCCGCCACGTCACAATATGGCTTACCGCCGCCGCTGGTGGAGCGTTCGGACTCTCGCCGGAGTCATGGCGCACATCGAGGCCGGTAACAACCCCCGCCTCGGCCTGTAGTTGCGGCGTCCGGCGACGACCACGAGGCATCCTTTCCTAGTTAAACGGATGTATTATGTTCCCCTCGCCTAATTTAATAAAATTCCGTCTATATTCGTCCATATTCGCTGAGTTTAAGTGAATTTAGCCGAACCTAGGAACGTGGCCTGGGTACGCAAGTGGACGACTGGGCGTACCCAGGCTGAAAACGCGATTCGTCTGACCGAAAATTGGTCCGACTTTCAGCTTGGGTACGCCCAACAAGTGGAGATGCTCCGACGAGCACCTCTGCTACTCAAGTGCCGATGCTGCTAGTAGGTATAGTATCATCTCCCGTGCCCTTGATTGTCCGTTAAAACTCGAAGCGAAAAGAAGTGGTTTCGGGGGAGCTTCTCGTGCTCATGCTGGTACGATCGGTATCCGGCAACGGCGACGAGCATGACAGCCGCTTCAATGCTCTGTGTTGCAGTGCATGGTGTCCCCGTGCGTGGATGGGTCACGGCCTCCTGCCGCGGCTGTTCATGTCCGTGTGGTATGGGGGACTTCACTGCCGTTGCTCTGCTCCGATCCTCAGGTTGCGTCCATGCACAGTGCAGTCTGCATATGTAGTTTGGCCGTCTTTCATACGGATATATGATATGGATATATATATATGCCCGCTAGTATAAAAAAAACTGTACTAAAAGACTTAAGACTCATATATAAGCATCCTTCCTGGCGATGCACTCTCAAACTGCCGGAGCCCGGAGCGTCGGCATAAGTGCATCTTCACCGGAGCGATCCAAACGGACATCTTTACCGGGGCAAACCAAACAGGCATCTTCAGCGGGTCGACCCATCCGATAAAATATGTCCGTCCGACCCATTCATGCATTTAATCTGGGGCTCGGTTGCGTCGGCTCGAACAGCGCGGGTGTCCTCCCAATAATTCGTCTGGGCCCTCTCGCCAGTGGCACACCAGACGCTCTCCTCCCCCAAACCCTCGCGCACTCCATATTGCTCGGTCTCGAGCAGGAGCAGCCTTTGCCGCATTGCCGCCGCCATCGCCACCGCTCGCTGCCACCGATGCCCCCCGCGATATCGAGTGCCACCGCAGTCCATGCGCGTTGCCGGAGTTGTCTGGCCGCTCCACAGGCAGTCTCGTCGCCCTCGGTCTCCGCCATTGGATTGGGTGCACGACACCCTTTGCGTGCGCACAACCTGCTCGATCATTTGCCTGAGATACGTTCGCCGGTCCTTTCTAGGTTTTGTCCAGCCTGCTTTGGGAGTTGCCATCGTCATTGACGGCCGCATACTTTGCAGATGGGCAGTAGCCAAAGGGCAATGGAGTTCTTCTACATGAATTTTGTGGAGACATCCTCCGAGGAGGAGTCCGACGATGAGACCGAGATTGTGCTGGCGGCTGCACAGATGGTGCACGACCACTACCTCCTGCCGCCACACAGAGGTGGCTCGTCCAAGCGGCGCCAAGCCAACCAGGAGCGCGACCGAGAAGGTGGCCACATACGGCTTTACAAGGACTATTTCCATCCAACTAATCCAGTCTTTAAAGAGAAGGCATTCCGTCGCTGCTATCGGATGTCGAGGTACCTGTTCTTGCAAATTCTCAATGGGGTGACGGAGTACGATAGCTACTTCGATACCAAGTACGATTGCACCGGTAAGATTGGCTTTTCCTCTTACCAAAAATGTTCCGCTGCCATTCGGCAGCTTGCATATGGAGTCCCTGGTGACCTTCTCGACGACTACATGCGCATGAGCGAGTCCACATGCCATGAGGCTATGTACCGGTTTTGCAGCGCGGTTATTGCGGTGTTTGGCAAAGTTTACCTGAGAGAGCCAAACACCGAAGACATTGCCCGTATTTTGTCCATCAACGAGAGAAGGGGGTTTCCTGGTATGCTTGGCAGCATCGACTGCATGCATTGGCAATGGAAGAACTGCCCGTTTGGTTGGCAAGGGCAGTTCAAACGGCATGCAGATGGGTGCATTGTCATACTAGAGGCTGTTGCATCACAGGATCTCAGGATTTGACACTCCTTTTTTGGCATGACTGGATCAAATAATGACATCAATATGCTGCAGCGCTCTCCGGTGTTTGCTAGGCTGGCAGAAGGCAATGCCCCACAGGTTTCTTATCAGATCAATGCCAATCCATATGATATGGGTTACTATCTTGCGGACGGTATCTACCCCTCCTGGACCACCTTTGTGAAGACAATCCGCAATCCTAGAGATGAGAAGTGCAAGAGGTTTGCGAAAGAGTAAGAGGCTGCTAGGAAGGGTGTGGAGCGAGCATTTGGTGTGCTTCAGTCAAGGTGGGCTATTATTCGGTACCCTTCTAGAACCTGGAGGGCAGAAAGGATGTGGGATGTGATGACTGCTTGTGTCATCATGCATAACATGATCGTCGAGGACGAGCGTGATGACGGAATCTTGTACCAAGGCTGGGACTTTCAGGGTTAGTTGGTTGAGCCACAACCAGGTCTAGCGTCTTGAAAAGATTTCATGCAAGTGCATGAAAATTTGTGTCACAGACAGGCAAACCCATGAACGGCTTCAAGTAGATTTGGATGAGCATATATGGGCTCATGCGGGGAATCTCAATGTTTAATCCTTATTTGTTTTGTGTAATTTGAATGACGGTTTAGTTGTTTTGTATCGAACCATGCGGGCCTAAACTATTTATATGTAAGCATTATTTCAATTTGATTATCTAATCTAGTTTATTTACATCCAAAAATTAATTTTATGATAAAATTTGCAAACATATGAATCTCTGGCCAGCCCTGGCCAGTGCTGGCCAAGCGCGGACAAATGAGTCGCGCCGTTGGGCGCGGCTGGCCGGACCCCTACCCCTCGGCCTGACCTAAACAGATATAAACGGACCGTTTAGGGTGACTGTATGGGTTGGCTCGGTGCAGATGCCCTAACTCTTCACCCCACCCTCGGGAAAATATCTATTGATATCACGCCTCACAGTATCATTAGTATATATGCTCTCCCTGTTAATTAGAACACAAATGCTAAAAAACATCCGCATGTTGTTTGACACTGTACGTATATTGTATTTTGTATAGGTCTTTTTTTACCCTCGGGATTGTACCTGTATTTGTCTATATATATGAGATAGCCGGACCTATTGGAGTTGTGCATCCTCCCATAATTATTCTACTCCCTCTGTCCAAGAATAGATGTCTTGGATTTTTTAAATGTTGAATGAATCTATATAGTAAATAGTGTCTAGATTTATCCAAATTTTCACAAATTTGAGACATCTATTTTGGGACGAAGGAGTACATGGTATCAGTCTAACCCCGATCCCCAAACCCTAGCCGTTGCCTCCCTCCTTCCCAGGTGCCGCCGGCTTCCACCTCCCACCCTAGCTGCCGCCTCCCAGGTGCCGTCGGTCGCTTCCGCCCCCACACCCACCACTTCCGCCCCCTCCTCCTACCCCACCATGGTCGATCTCTCCTCCTCCAGCAACCCCTTCAACTCCTCCATCTCCGGGATCAACAACCCCTTCATCGGGCCCTCCGTCGCCGTCATCCGCGACGTCCCCATCCTCGAGCATGTGCCGATGAAGCTTTCTCAAACCGCTGCCATTTTTTTCCCGTGGAAGACGTACTTCGGCCTCCTCTTCCGCGAGTATGATCTCCTCGATCATGTCGATGGCACCATCGACCTCCTCGCCATGCCGCACGACCCCGACTGGTTGATGATCAATGCCACCATCATCCACAGGTTCTACCGGACCGTCTCCAGCGAGATCTTCCAGCCTCTTCATCGACAACAAGATCCAGCACGTCACGTTCCTCCAGCAGGAGTTCTTCGGCACTCCCCATGCTGATCTCTCCCTCGACGACTACTGCCTTCGCCTCAAGTACCTCGCCGACGAACTCCGTGACTTAGAGTTTCCGATCAACGACAACATCCTCCTCTCCACGCTGACGGTAGGGCTAGGTGAGGACCTCAGCAACGCCGCCTCCAACTTGACGCTGCTCACCACGCCGACCTTCGAGCAGGCCGTGGCGTACCTCCGCCTTGAGGAGCGGCGGCTGAAGCACCTGCGGGCCCGGGCGGCTCACACCGCCTTCGCTGTCGGGGTCTTTCGAGGGGGCCTGCTCCTGCACCTCTGCCCCCCAGCCTCGCGCCCCGGCCCCGGGGTTCTATGCGCCCCAACCGCACGCGCCCCGCCCCCGGGGTTCTATGCGCCCCAACCACACGCGCCTCCGCTTCCTGCCAACGGTGGTGGCAATGGTGGTGGCCGACATCGTCGTCGCAACAGTGGCAACACCACCCCTCCCCAGCCTCGATCACCTCAGCAGGCCGCCCCGACACCGCCATGGATCACGGGTCACAACCCCTCGACCGGGGTCGTTCACGCCTATACGATGCTTGTGCCGCAAGCCCCTCACCCGAGCATCTTGGGGTCGCGCCCGGCCACCCACCAGGCGTTCTTCGCGTCGCCTCAACCCGCCACAGCGCCGGTCTACACCACGCCTCCGACTCCCATCGGATACTACCCCGCGCCCCCGTCGTTAGTCCCATGGGACCCCGCGCCGTTGACCGCTCTCCAGACCGCTCCCACCGCGGGCTCGTATGGCGGTGGTGGAGATTGGTTCATGGACATCGGCGCCTCCGCGCAGATGGTCTCTTACCCCGGTAACCTCTCCACTTCCACTCCCACTTCTACTTCTCGCATAATTGTTGGCAACGGTCATGCTCTTCCCATTACTCACACCGGCTCCGCCTCCTTTCCCTCAACCTCCACTCCTCTCTCCCTCCATAATGTTGTTGTTTCTCCTAACTTGATCCCAAACCTTGTTTTTGTTCGTTCTCTCACTCAGGATAATTCTGTGACTGTGGAATTTGACGCTTCTAGCTTTTCTGTTAAGGATGGTCGTACCCGGATGCTTCTCCACCGATGTGGCGGCCTTGACGATTTGTACCTTGTTCGGTTGTCCTCCCCTGCCACCAGTAGCCATCTCACCCTCTCCACCGGTGTCGACCTATGGCATGCCCGCCTCGGCCATCCTAGCTCCACCACCCTTCGTCAAATAATGCGAGGATTCTCTTTTTCTTGTAATGAAACGGGTGCTCATTCTTGTGAAGCATGTCGTCTAGGCAAACATGTTCGTCTTCCGTTTATTTCTTCCTCCACAGTTGCTTCTTTTCCGTTTCAACTTATCCAAAGTGATGTTTGGACCTTGCCTGTTCCGAGTAATTCTGGCTATACTTACTATCTTGTGATTTTGGATGATTACTCGCACTTTGTGTGGACTTTTCCTTTCCGCTGTACATCCGACGTTGATACGTTGGAAACGTATCTATAATTTTTGATGATCCATGCTTGTTTAGTATCTACTTTGCTTTACTTGTCTACACTTTGAGGTGCTTTTTACATGTTTTCTGGTACTAACCTATTAACAAGTTGCAACAGTGTTAGATGCCTATTTTCTGCTGTTTTTGGTTTCGGAAAAGTTAGTAAAGAAATATTCTCGAAATTGGACGGGACAAACGTCAAAGTCAATTACTTTCCATAGGGAACAAGAAGTCTAGAGGGGAGCCGGAGGGGTCAGCCAGGGGGGCCAGACCAACCCTAGGCGCGGGTGGGCCCAGCCCCGCGCCTGGCTAAGGTTTGGGCACCCTGGCCGCCGCCTCGGTCTCCCCCTTCGCCTATAAGAAGCCCCCGATGCAGAAACCCTAAGCACCCGATCAAATCTCCACGAAACCGTCTGTAGCTGCCGCCACCATCGTCCCTAGATCGGGGGGGGTCTGAAGTTCTTCTCGGCACCCTGCCGGAGGGGAGATCATCCCGGAGGCCTTCTCTCCGGTATGATGCGTGAGTAGTTCCACCTTGGACTATGGGTCCATGTAGTAGCTAGATGGTTGTATCTCCTCCTTGTGCTTTCATGTATAGATCTTGTGGGCTAAGTTCATGATCAAGATCTAATCTATTTGTAATCATGCATGTTGTGTTTGCGGGAATCCGATGGATATTGAGATTATTATGTTGGTTTGATTAATGGTTTTGTCTTTATGATTCTATCATGTCTGTGTTGTTTGTGATCTTGCATGCTCTCCGTTGTTAGTAGTTATCTTGGCCAAGTAGTTGTTAGTGACTCCAAGAGGGGGTATTTATGCTCGATAGTGGGTTCATGCCTCTAGTTTCCAAGGGAAGTGACAGAAATCTCTTCCGTTGTAGATGTGTTGTTGCCAGGGAGAAAACAACGATCTCTTGTTCATGGAACATATGGACTGTTTAGCTTACACACTTTGCTTAAAACAGTTGTCTGTTGCTTGCAACTTAACGCTGGAGGGGGTTCGGATGATAACCTGAAGGTAGACTTTTAGTCATAGATGTAGTTGGATGGTTGTCTATGTATCTTGTTGTATTGCCCAATCGAATCTGATTGGATCTTTTTGACTAGTAATTGCATTGTTATGCCTTGCTCAGTTCTTATCAATTGTCCTTCTGTAATTTGTTTACCCTTTATGCCATGTTGTTTATCTAAGGAGAGAACCTCTAGTGAACTATGGACCCCAGTCCAATCTTTACCATTGATACATTTCCACTGTTACTTGTTTACTTGTTGCAAACCATTACCTTCCACACCATACGTTTAATCCTTTGTTACAGCAAACCGGTGAGCTTGACAACCTCACTGATTCGTTGGGGCAAAGTCTTGAGTTTGTGTTGTGCAGGTCTCCGTGTTGCTTGCAACACATGTGTGACGTTTCCTTCCTCCTTCTGGTTCGATGACCTCGGTCTCTACTGAGGGAAGACTTGTTGATGTGCTCATCACACCTTGCTCTTGAGGTTTCCAACGAAGTTCTCTACGTCAGCACCATCAACAAGTTTTCTAGTGCCGTTGTCGGGGAGGCTAAGGACGTCTTCACTAGGGGAGTCCTTCACTTCCTTTCTCTTTACTTTGTTTTTAGTTTGCTTTGTTTTTTTTTGCTTGGTTTTGTTTGCCTCTTTTTAAAAAAACCAAAAAAATTAGTCTAGTTTGATTTGCTTGCTTTATTCAAAAACACAAAAAAATTAGTTCCTGCTCTAGTTGCTGTCATGTCGGGTTTTGGACCAAACTTTATTTCCCATATGGTAGAAATCTCCACTTTTAAGCAAAAAGGTGAAGAAAGTTTTAAAGAAGCTTGGTCTAGAATCTCTGCTTTCCAGAAGGAAACTAGGCCTGAGGTAAGCCTTAGCTTGGTTATTGATAGTTTTTATCGCGGTATTGCTCTTCGTTATAGATATGCTTTGGATGTTGTGGCTAAGAAAGTTTTTTTGCTATGTACTGAGGATGAAGCTTTTCATGCCATAAGGAAATTAATCATGATCTATGGTACACCTGGTAAGTCTGATTCCTCTTTCATGAATATTTTTGCCAGATTGAACACTCTTGAGACTAGTATTGCTGCTATGAATAGTTAATATCACACGCTTAGGGCTTACCATGATTATGTTCCCATAAATTCCGAGCCTTCAAAGTGGTTTCCCACAATCGAAGTCTCTATAAATACTACACTTTTTTATGCTCGCTGTGATATCATGTATGAATTTTGCCTCATGCCTAAAGATATTTATGATTCCTTGAGTCTTTGGGGGCTTACTGAAGGAGGAGAGAAAATCTCTCTTACCAACAATGCCACTATATTGCCCATTGGAATAGTTGAAGGTGTGTTTACAAAAATCTCAGGGAAATGGTGTCTATTATTAAATGTGTAGGCAAAAGACAGATCACACTTGGAAGAACCCTACTGAAGCACCTTGGAGTAGTAATAGATGTAGGAAAAGGCATTATGCACTTTGCTCCTCCGGTAAGCAATCATATCTTCCCTAAAGAGAAAAAGAAAGGTAAGAAAGGAAGGAACAAGAGGGGCAATTCTTCATTTGAAAATACTTGATTCTTCTTGCTTCTTGTGCCTAACTTAAAGGCGTTAAAGAAAAGTATTTGTTGGGAGATAACCCAAGAGTTTCCTTGAGTCTTGGAAGTTATTACTTCAGTAATGACCTCTCCTTATCCTTTTTGTTTGCTTTTTGTGCCAAGAATGACCTCTAATGAGAGGGAAGTAAGATTTGGAGAGTTGCTGTCGCGAAACAGATTTCTGTCCACCACCCAAAAAAATCGTGAGGAGGTTGTGTAACTCGAATTAATCTCAAAATTCATGAATAAATCCACCGATATGTTAGCTAACTTTCTTTAGTTCAACACTTTTTGATTTGAGTAACACAAGATGTTTGAAAAAATCGATTTCTACCTACTGGTCTGTTTTGACAGATTTCTGCCATTATTTGCATTTGATTCTTATTGATTCCTTTTTTAGTTCTCTTTAGGTGAATTGAGCTTTTTGAAGGAGTTACTACAGTAGCTTGTGTTTTTAGTGAAAAGCCTTGTTGTTCCAAAGCTTTGCCAGGGGTCTAATATCTTTTGAATACACTAATGTTGCTAATGAAGATTGTGTGAAGTTTTGTATGAAGAAAAAATTTCAGGTGTAGAGAGAGAATGATGCAATGAAATGAACAATGGACAAAAGCTCAAGCTTGGGGATGCCACCATGGTGTCACCCTAAGAAATAT
The DNA here is from genome assembly GCA_916181665.1 of Avena sativa. Taxonomy (NCBI): domain Eukaryota; kingdom Viridiplantae; phylum Streptophyta; class Magnoliopsida; order Poales; family Poaceae; genus Avena; species Avena sativa. The sequence continues at coordinate 413,208,086 of OV702297.1, forward strand.
CCAAGAGGTACAAGCGTCAAAGCTTGGGGATGCCAAAGGCATCCCCTTCTTCATCAATAAAAAGCTCAGGTCTGTCTAGACACTTCGTTTTTGTTGTTTCATGCACAGTTGTATTGTTCTTGGTGCGTCTTAGTTTTTGTTTTCTTTGCTTAGGTTGTTTAGTTTGCTTGAATAAAGTAGTTTGGACCCCCATTCTCGCTGTGTTGTTTTGCAAATAAGTTGCTTGGTGTTGGAAAAGAGTAGTAAGTTCTTGCTTGAAGTGCAAGAGGAGCTTGCATTGACTGTGACTTAGACTTTAGTATGACATGCTAGGTGTTGTTTTGACCTTATGCTTAGTGATTATTGTTGTAGCATGTCTTGTTTCAAACAATTGGGATTGCTTAGTGTGCCTTGAAGAAAATTTTGTGTTGTTTTAGCATGCAAAAGCATAGTATTGTGGTATTCTCCCTTGATGCTTTGCTTGGGTTGACTTGGCACATGCTCACACCATGTTATGACTATGACAAGTCACCATTAGCCTCTATGATCATTCAGTCCTTAACTTGTAGTACCACTCTTTGTTTCGATTAGTATACTTTGTTGCTCTGCATGATTTTGGCCATTATTGCTCTCTTAGTTGGTTGCTCCCAGTCTTTCGATAGCCTCCACTTGTATGAGTAAGTTCTACTCATGCCTCCAACTCCTAAGAAACTAAGTTATTCCAAAGTGTACACTATAAACTTCTATGCATGGTGTGTTACACCATTCCAAGTATATTCTTGTTTTCATCTATCTTCCAATTAAAAACTATTTGTTATGTGAAAACTTAGTGATTAAAGCCCTCACGAACTTGATGACACACTTTATTCTTTGCCCCTAATAAACTTGAACCATTGTGACAACTTTGTTGTATATGCTTGCACTTATAAGTTGGAATTAGTAGAACCATGCTGTCACGGGGAACGTTTTCAACATTGCACTTGTACTTTGTACTAAGTTGATATCATGTCTTTTGTCTATGGATGTCACCGGTGTGAAATAAAGAGGGAACTTGTAAGTCCATAAAGTTTGTATCCTATGTTAGAGAAACGCCTAGGCCGCTAGCCTAAGCCATGCCTAATCATGGTGGAAACTTACAGCATCACCATAATGAGCTATCTATGAAGCATCCTCAATAAAAAGCGATGCATATGGTAAATAAAAATATTGCTGAGATGCTCATTGTCTACTTGCCTTGTCATTTTGGTTATGGGAAAGCTCCTGTACCATGTGCAAGGGGTACCCCGTTGGCGGTTCTCAATGATATGCAAATACTTACAGTGACAAGAACTTACCTGGACCCAATGTTGAGTATGCATGAGGTGTGGCCCTCGTATTCAAGGGACTTGAGATTGCCAACTTATATTTCGTCAAGCATATACTCCAGCTTTGCCACTTTAACCTTAACCACTTCAAGATGCTTATGATAGGGGCAATGAGGGCTGAAAGCTAACAAGTACCATAATTTTTGGAAGCTCTTTTTGAAACTTGTAATCCCTGCTTCCTTTACAAAAAGGCCTTTCTTCCACCACTATTGAGTCTCCACCTTCTACCTTTATGCACCATTAAGAGAGCATAGTTTTCATCATGTGTGCAGTGTTTCAAAGCTTATTAATTGATGCATATTGTGATATTACTTGTTCTTGTGCTACTTGTTTCTAGTCACCCTTGTGAACTTTGCAGGTGTTCTATGCATCTATTTGCTACTCTATGAGGAACAAACTGATTGCCACTATGCTATGTTTTCTGTATGTGAAACAAACAAACGTTTTTCAATGCATGTTATTTATGATCTTTGTTTGTAGTTTGTCATGTTGCATGCATAGTTACTATGTCCTATTGTTAGAACTCCATCTTTCATGCACATGTTTAGAGTTCTTTGATCCCAGCTTTTAATGCTTGCAAATGGTTGGATCTTTATTGCGAGGGTGCAAGTTACCTTAAAAATTATTCTTTTTATCACTTACTACTCGAGGACGAGCATGAGTTAAGCTTGGGGATGTTGATACATTGGAAATGTATCTATAATTTTTTATGCTCCATGCTTGTTTAGTATATACTTTGCTTTACTTGTCTACACTTTGAGGTGCTTTTTACATGTTTTCTGGTACTAACCTATTAACAAGTTGCAACAGTGCCAGATGCCTGTTTTCTGTTGTTTTTGGTTTTGGAAAAGTTATTAAAGAAATATTCTCGAAATTGGACGGTACAAACGTCAAAGTCAATTAGTTTCCGTGGGGAACAAGAAGTCCAGAGGGGAGCCGGAGGGGCCAACCAGGGGGGCAGACCCACCGTAGGCGTGGGTGGGCCTAGCCCCGCGCCTGGCTAGGGTTTGGGCACCCTGGCCACCGCCTCGGTCTCCCCCTTCGCCTATAAGAAGCCTCCGATGCAGAAACCCTAAGCACCTGATCAAATCTCCATGAAACCGTCTGTAGCCACCGCCACCATTGTCCCTAGATCGGGGGGATCTGAAGTTCTTTCCGGCACCCTGCCGGAGGGGAGATCATCCCGGAGGCCTTCTCTCCGGTATGATGCGTGAGTAGTTCCACCTTGGACTATGGGTCCATGTAGTGGCTAGATGGTTGTATCTCCTCCTTGTGCTTTCATGTATAGATCTTGTGAGCTCCGTTCATGATCAAGATCTAATCTATTTGCAATCATGCATGTTGTGTTTGCGGGGATTCGATGGATATTGAGATTATTATGTTGGTTTGATTAATGGTTTTGTCTTTATGATTCTATTACGTCTGTGTTGTTTGTGATCTTGCATGCTCTCCGTTGTTAGTAGTTATCTTGGCCAAGTAGTTGCTAGTGACTCCAAGAGGGGGGTACTAATGCTCGATAGTGGGTTCATGCATGTAGTTTCCAAGAGAAGTGACAAAAATCTCTTCGGTTGTAGATGTGCTGTTGCCACTAGGGAGAAACACAACGGTCTCTTGTCCATGGAACATGTGGACTGTTTACCTTACACATAAAGCAGTTGTCTGTTGCTTGCAACTTAATGCTGGAGGGGGTTCGGATGATAACCTGAAGGTGGACTTCTAGTCATAGATGCAGTTGGATGGCGGTCTATGTATCTTGTTGTATTGCCCAATCGAATCTCATAGGATCTTTCTAACTAGTAATTGCATTGTTATGCCTTGCTCAGTTCCTGTCAATTGTCCTGCTGTAATTTACTTATCCTTCATGCCATATTGTTTATCTAAGGTGAGCACCTCTAGTGAACTATGGACCCCGGTCCAATCTTTACCATTGATACATCTTCCACTGTTATTTGTTTATTTGCTGCAAACTATTACCTTCCACACCATACGTTTAATCATTTGTTACTGCAAACCGGTGAGCTTGACAACCACACTGATTCGTTGGGGGCAAAGTATTGAGTTTGTGTTGTGCAGGTCTCCGCGTTGCTTGCAACACCTGTGTGACGTTTCCTTCCTCCTTCTGGTTCGATAACCTCGGTCTCTACTGAGGGAAGACTTGCTGTTGTTCTCATCACACCTTACTCTTGGGGTTTCCAACGAAGTGCTCCACGTCAGCACCATCAGATGTCACCGCCACCCTCACCTCCTTCTTCGCCTACGTCTACACCCAATTCGGTCGCCCCGTCCATGCCTTATAAACCGACAACGGCAAAGAGTTCGACAACATCACCATCCGCATCCTTCTCGCCACTCATGGCATTATCTTCCGGCTCACGTGTCCATACACTTCTCAACAAAACGGTTGTGCTGAACGCATCCTTCGTACTCTCAACAACTGTGTCCGCACCCTTTTGTTCCATGCGTACATGCCACCACTGTTATGGCCGGATGCTCTCGCGACGGCTACTCTTCTAGTCAATATCTGCCCCTGTTGTTCTCGCTGGAAATACACGCCACACCATCTCCTCTTTGGTGTGCCCCCGCCTACGATGATCTTTGCATCTTCGGTTGTCGCTGCTACCCTAGCATCGCCGCTACCGCCGCGCACAAGCTTGCGTCGCGCTCTCTCCCTTGTGTGTTTCTCGGCTACCCAACCAACACCAAGGGCTATCGCTGCTACGATCCTGTCTCTCATCGCGTCATCACCTCACAACACATTTACTTTGATGAGTTGGTGTTTTCGTTTCAGCACGGACTTTTGACGACACCCACGGCGCCCGCTAGCCCTCCTGAGGTCGGTCCTGCTCGCCAACGAGTGACCGCGGCGGCCCCGTCCGCGCCTGCCTCGCCTGGTCCCTCGGCGCATGGGCCTGTGTCGCTGCCCGGGTCACCACCTGCCGAGGCTCCGTATCCGCCTAGGCTGGCGACTCCGCCCACGCCAGCGACACCGCCCATATCACCCTCCTCGTCATCATCCAGCTTTTACTTATACCCGAGCTCTTACTTATGCACATTACTTTGTGATAGCCTTCGTGCTTAAAGTCTATATCTTGCTATCACATAGTTGCTTGTCTTGCTTAGCATAAGTAGTTAGTGCATATAGGTGAACCCTAGCTATTCTAGGTTTTGTGCTTAACAAAGTAAATGCTAGTTTAATTCGCCTTTGTTGAGCCACTCTCGGAAAAGTTTTAAACCGCCTATTCACTCCCCTTTAGACGACATCTGTATCCTTTCACTATGTGAGTTTGTTTAGTTATTTTTTGTGTCAAATTTTTGTGATATTGTTCACTACAAATGTTGTCACTCTTTTCCTCCCATTTTGTAGGATCGTATAGCACAACAAAGGTACACGCAAATACTTGAATCAAAAGAATAAACCATTGGCCCTCGGACATTGTGGGAAGTTGCTTGAACATAGTGATAAGTGAAAGTTAAGAGATCAAGAGGCTCCTCCGCCAAGAAAGGAGCAACAATTTCTTTAGATGATGATGAAATGACAACAAAACGAGGAAGAGCCCAAGGTAGGCCGAATGATCTGCATGTGCTCTGCATCTGTAGCGGCAGCGGCGTTATCCTCCTCCAGCAACATGACGAACATCTATTCGTCGTTGGAGTCCATGGTCGAACATGCAAAACGCTAAACACTTGGTGTGCGAGGTAGCGGGAGCTCGGAGCGAAGGCGAGCTACGGCGAAGCTTGGGCGGCGAAAGATGGAATAGGCCGAGGGGAAAGGGGCGGCGACGGCGGCGGCGAGCCTATCTAGAGGTGTGCATACGGCTCGGCGTGGTGGAGCTTCGCCGACGAAGACATGACGACAGGGGCAGCTGGGGGAGCTCTTCGCCGCAGGGGAAGCGAGTGAAAGTGGGAAAAATATGATTGTCTCGCCGACATGGTTGATCCACACCCGTTTTCGCTTCGTCCGGCGTTTCCAGGGTGTTCCCGACACTCCGGAATCGGCCTGAGAACTTCAGACGAAAGTTAGCCCAAATCTGGACGAAACCGGGGTCTTGGAAACGCGACTGGACCATCGGACGAAAAAATCGCTTCGAGAACGGTGTCATGGAAATCCGAGTGGAGATGCTCCTAGAGGTAGTTAGCTCTTGTAGGGTTCTGATTGCACTGTACACACTTTTTATCAGTCCAGAGAAAGTAACATAAAATATTTTAAGTAACCCCGAATTAGAATGTCGGATAGTGCCAAATATGTCTTTACTTTTCCAATGACAGCGGCTGCACCCATTGGACATTGGACAGAACGAGCTACCAGTTGACGCGGAGCCACACACATGCCCACGGCCCTTTTCTAACTTGTGGCCGAGCCCTCCCGCGGGCCCACCGCCTCTAGATCAAATCCCCCATATCCAAATGCCCACTCACCATCCACCAGGCCCATCCAAGCAGCTGCAAAGCGGCGAGACCCACCTGTTACCCCACTGTCAGCTGGTTAAGTTAACTGGCGGCGCGTAGCTGAAGAAACCCGAAAGTTTTGCCCCTTCCTCAGCTTTACAGCGAGATGAGCCCTGTCCATGGACCGATTGTCGGCACGCCACGAGAAGATCGGTGGAGCCCGCCTGCAGCACAGTTCGCAGCTGCGTGAGCCGGGTCCAAGTCCACGGAAGTGGCGCTGGATCGCTGGTGGAGGTGGAGCCGGGTCCCGCCGCCGATCCCGCGGCTCCTTCCGCACCACCAGTCCCGCGCTGCTCTCCAGAGTCCTCCACCTCGCCGAGCCGAGTCGCTGCCACATCACGTCTCTCCTCCTCCTCATAGCCCCTCCTCCTCCCGCTGCTGCTGCCGCGTCTAGCCCGTCACCGTCGCAGTCGCCGACCTGTCGCCGCTACCGCAGCACAACGGAGAGAGATCCAGGAGGTGGAGGAGGCCGTGGCTTTCGGAGGGGAGGGCGGCGAGGTGTGTAGTCGGGATGGAGGGTGGGCGATGACCGCGCTCGCTACGGAGGGATGAGGACGATCTGCGATGTGTGCGAGAGCGCGGTGGCGGTGCTCTTCTGCGCGGCCGACGAGGCCGCCCTCTGCCGCCCCTGCGACGAGAAGGTGCGTCTCCTCTCCTGCTCTACTCCCCAATAGCCGTCCGTCGGATCGGGCTACGCGCTGCTTCAGTTGTACTATGAGTCACTGGCTGTTGCACCCTCGCAACGATGGTTAGATCTGAAGCTACGATCGAGGGAATCGCCCGACTATTTTCTTGTTCGCATAATCGCATGGCGGATCTGAGAGCTCCGACGTTTTCTGTAGCAACTTCAAAAAAGGCTACTCTTTTGCCTGAATATTTTCGTCGAGTATTGCCGTGAGCTGGATATAGTTTCTAGAAATAGACGTGTCCTGCGCAGACCAAGGAAAATTATGGTATTTTTACATGGTTCTCGTGTGCATTGGTACTGACAAACTCCTAGTTTATTGAGGTGCGGCTGGTGAGGTCAAGAGAGTTGGCAAAATGATGGTCAACAAGTTAGCTCGAGTAGCTAGGAGCCTAGGAAGGATGGTATTAGTGCAGAGTGGAATGCTTACGTTCCATATTTTTCCTTTCTCGTTAAAACAAGATGTTTGTATGTGACAGTTACTTGAGAAGATTCAGAGTATCTACGTACTTCAAGACTGCTTATTATCTTGGGCTCACACCCAAATCCCACTTAATAGCTGAACTATTCATCATTTCATCGTTCTGTAAACGTTATGATTTAGTTGACTTTCTGGAACTTCAAAATTCTCATACGCTGGGGGAAAATAAGGGTGACTGGTTTACACAACTTTGTTGCTGATATGTCAATTGAGGTTCTTATCCTCGAAAAGTTAAGCTTATAGATTACTTGTAGCCTATAAATACGTGAGTAGCATTTTCTCATTCTTCAGCAGCTCAAAATAGTCATGCAGAAATGATATCCCTTATGCATTATACCTTACGATGTAGGCTGTGACCTTGTTTTTTCTCCTAAGAAGCTACAGAACTGATATCATGCTATTTTGAGATCATCAATGTCTATGAAGTACCTACTTCTTAGGTGAAAATTCCAACTGGGAATGAAATGTTTTTGGTTTAACCAAATTTAAATTTACCGAGATGGACGCTGGTGTCTGACTGTCTGGTAAAGCTATAGCTGCTTTCTGCACAACTTTGTTGGCAGTACCTGACGTTACTACAGTTAGGAATAACATGCTAATATGTCATATGTGGGTTACTGTTTGTATGCGGGCGGGCCAATGTTCTGGTAGTGATCAATCAATCCAGATTTTGACCAATATTTACTACAGTTAAAAAAATTGTTTGACATATTATCAAACATATAACTAATAGTTTCTTTGAACAAATTTTCTCTATTGCTCTTATATTGGTACAATATCTTAATTTACCTATTAATTACTTGATCTCTCCGTGCTTTGTTGTCAGTTGTCAAATGCTCTTTCAGGAATGTAATTTGACAATCTTTTAAGGTGCCTGCTATCATATTCTAACCACTGTATGGTCATTTTTTATCATTCTGATTGCGCAACATAAGAAAACCAGATATTCTCACAAACTTAAAGGAGTGCGCCGTGGCTATAGTGTTTGTCACACTATGTGAGGACTGAGGACTGTGTTTCTATTTCAAGTCGGTCATAAATTGTAATTGTATATGGAACTTTTGTTTTGTCAAGCACATGTACATGATTAAAAGTATGGTCTTGGTTGAACCTTAGGGGTGATGCTAATCAGCACGTATACTGCTGGGAATACCATAACTGACCTAGCAATTTCTGCAACCTTCCCAAACTGCCGGAATGCAGCTGGTATGTTGCATGCTGGATCAGATGTTTCAGAGTGGTTTGTTCTGTTACCAAAACAGTGTCCATTGGGCCTTCTGCAGAGCTGCAGATGAGCCTATATGTTATCTAATGAACTGGATGTTCTGACACTGTATAGTGCAGTGAATATGCACCTTAAGCTAAGGGGCATTTGTTTTCATAACATATGAAAGTCATATAAAGGTGAAATACCATCTTTCGCAGCAATATTTTATAAACAGTATTAGAAGGCAGTCCCTAGTTTCATACCAAAAAATTGGGAGGAATATTCTGTTATGTTTTCATATATAGAATTATGTTACTTATATTGGCTTACAATGCATCAAAAGTAGAGGGTTCAACAGTTTATTTCGTAGTCTTATTTGGTTAGCTGTAGAACATAATTGACTTCTTGATCATTCTATTCTGCTTTTAGATGATATTTATACTCATCCTGTTGTCAAAACTCAAAGCAGTGCATGTGCAAATCCTTCATGCCGCAACATTACCATTTTTAGACGGACATCATCAAGGGGGCAGGGGGGGGGGGGGGGGGGCTGCATTTCATTAAGAAAGATAAAGTTGGCCTTGTTTGTAAGTAAAACCAGGCCGGAACCTTTTCACAAGAGGTCAAATTTCTGAATGGGAACCACCAAAACCTACTAACGACACATCTGGACTACTCCCGAAAAACAAAACAATTGGTTTATAGCTGTATTAAAAACAAATATGTACATTCCAGTTTTTATCGCTTCGGATCATTATAACTTCACTGTCAAGACATAATCTTCATTTTGTTGTTTCTGATATTTTATTGACTGTCTTACTGCAGGTACATATGTGTAACAAGCTTGCTAGTCGGCATGTAAGGGTTGGGCTTGCGGACCCTAATAAATTAGTACGCTGTGATATATGTGAAAATTCTTCTGGTATGCATTTCGATCTACAAACATTTTTTTGAGCTCTTATCCCAGCAATGAAAGTTTGATTTCATCTGTTTTCAACCTGTCAATGCAGCTTTCTTCTACTGTGACATAGATGGTACATCACTTTGCCTGAGTTGTGATATGGCTGTTCATGTTGGTGGGAAACGAACCCATGGAAGATATTTGCTCCTAAGACAACGAGTCGAAGTATGAATTTAATTATTAATCAACTAAAACCTCATGCACAGCTTTATATTAGTACTTGAAGTCTGAAATTTTGATTAGTTTCCAGGAGATAAACCAGGGCATATGGAAGATGTGGCTATGCAACAGATGGACACTGAAAACCCGAGGGACCAAAATAAGGCCCATTTGGTAGCGAAGGAGCAAATGGTGAACAATCAGAATGCCTCTGATGATCCGGCTTCAGATGTCCATTGCAATGGCCAGGGTAACATTGATTCCAAAATGTTTGATCTTAATATGAGACCTGCTCGTAATCATGGGCAAGGTTCGAGTTCCCAGGTCTGTCCTACTTTTTACCATGACATAAGTAACTTATCTCACGTGCCCTTTCCTCAGCACTTATAGTCTCCATTTTTCTGCTTGATCACAATCCAGACTCAAGGAGCGGATCTTAGTCTCAACAACCACGACTCTTCAGGAGTGGTGCCAACTTGCAATTTCGAACGAGCCGCCAACAAATGAACATCCGAATATAGGAGTGTGAATTCCTTTCGGTTGTTGTTATGAACATTTCTTCCGCACCGGGAGCTTGAATTAGCTTTAGCCTTCGTGGCCGGGCTGAATGTATCATTGCAGGGACCTTAGAATTGGTGTTAGTTTCTAATAGAGCTGAAGCTAACGACTGTATCTCGATTCAGCATGGCATGCACTGAACGCTATGTTGCGGATCTCTGTTGTGTGCTGTCAGGAACTGTACAAAGAAATAATAGATCTCCCATTTTGTGTACTTGACCATTATATGCGCGCACTGTTCTGATTTTCAGTATTAGTACATCTCTTATTATTGTGTACTGGACCGCTTTGTACTCCCAACTGTTCTGGATTTCAGAATTAAGATGCTGCAAGGAGTCTCTAAAAAAAGAATGTTGCTAAGAGAGTAGGAGCATGCACAATCCAGTGGGCTTGTTTTGTCTGCTGCCAAAATACACGAGAGGCGAAAATTTACAATTCCTTGATATTCAGGATCAGTTTAGTTTGCTACAGAATTTTGCTAATGCCCAGGGAATTTTTGTACAGGTTTGCTACATGTCCGTTTTCTGTCCAGTTTGCAGTGACACAATGCGTCTTAGGAAGTTTCTAGACTGATCATTTCAACTAATCCAAAGCATCTGGCATGATCGGTCCTTCATCCGGCCAACTGCCTACATGGCCACTTGCTCTGTTGCTCGCCTGCGACATTTGCATCTCTACCGAAGTACAGGTAAGCATCTTGAACCAAGATTTATTCCAATCTCTGAAGTTGATTATTACGCTGGCAACTCTGTCTGGCTAGCTATATGCATACCTCCAAAGGTGATCTTTGTCACATATGGTTCCGACAGGTGAACTGGTTTAGTGCAGATGATCCAGCTAGCCACCTAGTAAGTAGCAACTGACATGAACCCAAAGTATATAAAGAGATCTAAAGTAGCATAAACAGCAAAGTTTCCAGCTCAGTTCAGGATCTTCCAACTTGGAGTTTGAAAGGAAAAAGTATCTTATACCCTAAAAAAAGACCTTCCAAATTTGAGGCAAATTAAGCATATTTCATCAAAAAAAAATTGGGAACTACAGCAACTCTTGATCCATGTACATGTGACATACAGCCGATCTTCATGGGGCAATTGGAGCTACTAGTAGTACTAAAATACGGGGTTCTCGCGAAGTCAAACCGTATCATCATCCTCATGTGAGAAGTAACAACAAGAGGATGATCATATTCATATCGGTCTTATTGAATTTTTTATCGAAGTCAACCAACATTTTATTCCCAACTAATGGCACGCGGCCGATCTTCAAACCGTACGTGATCGTATTTGCATGGCATCGGTCAGAATCGATCCTCTGAAAACCCGAGGGACCAAAATAAGGTTCATTCGTTAGCAAATGAGCAAATGGTGAACAATCACAATGCCTCTGATGATACGGCTTCAGATGGCAATTGCAATGGCCAGGGTAACATTGATTCGAAAATGTTTGACCTTAATATGAGACCTGCTCGTAATCACGGGCAAGGTTCAAATTCCCAGGTCTATCCTATTTTTTACCATGACATAAATAACTTATCTCATGTGCTTTTTCCTAAGCAGCCTTAGTGGCTGGGCTGAATGTATCATTGCAGGGACCTTAGAATTGGTATTAGTTTCTAATAGAGCTGAAGCTAACGACTGTATCTCGATTCAGCATGGCATGCACTGAACGCTATGTTGCGGATCTCTGTTGTGTGCTGTCAGGAACTGTACAAAGAAATGATATTAGATCTTCCATTTTGTGTACTGCTTGACCATTATCTACGCACACTTTTTGTTCTGAATTTCAGAATTAGTACAGCTCTTATTTTGTGTGCTGGACCACTTTATAGGGCAACTGATGAATTACAGAATTTAGATGCTGCAAGGAGTCTCTGAAAAAGGATTTAGTTTGCAGTGACAACAGGAGACAATGCCTCTTAAGAAGTTTCTAGACTCTGATCGCTCCAACTAATCCAATGCATCTGGCATAACCCTTCATCCGGCATACTGCCTACATGGCCACTTGCTCGGTTGCTCGGCTGTGACATCTGCATCTCTACCGGAGCACCGGTAAGCATCTTGAACCAAGATTTATTCCAATCTCTGAAGTTGATTATCATGCTGGCAACTCTGCCTGACTAGCTACATGCATACCTCCAAAGGTGATCTTTGTCACACATTGTTCCGACAGGTGAAGTGGTTTACGCTGGTATAGTAAATCAAAATGCAACAAATGATCGAGCTGGCCACCTAGCAAGTGACATGAACCCCAATGCACGACAATTAATTAACACAAGTAAACAGCAAAGTTTCCGGCGCAATTCAGGATCTTCCAACTTGGAGTTCGAAGGAGAAATATACTCCCTCTGATCCAAATTAGTTGACTAGATTTGTCTAGATTCGGATGTATGCAGACATGTTTTAGTGCTAAATACATTCGAATCTGCACAAAACCAAGTCAATTAATTTTGATCGGAGTAAGTATATCTTATGCCCTAAAAAAAGGAAAACGATCTTTCAGAATTTGAGGCAGATTAAGCATATTTCATCAAAAATTGGGAGGTACAGCAACTCTTGATCCATGTACAGGTGAACATACAGCCGAAGCAACTAGGTGGAAGGAGGGAGTGGATCGACGAGGACACTAGTACTAAAATATTCTGATCTTCCAAAGTCAGACCGTATCATCAGCCTCATGTGAGAAGCAACGTACAAGAGGAGGATCATACCGATCCTATATATTTTATCAAAGTCAACCAGCATTTTATTTTCCCAACTCCTGGCACACGGCGGATCTTCAAACCCGTGCGCGATCGTATTTGCATGGCATCTCGGTCAGAATCGCGTCATCCTCCTCCTTCCTCAGCGACAGCGACATGCGAAGTCTGTCTCAGATCATTTCTACACGTACTGAAATTCTGAAAAAACAAACAGAGTTCTAGTCAGCTTAAGTTTAAGTACAGGAATTTCTGTGATTCGGTTGCTTAGTGTGATAGATCGAGCCGATGGCGAATGCTCACCTGCGGCTATTAGTTCTGCGTGCTGCGTCATCCTCTTGGAGTTCGGAGCTCAGCCCACTGGCCTCGCACGCTCGCATCATCTTCATCCGCTTGGTGTTACTCCCTCTGTTTAGAAATATAACACATTTTAGTTTTGTGAAATGAATTCATCTAGATGTGTTTTAGTGTATAGTTTTACTCCGAATCTATACACAAAAGTCGTCTAGATTCATTCGTTTCACAAAGCTAAATCGTCTTATATTTTTAGACGGAGGAAGTATCTTCTAATAGATATAAAGCTAACGACTGTATCTCGACTCAGCATGGCATGCATTGAACGCTATGTTGCAGATTTCTGTTGTGTACTGTCAGGAACTGTACAAAGAAATAATAGATCTCCCATTTTGTGTACTACTCCCTCTGTTTCATAATATAAGATGTTTTAGGGTTATGCGAGCTTTATGAAAATAATATATCTAGACATCTTTTAGTGTGTAGGTTTGTAGAGGTTTTTTTTTTTGAATGGTCACCGGGGGAGGGAGAAAACCCTCCACCTGAATTGTATTCATTTGTTGCCTATAAGGCTTTGCAGCCTATTACAAGATAGGGTTCAAGTGAACCGGAGCACATGGGGATACAAGAGAGAAGAGACACAACAAAAAAACACCTGCGCATGCCAACACCCACCCAAAACGCACACAAACACACAAGAAAACACATAGGGGAAGTCCCTGATGAGGCGCCCTTGGTCCGCCGCTTCGCCGAGATAGCACAAGACTATCGAAGGACAAGCATGACACAGACGGAACAGAAGGCATAAACACTCATCATACTACAAGTAAAACTGCCGCAAAGATCACCAAGACAAGCCCACAAAAGGCACACTGCGAGAGAAGCACCGCCATCGCAGACGAAGAGCTCCGATCACCCGAGACCAAACCATGGCACCTCAATGCTGTCGACGCAGCCGAAGGGCAATGTGCAACCGAGTCGACACCGCAATACCAGCGAGCCGTAAGGGTGGTCGAAGGGCAACAACAGCCGAGACAAAGTCGAAGGGCTGCGCCACCGAGACCACACCGGAAGGCCAGCTGTGTTGCCACCCGTAGACGAAAGGCCAACCACCGCCGAGTCCACGACACGACAACGGTGCCACCGGCAAAATCGAAGAGGATCACCGAGCCGAGTCCACACCTGGAAAGCTTCGCAAGCACGTGCACATGGTGCCGTGTGAAGAGCACAGAGCAACCGAAAGTGTTGGAATTATGCCCTAGAGGCAATAATAAAGATGTTATTATTATAATTCTTGTTCATGATAAAGTTTATATTCCATGCTAGAATTGTATTAAGCGGAAACTTTAATACTTGTGTGGTTTGTGAACAACACCGTGTCCCTAGTACGTCTCTATGGACTAGCTCATTGATCAATGATGGTTAAGGTTTCCTAACCATAGACATGAGTTGTCAATTGATAATGAGATCATATCATTGGAGAATGATATGGTGGATAGACCCAAACTAAGCGAAGCAATTAGATCGTTTCATCGTGTTCATCTTTGCGAAGCTTTTCCTATGTCAAATATTGTATTCCTTAGACCATGAGATAATGCAACTCCCTGGTACCGGAAGAAAGCTTTGAGGTCATCAAACGTCATCCTATGAGAGGGTGATCATAAAGGTGTCTCTCAGGTGATCGGAAAGTATCTGTTGGGTTGTATGTATCGAGATGGCATTTGTCCCTCCCAAGTCGGAGAGATATACTTCGGGCCCACTCGGTAATCGATATCAACACCGCTTGCAAGCATGTGGTTAAGGAGTTAATCACAAAGTGATATCGGATTACGGAACGAGTAAAGTACTTGCTGTGAACGAGATTGAACTAGGTATGACGGTACCGACGATCGAATCTCGGGCAAGTAAAATATCACGAGACGAAGGGAATATATATATGGGATTGATTGAATCCTGGCATCGTGGTTCATCCGATATGATCATCGATGAATGTGTGGGAGTCAATATGGGTGCCTAGACCCCGCTGTTGATTATTGATAGAAGATCATGTCTGCATATTCTCGAACCCGCAGGGTCACACATTTAACGTATCTCGACGCTAGGATAGATTGGATACTTGGTTTATGAATTTTTGTTCGGAGTCTCGGATGGGATCCGGGACATCACGAGAGGTTCCGGAATGGTCCGGAGAATAAGATTCATATAAGGCAGTACAGTTTTTGGAGTTCGGAATTGTTCCGGATTAATCGGTATTGTACCGGAAGCTTCTAGAACCTTCCGGAAGGTGGCCAACGTGGTCCCACCTTCCGGGAGGGGGCATGGGCCTATGAGGGAGTGTCCTGGCCGCATTGGGCCAGGGGCACAAGGCCCCATAGGGCCCAGCCGATCCTAGATAAGTTTAAACTCGTTTAAACTAGAGATAGGGTTTAGATAAGAGATAAGTTTAAAATCGTTTAAACTAGAGATAGGCTTGGAGGATGGGCAAGGGCTGGCCGCACCCCCCATCTATATATAGAGGGCTGGTGCGCCCCCTCCCCCCAACCTACACCTTCCTCCAAACCCTAGTAGCCCTGCTGCCCTCCTCTCTCCCTCCCGACTGTTTGTAGGCGAAGCCCTGCGGCAGAAATTCTCCACCATATACACCACGCCGTCGTGTTGTAGATCCAATCCATCTCTCCACCATACTTGCTGGTCCGAGGAAGGAGGAGACGTCGAGGTGCTGCACGTGTGCATCTCACGGAGGCACCGCCACTTGTGGTGCTAGATCGGATCGGATCGCGAGGAGGAGAAGCGAGTACGACTACATCACCCACGTTCCGACGAACGTTCCGCTGTGCGAATCTTCAAGGGTATGAAGATCTAATCCAATCTCTCTCGTTGTTTGCATCTCCTAGATTAGATCTTGGCTTTCCCTCTGTTCGCTTTCATAGAAAATTTTGATTTACTATGCTGCGAAACCCTTCAGTGGTATCAGAGCTAGATCTATGCGTAGATGTGATTCACGAGTAGAACGCAACATGGTTGTTGCGGGCGTTGATGTTTTCTGTTGCAAGCCTCTTGTTTGTGTTCTTCTTATGACGCGGGATAGTGAGATTGAAGCGGTCCAGGCCAACCTTACGCGACGTCGTTCGCGAGACCGGCTCCGCACTTGACGTGTGGCTTGTACCACACATGCGGCTGGTGGATGTCAGTTTCTCTCACTATAGTTGTCATGGGATTAACACCGGAGTTTGGCAATCATAATATCACCGTTGTGGCTTTCCGTAGTAAAGAATCGTTCTTAGCATCTACTCCCATGAGCCACGTAAAACATGCAACAATAAAGTAGAGGCGTCTAACTTGTTTTTGCAGGGAGTGTTTTCTGTGATATGGTATGGCCCAAGATGTGATGTGTATATTGTATGCGATGATCATGTTTTGTAATGTTTCACGACTTGCATGTCGATGAGTACACAACCGGCAGGAGCCATATGGTTGTCTTTATAATTGTGTATGACCTGCGAGTCAACTTATTATACACCATGTAATAGCTTTACTTTATCGCTAAGTAGTTAGCAATAGTTGTAGTTGCTATTCGTGGTGGAGGCAATCATGGTGGAGTGATGGAGATCATGCCGGAACGCACAAGATGGAGATCATTGCGCGAAGATTGGCTATACCATGTCACATAAAATTATATGCATGTGATATTTATCCTTTTATGTATCTTATTATGCTTAGATCGCGACGGTAGCATTATAAGATGATTCCTCACTTAAAGATCAAGATAAAAGCTGTGTTCTCCCCAAGTATGCACCGTTGCGAAAGTTCGTCGTGTCCAAGCATCACGTGATGATCGGGTGCTATAGACTCTACGCTCACATACAACGGGTGCAAGCCAGTTTTGCACACGCGGAAATACTTGGGTCTAACTTGACGAGCCTAGCATGTACAGACATGGCCTCGGAACACAAGAACCGAAAGGTTAAGCATGAGTCATATGAATGATATGATCGACACTTCGTTGTCCACCATTGAAACCACATCTCTTCTCGTGAAGATCGGATTAGGTGTGGTGAATTTGGATCGTGTTCACTAAACAACTTGAGGGATATTGAATTTAGTGGGAGTTCATCTAGTAATTTGATTAAGTTGAACTATTTATCATGAACATAGTCTAAATTGTACTTGCAAATACTGTAGATCACATGGCCAAGTCCAACTTCAACTTCAACGTTTTTGCTGAGAAAGAAAAGCTTAGAAACAATGGGTCTAACTTCACCAACTGGTTCCGCAATCTAAGAATCATTCTGTCTGGCGGACAAAAGGACCATGTCCTTGAGAAAGCGTTAGGTAACCCCCCTGCTGCAACTGCGCCGGCTGGTGAGAAAGCTGTCTATCAGTCGCGCAAAGATGATTATGGTGTGATTAAGAGCACCATGTTGTTTGCTATGGAACCGGAACTTCAAAATCGTTTTGAAAACTATCCCGGGCCCTTTGAGATTCTCGAGGAGCTGAAAACCATGTTTCAGACTCAGGCCCGTTCTGAGAGATATGAGATCTCTGAGAAGTTCTTTAACTGCAAGATGGAGGAAGGGAGTTCCGTTAGTGAGCACGCCATTAAGATGTCGGGCTACACTCAACGCCTTGAGCAACTGGACTGCAAGATTCCAGAGGAGCTCAAGATTGACAGGGTGCTGCAATCACTCCCTCCCAGCTACAAAAGTTTTGTAGTGACTCATAATCAGATTGGTTCCACTGATACGATCACCGAGCTCTTCGCAAAGCTGAAGGCTGCGGAGGTGGACATCAAGAAGGATAATCATGTGTTGATGGTCAACAAGCCCTCCTTTAAGAAAGGTAAAGGTGCAAAGAAGCCCTTCAAGAAGGGCGGCGGCAAGCGCAATGCCCCTGCTGAGAAGAAGCTCAGGGCTGGTCCCAAGCCGGAAACTGAGTGCTTCTATTGCAAGGACAAGGGTCACTGGAAGCGCAACTGTCCGAAGTACTTAGCGGACAAGAAGGCTGGCACCATCAAAGGTATATTTGATATACATGTTATTGATGTTTTCCTTACTAGCCCTCGTTGTAGTGCCTGGGTATTTGATACCGGTTCAGTTGCTAATATTTGTAACTCGAAACAGGAGCTGCGAAATAGACGGCGGCTTGCGAGGGATGAGGTGACGATGCGCGTTGGCAACGGATCAAGAGTTGATGTGATGGCCGTCGGCACGCTCTCCTTAGTTTTACCTTCGGGATTAGTTTTAAACCTTAATAAATGTTATTATGTGCCTGCGTTGAGCATGAACATTATTTCTGGATCGTGTTTATTGCAAGACGGTTATTCATTTAAATCGGAGAATAATGGTTGTTCTATTTATATGAGTAGCATCTTTTATGGTCATGCACCTCTTGTGAATGGTTTATTTCTTCTACATCTCGAAAGGGATGAAACACACATCCATAACATTGAGGCTAAGAGATGCAAAGTAGATAGTGATAATACTACTTATTTGTGGCACTGTCGTCTAGGTCATATTGGTGTAAAGCGCATGAAGAAACTCCATTCTGATGGACTTTTGGAGTCTCTTGATTTTGAATCATTTGACACATGCGAACCATGCCTCATGGGCAAGATGATCAAAACCCCGTTCTCCGGTATGATGGAGCGAGCAACGGACTTGTTGGAAATCATACATACCGATGTATGCGGACCGATGAGTGTTTCGACGCGCGGTGGATATCGCTATTTTCTCACTTTTACCGATGACTTAAGTAGATATGGGTATATCTATTTAATGAAACATAAATCTGAAACGTTTGAAAAGTTCAAAGAATTTCAGAATGAAGTGGAGAACCATCATAACAGAAAGATTAAGTTTCTACGATCCGATCGTGGGGGCGAATATTTGAGTTATGATTTTCTCACGCATCTCAAAGCAAGTGGAATCGTTTCACAACTCACGCCACCCGGAACACCACAGCGCAATGGTGTGTCTGAACGCCGGAATCGAACCCTATTAGATATGGTCCGATCGATGATGTCTCTTACTGATTTGCCGTTATCATTTTGGGGTTATGCATTAGAAACCGCTGCATTCACTTTAAATAGGGCTCCATCTAAATCCGTTGAGACGACACCGTATGAACTATGGTTTGGTGCTAAACCTAAGTTGTCGTTTCTTAAAGTTTGGGGATGCGAAGCTTGCGTCAAGAAGTTGATGCCGGACAAGCTCGAACCCAAAGCGGAGAAATGCGTCTTCATAGGATACCCTAAGGAAACTATTGGATATACCTTCTATCACAGAACCGAAGGCAAAGTGTTTGTCGCAAAGAACGGTTCCTTTCTTGAAAGGAGTTTCTCTCGAAAGAAGTGAGTGGGAGGAAAGTAGAGCTAGACGAGGTTATTGAACCTTCTCTTGAATTGGAGAGTAGCGCAGCACCTGAAATTGTTCCAGTGCCGCCTGCACCAACAATAGAGGAAGCTAATGACAAGGATCATGAAGCTTCGAACGATGCTGCTACTGAACGTCGCAGGTCGACAAGGTCGCGTGCCCCTCCTGAGTGGTACGGCAACCCTGTCTTGACTGTCTTGTTAGTAGAAGACAGCGAACCTACGAACTATGAGGAAGCGATGATGAGCCCAGACTCTGAGAAATGGCTAGAAGCCATGAAATCCGAATTGGGATCCATGAGCGAAAACCAAGTATGGACTTTGGTGGACCCTCCTAGCGACCGAAAGGCCGTTGAGTGCAAATGGATCTTCAAGAAGAAAACGGACGCGGATGGTAATGTTACCGTCTATAAAGCACGGCTTGTTGCGAAAGGTTTTCGACAAGTTCAAGGTGTTGACTACGATGAGACTTTCTCTCCCGTAGCGATGTTTAAGTCCATTTGGATTTTATTAGCAATTGATGCGTTTCATGATTATGAAATATGGCAGATGGATGTCAAGAATGCTTTCCTCAATGGCAACATTGATGAAGAGTTGTATATGATGCAACCCGAAGGTTTTGTCGATCCTAAGGATGCTGATAAAGTATGCAAACTTCAGCGTTCCATTTATGGACTGAAGCAAGCATCTCGGAGTTGGAACCTTCGTTTTGATCAAGTGATCAAGAGCTTTGGATTTGTTCCAAATTGCTACGAAGCTTGCATCTACAAGAAAGTGAGTGGGAGCTCGGTGACGTTTCTGGTACTATATGTGGATGACATATTGATTATTGGAAATGACATCGACATGCTTAACGATGTGAAGAGTTATTTGAACAAGTGTTTTTCAATGAAAGACCTAGGTGAAGCTGCTTATATATTGGGCATCAAAATGTATAGAGATAGACAAAGACGCCTGATAGCTTTAAGCCAGAGTACATACCTAGACAAAGTTCTGAAAAGGTTCAGAATGGATAAGGCATTGAAAGGTTCAGTGCCTATGTTGTCAGGTAAGATATTGAGCAAGGCTCAGTGTCCAGCTAAGGTAAATGATAGGGAAGCTATGAGCAAAGTGCCTTATGCCTCGGCCATAGGTTCCATCATGTATGCCATGCTGTGTACTAGACCGGATATGTCCAATGCTCTTAGTTTGACGAGCAGATATCAAAGTGATCCAGGAGTGGAACACTGGACAGCCGTGAAGAACATCCTAAGGTACCTAAATAGGACTAAAGAAATGTTCTTAGTCTATGGGGGTGATGAACAGCTCGTCGTAAAAGGTTACGTCGATGCTAGTTTCGACACCGACAAGGATGATTGTAAATCTCAGACAGGATACGTGTATATTTTGAATGGAGGAGCTGTGAGCTGGAGAAGCTGCAAGCAAAGCGTGATCGCGGGATCTACAGTAGAAGCGGAATACATGGCTGCTGCAGAAGCGTCAAGTGAAGGAGTTTGGATCAGGAACTTCATCACTGAGCTTGGCGTGGTTCCAAGTGCATTGGACCCACTGGAGATATTGTGTGACAACACTGGCGCCATAGCACTCGCTAAGGAACCAAGATATCATCCAAAGACCAAGCATATCAACCGCAAGTTTCATATAATCCGAGATTATATAGCAGATGGAGATCTGAAGATCAGCAAAGTACATACAGATCTGAATGTCGCAGTTCCATTGACTAAACCTCTTCCACGTGTAAAACATGATCAGCACCTCAGTGCCATGGGTGTGAGATTGTTGCCAAATGTAAACTAGATTATTGACTCTAGTGCAAGTGGGAGACTGTTGGAATTATGCCCTAGAGGCAATAATAAAGATGTTATTATTATAATTCTTGTTCATGATAAAGTTTATATTCCATGCTAGAATTGTATTAAGCGGAAACTTTAATACTTGTGTGGTTTGTGAACAACACCGTGTCCCTAGTACGCCTCTATGGACTAGCTCATTGATCAATGATGGTTAAGGTTTCCTAACCATAGACATGAGTTGTCAATTGATAATGAGACCATATCATTGGAGAATGATATGGTGGATAGACCCAAACTAAGCGAAGCAATTAGATCGTTTCATCGTGTTCATCTTTGCGAAGCTTTTCCTATGTCAAATATTGTATTCCTTAGACCATGAGATAATGCAACTCCCTGGTACCGGAAGAAAGCTTTGAGGTCATCAAACGTCATCCTATGAGAGGGTGATCATAAAGGTGTCTCTCAGGTGATCGGAAAGTATCTGTTGGGTTGTATGTATCGAGATGGAATTTGTCCCTCCCAAGTCGGAGAGATATACTTCGGGCCCACTCGGTAATCGATATCAACACCGCTTGCAAGCATGTGGTTAAGGAGTTAATCACAAAGTGATATCGGATTACGGAACGAGTAAAGTACTTGCTGTGAACGAGATTGAACTAGGTATGACGGTACCGACGATCGAATCTCGGGCAAGTAAAATATCGCGAGACGAAGGGAATATATATATGGGATTGATTGAATCCTGGCATCGTGGTTCATCCGATATGATCATCGATGAATGTGTGGGAGTCAATATGGGTGCCCAGACCCCGCTGTTGATTATTGATAGAAGATCATGTCTGCATATTCTCGAACCCGCAGGGTCACACACTTAACGTATCTCGACGCTAGGATAGATTGGATACTTGGTTTATGAATTTTTGTTCGGAGTCTCGGATGGGATCCGGGACATCACGAGAGGTTCCGGAATGGTCCGGAGAATAAGATTCATATAAGGCAGTGCAGTTTTTAGAGTTCGAAATTGTTCCGGATTAATCGGTATTGTACCGGAAGCTTCTAGAACCTTCCGGAAGGGGCCAACGTGGTCCCACCTTCCGGGAGGGGGCATGGGCCTATGAGGGAGTGTCCTGGCCGCATTGGGCCAGGGGCACAAGGCCCCGTAGGGCCCAGCCGATCCTAGATAAGTTTAAACTCGTTTAAACTAGAGATAGGGTTTCTAGATAAGGGATAAGTTTAAAATCGTTTAAACTAGAGATAGGCTTGGAGGATGGGCAAGGGCTGGCCGCACCCCCCATCTATATATAGAGGGCTGGTGCGCCCCCTCCCCCCAACCTACACCTTCCTCCAAACCCTAGTAGCCCTGCTGCCCTCCTCTCTCCCTCCTGACTGTTTGTAGGCGAAGCCCTGCGGCAGAAATTCTCCACCATATACACCACGCCGTCGTGTTGTAGATCCAATCCATCTCTCCACCATACTTGCTGGTCCGAGGAAGGAGGAGACGTCGAGGTGCTGCACGTGTGCATCTCACGGAGGCACCGCCACTTGTGGTGCTAGATCGGATCGGATCGCGAGGAGGAGAAGCGAGTACGACTACATCACCCACGTTCCGACGAACGTTCCGCTGTGCGAATCTTCAAGGGTATGAAGATCTAATCCAATCTCTCTCGTTGTTTGCATCTCCTAGATTAGATCTTGGCTTTCCCTCGGTTCGCTTCCGTAGAAAATTTTGATTTACTATGCTGCGAAACCCTTCAGAAAGGCACACATCGCCGAGGCCGCGCCGTCCACCGGCACCACCGAAGAGCAAAGCAAGCCGAGGCACCCTGGGATACACACCAGGCAGCTCAGAAATCCACTTGGCCGAAAAACTGCAGCAAGTCCACCTTCCCAGCCACGACTCTCCCGGATAGGAGGAAGCCGCATCCATGGCTGCCATCTGCAGAACCATGGAGCTCGCGAGACGGACGGAACATCGCCCGCCGCCACTGACAGCAAGACAAGGGAGGTCTACCGCACCCATCCACGGCTGCTCCCCGGGTAAGGAAGCGAGCCGCCCTCACGACAACCATCTGCAAGCCAAGAAGATGCCAACCCCTGCGAATGCGCATCGCAGCAGGCCGATGAACGGGGCGTAGAGAGAACAGAAACCCAGCCGACGCCATGTCGGCCAGCACCAAGCAAGGGGCAGCCGGCCACACCCAGGCACCACCAAGCCACCACCAACTCCGCCGCCATCCCCAGGGCTGACTGCCGCCGCACGCCGCTCGCGAGAGACAGGCGCCCGAGCCAGCCCGAGCGGGCCCAGATCTAGGCCCACAGTGAGCCCACGCACTGCCCTGCCGCAGCCGCACCACCTCTCACAACCCCGCCGCCCAAGCAGCCGCCAGGCAGCCCACCTGCACTGCGCCTAGCAGCCACAGCCGTGCCATGCCCCTACGCGCAGCCGCGCCGGAAATCTGCGCCAAGCCCTCCAGCCCACGGGGAAAACAAATGGAACCGAGACCTCGCCTCCGCCGTCCGCCACGCAGGCTTCGCCGGCGGCATCCTCCGGTAGCGGCGAGGGGAAAGGATGTGGGAGGAAGTGGTGGAACTGGCTGGTGGCGCCGCCGCCAGTGTCGCCCAGGGAGAGCGACGCGGGGGCCTTTTTTTCTCCACACCAGGTTTGTAGAGGTTCACTCTGAATCTACTCACTAAAAGGTGTCTAAATACATTACCTTTACAAACCTAAAACATCTTATATTTTGAAACGGAGTGAGGACTTTGCTATTATCTACGCACATTTTTCGTTCTGAATTTCAGAATTAGTACAGCTCTTATTTTGTGTACTGGACCACTTTATAGGGCAACTGTTCTGAATTTCAGAATTAAGATGCTGCAAGGAGTGTAAAAATGGATTGTTGCTAATGTAGCAGGAGCATGCACAACCCAGTGGGCTTTTTTTTTTTTTTGGCTTGCTGCTGAAATATACAAAGGCGAAATTCCTCAATGCCTCGATATAATGCCTAAGTTTTCAGTGACATAATGCCTCTTAAGAAGTTTCCAGACTCTGATCGTTTCAACTAATCCAATGTATCTGGCATAATCCTTCATCCGGCCTACTGCCTACATGGCCACTTGCTTGGTTGCTCGGCTGTGACATCTGCATCTCTACTGGAGTACCGGTGAGCATCTTGAACGAGGATCTATTCAAATCTCTGAAGAAGTTGATTATTATGCTAGAAGCTCTGCCTGGCTAGCTACACGCATACCTCCAAAGGTGATCTTTGTCACACATGGTTCCGACAGGTGAACTGGTCTACAAGTAGTATTAAGTAGCAACTCGCATGAACCGAAAGTAAACAGCAGAGTTTCTAGCGCAATTCTGGATCTTCCAACTTGGAGTTTATCGTATATAAACTTAAAAGAAGAAAGTACTCCCTCTCTCACATAAACGATGTCACAGATTTGGTGCAGATTTGCGTGTGTCCATACACCAAAATACGGCTAGATACATGTGAATCTAGACAAATTCGTGACATCGTTTTGGGGAGAGAGGAAGTACTAAGAAAGATGTTCCAACTTTGAGGCAAATTAAGCATATTTCATCAAAAATTGGGAGGTACAGCAACTCTTGATCCATGTACAGGTGAACATACAGCCGAAGCAACTAGGTGGAAGGAAAGAGGATCGATGAGGCGTTGGAGCTTAACACTTCTAGTACAGTACTAAAATATTCTGATTTTCGCAAAGTCAGACCGTATCATCGTCCTCATGTGAGAAGCAACGTACAAGAGGAGGATCATACCGATCCTATATTTTATCGAAGTCAACCAGCATTTTATTTTCCCAACTAATGGCACGCGGCCGATCTTCAGACCGTACGCGATCGTATTTGCATGGCATCTCAGTCAGAATCTCGTCATCCTCTTGCTTCCTTCCTCATCGTCGCTGTCACCCACTAGAGCGACATGCAAAGCCTCTGTCTCGGATCATATCTACACGTCCTGAAAGTCTGAAGACAAAACAAAGTTCAGTTAAGTTCACTATCAGATCAACTCCAAGCACATAAAACTTCTGTGATTTGATTGCTTAATTAATGTTGATCGGTCGAGCTGATGGCGAATCCTCACCTGCGTGCGGCTATTGGTTCTGCGTGCTGTGTCACAGGTTGGAGCTCAGCCCTCTGGCCTCGCACGCTCGCATCACCCTCATCCGCTTGCACGAGCACACGAACATCCTGCAAATATCCACGGAGGGAGGATCAGTTTGAGATTCGCATTGTTCACCGAATAATAACCTTTTGATCTGAACAAGATCGATGGGGTTGCTTACTCCCAGGGCACGTCGCCGACGAGCATCCAGTCGCCGTCGCCGTCCTCGTACACCACGGCGTGCTCCCAGTGGCCGTACCCGTCCATCAGCCCTGCAGCACGCGTACATTTATATCAGTGCCCAGATCTTAACATTGTCAAAGCATGGCTGTACATTTGATATCGCTGAGAGGCTGGCTTGTGGCTTACCGATGGAGCAGCAGAAGAACATGGCGTTGAGCTCCTGGACGAGCTCGAGGTAGTCCTCGTACGCCGCCACGTCCAGCTTCCGCAGGTACGGCGTCCCGTCCATGCTCACCTTCACGAACGCCGCCTCGCCGCCGCCCCTCTTCCTCCCCCTCCTCGCCCTGGCGCCCGGCGGACCCAGCGTCAGCTCCGTCAGTTCGACGCCACCGTCGTCGCCATAGCTCCCCATCAAATCAAATCAAACTGTGTGTGTACTACACGATCAACCGGCTCAGATCGAGAAGGGTGTCGTCGTGAATGGCAAGCTTCGGCCGTCCGGCGGGCGTATATATACACCGGCCGGGGGTGCAGTGCACGATATGTATCCCCTGTGGCAGGGAGGGGGGAGCAGGGTGTGGTGGCATGGCATCGTGCCGGCCAGCGAGGCGATCGTTCGGATATGGTATGGCGTGCAGAGAGGATCCGGTGCGGGGGGCGGCGGGGCGGGGACAGGGGCTGCGGACCCTGGCGGGACGTAGGCAGCGGCGGTCGGCTTGGGTGCGGCCCGGCAACGAACCCTGCCACCGCTGTCGCCGTGGGACCCGACCGCCGGTTTGCCACGTCGTCGCCCTGGTCGCCTGCCTCCGTGGCTGTCCCGGTTGGGAATTTATTAGTCAGCCGTGTGTGACTGGATTCAGTACAAGTCTGTTTCTATCTTTCATCGCACGCATGTGAAGAGATTTGCGTAGCACTAGCAAAATCATGGGAAATGAGAGGGCATAAATCTCTGGAAATGAGAGAGCATGTGGAAGTCATAAATCTATGGAACATAGCTACGTTGCATTACTACCTCCGTTCCAAGGCGTTTTGAGTGTTTTTTCTTTAAACAAAATTTATTTTAAATATATAAAGAATATTTATTCAAAATTGTATTTCAATACGAGCCTAACAATACTAATTTTACACAATATAATTAAATTTTAGTTGCTCTATTTATTTGGTCAAACTTTGCTTTGAAATACACGTATGCCTTATTCCTTGAAATACGCGTATTACTCTTCTGAAACTTACCCAAATGATCATACTATTATTTAACAAAAATTATGTTTCAACTCAATATATGTGTGTCGTTTTTTTCAGAATTTTTTGCAAACTCGAGAATACATCCTTTTGCTAAGTTTTACTAAATGGTCGCACCAGAACATATGTACATTCTTTCTCGACGGGAATCCCAAACCGTGTTCGTAGGTAGTCTAGATTTTGACCACCGGTGTGAACGGGTCCATATCGCCAAAAATTGAGATGCAAATCTTGTGGGAAAAAAATGCAATATGATACCACTGCTACCTCCAACTAAGATGCAATGTACGTGTGTACTTACGTATGCCGGTACAACTTGCACATCTCAGTGTTCTCAAATGTTCAACATGGTATCTTGAACTATTCAACTCGTTAAGGGGATGCACAATGTTTTCTTCATATACATGGCAAAGTAGAATCTAGCTAGTATAGCATCAAAAAAATGGTTTGCTAGATTCTTCGGTGTTAAACAATTGCAACTTCCACTTGTTTGTATATAGCAACATAAAACTAAGAAAACAACGCTACACCGCCTCAACTTGTGGATGGTGGTTTCTTCATATGGCATGGGCCCTCTCCAAAAAAATGCAAAACAGTGTGTATATATACCTAACACTAGTTTTATAAATCCCTAAAAGCCTATCTTAATATGTCAATTTGAATTATGATGAAGTCTAGACTCGATTATACTAGTACAATTTATAGTGTAAAATGTCTCGAGATTCCATAAAAAGAATGTATTGAAAGTTTTGTTGTTCATAGGTTCCATAGTAAACCATGGCACCCCCGGTTTTAGGATCCTAGATCCTCCACCGTCTCCACATGCATGTGTGACATGATAAACTAAGATGAAGACATAGGTACGCCGCCACAACTTGCACATCTCATTGTTGACAAATTTTCCACAAGTGGTATGTTGAACCGTTCAACGAGTTAACCGGTACGGACTATGTGTTTTTGTTTCCGTATGCAAAGTAGAATCTAGCTAGCATCGCAAAATGGTTGCTGCT
The DNA here is from genome assembly GCA_916181665.1 of Avena sativa. Classification (NCBI taxonomy): domain Eukaryota; kingdom Viridiplantae; phylum Streptophyta; class Magnoliopsida; order Poales; family Poaceae; genus Avena; species Avena sativa. The sequence goes on from OV702297.1 coordinate 413,235,643, forward strand.
AGAATCTAGCTAGCATCGCAAAGTAGAATCTAGCTAGCATCGAATCTAGCAGCGCGCAAGGGGCTGCTGCTAATTAACTGGAACATTCGTCCAAAGTTCCAAACCCCGCCAAACTGCCAAAGGGAAATTCAAGTCGAACTCTCCGGTCTCCAACCCCAACCACCACGATACGTAGGACGTGTAGCCGCCGAGCCAAACCGCCCGGCCGCCACCATATGCATGCATGCACGCGCCGGCGCAGCCGATCCGGACGGGCTCCGGTGACCGGGCAGGGCGACAGGCATCCCGCAAGTAGGCACGTGCGCGCAGCATGCACCCTAATTAAACTACCCACCACCCACAGTACAGTACAGTACAGTACAGCCGTAAAGATGCAAAGCACCTGCCCTGTATCCCCCAGCAGCGACTCTGCACATACGCACCGCACCGATCGTCTGACACGCAGCAGCAGCAGCAGCAGCAGCAGTGGAAAAACATTCGTCCGGCCGTCCACGCGCCGGCGCGCCTATGTTTCACAAACCCTCGTGGCGCGGGCGCGCCGCAGAGATCGCGCCCGGGTGCCGGGTGCCGGCTCCGGCCAGACAAGCCCGGGGACATGCCCCTCTCCGGATCGGGCCGTCGCGGGACACGAGCCTCGTGCTACGCGGTGCCGGCCCCCCGACGCACGAGTGGACGTGGCTCTGGCGCTCTGGCTGGCTGGCTGGACGAATGAACAGAGGGGAGGGATGGGGATTGTGCGTCCTGCCGGGGGCGCACGACGCGTGTGGCGGCTGCTGCCCGGTCATCATTCCAGATGCCTGCCAGGACGGCGTGGGTTTCCTGTCCCGAGATCGGAGAGGGGACGACGATCGACACCGTGCAGGGAATTGTGGGCGGAGAGGGGGATTGAACTCGTTCGTTCTCTCGGGCGAGGCGAAAGCGCCATGGTTTTAAGAGAAACCCAGAGCTCTAGAAGACGGACGGACGGACATCGGAGGGCTTCCTGATGCGACGGCGTTTGACCCCTTTTTTCCCGGGGGACGAACGGAGGATGTACTATGTGTTTTGACCGGGACAGCTGCTGCTCAGTCGCTAGTCACGCGCGTCCTCCCACTCCCACTCCCACTCCCAGGCTCCAAACGTGCCCATTCTTTTTTATCGCCAATTTTACAGCTCCCGCTAACGAACTTTCTGATTTGCCGCTTGAAGTACAAACATGCTGTGACGCATCAGGCCTTCCACAATGCCCGTTTCTTGGCACAATATCATACTCCCTCCGTCCATAAATAAGTGTATTTTTAGGTTTTGCTTAAGTCAAATTTTGTTTAAAAAATTTAACCAACCTTTTAGATAAATTTGTCATATTATGAAACTAAGTTTGAAAACTAATTTAATGGTACCAATTTCCTGTCATAAATATTACTACGTTTTTCTATAAAGTTAGTCAAAATTTATTAAGTTTGACTTAAGACAAACCTAGATGTACATTTATTTGCGGATAGAGGGAGTATGTAAAATGGTGATATGGGATCATATTTAGCGATGAGAAATAGTTTTGTTGTATCTTACTAACTCCATACCAATTTGTTGGGCTAACACAGAGTTTAAGAAAAAATTTGACCATAAAATTGGTCAATAAAACATGAACTGTATATTGCAAAAATTATACCATGTACATTCATATTTAAAAAATATTTACAATGGTATAGTTTTTATGACATATTTTGTTGTTCAAATTTATAGCCAAGCTTTTTTTTGAACCTCGTGTAAGCCCAACAAACCGATATGGACGAAGTAGCTAAGATACACCTCTTGCATGTACTAATCATAGGCAAAAAGGGTTGATAGCCCAATCAAATGCATATATGAGAGAAAAATATTAAATTAAGATACAACCTCTAAGATACAATGTATTGGAGAAGGTGTCTCTTAGCTATTTATATCTTCTATGAAAATGTGCTAAGATATAATCCATTATAAAAGGCCTCACGCGATGCCTGAAATCATCGCTCGGATGTTGCTGATGAATCCGTTGCTGAAACTTGCTCTGCAAAATAACCAACGGAATTTCTTCCGCATAGCTCACCGAGCGAAGCAGCACACCAACTGCTGGCTCATGTGCAAAACAAACCTACGGACTCATCATTCTTATCAAAGTTAATGATGAATTTTTTAACACGTGATTTTCCAAAATTGGTGATGTAACTATGGTCAGATTAGGAAGACAATTTGTTAGAATTAATATAGTTAACAAAATAATATCCTTCTTTATACAACAATGTGCAAGAAAACGGGCAAACCAACATGTGATTGGATGGTTAGAAGAGTGGTTGTACCACTATCCCACCAGAGTTCAATTCCCAACTTTTACACTATGTGTTGCATAAAAGATGGAATATTATTTTAGCGGGAGACGACGTCCCACTTGACAGTGAGGCGCCCGTGGTGACTTCGTTAATCTTAAAAACCTATCCGTCGGCTCAGTTTCTCGGAGGTGCTCATAGGGGTAGGGTGTGCGTGTGTGCATTTATAGGGGTAGGTGCATGTACGTGTTGTGAGTGTATTCTATTGTATTATGTTTCTAAAAAATGTGCAAGTGAAACGTATTACCGGAATAAGTAGAACCGGTAATAGAGTTATGCCAAATGTTTGATGGGGGTATCTTTAAGTAGTGAGTGAGATAAATAACTTGAGTTGATTTCTCCGTTAAATCCATGTATGCAGACTTAATGAGTAGGCACACAGGGTTTGTTCAAAAATACATTTGGAAGTTGAAATCCCATAAAGATAAAGGTTTTATGTGATTTCTAAATAAAAAAGTTTCAATCACATGAGACAATTTGGCTAAAAGAAATTAGAATGGGAGTAAGAAGTGTTGTTTCTGGGACTCGGAGGAGATGTAGAGTAACCTTTTATCTCTTGCATTGTTTGCTATATTAGTGTGGAGAGTTATGTATTCTATATATAATGTTCCACCATCTTTCGAAAAAAATAAAAATACTTCATCACCGATAAATACCACCAATATATTTGGAATTGGCAAAATTGGTACCGACAAGAAAAATAAGGCTAGGCTTCGTATAAATGCTTCGGCTTTATGTTGGTCGATATGAAATTGTAGAAGCTAATATTATTTTTAACAAGAAATATTCTACTAATATCTTCCGGGTTATCCATACATCTGCATAGTGAATCCAGCTATGGCGTTTTTTCTCCAGGACGATCCGCGGAAATGCATGGTTACTAGTTGCAACCGGCTGCCGATGGTTGCATATAATATCTTCTACTTTACTACCAGGAGGCCTATTAATAGACTTCAAGATGTTCAGTTTTCTAGTACCATGTTAATACAAAGTACTCGTACATATTTTAACAAAATACTGCACCTGTAACACAAATCGTGACTACGTGGAGAACACAAAATTAGAAGAAAGATAACTATTTTTAGTGCACTGCAACAAAAATCATGGCTACTTACACGAATTGTACCAAATGGAATATAGTTTTAACACAATTTTAGTGTGACACAAATCTGCAAGAGAAACAATAACTCGGACCACAATCTTAAAGCGGTGGAAAAAATCATGACTACTAATGGAATATAAAAGTTGGCTAAGTGGAAAAAAAATCCAGAGCCTGTAGAACATCACGACTATAAAAGGTGAAACCAACTCGCGACAACTGCAGGTGGAACAAAATTGTAGAGACCCAGAAACAAAATCTTGCCACCTATGATGGGAACAAAAAATTAGACTACATGGAACCAAATCGCACTAAAATTTGGGCCAATATTATAGCACTTAGGAACAAATTAAATCAACATATGGAATAAAACAATAGAATACGAAGAACAATAAAATAGGGGCCATGGAACAAATTATGAGTCGAAAAGTATATTGGCTAGGTGGAACAAAATTTTGGCTACATGGAACAAATCATGACTAGGGAGGAATAACAATATGAGAAAAATGGAAAAAAGAATTAGAACTTGTTGAATAAAACACAAATACGAGTGGAAAGATAAAATCGGTCATGCCAAAAGGAATTTAAACACGTGATAGAACAAAATCTTGACAAACTGTTGTAACAAGAACATTATAGTGAACAAAATCACACTACAATTCGGGGTGCAAATCTATACCGTGAAGGAACAAACTGAATCTAGACGTGGACCAAAATAGTACAACATGAAGAACACATAACTAGGGATCGTGGAACAAATTATGGGCGCAAAAGGAAACTAGGCTAAATGGAATAAAATTCTTGCAACATGGAGCGTTATAAAATGATGATGGTAGTAACAACAATATGAAAAAAAAGGAACAAAATTTAGATCACGAATACGAGAGGAACACAAAACAAGATCATGTGAATAAAAATTTAAAGACATGACAGAACAAATCCTGACTACTACCGAAACAAAAAAATAAGACCGTTCGGAACAAAACATTGTGACCCATTTGAAGAAGAAAGGAAAATTAAAAAATCACAAAAATAAAAGAAAGGTAAATAAAAATATTGTAAGAAAAACAAAAAATGATATAGAAAAGCCTCCGAACCAATAAGGCCATCTACAATGCAAGGTGTTTAGGAGGGTGCCTATAAAAATAAACCAAGTTTTTGTTTAAGTACCGATGCTTATTCTGTGTAGGAGAGGCGTCTAGTTATAGACATCTAAAAACCGGTTTATTTTCCTAAGCAGCTCACTAACACTAGCATTGACATCAACCGACATCAGCTCGATCCATGCTTCCTCCATCTGAGCAATTGGAACATAGATATGGGCCAAGCCCACTCCTGAATCCTTAAGCGAAATGAAAAATTCCTGACGTGCGTGCCAGGGAGCAGTTTCGGTCCATTGCCATCCCAGGGTCTTCGCAAGAACTGGCCATACAGGGTATCACGGTCCAGCCTACCATTAACCCAGTGAACGTAAAGGGTAATACTGATGTAGGGCATGCGGGCTTCAATCTCGATCGGCCTGCTTGAGCCGAAGCAAAAAGGCCCAGCAATGACTGGTAGCGCAGTGTGTGCGGAAGCCAAAACGAAGAAGTGGCATTGTTTGCCGTCAAAAAAAAAAAAAAAAGAAGAGAGGTGGCATTCTGAGCAGTACCACCAAGTTCTTCACTCGGGGCATGTGGTGGCTGATCGATCTGCGTCTGCTGGAGTTTCTTGGCACGCATGCACTCGCGCGCGGTAGCCACAGCCAAGTGGTGGGGTGCGGGCCAATGTAAATTCAGTTACTCCCTCCAGCCCATATTAATTAACTTAAATTTATCTAAATTTAAATAAATCTAGACACTATTTAATATATAGGTTTATCCAAATTTAATAAATTAAAGTTAATTAATATGGATCGGATGGAGTACCAGGTTATATAAGTCAGTGATCGATCTGCCGCCAGTGAAGAAGGTACGTACGTACGCGTCAGCATCTTAAGCTTTGGGCCGTCGCACGCAAAGATGGATGATCGGTGCAAAGTCCCCACGCCACGCCCCCATGTCTCGTAAAACTCAGCAGCCGAATTCAGGTTGATCTCGATCGATCTCTTTAATTACTCTTTTTCCCGCTTCCGTGAGAAAGCTAACCGATCTATATATCTATCAATCAGGCCTTTGTGCGGCCTTTCTGCACAAGTGTCACCAAGACACTCACTCCCTGTTTAGCAGCTAGCATCGCACGTTGTCAGACAAAAAGAAGAACACGAAACTGAAACCACCAGTAATTACGTAGTCGAATTTACATATAGATAGACGTATGCCCTCTGCTTGTTTGCATGTTTCCACCATTTCATCAGACTTTTGAGAAATTTGGCTAACACATCAGTTTAATATACTACCTCCGTTCCAAGGCTTAAGCCATATAACTTTTTTCAAAAGTCAAACCAACTAAACCGCTTATTATACCCGCCGTGCGCCGTGCGTCGATCGGCAACGTACGTACGTCCAGACGGGGATACAGCTTGCTTTCCCTGGGAGACGCAGCTAGCTGGCGAGCACGCCTCATCCGCCCGGTCGGCCCCCGATCGATCAGCGACGTACGTTCGCCGGCCGGCCCGTATCTCCGGCGAGCGAGAGGCCGGCAAAGATGTCTCCCGCCTTTCCAGGCCACGCTAGCTAGCTGCCGACCTAACGCGGATCGCCGGGGATTTCTCTCCCTTTGTCCTCTTGCTGGATCGGGACGGGCGTACGTGCGTGCCGAGGCATGCACGGAGATGGCGTTGCCAAGCTGGTTGAGTGTGGAGCCTGGGCGTCCGAGGTGGACTACTACCGATCTTTGCGAGATACGTACGGCACCAGCGGATGGAATCGGAAAACGCATGAAGGTCGATCGAGTGAAGACAAGACCTACTGTATTTGCCAAGTTTCTTGTCGCGGTACTAGACCTCTAGTTCTAGCTAACCTGTAAGTGCAACAGTATAGGATCAATTACTAGCAAGTGTAAGTGTATCATACGGTCGCCGACTAAACCTGAGACATAAACCTTATTTGTAAGGGCATGTAAAATAATACACTTAGATAAGACAAAAAAAATGTTGCACGATGGGCTATTTCTTAGTGTTACCTCTAGCAACTGTTTGCATGATCCTATATTTATGAAGTGAATTAAAATTAGACTAGAAAACATGTAACTAAGAGATGGCTTAATAAGATGTCATCTCTTAGCAAAGAGAAGGCACGCCATATTTTTTCTATTTCTCTATCTTCCAATTCACCATTGTGCTCCCCAACTTCGGAACGCCGCTGTCTATGTATCATGATATATGTACATTTCCATAGACTAGCTCACACTAGGTCGTAAAATTACCGTCAAAGCTAGTGCAAACAATCTTACTATGCTCTCATTTCTTTCCCAAGTAAAGTCTTTGAACCTCGACCTTGTAGCACTAGTATAAGTTGAACCCTAACCTTGTGACCCCTACCAACAGATCGTTTTGAAGATTACTCAATCCGAGGATGATTGCTAGCATAAATCGTCTTCGTCGCATTTGACCATCACATTCTGCCCTTTTTCAGTCACCCGCAACCATATCCAAGCCCAAAATAATGTCATCCACCGTCATATCATCGTTGATGAAATTTTCCCATCGGCCATGCCTTCTATTTATGTCTCTTTGTTCTATACAGAACAAGGAAAAACTCTCCCATGGACTAGTGACAGCCATGCACAACACATAAGGCCAGGTCCCGGGTTCGAGTTCTCACCCCCAACCGTAATGGCAATGCCGGGTGAAATCCTCCTCATGGCCTTGTTATTTTTAAGAGCTAATCATGTACTTCGATACAGGTGTTCACATGTGGTTGTATTCTAAGCAATGTTAAGGATATCACTTATCGGTAATTTACCGGCCGACTGAAAATTGCCGATTTTTCAGTGTATCGGTCGATTTATCGGACGATAAATCGGAAAGTCGGATGATAAATCAGAAAATCGGCATATCGGCCATCCTCGAGTAGCGATAAATTGGACGATTAATCGGCATATCGGCCGATTTTTTGAACAGTGTTCTAAGATTGATCTATCTTGATTCGTCACTATTGCCATGTCAACAATCCTAGAGCCCCAAACAATGCTTTTGCACTAAAAAATTGGTAAAATCGGGGTAAAAATGGTGAGGGTGCCATTTTGAGGGATCAGAAAGCTATAGTTCACCTCAAACTATCTCTACATAATCTGAGTTTAAAGTATAATCAACTCCTTCTTTCGCCTAGAGAAAGAAGTTCACAAATCTCAATATTCGTGACATTCCAGTTGTAGGCTAACACTCTATGCTACTCCACGGAGTAACAAGGTTTTGGTGGTTAATAGAGAAAATAATTGTGTGAAGGCGGGTTTCAAACACTTTTGACTTGATTCGTTTGCATGGAAATTGTAGAAACCACCACTCTTTGGTGTTGATTTTGCTTCCCTAAACTATACGGGTTTGTTATGGAAATCACCTGGTGTAATCTGTTGCAAATATGTCCAAGTCCCGAATTAGCTCAGTTAACATCAGTTTTGGTGAATGACTCTCTTAAATTACTAACATGGCAACCTGGCCTATCTGACAAGAACCAACTAAACTTTGAACTGGCTTCTTAAATTTGTCTCAAGGTTTCTATATTACTTAACCATGCTTCAATTACAAGATTTTTATTCCATATTTTGTTAGAGTCTGCAAATTTTAACTAAAAATGTTGAGTGAATTTAATTAAAAAGCGATCAAACTAAAAACAACTTGTTACGCTATAACATTCTTTCTAGGTTAATTATTTATATTTTTATTACCATTTTTTTCATAATTGTTTCAAATCTAACCATATTTGGCTGATTGTAACAAAAGGTGAGCAAAACCTAAAGGTTGGTAAGCTTTTTCCCCAAGTTCTACATTAACTAGTGAACTTCAAATTGGAAAGTTTTGATTTTTTTTGATAAGTTTGATAATTTGACAAAAAATTTGGTGGATCTAACAAATACAGAGTAAAAATTTAAAGACTTTGTAAAAATGATTTAAAATGTTCTTAATTAATCAATGATTATTTATTAATTTACTTGATTTCTTTTGTTTGACACACTAGAGTAATGGACGGGGCACGCGCTGCTTGTCACGTTAGCACTGACTTATGCCCCCACCCATCATTATCACTATCAGTCTAGCTAAATCCAAACTTTTTTACCTATCCACAAGAAGTTACAACGAAAGTTGATGGTTTCTGTAACAAACCCGTATATTTGATGTTCCACACAAAGGAGGACCAAGAGTGGTGGTTTTTCCAATTTCCTAAAAAAATCTCCCTTTATCGAAACACGAGCATTTATGCTAACACTCGTGGCCACAATGAAAAGAGTATGGATGGAATCAAACAAAACCTAACGAAATTGTAAAACGGTAGGTAAACTTTGTCTAAAAAATTTCCCAGACTAACTAGTGAACACTGCTTGAACTGTTCTAATACTTTGAATTTTTAAGTTTGAAAACTTGACGTAAACTCAGGCGTACGAAGCAAATATTACTAAATATATTTTAAAATGGTTTGTAAAAATGCCTAAAATTCCATAGATTTTCAATGAATACCGCTTGAATTTTCAGATTTCCTTACATTGCTTTGAAAAGATTGATGTGGCCATATGCATACAACCACTAGACAGGGCAACATGCTATTTGCCGCGTTAGCACTACGGGCCCCACCCATCCGAATCCTTGTGAACTGAGCTAAACCGGATTATTTTTAACTATCCACAGCTGATTTCACCAAAACTTGAAGGTTTCTAAAACAAACCCGTATAGTTGATGTTCTACGCAAAAGCAGCACCAAGAGTGGTAGTTTCTGCAATTTCCTCATAGATCTCCTTTCACTGAAACAAACACTATTTCCGTGATTCCGTCGACACTGGTGGCGACATAGAAAAATTTAATGTCATTGTGTATTTTTATTTTTGCATGTTGATGATCATTTTGTCTTTTGTTGCTTTTGGCAAAACTGCTTTACCTGTGAACAAAAGAAAAAATCAACTAAGCAACGAAGGAATACCACTACCCCACTCCATGTATGATTCCAACCGTATGGTCCATTGGTCCTACACTACACTCTACTACTACTACACTGCCCTTCCTGAACCGCTGCATGTGACCACACCGAGACCCAGCCCAGTGGAGTAGTACGTTGCTAGGCGCTGTCCGCCCGTGTCGTCCATGAAAAAACTTTGGCATCACCTCACCTCTGTTTTACTACCACTCCCGTGACCCCCACCTTTGTCCTTCGACCCCCATAAATCCAAGTTAATTCCGTCGGCTGTATATATATACTCCTATATCTGGGGTATATCTACAGCACATCCATGGATCCATATACATGTCAGGAGTTTATTTCTCTGGGGAATTATGGACTGCATTCATCGCCGGCGGTTCCCACCGTGAATTCGAATCAAATCTTGCCTCAAATTTTCGTCAGTGCTCGGTGCACAGACAGCAGGAGCGCGCGAGCTCGCTGCTGGGGGAATAATGCCTTTACGACGGGCCCTGCCGATGCCGATCGGGGGTCTATAAATACGCGCCAAATCCGAGGAAGAAGGCATCGGTCGCCATTCACGTGCTCCAGCAGTCTAGTCCGGTGCAGTTCAGGGAGAGTGTGAGTGTGAGCTCGAAATGGCATCGTCTCTCCACCACTTGCGCGTGCGCGTCCTACTACTGCTAGTGGCGCTCTGCCTCGTGCTCGTCTCGGGGGCGTCGGCGTGGCCGTCGTGGCCGTGGCGGGGCGCGAGCGCGAGAGGGAGGCACGACTACCGCGACGCGCTGTCCAAGTGCATCCTCTTCTTCGAGGGGCAGCGGTCGGGCCGGCTGCCGGCGTCGCAGCGCGCGGCGTGGCGCGGCGACTCCGGCGAGTCCGACGGCAGGGCGGCCGGCGCCGACCTCGAGGGCGGGTACTACGACGCCGGCGACAACGTCAAGTTCGGCTTCCCCATGGCCTTCACCACCACCATGCTGGCCTGGAGCGTCCTCGAGTTCGGGGACGACATGCCGCGCGAGGAGCGGGGACACGCCGAGGACGCCGTGCGATGGGGCACCGACTACCTCCTCAAGACCCTCGCCCACCCCGGCGTCATCTTCATGCAGGCGAGCGCGCACAGCACTGACCGCTCGCATTGCACCGTCCGTCGCCTCCATTTCCATGTCCATGTCATGCGGTCATGCCACGGCGGCTGAGCTTGTCCGGCAATGTGTCTGTGTGTGGTGCAGGTGGGGGACCCGTGGAAGGACCACAAGTGCTGGGAGAGGCCGGAGGACATGGACACGGCGCGCACGGTGTACAACGTGAGCACGGGCCGGCCGGGGTCGGAGGTGGCGGGGGAGACGGCGGCGGCGCTGGCCGCGGCCTCCATGGTCTTCCGCGACGGCGGCGACCGGGAGTACGCCGAGCTTCTGCTGGCCAACGCCAAGAAGGCGTTCGAGTTCGCCGACACGTACAGGGGCGCCTACAGCGACGACCCGGACCTCAGAGCCGGCGGCTGCCCCTTCTACTGTGACTTCGACGGGTATCAGGTCAGTCTGAGCTACTATTTGTCTTGTCGCCCCTCTTGGCGACCTGACAAACACGCCATGAGCCCATGACCAGACCTCTGCTTGATCACGAGAAACACTGCAGCGTGCATACATGGTGTCGCCGTGTGGCTAAGCTGCCAACAAAGGCACCGTGCAAAGCGTTATCTTCTGTCTTAGTGTAGCCATTTATCTGACAGAAAAATGGCAGCACACAAGACAAACTTAACATATACTACTACTCCCCATATCAGGTTTAATTTTTCTGACCGAGTAAAACCAAGATAGCTTTACAATAAGTACTTTGTTTTGCAGCATTGGTAGTACTAATTTGGTACCTTGATGCGTAGTAATCACTGAAGCTTAATTAGCATCAGAATAACAGCGACAGACAAGTTTCTGTAACTGAACTTGCAGAATTCTCTGAACTTCTGATAGCTAGACATGATATATATAACAAGACTTGAGATTAGATCATTTAGCGATTAGCACAAGATCAGAAGTGAAAATGCCAAGATGGTTACTATGCAGTAAACAGCAGAGTCGAATTCCTATCTGTGAACTTGCAGAATTCCAGTGTCTAGTAATTCAGGCTGATCACCGTCAGTGTTCAGACATTGCTGCATCATATAGGCTTTTTGTACTTGTGATACAGTGTTGTGTGGAAACATGAAAATATTTCACCATAAAAGAAGCTCTGTTCTCACAAATTCCAAGATCAGCATATTCAGAACAATAAGAGTTCCATAACTGATTAAGCTGACATTGTTTGACAGGATGAGCTGCTGTGGGGCGCGGCGTGGCTACGACGAGCCTCCGGGGAGGACGCCTTCCAGGAGTACATCCAGATCAACGGCAAGACCCTGGGGGCAGAGGATAACAGCAACGAGTTCGGGTGGGACAACAAGCATGCCGGCCTCAACGTCCTTGTTTCCAAGGTTCTGAAAAAAATGGTTCCACCAGAGTTGCCACTTTTGCGCCTCTAACTCTGCTCCTAACATGGGTGGCTGGTCTGCAGGAGTTCATAGACGGCGAGGCGCTGACCATGCAGTCCTACAAGGAGTCCGCGGACACCTTCGTGTGCACGCTCATCCCGGAGTCGTCGTCGCCGCACATCGAGTACACGCCCGGCGGCATGATCTACAAGCCCGGAGGCAGCAACATGCAGCATGTCACCTCCATTTCCTTCCTGCTCCTCACCTATGCCAAGTACCTGGACAAGACCTCCCACACCGTCAACTGTGGCGACATTTCAGTTGGTCCTGACACTCTTCGGCTGCAAGCCAAAAAACAGGTACTTACTGAAAACTGAATTACCACCTCATGTCATGTGTCTACTTAGATCCATTGTACTAGGGATTACTAACTTGACTTATGCATGTTGTCCTTCATCAGGTTGACTATCTGTTAGGAGACAACCCGATGAAGATGTCGTACATGGTCGGGTACGGCGACCGGTACCCTCAGCGGATCCACCACCGAGTGTCATCTCTGCCTTCGATCAAGAGCCACCCCGAGCGCATGGGGTGCAAAGATGGCACGCCTTACTACGAGTCGTCTAGCTCGAACCCTAACCCGCTGGTCGGGGCTGTCGTTGGAGGACCTGGGGAGGACGATGTCTATGAGGACGACCGCGCTGATTTCAGGAAGTCTGAACCCACTACCTACATCAACGCTCCCTTGGTAGGGGTTCTCGCCTACTTCGTTGGCAACCCAGACCCGGGCCATGTCAAACATTGAGCATCGATCGGTGTTTTGCCATGTAGATAGAAGAGTGAAAGAATTTATTACAGATTGATAGGTAGTAGAAATGAATATTGTAGGTTTGTGTTTAGAAGGCACTACATATGAAGGGAGTGGATTGAAGAGCACAGGCTCTATGAAGAAATATTTCGTCGAAACATCGGTTGTGAAACCTTCCAGCACACACGACGCTAGTCATTGGGGATGAGGCGCCGAAATGTGGCCTACATTGGCAGCAGTGCACGCTGCAAAACGTTATGTTCTGTTTAGGTGTTGCCGTGTAGCGATTTTTCTGACATGAAAATGACATCACGCAATTTCAAGTCACTATACACACAAGGTTGCATTTTTGACTGGCCAGGAGAACAAGACCCCTTTATAATACATTGTGTCTAAGCGTTACTACTTTGGTACCTTGCTGACTATCAGACTAATGCTACACCTACGGGAAAAAACTTACGGAAAGTAGTCTACGCGCTGACGTGGGGCGGTACGTGGAAGCCAACAGGCCAGCAATAATAAAAAGAGAAGATAACTGCAGGTCGGCGGCTCTGTGATTTCTGGCCGGTGTACGGCAGCGCCGCTTCCGGCGACTCACGGCGTCGCTGCCGACACCGCCCCCTCGTCCTCTCCAGCCCCAAGCGCCGACTCCGGCCGCTGGCCTCGCCCAGTTAGCTGCCCGCACGCGAGTTACAGGGGAGCATGGTCACGGGGTTCATCAACGAGCTTTGTTCGCAGCCCACGACATCAAGGAGCAACCTGTGGACGATGGATGGCGGCACCGACGAGAGGCGGACAACCGTAAATATTGAATGCTGAAATCGACGGGGCGGCAGGAGCCCAATTCAACAATTTCCTGCTTGCCGGCAACGACCGAGAGCTTGCTGATTCATGCAGAGGGGAGGACGCCTCGCTTCTGCTCGCGATGCCGTCGGCGAGAGAAGCGATGGGGAATTGGAGTTTTTTTTACTTCCAATCGAGCGAGACATGGATTCCACGTACCGCCTCACGTCAGGGCGTAACTCTCTTTCCGTAAGTTATTTCCGTAGATGTAGCATTACTGCTTACTATCATCGTAATCTTTACTATCTCTACTACCTAAAAAGAATCCCGCGTTCCGTGTTCTCCCGATACGTCGCACGGACGAAACGCTCATCCTTCGTCCGTTCCCTCCCTCTCTCGATTGCATTCTCGATCTAATGCGTATTAGCCCATTAATCCTTGGCCCAGCCAAGCCGGATCCATCTCACCTCATCCCCAAATTGGCCGGATAGCCCTGCGGCGTCCATATAATCTAACCCCAAAATCGCCGCAAACTCAGCCCCTGCCGCGAACAATCAGGACATCTCTGTGGGGTGTGGTAGATCGAGGTTCGGTTCCATCTCTCCTCCGTTTGATCCTGCTCCATCTCTCATATCGCCTCTCTCACCTTCTCTCGTCCAATGGTGCGCAGCAGTGACAGCTCAAGGGCGCGATGTGGGGGCGGTGACCTGAGGTGGGAGGATGAGAGGGAGGTGATACGCAAAGGGCAGGGGTGACCTGATCTGTCTTTCGATGTACGTACCCACCGTCCATGACCGCCATCCCCGCGGAATCGTCTTCCCGCATGCCCAGCACCACTGCCACTCCGCGTCAGCCCCAGCCTCGCCTCCGACCACCACCGCTGTTGCGCTCGTCTCCACAAGTCCCTTCTTTCTCTCCTTACCGTGGAACTGGAAATCAGTATCATGGCGGATGGCGCATGCTAAGTGACGAGATCGAACTATCTAACTCAGAGCCAATAAAACGGTAGGCGTCTTTCTTTGCCCATCTCCAATTTATTAATTTCCTGTTTCATTATCCGTTGGTTATTGGATTTGGGTGTAATTATATTGATTCAATCGGAGTTGTTGGTAGAGGTGAAGACGATGCAGTCCAAAGAGATAATTTGGATGTCGACCACTACATCAACAAGGAGCTACAGGAGCACGAGAAGACTGGGGAGTTCAGCGGCGTCTGCACGCCCTGGGCGGCTCTACACGTAGGTGTGCCCTCTATGAATCCATGTTTGGTAAGATAGGTTTCAGCGATTTTAAGTTATAATGATTTAACAAATTGTTTTCATCAGCCTGTTGAAATTGATGGAAATAGTAGGTTTAAATACTCCCTCCGACCCATATTAGTTGACTTGGATTTGTTAAAATTTGGGTGAAACTATATACTAAATACTGTCTAGATTCATCCAAATTTAGACAAATTTGAATCAACTAATATAGGTCGTAGGGAGTAATAGAATCGAGCTTTAAATAGTAATTTGACTCGCTGATCTGAAAATACATCACTCTGCTACTCTACTGCAACCATCTACACTCTATACGAAGTTTCATTGTTTGCAATGTTTTGTTGACCTCTGAAAATAAATCAAGTAACACTAGAGGTCGGTGCCTGGTAGCAGAGATGATCATCACGCAATGGCAATGTTCAACTCCATTGAGGTAGATAGATAGCATCTCTGATTCTTTTGGGTTGTATTACCATCGATGGTTACATCAAGAAATACAAGTGATTTTTTTTGAGTTGTTGTCATTTAAATGCTTTTAACAATCTAGATTCAGAATGCAAGGTCAACTTTGCAATTTTTGGTTGTTATATACCCTCTAATTACCTTTTATTCCATTTTCCTTTTTTCCATTACTGAATGTACCCTGCTTAAGTTGAACTTTTGTATAGTTCTGTGCCAGATGAAGTACTTTGCAAGGTTTTGTGTGTCTCAGCTTGAGAATAAAAGGTTTTTACATGTTGATGAAGTGCTAGGAGTTTTGCAGCTCAAACTTCTTGATTTCCACTTATGTATTTTTCAGGTTAAATTTGTCCTCTTATCCATAGGGACAAATAAACTGTTCCCGTCCTCATGTTCTAATTGTACAGTTTTACAAAAAAGTACAGATCACTTCTTGGATGTTAAATGTAAAATCTGTGGAACCTTGCTGCACTGCTTCATTTAATGTTTCTTTTGGAGTCCTTAATGTTGTGTAGTATTTGACTGTTCTGTATCCATAGCTATACAAACTCTCTTGTTAAGAAAAGAGAACACCATGCCCGCCACAAATCTTGCCACCTCCGTCGTCGCCTTCCGCTTCTCTCTAACCGGAAATTGGATTGTAGAGATGAGGCTGGGGAGGGAGGGAAGTATTCGTGTAATGTAGAGAAAATGGAGGCCGAAATTGGAGAGGAGGGAAGTACGGAGGGAAGCCAACGATGGCGCATGGCTGTGTGTAGGGTGCTGCCTGCAGAGGATAGAGACGGAAGCTGAATTATTTTTCCTCCTCCAACTTGGTATCAACCTCTTCCCTTTGTCTATCTTTCATTTTATAATACCTGCATACTTTGCCTAGAATATTGTTTCCTTACTTATTTAGGCATTATTTCTATGGTTTAGTGGTGATGCTGAATTAGGGGAGAGGCGTTGCCCCATGCCACGGTTACAATTGAAGCTGGTAAATCCAATTGTTTCTCCTGTAGAATGAACAACTTCACAAGTAGTCCATGGTCATACGTTTTGCAGAATCCAAGCCCGCAGCCGCCGACATGGGATGCTAAACCGTTTCCCCAGGCACGGCACACATTTGTTTTAAGTACGCGCACAACCGCACCCTTGAAGCCAAGATTCAGGTAAGGACCTCTATTTTCGCCTTTTGATTCTCAAAACGTATGCCCATGATTAGATGTTTTTTCGTAGTTGTGTATCGCCGTGTTCCCTGATTGATACTTCTACTGCACTCTGCTCCCGTCAATTACACCAACAATGATAAATTCTGCAGAATTTCACAGAAACAAGCTCCCACTTTTTAATATGCTTGGATAGTTTAAGAGTTCTTTAAATTGCTGATTTTGATCCAGCTACGTAAGTGTTCTGACACCTAAATATGCCCCATCATGCGTACAACATTGATTATCCACTCAAAATGTCATCATAGAACATTCCTGTAATTCAATTTGTCTTATCTTTTGTTTAGAGCATAGGTTTGTGGAATCATAGAGGAAGAACTTGGGACACTCATGAGTGGATTATTTTCTAATTTTGACCATAACCCACTTGTGCAATGGCATTAGTAGGTTGTGTGGCTCTTAAATAAACCATAGTTTCTCTGATGTAAATTCATAGCATGGTGATGTATTCTTCATGAACACTTCTTGCAAATAGCACCAGTTTATAGTGTAACTCTAGAAGACGGCGGAGAATTAGTTGTGGAAACTCGGGTCCTCTCTTTTCTGGAAGATGGCACTAGAGAATATATCTTTGGTAGCTATAACCTATAAGCTCTTTGTAGCCATAAGTACAATCTATAGGCAATAGCCATTTCATTTGAGTTAATGCAACCTACTCCTATTCTGAGGATCAGGTTGCTACACGCGATGTAACAGATTTGACGTTGCTGTCTTCCTCTCCAGGACCATGGGCCAGTGGATTCCCGGGCTGAGAGTTGTGCTTATAAGGCCAACTCTGCATGTTATTGTGAACTTTCAGGTATGGAGATTCTTTCGTTCAGAATAGGTAAGAAATTCCATTTTTGTTGACTAAAACATTACAATTTTCTGCCTTAACCTTTCTATGTGGGTTTGTGCTCAATTATTCCTCCTTTTTGTTTTCATCCTGCTGACCACATCAAAACTGTGTGCCCTTTATTGCCTGAAATTTACTCTATTCTTTTAATCTAAATTCAGAAGGATAAATATTCTACTGAGAACTAAATAATCGACACCACTTACCCAAACAGGTACTGAACTCTCATGTTTCTTTCAGATAAAGGGGGATTTAGTGGAGCGAAGGGAAGGAGGAGAATTGATCAATGGAGATCAGTAGAAAGAATAGTATGGGGAAGTAGATATCAAGATAAAGAAGTGAGCTTACTGTTAGCTCCTTTTCAATCCAGTGTGCATTCGATCCTATACATGGGTAGAACCTATACAATTTTATTTTATTTACAGGTTAACCCTTCCAAGGATGACATTGGCTGCTCACCTTGCTGCAGCATGTATTCCAAAAATAGATGTGATTCCCCAATCCGACCGTGAGAACATAATGTGAAGATCAATCCACAAGGTTGCGGTAGAATTTGTCATGCTGCAGTGCGGGCGCATCCAGCAAAACTCCCCTACGATTTTCAGTATCTTGCCTTAAAAACCAAAATCTAACAATTTGTGCATGACAGTAATTCAAGAGACTTCTTGAACAGAGCAGACGTTGATGAAAGAACGGATCACGCCTAAATAAGCAGCAGACGGTTAATTGAGAAACTGAATAAACCCCAAGGAAGGAAATCAAGAAACCATGGGGCCGGCACAGTTGGCGGTGTCCATGGCAATACACAAAGTGGTCGACGGGGGGTAGCGACGTGCAGTAGCCAGAGCAGTCTGCCGAGGCGTTGCCATTTGCGTAGCTGGCAATTTAAGGGAGCTGGTGGAGGCGAGCGAGGCCATGGGGTCGAAGCAGCCAATGAAGATCCAGGCCAGGGGTATCCGCACATCCTCCAAGTATCATCATTTTGGTTCTATATTTGAGTTCCTGAGATAAGAAAGCTTATCTTAATAATTTGCCAAGAACGGGGCTTCAACAAACAGTATGGTTACGCTCTTCAAAATCTGAAAACAAATGCAGACTGCTCATTTATATGAGGATTCTGTTTGCAGATTTCTACCACACGAGCAGAACAAACTCTGTCATTTGGTGTTAGCATGAGACAGTACAAATTATGCAAATGAATTTGAAAAGGATAGCCCTATCGAAATAGTATTGTTATAATTACTCAAAGGTGCAAAGTTTAGCCTTAGTAAGCTGCATGCAAATTTCAAGTACACAAGCTGTTTTTTTCTAGACTAAAAAAAAGCTGTTTTTTTTTCTAGGATAGCCGAGCTGCGGAGACTGTCGTATCTTAGGAAAACTTTATTTTCTTTACCTGCTCCTCCAGTAATGGGTGGAACATCTCGAACGATGATGTTCTAAGTAGACCAACAAGTACTATGTGACAACGACTGAATGATTGGACAGTTGAATATTTCGTAAGAGTTTTCTTTACATGAATAAGCCGTAAGAGTTTTCTTTACATGAATATTCCGCAAGAGTTGGAGAGATGAAAGATCAAGTTATAGTAGTAGTAAACTAGGACAATTGTATATATAACCAAATTTATGAGTGGAATGGAGGAAGATTATGCAAGCAGGATGGAAGTAATCCATGAAGATAGCCGCATGACCTCATAAGCAACTCTTCCATAGATGGTGGCAGTGCCAATTTCCTTGTGGGTGGAAGTTCTGGACACCTGCAAGCTCTGTTCTTGTAGACACTCATCGAGGCTCCTTATGTTGCTGCATCGTGAGATGTGCAACCTCCTAACTTAGGAGTTTTAATGGAAGAAGGGAGGCTGGTAAATTCAGTTAGGAAAGGACAGTTCGAGAGGCTGACTTTCACCCAGCCCGCAAAGAGTTCTAGCTTGTAACAAAGATCGTGTTTGGATGCCACTATAGTACTTGCTACAATTTCAAACTGGCAGGATTGGGATGAGGCTCAAGTGATCCAACAATCATGCTTTCTTTTGAACGCTCATGTAAGTGGGGTGAATTTTCCGTGCTACGTGTATATGAGTTATTTTCAGCAATAACAATATATTTGCAGAATCCTCATTTAAATGCAGGCACAATACTATTAATTCACACTAACCTTTCAAGTTTTCTTTGAAATGCAAAATTAAAAATATATGAATAGAACATACTCGCTCCTTCCTAAAATAAGTGAAGATGCTCATTTATCTAGACTCTAAAATATATTTAGATACCATGCGGTTTTAGATAAATCTTTGTCACTTATTTTGGGGCAGGGAATCTACATAATTATAAACATGTATTATGCTTCCCGTGGCAGTGCACGGGCATTTTACTATTCATTAAAGCGAAAGAGGACAAGATGGTGGTACGTCGTTCCGAACCTGCCCCTCAACTTGAAAAAAATTTACAAGTACTGCCACCGCAGAGATCCCTTCCTCCTCGCGTATAGACTACACACAAGTTGCCTAGCCACGTTCTCCGGTCTCCCCCACGGCCCCGCCTCCCTCACCCATGATCTCGTTCCTTGCCGCCTCGCTCTCCTCCCTGCTCGCACCCGCAGTCCCCCACCTATCTCTG
The DNA here is from genome assembly GCA_916181665.1 of Avena sativa. Taxonomy (NCBI): domain Eukaryota; kingdom Viridiplantae; phylum Streptophyta; class Magnoliopsida; order Poales; family Poaceae; genus Avena; species Avena sativa. The sequence continues at coordinate 413,255,540 of OV702297.1, forward strand.
AAGCTCTCTCCACCCAGGCTCGCCGCGCCATCCCACCGTCCCACGCCCCTTCCGTCACATCCCTGAATCCAAAGCCAAATCCAAAGCCGCTTACGTGCCCCGCCGATGCTGGGGTCTCCCGCAGGGAGCGAGGCGAGGAGCCACGGATGGGGAGGAGGTTAGGAAGCCGTCTCTGCTGGCTGGCGAGGCGGGCGATGCCTCCTGCAACAATCTCAGGATGCTCCTCGACGTCATGGGCGCCCGGTGGCGGCACGGGCGTAGACGCCGCATTGGTTTCTATCGGGCTCATCGGCGTTGCCGCCTGACTTTGGGGGCCAGATCGACGGCCGCGTGTGGCCAAATTGGCGGGTGTCGCCGCTGCACCGATGCGTGTGACTGAGATCTCCATGGGATTTCATCAGGTCGGGGAGGGCTGGAGGGGACAATAAGGGAGGGAGGCAAGAACTTTGGCTCTCTCGACCAGGACACCTTGCTCAATCACGTCAGAAGAGAGATCTCACCGTCTCGCTGTAAATACCACCAAAATCTTCCTGACGTCTCGCCAGAACTACGGCCGCCTGTGCTCCACCTACTCCAACCAAGGTTTTCTCTTGTCTACCTGTGCTCTCCGCTGTCAATACGATCTTGCATGTACTGTTTTTTCTTCTTGAGCAACCCGAATCTAAAACAAGCCTACTTTCACCACTTCTTTGATATTGATTGACATTGATTGCAAAGCAATATGTCCTGAATAGTAGCACTTTAGGGACTAAGAAGCAATTGAATCAGTCAACCTGCAGACAACCAATGTATAATCATGTGAATTTCAGTAAGTGCAATTATATAAAAAAATCAGTAGTGGTTCCTAATTTAGAGTTGGCAGATTGGACAGTTAGTAGTTCCCAATTTAGAGTAGGAAGATTGGTCGCTTACAGTTCCCTTCAGTAAACAAGCTAATCCAATTTGCATTAGGATGTTGGGTTGAATTGAAGTTAGATCAGTTGGTCCCATAAAAGGACATCATATAACTTAAGACTTCGGAGTGGTAGAAGTGGGGCTTGTAGCATGCCATTATTAACTTCCAATAGGAATTGTTGCAATGTTTGCTGATGCTTTAGCTGCATCCTACCAGTCCTTGGTAAAGCCTAAGCACTAGACATAAACATAATGGAAAGAAAGATATGTTCAGGAAACGTAGATAGCTTCGGGTATTTATTAGCATATGTAAAATTTTCTTCTGGATATATTGACAATCTAGGTTGTTTGCTTTATGGCCAGGTGTTTTTTCTCGATGCATATGGTGTGTGCTTGCTTAATGATACCATGGACACATAGTATTGATCTGGCAGATAAAACTCATGAAAATTCTAAACGGATTATCTATTCTGCAACTCATGAAAATTCTAAACGGATTATCTATTCTGCAACCTCTGTATGGTCCTAGCTTGATTGGACTGCCATTTGTATCAAGGTGCCTATAACACTCGGATGCCCTCTCTCTCTTTCTCTTTTGATCCGTAGGTAGCTAGGCTTCCTATTTGTTCTTGAGTTTCTTTGATTTGCTAAAATTTAAACAATGTGCCAATGAGGAAAAAAGAGAATTGGTATTTTTTTGCTATATGAATAGAAGCCACACAACCAATATGTTTGACAACTTAGTGTAAGTAAGGACACACAAGTGAACTAATAAAGGGCTAGAGAGCTTACTGGCTGTTATTGGGGAGCGGTCGACTTGATGAAGCCTGCCTGTCCAGCATCGGCGCAATGTGCTCCTGTTGAACAGTCTCCTTATCGCTAATCAAGATTCCTAACTTAACTGCAAGTCTTGACAGAATAAGAATTTCTACAAAGATACCACAATCGAAGCATGAATATAAACCACACATGTTGTCACTTCGTTCAACATGTTTTTTCTTGATGAATTTTGGGCAATTGTTTCATTTATGTGTCCGTATAATTCTTTCGTTATCCCGTTACAAGTCTAATGGGATCACAAAATATAAGAATGAAGCCATTGTTTTCAATATTCATTGGCACCTTTTTCTTTCAGAAGCAGCAGATGCCAATGGTTTTCTGCTGTCTTTAAATTTCTTATCTTTCTTTGTAGATATTGATTCACGGTATACATAGAAGAGCATGAAATTTTTGGCTACCTTATACGTGACATCTAGACAACAGTAAATACGTCCTCCATAATGGACTTCTATTTTTTGCTATAGCTAGCACTCAAAATTAGCTAACTGATCAACTAAACATTGAGTCCTATCCGGCTCCTACTTCCACACAAAACAAAGAAAGCACTAAATCTCCCGATGGTTGGAGCTTGGGCGAGACCTCAATAGTCCTTCAGAAAACAATGAAAACTATTGAAACGAACGTAAACGACTGATTTTGTCAAAGTGGCATTAGTGAAAAAATATCTTCAAAAGGAATATCTGCGTATCCCCATAGTACTAGGAGTGAGGCTCACGAAACCTGGTTCCTCTTTCTCCAATTCTTGAGGTTTATGGTCACGAACCAAGAAAACTCTGTGTGAAATCTTCCCCACCGGAGTTTACTCATTTATTTGATAATAAAAAGGTCAAATTTGCATGTAGAGAGCATAGGACACAAATAAATAGAAGGAGAAATACACTGTGTGCTCATAACAAGTTGGAAAGAACACCATCACCGATAATCGATGTATTACTCCTATTTTTTGTTAAATCAGTGTGAAGTAAGCGCAACAAATCTGTTTTTCCCACATTGTTTGTGTGATTGTGTTAAAAATAAGAACAGAATGGAACTACTGTAGGTTACACACGTCAACAGTTAAATACAAGATATAATTTTTCACTCATGAACTTATATGTACATTGCTGGAGGATAGATATCATATTACACCAATTTGTTCTAAATTACAAATATGTGAGTTTGTGTGTTTTGTTCATTTCTTATATTTACTTGTTTTCTGTAGATTACAGGCTCAAGATAATTGGGAAGCTCAGTTTTCAGACTATGATTAAGTCGACATCCCAGTTCAAGAAATTCGTGATTCGTAGAAGTGGTTCTTCTATTGATTGGTTCTCTAGGAGAAAATCGGATCATACTTGAAGAGAAACATAAAGGAACTTCGGGTACTTGATCCAAAGCGCAAATTTTTCACTATTCTTTAGTGATATTTCTCTAGAGTATATTACATTTGAGACAAAAAAAATTGGTACTTAGATACATTTGATTGTGCTACACCTGATGAAGAATTCGTTTTTGGTTTTGATTTCAGGATTCTTGCGAAAGCATTTCCATTGTGCATGAAAATTTATTGAGTGACGTTCTAAAGCCTGAACATGTACTATTCCTTACTGCTTGTAGCATGAAATTTTATTGGTACTTAGATACATTGTAAGAACTGTGTCATGGCCTATGTTTAACGTGAATATTGAATGGCCTCACTTTAAAAATACTGTAGCATGAGCAAAGTAAACCCTGCCAATGATATTCTTTACTGTTTCATTATTTATTTTCAGTGGCTGGACCACAGCAGTAATAATTGACAAATTAAAAAAGGAAGTGTGGATATGTTTCTTCAGAAATTGTATTGTATTTTACAATAGAGGAGTACTTGGTTATGGACAGAATAGATCTGAGTTTTTTTAATAATAACCTGACTTTTGATACCTAATACTTTGTGCATGAAATTGACTTATTATTGTTATTTAATTAACAATGGCTGCAATTGGTTTCACCAACTCGCTGTGCCCTTATACACACTGAAAAGCTTGTTCGTCTCCCACATTGCTATAAGTAGTAGAGATGACTACAAGCAGGTTCACTTCATGTTGAACTATGTTAGTTTTGCTCTCTCTCGTTCCTTCTCTACCTGCTCTGGAGCGCTCGCTCCACACCGAGCCCATCGCCGCGGTGGCAAACAAGAGGACCGCACCAACCCTTGTCGATCCAAATCTTGTGAATCTATAATGCAGGCAAGCACACAGTGATGGACTCGCTAGGAGTAGCGATAGCTATGATGTTCTACATCTGTTTCCTCTCTGCCGCGGCCAGAGATCCCGCATCCGACACCAACAACCCAACCTCCTCCGGCACGTAAGCGCATGTCTCTCCAATTTGTAACCCTATCATGTTGTGTGGTAACTGGAGTAGATTGGTGTGCCTTGCTTTTGAAGGTAGAAGGGTGTGCGAAATGTGTAAGGACGGAACGACAATATGGGGCTTGGGGCGTTCTCTATAACGGGCGAGCTGTTGCACAGTAGCTAGCGTGCTGCTTCCTCAAGATGTGCCAGGTTAGCTGCTTTCTTAAAAATATTGTTATGAAAGGATGTTCTTACACAGTTATATCTCAATGTCAAGGGTTCAGTCTTTTAGAATTTCTATCTTACTCAGGAGTTGGCCTAAAAAGGAACATTGCATGTAACCTATTGACGGTAGGTGTAATGGATTTTGGGATTATATTGTTTCTATCCAGACCATTCCGCACTTCTTACTCGACTTTGGGGAGGTGGTCTTGATCCATGCTGATGATAGATTAAGAGCCTTCTTCCACTCGATCTTGGTTAACCAGCTTAAGTAGGTAGTAGTGTTCTCCACATTTATTCTTGAATTATTGGGCATGCAATGGTTGCTTCTGCAAGCCCTTCACTCAATTTTTCACCTCGTGATAGAGAATTTGCAAATCCTATTGTCGCAGAATGCACATTTGAATTACTCATAGACAACAGGATGAGGAACCTAGGTGGTGTATCCACCTTGTTCCGCGGGTCCAATAAATATGAAATGATCAGTTTTCCATACCTTAACACCTCATATTGTCATTTGGATGCTTTCTTGCAAATCACAAATGTAGCTCTATGCTCCTGCTGGGTCATGATGTTCCAAAAGCATACTGCTCTTAATCTCAATCAATTTCCCTTAGTCGTAGTTTTCTAATGTGATTTTTTCCGGCTAAGTTTAAAACATACTAACCAATCATGCGAGAAAACCTTGTCTAGGAAATATGCAGAAGGACCAATAAATCCTTATCTGAAAATTGAGAACACGCAGCTTAGAGGACAAGCGATACAAAGAAAAGTGGTGGTTACTTGTTAGGACATCGAAGAAACGTCAAGAGCGTCAAAGCCTGAATATTTTTGTACTGAAATTCTCCAAACCGCAAATGTAGAAGTTTTTTAGGAGCTAAACTAACTACTTAAGTGAAATGATCGTTATCTTTGGAAACACATGATACTTCTATATGCCATAAGAGAAAATAGGACATATGTAATTGTCGTTCTTAAACTTTCAGAATTTGATACTTGTTGACATAGTTAACCATGGTCCATATAGGAATCAATGTATGATACATTACACTAAGCACATTTTTTGTGTTACCCAGAGATGGTCAGCTGCAATGATCAAGAAATTATTTTTCCAACTGATAACAAAGTTTCATCAAGAAATAAAGCTTCTATTCTTGTGAGTTTCGAGAGAATCAGTTATCCACTGTTACTTTTATGACATAAATTGTACTTTGAAAACAAGTTGGTGTAATATCTATGCTCCAACTATGTGAATAAGTAGCTTGAGTGTAAAAGTATATCATGTATTTAACTAAATATGTTGTTATGAGCACACACAGTCTATTTCCTCTTGTATTTATTTTTGTCGTATGCTGTCTGTATGCAAATTGAACTTTTTGCTAACAACTAAATGAATAAAATCCAGTAGGGAAGATTTCACGCAGAGTTTGCTTGGTTTGTTACACAGAACCTCAGGAAATTTGAGAAACAGAAACCAGGTTTTGTGAGCCTTTACTCCTAGCAGTAGGATTCTAGGAGATATGCATGCATTTCTTTTAGAAACATTTGTTTAAATAACGTCACTTTTTATGTTCTCAATGCTGTAAATAAGCAAGTCAGGACTAAAAATTTCTAAATCAAGTACATAAAGAAGGCGTTGTCCATGGCATTTGGAGAGAAAGAACAACAATGCAAGGGTAAACCTCTAGTAAACTATGCCAAATAGATACATGAATATTATGGAAAATGTCACCAAAGTGGCCTCACGGAATGTACCACTTGTGTTAATGTTGCTGTTATATGCAATATGCAGATTCAATGGTACTAAAATGGTAGGCCATAGCTCTCACCACTGATCATTGCATATGACTTTCCAGGTTCTTCTAGGAGGATTGTCTCGGTTCACTAACGCAACGCATCGAAGAGCCGCAAAAACCAAGGATCAGCGGTCACTTTACCAACGTAGCATTGGGTCACTACCAACATAACATGGATTCATCTACCAACGTAGCATGGAGCCACCGTCAAAACACAAGCAGAAGAGTCAGGGTGAAAGAGCTGTGTGTTGCTCAAAATGTGTCTACGAAGTCCTCCAAAAGATCCCAGATTCCTAGGCTTGCTGTATAGAGAGCAACACGGCTCCTGAGTTACCGCAAACGTTGGTAGATGAATCAAAAAACGAAGAGAAAAAATATGAGCAGCAATAATGCCATCAATCAACCATCTTGAAGAAGAGATGCTAATTTACCACGATTGTCAGCAGTTGTGCACCCTCTTTGTTGTGCAAACACTAATATGTGTTGATAAAAAGAATGGTACTCCCTCCATCTAGAAATAAGTAACTTTGATTTGTCCAGATTCACATGTATCTAGACACGTTTTAGTGTATAGATATATCCGAATCTAGAAAAATACAAGTCATTTATTTTTGGATGGAGAGAGTACTTCTAATTTCTGTAATACTGGTTAGGCCTATTAGCGTTTCTGACTGCATCCAAGGTGGTCTTATAGTTATATGACTCAAGATGGTCTTGTATGACTCAAAAAGCAAGCAGGAAGTTCTTCCATTAGAATTTGGTTTTCTTTATTTAGAGAACACAGTGCACTTGAATGGGTTTAAATTTACAAATATTAATCATCAAGTACAACGGATCACATTATAAGGAAAACTTCCAAGTGCTCCGTCATTTTGTTCACCTTAGTTCTTATTATTGAAAACACCCTTAAACTTTTGTCATCTCCATTTAGAGATCTTAATAATATATATTCCGTTGCAACGCACGGGCACCTTACTAGTAAGTTAATAACAACAACAGAGGACATAAGTTTATATTACTGAACTTGCAGAGTTCTCTGAACTTCGGATAATAAGACATCAGGGTTAGTGAAAATAAGACATCACTTTACAAAATTTGCACAAGAATAGTAGTGCAAATGCCAAAGGAATATAACTACATTGTAAGTGAGTGCTATGTCGTAAACAACATAGTTGAAGTTTCTATCTTTGGACTTACCATTGCCACAATATTCAGAACAACAGAAGGTCCAAAACTGATTAAACTGGTCACTCTTGACAGGATGAGCTGCTCTATAGGGCATGGTGTGGCTACGGAGAGCCTCTGGTGATGACACGTTCCGGGAGTACGTACATCCAAAGCGACATCAAAGCCCTCGGGATAGAGCCGCAGAGGAGCGAGTTTTGGTGGACAACAAACATGCCGGTCACAAATTCTCAATGTCCTCGTTTCCAAGGCTCTCAAACTGCTTTGCATCAATCACGTAACCCATTTTTAACACAATCTTTCTGCGAATTAACAGAACATGAGTGATTGGTTTGCAAGAGCTCATATAGAAGGCGAGGCAATGTTCATGTAGTCCTAAGAGAAGTCTGCAGATCTTCACACTCATCTCGGGGTCGTTGTCTCTGCACATCCAGTACACGCCTGGGGCATGATCTACAGGCCTGGATGAAGCAATATGCATCATGTCTTTTTTGTCCTAATCAATGCTAAGTACACCGTGTTCCCAACTGTAAGAAGTTCCGATATTTTTGTGAATAGCATGTATATAGATGCGTCTTAGCATGTCTGTTCACTCATTTCAGTCCCTATGTAGTCTATAACAAAATATTCAAAACATCTTACAATTCGGAACGGAGGTGCCTCGCTAAGTAGAAACGACATGCTTTTCACACTAGCTCCGGCCGTGGTCTATTCTGCAGAGAACGGAACATCGCGGTCTGCTCGTGGTTAGAGGAGGTGACAAAGGATATCTTTACCTTGCTTGGATGGAGGCATAGCTTCAGATCGGTGCTTCATCGCCTTGGGCGTTTTCGTAGTCTAGCATGAGTTTGTAGTCTGCCTTTCATGTTCGTCTACTTCTCTAATTGACTGTATCTGTGCAGAGGCTGGATGTGGACTCTTTGCTTGTATTCCTTGCAAATGTTTTAGTTTAACAAAAAAAATCTTAGTCTAAATATGTTACCTCTCGTAGTCCTCTCACAGTACCAACTGTGAGGACATTTCAGTTGGTCCCAATGCTCTTCAATTTCAAGCCAAAAAAGGGTACAAATATACTTCAAAATATGTCTAGAATATTCAATGCAGATAGAATTACTGTTGAACTCAACTTTCAAATTCCACTTGTGCATACTAGCTTTCAGGTTGATTTTCTACTAGGAGACAATCCAATGGAAATGACATACATTGTCGGGTACAACGAGTGATGTCCTCAACGGATCCACCACCAAGGATCTCTTCCTTCGATCAAGAGCTAGCCCGATCATATTGCATGCAAAGGCACACCTTATTACAATTCATCTAGCTTGAATCCTATCCCATTGGTCGGGTATATCGTCGGCAGCGGCGGAGCCAGGAATTGAGACGAGGGGGGTCAAACTTATAAGGTCTAATTTTTTTGAGGCATAAAAGAAAGTCTATGTCCCATATGATCCCAATGTTGCTCCAAAAGGTACCTACAACATGTGACAAAGTTATGAGTGCAAATCTTAGCACAAATCTAATAATAGTTCTAACTTTTGAGAATATAATATCATACCATTAAGTTGTATTTAAGCTCGGAAGACAAAAGTACCGAGGTAGATGACCTAGACGGTTACTATAGGAATGAAAACATAGCATAATCTTCTTGTCATCAATTTTTGTAAATATTTTTTTCTTAACATAACAAATCATCAAATCATTGACCCGGTCATCATTCATCTTGTTTCGAAGATCTGTCTTTATAATGTTCATTATCGAGAAAACTCTCTCGACCGATGTCGTTGCATCCAGTAATGTCAATGCAAGTGTAATGCGGCAATATACCAACAGAAAGATCAAATGTTGTTCATTTTGAACCAACTTAATAGCAAGATCACTCATACTATCACAAGCTAAGAAATCGGCACTTCTCTTCATAATATGAATATATATGCTAAGTTGGTATGTCAAGAGATAGCAATCATGTGAAGACAAATCAACTAAGTAAAAACTTGCAAACTGAACTAGCTTATCATGATCAAATCTGCTAAATGAGTCTTTAGGATCAAGGCATGCAGTGCATGGTAATAGGCGTGTAGAAGTTTTACCAAATCTATTGTTTATCTCAACTATGTTTCTATCAATGACCTCATTAAAGATTTGTACCTTGCAATAGTGGAAGCAAGTAACCATTTTGCGTGAGCTCCTCGGGTAACCCCTGGCTGAAATGTTGTCATCCATATTCGGCACTACAATATTTCTTCCACCACACAAGTTAGTAGCAGCCAACAAGAGAGGCACCCATCCATGAAAAGCTAGTCCTTGTTCAATAATAAACCTTACAAAACCTACAATATCCCTCAAACGAACTTCATAATCAATATGTGATTGCTCTTCATGAGAAGTAATAACATATTCCACACTTTTCTTTTTTATTTCTGAAATCTTCACAACTACTTCTTGCATTGTTGTGAATACTAGTTAGTCCACCTACACGAGACTTGAAATGTTTCGATGCTTTCTTCCAATTCTTACACCTCGACTTTGTGAATGTTGCAGACCCGATAATGAAGTCTCTTATATGAGCAAAGCATGATCAACACCAGGACGCTATAGGTGTTAGATTCTTGCCAAATGTAAACTAGTTTATTTTTAATCTAGTGTAAGTGGCAGACTGTTGGGATATACCCTAGAGGCAAATAATAAAGATGTTTTTATTCTCATATCTCAAATGTTCATAATAAGTTTTATGCCATGCTATAACTGTATTGAGCGGAAACATTAATACATGTGTGGTATGTAAACAAACCAAGTCTCTAGTAACCTCTAGTCAACTAGCTCATTGGTCAACTGATGATCGATCTTTCCCGATCATGGCCATTTATGTCAATTGACAATGGGGTCATGTCACTGGATGAATAATGTGATGGACACACACACCCAACTTAAGTATTTCAATGATATCCACTCACAAAGTTCAACATTGTGATAACTAGAGAAACGTAGTAACCCAATCCTTTGACCGTGACATCATATATAATCACTATCACCGGAGGCTGCCTTGATTACATCAACCGTCACACCGTAACAATCACAAAGGTGTCTATCAAGTATTACGAAGGGGTAGGTTGAGGCGTATGCATCGAGATCGGGATTTTCCCATCGGAGTGATAGATAGATACTCTAGGCCCACTCGGTGAGATTACATTTATGAATCTTGCAATCATGTTACTAGGTCACGGGAATGTAATATCACGGGAACAAGTAAATGCGTTTGTCGGTAACAATATCGAACTAGGTATAGAGATACCGAAGATCAGATCTTGGACAAACCAGGTATCAAAGAGCAAAGGGAATGAGACTCGATGATTAAGGTTCAACCGATCAAGTTTTAATTCATGGAATGCATGGGAGCCAACATGGGTTTCCAAATCCCGTTGTTGGTCATTGATTGGAGAGGTGTCTCGATCATTTCTGCGCATTCCCGAACCATAGGGTGGAACTCTTACGGGTAGATGATGCTTAGGGATTGATTAGAGATCGTTGGAAAAGAGAGGTGGAACTCCGGAAGTGTTCTGAGGAGAGATAGGAAAGGTTCCGGAGTCGAAGAAGTGTTCGGAGACTTAAATATTGATTTTAGTATTTAATTATGTGAATTAAATATTAAATTAATAAAAGAATATATGACCTTCCCCTAATGTGCCACCATGTGGGAGTCCATGAGGGGGTGCCCCTCCTCCCTATAGGGCCGGTGGCCCAAGGAGGGGAGGGAGCTGTGCGACTGGAGGTGGAGGCGGCGACTGCTGCCCTAGGGAGACACCCCTAGCCCCCTCCCCTTGGCCTATATAAGGAGGAGGGAAGCCCCCTCCCTCATTCACCCATTGGCCTTTGCCCCTCTCTCTCATGTGTGGTTCCGCAATATTGGAACAAGCATACGGGGTTAGATTTCTCTACCATATGCACGCCGTCGTGCTGCTAGAATCTCAGTCCGGATCAATCTTCTCCCACTGCTTCACTGGACCGGAGCCCGAGGGACATCGTCTACACCGGACGCATGTATAACTACGAAGGTGCTACCGGTTGTGGCACTAGTCGTTGTACGCACGACCTTGAGGTTGGCTTCGCCGTACGAGTACATAGTCAACATTCATGAGAACGCCAACATTTCCCCATTACCTTACATCTGCATAGAATAGATCTTGGCTATGTTGTTCTCGTTGTTAGGATTTTTTTTGTTTTTTCTACGGAACCCCTTCACTTACAAGGACAATCATGCCAATTTCAGGAAATCTGGACCAGCTAGCTACATAAAATTTCCCTTGGTTTGGCTTCTTGCTTATTTTGTTTCCTACATAAATTTATACTAAGGACATTCTAAAAGGGTTGTGAGATTTTATAAATACATATATATTTTCAATGAGAGAAACCTAGAGCAAAATTCTTTATGGAAAGGTATGGTTATGCAGATTATGGATATTGTAGTTACAAAATATTATTCATTTGTCGTGAAGGTTATAGAATAAATTACGTAGGTATTCCTTATGTATCTTGACCAACACGGGAATCATTTAGAGCTACACATTGGTTATCATATAAATCATAAAGTTAAGATCCGTATAAATGTAGGTTCTTAAGTATGTAAGAAGACACTCTACGAGTATAAATAGGTGTCATGCACCCGTCCTCTTTTAAGTATAAACAAGTAATAATATGGACATGTTTAATTCAGAGGGTTGAAAACTAGGATGTCCATGATATGGCACCATTAGAGATAGGTAACCACCAATAGAAATAAGTGAGTATCTAAAAAAAGGCGCTACACGTATATACCTATCTCACTAAAAAAATATGTTGGTAATTCACCAAACATGAACGGCCTAGTTAGTGTTGCAAAATTAAGGTGACATAACATTTAACTTATGTTTATACTTATGTTTTTTCTAAGACGAAGCTGTATGGTTCTATTTTTTGACATTTATAAAAACATGACTATAAATATTGATAAATGTGTTCAGGTTTGGAAAAATTGTGCCAAGAATGTCCTTAATGTTTATGAAACTTAAAGCAAAAATATTGAAACCGAACAAGACAAGTCTAGGTGTTTTAGCGGATACAAGGTCTAGTTTGTGAAATTTTTCTAAAAATGACTAGAGTGATATTGAAATGCATCGAGACAAGGACAAAAAATCAAATAAAACAGTTTCTAATGTGTGTGAAATGAGCTAAAATGAACAAAATTCCTTGACACAAATATGAAAATCCATTGAAACTGCGGTTAGCATCTGCTGAAATTTCATGTAGATGAAAAAAAATTAATTTTCACATTTCTGAATGATATCTAAGACACTATGTATCATAATACAGAGCAAAAGATCCTACCAAGGAGAAATAGAGAATCTAGTCTGTCCAAAGACAACTTGATGGCACAAGGACCAAGCTATTATTGATATTGATATACAGTGTAGTGCACATACACAACTAAAGTGACTAAAACAGAACCTCTCAACACTTCAACGGCCTAACAAAATATTCATGGTAACAGTATAATAAATGCTTCAATTAATGTTATTACTACTACTACTGGTCCTAGTGGGAGTATCATAATACTAGTATCATGCATATGATATTAGTGTATGATATTATGTCTCTAGTGCATTGTATCATGTAGTAGTATCATAGTAGTGATATATTTATTGATTTATAGAATCTCTATGTAAAATGTGTGTACAAGATTTATTTGTCATTATGATTTCTAGTTTTACGTGCTATGATACGGTATCTACCTATGGTACTCTAACCACATCTCTCTTTATTAATTGTGATGTCACATCAGATTTTTGCCAAGTTGTCCTGCATGATACACCTTATGATACTAGCACTAGGACCAGCCAGGGATTATAAGACTGGTCCTAGTGCTAGTATCATAATACTAGTATCATGCATATGATACTAGTGTATGATACTATGTCTCTAATGTATTGTATCATGTATTAGTATTATAGTAGTGATATATTTATTGATTTATAGAATCTCTGTAAAATGTGTGTACTAGATTTACTTGCCATTATGATTTTTAGTTTTACGTGCTATGATACGGTATCTACCTATGATACTCTAACCACATCTCTCTTCATTAATTGTCATGCCACATCAGATTTTTGCCAAGTTGGCATACATGATACATCTTATGATACTAGCACTAGGACCAGCCTAAGGTCTATGGACCATTTTGACAGGATTAAGAAAATCAATAACTCACCCTCTTAATTACTACATGCACCAATAGTTATACATGCATGAGAGGAGAGAAAGAAAAAGAAGACCATGCATTGGATGAGAGATGGTAATAAATAAGAAAGGACTTATAATTCCTAACATTTTAAAAAGCTCTTAGGCCTTATAATCCCTAATGGAGGGGGTATAACACAGCGACACCGAAGGTCCATGATTCAACCTCGCAAGGAGAAATTCTGGGACAAGAGTAAAACACTACATAATAACATAAGGCAAACAATCCTGATCGATAGAGTGGTATGATCTCTAACCATAGCACAGGCGCCTATATTTTTGGGCTAAATAAGAAAACATAAAGAAAGAAAACAGGAAAAAAGGAACTGCAACACACAAAATCGAAGGACCAAAAAATGCCTAGATTTTAAAGGTTTCTAGGCGCCTGTGGGCTAGCAAATCTGGTGATTTCAAAAGAGATCCGTACAGAGAGCAGACAACATACACTAGCTGTAGAGCGTGAACGGATGTCACAGTTCAATTACCCTTCAAGTAGATGCGCCAACATGGCAGCATATGTATTGCATCATAGCTACTCTCACTGCTATACTATATTACTACCATATGCAACGGAAAGCTAAGGAATGCATCCATGCTATGTAATATGTAAGATAGAACGTACAAGGGGCATCATTTGAACATTAAAAGCTTGCAGTTACCTGCTGACAGTTTAAGGCCACCGGAGAAGAAGGTAGGAAGTAGGGGCACATCAGCAAACATGCTTCTGCGAGCTTCCAGACCTGTGCCCTCAGCAAAGCAGGGTTGGTCATTGATATATGGAGTACACGACCGCACATATGCAGACTTCATGTCGACCATGATCATCCACGCCTTGCCAAGATATTCCTCCTCCCTTACCAGGCAGCACAGGACATCTGGGTCATCCAGCGCGATGAACGGGAACTCGGGAAGACTCGGAGGCATACGCTCATCTTCGAACCCAGGCCCGTATGGGACACAAGTGCGAAGTGTTCGATTGCACAGGGCCTCAAATTAGGAGGGCCTCCAATTTTTTATGTTAAACTACTACTGCTAATTATTGGTTTAGTTGAGACTAATCAATACATTGATCAATAATAGTGCTGCCTAGTAGTCTGCCACCAAATTAATTGAGGCCCCAACTCGGTGCATGCTTCACTCTTTCTCTCTTCTTACTTTTTCTCTTTCACTTCTGGATTTTCATAGCGAGCATAGTTCTGTTCGTTTTCCAATCACTGCTCGTGGACTTAATAATTTCTTGGCTAGTCCAGAATTAAATCTACTCCTTAATTGTTACATTGAGACTAGTCCCAATATAAATTGTTGCGTCGGACATGTATAAAAGATAGATGCAACCTGAATGTACTCTCTTCGTTTTAAAATATAAGATATTTTAGCTTTGTGAAACGAATATATCTAAACATTATTTGGTGTTTTCTTTTTCAATTTCACATAGTACTATAAACTACTTGTTCGGATCCCCTCGCGGCTTGCTTCCGCCTCTACAATGGTGCATCGAATGGAGTTGGAGGCCCGATCACGAGTGCATGGTCGCCGAATATGGTTCCATACGAGCAGCAACCAGAGTACTTCCACACGTGCCGTCGGCTGATGGCCTTCTTCCAAAGTCAATGAAATTTGTTTAGATTACATGACATTAGGGTATCAAGTGCGATCCCACCAAAGTTCCATCTTTAGTTCATTTGTCAAAATCTAGTTCAAATTTTGAGCAAAAATTTACACTAGATTTTGACAAATGAACTAGAAGTGGGTGGGATCCCACTTGACACCCTACATGACATATTGGGTAAGGTACCCGGAAAACCTTGGGTAAAGTTTCTTGCGAAGAACTAATTGAAGAATTTGTCTCAAGAAGGTTAGATTAATGGAACTTTTATGCTGAAGAATGTATCAGTAGTACTTTTTTGTTAAGGTGTTATTCCTTTCGAAAATTGTACCACCGATATGATATATAAACAAAACAGCCTTTTCCTCATTGCCAATAGTTAAGTCGAGGGCCTAATTTTTGGTTCTGCACAAGGCATCCGTTTTCTCAGGTACGGCCCTGACCATAAGCATCAAGGGCCGCCTGTGATCATCAGAACATGAGAAGCCCTGGAGGCAGATCTGGAGTACACCCTTGCCGCCACATGCATCAACTGGGACGCCCCTTGAGTAAGAGCCACCTTGTCATCCTCTTTGTGTAAACCTGCCCAGTATAAGAGTAAGGAACCAGCAAAAAACGAAATTTCATTGGGGGAATGCAGCTTGTGATTTCTAAAAGTAACTTTGTTACGAGTGAGCCAAATAGCCCAGCACAGAGAAGCAATCAGGATCACATAAAAATTTTCGTGATGAGGGAGGAAGGAATGAAACAAAGCCATGGCTTGCCAAAAATTATCAGGAACCAGATTAGTCCCCATGGTAGTTCCCATCACCTCCCAAACCACTCTAGCAACAGAGCAAGAGAAGAATAAATGGTCGTTTGTTTCCACTTGATTGCAAAAGGAGCAAATAGGAGATCCAGACCAGTTCCTTTTTTTCATATTCTGTCTAGTGAGAAGCGCATCCCTACACAACTGCCACATGAAGATTTGAATTTTAAGAGGCAATTTAGCTTTCCAAATCCATTTATTATTAGAGCCAGCAAGGTTCCTCTCCAACCACTGGTACATAGACTTGGTAGAGAACTTTCCATTTACAGTCAAAGCCCAGAAAACCTTATCATCATCAGGGGAGAGATGTAGAGATCTAACAACCCCACAGACATGATTCCAATGACTTAAAATAACACCTCGAAGGGATCTCCTAAAAGGAATCGCAAAGTCCATCTCAACACATTTCTTGATTTTAATGTTCTGATCCTGACAAATATCAAACAAGCTAGGAAATTGTTCCGCAAAAGGTAAATTTCCTTCAATAGGATCAATCCACAGCCTAGTTAGATTCCCATTACCCAAGGAAACTTTCCTCCCAGCCAAATAATTCTTCCTAATCATTAAAAGAGATTTCCAACAGGGAGAATCAGTACTTTTTTCCACCACAGTGACAACACTATGCCTTTTAAGATACTTAGCTTTTACCAGTTGTTGCCACAGGCCATCAAATTTATCCAGTTTCCACCACCATTTACACAGGAGGCTAATATTTTGCCTCCTTAAATTCTTAACCCCCAAACCACCTTTCTTTTTGGACCTACAAATTCTTTTCCAAGCCACCATATAATAGCCTTTCTTAAGCTTTTTTCCATGCCAAAAAAATCTACATCTGTGCTTATCCAACTTAGCTATGAAAGTTTTGTTCAAAAGAAAAAGGATCATCACATAAGAAGGTATATTAGATAAACAGGCATTCACCAAAGTCAACCTGCCACCAGAAGAAGTAGAACCCCCATCCAAGGATCCAACTTGACCACAAATTTAGCATCAACAAAATCCAGGTCAGAATTTTTAAGAGCTCTAAAGGTAACAGGAACCCCCAAATATTTCATAGGAAGAAGACCCACTTTGCACCCAAACATGTCAGAATAAAATGCAGCAACATCATTATCACCCCCAATAGTGAAAACCTCACTCTTCTGATAATTAATTTTCAAACCAGACATGAGCTCAAAAATATAAAGAAGCAATTTCAAATTCAAAGCTTTCTCATGATCATGGGAAAGACACAGAACAGTGTCATCAGCATATTGCATAATAGCAACACCATTATCAATCAGATCAGGAGCCAAACCCAACAACAACCCATTTTTCTGAGCCTCAAGCACCATCTTAGTTAAACATTGAACAACAGAGCTAAACAGGAAAGGAGACAGAGGATCACCTTGCCTAACCCCTTTGGCACTCTGAAAATAAGGACCATTGGTATTATTGATTTTGATAGAGACAGTACCATTGTATAGAATTTTCTTTAACATGTCTCTCCAAAAAAGGCCAAAACCCATAGCTTCATGACACCCCACCAAAAAATTCCAGTTTACTTTGTCAAAATCTTTCTCAAAGTCCAACTTCAGAATGATTCCCACATGTTTTTTGGCATGAGTATGATGCATAATCTCATGCAGAGACATAATCCCATCCATAATACTCCTTTGTTTCATAAAGGCATTTTGGTTAACACTAATCAACTTATCTAACAGGGGCTCTACTCTAATAGTAAGAGTTTTAGTGATAAGCTTGTAAATACATCTGAGGAGACAGATAGGCCTATACTGACTAATCTTGTTAGCCTCAGAAATTTTTGGAAACAAAGTAATAGTACCATAGTTCAATCTCTTAACATCAAGGTTACCAGCATGGAAAGCAGTAAACATTCTCATGATATCATCCCTAACAATGTCCCAGCAATGCTGGTAGAACTCAATGGGAATGTTGTCTGGACCAGGAGCTTTATTTTTAGCCATGGAGAATAAAGCATGCTTAATTTCCTCCTCAGAAAAGGGATCTTTTAGCTTATTATTATCTTCCTCAGTAAGTTTCTCATGAGGTCCCCACATATCAAAATTAATAGGAAATAAGTTCCCAGGAGCAGGCCCAAAAAGATCCTTGTAGTAATCAGTTGCATGTTTAAGAATGTTCTCGGTCCCCTCAATATTGATATCATCCTTAGCAATGGAAAGAATAGAGTTTTTCCTTTTCCTCCCATTTGCCACCCTATGAAAATAGCTAGTGTTAGAATCCCCCTCCAGGAGCCACCTAGCATGAGCCTTTTGATACCAATGGGACTCCTCCTCAGCATACAACTTCATTAATTCAACCAAAATATCAGTTTTTCTCAAACTAACATAAGAGGGAAGTTCACTATCTTCTTCCAAATTTTCAATAGAAGTTAACTCCTCCTTGAGCTCCATTTTTCTTTTCTTATTATGCCCAAACAAATTAGAACCCCACCCTTTGAAATACTTTTTGAATCTTTTCAATTTAATGTTAAGCACATCAATAGGATCAGAACTGTGGACATTTTTTTTCCAAATTCTATCAACAGAGGGAAGGAACTCCTCATTCTTAAACCAGGAAACATCAAACCTAAATTCTCTCTTGTTATCAGTTAAAGCAGGACTAGAACCAGTATCAAGCAATAAAGCATTATGATCAGAGATATCTCTTACCAACTTCCTGACAGAGACCAGAGGAAAGAGATCCTGCCAATCAGGAGACATCAGAACCGTATCCAACTTTTCTAGAGTGGGGGAGAGATGCTTATTAGACCAAGTGTATTTGCCCCCATGCATAAAAATTTCTCTCAACCCATGAGTGTGAATTATAGAATTGAAAAGATCAGTAGAATGAGAACCAATGAACATAGTATTTTTCTCACCACTATGTCTCAGCACATTAAAATCACCTCCCACAATATAAGGCATAAGATTTCCATGACAGAAGGAAGCTAGCTCAGTTAGGAATTCCTCTTTACTTTCTTCCTGTGCAGCTCCATACACCACAATGATCCCCCAGTTGCATTTTCTAACTTTATTCCAAAGGACAAAATGAAGCATATATCTGCCAATCTTAAAAGCATTAACATCAAGAGTGTCAGAATTAATACCACACAGAATTCCTCCAGATTTCCCCACAGAAGGAGACCACTTCCAAAAATATTTATTACTAGGATCAAGTTTTCTAAAGAAGCTCAACTTATAGTCCTTCTTCATAGTTTCCTAGATACCAATGAAATCTAAAGAATAACTAGTCATCATATCATTCAAGCAAGAGGAAGAACCTTTTTTACCCACTCCTCTAACATTAAAGAAGGCTCCTTTCATCTATATCTATGTGGTTTGGATCTATTCCTGACATTTCCACCAGGGTGCAGGGCAGAAATGTCAACATTCTCCATCTTCTTTTTTTGACTTCTAGTTAGGGGGTATAGAAATCCCCACAGTAGGTTTCCTCTTTGCACTCCTTTTTTTCCTACTCTTAACCAGAGTAAATGAGGAATCATCAACATCAGATGAGTCTGCCCAAGCCATGGATAAAGGAGTACTAACTCCAGTATTGTTTTCAATGTATAATTGTTGAGGAAAGGTTTAGGTTCATTCTTCTCATGCAAACCATTCCTAGCATGCTCAAGCTCTCTAAGTAGATTGATAGAGGAAAAATCATTATCAGGAATTTTAACTCGCATCATGGATGCTCTAGTAACAATATCACTATCAGACAAGACAGCAAAAGAATTCCCAATCAAAGGGTCAAAATTAAGATGCTCATTACCTTTTAGAGTTCTTTTCTTGGAAACATTGGCCACTTTTTCCATCACATGTACATTTGCTTTGGCTTGGAGTCTCTGACTGAATCTTTCAGAATTATCATCAATCACCACTACCTCCTCCACGGAAGCAGAGTCAGGAGATTGCACAATGTAAGATGGAAGACCCTTAGAAGGAGTAGAAGCATCAACAGAAATATCAATGATGATAGGAAGAGAAGGCCACTCAGCAGCAGACAGAGAATTCCCCAGAGTATCATGAGCCTGATGAGACAAAGAGCAAGGAACCAGCCATTTGTTTGTTGCTACAGGGGAATCCATAGGAGCTGAAACTTCATGCTCCCTACCCATGGATTCAATGAGTAATTCATTCCCCAACATAGTACTGTCATCATCAGAAACCTGTTCATTGTCCAGCCCTGGTCCCCCAACATCCTGAACTCCATGCTGCCTAACAGAATCAGTCTGACTGCCAAAAAATTGCTCTCCAGAAGCCTCATCAGTTGCAGTAGCTGTTGCAGTTAAACTTTGATCCATTCTAGCTCTTTTTGGAGAAGGTGCATTGTTACCTCCAACAGGAATCTTGCTTGATTGTTTGGGAGGTCCCCCAACCACCACTTTGTCAACCTCAAAGAAGAAGTCATAAAAATTGTCTCCCAAACAGCCCTCAGCTTTAGCAGGAAGAAGATCAACATCTCTGCACCCAATAAGCACTCTAACAAACTCAGGTTTATGCAGAGTAGAAGCATCCAGATCTAGAGACACCCCCACCAAGGATCCCACATAAAAAACAATGGAATCAGTTCTTTTGTCCAAAGGAATGTTGCTTATCCTCACCCAAGCTTTCTGAAGAATTGCTTTAGCCCCCACAGAAGCAGTCCAAGTAGACAATCTCACAGTAGCATCAATAGATTTGAGTCTCATAGAAGCCCCATAGTAGATAGCCCTTTCAACCTCTCTGGGATTAGGGAAACGCATGATGTATTGATTTGGCCCAATTGGTCTAGCAGTGCAACGCCAACTATCACCAAACACAATATTGAACTCCATCTCAAGCTCCCTAGCAGTAGCCTGACCCTCAATAACATAGATGACAACACTACTGGATCTCTCTTTGTTTTGCTTGGAAGTACTAGAATCAGGTATGTAAAAGAAGCCCATGCTAGGAGATTGAAAAGCACACATCTGAGGAATACACTCCCAAGGAAGAACAGCCTGGCACACATGACTAACATGACCAAGTTTCTTACATCGCTCACATCTAGCCGTAGGACAGAGCACAGCAAGATGACCTTTAGTTTTGCAGTTGGAGCATATAGAATCACTTACAACAGCAGGCGAACCAGATGAATTGTTCTTCCCAGAAACATCCACCAGCGAGGCAGCCTCGTGACGACGTTGCTCAGATTCACGAGCAGCTATCTCCCAACGGTCCCCAGAACCAGATCCATGAGGCCCAACGCTCGTAGAGGCCTGCGCATCTTCACGATTCCAAACCATGCGGCCCCGACCTCGGTTCGGAGCAAAATTGCCCCGACCCCCAAATCTGCCACCACCTTCCTTCATAGCAGAGGAAGCAGCAACTTGAGCAAAAGATCTAGGATCACCGGCCACCTTCCCTTTCCACCAGCCAAAAGATTCACCACCAACACGACTTGTGGAAGCAGAGGAAGAGGACCAGAAATGCCCAAAGAGGGATTCCAGATCAGACCAGGGGGCGGACGAACCGGAGCAATAAGTAGCATTCAATCTAGGGTTTCCAGAGGAGCCATCAGGATCCATCGCACGATAGTCTCGACCTCCTCCAGGATCATGACACGTGTTCATAACGGGACAGTCAGGAAGACTGACAGAAAAGCTAACAGAGTGTGACGGATTCGCAACAGTAGCCGTAGGACCCGACCCGAGGATTCCATCTCTCCGATAATCACACATCGCGAACAATCTCCACCGATTCGGCCCAGAAGAGGAAAATCTCGAACCAAAATCATCGTCTATTCCCCGATTATCCAGCACCACATCATGATCCAAGGAAACCACATGTGGAGCCACAGGAATCTCAGGGCTCATAGGAAATAAATCAGCAATCGATTGAGGAAAACACGAATGCAATGAAGACGAAGTAGCCATGAGGGAACCCGATCTCAACAAACAGCAAGCACCACCGAGAGACGAAGGAACGACCTCCACACCCCACAAATCGGTGAGCCTCGAGGAGGAGAGCCGCGGAAAGGGAAACGCAGAAACAAAGGAAAACTGCAGAGAGGAAAACCACCCGTCACCGGCGGAGGAGCGGAGGCGCAGCAGGGGAGCGGTGCTCCGGAGCGGCCGGCGGAGCTAGCGAGGGGGCGACGGAGTGAGCGAGAGGGCGGCGGAGCGTGCGAGAGGGCGAACTAACTGCAACCATTTATCATTCACCTTCCTTCTTCGGAATCTCCCAGGACAGAGCCTTGAGACCCGTACCTCATCAGGGTACTCTATTTTTCCAGGGAAAGGCACGAAGTGGAGTGCAGAGGGGCCCCTTTTGGAGAAGTCAGCTAGCAGGATACCGCTGAAGTAGTCGACCCAGCACAGGAAACGGCCGTCGAAGGGGAGCACATCGTCGGCTGACCAGAGGTTGGGGAACTGACAATTGCTCCGGGCGTGCACCCGCAGGGCAGACTTGTGGATGACTTCCCAATGTTCTTCTCTCTTGGAGGAGGAGTAGAAGCAGAGTTTGGTGACTATGGCATCGTTGGCACCATTGTCCGTGCGGCTGCTGACCATTTTTTTGGTGGAGACAGTGAGGTCGGAAACGATGTAGCGGTCTGGGGAGGACCTCGCGAGCCGCAGGATTCCTAGGGTGCGGCTAGACAAACTTACAGCAGTATCAGCGCGCATAGGGAGCCGCAGCAGGCAGCACGGAGGAGGAAGGACCGGCCGTGTAGACGAACAGATCTGACGAGATTTCGTTGCAGTGAGGCTGGGTCGGGATGGCGATGCCGAGGAGCAAGACGTTCTTGTCGGCTGCCAGGACGTAGGAATAGGCGGGAGAATTGGGGAACACGGGCTTGGCGGGGCGATTCGGCCAGTGGAGATTCAGGTAGGATACTTTTGGAGGATCCGCGAGTGTGAAGGAGAAGTACAAGGAGTGATCGCCGGCCGTGTCCAATGCAACGGCGGTGTTGTCCTTGCTTACAGACTCGCAAGCAGCGGCATGGTTGTCGTGGCAGTTCGTGCGGCCGCTGCGATCCAGAATCACCCAACCAGGGAAGACGACGGTCTCCTCCCGCTCAGGCGCGCCGCGGTGACATGGGATGTAGGTCATAGCGATCGAGATCGGGAACAGTCACTACCTCACATTCTCAAATAGAAGGCACTAAAAAGTGCCTTTAAAAGCCACAATTTGCCTTAAATTGTTATTTAAGGCAAAAAAAATGCTGCAGCCGCTACCGTCGTTAAATGTATTTGAAGGCATACCCAAAAAGTGCCTTCTAAAGTACTTTTGTGGGCATTTTTCTAATGCCTTTTTTTATATTTGAAGGTATAACTAGAAAATGCCTTGTAATGTTAGTTTTAGAGGCACTATCGATAGTGCCTATTTAGAGGCACTATCGATAGTGCCTTGTAATGTTAGTTTTAGAGGCAATATCGATAGTGCCTTCCAATGTTAGTTTTAGAGGCAATATTGATAGTGTCTTCCAAAGTTAGTTTTAGAGGCACTATCGATAGTGCCTTGTAATGTTAGTTTTAGAGGCACTATCGATAGTGCCTTGTAATGTTAGTTTTAGAGGCAATCTCGATAGTGCCTTCCAAAGTTAGTTTTAGAGGCAATATCGATAGTGCCTTCCAATGTTAGTTTTAGAGGCAATATCGATAGTGCCTTCCAAAGTTAGTTTTAGAGGCAATATCGATAGTGCCTTGTAATTTTATGTAAAGATTTCATGGCTATTAATATAATATTAAGCTACAATAATTTACCCTAATCCAAATACAATAATTTATCAGTATCATCCAAATAATTCTGCAAATAAATTAAAACATTCTCAGTAACAAGTGACATTCTCAGTACTTATGTAGAATAGAAGCAACATTATCTTGTATAAGCAACTACTGCAAATTACATTCCCTTGTGCAAGCAAATAATTTAAACAAGCTCGGTATCAAATTACATTCCCTTGTGCAAGCAACATTCGCTTTTAAACAAGCTCCTGTGATTCAAGTACTTTTGTACTCCTTTTCCTCTTCCTTGTGCCGAGTCAAATCTGGGAATCTTGAACTTGTGAGTCCACTGGAATCTGAGAATCTGCAACTTGTGAGTCCACTGGAATCTGAGAATCTGCAACTTGTGAGCCCAATGGAATCTGAGAAACTACAACTTGAGAGCCCACTGGAATCTGAGAAACTGCAACTTGAGAGCCCACTGGAATCTGAGAAACTGCAACTTGAGAGCCCACTGGAACTGCTGCAGCCTTCCTGCTCTTCACTTTTGCTACTACTCTTGATGCAATAGTAGGTGCCTTTTTGATAGCAACCGGAGAATATTTCCCTGGAACTCTCCAGTTTTTGTCAAGATTGTGGACGAATTCAACATTATTCATGTCAATTTGTTCAGAGTCAACTACCTACATGTTTTTATTTAGTATCAGCAACAGTAACAGTAAGGAACAGACAAAAAACAGTAATAGGAAGGAACAGTAAGGAACAGTTTATTCTTTCAAGGATAATGTTAGCCTAGAAGTAACAGTAAGGAACAGTAACAGTAAGGACAGAAAAATAGCATGAATGCTCACAAAAAGCCTGTTCTAACTGTTGCATATGAACTCTGTTTTTATGAACTCGAGCTCGTTGGAAATATAACAAAATACTCCATCGTCATGCAAATAAGAAAGAAGTAACAGTAGTTCAGAATCATATGAAGGCATGTATCAAAATGGACACATGCAAAAAACAGTAAGGTTACAGATAAAAACAGAAAATAGTAAGATGCAAAATCAACTACTGTTCCTTGCAAAAACAGAAAACAGTAACAGTAAAGAACAGAAAACAGTAGTATCAAGTATGACAGATAACAGTAACACTAAACCTACAAATTCATTATGCATGATAGAAAGAAAATTGGTTCCATTTGAATATGATGGACAACACAACGTTTAGATGACATGCTTGATGAATTGAAACAGTAAGATGCAAAATCAACTATTGTTCCTTGCAAAAACAGAAAACAGTAACAGTAAGGAACAGATAACGGTAGTATCAAGTATGATAGATAAGATAACAGAAAACTTACATTTTTCTTGGGCCATGGGATGCAATGTGATTGAGCATGCCCCATGTGGGTCACTCTTCCCTTTGCTTGTGGCAATATGGTGTGACTACTCATAACTATATTCACCATAACTTCAACAAATTCATCTTCAACCTTCTGAATTGTTCCTATTGCTGCCATGGTATTTGTTTTAGGTGTAGTCAATCCCACGTCCATCCCAGCTCTGATGACAAAATCTTTCTTGTACTTGACAGTGTTATCCTTCTTGTATCTTTTCTTATTTTCATCTAACTTCTCAACCTTCACTCTATGTATATCATCTGCCTGTTTTCAAAAAAAATAACAGTGTACAGAATATCATCTACTACTAAATGATGATAATCATATGAAGGCATGTATCAAAATGGACACAATAGGTTGCACATATCAAAATGGACACAGTAGGTTGCATATATCAAAATGGACACGGAATATCATCTACTACTAAATGATGATAATCATATGAAGGCATGTATCAAAATGGACACAGTAGGTTGCATATATACCTTGATGTGCTTTGTTTTCTGCAGGTCTTGATGTGCTTGTTTTTCTGATGAATAGGATTCCTTGTTTGCTTGCTTTGACTTGGATTGCTTGCTTTCTATCAGATTTTCCTTGCATCTTTTCTGCTTATCTCCTTCCTTTGCTTGCCCATGCACTGTGTGACCCTCTTCCTTTGCTTGCCCATGCCCTGTGTGGCCCCCTTCCTTTGAATCCCCATGCACTGTGTGGCCCCCTTCCTTTTCTTGCCCATGCACTGTGTGGCCCCCTTCCTTTGCTTGATCATCTACTGGGACTGATTGCTGATGATGCAATGTTTGGTTATTCTGGGAAGCTTGAAATAGAACCATCATCTCATTCATTTGTTTCTTCTGATGTATCATTTCATCTTCTAACCTTTCACTCTTCGCCATCAAAGTTTGCACCACATGCTTTAATTCTTTGTTCTCTTTCTTCCTTTCTTGAAGTGCAGCTAGTGCAAATGAAAGTTGCTCAGATCCTTTTCCACCAGCAACTAGCCCGAACCCATGACTTCTGCTACTTTTCTGAAATATTCTGGAATACAAATCACCTTCATGTACCTCCTCATTAACAAGTGCAGGATTCTCTTCAAAATTCTGCTTTATAGTTTTCTGCAAACAAGATAATTATTAAGAAACAATATTTCAGAAACAAATAATTAAGAAACAAGATAATAATTAAGAAGGTGATTGAGCATGATAATATGTAAGAAACAAGATAATAATTAAGAAACAATATAATCAATCATATACAATAATAATTAGTTCTTCATTACTTACCATCTTCTCTGCAGCAAACTCATTAACTGGTAGTCCTTTGGCTGTTGTATGTGTCATACAAAATAGCTCAGCTCTTCCTATTGTTCTACCTTCATTTATTTCCTGACAAATATGTTTATAAATTGTCAAATCTTCTTTAGTATTAGTTGAGTTTGCTTGTGAAAATAAGAAAATATTAGAGATAAAAACTTACTGCTTGCTCTTGTACCACTGCAAAACTTCTAGAACCTATTGTATGAGTTGAATTTCCTTGTCTACTTATAGTTGCTTTATTCTGCTTACTCAGAGCCTGTATGAAGCAGTATTCAGTATGATTACATATGCTTTCACCATTAATGCATAATTAATACTAATCAACCAAAATTTGCATTAAATTTACCTTAGCTTTCCTAGTGCACCAAATTTTATACAACCATTCCCACTGTTTTGGTGGCATCCTATTTTTACAGCCTGCTTCAATATTGGCTTCCAGTGACAAATGTTTGTTGAAGAAAGTTTTCTTCAACACACATTTAAAGTCCTTCCATTTCTTACTAGCTGATTTTAGAACCCATAATTTGAGATTATCATCCAAAGCAAAAAATGCCTGTCAAATGTCATTACAACATTAATTGATTGGAAGTTAACTTGCATCTGGAAATAATGGAAACAATGTCTACCAAATATGCCATTGCATACTTTACCTTAACTCTATTCCAGAGTTTCTCTTTTTCATGCTTTGGAACCTTGCTCCAATTTGTAGCTCCTAAGGATATCTCCTTTCCTTTGACCAAACTTGCTATGAAGTTAGCCAGTTTGCTTGAAGTCAAACCACATGGCTGACCCAAATGGTTACACTCTATTGTAATTTTGTTGCTTGGATCTACATTCTTCCAAAATCCTTTCAAAACACTAGGTCCTCTCACCCTCTTCTTATTTGTTTCTGTCAGTTTTACAGAATGTAGGTACATTAAAAGATTAAAACATTAGGGATCCAGCTTGCCAGAATGTAAAGCTATTGACTATGTACACAAACCTTGTATATTATTCTCTGCATTATCTTGTCTATTGGTTTCATTGTCAGATCCAGCTTCTGTTGTGGCATCACTATCATATTCATCCTCCTCATGATCACTGTCCTCATACATTTCTTCATAAATTATGTTATTCTATAGGTAAATCAAGTTGTTATTCCATATCATGTATATTAACAACACAAGTGATGAATAATTAGGAATCATGTATATTAACAACATAAGTGATGAATAATTAGCAACACAATGATGACAAATTACCTCTGCATTGTTCTGAAGTCCTCTATCATGTATATTAAATCTTGGGAATACTTGTGTACTTGTAGTTCCAGTTGACATACTTCCTTTTGGCACAATTCCTAATTCTTCCAATCTAATGTTCACCTCATTCTGTCGTCTGTCCTGACTTTCCAACAAGATGGTTCCTGCAATTTCATGTAAAAAAAGATCAACTAAGAAACAAATACATAATATTATGAAATTATACATGATCTAATATTATCAGATTACTTACATGAACTAGTATTATCTACAGTTGAAGGAGTAACAACAAAATGCCATTCTTCATCAGCATGATCTTGCACATAATAGATTTGTGTTGCTTGACTAGCTAGAATGAAAGGTTGACTAAATATTTGTTCATTTGAATGGCTGAAGTTGACTAGAGTGAATCCAAAACTATCATCTCTAATGCCAGTATGTTCAATCCAGTCACATTTGAACAGTACCACATGACCTTTATTTGAATAGTTTAGCTCTACAATATCTTGGATTCTTCCATAATGTACAGCACCATTTGTCTCAGTAAACATAACCCCATTACACTGGGAACTCTTGCCATGTGCATATGAGGATGTATGATAAGTACATCCATTGATTGAGTAACTCTTGTATTTTTTAACCATCATATATGGCTTATGTGCTAGCAATAAAACTTCTTGGTGTACTTCAATTCCTTTCACAACTTGTGATTGGACATAGTCCACAAACCAGTTAAGGAAATTACTGTCATGGTCATTCTCCACCTCTCTCCTGGATCTTCTTTCATTAGCAGATAGAACCAATTTGTGTTTCTCAATATAGAAGGAAATTGAAGGATAGTTGAGGACAACATGTTTTTGTGCTTGGGTCCAAGAAATGAAATCTAGTTCTTCAACTTGACAACTGACAGACAGAGGTCTCCCAATGATTGTCAGATATTCAAAAACCATATCTGAGGAAGTATCACTGCTTATAGGCTCACCATTGATTTTCCTCTCATAATCATGTATAAATGTTGAACAAAATGATATAGTTTCATCAAAAATATACCTTTCAGCAATAGAGCCTTCGAGATGGCTTCTACTACGTACAAAACCTTTAACTTTGCCAACAAATCTCTCAGTGGACCACATATTCCTAAACTGAACTGGACCAGCTATTCTAACTTCTGTTGCCAGGTGTATAACAAGATGCTCCATTATATCAAAGAAAGAAGGTGTATAACCAGCTATTCTAACTTAATGCCACTAACCTATTATCTTCTAACCTCACTTTGTACTCTAAGTTTGAGGCATATCCTTCAGGAAACCTAGCATATTTGATGAATCTGCAAAACATCTTCTTTTGAGCAGGGTTCATGTAAAATATTGGTCTAGGCCAATCATTTTTAGTTTGAGTTGCATCAACATGAAGACCTTCTCTAATCTTCAGCCTCTTGAGATCAAGTCTTGAATTTACATTATCCTTTGTCTTCTTATCTACATCTAGCAGTGTGTTCACAATGTTGTCAAACACATTCTTCTCTATGTGCATTGAATCCAAATTATTCCTAACAAGAAGATCTTCCCAATATTCTAATTGGGAAAAAATGCTTCTCTTCTTGAAGGTTGTTTCAATAGTGTGTACTTCCTCTAGCTCCTGTTCTTCCTCCCCTTCAACTCTTCTCCTCTTCTTCTTGGAACTCCTCTTTTGTTTCTGCAGTTTTCCATATGATGTCTGTATGCCCATTGTCATTTTTGATATTCCATGGCCTGTAGGTTGAATAGGAGGTTCCCTAATTTCAAAAGTCCCATCAAATGACTCAGAATCAGACCTAAAGGCATGATCAGGTGGTAAGAATCTTCTGTTACCTAAATAGCAGGCCTTGTGACCATGCTTCAACCTTCTGGAGCAAGTTCCTAACAGACAATGGGAGCATACAGCAATACTTTCACCACTTAATATACCTCTTCCTAGCCAGTCACTAATAGTCCATAACAGAGCAGCATAAACTCTAAACTTCTTTTCAAATGTAGAATCCATAACAAGAACACCTTTGTGCCATAATACTTGCAGTTCATCAATAACAAGCTGTAAATAAACATTTATATCCTTCCCTGGAGCCTTCCTGCCAGGTATAATAACTGATAAAATGAAGTTTGACTCTTTCATACAATCTGATGGAGGCACATTGTAGGGAAACAACATTATAGGCCAAATACTGTAGGACAGGTTCATGTTTCTAAATGTATTAAAACCATCAGATGACAGACCAAATCTGATGTTCCTTGGTTCTTTAGCAAATTTTCTCCACTTTCTATCAAAGTTTTTCCAAGCAGTTGAGTCAGCAGGATGCCTCATCAACCCATCTTTAGTTCTTCCTTCAGAATGCCAACTCATCAATGGTGATGTTTTGGATGACATAAACAACTTCCTAACTCTCTTTACTAGTGGGAAATGTCTAATCACCTTTTTAGGAACCCTGCTAATCCTTTTTCCATCAACTACACTTTTTTCAGTCTTCCATCTATTTGTATTACAAACAGGACCGACTTTAGCATTTGCATTATTTCCTTTAAAAATTATGCAGTCATTGATACAAGCATCATAGCTATTATAACCAAGTCCAACTGCATTTATGTATTGCTTGCACTCATGAAATTTTCTAGGTAGGGAGTGCCCTTCTGGTAATGCATCTCTGAATAGTGATAACACATCCTCAAATGTAGCTATTGTCATACTGCCAACATTCTTTATGTTAAGGAGTCTAACAAGAAATTGAAGCTTACACAAGCTTTTGCAGCCTGGATATAACTCTTTTTTACCATCATTGACAAAATCTACATATGATTGAACATCCTCCTCCTCATCATCATCATCTATATTATCACTATCCTCCTCTATATCTGATCCTAAAACATTTCTTTTAAACATGCCATATTCATGTAGAAGTTGCTGTTCCATATCATATTTTGTAGGTTGACTGTTATCTTGCTGTTCATTAAGTTGACTACTATCCTGGTCCTCATTAGGCTGGCTATGTGTAGGTAAGTCCATAGATTCTCCATGGTATATCCAGCTGCTATAACCTTTCATAAAGCCTTCACAGATAAGCTGCTCATGGACAGTATCTAAATCTAACCAGAACCTGATCCCACATGTTTTGCATGGACAATTGATCTTCCCATCAATTGCTGAATTAGTGAATGCAAACTCTAAGAACTTAACTACACCAGCTTGATAAATCATAGAATGTCTAGGTGATTGCATCCAAGACTTCTCCAATCTACTACCTACACAATTCATGATTCAATAACTACTCTAACAGAGATGTAATAATAAGTAAAATAATTCCAGTAGAGGGATCCATACCAGATGCTCTTGAATCATCAATGACATTAGCAGGGGGCCGCCGGAGGTAGCTGGTTCGCGGATCGTCTGTCCTGTCGATGCGTGCCTTCTGCTTGGACTCGACGACGTGATCATGTGTCCCAGCCTTGGGGCCGCCTCGATTTGGTGCCTCGATTTGGTTATCCGGTGGATTCTGGACGACCTGGACCGACCTCGATCCCGATCCTAGCCTTGACGCGGCGGATCCCACTCCTACTTGAGCTCGAGCCCGATCCCATTCCATTGATCTAGCGGTGGGTGAATCTCACGCGGACGAAGAGCTCGGCGGTGGGTGGATCTCACGCGGTCGAAGAGCTCAGCGGTGGGTAGATCTCGCGAGGACGAAGAGCTCGGCGGCGGTGGATCTCGCGCGGTTGACTAGGGCACGACGGTGGATTTCGCGAGGCGCGGTGGCGGTGGATCTCGCGCGGATGAAGAGCGTCGCGGTGGGCTACGATCTGCAGAAAAAGGCAGATGCACACATTGTTCTGAATATCATGGAGCTCGCGCGGTGCATCGTTAAGTTTTATGACTCTGCAAACTTTGAGGGGCTAAATAGTAAAAGTTATAATAATATGAAATTCAAAATGTTCTGAACAATTTGTTATTATTCAGAACATAATTTGAAAAAAAGACCCAAGTGCAGGCAAAGCTACTGAACAATTTGTTCCATTCGTTCTGAATAATATGAAATTCAAAATGTTCTAAAAGTTTTATGACTTTGCAAACTGAGGGGCTAATTAGTAAAAAGTTAAAATAATAAACCTGAAAAAGTTAAATTCTAAATTTTAGTAACAATATAGTCTAGGTGCCATGTTCTGAATAATATGAAATTCAGAATGTTTGTTGGCCTTGTAGACATACAAGCATAAAGCCACATGGCCAAATAAAACATTCAATATCATAAAACATTGCTGGACTTGACAGAAAATATCATAAAACATGACATCAATATCATAAAACATTGTTGGACTTGTAGACATACAACCCATTCATTAACAAACTTGTTCTTCCCATTACGATGCACACATTGTTCAACACAAATGACAGAAACTACAAACACATGACACAAACTACACACACATGACAGAAACTACACACAGATGACACAAAGTACAAACAACTGATAGAAACTACACATGACAGCTTCTTGATTCCTTGCACATTATCTTCAAGGGTCTTCAATCTCCACAAAGTCAAGGCAAACTTGACCATTCAATGGATTTGCAATGATCAGCAATAGTGACCCCTCCATGATATTTTCCACAGCCCTGAAATGCTGCCAGCCTATTGTAAATGCAATTCTGTCTTCTTCATCTTCCATGTGGTACCAGCCTTCAAGTGGCACATTTAAATCCCTCATCCACAAAGTTGAATTTCCTTGCCATGGGAACCCAACTTCTTTGAATGGTTTTGCAGATAGGAACTGGTATATTGCATATATAGATAGTGAGAAAATAATTTACCATATTGCATATACAGATAGTTAGAAAATATACAGTATATGATAGGAACTTACCAGTGCATCATGTTGAACATTTTCCTGATTATACTTGTGTACCATAAACTGCATGTCTTTGACACTCTCATAAAACTCATCTTGTGCTAGTTCTTCTCCTAGTTTTAGAGCTAACACCTTGTAGATACCATAGTTTATGGTTGCCATGTTATCCTCACTAATTGCTCTGATGTCTGAGAAGATGGTTTTATGCAGTATATCTCTGATTTCAGGCATCACAGAGTAAACAACTGCTCAAAAATGTAAACAAATAATAAGCAAGTTTTCATATACTGGATGCAATATCAAAGTACATAGAAATGCTTGTTATAATACCTCCATCTGCAACAATATGTGTCTCTACATAAGCATGGTTGACAATTTCAGACACTACAATAGCAAACATTTTGTCTTCCTCCAGATACCTGAAAGAGACAACCTCACCTTCCTGGATATCGTACTTTCTAACAAGTGATGACCAGTATGGTCCACAAATGGTTGTTCTTGCCAATTCTTTCTCCAGGAGGAAGACATAAAAGTGCATGTTATTGCATCTTGCCACCATCCAGTTCTTTGATTTTGCAAACTTCTCAAGTTGTTCCTTGAATTTGCAAGGCACAGCCTGAAACTTCATTACAAACAGACAAAAATAAGATCAGCAGTCAGATAAGATTATCAGATACTACATTTTGTATGTTAAGAAGTAACTAACCACTCCATGATGAAATCCTGGCATCATCATCAAATCAAAGGAAACTGCACGCCTGTCGGAGTGTAGACCGCAGTTTTCCATAGGTTGCTGGCACAGAATACAATTCATTTCCTCTATTTTGCTTCGGAGCAGAACTGCAATCTGAAGAATAAAAGGAGATTAAACCATTGGTAATCACAAAATAAAAGGATAACTGCAATCTGAACAATGTAAGCAATCAGTAGTAGAAAAGGAGATGGACAGGAACTCACCCAGATGAAAATTTGAGCCAAAATAGAACAGGAACTCACCAGACGAAATGGCAATCAGTATGCTAGTCTATTTAAACACATTATAAGATAACTGGCGCAGCACACAACCCCACTTCCCTCACTTCCCCCACTTCCCAGGACGTTATTAGATTAATTACTTGGATTAATTACTTGGATTAATTATTACCCCCACTTCCCCCACTTCCCAGGACGTTATTAGATTAATTACTGGATTAATTACTACAGATAGTTAGAAAATATACACTACATGATAGGAACTTACTAACTGTAGTTAATTTAATCTTCATGAACAAAATACAAACCTGCTAGACATAAGTACAAACTGTAGTTAATTTAATCTTCATGTAGTCAATGTATATGAACAAAATTTATAAAATGTAGTCAATGTAATATTTCATTGTTTGAACAGAATTCAGAAAATGAGAACAAATGTAGTCTAGGTGCCCATGTTCTAAATACTTAAAATTCAGAACAATAAAGGCCTTCTAGACATAACTGTGAACAAGACATAGAATTTCAGGGAACAGACAAATAATATCAGGGAACAGGCATCATAAGTACTATATTACAAGTGACACGGTAAATATTACATAATTATACAGACAAATAATATCAGGGAACAGACATCATAAGTACTACATTACAAGTTACACAGTAAACATTACATAATTATACAGTACAACCCAGCTAGATAACTACTGAACAATCTAGATTACTACTTCAGTACAACTCAGCTAGATAACTACTGAACAATCTCAACAAAGTTCAGCCCAATGTAATCAAGCTTGTGCTCTACCTTGATCACAAGCATTGCAGCCCATCCAACATCAGCAGCATCTGTGAAATCATTCCACTTTGTGGTGAAACTAACCTCTCCATGTTCCTTACTGATGGAGTAGGCACATTCAATGAAATCTTGTTCATCTCCATCTAGTTCTTGCCCCTCCCTATAGAGATGTGTCATGCCCTGCACAGGGTACTTGTAGCCTTGTATAGCCTCAATAGGCATGAACTGTAATATGAGAGCAATTGTTACAATATGAGAGTAACAAATAAAGTAGTAATGCAGAAAAGTAATATGAGAGTACAAACTAACCAGTGCATTCCATGCATCGTTTTCTTCAGTCATCTTGTGTATCCAGAAATTCTTTTCATCTTCACTTTCAAATAACTCATGTTGTGTCACATGAACATCTTTGTACATGGCAAATAAGATGGTGGCCATGTCCTGTTCAGTGATTGAGTTAATATTAGAGAAGATGGTCCTGTATAGGATGCTTCTTAACCCAGAAGGGACATCTCCAATCGCTGAGGGAAGATAGGAAATACACGAATTAGTAATAGTACATGTAAAACTGGGACATAAATTAAACATGTTACTTAAAATTTGATTATCTAAGACTTACAAGGTGCTTCATGAATGTATTTTTCAACATCATTTGAGTAGAAAACTACATGTAATAAATTTTTCACATTCTCAATGGGATCTTCATCATATTCAAACTCAACAACATCATTGAGTCCAATATCGTAGACCCTCATTAGAGATTTCCAGTATGGACCACAAATAGTTGTCCTTTACTCATCCTTCTGCAAGTACAGATCAAAGTTTCTAATGGCATTGGTGTTAGCAATCATCCAATTATTTGGAATGAACTCATTTAGTTTCTCCCTAAATGAGCATGGAACAACCTGTAGTTAAACAATAATGTAATCAACAAAAGACTGTTTGGTCCTGAAACCTGAAACATGTAATCAACAGACAGGGAAAGGAGAGGGACTTTGGAAAACTTACCACTCCATCATATGGAATATTTTCAGTAATGACAACCTGGAACATGGTTACCCTTCTCTGTGTCCTTCCACAGTTGTGTGCAGGCTGCCCGCACACAACACAGTCCATTGTAGCAGAAACTACACACACATGACAGGTAGTAGACTAAGCATGGATTATTGCTTAATTACAAAAAAAATAGATAGTAGACTAAGCATGGATTATTAATCAATTACAAAAAACAGATAATTACAGAAAAAACCCTAATCAAGAACAGAAAACCTTGTGCATGCATCAAGAACAGAAAACCTTGTGCATGCGTCAAGAAAAGATAACCCTAATCTAGTGTAATCTGTCGACCTTGTGCATGAATCAATTACAGAAAACCCTAATCTATCGAAACCACTCACCAAATGAACAGTTGTAGGAAGAGGGATGCCTTGCGCTCACTGCAAAAATTAGTAGGAAGAGGGATTAATTAAGATGGAAACGGAAAATAATGAAGATTAAATCTAGAGGGGAGAAGATTGTTGGAAGAATCAATCAACAGAACTGAACAAATGGACATGAGAGTAGATTGTTGGAAGAATCAATCAATCAAGAGTCAAAAGATGGGCGAAAACGATGTAGAAGAGTGGCGGTTGAATCTAGAACTCACCGTTCCTGGAAGAGAGAGGGGATTCCTGATGAAATGCTATGATTTCTGTATCTGCAAGTGATGAAACAAAGAGAGAAAGAAAGATTAGAGCTATAACTCTAAATAAAATGATGTAGAAGAGGGAGAAAATGATGTAGAAGAGGGGCGGTTGAATCTAGAACTCACCCTGGGAGAGACTGCCGACTAGGAGAGAGAGGGGCGGAGAGACTCGGTTCTCTCCTTTTTATAACGTCACTGCGTCTTTTCGGTTCCTGATATTTTGGCCCTATTCAAAGATGGGTCTTGCACCAGGAATAACCTTTCAAAGATGGGCCTTGCCAGCAAAAGAGTTTGAAAAATAAAAAATATTACCAGCAAAAGAGTTTGAAAAATAACAAAAAATATTTTCAGATAACAAACAGCCATATGGAGTTTGAAAAATAACAAAAAATATTTTCAGCAAAAGAGTTTGAAAAATAATAAAAAACAAAGGGGTTGTTGCAACAACTTACCCTGGCTATTGTGAGAAATTAACACAACAGCCATATGGAGTTGTTGCACATATGCTTTCAGATAACAAAAAATATTCAGGATTCATGATAAACAAACACAACTTGTTACATCCACATTGGAATACAACACAAATGGAGCACACTGTTTAACACAAAGTTGATACATAATTCAATACAAAGTTTAACACTGAAGCCAGAAAACACACTGGATACATAGACCAATACAACACTGGATATTTCATGTGATGAAACCTAGTTGATGATCTCTACAAAGTTGAGACCAATATACTCTTTCATGTGCTCTACTTTTATCAGAAGAAGTGCTTCATTGCCAATGTTAGCAGCATTGGTGAAATCAGTCCATCCATTCTGAAAACATACATGTTCCATGTTCCAGGCAATGGAGTAAGTGCAGTCAATAAATTCTTCATCTTCTCCTAATAGTTGTCCCTCCTTGGATAGATGAGCAATGCCAAAAGGTGGATACCTGTACCCATCTATAGCCTTAGTAGGCATGTACTGCAAAAGAAAACTTTCATAAGTTAGAACAATTGCCTTTAATTTATGTGATTCATCTTGTGGAAACTTGCCAGTGCACTTACCAATGCATTGAAGTTAACATTCCAGTGATTCATCTTGTGCACCCAAAAATGTTTCTGGGTCTTTGGTTCATAGAATTCCATCTCCACAAACACATCTTTGTAGATGCCAAATAAGATTGCACCCATTTCCTGCTCTGTAATCGAGTTGATGTCTGAGAAGATGGTCCTGTACAGGATACTTCTTATTGGGATAGGCAAATCTCCTACAACTGATCAAAAATGGAGGATGGGTTAGTGTTTAATGTTCAAAAAAATATGTAACAAATTGAAAAAGGATGAGTTAGTCTTCATATACCAGTTTCTTCAACTACATCTTTCTCAACATAGTTGGAATGAACTGTTATGTCAAATGAATTATCTAAAGGCTCAAATGGGTCATCAGTACATCGAAAATGCACAACATCTCCCAGCCCAATATCATAAACTCTAATTAAATATTTCCAGTAAGGGCCACATATCAGTGTAGCTGACTCATCCTTCTGTAAGAATAAATCAAATCTGCGAAATCTTGGGCTCTTGGCAACTAACCAATTTCCTAGAACTAAAGTGTTCAACCTTTGTTTGAATGAGCATGGAACATTCTGCAGTTTGAACAAAACTCAGTCTAAACTATTGCAATTAGTATATCACATAAGCAAAATCAAGAGAGCTTACCACCCCACGTCTAAAACCATGGCTAATGACAACTTCAAATCCATTAGCTCTCCTGTTAGATCTGCCACAATTGTGTGCAGGCTGATCACAGACAACACATGTCATTTCATCCATCACCTACAGATAATTGTATAGAAATAAATATTAGTTACAGATTGAGTAAAAAGTAAGAACATGATAGTTGAAGAGAAAGTTCTCCAAATCCAGTTAAGTTCTGAACTTAACTGTTCCTATCTGGCGTGCTGATGATCCAGAGAATGAACTGCAAATCCAAAAAGGAATGATAGCATCATGATAAATGAATTAGAAGGAGATTTATGTATAAGATTGAAGAAAATAAATCACCTTGAGAGAAATGCTCTCTACCCCACGTCCTGATGCAAACTGGAAAAGAAATGCGTCTGGTTTCTCTTTCTTTTATAGAGGGGGGAGGTAAAACTGACATACTACCCACGCCCTCCACTTATCCCACGATGTGGCCCATCTACTTTCCACTTGCACACACAAAATCAGGACAATTAAATGATACAACTATTAAATAACTAATTCCCACCGTCAGAATATGTCAATCTTCTAAATACTGGTTAATTTAAACTATAAATTTAGACTACAAATTTAGACTAGATGCCTATGTTCTAGATAGAGTATAATCCAGATCAGTGATGGCATTCTAGTCAATATAAAAGAAACTGATCATATAAAATGTCGCACATGAGAACCAAATCTTACTAATCATATAAAATGTTGCACATGAGAACCAAATCTTACTGATCATATAAAATGTTGCACATGAGAACCAAATCTTACTGATCATATCAAATCTTACTGATCATATAAAATGTTGCACATGATAACCAAATCTTATTGATCATATAAAAGGTCTTACAACACTTGACTTGGTGTCAATTGCAGATTTGCAGGTACATTCCTAATCTACTCAAGTTTTATTATCAACAGCTGGAGCCATGCAGCTGGATCCCTAATTTTTACTGGAAGGGTTCTAGTGTCCCTGAAACTGAACAGGCATACATCTCCCTCTTTCAGATTGAATTTTTTGACAATATTTGCCCATCCAAAACTGATAACTGCTTCTCCATAGTCATTTAGCACCATTCTGCAGTACTCAGTCTTAGACACTGTTGGAATGTTCACAGCAAGAAGAATTACTTCAGAACCTTTAGGAATCCCATGTTTGGGAGCTCTTGAGCATAAGATAGGCTTCAGGAACTTCAGAAGATAAGTAGATGTGAATTCTTGAGAAAAATCCTGCAAATCACAAAGATCTATTATGATCAAAGCATGATGTATTTGTTGCAAATCACAAAGTTCACATAAAACTTCATGTAAGTAAGAAGTACTAACCATTCTTCCTTCTCCAGGTCTCCAATGAACATAATCAAAGGTAGCTATTATATTGTTTTCTGCCAATTTCCAAACATACTCCTTGATTTCAAGTCTTGGTATCTCCTCTACAAAGCTTCTCAATTGCATTACTTGATTGAATGTTAATTCTACATTGTTTGCAAAAATGCATTTATGGTCAAAAGATTCTTCTCCAGCATGACCAGGTCCTACATGACAAAATAAAGCAATTTGTTACCATCACCCAAATAAGTATAAGAAAGAAGCCCCCTTTCATCAATATCACTCAAATAATTCTATTCTTCTCCAGCATGACCAGGTCTTGAAAGTAAGAATCATACCTCTAATTGTAAGAAGCCCCCTTTCATCAACATCAGATGTGCTGTCCCTACATATAAATATTGTTAAATATTTTCAGATACCATATTCATGAACATAATATACTAAAAATGTTTTTTATTAAGACAGAGTATTACTCTTCAAGTTTAAGAATCTCTAGTTTAAGATAAAACCACTGGTGCCTGAGTCTTGGTGGAAGATTCCTCTCATCTGTGAAACTAACATGCAAACGTCCCCTTCCTTCAAATTAAATGCTTCTACCACCTTTGCCCATCCAGGAGAGATGATATGGGCCTTGCCATCATCATGAAGTTTCATCCTGCAGTACTTGATGGGAGATCCTAACTTGAGCTTTACACCTAAACTGATCACTTGTGATCTGGCTTGAACACAATGCATCATAATGTGCTTATCCATAAGGAACTGCAGAAGGTACTTTCTAGTGAACACTTGGCTGAATTCTTGGAAGTATTAAGATAAATTATCTATCAAATTACAACACTACAAGCTAGAACTGTGAAGCAAAAAAGAAACAGAGTTGAAAACATATAGACCTACCATTATCCCCTCTATAGGATCAACATTAGTTGATGTAATCGCGCTAACATAATCCATAACTGCAGGTCTTGGTAGCACTTCAACAATGCTTCTAAGCTTCATTACTTGCTGGAAATTCATCTCAACTAAATTTCCAAAAAAGCAGTTTGTATCAATTGTTTCAAAACCTGAATGTCCAGGTCCTAACAAAGATAGATCAATGTGTGTTAGTCACTAAATGTATTAACAAAGATAGATCAATGGAAATATACAGAAAGGTCAATGGTGAGAAACATACCTCTAGTTGTTATCAATAGTATTTCATCTCCCTCATCTTGTTCTTGTTCACTGAATTGCAGATACGAAGTTGTTAAGTTCATAATTACAGACAAAGAATTACATATTTAAGTTGGAGACAATTAAATAATTACGGATAGCATACAAGAAAAACACAACTGAATAATGCAGACAATTAACCCTATAGTAAAAATTACATATTTTTTACAGAAGGATGAGTCAGATCACAAAAGATCTGGAACCCTATAATTCTAACGGATGAACAGAAAGGAGAAGTAGAGTTCTAACCTGGAGTTCTCACGCGGAGGAGAAGAATCTATGGCCAGTTCGGCGGAAATGCTCCGGATGATGCGGCGGCGGCGGTCCATTGCCGTGCAGGAGGCGGCGGAGGAGAGGATCTGGCGGCGCAGCAGGTGTTTTGGTGGCGCGGAGGAGAGGATCTAGCGGCACAGCAGGTGGTGCAGCGGCGTGGAGGAGAGGATCTGGCGGCGCAGCAGGTGGTGTGGCGGCGCGGAGGAGAGTATATGGCGGCGCAGCAGGTGGTGCGGCGGCGTGGAGGAGAGGATATGGCGACGCAGCAGGATGGTGCGGCGGCGCGGAGGAGAGAAATGGGGTGTTCCTGCGAGGTGGAAGGACTAAAACAAGGCATATTAGACGCGGGGGCGTTCCTTCGAGGTGGAAGGACTAAAACATAACAAAAAAATAAAAAGAGAGATGTTACTAGAAAACGGGATAACTAAATAGACAAGGTGGAAGGACATGCAATGAAACGTTACAAACCGAGGGACTAAAATGCACAATGACGGCACTATAACATAGCAGTCACGTCCCACACTCTCACTTTCCACTCCTCACTCACTCCCTCCACTTAGGGTTCCTCCTCCCCCGCCGCCGTAGCTTAGGTTTCGGACGAAACCATCCACCGTCGTCGTAGGTTTTCCTCCACCGCCGCCGTAGCTTAGGTTTTCCGGCGAATCTCCTCGCCGGAAACGTACGGTAGGTCTTCTTTCTTGATCTACATCTTCTTTCTTTCTTTATCTGCATCTTCTTTCTTTCTTGATCCGCATCTTCTTTCTTGATCTGCTCGCGATTAGATGGATTCCAATGTCTGCATCTTTGATATGATCTGCATTTGTTCTGT
Source organism: Avena sativa (assembly GCA_916181665.1). NCBI lineage: Eukaryota > Viridiplantae > Streptophyta > Magnoliopsida > Poales > Poaceae > Avena > Avena sativa. The sequence continues at coordinate 413,296,810 of OV702297.1, forward strand.
AATCTGCATCTACTAGTTCTGTGAATCTGTTAGTGTGCACTGGTTCTAGATCTGTTAGTTTTTTATATGCTATGATCTGCATTTGTTCTAGATCTGTTAGTTTCTTGATAATTTTTGCTATGATCTGCATTTGTTCTATAATCTGCATCTACTAGTTCTGTGAATCTGTTAGTGTGCACTGGTTCTAGATCTGTTAGTTTTTTATATGCAGATAAAAAATGTTTCTTATATGTTAGATCTGTTAGGTTTGCTCTGTTAGTTTTTGATCTACTAGTTTAAATTATCTGTTAGATAACTCTAACAGAACATGAATGTAATCAGAATGATAACAGAACATGAATGTTCTACAGGTTTGATCTACATTTGTCATGAATGATAATCAGAATGAATGATAATCAGAATCTGCATTTGTTCAGAATGTTAGATAATTGTAGATTCATGTACATTCTGAACATGAATGTTCTGTTAGTTTATTTGTTAGTTCTTGATCTGTTAGTTTCTGAACGTGATACTTTATACTTGCAATGATAATTGTACATTCATGTTACTGTCCAATTGCAGACTAGCTTTGTTTCTGATTAATTGCAGTCTAGCTTTGTTTCTGACTACTTTTACTGCTTTATATTAGATGAATTCCAATGTCTGCGATCAACATGACTGCCAGTTCTGTGCTATTGTCAAGGACAATGATAATGTCATCGACATTCCTGATGACACTGACAGTGACAACAAGGACAATGTCATCCCTCTCCCTGATGACAGTTCCAGTGACAGCAGCTCTGTGAACTCCAGTGACAGCAGCTCTGAGGAAGAAGAGGAGGAAGAAGAGGAAGAGGAAGAAGAGGAAGAGCTGCTGGAAAGGGGTATGTAATTATGCATCTTATAGTAGCACATGTGATGTCTCTGTTTTAACAGTGTGCACAATTTGAAATGTTACTAATATGAAGCATGTGTGTCGAATTTGTGTTGTATCAGGACCTCAACTCAGGGGACTAGAAAGGGTTGACAGTCAATGTTTCTTTGGCAATCAAATGTTTCTGAATGAAGATCAGGTGACCTTCCTTGCTGACTGGTGCAAAGACCCTAAACCAAAAATCAGATACTATGTGTACAAGATGACAGAGTCATCTGTCATGAGAAATAAATGAAAAATGGTAAGATGGTTTCTACTATATATATTCCATAGTACTATGGTAGATGAACAGTTGAAAGTATGCTAACTGTCCAAAAACTCGATATTTACACAGGAATTTGCAGCAGAGTACACTCGCAAGTATCTGAAGAAGTTCCTGGATGAATCGATAACTGTAAGGGTTGAGCACATGACCAGTGAAGGGAGATATGATGTCAGGATGAAGATGGGTGTCTCAAACAGAGCAATTATGACAAGTGGATGGTGGCCAGCTATTCAGGCTTTCAGAATAGTTAAGTCAGAACTGGTGTTGTTCGCTTTCTGGTTAGATCAGGTGAAGAATCTCAATATTATGCTTGCGTCGCTTCCAGGTGATCTCTACTTCCTAGGTTAAATGAAGTAGTGTTGATGATGGTGAGTGCAAGTATAAAGTATGCACATTTGATCAGTACTTTTGGATGTTAGTATCTAATGGTAGTATGTAAGTATGGAAGTATGCACAGTTGGTCAGTACTAGTAAGTTCTAATGGTTCGTGGACTACTAAGTTTATGTGGTATGTAATTATGCACTGGTAAGTTTGATCAGTAGCAAGAATTACCTGGCAATTATCTACTATGTTTACATTCAGTTATGCCTGCAATTCTATAAAAGTGCCACTAAAGGTTCAGCTTTAGAGGCATTGTTGATACTGCCTCTGAAAGCAAACCTTTGGAGGCACTTTAGTGGTACTGCCTTTGAAAGTTTTTGCCTGCATATTTTGAAAGTGCCACTAAAGGTTCAGCTTTAGAGGCATTGTTGATACTGCCTCTAAAAGCAAACCTTTGAAGGCACTTTAGTGGTACTGCCTTTGAAAGTTTTTGCCTGCATATTTTGAAAGTGCCACTAAAGGTTCAGCTTTAGAGGCATTGTTGATACTGCCTCTAAAAGTAAACCTTTAGAGGCACTTTAGTTGTACTGCCTCAGAAAAGTTTTTGCCTGCATGTGGTGAAAATGCCATAGAAGATGAACTTTTGGAGGCACTTTTTTTTGCCTTCAAAGATGATCTATTGGAGGCATTATTTTTTCCTACCTTGCATTATCCAACATTGTGAGGCACCACACAGGTAAGTGCCTTAAAAAGGAACATTTGAAGGCACTTTAGAAAATTCCATTAGGAAAGTGCCTTAGATTCCCGAACGTGACATAGTGAGTAGCCGCCGCCCTAACCCTATCCCTAGGTTGATTTTTTGTTTTGATCTGCAGTTGCTACCTTCTTGTCCCCCGAGCTTTTCTTGTTGCATGCCGATGATCCAGTGGTGATAAGGTTCTCTCCGTGATCACCATCGGGAGACAAGTGAGTTTTTTTAGCAACCGCATATATTTCTTTATTATGCATAATATCTAGTGATACCGGTCACTATATGATATACCACGATACCATTTCTTCAAAAAATACATTTTTAAGTTAAAAAAATCGAAAAAAGTATAATTATGCACAATATGTATTGTCTTCATAATACCTAAGATTTTCATAACTGAATCCAAAACAAACGGAGAAACGAAAAAAAAACAAATTGACATATAAATAATGACTTTTGAGGTTTTGTCTTTTTGTGCACTATTTATGTTGGATTTGTCATTTTTGTTTCTCTGGTTGTGTTTCGAATTTGATGCTGAAATACTTAGGGATTGTGTACACATATCTTGTGAACATTCGTGATTTTTTTCAAAAAATTTAAAAACTTAAAAAATATACTTTTGAGAAATGGTATCATATACTGACCGGTATCACTAGATATTTCCTCATGAAAGCAACACATGTGGACACTAAAAGATAGACCGGCATAAAATGATTATACTATAAACTTTGCAGGAAAATTCTAAGAGATCGAGAAATACAAAACAATCTCTAGGATTTCTTGCAACCACCGAAGCCAGCGGCCGCCGTCCCACTCCAGCGCCGTCGGGACACACACTGGACGAACCTCCACCATTGCAAGATCCGGAAAAGCACCATCGCTAACGAGGCTTCGTGAGTCGATGAACAAACATGCTACACGCAGCGAGGCACATGTCGTTGTGGCACGTCGACCGAGGGACGTCCCCTTGCTGTCCTGGACCAAGATCCACCACCTCTCATTGACGAAGTTAGTGAAGAGCGACAAATTCACCACTTCCGGACTGACATCCTTGCTCTGCTCCATAGAAGTGAGGCTAAGGGCATCTCTATCGTGCTGACCCAATCTGTCCTTGCGCGTCCGAACTCGTCCGAGCGGACTGGCAAACAGGTGCGCAGGGCGACCCATCCGGACAAACACACACGGACCGACCCATTCGTGCACGAAATTTGGGCATCACTTGGGTCGGCCCAGACAGCGCGCTTGTCCTCGTGCGTCCTCCCTTTACCTTTGGGGTCCCTCCCGCCAATGGCACAGAAACCACTCTACTTCTCCCTCTAAAAAACCTCTTCCAAATTTCCATTCGCGAGAGCGGGAGGAAAGGAGATGGATCCCGTTGCCATGGCTGTTGCACCTCTAGCGTTCCCGTCGCCAAGAAGCGCGGGCGACTGAAGAATATCGCCAAGGACCTGACGATGGAGGAGCGGGAAGTTGAGTCGAACAAGCGTGCTGGCCGATGGGTAGCGGCGAGAGCTCGACTCATCGCTGCCAGGCTCGACAAGGAGCGCCGGGAGGAGAAAGAGCGCTTCCTCGCCAACCAGAACAGGGTTGACACCAACGAGCTGACAATGAATGCCGTCAAGCACGTCATCAACATTATCAAGCGGGAGGTGATGACCGCCGCTTTCGGCGTCACCATCGCTTTCGATGGAGTCGTCGCTCTTCCTGGCCTGGCCATGGCCAGCACGTCCTCTACCAGCTCCGTCACTTCCGCGCCTAGCAGCCGGCCACCAGGTCAGCCTAGAACGCCAGGCCCACACACGCCCTCGCTTGGTGTCCACACTAGGATCATGGAATCGCTCTCCCGGTTCGTCCACCCCAACACAGCATCGTCAGAGGCGGGAGAGATCGCCATCGACTCAAACCGCACTCCATCGACAGTGGACGCAACCCCGGAGACGTCGAAGAAGCTGAAGGGTTCGCAGCATAGAAAACAAAAAAAATCCTACGATGGGAACATCTAAGTACCAAGATCTATCTACTAGATACAAGTAACGGGTGGATATACATCCATAGAATACATACCCTCGAAGACCGAATAGTGTTAACGAGGTTGTACTCATGGATGATGTAGACGAACGCTTGTTGATCTCAAGATCGTGATGAAGTCCATCTGGTCCAACCGGTCCAGCACCGTCAAGTCCAGCACCGCAAAGCAGTGGTGCATTCGTGATCGCACACACGTACGGGTACCCCGACAACCTCCACGCCCTCGCTCCAGCGAAGCAGCGGAAGCAACAAATCCTTCCAGAAAAACCCACCGGGAACATGTATCTCGCTGATCCGAGACCATGGGGAAATTCTAAAGAGGGAGAGAGATCCTTCGCGAGGAGGTGTGATTTGAGAGGATGAGAGGGGGGCACCCCAAGGGGCATGGCGCCAGCCATGGTGGCTGCCCCCACCTCTTCCACATTCATGTGGGTGGAGCTCCCACTCAAAATGAAAAGCCTCCACTCCCATAAAAGAGCCTCCACTCAAAAATCCACTCACATGCATTAAATTTCCACCAAATTTAATGCAAGCTCTCATTTAAATAAAACTCTTTTATTTATTTATTCAGAATTTTGTTAATTACTTTAATTAACAAAAATTCACATAAAACCCCTTGCTAGTATTCAATTTCACATGCAGAACCAGTTTCAGCAATTTCAACCGAAACAGTTCCGGTGTCTAGTGAAATAAATTCATGCGCTTTCCTTTTCTTTTTATGACATATCATTTGCTCCGAATGGTGTCGGTATCCCTTAAGTGTGTCACCCTACGGTTCGCGAATAATACAGACATGATCGAGACCCATCTCCAATCAATAATCAGCAGCAGGACCTAGAGATCCGTACTGACTCCCACACATTCAACGATGACTTCTGTGATCGTGTGAACCTTTTACGCTAGTATCTTAATCCCTTTTGAAAGGACTATATCTTCTCATGATATCTTTTTTTGGTGTTAATGATAATCCCAACTGTGTTTTAATTGTGCGCTTGAGTTTCAGGGGAAACGTTGTTGATGTCTCCTTCTATAGTGGTGGATGCTCTCTTGGGATCTCATGAAGACGGTGGCCTTTTAGTCTTCTCCTAGTTTCTCTCCGATTATTGTTTTTAGGTCACCGTACTATTAAGAGGGGCTCCATTTTGGAAGGCTGTGGGAAATCACATGTTCTTGCACAAACCTATATGCACCGCCACAGCCATCCCATTATCCCGTGAGAGAGAGCGTGTTCCTGTTCTGTTGGAGCCTTTTGTGTCTCACCGGAACTTCCGGCCTAGGCCGGAAGTTCCGCTCAAACTTTTTATGCGGGATGTTCTACACTTTGTTCTGACGCTAGTTCCGCCCCAAGTTCTGATGGTGAATCAGTAACCTTCTGTTCGAAGAGTTCTATTTGCTGGAACTTGGGCCGGAACTTGCATCGGAACTTGTCCTGCCAAAAGTTCCTGAGCGGAACTTCCGCCAGAAGCCGGAACTTCCGGTCAGATTCGCTTCACGACCCAAAAGTTCCGCCCCAGGTTCCGGTGGCGGCTCAGTAACCTTCTGTTTTGAAGCGTTCTATTTGCCGGAACTTGGTCGGAACTTGCATCGGAAGTTCACTGGAACTTCCGGTCTGTTTTGACCGGAACTTCCGGTTGCGCTTCTGGAGCGGGCGTCAACGGTCTGATGACCGTTGGAGCCAGGCTGGGCAGAACTTCCGGCCTCTCACCGGAACTTCCGGTGAGGTCGCGGGGGCTGTAACGGTTCAGCGCGAGGGGGCCTATTTAAGGCACCCCTCTTCTTCCTCCCACTCTCTCTCGAATTTTTCTCTCTCCTCCATTAATGCTTGAGCTTCACCTCACTAGATCTCTCTCTCTAGCCACTCAAATGACTTGATCTTTTGAGAGGTGAGGGAGGTGACCTAGATCTACACTTCCACCTAAGAAGATTTGATTTCCCCACCCATCCTTTGTGGATCTTGTTGCTCTTGGGTTTCTTGGAACCCTAGATGGTGTAGGGCATCCTCGGAGCTAAGGCGTGCATTGTAAAGCTTTGAGGTGTCGTTGAGGGTCTCCAATTGAGTTGTGGAGCCTCCCCCTCAACCTCGGTGTAAAGGTTTCGTTTGGTGCCTTCAAGGTCACCGGTTAGTGGATTGTGAGGCCTCCTTTGTGGGGGAGCTCACCGGAGAAGAAGGTGAGGCCTTTGTGGCGCTCGGGTGACCTTGTGTGGCCCTGACACCTCTCCAACATAGACGTAGCTCCTTGGGAGTGAACTACGGGAATTACATCTCCGTGTCTCCTCTCCGGTTACTTTGCTCCCTTCCTTTACTCCTTGTTATTTACTGTTTTTGTTGTTGGTGTTTGTTTTCTTGCATTTAGGTTGTTCACTTAGTTGCATCTCTAGATAACTTCCTTTCTCGTTGAGCCTAAAAGTGAGAAACAAATTAAAATTGGGTAGACGCCTATTCACCCCCCTCTAGTCGTATCAAGTCGGTACTTTCAATTGGTATCAGAGCCAAGGCTCTTATTTCGGGCTTTACCGCCTAAGAGACTATGGCCGACGAAGGGGGTAGTGAAACCGAAAAATCCAAGAACTTGGCCACTATGGATGACCTCAAGCAATTGGAGTCATCCATGATGTCCAAGTTCGAGGAAATGATGACTCTCTTGCAGTCTCTCAAGCCAAACCCCATGGTTGCTATTGACACACCCCAACCCAATGAGGTTCCTCCCACCGTTACGGTGTCCGCCCCGGGGGTAACTCCCGCGGCTGCCACCACTCACTTGGGACTTGGTTTTGTTGCTCAAACCTCTACCAAGGTTCCAAGTGAGAACATCGAGGAGCCCGAGAACCCAACTTCCAAAGAGGAAAATGGAGGAAAGGACTACTCGGCGGTACCCCCACCGCCGAATTACACTCCGGATCCACCCATCCCCATGCCACACATTATACCTCAAGGAGCACCACCCATGCTAGATACTTCTAATTTCGCCAATTGGCAATATCTAATGCGCTCACATATTTCCAGCTCATCTATTGAGTTAATGAGGATTGTGGAGGATGGATTCTCTCCATATGACCCAAAGAAGTTGACACGAGGTGAAGTGGTGGACAAGCAACTCAATGCCACAGCTTTGGGAATGATTCAAAAGGTCTTGACTCCAAAGGATTTTGCTCACATTCGCCAATTTGACACCGCGAAGGAAGCTTGGGATCAACTCGGCGAGCTCTTTGTTGGGAATGCTAGCATCCAAAGCTCCAAGTTTGATGAGATCAACAACGAGTGCGATGGTTTCGCAATGCAAGATGATGAGACCCCCGAAGACATGTATAGGCGCCTTAAGGTCCTTTGTTCCACTATGAGGGACCTTGGGGCTCACTATGTTGATGATAAGTTTATGAAGAGGAAGTTCATTCAAGCTCTCCTCCCATTTGAAGAACAAAAGCTCAACTCTATCAAGGGAAGAACCAACTTTCACTTAATGACCTCCCAAGAAGTCTTGAGTGAAGTTATTGCCATGACTATTGCCAAGAAGAATGCGGAGTCCGCTCGATCTAGAGCTATTGGGTCAACCAAAGTGAATCTTGCTTTGAAGGCCAAGGCTATTGAAGTTGATGATGATGATACATCAAGTGAGTGGTCTCAAGAGGATCTCAAATGTGCCTTCAACGAACATCTTGCTCTCACTTCAAGGGCCTTTTGGAACAAGTCCGGATTCAAGTCAAGATCAAGGGACAACTCAAGATTCAACTCACCCAACAAGTCTCCCAAAGCAAGGTCGTGTTACAATTGCAACGATAAGAGTCACTTCGTGGCCAAGTGTCCCTTTGATAACCGTGAAGACAATGGTGGTCGTCTCATTCACAAGATCAAGTCAAGACCTCCTCATCCCTTGAACAAGAACTACGCCGTCAAGAACGCCACTAACAAGGAACGAGCAATTGTGGTCCATGAAGAATATCTTTCGGGCACGGATGAAGAAGATGATGATGAAGTTCATGGTGGAGAGATTGTGGGGGTTGCTGCTATTGCCACTACCTCAACTCCACGTCTATCCCTCTTCGACTCGCCAAATGAAAATGTCATCTCCTCCAACCAAAAGTGCTTCATGGCCAAGGCCACCGAGGTAACACCGAAACCCACTCCTCAACCTATCTCTAGTAAGCCTTCCTCTCTTGATCTTGTTGGTCTAGAGGTGAAGAAAGAGATGATTGACACGTGTGAATTTGTTGCTACCTTAGATGAAGAAACTAAAAACTGCTTTGAGTCCTTACTTGCACAACTTGACAATGCTAGAGATGCCTTAGATGAAAAGGAAGAACTTCTTGACTTGCTAGGTAAAAATGAAAGAGATGCCGCCGATGAAATTGCCTCTCTCACTCAAAGTCTTGAGGATGAACAAAATATGAGAATTAATCTTGAAGAAAATGTGTCTAAGCTTGTAGATGATCATAACAACACTTTGAGCTCTACAATTAAAGAACGTGACCATGCTCTTGCTTTGATTAAGGTTCTCAAGAAAGAAAATGTTGAGTTTGTGGGTGGTCATGATAGGACTCAAAAGGATCTTGAGAAACTCAAAGAGGAACACAAAGCCTTGGCGAGTAAATTCTCAAATCTTTTTGAAGCTCATGAACAGCTTCAAACTCAATTAACTTGTGATCTCTCTAAGTCTTCCGCTGTGCAAATTATAGACTTGTCTAGCTCTCCTAACCCTTGTTGCAAGCATGAGCATCTCATAGAGGAAGTCAAGGTGTTGAAGGATCAACTTGCCAAGACTAAGAAGAATAAGAACAACAACAACAAGAAGAAAAAGAACAAGGGCATGGCCCAAGGGGTACCACACGGCCTAACCCTCTTGCAAAGTGACAACTTTGCCGGAAAGAACAATCCCTCTTATATTCTTTGCAAATCTTATGATGGTCATGTATATGCTAGATACATGGGAACGTCTTACACGCATGATTATCATTGGGCCATTTGGGTGCCAAAGGTTCTTGTCACTAACAAAAGGGGACCCATTGCAAAATGGGTACCTAAAACCAAGGCTTGATTTTCTTGTAGGACTATGCTTCCGGCGGATCAAAATGGGTGCTTGATAGTGGTGCCACGAGTCATATGACCAGAAGCAAGTCTATCATGACCGAATTGAGGCCCAATATTGCCAACACCATGGTCTCCTACGGTGACAAAACAATCTCTCAGGTTTTGGGTTTTGGCAAAGTGGTGGTAACCCCGGATGTATCCTTGGTTGACGTCATGCTTGTCAAAACTCTTGGTTACAACTTACTCTCAGTTCGTGCTCTTGCTCTTATGGGTCTTTATTCTTTCTTTAATTCTCATTCTGTGGTCCTCATGTGGAGCAAGTCTCTCAAGGTGGCTTTTGTAGGATATGTAGAACATGACTTGTATGTGGTGGACTCTTCAGGGACCACTACTCCTCATGCTCTATGTCTCTATGCTAAAGCCGACAAGGGCTGGTTGTGGCATCACCGCCTAGCCCATGTCAACATGAGGACTTTGCAAAGACTTCACTCCGAGGGCCACATCCTTGGAATTAACGATGTTTCTTTTGCCAAATATCGTGTTTGCAGGGCTTGTATTGAAGGGAAGATGCATGAAACTCCTCACAAAGCGCTCAATCAAATCACTACCGAGAGGTGTTTGGAGCTCTTGCATATGGATCTCTTTGGTCCTCCCTCTCATGATAGCCTTGGAGGCAAGAAGTATTGCTTGGTTATTGTGGATGATTTCTCAAGATACACTTGGGTGTTCTTTTTCAAGTACAAGAGTGAGACTCAACAAACCGTCATTGACTTTGCTAATGAGGTTCAACGGAAGCACAATGCAACTATTCTCTCAATTCGAAGTGACAATGGCACCGAGTTCAAAAACTATACCTTGGATGAGTTTCTCAGTGATGAAGGAATCAAGCATCAATACTCCACTCCCTACACCCCTCAACAAAACGGAGTTGCCGAAAGGAAGAATCGCACTTTGATGGATACGGCTAGGTCTATGCTAGCTGAGTTCAAGTCTCCATACAACTTTTGGGCCGAGGCCATCTCCACCGCTTGCCATGCAACCAACCGGCTTTATCTCCGCAAGAAAAAGAACAAGACCCCCTATGAACTTCTCACCGGGAAAAAGCCTAATGTTAGCTACTTTTGGGTGTTTGGTTGCAAGTGCTACATTCTCAAGAAAGGAGTTCGGTTGTCCAAGTTTGAATCCAAGGCTCAAGAAGGAATTTTTGTTGGCTACTCAAATCAGTCCCATGCTTATAGAGTCTACAACAAAGCCAATGGAAGAGTTGAAGAGACGAGCAACGTGAAGTTTGATGAAAATTATGAGTCTCTTGTTAGGCAAGATGGTGTTTGTGATCCAAGTGATGAAATTCCTCCCAAGGCCATAGGAAGAATGGGTGTGGGTTTCCACCTCCCCATTGAGGATCCCCTTATGGACGAAGGAGAAGGACCAAGCTCTACTCAAGTGGATCCCTCACTCTCACAAGATCATCTTGCACCTCAAGGACCTACTTTCTTAGCACAAGCTCCCTCAAGCTCTTCCGAAGCTTCCCATACTCATGACTCTCCAAGCTCCAAAGAACAAGCTCTTCATCAACAACATCAACCTCCCCACGATGGGGCTCCTCCTCAAGGCACCTCCCACGGACAAGCTCGTCATCAACCTCATCAACCTCCCCAAGATGGGGCTTCTCCCCAAGGTCAAGCTCGTCGAGATCAAGAGCAAGTCAATGATCCTCAAGGATCCTCTCCAAGTGATGACTCCCCTGAAGTGGAAATTGATGAAGATGACCCTCGTGTTCGTGCTTATAGTCAAGGCGGCGACTCAATTGGTGGAAATGACCAAGTGGTAGCTCAAGAATCTCGAGTTGAAGCACAAGCCCACCGTCAAGCCTATCGTCTCGCCAAGCTTGTTCGGGATGGCCATATCCTTGATAATGTCTATGGAGATTTCAATAAAGGTTCCACTACTAGGAGGCAACTAGCTTCCTTTTGCTCTCACCATGCGTTTATCTCTCTTGTGGAACCACAGAAAGTCTTCGAAGCTCTTGAAGATGATGATTGGCTTGATGCTATGAACGAAGAACTTCTCAACTTCAAGAGGAACAATGTTTGGACATTGGTTGAGCGACCCAAAGACTGTCAAAACGTCATTGGAACCAAGTGGGTCTTCAATAACAAGTGCGATGCGAATGGAATTGTCGTGCACAACAAGGCAAGGTTAGTTGCCCAAGGATACTCACAAGTTGAGGGCATCGACTACGGTGAGACTTACGCCCCCGTTGCTCGCCTTGAATCCATTCGTATGCTTCTTGCCTTCGCTACCCATCATAACTTTAAATTGCATCAAATGGATGTTAAGAGTGCTTTTCTTAATGGTCCTTTGAAAGAGTTCGTATACGTCAAGCAACCTCCGGGTTTTGAGGATCCACTTTTTCCGAACCATGTCTACAAGCTCAATAAGGCACTCTATGGCCTCAAGCAAGCCCCACGTGCGTGGTATGATTGCCTTAGGGAGCTCTTGTTAGACCGTGGCTTCGAAGTGGGCCTCATTGATCCCACTCTTTTTACTAAGAAAGTTGGAGGCCACTTGTTCGTATGCCAAATCTATGTTGATGACATTATCTTTGGGTCTATTAACAAAACTTTTAATGAGGATTTTGCCAAGCTCATGACTGATCGCTTCGAGATGTCCATGATGGGGGAGTTGAAGTTTTTCCTTGGGTTTGAAGTCAAGCAATTGAGGAAAGGGACTTTCATCAACCAAGCCAAGTACATCCAAGACATGCTCAAGAAGTTCAAGTTTGATCAAGTCAAAGGTGCCAAGACTCCCTTGCCAACTAAGGTTAATCTTGATCTCGATCCCAAGGGTAAGGAGGTGGATCAAAAACTCTATCGATTGATGATTGGTTCTTTGCTCTATCTTTGTGCATCCCGACCGGATATTATGTTGAGTGTGGGTATGTGTGCAAGATTTCAAGCCGCACCAAAGGAAAGTCACATGGTGGCGGTCAAGAGGATCTTTCGATATTTAGTTCATACCCCAAACTTTGGGTTGTGGTACCCCAAGGGAGCCAGCTTTGATCTCATTGGTTACACGGACTCGGACTGGGCTGGTGACAAAGTGGGAAGAAAGTCAACCTCCGGATCTTGTCAGTTTCTCGGAAGATCTTTGGGTTGTTGGTCCTCGAAGAAGCAAAACTGTGTGTCTATGTCCACTGCCGAAGCTGAGTACATCTCTGCCGCAAGCTGCTATGCTCAATTGCTATGGATGAAGCAAACTTTGAAGGATCTTGGACTATCTTTTGTCAAGGTGCCTCTTCTTTGCGACAATGAGAGTGCCATTGCTATTGCTCACAATCCCGTGCAACACAACTGGACCAAGCACATTGAGATTCGTCATCATTTCATTCGGGACCATGTTGCTAGAGGAGACATTTCTTTGGAGTATGTTCCCACCAAGGCAAATCTTGCGGATCTTTTCACGAAGCCTCTTGATGAAGAAAGGTTCCGAGAGTTAAGGCATGAGCTAAATATCATTGATTCGAGCAATGTTGCTTGAGTACCTTGCACACCTACCCGCGTCTCAATGTGTATCTTGTTTGGATGTAGGCATGGATTTAGGGGGAGTGTAGTTCCTCTTATGAACAAACGCTATCCCTATTATGCGCACATTAAAGTTTTCATACTCTATAGTCTCTAAAGGAGACCATTTGAGCTTCATGATGAGTGTTGTAATGAACCCAAGATATATCTTCGCGGTGTCAAGCCATTTACTCTTATATAAGGTGGCCTCGGCCACCGACCCGTTTTTATTTGTGTCTTTGACCCGTTTTTATTCGTTTTTCTTGGTTTTTGTTGGTTTTGGTTCTTCACAATTTGAGCTCTCTATCCTAAGCCTTTCCTTACCTCAAGCCCTCTCTATTCCCTGCACAAGTTCTTCCTTGTTATATTCCTAACCTGAGATGGCCTTCCTGGCGTCAGCGGAACTTCCGGTTAGTCTGACCCGGAAGTTTCGGTCCACCGGAACTTCCGGTCCCTGACCGGAACTTCCGGTGGTGCTCCCTGTCCTATATAAGGTGGGCCCTGGGGGAAAACGGGATCTTCTTCCTTTTTCCCCCAAGACCCATCCTCTATTTGGAGCAGCCGCCGGCCAGGACCTCTCCACGAAGGTGCTTCGGCCCCTTCGTCTCCAACCTCTCCTCCGCAGATCTGCTCCGTGGGATCCTTCCCCACCTCGATCTCCCGCCATGGACTCCGGTATTTGCCCTCAACTCCCTCCATTAATGGAGATCTTGCTCTCATCATGGCTTGAGTTAGGGCACACCTTGTCTAGGCTAGTTCTTTGGCTAGAACTTGTTGGAAGATCTTGGTAGGCCTAGGGTATCATGCTAGAGTAGATTGGTACAATACATCCTTGAAAAATCTTTGCACTTGTGGCTTTTAGACCTAGATCTAGTGAACTCCTGTTTGGAACCGTCAGTTCGTGGCCTCACCGGAACTTTCGGTGAGCCACGACCAGAACTTCCGGTGGACCATTTTTCACCGGAAGTTCCGGCGATTCAGCGGAAGTTCCGGCGACAATGCAATTTTTTTCTGTTTGTATTTTTCCAATCTATTTCTTTTGTTTCCTCTTCCGAACTTGTGCACTTATCCCACCTTTCTTCCCTACCCTTGTGCTTTCTTCTCAGGGCAAGAAGATACCCGTCAAGGCAAGCGTGCCCGCCGACCATCCTCTGACATTCCTCCTGAGATTGATGAAGAAGATGTTGAGGTTGTGCGTCCGACCACTCAGACTACTCGTCAGAAGGCTGCTGCTGCTCGCCGTGCTACTGCTGCTGCAGGGAAGAGGCCTGCTCTTGCTCAGAAGGCCACTGCTACTGGGCCAGACATGACCAAAGCCAAGATTTCCAAGTGGTCTCAGAAAGCTTACTCTGCATTCAGGGCTGCGGATCCCTACCTCGTGCCTCATGATCGTCTTTGCTTGGACCCTCACTTCCACACCTGTCGTCAGGAACAGATATATGAAGAAATTTATGCATCGAAGAAGAGGTTCGTGGTTGCTCCTCAAAAGTACATCAATGTGACTCACATGGAAGAGAAGCAAACTTACTTTGGCGAGGCTCTTGATATTTGCCAGAAGTTTGGGCTGGTTCCCCTCATGGAGCACCGTCAGAACTTTGATGTGACTGCTATTGCTCAGTTTTACTCAACTCTGTTTATTCGCATGCAGTCCTCTAATGAAGGTGTGTTGAAGTGGATGACCAGGGACGTGTTTCTTACCGCCACTTGGTCTGAGTTTGCTGAGCTTCTTGGCTATCCCATTCAGCCTGGCCGCGGGGCAAATGGTTGGCGTGTTCATGGTCCTGAAGCTGCTGATCCTGAGGTCCTGGAGCTTCTCTACATTGAAGGGTGGGGAACTGTTGGGCTTGTGAATCATCTGCTGCCAGTTTTTGACATCATGCAGGGTGTACTTGAACACCATCTCTCCCAAGGCTGGCAACTTTGATCAGTTTCATGGCTATCAGGTTGACCTCATGCATCAGACTTATCTTCGCCGGGACACTGACAGGTCAATGTATATTATGCACTTCATCTACTCAGAGATGTGGGCAGCTCTCATTGAAAAGCGCTCCTGCATCTATGCTCCTTACATACAGACTCTCATCAATCACAAGTGGCTTGAGACGACTGGCAACCCCTTTCCTCAAGACAACATCACCATTCATGAAGAGAAAAAGCTACGTGTGAGTAAGCACCAAAAGCCTCATACTCAAGAAGAAAAAGAAGCTGCACTCAAGAAGGCTCGAGATGTTGCTAGTGGTCCCTCCTCTGCTCCTGGGGGCCCTAGTGCTGGTGGTCCTTCCCTCCGGAGGCAGCCGTCTTGGGCAAAGAAGCTGCTTGGGAAAGTGAAGAAAACTTTCTGCTTTCTGCAGGACCGCGAGTATCAGGCTTATGTTGATCAGCGTCACAATGTTCAGCGCCAGAAGGCCATCATGGCAGCCCTCAACATTCCTTGCTCACCGGTCACTAGCTCTGTCACTGTTCCCAAGGAGGATTGGATTCGCGACAACTGCAACTGGTCCGAGGATGAGTCTGAGGAGGAGGTCACTGGTCCGCCTGAGTGGGGTCCTTGGGTCCCTGAGTCTGCCCCTTCTCCCTCTCGTGGCTGGGACGAGTAGCTTGATCTTCTCTTCCTTTTTGTGTCTCGATGCCAAAGGGGGAGAAAGATGTCTATTAGGTTGTCTACGGGATTTGCATGGGTTGAGTCGCGAGCCTGTTCTTGCCTTTGATCTTTTCTTGCTCGCGAACTCTCTAGTTTTATTTGTGTGCTTGTGACTTTATGTCCGTGAACTTATGTGTGCTTGTGGACCTTGTTATGTTCGAGACTATGTGTTATCTTATGCAATGCCGTGCGTGTGGTATCTTGTTGTCATCTTATGGGCATATGCATATGGTGGTGTAGCCTCATTGCTCTTATTGTTATTATTACTCCTTTTGTCTCCACCACAGTTGGTTGGTTCCGGTATGATCTCTATCCTTTCTTGTATCTTGCACTTGTGCTATTTTTGCAATTGGTAGGGGGAGCCTCTGTGTATGTGTGCCAGTCTTGTCCTTAGAGTTCTTTCCTCTACCTTGCACACATACAGGGGGAGCTTGTCCCGTCCATTGCAAAGATTGCTTTGATCCTATGCAAATCTTTGGGATTGTCATCTAACACCAAAAAGGGGGAGATTGAAAGGACTATATCTTCTCATGATATCTTTTTTTGGTGTTAATGATAATCCCAACTGTGTTTTAATTGTGCGCTTGAGTTTCAGGGGAAACGTTGTTGATGTCTCCTTCTATAGTGGTGGATGCTCTCTTGGGATCTCATGAAGACGGTGGCCTTTTAGTCTTCTCCTAGTTTCTCTCCGGTTATTGTTTTTAGGTCACCGTACTATTAAGAAGGGGGTCCATTTTGGAAGTCTGTGGGAAATCACTTGTTCTTGCACAAACCTATATGCACCGCCACAGCCATCCCATTATCCTGTGAGAGAGCGTGTTCCTGTTCTGTTGGAGCCTTTTGTGTCTCACTAGGCCGGAAGTTCCGCTCAAACTTTTTCTACGGGCTGTTCTACACTTTGTTCCGACGCTAGTTTCGCCCCAAGTTCCGATGGTGAATCAGTAACCTTCTGTTCGAAGAGTTATATTTGCCGGAACTTGGGCCGGAACTTGCATCGGAACTTGTCCTGCCAAAAGTTCCTGAGCGGAACTTCCGCCAGAAGCCGGAACTTCTGGTCAGATTCGCTTCGCGACCCAAAATTTCCGCCCCTTGTTCCGCCCCAGGTTCCGGTGGCGGCTCAGTAACCTTCTGTTTTGAAGCGTTCTATTTGCCGGAACTTGGTCGGAACTTGCATCGGAAGTTCACCGGAACTTCCGGTCTGTTTTGACCGGAACTTCCGGTTGCGCTTCTGGAGCGGGCGTCAACGGTCTGATGACCGTTGGATCCAGGCTGGGCGGAACTTCCGGCCTCTCACCGGAACTTCCGGTGAGGTCGCGGGGCTGTAACGGTTCAGCGCGAGGGGGCCTATTTAAGGCACCCCTCTTCTTCCTCCCACTCTCTCTCGAATTTTTCTCTCTCCTCCATTAATGCTTGAGCTTCACCTCACTAGATCTCTCTCTCTAGCCACTCAAATGACTTGATCTTTTGAGAGGTGAGGGAGGTGACCTAGATATACACTTCCACCTAAGGGCTTGTTCGGTTTGAAAGGGTTTGAAGTGGATCAACATGGATTGAGGTGGATTTATTCCCATGTAAGGCAAAATACCTCCAAATCCCACCCAATCCACTCCAATCCACTTCTGCAGTGGATTAATCGAACAAGGCCTAAGAAGATTTGATTTCCCCACCCATCCTTTGTGGATCTTGTTGCTCTTGGGTTTCTTGGAACCCTAGACGGTGTAGGGCATCCTCGGAGCTAAGGCGTGCATTGTAAAGCTTCGAGGTGTCGTTGAGGGTCTCCAATTGAGTTGTGGAGCCTCCCCCTCAACCTCGGTGTAAAGGTTTCGGTTGGCGCCTTCAAGGTCACCGGTTAGTGGATTGTGAGGCCTCCTTTGTGGGGGAGCTCACCGGACAAGAAGGTGAGGCCTTTGTGGCGCTCGGGTGACCTTGTGTGGCCCCGACACCTCTCCAACATAGACGTAGCTCCTTGGGAGTGAACTACGGGAATTACATCTCCGTGTCTCCTCTCCGGTTACTTCGTTCCCTTCCTTTACTCCTTGCTATTTACTGTTTTTGATGTTGGTGTTTGTTTTCTTGCATTTAGGTTGTTCACTTAGTTGCATCTCTAGATAACTTCCTTTCTCGTTGAGCCTAAAAGTGAGAAACAAATTAAAATTGGGTAGACGCCTATTCACCCCCCCCCCCTCTAGTCGTATCAAGTCGGTACTTTCACCTTTGTTTCATGATATATTACATGTCCGAGATTCGATCATCGGTATCTCCATACCTAGTTTGATCTCGTTACCGACATGCACTCTTTTCTCGTTCCCGTGATATAATATTCTAGTGATCAAATCACTTGCTTGCAAGCTAATCAATGTGATATCACCGAGAGGGCCCAGAGCATATCTATCCGTCATCGGGATGAACAAATTCCACTCTCGATCCATGAACCTCAACATAACACTTTAATAGTTCTGAAGCCATCTTTATAATCACCCAGTTACGGTGTGACGTTTGATGTCATCGAGAAACTCTTCCGGTGTTAGTGATTGACATGATCTCATGGTCTAAGGATTAGGATAACTTCGTAAGTTGTTATAGCAATATAAACTCAATGACTTTGATCGTAATGCTATACTTTGGATGAATGTTTATCACATCATTACACTAGTGTTGTGACCTCGTTATTAACAACATCCAATGTCCATGATCAGGAAACTTTGATCATCTTGTTAATCAACGAGCTAGTTTATAAGAGAGGCATAACTAGAAACTTCCTTTTTGTTTATTAAACACACATGTATTAACATTTCCGTATTAATACAATTATAGCATGCAAAATAAACATTTATCATAAATAAGAAATACGATAATAACCACTTTATTATTGTCTCTTGGGCATATTCCCTTCAGAAGCGGCGGTCCATCTCCGCCGCGAACATACCGATGCTAGTCAACCTGTTCGACGAAATGCCCGACGAGCCGCCGACCGCCAACGACATGGTCGCGAAATTTCTTCACCATTGCCAGTATACTGCTCCCACCGCTTTATGATGGCCAAATTGGATGTAGCATTTCGTGGCCAAGGACGACAAGGACGCCATGCACGACATGATCAGCGAGGGTGGCGATATCTCTGTCGACGACGGTGAGACCCGGACAGAGACGCAACAAGAAACCAGTAAGACAGTCAACAAGATGCCTACAATATTACGGACGAGTCATTATTTGGAAACAATGGCACTTCCATGTGCGAGGGGGTCACGGCCGCGTAAATTGGCTGCTTCACTTGCGGCATCACTTGTCGACACCAAGAAGTTGAGCCAACAAACCTCGAGTTGCGCCACCGATGAGGACAAGATCCTATGCAAAGCATGGACAGATATTTCACAAGATCACATCGTGATCGGGGGGAAACAAATCACAGACTTGACAGGTGTTCAAACTTGAAAGTCAGACCAAGCCGAGAAAATTGCACAAACCATTAACTCTTGGAGTCATTGTTGCATGGACCGATGACTCAAAAATTTTGTTGTACAAACCAGAGACTCTAACGGTAATTGGTTGTGAAGAGCTCTAATGAGCAGATTACACAATTAAACACACACCTTACATCATGCCAGCCATGGTAGATTATTTTGTCCAGCTTTGTCACACCTATAGCTGTAGCACAATACTACAACCGCTACAATGAATATAACTTAATTTTTTAAGTTAAACTACATAAAGTTTGACCAATATTTTTAGAATAAACAATTAGCATGCATATTTACAAAATCTATATTGATAGATACATCATAAATTTTATTTTCATATGATATCAATATTTTTTCTACAAGTTTGGTTGAGGTTTACTTAGCTTGATATTTCAGAAAAATATATAAGACTTATTCATTAGAACGAATGGAGATGACTTGATTGTATCACAAAATTAGAGCAATATAGCATATATATGAGAACAACAAATCACAGAAAGTATGGAGTGAAGGAGATCGGGCTGTAGAATTATATTACATTGCCGATGTCCTCGTCTCTGGTCGCTTGCAATCAAGAAAGTTCAAGTACCGACGTGGCCAGCCGAGCCTCCATGCCGCCACGTCAAAGTAGTGTGCGGCGAGCTTCGTCATGTCAAATGTGTCGAGCCATAGCCACACACTATCGTTCGTGATTTCGATGGCATAGTTGCTGGAGCTCCGCAACCACACGCCACTGAAGCCGGTGGAGCTACGGACGAGGCGGAAAACAGCGGGGCCATGGCCACAATAGTGACCACATGACGCAGGAGAAACATTTAGGGCATTTCGAATCCGTGGGGAAGGGAGGATATACGGCAGCCCATGCCTGTGCCCCGCATATTTGCAGCGCGACATTTTTTTTTTTGGCATGTCCAACTTTTTTTATGTGCACGCCATATGTTGGAACCACTTTTTTTTCCTCTAGTGTCCTAAAAATTATTTTTTGACACCTCTACTTTTTTTTCATCTCTTGGAGATGCTCTAAGGTGCCCCCTCCTCCACCCCCCTTTGTCATTTGTTTAGGCTGTTAAACGGTCTAAACAGATCATTATAGCTGTTTGTAAATAATTATATTTATAGTTATAGGTTTGTGCAACAAAAAATTTGAGTGACTGGTTTTGTACAACAATGACCCCAAGAGTTATTTGTTTGTGCAATTTTCTCGACCAAGCCAGCACCCAGCACGAGCTGTACACTTCACTGTCAACTGTCGCTATAGGGTGTGTTTGGTTTGTGACCAGATTGCCCTACCAAATATTTGGCAAGCCAAAATTTTGGTTGAGCCTTTGCTTGCCCACAAGTTGGCCAACATTGACTAAAAAATTAAACTAGAGTTGATAGTGGAGCATTGACATGCCAAAAAATTGGCAACAATCCAAACAAGAGCCAACCTTTTAGTCAACCAAAATATTAGTAGGGTAGGCGTTTTAGCCACAATCCAAACGCACCCTATAAGCCTAAGCTGCCACCTCGGCGGCATGTGTGACACGACACACGATCACAAGTGATATAAAATGGATTTATCCAAAACCAAGAACACTGCCGTGCCTGCTCCTCAACCTCACAAGATCACACGATATACATATCCAGGCCAGAGATTTCAAGTATTCGGGGCAGTTATCTTCGATCCGAACTCGGTCGGTTTCTCCAGTTGAGGGACAATGTCTCCGTACGCCGTCATCGCCGTGCTCCTCGCCTTCTGCTATGCGGTTGTCAGGAAGGCTCGAGGCAGCATCAGCAGCAAGCTCCCGCCCTCGCCGCCCTCGCTCCCGCTGCTCGGCCACATCCACCTCCTGGGCAGCCTCCCGCACCGCTCCCTGCGCGACCTGCACCTCCGGTACGGCACCGACGGCGGGCTCATGTGCTTGAAGCTGGGGCGCAGGCGGACGCTGGTGGTGTCCACGGCGGCGGCTGCCGCGGACTTGTACAGGAACCACGACCTCGCCTTCGCCTCCCGCGTGCCCAGCCCAGCGGTGGACAAGCTCTCCTTCGGCCCCGACAAGAACGTCTCCTTCTCGCCCTACGGCGACGCCTGGCGCCGCCGCAAGAAGATGGCCGTGGTCCACCTCCTGTCCCCGCGCCGCGCCGACTCGTTCGGCCCCGTGCGCGCCGCCGAGGCAGCCGCCCTCGTCACGGCAGCCCGCCGCGCCGCGGAGGCGGGCGAGGCCGTGGAGCTGAGGGATCTCCTCTACGGCTACAGCAACGCGGTGGTCACCCGCGCGGCCGCCGGCACAGCAGGGGTCACGGCGGAGAAGATGAAACGGCTTATGGGGAACACCACGGCGCTCATGTCGGGGCTCCAGGCGGAGGACGTGCTTCCCAACGTGGCGGCCAAGGTTGTGAGGTGGGCGACCGGGCTCGATAGGAGGCTCGACGGCCAGGTAGAAGCGTGGGACAAGTTCCTATCCGAGATGATCGCCGAGCACCTTGAGAAGAAGTGTGCCGACGGCGCGGGGGGAGAGGAGGACTTCTTGGACGTCTTGCTGCGGCTGAGGGAAGAAGGCACCGCTGGACTGGAGCTCACCGACGACCGCATCAAAAGCATCGTCAAGGTGATCATCGATCAATCCAATCCACACAGACACAGTTATTCTGATTTTAGTTTCTCAACAAATTTTCTAGTACTAATATACTTTTTCTGGGCCTTTTTCTGATGCTCTGTTCTGCGGCCATTTCTTGCATATGCAGGACATGATCTTCGCCGGAACTGAGACATCATCGACCACGCTGGAATGGGCCATGGCGGAGCTCATCGGAAACCCGTGGGCGATGGCCAAGCTGCAGGACGAGGTAACACGAGTCACCAACGGTAAGACGACGATCGAGGAAGACGACCTGAGCAGGATGGAGTATCTCAAGGCGGTGCTGAAGGAGGTGCTCCGGCTCCACCCGCCGGCGCCGCTCCTCGTCCCGCACGAGTCAACAACTCAAGCGGTCGTCCAGGGGTACCAGATCCCGGCGAAGAGCGCGCTCTTCATCAACGCGTGGGCTATCGGGAGGGACCCCGCGGCATGGGGCGACGCGGCGGAGGAGTTCCGCCCGGATCGGTTCTTGGACGGCGGCGGCATGGCGGGCGTCGACCTGCGGGGGAACGATTACCAGCTCCTCCCTTTCGGAGCTGGCCGGCGGGTCTGCCCCGCCATTAGCTTCGCGCTTCCGGCGCTTGAGATCGCGCTCGCCAGCCTCGTCCGTTACTTCGACTGGGAGCTCCCGACCGGGACGCGTCTGGACATGAGCGAGGCGCCGGGGCTGACAACACCGCCGCTAGCTCCGCTGCGCCTCGTCCCCAAGTGCAGGACACTTAATTAGTTTTTCTTAGTATCAGATTAGAAAACTCGTTACATCACTAATCATAAAGTAAGCGAATTTCTTGAACATGGTTCTGCAAATCTCGTATAGGGATTTGAATTTCGGTTTTGAGAATTTACCGGTCCTGAGCGAGATGGACGAATTTCGCCTTTTTTTTGGTATTTTCGGTCAAATCACAAACAAAAAGAAATTTTGAATCTAGTACTACCGAAATCTGATCGAAAATAGTCTGAAATTTGAATTTCCGAGCAACTTTTGACCAAATTTTGACTTTTCAGAAAAAATCTCAAAATTCAAAAGATTTGGCCTCGCAAAACTTCTTACCAGACCGGATCGAAATGGGCAAGATTCGACCCAAATTCAATTTTTTCGCATGAAAATCAAAACCATTCAAAACTAAGATAAAAATACCAAAAAAAAAAATGAGATAACATGTATGCAGAGAGGAGAATTGTATGGCGGTGTATACATACCAAGTTTGAAACGTAAATATAAAAACCTGTAACTTATGTAAAGTGACAGAGAAATAGCGGAAGCACCCAGCCTTACACGGTTGTTCTATTCTTTTTAATGTATATAAGTATTCTTTCTCTAGGAATTTTGCAAGCCCAAGTCATGTGGCAATATGTACTTCCTATATTTTAAAATATAAGTTGTTTTAGCTCTGTAAAGCGAATATATCTAGACTAGTTTTAGTATGTAGGTTCATTCATGTTTGGAGTGAATCTATACACTAAAACAAGTTTAGATACATTTTCTTTACAAAGTTAAAACATCTTATATTTTAAAACAGAGGGAGTACATGCATAATCTAGCCCAAGTCACATGGCAATATGCACGCATAATCTATATTCCCTCTATCCACAAATCAGTGTACTTCTAACTTTTGACTAAATCAAACTTTATTAAATTTGACCAATCTTATTGATAAATATAGTAACATATATTATATGAAATTAACATATTACAAAACTATATTTGAAACATATCTAGTGCTATCAATTTAGTGTTATAAATAGTATTATTGTTACATTTCTCTAGAAAGTTAGTCAAACTTTATTCACTTTGACTTAGGACAAGACTATAAGCAAGGGAGGGGTACTTCTTATGTCTCAGTCGGCTGAGGTCATCTTACTATTTGTGCTAATTCTCAGTTGTAACTTATTAAATTCTCAGTTACATCTAGTTATAACTCATGTGCAACTTTTATGTTGCGGAAATCGAGAGATAAATCTAATAGTGAGAGAGGTGACTGAGATATAAAAAGTTCTTGGACGCCTAAAACTAGCAAATTCATATAAATGATTGTTATAAATATGTATTTTTGGACAATTTGAGAATCAAAATATGAGTACAGGAGACTATTCTAATGGGGATATGTGACATGCCAGTTACACAATCTAAGCGTACCATCATGTCACATTTAACCATAGTTTGATTTTTAATCAATGAAAATGATTTCTAAAACTCATACAATATTATGACTTTTTTTTCAAGAAAATCATAATATTGTACTGTATGAGTTTTGGAAACTCCTAATACTATGACTTTCATGGTTGTAAATATTAGAAATCATCTCTAATAACTTACATGCATGTGCATATATGCATTTTCCTAAATAGAACGATATTTATTAAAACCTAGAAATATTTTTGAGAATTAATAAAGGATCATGGGCGTTTACCATAGAACAACATATGGGCCGGAAACTATTTTTCTTAAGACCAAATAATGGTTATGAAGTTTTTATTTAAGGAAAATAGTATATATAGAAGGCCAAAATCATGTTGGTCATATTTTATGTACATGATATACATTTAGCACATTTGTATACATGATTCTAATCCAACGAACCACACCACTTAAGTTACAAGAAGTGATAAATGTCAATTTATACATTGCATCAAGATCGTGTATCGTGAATTCGCTAGCTCCTCTCTCTCTCTCAATCTCTAGGATATCCATATTCGAAATAGAAACCAGATATCCATATCCAAAAATGAAATGGTATGAAAAAATAGCACCTGGATCAAGAGTGGGATTTGTCCATCCATATGACGGATAGATATACTCTGGGCCCTCTCGGTGAAATGTCATCCAATTAGCTTGCAAGCATGTGACTGGCTCACAAGGGATCACATATCACGGGAACGAGAAAAGAGTACTTATCAGTAACGAGGTTGAACTAGGTATGCAGAGATACCGATGATCATAACCTCGGATAAGTAAACTATCGTGAGACAAAGGGAAATTGGTATCTAAGTGGTTCATTCGATCGCAAAGTAATCGTAGAAATATGTGGGAGCCATATGAATTTCCAGATTCCTCTATTGGTTATTGATTGGAGAAGTGTCTCGATCATGTCCGCATAATTCACGAACCGTAGGGAGACACACTTAAGGATTCGACGTTGTTTGAGTAGTTATGGAATGATGAGAAAGAGACCGAATGTTGTTCGGAGTCTCGGATGGGATCCGGTATATCACGAGGAGATCCGGAATGGTCCGGAGAATAAGATTCATATAAGGAAAGTCCCGTTTCGGAGTTGGAGAATGGTTCCGGTGTTTTCATCGGGAATGTTCTAGAAGGTTCCGGAATGTCCAGCACTCCGGAGGGGAAGGGTACATGAATGTGTTATATCAAGTTGGTATGATTGCATCATGTACTCGGTGTCATCGCTGAACAAAATATAGGGTTTATTCAAATCCTAGTTTGAAAAGTCAAACGCCAAGTTTGAAAGTCAAACGGCTATTTTTGGGAAGTGGAGAGGAAGGTGGAAACCGACTTGGGGGAGGAGTTCCTCCTCCCACCGCCGGCGCACCACCAAGCCGAGTTGGGCAGGGACTCCCCTCCCCTTGGCCGGCCCCCTCCACCTATATAAGGAGGGGCAGGGCTCCCCTCCTAGACACAAGTTCCTACACCTCTAAACCCTAGCCCCAAGCCGCCGCCTCCATAGCCGCCGCCGGCCCTAGGGCAATCGCCGCTGCCGCCTAGGTGAAACCCTAGCCGCCGGCCTAGCCCCCTCCTCGGCGTGTCTAAACCCTAGATCGTCGAGGGCTCTCTCATAGTCCACCATACTCGCTCCGGCTTAAGGCGAAGCCCTGCGAGATCTCCCCTCTACTTCTGGTACCACGCCGTTGTGCTGCCGGAATCGCGAGGAGAGTGCTACAACCTCCGCTGCCTGCTGGAACAAGGGAGAGGAAGGTCTTCATCGAGTACCGAACGTGTGACCGACTGCGGGAGCGCTGCCGGAACGCAGCGCCGGAAGGATCGTCTACGCGATCTTGAGATCGGGAAGAGTACGACTACATCACCCACGAGAATCCGCTCTCGTTAAACACTTTGGAATCTTCGAGGGTGAGTTATTCCATCGACTCGTTGCTACTATCTAGTAGATAGATCTTGGCTTTTTTGTTTGTATGCGATAGAAATTTTTTGTTTTCCATGCTACAAAACCCTACAGTGGTATCAGAGCCGTGTCTATATGTAGATCTGTTGCACGAGTAGAACACAATGGTCATTATGGGCGTTGATGCTTTTATTATCGATTGCTTCTTGTGTACTTTGCATCTTGCGGGATGTTGGGATGAAGCGGCCCGGGCTAACCTTACATGACATCGTTCATGAGACTTGCTCCACGCTTGACAAGCAACTTGTATTGCATAAGTGGCTTTGCGGGTGCCTGTTTCTCCTAGCATAGTTAAGATCCAATTTACAACGGGTGATTAACAATACTAGTATCAATGGTGTGGTTCATGTTCGTAAGTTAGAACGACACTTATTAAAAGCCCCAAACTACGTAAAACATGCAAAGAAAGTAGAGGCGTCTAAATTTGTTTTGCAGGGGTGTGCAGTGATGTGATATGGCCGTGATTGTGATTATATTTGATGTATGCAATGATCCTTATTGTAAGTTGGCAACCGGCAGGAGCCATATGGTTGTCTTTAATTTGTGTTAAGACCCGCGTGTCTATTCAAAGTAGTTGTAATAGTTGAAGCCGGTGGACGACAACCATGGAGAAGCGTCATTGACCTTGATGCAATGCCGGTGATGATGGAGATCATGTTCGTGCTTGAAGATGGAGATCGGAAGCACAAAGAAGAAAGGCCATATCATACCACATATTATGAATTGCATGTGATGTTAATCCTTTATGCATCTTGTATTGCTTAGTAGACGACGGTAGCATTATAAGATGATCCCTCATGCACATGAATTTCAAATCATAAAGTGTTCACCCTTAGTTAGCACCGTTGCTAAAGCTTGTTGTTTCGAAGCACCACGTGATGATCGGGTGTGTTAGATTCCGCAAGTCTATACAACGTGAGCAAGCCAGATTTGCTCATGCAGAAACTAAGGTTTGATCTTGACGAGCCTAGCATGTACAGACATGGTCTCGGAACACGGATCACCGAAAGGTAAAGCATGAATCATATAGTAGATATGATGAACATGTCTATTGTTCGCCATTGAAACTATATCAGCTCTCGTGATGATCGGTGTTGATGTGGTGGATTTGGTTCGTGTGATCACTAAAACAATGTGAGGGATGTTGTTTAGAGTGGGAGTTCACCTAGATTAATTTTATTATTAATTTGAACTCAATTTGTCATAAACTTAGTCTAAACTATTGCAAATATGTTGTAGATCAATGGCAGCCCCTACCATCAATTTTAATGCGTTCCTAGAGAAAGAAAAGTTGAAAAACAATGGAAGCAACTTCGCGGATTAGTTCCGCAATTTGAGGATTGTCCTCACAGCTGGTAATTTGACTTATGTGCTGGATGCACCGCTGGGTGACCCACCTGCAGCTACTGCTACCGATGAAGTAAAGAATGTTTACCTCACTCGGAAGACTCAGTACTCCACAGTTCAGTGTGCTATCTTGTATGGTTTAGAATCGGAGCTTCAGAAAAGGTTTGAGAATTCAGACCCACATGATATTGTCCGTGATCTCAAATTGATTTTTGAGACTCATGCGGCAATTGAGAGCTATGAGGCTTCTGAAAAGTTCTTTAACTGCAAGATGGAAGAGGGCAGCTCCGTCAGTGAGCATGTGCTTAAGATGTCTGGGCACGCAAACAAACTTCAAAGCTTGGGTATAGTGATTCCTAATGCTTTGGGGATTTACCGTGTCCTCCAATCACTACCACCAAGTTACAAGAACTTTGTGATGAACTACAACATGCAGAACATGAACAAGACGTTGCCAGAACTCTTTGCCATGTTAAAATCTGCAGAAGTGGAGATAAGAAAGAGCACCAAGTGTTGTTGGTCAATAAGACCAATAAATTCAAGAAAGGCAAGTCCAAGCAAAAGGGACACTTCAAGAAGGGTGGTAAGAAAGTTACCACGCCGACGAAGAAGACCAAGGCTGGACCTAAGCTTGATACTGAGTGCTTTTACTGCAAGGGAGAAGGTCACTGGAAGTGGAATTGCCCAAAGTACTTGGCGGATTTGAAGAACGGCAACATCAAGAAGAAAGGTATATCTGATATACATGTTATTGATGTGTATCTCACTAGTACTCGTAGTAGTGCCTGGGTATTTGATACTGGTTCGGTTGCTCATATTTGTAACTCGAAACAGGTGCTGCAGAATAAACGGAAGCTAGCGAAGAACGAGGTGACGATGCGCGTTGGAAACGGATCAAAGGTTGATGTGATCGCGGTCGGCACGCTACCCCTTCATCTACCATCGGGATTAGTTTTATACTTAAATAATTGTTATTTGGTGCCTGTGTTAAGCATGAACATTATATCGGGATCTTGTTTATTGCGAGACGGTTACTTGTTTAAATCCGAGAATAATGGTTGTTCGATTTATATGAGTAATATGTTTTATGCACATGCACCTTTGATAGATGGTCTATTCTTGTTGAATCTCGATAGTGGAAATACACATATTAATAACATTGAGGCTAAACGTTTGAAATCGAGCGATAACTCGACCTATATGTGGCACTGTCGTCTTGGTCACATTGGAGTGAAGCGTATGAAGAAACTCCATTCCGATGGACTTCTTGAATCACTTGATTTCGAATCACTTGAAAGATACGAAGCATGTCTGATGGGTAAAATGACTAAGACTCCATTTTCAGGTATGATGGAGCGAGCTACGGACTTATTGGAAATCATACATACCGATGTGTGTGGTCCAATGAGTGTAGCATCGCGCGGTGGTTATCGTTATGTTCTTACCTTCACGGATGACTTGAGTAGATATGGGTATATCTATTTCATGAAACATAAGTCCGAAACTTTCGAGAAGTTTAAGGAATTTCAAAGTGAGGTAGAGAATCAACATAACAAGAAGATTAAATTTCTACGTTCTGATCATGGAGGTGAATATCTAAGTTACGAGTTTGGCGAGCATTTGAAGAAATGCGGAATACTTTCACAATTGATACCGCCGGGAACACCACAGCGTAATGGTGTGTCCGAACGTCGTAATCGAACTCTCTTAGATATGGTTCGTTCTATGATGTCACTTACAGATTTACCGCTATCATTTTGGGGTTATGCATTAGAAACAGCCGCATTCACTTTAAATAGGGCACCATCTAAGTCCGTTGAAACGACACCGTATGAATTATGGTTTGGGAAGAAACCTAAATTGTCGTTCCTTAAAGTTTGGGGTTGCGAAGCCTATGTAAAGAAGTTACAGCCGGACAAGCTTGAACCCAAAGCGGAAAAATGCGTCTTCATAGGATACCCGAAGGAAACTATTGGGTATACCTTCTATCATAGATCCGAAGGAAAAATCTTCGTTTCCAAGAATGGATCCTTTCTAGAGAAGGAATTTCTCTCGAAAGAAGTGACTGGAAGGAAAGTAGAACTCGACGAGGTTGTCGAACCTTCTCTCGAACTTGCGAGTAGCGTAGCACCAGAAGTAGTTCTTGTGACGCCTGCACCAGTAAGAGAGGAAGCTAATGATGATGATCATGAAACTTCGGTTGTAGTTGCTACAGACCCTCACAGGTCAACGAGAACTCGTACCACTCCAGATTGGTATGATCCCGTTATGAATGTCATGTTGGTAGATAACACCGATGACCCTGAGACATATGAGGAAGCGATGATGAGCCCAGATTCCAATAAATGGCAAGAAACCATGAAATCCGAGATTGGATCCATGTACGAAAACCAAGTATGCACTTTGGTGGACTTACCGGATGGCCGGAAGGCCGTCGAGAATAAATGGATTTTCAAGAAGAAAACAGATGCTGATGGTAATGTTACTGTCTATAAAGCTCGACTTGTCGCAAATGGGTTTCGACAAATTCAAGGAGTTGACTACGAT
Organism: Avena sativa; assembly: GCA_916181665.1. Taxonomy (NCBI): domain Eukaryota; kingdom Viridiplantae; phylum Streptophyta; class Magnoliopsida; order Poales; family Poaceae; genus Avena; species Avena sativa. The sequence continues at coordinate 413,326,425 of OV702297.1, forward strand.
GAGACTTTCTCACCTGTAGCAAAGCTAAAGTCTATGAGGATTATGTTAGCAATCGCTGCATATTATGATTATGAGATATGGCAGATGGATGTCAAAACAGCATTCCTCAATGGAGACATTGATGAAGAGTTGTATATGATGCAACCCAAAGGTTTTGTCGATCCTAAAGATGCTAACAAGGTATGCAAACTTCAACGGTCCATCTATGGATTGAAGCAAGCATCCAGAAGTTGGAATCAACGTTTTGATAAGGTAATCAAAAGTTTTGGCTTTATACAAACTTATGGAGAAGCTTGTATTTACAAGAAAGTGAGTGGGAGCTCTGTAGCATTCTTAATACTATATGTAGATGACATATTGTTGATTGGGAATTATGTAGACCTTCTTAGTAGTGTCAAGGAATATTTGAATAATAGTTTTTCAATGAAGGATCTTGGCGAAGCAGCTTACATATTAGGCATAAAGATTTATAGAGATAGATCGAGACGCCTAATATCATTGTCACAAAGTACATATTTGGACAAAGTTCTAAAGAGGTTTGGAATGGAAGATAGAAAGAAAGGGTTCTTGCCCATGTTGCCCAATACGACCTTGAGTAAAACTCAAAGTCTGACGACGGCAGAAGATAGAGAAAGGATGAGTAAGACTCCCTATGCCTCAGCCATAGGATCTCTAATGTATGCCATGCTATGTACTAGACCCGACATTGCATATGCTGTTAGTTTAACTAGCAAATATCAAAGTGATCCAGGAGTGGACCATTGGACAGCGGTCAAAAACATCCTTAAGTACTTGATAAGAACTAAGGATATGGTTCTTTCTTATGGAGGTGATGAACAGCTTGTTGTTAATGGTTACACCGATGCTAGTTGGAACACCGATCCGGATGATTCTAAATCACAATCTGGATACATATTTACTTTGAATGGTGCAACAGTTAGCTGGAGGAGTGCAAAGCAAAGCGTTGTGGCGAGATCTTCAACTGAATCGGAATACATGGCTGCTTCGGAGGCTTCACAAGAAGCGATATGGATGAAAGAGTTCATTATAGAGCTGGGTGTGGTTCCTAGTGCGCTGGACCCAATGTCTATCTACTGTGATAACATGGGCGCCATAGCCAATGCGCAAGAACCAAGGTCACACAAGAAGCTGAAGCATATCAAGCTATGTTTTCACGCTATTCGAGAGCATGTCCAAGATGGGGACATAAACATTTGCAAAGTACACACAGATCTGAATGTGGCGGATCCATTGACTAAACCTCTCCCGAGGGCAAAACATGACCAACACCAAACTGCCATGGGTGTTCGGTATATTACCATGTAATCTAGATTAGATGACTCTAGTGCAAGTGGGAGACTGTTGGAGATATGCCCTAGAGGAAATAATAAATGTAGTTATTATTATATCTTTGTGTTTATGATAAATGTTTACATTCATGCTATAATAGTATTAACAAGGAAACATTAATACTTGTGTGATTTGTAAACTTAAAGTGAAGTCCCTAGTGTAGCCTCTATACATCACTAGCTTGTTGGTTAATAAATGATTGTGGTTTCCCTATCATGAACATTGAGATGTTATTAACAACAAGATCATGTCATTAGGAGAATGATATGGTGGACATACTCCTATAGATAAGCGTAGCATAAAGATCAAGTCATTTTAATAGTTCAATTGCTATATGCTTTCTGATACATAGTAACCTAATTCCTTCGACCATGAGATCATGCATATCACCTTTACCGGATGGATGCTTTGATGACATGAAACACCACACCGTAACTGGGTGGCTATAAAGGTGGCATTGAGTGTTCGGAAAGTATTGGTTGAGACACATGGATCAAGAGTGGGATTTGTCCATCCGTATGACAGATAGATATACTCTAGGCCCTCTCGGTGAAATGTCATCCAATTAGCTTGCAAGCATGTGACTGGCTCACAAGGGATCACATATCACGGGAACGAGAAAAGAGTACTTATCAGTAACGAGGTTGAACTAGGTATGCAGAGATATCGATGATCATAACCTCGGATAAGTAAACTATCGTGAGACAAAGGGAAATTGGTATCGTATGTAAGTGGTTCATTCGATCGCAAAGTAATCGTAGAAATATGTGGGAGCCATATGAATTTCCATATTCCTCTATTGGTTATTGATTGGAGAAGTGTCTCGATCATGTCCGCATAATTCACGAACCGTAGGGAGACACACTTAAGGATTCGACGTTGTTTGAGTAGTTATGGAATGATGAGAAAGAGATCGAATGTTGTTCGGAGTCTCGGATGGGATCCGGGATATCACGAGGAGATCCGGAATGGTCCGGAGAATAAGATTCATATAAGGAAAGTCCCGTTTCAGAGTTGGGGAATGGTTCCGGTGTTTTCATCAGGAATGTTCTAGAAGGTTCCGGAATGTCCGGCACTCCGGAGGGGAAGGGTACATGAATGTGTTATATCAAGTTGGTATGATTGCATCATGTACTCGGTGTCATCGCTGAACAAAATAGAGGGTTTATTCAAATCCTAGTTTGAAAAGTCAAACGCCAAGTTTGAAAGTCAAACGGCTATTTTTGGGAAGTGGAGAGGGAGGTGGAAACCGACTTGGGGGAGGAGGACACCACCAAGACGAGTTGGGGAGGGACTCCCCTCCCCTTGGCCGGCCCCCTCCACCTATATAAGGAGGGGCAGGGCTCCCCTCCTAGACACAAGTTCCTACACCTCTAAACCCTAGCCCCAAGCCGCCGCCGGCCCTAGGGCAATCACCGCCGCCACCTAGGTGAAACCCTAGCCGCTGGCCTAGCCCCCTCCTCGGCGTGTCTAAACCCTAGATCGTCGAGGGCTCTCTCATAGTCCACCATACTCGCTCGGGCTTAAGGCAAAGCCCTGCGAGATCTCCCCTCTACTTCCGGTACCACGCCGTTGTGCTGCCGGAATCGCGAGGAGAGTGCTACAACCTCCGCTGCCTGCTGGAACAAGGGAGAGGAAGGTCTTCGTCGAGTACCGAACGTGTGATCGACTGCGGGAGCGCTGCCGGAACGCAACGCTGGAAGGATCGTCTACGCGATCTTGAGATCGGGAAGAGTACGACTACATCACCCACGAGAATCCGCTCTCGTTAAACACTTTGGAATCTTCGAGGGTGAGTTATTCCATCGACTCGTTGCTACTATCTAGTAGATAGTTCTTGGCTTGTTTGTTTGTATGCGATAGAAATTTTTTGTTTTCCATGCTACGAAACCCTACGGGTTGGGTATTCATGATCTGGAGATCAAGAATTCTGCCTTAATTGGTATGGGGTTTGGCAATCACTTCTCAATAGAAAATATATTGGTTTAAAATCATTGTCCAAAGTAGTTTAGAAACCTAGGGACTCGCACTTTTGGGCAGGTCCGATGGCAACAAAGAAATTATTCTTCCGCTTTGGACAATGTTCTATTAAGGACAGGTCATAGGTACGGTTTTGGGAGGACAAGTGGTTGGGTAATGCTATGCTCCATGAACAATATCTCGCGTTGTATTCTATCGTCCATTATAAGGATAAAAAGATTGCCATAGTGTTGCAAACGTTTCCTCCAAAGGTGACTTTTAGGTGAAATTTATTTGGAATCAGACTTGACTCTTGGATCGCATTGCTGTATCGTTTAGCGTCCAACTTCCGCCTGGGCTGGTGATTTTTGTTGAAATTTAAGTGAGAATGGTTCATTCTCAGTGAGTTCCTTATACAATGCACTAGTCTAGCTAGTAATACCAGTTTTAGAGATAGTCTAGCTAGTAATACCAGTTTTAGAGATACGTCTAAAAAATAAAAAAAAATTGCTTGGTATCTTCGTTGAGGGGTAATCCTTACTAAATATAATCTTATTAAACAGAATTGGCATGAAAATTCTTGTTGTGTGTTCTATCATAATGAGACAATCAAACACCTGTTTTTAATGCAATTTTGCTAGGTCTATGTGGTCAGTTACCCAAGCAGCTTCAGCCTTGTATCCACCACTTAGTATTGCCATCATATTTGGAAATTGGTTACATGGTATTGGTCACGAGTATAAATTATTTCTCAGGGTTGGAACGATTGCCGTTATATGGTCGCTATGGCTATGTAAAAATGATAAAGTGTTTAACGATTTAAATTGTTCTCTTTTGCAGGTTATTTACCGGTGTACCAACACCTTCTGTTCTTAGTTGGCCCTACATCGTGCGGAGTATCACGACCTTTTTATGGATGTGTGCATACGGCTGAAGGATATAGTGCGGGATTTATTTACCCGACATGGATGACATCATAACCTCTGGATCGGGCCTACATCAGCTTCTTAGGCGTTTCTATAATTTCTCATTATGATATGTAATGCACAATTTTATTTTTATTCATCTGTATTTGTGGACATTTTCGACTAAGTGTATCCTAGTTATACATAGACCGGGTGTAATGCTTAAACTTTTTAGGTACTAAAGTGCCCTTTATTGACAATCCGATGGTTTTAAACTGAATGGACGATTTTCATCTGAAACTTCGAAGCTGATGGAACTTGACACCCGGAACATAGTCATTGTATCAAATATGAAGTCCGAACTTGTTAGGATATTGGACCAATGAAGCATTCTTCAATGTTATCTTTGCCTTGTGTTTGTGTTATTGCATCCATGCTGACTTGTTTGTTCGTCTAGTCATGTTATATTTATTCATTCAATCTTGTTACAATTAGTTAATATATGAGCTTGTTAAACTTGTTATATCAATTAATTTTGGTTGTCCATTTTGCCAATCTACTTATGCATGTACCAATCCAATTAAAAAAAATCTGCCTCGAGGCTGCTCCGTTCATGTGGTGTACTATATCCGCATTCGAATTCACAACGGATTATTATTCAAACTGATCCAAATGCCTTAAGAAAACATGGTATATACGATAAAAGATAAATCCGATCTAATCTGATTACATTCCTAATCATGTATTAGAATTTTTTTTGAGAGGAATCTAGCGTAAAGTGTCTTTGACACATGAGAACTAGTGATCCCTTCACTTTTAGATTTTTTAATTTTTCAAAACCTCGCATTTCTATGTCTCCAAAAATTATGGCGTTGACATTTTGCGTACACCGTTATATGTATTCATATATTTAACATCATAATTTTTAGAGACGTAAGTATGAGGTTTTGAAATTTTCAAAAACTTGAAAGTGAAAGGAGCACCGTTGTCTATATACACCAAATCCCTTCTTGGAATATAGACACCTCACTCTGCAACTGTCTGTGTAAGAGCATCTCCACTCGCCTACCCAGGACGTCGATCCGGACGTCGAATTTAGGTCCGGACGCTGAAAATCGGTCCAGTCGCGTAACCAGGAACCTGTTTTTGTCCGGATTTAGACCAACTTTGGTTCGGACTATCCAGGTTCCCGGGTACGCCCTGGGAATGCCGGACGCAGCGAATTGGCCGAGTGGACCAGCCTGTCAGCGACAGAAGCCGAGTCGTCGTCATTCTTCCCGTCGTTTCCCTTTTCCCGCCCTCGCCGCTACACCCCTCCCGTCCTCGCCGCTACAACCCTCCCACCCTCGCCGCCAAAGTTGGACTATAAAAGGCGTACATCCTGTCGTCTCCCTTTACAGTCTCTCACACCACTCCTAACTCCGGCGAACTCCGGGCACTCCACCTCCTTAACTCCGCCGAAAAGCCATGGCCGACGGATTTCTCGGCCGACGCACACTGCGGCTGTGGGAAGCCCGGCTGCTCCATGAGGCGGGCTATACGACGTCGTCGGACTGTCGTCTCCCCTTCGCCTGGCAACTCAGCGCCGGCGGGATCCCTATTCCACCGGTGCCGGCCGACGAGGACCTCGCCGGAGAGATCCAAGCGGCTATCGCCGCCATGCAAGACCGGATCTCGCCGAGGATCCTGACAAATTGGCCTTCTGGAGGCAGTTCTTCGCCGATAGGCGCCTCTAGGATCTCGCCCGACACGATGGACCGCTGGACTCGCCGCCGCCACGTCACAACATGGCTTTTCGCCGCCGCTGGTGGAGCGTTTCAGGGCGAACTCTCGCCGCCGTCATGGAGCACATCTAGGCCGGCAACCACCCCCGCCTCGGCATGTAGATGCGACGTCCGGCGTCGACCATGGCGGCAGCGGTCTTTTTCTATTATTAAATTCGATGTAATATGTGTGTCCTTGCCCTAGTTAATAAAATCCGCCTATATTCGCTCAAATTTCTCCGAGTTTAATTGAATTTTGCCGAGTTTAACTAAATTTCGCCGAATCTGGAAACTTGGCATGGGAACGTGAGTGGAAAGCTCGGCGTTCCTAGACGAAAACGCGTTTTGTCCAGCCAAAAAAAGTCCGAATTTCGGTCTTGGGTCCGCCCAATGAGTGGATAAGTCTCAGCCGCCGCCGCCACCCCGGCTGCTTTGTTTGACGCGATCACGTGGACGAGATGATCCAAAGACACGAACACTGTCGTGGCTACTCCTCTACTTCACAACGCCACATGATGACATGGTGCCATGGCCGATCGGTCGATCCCTTATCCCCATGTGGACAATTTCAAGTTCTGAGCACAATTATCACCGGGTTGAGGAGGTCGATCGGACATTCTCCGGTGGAGGGAGGATGTCTCCGTACGCCGTCCTCGTCGCCGTGCTCCTCGCTTTCTGCTATGCCATCGTCAAAAAAGCTCGAGCCAGCAACCGCAAGCTCCCGCCCTCGCCTCCATCGTTTCCGCTGATCGGCCACCTCCACCTCCTGGGCCGCCTCCCGCACCGCTCCCTGCGCGAGCTGCACGCTCGGTACGGGACCGACGGCGGCCTCCTGTTCTTGCGGCTCGGGCGCAGGCGGACGCTGGTGGTGTCCACGGCGGCGGCCGCTGCGGACCTGTACAAGAACCACGACCTCGCCTTCGCCTCCCGTGTGGCCAGCCCAGCGGTGGACAAGCTCACCTACGGCTGCAACAGTATCTCCTTCGCGCCCCATGGCGACGCCTGGCGCCGCAGCAAGAAGATGGCCGTGGTCCACCTCCTTTCCCCGCGCCGTGCCGACTCCTTCGCCCCCGTGCGCGCCGCCGAGGCGGCCGCTCTCGTCGCCGGGATCCACCGCGCGGCAGGGGATGGCGCCGTGCAGCTGAGGGGGCTTCTCTACGAGTACAGCAACGCGGTGGTCACCCGCGCGGTCACCGGCGCCGCGGGTGCCACGGCGGAGAGGATTAAGCGGCTTCTGGGGAACACCGCGGCGTTCATGTCGGGCCTCCAGGCGGAGGACGTGATGCCGGACGCGGCGGCGAAGGTGGTGAGGTGGGCGACGGGATTCGAGAAGAAGCTCGACGGCGAGGTCGAGGCGTGGGACGAGTTCCTGTCGGAGATAGTGGCCGAGCACATGGAGAAGAAGGGAGACGGCGGCCCGGGGGAGGAGGACTTCCTGGACGTTTTGCTGCGGTTGAGGGAAGAAGGCGCCGCTGGGTTCGAGCTCACCGACGATCGCATCAATAGTATCGTTAAGGTGATCAGATCCTCAATCACATCGGAGCAATTCCACCAAGATTTCTCAAGAAATCTGAACCTCTGCTCCTTGGTCATTTCGTGCGCGTGCAGGACATGATCGCCGCCGGAACAGAGACATCCTCTGTCACGCTGGAATGGGCCATGGCGGAGCTCGTCGGGAACCCGCGGGCAATGGCCAAGCTACAGGACGAGATAGCTAGAGTCACCGGCGACAATCCGACCATCGAGGAAGACGATCTTAACAACATGGAGTACCTCAAGGCGGTGCTGAAGGAGGCGCTCCGGCTCCACCCTCCGGCGCCGCTCCTGGTCCCGCACGAGTCTACGACGGCGGCGGTCGTCCAGGGGTACGAGATCCCAGAGAAAACGGCGCTCTTCATCAACGCGTGGGCGATCGGGAGGGACCCAGCCGCGTGGGGCGACGCGGCGGAGGAGTTCCAGCCGGAGCGGTTCCTGAGCGGCGGCAGCGCGGCGGATGTGGACATGAGGGGGAATGACTACCAGCTCCTGCCATTCGGCGCCGGCCGGCGGCTCTGCCCCGGCATCAGCTTCGCGATGCCAGCCCTGGAGGTTGCACTCGCCAGCCTCGTGCGCCACTTCGACTGGGAGCTTCCCGCCGGGACGCGTCTGGAGATGGGCGAGGCGCCGGGGCTAACCACGCCGCCGCTGGCTCCTCTGTGCCTCGTCCCCAAGTGCAGGACGCTTGTTTAAATGGGCAGCAGTAGCAGTGTCGCTAGTTGAAATCGGAGAATATATCTGTCCGGTGGTGCCTAGCTGACCGAAAACTACTTTTTTACAGTTAACGGTATGTGAAACAGTCAGGAAACAGTACAAAACGTTTCATAAATTTCAGTCAAATTTCATTTTTTCATAAAATTTCAAAAATCTAGCCAGCACATGGGTGATGGCATGCTGATGTCATCGCTGACATGGCACTCCGGTATATACCGTATACGATGATCAGTCATCGCTGAGCTCCCTGAATCTTTTTACATTTACTCACTATATTCCAAAATATGTATGTAGGTTCACTTATTTTTCTCTAAATATATATCATTCAAAAAATGCTAAAATATCTTATATTTTTGGAACGGGAGAGTATAAGTTTAGAGACTGAGTCACCGTTTGGGAGCTCTATTTTCTAGACCGGAGTATCTCAAAAACCAAGTTGTAACGTCTGGCTAACAAATACCATATTTTTTTTCTCATTTCCTGGTTGTAGAAGAAAGGGTGTCAGACCTCTTTCTCCAATACTTTAAAAATACCATACTATTTGAGAATACTTCAGTCTTAAAACCACAAATTTTATTCAATCCAAACACCTTAAAGACAATACTTTAGTATTTTTGTAAACCACAGTATTCTCTGAATATTTCAAAAATAGTTTGGTGCCAAATGGATCCTGAATTTTCAAAATGACCATATTTGAAGAACTTGTCCAAAATATCATTTTTCATGGGAGCTCTGCTCCTCTGATCCAAAAAAAAAAAAAGACTGAACTTTCAAAAAATTGTGGTGAACATTTAGAAACCTGTCATATTTTTTTTCCAGATAATTAGAGAACGTTCACATTGAAATAAAAAAAGAGAACTGTTCAATGAGAAGTGGGAAAGCTTCACTAAGCCTGGCCGACGTTAAGTAAACAATCAGCCCAAAGTGTTGCCACATTGCTCAGTCAAGAACTTCGTCTGCTCTACAGTACGGAGATGGACAAACAGTTGCCGAGGCACATTTAACAGAAGAGTTTCGCCCCAAAGGCGAGGCCAACAAGCAGGCTTAAACAGGCTGAAGCCTGCCCTCTAAAATTGTAAAAAGATAAATTACTATTAATAATCCTGTGCTAGGAGGCGAGGCCCATTAGCTTAGTTTCTAGCTCCAGCCCAACTCACACACGCGCACAGCACAAGCACGTAACGCAGCCAAATCTTCCACCTCCAGACTCACGCAAGAAGCAATAGAAAGAGAGAAACAGAGGCGGCCAGCCGGCCACCAAACCCTAGCGCTAGCGGCGTCCGGCTCCGGCGTCCAGCCTCCGGCCTCCCTATCCCCTAGCGCCTCGACCTGCGCCGTCCGTGCTGCTGCCCGCCTGCCCCCGAAGAAGCGTCGTTGCCTGCGCGGTTGCGCCTCGACCAGCGCCTCGACCTGCGCCGTCCGCGCTGCTGCCCTCGAAGAAGCTGCCTCCGGCGAGAAATTTGGGCAAAGGAGCGCGTGGGCCGGGGCTAAGGAGCGCGCCGGCCTCCGGAGTCCGGAGAGAGGAGCTCCCGCCTGGCCGCCTCCGGCATTAGAAGTGGTATTTGTCTTCGGCAGTCGATGGTATTTGTCCTCCAATCCTCATATCTATTGCAAATTTGTAATTATGTACTAGTTTCAGTTAATTTATCTATGTGTAATATATTTCCAGATTTGTAAAAATGAAGAGAAAGCATGTGAGCATCCTTAGCTATTATACACCTAGTTCTGTTGGTAGCACTCAATCTGAACCTGAAATTGAAGCTGCACCTGAAATTGAAGCTCAAGTTGAACATGAAGAACCTCAACCTGAACCTGAACCTGGTCCCCAAATTGATGAGAGCAATGCCACCACATTTGATGAGAGCACAACCCAACCAAGTCAGCTTATTCAAGAATTTCATCCAAGTCAAATTATTCATGATCCAGGACTTAGAATACCAATAGAAGATTATGCCCCCGAAATTAGAAGTGATGTGAGAAGAGCTTATTTGTTGAATGGGCGAAATAAGGCTGTAGGGCATAAATTTAAGAAGACACAAGATGGCACTATTTGGAGATCATTTCAGGCACACTGGTTGGATAAGTATGATTGGTTGGAATATAGTGTGAAAAATGAGGCTGTTTTTTGCTTCTATTGCTATCTTTTCAAGAAACCATCACATGCCTGCAGATTGGGAAATGATGTGTTTACAAAAGATGGTTACACTCGTTGGAAAACAGGTCTGGATAATTTTAAAAAGCATGTTGGTGGTCTATCTAGTCGCCACAACATTGCTAGGGATGATTGTGATGATTTCAACAATCCACGAGCAAGTGTGGCTACCAAATTTCGTGTGTATAGCAAGGAGTCTGAGATATTATATAAAATCCGTCTAACTGCATCATTAGATTGTGCAAGGTATCTCATAGCACAAGGGGAGGCTTTTCGTGGGCATGATGAATCCTCCACTTCCATCAACAAGGGCAATTTCTTGGAGTTATTGGACTGGTACAAGAACAAAAAGGATGATGTGAAGGAGGCATTTGATAAGGGGCAAGGAAATGCATAGATGATTTGTTCGGACATCCAAAAGGACCTTGCTGCATGTTGCGCAATGGAGGTGACCAAGGTTATTAAGGATGCCATTGGAGATAAGAAGTTCTCAATTCTTATTGATGAGGCTAGATATTGCTCAATAAAGGAGCAAATGGCAGTGATTGTGAGGTGATGCATACCATGTTTTGTCTTGTTTTATATAATTGTACAAATATTGTTTACTTGTTGTTTACTAATCTGGTTAATTTCTTGACGCATGTAGATTTGTAGATGATCATGGGTTGCTACAAGAGAGATTTCTTATGATTAAGCACATCACAGATTGTACATCTGCTAGAATTAAAGAAGCTTTTCTTGCTGCGTTGGATTATCATGATTTGCCAATTTGTAGGCTACGCGGACAGGGCTATGATGGGGCTTCTAATATGAGAGGGGAATTCAATGGTTTGCAAAAATTGGTTAGAGATGAAGCTCCATATGCATTCTATGTTCATTGCTTTGCTCATCAGTTGCAGTTGGTGGTTTTCACTGTTGCTCAATGTAGTCCTGCTATTGCTAATTTCTTCAACATTATTCCCTTGATAGTGACTCAAGTTGGTTCATCTTGCAAGAGAAAAGATGCATTACTTGCAAAACACCAGGATGAATTGTTAGAGTTGTTGGAGAATGGGATGATTTCAGCTGGAACCGGGATGCATCAAGAGTCTAGCATAACAAGACCAGGAGACACTCGGTGGGGCTCACACTTGAGAACCTTGCTTCGCATATTCACAATGTGGAAGGCTGTGGTGGGTGTTCTAGGAATTATAGTGATTGATGCTCGGGAACACACATGTCAAGGTGGGGCTTTTGGTTTGCTTATTAAGATGCAATGCTTTGAATTTGTGTTCATCATGTTGCTCTTAATAAACATGTTAAACACCACAAATCAGCTCTCACTAGCTTTGCAAAGGAAGAATCAAAATATTGTTGAAGCCATGCGTTTGGTCTTGGATGTGAAAGAAAGTTTGCAAGGGATGAGGGACAATGGATTGGATTCTTTATTCAGCCAAGCCAAGAGCTTTTGTGAGACACATGAGATTGAAGTGCCAAATATGGATGATCATGTTGGAGCTTTGGGTCAAACTGTTCGCACCACCAAGAACACGACCACTCGACTCCACTATTACAAGGTTAGCATATTCAATGTTGCCATTGATGCAACTCTCGCTGAAATGAATCATCGATTCAATGAAGTTTCCACCGAGTTACTTGATTGTATGGCCTGTCTTAGTCCAGCAAACAATTTCTCAAAGTTTAATGTTGAGAAACTTATTCGGCTTGCTGAAATTTATGCTGAGGACTTCACAGAATCAGACAAATTGTTGCTAAGAATTGACCTCCCAAGATTTCTTATGAACATTAGGAGAAGTGAAGAATTTAATGGATGTCAAAATCTGTCCACACTTGCTCAGCTGATGGTTCAGACAACAAAACACACATATTTCCCATTGGTGTATCGTCTCATTGAGTTGGCTCTCATTCTTCCTGTGGCAACTGCATCAGTTGAACGCATATTTTCAGCAATGAAGATTATTAAAACAGATTTGCGCAATAAGGTGTCTGATGAATGGCTAAATGATTTAATGGTGTGCTACTGTGAGAAAGAGATATTCAGAAGTATTCATGATGATCAGAGTTTCAGAAATTGAGGGATCGTAGAGAACATCTACCGCGCGAGTATGATGTGATTTCTTAGAGGTACATGTCTGTTTACTAGTTTTATTAGAGAGTTCACTTTGTCCTTTTTGTTGTATGATTTTTTCATGGTATTTTGTCTTAAATAATTTTATGTCTTATATATTATCTTAATTTCTATGGAAGTAGTCGTTTAGTAGTCGTTTGGTTGGTCCTCGTCAACTTTCAGCCTCCCCTGCAAATAATTCCTAGACTCGCCGTTGTTTCGCCCCCTATAGGAAGCGGGAAAGATTTAGCAGCTGCTAATATATTTTTACCCTGGGAGCTTGCACAGGTCTGTATCGTCTCCAAGAGGCATTAGAGCCTGTAGCGGCGAGACAAAGGTTTTACGTACTCCCAGTAGTCAAACAAATTAAAGAAAGTATCAGATTGAGAAAAAGGGGGCTTGGTTCTGGCCCCAATTTCAAAGAATTACATCAAAGATTTGCTTTGCTCCAGCATTCTTGCATCTGTTGGACCAGAGCATAATATCATTTGGCAACCCTCTCTATCATTGGCAACATGTAGAGGCTCATCTAAACACTTACCATGAACAGAGAACTCTTTGACTCGAACCAATACGTCCAAAAACAGACAAGAAAAATCCACCGGCTGTCACGGTTACATTGAATCTAATGCAGATGATCACTGGCCGAATCAGTTGAACGTGCCTTCACAGCCTTGAGAAGTCAACATCATGCATAGTGTCAGACTTCAAAGTCATCCTCCCGGAGAGCCAAAAGTCAGGATATATCAGATTGCACCCAATCATGTGCGATAAAATACTTTGACTCGAGAACACACGGCCAGGCAGAGTCGATACGTCGAAGGGGTTAGTTCATTAATCTGAGCCATCCTTTCTCTTACGATACAGAGCTCATGAGCTTCATCCAACATGGCCAACTCACTTCTCCACAAGTCCATGGCTGACGTGTGGGCGTGCGTCTATCAGAGAGATGGCGAAGTCGACACGCTGCCGCCGCCCGCCACCGCACTCCTTGCATCGTCAGCTCGTCAACATTTCTTCGGAACATCAAGCACAAGGACAAGGCATCAGGTGCAATATATACACCACGGTTGCCACTGCCACCAAGCTCACCATCCAATTATTGCATCCTTCGAACCGATCGTCGCATCTCGCCGGCGTCACTGTTCTCCCAGCTCGACTGGCCTTGCAGCCTTCGCTGCCACAGCCATGACCTACACCGGCCGTGGCTCCGTGAGGCCGCACTTTGTGTTGGTCCCGATGCTGCTGCAGGGCCACACCATCCCCATGGCCGACATGGCGTGCCTGCTGGCCGAGCGTGGCGCGCAGGTCAGCTTCATCACCACGCCAGTGAACGCCGTCAGGTTGGCGGGCTTCGTCGCCGACGTGGAGGCGGCGTGCCTGGCGGTCCGGCTCGTGGAGCTCCGATTCCCAGCCGCTGAGTTCGGCCTACCTGACGGGTGCGAGAACATGGACATGGTCCAGGGCAAGGATCTGCTCCTGAACTTCATGGAGGCCTGCGCCGCGCTCCGGGAGCCACTCAAGGCGCACCTCCGACACTCGGCTCCGTGCTGCATCGTATCGGACAAGATGCAGTGGTGGACCGGTGACGTCGCGAGGGAGCTTGGTGTCCCGAGGGTCACCTTCAATGGCTACTGCGGCTTCTCGTCTCTTGCCAGGTACAGTCATAAGAGAAAAAAAAGTTGTTAGTTGTACTGCGCATATATTTTGCTGCAAATAACTTTCTTAAACTTTAGAGACAAGATTAGTATAAATTCTCCCGATAAACAATAAATCATAAACGTATAAAAGACCACACAGGAAAACAAAAAAATCAGTCTCGGTAATACTTTACTGGCCAGCCGAACATGTAAGTTAAACTGCATAAAAAACTACGGGCATCACACATTTTCATAAACAGTTTCCACACCAGTCGCAGCTTGGTTGACGATTTCCAGATAAGTGTGCAATTCTATGTCATTTAAACAACTACGACCACCTTGCAGGTACATCATTAATCGCGACAAAGTACTAGAACACGTCACAGATGAGAACAAGCTAATCACAATCCAGGGATTCCCTACGCCACTGGAGTTGACGAGGCCTCAATGCCCTGGAAGCCTTTCCTTTCCGGGCATGGAGAAAATCCGTGATAAGATCTATGAGGAGGAGCTGAGATGCGACGGTGAGGTTATTAACAGCTTCAGAGAGCTCGAGACCTTGTACATTGAATCCTTTGAGCAGATGAGAAGGAAGAAGGTTTGGACAATCGGGCCAATGTGCCTCCGAGATAGCAACACAATGGCTGCAAGAGGAAACAAGGCATCAATGGATGAGGCCCAGTGCTTGCAGTGGCTTGATTCAATGAAGCCAGGCTCAGTGATCTTTGTCAGCTTTGGCAGCCTCGCTTGCACTATACCTCAACAACTTGTTGAGCTAGGACTGGGACTTGAAGCCTCCAAGAAACCGTTTATTTGGGTGATCAAAGCAGGAGCTAAGTTTCCAGAAGTCGAGGAATGGCTCGCAGATGGGTTCGAGGAGCGTGTCAAAGATAGAGGCATGATCATAAGGGGTTGGGCACCACAGGTGATGATCCTATGGCACCAAGCCATTGGAGGATTCATGACACACTGTGGGTGGAACTCAACAATAGAGGGCATCTGTGCAGGTGTACCCATGATCACATGGCCACATTTTGCGGAGCAGTTTTTGAATGAGAAGTTGGTGGTGGATGTGCTGAAAACTGGGGTCAAGGTTGGAGTGAAAGGACTTACAGAGTGGGGAAATGAACAACAAGAGGTTATGGTTACAAGAGATGTTGTGGAGACATCTCTGTCCACCCTAATGGATGAGGGGGAGGCTGCAGAGAAATTGAGGGTGAGAGCAAAGGACTATGCCATTAAGGCAAGGAGGGCTTTTGATGAGGAAGGTTCGTCAAATAACAACATAAGGTTATTGATTCAAGAAATGGGAAACACGACGAATGCATCTGGTTGATACAGATGGTAATAAGCCTTTTTTGTGTGTAAACATAAAGTGAAAAAAAACCTACCATATTTATGTCATTATAAAAAGTTGTAATTTATAGATAACCGGTAGCTTGTACCAGGCACTTCTGTGTAACCATAAAGTGAAAGACCCTACCGTGGTTATGTCATTGTAAAGAGTTTTAGTTTATAGACAACCAGTAGCTTATACCAGGCGCTTTTGTGTAACCATAAAGTGAAATACCCTGCCATACTTACATCGTTGTAAAAAGCTTTAATTTACCGACAACAACTAAGCATGCACCAGGCTCCCTGGAGGTGGCTTGATTGTTTAGTGATTAGCCATGGTCTAAATGACAGCAATATATGTTGCCCGCGTTGTTGCACATGTTTCTTTTTTTCCCAGGAAAACACTTTTGTGCATGTTTCATGGTAGTCAACATTATGTTAAATGTTATGGGGCAAGCAACTTGTTTTATTACCTCTCAGGACAAAAAGCCAATGTAAAAGTTTGGCTAAGTTTTGCAGAGTAGTTGGTCGCTTGACACCTTTTGATTCACGTATTCTTGGAATTAAACTCACCAAAGTAAAATTACAACACTAACAGATGCATTGTTCAAACTATATTGGCTGGCTTCTTTAAATCACTGAGCGGCCATGTGACTCTTGGGACTCCGAGCCCCATACCGTGAAAAAAGTGACGGATTCCCGTGTGGTTTCTGCCTCGAGACTCCGAGAGGACTGACATTTTTATATTCGATATTTTGCCACCATATGTTAATTGCAACCTAATTACTCCTACTGCTAGGTCCAGTGATATTTTCGGATTGGCACAAAAAGAAATACTCGCACAAACATAAAGACATAATACATAACACATGTACTGCAGATTCAAGAGATCAAATCATAACACATAAGTATAAGGACGAAACAGCAGACCGTTTAACAAATAATAAAAAGATAATTCACAAAGTAACAAGGTTCTTTCTCTCACTCACACAGAGAGATAATCGAACACTATCCTCTTGCTACGAGTTAACCATCGCATTGCATAAACCAAGTTAATAAGAAATATTCAGCTCATCCAGAGTAGGAGGATTCTAGGGATGGATGCCGATATACAATTAGAGCCGGCTTCTAATTGTATCGTGAGGGCTTTATGCTAGGTTTATAGGCTATGTTGCTGCCAAAGACACAAAAACATGCATATATCAATAAGAATATTTAAAAGTTTACAAGAATGAGACAAGTTAAAAGTCACATTTCTTCAGTGAGAGTTGGCACATAATTAATAATAGAGCAAAGGGATAAAGAGCAAGCTTTCTTCAATGCATATCATGCTCTACTTGGTTCGGTACAAATAATGGATCAATGAATGTCTGACTCGCAAAATTAATCATGTGAGGGTGACATGGATAAAGAGCATGCTTTCTTCAATGTATATCATGCTCTACTTGATTTAGTATAGATAATGCTCAATGGATGCCTGACTCGCAAAATTAATCATGTGAGGGGTGACAACCATAAAAGGAGGCCTCCTGGGTCTGGTTCAATAGGTTAGGTTTTGAGAGAAAGTTATACAAACTCAAATTAGAAATGAGGTAATCACAAGAAGTGAACACATAACAAATAATTGCCCGGGGAGGACGTAACCCGGTGATCCTCACCTTTTTCCATTCGCACAGGGGAGGACGTGACCTAGCGATCCTCATTGTGTGCACGCGAGGACATGACGCTGGGATTCTCATATAACCTTTGGGCATGATGCACAAAGGAGGAATGTTCTTCCACTGTACGAAGAGAGCCATCGCCATGTGAACTCAGCACTGGACCTGAAACGTCTGCTCCTTTAAATAGGAACAAGATGTGATCAACAACAATAGGAACAAGATGAGTGTATTTATCACCTGTTTCATCAGTAGTGACATCACGATTATCACCTGTTTCGACATCTAAATAATTCTTGAGGGCACTCATGATTTTATGAGTAACATACAAAACTTCTACTTTTTGCACCTTTGCACTGGTTTTTTGGGTTACAGTCTTTTTGCACGAGCTTTCTGATAAAAACAATTGGCAATCAGCTCCCCAGGAGTAGTATATAAAACAATCACATTCCTATACAAGGATAAACTCACTTTGCTTCTAAATTTGTGAGGAGATGAGTCCATGCTCTCTAAATGGACGCAGTCAGCCGGCTTGCCATTCTGAAAATAATGAGGACGGTACTGAAATATGCACATATTACAAAACTTATTAACCATACATAAATTTCAGTAACATTACCTCCAGGCTAGCATGTGACATTTGCCTAGCCGTATGCCTTAGATCTGCATCTTCGATATGCATACTCCATGTAAAATCAGTTGATGGTGCTTTGTCGCGATAGTAGTCTGCATATATAAGTTGCACGTAAAGATATAAATATCAATAAGGAACAAACAAGTTACTTCTATAGCAACAAATACATGACTTTGAATTTACGTGCAGAAGGTGAAGACATCCAGGAACATCTTTAGTTTGCTGCTTTTGGTATGCTCTTATACTATTAATAAGGTAATCGGCAATGAATGAGCACCCTCCAACTTCTTTATTTTTCTCATGAGTCATGGGATCTATTAAAAAAACCTGTATTCACTTTTGTACTTCTAGAAAAAGCAAAAACGTCTTCAGTAATGCCAACATGAAAAGGATACAAAAATCTGCTCTAGAAACCTCTTTCACTCTTCCGTAAGTCCTGAACAGAGATATTAATAAAGTCTTTAAACTTTGTCTGCTTTGCCCATTCAATAACTTTGTCTGCTTTTCACTCTATTCTGAAAATCAGACAAAGTTATTGAATGGGTAAAGCAGACAAAGTTCAAAGACCGTATTAATCTCTATTCAGGACTTATGGAAGAGTGAAAGAGGCTTCTGGAGCGAATTTTTGTATTCTTTTTATGTTGGCATTACTGAACACGTTTTTTGCTCCTTCTAGAAGTACAAAAGTGAATACAAGTTTTTTAATAGACCTCGTCGATCATGAGAAAATAAAGCAGTTGGATGAGTGCTCATTCATTGTTGATTACATTATTAATAGTATAAAAGCATACCAAAATCACCAAACTAAAGATGTTCCTGGATGTCTTCACATTTTGCACGTACGTTCAAAGTCATGCATCTGTTGCTCTAGCAGTAACATTTTTGTTTTTATTGATATTTATATCTTTGCATGCAGCTTATATGCACAGACTACTATCGCGACAAAGCACCATCAACCGATTTTCCACGGAGTATGCATATCAAGGATGTATATCTAAGGCATGCGGCTAGGCAAGTGTTGTGTGTTAGCCTGAAGGTAATGTTACTAAAATTTATGTATGGTTAATAAGTTCTATAACATGTGCATATTTCAGTACCGTCCTCATTATTTTCAAAATGACAAGTCGGCTGACAGCATCCATTTAGAGAGCATGGACACATCTCCTCACAACTTTAGAAGCAAAGTGAGTCTATGCTTGTATAAGAATGTGATTATTTTATATACTACTCCCGGGGAGCTGATATATGTGCCAATTGTTTTTATCAGAAAGTTCATGCAAAAAGATTGTAACCCAAAAAAACAGTGCAAGGGCAGAAAGTAAAAGTTCTTGATGTTACTCATAAAATCATGAGTGCCCTAAAAAATTATTTAGATGTCGAAATAGGTGATAATCGTGATGTCACTACTGATGAAACAGGTGATAAATACACTCGTGTTGTTCCTGCATTTGATCACATCTTGATGCCGTTGTTGTTGCTGGCCCATTTACATTTGAAGGAGCAGACATTTCAGCTCCAGTGCAGAGTTCACGTGGTGATGGCTCTCTTTATACAGCAGAATAACATTCCTCCCTTGTGCATCATGCCCAAAGCTTATATGAGGATCCTAGCATCATGTCCTCAAATGCACATGATGAGGATCGCCAGGTCACGTCCTCCCCTCTTCGAGTGGAAGAAGGTGAGGATCACCGGGTTACGTCCTCTCCGGGCAATTATTTGTTATGTGTTCACTTCTTGTGATTTCCTCATTTCTAATTTGAGTTTGTACGACTTCCTCTCAAAGCCTGGCCTATTAAACCAGATCCAAAAGGCCTCATGGCTGTCACCCCTCACATAATTAATTTTGCGAGCCAGACATCCATTGACCATTATCTATACTAAACCAAGTAGAGCATGATATGCATTGAAGAAAGCATGCTCTTTATCCCTGTCACCCCTCACATGATTAATTTTGTGAGTCAGACATCCATTGACCGTTATCTGTACTAAACCAAGTAGAGCATGATATGTATTGAAGAAAGCATGTTTTTTATCCCTTTGCTATGTTATTAATTATGTGTCAACTCTCACTGAAGAAATGTGACTTTTAGCCTGTCATCGTGATGTCACTAATAATGAAACAGGTTATAAATACACTCGTGTTGTTCCTGTTGTTGTTGATCACATCTTGTTGTCGTTGTTGTTGGTGACCCATTTACATTTGAAGGAGCAGACGTTTCAGGTCGAGTGTAAACCCACGTGACGATGGTTCACTTCGTACAGCGGAAGAACATTCCTCCCGTGTGCATCATGCCCGAAGCTACCATGAGGATCCCAACGTCAGGTCCTCGGATGCATACGATGAGGATCGCCATGTCACGTCCTCCATTATGTGAGTGAAAGAAGGTGAAGATCACAGGGTACGCCCTCCCCGAAAAATTATTTTTTATGTGTTCACTTCTGTGATTACCTCATTTCGGATTTGAGTTTGTACAACTTCCTCCCAAAGCCTAACCTATTGAACCAGATCCAAGGGCCTCCTTTTATGTCTGTCACCCCTCACATGATTAATTTTGCGAGTCAGACATCCATTGAACATTATCTGTACTGAACCAAGTAGAGCATCATATGCATTGAAAAAAGTTTGCTCTTTATTCCTTCGCTCTATTATTAATTATGTGCCAACTCTCATTGAAAAAATTGACTTTTAGCTTGTTTCATTCTTGTAAGCTTTCAAATATTCTTATTGATATATGCATGTGTTTGTGTATTTGGTAGCAGCACAGCCTGTAAACCCAGTAGTAAAGTCCCCACGGTGCAAAAGGAAGCTTCCTGAGCCACCAGTATCGCTCACATCGCGCAAAAGGGTGGCTCCTAAGAAGTATGGTGATTGTGCTAAAAAGGCAATCCTGGTTACCCTTTCAAACCAAGGAAAATGAGACGGGAAAAGGGGAATATAAACCGAGGCCAAATGCGCAGCAGTTGGCTCTAATTGTATATCGGCATCCATCCCTCGAATCCTCCTACTCTGGATGAGCTGAATATTTCTTATTAACTTGGCTTATGCAATTTTCTCAAAAAAAAACTTGGTTTATGCAATGTGATGGTTAACTCGTAGCAAGAGGATGGTGTTGGATTATCTCTCTGCGTGAGTGAGAGAAAGAGCCTTGTTACTTTGTGAAATATCTTTTTATTACTTGTTAAACTCAATCTGTCGTTTCGTCCTTATACTTATGTGTTATGATTTGATCTCTTGAATTTGCAATACATGTGTTATGTATTATGTCTCTATGTTTGTGCGAGTATTTCTTTTTGTGTCAATCCGCAAATATCACTAGGCCTAGCAGCAACAGTAATTAGGTTGCAATTAACATATGGTGGGCAAAATATTGAATATAAAAATGCCAGTCCTCTCGAAGTCTCGAGGCAGAAACCGCGCGGTAATATGTCACTTTTTTCACGGAACGGGATTCGGAGTCCCAAAAGTCACGTGTACGCTCAGCGATTTAAAGAAGCCAGCCAATATAGTTTGAACAATGCATCTGTTATGGTGTTGTAATTGTACTTTGTTGAGTTTAATTCCAAGAATACGTGAAGCAAAAGGTGCCAAGCGACCAGCTACTCTGCAGAACTCATACACGTACCAAGTAGAGAAAACCAAATACTATGGAAAATATAAAAGAATCCTAGTACATGCAACTAGCTATCTAACAGTTTACACATCAGTCTCACATCAGTCTGCTTTTCAAGATGGCATGCCCTCCCTTGCATAGGTGCATTTTACAACCACTTGATCATCACAATTTGTAAGATTCAGTAAAGGAGAAAACGAGAAATACAATGTATTGCCCAAAAGAAAGAAATGGAACTAGCATAAAGCACATAGAAATTAAAAGCCTATGACTTAATAGTGTGGTAAACAAGAAAATACAAGGACCTCTCACATCCTAAAAGGAGGTTGAACGATCACCTCAAACAAAGGTTATCCTATCCTATTTATATGAAAATAAAAGGTCAGACTCAAAACTAATGAGGAAATGGTTTTGATTTTTCAAAGTGTAGTTTCGTTCTCACAGTAGGGGAAAAAGTGCTTAAGATGCGGTTTAATCTTTGAACTATTTTCTAGGATCAAATTATGCATTTATTTAGAACCATGGAACAAGGACGTGTAACTAACTTCAAAATATTGCACCGCAGGGGCCTCCCCAATGGTATCTTGGTCAAAAAAAACTAACTTAAAAAAATCATATAAATGGTGAATGTAACAAGTGTCAAGATTTACTTAGCAATTATAAGCAAGCATGTAATTCAAATATCCTATGTTCAAAGTAGGTCAATGTTTTGAGTTCATTACAAGCTCAAATGGCTACTGGGCAATAGGATCAAACATATGAAAGTTGCAGGCTTGAAATAGACCAAACCTGGTTTCGCTAAGCACCAAACGGTAAAGCTTCAGCAAGAATACTGTTGCACCAAAATAACCACTTAATGCCAGAAGATAGATCAATGCTACTGCAAAATTTCCTTTGCTGAAGTACACACAAATCTGGAAAGGTTCCAAGTATAAGATAACTCGGAAAATTCAGAAGTGAATCATGTATGACATGTTACTAAGAAAACTTAAGAATAGCAAATACATTATGTTACTTATAAGATATATGTTTTGAATTAGATTTCTCTCAAAATAACACTCCGAGAAAGAAACGATAAGTTACTCAGACAAGCAGATAAAATATTTACTAATATAAACCCAGAAAAAAGAATAGAGATTTCTGCATGACATGCAACAAAAACATTTAACTCACCTTCTATAAATAAAATTTGTGGCCTCAATAAGTCGACGATAGTATTACACCAAGATGTGTATAGCTTCCAGTGGTGAGAGAATATTGTGTTAATTCTACCTTCATTCCTAGAACTACAAATCCAGTGTGTACAATGTTTGAAATGAGAAATCATAGTTAACCATGGAGTGATCACCCAGACTTACTACCGATATTCCATTGTTTTATATCGTAGATTCACGGTGAGTTACCAGTATTCATAAAAGAACAGAGTCCATGTCTAAAATAATGGAAGCATGTCCTGTCCCTCACAACGATCTCTCGTATATACAACTTGGAGATCAATTTAATTGCATTGTGGCAATCCAAAACATTCTCAAGTTTTTCACGTTCTCGTTGAACTAGATTCTGATCTGAGTAAATTCAAAGTGACTACCAATTTTTTTTTTGCCATGCCAGTAAAGAACTTTCAGTTTTTCTTCTTCTGTAACTTGAACAAACACCTCAGTTACATCATGCACATACCCATCATCCAGTCAGTGAGTAACTTCTCCAATTTAGAATAGATCTATTTGCTCATAGGATGAGATCTATCAGCAGCTACAAATTAGTGAATTGTGCCATTCATCTCATTCTTTTGACAGTGTGCCGTTCATTTCAATCAGACTGCAACCAAGTTCTTTCTTGATTCATTTATCCATTATTACCTGCCTAAGCCGCCGGACATCCGAGTTACCTTGAACCCTACAAGCTGCTAGCAGGATCCTCCAAATTGCAGAGTTGGGTCTCATGGGCCATTTTAGCAATTGTTCCAGTGCTTCTGTTAGTTTTCCATCTTGGCCAAGGTGGTCTATTATGCTTATCCATCCATAATTCATCACATTAGGAGCAACCCAATAGGCACCAATCATGTTGAGAAAGAAGTCTTGCCCTTTTGTCAACCAAGCCAGCATGAGTGCAGGCAGTTAGAACCGAAGAATGTCACTCAATCTGGAGCTTGGAATGTCCTAAGCATCTTGTACCGTAGCAATTCACTGTAAGATCAAGTATAAGTGCATAACAGTGGTCAAACTAAACTTATACCTATTGTGCATCTCTTTGGACATGTCCAATGCCCGCTCAATGCTCCGACAATATGAATATATATCATTATATCTATGAGTGCATTGCCAACGAAGTACCCATCTTGAATTCTTGATCCTATGCCTGCCCATTGCCCTGTCTCTGAAGCACCAAGCTGTGCGCATGGCATTACTATGCTCACCATGGTGAACTCATCTCCACCACCTTGCTAAACTACATCTCACGAAAAATCCCCAATGCCTCTCTGAACCAGCCAACTTGTACATAACCATTGCAGTCCATGAAACGGTGTCCTTCTCTGGCATACGATCAAACAGTGTTCTGGCTCGATCAATCTGACTCTACTCTAACAAACCCAGAGATTACTGACGTCCAGGACACCACATCCCTTAGACCCTCACCTGCAAGCCCTCAGACAACTCCAGAGATGTTTCCATCTTTCCACACTCTGCCTACTCGGCATACATACAACAAGTGCATTCTCCACCTTGAGGTTAGGCAGCATCCAGCTCTTAATAATGCGCTTGTGCACCTGCATTCCGAGCAGGATGCCATTGTTTTTGCCACAAAGCTGACACAACGTGATGTAGCTGTAGGTAACTGGCGTTGGCACGACACCAATTCTCTCCATGAAAGAGCAGCATGATAGCCTGAACAGCGTGCTTCTCTTACAACTAGAGATCAGTGCGTCCACACCACGGGCGCCATGGGCCACACATCCAGCAGCGCGCATGAGGAGAAGAGAGCTCTCCACGTGGGCGTTAGGCTCCATCCTGAACTGAACCATGTGTGCGTGGACGACGTCCTGCCATGGCACCCTGCTCTGCTGTCACCGCCTTGAGCAAGGGCCAGAACGTGTACGCGTGGGGCCTGGTTCGACGCGCCAGCATGCCATGGTACACCCGAAAGAGCATCCTGGGCTGGGGCGGCCGAGCCTCACGACGAGGCGACCGGTGAGGAATTCCGTCGAACAGGCCGTGGGCGCGTGACGGCGCGCGGAGCATGCCCTTCCGCGCTCGCTCCTAGTGGGGCCTTGTCGCGTAGTTGCAGTTATCGCGGAACGGATCAGCCGGTGAGATGGACTGGAGTATAGGCTGTGGCCGGTGGGGCGCGTCTAGTCCACGGGAGACAGCGGTAGCCGGTAGCAGCTACAGACAATAGATGGGCCAAGGAAGGAGAGGACCATGGGCAGGGTAGAGGTGGAGAGAAGTTGGTCTCTGGATGTGCATTCATCGCAGGCTGCGGTGCGGCGAGCCGGTCGGCAGCCGGCCGGCAGTAGCGGTGTCCTTTCGGTCACGGGAGGCGGGACGGAATGTCACAGCAGGAGGAAGAAAAGGTACATGTTTACAAGTTTTGAAAAAAAGAAGGCAGGTTATTAGAAAAGTAATGTTGCGTGAATATATAAAATTTAAAGTTCGAATTCATATTCATTTGGGAGGTAAGAAATTTTTCTTTTGCGTGAATAGTGACGTATTGAGCAACTAAACTTATCTCTACTGTGCATCTCTTTGGACATTTTGAGCAATTAAACATGGTTTACATATCTGTGTAACTAATATTACAACATATCAGATTATGAGTAGATAACACAGAGATCATCTTCGGCCAATATACGATTGAATATACATAAACCCACAATTTAAACAAGATAGGGAGTGTATATTACATATTTTTGTATAATGGTAGAGGTCTTAAAGGACCCCGAAGTTGTTGTATGAAAACGATAGGGTTACATTCCAAAAGGACTTCAAGAAGAAATGAAAATTTGAAAGCAGTAATCGGATTTTATATAAAGGACACATCTAAAAA
Source organism: Avena sativa (assembly GCA_916181665.1). Taxonomy (NCBI): domain Eukaryota; kingdom Viridiplantae; phylum Streptophyta; class Magnoliopsida; order Poales; family Poaceae; genus Avena; species Avena sativa. Next base: position 413,351,833 of record OV702297.1, read on the forward strand.
CATAGAGTGCAATTGGGTCATCCTCTCCCACATGGATGCAAACTTCAAAACCACAACCATATTCACCGCCTAGGGGGGTGAAAATAAAACCACTTGTGGTAATTTATAGGAATATTCTATACTACTGGAGTGTATAGCGCATGAATAAACTTCTTACATCTGTATGACCTTATCTTTAACAAATATAGGTGCAGACTTTACTCATATAAGTAGAATCTGTCTAGTGGGCTATAATTTTGCGTGTCGCAATCAACATAGATGGAAGAGCAAACTTTATGCATGAAGAGAAGGCTCGCAATAGTAAGTAAAATAGCACAATAGATTCTTACCTTTTCAAGCTGCTGACAAAACTGAAGCAAACTTTCAAATGTTCGGCTTAACACCATCTCTCCAATTGCATCTGAAGATGTCCCTGTTTGGGTCTAGATACTCCATGGCCTTATGAAGCCCGTATATTCTGATAAACAACACCATTCAATGACATCTGAAAGCTCACCTAGAAAAAAATAGCACTCTACAACAAAATAGTGTTGGCTTTAAAATGCACTATTAGTGAGACGTTGTATACTAATTAATTTAGCATGGCCTCTCCAGATATGTTGTTGTGTTCTATTAGCGCTGAAATAACACGTTTTTCTCCCATGAAGCTCATCTGAATATTTTTCCAGAAATCCTTAGTGATTTGGCATACCATATGCATGACAATGGGAAGAATTTAAGTCATAAATAAATCAATTTACCGGTATGTCTTCAGATAAATAATATATCGAGAAATCTAGTGTAACACTGAAGGTCACGCGCAAAATAACTTGATATTGTATACAATATATCGAGTCATACACAGTTGCTCTAACTTTGTTGGGGACGATGAGAATTTCTTCTTCATAGGACACATATCTTCTACAGTAGTATTAATTTGAGGATCTATACAAGCAGTGACGTAGTGCTATCGGATTTACCACAAAACTTGACAAAAAGATTACTCACAATAAATAGAGCTTGCTGTGGAGATGGTCGCTAGGAAATTGAGGTCTTGAGGACATCCGACATCAGATGAACTGTTGTTCAGAAGAAGAAGCGGTGGAAAACCAACCGATTTTCCTTGGCATGATGTACCACGTATTTAGAAAGAAATTAACAGGAAAAGTATTGGTCTTTGATCACATCTGGATAGAAGAATAGAACAAGAAGATGTTGAGGATTCATCTCAATGTGAAACTGCCAGAATATGAAGTGAGATGAGATGGGAAATCGTCGGGGGCATATATCTACAGGCGCACGAGCTGATGCCATAAAAGATGCTTCAATCCAGTGTGGCGGCCGTAGCGACGCTTCGCCTCGACCTGCCGCATCAGCTGCGATCGAGGATTCGCCTCTCCCTAGTGTGTCCGAGAGGATCCCATGGACCGGCCACTTCACCTCGATTTACATCGCTAGGCTCATCTCTGGTAGGCCATCAGGCCAGCAAAGAATTTACTACTAGCCAGATCAACCGCAGTTGGCCTTTACTTCTGGCCCGATCAACCACGGACGCCGGCCCTAGGTAAATCTGCAGAGCAACAGCCAAGAGACGATTCTGATGACCCATCGGACGGACGAACGGCTAGGGATGTCAAAACGCTGTGCGTTTTCATCCGTCGGATGTTGTAGGGAAGCCATGCGAATCATCCATGAAGGCTAGCTAACAACATTTTTTACCGCGAGTTGCGGCTCCTTTTCCCTTTTGATCGACCCCACTCTCAACTCTGGCCCACATCGCAGTGGCTAGGTCATTCTGCGGCAGGAAAAACGACCGGATTTCACTCGCCCTCGACCTAACCAGTAGACGACTTGTCGCGCCGGCGAGCCCTAGGCGTGGGGGTGCGGCCGGGAGGCCTGGTCACGCCGGCGAGCCTGGGCTTCGGGGAGGCGTATTGGCGCCGTCAAGTCCTAGGCGTTGGTGGCAGCGGGGAGGCCTGGTGCCGCCTATGTGTCTTGGACGTCGGGGAGGTATGTGCACGAGGCTGGCGGACCGAATCTACAATGGAAACCTCAATAGGATTAGGATTAAGGCATCTCCATCGCGTTAACCCAACCTGTCCGAGCGCGTTTGCGCGGACGTGCGAGACGTGCCCGACGTCCTAGCGGCACGAGCCATCCGGACGAACACGTTCGGCTCAACCCATATGTGCACCAAATTTAGGCAACTGTTGCGTCGGCCCGAACACGGGCGGACCTAGGGCGTGTCCTGTCCGATGCGAGCCACTAGCCCACCCGTCAGCACTGCTTAGGGCGGCATTGATTTCGATGTGTGGGGCCGTGTTGAGCATTACGTTACGTTATATCGACCGTTACATGCTGATGGGTGGGGTCGTGTTGGGACGGTCCTGCATACGTGGTGAAGGGTGTGGCCGTTGGGACGGGTCTTGCATACATGGTGAAGGGTGGGGCCGCATGGAGACACGTCGGACCGGCCATTCTCGCTCACCTGAAGCATTCGCTCCCCTCCCCCACGAGCCTAGAACAGCTCCCACACCGGCCCTCAGCTGCCCCGTCGTCGTGCCCTCCTACCTTATGTCGTCCTCGGCCCTAGAGCCGCCCCCTCCCCCTAGCCGTGGAGCCCACTCCACCTCCGACTCCGCTCCCGCCACCGCTAGATCTACCCCTTTCGCGGAACAGTATGCAAGGCCGGCTGGTGTACCGGCCATCCGCGTCGAGTGATGTCTACGCACTTCTATTATTGTACATAGTTGTTGGGCCTCCAAGTGCAGAGGTTTGTACAACAGCAGCAAGTTTCCCTTAAGTGGATTACCCAAGGTTTATCGAACTCATAGAGGAAGTGGTCAAAGGTATTTCCTCTCAAGCAACCCTGCAATCAAGATACAAGAAGTCCCTTGTATCCCTAACACACCCAATACACTTGTTAGGTGTATAAGTGCACTAGTTCGGCGAAGAGATAGTAAAATACAAGTGGTAACGGTGCCAGAAAAGAGCTTGACGGTGAGGTAAAGACTAACGCAAGCAAACATGTAACAGATCTAGATGCAAATGGTGTTTCAATGTTTAGAAACAATGCCTAGGGATCATACTTTCACTAGTGAACACTCTCTCATATAAATATCCTCTCTTCATGATACTACTCTTAACTACTCTCCGGTTGGACACTCTAATCATCGGTAGGGCTATAACAGCACTCCTCAAAGTCCGCCTTCCCAAATCTAGATAACCCCACACTGTCACCTTGAGCGCTAGATGGTTCCAACAAACACCACAATTTCAAAGAGACATCCATCTCCAAATATAACTCATAACAAATATTCAATATAGCCAAAGTGTCACACATGGTATGCACGCTATCACTTTCACACACGTGGGGAAAAGGATAGATCTATTAAAGCACAAAGAGTATTTATGTAGACTCAAACCTAAGTGCCACCATGGCGTGCATGCTATCATTTTCACACACATCGGGAGAGCAGAGATCTATTGAAGCACTTGAGTAGCAAGGTAGATCTACTTGATTACAAAGCTCATGACCACAAGATCATGCATAGAGAGAGAGATGAACACATAGCTACCGGTAGATCCCTTAGCCTCGAGGAAGAACTACTCCCTCCTCATCATGGGAATCAAAAATGATGATGAAGATGGCGATGGAGATCGATGGAGATGGCTCCGGGGGCACTTCCCCGTCCCGGCAGGGTGCCGGAACAGAGACTTTATGTCCCCTGAATCTCCCTTTCGGTGGCAGCGGCGCTACGGAGGTTTTCGTGGATTTCTTGTGGATGCCCTAGGGTTTTTGGGTCGGAGGCTTCTTATAGGCGCAGGAATCAAGGTCGGTGGGGGTCCAGGGGGCCCACACCCCCTCCAGGCGCCTCCAGGGCTTGCCCGCGCCTAGGGGGTGCGGCCACCCTGTGGCCCCCCTCCGGCTCTGCTTCGTGGTTCCGTGTTGCTCGGGAAAATAATAACTTTGGCTTTTGTCCTGTCCAATTCCGAGAAAATTGATTTTCTGCCTTTCTAGTACCAAAAACAGAAGAAAACAGGCAACTGGCACTGTGGCAACTTGTTAATAGGTTAGTTCCAGAAAAGATATAAAAACACCTCAAAGTATAGACAAAGCAAAGCAAAGTAGATACAAAATAAGCATGGAGCATCAAAAATTATAGATACGTTTACGACGTATCAAGCCTCCCCAAGCTTAACTCCTGCTCGTCCTCGAGTAGGTAAGTGATAAAAGAATAATTTTTGAGGTGACATGCACCATCAAAACCAAGATCAAACCATTTGCAAGCATTGAAAGCTGAGATCAAAGAACTCTAAACATGTGCATGAAAGATGGAGTTCTAACAATAAGACATAGTAACTATGCATGCAACATGAAAGGCTACAAACAAAGATCATGAATAACATGCAATGAAAAACGTTTGTTTGTTTCACACACAGAAAACATAGCATAGTGGAAATCATCTTGTCCCTCATAGAGTAGCAAATAGATGCATAGGACACCTTCAAAGTTCACAAGGGTGACTAGAAACAAGTAGCACAAGAACAAGTAATATCACAATATGCATCAATCAATAAGTTTTGAAACACTGCACACAGAATGACAACTATGCTCTCTTAATGGTGCCTAAAGGTAGAATGTGGAGACTCAATAATGGTGGAAGAAAGGCCTTTTTTGTAAAGGAAGCAGGGATTACAAGTTTCAAAAAGAGCTTCCAAAAATTATGGTACTTGTTAGCTTTCAGCCCTCATTGCCCCTATCATAAGCATCTTGAAGTGGTTAAGGTTAAAGTGGCAAAGATGGAGTATATGCTTGATGAAGTATAAGTTGGCAATCTCAAGTCCCTTGAATACGAGGGCCACACCTCATGCATACTCAACTTTGGGTACAGGTAAGTTCTTGTCATTGTAAGTATTTGCATATCATTGAGAACCGCCAATGGGGTACCCCTTGCACATGGTACAGGAGCTTTCCCATAACCAAAATGACAAGGAAAGCGGACAATAAGCATCTCAACAATCTTTTTATTTACCATATGCATAGCTTTTTATTGAGGATGCTTCATAGATAGCTTATTATGGTGATGCTGCAAGTTTCCACCATGATTAGACATGGCTTAGGCTAGCAGCCCAGGCGTTTCTCTAACACAGGATACAAACTCCATGGACTTACAAGTTCCCTCTTTATTTCACATCGGTGACATCCATAGACAAAAGAGCGTGATATCAATTGAGTATAAAGTACAAGTGAAATGTTGAAAACGTTCCCCATTACAGCATGGTTCTGCTAATTCCAACGTATGAGTGCAAGCATATACAACATAGAAGACACAATTGTTCAAGTTTATTAGGGGCAAAGAATATAAAGTGTGTCATCAAGTTTGTGAGGGCTTTAATCACTAAGTTTTCACATAACAAAATAGTTTTTAATTGGAAGATAGATGAAAACAAGAATATACTTTGGAATGGTGTAACACACCATGCATAGGAGTTTATAGTGGACATTTTGGAATAACTTGGTTTCTTGGGAGTTGGAAGCATGAGTAGAGCTTACTCATACAAGTGGATGTTGGATATATGCCCTAGAGGCAATAATAAATATAGTTATTATTATATCTTTGTGTTTATGATAAATGTTTACATTCATGCTATAATAGTATTGACCAGGAAACATTAATACTTGTGTGATTTGTAAATGAAATTAGAGTCCCTAGTAAAGCCTCTTCATAATACTAGCTTGTTGGTTAATAAATGATTGTGGTTTCCCTATCATGAACATTGAGATGTTATTAACAACAGGATCATATCGTTAGGAGAATGTTATGATGGACATAATCCTATAGATAAGCGTAGCATAAAGATCAAGTCATTTTTAATAGTTCAATTGTTATATGCTTTCTGATACATAGTAACCTAATTCCGTCGACCATGAGATCATGCTTATCACCATCACCGGAAGGATGCTTTGATGACATCAAACACCACACCGTAACTGGGTGGCTATAAAGGTGGCATTGAGTGTTCGGAAAGTATGGGTTGAGACACATGGATCAAGAGTGGGATTTGTCCATCCATATGACGGATAGATATACTCTGGGCCCTCTCGGTGGAATGTCATCCAATTATCTTGCAAGCCTATGACTGTCTCACAAGGGATCACATATCACGGGAATGAGAAAAGAGTACTTATCGGTAACAAGGTTGAACTAGGTATGCAGAGATACCGACGATCAAAACCTCGGATAAGTAAACTATCGTGAGACAAAGGGAAATTGGTATCGTATGTAAGTGGTTCATTCGATCGCAAAGTAATCGTAGAAATATGTGGGAGCCATATGAATTTCCAGATTACTCTATTGGTTATTGTTCGGAGAAGTGTCTCGATCATGTCCGCATAATTCACGAACCGTAGGGAGACACACTTAAGGATTCGATGTTGTTGAGTAGTTATGGAATGATGAGTAAGAGACCGAATGTTGTTCGGAGTCTCGGATGGGATCCGGAATATCACGAGGAGATCCAGAATGGTCCGGAGAATAAGATTCATATAAGGAAAGTCCTGTTTTAGAGTCGGAGAATGATTCCGGTGTTTTCATCAGGAATGTTCTAGAAGGATCCGGAAGGTCCGGCACTCCGGAGGGGAAGGGTACATGAATGTGTCATAACAATGTGGAATGGCTGCATCATGTACTTGGTGTCATCACTGAGCAAAATAAAGGGATAAATCAAATCCTAGTTTGAAAAGTCAAACGCCAAATTGAAAAGTCAAACAGCTATTTTGCTTGGTGGAAGGAGAGTAGGAAACCTACTTGGGGAGGAAGTCCTCCTCCCTCCACCGCCGGCCAAGGAGGCCAACTTGGGGGAGGACTCCCTCCCCCTTGGCCACGCCCTCCCACCTATAAAAGGAGGGGCAGGGGTGCCCCTCTAGATACACACCTTGCCCCACCAAACCCTAACCCTAGCCGCCGGCCACCAAGTCGCCGCCGCCGCCCTAGGGTTTCTCCCAAGCCGCCGAGTTGGGGCCTTCCCCTTGTCCTATCCGCCAGCCTAGCTCTCTCTCCTTGGTGCCTCTAAACCCTAGATCACCAAGGCCTCTCTCATAGTCCACCATACTCGCTCCGGCTTAAGGCGAAGCCCTGCGAGATCTCCCCTCTACTTCCGGTACCACGCCGTCGTAGTGCCGGAATCGCGAGGAGAGTGCTACAACCTCCGCTGCCTGCTGGAACAAGGGAGAGGAAGGTCTTCATCGAGTACAGAACGTGTGACCGACTGCCGGGAGCGCTGCCGGAACGCGGCGCCGGAAGGATCGTCTACGCGATCTTGAGATCAGCAAGAGTACGACTACATCACCCACGAGAATCTGCTCTCATTAAACACTTTGGAATCTTCGAGGGTGAGTTATTCTATCGACTCGTTGCTACAATCTAGTAGATAGATCTTGGCTTGCTTGTTTGTATGCGGTAGAATTTTTTTGTTTTCCATGCTACGAACCCCTACAATGGTATCAGAGCCGTGTCTATATGTAGATCTGTTGCACGAGTAGAACACAATGGTTATTGTGGGCGGTGGTGCTTTTATTATCAATTGCTTCTTGTGTACTTTGCATCTTGCGGTATGATGGGATGAAGCGGCCCGTGCTAACCTTACATGACATCGTTTATGAGACTTGCTCCACGCTCAACAAGCAACTCGTATTGCATAAGTGGCTTTGCGGGTGTCTGTCTCTCCCATTATAGTATAGATCCAATTTACAACATGCACTTGATAGTTCAAACATCAACGTTGTGTTTCTTGTTCGTAAGTTAGAGTGACACTTATTGAAAGCCCCAAACCACGTAAAACATGCAAAGAAATTAGAGACGTCTAACTTTGTTTTGCAGGGGTGTGCTGTGATGTGATATGGCCATGATTGTGATTATATTTGATGTATGCAATGTTCCTTATTGTAAGTTGGCAACCGGCAGGAGCCATATGGTTGTCTTTACTTTCTGTTAAGACCCGCATGTCTATTCAAAGTAGTTGTAATAGTTGAAGCTGGTGGACGACAACCATGGAGCGGCGTCATTGACCTTGATGCAATGCCGGTGATGATGGAGATCATGTTCGTGCTTGAAGATGGAGATCAGAAACACAAAGAAGAAAGGCCATATCATATCACATATTATGAATTGCATGTGATGTTAATCCTTTATGCATCTTGTATTGCTTAGTTAACGACGGTAGCATTATAAGATGATCCCTCATGCACATAAATTTCAAGTTCTAAAGTGTTCATCCTTAGTAAGCACCGTTGCTAAAGCTTGTTGTTTCGAAGCACCACGTGATGATCGGGTGTGTTAGATTCTACAAGTGTATACAACGTGAGCAAGCCAGATTTGCTCATGCAAAAGCTAAGGTTTGATCTTGACGAGCCTAGCATGTACAGACATGGTCTCAGAACACAGATCACCGAAAGGTAAAGCATGAGTCATATAGTAGATATGATGAACATGTCGATTGTTCGCCATTGAAGCTACATCAACTCTCGTGATGATCGGTTTTGATGTGGTGGATTTGGTTCGTGTGATCACTAAAACAATGTGAGGGATATTGTTTTGAGTGGGAGTTCACCTAGATTAATTTAACTATTAATTAGAACTCAATTTGTCATAAACTTAGTCTAAACTATTGCAAATATGTTGTAGATCAATGGCGGCCCCTACCATCAATTTTAATGCGTTCCTAGAGAAAGAAAGGTTGAAAAACAATGGAAGCAACTTTGCGGATTGGTTCCGCAATTTGAGGATTGTCCTCAATGCTGGTAATTTGACCTATGTGCTGGATGCACCGCTGGGTGACCCACCTGCAGCTGATGCTACCGATGAATTAAAGAATGTTTACCTCGCTCGGAAGAATCAGCACTCCACAGTTCAGTGTGCTATCTTGTATGGTTTGGAATCGGAGCTTCAGAAAAGGTTTGAGCACTCAGACCCACATGATATTGTCCGTGAACTCAAATTGATATTTGAGACTCACGCGGTAGTTGAGAGTTATGAGGCTTCTGAAAAGTTCTTTAACTGCAAGATGGAAGAGGGCAGCTCCGTCAGTGAGCATGTGCTTAAGATGTCTGGGCACGCAAGCAAACTCCAAAGCTTGGGTATAGTGATTCCTAATGCCTTGGGGATTTATCGTGTCCTCCAATCACTACCACCAAGTTACAAGAACTTTGTGATGAACTATAATATGCAAAGCATGAACAAGCAGTTGCCAGAACTCTTCTCCATGTTGAAATCTGCAGAAGTGGAGATCAAGAAAGAGCACCAAGTGTTGATGGTCAATAAGACCACCAAATTCAAGAAAGGCAAGTCTAAGCAAAAGGGACACTTCAAGAAGGGTGGTAAGAAAGTTGTCGCACCGACGAAGAAGACCAAGGCTGGACCTAAGCCTGATACTGAATGCTTTTACTGCAAGGGAGAAGGTCACTGGAAGCGGAATTGCCCAAAGTACTTGGCGGATTTGAAGAACGGCAACATCAAGAAGAAAGGTATATCCGATATACATGTTATTGATGTGTATCTCACTAGTACTCGTAGTAGTGCCTGGGTATTTGATACTGGTTCGGTTGCTCATATTTGTAACTCGAAACAGGTGTTGTAGAATAAACGGAAGCTAGAGAAGAACGAGGTGACGATGCGCGTTGGAAACGGATCAAAGGTTGATGTGATCGCGGTCGGCACGCTACCTCTTCATCTACCATCGGGATTAGTTTTATACTTAAATAATTGTTATTTGGTGCCTGCGTTAAGCATGAACATTATATCGGGATCTTGTTTATTGCGAGACGGTTACTTGTTTAAGTCCGAGAATAATGGTTGTTCGATTTATATGAGTAATATGTTTTATGCACATGCACCTTTGATAGATGGTCTATTCTTATTGAATCTCGATAGTGGAAATACACATATTAATAACATTGAAGCTAAACGTTTGAAATTGAGCGATAACTCGACCTATATGTGGCACTGTCGTCTTGGTCACGTTGGAGTGAAGCGTATGAAGAAACTCCATTCCGATCGACTTCTTGAATCACTTGATTTCGAATCACTTGAAAGATGCGAAGCATGTCTGATGGTTAAAATGACTAAGACTCCATTTTCTGGTATGATGGAGCGAGCTACGGACTTATTGGAAATCATACATACTGATGTGTGTGGTCCAATGAGTGTAGCATCGCGCGGTGGTTATCGTTATGTTCTTACCTTCATGGATGACTTGAGTAGATATGGGTATATCTATTTCATGAAACATAAGTCCGAAACTTTCGAGAAGTTTAAGGAATTTCAAAGTGAGGTAGAGAATCAATGTAACAAGAAGATTAAATTTCTACGTTCTGATCGTGGAGGTGAATATCTAAGTTACGAGTTTGGCGAGCATTTGAAGAAATGCGGAATACTTTCACAATTGACACCGCCGGGAACACCACAGCGTAATGGTGTGTCCGAACGTCGTAATTAAACTCTCTTAGATATGGTTCGTTCTATGATGTCACTTACAGATTTACCGCTATCATTTTGGGGTTATGCATTAGAAACAGCCGCATTCACTTTAAATAGGGCACCATCTAAATCCATTGAAAGGACACCGTATGAATTATGGTTTGGGAAGAAACTTAAATTGTCGTTCCTTAAAGTTTGGGGTTGCGAAGCCTATGTAAAGAAGTTACAGCCGGACAAGCTTGAACCCAAAGCGGAAAAATGCGTCTTCATAGGATACCCGAAGGAAAATATTGGGTATACCTTCTAACATAGATCCGAAGGCAAAATCTTCGTTGCCAAGAATGGATCCTTTCTAGAGAAGGAATTTCTCTCGAAAGAAGTGACTGGAAGGAAAGTAGAACTCGATGAGGTTGTTGAACCTTCTCTCGAACTTACGAGTAGCGTAGCATCGGAAGAAGTTCCTGTGGTGCCTGCACCAATAAGGGAGGAAGCTAATGATGATGATCATGAAACTTTAGTTGAAGTTGCTACAGAACCTCGCAGGTCAACGAGAACTCGTACCACTCCTGATTGGTATGATCCCGTTATGAGTGTCATGTTGGTGGACAAGACCGATGACCCTGCGACATATGAGGAAGCGATGATGAGCCCAGATTCCAATAAATGGCAAGATGCCATGAAATCCGAGATTGGATCCATGTACGAAAACCAAGTATGGACTTTGGTGGACTTACCAGATGGCCGAAAGGCTGTCGAGAACAAATGGAATTTTAAGAAGAAAACAGATGCTGATGGTAATGTTACTGTCTATAAAGCTCGACTTGTCGCAAAAGGGTTTCGACAAATTCAAGGAGTTGACTACGATGAGACTTTCTCACCAGTAGCGAAGCTAAAGTCTGTGAGGATTTTGTTAGCAATCGCTGCATATTACGGTTATGAGATATGGCAGATGGATGTCAAAACAGTGTTCCTCAATGGAGACATTGATGAAGAGTTGTATATGATGCAACCCAAAGGTTTTGTCGATCCTAAAGATGCTAACAAGGTATGCAAACTTCAACGGTCCATATATGGATTAAAGCAAGCATCCCGAAGTTGGAATCAACGTTTTGATAAGGTAATCAAAAGTTTTGGTTTTATACAAACTTATGGAGAAGCTTGTATTTTCAAGAAAGTGAGTGGGAGCTCTGTAGCGTTCTTAATACTATATGTAGATGACATATTAGGCATAAAGATTTATAGAGATAGATCGAGACGCCTAATATCATTGTCACAAAGTACATATTTGGACAAAGTTCTAAAGAGGTTTGGAATGGAAGATAGCAAGAAAGGGTTCTTGCCCATGTTGCCCAATACGACCTTGAGTAAAACTCAAAGTCCAGCAACGGCAGAAGATAGAGAAAGGATGAGTAAGACTCCCTATGCCTCAGCCATAGGATCTCTAATGTATGCCATGCTATGTACTAGACCCGACATTGCATATGCTGTTAGTTTGACTAGCAGATATCAAAGTGATCCAGGAGTGGATCATTGGACAGCGGTCAAAAACATCCTTAAGTACTTGAGAAGAACTAAGGATATGGTTCTTTCTTATGGAGGTGATGAACAACTCGTTGTTAATGGTTACACCGATGCTAGTTGGAACATCGATCCGGATGATTCTAAATCACAATCTGGATACGTATTTACTTTTAATGGTGCAACAGTTAGCTGGAGGAGTGCAAAGCAAAGCGTTGTGGCGAGATCTTCAACTGAATCGGAATACATAGCTGCTTCGGAGGCTTCACAAGAAGCGATATGGATGAAGGAGTTCATTACAGAGCTCGGTGTGGTTCCAAGTGCGCTGGACCCAATGTCTATCTACTGTGATAACATGGGCGCCATAGCCAATGCGCAAGAACCAAGGTCACACAAGAATCTGAAGCACATCAAGCTACGTTTTCACGCTATTCGAGAACATGTCCAAGATGGTGACATAAAGATTTGCAAAGTACACACACATCTGAATGTGGCGGATCTGTTGACTAAACCTCTCCCGAGGGCAAAACATGACCAACACCAAACTGCCATGGGTGTTCGGTATATTACCATGTAATCTAGATTAGTTGACTCTAGTGCAAGTGGGAGACTGTTGGAGATATGCCCTAGAGGCAATAATAAATATAGTTATTATTATATCTTTGTGTTTATGATAAATGTTTACATTCATGCTATAATAGTATTGACCAGGAAACATTAATACTTGTGTCATTTGTAAACTAAATTAGAGTCCCTAGTAAAGCCTCTTCATAATACTAGCTTGTTGGTTAATAAATGATTGTGGTTTCCCTATCATGAACATTGAGATGTTATTAACAACAAGATCATATCGTTAGGAGAATGGTATGATGGACATACTCCTATAGATAAGCGTAGCATAAAGATCAAGTCATTTTTAATAGTTCAATTGCTATATGCTTTCTGATACATAGTAACCTAATTCCTTCGACCATGAGATCATGCTTATCACCATCACCGGAAGGATGCTTTGATGACATCAAACACCACACCGTAACTGGGTGGCTATAAAGGTGGCATTGAGTGTTCGGAAAGTATGGGTTGAGACACATGGATCAAGAGTGGGATTTGTCCATCCATATGACAGATAGATATACTCTGGGCCCTCTCGGTGGAATGTCATCCAATTAGCTTGCAAGCCTATGACTGGCTCACAAGGGATCACATATCACGGGAATGAGAAAAGAGTACTTATCGGTAACAAGGTTGAACTAGGTATGCAGAGATACCGACGATCAAAACCTCGGATAAGTAAACTATCGTGAGACAAAGGGAAATTGGTATCGTATGTAAGTGGTTCATTCGATCGCAAAGTAATCGTAGAAATATGTGGGAGCCATATGAATTTCCAGATTCCTCTATTGGCTATTGTTTGGAGAAGTGTCTCGATCATGTCCGCATAATTCACGAACCGTAGGAAGACACACTTAAGGATTTGATGTTGTTGAGTAGTTATGGAATGATGAGTAAGAGACCGAATGTTGCTCGGAGTCTCGGATGGGATCCGGGATATCACGAGGATATCCGGAATGGTCCGGAGAATAAGATTAATATAAGGAAAGTCCTATTTCGGAGTCGGAGAATGATTCTGGTGTTTTCATCGGGAATGTTCTAGAAGGGTCCGGAAGGTCCGGCACTCCGTATAGGAAGGGTACATGAATGTGTCATAACAATGTGGAATGGTTGCATCATGTACTAGGTGTCATCGCTGAGCAAAATAAAGGGATAAATCAAATCCTAGTTTGAAAAGTCAAACGCCAATTTGAAAAGTCAAACGACTATTTTGCTTGGTGGAAGGAGAGTAGGAAACCTACTTGGGGAGGAAGTCCTCCTCCCTCCACCGCCGGCCAAGGAGGCCGACTTGGGGGAGGACTCCCTCCCCCTTGGTCGCGCCCTCCCACCTATAAAAGGAGGGGCAGGGGTGCCCCTCTAGATACACACCTTGCCCCACCAAACCCTAACCCTAGCCGCCGGCCACCAAGTCGTCGTCGTCGCCCTAGGGTTTCTCCCAAGCCGCCGAGTTGGGGCCTTCCCCTTGCCCTAGCCGCCAACCTATCTCTCTCTCTCCTTAGTGCCTCTAAACCCTAGATCGCCAAGGCCTCTCTCATAGTCTACCATACTCGCTCCGGCTTAAGGCGAAGCCCTGCGAGATCTCCCCTCTACTTCCGGTACCACGCCATCATGCTGCCGGAATCGCGAGGAGAGTGCTACAACCTCCGTTGCCTGCTGGAACAAGGGAGAGGAAGGTCTTCATCGAGTATCAAACGTGTGACTGACTGCGGGAGCGCTGCCGGAATGCGGCGCCGGAAGGATCGTCTACGCGATCTTGAGATCGGCAAGAGTACGACTACATCACCCACGAGAATCTGCTCTCATTAAACACTTTGGAATCTTTGAGGGTGAGTTATTCTATCGACTCGTTGCTACAATCTAGTAGATAGATCTTGGCTTGTTTGTTTGTATGCGGTAGAAATTTTTTGTTTTCCATGCTACGAACCCCTACAGTGGAGGCTAGCAAAAGACTGGGAGCAACTAACTAAGAGAGCAATAATGGGCATAATCATGCAGAGAGACAAAACATTACTAATCAAAGCATAGAGTGGTACCACAAGTCAAAGACTAAATGATCATAGAGGCTATGGTGACTTGTTCATAGTCATAACATGGTGTGAGCATGTGCCAAGTCAACCCAAACAAAACATCAAAGGAGAAAACACAATACTATGCTTTTGTATGCTAAAACAACGCATGATTCTTTCAAGGCAAATTAAGCAATCCTAATTGTTTGGAACAAGTCATACTACAACAATAATCACTAAGAATAAGGTCAAAACAAGATCTAGCATGATATGATAAAGTCTAACCCACAGTCAGAACAAGCTCCCTTTTGTACCACTATAAGCATGAAACTTCCTACTCTTTTCCAACACCAATCAACTTATTTGAAACAAATCACAAAGATAATAATCAATAAATACCATTGAGATTTTCTCACAAATCCACAAAGAATAACTAAAAAGTTCTAAGCTAAAAGCACAAGAAAACTAAGGCTAAACACAGTGCTAGCAAAAGAGAACACTCACAAAACAATAAGAGTGAAAAATAGAGTGTTCTAGGCAATGAAAACAGAGTGTCTCTCTTCAAGAGAAGTGTGGTGTAACCGACCAACTTACTCAAGAAAAGTAGGCAAACGAAAACTAAGACGATCCAAGAACAACACAACAATGCATGAAACAATAAAAACAAAGTGTCTATAAAGACCTAAGATTTTTATTGATGAAGAAGGGGATGCCTTGGACATTCCCAAGCTTTGACGCTTGTACCTCTTGAATATTTCTTGGAGTGACATGGGGTGTCATCCCCAAGCTTGAGCTTTTTTCCATTCTTCATCTCATTACATCATTATTTCTCTACACCTGCAAATTTTCCTTCATACAAAACTTCACACAATCTTCATTAGCAACATTAGTATATTTAAAAGATATTAGACCTCTGGCAAAGCTTTGGAACAGCAAAAAAATTCACTAAAAAACCACAAACTACTGTAGCAACTCCTTCAAAAAACTCAGTTTTCCAAAAAAGAACTGAAAAAGGAATCAATAAGAAGCAAATGCAAATAATGGCAGAAATCTGTCAAAACAGACCAGCGGGTAGAAACCGATTTTTTAGAAAATATTCTGTTGCTCAAATAAAAAAGTGTTGAACTAACGAAAGTTATATAACATACTTAGGGATTTATTCGTAAATTTTCAGCTCAATCCGAGTTACAGAGACTCCTCACAAATTTTTATGGTAGAGGACATAAATCTGTTTCGAGACAGCAACTCCCCAAATCTTAGTTCCCTCTCATTAGAGGTCATTCTTGGCACAAAAAACAAACAAAAAGGATAAGGAGAGGTCATTACTGGATTAATAACTTCCAATACTCAAGAAAACTCTTGGGTTATCTCCCTGTTGGAATTATGCCCTATTGGCAATAATAAAGCTGTTATTATTATAATTCTTGTTCATGATAATGTTTATATTCCATGCTAGAATTGTATTAAGCAGAAACTTTAATACTTGTGTGGTTTGTGAACAACACCGTGTCCCTAGTACGCCTCTATGGACTAGCTCATTTATCAATGATGGTTAAGGTTTCCTAACCATAGACATGAGTTGTCTATTGATAATGAGATCATATCATTGGGAGAATGATATGATGGACATACCCAAACTAAGCGAAGCAATTAGATCGTGTAATCGTGTTCGTCTTTGCGAAGCTTTTCTTATGTCAAATATTGTATTCCTTAGACCATGAGATAATACAACTCCCTGGTATCAGAAGAAAGCTTTGAGGTCATCAAACGTCATCCTATGAGAGGGTGATCATAAAGGTGTCTCTCAGGTGATCGGAAAGTATATCTGTTGGGTTGGATGTATTGAGATGGGATTTGTCCCTCCCAAGTCGGAGAGATATACTTCGGTCCCACTCGGTAATCGATATCAACACCGCTTGCAAGCATGTGGTTAAGGAGTTAATCACAAAGTGATATCGGATTATGGAACGAGTAAAGTACTTGCTGTGAACGAGATTGAACTAGGTATGACGGTACCGACGATCGAATCTCGGGCAAGTAAAATATCGCGAGACGAAGGGAATATATATATGGGATTGATTGAATCCTGGCATCGTGGTTCATCCGATATGATCATCGGTGAATGTGTGGGAGTCAATATGGGTTTCCAGACCCCGCTATTGATTATTGATAGAAGATCATGTCTGCATATTCTCGAACCCGCAGGGTCACACACTTAACGTGTCTCGACGCTAGGATAGATTGGATAATTGGTTTATGAGTTTTTGTTCGGAGTCTCGGATGGGATCCGGGACATCACGAGAGGTTCCGGAATGGTCCGGAGAATAAGATTCATATAAGGCAGTGCAGTTTTTGGAGTTCGGAATTGTTCCGGGTTAATCGGTATTGTACCGGAAGCTTCTAGAACCTTCCGGAAGGGGACCAACGTGGCCCCACCTTCCGGGAGGGGGCATGGGCCTATGAGGGAGTGTCCTGGCCGCATTGGGCCAGGGGCACAAGGCCCCATAGGGCACAGCCGGCCAAGAGGGTTTTAAACTCGAGATAGAGCTTCTAGAAGGGGGGTTTCCTTGCCCCCCACTCCTCCTCCTTGGGGCCGCCGGTTTGGCTTGGCGGAGGGGCTAGGGCTGCGCCCACCCCTCTATATATAGAGGGCTGGGGGCGCAGCACCCCCTACACCTTCCCCTCCAACCCTAGCCGCCCTGCTGCCCTCCTCTCTCCCTCCCGACTGCTTGTAGGCGAAGCCCTGCTGCAGAAATTCTCCACCAATTGCACCGCGCCGTCGCGTTGTAGATCCAACCCATCTCTCCACCATACTTGCTGGACCAAGGAAGGAGGAGACGTCGAGGTGCCGCACGTGTGCATCTCACGGAGGCATCGCCACTTGTGGTGCTAGATCGGATCGGATCGCGAGGAGGAGAAGCGAGTACGACTACATCACCCACGTTCCGACGAACGTTCCGCTGTGCGAATCTTCAAGGGTATGAAGATCTAATCCAATCTCTCTTGTTGTTTGCATCTCCTAGATTAGATCTTGGCTTTCCCTCTGTTCGCATCCGTAGAAAATTTTGATTTACTATACCGCGAAACCCTTCAGTGGTATCAGAGCTAGATCTATGCGTAGATGTGTTTCACGAGTAGAACGCAACATGGTTGTTGCGGGCGTTGATGTTTTCTGTTGCAAGCCTCTTGTTTGTGTTCTTCTTATGACGCGGGATAGTGAGATTGAAGCGGTCCAGGCCAACCTTACGCGACGTCGTTCGCGAGACCGGCTCCGCACTTGACGTGTGGCTTGTTCCACACATGCGGCTGGTGGATGTCAGTTTCTCTCACTATAGTTGTCATGGGATCTACACCGGAGTTTGGCAACCATAATATCACCGTTGTGGCTTTCCGTAGGTAATAATCGTTCTTAGCATCTACTCCCATAAGCCACGTAAAACATGCAACAACAAAGTAGAGGCGTCTAACTTGTTTTTGCAGGGAGTGTTTTCTGTGATATGGTATGGCCCAAGATGTGATGTGTATAATGTATGCGATGATCATGTTTTGTAATGTTTCACGACTTGCATGTCGATGAGTACACAACCGGCAGGAGCCATATGGTTGTCTTTATAATTGTGTATGACCTGTGTGTCAACTTCTTATACGCCATGTAATAGTTTCACTTTATCGCTAAGTAGTTAGCAATAGTTGTAGTTGCTATTCGTGGTGGAGGCAATCATGGTGGATTGATGGAGATCATGTCGGCACGCACAAGATGGAGATCATTGCGCGAAGATTGGCTATACCATGTCACATAAATTTATATGCATGTGATGTTTATCCTTTTATGTATCTTATTATGCTTAGATTGCGACGGTAGCATTATAAGATGATTCCTCACTTAAAGATCAAGATAAAAACTGTGTTCTCCCCAAGTATGCACCGTTGCGAAAGTTCGTCGTGTCCAAGCATCACGTGATGATCGGGTGCTATAGACTCTACGCTCACATACAACGGGTGCAAGCCAGTTTTGCACACGCGGAAATACTTGGGTCTAACTTGACGAGCCTAGCATGTACAGACATGGCCTCAGAACACATGAACCGAAAGGTTAAGCATGAGTCATATGAATGATATGATCGACACTTTATTGTCCACCATTGAAGCCACATCTCTTCTCGTGATGATCGGATTAGGTGTGGTGAATTTGGATCATGTTCACTAAACAACTTGAGGGATGTTGAATTTAGTGGGAGTTCATCTAGTAATTTGATTAAGTTGAACTATTTATCATGAACATAGTCTAAATTGTACTTGCAAATACTGTAGATCACATGGCCAAGTCCAACTTCAACTTCAACGTTTTTGCTGAGAAGGAAAAGCTTAGAAACAATGGGTCTAACTTCACCAATTGGTTCCGCAATCTAAGAATCATTCTCTCTGGCGGTCAAAAGGACTATGTCCTTGGGAAAGCGTTAGGTGACTCCCCTGCTGCAACTGCGCCGGCTGATGAGAAAGCTGTCTATCAGTCGCGCAAAGATGATTATGGTGTGATTAAGAGCACCATGTTGTTTGCTATGGAACCGGAAATTCAAAATCGTTTTGAAGACTATCCCGGGCCCTTTGAGATTCTCGAAGAGCTGAAAACCATGTTTCAGACTCAGGCCCGTTCTGAGAGATATGAGATCTCTGAGAAGTTCTTTAACTGCAAGATGGAGGAAGGGAGTTCCGTTAGTGAGCACGCCATTAAGATGACGGGCTACACTCAACGCCTTGAGCAACTGGAATGCACGATTCCAGAGGAGCTCAAGATTGACAGGGTTCTGCAATCACTCCCTCCCAGCTACAAAAGTTTTGTAGTGACTCATAATCAGATTGGTTCCACTGATACGATCACCGAGCTCTTCGCAAAGCTGAAGGCTGCGGAGGTGGACATCAAGAAGGATAATCATGTGTTGATGGTCAACAAGCCCTCCTTTAAGAAAGGTAAGGGTGCAAAGAAGCCCTTCAAGAAAGGCGGCGGCAAGCGCGTTGCCCCTGCTGAGAAGAAGCTCAAGTCTGGTCCTAAGCCGGACACTGAGTGCTTCTATTGCAAGGACAAGGGTCACTGGAAGCGCAACTGTCTGGAGTACTTAGCGGACAAGAAGGCTGGCACCATCAAAGGTATATTTGATATACATGTTATTGATGTTTTCCTTACTAGCCCTCGTTGTAGTGCATGGGTATTTGATACCGGTTCAGTTGCTAATATTTGTAACTCGAAACAGGAGCTACGGAATAGACGGCGGCTTGCGAGGGATGAGGTGACGATGCTCGTTGGCAACGGATCAAGAGTTGATGTGATGGCCGTCGGCACGCTCTCCTTAGTTTTACCTTCGGGGTTAGTTTTAAACCTTAATAAGTGTTATTATGTGCCTGCGTTGAGCATGAACATTATTTCTGGATCTTGTTTATTGCAAGACGGTTATTCATTTAAATCGGAGAATAATGGTTGTTCTATTTATATGAGTAACATCTTTTATGGTCATGCACCTATTGTGAATGGTTTATTTCTTCTAAAACTCGAAAGGGATGAAACACACATCCATAACATTGAGGCTAAGAGATGCAAAGTAGATAGTGATAATACTACTTATTTGTGGCACTGTCGTCTAGGTCATATTGGTGTAAAGCGCATGAAGAAACTCCATTCTGATGGACTTTTGGAGTCTCTTGATTTTGAATCATTTGACACATGCGAACCATGCCTCATGGGCAAGATGATCAAAACCCCGTTCTCCGGTATGATGGAGCGAGCAACGGACTTGTTGGAAATCATACATACCGATGTATGCTGACCGATGAGTGTTTCGACACGTGGTGGATATCGCTATTTTCTCACTTTTACCGATGACTTAAGTAGATATGGGTATATCTCTTTAATGAAACATAAATCTGAAACGTTTGAAAAGTTCAAGGAATTTCAGAATGAAGTGGAGAACCATCGTAACAGAAAGATTAAGTTTCTACGATCCGATCGTGGGGGCGAATATTTGAGTTATGATTTTCTCACGCATCTTAAAGCAAGCGGAATTGTTTCACAACTCACGCCACCTGGAACACCACAGCGCAATGGTGTGTCTGAACGCCGGAATCGAACCCTATTAGATATGGTCCGATCAATGATGTCTCTTACCGATTTTCTGTTATCATTTTGGGGTTATGCATTAGAAACCGCTGCATTCACTTTAAATAGGGCTCCATCTAAATCCGTTGAGACGACACCGTATGAACTGTGGTTTGGTGCTAAACCTAAGTTGTCGTTTCTTAAAGTTTGGGGATGCGAAGCTTACGTCAAGAAGTTGATGCCGGACAAGCTCGAACCCAAAGCGGAGAAATGCGTCTTCATAGGATACCCTAAGGAAACTATTGGGTATACCTTCTATCACAGAACCGAAGGCAAAGTGTTTGTCGCAAAGAACGGTTCCTTTCTTGAGAAGGAGTTTCTCTCGAAAGAAGTGAGTGGGAGGAAAGTAGAGCTAGACGAGGTTATTGAACCTTCTCTTGAATTGGAGAGTAGCGCAGCACCTGAAATTGTTCCAGTGCCGCCTGCACCAATAATAGAGGAAGCTAATGACAAGGATCATGAAGCTTCGGACGATGCTGCTACTAAACGTCGCAGGTCGACAAGGTTGCGTGCCCCTCCTGAGTGGTACGGCAACCCTGTCTTGACTGTCTTGTTAGTAGAAGACAGTGAACCTACGAACTATGAGGAAGCAATGATGAGCCCAGACTCTGAGAAATGGCTAGAAGCCATGAAATCCGAATTGGGATCCATGAGCGAAAACCAAGTATGGACTTTGGTGGACCCTCCTAGCGACCGAAAGGCCGTTGAGTGCAAATGGATTTTCAAGAAGAAAACGGACGCGGATGGTAATGTTACCGTCTATAAAGCACGGCTTGCCGCGAAAGGTTTTCGACAAGTTCAAGGTGTTGACTACGATGAGACTTTCTCTCGCGTAGCGATGTTTAAGTCCATTCGGATTTTATTAGCAATTGCTGCGTTTCATGATTATGAAATATGGCAGATGGATGTCAAGACTGCATTCCTCAATGGCAACATTGATGAAGAGTTATATATGATGCAACCCGAAGTTTTTGTCGATCCTAAGGATGCTGATAAAGTATGCAAACTTCAGCGTTCCATTTATGGACTGAAGCAAGCATCTCGGAGTTGGAACCTTCGTTTTGATCAAGTGATCAAGAGCTTTGGATTTGTTCCAAATTGCTACGAAGCTTGTATCTGCAAGAAAGTGAGTGGGAGCTCGGTGACATTTCTGGTACTATATGTGGATGACATATTGATTATTGGAAATGACATTAACATGCTTAACAATGTGAAGAGTTATTAGAACAAGTGTTTTTCAATGAAAGACCTAGGTGAAGCTGCTTATATATTGGGCATCAAAATCTATAGAGATAGACAAAGACGCCTGATAGCTTTAGGCCAGAGTACATACCTAGACAAAGTTCTGAAAAGGTTCAGAATGGATAAGGCAAAGAAAGGTTCGGTGCCTATGTTGTCAGGTAAGATATTGAGCAAGGCTCAGTGTCCAGCTACGGTAAATGATAGGGAAGCTATGAGCAAAGTGCCTTATGCCTCGGCCATAGGTTCTATCATGTATGCCATGTTGTGTACTAGACCGGATGTGTCCAATGCTCTTAGTTTGACGAGCAGATATCAAAGTGATCCAGGAGTGGAACACTGGACAGCCGTGAAGAACATCCTAAAGTACCTAAATAGGACTAAAGAAATGTTCTTAGTCTATGGGGGTGATGAACAGCTCGTCATAAAAGGTTACGTCGACGCTAGTTTTGACACCGACAAGGATGATTCTAAATCTCAGACTGGATACGTGTATATTTTGAATGGAGGAGCTGTGAGCTGGAGAAGCTGCAAGCAAAGCGTGACCGCGGGATCTACAGTAGAAGCGAAATACATGGTTGCTGCAGAAGCGTCAAGTGAAGGAGTTTGGATCAGGAACTTCATCACTGAGCTTGGCGTGGTTCCAAGTGCATTGGACCCAGTGGAGATATTGTGTGACAACACTGGCGCCATATCACTCGCTAAGGAACCAAGATATCATCCAAAGACCAAGCATATCAACCGCAAGTTTCATATAATCCGAGATTATATAGCAGATGGAGATCTGAAGATTAGCAAAGTACATACAGATCTGAATGTCGCAGATCCATTGACTAAACCTCTTCCACGTGTAAAACATGATCAGCACCTCGGTGCCATGGGTGTGAGATTGTTGCCAGATGTAAACTAGATGATTGACTCTAGTGCAAGTGGGAGACTGTTGGAATTATGCCCTAGAGGCAATAATAAAGCTGTTATTATTATAATTCTTGTTCATGATAATGTTTATATTCCATGCTAGAATTGTATTAAGCGGAAACTTTAATACTTGTGTGGTTTGTGAACAACACCGTGTCCCTAGTACGCCTCTATGGACTAGCTCATTGATCAATGATGGTTAAGGTTTCCTAACCATAGACATGAGTTGTCTATTGATAATGAGATCATATCATTGGGAGAATGATATGATGGACAGACCCAAACTAAGCGAAGCAATTAGATCGTGTCATCGTGTTCGTCTTTGCGAAGCTTTTCTTATGTCAAATATTGTATTCCTTAGACCATGAGATAATACAACTCCCTGGTATCGGAAGAAAGCTTTGAGGTCATCAAACGTCATCCTATGAGAGGGTGATCATAAAGGTGTCTCTCAGGTGATCGGAAAGTATCAGTTGGGTTGCATGTATTGAGATGGGATTTGTCCCTCCCAAGTCGGAGAGATATACTTCGGGCCCACTCGGTAATCGATATCAACACCGCTTGCAAGCATGTGGTTAAGGAGTTAATCACAAAGTGATATCGGATTAGGGAACGAGTAAAGTACTTGCTGTGAACGAGATTGAACTAGGTATGACGGTACCGACGATCGAATCTCGGGCAAGTAAAATATCGCGAGACGAAGGGAATATATATATGGGATTGATTGAATCCTGGCATCGTGGTTCATCCGATATGATCATTGATGGATGTGTGGGAGTCAATATGGGTTTCCAGACCCCGCTGTTGATTATTGATAGAAGATCATGTCTGCATATTCTCGAACCCGCAGGGTCACACACTTAACGTGTCTCGACGCTAGGATAGATTGGATAATTGGTTTATGAGTTTTTGTTCGGAGTCTCGGATGGGATCCGGGACGTCACGAGAGGTTCTGGAATGGTCCGGAGAATAAGATTCATATAAGGCAGTGTAGTTTTTGGAGTTCGGAATTGTTCCGGGTTAATCGGTATTGTACCGGAAGCTTCTAGAACCTTCCGGAAGGGGACCAACGTGGCCCCACCTTCCGGGAGGGGGAATGGGCCTATGAGGGAGTGTCCTGGCCACATTGGGCCAGGGGCACAAGGCCCCATAGGGCCCAGCCGGCCAAGAGGGTTTTAAACTCGAGATAGAGCTTCTAGAAGAGGGGGTTTCCTTGCCCCCCACTCCTCCTCCTTGGGGCCGCCGGTTTGGCTTGGGGGAGGGGCTAGGGCTGCGCCCACCCCTCTATATATAGAGGGCTGGGGGCGCAGCACCCCCCTACACCTTCCCCTCCAACCCTAGCCGGCCTGCTGCCCTCCTCTCTCCCTCCCGACTGCTTGTAGGCGAAGCCCTGCTGCAGAAATTCTCCACCAATTGCACCGCGCCGTCGCGTTGTAGATCCAACCCATCTCTCCACCATACTTGCTGGACCAAGGAAGGAGGAGACGTCGAGGTGCCGCACGTGTGCATCTCACGGAGGCATCGCCACTTGTGGTGCTAGATCGGATCGGATCGCGAGGAGGAGAAGCGAGTACGACTACATCACCCACGTTCCGACGAACGTTCCGCTGTGCGAATCTTCAAGGGTATGAAGATCTAATCCAATCTCTCTCGTTGTTTGCATCTCCTAGATTAGATCTTGGCTTTCCCTCTGTTCGCATCCGTAGAAAATTTTGATTTACTATGTCGCGAAACCCTTCACTCCCAACAAGTACTTTTCTTTAACGCCTTTAAGTTAGGCATGATAGTTTGAAAAGATGCTCACATAAGAAATATGAATTAAAGTAAAATAGAGCATCAAGAAGAAATTCAAAACACATTTAAGTCTAACCCACTTCCTATGCATAGGAATATTGTAAATAAACAAGTCATGAAAGCATAAAGCAACAAGCATAGGAAAACAAAACAAATGCAACTTCAAAAATTTCAACATAAAGAGGGGAAACTTAATATTCTTAAGATGCATAAAACCATGTTTCCCTCTCTCGTAATAACTTTCAGTAGCAACATGAATAAAATTAACAATATAACTATCACATAAAACATTCTTATCATGAGCCACATGCATAAAATGATTATTACTCTCCACATAAGCATAGTCATTCTTATTAATCATAGTGGGAGCAAATTCAACAAAATAGCTATCATTACTAGTCTCATCACCATAATCATCAAATATAGGAGGCATATTGTAATCACAATAAATTTTCTCCTCAATAGTAGGTGGACTGAAAATATTATACTCATCATTGTAATCATCATATATTGAAGGTTTAGTATCATCATAAGCAATAGAATAGCTATCTTCCAAAGCTGGGGGACTAAAAAGATCATTTTCATCAAAACTAGCTTCCTCAAGTGATACATCGGAAACGTATCTATAATTTTTGATGCTCCATGCTTGTTTTGTATCTACTTTGCTTTGGTTTGCCTATACTTTGAGGTGTTTTTATATCTTTTCTAGAACTAACCTATTAACAAGTTGCCACAGTGCCAGTTGCATCTGTTCTTCTGTTTTTTGGTTCCAGAAAGGCAGAAAATCAATATTCTCGGAATTGGACGGGACAAAAGCCAAAGTTATTATTTTTTCCGGAGCAACACGGAACCACGAAGTAGAGCCGGAGGGGGGCCACAGGGTGGCCAAACCCCCTAGGAACGGGCAAGCCCTGGAGGGGGTGTGGGCCCCCTGGACCCCCACCGACCTTGATTCCTGCGCCTATAAGAAGCCTCCGACCCAAAAACCCTAGGGCATCCACAAGAAATCCACGAAAACTTCCGTAGCGCCGCCGCCACCGAAAGGGAGATTCAGGGGACAGAAAGTCTCTGTTCTGGCACCCTGCCGGGACGGGGAAGTGCCCCCGGAGCCATCTCCATCGATCTCCATCGCCATCTTCATCACCATTGCTGATTCCCATGATGAGGAGGGAGTAGTTCTTCCTCGAGGCTAAGGGCTCTACCGGTAGCTATGTGTTCATCTCTCTCTCTATGCATGATCTTGTGGTCATGAGCTTTGTAATCTACCTTGCTACTCAAGTGCTTCATTAGATCTCTGCTCTCCCCATGTGTGTGAAAGTAACAGCGTGCACGCCATGGTGGCACTTAGGTTTGAGTCTACATAAATACTCTTTGTGCTTTAATAGATCTATGCTTTTCCCCACGTGTGTGAAAGTGACAGCATGCATACCATGTGTGGCACTTTGGCTAGATTGAATATTTGTTATGAGTTATATTTGGAGTTGGATGTCTTTATGAAATTGTGGTGTTTGTTGGAACTAGCTAGCGCTCAAGGTGACAGTGTGGAGTTATCTAGATTGGGTAAGGCCCTACCATGGATTAGAGTGTCCAACCGGAGAGTAGTTAAGACTAGTATCATGAAGAGAGGATATTTATATGAGAGAGTGTTCACTAGTGAAAGTATGATCCCTAGGTCTTGTTTCTAAACATTGAAACACTGTTTGCTACTAGATCTGTTGCATGTTTGCTTGCTTCCTTCTTGTTGCCTTTAGTCTTTACCTCACCGTCAAACTCTTTTTGGCACTCACACATGTTCTCCCACGTAACAACAAGTCAGAAGCTATTTTCTGGCACCGTTATCACTTGTATTTCACTATCTCTTTGATACGTCGGAAACGTATCTATAATTTTTGATGCTCCATGCTTGTTTTGTATCATTTGTCTTATGTTTTGTCTACACTTTGAGGTATTTTTATACACTTTCTAGAACTAACCTATTGACAAGATGCCACACAGTGCCAGTTGCATGTTTTCTTCTGTTTTTGGTTCCAGAAAGGCAGAAAATCAATATTCTCGAAATTGGACGGGACAAAAGGCAAAAGTCATTATTTTTCTCGGAGCAACACGGAACCACGAAACAGAGCCGGAGGGGGGCCACAGGGTGGCCGCACCCCCCTAGGCGTGGGCAAGCCCTTGGAGGCGCTCACAGGGTGTGTGGGCCCCCTGGACCCCACCGACCTTGATTCCTGCGCCTATAAGAAGCCTCCAACCCAAAAACCCTAGGGCATCCAGAGGAAATCCACGAAACCTCCGTAGCGCCACCGCCACCGAAAGGGAAATTCGGGGGACAGAAAGTCTCTATTCCGGCACCCTGCCGGGACGGGGAAGTTCCCCCGAAGCCATCTCCATCGATCTCCATCACCATGTTCATCACCGTTGCTGATTCCCATGATGAGGAGGGAGTAGTTCTTTCTCGAGGCTAAGGGATCTACCGGTAGCTATGTGTTCATCTCTCTCTCTATGCATGATCTTGTGGTCAAGAGCTTTGTAATCAAGTAGATCTACCTTGCTACTCAAGTGCTTCATTAGATCTCTACTCTCCCCATGTGTGTGAAAGTGACAGCGTGCACGCCATGGTGGCACTTAGGTTTGAGTCTACATAAATACTCTTTGTGCTTTAATAAATCTATGATTTTCCCCACGCGTGTGAAAGTGACAGCGTGCATACCGTGTGTGGCACTTTGGCTAGCTTGAATATTTGTTATGAGTTATATTTGGAGTTGGATGTCTCTATGAAATTGTGGTGTTTGTTGGAACCATCTAGCGCTCAAGGTGACAGTGTGGGGTTATCTAGATTGGGGAAGGCGGACTTTGAGGAGTGCTGTTATAGCCCTACCGATGATTAGAGTGTCCAACCGGAGAGTAGTTAAGAGTAGTATCATGAAGAGAGGATATTTATATGAGAGAGTGTTCACTAGTGAAAGTATGATCCCTAGGCCTTGTTTCTAAACATTGAAACATCGTTTGCATCTAGATCTGTTACATGTTTGCTTGCTTTAGTCTTACCTCACCGTCAAGCTATTTTCTGGCACCGTTACCACTTGTATTTCACTATCTCTTCGCCGAACTAGTGTACCTATACACCTGACAAGTGTATTGGGTGTGTTGGGGACACAAGAGACTTCTTGTATCTTGATTGCAGGATTGCTTGAGAGGGAATACCTTTGACCACTTCCTCCCTGAGTTCGATAAACCTTGGGTAATCCACTTAAGGAAAACTTGCTGATGTTCTACAAAGCTCTGCACTTGGAGGCCCAACAACTGTCTACGAGAATAGAAGTGCGTAGACATCACTCTTCACTGAACTAGTGCACCTATACACCTAACAAGTGTATTGGGTGTGTTGGGGACACAAGAGACTTCTTGTATCTTGATTGCAGGATTGCTTGAGAGGGAATACCTTTGACCACTTCCTACCTGAGTTCGATAAACCTTGGGTGATCCATTTAAGGGAAACTTGTTGTTGTTGTACAAATCTCTGCACTTGGAGGCCCAACAACTGTCTACAAGAATAGAAGTGCGTAGACATCAAGCTACTTTCTGGCGCCGTTGCCGGGGAGGTAAGGTAAAAGGTACTCACACCCTCCCGTGTGAGTGCTCGAAGTTATTTCCTTTAGTTTCTACAATTTTGTCTTTTTGTTTCTTGTTTTAACTAGTTAGGCTTAATGGAAAACAACAACAAAATTAGAGAGCTTTATAGTATTTATCTTTAGCTAGGGCATGAAGTGTTTGAAGAGAAAATTAAAAAACCTATGGAACTTTATTTGCATGCTAATGGCAATGTTATTAGTATGAATTCTTTGGACACCATGATTTCTAATGCTATGGAAACATCTAATCTTGGGGTAGCTAGTTTTTATGAAAAATATCTTTTTAGTTCCCCGGCTTTGGAAGATAGCTATTGTATTGCTTATGATGATACCAAACCTCCCATATATGATGATTACAATGTTGAGTATGATATTTTTAGTCCACCTACTATTGAGGAGGAAATTAGTTGTGATTACAACATGCCTCCTATATTTGATGATTATGGTGATGAGAATAATAATGATAGCTATTTTTTGAATTTGCTCCCACTATGATTAATAAGGATGACTATGCTTATGTGGAGAGTAATAATTATTATATGCATGTGGCTTATGATAAGTATGTTTTATATGATAGTTATATTGTTAATTTTATTCATGATGCTACGGAAAGTTATTATGAGCGAGGGAAACGTGGTCTTATGCATCTCAATAATATTCTTGAGGAGTCTCTGTAAATCGGATTGAGCTAAAACTTTACGAATAAATCCCCTAGTATGTTAGCTAACTTTATTTAGTTCAACACTTTTTGATTTGAGCAATATAAGATGTTCGAAAAAATCGGTTTATACCCGCTGGTCTGTTTTGACAGATTTCTGTCATTATTTGCATTTGCTTCTTATTGATTCCTTTTTGGGTTCTTTTTGGGAAATTGAGATTTTGAAGGATTTGCTATAGTAGCTTGTGTTTTTAGTGAAAATTCTTGTTGTTCCAAAGCTTTTCCTAAAGGTCTATTATATTTTGAATACACTAATGTTGCTAATGAAGATTGTGTGAAGTTTTGTATGAAGGAAAATTTGCAGGTGTAGAGAAAGAATGATGTAATAAGATGAAGAATGGACAAAATCTCAAGCTTGGGGATGCCACCCCGTGTCACACCAAGAAATATCCAAGAGGTACAAGCATCAAAGCCTGGGGATGCCCAAGGCATCCCCTTCTTCATCAATAAAAAACTCAGGTCTTTCTAGACACTTTATTTTTATTGTTTCATGCACAGTTGTGTTGTTCTTGGAGCGTCTTAGTTTTCGTTTTTGGTTTTTGTTTGCTTAGTTTGCTTGAATAAAGTTGGTTGATCACAACACACCTTTTTGGAGAGAGACACACTCTGTTTTCATTGCCTAGAACAATCTATTTTTCACTCTTATTGTTCCGTGAGTGTTCTCTTTTGCTAACACTGTGTTTAGCCTTAGTTTTCTTGAGCTTTCAGCTTAGAACTTTTTAGTTCTTCTTTGTGGATTTGTGAGACAAGCTCACTGATCTTTATTGATTATTATCTTTGTGAGTTGTTTCAAATAAGTTGTTTGGTGTTGGAAAAGAGTATAAAGCTTCATGCTTAAGTGGTACAAAAGGGAGCTTGGATTGACTGTGACTTAGACTTTAGCATGTCATACTAGGTGTTGTTTGACCTTATGCTTAGTGATTATTGTTGTAGCATGACTTGTTCCAAACAATTAGGATTGCTTAATGTGCCTTGAAGGAATCATGCGTTGTTTTAGCATACAAAAGCATAGTATTGTGGTATTCTCCTTTGATGCTTTGTTTGGGTTGACTTGGCACATGCTCGCACCATGATATGACTCTCACAAGTCACCATTAGACTCTATGATCATTTAGTCCTTGACTTGTAGTACCACTCTATGATTTGATTAGTAATGCTTTGTTGCTCTGCATGATTATGGCCATTATGCTCTCTTAGTTGGTTGCTTCCAGTCTTTTGATAGCCTCCACTTGTATGAGTAAGCTCTACTCATGGTCCGAACTTCCAAGAAACCAAGTTTTTCCAAAGTGTCCACTATAAACTCCTATGCATGGTGTGTTACACCATTTCAAGTATATTCTTGTTTTCATCTATCTTCCAATTAAAAAGTATTTTGTTATGTGAAAACTTAGTGATTAAAGCTCTCACGAACTTGATGGCACACTTTATATTCTTTGCCCCTAATAAACTTGAACCACTGTGACAACTTTGTTGTATATGCTTGCACTTATACATTGGAATTAACAGAACCGTGCTGTCACGGGAAACATTTTCAACATTGCACTTGTACTTTGTACTCAGTTGATATCATGCTCTCTTTGTCTATGGATGTCATCGGTGTGAAATAAAAGGGAACCTGTAAGTCCATGGAGTTTGTATTTTGTGTTAGAGAAACGCCTGTGTCGCTGGCCTAAGCCATGCCTAATCATGGTGGAAACTTGCAGCATCACCATAGTGACATATATGAAGCATTCTTCTTATAAAAAAGAGACACATTGAGAAAATAGGAAAGAGAGGAAAAAAGGCACCATATTCCCATGGTAAATAAGAAGATTGCTGAGATGCTCATTGTCTGCTTGCCTTGTCAGTTTGGTTATGGGAAAGCTCATGTACCATGTACAAGGGGTACCCCATTGGCGGTTCTCAATGATATGCAAATACTTACAATGACAAGAACTTATAGGTGACTAAAGTTGAGTAGCATGAGGTGTGGCCCTCGTATTCAAGGGACTTGAGATTGCCAACTTATACTTCGTCAAGCATATACTCCACCTTTGTTCACTTTAACCTTAATCACTTCAAGATGCTTATGATAGTGGCAATGAGGGCTGAAAGCTAACAAGTACCATAATTTTGGGAAGCTCTTTTTGAAACTTGAAATCCCTGCTTCCTTTATAAAAGGTCTTTCTTCCACCACTATTGAGTCTCCACCTTCTACTTTTAGGCACCATTAAGAGAGCATAGTTGCCATTCTGTGTGCAGTGTTCCAAAGCTTATTGATTGATGCATATTTTGATATTACTTGTTCTTGTGCTATTTGTTTCTAGTCACCCTTGTGAACTTTGAAGGTGTCCTATGCATCTATATTGCTACTCTGTGCGGGACAAGTTGATTGCCACTATGCTATGTTTTATGTATGTGAAACAAACAAACGTTTTTCAATGCATGTTATTCATGATCTTTGTTTGTAGCCTTTCATGTTGCATGCATAGTTACTATGTCCTATTATTAGAACTTCATCTTTCATGCATATGTTTAGAGTTCTTTGATCCCAGCTTTCAATGCTTGCAAATGGTTGGATCTTTATTGCGAGGGTGCATGTCGCCTCAAAAATTATTATTTTTACCACTTACCTACTCGAGGACGACCAGGAGTTAAATTTGGGGATGCTTGATACGTTAGAAACGTATCTATAATTTTTGATGCTCCATGATTGTTTTGTATCTAGTTTGCTTTGCTTTGTCTATACTTTGAGGTGTTTTTATATCTTCTCTGGAACTAACCTATTAACAAGTTGCCACAGTGCTAGTTGCCTGTGTTCTTCTGTTTTTGGTTCCAGAAAGGTAGAAAATCAATATTCTTGGAATTGGACGGGACAAAAGCCAAAGTTATTATTTTTCCCGGAGCAACACGGAACCACAAAGTAGAGCCGGAGGGGGGACACAGTGTTTCCACCCCCCCTAGGCGCGGGCAAGCCCTGGAGGCGCCTGGAGGGGGTGTGGCCCCCCTGGACCCCCGCCGACCTTGATTCCTGCGCCTATAAGAAGCCTCCGATGGGAAAACCCTAGATAATCCAGAAGAAATCCACGAAAACCTCCATAGCGCTGCCGTCACCGAAAGGGAGATTCGAGGGACGGAAAGTCTCTGTTCCGGCACCCTGCCGGGACGGGGAAGTGCCCCCGGAGCCATCTCCATCGATCTCCATCGCCATCTTCATCACTGTTGCTGATTCCCATGATGAGGAGGGAGTAGTTCTTCCTTAAGGATAAGGGCTGTACCGGTAGCTATGTGTTCATCTCTCTCTCTATGCATGATCTTGTGGTCATGAGCTTTGTAATCAAGTAGATCTACCTTGCTACTCAAGTGCTTCATTAGATCTCTGCTCTCCCCATGTGTGTGAAAGTGACAGCATGCATGCCATGGTGGCACTTAGGTTTGAGTCTACATAAATACTCTTTGTGCTTTAATAGATCTATGCTTTTCCCCACGTGTGTGAAAGTGACAGCGTGCATACCGTGTGTGGCACTTTGGCTAGATTGAATATTTGTTATGAGTTATATCTGGAGTTGGATGTCTTTATGAAATTGTGGTTTTTGTTGGAACCATCTAGCGCTCAAGGTGACAGTGTGGGGTTAT
This sequence comes from Avena sativa, assembly GCA_916181665.1. Taxonomy (NCBI): domain Eukaryota; kingdom Viridiplantae; phylum Streptophyta; class Magnoliopsida; order Poales; family Poaceae; genus Avena; species Avena sativa. Next base: position 413,384,487 of record OV702297.1, read on the forward strand.
CTAGATTGGGGAAGGCCCTACCATGGATTAGAGTGTCCAACCGGAGAGTAGTTAAGAGTAGTATCATGAAGTGAGGATATTTATATGAGAGAGTGTTCACTAGTGAAAGTATGATCCCTAGGCCTTGTTTATAAACACTGAAACCCCATTTGCTACTAGATCTGTTGCATGTTTGCTTGCTTCCTTCTTGTTGCCTTTAGTCTTTACCTCACCGTCAAGCTCTTTTCTGGCACTCACACACGTTCTCCCACGTCAACAACAAGTCAGAAGTTATTTCCTGGCACCGTTACCACTTGTATTTCACTATCTCTTCACCAAACTAGTGCACATATACACCTGACAAGTGTATTGGGTGTGTTGGGGACACAAGAGACTTCTTGTATGTTGATTGCAGGATTGCTTGAGAGGGAATACCTTTGACCACTTGCTCACTGAGTTCGATAAACCTTGAGCGATCCACTTAAGGGAAACTTGTTGCTATTCTACAAACCTCTGCACTTGGAGGCCCAACAACTGTCTACAAGAATATAAGTGCGTATATATCACTAAGCTTAGACTTTTCCATATCATTAGCAATAATGGTGTCCAAAGAATCCATACTAATAACATTGTTATTAGCATGCAAATAAAGCTCTATAGGTTTTTTAATTTTCTCTTTAAACACTTCATGTCCTAACTCAAGATAAACACTATAAAGCTCTCTAATTTTGGTGTTGTTTTCCATTAAGCCTAACTAGTGAAAACAAGAAACAAAAAGACAAAACTGCAGAATCTAAAGGAAATAACTTCGAGCACTCACACCGGAGGATGTGAGTACCTTTTACCTTACCTCTTCGACAACGACGCCAGAAAATACTTTTGATGGCGCTTTGTTGACGAGGGAGCTTCTTCTTCTTTATTCCCTGGCAACAGCGCCAGAAAAGAGCTCGATGTCTACGCACTTCTATTATTGTAGACAGTTGTTGGGCCTCCAAGTGCAGAGGTTTGTAGAACAGCAGCAAGTTTCCCTTAAGTGGATTACCCAAGGTTTATCGAACTCATGAAGGAAGTGGTCAAAGGTATTCCCTCTCAAGCAACCCTGCAATCAAGATACAAGAAGTATCTCATGTCCCCAACACAGCCAATACACTTGTCAGGTGTATAGGTGCACTAGTTTGGCGAAGTGATAGTAAAATACAAGTGGTAACGGTGCCAGAAAAGAGCTTGACGGTGAGGTAAGACTAAAGCAAGCAAACATGTAACAGATCTAGATGCAAACGATGTTTCAATGTTTAGAAACAAGGCCTAGGGATCATACTTTCACTAGTGAACACTCTCTCATATAAATATCCTCTCTTCATGATACTACTCTTAACTACTCTCCGGTTGGACACTCTAATCATCGGTAGGGCTATAACAACACTCCTCAAAGTCCGCCTTCCCCAATCTAGATAACCCCACACTGTCACCTTGAGCGCTAGATGGTTCCAACAAACACCACAATTTCATAGAGACATCCAACTCCAAATATAACTCATAACAAATATTCAATCTAGCCAAAGTGCCACACACGGTATGCACGTTGTTACTTTCACACACGTGGGGAAAAGCATAGATCTATTAAAGCATAAAGAGTATTTATGTAGACTCAAACCTAAGTGCCACCATGGCGTGCACGCTGTCACTTTCACACACATGGAGAGAGCAGATATCTATTGAAGCACTTGAGTAGCAAGGTAGATATACTTGATTACAAAGCTCATGACCACAAGATCATGCATAGAGAGAGAGATGGACACATAGCTACTGGTAGATCCCTTAGCCTCGAGGAAGAACTACTCCCTCCTCATCATGGGAATCAGCAACGGTGATGAAGATGGCGATGGAGATCGATGGAGATGGCTCCGGGGGCACTTCCCCATTCCGGCAGGGTGCCGGAACAGAGACTTTCTGTCCCCCGAGTCTCCCTTTAGGTGGCGGCGGCGCTACGGAGGTTTTCGTGGATTTCTTTTCGATGCCCTAGGGTTTTTAGGTCGGAGGCTTCTTATAGGCACAAGAATCAAGGTCGGTGGGGGTCCAGGGGGCCTACACCCCCTCCAGGCGCCTCCAGGGCTTGCCCGCTCCTAGGAGGGTGCGGCCACCCTATGCCCCCCTCCAGCTCTGCTTTGTGGTTCCGTGTTGCTCCGGGAAAAATAATAACTTAGGCTTTTGTCCCGTCCAATTCTGGGAATATTGATTTTATACCTTTTTAGAACCAAAAACAAAAGAAAACAGGAAACTGGCACCGTGGCAACTTGTTAATAGGTTAATTCTAGAAAAGATATAAAAACACCTCAAAGTATAGACAAAGCAAAGTAGATACAAAACAAGCATGAAACATCAAAAATTATAGATACGTTTACGACCATCGAGCACGGAGAATATTGGGTGGAATCGGAGGGATCTAACACATGGATTCCATCTGGACAAGGATCGTTTCCCGGCAGCCGCTGGAGCAACGTGAGCTGCAAAATGGGGCAGCTGGTAAAGCGGCCGCCGCTTTGGTGCCGCAAATCAGCAAAACTGCTGCCGCATTTCCTCTAGGTACCTGTTAGAGTTGCTCTTAGAATAAACATTATAAATCGCCACATTCAACATCTTTTGATACGTGTGTGTCCTAGCTGCTAGTACTGGTGCAAGCGGAGGGGATATTGTATCATGCAGTCTATCAGTTCAGTTCAACCCGCTCCCCTTCTCTTTTTTTTTGAAACAAAGGCACACTTTATTCATTGCTTAGAAGTGAAATGTCTTTAAGTACATCAATCAATACCGAGGGAGGTGGATCACCATTCCATAACACAATACTATTTGAATAATAAGCTAGTCTAGATAAGTTGTGCGCCACCTTGTTTGTCTCTCTTGGATAATGTTGAAAATGGATCAAGCCAATTCGGTGTGCAATCTGGAAACAATCAGCAAGAATTGAAGTGTAAGGGTTTCATACTTCTATAGCACCAATGCAGGCATTTATCAGATCAAGGCTATCTAAATACACCACCATAGGAGAACAACCAATCCTCTCCACAAGATAAAGTCCATAACGAAGAGCATAAGCTTCAACAGTTGCATCGTCCAACAAATTCTCTATCCAAGCTCCATCATGTATTTCCTCTCCATGGTCATTGCAAAGAACTGCCCCCCATCACCCAACCCATTTTGAAAGAAAGTTGCACCCACGTTCAGTTTGTACTGGACAAGCGGGCGACTTACACCACATCACTAACGCTCCGTCGATGAATTCGAAACCGAACCATAATTTAGTGGTAGAGCCTGAATTGAAAACGTCGATCAGCTCGCAGGGAACACATTTTCACCTTTAACAACTTCCCTTCTTTGCCACCATATAATACTAGGATGCTACGCAATTGTCTCTTGCAAGCCCAGTTGACCCAACATTGGCAATTTCTTGCATGGATTTCTCAAAATTTCCTCCAAGACCATAGATCATGCTTGTTGTTTAATAATCTTTTCTAATCCTAGAGCTCTCCAAACCTCCTTTGCTCGTTTGCAGGTGATACTTAGGATGTGTTTGGTTCAGCTGTGGATTTTGAAAAATCTGCCGTGAGTTATGAACTGTAGGAAAGCTGCTGTGAGAAAATAACCGTGACAAATTTGAAAGTCGTTTGGTTAGATTAGCCATGAAACCGTGGAATAAGATGAGATTATCATTTTTTAATATTCATAGTTTTAGATAATACATATTTTCTTTTATAATTATACGCAATCAATTATTTGTGTAGCAAATAAAATTCATTTTTATTTTATCATGACCAATACCATATTCTGAGTTTCATTTTGGAAGCTGAGCATCCCATATCTACAACACAATGTCCATTTGTTCCGTGTTCTTTTGATCAAATCGCTGCATGAATGAATAGTTATCTGCCGTTGCCGTTACAGCTGCGGCTCAGCACATGCTCTTCACTTGGCGCTTAGGCGCACCATGTGAGTACGAGGGCCAACGATGCCATCTGCCGGTTGGGCGCTGTACGACGGAGGTGGTCGTCGGAGCAGTTAGCATACCCTCCAACGGTGTTGGCGATGGCGCACGGTGTGACACCGCCAGCGTCTCGGTCACCGCATCGCGGTGCTTGTGGACCTGCCGGACCGGCTGCCTACACTTGATGAACAGTATCAGCAGGCGCACACAACAACGGAAAGAGGAGGCGCGCAGGAAGGAGGCAATACCAGGAGAAGAAAAGATCAGAGGGGATTCCAACGGCGTGCATGGCGGTAGAACGGCGCTGGAACACTTGTGGCGGCTGCTCCCGGCCGGTCTCCTCCCAGGCAAAGGCGACGGGAAGATGCAAGAACGAGGACCGACAAAAGAAAAAAGTGAATCGGTACTACTTAAGAGTGACATAGCGGGTAATTTTTATGAAAATTTGGAAGTCACCGCAATGGAAGCAAGGGTCTAGCTGCTTTCAAAAATACATTGCAAGAATCAGAAGAATCAGGTGCGTTGTGAAATCTGCCGCGGAAATTTATCCCGTTTGGTTAGCTTTAAGCTTCCTTATAGGAAAAGCAGGTTGGAAAATCTAAACCAAATAGATTCTTAATGTCCTCAGCACCTTGCCGGCAAATAGGACATTGGGCCGGTACCTTGATGTGTCTATTAGTAAGAACACACATGCTTAAAAAAACATGCAAAACGCACCAACAGAAAAAAATATTTTTTGGTAGGACCTTTAATTTCCAAACAATATCCGAGACCGGATTAGGTCCTACTCTTCCCTGTTCATCCGACCTCTCTTTCTCTCTCTCTCAAAAAAGCAGGTGAATCGAAAAAAAGGAAAGAGTTCAACCGTTTCCATGTACACAGCGCTATTGTCCCTTAGGCCCACTAACAGCACCAGTCCACGCCCAGACCGGCCCGGTCCATCACACCGTGGCACTTCCTCTCCCACCACGCTCCACGCCACGCCACGCCCCGTTCCCCTCACGCTCTGTGTGCCCTACCCCAACCAAAGCTCCAATCCGACCCGATGCGGCTCCAAAATCCTCTCTCCTATAGTCGTCTCGTCACAACCGCCGCCGTGCCCTAGAGCTGCCGCTGCCGCCGTCGCCGCGCCGCGCCGCAGCTCGCCGCCGACGCTTCACGCCCCCAAATCCGCTCCGCTATCTCTCGCCCGCGTCCCCGCCCCCTGCTGCCCCCGCCCGTTCGGCAGCCTCGGGCATTGATTTTCGAGGTACGGTACGAGCTCTCCGTTTGGTTATCCAGTGATTATTTGCTTCAATCTCGAACTAACTTCCGCGAGTTCTCGGTGCGTCCAGGCCCGCCCCTGTCCCCGGCGCGGCGGAGGCCATGCCGACCACCCCGGATATTGTTCTGGAGGGCGACGGCGGCGGAGGGTCGGGGAAGCCTGAAGAGGATGCACGTGCCGGTGGAGAGGAAGTGGCGGCGGAAGAGGCTGCCGGTGTCGTAAACGACGGTGGTCCGGCAGATGAGAGGCCCGAGCAAGTCGCTGGAGCTGGGTTGCAGTCGAATGAGAGCGCTGTTGCGGTGGATGATCCCACAGACCTGGTTGTTTCCCCTTTAGATGACGATTCCGATATGGTCCCCGCTGGAGGCGTAGATACCTTCGACGACCAGACTGGTCAGGGGATCCATGATGGTGCCAGCGAGGCCGCTCAGTCTGTACTTGGTGCGCAAGAGGACGGTCCTCAGATGGATAATGATGCTGCGGTTAGTGATGATGGGGAGGACGGTCAGGATGAGGAGGGGGCACCCATGGATGATGCAGTTGCTACAACTGAACCGAGTGATACGGAACCAGAGCTTGTGAAAGATGACGGTGATATCACAGAGGAGGGCACAAAGATGGGTGCAATTGTCTCCACTGGAGATGGCAACGAGGAGGAAGGGGATGCAAAAGCTAGCGATGCTTCTGCAGATGAGGGTAGGCAGATGGATGCAGTTTCCCTGAGCAGAGATGCCAACGAGAAAGCTACTAGTGCATCTGCTGTTGATGCCACAGGCGAGGACATAAAGGTGGATACACTTGGCCTGACTGGAGATGATTATCAGGAAAAGGATTTTTCCTCAGCTGGTGATGATGGTGCAGGTGTGGAGGGCATGGAAAATTATGCAGATATTATGGCTGGTGGCGAGGATGTAAAAGATGCTGAAGAAGCTGATAGTGTTCCGGAAGAAGATGATAATGTTCTGGCTTCAGCTGAAGACGACATGGCTGGTAATCTTATTGCTGACGAGATTGCAGAGATGGATATACCTGCCTCAACTGAAAAGAACAATGAGGACGAAGGGGCTGCAACAGCCGGTGACACTTCCATGGACGAGGGGAGGCAGATGGATGCAGTTTCCATGAGTAGTGATGCCAACGTGGTGGAAGGTACCGATGCAGCCGGTGTTTGTGCAACAGGCGAGGACATACTGGTGGATACAATTGGCGTGACAGGGGACAATAGTCAGGATGTTGCCTCAGCTGGTGATGACGGTGCAGATGTGGAGGGCATCAAAAAATATGCTGTTACTATGACCGGTAATGAGGATGAAGATGATGGCATGGCTGACCAAAATGCCACTGAAGAAGCTGATAGTGTTCAAGAAGCTGAAGTTGACATGGTTGGTGGTTTACCTGAAGAAGAGGATGTGCAGATATATGAGGATGACGACGATGATGAACCTCCACCGTTGACAAAGAAGGGTGGAGGACGCCCAAAGCGAGGTCGTGCATCTTCCAAGGCTCAAGCTGTGGCGAAGCCATCTCCTAAAAAGAAGGATGAGGAGGAGGTGTGCTTTATATGCTTTGATGGTGGTGACCTTGTGGTTTGTGATCGTAGGTTTGTGCAACAGCTGTTCTATTTTCATTTGTAACTAAAAAAGACACAACTATATGTTACAGCTGTTGATTGTTCATATTTTGTGTCCTCAGGTATTGCCCCAAGGCCTATCATCATTCTTGTGTTAATCGGGATGACGAGTTCTTCAAGTCAAAGGGTCAATGGACTTGTGGTATGTTGTCTGATCTTTAGTACGAACCCTTCCAAGTGCTCTTAAATAGCTGTGTTTCAACTATTAATATGCATGTTACAATCTTCCCATATCCATGTTTTCTAGGAGGGATTTTTGCAACGGGCTGACTTGACAATTCTTATGGTGGAGTTGTCCAATAATTTTCCTGTTTTATGTTGCGTCTGATTTTTAAAATGTGTTATTTGTCCATGAACTCTTAGATTTGCAGCATTCCTGTGTTACATGTTCTTCTTTCAGTTTCTGTCCATGAACTAGGAAGTATGTACATTCTATGATACATGAGTTTATCTATATGATGACAATTATTATGATTTTTTTGTAAAGGTAGACAATGACATGGATTGATGGTTAGTATGCAGATATAATGTCTCGAGATACGTATATTTCATTTAATTAACTTTGCATAATTTTGTCAGGGTGGCACATTTGTAGCAACTGTCAGAAACCTGCTAGCCAAATGTGTTACACATGTACCTATTCCTTATGCAAAGTGTGCACTAAAGAGACAAGCTTCATCCGTGTCAGAGGAAATAAAGGTTTCTGTGAGACATGCATGAATACTGTGATGATGATAGAGAACAAAGAGGAGGCAACTGAGCAAATGGTAACTTTCTCACCCTACTCTTAGCTTATCCTATCTAATATTTTCTCAGAGTTTAGTAACTTAGTTTCATCCAGTACCTTGTTATTTTTACAACCTTTTGGTTTCTTCTATGGCATTGAGGAGCTGGTTTAGTGTTTTGTGATTCTTGTTCATATAAACATATGAGAGTTCTAGACCTGGAAGGACTGTTTCTTTAGATGTTTGCATAATTTGAGCATACATATTAACCTGTGCTCTGTCTGTGATTTTGTAAAATCAAATGGGTGAACCTAATTTGTAGGCAACTCAATGTGTATGGCCTACAACCTAGGCGCCTAAAGCGGTCGTTTTTGCAAAGCGGAGGGGGGCGCCTTGACGCCTAAGCGTCGCCTAGGCGTCGGTTTTTAAGGCGGACGCCTAGGTGACGCTTAGGCGTCAAGACGCCCACCTAGGCGTCAAAGCGCCCCCAGATTGCTTTAAGACGCCTTAACGCCTTAAAAACCATGGTATGGTGTACCAAAAAATGTGTATGGTGTACCAAAGACTATTGCTCTGCATTATTATTACCTGATGCTAGAACTTGCTAAACTGTTCTCCTGAAATGGGTGGATGTTATTTGCATAAACCTTTTGCCTGAGAATTCAGGACCATCATGGCTTCAATTTATGCATTTTTTTGTTTCTGCATTCGACAGTAAGTTTATTTTCATGTGTTGCCATAATTTGTTTTCTGGTGTGCATCTCTTAAAAAACAAGGTGTGTCCTTAGGATAAACTGCAGGATAACAAATGGGTGCTAATTACGGGTACACCTATAACACCCGGCACACAGAACACAAACTTGACCCGCGGGTGCACGATTATGGACAAAGTGATATCAAGTACGATTTGCTTTGTTGTCTGATGATGGACGGGGTTTGTCGACAGGTGCACACATGGGTCTTGTACCAAAAAACAATCGTTGCTTTGGAGTGGGGTCCTCGTAGCTTTTGTAGGTGCCGGCCCAACTAGCTTTGACGAGCATGTTCACCCTTGGTGCTTGGTCTCTGCACCGTAGCGGGAAGCCAGGAAATTGTGCTTTGATGTGGGATCACGACCCAAGGTTGTTGGCCTAGATAGAGACAGTAGCCAGAGGTTTAGCACCAGGTGTTGGGGCAGCCTGTCTGGTGTAGGCAATGAGAGTGTCGGTCAACAAAGCAGTGAGCAGGAAGACGTGATGAAGTGTTCCGTTGAGGTACTAAAGCACCTGCTTGACGAGGAGGAGGTACTGTGCTCGCATGGGTCGTGCATAAGCCAGCATTATTTTTTCATGCCATATGCTATTTGGGGCCTGGTGAACCTGTAGATGCTGAAATGTGCTGCCGGATCTGCAACAGGAGTGCACACATCCTGATTACTTGAGAGAAGATCCTCGCTGGTACATAGCCGTAATTAGAAGATTACAACTATGTGTTTTCCTAATCCTTCTAGAGCATGGTTGGTGTGATGCCAGCTAGGGGTGGCTAAACGTATACTACCTCCATTCCAAAACAAGTCTCAATTTTTGTCTAGATTCGCATGTATCTATACACGTTTTAGTGTTTAGATGCATTCAAATCTAGACAAAGTTGAGACACTTATTTTGGAACAGAGGTAGTAATGCAAATTTCCTATTCGTTTCAAATGCTTATATCAACATCTGTCCCTTCTTATATTCCAGTAAGCCTTAGGATATTTAGATTTTTTTGGTTGTTTAGTCCGCTTTGTTGTCATGACATGCCCGTCTAATTTACTATTGCCGCAAATTGATTGCTAGACGTCGTGTTTTTCCTGCTCGCTAGTTGTCATGTTAGATCTATTATTAATGATTCTGGTGCGCATACTTTGTACTTATACAATTGTATTTAACAGGATGTAGATTTTGACGACAAAGACACCTGGTGGTATTTGTTCAAGGGTTATTGGCTGAATTTGAAGGAGAAGTTGTCATTGACATTTGAAGAAATATCTGTTGCTAGGCGTCAGAAGAATGGACCTTCTTTGATTATCCGTGAACTACCTGAAACTAATCATGAAGAAGAGGCTAACTCAGACAGTTCACCAAAAAGGAGGGGAAAGAAGCGATTAAAGCGTGCTGCTGATGAGGACAGCTCCAAAGGGAAAGGCAGCACTCGAAAATATACCAAGCGAGGCTCAGGTGGCAATAATGCTAAAACTAAGAAGTCTACAGGGGCAAAGGTTAGAAAATCGTCGAAGCGTGCTTCAAGTAGTGAGCATGGATCAAGAGAATCTGAAAGTGTGGGTACATCTACATCCTCAGCTGAGGAGGCTAGTTGGGCATCAAAGGAGCTCTTGGATTTTGTTGCACATATGAGGAATGGTGATAAATCAGTGCTCTCTCAGTTTGAAGTTCAACGCCTTATACTTGAGTATATCAAACGTGAAGATCTCCGTGATCCTCGTGGGAAAAGCCAAATAGTTTGTGATCCCTTGCTCCAAAGTCTCTTTGGAAAAGAACGTGTTGGGCATTTTGAAATGTTGAAGCTTCTTGAATCTCATTTCCACATGACTGAGGCCGCACCAGTTGATATCGATGGCAACCACGGTGGTGTTGTAGACCCTGATCCTAGCCAGGATGCTGATGGTAACAGTGAAGCATCAGTTGTGATGAGTTCAGAAAAAAAAAGAAAATCGCGTAAGTATGATCAGAGAGCTCTTCAAACGAACCTCGATGACTTCGCCGCGATAGATAACCATAATATCGGTTTGATGTACCTGCGTCGCAACCTAATGGAAGAGTTGATGGGTGATGTTGACACATTTACTGAGAAAGTTCTTGGAGCATTTGTGAGAATACGAATATCTGGTCCAAGTCAAAGGCAAGACATCTATCGACTTGTGCAGATTGTTGGTAAGATGTCACATTTTCAGAACTGATGTTGCTAGATTTGGCTCTTCATGATTCTGATTGCAGATTTTTTTTGTATTTGTGTGCAGGGACAGGAACAGCTGCTGAGATGTATAAATGTGGAAAAAAGACAACTGATGTAACACTAGAGATACTAAACTTGGACAAGAAAGAGTTTATTACTATTGATATAACTTCAAATCAAGAATTCACCGAGGTATTTATCAATATAAATATGATAGTTTTACTATTCATTTGACGTTTACTGAAACTAAGTATAGAAAGTACACATTTGGTTTTATAGTTCCCATCTTTACTGAATTTTTGCTTTTAGTTGCAGTTGCTTTCACTTTGTATATTGTTAGTTTACTATAATGATGTAGCCATGCACTTATTCAGTAGATGTATTTGCATTTGCTAAATGCTGTCACTATTCTTGTTATAGGAGGAGTGCAAACGTTTACGACAAAGCATAAAGTGTGGGTTCATTGCAAGGCTAACAGTGGTAATGTTATTACACATTATTTTGTGTTTTTTTGTTATTTGTACACTATTTTTCTATGGTATAACCATCCTATCTTCCAGGGAGAGATTCAGGATAAGGCTAGGGTTCTCCATTCTGTGAAAGTCAATGACGTAAGAAACTACTATTGGAAGAACTATAGAAGTTTCCAGTCAAGCACTTGTATTTCATTTGCTTAATCATGAATGCCATTTGCATCTTTTCAGTGGATCGAAAGTGAAAAAATGCGTCTTGCGCATCTTCGTGACCGGGCCAGCGATATGGGCCATAGAAAAGAATATCCTTTTCACTTTTTTTTAGTTTGGTAGTTCATGGTTCAAGATTATGGTTAAATTTGCTCCTCTTTTTCGTACTCTGATTGCTTGTTAGTAATTTTTTGAATATAGTCTTTTTCTGCTATGAGAATTCTTTTTCTGTCGAATAGCATTTAGCTTGCATGCCTTGACCAGTATGTACGCTTAGAGAATGTGTAGAGAAGCTGAAGCTTCTAAATACTCCAGAGGAGCGTGATCGTAGGCTAAAGGAAGAACCGGAAATACATGCTGATCCTGCCATGGATCCGGATTATGAATCTCCAGAGGAACCAGAGGAGGATGCGGAGAGAAGTACTTGACTTGATTTGCTTTATTCTTCCGTAATTTACTTTCCTGATTTAAGCTTCTTACCACTCTGACATTGACTTCCATTTTTCTTTCATACAGGTAGCTTCGGTAAGCCGAGAGGTTCTTTCTTTAGGAAAGATAATAATCCAGTGTCTCCCGGTAAAGGAGAGGGTAGGAACGCTGCAAGAGATTCAAAATCTAACTGGGAGTCAAACCGAAACACATGGTCAAGTACACAGTTGGAATCACCTCATGGACGGAGATCTACATTCTCGTCTCACGGTGAAAGTGCTGGTTACCCAGGTAAATCAGACAGTCCAAACGTTGGTGCACACAAAGCTAATGTGGAAGCCACGGCAGCTAATACTCCACGTGGGTTATCTGGTGCCTCATCTCAAACTTTAACAGCTAGTTTAGCGTCCGCAACACCAGCATTACAGTCAACAGTCAATGAGTCTGAAAAGATATGGCTGTACATGGACCCTTCTAATAAAACCCAAGGCCCTTTCTCGATAGTACAGTTGCGTAAATGGAACAGCAGTGGGTACTTCCCTCCTAATCTAAAAATATGGAAGTCTAATGAGAAGCAGGATGACTCAATATTATTGGCTGATGCTTTGGTTGGGAAGTTTGAGAAAGACCTGCCTCCATGGGAACCGCCACTTGGCAGCTCTTCTCAAACAGACAAAGGTTACTTGAGAAGCAACTCAGATGTTGGTGCTAGACCCTCTAGTGACTCCCCTTTTGATGAAAAATCAGGGGTTCTAAGTAAGTCACAGTCTTACTCAGATAGGGTTAGTCAAATGCAGGATTCAACAAACCCTCGACCAACCATGATCCAGTCTGGTGCACAAAGTTATTATGGGATGCCAAATTCTCAAGCAACTTTTGCAAGCCAACAATCTCTTACTGAAAGTTGGAATGCCTCCTCAAGTCAGTTTGGTACTACAGTAAATCCAATGACACTTTCTCAGCCTGCTACAGGAGGCTTTTCAGGACAGAGTAATACGGTTGCAGGAATTGCTCCTGTTCCAGCTCCTGCAACAGTTGGCACAGAAATAGTTAATTCGCAGTCTTCAGGTGAGGTTGAGTTCCTTTGCAAGGTTTATATGCCTAACAATTTGGTTGAAGCTTCCAATTTGTAGTACAAGTATATTTTAGTTTGATATATATTATTTCTTTTTGTTTGCAGATCTTGGAGCAGTAGGTGCACAGGCCGGAGCTGCGCAATCAAACACTCAGCAATTTGAAGGTATGGGCTCACTGATTGTCCATTTTCCATGCCTTGTTTTCTTTCGAAATCTTGTTTCCATTAGTTCCATAGCAAAGTCTCAAGGGTTTCAGTCTTAAACAACTGCTGTTGCTCCTTGCAATTGTGGTTTTTAAGTACAACCTACTGTACCTAATGACATTATTGTGGTTTCACCTTCAGACGCAAGGAACCAATCAACTGATGCCTCCAACTCGGCTCAGCTGATGTCAACACCAGCTGCTGCACAAGTTGCAAACACATCTGGCCAAGCTCAGGTGGCTGGAAATATGGACTGGGGATCACTTCAGGGTAATGCAAACATGTCCTGGGGAACGATGGGACAGACCAATATGAGCATGCCTTGGGCAGCACCAGCACAAGGCGCCACAGGCTACAACATGGGTGTGACTATGCCGACACAGCAAAATGCAGTCCAGAACATGGGTTGGGTCACACCGACACCGAATCCAGGAAACACCAACATGAATATGGTATGGACCACAGCTCAAGCCCAAGGGACTCCAAATGCTGCTGCTATGATGGGGGCTCAGATCCAAGGAGTTGCAGTGGCCCCTTGGGGTGCCATGGCACAAGGAAATGAAAATTCTTATCCTGGTTGGGTGCCCCAGGTTGGGAACATGAATCAGAATGTCGGCTGGAGTGCTCCTGTGCAGGGAAATCCAGGTCCTAGTCCTGTAAATGGTACAGGCCAGGGGAATAATAATATGAACTGGAATGCACCAAGTGGGAATCAGACTTGGAAAAACCAGCAGGATTTTAGTGGTGGTAACTCAGGTGGGCGGTCATGGAGGCCACCTTTTAAGAGGGGAATCTGCTATACCTTTGAGAAATATGGTCACTGCAACAAAGAGCAGTGCCCCTATGTCCATATGCAAAAGGATGAAGGCTCTGCACCAAGAAACGATCGCCGCTTTGATAGGCAGCCTTCGAGCAATAATAGACCTCAGTATGACAGGCAAAATGATGAACAGTTTGATCGGCAAGCTTCAGGCGGCGAGAGGCACCATGGAAGGCATGACAACAGGCACGGTGGCAGGGACAACGACAATAGGCAGTCTGATAGATCGGAATCAAGAGAGAGGCAACAGTAGGACCAGTTTTGGGTTCATTTTTCTGCTGTATTCTCCTGTTTTGTTGTATATGCAGTAGCTAGCTAGTAGCAACCGTGCGTGTTTCTGAACTTGATGTGTTGTAGCGAGCTGCACCCCGTCCGAACCTTGTCATGTAGAACCAACCGTAGCTTAAGCATCATGTGCATCCTGTCTTTTTGCTTGGAACCAAACTAATATACATTCTGAATAAATCCTGATGTCAGATATGTGAAGGACTGGGGTCCTGTTGTAATGTTGTTTAAGCTGCTGATCTGTATACATTGTATTTGGTGTGGTGTTATTTATGTGCTTGGTGAAGGTGAGGTTCTGTAAAACATGCTTGTCCTGTTTTTTGCAGATTGCTTGCCACATATGCCATGTGGTAACATGCTTATCCTGTTTACCTAGTTTTGTCTTGCAAAAAGATGTCGTGGACTGAATGAGTTGTGTCATGGAAATCTGTGGTTTTAGCTTGTGCACTGCCCTCTTAAATTCATTTACTTTTGCTAGTCAAAGTAGCCATGCTATATGTTTGATGCAAGTGTTGCATCTTGCTTCTGCCAAAATCTTTGGTCATATTGGAACAAGAAATATACGGCATCATGTTTAGTTGACTTGTGCTTTGTTTCTAATATATTTGTAGAGAAGAAGTTGGCTATGGAAACAATTAGGCTTTTTTATTAAATCAAACGGATGTGTTTTATATATGTGATGAGCTTCCAAAGAAACTAGCAGGTTGCATACTTGGATGTGGGTAGTACTAAGTTGAGTTGAAATCTTACGAAACAAGCGCCGTGTTGTTATTAATATTGTTACCTCATGTTGATCGAATTCGTCCCCTTCTGAGGTCAATCTTGATTGGTTTTTCTTTGACATTTTCAATTTGATTGACGATGTAACTTCGTTTGAGCTAACAGAGGTCACTTGTACATGTCCGAGAAATATACGAGGGACAAAAATCCGTGTGCTTGTCGTGATTTTTTTATGCTATACTAGAGAAACCTCAAAAGAAAAAACACTAGAGAAATCACAAATTCACAAATCGTTTCTATTTTCTTCGTCCTAAAATAGATGTCTTAAACTTGTTAAAATTTGAATAAATCTAGAAACTATTTACTCCCTCTGTTTAGAAATATAAAATGTTTTAGGTTTGTGAAAAAAATGTATCTAGACACCTTTCAGTGTATAGGTTCAAATGAATCTAGATACTAAAAAGTGTTTAGATATATCTCCTTCACAAAACTAAAACATCTTATATTTTCAAATGGAGGAAATAGTATATGAATTTATTTAAAATTTAAAAAACCTAATACATCTATTTTTTTGAGAGAAATCACGTTTTTATTCCATCTTGATACGCTCGAGACATAGACACGGCACCACTCACATACTTCCACGTGCCACCCCACGTCTCTACCTTCTTCATACGCAGCCACGCACACACCGACACGTCCACACATGCCCCTGTGTGACCGACGTGCACGGTGCATCCGTCGGCACCATCACTTGCTGTCGGCCTCCTCGGCGGCCTTCCTGCTTTCTTCTTGGACCTTGGCGGCGATCATGGCGGCCTCGTGTTCCGCGGCCTCCAACAGGAAGCTGCCACCCTCGTCATCGACGGCGACCTGTAGCGGCTGGGAGCCGAGACCGTCGGCGACGGCGAGCATGATGCGGCGCATCTCGTCGCGGAACTCGGCGTGGTCGACGGCGCCGCTGTGGTCGGCGTCGAACTGCTCGAAGACGGCGTCGTAGAGCGCGGCGACCTCGGCGGGGAGCGGGAGCGGCTCGGCGGAGCCGAAGCCCGCGCCGTCCAGGAGGCGGAAGGACTCCAGCGCCCGGCGAAGCTCCGCGCGGGACAGGACGCCGTCGCCGTTGGCGTCGAGCGCGGCGAAGCGCGCGTCCACGCTGCGCGCGAAGGCGGCCTCGTCCGCCACGAAGGACCGCACCGTCGAGCCGTCCAGGATCACCACGCTCATGTCGTCCACCACCTGGCTGAGCCTCACTCTCCCTCTGCCTCTGGTCTCGTCTTCTTGCTGGCGGCCGAGACCTCCGACAGTGGATTCGGTTTGGTGTGGATGGGTTTGTGTGCTGGGCGCCGTGGGTTTGGCCTCTCTCGAGAGATGTTTATCTGCTTGCTTTATGCTTCGAGATATTTTGCCTATTCTGTGTACGTGGTGAGTAGCACGTGTGCCCTATGAAAATTTCGTGCAAACTAGATGAGCCGGTGCGTAGTTGACGCGGAGCCCGAAAAACGAAACAATAGTTTAGCCACAAGTATTATCCACCATAAAAAAATTGAAAATGATACATCTCCTTCGGGGATCGCGCGACGCGATCGTCCGCATCCTGCGCGCGACACGTGTCCCCATGTGGCCGGAGTCAGGAGAAAACGACGCCCCGACGGGCCTACCCTGTTGCTTATCTCTTTCTAGTACTAATCCATTCCTTAGCCTTTCTTCTCGCAACCTCCTTTTTCTCCCAGCTCGGTTCTCCTGCTCCTGTATCACGACGGATGCCAGCGTACCAGACCACCACCCAAGCGCCGCCCTGTGCCACCACCACGCCGGCACCGCCCTGCTCGTCCACAACACCGGCACCTCCCAGCATCTCCTTTCCCCCACGCTCAATGACGCCCGCTGCTGCTCCCCGTCTCTCTCATGCGGGAATCAACGAAGACGGCAGGGCGGCTATCCTTGCTACACGAGGCTGCTGGACTTGCTACATGGAGCTAGCGGCGTTGCTACCGAAGGCGGCAAGACTTGCTACATGGAGTTGGCGGCGTTGCTACCGGAGGCGGCCGGACTTGCTACATGGAGCTAGCGGCGTTGCTGCAGGAGACGACACGGCTTGCTACATGGAGCAGACGGTGTTGCTACCGGAGGCGGGTGGCGTTGCTATCGGAGGTGGCCGAACTTGCTACATGGAGCTAGTGGCGTTGCTACCGGAGATGACAAGACTTGCTACATAGAGTTGGCGGCGTTGCTATCGGAGGCGGCCGGACTTGCTACATGGAGCTAGCAACGCGGCCATGGAGGGGGCGGTGCTACGAGCGCCTTTTTTGCTACATGCAGAGAGTGTCTTTGCTATCTGCATCGGTTAGTTTTGCTACAAGTGGTGGATGGCGTTGATATGAGAGATGGCGCTGCCGCCTTGACAAAGCTGCGACCCATCTTCTCAGGCTACGGCATTTTTATTGCTGCGGACGGAGAAGCCATGGCGCAGTTGCATGGGAGGGAGGGAGAGAGAGAGGTGGGGATGAGGGAGTGAGACGCGAAAGCCATGGGTAGGTAGTTATAGGGGAGAGAGAAAGAGATTGGAACAAGGATACATGTGATTGACCAAGTAATTAGGATCTGACGGCCTAAGACGATTCGATCCTACGGTTTCGGACCCGGGGGATCAAATCCTCCGGGAGACGTGTAGTACCGTCCTAAAAAAATAGGAAAAAAATCAGTCATTGGTTACCTAATGATTCAAAAACAGTGCATCGTCCAGTGTATATATGTATAACCGCTCAGTGATGTGGGATCAAACACTGTCGTTTTTTCTAGGCTTTCATGTTATAAAATTGTGCAGTAAAAGTAGATCAAACGAAAAACAAGAACATAGATTTTTACGCGGAAACCCTTGTAGGAGAAAACCACGGAACACACGACGGCGTATCACTATAATTGGGAGGAGTATTACAATACACGAGAGGACAAACCCTCTACGTGCTATCAATATGGTGAAACTCTCTCAATCTAATCTATGACTACCTGGCACTATATAAAGGGGCAAACAACTCTCTTTCTTGATGGACACGAAATAGAGTTGTAGTTGTGCTACGTCTAGCACGGTTGGCACGCCATAGTCCGTCAGGACTCCTTTTATAGTACAACAGGTACATAGGATTTGGGTCATATTCAATAATCTCCACCTTAAGCCGAAATCCATTATAAAAGTCATAGATATCATTCAACTCCTCAATTAAAGTCATCATCACAAGTAAACCTTGTGTCTTGAAATGTCCAGAGGACTAATAAACTTCTCATGAAGTCACACTGAGCAAATCAAATGGTAGGTTGTCCAGAAAACAACATAGCTGTCAACAAAGCAGACAAACGAACTTGGGTCTTCCATAATACCCGATAAAAGTCTGAGTCTGTGTCACTAACCTCCAAAAAACTGAAATTGCTCAATCATCAAATAACATAAGTCATCATATCTCATGTGGTGCCTCGAATGAGCGCATAGCTCATAGTGCAACGTCTTGGTGCACATAAACATTGTGAAGAACTCATCTCATGAAATCTGAAAGTGCTACAAAAGCACAAACCTCGACAAACAATACTCATGCAAGAGCATCTGGTACGGAGGACATCTCGTACACCAAAAACTGCCGTCTTGTAATGGTTGATGAAAAATCTATGACATGGTCAAAACCTGTCCCTGTAAAACAACTGCGGATGAAGGAATCTTCTCAACATGCAACAGAGCTTAAAGTCTGCAATAGACCCCTCTTGAAAGAGCAAAGACAACTGGACTGAATGTTGTAGTATATAGCAGAAACAAATCTCCTCTTGCACCTCAACTGATCCTCATCACAAACTTAAATAACAAAGACAAAAAACCTTCACATGCATAACAACAAAACTCTTGAGAGAAAAGAGTATATGCTAGCTACCAACAGGGTTAACAATCACCTCCTCCATATTATTGTTTAATTTCTGAACTGTGTTCTTCATATAATTGCAGCAATATAACATCTTAAATTTGCATCCACAATATCTCCATATAAATTCCATTGAATATGAACAATCATAAACTTACTTAAATTTCCATCTCCAAATAAGAAACCCAAAAACGAACAAGTCGTCGTAGAACGCCGAGTGTAGAACCGCCATAATATTGAGCTCAAATTGTGTCACAGCAACACTACTCGCCATGATTACCAAACACATAATCAGCCAATTGTATGACAGGCTTCAACAAAATCCACCTTAAACTGAATACTATCAAAACAATGATCATCTCGGTGACAAATCATCGATCATAGGTGGCGCGGGTAGAACCGGTATTGGAACTGGGATAGAACATGGGTCAATGCTTAAGCTGGAAAAACAAATTGTTCACTTATTTGCCAGTGCTGACTGTAACACCAGTATAAATTTTACCTGTGCTAAATGATCCGCATCTTGACTTGACGAAACAAGCCAGACCAAAAACGACTCTTAATAGAATCATAAACAGCGGAATAAATAAGCTTGGTAAATAGCACCTGATGGCCTTAGAATTAGAGCAAGAACAATAGTAGAGTCAGCTGCTGGCTATAAGACAATGTCATGTCATTTAGAGCCAACTTTATAACCAATATATACAATAGTTAGCTACAAAAGTACCACTTTATGAATATATGGCCTACTTGACACTCTCACACAATGCCTAGAAGCACGTGCTAGAGCTGGCTCTTGCATGAGACTAGCTCCAATGGGGGTATCATAGGTAGTATCATGCATCACATGCACGTAAAATGCTTATGTGTCACTGCAATTAATGATAAAAGAGATTGTGTTGGTATCATAGGTAGATACGGTATCATAGCACATAGAACTAGAAAAACTAATCCCAAATAAATCTGGCACACAAATTTACATTCACAAATTTACATTGAGATTCTACAAAACAATAAATACACTAAGACTATGATACTACTATATGATACTATGCATTGTAAAGATGATATCATATACTAGTATCATATGCATGATACTACTATATGATACTTCCCATTGTGACTAGTCTGAGAGTTCACTCTCATTCTCTCTCCTATCCTTTTTCCTCCAACTAAGCACATATATATTATTTTAATTCTTATACCAAGCTGACTGGATCTTATTGTACTTGCTCTTACGAACGAAGCATCGGACAATGGATCACGCTGATATGTGGAACGCCTTTGAAGTGCATGCAGCAGTTGGAGAGTCGATCTGAGCTTCATGTGAAGAGCAGCAATGACGTACGTGTCAGTCCAGCCTCGGGACTTGATCCATGTGGTGATCGATGTAGTGCTGCTGCTTCGGTTGAACCAGACATGCACACCAGAAAATTGATCCTCTTCGGAATCCAACGGAAAACGTCCCGAACAAGGCTGCACGACGAAAACAATAGGACGAGACTACTCGGCAGATTAGTGCGGAAAGATGAATTGCCGAGGGCGGCGCCTGGGGACGTCGCCGAGAGTGTGTCGATCTATGTAGATCCGATCTCAACAAAACATAACCCGGATCTTGGTGAAACTGCATGATGCTGCGAGACTGTTGCCGTTGATCCAATCGACAGTGCACAGTGCTGCCCGGCAGCGCAGCGAAAAGTCTCCCGGGCAACAGATCTTCGAACCTTCGGCTCTGATACCACTTGTTATAAAATTGCGCAGTAAAAATAGATCACACGAAAAACAAGAACACAAATTTTTATGTGAAAACCCTTGTAGGAGAAAACCACGGAACGCACGACGACATATCACTATAATTGGAAGGAGTATTACAATACACGAAAGGACAAACCCTCTACGTGCTATCAATATGGTGAAACTCTCTCAATCTAATCTATGACTATCTGACACTATATAAAGAGGCAAACAACTCTCTTTCTTGGTGGACACGAAATAGAGTTGTAGTTGTGCTACGTCTAGCATGGTTGACACGCCATAGTCCGTCAGAACTCCTTTCGTAGTACAACAGGTACATAGGAGTTGGGTCATATTCAACATTTCTCCCGCTTTAGACCTTGTAAAGTCGCTAAATCCAATAGCCCTAGAGTTTCAATATTTCTACACATATTTTATCAACACAAATTCTATCTTCATATGAGTGCCAACAACACAGCAGAGCACAGAGATCAAACCAATAACATAAACCCTTATAATCATGCTAGGGAAGAATATACTCTCATTGAAGTGGTTTTGACCTAAAACCTATAGACATTAAATAAAGTTCCTTAAAAAATCAAAGAAGTGAATATTATGCTAATGGGTTGTTTTAAGTGAGCGAACCATTATCATATCAGCAAGCCATTTATCATTCTCTTCCAAGAGTTCAAAAGGGACCTGAAAGCATGGCAAGACTCTCGGTTCTGCCAAAGAAAAACGGTCCTGACCCCTCTCGCTCGCCCCCGCGGGCAACAGGGCGGGATCACAAACACCGTCCGGCCACAACCCCCTCCCCCACCCCTCCTCCCGCCGCCGTGCTAAGCCTATGCGGTGCCGGCGGCGGCAGGTTCTCTTTCTCTCGGCGGCGGTGGTGGAGATGCGGGGCTCCTCTCTCGGCGGCGGTGCATATCGTGGTCCGGCAAGGACAGAGGGTCATCGTAGCGGCAGACCAAGCAACTCCGCAACGGCGTGGCGGCGGGCTACCCCTCAAGTTGGGCGGCAGGCTACCCCTCAGGTTGGGTGGCGGAGTGGAGCGAGGGGCTCCCGGCGGTGGCCTTTGCAGGGCCAGATCTAGGACAGGTTGGGCCGGGATCTGGGCCATGCGGGTACCGGCCCAGGCCCTTGGTCACCGGAGGGTGGCTGGATCTGGGCCGGGCAGACCTGGATCTGGTTGTCGCCCGACAATCCTGCTCGGGGGACCCGTGGGCGGTACAGAGTTGTTGCGCTCGCCAGGATCGTCCTTCCGCGCCCTTACATGCCTAGGTGATGACCCTCAGATGGGCGACAGTCCGGTTCTCCCAGGTGAGTGCTGTGGTGGCGGTGCTACTTGGCGGCAGGGATCGACGGTGGCAGTTGAACCCCTGGTGGATGGCGTAGTAGGGGCTAGCGTGAGGTTGGCTTGGACGACGGTTCCCCTACTGCAGTGCGGCGGCGGGGCTTCACGGGCCCTGCTGGGCTCGGCCAGGCCAGGAGGGCCTGGTTTGTCCTGCGGTTGTATCTGGTCGGCTACCGCCTTATCGTGGTGGAGGTAGTTCCCTCCCGCACACTATGGTTCTGGCAAGCCCTAGCGAAGCTTTCTCTTTGTACGACATCATGTTTCTTGACTTGTGCTTTGTTTCTATTATATTTGTAGAGAAGAAGTTGGCTATGAAAACAATTAGGCTTTATCTACCTAACAATGTATAACCCGCGAGGGATCATTTTCCAGGGGTTAACTTTTTTTAAATCAAACGGGTGTGTTTTATAAATGTGCTGAGCTTCCAAAGAAACTAGCAGGTTGGATACTAGGATGTGGGTAGTACTAAGTTGACTTGAAATCTTAGGAAACAAGCGCCGTATTGTTATTACTAATATCGTTACCTCATGTTGATCGAATTCGTCCCCTTGTCAGGTCAATCTTGATTGGTTTTTCTTTGACATTTCCAATTTGATTGACGATGTAACTTCGTTTGAGCTAACAGAGGTCACTTGTACATGTCCGAGAAATATACGAGGGACAAAAATCCGTGTGCTTGCTGTGTATTTGCCCCTGGCCGTGATTTTTTATGCAAAGAGAACAGCCTTTTGGAGCACGAGAGACAGGTCGCCCTTTGCTATTTTTGAATTTTTTTGACACAACTGAATTAAAAATTTCAAAGGTTCAAAATTGGAGCTCCATATAAAGGCTGTGCTCCAAAGTGAATTTCTTATTGTTGAGACAACTTATAAAGGAAAAACATTTGGAATCCGACCGGTGGCCCTCTAAGTCAGCCAAGTGGGCCCACGTCGCAGCCAAAACAGGAACGGTCTGTGCCCCTTCGACAAGGGAATTTCTCCGTCGCGGAGGGGAGCAGAGAGAGGAGAGACCGGGATTGATGGGAGAGGCATCGCCGGAGTCCAGCGGCGCGGCGGCCGGAGGGCCGTCTATTCCGGCGCCGCCCAGGAAGGGGAAGTCGTGCAAGGGCTGCCTCTACTACTCGTCGGTGCTCAAATCCCGGGGATACAACCCCATCTGCGTGGGGATCCCTCGCTCCATCCCCCAAGGTTCCCGAACCCTAATCCCTCCATCGCCCCCATATATATTATAGCTTGCGTTCGAGATATACGCGTTTCTAATCGAAAAAAGGCATCTCCTTCGGAGTCAATTTTATGTTTGTTTTGTCGGCGTGGTAGTACGCTGGATCGGAAGATCTCATGAAAGTGTCGATTGTTGATTTGGTGTGGCAGTCCCGGGATTCGTGGTGGAAGAGCCTAGGGAGGAGGTTGCGGCGCAGGGGCATGATCTGAGGCAGTTCAAGTACGCGTGTGCCGGTTACTCCATGTTTGTGGACGACAGAGACGGCAAAAGCGGCGGGGACGAGGCCAAGGCGTTGTTGCCTTATTGCCAGGGGCTCGAGGTTGGTTTTCATCTCACCCTTGCAGTATGGGACTACGAAATTTTCAGCTGATCTTGCGTATGGATTAAACCTGTTTCTGTTATTGTTCATTGCTATATGTGTAGGTAAAATGAAATGTGAATCGCAACATATGGTCACATAAATCTCCAAAATTGCCACTTTAATGGGTGTTGTTCATACTGCCCTGCACGATCGATCTTCGTATTTATTGTTGATACTCCTGATAGAGTTTTGACTTTACCTAGAAACAATAGAGTCTCAGATTGCCTGGATTGCTGGAAAGAGAAAAAGGCATACTATGATTCTACTAATGGCCTACAACCTTGAGAAATTTATCCTCGACATTTATAGCAACTGTAACCTATGAAAAGTATCTAAATCTTCGAGTTTGAGGTAACAAACAGTTATATGATTTCCTGGAGCCAATGGAATTAGAAAGGAAAAAAACTGCCAAGATAAATTGATCTGAAAATTGAGCTGGGGGTGTAGTAGTGATGAGAACTGACTGGAGTATAGCAATATTCGTGTCGGATTGTGAGCATTTTAGTTCCATAAAAGATTGAATCTGGATTCTGATTAGTGCCTCAGAGTGTTGGTATTGGCTGCTTAGCCTGTAGATTCCTACTTGGTGCAGACACAACTAAAATAATTAGTAACATTAGGAAATTTTGCCAATTGTTGGCCTCGAACACTGTAAGCTAGTATTGATTGTTTAGAGGCGATAACAATATTTGGGCTGTTAATGATGTAGAAAGGTTGTGCCTTTTAAATACTCCCTCCGTCCAGAAATAACTGACTTGGATTTGTCTAGATTCGAATGTATCTATACACTAAAATGCGTCTAGATACATTTGAATCTAGACAAAATCAAGTCAGTTATTTCTGGACGGAGGGAGTGCTTCTTTTGCCTGATGACTTTCTATTCGTTAGATCACATTGAATGATGAAAATATAGTGACATCTTTATCAAGTTGCGCCTGCTTGCTTGTAAGGCCTTGTCTAGTTCGTTACCAGTTTGTTATTCGTAGCTCCTTATGGAAAGGTGGGTTCTAGTTCTCATAAGATTAGCAAGAACTGATTCCCTCCTTGAGTGCATTGTTGCATGCGCTCATGTGCTGAATTATTTGGATCATTACTTTTTTTTTCTTATGTGCATACAAGCAGTTTTGATTATGAACACCTAAAGGCATGGGTTACCAAAGAAATCAGTGGACATTGCTGCCTAATTTTTTCCTTTGCTGTCTGATGTAGCTACCCTTTTATCTGGTAATGATCCTTGTTTCAGAATATATTCAATATTGACTTAGTCCCTTTTTGGCTGGTTTTCTCTCCTTCCAACCACTCGCTAGTGACCATTGCGAGCCCACTGGCAGGAGCCATCCCTTGCACCAAGGCATTCAAACCTGATTGTGACTGCCCAAGATCTGCCATTCTGACTATGACCTCATCCTTCATCAATCTGTTGGGTCCATTTTGGGCTCTTGAACAAAGATTGGACATGGTGGCTGCCATCAGAACTAACCACTACTTGTGAATTATGAACAGAGCCCATGATCGTAGCAAGGCAGTGGGACTATGTGGGTTAGTTCTACATAGACCAGACTATTAGACTGTCTGGAGTTTTGATGTAGATGACACTACCTAGTCAATACTCATGGTCATAGAAATATGCCCACCTCATAGCAATGCCCTGTTAGAATCAGTGATGCACAATTGCACATAACACCTGTGTTCTATCATGCCACCTTTTTGTCTATAGAAATAGCTTTGGAATATTTTTTATTCGTTTGTTAAGTTCCCATTTCCTCCATGTCAACATCACCATCATACAATAAGATTCCTATATTGCACCAGACCTTAAAATGTGATCATGATGTCATGCATTGACAATGATTCATCAGTTCTGTTGCACATAAACAAAAGATTCTTGCACAGATTTTCATGGGTGATACTGGTAGGCAGCATCAACCAAATTGCTGTCATTCTAGTTCGCAGTGGGGGTAAACATCCATCTGAAAGAAGTCATACAGTGACTTGAAATACAGCTGCACCAGCTGGTGGAGGAAGGGCAAGACCACAGCAGGGCTTTGGGGATTAGGAGAGTTTGCTTATTTCATCTTTTGCTTCAGTAAAGAGGATAATGCCCAGAGTTTATAGCAACCCCGTTAAACCTATGGAAGCAGAATAGCATGATGCAAGCATCCATAATAACCAGATCAAGCTAATCTGTAACCTAGGAAGCAACCATGCGTGAACAGGGCCAACATGAAAAGTAATTACAGCGAGTAGTACCACGTGAATAGATTGTTGAACAAGCACTAGAAGAATGGTAGCAAAAACCTCTCTTTCGCTTGATGGTTGATTTTTATTGATCGACTCTGGATCAGTGAAGTATTTCCAGTGAATGTCATGGATGGAAATTCTATCCCCAATGATATAACTGTACACCATGAAATTATACATTTCTGTACCGTAACCTTTTGGATTTGCTTGCTAAGGAAGTGAGAAATGTTCCTGCAGTTATTGGTGGACAGCAGAATGGTTGAGAAAAAAGCACCTGCTATGGAGCATGCTTCAACACGTAATCCGAAGGAAGGTATGCAAAATTTCTTCTACTTGATGTTGCATCTACTTTATACTTGGTACACTTCCAATAAAAAAGTACAAACTTGAATTCACTGTAATACTCCTAGTAGATAATATATTTGTTTACAGTTATACTAGTCTCTGGTTTACAAAAGATATGGCTGCTTCATTTTCTGAATACCAAGTCTATATGTTGCTCAGAAGCAATTTATAGTGGGCTGGCCTGGTGCTGTTGAATTAAAGTTCGGATATCTCCATAGTAGTACATGCCTGATATTTTGATCCTGCTTATGGATAGCCCATTGACAAATCTGGTTGCACCTCCTGAAGAAAAACACAGTACCATCCTGTTATGGTGAGAAGGATAGTGATTGTTCCTTTTGAGTCCCACGAAACTGCCCAAATTAGGTTTACTTGTTGGACCCAGTGTTTTGCCATAATGATGATCAGCCATCTTGGGTCATCTAGTATCAGCTTTGTTGACTAGTACTCCTCTGAATCCACCGGTGTACCATTTCTGGCACTACCTTTTGTTCAGAGTGAGTGGACTCTTAAAAACTTTTGAGATGCTTTCATGTTTCCTGTCACAGCTGCTGCCACCCACCCCCAGGAGCAAGGACAGAAACCGCAGCAGCCGGCAAGACAGGAATTCATGGCGAGGAAAGTTAACCGTTCCATCAGATCTCCACTTCCTGGTCTACGCTTACAATGATGATCTCCTCTGACGCTCTGAGTGGTAGTGCAGGTACAAGAAAAGCGCCGGGCTGGTCGCCTCAGGAGTCGTGAAGAACCTAGGCAAAACAGGCACATATATCAAGCAGAACATCGAGGACATATTTTCGCCAGACCGACGACCTCCCAAGTAGGGACTGTGCTCTTCTATTTCCGGGCTGGGGAGCTTAAGAATTTGCCATACAAATGAAGGAAAGAAGCTACCTAGCAGCTCTTACTGTCGCCATTCTAGCAGTAAGATGAAGAAAAATGGACGTTTTTCTGGGCTTTGCCACCGAGTTCCTTTTGTTGTATACTTGCATGGCTTTGTAATTTTTTGGAAACATAGGGGCCCGATGATGTACATGAGTATTGACAGTGTTTCTCCAGATATCGGATCCGGTTGGTGGGTCCTCAATAATATGTCAACTGGTGTTTTTTATTAAATTCAAATGGCTAAAAGGTTGTGAAAAATCGTGTATCAAGCACGCTATTCTTTGTCGTATCTTATTTACAGCAAATTTGGCTCTCCGAGCAATTAAAAAAAAAGCAGCAGATTGGCTATCGGGGAGCAAATGCCCTAGGTTGCTAAAATCATGAAGAAATGGTCTCAAGAAGTATAAACCAAATCTTAATTCATTTGTATGTACACGTTCATGTTTTTTTTTGGTCATGTGAAATTTCATGTAAAAGGGTTTATTTTGCACCCTGTTAAAAACAGTGAACTCCAGTGCCATATATACTTATTAGCACTAAACTTGTTATTTTACACAGGACAATTGTTTTGCCTAAACGGAAGTTCGCAGGTTCTCATCATAAAACATGAAATGTGGACCTCTAAAAGTTTCCTACTTTATCCGTGTCTAAATGTTGCACTTCCTCCCTCCCAGAATAAATGTCTTAGATTTTTCAAATTTTGGATGAATCTATATCTAAATAGTGTTTAGATTCATCTAAATTTTGATAAATTTGAGACAACTATTTTCGGACGGAGGGAGTAACTTTTTTTGCTCGTTAAAATGTATTATGTTTTGGAAGTTCGAACTGAGCTCCCAAAACGTCTTATGTACTCTAGTTTGAGATGTGCTCCTGGATTAAACTTGGAATCTCTTTAAAAAAGAGAGAGTAGACTCCAAGTTACCGACACATTTTGAAAACGACAACTACTCCGAATGTCCTTTTGGCTCCCAAGTTCCCGTGCTCCCCTGCTTATTAAAAGAATAGAAAAAAACTATACTTATAAGTTTCAAAAAAAAAATCATAAGACAAGATCCTAAAAGTAGCTAATGATGTATCCCACAAACGTGCAAAATTTCAATTCGAATGTGTGATTCAAAATCACTGTACTATAGATCTATAATTTTCTTATTTTTATGTAGACCAAAATACACATTATCTCGAATTAAGATTTTGAAACACAAAAAAATATGATTTTTCAATTTTTTTTAAAAAGCAGAATCACTTGTGACCATGTGCACTAAATCTCCACTCACAACTAACTACTACTCCATTTATTTATATTTCCGCTCCACGTGACACTCGTGGTCTTTTTCCTACCCTGCTCCGCTCTCCCTGAGAAACGAAAATGCATTCAAAGCAAAGTTTAAAATAGCCCGCTATTTTATTTAGCGGTAATATTTTTAGTAGCTATGCAAGGTTATAGCAGGGCTATAGCGGGCTATTCTATTTTAGCCGTTTTTTAAAAAGTGAGCAAATTTTAGTCATATCTTGCCAAAATAAAGAAAAAATATGACACAAACATGATTCAAGCTACAACTCATTCAACTATTCAACACAAATAAGTATTTAACCATTCAACTCACAACTTTTTATTGATTAGATTGAACAGAAATTGATACATCTCCCAAAATGTATCCTTGAAAAAGACTGAACAGAAAAAATTAAAATTAAAAGAAAAAAGAGAAATCCATAAAGCATAGGGTTAATTGGATAAATACCACTGCAATTTCTGTAAAATTGAGAAACGTCACTATAATTCTCAACTTTTGAAAAATGCCATTAGAATTATGTGTATCTTTGACAGATGCCATTACACCTATTTACATAACATATACTAGTCAATATACATTGTATTCTCTGCGTATGTACATATAAATGGTGAGGTCCACCAGAATCAGCGGAAAAAATATAAGTTGGTGACAAATATTGGAATAAAATTACAATAATATAAAAAAATGGAAATCACACATGCACTTGGATAATTTTTTTTCATAAAAGCTACATGTTAAATACAGAATCATAGTATCAAAGTACAGCGACACAGCTCCAGAATATATATCCAACGGTCGCAGCTCCAGGTTCAAATTAGAGACAACAAAACAAGATACAGACAACAACGCTACACAATTTATAAGCAACACAGCTCCAGGTTCAAATAAGTATCACATTGATGCATCATTGAAATAACAGGCTCCAAATTTCAAAGTATCTCATCTCACAAAATAACATCTCCAGATTCAAATGGACATCAGACGCATGAATCTAGCCTCCAAGCCAGTACATAAGGCTTCGCTTTATTCCAAGTGTTGGCGTCAGGACCGCCTCACTCGTGGATGGTGCGACCATCTCAGGGTTTTTTTTCTTGCCATTTTTCGCCGGTGTATTCTTCCTCACCGGCGTCTTCTTCACCGGTGTCTTTTACTTCACTGGTGTCTGTTAGAGTTACTTTTGTACCCCTCCTAAATCTTCTGTACTTTGTAACATGACAGTCCTGGAGTAGTACTCCTCCCTCGATCAATCTCTCTCTCATCCCTCGATCAATCTCTCTCTCTCTCACGTGTACGTGCCACCCGGTGGAGGCTCTTTCCACCGCTATATCAATACGTAACCGAGGCTCTAACGGGCCGCCGCTTCTGTCAGTTCGATAGTGTCTTCTTCTTTACAATGTCTTTTCCATTTTTTTATATTGTTGTAATTTTGTTTCAATATTTGTTACCAACTTATATTTTTTCCGCTGATTATGATGGACCCCACCATATATACGTACATACGGCAGAGAATACCACGTATATTGACTAGTATATGCTATGTAAATGGTGTAATGTCATCTGTCAAAGGTACACATAATTTTAGTGGCATTTTTTGAAAGTTGAGAATTGCAGTGGCGTTTCTTAATTTCATGGAAATTGTAGTGACGTCTATCCAATTAACCGTAAAGCATAACCTTTAGTGGCTAAATTGGAGGTTAATTTAGGGCTATAGCTGGCTATTCTCCATTTAGCCTATGAACGGCATAGCCATAGGGGAGGCCTCTTCAAAGGATATAGCGCGGCTATAGCCTACTTTTGTCTCTCGGGTGCTACACATCCCTATACTTGGAAAAATACAAATAAAAATTAGAAAAAAATGGAACTTTTTTGAATCAAAGATGATGAGGTATTGTACTCGTATAAAAATATTAGAAAACGAAATGATTCGCATGGTCTTCAGGTCAAAAAAACAAAAACATGATGAATCAAAGATAAATAGTAGTTGGCCATGGGGTGTTTCGAATTTGTTTTTTTTTCTACCCAGGATGCAGTGAAAGTAATTCCCTAGAAAAATACTTTTATACAAGTAGTATACATGGTCATCTTTTGATTTCTAAAAAAAAATAGTTTTAAAACTTTTTTCAAAATATTTTTTAATTTTTCCAGGTATGCGATACGTAGCTCCGGAAAGGCACAATGTAATTCCCGACTACAGGCGGCTATTTAAAACTTTGATTAGAAGTCGGAGCGGTGGCCTGCCTGCGCTGCCCATACTCCATTCATTCAAGGCCGTTACTGTTTCCTGGAGTGAGTCCGCTGGTACTACGTCATCCGCTGCGGCACAGATCTGCCTGCGGGCCTGCGGCGGCCAGGAAAAGAGAAACCACGTGCCTCCAATCTTTCGCTGCAACTTCTGAATACTTGTTCTGTGAGACCTCTCCTTCCTTTCTTTGGCTGTGTGTGTATAGCCGTAGTAGTAGTACCGTGGGTCGGGGCTCCATTTTGGTTCTGTTGGGCGCAGCGCAGAGGATCCGTCCGGCTGGGGGTGAGTGTGTGTGAGTGGGCACGGACGGGACGGGAGGAGGGAGGAGGCCTGGCGCTGTTCAGATGAAGCACACCGCACACGTGGTGCCGTGACGCGACGCTGGTCGTCGTCTTCGTCTTCGTCTTCGTCTTCGTGGTAGACCTGTGGAGCCATGGAGGCGATTCAAACCTGAACGGTCGGTCGGGATCACGTCACTCGCGTGTAATAAAGCCAGGCCTGCGCCAAGTAAATGTTCCACCTACTGCACCACGCCCGCGGCTCATAAGGAGCGCCACCAAGGAAAGAAAGCTGCCGGTCTTGGCCACCAAGGAGTACATTTCAAACCGTGAGTGATCTCGTCGCCCGTCGGACATGCGCATGCATCGTGGCATGGCAGCTGCTCCACCGCCCACCCACGCAGCCGCAGCCGTACCGCATATAGTCAGGAAAAGCGTAAAAGACCAGACACCACCACTACGGAGACCTGTCTGACGAGGCGTCAACGTACAAAAAAGGCAATCTACCACCCAACGGGCAGTAACTAAAAGGTGTACCTACCTACGTCATCGTCAAGAATCAAGCTACGCAGGTCCGGCTCAACTCGATAGA
Organism: Avena sativa; assembly: GCA_916181665.1. NCBI lineage: Eukaryota > Viridiplantae > Streptophyta > Magnoliopsida > Poales > Poaceae > Avena > Avena sativa. Next base: position 413,415,664 of record OV702297.1, read on the forward strand.
AAGCGAAGCGAGCACACTGACTGACCATCGCCAAAGTCCACTCTCTGCGGTCAACGCAGTGCTACCACTAGTACCCCAAGTCCGTGCTAACGCCGTGTTGCTAATTAACGGGATCGTTTGATTCCTAGCCATAATTAGCCAAGCCAAAGTTTGGCAATTTGTTATATGTTTGATTTGCCAATTTTTTTGCGAGAAAAAGATGCTGATATTAATTTGGCAACATTACAAAAAAAGTCCTAGATAAATCAAAATTACAAAACAACCCTTCTGCAAGACACCACACCTACACCTACACTATCTACAAGCCTAGATCCGTGGATTCCTTAACCTCCCGCCGCCGGAGCGGCTGCCGGAGGCGGAGGAATCCACGGATCGGGAGCGCGAGCACCGGGGAGACAAGGTGAGGTCACAAATTTGACTTGCCATATTTTATTAACCACATGGCCCATCTACCATAGAGTGAATTTATCGCTAAGTTTGATCACACTTTGTAGCTTTCATTTTCTCAGTTACACTTTTGTAACTGCTACATTTGTCAAAGTTAGGCTTGACAAAGTGTAACCAGAAACCAAACAAGCCGTAGCATAGTTGCCAACACGGGTCAATTGAGTAGGACTAGGATTTGTTCATTTGGGGTGTGTTCAGTTGGTGTCACGAAGTGGAATGAAATAGAATGGTTCCACACTTGAGAGTCGTTCTAGTGTTCAGTTGAGAAATGGAATGGAACGAGGTGGTTCCTTAAAAGAGAATATTCCCTCTAAATCCAGAATACACTCATTCCACCAAATTGATGGAATCTACCCGTTTCTCTATGCTAAAGTCATACAAATGTTCTCACTCTCTCTATTCTCTTGTCATCTTTTTTGCTAAATGCACCCAAACATAGAACGGAACCATTCTATTCCACTTTTTTGGCCCAACTAAACATAGGATGAAACCATTCCATTACATATTTTTTGTCCTAACCAAACACAAGAACGGAACCAACTCATTCCAGTGAAATGGAACCATGACATTCTATTCCACTTCGTTCCCGAACCGAACACACCCTTTGTAAACGTGGACTAACCTCCACGTGATCCCATCCTTATCTAGCTAGAGAAGCGAAGATATATGATACTTTAACATGTCGGGGTTCCATGCGGTGCCTTGTAAGCAAGATGAATAAACCGAGTGCAGCGTGGAAGCATTAGCAGCGTGCAGAGTACTACTTAGCACCATTAACAAACAAACAGTAGAGAACAAAACATGCATGATTTGCTCCATGTGTCGCGGCACGTGCTGCGATGTCAGTCAGTGCGAGCCCTGCGCAACAGCAGGAGCATACGTGAAGCATACCACAATCTACATAAAATTAATAACACTGGTATATACTTAATGGATAAACAGAGCATCTCTTCTAGCTGTCGACATCCATCGTAGTACTAAGTTGACTGGCTCCACACAGAAACTTAGCATTAGCGTGCGATTGGCAAAAGCAAGAGATTTTCTCTTGGTCCGAGTTCGTTCTATCCTCTCTCTTTTTCGGCACTTTTCTCTTTTCCATGACAATAACTGTCGTCATCGACATGATCAGGAGTCAACGGGCTAGATGATTGGCAATGAAGCACGATGCTAAAAGGGAGATTATTCATGTATAATTGTAATGCAAGTTCCCAAATTCGAAATTGGCTAATTTCACGCCATTGCAGTTAACTGAAAATTGGCTATCTTCTTCAGAAAGTGTATGTACAAAATAAGATAAGATCGATGCTGGACATAGGAGATTCAATTTGTGTGTGAGATTAATTGAGCAAACAGGAGAGATGAAAGATTAAACAAGTGAGGCGAGCACCCAACGGGCAACGGGCAAGGCGCGTTTCGGCCGAACGCCAGCACCGCCGGCACGCGCACGCGGCGCACATCACACCCGGCAGGAGAGAGGAGAACAGGGAGGGAGGGAGGGAGGGAGCGCACCCGGCGCCTCGGCTCCCCGTCGGGTAGAAAACTCCAGCCGAGAAGCACATAGCAGCATCCCCGCGCCAGGACGAAGAACAAACAGAGTAAACAAACACACGGGCAGATCCCAGACTGGAACAGTGGCACTGGAGGAGTAGCTTTTACTCCTACTACTAGGTCTCTAGCTGGTACTAGCAGGAGATTTGAATCGAATCCAAGCACTGACAGGAGTCTTGGGGAGAAGAAGCCGGCCAGCCCAAGCCACACCAATCCCAACCCCTTTCTCTCGCTTCAGCTAGCTCCATCTTCCCTTTCAAACCACACCACTCCACCGCAATCCTCCATTCTTTCCGGCGAGAGATTAGAAGACGCCCTCCTGCTCCCTCTCCGGGCACAGCTCGGTGGAGCCATGGCTACCCGCCTCGTTGCCGTCGTCTTCCTCCTGCTGCTGTTCCTCGGCATCGGCCTTTGTTCCTGCGGCAATGTTAGCCACCCACCCCACTTCCAGAGCGGTGTACCCCGGCAGCTACCGTGATCTTTGGCGGCGCCGCATAGCTCAGCACACTATGGCTGTGTTTGTTTGGCAACTGATTTCTGTGTTGGCGTCTCGAATCTGCAGGTGCAGATTGTGTACATGGGGGAGCGCCACCCGGAGCTGCACCCGGACCTGGTCCGGGACTCGCACCACGGCATGCTCGCCGCCGTCCTCGGCAGGTGAGGCCGGGACGAGTTACTTCATCCATGGTTGCTCTTTACTACTCCTTATTACTTCGGAGCATAACTGAAAACTCAAACCTGTCTGGCCTCGTGGTTTCCGCAGCGAGCAGGCGGCCCAGGACGCCATCCTCTACAGCTACCGCCACGGCTTCTCCGGCTTCGCCGCCGTGCTCACCGACGCGCAGGCGGCGCGCCTCTCCGGTGAGCCCACACCGCGTCCTTCCTGCTCAGACCTGCGCATCTTGATTAATGTTTTTTCTTCTTCTTCTGAATTTGTTCTGATGGGCCTGAACTGAACTGTGGTGCTCGCAGACTGGCCTGGGGTCGTGCGGGTGGTCCGGAACCGGGTGCTGGACCTGCACACCACCAGGAGCTGGGACTTCATGCGGGTGAACCCGTCGCCTGCCGGCGGGAGCGGCATCCTCTCCGAGAGCAGATTTGGGGAGGACTCCATCATCGGTGTGCTAGATACAGGTGAGTTACACTGCATTTTCTTCAGTTGTCCTGGCAGAGAAATCAGGACTGGGAAACCTGACACTGCATTGTGATGGCTAATGAGCTGTTCTTGGGGGTTTTTCAGGGATATGGCCCGAGTCGGCGAGCTTCAGAGACGACGGCATCGGCGAGGTTCCGAAGCGGTGGAGAGGGCGCTGCGTCGCCGGAGAGAGGTTCAACGCTTCTAACTGCAACAGGTTGGCCTGCTCTGTTCTTTCAGTTCACCATTTCTTTGTGAGAATCTGTCACTAGTTGGCAGAATCCCACTGTACTGCTTTAGTTATCATCATCATCCTGGTTGTGACTTCAGATTCATGATAGGATAGGAAAATAATAGGCGCGAAATGGTACGTCAAAGGCTACGAGGCCGAGTACGGGAAGATGAACACGACCGACGTCCACGAGTACAAGTCGGCGAGGGACGCCGTCGGGCACGAGACGCACACCGCGTCCACCGCTGCCGGCGCTCTGGTACCCGACGCCAGCTTCCGGGGGCTTGCCAGTGGCGTGGCGAGGGGAGGGGCGCCGAGGGCCAGGTTGGCTATTTACAAGGTGTGCTGGGCTACTGGGGATTGTACCTCTGCAGACATCCTTGCTGCCTTCGACGACGCCATACACGATGGCGTCGATGTGCTGTCGGTGTCTCTGGGACAGGCACCGCCTCTCCCTGCTTATGTTGACGATGTCTTGTCGATTGGATCCTTCCACGCCGTCGTGAGAGGGATCGTCGTGGTTTGCTCTGCAGGCAACTCCGGTCCTTATTCCGAGACGGTGATCAACTCTGCGCCGTGGGTTCTGACCGTTGCTGCGGGCACCATTGATCGGACTTTCCTTGCAAAGATCACCCTTGGCAACGATAGTACTTATGTGGTAAGAGTTTCAACTGAATTATCGTTATGAGCTTATGGTTGCAAACATGTTGATATGTCCCTGTTTGCGGCTGGCATTCTCATGAACCATGGGCGCAGGGTCAAACAATGTACTCTGGAAAGCATGCCGCGACAAGCATGCGTATAGTATATGCTGAAGATGTTGCGTCTGATAATGCTGATGATGCTGATGCAAGGTAAGCTTCGTCGTCCTTGGTCTCTTCTCTTCAATCTTAAAAACCTCTACTCGCATTCTGGCTAATGCCTTTGCAGAAGCTGCACTGCAGGAACTCTGAATGCGACTCTAGTAAAAGGAAATGTGGTGCTTTGCTTCCAAGCACGAGTACAGAGAGCAGCCCAAGTGGCAGTAGAGACTGTAAAAAAGGCCCGTGGTGTAGGGGTCATCTTCGCACAGTTTTTAACCAAGGACATAGCATCTTCATTTGATATTCCCCTTATTCAAGTAGATTATCAAGTTGGAACAGCCATACTTGCATATACTACTAGCACCAGGTACTTTAAACCATCTCTTATCCCTTTCAAATTAAAAAAGTCCCTTGTATGATTCAGTAGTTGTGGAGAAACTGAATATATGATGTTGCCGTCTGTTGAGTCGTGTTGACATTTCTTTGCATACACAGAAATCCAACAATTCAATTTGGCACTGCAAAAACAATTGTCGGAGAATTAATAGGTCCTGAAGTTGCATACTTCTCATCTCGGGGGCCAAGTTCTCTGGCTCCCTCTATTCTGAAGGTAATATCTCCTTTAGTTGATTAACTAAATTCACCCTTAATCCATTCTACTAAACTTACACTCTAAATGAACATTGCATCCTCTCTTCCATCCAACTTTTGCAGCCAGACATAACTGCCCCAGGTGTAAACATCTTGGCCTCATGGTCACCTTCTGTAGCCTTGTCGTCAGCTGTGGGATCTGTGAATTTCAAGATAGATTCAGGAACTTCAATGTCCTGCCCGCACATTTCAGGCGTGGCCGCTCTTCTCAAATCAATTCATCCTAATTGGAGCCCAGCTGCAGTAAAATCAGCAATGGTCACAACAGGTAATGCCCATCTGCTTCTCTTTCCTAAAGTTAGGTAGTCTGCTTCCTAACATGTCTACACCTCTGCAGCTAATGTGTATGATGAGTATGGATTTGAGATGGTATCTGAGGCAGCGCCATACAAGCAGGCGAACCCATTCGATTATGGAGGTGGCCATGTGAATCCAAATAGAGCTGCGTACCCTGGCCTCGTGTATGACATGAGACCATCTGACTACGTGCGCTTCCTTTGCTCCATGGGCTACAACAACTCGGCCATAGGCTCCATGGTTCAGCACAAGACAACCTGCCAACACGCGCCGAAATCGCAGTTGAACCTGAATGTTCCGTCCATCACCGTTCCTGAACTAAGGGGCAAACTGTCGGTGTCGAGAATGGTCACCAATGTCGGCCCAGCGGCGTCCAAGTACAGAGCCCGCGTGGAAGCGCCTCCAGGGGTGAACGTCACGGTGAGCCCCTCGCTCCTGACCTTCAACTCGACCACCAACAGGTTGTCGTTCAGGGTGACCTTCCAGGCCAAACTGAAGGTGCAGGGGAGGTACACCTTCGGCAGCCTGACATGGGAGGACGGCACCCACACGGTGAGGATCCCTTTGGTGGTTCGGACGGTGATCAGTAGGTTCTACGTCAACGCGTGAATGAGTAATGTAACACCCTGTAGTAGTATGCACCGTCGTGGTCGTCGGTCATGAGGAGACAAGGTGTAACCAACTAGCTAATTTCTCCTGATTCTAATGGCATTGGTGATTGGTTGGGGTTTCTAGACTAGAGTTCTTACTAAGGTGAAACAAATTCCATCAGTGTTTGTTACACAAAAGCTGGCCAGTTCTAGCAGTATTGTGCAGCATGAACTGAATTAGAGCACAGAAAACGAAAATTTCATTGATGAAAATTTCATTGATGATCAGTAAGCAGTAACAGAATCATTTCACCCTCTGCATAAATCCCAGCATACACGGTGGGAATACAATGGATGTGTTCAGCTGCAATGCTATGCTAGTATATCTGGCACGACCGAGAACCCAGTTTGGGGAACAGAAAGAGGTCAAAAGCATACACACATACGGGACCTGACGAAGCGCGCCTCATGATTTTGCCTTTTTCTCGTCGACGGAGACCTTGGGTTCCTCGGCGGCCTCGTGTGCGGCGAGGGCCTTCTTGTAGTCCTCCATCTCGTCGTAGTATATGTCCCAGACGCAGCGGACGCACCCGCTTCCGCAGCAGTCCCCCGGGAGCGGCTTCTCGGGCGGCTCCGGGGCCGGAGGCGCATCGGTCTTCTTGGCGTCGGCCATGGGCGCGGAAGGGAGGCGGCGAGAGAGGTGGATGAGAGGGCGCGCCGGCGCGGGGAAGAGTGGCGGGATCGGAGAGGCCGGGACGCGGAGCACGGCGGCCAGCATGTGCGGGCCTCGGTGGAAGGAAGGGGAAAGCGATGGGAAGTCGCGTACGATTTGGTTGGGTGGAGCTTCGTGGGGAGGAAGAGTCCAACTGGCACAAGCGATCGACCGGTACAAGGAGCGGCAAGTGGTGTTTGGCTCGTCTACGGCTGACGGGTCAAAGGGCCGAAATTTCTTATACTACCAAAACATACGTGCTCGAATTGTGCACGGCATAGTTCAGTAATGTAGTAGATGTTCACGAGATCACTGATCAGCACTGAAGATTTCTCATCACTAAATTGAACTGATTTACATACAGTACAAGTTGCAGTACCGTGCGAGTCGTCCGTAAAGAAGGTAATAGTCATTAGGTACTGCGTTACAAAATGGTGTCGTCTTTTCTAAACTGCGATGTTCCCCGCACGTGCTGGTGGAGATGGATTGATTAGAGCCATTGTCACAACAAATGGGCAATGGCCACGAAACTCGAAAGCACATATATCTTCTTCTTGCAGCTTCTTCTGAAATCTCTATCCAAGACTTAGATAGCATGAGTCCTCGCAATGGTTCTCCATGAATTCCTACACATAAATTGGCGATTACAAACCGTTGGCACACGCCACTGGCCCTAGGAAAGGAGTATTGCGACCATACCGTGTTCGTGGGCGTTGATGGGAGGCCGATCATTCCGTCGATCAGGTTGATAGGTGTTGGCATGTTGGTGGAAGGGATCCATCGTTGCTTCTTTGTCGGCAACGACGCCGAGTCTCTGGATGTGGGAGTGCGGTTGAGGTCGAGGACATGCCCTCCAAACATGGACAAGGTCTGAAACATCGAACGGGAAGCGTTGAGCCGGGAGGACGTCCCGCCGTGCCTTGCGTGGTTGTCGTCCTCCGATGGCGTACGCGAGGCTGACGCACTTGGTTGAAGAGGTGGTCGGCCGCTATGCATGGATGAGACCGAGCTTGTCGAGGATGCGCCGGCCATGACATGGCTGGGAACAAGCAAAGGTATAACACGCTGGCCCACGGCGATTGATGACCCACAAGTATAGGGGGGTATCATAGTACTTTCGATAAATAGGAGTGTCGATCCCAACGAGGAGTAGAAGGTGGTGACTAGTGGTATGGAGCAGGAAATCTCTGTAAATACTTAGCAAACGGATTTTTAGGGGTTTTCTGATAAAGCAAAAAAATAAAGTGCAAGTAAATGAAACAACAAACAATTGCAGCAAGTGGCCTAATCCTTTCTTAGCAAAGGACAAGCCAGTGGAAATACTTATAAGGACCAAACGTTCTCGATGACACATGGGAATTCTGTGAAGTGCTTTCGCTTCATATAGCTGAGTAGTCTTTTTTGGTTTTGTAAGTGCTGTGTGGGTGAACCTGTGCTAATGTATCAATCTTACTTGGACTAATACATACTTGTGATTAACCCCCTGCAAGCATCTGCAACTACAAGAAAGCATTTAAGATATAAACCTAACCACAGCCTTAAACTCTGAGATCCTACGCTCCCTTGTGCAATGGTGTCCTAACGAGGGTCCAGGTTTCTGTCACTCTGGCAACCCCACAATTAGTAGCCAAATACACAATGCATTCCCCTAGGCCCATAAATGGTGAAGTATCATGTAGTCGACGTTCATATTACACCACTAGAAGAATAGCACCACAACTTAAATACTAAACCATTGAATAATATCTCAACACAAATCCACTACTAACAACATGACTTCTCTCATGTCCTCAAGAACTAAACGAACTACTCACGAGACATCATATGGATCAAGATCAAAGATGATATGGTGATGGATAACAATCTAAACATAACAATAATCCAATGGTTCCACTCACAAGCATCAACTACAATAGTAATCAACACCGGGAAAGTTTCCCCTAAGAACTATGCAAGATTTAACACAATTGTTACAGCGGGATGGAGTGGTGATGATGGTGCTGGTGGAGATGACGGTGTGGATGATGATGATGATCCCGATGAAGTCTAGCTTGATGATGGTGTTGATGGCGACGATCTCCCCTCTCCGGGAAGGAATTTCCCCGGCAGAAATCTGTCTGCCGGAGAGCTCTTTATCTCTCGGTGTTTTCCACCTCGCAGAGGCAGCGGAATCTTTCTGTGGTCGCTTGATGACCCACAAGTATAGGAGATCGCAACAGTCTTCGCGGGTAGTATTACCCGATTTATTTATTCGACACAAGGGGAGCCAAAGAATATTTGCAAGCCTTAACAACTGAGTTGTCAATTCATCTGCACCTGGAAATAGTTCTTGCTCACAGAAGTTTATCAGTAGCAACAGTTTGTAGTAGCAACAACAAAGCAACAGCAGCAGTAAAACAAGAGCAAAAGTAACAGTAGCAGCAAACAATAGAATATGAGCGCGGTGGGCATAGGGATGGATGGACGGGCGTTGCATGGATGAGTCTAAACATGTAACTTCAAGATCTAGGGCAATTGCAGATAAAGAATAAGCATCCAAGTACTAAACAATCATAGGCATGTGCTCCATATATAGTCATGCATGCTCGCAATGAGAACTTGCACAACATCTTTTGTCCTGCCAGCCCGTTGCAGCGGGGCCTCAAGGGAACTACTGGCAATTAATGTGATCCTTTTAATAGAGCACCGGAGCAAAGCATTAACACTCCATGAACACATGTGATCCTCACATCACAACCATCCCCTCCGGTTGTCCCAATTTCTGTCACTTCGAGGCCTTTGGATCCGGACAATGATATGTGTACACAACTTACAGATAAGGTCACAAACAGTACCATCATAATGATTTAATAATAAGTTCAGATCTGAGATCATGGCACTCGGGCCCTAGTGACAAGCATTAAGCACAACAAGTGGCAACAAAGTCAAATAGCACTAATAGAGATACTAGGCACCATGCCCTAACAATCTTATTCGATTACATGATAGAACTCATCTAATCCCTACCATCCCCATAGCCTACAGCAGGGGATTACTCACTCATAGATAAGGGAAACATTGATGGTTGATGGAGAGGTGTTGTTAATGACGATGGCGATGATCCTCCCCAAATTCCCCGTCCCGGCAGGGTGCCAGAATAGAGTTTCTGGTTCCAAATCGCGGTTTCTGGTGGTGGCGGCGCAGCGGAACTCTTTCTGGAAAAACGTCGAACCCCCCTCGGTTTTTAGGTCAAGAGGTATCTTATAGGCGAAGAGGGAGGCCGAGGGGGTGCCTAAGGCGGCCGCACCCACCCAGGCGCGGGGTGGGCCCACCCGCGCGGCAGGGGGTGTGGGCCCCCCAGGGATCCCCTCTGTCTCGTACTCTGGATCCGTGAGTCTTCTGGTGAAATAGGATTTTTGGCATATTTTCCGGTATTTTTCCTGATAGTTGATTTTCTGCACAAAAACTAGACACCAAGGTAATTCTGCTGAAAACAGCGTCAGTCCGTGTTAGTTGTATCAAATCACACAAGTTTAGAGGAGAAACAATAGCAAAAGTGTTCGAGAAAATAGATACGTTTTGGACGTATCATTGCTCCCCGTGTTTTAGGGTCTTGAGGAGAAGATATAGGTGTTCGGTATATTACCATGTAATCTAGATTAGTTGACTCTAGTGCAAGTGGGAGACTGTTGGAGATATGCCCTAGAGGCAATAATAAAAGTGGTTATTATTATATCTTTGTGTTTATGATAAATGTTTACATTCATGCTATAATAGTATTAACCGGAAACATTAACCTCTTGTGTGATTTGTAAACTAAATTAGAGTCCCTGGTAAAGCCTCTTTATAATACTAGCTTGTTGGTTAATAGATGATCATGGTTTCTCGATCATGAACATTGAGATGTTATTGACAACAAGGTCATATCATTAGGAGAATGGTATGATGGACATACTCCTATAGATAAGCGTAGCATAAAGATCAAGTCATTTTAATAGTTCCTTGGCTATAAGCTTTCTGATACATAGTAACCTAATTCCTTTGACCATGAGATCATGTTAATCACCATCACCGGAAGGATGCTTTGATGACATCAAACACCACATCGTAACTAGGTGGCTATAAAGGTGGCATTAAGTGTTCGGGAAGTATGTGTTAAGGCACATGGATCAAGAGTGGGATTTGTCCATCCATATGACAGATAGATATACTCTGGGCCCTCTCGGTGGAATGTCATCCAATTAGCTTGCAAGCATGTGACTGGCTCACAAGGGATCACATATCATGGGAACAAGAAAATATTACTTATCGGTAACGAGGTTGAACTAGGTATGCAGAGATACCGATGATCAAACCTCGGATAAGTAAACTATCATGAGACAAAGGGAAATTGGTATCGTATGTAAGTGGTTCATTCGATCTCAAAGTAATCGTAGAAATATGTGGGAGCCATATGAATTTCCAGATTCCTCTATTGATTATTGATCGGAGAAGTGTCTCGGTCATGTCCGCATAATTCACGAACTGTAGGGAGACACGCTTAAGGATTCGATGTTGTTTAGTAGATATGGAATGTAAGTTGGGAAACTGAATGTTGTTCGGAGTCTCGGATGGGATCCGGGATATCACGAGGAGATCTGGAATGGTCCGGAGAATAAGATTCATATAAGGAAAGTCCAATTCCGGAGTTCGGGAATGATTTCGATGTTTTCATCGGAGAGGTTCTAGAAGGTTCTAGAAGGTTCACCGGACCGGAAGGGGAATGGTCCATGAATGTGTCATGGGTAAGTGGAATGATTGGATCATGTCCTAAGTCACTTTGGTTGGGCATTTGCGAGAGAGAATTAAAGCTTTAAATTGAAAGTCAAATGGGAGGTTTGAAAAGTCAAACTGGAACAATGGTTTCCTAGTGGAAAAAGGAAAGAGTCCTTCCTTCTATCCAACTTGGGTTTGGGTATGGATGCAAACTCCCCTCTCTCAAGCCTCCCTCCATCTCATAAATAGAGGGGGAGGGCTGCCCCAAAGAACACACAACCAGCCCTCCCCACCCGTGTCGCACCGCCGCTGCCGCCGCCTCGTCGCCGTCGCCCTAGCCGCCGCCGACACCACCTCCTCCTCCTCCTCCTCTCCGGCCTCCTAAACCAAGATCGCCAGAAACCCTAGATCCACCATAACTCGCACCGGCTTAGGCGAAGCCCTGCAGGATCTTCCCTCTACTTCTGACACCACGCCGTCGTGCTGCCGGAATCGCGAGGGGAGAACTACAACCTCCGCTGCCTACTGGAACAAGGGACAGGAAGGTCTTCATCGAGTACCAAACGTGTGACCGACTCTGGAAACGCTGCTGGAACGCAGCGCCGAAAGGGTCGTCTACGTGATCTTGAGATCGGCAAGTGTACGACTACATCACCCACGAGAATCTGCTCTCGTTAACCGCTTTGGAATCTTCGAGGGTGAGTACTCTAATCGACTCGTTGCTTCAATCTAGTAGATAGATCGTGGCTTGTTTGTATGCATGCGGTAGAAATTTTTTGTTTTCCATGCTACGAACCCCTACACTGATACCAATTGAAATGGATCGTATGGGCACCTAGAGGGGGGATGAATAGGTGCTACTCAATTTTTAGTTCTTTTTCAATTTTAGGTTGGACACAAAGTAAATTCTCTAGATATGCAACTACGAGAATTTCCCTATATGCAAACCTAGCTACTAAGCACGTAAAGAGAGGAGCGATGAAACCATAGTGGAGCACGCGGAGACACGGGGATTTGTTTTACCGCAGTTCCTTCCTTGTTAAGGGAAGTACATCTGTGTTGGAGGGGTGGGTGGTTCTAAGACCACCATGCCACAATAGGCCTCACCCTATTCTCTGATGGATCTCGCCACGAAAGGCCTGATCCACCTTCTCCACTATTGGTACCCTTCGAGGTGGGAACCGGTGCCTTTACAACTCTACCGGGGCACACACCCACAACTGAATTGGGGGCTCCCGTATTGACAACAAGTTGTCACAAGAACAAGGTTTATCGATATAAACAAATGCAAGGATCTAGATATTTGCAAGAAATACTAGATCGGTGATTCTCCAAATGAATGGAGAGGAGATGAAGCGCTTGATTGCAGTAGTTGAAGATTGAGTTCTCCTCCTTCGATTCCCCAAGGGACGGGGCCTTTGGGTGGATGAAGGTGGAGCTCTATTGGTTGAAGGCTGAAGAATAGATCCTGACTTTTTAGAATGAATCAAGAGTTCTGGCAGGAGGGGGAAAGCAGGCTTAAATACTCCCTGCCCAGAACTTGCCGTTGGAGAAATTTGGGGGAGGATTATACGCCCCCCTTTGGGGCGGACTATCCGCCCCAGGAAAAAAATCCGCCCCCCAGGACGGAAACTCCGGGGAAAACTCCGCTCCCCATACAGAGAGCGATGCAGGCTTGACTTGATGAAATCTCTCGAGGGGCGGATTATCCGCCCCCCTCAAGGGGCAGACTATCCGGCTTGGGGAGAAAATCCTCCCCAGAGCCGAAAAGTCCGAGGGAAACTCCGCCCCCCATATAGAGAGCAACGCAGGCTTGACTTGAAGAGATTCCTCGAGGGGGCGGATTATCCGCCCCCCAAGGGGCGGACTATCCGGCCTTGCCGGAAAATCTGGCCAAAACTCCGCCCCCTCTCTGGGGGTTGCGCCCTTCTGAAAATGGGGTGGGGTGGATTATCCGCCCCTGGTAGGGGCGGATTATCCGCCCCCCAAAAGTACTTTCTTTTCCTTTTACAAGATAGTTATCTGCAGCACCTCAACACACATTAAATAATCATGTATATTGTTAGCTAACACAAAAAACACTAGGGATTAAGAAATGTTCTTTCACACATGACACCACTAGAAGAATGGCACCACAACTTAAATACTAAACCATTGAATAATATCTCAACACAAATTCACTACTAACAACATGACTTCTCCGATGTCCTCAAGAACTAAATGAACTACTCACGAGACATCATATGGATCAAGATCAAAGATGATATGGTGATGGATAACAATCTGAACATAAACAATAATCCAATGGTTCCACTCACAAGCATCAACTACAATAGTAATCAACACCGGGGAAGTTTCCTCTAAGAACTATGCAAGATTCAACACAATTGTTACAGCAGGATGGAGTGGTGATGATGGTGCTGGTGGATATGATGGTGTGGATGATGATGATCCCGATGAAGTCTAGCTTGATGATGGTGTTGATGGCGATGATATCCCCTCTCCGGGAAGGAATTTCCCCAGCAGAAATCTGTCTGCCAGAGAGCTCTTTCTCTCTTGGTGTTTTTCGCCCCGCAAAGGTGGCGGAATCTTTCTGTGGCCGCTCCCCGTGTTTTATGGTTTTTAGGAGAAGATATAGGCGAGAGGGCGGAGCCAGAGGTGGGCCAGGTGGGCCACACCCCCTGTAGGCGTGGCTTAGGGGTGGCCCGCGCCTGGGGGTGTGTGGGTCCCCTATGTCCCATCTCTGCTTCCCCTTCTGGCATTCTTCGTCTTCTAGGAAATATGATTTTACATAGTTTTTCTGGTATTTTTCTAATCTTCACGAAATTGCATCAAAACACCTCTTTTTCCATCAGAATCCTGACTCCGGCAGTTCATCCTCCAAGAATCATCCAACATGCAAAAACAGATGAAAAGACATAAGTAACACCTCTTAATATGGAATATATCAATGAATGGAGGCAAATTATGATATAGAATGGTGATGCAAATTGGACGTATCAACGATGGTGAGCGCCTCCTGCTTCAAGTAGATGACGACATGGGAGGCGGCTTGTTTGGCCAGCGCGTCGGAGTTGGCCTCGGCCAGAATGGAAAGGATGCGCTCGATCTCTCTCTCTAGTTCGACTTCGAGCCTAGCATCCCATGCTCAAGCCTTTACGACCTCTCTCTAGACTACGCGCTTGATGCCCACAAGTATAGGGGATCATTGAAATATTCGATGGGAAGTATTTCCCAAATTTATAGTTCGACTAAAGGGGAGCAAAAGAATACCAATACGACTTTAGAAACTGAGACGTCACTCTCAATCACACCTGTATATCAATAAAGTTGCAAAGAAAGTGGTGATTTATGGCAGTTGATTCGAAACAGCAAATTTCTAATTTTTATCGAAAGTAATATTGTGAAACTTTCAGTGGCTAAAACGCAGGCATGAGGTGATATCGGGTGTTGCACGAATGATATCCATCATATAATTCCTATTACCATGGATTTTATCTCTAATTCAGTTGTGTGAAGGTGTGTTCTCTAAACATAATCATGCATGTAAGTTTGCATAATATCTTTTGTCCTGCCTGCCCATTTCACCGGGGCCAACTTGGTACTACAGGCAATTAAGATCTACCTTTTCAAATAGACCGTAACAAAGCATTAACACTTCATGAACACACAATATCCTCAAACTATCATATATTCTCATTCTTTTCCCTAACTGTCACCTTAGGGTTCGCAGGTTCAACATAACAATAGGTAATACTCTTTGCAAATACATACCAAACTTAAATATATGATAGGGCAATAAAAGTTCAGTATTGAAATCATTTCACTCGGGCCCTAGCAAAAGTGTACCAACACTCATACAAGAATGTCTACAAGACAAACACCTCAAATCTCGATACATATGGATGATTACATGATGGATATCATCCAATACCCATCCAACTCACATGCCCATAGGGAATTTCTCACACATGATGATGGGGGATGAACTCATGGTCGTTGGTGATGATGTTGATGGTGGTGGAGAAGACCTCAAAATCGCGGGACCAATCTGACCCCATAAACGAAGATCGTGGCTCTAGCGGCGCTCTTTTTCACCAAAAATTCCATTGTCCTGGGGAACTAGTTTTCTAGGTATATAAGGGGGTACACCAAAGGAGAGGCTGGGATGACGATCCACGGCCAAAAAGGCATGGGTGGCATGCCCACCCTTACTGGGCGCGCCACCTAGTCCCTTTTGGGACGCGTGGCTCCATTTGCTTGATTCCAAGGCCCCAGGCTTCATTATTTGATGAAAAACTGATGTGGTATATTTCCTCGATTTTCTTTCCTGCGAAAACTGACAAAATGAAGATTTTCCAAAAAATAGATTCAGTAGTTTTATCCAAGTATGAGAAGATTCTGGATCAAATCATCGAGCAAAGTACTTGGAAAAGTAGATATATTTTGGATGCATCATCTCTCCCAAGCTTAGCTCATTGTTTGTCCTCAAACAACTCAAACGCAATGTAGAAGTGATAAAAGACTTTGACAAGAAATTTGCTCTATTCATGCATAACATTTTAACATCGAAAATATTTGAAACATATCTTTATCAATGAATAGCAAAGTAATAATTAGAGCCCACTATGCTGGTGTACAAATGCTTATACATGACATAAAAGAGATAATATATGACAACACTATTTGAGCATGATTGCCTAATAGTGGCAACAAACAAAGTTCTCACATCGCATTTGGTTGAATCATTTGTAAGGTTTTTGAGACCTTTGATTCTCTCAATTATTGACAAGTAATTCATCATGCTTGCATTGCGAACAAAATACTTTGGGCTAGTTGTATCCTTCCAGTCTTTCAACATTTAAACACGCATAGAAGACCCATACATGAGTAAGTAACTAGTATCTTTAGTTAACAACATGTGGAGTCGAATAGGATAGGTGCTTTTTTTGGTATATTTCTTGCACCTTTGCATGAGTGGCAGGAGTTTGGTTGCCACTTTTTGGGCTTGTAAGTCTTTTTTCATTCAACTTTGAGTGGATTTTTGTATTCATAGTGCATCAATATTTTTGATTATAAGCTTTGAACGAATAAGCATCTCTTGATTTTTTGCCTTGTTTGGTGGGAACTTCTTAGTTTCAACCCGTTTACTTTTGTAGAAGAGCCAATTCATTGGGATATTTCTTTTTTCAGGATAAGGGTTTTAAAGGATGGGTGCCCACCAACACAATGATGGCCATGTTGGTGGAATTGGTTTAAAGGCTAGCAGAAAGGCTTAGTTGTCAACTAAAGATACTATCAACTCACTAACATATGATTCGACGATGAGATTCACAATTTGAAAGGTTGGACTATCATACAAGCCTCAACCTCCATATTTCAAAGACACATAGGAATATAAATATTCATCATTGAATATGTGTCATGTCCACATCAACAAGCATAATGGAATGCATAGACTTTTGTTCAAAGCTACTATGATGCAATCAAGTTAAAATAATGTTCCCTAATAGCATCTCATTTGCCTCATTATATAGCTAGAAGGACACAAACAAAATAACCATTAATTACCACTTCCCGAGATCCCTGTGTTTACAATGCTAGTCTCTGGATCAATAGCTAGCATCCACAGTTTAAGATGTAATATCAAGAAACAAAGGTCATATTACAACTTATAACTAGGAATAAAATAATTCATTACACTTACATAGCTCATTTGGCTATCTCATTACAATGCAGCAGATATAACTATATAACATAGAGTCATTCATCTTCAAAGTGCCACAGGCAATCATGTTGGTTGTAGACTTGTAATCCTATTCAACACACTTCACTAACATCAAACAAACATGCAACATAATAAGTTACATCCACAAGGGTCAATACATTTGAATTGTATTGGCAAGTGATACTATGGTAGAATAGTGGTATCTATCATATATATGCATTTGGATAAGTGGAGCTTAGGCTTGCTTTGCTCAAAATAGATTTTCCTTATCATTTGAAAACGTTTTTGTTTGTCAAAATCACCCAAGGAATCTACCAATAAAAATTGGTGATCCTTTAACCCTTGTTCAACCATAAGCTTTTAACTTAGAAATTGGGATGAGGAGATCCTTGATAGCTTCAATGTCTTGATGCTCAGATTGTCCATTGCCGGGGACACGGCTAAGTACTTAGATTTTTCCTTCTCGAGAGGTGGTGCACTTTCCCCACAAGACTCGACATGCATCGATACGAGATCTTTCATAAGCCTTCCCTTAGACCAAATGGACGTGTTCCATCCTATCACCCCTACCTATATGATCCAGGCAGAGCCCATATGCCATGTGGCTGCACTAGAAGCTTCTCAACATTTGACATCTCAAATCTCTTTGTTCCTGGGTGGCTTTCCACAAGTGAGATACACAAGTTTTCACCAGTTTACTAGCCTTGTGTAACCACTCAACATAAATCCATCCAAGCAATTACCATTCCACCCAGGTGATTCATTCACTTAGTAGTTTTATTAAGCAAAAACATAAGTCAAAAGACTTAGCAAAATTTCCATAGCATGTGTATATATTCCACCCTTGTTTACTATGATCTAAGCTAAGCATGATAGTAGTAAGGATCTTAACTTAGGGATAATTCTACTAAGGCATCATCTACTAGGATTTCCCAAGGCATAGCATACTTAGTAAAAATTCCATGCAAGTCCTACTCAAAATATCACTAATGCATAGTGAAAATAATAGGACAAAATGTATGAAGCACCACTTGCCTTTTTGGTAGAGAAACTAGGTTCACTCCTTGATCTTGCAATGGTCACACTCTTCAAAGTTCACTACAATTCAATCAAGCAAGGCACAAATTCAATCTAGCATTCAAACAATTCATCACATAAAATAAATAAAACAAGGCAATGCATGCAAGCATGCAAAAGATTGTTTTATTGGAAAAGTGTTTTATAATAAGCTATACACATTTTAAAACACCTATTGGTCATTTATAAAAGTGGCAAAACCATTTAAAATCAAGTTAGTGAAAATGGCCATTTTAAATCATTTTTGTCTTTGCTAGAAATGATTTAAATCAAAGTAATAATTTCTAGTGTTAGCCAAATTTCTTTTTTTAAACACAAATGTTATTGTTTATGGTCAAAGTGTTTAAAACAAATCCATTTACAAAAGGTTTCACCCAAAAATCATTTTTTAATAATAGCAACATTTTTGTTTTACTAGAAATGCCTTTATTTAAAGGAATAATTTTTTAGGGTTAATCAAATATATTTTTAAATCCAAAAGTTAGTGTTTAGGGTCGGAGAGTTTATATAAAACTATTTGCAAAAGATTTTACTCAAAAACCATTTTTAGAATAAATTTTATATCCAAAATAGCCCTAATAATGTTACTGAAAAAACACCCAATTTTCCAGAAGCAAAATACTAAACTAAGGGAATGGTTGAAAAGTTTGCATTTTTATGAATCCATTGATATAAAATTTGCAAATTTTGGACGTGTAGATCAAAAGTTATGAATTTTACAAAATCCATTCACTAATAGATCAAAATCTGTTTTTAAAACCTGTGTCTGGCCACGTGGAGTGATGTTATTGGTTAGTATCGATTCGGTCGAATCAAGCGACATGGAGCGTTGGATTAAAAGAGATCTGTGCGGCTCAGATCAAGTCATACCCTTTAGATTAAACGATCTATCGCATCCATAGGATCAAGATCTAACAGCCTAAATCCAATTAACCATGAACTGGCAGCACTGCGACGATGGACGGCGGCAGCGCACTCGTGAAGAGGTGTTCCGACTATTCTAGGAAGCGAGGGAGAAAGGGGAGAGGCTCACCAGGTTCGCAGCGATGTGTTGATTCTCGAGGATGTTTCTGATAGCCAAGGGGCGCACGGGGTTGCCGGCAATCGCTCGCTGGAGTTCAAGACGATGTCTGTCGCGCACGGTTCTTGTCGGAGATGAAGCTACAAGCCACGGTAAGACCAAAGGAAGGCGGCGTTATACGCGCAAGAGAGGAGTGAAGGTGCGAGCGTCAACCAGAGAGGAGGGGGCGGGCTAGGGTTACCAGGAGAGGTCGCCGAAGTCGGGGCAGGAGACGGTGCGCTCAGTCGATGTCGTTGCCGACGCTCTGGGTCACGCGCGAGCAGGCGGGTGGTACTGGCAGATGCGTACGGGGCTGCTGGTCAAGCTCGTGTGAGCTAGGAGGTAGGAGGGGGTCAGGGCTCTCCATAATTTGATAGGGAAGCTCGTCGGAGCAGCGGTGGTTTGGCTCGAATTGCGGACATCCTGGTGGCTCATAGGGTGCGGTGTCTGAGGGGAAACGAAGAGGGAGCAGAGGGGAGTAAGTAGGCGTGGTCGCAGGTCGAGATTTACGTGGCGTTTAAGCGAATTGACTCGAGCTTTCAACGGACAGAAATGGCAGCGAGGTGAGGGGGAACGGGTCGCGCGGGGTAGACGATGATGACGTGTTCGGTGGGGTCTCGCGGTCAGTGATTTAAGGGGTAGGCGCGTGAGTGAGAAAGCGTTTCGCGGGGAGAGAGTGAGAGTGGCCTGGGTGGGCTTTAGTTGGGACAGATTGGCTGGGGGTCTGGTTAGGTTTAGTTGGGCTGCTTTGTTTTCACTTTTTCTCCTTCTGTTTTCTTTTTCTTTTTCCTTTTCTATTTTCTGTTTTGATTTGATTCAAATGTTTTTAACCATTTGTTTGTATTCAAACTTCTAGAACTTTTTCAGTAGGTTTGCACTTATTTATTAGTGTGTTTTGAAAGTCCATTTTTGAATAATTCAAAATATTTTAATGTGATTCAATATTCATTTAAAAGGGGCTTTTGTCTTTACTCAAGTAATATTTAATATGATTCATAATCTCACTTTGAATTCAGATTTTTATCAAAACTTTTCTAAACCTTTTCTATAGGTTTAATCTTTTTTAATAATGTATTTAAATAATCCATTTTAGAATAATTTCTTTTATTCTCTTATGGTTAAATATTTGTTTAAATTAGACATTTATTTTTATTCAAACCATTGATTCAAGCCTCCATTTGATTTCAAATTTTCATCAAACCTTTTCAGTAGGTTTTATTTATTCATTAGTGTGTTTAAATAATTCACTTTGAATTATTTTCAAATATTTTAATATGATTTATTATTTATTTAAATGAAGCTTTTGTCTTTATTTAAATG
Source organism: Avena sativa (assembly GCA_916181665.1). Lineage (NCBI taxonomy): Eukaryota > Viridiplantae > Streptophyta > Magnoliopsida > Poales > Poaceae > Avena > Avena sativa. The sequence goes on from OV702297.1 coordinate 413,435,998, forward strand.
AATTTGAATATGGTTCCAAACCATATAATTCTATTTAATTATTATTTTATTCTTTTTAAGTTAATTAGATAACAAGTAATCCACTTTGGCAATTTCTATTATTTATTTTCTCATGATTTAATTAATCATTTTTATTAGGGATTTTGTCTTCATTTAAATCAAAAATATGGTTTAAGTCCATATTAATTTTATTCAAATAATCTTTATTACTTTATTTTATTCAATAAACTTTCATTCCATTTGTTTATGGATTTGGCCAAGATTTAATTTGGCTTTTAGATATACCTTATTTATTTATTTCTTTTTTGTCTTATAAAATCCATATCTTTTTATTTATAGATCTAAATTTGGTGATTCCAATTTGTATAATTTTATTTAATATTTGTTTACCTTTTTAGATCCCTTTAGGATTAATTTTCTCACAATTTGGTATGGATTTTAGCTAGGAGATTTATTAGCTTTGGAAATTATTTCCTTTTATCTTATTAAATTCATAAGTTTTTATCTATGGCTCCAAATTAAATGAAACCAATTTCCATGGTTTTATAATATTTTTGTTTGTAATTTTTGATCATTTATAAATGTTTGTTGCTGAATTTTTTTATGGATCAAATCCATAGTCTTAGAGTGATCTTGGAAATGATTTATTCCATTAGGGTTTGGGGTTTTGGCTTAATTTTCCAAGTGTTTAAATTTCAAGATACATTCATTGATGAATGCATTTCACTTGTTTGAAATTTTGTTGGATTCCCTTTTCATTCAAAAAAATTCACGAAGGGTTTTGATGTTTCCATTTAGAAGCAAAAAGTTTCTTTTTACCCTAAATTTCAACAATTGTTTCTTTTGTTTATTTATTTTTTGACATTTAAAATTTTGGAAAATTTTGGGATGTGACAGGCTACCACCCTTAAAATAAAACTCGTCCCGAGATTTGGGAAGGCTAGAGGTTACAAGTTGGCTTCAAGGCAACTAGGATACTACCACCCTTAAAAAGGTTTTCAACTAGATTCCATCTTAGCTTTCTTGGGATCTTGATGAAACTTCTATGGACAGTTGTTTGCATAATGTCCTTTGTCACCACACTTGAAACATGTGACAAGGTTGAGATCTTCACGTATCTTCTCTGGACAATATGATACATAATGGCCTAGATCTTTGAAGTTGTTGCACATCACTCGGCTAATATCCTTCCTCTTCTTTGGCATCACTATTTATTGTTTGTTCCCTTGACACTTCTTCTTTTCTGGGCATTCATTAGCATAGTGTCCCATTTCTTTGCAATTGTAACATTGCACCTGGCTAATGTCTTGCTTGTTGGGGTTGGGGCATTTCTTCTTTTTGGGTCTCTCCAAAGCTAGGAGTTCTTGTAGTTCATGTTCTTCATATTTCACCACAAATGTGGGAAACCTTTCTCTCTTCTTGGGGAAGTCACTAGAGATGTGGCCTTCTTCTCCACATGAGTAACAACACTTTGTGGTCACTTTGGGTGTGGCCTTATGAGGCACGGTTCTGATTTTGTCTTTATCCTTGTTGGTAGAAGTTGTTCCCTTATGGAGGTTTCCAAACATTTGATGCATTCCATATTGTTTCATTTGTTGAATTATAGGATAGATGGGGCATTGAACAGGGACATGATCATTTCCTTCACATAGGAAACAAGTCACTTGAGATGTGGGGCATTGTTTAGTTGGATGTTTCTCTTCACAATTAGGGCATTGGTCCACATGCTCTTTATAAGTGTGTTCCATGTCTCCACAAATATTACAAGCTTGAGTTCCTTCTATAATATCATCCTTGATATGATTGTTGTCACAAGCAATTTGGGAAGGGTTATTTCTCATGTTGATCATTTGATTGGTCATCCTTTGCAACAATTGGGATTGGGTTTCCAAGAAGTTTTGCATGGTTGGGTCTAACTCATTGTTGTTGGCTAAAAACTGAGTTGTCACTTGATTCAACTGGGCTTGGGTCGCTAGAAGTTGTTCTCTCATGTGCATCTCTTGGTTGTTGTTGTCATAATTCTTGATGTTAGAGTCTCTTGGAGAAGTCATCTGTTTGGGTTGGATTGGGATTAGAGTAGTCAAAAGATTCTAGAGAAAGAATTCTACTCACACACAACAATTCACACAAAGCAATGTGCAAGCAATCATAATCATGCATTCCACACAAACAACAAGTTTTCAATCATGTTTTTTAGGCAACAAAATATTTTTGCTACACCACATAAATTTGTGTGATTCAATAATTTGATTTATCTAAACACTAGTATGGTGGTCCAACTATAGGATTCACTTGAGATCGTTCCATTCTTCTTGGTTGTTTCTTCATGAACAAGATCATGGTATCCTTGGAAAAATTCTTGCATCTTGGTCACAAAACTTCAAAGGTGGTGATGGTTCCTTCTAGGTTGTGTTTCCTTAGTCTTCAAGTCTTGAGTATTCTTCTTGTCTCACTTGTAGTCCTTAGTGATGTCCAAGTTGAAGTCCTTGGTGAAACTAAAGTTAAAGTCATTGGTGATGTTGAAGTCTTTGCTCATGGTGGAGGCTTTGTCCATCAAGTTGAAAAGAGGGGAGATGTAGAATCAAAACAAAAAGGTTGAGGAAAGAGTTTACAAGATTGTTTGTAAATAAGTTTGGAACAAATACAACTCCTATTTTTCTAAGGGGTTTTGTCCAATCCTAGGGTTACAATCCTACAGGCAACACAGTGCTCTGATACCATCTATAGAGGTCCCAACCTGATAAGGTAGAGATCCATGTGTTTACAATTCTAGTCCCTGGATCAATAGCTAGCATCCAGAGTTTAAGATGTAATATCAAGAAACAAAGGTCATATTACAACTTATAACCAGGAATAAGATAATTCATTACATCTTACATAGCTCATTTGGCTATCTCATTACAATGCAGCAGATATAACTATATAGCATGGAGTCATTCATCTTCAAAGTGCCACAGGCAATCATGTTGGTTGTAGACTTGTAATCCTATTCAACACACTTCACTAACATCAAACAAACCTGCAACATAAGAAGTTATAGCCACAAGGGTCAATACATTTGAATTGTATTGGTAAGTGATACTATGGTAGAATAGTGGTATCTATCATATATATATGCATTTGGCTAAGTGGAGCTTAGGCTTGCTTTGCTCAAAATAGATTTTCCTTATCATTTGAAAACGTTTTTGTTTGTCAAAATCACCCAAGGAATCTACCAATAAAAATTGGTGATCCTTTAACCCTTGTTAAACCACAAGCTTTTAACTTAGAAATTGGTATGAGGAGATCCTTGATAGCTTCAATATCTTGATGCTCAGATTGTCCATTGTCGGGGACATGGCTAAGTACTTAGATTTTTCATTCTCGAGAGGTGGTGCACTTTCCCCACAAGACTCGACATGCATCGAGACGACATCTTTCAGAAGCCTTCCCTTAGACCAAATGGACGTGTTCCATCCTATCACCCCTACCACCTTCTATCCATCTCGCTAAGTTATCGCAACCTATATGATCCAGGCAGAGCCCATATGCCATGTGGCTGCACTAGAAGCTTCTCAACATTTGACATCTCAAATCTCTTTGTTCCTGGGTGGCTTTCCACAAGTGAGATACACAAGTTTTCACCAGTTTACTAGCCTTGTGTAACCACTCAACATAAATCCATCCAAGCAATTACCATTCCACCCAGGTGATTCATTCACTTAGTAGTTTTATTAAGCAAAAACATAAGTCAAAAGACTTAGCAAAATTTTCTATATATTCCACCCTTGTTTACTACTAGCTAAGCTAAGCATGATAGTAGTAAGGATATTAACTTAGGGATAATTCTACTAAGGCATCATCTACTAGGATTTCCCAAGGCATAGCATACTTAGTAAAAATTCCATGCAAGTCCTACTCAAAATATCACTAATGCATAGTGAAAATAATAGGACAAAATGTATGAAGCACCACTTGCCTTTTTGGTAGAGAAACTAGGTTCACTCCTTGATCTTGCAATGGTCACACTCTTCAAAGTTCACTACAATTCAATCAAGCAAGGCACAAATTCAATCTAGCATTCCAACAATTCATCACATAAAATAAATAAAACAAGGCAATGCATGCAAGCATGCAAAAGATTGTTTTATTGGAAAAGTGTTTTCTAATAAGCTATACACATTTTAAAACACCTATTGGTCATTTATAAAAGTGGCAAAACCATTTAAAATCAAGTTAGTGAAAATGGCCATTTTAAATCATTTTTGTCTTTGCTAGAAATGATTTAAATCAAAGTAATAATTTCTAGTGTTAGCCAAATTTCTTTTTTTAAACACAAATGTTAGTGTTTATGGTCAAAGTGTTTAAAACAAATCCATTTACAAAAGGTTTCACCCAAAAATCATTTTTTTAATAATAACAACATTTTTGTTTTACTAGAAATGCCTTTATTTAAAGGAATAATTTTTTAGGGTTAATCAAATATATTTTTAAATCCAAAAGTTAGTGTTTAGGGTCGAAGAGTTTATATAAAACTATTTGCAAAAGATTTTACTCAAAAACCATTTTTAGAATAAATTTTATATCCAAAATATCCCTAATAATGTTACTGCAAAAACACCCAATTTTCCAGAAGCAAAATACTAAACTAAGGGAATGGTTGAAAAGTTTGCATTTTTATGAATCCATTGATATAAAATTTGCAAATTTTGGACGTGTAGATCAAAAGTTATGAATTTTACAAAATCCATTCACTAATAGATCAAAATCTGTTTTTAAAACCTGTGTCTGGCCACGTGGAGTGATGTTATTGGTCAGCACCGATTCGGTCGGATCAAGCCACATGGAGCGTTGGATTAAAAGGGATCTGTGTGGCTCAGATCAAGTCATACCCTTTCGATCAAACGATCTATCGCATCCATAGGATCAAGATCTAACAGCCTAAATCCAATTAACCATGAACTGGCACCACTGCGACGGTGGACGGCGGCAGCGCACTCGGGAAGATGTGTTCCGACTATTCTAGGAAGCGAGGGAGAAAGGGGAGAGGCTCACCAGGTTCGCAGCGATGTGCTGATGCTCGAGGAGGTTTCTGATAGCCAAGGGGCGCACGGGGTTGACGGCAATCGCTTGCTGGAGTTCAAGACAGCGTCTGTCGCGCACGGTTCTTGTCGGAGATGAAGCTACAAGCCACGGTAAGACCAAAGGAAGGCGGCGTTATACGCGCAAGAAAAAGAGTTTCGCAGGGAGAGAGTGAGAGTGGCCCGGGTGGGCTTTAGTTGGGCCAGATTGGTTGGGGGTCTGGTTAGGTTTAGTTGGGCTGCTTTGTTTTCATTTTTTCTCCTTCTGTTTTCTTTTTCTTTTTCCTTTTCTATTTTTTGTTTTGATTTGATTCAACTGTTTTTAACCATTTGTTTGTATTCAAATTTCCAGAACTTTTTCACTAGGTTTGCACTTATTTATTAGTGTGTTTTGAAAGTCCATTTTTGAATAATTCAAAATATTTTAATGTGATTCAATATTCATTTAAAAGGGGCTTTTGTTCTTTACTCGAGTAATATTTAATATGATTCATAAACTCACTTTGAATTCAGATTTTTATCAAACATTTTCTAAACCTTTTCAGTAGGTTTAATCTTATTTAATAATGTATTTAAATAATCCATTTTAGAATAATTTCTTTTATTCTCTTATGGTTAAATATTTATTTAAATTAGACATTTGTTTTTATTCAAACCATTGATTCAAGCCTCCATTTGATTTCAAATTTTCATCAAACATGTTCAGTACGTTTTATTTATTCATTTGTGTGTTTAAATAATTCACTTTGAATTATTTTCAAATATTTTAATATGATTTAATATTTATTTAAATGAAGCTTTTGTCTTTATTTAAATGAATTTGAATATGGTTCCAAACCATATAATTCTATTTAATTATTTTTTATTCTTGTTAAGTTAATTAGATAACTTTAATCCACTTTGGCAATTTCTATTATTTATTTTCTCGTGATTTAATAAATCATTTTTATTAGGGATTTTGCCTTCATTTAAATCAAATATGGTTCAAGTCCATATTAATTTTATTCAAATAATCTTTATTCCTTTATTTTATTCAATAAACTTTCATTCCATTTGTTTACGGATTTGTCCAAGATTTAATTTGGCTTTTAGATATTCCTTATTTATTTCTTTTTTGTCTTATAAAATCCATATCTTTTTATTTATAGATCCAAATTTGGTGATTCCAACTTGTATAATTTTATTTAATATTTGTTTACCTTTTTAAATCCCTTTAGGATTAATTTGCTCACAATTTGGTATGGATTTTAGCTAGGAGCTTTATTAGCTTTGGAAATTATTTCCTTTTATCTTATTAAATTCATAAGTTTTTATCTATGGCTCCAAATTAAATGAAACCAATTTCCATGCTTTTATAATATTTTTGTTTATCATTTTTGATCATTTATAAATGTTTGTTGCTGAATTTTTATATGGATCAAATTCATAGTCTTAGAGTGATATTGGAAATGATTTATTCCATTAGGGTTTAGGGTTTTGGCTTAATTTTTCCAAGTGTTTAAATTTCAAGATACATTCATTGATGAATGCATTTCACTTGTTTGAAATTTTGTTGGATTCCCTTTTCATTCAATTTTTTTCAGGAAGGGTTTTGATGTTTCCATTTAGAAGCAAAAAGTTTCTTTTTACCCTAAATTTCAACAATTATTTATTTTGTTTATTTATTTTTTTCACATTTCACAATTTGGAAATTTTTTGGATGTGACATGCGGCCACCCTGGGTGCCCCTGCCTCACCTCTTTGCCTATAAGAAGCCCCCAATACCAAAACGCTAAGAACCCGACCAATCTTCCACGAAACAGTCTATAGCCGTCGCCACCATCGTCCCTAGATCGGGGGATCTGAAGCTCTTCCCGGCACCCTGCCGGAGGGGAGATCATCCTGGAGGCCTTCTTCCTCATCATGCCAGCCTCCGGTATGAAGTGTGAGTAGTTCCACCTTGGACAACGGGTCCATGTAGTAGCTAGATGGTTGTTTCTCCTTCTTTGTGCTACCATGTTTAGATTTTGTGAGCTCCGTTCATGATCAAGATCATCTATTTTTAATCATGCATGTTGTGTTTGCAGGGATCCGATGGATATTGAGATTACTATGTTAGATTGATTAATGGTTCTATCTTATTGATTCTATCATGTCCGTGTTGTTTGTGATTTTGCATGCTGTCCGTTTCTAGTAGTTATCTTGGCCAAGTAGATGCTAGTGACTCCAAGAGGGAGTATTTATGCTCGATAGTGGGTTCATGCCTTTATTTAATCTGGGGAAGTGACAGAAATCTCTAAGGTTGTAGATGTGCTATTGCTACTAGGGAGAAAACAACGATCTCTTGTTCGTGGAACAAGTGGACTATTTACCTTACACACTTTGCTTAAAGCAGTTATCTGTTGCTTCCAACTTAATACTGGAGGGGGTTCGAATGATAACCTGAAGGTGGATTACTAGTCATAGATGCAGTTGGACAGCGGTCTATGTATCTTGTTGTATTGTCCAATCAAATCTCATAGGATCATGAATGTGTAGTATTTCAATGTTATGCTTTGCTCTGTCATGTCAATTGCCCCGCTGTAATTTGTTTACCCAGCATGCCATCTTTGTTTATCTTAAGGAGAGCACCTCTAGTGAACTATGAACCTTGGTACAATCTTTACCATTGATACATCTTCCATTGTTACTGTTTACTTTCTGCAAACCACTATTACCTTCCACACCATACAGTTAACCCTTTGTTTTCAGCAAATCGGTGAGATTGACAACCTCACTGTTCGTTGGGGGCAAAGTCTTGAGTTTGTGTTGTGCAGGTTTCCAAGTTGCTAGCAACACCTTTGGGTCGTTTCCTTCCTCCTACTGGTTCAATAACCTTGTTTTATTTCTGAGGAAAGACTTGCTGTTGTGCTCATCATACCTTCCGCTTGGGGTCTCCCAACGAAGCTCTATAGTGATCTAAGCGCATCATGCAGCACCTGGTGAAGAAGGTTGCTACAAAGATCACGAGGGATAAGAAGGATGAGAAGGCGCACAAGGCCGATTGTAACATCCCACCATTTAGGACTAGACGAAGGGTAGATTTAGGATTTTGTGCATATGCATGCATGCATCTGAAAATCCGGGTAAATTTTTCGCCAAATTAAAAGACTAGAGTGATCAGAATTCTTACTCCGATGAATTAGGTTTAGTGATCATCAAAAGGGGAGTGGGATGAATTTTGACATAACCTCTATTGTTTTGTTGAGTTATGAGGGGAGAAGTCGGACTCATAAATAATTATCCACAATAATACAAATACAAGTATTATAAATAAAAGTATAAAGATTATTAAAATCCAACATTACAATGTTCTTTTTCAATAAAAGAATAAAGGAATATTACAATGAACTAAATAAGTGAATAAAGAAAATGGAAAATGAATTACAATAATTAAATAAATAGAAGAATTATTTATTAAAAGAATATATATTACATTATTCTTTTACAATAAAGGAATAATAAGAATGGTTACAATTATAAGATAAATTAATTACACTGTTTTTAAATTAATTCTTGACAGAAAAGGAAATTACAAAAAATGGGATAAAAGGAAAATCCTAGAACTAATCTTCATCTTCACATCTTCTCATTTCCTGATTTTGTTCCTATAAAAGCATAAAGTAAACAAAATATAGTATAAAGGAGTTTGGGGGTTAGAATTACTCTCAGTAATGCAATGTGATGCATTGCTTGTCACATCATTGAGTTTTAGAGAAGAAAACAAGTCAAGTGTAAATCTGTTCTTATCAAATTTGCCTCAGAATAACCTCATTGGCAGTGGACAAATGGGGCAAGTTTCACCAATGTAGTAAAAGGTAAAAGTCAAATAGTAGAACCATCAGCAAATATCAAGATATTTTAACTTGATATGATCCATAACATCACAGCAAGCATACAGGCAGCACACACCACATGCAGCTGTTGTGTTGTCAACACCACAGCTAGCACATGAAGTACATAAGCAAAAAGGCACCAGCCGTAGCAGGGCTACTAGCATATCCATCCCACACACACCACCAGCCATAGTTCCTCCACTAGCTCTAGATCACCACAAAGAACATAATATGTTCTTATTAGATGTTTCCAATAACACACAGCTCACACCACCTCACTAGCAACCTAGTTTCAATATTGTACTCCTAGAAATCTGGTTGCTTCAATGAGCCATACAGATGTAGGTCAGGATCAAACAAGATAAGGAGGAGGAGGAGAATATCAAGAAGGAGGATAGTAGCAGATCAGGGAGGAGAAGGTCAACAAGATCAAAACCACAGCATCAGGAAGAGCTACTCAAGCTCAATTTAAGACATGCCAAGCATCAGCATATGCTACTCAACATAAGGTTGTTATTCCTCTCTAAGACAGCCAAAATGTTTGATATCAATGGATCTCCTATTTTCTTTCCCAAGATGGATTTAGGGTAATAGGAAGCTCTCAGTATAGTGTAGAAGTGCTACACTAATTTCATCCCAGAGATGTTAAAAGCCAACAAGTATTTGTTCTTATTATACATCTGGCCTCAGAACCACATCATAGGCAAGGGTTGGACTAAATCTTAGTTAAGGATATTTTAGCAGATCATATAGTTGATCTAGACAACTGTGCATCCTCCAGAGAGGTACCACAACAGCTAGATCATCTATAAAGGCTACAAATCATACATATAGGACATAGCCAATAAATCAAAGCACCAACTTTATGAAATCTTAAGCAATCTAAATCATTTTCCTAGGTGAGGGTCACCAGGAATCATTCCATCCATTCAAAGATCTAGGTCTCATCTTTATACATCATTGACCAAGATCACATATTAAGATTTTACCTCTAGATCATCTAGATTAGAGGATATCATTTTTTCCACACCTACTTGGCAAGACTAGCAGATCCATTAGTGGAAACTCACTGTGTTCCATCCTAAAGGAGGCATCACTGTGGTATTCCACTATTGAACCTGCACAGTACAAGAAATCATTACCACATAATCATTTTCCTAGCTTACAACAGCTAGAAAGCATGTAAATTCTTACTGTCATCTTGATAGAATAAATAGCCACTTACTTATATATAAGCTAAATTTAGATTCTTTGCATGGCAGTCAAGCATCCTAAATGGCTGCTATATTGTTTATCACTGTGCTCAATCAATAAGAAGGCACCATAGTGGCACACAACATAGAAACAACCACTAGATGCTTTTATAACCATTTAGTTAAAAACATCCATATATAATCTATCATCTTCCTAACAACCAGATTAGGAATCAAGTATATATGCATTTACATAGAGTAGTGACAATTAACAGGGTAGTATCAGGCAATTCTTTGTTTTCCACACAACTTACTACCACAGGGATAACTCAGGCACAATCTTGTATAACTTGATTCATTTACTAGTTAACAGAAAACATTTGGAAAGGATTGTGGTATTATCACATAAACCCTGCCATGGTGTCAACAACGGAATCACCAGCCCAAATCAGTACCACTAGGGCACTTTCTTATCCAAGTTGAAAATTTGTAACTAGCAATAGATCAGCAACAAACCATTATATCAGACCCATGGATTAAAACCATCAGTGCCAAACCAATATAGCACATCACCTTAATGCCCATCTAACCAACATCACAAATGACCAACATATGCTTCTGAATCACAGCTTATGAATCCCAATTCAACATCAACATAATCTAATCTTATTAAGATCTACAAACCACCATGTACATGGTCAAGTCAAATGAAGCAGCTAACAAGCCACATTGAGTACAGGATTTAGGGAAGCACAAACCAGAATCATCAACCTAGTTTTAATTCCATTCACTTAGCAAGATCAGTAGCAAGGCCACTATAAGCTACCAATGATACAATAAGCCACTGCTAGAACAGATTAGGATTTGACCTCCAGGAGAAACAAAGACACTCTAAAAATGTGGGGGTAGATGGGATAACTTACCCAGGGTCCTCGCTTAAGTCGAGAAGAGGAAGCAGTTCAAGCCAACAATTGTGACCACGGCGCGACGGCACGAGGAGCACCGTAGCACTCAACCCGCACCGAGCCGCACCCGTGGATGCCTGTGCATAGAAGAGGCAACACCAGCAACCAACCCAACATCATATCACCATAACCGCACCATCACCTCGCCACCGTCACCATCCAGGGGTCATTAGAGCACATCGGAGCCAAAACCCTAGCAACAAGAATGCACCGGGGGCGAGCGAAAGAGTGATCAAATGACAGATCGAATTGGATAGGAAGGAGTAGCAAGGGGTGCGCGTCGAGGACGACCGATGGCGGCGGCCAAGGAGGTCGGAGCCGACCATGGTTGCACGGCGACAACGGCGACACCACGTCGCCAGAGAGGGAGAAGGTGAGGAACGAGCCAGCGTGGGAGAAGGAAGGGGCCGAATGGATCGAGTCGACCGACTCGGTCGGTTGGGCTCTGTGGCTTAGTCCAACCAGGTGGACTGAGCTAGGTATTGGGCTAGATGGGCCCAAGAATTTGGCCCAATATAAATAAAAACAAAAGTGAAAATTATTAAAATACCTTCTACACATTCTAAGCTCTAGAAATTCCTAAAAATATATCTAATACATCCAAATGTTTATTAAAATAATATCCACCTAAGAAAAATATAATCATATTTATTTAAGTTTAATAAAATGCAAATAAATATTAACACCCTTAAATATCTAAATGAAAATTAATAAATTTAGAAAAAATCCTAAAAATAAATAAAAATCATTTTTATTAATAAAAATAAATCTCTTATCTCATAAAAATACTAACTTAAAATTTTACTAATAAAATTTAAAACAAATATTTAAAGACATCAAATAATTAAGAAATTGCATAAAAATAATAATAATAAAGATAATGTTTTAAAATAAATAAAATTCATTTTTAAGAAGTTAAGCAAGTATATTTACTAGAAAAGTACTAAGTATATTGTTATAAAAATATTTTAAAGTTCTTATATCATATAACTTGAATTATCTAAGTTATTAAAATAAGATAATTGTTTAATATTATTTCCTAAGTAAGAAATGATCTTATTTAAAACATAATCTTTTGAATCTAACTAGTCTAAACCATAAGTATAATTTGATATAAAATTTAGGTGTAAACAATTAACTTTATAATGTTCTTTTAAAAAAATCCTTAACTAACTATAAGTCAAGGATTTACAAAGTTATCCTTTGCAAATCATTAACAATTCATAAATAATCATATTAATCAAATTTGAAATTCACTAAATAAATTATAATAAAATCCATATATTTTTATTTATAAAGAAAAATCTCAAAGTGTAATCTATAAATATTAGACATGCTAAATTTACATCTTTAAAACAAAGTTTCCTAATTATAAGATTTCATTTTTTTATTATGCTTAGGAAAACTCCTAATAATTGATAATGCTACAAAAGCTATATCTCAAGTCCAATTACATTTTTATAGTTTACTTTGGTCTAAGATATCTTAAGCTAGATATATAATAACTCAAATCAATTAAACCTTATTACAAAACCATAACTTCAATCCTATTAATCTTCAAAGTTGAATAACTTAAACATAAATAATATTTTCTTCAAATGTTATTCTTTTTTCCACTTCAAAAGAAACACTATACATTTCTTTAAAGCCATGACAGCTTAAAACATGAATTTTGTAATAATTACATAATATCATGGAACCATAGAATTATATTATAATTGTACTTTATTCTTCATATTTTATATGTTTATCTTTCTTATGAGGTAAACTTAAACTAAAGCAAATCTTAAATAAATCATAAATATATCTCACTGGTAATGATTGAAGAATTACTTGGGATTTTGCATTATGCATCTCATTACTTATGCATAACAGCATATTGCTTCTTTAAACATCGTCCTTACCGGGCAATGATGATATTTTTGTAGAACCCGAGGTCTAGGGTCAAGTCGAGACATTCGACTACAATACTTCGCTATATCAAGGCAAGTTCACACTTGCTCATGTCCTTTGATTATTTTCTGTAAAGTGTTTTGCAAATTCAGTGTTGTCATCAGGTGCATTTCAAAAGGTCAGAAAACACTATTTTCGTAATAATATGATTATAGGTTATTTACCATGAGGTAATAACCTACTATGAAAGTTCCGGTGGTAAAGGAACATATTATCTAGGACTTAACAACCAATGTTGCCAGTGATTCTTGCGCCGTATATTACGCGTTAACCATGAGATTTGGAATGGGACGGAGAAGTCAGCTGTATCCTTTTCCTCTCGTATGGAGGCAAGACGATCTTAACGTGACATTGTGATTCCTTGTGCGGATCCAACATATGGGTGGGCACCCTTACGCCCCACACTTTTGGTGTCTAGATTATCTATGGATGGTGTTTAGTGGAGGGACCATTTAATATGGCACTTGCTAGGGCAACACCAGGTCATAGAGTCTTCGAGAACTCATCAGGGTTTTAGCCTGCCCAAAAGGGGGCTTAACGGAGGTGAGCCGGCCCCGAAGGATCGTGCAGACATATGAGGTCACGGAGAGGGCAGTGATTGGCTTGGATCTTAGTCTGGGCCTCATACCAAGGAAGTATGAACGGGTTCGCGGCCCGGATGTGCAACAAAGCTAAGATCTCTCATGGGTAAAGTGACGCACCTCTGCAGAGTGTAAGAATTGTAACTTGTTACTCCCTGTTCTGGGAAGGAGCTGCGAACGCTGCAGGAAAGGAACTCCATGAAAGTTTTGGTAAACCTGTGAAGGCTGACGGACATAGCTTTTCAGAATAAAAGCAACCTTTGAAGAAATATTTACAAAAACCTGCATTGCCTATGACATATGGTCTGTGGCTGTAGATATAGTGCATCAAACACTCCTTTTTAGTGAACTTGATGAGTACGCTCGTACTCAACGTATCTTCTTAACCCTTGCTAGATTCTGAAGACAATAACGGTCAGGAAGAGGAAATACTATATCCAATTGAAGACCAAGAAGAATTCCGCTATGAAGAACCAGTAGTATCCAGAAGCGTCGAAGGGAACAATTACGAAAACATCTATGGAATGGAGACCGACGTATCTGAAGTGTAGATGTATCATATATAGTGATCTAGTCCAATAGCATAGATCTCTATCCCCTATCTATATTAAATCTCGTATAAACCTTAAAGTTTAGTTTGCTTCTTTATCTTGCTCTCAGAATTATTATAGCTTAGCCCTGAGTCATTGGGATACCTCTATGGACCTAGGAGGATCTCAAAGTCATCGTGTAATTCTGGTTGTAATAATGATAATGTATGATGTGGACCCGCTTTGTTTCTATTGTACCACTTTGAGGATGTAATATTTGCGAAATGGTACTCCGTGAGTGTTATGTCCACGACTATAGTATACTAAAACATGAAGTGGTATGCTGGGTCACCACACCGATAGGGCCAAGAAAGCGACTGCGGTGAACGGTACCATGAAATGGTTGCCCTTCATGTACAATGATAGATCCAAATATTGACACTTCTTATCAAGGATTTTCAATTGGTTTTCACCGGGGTTTGTTGATTTTGATCTTTCAACTAATGTTAACATCGCAAGTTGGCAAACCCTTGTTTCCTTGTATTGGTTTTCAAGTATTAGACACTTTTGAAAGATCTGAGAGCATTTATGGGCTAATTACACTTAAATGAGCAAATCCCCAATTGAAGACTTCTCCCTTCAAGGCATCCAATGCCCTTAACGACCAGTGGTACGGTCGGAGGCGACCATACATTATGCCCTTAATGCCCTCCTTTGCCTCTGTTATATCAATACAGGCAACTTTCGTGAAGGAGAGGAAAAAATACGGACACATCCGCCGCAAATAGTCCTGGAAGAGAGGAGATCGGATCTGAAGGAGGAGAACACCACCTCATCCTTTGATGCTACCCAACCTCTCGATCATCAACTCCACCATCATTCCCACTTGTACTAAGAGAGATAGAGAGTCACACTTGTAAGATTAGGGTTTGAACCTCTATTCCCACCTTGTTTGGTACTTGATTTTATCTCCAACAGTATTGTGGTTTGCTACGATAAAGTTGATATGAGCTCTATTTACAATATGATTATACCTTTGATCTATCTTCCTCTCATGTCTAAGTAAATCCCCATAGGCGTGGGAGATGTAGGTGATTGGTGAGATGTGTTGTGCCTCCTTTACTTCCATCAATTTGTGATTGCTGTCATGATTATTATATTGTGAGAATTACTAACTATGTTTGCCTAATGCTTGTTATCCAATTTAAGGACCCGGATAACATGATCTTGAGATTCATAGGTATGAACTTGTTTACTAGCAAATCGGTGACCCCTCGAGTGACACATCCGATATCAAAGAGGAGCTAGTGTAAGTCAAGGACAGAAAGGAGCCATGAAGTTTATAGCCTTATGAAATATCACGGATGCTGCCTAGAGGTGGGGGTGAATAGGCGGTTAAAAAACTTTTACGAGAATGGCTTAACAATGGCGGAATAAAACTAGCATTTTCTTTTTTCAAGCACAAAGCATATATATACTATGGTTCACCTATGTGCACCAAAAACTTATGCTAAGCAAGACAAGCAACAAAGTGATAGCAATAATGATTACTTCAAGCACAAGGGCTATCACAATGTAAAGTGCATAAGTAAAGGGCTCAGGTATAGAGATAACCGAGGCACGCGAAGACGATGATGTTTTACCGAGTTCCTCCCTACAAGGGAGTACGTCTCGTTGGAAGGGTGGGTTGTACTAAGACCACCAAAGCCACAAGAGGCCACACCCTGGTCTCTCGAGCACCCGCTGCACGACAAGCACCCGATCCACTATGGGACACTTGAGGGCGGTTACCAAACCCGTACAAGATTGGGGCAATCTCCACAACTTAATTGGAGGCTCCCAATAATCACCACCAAGTCCACAAACTTGGGGAGAGATCCACAACGTAATTGGAGGCCCCAAGAACACACCATAAAGGCCACACAACTGTCTAGGGTTCCGAGAACTCAAGAGAAACAAGCTTCTTGATTTCACCAACCAAATCCTTCGAGGAGAACTCAAACTGATGCACTAGTGCAAATAGCAAGAACACCACAGGGATGCTCCAATCATTCACTCTCAAATTCCAACAAAGCTACTAAACCTATTGGGGGAATAAGAGAGGAAGAACAAAGGGAGAACACCAAATCGTCCAAGATCTAGATCCCAAAGATTCACTCACAGAGAGATGAATTGGTTTGGTCAAAGTGTAGGTCTAGATCTCCTCAATCTTTCTCTCAAATGGATGCAAGAATCATTGGATGGGGAGAAAGAAATCAAGCTCAATTGAGGTCAACAACAATGGTGAAGCTTGAGAGGGAGAGGGAGAAAAATCCACTAAAAAGAGAGAGGAATGAGGCTTAAATAGGGCCAAGAAATTTCTGCCTATTGGGGCCAAATTTCGACCTGGGCCGGTAGTACCGCAGTGGGCCGGTACTACCGGACCCCGAGGGAGCAAGCATCACAGGCAACGGTTGCTAGTGACCTGGCGAGCAAGGAGAAGGAGATCGTGAAGAGCAAGCGAGCGAGGAGAAAGGTGATTAGGGGAGCGCAAGTGAGCGAGGGGTGCGGGAGCAGCGGGTGCGCGTGAGGAAAGGCCAGCGATCGAGTGGCACAGCAGGAGCAGGGAAAAGAGGCGATGGGCTAGCCCAATAGTACCGGCCAGGCCAGCGGTACTACCGCCTAGGCCGGTACAACTGGTCCTGGACCCTTTTCATAGCCGGGCTGAACAAAGGGTGGATAAGCTCTCAGACGCACCCGGTAGCATGTAGCGATAGTACCGCTTGGCCCAGCAAAAAACCCTTTTTCTTTTATTCTTTTTAAATCAAATAAAAGGCAAACTTCAAACCTCGATAACTAGAGTTTGGAAACTTCGACCAACCCGAAACCAATTTTGTTGAAAAGAGGATGACAAGAGCTACCCAACAAAGTGAGAATATATCAAGTATTATAATGTGATATACCTCCCTTGGTGAGTAGCCAGAAAACCTCTAAGATCAAAAGCACAATAAGATATAAAAGGGCAATCCGTTTTTGATGAACTAGAGCTTGTTATGAAGATTACCACAAGCTCTTGATCCTCACATGGATAAGATCCAAATAACAACCAAAAATGATGATGCTAAGAATGAAAATGTTTGAGCTCTATCTGAAATATATGATCGAGTTACTCACTCGAGAGCCCCTCTTGATAGTACCGCTATCTACCCTAAACCCGATCTCTCAACTAACAACATGAGACCGGCAAAATGCAAAACCTATCAAGATTATACCTTTGCCTTGATCATTCCACTTGAGCTTGATGTAGATGATCTTGTCCTTCTCAAGATGGACACCTTTCTTGATTCCTATTCCTTGCACTTGCTTAATGAAGACTTGCACCTTGCTCCTCCATACACCATGGGGAAACCTCTTCTTTGACCTTGTCTTCATTGAACCATGATCACCGAGGATGGCAAGCATCACACATGAGATCTTCTAGAGATGGCGCATCTTGAGCTTGCATAACATTTCTTCTGACTCCATTTGGATGAGGTCTTGAATATACAAATGATGAACTCTATCTTCTTCTTCAAGACACCCTTGATCTTATTTTCTTTATTCTTCTTCTTATTTCTTTTACCTTGAAGCTAACACATGCTCCAAGCGATGCCAATGGACAATTCCTACAAGTGCAACTTAATACAAGCATTAGTCCATAGAGATTGTCACTAATTACCAAAACCACACATGGGGGCCCACATTCTCTTTCACCTTGATCTGGTCGTAAGACCTTAATTGATGTGATGACCATGAATTTGGTAACAGGTAGAAGGATCATTGGGATTGGGACAAATCTACCAAGAGGACTCCTGGTCGGTATATGGGTTGCTTTCCTACTCACATATGAATAAGAAGTATCACAATCACTTATCCCATTTTATCCACTTGGCACATTCACTATCACCATTAACCGTTTCTCTCCGTGCCTAACTTCTCATCTATAGGAATCTCGAACGACGTCCTTACTTTTACATTTATGTTATTTACTTCTAGTATCGCTCAATACTTAAATCTACTCCCTTTTCCACTCACCCATTTCCACTCTGAACACTTATAGTCAATTCAATCAAGACAAAGTGTCACCTTGAGTGCGACAAAAATGCCTCAGATAGACATTTTCCCAAGCTCCTTATTGGGATCAATATAAAAACTGGAATTAATACTTCTAGGAAAACATAGTATGACGAACATGTGCTCTTGCAAGCTATCATCCAGCTTCGTCCTTGAGAAGATGTGCGATATTATCAAGAGCGATGTCCGATATGACAAGGTCTTCAAGGAGGTCCATCTCACAGCCTATGCAGAAGCTCTGTTCGACCATCGTGGAGTTGATTGTATCCACACTCAGGTGTACAATAACCTCAGGAAGTGGTGGTTGAGGTGGCTCACCATTAGCAGGCCGAGGGATCTTAGTGGTACTCAATGGTGTGGAGACACCAATACCATCATCTTGGGAGTGACCGCTATCTCGGGCACATCACGGTACGAAACACACTGACTTGTATTTGTAGGGAACCATTAACGATGATTCAAAACTAACACACTATTGCAATCATAGGATCATCCCAAGAACGTTGAGTTCCTGAACGTGCCCATTCCCAACTACGACGACATGCAAACCATCTTCTCCTACGGCCTGGCCATCAGAAAATACGCAAGGGTTCAACTCAGCCTCTTGGGCACCTCCAGCAACTCCTTCACCTTCATCTGCTGATGATCACGACACCTAGGAGTCGGACACGATGATCCTCAATTACCCTGACAAGCTAGCCGGCGACTACCCTAACATGCTAGCTCCTATAGGGAATAGGAAGCGGGTAGCCCTTGCCGACGACAAGCTCATGTCCTTCGGTAGCATGACCCGCGCCATGAGGGAAGTCACTCAAGCCACAAGGGAGAACAAGCCAACTGACATGCACCCTGAAATCTACAAGGCCATCATGGACATGGTTGGATTCTCCAAGGAGTCTCTCATGGAGGCTCCTAGCCACCTTGTCGATAACAAGGCCGAGGGTACATGCTTTGCCAGCATGGTTGAGCCACACAAGGTGATGTGGCTCAAGACCTACCTCTGCAAGTAATACGCCAAGCAGTAGACCTTGGCTTCACCGAGGACCTAGGGGTGGGGATGCGTGTTGGTGATGAAGATGATGACGATGTTGATCATGATGTATATTTTGGTGGTAGCTAGTGTTGGAATTATGCCCTAGAGGCAATAATAAAGATGTTATTATTATAATTCTTGTTCATGATAATGTTTATATTCCATGCTAGAATTGTATTAAGCGGAAACTTTAATACTTGTGTGGTTTGTGAACAACACTGTGTCCCTAGTACGCCTCTATGGACTAGCTCATTGATTAATGATGGTTAAGGTTTCCTAACCATAGACATGAGTTGTCGATTAATAATGAGATCATATCATTGGGAGAATGATATGATGGACAGACCCAAACTAAGCGAAGCAATTAGATCGTGTCATCGTGTTCATCTTTGCGAAGCTTTCCTTATGTCAAATATTGTATTCCTTAGACCATGAGATAATACAACTCCCTGGTATCGGAAGAAAGCTTTGAGGTCATCAAACGTCATCCTATGAGAGGGTGATCATAAAGGTGTCTCTCAGGTGATCGGAAAGTGCCTGTTGGGTTGTATGTATCGAGATGGGATTTGTCCCTCCCAAGTCGGAGAGATATACTTCGGGCCTACTCGGTAATAGATATCAACACCGCTTGCAAGCATGTGGTTAAGGAGTTAATCACAAAGTGATATCGGATTACGGAACGAGTAAAGTACTTGCTGTGAACGAGATTGAACTAGGTATGACGGTACCGATGATCGAATCTCGGGCAAGTAAAATATCGCGAGACGAAGGGAATATATATATGGGATTGATTGAATCCTGGCATCGAGGTTCATCCGATATGATCATCGATGAATGTGTGGGAGTCAATATGGGTTTCCAGACTCCGCTATTGATTATTGATATAAGATCATGTCTGCATATTCTCGAACCCGAAGGGTCACACACTTAACGTGTCTCGACGCTAGGATAGATTGGATAATTGGTTTATGAGTTTTTGTTCGGAGTCTCGGATGGGATCTGGGACATCACGAGAGGTTCCGGAATGGTCCGGAGAATAAGATTCATATAAGGCAGTGCAGTTTTTGGAGTTCGGAATTGTTCCGGGTTAATCGGTATTGTACCGGAAGCTTCTAGAACCTTCCGGAGGGGAACCAACGTGGTCCCACCTGTCGGGAGGGGGCATGGGCCTATGAGGGAGTGCCCTGGCCGCATTGGACCAGGGGCACAAGGCCCCATAGGGCCCAGCCGGCCAAACAAGGGGAAACCCTAATTGGAGCTTCTAGAAGGGGGGGTTCCTTGCCCCCCACTCCTCCCTCCTTTGGCCGCCGGCCTAGGGCTTGGGGTAGGGGTTAGGGCTGGCGCCCACCCCTCTATATATAGAGGGCTGGGGCGCACCACCCCCCACACCTTCCCCTCAAGCCTAGTCGCCCTGCTGCCCTCCTCTCTCTCCCTCCCGACTGCGTGTAGGCGAAGCCCTGCTGCAGAAACTCTCCACCAATTGCACCGCGCCGTCGCATTATAGATCCAACCCATCTCTCCACCATACTTGCTGGACCAAGGAAGGAGGAGACGTCGAGGTGCTGCACGTGTGCATCTCACGGAGGCATCGCCACTTGTGGTGCTAGATCGGATCGGATCGCGAGGAGGAGAAGCGAGTATGACTACATCACCCACGTTCCGACGAACATTCCGCTGTGCGAATCTTCAAGGGTATGAAGATCTAATCCAATCTCTCTCGTTGTTTGCATCACCTAGATTAGATCTTGGCTTCCCTCTGTTCGCATCCGTAGAAAATTTTGATTTACTATGCCGCGAAACCCTTCAGCTAGGGTTTAAAAACTTCTGTGGCATGTATATTCTGATGAGGTGGTATATAGCAACCCCTCATATGATGGTGAACTTGTGGTAGTACGATGCCACTTTTGATGTGGTGGTAGGTTAACACCATAGTGGTAGGATGAACTTGTGATCCCCTTTTGGCTAATGATGAATGCATGCAACCCTTAGTTTGTGTTATGTGGTGTACATGACTTGTTCATATTAGTGGTATGTGGTGTATAGAGGGAGACATCCAGGTGTGTATGATTTATGGAGGATCTGCCAAGATCAGTTCAATGGATTTTTGAAGAACATCTACAAAGGATATCGCACTAGAGAGGAGACAGAGGAGTATGACAAATTCTTGTCTGCTGAGGTTGTGGCCGATGAAGCAATGGCTTGATCAAGCAATGGATGTTCAAGCTATGCCCATAGGTGAAAATGAGGTCCGAGATACTAACCTCAACTTCAAATTCATCATCGTCGTCCTTCTTGTGATGATCGTGAAGCTCGTTTTGTTCTGATTCCTCTTAGTCTCTAAAATTGGTTGTAATATGCAATGTTATATAGTGAGCACACCATTTTTGAATCATGGTAATCATATGCACCCTTATATGGGCAACCAAACAACAATGTTTTGCATCGGTGGAGCCAAGAAAAGAGTGTGCAGTCTACCAAACAAACTAGGTATGTTTGCCCACCCGATACAACCAAACAAATCGCACAACATGATTCAACGACCGTTTTAGCCTGACAATGTCTTTCACAACCCGTTTGTTTCGAAGGAATTGGGCAAAGGGAATGGGAGTTTGAGGCAGTGAGCTAATTAAATCTCTTGTTTGTTTGATGGTCTTGGAAATTCACGTGGGATGGGGAAAGGGAGTTGAGGCCTCCAATTCCCACAGATCTTTTCCTTAGGTGACCCTATTAATTCGTGAGATTGGCATATCTTTTAACTTAAAAAAACGGTTCACCAATTCCCAGCGTTGTCAAACAAATGACTGGTACTAAACTGTTGGAATTTGGTGTATATTGGGCTATTGGCCCATTAGACAAATTCTGAAATTCTCTTTGGCCCACTTGTATATGGCAGCATATGGCTGTGCTAGTGGTGCTAAAGTTTAGTCCCACATTGCTAGTTGAAGGGGAGTTGGACCACCTTATATAGTAGAGTGTTGCACCACTCACTAAGGTGTGACAAGAAGAGTAGCCCTCGCGCACTCCTCCTCCGACCCTGCCCGCCTCGCCTCGCCACGCCACGCCTCGCCTCGCCTCGTCACGTCGGGCGTACCGCGGGTTGCGGGAATCTCGCCGAGCCGAGCTTTATTTTGCTTGTTGGAAAAACTGATTATGAGTCATTAACGGACGCGTTAATTACAGCCGTTTCCAGTTTTTATGGACATGGACTGTTACCGACTCAGACGTGGGCCGAGCCCACGATCCTCCTAACCTGCACTATATAAGCGTCCGGGGATAAACCTAATCGACATGGAATCAATCCACACACGCGCCTACCTCCAGAACCTTGCGCCACCGCTTTCGTCTTCCTCATCCCGGCTTGCGGCGTGCACCGCAGATCGGGACAGTAGGCCTCCGGAACCCCGCCTCTCGTAAACCTGTACGGGTGAGGGGCGATCAGGTTTTTGGGGAGCGCTCAAGCGCGACTACTGGCAACCACGACGTCGTCCGACGACAAGTTCCCAAACAACGACTTCTTCCCGGAAGTCGGCGACCTCTTCGACAACTTCAACATGGGCGACGCTACTGCAACCGCTGCGGCTGCTATTCAGCCTACATCGTATGTGATCTCGATTTCTCTCTTTCGGATTATGCTAGAGTTCTTTGTTCTAGCGTTTGGTGTAGATGTGATAGGTTTATCTCCTATAGATGTAATCTGTTCATCTACTTTGTTGATCTGCATAATTGGTTTTAGTACCTTTTGTATGATCATGATTTATCAGTTTATTATTCGGATTAAATCATATAGATTATTGCTTATATTTCCAACAATCCAAAAACCTGATTATAGGCAACTGAATTCCACTGGTGTAGCCGCGGCTACTAGGCCGCCTCCTTTTGATGGCATGCACTATAAGAGATGGCGCAAGAGAGCAGTTCTCTGGTTTGAAAACCTAAACTGCTATAGCGCCACTCTTGGCAAGCCTGAAGGAGATCTTTCTGCTGAGCAGGAAGCGAACTTTAAGAAAGCCGATACCATGTTTATGGCAGCTTTGTTCAGTGTTCTTGGGGACAACATTGTTGATCCGTATATGTCATTTGATAATGGCAAGGACGCGTGGGAAGCACTCGAGGCCAAATTTGGGGTCTCGGACACTGACACTGAGCTGTATGTCATGGAGCAATTCTATGACTACAGGATGGTTGATGAGCGCTCCGTCATTGAGCAAGCTCATGAGATACAATCACTTGCCAAAGAACTTGAGCAGTTCAAGTGTTCCTTACCGGACAAATTTGTGGCTGGTGGCATTATTGCCAAGCTTCCTCCTTCGTGGAGGAACTTTGCTACTTCTTTGAAACATAAGAGACAAGAGTTTTCCGTTACGGATCTCATTGGGTCTCTTCATGTGGAAGAGAAGGCGAGAGCAAAGGACAAAACTACTCGAGGACTTGAGGGAGGTTCTACTGCCAATTTAGTGCAGAGGAAAAACTTCCAATCCCACAAGTTCAAGAATAAGAACAAAACTGAAGGTAAGGGAAAGTTTGATGGCAAGAACAAGGCCACACACTCTACCAACTTCAAGAAGAAAAATGATAAGAGGAAAGGCTCTTGCCACGTCTGTGGTGATCCTGATCATTGGGCTCCTAGCTGCCCTAATCGCTTTGACAAGCGTCAACATGGGAACAGCGGCAAGTCCGCTAATGTTGTTATTAGCAATTCTGAGATGAAGGATGCTGGGTACGGTATTTTACCTACTATCCTTCAGTATGTCATTCTCCTGATTGGTGGATAGACACGGGTGCTAATACACATGTATGTTCTGATATTTCCATGTTTTCCTCTTATCAGGTCTCAAGGACCTCTTTCGTGCTGATGGGAAATGGCTCACGTGCTTCTGTTCATGGTGTTGGTATGGTAAATCTGAAGTTTACTTCGGGGAAGACCGTACAGCTGAAGAATGTGCAGCATGTTCCCTCCATCAATAAGAATCTCGTTAGCGGATCGCTTTTATGTCGAGATGGCTTTAAGTTGGTTTTTGAGTCCAATAAAGTTGTAATTTCTAAGTATGTACAATTTGTTGGAAAGGGTTATGAGTGCGGAGGTCTGTTCCGCTTGTCTTTGTCAGACTCATGTACTAAAGTTATTAATCATGTTTGCAATGATAATGAGTCCAATATTTGGCATTCACGACTCTGTCATATTAACTTTGGTTGCACGACGCGGCTAGCCAATATGAGTTTAATTCCGAAATTTACCACTGTCAAAGGTTCTAAGTGCCAAGTTTGTGTGCAAGCAAAGCAACCCCGCAAGTCTCATACGGCTGCAGAACCGAGAAACTTAGCACCGCTAGAACTTATAAATTCAGATCTTTGTGAGATGAATGGTGTGTTGACAAAAGGTGGAAAAAGATACTTTATGACGTTGATTGATGACTCCACTAGATACTGCTATGTTTATCTTCTGAAATCTAAAGATGAAGCTTTGAACTACTTCAAAATCTATAAAGCTGAGGCAGAAAACCAACTTGATCTTAAAATCAAGCGGCTAAGGTCGGATCGTGGTAGAGAGTACTTTTCAAACGAATTTGATTTATTCTGTATGGAACACGGTATTAAACATGAGAGGACGCCTCCCTACTCACCTCAGTCAAATGGGGTGGCTGAAAGAAAGAACCGCACTCTAACTGATTTGGTTAACGCCATGTTAGATACATCGGGTCTTTCCAAGGAATGGTGGGGGGAGGCGCTAATGACTGCGTGTCATGTCCTAAACCGTGTTCCTGTAAAGGATAAAACCATGACTCCATTTGAGGAATGGGAAAATAAAAGGTTTAAACTCTCTTACTTACGAACTTGGGGTTGTTTGGCGAAAGTCAATATTCCAATATCCAAGAAGCGAAAGCTTGGACCAAAAACCGTTGATTGTGTTTTTATGGGATATGCTTTTCATAGCATTGGCTATAGATTTTTGATAGTAAAATCTGAGGTATCCGACATGCATGTTGGTACAATTATGGAGTCGAATGATGCGACTTTCTTTGAGGACATCTTTCCTATGAAAGGCATGTCTAGCTCATCAAATCAGGAGATGGCTAGTTCATCTAGTCAGGAATTTTCTATAATTCCTAAACCCACTATGCCGATAGAACACTCTGATGATCCCGTGGAGGATGACAATGAAGCTTCCAAAAGGAGCAAGAGACAAAGGACCGCAAAGTCATTTGGTGATGATTTCATTGTGTACCTTGTGGATGATACTCCCACTTCTATTTCATAAGCCTATGCATCTCAAGATGCTGACTACTGGAAGGAAGCTGTCCGAAGCGAGATGGACTCCATCTTAGCTAGTGGTACTTGGGAAATCACTGATCGTCCTTATGGGTGCAAACCTGTAGGATGTAAGTGGGTGTTCAAGAAAAAGCTTAGACCTGATGGTACTATTGAAAAGTACAAGGCACGTCTTGTGTCTAAGGGTTATACCCAAAAGGAAGGTGAAGACTTCTTCGATACCTACTCACCTGTAGCCAGATTGACCACTATTCGAGTACTACTTTCCTTGGCTGCCTCACATGGTCTTCTCGTTCATCAAATGGACGTTAAGACAGCTTTTCTAAATGGAGAGCTATATGAGGAAATTTATATGGAGCAGCCTGATGGATTTGTAGTAGATGGTCATGAAGGAAAGGTGTGTAAGTTAGTGAAGTCTTTATATGGTCTTAAGCAAGCTCCTAAACAGTGGCACGAGAAGTTTGAAAGAACTTTAACTGCTGAAGGCTTTGTTGTAAACGAAGCTGACAAATGTGTGTACTATCGCCATGGTGGGGGCGAGGGAGTTATTATGTGTCTCTACGTTGATGGCATATTGATATTCGGGACCAACTTCGCTGTTATCGAGGAGGTCAAAGAGTTCCTATCTCGTTGCTTTGAGATGAAGGACTTGGGAGTGGATGGTGTAATTTTAAACATCAAGCTACTAAAGGATGACAATGGTGGGATTACACTGCTTCAGTCTCACTATGTGGAAAAGATATTGAGTCGCTTCGGGTATAGCGACTGCAACTCTTCTCCAACGCCTTATGATCCGAGTGTGCTACTTCGAAAGAATCGAAGGACTGCTAAAGATCAATTGAGATATTCTCAAATTATTGGCTCGCTCATGTATTTAGTCAGCACTACTAGTGACATGGTTATACCCTACGGGTACGTGACTTCAGCATACCTGGTCCTGCCCAAGGAAGGCCCATAGCAGATACACACTGGCCCATAAAGATTTTCGGGTGGCCAAGGCCCATGACGCCTTCGGATCCTTGGAGAGCAAGACTAACGGAGATAGGAAATTCAAAGGGGTAAAACCCTAGAACTTGTAACCGACTAGGACTATGCCCGGGACCTGCCTAAGTCTATATAAAGGCCAGGAGGGCATGTCCTAGAGAGATCGACTCATACTCTCGCACACGCATCCACGCCAGATCGAATCTGCGCACCCTGTAATCTTCGGTTCCGCCATAATCAAGAGCAGACAAGCAGGAGTAGGGTTTTCCCTCCGGGGCCTGAACCTAGGTAAATCTCGTGTCCCCTGGTTGCTTGTCTGTTAACCGTGCCACGATTTCCAGCATCCCCATCTTCTCCAAAACCCAAGTCCATAACAATGGGCATTGACGAGATTAAACCTCGTCAATTGGCGCCGTTCGTGGGGATTGGGGCTGCTGATTGTGCGATCGTGACGGTCCCGACCCGATCGATCTACAACCCCGCGGCGACGGAGAATCACCTCCTCTTCGGCGCTTTCGACTTCACCGCCCACTCACCGGCCACCATGAAGGATTTCGAGCCCGTAGGCGACGGACTCGAAATTTTGTTCGGGAGCTTCTGCTTCCAGGTGGGTCAAACTGGCACCCTCCGCCTCCCTGAGCGGGTGCCCGTGCCATCAATCAGGCCATGTTCGTGGGCTCCACACCCCGTGCTACGCACGTCACCATCGACAGATGAGTTCTACAGCAGCAGCTGCTGCAACTCCGATCTGTGCGATCCACCTTCGGATGAAGGAACCTACGGTTCCGGATCCGAAAGCTGCGGCAGCAGCCGACCAACCTGCGAGCGCTATCTATGCGCCGCAGTCATCCAGGGCGACGAGGAAACACCTAACCCGCCGCCCAACCGGAACGGCGGAAACAGCGAAAACAGAAGAAGCCAATCCCCCCACCCAACAGGGAAAACAACGGCCACATCATCCAACTTAGCAAAGAAGGATGGGTCCAGGCGCGCCGTGCCGTCGCAGGCGACATCGTCTTACCTGCAGACGCCTCACGTGACCTACTGATGGCGTACCACTACCTCCTCATCGAGGAGCACAAGAAACAAGTCAAGATGCAGGAGACGCTCGACAAACGCAAGCAAGCAGCCTCTGAGTCCAGCGCGCGACGAGCTGCGCTCTCCGCCATGGCACCCGGCTCCAGATTGCCTCTTCACGGAATAAAGCTTCCGGAAGAGGCCAAAGTGCGGCTCAATGCCAAGCCAACACTCGCAAAAGGTGATAAAACACGCAATGTGGAGAAGAGAATTGGGAGACAAATGATGGAGTTGAACCCCATAGAAGAAGAGCAGTCCACGGAGGAAGTCGTGGACCGGAAAAGAAAACCCGCGCAACACAAAGGCAAGAAACATAACCCGGTACCCAGATGGGGGACGGGGGATTACCTCATTGCCGGGGAGTTTGACGGCCGTCGTATCTTGCGGGATCAGGCCCCGCTCGCGCAGTTTGCGGAGATCGCTCTCCCGCGTCTCTGATCGCCGCCAGCCACCATCGGTGACATGAGCAGCGGCGGTGCTTTTCTTGCCTCCGGCGGTGCTGGTCCCAACCGCAGATGAAGACTTCTTGGTTTTCCCCATTGCGCTACGACGGTGGTGGCGATGTCAACGAAGAAAGAACAAAGGAAATGTGGAAGGAACTTTTAGCACGCAGCAAGAATCGCTCAAGAACAAGGATGCAGTGAACAGATGAACCGGTGCGGTGAAAAACAAACCACGATTTCACCAAGGATTATAATAGCGAAGACGACGCACGCTGGCCGTCCATCGAGAAGACCTAACGCCAACGGTAGATCTGGCCGTACACGTGTCAACATCACAACGAACCGTTGTTACCACGCCGTCCACTACACGCGGAAATCGAGGAGACGCCGTAATTATCTCCACGCCGCGCGTGACCGGTCAATTCAAAGTCAGCAAGTGGGACCCACGCTTCGTCCAGTCAAGTCATCTCTGGCATAGCAGACACTTGAGGTCATCGATCGTCAGCACTGACATCATCAAAAGCTATACTAGCTCCAACTTCGGCTCCACATCTAAGAGTACTCACTCGAATCTTCGATTCGACTAAATACTCGGAGGCTACTCCTATCAGGAGCGCTGGCCGCACACCCGACAGACAAATGAGGACAAGTTAATTCTCTGAGTCCTATGTCGAGTCTACGACTCCACCACGGACTCGGGGGCTACTCCCATAGGAAGAATGGATTTGAGCATCCGAAAATTTCCGGGTCCTACGGACTTCACAGCTGAACAATGCTTGAATTAAAGTCTCCGCTCGAGTCTACGACTCGAACAGACACTCGGGGGCTACTCCCATAGGGAGCGCTGGTCGCGCACCCTATGAAATCTTCGACTACGATCTTTCGGATCAACACGCAAAAACTTTTTTGGCAACTCTGCCTCAACAAAACGCTGAGTGAGCGACAATCTCCTTGGCCACCCCAAACACCTCCGTGGTGACAAATGTTCGGATGCTGCATCTGCGACGCAAAAATAAGACCTACAGATATCATCTGATGGCCTGGCAACGCACCTGACTGCGCTCTGCTAGTATAAATCCATGCCAACAGGCGTGATGAAAAATCCCGACGGACGCGTTGGGTACACCAATTAAAATCACTGGAATTCCACTCCTGTAAGTCCTCCACGGCCTGAGTTGAATTACGCCAGCATATGTTCCAGGTTCGGGTTGAGGGACTCGAACCTGAAGAAGATCGTGTCGTTTCGTCCTCAAACAGTTAACTGACCCTGATCCGTCGGGTGAGTCAGGCATACGCATCAACAATCCCTACGCACACACACACATATACTATTAAAATATAGTTGCACCCGAAGGATGGAAGAGTCCTCAGTCGAATCTACGATTCGACTGATCACTCGGGGGCTACTGACATGGTTATACCCTACGGGTACGTGACTTCAGCATACCTGGTCCTGTCCAAGGAAGGCCCATAGCAGATACACACTGGCCCATAAAGATTTTCGGGTGGCCAAGGCCCATGACGCCTTCGGATCCTTGGAGAGCAAGACTAACGGAGATAGGAAATTCAAAGGGGTAAAACCCTAGAACTTGTAACCGACTAGGACTATGCCCGGGACCTGCCTAAGTCTATATAAAGGCCAGGAGGGCACGTCCTAGAGAGATCGACTCATACTCTCGCACACGCATCCACGCCAGATCGAATCTGCGCACCCTGTAATCTTCGGTTCCGCCATAATCAAGAGCAGACAAGCAGGAGTAGGGTTTTCCCTCCGGGGGCCTGAACCTGGGTAAATCTCGTGTCCCCTGGTTGCTTGTCTGTTAACCGTGCCACGATTTCCAGCATCCCCATCTTCTCCAAAACCCAAGTCCATAACAATGGGCATTGACGAGATTAAACCTCATCAATTAGACCTGACATCTCCTTTGCTGTAAGCAAACTGAGTCGATTTGTGTCAAATCCTGGAGATGATCATTGGCATGCTCTTGAAAGAGTTTTGCGCTATTTGAAAGGCACTGCGAGTTATGGTATTCACTATACTGGGTATCCACGGGTACTTGAGGGTTATAGTGATTCAAACTGGATATCTGATGCTGATGAGATTAAGGCCACAAGTGGTTATTTGTTTACACTTGGTGGTGGTACTGATTCCTGGAAGTCTTGCAAGCAGACCATCTTAACGAGGTCAACAATGGAAGCAGAACTCACAACATTAGACACGACCACTGTTGAAGCAGAGTGGCTTCGTGAGCTCTTGATGGACTTACCTGTGGTTGAAAAACCAATACCCGCCATCCCAATGAACTGTGATAAAAACAGTTCTAAGGATAATATGAAGTCATCAAGGCATGTGAAGAGGAGATTGAAATCTGTCAGGAAACTGAGAAACTCCGGAGTTATTGCGTTGGATTATATCCAAACATCTAAGAATCTGGCAGATCCCTTCACAAAGGGTTTATCACGCAATGTGATAGATAATGCATCGAGGGAGATGGGTTTGAGACCCACGCTATGAGTTGATCCCAGTGGCAACCCACTCTATGTGATCGGAGATCCCGTGAATTAAAGATGGGAGACAAGCTGTTGGTCAGCTGAGAGGAGAGTATCCCGATATTATATTTACATCTCCATAAAGATGCAATACTCTCTTAATCTGCATGGCAGGTTGATATTTATCTTAATGCGTTCCAAGTGGCTTTTTATAAGCGGAGATGTTGTCCTGCAGAACATCTCTTGAGCAACACACCTATATGAGTCTGACTGTCAAACGTCGCAGTCCGTGAGAGTTGGGTGCTCTCTAATAAACTCATGAAAGGCCCTGGAGTATGACGCATAAGCTCCAAACCGCGGGGAAGCCAACGGTAGCCCTGTACTGGTCTAGATTTTGTGTGAAACTAGCGCGCAGAAAACTTGTAGTTCAAGGCATAGTCCACTATTCAAGTTGCTAGCTAGCGTAGCATGAAGTTTAACGTGGAAGTTTAACTTAACAGTCTCCACTACACACCGGTATATAAAACAATGTTTTGGAAGAAAAGTGTTGTGATGTGCCAACGAGACTTTGTGGGGGATTGTTGGAATTTGGTGTATATTGGGCTGTTGGCCCATTAGACAAATTCTGAAATTCTCTTTGGCCCACTTGTATATGGCAGCATATGACTGTGCTAGTGGTGCTAAAGTTTAGTCCCACATTGCTAGTTGAAGGGGAGTTGGACCACCTTATATAGTAGAGTGTTGCACCACTCACTAAGGTGTGACAAGAAGAGTAGCCCTTGCGCACTCCTCCTCCGACGCCGCCCGCCTCGCCACGCCACGCCTCGCCTCGCCTCGTCACGACGCGCGTGCCGCGGGTTGCGAGAATCTCGCCGAGCCGAGCTTTATTTTGCTTGTTGGGAAAACTGATTATGAGTCATTAACAGACGCGCTAATTACAGCCGTTTCCAGTTTTTATGGACATGGACTGTTACCGACTCAGACGTGGGCTGAGCCCACGATCCTCCTAACCTGCACTATATAAGCGTCCGGGGCTAAACCTAATCGACACGAAATCAATCCACACACGCGCCTACCTCCAGAACCTTGCGCCGCTGCTTTCGTCTTCCTCATCCCGGCTTGCGGCGTGCACCGCAGATCGGGACAGTAGGCCTCCGAAACCCTGCCTCTCGTGAACCTATACGGGCGAGGGGCGATCAGGTTTTTGGGGAGTGCTCAAGCGCGACTACTGGCAACCACGACGTCGTCCGACGACGAGTTCCCGAACGACGACTTCTTCCCGGACGTCGGCGACCTCTTCGACAACTTCAACATGGGCGACGCTGCTGCAACCGCTGCGGCTGCTATTCAGCCTACGTCATATGTGATCTCGATTTCTCTCTTTCGGATTATGCTAGAGTTCTTTGTTCTAGCGTTTGGTGTAGATGTGATAGGTTTATCTCCTATAGATGTAATCTGTTTATCTACTTTGTTGATCTGCATAATTGGTTTTAGTACCGCTTGTATGATCATGATTTATCAGTTTATTATTCGAATTAAATCATATGAATTATTGCTTATATTTCCAACATAAACAACCAAGTCCCATGCATAATTCCTCCACCAAATCTCTTGTTTTAACTTCCATTTCTTTTTCCATTGATTACCAGACATGTTGTCAGGCTTAGGTAGAACGAGTCTCAAAAGAGTCGCTCGTAGAAGCCGCTGGCTACTAAACGCGCCTCTCGTGTCCCCACGGATCATTTGGGTCAGGTCGTTGGAGATTACTCCCTCCGTACGCAAATAAGCGTAGCTTTTGTCTAAGTTAAATATAATCAAATTTGACCAATTTTATTAAAAAATATAGAAACATATATTACATCAAATTAACATAATATGAAACTAAATTTAAAAATAAATCTAATGATATCAATTTAGTATAATAAATATTGATACGTTATACTAAAAAATTAGTTAAACATATTAAAATTTGATTTAATATGAAGTACACTTATTTGCGTTGCGGACAGTCGGACAGAGGGAGTACCTTCCATCACACCGATTTCTTCAGCTCCCGTAAATCCTAAACCCAGCAGCAGCCGAAGTCCACAGCCCCAGTACAGAGTAGACCATCGCCGGTCGTCGGCGACCATGAGCGGCTCGGGCTTTGACATGAGGCTCGGCATCGAGAAGGCTCTCCGGCGCGCGCTTCCGTACGGCGGGCTTCCCGGCAATGGCTCGCCGCAGATGGCGTTCTTCGATGCGGCAACCGAGGGCGACCTCCGCCGCCTCAGGGGTGGGCATTTTCCTCTTCGCACTCGTATCTAAAGGGTCTCCCCGTGCCCGGCCGGCGCCCGCGCGGCGCCCGCTCCCTCCGATGCGGTCTCGCATTTTGCTAGGGTTTTCGTGGGAATGGGGTCTGCGCTTGCGTGTGCTTGTGGTTGTTTCGCTTTGTAATTTGGTGCCATATTTGTGTCTCTGACCTGTGGATTTTGGGTGGCGGTGTCAAAGAACTGGCGAGCGGCAAGGACGCCGAGGAGAAGGCGTGGCTTGCCCATGTGACCATCCAAGGCCTGGGGCCGTTTCAGGCCGCCGCGCGCCTGGGAAAAGTTGATGTATGCAGGTGCATGGTGGAGGAGCTCGGCTTCGACATCAATGGAAGCGAACATGGTAAAGTGTGTCCTTAAGATTGACCCAATTTCTCTTCTCATGAGTCATGACCTCAGTTTTGCCATGTTGCCAGTTGCACGATCTAGATCAATTTGTGTATACATCCCATTAAATTCATCTGGGCTTCATATACTAGTACATTCAATTAGTGTGTCATGATATCATCCGACTCCTGCATTCCTTCTCTTTCTCGATTCTGGATTATGCATTTGTGGCCATCTCACTTGTAAGTTACCTTGCTTACTCATTATGGAAGTTGATATTTCAGTCTGTAGATTATATAGGTGAGGTATGAGTACATTGTTAGATCTCTAATATAGATTCATCCTTTAGTTGAGAGATATGTTGGTGATCACACAAGTTTACTTGCTTCTGATTTTGTTGGTAGGTGTAACTGCCTTGACTGCTGCTGTACAAGATGGACAAATGTCTGTTGTAAGGTACCTTCTCGACCATGGGGCTGATCCAAATAAGAAAGACAATGCAGGCTGGGTTCCTCTGCACCACGCTGCACACAATGGTATCCTCTCTGCTGATACTTGGCTTTTTTTCTATCGATTTTACATTTACTTGTTTGTCGCAATGTATAGACGAAAGTTCATTGTTTACTGGGCGGTCCCCAACTCTTCATTTGTGACAATTGGCCATTCGTGGCTCCATTTAGATGTTGAATTCTTGTACATCTACCAAAGTGTACTTTCCATGTTGCTACAAGTTCATAAGAGAGAAAAAATATTGATTTGACTATCTTCACCAGTCCTTGCTGGCCTTGGTCATGTCCGAACCTGTTAAGCGTAAGCTTACTATATAAGTGTCTTTTTAACCCGGCTGAGATGGCATTCAGTTCTGTTTTTTTTATAAAGGGCTATATATAGTTCTGTTAATTAGCTCTGGCAATTTATTATATTCCACTTTTGTGACAACAGAGGTACTCACTGGTATATGTTTGGATCTTGAGATCATTCAGGGGATGGTGGCACTTTTGCATGAGTTAACATCTTTCATTGTGTCTCCTTGTACAAAACTACAACAATCACGTTCTTGCTCTTTGAGTTCTCTATAGCATTTCTATGCGTCCTAAAAAGTTCCCAAATAATCATCACAATTTATGCATGCTTGTCCTCTAGCTAAGTCATGAAAATAGTTGTTATCCATAAATTTTAAGATTCTATCCTTTTGTCTGAGAAATGTTTTTTCTTTTCACCATAACATTTTCTTGTGTTTGTTTGTGCATTTTATCTAGGGCATGATGAAGCAGCAAGACTATTGTTAAGTGCAGGAGCTAGTGTTGATATAGCTAATTTTCATGGGACACCACTACATATTACTGCTTCCCATGGGAAGCCAGGTGTCATGAAAGTCCTGTTGGAGCACCATGCAGATGTAATAATTAAGTTCCCACTTTTTTATTACAAACTTCTTTTAAATTTCTGTGTGATGTTCAGTTTTGTTGTAGCACCATGCAGATGTCGTAGCCATACATACAGATGCCAAATGGTCTTACAGCTTTAGGAACCCCATATCTTTATGATGAGATAAGATGAATCTTGGTGTACCATGTGCTGTTTCTTATTTGGTTTCACTCAATGTAAGAATGTTTTATTTTGTCTGATGCCATAAATGGTTGAACTGAAAAAAACGCCTTTGCACCTGAAACTCAGCCATCTATTAAAAAAATGCACTGCAACTAATCAGCCTATAATAGTTCCCTACTACCTAATAAAAACAAGGAGATTCATAAGTATGGAAACAAGTTCTGTGTCTGTATGTCATAATTTTCCTCTATTTTTTACATTTTTCGCCTAGAATTTAGTACCGGGCATATTCTGCAGTATAGCAAGATAATTTTTTACACTAAAGCTGATCTTTTCTTGTAGAGTAACAAAGTTTCGGAAGTTGTAGGCACACCATTGGTTGCAGCTCTAAATGCTACTTGTGAAGGAATTATACCTGAATCCATTTCACTGAAGTGTGTGAAGCTGCTTGTCGAGGTATGTTACTGTTCACTGTGACTTAATGTATTTTCGTTGAAGGATTTTCCTGTATAGAAAAATATATACTTTTCTTCATGCGATTAATCTATTTGTCGGCATGTCTCAATTTTTTATTTCGTATGGTCCATATTCACAGGCAGGAGCAGATGTGAATTCTACTAGTGCTGGCACTCCCCTGGTGGTGGCAACCTATTATGGCTTAACTGACTGCATTGAGTACTTACTAAAGGCTGGTTCTGATCCTAATATCTTAAGTAGCAATGTGAGTTTTTCATTTATAGTGTGTGCAGTTTTTTAAGTAAATTTATCTAGGGGATTGACCACTTGTCTTGTAGCATGAAACCCATCTTCCTACTTCACTTCTAAATGGAGAGATAAGATGAATTCTTGGTGTACCGTGTGCAGTTTCTTATTTGGTTTGTCACTCAATGTAAGAATGTGTTATTTTGTCTAATGCCATAAATGGCTGAACTGAAAGAAATGCCTTTGCACCTGAAACTTGGCCATCTATCAACAAAAATGCACTCCAAATAATCAACCTATAATAGTTCCCTATGTCATAATTTTCCTCTATTTTTTACATTTTTGGCCCAGAATTTAATACCTGGAATATTCTGCAGTATAGTAAGATAATCTTTTCCACTAAAGCTGATCTTTTCTTGTAGAGTAACAAAGTTTCGGAAGTTTTAGGCACACCATTGGTTGCAGCTCTCAATGCTACTTCTGAAGGATTACCTGAATCCATTATACTGAAGTGTGTGAAGCTGCTGGTCGAGGTATGTTTACTGTTCACCATGACTTAATGTATATTTATTGAAGGATTTTCATGTATAGAAAAATATATACTTTTCTTTATGCGATTAATCTATTTGTATGTAAAGTTGAAAATTGCTTGTCGCAATTTTTAATTTCGTATGGTCCATATTCACAGGCAGGAGCAGATGTGAATTCTAGTAATCCTGACACTCCCCTGGTTGTGGCAACCACTTATGGCTTAACTGACTGCATTGAGTACTTGCTAAAGGCTGGTTCTGATCCTAATATCTCAACTAGCTATGTGAGTTTTTCATTTTATAGTGCTTGCAGTTTTTAAATCAATTTATCTAGGGGATTGACCACATGTCTTGTAGCATGAAACCCATCTTCCTACTTCTGTTCTAAACGAAGACCTCTGCCTTTGCCATCTAGTCAGCATGTGAACGATTCACCTCTAAAACCAGTACCATGGGGACACTTTTTTGCAGTTTCCCGTGCCTTTTATTTTAATGACCCATGATCAAATGAACAATAATCCTCAGATTATACTCTGACAGCTTAGGGCAAGACTCTTGCACATTTACACCAAATGGCCAGGTTGTTCCTTGTGACCTCTTGACTCTGGAGATTTTGATCTACCTTCAGGAAATTGTATTATGCTTGATACTCCCTCAGTTCCTAAAAGTAAAGCGTATTCTACTTTATTAAGACCAGTATTTGACCAACAATTGCTCAATCAATATAATGTTGTATAGCATGAAATTTGTGTCTCTGGATTCGTTTTCAAAAATTCGTTTTTATGATAGCGATTTTGTATCACAGATCATCATATATTAAAAGAGTAATTGTTGGTCAAAGGCTTGTCTTAACAAAATAAAATACACATTAATCATCGGAACAAAGAGAGTAGTGCATAAACACTTGTGCATAAAGCCTACTAATATGAGGAACTAGAAGTTCATATAAACATCTTACTTGCTCCAATTAATTTCGAATTGAGTGGGTCATGTAATGGCCACTGGCCAGTATAAGATAAATACTTATTGAGTTATATAGAATTTCCGTT
Source organism: Avena sativa (assembly GCA_916181665.1). Classification (NCBI taxonomy): domain Eukaryota; kingdom Viridiplantae; phylum Streptophyta; class Magnoliopsida; order Poales; family Poaceae; genus Avena; species Avena sativa. The sequence goes on from OV702297.1 coordinate 413,472,985, forward strand.
TAATGAATAATGGCGAGATTTTTGACTAGGTGTACATTACTTTTTTCTTCTAGTATATATTAACTTCCTTATTAAATCATGTAGCTCGTGTTTTGTCCTTTTGATACTTTACAGAGCGGTCAAACGCCAATAGAAATCGCAGCATACTTTGGAAGAAGAAAGCACGTGGAATTACTATTTCCTTTAACTTCTCCAATTCAGACAATATCAAACTGGACCGTTGAAGGAATTATTGGTCACATGGTATGGATTTAATTCTATGTACTTGGTTCATTCTACATTTCATCAAGATATTCAACGCCTAAGGCCCACGTACCTAACTACCTGTATGTTCCAGCAGTGCAAAGTGATTAGCTCCAGATTTATTTTAGTGAGACCAGTTTGAATTTCTTGAACTGTGTTTTTCTCTATTATGTAGACCACGAAACAAAAAATCAATTCAGAACCAACAGAGTTCAATAAATTTGACATTTGCTGTAATTATAAAAATGCAAATAGCATTAGTGAAAAGGAATGTCAGGGGCTTTTACTTTCTTGTCCCAGTAAGAGGAAAGAACTTAATGTTGGGTTTAGGTGTTCTATTTTGTTTTATGGTCTCCAAGGATTATTAAAAATTGAAATAAGTATTTCTTAGTGGTGACAAGGCCAAAAACAGTATTTTAAATACCTAAAGGCAAGCGAGTTCAATCTAGTGCCAAGTCAAGCAAGGAGGTGGCTTTTCTTAAAATTTCCATCTTGACACTTAGTTTTCTGTTTGTTCATTATAGTCTCAGTATGCACCATATATGTTGCTATTTGAGTGACTTGCAATTGTGAGTCTCAACCTCGCAATAGACAGTACACCTCTCTTCGATGCTGATCTTATCAACACAAGGCCTTTATACTTTTTCTACGCTGGGATTAGTTGTACTGCTTCGAGCTAGAATTGCGAGTGTACCTATTAGTACTTGTGTAACTGCTTGTGGACTATGGCATGATACTGTTCGCTTCCTTAGTTTGTTGTTTGGTCCAAATAAATGTGGCTTTTGCAGCGCCTCGCTCCGTATTGGATTTTTTTTGGATACTAGGCTAAAGCCTTGGTTTGCTTCATACATTTTCATATATTGTGCTTTATTTTTTAAATAAAAGGGAAACTTGATACTTATTTATCTCGACTTTGTACAACTTGCTTAAGATGCAAAAAGATGTGCGTGACTTGGCTGTTTTTTCTTTAGAGATAAGGCCATTGGCTCAGCTTTGTACAAAACCAAACAGCTGGGTTCACAAGCGTACAGAGCTGGTCCAAATATACCAGAGTTATGTTGCAGCTACATCCCAACAGTGGCAAACGAGAGAAAGAAGAGAGTGCATCCTGCCGGTAATCTAAAGTACAGCAGGACTCGGTGCCCAGAAACTGGACTTAGTTGTTTGTTTGATCTTTATTTTTATACATATATGAAGTTGTCTCATCAAACTACTTTAGCCTTTCTTGACATGGAAACTTATTTATCTCTGCAAATATTGGACATATTTTTATACATATATGAAGTTGTCTCATCAAACTACTTTAACGTTTCTTAACCTGGAAACTTATTTATCTCTGCAAATATTGGACTTTTTGTGTGTCTATATTTACTTTTTTTGTGTCTATATTTTACTTGGTTTAATTTACTCCATGATTTAGGATGAGCATCATGATGACAATACTAAAGACCAGCTGAAATTATGTGGTAAGAAAGCTGTGGAGAGAAAGGACTACCGTTCCGCAGAAATGTTCTATACCGAGGTTAGTAGTATTGTGAGGAATGATGTATTAGTAATGCTACTCTAATGCTTTATCGACACTAGAAGTAATGTGAGGAACATTAGTGGTGCTGTGAGGCATGTTCAATCATACCAATACAACCCCTTCTGTGTTGAGGTACAGTAGTATTTCAAAGACGGGGTTTTTTATCATCTATGGAGTAGTTGGTTCCATGATATAATACAGGGCTTCAGCCAAGTTTGACATGTATAGTGTATTTGTGTTGTTTAGAAACCTTGGTAAGCCATCAACTGCTGGTACCATTTGAAAATTCAAATTAACTTCAGCAGCCCTCTAGGAAGAGGCCCAGAATGGTTTGAGAAACCCTGCTTCTCAGGTTTCAGTGTATAACTATCACGAAGAGTCAGTACGTTACCTGACATGTATGTATTACTGTAGACATCGAACATGTGTTGTCTTGCTGACCGATTAAATGAGGCTGTTGCCATGTATACATTGTCAACACTTTACTATAGATATATGCAATTTTACTTGTTTGTGATATCAAATTTGTTCCATAGTAATATGGCTCTCCCTATTTTTAATTATCTATTGCGATGCAGGCAATTGAACTGGACCATAGTGATGCGAAACTGTATTCGGAAAGGAGCTTTTGCCATATGCAACTGAATGATGCTGTTAACGCTTTGTTTGATGCTAATAATTGCATTTTATTGAGCCCTGCATGGATTAAAGGCTACTACAGGAAAGGAGTTGCTCTCATGTTTCTCAAGGTCAAACAAATAACTTTATAGTACTTTGTTTTCAGTTTGCACTTCTTGAAATGTCACCTCCCATTTGTAATCTGCTTTTGTATCAATAGAAGTACAAAGAAGCGCATGATGTTTTCAAGGCTGGACTGAAGCTGAAGCCTGCAGATGGCGACATGAAAGAAGCATTATGGTAAACATATTTTTTTTCCTGAACACGTGAAAGACTTCCGTGTCATTTTCATTAAGATTGGAAAGAAGAGTTTTTTACAAGAGGGAGGCATAAGCCACAGCCTAAAAGAACAACAAAAGCGAAAAGTCCTGCTTCTGCCGCACCTGCTTGAGAAGTTCCTCCCTGATTTCTCTGACAATAAGATGTGGAAGGAGCGCTTTGTTCTTAAAAAACTCCGTAGTTTCGCTCCAGCCAGATTTAACATATCTTATATTATTCTGCATATATTTTCATAATCTCTTCAACGATTTCTTCAACGGAAAATGCGTGTGCCTATCATTTGTAACCTGTAGAATTTATTTTTGTACCCGAATAAGAAAGGAGGGCAACTTAAATCTACTACAAGGGGTGAAGAAGATGGATAAGATCTTGTTTCCTGCTTATTCACACATATGTACAGACTAGTTCAAACCAGGCACTAAACATGGCACTAATTTTGTTCACTTCTGCAGGAAAGCACTGGAGGCAATGAAAAGTACTGCCCGTATTGGAAAATGCTGAAACCAACCAGTTCGAGAAAATAAAAATGGCGGGCCCTGGAGATTGGACTGCAAGTGTTAGGAGTAAAATCCCCGATGCGTAGCCTTATGACTCTGGTCTGTCAAGGGCACAATTTAGCTAATATTGTTCTCTAGTAGTCGTGTTAATTGATGAAATTAGTTAAGCCAGAAAGTGGTATACTGCAAGTGTTAAGGTAAAACTCTCAATGTGTGGCCTGATATTACTAGAGAACAATATTAGGCTATTGACAAACATATGGTAAACATGAAGAATTGGGATATGTAAATATGTGCTAGATTTCAGAAATTTTCACAGTTTCAACTACTCCCTCCGACCCAAATTAGTTTGTCTAGATTCGATTGTATCTAGACATGATTTAGTATTAGATACATCCGTCTTTTGATAAATTTGGGTTAGTGGGAGTATTTTTTTTTGCTTCTAGTAGTTGCTTGGTTGTTTGGTGTAGCTCTCTGCTTGCTTCCAGTGCTCATTGCAAGGCCGTGAGGCACATCAGATATGACCGATGGATGATGCAACCATGTCAGTATTGCATTCTCCTATTCAAAACTACATAAAAAAATAGACATACTCTGAGAAATTACCTAGCGCAAATCGCAGAGAGAGAGGTAGGGTCACATTCGCCAGCCACGCCATCCTCCTCATAGTTTTCCAAATGGAGATGATACTCCGGACCTCTGTATCAATGCACACAGTCTTCTTTATTTATTAGTCAATACAGTCTTATAAAGAAAATACATGGATCAACTTGAAGTCACCTCACTAACGACCACTGTTGCAACACTATAACACTAGCCATGTCAGGGCCAGCGCTCTGATCTTACACCTACACATATCATCACAAAACCAAAGGCCTCACTCAAACCGCCTAGCAGCAGCAGGGAGCACAAACCGGTCCCGATGACCCTCAACGTGCACCATCGTATGCGCTCCAGAAGTCAGCGTTGCCATCTTCCGCTAAACCATCTTCAGGAGAGGGATCTGGGCATTGACATTCCAGCCTGTCGTGATGTTACCACGATGCCAAACAACGCCATTGCCATGTACGCTTCCAACATGACATGTCCGTCGCCAAGACCGCGTCGCACGACATCACCGAGACTCGCCATTGTCAACGCGGTAGATAAACACCGCTCCACGACCAGACCGATAGGTGTGGTCGTCACCTCCGGACTCGCCCCACACGAAGCGACCTGGCCACCTGGGGGGTGGGGCGGGGGGTGGGGCGGGGCAGGGATTCTCAACCGTCCTCCTCATGGGGCTTGAAAATCTGGGGCAGAGGAGCTACAATGACTGCGCGAGTAGAGTGCCAGGGTGTCTAGGGTTAACAAAAGTAACCAAATGCGCGGGTAGAGTGCCTTTTTTTCAGTTTATCACTTCCTCCTACGACCGTGCTAAATCTGAACCGTATCTCATTTTCTTTTGTCCGAGTCAGGCGTTCCAAATCGTTTAATGTTTGTGTGTTAGGATTTGTGTGGGTTGTGGAGTGGCACCATCGGCACAGACGTAGAAAAATCTGTTATATTTGCTGTTGAGACCAACTAGTCTAGAATCATCACGGTAGATCTTTTCCTGTAAGGTTCTAGTCGAAATCTGAGAGGGAGAGGAAGTTCGGGAGAGAGAGAGAGAGAGGCTACCTGCACCGGTGGAGCTCGAGGAGCCCGAGCCGGTTGCCATGGGGAGGGCGACGGCGTGAGCGTGGGCAGTGGTGGCAGCGTCGATGGTGCTTCCCGTCACTCTACGCGAAGCCCTCGATCGAAAGGGCGTAGGGAGTGGTGCACGGTCAACCTCGTTGGTTGTGCCGCCGGCCCCCACTTGTTTATATACGCGTAGGTGATAGGGGCCCACCAACCAGAGGGGTTGGGCGTCCCCGATCAGGACGTGGTCAAAGGTTCGGTCGAGCCGTTGGGCTCGATCGTGTGGAGATCAACCTTACATTTTCCCCCTTGATCTCAACTTTACTTTTAAATTTATACTTTACTCGTTTCATCACGGATTAGTACATAGAGCATGTTTCATCGTCACAGCTCAATTGCCGATAGAATCAAACAGCCACTATATATTTTTCTGTTTTGAAACAAATCCTGTTACTTTTGGGCCTCAGTAGTCCAGGAATCATATGCTTTCCATTAAACCCATGCCAGCTAGGTGCTCCTTGAACACATTGGGTGGTAAGCCTTTCGTTAGCGGATCCGCAAGCATATCCTTTGTCCTTATATGCTCGAGACTTATAGTTTGATCCTGGACTTTATCCTTCACAACATAGTACTTTATATCTATAGACTTTGTAGCATTACTCGACTTGTTGTTGTGAGCATAGAATACTGTGGGCTCGTTGTCACAGTACATCTTTAGTGGCCTGCTGATGCAGTCAACCACTTTCAAGTCGGGTAGAAATTTCTTTAACCATAACGCCTGTCCCATGGCCTCATGACATGCTATAAATTCTGCATACATCGTAGATGATGCAACTATCGACTGTTTGCCGTTTCTCCACGAAATAGCACCTCCTGCGAGAGTAAAGACATATCCTGTCGTGGACTTTCTGTCGTATTTATCTCCCGCAAAATCCGCATCTGAATACCCTCTTATTTCTAGGGAATCAGATCTTTTATATGTTAGCATGAGGCCTTTTGTGCCTTGCACATAACGCAAAGCTTTCTTTACCATCTTCCAGTGTTCTATGCCTAGATTCTCTTGATATCTACCGAGTACCCCGGTGATAAAAGCTAAGTCAGGGCGAGTGCACACTTGTGCATACTGTAAGCTTCCAACAGCCGAAGCATATGGTACTGACTTCATTTGATCGATCTCATATTGGTTCTTTGGACATTGGGATTTTCCAAAACTATCGCCCTTGACTATGGGAGCAGGTGTTGCATTACCCGCATGCATATTGTATTTCTTTAGAATCTTTTCACAATATGCTTTCTGTGATAGTCCTAACACTCCATTCTTTCTATCTCGGTGAATTTCTATGCCCAAAACATAAGAAGCTTCATCAAGGTCTTTCATGTCAAAATTTGAAGACAAGAACTTCTTTGTTTCTAGTAGTAGACTGACATCACTGCTAGCAAGCAAGATGTCATCCACATACATAATTAGGAAAATATATTTCCCACTTTTAAACTTTGCATAAATGCAGTTGTCCTCAACATTCTCTTTGAATCCAAATCTTTTAATTGTATCTCTTTAAACCACTGCCTAGAGGCTTTCTTTAACCCATAAATGGATTTCTTTAGGCGGCATCCCATATGTTTCTTCCCCTCCATGAAAAAACCCCTGGGTTGTTTCATGTAAATATTTTCTTCTAAATCTCTATTTAGAAATGCCGTCTTAACATCCATTTGATGCAACTCTAAATCAAAATGTGCAACTAGTGCCATTATGATTCTAAAGGAGTCCTTACATGAGACCGGAGAAAAAGTCTCATTGTAATCTACCCCTTCTCTTTGCGTAAAGCCTTTTGCCACAAGTCTAGCTTTGTATTTTTCTACATTTCCATTGGAGTCATACTTTGTTTTGTAGACCCATTTGCATCCTACTGTTTTGGCTCCTTTAGGAATTTCCTCTAAGTCCCAAACATGGTTGGAACTCATTTATTTCATTTCATCTTCCATTGCCTCCACCCACTTGGCTGAGTGAGGGCTTCTCATGGCTTCTTCATATGAGGTAGGATCGCCCTCCATATGAACTATTTTTGTGTTGTAGACTTTGTAAATTTCTTTGGAAATGGCTGGTCTTCGTTCTCTTTTAGACCTTCTGAGTTCATCAGACTCTTGCTCATTTCGTGCCTCAGGTTCTAGCACATTTTCAGTATGTGGATGTTCTGGCTCCCTTTCGTGCTCAACAGTGGGTTCAGGTGGCTCCTGATGGACAGGTTCTAAACTTTCTCCCATTGTTGTCACGTGTGGAGTCACAACAGGTGCCGGCACCACAACCTCAGGGGTTGTAGATGTTGGCACAACAGGTAGCGAGAAAAATGGCTCCTAAGTCATAGGATTAGGTGCATGCACCCTCTTATCCTCAAGATCAATTTCCCGAGCTACCGTGCTCCCTCTCATCAATTCGTCCTCCAAGAAGACTGCATGTCTCGTTTCTACAAACTTTGTGTATCTGTCAGGACAGTAGAAACGGTAGCCTTTTGATTTATCTGGATAGCCAATGAAGTGGCAAGATACTGTTTTGGGGTCTAACTTTGCAACGTTTTGATTGAAAACTTTTGCCTCAGCTAGGCTCCCCCAGACCCTCAAAGGGTGCAGAGAGGGGACTCTGCCTATCCACAATTCATACGGTATTTTGGGCACCGACTTGGTACTCTGTTGAGAATGTGAATGGCGGTTTTAAGCGCCTCCATCCACAATCCCAATTGGAGGGTGGAATAGCTCATCATGTTGCGCACCATATCCATAAGGGTACGATTACGCCTTTCAGCTACTCCGTTTTGCTGAGGTTCGCCCGGCATAGAATACTGGGCGACTATTCCATTTTCCTGTAGGAACCTTGCAAAAGGTCCTGGAACTTGACCATATGGATTATGACGACCGTAGTACTCCCCCCACGGTCAGACCGGACTATCTTAATTCTTTTATCATGCTGATTTTCTACTTTAGCTTTGAAAATTTTAAATTTATCCAATGCTTCGGATCTTTCTTTAATTGGATAAATATAACCATACCGGGAGTGATCATCCGTGAATGTTATGAATGAATCATAACCATCCACACTTTTCACAGGAAACGGTCCACAAATATCAGTGTGGATTATTTCTAGTGTAGCTATACTTCGGTTTGCACCCTTTTTAATTTGCTTTACATACTTTCCTTTGATGCAATCTATGCATTGCTCGATATCTGAGAACTCTAACGGAGGAAGAATGTCATTTTTAACGAGGCTTTCTATTCTTCCCCTCGAAATATGGCCTAATCTGCAGTACCATAACTTCGATGAGTCAAGAGTTCGCTTTCTTTTCTTTTGTTCTTTGTTCGACAAGGGAACTTGTTCATTCACATCACACACAGAAAACACTTTCTCATGCAAGGATAATAAATAAAGCTTGTCATGTAGTGAAGCAACACCCACACAAGTATCTTTCAACCAAATGGCACATTTGCCATATCCAAAATAACACTCATACATGTCTTTATCCAGACACGACACACTTATTAAGTTTCTATGGATGGAAGGAACAAATAAAACATCCTTAAGCAAAAGAGTAAAGCCATCAGCTAGCTCCAGAGGAATGTCGCCAACAGCCTCCACTTCTGCTTGAATCCCGTTAGCGACTTCAATGAGTCTTTCTCTTCTTGGCAAAGTCCTTCTCGAACAGAATCCCTATAAAGAGTTGGCAACATGAACAGTTGCACCAGAGTCAATCCACCAAGTAGATTTAGAAAACTTTTCATACAAGGATTCATTTACAAAAGAGACTATGTCTTTATCGTTCTTTGCCATTATGGACTTTAGCCATATTGGGCAATCCTTTTTGAAGTGGCCAGGCTTTTTGCAATGGTGGCACCGATCTTTGTCCCCAGGGAGAGACTGCTGATACTGATGCTGGTGCTGTAGGGGGCCCTTGCCATGTGGCTTGGAAGGGGAGCCACCATGGTTGCTGTTGGTGAAGTTCCTCTTCCTGTTGTCCTTCACGTAGTTCAAAGAACCACCGTGAATGGACTTCAGCCTTTCTTCCTCTTGAGAACACATCCCTATGGTCTTTTCAATGTCCCACTTTTCATGGGACATGTTATAGTTGACAACAAAGGTGTCAAACTGTTGAGGCAGTGAAGCCATCACCAAGTGAACAAGGAGTGCAGCCTTTAGCTCCAAAACAGCATCCATGGGCTTAAGTTTAGCCGCCATGTTGCTCATCCGGAGTCTCTTATGCCATGTGCACCTCCAATGTACCTTTCTGTTACCAGCTGTTTCAGCAGGTGGGGCATATGTCTTTAGAAGAACCACTGAACTGGCTCTTTATCTTTTCTATAAACTCCCATGCAGAAGCACACTTTGCAATTGAGCCTGCATTAGCATTCTCAATTGTGTTGTTTATAAAAATAATGCAACTTTTGTTGATATTAAACATCTTTTGATTCTCTAAGGTATATGCCATATCCAATAGAGCATGGTCCCTTTTCTTTTCCTGCCATGCAACATCATCATCTTCTCTTCTTTAAACCACAATGATGTGTAACTATAACAACAATTGCATGCATTAATCCAACGTTAGTATAAATTAAAACATACAACTGTTTATGCAATTAAATCTATATCACCGTTGGGCAGATAATAGAGATAAATGCACATATTATTGCAACATAACATGATCATCTTTAACATAACCATAATTGTTTTAATAATCACTTTAACATAAAATAACAAATCATGATCATGCTATTAATAACATTGGTTATAAAATAACACAATCATAATCACATTTTAATATCACTTTATCACATCTTTGAAAATTTAATTATCACTTTTTTGCATTTAAGCAATTGCCTTTATCTATTTGAAGCGGAATAGGAATACAAAATTCATGAACTTTTATACTTTACAGAAATATTTCTGTTACTTTTGAATTCTCCAAACAAGTTTTCGTTGGAATAATTTGAGTAGAAAAAACTGTGTGAAAATTTGCTCAAAAAATGAACAAAAAACATCAAAAAACTGTTTTGTAAAAATAAACAGAGAAAACTCTCTGGGTGGGTCTTTGATTTACAATTTTGCGGCCCACAGCCCGCCCGCTCGCTGGTTTACGCGCCGCTCGGCGCGTTCCTTTGCGGCCTGCATGAAACAGCCCAGCCCAGCCCAGCAACCTCTGTCGGCAGCGCCTGGTGGCCCACGGCCCGCCTAGGCTCGCCGCCGCCCAACCCTGGCCGTCGGATTAGATCCGACGGTCTCCCGTGCATTTTGCTAGGTCAAAAAAACGACCCCCGACCTGGCCCCGTCGCAAAACCCTAGTCCCACATTTCCCCCACGAGCTCAACTCTCTGTCCCGCTCGTGGCGACGACTGGAGCCACCGAGCACTCGCGCCCGGCGCCCCACCGGTGACGGCACGAAGGCGGCTGGCGTAGCTTTCCCCTCTCTGTTTCTCCTCTTCCCCACCTCCAGCTCTGTCACGCGTGGAGGATCCGGAGCACCCGCTCGGTGCGGCGATGCAGAGGAGGCGGCGTCGTTGCTGGTCCCTTCGTCGGTCGCGCGTTCCCCTTGCGGTGAGCGTGCTGCCGTCGAACGGGCTGGCTGCGGTGCCTTTTGAGCACGGCGGCGGTGAGGAAGAGAAGACCTAACAGCCCCCTGCCGCCCCTTCACGCTGGCGTCCGCGTGGTCTGGTGGTGTCTCCGTCGGCCCAACGGCCGGCGGCGAGCCTTTGCCCCCGAAGGGGTCACTCCCTTTCGGCCGTGGCGGAGGAGGGGTGTCCCCTCCACTGCCATGTTCTTCCTCCAACGGCTCGGCTTGTCGATGCCCGTCGGTTGGAGAGGAACGACGCGGCCTCACGGCGGCGCACTTTGCCGGCGAGCACGAGGCTGCCAGGTGAGGTCTTTTTCCCCTTCTTCCCTCTTTCTCTGTTAGGGTTAGGATTTGGGATTTCTTTGCCTTTCCTTTTCGGGATTTATCAATTGGGGATGAACTAGGGTTTGATGAATAAAACTTTTCTGTGATTTATTTCTACCGGAAAAAAAATCTAGAGCCTAGACTTGCTCTGATACCAATGTTATATTTGTTGTTGAGACCAACTAGTCTAGAATCAACACGGTAGATCTTTTCCTATAAGGTTCTAGTCGAAATCTGAGAGGGAGAGGAAGTTCGGGGGAGAGAGAGAGAGAGAGAGAGAGAGAGAGAGAGAGAGAGAGAGAGAGAGAGAGAGAGAGAGAGAGAGAGAGGCTACCTGCACCGGTGGAGCTCGAGGAGCCCGAGCCGGTTGCCATGGGGAGGGCGACGGCGTGCGCGTGGGCAATGGTGGCGGCGTCGGTGGTGCTTCCCGTCACTCTGCACGAAGCCCTCGATCGGAAGGGCGTGGGGAGTGGCGCACGGTCAACCTCGTTGGTTGTGCCACCGGCCCCCACTTCTTTATATACGCGTAGGTGACAGGAGCCCACCAACCAGAGGGGTTGGGCGTCCCGATCAGGACGTGATCAAAGGTTCGGTCGAGCCGTTGGGCTCGATCGTGTGGAGATCAACCTTACAAAATCTACTACTCCATTCGTCTAAAAATAAGTGATTTAAGTTTGTCTAGACAAAAAAACTACTAGTAAAACGATTCATAAAGATCACATACGCTTTTTTGGGCGTATGCACGGATGTTCTGTATAATCCACTATTTGTGTTATTTTTCATTGCAGTTGACACCTTCAGGAGTCGCAGCTTCGATGTGAAATACTCTAGCAATAAAACATATGGAATTTTCTACCACCCTTGCTTCGGAAGAGTGGGTAGATAAAATAAGAGAGCGGCCATTTTCTTTTCTTTGTCGATATACATATCCCTTCACATCTGTCTGTACTTGATCCATGGTTGTAAGACCTCCTTCTCGATGAACATTATTACAATAAAAGGCTAGGCTGAGTATACATCACGTCCAGGGCTTCGATCCCTATTCCAAAAAAAAATTATCTGTACTTTGAAAGATCTTCAAATTCAGAACGGATGATCCTTAAGTAGTACTAACATTAGTAAAATGTAAATATTACTGGCTAGCTTCTGTCACACACAAGCAAAAAATGCTAGCGCCTGCATGTTGACCAAAGACTTCCCCGTCTCTCGAGACGACGCTGACGGAAAGTCTACACATCCCCCACAGTACTGGCTAGCAGAGGTAGCTAGCCGCGTGCTGTCCAGCAGCAGGCAGCTGCTCTCCATCACGCCGGCCGGCCGTGAGCCGTCGCTTCACAATTTGAGACCGGCGTGCACCGCAAGGCAGACAAGGCAAGCCTGGTCGTAGTCTCCTCCGTCGCATCACATACTCAGTCAGACGAGGTAAAAATGCAACAGTAATTATCGCCGTGAGGAGCAGTACCAATTGCTGTGGTGATCTCATATTTTTTTTTTTTTTTTTGCTGCGGAGAGGAAATTGCAGTTTCCACCCCTTTGAAAACAAGCTTTTGCAAGCATCACCAATTCTACAATGTTTTTGCAGGTTTCACCCCTTGTATGCCCTAATTTGTTTCACATCCCACCAGTTTTTCACTAATAGGAGTACAGTGCTTAGCTCAGTTGGCAAAAAAAATGAAGCTTATTAACGGAGAGCTGGTGAAATGTGCAACAAAATAAAAGTTGCATAAGTGGCGATCCATGGAATTTCCTCCGCCGTGGAACCTACTCGTGCGTGCAGAACCCTGGTAGTAGAAACGTTTTTTTTTTTTCCTTTTGGCAATGAAGCCTTGTAGTAGTTGCAACGTTTTTTGACGAGGGGTTAAAAGATTCCAAGAAAGTACCGGTGCTATCATGTCTCTCAAATCCTGCTAGAGCCGGTTCCCCATAGTGCCCCACCACCACGACTTTACTACTGCTGCCCAAGTACTACCGCACTGTACGCGACTGCGCACACGCCATGTGCCAGCGCGCTTTCACGCGGCTCTGCAACGGAAATTGGCGAACAAATTTTTAGGGGAACCCGCCGGGAAACTTTGGCGGGAAATAACCATATCCAGAAATTTTTGCCAGACTAGTTCGCTCGCTCAGCGCCAGCAGAATTACCCGTCTCGGTGGCGGGCGTTCACAGTTTTCTTTTGCCTCACCGGCGCAGACGCAGTTCCGACACGCGCAGAGAATATCGGAGCACACGCGCGGGCCACGTGAGCGTCAGCCCCGGCCACCGGAATGGGGAATCCACCTCTTCCGTCGCAGCCGCCCCGATGAGCAGCCTGACCTCATCCGGCAACTTCTCTTTCACCAAGAATTTTTTTCGGTATATTTGTTCCCCGAAAGGAGAAAGCAAATCAAATAGCTTGTGACTATAGAAAACGATGGATCAAGCGGAGCAATTATTAAATCTAACACACGACAGGGCACCGTCAGTTTATTATTAAGGGCAGGGCAGGGCAGGGCAAGTTCAGGAGCTGTTTAGCGGGTTCAGAACACAAACGGTACACATGATCAGAGCGCGGCGTGCCTAATCCTAGTCTTAAACCTCCGGAAACCTCTGGCCGCGGCCGAACGCTACTCGTCCAAAAGTTCAGATTAAGGCAAACTTCGGTGACGACGACGACGACACGTACGGGCGGCGGGCGGGCGGATTGATTGATTTTGGTCAGCGGGGGCGGGCCACCGCGCGGCCGATGACGCGCTCCACCGACTTCCGGTGCCCGTCCCGCGGCGGGCCGAACCGCACCGGCAGGAACTCCTTGTTGCCGCCGCAGGGGAACCTGGATCCGGAGAAGTGCCCCGACAGAGCGTCCACGCCCTGCGAGCAGAGCAGAGCAGAGCAGGCAGAAATTAGTTACGGCGGCAGCCGGAGGAGAAGACGGCGGGCCTCTGGGAGGACGCGTACCTGGATGTCGGCGTGCACGACCTCGCACACCTTCCCGGAGCCGATGGCGGCCCAGCTGTGGCCGTGGAGGAACGCGTGCAGCCGCCGCGCCGCAGTCGCCGTCGTCATGTTGACGAACGCGTACCCCTTGTTGTACTTTGTCCTGCGCCGCCGCGAAATCCAGAAAAAAAAAGTTCGGATCGGGCAAAACAGGAGCCGGCGACAGCACGGAGATGGGGGAAATGGCTGCTCACCTGAAGTCTATCGGGAGGTAGAGGAAGTCGTACTCCGATCTGACGAAGCCGACGGCGCGCCACTCGGGATTGTTGTTCTCCTGGGCGCAATGCTGGTCCAGAATCGCCATGAACCTCCGTTTCCTGCGCGCATCCACCGAGAACCCAATCGATTGGTGTCCGCGCTCACCGGATTGACGAAAGAAAGGAAGGGGAAATGGCTAGCGGCAGACTTACACGAAGCTGTTGGGGATGTTGCAGATCATGAGAGATGTCTTGTCGCTGGTTGGGTCGAAGGCCCGCTTGCCCCCGACCACGAGGGGCAGAGGCGGCGGCGAGGCGGGCGTGGGCGTCGCCCTCCTCCAGGGCGTGAGGACGGAGCGAGGGGAGAAGTTGTCTTCCGCCTCTGCCTTGGGGGACTCGTCGATCTCCGCGATGCCGCAGCGCGTCGCCGGTAGCGGCGGCGGAGGCGACCAGGGGAAGGGCGGGAACGCGGGGAGCGTCCCCCCGGAGTAGGCGCAGCCCACGGGAGCGAGCGGGCCGCCGCACGCCGCCGGCAGCGGGGGCGGCGGGAGGAGGCAGCTGGGGGGCAGGGTGAGATGACGAGCCTTGGTGGAGTAGAGCTGCCCGCGGGCGTAGGCCACGGAGACGTCGAACGGAGGAGCGGCGGGGGGCTGGTCCAGGCGGGAGGCGGAGGTGGCGGCCATGGCTACTATGGCACTGGTACTTTTTTTTTTCACTGGGGTACTGGGGGAAAAGTGGGAAGAAGGAAAGACTGGGCACGACCACGGGAGGACTTGAGGAAGCACCAGCTGGCGATGTCTAAGCTAAACGTGGCACTCACGAAAGAACGGCAACACCGCCACAGCCTCGGCTTCTACTCCACGGTTCTTTTTTTTTTCTTTTTTTTGCAAACTTAATATCTTAGTCAACTCAGGTCAAACAGTTTTTCTTTCACAAGATGGCTAGTTAAACAGGGGAGAACACGTGATCTGAACTTGTTCAGAGAAATGGACATGTGGTGCGATTTTGAAGTGGTGACGTCGTGTAAGGTGATAGTTTTATACTATATACTTCTATTTTGAGTAACCCGATACCATTAAAGTTGAATGGGGTACATTGGATACATTTTTGCAGTATCTCATATCTAGTAAAATAGACATCTAATACCAAGTAGGACCCATATGAATTTTTCTTTTTCTGTCTCCTCTATAGTACTTGTCTTCCTCATTCTCCTCTTCCCCACAACGTCAGGATCCAATCCCCAGTCCTAGCCATCGCTCGCCCAACCCTGTTGCATGCTTACTCGCTCTAACTATCCCTTCCCTCCTCTCAGCCAGGGAAGTTGCCAATGGAAGCTATCCGTAGAGCCCGAAAAAGCTCGACGCTAAATATCTAGGCCCAAGCCTGGCCCGGCCCAACAGTCGGGTCTAAATCTGCTGCCCTATTCTGTCAAAAATAGAAAAGCCCATCGGGCCATCAGCCTCGTTAAATCACCAATGTGTGAAGCCCATGTCTGGCCAAGTCTTTGGGATCAAATATGTAGCTCATGCCCGACCTGTGGGCATGATTAGGCCCGGCCCACGGGCCTATTTTCATGTCGGGCTACCCATGCGCATGTTTGCTCCAACCCGATAGTCCCTACACGCAATTGCCTAAGCGGCTCATAAGTAGTAGCGCTGATGCCTCCATCCACTCAGCCATGGAGATGCTACTGCTCAGCCGCGGAGGTGCTCCCCTGGACGAGCCTCGGCCATCGTCTACTTGTTGGAATCATCTAGAAATGGCCAAAATCGGTCCATATCGATGGCTCGCCGAAAATTTGTAGGGATTTGACCAGAATCGTAGTACGATGGTGGAGTTTTGCCAGATTTCGGCGAGTCCAGAGCTAGTCCGGTGAGTGTTGCGATGAAAGTTTACTCATGCCAATCTTTTTCCTACTATCAGGGGTAAAGATTTTACCACGAAAATATTTTATATTGGGTTCATGAGGGTCGATTTTGGGGGAGCTGGATTTCCCCCCGATACCTAGCCGTTTTACGGGATCTAATTTGATCATTATTTTGCAATTTTGAGTTTTATACTTCCAGATAACACAGTGCATATGTATCGGTCTTAACCTACATATTTTGTATGTTAGTATTTTCTT
Organism: Avena sativa; assembly: GCA_916181665.1. Lineage (NCBI taxonomy): Eukaryota > Viridiplantae > Streptophyta > Magnoliopsida > Poales > Poaceae > Avena > Avena sativa. The sequence goes on from OV702297.1 coordinate 413,489,077, forward strand.
TCCCCGTAGTGTCATACATATTTTTTTTTATCATGTCTAAATCTTTTTAATTGCTTCTATGGTCTCACGTGTTTCTACTATGTCATGTACTTCCAGTAGTGGCCTCAATGCAAAGTTTCTCAGCGGTAGCGCTGGGCTCACCATGATTATTTGCCTCTTCTATGTGAAGCTTCTTGGTGATGTCGGCGGCATCTTGACGATACTTATCTTGAAGGGTTCTCGTGAAGTGCTTGAAGCGCTCAAGTTTTTAGGGATCTCGAACCTCTCATCTCTTTCCACTTGATCTTTCTTTGGCGAACATCATATGGTGAGTACATCCCTACTACTGATACACCCGTTGGACCTACAAAAACATTACAGGGACCTCTCACAAGAGCTCATGCATGACAACTCAATTATTAGATATTTTCGTTTCTAGGAACTCTTTCCAATATAAATAAGAATATGATGTTGCCTAAATCAGATGTATTTATGTTACTTAGAAATGATGACCTAGCAAGGACGGAAGGGACAAGTAGAGCATGGTCGTGCATGGAGATTGTCACAAGCGTGTGAGGATTGACGATGACGCTGCAAGTGGAGATTTTAGGACTTTGAAGCCACCAAAATGTTGGAAGGATGCTTGGACGAATTTCACAAGATACCAACTCATATTGATCGTCCAAGGCTTTATTTGGTGTTGTGTCACCTTATTTTATGGGTCAGACCCATGTATTTTTGAGCTAGATAATATAGTGGTATTTAGAGGTTGTTTGTGTGAAGGAAGACCCATCTAGAGGTGTTTTTGTCTGGCCCAGTAGGGCTAGATGAAAATCCCTTCTCTTCCTCCATATAACCCCCTCCTAGTCGTTATTAGAACTTGGATTTTGTTTAGATTAAAAGTTAGCCATCGCTACAACTCTCATGTACTTCGGTTCTTTCCAACGACTCGACCAAGACGACTTATTCAGAATCCCATCATATTCAATAAAGTTTTCATCTATATTCGCAATATCTTGAGTGCATACTTAGTTCTTACTTGTTCTCGTTTGCTCGCAAGGATTAAGGACCTTCGTGGTCAGGCCGATCGTGCATCTACAAAATCATTAACCTCTAGAAGATTGGTTTAGCAATTGCATTAGCACAACGTTGCTGCACGTTATAGTCAAATCATCAAGATCAAACTCCACCAGGTCGATTTATCATGTCTCGTAGAAAGATCGGGCATTGTCCCTATCAAGTGGTATCAGATTTCAGGTTGCTCGGTGAGATCTGACGGTTTCCATAAGTTAGATTGGATATGTTCTTCATACCTACAGTCCATGAAAAAAGGCAAAAATATTAGGGTTGGATGATCCCGTCCCATAACGAGCCACTTCATGATCTTTTTAGTTTTGCATCCTTGAGTTTATGTGTGCATCATCGTGTTAAGTTGCTGGTCTTAGCGTCTAGTTTCTTTTGAGTTTTGAGTTCTATTCATGTTTGTCATGCCACCGCCGCACTATTCAAGCCACACCATGTTGTTCCCCACCACCACCTCCACATCACCACCACCACAATTTCCTCCACCATCAATCTTGGTTTCAATTTCCATCACGATAGATTTTTTTGTTCTAGTTCAATTCAGGTACTTTTAGATCTAAATCTAGATCTATTTCTCCAAAAAAAATTGGGCAACCCTGTCAGCCGCCTCGCTAGACAACATACACCCTCTGCCCTCTGGTGAGAGAAAAAAAACCGGGCACCCCTCTCAGCCTCGCCGGACCATAGACACCCTCTTCCCTCGGTCGAGCCCCCCAAACAAATTCCTATTTTAGGCTTCTATATGTTGTTGTGACACACCATGACTACGTTGGTGTTCTAGGCTCGCGTCTTTAGTATGTTCTAGCCTAGGACCAACATAGTACAGTGATGCGCTCAGATCACTTTAGAGCTTCGTTGGGAGACCCCAAGAAGAAGGTATGATGAGCACAACAGCAGGTCTTCCCTCGAAAAGAAACCAAGGTTATCGAACCAGTAGGATAAAGAAAATGACCCAAAGGTGTTGTTAGCAACTTGGAAACCTACACAACACAAACTCAAGACTTTGTCCCAACGAATAGTGAGGTTGTCAATCTCACCAGTTTGCTGAAAACAAAGGATTAACTGTATGGTGTGGAAGGTAATAGTGGTTTGCAGAAAGTAAATAGTAACAGCGGAAGATGTATCAATGGTAAAGATTGGACCGGGGTCCATAGTTCACTACAGGTGCTCTCTTTAAGATAAACAAACATGGCATGTTGGGTAAAAAATTACAACGGGGCAATTGACAAGACAGAGCAAGGCATAACAATGCAATACTAAACATTCATGATCCTATGAGATTTGAATAGGCAATACAACAAGATACATAGACCGCCATCCAACTGCATCTATGACTAGTAATCCACCTTCAGGTTATCATCCGAACCCCCTCCAGTATTAAGTTGCAAGCAACAGATAACTGTTTTAAGTAAAGTGTGTAAGGTAAACAATCCACTTGTTCCACGAACAAGAGATTGTTGTTTTCTCTCTAGTAGCAACAACACATCTACAACCTTAGAGATTTCTGTCACTTCCCCAGATTAAATAGAGGCATGGACCCACTATCGAGCATAAATATCCCCTCTTGGAGTCACTAGCATCTACTTGGCCAAGATAGCTACTAGAAATAGAGAGCATGCAAGATCATAAACAACATAGACATGATAGAATCAATAAGATAGAACCATTAATCAATCTGACATAGTAATCTCAATATTCATCGGATCCCCGCAAACACAACATGCATGATTACAAATAGATGATCTTGATAATGAACGGAGCTCACAAGATCTAAACATGGTAGCACAAAGGAGGAGAAACAACCATCTAGCTACTACATGGACCCATAGTCCAAGGTGGAACTACTCACGCATCATACCGGAGGCTGGCATGGTGATGAAGAAGGCCTCCGGGATGACCTCCCTTCCAGTAGGGTGCTGGGAAGAGCTTCAGATCCACCTGATCTAGGGATGATGGTGGTGGCGGCTATGGAATGTTTCGTCGAGGATTGATCGGGTACTTACGGTTTAGGTATTGGGGGATTCTTATAGGCGAAGAGGCGAGGCAGGGGCACCCGGGGTGGCCGCACCCCCCAGGGGGTGGGCCAGGCCAGGCCGCGCGGCCAGGGGTGTGGCCCCCTGGTAGCTCCCCTTTGTCTCGTATTCTGGCTCCGTGTTCCCCACAGTAAAATATTGACTTTGGCTATTGTCCCGTCCAATTCTGAGAATATTCATTTTCTGCCTTTTCTGGAACCAAAAACATAAGAAAACACGCAACTGGAACTGTGGAATCTTGTTAATAGGTTAGTCCCAGAAAACATATAAAAATACCTCAAAGTGAAGACAAAGCAAATCAAAGTAAATACAAAACAAACATGGAACATCAAAAATTATAGATACGTTTACGACGTATCAAGCATCCCAAGCTTAGATCCTGCTCGTCCTCGAGTAGGTAAGTGATAAAAAGAATAATTTTTGAGGTGACATGCACCATCAAAATCAAGATCAAACCATTTGCAAGCATTGAAAGCTGGTATCAAAGAACTCTAAACATGAGCATGAAAGAAGAAGTTCTAACAGTAAGACAAAGTAACTGTGCGTGCAACATGGAAGGTTACAAACAAAGATCATGAATAACAATTCATTGAAAGATGTTTGTTTGTTTCACATACAGAAAACATAGCATAGTGGCATTCAGCTTGTCCCTCATGGAGTATCAACAGATGCATAGGTCACCTTCAAAGTTCCTAAGAGTGACTAGATACAAATAGTTCATGAGCAAGCAATATAAAAAATATGCATCAATCAATAAGTTTTGGAACAATGCACATAGAACTAAGAATGGCAACTATGCTCTCTTAATTGGTGCCTAAGGATAGAAGGTGGAGACTCAATATAATAGTGTAAGAAAGGCCCTTCATAAAAGGGAAGCAGGGATTTCAAGTCTCATAAAGAGCTTCCAAAAATTATGGTACTTATTAGCTTTTAGCTCTCATTGCCCCTATCATAAGCATCCTGAAGTGATTAAGGTTAAAGTGAACAAACTATGGAGTATATGCTTGACAAAGTATAAGTTGGCAATCTCATGTCCCTTGAATACGAGGGCCGCTCCTCATGCTACTCAAGTTTAGTTACCGGTAAGTTCTTGTCATAGTAAGTACATGTGTATCATAGAGAACCGTCAATGGGGTACCCCTTACACATGATACGGGAGCTATCCCATAATAAAAATGACAAGGCAAGCAGACAATAAGCATCCCAGCAATCTTCTTATTTACCATGGGAAAATGGTACTTTTTTCTCCCTTTCCTCTTTTCAGTGTGTCTTTTTTTAAGAAGAAAGCTTCATAGATTGCTCACTATGGTGATAGTGCAAGTTTCCACCATGATTAGGCATGGCTTAGGCTAGCGGCCCAGGCATTTCTCTAACACATATACATAAGTCCATGGACTTAAAAGCTCCCCTTTCATTTCACACCAATGACATCCGCAAACAAAAGAGCATGATATCAACTGGGTACAATGTACAAGTGCAATGTTGAAAGCATTCCCCATGACAACATGGTTCTGCTAATCCCAACATATAAGTGCAAGCATATACAACATAGATGACACAATGGTTCAAGTTTATTAGTGGCAAGAAAAATAAAGTGTGCCATCAAGTTTGTGAGAGCTTTAATCACTAAGTTTTCACATAACAAAGTGACTTTTTAATTGGAAGGTAAATGAAACAAGAATATACTTGGAATGGTGTAACACACCATGCATAGGAATTTGTAGTGGACACTTTGGAATAACTTGGTTTATTGGGAGTTGGATGCATGAGTAGATCTTACTCATACAAGTGGAGGCTAGCAAAATACTAGGAGCGACCAACTAAGAGAGCAATAATGGCCATAATCATGCAGAGCGACAAAACACTACTAATCAAAGCATAAAGTGGCACCACAAGTCAAAAGCTAAATGATTATAGAGGCTATGGTGACTGGTTCATAGTCATAACATGGTGTGAGCATGTGCCAAGACAACCCAAACAAAGCATCAAAGGAGAATACCACAATACTATGCTTCTGTATGCTAAAATAGCGCATGATTCTTTCAAGGCACATTAAGCAATCCTAATTGTTTGAAACAAGTCATGCTATAGCAATAATCACTAAGCATACGGCCAAAACAACATCTATCATGACTTGCTAAAGTCTAAGTCACAGTCAAAGCAAGCTCCTCTTGTACTACTAAGCAAGAACTTCCTACTCCTCTCCAACACCAATCAACGTATTTGAAGCAACACAGCGAGAACGGGGGTTCAAACTACTTTATTCAAGCAAACTAAAACCAAAAACGAAAACTAAGATCTCCAAGAACAACACAACATGTGCATGAAACAATAAAAACGAAGTGTCTAGAAAGACCTGAGATTTTTATTGATGAAGAAGGGGATGCCTTGGGCATCCCCAAGCTTTTATGCTTGTACCTCTTGAATATTTCTTGGGGTGACACGGGGTGGCATCCCCAATCTTGAGCTTTTTTCCATTCTTCATCTCATTACATCATTCTTCCTCTACACTTGCAAATTTTCCTTCATACAAAACTTCACACAATCTTCATTAGCAACATTAGTGCATTCAAAAGATAATAGACCTTTGGGTTTAGTTTCAAAACAGCAAAAACTTCCATTAAAAACATAGCTACTGTAGAAATTCCCTCAAAAAGCTCAATTTCCCAAAGAGAACCCCAAAAGAAATCAATAAGAATCAAATGCAAATAATGGCAGAAATCTGTCAAAACAGATCAGCAAGTAGAAACCGATTTTTTCGAAGACCTTATGTTGCTCAAATAAAAAAGTGTTGAACTATCTAAGTTAGATAATAACCTGGGTGATTTATTCATAAAATTATAGCTCAATCCGATTTATAGATATTTTACACGAATTTTTACAGTGGAGCATAAAAATCTGTTTTAGGACAACAACTCCCCAAATCTTACTTCCCTCTCATTAGAGGTTATTCTTGGCACAAAAAGCAAATAAAAAGGATAAGGAGCGGTTATTACAGAAGTAATAACTTCCAAATCTCAAGAAAACTATTGGGTTATCTCCAAAGAAGTACTTTTCTTTAACGCCTTTAAGTTAGGCAAAGGAAGCAAGAATCAAGTATTTTCAAATGAAGAAGCATTAACATCAACTTTCTTGCTCCTACCTTTCTTACCTCTCTTCTTCTCTTTAGGGAATATATGATTGCTTATTGGAGAAGAAAAATGCATAATGCCTTTTCCCACATCTATTATTGCTCCAAGGTGTTTCAGCAGGGATCTTCCAAGTGTTATTTGTCCTTTTCCTACACATTCAATAACAAGATAATCAGTAGACACCACTTTTCCTAAGATATTTGTAAACACACCTTCAGCTATTCCAATGGGTAATAAAGTTGCATTATTGATAAGAGATATTTCTTCTCCTCCTTCAGAAAGTCCCCAAAGATTCAAAGACTCATAGATATCTTTAGGCATAAGACAAAACCCAGACATGATATCACAACGAGCATCAAAAGTTTCACTGTTTATAGCAATTTTTATTGTAGGAAACCATTTTGAGGGCTACAAATTTATTGGAACATAATCATGGTGCTCTCTAAGCATGTTATAACAATATTTCAAAGCAACTGTACGGGTCTTAAGAGTGTTCAATCTAGCATAGATGTTTATAAAGGAAGAATCAGACTTGCTAGGCATATTATAAATTATAATCAACTTCTTTATGGCATCCAAAGCTTCATTCTCAGTACATCGAAAAATATCTTTCCCAGCTACAGCATCCAAAGCATATCTATAACAAAGAGCAAGACCATGATAGAAACTATTAATTACTAGGCTAAGACACATCTTAGGCTCAGTTTTTCCTTGTAAATCAGAGATTATAGGCCAAGCTTCTTTAAAACTCTCTTCACTTTCTTGTTTGAAAGTAAAGATCCTTTCCATTGGTGACACAGTGATTGGACCAAAACCAGACATTGCTTCTTTAAAACTAGTTTTTGTGTATTTTTTATAAAAGAAAGCAAACCAAACGAAACTATTTTTTTGGAGTTTTTGATAAAAAGAGGCAAACAAAACAAGGCAAAAGAAACTAAGCAAAACAAAAACAAAGTAAAGAGAAAGGTTGTGAAGGACTCCCCTTATAAAGTCGTCCTTAGCCTCCCCGACAACGGCGCCAGAAAATAGCTTGATGCGCTCCGATCACTATAGAGCTTCGTTGGGAGACCCTAAGAGGAAGGTATGATGAGCACAGCAGCAAGTCTCCCCTCAGAAAGAAACGAAGGTTATCAAACCAGTAGGAGGAAGGAAACGACCCAAAGGTGTTGCTAGCAACTTGGAAACCTGCACAACACAAACTCAAGACTTTGCCCCAACGAACAGTGAGGTTGTCAATCTCACCGGTTTGCTGAAAACAAAGGATTAATTGTATCGTGTGGAAGGTAATAGTGGTTTGCAGAAAGTAAACAGTAACAGTGGAAGATGTATCAATGGTAAAGATTGGACCGGGGTCCATAGTTCACTAGAGGTGGTCTCCTTAAGATAAACAAACATGGCATGCTGGGTAAACAAATTAGAGCGGAGCAATTGACAGGACAAAGCAAGGCATAACAATACAATACTAGACATTCATGATCCTAAGGGATTTGATTGGGCAATACAATAAGATACATAGACTGCCATCCAACTGCATCTATGACTAGTAATCCACCTTCAGGTTATCATCCGAACCCCCTTTAGTATTAAGTTGCAAGCAACGGATAACTGCTTTAAGCAAAGTGTGTAAGGTAAATAATCCACTTGTTCCATGAACAAGAGATCATTGTTTTCTCCCTAGTAGCAACAACACATCTCCAACCTTAGAGATTTCTATTACTTCCCCAGATTAAATAGATGCATGAACCCACTATCGAGCATAAATACTCCCTCTTGGAGTCACTAGCATCTACTTGGCCAAGATAGCTACTAGAAACAAAAAGCATGCAAGATCGCAAACAACACAGATATGATAGAATCAATAAGATAGAACCATTAATCAATCTGACATAGTAATCTCAATATCCATCGGATCCCCGCAAACACAACATGCATGATTACAAATAGATGATCTTGATCATGAACGGAGCTCACAAGATCTAAAAATGGTAGCACAAAGGAGGAGAAACAATCATCTAGCTACTACATGGACCCGTAGTCCAAGGTGGAACTACTCACGCATCATATCGGAGGCTGGCATGGTGATGAAGAAGGCCTCCGGAATGATCTCCCCTCCGACAGGGTGCCGTGAAGAGCTTTAGATCCCTCCAATCTAGGGACGATGGTGGCGGCGGCTATGGATTGTTTCGTGGAAGATTGATCGGGTACTTAGGGTTTAGGTATCGGGAGATTTTTATAGGCGAAGAGGTGAGGCAGGGGGCACCTGGGGTGGCCGGACCCTCCAGGGGGGCGGGCCAGGCCTGGTCGCACGGCCAGGGGATGTGGCCCCTGGTGGCTCCCCTCCGTCTCGTATTCTGGCTTCGTGTTCCTCACGGTAAAATATTGATTTTGGCTTTTGTCCCGTCCAATTCCGAGAATATTTATTTTCTGCCTTTTCTGAAACCAAAAATAGAAGAAAACATGCAAGTGGCACTGTGACATCTTGTTAATAGGTTAGTTCCAGAAAACATATAAAAATACCTCAAAGTGAAGACAAAGCAAAGCAAAGTAGATACTAAACAAGTATGGGACATAAAAAATTATAGATACGTTTACGACGTATCATACCGTTGTTAAGCGTTTATTCAACTTGCATCGTTATTTTGATCATTGCTTATTCTTTTGTAAGCCTCCTATAGATCCACCTATTTATATACTCTGTAGGTGATGTCTTCATGCAATCGCTTTGCTAACCTTCAGAGTTATTGAGTTGCTGCTTGCTATCATGGCCTGATGCTTGGTAAGAACGAGTAAGAGCTATGTATATGTCTTGAAAAATTACGTGTTATTACACCCACCCTTGTAGTTGGTTGGCGTATACATATTGTGCTTCTGTTGTCCTAACCATGCTAGGATCAGTCAAGCAAACGGAACCAGTCAAACCGGAGAAGATGACGAACTTAGTGATGCATGCCCCCTTCATTAGCCTGCCGGTTGATCAAGCACAAGACGCTAATACGCACTTCATCAACAGCGTGGAGAAGATAGATAGCCTCAAGACGACTCTCACCACACACATTGATGAGAAGTTGAATGAGTTGCGCTGATTTCCAGCCACAACGCGTAGACTTGCACCTGCGCTGGCGGTGGCTGTTCCCCCAACCTTGCGTTCCGCCGCCGAGCACAACGAGTTCCGTTACAACCAAGCCATACTGTGGATGCTAGTGTTTCTACTGTAGAGGCCTATGATGAGGAAAATGATGAGTACGACAGGGAAGAATAGTTTAAGGAGGATAACGAGCCCACAATGGATGACCCTCTACTATTACCTGGCCGCCCATGCCACTACGTCTGAATGCACGACCACCACGTAGCGCTACGGTAAGTGATGATTCTCATGTCTCTAAGCTTAAACTAAATATTACGCCGTCTGATGATAGATATAATACGGATACCTATCTTACCTAGAAATTAGAAGTACCGGTTTGCATGTTTACAATATCCTAGGGATAATTGTGTCAGTGCCTCACTTGCGAATTCACATATTTTGTTTTCACACATTCGGCTGAGCATTGTAGATTATATCATGCCAATATTCCTGCTACTTGGGCTAACTTGAAAGCTACTATGGGTACTCGCTTTATGCCACCATATTATCTCATTTCGAACAAGGCACCAATTCCGTTGAGAAGTATTAGGAATTGTAAACTGGCATGATTTGTTGTGGTATAAACAAAGATAATGAACAAATGCTTGCACATTTCTTTGCTGGTTTAAATAAATAAATTTAGACCTTACTAGATTATAAGGAGTATCGTACTATCACCTCGTTTGTTTCATTTTTCTTGTAAAGCTAAACATGAAGTATATGCTCGACAACCGTGTACGAGGTCTAATAATTCTACAGGTCTCACATTATCTTTCACTCCATGCCGGCCACCACCGCCTACTCATGGTGGTACTTCATTATCGTCCGCAGCCAAGACCAGTGCACCTACGATAAAAACGCCACCACCTATAGCTCCACCAACAAGCGGTGGCCCCGTACAGAGGTCTACATCTTCCATGTCTTCTACAAGAAAGACAAATGATGTTAAGTGTCACAAATGCTAGGGCAGGCCCGAGCCCATAGGAGTGCCACTGGTGCGGCCGCACAGGGCCCATAAGTTCTAGGGGTCCCAAATTTCATGCCAGGCTTTATATAGGTTCCAGTTTAGGTAGCCTAGGCCGAAGTGCGTGTGCAGAAAGACCCTAGCAATTGAGCGAATCGTGAACGGATTCACCGAGCGAGCCACCCAGCGATTCAGCGAAGGCTCTCCCGTGTGGGCTATGTCCCATCCCCTGTCATCGATTAGGCTTGCAAAACCTGCGCTAGGACCTCGCTTCGGCGACTCGATTTGAAGGCAACGGCGGTGGTGTCTCCTCTAATCCAGATTTCTCATCGGAATCCGACCAGTTCCCCATGAGATCAACCTGGAACTTTACCCTTCTCGCATTTCTGCGCCTGTTTCGGTTCTTCAAATTTTCTCTCGTCATTTCTAGGAGAGGGCTCCTTTCACCCGCAATCCCTAGATCCTCTCCAACATAAGTATTTCCTTCTGGGAAGTGCACAATGCTAATACAGCTCTACAATAGTTTGACCAAGACACCATGTGAGTGCTGCAGTCCGTCTAATTGTCCGCTTAATCACCAAGCAAAATAATAATTCTATTAATTCTTCAATAGTAGATTGTTAATCAGTATCTCTTTGAATTTATTTTATTGATCTTTTATATCTAGTGTTTCAAGATTTCATTTGAAAGAACACCATAAGAATGATGTTGTTGACATAAATATTATGCAATTGGGTGTTAAACATATTCAATTCGTATGTAATATATTATGACATATGCATTATAAATTGTTCATTAGCTCTATTTTCTAGCAAGATAGGGCCTATTTTTCATTTTGGCACAGGGCCACGAATTTTGAAGGCCCGGCCCTGTGCTAGGGCTAATGTCACATTGAGCGCTTTTGCATTAGAAAGTGTGTCATGATACTACGATACGACAACGAGTATGATTCTGCAAGTGACTTCAACGAAGATACACTCGCCCTCATTGCTGCTCAAGAGGGATATCATGATATTTCTGACCAGGATGTGGAAGTAATGGGAGGTGAAGCGGCTATTCAATACAAGAGTTTAGTTTCACAATACATCTTGAGCGTGCAGCTATGTCGAAAAGAACATAATCAGTGGTATAACATGTTCCAAACAAAAGGAGATGTCAATAAACGTGTTATTCGAAACATACGTGATGGTGGGAGTTATAATAATTTTGCTAGCATTGGCATGGTGAAGAAGGTTGCTCTACCTACATGGCAACACCCATGCCCATATTACGTCCAATGGTTCGACAACACCGGTCGACTCAAGGTAACAAGAACTACACACGTATATTTTTCATTGATACATATTCTGATTTTGTTGATTGTGTGATGTTGTACCCATGCAAGATTGTTCATTATTATCTGGCCGACCTTGGCAATATGATAGAGAATCTATTCATAATGGTAAAACTAATAGTTATTCTCTTATGTATAATGAAAAGAAAATTGCACTAAAACAATGACTCCTGAAGAAATTTTAAAAGATGATCTTGCTAGATCTAGTAGAGCAAAACTTTAGGAGAAACAACAGATTGGAAATCAGATTGTGGCTAAAGACTTTGTAGCACCAAGAACTTCTATAAATCTTATTCTAAACATCCAACTGAAATTCGTCTGAATGGTCATCATTTACTTGCTAGTAAATCTAATTTTTCTGAGTTGGATGTGAGTAAGTCTCGTTGTTACGCATTTTTTTTGCAAAGAAGTTTTGATTTCATTTAAGGATACGCCTCTTTATTTTCCACATGTAACATCCCAGATTCTGTGTTTGGATGTTAATAGTGTCATGCATCATCCTTGTATCATTGGCATCCTGCATTTGAAAAATATTGCAACAACAAAATCCTAACACATAAAACCCATTTTAAAAACCCTATTTAATATTCCCATAAGTAAGCACCCTTGTTGTAGTAGCATGACCCCTCTAAAAACCTTGTAAAACATTAAACTATGGCCTAAGTTGACCACCTCATTTTTATGAAAATTTAGAGACAAGATTCATCACTTTTGGACTTAGTTTGCAAAAGCTAGAAGAGTTTTACTAAAACAGAAAAAGGGAAAATTGTTAAACAAAAAAAGAGAGAAAGGGCCAACAGCTAACCCTAGTTGGGCCGGCTCGCCAGCCAGCCCACCCCGCCCCAACGCGAATGGGACAGAGTCCCCGTCGGCCACGACCTCTGCCCCCCCCCCCCCCCCCGTGTCCGGCCAGGACTCCCCCGGGCCGTGTATATATGCCAGCCGCACGACCACCCCCTCCGTTCCCAGGTTCGCAAAACCCTAAAAGTTTCCCCGATTCCGCTGGTACAAGCCGCCGCCGACCAGGTGAGTTGCGCCAATGCCGAGCCTCCCCTCCCCCTGTTCTTCCCCCTGGGATGATCCCTACGTTCGACTGGTTCGCCTCACCTGCCTTGTCCATTGTCTGCCGCAGCGTGCCGTCGCCAATCGCTTGCCGGAGCTGCGGGAGAGAAGCTGCCAGCGCCACCGTTAGAGGAAGAGGGGGACGAAATCAAGGTGACAGACAGAACCGCGAGGAGGAGACGAGCACCAGCGGCAGATCCTTCTTCCTCGAAGTGCACCCGAGCGCCACCGCCATCGCCACCGACACCGCCACCGTCGTTGCAAACTGTAAGTCGCCGAACCACCTCCTCCGTCCGATTTGCAATCTGCGGTTCAGATTAGATACACCCCGAAGGGGTATGCGCCAGTGGTATCGCGCCGCCTGGCGGCCACGTCAGCTCGCCACTTCTCCACCCGCGCCGCGCCGTGTCACCCCCCCCCCCCCCGTTGCCAGCTGGGCCATCCAGGAGCTGCCACTTGGCAAGCCCCTTTTAGATTTGTTGCAGATTTGATTTTAATCTTGCGAAATTCATATAAAATTGAATATTTGGCCAAATTTAGCTTATAATATACCGTTGGATTCCTAATTTTATGTAGAATCCAAATCTGTAATAATATTGCAGGTTTGCTGTAATGTTTTGGGTGTAGATTTTAATCATTGGATTAGAGAGTTTAATCTATAGAAAAATAATTGAAATTCTATTTCTTTTTTATTTGAATCTTGTTGCAATAATTTTGCTTCCACAATACCTACTGATCCAAATCATTAAGCCTTGCTTAGGATTATTAAATCTAGCTTGGGCTAATTAGATGGTTGAACTCCTTATAACCCTAGGATTTGTTTAGTGACACTATAGTAGATCTAAACCCTTGTAAAATCAACCCTAGTGACAACCTTACACCATCACAACACAAACTTGCTACCTTGATCAGTTTAACCAACCTTGCATAAATACCATGTTGCATGCATGCATGATTTTCTTTGTGATATGCTTGAGCAAGTTGTGATCAGATCTATGTTTGTGATTCGTTAGATTGCTCGGAGTGCGCTAAGGAGTGCTATTGTGTACAGTGCTGCTCGGATCAAGGCAAGTTACACCACTTGTTCATAATTTTGTCCCAGTTTTGATTCTATGCATGTGATCTTGAAAATTCTGTAGTATGCATGTGTAGGATGTTCCAGTAGAATTTTTCCTTAGTATTATTTTGCAAGTGCGATGATTTTGTAGTATGCCATGAGTAGCTCTATACTTAGGATTTCCCATCCTAATAGGTTACCCCTGTTTTTGCTAAGTATTGCTTGCTATGCTATATATATACAAAGTACCGTTGGGGGGTTCGAAAGACAAAGAATTTTCTAAGTATAAAGGCTCTCTAGAGCAAACTTTTCTTCTCAAATCCACTTCAAAATAAAACTAAGTTTTCTTCTGGGCGGAATGGTTATCGGGACAACGAGTGAGATTTTGGTGGAGGACGGCCGTCCAGGAATCAAAGAAGTCTGCCATGTTCCAGAATTCAGAAGCTTCCAGTGCAACCACAATACATTATGGGCTCTGTCTTGGCCTAGTACTTAGTGGGAAACCTCACCTGGGTACCAACATTTGGAGGTTCTTGGCACGGTTGGATCCGGAAGGTAGAGGGGCTACTAAGGGAAAGCCTCGCCATGGTCTTGTCTGTAAAAGGACTTGATCGTGGATTGTGGGTAAAGTGCACAAACTCTCGAGAATATTGCAATCTGATCGATCAGCCGTGTTCACGGTAACAAAATAATAATGAGCGTCTGAAGGATGGAGCCTCGGAAGGATCTTCCTCTCTCTTTTCTAAAACAAAGTTTTGACACCCCATGGCGTGCGTAATATCGCTAATGGGTGGGAATTTGGGGAACTTGGTGTGTAATATCCAAGTGACGCTTGGTGCGTAATATCCAAGTGTTTGGTTGTTTGGACACTTGGTGCGTAATATCCTCGTGTGCCACTCGACCTTATTTTATCCAAGCAAATGTTTACAAAGTAGGGCAATCATCTATTCTTCTCTCTACTTAAGGAAAATTAGCTTTGAGCAAATGAACTCTACAGCCTATACCAGCCTTGCATGTAGAGATAGTCTTTTCTCTCCTTGGTGTAATTTGCCAATACATTCAAAGTATTGACCCAACTTGTTGGTTGCACGTCTTATGTGCAGAATCCGAAGATTGAAAGGTGCGTAGGGATCGCGGGTTTACACTCGACAAGCCTGGGGCGTTGATGGACTCATGCTGATTTTATGTTTCCGCTGTTATTTGTGCTAGCATAATGCTAAGCAATTTTTGTAATAATTCATACTCTGGATTCTCCGTGTAATAAAGACTTTGTGTTTTACATGATATTTCATCGACTGTGAGTGCTAGCTATTGATCCAGGGACTAGCATGATAATCACAGGGACTTAGGATCCTTACCGATCCGAGGTCATTACACCACATGTGGTTGCTAACATTTTGCAGGAGCATGTGGACGTTTTCCACCTAAAATGCCACCAGGACTGCCACCTATCTGCAGAATGGATCATCAAATTGATCTTATTGCTGGTGCTATGTTGCCCAACTGTGTGCCATATCGAACCAATCTGGAGAAGGCAAAGGAGATACAACGCCAAATTCAGGAACTACTCGACAAAAATCACATTCCACGGGGAATTGAAGTTGATCCAACCTAGATTGAAGCTATTTCGAGTTGGTCGCCTCCTAAAACAGTCACACAAGTGAGGAGTTTACTTGACCTCGTTGGCCTTTATAGGCGGTTTTTCATGGATCCATTGCTACACCATTGAATGAGCTTACAAATAAAGGTGTGTCATTTTTTTAGGTGATGTGTGATAATGACTCAGTTGATTACAGAGCTTCGTTGGGAGACCCCAAGAGGAATGTGTGATGAGCACACAACAAGTTTTCCCTCAATAAGAAACCAAGGTTATCGAACCAGTAGGAGGAAGGAAACAACTCAAGTGTTGCTAGCAACTTGGAAACATGCACAACACAAACTCAAGACTTTGCCCCAACAAACAGTGAGGTTGTTAATCTCATCGATTTGCTGAAAACAAGGGATTAACTGTATGGTGTGGAAGGTAATAGTGGTTTGCAGAAAGTAAACAAACCGTGGAAGATGTATCAATGGTAAAGATTAGATCAGTGTCCATAGTTCACTAGAGGTGCTCTCCTTAAGATAAACAAACATGGCATGTTGGGTAAAGAAATTACAGGAGGGCAATTGACAGGACTAAGCAAGGCATAACAATGCAATACTAAACATTCATGATCCTATGAGATTCGATTAGGAAATACAACAAGATACATAGACCGCCATCCAACTGCATCTATGACTAGTAATCCACCTTTAGGTTATCATCCGAACCCCCTCCAGTATTAAGTTGCAAGCAACGGATAACTGCCTTAGGCAAAGTGTGTAAGGTAAACAATCCACTTGTTCCATGAAGAAGAGATCGTTGTTTTCTCCCTAGTAGCAACATCACATGTACAACCTTAGAGATTTCTGTCACTTCCATTAGATTAAATAGATGCATGAACCCGCTATCGAGCATAAATATCCCCTCTTGGAGTCACTAGCATCTACTTGGCCAAGATAGCTACTAGAAACTGAGAGCATGCAAGATCACAAACAACACAGACATGATAGAATCAATAAGATAGAACCATTAATCAATCTGACATAGTAATTTCAATATCCATCGGATCCCCGCAAACACAACATGCATGATTACAAATAGATGATCTTGATCATGAACATAGCTCACAAGATCTAAACATGGTAGCACAAAGGAGGAGATACAACCATCTAGCTACTACATGGACCCGTAGTCTAAGGCGGAACTACTCACACTTCATACCGGAGGCTGACATGATGAAGAAGAAGGCCTCCGGGATGATCTTCCCTCTGGCAGGGTGCCGGGAAGAGCTTCGGATCCCCCTGATCTAGGGACAATGGTGGCGGCGGCGGCTACAGATGGTTTCGTGGAATATTGATCAAGTCCTTAGGGTTTTGGTATCGGGGGATCTTTGTAGGCGAAGAGGCGAGGCAGGGGCAGCCAGGACGGCCGCACCCCCCAGGCACGGGCTAGGGTTAGCCGCACGGCCAGGGGGTGTGTCCCCCTGGTGGCTCCCCTCCGTCTCGTATTCTGGCTCCGTGTTCCCCACAGTAAAATATTGACTTTGGCTTTTGTCCCATTCAATTCCGATAATATTGATTTTCTGCCTTTGCTGGAACCAAAAACAGAAAACTGGCACTGTGGTATCTTGTTAATAGGTTAGTCCAAAAAACATATAAAAATACCTCAAATTATAGACAAAGCAAAGCAAAGTAGATACTAAACAAGCATGAAACATAAAAAAATTATAGATACGTTTCCGACGTATCAATGTGCAACAAGACAACTTCATGCTGCTGAAAGAAAGGTTAACACATGCTCCTTTACTTCTAAAAGAACATGTTGGGCCCCCATGTGTGGTTTTGGTAATTATAGACAATCTTTATGAACTAATGTGTGTATTAAGTTATACTTGTAGGATTTGTCCATTGGCATTGCTTGGAGCATGTGTTGGCTTCAAGGTCGATGAAATGCAAAGAAGATATGTTGGGCAAGCTCAATATGCGAGGTCGATGATGAGGAATTAAGAAAGGCGTTCCATCTTGAGAAGAGCAAGATCGTCTACATCGAGCTCAAGTGGAATGCTCAAGGCAAAGGTATAATCTTGATAGGTTTTCCTTTTTGCCGGTCTCTTGTTGTGTGTAGGAGACCGGGTTTAGGATAGATAACCGTACTATCAAGAGGGGCTCTCGTATGAGTAATTCGGTCACATCGTTCGGAGAGAGCTCAAACCTTTGCATAATTGCATCATCATATTTGGTTGTTATTTGGTCTTATCCATGTGATGATATAGAGCTTGTGGTAATCTCCATAACAAGCTCTTGTTCATCTAAATCGGATCTCCCATTTGTATCTTGTTGTGATTTTGATTTATGCGGCTTTTCGGTTTCTCACCAAGTGAGGTATATCACATTATTCTACTTGATACTTTCTCACTTGGTGATAATCAATATTTCCACTTTTTATTGGGAAGCCCTTGTCGCCCTCTATCCAACGCAATTTGAATCGGGTTAATCGGAGCTTCCAGTCAAAAGTTTTGCCGTTTGAATATTTGCCTGTCGGTCTGTTTTTAGGCCAAGCGGTAGTACCGCCCGGACGGGCCGGTACTACCGCCCGGGCCTGAAAACGGCCCGTTTTTTTCTGCCTCGCTAGGTACCTATTTACGGTAGTACCGGCCTGCCCGGTAGTACCGCCCGGGTGGGCCGGTACTACCGGCCGGCTCAGTTTTTCTGTCCTAGATATTTTTCAGACCCAGATCTTGGTACCGCGCAGCCCTGCCCGTCTTTGCGCGTTGACCCGCTTCCTGGCCCACGCGCCCGCGCCGCTGATCTCGCGCTCGCCCGCGCGCGCAGCTACGCATGCGCTGACCGCGTGCTGTGGCCCCGCCTGCTGCGCTGCGCTTGCTGCTCCCGCTGCTTCATGCGCGCATCTGCTGCTGCCGCGCTGCATGCTGCGTGGCCCCACCGCCTGCTGCTGCTTTCCACCCGCGCGCGCCGCTGCTTCCTACTCGCGCGCGCTTACCCGCCTGATGCCGCCTCGCTATTCGCTGGGGCCCGCCGAGCCCCTCCCGCGCGGGCCGCGTCGCCTGCCGCTGCTCTGTTGCTGCACGCGCGCGCGCTGGGCCTAGTCCCGCAGTGCCGCTGGCTTGCTCTGCTCCGCTGCCGCTGCTGGCTGCTGCTTGCTGTCCCGCTGGCACTGCTCGATACTGCTGCAGTGCGCTGGGGCCCAGCTAGCCTGCCACCGCATTGACCGCTCGCAGCGACTTGCCCCAATTTCCGTGCTTGCTCGCTCGTTGTATGTTTGTTGGGTCCGGTACTACCGGTTAAATCTGGTAGTACCGGTCCGTCCAGGAAAAATGCCCCAACGGGCAGATTTGGCCCCTCTCTTTAAATAGCTTTGCCCCTTTGTTTTCTAGGGTTACTTCTTCCTTCTTTTCTTGCCCAAGCTTTGCCCCCATTTGCTCTACTCTTTAAGCTTGATTTCTACACACCCCTCCATTGATTCTTGCAAATATTTGAGGGGTTGTTGGAAGAGATCTAGATCTACGTTTTGACCAAACCAAAACATCTCTTTGTGAGTGTATCTTTGGGGATCTAGATTTTGGGGGATTTTGTGTCTCTCTTTGATTTCTCCTCTCTTGTTCCCCCAATAGCTTTGGTAGCTTTGTTGGAAATTGAGAGTGAGGGATTTGAGCATCTTTGTGGTGTTCTTGCCATTTGCATTTGTTGCATCGGTTTGAGTTCTCCTCGGAGGATTTGGTTTAAATTGCTCATTGGAGCTTGTCCCTCTTGGGTTCTTGGAACCCTAGACGGTTTTGTAGCCTTGGTGGCATTGTAGCCTTGGTGGCATTCATTGTGGCCTTTTGTGGCGTTTGTTGGGCGCCTCCAATTAAGTTGTGGAGAAGTGCCCCAACCTTGTGAGAGGTTCCGGTTGCCACCGACAAGTGCACCGATAGTGGAAGCGTGGATCGATCCCATTGGGGTGAGATTCACCGGAGAATAAGGGAGGCCTTTTGTGGCGTTGGTGGTTTGATACCACCCCTCTCTAAACGAGACGTACTCCATGTTGGGAGGAACTCGGTAAAATATCGGTGTCCCCGTGTGCCTCGGTTATCTCTATACCCGAGCTCTTTACTTATGCACTTTACATTGTGATAGCCTTAGTGCTTGCAGTAATATATATCTTGCTATCACTTTGTTGCTTGTATTGCTTAGCATAAGTTGTTGGTGCACATAGGTAAACCTTAGTTGTTTCTAGGTTGTGCTTTAAAAAGTAAACACTAGTTTTATTCCGTCTTTGTTGAGCCACTCTAGGAAAAGTTTTAATCGCCTACTCACCCCCTCCTCTAGGCGACATCCGTATACTTTCAACTTCAACGTCCCGATTTTAATAAAATGTTTAAACTTCAATGTGATGCTAGTGTAATTGGTTTGGGAGGTGTGTTAATACAAGAGATAAAACATGTTGTATACTTTACTGAAAACTAAGTGGGCATAGTCTGAACTATGACAAGGAATTATATGCTCTTATTCGAACATTAAAAACTTGGCAACATTACTTATGGTTTAAACAGTTTGTTATACATTATGATCATGAATATTTGAAGCATATTCATAGTCAAGCAAAACCAAATAAGCGCCATGCTAAATGGGTTAAATTCATCGAGTCTTTTCCTTATGTTATGAAACGCAAGAAGGGTAAACATAATATTATTACTAATGTTTTTTCACGCCATTATACCATGCTATCTCAGCTTGACTATAATTTTTTTGGTTTGAAAACTATCAAATCACAATATGTGCATGTATTACAGAATTGTAAAGAGTGCAGAACATGGAAGAAATTCATGTTTAATGGTGGATTTGTGTTCCGTGCTAACAAGCTATGCATCCTGGAGAGCTTCTTGTCCGTATTTCGTTGTTGCATGAGGCGCATAGGGGAGAATTGATAGGGTACTTTGGAGTAAAAAAGATAGAGGACATACGTGATGCACACCACTTTTGGCCACGGATGCGTAGAGACGTTGAGGGATTTGTTGCTCTCTACACTACGTGCCACTTCCTATTCCTAGTATTTCTTGGAAGGATTTTTCTATGTACTTTATTTTAGGATTCTTGAACACATAAGAGGAGATATATTATTTTTGTGTTTGTGGATAGATTTTCAAAGATGGCACAATTTATTCCATGTCACGAAAGTGATGATGATGCACATGTTGTTGATCCGTTCTTTCGTAAAATTGTTTATTTGAATGGTGTGCCAAATACAATTATTTTAGATCATGATACTAAATTTTTAGCCACTTTTAAAGATGTTTATGGGCTAAGTTGGGGATTAAGTTACTTTTTAGTACTACATGTCATCCCCAAACTAATAGATAAATTGAAATAGTCAAAAGAACATTGTCTACTATGTTAAGGGATGTTTTAAAGAAGAACTTAAAAATATGGAAAGGGTATTTACCTCATATTGAATTTGCTTATAATCGTTCGTTGCATTCTATTACTAAGTTCTTCCCTTTTGAGATTGTGTATAGTTTTGTACCACGTATACCTATTGATTTATTGTCACTTCCTTTTTTGGTGCAAACTAATTATGATGCTACACAATATGCTGAACAAATTGTAAATTTACATAAAACTACTAAAGAGAACACAAAACGTATGAATTCTAAGTATAAGTTTTTGAAGTTAAAGGTATAAATTATGCTATGTTCCATGTTAGAGATCTTGTTTTGTTGCATTTGTGTCAAGATTGCTTTTCTAATTTGCGCAAATCCAAATTAATGTCACATGATGTTAGTCCTTTTAAAAGTTTTAGAGAGAATAAATGATAATGCATTCAAACTTGAGCTTCCTGCAGAGTTGGGTACGGTAAGTATCGTATTTAACATTGTAGATTTCAAGCCATACTTTGGACAATAGGATGAGATTATGTCGAGAACGAATTTAATTCAAGAACATGAGGATGATGAGAACATCCCTACTACTGATACACTCGTTGCACCTACAACAACATTACAAGAACTTCTCGCAAGAGCTCATACACGACAACTAAATCATCAGATATTTTTATTTATAGAAAATCTTCCTAATATAAATGAGAATATGTTGTCGCCTAGATTAGATGTGTTTATATCTTAGCAATTACAGACCTAGCAAGGACGGGGGGACAAGCATTGGAGCATGGCCGTGCATGGAGATTGCCACAAGCGTATGAGGATTGATGATGTCGTTGCAAGTGGAGATTGCCACTCATCGAAAGACTGGGCATCTTCCTACTATCATCATATCTTTCAACGCGATAGTGGACGCCACGCGCTTCATATCTTTCATGCAAAGCTTCTTCTCATGGCCAATCCAAGAACATGCCCCAAAAGAGTAATATGCACCAGAGGTCCTAAAAGTTTGGACGAAACTGTATGCAGATCCTAAAAGTTTTAATGTGTCCAGCGCAGGTCCTAATTCTTAGATCCATGTGCACCGTAGCCGGGGCTACAACAAACAATTAGGACCTACAGTGCACAACTAACTGAGAATTAGAACCTGCAGTGCATAACTAACTGAGAATTAGGACCTCAGTGCACAATTTGAAACTTTTAGAACATGCATACGGTTTCGTCCAAACTTTTAGGACCTCCGGTGCATATTACTCCTCCACTTAATTCATTTGCTTCAAGATCGATAGTGGCTCCATCATTGCTTCTCCTATTTTCATAGGTGGCGGCATTCCTGGCTTCGAGTTTGAGAAACTAGGTCATTCCATTTTGGAGCTTGATGAAGCTTGATCCAACAATGGACTAAAAGCTCTTTCCTTCGCTTTGGGTATTAAATGCCACAAAAGCTTGTGGGATTTGGACGACCACCCCGACACGACTCATGGTACATATCATGATACCATCATAGGCGGGGGTGAACCTATCTCTATAATATCTCAACTTTGAATTACAAGGATTTGGACGTTGGTAACAGAGGTGGTGTTTTGCCTTGCAGGTGTATACAAACCTATCATAAACTTCATAAAAACAAATTTTAAAGTGTCAAACAATTCTGAAAGAAAACTTTGAGTATACATCTAAACGTTATACGTCCGTACAAAAGTTTTCGAAAAAGGAACATTCTATGTGGGTTTTTACACTTGACACAATTTTCCTTTTGCCGAAAACTTGTGTGCGCAGATAGAATGTCGTACATAAGAATACTATTTTGAAATTTTTTAATATTTAAAATATATTTTCAAATAATAGGTTCATATAGGTGATTAGCTAACCCAAGAAGAGCATCGTTAATATTTAAAATATGTTTACATTGTCTTTTTTACGGTGAACATCCTTCATTTTTTTCTCTCAATAACGTTCACATATCTCGCGTGAGTGCAACCACTACTTTTCGTTTTGGCGGAGGACTAGTCCAAGTTGGGTTCGCTAGTCTCTACCTAATAATGACACAGAAACAGGAGGGGAAGGAAAAAAGAACAGGGCCCTCCCGCGCCGCCCCGCGAGGCGACGGGGAGGCCACCCTAGGTCGCCGCCGCCGGGCCCTCCTCCACCTCGCTCCCCTCCCTCGCCGCCGCCAGGGGGCACAGCCGAGCAAAGCTCGGTAGGTGCCGGCGGCGGCGGGGCCCCTGCGTCCTCTTGCTCGGTGGGGCGGTCGCGGGTCGGCGCCGCCGGGCCAGGGCGGGGTCCTTCCGTCGGGGGCCACGGCGAGACGGAGCGCTGGCGTGCCTCCTCGCGACGGGCGACGGGTGGGCGGTGCCGTGCCGAACTCTGGGCGACGGGGGCCATGGGTGGCGCGGGCTGCTGTCGCCCTCCCTTGCAGCGTTGGTGGGGGAGGCGGCGCGGTGTGGGGTGGCATGGGCTCGACCGGAGGTGGCTGGTCAGAGGCGGCGGGGTGCTGGACGGGCACAGGTGGGCAGGGCCCGGCGTGGGAGGGTGGCGGCGGACACAGATCTGCACGGTGGCAGCTGGGCTTCACGGGCCAGATCTGGGCCTGGCGGGCCTAGCTGCAGTCACCGTGTGCTGATCCCCTGGCTGGCGGGCTGGGGCACTAGGTCCGCCAAGGCGGGCCTGGATCTGGTGGCGGGCTGGCATACCATCGCTAGGGTTGCGGGGCACAACGCGCGGGCAACACGGAGATGTCGTTCCTGCCTTGCACGTTGACCTTCTGTCACCATTCCTTGTGTCTGGCCGACCTCCCGCGCCTATGCTAGTGGCCCTGCCATGCGGATGACTGCCGCCTTGCGGATTCGAGTGTGGAAGCCGGGGCGGCGGCCCTGGAAGGTGGTGTGCGCAGACGTTCCTCTGTCGGAGGCGGCTCCGGGAGCGTCACGCTGCTCCTCAGACCGATGGTGGTCCGGATGTCCCGGGTGGGCGCGGTGGTGACGGCGCTGCCATTTGGCGGCAGGGTTCGACGGTGGCAGTTGTTCCCCTGGTGGACGGGTCAGTAGGGGCTAGTGTGGGGTTGGCGTGGACGACGATCCCCCTGCTGCAGCGCGGCGGTGGGGCTTCACGGGCCCTCGGGGGCTCGGCCAGGCCAGGTGGGCCTGGTTTGCCCTGCGGCTGTATCCGGTCGGCTACCACCTTCTGGTGGTGGAGGTAGTTCCCTCCCGTGTATTGTTGTCCCGGTAACCCTGCCGAAGCCTGCTCTTTTCTATCCTACCGGCCTTACTTCGCGGGTCTCGGTGCGACGGCGGTGGCGGCTGCATGACCGTGGTGGCGTGCACTGGTGGGCGACGAGCTTGGTGGAGCACTACGTTTGCGTCTGGGAGTGTGTTTTTTCTGAGGGGTTGGGAGAAATCCCTGTCTTCTTGACACCGACGCGGTGACGCCTGCGGGCGCCACCGTCCTTCCTGAAGGGCGTCGGGTGTACCTCTTCTCCACCTCCCGATGTGCACCGGGGGAAACCCTAGGACCTGTCCGGGCAGCAGCGTCGTCATCGTCGCTTTCCTTCTTGGAGGTGTTGCTTGGTGCGTGGCGCTTCGTAGCGCTAGGCTTGTGGTGGAACTCAGTTGGAGGGCGCAACGGTTGCGGGTCGTCCTCGTTTTCGTCAAGCCGCTGTTATCGGCTTTGCTTTCTTTTCTTTTTTTCTTTGGGGTTTTCTTTTTGTTTTCTTTTGGGCGATGTGCTGTCTGGCCCAGCAGCGGTCTCAACTGGTTGCTATATTTATATAGCTGGGCGTATGCCTGTTTCGAGAGTCTATACCTAATAATAAAGGAAGGAGTGTTTCTTGTAGTACCTACACTTTTTCGGACCGTTTTATCCTCCCACCAAATTACATATTACAACCAATGCCACTCATAAGTAAAAAAACAGTCGGACAAAGCTACGTGGATCGATGAGTAAAAAAACTATGTTTCGGAGCTGAGACGGAGTCCACGTTCGAGAAAAAAAAAGCTTTGATCCGGCCAACAGGACACGCCATATACATACATCCCTCTAAGCAGAGTTCTACCCTAACTAAAACACCTATTGTAGGAAGGCAGATCTTGGTCCGCATCATATCTATATACGAGATTAGATAGTTGGATGTCCGGGATCAGCTCATTGCATTGCTTCTATCTAGAGAGAGACGCGGCACACATAGATGTCACCGAGTAGATGGTAACGATGGCTGCAGCTGGCTCTCCCACCGGCCACGACCTTGCGGGACTGCACCGCCATCAAGTTCGATGTCCCGGATCAGCTCATCGCATCACATCTAGATGTCAGCATCGTCTGCAAGCCCCGGCGCCTCCTTCTCACGGGCACCACTTCTGGAAAAGAAAACAGATCTTGTTGACCGCCGCCGCCCTGCAATCTCGGGCCATCAAATCCTCTGCCCTCCTCCGGCCAAGGGAACGGAGATGGCCGGGATGCGCGCAAGGATGGAAAGGATTTTCAGAAGTCGTAGAGAAACCAAATCGAATCTAGATCAATTGCAGCAGGGGGAAAAGAAGATCGAGGGACGGAGGATCTCACGATGGTGGAGTACCCAGGATCTGGGGAAGGGCTCGGGACGGGGCTTCAAGAGGGGAGCTCTACGGCGCAACTGCTGGCAAAAATCCGGGGCGAATTGGGCGTTATTCCGTCGCCGGAGGAAAGGGACTAGGCCGTGGTGGTGTCTGCGCGTGGAGGCGTGCTTCTGGGCTCGGTTGCGGGTGAGGGGGAGGCGTTGCGCAACACCCATCGATCTCCATACCGAGCTCAGACCAGGACTTCGGCTAGGAGGCGTGCACGGGCAGGGTCGCGCAGACCGCCCCCGAAGCAAGAGCAAGACTGCTCTTGTGACAACTCCATCGCGACCGCACGAAAAATGCAGGCACAAGCAGCAGGCGTGGCCGGCGGGGTAGAGGCGTCGGACACGGACGGGGTCGTGGTGCCGAGGTGAGAAAAAGTTCGCTGGATAGTCCTGATTTCATCTACGCGTAGACGGCAACGTCCCCCCCAAGCCTCCCCAAGCCTGCTGGAGTTGGCGTTCGGCCATTCATCCAATCAAGTTCCCAATCAGGTTAAGGCCTGCTTCATGTCCCCATTGATTAATCAAATCAAGTCAATTGATTCCAACTTCCAAGCCTGATCAATTTATTGGTTCCATGATAAAATATTGTACTAGATCGTAATTCTTCAAGCTATTAACTCTATCTTCATGGAAGATGGCTGAATCAAAAGTGGTGTTCGATTTTTGTTTAAGAAAGATCAGGAACTCATATCTCACACGGTCTTGTTCGGTGGTTGTCGCCGGCATGGTAGAGGCGCAGGAGGGAAGCCGGGATGCGGAGGCGTTGGCATGGCCGGAGGTAGCGCGGTTGAAAGGCGGCCGGCAGCAGAGCAAGAAGAGAGCATGAAGAAATTTGGGGATTTTGACTGGTCTAAGCCCGGCATGTATGTTTTCTAATGTCTTACTTTCTTTTTTGCCTTCACGTGTTGTGGGATCCAAGCGGGACGCGGCACTTCTTCTATGCCATGTGAGAGCGCGGCTGCTAGCTGCTCGATATGGTTGCTGCTACCTACCTTGCTTGCTACTCCCTTTGTTTTAAAATATAAGATGTTTTAGTTTTGTGAAGAGATTGTATTTAGACTACTTTTAGTGTGTCGATTTACTCCAAACCTCAGTGAACCTATACACTAAAAAATAGTCTAGATACATTTTCTTCATAAACCTAAAACATCTTATATTTTAAAACAGAGGGAGTAGATGTGTTTGTGAAAAAAGTTTGATCAAAGCCAGTTGATGATTTTTGATGCTTGCTAGATGTATTTACAGAAGAAAAGAAGCAAAGCAAACTTATGTTTAGTTTGTTCAAAAATTTAGAATGTATTTGCAATGTGTAAATACTAGCATGGTTGTTTAATTAATGCTTAGCTTAGATGGGCTGCCGGTGGAGAATTAGGCTGCCTTGGGTCATTTCGGTTTGGGTAAAATTTAGGTCATGGGATATTTTTTGTTTAAAAGTGTTCTAAAATTGTTTTTTTAAGCTGGTTTATCAGCTCCATTGCAACTTTTGTTTAGAAAAGTTACAGTATTATTTTGTCAGTCCCGCTGTAACGCACGGGATAAATGTCTATTGACGAAAGAAAAAAAGTCAGCTGGTCATATCTAGCATGTGATACAGATTGGATAAATGTCCATTCACGGAAATAGTCCTAGCGGGTTCGGCCGGTAATTGCTAATTATCTGAATTTTTCATTCTGAATAACATATTGTGTCTTTGAATTATTTGAAGGTTTAAAATTCAACCTTAAATACTACACCATTAAAATTTAGGTTGCACCACTTTTTTATCTAGAAATATTTTTCTTTCCGATGCAACGCACGGGCATTTTGCTAGTTTTATCAAAAACAAAAAAGGCATCCTCTATGTATCTGCACATAAGCGAAAGCAGCCCGCTAGAAAGTGTCAGTACAACCGAGTTGGGTCATGCCCAACAGTAATCAGCCCACCAACGTCAAACACAGGTTGCGAAATCTAAGCACAAGCGCAAGCCCAACAGGAAACAACTGAGAAGAGAGGAGTTTCTTTTTTATTTTGAGATTATTAGAAGAGAACAAATTAGAGCGACTTTTCATACGTACTTGATTTTTACCCCATTTTATCTTTCTTTTTAACTCTATAAAAGTTTGTCGCGTCCTTTGCGGCTCTCTAAACGGCACTGGTACGTGTACATTTGTTTCTGAGCAGCGCCTATGCAAAAAACCAAAATCCCCATGAATTACAGAAAGAATATCGTCAAGAAAACGGGTCACACATATGCATCCACGCTTGGGCCAGCGGCTCAAAGATATTCTTATTTTGCTTTTAGCCAACACCGATCTGTGGGGGAAGGTCGGTTAATTAATTTCGCCCCCTCCTCCACCCGCACCCCTCCCCCCCCCACCCACACGGCCTCCCCTCCCCGCCGAGCCTTCCTTTCGGCCGTGTCCTCTACTTCCTGCTGCCGTCTTCCGGATCGTCGCCAGGCAAAGACCTGGGAGCGTGGCGGCAGCGGCGTCTCTAATCGCGATCTGGCGGAAGGTGGCGGCGTCTGTTTCGGCTAATTTGACAGTGGTGTTGCGGCGAGCGGCGGCCGGTGATCCTCGGCCCAGATGGCGGCAGGCGGCGACGGGGATCTGGGCCTAGCCGCGATCTGTCCCGTCCGTTGGCCTCGACACCGGCGCCTAGGCGACCCGGGCCTTGTCCGCGACACTAGGGCGCTTGGGGCATCTGTCCCCGGCATGGTGGTGGTGGCCTTCTTCTCCGTCGGAATGGTAGGACGGGTGGTCTTGCTGTCTTGCGGCGGATCCTGCTAATTTTCGGCGGGTGGCGTGGGGGCTGCTAGCTCGGTTTCAATAAAGAAGGTGGTCCTGGATTCCTCTCAAGCCAAGACGATGATCTGTCGGATGTTGGTCTCCATTGATCTGGTTTTTGTGTCGTGTTTCGGAATGCTCCGCTGGCGAACTCCATAAGTGCTATCATGCCGTGAGTTTGCTGGAAGGATTGAATTCGGTCGTCCGCACCCATGTTTTACTCTGACCGTTTGGTTTCAGAGGGTGTGCTTCGAAGCTTTGTTGGCTGCTATTATCATGGGGCATGTTCTCGTTTCATGGTGCTGACGGAGAAAGTCATGGAGACCGAGATCTGAGGACAGACAATGGTGGTTCGAGTCGGGGTGGTGATGAGGATTTGGCCAGATGACTTGTGAATTGGAGTAGTGACATGCAAGTGGGGGCGACTGCACATGAGAGGTTCATGGTCCTTCCTCTCAGGATGAAAACCCCAGGGTCTGGTCTTAATTGGTTGTGCCAGGCAATGGCCTTGTTGAAGGTATTGTTTTGAGAGCGTGAACTTTCTTCAGGGTGAAAACCTAGATCTTTGATCGAACGATGATGGTGTTTGTGCACTGTTCCCTTCTTGGAGGCGTCGTTTTTGGAGAAGCTGGATTTCTGGTGCTGTCTTGGTGGTGGTACTACTACTGTTTCAAACTGTAGCAGGATTTTTCTTTTTTTTTAATTCTTTTTTTTTGGCTGTGTGCATCCGTGTGGGCGTTTGGGCAATGCGTTGTTATAGAGGCTGGATGTAATTTGTATCCTCTGATACTAATATATGCTCCTTTCCTAAATTTGTATCCTCTGGATGGAAAATCATAGTCACCAGATAGTTAGTTGCACATCTGGACAAGGACAAAAAAGGACAGGTAAAGTGAAAGAGAAAAATGGTGGCCATGATCTGGCTGCTGCCGCCTGCCGCATCTTTCTCCCATCTCGCTGCTGCCTTCTAGGGATCGTGCTGCCGCCCCGCCCTAATTCGATGGCATACGCCGGCCGGCCGGCAGCATACTGCCGGGTTTTACACAGACAGGGACAAAGATCAATAGCGATGAGATTATCAATTTATTTGATACATGTGGTTCGCTGAACCTATATTTTAGCTCATAGACATGTAATTTACTTTTGTAGTTCGCTGAACCTATATTTGAATATTTATACAGTTTGATATTAATACTTTTCTAAGATTTATTAATATATAATGGTTTTCATTCATTTTTTAGGTCATCGAATTTTCACGCCCCTCATATACGAATCCTGGCTCCGCCCCTGAATAACCCTTATAAGAATAATAAAGAGAGAAGGTCATCTTGTGGCGGGAACCCCTTTCTACACCCAGTTGCATATGTACCCGGTGTGAAAAAAACATTTTTCAAGAAGTTGAAGATTTTGAAAAAAAATATGATTATGTGTAGCTTTATGTTTGAGATGCACACGAAGTCATTCCACTGAAAACCGATATGTTTTGTGTCCTGTGTAAAAAAGACAATTTTTGCATCGTGAAGCACGTTACTTTAGCACCAATTTTTGTCTTTTTTGCACAAACCACCCAAAATGTTCATTTTTCGTAAAACGACTTTGCACACACCTAAAATTTTAAGTTCTATGTGCATATTTTTTTTGATTTTTTTTAACATTTCAAATTTTGACAAAATCAAATTCAAATAAAAAATACATGCGCACCCGGGAGAAAAAAAAAGGCATATCCTATGACGGAAACCCCTTTCTACACCCAGAGAAAGGCCTAACATGGACGTGAGAATCCCATTTGTCATTCCCTCGGCAAATAGTGAAAGTAACAGTTGAAGTCTTTAGTTGGTGGACTGGCCCAACAAGGCCCGGAGAGGTATATCTTTTCTTCTTTCTTTCGTTGATTCAGTATTTTTTCCTTTCCTTTTTACTTCATTCTATCTTTTTAGTTTTGTTTTAATTTCTAATAGGTTTTTATGGTTTTTATTTTTTATTTATACCTTTTTATTTCTTTTACTCTTTGAATTTTTAAATTGTTGCTCTTTTCATATCTAACTTTATTTTTTGGTTTAATACATAAAAGTGTTTTAGAGATACATACGACCTTAACAATTACATGTGTGAGTTTCTTTCATAGCATGGACATATATATTTTGAATTATGTGAAAAGAATTACTACCTATAGAAAGCACCGCTTTATAAGTTTTTTTTCGAAATAGATGGAATATATAACTTAGGATTGGTAGTGGTGGGCAATTTACTCTAAAATTGTATGGACAAAATCGTCTAAAAAAGTGTTGGACCGGAAGAAACACTTCGTGCTTTATAGATTATTAGGTATAGATATAGATTTTTTTTTTTGAAAGTAATCTAGAGAGCTTTATTCAAACATAAGCGCTCGCTGGACAATCCGCCAGAAGGCAACTGAACAGAAAGCAGGGAGTCTCGTCCATCCAACTCTCCGTCACACTCAAGGTGCTAGCACGCTTTGCACATAGGTGCGCCGGGTAGTTGGATGTCCTTGATACATGCTGAATTTCAAAAGAAAAAAACGAAGAAACTAGCTCTCCAATCTCTACTAACAAAGGAGCCACAACCGAACGAGAATTGTGGCGATTATTCCAGAGGTTGATCACCTCCAGGCAATCTGTCTCCATGATCACATGCGTGAAACCTCGCAGCTGAGCAAAGAGGACACCATCACGCACCGCCATACACTCAGCGATGAGAGGATCCGTAATCCCGAGAAGAGGTTTGCTCCACGCCCCCAAGAGGCGTGTTGAGGATCGAGCAACGCCTCCAGCACCAGCATTACCATCAGCAAAATTAATCGCGCCATCTGTATTGATCTTCACAAAATCTTGTTCAGGAGGCCGCCAACCATGTCCAGGCAGCACGAGCTGCTGCCGAGGAATATCGAGGAGAGTAAGCGCCTCCCTCGTTGCTTTCACCACATGCATCGGGTCAGATAGCTCTTTATCATGCTTCCATCTATTACGAGAGTGCCAGATAGACCACATCACCGTGATGATCTTTGCTCTGTCCTGACCCGTGAAGCGCTGGTCACACAGAATGTCCCTCGCCCAGGTGTTAGGATGTAGTCTAGGGAGATCTACATCAAGCCACCTCCGAGCTTCATCCCAGAAGGTTCTCGCATGAGAACAAGAGATTAGAGCATGCATCAGATCTTCATCATTCGCAAGGCAAATATTGCATCTGCTAATTTCTTTTAGATGCCGCCTTTTGAGGGTACATTCATCTGGTAGTATACCTCGCAGCACACGCCACCAAAAGACTCTCACCTTCGGCACCACTTTAAGCTTCCATAAGGCAGACCACAGATCCTGTTCTGTCAATGAAGATTCTGTAACCGTCCCTTCCTCTAGAGCCGCACGCTCTTCCTGAGTCATTAGAGCCCGGTACGCAGATTTAACAGAGTAGTTGCCCGATGTTTCAAACTTCCATGCAAAGAAATCCTCACCACCACCTGATCGGAGAGGAATATTGAGGATGGCTTCCGCATCAGGTAGTGCAAATACAGTACGGACAAGATCCCTTTTCCAAGTCCAATTCTCCATATCAATCAGATCACTAACCTTAACCAGCTCGGTGGTCTTCACACTCTCGGAATCTTCCGGCTTAAACAAAGGTTTCAAACTGGATTATTTGGTAAAAGCCGTTACAAAGATCATACAAACTGGAACCGCCAAAACAAAACACCGAGCAAAAATGATAACCGTATCGTCAGCTCTCCAGCAAGATCTATCAAATACATAGCTGCCTGTTTCGACCCCGTCCCATGGTCACTCACACTTTTGCCACTCGCCGAGAGAAGCTGGAGTGCCTAGACGATATATACTCATATACATGTGAACACTTATGTAGATGCATGGTAACATTTGTGTCCTTAAGAACGACCATATTTTTCATATCACTAGACTTACTTAGAAAAAAACATAATTAAAATTTGAAGATATGTAAATACAAATATACCTAACAATAGGATGGACCAAATAAAAACCTTCAGCTGCCGATGGCGTAAGTTCACAAAATCACTGAAGCTGCAAATCGAACCTTCGTGTCCCCAGTCTTTTTTGCAGAACTCCTAAATAGATTAAGTAGCAAAAGTCCTTGGCATACTAATTTGCCATACAAATCAAACCTTCGTGTCCCTTGTCTGTCCTAAAACCCAGACTCTGCCTCCTGTTCTTGTGAATGAACTTCACCTCGCAACTGCATAGTGCTTCACAGTCAAAAAATAAAAGCCAACTGCACAGTGCTTTACTCGCAGTCGCAGGGATGGAGGTCTAGGGACCATCTTGGGCCATGGACAAGATGCATTTCGTTCGCTACGATGTTGGGCCGAAATTCTGACGTCTGCCTACATATACTGCTTTGCAGGCCAATGCTACGCTATGGGCCGTTTATTTGGCACCTCATCATGGACGGAGCTTCAGTGACTTTGAGTTACAAAGTCTAGCCGTGACTTTGGGTTTAGGGTTTTGCTTATATACAAAGCTGATCTAACGGACAGAAATGAGTGAACATTTTAAGTTAGAATCTTAAAATTTAGTTTATTCTTACATGGTATGTTCAAATAAAATAAAACTTTTCCCAAGCTATATAATACGGTACATGTCATTTACTGATTGTTTTTCAATTTTGTCTAAGCATTTTGAAATTTGAGTTTACAATATGATAGCAAAACTTCAAATAATATTTATTCATAAAATATACGCACAAATACGACTAAACTTTTCCAGAATGCCTAGTACAATATACTATAAGATTTACTAGAGTTCCAAAAAAATTCTAAATATAATACTCCCTCCGTCCCAAAATAGATGTCTCAAGTTTCTCAAAATTTGAATGAATCTATATGTTAAATAGTGTCTAAATTCATCCAAATTTTGACAAATCTGAGACATCTATTATGGGACGAAGGGAGTACAACATGTATGGAAGCAAAGTCACGGCTAGACTTTGTATCTCGGTATTACCAAAACTGCGTCCGCTCGTAGTATATTGGCCCGATTTCTCTTTCCCCGAGATCAGGTGCCGATAATCTAAGAGCAAGTACAATAAGTCCTAGTCAGCTGACTATAAGAATTAAACTAGTATTGTTTTGGTTAGCTGGATGAGAGAGAAGATGTGAGAGAAGAGAGTTGGGCTCTCATGCAACAGCCAGCTTTTGCGCGTGTTCCTAGGCACCTTGTGAGCATGTGAGTGACCCATTAACTTATAAAGTAGTATTTTTTAAAAATAACTATTGTACTACTACTTAACTAACTATAAGCTTACTATAAATGATCTTATAGCCAGCAAGCCGACTGTATTATTGGAATTGCACTAAGAGTAAGGACAATAGTATAGCCAACAGCCGGCTATAAGTCATGTTCATGTCATCTGTAGTCAATCATATAGCCAACAATTATAATAGATAGATACAAAAATATACTATTTTATCTATGTATGACCCACTTTGCAGTCTCACGTAGTTACCTAGAAACACGTGCTGCAGCCGGCTCTTAACTAAGAGCCCGCTTCTCCCTCGTCCAACTAAGCAAATGTATAGTGTTTTAATGCTTATAGCTTGCTGACTGTATAGTGTTTTAATGCTTATAGCTTGCTGACTAAGCCTTGCTCTAAGGCCAGTCTAGTCTCTACTGTCTACACCCTACAGTGCTAGCGTAGGTAGTAGTATCCGCGTGATATACAACAGCAGAGGCACCCCATCGTGCTGGCCGTCAATTCACATTCATGGCATGCAGGACGGACTAACCGTGATGATTGCACCCTGCAGTACCCCGTCGCATCAAGCTAAGACGAGACAAAACTGTACACCCACGGGTATGGCCGTCTACGCGCTCTACATTGCCAGGATTTACGGCATGTACAGTAAAATTTTCTTAGACTCATGCTTGACTTAAGTCTAAGCAACCAAATGTGCTTCCACCGTTAACAAGTAAAGAAGTCTCGTCAGCTAGAATGAAAAGGGATAATAAAATATTTTTGCTTCGGTGTCCCTCTTGAGTGGAATTGAAGCGAAAAACAGGTTTTCTGCTGGGGTCTGGGTGGGTTCTGGTTCGATACGGACCATACGGTGCTGACGTGGTTGTTCTCTTCTCATCGGTATATAAGCAACACCGGTAACTCCGCCCTGGTCGATGATTCATTCCCCACCTGATTTGGGAAAAAATCTCACCCACCCCCATCACCTACCGACCGGTCTCGCCTCGTCGCATCCTTCTACCGGTGCTTGCCTCCTCCCCTCCGACTTACTTGGACGACGATGGAAGCAACCGGCCGAGGCGTCTCCGCCGCGGATCTGGCGTAGAGGGAGGAGATCGGGGAGGCCGTGGTGCACGAGATGGAGGTGGTCGTGGCGGTTGCGAAGGAGGAGGCGGGGAGGAGCTGATGGCGCCAGTTGCGGAGCTGGAGAGGAAGCGGGCGAGGAGGAGGACATGGAGGTTGGTCCTTCTTCGAAAGAGGAAGAAGGAGGAGGGGGACAAGATGGAGGTGGTGCCGGAGGAGGCAGGGGTCGAGAAGCTGGCGCCTGTTGATGATTTGGACAAGCAGTTGGTGTCGGAGGAGGCCCAGACAGACGTGGATCTGGTGGTGGGCGACGAGATCCTGGCGGGTGTCTATCTGGTGGTGGCGGATGTGGGGGAGCAGGTGGCGGTGCAGGACGTGATGAAGGATGCTGTGGCCGAGCTTGCCGTGGCGGTGCCTACCATGGCTTAGATTCTCGTGGTGGTGCCCGCCATGCGGAGCTGCAAGTGGCACATGTGAGTTATCTTTCATCACCTCTATACGATTTTAGGGTATGTAGTTAGGGTTTTAAATTAGGTGTTATGAATAGCCTCTGATTTAGGGTTTTGATTTTGGAGAACAAACCTAGCAATTCTTTGGTATTAGCTTATACAGGAGTTTTGTGCAAGACTTCAGAACAGAGTCAAAATGTTGCAAGTTCCAGATTGTGCTAGTACTCGTCTCACTTTAATCCGCATGTTTTTTATCTAGTGAAATATATCATCTAAAATGATCTAATGCCTAAAATAGGTGGTTCTGTTTGAATTTCATCATCTCAAAATGGCCATGGACCGTGAAAATTATTGCAAGTTCTGTTTAATGCTGTAGCATGTGAGAATGGCCACGATAATGTTTTTTATTTGGTTAGGTTTTTTTATCTAGTCCAAATTATTTCAAGGTCTGTTTAATGCTGTAGCTTGTGAGCATGGATTGCTTGTTGATGTAGCTTGTAGATTCTTAGTTATTGCTTGATTTATTTGCTTATTAATTGCTTGTAGTTGGATTACATTTTGCCATAGCTCATGTATTGCAGTCTTTTGTATAGCTTTAATTCGTGCCCATTTTATTTTAATTAAAATGCTTATGTAGGCAGCTCAATGGTAGCCAAATTCTAGATTTATTTGAGTACCTAATTACCAGCACGCAGAGGCGACGATGTGGGAGCAGGTGCAACACACACCAACGAATTAGGTAGGGGATCCATGGGGTCTCGGGGGAAGAGGACGGGAGGCCATGGCGCCATCGCAAGACACCGGCAGGAGACGGGGACGTTGTTGTTGGAAAGAGGATGTGAACACGCCTGGCTTAAACATTTTCTTCGTCGCTCGGTGCTCATTTTATTTGCCGCTCGGAAAGAGGGTGTGCCGCACACAGGAGACAAGAAAATAACCCGGAAGGAAAGACAAAAGTTAATAATATCAAATTGGCATTTCCACTTACCCTTGGCATTGGTGGTATTTGTTGATTGGTGTGAGCGTAAGTGAGAGGTTAAATCGGTCCAAAAAATTGTATGAACGGAGACAAACACTCCTTCTTTTATTATTAGATACTCCCTCCGATCCAAATTAATTGACTTACATTTGCCTACATTCGGATGTATCTAACATTAAAATATGTCTAGATACATCTGAATCTAGACAAATCCAAGTCAATTAATTTGGGTCGGAGGGAGTACAAAAAATATATATTTATCACTCTTAATAAATATAATAAATGTTATCAAATATTTGAATAATATAAAATAACAATCTTTTCAAAATACCAATTTAGGGGAGGGGGGCATCAGCCCTCCACCCCCATGGTTCTAGTTAAAATGGTAAGTCTATGGTTAGGACCCGTTTGGAACACAGGATTCTCATAGGAAATTCAAAGATAGGATTTTCACGGGATATATTTTCTTTGTACCCTTTGGATCACGGGAATAGGAAAGGAAATTTCATGGGATTGGATTCCTAGGCTTCACGTTTTACATGAAAGGAAACATTAGGTCCGATCTCTTGGAAAATTTCCACATGAAAGGAAGCGTTCCGCTTCTCTCTATGCCGCCATCGAGCACACAAAAATCCATTCAAAAAAAGCACAAGAAAGGCCCGCATAAAGGCCAACCAAATAAAACGCAGCTGCTCTGCTATTAAACTTAGTTTGTACTAACACTGGAAGGAATCTCGCAGGCAGAAGGTCAGATTATCACTCTGGCCGCTAGCAGGATCACAAAAACTGCTAGTCCATGCGTGGCTCGATCGATTAAGGCCGACTTCTTTTCACCTTCCGAGATTGTGGAGGAAAAGCTGTGGTGGTAAGAAGCTCACATAATCGGGTCCCTTCCATTCTTTTTGGCTTCTCGAATTTTGGATTCCACATACATTGAGTTGTGAAATATCTACAATGCTCCTAACATTCTAAAAACGTATACTGAAAATGTAATTGGCAATTACTAGCAAAATATTTGGAATTAGCAATTATTAACATGCACTGTGTGTATTATTACCATTTACTAGCGGACCATTAGCAATTACTAGAAGAATATATGGAATTTGCATCAGCAAACATGGGGAGGCTAGGAGGTCGAGGTCGCCAGTTGGGAGAAGGGGGCAAGATCGGGTGGGGCGGTGGCCGTCGGTCGGCGGCGGTCCTTGGCGTCGCTCGGGCGTGGCTGTGGAGGCGGCGATCGGCGGCGGTCCTTGGCGTGACTGTGTCGGCGGCGGCGGGCGAGGAGACTGACGGGCAGCGGTCGCGGCGGGCGGGCAGTCGCGGTGGCGGACGGCCGACAGACTGTCGCGGCGGCAGGTGGTCGCGGTGGCGGACGATCGGAAGATTGCCGTGGTAGCGGGCGGTCGCGATGGCGGACGGCCGGCAGACTGTCGCGGCGGCAGGCGGTCGCAGTGGCGAACGATCGGAAGACTGCCGTGGCGGCGCACAACTGCAACGCTGTGTCGATAGGAGCGAAGCGACGTGAGGCTTTTTTTTCTTTTTCGTTGCTCAATTTCTCGTACGGTGGCAATTTTATATAAATACAGCCAATAGAAAGGGTACGTTTTGCGCAGGAGGAGAATCTCGGGAATCTGTCCCAGAAGCAGGGTCGGAGCCCGATTCTTAGTTTACATGAAAATTGGAATTGTCGGTGGAAAAAAGCTAGACAAAATTAGACACATTCATTTGGGCTTGTGGGATTTTAGGCCTACAATTTATTCTATAAGCTGAAAAGAAATCGGCCTAAGTTCCTACTTGTATCCCCCCCCCACACACACACATCCATACACACGCACGCACGCACACACGCAAAAATACTTGTATCCACCATTATTGTATCACTCTTTTTTAGTGAGATAGTACTTTGTCTTCTCATTTGCTTTTATTTTTGCTCCCTGTGATTAGCATAATTTTTTGTACAGTCCAGTATTTTATCGTGGGGAACACGAAGCCGGAGTACGAGACGGAGGAGACCTACCAGGGGCCACACCCCCTGGCCGCGCGGGTGGGCCCACCCCGCGCCTGGGAGGGGGGTGCAGCCGCCCTGGTGGCCCTCCTTTCTCGCCTCTTCGCCAATAAGAAGCCTCCGATGCAGAAACCCTAGACACCCGATTAAAACTCCACGAAACTATCTGTAGCTGCCACCATCCTCCCGAGATCGGGGAGAGGGGATCTGAAAATCTTCCCGGCACCCTACCGGAGGGGAGATCATCCCGGAGGCCTTCTTCTTCATCATGCCAGCCTCTGGTATGAAGCGTGAGTAGTTTCACCTTGAACTACATCTTGTAAGCTCCGTTCATGATCAAGATCTAATCTATTTGTAACCATGCATGTTTTGTTTGAGGGGATCCGATGGATATTGAGATTACTATGTCAAATTGATTAATGGTTTTATCTATTTGATTCTATCATGTCTGTATTGTTTGTGATCTTGCATGCTCTTCGTTGTTAGTAGCTATCTTGGCCAAGTAGTTGCTAGTGACTCCAAGAGGGGGTATTTATGCTCGATAGTGGGTTCTTGTCTCTATTTAATCAAGGGAAGTGAAAGAAATCTCTAAGGTTGTAGATGTGTTGTTGTCACTAGAGAGAAAACAACGGTCTCTTGTTCATGAAACAAGTGGATTGTTTACCTTACATATTTTGCTTAAAACAGTTGTCTGTTGCTTGCAAATTAATACTGAAGGGGGTTCGGATGATAACCCAAAGGTGGACTTCTAATCATAGATGCAGTTGGATGGCGGTCTATGTATCTTGTTGTATTGTCCAATCGAATCTTATAGGATCTTTATGTCTAGTATTATATTGTTATGCCTTGCTCAGTCCTGTCAATTGCCCTGCTGTAATTGGTTTACCCAGCATGTCATGTTTGTTTATCTAAGGAGAACACCTCTAGTGAACTATGGACCCCGGTCTAATCTTTATCATTGATACATTTTCCACTGTTACTGTTTACTTGCTGTAAACCATCATCATCTTTCACATCATACAGTTAATCCTTTGTTACAGCAACCGGTGAGATTGACAACCTCACTGTTAGTTGGGTCAAAGTCTTGAGTTTGTGTTGTGCAGGTTTCCACGTTGCTTGCAACACCTTTAAGACGTTTCCTTCCTCTTATTAGTTCGATAACCTCAGTTTCTTACCAAGGAAAAACTTGTTGTTGTGCTGCATCATACCTTGCTGTTGGGGTTTCCCGACGAAGCGTCAACACGCATCAGAGTCCAGTGACGTGGTGACTGTCCACCGGCAAAAGCCAGTCCGGCCAAAATACACACCTTGGAAGGTAATGTAACTTTATTTCATTTACTCCGTACCTAATTAATCATGAACATCTCATCGTTCCACCATTTAGGGCCATGCAAAAGGCTTTTACAAACTAAGGCTGGTCATAGTGGGGGTAACTTCACCAGTAACGAAGAGTCCAACTCAGCATTTTTGGTTATGTGGCAATGAGTTAATAAGGAAAGAGATAGATAAAATAACCAGCTATGTTACTATAACATCACACATATCAAGGCAAAGTGAATCTACAACCTAACGTGACATTGCATGTTAACGCTTAAGTTATTTTCCACTATAAAAGCATCTCCAAGAGCTTACCTATATATGGGTAAGAGGGGTCATAACGCTTTTTTAGGTAAGATGGATAAAATATAGCTCCAACAGCTTACCCAAAAGTGGTCTCCCATTAAATATTTTGGGGCGATTACCCAATTTTTAGCCCCTCCTACCCATTTTTGGGTAAGACTAGACAATTTTTTGGTAAGATGCCACGTGAGCAAAAACACCCCGGGAAGTCCCAACCGCTTCATGCGGAAACTTCCTCGCGACCTGGCTCATGCCGCGCCGCCATCCTCGCCATGTATGCTCGCCGGTGACCATCGTCGCGCCGCCCAAGCCCGACCACACCTTCCCAATGTCCTCACCAACCATCCCTCCGCCTCTTCCGTCGCTCCTGGCGTCGCTGCAACCAAGATCAATGCTACCAGTGCCAAGCTCAATTCTGGCCGGGGAAGCTCGATTCCGGCCGGGGAAGTACGATTCCGGCCAGGAAAATCTCGATCTCGGCATCCCTAACTCTCACGGACCACGGACATGACGGGAAGGAGAGGGGTAGCGACAACAGGCCACATACAAGGAGGTGATCGGGGCTTCTCGGGGTGGTTAGGGCGCTGGCGGACGGGGAGGAGAGCGCTGGCCGTGGTTGGGGTCTCTCTTGTGTGGGCAACGGTGGTCGGGGCTTCTCTGGTGGCGGGGCTTCTCCAGTGGCGGACACGGAGTAGAACGGGGAAAGGTGCATCGTGTGGACATCGAAGAAGAAAGGGAAAAAAATAGGAGAAAAAAAAAGATCCAATGACAAGTGGGTCCTATGTGTAGTTTTTCTTAGTGCAGTTTTAGGTAGGCTCTTATGGGTAAGCTGGAAAAGTGAACCAAACTACTCTTACTTATACCTTATCTCTTCTCTTAGCTAAACAACTTTTACTTACCTATACTCCTGGAGTTGCTCCAAAGGTAGTATCTAGACTACTAACATATGCATGTTATTAATTTAAATTACCATATATTATGACCAGACTAAAGTTGACGGAGAAGAGTCAAAATGGCCGAACCAAAGTCCCTGCGGGGCAAAAATCCGGCGCCTGACTGACGGGATAACCAAAAACCTTGCCATGTCTCTCCGGTACGGATGGGTCGCGTGCCATGTCCCCCTGTCCATTCCCCCCTACTGTTGGCAACTGTGTGCAACTACTCTCCACTCCTCACTGTCGCTTTGCGCGCCACCAAAGGACGAAGAGAGACGAAAGACGGAGAGGCTACGAACAGCAGCGCCGCAGCAGCAGCTGGGCAGGTTCCGGAGAGATACTTTAGGTGTGCACGTATATTAAGATCGATAATTTAACCAACTTAACGTGAAGTATAAATTAAGAAAAATATATCGTTAAAAACTTTAGATATTACTAGCAGAAGTGCCCGTGCGTTGCACCGGAAAGACCAATCTAATTCGCATAAAAAACTTTTGTCTTGCCTCATGACACCTGTCTCGATCGAGTTGGACGTTTTCTTATCTTGGACGAATCTAAACCCGGATTGACAAAACATATGATTTCAGCTAGGGACGGTACAATTCAGACCACAGGACGCGCCACCGTGTTTGTCCGCTGGAGGTAAGGTGTAAACTTGAGATGGCGCTAGGCGTCCGAGCCCCCGACCGCGACGTCGTCGTCGATTCCGGCCATGGTACGCAGCCAGGTCTAGTGGCCTGATATTTTACTTATAGGTGTGCGTCACAGGAAACGAAAACATTGGCGCGAGTGGTCATACGCACATGCATGTGCTCAGCTCATTGTGAGGACCCAAGAACCAACGTGAGAAGACGAATGAATTCTATCTGTAGAAAATAAACGGTGGAATTTCTCGAGAAGAACCAACTCCTAAAAGTCAACATACCAAAAACGTGTTTTTTTCCCACTTAGAGGTGGCCATATCCTCGTTTCTCTCACTACAGTACCATACCCAGGCATCCCATCAGCACAAGGGAATTTAATTTCCATACTGATTTAGATCAATGACATGAATGACGGTGCTGCTTATTTCATCGTTTGAACAGCACCATCGCATGACTCCCAAGTCCTGGCTTCGAGATGGTTATGATCCACACGCCGACATGCCAAAAACATGTTTTTTTCTTTTTCACTTATCGGTGACATTGGTAGATAATTTATTTAACATGCCAATAAGTGTTTTTTTCCTTTTTACTTACCGGTGGTATTGATGGGTAATTTATTTTTTGGTCAAAGGATAAAGTCGTCCAAAAAAATGTAGGTACTAGAAGAAACACTCCTTCCTTTATTATTAGGTATAGATACTTTAACCAACCGGTATGTAGCCACCGCCAAATAAAAGGAGCTTGCTAAAACTCATCTAGGGTTTCGTCCTCTCGTCGGTGACGTCACCGGTTCGCTCCGTCTCCAATGGTCCTAGGGCCTTAAAGATGTAGCGGACCACGACCTCTCGTCTGGCGGAAGGTTTTTTGATCTTTGTTTGTCTTCTTCGGGACGTTGAGGCGACAGTTACGTACTAAAGTCAGAATAAGGTTCCCCTCGTTCTATTCTCGCTCCAGTGGTGCTTTTAGCACCGACGAGGGGCGTGCGAAGTCGTTTGTCCGGCGGATCTTCTAGAATCCAGTCCGTTTTCGTGATCTAGGGTTGTCATCATTAGCGATGGTTTCTGGTACGCTGGTCTAACGTGACCTTACACGACGACTTCCCCTCTGTCTACTATAACAAGCTCTACTACGACAAGCTCTGCCCGACTCCGGTGATGGAGAGGGGCAAGGACGGCCGCGCGTCTTCGGCTCACGCTAGTGTCAGTAGTCGTCGCTAGGTGGTCCAATGACCTATTTGTATTTTTTATTACTTTTAGGGCTGTTTTACTACTATGGATGATTTTTAATAGATCGGTGAAATTTTTAAGAAGAAAAATGGTATATTTTTATTATTCTCTGACTTAAGCGTGAGATAAAGGACGGATTCTCAGCATTTTGAGCAGCAGCGTGTGCGTCCTTTCTCTCTGTATGTGGGCTGCGTGGTTGTGTCACTGCTAGGCTTAGACAGGCCGGACCGTGCGTGTTGTGTTTCTTCCCTCGCTGACATGTGGACCTCTTCTTTAGGGCCCGGTCTGTCAACCACTTGGGTGGGGTTTCTTGTGGGTGATAAAGGACGGCGTTTTGAGCAGCAGCGTGTGTGTGTGTCCTTTCTCTCTGCATGTGCGTCCTTTCTCTCTGCATGTCGCTGCTAGGCTTGGACAGGTCGGACCGTGCGTGTTGTGTTTCTTCCCTCGCTGACATGTGGACCTCTTCTTTAGGGCCCGGTCTGTCAACCACTTGGGTGGGTTTTCTTGTGGGTGATAATATTCTTTAAAAGCTTAAGCGTGGTGACCTGCCTGTGATCTGGGAGCGCTCGCGGGGCGTGTTGCTGTTCATGTGAGCCTGCTTGTGGGCCTGCTCTCTTCTGTCTCTGCGTGTGCGTGTCGACCTGCGGATGGGCGATCGATGCGGTGACTCACTTGCCCACGCGTTGGCTCTTCCCTAATCCTCTTTCTTCTACGGCGACCACCACCGATCTTCTCCACCACCGCTCAACTCTCCCTGGGCGACCTCGTGCCACTGCTCCACCCTCCCCTCCGTGCCACCGGCCTAGTCGCTCCATTGAACGCAGCTGGCTAGCGCATGTCGTGGCCTCGTGGGTGGTGGGTGGATTCCTTTGGCTTTGACCGCTAGGTTGATTTGGTCTGGATCTCCGGAGGAAGTCATTGCAGCCACGCACGATTCGCCGGTGGGGGTGCACGACGGACTCACAAGAGAAACGGGAAAATGGCAAACAAACCGGCGACTCACCCTATTGCGGCTCGAGTGCTTGGCAAGGTCAGGATGACCGGACGATAATGAATCGGTCTACGACAGCGTCCTGCGGAGCTTGGGAAGACGAGATTGATTCGCTCGATCTAGGGCTATGGCGGGCTATCTACTTGGAACAGAGGATGTGGACCACACAGTAAGGACGATGCGGTCAACGGCGCGTCTCGGGGCAGCCTCCTTCAACAATCTCGGTGAGGCGACGACTGCCACGAGCGAGCGTGGAAATAGAGAGGGAGCACACGACAGCTAGCTGGCGGGTCATCATTCCCCATTTTCTTCCACCAGATGCCCGAAGGGGGCTGCTACCGGAGATGCCGATGCGAGGCACTATCGCGGTCCCAAATGGGGTCGACCGATCCTGTGGACTTCCTCAACTGAGGTTCAGCGCCAAGGTTAATAGTTATCCTTCTCGATTTGATTTCCTTGCTTTGATTTTTGTGAATCCTATGATCTCATCCCATATCAATAAATTCAGGTTGTTTACGGGCTGAGAGGCGAGCTGGGAAGATGGCGTCAGAGGCAACACAGGGAAAAAGAAGCAGCGTGGAGGCCATCCTTCCTGCCTGCTTTATCCTCTCTGTCTAGATGCATGGCGGCCGGACGCTCCAGCCGGATCTATTCTGTTCTTAACGGTCTTGCGACGCCACATCCCTCACCCTACTCCGTCGCCCACCTTGTGCTTACATATCTCCCCAACCTCCCATTAGCATTACTACACTTCCATTCGCCTCCTGCTCAGGCACATCGAGCACAGAAAATGGCGGCAGCGGTGGTGCGGCGAGCTGAGGAGCTGGTAGGGAAGAAGATGAATATGCGGCTTTTTTTGTGTCGTTGGTGTTTGATTGCTCCAGGTAGAGCTGGCCGCTCTCCTGCAGGACATCAGTAAGTAGCAATTGCCACTTACTGCTCTTTCTTTTGTTTCGTTCACTGATTCTCTCGAGCTGATTAGCCTTTGATGTGAACAACTAATGGGAACGCCCATTTTTTGGCTGCCTCTATTCGTGCAGGAGATTAAGGGTACACCAAGTAACATAGGTTCTCCTTTGTTCTTTCTGTTAGGAATGGGCAACTTGTATTCCTCTGGGGACCAAAGGTCACAATATATAATACAGGTACATGGCAAATATGCAGGAAGCCCCCTAACATATGGAAGAAATACAATATACAGATATATACATCTAACACCCCCCCTCAAACTCATGGTGGATCCACAACACTGAGTTTGGAGAGTAAGAAATCATGTTGCGCTCTGATTTGTGCCTTCGTGAATAAATCCGCCAACTGTAAATCTGAAGGCACATACTGAAGCACAACAACCTGAGCCTGCACCTGAGCACGTGTATAGAAAGCATCAACACCAATATGCTTGGTAAGCTCATGCTTGACCGGATCACGTGCAACGCTAATAGCACCTGTACTGTCAGACAAAACCAGACTGGGTGTGGTAATAGAGACCCCAAAATCCGCAAGTAACCACCGTAACCAGGTCACCTCAGCAGTCAACTAGGCCATAGCACGCAACTCAGCCTCAACACTCGAACGGGAAACCGCTGTCTGTTTCTTCGTCTTCCAAGCAATGAGCGAACCACCAAGAAACACACAGTAAGCAGAAAGTGAACGACGATC
The DNA here is from genome assembly GCA_916181665.1 of Avena sativa. Lineage (NCBI taxonomy): Eukaryota > Viridiplantae > Streptophyta > Magnoliopsida > Poales > Poaceae > Avena > Avena sativa. The sequence goes on from OV702297.1 coordinate 413,533,976, forward strand.
CGAAGGATCACTCGCCCATGTAGCGTCCGAATAGCACTGGAGCTAGAGGGAGCTGGAACGAGGAAAGAAAAGGCGACGAGTGATCATACCACGAAGATAATGAAGAACACGGAGAAGATGACTATAGTGAACAGTGGTAGGAGCAGAAACAAACTGACTCAAAATATGAACAGGATAAGAGATGTCAAGACGAGTGACAGCAAGATAGACAAGACTCCCAACAAGATGACGATAACGCGTCGGATCAGAAAGAGGATCACCATAAGTATGTTGAAGCCTAACATTAAGCTCCACAGGGGTCTCAACAGTGCGCTCATCCCCAAGAGCAGCACGGGCAAGAAGATCCTGAATATACTTTTCCTGAGAGATGTAAAATCCATCAGAAGTGGAGGAAACCTCAATCCCAAGAAAGTATCGAAGAGGACCAAGATCAGTCATAAGAAACTGATCACGAAGACGAGCCTTAACAAAGGCGATATACTCAGGATCATGCCCAGTAATGATCATATCATCAACATAGAGAAGAAGAAGAGTGCGTCCACGAGGAGAAGTGTGAACAAACAACGCTGTATCATGAGCACTAGGGGAGAAACCAGCAGCAGTCACTACAGAAGCAAAGCGCTCAAACCAGGCACGAGGGGCCTGTTTGAGGCCATAAAGATAACGTCGAAGACGACAAACCATCCCCTCGGGAACAGAATACCCAGGAGGAGGCTGCATATAAACCTCCTCACACAACTCACCATTGAGAAAGGCGTTCTGAACATCAAGCTGGGACACAGACCAGTGACGAACAGAAGCAACATCAAGAAGAGTACGCACAGTGGTCATATGAGCCACAGGAGCAAAGGTCTCATCATAGTCACGACCATGCTCCTGCTGAAAACCACGAGCCACAAGACACGCTTTATAGCGCTCAAGAGATCCATTAGAGCGAGTCTTAATCTTATAGACCCACTTACACGTGATAGGACGAACACCGAGAGGGGGAGAAACAAGATCCCAGGTGCCAGTGCGCTCAAGCGCAGCAATGTCCTCAGCCATGGCCAACTGCCATTCAGGATGATGCTCAGCATCCCGATAAGAAGTCGGCTCGGAGGCAACAGAAAGACCATACTGACTAGGAGAGTAACGGTTGGGGGCACGACGCTGACGAACAGGACGAGTAGAGGGAATATCATTAGAGGAAGACGATGCAGGAGACGACGATGAAGAAGAGGGAATAGTAGAGGAAGACTCCGGAGAACGAGGAGAACTAGGAGAACTAGACGGAGCAGAGGAGGACGGTGTCGAAGAAGAGACATCAGAGGGAGGAGATCCTGAAGAAGACACAATAGGTGTAGAAGGAGGTGTGTCAGGAAAGAGAAGAAAAGAGATATCTTCCACCGGGTAAGTACCAGCGGTGGGACGAGGATAGAAAGGACGCGTCTCATCAAAAGTAACATCACGAGAGATACGCATCCGACGACCAACAGGGTCCCAACAGCGATAGCCCTTATGTTCATCACTGTATCCAAGGAAAACACACTCAATAGACTGAGCAGTCAGTTTGGTGCGTTCGCGAGGAGCAAGGAGAACATAGCAAACACAACCAAACAAGCGAAGCATGGAGTAGTCTGGAGACTGTCTAGATAGGCGCTCAAGAGGGATACCACCCTGCAAGGCAGCAGAAGGCTGAATATTGATGAGGTAAGCCGACATAGCGACAGCCTCAGCCCAGAAATGCGGCGGGAGAGAAGAAGCAATCATCATAGCGCGAGTGGTCTCAAGAAGATGGCGATGCTTAGGCTCAGCAACGCCATTCTGGGCATGTGCGCCAGGACAGGAGAACTGAGCAAGGGTGCCCTGCTCAGCAAGAACACCTCGCAACATCTGGGAGGTATATTCACCGGCAGAATCAACACGAAACACGCGAATAGGGGTAGAATATTGAGTGCGGACCATGGCCGCAAAACGCTGATATATGGAGAGCACTTCACTATGAGAGCGCATAAAATACAACCAAGTGTACCGAGAAAAATCATCAATGAATAAAATATAGTAGCGATGGCCCCCTTTCGAAGCGAAAGGAGCCGGACCCCAAACATCAGAATGAACTAAATCAAAAGGTCGCTGAGATACAGACGCGCTAGTAGGGTAGGGAAGCTGAATCTGTTTGCCCAACCTACAGCCCTGACAATGTAAAGACCCATCGCCTGAGACAGACCCCAGAAGACCACGATGAACTAATGACGATAGGCGAGAGTCACAAAGGTGACCAAGACGATGATGCCACTGCTGAAAGGAGCTGATAGCAGAGGCAATGACCGGAGAAGAACTGGCAGATGAAGTGGCAGCGGAAGGAACACGAAGCCAGTCTAACTCCCAAAGCCCTGAAGAATCACGGCTGCGAGGGCCAGCTCCAACCAGGGCCTATGTGCGGCGGTCCTGAACAACACAAGAATCAGCATCAAGAATGACGCGACAACCAGAGTCAGTAAGTTGGCTAGCAGAGAACAAATTCATCTTAAGAAGAGGGACATGAGAAATATCAGGAACAGAAAAAGAAGAAGTAGAAAGGGTACCCCGACTAGAAACAGGAAGAGAGGTACCATCAGCCGTGAAAACACGGATAGGAGAAGGAAGAGAACGAAGGGCAGACAGAAAAGAAGACTCAGAGGTCATATGAAAGGAAGCTCCAGAATCCAGATACCACGGGGACGTACCTGACTTTGTAGAAGGTGTTGGTCGCGCAGTGCCTGAAGAATCAGTCACAGAACTAGCAGTGCCTGTCGAAGAAGAGCCTGTAGCAGCAAGCAGACCACGAAGACTCCTGATATTGTCCTGATCGGAGAGAGCGACTACTGAAGATCCAGAAGGAACCGACTGCCCACGAGCCATCTGGTGCTGCTGACGTAAACTGGGATCCCGTGTATAACAGGTAGCCCAAGTGTGGCCATCCTTGTTACAGTAAGAGCAGTGACGAAGAGAACCACGGCGACCCTGACCACGAGCCTGCTGGTGCTGACTCTGACCCTGAAACTGCTGGTGCTGACTCTGACCCTGACCTAGAGGAGTGGGAAGTATCGGCGACGGCACAGAGGACCGCGGCTGAGTCGGGGGAGCAGACGGCATAGGAGGACCACGAGTAGCAAGCACAGATGGAACCGCAAGAAGACCCGCACCACGGAGACGGGTCTCCTCAGCCCGAAGCTTAGACAACACCTCAGAGAGCGGAACACGACCACGAGCATTCAGCTGAGCACGCCGGGGCTCAAACTCTTGGCGGAGCCGAGACAGAAACTCATAGATGCGGTGAAACTCCAAATCCGAGCGCACAATCTGGCAGCACGAGCATGTGCCACAAATAGCAGTACAGAGAGAATCAAGCTGACGCCAGATAGCAGCACTCTGAGTATAGAACTCATCAATAGTGGAATCAGGCTGCTGAAGAGCATGCTCCTGGCGAACCACAGACAGGTAAAGAGCATCCCCAGACGGCTGATAGCGCTGACGAAGATGTGCCCACTGAGCGGCAACAGTAGGGAGACTCATGAACTCAGCAACATACTGGGGCAAAACACTGGAGGTGAGAACAGCAGCAGCACGAGCATCCTCATCGACCCACTGACTGTAGGCAGTCAGAGCGTGGCGATAGGCCTCGAGATCAGAAGAGTACTGCTTGAACTTCAGGTCATAATCAGCAACAGCACTATCATCAGCACTCTGAGCAGCATCCTTGGCCTCCTGAGAAGCATCAGCACCTAGAACAATCGGCGTCGATGGAAGAGGAGCCACAGGAGCAGGGGCACGGTGGACAGGAGACCTCGCCAAAGAGCACACCCCAAAGAGGAGACCGCGCATGTGAACGCGCATAAAGGCAGCGAAATCAGGATAATTCGCGCCATCAAAGATCACCGGGCAGCGAGGAATCGCAACATAACCCGATGAAGAAGACATCGCTCAATTTTTTTACCAGATCCAGTCAACCCGCACGTGCAGGCAGATGCCGGCCAAAAGCCGACCAAATTCCGGCCAGCCGGGGCAACGGGCGGCGCCTAAGGGGCGGGGAAAGCCAATTCAGGCCGTCGGTGACCGATTCCCGGTAGAGACGACGACCAGCGACGACAAAGGTCCAGCGACCTAAGAGCAATGGCGAGCAGCAGAGAAGAAATCCGAGCGGCAGAGAAGGGCCCGCGAGGTGGAGTCCTGGCGCCCGCGAGGTGGAGTCCTGGGCGGCAGACGCCCGCGAGGTGGTCCTGTTGCCCGCGAGGTGGAGTCCTGGGCGGCAGACGCCCGCGCCGCGAGGTGGAGACCTGGTGCCCGCGAGGTGGAGTCCTGGGCGGTAGACGGGTCCTGGGCGACGGGATAGCAGACAGTCCTGGCGACGGGATCGGTTCCCGATGTCGCCCGCTGGGAGGAGTTGTACGCGTGCGCGCGGAAGGCCCGCAGGATCCTGCGTCGAGAGAGAAGCCAAGGCAGACGGGGGCACGCGTCAGAGAACGGCGAAGACGCGGATGAATACCGAGCTGAACGGATTGAAGACCGATCTGAACACCGGTATGGATCTGGATCTCGATCAAGATCGATCTGGAAGATCCAAGAACGATCTGAACACGATCTGGATCTCGATCGGGCGAAGGGATCGATCCAGATCTAAAACGGGCAAAGCGGGCGGCAACCGGCGGCGGCGACGACGGCAAGGCCGGCGGCAACAGGGACGGTGGCGGCCGACGAAGTTGCGAGAAAGAGAACGAGATTAACTTGGCTCTGATACCATGTTAGGAATAGGCAACTTGTATTCCACTGGAGGCCAAAGGCCACAATATATAATACAGGTACATGACAAATATGCAGGAAGCCCCCTAACGTATGGGGGAAATACAATATACAGATATATACATCTAACACTTTCCATCTTGAAGAGTGGGAGAAAACCAAAACAGAGTTAGCTAAACCGCCGATGGTACTATTGTTGAGTAATACAATAGGTTATGTAAGTGAATCTGATGACTATATCAATAGTGGTTTAGATTTTTTTTACACATTAGTCGGTTCCTTGAGATCTGTTAGCATGCTTACATGGCCCTTATTTTGTGTACTAAACTAGACATGGAGTACTCAATGTTTAGAGCTATTTGCTTTTAATTTTCTAAAAAACTATTCAGTCATATCCCCAACCACTAGTGGTATGTTATGTGACCGAAATACTTTAAACGAGTATAAGTCCAAACAAGGAGCCACCATTTTGTTTAAATCATTTGGTTGCACTCTGTTCTGATAGATATACTTTGCTTGCACTAGCTAATCATATAATACACCCTGTTAACTTTGACCACTCCATTATTGGTACATGGGCGAATACTATACTTAGATTGCAATTGTCGCGCCACACATTAAAGTACTATATTTGGTGTATTAGCTTCATTCCTGATAAGTCTGCTCTCATAAAACATTTCTACCTATCACAGCAAGATCCTTGTGCTGATTTTGATTTGATAAAAAAACATAATCTGGGTAATCATGATGTCATTTTGCCTCTCCCTTATACTTCAGTATTTTCTTCTTCATTGTGATATACATGACAGGATACATGGAAGTACCAAAGCAGTTGGATTATTCAGCGCCTCTGATGCTACCGATGTCCTATCTATGATGTCTTCTTGCACAGATGATGGAGCAGAGTGGGCGCATTGTTGTACTCTTCTCTTCTTGAATTGATTGTATTCCAGTTCAGCTACACGCCTCCTAGACGAGATGATGCGTCCTGAAGTGTCACCTTTTTTATACTAGTACATACCAAGCAGCATGAATTATAATACCACATCTTATTTGCGCGAGCTCCGTACCTTGTCGGAGAGCTGCTGGTCCTACTGCTTCTGTGGGAAATCATATCAACAGACAAGTTAATTTTGCCTTCTTATTATACATGTACCAGGATTTGAGGTGATGCTTACCGATGGTACATGTTTCACAATTTGCAGCCTGTGTACGATTACAGGTGCCCTACTGTCTTTACAAGGGCAGACAATGTAAGAGGCACTTTGTTCGACCATGTTTCCCGTGTAGTACAAAGGACTGGATATCACAAGAGGACATGTAAGCATGTGTTCATCTCTAATTATGCTTATGGCTTTATTTTTCTATAGGGATTGTAGATTTTGGTCTGGTAGAATGCTCAAGGCCTGAATCGTCAAGGAGCCAGTATTCCTTTCTTTTGTTCTGATCCTTTTTTCATGCTTACAAAAAAAACAGCCTGCACACTGAATGCTATAATTGTTAAGAGTATGTGGATAAAAAAATGGATAAAAGGGTAGCATATTAGTTTATCTTTGTTTTGCTCTTTCCTCATTGTTGCCCATACATAGTTACAACAATTCTAATCTTCTACATAATTCTGAACACATCATTGTAAAATTATTAGTAGAGGTATGGGGCCTACAATATGGATGGGGCTGGGTGTGAAATCAAGAATTAGGGCCTAGGGTAATATATGACGAGCACAAACAAGGTTTCTCATTATTCAAAACGTTGCAAATCTGATTTTCAGGAAAGGATCCATACTCTTAGGAAAAAGCTATTGATGTCTCAGTCTAAGATTTTACTTCGAATTAGATGTTTGATTCTAAACTTTGTACGTGTTTTACACCTAGATTCACGTTTGAGCCATAGAAAACATGCCAGGAAAATTCCCAGATGCAAAATACACAAAAAGAAGGAAATACCATATATTGCAAACTGGAAACATGGAGGCGAGTATGGAATTGTTATCACGGGATATTTTGCATTGAAATAAGGTTTGCTGTCTCATCCATCTATCATTTTCTTAAGTAATACTCTCTCCATTCCATAAAATAAGCCCTATAATTTCTTTTCAAAAGTCAAACGATGAACTTGGTCAAAGCTTACATCGTTTGAGTTTTTAAAAAAATTGTACGGCTTCTATTATAGAATGGAGGGAGTAAGAGGATACCTGCGAAATAATTGCTGGCTCCAATTCATGTATACCTATGTTCCATCGCTCACCCTTCACATGATAATATACAAGCCTACATTTTTTTTGGAGCAACCAGCGGGAGCTTTGCCTTTTCATTAAGTAGAGAGAAATTTGGCCACTTTATAAGGGAAACTGGCAAGAACCGTACAACCAAACACCACACACCGGCCCTGAGACCGCGCACCACACGAGCCGACGACACTCCTGCCCCAGCAAGAAGTGGCAGCACTCAAAACAGAAAGCTCCCGGAGCCGCCGCTCTGACGTCCACACTGGTCCTGAGACCGCGCACAATGGCGAGAACCGAAAACAACCCAAACACAACACACCATAGGAATAATGGACGTTTACCTATGTTATATCCCTTGACAATATCAATCTGATATAAATTTTGCCTCAACATTTTGAGGGTTTAGTAGCAGCCATCTTTTGCAACTGTTTTTTATGCACCAAGCTAACCGCTATTTATTTCGGTGGGACTACATGTTCTACGTCTATCTCGCAAAATGATCTCACGCGGTATAATATCCAGGCTAGGCCTCACTGTTTATTTAGAAGGATTGTCGTGTTCTGTAATAGATGTGTGGAACACGAGCCTTGCTTCGGTGTCCCCCCTAGGGAAACGTTTAGAAAAAAACCCGGTTTTGCAGTTCTGTGTCAGGTAAGGAGCGGATCCTCTTCCGTATTTTTTTTACCATTGTACGTATTTGAGTCTGGTTGTACATGGTATCCGTAGGGATAAACAAGCTGCCGGTCCTACTCGTCGTATCGGTCATGCACCTTCCGAGATGTGGATTTTGGTCGGTCAGAGTAGCTTCACTCGTTCGGGCGTTTCGAAGCCCAATTTTAATGTTATTTACGTCCCACCAATGTAATATTTGATTTGAGAACAATCAATTTCTCACTTATGTTTTCACGTCGAGTTTCTGGTTTTGTCTAAATTTTAAGTGAGCTCGACGAAATTTAGACGAATATAACGATTTCGTTAATACATAGGCAAGTTCGTACATATTATGTCAAATTGACATACAATCGAATTTTGACTGCATTAGGATAAAAGAAAAAAAACGTTGAAATAGCTACTAGGCGATGCCGATGCCGACGGGCATCCCGTTTACATGCTGAAGTTGTGGTAGAAGACGGTGTAGTCGGCGTCATCGTCGTCGCCATTGCTCGGCGGCTGCGGGGGACACGAGCAGCCCTGGACTCGTCTTCGTCATCGTCGAGGGCGATAAGTGTCGCGCCCTGGGTGGCGCACTACCAGCGAGCGACGTGCACGGCCTACTCCTGATGACGCTGAACACAGTTGGCCTTCTCGCACTCCCAGTCCGCCCTAGATCAGGCGCAGACGTCGGGGCCTGCATGGGTGTCACATCGTTCAGGGAGCGCTCCAGCGCCATCTTCTTCAGAACGAAGGCATCCTCGTCAACGGGAACCGCCTAGTCCGCCGGCTCGGGCTTTGGCGTGCGCAGGCGAAGCCGGCCGGTCGGCGGTGATGGCGTGCAACCTTCGTTGATGACGAGGCCACGTGAGCGCGTCCTCAGCGGGCGAGCACATCGACGACTCCATCTCCCGCTTCACCAGTCGGAGCGGAGGCGCGAGGTGACTGTACCGGCGCCGAGCCAGACAAGCGCGGCGCCAACACCGAGGAATACGAAGAAAGGGAAGCCATCCTCCTCGGCAGCCAGCTGGCCACCACACGGCGTCGGGCGGCCGATGGCGGGGAGCAAGGAGGATAGCCCAACTTAGGGCTGGCGCTGAGCTCTAGGTAGCGGCAAAGGCTAAAAGAGGATTTTCTTAGGACTACATTTTCTTAGAGCTTCCATTGCTGCCGATCGGCCGACTTCACATGCGCACGCCGAAGTCTGAGCCGGCGGACTAGGCAGTCCCCGTCACGAGGACGACTTCGTCCCGAAGATGGCGCTTGAGTGCTCCCTGAACGACGTGCCGCCCATGTAGCCCCCGACGGCTGCGCCTGGTCCATGGCAGACTGGGAGCGCGAGGAGGCCATCCATGTTCAGCATCATCAGGAGCAGGCCGAGCACGAGGCCGCGCACGTCACTCGCCAGTAGTGCGCCTACCAGGGCGCACCGCTAATCGTCCTCGACGACGATGACGACGACGACGAGGCCAGTCCCTCATCTTAGCCATGGCGCTACGGCGACGCTGGCCAGAGCAGCTGCCGAGGGACGACGACGGCACCCGGGACGCCGACTACACCGTCTTCTACCGCAACTTCGGCATTTGAACGGCGTGCCCGGCGACATCAGCATCGGCATCGCCTAGTAGCTATTTCAACATATTTTTTCTTTTAACCTAATACAGTCAAAATTTGGATGTGTTCAAATTTGATGTAATATGTACGAACTCGTTTATGTATTAACAAAATTGTATATATTCGTCTAAATTTCGCTGAGTTTGCTTAAAATTTGAGTAAAACCGAAAACTCGGCATGGAAACACGAGTTAAAACTGGTTGAATGCTACGATCCGTCCGACGCTAAATAGCTCGCTAAAATTAGGCTTAATAACGCAGAACGAGTGGAGGTGGTCTGATGACCAAAATCCACAGCTCCGCACGATACAGGTCGATCATGCGTGACCGATACGATCTGATCGGGATTACCGCAAGTGGGACCCGCAGTTTGTTTTTTCAATGTAATATTAGACGCAAATACGTACAACGGTAGAAAAAATATCGGAATAGATCCGCTTCTTATCTTACCGGGAACACACCATCGGACACTCAAAATCGGTTTTTTCCTCCACTTTTCCCTCAGGGGGGCACCGAAGCAAGGCTCGTGGAACACATGAAATGAATGTCTTCTTCACATCAGGTTGACAGGCCTCATAAAAACTAAAACTGTTGGCAACCTGACAATTAATTATACAGTAGATAGAGACCAATGCAAATAAATTGTTTCAGATTCCCACTGTTTTTAGTTTAGTCAAAGATCAGAAGTTGTTGTGGTCTTGAATCATCTCTTTTTGTTCCTCGAAAGATAAAAAAAAGAATAATTTTAAAATTCATGTGACCGTGCATGTCTTTTCCAATGATCCTAAGTCTAACACTAATTATCCTCTATGATTGTGCAGTTATGCAGGCCTAGAAGACTTCATCTAGAGAATACCCCGCCAGCCACACAACCAACATTAGGGAAGAACGGAACAAAGAACAAGATGGTCTACTGGTCCTAATAAAGCGTAGCGATCAAATTTCCAGCATAGTATAATAGCTGGTACTGCCACTAGCGATGAAGTATGCATGTTGATGCTCTAGAATAGACAGTTTATAAAGCAGAGTGGTCATGTAGGAGCTTTAAATAAGCCAGCCTTATGTTTTTGTATATAATTTTACCTAGCAAACAATTTCAGTGTAAGTTGATAGTCTACTGCAGCCGGGGCATAAATTATCTCTGGTTTGAATGAAGTCGGATGTAAATCTTCCATGTTTCCTCAATGCTAAAACGAAATCTAACTTAAATGTCATGTAAGAGTGTAGGGACTTCATGGAAAATGGCATTAAAATTATATTGGCATTATAGAGAACAAGAATTAGCTAAAAAACTTCCTTTGTTGGTAAAATATTACAAAAATGTTACAGATGGCCTGTGGCTCAGCTTACAATGCTTCCAACATCCTACATGACAACAAAATCTTCTCTAACAAGGAATCTACAGGAAAATCTGATCAAGTTAGGTGTTTGTTCATAACTTAAATCATCAATAGCTTCTGTATCTATGTATATAATAGCTAGAGGTAACTTAAGAAACTGAACTAAACTATGATATAGTTGAACTACCCAAAATAAGTTTCTTGGAATATCTACTTATTGTCACAACATGAACTCAATGTTTTCCTGTAGTGGCAGAGCTTCATCTGATGACGCACATAAATCTTAAGTAATAGGATGAACTTAGTGCAAGCAAGAAGATTTTGGATCTATATGGCTTAATATGTATTTAACAATATTCTTCTTAGGTGATGTTGTTGTTGTGTTCTTTCTAGGTCTTAATTATTCTTTCTCATTCTTGATAGTGTTTGTTTTGGCTGGTGCTCCTTTCTTTACAGAGTTGGTGTCTGGAGGTTGTCTTTCTTCGTCCCCATTGGTTTTTCCTTCATTGGGTGGTTGAGGATTGGAGCGATGTGCTTCTTGTGTTCATGGAGGTGAGATGCCTTGGGGTGTTTCTTGGCCGTGGTGCCTTTTGTGTGCATCTTGGTGTCATTCCATTTTGGTGCGGCTGATTTTCAGTTCGTGTCGTGCCTTTTGAGTGGTAGGAGGAAACATGTTCCTGACAGCGACCTATTGTATGGGCCACATGCTCGCCACCCCTACCGTGGAATCTACATAAACAAATGAGTTAAATTCTTATGTTATTTTAGATCGAAATTTTTATGTTATTCTTTCCCTATTATCAATTTTAATTTTATAACATGATCTTATGATTCGGTACAACCTAGACAAGAAGATGTCCTAACAGGAGCTGTCTTGCCAGCGATTTTTTTACAAATATGCCCCCTGCAACACTGCATCGCCAAAACTGCCCCCCTCTCACTGCAAAAGGCAAAAGTGCCCTGGCGGGAGGCTAGAAATGTGACGCGTGTCACATCCCGCCAGGGCCGGTGGCGTGCAAGACTTCCAGCCAAAGGCGGTGGCGGGAGGAGCCCGCCAGCGCGTGCGGCGGAATGATGTGGGCCCGTGGCGGGAGGCAGACGTTCCGCTGGCGGGACGTGTCGCAGGAAACTTCGGGACGGGCGCGGTGGCGGGATGTTTTCTCCGCCCTAGGCGGTGGCGGTATGTGCTGCTCCGACAGCAGCTGACCGCTGAGGTGACACGGCTCGACATGACTGCACAGTAATTAGACGACGGGCTACAGAAAATAGACCGCCGAAAGTGCACCGATACAGCAAATTGATTATCGAACTTTGCAGCGTACTCACGTGCCGATTTGTCCAGCTAGTAGAGAAGGCTGACTTATAAAAGGAGTAGTATCACGCTCTTCACAGATGCATCCTTCTTCGTTTCGTCCTTTGTTTGCTATTTTCTTTGGTGGCTATGAGTTTGTCTTGCTCTGACCAAGACTACAGGCCTAGAAATATGAAGGATGCGAGTCTGCCTCCTGGTGTGGAGCATCTTCGGTGTTGGTGCGGGACACTTTGCAAGGTGAAGGAGTCCATAGATTTTTCTGATAAAATGGGCATGAAGTTTTTCATGTGTCCCAACTATCAGTATGATCTAGCTCCCTGGAGTTACAACAGGCCTCCAGTATGTTTCATCTATAACAAAATGATATAATTTTTGTTTTATGAAATATTTACTATGTTTTTATTTGTGATGCAGTCTCCTCCACCCTTGTGCATATGGTATCGTTGGATTGACACGGAGCAGGCTGAATGGGCGCTTCGTGAGATAGAAGAGAGGAGTCGTCGTGCGTGGCAAAACTTTCACGAGGACGAGCGTCATGAGAAAGAGGCGAAGAGCGTAGAGCGGCGCAACAGGAGCAACGGCGTCGATTAGAGGAGCTACGGAGGTAGAGAGAGGAACAACGACGGCTCAGGGAGGAGGAGGAACGACAGGCTAGGGAGGCATACAGGCAGACTCTGAGAGAAAGGGCTGCTGAGGCAAGGGCAGCTGAAGAACGCGGCGATAAGACTGGGAAATGGCCGCGCTGGACGCAAGACTGCTAGACTTTTGTCCTAGTGTCTGAATCCACGCCTCGCATTGTATCTTAATTAAAGTACTCATATTTTAAACTATGCATTTAAATGTATCCTAATTTCTATTGTATCACGTGTTAATGAAAAATAAATACCTAAGTAATTTTATTTTAGTTATATCTTAAATATCTGTGAATTTTTATTTGAAATTGTTTTTTAAACAGCAAAACAAGATAATAGTAATATGTCTCTCACAAATATAGAACGATACATTAATGTTCAAATAGAAACCGGCTACACCGCCGAAGTTACAATAATCGTCTCATTGTCTCGGTTATTTCCTTGCACGTCCTCCGTATATGTGATCTGAAGGATAATTCCATGGATCCGTTGGCCTGGGATTTGTGCGGAGATTTGGCGGTGATGATATAAAATGATCCCTGGTTTCTGTATCTTGTTGACTATCAGAAATTTGGCTCGTACCAATATCAGTATATAAGAAATCCATCATTGGATCATATGTTGGCTGTGATGGTCCAGGGTTGTATGAAGATTGATGTTGATCGTATGGCTGATCATATGTGTAGTAACTGCCATGGCCTATTGATGGGTGAGGAGGTGGCATGTTGGAATTAAATCCAGCATCATCATCGTCCCATGCATCATCAGGAGTGGTCTATATAGGAACAATAAGTATTAGAATGAGTAAAATATAATAATAAGTTAGTGTGATTATAAAAATGCGTACCGGTGTTTCCTGAAATAGTTCTCTAGTAATTTTCGGGAATATTCCTGTATGTGCTGGTTGATGCGTTGAACCGAAATCAATCTAAAAAATAGTCTGCATGTTAGAATTCAATTATTATAGCAGATATGGATTAAAAGTATCGAACTCACGCGTGGTGGTTGTCTTGAAGATTCAGGCCTAGAGGGTTCCACGGTATTCCTCGATGATGTACGCATAAGAGTACCATCTTGTCGTGTTCTAGTCTGTCAGCACAAGAACATTATAAATAATTGTTTTTCTAAAACAGATTTTTAAATGTAGAAAATACGTACATTCTCACGCATAAAGGCGTTGCGTGCTGGATTTCCTAGGCTTGCTCTCGCTTCACTCGGCCATGACGAGAAAGACTCAGGCATGTTGTACTGTCCTAGCATAACATCATCCGCTCGGACACAACTCCAGTTAGTAGCGGTATGTAAAGCATTCTGAAAAATGCGCCTCAATCTACTCTTGATGGTATTCGACATGGATCGAGGGTTCTCTCTAACTATTTCACGCACATCCGCCATTATGCTATGCTGCCTACTTAGCTGAAAATAACGACCAATGTTATTCTCGTAAATATAGAATTATAAATACATTGCTAAAAATATACATACCGTGTCATCACGGCGGTTCGCTGTAGTACGTTCTATCCCTCCCTCTAGCTGCTCTTGACGTGTGCGGTGTGCTGGTCTATCCGTTGGAGTACGGGTGAGCTTGAAACGTGTGCTCGCGTTGTACCATGTCATATAAGCATCCCACGTATTATCGGAAAACACCCTGCACGTTCAGTGTTATAAGCATACCAATAAAAATTTAAATAATCTAAAAAAATTACCTATTTTCTGGAACTATGTTCGTAAGCTTGTTCGAATTCCATTGATCTATCCATAGCTTTTGGGTGTGCAGCCAATTATGATTCTTTTTTCCTTGATTGCTTTGTCTGAAATGTGCATAACCATTGTTATAATATTTGATAAAAAACATTGTATAAATTTACACTGATTTAAAATTGAGAATGTACTCGTGAAATGTAGACTCGACACAGTTGGGAGGCGGAGGAGGGACCTCCTGGTAGAGATCAAGTTGCCGCATCACACGCTCGGGGTTCTGTGGCTCCACCATATACAGGCACACAAGATGACAACGTGTCCACCAAAGCTCCTAGTCTCGGTAGCAATCAATTGCTAAACCCCTATCCCCGCCCACGTGCGTTACATAATCTTCATGCCACGCATTCCATATGATATAAGAATGATGTATGGTCTCGAAATCTTCATGGTAAAGAGGATAACACTTCGAAGCCAAATCACGGGCCCAACGTAATACGCCATATGTCCACCGGGTACCCATGGTCGCGCAATTAAACTGGACGTCGTGACCACTATATGGGTGCACTGGATCTTCTATCATTGGCCGTCCGACGGGTATGTGCTCCCAAGACCACAATTGGAGGAAAATATAGCATACACATAGAATTGGGGCTACACTACTGACCTTCTTTCTCCTATATGAGGCGTCACATAACCCCCTGTAAGTCTGACATAGCACCGCCGAACCGATGCTGTACTGGGTGATCTCTACATTGTCCTGAGGAAGGGCTATGTGTTCTGCTAGTCTAATAAAAATTGGGTTGACTACTTCACCATTTCCCGATGGGAACAACATGCCAAATAGGTAGAGTAAGTATGCAACCAGGTGTCGACGTACTACTTCCTCAGAAACTCCGGTTGGGAAGTCAATAAAATTTACTAGCCAACTAATGGGGACACCTCGAGCTAACTTATCAGTACGAGTTCTCGGGATAAGTTGACCCATCAATTGTTCAAAATCTTCCTTCCAGGATGCCCGTGCTGGCGGCAACACGAGAGGAATACCACAAAGTGGCAACCCAGTGATCATGGATACATCCTGAAGTGTCGGTGTCATCTCTCCCCACCGAAAGTAGAAGGTGTGTGTCTCCGGTCTCCACCGGTCAACAAGTGATGTTAGAAGACAAGGGTCCAGTTTAAATAACTGAGGCGTGGATGTCATCCTAGCGAACGGAAGTAGTCCGCTACGATAAAGATAAGGCACAAACCGCTCATCAAGAATCCATCGGTTCGATGGACCTCGACACCTGAAAGTACTTGGCCCTCCTAGTGGACCTTCGGGGTTAATCCATTGTTGGCACCGGTGGGTAGAATCGTACTGCCCATCCAAGAGAGGAGGTAAATCCGCCATAGTCTGTACAAATGAGATAAATACAAATTTAAAACGTAGTATATTACAACATTGAAATACATAGTACATTACAACATTGAGATACATAGTACATTACAACATTGAAATACAAATTTAAAATATAGTACGTTACAACACTGAAATACAAATACAACATTATAGCTTGTGTGGTCAATTTCTCGCCGTGTGCCTAGGAATTTTACAAGTCTTACACCTTCGTCCTTCTCCGGCCTGGCTATGGTCCATGTCATTTCTAAATCGCCTAGTTTGACGACGTCCCTTAACGGTTCGCTTGAGCGCAGGGTTGGGCCACCATGTTGGTCCACCGTACCAAATAGTGTTGTGATGCTCCTTAACACCCCATGCCCAGAACTCGCCATCTCAGGTCTTCATAAGATTATGCATGCTGAAGTATGGGGAGATATATCCGTCAACGGAAATCCTCTGGCCTGCTGCCGCTGTAAGGACATGGCTACATGGGTAATAATAAAGCAAAGGCTTTTTGCAGGTGCATTCGCATGTCGTTGGATTGAGTGTGACCTCTTGCTTTGTATCCCCTCTCAAGTAGCCACGCACGTATTTTTGCCTTGTTCTGATCTCCCACCTCTTCCTAAGTGAGTCCACCACTCTGCTACCATGAGTCTTTGCTTTTTCTATTTTTATGGCCAATTGATCTTGCATAGCTTCAGACCATTGTTTGTTCATCTGCACTCGTGCATGCTCTAGTTGAACTCTATCTGCAAAGTACGCCACTGTGCGGGACCATATTTCAGCAACCAGTGCAGTAATAGGGAGGGCTCGGACACCTTTAAGTACTGCATTGTATACCTCTGACATGTTGGTGGTCATTATGCCATAGCGAGCACCATTGTCATGAGCCAGTGCCCACTTCCGAACATCCGGGCAATTAACATTCACCCACTCAGCCATATTCCTGGCCCTCCTGTGATTTCCTGCACCCGCTGGCTCAGCTGGTGCATCGCTAGAAGTTGCGGTCGTTGCGGCATTCAATGCCATCCAGTGGGCATCAAATTTCCGCGGTTGGTTCTGCATACACATCACTTTGAAGGCCTTGAAACATTCCTTGTTCCGGAATCGAGAGTAAAAGTTTGCTGCTAGATGTCTCATGCACCACCTAGTTTCAAGATCAGGCCAAAGGAACTCCATCGGTACATTGTGCTTCATTTTTTCTAGTGCACCGAGAAGCCCTTGGTTGCGATCAGAAATGATGCATACATCAGGTCTATCTTTCAGAACACCATCCTTCAAGCATTGCAGAAACCACAACCAACTTAACGTGCTCTCGGACTCAAAGAGTGCGTATGCAATAGGAAGAAGCTGGTTATTTGCATCTGATGCCACAACTACCAAGAGAGTATCCTTATATTGTCCGGTGAGGAAGGTACCATCAATTGATATCACCGGTCGGCAGTGGTGGAATGCTTGGATAGTTTGGCTGAACGCCTAGAAGATATGGTCCAGGATGAAATGATCAGGAGTGCCACTCGGGTGGTTCCTTTCCATCCTATAGGTGACAGTTCCAGGGTTGGCTTCAGTAATCTGATGTAGCATTCTCGGAACCATGTTGTAAGCCTCCGTATATGTGCCATACATCCCCTCTAAAACAGACTCCTTGGCACGCCTGGCCTTTCCAAAGCTCACCGGGAAGCCTATCGCATCTGTCGCACCGTCTCGTAACGCCTTCACCGATACACTGATCTTATCTTTTACCATGGGTGCAATGACCTATGCCACATATGCGGCATTGACATTGCAGTGTTCAGGAAGAGTGCCAGTTAGCTCACAACTGTGGGGAACCATGCGAGTTATCGTCCAAGGCTTGCATATTTCCACTGGTTGACGAGCGACGACTCTTCCAGGACAACCAGACTCTATGCAGAGAACCTTCAACAAATGTTTGTCAGATTTCTTCACTTTATGTTCTCGGGAAATGGAGAACGCATATCTTCTGATCGCCATGTCCATAGCCTCCTTGCTCGGGAACTGCTGGTTTTCTTCTAGGATGGTAGCCCCGACTCCATGGACAGAGGTATCATCGTGACCGATGACAAGAGCCTCTATGTCCCTAGGTGCCATTGCTGGCGCCACTGCTCTCACTTGACTCGGACCGCCTCCTTCATCTTCATCATCATCTGACGATTCACGATCGTCGTCACCAGAATCAAGCTCGTCTGACTGTCCCTCAATCCATTCATTGAGGTCGGCAATCGCCATGGAATAAGGTCCATTATTCTGGCTGGAAACAAATGCATCTTCCACATGTCTTCTCTCCACCGTCTCCGAATCTATAGCCATTGCGGAGATGGATAGTTGGATCTCACCGGCTGCAGTGCTGCTACCAGGTATGTCGCTGGCATCAACAAACTGCACATACACCATCGGTTGCCCATACATGGCCGCACCAGGTGTGCTTGCAAATTTCATGTATGAACCCCACAAATTTTCTCCTTTAACCTGGCGAAGTGCCCACCGGTAATCTTCTCCCACTCTCTTGCAAACGACCGCTTCAACGGTCATCTTTTTTCGGGCCATCTCTGGCCCAAATTCTGCGCGGATGCGCCTTCTAATGTCCGTGAAACTAGCATTCACCAATTCTTCCACTATGACATTTTTTGTCTCACAACGCGACAGATCAAGCCCCGACGGCCCATCGCGGGTGATGTCCTCACCATAAAAAATATACAAAGTGTTCATCGCACCTACGCGCATCAAATTAATATAACCATATTAATTATATATAATCTTAACGATAGTTCATTAATATAATTATTTATATTGACAAAATACTTTAATTGTCTAACCGCGTGTAAGAAATATTATTACACGAGTTCAAATATTTGGAAACGGCATATTTAAGTGGTATACCTAATATATTGCTATAAGAGTCTAAAATATTTCTACACGATCTAATTACTTTGCATAGCTAAAATATTACTACACTTTCTAAAATATTTCTACACGGCCTAATTACGTTGCATAGCTAAAATATTACTACATGAGCTAAAATATTTCTACACGTTCTACTTAAGTTGCATACCTAAATATTGCTACAAGAGCACAAATATTTCTATATTACCTAATTACGTTGCTTAGCTAAAATATTACTATAAGAGTACAAATATTTCTACACGACCTAATTAAGTTGCATAGCTAGAATATTACTAAATAAGTTCAAATATTTCTACACGTTTCAATTAAGTTGCGTACCTAAATATTGCTACAAGAGGACAAATATTTCTACACGACCTAATTACGTTACATAGCTGAAATATTAATACATAAGCTAAAATATTTCTACATGTTCTAGTTAAGTTGCATACCTAAATATTGCTACAAGAGCACAAATATTTTTGCATTACCTAATTACGTTGCATAGCTAAAATATTACTACATGAGCTAAAATATTTCTACACGTTTAGGTTAAGTTGCATACCTAAAATATTACTACACGAGCACAAATATTTCTACACGATGTAATTACATTGCTTAGCTAAAATATCACTACATGAGCTAAAATATTTCTACATGACCTAATTAAGTTGCATAGCTAACATATTACTACACGATCTAATTAGGTTACTTAGCTGAAATATTACGACAAGAGCTCAAATATTTCTACACGAGCTAACTAAGTTGCAAAGCTAATTAATAGTTCAAGCATTGCATGGCAAATTATGTCCTAATTAGCTGACTAATATATACAACATGCAAAGCTTTCAACCGAAACAACTCACCTTGATCGATGGCTACCCGTTCTCAGCCTCCGAATATTGGTGCAGGCTTCTTTCAGCCTCAGGCGATTACAGAGTGTGTGACTGTATAAGCAAAGAGATAGAGAGAAGAGGCAGCAAATGGATCGATAGAAGTCGCAGTGGTTCTGAGGATACCTGCCGCTGTATTTAAAGAAACGGAGCTGCAGTATCTGCCAACAAACAAGTTTCGAGGAAACAGAGCTGCAGCAGCTATCGGTTCAAGTCCTGAATGAATAAAGTAAATAAACGGTCACAAGTTTCAACGAATGCGACTTTCGGTGGTTATCAGACTGCTTAGCAATAGGAAAAGTCAGTCGTGAAGGGTTTCGCGGCATAGTAAATCAAAATTTTCTACGGATGCGAATAGAGGGAAGCCAAGATCTAATCTAGGAGATGCAAACAACGAGAGAGATTGGATTAGATCTTCATACCCTTGAAGATTCGCACAGCGGAACGTTCGTCGGAACGTGGGTGATGTAGTCGTACTCGCTTCTCCTCCTCACGATCCGATCCGATCTAACACCGCAAGTGGCGATGCCTCCGAGAGATGCACACGTGCGGCACCTCGACGCCTTTTACTTCCTCGGTCCAGCAAGTATGGTGGAGAGACGGATTGGATCTACAACGCGACGGCGCGGTGCAAGTGGTGGAGAGTTTCTGCAGCAGGGCTTCGCTTACACGCAGTCGGGAGGGAGAGAGAGAGGAGGGCAGCAGGGCGGCTAGGGTTGAGGAGGAGGTGTAGGGGGTGGTGCGCCCCATCCCTCTATATATAGAGGGGTGGGCGCCTGCCCTAACCCCTCCCCCAAGCCCTAGGCCGGCGGCCAAGGAGGGAGGAGTGGGGGGCAAGGAAACCCTCCTTCTAGAAGCTCCAACTAGGGTTTTACCCTTGCTGGCCGGTTGGGCCCTATGGGGCCTTGTCCCCCTAGC
This sequence comes from Avena sativa, assembly GCA_916181665.1. Classification (NCBI taxonomy): domain Eukaryota; kingdom Viridiplantae; phylum Streptophyta; class Magnoliopsida; order Poales; family Poaceae; genus Avena; species Avena sativa. The sequence goes on from OV702297.1 coordinate 413,554,300, forward strand.
CCAATGCGGCCAGGGAACTCCCTCATAGGCCCATGCCCCCTCCCGACAGGTGGGACCACGTTGGTCCCCTTCCGGAAGGTTCTAGAAGCTTCCGGTACAATACCGATTAACCCGGAACAATTCCGAACTCCAAAAACTGCACTGCCTTATATGAATCTTATTCTCCGGACCATTCCGGAACCCCTCGTGATGTCCCGGATCCCATACGAGACTCCGAACAAAAACTCATAAACCAATTATCCAATCTATCCTAGGGTCGAGACACGTTAAGTGTGTGACCCTTCGGGTTCAAGAATATGTAGACATGATCTTATATCAATAATCAATAGCGGGGTCTGGAAACCCATATTGACTCCCACACATTCATCGATGATCATATCGGATGAACCACGATGTCAGGATTCAATTAATCCCATATATATTCCCTTCGTCTCGCGATATTTTACTTGCCCGGGATTCGATCGTTGGTACCGTCATACCTAGTTCAATCTCATTCACAGCAAGTACTTTACTCGTTCTGTAATCCGATATCACTTTGTAATTAACTCCTTAACCACATGCTTGCAAGCGGTGTTGATATCGATTACCGAGTGGGACCGAAGTATATCTCTCCGACTTGGGAGGGACAAATCCCATCTCGATACATACAACCCAACAGATACTTTCCGATCACCTGAGAGACACCTTTATGATCACCCTCTCATAGGATGATGTTTGATGACCTCAAAGCTTTCTTCCGATACCAGGGAGTTGTATTATCTCATGGTCTAAGGAATACAATATTTGACATAAGAAAAGCTTCGCAAAGATGAACACGATGACACGATCTAATTGCTTCGCTTAGTTTGGGTCTGCCATCATATCATTCTCCCAATGATATGATCTCATTATTAATTGACAACTCATGTCTATGGTTAGGAAACCTTAACCATCATTAATCAATGAGCTAGTCCATAGAGGCGTACTAGGGACACGGTGTTGTTCACAAACCACACAAGTATTAAAGTTTCCGCTTAATACAATTCTAGCATGGAATATAAACATTATCATGAACAAGAATTATAATAATAACATCTTTATTATTGCCTCTAGGGCATAATTCCAACAGTCTCCCACTTGCACTAGAGTCAATAATCTAGTTTATATTTGGCAACAATCTCACACCCATGGCACTGAGGTGCTGATCATGTTTTACACATGGAAGAGGTTTAGTCAACGGATCTACGACATTCAGATCCGTATGTACTTTGCTAATCTTCAGATCTCCATCTGCTATATAATCTCGGATTATATGAAACTTGCGGTTGATATGCTTGGTCTTTGGATGATATCTTGGTTCCTTAGCGAGTGCTATGGCGCCAGTGTTGTCACACAATATCTCCAGTGGGTCCAATGCACTTGGAACCACGCCAAGCTCAGTGATGAAGTTTCTGATCCAAACTCCTTCACTTGACGCTTCTGCAGCAGCCATGTATTTCGCTTCTACTGTAGATCCCGCGATCACGCTTTGCTTGCAGCTTCTCCAGCTCACAGCTCCTCCATTCAAAATATACACGTATCCTGTCTGAGATTTAGAATCATCCTTGTCGGTGTCGAAACTAGCGTCGACGTAACCTTTTACGACGAGCTGTTCATCACCCCCATAGACTAAGAACATTTCTTTAGTCCTATTTAGGTACTTTAGGATGTTCTTCACGGCTGTCCAGTGTTCCACTCCTGGATCACTTTGATATTTGCTCGTCAAACTAAGAGCATTGGACACATCCGGTCTAGTACACAGCATGGCATACATGATAGAACCTATGGCCGAGGCATAAGGCATTTTGCTCATAGCTTCCCTATCATTTACCATAGCTGGACACTGAGCCTTGCTCAATATCTTACCTGACAACATAGGCACTGAACCTTTCTTTGCCTTATCCATTTTGAACCTTTTCAGAACTTTGTCTAGGTATGTACTCTGGCTTAAAGCTATCAGACGTCTCTGTCTATCTCTATAGATTTTGATGCCCAATATATAAGCAGCTTCACCTAGGTCTTTCATTAAAAACACTTGTTCAAATAACTCTTCACATCGTTAAGCATGTTAATGTCATTTCCAATAATCAATATGTCATCCACATATAGTACCAGAAATGTCACCGAGCTCCCACTCACTTTCTTGTAGATACAAGCTTCGTAGCTATTTGGAACAAATCCAAAGCTCTTGATCATTTGATCAAAACGAAGGTTCCAACTCCGAGATGCTTGCTTCAGTCCATAAATGGAACGCTCAAGCTTGCATACTTTATCAGCATCCTTAGGATCGACAAAACCTTCGGGTTGCATCATATACAACTCTTCATCAATGTTGCCATTGAGGAACGCAGTCTTGACATCCATCTGCCAAATTTCATAATCATGAAACGCAGCAATTGCTAATAAAATCCGAATGGACTTAAACATCGCTACGGGAGAGAAAGTCTCATCGTAGTCAACACCTTGAACTTGTCGAAAACCTTTCGCGACAAGCCGTGCTTTATAGACGGTAACATTACCATCCGCGTCCGTTTTCTTCTTGAAAATCCATTTGCACTCAACGGCCTTTCGGTCGCTAGGAGGGTCCACCAAAGTCCATACTTGGTTTTCGCTCATGGATCCCAATTCGGATTTCATGGCCTCTAGCCATTTCTCAGAGTCTGGGCTCATCATCGCTTCCTCATAGTTCGCAGGCTCACTGTCATCTACTAACAAGACAGTTAAGACAGGGTTGTCGTACCACTCAGGAGGGGGGGCACGCGACCTTGTCGACCTGCGACGTTCAGTAGCAGCATCGTCCGAAGCTTCATGATCCTTATGATTAGCTTCCTCTATTATTGGTGCAGGCGGCACTGGAACAATTTCAGGTGCTGCGCTACTCTCCAATTCAAGAGAAGGTTCAACAACCTCGTCTAGCTCTACTTTCCTCCCAGTCACTTCTTTTGAGAGAAACTCCTTCTCAAGAAAGGAACCGTTCATTGCGACAAACACTTTGCCTTCGGTTCTGTGATAGAAGGTATACCCAATAGTTTCCTTAGGGTATCCTATGAAGACGCATTTCTCCGCTTTGGGTTCGAGCTTGTCTGGCATCAACTTCTTGACGTAAGCTTCGCATCCCCAAACTTTAAGAAACGACAACTTAGGTTTAGCACCAAACCACAGTTCATACGGTGTCGTCTCAACGGATTTAGATGGTGCCCTATTTAAAGTGAATGCAGCGGTTTCTAATGCATAACCCCAAAATGATAACGACAAATCAGTAAGAGACATCATCGATCAGACCATATCTAATAGAGTTCGATTCCGGCGTTCAGACACACCATTGCGCTGTGGTGTTCCGGGTGGCGTGAGTTGCGAAACAATTCCGCTTGCTTTAAGATGCGTGAGAAAATCATAACTCAAATATTCGCCCCCACGATCGGATCGTAGAAACTTGATCTTTCTGTTACGATGGTTCTCCACTTCATTCTGAAATTCCTTGAACTTTTCAAATGTTTCAGATTTATGTTTCATTAAATAGATATACCCATATCTACTTAAGTCATCGGTAAAAGTGAGAAAATAGCGATATCCACCACGCGTCGAAACACTCATCGGTCCGCACATATCGGTATGTATGATTTCCAACAAGTCCGTTGCTCGCTCCATCATACCGGAGAACGGGGTTTTGATCATCTTGCCCATGAGGCATGGTTCGCATGTGTCAAATGATTCAAAATCAAGAGACTCCAAAAGTCCATCAAAATGGAGTTTCTTCATGCGCTTTACACTAATATGACCTAGACGACAGTGCCACAAATAAGTAGTATTATCACTATCTACTTTGCATCTCTTAGCCTCAATGTTATGGATGTGTGTTTCATCCCTTTCGAGATTCAGAAGAAATAAACCATTCACAGTAGGTGCATGACCATAAAAGATGTTACTCATATAAATAGAACAACCATTATTCTCCGATTTAAATGAATAACTGTCTTGCAATAAACACGATCCAGAAATAATGTTCATGCTCAACGCAGGCACATAATAACACTTATTAAGGTTTAAAACTAATCCCGAAGGTAAAACTAAGAAGAGCGTGCCGACGGCCATCACATCAACTCTTGATCCGTTGCCAACGCGCATCGTCACCTCATCCCTCGCTAGCCGCCGTCTATTCCGTAGCTCCTGTTTCGAGTTACAAATATTAGCAATTGAACCAGTATCAAATACCCAGGCACTACAACGAGGGCTAGTAAGGAAAACATCAATAACATGTATATCAAATATACCTTTGATGGTTCCAGCCTTCTTGTCCGCTAAGTACTTCGGACAGTTGCGCTTCTAGTGACCCTTGTCCTTGCCATAGAAGCACTCAGTGTCCGGCTTAGGACCAGACTTGAGCTTCTTCTCAGCAGGAGCAACGCGCTTGCCGCCGCCTTTCTTGAAGGGTTTCTTTGCACCCTTACCTTTCTTAAAGGAGGGCTTGTTGACCATCAACACATGATTATCCTTTTTGATGTCCACCTCCGCAGCCTTCAGCTTTGTGAAGAGCTCGGTGATCGTATCAGTGGAACCAATCTGATTGTGAGTCACTACAAAACTCTTGTAGCTGGGAGGGAGTGATTGCAGAACTCTGTCAATCTTGAGCTCCTCTGGAATCTTGTAGTCCAGTTGCTCAAGGCGTTGAGTGTAGCCCGACATATTTATGGCGTGCTCACTAACGGAACTCCCTTCCTCCATCTTGCAGTTAAAGAATCTCTCAGAGATCTCATATCTCTCAGAACGGGCCTGAGTCTGAAACATGGTTTTCAGTTCCTCAAGAATCTCAAATGGCCCGGGATAGCCTTCAAAACGATTTTGAAGGTCCGATTACATAGCAAACAACATGGTGCTCTTAATCACACCATAATCATCTTTGCGCAACTGATAGACAGCTTTCTCATCAGCCGGCGCAGTTGCAGCAGGGGGGTTACCTAACGCTTTCTCAAGGACATAGTGCTTTTGTCCGCCAGCGAGAATGATTCTCAGATTGCGGAACCAGTTGGTGAAGTTAGACCCATTGTTCTTAAGCTTTTCTTTCTCAGCAAAAACGTTGAAGTTGAAGTTGGACTTAGCCATGTGATCTACAATATTTGCAAGTACAAATTAGACTATGTTCATGATAACTAGTTCAACTTTTAATCAAATTACTAGATGAACTCCCACTAAATTCAACATCCCTCAAGTTGTTTAGTGAACATGATCCAAATTCACCACACCTAATCTGATCTTCACGAGAAGAGATGTGGCTTCAATGGTGGACAACGAAGTGTCGATCATATCATTCATATGACTCATGCTTAACCTTTCGGTTCATGTGTTCCGAGGCCATGTCTGTACATGCTAGGCTCGTCAAGTCAAACCCAAGTATTTCCGCGTGTGCAAAACTGGCTTGCACCTGTTGTATGTGAGCGTAGAGTCTATAGCACCCGATCATCACGTGATTCTTGGACACGACGAACTTTCGCAACGGTGCATACATGGGGAGAACACAGTTTTATCTTGATCTTTAAGTGAGGAATCATCTTATAATGCTACCGTCGCGATCTAAGCATAATAATATACATAAAAGGATAAACATCACATGCATATAACTTTATGTGACATGGTATAGCCAATCTTCGCGCAATGATCTCCATCTTGTGCGTGCCGGCATGATCTCCATCACTCCACCATGATTGCCTCCACCACGAATAGCAACTACAACTATTGCTAACTACTTAGCGATAAAGTAAAGCTATTACATGGCGTATAAGAAGTTGACTCGCAGGTCATACACAATTATAAAGACAACCATATGGCTCCTGCCGATTGTGTACTCATCGACATGCAAGTCGTGAAACATTACAAAACATGATCATCGCATACATTATACACATCACATCTTGGGCCATACCATATCACAGAAAACACTCCCTACAAAAACAAGTTAGACGCCTCTACTTTGTTGTTGCATGTTTTACGTGGCTTATGGGAGTAGCAAACTAAGAACGATTCTTACCTATGGAAAGCCACAACGGTGATATTATGGTTGCCAAACTCCGGTGTTAAACCCATGACAACTATAGTGAGAGAAATAGGCATCCACCAGCCGCATGTGTGGAACAAGCCCTACGTCAAGTGCGGAGCCGGTCTCGCGAACGACGTCGCGTAAGGTTGGCCTGTACCGCTTCAATCTCACTATCCCGCGTCATAAGAAGAACACAAACAAGAGGATTGCAACAGAAAACATCAACGCCCGCAACAACCATGTTGCGTTCTACTCGTGAATCACATCTACGCATAGATCTAGCTCTGATACCACTGAAGGGTTTCGCGGCATAGTAATCAAAATTTTCTACGGATGCGAACAGAGGGAAGCCAAGATCTAATCTAGGAGATGCAAACAACGAGAGAGATTGGATTAGATCTTCATACCCTGGAAGATTCTCGTAGCGGAACGTTTGTCGGAACGTGGGTGATGTAGTCGTACTCGCTTCTCCTCCTCGCGATCCGATCCGATCTAACACCGCAAGTGGCGATGCCTCCGAGAGATGCACACGTGCGGCACCTCGACGTCTCCTCCTTCCTCGGTCCAGCAAGTATGGTGGAGAGACGGATTGGATCTACAACGCGACGGCGCGGTGCAAGTGGTGGAGAGTTTCTGCAGCAGGGCTTCGCCTACACGCAGTCGGGAGGGAGAGAGAGGAGGGCAGCAGGGCGGCTAGGGTTGAGGAGGAGGTGTAGGGGGGTGGTGCGCCCCATCCCTCTATATATAGAGGGGTGGGCGCCTGCCCTAACCCCTCCTCCAAGCCCTAGGCCGGCGGCCAAGGAGGGAGGAGTGGGGGGCAAGGAAACCCCCCTTCTAGAAGCTCCAACTAGGGTTTTACCCTTGCTGGCCGGTTGGGCCCTATGGGGCCTTGTGCCCCTGGCCCAATGCGTCCAGGGCACTCCCTCATAGGCCCATGCCCCCTCCCGACAGGTGGGACCACGTTGGTCCCCTTCCGGAAGGTTCTAGAAGCTTCCGATACAATACCGATTAACCCGGAACAATTCCGAACTCCAAAAACTGCACTGCCTTATATGAATCTTATTCTCTGGACCATTTCGGAACCCCTCGTGATGTCCCGGATCCCATCCGAGACTCCGAACAAAAACTCATAAACCAATTATCCAATCTATCCTAGCGTCGAGACACGTTAAGTGTGTGACCCTTCGGGTTCGAGAATATGTAGACATGATCTTATATCAATAATCAATAGCGGGGTCTGGAAACCCATATTGACTCCCACACATTCATCGATGATCATATCGGATGAACCACGATGCCAGGATTCAATCAATCCCATATATATATTCCCTTCGTCTCGCGATATTTTACTTGCCCGAGATTCGATCGTCGGTACCGTCATACCTAGTTCAATCTCGTTCACAGCAAGTACTTTACTCGTTCCGTAATCCGATATCACTTTGTGATTAACTCCTTAACCACATGCTTGCAAGCGGTGTTGATATCGATTACCGAGTGGGCCCGAAGTATATCTCTCCGACTTGGGAGGGACAAATCCCATCTCGATACATACAACCCAACAGATACTTTCCGATCACCTAAGAGACACCTTTATGATCACCCTCTCATAGGATGACGTTTGATGACCTCAAAGCTTTCTTCCGATACCAGGGAGTTGTATTATCTCATGGTCTAAGGAATACAATATTTGACATAAGAAAAGCTTCGCAAAGATGAACACGACGACACGATCTAATTGCTTCGCTTAGTTTGGGTCTGTCCATCATATCATTCTCCCAATGATATGATCTCATTATTAATTGACAACTCATGTCTATGGTTAGGAAACCTTAACCATCATTAATCAATGAGCTAGTCCATAAAGGCGTACTAGGGACACGGTGTTGTTCACAAACCACACAAGTATTAAAGTTTCCGCTTAATACAATTCTAGCATGGAATATAAACATTATCATGAACAAGAATTATAATAATAACATCTTTATTATTGCCTCTAGGGCATAATTCCAACAAGTCGGTGTGTTGGGAATCTTGAAACAGGCAGACACCGGGCCAACCCGCCGTGTCCCGAAGCGGAAAGGGCCATCCCGCCACGTCCCGAGGCGGAAAGGACACCCCGCACCGTCCCGAGGCGGACTGTTTCTCGCCAGCGTGAAGTGGACATCCCGCTGGCCCGCGTGGTGGAGCCCGCTGCGTCCCGCCTTTCCCTATGGCGGAAGGGTCATTCCGCCCCCGTCGCTGGCGGGAGGGCTGTCCCGCCACAGGCCCTGGCGGTATGTGACATGTGTCACATTTCTAGCTTCCCACCAGGGCACTTCTGACTTTTGCAGTGAGAGGGGGCAGTTTTGGCGATGCAGTGTTCCAGGGGGGCATATTTGTAAAAAAATCCTTGCCAGCTATAGAAGCCTTTTTTATCGAAACGATGTTTTCTTACTCATGTTTACCATCAGAAACCTCTACAGAAGATCCTTCAGCCATGATGATAACAAAACCCTGCCTGATGATGCATTTCTTGCGCTCTGCCCAAAGCAACAAGAAAAGGTGAAGAACAGATAACCATGGGAACAGTTGTTACTAAGAGGGGTCGTGTACTTGACATTTAATTTTGTGTTTTCAGGTAGATAGATCACCGGCTTCAAATAAAGTTGTTTTGCAATTGCTAGAGAAGAACATCAGAAGATTTGCGACGATTAGGTGTTAAGTTTGGTGAGGAAGTGCCTACAGCTGACATGTTGTCGGGATGAATGCATACGTCAGAAGATAACCTGTATGTTCATGGCAGGTCATTTGACATGCTTTAGCTGCAGACTTGAGTGGAACCTAATGAGTGGGATTTTGTTCTTTCTAAAACTGCATGCACCTTATGTTCGTCACCTTGCTACAACCAGATTTGGCTTTGGATTAAACTTTCAAGTGTCATGCAACAACATCGATTGTTGTTCATTTTTAGGTTATTATTCCTAAGAAATGAGAGAAATAATAACAAGTGTTGCTATTCCTTATTAGAAATGACAAGATCATGCGGTTGAGCCCAGGAAGGATAAAATGTCCCCGATCATTGTCCACCAGGCAGTCTTCCACGAAATTTCTTGGTATTAGCTTAAATGTTCGTGGTAAGAAAAAACACATGCAAGTTTACCATGTCAGCGAAATGCAGGTGGCGCGGCGAAGCGCGCATCTTCATCTAGTATTATATAATTTTGTTACTTAGGTTAAATTTGTAGATAGATATGCAAACTTAATAAACTGATAAAAGGAAAATACTCCCTCCATCCCGGTTTAAAGGACACAGATTTGCAATTCTCTGGGCTCTATGTGTCATCTAATTGTTCTATTTAATAGTATGGAGTAGAACATACACGAGGAGAAAAGTAAGTAGGAGAGCGTTCACATTTATTTACACATATGCATGAAAATATTTTATTTTTTTCACTCGGAAGTAATTACATCAATTAAATGCTTTTATATCTAAGTATTTTAGGACTGTATGGTTTGCAAATTGTGTACTTTTAAACAGGAACTGCATCACGACGACATGCATGCGTGATCATCGCAGTGGCAGAGTTGTATGGCTGCAGCTGCTGCTAGCCTCTGCCTCTGCATGCCGCAGCCAAGCCACAACTGTTCAAGGAGCAATCGAGTACATTTTGTCAGACAAATTAAAGGATGGCCGGGCAGGGGCTTCGTCGCGCTTTCCCAATGCGTTTTAGGACACTGTTAGTCCGTCAAGAGAGAGAGAGAGAGAGCCCGTGCCGAGCGCAGGGAAGCACTGTCACCTCCAAGCCATGGCTCTCGGTCGCTGAGGATGAAAGGGGATCGATGGAGGGAGACGGGTATGCAGGGCGTCGTCATCCTTGTTCTCCCTGGCTTCGCTGTAGGCATCGACTCAGCGTGTCACGTCGCACACGACACACCGGACTACACGCAACTGTCAACTAGTACAAACCAGACAAGCGCCACTATCGACGGGGGCAAGCACGATGAACGAGACAATGACGATAGCAATCCATAACCATCGAATCCATCTTTCTTGAAAAGTTCCTTTTCTACGCTCTCTTTTAAAGTTGAAATCTAGCCGCTAGCGAATATTACAGGGTCACTTGAATTTTTTTTCTGCAACAGGCATTAAACTAGAATGAACAAGACACTAAAACAATATCCAATATCCAGAATTCTATCTGATCATAAACTATTAGGGGAGTAACCTAAATAGAACATTCCAGTAACCTAAACATAACATTCATGGAACTAAAAATTGGAGAAACCCTAGTTCATCAGTACGACGGTTGGTCACACAAAGATTAATACCTTTCAGTCGGTGGGAGTACATCATAGTCATCCTCCTCACGGCAGATTCTAACACAGTAGAGCCGTCCACGGATTGACACGCCATGAGTCAGCCACCGCCACATGCTCCGCCGATAGCCAGCAATAGATACGGCGGGAGAGGAGGTAGAAAACGCCCTGATGCGCCCGACACAAGCCAGATTCTCCCGATACCAGTTGGATGCGACCACACCCGACCAGCTTCTTATTCGATGTCACCTCCCAGGACACCTCATACCCGGCTTTGACGAGATCTAAACGAAGAGGAGGAGAGAACGAGGAGCCTCCGTGTATTCACATGGAGAATGCGCTCTCTAGGGCTAGGATAGGAGGGGAAAAACAAATAGTTCACGTCGAGCGCTGCCGCATCTAGATGTGGGGAGAGAGCGATGAAGGACCGAGAAGTAGGATTTTCTCTAAGGCTTACTTGACATATATATAGAGGGGTCATCACACATCGACAACGGGTCATGTTGTACAACCATTTTCATAGAATCTCACCCGGAAATGGCGTGCACAAATGTGTGGCCCGTATCAGGCAAGCCTGCTAGTAGAGTCAATCCCGCACCTGTAGATTCAATCAAGTAGGCGCGCCTCTTCGACGAGTTCATGCGATTTACCTGGCCGGAGCAACCTAGAGTGAGGGATCATGGAGTCCTCTAAATGGCGCCAGGTTAGAGGAGGCGCTCCACGGCCACCCCGAATCCCTCCTCTAGATCCAATCTAGCATCATAAAAAATGGTATGTGACGGCAGTGACAAAGCATGATTGGGTAGGCAAAAAAGGGGACACCTCACCATTGTCGACGGCATCCTATGGAGTCATCAGGGTGAAGGGTGAAGGAGAAGGGCTTTGTAGGTGGAGGGGTTGTGGGGACTCCATCGTCCTATAGGCGACCCAGAAGGTGGGGTCTATTCTTTTCTAGAGATAAAGTATTTTGGGCATCTCATGCGGTCCGACCCATTTTGTGAAGGAGATATGCCCTAGAGGCAAATAATAAAGATGTTATATTTTCATATCTCAAACGTTTATAATAATTTGGTACCTTGATATACTATGTAAAGCAGAAACATTAATACATGTGTGGTTTGCAAACAAACTAGGTCCCTTGCAGCCTCTAGTCAACTGAAGATCGAGGTTTCCCAATCATGGATATTGAAAGTGTAAGATGGTTAACATAGAGGAGGAGGGGAGTGAATAGGTTTCTACAAAATTCTTTGTAATCTTTTGCAAGTTTTAGGATTTGCGGAATATAAGGCAACCTAGATGATGATACAAGATACTTCAAGCTCGAAGACTCTCACAAGGTAAACAACACAAGTAAGAGATCGGTTAAGAAATAACCGAAGCACGCGGGAACAAAGATGTATTCCCATGTTCACCACCTTTGGGAAGGGGGATACGTCACGTTGGAGAGGTGTGAGGTTCCACGAAGGATTACTCACGCGCCACAAAGGCTCACCTTCTTCTCCGAGCCTATCCCACGAAGGAATAGCTCATTTACTCGTGATAGACTTTAAGATAGTCTCCAAACCCTCACAAACTTTCCACGGAGCGAATCACAAGCCGAATGCCTCCGGGGTGACCCTAGCCGCCTAGGGATTCCCACAAACCCAAGAGTAACAAGCTAACTCGATGAATTCAAGGGGGAATGAAGTTTGGCTTGGTGGAAACATAGATCGGGACCTCCTCTTCCTTTCTACCAAAGGGATTTGGATTTGGTTGGGTCGAATGGGAGATCCTCAAGCATTTGTGTTTCAACAATGGAGAGAGAGAGAGAGCTTCAAGAAGAATATAAACTGAATGCCTAGCTTGCTCAAGGTGGAAGAAAGGATATTTATACTCAAGAAGAAAAATTAGCCGTTTAAAGTCATTTTTGCAAGATTCGGTTTTAAGTTCGGTTGGACCGGCCCACACACCGGATGGTCCGGTTCTTAGCCCGGAAAACCAGACTTCAACCGAATCTGGTTACTGACTCCAGCCTCGGTTAGACTCGGAGTAAGTAAACCGGAAAACCCGGTTGAGATTTGGATTTCCGGTCCTGACACCCAACGGTCCGGTCTGTGAGCCGGTTCAACTGGCCTGTACACCGGATTTGCAGAAAAGGCTTGATAGATATGTTTTCTTCTCCTCTCTCTTTGGTGATGGATCAAGTAGGAGTATGGGATGTGTATACGGCTTAGGAATTCATCCCCAACAATCTCATCGAGAGAACCCCTCTTAATAGTGCGGAGTTCCTAACCGGACTCAAGTTACATAAAAAGGAAAACTACGGCGCAAAGCTTCGTTATCAAAATGGGGGGGGGGTCTCTGATGACCTTCCATGACACCATCGTACTAAAACCTTTGTAAGACACTAGAAGTAACATTAGTCCGCTCTAACTACGGTGTCATTGTCAACCAAAAATAGTATAGGGTAAAGTACCATTTGAGACATTTATGTCAATTGATAATGAGATTATGTTATTAGATGAATGATGTGATGAACACACACCCAACCATAGTATTGCAATGTGATAGAGTCACAAAGTTCAACATTGCAATAGCTAGTAAACTATATTAACTCACTCCTTTGACCGTGAGATCATATCTAATCACAATCACCAGAGGCTGCCTTGACTGCATTAACCATCACACCAAAACATGGTGATCATAAAGGTATCTCTTAGGTATTCCAGTGGGGTATGTTGAGGCGCATGCATTGAGATCAGGATTTTTCCATCTGAGTGATGGATAGATAGCCTGAGCCTACTCGTTAAGATTACATATATATATGAAGCTTGCAAGCATGTGACTAGATCGCATGGATGAAATATCACGAAAGCGAGTAAACGTGTTTGTCAGTAATAGTATTGAACTAGGTATCGAGATACCGGAGATCAAATCTTGGTCAAACCAGGTAGCGAAGAGCAAAGGAAATGAGACTTTGACATTTAAGGTTCAAGCGATCAAGTAATTCATGGAATTCATGGGGGTCATCATGGGTTTCCAGATCTCGCAGTTGGTCATTGATCGAAGAGGTGTGTTGATCATGACTGTGTATTCCCGAACCATAGGGTGGCACTCTTAACGGTAGATGAGGCTTAGGGATTGACGCGAGATCGATGGAGAAGAGAGAAGAGAGAACCAAAAGTGTTCCGAGCAAGTTTGAAGATAGTTCGGAGTGATTCAAAATGAGTTTTAAAATCACGGGGAATGAACTAAATAAGATTTTAATATTAATTGTTGGAATTAACGATTAAGTATCTAATTTAACATTAATTTCGAGGATACCTTTTTGTTGGGCCAATCCCCTTAGGGAAGGGCCCATGTAGGAGGTCTAGCCGCCCCAAGGAGCAAGAGGGGCGGCTGACCATGGAGCATGGCGCGCGGGTCCCGCCCCGCCGTCCATCGCCTCCCTTTAGTCCCACCGCGGCTATCCCTTGGTGGTGTTGCTCCTTTCCCCTATATAATGAGAGGATGACCCCTTCCTCAAATCACTCAATTAGCCTTTGCCTTATTTCCCCCTCATGTGTGGTTCCGCAATTGGGATGTGCATAGGGGGATAGAGACTTCTCCTGATATGCACACCATCGTTCTACTGGAGTCGGTCCAGATCTTTTCTTCTTCCGCTGTTTTATTGGACAGGAGCCCGGGGATATCTCTACACCGGACACATGTAAAACTGCAAAGATGCCGCCAGTTGTGGCACTAGACGCTTGGACGTCTGGACGGCCTTGAGGCCGGCTTCGTCGTTCGACTACATCGGCAACATTTGAACGAAAACGTAATCCCTCTTTCGGTCTTCAAGATTATAAACACCGAATACCTCTCGTTACTTTACATCTGCATAGATAGATCTTGGCTATAACGTTCTCATTGTTAGGTAATTTTTGTTTTATGCACTAGAACCCCTCATTTTAGACATGGGAGGTGTCCAAATTGTTCCGTTTGGGTCGGCCTACATACACGAAAAAAATCAATTTCGGTCTCGGTCCGTTTGGGTCGGGGCATGCCCCCAGTGGGCGCGACCCACTTTGGCCGGACACGGCCAGGACTTGCGAGTTTTTGATAGATTTCAAGAAATTTTCATAATAAGAAGGTCTCACAATTACATGAATTTAAATAGTTCACAATCAAATACAAATATAGTTCACGATTAAACCTAGCAAACAACAAGAGGAAATATGAGGCCATGCCTAGCGGTTGCCGATGTGTGCTCACATATGCTCGATCAAATCTGGTTGTAGTCGGTTGTGGGTAGAGCGATCACTTATTTCATGGTGCACATGGAGGAACTTGGTGAAGACTATTGGCCCAGACGTCGCCTCGAATAGGTCACCCTCAAAATCTTGTTGTCATGGATTCCATCATACCACTCATTCTCAACAATCATGTTGTGTATGGTCATGCAAACGGTCATCACCTCCCACATAGTCTTAGCGCTCCAAGTTAAAGAACGGTGTCGAACAATGACCCATCTAGACTGGAGCACACCAAAGGCTTGCTCCACATCCTTTATTGCAGTGTCTTAGCGCTCCAAGTTAAAGAAGGGTGTCGAACAATGGCTCATCTAGACTGGAGCACGCCATAGGCTTGCTCCACATCCTTTCTTGCAGCCTCTTGATCCTCGTCAAACCTTGCACATTTCTCATCACCTGGACCATGAATGGTATTCATAAGGGTTTTCTAATCTGGGCAGATGTCATCGGTAAGGTAATACCCTCTTCATATGCATGACCCTCGATCTCATAGGCTGTGTTTAGATGTTTGTACTGAGGATAGATATTGGATATACAGGCATTGGTAACCCGAATACCTCAAACTGAGGCGTTTGGATGTGCTAGGTATTCGGGTTAGACATTCGGACTCAATATTCGCACAGGCCAAATCACATGTCGTGACCAGCCTCCCCAAAGTCCAGCCCTTACCCTCGACATATCCTGGCATTGACGCGGGAGACTCGGCGTTTCTTCCCTATGGACATCGACCAAGTTAATCGAGCGGCAGAAAGCTAAATCTGTCGAGACTTTCCTAAAGATTCGCCAGCGTCCTTCGACATCGTCACCCTCCACTTCACCCTCACGTCGACCTTGCACCATGTCGGCCCTCATCTGGCTATATTCTCCCTGCAGCCAAGCACTCGCCGCCGGACGCAGATATACCGCTACCGACCGCCAGCAGTTGCTCCATGACCTGATCCCCGTGTTGGTGCAGCCTCTCTCTCTTGGACCTCTGCTCTCGCACGAACAAGGAGAGGAGGTGTGAGACGACGACTGGAGTAGAGACACGGAAAGTTTTATCGGCCGACGCACGGAGCGCCGCCGCGGGCGCTCGAACGCCCGAATCTTTTTCTCTTTTGAACTCACCTTACAAGCAGTACACCAGGAGGTATTTATATCCGAGCTGGCACACGCACGCACGTTTCCCATCTCACTCTGCCACGACGCCTACCACGCACACCTTTCTGATCCTATTTCCACTTCACTAAACACTAATCTAGACCACTAACTACTTGACCAGGCCAGCACATGCACACATACACACGACTGCCACACCTAGAATGCAGCTAACTACCTAGACTAATTGATCGATTCACATGACCCGAACTCTACTCGCGCCACTCTGCACGGATGGAGCTGCAGCTGCCGCAGCCTTATACAAAAATACAAACTACTAGATAAATATGCGAGCTTCGCCTCACCGCCAGAATTTTATTTTGGCACAATGTGGCTTGTGTGGTAGAATTGCGTGAGTTTTCTTCTACTCCACTACCGACTCAATGTACATGACACAATTTACATAAAGGATGAGACAAAGCACAAGCCTCCCACTCTATCACTCAGAGATTTTTAAAACGACACTACAGCACACTCCAAGCTTTATATGACTAATTTCCTCTTAGATCAATGACAACCTGTTTTACTCCTCGGCCATATCTCAGCAAATAGCAGGTACAAAAGAAACAAGTGTCCGCTTGTTTCACATCAAGATACACACGTACATACTAACAGATTGTCTACCCAACCTCTTCTCAATCAAATGAAAAACATACAATATGTACCACTTTCATCTAAAAAGCAAACACCACCAGTTTGGTTTTGGTGTCATAGCCTGGACAATAATCTTGGAGCGAAAAATATTGTTCTGCAAATGTAGTGCTTTATTAGATCACAATCTGAAAAACACATCCTACAAACCACTTATTAGCACTGCTTTGTACGGTATGAGCTTATATATAGATAAATCACGGTAGCAGGCTCCCTTTTGTAGATCCAAATCATTGCCCTTTTTCAGCAATCCACTCAACAGAATACTCCAATCCAACCATTCTGCACAAAATAAAGTTGTGTCCATCAGCCTCAAATCAACATTGCCCCGGAGACTGAACTCCAATCTTGTAAGGAAAAATACCTATTTCTAAAAGATGATATATCTTGATTAGCAAGATTAACATATATCTTAGACCCGCCGCTAGCTAACAGAGCCAACATAGCTGTAACAAAGGATACTAAAAACAAAACAAACCCTAATTAATCCATTACTTAGTTGCTGACAATGACAATGTATGGACTTAATGTCACTATCATTACAATGAAATAAAAGTTATATCATGTATTTTAAAAGTACGACCCATAATGAGATCTACTATAGAATCTCTGCAGCTTCTCCTTATCAAGCTTCTCCTTATCAGATATCTGCATCGAGTTGCTCTGCATTAGCTCTATTCAGAGTTACAATCGTGGTGATGCATATGAAAAGAAACAAATGCTACTCTGAGTAAAAGAGGAGAAATCACAATATTTTCCTTCCAAGAAGACTGCATGGACTTAGTTAAATGTGCACTCCAAATAAAATAGCTTAGGTCAGAAACCAAGCTGTACCTAGCATCCGTTATCTGTAGGTTCCTTTTCACATCTCTTTACCTCCAGAGTTGACTGAGGTTGAACTATACCAACCGACGATACACCCGTCAGGAGGCTGACAATGTATACACATATCTCATAAAGATCAGTTGTAACAAAAATAATTTTTAAGAAAATAAATACAACACAAAAGACATGCAGCTATGGCAGAAAAGCATATAACCTACTAAAAACGTCTTATTCATATAAGTGACTATTATTTCTCTGAATGACCTCAGGTTGTAACGGCATAAAAGAAAACAGTATGGTACAATACAATTTTTGATCAAAATGCATACGTTATTTATCATCTATAGGTTGCATGGTGTGAAACACGGATCGAACATATGGGTCGTTGGTCGGAACTGTTCTTTAACAGGCATAACGGCAAAGTACTGGAGATAGTACACCAGACTGTCCACTAAACATGCTCAAATTTATTCACCTAGGATTCTGGTAAAAAACGATGGATTCCATCTCCCTGCAAACAAGATATGAACTGATGATGATGAATATAGCTACAGAAGGCACATCACTATCTGACAAAAAGTCACACGCCAAATGTGTATGGACTCAAGCTATGAAATACTACTACCTGACACTCTACTGGGTTCATATACAACTGGTTTTTACGTTGGCTCGCCACTCCTATCATAACCCTTCTTATTTTCCCAGGATTGGGACCAACTATATTCTTAAAACGCATAGACGGAGTTGAAAAAGTTGTTTTATTTTTTCCTGTTTTGCCTAGGTTAGTTTACAGAAGGGCATCCATTCAAAAGCATGGTTCACCTATTAATTGTATACTACTAAATAAATACCAGTTTACCACATTGGTCTGAATGCTATCTCTCTTTTTTGGCAAATATTGCTAGCTCCATGTATTTTTTTATGTTTGTAAAATGCCAAAAAGTTCATCATTTACCTATACAGAATGATTGCAATTTCTAGTGCTGGATAAACTTTCATTTTTGAAGCGGAGACAACACGACATTATCCAACTGTATAATAAATGTTCATATGTACAATTGCAAAGGAAGATGATGCACATATGCTAAAAGTTCAGCTGTATCCAGTCTCTTAGACATTGGGCTTTTTTCTGCTTTGCCCTCTGGAATCTGGATAGTACAACTCATATTATATTATAGTATGAAGAGTAAAAAATGCCATAACATGAGAAGAATGCTTAGAGAAAAATCCAGGTTGTTGAAAGACAAAAGAAAACTATATCCGTTCTCAAATACATGACTTCCTAGAAAGCGTGTTCACGGACTTCTCTAGCTTTGACTTATAATATGTAATAGAATTATTATTGTGGGTGCTGAAAAATACCATTAGATGTGTCATAAAGTAATATATGTAATTCTGCAATTTTTAATTACTTTTTAGGGAAATTTCATTTAATTACTTGACTTACATATTTGTATAAAAATAACTGCCAGTGTAGTGTCTGACGGTGTTATCCGAAACTTCAAGTATTTTGGAACAATAGGAGTACCTTGTACTTATATAAGTATGATTAGGGACATTACTTGGTTTGTTTCAGCTGGTTTTGCCTACAGGCCCTAACAGCCATGCAAAATTTGTCCTTCACCAGCATTGTAAAGTTGATTAACCCGAAGAAGACCACTAAGTTTGTCAAGGCCTGAAAATGAATGCAAGAAAATCATGTGGCCGCTGGTGGATCATGTCAATCATTGTTTTGTATAAACAGTATATATTCAGATGGTGACTTCCCACTTCTATATGTATATCAAAAAGAGAGTTGAAAGTGCGGTTTAATTTCTAGAATAAATAAGCCTATAATAGTTGCACAGATTCTTAACATAAAACAATTGCAAAAAGAAATATCTAAAAATTTGTAAAGTAAACCACATAATGCTTTTACGGACAATAGTCACAAAACTTGCTTGGGTTGATTTTGTAATAATTGTGCAATAAGTTAGCTTTTATACATCTATGATGCAGAGCACCGGGAGAAATAAAAGCTTCCAATATCTACAGAGCAGGATTGGGTTGATTTGCGCAACTCCAGGACCATATGTACCCAGCGTTTGAAGTCTATAATAAAAACGAAGGAAAGAATAATATTTACCATTAGCGTTGTTGATGGGCTCAAACAGGAACCAAAACAGAGCCATTTTGCAGGCCTTAAGTGGTTGTCTTTTTTCCTCTCTAAATAACAGAGTGGCTCTGTTTCTCTTGGAATAAACACATATAGTGTGTCTTGGGCATACACAATTGCACATATAAAATAGAGTAGACGCCCAAACGTATTCTTTGTTGCACCTAAATGGAACATGACAGTGTAACTAAAGATTAATTAGGATGTACACATGAATAATGCACATGGATCATCTCAGGATTGCGGCTGAAATAGCCCAGCGATGCTCCTGCACATATTAAGCTGTCAGGGTGCCTGGTATGTGTTCAATCATCAGCCGACCAAGCAAGGTATGTGATCTATGATAGCAAAAATAGATCACAGATGCCCTAGGGTGGAGTCAATAATTTCTCTTCCACTATCTATAAACTTCATTATATATATATATGCCTGTGAGACGAGCCTGCCTACATGTCGTAGAGGAGACATGACATTCATATTCTTTCGTTGCTTGCATATGGAACAACTTCGGCCTCTCAAGATGACCGGCAACTACAAGGCAGCTTCTGACTTGGATGGTTTGCAGGTTGGTCAAGGTCTCTCTCACTAGTATGACTGAATTGACATGATTGACTTCCGCTTCCATGATTGACTGTGTAGATAAAGGGAAAAGTAATGGTGAGAGGATGCACCTAACAATGGCCTCCGCTTGTGCTGCAGCCTAGTCCAAGGCAGTGTGGTCCTTCTACCGCCGCCGGTCGTCGACGAAGAGGGCAGGGGGGTCGAGGCGTTGACCTGGCCGGAGAAGGATGGATCCCGGAAAAAGGTGGATCCAGAGAGGAGGCGAGTGCCAGAGGTAGAGGCTGGGGGTGAGCGGTGCTAACCCTAGAACCGTTGCTTCTGTGAGCGGGAGAGGTTGGGAAGGATCGTTGGAGAAGGAAAGATCCAGAGAAGAAGCAACTGACACAGGCGGAGGCCAGCAGCGTGGCGGCGCCAACCCTCGTGTCGCTGCTTTGCATGGGAGATCGACGAGGAAGGAGAGAGATCAGGAGGGGAGAGACCAAAACAGATATTCTGAGATTTGTGGATGAGATGGATTAGGAGCTAGGCTACCTCGGTGACGGGAGTGAACCATCGGAGGTGGAACCGCGCGGCAGCGCCTGCTAGCAGGGAGGTGTCGCGGATGAGGAAGGCGGTCTCCAAGAGGATGAACTCGGTAGCGACGGACTGCATCCACCGCTCGTCCGTGGCCGCCGCGGCGTTCTCGTCTTCGAGGAGGGACACCGCAGAGGGGTTGTCCTTGAACGGCTCGGTCGCGAAGGCATCGACCTGTGAGGCGAGAAGGCAACGCTGTGCCGCCGCGACAGCGGTGGCCATGGCCACAACCCTAGAGGAGAGTAGGAAGGGGAGAGATACAGAGGGTGGAGGTGCGGGGCAGGGTTTGGGGGTCTGCGGGCAAGTGATGCTACTGTGCGAGGATGTGATTATCGTTCTTTTCCTCTCCAGCATCGCTGCGCGGTGGGCTATGATGCCTGCAGGCCCATTGGCAGCCGAAGGAAAGGCACCAACCGGAGTAACAAATGTGACACCCGCGACTGGACCCAGTCGTTAGCGACAGACCGACCACAGCAGGAGAGAAGGGATCGCACGGTACACTTCAAATCGCTGAGAGTGCTCCCTTTATCTCAGGCTTAAGTCAGAGAATAATTTCAAAATTAGTGCTAACAATTCCCCCCTAATCTTAACACGTGGTTGTAGGACAGGGCCACATGCTGTCGCAGCCACCATCTTCCCCACGGCGACGTACGCCGAGCTCCTCGACGACACATGCCGACTCCGCCACCGAGCTCCTCCATGACGCCACGCCCTGCACGCCCCGGCTCGCGCACACGTTCACAGACTGACGTGATCGACGCGGCCATCCTGCGCTCCGCTGGATGTGTTCTCCTCCGGCGATCCGCACGCCCTCGGCTCACGCACATATCGCGCCCTGACGCAAGCAACGTGGCCGCTCGACCTGCCTCACCCGCTGCATGAACGGATTCTCCTCCACGCTGCCGAGCCACGCCGCGTCACCACAGCCTCTGCGCCACCACGCAGGTCCACCGCGGCCACCGCGCTCCCTGCACGCACGACATGGCCATGCTCCACGGCCTCAGGCCATGAAGTCTCTGATACCAACTGTTGGTGCAGCCCGAGGCTGCACCCTCTCTCTTGGACCTCTGTTCTCGCACGAACAAGAAGAGGAGGTGGGAGACAACGACTAGAGTAGAGACACGGGAAGTTTTGTCGGCCGGCGCACGGAGGGCCGTCACGGGCGCTCGATCGCCCGAATCCGTTTCTCTTTCGAACTCACCTTACAAGTAGTACACCGGAAGGTATTTATACCCGAGCTGAGCAGAGGCACACGCACGCACGTTGCCCACCTCACTCCGCCCACGGCGCACGTCACGCACACCTCCCTGATCATATTTCCACTCCACTAAACACTAATCTAGGCCACTAACTACTTGACCAGGCCAGCACATAGCACATGCACACATACGCACGGCTGCCACACCTAGAATGCAGCTAACTACCTAGACTAATTGATCGATTCACATGACCCAGACTCTAGTCGCGCCACTCCGCACGGACGGAGCTGTAGCTGCCGCAGCCTTATACAAAAATACAAACTATCTCAAGATTAGTGCTAACACCCTACTCTGCTGCTGCTGATTGTTGACATCCATGAGCGATGTACAGATTTCGTCTGAACTCTGCTGTAATACCGTGTTTTTTCTTGTCATTTTTAATTGTTATGTAATTTATAATATAGTCACTCCGTCTTAAAATAGATGTGATAAAATTGTCTAAATTTGGTTGTTTCTAGTACTCTTTTCGACCCATATTAGTTGACCTAAATTTGTCTAGATACGGACTATAACTTGACTAGATACGTTCGTATCTAGATGAATCTAAGTCAATTAATACGGATCAGAAAAAGTGCTAAGTAGTGTCCAAATACATCTAAATTTGACAAATTTACGATATCTATTTTAAGACGGATAGAGTACAACTATTCAAATATTATTGAGAAATTGTTTGAAACAATATATAATGGTCATACTCTCGTACCATTGCAATGCATCACTTAAACCATCCAAACAAGATTTGACATTCAACCTTGATATCAAGTTTGGGTTCCAAATACCTAAACATCTACATAGAAATATTGGCATTCAATCTTAATATCAATACCCTAGAATATTAACATTTAAGCCAATACAATGCCAAGCCTCTTAATACAAACATCCAAACGGAGCCATAGTGAATTTGTGGAGCATTGTCTTATGCCAACCTAGAGAATACCTGGGAATGCTGGAGCACATCGATGTCATTATTAGAATCCGTCATGCCAAAAAAAGAGTGCATATCCATAGATCTTGAGATGCAACTGCCACAAGAATCATTGTGCGGTCATCCACATGCCCACTATACTCCCCCTGCCAAGCAAAAGGACAGTTCTTTCACTCCCAATTCATGCAATCTATGATGCCCATCATTGCTGGAAATCCCCTGTTCTCACTGATGGATAACAGATGGGTAGTGTCTTCGAGATTCGGCTCTCTCAGCTACACTACACCAAAAACCGCATCACCGCTTTGCAGAACTTATACATCGCCTCAAGGAAGGTTCTCTCGCTCATGCGTATGTACTCATCGACAAGATTACCGGCGACTCCATATGCAAGCATTCGAATAGCAGAACAATATTTCCAGTAAGAACTAAAGCTAATATTAGTACGGCAGTCGTTCTCACATTCGAAGTAGGTGTCGTACGGCTCCGGGAAGAGTGGGTTTGTACGAGGGAAGTAGTCCTTGAGCAGTCACTCATGCCAACCTACTCGATCAGGCGGCAAGTTCGCATCACATCCTTTTACGGAGCCCCGGTGTCGACGATTAGGGTCGTTGCTACCATCATGAACTCGATATCGTCACCGAACGACCTGTCCTCGAAATTATCGTAGAAGAACTTGGTTGAGTTGGAACGCTTTGGTTGTGCAAATGGTCGAATAGGGCGTGGGCGCTGCAGGCAGGGTACAATTTGGAGTCTAAGGGCAGGCGGGCTAAATGGGACTGGCGTGGACGGCTCCTTCGTAGGAAGCCGGTGTAGCATAATAAACCAGTGACGTCCTAGTCTTTGGCATGCCAAAAACTAGGCTAAAGGTGGAGGATGTCGAGTTACTCTGGAGATGCCAACGTGGGCACGAGGCAACAACGGCAGGCCGGCTGCGACGTTGCAACAGAGGCTGACTGGGTCATCAGGCTCCAGTCCCATGCGGACACACTGGAGATGCCCTTTATATATAGTACTACTCCCTTGTTAGGGTTTATAAGGCCCGAGAGCTTTTTAAAAATGTTAGAAATTGTAAGTCCTCTTCTATTTATTAGTCTTTCTCCTCCAATGCATGTTCTCCTTTTTCTCTACCTTCTCTCATGCATGTGTAACTATTGGTGCATGTAATAATAAAGTGGGCGAGTTATTGATTTTTTGTTAATCCTATCAAAATGGTCCATGGACCTTATAAAGAGACATTTAAATAAGTACATACTATCTTTTTAGTTCCAAAGCTTAAGTATATACTCGTACTATCTAGTGGAGTACTTTCTTTGTTCGGGATTATAGATCCTACGCGCATACCTAGGTGGTTAATTTGATCAATAAAATATAATTTATATATCATAAAAGTTATATCATTAGAAATATAACCTTTAAAGTTTCTTATGATATAATTTTTATGCTATAATATTTATATTTTGCTGTTTAAATTAGCAACCTAGTTATTCTTGTGGGACTTATAATCTGAAACAGAGGAAGTACTACACTAGACTACCTCGCGAGCCAAGGGAGGCCAAAAATAAAGAGGCATTTAAATAAGTACATACTATCTTCTTAGTTCCAAGGCTTAAGCCACATAACTTCTTCAAAAAGTCAAACCAGCTAAAGTTTGATCAAGTTTTTTTTTTTAAATATTAATATTTACAATACATAATTCGTACCTATTCATATATCATGAAATATATTTTCAGATGATAACTATATAATATAATAGTTTTGATAATTTTTTTAAAAATTTGGTCAAATTTTACTTGGCTTGACTTTTTAAAAAAGTTATATGCCTTAAGCCTAGGAATGGATGGAGTATGTGCTAAATTTTGTTGAGTCTTTTAAATATCTGCATTTTAGATTGTTACTATACCATGGAACATAAGCCAGTCCAGAAATAAACAGGATTTTAATGAAGTATCTGCTAAATATTGTACACGAGAAAAAACCCAGGGGAGTTGGTGGTCATCATAAAATTATCTCATGTTAACAAGAAATCATATTTACTCAGCATTTTTTTTGGAAGTTTCCACATTGGTCATTCATACTGGCTTTTCAGCGATTCAAATGAATCCTGGCACAATTATGCTACCCACCAAAATTAGAAAAGGCACATTCAGTCTGTTGGTCTAGCGGAGCATATTTCATCCAGATTAGCCTTTGGATGACAGTTCACCCAGACTTGGTGGGTAAACTGACAAGAAACAAACGGTGATATTAATACTGGTTCATTTCATATGGGATAGCACAACACAGGATCCTAGATTTCCAGAGAGCGATACAGCATACTTGAACAAAGGAGAAACACAGGCAAATGACAAGGAGATTACAGCAAAGCCTCTACTGAATCCTATCTCACGTTCTATCCATCCATGGTAGGGCAAAGCATGGATAGAATGAAAGATAGAGATGACTAGATGAGACGACCACGGAGGACAGCATGCTGCGTGCAAACGATCGGCTTGGTCAGCGCCAGCGCAGGGTGTCCGGACGAACGGCACAGCCGATGATGCGCTCCGCCGTAGGCCGGGTGCCGTCCCGCGCCGGACCGAAGCGCACCGGCAGGAACTCCCTCTTGCCGTCGCCGCAGGGGAACTTGGAGCCTGAGAAGTGCGCCACGAACGCGTCCACACCCTGCGAATCCAAATACAACACGAACGTCCATTAGAACAGGTGTTCGTGCACGGTGCTGGTGGTGTGGGGAGCTGCGCGCGTCCGTGGGTACCTGGATGTCCGAGTGCACGACCTCGCACACCTTGCCGGACCCCAAGGCGGCCCAGCTGTGGCCGTGGAGGAACGCGTGCAGGCGCCGCGCCGCCGCCACCGTCGTCATGTTGATGAAGGCGTAGCCCTTGTTGAACCTCGTCCTGCGCACAAAGAAGCATCAAGATGAGAACCAGACCAGTTGAGGATTTGAAGCTCAGATCGACAAAACAAAAGCCATCGAACAAGGGCTTTATTTTGCTCCAGAGCATGGACTAGTACGTACTTGAAGTCGATTGGGAGGTACAGGAAGTCGTACGCCGACTTCAAGACGCGGCGGCGGCCGCATCGGGCCAGCTTGTCGTTCTCCTCGGCGCAATGCTTGTCGAGGATGTCCATCAATGTGCGCTTCCTGCGAGGAACCAGGTCTCCACCTTTTAAGCAACACGCACGTACTGTATATACACGAGTGAACGAAGGAACACAACACAGCACAGCAGTACTACTTACATGAAGCTGTTGGGGATGTTGCAGATCATCAGGGATGTCTTGACGCTGTGTGGATCGAAGGCCGGTTTGCTGCTCTCCACGGGAGACGGAGCCGGAAGCCGGCGGCTTCGATCTATGATCGGTTTGCTGCCCACGACCACACGAGACGGGGCCGGAAGCGCCACCCTCGGCTTCGTCGAGGCTGGCTGCGGCCGGCTCCATGGCGTGAGGACAGAGCGAGGGGAGGGTTCGCCTTCCACCGCCGTCTTCGGCGACTTGTCGCTGCCGCTGCCGTCGTCAGAAACCTCCTTGATGGTGCAGCGAGTCGCCGGTAGCGGCGGAGGGGCGCAGTAGGCTGGCACCGGGCTGGCGTTCACCGGTACCGGTACCGGGCACGACGGTGGGCTGCAGAACACCGGTGCCGGAGGGGGCACGTGCAGCCACGGCAAGGGCGGCAACACGAACGACCCCACGGCGCAGGCGTTGCTCATGGTAGCGAGCCCGCCGCCGAAGGAGAACGGCGGTGGCGGGAGTAGGCAGCCCATCGGCAGGGCGAGCGGAGGAGTGGAGCAGAGGTTCGTGTGGGAGATGACGACCGAGACGAAAGGAGGAGCGGCAGGGTTCAGGCGCGAGGAGGCAGCCATGAAAGGGGCTTCTTACTTCGTGCTGTGAAGCTGGGGCGAGGAGAAAGAAGAAAGATTTTGAACTTGGAATGGAGAAGCTCCTGTCCAGGATCGAGGGGTTTATAAAGTACTGGATTGGAGCGGTGTCGGTCTTGCTCGCAAGAACGGTGGCTCGGCGATCACAAGTCAGAAGTCACAACCCAGCAGCCTCACTCCGCCTCGGCCTTTACTTTTTTTTAAAACAGCTTATATTAATCAAAGATCTAGTTTTTTATTCCGAACAAAGTCCACGCTGTCAGAACAATATCTTCAACAAGATCATTATCAGGCATAATCAATTAAGGCTAGGCCTGGATTTTCACTCTGAGAGGTAGGACCACTCTCATGTGCAGTAGTCCCATTTACATGCCACTGCTCCAATTCACAAGTCATCTAGCCAATTTCTCTTCATCACCCAGACTCGAATCACCATTGTCAGTCCTCAGATCTCGGTCTCCATGACTTTCTTATCAGCACCATGGAACAAAAACATGTCCCATGATAATAATAGCCAACAAAGCTTCGAAGCACACCATCTGAAACCAAACGGTCATATTAAAATATGCGTGCGTACGATCAAATTCATTCCTTCTAACAAACTCACGGCATGAGTGCACTTATGCAGTTCGCCGGCAGAGTCTTCCGGAATACGACACAGAAACCAGATCAATGGAAACCAACATTCGGCAGATCTTCGTATTTGCTTGAGAGGGATCCAAGACCGCCTTTATTGCATGTATGTTTTTGTATTCTCTATTTCCACACAAAATACTTACCTTTTGCAAAATTCCGAATAAAACGTTGTGCTTGTGTATATTTCTCTCACAATCAAATTCCTGTGTCATCTTGTCTTGTAGCCAAAAATAGACTATCACAAGGTTGAATTTTCAGGCAAAAAAAACGACTTCTTTGTAGAATTCAGGAGATTTAGCGTTTTGTATTTAGTGAATAAGGGAGAGTAAAGTAATTTTTTACTTTAAAAGGCAGACATAGCAAATTTTAGGATATACCATTGAGTAGCGTTATGTTTCATAACGTAAAGGTCATGATCGTGTAGCTAAAATAGCACAATAATCAAGTTATTTTTTTAAGGATAAGGCAGTTGATATCTGGGACTCGATTAGATAGAATAGAGATGACCTAGTTTATAAGGAAAACCGGGTCTAGAAACCATACAAATAATACATTGCCGGTTTATAAGGAAAACCGAGCCAAAAACCGCACTAGCAAGGAGACCCATCGCCCACACGACCCAGGTCCACCTAACGCAACAGATACACACAACCGGCTTCGGGGCCGCCACCCCGACGTACACCACTTGGCACCAAAGCCGCACACGAGCCGCAACGCCATGCCACCGAGTCGCCTCTTAGCCCTAGCTACCGAGGCGACCGCCAGCAGACCTCGGACATTACGCCAAGCTCGGGACCGCCGTCCCGACGTAGCAACCATACCGACCTTCGGGTTACCCAAAGACGAACCGGTCAGGCCGGTGAACTCGCTGCCCTCCACAGATCTCCAAGACGCCACCCAAGCTCCATGCCAAGCCACGGCCAAGCCCCATAGGACCATCGTTGGATAGAGGTTCGAGGCCGCCGCCTCGACACCCAACAATCGTCCGGGGCCGCTGCCCCAGGATCCACCTCCCAAACAACATAGCCATCCTACCAAACCACGACGAAGCCATCGCACCATCAGGACTAAACACTCCAAGGTGACGCCTTCAACAAGGAATTGACGCGTCCGTCACCATCGCCTGCTCCGAGGGAGCTTAGGTTTTCACCTGGAGATCTTGGAACCACTCGCGCCGGGAGAGATCGATACTCCACAACGAAGCCAACAAGAAGGAGAACAACGCCCAAGGTGTCGCCGTCGTCGGCACGGACCAAAGTCAATGCGAGGATTTCTCCCGGAGATCAACCCGACCACAAAGCTCAGGAAGCAGCGAGATGGTAGGATGGCGCCGTCGTCGACCACCAAGCTCCACTGCATGTTGCAGCCTCCATGGCACCTCACATAGCAACAATCGACATGTCGTCCTGCGTCGTAGCCACCTCTCCGGGGCCATCGCCCTGGCTTCCTCGCTCCCATAGCATACGGATCCGAAGAAGGAGCGGCAGCAAAGAGCCCCCGTCCTCCTGCAGACAGCAGCCCGCATCCCCAGCACCTCCGCGCCCATGACATTCTTGCCATCGCCGCCCCTTGTCGAACGAGCCAGCCCGTCTGCACCAAGAGCCGGCCCCCACGACGCCTTGCACCTCTAGCCGCCGATGGAGCCGCAACACCTCCAGCACCTTGCCGCCGCCTGCAACCCCGGCTCCGGCCCGCTCGGCCTAGATCGGACCCGGGACGGCCCGTGCAGCCAGTCGTCCCCCTTGTCGCGTTCTGTCGCCCCTACCGCGGCGCCCCTCCGCACCTATCCCTTGCCGCCGGCAGAGCCACGCCACTACGGTGCCTCCTCGTCGCCCCTCGAAGAACCACGCCGCCAAGATCCCCTCGAGGCGAGCGCGAGGCTTCCATCGCCTAGGAAAAGCTTCGCAGCACCGCCGTCGCCGTCCGCCGCGTCGGTTTTGCCGGCGCCAGCCTCCTCCGGCGCGGCGAGGGAAGAGGCGCGGGAGTGGATGTGGCCTTGGCCGGGATTTCTTCTTCCGCCCGTGTCGCCTAGAGCGAGCGACGCAGGGGCCTTCTGATAGGACATAGGTTTATGTTTCTTCAAAGTTTTACAATCGAGTTATTTAGCTATGATAGGATTTTTTTATTATAAATACTTTAAGAAAGAAAACACACTGTGGGGATTACACAGATGAACTGCACACATAAACACAAGCGGCGCCATTAGGGTTGAAGGTGGAAGACACATCTAAACGGTTCAGTTGTGAAACAAAGATTATATAGGAGACCTGTGCTTCCGCTTTGAGACATATAGAATATGACCGTTTAACGGTTCTTCCAAAAGTCTCAAGCAAACGTGATACCTTAGCAGTAGAGGAGGATGATTTGCATGCCATAATAGATGGTAAACTTCTCTCTCACTTAGTTTGGGAGGTATCGAAGGTGGTCTTTGACGAAGCTAAGCTTAGTTCTATGTATGAACTTAAAGCCTCAAGCCGCATGTCGAATGGATCCGCTTCCAAAAAGGTTTAAAGTCTCGCAAAATACAACATTTATATTTTTTTCCAACTGTTCCCGATGTTTTGCATGTTTTTGAATAGGATAGGTCTTATTGACTTGGCTAAACATGTATACACTGTTGACTGTGTTGGGGATCATAAGTGGATTTTATTGCTATTTTTGAAACTGGCATACATGAGAATCCTCTGAACCGCATTTCTAGTGGCATAGACCACCTCATGAAGACCGGGCGACATATTACTTGACATAAAACCCGAGACTATGGAGATATTGACTAGTTCGGTGGGAGATTTTTGTATTAAACTCCACATCCGTAACAAAGTCGACAATTTCATATGGTCTTTGGTTGTTGTGTATGATGCCGCTCAGCATGTTTTTAAAGATGATTTTCTTAGAGAGTTGGTTAATTTAACAAAATAATAATTCGTATCCGATTTTAATCAAAGGTGATTTTAATTTGTTACGATACTCTCATGAGAAAAGTGGTAGATTTGATAACCCTCTTTTATTCAATGCAGCCATAGACAGTCTTGACTTAAGAGAGGTTCAATGATTAGTAGACGGTTCACTTGGGCGAACACTCTACCAGAGCTGACATATGAAAAACTAGATCGTGTGCTAATGGACACTGGGTGGGAATCTAAATTCCTTTCGGTATTACTATGTGTGCTCTAGAACATATTGAGGCGTTACCATATCATGCTCCAATCATTCAATCCATTGGGACACCTAGCTCATTATGTAAATGACAGTTCAAATTTGAACTAGGTTAGCTACATCGCGATGGTTTCTATGAGATGGTAAAGAATGTACGGAAAAAATCAGTATCAGGTCAGACGCTTATCTGGAGATGGAATAATAAAATGCATGCTCTACAAAAAGTCCTATCTGGATGGGCTAGACATACAACAGGCGTTCTCAAAAAGGAGAAACTTCGATTATCATCTTTAATTGATGAAATATAGGCCCTTGCAAAAGTAAGGTTATTATCTGCATAATAAATTGATCTTAAAAGCCAATCAAATGCAAAGATAACTAAAATACTACGGGAAGAAGAGATCAAGTGGTACCAACGGTCTAAAGCTAAGTTTTTTTAGGAAGGAGATTCGAATACCTGGTACTTACATGGTGTCGCCAATGGCCCTAGTTTCTCTACGAATGAAACCTGAATAGATGACACTCAAGTTTACGCTGAGGAGAACAACTTTCTGATTGCTTACTATGCCGAGGAGGAAATTAAAAAAGCGGTCTTTCAAATAGAACATAATAAGGCTTGAGGATGATTTTCCGGCTGAGTTTTATCAAAACTTCTCGGGCTTTATCAAGTCGGATTTGCTTCATATCTTAACTTCTCTTCACGATGGTCAGCTAGACTTTTCCCGGCTGAATTTTGGCGAGATCATTTTACTACATAAGATTAACGAGGTAGAAAGGATACAACAGTATCGTACAACATGCTTATTAAACGTTAGTTCTATGATTTTTACCAAGGTAGTAACTCTGAGGCTTAACTTTGTGGAAGACCATGTGGTGCGTCATTCACAGACCGCCTTCATGCAAGAAAGAAACATCTTAGATGGTGTAGTAACCCTTCATGAAACGGTTCAGGAACTGCATAGGAAAACGCTGAATGGTACTCTCCTTAAAATTGATTTCGAGAAAGCCTATGATAAAGTCAAATGGTGTTTTCTCTAGCAGACTCTCAGAATCAAAGGATTTTCTGATGAGTGGTGTGCTTTAATCAATAGATTTGTGTCTGAGGAAAGTTTTGCTATTAAGGTCAATGATGATCTAGGCAAATACTTTCAAACTAGGAAAGGATTTAGAAAAGGGTATACACTATCACCTTTACTATTTTATATAGTGTGGTAGATATGCTAGCAATCCTTATAGAGCGTGCTAAGTTTGATAGTCAGGTTGAAGGTGTAGTTCCCCATTTGGTTGATGGTGGTCTTTCTATACTTTAGTGTGCTGACGACACAATTCTTTTTATGGAACATGACTTAGAGAAGGTTTTGAATCTGAAATTAATTTCATCAGCATTCGAGCAATTATCTGGTCTGAAAATAAACTTTTATAAGAGTGAATTGTTTTGCTTTGGAGAAGCCCAAGCTGGAGCTAATTCTTATGCTGAGCTTTTTGGTTGTGGTCATGGACAATTCCCAATTAATTATTTGGGGATACCGATACATCATCGAAGGCTCAAAAATGCTGAATGGAAATTAGTCGAGGAGAGACTACAACAAAGGCTTAGCAGTTGGAAAGGCAACTAGTATCCCTTGGTGGGAGATTTGTACTCATTAGTTTAGTACTAACTAATATGATGTTGTATATGATATATTTCTTCTCGCTTCCCATAGGAGTCTTACAAAAAATGAATTATTTCTGATCAAGATTCTTTTGGCAAGGGGATAACATGAAGAAGAAATATCGCCTAGCAAAATGGGGTGTGGTATGTTGTCCTAAAGATCAAGGGGGTCTTGGCATTCATGATCCAGAGGTCAAAAATACTGCTCTATTAGGTAAATGGATGTTTAAGCTGCTTACTCAAGATGGGGTATGGCAAACTATCCTACGGAGAAAGTATGTTGGCTCGAAGGCGATATTTCAGGTGCTTTGTAAGCCGGGAGATTCACATTTTTGGGCAGGCTTAATGAAAATGAAGATTTTTTTCTTAAAGTTTGGTACATTCTCTATTAAGGACGGATCAGAAGTTGGGTTCTGGAAGAATATATGGTTAGGTAATACCACTCTCCGAGAATAGTATCCGGCTTTATACAATATTGTGTGGCACAAAGGGGATACCAATGCAACTGTAATGGCAACTTCTCCCCCGAATGTGGCATTTAGGAGAACCTTATTGGGCCCTAGGCTTGCATCATGGAACATTTTGTTACAACGATTATCTATGGTGCATCTCTTGGATGGACCTGATAGGTTTAGATGGAATCTATATGAGAGTGGTGATTTCTTCGTAGACTCTATGAATAAAGCGCCGATTATGCCTTCTGTGCCAGTTTTAGATAAGAAGATGATATGACAAATGAAGATACTGCTTAAAACAAAGATTTTCGCATGGTATTTTCGTCGGGGGGTCATCTTAACTAAAAAAACTTGTTAAAAGGAATTGTCAAGCAAGTAAACAATGTGTTTTATGATAAAAGACAATAAAACATGTTTTCTTCCAATGCAAATTCACGAGATCTATATGTTCAATCATTCAAGTAGCTTCTGGTCTATCTCCTTCTCATAATGTTGCTAATATTTTCGACAATTGGCTACATGGAGTAGATAAAAAGATTAGGACACTCGTCAGGGTGCGAGCACTTGCCGTCATATGGTCGCTATGGTTATATAGAAATGATAGGGTTTTTAATGATAAATTGTCTTCTTTTATACAGGTTATTCACCGATGCACAACTACACTCCGTTTATGGTCACCACTTCATCGTTTGGAGTAGAGAGACCTTTACGGAGGCGGATACACGTTTCAAAGATTTGGCAAGGGGTTTTTTTCCCGACTTGGGTGGCCGCGTAATCTTCATATAGAGCTGCCAGCATCTAAAGACGCGTGTTGTTCGGGCTTTGAGAAGATTGTAATCTCGTCTTTTTATTTTTTGTTGTTATCTCGTAAACGTGTGTCAGCTGTGTGCAACCTAACTACGCAGCTGCTTGTTGTAATACTTAAACTTTTACGTAATATATTATCTATTTAAAAATGTATGTCCCACATTATCATATTTTACTGGAGTAGTATTTTATTTACAAATACTAGGCGAGGAAATGGGGCATACTAGCACTGTGGTGCTTGCTGCTTGTGCAACTTGCATGCGGCTGAGTTGAGATTGCACTCCGTTCCGTCGGAGATGTTCTGGATTGGAGGTGTTGCGGTAGCACGGTAATGTCAGGCTGAGTACTACTACTGACCTAGGCAAATCATTACGATTCTTCATTTATCACTGCAAGAGATTTTGATTTAGGTCTACTACTATGAACCACAGCCTGTGCCTGCTATAGCTAGGGTCATGCACTGCCACTGCCAGTATCTCTCTCTCTTTGAGTCCCGATGCTGAAGTATTTTTTTAACGGCCGATGCTGAAGTAAACAATTTGTATACCCTGCCGTGCACGAGTAGGAGTACTTGAATCCAAACTAGTATAGGACGGGCAGGAAAAGTATCGGTGGCTCGCTCAAAATACCATTAAATCAAGAAAGCTAAGAAATACAGTATTTAGAATACTAAAAGTAGTATAGTATTCATTTTTTTTACCCGCAAAAAAAAGAATACTATACTACTACTTTTGTGGCTAGCCGTATGATACTTATCCTTTTGGCTGTTTACACTGCGTCAGGTGGATCAACTCGATCGGGTAACTTCGTCTACCGTCAGCTGTTCCATGCATGCATAATGCTAACGTCGCCCAGAGTGGCATGCCTAATTTTTTGCCAACATGTCAAGGTCACCCCATATTCAACCTACTGACTGATTGATTTTTATTGATCGACAGGATGGACATACGCCCCATCTTTGTAGTGGCAGTGAACAAAGATAGGGTGTGGAAGCAAAAACCCTGGCGTGTACAGATATCCCCGAACAAAAAGGGGTCGACAGATGGCTTCCTGTCGAAGCAAATTCCCGCAGCCCAGACAGGTTCCTTCCACTGAACACCCAGCACAACCTGATGGCAATAAATCCTTTTTTTCCAAATTAATTACCGATGCCACAGTAGTAAATAATTTGGAAGGTAACATGGAGAGTTTTTTTTAACGTGGAGAGTTTTTTTTTTTGAAGATGGCCCCTTTTTATCTCCATTCTGGCTGTCGGTGGCGTGGAAGTGGCGCGGATTAAGGCTATCTAGCCGGTCCGATCCATCCGGCTATCTTAAATGGACCATTTTTATTCATTTGGATTGGGCCATGGTTGTTTTTGTTTGGGATCCGGCTTGTCCGGCCAATAGCGCCCAGCGGTACGATCCATCACTAACGCCGGTGTTGTCTTTCTGCCGTCACGCCGTTTCTCGTCTTTCTTTCCCGTCGCTTCCTACGAGTTCTCGTTGTTTCCCGCCGCGTGCAGATGTCGCAATAAAAATGAGAGGTTGACGAGATATGTTCGACCAGACCCGCGCCACCCCAAGCACAAAAACACAATGTCTGGCCGCCGTCGTCGTCCCGACGAGGTCCGTGGCAACCCCGACACAGGCAGAGAAGAGGTGCCCGAGCGCCCGCTGTCCTCGTGGTGGCCAAACCCGCTGAAGTTACCAGACGTGTTGCCTCCTCCGATTTCGAGGCGCCCACGGATTTACACGCTACCCTCCCCCCTCCCCGTTGTGTTGCCCTTTCTATAACCATCATGTGACCGCCGACGAGCTTTTCACGATGGCGGTGTGGCGGAACGCGTCTTTATGACGGAGTACCGGCGATGGAACAAGCTCACATTGGTGCGTGGAGACCTCCGTGAAGCGGTGCGGGCCAATCCCAACGACACTTTCCTGCGTGCCCGCCTCGACCGAGCTGAAGAGGAGACGTAGACGCAAGAGGCGATCATCCGCTCTCCCTATGATGAATGGTGTATCTGACCCGTCGCAGCCGCCGCCGGCAGCGCCGGCTGCGGCGCGTAGTTTCAGGTGTGTTGTGTTTGTTACAAATGTTCTAGACTCGAATAAAGAATTAAATTGCAAATGGCCAATGCCTACATTGATACATTGCACATGGCGCGCGCACATCCTAACCTACTCGTCCGAGTCGGAGTGGTAGCAGCGACGACACATGTTATCGTCGAAGACGCTGACGCCGCCGTCGTACTTGGAGACGAAGATGTTGCCCGCTTTGATCTGGTGCGAGTGGGAAAAGCACTCCCAGCCATTTCCGAGGTACAAATAGCTGAGGTGGTCAAACTGCGGATCAACCGGGTACCTGTTGGTCCTGAAGCCATTCGTCGAAGTGGATGGCCATATCGAACTGGATGCCTGGGTCGACCTCGTCGAGCGACGACAGTGTTGAGGGAGAGCATGGTGGCGCGCTGACTTGGTCGCGTCCACCATGCCTCCCTCGACGTCCACAGCCGGCGCGCCCTCCCCTCGATCTATCATCGCTGGCCATGGCTAGCTATAGGTAGTGGAGAACGGAAAGAGGAAGGAGGAGAAAATGGTGTTTTGTGGGAGAAGATGGCCACGGGAGGCCAGTTAAAAAGGACCGGCATTGAATACCGGCACAAAGGCCAAAGAGAGGGGCATTGATGTGTCCAGTGAGGAGGGCAGGCGTTGGGCGGCGCCTGCGGCAGTGGTGGAGAGCGTGACGTCCAGTCAGTCAGTGTGCCGTCTCGTCATCATTGATGGCACAGGCTGCCATCGGTCAGCCTTCAGCTAGCACATCTGGATCGGTGCCGCGGTTGCGTCTGAATCGGTGCCGCTGTGCGCGTCTAATTCAACGCTGCGGTGGCTGACGGGTGGGCTAGCATCACCAATATGCAGGACACGACCTTTGTCCACGCGTGTCCGGGCCGTGCAACCGTTGTCCAAATTTGGTGCATGGATGGGTCGAGCCGGATGCGTTCGTCTGGATGGGTCCTGCCGCGGGAGCGCGGCGCACACCCGTCATGTCTGCGTGAACGAGTTCGGATACGCTCGGACGGGATGGGTCGACCCGATGGAGATGCCTAACACACCAGAGCTTCGCCTTCATGCCACGCTAGAGGAGCGGGTCCCTCTTGTGAGCCACCAGCGACAACAACGAGTGGTGGCGCGATATCTTCCATGCGTGGTGGACTGAGGACATAGAAGACCTCGATGGCCTAGTCAGGGCTCTGAACAGCTACAACTAGGCAGTACGCCTGCGGTAGTGGGCGCCAAGCCACACCCTGGATTCTGTCATCGAGCACCTCAGGTACGGCGACCCTCACTTGGAGATATCGTCGCCAGCATGAGCGCCTAGTGTCTTCCACGGGGTTTTACGGCTACATCGCGCTCTGACCTGCGCTCGTCGCCTTTCGGGCCAATGCGCTCCTCCTCGCGGTCCTTCTCGCGCTCCTACCACTACCCCACCCACAAACGGTAAGTTAGAGAGGAGTTAACACCGCCAGTGAGGCGCAACCCGTCATGGTGAATCATCATATTTGACCATCGTCAGCCAGAGCCGCCTCGTGGGAGCCTGCGCCGCCCCAAGCCGGAGGCTTAGGAGACCGTCGGCTAGTATGTGTTGGCCGCCTACCTCCAATAGCAGTGGTGCCTCGCGACTGTCGACTACCCCAAGACATGCCCGACTACGGCTCAGAGTGGATGGAGTATGTGAATGATCACAATGCATGGTTCGACTTTACTGAGGAAGGACTGAACCACTCAGCAGGCCTCCTCGAGAACTTTCCTTGAGAGTCGCCAATGCCCTCACGGCTCCTCCCTCTCTCCTCTCCGGTGGCCTCGCCGGCCGGAGGAGACGAGAGGGAGGAGGCCGGTGCCATGTACAACGTAGTCTAGGTCTTCTCTTTGTTGGTTTGGCTCTATGCCAGGTTGGCATCTTGCCGTTTCTTAGGTGGATTTGGGGGCAGATGCAATCGAGCAGCTCTGGCCATCCAGCCATGGTGGTCTCCTCTTCGATGCTCCGGTGGTCGGAGCTGGTGGAGGGGATGGACTCCTTGGAGCCTCCCTTCAATAAGCTCGGGGGAGCTCTATTTCGATCCGCTCCTCCCCATTTCAGCCGCCATGGTGGAGGCTGGAGGTGGGAGACTGTTCGATCTACTACTCCTGGTGTCGTCCTCAATGATTCTCGTCACCTGCGTGGGCGCGGTGATGCTCTGCCCCTCCTGGCTGGCCGTGGTGGCGTGGGGGAGAGGTTTGGCGGTGGGATGCCGAGGCGCTGTGAAGCAAGGTCTCTCCTAGCCGACGGTGGGGGCGATTGGGAGGGACGGAGCTTCATGGTGCGACGCGTGGTGGTTTTTCCCCTGGCCGGCCGTGGAGGCGAGGAGGGGAAGCATCCTCGTGCGACGTCCTTGGCTGTGGTCCGATGGTGGTTCTGCCCGCTGGTGCCAATGGAGATGAAAAGCAACTCTTTTTCCCCTTCTTGTGGTCGTGGTAATTTTCGGAAGGATGAGAAAGGCCTCAAGATTCATCGGTCTAGTGCTTGGCTGGGCAACTGGTTGAGGATTTTCAGCAGCTATCCTAGCGGCGGTGCGGGCACGCCGATGGAGTGGTCGAACTCGTCGGTCCTTGAAGCTCCGTGGGGGAGTTCCTCGACGACAACCTTTGACTGCTGCTGGTCTAATAAGCCTGCTTTTGGGGCTCTCACTGGGCCGATCCTCTCTGCCTACCCTCTCCCACCCGTGGCAGGAGTGGCGAGCCTGACGGCAGGCCGGTTATCACTTCCGGCGTTGGTAAAGAGCCCACTGTTGTAGGTCACTTTTGCTCCTCACTTCTTCTTCCTCCAGCAGGCGTAGTGGTTGCGAAAGTTGGAGGCATCGATTGAGCGAGCAACAGTGTCAGGCAACAGTGGAGTTGGGAAGTGATATTTTCGAGCACCACCTCGGCGGCGGGTGAAAGCCGTTCGACATCCAAGGCCAAAACATGGGCTATCCAGAAGCCGACGAAGGGTCCCGGCAATTGTTTAACCTCCTCTGGCGGAGTAGTATATACTACTACCTCCGTACGGGTTTATTGGGCTAACACGGAGTTTAAAAAAAATGTTTGACCATAAAATTTATCAATAAAAGCTCTTTTTAATTTATAATCTTTGCGATATATGATTTATATTTTATTGGTCAAATTTATAGTTAAAACGTTGCGTGTTAGCCCAATAAACGTGTATGGAAGGAGTAATAAAGATGATGTAAGTAGATCTTGTGTTTAATTGTAGAACCGTTACAAATAGCTAATCAGTTTACGTTACGTAACCATACTAACCAGCTCAGGCGTTCACTACTGCGTTCACGTAGCCAGTACTGCGAGCAAGAAGCACCTCCCATGTCGACCCAGTAGCCAGTACCACCAACCCCAACACCGCGCTGTTGCTGTTAGTAGTGACAGTGCATACGGCGTCATGTGCTACTACTCCTCACGCTCTTCACTGTTACTTCTGCGGCCTGCCGTCCCCTGTTTTCCACCGGGCAATCGAGTACGTTTTGTCCCACGCCGGCAGGCAAGGCAGGCAGGGCAAGCCGCCTGGGTGGGCTTCGCCGGTTTCCGACGAGCCTTGGGCACTGTTTGCGACACAGCTACTACTACTATCTACCTATACCGCGGCACGTAGTAGGTGGTGCATGGCAGGAGAAAGGGCTGCACTGTCAGCAATCAGATCCGAACCACGGCGCCGCGATCTTTCTCTCTCTCTCCGCTTTCGATGCCGCGCAATGCCAAGCGGTGATAGGGATCGACGGCGACCAACTCATGGTTCATTTTATGATTTCTAGTTTGAAATTTTTGCAAAATTTTAAACTAAAAGCCCCACAATAAACTATTAGTGAAACTTTGGTCGGATATATATTATCCCTCTTGAAAACCTACCCAGATGTATGCGGTTCAG
The DNA here is from genome assembly GCA_916181665.1 of Avena sativa. Lineage (NCBI taxonomy): Eukaryota > Viridiplantae > Streptophyta > Magnoliopsida > Poales > Poaceae > Avena > Avena sativa. Next base: position 413,593,525 of record OV702297.1, read on the forward strand.
TTGAGATCGTACGTAAGACCAGCCACACTTTGTAAAAAAAGCGGTTCAAAGTCCAGTTTGAATCGATTCCACACGGTGCAGCTCGCCGAAAAAGCGATTCTAAACTGTGTCAGTGGTAAAAGCGAACCAAACGTTTGATTCAGTTCAAGAGAATCGTTGTGTCAGGAGCATGCATGGTAACCCCACATGTAAGGAAGAAAAGAAAGAGAATGTGCTAGTCTGGAGGAGAGAGGATGGTTGATAAATTGTATTTGTATGACAGTCGTACATTGCATGGAACCGCATCAAAGTTACTTGCAACACTACGACAAAACTAGATCGATTCTTATCTCTGACATGTTTTCCTTTGAATCGGTACCACGGCGTAGCTGGTCTAATACTCCAACATGCATGTTGTGAAGGCGCTGCGATAGTAGTTCGGTCAGAGGACACTGATTCATTACGAATCTTGCTTTATCGATACAGAGATTTTGACTTAGGTCTAGTATTTAGCCTGGTCATAGTGGAGAGTAACTTGAGCTAATGTTATGCATATGACACTAGTCTAAATTACTATCTTCATAGTGGATACTCCTTATTCACGGTTTGCAGGACGTTCTATAAAAATCTCACGGACCTAGGCGTGAACGTATTGGCTGAAAATTAGGCCTGTTAGAGCGGTTATGGCGCATGCAATGGTGGGAGACTGTTGCATGCATAGGAAGTTGGAAGAAAACTGCCATATTAATCAACAATTAATTCTTATGCAGCTAGGAACGTTACGGTTTTAGAAAAACCCAAATTTGATTAGGCGCCCTGCAAACTGTGAAGGAGGGAGTAGTAACTTGTGTCTAGTAACATGCAATTTATTAGTTTGTAGACTCATCTTGACTTGGAGTATGTGATATTATGGTAATATAGCTAGTTACTCCAAGCCTCTATTTTATCATTTAGTGGTATACCATATCATCAAAATGATTAGTTGACATTGCATGTAGATGCATAACTTAGTTACTCCCACTATGACTAGCCTTAGACTGGTCATAGTGGCGATTAATTTAGAGTAGTAACATGTGTATGTTACTAGTATAAGTCATTACCTTCATATTGGATAATAACATATTTGTGGTGTCATGCAAAGACTTATTTATTGCAATATAGACTTATTTTGTCTTGAAATGTGTGATGTTATGGTAACATAGCTAGTTATCACAAGCCTCTCTGTCATCATTTAATTACATATCATGTTATCTAAATGCTTAGTTGGCAATACATGTAGGACTCTATTAGGCTGCTCATAGTGGGAGTAACATCAGTAGTAACAAAGATGCCACATAGGCTAAAATGATGACGTGGCAAGCAATTAATAAAGAGAGAGACAAATAGAGTAACATAATATGTTACCATCACATCACACTTTCCAATACAAATGAGTCTACAAAACAATACTCTATGTTACTACACTAAGTTATTTCCACTATGAAGATAGTAACTTAGACAAGTAACATATGCATGTTACTAGTCTAAGTTACTATGCACTATGACCAGCCTTAGTACTCCCTCCTTCACGATTTGCAGGGTGTTCTACAAAAATCTCACGGACCTAGGCGTGAACGTATTGGCTGAAAATTAGGTTTATTAGTGAGCGGTTATGGCGCATGCAATGGTAGAAAACTGTTGCATGCATAGAAAGTTGGAAGGAAAGCTGCCACATTAATCAATAATTAATTCTTATGCGTCTAGGAACGTTACAGTTTTAAAAAAACTTAAATTTAATTAAGCGCCCTATAAACTATAAAGAAGGGAGTACTCAAGTTACTTCCACTATGAAATAGTCTTGGCATGGTCCACTATGAAATATTCCTAGCTAGCTAGGCGCGTGCACGGCCGCTATCATCCTTTTTGAGTTGAGAACTGCTATATGTACGATCAACGATTCCTGTCCGACAAAGGAATCAAGCCGTGTGTATTTCAGCTTGTTGACAATCTGACGGTACGGATTTGGTGTCGTGGGCACATCGGACACCAATGTTCGTACGCAGATCAATTCCGTTTTGAGTTCCAATGCTGATTATACTAGTCTGACCTGCTAAGGCCCAATTTGGAATAAGAGAATAGTGTACTTCCTCCGTTACGGTTTGGAGGGTGTTATAAAAGTTATGCTTTTTCAAAACTCTTTTCCTCTAAGGCACGTTAGATTTAATTAGAGAATTAATGCCCTCTTTTCCTTTCCACTTCGTACTCCATGCAGGTAAAAAATTAATTCTTGCATGCAACTCCACCAATGCATGCGCCTAAACTCTTCGTTTCTATTTAGTAATTACGTTTAATATGGCTGACAAAATAATTAATGGACGCATTGGAACATCTAGCTTCAATCAACCTCCACCTAGGTTCTAATAATCTCTCTAAAACGTCCTCCAAGTGACGGAGGATACGATTAATAATAATGTAAATACAATGGTGACGTTTGGTATAATGGAATAGAAGTTTAGATTTTTTTTTTGAAATTCCTATAGAATGCGCTGTTCCATAGGTACTTTAGAGCAAAACAAAGATAAGGTCGCACCTCACGTTTTTTATCTCCCTGTGCCTATGATTTCTGGGTATATATTTCATGCGTGACATCTAAACGATTTTTGAAGTTTTATCTGGTTTTGATCCTATACGAATTCAGGATACATGGTATCTGAATTCCTGTATTTTTCCTATTCTTAGGGTTTGACACATGCGCTATCCAAAAGGATTAGTTTTTAATTTCTCTTAGAAAAGGTTCAATTTTTAAAATTCTTTTTGCCAGAGGTGATTAATTTAGAGGGTAGCTCCCCGCAGTAATGCGCTATCCTCTATGACTTAGGATATTTCACCGAGTTAAGCCTAACATGCTCTCTAAAACCTCGGTGAGCATAGCACATTCTATTTTGACACTACCATACACGGCAAAATCTTGGTGCTCGGCGCTACTGTATCAACCGCTGGGTCTGAATGTGCCACGCTATCAAGATAAGTAGCGCCCGTTGGAGCGGCGCTATCATGGCAAAGGCAACTAGAAATTCCTCCTCCCGCAAACAAACGGAGGCATTCCAAAATTGTCCGACATGACAGGTGGCAATGGCACCCGCTAACGGACCGTGGGCCCCGTAAATGGGTCAGCCCGTTGGATGCACTTGTGTGGTCTGGATGGAGAAAGCCCTCGAACATGTTCTCCTTAACCCACAAACAGATAGATTCAGTCATTTTACGTGTCCGAAAGCTGGGCGTCATTGGAGTTGCCCTAATGGTTTTAATTTTTGGAATTCTTTCAGATGAGGTTAATTTATCGAAAATATTTTGCCAGAGGTTATGTTGTCGTTTTGGAAAATATCCGGCCGCGAACAGATATAGACTTGTCCTCCTTGTGTTTTCATTTTTCCTAAGTTTGGGAGTTTAGGGTTGGACACCGAAGCACATCGCAAACAAGAAAGGGTCCACAGATTTCTTCCGATCGAAGCAAAACCCTGCAGCATACTTAGAAAGTTGCTTCCGCAGGCAGCGAGAGGCTGGCAGGAAAAATTCTTTTGCCATATGAGCCCAAACAAAGAGTATGGAGGCAGAGGGGGCAGAAGCAGAACAGAGTTTTTTTCTTCGGCAGCGGGTGCATATTCTTAATTATCTGTCAGTTCCTCTGCAGCCCAAGAGTCTGTCCATGCATGTACTGGGTCAGCGGCAAATCCCCCGCAAAAGGATAAAAGATGGATCTGGTAAGCTGACAGACACAGCGCAGAGAGATGCAGCAGGCGGTTGCCCGCTCAGATATATATACGAGTATATCTGCAGACGCATGCAAGCTGAAACTATAGAGTAGCAAGAGAGAAAAAAAACCAATCTGTATCCAATCAGAGGACCGTTGCAAATAGCTAACCAGTCGAGGTAAAAAAGCAAGTCCATGGCTTCTTCTCCGAAAAGGCAAAACCGAAAAACCAGTGCAGGTTGACTACTGTGAGAGAGCAAACCCTCCTATGTCGTCGACCCTGGCGCTTGGCTCGACCCATGCCCCATACCGGTACGTACCACCAACCCAACACAACACTACACTACACAGACGCCAGACCCAGACGGCATGTACGACTAGTTCTCACGCACTTCACTGTTACTGGCATCATCTGCGCGGCAGCGGCAGCGGCAGGAACCCAGGAAGCAGCCCTGCCCTAGCTACGACATTGCAGCCCACACTATTTCGATCGTGGCGCAAATGCACTCGAGTACGTACGTCTGCGACCGCGAGCCCCCGATCGATCTTCCACGGTGCAATCGAGTACATTTTGTCGCACTCCGGTCTCCGGCAGCAGTCAGGCCGGGGACTGGTTTCGCCGGTTCCCGACGAGCTTTGGGCACTGTTTGCCTGACGTACCGGCATGGATCAGCCAGACACAGCTACGACCTGCCGCGGCACGTAGCTGGGTGGCAGTGAGGCATCCGGTCCGAGCCACGGCGCGGCTACCACGCGCTCTCTGTCTCTCTCCGGTTTCGATGCCGGGCAAAGTGGGATGATGGGGGGTCGATGGAGAAGACGGCATGTCGTCGACTCCCGCCATTGCTCTCCCTCTGCACACGCCATTAACGGCAACAAGGGCGTAAAGCGTCGTCACCTCGCGCGCATGTCAGGTACAAACGGACAAGCACGACAGTCCAAGCTAGGAGTGCTGGCACGTACCAACCCAAAGGTTTGGCGTGTCCAGCCAGCCGCCCAGATCAGCGTGATCTAAATAGATAAAAAATGGATAGGTCAGTCGAAGAGAAGAAGCCATATTATATGTTTGCATCTGGTCTGTCCGTGTTCGCATATGTTCGGATAGACACATCCATGCATCAGATCTGGATCACGGATGAGTCGGCACGGCCTGATTAGTCAGGATGAATCGTGACGCTGTATTTTTTGTCAAATCTGCCCAAATCTGGAAAGTTCAACCAAGTTTGATCCTTCCCTGAAACTAATTCGGAATCTGACCCCTAGGATCGGTGCCATTTTAAAGGCAAGTGCTAGGCGTTCCCCGGACAATGGGGGAGCTCCCATCGTCCTGCTTTCTGTGCTGACACGTGTCCATTTGCTGCTAAAAATCCCGCGTTTTATACATATGTCCCCGCTTTTCGTTTCAGAAATAGAACGTCTCGCCGAAGACCATGCAAAAAAAATGGGCTAATGCAGCAAAACTGACTTCGCCGGAGACATCGTCGGAAAAAACTCGTCGGTGACTCTAGCCGGAGACGTTGTAGCAAAAAGTTGACATTGTTGTAGCAAAACCACAAGACAGTTGTAGCAACAAAGTTCTTCTAATATAGCAAAAAACTAACATCGCCGGAGACCTAGACGGAGACTTTTCTGGGCACCTCGTTGGAGACCTCATCGAGGATGTCGTAGCAAAAAAAAAGGAGAACGATTGTAGCGAAATATGACACCGACCATCGGTAGCAAAAATCTGTCGCCGTACATGTAGCAACAACACCAACAGCTGGTAGCAGACCCTCGTACCACTTGCAGCAGCGACGTCTGTCATTGGTAGCAACCACGACTACCGGGGATGTCGGCATCTCCAACGAGGACGGGCTAGGGCGCTAGGGAGGCAGCATCCTATAGGCAGCGCCGCCATTCGTGAGGTGCCCGGCCTCGGGTGGAAACATGGGCAGGCTCGCGGGAGGGGCGGCCACGGGGAGGCGCAGCGGGCGTCAACACTTCAGGGGAAGCACGCGGAAGCAGCGACAGCCGATTTGCGGGCCATGCGCGAGCGGTCATGCGGAGGCGGCTGCGGCCGACGCAGCAGCGACCGACACTGCTGTGCGCGGGGCGGAGGGGTGTGGCGTAGTTGTCCACACGACGCACGGGAAGGACAGAGCAGAGGCGAAGGCGCGAGGAAGAGATAAGATGGGAAAAGGTGAGATGTGGGCCCGCAGGGGACACGTAACCAGCACACAACACGCAACGTGCGCGGTTCCGCCTCCCGACCCGGACGACGTTTGTCCGGGGGAAGGGAATCATTTTTCTATTTTAAATGGCGCCGAAGTTGTACAGATCGGCGCCAAGACGAAGCAGCTGGAAGGCAAACTAGGGAGGTCGGCGTTGTTTTAAACGGAGCCGACCTCCTTCGGTTCGGTTTTCTGATGTGTGCGCGCCGACCTGTACAACTTCGGCGCCATTTTAAACGGAGCCGACCCCAGGGGTCATATTCCGAGTTAGTTTCGAGAAGGGGTCAGATTTAATTGAACTTTTTAGATTTTGACAGATTTGGCAAAAAATACCGTGACGCTAGGGCGTCGCGAGATGCTCTAACGACAGAGGAGCACCACGCATGTCTCATACTTCCTCTATTTCATATTAGAGCATCTGCACGACAACCTAAATTGTTATTTTTTTGGTCGAGCCAACAACGCTTTTGAGTTGTGGTCCGGTCTGTCCGGCCAATCTTATCCAGCTGCGCGACCCAGACAGGCCGGTCCAAGAGAGGGAGAGAGAAGAAGGCCCATTGTGTGGCTACAACTGGGTCAGCCTGCTACAAAACCAGACAGGCCAGCGTCCACGTCTGTCGGACAGACGTGACCCAAGTTTGATGCCTGAATAGGTCGGTCATACCTGCGTCAATCCGGATGGGTCGTACCGCGGGGCGCCGCGTACGGACGAGTTTGAATGCGCTTGGACCGTTTGGATAGACCCGGTGAAGATGCCCTTACTTCTCACGTGTTAGCTTCTGTCAAGTTCAGTTTAACCTATTATGTAGAAATATATAATAACTATTATAATATCAAATAAATACTAATATAAGGATGGTGAAATATATTATTATATTATATAAATTTGTTGGATATATTAGTGATCTGGAGGTTTATGTCATCAAATAAGTTAAAAAATACTTTTAGGGGTTGTTTAATTAACGGGGGCATCCTGATCATCCATTCTGTAGTGTTTATTCCCCTAGTGCAAGTGCCTATATATAACGGGCTTTAGGGTTTTGAGGTGACACAACTCACACATACGAATGTGCTCTTTCTCTTTCTCTTTCTCTTTCTCTTTCCCCTACTCATTGATCAAGCAAGCACCAAAAGCACTAGGAAGATCCACTCACATCTATATTAACCGAATCAAGGTCAAGTGGAGCTAAAAGGAGGCCATGACTGGACCTCCAGATTAAGTTACACACCTCTGATCTTCTTTTTTGTGGCTCAATCTTCAGCTAGGTGGTCCTATGGATCTAACAGTGGTATTAGAGTAACCTAGCTACAAGTTTGAGTCCTAATTATGATAAGTTTTTGTGATCAAGTTTAAGTTTTGTTGCTGGAATTTTTATTTCGATCAAGTTCTTGCTCAAAACCTGGGTAATGTTGGTGTCTTAGACCTAAATTCACTAAGTTTAAGCCCTAACTGTTCAATAACAGGAGCTAGGGTTTCTTTTATGCAATTTTTATGCGGGGATTTAAGTTTCTAGTGCAAACCCTAACCCTAAATCCCCAAATTCCCCGATGAAACCTAACCCCAGTTCGTCGAATCAAAGAACCCTAAATCCTCAATTACTGACGAACCCTAACCCTTATTCCTGAATTGGAAGAACGCTAACCTTAATCTAATGAACTAATGGGTGGCGGAAGCTTACCTTGTGGGCCTCGTCGTCGTCATTTGCCACGGCGGTGCCGAAGCCAACCTCGGGCTTGTACCTGAGCTGCTCTGTTGTCCGTTGCACCGGACCGTAGGGGTGCTTCCTTGCACGCTTGACGGTGTCGTGGCCTGCTGCAGTGCCAGATCTTGGCGAGGTAGCCGACGTCGATGCAGGGACGCCCGCGCACGTTGTTAACTTGCAAAGGGGCGCGGCCCAGAGCCGCTCAATGGAGGTGTGCACTAGCCAAAGCCGCACGCAGCTCCGGCGAGGGGGCCTGGTCGCGCCACCGTTATCTCATTTCTCCGCTGCAGCGGCTTCGCCAGGACGCGTCGCTTGTGACGCTCCCGTCGCGTTAGGAGGCAAAGGAGAGGGGGAGGGGGGAAATGAGGGCTAGTGTTCGCGGGGGCGTCGTCGCGCGTCAGTTTTTTTCCGACCCGGCATGCCCTCCATCGTTGGATCGCATCGAAAAGCCCGCAACGCTGGCTGTGTAGTGGGCCAGGTGGGCCGCGGAAGGGGATGAAAGGGTGGCAGGCTGGGCTAGTTTTGGCCCAGTCTGAAAGTTTTTTCTTGTAAAATTTAAATTTAAATTAGTAAAGGGGTTTTAGAGTTTGTGGGCCAAAATTCTTTTTGGGCGAGATAATGAATAAATTTTAAGTATTAATGTTTATAAGTTAGAGCTAATATAAATAACTTTTGGGGCTAAATAGTGTTTGGCATATTTTATTATGCCAATTATATGGCATGGTTGAGTGACATTTTCTTTAGTCATGCAATCATGTTTTATACTTAAGTAATATTAATGTGTTTCATTATGCTTAGTTGATTCTTTTGTTGTGTTTTCCAAATGAATTGTAATAATAATGTTTTGCTGAAAAATAAAGTTTGGAAATCCTTAAATTAAGCATGGCTTATGTCTATCATTATGGCCAAAGATGATTGATGGCCATTTTGACCATGAAATTTTATTGGTCTGGTTCACTTATGGCTAAAGCTGATGTGTTCCAGATTATTGAAAGAATTCCTTATATGAGAGGATTTAATTAAGTGTGTCTTATATCTGTCATTCTGGCCAAAGATGATTGGCAAATATTTTGATCGCAAAATTTTATTGATCATGTATGTTTCTTGCCAAAGCTGATGTAAACTAGATTGATGAAAGGAGTATGAAATGGTGATGCTTACTCAAAGCATTTAATTTCTTTTGCAGCATCTAATGCCTCTCAAATTGCCGGAATTATTAATGGCATAGAACAATTGACTGGTAGAAATTTTGGTACTTGGAAGGAGAAACTTGAGATCACTTTAGGTTTGCTGAGTATTTATTATTCCCTACTTAAGGATCCTCCTATAGCACCTCCTAAAGGTGATGAGAATTATGATGCCCTGAAGAGGGCTTATGATGATGACAAAACTAAGTGAGAGGACTTAAATTGTAAGTGCCTCATGATTATTAAGGGCTCCATTACTCAAAGTATGAGGGGAGTTGTCCCAGACTCTCAGACTGCCAAGGGTTACCTTTGAAAGATTGAGGACCAGTTTAAGGGATCTCCAAAATTTATGCAACAAGTCTCATTAGAAGGCTTATTGTTGAAAGGTATGATCCAACTGGGAGTCCGAGAGAGCATATCGTAAGGAAAATTACCATGGCCACTAAACTTAAGACAATGTAAATGGAAATCTCTGAAGGTTTTCTTGTCCATTTTATTATGTCATCCTTTTTAAATGGAGTTCTCTTTGTTACCATCAATTATAATGCAATGGATTATAAATGGGGCATGGATGAAATGATGGCTAGATGTGTACAAGAGGCAGAAAAGCTTAAAGCTGGACGAGTTGATCATGTTAATCAGTTCAAGCATTCTCTGAAGAAGAAAAAGTTTATGAAGCCTAAACCTTCTCAGTTTAAAGATAAAGGGCAATATTCTAAGTTCTTTCAGCAAAATAATCCTAACAGGGGTCCTAATGCAAATGCACTCCCTAATGCTAATGGTAAAGATCCTAATGAATGTCGTTTTTTTTGGAAAAAGTGGACACATTCAGAGGGATTGTATTGGGTTCATGAAATGGCTCAATAAGAAAGGTACTAATGTTATAACCTTTATTGACGAATCCATTTATTTTGACTATGCCACCAATACATGGTGGATTGACTCAGGTGCTATGATTCATGTTGCAAATTCCTTACAGGGATTTGATATGAAGAGGACCCTAAGAAGAGGGGAAAGAACCATTAGAGTTGCTAATGGTGTTGAAGCTGAGGCTATTGGATAGTTTACAGTTACGCTCCATAGTGGCTTCGTGCTTCGTTTACGTAATGTTCTTTATGTAGCATTCATGAGTCAAAACCTTGTGCCCGTCTAATGCTTAGATGATGATGGTTTTCACTGTGACTTTGGGAACAAGAGATGTATAATTATGTTTGACAATAATAATGTTGGTCTTGCCTTCCGACAATATAAACTTTATCTTGTTTCCTTAAGTGATTCCATAAGTGAAGTTAATGCCTCTTCTAATGTAAATGTTAGTACTAAGCGTAAGCGCGATGATGATGAGACTTCTTCGAAACTATGCCACTATCGTCTGGGCCATATTTTGAGAGAGAGAATTGAGTGTCTCATTAAGGAGCAAGTTCTTCATCCTTTGGATTTCTTAGATATGGATCTGGAATATGCTAAGAGAATCAAGAAACTTGCAAATCAAAGCACGAGATTTTAAAAAATTGTTCACACGGATATTTGTGGTACTTTTAATGTGAAATCAGTGGATGGTTTTGATTCTTTCATAACATTCACTGATGACTTCTCCCACTATCGATACATCTATCCTATCAAAGAAAGATCTGAGGGATTCAAAAAGTTCAAGATATTTAAAGCTGAAGTTCAGAATCAGGCTGGTCAAAAGATCAAAGTTGTAAGGTCTGATCATGGTGGTGAGTACTACATAATACACACTTCTTATGGCCAAATTCTTGGACCTTTTGCTTGGTTCCTACAGGAAAATGGTATTGTTGCTCAGTATTTAACACCGGGCGAACCTTAGCAAAATGGAGTTGCTTGGTTCCCACTTTGACGCCTGGTTTATGGATAGAAGCTCTAAAGGCAGCTGCACATATTCTTAATAAAGTCCCCAGTAAATCAGTGTCGAAAACACCGTATGAATTATGGACTGGGAGAAAACCAACCGTGAGTTATTTGCATGTGTGGGGCTGCCCTGCTGAGTCAAGAGTTTTCAATCCAATTATGGGAAAGTTAGACCCCAAAATTTTCAACTGCCATTTCTTTGATTATACTGACAAATCTAAGGCATATCGTTTCTATTGTCTAAAGCAATTCACTAAGTTTGTTGAAACAAGACACGTTATGTTTTTGGAAAGTGATATGTTGAGGGGGAGTATGACTCCTATGAAAAAGCCTTGGAGGAGAAACAATATTATGTTCCGATCCCTGTGATCCAAGAGACAGTGTTTCCTGTTCATGTTGAGGTTACACCTCTAGTTTAAAGAACTTCTAATCCTACCCCTGCTGAGATACCAGTGACTCCGTCAGAGTCCATACCTAATGATGCTTCTACCGAAGATGCTCAGCGGGCTAAAGTTGTGATTGAGGTACCAAATAATGCAGCTCTTAGAAGGTCAAAGTGGGATAGAAAGTTTGTTATTCCTGATGATTATGTGACTTATATGAGTGAGGATATGAATGATTAGATGTTGGATGATGATCCTGCATCATTTAAGGAAGCCATATAAAGTGATCATTCATCATAATGTCCTAATGCTATGAAAGATGAAATGAAGTCCATGAGCATTAATGATGTATGGGACTTAGTAGAAGTTCCTGAAGGAGCCAAAACTGTGGGCAGTAGATGGGTCTATAAGACCAAATGTGACTTCAAAAGTGATATCGAAAGGTTAAAATCAAGTCTTGTGGCTAAGGGCTTCACTGAAAGAGAAGGTATTGACTATAATGAGATTTTTCACATTTCTCTTCGAAGGACTCGTTCAGAATTATTATGTCACTTGTGGCTAATTATGATCTAGAGTTGCATCAGATGGATGTCAAAACGGCATTTCTGAATGGTGTCTTACATGAGGATGTTTACATGGCTCAACTGGAAGGTTTTGTTATGGAAGGAAAGGAACACTTAGGATGTCGTCTTAAGAAATCCATTTATGGATTAAAGCAAGCCTCAAGGCAATGGTACTTCAAGTTCGATCAAGTCATACAGAATTTTGGGTTCAAAGAAAATGAAGTGGACAATTGCATTTGTGTGAAGTTCAGGGAGGCCAATTTTGTCCTTCTGATACTATATGTTGATGACATACTCTTAGCCAGTAGCGACAAGAATATGTTGCTGGAAACTAAAAGGTTTCTCTCTTCAAAGTTTGATATGAAAGATCTTGGTGAAGCCGCTTATGTCTTAGAAATTCAAATTTATCGAGATAGATCTAGAGGAATCTTGGAGATATCACAAAGAGCGTATATTGAGAAGGTACTTAAAAATTTCAACATGCATAAGTGCTCAGCCTCGCCTGCTCCTGTTGTCAAGGGCGATAAGTTTGGGACTTTCCAGTGCCCAAGTAATGATTATGAATCTACGCAGATGAAGTCAGTTCCTTATGCCTTAATTATTGGAAGTATGATGTATGCACAAGTGTGTACTCACCCTGCCTTAGCTTTTATAACTGGGATGCTTCCCAAATATCAGTCTAATCGAGGGTTGGATCACTCGAAGGCTGCTAAGAAAGCTTTATGTTATTTGCAAGGCACCAAAGGCCTGATTCTCACATATAAGAAAACTGATAACCTCGAGGTGGTGGGTTATTCAGACGCTGGTTTTACGGGGTGTGTTGACACTAAGAAATCCACATCGGGTTATATATTCACCCTAGCAGAAGGAGCTATTTCTTGAAAAAGCACCATGCAAAGTGTTACTGCATCGTCAACAATGCAAGCAGAGTTTATAGCATGTTATGAGGCAATCGAGCAGGCAGTATGGCTGAAGAATTTCATTTTGGGTTTAAGGGTGATTAACAGTATATCTGAGTCACCCACTCTTTTCTGCGATAACCAACCTGCAGTGATCTACATGAGTAACAACAAGTCAAGCGGTGCTACCAAACATATTGACATCAAGTATCATGTTGTGAAACATAGAATCAAGTATTAGACAATAAGTATTATTAAGCATATAAGGACTAACACAATGTTAGCGGATCCACTCACGAAAGGTATGCCACCTAGTGTGTTTAAAGAGCATGTTGCTAGCGTGGGATTGGCAGAAAGCTTTTGATCCTGGAATTGGTACCGTTATGGCACCATCTCCCTATAATCTAAGAAGGGTTCTTCTCTTTGATGGAATGATGTACTGTAGTCAATTAGTTCAATGGTACTTAACTGACCATTGTTATTTATTATCTCTGTATAAATTTCAACAAAGAGTTGAGCTCATAAGTTTGTAATAAGTATAAGTTTTTGGACCACCTAAGTAAAAGAAGTTCTGTTTTGAAATGAAATGGTGTATTGTAGTAACTGAGTTCTACGATATTCTATGATCGTTGTAATTTTGTTATCTCGTATGCTATTCTGTTGAGGAATAGACTTATAAATTTATCCTTACGATCAGGGGGAATAATGTTGGATATATTAGTGACCTGCAGGTTTCTGTGATCAAATAAATTAAGATAATACTTTTAGGGGTTGTTAATTAACAACCATTGGATGCCCTGATCAGGGGCATCCTGACCATCCATTTTGGGGTGTTGGTTCCCCTAGTGCAAGTGCCTATATATAAGGGGCTCTAGGATTTTGAGGTGACAAAACTCACACATACGGTTGTGCTCTCTCTCTTTCTCTATTCCCCTGCTCACTGATCAAGTGAAAGAGCATTTCCTATCCTTGTGATTTTGATGTTTGATAACAACACACTTATCGGTTTAATCGTGTGTTAAGTGTATCACGGGTTTTCTAGATTGTGGCACAAATATTTCCTTGCCCATTTGACCTTGCCAAAAGTCTCTGTGCCAACCGGTAGTACCGGAAAAACGACCGGTACTACCGCTTGGCATCGGTACTACCGTCCCTAGTATCGCTTGCATCAGTGCAAGGTGGGAAGGTCTAGCCTTTTCTCAGTACCACCCAGTACCGCAGAGCGGCACTACCGCTCCAACTAGTAGTACCGCTTGTGTCAAGCGGTACTACCGCTTGGACATGGTAGTACCGCTCGGCTGTACCGGGCAGCCCTTAGGAAGGACCAGCCCTTCCCCTCTCGCTTAGTACCAACCAGTACTTGGGACCGGTACTACCGCCATAACCGGTAGTACCGTGTCTACTGACCAGTACTACCGCTGGGGGTACTACCGCAAGGCAGTATCGGGCAAGTCTGACGCTGGCTCGACCAAGTGAAGCTCCTCTGGTACCTGGTCCGGTTATTGACCGGTAGTACCGCTTGCAACCGGTACTACCGCTTGAGTTCCGGTAGTACTGGTGCATTTAATGCTCAAACGGCCAGATTTCTCCAAGGGGTATAAATACCCGTCCACCTACCTTGGGACAAGTTTCTCATTTGCATTGAAGACTACTACCTCCATTAGAGCCACCAAATCGCCAAGATCTCTTTAATCCACCACCCAAAGTATTTGATCTTTGGGGAATCGAAGGAGGAGGCCTTGATCTACTACTTCACCAAAAGATATCTTCATTTCCCCCTCATTTACTTGTGGGCCCCTTGCTCTAGTGTTTTCTTGGAAACCCTAGTTCTAGATTTGGTTCTTACAAGCTTGTCTTTGATTGTCTTGACACCTTTCTTGTATTTGGGAGCCTCCAATTAAGTTGTGGATGTGTGCCCCAAACTTGTAAAGGTGTCGGCTTCCACCTTGAAGGTTGCCGATATAGTGGAAGGTGGATCGATCCCGTTGGGGTGAGATTCATCGGAGAACAAGGGAGGCCTCTCGTGGGGTTGGTGGTTTGAAACCACCCCCTCTCCAAACATAGACGTACTTCCCCTCAAAAGGAAGGAACTATGGGAAACAAATCCTTGTGTCTCCACGTCCACCACTTTGGTTACTTCTATCCTTTACCGCACTTTACTTACTTGTTCTTGATTAGTGTTGTGTTAGCTAGTGCTTATTTGTCATATAGGTAAATTCACCTTAGTTGCATTATCTAGAGAATTTACCTTATTGTCAAACCCTAATTTGAAAAAGAAGAAAATTTGAAGTAGCACCTATTCACCCCCCTCTAGGTGCCCATACGATCCTTTCAATTGGTATCAGAGCCTCGGCTCTTCAATTGGGCTTTACCGCCTAAGAGAATATGGGTAGCCACGAAGGGGATGGTGATGGTGAGCACACCACGGTGACCATGGAAGATCTCAAAAACTTGGAAACAAGATTGAGCTCTTCCTTGGTCAACAAATTAAGGAAGATGCTTGAGCAACTTCTTAAAGACAAATATGGCTCATCATCCCCCTCCGCTCAAGAGGATCATCCATCCGTTTTACCTAAAGGGAATGCTCCGGTATCCCCCGAGGGTATAATGGTGGGGGGTAAACAAGACAACACTAACTCCTCCACACAAAATGATGGTGGGAAGGGTGAGCACCATGATTCATGGTACTCTCCCGACCCTCCAATCCCTCACCCTCATGTATACAATAGAGGTGACCCACCTAAGCTTGAAGCATCTGCTACTTTTGCTCAATGGCAATCTCTAATGAAAACTCATGTGCGTAGCTCTTGCATTGAACTATGGAACATTATCGAGCATGGACTCTTTATTGGAGATCCAAACAACTTGACAAGAAGAGAAGTTGTCAATAGTCAACTCAATGCCACTGCCTTGCACATGATTCAACAAGGATTGGGTACAAAGGATTACCCACACATTGAGCACCTCAGTATTGCCAAGGAAGCTTGGGATGCTCTCACAGTGTTGTTTGTTGGGAATGAGAGCATGAGGAGGAACCGGTATGATGCACTAAGCAATGAAGCCGAAGGCTTCTACATGATGTAAGGTGAAGATCATGAAGACATGTACCGTAGGCTCAAGACCACCGCCACCGCTTTTAGAAATGTGGGTGCCTCACATGTGGATGATGCGTGGATAAAAAGGAAATATGTGAGTGCACTCATGCCCTTTGAGCCCACCGACTTGAAGAGCCTGCAAGGAAGACACAACTACCATCTCATGACCTCAAATGAAGTAATGCAAGAGATGGCCTCTTTCAAAGTTGCCGCCAAGAATGCCAAAGATGCCCGTGCTCGTGCCCTTGGTATGAGCAATGTTGTCAATGTTGCTTTGAAGGCCAAAGTTGTGGACCATGGGGATGAAGATGATAGTGATGAAGGCCTCTCCATGGACCACCCCGATGAAGTCAAGATTGCTCATAGTCAATATATGGCATTCTATGCAAAGAACTTTTGGAAGAACCCCGCCAAGGCCAAGATGGAAATGCAACGAAGAAGCAACTAAAATGGGAAAAGATAAAATACCACTAGATTGAGAACTTGCTTCAATTGTGGTGACCGCTATCACTTTGTGGCGAGTTGCCCCTATGAGAAGAGAGAAGATCATGGGGGTAATCTTGTGTTGAAGAAGACTCTCAAAGCACCTTACAAGAAACCCTTCATCAAGAAGAATCCCATCAACAAGAAGTCATGAGAAATTGTCTTGATCACTCATGAAGAATACTCCTCCGACAATGAAGATGATGAAGATGAGGAAGAGGAAACTTCTAATGGTGTGGCGGCTCTAGCCACTACTTCTACTCCGACATTCTCACTCTTCGATTCTCCAAATGAGAATTCTCCCATCAAGAACGTCACTTGCCTTATGGCAAGAGGAACAGAGGTATCCTCATCATCTCACTCCACTCCCTTAGCTAATGATGAAATTGATGATGAGATATCTCTTGATGTTAAAAGGGAATTAATTGCTTTCGATGAGTTTATGACTAAACTACAAGGGGATGCTAAGATACATTTTGGAAACATCTTAGATCAACTTTCCCACACACAAGAGCTCCTAGATGTAAGATGTAAACTTGGGCATGTACACATGATTGAGCTAGAGGCTTTAAACAATGCTCTAGAAGAAGAACAAGAGACTAGGATGTCACTTGAATTAAAACTTGAAGGGCTTGATGAGGCCAATGACATTATTGTTAATAAACTCATCAAAGAACATGATCATGCTATAGCTAAATGCAAAAGGGCTAAAAAGGACAAGATTGAGTTTGGTGTGGTTCATGAAAAACTTGCCGAGGACTTTAGCTTGCTTGATAAGGCTCACAAGGCTTTGGAAAGTGAACTCTTGTCACTCACAAAGTCCCATGAAACACTTCAAACTCAATTGGCCAATATTCCCTCACCTAGCAACTTCATTCCATCTAGTAGTACAACTATTCTTGAAGAAAATGCTAGGTTGAAGGGGGAGCTATCCAAGGCCACACTTCCACAAGGCAACAAGTCCATTGATGATCTTTTGAGTAAGCAAAGGCCTAGTGGTGAAAAAGGGGGCATTGGTTTTGTCTCCAAAACTAAGAAGAAGAACAACAACAGGAAGAAGGCCAAGCCCGCACAAGAGACCAACAAGGCCATTGTGGATAGTAAGACCACAAGTGGTAAAACTATGTCTCATGATGACTTTGCGGGAAGTGCTAACCCTCACTATGTTCTAATGCGTGACTATTATGGTGATGTGTATGCACAATATGTTGGCCCATATGATGGTTATATTGCTTGGTCTATTTGGGTTCCCAAGACCCTTGTTGCTAACAAAAGAGGACCCATTGAAAAATGGGTACCTAAAAATTAGCTTGATCTTTTGTAGACATATGCTTCCGGAGGGTCAAAGTGGGTGCTTGATAGTGGTTGCACGAGTCATATGACCGGAAGCTCGTCTATTGTCAAGGACTTAAAGCCAAATGATAATCAAATCACTATGATATATGTCGACAAGTCAAAGTCTAAGGTAATGGGTTTCAACAAGGTAGTGGTTGCTCACGATATTACACTCGTGAACGTCATGCTTGTTGAGACCCTTGGATACAATTTACTTTTAGTCTGTGCTCTTGGAAAGATGGGCTTTGCCGTCTTTGTTGATAATGATATTGTGGTCCTCGTGTGGAGCAAGTCTCTCAAGGTCGCTTTCGTTGGGTACGTCGAACATGACTTGTATGTGGTGGAATTTTCGGGGCAAGCCACTACAAGTGCGATGTGCTTATTCGGAAAGGACGATGTGGGTTAGTTATGACATCGCCGACTAGCCCATGTCAATATGAGAACTTTGCAAAGTCTCCACAAGGAGGGCCATATTGTTGGACTAAAAGAAAATGTTTCCTTTGCCAAAGATCGTGTTTGCAGGGCATGTGTTCTAGGGAAGATGCATGATGCTCCTCACAAGCCTAAGAACCGCATCAAGTCAACCAAGATCTTGGAGCTCCTTCATGTGTACCTCTTTGGTCCTCCATCTCATGCTAGTCTAGGTGCGAAGAAATATTGCTTGGTGATTGTTGATGACTTTTCAAGATACTCTTGGGTTTATTTCTTCAAGTTGAAAAGTGAGACCCAAAAGACCTTCATCGGCTTCATCAACTTGGTTCAACGGCAATACAATGTTCCCGTGTTGATTATAAGAAGCGACAATGGCACCGAGTTCAAGAACTACACCTTGAATGATTTCCTTAGTGATGAGGGGATAAAACACTAATATTCCGCTGCATATAACCCTCAACAAAATGGTGTGGCCGAGAGGAAGAACCGGACTCTTAGAGATGGCTAGGACCATGTTGGTAGAGTTTAAATCTACATACAACTTTTGGGCCGAAGCCATCTCCACTGCTTGCCATGCATCAAACCGGCTCTACCTCCGCAAAGAAATCAACAAGACTCCATATGAAATACTTACCATAACAAGCCCAACATATCTTATTTCCGAGTGTTCGGTTGTAAGTGTTTCTATCTCATAAAAGGTGTTCGTTTGTCCAAATTTGAGTCTATAGCATTAGAGGGTATTTTTGTTGGCTACTCGAATCTCACACTTATAGAATCTATGATAAGCTCTCTGGAGCCGTCATAGAATCTTGTAGTGTGACCTTCGAAGAATATGATGGTCCCCAAGGGGGGAGTGTTGATGCTTGTGATGCAGATGATGAA
Organism: Avena sativa; assembly: GCA_916181665.1. NCBI lineage: Eukaryota > Viridiplantae > Streptophyta > Magnoliopsida > Poales > Poaceae > Avena > Avena sativa. The sequence goes on from OV702297.1 coordinate 413,612,278, forward strand.
ATGCCTCAGGATGCCATAGGAAGAATGGGTGGGGGATATATCCGCCCTGTTGAGGAACCCCTTATGGCGGATTGAGAAGAACTATGCTCCACTCAAGTGGAGCCCTCATCTTCACAACATCAACAAGCTCCATCCACCGAGGAGGGAAATGAATCAAGCCAAAGACAAGATGTGGACCCTCAACATGTTGATCAAAGTGACAACTCTAGTAAAGAGGGGCTTGATTCTTTCTCCAGGATGTCAAGTGGTGCCAAGGCAATTACTCAAGGAAGATCCGTACAAATTGCCTTGAGACAAGCTCATATCGATGCTAGAAGAGCACTTGATCAAGACCAAGGTCAATCTTTGCCTCTCAATGAATAGAATGATTCTAGTGATGATCAAGGTCAAGTTGATGGTTAAGACGAGGACCAAAATGATGAAGAGGGTCCCCCAAGAAACAACACGGAGATCCACGCTCGTCATGAAGCTAGAAAGGAAAGAATGTTGGAATTAAGAGACCACTCTCTACAAAATGTGGTTGGTGACCTAAGGAAAGACATTTCCACAAGAGCACAATTGAAGAGGTTCACTGAAAACCAAGCACACATCTCCATGATTAAACCAAATAAAGTGTGGGAAGCTCTTGAAGATTCGTATTGGTTGGAAGCTATGCACAAAGAGCTCAACAACTTTGAGAGAAACAAAGTATGGAAGTTAGTTGAAAAGCCAAAGGATTGTCGCAATGTTATTGGCACAAAGTGGATATTCAAGAACGAGCAAGATGAGCATGGAATTATAGTAAGGAACAAGGCTAGATTGGTTGCACAAGGGTTCTCTCAAATTGAAGGCATTGACTATGGAGAGACTTATGCACCTGTGGCTCGCTTTGAGTCCATCTGTATCCTCCTTGCTTATGCGACACATCATAACTTTAAGTTGCAACAAATGGATGCAGAAAGTGCATTTCTTTATGGTCCATTAAATGAATTGGTATATGTAAAGGAACCCCCGGTATTTGAGGATCCCAACTTCCCAAACCATGTCTACAAACTTGATAAGGCGCTCTATGGGCTCAAGCAAGCCCCACGCACGTGGTATGAGCACCTTAGAGAGTTGTTGTTTGACGGTGGATTTGAGGTTGGGAAAATCGATCCCACTATTTTTACTAAGAAGGTCAATGGGGAGCTTTTTGTATGCCAAATATATGTTGATGATATTATCTTTGACTCATCTAACAAAACTTGTAATGATGAATTCTCAAAGCTTATGACTAGTAGGTTCCGGATGTCTTTGATGGGGGAGTTGAGAGTACTTCTTGGTTTTGAGATCAAGCAAGTTAGAGGAGGGACATTCTTCAATCAAGCCAAGTATACTCAAGATATGTGCAAGAGATTAAAAATGCAAGATTTAAATGGAGCTCCTACTCCCATGGATACAAAGACTCATCTAGAACAAAATCCAAATGGTAAAGATGTGGATCAAAAGGTATACCGGTCTATGATTGGTTCTTTGCTTTACCTTTGTGCATCTATACCCGATATTGTGTTGAGTGTAGGTGTGTGTGCAAGATATCAAGCGGCTCCTAAAGAAATCCACTTAATGGTGGTCAAGATAATCTTTCGATATTTAGTTCATACCCCATTTTATGGTCTTTGGTATCCCCGAGGCTCAAGTTTTGCTCTTTGTGGATACACAGATTCGGATTGGGCGGGTGATAAGGATGATAGAAAATCAACATCCAAGGCTTGCCAATTCCTTGGTAGGTCCTTGGTATGTTGCTCTTCTAAGAAGCAAAATTGTATATCTCTCTCCACCGCCGAAGCCAAGTATGTGGCCGCTGCTAGTGCTTGCACTCAATTTCTATGGATGAGGCAAACTTTAAAGGAATACGGTGTCCATTGTGACAAAGTGCCTCTTCTATGTGACAATGAAAGTGCTATCAAGATTGCCTACAACCCGGTGGATCACACAAGGAAAAAGCATATTGAGATTCGCCATCACTTCATTAGAGATCATGTTGCTCGAGGTGATATTGATCTATCATATGTGTCAACCAAAGATTAACTTGCCGACATCTTCACGAAGCCACTTGATGAAGCCATTTGAGGAATGAACTAAATATCGTAGATTCAAGGAGCTTGACTTGATTATCTTGCATTCTCACCTATGATTTGACCCTTATTTGGTTTAGGTGTAGGCATGGATATAGGGGGAGTGCGGTCCTAATTGATTGGACTATCCCTCCCCCCATTATGCCCAAAGCAATCAAAATCATTCCTCTTAATATCATTTTGTGATATGTGAGCTTAAATGATGAGTTTTGGTAATGGATCCAAGATATATCTTCGTGGTGCCAAGCCGAGTATACTCAAATATGGTGGCCTAGGCCACCGCCCTCTCTCACTCGAGAGGTTGGTACTTACTCATGTTTGCCATTTTCAAGTTGTCGTTGGTTCTAAAGTCGTGCACTCTCGGTTGGCTCTTCATATGTTTTTCCCTTATTTTAGAGTGCATGTGCCTCACACAGTTTGACTATCTTAACCCAATCCTATCGACTCCCTCGAAAAACCCTCTTCCATTCCGCACAAGAATCCCTCATTTTTCCCTGGCTATGGAATCTGGTGGGACCGGTACTACCGGTTTATGTGCGGTACTACCGGACCTGGGTGGTTCCCAGGTCGTTTCCTGGAAACTGCTCCAGGTGCAGTACTACCTCCCTTATGCCCGGTACTACCGGTCACCGGTCCTACCGGTTGTTGAACCGGTACTACCGCTTGCAAGCGGTACTACCGCTTCAGTAACCGATACTACCGGTCGGAATTTTCTGGTATATATTGGTCATGCGTGGGCAGGCACCCCTCAGTGCCCTATTCTTCCCCATGTTCCCCACACATACCTGCGATGCCGCCGGAGACTTGTCGCGCCCTCCTCTCCCCGGATCCTCCTTGGATTCGGACTCTTGGCGGGCTCCCATTCCTTCTCCACCGCCATGGATCCCGGTACAACCGCCCCTTCTCTCTCACTTTTAATTTCCTCATTAGATCTAGGTCTTGCTTAGATTTGTGAAGAAATTGATGTGTTGTGAGGTTGTACTGCATACATTCCTTGTTACTTAGTAGAATCGATGTTTTAATAGATTGCTAAGGTCAATTTTGGACCTTACTCTACCATAGATGCGCCTGTACCGCTCGACCGGTAGTACCGGAAAATTTTCTGGTACTACCGCTCGCAAGCGGTACTACCGGTTGCCAGGTCCGGTAGTTCCGGTCCCAACTGTCCTCAACATGTTTACTAAATCATGGATTCTTCTTTGTTCATTTGTGGTTCTTGTGCCCTTACCCCCTACCGTTCTCCCTCTTGCTTTCACAGATGCAGGTGGTTCTAGGGGTGCGTGTAAGCGCTCCAAAGCAAGCCGTGAGTTTGTTGAGGAAGAGGCGGAGTCCGAGGAAGAAGTTTTGCCTCAGCCTAGACGTCGTGCAAAGATGTCTACTACTCAAGGTGGCTGCGGGGGTCGTGAGGGGGTCACCAAGCGCTCTGCTAGGCGTGGCAACGCTCCCCCTTCTCGCCCCCCCCTCCTTGGGATGCACCAAGAGTTGCAGCTCAGGGCCATCAGGGCCAAGGAAACTGTCTGACATTTCTGAGTCTGAGTTCAGTCTCTGAGTATTGACAATGCGTATGCCCGCAACCGTGATGAGAACAGGGAAGACAGTCTGTTTTACAATGATTTCCAAGAGCGCGTCTATCATGAGGTCTTTATGACAAATATCCAGTTGGTTGTGCCTCAGCTGTGGATTGACATGGAACACATCAACAAGAACCTTGATTATTTTGCTGAAGCTAAGGAAATCTGCTCTAACCTTGGTTTGTTCCCTATCATGGAGTTCCAGCATGACTACGAGCCTCTCCTCATTGTACAGTTTTATGCCACTTCTCATTTCCACACTGGTAGCACTCGGAAGATCACTTGGATGACTCAAGGTGCAGTCAAGGAACACTCTTGCTGAGTTTGCGGCAATTCTGGGGTATGAAGATCGTGGCCATGACACTCCTTGTGGTTTCCGCTACCACTTGCACAATCACCCCTCCAAGAAGGATGTACATACACCTCTATATATCCAGGGTCGCCGGGTTGCTGGCAAGATCAAGGATCTTCTCCCCACATATGATATTCTCCACTGCATCTTCCGTGAGACTGTTGCTCCTCGTGCGGGCAACAAAGATGAGATTCATGGTTTTTCTGTTGATTTGTTGTTCAACACCTTCCTCAACTGCTACTCCGGCACCGCTCTTGATATGACGAATTATATATGGAATGAGATGGTTGCTGCGGCTCACTCTCGGAGGGTTCCACCATTTGCTCCCTACATCATGGCTCTTATTGTTTCCAAGTGCCCTCCCATTGCTAGGACCCTATCCACTCGTCCTCTCATTGTGCACCGGTCCAAGGCACTCAAGATCACGAAGCATGCGAAACCCCGTGTTGTGGAGGAGGAGGATGTAGAGAATGACTCTGAGGATGCTGACAGTGGTCGTGACACAGATCATATTGTCTCCCGTCGCAACAATGCCAAGCCCTCTTGGGCCAAGAGGATGGAGGCCAAGCTCAATAAGATTTTCTGCTTCCAAGTTCACAACCAAAAACGCATGTATGAGGCTCATGTGTATGCCAAGAAAGCTAGTGCTCGGCAGAAGGACATGATGGCAACTCAGGGACTAACCGTTTCCGAGGGGTCCGAGACCAACATCACCCCTGAAGACCAATGAATCTCTCAGCACAGTCATTGGGATGATGTTGCCTCTTCCTCGCACCGCGCTTCACCCCCCTATGAGGAGGACTTTGATGATGAGGAGGAGGATTGACTGTCGGGACGTTAGTCTTGCACTTGTCCCTTTTTTTGTCATCTCGATGCCAAAGGGGGAGAAGTTGCACCTTAGGCACGGGTGTTGCATGGGAAGTCACAAGCTCGTTCTTCCTTTGATCTTTTTATTGCTTGTGAACTTTGATTTCCTCCTACTTATGTGTGAACTTCTATTTTATGTGTGAACTCTATGTATTTGTTGATACTATGTGGTTTATGTCATGGACCCATCTTGTGATGATGCGTCATCCATTGTCGATATATTTCTCATCACAAGTTATTGTGCAAAGGTATGGTTTCAAATGCTAGTATCTATATTTGTGCACCTATGTTGAGTTTGTAAAATAGAGGGGGAGGTTTGATTCTACTCATCCAGGGGGAGCCCCGTCTCTATTTTACAAATTCCATGAGTATCTTCATAAAATCATCTTGCAAAGGTGTGTTGTCATCAAACACCAAAAAGGGAGAGATTGAAAGAGCATTTCCTATCCTTGTGATTTTGATGTTTGATAACAACACACTTATCGGTTTAATTGTGTGCTAAGTGTATCACAGGTTTTCTAGATTGTGGCACAAATATTGCCTTACCCATTTGACCTTGCCAAAAGTCTCTGTGCTAACCGGTAGTACCGAAAAAACGACCGGTACTACCGTCCCTAGTACCGGTTGCATCAGTGCAAGGTGGGAAGGTCTAGCCTTTTCTCAGTACCACCCAGTACCATGGAGCGGCACTACCGCTCCAACCGGTAGTACCGCTTGTGTCAAGCGGTACTACCGCTTCGACACGGTAGTACCGCTCGGCTGTACCGGGCAGCCCTGAGGAAGGACCAGCCCTTCCCCTCTCGCTCAGTACCAACCGGTACTTGGGACCGGTACTACCGCCCTGACCAGCAGTACCGCGTCTACCGACCGGTACTACCGCTTGGGGGTACTACCGCAAGGCAGTACCGGGCAAGTCTGACGCTGGCTCCACCAAGTGAAGCTCCTCCGGTACCTGGTCCGGTTCTTGACCGGTAGTACCGCTTGCAACCGGTACTACCGCTTGAGTTCCGGTAGTACCGGTGCATTTAATGCTCCAACAGCCAGATTTCTCCAAGGGGTATAAATACCCCTCCACCTACCTTGGGACAAGTTGCTCATTTGCATTGAAGACTACTACCTCCATTAGAGCCACCAAATCGCCAAGATCTCTTCAATCCACCACCCAAAGTCTTTGATCTTTGGGGAATCGAAGGAGGAGGCCTTGATCTACTATTTCACCAAAAGAGATCTTCATTTCCCCCTCATTTACTTGAGGGCCCCTTGCTCTAGTGTTTTCTTGGAAACCCTAGTTCTAGATTTGGTTCTTACAAGCTTGTCTTTGATTGTCTTGACAGCTTGCTTGTATTTGGGAGCCTCCAATTAAGTTGTGGATGTGTGCCCCAAACTTGTAAAGGTGTCGGCTTCCACCTTGAAGGTTGCCGATATAGTGGAAGGTGGATCGAGCCCGTTGGGATGAGATTCAACAGAGAACAAGGGAGGCCTCTCGTGGCCTTGGTGGTTTGAAACCACCCCCTCTCCAAACGTAGACGTACTTTCCCTCAAAAGGAAGGAACTACGGGAAACAAATCCTTGTGTCTCCGTGTCCACTACTTTGGTTACTTTTATCCTTTACCACACTTTACTTATTGTTCTTGATTAGTGTTGTGTTAGCTAGTGCTTATTTGTCATATAGGTAAATTCACCTTATTTGTATTATCTAGAGAATTTACCTTATTGTCAAACTCTAATTTGAAAAAGAAGAAAATTTGAAGTAGCACCTATTCACACCTCCTCTAGGTGCCCATACGATCCTTTCATCAAGCAAGCACCAAAAGCACTAGGAAGATCCACTCACATCTACATCAACCAGTTCAAAGTTAAGTGGAGCTAAAAGGAGGCCATGACTGGACCTCCAAATCAAGGCACACACCTCTGATCTTCTTTTCTATGGCTAAATCTTTAGCCAGGTGTTCCTATGGATCTAACAAAAGTTGGTATTATAAATGGTAATATTTATTATATATACTTGACCAAGCGTTATAAACTTTCACTTGTACAATATCTAGTGTGCCGAGTAATATCAAACAAAGGGAGTCATCCATAGGAAAAAATCGTGACGCTAACAAACAAACGAAAGGTAGCAGGACTAAGTTTTTTCTTTGATTAGAAGTTTTGCAGTGCTCGTTAAACGAATCCCTGGATTTTGAAAGAAAAAAACTTCAGATCCTGGCGAGATAGGCTAGCGAGGGAATAGTCGTCGAACATGGCCGCACAGCAGCCCATCGGAGGGGTCCTCCCTCCACCTCCGAAGGCGGTTGCTGATCGAACACATCAACAGAAACACAACAGGCCCTCCTAGGAGGGGCCGGCCGAACCCTGACGGGTCTGTAAAGTTTCCACCATCGTGCTGCTGCACCAGGGCCGCTGTGCCACCCACCTACCTCCACTGTCGCAAGTCCTTGCGCCGCATCGGCAACCTACCGTCCCCGCTGCCCAATGCTTTGTCGTGTTCTGTGTCCCAATCCTTAGCTCGAGCCCACGCCGCCTCGTCACCCGCCTGCCGAGGAAGCAGTGACCTCATAGAAGCAGGGAACCCGTCCCTCTCTCCCCACAAGAAGCAGTAAGCTGCAGAGACAATCGCCCGTTGCCAAGCCGCCCGTCCCTCGCTCCCCACCACGTCCAGCCATCAGGACCACCACAGTGGGCGTGAAACCCACCGTGCTACCATCCACTTCCCGTCGCCACGGAAGCTCGCAGCCACGCCGATGCGCCCTAGATCAATGGCACCGGCCTATGATAGCCCTAGCCACCCGAGGGGGTGATTGATCCCCGCCATGGAGATAAAATATCATAAATGTGTATTATGTAGTGAAAGATTGATAGGGTAAGGTTTGTAAGTAAGTAACTTGAAGGTAAATCCAGAACGCGAAGTAAATAAATATCGAAGGTAGTACATTTGGTACTACCTCCATTCCGGTTTATAAGCCAAATAGGTACTTCGATAAAATACTTTGACCATAAATTTAGTCAATAATATATGAATCATATGTCACAAAAATTATACCATTGGAAGCATATTTTGAATATGAATCTAATGGTATAATTTTCGTTAAATATAGTTTGTATTTTATTGACCAAATTTATGGTCGAATTATTTTCTTGAAGTACATATTTTCCTTATAAACCGGAATGGAGGTAGTACATAATGATAATGAACGTGTCCAATGGAACATTTATGTTATAAATACTTCCTCCTTTCCAAATTAGGATGGCTATTAGTTTTGTTCAAAGTCAAACTTCATAACCTTTGACCAAGTTTATTGAATAAAATATAAATCTCTACAATATATCACCTCAATGCTATTAGAATCATTATGAAATATATTTTCTTCTTATATGCATTTCATGTTGTTGATGTTGATCTATTTATCTATATAGTTGATCAAACTTTATGAGCTTTAACTTTGACCAAAACTAATAGTCGTCCTAAAATGGGAAAGAGGGAGTACTCTTCAATACTGAATGGTCGGCAGGCGAGTCACATCTTTCATAACCAAAATCCTAAAAAAAATTGTTCGATAATATTGTCTTGCCCGCTGCTATCATGCACAATGGTCACCAAGCAATTAAAGGTCGTGGCCTGGGATAAACACTTAACATTTCAGTGTTTCCCCAGCCATATTTTCTTTGCTTCTCGTTGATTTTTTTAACGAAATTCTACAGATCTATTAATAATCATTAACAGTAGTATAAAAAGGCCTCAAATTAATAGAAATTTCAAATGGGTCATATAAAACCTGACATCTGGAGGTTGTGGATTCGCTATACAATAATTGTCCACTAATGTAGGTAAGGATCATGTTCACCGACGTTTTAAATTAGACAACAAGCATTATCGTCAACATGGATATTTAATATGATAATTAACAATTAGAAAACTCTAAAAAATATATACAAGAGGGTTAGACACAAACACATCTCACAAATCCTCTATATCTCACACAATGATTAAATGAGTAAGATGCATCTCAACATCACCGTGGCAAGGCACAATAAGATGAAACATCAACAAAATCCAATATTGAGTTCAAGGGCTTCAGCGCGGAACTTTAATCAAACAGCTAGGATTGACTGATATGTTTTTGGTTAGGAGGGCGGTTCGGAGGAAAAGAAAGGGTACCATGCTGGAGGTCCCAGTTTCGTGAGTTTGGAAGAAGAGGTACACACCATATAAAAGTAGAGAAAGATAGCATCAGTACTTTTTTTTGAGGAATACATCGGTTCTACATTGTCCTGTACATAAACACACTGGCTGAATCCGGCTGGAACATTGAGATTGTTCACGAGGATCCTAAACCGCCGCGCCGCATGCTACTCGTGCGAGAAGTTGAGACTAAAACTTTAGTTCACGAAGTTTTTCAAGAATTATTGAAATGGAAATATGGACGAGGCCATTTAGGGCAAAATTCCAACAAGAGGTACACACCAAATAAAAAGTAGAGAAAGATAACATCAGTACTACTCTTTATTTTTTAGAGGAATACACATCAACTTTTGATGACCCATACTTGAACATGTAGACACGACCAAATGATCATGGAAATGGTTAAGCAAAGCCTCTATCTCCCGTTCTATCCATCCAGGGCATTTTATGACTGGATAGAATGCGAGATAGAACGTCTACACGGCGGGTTTTAGGCGGGCGAGCGAGGCCAGCCGCGGTAACGGACCAACGCGTGGCCGATGACGCGCTCCGCCGTCGGCCGGGGACCGTCCCTTGGCGGGCCGAAGCGCACCGGCAGCCACCGACCCGCCTTCGCGCCTGGTTGGTGTTGTGCGTCCGATCCCACCTACTCCTTCGCCTCCCTACCCGATCCCACCCACTCCTTTGCCTCCCTCCCCAGGTGCTGCCACCTGCGGCGGCGGTGGCTGTGGTCCTCTACTTTGTGACATCCGGCGGAGCCGAATCTCGTCATGGCAGATTGGCGGGCGGAGTCTCTTGGTGGCAGAGCTCCACATGACGAATCTCGTCATGGCAGATTGGCGGGAGTCGCGCGGCGTGCAGGTGGCTGCTCCCGACGTTGATGCAGCAGCGTACGTTCTTTTCACAGTTCCGGGTACGTGTTGGCCTCGTGCGGCCGCTTTCACCAAGGAACGAACACTCGGCTTCAATCAGCACTGAAGACAGGAAGGGATCAAGGGATTTTCCTGGACATGGCAATACAAAAGTTGTACAGCAGGTCCCTTGTTCTGCCCTGAGAGCAGCAGTGGAGAAAGTTGTGGTCTCCGGAAGGAATCAAAGGTGATTTTTTACCTCTGCTTTACCGTAATACAACTCTGTCTTTCTTAAATAATATATATAGGTTGTCCATGTTATCCATACAGTAAAATACATGAGTTAGTTATAAGAGTTACATAAATCTATAACAATGAGATTACTCCCTCTGACCCATATTAGTTGACTCAACTTTGTCTAGATTCATATATATCTAGTTAAGTATCTAGTCTAGATGCATCTATGTCTAGACAAAGTTGAGTCAACTAATATGGGTCGGAAGGAATACATGAAACGCTTTAGTAAAAAAAACAATGTTTCTATGGACAATTGTCTGTTATGTGGTGACAGAATCAAAATTGTTATTATTGTAATCAATACTACGACAATACTTTACCAACTATAGATACTAAACATAAATACGGGTTTGACATTCGCTTCTTTTGTTTTCTCTCAGCCACTATGTTATCATATGTTTTCATTTGTAAATTGTATCCTCCTATGTGAATTCCTCAATCTATCTTATACAAACATCACTCAAAAGTTTTTCCTTTTTTACAACGTCCAATTTCTTTAGTCATGTGTTGAAATATTTGCTAATTAAAGTTCATGCTTTGATCACAACCGCTAGAGGCGACCACACAAGTCCTCAAGGCAAAGCTAGCGGGAGGAGAGGTGAGTAGTTGGCACTATGCAGAGGAGAAAAAAAATATTGATGGAGATCGAGATGGTGAGGATGTGTCATGGCCAACCTAGCGATCTGGTTATCAAGTTCACACAAGATACAATTCTGAAGACCAAGTGATTTCGTAGTCGAGTAGTCGAATGGCAAATGGATAAGGTAAAGATAGTGCATTGTAGAAGTAGGAAGTATGTATATTCTTTTCTATGCTTTATGTGAGTAAGGAATGACTTTTGGTGACGAAGGAGGGGAGAGGGATGTCATACTAGAGATGAAGCTGGACAAAGAGTGTTTATCGAGGTGGAAGACTACACTGATGGACCTGGACAAAGAGTTTTTATCGAGGTGGAAGACTACACCCTGTCATCTCATAGTGTGTGGACAGATAAATTAAATACTCACATTAGGGGAATAGAGTCATTCCGTTGAAAAATGGTTAATACTAAAGGGAAGAGATAGGAAGGTTCAAGATCGGTATTTCTCCCCGTGCTTTTCCCTGATACTCCATGACACTAAGATTTTTTGTCGCCTTTTTTCCAATATACTTCATGATTAAGCTAGAACTGAATGTATGCAAATTTACCGCTTTGACATTTTCCATTATTTCCTTTGATAGCATATTAGTAGTAAAATTCTAGGTTCCCAAACTGTAAGGGATGATTACCATGTTGATCTAAATAAGGCTGGCATGAGCTCTCTTAATATTTATTACTTACTCAAGTACTCCCTCCGTTCCATAATATAATCCTTTCTAGCAAACTAAAACAACTTGCTAGAAAGGCTTATATTGTAGAACATAGATAGTATAAGAGAAGGTTTGAGTAAACAAACAGTGTCCATTATGCATTCTCTATACTAAAAAACTGATCAAGGTATGTTCTGCTTGACATGAATTGTGAAGAGGGATGTAGGTTTCTTTTGAAACCGACGGCCTTAATACATTGCCTCAGGTGTGCTCCGTTTCTCCTTCCTTTTTACTGCCATTTATCTTTGTTGACACATTATATTTTGCCAAATATAGTGAGGAGGTCTAATATTCTAGATTGTCGTAATTATTGTTCTCTTTTTTAACATGAATCCCTTTTATTTGCTACATTGGGACAAGGTGTTCTTAGAATTCACATACACCATCAACGCGATTCACCAAATCAGCTGATTAATTTGACATGTTTGGGTGTCTATCAAACTGTATACATATCTGACATTTTTATTTTATGGATTCTGTGTAATTTTTGCCAAATAGAAAAATGGTTAGATCTTTTTGCGGGTAACACACATTCATCGTGGTAACATCCTAAGTTAAGATAGAAAGCTGATTTGTGGTACCAAGTTTGTTTAATCTCGATGGATTCTTTCTCGGAAGAATACCTATATGATGACATGACACTGAGACGTGCTCTGTTCTGCTCTACCTCTGAACTAGCCTGAATCCAGCTAATCTGCAGTCGCTGAGCTAGCTGATTTATTTGTGTGGATTTCAGGTTCGGCCGGGACTAGAAGAAGATCGAGCAGCACTTTCGCACCAAGACCATGGTACGGGTAATCCAAATTCAGTCCCGGTTAACATCACACGAGTGCTGATGTTATACAATTTTATTAACAGAAATCGCTTTCTTTTATCATTAAGTAGTTATTACAACTTGAAGTAGCTGCAAATAGCAAATAATCTGTGGTGGTATAGTGATTTGATCAGTTGGACACACTCCGACTACCTAAACTTGGAGCTAATAGGTATTGGTTCATTTTGTAGTACTAAATCACGAGTTTTATTAAATAAACAACAATTAATATGGGATGGAGGGAGTAATACATATGGTGTAGGTGCTAAAGAAATAATATTCACTTGCAAATAAACTGTCAAATCAAATGTAAGAGAGCACCTGAGCATGTATCTATGGGGAGATTGGGGGTTAATAAATACACCAGAAGGTTAATGTTGGCTCATAGGCTAGGATAGCATCACGAGTTTGCTATGCAGGTCAGCCATGATGGTGTCGACAATCAGCTGCGCTGAAGACAACCTGAAATTGAAAAGAAAATATAGCCCGAGAATTATATTTTATTAGTTTGATGAATTTTCTGTTTTGTTATAGAAAAGTAAGGTATATATGGCGTTGTGAAGGAGGTAGGACTTCTAGGATGTATACACACTTGCAATGTAGATCCGTAGATGGTGAATTGGACTGAGGAGAAGAGGTGACTTAACTGTAGTCCACATAGCAGCCAACTAACCCAAGGTAAGTATAGCGCTACATCTGCACTAATTCCATCGGTATAAATGTGTCTTGATGGCATTTTTGCAATCAAACAATTCATGGATGCATACTTGGGCCAAAGCATTATCTGTTGTTGTGATGTGGTAACACATCTTATGCACATTTTTGTTTTCCTATAGCAATGCATGCATGGATAATTTTTTGTTTCCTTTTGAAAAGGAATACGAGAAATTTTATTATTCCAGTGCATATCATATCCCTGTTTTGTAATGGTGCGCCAAAGTTAGTGTACTAACGTTTCAATTTTGTATGTTGTCTCTTGTGGTTTGCATCACTTACTCTAGGTTACTACAATGTTGGGTGTGCTGGCAAGCTTTATTCCTCTTAACAGCAAAGCTCTTTGGGGGTTGTTTATTTAAATTAAGCATAAGATAAACTTGATGTTTCACTAATTCCAAGTAATTTAATAACATCAATAATATTCATATAGTAACAACTGAAACGGGTACAAGTTGTATTTTCTGTTTGAGAGACACTGATCCGATCCTTGGGTTTTCTTGTCCGGAGATCGCGATGGAGCACGACAAGATCAAGATAAGAATGAAAAGAACTCGTCGAACCGTACGGTGATCTTTTCCAGGCGTTGTGACGGTTTGTGGACGAAGCCCCACGAGATCTATGTGGTTGTCAACGCTGATGTCGGCGCCATCATCTTACAGCACCGGCAAGCTCTATGACTTCTGTAATGTCATGCCAAAGTAATTATAAGTGTGCCACACTATTTAGTAAATGCCTGCTTAGGGAAATTCAGTCTTATCTCTGTTCTGCCACCAGGAGTAATATCAAACCAAAAATGAATGACACGATAAGAGAAAAGCCGCCTCAACTTTTTGTTTCTCCACACACACACCATCTATTTCATATATTGAAGCTTTAACAAAACAAGAAACCACTTTTGGCCAATCAAAATTTTGAGGTATGTCCAGCATTTGAATGCGAGATAAATTTGAAACAAAAGAGATATACGTTTCCAACGCTTTTTCACACTTCAGAGTTTTCATAAGGTAGGTCCTGATTATTTTCCCATTATGTACTTGAATACTTTGAAGATGCTCAAACAAAAATATGTACATGATAAACCAGATTCTCTCCCTTGACATATTGAACACTTCCCAGGAACCTCAGTAATCAACACTCCTATTCTCCGGATTCAGAACTTTCTAGGGTGATGGTTTTCCCAATGTTTGCCTGTTCACAAAGATGCATACAATTATAACAGGCCATAACTGACCACACGACTGACAGGCTTTAAGAAATTACAGTCATGTAAGGAAGCAATTGGAACATAAACCCATTGATCCAACATCCTACAAAATATTAGTGTCATATCCTATAAATTCTGAAAATAAATACACGTTCATTAGCTCAATTAATTGAATTATTACTCAAAATAAAGGCATGCTATTATGCTCAATTTCTTGTTATAAAACCATGAATATTAGATAGAATTTAGCTTACGCCAAACAGAGTAAAACGGTTAATTGTACAAACGTCACTGATCGATTATATCCATCCTTAAGCAAGAAGCATATGATTGGCGTGTAGGAATTAGAGCGCCTGACAGCATGACGTCAGGTTGCTAGCCGCTTCAGCCATGGAGATATGATGAGGTAATCGTCAGCTTGGCCACTGAATTCCAGAATGAACAAGAAAATCATGAGAGACGTGTGCATGAAACAAAAAAAAATTCACCCTCGATAAGTTGCAGAGAGTCACATTGTCCTTCACCGAGCTCCTTCAAACAAATACCTGCTCGCTGTTAGCACTGCTTCCTCACCTGACACTATGACAAATTCATAACAACAATTTCGACCACTTAGTTATTTGCCATCGATGTGGCGGGCCTTGCAGAGGAGGCTCTTGTTCTGTGGGTAGTAGACGTCAGACGTGTCGAAGAAGATGATGTTGCATTAGAAGATTTGCGTGGTGAAGTGAAGCCGTTGTTCATTTCGACCGGGTGTTGGACAATTTGATTCATCGCGAGTTGCCGGTTGCGGACCTGAAGGAGGAGTGGCCGAGGCGGCGGCGCTACGCTCGTAAAGGGAAAAGTTGTTGCTACTTGCGACATTGTGCGGTTGAAGAGGCAAAAGATTGAGGAACCGCACTGCGCTAACCTCCGTTATAAAGCATTATGGGCCATCCAGTTAACTATCTCGGCCCGATTCACCGCAGGCCGCCCAAATCGGTCTTCGAAATAGAAACCCAAAAACGTGGGTCTTGCTGGGACAAGCTGTCGGATCGGATGAAAACGACCCACACGGAAGTGCATGCTACCGATCTAAAACGTTCAACATTCTGATAGGACGGTTTGGTATGTCTAATCGTTGTGGGTGGATGTAGCTAGGTCAGTTTTATTGTTTCTTTATTTTTGTATTTCATTATATTTTTTATAATCGGTTTAGACATCGATTGTTGCACTTACACAATGAAAGTGTCACTAATTATCTCGCGCAGAAAGGACTAGCATGGTGGGAAATCACTAGGTTGTGCGTCGAAAACTATAAGACATTGTGCTTGCCATATCTAGCAAAATAATTTCATCCTTCTTTATGTTTTATTTTCCCATGGCAACACACGGGCAATTAACTAGTGTTACAAAAAAAAGCAATCAGTCTCTCCTTTTTTCTATACCATCAGTGGATCCCGTTTTACCCCTGTGTTATTGGACAATTTACAGGGAGTGCCACCGCAAAGTCATAGTTGAGAGAGAAACAGACCCACGGTCGGGAAATCCCCTTCCTACCTCCATGCAACGCGCGAGGCTCCGCCGCCCCCCTCGCTCATCCCAGTCGCCGTTGCTTCCCAGCGAGCCTCCTCGCCACCGCGTTTTCTCTTCGGCCCTCTCTCCATGGCTCTCCTCCTCTCTCACGCAGGAGCTACCAATCGTCGAACGTGGCCACCTACTTCCCGAGTGCTGGGCCCGCTTTCCCGTGTTCTCCCTACCAGATCCCCTCACCACTGCCGCCTAGGTCTAGACCCCTCCACCGTTGCTGCCCTGGACCGGTTCGGCACCGCGGAGCAGCCGTTTTATCCTACCTCCGGCCTCCCGTTCCATCGGTGAGGCTCTCTCCTGGCCACCGGAAATGGCCCCGATTTGTGGGGAGGTGGAGCTGGGCTGGCCATCCATGCCCATGAGGTCAGATTCCCCTACTTCAGCCGGAGATGGAGGTCCCAATCCGAGTGGATTTGGCCTTCACGCCAGTGCGATGGATGGATTCGTCTCCGGATGCGGCTATGGTGACAAACGCAACGAGCTGCTGGAGCCTTGAAGAAGTACATGGTGCTCGCCCTGACCATGCGTCGTGTCGCAATTAAACGCCCGGTCACGCACAACTGGTTACAGTCTGCACTGACCTTGCCATCCATCGCACTAATACCTTACCTAATCGCTGACCATGACATGCTAGCCTCGCCTCCAAAAGTGTGGCTTACACGGATCCTCCGAAAAATATTTAATTGCACGGGCAAGCTGATAGGATTTTTCTTGCTTGCTTTCATATGAGTGTGGTTGGGTGAGATTTAGGCTTAGAGGTACCTCTATTGGTAAAGGCATTTTACCCAGTGGATCAGGAGCAGGTACTTGGTAAAAATGGATGCATATAACAAAAAATGAATAATGTCAATAGAAAAATGCTAATTACCCATACTTGGGTGAAAAAAAGGGTACTCCCTCCGACTCATATTAATTGACTCAAATTTGAATGGATCTAAACACTATTTAGTATATAGGTTTATTCAAATTTTGACAAATCCAAGTCAACTAATATGGATCGGAGGGAGTACATAGGTGTATATAGAAAATGAATAATGTCAATAGGAAAAATGCCGCTAGAGGAAAGTAGCGTCTAAAGCCAACTTGTAAGTTAAAAAACTCAATTCCGATGAACATAGAAAATAGCTAAAGGAACCAACACTATATTGTTTTGGACGCAAATGACAATTAAAAATAAAAAAATATCTAGGAGAATAATGAAACCTCTTCAAAATATATAACTTTACACTACTCAAATGTGAGATGAATATTTAAAGCTACTTAGGATTACATATATATATTTGTGTATTTAGTAAATGTTGACCAAAAACAATGATAGAGATGATGAACACATAATAATAAAAAGGGGCAATGATTGGACATAGCTTTAAAGCCTTAGCAACGCACGGGCCGTTGTTGCACTTGTTCAAATTTTATGTTTACTGCTACTGAATTTTTGTATGCTGGATTGGTTCAGTACAACAATAGAAGGATATCACTCTTATATTGGAATTTTAGGTTGGATGTTGTAACTGATTACATGTGTTTTAATGGTTGGCATAGCTTTTTTGAGATGTTTAATAAGAGGAATTATAGACCAAATTGTCATGAGAATTGGATTGGTAGCCCACGTCAGCAGCAACCAGCGCCTGATGTACAAGACTCCCAGTCCATTAGACTTAGCAAGATGATTTATTTTTTTGCGATCATGACACACTTAGCAAGATGATTTTGTTAGCAAGGATATACACATAATGTGCTGTAGTTTCAGAAAAATAATAGAATATATGAGAATAGATGTAAGGGGTAATATTAAAGGTTAACATAGAGTTGGAAGAAGTCTATGACATGAATCTTAACAGGAAGGCCAAATATGAAGATACATGGGATATATTTTTTAGATGTTGAAGATGTGCATCTTATTAGAGTAGGAACTACTCATGACATCTAGGTGGACAGATAATAGTGAAATTCAACTATAATGACTTTGCATTGTTGTCCTACTAATCCAAGGAGATTTTGGCTTAACAAGCAAGGAAATACACGACGAGACTTGAGCTTGAGAGACCGTGGCAACGCACGGACATTTAGCTAGTAATAATAATCAAGTGCGAGATCACGAACCTGGACAAGATGATGATCAAATTCAATTGCAGAAAAATCATTGGATAAGAATAAGTAACAAAGTAAGGCCTTTGATCCGGTACAACCCCTCCCTCCAAAACTCGTATAAAACTCAGGCAAACATAACACAAGAACGGTCCAGATTGTCCGATACCATTTTGCTATTATACTAAATGTAAATATATAGCATGTACAAAACCCGTATAGCCTAATTATATTATACATGTATGTACCAGCACGTACGAGTTCACCGGCAAATTGTCGGCGACTGTCTTGGCCGGTGGCGGTGTGGTGGAGCACTATGCACAATCCGGCTGGCACACACACCTCGATATAGCCTTGTAGGTGTGTGTGCGTCGTGCAGGATTGGCGGCGGCACGGCGCACAGGCTTGTTGGAATGTTGGTGACGGCGTGCAGGATTGGCCATGGCGACGAGGGCATGTTGACGGGCCAGACCATCCGGCGGCCTGTCTAGCCGATTGTTGACGCGTCAGCGTGTCCAGCTTATTGTCTGGCGGCTTGTTCGGCGATTCGTCCGGAATGCTAACATTTTAACATGAGCATCTCGGAGCGTGCTGGACTGGTTGTCGGACTTAGGGTTGGACAAGAAATATGGAACCTTGTCTGTGGCAAAAATATGTGAATGCGGTGCGTGTTGACGCGTCAGACAGTTCGACGGCCTGTCTGGCCAGTAGTTGACATGTCGGCCTATCCAGCGGCTTGGCTGGCGATTCGTTCGAAACGTAAATTTTTTAACTGGAGCATCAGAGAGTGTGTCGGACTTGCTGCCGGACTTAGCACCGGGCAGTCTGGTAGAGCCGGACTTTTTGCCGGACTTAGTGCCGGACAGTCTGGTAGAGCCGGACATGTCCCCAGACAGTCTGGTCAGGCCGGACAGGCTGCAAGACAGTCTGGTGATGCAAGATTCATGGCAATTGTTGGCGATTGTGCAGATCGGAGAATGGGAGGGACAAACGATGAACAAGAGACCCAAAGGACGACCTCCCGGTGCTGAAGAAGCACGACGTCAGTGACAATGGAAAGGATGGTCGGCGTCGACGGTGGAGAGGATGGCCGGTGTCAGGGTGATCGGCCTGTACGGGATGAGAATAGACTACAATATGCCTATATGTGGTTATACGTAGATATATGTCTCTTTGATACGAGTTTGGATATGAGCTTTGGGGAGGGGTTGTACTGGAGCAGCAAGCCGCGCAAAGTAATATGCCATTTCTTAAGTGCTTAATAATTGCTTATAGACATTTTAGAGTAAATTTATGTGTTTGAAAGCTAATTTTTTGTATGATACAATTGAAAGTAGACAGTATATATCTATATGTGTGACAGTATATTAACGCTAAGGGTCCATATTGTTAACTTCGCCATAGGGCCCCAAAATATAGATGCAGCGCTGGCTCGGTTGCCATGTCCAGACTCTGCTTTGACGTCGACAGAGTGATTTGTGATCGATTCGACGTAGATACTGTCCCATCATTTTACTGTATCGCGAGAGATAGGCTGCTGCGTAGCGTAGTGTGCAGCATGACCAGTGATGACATTTTTGTTCGTAGTCGAAGCTTCAGCGCCACGGCAACTGGTACTTGACAATTGACATGCATACACGGCCCTCTGACGATCTGCCGCGGTCGGAGTACATGCCCGCGGCGGCGTGCACGCCGATGGACCACGGCCGAACGATCTGGCGACATCGAGTACATGCCTCGCCCCCCTGCGCCGCCGCCGCCGCCGCCGCCGCCGTGCAGGTTGGGTTCCGTGGCATTGGGGAGAAAGATTGTGAACTCTCACTGCATCATTGTATTCACTATACACGTTACATGAGAGCCAAGGCGCTAAGAGCCGTTGCACGATCTTATCCTAACAAAACTAGCTAGAGTATGCCGATCATGGCGTACGTGGTCACCGCGCACGGTTGTACGTACAGAGCCTTTTGCCTGAGGAATCGGTCCTGATGGTTCAGCATACGTGACAGGTCTGGTGTCTTGTTTCCAACATGGGGCCGCCGCACAATGCGACCTCCCCGACCGGCGGCAAAAGCACCATCACAGGTCCTACCCAAGCTGTATTATTTACGGCAGACCATACGTACGCATGCTTTGCTGTCATGTCACACGGTGATGAGTTAGTATACGCGTCTACAGCACACCGCCAGTCTTTTGATAGATTTCATGGAGTTTTTTTTTTTCTTTTAAGCAGAATTTTGTGACGGACTAGCTATAGATGAGTTGATCCAAAAATATTCACAGAAACTCTGGGTGTGCCATGGAGGCATGGAGCAAAGGGCACAACCGCTGGCTTGGCAGGCGTGGGCCCTCAGGACAGCGGGATGCTGCAGCGGGGCACTAGCGCAAGCGAGTGGCGCCGGTGGCTGGTGGCCATGGAGGAGCGACGGTGGAGCGGTGGCAAGGAGAGGAAGCTGGAGTGGACGTCGGGACATCCTCAGACATCGATCTTAGTGTCCGGGTAGTCGGGATGGCAGTCGTCGTCGCGGCTTGAGGTGCTGTGGCAGCCTCATTTCGAGGTGGTATTGGGCGGACGAGGACACAGAGTAAAGTGCAGTGTGCTCCCGTGATCTAGGCGCTTTGGTTTCCTAGTTTGCCAGATTATTCCCTAGCTCGGTTGGAGTTTTTCTAAGAAAAATCCTTGGACTGACTTTGTCGGTGCCGACAGCAGCAGCGCATCGGTGTCGTTTTCCTCCTTGGAGGCGTCTATCGTGGAACTCTATCTACACCGACATGAGTGTTTGGGTTCTGTGGGAGAGATCCCTAGCTCCGGATTGTCGGGTGGGCAATGACGACATCTACGCCGCGCTTCTTGAAGGCATTATCTTGGAGAGCCATGCATTCAGTTGCTTGCACTTGTTTCTCTTATCGTCGGG
This sequence comes from Avena sativa, assembly GCA_916181665.1. NCBI lineage: Eukaryota > Viridiplantae > Streptophyta > Magnoliopsida > Poales > Poaceae > Avena > Avena sativa. The sequence goes on from OV702297.1 coordinate 413,633,146, forward strand.
ATGGTGGGTGTTGGCGCAGCGGCCCCAAGTAGGTCATACATGCGCATCAAGACAGCGACCTCGGGATCAATGGCACGTAGAAGCTTCATTGGGAAGAACAATAGCTTGCATAGTTTGGGTGACAATCTTGTGTTGCAGTGCCATGAGGTTGTTGACTTGGTCGATGCACCTCAGAGGATGCGGTCGACCTTTAGGCTAGGGAAGCGGCCCTGAGTGTTGGTGTGGCGGCGAGCGGTTTACCCTGTGCATATTGGGTGTGGGTGGCTCAGTCGTGTGATGTCGTGGCTCGAGTCTGAGCGGTGGATGTCGGATGCCGGATGGCGATCCCGGGAGGAGATGTTGGGAGTCTTCTCGGTGTGGCAGTATAGCTAGATGCGGGGGCAGCGGCCCCAGTGTTAAGGGCTTCTGTTGGTTTTTTTCTCTTGGTTCCAGCGTCTCGTGTATACTCCTTGCATAGCAGCACAATGTCTTCTCTCCAATGGCAGTGATAGGTCATCATGTCTGGGCGAACTGGTGTTTTCAAGTTTGAGCTTTGTTGAAAAGATCATAATGAGCATGCTTTTTCCATGTCATTTTTCCAGACGTGAGATCAGTCTTTATATGATCGAGTTGTGACATGTGAAATGTTAATCTCAAGACCAACTTTTACCATACCTAGCAGCCCAAACCGCGCTGCCCGTACAGGCATGGCTCGGCCAGGCTGCACTTGGGCTTGGACTTTAGGCCTGATGGCCGGTCCAGGCCTGTCGTGGGCTATTGTATCAAGGTTTAAGGAAATGCCTGGCCCGTAGCCCACAGACCTGCCGAGCTCTTAGGCTTTTTGGCTGGGCTAGGCCAGGTTCGGGCCTAGTTTTTGTCTCACGGACTTTTTTTTTGCCCAGCCTAAGTTTTTACAGCAATTGTTTTGTGAAAAAGGTACCGATATACAGTCCGAACAAAAAACACACCGAGGAGCTATTGTAACATTTTTGAATATGTGAGAAATGGTTTTCCTTTTCACGACGCACAAACCAGTTGAGATTTTCACAAAACTAGAAACCTAGATATAATATTGAGTTATTTACACACGTGTGATTTTTATTTCTTGAAATTTTGTAAGTGAAAAAATATAAGTTCGTAAAGAAAAGTAGCTCCCCCGAGCACCATTTCGTTCTTTTTCTAGCAATTCACTAGCTATGTAAACCTGGCAAGTAGAACGTATGCATTCTTTGCGTGCAATTTTAGGGGACTGATACCCTACAATCTTTGATATCCAAGGATCCTACAGGATCATTCATAACTAGCACCCATGGTGATCATATCAAGCATCACAATATCATATGGATCAATACTAACATCAACATGGATGAAACATTACCAAAAAAGCAACATCACAAGTTCTTTCTAACACTATGGGGTCAACCTACCACCACATGGATGTCATCCTACCAACCCAAGTTTACAATCATACGAAGGGTTAGTTTATTCCACCGAAGAAAAACATACATGGCATCTAAGATCTTTAAGGACATCATTAGTTTTCTGGTCCTAGCAACCACACCAAATCATCATCATCATCATCATCATCATCACCATCACCGCCAACACCACACCCAAACCCGCAAGGAACTCTATAACCAATTTCTTGACCACCCGATACGCTTAGCAAGATACATGTCCTTCAACACTATAAAAGCAAAAATATATTAGGTGAATGTGAAAGTGCTAATCTATGCATGTATTTCTTCATAGACAAGCTACAACAAATGTAATTATCTATGACGCACATTCAATGACGATTCAGTTAAAAAACGTCATGTTTTATGAAAAAACGTCACAATTTGGATGAATATCTGACGTTTTTTGCCGAATCGTCATAGAATGAGCGTCATATATAATCACATTTGTTGTAGTGAGCCCTTTTGTTCATGAGCATCCTATTTAAGATATATACAGATTATAGAGTCAGAGCTGGTTGAAAACATCTATGATTTGTTACAATACACCAATAAGGATGATGAAGATTCTAGAGCAATTTATGTGCCATGATAAAACAGTTCCAAGGTGTAAGAAGGAAATAAAAACATATTTTACAAGTAAAATTTATGATATATTTAAATCCTCAGTATAAGAATAAGCATGTAATTAAGCATGAATTTCCTGCTATAGTAAACCAGATTTGGTATCTGAATATGCAGCACTAGTAATTCGGGACAATTTTTTTTTGCGAATCTAATTCGGGACAATTCAGAAGCCATAGTTGTTAGCATAACGACTGTTTGTTTAACATTAAGAAGAAGAGATATTGTAAGAGAAAAGAAGTGTTGGTCCATTGCGAACTTACCGAGGGTAACACGCTTTGCATGGATGGCGCAGAGATTTACCATTCCAAATAAGTCAACCAACTGATACTCTGCAGCCTACGGAAATCATGTGTCAATTCAAGAAAACAGCCCATTCAAAAAAAAACCCAAAGAAAACAGGGTAGTAACTGGAAATACAATGAGTATAAGCAGAACTAATTTTTGCTGGTCAAACGGAACTCTATATATACACAAAGATTTGCCCTTTCAAAGAAGTCTACCCACTAAATATATGCTATTTTTGGAACAGACCTAGTAGTTATGTTGTTGTACTGGACACATATAAAGATATGGGCGTTCAGCCTCATAACCATCCGTCCGAAATAAGATTGCACAATCTTATTTCAGTTTCAAAAGATTCCACAATCAGTTTTTTAGATTGCACAATCTACTTTCTGATTCAAAAGATTCCACATTGCTACTACTCTCTCCGTCCGAAATAAATGTGTCAAATTTGTCTAGATTTGTATATAACTAGACACGTTTTACTATATAAATATATGTGAATCTAGACAAATCAAAATGACTCCTCTTATTTCAAGCCTAACGAAGTAGAAACAAAGGACAAAATTATTTCTCCATTTTCTTGTCGTTAGTGCTGATAAATGAATATAGTATATTAACAGAGTCCATATGAGAGCATTGTGAAACTATGGATTATTGGTGATAATTGGTCTATCACGCAATTTATGGTTTTTTGATCTTAAGTCAACTCAAGGAGCGGGAATGAATCCGTGGTTGAATGGTTAGGAGGGCAGTGGTATCCCTAGCACAGCAGAGTTCAAACCTCAGGTTTGACGCTTTGGTGTTTCATAAAGGCGGAATATTCTTTCAGTGTGAGGCAACGTTTCCGTCTATAGCGAGGCGTCTACGCTGACTTCGTCAATCTTAAGACCCGTCGGCTCATGGCCATAGAAGTAGGGTGTGCGTGTATATATTTATAAGAGTGAGTGTATATACGTATTGTAAGCGTTTACGTTTATACTATGTTTCTTAAAAAAAGTCGAAGCGCGTCGGCAGTCCAGCGGAACGGGAGAGAAGTCTTGGTCCCGGGGCAACGGCAAGTACAGTGAGCTCCTTCTTTTTCCGCAAAGTGAGCTCCTTAACCTGCGAGTTCAGTGAGAGTGTGAGACAACTAAGAATAAGTATTAACTGTTTCTACAGCGATCAATTGTGACTACCAGGGCCCATGAGTAGTTTCATAGATGCCCGTATAGAATACCATGCTCTCCAGCCCAGTCATGGGCTGAGCAGTTCTGGCCACGCAGTCAAACAGGCCATAAATCCCAAATTGGTCCAGCCCAAAAATATATTTCAGCGTGTAGGAATGAAGTAACATCCATCATTTTTCCAAATGATGAATATACTATTCCTCACACACACACGCGCGCACGGAGAGAGACAGAGAGAGAGAGAGAGAGAGTTAACAGCGTGTTTGGAAAATATTGGGAAAAGGAATGGGAGTTTCAAGGATGCTCGTTGGAGAATTAGGATACGGAAGTTGATTATTAAACCCAACCCTTTGTTTGTGTCTGATGGGCTTAGGAATGGGATAAAAAAAACGAAGCCTTGCATTGGTAAATTCCCTGTCGTACCAGAGAAGGTCCTGGCAAGAGATTTGAGGGAACTGGACCATGGACAGAGCACCACAGGAAACAATCGAGGTGCGGACGGTCGGCTGCCGTCGGCATACCGCCATATTGCCGTCGGTACAGGCTATGCCAACGGTGGCCGTCGATGTAGCCCTCTCGGCATACGAAGTGGTCGGCATAGCCTCCTCGGCTGTCGGCGTAGAAGATCCCCCTCGACATAGTGCTTGAAGCGGGGCCCACGATGCCAGGCGACAGACGTTTGATAACGGCCCAGCCCTGGAGTTATGCCGACGGCCGTTCCTACGTCGGCCGGGCTGGGCAGCTGGCCGGGGTAGGCCACTATGCCGATGGCCTCGACATTTGGCCGTCGGCGTACCCGGCCTGCCGTCGGCGTCTTCCATTTCACCTATAGTGGAGGCACGATTAACAAATGAGGGGGGCGCAGAAGACAATCTACCCATAAGGAGGGCCAACTAGGATAATTGGAGATGATTAGACAATTAATCTCATCTAAATCATGGCTAAACTATGGACATTTACTTGTCCCCTAGCTCCGCCGCGAAATGCAGGGGTGCTGTAATTTCTCCTCCTCCTCCTCCTCCTCATCATTATCCTTCACGCTCCTTCTCAGTGCTCACATCAATTTGTCCCATGTTTTATCTCTCAGAAGTATAAATAAGACGAAATGTTTCGATCACTCTTACAGTCACCTAGGGTTTGATATCTTATCAGGGCACTTGGACTAAACATGCAAGTACTTGCGGTTTCTGAGCGAAATATGGTCGATATTGTAACTTTGAATGGCTGAACCTTCATTAGATGTTGTATTTGCATGTAACTTCCATGCTGTGACCAGTGTCACAACACCGTCACGCTCCTACTCCCTCCGTTTTAAAATATAAGATGTTTTACGTTTGTTAAGAAAACATATCTAGACTTGTTTTAGTGTGTAGATTCATTCTAAACTTGAGTGAAAGTCCGGCCTCAAGATCAACTTTGACAAGAGCGAGGTTATGATTCTAGGCTTCCCTGAGGAGGAACGTCAGGTGATCGCCGACCGTCTTAACTGCCGGTTGGCGGACTTTCCGATTACCTACTTGGGCATGCCCATGCGGGACTCACGAGTGCTGATCAGGGACCTGGCCCCCATGGTTGCGAAGGTCCGGTCCAAAGCCGAACCGTGGCGAGCACGCCTCACGTCCAAGGGGTCCAAAACGGTACTGATCAACTCGTGCTTGTCCAGCCTCACCATGTATCAGATGGGTCTATACCTCCTGCCTGAAGGAATCCATGCAGACTTTGCGAAGGAGCCGTCTAGATTCTTTTGGGTGGCCGGCGATGGACACCAGAAATATCACATGGTGAAATGGGCAGATATTTGTTCCCCCAAATCCCTTGGGGGGCTAGGGGTGCTTGACTCCCATCGCTTCAACGTGGCCCTGCTGCTTAAATGGGTGTGGCGCATCCTCCTGGAGGAGGGTGGTCTGTGGCTTCAGCTCATCAAGGCCAAGTATCTCCGCGGCAGCCCCCTGATGGCCTGTGAGCGCAGGGAGGGCTCCTAGTTTTGGCGGGCTATTCAGGACATCAAACATCTCATCCGCCGTGGTGCGTCCTTTGTGGTAGGGGATGGTCAGGAAGTCCTGTTTTGGTTGGACCCTTGGCTTCAGGGGGTCCTGCTCAAGCAGGAATTCCCGGCTTTGTTCGCTATCTGCGCAACCCCCGCGATGTTTATTGTCGAGGCTAGGCTGGGGGATCAATGGAACATCCTGTTCCGAAGGACCTTCAACGTAGCCGAGGCGGCAGACTTCAGGCGGTTGCGGGGTTCCTTGCCCCAATTCCTTTCTTCTGAGAGGGATTCGGTCTCTTAGAACCAGTCTCCCTCAGGAGATTTTTCTGTGAGCTCAGCCTATAGGACCCTTTTCCAGGGTCCTGAGCTCCTTTGGTCGTCGCAGCTGTGGAAGGCTCCCATTCCCCTGAGCATTCGTATCTTCCTGTGGCAGTTGCTTCGGGATCGCCTCCCCACCGGAATCGAGGTTTCGAAGCGCAACGGCCCAGGCAATGGCATGTGTCCATTATGTGGGGTGCCTGAATCCTGTACCCACATAATGTTCACGTGTCCTGCCGCTCGGTTTCTGTGGAACTTTGTCCGGGAGGCGCTGGGCCCGCCTGGGAGGCCCAGGATCTCGAGGAGTTCCTAGAAACTGAGGCAAACCGTCCCGAGAGAGGGCGTCATCTCTTCTGGCTGATGTTTGCGGCCATCTCGTGGTCTCTGTGGAAGATTAGGAATAAGATGGTGATTGAGCGGATTTATCCCCGTCGGGCTTCTGACTCAGTGTTTTCTTTGCTTGCCCATCTCCGGCCAGCAGTGGTCCCCCCTCTCCAACTAGCGTGACCGGGAGCGTGTGGACGGCATCTTGTAGGCGATCAGGACATCGGCGCAACGCTTCGCGGTCCCGGCTAGTGCGTCCGGGGTGTCGTAGGGGCTCTCATCCCTGCGCTTGGCCTTTTTTCTTTTCTTCGGGCTTATTGTGCTGTTGCCCCAGCGGACTTTTTTCTATTTTCTCCTTGTGGCGCTTGGGCGTCGTTGACTTTGTGATACTCTGGTTGGTCGTTGCTTTATTTATAAAGCTAGGCGTAAAGCCTGTTTCGAGAAACTTGAGTGAACCTACACACTAAAATAAGTCTAGATACGTTTGCTTCACAAAGCTAAAACATCTTATATTTTAAAACGGAGGGAGTATATCTTATTTTTTCCAGAGAAGCTATACCTATATCTAGTGATCGATGGAGCTAGCGTTGTTAGCTAAGTCGGCCAGATGATACAATGATACTACACAAGCAAGGGCAAAGAAAGCTGACATGATAAGGCAGTCGACACAATGAGTAGCGAGTATATTTGCTCTTTCCTTTACCTCCAAGCTTTTGTACCAAGGCTGTTTGGCACTTACCTGCGCGAGGCATATCTGCTGCCTCCTTCCACATCGTGCGTGCACGTATATGATTCGTGATGTCACTGCGCAAATGGCAACAAGGCCATCATACACAACATGGCGCCATGATTGGTTCCTTGGAGAGATAGATGGCCATGGATTTGACAGTATTTGTAATAGCCTATACTTAGCAAGAACTGAACTCCCTAATTAGTAAGAGCCTGAAGAAATAAAAGTAGAGACCAGAGAGTGGTGTGGGCTCTGAAGATAAAAGTGTTTCGAGCTTGACCTGGCAGGAAGGATCGGGGAAGTGTTACGTAGAAGATGGAGTAGCTGGCTGCATGGAGACCGATAAAGTGAGGATTCTCTGCTAGATGAACAGGACAAAGGCCGGGCGGACGGATGCATGGTATAAGTTCCTCATTGTACACGAGTTGGTCGGCCCGGCCGTTAAAAGGAACCAAAAGTTTCCTCGGACTTGTCAATAGCTACCCAATCCTGAATTCAGCTACAGTAGGTCAACTCTGCTGTCACGGCGTCTCACTGCTCACTGATCATATATACAGCCAAAAGGTCATTGCTTAATTAATTATTTTGTGTCCTTTTTTCTGCTCTAAATTAGTATGAACCTCTTTAGAGGTGAATGTCAATGTAACTTTTCCCAGTCGACTTAGTGACCGACACGTGCAAAATTTACTTCAGGGTTCAAATTATGCGTGTAATGTCAATTTGATTAAATGGGGAGAAGAAAAGAAAAGAGAAAGGACATTGACAACCTTTCTCTTTCTTCTTTGGCCATCACAACGTTACCTGCGTGGACGACGTGGACTTAAAAATGACAAAATGTGTCCTATAGCTTTGCATGGGTAAAGCTCGCATGCATGATCGAGTACTGGGCAGCACAAGGGGCAGATGCATCTGCATGCATCGCTAGTAGTACTACTTGTACACACACAAAGGAAAAACTCAGTAGCGCAGCACACTAGTACTACATCAGATCACATGTATCAGCTTTGTTCCTTTCTGTCAAAACAAAAGGCCAAGCATCGGATAAAGAGAGACCAAGGCTTTTCTCCTGAACGAAGTGAGTGAGCAAATGGAGCACCAGAGCCTAGAGATACGGGCGGTCGAGCTAGCTAGCAAGCTCCAGGTCGCATATATATGGGAAGAAAAGTTGAGCAGGCGAGAGCTAATATAACCAAGGTACATGTGTCCCAAGCGAGAACAAAATAAAGGAGAGCCCAGTCTTTCCTTTCTTCCTTTCACGGTGGGAGAAAAGATCGAATTAAAGTACTCAGAAAGTGGATGCTCTATGCTTAGATACACAAATTAGGTACAATGCTGCTACATGAACAGCTTGACTTCAATGATCACAAAAAACATAGTATATATCCATGACCGCAACCTTACAATGATTTTTTTAAAGATATGGACTGTTATCCTAGGATGAGCAAGATCGACTACCGAGGACCAAGCAATGACAACTCGATGATGACAACAAGATCTATTAACAAGCTTCACCGAACTCACCAACTCTCAGAACATGACTACGATCTTGATACCATCTTGATCTACCAGGCGATTATTTTCAGCCAACTTAGATAGATAGTGATTATTTCTCAACCTTTTTGGCATGCATGTTTGTCGAGTCCTGTTATTGTGGTGGTTATCATGGAAAAGGGGGAATGGATCCCAAAGAACCTACGATTTTCAAGATCACTTGGACTGAAGGTGAAAAGGTGGGAGAAGTTGAGGTGCAGGTACTGGAAAAATACTTTTGGAGAGGTCGGCATTGCAGATGGTCTGGCACGGTCATTGGGCGGGATCCCCATTAAGGGCATAAACTGCAAGGTTCTCGATGAGAAAGTTTTCATGTTCACTTTCCTGTAAATCTCGAGGAAGAGGAAGGTGTTTGACGATAAGAAGGGGACTCCTGGATTGTTGGTAGTGATTTGTTGGTGTTGGAAGATTACACCCTATAGTACACTTTGGAGGAATATGATTGCAACAATTGTCTTGGCCTAGGTTCATGTGTTGAAGCTCTCTCTAGACTTGAGTATATGGATGTGTATATGGGGCGGTGAAGGTAATGCAGTGGAAATACCTTCGAGTAAAGGTTAGAGGACAACGTTGTGCAAGTCAGTGGCGGAGGACGAAAATATTTTTTGGTGTGGCGAAACTAATAACATCACAATATTTTTTTTACTAAATATATGCTTATAAAATATACAACAATCAATAATCAACATTGCACGGTAACTATAATATGCTTGTCCGTATATAACTAAGATAAAAATTACCTCTGTAATTAAACAGAACTTAAGACAATAGTTCACTGTGAATTTATTAAACATATAGACTTGACCTGTCAAGGAAACATAAAAATATTACTTCAAAATTAGTTTATACAAGACAAAACAGATGAAAAGAGAAGACATGAGGCAACCGGGACATACCATTTAAGCACTAATTGGGTCTAGAAGACTAGGAGAACTAGAATCAAGGTATGGCGGGCGCCATAGTTTGCCACACAAGGTCCTCCGCCCCTGGTGCAAGTGGGTGAAAAAAAAAGGCCATGCTCGTTCGACCATGAGGTTTCACTTGAATTATGTTTCACATGTGGTATCATTTGGCATGACGACAAAGGATTTAATACGGAGATCACAGAATAGGAGGAGCAAAAAAACATTTTAGTTGGTCTAAACTTGTGCTGTCGAGACGCAAAATTGAGGGATAAAAGCTGAAGTTGGGAGACAGAAGAAGAGGATGTAACTCATGGCATTGCTCGGGTTTGGGAGGGAAAGGGCAAAAAGTTAGGGAGAGGTGACCTACGTTCAAGGAAATATGCGGAAAATATAAAGATAATATCGGGTTCTAGGAGTAACAGTAAGGAAATTATATAGTCGATGGTAGAAGTGATGAGCGCCTATCGAAGATGTTGATGGGATCGGAACAATGATTCAAGTAGAAGAATCTAGAGCTTTGGCAAATACCTACAAAGGATCTATATAATAGTGATAGTAACGAAAAACTAAAGTTGGCATTGGTTCCAGGCAAGGGTAGTCAGGGTTTCTCAATCTAGCAATAAATTTATATAGGTATGATACATTTTTTTCGAAATTGGGAGCATAGCCCTGGCCTCTGCATCAAGAGATGCATACAGCCTTTTATTCATTACAGAGTTTAGTTATAGTATTTATTACAATCACGGATCGGCTAGGGTTAATACATGTATCAGCCAACGAAAAATGAAAAGCAACAAATAGCTATCTATTTTGAAGTCTACTAATGTGCCGCTATCCAGTAGCCTGGAAATAGAAGTCCTGAGTGACCATCAGCAGCCGGTTGCATCTAGTAACCATAGGCTCGTACTGATCCACCGGGAGCAAGTGACACCATAGCTGTATCCAATGCACAACGAGTAAAATTAACTGCAAAAAATTAGTACGCGATTGTTTGTTAAAGATAATACTATTCCAACATATCCAAATGGACCAACATAAAGCTGAAACCCCGACACAGATTCTAGCCTTATTTCTTTTATCAATTCCATTCAACCAGTTACCAAACATATTAGTAATGCTAGTTGGAGGAGTCATATTATAGGTAAAGTTTACTATTCGCCGTATTATTTTTGCAAACGGACACGAGATAAAGAAATGTTCTATAGAATTCATATAGTCACAAAAACAACACTTTTGACACCCATTCCAATTGCGTTTTGCAAGATTATCTTTAGTTAAATGGACTTTCTCATTAAGGAATCACATAAATATTTTTATTTTCAACGGAATTTTTAGCTTTCATAAGTATGTTCGTAAAAATCTGGTGTGATCATTCATAAGGTCAAGATACATTGATTTGATTGAAATACCCTTGTTATAGTAAGTCGCAAAACAAAGGAATCCGGCGTTTGAGTTAACTAAACCATCACAAGCTTCTGATATAAGTGCACCCGGTCGTTCCACTTGTTGTCAGTTAAACCCTTCTAAAAGCAATATTCAGTGGGGCTTGATTTAGCACACTTGCCACTAGAACATCTTTTCTTTGGGAAATGTTATATAAAAAGGGGTATTGATGGGCTAATGGCGTGCTATCCAACCAAATATCCTCCCAAAACCTTACCGTATTCCCATTTCCAACTTTGAGAAAACCTATGTTGAAGAACCCATCCTTAACACGTATGAGTCCTTTCTAGAACTGCGAATTCGTAGGTTTAGCATGCACCTTGGCTAACGTTCTATTACAAAGGCACTTGTTTTGTAAAATTTCTTGTCACATCCCTTCTTCAGTAAGTAGTTTATAAAGCCAATTGTTTAACAAAAAATTATTTTTTAAGTCAAGAACCTCAATTCCTAACCCGCCTTGGTCCTTTGGGCGACATAATATATTCCATCTTGTTAATCTATACTTCTTATTTGTATCATCACTTTGCCATAAAAAACCTTGATCGATAAAAATCCGAACTTTTTAATACACCTTTAGGTATTTCTAGGAACGATAACATAAACATCAGTAAGCTTGTCAACAAAGAGTTGATAAAAACCAACCAATCTCCATAAGAGAGCAACTTGCCTTGCCAGCATCCTAGTTTAGACATAAGTCTACTCTCTACCGGATTCCATTCATAATTTTTAAATTTTCTATGATGGATAGGTACTCCAAGGTACCGAAATGGCAAGGAACCAGACTCACATCCAAATATCTGCTTGTACCGATGTTCCATGTCCTTTTCTTTTTCAAAACAGAAATTTTCACTTTTATAAAAATTGATTTTCAAGCCACATAACCGCTCAAACATACAAAGAATGAGTTTCATGTTAACGGTCTTGTGAATATCATGTTGTATGAATAGAATAGTATCATCAACATATTATAGAATAGAAACCCCTCTGTCAGATGAGGTATCATATTCCCAACTTGGCCATCTTTTTTTGCTCTCACAATAATTATCGCAAGCATATCCACAACAATATTAAAAAGGATTGGAGACAAAGGATCCCCTTGTCTTAATCTTTTTCCTGTTTGGAAAAAATAGCCAATATCATCATTGACTCTAATTCCTACACTACCATCCTGTATAAAGTTTTTAATCCATTGAAACCATATCGGATCAAAACCTTTTATACGCAATGCTTGTAGCAGAAATGGCCATTTAACTTTGTCATATGCCTTTTTTTAAAAGGACAACATCGAGTTTTTCTTGACGTAACTCATGTATGGTTTCGTGCAAAACAACCACACCTTCTAAAATATGGCGACATGGAATGAATGCCATATGAGATAGCCGAACCACCTTTTGGGCAATACCAGTTAGGTGATCCGTAGAAACTAAATTTGAATTAAGTAGGCAAATTGCTCTAAATTGTTGAATTTGCACCGCATTTTCCTTCTTGGGTAGGAGATCGTAATAACTCCAAAATTTAGTTTGTACAATGCTAATTGAAGTTTTCTAAACAGATACATCAAGCGAACTTTGATTGTCTCCCAATTTTTTTGACAAAACTCAGCCAGGAACCCATCTGGTCCAGAAACTTTATTATGCTCCATCTGAGAAATCGCCTCAAAGACTTCTTCCTCTGTAAAATCAGCTGTTAAGAGAGCATTCTCTTCGATAGATAGCTGCAGGATATCCTCATTTTGACTCTCCATCATGGAGAAGCCATTATGATCAGTTTCCCCAAACAATTTTTTATAGTATTCTGTGATGTAAACTTTAAGATTATCTTCACCTATAATGGTTCCTTCGTCCTGTTCTAGTTGAAATATCTTTTTCATCCTATGCTTTTCATTCTCTATTAGGTGGAAATATTTCGTGTTATTCCCCCTTCCTGCACATGTTTCACCTTTGCTCTTTGGGTCTGTTTTGTTTCCTGGTCTCTTCTAAGTTTAGAGATCTTCTCATTTGCTTCTCTCAAAGATTTTTCTTCCTCCATAGTAAAAGGTACGGATTCTTCTTTAATGTCTAATGTATCAATAATGTTAGTAAGTATTTCTTTTTATTTTTTATATTTTCCACTCAAATTTTTAGCCCACCTTCTTAGAAAACGTCTAAGGTATCTCATTTTATTTTGCCATCTCTGAATTGGTGAATCACCATTGGATACCGACTTCCATTCCTTAGCCACCATCTCATAAAAACCATCATGACTGAACCATGACAATTCATATGAATATTTAGACTTATTTCCTAGGTGGGCCTGAGACTTCGAGTCAATTAAAAGGGGTGTATGGCAATTCATATAGGTATGATATATGGTCACGCACTACTATATAGTTGCTTATAGCCGCAAGTTATTAGTGGCGACATAAAATAAACCCGTCACTGGTAACCATCACTACAACACGGACGTTGGGTCCAAGCGCTTATTGACGCAAAAGCACATGCCTAATCATCGTGCTCGTGCCGACGCGGTAAAAAAACTAGGAATTTTGGGGTTCTATGGAAAAAATTATTTTCATTATTTCAATCACAAAATTTGAATTCTGAGTGGGCTTTTCCAAAGAAGGTGCAAGAAATCGACATGTCCAAGGCCATCAAACATTTTCCCTAGTGGCATGTCATGTTGGACGCCATTCCTGGGAGATTAGAATTTTTCTCATGGTGGATCTATATACTCCTTTGTTCTTCAGTAATGCTCGCATAATTCATAATTTGAACTATAGGCACCACAAATATTTTTATCAAAATTAAAACAAAATAGTTTTGGGTGACCTAGAAGTGTCCTAGGCTTGACCAGCACAGAGGGTTCAAACCCCATACCCTCACGAGTTTTTCTTTGAATTACTTGTGCTCATTTGAATGTTACGAAAACCCCATATAACCCAGTTGACTGACTCAAAACTGTTGGGTTTACAACATAGAAAACAAAAATTCCTACGATGGAAACAATATACGCCATGATCCATCTACCTAGATACAATCAACGGGTGGATATACATCCATAATACATACCTTGAAGACGGACAAAGCTTTACGAGTATGGACTCATTGATGATGTAGTCGATATCTTGCCGATCTCAAGATCATGTAGAAGTCCGACAGCCCCACAACTTAGCGGAACATCCGTGATCGCACACATGTCCGGAAACCCCGACAACCTCCATGCCCTCGCTCCAGCAAAGCAGCGGAAGTAGCAAATCCTTGCTCTAGAAAAGCCATCGGGAACATGTATCTCGCTGATCCAAGACCATGAGAAAATTCTAGAGGGGGAGAGAGATACTTCGCGAGGAGGTGTGTGTGAGATATGAGAGGAGGGGTGCCTTTTATAGGAGGAGGGGGCAGACGTGAGCCATGGCGTGGAAGCCATGGTGGGTGCCCCTACTTCTTCCTCATTCATGTGGGTGGAGCTCCCACTCACACAAATGCCCCACCTCTTCCTCCATTTTTTCCACTCAAACTCCCACTCAAAATCCATTAAATTTCCACAAAATTTAATGTAACCTCTCATTTAATAAAACTCCTTTTATTTATTTATTCAGAATTTTGTTAATTACATTAATTAAAAAACATTCACATAAAACCCCTTGCAACATTTCAATTTCGCATGCAGAACTAGTTTCAGCAATTTCACCCAAAACAATTCCGGCTTCCATTAAAATAATTCTCGCGCTTTCATATTATTTCTCTAGCATCTTAATTTCTCCAAATGGTGTTGGTATCCCTTAAGTGTGTCACCCTTCGGTTCGTGAATAATGCATACATGATCGAGACCCCTCTCCGATTAATAATCAGTAGCGGGACCTGGAGATCCGTATTGACTCCCACATATTCAATGATGACTTCTTGTGATCGTGTGGACCTTTTACATTGTAACTATATCCCTTTGTCTCACGATATTTTACATGTCCGAGATTTGATCATCGGTATCCCCATACCTAGTTTGACCTCGTTACTGACATGTATTTTTTTCTTGTTCCCGTGATATAACATTCTAGTGCTCCCCATCACTTCCTTGCGAGCTATATCGATGTGATATCACCGAGAGGGCCCATAGTATATATCTCTGTCATTTGGATGGACAAATTCCACTCTTGATCCACGAGCCTCTACATAACACTATCGGAGTATCTGAACCCACCTTTATAGTCACCATGTTACGGTGTGACGTTTGATGTTATCAAGCTACTCTTACGATGTTAGTGTTTGACATGATATCATGGCCTAAGGACTAAAGTTACTTGTAACTATATTATAGAAATTTAAACATAATGACTTTGATCATATTACTATACTTCGGATGAATGTTCATCACATCATTCCACCAATGTTGTGACCTCGCTATTAACAACATCTAATGTCTATGATCAGGAAACCTTGATCATCTTGTTAATCAACGAGCTAGTTTATATATGGGAGGCATAACTAGGAACTCTTTATTTGATTATTAAACGCACATGTATTAACGTATTCAATTAATACAATTCTAGCATGAGAAATAAACATTTATCATAAACAAGGAATAAGATAATAACCACCTTATTATTGCCTCTCGGGCATATTCCCTTTAGTCTCCCACTTGCACTAGAGTCAATAATAATCTAGTTTGAAAAACTTGCGCATTCAACACCTATGTCTTCGGGGTGTTGTATATATGCGTTTGCTAGTGGTAAACATAATCTCCAGATCTGACACTTTCCGTCATGTGTATTTGCATGTCTTTGCGTCTCCACGCATCACTCATTCTCTAATGAGATGACATTGTATAAATTTGGTCTTTTGGTGAGACCTTTCATTCCTTGGGTTAAATCATGTCGATACTATTGTCGTAAAATATATCTTTATAGTGTTAGCCCGTTGTGAACCATACTTTAGTTTGATAACAAACTACTTGACACAAATGCTCTCCTTTGCTACTACAATAGCAGTCGTATACTTAGCCTTTTGTTATAGTATCCGTCACAATATCTTAACTTTGGAATTTATGCAAATCCATCATTGAATCTCCTTTCCATTACATTGTGCCACCCACAGTTAAAGTTGAGATAAACTTAATCTTGTGACAAAACTAGTACTAATGTAACATTTTACAATGAACTATTTGCAACTGTTTGTCACATCTACATAAATATATTCTTAGTTCTTCCAAAGGATCATAAGAATATCCTTACTATTATCCAACGATCATCTTATGAGTCATTCTGGTATATGCTCATAACTTCTAGAGCATGGTACATATTTGGATGTGTACATATCACGATATGATCAAAATATTCTTGTCATTTCACTCACCAAGTGTCAACGCACTTGAATCTTGTTTCAGATACCAAGTGTCAATACACTTTAATCTTGATTCAACCCTTTCCGTGCGATAAGAACCTTTCTTGTCGTTTGATACCTCGTAAGCGTATCTATAATTTTTTGATGTTTCATGCTTGTTTAGTATCTACTTTGCGTTGCTTTGTCTACACTTTGAGGTATTTTTATATGTTTTCTAGGACTAACCTATTAACAAGATACCAAAGTGCCAGTTGCCTGTTTTCTGTTGTTTTTGGTTCCAGAAAAGTAAAAAAATGAATATTCTTGAAATTGGACGGGACAAAAGCCAAAGTCAATATTTTACCGTGGGGAACACGGAGCCATAAGACGAGACGGAGAAGGGCCTCGAGGGGGCCACACCCCCTGGCCGTGCGGCCTGGCCTGGCCCGCACCTGGGGGGGTGCAGCCACCTCGGGCACCCCCTCGGCCTCCCTCTTCGCCTATAAGAATCCCCCGATACCTAAACCCTAAGGACCCGATCAATCTTCCAAAAACAGTCAGTAGACGTCGCCACCATCGTCCCTAGATCTGGGGGGATCTGAAGCTCTTCCTGGCACCCTGCCAGAGGGGAGAGATCGTCCCGGAGGCCTTCTTCATCACTGTGCCAGCCTCCGGTATGATGTGTGAGTAGTTCCACCTTGGACTACGGGTCCATGTAGTAGCTAGATGGTTGTTTCTCCTCCTTTGTGCTACCATGTTTCGATCTTGTGAGCTCCGTTCATGATCAAGATCATCTATTTGTAATCATGCATGTTGTGTTTGCGGGGATCCGACGGATATTGAGATTACTATGTCAGATTGGTTAATAATTCTATCTTATTGATTCTATCATGTCTGTGTTGTTTGAGATCTTGCATGCTCTCCGTTTCTAGTAGCTATCTTAGCCAAGTAGATGCTAGTGACTCCAAGAGGGAGTATTTATGCTTGATAGTGGGTTCATGCCTCTATTGAATCTAGGGAAGTGACAGAAATCTCTAAGGTTGTAGATGTGTTGTTGCTACTTGGGAGAAAACAACAATCTCTTTTTCATGGAACAATTGTATTGTTTACTTTACACACCTTGATTAAAGCAGTTATCTGTTGCTTGCAACTTAATACTGGAGGGGGTTCGGATGATAACCTGAAGGTGGATTACTAGTCATAGATGCAGTTGGATGGCGATCTATGTATATTGTTGTAATGCCCAATCAAATCTAGTAGGATCATGAATGTCTAGTATTGCATTGTTATGCCTTACTCTGTTCTGTCAATTGCCCCGCTGTAATTTGTTTACCCACATGTTATGTTGTTTATCTTAAGGAGAACACCTCTAGTGAACTATGGACCCCGGTCCAATCTTTACCATTGATACATATTCCACTATTCCTGTTTACCATTGATACATATTCCACTAATACTGTTCGTTGGGGCAAAGTCTTGAGTTTGCGTTGTGCAGGTTTCTAAGTTGCTAGCAACATCTTTGAGTCATTTCCTTCCTCCTACTGGTTCGATAACCTTGGTTTATTTCTGAAGGAAAACTTGTTGTTGTGCTTATCATACCTTCCTCTTGGGGTTTCCCAACGAAGCTCTACAGTGATCTGAGCCGCATCAAGCTATTTTTTGGCGCCGTTGCCAGGGAATTAAAGAAGAAGAAGCTCCCACGTCAACAACACGCCATCAAGCTATTGTCTGGCGCTGTTGCCGGGGAGGCTAAGGACGGCTTCACAAGGGGAGTCCTTCACAACCTTTCTCTTTACTTTGTTTTTTTGCTTAGTTTCTTTTGCCTTGTTTTGTTCGCTTCTTTTTATCAAAAATTCCAAAAAATAGTTTCGTTTGGTTTGCTTTTTCTTATCAAAAACACAAAAAAAATAGTTCCTACTATAGTTGTTGGTCTGTTATTGCCTTGCTTTGTCATGATTTATATTAATGGTTGATTTCTTTGAAACTAGTTCTTATTGGCAAGGTGGGTTCACGGAAGAACAAACATATTATTATAAGGAACACCGCTTGTCACAAAAAGGAAAACACTTATGGGAACAAATTGATAAATTGAATACTATTGCTAGAGACGTGTGCTCTACTTATAATGTTACTTATTGCTGCGATAAATCTTGTTGCTGTAGGAGGTATAAACACCTTCCTTTTCAGTATGAGTATAATGATAATGTTACCCTATCTTCTTATGTTAAAGGAAATTATGACTTTTATGATGTGGAACAAATTTAAGAATTTATTGCTTGGAAGGGTGCATTTGAACTTGCTAGTTTGCTTGAAAAATACTGATGATTCACCTTATGAATTTGAGGTTTATGATATACTTAAATTTTGCTTTGATAATTACAAGGAAGAAAATGGCTATATTCTTAAACATTTTATTAGATGCTTTCCACAAACGGAAGAGACTAATGCCTTGCAGGAGCCTATGGAAGAAGAAATTGATGAACCTGAAAGCTCATTAGATGAAAAAGAGGAGGAGAGTGATGGATAAAAGGAGGAAGAATGGATCTACCCATTCCTACCTTCTAATGAGAGTAACTCTTTCCCCTTACATTATTTGATTGTCCCCCATGCTTACCAAAGGAGGATGAATGTTATGTTTGTAGGGTTTCGTAGCATGGAAAACAAAAAATTTCTACCGCATACAAACAAACAAGCCAAGATCTATCTACTAGATTGTAGCAACGAGTCGATGGAATAACTCACCCTCGAAGATTCCAAAGTGTTTAACGAGAGCGGATTCTCGTGGGTGATGTAGTCGTACTCTTCCCGATCTCAAGATCGCGTAGACGATCCTTCCGGCACTGCGTTCCGGCAGCGCTCCCGCAGTCGGTCACACGTTCGGTCTCGACGAAGACCTTCCTCTCCCTTGTTCCAGCAGGCAGCGGAGGTTGTAGCACTCTCCTCGCGATTCCGGCAGCACAACGGCGTGGTACCGGGAGTAGAGGGGAGATCTCGCAGGGCTTCGCCTTAAGCCGGAGCGAGTATGGTGGACGATGAGAGAGCCCTCGACGATCTAGGGTTTAGACACGCCGAGGAGGAAGCTTGGCCGGCGGCTAGGGTTGCTATGTGGTGGCGGCTTGTCCTAGGGCGGCGGCAGCAGCAGGTGGCGGCGCCGGCGGCTTAGGGTTTAGAGGTGGAGGTGTTGGGTGTCTAGGAGGGGAGCCCTGCCCCTCCTTTTATAGGTGGAGGGGCCGGCCAAGGGGAGGGGAGTCCCTCCCCAACTTGGCTTGGAGGTGGGCCTGCGGTGGAGGGGAGGAACTCCTCCCCAACTCGGTTTCCACCTCCCCTCCACTTCCCAAAATAGCCGTTTGACTTTCAAACTTGGCGTTTGACTTTTCAAACTAGGATTTGAATAAACCCTCTATTTTGTTCAGCGATGACACCGAGTACATAATGCAATCATACCAACTTGATATAACACATTCATGTACCCTTCCCCTCCGGAGTGCCGGACATTCCGGAACCTTCTAGAACATTCCCGATGAAAACACCGGAACCATTCCCCAACTCCGAAACAGGACTTTCCTTATATGAATCTTATTCTTCGGACCATTCCGGATCTCCTCGTGATATCCCGGATCCCATCCGAGACTCCAAACAACATTCGGTCTCTTTCTCATCATTCCATAACTACTCAAACAACGTCGAATCCTTAAGTGTGTCTCCATACGGTTCGTGAATTATGCGGACATGATCGAGACACTTCTCCGAACAATAACCAATAGAGGAATCTGGAAATTCATATGGCTCCCACATATTTCTATGATTACTTTGCGATCGAATGAACCACTTACATACGATACCAATTTCCCTTTGTCTCACGATAGTTTACTTATCCGAGGTTATGATCGTCGGTATCTCTGCATACCTAGTTCAACCTCGTTACCGATAAGTGCTCTTTTCTCGTTCCCGTGATATGTGATCCCTTGTGAGCCAGTCACATGCTTGCAAGCTAATTGGATGACATTTCACCGAGAGGGCCCAGAGTATATCTATCCGTCATATGGATGGACAAATCCCACTCTTGATCCATGTGTCTCAACCAATACTTTCCGAACACTTAATGCCACCTTTATAGCCACCCAGTTACGGTGTGGTGTTTGATGTCATCAAAGCATCCATCCGGTAAAGGTGATATGCATGATCTCATGGTCGAAGGAATTAGGTTACTATGTATCAGAAAGCATATAGCAATTGAACTATTAAAATGACTTGATCTTTATGCTACGCTTATCTATAGGAGTATGTCCACCATATCATTCTCCTAACGATATGATCTTGTTGCTAATAACATCTCAATGTTCATGATAGGGAAACCACAATCATTTATTAACCAACAAGCTAGTATTATAT
The DNA here is from genome assembly GCA_916181665.1 of Avena sativa. Taxonomy (NCBI): domain Eukaryota; kingdom Viridiplantae; phylum Streptophyta; class Magnoliopsida; order Poales; family Poaceae; genus Avena; species Avena sativa. Next base: position 413,653,601 of record OV702297.1, read on the forward strand.
AGAGGCTTTACTAGGGACTTCAATTTAAGTTTACAAATCACACAAGTATTAATGTTTCCTTGTTAATACTATTATAGCATGAATATAATCATTTATTATAAACACAAAGATATAATAATAACTACATTTATTATTGCCTCTAGGGCATATCTCCAACAGTCTCCCACTTGCACTAGAGTCATCTAATCTAGATTACATGGTAATATACCGAACACCCATGGCAGTTTGGTGTTGGTCATGTTTTGCCCTCGGGAGAGGTTTAGTCAACGGATCCGCCACATTCAGATCTGTGTGTACTTTGAAAATCTTTATGTCCCCATCTTTGACATGTTCTCGAATAGCGTGAAAACGTAGCTTGATGTGCTTCAGCTTCTTGTGTGACCTTGGTTCTTGCGCATTGGCTATGGCGCCCATGTATCACAGTAGATAGACATTGGGTCCAGCGCACTAGGAACCACACCCAGCTCTGTAATGAACTCTTTCATCCATATCGCTTCTTGTGAAGCCTCCGAAGCAGCCATGTATTCCGATTCAGTTGAAGATCTCGCCACAACGCTTTGCTTTGCACTCCTCCAGCTAACTGCTGCACCATTCAAAAGAAATACGTATCCAGATTGTGATTTAGAATCATCCGGATCGGTGTTCCAACTAGCATCGGTGTAACCATTAACAACGAGCTGTTCATCACCTCCATAAGAAAGAACCATATCCTTAGTTCTTCTCAAGTACTTAAGGATGTTTTTGACCGCTGTCCAATGATCCACTCCTGGATCACTTTGATATCTGCTAGTTAAACTAACAGCATATGCAATGTCGGGTCTAGTACATAGCATGGCATACATTAGAGATCCTATGGTGAGGCATAGGGAGTCTTACTCATCCTTTCTCTATCTTCTGCCGATGTCCGACTTTGAGTTTTACTCAAGGTCGTATTGGGCAAGAAACCTTTCTTGCTATCTTCCATTCCAAACCTCTTTAGAACTTTGTCCAAATATGTACTTTGTGACAATGATATTTGGCGTCTTGATATATCTCTATAAATCTTTATGCCTAATATGTAAGCTGCTTCGCCAAGATCTTTCATTGAAAAACTATTATTCAAATATTCCTTGACACTATTAAGAAGGTCTACATCATTCCCAATCAACAATATGTCATCAACATATAGTATTAAGAATGCTACAGAGCTCCCACTCACTTTCTTGTAAATACAAGCTTCTCCATAAGTTTGTATAAAACCAAAACTTTTGATCACCTTATCAAAACGTTGATTCCAACTTCGGGATGCTTGCTTCAATCCATAAATGGACTGTTGAAGTTTGCATACCTTGTTAGCATCTTTAGGATCGACAAAACCTTTGGGTTGCATCATATACAACTCTTCATCAATGTCTCCATTGAGGAATGCTGTTTTGACATCCATCTGCCATATCTCATAATCATAATATGCAGCGATTGCTAACATAATCCTCACAGACTGTAGCTTCGCTACAGGTGATAAAGTCTCATCGTAGTCAACTCCTTGAATTTGTCGAAACCCTTTTGCGACAAGTTGAGCTTTATAGACAGTAACATTACCATCAGCATCTGTTTTCTTCTTGAAAATCCATTTGTTCTCGATAGCCTTCCGGCCATCCGGTAAGTCCACCAAAGTCCATACTTGGTTTTCGTACATGGATCCAATCTCGGATTTCATGGCTTCTTGCCATTTATTGGAATCTGGGCTCATCATTGCTTCCTCATATGTCGCAGGGTCATCGGTGTTGTCCACCAACATGACACTCATAACGGGATCATACCAATCTGGAGTGGTACGAGTTCTCGTTGACCTGCGAGGCTCTGTAGCAACTTCAATCGAAGTTTAATGATCATCATCATTAGCTTCCTCTCTTATTGGTGCATGCACCACAGGAACTTCTTCCGGTACTGCGCTACTCGCAATTTCGAGAGAAGGTTCGACAACCTCGTCGAGTTATACTTTCCTTCCAGTCACTTCTTTCGAGAGAAATTCCTTCTCTAGAAAGGATCCATTCTTAGCAACGAAGATTTTGCCTTCGGATCTATGATAGAAGGTATACCCAATAGTTTCCTTCGGGTATCCTATGAAGACGCATTTTTCCGCTTTGGGTTCAAGCTTGTCCGGCTGTAACTTCTTTACATAGGCTTCGCAACCCCAAACTTTAAGGAACGACAATCTAGGTTTCTTCCCAAACCATAATTCATACGGTGTCATTTCAACGGATTTAGATGGTGCCCTATTTAAAGTGAATGCGACTGTTTCTAATGCATAACCCCAAAATGATAGCGGTAAATCTGTAAGTGACATCATGGAACGAACCATATCTAAGAGAGTTCGATTACGACGTTCGGACACACCATTACGCTGTGGTGTTCCCGGCGGTGTCAATTGTGAAAGTATTCCGTATTTTTTCAAATGCTCGCCAAACTCGTAACTTAGATATTCACCTCCACGATCAGAACGTAGAAATTTAATCTTCTTGTTACGTTGATTCTCTACCTCACTTTGAAATTCCTTAAACTTCTCGAAAGTTTCAGACTTATGTTTCATGAAATAGATATACCCATATCTACTCAAGTAATCCGTGAAGGTAAGAACATAACGATAACCACCGCGCGATGCTACACTCATTGGACCACACACATCGGTATGTATGATTTCCAATAAGTCCGTAGCTCGCTCCATCATACCAGAAAATGGAGTCTTAGTCATTTTACCCATCAGACATGCTTCACATCTTTCAAGTGATTCGAAATCAAGTGATTCAAAAGTCCATCAGAATGGAGTTTCTTCATACGCTTCACTCCAATGTGACCAAGACGACAGTGCCACATATAGGTCGAGTTATCGCTCGATTTCAAACGTTTAGCCTCAATGTTATTAATATGTGTATTTCCACTATCGAGATTCAATAAGAATATACCATCTATCAATGGTGCATGTGCATAAAACACATTACTCATATAAATCGAACAACCATTATTCTCGGACTTAAACAAGTAACCGTCTCGCAATAAACAAGATCCCGATATAATGTTCATGCTTAACGCAGGCACCAAATAACAATTATTTAAGTATAAAACTAATCCCGATGGTAGATGAAGGGGTAGCGTGCCGACCGCGATCACATCAACCTTTGATCCGTTTCCAACGCGCATCGTCACCTCGTTCTTCGCTAGCTTCCGTTTATTCTGCAGCACCTGTTTCGAGTTACAAATATGAGCAACCGAACCAGTATCAAATACCCAGGCACTACTACGAGTACTAGTGAGATACACATCAATAACATGTATATCAGATATACCTTTCTTCTTGATGTTGCCGTTCTTCAAATCTGCCAAGTACTTTGGGCAATTCCGCTTCCAGTGACCTTCTCCCTTGCAGTAAAAGCACTCAGTATCAGGCTTAGGTCCAGCCTTGGTCTTCTTCGTTGGCGTGGTAACTTTCTTACCACCCTTCTTGAAGTGTCCCTTCTGCTTAGACTTGCCTTTCTTGAATTTGGTGGTCTTATTGACCAACAACACTTGGTGCTCTTTCTTGATCTCCACTTCTGCAGATTTCAACATGGCAAAGAGTTCTGGCAACGTCTTGTTCATGTTTTGCATGTTGTAGTTCATCACAAAGTTCTTGTAACTTGGTGGTAGTGATTGGAGGACGCGGTAAATCCCCAAAGCATTAGGAATCACTATACCCAAGCTTTGAAGTTTGTTTGCGTACCCAGACATCTTAAGCACATGCTCACTGACGGAGTTGCCCTCTTTCATCTTGCAGTTAAAGAACTTTTCAGAAGCCTCATAGCTTTCAATTGCCGCATGAGTCTCAAAGATCAATTTGAGATCCTCGACAATATCATATGGGTCTGAATTCTCAAACCTTTTCTGAAGCTCCGATTCTAAACCATACAAGATAGCACACTGAACTGTGGAGTACTGAGTCTTCCGAGTGAGGTAAACATTCTTTACTTCATCGGCAGCATCAGATGCAGGTGGGTCACCCAGCGGTGCATCCAGCACATAGGTGAAATTACCAGCTGTGAGGACAATCCTCAAATTGCGGAACCAATCCGCGAAGTTGCTTCCATTGTTTTTCAACTTTTCTTTCTCTAGGAACGCATTAAAATTGATGGTAGGGGCTGCCATTGATCTACAACATATTTGCAATAGTTTAGACTAAGTTTATGACAAATTGAGTTCAAATTAATAATAAAATTAATCTAGGTGAACTCCCACTCAAAACAATATCCCTCACATTGTTTTAGTGATCACACGAACCAAATCCACTACATCAACACCGATCATCACGAGAGTTGATATAGTTTCAATGGCGAACAATCGACATGTTCATCATATCTACTATATGATTCATGCTTTACCTTTCGGTGATCCGTGTTCCGAGACCATGTCTGTACATGCTAGGCTCGTCAAGATCAAACCTTAGTTTCCGCATGAGAAAATATGGCTTGCTCACGTTGTATACACTTGCGGAATCTAACACACCCGATGATCACGTGGTGCTTCGAAACAACAAGCTTTAGCAACGGTGCTAACTAAGGGTGAACACTTTATGACTTGAAATTCATGTGCATGAGGGATCATCTTATAATGCTACCATCGTCTACTAAGCAATACAAGATGCATAAAGGATTAACATCACATGCAATTCATAATATGTGATATGATATGGCATTTTCTTCTTTGTGCTTCCGATCTCCATCTTCAAGCACGAACATGATCTCCATCATCACCGGCATTGCATCAAGGTCAATGACGCTTCTTCATGGTTGTCGTCCACCGGCTTCAACTATTACAACTACTTTGAATAGATACGCGGGTCTTAACATAAATTAAAGACAACCATAAGGCTCCTGTCGGTTGCCAACTTACAATAAGGATCATTGCATACATCAAATATAATCACAATCATGGCCATATCACATCACTGCACACCCCTGCAAAACAAAGTTAGACGCCTCTACTTTCTTTGCATGTTTTACGTGGTTTGGGGCTTTCAATAAGTGTCGTTCTAACTTACGAACAAGAAGCACAACATTGATACTAGCATTGTTAATCACCCGTTGTAAATTGAATCTTAACTATGCTAGGAGAAACAGGCACCCGCAAAGCCACTTATGCAATACAAGTTGCATGTCAAGCGTGGAGCAAGTCTCATGAACTATGTCATGTAAGGTTAGCCCGGGCCGCTTCATCCCAACATCCCGCAAGATGCAAAGTACACAAGAAGCAATCGACAATAAAAGCATCAACGCCCACAATGACCATTGTGTTCTACTCGTGCAACAGATCTACATATAGACACGGATCTGATACCACTGTAGGGTTTTGTAGCATGGAAAACAAAAAATTTCTACCGCATACAAACAAACAAGCCAAGATCGATCTACTAGATTGTAGCAACGAGTCGATGGAATAACTCACCCTCGAAGATTCCAAAGTGTTTAACGAGAGCGGATTCTCGTGGGTGATGTAGTTGTACTCTTACCGATCTCAAGATCGTGTAGACGATCCTTCCGGCGCTGCGTTCCGGCAGCGCTCCCGCAGTCGGTCACACGTTCGGTACTCGACGAAGACCTTCCTCTCCCTTGTTCCAGCAGGCAGCGGAGGTTGTAGCACTCTCCTCGCGATTCCAGCAGCACAACGGCGTGGTACCGGAAGTAGAGGGGAGATCTCGCAGGGCTTCGCCTTAAGCCGGAGCGAGTATGGTGGACGATGAGAGAGCCCTCGACGATCTAGGGTTTAGACACGCCGAGGAGGAAGCTTGGCCGGCGGCTAGGGTTGCTAGGCGGCGGCGGCTTGTCCTAGGGTGGCGGCGGCAGCAGGTGGCGGCGGCGGCTTAGGGTTTAGAGGTGGAGGTGTTGGTTGTCTAGGAGGGGAGCCCTGCCCCTTCTTTTATAGGTGGAGGGGCCGGCCAAGGGGAGGGGAGTCCCTCCCCAACTTGTCTTGGAGGTGGGCCGGCGGTGGAGGGGAGGAACTCCTCCCCAACTCGGTTTCCACCTCCCCTCCACTTCCCAAAATAGCCGTTTGACTTTCAAACTTGGCGTTTGACTTTTCAAACTAGGATTTGAATAAACCCTCTATTTTGTTCAGCGATGACACCGAGTACATAATGCAATCATACCAACTTGATATAACACATTCATGTACCCTTCCCCTCCGGAGTGCCGGACATTCCGGAACCTTCTAGAACATTCCCGATGAAAACACCGGAACCATTCCCCAACTCCGAAACAGGACTTTCCTTATATGAATCTTATTCTCCGGACCATTCCGGATCTCCTCGTGATATCCCGGATCCCATCTGAGACTCTGAACAACATTCGGTCTCTTTCTCATCATTCCATAACTACTCAAAGAACGTCGAATCCTTAAGTGTGTCTCCCTACGGTTCGTGAATTATGCGGACATGATCGAGACACTTCTCCGAACAATAACCAATAGAGGAATCTGGAAATTCATATGGCTCCCACATATTTCTACGATTACTTTGCGATCGAATGAACCACTTACATACGATACCAATTTCCCTTTGTCTCACGATAGTTTACTTATCCGAGGTTATGATCGTCGGTATCTCTGCATACCTAGTTCAACCTCGTTACCGATAAGTACTCTTTTCTCGTTCTCGTGATATGTGATCCCTTGTGAGCCAGTCACATGCTTGCAAGCTAATTGGATGACATTTCACCGAGAGGGCCCAGAGTATATCTATCCGTCATATGGATGGACAAATCTCACTCTTGATCCATGTGTCTCAACCAATACTTTCCGAACACTCAATGCCACCTTTATAGCCACCCAGTTATGGTGTGGTGTTTGATGTCATCAAAGCATCCATCCGGTAAAGGTGATATGCATGATCTCATGGTAGAAGGAATTAGGTTACTATGTATCAGAAAGCATATAGCAATTGAACTATTAAAATGACTTGATCTTTATGCTACGCTTATCTATAGGAGTATGTCCACCATATCATTCTCCTAACGATATGATCTTGTTGTTAATAACATCTCAATGTTCATGATAGGGAAACCATAATCATTTATTAACCAACAAGCTAGTATTATATAGAGGCTTTACTAGGTACTTCAATTTAAGTTTACAAATCACACAAGTATTAATGTTTCCTTGTTAATACTATTATAGCACGAATATAAATATTTATCATAAACACAAAGATATAATAATAACTACATTTATTATTGCCTCTAGGGCATATCTCCAACAATGTTCCTATGAATTGTTTTGAAATATCTACCTTGGGTAAAGCCAGTGATAATAATTGTGCTCCTGTTATCTATGATAATCCTTTCTATTTGATAAATCTTATGATAATCCTTTATTTGCGCCTAATTTCGAAAAGCATGGCACTAAAGAGTTTTGCTTAGAAAATGTTTATGATAAATCTCTAGATGATGGTCCTCTTGATAATGATCAGTCATCTTGTTATAAAATTGTTAAAAGTGGGTTTAAAGATTTTAATCCCACTATTTTTAGGCTTGCTAGAAATTATGTGTTTATAGATCTTGAAAAACATGCTTTATTTGATAGTTATATTGTTGAGTTTATTCATGAGTCTACTAAAAATTATTATGAGAGAGGAAAATATGGTTGTAGAAGTTTTCATGGTACTGAAACACTTCTCTATGTGTTGAAAGTTTTGAAGCTGCTCTTGTTTTGTCTACCCATTCTTGTTACTATGTTCTTCTTTGATTTATTTTCTTACAAAATTCCTATGCATAGGAAGTGGGTTAGACTTAAATGTGTTTTGAATTTGCTTATTGATGCTCTCTTTTAGTTCAATTCTTATTTTTTAAGTGAGCATCTTCTCAAATTACCATGCCTAACTTAAAGGCGTTAAAGAAAAGTACTTCTTGGGAGATAACCCAATAGTTTTCTTGAGTCTTGGAAGTTATTACTTCTGTAATAACCTCTCCTTATCCATTTTATTTGATTTTTGTGCCAAGAATAACCTCTAATGAGAGGGAAATAACATTTGGGGAGTTGCTGTCCCGAAACAGATTTTTGTGCTCCACTGTAAACATTCATGTAAAATCTCTGTAAGTCGGATTGATCTGTAATTTTATGAATAAATACCCCAGGTTGTTAGATAAATTTCGTTAGTTCAACACTTTTTGATTTGAGCAATAGAAGGTCTTCGAAAAAATCGGTTTCTACCTGCTGGTCTGTTTTGATAGATTTCTGTCATTATTTGCATTTGCTTCTTATTGATTCCTTTTTGGTTTCTTTTTGGGAAATTGATCTTTTTGAGGAAATTGTTACAGTAGCTTGTGTATTTAGTGAAAGTTTTGCTGTTTTAAACTAAAACCCAAAGGTCTATTATCTTTTGAATACACTAATGTTGCTAATGAAGATTGTTTAAAGTTTTGTATGAAAGAAAAAAAATTCAGGTGTAAAGAAAGAATGATGTAATGAGATGAAGAATGGACAAAAGTTCAAGCTTGGGGATGCCACCCCGTAAGTCGGATTGAGCTGATATTTGTGTTCCACCAATAAAATTCGTATAAAATCTCTATAAGTCGGATTGAGCTAATATTTTCTGAATAAATCCCCCAGTATGTTAGCTATCTTTCGTAAGTCGGATTTGTGCTCCTGTAAGTCGGATTTTTGTGCTCCACCATAAAAATTCGTGTAAAATCTCTATAAGTAGGATTGAGATGATATTTTCTGAATAAATCCCCCAGTATGTTTGCTAACTTTCGTTAGTTCAACACTTTTTGTATTGAGTATTATAAGGTCTTCGAACAAATTGGTTTCTACCTGCTGGTCTGTTTTGACAGATTTCTGCCATTATTTCCATTTGCTTCTTATTGATTCCTTTTTGGGTTCTTTTTGGGATATTGAGCTTTTTGAGGGAATTGCTACAGTAGCTTGTGTCTTTAGTGAAAGTTTTGATGTTTTAAAAACTAAACCCCAAAGGTCTATTATCTTTTGAATACACTAATGTTGCTAATGAAGATTGTGTGAAGTTTTGTATGAAGGAAAATTTTCAGGTGTAAGGAAAGAATGATGTAATGAGATGAAGAATGGACAAAATCTCAAACTTGGGGATGTCACCCCAATAAATATTCAAGAGTTACAAGCGTCAAAGCTTGGGGATGCCCAAGGCATCCCCTTCAATAATAAAAATCTCAGGTCTTTCTAGGCACTTCGTTTTTATTGTTTCATGCATAATTGTGTTGTTCTTGGAGCGTCTTAGTTTTTGTTTTTGGTTTTGGTTTGTTTAGTTTGCTTGAATAAAGTAGTTGGACCCCCATTCTCGCCGTGTTGTTTCAAATAAGTTGATTGGTGTTGGAAAGGAGTAGGAAGTTCTTGCTTTAGTAGTACAAGATGAGCTTGCTTTGACTGTGACTTAGACTTTATCATGTCATGCTAGATGTTGTTTTGACCTTATGCTTAGTGATTATTGTTGTAGCATGACTTGTTCCAAACAATTAGTATTGCTTAATGTGCCTTGAAAGAATCATGCGTTGTTTTAGCATATAAAAGGACAGTATTGTGATATTCTCCTTTGATGTTTTGTTTGGGTTGACTTGGCACATGCTCATACCATGTTATGACTATGAACAAGTCACCTTATCCTCTATGATCATTTAGTTCTTGACTTGTAGTACCACTTTATGCTTTGATTAGTAATGTTTTGTCGCTCTTCATGATTATGGCCATTATTGATCTCTTAGTTGGTCGCTCTCAGTATTTTGCTAGCATCCACTTGTATGAGTAAGCTCTACTCATGCATCCAACTCCCAAGAGACCAAGTTATTCCAAAGTGTCCACTATAAATTCCTATGCATGGTTAGTGAAAGTGTGTTTTATCTATCTTCCAAATTAAACTTGTTATGAGAAAGTTAGTGATTAAAGCTCTCACAAACTTGATGGCACACTTTATTTTTCTTGCCCCTAAATAAACTTGAACCATTGTGTCATCTATGTTGTATATGCTTGCACTTATACGTTGGAATTAGCAGAACCATGCTGTCATGGGGAACGCTTTCAACATTGCACTTGTACATTGTACACAGTTGATATCATGCTCTTTTGTTTATGGATGTCGTCGGTGTGAAATAAAAGGGGAGCTTGTAAGTCCATGAAGTTATGTATGTGTGTTAGAGAAACACCTGGGCCGCTAGCCTAAGCCATGCCTAATCATGGTGGAAACTTGCAGCATCACCATAGTGAGCAATCTATGAAGATTTCTTCTTATAAAAAAGAGAGACATGTTGAAAAGAGGAAAGAGAGAAAAAAGCACCATTTTCCCATGGTAAATAAGAAAATTGCTGAGATGCTCATTGTCTGCTTTCCTTGTCATTTTGATATGGGAATGCTCCCGTGTCATGTGCAAGGGGTACCCTGTTGGCGGTTCTCTATGATACATATGTATTTACTATGACAAGAACTTACCGGTGACTAAAGTTGAGTAGCATGAGGAGCGGCCCTCGTACTCAAGGGACATGAGATTGCCAACTTATACTTTGTCAAGCATATACTCCATAGTTTTTTCACTTTAACCTTAATCACTTCAAGATGCTTATGATAGGGGCAATGAGAGCTGAAAGCTAACAAGTACCATAATTTTTGGAAGCTCTTTATGTGACTTAAAATCCCTGCTTGCTTTTATGAAGGGCCTTTATTCCACTATTATATTGAGTCTTCACCTTCTATCCTTAGGAACCAATTAAGAGAGCATAGTTGCCATTCTTAGTTCTATGTGCATTGTCCCAAAACTTATTGATTGATTCATATTTTTGATATTGCTTGTTCTTGAACTACTTGTATCTAGTCACTTTTATGAACTTTGAAGGTGTCCTATGCATTTATTACTACTCCATGAGGGACAAACTGAATGCCACTATGCTATGTTTTCTATATGTGAAACAAACAAACGTCTTTCAATGCATTTTTATTCATGAATCTTTGTTTCTATCCTTTCATATTGCATGCTTAGTTACTTTGTCTTATTGTTAGAAGTCCATCTTTCATGCTCATGTTTAGAGTACTTTGATCCCAGCTTTCAATGCTTGCAAATGGTTTGATCTTGATTTTGATGGTGCATGTCACCTAAAAATTTGTTCTTTTTATCACTTACCTACTTGAGGACAAGCAGGAGTTAAGCTTGAGGATGTTTGATACGTCGTAAACGTATCCATAATTTTTGATGTTCCATGCTTGTTTAGTATCTACTTTGCTTTGTTTTGTCTACACTTTTAGGTATTTTTATATGTTTTCTGGAACTAACCTATTAACAAGATGCCACAGTGCCAGTTGCTTGTTTTCTATTGTTTTTGGTTCCAGAAAAGTCAAAAAATGAATATTCTCGGAATTGGACGGGACAAAAGCCAAAGTCAATATTTTATCGTGGGAAACATAGAGCGAGAAGATAAGACAGAGAAGGGACACGAGGGGCCACACCCCTGGCCGCGCGGCCTGGCCTGGCCCACACCTGGGGGGGTGCAGTGATGACCCACAAGTATAGGGGTGTATCGTAGTACTTTCGATAAATACGAGTGTCGATCCCAACAAGGATCAGAAGCAGGGCCGTCTCTAGAAATTTGAGGCCCATGTGCGAAACACAAAATAGGACCCTGAACTTGAAAAAAAGCACATAATAATAATAACTAAAACACACTTTCACTTCATTATATAACTTCAACATGTGGGATTCCTTATAATACATAGAAATATCTCAAATATATGAGATTCGCTCTTGGTCTATCAAGACCACCTCTTTTAGACCGATCCATTGCTACTAGTATTTTTTGAAGAGCTGGAGTCTTAGTTTCTATTTCAAGATGACATTATTCTTCATGCTTTAAAAACTAAAAAATATACTAAGATCAAATTCAAAGAATAAATGGATTAACCTTTCATGTCAAGATAAGTAAATAGGAGAAGATCGTGCAAACCTTGATTGGCTTTCGAGTTTGAGGCAGAAATGAAAACGACATTGACTGACTGAAGCAGGGAGATGCTAACGGCGGAACACGCACTTGGGCAAACGTGCAGATGTGGCAGCCTGGGCAGAACACGCACAAGTACAAGTGTGGCGTTCTCGCTGTTTTATGGAATTGCGCAGGCAGAACGGATCGATCGCCATGATTAGATCTACATGGAATTATATTGACCAAAATCGCCTCAGATCGGTTGATCAGGAATGAGAGACTGTCGTCTAGACTGTGAAGATGTGATGGCGCTGGGCCATCGCTAATTTGCTCGAGGAAAAGTTGTTAGGGACGTTAGCAAATGGGGGACTTGGCTAACGGGCTTCCAGTTGGACGAAAAATCCAGGGCGAAGAGGTGTTTGGTTGGGCTACGCACTGGGATATGGGGGCCCCAAAAATTTTGGGGCCCTGTGCGGTCGCCCAGCTCGCACGGGCCCCTCGACGGGCCTGAGCAGAAGGTGTTAACTAGTGGTATGGAGCAGGAAATCTTTGTAAATATTAAAGCAAGAAAATAAAGTGCAAGTAAATAGTTTTTTAGGGGTTTTATGATAAAGCAAGAAAATAAAGTGCAAGTAAATAAGACAGCAAACAAATGCAACAAGTGGCCCAATCCTTTATTAGCAAAGGACAAGCCGGTGGAAATACTAATGAGGACCAAACATTCTCGAGAACACATGGGAATACTGTCAAGTGCTTTCGTTTCATATAGTTGATTAATCTTCTTTGGTTTTATAAGTGTTGTGTGGGTGAACCTGTGCTAATATACCGACCTTATTTGGACTAATACATACTTGTGATTAAACCCCTTGCAAGCATCCACAACTACAAGAAAGCAATTAAGATATAAACCTAATCATAGCCTTAAACTCTGAGATCCTACACTCCCTTGTGCAATGGTTTCCTAACGGGGGTTCAGGTTTCTGTCACTCCAGCAACCCCACAATTAGTAGCAAAATATATAATGCATTCCCCTAGGCCCATAAATGGTGAAGTATCATGTAGCCGATGTTCACATGACACCACTATAAGAATAGCACCATAACTTAAATATTAAACCATTGAATAATACCTCAACACAAATCCACTACTAACAACATGACTTCTCCCATGTCCTCAAGAACTAAACAAACTACTCACGAGACATCATATGGATCAAGATCAGAGATGATATAATAATATATAACAATCTAAACATAAACAATAATTCAATGGTTCCACTCACAAGCATCAACTACAATAGTAATCAACAACGAGAAAGTTTCCCCTAAGAACTATGCAAGATTCAACACAATTGTTATATCGGGATGGTGTGGCGATGATGGTGCTGGTGGAGATGATGGTGTGGATGATGATGATGATGATCCCGATGAAGTCTTGCTTGATGACGGTGTTGATGGCGACGATCTCCCCTCTCCGGGAAGGAATTTCCTCGGCAGAAATTTGTCTGCCGGAGAGCTCTTTCTCTCTCGGTGTTTTCCGCCCCATAGAGGCGGCAAAATCTTTCTGTGGTTGCTCCCCGTGTATTAGGGTTTTGAGGAGAAAATATAGGCGAGAGGGCGGAGCCAGAGGTGGGCCAGGGTGGCCACACCCCATGTAGGCGCGGCCTAGGGTGGCCCGCACCTGGGGGTGGGCCCCGTGTGGCCCAACTCCGCCTCCCCTTCTGGCATTCTTCTTCTTCTGGGAAAATAGAGTTTTCCGTAGTTTTTCTAGTATTTTTCTGATCTTCACGAAATTGCATCAAAACACCGCCTTTTCCATCAGAATCCTGACTCCGGCAGTTCATCCTCCAAGAATCATCCAACATACAAAAATAGATGAAAAGACATAAGTAACACCTCTTAATATGAAATATATCAATGAATAGAGGCAAATTATGATATAGAATGGTGATGCAAATTGGACGTATCATGCAGCCGCCTCGGGCTCCCTCTTCTCCTATAAGAAGCCCTCGATACCTAAACCATAAGGATCCGATCAATCTTCCACAAAATAGTTCGTAGCCGCTGCCACCATCTCCCCTAGATCGGGGGGATCTGAAGCTCTTCCCGGCACCCTAACGTAGGGTAGAGATTGTCCCGGAGGCCTTCTTCATCACCATGCCAGCCTCCAGTATGTTGCGTGAGTAGTTCCACCTTGGACTACGGGTCCATGTAGTACCTAGATGGTTGTTTCTCCTCCTTTGTGCTATCATGTTTAGATCTTGTGAGCTCCGTTCATGATCAAGATCGTCTATTTGTAATTATGCATGTTGTGTTTGCGGGGATCCGATGGATATTGAGATTACTATGTCAGATTGGTTAATGATTCTATCTTATTGATTCTATCATGTCTGTGTTGTTTGAGATCTTGCATGCTCTCCGTTTCTAGTAGCTATCTTGGCCAAGTAGATGCTAGTGACTTCAAGAGGGAGTATTTATGCTCGATAGTGGGTTCATGCCTCTAATGAATCTGGGGAAGTGACAGAAATCTCTAAGGTTGTAGATGTGTTGTTGCTACTATGGAGAAAACAACAATATCTTGTTCATGGAACAATTGTATTTTTTACTTTACACGCCTTGCTTAAAACAGTTATCCGTTGCTTGCAACTTAATACTTGAGGGGGTTCAGATGATACCTGAAGGTGGATTACTAGTCATAGATGCAGTTGGATGGCGGTCTATGTATATTGTTGTAATGCCCAATCAAATCTCATAGGATCATGAATGTCTAGTATTGCATTGTTATGCCTTGCTCTGTCCTGTCAATTGCCCCGCTGTAATTTGTTTACCCAGCATGTTATGTTGTTTATCTTATGGAGAACACCTCTAGTGAACTATGGACCCTGTTCCAATCTTTACCATTGATACATCTTCCACTGTTCCTGTTTACTTTCTGCAAACCACCATTACCTTCCACACCATATAGTTCATCCTTTGTTTTCAGCAAACCGGTGATATTGACAACCTCACTGTTTGTTGGGGCAAAGTCTTGAGTTTGTGTTGTGCAGGTTTCTAAGTTTCTAGCAAGACCTTTGAGTCGTTTCCTTCCTCCTACTGGTTCGATAACCTTGGTTTATTTCTGAGGGAAAACTTGCTGTTGTGCTGATCATACCTACCTCTTGGGGTTTCCCAACGAAGATCTATAGTGATCTGAGCCGCATCCTCATTTCCATATTAAATTCATTAAATATCTCATCTATGTTCATTTGGCACAACCATATTAGCGTCTCAATCTATCCATATAGATATTTATGCCTAATATTCGGGGTTTTCCTAAGACTTTCATCGAAATGAAATTCTTAACATGTGTCAATAAAAGATACATCATTTCCAATCAACAAGATGTCCTCCACATAATGTATTAGAAATATGTCTTAGCGCTCCCTTAATTTCTTGCAAATGCAAGAATCTTCATTGTCTTCGATGAATTTAATCCTTTTAACAGTTTCATCACGGTGAAGTTTCCAACTCCGCGATGCTTACTTCAACCATTGAAGTTTGCATGCCCTTTTAGCATCCTTTGAATTAACAAACCCCTTTGGACCATGGCATGTACACATCCTAGGTAACCATTTTATTAGAAGAACTTTGTTTTATTTGTTCAACTACCATATACCAAAATTATGTGTAGTGGTTGATATATTAATCCGTTCAGACTAAATATCGCTATGACAGATCAAATCTTGTCATAGTCAACTCCTTGAATATTGTCGTAAAATATTTTACGACATGTCGACTATTTCATAGATGTGAAACATCCATGTCTGTTTCTCTATAGATCCAAATAGGTCCGATAGGTTTTACACCTTTCCAGAGGGTCTTCCAAGTTCAAAAACTTGATTTCTCGTGTATGGAACTGTCATGGATTTTATGGCTTCAAGCCATTTGATGGAGTCAGGATCCATCATCGCTTATTTGCATGTAGTCGGTTCATCATTGTCAAATAATAATGATTTACTCTCAAATCTTAGTATTTGATTGTTTACCCGACCTACTTGGTTCAATAGGAACTTAGACCTCTGTGACCACAACCTTTGAGACACATGAGCCATGAGCATTATGGCTATGTCCGGGACATTTTCTGGTGCTCGCAACTCAGCACATATATCTAAGGTTCAATAACCTTATCAAAGTTCTATTGTCCTCCCACTTAACTTTTCACAAAAATCCTCTCGAGAAACTTTATGTTCTAAGCGACAAACACTTTTGTCTTCAGTGTTATGGAGGAACACCCAACGGTTATTCGAAATGACCCACAAAGACATGCTCATCCGACTTTGGTTGTAAACATTTTTCTTATGTCTAGCATACCAAAACTTAAGAAAGGACATCTTGGTTTTTATCCCAAACCATAACTTATATGGTGTCATTTCAACGGATCAAGATGGAGCTCTTTTCAGTGTAAAAGCGATAGTCTCTAAAGCTTTAATCTTTTAAAATATAATAGCACTTTAATAAATGACACCTTTGATCTTACCATGTCAAACAGGGTCCTTTGAGACACATGAGCCATGAGCATTATGGCTGTGTCCGGGACATTTTCCGGTGCTCGCAACTCAGCACATATATCTAAGGTTCAATAACCTTAACAAAGTTCTATTGTCCTCCCACTTAAATTTTCACAAAAAATTCCTCTCGAGAAACTTTATGTTCTAAGCGACAAACACTTTTGTCTTTAGTGTTATGGAGGAACACCCAATGGTTATTCGAAATGACCTACAAAGACATGCGCATCTGACTTTGGTTGTAAACATTTTTCTTATGTCTAGGATACCAAAACTTAAGAAAGGACAACTTGGTTTTTATCCCAAACCATAACTTATATGGTGTCATTTCAACGAATCAAGATGGAGCTCTTTTCAGTGTAAAAGCGATAGTCTCTAAAGCTTTAATCTTTTAAAATATAATAGCAGTTTTATAAATGACACCTTTGATCTTACCATGTCAAACAGGGTTTCATTACATATCTAGAACACTCCATATTCCTATGGTGTTTAGGAAATGCAAATCTCTAGGTGTTCTGCTAAACTTGTAACTCAAATATATTCCTTTATGATCAAATCATAAATTCTTTATTTTCTTGTTACAATGATTTTTCGCTTCATCTTGAAAGTCTTTGAACATTTTCAAATATTTCACACTTCTTCCTCATTAAGTAAAAATACACAGATATTCACTTAAAATTCTGAAGAAAGCATATGAAGTTGAAATCCATCGCTCACAAGTACACATAATGGACTATATATATCAATATGTACAAATTCCAATAAGTTAGTCGTTCTTTTTTGGCCTTTGAACGAAGTTTCAATTATCTCTAGGAAAGTCTCACAAGTATCATTTGATCAAAATCAAAAGACTCCAAAATTCCATCAAGATAGAGTTTCTACATGTTTTATTTCCAATATAATTTAAATGGCGATATCACTTCGTAAGTGATTTTTCAATCATTTGTCTTACGTCATTCTTAGCATTTAGTTTTATCGGCATGGTGACGGTGGCTCATATCAATGTAGAGCTTCATTCGGAGTCCCCAAGAGGAAGGTGTGATGAGCACAGCAGCAAGTCTTCCCTCAGTAAGAAACCAAGGTTATCAAACCAGTAGGAGGAAGAAAACGACTCAAAGGTGTTGCTAGCAACTTGGAAACCTGCACAACACAAACTCAATACTTTTCCCCAACGAATAGTGAGGTTGTCAATCTCACCGGTTTGCTGAAAACAAAGGGTAAACTTTATGGTGTGGAAGGTAATGGTGGTTTGCAGAAAGTAAACAAGAACAGTGGAAGATATATCAATGGTAAAGATTGGACCGGGGTCCATAGTTCACTAGAGGTGTTCTCCTTAAGATAAACAAACATGGCATGCTAGGTAAACAAATTATAGCAGGGCAATTGATAGGACTGAGCAAGGCATAACAATGCAATACTAGACATTCATGATCCTATGAGATTTGATTGGGCAATGCAACAAGATACATAGACCGCCATCCAACTGCATATATGACTAGTAATCCACCTTTAGGTTATCATCTGAACCCCCTCCAGTATTAAGTTGCAAGCAACGAATAACTGCTTTAAGAAAAGTGTGTAAGGTAAACAATCCACTTGTTCCATGAACAAGAGACTGTTGTTTTCTCCCTAGTAGCAACAACACATCTACAACCTTAGAGATTTATGTCACTTCCCTTAGATTAAATAGAGGCATGAACCCACTATCGAGCATAAATACCCCTCTTGGAGTCACTAGCATCTACTTGGCCAAGATAGCTACTAGAAACGGAGAGCATGCAAGATCACAAACAACACAGACATGATAGAATCAATAAGGAAAAACCATTAATCAATCTGACATAGTAATCTCAATATCCATCGGATCCCTGCAAACACAACATGCATGATTAGAAATAGATGATCTTGATCATGAACGGAGCTCACAAGATCTAAACATGGTAGCACAAAGGAGGAGATACAACCATATAGCTACTACATGGACCCGTAGTCCAAGGTGGAACTACTCACGCTTCATACCGGAGGATGGAATGATGATGAAGAAGGCCTCCCGGATGATCTCCCCTCCGGCAGGGTGCCGGGAAGAGCTTCAGATCCCCCCGATCTAGGGACAATGGTGGCGGCGGCTACAGACTGTTTCATGGAAGATTGATCGGGTCCTTAGGGTTTTGGTATCGGTGGGTCTTTTTAGGCAAAGAGGCGAGACAGAGGGCAGCCACGACGGCCGCCCCCCCCCGAGCGCGGGCTAGGGTTAGCCGCGCGGCCAAGGGGTGTGGCCCCCTGGTGGCTCCCCTTCGTCTCGTATTTTGGCTCCGTGTTCCCCACGGTAAAATATTGACTTTGGCTTTTGTCCCATCCAATTCCGAGAATATTGTTTTTCTGCCTTTTCTGGAACCAAAAACAGAAGAAAACAGGCAAGTAGCACTGTGGCATCTTGTTAATAGGTTAGTCCAGAGAAACATATAAAAACACCTCAAAGTGTAGACAAAGTAAAGCAAAGTAGATACTAAACAAGCATGAAACATCAAAAATTATAGATACGTTTTCAATGTATCACGTGGTTTCTCCAACTAGATTTGTAAATCATCCATCTTTTATGGAATACGGTAATTATTTGAATAATATTTTGTTCTCATAATACCTAAACAAAATAATAATTATTAATACAAATCTTGAAGGCAAGCTTTTGATGTCAACGAGAAATACAACCACACTTTGTTTGTTTTCGATGAACATCATCACATGTTCTCTTGCTACTTACTTAGGCCATTGTAGTTCATGAGTTGTATTGTTCTGTATGATATTTCACACCAACCAATTCGTTATCCAATACCTAAGAACCACATTGTTTAACAAGCAAAGAATACAATCATAACATGTATATCATCTATATACCTAAGATGGACATTTCCAGTCTTTTCTTTTTCTGCCAAATATTTCTGAGATTCTCTTTCAGCATTTCCTTTCCCTTTTTTAAAAGAATTTATCAACATCAACAGTGGCGTCATATACATGAGACATAGTCCAAAGCGTGTATAGTAAAATACTGATACCTGTGGACTTGCACTTTGAAGTAGATCACCATCATCAAATGTTTGGCATTATTTTAAAATCCATTCTTTAGTAATCTTTTAGTGTAGCAAACATTTTACCTACATCTTATATTCATTATTATCATGACAAATTTCATGATCAAGCTGCTATAGCTTATAAAGGTGAATCGCGAGTATAATGTTACTTTCCAAAACCTTTTTGGAGGATTATGATGTCTAGCGTCTCCAACCTTCACAAATTCTCATCCAATATGAGATATATTTTGCTAAATTATACTCTATCATATTGAAACCAAAAACACTGTTTCAGATATTGCAATATCTTCCACACATGATGATTTTTGAAACAATCCTTTCAGCTCCTAGATAACCTTGATACTAAATCAAGTATCATGGAGGCAAACATGATATTTATATACTAACACTCGAATTGTTACTCTTAATTTAATACTAATTATTAAACTTCACGGAGTTTGCTGAAAAGTTTGAAATAGGACTTCAAACTTTAGATTGACACTCAAAACAATACGATACCAATTTGTAAAGTAAATATCCAGAATTCTATAGTTCTATTATCTCAATTATAACTAAGTACATGGTAGAAAATGAATGCCAATGAATACAATAAATTATGCAAATTCACTTTGATTTAATTTATGATAAATTGAGTTTGAATAATCCAAATTAGAAATAAACTCCCTCTCAAAACCAACATCCCTCTAGTTGTTTTGGTGATTACATGAACCAAATTCACTACACCAAGACCGATCATCACGTGAGTTGGTGAAGCTTCAAAGGTGCGCATCAATATGGGCATCATATCAACCATATGACTCATGCTTTACCTTTCGGTTCGTGTTCCAAGGCCATGTATGTACATGCTAGGATTTCCAAGTAAGAACTTTAGTACTAGCGCGTGTAAAACTTTCTTACACCCGTTGTATGCGAACTATGAGTCTATCACACCCGATCATCACGTGGTGTCTCAAATCGACAAACTTTTCAACGGTGTATACTAAGGAAGAACACATTTTTATCTTGATATTTAAATAAGGGATCATCTTATAATGCTACTAAGGCGCCATACAAACAAAATAAGATACAAACAAACATCATATGCAAAAAGTGATATGATATGGTTCTTGCACTTGATCACTATCTCGTGCATCATGGTATGATCTTTATCATTCCTATGTGTGTAAGGACAAGGTCTATGGAACTTACACTTTGACATATTATAGTTTCCAATAGTATTAATCCATACTATAAATTATAATACTACCATATCATAGTACTTGCCCGGCAAAACCAAAAACTAGATGACTCTAATTTATCTTTTGCATGTTTTACATGGCCAAGGGATTTAGGAGATAGAACCATTCATACCTATGAACATGGAACCACAACGATAATAATCAAATTATTGGCAAATCGTTGTAAATTAGATATTGACTATAGTAGGAGAGGCATACACCCGCAAGCCACTTATGCAAAACTAGTTGCATGTCAAGCGTGGAACAGGTCTCATGTGCAAGGACATGTAATGTTTGTCTGGGACGCTTCATCCCACTATGCTACCAATATCTAAAATACACATAAGAAGCAATAACATGACCATCAGCGCCCACATACTCATATGTGTACTACCCGTGCAAAGCATCTACGCATAGATCCAGCTTTGATACCATTGTTGGGTTCGCAGCATAGAAAACAAAATTTTCCTACGATGGGAACAATATACGCCATGATCCATCTATCTAGATACAATCAACGAGTGGATATACATCCAGAATACATACCCTTGAAGACCGACAAAGCTTTACGAGTATGGACTCATTGGTGATGTAGTCGATCTCTTGCCAATCTCAAGATCGTGTAGAAGTCCAATAGCCCCGCAACTTAGCGGAGCATCCGTGATCGCACACACGTCAGGAAACCCCGATAATCTCCACGCCCTCGCTCCAGCAAAGCAGCGGAAGCAGCAAATCCTTGCTCCAGAAAAGCCACCAGGAACATGTATCTCGTTGATCCGAGACCATGGGGAAATTCTAGAGGGGGAGAGAGATTCTTTGTGAGGAGGTGTGTGTGAGATGTGAGAGGAGGGGTGCCTTTTATAGGAGGAGGGGGCAGCCAAGGTCCATGGCCTAGCATCCATGGTGGATGCCCCCACCTCTTCCTCATTCATGTGGGTGGAGCTTTCACTCACACAAATGCCCCACCATTTTCTTCACTCAAAATCCATTAAATTTCCACAAAATTTAATGTAATCTCTCATTTAATAAAAATACTTTTATTTATTTATTTATTCAGAATTTTGTTAATTACATTAATTAATAAATATTCATAGAAAATCCCTTGCAACATTTCAATTTCACATGCAGAACTAGTTTCACCAATTTCACCCAAAACAATTCCGGTTTACATTAAAATAATTCCAGCGCTTTCATAATTTTTTCTCTGGCATCTTATTTTCTCCAAATGGTGGTTGTATCCCCTAAGTGTGTCACCCTATGGTTCGTTAATAATGCAGACATGATCGAGACCCCTCTCTGATCAATAATCAGCAGCGGGACCTAGAGATCCGTACTGACTCCCACATATTCAACGATGACTTCTTGTGATCGTGTGAACCTTTTACATTGTAACTATATCCCTTTGTCTCGTGATATTTTACATGTATGAGATTCTATCATCGGTATCCCCATACCTAGTTTGATCTCGTTACCGACATGTACTCTTTTCTTGTTCTCGTGATATAACATTCTAGTGATCCCCATCACTTGCTTGCAAGATATATCAATGTGATATCATCGAGAGGGCCCAGAGTATATCTCTCTGTCATTTGGATGGGCAAATCCCACTCTTGATCCATGAGCCTCTACATAACACTATCAGAGTATCTGAACTCACCTTTATAGTCACCCTGTTACGGTGTGACGTTTGATGTTATCAAGCTACTCTTCCGGTGTTAGTGATTGACATGATCTCATGGTCTAAGGACTAAAGTTACTTGTAACAATGTTATAGCAATTTAAACATAATGACTATGATCATATTACTATACTTCAGATGAATATTCATCACATCATTCCACCATAACAACATCCAATGTCCATGATCAGGAAACCTTGATCATCTTGTTAATCAACGAGCTGGTTTACATATGAGAGGCATAACTAGGAACTATGTATTTGTTTATTAAACACAGATGTATTAACGTTTCCAATTAATACAATTATAGCATGAGAAATAAACATTTATCATAAACAAGGAATAAGATAATAACGACCTTATTATTGCCTCTCGGGCATATTCCCTTCACCCCCCCTCCTCCCTCAAAACCCAGTATTACTTGCGTAATCCTAAGTCCCAACTAAGGCTATTGGATGATAACCCACCAGCCAACCTTGGTCGTTGGATATGGTCTTCTAGAATGCCACCCACAACCCTGAAACATAATTATGACGAGTCGTTGGATCGCTTTGCCTGGATGGTTTAGATTGTATTTTGTAAGGGCGATCCGTGAGCAGGTTTTTCCTGCAACTTGATTGGCGGGACATGGTGAGGCGATTTAACCAAACTCTTGGTGCATTTTCTGCATTGCTAGCAAGAAATTTAAAACATCCTAAAAATTATGAAAAAAAATAAAAATGTTGTCAACGTACATCAATTATATGTCGCCTACAACGAATTCAAATATAGTTCACTCCAATAGTTCAGACTCACTAAAAACTCTAAAAAAGAGATTATTCTGCCCACTTTTTTCTACTCCTCTTCCTAGTCTTCTATCTCGAACTGCATAGATAACATTTGAAGTTGATTTAAATAAATATGGTCTAAATGCCAAATTACACATGTTTTGAATCTTACCTTTCATTAGGAGAATCATATAAAGATGAAATAGGGAGGGATTTATTGTTTTTCATGTAGTTAGCAGAAAGATCTTACAGAACATCTTTAGTAACCCTAGCAACTTCTTCAAATTATAGTTCACCTACTTATTTTTTCTTCCCCTTGTGCTTTCTCTTTTGTTTCTTATTATTCTTACCCACCTCTAGCAACTTCTTGATACATTTTCTTCTGGCACCCCTCATTCTCTAGTAACTTGCTGCTCATCAACTTCATCCTACACTTCCTACACATCATCCGACTGCTGCACTTCCACAACTTGATGTGTTTCCACAACTTCATCAAGCTCATCTCCTTCCTTTTTATTCCTTTCCTGCTTCTTCTTTTTTCTTATTCTTCCCATCCTCCAGCAACTTATGTGACATATTTTCTTCCGGCATCCCTTGTTCTCCATAAAATTGTTGCTCGTCACCTTCCTCTAACACTTCCCGCACATCATCAGACTGTTGCACTTCCACAACCTGATGCATTTACCCAACTTCATCAAGCTCGGCTTTGTCATTTTTCTTCCCCTTCCACTTCCTCTTTGTTTTGGCTTATTATTTCCTCCCTCCAGCAACTCATAAGATACATTTTCTTCTAGCACAACTCGTTCTTCAGCAACTTACTCATCAAGTCCATCCTACAATTCCTACATATCATCATATTGTTGCGTTACACGTTCTTCATCAACTTGCTACATTTCCACAACATGCTCAACCTCAGCATAGCTCTGCTTCTCTAAACAAGAAGCTTCAATTTTTCCTCAAAAGCTTCAAATCTTGCTTCCCTAATGTGAACAGAGACATGATCATCATCTTCAAAATAATGCGGAAGTGGGTTTTTGCATGACCTCTTAATATGACCAAATCCTCCATACCGTTTGCTTTTCTTTTTCCTTGCGCCTAACTTTGAGCCCTTTTTAGTGGATGCTTTGATCCTTATCTTTGTAAGCCTACCAGGTGGTCTCCTAAGAACCGGTGGATCAAGTTTGAATCCTAGATCGATAATCTCCCAATTATTTTCATCAACCATCAGTGCTACATTTACTGCATAAGTTGCAACAAAATTTCCACAGAAAAATAGCTATTAAAAAATTTTCTATTACAGCACCATCACCTCTTAGCTTTAAGATGAAGTACAGTGCATGGTGACAAGTCAAACCAATAATTTTCCAATTCCTGGCAGAACAAGTCCTATTTGCAATGTCTACGGGGTACGTCCTTTCAATTCCATGCTTGTCTTTTGCATAAACTTAGCTAATTTATCGGAACTTCTGATCATCCTCATCTTTAGTGTCCTTGTTTTTGCATTTAGTAACAAAACTATATTTGGCACTACTTTATGTCCTACAAATTTTCTTGCATAGATTATTTGCCTAAAATGTATCTTCGCCATTATGCATTGTCTTATTGCATCTAGCAAAGTAACAGTTATTGTGATTTGATGCTCCTAGTCTTAGAATTTAAGATCTCTACCAAATTGTTGCAAACATTATCCACTTTGCATAACTAACCAAACTTGCTTCAGCCCATAATTTCATGTGATGATCTTCAAGGTATTCTTTCACCTTGGTCACTGTATACATGTTCTGCATGTAAGTGGCATGCCTTCTTGGGGTGTATGTGTATGATGATGGACACAAGTTGTCTTCAAAGATAGTCCCTTTGAACTTCTTTGTGAAGTTAGTAGCAAGGTGTCACATGCATTTTCTATGCTCAACCCCGGTAATTACAGCATTAACAACATTCTCTAGCCCTTTGCATGCATCATTGTGTATCGCCAAGCCTTTAGGGTGACCAATTAATGCTTGTAGTATCTCCATAAACCATATCTAGATTTCATTAGATTCACCCTCAAGAACAGAATAAGCAATGGGAAATAACCAATTATGGGCATTTATAGCATAAGCTATCCCCTAAACTTTCCTATTAAAACAGTTGTGTATATTGGCCAGTATGGCATGCATCCCTCTAAGCTCCCCTTTCAACATGTCTTCAAGCTGACAAAATATCTCCTAAAGCATTTCTTATCTGTCATAAAATACTTGATCCTTTTTTATATCTTTTGTCTTCCTCTCACTACCTCGTAGTCAATGTCAATACACTCCCAGGTGATTCCCTTTCTACCTCTCCTTTGAAACTATACAATATGTGGAAACTGTCATTCCACTTGCCTTGAATAAAGTACAAATCCATATCCTTCCCATTAAAAACTCTATGGTAAGGAATCAAAACGTTAAACTTATCACTAAGCTTCGATCTAAGTTGAGCAGGTCCAATGGATTGATCCTGCCTCACCCAACCAAGTACATTAGCAGCAGTCCACTTTTTTGTAGTAGGTCTTATTTTATCACTTAAAGAAGTATTAGAGAAGTTGTGTTTCTTTTCGTTTACCTTGATCTGCATTCGACAACAATTTAGTAAATCAAAACGCATACATATATATCATCATATTAAATCTGACAAAATGAATCAAAAGTTAGCCATTGCAACCTGAAATGGGTGTCCACCCCTCATTAGGGATGCATGCAGTCTCCACTTACACACTTGACTTTCCCTATAATGCATCTTAAATCTTTTTTGGTCACTATTTTCAATGATATAATCAAACCCAAATTTTATTGCAAATGTGGCAACTGCATCTCAGTAGGCCTCCACGGTCTCAAAGACAACCCCCTCGTCAATTGTAGGGTTCTTGAAAGGGCATTTATTGTCATAATCACTTTTGGTGTTCGTTAACAACAAGTAAATCATTTCACAGTTTGTCACTGTCCACAGGTTGATATTATGATAAGTGAAAAGAGGCACCCTCTCACTTGGGAAAAGTCCATACTCATTTGACACATGTCTGTAAACTCCAGACCGGAGTCTCCGGTCTGCCAAGACCGGAGTCTCCGGTGTGGTCTGGAGTTTCCGGATCTGTCTCCGGTGGTGTCTTCAGGATCTAGGTTGGGACATACTGACTAGGGGTCCGGAGCCTGCACTGGAGGATACTCCGAAGTCTCCGGTTCTTGCTTAGTCTGGAGTCTCCGATGTTGGAAGACCGGAGTCTCTGGTGTTGCTGGGTCATGATTGGTCTGGGTCATTCAGATGGGCGGTCCGGAGGCTGGTCCGGACATTGGCCGGATTCTCTGGTCTACAGACCGGAGTCTCCGGTCTGACTTTTCTACAATGGTCAGAAAACGGTTCATGGAGGGGGCTGCCTATAAAAAGGGACCCTTATCTTCTTCCTCCAGCCGCTCGAGCTACTCAAGAACACCAACTCCATTAGAGCCACCAAATCTACAAGATCTCTTTATCCAACCATCCAAAGTCATTGATCTTTGGAGAATCGAAGGAGGAGGCCTTGATCTACATCTTCACCAAGAGAGATCTTCATTTCCCCCTCATTCACTTGAGGGCCCCCAAGCTCTAGTGTTTCATTGGAAACCCTAACTTTGATTTGGTTCTTACAAGCTTGTCTTTGATTTGTCTTGACAGATTGCTTGTATTTGGGAGCCTCCAATTAAGTTGTGGATGTGTGCCCCGAACTTGTTGTAAAGGTGCCGACTTCCACCTCAAAGGTTGCCGATATAGTGGAAGGTGGATCGAGCCCGTTGGGGTGAGATTCATCGGAGAACAAGGGAAGCCTCTCGTGGCGTTGGTGGTTTGAAACCACCCCCTCTCCAAACGTAGACGTACTTCCCCTCAAAAGGAAGGAACTATGGGAAACAAATCCTTGTGTCTCCGTGTCCACTCCTTTGGTTACTTCTATCCTTTACCGCACTTTACTTACTTGTTCTTGCTTAGTGTTGTGTTAGTTTGTGCATGGTTTACATATAGGTAAATTCACCGTAGTTGCATAATCTAGAGAATTTACCTTTCTTGTCAAACCCTAATTTGAAAAAGAAGAAAATTTTAAGTAGCACCTATTCACCCCCCCTCTAGGTGCCCATACAATCCTTTCAATTGGTATCAGAGCCTCGGCTCTTTATTTGGGCTTCACCGCCTAAGAGAATATGGGTAGCCAAGATGGGGAAGGTGATGGTGAGCCTACTACGGTTACCATGGAAGATCTCAAAAACTTGGAAACAAGATTGAGCTCTTCCTTGGTCAACGAAGTCAAGAAGATTCTTGAGCAACTTCTTACAGACAAAGATGGCTCATCATCCCCTTCTCCTCAAGAGGATCCTCCATCCGTTTTACCTAAAGGGGATACTCCCGTATCCCCCGAGGATAGAATGGTTGGGGTAAACAAGACAACACTAATTCCTCCACACAAAATGATGGTGGGAAGGGTGAGCACCGTGATTCATGGTACTCTCCCGACCCACCAATCCCTCACCCTCATGTATACAATAGAGGTGACCCACCTAAGCTTGAAGAATCTGCTACCTTTGCTCAATGGCAATCACTAATGAGAACTCATATGCGCAGCTCCTGCATTGAACTATGGAACATCATCGAGCATGGACTCTTTATTGGGGATCCAAACAACTTGACAAGAAGAGAGGTTGTCAATAGTCAACTCAATGCCACTCCTTTGCATATGATTCAACAAGGATTGGGGACAAAGGATTATCCACACATTGAGCACTTTAGCATTGACAAGGAAGCTTGGGATGCCCTCAGTGTATTGTTTGTTGGAAATGAGAGTATGAGGAGGAACCGATATGATGCGCTAAGCAATGAAGCCGAAGGCTTCTATATGAAAGAAGGTGAAGATCACGAAGACATGTACCGAAGGCTCAAGACCACCGCCACCGCTTTTAGAAACATGGGTGCCTCACATGTGGATGATGCATGGATAAAAAGGAAATATGTGAGAGCACTCATGCCTTTTGAGCCCACTGACTTGAAGAGCCTACAAGGAAGACACAACTACCATCTCATGATCTCAAATGAAGTTATGCAAGAGATGGCTGCTTTCAAAGTTGCCGCCAAGAATGCCAAAGATGCTCGTGCCCGTGCCCTTGGTATGAGCAATGTTGTCAATGTTGCTTTGAAGTCCAATGTTGTGGACCATGGAGATGAATATGATAGTGATGAAGGGCTCTCCATGGACCACCCCGATGAAGTCAAGATTGCTCATAGTCAATATATGGCCTTCTATGCAAAGAACTTTTGGAAGAACCCTGCCAAGGCCAAGATGGAAATGCAAAGAAAAAGCAACCCAAATGGGAAAAGAGAAAATACAACTAGATTGAGAACTTGCTTCAATTGTGGTGACCGCTATCACTTTGTGGCAAATTGTCCCTATGAGAAGAGAGAAGATCATGGGGGTAAGCTTGTGTTGAAGAAGACTCTCAAAGCACCTTACAAGAAACCCTTCATCAAGAATAATCCCATCAACAAGAAGTCGGGACAAATTGTCTTGATCACTCATGAAGAATACTCCTCCGATAATGAAGATGATGAAGAAGAGGAAGAGGAAATGTCTAATGGTGTGGCGGCTCTAGCTACTACCTCTACTCCGACATTCTCTCTCTTCGATTCTCCAAATGAGAATTCTCCCATCAAGAACATCACTTGCCTTATGGCAAGGGGAACGGAGGTATCGTCATCATCTCACTCCACTCCCTTAGCTAATGATGAAACTGAAGATGAGATGTATCTTGATGTTAAAAAGGAATTAATTGCTTTTGATGAGTTCATGACTAAACTACAAGGGGATGCTAAGATACATTTTGGTAACATCCTAGATCAACTTTCCCACACACAAGAGCTCCTAGATGTAAGATGTAAACTTGGGCATGAACACATGATTGAGCTAGAGGCTTTAAACAATGCTATAGAAGAAGAACAAGAGACTAGGTCGTCTCTTGAATTAAAACTTGAAGGGCTTGATGAGGCAAACAATATTATTGGTAACAAACTCATCAAAGAGCATGATCATGCTATTGCTAAATACAAAAGGGCTAAAAAGGACAAGGTTGAGTTTGGTGTGGTTCATGAAAAACTTGTCGAGGAATTTAGTTTGCTTAACAAGGCTCACAGGGCTTTGAAAAGTGAACTCTTGTCACTCACAAAGTCCCATGAAACGCTTCAAACTCAATTGGCCAATATTCCTTCACCTAGTAACTTCATTCCATCTAGTAGTACAACTATTCTTGAAGAGAATGCTAGGTTGAAGGGGGAGCTTGCTAAGGCCACATTTACACAAGGCAACAAGTCCATTGATGATCTTTTGAGTAAGCAAAGGCCTAGTGGTGATAAAGGAGGCATCGGTTTTGCTCCAAAACTAAGAAGAAGAAGAAGAACAACAACAACAAGAAGAAGAAGGCCGAGCCGACACGAGAGACTAACAAGGCCATCGTGGATAGTAAGACCACAAGTGGTAAAACTATGTCACATGATGACTTTGCGGGAAGTGCTAACCCTCACTATGTTCTATTGTGTGATTGTTATGGTGATGTGTATGCACAATATGCTGGCCCATATGATGGTTATATTGCTTCGTCTATTTGGGTTCCCAAGACCCTAGTTGCTAACAAAAGAGTACCCGTTGAAAAATGGGTACCTAAAAATTAGCTTGATCTTTTGTAGACTTATGCTTCCGGAGGGTCAAAGTGGGTGCTTGATAGTGGTTGCACAAGTCATATGACTGGAAGCTCGTCTATTGTCAAGGACTTAAAGCCAAATGATGATCAAATCACCGTGACATATGCCGACAAGTCAAAGTCTAAGGTAATGGGTTTCGGCAAGGTAGTGGTTTCTCACGACATTACACTCGTGAACGTCATGCTTGTTGAGACCCTTGGATACAATTTACTTTCAGTCCGTGCTCTAGGAAAGATGGGTTTTGCCGTCTTTGTTGATGATGATATTGTGGTTCTCATGTGGAGCAAGTCTCTCAAGTTCGCTTTCGTTGGGTATGTCGAACATGACTTGTATGTGGTGGACTTTTCGGGGCAAGCCACTACAAGTGCGATGTGATTATTTGGAAAGGCCGATATGGGTTGGTTATGGCATCGCCGACTAGCCCATGTCAATATGAGAACTTTGCAAAGTCTCCACAAGGAGGGCCATATTGTTAGACTAAAAGAAAATGTTTCCTTTGCCAAAGATCGTGTTTGCAGGGCATGTGTTCTAGGGAATATGCATGATGCTCCTCACAAGCCTAAGAACCGCATCAAGTCCACCAAGATCTTGGAGCTCCTCCATGTGGACCTCTTTGGTCCTCCATCTCATGCAAGTCTTGGTGGGAAGAAATATTGCTTGGTGATCGTTGATGACTTTTCAAGATACTCATGGGTAGATTTCTTCAAGTTGAAGAGTGAGACCCAAAATACATTCATCGACTTCATCAACATGGTCCAACGTCAATACAATCTTCCCGTATTGATCATAAGAAGTGACAACGACACCGAGTTCAAGAACTACACCTTGAATGATTTTCTTAGTGATGAGGGGATTAAACATCAATATTCCACTGCATACACCCCTCAACAAAATGGTGTGGCCGAAAGGAAGAATCAGACTCTTATTGATATGGCTAGGACCATGTTGGCGGAGTTTAAATCTCCATACAACTTTTGGGCCGAAGCCATCTCCATCGCTTGTCATGCTTCAAACCGGCTCTGCCTCCGCAAATAAATCAACAAGACTCCATATGAAATACTTACCGGTAACAATCCCAACATATCTTACTTCCGGGTGTTAGGTTGTAAGTGTTTCTATCTCATAAAAGGTGTTCGTTTGTCCAAATTCGAGTCTAAAGCATTATAGGGTATTTTTGTTGGCTATGGTCTCGAATCTCACACTTATAGAATCTATGATAAGCTCTTCGGAGCCGTCATAGAATCTTGTAGTGTGACCTTCGAAGAATATGATGGTCCCTAAGGGGGGCGTGTTGATGCTTGTGATGCAGATGATGAAATGCCTCAGGATGCCATAGGAAGAATGGGTGTGGGATATATCCGCCCCATTGAGGAACCCCTTATGGCGGATCGATAAGAACTATGCTCCACTCAAGTGGAGCCCTCATCTTCACAACATCAACAAGCTCCATCCACCGAGGAGGACAATGACTCAAGCCAAAGACAAGATGTAGACCCTCAACATGATGATCATAGTGACAACTCTAGTCAAGGTGAGCTTTATTCATTTGCCCGGGTGTCAAGTGGTGCCAAGGCAATTTATCAAGGAAGATCCGTACAAACTGCTTTGAAACAAGCTCAAATTGATGCTAGAAGAGCAATTGATCATGACCAAGGTCAATCTTTGCCTCTAGATGAAGAGAATGATTCCAATGATGATCAAGGTCAAGTTAATGGTCAAGACGAGGATCAAAATGATGAAAAGGGTCCCCCAAGAAACAACACGGAGATCCACGCTTGTTGCGAAGCTAGAAAGGAAAGAATGTTGGAATTAAGAGACCACACCTTGCAAAATGTGGTTGGTGACCTAAGGAAAGACATTTCCACAAGAGCACAATTGAAGAGGTTCAGTGAACACCAAGCACACATCTCCATGATTGAACCAAAGAAAGTGTGGGAAGCTCTTGAAGATTCGGATTGGTTAGAAGCTATGCACAAAGAGCTCAACAACTTTGAGAGAAACAAAGTATGGAAGTTAGTAGAGAAGCCAAAGGATTGCCGCAATGTTATTGGAACAAAGTGGATATTCAAGAACAAGCAAGATGAGCATGGAATTATTGTAAGGAAAAAGGCTAGATTGGTTGCACAAGGGTTCTCTCAAATTGAAGGCATTTACTATGGAGAGACTTATGCACCCGTGGCTCGCCTTGAGTCCATCCGTATCCTTCTTGCTTATGCGGCACATCATAACTTCAAGTTGCAACAAATGGATGTAGAAAGTGCATTTCTTTATGGCCCACTAAATGAATTGGTATATTTTAAGCAACCCCCGGGTTTTGAGGACCCCAACTCCCCAAACCATGTCTACAAACTTGATAAGGTGCTCTATGGGCTCAAGCAAGCCCCACGCACGTGGTATGAGAACCTTAGAGAGTTATTGTTTGACCGTGGATTTGAGGTTGGGAAAATTGATCCCACTCTTTTTAATAAGAAAGTCAATGGGGAGCTTTTTGTATGCCAAATATATGTTGATGATATTATCTTTGGTTCATCTAACAAAGCTTTTAATGATGAATTCTCAAAGCTTATGACTAGTAGGTTCCTGATGTCTTTAATGGGGAGTTGAGAGTATTTCTTGGTTTTGAGATCAAGCAAGTTAGAGGAGGGACATTCTTCAATCAAGCCAAGTATACTCAAGACATGCTCAAGAGATTCAATATGCAAAATTTAAATGGAGCTCCTACTCCCATGGCCACAAAGACTCATCTAGAACAAAATCCAAATGGTAAAGATGTGGATCAAAAGGTATACCGGTCTATGATTGGTTCTTTGCTTTACCTTTGTGCATCTAGACCCGATATTGTGTTGAGTGTAGGTGTGTGTGCAAGATATCAAGCGGCTCCTAAAGAAAGCCATTTAATGGCGGTCAAGAGAATCTTTAGATATTTAGTTCATACCCCATTTTATGGTCTTTGGTATCCTCGAGGCTCAACATTTGCTCTTTGTGGATACACGGATTCGGATTGGGCGGCTGATAAGGATGATAGAAATTCAACATCCGGGGCTTGCCAATTCCTTGAAAGGTCCTTGGTATGTTGGTCTTCCAAGAAGCAAAATTGTATATCTCTCTCCATCGCCGAAGCGGAGTATGTGGCAGCTGCTAGTGCTTGCACCCAATTGCTATGGATGAGGCAAACTTTAAAGGAATATGGTGTCCATTGTGACAAAGTGCCTCTTCTATGTGACAATGAAAGTGCCATCAAGATTGCCTACAGCCTGGTGGATCACACAAGGACAAAGCATATTAAGATTCGCCATCACTTCATTAGAGATCATATTGCTCGAGGTGATATTGATCTATCATATGTGTCAACCAAAGATCAACTTGCCGATATCTTCACGAAGCCACTTGATGAAGCAAAGTTTTGCTATTTGAGGAATGAACTAAATGTCGTAGATTCAAGGAGGTTGACTTGATTTTCTTGCATTCTCACCTATGTTTCAACCCATATTTGGTTTAGGTGTAGGCATGGATATAGGGGGAGTGCGGTCCTAATTGATTGGACTATCCCTCCCCCCATTATGCCCAAAGCAATCAAATTCATTCCTCTTAATATCTTATTGTGATATGTGAGCTTAATGATGAGTTTCGGTAATGGACCCAAGATATATCTTCGTGGTGCCAAGCTGAGTATACTCAAATATGGTGGACTAGGCCACCGCCCTCTCACATTAGAGAGGTTGGTACTTACTCATGTTTGTCATTTGCTTGATTCTAGTCTCTTGGAGCTTTTCTGAATGCTTTTGTGAATTCCTATGGCTCTTGATTGGTTCTTCACAGTTTGATGTCTCAACCCAAGCCCTTTCTCTATCTTAAAACTGTCTATCTCTCATATATGTCCCCAAAACACCTATCCTGGAACTTTTGGTCGAGGAGGACCGGAATCTCCGGTGTACATACACCGGAGTCTCCGGTGTAGACCGAAGTCTCTGGTCTAGACGGTTTCTGCCACTTAAAGTAGGGGGCGGGGTGAACTGGTACAACAGTTCCTCATTCTTCACCACGTCCCCTACCTCTAAACCTGTCGCCTCCTCCTCCAAAACTCCTCCCCGGAGGTCAAGAAGCCCCTGGGATCCGTCGTGCCGCCGGCCAATCTTCCCCCCTCCTCCATTGGGTCATTCCCACTGGAGGAATTGATCCCATGGACAGATCTGGTACCTCCCCTCTACTTTTTCTCCTAGGGTTCATCCCTAGATGTGTTTTTGAGGATTGGTGCTGATTTGTCCATTGGAATCACTTGTTTGCGTGCACTCTAGTACTTTAGCCTGGTTGCATTGCCCGATCTACTAGATTCACCCCTACCAGCATCTCCCCATCTCATGCTCGAGCCTCCCGACCGGGGGACCAGAGACTCCGGTCTGAGCCGGAGACTCCGGTCTGAGCCGGAGACTCCGGTATGAGGTGCGGAGACTCCGGTGTTGGGTGAATCAAAACAGACCAGAAATGCATCAAAGCTCTTGTACTGCATTATTGGGACATATATACTCATCTCCATGCTATCTCCCTCACTTCTGTTCACATGTGATGGTTCTAGTCGTCCTCACCATACCAAGGCCAAGTCCCAAAGGGGCAATCCTCGCTATGATGAAGCTCGGGGTCAATTTATCGTGCCTCCATCCAACCGGAAATAGCATGCACGTGATGCAACTTACTTGAAGAGGGATCAGGAGAGGGCTAAACGAGAGGACCGTGCCAAGAAGGCCAAATATGACAACCTTCAGTCCTTAGCCAAAATGTCAAAAGAGGAGTACCGTGAGCTGAGAAAGACAGATTTCTATGCGCTGCCTCATACCAGTGATGACCCTCGTTACTGGAGGAAAGAACGGGTTGTGTTCATGAAGGATGTGTATGGTGTGCTCACCAGATCACCTGTCTGCCCTC
This sequence comes from Avena sativa, assembly GCA_916181665.1. Lineage (NCBI taxonomy): Eukaryota > Viridiplantae > Streptophyta > Magnoliopsida > Poales > Poaceae > Avena > Avena sativa. The sequence continues at coordinate 413,688,480 of OV702297.1, forward strand.
AGAAGTTCATGAGTGTTGAGCAAATGCGCCTCAGCCCCTACTTCAATGATGCTTTATGGATCTGTGAGAAGCTGGGACTGTATAACTTGATGGAGCTGCGTGAAGACTACCATGTCCACCTTGTACAGCAGTTATATGCCACCATTGTGTTTGGGTCTGATCTAGACAGGACTATGGTTTGGATGTCTGGTACCACTCGCTGCACAGCTACCTTCCATTACTTTGCCAACGTCATTTTTGAGACCTTTCATGGAGTATCCACTCCGGTTGGGCTGCGTATGCACTCTGCTGCTCTAGGTGAGAACAAGTTGAAGCTGGCACCTCTGTATGATGATGGTGTTGTGGGGGGGGGGGGTCCAAGGGACTCAAGACCCTCTATAACCTTATGTTGAGGATTTTCCGTCATACCATTACACCAAGTGCAGGGAATGATGATGCAATTAGGGGTGGGCTTGTCAACCTTCTGTACCACACTCACCGGGCCAACAATGCTGGACCAGAGGCAGATGCTGCACCTATTGATATGATGGACTTTATTTTCGAGGAGATGTTCCATGCCATTCTTTACAAGAAATCTCCTCCATATGCACCCTTGGTTATGAGGCTCATCAACTCCTAGGAGCATGATTCTCCGTTTGGCATACCACCACACCTCACTGAGCACACTCTGGTCACACTGCAGCAGAAGGGGCATATGGGGCCTGCTCCGAGGCGTCGCTATGGGGATGATGATGAGGAGATTGAGACTGAGAGGGCTCCCTCTCCACCTAGAGTTCGGAGGAAGAATGCCCCTATGCCTACTATGACTCGAGACTATGTGCATGAGCGGGTCAAGAAGGCCAGCTTTTGGGAGAGGACCCTTTGTTGCATAAACGTCGAGATTCGTAAGCAACAACATGCATCCTACCAAAGCAACCGTCGCATTGAGAAGCTCCTCAAGGAGATCAAGGAACAGGGTGTTGAGGATAATGAGGAAGGTGAGAATGAATACAATGATGAGCATTGGGCTCAGCAGTCCAAAGAGTCCGATCACACACTCTCATTTGGGGCATGGAATGACCAACGGGATAGTCTGGTGGATTGGAAAACCTTTGCTGATGTCACCTCCGGTTTTGGGTACCAGGGTACTTCCTCTTCTCGCCCTCACGGCAAAGGGCCTGCTGTCCCTGAAGACGATGATGATGACTATGATGAGGGTGGTGATGACCAGTATGAGAATGAGGATGTCGAGGATGACGAGGAGGATGATGACTACTGAGCTGTTGGGGCGCTAGTTTAGGCCTTTTTCCCTTTTTGGCGTTTTGATGCCAAAGGGGGAGAAGACATTCTCATCGGTTTGCATGGGTTTGGGACTTTGGATTTTCTACTATCTGCTTTTATTTGCCTTATTCGAACTTGATGTGTGTTATTTGTTGTTCATGTGTGTGACTATGTGCTTGCGTGCACTATTTATTGTAACACATATGAGATTTATGTGTGTTACCGTTGATACTATCTACCTTGCATGATTTACTTAATTATCTTGTTGCTCATAGTCAGGGGGGACCATATATATTTTATTCCATGCAAATCACTTGTTGTCATCGAACACCAAAAAGGGGGAGATTGAAAGGGCATTTATTGTCATAATCACTTTTGGTTTTCGTTAACAACAAGTAAATCATTTCACAGTTTGTCACTGTCCACAGGTTGATATTATGATAAGTGAAAAGAAGCACCCTCTCACTTGGGAAAAGTCCATACTCATTTGACACATGTCTGGAAACTCCAGACCGGAGTCTCCGGTCTGCTAAGACCGGAGTCTCCGGTGTGGTCCGGAGTTTTCGGATCTATCTCCGGTGATGTCTTCAGGATCTGGGCTGGGACATACTGACTAGGGGTCCGGAGCCTGCACCAGAGGATACTCCGAAGTCTCCGGTGTTGCTGGGTCATGATTGGTCTGGGTCATTCAGATGGGCGGTCTGGAGGATGGTCCGGAGATTGGCCGGATTCTCCGGTGTAGCCCGGAGTCTCCGGTCTGACTTTTCTACAACGGTCAGAAAACGGTTCGTGGAGGGGGCTGCCTATAAAAAGGGACCCTTATCTTCTTCCTCCAGCCGCTCAAGCTGCTCAAGAACACCAACTCCATTAGAGCCACCAAATCTACAAGATCTCTTCATCCAACCATCCAAAGTCATTGATCTTTGGAGAATCGAAGGAGGAGGCCTTGATCTACATCTTCACCAAGAGAGATCTTCATTTCCCCCTCATTCACTTGAGGGCCCCCAAGCTCTAGTGTTTCATTGGAAACCCTAACTTTGATTTGGTTCTTACAAGCTTGTCTTTGATTTGTCTTGACAGCTTGCTTGTATTTGGGATCCTCCAATTAAGTTGTGGATGTGTGCCCCGAACTTGTTGTAAAGGTGCCAGATTCCACCTCGAAGGTTGTCGATATAGTGGAAGGTGGATCGAGCCCGTTGGGGTGAGATTCATCGGAGACCAAGGGAGGCCTCTCGTGGCGTTGGTGGTTTGAAACCACCCCCTCTCCAAACGTAGACGTACTTCCCCTCAAAAGGAAGGAACTACGGGAAACAAATCCTTGTGTCTCCGCGTCCACTCCTTTGGTTACTTCTATCCTTTACCGCACTTTACTTACTTGTTCTTGCTTAGTGTTGTGTTAGTTTGTGCATGGTTGACATATAGGTAAATTCACCGTAGTTGCATAATCTAGAGAATTTACCTTTCTTGTCAAACCCTAATTTGAAAAAGAAGAAAATTTGAAGTAGCACCTATTCACCCCCCCTCTAGGTGCCCATACGATCCTTTCAGTTGTCCCTGTCAAAGTGTATTATTGGCATGCCCTCGTCATCATCATCATACCTACACTCTATTTCAGCAGCTTCAACATCCTCTTACTCATCAGTCCCATAGTCAGGCTCAAAGTCTACATCAACCAAATATTTCCTACTTTCCATTCGATCAGGATCAGCAGCAACATCTAGATATGCTTTCTCGGCATCATCATCTCCGAACACAAAATCATCCTCAGTGCCCCCATTTCCATGTCTTCGTGCCCGCTTGACAAGGCATCATGGTCAAGGAGAAGTCGGGTTGTTGCGATCGGTACCACGAGGAAAGGTTGCTCTGTTATGGTCGGTTGAGTTGTTTGCGTTGTAGGTGGTCCAAAATTATTGGCGCTAGTCTCTTCTCTAGTAACTTTATTACAAATGTGGACACACATCAGCACAGTCCTAGTCCCAGATGTTTACCCCACATCATTGCCATAGCCTCGTCGTTCCTAATGTCGTAGAGAGTCCGAGAATTTGTGTCTTAGTACCTAGATCCGAATTCCTCATTCTGCCTAATCGTGAACTTTCCAAATTCCATGTACAAGTCACATATAGTTAGGTCTACTGCGTCTACTATCAGTCGCTAATAAAAACCAGTGTTGCCTGCAATTCTACCGGGCAAGGTTTTAGTTCAAAACCCGTGCCAAATCTTCAGTGGGAATCAACACACATCCTCGCTATTACCACTTACTAGAGTCACTAATTGAAAAGGGAAGATATGAAACTACAGTTCTTACTAAGGATGGCAATTTTACCCATGGGTACGGGTACCAACAGGTATCGTACCCACATGGGCAGGGTATGGGTACACTTTTATATCCATGGGTAATACCCATACTGTATCCGCTAAGTTACGGGTACGAGCACGGATATAGATTTGAACCTATGGGTATACCCATACCTTGCCCGTTTAAACTGACACATCAAACTTATCTGTAGAGTTTTGACCTAAGCAGCCGAGAAGCCTGGGAACAAGTATGCAATCGCGAATTCTAAACTTTTATACTTTCATGTACTCGTCTATCAATTATTCAATAGAGATAATTTTCTTTTTTTCAAATATGTTACCGATGAACAAAAAATTATGAATAACTTGTGTACTATTGGATCTACCCAATGGGTATGGTTACCAGGCGGGTATGCGTATGGGTAAAGTTTTATACCCGCGGGTATGGATATGGATAAACTTTTGTACCCATTGACTACATGGGTATGGGTATGGTATTGCTCTACCCTGTCCATACCCTGCCCATTGTCATCCTTAGTTCTTACCCTTCAGGAAGGACGAAAGACACATTCACCTGGCTCTAGCCGCGGAGTTTTACTCCTCGTGTCCCCTTGCCCCGTGCCTCCCTCGCCCATGCTCTCTAGCCTCGCGGGATCCATCTTTATGCTCTCCTTCCACGCATGATCCATCTCTATGTCGGATCTGTTTCGCGTCCACCATCGTCGTCATGCAACCAACAGTCGGCTCAGCTTCTCGCTTCCGGCCTCCTGACCACGCTAGGACAGGTCACAGCGGGCAAGAGAGAGGGAAGAGAGGGGACGTACAGAGGCCAAAGGAAGGGAGGTGGAGGTTCGGGGCGGTGCACAACAGAAAAGTCTGGCAGGGGAAGGGACGCGAACAATGGAGTGGAGCAGGGAAATACGGGAAATTGCAGAATAATGCGGGATCGGATCCTCGAACCTATGATGCACGCGGTCAACAACTCGGATGATGGGGATCTCTCATTAGTATAATTGCCAGAAACAACGGTTGCGCGTGATGAGACCCACATGTAACAAACCGAGTCAACGAGACGACAAGTTAGACACAGGAAAAACGGCGGAGGGCGTCAAACGAAGCCAGGGCATGAACGCAACGAACCACGTCGGCTATGGCATATCTCCGATTGCCCAATTCATAGTGGCATACCAATTTATAGGAACACAGTCGTAATAAATCCAAAAAAAAAACATAGGCAATTCTGCCAAAGTTCAATGGAATTTGCGAGCGTTCCATGTCAAAAGAAGTAAACTGTTAGTTCACACTGCCTTCATCATTTCCCCATCTGGCCATTTCCCTTTCATCAAAACCTGTTTATGACAATGAGTAAGAGAATTTCTCCATGCCTTGCATCGTCTTTTTTCCGAAATGGAGGGTGCCACCCTGACCTCTGCATAGAAGAGATGTAATATGTCCTTTATTGATTTATTGATAAAACGTTGAACAGAAAACTGATGATGTGGGCATTGGAGGAATATATAATTGGAGATTGACATGATCCGACATTCTATCTGCTCCCGGGATGCATGGGACCTGCATGCTATTCTGTTCTGCCAAGATGATCATAAGTTCATCTGATCATTCCCTGTTCTTTTTTCCTTCAAGGCAAAGGGACTGATTACTCACTACTAGATCTGTGGTGGAGCCAAGCTGGGTTGAGTTGTTTAAGTGTGACGTGCGGGGCATGGCATGCAGAGACAAGTGCCAATAATTGTGGATGCATCTGATGCAACTTCCTGCATGCGGCTGGACCATACTGTCCGAATTTATTTATTTTCATGCATGCATGCATGCCCCAATGCTATGCTATGCTTAGTTAGCTGGCTAGGGCTAGCTAGAAGATGTTTAGCCATGTGGAATTGTGGACTCACCAAAACTGCACCAAACATTGTACTGTTTGCAATAAGCCCATTGTACTAGTATTTCTCTGACTTCTTCTAATTAACTCATCGGCCATATCTACAATGGAGAAGCTAGCAGTGCTGATTTCCTGAAAAACTTATACCTTCTGCTAAAGCTTAAAAGGTTGAACCTCTCCGAGATAGGTGCAATGAAAGATTGACCCAGATCGATCAAATCCAATATATTACCTCTGTTGTAAAATATAGTAGTATATTATATTAAGGAATTAACGGAGATATGAGATAGAAGTAGTTTTTGGGCGTGATTGTGGTACAGCAGGCTGAGTGCACTGCCAAATCCAGGGGCATAGTTGGATCCAGAGGCTAGCCTAGGTACAATTCGCGAAGCTGCTCATTTGGGGATCAAGGGGCTAGAAATGCGGAGTTTGAGAAATTTACTAAAGAATTGTCGCCGCTAAATAAAGAAACGGTTCACAAGAGTGATAATTACGGAGAAAATGCCCTACCATGGCGTGCCGCCCTCTCCATGTACGTCACGCCTCTGTCGAAGCCATGGCGGCTGCATCTCAATGAGCTCCTAGAATTGGTTTGTCGCTGCCACGACACCAGGAGCAGAAGGTATGCCATGGCACGACCGAGGCGTAAACTAGAGAGTCAAATATTTTTGCAAACACTACTATTTTCATACGCTGAGCCGCATTTCCCTGTGGGAGATGGATTTGAGGATCTGAAGGAGTTGGGGAGTTCACAAACATGCCCTTAAACATGCGACATTGGGGATGAAATATGTGCGGGTATATTGGTTGTTTTTATACATAAATTATAAATGCCAATTTTTGAACTGGGTAAATTAACTAAAATTATTTTCTGAAATTTCACGAAACAAGGACTTTGAGAAGGGGCAATGAAATTGGTGAAAAGGAACTTTATTCGCTAGTTCTAACACAAGATACTCAACATGCGTATATGTGCATCCACATGTGGTTTATTAAGCTTCCACCAAAAACACCGTCATTTCCTTGCAACTAAACTCAGGGTATTTCTGCTGAAAATCTCAAGCAGATCTGTGACACGGTTTTAACTAGGGCACCTAAATGGAGGTACTGCACCTCACTGCACAAACCATCGCAGCCCCTGGATTGAGGTTGTGGGCACAAGAGCTGCTCAGCACTGCGAAGCGCAGCTCGATCACACTTCTGCAAATTGCATGTGTGTTAGCACTGGGGCCTAACGATTTCAGTATAAATTGGCGTTTTGCAGGGCGTGTTTGTGTGAGGGGCACGTGACCGGCCTCTAACCAACAACTCTCAATGCACGTACTCCACGGGACCATATACCCCTTCTCTCTCGCTCGTCTCCCCCACTCTAAACAGCGCCCTAAGGATTCCCCATGAAGAGCCCTACTCGTCCTTAGCCTGAACCACCATCCATGACAAGTTTCTCCTCTCTCCCTTTTGGTTTTCCTTTTTTTTTCTCGCCTATCATGAGAGAGAGAGAGAGAGCAGTGGTGGTGAACAGTAAGGCTTAGGGCAGAAAAGGGGACATGGTACACTACTTTTTCATGTGCTATCCCTCCATGTGTTGACAATGATTTCCCATCTTGGACGAATGCGGTAGCTCTCTTGTCTTAATGAGCTGGAGAGAGCAGCTAGTTGTTCTTCGCCACCATGTAATGGTTGTGGAGAAAGAAACAAATGGAGAAACCATTACTAGTTGCTATACCACTGTACCACTGCTATATGGCCAAGGGAATGGAAGAAGGTGTGTGTGGGAGGGCAGTACAATGTTGCTTTAGAATCTGTCATGTCTCTCATGTTTTCCCCCATGGCCCCTGCGGTATCGAACAATGGATGTAATCATTTGCAAGAATTTCATACTTTTCCTTGAGAGACTGAGCAAATAAAAAGTGCAGATGGCCAGCAGACAGGTAGAACCTGCCCTTTTGTCTTCTCACTCGCACTGCTCACTTTGTCCACAGCTCACTTTCAGGACCCTAAGAAGTGCCTGCGGCCATTACCAGCAATCATCGTTACTTCTAGATTTTTTTTTCTTCTGGCCTTGTTTCAAGAGTCGGTATAGATAATTTCGGAATCAGTACTCCCTCCGATCCTTAAAATAGATGCATCCGATCCTTAAAATAGATGCATCCAGATATGTTTTAGTATCAGATACATCCGTTTTAGCGAGAAGTAATATAGGTCAGAGAGAGTAGCATAAATACTACGAAATTCCGATGTAAACTTTCAACCATAGACAAAAAAATTCATACCCGGTTTGTATTAAATTATACTAGCACACAACACATGCATCGGGTTAAACATTTTATGCAAGACACAGAAGCTAAGACTGCGGAAGGCCCAATCCTAAAACGCGAGGCTATTACGTCTCTAAATTTGTCGGCTTCTTGGGAGATTTGGAATGAAAGAAATGTCCGGGTTTCCATAACAAATACATGCCTCCCTTAGTTCTGTTAGAAAAAAATCAAGAGAGAAGCACGTTTTGTGGATTTTAGCGAAGTGTTTGGGTGAAATCGTCCTGGGAGAGTAGGCTTTTGTAGTAAGTTGCGCCTTTTAAATTCTTGTAAAATTCCTTAATTAATATATTGGGGCAAAACTTTTGTTCCAGTTTTGAAAAAAAGAAGCTAGGACTAAGACAATTTTGAAGTTTTGTTTCCTAGTAAAGTTCATTGCACATGGACTATGCGAACCAAAGATGCACACATCCATAGAACTATTACCAAAACTGAAACCTAGCTTACAAAGAATTTTTTTAATCAGGGTATACTACTAATAATAAACCATCGCAATAAGAAGGACAGTGCACATACAGTGCAAGTACCTAAAAACTAGGGTACATTGGCACTATTCGCTTCAGCAACACTCATCACATTTTGAGGCAGCCACATCGGATATATATATTGTCTAAACACCAGGCTATATATACATCCATTGCGTGCATATCTCGGTGCACGTCTCATCGTAAGGCATGCATTGTAGCCAAGACCCTACCACGGCTAACACTAGTGGTCCATGGTCATTATCTAGAGGAAATCCGGCGCTATCTATTCCTGAAGTAAATCATCATCGGAGAATAACAAGCAAATCACGAATCAGTTCCCAAAACAAATGTTCGAAAGGGACCGAGGAATGATCGAATAGATGCCTGTACTGGGAAGAGAGATCATGCAGTTAGTTAATTAACGGGGAGATTTGCTCAAAGCAGAATATGGATTGCACCGGGAGTATATATGGGATGCCCAATGCCACTACAAGCTAGATTCCACGTTTCACAAGGATAATCAGATCACTGAAGTAGTAGGTAGTAAAGAAATACTAGTACTGATTCTATAGGCAAAGCATCTAAACAATTGCCTGACTGTCTCTTCCATATTCCCATCGATAGTTCAAATAAGGAAATCCCTAGAAGGATCCAGTTGAGTCTCCATGATAAAATATCTAGTGAACTGATGACTAACCATCTTTTGTTTATGGTTGAATATGGAAATCGTTAACAGCTATGAATTCAGTACTGGGGGTTCAGTAAATATTAACTAGAACAAGTAAATAGATCAAATAAAAAAAGAAAACGTGCATTTCTCACTCAATTGAGGCTAAATGTTGCGTCCCAGCACACCAAATATAAAATACCTTGCTAACTAAGGAAAATGATGTCTCAAAAAAACTAAGGAAAAGGAAAGAAATATTTAGCCTGCTTAACTAAGGTGTCAAGAACTCAAGATTATGATGGTGTAGAAAACAAACATCCCATTTCCACTTGTGGGCACGAAATGGTTAAAACCTCCTCTCCGGAAAAAAAGAATGGCTGCATATCTCAGTTGTTACTATAGTGTGTTAGTACTCCGTCCATTCGGAAAAAGATGTGGCAGATTTGTGTAGATTCACATGTATCTATAAACTAACGTGTCTAGATACATATGAATCTATATAAATTCATGACATTCTTTTCAGTACAAAAGGAGTAGAAAATTACAAACCTAAGAATGATATTTCTATTTACCAATCTTAATCTTTGTATATATTAGTAGTCATAATTTAGAAATACATGTAGTAATTTTTTTGAACTGAAATACATGTAGTATTTACAAATAAAGGTAGTTCACCCCACCAGGGAAGATAAACAAGAAACGTCTACACCACTCATTTATGTGGGGTCCAGAATACTAGCTGTTGATTCATTAGATGTACAAATGAGGTAGAGGTTAAAAAATGAATCCACAACATTAGATTACAGTAAACATATGTTTGTATTGTAACTGTGCAGTGGCACATTTTCTGAGTAATGATAATATATAAGCATTGGAAGCCATTGTGTGTTTAAATGCATTTCGATTTTTAGATGACTTGACAAATCATTACCATGCACACATATGGACGACCTAATATTTACAGAATGCAATAACCAAGTTGTATCATCATATCGCCCTTGAAAAAATGGGTTGAAAGTTGTGGTTCATAGAACAGAAATATGAAATTACTAGTGATAATAAATAGAGATAAAAAAAATACCCCAAAAGACATAACTTGTCCACACCAGATAATACGAACTAGTAGATGGTTAAAAATCATGGTCACAATGACATTACTAAATTAGCATTTGCACTCTTGAACATATATCGTAGAAGGGAAGTCAATATAATGTGCTGTTGTAAACCCAAGGAATATATGTACATGCGTGTACTAGTATTAGTTTATCAGACAAATTAATGCACCAAATGCAAATTATACAGGTTGCGCACACCCTCTAAGATGGACCAAGCTGAAAGACAAGAAAGGATGACAAAACTCCAATTATCATGAAAACACTATTTGCAAATAAAAAACATGGAATCTACACAAATAAAATATAAATTGGGGCATTACGAAAAAACAACTCATACCATGCATGTTACCTTCAAAATTTACATAGCACAACCATTTATTTAGACCGATGTAGATTTTTGTTCAATTATAACCTCGAAAATTAACTTGCGCCATACATTTTATTTCTCGTAGATAAGGAATTAGACTTACTGATAATATCTTATAATCATATTCGGGCAGAATTAGCTGGTAGTCCAACACCCCAGCTACCTCACTATGGACGCTTGATTTTTTCTAAAAAATAATAACATAATTTCTTGTGGCCTGTTTGTAAACCGTTATAGCTAGTTCATTTCTTGTGTTTAACAAAAGAGAGAAAAGTATGGCTGGATAGGGTGATACAATCAAATTCAAAAATAAAAGACAAAGGCTATTAAATATATACTATCACAAATACTAAAAGATATTGTGTGATCAAGGAGACAAAGACGAAGGGCACGAGAATGTGTGCGACAAATCCATGATCATCTCCTTACTCGAAAACATAAAAGAAACTCCCAAATCAAGCAAGGGATCGGCGCATGGCTCAATCAGTCACAGCTCCCAATCAGCTGATCATTTGGTCCCAAACTTTTTCCATTATTCCTCTCTCCCAAGAGCATACGATGACTCGCACCTAGTACTACCGTCTAATTAGGCATAAACAAGCACTAACGCACCAATTACTTGAGGCAACACTCTGCGACCATGTATATCTTGGATCCAAGACCACGAGCTACCAAGTAAAGGTAACTAGGTTTCTAGGGCGCAGCTTTTGAAGAGCAAAGGTAAAACGAGTAGCCAAGTGGTCGCACACCTTGCGCAAAGACAGGTAGTAGAAGCTACGAGGTAAAAGTAAAGGAAACCTTTGCATTGTAGTATATCTTGGCAAGAACAGCAATACCAAGAAACTTAAGGTCGTTAAGAACACACTGTCAATTGAAGAAAAAAAAACAAGGTAGAGTAGAGCAATGCAAGAAATCATGCTTAGTTCCCAAGATCGATCCTAACTGTCAGATTCCTAATCATTTGGTCTGACAGGCCGGGTATGTCGCACTGACTGCTGATCACCTCACAGATGCTCCCAAGAAGAGCTAGACACAGGTCTAAATTAATAAGCCGCCTAATTATGCTAAGCTAACTAGGCTCTAGAGAAGGAAGAAGGAGCATCAATTTATGCATCAATTGACAGATCGAAGAGTACGAGCGAGGGGGTGGATGGAGGGCACGGCGTGTTACAGCGAGATCGAGGCAGCAGCCGAAGGCGTCGACGGACGTCGTCGTCACTGTCTCTGGTAGGGGTGGCCGTGGAAGAAGGGCGTGGTTGCGGGGAAGGATCCGTAGAGCCCGGGCGTCGGGTACGGGTCCATGACCACAGCCGATGACACGACGACGTTGTTGCCTCCGCCACCGCCGCCTGCTTCGGCGCCCGTGCTCGGCGGCGACACATCGCCAGTCAGCCGGAACTGGTAGTCGCCTCCGCCGCCGCTGCCTCCTCCCGCAGCGGCGGCTTGCAGCTGGGCCTGGGTGTTGCCGGGGCCGACGTCGTGGAGGATGCCCTTGAATACGTGGCCGCCGATGCTGACGGTGGTCTGGTACGCGAGCTCCGCCTCGGCCTGATCCATCGATCCGAGGCGCACGCACCGGAAGACCGCCTCCGAGCTGACCTCCCGGGGGAACCTCTCCGCTACCGTCACCATCTGCTGATCCCCTGCGTACAGAAAAGAAAACCCACAATTTTTAGCAGCAGCAGATCCTAGAGAAGTACTCTAGCACGGATGGAGGTGCTGCACGTAGCTAGCTAGGGGGGAGGGTATATAGACTACTAGCACGTACCAGAGGAGGTGGTGGGCGTAGTGGCGGAGATGCGAGCGCGAGGTCGCTTGGTGAGATCGCGGGAGGGTCCAGCACCGCCGGCAGTCGCGACGGCGGAGGCGGCGAGCGCGGTGAGCTGCTGCTGGCGCTCGCGGCGCTTGGAGGCGGGTACCCAGGTGGACTTGACGTGTGTCGCGCAGTTGAATCCCCGGGACTTGCAGCAGGTGCGGCAGCGCTGGTGGGTGCAGTCTTTCTTGGCCTGGTTGCCGCAGTCCTGGCAGCTTGCGCCGCCGGCGACCAGTCCGGCAGCGGCACGGGCGCCGCGGGAAGACGAGGAGGACGCGCCCGCGAGCGACTGCGCGGCGTTGGCTGGGAGGTCATCGGGGGCGAAGCGGATGAGGTTGGATGCGTAGAAGGGGTGCGTGAGCTGCTGCTGCTGCTGCTGCTGGTCCTGCGGCTGGCCCCATAGCTGGAATCCGGCCCCGCGCGTGGCGTAGAGGAAGTTGGATGCGTCGTTGGGGTGCACGCCTGGCGGCGAGGCCGGGCTGTCGCGGCTGCTTCCTCCGCCACCTAGAGGGAACCCCGCCATGCGCCCAAATCCATAGGCCACCGTGCCGATCCCTCTCTATGTAGTATGTATCTACAGGCGGCGGCGGCTCCTGGCCATGCGCTACGCTACGCTGTATCTCTGGATCGAGGTCGGGGAGCAGTAGGTTGAAGGTTGAGGTGGAGACGAGGAGGGAGGAAGAGGAAGAGAGGAGGAGGAGTAATAGTCCGCGTGGCCGCGCTGGGGGTGGGGGTGGGGTTCGTGGCGTGGGAGTTAAGACGGTGAGGCGACAGAGAGGGCCTGCTACGCCGCCATGGTGCCTGCGACGCACCTAAACTACCATTTATTGCGCTGCCTGCTCCACCCTCTCTCTCTCTCTCTCTATCTTCAAGTTTGGAGCTTGCATGCACAGCCGAGAGAGGGAGAGAGTAGGCAAGAAGACACACCAACACGGCAGGCAGGCAGGCAGGCAGGCAACGCGGCGGACGGCTGATGTTGCGAGGGAAAAGTGCAGGAGAGGGTACAGTCGCGCAATAGAATAAGCATGGCGCAACCCGGCCCGGCCCCGGCGGTGTGCATGGCTTGGCCGGAATCGATGGAAGAATGTAGTACGAGTAAATGTCTCTGCCTGCTCCATCGCGCCGCGCGCCGGCCGTATCATTCCTTCGCGTGCTCCGGAATCCAGCTGCCCCCCATGCCCATGCCATGCATCTCCCTGGTCAATGCATTATTGAATGTTCAACCTTGTAAAAGTTGCACCGGCGTGGTGTCATTCTCGCAACAGTTGCACCGCACTTGTTTTTGGTTCTAGAGCCGCGCCCTCCGCCGCGCGCCACCGTCGGATCGGCCACGGCCCACGTACGTACGGCGGGGCCGGTCAAGGGCCGCCGGAAAACACGGGAGGCGCGCTGGCTGCGTGCCGTGTTACGGTCACGGATGCAGACAGCTTTTCGGCCTCCACGTCGCCCGTTTTCGGGGGTTTCCTTCCCGTCGTCGTGGTGGTCGTGTGCGCGCGCGGCGCCCTTGATTCCCTGCCGGCCTCTCCCAATCCCACCCACTCACGTCGGCTACAGTGCTCCTCCGTAGTACTAGTATCGGTCAATCCGTCCGTGGCGTGGTCGTGCCACTGCCAGTGCCAGTGCCAGGCCAAGAACGCGCTGAAACTCTCGAACGTTTTCCGGCAGACTGTCAGAGTCAGAACTTACAAGACGTACGTCCACGCCGCCGGCGGGTCAGGCAGGCTCCACACAAGCATACTACTGATCGATGCACAGTCCCGTCTCGACGTACGTGCGTGGAGTCGTGCGTGCCATCAATTTGCTTGGTGTTGGTGGACTGGTGGTGCCGTGGCTATACAATTTGTTCGATCGACGCGTTTCCTTCCCCGTTTGTAAGCTTGATCTCCGCGTAATTAAGAGTTAAGCAGGACCGGTGTGTGTTGGATGGACGACGGCGTCGCTGTCGAGCTCGCTCACTCACGCCCGGCCCGGTGCTAGCTGCTTAAATTAATTAAGAGAGGAGTTTAGTCGTCGGCTAGCTAGATTTTGGGGGTATCTGGATTGGTGGAGGGAGATCGGCGACGGCGAGGCCATGTGGGTGGTGTGGGTCGACCGATCTAGTGGGAAGATACGCGTGACGCGACTGGAATCCATGTCTTGTTTGGCCCGATTCGCTCTCCGGCCGCTGCTCAGTGGAACGGAAGCAACAGCAACCGGGCATGCATATAGCATACAGTAGTTGCGTCGTGTGTGGTGGACCAGCAGCACGTACTACGCCCCGCCACGGTTAGCATCGCTGTGTGCAGGTACTACTACTGCCTACTGACACGGATCGACCCAGCCACCCTCTTCATTGCTGGCGGAAAATAATACTGCTGCTACCAGTTGTGTTAGCGACAGTTAAGAGGTGCTTGGACGAACAGTACTTGGTCATTCCTGTTTAGGCAAGTGAGCTCCGATGGGTACACTAGGGCTTGCCTTTCTCAGCCACAAGGGAAAACCGGGTTTTTCTCTTGGGCTGGTGACCTTTTGGGTTCGGCACGTACGTACGTATGCATGCATGAAATCCACTATATATGCGTGGTAGGTCCGGCGGCATACGGGTGCGGTTTTAGGTACAGGATCGGCCTTCTAGGCCTGAATGAACTGTCAAAGGGCTTGGCCAGCCGCGTACGTACTGGAAAAAGGTTCTCGGATCACGCAGATTTCCCCCGGTTCCCGTGGAAAAGACAGTGTGGCCACGTTATTCCCTGTACCCTAGCGACCATCCTGGGGTTTCAGGCCACACCTCTGTCCGGTCCCGAACGAAACACTGTTCAACACCGTGGAGGCCCAGCCCGGAACAGGGATTTCTAGACTACTAGGGAGTATAAGAGGTGAGTAATACACGGTGAACATGGGTCTTGGTGGACCTGAATTTCAAAAATTATATTCCAAAGTTTCATAAAAAACACTACTTATTACCTTATTATACTTATGCAAATTTGGAAGAAAAATATGATCATACGTGGTCTACATCAAAAAAGAAAATGAAACTTGTGTTTTACTCACTATAATACTCCGAGTGAAATGCATCTGGCCATTTTGGAACTCATTGGCTACGGCGGAATAGGTCGCGCAACAAAGAAAATGCCTCACCACCGTCCCTGAAGTCCTCGATGTCTATCTACGGTCCTGGATACATATTGTAGTCCCGCGACGGCGCTCCGCTCTGGCCCACGATGCACACAACGAGTTGCATCACATGGAAAATTTCCAAAAAAAATATCACAACTCAGTTGGCCCATCTAACACGGTCCATATCCCATGTTTCCCTTGTCCGGAGCTCTCGAGGTGACGGGAAACGGTGTCATCGCAAGAAGGTGATCGGTGGCACAAGAAGTTGATCGACGGAGGAAGACGGCGTTTTTTACGGCGGTGAAGAAGGTGGCAGTGGTGGCATGACAAGGCGATCATCTTGGTCGCCGCAGATGTCCATGTATTCTATTCAATTTAGAGGTATGTGAAATCTTATTGAGCACATTATATGGCCATGTAGAGATGTAAGGGCGTGGGGAAAGTTGATGCCAGAACTATCAAAGCTCTTAAAATTGTCAAGAAGGTTGGAAGGCCATAGAAAAATAGGAGGCGACGATCAGAGGAGGAAGAAGGAAATAAAGGATAAAAAAGATGAGCAATATTCACTGTAGTTAATGTGGAGGCAACGTCACAACAAAGGGTGGTTGCATTGGTTTCAAACTAGGATTAGTTCCTGGAAAGAAAGGCCAACATATGATAAGGCTGAAATTGAGGAGGAAGATGATGATGTTGAAGAAGTTGCTTTTGTATTTGAGGGACATAACTTGCATTCCATGCCTTTTGTACAAAAGGACACTGCCAGATATGAGCCAGAAGTACTCATTGATTTATTATCCGAGGTATTTATTTATCCTGTATTTACTGTTAGAAAATATATCTATCTATTCTCAACATATGCTCCATGGCTTTTGTACAAAAGAACACCGCCAGATATGAGCCAGAAGTACTCCTTTACTAGAAAATATCTCTATCTATTGTCAACATATGTTCCAGGACATCATAGAAAACAAAAAAAAAACGATGGGACCAATTATGTACCAAGATCTATCTATTAGATACAAGCAACAGATGGTTATACATCCATAGAGAACGTACCCTTGTAGACCAACAAAGTTTTACGAGGTTGTACTCATGGATGATGTAGACGAACGCTTGTCGATCTCAAGATCGAGAAAAAGTCAAGTGCCGCAAATCAGTAGCGCATCCGTGCTTGCGCACACGTCCAAGCCACCGAGCAACCTCCGCCACCTCGCTCCAGCGATGCAGCGGAAGCAATAACTCATTCTTGCTAAAAAGCCACCGGGAACATGTATCTCGCTAGTCCAAAACCATGGGGGATAAACAAGAGGGGAAGAGAGATCCTTCACGAGGAGGTGTGAGTGTGAGAGAGGGAGAGGCAGGCTTTATATAGGAGGGAGGGGGGCCCAAGGGGTGGCCGGCGCATGGGGGGCTGCCCCCACCCCTTCGTACATTCATGTGGGTGGAGCTTCCACTCACAATTTGGCCCTTCACTTCTCCACTCAAAAAACCCATTAAATTTCCACCAAATTTAATGCAATCTCTCTTTAAATAAAACTCCTTTTATTTATTTATTCAGTACTTTAATGGACAAACATTCACATAAAACACCTTGCTAGTATTTTATTTCACGTGCAGAAACACTTTCAGCAATTTCACCTGAAACAATTCCGGTGTCTAGTGAAATAAATTCCTGCGCTTTGTAAATCTTTTCGATATGAAACTATTTGTTCCAAATGGTGTCGGTGTCTCTTAAGTGTGTCACCCTACGGTTCGTGAATAATGCGGACATGATCGAGACCCCTCTCGGATCAATAATCAGAAGCGAGACCTGGAGATCCATATTGACCCCCACACATTCAACGATGACTTTCTTGTGATCGTGAGAACCTTTTACGCTAAAATATTAATCCCTTTGTCTCGCGATATATTACATGTCCGAGATTCGATCATCTGTATCTTCATACCTTGTTTGATCTCGTTACTTACATGTACTATTTTCTTGTTCCCGTGATATAACATTCTAGTGATCAAATCACTTGCTTGCAAGCTAACTGATGTGATATCACTTAGAGGGTCCAGAGTATATCTATCCGTCACCGGGATAGACAAATTACACTCTTGATCCATGGTCCTCAACATAACACCTTCGTAGCACTGAACCCATATTTATAATCACGCTGTTACGGTGTGATGTTTGATGTTATCAAGATACTCTTCTAGTATTAGTGATTGACATGATCTCATGCTCTAAGGATTAGGATTACTTCGTATGATGTTATAGCAATATAAACTCAATAACTTTGATCATAATGTTATACTTCGGATAAATGTTCACCAGACCATTCCAATAATGTTGTGACCTCGTTATTAACAACATTCAATGTCATTTGATCAAGAAACCTTGATCATCTTGTTAATCAACGAGATAGTTTATAAGAGAGGCATAACTAGGAACTTTTTGTTTGTTTATTAAACACACATGTATTAACATTTTTGTATTAATACAATTATAGCATGCAAAATAAACTTCTATCATATACTTGGAATATACATAATAACAACTTTATTATTGCCTCTCAGGGCATATTCCCTTCAGTATCCCACTTGCACTAGAGACAATAATCTAGTTACATAGTGACAAATTTAACACCTATGGAGTTCTGGTGTTGATAATGTTATGCTCTAGGGAGAGTTTTAGTCAACGGATCTGCTACATTGAGATCCGTGTATACTTTATAAATCTTTATATCTCCATCTTTGACATACTCGCGGATGGAGTGAAACTGGCGCTTAATATGCTTGGAATTCTTGTGAGACCTTGGTTCTTTGGCATTGTATATGGCTCCATTGTTGTCACAATAGATCACCATTGGGTCCAACGCGCTAGCAACCACACCTTGATCGGTTATGAATTCCTTCATCCAAACTGCTTCCTGAGCCGCTTCCGAAGCAGCAACATATTCGGCCTCCGTTGTTGATCCCGCCACCACGGGTTGTTTGAAACTCCTCCAACTAACCTCTCCACCATTAATGAGAAATATGTATCCGGATTAAGACTTAGAGTCATCCAGATCGGTGTTGAAGCTAGCGTCAACATAACACTTAGCGACGAGCTCTTCTTCACCTCCGTACACGAGAAACATATCCTTAGTTCTTCTTAAGTACTTAAGGATATTCTTGGCCGCTATCCAGTGTTCCAATCCTAGATCAGATTGGTATCTACTAGTCAAACTAACTAGCAAGTGCCACATCCGGTCTTGTACATAGCACGGCATACATTATAGAGCCTATGGTTGAAGCATAGGGGACTTTGTCCATTATCTCTCTTTTGTCCGTCGTAGTCGGACTTTGAGTCTTACTCAATGTCTTGCCTTGCAACATAGGTAAGAACCCTTTCTTACTTTCGTCCATTTTAAACTTTTTTAAAATCTTATCAAGGTATGTACTTTGTAATAGCCCTATTAGGCGCCTTGATCTATCCCTATAGATCTTTATGCCTAATATGTATGACACTTCACCTAGGTCCTTTATTAAAAATTTGTTGTTTAGATAACTTTTAACACTTTTTAAAAGATCTATATCATTTCCGATCAGTAATATGTCATGCACATATAATATCAGAAATTCCACACTCACTTTCTTGTAAATACAAGCCTCTCCATAAGTTTGGATAAATCCAAACTGTTTGATCACCTCATCAAAGCGGAGATTCCGACTCCGGGATGCTTGCTTCAGTCCATAGATGGATCGCTGAAGCTTGCATACCTGGTCAGCATCCTTAGGATAGACAAAACCCTTTGGTTGTACCATGTACAACTCATGTTCAATGTTGCCATTGAGGAACGTAGTTTTGACATCCATCTGCCATATCTCATAGTCGAAATATGAAGCAATTGCTAACATAATCCTAACTGACTTTAGCATCGCTACGGGAGAGAATGTCTCATCGTAGTCAACTCCTTGAATTTTTCGAAACCCTTTTGTGACAAGTCGAGCTTTATAGACGGTTACATTACCATCAGCATCAGTTTTTCTTTTGTCAATCCATTTATTCTCCACGGCCTTTCGGTCATAAGGTAAGTCCACCAAGGTCCAAACCTGGTTTTCGTACATGGATTCCATATAGGGTTTCATGGCTTCTAGCCATTTGTTGGAACCCGGGATCATCATCGCTTCTTCATACGTCACAAGGTGATGACCCATAAGTATAGGGGATCGCAAATCTTCGCGGGTAGTATTACCCAATTTATTGATTCGACACAAGGGGATCCAAAGAATACTTGTAAGCCTTAACAACTGAGTTATTAATTTAACTGCACCTGGAAATAGTTCTTGCTCATAGAAGTTTATCAGTAGCAACAGTTTGGTAGTAGCAACAGCAAAGCAACAACAACAGTAGAACAAGAGCAATAGTAACAGTAGCAGCAAACAGTAGGATATGAGCGCGGTAGGCATAGGGATGGATGGACGGGCGTTGCATGGACGAGTCTAAACATGTAATTTCAAGATCTAGGGCATTGCAGATAAATAAGAATAAGCATCCAAGTACTAAACAATCCTAGGCATGTGATCCATATATAGTCATGCGTGCTCGCAATGAGAACTTGCACAACATCTTTTGTCCTGCCAGCCCGTGGCAGCGGGGCCTCTAGGGAACTACTGGCAATTAAGGTGCTCCTTTTAATAGAGCACCGGAGCAAAGCATTAACACTATGTGAACACATGTGATCCTCACACCACATCCATCCCCTCCGGTTGTCCCAATTTCTATCACTTCGGGGCCTTTGGATCCGGACAATAATATGTGTACACAACTTGCATATAAGATCACAAACAATACTATCATAATGATTCAATAATAAGTTCAGATCTGAGATCATGGCACTTGGGCCCTAGTGACAAGCATTAAGCACAACAAGTTACAACAAAGTCAAATAGCACTAATAGAGATACTGGGCACTATGCTTTAACAATCTTATTCGATTACATGATAGAACTTATCCAATCCCTACCATCCCCATAGCCTACAGCGGGAGATTACTCACTCATGGATGAGGGAAACATTGATGGTTGATGGAGAGGCATTGGTGATGATGATGGCGATGATCCTCTCCAAATTCCCTGTCCCGACAGGGTGCCAGAACGGAGTTTCTGGATCCGAATCTTGATTTCTGGTGGTGGCGGCATAGCGGAACTCTTTCTGGAAAAACGTCGAACCCCCCTCGGTTTTTAGGTCAAGGGGTAACTTATAGGCGAAGAGGGAGTCCGAGGGGGTGCCTGGCGTGGCCGCAGCCCCCTAGGCGCGGCCAGGCCTGGCCCGCGCCTGGCAGGAGTGTGGGCCCCCCAGGCCTCCACTCCGTCCCATACTCTGGCTCCGTGGATCTTCTGGTGAAATAGGATTTTTGGCATATTTTCTGGGATTTTTCCTGATAATTGATTTTCTGCACAAAAAACTAGACACCAAGGTAATTCTGCTGAAAACAGCGTCAACCTGTGTTAGTTGTATCCAAATCACACAAGTTTAGAGGAGAAGCAATAGCAAAAGTCTTCAGGAAAGTAGATACATTTTGGACGTATCAACTCCCCCCAAGCTTAGCTTATTGCGTGTCCTCAAGCAATTCATTTGAAAACTGAGTGCGATAAAAGAACTTTCACGAGCACATTTGCTTCATATGATGTATATATTCTCAGTACATGAGTAGATACTTAAACCATTCATAATAAGAAGCATGCAACCAAATCTACTCAATAGTCATTGCAAGCTATGAAGAGAAACCAACTCAATAATAATAAGTAGCATGAAACATAGACATAAGCAACATTGCAATGCTCATAATAAGGTATGATTAAGTGGTATCTCGCTTACCTTTGTTTGTAGAGCACAATATAAATGCCAAGGCACCTCTGAAGTTCAAGTGAAGACTAGAGGTAAAAATATTAGAGATACAAGCATCAAAGTCATGACATAATCGGCCAAGTTTTGAGACAAACACAAGAATGACAACTATGCTCTCAAGAAAGTGCTCATAGAATAAGTGGTGACTCAACAAGGAAGTGAAAAGGTTTTGAAAAGTTTGAAAGGCTTCCAAATGCTGAAAGTAAGGTACTCACTAGCTTTGATCTCTCATTGCCCCTATCATAGGCATCTTTATATGGTTAAGGTGAAAGTGAGGTCCAATATGAGTTATATGCTTGACAGACCATAAACTGGAAATCCCATGTCCCTTGAATACGAGGGCCGCTCTGCATGCTACTCAAATTTGGTTACCTATAAGTTCTTGTCATTGTAAATACATGCATATCATAGAGAACCGCCAACGGGGTACCCCTTGCACATGATACAGGAGCTATCCCGTGATCAAAATGACAAGGCAAGCAGACAATGAGCATCTCAGCGATCTTTTTATTTACTATGTGCATAGCTTTTTATTGAGGATGCTTCACAGAATGCTCATTATGGTGATGTTGCAAGTTTTCACCATGATTAGGCATGACTTAGGCAAGCGGCCCAGGCATTTCTCTAACACATATATATACTCCATGAAATCACAAGCTCCCCTTTTATTTCACACCGATGGCATCCGCATACAAAAGAGCAAGGTATCAACTGGATATGTATCCATAAGTATTAGAAGTGTTCCCCATGACAACACGGTTCTGCTAACTCCCTGCATATAATTTGCAAGCATATAACTTTCATGGACAGGTCACAATGGTTCAGGATTATTAAGTGCAAGAAATAAAGTGTGCCATCAAGTTCGTGAGAGATTTACTCACTAACTTTCTCAAAGCAGTCAAGCATTTTATTTGGAAGAAAACAAGGCATATAGAATATGCACTGAAATAGCAAATGATGCTAGTAGGTAGGTATGGTGGACACAGCTGGCAGTAATGGTTTTGGGGAGTTGGATGCACAAGTAGAGCTCATACACAGTGAAAGTGAAGGCTAGCAATAGAGAGGGAGCGACAATCGAGAGAGCAATAACTGTCATAATCATGCTTGCAACAAAACTGGACTAATTATGGTATGAAAGTGATACAACAACTCTGAAAATAAATCATCGAGGCTTACTAACTATTGTTTAGGCATATGCATGCGCGAACATGTGCCAAGTCGATTCACATGAAACTTTCAGAGGAGGATACCACAATTTCATACCAAAATATGAATAAAACAATGCAAGCAAACATTCATATGACATGCTACAAACTATTAGCAAGATGGAGCTAATCATAAGAAAGCAAGAAGTACTAAGCATCCATCAGTAACATACGCCTTACACGAACAGACTAAGCATGCTCACAATGATGAGTATATGTAAAAAAATGAAAACAAATAGAGTTCGTTACCAGCCTCTTACCACACCTCGAGATGTCTTAATATTTATTATTGCCCTTCACTTGTGTGACTTGAATAATAACATGAAAACAAAATCCAATAAGGATGGCTGAACCCTGCAAAGAACTCACAAAACCAAAGAAGAAGAACAAATATTTTTGGTGTTTTTGATTTTTGTAAAGCAAGCCAACAAAGCAAAAAACAAACAAAGCAAAAACAAACTAAACAAAGCAAAATCTTTTTGAATTTTTCTTTAAGGCAAAACAAAGCTAAAAAGCAAAGAAACAAACCTAGAGAAACAACGAAAATATTTTTGTTTTTTTTGTGTTTTTGAGAAAGCAGCAGTAAGAACCAAAAAGAAAGCGAAACAATGGATATACAAACAATCGACCGAACATGATATATATATGAGTGTGATGTCGGTATACCTCCTCCCAAGCTTAGTATTTTGGCCTAAGTGAGGCTCAATAGTGCGGGTAGTAACCCCAAGTTGGTGGGTTATCATAGGAATGATCATAGTCAGGCGCTTGCGATGAAGAAGAAGACGCACCCCAATCATAGGAGGGATGCTGGTATGAAGACTCTCCCAAGTTGGAGGGCTGAACCGAATCATCTTCGGCATCCTCTCCAACATTCTCCTCTTGCTGGGAGAGCTCTGCCATGTATGTGTCAAACTCCTCATCCGTGAGCGACCATCCTTGCTTGTTATCAAAATTAAACAAAGCAGGTGCAGGCAAATAAACTACTTTCTCAGTCCTACCCCCTCTCCAACCACGTTTGGCAAAAGATAGTTCATATGGTAAACTTCTCACAATAGCCCCGAAAGAAACAAAATTATGTTGAATCATGGATTCAAGATCAAGCCTCTCTATGGAGAACCGCTAATCTGAATGGTGAGGCTCTAAACCATGGAAAGCTAGCAACCTATAAGCAATGAGACCCCCATAAATTCCACACTTCTCGCGGTTAGTGGTGAGACGTTAAGCTATCAAAGCACCCAGGTTATAAGATCTATTCCTATTCAAAGAAACTGCGATAAAATCTAGATCAAAAGAAGATAACTTTCTAGCAGTCTTTCTAGAAAGAACACACTTGGTAATGAAATAGGCAAAATATGTAATGGCTGGGAACTGAATGTTCCGAATTTTACCACTTTCCTTTGAGAATTCGAAACCTTGGCAAATCTCAGCATATAAATCCATAAGTAACTTGGGTCTCTCTTTGATCTTCTCACAAGATTCCCACTGAGGCACTCTAATTGCTGCACAGAAATTAGCAAAAGGCAGGTCGACAGCTAGATTGTATACTTTATAATGGACCATGGGATTAGATGAAGACCAAGTAAACCGGAAGTCCTGCATAACAACCATGGTTAGCTTAACATATTGAAGTGGTCCACTTTCATAAAAGTGTTCCAACCCTGCATTGGTAATCATAGTTTGGAAATCCTGGAGATTCCTGCGGTTCTCATAAATTCCTGGCATGGATATATGGAAGGGAATACTCCTTACTCACAATGAACTTTCATTGGCTCAGGTACCATCAATTCATATTGATTCAATGGATATGCACTCATCTTCCTTTCTGAAATTTTTAGACAAACATCAAACCAAGTGATTTCCAAGTTGATAAATGATGAGAAACTACTATAGGAACTTGCTAGAGGGCTACACATGCATCAAAATGAAATCTCTAAGCATAGAATAAGCATGCAAGCTCACAAAACCTGTCACCTATAGCAGCAAAATACTCAAGATACAATCTACCAATCACAAATCTAATTGGACAAGTGGAGGAGGCACATACCAAGGAGCAATCCCTCCAAAAATCAACAACAAAGATGGGATGAGCAAGGAGATCGAAATTCCCGAGAAAGAACAACAGGAACTCGAGCTTGACAAAACTTTCCGGTGTTTTTCGGGAGAGAGAAAGATGGCTGGGAGGAGGCACCTTGGAGGGGCCCAGGTGGGCCACACCCCTACCAGGCGCCACCTGGGGGGTGGCCGTGCCCACCAGGGGTGTGCTGGCCTGGGTGGTCCCCTGGGTCACTCCAAGTGTCCCTCTGCCCGTTTATCGAGGAAAATTTTATTTTGAATTTTCTGGGATTTTTCGGGAAACTTTTTTTTTGGCCAATTTTCAGGGTATCAAAATTGATTTTCTCGCAGAAAAGATTTTTTTAGAAGAAGCAAAAGCAAACCAAAAACCAAACTACAGAAGTTCTAAGACACTCAAACAAGCAAACAACTAACAAAACCAAAGCTAGCAAGAGAAAACGCAAAGACTAGGAAGGAGAAAAGTAAAAGAAAGCAAGTATAACCACAGTGAAAACAATATTTTGTTTATTAAAATCCTTTTGTTAACAAGGTTGATCAAGTATTGTTACAAAAACAATCTTATATGAAACAAAACTTTGCATTCCACAAGGTGATTATGTTACCTCATACTTGATAGCAATGGTCCCAATGATAATAGTTTCAAAATTATCTTGTGGAATGGGACAATATATTTATCCAACCTTGATGCTCTCAATATTTTCAATAGAATTCAGGCAATAGCTTTTAGCAACCTTCTTGGGGAATAGACAGTATGCTCTTTGTCATTAATATTGAATGTTACTTTTACTTGATTACAATTGATGACAGCACCTGCAGTATTAAGAAAAGGTCTCCCAAGAATAATAGACATATTATCATCTTCAGGCATCTCAAGCACAACAAAATCAGTTAAAACCAAGAAATTATGAGCTACTTGAACAGAAACATCCTCACATATACCAACAGGAATAGTAGTTGACTTATCAGCCATTTGCAAAGATATATCAGTTGGTATCAACTTTTCTAGCTGGAGTCTCTTGTAGAGAGAAAAAGGCATAACACTAACTCCAGCTCCCAAATCACATAAAGCAGTTCTAACATAATTGTTCTTAATAGAGCAAGGAATAGTTGGTATAGCTGGATCACCAAGTTTCTTTGGAACCTTACCATTGAAGGAATAATTAGCAAGCAAAGTAGAAATCTCCTCATTAGGAATCTTCCTTTTATTAGAGACAATATCCTTCATATACTTTGAATAAGGAGGCAACTTAATAGCATCAGTCAAAGGAATTTGCAAAAATAAAGGTTTCATCCACTCACAAAACTTGTTGTAGTGTTCTTCCTCCTCTGACTTGTGTTTCTTACCTGGAAAAGGCATAGGTTTCTGCACCCAAGGTTCTCTCTCTTTACCATGTTTATCAGCAATAAAATCTTCCTTAGTGTACCTAGTATTCTTAGTGTGCTTCTCAGGTTCTTCCTCAACTTCCTCCTTATCAGGAGCATCATTTTTACCATTCCTACTCTCAGTTTCAGCATCAGAGATAGATATACCATTAGGATCTATAGCAGGTTCAAGTGGTTCATCAACTACTTTGTGTTTCTTTTTCTTTCTCTTACGAGGACTACCACTACTTTCACCTTGTTGAGAATCCTTCTCAATTCTTTTAGGGTGTCCTTCAGGATATAAAGGATCTTGAGTAGCTATACCACTTCTAGTTCTAATTCCATAAGCATGTTTATCTCCTGAGGCA
The DNA here is from genome assembly GCA_916181665.1 of Avena sativa. NCBI lineage: Eukaryota > Viridiplantae > Streptophyta > Magnoliopsida > Poales > Poaceae > Avena > Avena sativa. The sequence goes on from OV702297.1 coordinate 413,714,658, forward strand.
TTAACTAGCATATCTTTTTGTACCTTAACAAGTTGATCAAGTTGGGTTTGAACGATTTAAAAGTGTTTACAAAGCATTTTAATATCATTAGAAGTTCTTTCCACAATATCTTTCAACTCTTTAATAGCTATTGAGTTTTCCAATAAATGATTCTGAACTTGTTTATTAAAATTACCTTGCTTAACAATGAAAATGTCAAGTTCCTCTAAACATTGATCAGGAGGCTTACCATAAGGAATATCACCTTCATCAAAGTGTTGGAGAGAGTATACCTCAATAGTAGATGAGTGGGGAATTAGCTTACATAATTTTTCTATAGGAGGTAGATTCTTCACATCTTTAGCTCTAATACCTTTCTCCTTTAGACACTTCTTATCTTCCTTCATCACTTCATCATTTAATGCAATAACTACCCTCTTCTTTGGTGTTGGTATTGAATCTGGTTTAGGTACAACTGGTTCAGGAGTAATAGGCTCAGGTGTTTTTAGCTCAGTTGAAGTCCAATCATCATAACTCTTGCTTATCTTAGCATTAATTCTTCAGCATCTGTAGGAGTTCTTTTCTTGAAAACACAATCAGCAAAGCTATCTAGGTATGTCCTAGAATCATCAGTTAGTCCATTATAATAAATATTAAGAAGCTCATTCTTAGGCAATGGACATCCAGGATGTGCATGAATTAAGGCACAAAACCTTATCCATGACTCAGGCAATTTCTCGTCTTCTCTCTGTTTAAAATCAAAAAGTCTCTGCAAAGCATCATGTCTAGCACTGGGAGGAAATTATTTTTGGAAGAAAGAAGCAATCAAACAATCAGGTCTATCAATGGAACCAGGAGGTAATCTATTAAACCAAGCCCTAGCTTCTCCTTTTAGTGAAAAAGTGAAGATCTTTGTAACAAAGTACTTGCGCATATTAAAATCATCAGAGAATAAAGCACTCATAGTAGAAAGCTCATTCATATGAGCCACACCACTCTCATTTTCAGTCCCACAAAAAGGTTCTTTCTCAACGATGTCTAAATAGGATAAATCAAGAGAGAAATCATAATATTTATCTTTAATATCTATGGGAGAGGTGGCAAACTTAGGATCAGATGATAGTTTAGGAATAATGGTACGTCTAGCAAGGAGACTCTTAATATCACTAGTACCATGTGTGTTTCGGCACTCTTCAACAAATTCATCAGTGAACTCAATATAACCATCATTAATATCATAACTCTCTCTAGACTCAGGTGAGCTAACAGGTGTAACAGTGTCTTCACTAGGAGTTTCAGTATTTCCTAGACTAGCCATAGTAGCATCTAGGAAAGGACCTAATGAACCACTCGCATCAAGCACAATTGAAGTATCATCATGAGTATCAAAATCAGTTTCAGACTTAGCAGCAGTAGTAGTGTGTGTAGCATGTGTATGTGGTGGTGGTGTAACAAGATTACTTATAACAGATGGTGAATCAAGAGCAACAGAGGTGTTTAGGACTGTATCTCTTCTTGTAGTGGATGGTAAAATAGGAAACTTTCCATCACGAGACATCCCCATGATGAAAGGAGTAGCAGTGAACAATAATAGATCCAAGTGAACTTACAAATAAAGCTATGCTCCCCGACAACGGCGCCAGAAAATAGTCTTGATGACCCACAAGTATAGGGGATCGCAACAGTCTTCGCGGGTATTATTACCCAATTTATTGATTCGACACAAGGGGAGCTAAAGAATACTTGCAAGCCTTAACAACTGAGTTGTCAATTCAGCTGCACCTGGAAATAGTTCTTGCTCACAGAAGTTTATCAGTAGCAACAGTTTGGTAGTAGCAACAACAAAGCAACAGCAACAATAGAACAAGAGCAATAGTAACAGTAGCAGCAAACAGTAGGATATGAGTTCAGTAGGCATAGGGATAGATGGACGGGCGTTGCATGGATGAGTCTAAACATGTAACTTCAATATCTAGGGCATTGCAGATAAATAATAATAAGCATCCACGTACTAAACAGTCCTAGGCATGTGCTCCATATATAGTCATGCGTGCTCGCAATGAGAACTTGCACAACATCTTTTGTCCTGCCAGCCCATGGCAGCGGGGCCTCTAGGTAACTACTGGCAATTAAGGTTATCCTTTTAATAGAGCACCGGAGCAAAGCATTAACACTCAGTGAACACATGTGATCCTCACACCACAGCCATCCCCTCCGGTTGTCCCAATTTCTGTCACTTCGGGGCCTTTGGATCCGGACAATGATATGTGTACACAACTTGCAGATAAGATCACAAACAATACTATTATAATGATTCAATAATAAGTTCAGATTTGAGATCATGGCACTCGGTCCCTAGTGACAAGCATTAAGCACAACAAGTTGCAACAAAGTCAAATAGCACTAATAGAGATACTAGGCACTATGCCCTAACAATATTATTCAATTACATGATAGAACTCATCCAATCCCTACCATCCCCATAGCCTACAGCGGGGGATTACTCACTCATGGATGAGGGAAACATTGATGGTTGATGGAGAAGCGTTGGTGATGACGATGGCGATGATCCTCTCCAAATTCCCCGTCCCGGCAGGGTGCCAGAACGGAGTTTCTGGATCCGAATCTTGGTTTCTGGTGGTGGCGGCGCAGCGGAACTCTTTCTGGAAAAATGTCGAACCCCCCTCGGTTTTTAGGTCAAGGGGTAACTTATAGGCTAAGAGGGAGGCCGAGGGGGTGCCTGGGGTGGCCACCCCCCTAGGCACGACTAGGCCTAGCCCACACCTAGCAGGGGTGTGGGCCCCCAGGCCTCCACTCTGTCCCATACTCTGGCTCCATGGATCTTCTGGTGAAATAGGATTTTTGGCATATTTTCCGAGATTTTTCCTGATAGTTGATTTTCTGCACAAAAACTAGACACCAAGGTAATTTTGCTGAAAACAGCGTCAGTCTGTGTTAGTTGTATCCAAATCACACAAGTTTAGAGGAGAAACAATAGCAAAAGTGTTCGAGAAAGTAGATATGTTTTGGACGTATCACAGGGTCATCAATTTCATCGACCATGAAATTTATAACAGGATTTCTGTACAGCTTGGGAGCTGCACGTGTCCTGCTTGACCTGCGAGGTTTGATAGTATTCTCTTTCAGAGTTTCATGATCGTTATCATTAGTTCCCTCTTCATTTGGTGAAGTCAACTCCAGAATAGCTTTCGGTGTTGCGCTACTCGCCATATTATGAAGAGAAGGTTCAACAACCTCTTCGAGTTCTACCTTCCGACTACACACACCTTTCACGAGAAACTCTTTCTCTAGAAAGGAGCCATTCTTAGCAACGAAAACCTTGCTCTCGGATCTGTGATAGAAGGAATACCCAATAGTTTCCTTAGGGTATCCTATGAAGACGCATTTTTCCGCTTTGGGTTCGAGTTTATCTGGATGAAGTTTCTTCACATAAACATTGCATCCCCAAACTTTAAGAAATGACAGCTTAGGTTTGTTTCCAAACCACAATTTATATGGTGTCTTTTCAACGGATTTAGATGGTGCCCCATTTAAAGTGAATGCAACAGTTTCTAGTGCATAACTCCAAAATGACAGTGGCAAGTCCTTCAGAGACATCATAGGTCGAACCATATCTAGTAAAGTACAATTACGACGTTCCCACACACCATTTCGCTGTGGTGTTCCGGCAGGTGTGAATTGTGAAACTATTCCACACTCTTTCAGATGTGTGCTAAACTCGTAACTTAGATACTCACCTCCACGATCAGACTTTAGAAATTTGATTTTTCTGTTACGATATTTTTTCATTCTAAAATTCCTTGAATTTTTCAAAGGTTTTAGACTTGTGTTTCATTAAGTAGATATAACTGTATCTACTCAAATCATTTGTGAAAGTAACAAAATAACGATATCCACCTCGCGCCGACACACTCATTGGACCACACACATCAGAGTGTATGATTTCCAATAAATCTATCGCCTGTTCCATTGAACCGAAAAACAACGTTCTAGTCATCTTGCTCATAAGGCATGGCTCACATGTATCAAATGATTCAAAATCAAGTGATTCCAAAAGTCCATATGAATGGAGCTTCTTCATGCGTTTAACGCCAATATGACCTAGACACCTGTGCCACATATATGTAGATATATCATCATTAAGTTTAATCCTTTTAGCATCAACATTATGAATATGTGTAACACTATTATTGATATCCAACAGAAATAAACCATTCATCACAGTTGCATGACCATAAAAGATATCATTCATATAAATCAAACAACCATTGTTTTCAGATTTAAATGAATAACTACTGCGCATCAAACATGATCCAGATACAATGTTTATGCTCAGTGCAGGCACCAAATAACAATTATTTAGGTTTATAACTAATCCCGACGGTAAGTGGAGAGGTAGCGTTCCGACGGCGATCACAACAATGCTTGATCTGTTGCCGACACGCATCTTGGCCTCACCCCTTGCTAGCGGTCGCTTGTTCCATATCCCCTGATTCAAGTTACAAATATTAGCAACTGATCCGGTATCAAATACCCACGTGCTATTGCGAGTACTAGTCAAGTACACATCAATTGAAGGGAATATGCCGGAGAGGCAATAATAAAGTGGTTATTATCGTATTCCTCATTTATGATAAATGTTTATTTTGCATGCTATAATTGTATTAATACGGAAACATTAATACATGTGTGTTTAATAAACAAAAAGGAAGTTCCTTTTTGTGCCTCTCTTATAAACTAGCTCGTTGATTAACAAGATGATCAAAGGTTTCCTGATCATGGACATTGGATGTTGTTAATAACGAGGTCACAACATTAGTGTAATGATGTGATGAACATTCATCCGAAGTATAGCATTACGATCAAAGTTATTGAGTTTATATTGCTATAACAACTTACGAAGTGATCCTAATCCTTAGACCATGAGATCATGTCAATCACTAACACCGGAAGAGTTTCTTGATGACATCAAACGTCACACCGTAACTGGGTGATTATAATAATGGCTTCAGAACTACTAAAGTGTTATGTTGAGTCTCATGGATCGAGAGTGCAATTTGTTCATCCCGGTGACAGATAGATATGCTCTGGGCCCTCTCGGTGATATCATATTGATTAGCTTGCAAGCAAGTGATTTGATCACTAGAATGTTATATCACGGGAACGAGAAAAGAGTGCATGTCGGTAACGAGATCAAACTAGGTATGGAGATACCGATGATCGAATATCGGACATGTAATATATCGTGAAACAAAGGGATTAAGATACTAGCGTAAAAGGTTCCGACGATCACGGGAAATTCATCATTGGATGTGTGGGAGTCAGTATGGATCTCCAGGTCCCACTTCTGATTATTGATTGGAGATGGGTCTTGATCATGTCGGCATTATTCGCGAACCGTAGGGTGGCACACTTAAGCAACACTGACATCCAATTGGAGCAAAAGTTTCATGCCGGAAAGAATAACAAGCGCAGGAATTCATTTCACTAGACACCGAAACTGTTTCGGTTGAAATTGCTAAAACTGGTTGTGCATGTGAAATTGAATACTAGCAAGGGGTTTTATATGAATGTTTGTTAATTACAGTAATTAACAAAATTTTGAATAAATAAATAAAAGAATTTTATTTAAATGAGAGCTTGCATTAAATTTGGTGGAAATTTAATGCATGTGAGTGGATTTTTGAGTGGAGGCTCTTTTATGGGAGTGGAGGCTTTTCATTTTGAGTGGGAGCTCCACCCACATGAATGTGGAAGAGGTGTGGGAAGCCACCATGGCTGGCGCCATGACCCTTGGGGTGCCCCCCTCTCCCTATAAAAGGCCCCCCTCTCGTCCTCTCAAAGCACACCTCCTCGTGAAGGATCTCTCCTCCCCCTCTAGAATTTATCCCCCATGGTCTCGGACTAGCAAGATACATGTTCCCGGTGGCTATTCGGCAAGAAAGGGTTGTTCTTCCGCTGCATCCCTGGAGCGAGGAGGCAGAGGTTTCTCGGTGTCTTGTACGTGTGTGCGAGCACAGATGCGTTGTTGTTTTGCGGCGCAGGACTTCCTCTTGATCTTGAGATCGACAAGAGATCATCTACATCAACCACGAGTTTGGACTCGTTAAGCTTTGTTGGTCTTCAAGGGTATGTTCTCTACGGATGTATATCCGCCCGTTGCTTATATCTAGTAGATATATCTTGGTACATAGTTGTTCCCATCGTAGGATTTTTTTGTTTTCTATGCTGCGAACCCTACATCAATAACATATATATCGTATATACCTTTATTTTCCTTGCCGGCCTTCTTGTCTGCCAAAAACTTGGGGCATTTGCGCTTCCAGTGGTTATTACCCTTGCAATAATAGCACTCGGTATCAGACTTAGGGCCAACTAGGGATTTCTTTTCAGGTACGGCAACCGATTTGCCACCCTTCTTTCCCTTTCGTTTACCATTTATGTCTTTCTTGAAACCGATGGTCTTATTGATCATCAATACTTGATGTTCCTTCTTGATCTCCACATATGTAGTCTTAAGCATTGACAGAAGCTCGGGGAGAGACTTCTTCATGCCCTGCATGTTATAGTTCATCACGAAGCTCTTGTAGCTAGGTGGCAGAGATTGGAGAACACGATGTATGTCTAAGTCAATGGGAATCGATATTCCCAAGGACACAAGCTTATCGGCGTACCCCGATATTTTGACTACTTGCTCACTAACGGAGCTGTTCTCTTCCATCATGCAGCTAAAGAACTTTTCTGAAGCATTATAACTCTCTACAGCAGCATGGGTGTCGAAAATCATTTTCAACTCAGCCATTGTATCAAAGGCATTGCCGTTTTCGAAACACTTTCGAAGTTCTGGCTCTAGCCCATACAATATACCGCAATGAACTAAGTTGTGGTCCTCCTGATGAGTCCGATAGGCATTCTTTTCCTCGTCAGGGGCATCATCAAACGGTGGGGGGCCTAGCGGAACTTCTAGCACATATTGCTTTTGTGCAGCAGAGAGGAGAATCCTCAAATTCATGGCCCAGTCGGTAAAGTTGCTACCATTCGTTGCAAGTTTCTCTTTCTCCATGAACACATTGAAATTAAAAGTAGGTGGTGCCATCTACAACAGAATTTGTAAAGTTTAGACTAAGTTTATGATAGATCGAGTTCAACTAATCCAAATTAAGAATGAACTCCCACTCAAAAACGACATCCCTCGTGCCTTTTTGGTGATTACATGAACCAAATCCACTATACCAATTCCGATCATCACGTGAGTCGGTGTAGCTTCAAAGGCGAGCATCTATATGGGCATCATATCTACATATGACTCATGCTTAACCTTCCGGTCCGTGTTCCGAGGCTATGTCTATACATCCTAGGATCCCCAAGTAAGAACCTTAGTATTCGCGTGTGTAAAATTGTCTTACACCCGAAATATGATCATGGATCCAAGAACACCTGATCATCACGTGATGTCTTGAAGCGGCAAAACATAATCGTTGCATACTTAAGAGAGAACACATTTTTATCTTGATATCTAAACGAGGAATCATCTTATTATGCTAATAAAACGTCAAACAAGCAATATAAGATGCAACAAACATCATATGTGAAAAGTGAAATGGTATGGTTCTTGCACATGATCATCATCATGTGCATCGTGGTATGATCTTCATCATCCTTTGTGTAAGGCCAAGGTCTATGGAACTTACACGTTAGGTGTGTTGTAAGAGTATGGACTATACTTTTACTTACAACATTACCATATCATGACACTAACCCAACAACAATCTAAACTAGACGCTTCTAATTTATCCATTGCAAGTTTTACGTTGCTTAGGGCTTTCGAAGATAGAACCGTTCTTACCTACGAACATGGAACCACAACGAGGATAACCAAATTATTAACAACTCGTTGTAAATTAGATATTGACTATAGTAGAAGAGACAGACACCCGCTAGCCACTTGTGCAAAACTAATTGTATGTCAAGCGTGGAACATGTCTCATGTGCGAGGACATGTAAAGTTTGTCCGGGCCGTTTCATCCCACTATGCCACCAATATCCAAAGTACAACCAAGAAGCAATAACATGATCATCATCGCCCACATACTCATATGTGTACTACCCGTGCAAAGCATCTACGCATAGATCCGGCTCTGATACCACTGTAGGGTTCACAACATAGAAAACAAAAAATCCTAGGATGGGAACAACTATGTACCAAGATCTATATACTAGATACACGCAACGGGTGGATATACATCCATAGAGAACGTACCCTTGTAGACCGAAAAAGTTTAACGAGGTTTTACTCATAGATGATGTAGACGAACGCTTGCCGATCTCAAGATCGAGAATGTAACATCCCAAAAATATCAAACTTAGATCATCAAAACACTAATCATCAAGTTTAGGGTTAACAAAAACTTTTCTAAATGAATTCATGAATGCATGTATATGTGTATGCATGGATTTTGAATTTCTTTAAAAACCACCTTGTTTGTGTGAACCATTGCTTGTAAAATGTTTCTTAGGTGAAAAGAACATCATCTAAAACATTTCCCACACTTTTCCTTAAGACAAGTAAATCAAAACAAATATATTAAGTGAATGGTCATTTTGACCAATTTAACTCCCATGCCTACTTTGGCTATCTCAAACTTTCAAAACCTAACAGAAACTTTTCTGGATCTTTGCACCCCTTGAATGTACTTATAACAAAGTATCAAGGCCCACTTTGTGATCATCCAGAAACTTTCAAATGCATAGTTTAAATGACATTTCAAAATTGAATCTTCTTCATATGGGAAGATCCCACTTTTTCAAAAACCCCTCAAACAAGCTCAACTTTCAAAACCCAAGCATCTGCAGACTCACCAGCACCAATCTAGCAAACCCACCAAAAATCATTTCAAAATTCAAAACTTGATTTCATGCGGCCATTTCATCAAACAGGTTGCAGGCACAAATCAAACAAAACATCAAACACTATAGTGTGCAGTGTTTTGAGCCTAACTTATTCCCTAGTTAGCTCCCACACAACCCAGTAGATCATCTAGAAAGATTAGCACAACACTAGCACCCCTGTGAGCTTGCCATTGTCATTAATGGTGAACAGCCGAGCAACCCCATGTCACCCCATTGTGGACAGCAGGCTAGAGGAAGAACTAGCCGTGCCAACCTTGTCTGGGAGGCAGCCCACCGTCCACCGCCACTTCCTGTCCCAGCCGCGAGCGTTGCCAAGCCCTGGACCACGCGCACGAGACACGCCCAGACCATGCCGAGCGTGCGCCAGAGCGCCACCCTTGACCATCACCCACAGACCGCGTGCCGCCCTCACCGCGTGCATACACGATCACCACCGACCCAGGAGACCGCCATACACCCCCGTTTGCCGCCCCATGCCATACAGCCATCGCCCGCCGTCGAAGACGCCGCCTCTGCCGCGCAGAGCGCCGCCCGTTCCAGAACAAACCACACCGCCCCATGCCTCGCGACCATGTCGTTGAGCATCGCCAGGAGACACAGCACCGTCCCCTACCCTTGCCCATGCCATTAGCTGCCTGTAACGTCGCCCCCGACGAGCTCACCTTGCGCCCTGACGGTCCCCTCGCTCGACTATAAATAGAGGCCACCCCCGCATGATTTCTTCACACCATCTCACTCCCCTCTCCCCACTGACCGTGCCACACCATCCTCAGAGCAAGCCGAGCACCACCTCGCCGGAATTTCACTAGAGCCTGCCGCTGCTGGAGAAGAAGGGAGCCAGCGATTGGAGCCGCCCCAGGAGAAGCCACCAGTACCAGGAGGATCGTCGTCGTCGACTTCGTCGTTCGCCCGCCTCGCCGACCCTCGCCCGTACCCCGGTGAGCCCCCAGCACCCCTCACTGGCCGCGCTAGGTTTCGTTCTCGCCGGAGCTGTCTCACGTCGACGATGACCCTCAGCCGTTGGATTAGAACTAGATCAAACGATCCACGTTGCCCCATACCGCTTCGCCCAGCCCCGTGTCACTGACGAGTGGGGACACCCACTTAAGCAGCCCGCGGGAGCACTGCGCTTAGCAGGCCGGCCCGTTAGAATTTCCCGCGCACCCCAGCAATTCAAATTAAACCTTTTTCTTTTTAAATTCAAACACACTTCTGTACCCAACTTCAAAAATCAACCCAGATCGATTCAGTGCACCACATTGGATGAAACCAATTTTGTTGGAAAGGTCTGTGAATGCTTAATCCAAGCCCGTTGGATTCAAGTCATTTGGATCTGTAGATCACCCATAGCAAAAATAACAAGGCAGAAGCTTTTCTGCATTCAAACATTTTTCAAATTTAAACCATAAAAGCTTTTGAGTTGATTCCAACTCTCAAAAATCACATTTAACCATACCTTTCAGAATATATCAAAATATATAGGTTTACTTGCAGAAATAATGTTCAAGTAATAAAAGAATGCTTCATAAGCATTTCTAGCCACTTTAATTAATTAAAATAAAAGGGTAAAACCTTATTAAATTGTGACACCACTTTAAATCACATTCCCATGTACTACAATATGTGGTGATGACATGTGTCAAAATGATCCCATGTTTAGTTTGGAGAATATTAAATCTTAAGTAGTTTTTCAATGAGTAGAAATTACTTTTCTAAAAAAAATTAAGAAGTTTTAAACCAAGCTTTAACCTTGTAATGTTAGAGATGATGCTAGATTATCTATAGGACCCTTGTGTGTGATGATTGAAAGTAGTTAAGTATTGTTTGGTGATTGTGTACCTCGTATTTATTCATAGACGCTAGTACCGACCAAGGATACTACGAGGAGGAAGGAGGATACTACGAAGAGGAAGCCGAGGAGAACTTCAACCACTGCTCTGCACAAGGCAAGCCTAATACTACTAGTGAATGTGCAAGCTTATATTGACACTAATGCAAGCTGATACTATACTAATGCAAGCTAACACTTGCAAGATACCCTACTGATGCCACAAACCCATACTTGTGATATGAATATTGTATGCCTTAAGCATATGTGATCATACCTACTTTCTAAACCAATCCTAGTTTTATGGCAAGCTTCTTACTTTATTTCTTTATCAAAGCTTACTTAGAGTCTACCTAAGAGTTTGGTAGATACTAGACAGTTGTGCTGAAGGTTGCTTAAAGAGCATAAAATTTGGCCTAAGCTAGAAACCTTGATATCAGCCTAAGATATAATGTTGGACTTAGTGAAACTCCACTAGTTACCACCCCTCATTAGTACCACCCCCATCTGTAGATGCTAGTGCTAAGCATAAAACTTGATCAACTTTAGATGGGAATACTTGGTGGAAAAATGATTATGAAAACCTTGGAATGATGGATCATTCTATTGAAATGTTTTGGACATGTGTTTCCAAACACTTGATGATTTTGGTGATGAAAATGTTGAGGCATGAGCCTTAGCCCTTTATAAAACTGATGGTTGTCTGGATGCGATACCATTCCAATTTTTGCGTACAACCACAATACCCGAATATTGGGTAGGGCTTGACTGAAAACTTATATACCTTAGTATTAGTTCCCTCCCGGCCAAGGTCTGAGCTGAGGCTACCTTGTGAAGATTGTCCACCTGTGCAGTACCCAAGATGACAGTGGTCATGGTTGGGAGGCCAAACTCACAGGAGAGGTGCTTATACTAGGGCGTGTAATCGAAAGGTTAGGATTGATTATCCGCATACTAAGTATGGTGAATTCAGGATTTGTTCCTGACGGATGTATCGAATGTTGTGGTGAAAGTGTACAATCTCTGCAGAGTGTCAAACTATTCGAATAGCCGCGTCCGCGGTTATGGACAGTTGGAGTGGCCATACTGTTCCCCCGTTAGACTTTTAAAATGACTTGTGAAATGAATTGAGACTTTGACTTGACCACAACAGAGTTGTGACCGAAATTACAAGATCCCATTTAGGAACTATAAAATTGTGACTAGCTTTGGAACTTAGTAAAGATAAACCTAGCTTTTTGCAAAACAACCCTAGAGCCTAGTCTCCTATTATCCAAAAACCCCTTTACTGTTAGTATTAGTTTGCGAGTACTTAAAGAGTACTCATGGCTTTGTCCCTGGCTATTCCCATGGCCAGACTATGAAGAGGAGTACCTGAAAGATGGACCCCAGGAAGGTTACGACAACTAGGATCATCTCCCATCGTCAGCATTGCCTGTGACCCCGAAGATGGAGCTTCGCCTACGCTACCGTTATTATTACGTATTCCGCTGCTTGATGTTGTATTAAGAACTAGATCATGAGATCCCTATTTGTGTAAGAACTTATGTATCATTGTAATGGATGAGGTACTATGGTATCCAATTCTGTTACGTCTCGCAAAAATGGTAATCCTGGGATTGCGATGTACGGCATAACAGGCATCTAGGATTGAAAAATCCGGGTGTTGACAGAGAAGAAGTCCAGCGCCGCAAATCAGCAGCGCATCCATGCTCGCACACATGTCCAAACAAACGAGCAGCCTCCGCCTCCTCGCTCCAGCCATACAGCGGAAGCAACAACTCTTTCTTTCCGAAAAGACACCGGGAACATGTATCTCGCTAGTCCGAGACCATGGGGCATAAACTAGAGGGGAAGAGAGATCCTTCACGAGGAGGTGTGAGTGTGAGAGAGGGAGAGGGGGGATTTATATAGGAGGGAGGGGGCACCCCAAGGGGTGGACAGCGCATGGGGGGATGCCCCCATCTCTTCCTCCATTCATGTGGGTGGAGCTTCCGCTCACAATTTGGCCCTTCACTTCTCCACTCAAAATCCCACTCAAAAAACCCCCATTAAATTTCCACCAAATTTAATGCAATCTCTCTTTAAATAAAACTCCTTTTATTTATTTATTCAGAATTTTTTCAATTACTTTAATGGACAAACATTCACATAAAACCCCTTAATAGTATCTTATTTTACATGCAGAAACACTTTCAGCAATTTCACCCGAAACAATTCCGGTGTCTAGTGAAATAAATTCTAGCGCTTTGTAAATCTTTTCAACATGAAACTATTTGTTCCAAATGGTGTTGGTGTCTCGTAAGTGTTTCACCCTACGGTTCGCGAATAATGCGAACATGATCGAGACCCCTCTCAGATCAATAATCAGAAGCGGGACCTGGAGATCCATACTGACTCCCACACATTCAACGATGACTTTCTTGTGATCGTGAGAACCTTTTATGCTAGAATCTTAATCCCTTTGTCTCACAATATATTACATTTCCGAGATTCGATCATCGGTATCTTCATACCTAGTTTGATATCGTTACTGACATGTACTCTTTTCTCATTCCCGTGATATAACATTCTAGTGACCAAATCACTTGCTTGCAAGCTAACCGATGTGATATCACCGAGAGGGCCCAGAGTATATCTATCCGTCATCGGGATGGACAAATTCCACTCTAGATCCATGGGCCTCAACATAACACCTTCGTAGCACCGAACCCATCTCTATAATCACTCTGTTATGGTGTGATGTTTGATGTTATCAAGATACTCTTCTAGTGTTAGTGATTGACATGATCTCATGGTCTAAGGATTAGGTTTACTTCGTATGATGTTATAGCAATATAAACTCAATGACTTTGATCGTAATGCTATACTTTGGATGAATGTTCATCAGACTATTCCAATAATGTTGTGACCTCGTTATTAACAACATCCAATGTCTATGATTAGGAAAGCTTGATCATCTTGTTAATCAACGAGCTAGTTTACAAGAGATGCATAACTAGGAACTTTCTATTTGTTTATTAAACACACATGTATTAACGTTTCCGTATTAATACAATTATAGCATGCAAAATAAACATATATCATATACGTGGGATATACATAATAACAACTTTATTATTGCCTCTTAGGGCTTATTCCCTTCAAGATGCTCATGGAAATGCTGAGGCATAGAGGATCTTGGCATGGAAGGAGAAGAGGCAAATTCTATAAGCGGCTAACAAGCTCGAGATTGATGAATTCAGAATTGCACAGTAGAACAAGAGGAAGTCTGGAGAGGATAGTAGCACTACCATCATGGATCCATCCAAAATACAAAGAAAAGCATCCATGTTTACTATCTCAAAGGCCCACCACCTGGCCTTTAGATGTACTATTTGTATTACTGTAGAAATTCTAATTGGTAGGACCATTTCTTCCTTTTGTTAGTTATATGTGTAAGCAAACCTATGTTCCTGGGATGTTACTTTTGTTAGTGAACTATGTCAATAAACATATTTTCCTGGGATGTTCCGTTTGGTACTGAAATATTCAATAATAAAGAAGTACTGGTAATATGACTATGCACATCAATCAAAAATTATTGTAACTATAACACTGCCCATATGCCCATAAGCACTTGCATTGATTCGAACAATCCATATTTCAAGTTTACACAACCTTTTAAACTCAACACAAACACACACACACACACACACACACCCCTTAACAACTAAAACTTCCACAACACCATAAGCATCAAACACACTACAATCACTAAACAAAAAATACAAGTTTCAGCAATGATGCAATCTCCCTGATCTCCCACTAACTTTGATTGCTTCCACCATATATCATCTCCTTCTTTGCTTCTCCTTTCTTGCTTCTTCTAGAAAAGGGCTTGAGTGAGATGCTGGCCTATATCTGATCTTGGCAAATCAGCCCAAGTTTCTACAAGTACTCCTCATACACATCCTCCCATTTCCACAAGTTGCAAGTACCTTTGTGTGTCTGAATTATCCAAATCAATGAGAAACATCAACAACTGAATTCAAAATTGCACACAATAGGGGGAACAGAGCATAAACCCCATGATTCAAGCACTTGTAGAAATGCCCAAGGAACCGTATTTGATTCGTAGTGCTTCACTTTGTGATGCTGCACCTGTTATAGATAACCAGCGGGAACCATGTCCGCATGTACTCCAACGAGCTCCCGCCATTGCCGCCACCCATGCCGAATAGAATAGGATGAGGAAGAAGATGAGGTTGTGTAAGCTTGCCTACGTGTATAGGTTGAATGAAGTAGATGAGCTGGGTCAACGCTGCAGATGAAAAACGTCACCAACGAGTTCCGTCAATTTACAGTTCCTCTACTTTACCAGATTCTTCAATTTTAGGTTTTGAAAGGGGGATTTCGGGCATACAACGCTTCACTCCGCTGTCCCGTGTGTCGTGGTCTAGAGCGGAGTGTTGATGCATGACCATCCACCTCGCCACTTTATCGCGTTACGTATCTAGGACCACATATAAACGTAGATGACAAGTTCCAGGACCATTATGAGGCATTTTCTATGTTGCGAGACCGTTTCCAACGTAGTCGATAAGTTCCAGGACCGTTGATGCATTTCACTCTAAAACTCCTTGTCATTAGGGTATCTCCACATGTAGATCCTAAAATTTGTCCGGCAACAACGCCAACAGGATCTATGGGGAGTGGCGACAAGTTCTATTGGACAATTTAAAGAGCATGTTGACATGGTGTCCCAAATACAGAGCCCCAAACACTCTATCGTTGCTAGGTCCACTCTAGCAGCGCTGAATCGGACCTGGCCGACATCTGTATCCGCCACTGAAAGACTAGGACGCCGCTCCGCTCATCTGGATTCTCATCCCTGGTGGTGCTCATGGAGTGGCTGCCTCATAGAGCTCCCTAGGATGTCGACCAGCTTTCCCGAGAGATAGGTCGCCACAGGGATGCACGAATAACACGACCGAGATGGAGCGCACAACGGTCACGCCGAGATGGGGTAGTATGAGGCTTCTTTTGCATGTTGGGGTTGCTTTGGAGGCGAGTGGGAGATGCTCTTATCATGTTTCTTGGACAATTTGTTTTTATTGGGCATAAGTTACATACTCCCTCTGTGAGGGATTATAAGGCCTAAGAGCTCTTTTAAAATGTTAAGAATTATAAGACCTTTTTATTTATTTATTAACGTCTCTCCCATAATGCATGGTTTTATTTTTCTTCTTCTCTCATGCTTATATAACTATTGGTACATGGAGTAATCAAGAGGGTGAGTTGTTGATTTCTTAATCTATTCAAAATGGTCCATAGGCTTTACTATCCCTGACAGAGGGAGTACATTTTTATTGTACTAGTGTTCAATTTAACATGCTGATATGCACATACCGCATGCATCATTTCTAGAATTTCATTCTACTCCCTCTGATCTAAATTACTCTCTCAGTTTTAAAATATAAGATGCTTTATCTTTATAAAGGTAATGTATTTAGATATCTTCTAGTGTGTAGATTTGGAGTGAACCTGTTTAAACCTACACACTAAAAGATGTCTAGATATATTATTTTTACAAACATAAAATATCTTATATTTTAAAACAGAGAGAGTATTTGTTTATATTTGTCTAGATTCAAATGTATCTAAATAAAGATATATCCGAATTTAGGCAAATATGAGTCAACTAATTTGGATTGAAGGGGAGTACTTAAAACATTTTTCTGATTCTATTGTCCGTCAAATCAACGTCCTGGAGTAATCATACTGTAATGATAAGAGTTAGAGACAACGCATTCCGTGAAAAAAAAAAGGTACAGTAGCTAGTGACAAACAAGCGCATTGAATGTTGGAGCAGTACCTACGTGATCAGCAACAGGACAAGCCCGATCGATCGGAACCAGATCCCCTTCATTCTCGAGTCAGACGTGAGAAGCTTTTAGCTTAGCTAGCTGCGGCCGGTACGTACGGCCGGGGGCTAATGCGTGTAGCCTCTGCCGATCTTAGCTAGGCAGCACTACTAATAATAAGTGTAGCAAAACAAACGCAAGGCAACAAGCGTAGTACGACCCTGGGGCGTCCCGTCCTGCCCGTGACGGTGCAGGCTGGCTGCCTGGCTGGGTGGCTGGTCCGCGAGCGCGAGACGCGACCCAAGCGACCCAAGCGGCGCGTGCAACCGGCCGTGGCCGGCCGGCGTGCTCTCCGCCAGCGTAGCTCTGGTCTCCACGATGCTGGCGTGCATGCATGCATGCATGCAGGCGGCCTTGCCAGCTAGTAGGGCGCGCGCGTACGCTGCGTACTACGGTTGATGCACTGCTGCAAATGCACTGTCTGGTTACGGTCGGACATGTGCCCGAGTCTGGCACGCTCCAGTGCCCCCTGCATGTTCTTGGCTCTCCTTTTCCCTCCCTTGCGGCATGATTAGGGCTTGGGTATTTACTGAAATGGGCAAGGGAGGGAGTAATTGACTAACTGTACAGCTCTGTTGCTTTTCCTGTAGCGCCGCTTTGGCACGTCACCTTGGGACCATATATGCCCCGCGAGGTCAAAATCCAAGTAAACGGATGATCTACCTGTTTGGTGAATGGTGAAGTTGGTCGCCCATATGCCCCCAGAGGTCAAAATCCAATTTTAACAGATGCTACCTGTTGGTGATGTGGGTCTTCGAGATCGTTATTTTTTTCCTACTCCATTGCCTATTCAAATTTTATTACAACGACCGATAGAATCAAACGCAGGCAGCGCGAAAGGCTCTGGGATTACAACGGACGTTACCGTGTTACTACCTCCGTTCCACAATATAAACGTTTTTAGAAAGCTAAATATGAAACAGATGGAGTACCCGGCAGGAAACATAATATGAGGATTCGTTACAAACATTATTATATGGTCCAACTAGTTGGGCCCCCATGTCATTATTATATGAAATAAAACATTGGCATTGGGTTATAGTGTATCTTGCATCTATAAATTTTTGTCCCAAAATATGATGTTGGTGAAAAAAACTAAAACTGAATAGCCTCTTGTGCGATTCACACCTCAATTTTTTTTGTGCATGGCGCAGTTTGTCATTCTTTAACTAAAACTTGAAGATGCACATGACACAAAATAATCTATGATCATGATTTATTCTAATTACCTTTTTTGCAGTGATCTGGCCGCAAGCTGATGATGGGCGTTGCTTGTCCTACCCCAACGTTGGCGAAGTTCCAAGAAAGCCGGAGAAGAAAGCGCCTCCATGAGACCAAAGGAAAGGCCAGTGAGGTTAGCCACTTACATGAGGAGATTTCTCCAACCCATTTCACCAATGTCCTATTAGCTACTGGGTTGGATTTCCTTCCAATTTTGGGTTCTTTCCCACGGCCGAGCCGCATGAGAACCGCCAGTTTTGGGTGGGCGCATGAAGATCGATGACTCCGGTTCCTCCATTCTTTTGACTCCCTCGAAGAGATCCTTCAACTGTTGGCAATCTTTGATGACCGTCCAACAAGGTGACATTGTGAAGGCGTTTTTTTTTTCATGGCACGATCTTGAAGTGTTCCAAGACTTGCAACACCTACACATTAAAATTGATGTCAATTTCTTTTTGAAAATATGTTTTTAGCAAAAAAATGATGTATGCGGGTGGGATTATGTGTTCACATAGAAATGAATGTGCATATAGTAGAGTACAGTATAGCATACCAAGTCATGAACGGCAGTGCCACTCTTGGGCCTCCACAAAGCTTCGTGAATTGTTCTTGGATGAATGGTCACGTTTTCGTAAGAGAGTTATCGCTGTGATCACTTTCAAACTAGTGCTTACACACTCTCCTAAAAAATACTCGTATTTTTGCTCTGCGCCTACAGCGTGGCATCGCAGCTCTGCGTCTGTATGGGCATGCAGGCAGCCGATGCCCCCCCCCCCCCCCCCCCCCCCCCCCCCGGCCGGCATGGACGCGTGAGGAGGGGGTGATCAAGGCACGCAAATGATCCTGACGAGAGAGACAGTAGTATGCGGACTGTAGCGATAAAAGGGGAAAGTAAAGCACTGAATGGGGAACAGGATCCGAAGGGGCGCCGCGCTGCACCTGCGCCTGCACTGCACTGCAGCCTGCTCTGCTGGCTGGCGGGTGGTGACTGCTGCGAAAGAAAGAAAGAAAGTCCGGGCCCCCAATAATGAAGCGAAGCCAGCCGGAACGGGGAGCGGCCTCCGCCTCGAGCCGCGCGCCGCTGTACCTGCCCTGCCCGGCTCCCCCCGAGTTGACCCCTCCCCCTCCTCCGCTTTCTGCTCTCTCGCGGCACCACCGCGCAGCGGAACCCTGCCTTGTCTTTCTTTACTCATCACTGTGCGCGCCTCCGGTCGGGTCTCTTTCTGTCTGCGGGCCCCACTCCCCCGCCTTTGCCTGCCTCGCCTGCCTGCGGCGCACGCAGAGCTAGCGGTGCCTGCCGGTGCATGCAGCCACGCCCACGTCCCGTTCCGCGGCAGCGGGCGGGCGGAGGCGCCGGGACGCGTGCGCCGCGTGGGACTCGGTCGATCGCCGGGATAGCTCCGATCCCGACGTGTAACGAACCTGACTGGCTGACGACGTGTAGGGGACGGACGGACGGACGGAGTGGCTCGCTGGCCGGCCGGCAGACTCATCACGAGCCCAACATGCGCCGCGTCGTCTGTGCCTCGGTCCGGGCGCCGGCGCAGGTTTAATGCGCGTGGCATGGGGAGGGGGGACACGGGCGTGCGGCGTGCGGCGTGCGGCTGCGTTCGTCTGTTGGCCCGTCGGTCCCTCGGGAGGCGTGGTGGCTGCTTCTGCTAGCATGCAGCAGCGACGCCGAGTCTCGCGGACTTTGACAGTGCGTGCCTGCCGCATCAACGCCGCGAGGGAGTGTGCGTGTGTGTGGGGGACATTCTACGGTCTGACTTTGACGTGACAGCGACTTCAACTGCACGTACTCAAGCATCTTTGAAATCGGTCCAAAGAGCTTGTGAAGTTTCTGTACAACTTATCCAAATAGCTTGTCGTCTTTTTTATTGTAACATTCTCTTTGGTTTTGATTTTGTAAATAAAAACTCGTACTCCTGTAGCACGTTTTATACGGTACTAACTCGTTGGAGTGGATTCAAACTTGTACTATTCGTTTCGTAGTGATTTTTGGCAACCGGCTACGGGACATTTATTCTCAGTACAAGTTTCTTATTCGGGTGTGAGATTAAGTCTTTATTTGGTCAAAATGGCTATGTAGAAATATTACTTTTATGTTTGACCAGTTTTGTTTCGGTGCTCCACCTCTTCCCCAAACTTTGGCCACCTCACAACAGGATCTTCCCATACCCCTTTCGTAACGAGGGGCGAGATGGTCAGAAGTGAAATGTTGCGACAGACATAGAGCACTAGACTCCGGGTGGCACCCACTGGGTTCGGGTCCGGGTCCTGGCCCCCATACCCGCACCCGCCTCATTTCCCCGCCCCACGACCCGCCCCCGATTACATCGCGGGTACAGATCCCCACCATACCCGTCACCCGCCGGGTAAACCGGGCCCCAACGGGTATTTTAACCCGCCAAAAAATGACAACAATTAGGCATTTTTGACAATAGTTTCATAGCAAAATAGACTAGACAACAACAAACAATATATTTGGGATTTGCTTGACAGCTGACACTTACATGTAGGGTCCACTTATCATATGCGGGTACGCGGGTATGCAGGTTCGGGTTTGGCACCTCCATACCCGCCTCCACTAGACCCGGTGGGTATGATTTCTAACCACTAATTATCCCCGTGGGTATTATTTTTTACCATACCCGCTCCATTTAAAGCGGGGCCCCGTCGGGTACATGGGTATCGGGTACCCATTGCCATCCATACACTAGGCATGGCCATATAACCGATGAGTCTTATACGCAGGCAAGGTGTACATATCGATACACATATGTAAGGCCAAGCTAGCGGCATGTATTTGATCCTAGCCGCTTCCGTAGCAAGGATTAGACCGACTCTAGCTAGTGTGGATTAATGGATCATGGGGGATCTAGAGCGACGACGTGATCACCAGGATCGCGAGGAGATCTGTAGTGGATCTGATCCATGCCGATGGACCCGCTACCTACGGCGGAGACTCGATAACCAACACCGCCGAGGAGATGCGATAGCCTCCTGACATGGTATGCCCTACGAATGTTCGATATTAGCCTATCCGGTTCGGTCCAGCAGAAGCCCATAAAGAATGCGTACCTCAATCGTGAAGCCTAGGAGGATTTCGGGTGCCCAAGCCCATGATGGATTCGACAACTTGGAGGACACGTTTTCTTCGGATAGAAGTACTTGAAGAGAAAAACCCTAAGCTTATTATCGACTCGGCCTATCCCCAGGACCTGACCTATCTATATAAGGGACAGGAGGGCACGACGAGAAGGACTTACCTCATAACCTAGCACACACCTCGCCAGATTCAATCTGCGCATCCGTGTAATATTTGGCATCGCCATTAACAAAGAGCAGACAAGTAGGAGTAGGGTTTTCCTCCGGGGCCTGAACCTGGGTAAACCTCGTGTCCCGTGTTGCTTGTCAGTTAGCCGTTCTGTGATCTTCAGCGTCTTCTTCTTCTGCAAACCCAAGTCCATAACAATGGGCATTGACGAGTCGAACCCCTGTCACCTCCGTACAACAATTTTGAAAATCGCGGAGCACTGAAACACGTGTGGTATACCTCTTTTTAGGGAATGTGGAGTATATCTACCTCTATGGAGTATACAGATACAAGGCTATATGGCTTGGATATAGGCTTCAACGGGCCTAAAAAAAATGATAGGCATAAACTTACTCCTTCAAGTTTGGGGAAAGCGGAGCACTGAAACACGCCTCAAATTTGATGTATGCACCGGCTCTATAATGGTATCACCTCATGCTACGTTTTAAGTTTGCTAAGAGCATCCCCTATAATAAAAGAAAGAGTACTAGTTTTGTTTTCATCACACTGCGTCCATCCTAAAGTATAAGACGTTTAAAATTAGCTAAAAGTCAATGTTTTCTATTTTTACTAAGTTTATATATATAGTATAAATATCTACACTTTCGCAAAAAAATAATATATAAATATCTATAATACTGAATCAATATCAATACATTTATGGTAACGTATATTTTTTCAGCGTCTCTATTGAATATTGTAGATGTAGACATATTTTTTCTTAAATATTTAGTAAACTTAGTAGGATTTGACCTTTAAACACCTTATAATTTGAATCCGAGTGAGTATTCGTTACGGTTGACTGCATTTGGCATCTTGAACAAGAGCCATGTGTTGAAGGAAAAAATAGAAAGAGCCACGCCCACGAGGCATGCAGTGTCGTTGATCCAGACAAGGTGAAAGAAAACAAATGGTCATGAGAGAGACACTGTTCCACGACGGCCCTGTGCCCTGCATGTTGCTGTGTAGTACGCCAAATGGGTACAAAATTCCTCTGTTCCTCCTATCTTTTTCTTGGTGAAGTAGCTTGTGTTTCCACCAAAGTACTAGTATATACTCCTGGATTATCATTGTTCTTGGCCGTAGATCGATGATGTTTTTCTTGAAGCGGTATATATACATGCCGATCCGCTTGATGATCGTGAGTAGCTCTGCCGTCCACTGAATGCGCTAAAAAACAATCTAGCTAGCTCTTGAATCCAATGATAGTACCCAGGGAAGCATACCACTGCGTATAGAAAATTTGGCGCCCTGGTTTACTAGTACTACGTCTTATGTATGAGTTTGAGTATGTACTAGTACGGGCACAGATGCAAGTCCTGGGAGGATGACATAAGTCGTCGGTTCCTTCTAGAAGGTTTTGGGTGGTTATTACATTCGAAACATATGCTATAGGAATAGGATGCTACGCCGACGATCAAACGTCGGGGCCGTCGGCGTAGCCATCGTTCAGGCCAGCCTCGCCAAGCAGCCGTCGGCGTAGAATTCCCCTCGGTATATCCTATGCTACGCCGAGGACAACCTCGGAGTATGGTTCAGGCCAGCCTCGCCAAGCAGCCGTCGGCGTAGAATTGGCCTCGGTATATCCTATGCTACGCCGACGGCTGTCCTTGGCGTAGCATACTCCGACGGTTGTCCTCGGCGTAGCTATTTTTTATTTTACCTTATTAAATTTTGAAAAATCATAACTAAATCATTCTAATTCGGAAAAATACAAATAATATATCAAAATTTGCAGAAAAATAAGATCTATCTATCTACACACAAATATAACACATATGTAAATAAAAATTAAGTGAAACATAAAATATTATATATAGTTTAAAACGGGCATAAAAAATTCAAAAACGACCGAAACAATGCGAAACCTTCACGTGGTGTTATATTATGTGACATAGTTAGAAGGAAAAATATCAAACTTGATATATTAATTATGTCTCAAAAAACCTTCACAAAATGACCTATCTCATTCGAGGTTTCTTGGATTTCGCGTCAAATGACCAATGTTATAGCTAGAATCAAGGTATAGTTTGTGATAATGTCCCTATATTGTGCATACATGTGCATAATGGGATGGCGAACAACATTGCAGGAGGAAGTTTTCATTTTTATCGCACCAAAAAGCCATTTTCTATTTTCCGAGCATAAAAAACGGACGGTTTTGTGAAACAACCACCAAATGGCTAATTCAAAATACTACCACCACATTTTAAAAAAATACTATACCACCTTATATGGACAATGTCCCAACAGGGGGGTTTGAAACCTTTCCGTCTACCTCTAGTAAAAAAGACAAATTTCTGCCGAATCGGTAGGAAGTGGGTCAGATATGACCTACAGGTACATGATCCGATGCCCATGTTCTTTTATAAAAATCATTTTTAGGTTCACAATAAGCTATTTTATCAAAGATCCAATGCAAGTTTAGCGAGGCTCGGCCCCGAGCTAAAAACCTTCATGCCCGTCGTTCGACAAAGTTTGTCGATAGTTTAAAACGGGCATAAAAAATTTAAAAATGATCGAAATAATGCGAAACCTTCGCGTGGTGTCATATTATATGACATAGTTAGAAGAAAAAATATCAAACTTGGTATATTGATTATGTCTCAAAAAACCTTCACAAAATGACCTATCTTTTTCGAGGTTTCTTGGCTTTCGGGTCAAATGACCAATGTTATAGCTAGAATCAAGGCATAGTTTGTGATAATGTGCTCATATTGTGAATACATGTGCATAATGGAATGGCGAACAATATTGCAGGAGGAAGTTTTCCTTTTTGTCGCACCAAAAAGCCATTTTCCATTTTTTGAGCACAAAAAACGGACGGTTTTGTGAAGCAACCACCAAATGGCTAATTCAAAATACTACCACCACATTTTACAAAAATACTAGACCATATTATATGGACAATTTCCCAACAGAGGATCTGAAACCTTTCCGTCCACCTCTGGTGAAAAAGACAATTTTTTGCCGAATCGGTAGGAAGTGAGTCAGATATGAACTACATGTATATGATCCGATGCCCATGTTTTTTGAAAAAATCATTTTTAGATTCATAATATGCTATTTTATCAAAAATCCAATGCAAGTTTAGCGAGGCTCGGCCCCGAGCTAAGAATCTTCATGCCCGTCGTTCGACAAAGTTTGACAATAGTTTAAAACAGGCATAAAAAATTCAAAAACGATCGAAACAATGCGAAACCTTCACGTGGTGTCATATTATGTGACATAGTTAGAAGGAAAATATCAAACTTGGTATATTGATTATGTCTAAAAAAACCTTCACAAAATGACCTATCGCATTCGAGTTTTCTTGGCTTTCGGGTCAAATGACCAATGTTATAGCTAGAATCAAGACATAATTTGTGATAATGTGCCCATATTGTGCATACACGTGCATCATAGGATGGCGAATAATATTGTAGGAGGAAGTTTTCCTTTTTGTCACATCAAAAAGTCATTTTCTATTTTCCGAGCACAAAAAATGGACGGTTTTGTGAAGCAACCACCAAATGGATAATTCAAAATACTACCACCACATTTTACAAAAATAGTAGACCACCTTATATGGACAATGTACCAAAAGGAGGATTTGAAACCTTTCCGTCTACCTCCGGTAAAAAACACAAATTTCTACTGAATCGGCACGAAGTGGGTCAGATATGAACTACAGGTACATGATCTGATGCTTATGTTTTTTTATAAAAATCATTTTTAGGTTCACAATATACTATTTTATCAAAGATCCAATGCAAGTTTTTCTTTTCATCGCACACAAAAGACGTTTTTCATTTTTCGAGCGCAAAAAAGGAGATTTTCTGAAGCAACCACCAAATAGCTAATTCAAAATCGGTGGGTTTGTGATTAGTTGATATGGATATAATATTTGGATTCCTCTCATTTTTTTGATCAATTTAGACATATTATTTGTCGAATTCCGATTTACGGATTTAAAGATATTAATTATTCCATATTAAATATAAAAATATAAAAAAGTAAAATTATTATATTTTTATTTGAATTCAATAATATATTTACTTATTCATTAATGTTTACTTAAATAATTGTTTGTAATTTCAAAAAATACAAACATATGACATGATGATATAAGAGTTGATAGGGTTGATATGATGTATTGACAACAATGTATGAATTACTTTGCGGAAACAGATTCTGAAGGAACGAGGAAGTTAAGCGTGCTGGAGCTGGAGTAGTATTAGAATGGGTGACCGGCTAGAAAGTTCAACCAAGACAGCAATTTAATTAAATATTAAGTATAATTAGTGTTAAACATGTTCAAAGTGAGAGATTAACGAGTCAAACAATTCAAAGATTCAAAAATTGAGAAAAAAAATTCTGAATTTTTTTTTTTAAAAAAAATGTTTTTGCAACCTGTCGACAAGTTATGCCGACGGCCGCTACGCCAAGGGCAATACCCTCGGCGTAGCATACGCTGACGGCATTTTGATACGCCGACGGTCTCTATGTGCTCCACCGAGGGAGTCCTTTGCCGAGGAGGCTACGCCGAGGGCAGCCGTCGGCGTACCATACGCCGAGTGCATTTTGGCCTACGCCGACGGCTTTTTCCCTCGGCGTAGCGCGCGCGTCCTGTAGTGATGCCACGTCAGAGGAGGTGCTGCAAAGGCGTCAGAGCATCCAGCGCGGTGAGCATTTAGGACAAAAATTATGTTTGCTTTTGTCCATTTTGGACAGTCTGTGGGCGCGGTGTTTCTTTCCTGTCCGCCGGCGCATCCAACTGGAGGGGGAGGGGGGACTTTTTTTCACGATGTTGCTCAATTGCTTTGCACATATAGTTTTTGCAAGATTTTGCTTGATGCAAAAACATAAATAAAAGCTAGAAAAAACTAGATAAACAAGCCCTAGCATCTGAGTCGCAGTACTCAACCCTAGTCCTTTCCTACTCATCGTCATTTTCCCGATGTGGCTGAATAGCACATCCACGGGCCACATGCCGGTGTCGCCGTTGGGCACCTGCAACACGAGTTTGTGGGGCTCTTTCCCATCAAGCACGGATGCGAACTTTTGAGGCAACAGTAGGATGTCCCTGGGCATGCCCAACTGGAGGGCGGCGCTGAACTCGAAACCGGAGAAGTTGATGGCAGTGGTCTCGAAAGACGATGGAGGGGATCGGGATGACAGTGGCATTGTGAATGGAGGGGCAAATGGTTTTAGCCTCATCCACCTCTTCCTCGTTGGCCTCGGTTTCCTAGACCAGGAGTTCGTCCCTGTCCACACGGATGGCGTCAATTGACGATGGTTCGACTCGTCAATGCCCATTGTTATAGACTTGGGCTTTAGAGAAGAGGGGTGTGCTGGAGATCGGGAATGGCTAACAAACAAGCAACACACAGACAAAGGATTACCCCGGTTCGGGCCCCAGAGTGAAACCTTACTCCTGCTTGTCTGTTCTTAATTATCGGCAAAACCGAAAAGTTAGAGGGGTGCGCGGATTAGATCTGGCGGGTGAGTATGCTAGGGTTGACATTGTCCTCTTCAGGCCTTTATATGGGGAGCGAAGGTCTCGGGTTAGGCCGAGTCGGCAGTGGCGAAGGACGAGAAAAATTAAGGTCGGGCAAACTCTAAGGTATAAAAAATATGATGCAAACAAAATTGTATCGATACAATGGTAATAGCATAATCAGTTGGCCACAAATTCAAACTTGCTTCAATAGTTCAATTGACCACAAAATCACAAATTATAGCTGTCCCCTTTGAAGCTGCAGGTTTCTTCCCCTTCTTGTCTATCTCTACCACAAATTTGCGGAGCCTAGAGGCCACTAATAGGAAGGAGCATAACCCTATATTTTGAAGCAGGGTCAAAAATTATAACTGAGATGAAAAGGAGCCCTAGCTCGGTGAACCGTGTCATCGTGAGAATTTTAAAATTTAAGAAAATGAGAAGGTCGGAGGAGGATTATGGGGAGGGCGGCCTGATCGGCAGGCAGTTTTTCCGGCAGGGAGTAGATTAGTAGAAGACGGCGGCGTTCCTCTTGCTCGTCGCTCGAGTCCTGGACTCGTAGGCTTCAATCGCTCTAGGGCGAAGACAGGAAGGGGCTCCAGCCACATACGCACACACGATTAGGGGGCCTACTGCTCCCTAGTGCGTGGCCCAGCAAACGACCAGTACAGCCGAATCCCCTCCAACGTAGCCTATTTTCTATTTTCGGTACTCCCTCCGGCCCATATTAATTGGCTTGAATTTGTCAAAATTTGGATGATCTATATCTAAATAGTGTCTAGATTCATAAAAATCTAGACAAATGTGAGTCAAATAATATGGATCGAAGGGAGTAGTAGTTTTTCTTGAGAACTCACGTGCTTTGTAGAGAACTATATGTATGTCGAATAGAAGGTTATATATAAGCAACTTTTTGCAAAAATTTCAAGGTAGGGCCCCAAAGGAGTCCTTCGCCCCTGCGAGTCGGTTACAAATTAGGGTTTTACCCTTTAATTTTCTATCTATAGATAGCCGTATTCCCCAAGGAATCGCCTCTTTCATGGAATTGGGCCACCCGAATCCTTTATGGGCTTCGTCGTCAGGAGCGGATCATCACGTGTGATTCTGTCTGGCTGGACTGGGTAGGCTAATACCGGGCACCCGCAGGACATACCCATGTCATCCTCTCTCGGTCCTATGCCATCGGCCATGGCTGTGGTGGTGAGAACGGCTATGGTAGTCGAAGGTGGGAGTATAGGGAATGGCCGTAGGTGACCTGTTTAAGAAGGCCAAATCGATGGCATTGGATGCACGCATACATTGATGAAGAGCAGAGCAGTCGTTGGGCGACGCGTGGCACACCACCGTCAGGTGGCGCGACCAGCTTTGAGGTCAGCAAGGAGGAAGATAGGCCAGCGCAGACCCGCTTTAGGGTCAGCGAGGAGGGTGATAGGCCGGCACAACGCCATTAGTTGGCAGCGCAGGAGACCGTTGTGGATCGCCGTCGTGTCACTACAGGAATGGGAAGCTACGCCGACGGCCAAACGTCGGGGCCGTCGGCGTAGCCATCGTCTAGGCCAGCTCCGCCAAGCAGCCGTCGGCGTAGAATTGCCCTCGGCATATCCTATGCTATGCCGACGGCTGCCCTCGGCGTAGCATACGCCGACGGCTGCCCTCGGCGTAGCTATTTTTTATTTTATCTCATTAAACTTTGAAAAATCATAACTAAATCATTCTAATTCGGAAAAATACAAATAATATATTAAAATTTGCAGAAAAATAAGACCTATCTATCTACACTAAAATATTACACATTTGTAAATAAAAATTAAGTAAAATATAAAACATTATATATAGTTTAAAACGGGCATAAAAAAATTAAAAATGATCGAAACAATGCGAAACCTTCGCGTGGTGTTATATTATGTGACATAATTAGAAGGAAAAATATCAAACTTGGTATATTGATTATGTCTCAAAGAAACCTTCACAAAATGACCTATCTCATTCGAGGTTTCTTGGCTTTCGGGTCAAATGACCAATGTTATGGCTAGAATCAAGGCATAGTTTATGATAATGTGCCCATATTGTGCATACACATGCATCATGGGATGGCGAACAATGTTGCAGGAGGAAGTTTTCCTTTTCGTCGCACCGAAAAGCCATTTCCTATTTTCCGAGCATAAAAAACGGACGATTTTGTGAAGCAACCACCAAATGGCTAATTAAAAATGCTACCACCACATTTTACAAAAATACTATACCACCTTATATGGACAATGTACCAACAGGGGTATCCGAAACCTTTCCGTCCACCTTTGGTGAAAAAGACAAATTCCTGCCGAATCGGTAGGAAGTGGGTCAGATATGAACTACAAGTACATGATCCGATCCTCATATTTTTTTTATAAAAATCATTTTTAGGTTCAAAATATGATATTTTATAAAAGATCCAATGCAAGTTTAGCGAGGCTCGGTCCCGAGCTAAGAATCTTCATGCCCACCGTTTGACAAAGTTTGACGATAGTTTAAAACGGGCATAAAAAATTCAAAAACGATCGAAACAATGTGAAACCTTCGCGTGGTGTCATATTATGTGACATAGTTATAAGTAAAAATATCAAAC
This sequence comes from Avena sativa, assembly GCA_916181665.1. NCBI lineage: Eukaryota > Viridiplantae > Streptophyta > Magnoliopsida > Poales > Poaceae > Avena > Avena sativa. The sequence continues at coordinate 413,743,923 of OV702297.1, forward strand.
TAGATATATTGATTATGTCTCAAAAAAACCTTCACAAAATGACCTATCTCATTCGAGGTTTCTTGGCTTTCGGGTCAAATGACCAATGTTATGGCTAGAATCAAGACATAGTTTGTGATAATGTGCCCATATTATGCATACACATGTATTATGGGATGGAGAATAATATTTCAGGAGGAAGTTTTCCTTTTCGTCGCACCAAAAAGCCATTCCCATTTTCTGAGCACAAAAAATAGACGGTTTTGTGAAGCAACCACCAAATGGCTAATTCAAAATGGTACCACCATATTTTACAAAAATACTATACCACCTTATATAGAAAATGTCCCAACAGGAGAATCCGAAACCTTTCCGTCCACCTCTGGTAAAAAAGACAAATTCTTGCCGAATCGGCAGGAAGTGGGTCAGATATGAACTACAGGTACATGATCCAATGCTCATGTTTTTTTTACAAAAATCATTTTTATGTTTACAATATGCTATTTTATCAAAGATCCAATGCAAGTTTAGCGAGGCTCGGCCCCGAGCTAAGAATCTTCATGCCCGTCGTTCGACAAAGTTTGACGATAGTTTAAAACAGGCATAAAAAATTCAGAAACGATCGAAACAATACGAAACCTTCGCGTGGTGTCATATTATGTGACATAGTTATAAGTAAAAATATTAAACTTGATATATTGATTATGTCTCAAAAAACCCTTCACAAAATGACCTATCTCATTCGAGGTTTCTTGGCTTTTGGGTCAAATGACCAATGTTATGGCTATAATCAATGTATAGTTTGTGATAATGTGCCCATATTTTACATACACATGCATCATGGGATGGCGAACAATGTTGCAGGAGGAAGTTTTCCTTTTCGTCGTACTAAAAAGCCATTTTCCATTTTCCGAGCACAAAAAACGGACGATTTTGTGAAGCAACCACCAAATGGCTAATTCAAAATGCTACCACCACATTTTACAAAAATTCTATACCACCTTATATGGACAATGTCCCAATAGGGGGTTCCGAAACCTTTCCATCCACCTTTGGTGAAAAAGACAAATTCCTGCCGAATCGGTAGGAAGTGGGTCAGATATGAACTACATGTACATGATCCGATGCTCATGTTTTTTTACAAAAATCATTTTTAGGTTCACAATATGCTATTTTATCAAAGATTCAATGCAAGTTTTCCTTTTCATCGCACCAAAAAGCCATTTTTCATTATCCGAGCGCAAAAAGGGAATTTTCTAAAGCAACCACCAAATAGATAATTCAAAAATGGAGGTTTTGTGATTAGTTGATATGGATATCATATTTGGATTCCTCTCATTTTTCTGATAAATTTAGACATATTATTTGTTAAATTCCGATTTACAGATTTAAAGATATTAATTATTCCATATTAAATAGAAAAATACAAAAAAGTAAAATTATTATAATTTTATTTGAATTCAATAATATTTTTACTTATTCATTAATGTTTACTTAAATAATTGTTTGTAATTTCAAAAAATACAAACATGTGACATGTTGATATAAGGGTTAATAGGATTGATATCATTGTATTGACAACAATGTATAAATTATGTTGTGGAAACAAATTTTGAAGGAATGAGGAAGTTAAGCGTGCTGGAGCTGGAGTAGTATTAGGATGGGTGACCTTCCGGAAAGTTTGACGAAGACTGCAATTTAATTAAATATTAAATGTAATTAGTGTTAAAAATGTTCAAAGTGAGAGATTAATGAGTGAAACAATTCAAAGATTCAAAAATTGAGAAAAAAAATAAAATAATTTTTTTTAAAAAAAATATTTTTGCAACCTGTCGACAAGCTATGCCGACGGCCGCTACGCCGAGGACATTGCCCTCGGCGTAGCATACGCCGACGGCCTCGATGTGCTCCGCCGAGGGAGCCCTTTGCCGAGGAGGCTACGCCGAGGGCAGCCGTCGGCGTAGCATACGCCGAGGGCATTTTAGCCTACGCCGACGGCTTTTTGCCCTCGGCGTAGCGCGCGCATCCTGTAGTGTGGACTAGAGCGGACGAATGAAGGACACGTGCGGCGTCCAAACGGACACAAGCAAACGCAAACGTGCTCAGATTTCGACCGCAAATGCGCCAATTCAAGGCATACGGACTGTTTGCGGCTCCCTTTAGAGCTCGTTTTTGGGCCAGGCTGTCCGTGAACACTGATTCGGACATGAACAGTCTACATAGCCGGCCGCTGGATGCTCTCACAGTCTACAGCACCGCGCATGGATAATACTCCTATGTAGGGTGTAGGCACTAATAAGCAAAATTAGCCGGTCGCTAATCGTGGCCGGAGACTTTGCTAACACAAAAGTAAAATAATCAGCTGACGCATGAGAGAGCCTAGCTAGCTACGTACGAGTCGCAGTTGGCACTGCACCCTGCCGGCCGTATCCTGCCTACCTCCTTTCCCAAGGCGAACGTGAGGAACGGAACATGAGGTCAAGTGCAGCGATCAGATCGTCCGCTAGCTAGCCCAGGCCGCAGGGACGTGACACTGCTACTGCTAGCCGCATCGATCACGGCAGCTGGAACGAACACGGCGCCTACGAACTAGTAATACGATCGGTCGACGATCGAGCGAGCTAGGTATTAGCTGCTACTACAAGCTCGACATGGACGCGTCGAAAGGAATCGATATCTCCATCCATGGTTGACACCGAAAGCGCGCAAAAGCGAGATCACAGGCCGGCCTCATATATATACGACTGTGAGGTCGCGTCGCGTCGAGCAAGTCGACCGACCGATCTATGTATATGTCGCCATGATGATGATTATAAATATATATATGTAACGTGTTGCGTGGGGCTCTGCCAGCAAACTTTGGTGGTGACCACGACCCGAACCTGTCGCACGTATATATCCGTGTGATGCTGTCTACTTGTTGTCTCCCTGCCCCCGAGCGTCGTTGGCATATGTTTTTGCTACGTAGATTATTAATCATTTTAGGGTAACCTTTTTGTTCGTAATCGTAGCACGAGCTCGTGTCATGTGTGTTTGTAAGCATATAGTGCGGCAGGCAAAGGGTGCATATGTTTCCATGAAAAAAACTGCAGTGGACGTAGCGTGTAGCGGTATACCTGGCTTGGGCCCTTTTCCCTCAGGCCAGGACGTTGGATGCTGTCTACCATACTGTGCATAGATTCTCAGTGAGAGCTCGGCCTGCTTTTTTTTGGTTTGGCCGGGTCGTCAAATGCTGTCAAAAGTTTATGCATGCGCTCTCAGAGCCTGGCCTGCTATGGATTAACGGGGCTGAATTATCTATGTTCATATATCTGTAGAGAAAGCCCATGGGCTCAATGTTTGCCAGCTTACACGGCTCAAGACACGGTGCTTTCGGCCAGAAATGCTAAATGCTGCCCTCGCAGAAAATGATACATCCCGCCCGCCGGGACACCGCACGCACGCGCTGCCTCAAGGCCGCGGCTACTGGGCGGACCCAATAAGACGTCTACTTTTTTTATTTTTATTTAAATAAACACTAAGTAGTTTTTTGGGTGAAATTTTACAATCTATTAATAATCATCAATAACTTTACAAAGAGTTCTAAAAATAATAAAAAATTACAAATAGATTATTGGACCATTTAGCGACGACTATAAACACTGGCATGAGCCGAAGGCCTGTCGCCGTCCTCACCCCTCCATCCCTAGAACTATACAAAGTTTATCGTAGCAGAGCTTATTATAAGGGCCGTACTGAGCATCCCCTAGGGGATCCGGCACCCCGATCCTCCGCCTTTTCCATCGTGTGATCTTGTTGTCCCGAGCCGTCCGATCTCCCATCTCCTTGCTCTCTTCCTCTCGTCCTGCAAAGTCGCAAACCGTCCCGCAGAACTAGAGTAAATCCCTTCGTCCTCCGCCCCGCAAAATCAGTCACCAATCCCTCGTCCTTCGTCTCGCCTCCTGCTTGCAAACCACGGCGTCCGGCTTGCAGCTGCAGCGCCTCCCTGACAAGCAACATCAGTGGAGGATTTTAGCGGAGATGTTGCCTTGTAGCAAAAGCGGCAATCTTTGGCAAAAAATAGACACGCGGTGGCGGCCTTGAAGGACGTGCGACCAGCATTGGCAACAACGGCCCCTAGCATTCGCAGAAACTTGAACCGTCGTTGGCAGCAGAAGTGCCCGGCGTTCCTAGCAGCAGCGACCAGTGTTCGCAGCAGCGACGACCGGGATCGGTCGCAGCAATGGTCGGCGTTGGCAGCAAGCAGCGGTCGACTTGCAACAGCAGGGCATCCATGGCGGATCGCTTGTAGCAGATGTTGTCATCTGTAGCAGCGTCGACCGGCCTTTGCAGCAAACGATAGCAGTGTTTATAGCAGCGGCGGAGATGGAGGTTAGCGATTGCAGAGCCGGCGGCCATGGTATTCGGCTTGCAGCAGATATGCCCATCTTTTGTAGCAGCGTAGGCCGGTCTTTGCAGCAAGCGATAGCGTACTCGTCGGCCGCCTGTAGCAAACCCGCCAGCGGTGGGTAGCAAATCCCTTGGCCGTCGGTAGAAAAATCCCATGCCGTACGTAGCAAAATCCTCGGTCGTCGCTAGCAAAATCCATTGATGGAGAAGACACCTGCTCGTAGCAGGTTGTAGCACTTTCATCTGCCGCTCGTAGCAGCGCACGATGTGCTATAGGTAGCACCGCCGCCTGCCGTAGGTAGCACCGCCGCGCGTCGTGGGTAGCAGCACGACGTTCCGTAGGTAGCACCACCGTGTCGTGGGTAGCACCACCATGCGCCATGGGTAGCAGAGCCGCCTGACGTAGGTAGCACCGCCGTGCGTGCCGTGGGTAGCAGCACCGCTCGCCCAAACGTCCCCATTGATGCAGCACTTGCTTCTACTGCTCCGACGGGTTATTCGAGCCAGAGAGAAAATCCGGCCATCACGCGAAGCTAGGAGTCGCGTGTGCTGCGCCAACGATCCGACGTCGGAGCCCATGCCGGCAACGACGGGGGATCAGGTCTAGTGGCGCCATGTGGGAATGGACGGCGGAAAAGAGCGGGCGGCGCGGGGGAGGACCTTGCCGGAGGCGGGGCTCGGTCCGGCGGGGTCTCAGTACAACAACAACGGCAAGCAGCTCTGGTGAGAAGGGTCATGGCGTGAGAGTACAGGAGAGAAAATCCAGATACACGAAAGAGAACGACTGAAGGATAAGCTTTGTGGGCTGTGGGCTGGTGGGACAAGGCACGTGTCGCACGCAGTAGCCGGGGGACACGAGACGCGCGATCCCCCGGATGATGTCTATCATTTTACTTATTATAATAGACAGACGACAAGTCGTCGTGCTAAAGTCCCAAAGAACCAGTACACCAGAGCAGCAACCATGGTTGAAGATGACCAACGTAAATTGCAAGAGACTAACATCAAAACACACCAACAAATACGAGGGGGGATCCATCGGACATAGGACTCCACTCGCCCTCCGCCGATGCTAGACGCACAACCAAAGCGAGGATAGGACGAGGAGGACCTTATTCTGACTTCTGGACTTACTCGTCGCTTTAACATCCCGAAGAAGACACTAAAAACAATTTAAACAAAATACTGACGCCGGCGAGAGGCCATGGTCCGCATCAGAGGAGGTAGCCAAAAATGGTGAGATGTAGAACATTTTTTGGGAAAAAAAGACTATGATATCATATTGAATTGGTTTAAACGATACCATTTGACTCGTGCCTATGTGTGATTGTAGACCTATATGCTCTACAAATCACAGATTGTTACAGTTGTGATCTTCCTTGATCTCTAAGAAATCATACAAGGAAGGAGGACCAGGAGAATCTCAGCCTTATCAATACACAACACGTTTACAAGTACAACGTACACAAACATCTTAACAACTATTTTACATTGCAGACGTATAATTGCACGAAATTGTTTTTAGCTTCCTCTATAAATATTCAGCAAGACAGTAACAACCCTTTTTTTTTTTTGAGGGATGACAGTGACAACCTAGTTTGACCGCAGATATAGAAATAACTTCATTATTTTGCAATCAAATACACAATTATTGTAAACCTTTCAAGATACATATATAGGTACAGCCGGCAACAGAGCATAAAAAACCCAGGTTGCAGAGATATTTTACATGTGCGCTTGCCAGCTGACTAATGCACATCATAAAGTAATCTAACAAGAAAAATTAACGCAAATGCAGTTCCATGCAAACAGACAAAACTTTGCAGGCCAATCCGATACGAAGATTAACAACTCTCGACGATCTCCACCGTCGACCGATATGATCGATCCATCACAAACAACGCCCACCACCGATTTTACACGCTAGTTAATTAATCAACAATGCAATCTAATATGAATTTGCAACTTAATCTCATTGGACAGTAGACGTCTGCGCGATCGATGTGGCGATGGCTGCGATGCATGCTGACGCATGGATGGATGGATGGACCGAGAGGCCAGGCCAAGGCCGGAGCGGATCACCTCAGCGTGGTCAGCTTCCAGCTCCCCCTGTCCAGCGGCTCGGTGCTGCCGGTGACGTCATCGTCACGATCGGTAGTCATGGTGACGTCGTCGCTGGTGGCGTCCGCCACCGGCACGATCTCCCTGTTCCGCCGCTCGCCCCCGAACCTGAGCATCTCGACGACCTCGGCCATCGTCGGCCTGTACTCCGCCTCGCTCCGCGAGCACAGCATGGCCGTCTCCACGACAGCCCGGAGCTGAGCGGTATCAAACTTCCCCGCTAGCCTGGGGTCCGCGAGGCGCTCCCACTTTCGCCGTTCCACGAGCGGCGCCGCCCACTGCACGATCTCGCGCTTCACCCCGCCTGGCAGCTTCTCAAGCGGGCGACGAGCGCTGACGAGCTCCAGGAGGAGGACCCCGAAGCTGTACACGTCGCAGCTCTCCGATACCTTGCCCCACATGGCGTACTCCGGCGCCAGGTACCCGAGCGTGCCCTTGACGCGGGTGGTGAGGTGGGTGACGCCGTCCGGGATGAGCTTGGCGAAGCCGAAGTCGGCGACCTTGGGCACCAGGTCCGCGTCCAGCAGCACGTTGCTGGCCTTGATGTCGCGGTGGATGATGTGCGGGGTGGCCTCGTGGTGCAGGTAGGCCAGGCCCTGGGCGGCGCCGAGGGCGATGGCGACACGGCGCGGCCAGTCGAGGGGCGGGTGCTGCTGGGAGGCCGGCGTGCCACGGTGTGGATGGAGGTGGGTGAGGAGGCTGTGGTTGGGCATGTAGTCGTACACGATGAGCCGCTCGTCGCCGCCCGCGTAGAATCCGCGGAGGCTGAGCAGGTTGCGGTGGCGGACGCGGCCAAGGATCTCCACCTCGATCGCGAACTCCATCTCCGCCTTGGCCGTCATCGCCTTCAGCCGTTTCACCGCGATCTGAACCACGTCGATCCATGACACATGTTCAGCTTTGACCATTTCATGCATGAACGAAACCGCGCACCGGTCGATAGCTGGCCGGCCGGCGGCGACAAGGACTAACGGACCATCCTCCTAATCAATTACCTCAACGCCTTTGGAGGTGCGTCCCCAGTAGACGGTGCCGAAGCCCCCCTCGCCGAGCTTGTTGCTGTCGTTGAAGTTGTTGGTCGCCTGGAGGAGTTCCTTGAGGGTGTACATCTCCCACGGGAACTCCACGCTCCGGTTCCTGTTCTTGGACCCCCTCCTCGACGGCGGATTCCTTGTTCCATCAACACAACAAATGAAATCAGAACTCAACCCAATTCAATCGGTCTCACCAGAGAATTTCATGTTGCAGTACTGCTATCAAGATTATTGGAGGCTGATATTTATAAACATGTACCTCTGACGACGACTGGCGGCAGCCTCCGGCTCGGACTCGCCGCCGCCGTTGAGGCAGGCAAAGCACCGGTTCATCATTTCTTCGGAGCTCAGACCAGAGAGATCAGAAGGTCTAGCTAGCTTTTTGGAGCAATTAATCGATCGATAGGAATTGGATGTGGATGCGGGATGCAGATGAGAAACCAAGGCTGGAGATAGGAATGTTTCGAGGGCGAGCAGCTTGTTTCTTGTTTGTTTCTCCGGGTACAAGATTGTCCCCTCGTGTTTGCCTCTCTCCTTGGAGACTTCACTCTCAGCTATAGTTCTCGGGTGATTTTCTGTCCTCCCTGCCAGCTGCCTCCTGGACATGTGTCTCTAGAAGGCCTTTTATAAGTACAGGAGTGCATTTCATTTTTTTTTACCCTTAGTTGTGCATCTGTGATGCCAAATATACCCTATTTGATGAATCAATTCCACCCGTTATGTCAACCTGGTGCAATTTTATATTTGACAAAATATTTCTCCCCTATTTAATTAACGAAACCACACTAGAGGTTCAACAACATGAAAGTAAAAGATTCAACCACACATCAAGCTTACATGACCCTACACATGAGCTTTTATTTTGAGCACAAAAAAACCAAATGAATGTTACTAAGATTTCATGCATATTTTGAAATCTAGATAAAGTATTGGGAGAAATTGCTAGGTCTCTTATACTCTAGTAGTGATACCGACAATACTCCACTTATACTAGGCTACTGGACAAAAGAAGAATAGATGGTGTATAGTTTTTAACTCTTCTAGAAACTTATTCACCCTCTTGTGCAAGATGAGGGCACAGTCGAGGAACATGAGCAACTCAAATCATATATCACAAATCACTACAAAGTTTTGTTTCGTGCTTAGGCGAAGGCAACTTATTTATGGATGAGTCACGAACAAATGACATTCTCCAAGTTTCTGATAAGAAAATGCCCTACTTACTACACTCTAGTCCGATGGTGAAGTAAATAGGTGGTTATCCAATTCGAATGCAACAAAACCTCGGGTCAGGATGTCTTTCCAACTGAGTTCTACCAGAACTTCTCGGATGTCATTAAGACATACTATCTAGAGACTTGTTCGGCCCTATTCATGATGGACAACTAGATTTGTTTCGTCTAAATTTCGGTGAGATAATTTTGTTGCCTACGGATAGCGTGGAAAAAAAAGATGCAACAATACAAGACTCTGTCTTCTCAATGTTAGCTTCATTTTTTTACGAAAACTATAACAATTAGGCTTAACTAGGTGTCTGGCCATGTCGTTCACCCCACATAGACTACATTCATGCAAGGAAGATACATGCTAGATGGGGTTGTAATCCGACCTCAAACAGTCCATGAATTACATTAAAAAATTGCATGGGATCATACTAAAAATTGACTTTGAAAAAGCCTGTGACAAAGTCAAATGGTCTTTCCGTCAATAAACTCTCGGAATGAAAGGTTTTTCTAAAGAGTGGTGTGCTTTAATTCATAATTTTATGTCTGCAGGTAGTGTGGTCATGCTATTTAATATAGTGACCAATATGTTAGCCATCATGATTGAACATGCAAACATTGATGGCTATATGGGAGTAATTCCACATCTAGTAGAAGGGGACTTTGAATATGGAAGTAAAAGATTCAACCACACATCAAGCTTACAGGACCCTACACATGAGCTTTTATTTTGAGCACAAAAAACCAAATGAATATTACTAAGATTTCATGCATATTTTGAAATCTAGATAAAGTATTGGGAGAAATTGCCAGATCTCTTATACTCTAGTAGTGATACCGACAATACTCCACTTATACTAGGTTACTGGACACAAGAAGAATAGATGGTGTATAGTTTTTAACTCTTCAAGAAACTTATTCACCCTCTTGTGCAAGATGAGGGAACAATCGAGGGACATGAGCAACTCAAATCGTACTCCCTCCATCCCAAGGCTTAGGGCATTAAAAAAAATCTGGTTTTTACTCAAGGCTTAAGGCGCGGGATCAGGTTTCCCCCGTTTCTCCCGGAAGTACCCCTCCGTTCCGTTTCCATCGTCTTTGAAATACGGGAAAAATTTAACATAGCGACAGAGGCTTTCCTTCATCTTCTGCGTCAAAGTGCATGTGGAAGTGGGCGACCGAGGTGCCTGCTCTCCTCTCCCAATCGGTTTCCTAAAAGAACGATGCCTGATTGGGTCCTGGGATGGGGAGAGTTAATGCCACCGCGCATGCCGCACAGTGCGAGACCTGGCGCAACAAACCAGAGAGATTTAAGGGAATGAGAGGTATTCCCAGGCGTGCATGCAAGGGCATATTAGGCAAGTTAATGGGGGTTTTTCCCCTGGCAATCGCTTCTTAATCGCCGCGCTGAGATTTTTACGCCCTATGCCTTGGGACGGAGGGAGTATATCACAAATTACTACAAAGTTTTGTTTCATGCTTAGACGAAGGAAACTTCTTTATGGATGAGTCACGAACAAATGACATTCTCTAAGTTTCTGATAAGAAAAATGCCCTGCTTACTACACTCTAGTCTGACGATGAAGTAAAAAAGGTGGTTATCCAAATCGAATGCAGCAAAGCCTCGGGTCAGGATGGCTTTCCAACTGAGTTCTATCAGAACTTCTCGGATGTCAGACTATCTAGACTTGTCCGGCCCTCTTCATGATGGACAACTAGATTTGTTTCGCCTAAATTTTGATGAGATAATTTTGTTGTCTAAGGATAGCATAGAAAAAAAGGATTCAACAATACAAGACTCTGTCTTCTCAATGTTAGCTTCATTTTTTTATGAAAACTATAACAATTAGGTTTAACTGGGTGGCTGGCCATGTTGTTCACCCCACATAGACTACATTCATGCAAGGAAGATACATGCTAGATGGGGTTGTAATCCTACCTCAAACAGTCCACGAATTACATTAAAAAATTGCATGGGGTCATACTAAAAATTGACTTTGAAAAAGCTTGTGACAAAGTCAAATGGTCTTTTCGTCAATAAACTCTCAGAATGAAAGGTTTTTTCTGAAGAGTGGTGTGCTTTAATTCATAATTTTATGTCTGTAGGTAGTGTGGTCATGCTATTTAATATAGTGACCGATATGTTAGCCATCATGATTGAACATGCAAACATTGATGTCTATATGGGAGTAATTCCACATCTAGTAGAAGGGGAATTTGAATATTTCAATATATCGATTATAAATTCTCCTTATGGAAATGATCTCGAAAAGGCAAGAAATTTTAAATTAATTTTATCATCTTTTGAGCAACTTCTGAGTCTTACAATATACTTACACAAGAGTGATTTTTTTCTTTTGGTGAAGCCCAACATGAGGTTGCTCTGTATGCCGAATTATTTGGCCGTGGGCAAGGCTATTTTTCTATTACTTATTTCGATATTCCCATACAGTGTCGGGAACTAATAATGCTGAATGAAAACATATCAACAAGAGACTACAAAAAATAATAAGCAGTTGGAAATGAAAACGATTACATCTTGGAGGAAAACTAGATCTCATTAATTTAGTACTACGTAATATGGTATTATATATAATTTATTTCTTCCATTTATCCAAAAGAGTCTTACATAAATTGGAGTATTTTTGATCAAGATTCTTCTAGCAAATAAATAGTGAGAAGAAGTTATTGACCGGCTAAATAAAATGTTTTTTTGAAACCCACTACAAATACAGACACTCACAAATACGCACATACACTCACTCATATGAACGCACGCATGCAAACCCTATCCCTATGAGCACCTTCGGAAGACTGAGTCTTGAGACTGATTCGACGGGTCTTGAGCTTCGCGAAGTCACGACATTCGCCTCGCTATCAACCGGAACATCGCATCCCACTGAAGAATATTCCGTCTTTTATGAGACACCAAAGTGTCAAACCTAGGGTTTAAACTCTGGTGGGTTGGGGGTGTCATTGCCCTCCTAAACATCCAACCATAGATTGGTTCTCAATAAAGTGTGGTTTGCCAACCCAAGGATCAAGGAGGGCTAGCTATTTACAACCTTGAGGATAAGAATACAATCCTTCAAGGTAAATAGTTATATAAGAACCTTACCGAAGATCACGCGCCTAGGCATGGGAAACTCGGCCCGGCCAGAAAATAGCCCGACGGGCCAAGCTTTTTTGGCCCACAGGTAAGGCCTGGGACTATAAAGTGCGGACCGATGGGCAAATCGTGTCGGGCTCGAGCATGGAGAAAGATAAAATTAAGGAAGGCCTAGTCTGCCGGCCCAGTTTTTTATGAATGTTCGGGTCAGGCCCGACCTTCATTTTCGGCGTGACAGCCAGGCCGGGCCAAGCTTAGGCCTAGGTTTTGCGTTGCAGGATTTTTCTGGCCCGGCTTGAAAAATGCCGTGCTATACGGAAGATGGAGTATGGAAAACCCTCCTAAAAAGAAGATACATAGGCTCAAATGCATTGTCCCAACTACTTTGAAAACCTGTGAACTCCCATTTCAGTGCTAGTCTAATGGCAATGAAGAAATACTTCTTCCAATTTGGAACATTTCTAATTAAGAATGGGTCGAAAATTATACTCTCGGAGGATGCGTTCACAAGTAAACGCCACACACCGATAATAATATCTAGTTGTAAATAATATTGTCCCATAAGAACGATACCATTGCTATGGTGCTAGATTCCTCTCTATCAAATGTGAAGTTAAAGCGATATTTAATTTTCCTGGACTTGTCGCATGGAATGCTCCTCTAGATTGATTGGCACTTGTCCAACTATCACAAGGGGTCTATGAGTTTCAGTAGAATCTACATGAGAATGACAAATTTTGAATGGATTCCATGTATAGAGCGTTAGTTCAGCCAGAGATACCAACCTATAATATATTTTTTTTGGAAAATGAAGATACCACTAAACAGTTGGATTTTTTTTGGTATCTTCATAGAGAAGTTGTGACACACAATTGTCATAGAATTACAAAGTGTGTTTTTTGTCATTATGATGAGACAATCAAACACTTATTTTTCTATTGTAAATGTGCATGGTCTATATGGCCGATCATTCAAATAGTTTTTAGCTTGTATACGTCACATAGTGCTGCCAACATATGTGCCAAATAGTTACATAGTATTGATCATAAGTTTCGAATTCATGTTAAGATGAGAGTGTTTGTCGTTATTTTTTCGCTTTGGCCATGTAGAAATAATAAGGTTTTTAGTGATAAAAGTTCTTCTCTCATGCAACTTATCTACTTCATTCATGATCGTCTCTATAATATGTGAAGAATCAATACCTATTACCGAGGTGTCTATATAGTTGGAGAACACGGCGAGAGATATTTTATCCAACATAGATGTCAATATGATCTACGGATTGGTTGTACGCAACCATAGACAATCTACAACTTCTTGATGATTACTTGTATTTTGCCTTTTATTTATTTTCTTTTTGCTGTTCCTTAAACATTATAAGTAATAAATCATCCTTTATAAAAAAATCTTCACAAAATATTCATTTTACATTCCCTATAATCCCATTTTAATAATATTGTCTTTAATGGCTATGTAATATGCAAGAAATAGTCAATTAGATTTGGATCTTAGCTTTCCATAAATTTTTAAATGAAATCTTCATCCAAACCCTGGTCATATTTTTGCAAACTAATCTAAAAGTGAATTTCCCTTATTTACACAATTTCCAATTTTTCTGATCTTTTACTTTACTAAGAGGTTGGGTTAAATTCATGTCTCTCATTCTACTCAACTTGATATGTTGATTTTCATCAAGTAGAGATCCTATAAGATAATAGCGACCTCAAACCCCTAGCATATGCAAATTTAAAATTTTGATTTTTGCAAACTTTGTAAATATAAAAAAAATAGAGGTTGGGATGTGCACCAAGAATCATCCCACAAACTTGCTTTAGTACCATTAGCCACTTTTATCTTTATGTTGCTTAGATATAAAATTTTAACCTGTAGAGTGTACTACCAACAAGTGAAATCACTTTATTTATGTTCTATTAAAGCAACACTTTTATGCTGCATATAATTATATCTCACAATATTTCTAAAGACCATTAATTTACACATGAGACTAACATTCATTTCCCTAAGTCTTCTACGGACAAACCATCTTTGATTTTGGGTGTACATATCACTTTGGATATAATCATATGATAAATTCTAAAAGAACCACCATCCTGCCAAAAGATTCTTTTTGTACCTTCACCAAGCTTTCATTCAAAGTCTTGGTAAACTGATAAAGAGACATGTTATAGATTGGGATGCTAATCATGGAAAAGTCAATGAACACTTTCTTCCCTGTTAAAGACAGCCCCCAGGCCATTCATCCATGTTTTCAATAAACTTCTCGTCAACAAATTTAAGATCCCTAATTCTATGTCTAGAACCAAACACATCCAATTACTTAATTTTCCAGCTCCCCATTTAGCAATTGAAAATTTCTACATATTGCTCAAGTTTTTTAATACCCTCATTTGTCATCATTAACAAACTTTTGTATAAATTAATTCATTACCATATTCTCAAAAAAGATAGAAAATAACCCCTCTGTCAATATTGATAATGGAATAAATACACAAATGAAATATCTATTCCGAGGTTTTCAAACTTTTGTATAAATTAATTCATTGCCATATATATCGACGCGGATTTGCTGCCCGTGGTGGCCACGGAGCACCCTCTATCCACCGTCGGATTGTGGTGTATGTGCTCCCTTATTTCATTTGCATGTTGATAGTAGAAAACGGAGTTAACTGTACCGTTTATATAACTACACCGCGATGCATGCAGCCACCAGCCGTCTAAGTTTCTGGTTGATGCAATCCTACATGCAGATGCTAGCCATTAGTAAACTCACACTCCCAAGGCTTATGCATAACGCACATGGGTCATGGAGCATTTAATAACCGCAGCCGTGAGAGAACATCTAAAACGCATGGCATTTACGAACTCTTATGGTGAACAGCTACAATGCATGCGGCTATACTTCTATTTATTAGCTGGTTAGCGAGTTAAGTAACTGATTACATTAGATCTTTCGACATGAATAATATGTGAAAATGATTAGAGTCAGCACACCTCATCACCGTGGTTTCTCTACTATGATGAACAAAACCTCAGTATCAGACACTTCCTAGCAATGGTGCTCGCTGAAATGGTGAGCTCGTCTTGAGCTATTGATTGAAACAATAATGCATGTTTGTACTTGGAGTTTGCAAAGAAATATAAATGAAGCCGACATTCACATGCGTCTATGCACAAAAACAAAAATCCAATCCGCTCCCATGAGCACTTATCACATGCAAGTGTAAAACAAAGTTGGTTCCCGTGAGCACTTATCACATGCAAGTGCAAAACAAAGTAAAACAAAGTTGCTGATGGTATTGACTGTGCATTCATGCATGTATGTTGCCGCTTTGAATGTATCATTGCATGTAGCCACACCTGTGTGTGTTCGCACCCAAACTTCATCCCATGTTGGACATATGTGTTTTGCCGCTGATTAAATCTCTGTCGTGGTGCATCTATGTTTGAAGCCCCCGCTCGTGCTGCATGCATGCATGCAGCCGCGCCCGTGTGTGTTCACCGCCCAAACTTCATCCCATGTTGGACATATGTGTTTTGCCGCTGACTTGGATCCCATGCAGCCGTGGTTCATGTATGTGATTTATTATCCGTCGACCATGCTAAACAGGTGTTGCATGCATGTCTTCCTATCGTGTGCACAGACGATGTTTGCTAACACCGTGTGCTCCCTTAATCATATCAGACAGATCGGACGGTGTTCAGGGGGTGCATCGTGGCCACCATGGGCAGCTCACTATTTCCCATATATATATATATAAGGAGGATAAAAAAAATCTCCTAGTATCATCCATTTTTTGGGTACCGAAAGTTTCTTTTGAAAGTATTGTTGATTATTCACACACAAAGTATGTACCTTGACCACTTGTTTTAACAACCCATGCCAAGTGGAGTTAAAACTACAAAGTTCCAGCTCGTATGCAAACCAAAAATCCCGATTCACATTATCATGGGATGCATGTTTCAAAGTTAATTTTAAAACCTACCCCTTGTTGTTTTTTGTTCTTAGCTTCATGTACAGAAATCACACCATCATATATATGTATATCTATTATAAAAAACTTTTTGATAGGAAAACAGTACATACTTTACTAGTGGATCAAATCTTATAGAAGAAGGTTTGTTAAAAATAAATTAAAAATACATTCAACAAATAAATTGATCTAAATGACTGAAGTCGACCGACTCCTTTACTTTTGTAATAAAAGTAATAACACCATACTTAAATCTAATCAAATCCAACCTACCCTTAGCAAAGTCCTCAAACGAAGCAATCATAGCAATGATTATTTTCCAACAAGATTGTCAGAATTGCGTAGGTAACCATCTAGCTCTCTTTCTTTTATATCATTGCTCTCATTGGAGTCAGTAAGGGGCACGTTTCATAGATTAATGCTACCTGATGTGGCCAATGAAGGCCATATAGTAGATATTCATCTCGTAGAAAACGACCAGTCATATCTACAACATCATCCGAACAAATATTGCTACACACCATCTATACACCCAAGAGCGCTCCCACTCATATAGACGTACTAGCTGGCCCTCAATACGGGAAGTAAAAGCAACACCATCGCCTCCCGCATGAGAAAGCCACATGGACGCTCCCAAAAAATCTTAGGAAAAAGGTCATATTAAACAAGATGAGAACGCACATTTACTTCCCACAACTGATGCACCACCGAACCACCATCTCGTACATTCCATGATAAATTCACACAATGACGAAGATGAGCACCACCTCCGACTAATATTCAAAACCACCACCGTCATCTGGGGCAATGGTTTACATTAGTATGCACCCTCAAATTAAGTTGCAGAAATCCACCTCCATGGTCCAAATACGTTAGCCATGGTCAGAGTGTAACATGTCGCTTTATTATTTACTGCCGCTAGCAAATATTTTACAAATTTATAGAAATTGTGTAGAAATATTCAAACATTACAACGATATTTGAAGTCTGGTGTTTGAAAAGGTCGTGTGGAATTGTACTCAGAATATCACAAGGAACTACCCAATTTCTTGCAAAAAAATGTATTTCTTTTTGAAGTGTAATATCTCGGTGAAATGGATCGTATGGGCACCTAGAGGGGGGTGAATAGGTGCTAACCAATTTTTTTATATTTTTTTAATTTTAGGCTTGACACAAAGTAAATTCTCTAGATATGCAACTACGAGAATTTTCCTATATGCAACCCTAACTACTAAGCACGTAAAGAGAGGAGCGAGGAAACCGTAGTGAAACACGCGGAGACACAGGGATTTGTTTTACCGCAGTTCCTTCCTTGTTAAGGAAAGTACATCTGCGTTGGAGGGATGGGCGGTTGTAAGACCACCACGCCACAATAGGCCTCACCCTATTCTCCGATGGATCTCGCCACGAGAGGCCTGATCCACCTTCTCCACTATTGGATCCCTTTGAGGCGGGAACCGGTGCCTTTTACAACACTATCGGGGCACACACCCACAACCGAATTGGGGGCTCCCGAGATGACAACAAACTGCCACAAGAATAAGGTTTATCAATATAAACAAAAACAAGGATCTAGGTATTTGCAAAAAATACTAGATCGGTGATTCTCCAAATGAATGGAGAGGAGATGAAGCGCTTGATTGCTGATGATGAAGATCGTGTTCTCCTCCTTCAATTCCCCAAGGGATGGGGCCTTTGGGTGGATCTAGGTGGAGCTCTCTTGGATGAAGATTTCAGATCTGATCTTGTCTTTTTCGAATGAATCAAGAGATCTGGCAGGAGGGGGAAGGCTGGCTTAAATACCCCCTCCCCAGATCTGGCCGTTGAACAACTTTGGGGACGGATAATCCGCCCCTAGTGGGGGCGGATTATCCGCCCCTTGGGGAAACTCCGCCCCAAGGGCGGATTTTCCGGGGGAAACTCCGTCCCCTCTTTGGGGCTGGCGCCAGCGTGACTTGGTGAAGATCTTGGGGGGGTGGGCGGATAATCCGGCCCCCTCCTGGGGCGAATTATCCGGCCAGGCTGGAAAGTCCGGCCAACACTCCGCCCCCTCTCTAGGGCTTGCGCCTTGGCGGAGAGCAAGGGGGGCGGACAATCCAGCCCCCCCGAGGGGCGGATTATCCGGCGGGGCCGAAAAATCCGGCCAAAACTCCGCCCCCTTCTGGGGCTTGCGCCTGCTAGGGAAGAGGAAGGGGCGGATTATCCGCCCCTAGTGGGGGCGGATTATCCGCCCTCCAAAGGCAGAATCCTTCTCCCTTTTTCTTAGAGAGAGCTGCAACACTTCAACACACATCAAATAATCCTTGATATTGTTATCTAACACACAAATCACTAGGGATTATAAAATGTTCTTTCAATCTCCCCCTTTTTGGTATTAGATGACAATATTAGGATTTGCAATGAAACCGGCTAATGCCACCTTAAAAATGAAAGACGCTCCCCCTAGATGTGTGCATATTTACAATTTGCGTTTGAATACAAATACACACACTAGAGAGAACATAACTTTCATAGCAACGATAATTGAAACAAGGTGGGTTGGGAAACAAGGTCATACCACCGGGATGTGATTATAGCCAAAGAATATAATTAGCTTGATAGCCTCCAAGCACATCCCAACAATACCAACAATATTGATGCATACATTAGATAGGCCCATGATTCCATATGCCATCAAATATGCCTCCATAGATAAATCCAGAATTCCATGAGATCCACAATAGATAAATCCAGAATTCCATGAATACCACACATAGTACCAAACTTAGTGGCGCACGACAAAGTCTTACACAATCAAACACAAATAGCAAATAAGTTCACGCTAAAAAGGCAAAAGAAAGCAAATAAAACGACTAAAAGAAATATGCTTGCGCCCGACCCTTGCAAATCCACGAGACCTAATAGAACTACTTCTCCCCCTTTGGCATCGAAACGCCAAAAAGGAAGAAGAGCGATGCTAACGCCCCTGAAGATCACTCCTCCTCATCCTCATCGTAGTCATTCCCGTCCCCTTCCTCTTCATCATACTCATCATCATCGTCATCAGCTGGAGGAGTGGGTGCCCTCGGTGGTGGAGGAAAGAGGCAACTCTCGAGCTCGCCATAGTTGATCCCTGAAGTGTTCCACTGAGCATACGGTTCCGGAGCAGTGGGAGGAGGTGGATGGCCAGTGGAACCTGAGACATGGTGGAAAATAAGCTGCTGTGTGTGATCCCTCTCATGATCCCTGCGGCACGCTTCATATTGGCCCTTGTGAGTGTCAATGCCCATGCAAAGAATGTGCCGCTGGAACCAAGTGAGCTGCTTAACCTCGCGTGCCATTGGGGACACCGTGGAACGACGACCACTAGCCCGTGCATCACGCATGAAGGATTCCGGGGCAGTGGAAGGGTAATGGGTCTTCTGAGCCTTGTTGTAGATTTTCTTGGGTTTGTGAACACCATCCAGAGCAGTGCCAAAATCCTCATGGGGAAACATATGCTTGACGAGCATCATAATGAAAGGAGCATAAGGAATAGAGAGCCTCTTGATCATAGCATCCGTCATTTCATGATATATGTAGTCCATGACATCCAGTTTGTAACCTGTGGCTGATCCAGAGTTAGTGGCACACTCGTGAGCAAAAGCAAGGAGAGGAACCAGGTGGCCACGGATCCTGTCATTGTTGCCACCACTAGGAGCGATGCAGTCCCGAAATATGCCAACAAGGGAGGCATACAAGGGAGAGAGTCCAGCGAAAGTACCAGCAATACCATCAGAAGAAAGGCAAGGGGCCAGCACAGTGTCCTTGGATGGCTTCAGTGGAGAAATGATGCGGTGGCCAGAGGGAGTGTCACGACCATGGAATGCATAACCAAGAACCTGCCCAAAGGTGCGAAAGTCCGACTGAATCATTGTAGTCCCGGTCATCCACTTCATAGTGCGGCGCTCATCACCGCAGATCACAAGTTTGGAGAAAAACTGCCGCACCACGGATGAGTCATAGTTGCATTGAATAGTCACAAGGTGGTGAAGCCCCATCTTGTTGGTCACATCCAATGCCTCAAGGAGCCTTGCCTTGGATTGAGCCTCAGTCAAGTTGATGGGGTGCATGGGGCGAATCCTAAGGGTGGCATACACATCATCATGAATAGCCCGAAAGTGGGCATTCCAAAACATAGAGTCCTCGGGGGGACCATCACTGTCAGCCTCATCATAGTAATCCGTCTGGCGAATAGTGGCATACTGAATACTGTCCATAGTCTTGTAATTGGGCCGAGACTGTTTGCCCTTGCGAGATGCAGTCCTCTTAGTTTTCTTACTTGCCTCTGCCATCCGTTCAGCCTCTCTTGCTGCTCTGCTGACCTCAGTTTCGTCAATGAACTTCCCGTCTGCAGTAGGCTTGAGATAACGGGCACGGGAACGACGGGCGAAGGTCTTGGTTGGCTTGGAACCACCTGTGAAAAGCATTAGAAGGATAGCATGGAGATAAGCATACACACAAGTCCAGGATAAACAAGGAGAAAGAGTAGCAAAGCAACCCATAACCAATGATGTGTATTGCAGGAACATGACCAAAACAGACCAGAGTTCAGTCTCTAGGCCGGATTATCCGGCCCTGGCAGGGGCGGATAATCCGCCCCCCGCACGAATTTTCTGGATTGGCCCAGATCTACCATGGCAAAACAGATCGGGCACTAGGGTTGCAATTCTACTGATTCTAGCATGTAAGGAACAACACCAAGGATCTTCTACAACGAGATTTCCACCAAATAAAATGCATCCCATACAAAAAGGGAGAGATGAGGGAGTTACCCTCACTCACTGGAGGAAAATCGCGGAGGATAAGATACTCGGAGGCGAGGTGAAGAAGATCCGGGGAGAGCCCGGAGAATCTGGTGGTCAAATCGACTCCGGGAGGGGCGGATGCTCCGGCGGGGGCTGGGGGCTGAGGTAGGGTTGGGGGAGGGCTGGCTGCTCTGTTTGAGCCCGGCCTCCCCGACCCAGCCTTTAAAGGGCAGATTTCTCCCGGGACGGATAATCCGCCCCCCACTTAGGGCGGATAGTCCGCCCCCCTGAAATTTATGTGAAGTACAGAATCAGGCCGAAGCAACCTTGCAAAACCCCTCGCTGGTGTATAAAGGACTTGTGTGCAAGAGTAGATGGTTCAAGGAGGGAAAGAAAGGCCTGGGTTGAGAGCAACAAACTGATATGGTCCTACACACCCAAGTTTGCAAGAATCAAATCAAACAAAAGCCAAAATTGAGTGTGTTTTCCATAAGAACAAGAGATAAGCAAGAAAATCCAAAGAAACCCATTAGAAAACAACTCTTCGGTAGGAAGAGGGTGGTGGCCTAAGCCACCATGTTGGAGCACATGGCATGACACCGCGAAGATGTATCTTGAGTTCAAAACCAATGCTCATCGATGACCCACATATCACAAAATGATATTAAGGGAAATGATTTTACTTGCTTTCGGCATTATGGGGGAAGGGTTGGCCCAATCAATTAGGACCACACCCCCCTCTGTCTATGCCCGCATCTAAACCAAATACATGAAAAAGAGCAAGTGGGTGTGCAAGGGTAGTCAAGCCAAGCTCCTTGAATCTATGACATTTAGCTCATTCCTCAAATAACAAAATCTTGCTTCATCAAGGGGCTTCATGAAAATATCAGCAAGTTGGTTCTTCGTGCTCACAAAAGATAGGGCAATATCACCACGAGCAACATGATCTTGAATGAAGTGGTTGCGAATCTCTATATGTTTTGTTCTTGTATGCTGCACGGGATTGTAAGCAATTTTGATAGCACTTTCATTCTCACATAATAGAGGCACTTTGTCACAATTGACACCATATTTCTTTAAAGTTTGCCTCATCCATAACAATTGAGTACAAGCACTTGCAGCAGCAACATATTCAGCTTCGGCGGTTGCGAGTGAAATACAATTATGTTTCTTTGAAGACCAACACACTAGAGACCTGCCCAAGAATTGACATGCACCAGAGGTTGATTTCCTATCATCTTTGTCACCAGCCTAATCTGAATCAGTGTAACCACAGAGAGAGAAACTTGAACCCTTGGGATACCATAACCCAAAATTTGGGGAATGAACCAAATATCGGAAGATTCGTTTGACCGCCACTAAGTGGCTTTATTTAGGAGCGGCTTGGTACCTTGCACACACTCCTACACTTAACACGATATCGGGCCTAGATGCGCAAAGGTAAAGGAGAGAGCCGATCATGGATCGGTATACCTTTTGATCCACGTCTTTACCCTTGGGATTGAGCTCAAGATGACACTTTGTTTGCATAGGAGTAGCAACGCCATTGAGATCCGTCATCTTGAATCTTTTGAGCATATCTTGGATGTACTTAGCTTGATTAATAAAGGTTCCCTCTCTAAGTTGTTTGATCTCAAATCCAAGAAAGAACCTCAGCTCACCCATCATGGACATCTCAAACCTGTCAGTCATAAGCTTTGAAAATTCATCGTTAAAAGCTTGGTTAGTAGAGCCAAAAATAATGTCATCTACATAAAGTTGGCATACAAAAAGCTCCCCATTAACCTTCTTAGTAAAAAGAGTGGGATCGATTTGACCAACTTCGAATCCACGGTCTAGCAAAATCTCTTTAAGGTGCTCATACCACGCACGTGGGGCTTGTTTAAGGCCATATAGCGCCTTATCGAGTTTGTAGACATGGTTCGGAAATTTGGGGTCCTCAAAACCCGGAGGCTTCTTGACGTATACTAACTCATGTAGAGGACCATTAAGGAAAGCGCTCTTAACATCCATTTGTTGTAATTTAAAATTATGATGGGCTGCATATGCAAGAAGGATAAAGATGGACTCAAGACGAGCCACAGGAGCATAAGTCTCGCCAAAATCAATTCCTTCTACTTGAGAGAATCCTTGAGCCACAAGACATGCTTTATTCCTCACAACAATGCCATTTTCATCTTGTTTGTTCTTGAAGATCCACTTGGTACCAATAACATTGCGGCAGTCCTTGGGTTTCTCTAAGAGCTTCCAAACTTTGTTGCGTTCGAAGTTATTTAATCCTTCATGCATTGCAACAACCCAATTGGGGTCTTCAAGAGCATCAAAGACCTTCTTCGGTTCAACCATGGAAATGTGAGCTTGATGATCACAGAAGCTTGCAAGTTCTCTTCTAGTAGATACCCTTCTTCGTAAATCACCAACAACCTTGTCAAGAGTGTGACCCCTTAGTTCAAGGTTCCGATCAGCACGAGCCTTGCGACAAGCCTCAATGTCCGTATTGAAATGGATCGTATTGTTTCTAGAAGGAGTTGATTCAGTATTTGTATCCTTGTCTTGATCATTGCCTTGCCCTTGATCTTGATCTGAGTTAACACCAGAAGATTGCTGCTGAGTTTGTTCTTCAGGGCCGGATAATCCGCCCCTTGGAGGGGCCGGACTATCTGGCCTGGGAGGTGAAGCACCAGAGCCTTCTTCCTGAGAGTGCCTGACAGGAGTTGGAGAACCAGGGCCGGATAATCCGCCCTCGGGGGCCGGAGAATCCGGCCTGGAAGTTTCTAAGCTGCTGTCTTCCCCTCCGGATCCCCTGGAACGAGTTGGAGTGCCAGGGGCGGATTGTACGCCCCTTGGAGGGGGCGGATAGTCCGGCCTGGGACTACCAACTTGTCCAGGGGACAGATGAGCTTCAGCAGGTTGCGGTGTTGGTGCAGAATTTTCTCCAATAGAAGGAGCTTGTTGATCTTGTGTAGATGAGGGATCCACATGAGTGGAGCATTGTCCTTCCCGATCCGTCACAAGGGGTTCCTCAATGGGGCGGAAAAATCCCACGCCCATTCTTCTTATGGTGTCTTGGGGTATTTCAACATCTGCATCACAAACATCAACTTGCCCTACAAAGGAGCCGTTATTTTCATCAAACTCCACACTACAAGATTCTACAACAATCCCAGTGAGCTTGTTGTAGACTCTATAAGTGTGTGATTCGGCACCGTAACCAACAAAAATACCTTCTAAAGCCTTGGACTCAAATTTTGACAAACGGACACCTTTAATAAGAAAGAAACACTTACACCCGAATACCCTGAAGTATGAGATGTTGGGCTTGTTACCGGTAAGTATTTCATATGGAGTCTTGTCCAAAATCTTTCGGAGGTAGAGCCAGTTCGAAGAGTGACAAGCAATGGATATGGCTTCAGCCCAAAAATTATAAGGAGACTTGAATTCAGCCAACATTGATCTTGCCATATCCATCAAAGTCCGGTTCTTCCTCTCGGCTACACTATTTTGTTGAGGGGCGTACGCAGCAGAATATTGATGTCTAATCCCCTCTTCGCTAAGAAACTCATTCAAAGTGTAGTTCTTGAATTCCGAGCCGTTGTCACTTCTTATTGCCAAGATAGGAACATTGTGTTGACGTCGAACTTCATTGGCAAAGTCAATGACAGTTTGTTGAGTCTCACTTTTTAGCTTTAAGAAATAGACCCATGTATATCTTGAGTAATCATCGACAATGACCAAGCAAAATTTCTTCCCACCAAGACTTGCATGAGAGGGAGGACCAAATAAATCCACATGAAGTAATTCCAAGATCCTCTTTGATGACACAATAGTCTTCCTCTTGTGGGGAGAGTCATGCATTTTTCCTTCAACACAAGCCCTACAAACACGATCTTTGGCAAAGGAGACATTGTCTTTTAGTCCAAGGATGTGGCCACCCTTCTGGAGACTTTGCAAAGTTCTCATGTTGACATGGGCTAAACGGCGATGCCAAAGCCAGCCCACGTCGGCCTTTCCGAATAGACACATCGGACCCGAAGTGGTTTTCCCCGAGAAGTCCACCACATACAGGTCATTTTCGACGTATCCAACGAAAGCGACCTTTAGAGACTTGCTCCACAAGAGTACCACCAAATCATCATCGATAAAAACAGCAAAACCCATCTTGCCAAGGGCACGAACAGAAAGAAAGGTTGTAACGGAGGGTCTCAACAAGCATGACTTCCATGAGAGAGATATCGTGGGCAACCACAACCTTGCCAAGACCCAATACCTGAGATTTAGACTTATCACCATAGGACACTGTGATATTATCATGATTTGGACGCATCTCTGTGATGATCTCCTTGCTTCCGGTCATATGACTAGTGCAACCACTATCCAGCACCCATTTTGACCCACCGGAAGCATAGCCCTGCAAGAGAATTACTTCTTGGTTTTAGGTACCCATTTTTCAATGGGTCCTTTCATGTTAGTAACAAGGGTCTTTGGGACCCAAATAGACCAAGCAATATATTCATCAAAGGGACTGACATAATAAGCATAAACGTCGCCATAATCATCATAAAAGAGTTCATAATTTGGATTGTGATACCCTGCAAAACCAATATTGTTAGTCTTGTCTTTTGTGACATTCTTCTCAGCGGTGCTTGTCTTTGATTGCACATTCTTGGACTTGTTCTTCTTGGTTTATTTTTCTTGGACTTGGTGACATACCCAAGTCCCTCTTTACCGTGATTTGACCTTTGTTTGCCAAGGACTACATCAAGCACACCTTTGTCCTTGGGAGTGATGTCCTTGATCACTTCTTTTTCCACACTAGCATTTTCCTTGTGACTATATGTTAAGTTGGATGAGCTAGGGGCATCATATTTGGCCAATCGACTTTGAAGCTGATCATGTGACTCATTGAGAATGGAGAAATCGTTTTTCAACGCCTTGTGAGCATTGTCAAGTTTCTCCAATTCCTCAGAGAGTCTATCATGAGCAGCCCCAAAGTCAATCTTTTCTTTCTTTAACTTCTTTGCTTTGGTGACTGCATTTTCACGTTCCTTAACAAGTTTAGCTACAATTTCTTCATGTGACTCTTCAATGGACTCAAGCCTCTCTTCAAGAGAGACTCGAGCTTCTTCTTCTTCCTCAAGAGAATTTTTTAAGGATGCAATTTCCATTGCATCCTCCCTTTCAATTCTGCCCTTTTCTTCGAGGAGTGCTTCGTTTTGGGCCAGCTGATCCATAAGAGCTTCAAAACGAACTTTGTGCTCACCTTGCAAGTTAGTGTAGAAGTAATCCAAAGCAATAATTTCTTCTTTAACCTTAAGACTAGTAGGATCATCCATGTTAATCATAGCCTTAGGAAAAGAAGAGTTAGAAGTCGTTACCTCAGAGCTTCTTGCCATGAACAAGTAGCATTCTTGTTGATGATGTTTTCATTCAGAGAGTCGAAGAGAGATGTTGATGTAGATGTGGTGGCTATAGCAGCCACCTCTTGAGAGCTATCGTCCTCGTCCTCATCTTCACTTCCTGATGAATATTCTTCTTGAGCCACTAGAACAATCTTCGGTTGCTTCTTGAAGGGAGCATTATTCTTTACAAAATGTTTCTTGCGTGGAGCCTTTGACTTGTCCTTGAAAATAAGTCTTCCTCCATTATCTTCCCTACTTTGATATGGACACTCAGCTACAAAGTGCAGCCGGTCACCACAATTGAAGCATGTTCTCAGCTTGGGACCATTTTCTTTTCTTCCATAGGCTCCACTCTTGCGTTCTAGTTCAGCTTTAGCCTTGGCTGGATCTTTCCAAAAGTTTCTTGCATAAAGAGCCAAGTATTGTCTGTGGATCCTTTTTATATCCTCGGGACAGTCCAGACCTTCTACGACATATTCATCATGATCAATCACACTAGTCTTCAAGGCCATGTTGACCCCCTTTTGCATCCCCATAGCCCGAGCACGAGCATCTTCGGCATTCTTGGCAGCCACTTTGAAAGCGGCCATTTCTTGCATTACCTCATTGGATGACATGAGGTGATAGTTATGCCTACCTTGGAGACTTTTCAAATCTATGGGCTCAAATGGCATAAGAGCACTGACATACTTGCGCTTGATCCAAGCATCATCAACATGAGCTGCACCGTGGTTTCTGAAGGTTGTGGCTATTGCCTTGAGCCTCCTATACATGTCCTCGTGGTCTTCTCCATCCAACATATAGAATCCTTAAGCTTCGTTGCTCAAAGCATCATATCTATTCATTCTCATACTTTCATTTCTGATGAAGAGCTCGGTGAGGGCATCCCAAGCTTCCTTAGTTGTGCTAAGATGCTGAATGTGTGGCATGTCTTTGTCACCCACACCAAGCTGTATCATGTATAGAGCTATAGCGTTGAGTTGGATATCAACAGTTTCTCTTCTTGTGAGATTGTTGGGGTTTCCAACATGAAGACCATTTTCTATGATTTTCCACAACTCAATGGAGGAACTGCACACATGAGACTTCATCAAAAATTGCCATTGAGAAAAAGTAGATGCAAAAAGTTTGGGTGGATCACCCCTATTATGTATATGTGGGTGAGGGATAGGTGGATCAGGGGAATACACATGAGAAACCTCATTGTATCCATCCTTACCGCTATCCTTTTTCGAGGAGGAGCTCTTGCTAGTATCATCACCAACCACTTCGTTATCTTTGGAAACAGTTTTACCCGTTTCCTTGGATTGCAGAGTGGTATCCTCAGAGTTAGATGGAGGTGATGCTGCGGATGTGGAGAGACGCATTATCAATTGACGCATCTCTTCCATCTTAGCCTCCATTGAACTCACCAAGGTTGTTTCCAACGTCTTGAGATCGTTCATGGTGACTACCTCCGGAGCATCACTCCCATCTACCTTGGAACCCATACTTCTCTTAGGCGGTTAAGCCCGAAATAAGAGCCGGGGCTCTGATACCAATTGAAATGGATCGTATGGGCACCTAGAGGGGGGGGGGTGAATAGGTGCTAATCAATTTTTAATACTTTTTCAATTTTAGGCTTGACACAAAGTAAATTCTCTAGATATGCAACTATGCGAATTTCCCTATATGCAACCCTAACTACTAAGCACGTAAAGAGAGGAGCGAGGAAACCGTAGTGGAGCATGCGGAGACACAGGGATTTGTTTTACCGTAGTTCCTTCCTTGTTAAGGGAAGTACATCTGTGTTGGAGGGGTGGGCGGTTCTAAGACCACCACGCCACAATAGGCCTCACCCTATTCTTCAATGGATCTCGCCACGAGAGGCCCGATCCACCTTCTCCACTATTGGATCCCTTCGAGGCGGGAACCAGTGTCTTTTACAACACTATCGGGGCACACACCCACAACCGAATTGGGGGCTCCCGAGATGACAACAAGCTGCCACAAGAACAAGGTTTATCAATATAAAAAAAAACAAGGATCTAGGTATTTGCAAGAAATACTAGATCGGTGATTCTCCAAATGAATGGAGAGGAGATGAAGCGCTTGATTGCTGATGATGAAGATCGAGTTCTCCTCCTTCGATTCCCCAAGGGACGGGGCCTTTGGGTGGATCTAGGTGGATCTCTCTTGGATGAAGATTTCAGATCTGATCTTGTCTTTTTCGAATGAATCAAGAGATCTGGCAGGAGGGGGAAGGCTGGCTTAAATACCCCCTCCCCAGATCTGGCCGTTGAACAACTTTAGGGGCGGATTATCCGCCCCCTTGGGGAAACTCCGCCCCCTCTCTGGGGCTGGCGCTAGCGTGACTTGGTGAAGATCTTGGGGGGGGGATAATCTGGCCCCCCTCCTGGGGCGGATTATCCGGCCAGGTCGGAATGTCCGGCCCAACACTCCGCCCCCTCTCTGGGGCTTGCGCCTTGGCGGAGAGCAAGGGGGGCGGACAACCCGGCCCCCCCGAGGGGCGGATTATCCGGCGGGGCCGGAAAATCCGGCCAAAACTCCGCCCCCCTTCTGGGGCTTGCGCCTTCTAGGGAAGAGGGAGGGGCGGATTATCCGCCCCTGGTGGGGGCGGATTATCCGCCCTCCAAAGGCAGAATCCTTCTCCCTTTTTCTTAGAGAGATCTGCAACACTTCAACACACATCAAATAATCCTTGATATTGTTATCTAACACACAAAACACTAGGGATTATAAAATATTCTTTCACTCGGTCTTAATTCAAATATCAACCAAAATTTCCATCTAGGATTATATTTTGTCGCTTCTAAATGAAAATCATTTATTTCACAAAATCATCCTGAAATTTCAACGATTTTGTTTTCCTAGGTGATAGTGCAACGAACGTCGCCTAGAGGGGGGATGAATAGGCTTTTAAAATTGTTACGGTTTAGGCTCTAATAAATGCGAAATAAAACTAACGTTTAATTTATAGAGCATAAAACCTAAAACCACTAGGTTCAACTAAGTACACCAACAGCCTATGCTAAGCAAGACAAGCAACAAGGTAATAGCGAGATAAAATACTTCAAGCACGATGTCTATCACAATGTAAATTACATAAGTAAAGGGCTCGAAGAGATAACTGATAGACGCAGAGACGAAGATTTTTATCCCGAAGTTCATATTTAAAGGAGCTATGTCTCTGTTGGAGAAGTACGATGGCGCAATGCTCTACGAACGCCACAAGTGGCTCACCTTGAGGTGTGGTGGATCGATGCTCACCCAAAGCCACACAAAGCCTCACACGAAGATCGAAGGCACGCAACTCACTGATGCCACAATAGGCTCATCCTATTCTCCTGTGATCTCACCAAAAAGTCCCACTCACGATCCATTATGGGACACTTGAGGGCGGTCACTGAACCCGTACAAGATTGGGGCTAGCTCCACAACTCAATTGGAGGCTTCCAACAACAAAGTCACAAAATTCTACAAGCTTGAGACTTCTCCACAACTCAATTATAGGCCGTAAGAAGTCAACACACCAACCACACAACCGTCTAAGGTTTCAAGAACCCAAGAGTAACAAGTCCACAAGCTTGTATCGCTGAATCTCCGATGTGAACGCAAACCTATGCACCAAATGCAAGGGAAAGTCCTTCACTCCCAAATTCCACCAAAGCTACAAAACTATTGGGGAAAAAGGGATGAAGAACACAAGACAAGAACACAAAACTCTCCGAGATCTGGATCCCAAGGATTCCTTCACAAAGAAGGGATTTGGTTTGGTGGGGTTATAGATCTAGATCTCCTCTCACAAATCCCTCAAAAGATGCAAGCATCATAGAAGGGAGAAGGGGAGTGGACAAGCTCTTCAAGGTAAACAATGGAGGAGAGAGAGAAAAAAATACCAACCAAAAGTCTAGCCCATGAAGGGGAAGAGGAGCCCCCTTTAAATGGCTCCCAAGTCTGACCGTTTGGGCCAAAACGCACCTGCACCGGAAGTTCCGGTCAGCTCCAGATCCAATGGCTCGAACGCAGTCGAAACAACCTGGTTGTACATGCAAGAAGTTTCGCCCGACCCGGGTCAGAACTTTCGGCCGGTACTATCTGTCTACTACCGACCCAAGTATCGACAGGTAAACGTGTCCAAACAGAAGGGTTACTGAAGGGGGACACAGGCTGAGCGAAAAGTGAGTCATAATTTCACCTAGTACTACCGGCAGAAATTATGACCGAGCGGTACTTCCGGTGCCTGGCCGATATTTCTGGCTGTGCTGCTCCAATGACTTCTACTGACGGGTACTACCAGTCAACTATCGGCCCAAGTACTGGTAAATAGAACGGGTACTGAGAACATTCCCATGCTCACCAGAACTTAGCCCGGTACTTCAATCGGTACTACCGGCATCAAATTGGCCTAGCGGTACTTCCGGTCAGGAAAAACTCCAGAACCAAAACTGCCAGAACTGTTTCATCCGAACTCCAAACAGGATGACACCAATTTTGTTGGAAAGGTAACAACAAATAGAATCCAACAAGGGATAAAATATCAAGTATATATATGTGAGATACCTCCCCTAGAAATCCCGCAAGATCAAAAACGCAATAAGATATGCAAGGGAAATCCGTTTCTAATGAACTAGAGCTTGTTATGAAGATAACCACAAGCTCTAGATCCTCACATGGAAAAGATTCAAAACCAACAACAACCAAGAAAGATGATGCAAGAATGCAAAGGTTTGAGCTCTCTCCGAAAGATGCGATCTTCACTCACTCGAGAGCCCCTCTTGATAGTACGACCATCTATCCTTAACACGATCTCCCAACTAACATCATGAGACCGGAAAAAGAGAAACCCAATCAAGATTATACTTTTGCCTTGAGCATTCTAATTGAGCTTGATGTAGACCATGTTGTCCTTCTCAAGATGGAATGCCTTTCTTGATTTCTCTTTCTTGCTCTTGCTTGATGAAGACTTGAAAATTTCTCACCCATACACCATGGGGAGGCCTCTTCCTTTAACATGTCTTCGCTAATCCATGATAACCAAGGACGACATGCTTCAAGCATGAGATCTTTTAGATGGTGCATCTTGAGCTTGTACTTCATTTCTTCTATCCCCATAAGGATGATGTCTTGAAGATGCACATGAGAAACTCCATCTTCTTTTTCAAGACACACTTGATCTTCTTGTTCTTCTTCCTTTCATCTACCTTGAAACCAACATATGGTCCAAGCAAAGCCAATGGACAAACCTACAAGTGAAACTCAATTTACACATTAGTACATAGAGATTGTCATTAATTACCAAAACCACACATGGGGGCATACATTCCCTTTCACTAGCAATAGAGACCATGCCCACATCTATGAGGGCCTTGATCGAAGGGTTTAGATAAGAAGCCAAATGAAGACGAAGGAGAGGTAAACACCGTGGAAAAGAGAGGGGGTGAAACTCGCCACCATCATGTTGGAGGCTAGCGTCGGTGGTGGCGTGGAGAAGAGCAGGTGGAGGCTAATACCATTTGCCAGACATGAAATGGGTAGATGGCCCATATGATTCTCTAATTAGATGTGGGTCATTTCATATTCGCATATATGTTTTCTTTATCATAGCTATGCAAGAATTATGGTACACTGCAAAATTTCAAACAAAACGGTTTAGTTCGTGCAATAACCTAGGGAAATTCCATCTCCCAAGCCCGTAACATTATATCGAAGTGTGCTTCAAAGGAACATTATATTGAAGTAAAACTATCCCAAAGAGGAAATTAGCATAACCGAAGCAAAACTATGAGTCAATGAGTAAGAACCACATCCACATGGTATGAGATTAGTTATTCAAAAATGGTTAGTTGATGACTGAATGTCACGCTCGTGCAGGCCGGCGACCAAGCCAAACATGGAATCAGTTTCAGATGGTTAGCTTAGCTTCATCCTCTTGGACAGATCACTAGCACTGCGTCATGATTCTTGGGAGGATCAGCTCTGACTGCAACTTGATCTACCAGTTAGCCTAATGATTAGGCTAATACCCTATTAATTTATTTCCTCGCAAAAAAATAATACCATATTTATTATCTTATATAGGCCGGCCTCTTCTCCTTTACCGTGTAGATAGATCAAGTGAAATGCTCCAAGACTTGCAGGCTCCAGGATTAACAATTAAAACTGGCGAGAAGTGCATGCCTACCTAATCTAGCTAGTGACGTGTGCCGCTTCCATTAGTTTCCACATGCTAATGGATTCATCAAGTCACCTAGAAGTACAATAATTGGTCAATGGAGGCACGAGAGGCTGACTTCAAGTTAACAAATGAGACATGAAAAGGCTAGACTGAAATCAAATAAAAAGCACAAACGGCTTGTGATGGGACATGGCAAGAACCTACTACTTGCTGCCGTTGGTGTAGTTAAGTAATCATCTCAAGTTAAGTAATCTGTTCAAAGGAAGTACAAAGGTTAAGGAACAAAATACAATTTTGTACTAGTACGGAATCAGCTTGTCTGCTAGTCTTCGTTCAGACTCTGGAGTTTGTGTACAGAGCATACGCGCGTATGTGGTCTCAAAAAAGCAAAGTCGTATCGTGCGCAGGCAGCGTGGAGGACCAAGAAGAGGAGTTGTTAGATACCAAGCGTTGCCGGTAACTTTTAGTCCCACCTCGCTGGCGGGAGGAGGCTACAATCAGCTTATAACAAAGAGTTCGTCTTCTTCTTTCAATCCTGGCTTTTGTGATGGAGTGGGCTTTCCATTTATAGTTTGGCTGTATGCACATAAACGCCTAAACGCAACACGAGTGTGTAGAGCAAGGACGCTGACAGGAGTCAGACCAGATACAAGAAAAAAGGTTAGCACTGAACGATTTATTGGTTTCATGCGTTATTATAGACGCTCACAACTACTATGCCATACCATCTACATCGTCGACTCTCCAAAAGTAAATTTTCCCGTTCCCGCGCCTCAACTTCTCCCACCTTTTCACCATCACTCCAAGGGATCTTGTTCACTTTCTCTTTCACTCTGAGTCGTAGATTCTCGAGGAGCAAATCCACCTTTTCCATGATCACCAACACACTAAAGGATACAAACATGCATGATGAAAATGTTGGGAAATAACCACTTTGTATCAAAGTTCACCGAAAATTGTCACTCGGTAGATCAAGATCTGTATCAAGTTGAGGAGAACTCGAAGTTCATGCCCTGGGAGTAGGCTAGTTCGGTGAATCTTGTTAACAGATATTGATTTCGTCATCATGCCGTGATTGCTTGGTTTTCGGTAGATCTGTCTTGCGCCTTCAATGACAGCATTCCTTATCCTTAAATACCATTGTAACGTTGTGTTCCTGGATATAGATGTTTTTGTGATCATTGGAGTCGAGATGTTTATGTAGCAACACTGTTCCTAATTTGTGTATCTGAGGGTAGAGCTTGTGAAGATTTAGGTTAAGGTGTCATACCTCGTTGGAGGCACACCATGCGTGTTAAATAGAGGGTTTAACCAACAACCCAAAAAGGGATTTACATGGAGTTTGTTACAACAGAGACTCTAGAAGAATCTAGCTAACCACCATAGTCTTTATCTGATTAGACCGGTGGATTACAACTTGATACACACGCACACCCTGTGCTCATTGGCACGTTACAATTGACACGCTAACACACCCCCTCAATCACAACTTATTAAGTTGAGATTGTTTCTAAAAACTTCTAGCTGTCTAATTGTAAGAGGTTTGGTAAACCCATCTGCAACTTGATCTCCTGTTGGAATAAATTTAATATCCAATAATTTTCTAGTTACTCTTTCTCTAACGAAATGATAATCAACTTCTATATGTTTAGTTCTCGCATGAAAAACTGGATTAGCTGAAAGATAGGTTGCACCCAAGTTATCACACCATAACCGCGCTGAAGGAGGATGTTGTATCCTTAGTTCAGTAAGCAGAGTTTGTACCCACATAACTTCTGCTGTAGCATTTGCAAGGGACTTGTATTCTGCCTCAATGCTTGATCTTGATACAGTGGCTTGTTTTCTAGCACTCCAAGATATTAAATTGGGACCAAGAAAGATAGCAAAGCCACCTGTAGATCTTCTATTATCTGGTCATCCTGCCCAGTCTGCGTCAGAAAAAGCACTCACCAGCATAGATGGAGACTTACTGAGTTTTAGTCTAAGACTAGATGTATCTTTCAAATACCTCAAAATTCTCTTCACAGCTGTCCAATGCAAGTTGGTTGGTGCATGCAAATACTGACAAACTTTGTTGAGAGAAAATGAAATGTCTGGCCTGGTAAGTGTTAAATATTGTAATGCACCAACAATACTTCTATACCTCGTGGCATCCTCTATTTGAAGAGGATCTCCTTCATGTGCAGACAGTTTCTTACTAGTTGACATGGGTGTATTGGTAGGTTTACACTGTAGCATACCTACTCGCTTGAGTACATCTGTTGTGTACTTTTCTTGTGATAGTAGTAATCCATCTTTCAGCTTCTTCACTTCTATACCAAGAAAGTAGTGGATATCTCTAAGATCTTTTAGAGCAAACTCCTTCTGAAGATCTCGAAGAAGAACCGAGGTTGCATTCTGACAAGAACTAGCAACAATTATATCATCAACATATATGAGTGTAAAAATAATAATATTCTCTTTAGAGTAAAAGAATAATGACGTGTCTGCCTTGGAAGCACATAAATCGAGAGCTTGCAGCTTCATGCTCAACTTTGAGAACCATGCTCGTGGAGCCTGTTTTAAGCCATACAAGGCTTTGTCAAGCTTCCAGATATATTGATTTTTTTATTTTTCTTCATAGTCAGGTGGTTGCCTCATATAGACACTATCCTCTAGAACACCATGAAGAAACGCGTTCTTCACATCCAGCTGTCGAAGACTCCACCCCTGAAAACTACAACAGATAGCACAATACGAATAGTAGCTGCCTTGACTACTGGACTAAAAGTGTCCTCGTAGTCAATGCCATATCTCTGTTTAAAACCCTTAGCAACTAGACGTGCCTTATATCTATCTATACTACCATCAGCCTTGTGCTTAATCTTGTAAACCCACTTGCAGTCTATTATATTTTTTCCTGCTTGTTGAGGTGGAACTAAATGCCACGTTTTATTTTCCATTAGTGCTTCATACTCCTTATCCATAGCTTTCTTCCAATTTTTATTTACTAAAGCATATTCTAAATTTTCAGGTTCTCCCGTGGTGGTAAGATTTGCATACCTGATCATATTTTTGTATTGACGAGGCTGGATTTTTCCTATTTGCAGCCGCGTGCTCATGCGAGGTACAGGAGAAGCAGCGGATCCGTTGTCCGCAGAAGATCCAGCACCACCTGGGGAGGATCCCGAGGTGGATCGTGTCGGTGCGGAATCAGACTCCTGCGTCGCATCGTCCTCGGGACCAGGAGCCTCCGCATCCGATCTGGACGAGCTCGTGTGGCTTGACGCAGGTGTGGGAGTAGCCGCAGAGGATCCCGCAATCGGCTCCTCGGCACGTGGGCGGGTCCCGCTTCCGGTCGGGCGCGTATGCGTGGCACACGTGGATTGGAGGCGTAGCTGTCCAGCGGATCCGCGCGACGCGTTTTCCCCGATCCGAGGCGCGCCGCCACCTGTTGGCCCCGCGGTGGGTCCCGCGTGACCCTGGGCTTCCGTGCCGAGCATGCGATGACGATCTGAGTCTGTTTCCAACAAATTTTGGCCACCGTTTTCATCGCCATTTTCTGCAACAAAATTTGCTGCACTTTCACCATCATTGTCAGCATCATTAGTATGAATATTAGACACAATTGGATCAGATCCATTCTCGCCCCATGATCAAATTGTTGTGGATTCAAAAGATGAGATGGCAAAAGGAGAATTTTAGATTGGAGACGTACTCCTGCATTGGTATGAAGTTTGGCGAATGGAAAAATCGTTTTATAAAAAATGACATCACGAGATATGTATATGCGACCAGATTTTATGTCAATGCACTTGAAGCCTTTGTGAAGATTGCTATATCCTAGAAAAGTACATTGAGTGGATCGATATTCTAGTTTTCTAGCATTGAAGGGTCTAATATTAGGATAGCATGCACAGACAAAAATGCGCATAGACTTATAATCTGGTTGAACTTGCTCAAGAACTTCTAAAGGTGTTGAAAAATCAAGGAGTTTAGAAGGAAGACGATTGATGAGATATACTGCAGTAATGAAGGCTTCATCCCAGTATTTTAGAGGCATGGATGCTTGAGCAAGTAGAGACAGACCAACCTCGACAATGTGTCGATTTTTTCTCTCAGCTGCGCCATTCTATTGATGGGCATGAGGACAAGAAACATGATGGGTGATGCCAATTTGTTTAAAAAAGGAGTTTAGTCGTTCATATTCACCTCCCTAGTCAGATTGTAAAGTGATGATTTTTCTGTCAAATCTTCTCTCAACAAGAGCTTGGAATTGGTGAAAAATATTAAACACTTCAGAACGATGTTTAATCAAATAAATCCATGTGAATTTGCTGAAATCATCAATAAAACTGATATAATAATTTTTTCGACCAAAAGAATCAGGGGCAGGGCCCCATACATCGGAGTAAACCAATTCTAAAGGATGGTGTGAGACACTACTGGATCTCGTGTAAGGCAGTTGATGGATCTTTGCCTTTTGACAAGATTCACACACCGACTCATTATTCTCACTAGAACAAGGAAGTTTATTTTTGCTAATGACTCGTTGAACTATGGGCGAGGCCGGATGACCTAAACGACTGTGCCATCTATGATGGGATGGCTTGAAGACTCCATAAACTTGCTTTGATGATGATGAAGGAGGCGTATATTCAGGAAGGGGATAGAGGCCGCCTTGGCACGGTCCATCAAGTAGAACCCTCCTCGTGACCTGATCCTTGATGCAAAAGAATTCAGGATGAATTTCAATAAAAGTATTATTGTCATTAGTGAGTCGATGTGCAGAAATAAGATTTTTCTTAGCATTGGGAACAATAAGAACATCTTTTAGATGAAGATTTTGATCATGAGTTGGAATAATGGTTTTACCAATGTGAGTAATATCCATACCTGTGCCATTTGCGGCATGCACCTGGTCATTGCCATGGTAGCGTTCATGAGCATGGAGCCTCTATAGCTCGCTCGTGATGTGGTCTGTAGCGCCAGTGTCGATGTTCCAGCCACCACCGCCACTGTTGTTGTAGTTGATGTTGGCTGCCGTCCTTTCACGAGGGACGAAGTCCTGGTCGAAGCGGTACCAGCAGTTCATGACGGTGTGGCTTGAGACGTTGCAGAGCTGGCACCGTGCGCGGTCACCACTGCCATGGTTGTTGTTGTAGTTGCCGCGACCGCGGCCATTGTTGTTGTAGTTGCCGCGGCCACGACCGTTGTTGTCGCCATTATGGTAGCCGCCACCGTTGCCACCGTTGTGGTAGCCTCCTTGGCCACCGTTGCCACCTCCTTGAGAGTTGTCGCGACCTTGATCACCACGGCCTTCACCATCGTGACCGCCAAAGCGACCGCGGCCACCGCGAGTAGCGGCGTTGACAGAGGATTGGGAGACGCCACGAAGCATCTGCTGTCGACTTTCATAAGACAAAAGCTGCGAATATAGTTCGCTCACCGTGATCAGCTCAGTCCTGGCAAGTATGGCGGCGACGAGGCCGGTGTAGCAGTCGTCCTTCAGGCCGGCGAGGATGTAAGAGACCATGTCTTCGTCTTCGAGGGTCTTCCCGACGGAGATCATCTCGTTCTCCAGCGATTTCATCATGGTGACATATTCACCCATCGACTTGTTGCCCTTCTCTGCAGATGCGAGGGCGATGCGGGTGTTGGTGGTGTGCGCACGCGATCTTGTTGCGTACATATCATGGATGATCTCCCAGAGCTCGGCCGCCGTCTTGACTCCAGCGGCGTAGGGAAGTAATTCCCGTGAGAAAGAACTCACGAGAAAGCTAAGGACCTTCTGGTCCAGCGCCACCCATTCCTCATAGGCCGGGTTTGGCTCGGTGATGGTATCTTCACCTTTCTTGACGTTGATCTCTTCATCGGGTGCCTCAATGGAGCCATCGAGGTAGCCCATGAGACGAGCACCCCTCACTGCCGGCAGTACTTGGGTCTGCCAGAGGATGAAATTGCTATTGCCGAGCCTCTCTGTCACGGCCGCCCCGAAAGTGGAGCGATCCGGGGGGTTTGTCGAGTAGGGTGGTGTGGCCATGGTGTTTGGAGATTGGAGGCCGGCGAGAGGGAAAGGTAGATCGATCTCGGGGTGGGTTTTTCGCTAGATGTGTTTGGGAGGAACTAGCTCTGATACCATGTGAAGATTTAGGTTAAGGTGTCATACCTCGTTGGAGGCACACCATGCGTGTTAAATAGAGGGTTTAACCAACAACCCAAAAAGGAATTTACATGGACTTTTTTACAACAGAGACTCTAGAAGAATCTAGCTAACCACCATAGTCTTTATCTGATTAGACTGGTGGATTACAACTTAATACACACGCACACCCTGTGCTCATTGGCACGTTACAATTGACACACTAACAGAGCTAGCATCCACTTTGTGAGTACTTTAATTCGACCTTTTCTCTCCCCGTGAAAGGAAGAAAAGAAAGGCTGACCCTTTATTTTGTTCTCTTGGGACACATGCACCTTGGTTATATTAGCTCTCACCTGCACAACTTTTCTTCCCATATATATACGACCTGGAGCTTGCTAGCTAGGTCGACCAGCCGTATCTCTAGGCTCTCTGTATTATCAACAATGGTTTTAGGCAGGAACGGACTTACTCGTTGGAGCAGTCCGGGTACGTGTTTATATGGCAAGTTTGACAGAGCCCTTGCGATGGCCGGTACAGGGGAGGTTGAGATCGATCGGTACAAGAGAGGATACGATCGTTCTCTTTATCTAGTTTCTAGAAGCTTATCTCTATTGTAACAATCTTGGAGTGCTACTCTATAAGTTGTACAAAATATGTTTACATGACATGTTACAAATATATTTAACAGCCTCCCTTAATCACAACCTTCTGAAAGGTTGAGATTACGCTTGAACTCATTTAGATCTTTAACTGCTAAAGTCTTTGTGAAGCCATCTGCAACTTGATCCTTGCTTGATATAAATCTGATGTCAAGCATCTTGTTTGCAACTCTTTCTCGAACAAAATGATAATCTATCTCAATGTGCTTTGTCTTGGCATGAAAAATAGGATTTGCAGACAAATAAGTAGCACCCAGATTATCACACCATAAACAAGGCTTTTGCTTTAATTATCACACCATAAACAAGGCAGAGCTTCAACCCATATTAATTCAGCTGTAGCATTTGCTAGAGCTTTGTATTCAGCTTCAGTGCTAGATCTTGAAACTGTAGCTTGTTTTCTTGCACTCCACGAGACTAAATTTGGTCCAAGAAATATAGCAAAACCTCCTGTAGATCTTCTATCATCCAGACAACCTGCCCAATCTGCATCTAAGAAGGCACTAAGCAAACTAGATGAAGACTGCTGAAAAGTTAATCCAACATGTATAGTTCCCTGAACATATCTTAAAATTCTCTTGACAGCTGTCCAATGAACAGTAGTTGGAGCATGCAAATACTGACACACTTTATTTACTGAGAAGGAAATATCAGGTCTTGTAAGTGTCAAATATTGTAGTGCTCCAACAATACTTCTATATTGTGTACTATCATCAGGACCAAGAGCTATTCCTTTGGTTAAAGACAATTTTTCAGTGGAAGATAAAGGTGTGGGAGCGATGGTGCACTTTGTCATACCAACTTTGGCTAGCAAATCAGCAGCATATTTTTCTTGAGTAAGGAGTAAACCATTTTGAGTTCTTTTTACCTCAATACCCAAGAAGAAGTGTAAGTCTCACAAATCCTTTAGTGCAAAATCATTGTTGAGATCATGAAGAAGAGCAGAAATAGCCTGATCTGATGAACTGGTGACTATGATATCATCAACATAGATTAGGACAAATATTGTAACAGTAGATTTACTATAAAGAAAGAGTGAAGTATCTGCTTTGGAAGGAACAAAACCAAGCTGTTGCAACTTGGTGCTAAGTCTGGAGTACCATGCACGAGGAGCTTGCTTAAGACCATAAAGGGCTTTATCAAGTTTACAAATGTAGTTTGGAGTAGCGAAAGATTCAAAACCTGGGGGTTGTCTCATATAGACCTCCTCTTCCAGAACGCCATGCAAAAACGCGTTCTTGACATCTAGCTGCCGCAAACTCCAGCCTCTGGAAACAGCTACTGCCAGTACAAGCCTGATAGTTGCTGCCTTGACAACAGGACTGAAGGTATCTTCATAATCAATTCCATACCTTTGCTTGAATCCTTTTGCTACCAAGCATGCCTTGTACCTGTCAATTGTACCATTTGCATGTTTCTTGACACGGTATACCCATTTACAATCAATAAGATTCTTTGTGAAGTGAGAAGGAACAAGATGCCATGTTTTATTTTCCATTAATGCATTGTATTCTTCCTCCATTGCCTTGCGCCAATGATTGTCCTCGAGAGCCTCCGAGAGTGTTTGTGGTTCGCCTGTAGATGTGAATAGGCCATAACGGATAGTACCATCAGTATATTTCTTGGGATTACGAATACCTTTTTGAAGTCTTGTCCGAGGCTCTGGAGGGGGCGGAGGATTCGACTGTACAAGCAGTGGTGTAGTAGAGCCTGCCACAGAAGATCCCCCAGCATTGCCATGAGCAGCAGATGGAAAAACGGTGGTATCAGTATCATCAGGCGTGTCCCTGTCGTCAGGAGACAGAACGGGGGACAGGGCCCTATGGTCGCGTGACGAGGCAGGAGATCTTGATCGGGATCCGTGTGGCGTGGGCGATGCAGCTTCGGGCGAGCGACGATCCGCGCGTGACAGCGACCGCACGCGAGACCCACCACTTCCTGCGCGAGACGGCGACCGCCCACGTCCCGCGCGTGAAAGCGACCGCGAGGGAGGCATGCGTTCCGCGCGCATGCGTGACGGAGGCGAATCAGGAGACGGGGCCCGCGTGCATCGTGATCGAGGACGGGACGCAGTC
Organism: Avena sativa; assembly: GCA_916181665.1. NCBI lineage: Eukaryota > Viridiplantae > Streptophyta > Magnoliopsida > Poales > Poaceae > Avena > Avena sativa. The sequence goes on from OV702297.1 coordinate 413,784,971, forward strand.
CACCCTGGTGATAGCGACCGAGGACCAATCCATGGCCCAGGCGCTGTCACACGCGGGAGCGGGAGTTGGAGCGGTGGCGACGTGACACGAGGCGGGGACCGCGGCGATCTGGCGTGTTCACATGACGCGTGCGAGGGCGACCGTGAAAGCGACGTTGTCTCGTGGAGCGGAGAGGCAGTCCATCCAGAGTGCGCCAGCTGGCGCGCACGGACGGATTCCCGCCTAGAATCGTCCTCGGGATTGACTTCCGAGCGATCCAAGACAGCAGGGGCAGCAGGATCTGTTTCGGGATTGCTGCTCACGGTGGATTTTTCTGGAGTTGATTTCTTCATCATTTCTTCAGCATTTTGAGCAGGATGTCTTGCTGTTTCGTCCTGGTCATCATTAGTACCTACTAGATCATCAGGATCTGCAATATCTTGGTGTTCATTAGTAACAACAGGTACAACGGGCAAAGGCATATAATCATCAACAGTTGCAACCCCATTATTTGATGTTTCTTGAGGTAAAAGAAGTATGTCATTCCGAAGACGCGAGCCAGCATTAGAATGCAGCTCAGCAAAGGGAAATGTATTTTCATCAAAGACAACATCTCTCGAGACATAGACCCGACCAGTGGAAATCTCTAGACATTTAACACCTTTATGGTGAGGACTATAACCCAAGAACACACACCGTGTAGAACGAAAAGAAAGTTTTATTTTGTTATAGGGACGGAGATTAGGCCAGCAAGCACAGCCAAAAACTCTAAGAGATTCATAGTTGGGTTTTGTATGAAGGAGGCGTTCTACAGGAGTGTCATGATTTATAACTTTGCTTGGGAGAAGGTTTATAAGAAAAGTGGCAGTGAGAAAAGCATCATCCCAAAATTTCAGAGGCATAGAAGAATTGGCAAGTAAGGCAAGACCGACTTCAACAATATGACGATGTTTTCGTTCAGCAGAGCCATTTTGTTGATGTGCATGTGGGAATGAGACATGATGAGTGATGCCAATCTTTTGGAAGAAGCTATTTAGTTTTTCATATTCACCTCCCCAATCAGTTTGCATAGTGATTATTTTCCTAGCAAATTTTCTTTCAACAAGTTGCTGGAAATTAAGGAAAACTTGATAAACATCAGAGCGTTTCTTGAGCAAATAGATCCAAGTAAATTTACTGAAATCATCAATAAAGCTAACATAATATGAATGTTTACCAGCAGAAACAGGTGCTGGACCCCATACATCAGAAAAGACTTGCTCTAATGGAACAGTAGAAACACTAGTAGAGACAGGATATGGCAATTAATGACTCTTAGCTAGTTGACAAGGGTCACAGATGTATGGGTTTATTTCAGGCGTATAAGAAATATTGTTTTTTTCTAAGAACTTGCTGAACAATAAAGGAAGAAGGATGTCCTAAACGGCGATGCCATGTGGAAGACGACGGCTTTATTGTGATGAAAGCTTGCTTGGAAGACCCGGTAGGTGAAGGAACTAGCGGGTAGAGACCATCACGGCATGGTCCTTTAAACAGAGTTCTCCTTGTGTCCTGATCCTTGATCAAAAAGAAATATGGGTGAAACTCAAGAAACACATTATTATCAAGTGTGAGTTTATGAACAGATAGAAGATTTTTAGATGCACTTGGAACATGAAGAATATTTTTAAGTTGTAACATACTAGATGGGGTGCATAAAGTTGAATGACCAATATGACTTATTTGCATACCGTTGCCGTTGGCAGTGTGGACATGGTCACGCCCGTTGTACTTTTCATGAGTGGTGAGCTTGTTCAGCTCGGAAGTAACATGATGAGTAGCGCCAGAGTCAGGGTACCAGTTGGTGTCGACGCCATAGGATGCCACATGGGCACCCTTCTCCTCACCATCATCATCAGACTCATTGCGGTCTTGATAACGCCACCAACACTCGTTGGCGGGGTGGCCATGGATCTTGCGGATCTGACACGTGACGTTGACGAAGGGGGTAGGGGCACGGCCACGGCGGCGCCCTCCATCATCACGGCGGCGGCTACCCTCATCACGGCAGCGGTTCTCCTCATCGCGACGGCCGTCGCGTCCACCATCGCGTCCATCATCACGCCGTCCATCTCGGCGTCCTCCATCACGAGCACCATCATCACGACGGCGCCCTCCACCACGATCACCACGATAATCGCGGTTGGCGTCACGCGTTGGTCGCGCAGCAAGATTGGCGGAGGAGGTGAAGCCACTGTCTTGTCCAGGTTCTCCTAGCATAACTTGTCGAAGATCATGAGCACAAAGTTGACTATAGAGATCATCAAGGGTAGTACCGGGATTGGAATTGACGGAGGACACAAGGTCGTTGTAGCTGGCGTCGAGGCCGTTGAGGATGTACCCCACCATCTCATCTTCATCAACAGGTTTGCCCGCAGCGGCGAGCTCAGATCCAAAGCTCTTCATCTTGGCAAAAAACTCCGTTGCGGACAGGTCTTGCTTCTTGGTGTTGTTGAGCGACCCCCGCAGGTGGTTGATCTTCGTGCGGGAGTGGGTGGAGAACATGCCGGTGAGTCGAGACCACACCGCGGTGGAGGTGTCGAGCCCAACGACGTGGGGTATGATTTCCGGCAACAGGGAGTTCACGAGGAACCCGAGCACCGTTTGATCCCGGGACAACCATGCCGTGTAGGCAGGATTGGGGATTATTGTCTTCTTGTTGTTGGTGTCCTCAACCTCCAGCGTCTTCATTGGTGCGGCGTCGGTACCATCGAGCAAGCCGAGGACCTGGGCGCCACGAAGGGGGGTAAGACTACGGTCTTCCAGAAGAGGAAATTGGCCCGAGTCAATTTTTGGGAGGGAGGAGATCCCAGCATGGTGGAGAGCATAGAGGACGACGAGGATCCAGAAGTCGTCATGGACACCAGGGAGGGATTGGATCGTGGTTTTTCTTGGCTTGGTCGTGGTGTGTTTCTGGGTTTGTATGTGGGTGGCGGCGGCAGAGGAAAGCGGCGGCGGCAGGCCTTTTTGTCGTGGGTTTTTGTCGATCGATCTTGGGGCAGCCGAGTCACGGAAAAGGTGGCTCTGATACATATTATCGACAATGGTTTTAGGCAGGAACGGACTTACTTGTTGGATCAGTCCGGGTACGTGTTTATATGGCAAGTTTGACAGAGCCCTTGCGATGGCCGGTACAGGGGAGGTTGAGATCGATCGGTACAAGAGAGGATACGATCGATCTCTTTATCTAGTTTCTAGAAGCTTATCTCTATTGTAACAACCTTGGAGTACTACTCCATAAGTTGTACAAAAATATTTACATGACATGTTACAAATATATTTAACACTCTGGTGCTCCATTGCTCACTCACTTCGCTCAGGATAAAAGCTTTGGACTCTCTTTATGCTTGGCTTTTGTTTTGACAGAAAGGAACAAAGCTGATACATACATACATACATACATACATACGTATATGATCTGATGTAGTACTAGTGTGCAGCTGCTGAATTTTCTCCTTTGTGTACAAGTACGGGCAAAGCATACAATCGCAGGCAGCTACCCCTTGTGGTGCCCAGTACTCGATCATGCATGGGAGCTTTACCCATGCAAAGCTTCCGGACACATTTGTCATTTTTAAGTCCACGTCGCCCACGCCTTCTTTTCTGCAGGTTACGTTTTGATGGCCAAGGAAGAAAAATAAAGGTTGTCCATATGTCCTTTTCTTTCTTATTTCCCATATGAACAAAACTATGTTACTCCTTCGTGTTCACAATTACTTCGCATTCTGGGTTGAGTCAAAGTCAAATTTTATAATATTTAACACTGAATATTGCTAAAAATATCGACATTCAGAATGTAAGATCTATAATATTAGAACAGTCATAAAATATATTTGTATATTATATGTATTTGGTATTGAGGATTTTGATTTTTCCCCTTTTTTTTTGGGGGGGGGGGGGGGGGGGGTCAAATTGGACAAGTTTGGCTTTGACTCATTCCAAAACATGAACTAAACAAAAACGGAGAGAGTACACTCGTTGAAGGCTCAAGGTTATATTAACATTCACCACTAAAGAGGCTCATTGTTCAGAACAAAAAAAAAGGGAATTCGAGAATTGATTAAGCAATGAACTATTGTTTGACTTATTGTTACGTATGCATGCAGTATAACTGCATAAATGATCAATCGGCAGCAATGGTAAGAAAATCGGTAATCATTAACTGCTCGGTTGGCTTGGGAGTAGCGACTAATCGAAATTCGAACGATTAACTGATTTAATCGGTCGGCTATTCATCGGTGCAGCCTACAAAAATTATCATCTAAAACACATATGAATCCTCTTGCATCTCAACCATCTATCCTATTAAAGGCAGCCTTAAGCTCCTGAATGAGATCCTTAAGGTTTTCGAGCTCTTGTATCTGAGGTCTGGTCGGTAACTACGAGGAACTGGTCAACAATGACAAGAAACTGGTTGGTGATGGCGAAAATCAAGCTCCTGGAGGCAGGGATCGATCGGGAGCTTCGCAAAACCTACTTCATTGGGACGGGCTAGCGGATGGATGGGCGATATGTGTCGATAATTTTGTAACTTTTTTGACCAAGTGTAGTGGTTAATCGGGAACATACCTAATAATCGGAGTGTCAGACCTATTAATCAGCTAAACGATTAATATAAAGAAATAGTGATAATCGACACGATCAAGTCCCTAGTAGTAAGTAATCAGTCTATTAATCGCTGATTTGGCTGATCAGGAGTGAGACGCAGTGACAGCAGAGTTGACCTAGCTGAATTCAGGATTGGGTAGCTATTGACAAGTCCGAGGTGTTTGCTGTCGGGAAACTTTAGTTTCCTTTTCCGGGGCCGGCCAACTCGTGTACAAGGTGCCATGCATCCGTCCGGCCCTTGTCCTGTTCATGGAGCAGGGAATCCTACCTTTACCGGTCTCCATGCAGCCAGCCAGCTACTCCATCTTCTATGTAACACTTCTTCGACCCTTCCACCCTGGTCAGAGGTCAAACTTCTTTTTTCTTGGGAGTAGTTCAGATAGCCCATCTGACATGTACCTTTATTGTTCCAGGTTCTTACTAATTAGGGAGTTCAGTTTAGAATTATAAGATTTGAATCTATATACTAAAAGATATCTAGATACATTAGCTTCACTAATCTAAAATATCTTATATTTTTAAACGGAGGGAGTATAGACCTCCCAAAAAGCTAGGAAAATAGCAAATCTTTATTGTTCCAGGTTCTTACTAATTAGGGAGTTCAGTTTAGAATTATAAGATTTGAATCTATATACTAAAAGATGTCTAGATACATTAGCTTTACTAATCTAAAATATCTTATATTTTCGAACGGAGGGAGTATAGACCTCCCAAAAAGCTAGGAAAATAGCAAATCCATGGCCATGGCCATCTATTTCTCCAAGGAACCAATCATGGCGCCATGTTGTGTATGATGGCCATGCCATTTGAACAATGACATCACGAATCATGCACGCACGATGTGGAGGGAGGTAGCAGATATGCCTCGCGCAGGTAAGTGTCAAACAGCTTTGGTACAAAAGCTTGGAGGTAAAGGAAAGAGCAAATATACTCGCTACTCATTGTGTCGACTGCGCCTTATCATGTCAGCTTTTCTTTGCACTTGCTTGTGTAGTATCATTGTATGCATCTGGCCGACCTATCTAACATCACTAGCTCCATCACTACCTAGCTTAGCTCTACACCATTCTAAACCCTAAGATCGAGGAGCGTGAAGATATTGTAACTTGTGACACTCTGATTGACTCTTGTCACAGTGGTGAAACCGCATGCAAGTACGTACAGCACCTCCTAATGAAGCTTACATCGGACCTGGGTGAAGCTCCAGGCATTCAAAGTTACGATTTTGACCACATTTCCATCGGACCTGGGTGAAGCTTCAGGCATTCAGCTCCTAATGACTTACATGTTTGGTTCAGGTGCTGATAAGATGTCGAACCCTGGGACCTGGGTGAACTTATAGACACATTGAAACATGTCCTTTGATTTTATTTTATTTTCTATAACATAGAAAACATGGCATTGATGCGAGCACTAAGAAGACATGGAGCGTAACGGAGAGGAAAAGAAGAAATTACGGACATCCCTGCATTGACTCTGGTACTCCCTCCGTTTGGGATTATAAGTCCCGCGCGGATAACTAGGTTGTCAATTTGAACAACAAAATATAAATAATATAGCATAAAAATTATACCATTAGAAACTTTAGAGGTTATATTTTTTAATAATATAATTTTTGTGATATATAAGTTATATTTTGTTGATCAAATTAACAATCTAGGTATACGCGTAGGACCTATAATCCCGAACAGAGGAAGTACTACTCAATTCCTTGTCTCTCTTTTTCTTTTGAGGAAGGAACAGTACTTATTATTTTTGGGAGAATGAGGAATGGCACGGTAGCAGTAATTCCTTTTTTTTTCTAGCCCAGTGCGTAATAATTCTGGCTGGACCCGATGGGATTTAATGGCCTATCTGATTACGTGGGCCAGAATTGCTCGGCCTGAGACAGGACTGCAGATATTAGGTTGGTATTATACATGGGCCTACATAGAAACTACTTATGATGGGCCTGGTTGCCACAAAAATATGAAAGTACAGGCAAACCAGTTGTTGCATCGTTGCCTTGGTCCGCTTACATATAAGTGGACCTGAAAGTTCTATTTTTGATCTCTATATGGACCCGACAACAGGGATCACAAACACCATAAAAAACACAATAATGCTAGACCTAAGAAAATTTTGTTACAGAAAAAACTTATAGGTTTACCTGAAAGCAGTCAGATTTTTTATTTAGAGGGCCACATTGCCCAATTTTATTTTACTTGGCATGGCCCCAATTTTTCATTGAAGAAACTGGAGTTCAAGTATCCAAGGTCACACCGCATGTACTTGCACCAAAACGATAGGTCAAGCTCTATCGTTTGAAGCAACATGATCGAGCTTTGCCGGTGCTCGATAGTACTCACCGGAGAACTTTCCCCTCTCGCCCCTTCCAGGCCCCTTGAGAGTTGTTCCTTACCTTCCGCCGCCGCCCCTATCCTCCCCTCTCTCTGGTAGCTCCGGGGCCGGTGAAAGGATGCATTAGGAGGCTGGCCCCTCTATACATAGTAGATATAGGATTAGAGGTAGAGTATGCTTCTTGTGTGTTTTTGTATATGGAGACTGAGGGTAGGGTGGTGAATCTTGGCGGCCAGATCCTCCATGCCTCGAACTCCCTCTGCTTCGCTGTTCACTGTCGGCGACATGTGGTAACGCTGGTTTCTTGGACCATCTTGTTGTGGTATTCTGCTCTCTCTATCTGCGTGGTGTAGAGGGAGAGGACGGAGATGTTGTTATTCATGGCGTGCTCCGGAAGTTGCTGGGAAGATGGGGAACTGGCATTGGCGTCTGCGTCTTATCTTCCTCTGCTGCATCAACCTCATCTTGTAGCTAGAGATTCGGCACCAAAGATCAAAACTCTCTAATATGCTCTTGGGTGGCTAGGGTGGTTCTTCGGCCTTAGTCTACTTTGCTGGAATTTTCCAATGCCCCCTCCTTCAACGTCTGGCGAGAGGCCCTTTCAACCTTGCCCGACAACAAGGACGCGGCTAGCGATGATGGCAATTGCATCACCGCCGAGGTCGAAGATTGCACAAGGACTCGATGGCTTTTTTGTGTTTTATTCTAGGGTCCTTTCTGTAATTTGGAGGGACACATTTGTATGTTCACTTATCCTTTAGGTCCTTTGTGTAGTGTATTATCACTTTTGTTATATTAATGCCAATTTTGAGACCTTCGGGTCCCTTCCCTCTTTTAAAAAAGGCTTTGCCGGTTCTCTCTATGAAACGCCAGTCTAATAAAGAGCAGTTAATGGTGTGAATGCAGTATAAGAAACACCTTAGTCTGATGATAATCTTTTGCACTGCTACAATATCCTTAGCTAGCTAAATGTGTGTGTGTGTTCCATGCACCCTATTAATTTGCACTGTTACGGAATTTGCATTAGCTAAATGCGATGGACGTGCCTGGGCGATAACGACATCTCGTCAATCTTTTTTTCTAGGTTGTGTGTGCATCCGTAGCACCGCTAGTGCATGCATTATTGTAAAGACCGGATGTAATTGATCTCTCATGATATTGATATATACTCTTAAAAAACAAAGTTGAGGCCATTAATATGGACTGGGTCACCATGGATCTGTCGTTCTATTCCGGTGGATCTTGGTGATCGGTGAAGACCGGCGTGTGGGGGCTTCCGGTCTGGCTTTGAATAAAGGGGGTTGGTCCTAGGATCCCTCTCGCGCCAGGACAAAGATCTACCTGTTCCATGACTTCATCGATCTGGTCGGAGTGTTGTGTTCCAGAAGATTCCACTGGTGAACACCAATGGACGATATGCCAGAGTTCGCCAGATTGGATGGATCTCGGTCGCGCGCAACCATGTTTTATCTGACCATTTGGTCTCAGAGAAAGTGTTGTGAAGCTTTACAGACCGTTGCATCAAGGGCATGCCATTAGTCCCATGGTGAAGTCAGTCGTCCAGAATGACATGAAAGGCAAGGTCTGAAGAATGGTAATGGTGGTGTGAATCATGTTTGCGATGAGGTTTTGGCTTAGTGTTCTAGGTCTTGGAGCAACGACATTGGAACATGGGGGCGACGATATAGGAGATTTCTAGAGTTCAAGCTGCAGGATGAAAATCCAAGATCTGGACTTAATTGGTTGTGCTTGGCAATGACTTTGTTGAAGGCATTGTTTTGTCAGTGCGGACTTTCTCTAGGGTGAAAACCTATGATCTATGATCAGAACGATCACGACGCTAGTGCATTGTTCCCTTCTTGGAGGCGTAGCTTTTGGAGCGGATGGATTTCTGGTGCTGTCTTGGTGGTGTTTGGTCGCTGTAGTAGGGCATAGATTACTAAAGCGGGACTTTCTTTTTTTCCTGTAATTCTTTTTTTGGCTGTGTGCATCCATAATGCCATTAGGATAATGCGCTGTTGTAGACGCTAGGTGTAAATGGTATCTTGAGATATTAATATATGCTCCTTTCTAAAAATATGGACCGAAGGGAGTAACAAATAAGTGAATATATAGCAAAAAAAAACAATGAAGTACTCCTCCGTCCGAAAGTAAGTGAATTGGATTTGTCTAGATTCATATACATCTAGACGTATTTTAATATATAGATAATTTATACAAAGCCAAATCACTTATTTTTTGATCGAAGGGCATATAACAGATGGGATGTAGAGCTGTTTCGAGCATTAGGGTTTGCACAGATCTTGGAGAGGCGTGCCTAGATACATTGCAAAAGGGGTAGGAGCCACCGTGGGGATGTAGGCAAACGTGCTTATTGTATCGCATTGTTCCCGTGGGAGTCTTCCTACTATGGGGACATGTACCTTGCTATTAGAACCAATGGGCGCCGGCTCCTTCGTCGGGCAGTGGCGACCGTGAACTGGAACAAACTGGTTTCTCTCGGTAGGTATGGGATCCTCGTCCTTGCTGCCTATCTCCACCAGTAGCTTGGATCCAAAGTTAAGCCACACGTAGAGATGATGCCCGCTGCTCCCGTTAATGGTTTGAGCGCGCAGATCTCCATCCTTGTCCTGCAGGATCAGGTGGCCCCGCTGCAAGGCATGCGGCCCCGGAAGACGCAGCCCCTCACGCAGTGGTGGTGCCGGGACATAGACGTCGTGCGCCACGGCGTTGACGTTGCCCGGCCAGCTGCCGTCTTCCCACTCACCGAACCATTTGATCCCGATGACAAATCGGTGGGACACCCAGGGCACACTACTGCAGAGTATGCGTCCCTCCGGCCTCCGCCCATCGACCCGACCCTGGGCAGATGTGATACTCTCGGTCGCCAGATCGAACCTCACGTTCTTGATTGTCCCGTCTGCCGTCTTGCTATGCCAGTACACGCCTCCGTTGCCGCCGCACGCCGGGAAGTCGTAGGACAGGCCGTGCGCCGCACGGGAGAAGCACACGGTCCTCCAGTCCTTGTCCACGCCGACCGTGAACACCTGCAGCTCCTGCTGTTCCTGGGTGGTCGCGGCGGCGGCGTCGAAAGCGACGTAGACGATCTTGTACCTCCTCGCCACGGCGTCAAAGCCGAAGCAGTACGCGCGGGTGCTGCACGTCCCTGCGGCTCCCTGAGACGACGGCAGCGGCAGGGTGATGGACTCGCCGTCGAAAGGTTCCACGACAATGATGACGCCTCGGAGTCTGTCGCGGAAGCAGAGCAGGCCCTTACATGTGCCGATCATGTCCACCGACTCGTCGACGGTGAACCTGGCCGTGAGTCTCCATTGCTCGTCGAAGAGGAACCCGCCACCGTTGAGCGGCTCTTTGTCTCCGCTACGTTGTCCGGGATAGAACACAACAGAGTGGGTCGGCGCGCGCGGCCCGTGGACCATGTGGGCGGCGATGAAGACCGGATCGGAGATGGTATCACGCCACTCCTTGCAGACGCGGCGGAAGCGGCGGAGATCGCTCGCCGGCAGGCCGAGCAGGATGCTGGCTAGGACATCTCGCGGCAGGCACGTGAGGCTGGCGGCAGCGGCCGGCCTCTTATTGAATCCCCGACGACGACGCGTTGGGACAACCTGAACCGATGGCGTGCTTGGCTGATGCATCGTTACGTCTTGTGTTGCGAATACTCGTCGATCGGGAATATTTGTATGCGTTGCCATGGCGCGAGCCTGAGAGAGAGAGACGATTTCCAGTACGTCGTAACTCGTAACCGAATCGGCCGGGATTGTAGCAAGTTCAGGTTCCACAACCTACCCCATTTCGGAAAAAAAAAAAAGGTTCCACAACCTACCTGGGACAACGGGTGGCCGTTGTATCCTGATTCCGATAACCCCTCCACTCAATCTTTATTTTTATTTTTTATATAGTTTCCTTTATGAGTTCTTCTTTAAAAAAAAACTAGCACAGGCCCCTCTTCATCTTCCATCCTCTCTTCTTCTTCGATGCCTTCATCTTGGGTCTCGTCGTAATCAACATCAACTTGAGTCTCCTCCATGCCTTCGTACGAATCTCCGTCACCGAAGTGGAGGTCGTCGATCCCAACATGGTGAGAACTATGCAACTGCACCATGAAATCTGCCACCCCAAGCTCGATATCAGTCAGCTGAGGCGCGGTCATTTCGTCGATCACTCCGTGAGCGGCCCTTTGGGGGCGAGCTGCAACGGCCGCCCTCGCATAGGAAGAAGGAGTGGGCGATGAGGACGCCGGTGACGGCTTTGCCTTGCATGTAGAAGTTGACCCTATCGCCGCTGCGGCCTTCCTCTTCTTCTTCTCCTCCGCCTATGACAACATCGCCGCTGTCGGCTTCCAGGGACGCGGGCCAATCAGCACCAATGCAAGGGGTGGCTTGCCCGCTGTTGACGCCTTCCCGATGGCCTTGGTAGCCGTTCCCGCTGGCCGCACCACGGAGGTGTTGCCCAACCGCTCCATCTACCTGGGATTGTAGCCGAATCGGCCTGGGATTGTAGCAAGTTCAGGTTCCACAACCTACCTGGGACAACGGGTGGCTATTGTATTGTATCCTGATTCCGATAACCCCTCCACTTAATCTTTATTTTTATTTTTTATATATTTTCCTTTATGAGTTCTTCTTTAAAAAAAACTAGCACAGGGGCCCTCTTCATCTTCCATCCCCTCTTCTTCTTCGATGCCTTCATCTTGGGTCTCGTCGTAATCAACATCAACTTGAGTCTCCTCCATGCCTTCGTACGAATCTCCGTCACCGAAGTGGAGGTCGTCGATCCCAACATGGTGAGAACTATGCAACTGCACCATGAAATCTGCCACCCCAAGCTCGATATCGGTCAGCTGAAGCGCGGTCATTTTGTCGATCACCTCGTGAGCGGCCCTTTGGGGGCGAGCTGCAACGGCCGCCCTCGCATAGGAAGAAGGAGTGGGCGATGAGGACGCCGGTGACGGCTTTGCCTTGCGTGTAGAAGTTGACCGTATCGCCGCTGCGGCCTTCCTCTTCTTCTTCTCCTCCGCCCATGACAGCATCGCCGCGTCGGCTTCCAGGGACGCGGGCCAATCAGCACCAATGCAAGGGGTGGCTTGCCCGCTATTGACGTCTTCCCGATGGCCTTGGTAGCCGTTCCCGCTGGCCGCACCACGGAGGTGTTGCCCAACCACTCCATCTACCTGGGATTGTAGCCGAATCGGCCTGGGATTGTAGCAAGTTCAGGTTCCACAACCTACCTGGGACAACGGTGGCTATTGTATCCTGATTCCGATAACCCCTCCACTCAATCTGCTGCTAAATGACTATATGGACAAGGGCCTATACGCTCACACCATTGCGCCTGCCGCCAGCAATGAAATGGGCCATGGGAAGCTTTTGGGCGGGAGGGTCGGGTTTCCGGCGGGAAGGAGAGTTTTAGTCCGCGAGGTTGGCACCGAGAAAATATGAGAGCCGCGGCAGAGTTTTTGGGGGCCGGACTAAAACTTTTCTCCGCTAACGGCCGAAAGGGGATCGGTTTGATGCGTCCCGGGCGTTAGCGACCAAAAGAAAGTCCTCTAAACATTTATTGAGGATCGGTTAGAGTTGCTCTCATGTAGCACCTACCGTACCATACTAGGATACACGTACTAGGTTGGCGCCGAGAAAATATGGGAGCTACAAGGGTGTTTTTGAGGGCCGGACTAAAACTTTTCTCCGCTAACGGCCGAAAGAGAATCGGTTCGGTGCTTCTCGGTGCGTCCTCAAGCGTTAGCGGCCGAAAGATAGTCCTCTAAGCATTTATTGGGGAAACAGTTAGAGTTGCTCTCGGGTAGCACCATCGTACTTTCCAATTTAAACTCAAATTCACTAAAATGCGATGGTCGGAGGTGCTGCCACCGCGGGCCTGCTGCCGCGAGACGTCCTTGCCAACATCCTTGTCCGCCTCCCGGCGAGCGACCTCCGCCGCTTCCGCCGCGTCTGTAAGGAGTGGCGCGAGATCATCTCCGACCCCGCCTTCGTTAACGAGCACACGGTCCACGGACCACGGACCCCGGTCCAAACCATCGTGTTGTTCCCGGCCAAATCCAAAGCTACAAGCACTCGGAATACGGCAGCGGGTTCCTCTTCGACGACCAGTGGCGACTCACGGCCACGTTCTCTGCTGCCAGGTTCGATGACATGATCGGCCCATGCAATGGTCTGCTCTGCTTCCTCGACGGGTGCTACCGCCGACGCGCCATCTACGTGGTTGACCCCTCCACCGGCGAGACACTCACCCTGCCGTGCCCACCGATGACGGACAGGTGGCGCGACTATTCCGCATACTGCTTTGGCTTCGACCCCAGGTCGAGAAGATACAAGATCTTCCACCAGGGATCGAGGTATAAACAAGATCATATGTACCTTTACACGACGATTGGCCGTGGACGTGAGAAGGGGTGGAGGAGGGTGGAGGTAGAGTATGCAGGGTCGACGCTGCAGGGCGCGTCCTACTCCACCGGCGACCTCGTGTTCGCCCATGGATCAGTGTACTGGTGCGTTGTTAGGGATCGCCTCGCCCATCTCGTTCGCTTCGATCTTGCCACCGAGGAGGTCACGTCGGAGTCCATCGCCGGCCGGCTCCATCGAGTTGGGTAAGAACTTGGTCGTCATTGCGCCTGCCAGCAATGAACTGGGCGATGGGAAGCTTTTGGTGGAAGCGTGTAAGGAGGACAGGGCGGCCGCCAGCTGCACTACGCGAGGGTTGTTCGTCCCCTCACAAGCAGTTAACCAGAAGCCGTACTACTCTCTGTCCGATCCATATTAGTTGACTCAACTTTGTCTTTCGTATCTAGACTATATACTTAACAAAATATAAATGAATCTAGACAAACTTGAGTCAACTAATATGGGTGAGAGGGGAGTACAACAAAACATTTTAGCCATTTTATAGAAAGCATTTATCTAGACGCCTTTCAATGCGTAAATTCGGAGCAAAAGGAGTGAACTTGCACGCACTAAAAGAGTCTATGCTTAGACTTCAGAGCACAAAAGAGTGAACTTGCACGCTAAAAATAGTCTAGATATATTTTCTGTTTCAAAAGGAAAAGTTACTCCCTCCTTGGATTCAAGTTAGTAGACTTGGATTTTTCTAGATTCAGACATATCAAGCACTAGAACATAACTAAGCATCTTATATTTATTTTCAAATGGAGGGAGAGTACAATTTAACCTGCTCCGTCACGTCACTTGTTTAAAGGTTATACAAATGTCCAATAGTATGATTGTTACGGCTTACTCCCTTCCTCCGTTTCAAAATATAAGATGTTTTAGGTTTGTAAAGAAAATGAATCTAGACTTATTTTAGTATGTAGATTCATTCCAAAGTTGAGTGAACCTATATACTAAAACAAGTCTAGATTTATTTTCTTTACAAACTAAAACATCTTATATTTTGAAACGGAGGGAGTATATGACAATTTGACCCTAGTATAAGACAATTAAGCCTCATCGCATGATCAAGGTTGAGATGAAAGGATATAAATAAACAGAGAACTTGTGCACTACTTTCATCAGATCCTAAAGCAAACTTTTTAAACATGGAGAAATCTTAATAAAAGATTTACCAGGCCTGTCCAAGCAATCCTAGTGTAGCATGAACTACCGTCCAATAAACTGATTGCTACAGATCAGTCCATGGATAGTATAAGCTTGACAAACTACAAATACTCAATATTTTCAATAAATTAGATGGGGAATTTTCAAGCACAAATAGTGAACAGCCTATTAACTAGTATTCCTTTATCAGTACATTAAACCCCTATTACTACATGAGCAAGAAATTGTCCAAGCGTGCACTCGAACCAATCAATCTACAACCAATTCAAGAAGCATCCGAGGTGCTCAAACTACACCAGAAATCTCCCTGCCTCCAAAATGACAGGTCACTTGTTTGAACTACTATTCAGCCTTATATACATTAAAAGTCCATTGTATCACAACTACGAGGATACAACTGTATGACAGTTAAAAGCTGGGAAAGATCAAATTTTTATTTACACCTGGCCACCAGCTCCTGCAACATTGGAGATACAGAGAGAAACACAAAGAGGTGTCTCACCAGCCGCCGCAGCCTTGTTCCCAACAAGCATGTCGGAGGAGACCACCATGATGGAGTAGAGGCGACAGGCAGGCCTGCTGTGGCAGAGAAGGAGGGATGTAACACCCTCAGAATCGGCCCTATGCAAGTATTAGCGAATCCCGCCAAAACCCGCATAGAAACGATTCAAAGGTGCCCACCAGGCACTTTCGTGCGGGTGGAAAACGAAGTAATAACATTACACAACAGTCCTCGATGGGACCCACAGAACAGATATATATACAACAGCGACTCAATGAGTCAAGGATACAGATGTAATATACAAGATCCAAATCACCTTGAAAATGATAGAGCGTCCGACTACGGACAAGATGCAAATGGGGCTAAGAGCCCTGAAGAATAACCAATGGCGTCCATAACCCTGCCCAGGCCAAGCCGGAAGGGAAACCCTGCTAACGACGTCGATCTCAAAACCTGCTTAACAAAAGGGGTGCCGACAAAGGGCAAAGGAAAAAGAGGAGCGTCAGTACTGACGCCAGTACACGGCGAGACTAGAATTCGGCGGTCCTCGCCTACATAGGTATGGTGGACTGAAGCGGCAGCGCAGCATGCACTAGAACAACCTATAGAGACCCGATATAACTGACGGCTCTCAGAGAGGGATAAGAAAGACCTATTCGGAACCAACCTGATACTACCACCAAACATACCCATCCTGGTCTTTCCCCCTCGAGACCAAACGAGGAAGTCAACCGAGGAACTCACACAGTGGGCAGTTTTATTTATTCAGTTATCGTTGCAGCAATTACTAGTCAGGTATAGGTAGCATGAGTCATCCTGATATAAAAAGCAGTGGGCAGTTTTAGTTAACCATTCCGTTGTAGTTGCAACACTTACTAGTCAAATATACGATTAGCATGAGATATCCCAAACCCAGCAGTTGTTGGTACTTTTATTTAGCCATTCCGTTGCAGTGAAGCTGATTACTAGTCATATCGGAAACAAGTCAAATTATAACAGTAAACTTTAGTTATAGTTGTCTATGATCGAGAACTGTGCTCCAAGTCGTCCATAACCGCGGACACGGCTTTTCGAAAAGATTTAACCCTGCAGGGGTGCACCAAAGTATCCACACGCACTTCGACCCTTTTTGCCAGATCAGTTAACATACACCCATCGGTATGTCGGCGGGGCCTAAGTCATGATGTTTCCCAGACCCAAAGCAAGTACATGGGGGCCACCCCACTAAGCTACCCGCAACGAAGTCGGCCGGTCTCCGAGACGGACTCAGGGTTTGCGTCAGTGGCTGTAAACGACTGGGAACCCGAAAGTGAGACTGGGCTTGTCGATACCGCGAAAACACTCCGCTTCCCTAAACAGTACAGTGTGCAGTACCTCGCACAATTTAAATAAAGCAGTAAAGCATGGCATAAGTACAGGATAGTAAATAAAACCTCAAACTAGTTTGTGGCCCCCAGTACAGTACTTGGAATCAGGTACTAATCGATGGGGGTGCCCATACACCCCACCTGTGGTTAGCGCGCTCGATCTCGGAACAGGTGTCAAGAACTCGGGGTCCTACGGGACACAGGTGGACGGTTAACAACCAAATAACATCTATTGCCCACCTGTGCCTCTGCATTTACCTAATTTCAATTTTAGTTCTTAAACAGTAATTAAAGCCATGATCACCTCCAACATAAAGCATGCGGCAAAACTCCAACAACTATGGTACTTGACGACACGCAACAGCACTGGAGCAAGCGACTACGACGCGCAAGTCCAACTATCTACCAATCAACAGGTAATAGGATGTGTCCAAGGCAATATAAGGCTGCAAGGGATATCACGGGCACGAAAACTAGAGCATCACAACACAGATAGCAATAGATCAACAGGAGGGAATAAATACTATAAAAGTAAGATAGGTAGAAAGGGGGAGGTGCTCGCCTGAAAACATTGTCGAAGGTTCATCCGAAGATCGGATCGACACTCGCATCAACTCATCGGCCTAGTCCGTGAAGAAGCAAAACACTAGCAAAAACACCGGGTGCAATATTTAATACTACGGCAGAAGATCGGGCATGATGCATGTATGATGTATGACATGGCAAAGGTGCGATGCAGCTAGGCCACATTAAGCGGAACCGGGGTCCCGACATTGATTTAGAAGGTTCATGTTGTTTAGATACCCTGCAATTTAAATGTTGTATTAACAAGGCAAAACATGGCATCGGTTTGCTACTCAAATTTAAATGGAGCCATTATTAGACTAGATTTGCCCGCATATGGCCTCCATATTTAATTTAGGTGAATCGGCATAAGGCCCCCAACCCACATGACAATATGTATGCAAGCATGGCAATTTTATATGCAACAAGGTGATAATGTAATATTATAAAAAAATAGGGTCTCGGATAAAGGGGTCACACATTAGGGTTCGGCGAACTTGGCTCCGAGGGGTTCGGGGTCGGGTCTCAGGGTCCGGATCTGGGGTTCGGTCTCGGCGGGATCGTTCTCGGATAACAGAGGTAGATCTTGTCGCATCCGGGTCTTCGGGTTTGGTCTTCGGAGGTTGTCGAAGGACTTGGCTCGGTGTCGGCGGCTCATCGGTTTCGCCCTGATCGGTGTCGATCTTGTCGTTGCGAAGGTCTTGTCGGGTCCACGGATCGGGTCGGACTTTGGATCCGTGAAGGAGAACTCGTCGGTCCACGATGAAGGTCCACCTTCGGGTTCACGGCCGGGGTTTGCTAGACGGAGTACTCGAGGTTCTGCTCTTGTTGTCGATGACGGACTTGGCCGGATGTCTGGTCTTCGAGCGGGGCTACACCATCTTCACACGGGCATCACCTCATTGGTACCACCACGTCGGCACACCTGATAAAAACACTAGCAGGCACCAACACACATGCTTGCAGATCAGAAGCACCATCAACGGGCACCCTACGCTGCACAGGGCACTTGAGCAGAGGAAAAGACGTGTCAGACATACGCGGTAGCAGCTGGCAGCGGCAGAGGACGATCGGACGGGGCGAGGGCGGCGCTTCGGCGCGTCGAGCACGAGCGGTGGCCGGCAATGCAGACGAGCGGTGGGACCGAGGACGACGGCGCTGGCGCCGGCCGGAGAGGGCGGGCAGCGGAGATACGCGATGGCGGGGCGGGGGGTTGACGGACGATCTCGGGAGGTGGAGCCGGTCACGCAGGCGCAACGGGGGTGGCAGAGGCGGCCGGACGCGGACCCAAGGCGACGATGGCGAGCTGAGGGGGGGTAGGTGGCATCGACGGAGGCGAGGGTGGGGACGGGCTCGGGCCGGCAGATGCGGGGGAGGCGCGGCCGGCGGAGAGGAGGCGGCGGCGAGCCCAGGCGGGTCGAAGGAGAGCCGCGGCGGCGGCTCGGGGCCGAAGGCGACGGTGACCGGAGCGAGGGGGACGGCGACGTGCGCGGAGGCGGGGGTCTGCGACGGTCGGAGGAGGGGGCCGCCACGGAGCTCGGGGTCACGTCGGGGGGAGCGGAGACGAGGCACGGCGACGGCCGGAGCGAGCGTCGGCGGGCTGCGGAGGGGCGCCGGCTGGACGAGGAGGTGGCAGACGGTGGCGGCTCGGTGCAGATGGGCGCAGGCGAGGCGGCGGGGATGGGGCCTCGATGCGGGGGCGGACCGGGTCGGGCGCGCGCGGGGCCGGACGGCCGGGGCGGGGGTTGACCGCCGGGCAGGGAGACGGCCAGGCGCTGGCGGCGGCCGACGCTGGGATCCAGAGGGAGGAGGGAGAGAGGAGACGAGCGGGGATGAGGGAGATGCGAGGCGGGGGTCGCGTGCGGGAGATGGGGAGGTGGGACCGGGGTGGGGCCAGGGGAGTGGGTCGGGGCAGGCGGGGGGTGGAGCACGAGGCGTTGGGGGCCCCGCCCAGGTGGCCTGGGGTCGGTGGTTGGTGGCGTGGGAGTAGGTGGAGGCAGGGGTTTGGGCGGGAGATGAGGTGGCGCTGGGGACAGTGGGGTGGGGAGAGGTGGCAGAAGGTGG
Organism: Avena sativa; assembly: GCA_916181665.1. NCBI lineage: Eukaryota > Viridiplantae > Streptophyta > Magnoliopsida > Poales > Poaceae > Avena > Avena sativa. The sequence continues at coordinate 413,804,026 of OV702297.1, forward strand.
TTGGTGGGGATTTGGGGTAGGCTGATGTGGCGATCTGCGATTGGGTGGGATGAGGTGGAGGGGGCTGGGTAGGTTATGGTTAGGTAGATTTAGGATTAGATATTTTTGACTAGGTTTTTCTTTGGACCGGGTAGTCTGGTTTTTGTACTGGGGGTGGCCGACTGGGTCGGATCGGCCCGGTACGGCTGCCCCCTATAAATAAAATAAATAACTTTAATATTTAAACCGGGGCTTTTAAAATCCATTGGTAGACGAAACAAAATAATCCGGAGACCCGGGTTTTACTTTGAAATAAAGACGGGGCGTTTCGAAAACAAAGATAGTCTTTCGAAAATAGTTTTAGACAAACAGATGCATGATGATGACGATGCTCAAATGCAATGTGGCATGATGACATGAGCCTGCGGTCATGATGATGCAATGCACAAAAACAACGCGATTTTCTAGTAGTGGTTTTAGCGGGATGCCACAATTCGACACCACTAGCAATGGATCTCGCCCTCGAGATCTGCCTCATGGTACCGGAAGGAAGGTCGGCGATCAGAATCTTCTCGCTGCGGGTAGATCCCCGCGACACCACTAACAAGAGGTCGTTGTCCGAGATCGTAGAGAGAACACTCCGGGAACAAAAGGTCGAAGGTAGAGGTATCAACAAATAAAGCCACCTCTAACTCCGATAGAAAGAGAGAAACGATGCATTCTCATCCACTTCAATGTACAAAAGCGAATAGAAGGGGTAGTCGGCATGGGGGCCAATCCATCACGCACCCAAACTATTACTCTGCACAATCAGTAGAAAAGCGTGCGACCCTTCTCGGAATCAGACTGAAGATCTCGACAATCGAGGTTCAGAAACAAAGGAGTGATGCAGACTCTGCATCGGATCTGGCGTAGATGATGTCGTCGCGTCGGAAAACACCGGAAGGCACGAGAAGGTACCAAGAGACTTCCACCAGACGAAGGATTCCTCGGATAGTATGAAGACCAGATGTAGCATCACCGTTACCAAAGGAGGAAGCGAAACAATGAAGGTACGATGGAGCCCAACCACGAGAAATCCTGGACTCGAAGAGAGAGAAGAGAGCGGATTCAAAACACGCAGAGGTGAGAGGAGAGCAGCAGAGGGGTAAGGAGTAAAATCAGACCTAATCAGAACTATCCAACCGATTTTGCAAAAATAGTTTTGACACTCTACTTCGGCCGTTAGCTAGGTTATCCTACAGGCTGGACTTGTGGGGTATCGCCACTGCTGGGCTCTGATACCACTCTGTAACACCCTCAGAATCGGCCCTATGCAAGTATTAGCGAATCCCGCCAAAACCCGCATAGAAACGATTCAAAGGTGCCCATCAGGCACTTTCGTGCGGGTGAAAAACGAAGTAATAACATTACACAACAGTGACCCATAGAACAAATATATATACAACAGCGACTCAATGAGTCAAGGATACAGATGTAATATACAAAGATCCAAATCACCTTGAAAATGATAGAGCGTCCGACTACGGACAAGATGCAAATGGGGCTCAGAGCCCTGAAGAATAACCAATGGCGTCCATAACCCTGCCCAGGCCAAGCCGGAAGGGAAACCCTGCTAACGACGTCGATCTCAAAACCTGCTTAACAAAAGGGGTGCCGACAAAGGGCAAAGGAAAAAGAGGAGCGTCAGTACTGAGACCAGTACACGGCGAGACTAGAATTCGGCGGTCCTCGCCTACATAGGTATGGTGGACTGAAGCGGCAGCGCAGCATGCACTAGAACAACCTATAGAGACCCGATATAACTGACGGCTATCAGAGAGGGATAAGAAAGACCTATTCGGAACCAACCTGATACTACCACCAAACATACCCATCCTGGTCTTTCCCCCTCGAGACCAAACGAGGAAGTCAACCGAGGAACTCACACAGTGGGCAGTTTTATTTATTCAGTTATCGTTGCAGCAATTACTAGTCAGGTATAGGTAGCATGAGTCATCCTGATATAAAAAGCAGTGGGCAGTTTTAGTTAACCATTCCGTTGTAGTTGCAACACTTACTAGTCAAATATACGATTAGCATGAGATATCCCAAACCCAGCAGTTGTTGGTACTTTTATTTAGCCATTCCGTTGCAGTGAAGCTGATTACTAGTCATATCGGAAACAAGTCAAATTATAACAGTAAACTTTAGTTATAGTTGTCTATGATCGAGAACTGTGCTCCAAGTCGTCCATAACCGCGGACACGGCTTTTCGAAAAGATTTAACCCTGCAGGGGTGCACCAAAGTATCCACACGCACTTCGACCCTTTTTGCCAGATCAGTTAACATACACCCATCGGTATGTCGGCGGGGCCTAAGTCATGACGTTTCCCAGACCCAAAGCAAGTACATGGGGGCCACCCCACTAAGCTACCCGCAATGAAGTCGGCCGGTCTCCGAGACGGACTCAGGGTTTGCGTCAGTGGCTGTAAACGTCTGGGAACCCGAAAGTGAGACTGGGCTTGTCGATACCGCGAAAACACTCCGCTTCCCTAAACAGTACAGTGTGCAGTACCTTGCACAATTTAAATAAAGCAGTAAAGCATGGCATAAGTACAGGATAGTAAATAAAACCTCAAACTAGTTTGTGGCCCCCAGTACAGTACTTGGAATCAGGTACTAATCGATGGGGGTGCCCATACACCCCACCTGTGATTAGCGCGCTCGATCTCGGAACAGGTGTCAAGAACTCGGGGTCCTACGAGACACAGGTGGACGGTTAACAACCAAATAACATCTATTGCCCACCTGTGCCTCTGCATTTACCTACTTTCAATTTTAGTTCTTAAACAGTAATTAAAGCCATGATCACCTCCAACATAAAGCATGCGGCAAAACTCCAACAACTGTGGTACTTGACGACACGCAACAGCACTGGAGCAAGCGACTACGACGCGCAAGTCCAACTATCTACCAATCAACAGGTAATAGGATGTGTCCAAGGCAATATAAGGCTGCAAGGGATATCACGGGCACGAAAACTAGAGCATCGCAACACAGATAGCAATAGATCAACAGGAGGGAATAAATACTATAAAAGTAAGATAGGTAGAAAGGGGGAGGTGCTCGCCTGAAAACATTGTCGAAGGTTCATCCGAAGATCGGATCGACACTCGCATCAACTCATCGGCCTAGTCCGTGAAGAAGCAAAACACTAGCAAAAACACCGGGTGCAATATTTAATACTACGGCAGAAGATCGGGCATGATGCATGTATGATGTATGACATGGCAAAGGTGCGATGCAGCTAGGCCACATTAAGCGGAACCGGGGTCCCGACATTGATTTAGAAGGTTCATGTTGTTTAGATACCCTGCAATTTAAATGTTGTATTAACAAGGCAAAACATGGCATCGGTTTGCTACTCAAATTTAAATGGAGCCATTATTAGACTAGATTTGCCCGCATATGGCCTCCATATTTAATTTAGGTGAATCGGCATAAGGCCCCCAACCCACATGACAATATGTATGCAAGCATGGCAATTTTATATGCAACAAGGTGATAATGTAATATTATAAAAAAATAGGGTCTCGGATAAAGGGGTCACACATTAGGGTTCGGCGAACTTGGCTCCGAGGGGTTCGGGGTCGGGTCTCAGGTTCCGGATCTGGGGTTCAGTCTCGGCGGGATCGTTCTCGGATAACAGAGGTAGATCTTGTCGCATCCGGGTCTTCGGGTTCGGTCTTCGGAGGTTGTCGAAGGACTTGGCTCGGTGTCGGCGGCTCATCGGTTTCGCCCTGATCGGTGTCGATCTTGTCGTTGCGAAGGTCTTGTCGGGTCCACGGATCGGGTCGGACTTTGGATCCGTGAAGGAGAACTCGTCGGTCCACGATGAAGGTCCACCTTCGGGTTCACGGCCGGGGTTTGCTAGACGGAGTACTCGAGGTTCTGGTCTTGTTGTCGATGACGGACTTGGCCGGATGTCTGGTCTTCGAGCGGGGCTACACCATCTTCACACGGGCATCACCTCATTGGTACCACCACGTCGACACACCCGATAAAAACACTAGCAGGCACCAACACACATGCTTGCAGATCAGAAGCACCATCAACGGGCACCCTACGCTGCACAGGGCACTTGAGCAGAGGACAAGACGTGTCAGACATACGCGGTAGCAGCTGGCAGCGGCAGAGGACGATCGGACGGGGCGAGGGCGGCGCTTCGGCGCGTCGAGCACGAGCGGTGGCCGGCGATGCAGACGAGCGGTGGGACCGAGGACGACGGCGCTGGCGCCGGCCGGAGAGGGCGGGCAGCAGAGATACGCGATGGCGGGGCGGGGGGTTGATGGACGATCTCGGGAGGTGGAGCCGGGCACGCAGGCGCAACGGGGGTGGCAGAGGCGGCCGGACGCGGACCCAAGGCGACGATGGCGAGCTGAGGGAGGGTAGGTGGCATCGACGGAGGCGAGGTTGCACTGGGCGAGGGTGGGGACGGGCTCGGGCCGGCAGATGCGGGGGAGGCGCGGCCGGCGGAGAGGAGGCGGCGGCGAGCCCAGGCGGGTCGAAGGAGAGCCGCGGCGGCGGCTCGGGGCCGGAGGCGACGGTGACCGGAGCGAGGGGGACGGCGACGTGCGCGGAGGCGGGGGTCTGCGACGGTCGGAGGAGGGGGCCGCCACGGAGCTCGGGGTCGCGTCGGGGGGAGCGGAGACGAGGCACGGCGGCGGCCGGAGCGAGCGTCGGCGGGCTGCGGAGGGGCGCCGGCTGGACGAGGAGGTGGCAGACGGTGGCGGCTCGGTGCAGATGGGCGCAGGCGAGGTGGCGGGGATGGGGCCTCGATGCGGGGGCGGACCGGGTCGGGCGCGCGCGGGGCCGGACGGCCGGGGCGGGGGTTGACCGCCGGGCAGGGAGACGGCCAGGCGCTGGCGGCGGCCGACGCTGGGATCCAGAGGGAGGAGGGAGAGAGGAGACGAGCGGGGATGAGGGAGATGCGAGGCGGGGGTCGCGTGCGGGAGATGGGGAGGTGGGACCGGGGTGGGGCCAGGGGAGTGGGTCTGGACAGGCGGGGGGTGGAGCACGAGGCGTTGGGGGCCCCGCCCAGGTGGCCTGGGGTCGGTGGTTGGTGGCGTGGGAGTGGGTGGAGGCAGGGGTTTGGGCGGGAGATGAGGTGGCGCTGGGGGCAGTGGGGTGGGGAGAGGTGGCAGAAGGTGGTTGGTGGGGATTTGGGGTAGGCTGATGTGGCGATCTGCGATTGGGTGGGATGAGGTGGAGGGGGGCTGGGTAGGTTATGGTTAGGTAGATTTAGGATTAGATATTTTTGACTAGGTTTTTCTTTGGACCGGGTAGCTGGTTTTTGTACTGGGGGTGGCCGACTGGGTCGGATCGGTCCGGTACGACTCCCCCCTATAAATAAAATAAATAACTTTAATATTTAAACCGGGGTTTGAAATCCATTGGTAGACGAAACAAATAATCCGGAGACCCGGGTTTTACTTTGAAATAAAGACGGGCGTTTCGAAAACAAAGATAGTCTTTCGAAAATAGTTTTAGACAAACAGATGCATGATGATGACGATGCTCAAATGCAATGTGGCATGATGACATGAGCCTGCGGTCATGATGATGTAATGCACAAAAACAACGCGATTTTCTAGTAGTGGTTTTAGCGGGATGCCACGAGGAAGCCCTTTCGTGGATGGCACATCCGAGATGAGCGGGGCCAAGAAGATAGCGATGACCAGAGAATCGATCGGGGCAGAAGGCCCTCAGCTGCGCCATCGCGTCTTGGTGGCCGGCACCCCCTTGTTGCATGCAGCAGCTGCTCTAGGCCACTGACTAAGCACCTGCGGCAATGCACTTAACATCAGCAAGTGAAATCAAGGAAAAATATAACTACTCTAGAACCATGGTAGTGAACTTAGTCAGTTATTAAACATAGGCAACTAAGACTCGAAAGATGATCAAGACCTAGAACTAAATTTCAGAGGATATTATATAGAACCGTGACAGTAGGTAGTAACCAGGTTAATAGCCAACATAACAGCAAGATCGACCAACCAATTTCCAACAACAAATACTAGTTACTTCAGAACTATGTCACCGAACTTTGGCAGTTACTGAAAATAGGAAGTTAAGCCTCATGAAATGATCAAGCCTCACCACTTATTTACATTCATTCCAAGATAGATACTTTGCTGGATTAACTAACTGATGGAATTCAGGGCACTAGCAAAATAGATTCCTGAACATCAACAAAAGAATTAGTTAGACAAATCTTACAACTGCCATGACCACGTCCTAATTATACAACCACAACACACAACTGGAACCTACACCAGCATGTCATCAGCTCGATCGCTGCATCAAACTATAGCCATGTCTTCATGGTGTCACAGAGCACAAAGAGGGGAGAACACAGTGCAGCCAAAAATTGAGTCAGACAAACTCAATTCAGAATTAAGATGTGCTTGAAAGGAACTCAACTGAGTAATCTGCTTAGAATGACTTACAACGGTTCAATATACAGTGGGCTTAAATTGTGAGCTAAATCATCATAATCAAAATCCAAACCTGACATAAAAATGAAACCTGGCAATGCATCAAGTATTGAGATAACTATACTACATGTCGAAAGTTATAACGACAAAGAGAGCACACAACAGCCAGAACAACATATTGACCAACTTGTTCCATTCTCTACAAAGGTGGAACTACAAATAGGCAAAATTGGCATCACTGTAGTTGGTTTTTACTAGACTAATGCTGGTCTGTAACTAAGAAAAAAGAATGATTTTTTGGTGTCATGCACTTGACGGGCAACACACAAGAAACCAAGTGCAGGATTTTCCCTCTCTGGCAGCAATAAGGGGCTACTTCCAGGAACGGCGAAGAAGCCATCCATAGCAGCAGGCGCCACCGCAAAGACGACAGCCGTAGAGCATAAGCAGAGGCAGGGGATCGGCGGAGGAATCAGCAACCATGCGGCGGCGAGTAAGAAAGGGGATTACTCGCTCTGCTTGCAGCGCGTGGCAGACGACGGCATGCGAGGCCTCCGTGGGCGTCGATGCCGCCGCGATCTGGTTGTCGCCGCACGGCACCCAACTCCGTCGGCCATGAGTGCAACGCGGTCCCGCGATCTCGACGGAGCAGTACGCATAGTCCAGCCGATGCACGTGCGCGCCAGCGAGAAAGCCAGCCGCGCCGCCATGGTTCCGTCGCGGCGGCGGCTCCGCCTCTCTCGTGGGAGGAGGGGAAATGGGGTAGGGTTTGGTTGGGTCACTGTTTGGTTTCAGAAAAGAGTTTGATTCAGATAACGTTTCCAATTTCTGGACACATACAGTACATTAGCATTACCAAACCAAAATACTCATGTTGTGGTCTGAAACTCGGAGTCAGTGCAATTCAGGGCACAATAATGAAATTCGGGACTATCTAGGCTTTCTCAGGCTATCTAGACTGGTAGTAAACAATTCACATCACTATGGTTTGGTTTTTACTACTCCCTCCGGCCCATATTAATTGACTCAAATTTGTCTAGATTTGAATGAATCTAGACACTATTTAGTATATAGGTTCATCCAAATTTTGACAAATCAAAGTCAATTAATATGGATCGGAGGGAGTAGATTATTCGTGATGGTCTGAAACTATGTACAAGGATCCAAAGACAAATGGTGATAACTAAGAAAAAAATGAATTTCTAGTGGCGTAAACAAGAAAACGAACAGCCCTGTGCTTGACAGGCAGCAAAGAAATCAAAAGGATTTTACCTCTCAGGCAGCTTAACCTCGGCCCTGCATTTGACGGGGCTGCCGCCGGCACCCCGAGCTCCTGCGTGACAGACTTGAGCATGTCCTCCCCGGCAACCTCAGCAAGCCCCTCTCCCGCCTTCACAGACCAACAGGAGATGCATGGGTTCATGGTGCCATGTCGTGGCTAGCATTGCCGCCATCGCGTCCTGGTTGCATCGTCAAGCACAGGGCAAATCCAATCTGGGCGCACACAGTAGATTAGCAGCACATATTGTTGTTGGTTTTACTAAATTACGTGTTAATGTTGGTCTGAAGCTACGTAGAAGGATCAAAATTGGCATCGCTGTAATTGGATTTTTACTAGCCTAATGCTGGTCTGTAACTAAGAAAAAAGAAGGATTTTTTTTGGTGCCATGCGCTTGACGGGCAGCACACAAGAAACCGAGCGTTTGATTTTACCTCTCGGGCAGCGGTACGGGGCTCCTTCCATGTCGTCAGGCGCCCCCGCGAAGACGCCGGCCGTAGAGCATCAGCGGTGGCAGGGAATCGGCGGAGGAAGCCGGTGAACGGCGGCGGCCGGAATCAGCAGCCCATGCGCAGGCAAGAAAAAAAAAAGGGGGAATTACTGGAGATGCTTGCAGCGAGTGGCGGACGACGGCATGCGCAGCCCTCCATGGGTCGCGTCACCGCCGCCGCGACCTGGTTGTCGGCGCGCAGCACCGCACCCAACTCCGTCGGCCATGAGTGCGCCGCGGTCCGGCTATCTCGACGGAGCGGCGCGCATAGTACAGCCGATGCACGCGCGCGCCGGCGAAAAAGCCAGCCGCGCCGCCGCGGCGTCTCCGCCTCTCTCGTCGGGAGGAGGGGAAATGGGGTAGGGTTTAGTTCAGGTACTGTTTGATTCCAGCGGCCGTTGATTGGCATCAGACGGCTTCGAGCGTGCCCCGCCGCAAAACAAGCCACCGGTCAGTATTTTAGGCCGCATTTGGCTATGGGCTGCGGCCAACATTTACTTCGGCCTGCGAGTTTTTCATTTAAGAGAAGTATTATAGCGTGAGATTCTAAACGCATCGGATGCATGCACGTGAGCACGTCTACTTCAGTAGCAGCATGTAAGTTGATACATGCTCTACTTAGTAACTCCATTAGCTGCTAGCTACTTAACTCGATCATGGCAACCTTTTACAACTTGCGATCCATTGATTTATTTTGCCTCCTCCCATAAGGAAGAGGTCGGCTGCCATGGATGAACTACCCACGAGGATGTGCAGCGGAGAAACGTCGCGGCAAAGGACCATGTACTCGTCGTACAGCTCCGAGAGAGGTGGAGCGACCGTGGTCCATGATCGCCAAAGACATCCCCCGTCGAATCATGACGAGATCAAGAATTTGCAGAGATCCAGAAGAGGTATGGAGGTGACGATGGGCAAGTCCTAGACAAGCAACCCAAGTGCAGGGGTGATCATCGTGTGTCCGCGAGGCTATTGTGATGGAAGGACTCGATGGAGCAGTATGATCACGCGGGTCCATAGTTTCTTGTGCGAGGCCACCGATGCGCCTGTCGTATGGCGAAACAAATAAAAAGCACAAGTCTAGAAAACACTAACTCCTCGAGAGCATCCAAACGCCTTAAAAATCACCTCGACCAGATCGCGTATGCAAGCGTGCGCATGGAAAGAGACAATGGCCGTGAAATGGTTGGAGGCCTAGGTATCCTAACATGTCACCGTGACGACAAGGCGAACGTGGAGAGGGGCAGGAAAACTTCAAAATGAAAATAGTGTGCTATAGCCCTTGAGAATGAACAGAAAACGACTAAAAAGTGATTCCCATGACACACTCTGCAATCGTGTCTCAGGGGTTACCTAGTTTTAGATGGTTGTGATGCAATGTTGTTGACGCAATAGTAGCCTAGCACACCGCTCAGTAAGGATTGGGAGATGAAGCTACCTGGAATGACAATGCCAGGTCTTCGAGCACAACAAGCTGAGCAATATCATTGGCGTGCCCCTTTCCTATCTCGTCGTGTCCTGCCTCTAGGCCTTCACCACACTACTGGGAAAAAACATGGTCGACAAGAGCTTTTTATTTGTCGACGGTTTTTACCGAGGTCCTCGGCAAAAAGGGCTATTTGGATATGGCTGGGACGACTGAGCGATAGACAAAAATGAATATGCCACAACACTTTTGCTTCAGCACACCCTGTAAGGAGTACCTCTTTACAACAGAGGGTACGCTACTCATTAGTTAATCTTGTGTAAAGTCTACATCTATTGAAACCGTATTTTTAGCCAATATAAATTCGCTTCTTTCTCTGCTAAATTTGGTTGATTATAGCGAATTATTACAGCAAGTATTGATTTATTTTGCCTCCTCCCACATGGAAGAGGGTTGGCTGCCATGGTGAACTACACGCCGGGACATGCAGCAGAGAAATGTCATGGCAAAGGACCATGTACTCAACGTAGAGCTCTGAGAGAGGTGGAGCGACGGTGGTCCATGATCGCCAAAGACATCCACCGTTGAACCATGATGAGATCAAGAATTTCTGGAGGACCAAGATCCAGAAGAAGTGTGGAGGCGACGATGTCCAAGTCCTAGACAAGCAACCGAAATGCAGGGGTGATCATCGTGTGGCCGCGGGGCTGTTGTGATGGAAGGACTCGATGGAGCAGTATGATCACGCGGGTCCATATTTTTTTATGTGAGACCACTGATGCACTTGCGTATGGTGAAACATCTAGGTCGCGAAAAGCACAAGTTTAGAAATCACTAACTCCTTGCGAGCTTCCAAACACCTTAAAAATCGTCTCGATCGGATCTCGTATGCAAGTGTGCTCACAGAAAGAGACAATGGCAGTGAAATGGTTGGACGCCTAGGTATCTTAACATGCCGCCGTGACGACAAGGCGAACGTGAAAAGGGGCAGTAAAACTCCAAAATGAAGATGATGTGCTATAGCCCTTGAAAATGAACATGAAACGACTAAAAAGTGATTTCCCGCGACACGCTCAACAATCGTGTACCAGGGGTTACCTAGTTCTAGACGGTTGTGATGCAATATTGTTGACGCAATAGTACCCTAGCACGTCGCTCAGCAAGGGTTGGGAGATGAAACTACCTGGAATGACAAGACCATGTCTTCCACCACAAAGCCCAGCAATATCATCCGTGTGCCCCTTTCCTATCTCGTCGTGTCCTGACTCTAGACTCTAGAGCATCATCACCAAGAAAAAAATAGCGTGCTATAGCAAATAGGGCCAGCCTTAAAAATACTCTATTAGCGTGCTATATCACGCTATAGCATGCTATTAACGAGTCACTGCACACTGATTTATTTAGCGTGACATGGCTTAGAACGCTATAGCGTGCTTTATCGGAGGTCATAGGGAAGAAAAAGCAAATATCGGAGGCCAAGCTCATCTAAGAGCTCTAGGAAGAGATGTGATCCCCACCATTGACATCTTTCTAGCCAGAGAACAACCGTATTTTAGACATTTTATTGTGTAGGACATAAAAGTTACTTAGGTTTTGATATGGTCAAAGTCCTTGGTCTGGTACTCGCATTTGCGAAGACACGACTACATAAACACTTGAGCCGTCTAACAAGCCCCGAAAAAAATCATACGTCGACTACAACAATAATCGTTTTAGTTGTTCGATGGAATCCCCGACCTTGCATCTGAGTTGTTCATCCGGGATTCGAGCGTAGCTAGCACATGGCAAGCTCGATGGACAAGTTTTTTTTTCCTCAATGAAGTACTCCCTCCGGTGTGGGCATGCATGGTGTTGCTGGGATGGTGGCCGGGGTGATCCTTGAGTCGGTACGCCGGAGAAATAATACTATGTGACAAAAATTCCCGGCGTTTACATAATTTTCTCAATTTTAAACAATTTTGATGAGTTTTGGATGAATTTATTAGAATTTTTTGAAGTTCTTCGAGTTCAATGTCCAACGTCGCCTGGTGCTGCTACGGAAGGCCTAGCTAGTCCTTGGAATTTTTTCCAGCTTAATTAGCTCTACCTGGTGCTTATACTGCAATAACAAGCAACAACCCGATAACTTAACTGACAATACGCCGTCGCGTCTGTCTTCTTCAACGCTGCAACACCTGGTGCTGAAGAGACAGGCACATGCACATACGCCGTCGCGTCTGTCTTCTTCAACGCTGCAACACGTACGGAAGCCAACGTGCTAGTAGGAGTGCTGCCGTACGCCGCGTGCCATCCTCGGCGCCGGCGGGCCAGGCCGGCGTCCCCCTCGCGTGACGGCGCTCCGGTTGCAGGGCTAGCTAGGTTACCGGCCGGCGTCGTCGAGCACCAGGTCACCAGCTGCTGCATGCGCGCGGCCGATGGAGTTGCTGCTGCACATGTAGATCAAGGCGCCATTCAGAGTCATCATGAGCACGACGTATTTTGCTCTATATCATATATCCACCAAAGTCACACTTATAATAACTAATTTTGTGATTGCTATTTCAAAATAAATTTTGTCTGCCGAGGATGAACTATAAGTGCGGTTTCGTCACCTTAAGTAAGATCATCCATGGAAGCAAAGATAAAAGTAGACTGGGTGAGTCTTATACGTCACTTTTTTTTCTTTTGCATTTCAAAGCATTTAAATTAAACTCCACTGTGTGGTGGATCTCCGGCTCTTTAAAATTCCACGACATGCATATGCTATTCACTTAGAGCTAACCCATGCATGCGCTTGTTTTTCTTTTATTTTCCATTTCCATTCCTCGTCTCATAGTATGATGCTATATATATGAGAAAGTACATTGACTAGCTGAACTCCGAAGTGTCATGTCCGGCAATTTAGTACGAATATTATGCTAGTAGCTTTGGGGTGTGGCTAGACATGTGGGAGCTACCACGCGGTCGGTTCCTATAGTCCAACAATATGTTCGAATAGGCCGGAATAGTCATACAACCCAACTTCCACGCGGTGATCTTTCTCACTTAGCTACCCAATTAACCACGGCCAACTTGCCAACCACACCACCGTATCACCCTGTCGACGGCCCGTCATAACCCTCTTGGCTTAACCGGTATTCGTCTCTCTTCGTTTTAAAATATAAGATGTTTTAACTTTTGTGAAGTGGATGTATCTAGACATATTTTAGTATATAGGTTCACTTTGAATATATACACTAAAATGTGGCTAGATACATTTGTTTCATAAAGCTAAAACATCTTTATATTACGAAACGGAGAGAGTAGTATCAAAAGCAATGCCATAACTCACCCGCAAAAAGAAAGGCAATGCCATAACTTGTGTTAAAAACAGTAAGGGCTTGTTTTGCAGAAGAGTTTTGGCAGGGATAATTGGGTGCTATCCCGGTCTGTCCCAGAAGCATTAGAAAACTCAAATCCACCGATTTGCAGTCCTTTGTTGGGTGGGCTCAGCACCAAAAACCCCTTTAAAACACCCCAGATAGAAGTGTAACTGCGTCACGCCTCCACCCTCGTGTTTTTCACGGTTTCTCGAGGACGCCGTCTTCCGTTCGAATAGTAGAAAAGAAATTGCGGCTTCTCCCTCTGACGAGGTTTGATCTTGTTAATGCCCGTTGTTATGGACTTGGGTTTTGGAGAAGATGGGGATGCTGGAGATCGCGGAACGGTTAGCAAACAAGCAACACGGGACACGAGGTTTACCCAGGTTCAGGCCCCCGGAGGGAAAACCCTACTCCTGCTTGTCTGCTCTTGATTATGGCAGAACCGATGATTATAGGGGTGCGCAGATGCGATCTGGCGTGGAGGTGTGTATGCGGAAGTATGAGTCGAGATCTGTAGATCTGTTGTGGTCTAGTCTATCGGGGGGTGGAGAGATTAGGTCGTGCCCTCCTCGTTGGACCCTCCTAGCCTTTATATATGGGGAGGCTAGGTCTCAAGTACCGATACGAGTAGGTTACAAGTTGTATTCAAACTCTAGTCTTGATGTTTCCTTGTCTTGTGCGCTTGGGAGTCCGTGTCCATATAGACTTCATAGCAGCCGAAATGTCGTAGGCGACATGGACCCTGGCAGGTCGTCGAGTGAGCCTTCCGTCGGGCTGGACCAGGTAGGCTAACATCGAGTACCCGTAGGGTATAACCATGTCACCCTCTACATGGGCCACGGCCTTAACATTTATAGCTAGATGCTGCCCATCAATATATACATGGGAGTGTACAATGAGTGCTAAAATAATCTTGTACTGTTCCAGTTTCTTACCAAACTAGACAGCCTAAGTAGAAAACCTCTAATCATTGACATGCATGGGTTCTATGAAAATATTAACCAAGGTTTTTTCTTTTCTTCTTCTAAACACACAAATAACTAGTTAATATACTTTTAATTCCATAGTAAAAAACGTTCATTTACTATGGACATAACATAGGTGAAAATTCTATAAATATCGACATGGAACTCTTTGTCGGACATTGGTGTGTAGAATTGATGCACTAGCCAACTATTCCAAAAGTCCTAACTAATAGAAATGGCTAGACAATATACTATATTCTCTCTCATGTCTAGGCTATTTTAGTCCTTAGCGTGAGTTTGATTTAGGCCACAAAATATCTTTCTAATACTGCGTGAGCAAGGTTTTGAACTTGAGACATCTTTGTTTTGATGTCGTATAGAATTGATGCGCTAGACAACCATCCCAAAAGCCCGACTAATGAAAAGAGCTCGGCAATATATTATATTCTGAACATGGTGGTCCGCGATTATGATCTCACGTTTTCTCTTGTGGTATGCTTCACATATTTCTCGCTCCTCATGGACTGATTCATTTGTTATTTGTTGATGCAATTCTTCAAAGAGCTTCTCGGCAGGGATGTAGACGGACGTCCATATAGACACCTACTCTTGTCCGCCAAATCCTAAAATCCTACAGTAAACCATGCAGCCGAGACAAATCCGTTTTTCAATTAAGCATATCAACTTATCAACGGACGTCCGCCTACTCTGCCAGACTAACAGCCCAGATCCCTACTTCTCGGCGTGCATCGTTGCATGACACACCTTATATAAGAGTTTTACTTCTTTGGTTGGCTTAGGCAACCCACCCAACGAGACTCTTGGGCCCCCTTCTTTTCAGCTTCTTGGCCAGCTTCTCCCAGAAGCTACCCTCGACCAACTTCTCCTAGAATCTCATCTGCCAAAATCGTTTATACTTTTAAAATTAACATTGAAACTACTTATTAAGAAGTTTGAATGAATTTTGAAGACGAGATTCTGGAAGAAGCTGGTCGAGGATAGCTTCTGGGAGAAGCTGACCAAGAAGCTGAAAAGAAAAGGGCCTTGATGTCTCTTCTTTCCATGGACGTCTATCGTCTTGATCAACTGGTGTTTGGCTCGGTAGGAGCATATGTACTCATGGGGTTATCTTCTTTTGAGACTTGTCTAACATGCTTATGCAAGCCCCTCATCTATGACGGCGATACATTCACACCACTAGCTAGCCTAGTGTCCCCATAAATCTCACGGAGTCCATCACCACCGGTTAGTGGATGAATATCAAGGTTAGTCATCGTCGGCATCGGATAGTCCACGGAGTCGAGTTCCTCTTAGCCGATAGTTGTCGAACGTCGTGATTCACATGCTGGAAGCTCAACTTGATGCGTGTTGTCCTCTAGGTAGGTGATAGTAGTAGCTAACTAGTTAGTGTACGGTGCTAGTATTTTCATTCCATGACTCGTTGCTAAAATAAAGCTTCCCAGTGCATCCATACAGGAAGTATATCCCTCCGTTTTAAAAAATATAAAATATTTTAGTTTTATAAAATAAATATATATTTATATATTTTTAGTGCGTAGGTTTAGACTGAACCACGTGCTAAAATACATCTAGACAAATTTCGCTTTCATAAAATCTAAACATCTTATGTTATCACGATAGAGGGAGTACTTGTTAACATACTTATTAAGTCATGCTAAATCACTGTATTTTTCAGTTTTATTATTTGCCACACCATGTGTCACTGACATGTGGTGGTTAATGTGGCAAATAATAAATTTCTGAAGTAAAGTGTAGTAAATGATAAAATATTTAAGACAGAGGTTAACGAAATTTCAGGACACAAGCGGCGCCACAGATATTTGATTTTGGAACCAAAAAATTCCTTTGAGGACGAGCGGGAATTTTGGCCCCAAACCGCGAGCGAAAATTAATTTGGCCCTTATTCCGAACGCTTCCTGCAGAGGCCACCTCCTCGCTCGCCTCCTTCCGCATCCCAGCGACACCATCTCCTACTCCCGATCCCCTCTACCGCCGCCTCCGTCACCGGTCGATTCCGGCCGGCTCCCACGACTCCTCGCGCCACTGACCACCGGCCCGGCACCTCCTCCTCGGCCTCGGCCTCCACCAATTCCATGCCATGGAACAGTCAAATCGCTGCCCCTTGACGGACCCTAGCCGCGATGGCTATCGACTTGTCGGCGCCGCCCCAGACTCCTACAGCGTGGCTCCTCCTCGACGCTGTGTGGTGGCCGTAGATGCCGCGCCGGTGATGTTCCTCACCTGCTCTTTTGTCTTCTCCGAGCGGCGACCGCGAGTTCTCCGATCGGCGGCTGCTCCCCTGGATGGCGACTGCGGCCTCCCGATTCCACCGCTCGTTAGTGGCCACCGCTGTCTCGCTGCTCACCAGCTAGAGCTGGGCATGGACGCGGACCTGCGACGCTCAAGGGGCGGAGAGGGACGGCCTGGACGAAAGAGTAAGCACGCCTGACTCCTTTTCGCTCCTCCCTAACCTGCTTGGCTCACGCTGTGTGTTAACCAAAATTCGCCCAGGTCACGTTGCTGTTCCCGAGGGGTTCTATGGGCGACATCGTCTTCTTCAGGTTGCAGATCAAGACTGATGCCTTCAGCCTGCTGGAGATGCTGCTACCGGCGTCTTCCAATGACCACGTCCAAGAGCAATTGCTAGGAGTGATTGAAAAAGGTTGATAATGGAATCCTTGACTCCCCCATGATTTAAACTCCAACTAGTATGCGTGCAGTGTTTGATGGTTAATAATTTATACTATGAAATTGATATTGAAACTTGTTTGGAACATAGTAACCTGCCATGTGTAAGTTAATAGAAATTGTTGTCTACATTATTGTACTTACCATGAGGGTCTTGTAATTGTGTGCATTGTTACATTTATCAAACTCTAATACGGTTTAGTGTAAAGTGTTCCATCCTGGTGTTACAGATAATATGACAAAACAGAGCCAACTAAATTAGTTCATGTGATTTAGTGCTTTGTTAGCTTCGCTTTTGGCAAGCTGTATGATTTATCATCAGCTG
Organism: Avena sativa; assembly: GCA_916181665.1. Classification (NCBI taxonomy): domain Eukaryota; kingdom Viridiplantae; phylum Streptophyta; class Magnoliopsida; order Poales; family Poaceae; genus Avena; species Avena sativa. The sequence continues at coordinate 413,821,017 of OV702297.1, forward strand.
CCAGTGTGGTAACTAATTTCTTGTGTTGCTGATATGCAGACATATTTAGTGCAGGGGAACAAACGAAGTGTTGCCAGTTACCTACCTGGGATGCTGCTGCCGGCGTCTTCCCTGACAACGTGCCCGAGCTGTGTTGTCAGCATGGCTTCCTTGGCCTTGGATGCGGCCTTGGAGCCCTGCACTGTCTGGAGCGGTCATATTCCGGCGGTGGTCTCGCTTAGTTCCCGGTGGCCGACGCCTCTCCGCCGGCGCACTAAGATGGGCATCGGCTACCACCCTTCTCAAGTGAGCTCCAAACCCTCACCTCTGCTCCGAGCTATGGCCATGGTGCCATAGCATTCTTGGGTTAGGACTCGGTCATCATGCATGTACAGCATGATGATTACTTGGATTAGGCTGCCAATCTGTTATATTAGAAGAATACATGCATCAACATGAACTTTGTCGGTTTCATTAACTATATTTCTTGTTCTTTAAGAAGTCCTCTCAATTGAATTTTCATGCTTGTGTTCTTTATAATGTGATTCAGTTCTGCGCAACAGCCTTTGCATACTATGCACGAGCCACTGCATCTCAGGAGATCTTTGGCCACACATTGCAATCTCTGCGTGTAATTAAGTATCTGTACAAGTAAGTCTTGAACTAGCATGAAGCCGGTACAATTATCAGCCCATAGTTGTACGTTGTGGACACCAGAGCCTCAGGGTTTTCACTGATATTGAACTTTCCAACCTTTTAATTCAGCAAAGTGTGAGCATGAATGAAATAGGCCTCATATGTTGCTATCAAGATCCAATCCTCATAGAGAAATAAATCAGTTTCCAAGCTATGAGAATTAAGTCCAAATTTTTTACAGCACATCTTCCTAGAACAACTTCAGTTTTAATGCTATGTTCTTCATCGTCTCTGAACCTGCAGGAAGCTAGGCGGAGTGTGCTTGCGCTAGGATCGACTAGAACGGTAGCAGGGGCTCGGCTCAGCCGGCAGAGGAGCTTCGGTGCTCCGACGGCGTGGTCGACGAGGAAGAGGCGGCGGGGGCAGGAACATGGCGAGGAGGCTGGAGCAGGAACGGGAGAGGCGCGGCCTTGCTCACCCGCGCCGGTACCAGCCCTCCGTGGGCCTGTCTTTGCTCGAACCCTCCGTCGGCGAGTGGCGTGGCCGTAGATGCGAGCTCTGCACGCGCGGAGCAGGGATAGCCCCGTGAGATGCCTCCGTCTGCGAGCAGGACAGGTGGGGCGACCCTGTGGAAGGCCTCTGATGGCAAGAGATGCGACGGCGAACTGTCGGGGAGTGGCAAATAGCTGGGAGGAAGGAGACGACAAGATTTCAATTTGAAACATCAAATTTAGGGCAAATATGAAAGGTTTTGGATGTACCATGGAATTTTTTGCAAATTCAAAATTGAACTACCCTTCTGACATATTTTATGGGACAGATGGAATACTAGATTATACTATGCTTTTGGTGGTTAAGAAAATCACTTCTATTAATTCTTTTTGATAATGCTACAACTTGCTTCTCTGAAATTAGTATAACCATATTACCATAATTTACCTTTGAATGCTTTCACCTTAATTACTAGTATTCTTGTTTTTGTGGTTCAGACACACAGCCTTATTTTAGTATTAAACTAGAGTTAAGATAAATTTTAATGCTCATTAGCTCATGTTATGTATATTTTAAATGTCAATGGTTTATGAATGTTGAATCATTTTCATGTCAGTTAGATTATTGGATGACTATAAATTGTAGCAAGTAATCTGTCTAATTTTTTCCATTCGGTAAAAGATATGGCACAAATATGTTCTGCAGCAATAAATTTAGCTTTTCACTTGAATTTTAGCTTGACTAGACTATCTAAACCCGGGCTTTGCTATCTTTGGATTACGGATTACCTAAGAATTGCTTGGCTCGAACCTGCCTAGTTGGTTTTGCACTGGAAACTATCCTTGCCTGGAAATACAATAATCAAAGATAATGGAGGTTATATGTAAGGTACTAAGTCCCCTTTGATCTTGCCGCAACTTTTAAATCTTCTAGCAATATTAAACCAAATATGCTTCTATTTTTTCATGTGATTTATCAACAGGTGATCAAATCTTGCAGTTGATAACCGGATCTTGTCATATTGTCGATTCTCTTACAGATCCACCTTCAGTTTTGTCGGCAAGGGTGCAAAGCAGTCCGTTAGATGGTGGTGTCGGTGAGTTCACTGCTTCGTGTGATGGCAGAGGTGGACTTTTTCGACTCCGTGGCTTTAGGTGAGTCCTCGGGGCTTCGCCATCAGGCATTGGTTATTCTTAAAACAATTCATATATATCAGCGAAGCTTATTGTATATGTAGTGTTGAGCTGTACAAATTGCTAAAGTGTACTGGTGTGTATATATTGAATAGTAATAATAATTTAGCATGCTGCATTGGCGAATAATTTAGTTGCTGATGTATGTAACACCATTTATCCGTGTTAGCTTCGTGATTATGTACTTCATTTTATTCGTGTTAAATTTCACAGTGAATACGTCAGGACAATCTCTGTTTTGTCCAATACTATTGCATGCATGTCCGTTTCAAGTGTGTTGTTGGGTAATGGTTTAGCTTTGGTACAGGAGCCTACAAATATCTAGCTGGAGTTTGTGTCTACACTCTTTCCCTTGGTAATTTTAGAATCAACACAATTAGTTGTTGGGTTTTATCTGGAATCTAGTTCTTCTATGATTCACCTAGTGGATCAATCAAACATGCACAACTTTTGTTGGTGATATGCATCATTCTTTTTTTGCAAGAACATGCTGATTTCCTATATGAACATCATTTGCTATTTGAGAGTGATCTTGCACTTGTAATAGAGTTGCTATATATCTATCTTGCTCTTTTGAACATCATTTTCTATATATCTATCTTGCACTTTTGAACATCATTTGTTATAATCCTTGGTTTATTTGAGTTACCTAACTATTTTATTCATAAATTTTGTTTCTGTTCAGTTCTGCTCGAGCCTCCTCGCCACCCGGACCAAGAGCCGAGAGGCATTTGGGCACCCTTTTTCGACGTAGCTGATGACCCAAGGCTGCTGCCAAGGGCGGTATGTATCCTCCTCCTAGGTCTGTTTCTAGTGTCGTTTCGTGTGTTCATTTGTTGGTTCGTTCTTCACTTATAAGTTCCAGTTGAACATGGTGAGATGGAATTTTAGTTTTGCAATGCACCTAATGGATTAAACTTTGTTTGAAGTAGTTGACAACATGATGATCCAACCTGGGTATTGTTTCATTGATTTAACATGTTTAAATAGTAGTATTGCGGCTTCTAGAATAGCATTTAATTTGGACCTGGTTCGGTATTGGCACTAAAAATATATCAGCCTAGAAATGGACACAATCATGGACTTTGAACAAGTAGCTGTTCATAGTCTACTAGCTAAAGATTGCTCCTGTTTGGAATCGGCACACATTATTTTTCTTCTCATATTTAATACTCCCTCTGTCCTAAAATAACTGACTTGGCTTTGTCTAGATTATCATGTATCTACACACTAAAACATTGTCTAGATACATGTGACTTCAGACAAAGCCAAGTCACTTATTTTAGGATGGAGGGGATATATGTGATCTGTGCTCGTTACAATTCTACCGCCATTTGGAGTTTGACTAACGGGGAGATTGTTTGAGGATATAAGGAAATGGTTTCTTTAGATTAAATAAGTTCGTTTCTCGCAAACATTCTCACTAGTGAATGCATCGGTATTGTTGTCAATGTGATCCTCTAACTCGGATTTTGAGCATATGTGTTTTTCCTGACATAATTTTGCTTGTTTTAAACCTCGTGATATTTAGCCTCCCCTTTCTATCATTTCACATTGTTGCTGCTGCAGGTTGTTAGGATGAGAATGTAAGCATGGTTGTAGGTGTTGTCTAAAGAATTGGCAATCTCACATACTAAAATAACTATCTCCTAACAACCATTGTTCATTGTACTGATGGTCGTTTAGTTTGTTGTCATGCAATCTGGTAGTACCTCCGTTCCATAATGTAAGCCTTTCTAGGAGTTCAAATTGAACTGCTAAAAAGGCTTACATTTCGGAATGTAGGCATTAGCATCTAGGGCATGCTTGTGTCTGAAAAGCATTTCTAGAATTGAACTGGATTAGATGGTATTGTGGTATGGACAATTACACTAAGGGTTTCTTGCTCTACTAGTCGCGCCTGAGCACTTGTATTTTTGCTGGATTCTATTGTTGCTTAGATATGGCCCGGCTTGATAATTGGTTATGGTATATCCATTGTGCTAGTTTCTATCTGTTTGGCGCCTGAGCAGTTTTGTTTGTTATGCTCATTTATGCCCTTTCACCTTGGTTCATTGTTAAATGTAGACTATCCTGACATATCTGTGTTTATATTAAGATCAGCATTCCCTAGTTTCTAAGTATTTTTGGCTAGTAAAAATGAAACCTCTCTTTATGGAAATCTTATCCTTGAGTATTTCAGTAATCTCATACCTTATGTATTCACCTCGTCTGGTACAACACTTGCTATATGATTTATCTTGTACGAAGACTCTTATTTTATCATCCACCAAATTGAGTTGTCTAAGCTTGTTTCAAGTTCTTCTACATGCCTTCTCCTAGGGATCATCAAATGTGAGCACATCACAATATCTATACTTATTCAGTTTGCTTTGATGCTTCCCTTTGATGTCCTAGGACTATGGATTGGAATTGCATTAAGGGAATTTCCTTAATGCTTCCTTTGTTCACAGTTTGATTTATAGTCTTTTGTTGCTTGGTTCTTTTTACCTAGGCTTGTATTTTGCTTGTTGATTGTGGTTTGAATAATTTTTTTCTAAGTTAAGAGTCGTCGAACATGAGCAAGTTGCACCATGTCGACCGGATAGGTGTCGAGCTGGATTCTGATAACCTGTTGAGTTGTCAATTGCAATTCAAATGGCTATAGGTTTAGTACCATGAAGAAATAAAATTAAATTATCATACACAGCCATATATAGTTTGATAACCAACTTTACGATATTTTATTTGTATTTACAAAACAGATGCTCATAATGAGTTTACGCTAGTTGTGGTACAGGCTGCACGTGAAACCGGTGTTCGCTGAGGCCAGTGTGAGCTTGCTTTGACTTGATCTGTTGGGCTTGCTATGGCAGCGACGAGGCGGGTGTCATGACGAGTACCACTAACTCTTTTGCTCGCTCTCCCTACATCAGAGTAAATATCCACTACACTACACTACACCTTCATCCTTCTCAGGTATGATATGCATTATTTTGTTCAATATTGATTTCATAGCCTGATGATTCAGTTTTTGCATGCATTATTTCTCTACATTGTGATCTTGGTTTCATGGAAAGGGTGCTTAAAGGCACAACTCTATAATTTGTTAGTGCCTTGCAGTTTACTTATGCATGGTTATATAATTGCTGGGAGTTTTGATTAAGCAGAGTTCAATTTCCTTTTTCCGTTTTCTGTCGGTACGTACTTCTTGACCAGTGGACACCACCATGCAAATAGATTGCATTCTTTTATCAGAATTTGGTTATAGTTTTGCCTTGTCTTCCGATTTCTTGTATCTACCATCCATTATCTTTCATCCACATGAAGGAACCCTGTTTAGAATTTAAGTAGAAGGGAATGTTAAACCGTCGCTATGATAGCATGATGTATTTGTATAAACACTCATCACAGAACCTCGCTATGATATCATTATGCAGAGCTTAATTGTTGGAAGGAATTGAGCTCACTTACAAATTGTTACAAGGTGGTTATTTTCATGCAATATTTTCCATCCAAACTGTGATACTCCCTTCGACCCATATTAGTTGACTTGGATTTGTCAAAATTTGGATGAACCTATATACTAATTAGTGTCTAGATTCATCTAAATTTAGACAAATCCAAGTCAATTAATATGGGTCGAAGGGAGTAGTTGTTTACATCAGAAATGCAAAGAACCGAGACCCCTTGTTAATGCTCCTATTTTTGATATCAACAAGGTGCTCTGAATTGTCATGTATTCTTCAAGTGAAGAATGATGTTGGCTTCTACACTTAATGCCTGTCATATTTGAACTTTGCAATATGGTTCATTTCCCTTTTTAATTGTTTGAATGAGCAGTACTTTCCTTTTGAGTTGTACCTTTTTTATTTGTACAATTATCAACATTTTCCACTTAGTATTTGTCGACCATGATACAATTTGGAGTGCATTGAACACTTCGTATTGATGGTATCCTTTTTTGTTTACTAAAAAAGGACCTTAACAGTCTAATGGTTCCTTTTATTATTTGTCCTTTTCGTATTGGTTGGGCTTTCGCTATTGTCTGGCACTCTCTTGCAATGCTTGGTATTAATCAATGGTTTTGTTCATCCATCCTTTGCATGGTAGAAGGGGTGAATTGGAGCTGTTGCTTGCCAATCATGGCCGCTAGAGCCATGACCATTCTGGCTCTGCCGACGCTGCTGCTGCTGTGCTGGCCGTGGCCTCTTGCGCCTTGCCTGCAGTCGTAGGCCCTCGGTTTCAGGCACACGAACTAGCGGGAGTAGGAAGCAGCCAGCTAAAGCTGATGAAAGTTCTAACATCACTTCTAGGCATATGACTATTCTGACAACCGATTTCCTATGCTAGCTGCCGAGCCTTTTTGACGTTCGCCTCTGCTGCCTAGCTAGTACATGAGCTGGGTGATGGAATGATGAAACTGAATTTCATTTTCTTTTGGGGTATTGTACTTATCAACGTGTGAAGGTGTACTATTCCCTGAGTTTCATGTGGCCCACATGATCTACTCTTTTAGATTACATTGCGAACTGCTGCAATTTACCACTTGGCGCATAGACATTTGGCATGAAAAATGGTTTAGTTCATGACTGTGAAATTATGGGGCTATTCTGTGTCACAGGGAAATAAGATTTTCTTAGCAGCTTCCGATTCCAATATCTAGATGTGTAGCTACGAACAAATAGCTGGGTTTTGGGTTGAGCCGCACTTTCAACCATATAAGAAATGCTGGTTGTTGCAATTACTACCTTTTTTGGTATGTGGCAAGTAACTTTGTTGAAAGTGGTTCTCCCGGTGGGGTTCGCGTATTTCTATTCCATGTGGCTAGAGTAAAGCACTTTGCTGAATTTATGTTTTGTGCCTTCTAATTTTTTTTGGAATTGTTGTTTGTTTCTTTGCAGGATATGGAATGCATGCTCAGTGCGCCAATGTAGATTACAAAGCAGCAACATTGATTGCACTATTGGTCCACGTTACACTCATGGATATGAAGGGGGTGTAGAGGATATGGAGTGGTGGAGGATGGGGTGGTAGAGGAGGTGCAAAGTTCGGAGATGGTTCTCCACGGGAAGGAGCTGATCGCATGGGAGGGGCTATAATGGTCCTGGAAAGGAATTCATTTTGATTTTTGAAGAATATATTCGCAGGAATGCCCAAATATTTGACCAAGAGAAGGTGATTTGATATGCCAGAATCCGAGTAAGGTCATTTTCAGTTTTTCATGGTTACTAAACTTCATCTTGCTTATGAGCCTCATTTCTTGTTGCTTTCTGTTTCAGTTGTGGAAATCTCAACTTTGCTCGTTGAAGTCAACGTAACCATTGCAACAAGCACCGCTATGAGCCTAGTCGCAATCCTCACAGGGTTACCATGAGTCTCCTCCACGAGTGCTTGTAAGTTCACTTGGTCCACCAGGTGATCTTACCCCACAAAGAGAAATGCGCAGGTACAGATCACCACCCTGTGACTAGGTTGTGGTTGATGCTAGAGGCTATAAAGCTAATTCAGCTCCAGATCGTGTAGGGAAAGAATGGGCTTCCTTTGGTGACCGTGGGTTGAGGGAGCCTGCGAAGATTGAGTGGTCTGGTGCTGAGTACACGCAGAGGGAGCGACCACATGGTGCTTTGTTTATTGACAGGCAGTGAATTCCTCGACCCTATGGATCTTCTCATGGGAACTGGGGGAGGGATATGTGGGCAGGAGCCGATCTCTTGCATATTTATTGTACGTAGGCTGAGGGTGGTGGTCTAACAATCTGGATGATGGCTGTGGGCGTGGGCTTGGTTACAGACCAGGAGTTGATGGTTGAGGTGATCGGCGTGCTTTCTCCTCATGGTAGGAATTGATAAGTCTTATTCTTGGAGCTACTTTGAAAAAAAAATAGTTAAGAGAGTGCTTGAGAACAATACAGTCTATAATATTAACCTTTTTGTACTACCTGCCCAGAACTGTTCACTGATGAACAAGTTTAACATGCTGTGGATGATGGTAGTATTTGGTTCTGTGAGCTATTGCGGTTATTTGGTTATGTCAAGCTGATTATTTGATTCTTTGGGCTTGTTCAAGGCTGGTGAAGATAGGGCTGCAAAAACTTGTGGTTACAAGCCTTCATATTTTCTATAGTAGTACTACTTGTGGTCATCTGCATTCTCTGTGTAAACAGTACTAATATAGTTGCTTATTAGTGCGTCTACTTGTGGTTACAAACTAAATGTTAGTAATTTCTAGAGTGGAAAACATCTCCATATTTTACAGATTGCAAGATTCAAGTCCAGGCAGTCAAAGGTCTACTACCAAAGAAAAAAGGATGCATTATGTAAGACAAATACTTCCTCCGTTTCAAAATATAATATGTTTTAGGTTTGTGAAAAAAGTATATCCAGACATCTTTTGGTGTGTAGATTCACTCTAAACACGAGTGAACCTACGTACTCCCTCCGACCAATATTACTTGACTTGGATTTTTCAAAATTTGGATGAACCTATATACTAAATAGTGTCTAGATTCATCCAAATCTAGATAAATTTGAGTCAACTAATATGGGTCGGAGGGAGTACTAAAAATAGTCTAGATATATTTGCTTTGCGAAGCTAAAATATGTTATATTTTGAAAACGGAGAGAGTATATCCAATATTTCCGTTTCATGCAGTCAAAAGGTGTCCATACTAGTAGTAGTAATAAAGTGGACATCTTCTAACTACATAAAGGTTTGGAATCAAATTAAGTTTGCAAAGCTGAATTATTTGACCATAATTAATATGACAATGACGAGATTGTCACAAGTCAGCATCTTTCACAGGGTTTGAAATAGCTGAAGAAGAGGATATAAAGTTTAGAAGATTTAGATCATTCAAAATAGAGAAACGGAACTGGCCTCCACATTTAAAGCCATTTCCTATGAATTGACCAAACCTACAAACAGTAAATTTGTTTGACTCAAACACTAACTTATGACCATCACTGCACATCAGTGAACAACTAGTAATTATCTTCCTATTTATTACACAGGAACATGCGAGAAGACATGCATCCTCCTTGGGACGCTTTATTTGTCACTCGTGAGAGGTTAATGGTATTTCTGGCGGTGTAAGAGAAAAATTCGCTTGGTGGATTTTAAATGCGGGACTAGAGTGTTGTGGCAAAATTTCCGGACGAATGGCTCAGGAAACGGGACGGCCTATACAAGGGATTCATTGGAAAATTTGTGGGAACTCGGGGCCTAACTGGATCGCTTTCCCCGTAATAAATTGGTCATGACTCAACAATTAATCAGGGAGTGATTCCCGTGGTCTTAAGTTTGATACCAAGACAAGAAAGCTGAAAACAATAAGTAACATGATTTGCGGGATTTTTAATATCCTAAAAGTCAGCCGGAATATGTGTTCCATGCAAGATTCTCGGACTTGGCCATCTCGCATGATTTAGGTGCAAAAATCACGGCGTGCAATCAATCAATCAGTTATAACTAACTATACTGGCCCACGTTTTATCAGGTCAGACACCCAAACAAAGAGGGACCGATCCTTTGGGCGCGGGGGTCATATCATTGAGTGGCGGCAACCCAAAATTTGATTTCGTTCCCGCTTCTTCTGTGAAAATTCAAACTGGTTTTAAAACCTGTTGAGTCTCCTCTATAAGTACAAGACCATCGCCACAAATCCGCGTGCGGTATCGCGTGACTTGTGCCTTTGGGCTTTGGCGAGGCGGGGGCGTCGTAGAAGCCGGGAAGCAGATGGTGGTGGCGAGCATTCGCAATTCAATCCCTCGCGACCTCTTCTCTCTGGATCGTTCCAACGAATGAACACTACAACAGGTTCCTCTTCTCATCACGATCTGTTTATATTTTCGTAGCTCGTCCTGTTTGTTTACACGAGAAGTAGATCCGGCCGTACGTGTGGATTTAGATCTCCATCAATTGTTTGATGATTATATATATTGGTTGTTCATTTCCCTGTCTGCCATACGTGCCCTTTTTAAGACTGGTTGTTCTTTCTTCAGTCGATTGATTGATCCGTGGGCGAGGCGTGGGCGTGGTGGATGAATGCGCAGAAGATTCCATCCTCGTGGAAGCAGATGGTGGTGGCGAGCATTCTCAATACGATCTCCGGCTTCTCCGGATCGTTCCAACACACTCTACAGCAGGTTCCTCTTCTCACGATCGATCTGTTTATATACTATATGTATTTTTGTAGCTCGCCTGTTTGTTTTCCTGAGAAGTACGTAGATCTGGCCGTGGATTCAGATCTCTTCATCAATTGTTTGACGATTATATATGCTCTGGTTGTTTTTTCCCCGTCTGTCGCCGTGTGCTCCTTTTAAGATTATATAGTACTCCCTCCGTCCCGAAATAACTGACGCGGCGGCATTTTTGTACATAACCCCCTAACCTTTTTCACCTGAGGCCTGCGGTCCCTGGCCTGTCTTCTCCATGTGTCCCCGACCTCCATTCCTCGCGTTCCCCTTTGTGTTCGTCTCCCGCGACGGAGCACCTCCGCCGCTGCCGTCCCTTTGCCTTGCTTCCCCCGTCCCCTCGCCTGGCCGAAGCCGGCCCTTCGCCTCGCTGCTTCCGTCTCCAGCGTCGCCACCTCCATCCCCTAGCATCGCTGCCTCCGTCCGCTAGCCTCGCCGATCACCGCAGGTCACAAAGATCGAGTTTTTTGTGGAAGGAATGGTCCCTTTTCGTCCAAATTGGCGAGGAATCGCCAGATCCGCGTGCGGCGGTACTGTATCTGGTGACGGAGGAGGCAGCCGCGGCAGGGAGGAAGCGGGGATTTCCTCACCAACTCTCTAGGCTCCCTCTACAAGGTCTGCAAGACTGAGGTATGATAATAAAGCCTGAGGGCAAGGCTGATGTCGATTAGGAGATTGGCCAAATTAGAAGTATGATGCAATGCAAGTATCATGTTGTTCCAGAGCATTAATCACAACTGTTCTGTTCAGGTTATTACCCTTGACATGGGGCCCCTTGTTGCTGGTACCAAATATTGTGGAGAGTTTGAAGAAAGACTGAAGAAGCTTATGGAGGAAATTAAGAAAAATGATGACATTATTCTCTTTATTGATTAAGTGCACACATTGATCGGGGCAGGTGCAGCTGAAGGTGTAATTGATGATGCTAACATATTAAAACCAGCTCTTGCAAGAGGTGAACTGCAGGTAATGTTCCTGATTTTGAACTCTATTGCTGCCATTGTCATATAACTCACATGTCTAGTTTAGTCAGGATATGTCATGAAGACCTTACGTAGGCTGGATCCAGATACCGGGTCCTTCCATTTCACAAGTAATGTATGCACAAAAGGATACATGAGCTGCCCCTAATTTCCTCATTTCTGACGCCTGTTCTCTAACTCTCCTTTTGTTCTGAGAGAAGATATATTAAGGGCAAAAAGAATCCCCACAGTATCGAACACATGAAGCCAAAACTGAAAAAAGATGTCATGTAACCTGTCCCTTCCTTAACCATTTATCCTGAGTGGCTGAGTGATGATCGATGCTCCATTTCCTCTCCTTTTTCTTTTCTTCGCTTTGTGTTCTCCCCACCCATTCTGCCTCTGACCTATGCTGGACTAGCTTGGATGTCACCAGGATAGACAGTGATCATCTTCGGTTTGTTCTGTTGCTAGCAATTCTTGATCCCTCGACGGCTTGGAATAATTGGTCTACCTTTTCTTGAAGAAGAAGAAGAGTCCACTCCTCTCGAGTCTCGACAACTCAATTCCTAACTTGTCCTTCTCAAGACCATTCAGCCGGAGGCCCGAACTCTCTCAGAGCTGCACGTACTGGTAATGAATCTCGGAAGAAAAATTACAAGATGAATGGGAAGTGAGTCTAACATTTAGCCGCTGTTTGAAGCAGCCTTGCATGTTACACACACCGGGAAAATATTTTTTTGAAGGTTTGAAAGAAAAGGCTGTATATTATGTTACCAAAGCCTTGCATGTTACCAATTCTGGAGCATATCTTTCTAACTGCTTCATAGTTTCAATTTCACTTAGCTATAGGACTGTATATTATGTTGGGGTCTCCGGTGGTTTCTTTTGTCTGTATTGTTCACTTATTTGCATCACCAATTTGATTACATTTTCATTGACTAGCTAAAAATTTCTGTATATATCTGGTAAATTGAGTACTTGGATAAGAGGAATAACCTGGGTTGGTTGGTTGCAGCAAGTGTGCGTATGTTCTTTCAACTGAAATTCCCTACATTAGACATGTCAGTTCTACAAATCAGTAAATCGTTTTGCCACAAGAACTTTATTTAGTTGGGTAAATTTCAGCAATGCTTGTGCTAAAATTACAGCAAGTACTCGTAGGATTAACATTGCCCTAATGGTTGTTGTACAACACTAGCATTGCAGTAATGGTTTATGTACAATCCTGTGGTTACTTAGTGGTTTGTTTCCTGTGCTAATTTTGTCATAGTAAAAAAATGGAATTTCATTTATGTTTAAACCTTTTCAGTATCTTGTTTTGGCTTGTCTTTCTGAACAGATATAAGGAGGAGTACATGAGATAGTGCACATACATGAGCCATTGTACTAGGAGTACTTATATAACACACAACATATCTTCTTACATATCCGGATATAGGATCAGTACTCCCTCCGACCCATATTAATTGACTTTGATTTGTAAAAATTTGGATGAATCTAGACACTATTTAGTATATAGGTTCATCCAAAATTTGACAAATCAAAGTCAATTAATATGGGTCGGAGGGAGTAGATGAACTAGACCCCAACAGGATATCTAGTTAAATGTTGCTTGAGACAGGATGTTTCATGTGGAATAACCAACACTCTTGGTGTTAACCATCTCAATTCAGTTTAGAAATGCATCATGTAAACTACTCCTGGTGTTAACCATCTCAGTTTAGCAACGCATCTCAGTTTGGTTAATAATGTGCCACATTTACTCATTGCAGCTATGTGGCACCAGAATATGCAAACAGTGGGTTGTTGAATGAGAAAAGTGACCATTACTTCTTTGGAGGCAATCACAGGGAGGGATCTTGTTGACTTGTCGTTGCTTTCACATAATTGACATAAGAAAAGCAATCAGAAGAAGATTGTGCATCAACAATTGAGACAAGAATAGAGTCCTGCGGATAATCTTGGATCTGTAGAACTATTTCAGTATTTCTAGCATTTGAGTACTTGAGGTGGAGATGGTTCATCAACAACATCTAAAGTTCAATTTGATTCAGACAGTGGAACAATTCTTGAATGCAGATACAGATGAATCTATCGAGCCAACTGCAGATGCAGATGCTAATGAGTCGACCAGAGTTACTATCATAAGCCGGCGCCCTGCCCCAAGTTCAAATGTGCCTTCATATGGAAATGATACTGAAATCCTTTGATGTTTGTAATGATGCAGGTTCTGGGAGAGTCAAATGGCACAGGGAGGCAAGATAAGGTCAAGAAGGGCAGCCTTTGTTCCCTGTGGTGCAGGAGACTGGGCGGAGGGCCATGGTCGGAGAGGACAGAGAGGTCGGAGGCGAGTCGGATGGTGGAGGTGCAGGGGCGTCGGTGAGCAGGAGTTGATTGCGGTTGTTCGGCTGGATCGCGGGGCGGAGCTGCTGCTCGTGGTTGCGCTGTTCGTGAGCCGAAGCAGGAAGAAGACCACGACCTTCTTGGGCGGAGCGGCAACGGCGAGCAACGGCGAGGGAGCTGCGGAGGCCTCGATCCAGCTCGAGCACGTGGCCTCCGTCGAGCTCCTGCACGTGTTGCGAACGGCGGCGGTGTAGGGGTGCCGACGAGAAGGATCTGATCGGAGCTGCCTGACTGCATCGCAGGCGGAGCTCCTGCTGGCGGTTGCGCTGTTCGTGGGCAGATCACATGCAGGCACTGATCGCGGGTGGATCACAGGCAGGCACTGATCACGCTGATCACGTCTGGGCGTGCGGGTGGATGGATGGGGGTCGCGGCCGGCGTTGATTGCGACCGAAAGTTTGGATTTTGATTCCATCTAACTTTGTGATGATCTGATTCTATTTGGGTTTATTTGCAACTTTTAATTTGAACATACCCCGCGTCAGTTATTTTGGGACGGAGGGAGTATGTTTCTTCTTCAATCGATTGATCGTGTTTCCCGGCAAGCACAATAGATTTTGCGTACGTGTGCTACTAGTATACGTTTCTTTTTCTTCTTCTGATCCGGGGAAAGAAATAAAGAGGACGGAGAGACAGCTGGTCTGTTGTGCTCTTGACCATTGGCTACCATGAACCGAAATGAACTGACCGCTTGACGAGCTCTCGGCTGGCTCCTTGTCGTCGCCAATCCCAAACAGCAGCAGATGCTTGTTCTCTATATCAAGTCCACGAGTACTTCTTGTATTGCCTTGTCGTGGCGTTCCAATACAGTACATCTGCGACGGTTTTGAGGATCATAGGTTACGTGTCTGAAGACGATCTTGTATTTCCTTGTCGTGGCGTCGAACCCGAATTCGAAGCATAACGAAGACCAGCCAGCCGTTGGTGCCTCCGGCGGTGGCTCCGGCACGGTAATCGCCTCACCGGTGAAGGGTTGTACGATCCTGATGACTTTTTCTCGTCGGTCGTGGAAGCAGAGAAGGCCGTTGGACGTTCCTACCATGTCCTCGGATACGTCGACGGTGAACCTTGTCGTGAGACGCCAACCCTCGTCGAAGAGGAACCCGATGCCACCGGTGCTCCGGCTGGAAGAGTGAGCGAACACGACCGTGTGGGTCGGTGCGTGTGATCCTTGGAGCGTTTGTGCCCTGATGAAGATTGGATCTGAGATTATGTCTCGCCATTCTTTGCAAACGATGCGGAGGCGGCGGAGAATGCTCGTGGGGAGACGGATCAGGATGCTGGCGATGACGTCGCGCGGGAGGAACGCTGCTGCGGCAGCGTCGGAATCGGCGGCCGGCGTCACCGCCTCGTTGTTGGACACTACGAGCGGAGGCATTGGAACAGCTGCGTCGATCGATCGGATCTGTGCTTGGGTGATTATATTCGTCGTGAGTCCCTAGCAATTTTTTGGCTGTGGGCCGGGCTATATGAAAAGAGCGAGTAGAAGACGGTTTCTGGTCAGAGTTGTAAATCACCTGGACTCTGATAAGTTCATACTTGTAAAAAAAAGATGTTAGACCCATGAACATACACGGTCGTACTCAAGGTTTGAATATGGAGTACTACTACTACGGACCGATCCGGAAACGATCCATGCGCCTGGGTCGAATGGTTTCGCCAGCGAAAAGCTCTGGCGGGCATGCGAGATAGAACTCTGGTGCCATTTTGACCGGGGAGAGGGGAGAACTATGGTGCCGGCGACGACGGGCGGCGGAATTGGGCAAGAGGATCGGGTTGTTGGCGAGAAGGAGGGTTTTAGTTCCTGAGATCGGCGCCGAGAAAATATAAGAGCTGCGGGGAAGTTTTGGAGGGTGGCCAAAAAGTTTTCTTCCCTAGCTAGTGGTTAAAAGAGGATCGGTTCGTTTCCGGTCTCTAAAAATCCTCTAGCCAGGGATCGGTTAGAGTTGCTGTGGAATCTTAGCTTCCCTCGAGAAAAAAGATGTGGAATCTTAGCTGTATATTTCCGTGTGCCTGCGATCTGGATCACCCGATATTGAACATAAGCCACGACGTTACTATTCGATCTGGACGGCGACCATGCATGGCTGCCACCAGGCCCACCGGATCCTGTTATAGCCGAGAAGCTCTCGTACGTCGCCGGTGAAACACGTACGTGTTGGCCGCGCGCCGCGACAAGGCCTATGTACGTCGCGCGCGCGTAACGTGTCGTACGTGGAGAGCTGGACCGCTGGCCGTCGCCGTCGTCGGGCGACCGAGAGGCGGCGTTGCGGACCAGCCAGACGGACGTGCGTACGTACGTGGATCGACGACGCACTCACAAGCGCACGCCTGTACTTCCACGTCGATCGTCGGAACTGGCCAGCCGGCAAAGAGAGGCAGCCACACAAGCCACTCCTCGAAACAGGCATACACCCAACTATATAAATATAGCAACCACGATTAAGATCGCTGCTGGGCCAAACAGCACAACGTCCAAAGACAAAACAAAGAAAAGAAAAGAAAAAAAACAAAGCCGACAACAGAGGCTCGACGAAAACGAGGACAACCCGCGACCGTTGCGCCCTCCAGCTACATTCTACCACATGCCTAGCACTCTGAAGCACCGCGCACCAAGCAACACCTTCAAAAAGGAAGGCGACGATGACGACGCTGCTGCCCGGACTAGGCCTAGGGTTTCCCCCGGTACGCGCCGAGAGGTGGGAAAGAGGTACACCCGACGTCCTTCAGAAAGGACGATGGCCCCCGCAGGTGTCACCGCGTCTGTGTCAAGATGACAAAGATTTCTCCCGACCCCTAAAAAAACACACTCTCGGACGCTCTGCAGTGCTCCACCATGCTCGACGCCCACTAACGCACGCCACCACGGTCTTGCAGCCGCCTTCGCCGTCTCACCGTGACACACGAAGTAAGGCCGGTATGATAGAAAAAAAGGACTTTGATGAAGGTTGCCGGAACAACAACGCGCGGGAGGGAACAGCCTCCACCACCGGAAGGCGGCAGCCGACCGGATACGGACACAAAGGCAAACCAGACCCTCCTGGTCTGGCCGAACCCCAAGGGTCCGTGAAGCCCCGGTCGTACTGCAGCAGGGGAACCGTCATCCCAAGCCGTCCCCACACTAGCCCCTACTTCTCCTTCCACCAAGAGATCAACCGCCACTGTCGATCCCTGCCGCCAAGTAGCAGCACCAACACCACCGCGTGCACCCGGAAGAACCGGACCATCACCGGTCTGAGGAACATCACCTAGGCCCGCAAGGACGTGGAAGGACAATCCTGACGAGCATAGCAGCTCCGTACCGCTTACGGAGCCGAGCAAGAGTGTTAGACGAGTGCGAGATCCAGACCCACCCGGCCAAAATCCAGCACCCCGGCCGCAACGCAGCCAGGAGAAGGAGCCCAGCCGTGGTGAGCAGGGGCCCTGGCTGGTGCCCGCCTGGTCCAGATCGGGCCCTGCAGGCGCCGTTGCCGGGAGCCGCTGGCTGGTGCCACACAAGCCACTCAGCAGTGCCTTGCAAGCATCCCCGCGTGCTCCACACGCCTGTACGTCCACGTGACCGCGTACGTCTTTCGGCCATCACCCTTGGCCTTCACCCGGGACGACCCTGCCAGCCAGGGCTGTGGAAGCCAAATGTTCCCTGACATCAACTGGCGCCGGCCAGAAAAATGCGTGCTGGATTTGTGTTACTCGTGGAAATACATACTGGAATTAATAGATACTTAATTTTTTGGGAGTGTCTAGATCTGAGGCATATGAAAACTTATTATGTCTAAGTTGTTGATGTTATTCTAATATTTATGTTAATTCTCAGTTTCAACCTAGTTATAACTCATAAGATTTGTACTAATTCTTAGTTGTAATCTAGTTGCAACTCATTAAATTCTTAGTTACACCCGAATTGCAACTCACGTGTAAATTTTGCACGAATCATGAGGTAAATCGAACAGTGAAAGAAACGACTACGACTTAATAAGTTCTCAGTGAGAACTAGCAAATCCGTAATTATTTTTAGAGCATATATATGATGAATCTAGACTAGAGACGCCAGCAGCCATCAGGTGATCAAATTTAACACATGTAGTTTGTTCCTACTTGTGCCACCAGACCAGGTCGACTTGCACGGCCAGTTAATTGGCCATATATGGAAGGGGTTAGTGTGATGATCGTTCCTTCTTAGAGCATCTTCACTCGTCTATCCAGTAGGCTGATCTGGACGCCGAAAATTGGCTTAGTCGCATATCCAAGGACCTGTTTTCGTCCAGATTTCGGTATGTTTTGGTCCGGTCTACCCAGGCCGAACCCATGATTCTGGGTACGCCATGGGAACACCGGACGAAGCGAATTCGACGAGTGGACCCACCTAGTCAGCATATATTCGCCCTTATTTATCCAAAATTCGCCCATATTCAACCAAAGTTCGCCCATATAGACCATATTCGTCCAAAGTTTGTCCATGTAGACCATATTCGTCCAAAGTTCGCCCAAAGTTCGTCTGTATCGCCCATATTTGTCCAAATTTCGCCCAAAGTTGTCCATATAGACCAGATTCGCCCAAAGTTCGTCCAAAATTTGGGCATATTCGCCCAAAGTTGGTCTGTATCGACCATATTCGCCCAAATTTCGCCCATATAGACTAGATTTGCCCAAAGTTCGCCCAAAATTCGGGCATATTTGCTCAAAGTTCGTCTGTATCGCTCATATTCGCCAAAAGTTTGCCCATAGTTCGTCTATATCGCTCATATTCACCCAAAACCGCTTATATTCGCCCAAAGTTTGCCAAAATTTGTTAAAGTTTAGCCAAACGCGAGAACTCGTTTGGATACTCGAGTGGAAAACTGGGCATACCCAGGCCGAAATCAAGCTTCGTCTGGCCAAAAAAAATGTCCGGATTTCAGGCTGGGTTGTCCAACGAGCAGAGATGTTCTTAAACCACGCAGAGAGATCTCGAAGAAAAAAAGGCAGGCAGACCCCAAGACGGAGGGAGATTCCACCGCACTTTTTGCGTTTGATACAAGCTTCATGGCATTGATAACCGGATTCAGTCAGACGACCGGTATATACGCCTACTACCTCCGTTTTTACTACATTCGTTTTAAATATAAGATATTTTATAATTTTATAAAACAAATATATCTAGACTTTTTTATGTGTAAGTTTACTTTAAATCTAAGTTAACCTATATATTAAAAAAGTTTAGATATATTTCCTTTATAAACATAAAAACATATTAGAATTATGCTAGTACACCTACCAACTAGACTGTACTCCCTCTGTTTCAAAATATAAGATGTTTTAGTTTAGTGAGGAAATATATCTAGACTTGTTCTAGTGTGTAGATTCACTCCAAACCTGAGTGAACCTATATATTAAAAGTAGTTTAGATACATTTGCTTTACAAAACTAAAACATTTTATATTTTAAAAGAAGGAAGCACGTGTGATGTATCCTCGCTTCATGTACCACCGGAATCGTGGATGGGAGGACAAACGCACTCAAAATATCTCGGCCAGTCCGTCAAAACGCGTTTGCTCCAATTAATCGGTCTGATACTAGCTTACTCGTGCTGCCTTGAGAGGCCAAAGTCAGTCTAAGGTAGGATTGGAAATACGGAATGGAATGTACGTTCATCCAAGGCGCAACTTAAACAAATTCAAAACATAACATAAAGAACTATTCATCCCAAGTCCAGATAATGGTATATTTCATAATCTTATCTCAAAATAGGCTTTCACCCAGCTTTATAAATAAATCAACCCGATGAGATCGCTGCTGGCCAGACAGCACAACGCCCAAAAAAAGAGACGCAACACGATACAAAAAGCACGGATGAACATGTCCAAAAAGAAAAAAAAAACACAGATGGCAGTGAGTCGACTAAACAAGAACGATCCGAGACCGATGTGCCCACCGACTATGTCCCACCACGCTCCAAGCCCTCCGATGTACCCGTACCAAGCAGCACCCTCGCGGAGGGAGGCGCCGACGCTCGACGCAGATACCCGGACCATTGAACTGGTCCTAGGGTTTCCCCCGGTACACGGGGCACATAGGGAGAGGGATCTCCGCGACGCCCTCCAAGAAGGAAATGCGCCACTCGAAAGCGGCACCGCGGCGGAGTCGGCTAAGCCGACAAGGATTTCTCCTGATCCCCTCCCTACCAAGGCGCCCCGAGGCACACCGGAGCACCACCACCAACCTTGTCACCCACGAGCCTGCGCCACCACGCTCTCAAAAACACCCTCGCCGTCTCTTCGAGGACCTTGGAGTGCGTACTGCAAGACGGAGGACCATGCCGTCGCGAGACGAGGTACCGCGGCACCGAAGCCGTGCGGGAGGGACCAACCTCCACCACCAAGAGGTGGTAGTCGACCGAACAGGGTATCCGGGGCACACCAGGCCTCGACAGGCCCGACCGGGCCCAGAATGGGCCCGTGAAGCCCCAGTCACCCCGCTGCAACAGGCAAGGCACGATAGCGCAGTCCCAAGTCCTAGCGGAGTCGCCGCCTCCATCTCCAGTAGGTGCAGCACCCGCCAGCAGGGCGGCCCACCCAGGCACGAGGGGCCCAAATCTGGGTCGAGCCCAAACTCGCAACGCCGGAGTACTCAACTCGCAGCAGTCTGCGTCGTCACCCCGCCGCCCTACCGGCCGCGCGCCGGACCGCCGCCTGCGGAGGAACTGTCTCACCCACCGTGCGCCGCCAAGCCCGGCCCAAAATGACCCAGGTCAGGTCCAAAGGGCCCAGATCTGGGCCTGCAGGACATCACCGGCCGGTGGCCGAGCTTGCACCAGCCACCATCGCCACCAACTGGAGGCGCCACCGCGACGCCACCATCCACCAAAGTCGCGCCGAACCTCCGCCAGGGCCAGGGAGCACCACCCGGAGCCGAGCCACCCCACGCGAGGACGCCTCCGGAAGGGGAAGGGCAGGAAGCCGCCGACGCTGACGCCGCCCGGGCCTTGCTCGCGGACGCACGCCGACGACGGCGGTGGGGGAGGAGGTGGGGGAGCTACCGGAGGAGGGGGGCCGCGGCGGCGTGACCAGACGCCCGTGCCGGGGGCGTCCAGTCGCGAGAGCGTGGTTTTTTTTCTGGTATGCGGTATGTCCATTTCATAATCTTCTATGTACTGACGATTGAAGTTTTAGATATTTGAACAGTACGTGAGCTACTACATATGATGAAAGTACACAAGCATGGTAGTGGGTCCACCTGCCACAACAAAGAACATCGAAGCTATGTTGAGTTAAGGGCCTCTTTGATTTGCATATATTCCATACACCTGGAATAGGAAAAACAGGAAAAGGACATCAAATGTTTGAATCACGGGAATTGTAGAAATACAAAATCCCAACTGATATGGTTTTCCTATTTGGTACGTATGTACTCTTTTCGTCCTAAAATAGATGTTCTCAAATTTGTCAAAAATAGAATGAATCTAAACACTATTTAATATATAGATTCATCCAAAATTTGAAAAACGTAAGACATTTATTCTTAGACGGAGGGAGTATGTTTTTCTATTAGTGTTCTCACTTATCTTCTGGATGTCAGATTTCCTAAGATTTTCTTTTCTATGTCAGTCAAAGGAAAAAAAAGATACTCCGATGATTTCTTTGTACGCATCAAAATGTGCTCTAAAATGGACAATTTCATGGGACTTTAACCAAAGAGGCCCTAAACTATCTACAGTTGTAAAATAGAGGATTGTTTTCCGAAAAGGGGAGGTGTAAATAGAGGATTGAGTTCAGCTCTTGGGAATTTCAACAAAGATCATCGATGTAATATAATACTCCATCCGTTCCAAAATAAATGTCTTAGATTTGTCAAAATTTGGATGAACCTAAATAGTGTCTAGATTTATTTAAATTTTGAAAAATATGAGACATCTATTTTGAGACGGAGGGAGTATATATTTGACTTAATGGCCTCTTGTATTTTCAGTATTCTGCACGAGTAAACAGCTCTTGTATTCTCAATATTCTGCACGAGTAAACAGAGGGTTGCCCTCAGTTGTTAAAATCGCTTAAATGAAGAAGATACAAGGATCCAACTGATGATGTTATATTGACCATATTCATGGAAATTTAAATATTTATCTTTTATATAAACAAAATATATGCCCTACTAAACCACGGTCAAAGTCTCACTCTGACTCCCACCAATGAGATAGCTACTGATTGGACCGTCGGCCCAATAGGTTTTCTCCTTGTAAGCTGAATGCCGGATGTCCATATAAGATGGCATACGGGCAGCCGTTAGGGCAAGAGACAACGATCAATCTCACCTCGCACAGGCGAACCACCATCAAACCCTCTATAACCTCCAGCTTTATCGGATCTAAACGGGATAAACTTGTGTGCTCCCCGTCCTAGACATGTCACGTTTCATAGCCCCTCTCGATCCACTCCTCGAGGAACCACTAATGACGTACTTATCATCAATATGACAACATGGCACACGAGCCACATCAAACTCTTGCAACTTTGGTCGAAACTACAATCCCTGGGTTGTTGACGTCTTGGTACTATCATCACGGTCTATAGTTCAGATTTGTGCTAAACTTAGCAGTTCTATTTGTTTTGTATATGTACCGTTCTATTTTTTTTTGGAAATTAGCATGTGCTCCACTTTGCAAAGTTTCAAAAAATGTTTCTTTGAGTTTTCACACAGATTCTTGTTTCACAAAAAAATTGTATGAATGATTGAAGATTCAACATAGTTTTATATTTGTTTTATACATCCCTCAGTTTTTTATACATGCTTTAATGGATATCTTCTCATTTTTGTATATGTTTCACCAAGGTGTGAAACTTTTGTGAATTAG
This sequence comes from Avena sativa, assembly GCA_916181665.1. NCBI lineage: Eukaryota > Viridiplantae > Streptophyta > Magnoliopsida > Poales > Poaceae > Avena > Avena sativa. The sequence goes on from OV702297.1 coordinate 413,843,686, forward strand.
CCGTTAAACTTTAGTTAAATTGTGTGTTTTTAAATGTACGCAGATTCAACATATTACACTTTATGTTCTAGACTACACATGTTTTCTTGAAAGAACACAATTGTGTGTTTCCCTAAAAAAGAACACAAATAGTTCCGTATATGTAACTTTTTGGTGAAACTTTGGTTGAAATTCGTGTGACACCCAATAAAACATTTACAAAATGACCTAGAGATGCAGTCCTTAAAACAAAACAATCTATGTGCACATTTTCCCGAAGCACATGTTGAATCTGTAGAACGATGACCCTCTCGGCCATTGGTTGCATGTTTTATATAGGCAGGAAAAAGGCCCCTACGTGATAGTACAAGATAGGTACGTGTACGATCGAAGTATTACTCACTCGATCTACAAATAAGTGTACTTCTAAGTTTGTCCTAAGTCAAAGTTAGTAAAAATTGACTAACTTTATAGAAAAACTTGACAATATTTAAGACTCTAAATTGGTATAGTAGATTGGAATTATAGGTCCTATATGTATAACTAGATCGTTAATTTAACTAGTAAAATATAAGTTATATAGCAAAAAATTATGCCGCTAAAAGGTTATAGTATCTAAAGTTTCTACTGGTATAATTTTTGTGTTATTCTATTTATATTGTGTCGGTCAAATTGAAAACCTAGCTAACCGTGCATGTCCTATAAACCTAAATGAAGGGAGTATGTTTTCAAATTTAGTTTCATAATATATTAATTTGATTTAATATATTTTATATTTATATATAATTTTTTTAAAATTTAATAAAGTTTAACTTAGGCAAAAAGACGGAGAGAGTACATACTCTAACAGCACGAATCTGAAAACATTTGACGCCGAAAACAGTGCCATGATACTCTGGATTTCTGTGTGCTCTGGATCGAATCTTAAAACCAGAATGTTAACTTATTATTCGATCTGGACGGCGACCGCACATGCACATGCATGGCCGCGACCGGGGCCACCGGATCATGACGCCGGGAAGTTCTCGTACGTCGCCGGTGAAACACGTGTTCGCCGCGCGCCGAGACAAGCTGCGCGAGCTACGTAACGCGCGCGTAACGTGTCGTGGAGAGCTGGACTGCTCGCCGTCGCCGTCGCTGTCGTCGGGGCGACCGAGACGTGCGTGCGTACGTGGACCGGCGACGTACTCACAAACGCACGCCTGTAGGTACACGTCGTCGGAACTTGCCAGACGGGAAAGAGAGGCAGCCGCACAAGCCACTCAGCGGTGCCTTTGCAAGCATCCCCGCGTGCTCCACACGCCTGTACGTCCACGTGAACACGTACATTTTTCGGCCACCACCCTTCAACAAGAAAACAGCAACCATCGCTAGTGAAAAAATCGTAGATTAGAACAAACCGACTTGCTAACACATCAATAAACACAAAAAAGATCGATTTTCACGGATCCGTCAGACACACGACTTCACGCTTTTTCTGTCGACGCTAGACACACCATCGGAGGAAGTATACGGCAGGGAGCCATAGACGACAAACTTATTCTGGTTTTTAGATATTATCGCCGTCCTGCCATTTTAGAAAAAAAAATCACTAAAATCAGGCTAAACAAAGAACGAAACCTCCCGCCGACAAGGTACCGTCGTCCGCCACATCTTCAAGGCCTCTAGGCCGTCTGAGACGAAACAGACTGAGGACGTCGCCAATGAGGGAAACAAAACCCTAGATGGGTTTTGGAGTCGCCTCATGATCTCCTCTCTCCTCCCTGTACATACAGGTTTGCTTGTCTCTTTCCCTAAATAGATACTGGAATTAGCAGATAATTATTTTTTGTAAAGGGTATACGATGAATCTCGAGTAGAGAAGATAATTATTTTTTGTACAGGGTATACGATGAATCTAGACTAGAGACGGCAGCAGCCAGCAGGTGATCAAATTTAACACATGTAGTTTGTTCCTACTTGTACCACCAGACCAGGTCGACTTGCATGGCCAGTTAATTGGCCATATATGGCAGGGGTTAGTGTGATGATTGTTCCTTCTTAAGCCAGACAGAGGCAGGGATCTCTATAAAAGAAGTCAGACATAGAGAGAGATTCCTCCACATTTCTTGCGTTTGGTACAGATTTGTTGTAGCTAGCGCACGGAGGATTCAGTCAAACGAGCCGCCCGTATACTCCTAACTGTACGTGTACCATGAAGTGCCCTCACTCCATGTACCACTTGAACCGCGTGTATGGAAAGACAACGCACTGGAAAATATCTCCGTGAGTTTGTCAACGCATTTTGGTGCAACTGATCTGTGCACTGTACATGCATGCTGGAATGGGCGAGGCGGTTAACAATTCTCTGTCAAGATTGTGGAAAATACAAAAATAATACACATGTAAAACAAGAACGAAAAGAATGAATCACATAAATTGTAAAAAATACTAGCTCTACCCCAAATTAGTTGACTCAAATTTATACCATTAATACTAAATCATGTGTGGACACAGTCGAATCTAGAAAAATCTAAATCAACTAATTTGTATCAAAGGGATACAAAAATCCAACCAAGGCCCTGTTCGATTAATCCACCTAGAAATGGATTAGAGGGGATTGGAGAGAATTAGAAAGGATTTTGACTTGGGTGGGATCTAACCCAGATCCATCCACGTGGATCCAACCCAATCCCACACTAACTGAACGGGGCCTAATAGTGTTTTTTAGTGTTTGTCAAAACGTGTGAACCAGTTATCGTTGTAGATGTCAGCTTTCCTACGATTTTATCCTTTTCAATGGCATATATGAAGAAAAGAACCGCAGTGGTTTTTTTCCTTGTACAAATTACAAAACCAAATTCGGCCTTGTTTGGTAGTAGAGGTTTTGTGGGGATTGTCCCCACCAAACCCCAATTTCCCACTTATTTTTAAAACAATGTTTTGTTTCAGTGTATTAGAGGAGATTATTCTGACTTTTTCCCAATTTTCCTTGAATCCCTAGTGCATTTTTCTCAATGCCCAATACACTACCCCTATCTAGTGTATTGTTGGGTATTGGATTTTTTGTTGGGATTTAAGAGGATTGGGTGAAGATAGGGTTTTACCCAATCCCTTTGAGGATTATACGCTCTAATCCCCACTAAACCTCCGGTACCAAACATGGCCTTCATGGGAATTTCAGTATTCTGTTTTGCCACGTACCGTGGTCAAAGTCTCGCTCCCACGGCCCCACCAATTGAGAAAACGGCACCCGCCAGGTGCCAGCATTGTGAAAGGACGCGCTCCTTCTCCGAGGAGCGGGCACATCGCACACCGACGTGCCAAGCCGGATTACCGGAGAATCGATGGATCCCCACCCCACCCCAGTTTCTCCCCTGCACGCCACCGATCACCAGCCGCGTTCGTTCCCGCCCTCTCCGGGCCGAGGAGGAGGAGGAGAGAGGCCGTACACAACCGCGACGTTTCCCGACGCCTCACTCCACCTCCACCCGCTGTGTCCTTCCTTGACCCCCGCGCGCCCTAACCGCTCTTCTATAACTCCCTAAACCGAGCTGGCCGACGATCCAATCATCAGTAGCTATCTCTGCCGCTCGTTGAACAAACGACGAATCCAATAGAACTCCCTCTCCCTCCTCCCTCCCCCTGTGCCTCTGCCAGTGCCGCACGCACACGCCACTCCGCTCGATCGATCGATCTCCTGCAGTCTTGGAGCCACTGGATCTGGTCGTTGCTTAATTTCTCCGGGTTGAGGCGTGCAAGCAATCCCACAGCGTCTGCCTCTTGCTCCCGTCCCGCAGGTTAACTAGCCGGCGACCTAGCCGACCCTGCTGCTCCATAGGCTCTTCCTTTCTCGGCACCTGGTCCAGCGGCCCACTTTTGGTTTGCTTGCCTCCGCGCGAGGTGAAGAAAGCAGATAAAGCCTGATCAATCAAGAGGGGAGCAGACAGACAGACAGACAGACAGACATGGCCACCGCCGCTTCCACCATGTCCCTGCTCCCGCTCTCCCACCTCAAGCAGCTGCACCACCAGCGCCGCCGGCACGCCGCCTCCCTGCTCGTGCTCGGGCGCCGCAAGCGATTCCTCGTGCCGGTAAGAACCATCTCCATCGATCGCCTGCTATCCCTGGCCGCACCACGTTCTGCTGCCGGTGACTCGACCTGCTGACTCTGTTTTTGCTCGCGAGTGCAGAGGGCTCGGCTGTTCGGCCCGGCGATCTTCGAGGCGTCGAAGCTGAAGGTGCTGTTCGTGGGGGTGGAGGAGGAGGGCTCCAAGCACCCGGGGAAGCTGCCGCGCACCTACACGCTCACCCACAGCGACGTCACGGCGCGCCTCACGCTGGCCGTCTCGCACACCATCCACGCCGCGCAGCTGCAGGGCTGGTACAACCGCCTGCAGCGGGACGAGGTGGTGGCCGAGTGGAAGAAGGTGCGGGGGAGCATGTCACTGCACGTCCACTGCCACATCTCCGGCGGACACTTCCTCCTCGACCTCATCGCGCCGCTACGGTACTACATCTTCCGCAAGGAGCTACCCGTGGTACGTCCTACGTTACCTTTCTTTCTTTCAGTAGCCACGAGCTCGTTTAGGGCAGCATTTGGACCACTGGCTTCTTTGCGAGAATTGTAGACCACTAGTAGTAGTTTCTTTGCGAGAATTGTAGACGTGATCCAGCACAGCGTGGTCCGAGATCTGACATCCATATCCGTTAGCATGTGAAGTTTCATTGCTATCTACAGTACATAGGAGATTTTGCTTTGGCACGGTGCGGCATAATTAGACAATATCCTCTGATGTCTGACTCTGCTTCCGTTCCGGTCCGGCATGTTTGGTTGCAGGTTCTCAAGGCGTTCGTGCACGGCGACGGCAGCCTGTTCAGCAGCCACCCGGAGCTGGAGGAGGCCACGGTGTGGGTCTACTTCCACTCCAACCTCCCGCGCTTCAACCGCGTCGAGTGCTGGGGCCCGCTCCGCGACGCCGCCGCGCCATACGACGACGAAGCCCCCGCCGCCGATGCCACACTGGCCATGACGGCCGCGGACGAGCCGCAGCAGACAATGCCTACGTCCGGCGAGTGGCCGCGGCGGTGCCCCGGGAAGTGCGAGTGCTGCTTCCCGCCAGAGTGCCTCATCCCCTGGCCGCACGAGAACGACATGGCAGCGGCCGCCACCGACGCCGGCCAGCCGCCGCAGTGACGTTCGCCGCAGATTGTTCAGCTCGCGCATGCAGGTACATAGGTACACGGTCCGTCATCCGATCCAACGCAGCAGTCGCATGCAGTGGCGCCAAACAACACCACCCATCTGCATGCGCTGCGCTATTCTTTAATTGGTAGCTAGTAGCATAATTAGCTCAGCTCTACTTAGATTAGTTAGCTAATTAATCCATCAGCGCCATGGATGTACTGCAGCTTGTACATACATACAATTGTTAGGCGGTGAGCAAACACACACATAATTGGAAGAACTGGAGTGTACGTATTTGTGTATACTAGTAGCAAATAAAGCATTTCATGTAATTAGCTCGAAATGGTCAACTATGAATTCGTTCAGTCGTGTCGCGATCAGGATGGTAGGTGTCGGTCGAGGTTGATCGGGACTCTGCTGGACTCGGGAGTCGTTCCGAGTTTGGCCAGCGTGTGCACTGAAACTGAAAAGAGTGTTGTGTTGGTAACAGTTGCTGTCAGCAATTGCGTGCCGGCATGGGGAAGATGGCCGTGTCAGGAGGAACTTTCTCACGAGTAATCGATTCGATCGAGCTGGTCGATTGACAGTCACTGGGTTAACTGGATGGAGCACAAAGCTTGGCGTCATTGCTGGGATCTGCAACTTTGTCTGCAGCTTGTGGTGGTTCATGCGTGCAAGCCTTGCCATCCTTCTACCGCTAAAACCGTACGGCTCTATTACTGACCACGTCATCGCGAGTTCTTACTTTGTTGCATCAGTGACATAAATAATTTTGTTATTCAGTTTACCGGACTACCAAATATATTTTTTTAAAGATAAATACATGTGAGGCCTTAACGAGGAAACCTAACCCTAAGGTGCATGCGGTGCTTTAAACAAAAATAACCCATTTATATAACAAATTTAAATAATAAATTTTTTTTGAAAAAAATTCACACGAACTAACCCTTTTTTGCGGCTCCCGCCATGACGGCGCTGCATAAGAGGCTGCAACTCCACCTGCCGTGGCGCCGCACAAGTGACATGCTGGCTCGGCCGCCGGCGGGGTACGTGGCGCCAGGCGGTGGGCCTAGCCCCGTCCGTGCTGCGCCAGGAGGGGCGGAGCCACGCGCAAGCCTGCGGCGCCGTGGGAGCTGGCGTCGTAGCTGCAGCGCCTGGCGCGATAGACTTATGTATTGATGGATTGGCGGGGGAGTTGTTAGAAGAAATCGAGAGAGAGAGAGAGAGGGAGAGACAAATGATTCAACTTTTATTTTATTCCACTGATGATCAGTCTATTTATACAAGGGGAACGGACACATGTATGGGCCACGTCCGTTCGGAAAGGGTGTGAGAAGTCGGTGGACAAACCCACCGACATAGGAAGGATTATCATTTAATTAACCTATAGATTAAATACTAACACTCCCCCTAATCCTTCCTTGTCCTTGCTCGATCAATCATCTTGGAATCATCTCCTCCAAAAACCCTGTGAGAAAAATATGAGGAGTAGTGTGTACGATATGTTGCTAAAACTCCTTTAAACCCAGTGGGAAAATAAGAAGAAAATGATGCAACATATAATAGTCAGATATGCTGTTAAAACTCCTTCAAACTCAGTGGGAAAATAAGGAGAAAATGATACAGCATATAATGATTATTGCCTCCGAGTTAACTCCATATGAGAAAAATCTTGTAAAAGGGAAAAACCCATAGAGTTTAGAGGACAATATATATGTTATGTATACTTTCCTAAAAACCCTGGTGGGGAAAAAGATAGTATTACATATGATCTTGTGTTGATACTACCTCATTAAAAACCTTGATGAGAACCTGGATAGTAAACTCATAAAGGGAAAAAGAGTGTAATATGATGCATTGAATAGGAGTCGTACAGGGCGATACTCCCCCTGATTCTTGCAAATCATGAAGCCGTCGAATACCAATTTTATGAAAACATTTCTGAAATGTTAAAGTTGGTAGAGACTTCGTGAATAGATCAGCGATGTTATTATCGCATGATTTGACTCGCAAGATGTTTATTCCCTGACTCTTCTGGAGTTCATGGAGATAAAACAATTTAGAGGCAATATGCTTAGTGATATTGCTCTCGATGTATCATATTTACATCTATGCAACACAAGCAACATTATCTGTGTAGATAATGGTCGATGATTCGAGAGAACCGATACCACATGACTCATGTATGTGGCTTATCATTCTGTAAAGCTACACATGCCAATGATTCGAGAGAACCGATACCACATGACTTTGTGTTTGAGAATGATTGGTAGGTGTAGTCACCGAAGTCTATTTTGAAGACATCAATAAAGTGACACTTATACCATATAGGTACACATTATAGGGATCATTTAAGTTGCAAACATCAGTGTATTCTGATGATATTGGAGTTCAGATTTCTCTGAAATTACAAGAAAAGGTCAAATAATGTGTGGTGCCTTGGAGATATCGAAAGATATTCTTGGTTCCCAACCAATTGTGTTGGTGGGTCCAATGGCATTGGGATATGGAACTTCAAGTCTCAACATCCCTTCTACATCATCACGTGGTTTGAGTGAATCATTTCTCTACGTCTAGAGATCGAATAACCGACATGGGAGATGGATATGACTTGTGCATTTTATGTTTCTCCAATATTTATAATATAGGCAACTTGGTGTACCATAAAACTTGAGTGAGGTAGCTTGACTTGTAGTATCAAGCATTGTTTGGGTTTAACCAAATCCTTTATCTCAAATTCAGTCTTTTAGATGATCACGTGCTTCGTCATTGCAGGAATAATCCTTATGTATGACAAACATACATGGGTAATCATCATTGTAGGAGTAATCCTTGTATATAAGGAACTCACTACGTCGGTTGTACCAAAATATACCGACAATAGTAAGCCATATAATGACTTATCGACTTTTACACAATGCATGTTGCATTTATATTTCGATTAGGATAGAGATTCCATCGGGAACCATACATGTCCAAATCTAGTGATCCACATGAAATGTAGTCACTACATCTATCAACTGCATAGATAGATGATTTCGTACTGCCAATGATATAATTATCGGAAAATTTTGAGGATTCCAATCCTGTCTGGAGAGTAGGTCTCGAATCTCTGCGAAAACCCGACCTTATGCTACAAGCCTTGCTTTCTCACCACCTTGTTGTTCTCTAGAAGAAAACATGTTGAATCCTGTATAGGGAATTAAATTGGAGGAGCGAGGCCAATTCTGCTTGGATTGCATCCTTTGTTTGTTTCAGTCCGAGTGAGTGATTTACACTCTGCCATGGCCATGGTCTATGGATCTGAATCATTGTAAAGGTTTTCGCAATCATACAAGATAAATGTTTATCGACAGTTGTAGGCTTTTGTTGTATGATTCTCCAGAATCAATATAGTTAGAGGAAATCGCATCCACCTATGATGACTCTTCGTGATTTCCCAATACGCGTGAGTCCAGGTATTCCGATGTCCTAGCCAGTGTGTGCAAGCTGAAGCTGGGTTGTGGAAGTTTCCCTTCCACTGGGTGTATACTACCCATAAGGTGTTTGTTAACGCTAGGTTAACGTGCATTTACTGACTTAGAGGATTTCTCCTCAATTTCCTTTGTTGCTTGCGGGAAGCTCGATCCTGGTTAGAGGTCGTACTACTCCCCCTCTTCGGAAATGGGGAGTTGAGTGGTTTTTATTGGTACCTCCACTCTTTCAGGCGCATTTCTAGCCGGGTTATAGGATTTTATAACCCCTTTAGATCAGTAAATGGTTTTGGCATGTTATTTGCATATGTTGCAAATGTGTGAATGTTGAACGTATAGTTCAAAATCTTGTATACGTGGATATATGGTGAAACGTGTAGTCTCAATTGATTTCCTGGCATTCTATGTGGTACTTGAATTTTCCCCCTAATGCCCTGGAAATAATCCATCCTTGGATATAGCAATAAACATACTGGACAATGAATGGATCCCACAAGAAGGGTTTCAGGTACTTTGTGATCGACGAAGATCTGTACCCCACATTGATCTCTAGTCGGTGGGCCCTCTTAATGTATGTTGCGGTGGTGAGATCGATACGCATGAAGCGCTTCCGAACTTACGCAGATGGCCGGGGAACATGGCAACAGTCTATTTCGGAAAGAGATAGACAAATGATTTAACTTCTATTTTATTCCACTGATGATCAGTCTATTTATACAAGGGGAACAGACACATGTATGGGCCACGTCCGTTCGGAAAGGGTGTGAGAAGTTGGTGGACAAACCCAGACATAGGAAGGATTATCATTTAATTAACCTATAAATTAAATCCTAACAAGAGTAACGGCCTGCGGCGCCAAGCCGTGTCTGTGTTGCGTGGAGCGTTATGGCGCTGCTTTGATTTTGTGCGTGCCAAACAGAGCCTGGAGAAGTACATCATACCCAAGCTCTTTGACCGCACCGTTGCGGCGTCGCCCGAGGACATGGTGGCCGATGCCGAGGTCTCAGAGACGATTGGCCTCCTGCAGCGATTCATGAAGCCTGAACACTTGGACATACCCAAGGTCCTGCACAACGAGGCTTCGTGGCTGTTAAGACGATGTTCTCTGTTCTCAGTTTCGTTTAATAATCTCACTTTACATGGAAACAGTAGGTTTCTGCTGCAATCAACGATTTTCCGTTAGGTGGCTTTACATGCTGCATCGATGTAGTTTCTTACTAAGTTGAGTACAACTGAATCCCCATCAGTTAAAGTCCATCAAAAACACAATCTGGCACAGTACGTGGTTGCCATGGAAGAAATCGACTCACCGGAACTTGTAGGTAGGTCACTCCAAAGTCCTTAAGGTGATCCAACATTGGATGACCCCCTGATCCGAATGACCTCCTCCAGGGTGTCGTAAGGAGGCCCGGCCACCGCCAAGAGCTGCAGGATTGAAGTTCACATCGATCAACTTTTCTCAATGTGAATTTTTGCTGTTTCTCCGTTATGTTTGTTACCTCATGTCCAGGGTGCAGAAACGCGAACATGGCACAGGCGATGGCATGCGTGCCGGAGAAGAACTGGCAACCAGCAAGAAAGAAGAAGAGGTCGCCAGTTGGAGCTAAGATCAGTGCATCAGTCGAGCTCAGCAACATAATGGTTGTGGAGGGAATTACCTGGGAGCGACAGCCTCAACGCCTACGACGTGGGTGAAGACGAGTCTAGGGCTCTAGGCGTCTAGCACTTCCTGGCCGCCGGCGTTGTCGTGGCCGTACCCTGTCGACCCACCCGGCGTCAGGCTCAGATTGGCACGCACAAAATCAAAGCAGCGCCACCCCCATGACACCGCACCGTCGGCACGGCCTGCCACGCCCGGCGCTGCACCTGCGGCGCCAGCTCCCACGGCGCTGCAGGCTTGCGTGCGGCTCCACCCCTCCTAGCACCGCACGGACGGGGCTAGGCCCATGGCCTGGCGCCATGGCCCCCGTCGAGCTAGCGTGTCACTTGTGCAGCGCCACGGCAGGTGGAGTTGCAGCCTCTTATGCAGCGCCGTCGCAGCGGGAGCTGCAGAAAAGGGTTAGCCAGTGTGAAATTTTTTCGAGAAAGATTTATTATTTAAATTTGTTATATAAATGGATTGTTTTTGTTTAAATTGCCGGGGCATGCTAAGCATTCCTCGGGTGTCGATGACATTGATCTGCACAGTACATCTGTGTGGTCAACGCTCCCGCACATCTAAAGAAACAGTAATGCTACGTCTACAGACTCCACTTACGGAATCAGGCATACGGGATTACGTGGTGTAAAAGTGGTGGCTCACGATCCTAAAATGACGGAACATGAAAAAATATGAACCAATCCGGTGGTTACACTTTATCCCGTAAAATATTTCCGTAACCAAACTCCCGTAGGTCTAGCATTATTGCTAAAGAAAACACCCATGACGCCAATCGCGCCCACGCCGACTCCCACCGTCCACGAGAAAGCATTGTGTCCCGTCAGCAGCACTTGCCACCCGCGCCAGCGGCTTCTTGGGTAGCACCACTCCCGTTCCTTGGTAGCAAACCCATCGTTCCTTGGTAGCACCTCCACTCCTAACTCCTTCTAGACCTCTGACTTGCAGCATCAAAACTACGGCAAGTAGGAGTCTCGTCACCAATGGGTAGTATCGATGCCCTCCTTTTGTAGCATCTCCGCTCGCCTATGGTAGCACCGACATACTTTTTTTGGTAGCATTGACGAACTGTGATGGAAGCAGAATCCGATCATCGATAGTAGCAGCCTCAACCGCCGATGGCAGCAACTCCTCCCTCCGATGGCAACAACTCCGACCATCGATAGCTGCCGCCGACCGTTGGTAGCAAATTTGTTGGCCGCATGTAGCATCGCCAGCTCCCATCCATACCACCGCCATCTACCCATTGCAACAGCGTCTCGGTTGGGAGAAACTGTGCCCGTCACTGGAATCACCGTCGGCTTACGACGGTAGCATCTCCGGCATGCGAGGAGTAGCACCGCCGTCATCTCCGGTAGGCGAGGAGTAGCACCTTCTTTAAGCAAGTCTCTACCATGCAAAATGCTCCTCCATGTAAATGAGGCTAATTTGGGGGCATTTAGATGCCATGAACTCCCCTTCTTTGCAGTATCTTCCATGCAGCACACGAGAGCACAAAATAGGAATAAATAAGGAGAGACCAGGTCTCCTGTCGCCATCCCCTTGCAGGAATAAATTGTTCCAAAACCCGTCCATTCAACTTCACCGAGAAGTGGGCTGGTCGAACACACCTCATAACCATCTGCACCCATCCAGGAGAGAAACCCATCCGTGACATCATTTGCTCAAGAAAACACCACTCAACACGATCATAAGCTTTCATCGTGTCGAGTTTTACTACATAAAGGGGCTTCTTTATCCTCCTCTTCCTGATAGCATCCACACACTCATCAGCAATAAGGACATTGTCTGTAATGATATGCCATGGGACAAAAGCGCTTTGCTCCTCCGAGATGAGAATGGGGAGGATTTTCTTCAACCTATTAGCCAGCACCATTTAGGCTATCTTATACTCCCTCCGTGTCAGAATATAAGATGCTTTAACTTTTGTGAAACTAATGTATCTAGATATTTTTTAGTGTGTAGATTTAGATTGAAACACACACTAAAATGCATTAAATACGTTCGTTTCATAAAAACTAAAACATCTTATATAATGAGGCGAGGGGAGTATAACACATTACACAAGCTAATTGGTCAAAACTATGTGAGGAGCTCAGGAAGATCAACCTTTGGATCAACACCATAATAGTATCATTAAAATCCTTTGTACACTCCCTTCATTCTAAGAAATCTCTAAAAGCCCTGCATACAAAGGGTTTAAGAAAAGACCAATGTCTTTGGTAAAAGAGTTAAACACCTGAGTGGTCTATTACGTTGCCACCTATGAACGCATTGGTCACTAGCTGAAAAAAATGCAAACTATCGGTCACGAAGTTATGTGGTTGTGCCCGTTAGTTATTCTGTCACGTCCGTCGTTAAATCGCTGATGTGGCTATCTATTTTTTTTTGCAAATATCCCCTTAAATTTTGGTTTCTTCTAATTGCTAGGTCCTTTTTCATTAAACCACGTAGACCAATTTTCGTTGGCCCTCCTACCGTGCCCGTGCTAGCCTGATCACTTTCTTGGGATAGTCGTGTCATACCAAAGCTGGAATTTCTCCACATTTGTGCGGCAGCTGAATTCTCCTAAGTCTCCTTGTTGCATTGCTCCTCTCTTGCGCATGTATGATTTCAGAAAGGCATGAATAACTTGAGAGGTAATTAATCCTACTTTGTTTTTTTTATAGATAGAAAAAGCTCCACATTGATCTACAAGATTCTGGAATAATTGTTTCTCAACAATTTTACCATGGTTCGTCGTCTGTATTTTCTGCGAAGGGGCCGTGCCGGCCCACACGCCCATCGTGGGTTTCTATTGGGCTAAACAGTTACGGGCCCATTCACCATCGGACCAAATGGTCCCCTGGATTGGGTAGTTGGGTTTCCTGCATTCCTCGCTTGCCATCCGTGGCATCCCCACGCCACTCCCCACTCTCCCGCAGGCGAGGCGAGAGAGGGAAGGAAGCGCGCGCCCTCCGGCGACGGCGGGCCCCTCGCCGCCGCTTCCCGACCGGATCGGGCCAAGGTCCTCCCTCCTGCGATAGATGGCCAGTCCGAAGCGGCTGCCGTACACCACCGCGGGCACTGGCGGCGGAGCGAGGCGCGGCTCCGGTACGGTGCCGCGGGTGGTGGTCCTCGTGTTCCTCTTCGTCATCGCACCGTCGATCTTCTTCGTCGTGCGCAGCGGAGGCCACGTCCATGTCGCGTCCGGTGCGTTCCGCCTCAGTCCCTAAGCCATATTTGTCATGGAAAAAAGTCACTTAGGTGCCAGCGGTTCTTCTCAATTCCGGCTCCCGTTGCGCGAGTAGCAGCGCCTAGATTTGTCCATCCAGTTCGAATTCGTCTAGGCTGCGAGTTTTGCTGCGCTTCTCGGGTTTGGTTTGATGAGGGTGCTGCGAGAGTGGAGCCCGTGTAGATTTGATTTGAGTGGTTTAGGATTGCTATTCAGATGTTGATGTGTTGTGGCCTGTTTTGGTACTTGCTAAGTTGCTAGGGTTGGATTGGAGTTGTAGCTGCAACGTGACACTCGGCTGGAAAACCAAAATGCAGTAGATGGAAGTGTAAAGGATCATGAGTATGTGAGAAACGGTGGACGTTCTGGTTCAAGTAGTCTGGATATCGTTCTCCTGCTGCCCTCTTGGTGCCAGATTGTATGTCATTTCTAGGTTGGATGTATGTCGGAACGGGGGGCTAGGATGCTGCTGTTAGGAGAAGGTGAAATGCATTCCAGTGACATTGTACTAGCGCTATATGACAAATCAAACGTACGCTTTGCTGTGCAAACAGAATCATGAGCGGGAGAAAATTATAAGATAGGCATGACACACTCTCTTCTGCATTATCATCGGCTTAAACATTATTTACCTGTATTTACTGTTACCTATTACGTTTTAGGAACATTGTTCTACTATTTTACCTGCAACATTTTATTTTACGTACATGGCGCCATCGGTTCTTCTCAATTTTCGGTCCCGTCGCCCGAGTAGCAGCGACTAGATTGGTCCCTCCTCGTTTGAATTCGTCTAGGCTGTGAGTTTTGATGCGCTTCTCAGGTTTGATTTGATGAGGGTACTGCGAGAGTGGAACCTGTGTAGATTTGATATGAGTGGTTTAGGATTGCTATTCAGATGTTGATGTGTTGTGGCTTGTTTCAGTACTTGCTAAGTTGCTAGGGTTGGATGGGAATTGTAGCTGCAACGTGTCACTCGGCTGGAAAACCAAAATGCAGTAGATGGAACTGCGAAGGATCATGAGCCTTGTGAGGGACAGTTTGGATGTTCTGGTTCAAGTGATCTGGAGATCACTCTCCTATTGCCCTCTTGGTGCCAGATTGTATGTCTTTTCTAGGTTGGATGTATGTCGGAACAGGGGGCTAAGAGGCTGCTGTTAGGAGAAGCTGAAAGGCATATCCATGACATTGTGCTTGTGATATAAAAAATCAAACCTACACTTCGCCGTGCAAACTGAATCATGAGGGGGAGAAAACTAAGATCCTCTTAGACATGACACCCTCTCTATGGCATTATCATCGGCTTAAACTTTATTACCTCTATTTGTTGTTAGCTATTAGGACTTAGGAACATTGTTATAATGTTATTTGCGTCCAACATTTTATTAACCTGAGATTAATAAGAGATTACCTTTTTTTTTCATCTGCAGATTCCAAGGGTGCGAATGGCAACCAGGTATTTATCTATTCAAAAAGGGAGTCAATTGTTTTACTAGTCTTTTTTTATATGATTGATCTCACATTGAATTACTAGCCTCTCTTTATAGGATTCGTCTCACATTTAGCCTTGCCCTGCAGGAAACAGATTGGCAACAGCAACTGGTGACAAACCATCTGAAATCTATTTTGTCTAAGGAGGTCAGAGCATCCTGCAGCCAGTAGTGTACATGCGCATCTTTTAATTCTATATTTACTTTCTATGAGGATGCACTTAGTTTAGATGTTGTGATTATTCAATAACCATACACTTTTATGCTGTTCACATAGGAAACATTAAGTTTCTATAATTTTACTATGCTTACAGTGATACAGTATTTTGTTTTTCAGGTGAACGTGCACATCTTTTAATTCTATATTAACTTTCTATGAGGCTGCACTTAGTTTAGATGTTGTGATTATTCAATAACCATGCACTATTATGCTGTTCACATAGGAAACATTAAGTTTCTATAATTTTACTGTGCTTACAGTCATACAGTATTTTGGTTTTCAGGTGATCGATGCTATAGCTGCTAGTCAACAAGAAACAGGCGCTTTAAATCTTGATTTTTTTAGGGATCATGCGTCTCCCTCTTGGAAAACTGATGATCTAGTTGATAACAAGATGAATACTAGTTTGGATGTTGGTGACAAGGAAAAGGCTGAAAACAGTACTGCAGAACATGATTCACCTCTACCATATAAAGCACCCAAGGATCGTTCTGGTATAGATATAATTTTTTTTCTTCAAAATTTTCATCTACATAATGTGACTTGACGGTAGAGAATAACAAATACTTATCTAAGCAGATGATCATCAAGTTGACACAGCAGCAAAAATAGCTCGAAGGGTAAGAATCTGGTATATATGTTGATACATTCTTGTCTCTGTTGATAACTAGATATAAATGTTGTTTATATTAGATCTTGGTACTATTTGGTTGATACAGAAACTACGGGAGAAAAGGCGGGAAAAGAGGGCAATGGATTTGGTACAGAAAGATGATGAAGCGCATGTTAAGCTGGAGAATGCGGCTATTGAGCGATCAAAGGCTGTAGATTCTGCTGTCCTTGGGAAATACAGCATATGGAGAAAAGAGAATGAGAATGAGAACTCAGACTCAACAGTTAGGTTGATGAGGGACCAAGTTATTATGGCTCGTGTTTACTCTATGCTTGCAAAATCAAAGAACAAGCATGATCTTTTTCAAGAACTGCAGACTCGAATCAAGGAAAGCCAGCGGGCTATTGGAGAGGCTACTGCTGATGCTGACCTCCATCACAGGTGTGCTGTGTGTGATATATTATTGCATATTTCTTACACCAGTTACCTTTTTTTAGAACTTCTTATACCAGTTATCTTGTACCCCGTTTTCACAAATATGCTACTTTACAGTGCACTTGAGAAAATGAGAGTGATGGGTCAAGTTTTATCTAAGGCCAGAGAAGAAGTGTATGATTGCAAGGTGATAACTCAGAGACTAAGAGCAATGCTTCAGTCAGCAGATGAACACGTCAGGAGCTTGAAGAAGCAGAGTACATTTCTTAGCCAGTTGGCTGCAAAGACTATTCCAAATAGCATTCACTGCTTGTCTATGCGCTTAACGATAGATTACTATCTCCTTCCTCTGGAGAAACGGAAGTTTCCGAGAAGTGAAAACTTGGAAAATCCAGAGCTCTACCATTATGCACTTTTCTCGGACAATGTCTTGGCTGCCTCTGTTGTTGTGAACTCAACCATCATGAATGCTAAGGTAATTTTCAAGATTCTCCTATCAATGCACTCTTGTATCATAGTTGTTTGAATTAATGATGGTTGATACAACTTTTGCAGGAGCCTGAGAAACATGTTTTCCATCTTGTAACTGATAAGTTGAACTTTGGAGCCATGAACATGTGGTTTTTGCTGAACCCACCTGGCAAGGCCACAATCCATGTTGAGAATGTGGATGAATTTAAGTGGTTGAACTCGTCATACTGTCCTGTTCTCCGGCAACTGGAGTCTGCTGCCATGAAAGAGTACTATTTCAAGGCTGATCGTCCCACCACTCTTTCAGCAGGTTCTTCAAACCTAAAGTACCGTAACCCCAAGTACCTATCCATGCTGAACCACTTGAGATTTTATCTCCCACAGATCTATCCCAAGTTGGATAAGATACTTTTCCTCGATGATGACATAGTTGTGCAGAAAGATTTGACAGGATTATGGGATGTTGATCTAAAAGGAAAGGTCAATGGTGCAGTGGAGACCTGTGGAGAGAGTTTCCACCGTTTTGACAAGTATCTTAATTTTTCAAACCCTCATATTGCTCGGAACTTTGATCCTAATGCTTGTGGTTGGGCTTATGGGATGAACATCTTTGATCTAAAGCAGTGGAAGAACAAAGACATTACCGGCATCTACCACAAGTGGCAAAACATGGTGAGATTACTAATATCACCATTGGGTTTCACTGTTCAAAACATCATATCTCACATTATCCTGCTTTTTTTTCTTGTGCTAGAATGAAGATAGGGTTCTTTGGAAGCTCGGGACACTTCCACCTGGCCTCATGACGTTCTACAAGCTGACACATCCCCTTGACAAGTCGTGGCATGTCCTTGGATTAGGATACAACCCAAGCATAGACCGCTCAGAGATAGACAATGCTGCTGTGGCTCATTACAATGGGAATATGAAGCCATGGTTGGAGCTGGCAATGACCAAGTACCGGCCATATTGGACAAGGTATATAAAGTATGATCATCCTTATATCCGTGGATGCAACTTGAGTGACTAGAAACAAGAGTGCATCACCCATCTGGAGCAGAAGTATCCCCCTTCTCCTGAGGTATCTATGTAGATTAAGCAAAAGTAGTATCAGCTGGAGCTATTGGTTGCCTACACTCTGAAAATTTCTGATTGACGCCCTCGTGAACAATGTGTTAGTCTTAAAAAGTCCCTTTGTTCAATTGATGTGCAGCTTTGTTTCACCAAAAAAATCACGGTAAACCTGTTAAATGTATGCCTGGGGTTGGGGTTAGTGTTTCCATGTTGCTTAGCACTAGCAGAATTTATAGAGTAATGATTATATTCTATAAGGATCTTTGTGTGCATTCAGAATCAAAATCATGAGTCAAGAGGGGTCAAGGGATAATAATGATATAAATCTAAGAGAAATAGATATACTATTAACCACCGGTTTCTGCATTTATAGTTTGTGCAACTCTGATAGCTTGCAAAAGAGTATTGTGCCAAAGGAGCAGGCAACAGTGGCGGGACATGGCAAAACGTCCTCGCATTGCCCTGCTGGGGTGGGCATTCTCCTACTCCTATTATGGTTGCCTGCTCCTGGTTAGACGGGACTGGGATGAACAGCCCCCGGTTCGTCCTGCCGGCGTGTTGGCTATTGGACGAGCTCTTGGCTGGTTGCGACCTCTTTCTCCTTGATTATCTTCAGCATCAGCTTCACCAAGCTCGGACCACGGCTAATTGAGGTAAGCATACCGATGGCTATTCTCCTCTACCAACAGGTGCCTCTGTTGCAAAGGTTGCGACCGTGCAGGGCGTTGCCAAATAGGCAGCTCAATATCGATGTAATGGTGAACCCAGCTGCCGCCCTCTCCGATGAACAGCACATTCCGGCATTGTCTCGGTCATATCGTCTCGGTGATGGCTCAAAGGCTTCTGCTAACGGGGAGAGACGGATAACGTGAAACCAATCCCCTGACTCTGAACTTTGATCCGACCGCATATTCTGAGTAATCGGTGACCTCCGCCGGAGAGGTGTGCGCGGAGAGAGAGGACTGAGCTCCTCTCCGGAGAGCTCGCCCGGGGAGTCATCCTCGTTTCTGATCTCGCGGAGAGAGAGCCCAGAACTTCCCCCTGGGAGTCACTGCTCATGTCGCCTCTCTCGTGTCTCTGCTAACCGACATCAGTAGGAAAATAGAGATGTCGAAGATCCGCTACCTAGTTTCCTGCCGCCTGGTCCACAGAAAGTGGCCTCGGGCAGGACCAGATTACATTTCTGTTTAGAATGGGCAGGGGATGCAGAATACTGTCTGTAGTAAGCATATGAAGAGAGAAGAGGACGGTTTCGGATGCAGTTCGAATTAGTTATCGGATCCGAGTTGTGACACTCCTACATGTACACCAACTTGTGGTGAGTTTATAACATGCGACTTAAACACTTCGGTGGTGTATGGAATTATTTTGAGAGTGGAAAAATGAGAGAGCAAAAATTCGGTCCAGGCGCATACATGACTTGATACAACAAACGAGAGAGCAACAATTACTCACAATAGATGGGCCACACATAATCTATAATTTGGAAAATTATAAGCATTGACACAAACACATAATCTATGGATTGCAACAACTAGCTAGGAGGTAGGTTGCTCTAAAAAAAAATACAAGGAGTACGTAGCTCAAGCATGATTTTTTTCGAGTAATAACAGGGATTTGGATCCCCGGTTGCATTCATCAAAATGAAACCAAAACAAGATTCGGGTAGCTTACAGATGCATGCATAAAGGCAAGCCTCATGAAACGAGTGCTGGAAAACAAAATGAGATTAAGACCCCCAGCTAATAAACCAGGGGATTACAGTTACAGCGAAGGCAGAAACATCATCTACTCATTGCAGCATGGGATTAACACTAGAGAAGGTAGGAAGCTACAGCAGAACAGCCTGCATGCTTCATCTTCTTCAAGGGAGTGGCTTGAGCAGGGGACCAGCATTCCAGGTCGAGAGTCGTCGACGCCGGGCTCGCTCAGGTAAGTTTCATCTTCTTCAAGCATGATCTAGTACAATGTAGTAAGTTTGTTTTCGGCAAGAGTTTGCGGTGGTAACCCACATGGAAACCCGCATCGGTGCGCCAATGGAGCAGGCGAGACTGGCGGGGCGTAGCAAAAGGTTGTCGTCGTTGTTGCACCGGTCAGTTCGCGTGGGAGTCGCCCTTCCTGGTTCAGCAGAGCCGGGACGAACAGGCCTCGGGTGCTGCTCTTCGCCGACGGCTCTTTGTCGTCTTTCTCCTCGCCTATCTTCAGCAGCGGCTTCCCCGAGCCCAGATCACCGCTACTACTCGTCGGCGGAATCGGATGAAGGTACATGCCGCCCTCTCCCTTGCCGGCTACTCTTTTCCTATCTTCGGAAGCGTCGGCTTGCTCCAGCAGCAGGTGCCCACGCTGCAGGGCATGTGGCAACGCGAGACGCCGTAGGTCAGGCAGTTCCACGCCGCCGCCGCAGCAACTATTTGGTGTCCAGCGGCCGCCGTCTCCCATGGAGAACACGCCGCACTCGCCGAACGGCCCCACGGTCACCACGCACAGCCGCGCGTCCGAGTCCGGGTCCGAGTCCATGGTGGACACCGCCGTGATTTCCTCCGTCGCCAGATCGAAGCGCACCAGCTTCACGAGCTGACCCGTCGTCTCCACGGGCCAGTACAGTGACCCGTCCACGAGCACGGGGTCCTTGTATGACACGCCGGGCTCCACCGCGCCGGCGTCGACCTGCAGGGTCCTCCAGCAGTTCTCGCCTCCTCCTCCGATCGTGTACACCTCCAGCAGGTCTTGCTGCTTTGTCGTGTCGTCGCCCGTGTGGAAGTCGTCGAGGCGCTGGTGGACGATCTTGTACCTCCTCGAGCTGGGGTCGAAGCCGAAGCAGTAGGCGCCACGCTCGTGCGACCTCTCGCTCTTGGGCGGCAGCGGCACGGCCAGCGACTCGCCGTTGAAGGGCTCCACGATGATGATGGCGCCCTGGCGGGCGTCGAGGAAGCATAGAAGGCCGTTGCACGTGCCCACCATCTCCTCCGACTGGCCGGCCGTGAACGTGGCCACCAGGCGCCACTGCTCGTCGAAGAGGAACCCGTGGCCGTCGTGCGGGTCAGGTCCGCTGCTACATCCGCGAAGGAAGACGATGGTGTGGGTCAGGCCCCAAGGTCCGTGGTTCATGTGCTCGTTGACGAAGACGGGGTCGGAGATGACCCCATGCCACTCCTTGCGGACACGGCGGAGGCGGCGGAGGTCGCGCGCCGGGAGGCGGAGGAAGACGTTGGCGAGAACGTCTCCGGGGAGGCACCCATCATTGGCGTCGTCGTCGTTGGGTGTCGCGTGGTTCATGGTGCCGCTCGCCGGGTACTCTCAGCGATTTTGGTGAACCAGCTGAGCTTTGCTTGGCCGATCGCTTCCTGACAGCTTACATATATAGGCGTAAGCTTACGAAGAGGAGTAGAAGACGGACTCCGGACAGTGCTCTAATTAGTGACCGGGACCGACTTGTGTAGGCTATGCTAGGTTGCCCAAACATGGATCGTGATTCGGGAACCGAGTCATCTCAGCTCGAACTAAAATAAGGGATGGATCGTGTGGGCTCTAGTTTTTTTCTACCTAGGAGATAGGTATTTTGCAGATAAAGCTATGCCTTTAATAGATAAGACCCTAGGGATAAAAAATACTAAGCAATCAGATCCCTGGTCTTCTCCACCGCCGACGAACAACCTCCCGACGTCGGTGCCGCCGCTGCTACCGGGGAACCAGCCACTTGGAGCAGCAACCGCCATGGATCTAGTGTCGTGGTCAAGGAAGATCCTCCCATAAGGCATGTGGCCAGGAGGAATGAGCAAGGCCAATTCATGGCCATGGAGGGGCCGCCATACGGCCATTAGAGGCAGAGGCAAGACGGCCACCGCCGTCGCATGAAGTCCTCTGCTTGTAAACTCCAGAAATCGAAGCTTCACCTAATCCTTCTCCCCGACCAGATCTGAGCAGCCCACCGCCTAGATCCCACTCCCCCTCGCCGCCACGGTCGGCCAGGAGGGAGATCCACTCAGGAGCTTCACAGATCCGCCGGTGACGAGGTTTAATCTCGTCAATGCCCATTGTTATGGACTTGGGTTTTGGAGAAGATGGGGATGCTGGAGATCGCGGAACGGTTAGCAAACAAGCAACACGGGACACGAGGTTTACCCAGGTTCAGGCGCCCGGAGAGAAAACCCTACTCCTGCTTGTCTGCTCTTGATTACGGCGGAACCAAAGATTACATGGGTGCGCAGATGCAATCTGGCGTGGAGGTGTGTATGCGAAAGTATGAGGTGAGAGACCTAGGTCGTGCCTTCCTAGCCTTTATATAGAGTTAGGCAGGTCCCAGGCACAGACCGAGTCGGTTACAGGTTTTAGGGTTTACCCCTTTGAATTTTCTATCTACTCTAGTCTTGCTCTCCAAGGATCCGAAGGCGTCATGGGCCTTGGCCACCCGAAAGTATTCATGGGCCGGCGTATATTTGTTGTGGGCCTTTCTTGGGATGGACCAGGTATGCTGATATTGTGTACCCGCGGGGTATAACCATGTCAATAGCCCCCGAGTGTTCAGTCGAATCATAAATTCGGCTGAGGACTCTTCAATCCTTCGGGTGCAACTCTATCTTTCAAGAGAATGTGTAGGGATTGTTGACGCGTGTGCTTGACTCTCCCGACGGATCAGGGTCAGTTAACTGTCTTAGGACAAAACAACACGATCTTGTTCAGGTTCGAGTCCCTCGACTCGAACCCGGAACATATGTTGGCGTAATTCGACTCAGGCCGCGGAGGACTTATAGGAGTGGAATTCCAGTGAATTTAAATGATGTACCCAACGCGTCCGTCAGGATTTTTCATCACGCCTGTTGGCACGGATTCATATAGCAGAGCGCAGTCATGTGCGTTACCAGGCCATTAGATGATATCTGTAGGTCTTATCTTTGCGTCGCAGACACAACATCCGAATGTTTATCACCGCGGAGGTGTTTCGGGTGGCGAAGGAGATTGTTACTCACTTAGCGTTAATTGGGGCAGAGTTGCCGAAAAAATGTTGCATGCCGATCCGAAGGATCGCAGTCGAAGAATTCATAGGGTGCACGACCAGCGCTCCCTATGGGAGTAGCCCCCGAGTGTCTGTTCGAGTCGTAGACTCGAGCAGAGACTTTGATTCAGCCATTGTGCAGCTTCAGGTCCGTAGGACACAAATTTTTTGGATGCTTGAATCCACGCTCCGTATAGGAGTAGCCCCCGAGTCCGTAGTGGAGTCGCAGACTCGACGTAGGACTCGAAGAAATAGTTCAGTGTTGTAGTGTTTTGTTCATTTTCGGGTGCGCGACCAGCGCTCCTGATAGGAGTAACCCCCGAGTAGTTAGTCGAATCGTAGATTCGAGTGAGTACTCTTAGCTTTGAAGCCGAAGAATTGTGACTTTTGCTAGTATAGCTGTTGATGACGTCAGTGCTGACGATCAGTGACCTCAAGCGTCCGCTGCGCCAGAGATGACGTGACTGGACGAACATGGGTCCCACCTTCTGACCTTGAATTGACCGGTCACGCGCGGCGTGGAGATAATTACAGCGTCGCCTCGATTTCCGCGCGTAGTGGACGGCATGTGAGCGACGGTTTGTTGTGATGCTGACACGTGTATGGTTAGATCTTGCCGTTGGCGTTAGGTCTTCTTGATGGACGGCTATCGTGCATCGTCTTCGTCCTTATAATCATTGGGGAAAAATTAGTCTGTTTTCATCACAGCCATTATTGTTTCACTGCTCCATTGTTCTCTGAGATTTCTTGCTGCGCGCTGAAATATCCTCGGGCATTTTCTTCTTCGATCCTACGTTCTCGCCGTCGGCGCCGCCACACCGCAATGGGGAAGCCTAAGAAGTCTTCTTCTGCGGTAGGTGCCAGCGCTGCTGGAGGCAAGAAGAGTGCTGCCGCTACCCGTGTCACCGACGATGGCTGGCGGCGATCGGAGACGCGGGAGAGTGATCTCCGCAAGCTTCGTGAGCGGGGCCTAATCCCGCAGGATAGGGAGGCCGTCAAACTCCCTGGCAACGAGGTAATTCCCCGCCCCCCGTTGGGTTTCGGGTTATGTTCCTCGCTTTTGTTCTTCGGGGCTTTTCCTTTCCAGTCCACAAATTCCTTCGTGGACTGCTTTTTCTTTACGGCATCCAGATGCATCATCTTTCCCCCAATTCTCTTCTTCACATTGCCTGTTTTATCACTTTCTGCGAGTGCTGGCTTGGTATCGAGCCGCACTTTGGCCTCTTCCGGAAACTCTATTCCGTGAAGAGGCAATCTGGTTCTGATGGTGTTTATCCCATTGGGGGGTTGCATCATCTCCCTCAAACCCAATCTTCTTTTCTTCTCTTTTTCCATGTTCGAATCTGTCCAGTACTGGCGGAGGCGATGGTTTTACATCCGTGACTCCACGGTGGCTGGGCAAGATTTTGGTCTTGCTCCTTCCGACCCTTCCCAAAAGATCGAGCCGAAGAGGTCCTGGAAGAACCAGATCTTGGATGGAGAGGTAGCAGAGATAGAGACTCTCTATCGTCGGGTGGAGGATCTCCAGCTGATTTCGGAGAAGGAGGTGAACGGTGTGGATATCATCCGCACTTTTCTCAAACGTCGGGTGCAGCCGCTCCAGGCTAGGGCGCACCCGATGTTCCTTTATGCTGGTCGTCGTGACCCGACGAGGGTTTCGGCTGAAGAATTCTCCAGGAGAGATCTCGACGGGGTCCTTCGCCCGTTGCTGAAGTTCAAGGCTGGAGAGGATATCCCGGGGAAGTCGCTGACTTCTCCGTTCTCCGCTTCTCTTCCGGTTCCGCAGGTGTAGATTTGGGATGTGCACGTGGCGCTATTTTCGACTGCGTTTTACTTCTATTTATTTGTCTGTTGACAAATTTGCTTCTTGTTGTGTAGGCGTTCAAGGTGCCGGGCATGTCACCACCGCTTCCCGAATTGTTTCCGGCTGCACCGGACAATGAAGTGGTGTACTCCATGTCCAAGCTCCCATCGGCACGATCTCCGGCTGAAGAGGCCAACGAGTCGAGCGAGGACCACACTCACAAGTGGACACGGAGCTCCATCAAGTCTTCGGATGCCTCTACTCCGCCGACGCCTAGGAACCCACTGTGCCTTGATCGTCACGGTGATGGGCATGGGGGCTCTTCCTCTCCGATTCCTGCCGTTCCCGTGCGGGCTGTGGCACCACACCCGCCGGCGAAGCGGAAGAAGGAAGAAAAGAAGGAAGAGAAGAAAGAAGAGAAGAAGGTCCGGAAGACCCCTCCCGTCTTCGACTTGAGCGAGCTTGACTCGTAAGTTTCCTTAGCCCTGTATTGCCTTTTCTTGTGTACTTACCTTGCGCTTAGCTAATTTGTCATTGTGTAGCCACTCCTCTAACGACTCCTCCAGTGATGGTGCTCGGGAGATGATGGGGGAGTCGAAGGTCGTGCTTCCTTCTCCTCAGACGGTGGCCACCTCTAAAGGCGCTGCTACAGACCCTTCTCCGCAGGAGATTCGGGTGGTTGCACCTCAGAAGGCTGCGACCGGACCTTCGGAGTCGCCGTCAAATCATGTAAGTAATTCTGCTTTCTGCCACGGGGGGAGCCCCTGAGCCTTTTTGGATGATCTATTGATTTTTTCCTTTTCTTCCCACATCGGGGGGGGGGGGGGGGGGCGAGCATCCGTAGGTTATTTTCCTTCGAGTCTCGGGGGGAGCCCCCGAGCATCTTTCGTATGTGTCACTTACTTCTGCTTGTTCTTTTGGGCGTAGCCCCCGAGCCCTTCTTTTGACTTTTAGTTCTTTTCTGCAGCCTTTTGTGCAAGGTGCCAACCAACTGGTGCAGCAGCACCTGGCGCTGGAGGCCAGCCTCAAACAACTTCAAGGTATTTTTATGCCTTGGTCTTTGTTTCTTCTTGCATTCTTATCCGTCTATCCGACATTTGTATTGTTTACTGCAGAGGATCATAACACCTCCCTTCGTGAGATCTCTCAAAAAGAGCCTCGGTCAAGCAGAGAAGAAGGCCGAGGTCGCCGTTGGTGCAAGGGAGCGCCTCGAGCTGGAGTTGGCCAACGCGGACGAGGCTAAAGAGCGCCTGCAGCAGGAGGCTACGGACCGCGAGGAGCAGCTCGCCACCGCCACGGCTTCGCGCGAGAGAGAGGTGGCCGGCAAGCTTATGGCGGCTGCCAAGGCTGTTTCGGGTGAGTATCTCCGCCTTCATCTTTTTGATTTCCTTGTCTTTCTTTTGCAGTGCTTTTGTTCATTTTGCTTCCTTTGTTTTCTTAGATGCCACGGGCATTCAGTTTGATCGCGGTGCTCTGGAGCACGGGAGCGCTCTGGAGCACGGGAGCGCTCTGGATGATGCTACTGCGGCGGTCGAAGACCGCTGCAGCACCGTCGTCAACTCGCTTGCCAAGGCCAAGGAGGTCCTTGGGCGCTTCTACAAGGAGCTTATCCCCAAGGGCGTGGCCCTTGAAGATGTTGATGCCCTGGCGGAGGCGCTGTCAGCCGAAGCACCTGCGGCGTACAAGCGCAAGCAGAAGGGCATCAGCGCATCCGTCGGCCTGGCGATGGCTTTGGCGGCTGGAGCGGAGCTGGACCTTCCTCAGGTCACTTCCCAGATGCCGACGACTGCTGATGGATCCGAGGTAGCCTTCGCCACCTATGCTGCTCGCTGTAAGCATTACGGGCCGAAGCTGATTGATCTGCTGGCCGAGTACGCGCTGAGGCAGCAGGGGGAAGCCAAGGCGAGGCAGTCCGGCTCCGAGGCGACTCAGGGTGCTGCTTCGTAGGCGTTGTAGCTGTAGGATAGTTGAAGCTTCTTTTGTTGTAAATATTTTGATGGACAATTCTTGTGCCACGTAGTGGCTTTGCTGCACTTAATGAATTTGCTGAGTTTCGTGTTCCTTCAACTGCTTGTTCATGTCTTTGTCTATCTGTTAATCTAGGGTCCTTCGGGTGGTGATCCCGTAGACACTTCATCTGCAGCACAGCTGCGGCTGTCCCTGGATGATGCGTCGCAGCTTGCGTTTCTTCGAGACCGTATCCGTAGCCTCGAGAAAGAGCTGCTTGGGGTGCGTGGCCACGCTGATGTTTGGAATTCCAAGGCGGATCGAGGCGCTGCTAGAGAGGAGTACTTGATGGCGGAGTTGCTTCGCTTGTTCGAACAGCTTTAGTGTGAGTTTTTCGAGCTGTTGCTCGTTTCTTCGGATGCGCATGTTGGCATTTCATCTTACTCTTTTGCAAGTACTGCAGCTGCTAATATTGCTCCAAGGGAGGAGAAGGAGCGTGTTGCTGTTCGGATCAACTGCTTAACTCAGCAGGACATGGAAGCCGGCGGGTTCTTCTGGATGGACCATGACCGTGCCATGGTCCTTGCGACGGTGCAAGATCACGTTCACCAAGTATCGCGGGTGCTTCGTCAGGTGAAGACTTCACTCGCGTCGGTTCTGCATGTGATGTTTCCGCTGGATGATGCGCCATCAACTCTCTCTGGTCTGCTGTCGAAGTTTCGGAACGTGCATCATGTCAAGGAATTGGTGCGGCATCAACTCGTCGTAGGGGTGAAGGTTGCGCTTTCCCTTGTGAGGCTACATTGCCCTGATTTAGATCTATCTGTTGTGGCGGCTGGGCCGCCTCTTCGACCAGATGGTGGCGAGTGGGATATGCGTCCGCATTATGCGGTTGTAAGGCAGTATGCCAAACAGATCGTAGATCTGTTTGAGCAGCGTGCTCAGCTTATTCTTCAGAATAGGTAGTACCTTTAAAAAAGATAGATGTAAAATTTGTATACATTTGACTAGGCGTGTTTTGCCCTTTGTTATAAAGGTTTGGTTGCTGTTGTAGCACGTAGTGCTTTGTTCGTATGCGTGCCCTTTTCGCTAGCCTGACGTGGTCAGCTACTCAGGTGTACACGTATTATCCTCAGTCGACAAAGTCGTGAGGTGGGGGGATCCCCGAGTGCGTTTGTAGCATGGAGTAAAAGTGCGAATAGTAAACAAAATTTTGGGGCGAGACACTTAGCTTTATTCATATCGTAATGGAGGAGGTACATTGTTCGGCTGAGTAGCCTTGGCTAAATAACCTTATTGCAAGTAAAGAGGGAGGTAGCTAGGGGTAGAACCGTCGCAGTTGTGCGACGTTCCATGGGTTAGAGTATGCGACTCCAGACTCCACGTGCTTGAGGAGATAGGCGCCACCTGAGATGACTTCGGTGACGATGTAGGGTCCTTCCCATGGCGACTCGAATTTCTTCGGTCGCTCTTGCTTGAGTCACAAGACTAGGTCTCCTTCGACGAAGGACCTTGGGCGCAGCCGTCGGCTATGGTAGTTGCAGAGACTCTGCTGGTACACCGCTGATCGAGCTGCTGCTATGTCTCGCGCTTCGTCGAGTGTGTCGATGACGTCTTCGAGTGCAGCCGTGGATTCGGTTTCTCTATAAGAGACGACCCAGGGGGCCTGGTGGCGTACTTCGGCTGGTAGCACGGCTTCGGCTCCATGCACCATGAAGAACGACGTGTAGCCGGTTGAGTTGTTTGGCGTGGTACGCAGGCTCCATAGGACGGAGGGTAGCTCTTTCGTCCAGGCTCCGGCGAGTCGCTCGAGTGGGCTCATGAGGCGCTTCTTGATGCCAGCGCCGATTAGGCCGTTGGCCTTTTCCACCTGCCCGTTCGTTTGCGGGTGCGCCATGGAGGCGTATGTGATATTGATTCCGAGGCCTTCGCAGAAGTCCTGGAATTCTTTGGAGATGAAGTTCGATCCATTGTCGGTGATGATGCTATGCGGTACGCCGAACCTGTAGACAATGGATTCAAAGAACTTGACGACAGTCTTGCCCTTTTGGTTAGTGACCGGCATGGCCTCGATCCACTTGGTGAATTTGTCGACTGCGACCAAGAGGTAGACGTGTCCTCCTTTCGAGGACCTTGGCAGTTTGCCGATCATGTCGAGGCCCCATTGGGCGAAAGGCCAAGCTAAAGGTATGGGCCTGAGCTCTGACCCGGGTGCGTGCGGTTTGTCGGCGAACCTTTGGCACCCGTTGCATCTTCGGACGATGTCCTTGGCGTCGTTCATGGCCGTTGGCCAGTAGAATCCAGCTCGTAGAGCTTTGGCGACAAGGGAGCGGTTGCCTGCATGATGGCCGCAGATGCCCTCGTGGATGTCTTGGAGGATGGTTTTTCCGTCGCCGATGGTGACGCACCTTTGTAGTACACCCAAAATGTTTTGCTTGTACAGCTCGCCATTGATGATGGTGAAGGCTTTGGACCGGCGAGATATGCGTTGGGCATCCGTCGGGCTATCAGGCAGTTCTCCGTCTATCAAGTACTGGAGGTACGGTCGGGTCCAAGTTTCTTCGACTGCCATGACCTGCATCAGGTTGACCATGGCGACCTCTGTGTCCAATTTTTTGGGTCCTTCCTGACCTTCAAGTAGCGTATCCCCCGAGTGTTCTGCTTCTTCGGGTGATCCCCTGGGGAATTTCCGCTTGATGGATGGCACGCAGATCTGTTCGAGAAACACACCTAGCGGCACCCGTGTGCATGTGGAGCCGATGTTGGCGAGTCTGTCGGCCTCCTCGTTGCTTTCTCTTCTAACATGCCGAAACTCGCAGCCGTCAAAGTCTCCTTCGAGTGCGTTGTAGAGTGCGCGGTACGCAATCATGTTGGCGGCGTGCGCGTCGCACTCGTTCATCGTCTGCTGGACGACGAGGTTGGAGTCACCGTAGATGACCAGGCGCGTTGCGCCGCAGATTTCTGCCATCCTCATGCCGTGGATGAGGGCCTCGTATTCTGCTTTGTTGTTGGAGGCTTGAAACTTCATCCGGAGGACGTACTTCATCTTATCGCCCTGCGGGGAGGTTAGTATGACCCCGACTCCTGCACCGGCTTCACGCTTGGAGCCGTCGAAGTGCATCGTCCATGACTGCGTCATGTCTGGGGTGTCTGGCAGCTGTAGCTCCATCCAGTGTACAAGGAAGTCCGGGAGGACTTGAGACTTGATCGAGTGGCGTTTCTCATAGATGATGTCGAGAGGTGACAACTCGATGCCCCACAGGGCCACGCGTCCTGTGGCCTCTGGGTTGTTCAGGATGCTGTTTAGGGGTGCCTCGTTGACGACCATCACCTGGTGCTCCTAGAAGTAGTGGCTCAACCGACGAGCCGTCATGAACACGCCGTAGGCGAGTTTTTGGTAGTGAGGGTACCTCTGTTTTGTTGGCGTCAATACCTCACTGAGGTAGTAGATTGGGCGTTGGACCCCATGGGTCTTGCCCTCTTCGGGTCGCTCGACCACCGGTACGGTGCTCACCACCTGGTGTGTAGCTGCTATGTACAGCTGTAGGGGCTCACGCTCCTTTGGCGTGACCAAGACAGGCGAGGTAGAGAGCAGCCGCTTTAGATCTTCGAATGCGTCATCCGCCTCAGGCGTCCACTCAAATTTGTCTGCCTTGCGTAGCAGCTGGTAGAATGGCAGTGCTTTCTCGCCCATGCGACTGATGAACCTGCTTAATGCTGCTATTCGTCCTGCAAGCTGCTGGACACCCTTGAGGTTTTTCGGCTTCTCCATGGCCATTATGGCCCGGATTTTCTTCGGGTTCGCCTCGATCCCTCGCTGGGAGATGAAGTAACCAAGCAGCTGACCCGATGGGACACCGAAGGCGCACTTTTCGGGGTTAAGCTTGATCCTGTAGCGGTCAAGATTATCGAACGTCTCGCGGAGATCGTCGATGAGCGTTCTCGCCTCCCTGGTTTTGATGACTATGTCGTCGACATAGACTTGGACATTGCGGCCGATTTGGTCCTTTAGGCATGCCTGCATGCACCGGTGGTACGTGGCACCTGCGTTCTTTAGCCCAAAGGGCATTGTGTTGTAGCAGAACACTCCGAACGGCGTGATGAACGCCGTTTTCTCTTGGTCTTCGACCTTGAGTCGAATCTGGTTGTAGCCTGAGTAGGCGTCAAGGAAGGAGAGTTTCTCGCATCCTGCAGTCGAATCGATGATCTCATCGATCCGAGGGAGAGGGAAGTGGTCCTTTGGGCAGTGCTTGTTCAGCGACGTGAAGTCCACGCACATCCGTAGGATGTCCGTGTCCTTTTTGGGGACCATCACTGTATTGGCGAGCCACTCGCTTTCTTTAATCTCCCTGATGAAGTTTGCAGCGAGTAGTCTGTTGATTTCAATCCCTATGGCTTCGGCCCGGGGCTCGGACAGTCTTCGGATGGACTGCTTGAAGGGCATGGTGTCTGGAAAGACGTTGAGTGCGTGCTCGGCGAATTCCCTGGGAACTCCTGGCATGTCCGCAGGACACCAGGCGAAGATTTCCCAGCGCTCACGGAGGAATTCGACGGGTGCGCTTTCCTATGCGGGGCTGAGATCGTTGGCGATCAGCGCCGTCTTGGAGGCATCCGTCGGGTGGACCTGCACCTTCTTTGTGTTGACGGTGGAGTCGAAAGACATATCAGGTGCGTTTTATCGTGCGACTGGGGGTGCCCCATTGTCCGTCACCTCGCGGAGCCTTACGAGCTCCTCTTGCATGCCAAATGACTGGGAGATTCTGTTGAAGTCCCTGTCGCAGTGGTCCAATCGGGTGAAGCTCCCGTGGACCGTGATGACGCCCCTGGGTCCTGGCATCTTGAGTAGCAGGTACGCGTAGTGTGGTACTGCCAGGAACTTTGCGAATGCTACACACCCGAGTATGGCGTGGTATTGTGATGGCCAGTCCACCACTTCGAACTCGAGTCGCTCGCATCGGAAGTTGTCCGGTTTGCCGAAGATGATGTCGAGCCATATCTTTCCTAGGGGGAATATGCCCTTTCCTAGAACGATGCCATGGAACGTTGTGTCTGACTATTCCAGGCTGCACAGCGGGATCCGCATTGCTGCTAGGGTGCTTGCGAACATCAGTTTGATGCCGCTGCCACCATCCATGAAGACGCGGCTCATCTCAAAACCTCCGATATGCGCCTCGAGCACCAGGGCAGCATGACCTGGGCGAGGGACCTGGCAAGGGTGATCCGAACGGCTGAACGTGATGCAGGACTCCGATCCGCTGAGGTCTCAGGGATGGCGGGTGGAGCTGTCACGGCCAGGTTGATCTGACGGGTGATTTTCTTCTGCACCCTATTCATTGGGCGCCCCTTCTGGATCATCAGCGCTCCTTTCGGCGGGGGATACCCGTTCCCACCGTTATTCTATGCTGGTGCGACTGGGTGGTTCGGGCCTCCTACAGGTGGTGGAGGAGCTCCATGCGCTATCTCGCCTGGTGCGGGTGTGTTCCCAAATCCAGGGTTTGGGGCTTGCTGCCTCATCTGAGCCATGCTTTCGCTGAGTTTCTGAAACTCGTGGCAGTCCTTGAGCATGTGGCTTGCCTTCTTCTTGCCATCCTGCTTGTCGATGTAGAAGTGGATGGTGCATGGACCCGACAGTTTTTCGTATGCTGAGGGTCCGTCGTCGCGACCGCGGAGCTGCCACGACTGTGTTGGGCGTCCTCCGTCGTGGAAATTGCCTCCGCGATATCCGTCGCTGTTGCGGTTGGCGTCGCTGCGGCGGTCAGCGTAGCCAGCCGCGACCATGTCGGGTCCATCGCGTTCTTCGTAGACGCGCGATCTCCTCTTGCTACGGCGTTCTCGTCGTCGACCGTAGTCGTCCTCTTCTTTGGAGTGCGCTCGGTGGACGGAGTCCTTGCTGTCGGCCCACCTATTGGCGATGTCCATGAGGTGGTCGAGTGTCTTGGGCTTGACGCGCCCAAGTTCTTCCTTGAAGTCCTAGCGCTTCACGCCATCCTTGAAGGCATCGATGGCCCTTTCTTCGGAGATGTGCGCCACGGAGTTCATGGTGTTGAACCAGCGCAGTATGTACGAGCGAATGGATTTGCCCGTTCGTTGAGTGCAGGCTCGCAAATCCTCGATCGAGGCAGGCCTCTTGCTGGTACCTTTGAAGTTTAGGACGAAACTATATGCCAGCTCCTCCCAGCTTCGGATGGATCCTGAAGATAGGCTGCTAAGCCAGATCCGAGCTGCGCCTGTCAACTGCAGCTGAAGGCATTGCATGGCGGTTTCCTTGTTTCCACCATGCATCTTGACGGACGAAAAGTGGTCGCTGAGCCACGCATTGGGGTCTTGTGTGCCGTCGAACTTCAGAGTAACCGAAGGAAGCTTGAAATTTCACGGCATCCGTGTCCGTCGAACAGATCTGCTGAAGCATCGGGCTCCGCAGAGTTCTCCTTCGTCTTCATCCATCTCAGATTCAGACGAGCATGCGCGCTTGGCTCGCGCTTTGTCGACTTTGCGCTGTGTGAGCGCGTTTCTAGCGTCGTAATCGCGGCTGCGATGGCGCGATCTCTTGTGCCTTCGAGGAAGATCATGGTCCTCATCTTCGGATGAAGGAGTGGGGCTGCGGTCGAATTTGACTGTAGCTTTCTTCTTTGGCTCCGTAGGAGCTTCTTCGTGGAGCACAGCTCCAACGAGTCTGAGTCCGGTAAGTGCGGACTTGTGCATGTATCTTTTCGGGTCCCCCTCCGGAGGTGGGTGGGATGCAAGGTACGCGGTGGTTGCCATGATCGCAGCTTGCGGCGTTTTCGGGATGATGTTGCCACCGGCATCCATCTCCATGAAGGATGCGTTGAGGGTCTAGGTTACCTCACGACGCTCCTTGGGGTCCATGTTCTCCATCCGGGAACGGTGCTTGTTGCCGTGGTTGCCGTTCGAGCTGGAGTCGATGCCCATGGCGGAGAGCGCAACTCGTCGCGCACTGGACTCCGAGGCTGCTTGCTTGCGTTTGTCAAGCACCTCTTGCATCTTGACCTGCTTCTTGTGCTCCTCGATTAGGAGCAAGTGGTATTCCATCAGCAAGTCCCGTGAGGCGTCTGCGGGCAGGATCGTGTTACCCGCCACGACGTCACATGCTTGGGCCCATCCTTCTTTGCTGAGTCGGATGACCTGACCGGCGTCGTCCCCGTCGGGTGGGGGGGACTGGCTTCTTCTGTTCCCGTCGTTTCTGTTCTGCGGGTTAGGTGGCGGGTTGGGCGCTCGCTGATCCACGTCACTCTAGATGACTGCGGGTTAGCTGCCGCAGCTTTCGGATCCGGAACCATAGGTTCCTTCCTCCGATGGTGGATTGCACAAATCTGAGTTGCAGCTGCTGCTGTCATAGGACTCATCTGTTGATGACGATGTGCGTAGCACAGGATGTGGGGCCCATGAAGCGGGCCTGATTGATGGCAGGGGCACCCGCTCTGGGAGGCGGAGGGTGCTGGTTTGCCCCACCTGGAAGCAGAAGCTCCCGGATAGGATCTCGAGTCCGTCACCAATGGGCTCGAAGTCCTTCATGGTGGCCGGTGAGAGGGCGGTGAAGTCGAAGGCGCCGAAGAGGAGATGACTCTCCGTCGCCGTGGAGTTGTAGATCGCTCGGGTTGGGACCATCACGATCGCACAATCAGCGTCCCCAGTTCCCACAGACGACGCCAATTGATGAGATTTAATCTCGTCAATGCCCATTGTTATGGACTTGGGTTTTGGAGAAGATGGGGATGCTGGAGATCACGGAACGGTTAGAAAACAAGCAACACGGGACACGAGGTTTACCCAGGTTCAGGCCCCCGGAGGGAAAACCCTACTCCTGCTTGTCTGCTCTTGATTACGGCGGAACCGAAGATTACAGGGGTGCGCAGATGCAATCTGGCGTGGAGGTGTCTATGCGAAAGTATGAGGTGAGAGACCTAGGTCGTGCCTTCCTAGCCTTTATATAGAGTTAGGCAGGTCCCAGGCACAGACCGAGTCGGTTACAGGTTTTAGGGTTTACCCCTTTGAATTTTCTATCTACTCTAGTCTTGCTCTCCAAGGATCCGAAGGCGTCATGGGCCTTGGCCACCCGAAAGTCTTCATGGGACGGCGTATATTTGTCGTGGGCCTTCCTTGGGCTGGACCAGGGATGCTGATATTGTGTACCCGCGGGGTATAACCATGTCAGCCGGGGCTCGCGATTATTGGAGGAGCTTGAACCCGAGCAAGCCAGCGCCTCCCACCACGGGAACCACCGAAGCATGCCCGCTGACGCCCTCGCTACAGCTCGCGCAACTACCAGCGAGGAGAGGCTCCACAGAACGGCTTTATTGGTGGAGATCTTTGGCTTCGGCTTCTCCAGTGATGGGCGCCCCCACCGGATCACCA
The DNA here is from genome assembly GCA_916181665.1 of Avena sativa. Classification (NCBI taxonomy): domain Eukaryota; kingdom Viridiplantae; phylum Streptophyta; class Magnoliopsida; order Poales; family Poaceae; genus Avena; species Avena sativa. The sequence goes on from OV702297.1 coordinate 413,878,593, forward strand.
GCAGCCAGGGGAGACTCACTAGCACGCATCAAAGCCATCCGAAGAGCTTCGAAACTCTACTCCCAAACTACACATAGGCAAAGCAAACCCTAACTAATAACCTATCTATCTCAGCACCTCCCCTCGGCCTCTCACCGGCGGCAGCGCCGTCGGGAGAGGCCTCGGTTTGGGCCGGACTGCAAGGGACGACCCTCAAGCAAACAAGGGAGAGACGAGAGCGGTGGGAGAGACGAGAGCGCTACTTTGTTTCCCACGTCGGGCTCTAGTGAGTCTGGATAAAGGAAAAACGTAGCCAAAAGTGCATTTCAGGTTTTAAACAATTCGGAAAGAAGTTCAAATGTAATGTACTACTCACTGTGTTCCATAATATAAAATATTTTCGCTTTTATAAAACGAACATATCTAGACGTCCTTTAGAACTAGGAACCAACCTTCTCACTAGGGATAAAACCCTAGGTTTGATGAGTGCTGCTGATAGTGTTGTTGCTGCTTATGAGCTGAAGTTCAAGCAGTACTCTGCTGATCTCGAGACCTATCGCCATGCTCTGACTGCCTACACTCAGTGGGTTGATGAGGATGCTCGTGCTGCTGCTGTTCTCACTTCCAGTGTTCTGCCCCAGTATGCTGCTGAGTTCATGAGTCTCCCTACTGTTGCCACTCAGTGGGCACATCTTCGCCAGCGCTATCAGCCATCTGGGGATGCTCTTTGCCTATCTGTGGTTCGCCAGGAGCATGCTCGTCAGCAGGGTGATTCCGCTATTGATGAGTTCTATACTCAGAGTGCTGCTATATGGCGTCAGCTTGATTCTCTCCGTACTGCTGTTTGGGGCACATGCTCGTGCTGTCAGATTGTGCGCTCAGATTTGGAGTTTCACCGCATCTATGAGTTTCTGTCTCGGCTCCGCCAGGAGTTTGAGCCCCGGCATGCTCAGCTGAATGCTCGTGGTCGTGTTCCACTCTCTGAGGTGTTGTCTGAGCTTCGGGCTGAGGAGACCCGTCTCCGTGGTGCTGGTCTTCTTGCGGTTCCATCTGTGCTTGCTACTCGTGGTCCTCCTATGCCGTCTGCTCCCTCGACTCAGTCGCGGTCCTCTATGCCGTCGCCGATCCTACCCACTCCTCCAGGTCAGGGTCAGCTTCAGCACCAGCAGTCTCAGGGTCCGAGTCAGCACCAGTATCCTCACGGTCAGAGTCAGCACCAGCAGGCTCGTGGTCAGGGTCGCTGAGGTTCTCTTCGTCGCTCAGGGATGGCCACACTTGGGCCACCTGTTATACCCGGGATCCCAGTTTACGTCAGCAGCACCAGGATCGTTGGCAGTCGGCTCCTTCTGGGCCAACAGTTGCTCTCTCTGATCAGGACATTATTAGGAGTCTTCGCGGTCTGCTTGCTGCTACAGTCTCTTCTTCGACGGGCACTGCTGGTTCTGTGACTGATTCATCCGGCCCCGCGCGACCACCATCTTCTACATAGTCAGGTACATCCCTGTGGTATCTGGATTCTGGAGCTTCCTTTCATATGACCTCTGAGTCTTCTTTTCTGTCCGCTCTTCGTTCTCTTCCTTCTCATGTCCGTGTTTTCACGGCTGATGGTACCTCTCTTCATGTTTCTAGTCGGGGCACCCTTTCCACTTCTTTTTTTGTTCCTGATATTTCTCATGTCCCTCTTCTTAAGATGAATCTGTTCTCTGCTAGCCAGCTTAATGACTCTGGTTGTCGCGTCATTCTTGATGCTGATTCTTGTGTTATCCAGGACCGTCGCACACAGGCCTTGGTTGGAGCAGGCCCTCGCAGTCGTGACTCCTCAGGACTTTGGGAGTTAGACTGGCTTCGTGTTCCTTCCACTGCCACTTCATCTGCCAGTTCTTCTTCGGTCGTTGCATCTTCTACCAGCTCCTTTCAGCAGTGGCATCATCGTCTTGGTCACCTTTGTGACTCTCGCCTGTCGTCATTAGTTCATCGGGGTCTTATGGGGTCTGTCTCAGGAGATGGGTCTTTACATTGTCAGGGTTGTAGGTTGGGTAAACAGATTCAGCTTCCCTATCCTACTAGTGCGTATGTATCTCAGCGACCTTTTGATTTAGTTCATTCCGATGTTTGGGGTCCGGCTCCTTTCGCTTCGAAAGGGGGCCATCGCTACTATAATTTATTCATCGATGATTTTTCTCGGTACACTTGGTTGTATTTTATGCGTTCTCATAGTGAAGTGCTCTCCATATATCAGCGTTTTGCGGCCATGGTTCGTACTCAATATTCTACCCCCATTCATGTGTTTCGTGCTGATTCTGCTGGTGAGTATATCTCACAGATGTTGCGAGGTGTTCTTGCTAAGCAGGGCACCCTTGCTCAGTTCTCCTGTCTTGACGCACATGCCCAGAATGGCGTTGCTGAGCATAAGCATCGCCATCTTCTTGAGACCACTCGTTCCATGATGATTGCTTCTTCTCTTCCGCCGCATTTCTGGGCTGAGGCTGTCGCTACGTCGGCTTACCTCATCAATATTCAGCCTTCTGCCGCTCTGCAGGGTGGTATCCCTCTTGAGCGCCTATCTGGACAGTCTCCAGACTACTCCATGCTTCGCTTGTTTGGTTGTGTTTGCTATGTTCTCCTTGCTCCTCGCGAACGCACCAAACTGACCGCTCAGTCTGTTGAGTGTGTCTTCCTTGGATACAGTGATGAGCATAAGGGCTATCGCTGTTGGGACCCTGTTGGTCGTCGGATGCGTATCTCTCGTGATGTTACTTTTGATGAGACACGTCCTTTCTATACTCGTCCTACCGCTGGTACCTACCCGGTGGAAGATATCTCTTTTCTTCTCTTTCCTGACACACCTCCTTCTACTCCTATTGTGTCTTCTTCAGGATCTCCTCCCCCCGATGTCTCTTCTTCGACATCGTCCTCCTCTGCTCCGTCTAGTTCTCCTCATTCTTCGGAGTCTTCCTCTGCTATTCCTTCTTCTTCATTGTCGTCTCCTGAGTCATCTTCCTCTAATGAGCTTCCCTCTACTCGTCCTGTTTATCAGCGTCGTGCTCCCAACCGTTACTCTCCTAGCCAGTATGGTCTTTCTGTTGCCTCCGAGCCGACTTCTTATCGGGATGTTGAGCATCATCCTGAATGGCAGCTGGCCATGGCTGAGGAGATTGCTGCACTTGAGCGCACTAGCACCTGGGATCTTGTTTATCCCCCTCCCGGTGTTCGTCCTATCACGTGTAAGTGGGTCTATAAGATTAAGACCCGCTCTGATGGATCTCTTGAGCGCTATAAAGCGCGTCTTGTGGCTCGTGGTTTTCAGCAAGAGCATGGTCGTCACTATGATGAGACGTTTGCTCATGTGGCTCATATGACCACTGTGCGTACTCTTCTTGCTGTTGCTTCTGTTCGTCACTGGTCTATGTCCCAGCTTGATGTTCAGAACGCCTTTCTCAATGGTGAGTTGAGTGGGGAGGTTTATATGCAGCCTCCTCCTGGGTATTCTGTTCCCTAGGGGATGGTTTGTCGTCTTCGACGTTCTCTTTATTGCCTCAAACATGCCCCTCGTGCCTGGTTTGAGCGCTTTGCCTCTGTAGTGACTTCTGCTGCTTTCTCCCCTAGTGCTCATGATCCAGCGTTGTTTGTTCACACTTCTCCTCGTGGACACACTCTTCTTCTTCTTCTCTATGTTGATGATATGATCATTACTGGTGATAATTCTGAGTATATCGCCTTTGTTAAGGCTTGTCTTCGTGATCAGTTTCTTATGACTGATCTTGGTCCTCTTCGATACTTTCTTGGGATTGCGGTTTCCTCCACTTCTGATGGCTTTTACATCTCCCAGGAAAAGTATATTCAGGATCTTCTTGCTCGTGCTGCTCTTAGGGATGAGCGCACTGTTGAGACCCCTATGGAGCTTAATGTTAAGCTTCAAACTACTGATGGTGATCCTATTCCTGATCCGACGCGTTATCGTCATCTTGTTGGGAGTCTTGTTTATCTTGCTGTCACTCGTCCTGACATCTCTTATCCTGTTCATATTCTGAGTCAGTTTGTTTCTGCTCCTACCACTGCTCACTATAGTCATCTTCTCTGTGTTCTTCGTTATCTTCGTGGTACGATCACTCGTCGCCTTTTCTTTCCTCGTTCCAGCTCCCTCCAGCTCCAGTGCTATTCAGACACTACGTGGGCGAGTGATCCTTCAGATCGTCGTTCACTTTCTTCTTACTGTGTGTTTCTTGGTGGTTCGCTCATTGCTTGGAAGATGAAGAAACAGACAGCGGTTTCCCGTTCGAGTGTTGAGGCTGAGTTGCGTGCTATGGCCTTGTTGACTGCTGAGGTGACCTGGTTACGGTGGTTACTTGAGGATTTTGGGGTCTCTATTACCACACCCACTCTGGTTTTGTCTGACAGTACATGTGCTATTAGTGTTGGACGTGATCCTGTCAAGCATGAGCTTACCAAGCATATTGGTGTTGATGCTTTCTATACACGTGCTCAGGTGCAGGCTCAGGTTGTTGCGCTTCAGTATGTGCCTTCAGATTTACAGTTGGCGTATTTCTTTACGAAGGCACAGACCAGAGCGCAGCATGATTTCTTACTCTCCAAACTCAGTGTTGTGGATCCACCATGAGTTTGAGGGGGGGTGTTAGATGTATATATGTGTATATTGTAGTTTCCCATATGTTAGGGGGCTTCCTGCATATTTGCACCTGTACCTGTATTATATATTGTGGCCTTTGGCCCCCAGAGGAATACAAGTTGTCTATTCTTAACAATATTGAGATTCCCAAGAAAGAGTAGGACAAGTACCATGCTCCTTATAAAGACATTGTTACCCACGTTCCTGCCAGTATAGAGGTTTGTACCGTTGATCCTATTTTTCCTGAACCTTATGTTGAGAAGATCTATTTTCCCTCCAAGGTAAGGGAACACTCTATTTCGGCCAATGTGGTTAGCAAAAGTGCAAACAAAACTGTAGGTTCCGATGAGCTTATTGTTATCAAGCCTGTGGTAGCTATTGTGAAAGATATTGTCACTAGAAATATAGAGGATGAGCATATTGTCTTCTGTGAAAACGCCACTAATGTTAATTTTCTCATCCTAAGAAAGTTAGAAAAGTTAGTGTTCCTGTGCTTTCTGTTAAAATTGGTAGCCATAGCTACTATGGTTTATGTGATATTGGTGCTAGTTCTAGTGCTATTCTTATGAGCTTTATAGGGAAATTATGCATGAGATTGGTCCTTGTGAGCTTGAGGACATTGATGTGGTTATTCACCTTGCTAATAGAGAGCAAGTTTGCCCCATTGGCATTGTAAGAGATGTGGAGGTTCTTTGTGGTAAGATTAAATATCCTGCTGATTTTCTAGTACTTGGTAAAGAAGCTAGTAAAACCTATCCTATCATCTTTGGTAGACCCTTCCTTAATACTTATGGGGCTATCATAGATTGTAGGAAGGAAAACGTTTTGACTAAATTTGCTGGAGAATCTTATGAGTCTCATTTTTCCAAATTTGCCAAACCCCCTTATGAAAATGAATTACCTAATGAGGATTTTAGGGTTGAACAACTGTCTGCTATTTCTCTTGCTCCTAACAATGCTTTGCAGCAGTTCATGGAAGATCATGAAAGTGATGCCTTCATGAAGGAGAGAAATGAGATTGGTGAGGTTTTCCTTCGTCATCATGAGTTGCTTAAGCATAATCTACCTGTGGAAGATTTGGGTACCACACTACCACCTAAAGGGGATCCTGTTTTTAAATTAAAACCTTTACCTGGTGATCTTAAATATGTTTATCTTGATGATAAGAAGATATATCCCGTTATTATTAGTTCTAAACTTTCAGGGAAGGAAGAAGAAAGTTTATTGGAGGTATTGAAGAAGCATCAAGGAGCTATGGGTTATACTCTTGATGATTTAAAAGGAATTTCTCCTACTACATGTCAGCATGCTATTAATATTGAGCCTGATGCAAAACCAGTCGTTGAGCACCAACGCCGTCTAAATCCTAAGATGAAGGATGTGGTAAGAAATGAGGTATTAAAACTCCTTGATGGTGGTATTATTTATCCTATTGCTGATAGTCAATGGGTTAGCCCTGTTCATTGTGTTCCCAAGAAAGTGGGGATAACTGTTGTGCCTAATGAGGATAATGAGATTATACCCCAAAGAGTAGTGGTTGGGTATAGAATGTGCATTGATTTTAGAAAGATCAATAAAGTTACTAAGAAAGATCATTATCCTTTGCCCTTTATTGATCAAATGCTAGAGAGGTTGTCCAAAAAGACTCAATTTTGCTTTCTTGATGGTTATTCTTGGTTTTCTCAAATTGCTGTGAAAACATAGGACCAAGAGAAAACTACCTTTACTTGTCCTTACGGTACTTATGCTTATAGGCGTATGCCTTTTAGTTTATGTAATGCTCCTGCTACCTTTTAGAGATGTATGTCTGCTATTTTTCATGGTTTTTGTGAAGAAATTGTAGAAGTTTTCATGGACGATTTTTCTGTCTATGGAACTTCTTTTGATAACTGTTTGCACAACCTTGATAAAGTTTTGCAGAGATGTGAAGAAACCAACCTTTTTCTTAATTGGGAGAAATGCCATTTCATGGTTAATGAAGGGATTGTTCTTGGACACAAGATCTCTGAAAGAGGCATTGAAGTTGATAGAGCCAAAATTGAAGCAATTGAGAAGATGCCTTGTCCTAGAGATATCAAAGGTATTTGTAGTATCCTTGGTCATGCTGGTTTTTATAGGAGGTTTATTAAAGATTTCTCCAAAATTTCAAAGCCCCTTACCAATCTTCTTCAAAAAGATGTTCCTTTTGTTTTTGATGATGATTGTAAGGAAGCTTTTGAAACTTTGAAGAAATCTTTAACAACTTCTCCTATAGTCCAACCACCTGATTGGAGTTTACCTTTTGAAATTATGTGTGATGCTAGTGATTTTGCTGTGGGTGCTGTCTTGGGACAACGTGTTGACAAGAAGTTAAATGTTATTCATTATGCTAGCAAGACTCTAGATGCTGCTCAAAATAATTATGCTACTACTAAAAAAGAGTTCTTAGCTGTAATCTTTGCTTGTGATAAGTTTAGACCTTACATTGTTGATTCTAAGGTTACTATTCATACTGATCATGCGGCGATTAAGTACCTTATGAAGAAGAAGGACGCTAAGCCTAGGCTTATAAGATGGGTATTGCTTTTGCAAGAGTTTGATATGCATATTGTGGATAGGAAAGGTGCTAATAATTTATCTCATTTGGAAAACATTTCTTTTAACCCTTTTCCTGTTAACGATAGTTTTCCAAATGAGTAGTTAGCTCCAATAATGGTAAGTCCACATGAGAGTCCTTGGTATGCTGATTATGCTAACTTTATTGTTTTCAAGTATTTGCCTCCAACCTTTACAGCTCAGCAAAGAAGGAAATTCTTTTATGATCTAAGGCATTACTTTTGGGATGACCCACATTTATATAAAGGAGTAGATGGTATTATGCGAAGATGTGTCCCAGAATTTGAACAACAAGAGATATTGAGAAAATGTCATGGCAGTGCTTATGGAGGACATCATGCTGGGGATAGGACTGCACAAAAGTTTTTACAATCTGGATTTTATTGGCCTACCCTTTTTAAAGATGCAAGGAAGTTTGTTATATTATGTGATGAATGCCAACGAGTAGGTAACATCTCTAGACGCAATGAAATTCCTATGAATTATTCTCTTGTTATTGAACCTTTTGATTGTTGGGGATTTGACTTTATGGGGCCTTTTCCTCCTTCAAAAGGGTATACTCATATTCTTGTTGTTGTTGACTATGTTACAAAGTGGATAGAAGCCATACCTACAAGCAGTGCTGATGGTAAGACCTCTTTTAAAATGCTCAAAGATGTCATTTTTTATAGGTTCGGTGTGCCTAGATATCTCATGACTGATGGAGGCTCCCATTTTATTCATGGGGTTTTAGAAAAACTCTCGCTAAGTATGATGTAAACCATAGAATAACTTCAGCTTATCACCCCCAAACTAGTGGGCAAGTAGAACTTTCCAATAGGGAAATCAAATCTATCTTGCAGAAGACTGTCAATAGATCTAGGAAAAATTGGGCTAAAAAGTTGAATGACGCTTTGTGGGCTTATAGAACTGCTTATAAAAATCCTATGGGGATGTCTCCTTACAAAATGGTCTATGGGAAAGCTTGTTACTTGCCTTTAGAGTTAGAACACAAAGCTTATTGGGCGGTGAAAGAGTTGAATAGAGACTTTAGACTTGCTGGTGAGAAAAGACTGCTCGACTTAAGTAATCTAGATGAGTGGAGAGGTGAAGCTTACGAAAATGCTAGGCTCTTTAAGGAAAAGGTAAAAAGATGGCATGATACGAGAATTCTCAAAAGGGAGTTCCATGTTGGTGAGAAAGTTCTTTTGTATAGGTCTCGTCTCAGATTTTTTGCAGGGAAACTACTCTCCAAATGGGAAGGACCTTTTGTTATCAAATAAGTGTACCGTTCAGGTGCTATAAAAATTTCTTCTCTGAAGGATGACACAACACAGGTGGTTAATGGTCAAAGACTAAAACATTATATTTCTGGAGATTCTTATAATGAAGATGTGGATGTTATTAAAATGGTGACTCCAGAAGAATTTATCAGAATCCATACACCAGAAACTGCAGAGTTCGCCCTTGAATAGGTAAAAGTGGTGAAAACAGAAGGTTCGTGAAACCCCAATATTTTTATATTTTTGATGTTTTTAATACATAAGGGAAGTTACGAGACGAAACTGAAAAGGAAACGGAGCCCGGGGTGGACAAACCCACCCCAGGCATGGGCCCAGCCTGGCCGCGCCTGAGGGGGGTGTTCCACCCTCGAACTCCGTCTCCGCTTTGTTTTCGTGTCAAAACCTTCCTTATGCATTGAAACTTTGTAATATATAACCCCCCCGGGTTCCCCGAGGTTCTTGTATCGTGTTCTCGTCGTGTTTTCGTTTTCAATCTGTTTCTGTCAGGAAAATTCTCAAATTCGGAGCCTCAATGTCTTCCTCTGGATCACCCATGGAGGATTCCTCTGCGGATGTCCTCAACCCATACATGTATGATTTGAGGATTCATCCTAAAGAGTTGATCCTTAAAGATTGGAAGGTACAGATGAAATAAGTTCAAGGCCCTAAAGGAGAAGGCAGTCTGGAGGACAGGATGGAAGCGTTGGAACAAGAAGTTTTTAGGTACAAGAAGATGGCAGAACGCGAAGTGGATGTTATTCACAAGATAAGTTCAGAACTCATCACCAAGCATGAGGGAGAAGTTACTGAGCTCCGAGAAGAGATCTTCTCACTCCGTCAGACCACCAATCAATTGCAAGCACAGCTCTATGACATACAAAATCAAAACTGTAAGTATGAGGCTAGATTTGATCGCATTAGCTCTGCTGCTAGTTTCAGGATTGCAGAAACAAAGACATCCTTTTTGGATGGGGAACCATTGCCTTGGAAGTTTGATGATAACAAGAGAACACCACCACCAAGGGAGTAATTCGTCATCAGGTTTGGCATCCCCTTGGCTTGTTCCAAGCTTGGGGGAGTGCCGCGGTATCACCACAATTATCTTTTATCTTTTACCTTTTTAGTGGATTCATATTTGTGGTAGAGAGGTTATCTTATAGTTTGGTTTGCATATGGAAGTATCTCTCCTATAGTTGATTATCTATGTATCCCTTGGTGTGAGTGCCTTTATTGGAATATTAATGAGAAGTCTCATCTTTTACTTTTTGCACTTCTTATTTTAGTTTGCAATCTCTATTATATGATGGATCTTGTTGTCCAGTATTGGCACCACTTTGGGATCATCAAGTGGATCTAAATTGGTTTTGGCAAACCAGGTTCTAGTCAATGGCTTTAGTTTGAAATAAAAAGAAAGAAAGAAAAATCTTACAGGTATTTGGTATCATTTGTTTTCTTTCTTGTTGGCTCATAAGCTTAGTATTCTTTATTTAAGATCCTTTTGTGTTTTCAAGGAAGATTGTATGTTTGGCTTTATTACTTGTATGTTTGCTTGTTTCTTTCAACTCTCTTGCTTGCTACTCAGCCTTGCTAGACAAAAACCTGTTTTGAGAAGGCATACTTCTCATGTTTCCAAAACCCTTTGAACCCAAAACCTTTTGCCACTTGTGTCCACCATATCTACCTAGTAGCTATTGTTATTCCAAGCAAATTCTCAAACTTCATCTACCTTTCAAATTAAAAAATATTTTTTATGTGAAAACTAGTTAGTAAGATCTCACGAACTTGATGGCACACTTTATTTACTTGCCCCTAATAGACTTGAAGCATTGTTGACATCGAAGTTGTATATGTTTGCATCTATATGTTGGGATTAGCAGAACCGTGATGTCATGGGGAATGTTTTCAACATTGCACTTGTACCTTGTCGTACATAGTTGATATCGTGCTCTTTTGTCTATGGATGTTAACAGTGTGAAATAAAGAGGGGACTTGTAAGTCCATGGAGTTTGTATTCTATGTTAGAGAAACGCCTGGGCCCATGATTAATCATGGTGGAAACTTGCGGCATCACCATAGTGAGTCATCTATGAAGCATCCTTAATAAAAAGCTATACACATAGTAAATAAAAAGATTGCTGAGATGCTCATTGTCTGCTTGCCTTGTCATTTTGGTTATGAGAAAGCTCATGTACCATGTGCAAGGGGTACCCCATTGGCGGTTCTCAATGATATGCAAATACTTACAATGACAAGAACTTACCTGGACCCAAAGTTGAGTATGCATGAGGAGTGGCCCTCATATTCCAGGGACATGAGATTGCCAACTTATATTTTGTCAAGCATATACTCCATCTTTGTTCACTTTAACCTTAATCATCTCAAGATGCTTATGATAGGGGCAATGAGGGATCAAAGCAAGTAAGTACCATAATCTTTTGGAAGCTCTTTATGACTTGTAATCCCTGCTACCCTCTAAGAAGGGACCTTTCTCCTAGTTACAAGTTTGAGTCAGTAAACCTACTTCCTCTCTATCTCTAGCAAGCTTTTGAGTTGTTGTGTTTCAAGCATTCATATGGTTATTTATTCAATCGTGTTCTTTATCTTCCTTGTTTGCACAAAACACTTATCTATTGAGTATTACTTTGAAAGCCGTTACTTGTGAAAAACCTTTTTGAGCAAAGAGTGCTCCTGTCTTGAAACTTGTACAAAAAGCTTTTTGTGAAACTGTTTGCCAGGTGTTCTTTCACCAAGAACAAGTTTGCCAATTCCAATTATGATTTATCTTTATGCATCTCTATTGTGACTATTGTACTTGGTTGCAATCTAAGTTATATAATGGTAAGCTGCTTTCTTCTATGAGTTGTGCAATGGTAAGTGTGATGCTTCTTATTCGTATTCTTTTATCGACACTTCACTCCATAAACCTGTGGACATGTTTACTGAGCTCAGTATTCGCTTGGAGACAAGCAAAGTCTAAGCTTGGGGGAGTTGATACGCCCAATTTGCATCACCATTCTATATCATAATTTACCTCTATTCATTGATATTTGTCTTATTATGAGGTATTACTCATGGCTCTTCATCTGTTTATGCATGTTGGATGATTCCTGGAGGATAGACTGCCGGAGTCTAGATTCTAATGGAAAAGAAGGCGTTTCGGTGCAATTTCGCGAAGATCAGAAAAATACCAAAAATATATGGAAACATATTATTTCACCAGAAGACGAAGGAAGACAGAAGGAGGAGCGAAGGGGGCTGCAGGGGGCCCACACCCCCTAGGCGCGGGCCACCTAAGGTCGCGCCTGGGGTGGGTTTGGCCCAGCTCCCCGGCCTCTGACTCTCCCCCTTCGCCTATAACTTCCATTCGAAACCCTAAGCCTCGGGGAGCGACCACAGATAGATATTCGCCGCCTCTGGGGGCGGAAAACGCCGAGAGAGAAAGATCACTCTGGCAGACAGATTTCTGCCAGGGGAATTCCTTCCCGGAGAGGGGAGACTGTCGACATCAACATCATCATCAAGCTAGGCTTCATCGGGATCATCATCATCCACACCATCATCTCCACCAGCACCATCACCACCACTCTGTCTCGCTGTAACAATTGTGTTGGATATTGCTTTAGTTCTTAGGGGAAACTTTCCCGGTGTTAATTACTATTGTAGTTGATGCTTGTGAGTGGAACCATTGGAATATTGTTTATGTTCAAATTGTTATCCATTACCATATCATCTCTGATCTTGATCCATATGATGTATTGTGAGTAGTTCGTTTAGTTCTCGAGGACATGGGAGAAGTCACGTTGTTAGTAGTGAATCTATGATGAGTTATTATTCAATGGTTTAATATTTAAGTTGTGGTGCTATTCTTCTAGTGGTGTCATGTGAAAGTCGACTACATGACACTTCAACATTTATGGGCCTAGGGGAATGCATTGTGTATTTGGCTACTAATTGTGGGGTTGCCGGAGTGACAGAAATCTGAACCCCCGTTAGGACACCTTTGCACAAGGGAGTCTAGGATCTCAGAGTTTAAGGCTGTGGTTAGATTTATATCTTAATTACTTACCTGTAGTTACGGATGTTTGCAGGGGGTTTAATCACAAGTATGTATTAGTCCTAGGAAGGGCGGTATGTTAGCACAGGTTCACCCACACAACACTTACAAACACCAGAGAAGAGTACTCAACTATTTGAAGCGAAAGCACTTGACAGAATTCCCATGTGTCCTCAAGAACGTTTGGTACTTATAAGTATTTCCACCGGCTTGTCCTTTGCTAAGAAAGGATTGGGCCACTTGCTCCGTTTGTTCGTTACTTCTGTTACTTGCTCTTTGTTTTGTTGCTTTGTCAGAAAACCACTAAAAATCTGTTTGCTAAGTATTCATAGGGATTTCCTGCTCCATACCACTGTCCAGCACCTTCTGCTCCTCATTGGGATCGACACTCCTATTTATCGATAGTACTATGATACACCCCCTATACTTGTGGGTCATCAACGAATTACTCCTTCGGTGGTGGTGGTGTTCTTTTGATAAGCTCTTCAATAAGTTCCCTCAAATCCTCAATCTCGAAGGTTAGAGTTCGAATCAACTCCGAATTATGCTCAATGCGGTTCATGATCATGTCGGACCAAGAAACCCAGTCCTTGTTATTCTTTCCCCACTCTTCCTTCTTAGAGTGTTCCTATATGCATGGTTAGAACGAGGCAGATCCCAAACCGAGGGCAAGTTCCCTTTGGGCCCCTGTTTGTATTTTTGCTCATGTATAAGAGTATGGAAGGGGTTCTTGGTGCGTGAAGGAGGTGACTATGGAGCGAGGATATGACGCGGGGTTTTCCCTCCTGTAGACATCCGTGCTTTCCTCCTAAGCTTGGTAGGGTTTGCCACCACTCCAATGCTTGCGATGGTAGCGCGGGTGTCCGGATGCTCGTCCTCCTCCATGTCTTCTTCATCCCCAATCAAGATCTCCTCCTCCTTGGGGTTTTGAGGATCATCTTCCTCGAGCTTCTTGCCTTTGTTGTTGGCGGAGGCCATGGTGCTCTAAACTTGAGAAGATTTCCTGACAGAAACAGACCGAAACAAAAACACGACAAGAACACGATATACGAACCTCGGGGGATCCGGGGAGTTATATATTATGAAGTTTCAATGCACAAGGAAGGTACTGGTGCAAAAACGAGGCGAAGACGGAGCTCAGGGGGCTCACACACCCTACAGGCGTGACCATTTGGGGGCCGTATGTAATAAAACACGACAAGAACACGATATACGAACCTCGGGGGATCCGGGGAGTTATATATTATGAAGTTTCAATGCACAAGGAAGGTACTGGTGCAAAAACGAGGCGGAGACAGAGCTCAGGGGGCTCACACCCCCCTCTGTTTCGTCTTGTAACCTTCCGTATGTAATAAAAACATCAAAAATATAAAAAGATAGGGTTTTCACGAACCTTCAGTTTTCACCACTTTTACATATTCAAAGACGAACTCTGCAGATTCCTTTTCTCCTTCTCCTGGAAATTCCCTTCATACAAGGCCTTACACAAACCTCAATGGCAATATTAGTGTATGCAAAAACAATAAACCTTTAGGTACATAATTCAACTGAAATCCATCAAAACAAAACCTACTGTAGCAACTCTTTTCCAAAAACCCAAAAGAATCTAAAAGGGAATCAATATAAGAGGCAAATGCAAATGAAGGCGGAAATCTGTCAAAACAGACCGGCAGGTAAAGATTGATTTTTTCGAAAACCTTCTGTTGATCAAATAAAAAAGTGCAAACCTAATGAAAGTTGGATAACAACTTGGAGAACAAGCATAGAAAAATACATCTCCATTCGAAGTACTGAGCTCCTTCACGAATTTTTATGATGCAGCACAAAAAATCTGTCCTAGGACAGCCACTTTTCACAACTCCTCTACTTCTCAAAAGTAGTTGACCTTGATACAAAAACCAAAACAAAAAGGATAAGGAGCGGTTATTACTGAGGAAATAACTTCCAAGACTCAACGAAACTATTGGGTTATCTCGCAAGAAGTACTTTTATTTAATGCCTTTAAGTTAGGCTTGAAAGTTTCAAAGATGCTCACATAGGGGATATATATTTGAAATGAAATAGAGCATCAAGAAGCAGATATCCAACACACTTGAGTCTAACCCACTTCCTATGCAAAGGAGTATCATGAGAAAACAAATTGTTGAAACAAAAAGCCACTAGCATAGGAAGACGAAATAAATGCAACTTCAAAGCTTTCAACATAAAACTGGGAAACTTAACATTATTGAGATGCATAAAATCATGTTTCCCTCTCTCATAATAACTTTCATTAGCACTTTGAATAAAGTTGACAATGTAACTGTCACAGGAAACAACTTTATCATCAGAATGAGCATACTTACAATCATCAAAAAGAGGTCCAAGGTCATGAGCAAGTTGTTCCATCCTGAAATCTTCATTAGGCAAGTTATTTTCACAAGGAGCAAATTTGGAAAAATTAAACTCATAAGAATCTCCATCAAACTTAGTTAAAACTTTCTCCTTTTTACAATCTACAATAGCTCCACAAGTGTTCAAAAAGGTCTACCAAAGATAATAGGACAAGTTTTACTAGCTGCTGAATTAAGCACTAGAAAATCAGTAGGATAATTAATCTTATCGCAGAGAACCTCCACATCTCTTACAATACCAATAGGGCAAATGGTTTCCTTATTAGCAAGGTGAATAACCACATAAATGTCCTCAAGCTCACAAGGACCAATTTCATGCATAATTTCCCTGTAAAGCTCATAAGGAATAGCACTAGAACTAGCACCAATATCACATAAACCATAATAGCAATGATCACCAATTCTCACAGAAATCACATGGACACTAGCTTTTCTAGGATGAGAGACAATACTAGAAGCGTCTTCACAGAAGACAATGTGCTCATCCTCTATATTTTTAGTGACAAGATCTTTCACAATAGCTACCACAAGTTCATTTGCTCATCAGGTTCCACAGTTTTGTTTATACTTTTCCTAATCACATCAGATATGATAGAATGTTCCTTTACCTCAGCGGGAAAAGGGATTTTCTCAACATAAGGTTCAGGCAAAATAGGATCAACAGTACAAACTTCAATGCTAGCAGGAACATGGGTAACAATGTCTTTATAAGGTGCATGGTACTTATTCCACTTCTTTTTGAGAATTTCTATGTAAGAGGCAAAGGCCTTAAAACAATTGGCAATACTTTGAGAATCAAGACCATACTCAGTACTAATATCACGGAAGTTATCAGTTCCCATAAAAGATTTAATGCATTCATAATCATAGTTTATACCTGACTTTCTTCCTTTGTCATTCTCACATGATTCAGTGTTCTCTTGAATACGTTCTAGGAGATCCCATTTAGCTTATTCCTTCATAAGTGTGAATGATCCAGCACAAGAAGCATCTAGTAAATCTTTATCATGAAGAGAAAGTCTAGCATAAAAGTTATTGATAATAATATTGTTAGGGAGTTCATGAATAGGACATTTAAGCATTAGTAACTTCAATCTCCCCCAAGCTTGAGCTGTACTCTCTCCATCACGAGGCCAAAGGTTATATATCAGATTCCTATCCTTATAGATCTCACTGGGAGGATAGAACTTAGAATAAAAGAGAGGCACTATTTCCTCCCGTTCCATGGATTGTCCATTCTTCAGCAGCTTATACCATTCTTCAGCTCTTCCTTTCAAGGATATAGAGAGTAACTTCTTCTTCACCTGTTCAGTTGTGATACCTGCACACTTAAACAACCCACATAATTCATGGATAAAAAGCAAATGATCACCAGGATGGACAGTTCCATCCCCTAAATAATAATTATCCATAACACGATCAATAATACTTGTAGGTATCTTAAAAGGATCTATCTCAACGGGTGGTGGTTCATTTACTACCCTAACAGTGGTAGTAGTTTTCCCAAATAGAAAACCAAGTGGGTTATCCATATTGGAAACAAAGTAACAAACAGAAATAAAAAGCAATACTCATAGTAGAACTTTCCTTTACCAGTTCCACTCTTCAATAGCGCTTCACTCCCCGGCAATGGCGCCAGAAAATAGTCTTGCTGACCCACAAGTGTAGGGGGTGTATTGTAGTACTTTCAATAAATAGGAGTGTCGATCCCAACGAGGAGCAGAAGGTGTTGACTAGTGGTATGGAGCAGGAAATCTTTGTAAATACTTAGCAAATGGATTTTTAGGGGTTTTCTGATAAAGCAAAGAAATAAAGTGCAAGTAAATAAAACAGCAAGTAATTGCAGCTGTGCTAATGGGAATTCTGTCAAGTGCTTTCGCAAAGGACAATCCGGTGGAAATACTTATGAGGACCAAACGTTCTCGAGGACACATGGGAATTCTGTCAAGTGCTTTCGCTTCATATGGCCGAGTAGTCTTCTTTGGTTTTGTAAGTGTTGTGTGGGTGAACCTGTGCTAATGTACCGACCTTACTTGGACTAATACATACTTGTGATTAAACCCCTTGCAAGCATCTGCAACTATAAGAAAGCAATTAAGGTATAAACCTAACCACAGCCTTAAACTCTGAGATCCTACGCTCCCTTATGCAATGGTGTCCTAACGGGGGTTCAGGTTTCTGTCACTCTGGCAACCCCATAATTAGTATCCAAATACACAATGCATTCCCCTAGGCCCATAAATGGTGAAGTATCATGTAGTCGACGTTCACATGACACCACTAGAAGAATAGCACCACAACTTAAATACTAAACCATTGAATAATATATCAACACAAATCCACTAATAACAACAGGACTTCTCCCATGTCCTCAAGAACTAAACGAACTACTCACGAGAAATCATATGGATCAAGATCAAAGATGATATGGTGATGAATAACAATCTGAAAATAAACAATAATCCAATGGTTCCACTCACAAGCATCAACTATAATAGTAATCAATACTGGGAAAGTTTCCCCTAATAACTATGCAAGTATTCAACACAATTATTTACAGCGGGATGGAGTGGTGATGATGGTGCTGGTGGAGATTATGGTGTGGATGATGATGATCCCGATGAAGTCTAGCTTGATGATGGTGTTGATGGCGATGATCTCCCCTCTCCGGGAAGGAATTTCCCCGGCGGAAATTTGTCTGCCGGAGAGCTCTTTCTCTCTCGGTGTTTTCCGCCCCGCAGAGGCAGCGGAATCTTTCTGTGGTCGCTCCCCGTGTATTAGGGTTTCGAGGAGAAGATATATGCGAGAGGGCGGAGCCGGAGGTGGACCAGGTGGGCCACACCCCTTGTAGGCGCGGCCTAGGGGTGGCCGCGCCTGGGGGTGTGGGCCCTCTGTGGCCCATCTCCGCCTCCCCTTTTGGCATTCTTCGTCTTTTGGGAAAATATGATTTTCCGTAGTTTTTCTGGTATTTTTATGATCTTCACGAAATTGCATCAAAACACCTCTTTTTCCATCAGAATGCTGACTCCGGCAGTTCATCCTCTAAAAATCATCCAACATGCAAAAACAGATGAAAAGACATAAGTATCACCTCTTAATAAGAAATATATCAATGAATAGAGGCAAATTATGATATAGAATGGTGATGCAAATTGGACGTATCTGTTCCGATCTTAGCGATGCTGCTGATCTAGCCGGGTTTAGTTGATCCCAATGCCATCTTGGCATGGAAGATCGAGGCATCCATGCGGCGCTGGCGGCAGGGTGGGCGGTGCTGGGTGGCCGGTGATATATCTTTGAGGTGGATGTGCACTGACCTGCCGGTGACTCCTCCTATGAAGGGCCAACGCGGGAGCTCCATGAGAGGAACTGATGCTTCTCGGTTGTGGTGATGAGGTACCAAGCTCCGAACGAAATCCGTGCCTTTTGGGGCTGATGACGGCGACACCTGAGGGCGTCGTTTCTTTTGAGGCGTCATCGAGCAGTTCCGACACCTCCCTCGCCCAGGGTCTCATGTAGATCGGGCGACGACGAATCCTTTTACGTCATACCTTCCGTGGAGGCGTCTTCTTGGGGGCTTGACTCTTGTTTGTTCCGTAGTACTTCTTGGATCTCAGTGTTGGCCACATAGGAGGCGTATTGCAGTGTAGATGTCGTGTTGGCCTCTCGAGTGGTATCACGGTGGCTTGCTCAACGAGGATGTTCCTCGGGCGGCGCGAGCAAGCCTCCGGATGAGCAGCGGTGGGTTGGCTTCTTTGCTTGATGGCGGGCTGGTGAAAACTACACACTTGCATGTCTGTTGAGGTTGCTAGGAGGTAGCGGCTGCGCCGACGAAGTATCCCGGATTTGGGATGAGACCGGAGCACCAGCTAAGCCTTTATTGGCTTGTGGGATTCAGAGAGAACGCATCTTGCGGTTAACAGGTTCTTGGTGATATCGACGATGCACGAGCACTGCGACTTTTATCGGCATGGGATCTGTTTAGCAGAGGAGCTCACTTTGTGGCGTATTGGAGAAGCACTCGCCCGTTTAGTCGTAGTCTTGTTTTAAGTGTTGGGTGTGTTAAACTTTATTATGCTTGTAAATATGGGTGTTTCGGTATTTTCTTAGTCTTGTAAATCAACCCCTTTTTCTATCAATGTATGGAAGACACGAGCTTTTGCTTTCTCGCAAAAAAATCTTTACGAAACAAGAAAAATCACTTGTGTGGAAATTAATCTTCAAGACATAAATATCAATATGAAAACAAGTCCGTCTTGTAGAACAAAGTTAGAACAGACGAGGCATGGAACTATGCTCTGTTCAGTTCATTATTCTGTTATATAATTCTCCACCAAAAGAACTCAGGACACACGGCGCAACCAAGTTCAAGCGTCGACGGCGCACTGGGGGTACTCGAGCAGCGGCACGTCCCCGGCGCCACCACCAGCAGCCGCCTCCGCGCCTAGCCCGACGATGGCGTCGCAGCGCACGTACAGGTCGCGCCACCCGGTCTGGAATGGGCCAGCCCTGTACCTGACCTGTCCCACGAGGACGAGCCTGAGCTGGACGCGCCGCGCCGCGCAGTCCGCGGACATGGCGCGCACGGCGTCCGCCGACACCGGCACGGGCGCGCCGCCGCCGAGGACGGGCGACAGCGCGACGTCGGACCCGCGCTCCTGGGCCAGGGCGGGGAGCTGCGCGGGCGGGGTGACCGCCTCGCCGCGGTACGACGCGTGGGCGACGAGCCCGTCGTAGAGCACGGCGGCGCGGTCGCTCGGGTTGTGTAGCAGCAGCGTGAACTGCAGCGTCGCGGAGACCGCGTTGGGCGCCGTTGGCGGTGGCCCCGGGTAGCTGTTGTTTGTGCCGCCGGCGGGAGTGGTGGTGCTCGCGAAGCGGTACACGGAGGCGCGCGCCACGCTGGCCTGCGGCTTCATGGGGCGGTAGACGAGGAAGAGGGCGAGCGCGAGGACGCCGGCGGTGGCGGCCGCGGCGAGGAGGTACGCAGCAAGGAGGCGGATGCCGCCGCCACCGCGGTGAAGTTCGCACTGGTACTTCTTGGAAGTCTCCATCGATCTGTCGGTGCGCCGACGTTCGGCACCTTGCTCGGAGGCTGGGAGCTTTATCGGCGTTTTGGCATGTACGCGTCGTCCGCCGCTGGTTTTGGGCTTTGGTGTTTCGTGCACAGCATCGCATGTTTTAGCTCTACGCGAGGTGTCTGGATCCTAGCACAAAAAGGCGGTGCAGCCGGTGGCTGCCCACGTCGCCGTTCACCCGGACGAAAGCAGGGGGACACGCACGCACGGCACGGCGGAAGTGCCACTCAGCGGCGCGCGCAGAAACGGGGACTCTGCTCGTCTGTTCGTCGGGGCCTGAACAGACTGACAGAGCAAGACTTCAAATAACTAGAAATCTGCACTGAACAAATGATGCAAAAAAAAAAAATGGATTTCAGCCAAGCTGTACTGAGCTTTGACAGAGAGTAGTCCTCAAATACGGATCGACAAATTCACGGCAACGAAAAACAATGACACCATTTTGCTGAGGCGTTGGACGTGTAGTGCAACAAGCCCACAACTGAGTCCATTGTAGCATGAAGAAAGCGCACAAAAGCTTACATCAGGGACAGAGAGTTACAGAGCTGCTCCGGAATAGATTCATACAGAGATATCTTAATCCGAAACAAGAGATGTTCTCTAATGCCTACCAACACATTCCACTATATGTACGAGGTTCAGGGCCTAATCTACAAGAAGTTAGCCTATACATATATAGAGCAAACTTGATGATACATTGTGTCCACTCTTTCAGAGAAAACCTGACACTGTCCGCCAGGATACTCGTAGGCGCAGCAGGCCGCAGCGGGTTGTCACCCGCGGCGACACCTAGCTTCCTTGTACGCTCTGATCTTGGCGAACAAACTGACCCTTGACGCGTGGCCGCTGCTCCGCAAGCAATTTTCTGCTCTGGTACCGTACCTGACCAAGAATGCAAGAATGTTAACCCCAGCTCCTAGTAGGTGAGAGTGAGACACACACACTGGATTCAAATGAAAAAGGTTAAGATAAGTTCTTGTGCCTACCTTCTTCTCAAAGCACCGTTCTTTCCTCTTGAGCCTGAACTTGTTCAGCGCAACTTCTCGCTGGCTCAGCTGAGGCAAACCCTCCATGCCCGAATTTTCAGGAACGCCATTGGATGCATTGCACTGTTCAGTAGGGGTGGTCATCAGGTTGGAAGAGCTGCCGCAGGCACTGCCACTGAGGGCATTGCCGGAGTTGTTCAGCACACCGCTGCTTCCGCTTTCGCCGGTCATAGGAGAAGGAGAAACATGACGCGGGTTGTCTGAAGGAATTTCAACATGCAGATGCTTTTCATTTGCTTTCGGTGGAGGTAGAACTTCTTGTCCCTGTGTGTTCTCAGTCTGCTGAGAGTCCATCTCAGTTGGACCATTATGCTGCCACTTATGCTGCGACGAGGTTGCTTGTGTAGATGCTTCTTGCGACGTTGGAGTTTCCCTATTCCAGATGGGGGGACCTGACTGTGGATACAGCAGGGGTGCCACGGGCGCACCGCTCCAGAATGGCTGCCCATCGAACGTGAGGCCTGCAACAGGAACAGGGAATGGTACAACTCTGATAGGAGGTCGAGTTGCGTCGGCCTTGTCTTGAGAGGCAGCTGCCGAATCTCCATTTTTGTTTTCCAGATCTGCATGTCTTGCTGAGGTGCTACATGGCTGAGCATCACCAACGTTACCAAAAGAGGATGCAGGCCTGTAGTTGTACCTGTGAACAAGAAATAATTTGAACTGTAAGAACTTTTTCTAGGCCATAACAATAAGATTTCGCATGTTCACTCTTATAGAACTGAGAAAAACAAGAAAATGATGCATCAAGTTGCAGTAATAAAGGCACTGCCAGAAATTCCATGCTGTAAGTTTCTGGTATAACAATATTATTTCATTAGTTTTAACTATTATGCTTGGAAGAGCACAACCTCACGAACTAAATTAAACATGCTATGTAATACAGCAATGAAATGTTAGTGGCAAGCTTTTTTTTTCTGTCAAACTACGATTCGAACAAAAACGTCAGCTCAAACACTAGACTTGAGCTAAGCTTATAGCTGAATGTAGACGACAAAAGCACTGGTACCAGAACATACGAAACAAAAGGTGCACTTACAATGAAAATGCAGATGAAGTTGAGTGGTTCAGCGTTCTTCTATCATTTTTCTCAAGGTCTTCTAAACTGCTATAGTCAGATCTTCTGAGAGAAAGCTCCAACTGATGTGCTGGGATGGAGAACCACTTATCAGCGTTTCCTTGAGAAGTTGTTCTCACAACATCCCCCTCCTTCTGTGCATCAGGCTTTTGCTCATCATCAGTAATATGGACTACCTCAATATCTCTCGAAGATTTCTCAGAGTTATTATCATTAGGCCATGTCCATCTCTTCGGTGATAAATCTCCTTTCCTTGGAATCGGGTTACTATTTCTAGTTGCTACAAGATCACAAACCCGTAAAATTAGTAAGTCACCAGCAAACAAATGACTACTAAGAAAAAGAAAACAACCGAAAATATTAGTACCTTGAGTGTTGGTTCCTCCAATTTCCTCAGTACTCTTGGGGTCAGCCGATGAATGTCTTCCTGTTATCTGCTTAAACTCCAAGAAACCGTTGGTTTGCTTACTCTCGGCCTCCAGTTCTGACCTTGTACAAGAGCTCTGCAAGAGGGAGTCTCAGTATTTAGTCTATGCAGAGCAGTAGTAAGATATCTGAATTCAACGCATTTATAAGTTCAGACGAAATTATATTAACTGCTGAAACTTACTTGAGCATCACTTTCTTGTTCACTGATTTCCTTATTTCTGCAGGCCGCCACATTTTCGATCAAACGTTCAGCTTCTGTCACTTTAGTCTTTTTCTCGGGCCGTTCTGCGACATCTTCTTGTTGCATATGCTGCACATCAAGGCCACCATTTGCCTATAAATTAATGTAAGAGAAAAAGTTTAGAGATACAGATACTAAAGCCGTGAAGAATGCATGATTTAATAAGACAAATAAAAACTGCAGTCGAGCTAAAATGATACTATGAGTATGCAGCCTTACCAGCTGTTTTCTCCAAACATGCTGCCACAGGTTCCGTAACTCATTCTTTCTTATTGGCTTAACAAGAAAATCTGCTGCACCCTTGAGCATGCATTTGAAAACCATGCTAACTGCGTCATTTGAAGACATCACTGCATAGCCAGTAAAAAATAACGCCATTAGACCGAGTAGCAGCATTAGAAATTAAAAGCTTAAGAAAAAAGGAGATAATCCGAGAACATACTTATGACAGGGATATTCTTGCAAGCTTCATGTTCCATGATCGTGGAGAGTAGGAGGAATCCAGACATCAAAGGAAGCTCAACTTCAGTTAGAACAAGGTCTATTTTGAAAGATTTTTCTTTTAGTATTTCCCACGCCTTGACACCGTCAGAAGCTGCAGAAACTGTAAAAGGACAATACGACCCATAAGTCTGATGAAAAATGATCGGTTTCGGAATAAACTATGCTAAAATCTAAAACCACCAGAACAAACTCAAGGGGACAAACATAATGAAAACAAACTTCAAATTAAATTTTCATCTTTCTGTAGAAACCTTCCTATTTTCAACATATTTCGAAGTATGATCAAAACCGCTAACAAATTACTCCTAGTTCGGTTCAGTTACTTTTGAATAGAATTCAGCACCAGATGCGTTCAAGATAATACTCCTAAAGAGAAATCAACAGTACAGCAGATCTCCTCGGTGCAGATGGCAGCATGGAAACTTTCCAATTAACTGCAGCAGTACTTGAAAACAAAAATCTATATATACAGATTAATAAGGGAGTTAACTACCAAGACCGCTGCTGAAAGCTGCACGCCTGAACTAACTTATGACAAACTGACAAACTCATCGTGTGTGAACTAGCAGGAGGCAGATCACAGGCCTTAGCAAGCGTTCTACCGTACCACCGTGCTACAAGGGCTGAACTCTGTAAACCCGGCAGCGCAGCTACTACTTCCCGATCTGATCCCAGAGTAATGAACATAAACGGCTCCCAGAGCTGGCAACTTTTTTTTCCCACCAGACAAAGTACCAAAACAGAGCACGAGTTCGATCCATCTCTAGAAGCCAGCCAAAAAAAAAGCAATACTCCATTCCGCTTTCGATAACGCGATCCGTAGCAATGAGCCGCTCCTAATAATAACCCCGGAATTGTCCTAGATGGAAAAAAAAGGGATAGTCGAACACGCAAATTCGACATGAGCAAACAGAGCCGGATCGGCGGGATGCGCACCGTGGTATCCGCACTTGCGGAGCAGCGCGGAGATGACGTGGCGCGTTGAGTCGTCGCCCTCGGCGAGGAGCACCTTGACGGGCATCATCGGCAGCGCCCGCCGCGCCTCCTCCCCGTCCTCCGCCAGGTTTACCGCCTCCCTCTCCTCTGCTCCTCCGCGTCGACCGATTCGGGGCGGCTCTGCTACCTCCTTCGCTTCGCCGGAGTCCGTTTGACTCGCTGAGGCCCAACCACCGCCTCTCTTCTCGTGCTGGTGCTGGAAGCTTCGAAACTGGACCGGGATCGCGAGATGGAAAAATGCCAGTGGCGACGGAGACGAATAATAAAACTAAGCGGGCGCAGGGGAGGAGTGCTATATAGAAGAACGTTCGACGTTGTTCTACGGACAGGTGGGCCGCGCGGCCGCGGGGCCCGCCGCGTCGGTGGGTGGTGGCTGGCGAGGCGGAGGAGGAGGGGGGCGTCGGGAGCAAAATATCTGCGGCCGCTCGACCGGCAGGCGGGGCCGCCACGTCACGCGGTACGCGGATCGGGCCTGGGTGACGTGGCGCGAGCCGGGCCAGTGGTTCGGCCAGCCCGCACACCGCGCGCGTGATGAGGGAGCGGATCGGATCAGCTCCCCCGCGCGATATTTTGCAGGCAGCGCAGGTGGAGCGGGGACACGTGGTAGGCTGGGAGGCGAAGGGGGGAGGATCTGCGGCTGGCGCGAGGGGCACGTGGTGGGTGGGCGGGCGCGCGCGCGCGCCGCGGATGGGTGGCTTTAAAATCGTGCGGCTGGGGAGGGGGAGGAGGAGGAGGGGTGGGCCCGGTGGCGCTGCGGTGCGCGAACGGGTTCGTGGGGCTGGCGTGCGGCGGTGCGGACTGGGTGGCTGGCGCCTCGCCCGGGCCACGATAATATCTCCGGCCGCAAAAGTTTGGACTCTGGGCGCGCTTGGTAGTGATGGTTTATCGTGGGGGGTCAAAATGTAATTATCTCACCACCACCAGTAGTAGTAGGTGATTTGCCTTTTTGGTTGTAGCAGTAGTAGGAGGATGGAAATATCTGGGTGGCCCGGTTGGGAAGGAGCAGCGAGATATTTTCCCTAGTCTAGTGGCACCGTAGCTCGTACGCCCTCTGGATCGTGTTGGTGGTCTCGTGACCACCGTGGGCCGGCCTGGATAATGCGTACTTGTGGTGTGGCTACAAGATGTGGTCATCATCTTCACGGACGGCAAATGCTATGGTGCACTGGTCGTCCGCCCAGCCGATGAGGCCACAAATGCGGATCGAAAAATGTTGTTACGTGGAGCCTCCGTAAATCGTTCCCATGGCGGTCGTAGTAGCTAAAATGTGCTTATGGCCAGCGGGAATATGATCATATATACGGACTTGTCTCATATCGCATCGCTCCGCAGAAAAATCGATGAGCAAAGGCGACACGTACGTACGTACGTTCCCCTGCATTATTACACGCCTTGAACGCGAAAAAAAGGTTGGCGTGAACGGACGGCTGAGGGAAAAAGAATGGGATGGACGGGGATTAATCGTCGGTCGGTCGGTCGGTCTCATCCACCACAGTCGTGTCCACACATCTACTTTTCTACTTTTCTGCCTGCGTTTCACGCACATCGAGCGTAGAAAATTGACAAAAGGAAAACGCTAGCTGAGGGAAAACTTGCGGACAAGCCGAACAATGCTTCCAGAGCGAGCTTGATCTCGAATGTGAATAAAAATATTCTTTCAGGCAGTCACGCACCACGAGCTAATCTAGCTAGCTCCAGCCAGAATAACGTACTAGTACTAGTAGCTGTAGTCCACCCACAATGATTACTCTAATCGCCTGCACAAAGCAGCTTAGTAGATATTTTCGTTCGAGTCGAGCGTGTTACGGTAGTACTAGTACTCCATTGGCGACCAAGAAAATGATGCATGGCAGGACAGATACCGGACGATCCATCGGGCCAAGTGGACGCCTCCGGTGTGTGTATCGTGGGCGAGGGGTCGCCATCGTCCGTCCTTCGAGATGGAAGAGGAGGGAGGAGCCACTTGTGGCGTGGAAATGGAACGGTTGCCGTTCCCGTTCCGTTTCTGATTCTCCCTCCGAAGATATCTCGCATATATACGTGGCACGCACACAAATATCTTTTCCCGCTCGATGCTGTGAGACCATCTT
Organism: Avena sativa; assembly: GCA_916181665.1. NCBI lineage: Eukaryota > Viridiplantae > Streptophyta > Magnoliopsida > Poales > Poaceae > Avena > Avena sativa. The sequence continues at coordinate 413,904,962 of OV702297.1, forward strand.
TCCTTTTTTTTTTCCCGGCGCGCGCTTTCGAACGTACTCGGTGGCCGGGATTGCACGAGGCGTCACCCCTCCCTCGCCTGCTGCCTTCCCCCTGATGAGGTGCGTCGTACCAAAGCCGGCCGGAGGATATCGATCGAACATTCCCGCCGGCGATAATTCCGGGCGGGCGACGAGTAAACAAACTGGTGGTGGAACGAAACGAGAGCGAGGTGGAGCTGCGGCTGCCATCAGCTATAGCGCCAGCTCGCGCGCGCGACACCGTCCAAGGAAGCTTGGGCGACACGATTGTATAATTAAAATATCAGGGAAGTGCTCATCTTCGGCGAGACGCCACCTGCAGTTGCAGCGATCGGGAGCCAATGAAAATATCTTTGTCACCCACCCACGCCCACGGATCGATCGAGCTTATTGTTACAACTCACAAATTGCAGGCAGGCTCGTTTTCCACCTACACCGTTCTCCTGCCTCGGCAGTACGTAGCGGCACAGACCACCCTCAAATTTCTAGGGACCATTGTGATATATCTAAATAAAATCGAGACCATTAATATAGACCGAAGCGAGTATATCAAAGTTGCTCTGGATCATGGTGACCGTATCCTGGCTCTAGGGTTTGTCCCCATGGCGCATGAGCTTCTCTGGCCAGAGTTCAGTGCGGTGGTGGCGATCACCACTTCCTCTAATAAGAAGGTCACGTTCTGCCTCGTACTCCTCGTCGTCTCTTGGCTCTCCCATCTCCCTCTGGCCGGCAGTGGTTGCGAGGGGACTGAGATGGTGGGCGCCCAGACGAGGGAAGTTGGTGGCGGCGGGAGGTTTTCCACTTGGGCGGGGTGTGCGCGCCGCCGGGTGGTCGTTGGCCTCGGTGGTGTTGCTCGTCCCTCTTCATCTGTCCGGCCATGATGGCGAGGATATGGAGGAAGACTGGCTTTGGCGAGCGGACGGCTCCCTTATCCTTTGCGTAGCTAGTCTTCTTCGTGTTTGCCCTCCTTCCCCTCGGCCGACCATGGTGGCGAGGGAGAGGAGGAGTGCTTCTCGAGGTTCCTCGCTACGTGGAAAGGTGTTGGGGAGATCTTGAAGCTTCTACTCCCTGTGGCGGTTCCCAAGGGTCGGCTAGCCGTCGCCACTATCCCTTGTCAGAAGGCTGACCCCGCCACGCCCGGCAGCAACGCTGTCTGCCGGTGCTTTGTCTACCTCCATCGGAGGCCCTTCTTCGACCTCAGCGTGACCGTTCGTGCTGCATCTCAGCCAAGTGGTTTTGTCCCCGGCCTGGAATGCGGTGGTCGCGTCTGTAGGTTGCCCGTTGCCGGCGTGCTTGTACTTGATCGTGGTTTTGCGTTCTCCTCTAGGGTGTTTTGTGTAATAGTGCAGGTTCTGGTTGTTCTTTCTTTTTCTGTTTGAGACCTTTTTGTTATTGTACACCCACCGCCGATGAAATGAAGCTTCCGCTCCTTCGGGATCTTTTTGTTAAAAAAAACTTGCTTTTCGGCGCTTCGGTCGCCATCATGGTTTTTTCCCCCCGATATTGCGAGGGGTAGAACTGTGTGTGGACGAGGCTGGAGCTCGCACGTACGGGATATTTTCTAGCATGGCAGCTCTCCTTTTTCACCGCATCGATCGTTCGCGCCACGCGTTTCGGTGGCCTGGCTCGTCCGGGCCGTCGCCGTCTCGACGGAAGCAAAAGCGCCGAGGGAGCTGGTAAAGATTAACGGGACAGTGCACTGCGTTTTCCTCTAGGAGACGCCACTTGCAAACAGAATATCTCGGTCGTGCGTGCCGTTCCACGGCTCGGAGTTGAGCTGCATCATGCGGTTGGCGTGCATGTTGTACGTAGTACGTTCAGAAAAATATCTTCCAGTTCCGGGTTGCCCCATGGTAAATTTCACAATGGGTGGCAGTTGTTTGGTACGCTGTCGGCTTTCGCTTGATCCTGTGCGTGTGGTCAGCAACGCGGATTTTCTCCAGCGCTTAGTGCGCCCAGCAGTTATCTATAACCGTCTATTTGGTATGAGATTGGTGATATCACTAGTGGAGAACCGGCCTATAGTGCCACCCGTAGCTTTTGTCTCAGTTTGGAAACATGGACAAACCATACGGGACTAATGGCCACCCCATTAGTCCCGGCCTGGTTATCAAGCCGGGCCGACACAAATGGCCCTCCACGCGGCCGACGGATCCCACGCGGTGCACCCCTTTAGTCTCGGTTATTACGGCCCGTGACAAATGAGTCTCTGTCATGGCAGAAGTTTGGGCACTTTTTCTGCCGCGTTAGAAATTTATTTTATTATTTTATTTATTTCTTTTTTTATCAAAATAATTTTTTTATATATTTCTACGCTACTATATATACCGTATACGTTCGTGCATATATAAGATAACTTGTCTTACGATCGAGCATACAAATATATACAATTTTGATACTTACATGGATATCACAATTACCGGGACTAGAGCCCGTCCATTCGATTACATGGAGATTAGTAGCCTATTTACACTATATTTTCCGGCGTCGTCTACCATCTCTTTCAACAAAAATCCCGCCAGTTCTTCTGCAATTACTAGTACACGTTGCTCTGGTAGGAGATGATCCCGAGATCAATATGACTATCAATCATGATAACCAAAAGTGACGGTAATAAAATAATGTTGTGAATGTATTGCTTACGTTGACTATATAATCTTTGTATTTTTTGCCAAATCTGTCAAAATCTGAAAACTTTAACCGAATCTGACCTCTCCTCAAAACTAATTCAAAATCTGACCCCTGGGTCGGCGCATTTTAAATGGAGCCGAAATTGTACAGATCGACGCTATGATCGAACGAGGTGTTTTTGGGAACGATGCCTTGGAGCTCGGCTTGGTTGCGTGTTATATAGCACGGAAGGTTACAACGTACGGAGAGAAATAGGGAGATCGATCTCATCTCTTATCTACAAGATTAGATCGTCTCCTAATATCTCTCACGATAACAACAAGAGGTTAAGTCTACCTAGACTCTAGATATGTTACAATTGTTGTTACCATGACACATATATTTTGTACGCTAACACTCCTCAATCACAGCCTACGTGAGGTTGAGATTGTGCTTGAATTTCTCAAACTACCGAGCTGGTAATGCTTTTGTAAAGCCATCTGCCACCTGATCTTTAGAGGAAATGAATCTGATCTCTAGCTATTTACTTTCTACTCTTTCTCTTACAACGTGAAAATCAATCTCAATGTGTTTTGTTTTTGCATGAAATATAGGTTTAGCAGAAAGATAGGTTGCACCCATATTGTCACACCATAAACATGATCTCTGATCCTTGTTGATTCCAAGTTCTCCCAAAAGAGACTCTATCCAAATGATTTCTGTTGTAGCATTAGCTAGATATTTGTATTCTCCTCAGTGCTTGACCTGGACACAGTTGCCTGTTTTATAGCATTCCAAGAAATAAGGTTAGGTCCAAAGTATACAGCAAATCCCCCTGTTGATCTCCTGTCATCAACAAACCCTGCCTAATCAGCATCTAAAAAAGGCACTTACTAAAGTATATGGAGATCTTCTGAAGGTTGGTCTAGTACTAATTGTTACACTGGCATACCTCAGAATCCTTTTTACAGCTATCCAATGAATAGTAGTAGGGGCATGAAGATATTGGCATACATTGTTGACCGAGAAAGCAATATTTGGCCTTGTAAGCGTCAGGTCCTAGAAGTTCTCCTTGTGTGACTGAAAGCTTATCTGATGTTGAGAGTGGTGTTGGTAGTGTTTTGCATTTTCTCAACCCAACTCTGTCAAGCAAATCTAAAGCATTTTTTTCTTGGATTAGAGTAATGCCTTGATTAAACTTCTTTACCTCAATTCCCAAGAAGAAGTGTAAGACACCAAGATCCTTTAGTGCAAATTTCCCGTGTTTGCACGCGTTCGGTGAACAGTAGTTGCAGGTTGGGAAATTGGAGCAGTGGCTGCAGAAGATCCATCTGCAGCCAACCTGGACCCAGATCCTATGCTAGATCCACTCGGGCCCGCGCTGTCTTCATCAGCACCATTGCTTGATGCGCTTGGTTTGCTGGAGGCGGACGATTGGCGCGCGACAGGACTCCGCGTTCATGCTGGTGACGTGGCTACGCTGATGACTGCAAGTGCACATATATTTTGTAGCTAGTTTTAAAATAAAGATATCGATCCCTCAGGAAGAAGGAGTCTGAAGTCTAATAACTTTTGAAATGAATACTAAAATAGAAATGCTAAATAAAATTCTAAGTAACAAGATAAAAAGCGAGTGTTATGTAAAAATGTGTTTTGGGGTTTTTGGTATAAGAGAACAATAAGTAAAGTAAACAAAAATGAATACAGAAAATAAGTATCGTGTATGTAAAAAGAGATTTGAAACTGCAATGGGAAAAAGCGTTCTCAGAAAGTAGCGGGTACATCTCTAACATTTATAAAAAGTTTAAGGTAAAGATTATTATCATGAACATTCTCAACTATGTATGTGTGGGAGGAACTCCGTATTTGGACAAATAGGCAGTAACCACTACTCACATCATCCTCATAACCACAACAGACAACAATCAACATCAATTGAATTACCGTGCTATCAAGGGACTTGATCCCTTAGGACGTATCCCATGGCATGAATAGAGTTTTGTGAGTTTTTTCGATTCCCAAGTTGATACGTAAGGAGTTCCCTCCATCAAGTCCCCAAAAGAGGCAAATATTGAGCGGTCGACTTCTCCCAACATCAAGATAAAGATAATCTAACAGATGATCACAGCGATATATCATAATAAACTTTATCTTATTTCAATCTCATGCTAGGGTTTCTCCATCTCCCCAAAAACTAATGATCTACTCAAACATGGAGACAATCAACATCATGACAAAGACAATAAAATCTATCATAGATGAATAGTACTTGTATAAATCCACAACAAGTACGGAAATTACAACAAGATCTAAACAAGATGTAGATGGGATGGATGGAAATGGTGGTGATGCAGTGGTTGATGATGAAGATCGATGCCTTAGCCTCCCGGATCTGCGTAGGGCGAAAATGGATCCCTGGTGGATGAGTTCCTGCTCCAGATCCCTTCCGAAGGTGAGGTTTCAGTGATTTCTAGATGTTCTGTATGTCATATCCCTGATCCAGTTGCACAGGATGAAACTATTTGAGGAGGCGGTGTCGACGCCAACTATACGGTCAGAAAATTTATTCCCGCCGTATAGTTGGTCCTTAAACCTTCTGTGTCCTCCAATCGCTTCGGGTCTTCTTCTAGTATTATTGCTATTTACCAATTTGGCGATTTACATTGTTTTGGCTCCTTTTCACTCTAATATGACAGGTACAAAAATTATGTCTATCGTATCCATCATCTGACCCGATCTTGGTGAAAAAAACAAAAATGGTACGCAGCGGTTATTACAATCGATCCATCGATCTCGCGGCGGCAGAGCCGGCTCTGGCCCATGGCAACCTTGTGCCTTGGCCAAGAGCCCATGCTGGCGGGGAGCTCATAATTTGTCTAAACTATATACCGTACACCTCTTTGGAAAAAAATCCAGCCCAGGAAGCCCGTCCTAGCGGAGACGGACGACTCGCGGGCAAAACGGACATACGATCGACGCCCGGTTGCCTCTTGGACTCCTTTGTCGGTTCCCAATCGATCTGACCCCTAACTCCTCGTTGGCAAATCGGCAATTCGGCAGGTGGCAATTTCGCGACGAGCTGATGACCCGACACCTGACCTGAAGCGATCCTGCTCGCATGCGGCCGCGCGCGGTACCGGTGCGCCCTTGCCCCTTGCTCGCCCGCTGACTCGTGAGAAGCTGTACTGCGTGCGTGCGGTATTCGGCTGTACCTGGTATATCCTAATCACTAATCACTTAATCTCCTCTCTATCTGTTGCAATCGCTAGGTTATCTAGCTAGCTTCTACGGAGTATTAGTTTGGCTTCACCGACCGTGTAGGAGCATCCATTTGTTGGATAAAAAGCTAGCTAGTTTGATTAATTGTAACATAATGTAAAAGTGTTAAGGTTCTATCTTTAACTTTTTATGTAATGTATTTCAGATGAAATGACGTGTAAACATAAGTCTCGCGCTGCAAAAAAAAATAAAAGAAAGCAGGAGCTTGAACTTATTGAATCATAAAAAAGTGTTTTAAGAAGGTATTTTTCGGCATCAAGTAGTGTTGATGTCAATGATGATATTAATATTTTTCTCTAAAAACTTGGTCAAACTTTACGTAGTTCTACATGTTACAAGATAGATTAAATGGCTTGGCTACATGTTGTATCGAGAAAGATATATTGGATAAACTTTACGTAGTTCTACATGTTACAAGATAGATTGAATGACTTGGATACATGTTGTATTGGGAAAGATATATTGGATACAATTGATCTTGGGATTGTACTCAATGATTTTGCATCTAGAAATGCTCGAATAAGCTTTTTTGTGAAGCATTAAAGCATTATTGTCAATTGACGCATTGAAATTATTTCTTATTTGAGGTAATCAAAGTAATAGCAATACTTCTTGTCTACTTGTTATATTTCGAGATTAAGAATATGTGATTGGATTTAAACTGTGTTAATAGTTTGTAGGTGAAATAGATACATATAATATGTATTTCTAGATATGTATATAATATATTAGCTTAGGGGCCCATGCCTCAACTTTGCACAAGGGCCATGTAAAACATAGAGTCGGCCATGCGCGGCGGATTTGCAGGTGCACGTGTGTGGCTACTGGGTATTGGCCGAGTTGAGATCGTGAGATGCCGCTATGTCATGGCCCAGGGACATGACTGGCCGTAGGGATGCAGAGGTGAGATAATCGGAAAAAGTGGGATACCATTTTTAGATTAGTATACTAACTCTAATTTAGGTGGAATAAGTAAGACAATATTAAATCTAGCTTATTCCATTTGTCTCACTTAATTTTGAGTTAGCCTAGTAGTTTAAAAGTGACATCTCGTTTATCTCAATTGTACCACTTCTGCATCCGGCCGCGCGTAAACCTGTCGTCGATCAAGATCAAATGGCGGGTGGCTACCTAGCTTGATTTGTGGATTCGCTTGCATTGGGTACCTGCCAGCCACTGTGCGTGCATGTTTCGGTACAGAAGCAGAATAATGCTCCTGCAGGCTGCAGCTAGCACCAAACTCAGTAGTAATACTGGAGTATTATTTTCCTTCTTCAGCCATCTTAGAGTATGTGCAGCGTGGGGAAAATATAGGTGTATAAGGTTTTTAGAGTTGAGTCTAAACGGTGGACAAGATGAGTCTAGGAAGAAAAATCTAAGAGTTGAGTCTAGTACTAGTATCACCTTTAAGAGAATAAAAAGATGCAGCGGCCCACTCGTCAGTCTCATAGCAACATGACACAAACAGTGTACATACTTGTGAGTAGAAAAATATTTTTTTTTCTTAGAACCATGGCTCCTATCACGAAAGCTAATCGCTACAGCATTTTTTCTGCTAGCATTCTGAAGCACTGGTCAGCTTTATGGTAGACTCGGTGTCTAAACGGTACACATGCTCTTAGAGCAAGTACAACTTGCATGCAGTCTGATATGAGCGGCAGAAAGAGGCGCATGCAATGCTTTTCGTACCGCTGACCAATCTCTACACAGGCTAGTATTAAATATTTTAGTCCAATAGAACCAGCTTATAGCCTTAGCTACAGGGCCGGTCCTGAGATTTCAGGGCCACAGGGCGAAACTAAAATTTTGGGCCTCCTTTCGAATTTTTTTGATATACAAGAATGAAATGATGAAGAATAAATACTTCAACTATACCCATTTGCAATATTCATATAAAAATGACAATGTTTACCTTCAAAAATTCTCCGTGTATTCCTAAAAGCGAAGTCGGTGATAATAAAATCAATATCAATCTCGTCCAATAACTTCTCGATGCCGGATCATAAATAACCACACTAATTGGTTCCTCATCAACACTAGCAAATTTTGTAGGAGATGGATCAAATGCGATATCATGATCACTTATATTGTTGTTATTACCCGCGTTGATGTCATCGTTCTCCTCTGTACCGATATCATCCTCTAGATCAATATTACTATGTTACTCAGCAAGAACTACTATCTCCCTTTCGGTTTACAAGTCTTGCGTACTTCTATGTCACCAAATTGAGCAACTTAGTATCAGGTATATATTATAAAATGTATATCATCAAAAACTTTAGCCTTTATATTTTACTTTTCTTAGCACCGGAATAAGGTGCCATAACCAATTAACTACACTAAAAATATAAAGAAGAACAATTATTAGAACAAAAATTAGGGGCAACGTTAGACTGTAGAAGACTAAGATCATACATTCAGAATTCGAACCTATAGACACTGAACGGCCAAAGCGAGACGAGAGATAGGCCACAGACAGAGGCAGAGGGCGAGGGGGCGATAGGCGACGATCGGCCGATAGGTGGCAGCTTGCTGCTTTCCGCGTGCGAACCTTCCTACAATCGACAACACAGTGTTGAGTCGAGGTTGAGGCAGGAACCGGGGTGCAGCGTGCCTTCATACGATACAATCAAAGAGGATAGCTGATCTAATCGCAGGTTAGGTACGTGATGCCGTGATGGACTCCAAATTTAAAACGTATGTGTATGTCCAGCAAAGTAGAGCGCTTAATCTAGCCTAATAGAAAACTCAAAATTGCTAAAAAAAAATATCTTTTTAAGATCTATTATAGCATATATATGTAGCACATATCTGGGAAGGGCCCCCAAAATTTTGGGCCCGGGGCGGCTGCCCCTCCGGTCTCCCCCCAAGGGCCGGCCCTGCTTAGCTATTGTATGCATATTTACTAAGAAGGACTTCAGCTGACATGGCAGAAGCTTATGGCCCGCATCCGGCGTTGTTATTGTTCTTGCTCTTAGCCAACCTCCTCTTCACATAGCATAGCGGCCAGCATAAATCCCACACGTTGGCGTGACCAAAACCCACACGTTTGCGTGTTACAGCTTTAGCTTTACGTACGTCCGACTCTTGGGTTTACTGATCTTTTTGGCTAGCTCGACCCTTGTTGCTTTTTGGCCTTTCCGTCGTCGGTCGGTGGCTCGATGAGATTAATGACCAGCACTCTTTTTTTTTCCCGACGTTGCGTGGAGCAGTAGTGCGTGTGGACGAGGCCGAGCCGGAGCGCGCGCGCTGGACACAGACGGCCGAGCATGTGCACAACACCGTCAGCGCTTGCAGAATCGCCGCGCGCGACGGGCCGACGACGGCGACCGCACGACGTATCGTCGGCCACAGTCCGCAGAGATCGACAGCAGGCAGGCAGCCACCAGCCGCGGGTCACCAGCTGCGTACGTGGCCGGGCGAAGATATTATCCCGGGCACGAGATCTTTTCCCGCTCGATGCTGTGACAATCTTTCTTTCTTTCTTTTTTTCCCGGCGCGCGCTTTCGAACGTACTTGGTGGCCGGGATTGCACGACCCGTCACCATCCCTCGCCTCCTGCCTTCTCTTGTGGACCTTGGAGCAGCGCGCGGAGGTGCGTACCTCGAACCGAATGAAGCCGGATATATCGAACATTCCAGCCGGCGATAATTCCGGGAGAGGAGTAATTGAACAAACTGGTGGTGGAACGAAACGAGAGGTGGAGCTGCGGCGGCCATCTGCTAGCGCCACACCGTCCCTGCTCCACTCCCGTTCAAGGAAGCTTGGGCGACAAGACTGTGTGTAATAAAAATACGTGTTAAATCCATCATTAGTCATTAACCTTACTTAGTAAAGTTAATATGGTCATTGTATAACGAGAATACAAGTTTACGATCATCGAAGACACGTCGGAGTGTCACTCACGGTCAACCGCTCGCGACATAGCGATGTATTTGATGACGGACCCACCGACATGCCATGTTGTTTTTCAGAAAGGCCCCTCAAAAAAATACATCAACACGTGTCGGGTGAACGCCTCTTTCTCTAGCAAGCTTCCATCCGTCTGCCTCCCCTGCTCCTACGCGTGCCTCTTTCTCTAGAAAGCTTCCATCCGTCTACCATGGAGGCTGGCATCATGGAACGCCTCATTCTCTAGCAAGCTTCCATCCGGGGGAAGGAGGTTGTCTGCCTCCCCTGCTTCAAGGGCCGTCTACCCCCTGCTCCTACACGTGCGGCTTCCATCCGTCGTCGATGCGGATAGACAACAACACGCGCGAGGAGAGCATGCGCGTCCAAAACACCATGGCCATGGCGAGCTTGCCGCTGGAACCTCGTCCCTGCCCATGACATCCCCAAGCAGATCAGCAGCACCTCGTTCAACAAGATGTCGGCCTCTGGTACGTCTATAACGTATTTATAATTTTTGATGGTTTTATGCTATTATTATGCTTTTGGCACATCTTTTTATATAAAGTTCATGAGTTATTTGGACTAACTTACTAATAGTTTCAAAAGTGCACAATGTTCTTGTTTTACACTTTGATGTGTAGGAATTATCAAGGATACAAGTGGAATCCTTGTTGGAGTCAAATTGGGATTTTTCAGAAATCTGTCTCCGAACTCTTTTTGAAGATGGTCACGTTTCGGGTCAAAGACGGCGTCAAACGGAAAACTCTTCAACTACAAAGGTAGGAAAATTTGCCACAATCGTTCTAGACATAAAATTTAGCTGATTTCGAGTCCGGACGGGCCCGCTAGGCCCGATTTACTGCAGCCTAAGATGGGGTGACGGGAATCCGAGAAGCTATATAAAGGAAGGAAACCTAATTCGTGGGAGACACCTCACCCACGAATTTGCAGCCACCAAAGCCACGTTTTTGCCTCCCCATGAATCCCATCTCAATGGGGGAGGGCTCCCAAGAATCCATGAAGGAAGGGGGCTAAGGGGCGGTGCTCCCCCACGATACTGGCAGCGGTGAAGGAGTCCCCCGCGCCGCCGCCCTCTTCACCATCTTCACCTCCATCTTCATCACCTAATCCTCCTAGTATGCAGTGGTTCATCCTCCCACACACCTCTGTACATACTATGTAAACATGGTGTTTGATGCTATAAGTTATAATCATATGATCTATGTCATGTTTGTGTAGTTTCTTTGTTCTTAGATTGAATGGTTGAACGTCTTTGGTTCATTAGAGTTGTATGTTGATATGGTACAGTCCTTTGGTGTCCATTATATTTATGTGCGCTTGGATTAAACATCATAAGGTTTGTAGTATGTGTAAGAGGAAGGGGCGAGTTTTGCTGGAGTGACAGAAACCTAAGGACGCGAACTGTAACGTTGCATGTATAGGAGTAAGAGGATCATTAACTTAAGGCTATGGTTGGGGAACCTTACTACATTGTTAGTAGTTATAGATGTTTGCTAACAATCCAATCATATAGTATATGTAATTCCAAGCAGTGAAGCGCATGTATATTTAGCCTCTTCCACATGGAGATACTGCATCAAAGACAATGAACCCGATTTATTCGCCAATTAAACTTGGACAAAGACACCACAATTACCACCAATATTCCACACTCATGGTTCCGTTAGTTTAGTATATTTTATTGCTGCAGCAACTAGTTTTACTTTCTTGTTATTTATTATCTTGCAAAGCTTTCTCTAGTACTTGTTTTGTTGTTCTAGTTTTATTTCCTAGATAATACAAACGTTTAGTGTGCGTAGAGTTGTATCAGTGGTTGATAGAACTTAAAAGAATATTTATCCTACCTTTAGCTCCCCGTTGGTTTCGACACTCTTACTTATCGAAAAATCTACACACGATCCCCTATACTTGTGGGATATCAAGACCTTTTCTAGCGCCATTGCCGAGGAGCAATAGCGTGTGGGTGAATATTCGTGTGTGCACTTGTTTGCTTTATCACTAAGTAGATTTTACTTTCAGTATTAAGTTGGTCTCTATCTTAGTATGGATAGGGATTGCGAATTACAAAAAAATAGTTGTACTTGTTACCTAAAAATGTTTTCAAAAAGTAAACTGATTGGAAAGATGAGTAATGGTTAAGTAGGGGTCGATCTTAAACACTTGTGTTCATGCCTATTAAACCAAAACAAATCTTCTCATGAAAGCTTTTCACCTAAAGGAAGGCACCATTAAATATCAATTCCCATTCAAAAAAGGTAGAATACCTTTTGTCTCTCCTATTAAAAAAAATTGCTCTTAATGCTTCTTTATTTGAAAATACCTGAATCTTGCTTCTTGTGCCTAACTTAAAGGCGTTAAAGAAAAGTACTTCTTGAGAGATAATCTAATAGTTTTATTGAGACTTGGAAGTTATTACTTCTGTAATAACCTCTCCTTTTACTTTTTATTTGTTTTTTGTGCCAAGAATAACCTCTAATGAGAGGGAAGTAAGATTTGGGGAGTTGTTATCCTGAAATAGATTTTTTTGCTCCACTATAAAAATTCAAAAACAATCTCTATAAGTTGGATTGAGCTGTAATTTTCTGAATAAATTCCCCAGGTTGTTAGCTAAATTTTGTTAGTTTAACACTTTTTGATTTGAGCAACAGAAGGTCTTCGAAAAATTTAGTTTCTAGATGCTGGTCTGATTTTGACAGATTTCTGTCATTATTTGCATTTGCTTCTTATTGATTCCTTTTTGGGTTCCTTTTTGTAAATTGAACTTTTTTAGGGAATTGCTATAGTAGCTTGTGTCTTTAGTGAAAATTTTGCTGTTTTGAAACTAAACCCAAAGGTCTTGTGTTTTGAATATGCTAATAAAGATTGTGTAAAGTTGTGTATGAAGGAAAATTTTCAGGTGTAAGGAAAGAATGATGTAATGAGATGAAGAATGGACAAAAGCTAAAGCTTAGGTATGCCACACCGTGTCATCCCAAGAAATATTCAAGAGGTACAAGCATCAAAGTTTGGGATGACCAAGGCATTGCCTTCTTCATCAATAAAAATCTCAGGTCTTTCTCGACACTTCGTTTTTATTGTTTTATGCACTGGTGTGTTGTTTTTGGAGCGTCTTAGTTTTTGTTTTTGGTTTTTGTTTGCTTAGTTTGCTTGAATAAAGTTGTTGGACCCCCTTTTTGATGTGTTGTTTCAAATAAGTTGATTGGATTGGAGGAGTAGGAAGCTTCATGTTTATAAGTGGTACAAAAGTAGTTTGTTTTGGCCGTGGTCTAGACCTTATCATGTCATGTTCGATATTGTTTTGACCCTATACTCAGTGGTTATTTTTGTAGCATGACTTGTTCCAAACAACTGGGATTGCTTAATGTGCCTTAAAAGAATCATCCGTTGTTTTAGCATACAAAAGCATAATATTGTGGTATTCTCCTTTAATGCTTTGTTTGGTTTGAGTTGGTACATGATCACACCATGTTATGACTATGAACTGGTCACCATAGCCTCTATGATCATTTAGTTTTTGACTTATGGTACCACTTTATGCTTTGATTAGTAATGTTTTGTCGCTTTCCATGATTATGGCCATTATTGCTCTCTTAGTTGGTCGCTCTCAGTCTTTTGCTAACCTCCACTTGTATTGAAATCTAGTTTCTATATATAAAAATCTGAAGTATTACATGCAGGTTCCTTCTATCTATCAAATTGCAACATCGAAACAGCAGGTTGCGAACAAGGCAAGCACCAAAAACAGAACATCTGCATTCCATCTAGTATGCTGCATTGAACTGGTTATGAATGACTCTATCTAATTAGAAAGTAAGGCATGTGTAAAACAATGATTTTACATCAACTTGTTTATAACAATAGATCTAGTTTTGCGTGGAACTTACTTTTCGGCTTATCCATATATCCTAGAACTTGTTCGCTGAAGACACACCGGCCTGCACATAGTATGTTTGAAAAACTAGATGAGAGAAATTATTTAGTAGCCAGGTTGCGTATAGTGATGGGCTAGTGTAGTATAAAAGTAATTTCCCCTTATCTAATTTTGCAACATTTATTAAATTACTTTGCAAAGTTCTTGTAGCATAGAAGTAACTTTCTCTTTGTCTACTTGTAGAACAATAACCTGTGATACCAAAGGGGTCTGAGTGGTAGTTTGGGGAATTGATCTTAACCCGAACAAGGGTTTGAGAACGATGCATCCTAGCTGGCATAAAGCAAAAAAGTTACGCCTGCAGACTATCCCATTTATGGGAGAAAAATAGATGGAATCCCCATCCTTTTTTTGCGAAAGGATGAAATCCGCATCTAAGACAAAAATAGGTAGTAAAAGGACATAACTCCCATCTAAACTCCTATCTAAAATACACCTGCAGAACCTCCCATCTAAAATGACACAAATAAAACCATACCATCATTTACATCTATAAAAAATAGCCAGGATATAACACAATTACTCACATCTAAAATAGCCAGGATCTAATGCAGGAAGAAAAACTCAACATATAAATTCGTATTTTAATTATGAACATGAATAAAATATAAAAATAAAACCAACTCACATTAGTTGCTGATAATGAGTTACCCCGACCAGAAATAACAGCAGAATCAGATCATTCCCCCTAGAACTAACAGAAAAAGTCAAATATGGGCTTCTGATCTAATTTATATATAGTCAAAGTCTCAAAAAAGAAAACTAAAGGATGTGTCCAGAATATCACATGTTTTATAAGTACACTAAAAAATATATACAATTATGGTTGTTCATGTATTTTCCAGTCTTTTTCGACAAGACAACTGCCATAAGAAGCTTAAACATTTACCGAACAGACTATTTATCTAATCAAAAACACCTAGCACCATCAATTGAGTACAAAAATTTCCCATGCTTTCAGTTCTAACAATCAACTAACCTTGTTGACAATCCAAAAGCGGTGACATGATAACTTTCCAAAAGAACAACTCCACACAGCCCTTGCACGATGGAACAAATATGGTGAGAAGAACAACTCAAATCCTAGGCCTGCATAGAGAAAAAGGGAATCGTAGTGGGGGAATCAAATCCAAAACCAAAAAGAAAGCACATAGGTCACAAGAAATATGACCATCGTTACGCACATAGAGAAAATCAACCAGCCGTGCCTCGACAGTGAAAATTGACGACAGAACCGAGATGGAAACCGGCGAGCAGAGCAGGGATGTTCGTATGCACGAGCGACACGTCTTCCCATCCTACTTGGCTAGGAATCAATAGAGCAGCAGCTCTTTCGTGCAGTGGATTTTGGACAGAGAAAATGCTTCGGAGAAGAAATAGGGATGAAAAAGGATGTCTACGCGTGACCTCGCTGTAAGTTATATCCAGGTCAGAGGACGGTTAGAATTTCCGAGGGCTTGACTACACCAAGGTCGACCTGACATGGTTATACCCCCACGGGTACACAACATTTGCTTACCTAGTCCAGCGCAAGAAAGGCCCACGATAAGATACGCAGCTTATGGAGATTTCGGGTGATCCAAGCCCATGACGTCTTCGGATCCTTGGAGAACAAGACTAGAATAGATAGAATTTCAAAGGGGGACAAACCCTAATCTGTAACCGACTCGACCTGCGTCCGAGAGCTGCCTATCTATATAAAGGCTAGGAGGACACGACGAGGAGGGCACGGCGAGGAGGGCCTCAACTCACCTCACACGCACCTCACGCCAGATTGCATCTGTGCACCTCTGTAACCTTCGGTTCCGCCGTAATCAAGAGCAGACAAGCAGGAGTAGAGTTTTTGTAACATCCCAAAAATAGTAAGCTTGGATCATCAAACACTAATCATCACAATTAGGGTTAACAAAAACTTTTCTAAATAAAATCATGAATGCATGCATATGTGTATGCATAGATTTTGAAATCCTTTAAAACCACTTTGTTTGTGTGAACCATTGCTTGTAGAATGTTTCTTAGGTGAAATAAACATCATATAAAACATTTCCCACACTTTTCCTAAAGACAAGTAAATCAAAACAAATATATTAAGTGAATGGTCACTTTGACCAATTTAACTCCCATGCCTACTTTGGCTGTCTCAAACTTTTAGAACTTAACAGAAACTTTTCTGGATCTTTGCACCCCTTGAATGTACTCATAACAGAGTATCAAGGCCCACTTTGTGATCATCCAGAAACTTTCAAATGCATAGTTTAAATGACAATTCAAAATTGAATCTTCTTCATATGGGAAGATCCCACTTTTTCAAAAACCACTCAAACAAGCTCAACTTTCAAAACCCAAGCATCTGCAGACTCACCAACACCAATCTAGCAAACCCACCAAAAATCATTTCAAAATTCAAAACTTGATTTCATGCGGCCATTTCATCAAACAGGTTGCAGACACAAATCAAACAAAACATCAAACACTATAGTGTGCAGTGATTCTTGCCTAACTTGTTCCCTAGTTAGCTCACACACAGCTCAGTAGATCATCTAGAAAGATTAGCCCAACACTAGCACCCCTGTGAGCTTGCCATTGCCATTAATGGTGAACAGCCGAGCACCCCCATGTCACCCCATTGTGGACAGCAAGCTAGAGGAAGAACTAGCCGTGCCAACCTTGTCTAAGAGGCAGCCCACCGTCCACCGCCACTCACAGTCCCAGCCGCGAGCGTTGCCAAGCCCTGGACCACGCGCACAAGCCGCGCCCAGACCATGCCGAGCGTGCGCCAGAGCGCCACCCTCGACCAGCACCCACAGACCGCGCGCCGCCCTCACCGCGTGCACACACGATCGTTATCAACCCAGGAGACCGCCAGACATCCCCGTTTGCCGCCCCGTGCCGCGCATCCACCGCCCGCCGTCGAAGACGCCGCCTCTGCCGCGCAGAGCACCGCCCGTTCCAGACCAAACCACACCGCCCCATGCCTCGAGACCATGTCGTTGAGAATCGCCAGGAGACACCGCACTGTCCCCTACCCTTGCCCATGCCATTAGCCGCCTGTAACGTCGCCCTCGACGAGCTCACCGTGCGCCCCGACGGTCCCCTCGCTCGACTATAAATAGAGGCCACCCCCGCACGATTTCTTCACACCATCTCACTCCCCTCTCCTCACTGGTCGTGCCACACCATTCTTAGAGCAAGGCGAGCACCACCTCACCGGAATTTCACTGGAGCCTGCCGTTGTCGGAGAAGAAGGGAGCCAGCGATTGGAGCCACCCCAGGAGCTGCCGCGACCACCCCTGAGTTCGCCGTCGTCGACTTCGTCGTTCGCCCGCCTCGCCGACCCTCGCCAGCACCCCGGTGAGCCCCCAGCGACCCTCACTGGCCGCGCTAGGTTTCGTTCTCGCCGGAGCTGTCTCGCGTCGACGATGACTCCTAGTCGTTAGATTAGAACTAGATCGAACGACCAACGTTGCCCCATACAGCTTCGCCCAGCCCCGTGTCACTGACGAGTGGGGACACCCACTTAAGCAGCCCGCGGAAGCACTGCGCTTAGCAGGTCGGCCCGTTAGATTTTCCCGCGCAGCCCAGTTATTCAAATTAAATCTTTTCCTATTTCAATTCAAACACACTTCTGTACCCAACTTCAAAAATCAACCCAGATCGATTCAGTGCACCAATTTGAATGAAACCAATTTTGTTGGAAAGGTCTGTGAATGCTGAATCCAAGCCCGTTGGATTCAAGTCATTTGGATCTATAGATCACCCATGGTAAAAATAACAAGGCAGAGGCTTTTCTGCATTCAAACATTTTTCAAATTTAAACCATAATAGCTTTTGAGTTGATTCCAACTCTCAAAAATCACATTTAACCATACCTTTCAGAATATATAAAAATATATAGGTTTACTTGTAGAAATTTTGTTCAAGGAATAAAAGAATGCTACATAAGGTTTCTAGCCACTTTAATTAATTAAAATAAAAGGGTAAAACCTTATTAAATTGTGACACCATTTTAAATCACATTCCCATGGACTACAATATGTGGTGATGACATGTGTCAACATGATCCCATGTTGGGTTTGGAGAATATTAAAGCTTAAGTAGTTTTTCAATGAGTAGAAATTACTTTTCTAAAAATAAAAAGATTTAAACCAAGCCTTAACCTTGTAATGTTAGGGAGGATGCTAGATCATCCATAGGACCCTTGTGTATGATGATTGCAAGTAGTTAAGTATTGTTTGGTGATTGTGTACCTCGTATTTATTCATAGATGCTAGTACTGACCAAGGATACGAGGAGGAAGGAGGATACTACGAAGAAGAAGCCGAGGAGAACTTCAACCACTGCTCTGCACAAGGCAAGCTAGTAACTATGCAAGCCTAATGCTATTAGTTGATTGTGCAAGCTGAGACTATACCTATGCAAGCCCATACTTGTTACTATACCTACTATATGCCTTAAGCATATGTGATCACACCCACTTGATAAACCAATCCTAGTTTTACTTGCAAGCTTCTTACTTTATGTCTTTATCAAAGCTTACTTAGAGTTTACTTAAGTGACTGGTAGATTTTGGAAAGATGCTGAAGGTTGCATAAAGAGCATAAAATTTGGCCTAGGTTAGAAACCTTGACATCAGCCTAAGATATAAGGTTGTACTTAGTTGAAACTCCACCAGTTTACCACCCCTCATCATTACTACCCCCACCTGTAGATGCTAGTGCTAAGCATAAAACTTGATCAACTTTAGATGGGAATACTTGGTGGAAAATGGTTATGAAAACCTTGGAATGATGGATCATTCTATTGAAATGTTTTGGACATGTGTTTCCAAACACTTGATGGTTTTGGTGATGAAAATGATGAGGCATGAGCTTTAGCCCTTTATAAAACTGATGGTTGTCTGGATGCGATACCATTCCAATTTTATCGTACAACCACAATACCCGAAGATTGGGTAGGGCTTGACTGGAAACTTATATTCCTTAGTATTAGTTCCCTCACGGCCAAGGTTTGAGCTGAGGCTACCTTGTGAAGATTGTCCACCTGTGCAGTACCCAAGATGACAGATGGTCATGGTTGGGAGGCCAAACTCACAGGAGAGGTGCTTATACTAGGGCGTGTAATTGAAAGGTTAGGATTGATTATCCGCATACTGAGTATGGTGAATTCAGGATTTGTTCCTGACAGATGTATCGAATGTTGTGGTGAAAGTGTACAATCTCTGCAGAGTGTCAAACTATTCGAATAGCCGCGTCCGCGGTTATGGACAGTTGGAGTTGCCATAATGTTCCCCCGTCAGACTTTTCAAAATGACTTGTGAAATGAATTGAGATTTTGACTTGACCACAACAGAGTTGTGACTCGAATTACAAGATCCCACTTAGGAGTTATAAAATTTGTGACTAGCTTGGAAACTTAGTAGAAATAAACCTGGCTTTTGCAAAACAACCCTAGAGCCTAGTGTCCTATTATCCAAAAAACCCTTTACCTATTAGTATTAGTTTGCGAGTACTTAAAGAGTACTCACGGCTTTGTCCCTGGCTATTCCCATGGCCAGACTATGAAGAGGAGTACCTAGAAGATGGACCCCAGGAAGGTTACGACAACTAGGATCATCTCCCATCGTCAGCATTGCATGTGACCCCGAAGATGGAGCTTCGCCTACGCTACCGTTATTATTACGTATTGCGCTGCTTGATGTTGTATTAAGAACTGGATCATGGGATCCCTATTTGTGTAAGAACTTATGTATCGTTGTAACGGATGATGTACTATGGTATCCAATTCTGTTATGTCTCGCAAAAATGGTAATCCTGGGATTGCGATGTATGGCATAACAGGCATCTAGGATTGAAAAATCCAGGTGTTGACAAGTTGGTATCAGAGCCATCCTGACCATAGGAGACCCTAGTTAGACTAGACGTTTGAACCAAAAACTTAGTTTCAAAACCAAAGAAAACAAATATTTACAAAAACTTATTCTCATTCTTATCTCTTTGATTCTTTCATAAAAAATCATGTTCCTCAAAAATAAATTCTTGCAAAATCCATAAAATTTTAACACACTTGATCACTCTGCTAATCTACTCATCCTCTATTTTTATAGATGGACGTGAAGTACAGCAAGTTTTATGAGTTGGGGAATGGAGGAGACCTTATCTTTGAGAGGGATCTGGATCAGCTTTCGGAACTTCTGGAGCATCTGCACCCCGAGTTCTTCGGAGCTCAGCTCAATGATCAAGGAGGAGAAGATCTGCAGTGGCTAATCGTTGCAAGTCTCAGAGGAAAGATTGAACCTCCCACTGCGGAAGGAATTCAATTTACCTTAAGAGAGAACAACTGGCTCGATGGACTTGCCAGAGCAATGCAGGAATCTCTCTCCCGTCTGTGTGGGCAGAGCGTCAATCAGATCAAGGGTACTCGCTTTGAGTTTTTCCCAAGGCGTGATGCAAATGGACAACCCCTGGAAGCCCCATACCACCCTGAGCTGAAGACTCAATTGGACCACCTTAGCTTCATGATGTATGATCGTCAGCAGGAGTTGGACAACTGCCGTGACTATTGCAACCACAAGTCTGCCATCATCCAAACGAAGGATCAGACCATAGCCATGCTAGCAAAGGATCGCAATTCTCGCTGCCGCCAACTCCACAAGAAAGAGCGCATTATTTCCCGTCTTCGCCACCGCATCTCATCTCTGGAGGAGACCATCCACGAGAGAGACATGCAGTTGGAGGAAAGGGAGAATGCAGGAGAGGATCTTCGTGGAGACCCTTACTCCTATCTCAGCGATGACGATGATTTTCTGGAGGATCAGGCCATGGACTTCTTCACCGATGAAGATGATTTCGCCTTCATCGATGATGATGAAGATGATGAAGCCACAGACTCCGAGGAGTAGTAACACTTGAGCACTAGCGTAGTGAGTAGTATTCGGTCCCACTGTATCGTAGTTTCCAGAATGGTTCTTAAAACCATCTGTTTTTCTTTGTTGTGTGTGTTGTACTGTGTGCTATGAGTGAAGGAATGAAAAAGCAAGTTGCTAGAAAAATCTGAGTCAAACCTTTAAAACTTTTCAAAGACCCCAAAACCTTAGAAAATTTCCCTCTTTTCTCATGATCTATCTAAATCTTCAGATGCCATGTGGAGGAAGTGGTTCAGCCCCGGATCCGATGTTGCAGATTCTGCAAATGTTGACTTCTGACTGCGAAGCTAAAAGAGTGGAACGTCAAGCCAACCTAGCCACTCTACAACAGATAGCCCAGCTAGCCCACAACAACCAAGGCCACGGAAATCAGGACAACCATGGATCTAAGCTCAAGAATTTCCAGAATACCAACCCACCTGTTTTCACCAAGTCAGAAGAACCCCTAGACGCCGATGATTGGCTACAAACCATGGAAAATAACTTAGAAGTAGCAGGAGTGGAAGCCAACAAGAAAGTCCTGTTTGCCACCCATTATCTAGCCGGAGATGCTAGGGCATGGTGGAACAGTGTCCGTGCAATGACCGGAGGCCAGATGATGACCTGGGAGGAATTCAAGGTCAAGTTTAGCATAACCCATGTACCACCAGGTTTGATCAAGAGAATGAGAGACGAGTTCAGATAACTGAAGCAAGGAAGGATGACTGTAGTGGAATACCGTGACAATTTTTTGTCATTAGCTAGGTATGCCCCGGACGAGATAGACACCGAAGCCAAGAAGAAAGAAAGATTCCTGAATGGTCTGCACGACGAAATGCAGACGGTGTTAGTCAATATCCCCTTTGCTGATATTGAAGCCCTTGTCGACTTTGCCATCCAGATGGAAGGAAAGATCAACCAAGCCAATGAGAACCGCAAGTGTCGCATGATGCACCAACCAGGAACCCATCAGACCCCAAAGTATCGCCCCAACCCATCTCCAGGATTTGCCCCAAGAACCAACAGACCCCCTATGACCCGTCCGACCTACCCCAACCGTGGAAACCCTAGACCCGGAGGAAATCACAACAACCCCGACAACTCTAGCAATTTCACCCGTGCCCCACCCAAGTTCAACACCAACCATGCTACCGCCAACCCCAACACTGCCCCGAGGACTGGAAGCAATGCTGTGCCTGTCGCAGCCAAGGACAAGTCACAAGTGACCTGTTATGACTGTGGAAATAAAGGCCACTATTCCAACGAGTGCCCCAACAAGAAGAATGCTACAACCCCTAATGCCAATACCCCAGCTCAGCAACAGCGTCGTGTTCAGCCAGGAAGGAGATTTGCCCCAGGGAATTCCCTCAACCGCAATGGCCGTCTTTTTCTCATGCATGCTGAAGAAGCTCAGGAAGCGCCAGACGTTGTGCTGGGTATGTTTTCTGTTAATTCAGTACTTGCAAGAGTGTTTTTTGACTCTGGTGCATCGCATTCATTTGTCACCGAAGAATTTGCCTGCACTAGTAAAATTCAACCAACCAAACTGAAGCATGTTATGATTGTGCAAATTCCCGGATCAACCACCAAGGCTAGGCAAATTTGCAAAGTCGTTCCTATCCGAATCCATGGCATATATTTTTATGCTAATCTATTAGTACTCGGAACTAAAGGTTTGGAAGTAGTACTAGGAATGGATTGGATGTCCAAACATAAAGGATTGATTGACTGTGCTAAGAAAGCCATCACCATGACCAGTACCGCTGGAATATCAGTCGAGCACATATCTGAAACCTTACCTCGCCAATTCAAGTGTAACAAGAGTATAGCCCAACCTACCATTGACCAAGTCCGGATAGTCTGTGAATACCCCGATGTATTTCCAGATGTTTTGCCCGGTATGCCCCCAGATCGGGATATCGAGTTTATCATTGAACTAATCCCCGGAACAGGACCCATAGCCCATAGACCTTATAGTATGAACCCATCGGAGTTAGAAGAACTGAAGAAGCAACTGGATTCCATGTTGGAAATCGGATTGATTCAACCAAGTGCATCACCATGGAGATCACCCGTCTTGTTTGTGGATAAGAAGGATGGAGGTAACCGTTTGTGTACGGATTATCGGAAGTTGAATGATGTCACCATCAAGAACAAGTACCCCTTGCCCAAGATAGAGGATTTGTTTGATCAGTTGACCGGTGCCCAGGTGTTTTCTAAGATTGATCTTAGAACTGGTTATCATCAACTCAAGATTCGCGCAGAGGATATTCCAAAGACTGCCTTTACCACCAGATATGGATTGTATGAGTATACAGTCATGTCTTTCGGATTAACCAA
Organism: Avena sativa; assembly: GCA_916181665.1. Taxonomy (NCBI): domain Eukaryota; kingdom Viridiplantae; phylum Streptophyta; class Magnoliopsida; order Poales; family Poaceae; genus Avena; species Avena sativa. The sequence goes on from OV702297.1 coordinate 413,927,953, forward strand.
TGCCCCCGCTTATTTCATGAATCTCATGAATAAGATTTTTATGGACTTCCTGGATAAGTTTGTCGTTGTTTTCATCGATGACATTCTAATTTATTCCAAATCAGAAGAAGAGCATGAGCTACACCTAAGGACCATTCTTGGAACCCTTAGAGAGCATCAATTGTATGCAAAGTTTAGCAAATGTGAATTCTGGTTACAGGAGGTAGGATTCCTCGGTCACATTGTATCAGCCGGAGGAATTGCTGTTGACCCCGCCAAAGTGAAAGATGTAGAAGATTGGCAAGCCCCAACCGCTCAAACCCAAGTTCGTGCATTTCTCGGATTGGCGGGATATTACCGCAAATTCGTAGAAGGATTCTCGAGTATCGCCCGACCCATGACCCAATTGCTGAAGAAGGACAAGAAGTTTGAATGGACAGACAAGTGTGAAGCTAGTTTTCAAGAACTCAAGAGGAGATTGATATCAGCCCCAATCTTAATCATGCCGGATATCACGAAGCCCTTCGATGTGTATTGTGACGCATCCAAGATTGGTCTCGGATGTGTGCTAATGCAAGAAGGCAAAGTTATATCTTATCTATCTCGAGAATTGAAGCAACATGAGCAAAACTACCCAACCCATGATCTCGAACTCGCTGCCGTAGTTCTAGCCCTGAAGACATGAAGACATTACCTAATGGGAAATTGTTGTGAGATTTATTCGGATCACGAGAGCCTAAAGTATATATTTACTCAGAAAGAGTTGAATATGAGGCAGAGAAGATGGATTGAGCTAATTAAGGATTACGATCTGGACATTCACTATCACCCTGGTAAAGCCAATGTGGTAGCAGATGCCCTTAGCAGATTGCCGTGCCGCTTGAACTCCATGATTTTGAAGGAGCAACCAAGTTTGCATAAGGATATGGAAGATTTTCGAATAGAATTAGTAAGTGAAGGATTTTTGGCTAGCATAGAACTTCAGCCCACTTTGATCAGTCAGATTAAAGAAGCGCAGAAGGGAAATGCTAGTAATCAAGCGTCGTATCGGTACAGGCAAAGTACCCGGATTCACCGAGGACGAAGAAGGAGTTCTGTGGTACAAAGGACGCCTTTGTGTACCAGCATATTCGGAGTTGAAAGAAGTTATCTTGAAGGAGGCTCATGATACACTTTATTCTATCCATCCCGGAGGAACTAAGATGTATCAAGATTTAAAAGAGCAATTTTGGTGGCATAAGATGAAGAGAGAAATCGGAAGCTATATCGCCAAGTGTGATATATGTCAGCGAGTCAAGGCAGGACATCAAAGACCCGCTAGATTGTTGCAACCTTTGCAAATTCCGGAATGGAAATGGGATTCTGTAGGAATGGACTTTATCACTGGACTACCTACTTCTAGTAGGGGAAATGACTCTATCTGGGTCATAGTGGACAGGTTGTCCAAAGTAGCCCATTTCTTGCCCGTCAAAACCACCTATCAGAGTTCGAAGCTAGCGGAGTTGTACATCGCTAGAATAGTTAGTTCGCACGGAGTCCCCAAGAACATAGTATCGGATCGAGGAACTCAGTTTACCTCGAGATTCTGGAAGAAAGTCCAAGAAGGTTTAGGAACCCGCCTAGATTTCAGTACCGCGTATCACCCTCAGACCGATGGACAAACGGAGAGAGTACATCAAATACTCGAAGATATGCTTAGAGCATGTGTGCTAGAATATGGATCCAAGTGGGAAGACTGTCTGCCGTTTGCAGAATTTTCCTACAACAATAGTTACCAAGCCAGTTTGCAAATGGCCCCATTTGAATTCATGTACGGAAGAAAGTGTCGCACCCCTTTGCACTGGTCAGAAGTAGGAGAGAGTCAGATTTTTGGACCCGACATCCTACGAGAAGCAGAAGAAAAGGTTCACAAGATTCGTGAGAACCTCAAAACCGCCCAATCCCGACAGAAGAGTTATGCCGACAAGAGATGTCGAGACCTCGCCTTCAATATAGGAGATTTCGTTTATCTGAAAGTGTCGCCATTGAAGGGAATGCAGCGTTTCCAACTCAAAGGAAAGTTAGCCCCCAGATATATCGGACCTTTCAAAATTTTGAACCGTCGAGGAGAAGTATCGTATCAATTGGAACTACCTGAAGAGATGTCAGCTGTACACAATGTGTTCCATATCTCGTTACTTCGCAAATGTCTCGAAGTCCCCGAGAAGACCGAAGTGTTCAAAAATATCGATCATCGGACCATAGAGATCAACGATGACCTGACCTATCCCGAAGTGCCCATCCGCATTTTGGAAGAAGCTTTTCGAACTACCCGAACCCGAAGCATCAAGTTTCTCAAGATTCAGTGGAGCAACCACACAGAAGAGGAAGCTACCTGGGAGCGCGAAGATCACATCAGGACGGAGTTTCCCGATCTCTTCAAATCCTAGGTAATCTATTCGTCCTTTTTCAAATCTCGGGACGAGATTTTGTTTAAGGGGGGAAGGTTTGTAACATCCCAAAAATAGTAAGCTTGGATCATCAAACACTAATCATCACAATTAGGGTTAACAAAAACTTTTCTAAATAAAATCATGAATGCATACATATGTGTATGCATAGATTTTGAAATCCTTTAAAACCACTTTGTTTGTGTGAACCATTGCTTGTAGAATGTTTCTTAGGTGAAATAAACATCATATAAAACATTTCCCACACTTTTCCTAAAGACAAGTAAATCAAAACAAATATATTAAGTGAATGGTCACTTTGACCAATTTAACTCCCATGCCTACTTTGGCTGTCTCAAACTTTCAGAACTTAACAGAAACTTTTCTGGATCTTTGCACCCCTTGAATGTACTCATAACAGAGTATCAAGGCCCACTTTGTGATCATCCAGAAACTTTCAAATGCATAGTTTAAATGACAATTCAAAATTGAATCTTCTTCATATGGGAAGATCCCACTTTTTCAAAAACCACTCAAACAAGCTCAACTTTCAAAACCCAAGCATCTGCAGACTCACCAACACCAATCTAGCAAACCCACCAAAAATCATTTCAAAATTCAAAACTTGATTTCATGCGGCCATTTCATCAAACAGGTTGCAGACACAAATCAAACAAAACATCAAACACTATAGTGTGCAGTGATTCTTGCCTAACTTGTTCCCTAGTTAGCTCACACACAGCTCAGTAGATCATCTAGAAAGATTAGCCCAACACTAGCACCCCTGTGAGCTTGCCATTGCCATTAATGGTGAACAGCCGAGCACCCCCATGTCACCCCATTGTGGACAGCAATCTAGAGGAAGAACTAGCCGTGCCAACCTTGTCTAGGAGGCAGCCCACCGTCCACCGCCACTCACTGTTCTAGCCGTGAGCGTTGCCAAGCCCTGGACCACGCGCACAAGCCACGCCCAGACCATGCCGAGCGTGCGCCAGAGCGCCACCGTCGACCAGCACCCACAGACCACACACCGCCCTCACCGCGTGCACACACGATCGCCATCAACCCAGGAGACCGCCAGACATCCCCGTTTGCCGCCCCGTGCCGCACAGCCACCGCCCGCCGTCGAAGATGCCGCCTCTGCCGCGCAGAGCACCGCCCATTCCAGACCAAACCACACCGCCCCATGCCTCGAGACCATGTCGTTGAGCATCGCCAGGAGACACCGCACCGTCCCCTACCCTTGCCCATGCCATTAGCCGCCTGTAACGTCGCCCCCGACGAGCTCACCGTGCGCCCCGACGGTCCCCTCGCTCGACTATAAATAGAGGCCACCCCCGCACGATTTCTTCACACCATCTCACTCCCCTCTCCTCACTGATCGTGCCACACCATTCTTAGAGCAAGGCGAGCACCACCTCGCCGGAATTTCACTGGAGCCTGCCGCTGCCGGAGAAGAAGGGAGCCAGCGATTGGAGCCACCCCAGGAGCTGCCGCGACCACCCCTGAGTTCGCCGTCGTCGACTTCGTCGTTCGCCCGCCTCGCCGACCCTCGCCAGCACCCCGGTGAGCCCCCAGCGACCCTCACTGGCCGCGCTAGGTTTTGTTCTCGCCGGAGCTGTCTCGCGTCGACGATGACTCCCAGCCGTTAGATTAGAACTAGATTGAACGACCCACGTTGCCCCATACCGCTTCGCCCAGCCCGTGTCACTGACGAGTGGGGACACCCACTTAAGCAGCCCGCGGGAGGACTGCGCTTAGAAGGCCGGCCCGTTAGATTTTCCCGCGCAGCCTAGTTATTCAAATTAAATCTTTTCCTATTTCAATTCAAACACACTTCTGTACCCAACTTCAAAAATCAACCCAGATCGATTCATTGCACCAATTTGAATGAAACCAATTTTGTTGGAAAGGTCTATGAATGCTGAATCCAAGCCCGTTGGATTCAAGTCATTTGGAAATATAGATCAACCATGGTAAAAATAACAAGGCAGAGGCTTTTCTGCATTCAAACATTTTTCAAATTTAAACCATAATAGCTTTTGAGTTGATTCCAACTCTCAAAAATCACATTTAACCATACCTTTCAGAATATATAAAAATATATAGGTTTACTTGCAGAAATTTTGTTCAAGGAATAAAAGAATGCTACATAAGCATTTCTAGCCACTTTAATTAATTAAAATAAAAGGGTAAAACCTTATTAAATTGTGACACCACTTTAAATCACATTCCCATGGACTACAATATGTGGTGATGACATGTGTCAACATGATACCATGTTGGGTTTGGAGAATATTAAATCTTAAGTAGTTTTTCAATGAGTAGAAATTACTTTTCTAAAAATAAAAAGATTTAAACCAAGCCTTAACCTTGTAATGTTAGGGAGGATGCTAGATCATCCATAGGACCCTTGTGTGTGATGATTGCAAGTAGTTAAGTATTGTTTGGTGATTGTGTACCTCGTATTTATTTATAGATGCTAGTAGTGACCAAGGATACGAGGAGGAAGGAGGATACTACGAAGAAGAAGCCGAGGAGAACTTCAACCACTGCTCTGCACAAGGCAAGCTAGTAACTATGCAAGCCTAATGCTATTAGTTGATTGTGCAAGCTGAGACTATACCTATGCAAGCTCATACTTGTTACTATACCTACTATATGCCTTAAGCATATGTGATCACACCCACTTGATAAACCAATCCTAGTTTTACTTGCAAGCTTATTACTTTATGTCTTTATCAAAGCTTACTTAGAGTTTACTTAAGTGACTGGTAGATTTTGGAAAGATGCTGAAGGTTGCATAAAGAGCATAAAATTTGGCCTAGGTTAGAAACCTTGACATCAGCCTAAGATATAAGGTTGTACTTAGTTGAAACTCCACCAGTTTACCACCCCTCATCATTACTACCCCTACCTGTAGATGCTAGTGCTAAGCATAAAACTTGATCAACTTTAGATGGGAATACTTGGTGGAAAATGGTTATGAAAACCTTGGAATGATGGATCATTCTATTGAAATGTTTTGGACATGTGTTTCCAAACACTTGATGGTTTTGGTGATGAAAATGATGAGGCATGAGCCTTAGCCCTTTATAAAACTGATGGTTGTCTGGATGCGATACCATTCCAATTTTATCGTACAACCACAATACCTGAAGATTGGGTAGGGCTTGACTGGAAACTTATATTCCTTAGTATTAGTTACCTCATGGCCAAGGTTTGAGCTAAGGCTACCTTGTGAAGATTGTCCACCTATGCAGTACCCAAGATGAGAGATGGTCATGGTTGGGAGGCCAAACTCACAGGAGACGTGCTTATACTAGGGCGTGTAATTGAAAGGTTAGGATTGATTATCCGCATACTGAGTATGGTGAATTCGGGATTTGTTCCTGACGGATGTATCGAATGTTGTGGTGAAAGTGTACAATCTCTGCAGAGTGTCAAACTATTCGAATAGCCGCGTCCGCGGTTATGGACAGTTGGAGTGGCCATACTGTTCCCCGGTCAGACTTTTCAAAATGAATTGAGATTTTGACTTGACCACAACAGAGTTGTGACTCTAATTACAAGATCCCACTTAGGAGTTATAAAATTTGTGACTAGCTTGGAAACTTAGTAGAAATAAACCTGGCTTTTGCAAAACAACCCTAGAGCCTAGTGTCCTATTATCCAAAAAACCCCTTTACCTATTAGTATTAGTTTGCGAGTACTTAAAGAGTACTCACGGCTTTGTCCCTGGCTATTCCCATGGCCAGACTATAAAGAGGAGTACCTGGAAGATGGACCCCAGGAAGGTTACGACAACGAGGATCATCTCCCATCGCCAGCATTGCCTGTGACCCCGAAGATGGAGCTTCGCCTACGCTACCGTTATTATTACGTATTCTGCTGCTTGATGTTGTATTAAGAACTGGATCATGAGATCCCTATTTGTGTAAGAACTTATGTATCGTTGTAACGAATGATGTACTACGGTATCCAATTCTGTTATGTCTCGCAAAAATGGTAATCCTGGGATTGCGATGTATGGTATAACAGGCATCTAGGATTGAAAAATCCGGGTGTTGACAGTTTTCCCTCTGGGGGCTGAACCTGGGTAAATCTTGTGTCCCCGTGTTGCTTGTCTGTTAACCGTTCCGCGATCTCCAGCATCCCCATCTTCTCCAAACCCAAGTCCATAACAATGGGCATTGATGAGTCGAAACCTCGTCACGACCTAGGCTTATACTAACGCGAGGTCATTCCGACCAGGTACCTTTCTGTTTTCGGACAGTCGTTACTCATATTACATTTTAAAAACTTCTATCTAGAGATCACTATCTAAGAAATAACAAAAACTAGTGAACACTATATTATAGCTAGAAATTTCCATTTAAATATCACATGAAAACTAAGCACTCCTTATATTACATTTAAAAAGCTTCAATCTATAGAATTACTATCTAATAAACAAACAGAACTTAGTGGACACAAGGTTACAGTTAGGAAATCCCAGCTAAAAGATCACGTTAAAAACTCCCATCTACACATAGCAGAAAATAAGCATCACCATGTTACAGCTAAGAACTCCCATCTAACATAGAAAAAAGCAAGCAATGCCATGTTACAGCTAAGAACTCCCATCTAAAAAAGCACTTCTAAATAACCTTCCCATGTTACAGCTAATAACTTCCATCCAAAAAACCATATTTACAAAACCACCCACCATGTTACATTTAGAAACATCCCATCCAACAAGAAGTCCCATCTAAAATGTCATAAAAATAACTCTTTATATTACACCTAAGAACTCCCATAGATATCACAAAAATAAGTCATTCTACATGTTACACCTAAGAACCGCCATCTAGACCATAACATTAAATCGCTCTACATGTTACACCTAATAACTTCCCTGCATAATCATATAAATTAATTTAAACCTGCAGAGCTACCCATCTAAGAAAAATATTTTGAACTCACTGATACGTCCAAAACGTATCTACTTTTCCGAACACTTTTTCTATTGTTTCTCCTCTAAACTTGTGTGATTTGGATACAACTAACATAGACTGACGTTGTTTTTAGCATAATTACCTTGGTGTCTTGTTTTTATGCAGAAAATGAACTATCAGGAAAAATCCCGAAAAATATGCTAAAAATTATATTTCACCAGAAGATCCACGGAGCCAGAAGACGAGACGGAGAAGGAACCTGGGGGGGCACACCCATGTCAGGCGCGAGCCCACCACTGGCCGCGCCTGGGATGTGCAGCCACCCTAGACACCCCCTCGGCCTCCCTCTGCGCCTATAAGTTGTTTTTTGACCTAAAAACCGAGGGGGGTCAATAGTTTTCCAGAAAGAGTTCCGCTCCGCCGCCGCCACCAGAAACCAAGATTCGGATCCACAAACTCCGTTCTGGCACCCTGCCGGGACGGGAAATTTGGAGAGGATCGTCACCATCGTCATCATCAACGCATCTCCATCAACCACCGATGTTTCCCTCATCCATGAGTGAGTAATCCCCTGCTGTAGGCTTGAGGATGGTAAGAATTGAATGAGTTCTATCATGTAATCGAATAAGATTGTCAGGGCATAGTGCCTAGTATCTCTATTAGTGTTATTTGACTTTGTTGCAACTTGTTATGCTTAATGCTTGACACTAGGGCCCGGGTGCCATGATCTCAGATCTGAACTTATTATTGAATCATTATGATAGTATTGTTTGTGATCTTATATACAAGTTGTGTACACATATCATTGTCCGGATCCAAAGGCCCCAAAGTGACAATAATTGGGATAACCGGAGGGGGTGGCTATGGTGTGAGGATCACATGTGTTCATGGAGTGTTAATGCTTTGCTCTGGTACTCTATTAAAAAGAGCACCTTAATTGCCAGTAGTTCCCTAGAGGCCCCGCTGCCACGGACTGGCTGGATAGAAGATGTTGTGCAAGTTCTCATTGCGAGCACGTATGACTATATTTGGAGCACATGCTTATGATTGTTTAGTACTTGGATGCTTGTTATTATTTATCTGCAATGCCCTAGATCTTGAAGTTACATGTTTAGACTTGTCCATGCAATGCCCGTCCATCCATATCTATGCCTACCGTACTCGAATCCCACTGTTACTGTTACTGTTATTGTTAATATTGCTCCTATTTTACTACTGCTGTTGCTACTACCAAACTGTTGCTACCGATAAACTTCTGTGAGCAAGAACTATTTCTAGGTGTAGCTGAATTGACAACTCAGTTGTTAAGGCTTGCAAGTATTCTTTTGGCTCCCCTTGTGTCGAATCAGTAAATTGGATAATACTACCCGCGAAGACTGTTGCGATCTCCTACACTTGTGGGTCATCAAGACTATTTTCTGGCGCCGTTGTCGGGGAGCATAGATTTATTTGTAAGTTCACTAGGATCTATTATTGTTCACTGCTACTCCTTTCATCATGGGGAAGTATCGTGATGGAAAGTTTCCTATTTTACCATCCACTATAAGAAGAGGTACAGTTCTAAACACCTTTGTTGCTCTTGATTCACCGTCTGTTATAACTAAGCTTGTTACACCATCACCACATACTCATGCTACACACACTGCTACTACTGCGGAGTATGAAACTGATTTTGATACTCATGATGTTACTTCTATTGTGCTTGATGCGAGTGGTTCATTAGGTCCTTTTATAGATGCTACTATGGCTAGTCTCGGAAATACCGAAACTCCTAGTGAAGACACTGTTACACCTGTTAGCTCACCTGAGTCTAGTGAGAGTTATGATATTAATGATGGATACATTGAGTTCACTGATGATTTTGTTGAAGAGTGCCGAAACACACATGGTACTAGTGCTATTAAGAGTCTCCTTGCTAAACGTACTATTATGCCTAAGTTGTCCTCTGATCCTAAGTTTGCCACTTCTCTCATAGATATTAAAGATAAAGATTATGATTTCTCTCATGATTTATCTTATTTAGATATTGTTGAGAAAGAGCCTTTTTTGTGGGACTAAAAATGAGAGTGTTGTGGATCATATGAATGAGCTTTCTACTATGAGTGCTTTATTCTCTGATGATTTTAAGATGCGCAAGTACTTTGTTACTAAGATCTTCCCTTTTTCACTAAAAGGAGAATCTAGGGCTTGGTTTAATAGATTACCTCCTGGTTCCATTGATAGCCCTGATTGCTTGACTGCTTCTTTCTTCTAGAAATATTTTCCTCCCAGTGCTAGACATGCTGCTTTGCAGAGAATTTTTGATTTTAAACAGGGAGAAGATGAGAAATTGCCTGAGTCATGGACAAGCTTCTGTGCCTTGATTCATGCACATCCTGAATGTCCATTACCTAAGAATGAGCTTCTTGATATTTATTACAATGGACTAACTGATGATTCTAGGACATACCTAGATAGCTTTGCTGATTATGTTTTCAGGAAAAGAACTCTTACAGATGTTGAAGAATTAATGGCTAAGATAAGCAAGAACTATGATGATTGGACTTCAACTGAGCTAAATACACCCAAGCCTATTACTCCTGAACCAGATGTTCCTGATCTAGTTCCAATACCAACACCAAATAAGAGGGGAGTTATTGCATTAAATGATGAAGTGATGAAGGAAGCTAAGAAGTGTCTAAAGGAGAAAGGTATTAGAGCTAAAGATGTGAAGAATCTACCTCCTACAGAAGAATTGTGTAAGCCAATTCACCACTCATCCACTATTGAGGTACACTCTCTCCAACACTTTGATGAAGGTGATATTCCTTATGGTAAGCCTCCTGATCAATGTTTAGAGGAACTTGGCATTTTTATTGTTAAACAAGGCCATTTTAATAAACAAGTTCAGAATCATTTATTGGAAAACTCTAGAGCTATCCATGAGTTGAAATAAATTGTGGAAAGAGATTCCAATGATATTAAAATGCATTGTAAACACTTTCAAATGGTTCAAACCCAACTTGATCAACTTGCTAAGGTACAAAAGGATATGCTAGTTAATGCCTCAGGAGATAAACATGCTTATGGAATTATAACTAGGAGTGGTATAGCTACTCAAGACCCTTATATCCTAAAGGACACCCTAAAAGAATTGAGCAGGATTCCCAACAAGGTGAGAGTAGTGGTAGTCCTCGTAAGAGAAAGAAAAAGAAACATAAAGTAGTTGAGGAACCACTTGAACCTGCTGTAGATCCTAATAGTATATCTGTCTCTGATGCTGAAACTGAGAGTGGTAATGATAAAAATGGTGCTCCTGATAAGAAGGAAGGTGAGGAAGAACCTGAGAAGCACACGAAGAACACTAGGTACACTAAGGAAGATTTTATTGCTAATAAACATGGTTAAGAGAGAGAACCTTGGGTGCAGAGACCTATGCCTTTTCTAGGTAAGAAACACAAGTCAAAGGAGGATGAACACTACAACAAGTTTTGTGAGTGGATGAAACCTTTATTTTTGCAAATTCCTTTGGCTGATACTATTAAATTGCCTCCTTATTCAAAGTATATAAAGGATATTCTCTCTAATAAAAGGAAGATTCCTAATGAGGAGATTTCTACTGTGCTTGCTAATTATTCCTTCAATGGTAAGGTTCCAAAGAAACTTGGTGACCCAGGTATACCAACTATTCCTTGCTCTATTAAGAATAATCATGTTAGAATTGCTTTATGTGATTTGGGAGCTGGAGTTAGTGTTATGCCTTTTTCTCTCTACAAGAGACTCCAGCTAGAAAAGTTGATACCAACTGATATATCTTTGCAAATGGCTGATAAGTCAACTACTATTCCTGTTGGTATATGTGAGGATGTTCCTGTTCAAGTAGCTCATAATTGCTTGGTTCTAACTGATTTTGTTATGCTTGAAATGCCTGAAGATGATAATATGTCTATTATTCTTGGGAGACCTTTTCTTAATACTGCAGGTGTTGTCATTAATTGTAATCAAGAAAAAGTAACATTCAATATTGATGACAAAGAGCATACTGTTTATTTCCCCAAGAAGGTTGTTAGAAGCTATTACCTGAATTCCATTGAAAATATTGAGAGCATCAAGGTTGGAGAAATATATTGTCCCATTCCACAAGAAAAATTTGAAACTATTATGATTGGGACCATTGCTATCAAGTATGAGGTAACATAATCACCTTATGGAATGCAAAGTTTTGTTTCATATAATATTGTTTTGGTAACAAGACTTGATCAACCTTGTTAACAAAAGGATTTTAATGAACAAAATAATGTTTCCACCATGGTTTTACTTGCTTTCTTTTATTTTTCTCATTCATAGCCTTTGCATTTCTTTTGCTAGCTTTGGTTTTGTTAGTTATTTGTTTGTTAGAGTTTCTTAGAGCTCTTGTAGTTTGGATTTTGGTTTTCTTTTGATTCTTCTGAAAAAATTGTTTCTGCGAGAAAATCAATTTTCATACCCTGAAAATTGGCCAAAAATAAAGTTTCCCGACAAATCCTAGAAAATTCAAAATAAATTTTTCCTAAAAAAAAGGGGCAGAGAGACACCTGAAGTGACCTAGGAGGCCACCCTAGGCCACCACACCCATGGTAGGCGCGGCCTACCTAGGGGGGGTTTGGCCCACCTGGGCCCCTCCAGGCTACCTCCTCAAAGCCACCTTCTTTATCACTCCCGAAAACACCGGAAAACTTGCTCAAGCTCGAGTTCTTGTTGTTCTTGCTCGCAATTTTCGATCTCCTTGTTCAGCCCATCTCAAGTGCTGATTTTTGGAGGGTTTGCTCCTTGGTATGTGCCTCCTCCACTTGTCCAATTAGATTTGTGATTGGTAGATTGTATCTTGACTATTTTATAGGTGATAGGTTGTTTGAGCTTGCATGCTTGTTCTATGCTTAGAAACTTTATTTTGATGCATGTGTAGCCCTCTAGCAAGTTCCTATAGTAGTTGCTCATCACTTATCAACTTGGAAATCACTTGGTTTGATGCTTGTCTACAATTTCAGAAAAAGGAAGTCATGGACCACCACATATTTGGTGAAATATTTGAGGGTGATGCACCTAGAAGGGCAAGGCTTCGTAGATCATCTACCAGTGTCAGGCCCTCATACAATGAGGATCTCCTCACTCCGTGATTTGGTGACGAGGGAGATGAGGGGGATGCGCATCCCTCTGCCTTTCCTTGCCAAACTTTCTTGCGGGCTGCTGGAATTCTTAGTGATTTTATGACATTGGTTAGAAGGGCTGGTCTAACGAGTCTTATGCAGGATGAGAGCGTGCAATATGCTACGCTCACCAAAACATTTGTGGAAAGTTTCTCCTTTACTAATAGTGTGTTCCATCCAAATGTTTCTTTCAAATTTTATGGCAGGTCTTACCATATGACATTAAAGAAATTTTGTGGAGCTGTTGGACTTGGTACAGCTAGGTCAGCAAAGAAGATTACATCTTAAGCCGCTGATTTGTTGGAGCTTTACCGAGGAATAACCAATGATGATAGCCGTAGAGCTCAACGGGGAAAGATAAGAAACATTCAGCTTCCAGCCATCAGGTACTTCGCTTACTATCTTGCCACTAGTGTTCTTGGTAGGGAGAACACTAGTAATATTTCAAGCTATTATTTGGAGTTCTTAGCTGTTGCGCTCAACAATGATACCAAGTATAATCTTGGTTCTCTCATTGCTCGTCGCTTAACAGCTAAAGGACCCATTTATGGGGGAATTATTGCTACGCGTGTTGCTGCTGCCTTGGACATTGCTGTTGATTCAAATGATACAATCTTGGCTCCTGAGAGGCTTGATCTTGCTGCCATGAAGGCGCATCACTTTGTCACCACTAGCTCTACCCTTGAGAATTTGGTTTATAGAATGTTGTTTATTGACGGGGAAGAGAGAGAGAGATCCCTCTCCACCAAACCACTTTGTTCAGTATTTTTCAGGGACCTTTGTCACGCTCCAAGGAGGAGATGGATGAGTTGATGCGCTCCCTTAACTTACATGGGCACTGTCAGGAGCTAGCGCCCTCATATGACCCTGCTGTACACTACATAGGGGAGTCCTCGAGCTTATACCAGGACGAGGGAGCCTCCTCGTCATACTATGGAGGTGCATCTACTTGGGCAACATAGGATTGAGCCCCACTTAGGACAAAAGTCTAAGCTTGGGGGAGATATACCGACATCACACTTATATATATATAGCAAAATAGTGGGGTGCCTAGGGTGGCAGCTCTACACCCACGTACAGTCGTTGGATCAGACTATAGGGCATTTTCCACCCTACATCTTGTAACGGCGTTAGCGGGGCCGTCCATTGTTTTTTCTCCTCCGCACCGAGAGCCACAACCATCCCCCGCACCTGACCACCTCCCACGGTTCCCCAATCCCCACCCTCCCGACCTCCCGGACGTTGGTTCCATTCGGCGCGCCTCCCGGCCGCCAGCGGGGACTCACCCGCCTCGCGGGCCCTGGACGCCGGCACAACCCACACACATCTACGTCTCACGGCCGCCGTCGGGATCCCGCGCCTCCCCGTGCTCCTTCTCCACACCATCGGGGGGTAGAGGAGGTCGAGTTGTGCTCCCCCTCGGTGCCCAAACTGCGGCTTGGCCGGCGGCCATCGTCGAGGCCCCGCACCGCCTTCTCCATGCCCAGGAGCCGCCCGCGACCTACCTTTTATCAAAAACAAAAAGACCCGTGGTCCACTCCCCACCTCCCCCGTCGCCCCTTGTTCCAGCACCGGGCGAGCTCCCCCCGCTGCGCCGGCTGGGGAGACCCCCGCGTCGCCGCCCCCATCCCAAATCTTATTGCATGCATCAGCCCCGCAGGCCGCCGCGCTGCCCCTACCCGAAATCCCGCCGCAGGCCATCGCGTCGCCCTACCCCAAATCCTAGTGTCCGCCGTCAGCCCAGCAAGCGGCGCCCCGTCCTTCACCTGCATCCTAGGCACGTGGTGGTCGACGGCTTGGCGTAGGTCTGGTGCGCGGTGTTGGATGCAAATTCTGTAGTGCTGTTTCCCCATTGAGTTTGTCCTTTTCATTTATCGATCTTGATTTGTTTCATCTCGTTATTTTTTCCGTGGATTTGTTCCCCATTGAGTTTATCCTTTTCTTTTCTCGATCTAGAGGATTAGTCTGCACGTGGATTAAATTGTTTGTCTTGAGATACATCGATTTGAATTTTGTTCGTTCTCTCTTTGTAATTAGAAGGATTAAATGTTTATCCACGATCTGAATTGATGCTTTGGCACCAAGCTGATTCCCACTTGCCACACTGGCTCTGTCTCCAGCGATCGGTCGGCCGCCACAAGGTAATCTGACCGTCGACGCAAGTTGGAGGCGGTGGCCCTCTCCTCCACGACCGGAGCAACACCCTACCCCGCCGCTGCAAGTCAAACCGGTGGCGTCTTGTATCCTGAACCGGTGGGCATAGACCAGTGCCCCGCGCCACGGCATATCCTTCCTGGCCGGCGCCGAACTCCACATGCGTGGGGCAAGGGACCTGTGGCTGAGCGGAGAGAGAAGATTTGCCGCTCTCCAGTCCTCCCTTCAGCACCGACGGACGTCCCTCATCATCCATTACCAGGGTCTCCACCCTTCTCCCTTCTTTAATTTTTTACAACATTTGTAAGATTCAATTTTATCCCATTTATGGAAAATTGTGTACAGGATTTTTCAATCCATTCCATTTCCCCACTTGCAAATTTTCTATAGTTTATTCAGGTGTTCTGTTCCATTGATTGTTCACGGGTGATTTGTTGCTTTTGACCATGGATCTGTTGAAATTCTAATCACGGTGGGTTCATCCCCGTACCTCGTTCATCTTCTTGATACTTTGATTCTCTCTAACCAAAACTCAGAATGGAGTTCGTGAGAGGCACGCAGTTACAATTTTAAGCTGTAATATTTTTTATGGTGGATGGTTGGGTAGGCATGGGTGGTTTATTTTTTGCAGTTCCTTTTTTGTTTTAATTTTGTTGTAGACAACGATTTTATCAAGTGGATTTCTTCTGAAACTCGGATCATCCAGCGACCGGGGTGCCCAAGATGGAGCCCACCGTATTTTCTTTTGATATTTTTTATTTCTTTTTGACAACATATTTTAGACCTAGCGACAGCACGCAAATTAAGATTGGCTTGCTCGTTCTCAAAAAAAAAAGATTAGCTTGCTTGACCAAATGGCGGCAGTCAAATGCTTCAAGAAATTTTCATGATTAAAGTGCAAAATCACATTAGGTTCCTCGTGTCCTGGAATTTTCGCTGTGGATGAATATGCATGCCTGAACCTCATTGCTTTATCGGCACTACGCATAAGATTAAGCCTACTATGGCGTGGACTCATCTTTTTTCTGTCAGGGTCTCAGGGATGCATGTGAGACCTATTGCTGTTAAGTGGCCGTTAGTTGTTAGTTTGAGATGGAAGGATCCAACGGCTCTTAAGGTATGCACTGCTACCATCCCGGACATAAAATCCGCGGTTCTTTGCATATCCATTGTTCGGTCGGTTCTTTGTATATCCATTGTTTTGCTTTTTTTTGTTGTTGCTTTCTCAAAAACACAAAAATATCAAAAATATTTTCGTTGTTTCTCTTGGTTCGTTTCTTTGTTTCTTTGCTTTGGTTTGTCTTAAAAGAAAAACCCAAAAAGATTTTGCTCTGTTTCGTTTGCTTTTTCTTTGTTTGTTTTTGCTTTGTTGGCTTGTTTGAAAAATCGAAAACACCAAAAATATTTGTTGTTCTTCTTTGGTTTTGTGAGTTCTTTGCAGGGTTCAGCCGTCCTCGGTGGATTTTGGTTTCATGTTATTATTCAAGTCACACAAGTGAAGGGCAATAATGAAGATTAAGACAACTTGAGGTGTGATAAGAGGCTGGTAACAAACTCTATTTGTTTCATTTTTGTACATATACTCATCATTGTGAGCATGTTTAGCCTGTTTGTGTAAGGTGTATATCATTATGGATGCTTAGTAGTTCTTGCTTGTCTATGATTAGCTCCAGCTTGCTAATAGTTTGTAGCATGTCATATGAATGTTTGCTTGCATTGTTTTATTCATATTTTGGTATGATATTGTGGCATCCTTCTCTGACTGTTCATGTGAATCGACTTGGCACATGCTTACGCATGAATATGACTAATCAATAGTCAGTAAGCTTTAATGATTTATTTTGCATCAGAGTTCTTATATCACTTTCATGTCATAATTAGTCATGTTTTGTTGCAAGCATGGTTATGACAATTATTGCTCTCTCGTTTGTCGCTCCCTCTCTTTTGCTAGCCTTCACTTGCACTGGGTATGAGCTCTACCTATGTTTCCAACTCCTAAAAACCAAATATTGCCAACTAAGTCCACCATATCTACCTATTAGCATCGTTTGCTATTTCAGTGCATATTCAATATGCCGTGTTTTCTTTCAAATAAAATATTTGTTTGTTTTGAGAAAGTTAGTTAGTAAAGCTCTCACAAACTTGATGGCACACTTTATTCCTTGAACTTAATAATCCTAAACCATTGTGACTTGTCCATGAAATTTATATGCTTGCTAATTATATGCTGGCATTCAGCAGAACCGTGTTGTCACGGGGAACACTTTCAACACTTTCTGGATATCCTATCCAGTTGATACTTTGCTCTTTTGTTTACGGATGTCGATGATGTGAAATAAAAGGGGAGCTTGTGAGTTCATGAAGTCTATATATTGTGTTAGAGAAACGTCTGGGCCGCTAGCCTAAGCCATGCCTAATCATGGTGGAAACTTGCAGCATCTGCATAATGAGCATTTATGAAGCATCCTCAATAAAAAGCTATCCACATAGTAAATAAAAAGATCGCTCAGATGCTCATTGTCTGCTTGTCTTGTCATTTTGATCACGGGATAGCTCCTGTCTCATGTGCAAGGGGTACCCTGTTGGCGGTTCTCTATGATACACATGTATTTACAATGACAAGAACTTTCAGGTAACCAAAGTTGAGTAGCATGCGGAGCGGCCCTCGTACTCAAGGGACTTGGGATTTCTAGTTTATGGTCTGTCAAGCATATGATTCAGAGTAGACCTCACTTTCACCTTAACCACATGAAGATGCTTATGATAGGGGCAATGAGAGCTCAAAGATAATGAGTACCTTCCTTTCAGCATTGGGAAACCTTTCAAACTTTTCAAAACCTTTTTCACAACCTTGTTGAGTCCCCACGTATTCTATGAGCACCTTCTTGAGAGCATAGTTGTCATTCTTGTGTTTGTTCCAAAACTTGGTTAATTATGTTATGACTTTGATGCTTGTATCTCTGATATCTTTACTTCTAGTCTTCACTTGAACTTTAGAGGTGCCTTGGCATTTATATTGTGCTCTACAAACAAAGGCAAGCGAGATACCACTCTATCATACCTTACTATGAGCATTGCAATGTTGCTTATGTTTATGTTTCATGCTACTTATTATTATTGAGTTGGTTTCTCTTCATAGCTTGCAATGACTGTTGAGTAGACTTAGTTGCATACTCTTTATTATGAATTGTCTAAGCATCTAATCATGTGCTAAGAATATATACATCATATGAAGCAAATGTGTTCGTGAAAGTTCTTTTATCGCACTCAGTTTTCAACTAAATTGCTTGAGGACAAGCAATAAGCTAAGCTTGGAGGGAGTTGACGCGTCCAAAACGTATCTACTTTTCCGAACACTTTTGCTATTGTTTCTCCTCTAAACTTGTGTGATTTGGATACAACTTACACGGACTGACACTGTTTTTAGCAGAATTACCTTGGTGTCTTGTTTTTGTGCATAAAATGAACTATCAGGAAAAATTCCGGAAAATATGCCAAAAATTATATTTCACCAGAAGATCCATGGAGCCAGAAGACGAGACGGAGAAGGGGCCTGGGGGGCCCACACCCATGCCAGGCGCGGGCCCACCACTGGCCGCGCCTGGGGGGTGCAGGCACCCCCTCGGCCTCCCTCTGCGCCTATAAGTTGTTTTTCGACTTAAAAACCGAGGGGGTTCGATAGTTTTCCAGAAAGAGTTCCGCTCCGCTGCCGCCACCAAAAACCAAGATTCGAATCCAGAAACTCCGTTCTGGCACCCTGCCAGGACGGGGAATTTGGAGAGGATCATCGCCATCGTCATCACTAACGCATCTCCATCAACCACCGATGTTTCCCTCATCCATGAGTGAGTAATCCCCCGCTGTAGGCTTGGGGATGGTAGGGATTGGATGAGTTCTATCATGTAATCGAATAAGATCTGTTAGGGCATAGTGCTTAGTATCTCTATTAGTGCTATTTGACTTTGTTGCAACTTGTTGTGCTTAATGCTTGTCACTAGGGCCCGAGTGCCATGATCTCAAATCTGAACTTATTATTGAATCATTATGATAGTATTGTTTGTGATCTTATCTGCAAGTTGTGTATACATATCATTGTTCGGATCCAAATGCCCCAAAGGGACAATACTTAGGACAACCGGAGGGGATGGCTATGGTGTGAGGATCACATGTGTTCATGGAGTGTTAATGCTTTGCTTCGGTGCTCTATTAAAAGGAGCACCTTAATTGCCAGCAGTTCCCTCGAGCCCCGCTGCCACGGGCTGGCTGGACAGAAGATGTTGTGCAAGTTCTCATTGCGAGCACGTATGACTATATTTGGAGCACATGCCTAGGATTGTTTAGTACTTGGATGCTTGTTATCATTTATGTGCAATGTCCTAGAAATTGAAGTTACATGTTTAGACTTGTCTATGCAACGCCCGTCCATCTATCCCTATGCCTACCGCACTTGAATCCCACTGTTACCGTTACTGTTACTATTGCTCCTCTTTTACTACTACAGTTGCTACTACCAAACTGTTGCCACTGATAAACTTCTGTGAGCAAGAACTATTTCTAGGTGCAGCTGAATTGACAACTCAGTTGTTAAGGCTTGCAAGTATTCTTTGGCTCCCCTTGTGTCGAATCAATAAATTAGGTAATACTCCCCGTGAAGACTGTTGCGATCCCCTACACTTGTGGGTCATCACTCCCATATAAGACAACAAGTAGAAAAAACACCATCTTGTTCACTATCATATAAACAAAGTTCCATCCAGTTGACATTCAAACCCAGGTGACATCTAATCATGTTAGATAGCAAGGAAATTGGTTGCCCGAAAATCTAGGGGGTGGTGGTTTAGTTCAACCCCCAACTAAACTACCATCTAATCATCTTAGAAATGAACCATGATGTAACAAAACCTTGGGATGCAACTTGCATCATCTACTGATTTAAAAAAACACCATGCTTGCAAAATAAAAAAAAGTTACCACCACCTCAACAACTATCTAAAACAAGATGTAACAGAAGAGCCAACGATTTGCAAAACTACCATCTAGTCCTTTTTAGATCAAATACTCTTGATTGCAAAACTACATCAATGCATAAGAATCCCTAACCAAGGGTTGTGGACGGAGGCCGAGATCGCGGTGCGAGTGGTGCAGGTTGCCACGAAGGTCGCAGCCGACCACAACTGGCTCCCGAAGCTGGTCGTCATCATGGGGAATTTTTCCTTCCTCGTCAACCTGCTATGGCGCGTCAACACACATGAAAACATAGGGTCACCGGAGAAGGGTCACCAGAGCCAGTTTCGTTGGCAGTGAACATAGGGTCGCCTCCAATTCCATAGGTGGGAGCTCGTTTGTCGAGCGCCCAGGCCGGTGCCGCCGGGGCGTGCGGGGTAGGTTAGGACCGATTTGATGCGGTGGGGCTGCTGGAGAAGGGAGCTAGCAGTAGAGGGAGGGAATCTGGGAGTGGAGATGGAGAGCGGTCGGTGGAGAAGAGATTGGGGGAGGTTGGCCAGAGATGGAGAGGGGCGGATTTGAGGAGAAATGTGCAATAAGGGTGTTCTGTTTCTCTCCTCAGCGCAACAAGACAAAAGAATAGTACGGCCCTGTGCGGTCCTATCAGCTTTGACGAGCTCGGGTCGTTCGATCTCCATCCCGCGGCCAGCACGCCCGACCTCGCATTATGACAGTACGAGGTCGACCTGGTATTAGATTTCCCGAAACCTAAAGGGCTTGACTACACCAAGGTCGACCTAGATTTAAGCTAGCGCGAGGTCATTCCGACCAGGTTCCTTTCCGTTTTCGGTCAACCATTACTTTCCTGAAAAAGATCGATCACGGGAACGGACACGAGAACACGCGCGGGAACTGATTGTCACTAGCTCACCTCTTTATACCTGGACCCGTAACCACCACCATACGATCACCTCTTTCTTCTCCAGGAATCAAAAGGAGACATGCATTGTGGCTGCTTCAAACCCTAGGAAAACAGAAACAAAAGTTCAATCTAAATATCTCCCAACAAATTTTCGAGCACTGCTGCTACATCTCAGTGGTTTGCTTCCTCCCCCCATTAGGCTGGCACGTAAGTTTCCCCATCTCTGCAGCTGCATCCTCCCCTACTTCCAGTTACATATGCTCTCCCTACTGTATCTTGAACTTGAGTTGATACATCCATCAGATTAGAAACAAGACAACTACAAGTAGCAGCAGATAGATAGACAGATTTGCAACGAATACGTAGCCTAGTTTTATGTAAAATACGAAGTAGGTTACAAAAGTAAGATCAGGTTTCATCGTTGGTTACATCATGTTCTAGATCAAAAAGGGTGACTCTGTTTAGTACATGATTCAAATCGTACTAAAAAAGCAGGACATGGAGCAAAAAAGTAGATGTAACTAGGATCAAAAAATAAAATTCAGTAGCTATTGTGGTACTACAGAACATGTGGTTACATAATCTTTTGCACCAGGTGTGTACACAAAATGGAACAGTGTTGGAATTCAATGGGATAATTATTGGTTACATTAGCTACTCAATGAAGTTTCTAGAAAAGGAATAAACTACTATGAATCTACAAACAGTTACATGTTTACACGCGAGCCCACCCCCAAAACGACAACTCCTGCGCAGCCCCAGCACCCCTCGCCCTGATCTGATCCCCTTCTTCTCCAGGAGACATCATACCTCGAAAAGAACCCTAGAAAAACATCCAAATCTCACCAATCCCGGATTTTCGAGAACAACTATTACATCCAGTCCCCATATCTGCCTCCACCGTCCAGAGGAGACCACCTGTATCCACCACACCTCACCCAAGTACCACCACACAAAGTTACTTCCTTATTCCTTCTTCCTTACATCCATTGCATTAGTAGAGGAAAAATTACATTAGCAGTGGAGAAAGACAAACACAAAGTTACATGATCATGATGCTCAAGTGTATCTAACAGATTGGGTGGAACTCTAGATAATGTAGAAAAAGAGGGAAACAAAAAATTTACAGGTTACATTGTGCTTTACCAAAAAAAATCATTGGTTACGTTTTGACCATATTAGGGGTCTAAACACAAGTAGGAGGCACATGAAACCCCACTTCTTTTACTGCGAAATTACGATGAATTACATCTACGTGCATTTAGAGAGACTATTCATGCAAATTTACTGTCAGTTACATCTATTGCATGGGGGGGGGGGAGATGACTGAACCATAAAATGGCTGCTGCATTATGTAAATTTCAGTAAGAACAAAAACGAAAGTTACATGGAACTCTAGACCATGATTCTTAAGTGCATGCAGCATTTGTTGGATGAAGCTATAGATCATGTACATCCAAAATTATCTGCTAATTACATGCTACGGAACTTGGTGCATTCGAAGAAGAGAACATCAGATGGAACTTGGTAAACTGATGTACATTCAGTGTAATTCAGAAAAAGATAGCATTTATGATCAACTGGAACTTGGTAAAAACTGATGTACATTCAGTCTAGATCCATACCTAAATCTTCAGGCTAAACCATATAGCTACAACACCAACATCACAGCAGCTCCGTATAACAACCACTCCATTACAATGTCACATAATCCTAGTCTAAGCTACATAGGAGTTTACACCGCACCAAGGCGGAGAAGATTACCTCGACTCCCTACTTGATGGCGATGCTATACATCTTGGACACCTCGTGCTTGAGGAAGCCCTTGTCGTCCATCGCTGAGCAGCAGGGCCAGCGGTGCAGCTGCTCCCTTCGCCTAGCTGTAGCCGGTCCGCACTATTGAAGATACCCTCTCCTTGCCTCGGACAGCAGCGCGGACACGGAAGCCGAGTTTGAATAGCTCTCTGCGCGTCATTTTTTCGTCACCGCATCAATACAAGGAATTGCAAACTGTTGGTCACAAGCAGAAGAAAAATAATCAAATGGCACCACCAATCCAGTGCAAGAGAAGATTTGCCAAATTAGCATGAGGTACAAGATTTATAGCAGAGTGTAATATATGCGATCTGGAGTATTTGTGAACATCAGGAAGCTAGGAATCCTAGGATCAACCTCACTGAAGAATACGTGCAAACTATATACGGACATAAGGTTCAATTTTGATACTAGGAGTTGATGCATCCATCTCCAATTAAACATGAAAAGTATTAGCATACTAAAATACAAACGGAAAAAGCTGCAAGCAGGGTGAGGAACCAATCTGAAAATA
Organism: Avena sativa; assembly: GCA_916181665.1. Classification (NCBI taxonomy): domain Eukaryota; kingdom Viridiplantae; phylum Streptophyta; class Magnoliopsida; order Poales; family Poaceae; genus Avena; species Avena sativa. The sequence continues at coordinate 413,950,812 of OV702297.1, forward strand.
ATGCTAGTGATTCATATAGTGATTAGTCAAGGTACGGTATGTTATGGATAAAGATGCCATCACATGCATATTAAATTGGATATGGAGTTCAATATGCTATCGTAATGATGACATGCAAAATATTATGACAAAAGGCGAGTTGCAAATATAGGAAATGACCAAAAGTAGAGCTCTATGGATTATCAGCTTTTTATATATGATATATGCATCAAAACAACTTGCTCTAAGGGTAATAGTTCACGTAAATGTGCAAATTTCAGTAGTATACAAAGCAAGATTTTAAAGTAATGCAGAAAAAGAATTAATTAGTCCCAATCTCCCAAAGAATCCAGATCGTAGAGCACACAAGATGAACAAATAAGCAACAACTTATTTTTTTTCTTTAAACTACTCATGGAACTCCTATAATAGTCTGCACAGATTCTTCAGTTATAGGGACTGACTCTCCACCAGGGAAAACCATCTGCAGAGACTGGATCGAAACTGTTCGTCAAGAACTGACATAATTCAGGCTATGACTTTGAACACTTGATATCTAAAAATCCACCATAATCAGTGTTCCGTATTAACTTTTTTTTGTCCATTCTTAGGCTTTTAGATAACCTGACCAACTTCATTGGTGATGCTTGTTGGAAAAACTTCTTTGGTTTTTGCATGTGAAAATGATTTCCAATGAGAAATAATCAAATAATTAGTATGTATAAAGAAAAAAATGCAATGGAATCCAGATTCTGAAGAAAAGTAACTTATTACTTGGGTGAAGACAGGATCAGTTTCTTCACCTTTATTGTCCTCATCGTGAGCTTCTTCTTCTTCATTGTTAACCTTGTCGACATCTCCTTCATGTACAATGTTTTTTGTGTGATCTATCTCTTCTTTTCTATTGTCCGTCTCATAGATACATGTGATGTATTGGCTTCAATGTAAGCTTCTTCCGCATCGGGCTAAACTTTGAATGCTTCTTTCCTGATCTTTCTTTCCTGCTAATGCTTGACCTTGTCATTTTATACCTACTAATTGACAATAGAAAGTTCCAAAAATAATGTAAGTAACAATGTATCACATGTTACATTTTTCTGCACTATGTACTTGGTCTGAACGAATTTCAGTAAGCAGAGTAGTAGAGAAGAATAAAAGTAACTGCCATGATGTAAGTAGTAAAATCCATGCATATTGTCTTCTAATGGTAAAAAAAGGACTAAAACTAGAAGTAAACATGTGTTACATTGCCTGAAACTAGAAAATCTAATGAAAAACTCTGCTGCTACATTCTGTTCAAAATTCAGTACACCAAAAATTCAAGTTAGATTCCATCTACTTAGATGCTACATTGTGATTTGTCGTGTTTAATGTGATATATCCTCTACTTGTAGGTTGCAAAAAACTGCTCAAGAACACCCCAGTAACCTACCAGATTTGTCTACATAGACATCACAGGTTCCATATTGTGCTTGTGAAATTTCAAAAGACACATACGACCTATACATGGGCTACTACTTGCAGATTGGCAACAAAAAGGTACCATACCTTGCGACCAGGGGGGCGCCTGTATCTGTCCAGGGACGCGACGACGTAGACGGTGGCATGAGGATGTAGTAGGAGAGGCGACGGTGTGACCGGCGGCTCGAGGATGTAGCCGAGGACTTTACGACGTGGTCGGTAGGTCGAGGATGTGTCCGGAAACACGGCGGTGTGGCCGCGTGGCTCGAGGATGTAGCCAGGGACGCGGCGACGTGGACAGCGGGTTCGAGGATGTGGCTGGTGATGCGATGATGTGGCCGGCGCGACCGAGGATGTAACCAGATACGCGATGATGTGGCCGCCGGGGTCGAGGATGTAGCCGGAGACGCGATTAGGTGGCCGCATGGTCAAGAATGTAGCCGGGACGCGTCGTCGTGGCCTGCAGCTCGAGGATGTAGTCGGGGGAACCACGACTGGCCGAGGATGTGGCGCTGCTATCGGCTCTTTGACAATGTGACCGGCGATTCAACAAATTCGGACAGCGCCCACGAGGATATAGCCCAGGAGATGCCGCGGACGCTACAGGCCCGCCCCGGATGTAGCCGCCTCTGGCGTGCCGGCGCGAATCGATGGAGGAATCGCCGGATCTCAACCAATTTGGCTGTGGATGAGAGAATGGGTGTGGGTTGTGGGGACTCCGACCAGGTTCATTGACAGTAACCACAATTTTTTTTAGAACGTCCCAAGTGCTACGGGTACGGTTTGCAGGTACAAGGGTGTTTCTTAGCTCCGTATTCTAGGTACCTTGCTTATGTGGCATGTGATTTAATGAAGAAAGAGAGAGTTGTTATATCTTAGGCTGATCATAGTGAGGAGTAACTTAGACTAGTAACATGCACATGTTATTAGTCTAAGTTACTATCTTCATAGTGCATAGTAACATAGATCTAGTAACATAAAAACTCTTATTTATTATTCTATAAACTCATCTTACATTGGTAAGTGTAATGTTACAGTAACATACTACCTCCGTTTCAAGGCTTAAGGCGCACACGCTTTTCAAAGCAAAGTTTGACCAAAAGAATTGAGCAACAAAATCTTGATTATATTATACATAATTAGTACCGTTGGATTCGTATTAAAAAATACTTTTCAGTGATACTACTTTTATACCAAAACTTTTATGTATTTAGAGTAATTCTTGGTCAAAGAAAAAACACGCAAAACGAGGACGGCTTAAGCCCTGAAACGGAGGGAGTACTATGTTACTCCATCCATCTCTTTCCTCATTAATTACTTGCCACATCATCACTTTTGCTTAGTTGGCATGTATGTTACTACTCAAGTTACTCCTACTATGACTAGGCTTAGCTAAGATACAACCCTTGCACGCTATCATAGGCAAAAAAAAAAATTGGCTAGTCCAATCACACTCATGCATGAGGCTAAAATAATTAAATACAACCCTCTTAAGAGACACTCCATTGTGATGGTTGTTTCTTAAGTTTTAATATCTCCTATGATAACGTGCTAAGACCCTCTATTGTGAAAGGCCTAAGGCTAGTCATAGTGGGAGTAACTTGATTAGTAACATAGTCCTACATGTATTGCCAACTAAGCATTTAGATGATATGACATGCAATTAAATGATGAGAGAGGGGCTTGTGGTAACTAGCTATGTTACCATAACATTACACGTTTCAAAACAAAATAAGTCTATATTGCAATCCACACACATATATTATTTTCTACTATAGAGATAGTAACTTAGACTAGTAACATACCCATATTACTATCCTTAAGTTACTCCCCACTTTGACGAGACTAACATCACTGGAAAAGGGCCCTCGCACCGATTGTTGCGGGCCACGCGATGGAGGATCGACGGAGCAGACGAGCGACCTCGCGATTCTCTAGATCGAGGTCGGTCCCGGAATAGAATTTGCGAAACCTAAAACCCTCTCTCGCTCTCCCACCCATCCAGCCCTCTCCCTCCTACTATGCTGGCGGCGCTCCCGCTCCCCTCCCCTCCCCTCTCCCCTGAACACTGGCGGCGCCACCCGACGTCGCCCCGCCTCCTCGCAGCGACCCACACCGTACCGCACGTCCTCTCCCTCTCGTGCTCTGGCCTACCAAAGCTCCAGTCCGCCGCCGCCGCCGTAGCTTAGCGTCACGCGCATCCCCGCCCCTGTTCCATCCCGTCACGGCATCGCCTCCCTCCCCGTCCGCTTTATTGGGCATCGGTTTTCCAGGTATGTGCTCTTGGTTATCCGGCAATTCCCCTACCTTATATACGCCCAACAAAGCAGTTAACCTCCACAAGTTTTGATTCCTCCCCTGTATCTGTATGTTCTCGCCTCAGTAATTCGGTATCCTAACCCGCAACCTGTAGAAGCTTTGTGCATTTGTCGAATTCGTACTCTTGTCTAATTTACTGCTATTTTTCATGGGCTGTTCCTCAGGTTAGGATGGGCTTGATTTCCCAGAACGCGGTCCAGAAGCGCCGCCTGGAGAAAACCAATGACAGGGACGAGGTTGCTCTGGATGCAGAGGCTGGGAAGAAAGCCAGGTCACATAATAATGAAATTAAGGACTGGAAGAGAAAGAAGGCCAAGGAGCTCAAGGCCAGGCAGACCCAGGAGGCGGAGGAGATGAAGCAGCTGGAGAATTCGCTGTTTGGTGCCATCTATGCCCCGCCGGAGTTCGGTGCTGAGGCTGGGTCAGTTGTGCCCGCTCGAGGCCAGGATGGCCCTTTGTTCTTCATGGATCCCTCCGCTGGCCACGGCATGCCTGTTTATGAGGAGGACCTGGGCAGTGACGATGAGAGGGACGGTGGTAAGGGGAGGAAGCCCGCGTGGGTGGATGACGAGGAGGACAGGACCGAGGTGGACATCGTGAAGGTTGCGAGGTTGAGGAAGCTGAGAAAGGAGGCTGATGAGTGTGTGATCTCAGGCAGAGAGTATGAAGCTAGGTTGCGCGGCCAGCACGCCAAGCTGAACCCCTTCACTGGCTGGGCAGATATGGACCGCATAGCTCCTCTCCCTGATGCTGAATCCGATGAGGAGGAGGAGGGCGGAGTCGACAATGCTCTTCGGAACAACGATGAGCTTGTTGTCAAGGGTACTGCTAAGCTCCTGCCTGCCATGTTGGACTTCTCAAGGCTTGTTGATGCTAATGTGCAGGAGCGATCCAGTGGTCCTATCAACTCAGTGCAGTTCCACAGAAATGGACAGCTGATGCTTGTTGCTGGTCTGGACAAGCATCTCAGGTTTTTCCAGATTGATGGGAAGAGAAACCCCAAGATCCAGAGCATATTTATTGAGGACTGCCCAGTTTACAAGGCATCTTTTCTACCTGATGGCTCTGAGGTGATACTTTCAGGCAGGAGGAAGTTCTTCTACTCATTTGATTTGGTGAAAGCTGCTGTTAGTAAGATTGGACCCTTGACTGGACGTGACGAGAAAAGCCTGGAAAGCTTTGAGGTATCACCTGATTCAAAAACCATTGCCTTTGTTGGTAATGAGGGGTACATTCTTTTGGTATCTACCAAAACAAAGCAGCTCATTGGGACCCTCAAGATGAATGGGAATGTGCGTTCATTGGCTTTTGCTGACGGTGGGAACCAGCTAATCAGCAGTGGCGGGGATGGCCATGTTTACCGCTGGGATCTTAGAACAAGGAAGTGCATGCACAAGGCTACTGATGAGGGCTCCCTGGCAGGTCTTTCCCTCTGCACCTCTCCGGACAGCTCCTATTTCGCTACAGGCTCCAGCAGTGGCATCGTGAACGTGTACAAGAGGGACGAGTTCCTCGGAGGGAAGAAGAAGCCACTGAAGACGATTGAAAACCTCACAACCGACATCGGTCAAATGAAGTTCAACCACGACGCCCAGATTCTGGCGATATGCTCGGGGAAGGAGAGGAACGGCATGAGGCTGGTGCACGTCCCGTCCTTTACCGTGTACCAGAACTGGCCAGGCCCTCGGTTCAGCCTTCACTACCCAAGGTGCCTGGATTTCAGCCCTGGGAGCGGGTTCCTCTCCGTCGGACATGCCGGCGGAAAGGTTTTGCTGTACAAGCTGCACCACTATCAGAACGCCTAGGACTCGGCTCCAGTTTTGACACTGTATTTTCTGCTTCGAGTAAAACTCGGTGTTATCTGTAGCGTGATTTTTCTTAATCCTTTTTGCCTTATGAGTGGTGTTGTCACACAGATATTCTAATGCTCAATGCAATACACTGCTTGTTCTTTCTTATATGCAAGTTTTATTATACTACTGCCCGTGCTTGCGTGCAGAATTTCAGCGTACCATCATGAGGTGGAGCTGTGTAAAATGATCTGATGACTTATGCTGCATATGCATTGTGTATTCATGTTGCAGTGCAATGTAAGTTTGTAGGTTTCAAAAAAATAGTGTGCTCCTGTTCAGAGGCATTTTTATTCTACTTGTATTATGTAAAATTTCCTAAATTAAAGAGGCATTGAGCAGTTGTCCTTGCTGGGTTTACTCCTCTTACAAGTAACTAAGATCTCTTTTCAATTGAACAGGTGGATGGCGAGAGAGTGGGAAGGTTTGTGAAGATGTGCTATCATCAACATAGGGGCTCTAGACCTATACTTTCTCCCATCATGTAACAGATCATATTTATCCATTTCGTCTGCAGGTGGTCTCCTAGGAAAAGATCTGGCAGCATTTACTTGGCAAGAACCGGAACAGCTTCCATGAAAGCTAGGATGGAGGCAGGGAGAAAAGCTGAGGAGTTGGAAGCACAACTTGACCCAGAATTCCCATCCTTTGTGAAGCGGATGTTACATTCACACGTGAACAGCTTCCATGAAAGCTAGGATGGAGGCAGGGAGAAAAGCTGAGGAGTTGGAAGCACAACTTGACCCTGAATTCCCATCCTTTGTGAAGCGGATGTTACATTCACACGTGGTGCGAGGGTTCTGGCTGGTTAGTATTGCACTTTTATGTACCCTTCCTAGTAAATTCATAGCTCATGTCATATTCTCGTGCGTACTAATTTTGTTCTGTGACGTTATCAACAGGGTCTGCCTAGCCATTTCTGTGACATGTACCTGCCAAAACAAGATTGCACTATCAATTTGGTGGATGAGAAAGATGAAGAATTTGGGACCAATTACCTAGCCTACAAGAAGGGGCTGAGTGGTGGCTGGGCTGGTTTTGCTTTGGATCATGTGATTCAGGATGGAGACGCCACGGTTTTTCAGCTTATCAAGCCTACAACCTTCAAGGTTTGAAAACCTAGTGAACACTACTACATGTGAATGATATTGAGTTGTAACTCACCATGGTTTAATCTGAATAAATGAATTGCTTTTTCAGGTGCATATCTTCCGAGCAACTGATGATGATGATGATGATGATGATGATAACGAGGAAGCGGAGTGAGCACACCGTGCAGCATCAGTACTAAGAACTAACCTTCGGTAGATGGCGTGTAGGATTTAGGTATGTTTTAAGCTTTATGTGCCAGGAATGCGGTAATGCATTTTGTTAGTATGGCCACCAGTGGCTTAGATGGCAAGTACTAGTATTTTGGGGCATGGTGTAAGCAAGTACTCCCTCCGTTTCAAAATATAAGATGTTTTAGCTTTGTGAAACAAATGTATCTAGACTTGTTTTAGTGTCTAGATTCGTTCTAAACATGAGTGAACCTATGTACTAAAATAAGTCTAAATACATTCTCTTCACAAACCTAAAACATCTTATATTTTGAAACGGAGGGAGTAGTATTTTGGGGCATGGTGTTGTTTATCAGGATTCCCTGTGCGGTTATGCATTCTGTTAATATGTCCACCGGTGGCTTAGATGGCAAGGAGGATTTGGAGCATGTTGTAAGCTTTGTCTATCAGGACTAACCGCGCAGTTATGTAATATGTTGGCATGTCTAGTACTGGTAATGAGATCAGATGACGAGCAATCAGCTAATGGTGCGTTTGCTACTACATATCACTGACCTACACAAACTCTCCAATGGAACATTTATACACCTTCTGCCTTTTAGATAGACCAGGAAATGATTCTTTGACCTAAAATTTGTACTTACCTAAAACTAAATCCGTCAGATGCAGCATGTACAGCAGAAACTCTGTGAGCCCACAGTAGTTCAAAAGGGGTGCCAAATATCACATCAATCTTACAGCTCACATGCAACATGGTACATCATCCTACAATTTCTGAAGCCTTTTCACTCTTTCAGATTGTATCTCTTGTATACATAAGTGCACCATTAGATTGCCAATTAGCATCACGATATTTCCTCCTTGCCAGCAGCCTCAATCAAGTTTGTTCCCCTCGATCCTATAAGTTGTTCATGCAAACCATATCATCAAGAAAAAAATAAGCAAAGAAATTTGTTACTCTTTCATACCTCATGACAAGTCCAGTCTTGGTTAGCAGGCTCGCTGGTATCTGTCCGGTGAGACTGTTGTTGTTTAGGTATCTGGCATTGTCCAGAGCAAAAATGTATGAGGGAAAGGAAAAAAAAGGCAAGGGGAAAGAACCACAGATGGAGAAATTGGTGAGTACTTATACAGCTCCCTAAGGTTGATGAGCTTTCCCAGTGAAGGGTTGATGGGTCCACTCCACTGAACTGATTGCCGTCAAGATGACTTTTTGAAATGTGAAATGTTAGCATGAAGGAGGAGAAATCCTAGGATGAAATGTGAAAATGGTATATGCAATGAGCTTACAATGCAGTCAAGTTCTGCATGCTGCTGAAGTCAGGTATGGGGCCTAAGAGTTTGGGCCACTGAGAAAACTGTACTAGGCAGAAGGTAAATAATTCTTGCTCCTCCGCCCGGGCATTCCGGGGGAAACCCTAGATCTCTCGCAGGATCGAGCGTGGGCAGCGTTCTTTGTGTCGCTTTGCCTCTTGGGGTCTCGCTTTAGACGCCCGCTGGACAGATGGTTTTGTGGAGTGTTTTTTGGTGGTTTTGGCGGAGGCGCGTTCGTCTTCGGCCAGGCGGGGCGGGGCGCGGCCCTGGAGCCGGCGTGGTAGTTGGAGCGGTGGTTCCGTCTTTTGCCTTCGCCTGATGCATTGAGGTGTGGTGTCGGCCTGTTTGGTCGTTGACCCGTGTGAAGCGCAGCCTTGAGGCTGACGTGTGGTGTCGTGTTGACGGTATTTTGGTTAGTTTTCCTCATAAACGGGCCGCCCTGGCTCTCTTCTACTATATCAGTGAAAGCAAAGCTGTTGCCTTGTTTCAAAATAAATAAATATGACCGCACGAAGTCCAAATGTGTTGAACTCGTTCAGAACTTGGATATATACATATATACAGGCAGGAGGTGAGCTGGCTATTGGTTAGTTAGCTGTGCACGCACGTGTACATGGATATTGCCACGAGGTTTCTGATCTGTTGTCTTGGCCGGCACAGAGGGAGACAGCAACAGCAGCTCACACCTCAACGTACGGTTCCTGCTGCATATTATTCGGTCTGAAGGACTGGACGGTGACTCGATTGAGGATTTGTGCCACTTATTTCAACAGATCGATCTGTACATAGCCTGTATTACTATATATCTAGACATTTTTTTTAGTGTGTATCTAGATATACTCCTTTCACAAAGTAAAATATTTTATATTATAAAAGCGGAGGGAATAGTATCATATGTCAATCGTGTATAATGGATCGGACCAGGCGATCGATCTCTAGGCTGGAACCAAACAAATATGGACCGAAGCGAGTATATGAAAGTTGAACCGCGCGCTGGATCACTCAGCTAGATCCGCCGCCACTGGTATAGTATATATCCGGCCAACAACCAAGCTCCAAACTCACTCTAAATACTACTCCCTCTGTTTCAAAATATAAAATGTTTTAGATTTATAAAAAAAATGTATCTAGACTTTTTTTAGTGTATAGATTCACTTCAAACCTAAGTGAACCTACACACTAAAACAAGTCTAGATACATTTTCTTCACAAACCTAAAACATCTTATATTTTGACGTGGAGGGAGTAGGAGTTTTTTTCATTTTTCTCGGTCTATACCAAACCACTCTTTCACTGGCTAGCTAGGACAAATTCCACACGTACGTACGACTTTATTTACGTACGTGCTCTTGGGTTAATTTCCTAATTAACCGTCTGGTTCTTTCTACTCTTGCTTTTCGGCGCTCTCCCGAGATGTTGCGAGCTAGGGGTCACTATGGCACGTCTAAGAATTAGAGGCACTTTCTTAGAGGCACTGTTTATAACTGCCTCTAATCGTAACTATTTGTGGCACTTTAAATAATAGTGCCTTAAAATGTGAGATTTTAGAGGCAGTTTCTAAAATGCCACTAATAGTTTAGCATTTTGAGGCACTATTGATAGTGCCTCTAATATTTTAAAAAATAGAGGCACAATTTAGTGCCTCTATGTTAAACTATTAGTGGCACTTTGACTTGTGCCTAAAAAAGATAGATCTTTTAGAGGCACTTTCTATAAAAATGCCACTAAAAATATATTAATTGAGGCATAATTGAAAGTGCCACAATTCGTTACCATCTAGAGGCACTAAAATATGCCTCTAATAAGTGACCAATTGTGGCACTATTCGTTGTGCCTCCAATGGACAATTTTTTGAGGCACACATGATAATGCCTCTAATAGTTGGTCATTTGGAGCATTTTAAATACCTTAAATGAATGATCATTTGAGTCACTATTGATAAAATGCCACAAAAATATAGCATTTGAGGCATAGATAAAATTGCTTAGAAAAGTACTATTGACCTTTATGTAAAGATTTACAGGGAAATGTCATAAGTTTTATTGACCTTATATTTTGACTTTATATCAAGGAACTCGTTGACATCGACTCACAGTGAAATGAGGCAGGCTGCGGAAGACATGGAGTTACTGTGGTTCTATTGCTTTGTGGCAGTTCGGTTCATCTTTGGGTTCTGGCTGTACTGGGGCACGTTTTTGTTTTACAGCGAGACCTGGAGATGTACATTCTATCAGTATGTGGACAACGCGCAAGAAAAGACTACCAGGTCAGTGGCCCTGAACGACACGACGAAAGATGTGCATATACACGCCCAGTATCAAGCAGGTCTGTAATATTTCCTTTCCTTGGATTTATAAGTATTTGTTGTTACTACATAATACCTTGACGTACGTGGCGCTATTCAAGTTTTGTTGGTTACAGACGAGCTGTGCAACATTTACGGTTTGATTGTATGGTAGCTAAGGCTATATATTTTGACTTCTGAGCAAACTAAATGAGGTTTCTGGAATCAGTTGTCATATTTTTTGAATCTGTACCTAGACTTTTTGCTTGTAACATTATATATTTGTACCAATCGAATTCGTTAAGAAGCTGAAGCAGAATATGTCAAATGTTAAACTTGACTTTCTTGTTGATAGGGTGAGGAAAATTAATCCAGTACAGTGTTCCCAAGCCAAAGCTTGTTATTACTACTTACCTTCTCGTAGCATCCGGTTGAGGTACTTTTCTTCAAGCTAGCGACCATTTTCTTATGCTGTTCTTCACCGTGCAGTTTCCTAAAGATGTGAAGATGGGGTGACGACGGGAGGATTCTCCATGGTCCTGCAACCCATCGGGATCTCGAATTTTTGGGAAGGATTTGAGGTGCGCTTGCAATCCTTCTCAGCAGTGGACAGTATGTTATGAGCTCTGTATTCTGATTACTAGTCCTGTAGAAGCTCCTGTAAAGATAGCATCTGAGAAGACTCTGATTTGCTGTGATGATGAAAACCAACCAGGCACATTTATGATGCTCTTAGTAGTGTTTGTAACAAGATATGATTAAATGATACATGGATACATGATAAATATGTTGCTCCAAAAATGTTGTGAACGCACTCAAAAAGAAAGGTAAAGAGAGGATGTATATGGGCCCTCTGTTTTTGTCGTGGAAGGTTCAAAGTTGGTCAAGTTCTACATTTAAGAACCACCTTGTCTATTTTGGTTTTGGGATGCAAAACCACCTAGAGTTGAATAATATATAAATAAACTTGAAATTTTGGAAGTTACAATATATTTTTAGGAAAAAAAAAACTAAAATCTAGCCTCAGCCATGGAATGCCGTTTTATATAGCCCAGGGAGAAGCACAATCCTCTCCTACTGGGCTAAGCCCATCTCGACCACACACTCCTCTCAGTTTCGCCGCTGCCAACCTAAAATCGCCGCTCCCTTCCCCGTTCGGTCGATGGCCACGGCGCGCCGCTGGGTCGCGGAAGCTTCCTTATCTCCAAGCGCCGCTGCTTGGTCGCGGAAGCTCCCTTGTCTTGAAGCGCCACCGCCTCATACCTCCAGAGATTGTAGACGGCGCGGTAAGGCGCGCATGTTCACCTAGTTTGGATATAGGTGAACACCTTTTCTAAAACATGAACTATGTTTTTAGTCTCCACGGACAACTTTCAAAATCAATTTTTATTAGATGAGCAATTTCCATTGTTACGTATGAACATTTTTTCATGTTTTTGAAATGATAATTTCGTAATGATTAATCTGATTATATTTTTTTATCAACTTAACCTGATTATATAGAATTGATTAACTAAATAGTTTTACCACGTGAACGAAAGGCCGGCCCATATATGACTGTTGTGGTGTCGGCGATCAGCCCTTAGCTTTCGCTTTAGGCGAGGCATAACGCCTCACACATAGGCCGAGCCCCCGACCTAAGGATGGTCGGTTCATCATCTCGAACCGACCTGACCTAGACTAGGCAAAGGCAAAGCCACTGCTCGTTTTATTCCAAGTCAAATCCAATCTCGCGCCGCCGCCTTTTCCCCCCAAATCCACTCCCCTCCACCCCCTTCTTCGGCGTCGACGACTCGCCGCTTGGCGGAAGAAGGAGCGCCGCCACCACCCGAGGCGGCGGACGCCGCGCCACGAGCCGCAGCACAGACCAATGTATTTGTGAGTCAATACCGAATTTAACCACAAAAACTAATTGGCAAAGTAGTATGCATTTTAGCTAGACCTAAAAATTTGTTTTTTGTTTTAAGGAGAACCAAAGATTGCTTATGTGATCGTGGATTCTTCTTTAATCCACTATCCAGCGGCATACCGATTTCTTTTCTCTTTTGAAGTTCAATTTTGTCTTAAATAAAATATCACACTGACATTTTTTAAAGTAAACCCAGATGCTATTCAATTATGAGTAATCATGCAGCTGACCTTTTTGTCAGAGTCAATGGAATCAGTTCTTGCTATTATATACGCTAATTTATTCTTCTTCCTCACATGATCATTTTGGGAAATTTTGAGCAAATCCTCCCTATATCATTTGCAAGTTTTCATCCCACAGGTGGTGACATCATTACAGGTTTAGGTTTTATATTTTCGCTACTAGCCTCTCGGCTCTGTTTTACCTTTGTTCACTTATGTTCACTCAAATTGAAATTGGACACTAAAAGTACCTACATTGTTTATCCTTCTAAACTATGAATGTTTTTTACAATGTGCTTCAGGTGTTATTATTGCCGCATTACTATTTGATACTGCTAGCTACGGAATTTAAAAATCTGTACGCTTTATGAAGTAGGCTGTCATGAATATAACTTGGCAAATTACTGAAAATTACTGAATATAACTTGGCAAATTACTGATCCCGACGACGGCGGTGCGCTCCAGGAAGCGGCGGCTCGGGCTCCCCCGAGTGGCATCGGACGACGGCGCAGACGAGCATGGCGGGGCGATGAAGCGACGACGCCAAGGGTGGCGCCTTTCCTTCTTGGAGGGCGTCGCGGATATCCCCTCTCCACTCTACTCCAAGTGTCGAGGGAAACCCTAGGTCTAGTGCACTAGTCCGGACAGTAGTGCTGTGTAGACGACGCTCCCCTTCGTGAAGGTGTTGTTTTGGTGCTGGGCGCTTCGGTGTGCTAGGAGCGTGGTGGGACAAATCCGGAGGGCGCAACGATGGCGGGTCGTCCTAGCTTCGTCGATTCGCTGTTTCTTCCTTTTTGTTTTCTTTTGGGCATGTTTTAGCTGTTGCCCCAGCATCTGGTCATTGCTATATTAATATAGCGGGACGAAAGCCTATTTCAAGAGAGAAATAAAATAAATCCAACGGAATAAAAAGTTAAGACTATGGAAATAAGTTTCTAATCGCAAACGGGACAAATTTCTGACTAAGTGGAACAAAAATTTGTATTGTTACTAGACGTGCAACAAATTACAACTACCGACTACACAATTTCTTTAACCTAGATAGAACAAAATATTTAATATAGATGGTACAAAAAACTAACACCCATGAACACATTGTAATACAAACATTAAAAGAATGGAGAAGAAAAAATAAAAAGAGAACACAAAAAAGCGAAAAAGAAAAGAAACTGTAAGGAATGAAAAAGTAAAAATAGGAAAAAAAATAATGCAAGAAAGAGAAAAAAAGAAAAATATAAGAAGAAATATACTACGTGGAAGTGGTGAAACCAAACTACTCCGGTCAAACCTGATTGGTGGAGAGAAAACACATGAACCTGATTTTTTTTCTTGAGCAAAAACGCACATCGGCCCAAAATTATGCGAATCAGACCGATATGAGGTATCGGCTAGAGTTGCTCTTAGCTACCTTATTTTTTTTCCTAAATTGCCATTGAGTGTCCAAAGTCTGGTTAAAAATACAAAAATTTTGATTCACAAAAAAAAGAATACAAAATTTCCAGTATAGTAATTTCATCCAAATTCTTTTTTTAAACATTCTTTTTTGAAACATAATTTCATCCAAATTCTTGTTTGGAGCGTGTTCAGTTTTCTCCTGCTCGAAAACTGCCAACGCTGGACGAGATCTTGTGTTGGAGTGTTCCTGTCCGTTGGATCCTGGACGGACGGACGCTGGATTTCAACGTGAGCTTGACTTGGTAGAGGGAAGTCGCTGAATCCCAATCCCGGAGGACTCACCCGCGCCCCTCGAAGCAGAACCCTACCTCACCATGGCGGAGCCCTCGCCGCCGCCGTCCAACTCCGGCCTCTGTATCCTCCTCACCAAGGACCGAGCGCCCACCTCCTCTCCTTCGACGCTCGCTGCCGTCTCCAGCCACGCCGACCGCGACCGCATCATCGTGAGCCCTCTTCCCACCACCCTCCCTCCCGTACACCAGGCCGGCGCGGCGCGCTAGGGGGACCAGCGGAGAGGATGCGCTGCAACTTCTACCTCCACTTCTCCGATGTCCGCCCCACCACCGCGCTCCTCGCCGAGACACTCTCCCTCTCCCCTCCCGCCACCTCGCGTGCCGCCGCCGACCTCTTCCTATTCCTCGTTCGCCGCTCTTTCCACCCCCCGGACGGCGCACTCGCCCTCGTCGTCCGCCATCTCGCCCGCCGCCGCGATTTCCCCGCCGTCCGCTCCCCCCTCCAGGAGTTTCCGTCCGCACTCAGACCCGCCACACTCGAGGCCTACCTCGTCCACCCCGGGAGAGCTAGGCGCGCCACTGACGCACTCAAGGTGTTCGACGAATTGCCTCAGCAACTTCGTCGTGGACAACGATACATGGTTCGTGGAGGCGCAGACCAGGGCCGCTTTCTACCCCAAATTCGAGAACGACAAGTCTGATCAAGAGGTGCGTGGTCGGCTCCCCTTTCATCTCCGTTTTGCTGCATATCAATTGAAGTTGCTTCGTGCTGAAACATTTCTTCTTGTCCTTATCCATGGCGAATGCAGCTGGTCTTCTTCCTTCCCGTGATGGTGCTGATGCAGTATGAGCTGGTCTTGCTATGCCCATCGCTGGTGGCAGCCTCTGCTGCTTGGTGCACGCTAAAGAGTAGTTCCATCTAGACTAAAGAAACACTCAAGTACCACACCGGCTTCAGCGAGCTACAACTACTGTAAGTTATGTTCACTCCTCGATGTTGGATCTATCTATATTTGCTTACCTGAATACCTACTTGTGGAAAATGCTTTTTTCAGTCTCCAAGGTATATACAGAAAGGAATTGTAGGAATATATTCACAAAGTTAACGAAAATACATATATACTATGGAGTGCTTCATCTTTAGACCACTTCCAGAGGTGTAGGAAGCTCCTTGCTGCTCTGCATTGTCATTGGCAATGTACTTCTCTTTTCCCTAAAAATGCACATTGCAATTTGGAGTTCGTGGGTGGTAGTTATACATCAACTGTGAGGAATATTTGAGAGTACTCTGTTTCATTACTGTTAAGAAGGGGGTATTTTATTTTCAACTCTTCATTATCCATTATTGTCTGATGTATATATTATTATATTATGCAATGGGAAAAACTATTGGCAGTGGTAACACTTACAGACTTATTATATTACTCAATAGTGCTTCATCATTATGTAAATATAATGCATGGTCAAATAGTACTGAATATCCATCTCAAATACAACCTGCTTGCTAAGTTTTTCCCGTGAGCACTTGTCCATGTCGAGTACTACTATTTGCTCTTATAGATAAATAGATATAGTTGAGTGGTGTTTCAAAAAGTTTAGAACTGAATATCCATCCATGTCGAGTACTACTATTTGCTCTTATAGATAATAGATATAGTTGAGTGGTGTTTCAAAAAGTTTAGAACTGAATATCCATGTCTATTGTGTCTTCTGAATTTATTACCCTACCAGGGTCCGTGTATCCAAAAAGACATGTCTTCCCAAAACTAGTTAGAGTTAGACAATTTATTATCATGATTTTTTTAGCTATACTATCCTATTTCTTGTGAGAGTATTGGTCATGCTTTCAGCAAACCGTGAGCTAAATAATTTGGCAATGTGATCCTAAAGATGTAAATGTTTGTTGTTACTTTCTGTCCACTTCTTCTTTGTTGTAGAAGTCAGCCTCTATATGGTTCTCCTGGAGAGCTGTATGCTGAATCAAAATCTTCAGAAAGTTACTAAGATTTCTAACAGAAGATATAGTGCTTTGTTAGGGCCTGGAGCAACGTGGTCTGCCAGTTTTCTCTCTTATTTCTGAGAGTAGTCTGGTGATATAGCTTTCTGCTAGTTAATCTTTAGAAAAAATAATCTTTAGAAATTAGTGAAACATCTCCATTGTACTTGGATAATAGATTGAAATATGACTATGTAGAAAAATACCACTATCAAAATATGACTATGCAAAAAAATACCTCTGCAGATTTATAGGCATCCAGAAAAGCGAGTTAATCTACCGGTTAGTAGATCATCTTAACTGGGACTGCAACTTGCTGCAATGGTACATGGCTAATGATATTGGCTCCTCTAATAAGCTTAGAATAGCACTCCTAAACCATACGTTCCTGAGAATATATATTTTTGTTTTAGCCAACCAAGCACCAGAAAATTAAGATGTATATTTTTACATGAAGCTGTGTAAACTTATTTACTCCTTATGTTATTTCATACTCTTGAAAAAAGTTTAACGGACAATGGTAAATCCATATACATTCTCAGTTTTGTGGACACCAAGGACATGGCCAACAGGGATGGCACCCCCGACAATGTCAAGAAAGCTTTGCCCCCAATTTGGTCAGAGGTGATTAACATTAAAACTAAATGGTGCGTGAAGCAGCTGATTGTGATGTGCTTATCATTGATTCCACCACTTGTGGCTTTGCAGCAGGTATATCCATGGATGGCCAGCCCCCGGGCATGCTCTCCTTGCTTTCACTCTTGGTATGATTTAAGAAATGGGTATTTGTGTTTGCCTTTATAGGATTCCGAGCTAATCTAATCTGGGTTCACCGTAGCGCCGCTTGACTGATCGTGTCGTCCTTGATGCTCTGCTCATCAGCTCATGGATATGTTGTTGGTATCTGAATTCTGGAGCCCACTCTCTTCCTGTCACAC
The DNA here is from genome assembly GCA_916181665.1 of Avena sativa. NCBI lineage: Eukaryota > Viridiplantae > Streptophyta > Magnoliopsida > Poales > Poaceae > Avena > Avena sativa. The sequence continues at coordinate 413,968,050 of OV702297.1, forward strand.
AACATGTTCCCAGTGCACCAGTGTGAATCTTTTCCTTCCCGTTTATAAACTAGTACATGTAGAGTGTTTCTGAACTAATGCGTAGGCAAAAGGGATTTTGTCTGCATGCGAGTCTCTAATGCGTAGGCAAAAATTTGTCTGTAGATAGATATAGCACAAGTCAAGTAGCAGCAGGATAATGTGTAGCACTCAGTGCGGTTCTTTTCCTTTTGATAACATGGCTTTCCTACATGATGACAATTGTTTGATTTTCAGCTGCGTGATGGTAGGAACATATGAGTGCACTATGCAAACCGTGGTTGATCTGCTGCTGCTATCGACATGAGTAAGGTGCCTATTTGGTGGTTTTTCTATGTTGTTAAATTATGTGCATCTAGTAGTATATTTTTGTTAAGCTTGTAGATGAGAACATTTTGTGTGTTCATGCCCCTTTTTAGAATTCAACGTCTACAACGACGACGACGTCCCCTACTGCCTCGATACAGGTACCATTTCTTCCTGTGACCGGCCATCGAGCCGATGAACTGCCTAGGTTTAAGTTTAGGGTAAGGTTTTTTTACTTCCTGATCATCACAATTTGATGAGTAGGAGTTGTTGTCAGTTGCTAGGTTGGTTTAGTGTGTTCAATATTGAGTGTAGGGATCCTGCCATAAGTTTCTAGTTGGTGTTGCAAACTTGTTCTGAAACTGATACTTTGATTTCTGAATCCTGATATACTAATGCCATTATTCGGTAGAGAAGAAACCATGGGATAGTGATGAACTTGTTCGCCCTGATGCATGTTTTTTAAGCACGCATATTGGAACTAAGAAAGTGTGAGACTGGGCCATCATAAATTTTCTACTTTAGGTTCAGTTTCTTGTTCATTGAGCCAATCACTCAAGGTGAGGACAGGGACGGATCTAGGAATTTAACTTTGGGTGTTCAAATTCAAACCCAACACAGAACATAAAGGTGAAAAATTGAAAGTGGTCCATGTATTCACACCAATAAAAGTATAAATTGACTATTGTAGCATATGCTTTCTTATTTTCCTAGTCTGCTTTTAGGGCCCAGGTTCAGTTCACCTGGCTTTGCTTAATCTATTTTCCAACAATGGTTTGATGTAAAAAAAATACTCCTGTTTGGTTTGCTCATATGCAGATCAATAGCGATCTGTTCTTTATTAAATTAACTAGTAATTGGTAAACTTAGAAATTACTAAGGTGCAACCCATGTGCCTAGCTTTGTTCAGGCAAGACCCATTTTAGTATCTTATGATAGTGTTTGGACACCTCTTCTTTGAATTGTTTTCCTAATTCATTTTGTGCAAAGAACATCTTATTCTTAGTTCCTCAAGAAAGAAACCATCCAATGACATAAGAAGATAACATCCTCTTAGAAATATGTCCTGCAGTTTTCTGAATGCTTATATATCATCCTCTTTCGAAAATCTCGAGTCTTCAGAATACCAGTAAGTTCGTGTTTTGGACCATGCATCGTTGCATCTAGTTTGGCCTTGTTTATTCATCTTTACTTCCTGATTTTTTTCTAGGCTAGTGTAGGCGATAGAAACCAGATGCCCTTGTTGTGATATGTGACATGAATTATTTATTGAGTGTCTCCTGCATTTTTAACACACATCTTGGTCGTAAGCACAAACACCAACATATGCCCCCTCAACCCCTTGCTTTAGAATTTTGGGAACTTGATTTGCGTATTTTTATTATTATCTTAGAAATTTTATGCAGGTGGAATTAGGTTAGAAACCCGGTGAGAAACCCTGCTCCCTTTATATCTATATGTCCCTGTGTTTGTGCTAGCTTGTGCCTGTGCTAGCTGTTCATGTCTCTGTGGTAGACTAAATCGAGAAGCCTTTCCTTCTGTAATATTTCCTAGTTTAGTGAGATTGTAGGGATAATTCTGAATATGGGCTGAATTTAGATTTACTCTATGAATCCATTCAGAGTTTGTTGTTCCTCGTGGGTGCTTGATGATGAGTTCATTTCCAACACAGGAAAGTGATTCTCATCGCATGGTTTCAATATGCAAATGCACTATGCAAACCGTGGTTGATCGAATGATAGTTGTTTCTCCAAGATACCTACTTACTGTATATGCAATGTTTGATATCCACACATTCATATTGAATGATGTTCTCAGCTTATCCTAATATTCTCTGTACACCTCATATAGTTGCTTCCCATGCCCTTCTTTTGCAGCCAGTGAATGGATTGACTTTTTTTTAAAAGAACCCTTTCATCCCAGCAGCTAGTGAATGGATTGACATCAGCCGTCGGCTCAAGACCTGTCAAGTGTGCCCTCTAGGTTTGTGGCACTGTCGACTCCCACAGTATCGTTGATACTTGATACTTGCTAGTATCTTTGTTACTTGATACATCTTGATGTATTCTTCTGACGTTCCAATTTGCATTGCAGACAACAAGTGAGAGTTCCAGAAGTATGGTAACAAGCAAAGTGACTTCATCGTTTTTGTACTTCAATGCTAGTAGTGATAGATAGAGAGAATCCTTTTGTAATTGCTCTCATTTAATTGTGATTCATTGGTGTCATAGTTGCTGGTTCATTTGATCTTGCGCCTTTGGGAATTTATTGTGATATTAATTGGTGTATTATTTGAATCCGAATTACTGTAGTAAGATGGTGTGTTTGCAGTTTGAGATGTCACTGTAATAATAATTACTGCCATTTTAACCTGAATATTATTGTGAGATGTGCCTTAAAAAGTCAACCATGAGGCACTATGCCTCAAATGGTTGGTTTTTAGAGGCACTAGTCATAGTGGCTCAAATGGTTGGTTTTTAGAGGCACTAGTCATAGTGTCTCAAATGGTTGGTTTTTAGAGGCACTAGTCATAGTGCCTCAAATGGTTGGGTTTTAGAGGTACTAGTGATAGTGACTCGAATGGTTGGTTTTTAGAGGCACTAGTCATAGTGTCTCAAATGGTTGGTTTTTAGAGACACTAGTCATAGTGCCTCAAATGGTTGGTTTTAGAGGCACTCTAATTTGTGCCTTAAGTTGGTTTTTGAGGCACTAGTCATAGTGCCTCAAATGGCTAGGATTTAGAGGCACTAGTTGTAGTGTCTCAAATGACTATGATTTAGAGGCACTTTTTAAAACTGCCTCAAATAACTTTTACCTACACGACCGTCCCGGCATTTTTTTAGTGCCTCAAAAACTTAATTGTGGCACTAATTTAATTATTGGAGGCACTCTAAGGTACCTCTAAATACTGTACGTGCCATAGTGGGTAGAACTGCGTGCGGACGAGGCTGGAGCTGGACAAACCAGCTCGTACGTACGGGATATTTTCCCGGTCGATCGGTCGGTGTAGCATGGCATGTCTCCTTTTTCACCGCCTCGCGATCGTTCGCGCCACGCGTTTCGGTGGCCTGGCTCGTCCGGGCTGTCGCCGTCGATCTCGACGGAAGCAAAAGGCGCGCGCGGGAGCTGGCTGGTAAAGATCAACGCGACGGTAGTACTCTCTCCGGTACTTTTTTCCTCTATACGAGACTCCACTTGCAAACGGAATATCTCAGTCGTGCTTGCCGTTCCACGGCTCAGAGTTGAGCTGCGTCATGTTGGCGGGCATGTTGATACGTAGTACTCTCTCCATCCCGGTTTATAAGACAAATACATATTTTAAGAAAATCGTTTAACCATAAATTTGATCAATAAAATATAAACTATATTTAACAAACATTATATCATTAGATTTATATTTAAAGTACGCTTCTAATTATATAATTTTTATGACATATGATTCATATATTGTTGGCCAAATTTACGGTTAAACTATTGTCTTAAAATATATATTAGCCCTATAATCCGGAACGAAGGGAGTACATATGGTTTAGAAAAATATCTTTCAGTTCCAGGGTGCCCCATGCATGGTTAATTTCACAATGGGTGGCAGTTGTTTGGTACGCTAGCTGCCGGCGGCCTTCGCTCCATCCTCTGTGCGTGTGGTTGGTAACTGGCCAGCTGGCCGGCAGGCAGCAGCGACTAGCTATTGCCATCCACTCGCCTGCCTGGTGTGATTTTTTCGAAAAAAAATTAGAGCAACCATGTTATCTCATGTTATAATAAGCAACACATAGTAGAAATTAAAAGACATACCGAGATAAAATGATTATCCTGCACTTACAGATAAAATCCCATATTACTTAGATATCTAGATTTCTGTGAATTGATTCCTTATAGTACCACAATTTTGTAGGAACATAGATTAATGACTATTCCAACGTCTTCTTAGGCCCATCAACACCCTCTTCGTCTCCGGCCCCAGCCCCCTGTCGAACCGAAGCCGGAGATATATCGAGCATTCTCACCGGCCGGCGATATAGAAGCGGATCGGCGAGAAGTAAATTAACAAGTGGAGACTGTGGAGTGGTGGAGCTGGGGAGCGAAGCCACTAGGCAGCAGCCCGCGCGATCCCTTTGCTCCACTCCGGTGGACGGAAACGTGGACACGACAAGATTGTAAGTATACTACGTAAAATTAAGTAAGTATCATGGGAGTGCTGATCCATCGAGCAGGAGTGTATCTTTTTCCTTGGGCGAGACGCCACTTGCGGCGAGAGAAGATCAAAATATCTTTCTTTCCCACCCAGGCGGATCGATCGAGCTCGTTGGAATGCGACCTGCAATGTCGCTCGGGGAAATATCTTCGAGTATGTCCATTGTTCTACTATCCGTCTGTCAGAGTTAGCCAATGGTTTCGTTTCACAATAGGTGGCCGTGGTTTGTTGCACTGTTTTTGTCGCTTTTGTGCGTGTGGTTGGCAACTCGGCAAGCTAGCCCTGACCGTACGCAGGGAGCTCTTCCAGGCCACTTTGGCTTGCTCTCAAAATCCGGATTAGCCAACAGCCAATGGTTTAGCAATACCTGGCCATGGTTGGTTAAAGGGTCGGCGTCACGCTTGTGCGTGTAGTTGCCAACTTGGCAACACTAGCTATTAATTGCCAGCAACTTGCCATTCTAGTGTGTGATCTTTCTAAAATTCTAGAGCCTTTCTCGATTGTGGAAATGTCATACGGTATGACGCTACCTAACATTTTGTGGGCTTGTTTCGTGTGAAGCAATTTCATGCATGGAACTTGGAAAAAACTATTCCAACATCCTTCTTGTTTTACTCATCCGTGAAGGGCTAAAATATTTCTTTGCTTGTTTTTTCTTGTATTCCATCCAAATGATAACCTTATAGATTCTCTGTATTTTACAATCTTCACGCAATCATTTTCCCCCCTATTTTTTGTGTTTCTCATTCATACGATCAGAATAGGCGCTTATTGTCGAGCAAGGATAGAATGTTAAAAAAAAAAAATGATCCACATCTTAAACTTTGGTTGTTGTCGGTTGGTTGCATACCTCTTGATTTTTGAATCATTCTATCCAAAAAATATATATGTTGTGACGTACAGTTTCTAAATTGTTTCTGTGTCATTGACTAGGGTGGCCCCTCTGACATCCATTACAACTTACAAGAATCTAAATTCCCATAAACATAAAACTATTTTAAATTAAGTAAAAATGGAGGGGTATCGAACATAGACACAACGGGTTTGTCTTAAATCAACCTCTAAACCATCCGGAGTCAGGTAGGTGGATCTGAAATGTCCAAACATGGCAATATATATGAAACACATAGCAATAAAGGGTAGAAAAATCATCAAGTCTCCGAAGATGTCTCGTCTTCTCGATCAATGTCAATAAGTCAAACTTGAGGTTTTCGTCGCTATAGTATCTCACTTGCTACTCATGTGAATAAGTTTACTCCATATCTTAACACCATGGTGCCTACTAGTTTGTATGCATGATACACCATGAGTTCAACTAGCAAATCAACATATGAATCACAACAACATGATTATTAACCCTTGCATTTTCAAAGCATGTTGCATTTCAGAATTTTTAGTATATAATTCAACGAAAAACGCAACACACATGCTGATTTATTTCTTTTCCTCTCCCTTTAAAGACATGAAGCCATGCTCTAAAGGGTATATATGCGTGCTAAGAGGGACTGAATTCGTTCTTCTGTGAATGAAGGACTCTACTCAAACTGAATTCACACATGAGTCATTCGCAAAAATAAATAAATTCAGACATGAGAATATTCCATATCATTCTCTATCTAGGGATATCTAAAATTGGAAAGTTATCTGGCACGGGCCAAGGCCGAAGCCTAAACATAAATCCATAAAAATGAAAGCCCACCAGGGATAAAAATGGCAAAAGGTCGTTACTAGGCCAGTGTGAGCCCACAGCTAAATGGGGTTCACTTCTTCTACTAACGAAAACGTGGTTCGACCCCTCAAAAGACAAAAATGGCTCTTGCTTTTGTTGAGTCTGACTTCCGCTGCAGACAGATTCCCCGCTCCATCTCCCGGTAGCCTGTTCGATTCCGCGACATCGCCGCTCGCACCGATGCTGCCGTCGCCGCCGGCGATCTCGCCGGCGCGGCTGCACAAGCTGGTTACGGCGCAGACGGACCCGCTCCTGGCCCTCGAGATCGTCACCGTCACCTCCCCGACCACCACGCCGCACCCGGCCACCCTCCACGCGCTCCTCCTCCGCCTCTCCCGCCGCCGCGACCACCTCCCTCACGCGCTCGCTCTCCTCCGCCGCCTCCCTTCCCCGCCTTCACCGCGCCTCCTGCTGCCGCTCCTCCTCTCCGTCCTCCGCCTCCGCCGCCCGCCCCACCTCTTCCTGTCCACCTTCAACACCCTCTTCGTCTCCGGCCCCAGCCCCCTGTCGCTCCACCCGCAGCTTCTTCTCCGCCTCCTCTCCGCCCTCTCCTCCACCTCCGCGTACTTCCCCTCCGCGCTCCACCTCCTCCGGCTCGTCTCTTCCCGCCTCCCCCTCCCCGTGCCGCTCGTCCTCGCCTCCCACAACCTTCTCATCGAGGCTGCCGCTCGCTCTGGCCACCTCGCCGTATCGCTCTCGCTCTTCCACCGCCTGCGCTCGCTCCATGTCTCCCCCGACGCCGACACCTACCGCATGCTCACCCAGTCGCTGTGCCGCCGCGGCCAGGTCCGTACTGCCACTACCATGCTCGACGAAATGCTGCACAGGGGCATCCCTGCCGATCCGCTGGCATACACCACCGTGCTCAACGCCCTGTGCCGAAAGAAGCAGCTCCGGGAGGCCTACCGATTGCTGTGCCTCATGCGAGGCCGTGGGGTTTCTCCTGACATTGTGCATTACAACACCGTCATTGCCGGAGTGTGCCGTGAGGGGCGGCCGCTGGATGCCTGCAAGGTGATCGGGGATATGGCGGACAGTGGCTGCATACCAAATGTGGCGTCGTATGCAGCGGCAGTGAATGGGTTGTGCGTGAGTGGGCTGTTTGGTAAGGCTGAGACATACTTGGAAGATATGGTGGGCAAAGGGATTGTACCACATTTCTCGGTGTTTCATTCGGTGATTAAGGGGTGTTGTACAGTTGGCAAGGTAGAGGAGGCTGCACGGATGATGAATCGGATGCTTGAGCTTGGGCTTTCTCCACATGTCGACACATGGTATTCAGTGCTCAGCAGCGTTTGTAATGACGAGGACTATGTTGAGGCGATTCTGCTGCAGATGATGAAAGGAAAGCAGCGCTGCTTGAACATCATGCCAAGGAGCCTTTGAGTGGGGCCAGATGAAATTGAAGGTAATGCAGAACACCTGGGGATGATGTTGTGTGTCAGAGTGGTAGAGTTGTGAGAAGAGACCAATTCGACTTCTTTATATTCCGGGGTGATATAACAATCAGGCAATCAGCTTTGTGAAAAACAACAAGACACAGTGCAAAAAGTGGAGCACAAAAATATGCAGCTGCTAGACGAACCACCTCGTTTGTCAAAGGTGAGATCCTGGTCACATATCACCTCAAGGGCAGCGGCCGTGGTGCTGGTCACAATGTTTACCTTGAAGCCAGTGCTGATGAGGCTGCGAGGTGCGCAATGTAGGCATGTAGGTCAGGCTGAGGAAACAGAACCAGTGAGAATCCTGCTGTGCTGGGGGAAAGCTGTTGCAAGCTGCTTCAGCGATGACGAGTGAAGTTGAAGAGATGGAGGTAGCTGCAAAGAGTACATGACACAAAAAGGTCGCTGATGTTTTCATGCTTGCAGAGCGAGCCTTGGTAGTTTCGGCGAGTGTGGGATGCAAACATGTTACATGTAGAAAGCAAAGATTGTACTTCGGTATTAACAACAATCGAAGAACAGATATGCTGCCTCCGTACTCCAGTTCTCTCTACCTGAAAGCATCAAGCTAATGGTATACTCTACTTTGTCAAGCACTATACCTCCCCCAGTATCCCTCCTGTTAATAAAAAAACAGCGCTTACAACATTTTGTGGGTACTTTGGGATCAGCCAACCTAGATGTGAAGCTGGGAATTAGAAATCTAATGCCTGGGAAGAAACTGTCCTTCCTATGAAGTATGAACTATAGCACCAACGTTATTTCAGTCCTTCAAAAGGTAAAATATATGCATATTGCCGAAATATTTGGACTCTTTCCCCATTTCCAACCAATCATATAATTAGGACAGCTCAATGTGGAAGGCTCCAAAAGCCTGCCGGCCAAACAGATGCTTAACTGGCTAGAGTTTCCTTTTCAACAGGAATTTGACCAAGTCACCCAGCCTCATGTGCTCTCTTAGCAGTTGAAACAAAATTATTAATTTGGGTTATCAAACATATTTCCATTTCGAATGAACCAAACCATCTGGGCAGCTCCGCCTTGTAATAAACCTTCTACCCCAGCCAAACCGAAGCTTTGCTTCTACATCAGCCAAACCAAAGCTAGCTGACAAGTGTTGCTTTCAATAGGGATTTGACCAAATCCACATGAGAAATCACGCAACCTCGTGTGCCCTGTTAATTTTTTACAAAATTCTTAATTTGGTTTTCAAGCTTAAAAAGATTTGATGGTCTCCTACATAGCAGAAGAAGTACACCTGCTGAAACAACTTCCACTCAAATTAGCCAACTCTAGCGACAATTCAAGCTGTGGTCGCGATGTTAACCAGATGGTGGGTATCCATTGCAGCAATGCTGCTGATCTCGTTGCCAGTGGTCACCGGTGATCTGCCGATGACTATAGGGCTCCCAGGCTGCAACACCACCTGTGGCAAAGTGAGCGTGCCGTACCCGTTCGGCATAGGCCCGGACATGTGCTATTTTCCGGGATTCAAGCTCACGTGCGACCACGGGAGCAACCCTGTGCGTCTACTCCTCGGCGACGGTGGCCCCAATGCGTCCGAGGTGGTCGATATCTCCCTGGAGGACGTCGTGGTGCGTGTCGTGAGCCACATGAACGGCGACCAGTGGAGCATCGGGGGCGGCGGGTTGCCGTACATCCTGAAGCCAGATTCTAACGAGTTCATCCTCGCGGGGTGCGACGTGCAGGCGACGCTGCTGGGCAACGGGAGCATCGTCAGCGGCTGCGTCTCTTTCTGCGCCACCATCATGGAAGTTGGTGGTGGGTACACCCAGTATGACCGTCCAAACGGCGCAGACCCCAACCCCAAGACCTGCTCCAACCTGGGCTGCTGCCAGTCCCCAGTCGTCATTGGCAGCTCGTCCTACGCCGTGGAGCTCAAGCAGCTTAACAATAGCGTGCGCAACGACTCGCGTGTGACCGTGCTCATCGCCGAGGTGGGTTGGTTCGACCCGATGACGTTTTTTGATCTGGGTCATGATAGTTTCACAGAGCTTGCCTCGCGGGCCCATGTGGTTCTCCAGTGGGTGATGACACACGGCGATACTGACAGCGACATAGACACAAGGGCGTGCCCCGGTGACGCTGCCCTGAGCGTCTGCAAGAGCGCCAACAGCGACTGCAGACTCGATTCATATTGGACACTCACGGGCTATTCGTGCCACTGCATGGAGGGGTACCAGGGCAACCCTTACCTCACTGGCGGATGTCAAGGTGAGTTTTCACATGTGCACATGCCTCTGCTTTGTCAAGACAAGATGAATTAGAATCGATTCTCTCTCTCTCTCTATATACATGTAGATATCAAAGAATGCGATTGGAAAGAAAAACATGGCTGCTTCGGTGACTGTGAGGAACTGCATGGATCATTCAATTGCCGGTGCCCGGAAGGAACCCGTGGCGACTACACCATGCCTGGTGGCTGCGTCAAGTCTGTAGACACAATCGCAGGTATGATGAGCACCACTGCTGTAGCCTGTCCATTGCTATCAGTGCATGCCTGCAAAGGAATGGAACAATTAATGTTAATTAGTTATGCCGTTCCATCTATATGCCCGAACAGATAGTAGTACATAGAGTAAATATGTATGATTCTCGTATTCATTTTCAGGTAACTTGGGTTTAATCATTGGTCTGTCGGTTGCTAGTGGCCCATGCATTCTACTTTTGGTTATTGGCGCACTCCAAATAATCCATGATCTTAAGCAGCGCAAGACGAGGAAGTTGAGATGGAAATTCTTTAGTCAAAATCGCGGACAGTTGTTGAAGCAGCTGGTATCTCACAGGGCAGACATCGCAGAAAGGATGCTCATTTCGTTAGAGGAGCTAGAGAAGGCTACCAACAATTTTGATCAAGCTCGTAGGCTCGGTGGTGGAGGGCACGGCACCGTCTACAAAGGGATCCTGTCGGACCTGCATGTCGTGGCCATCAAGAAGTCAAATATTAATGTCAAAAGAGAGATCGATGAGTTCATAAATGAGGTTGCCATACTCTCTCAGATCAACCACAGAAATATTGTGAAGCTCCGCGGTTGTTGTCTTGAGACAGAAGTCCCTTTACTGGCTTACGAGTTTATTTCCAACGGAACACTTAGCGACCATCTTCACATGGAAGAACCACGATCACTACCTTGGAAAGATAGGTTAAGGATCATGACCGATATAAGCAAAGCTCTTGCTTATCTCCACTCTGCCGTTTCAGTCCCTGTAATACACAGGGATATCAAGCCTTCCAACATACTCCTTGATGACACCTTGACAGCAAAAGTTTCAGACTTTGGAGCTTCAAGGTACGTTTCCGTTGATCAAGCAGGACCAACGACTGCAGTGCAAGGAACTATAGGGTACTTAGACCCAATGTACTATTATCAAGGCCGACTCACTGAAAATAGTGATGTTTATAGCTTTGGGGTCCTTCTTGTGGAGTTGCTTACCAGGAGGAAGCCCTCTTTGTATAGATCCTCTGAAGGCGATGGGCTTGTCACACGGTTTCTTACACTACTTGCAGAGGGCAATCTGTCTGAAATACTAGATCCACAGGTTGTAAAGGAGGGATGTAGCACGGTCGACGAAGTAGCTTCTGTAGCTGCGTCATGCATAAAATTGAAAGCAGAGGAACGTCCAACCATGAGACAAGTTGAGATGGCGCTAGAAGCTCTCCAAGTATCCAAGGAGCATGTGGCTGAGCTGATAGAAGAAACAGATAATATGAAATCTGTAGCAACGGATTATCCACGGGTAAGCAAAGGAGCAAAGCCAGGCGAAGCCACTAGGTGTTATAGCCTAGAAGAGGAGTTCTTGCTATCTGCAACATACCCACGATAGTTTTGCCTATTTGTGTGTGAATTTTGTTATTTGGTGTATTTTGCCATCATTGTTAGTTCTTGAATGAGACTCAAAGTGTGTCTTTTATGGAAGAAAAAAAACTCAAACTGCAGTGAATGTTTTTAATAGACCTATATATTCTCAACCAACTCAACTCTTGCAGTATTAATTTTTTATTTCTTATTACACCAAATCATCAGAATCATCTACCATAAATTCTGTCGTTCTCATGTGATAGTCAAGAGGCGAATCAAGTCATGTGTTGCATTACATTGTGCATATATTCTCTTCATATCACAAATATATGTTGTTTTGGACATGTCTTGAGTCAACCTTTTAAAACTTTGACTGTAAATATTATTTCAAATATTTCAACTAAGAACTTGTAAACGGGATTAGTAGATTTGTCCTGGAAAGTATAGTCATGATATAATATTTGCGTGTGTCTTACACATATATTTTTCCTGTGTACTTGGGAACACTTGCAACTTATATAGTACAACCTCATGCTTGTCCTGCAGAAACATAGAGGATTAGATAATCTATGTACTGTGACACTTTTTATTATTGTTTGCTCATTCTGTACTTGAAACCCTCAAAACAAGATAATATGAAACAGATAATATGAAATCTGTAGAAACGGATTATCCATGGGTAAGCAAAGGAGCAAAGCCAGGCGAAAGCCACTAGGTGTTATAGCCTAGAAGAGGAGTTCTTGCTATCTGCAACATACCCACGATAGTTTTGCTTATTTGTGTGTGAATTTTGATATTTGGTGTATTTTGCCATCTCTTGAATGAGACTCAGTGTGTCTTTTATGGAAGAAAAAAACTCAAACTGCAGTGAATGTTTTTAATAGACCTATATATTCTCAACCAACTCAACTCTTGCATTATTAATTTTTTATTTCTTATTACACCAAATCATCAGAATCATCTACCATAAATTATGTAGTTCTCATGAGATAGTCAAGAGGCGAATCAAGTCACGTGTTGCATTACATTGTGCATATATTCTCTTCATATCACAAATATATGTTGTTTTGGACATGTCTTGAGTCAACCTTTTAAAACTTTGACTGTAAATATTATTTCAAATATTTCAACTAAGAACTTGTAAACGGGATTATTAGATTTGTCCTGGAAAGTATATTCATGATATAATATTTGTGTGTGTGTGTGTCTTACACATATATTTTTCATGTGTACTTGGGAACACTTGCAACTTATATAGTACATCCTCATGCTTGTCCTGCCGAAACATAGAGGATTAGATCATCTCTTTACTGTGACACTTTATTATTGTTTGCTCATTCTGTACTTGAAACCCTCAAAACAAATCATCGCTTATAAATCTCTGTAGCATTCGCAGTTATTTCATCACCAATTTTGTTCACCGATGCATTTAGCTCTCGTGGGTTTGACTCTCACTTCTTATCGAAACTTGCTATAATTAATCCACTACACTTGTGGGTATCAGTGCTTTTATCGCGTCCCTTTTGACTAATTTTTACCCACGCAATCATCTCGGTTCAATTTTTTTAACCCAAGGCATGCGCCGCCACCACTGCATGCCTGACTTCATGTAGGAAGTGGGTTTATTCGTAAAAGAGATGGTTGATTTTCAGCCTTCCGCCTCTGTTGGCGAAGAGCCTGAGAAGGTCGAGATGACTCATGTCAATTGGCAAACTTCCAATGTGACCAATGAGGTATTGCAAGAAATGGTGGTTGGCAGTGTTCTTCTCAGCAAGGACATAGTCGGATGGCGTGCGATTCACCTACTCCCAAAACTGGTGAAATCATTGTTCTCGCCCCTTTTCTAGGCGTGGTTTTCTCTCTTGATTCATGATTTTGGTCTGTTACGGGTTGGAGCTTCGTCATCTCAATTCCAATAGTATTTTGCACATTACATGCTTCATCACTCTGCGTGAGGGTTTCTTGGGGATTCAACCCCATTTTATCCTCTAGAAATATCTTTTCTCTGTGAAGATCCGATACAGCCCTCCAAGAAGACTCCTACCATCGCCGGAGGTGCTGGAATTCACTTGAAGCATAGGGTTCCTTATTCGAATGTCAACTTCCCAGAGACCCTTAAAGGATGCCATAGTCACTGGTTCTATTATAATAATGTTGATTCGTCTTTGCCCTGAGTTTAAGTATCCTGGCGTTTTGCCTTATCTTTTTGTTCTCGGTTTTATGTCACTGTTTGCTGTAAGTAAAAGACATATGTTCTGTTATCCCCCTGATAATGGAACCCGACTTGAAGGAGTCGTATGAAAAAAAGTCAACATCTAAGAAGTTTTCTATGATTAGTTCCTCGTCTCAATGATCAGTGATTGGACTAGTTAGGTCCTCCACTTTGGAAAGAACAATATTTCCTCTCTGAGAAATAACCAAACCATCATGGCTATTTGGTATCAACGGATCAGTCCAAATATCGATTTGAGAACCATCTCCTATCCGCCATATACATCCTCTATTAAAAGTTTGGATACCTGCCAATATGCTTTGCCAAGTAAACAAAGCGTCACTCTTCATCTTGGCTTTCAGAAGTTTTCCATCTGGATAATATTTTGAACGGAGCACACGTGCACATAAAGAATTAGATTCTCTCAGTAACCGCCACACATGTTTAGCTAACATTGCCAAATTAAAACTATGAAGATCTCGAAAACCAAGACCTCCTCTCTTCTTTAGTATATATAACTTTCACCACGCGCACCAATGTATTTTCTTATTGTCAGCATCATCGCCCACCGAATTGTGATATTGTCTCCATTATTCCTTTGCATATTTTTTTGGAATTTTGAATTTTTTCCGTACGTCTTGTTGCAGGGGAGCCCCACTGCAACGGCCCACGGCGCGAAGGAAAGCACGGCCGCCACAGAAAAAGCAGCGCGCGGCCACCACAGTCCACAGATCTCTCGACGAGCGGAGCACGGCCGTCCTCCGCCACACCTTCGCCATGGGCGCGCGCTAGCCCCGCCCTTCTTATCCCCACTCCCCCACCCCCTATGGCAGCTGCTGCCGCTCTCACTCCATGGCACTCCTCGCGCTCCGCCCCGGCCACCACCGCCTCCTCCACGCCCCGCCCGCGCAACGCCGCCGCAGCCAGCGCCTCCTCGTCTCCTGCAGCGCCTCCCAAGTGAGCGCCGGGGCCGCGGCGGCGCTGGTGTGGTTCAAGCATGACCTCCGCGTCGACGACCACCCGGGCCTCGTCGCCGCCTGTGCCGAGCGCCGCCGCCCCGTCGTGCCGCTCTACGTCTTCGACCGCCGCATCCTCGCCGGTGAGTTGCTTCTCGGTTCTACCATCTGGGTGATACATACCGGCTACGATCGCGACGGGGTTGTGGGACGGGAGTAGTGCACGGGGTGTGTTCGGCACAATGCCTTAGGGAGCTCTCGTGTGGGCGGTAGTTCTGCCTCGAACATGGCATTGGTTGTGGCTGTACTATCGTGATTCTGCCACGTTGGTGTGAAAGCTAGTGCGCGTCTGATGCTTGGCTCGATTGTTCTGCAGAAATGCAAGAGCAAACTCAAGCCGAATTACACTGGGCAAGGTGTTAGTTGACAAAACAAACTGCTAGGCTAGGTGTATCTGGTTGCTGTTACCATGCCCACTAGTTCTGAACTTGCTAGCAAGAAATACGATTTTCCATGCGATTGATGCTATAATGGACGAACCAGTTGTTCTTTGTACGCTTGTTGCTTCTCAGGATAATGCAGCTGTCCAGATCCCCGTATGTAAGTTACTGTCACCAAGTTGTGTATCGCGTCTATCTGTTGCACCAGTAAGGTCTAAAGAATGAGACTGGGGTGTTGTACACCAATACTACTTCTCCAGTGCTAGAATGATACACTACCTACGTTCCTAATTATAAGATTTTTTGGTATGCTAAAATAGCCTACCAAAACGTCGTATTATTTGGGACAGAGGTAGTACCACTTAATAGACATATACTGACACGTATGCACACCAGCAAATAGCACTTGATAGTTGACATCTGATGAATTTTAGCAGGCAGTTTGTCTACCGTCTTAATTTGAAACACATATTGACAGTTGACATTAGTATCAACCCCTTTATCGTTTACAGGTTATTCAGATACAATGCTGGAACTGTTACTCTTTGCTTTGAAAGACCTTAAGTCGACGTTAAAGCTTCAACAGTCTGATCTGCTCATAGCCTTGGGAAATGCTGAAGATGTGGTTCTGAAACTTGCAAATGAGGTCGCTATGCAAGGTTCATGTTGAGAATTGAGATTTAAGAGTTCACGCATACCTTCCTAACATATCCGGATCTCCTGATTGGATGCGTTGGTGGAGTATAACAGGTACAAGCGGGCGTCATTTATACAGAAGAGGAAGTTGAACACAGTGTCCACACTGTTCTAGCCAATGTTGAATCTTCTTTGTCAAATGGATCGTTCACACGGGGAAACCCTCCTGAGATGGAGGTTTGGAGTGCCCCCTTGTATAACTATAAGGTAGTTAAAGTTTCATATCTGAAGTTTTGAACCTCTCTCATTATATCAACTAGCAACTTGAGTATGTATGGCATGCTGAAGTGATCATTTGCATCAGAGTTTGAGGGAATTATCGGCATCACGCGATCAATTTTTGAAGGAGAAACTGCCGATGACTATACCTCTCTCTTGCCCAACTTTTCCTGCTCTAAATGTGGGGTTAGACACAGGTGCACTTCACTTCCAGTTGTTTTGGCTGATAATTATCTTTCCTTGAACATCTTCTTGTGTCCATTTAGATATTAAACAGTTTTCTGTTCAGGTTCTCTACCCACACTCGATGAACTAAAAGTATTCCTGAAAGAGAGTAGAACGCCGCAAGATGATTGGGTCCCTATCATGAGCATGCCAGCAAGATCTATTCTAAAAGACATCCTGAGTCAGAGAAAGATTAAAAGTAATGTTACATTAAGTGTCAGCGACGGAGGAAACATAGAAGATATCACCACAAATGCTGATGCATCGGGGAGGAGAATTAAGGATTCATTCTTTGCATCAGTAAGTTCACTTGAAGTTAGAGGCGGAACAGACATTGCTCTGGATGCTTTAGCTGCTTTCTTGAAATACCTGGAAGGCACAGGAAAAGCAAGTTGGCAAGAGTATGTGTCGCTGCCTGTTGTTTCCTTCTATCATATTGTCAGTAGATGATTTGTCCAATGAATTGTTGTTTCACGTTGTTATTTATGCAATGTAGTATCAATGTTATATAAAATCAGTAGTTATTTCTGATAACAGATCAATTAAATTCTTTGTGCAGGTTGCATGATAAAGTGCGGTTCGCTGAAACTAGGGATGGTGCTTCCTTTTACACCTTGTTTGGTGCTGCAATTCAGCTTGGAGTCATATCTAGGAGGAGAGTTTACCAAGAAACTATTCAATACGAGAGAGACCGCAATGCTGGCTTTCTATCTCCATTTGGATACTCAACACCTACAGTGACATCAGCAGTAGATGCTATCTGTTCATTGGAGGTACTTTAACTTTATATCTCTCCAGTCTTATTTTCAATTGCCTGCCCATTTTTCCCTCGTCTAAACTCCCTAACAATCTATTTGTCCACATGAAAGTGGTCCTGGCTCTTGGCCTCGAAATCCCAGTTATGCATTGAGGGAAAGTATCCTTTGAAGTTTTGGAGATGGAAGGGTTACCTTATACAGGTAAGGTGTATCTCTTCAAGTTCCATGCTCTCTTGTACATAGGATGATGTACTCTGCTTTCAGTTCATCGGCAGCCATTCTAAGTACTCCCTCTGATCCAAATTAATGGCCTCAACTTTGTCTAGATACGAATGCATCTACTCTAAATACTTAACTAGATACATACGAATCTAGATAAAGTTGAGGCCATTAATATGGATCAGAGGGAGTATCAAATCAAATTTTAGGCTGTCTTACCTTATCCATGTAGTTGAGTATCACATAAAATAGAACTAGTCTTATTGTAGGATAGTGAGAAGTACAAACCCCTTTCCTTAGATCAAATATAGATGACTCAGATAACAATTGGAGTCACCAACATTTTCAAAGATCCCTTTAGTTGGTCCACCTTGCACTTGTATCCTTCTACCTTCTAGTGATATGGGCAACTTGCAGTTATCTATATACCATTCAAGTTTGGTCTAGCATCTGAGATTTGAGTTCCTGTTGTCCAATTTGACTTTAGATACGGACACCACTATGCAGATGGGTAATAATACTGTACACATCCCAATTAGCATCATATAGGCTAACCAGGCTTCCAAACGAAACATGCAAAATTGAAGCTTCCATTCACAAGGGCTGTACCGCTCAAGTCCACATTATTTTCTTCAGAAAGCTAAAACAGGGGGAAAATGATCTGTTCCCTCCGGCTCAAATTAGATGTCTCAACTTTGTCTAGATTCACATGTATCTAGACGCATTTTAGTGTGTGTGTGGATACATGCGAATCTAGACAAAGTTGAGACAACTAATTTGAGACGGAGGGAGTACTTTTTTTTTACGAAAATGCCAAAGATCATTAAGAACTATTACATCTTGGTTCCCGTCTGTTGGGCCGTATTTGGTTGCCGAGCTTGGTGTAACCCTACAGTGTATGAATTGATTGGTATGTCCTATATATTAAACAGGGAGTAGTTTCGTTTGCGCAAGTTTGTTGCTAGGTGTTAACCGTGTTATCATTAGACTGAAGGCATAGCCTGATCATCCTTTCTCTTATGAGCTTGTATTCTTTACTTTTCATTTTTATTAGATTATTCATCTTTATGCTTCTATAGCTTGTGCACACTCAACATAACTTTTTTCTGCTCACTATTGTGCTCATGCAGCTAAGTTTATTAATTAATGTACACAATTTTGTTTGATCAACTACCAGAAATTCCTCATTTAAAACTTTATTGGCAGTATACTTCGGTTGGTGATGAAGGTCCTGCAGTTCTTCTTGTGCATGGCTTTGGAGCTTCCCTGCAGCACTTTCGTGATAATATCAGTAACATTGCTGATGGGGGACACCGAGTTTGGGCAATTACCCTTCTTGGCTTTGGCAGATCAGAAAAACCAAATGTCGACTATTCAGAACTTCTGTGGTCAGAATTACTGAGGGACTTCATTGTTGATGTTGTGAGTGAGCCTGTTCATCTTGTTGGCAACTCTATTGGAGGTATGCTTTGACATACTATTCTTTCGACATTGCTCGGTGACGGGCAATAAGACAATAACTCATTTGTTTTGAACAATCTTACTTAAATCGTTCTCTTGCTGTAATATTCTCAGGTTATATCTGTGCTATTGCTGCTGGCTTATGGCCTTCTCTTGCAAATTCTCTGGTTCTCTTGAACTCAGCTGGTTCAGTTGTTCCAAGTTACTCCTTCATCCCATTGAGTAAAGTAAGGCAATAAGAAATCTACTAGAATCACTTTGATTTAAACAATGTTTACTGATTCTGTGTCTTATAGTATATATGGGTCAAAGATGAGTAGTGATATTTGCATCAGTTAAAATGACATAAATACCATGTGTTTGCTTGGAAATCAGGAGCAAGAATTTTATTTATCATATTAATTGGCTGAGATACTGATTTCCATCTGGCGGGTGTCTCTCATACATGTCGATGTCTCTGCTATCCCACAACAACATTTAAAACATGTTCATTATAACTCTAATATTGTTTGATCCATATTGATGTCTTCTTATGTAGTACCATATTGTTGGCTGTTAAAAGCGCTATTGTGAAAATTGATTTGGATTTTCATATGCAATGCTTATGTAATTATGTTTGTTTATCTAATTAAGGAAGCATTCAAAACTGTGATGAAATATTTATTTGAGATTATAGTTATATGGTCCAGATATATATCATTGACACTTGTATTCAACCAATGTCCCCCGAGAATTATGCTACGGAACAAATACAGAAAGAAAGCATAATTTCTTTATTGCCATTTGTAGCATCTGAGCTGCATTAAATTATATGTTAAATTTAATGCTGTTAGATGCAAATACATACAGGAAGGGCGGAGCTCATGGCTTTCAAGATTGCAGGCCCGCCTCATTTTGCTCTTCTTGAGGTCAAGGGCAGGAGGCATTCTCAAGAAATACTATCCTACAGTATGTGTATCTTCAAGTGTGTTGCGTTTTTAAATAGTATGTATCTTTTATCTTTACTAAATACTAAGCAATACCAACATTTTTATTTGTAGAGAACTGAACGGGTTGACAAGCCACTTGTGGACGAGATTATAAGGGCTGTATCCTCAGATCACGCAGTATATATTTGACACACTTAAGTCTCAGTTTTTTTTTTGAGAGAGAACTTAAGTCTCAGTTTGTGCACCATATTCTGCATTTTTTCCTTAACAGTCAAATGCAGTCATATGACCCTGGTGCAACAACAGTTATTGAGAGCATATTCAACTTCAATCTTTCAATTCCTCTTAATTTTCTGTTTGATTCTTTTGGAGGAAACATCTTAGTTATTCAGGTGTGTACCTAAATCATCCGCAAACATCGTATCTATTACGCCAGTACCTTTTTAGTGACCATTGACACATATGAGGCTAACCTTATTTTTTTTTGGCTTCTTTGTAAAGGGAATGAAAGATCCGCTTACAAAATCCGAGTCATTTGTTTCCATGCTTAGAGAGCATTGCAGCAAGGTTCAGATTAGGGAATTAAATGCAGGTGACTGAATCTTGTCCCGTCCTCTTTCCCTCCCATCCTTCTCTGTTTTTTCGTGTTTGGGGTTGTTTCTCATAACGAAACACAACAGGTCACGCTCCACATGATGAAGTTCCCGATCAAGTGAACTCCTTACTGTCTGAATGGATGAAGGTGAAAGAGACCGAACTTAAGCCAGCTTTGGAGAAGTCCAAGGCAATATAGGTAACACTTAGAATTCAGTACCCTATCCGTGGGCTGTTGTATAATATCATTGTCAGAGCCATTTGGTAACACATTGATCCCATGTATTTCCCAACAGTTCTGTACACACTAAGTTTTACCTCAGGAATATGGTAACCTCTTAGGTGACAAAAAAGAACAGGAGTTGTTAATGCTGTGCAATCACATGTATCACTTCTATGTTCCGCACCATTATTGTGGAACTGCAATTGAAAGAAAAATAAGCTAGCATGTGGGCCTGTTTTGTGGACATAGCAACTTGGCAGAATGCGATATGCAATTTGCACTTGCAACTGATTTACTAGTGGTTCCTAGTGTTTGCTTTTGATTATGGGTCTGGACCAGAGAATAAACATTGAACCCCACAGTGCAAGTAATGTCCAATCTAATGATACATGCTTTTGATCTCATTATGCAGGAGTAATGCATACATCTGTACTTGCACTCCAGATCCCACTTGTTTTATTCGACATGGCATAGATGTAGACACTTCATGAATATTCATACCTTTTTTTAATTTCCTTTTTTTCTCTCTCTTCCAAATTCTCAGGGAAGCCAATTGCAATCACTGCACTGAACTAGTCTGTAGCAAAATGAATTATTGGAACTTATGTGTGAGCAAATTGGCTAGTGTTATATCTATGGTGGGGACTGGGGACTAGGGAGCTCCATCTCCCAAGGGCTTGCCTGGGACCAAATCTTCTGTCAGGCAGGGGCACAGTTGTCATAGCCTCATAGGGCGCTTGCATTGACGTGTGTAGGATCAAGTTTAAACCTCCTAGACTACTAAATTAAAGCTTTTTAGCATCATTAATACTGTTATTATTATGATCACTTAATTACTTTTCTTGTTATCCTTGTCTTCTCCTTCTGATGTTGTGTAGAAACTCTTTTATCACTGAAGCCTCCAGGTGTTCGCTACAGAAAATGTGTCTTCCTCGGCACCGAAATATTATTTCATCATCCTGAGCACGCATTACATCATCATCACGGCATTCCATTAATCAAGTTCCGTTCCTCAGAACATATCCACCAATCACCAGCCACCGGCATCTCTTTCGAAGATCATGCGGTGGCTCTGTCAGTCTGGTCACCTCCTTCTCCCTCGAGAAAGAGCGGAGCTTTAGTTCTCCTCCATGACAGCAACCCGTCCACTGTTCTTCGGAGTCCTGAGTGATATCATGTCGGTCATGACGGTCACTCATGATACACGACCAGTTTGTCCTCTTTTTACTTTGATGTGCAATCTCTAGTGCTCTGCACAGCAAAGAATCTCGCATGTAGGACCAGTATCAGCACTTGATCTCCTGCTTAGTGCGTGGCTGCGTGCCATCTCTGTTCCTTTTCACTCGTCGTTTTGGATCGATAAGAGTCTCGGAGTATACACCGAGAAGGCTAATATGAGTATGATTAGCGGATGCTTTTCCTTGCAATTATGTACTAGTAACATTTGGAAACTAGACACTCTTCTCTGATAGATGTATTGGAAGGCTGACATGAATGATTGAGTTCTGAAACGACGACACCTCAAAAACACCGAAGGGAGGGAGGTATATGTATCTCATCATGCGTGGCGTGGGTGTATGCTTTAGTTGGTGGCCGTCTGCAAGATCTCCAGACAGGGTCTCACATCGGCGTGATGTTAAAACAAAAAAAACAAAGCTCTTGATGATGATGATCGCCCAACCAACCCACCTTATCTATGCTGAAGCTTTCACCTTGTCTGGAGATCACCAAACCTGACGGCGACACTGGCCAGTCCAGGGAGTCCAAAAGGTGTCGAGTTACAGTCCTTGCAGATGACCAATTCCTTTTGGCAGGCTGCTAATGTCCCTGCATAAGTTCCTGCCTGCCCCCCTAATCATAGGCCAGAGAACAATTTGCACTGGAGAGGCAAGCAAGTTCCCTGTCCACGGCTACAGCATACAGGGTAGTCGGCGGATTCACCCAAAAGTCAAGGTCCTTTTTGGATTGTTAGAATCTTAATATGACTTCTGTAGGATTCCAGTCTTACTTTTTTTATCTATGCCATGCGTTGGTGTTGCTGTCGGTCGCCGTCGGCGTCGGCTTTCAGGTCAAGTGCGCCCCCCTCGTGCTCGCTACCTCTCCACCCCTCTCTCCGGCCTGTCTGTCCCACCCCTACATCTCCTTGGCCGCTTCTTACGCTAACCACCTCGACGTACGTGCGTGCTTTGCGCGACACGAATAATGGCATACTTTTTTCTTTTCTTTGAGGGGTTCACGAATGGCATACATGGTCCTGTCCTGCCAAACACACCGTCACGCTTGCACTCCGGTAGCATGGCCCGGTAGAGGTCACTAGCGAGTAGCAGCGTCTATTACTTGCTAGGAATGGAAATCATCTTGTACTCGGCAGACTCACAGAGGACATGTGCATGGCGAGAGGTGACCAGAGAGGCTAGCTAGTAGCTACTACTACCATATCCTAGGGTGCATCGTTTTCTCCCTAGTGTTTCTTGTGTGGCTTGCATGCCAAGGATTTGCCAACTTGAGCTCTGGATCCACAGCTACCTCGAGCTTCGGTTAACACGTCGATCGTTTAGTTGCTGCACATGCACATATTGATAGTAAACCATCAAGTAGTACTCACCATATACATTGTCCATTTCCATCAGAAAAAAATCTAAGGAAGTAACTTGATACTAAACCTTTCTGCAGAATTTCGGCGTTTCAGACAAAGCCATGTTTTTTTCTAAACCAATTGTTATGGTGGAAAACACCGCTGGCCCTCTGGAAAATGGCACCCTCGTTGTTATGTGTCGTCCTTTATGTAATCTCTTGCGATCTCTGGTAATAAGAAAGGGAAAAAGAAGATAAAAGAAAGCCTATCGCATCTCTGAGGCTTTTCTGCATTTCACGTCCAAATGATTTCTTACCTTTTCACTTTCACTCGTTTTCTCCATGTTCTTTTACCCTTCTTACTACTTTTAGTCCAACAAATTTGCCTACTTTAAAACAAATATTACTGACATGATCAATTGGTGCTACACATATAATTAAACAATTAATTACTCTGATCCATAATAAGCATCGCTCATTTATCGCGGGGGGGGGGGGGGGGGGGGATGTTTTTCCAACTCAGTTGCATCGTTGAATTGGCATTACATGCCAACTCAATCTTGGTACTTTATTTAACAAATAAGTAATAAACATAATGACCTTGCGAGTAGTTAACTACTTGCCCTAATACAATATATAACTTCTATGATATCTTCACTTAATACTCAAGTTAAGCACCAATACATATATATGCATGCGACTCACACGTAATTAAGCACGCTACTTAAGATGCAACAACTTAACAAAACATAGCCAACACATATTAATTGTAGTACAACAAAACTAACTAGGTGAATTCACCTCATGTTTTTAATAGTATAGTTTTACATGCCATGAAAATATATCATACTCATGACTGTAAGCGCACTTGCACTTACATGTTGCATTTCCTTCCACAAAAAGCTAAGAAAGCAATTTGAAAGTAAACAAGTTATTGAACATCAACATACACTAATATGTATATGTGTTGTATGCAGGAAAGTAATCATTGATTTCAATGAACATTGAATTATTTCCTGCCAAATTTCGGTATTTCAAACATGCCACTTCTTACACTAACCACCTCGCGTCTCTCCACACGTGTGTGTGTTTTGCACGACACAGACGTCATATATGGTCCTGGCAAACACACACCGTCGCACTTGCATCCCGACAGAGCTTGGCTAGGCCACTAACGACTACTCATGCTGCTAAAAGGCAACGGGAAGTAGTAGAAAGAAATTTGCGCTGTGACTGTTTACACATCTATTTACTTGCTAAGAATGGAAATCCACCTACCCCTTATCATCTTGTACTCGGCAGACTCATAGAGGCATGGGGCGAGAGATGACAGCGAGCTAGTACTATATCCTGCGCTGCATCATTTTCTCCCTAGTGTTTCTGGTGTGGCTTGCATGCCAAGGATTTGCAAACTCGAGCTAGATCGACAGCTAACTTGAGCTTCGGTTAACACGTCGATTTTTTTTGCATGCCATGCATGTACTTCGTGTTTCCTTATGCAAAAAATCTACAACAACAAATTTGATGAGTAACCGTGTTACTGAACCTCAACGTCTACTAATATGTATACATGCCCGCAAAATAAATAAAAAACATAAGTACTAATATGTATGCGTTCTGTATCTTGTATGGAGGGAGTGTATCACTCATCACAATGAAGATTAAACCATCTCCTAATAAAAAATTTGTGTTTCAAAATGGAGCCATGATTTTACGAGTAAACCAAACCTATTATAGTGGAAAATACCACTGGCCCCGGAAAATGACGCCTCATTGCCGTGTGTCTTTTCTGTGATCATGTTGATTCTCTTACTATCTCAGGTAAAAATATGAGGGAAACCCATCGCATCTTTGAGGCTTTTTTTGCATTTCACATCCATGCTTTTCTGTAATCATGTTGATTCTCTTATGATCTCTAGTAAAAAGACGAGGGAAACCCATCACATCTTTCAGGCTTTTTTGCATTTCATGTCCAACGATTTCGTAACCTTTCCACTTTCCCTCCTTTTCTCCACGTTGCATCATTTTCTCCCTAGTATTTCTGGTGTGGCTTGCATGCCAAGGATTTTCCAACTTGAGCTGGATCCACACAGCTACCTCGACTTCGGTTAACACGTCGATTAGTTTCCTGCACATGCACATACATATTGATTGCATGCCATCGAGTAGTCTGCAGCATACATTTTCCACTTCCATCTGAAAAAAACCTAAGAAACTAATTTGATAGTAAACCTTTTTTTGCAAAAAATCGGCGTTTCAGACAGAGCCATGTTTTTTTACATATTATTATGGTGGAAAATACCGTTGTCCTCTGGAAAATGGCACCTCATTGTCGTGTGTCTTTTTTGTAATCTCTTGTGATCTTTGGTAATAAGAAAAAAAGGTAAAGGAAAGCCCATCGCATCTCTGAGGCTTTTCTGCATTTCACATCCAATGATTTCTTACCTTTTCACTTTCACTCATTTTCTCCATGTTCTTTTATCTTGTTTTACTACTTTATTGCCTACTTTTAAAAAAATATTACTGGCATGATCGATGGTAACACATATATAATTAAAAAATATATATATTTCTCAACTCAATCGCATCGTCGAATTGGTATTACATCATTGCATGCCTACGTGTTGGCCTAATAAACAGGCATGGAGGGAGTACTAAAGTACGTATCTAGCATATACTCCCTCCATATTTTTAATTAGTGATATTTCATATTTTTAATAAAGTTTCACATGTCATAAAAATATATCATACGCATTTCTATAAATGCACTTGCATTTTACTTCTACAATAAGCTAAAAAGATTTAGTTTGATAGTAATCAAGTTATTGAACATTAGCGTATGCTAATATGTATGTGTGTTGTATGTAGAAAAATTATCATTGGTCTCAATCAATATTAAACTGTTTCAAATGGAATTTTGGTGTTCAAACGGGATAATGAATTTACGAGTAAATAGAATTTTCATTTCAGTGTCATGTCATCTCTATAATATTGTCGATTATCTTTTACGACTTTTGATAACAAAATATGGAAGCCCATCACATCTCATAGGCTTTTTATATTTCACATCCATTGATTCCTTACCATTTCAGCTTCTAGTTTTTTGTCCTTGTTCTTTTACACCTTCTACTATGTCCCATCCAACAATTTTCCTACTTCCAAATGCAAATCAATGACTTCATCATTTAGTGCCAGATGTATAATTTAAACACTTTATTTTCAAATCAACTGCATCGCTGAATTGACAATACATGCCTACTCAATCTTGATACTTTAAAAAAATGAAGAGTAAATATAACCATCTTTCAAGTAGTTAACACTCAACCTAATACCCAGCTATAGTGAACCGCATCTACTATGAACAGAGAAATATGTAAACAATAATATTTTTGCTTAGTACTGAAGTTAAGCACCAAATATGCATGTGATCACACACAATTAAGGACAATATTCAAGATGAAACAATGTAACAACATATATTTACTAATATATATTCATTGTAGGATCACCAAACTAACTAGATGAACGTCCCTATATTTTCATAGTGTTACTTGTCATGTCATAATCAAGACTATAATAGCACCTATATTTATTGTACAAATATCTATATTCATATTAACATGAGTTATGATAACTTAGAACTATCCAACAAAATGGTTTAGTTCATTTATTTTTGCTAAAAGCGTGAACTTTTAGCTTCCCGGAGTTGATATGGGAGCTCACTCTGATCATGTATTTACGGACAAAAAGATAGACATATATACATTGCCCAACCCAACCTTTTGTAATGGACACATGCACATACAAGCTAGTAGATCAACACATACATGGAAGTTCCACAACCTTTCTCTTTGAGAGGAAAGATAGATTTCTAACAGAACAATTTGATTAATCCCTTGACCTACAAGGCCATAGGAAAAAATATGCAACACCGCAACACTAGCTATAGCTCACTCAACTTCTTCAATCCCATAATTAATTGGATTCAGACAAGCAAGTATTTTATTAACTGCTCCATTATATACACCGACATATGCCAAGCAACACAACCTGATAACTTCTTCAGTTGCTTGCTAGCAAGATGTACGCAGAACGCTAGAGGTTTGATCCACTTGAGCTTTCGACCATGGAGACGTCAGCAAGAAAGGTCGGGTTCCCCACTCCATAATCTTGGTAGTCGAGAAGCCAGTCGGTCACTCCGATGACGTCCCACGGTGTGGTAGCGGTGATAAAGTTGAACCCTTCGACATTGTCAACATTCGTGAGGTCGAGCCATGACTCATCGATGTCCCCAGTTGGCGGGTCCTCCTCCTCCTCTAGCAGCCACTTCACCAAGGGATCCTGGTCATGGTTGCTACTAATACCACCCCCACTATCATTGGTGTTCATGCTCGACGACTCCGGCGGGCTAGACTCACCACCGGTCGATGTATTATCCTTGTCTATATCGATATGTTTGTCTTCTTGTTGCCCATCCACAGACTTGGATTCAGCCGTGATGGTAGAGGAATGTGCGGACGTGGTGGCGGGGCTTGCTTGTTGTGGCTGCTTCCGGTCACCATCAAGGGGCTCGTGTGTGACCGGATCTATGCCCATCTTGATAAGTTTCTTCTTGATGTGCGTGTTCCAATGGTTCTTAATCTCGTTATCGGTCCTTCCCGGTAACTTGGCAGCAATCTTGGACCATCTACATAGACAAATTCGACATGAAATTCACATTCAACAGAATGGGTGACATTTTTCAAATTGCAGGCGAACTTCCATAACTTTGATGATTAATAGAGAAAAACTGTTCGGAAAATAGTTCGCGCATAATATTTATCATGAGAACATATTTGCAATAGTAATTTATTCGTAATTAATTTACGCTGACATGTTTTACATATAAAGCAGTCAAAGTTGCGTCCTTAGCTCAACTGCTGAAGCACCATCTGTCATCTGACATGTTAATTAAGTACGTCATGCAAACGTGTGCATGCTTAGGTAAAAAGGGAAAGAAACTTAGTATGTACGTCCTTCTCATTGTTTCTTAGTGCTTTCCAAAATTGCTTATGATGATTAAAAGTTTACTATGCATGTTTTTAATAAAGTACATAGTTGTATATATGCATGCTGGTAAGTAGTCAACACTTGCTGACTTACATGAACAACCTTTTGCTGATATGAGAAGTGCAATAAGAATTAAGGTTCACTATCCATCACATCGACATCATATGTTTTCTTTAACCTATCTGTATCGTACTAGTAGCCTTTTATCAGTGACAAAACAACGAAGTGGTTGGTAGGGTGAGAGTGGCCTTTATTTTTTAAAAAGCTTGGAGTGTGCGGCAACTTGACCTAAGCGCGCGGTGCTTTCCATTTCTGAATCCAACAATGCTATGGTTTCCTCAGCCGCACAAACAAAGGTAGTGGTGGCTGCTAGCGCTAGATTACTCATCAGGACAGTGATGGATGCAAGAAAAAAAGAAGAGTGGCCTTGTTTCTGGAATTTTCTGTTGTAACATAGTGTAAGCCATTGCAGTACTGTCAGAATGTAGTGACAATTACTTCCTTTTTTGCGGGAATACTGAAATTAATTTCTGGTGTCTAAGAAATGGAAAAATAGATGAATAAATTTTGAATATGCAGAATTAATTATTTTCTGTATGGGTAGTACGTACCATCAACTTGTTTACTCTATGATTTAGTTTTTCAAAATATCTACATCAGATCGTACATAGGGGATTCACCAACAATGTCTGAAGTTGGTTGTATATGTGCATATGTTTGATGTTTCATATACCTCGTATGATGGCAACAATCACTAGCATGTCACGCCCCCCTTTGAAAATTATAATTGTGGAAATCCAAAGCACTTGGAATATATATGTTTATTTTAAGAGATTAGTCTATCATTTTGAGTGTATTTGATGGGAAATATACAAAGGCATATTTGGAGTACTATAGGTTGCCAGAATTTTAACAAAATCATTCAATTTTCCTCATAGTCGAGAAAATCCAATGTTGCAAGCATGACCTTATTTTTCTAGGTCGACGGGTATATAATTAAAGCGCTTCGATCACTCTGTTAGTTTGAAACTAAATGATCTACATACAAATTTCTTGCACAATTCAGAGAATTTAATTACCTTTAAGTGGTCAATTTTAAGTTCAAGTTGGATAATTCTAAACATATACAATATACGCCAATACAATATGTGTTTTATACATTTGTTAGTCGGAGTTTATGTTCAGCAAGTGCAATGTGATGAGTATCTAGTACATATATTACCATGTCATTTAGATTTTGACACGGTCTCTAGTACATCTTTGACTGATACTTTATTATGTAATGTATAGTAGAAATTTATGAAACTTCATATTTTAAAGTATTTTATATGAAAAAACTGATATATTATGTTTGTCTCACCAATATAAAACATTTATGTATCTTTCCTATAGTCAAACTTAAAAAATGTTTATAGGAAGTCATGTATTTATGAATTAATGCAGTAGCGTGCAACAAGCTAGCTAGATTGCAGTTTATAAGCTCCGATCCTATTGAACACAATCTACTATTAGTACCACAAAAACGTGATAAGTATACAACTTCTAACGTCCAGAGTCTAAAATAATGTGAAGGGGAAGAAAAGGTGATCAAGGTAAATTAAGTAAATAAAAGATGAATCGATTGAAAAAAAAATTGTTGTTCTATATATAAAAGAGTGCTTAATACTTGAGGACCACTTGGGCATGCATGCTTGCGTGGCTACCATGTCATGCAGACGCACGTCTAGCTTCTAGCTCACACACAGACGGGTGTGACCGTGTGATCACATATATACGTACCTACGTGCGTCTTTGTCAAGAAATATATTTGCTGTGGTTGGCGGTCGATTGTGTGATAACCTGACAGTACATATATAGTACTGTATTTAATTTTATCTTGTCTCTGGAGCATAGTCTTACGGAAGTGTATTAAATAGGTGTGTCATCCTACATACGAACTCCTACATATTTGTAGTTGTTGTTTTATTTCAAATCATGGAACTGGAGGAGCTGGTTACTACTTTTTTTTTCTTACAAAAAAGTGTGCATGCGTACATACATGCACAGCCCAATGAGGCATTCGATCGAGTGGCGGCGCATGTGTGTACAGTGTACGTACCTGTTTCCGAGCTTTGCGTGGAGGTCGACGACGAGACGCTCCTCGTCGTCGGTGAGGAGGCCGCGCTTGAGGTCGGGGCGGAGGTAGTTCGTCCATCGGAGGCGGCAGCTCTTGCCGCAGCGGAGCAGGCCCGCGAGCTTGGGCACGGCGCGCCAGCAGCAGCGGCCGCCGTTGCCGAGGATGAAGCCCATCAGCTTCCTGTCCTCCTCCGCCGTCCACGGCCCGCGCTTCACGCCCAGCTTGTCGCAGCACGGCTGACGACCCATCGACGTACGCCGTGTGTGTGTCCCGCGGGGCGGGCTGCCGGCGCCGGAGAAGATCGAGCTAGCTAGCTACCAACCGCGCCGATGATAGCAGCTAGCAGGTAGTAGCTAAGGTAAAGCGTGCATCGACGAGAAAGGCGCGCGCGTGCGTGTGACAAGTGCGTCGGAGCTACTACAACGAGAGTGTGTGTGCGTGAGTGCTGAGTGCATATATATAGTCCCGTTTTCTAAGCTAAGCTCGGTCTCTCTTTTGAATCTGCGCTGTGGCGACGGCGACGGCAAAGGGAGAGGGACATGGAGTGAGGGGACAGACTGAGCCCACGGGGGAGCACTTGGTCTGATTCCGATACACTCTCACGCTCTTATTAATTACTTTGCACAAAAGCTAGCCTGCCATAAGTCTTGCATTCTAGTTTTTTTTTTCTTTTCTTTTCTCAAAGTTTCTCAAGCTGAGCACGTCATTAATTTCAAGGGAGTGTATAGATCTCAGGCGCATGAGAACTTCTTATGTCTAAGTCGCTGATGTTATCCTAATATTTGTGCTAATTCTCAGTTGCAATCTAGTTGCAACTCATAAGATTTGTACTAATTCTCAGTTGCAACCTAGTTGCAACTCATTAAATTCTCAGTTACACCTGATTTGCAACTCATGTGTAACTTCCATTTTACACGAATCACGAGGTAAATTGAACAGTGAAAGAGGCGACTGAGACTTAAGAAGTTCTGAGGCGTCTGAGAACAAGCAAATCCGTAATTTCAATCTCCACCGGACCAGCCCAAATGACCACGGGCTTGTCCAATCGTGTCCGACTGGACGGACGGACCAGGTAAATCCGCCCGAGCTACAGACTCAAACGGCCAACGGCGTCTAGGCCGATCCATTTCTGTCCTAAATTTGGACTAGAAATGCATCTGGACCGACACGCCGCGAACCGCCTGCATGTCCGAACGCATCCTCCCTCACCGCTGAATTGATGACCACCGCGCCAACATTGATGGCCACATGCAGTGGCTAGGGCTCCTTATCCAGGCCGTGGGCACGACCAATGCCCCACAACCCTACCATTGTCATTTCCTCGTCGACCTACTCCCTAATTCTCCCACAGCTCCAGCCATGTCGTCCTTGTGAAAGAAGACGACAAAGCATGATCACGAGGTCGGCTCTTCGTCGGGGCTGATACTGCCACAACCGCGCGCGCTTGACTTCATCGCGCCCGCGGTGGGTGCAGGTGCACACGCCACAGGATCCCCAGCCACCGCGCCCATGGCCTCGTGGACACTGTGATTGCCGGTATGTGACAGTGGACGAGTGATGCTTGAGGTTTGCGCAGGGGCTCCATGAGAGCATAGGGACATCGGCCTCCCGGCTCCAACTGTGCCACACCTCCGCTACGACCGTGTGTACTGCCGCAAAGCCTTGTGGATCGCCTTCCTAGACTGGTAGCATAAGGCGCAACGGTGATCATCATTTATGTGTGACTTCCAGTCAGATGTGGACCACCACTTACCAAAGATAGACGATGATGACGACGATGCGGACTGGGAGCCCTCCCCGGATTACCGCGACAACACACACATGGTAGAGGTCAAGCAGGAGGAGGTGATACCACTACAACTGCCGGACCTCGACCGAGAGGAGGCATTCCGCCTTGCCATGGAGGATTCCGCCCTCGAGGAGGAGGTGTGCTGGAACGTATTTGCCACGGATTGTCCATGATTGCACGACTCGGTGATGATGCCGCATCAGCAGCAATAGCCACCACCACCGTCGCCACCACAGCTCGCACCTGCAGGGCCTGGATAACAACAGAAGTGTAGGCACAAGGTGTGGCCTTCCCCGCTGGATCCGCAACACATGTATATGCAGTGGCATTCCCCATCACAGCAGCAGTACATGTCGGCTTAGTGGCCCCTGGTGCCGTGTTCGCCTCCGTCGTTCATCGACCTCTTCCAGGACGAGGATGAGTAGGCGCCAACGCCGCATGCCCATGTCTACCAAAGCTAAGGTTTTTAGTATTTTTAGACTTTTTTTTATGATTTTCCTATGTAAATTAATTTATTTGAAATGAAATATTACCTTTGTTCCATAATATTAGCCTTTCTAGTAGTTTAAATTGAACCGCTAAAAAGGCTTACATTTTAGAACGGAGGTAGTATTATGAAAAAAATGGGTTGGCCACTCGGAGCACCCCTTGAGAGCAGAAAATGACAAAAAAAACAGCCACAATTAAGGACGGGGAGACACGAAACCACCATGTTACGGTTTTTTGACACATAAAGACCATTTCAGAGGACGGGTTGTAACGCGGGGCACTGATTCCTCGTGGTTAGCCCTCTAACCATATTTCTGGCAAGTGGGGCCCATTGCCAGTGCACACGTGGCAGGGTGGCGTTAGGACAGACCAGCCGACCGTTAACGCCCGCGTTCGTGCACGGTTTTAACCGTTGCGCCGCTGCATCTGAAACTCATTCCCCCTCGCTCTGTTCTGCCTGCGCCCGCCATTGTCGCGTTGTTGCCGCCCGACGCCGGTGAAGAAGCAGGACGCGCCGCCCTTTTTGCCATGGTGTCGTGGTCCGATGGAGAAGAATCGCCTCTTGATATGAGCTCTGACGGCGAGAATGTAAGTTCTTGCCACTGGATTTGGGGATTTTCGGGCTCATATTGTTGATTTCTAGGGTTTGTGATGAAATTGTTATTTAGGTCAAATCCAGTCTAATTTGCTATTCCATTTGCACTTGTTAGAGCATGAATGTCATATATGATTCAGATTGGTGCGGTTTAGCCGACGATGGGGCTGAGCCCATTCTCTATAAATGTGGCTTTGTGGCGGCTAAATTTGTTGGATTTGAGGGCTACAACACTGGTAGGAGGTTTCTAAGCTGTGAAGGGCAGGTGTGTGATCAAATGTTTGTGCCATTTGCTTCATATTCATAGTTAGTTCTTCTTTTAGATGAAATGTCACTGAATTTCAGGAGGAATTGAAGTGTGACTTTATGCAATGGGTTGATCCAGTTCCTACTAATGCTATGATGAAAGCAGTAGGCAAGCTATGGGATATGTATGGAGAAGTTAAGCAAGCCAAGACCACTAAAGCCCTGAATTTCATGGAGCAGAAGTTTGAGTATCAAGACAAATAAGCAAGATCCACATTGACCTGAGGAATTCACAAGACGAGCTAGCTAAACAAGTGGAAGAAAAGCAGGTGACTTTAGCCCACAAGGCTATAGCTGAACAAGGATTGATGGATGCTAGGGCTGCATTAGAGGAGAAAAGGATCACTCATGAAACAACCTGTAAGATGCACAAATGCTTGCTGAAAAAAGCAGGGACAAGTACAAAGAAGATAAGAGGAAGTTGGAGTCCATTATTTCTGACTTGTTGAAGCAGAAAGAAGCTTACAAGAGCAGGTTCAAGAAGATAAAAGATCTTTGTGATGTGTAATTTTATCTTCATTAAGTAATGTTCAATTAGGATGTGTTGTTGAACTATGATGGGTGCTCTGTGTAGCTGAATTCTTAAGTATTTGTGAGTTGTAATAAGTACAATTATTGTCTGAATGATGCTTTGTTTGTTGAACTATGAGATGAGCTTTGGTTTTAATTCTTAAGTATGTGTGAGCTGCCAGAATTTATATGTGAATAAATATTGTCTAAATGATGTGTTTTGGCCTGAAATTTATATGTGTTTTGGCCTGGATCACCTGCTAGAATTATGGTGAAATTACACACATCATGTAAGAAAATAAATGACAGCAAAAATATTTGAATGAACTGGTGGAACAATACTGACATAGGTAGCTAAATAATGGTTCAACAAGACTGACATAGGTAGCTAAATACTGGTTCAACAAGACTGACATAGGTAGCTAAATAAGGTGTTCAACAGGTAACATTGCATACACAAATTTGCGACAGCAAAATAACAGTTTTACATCAGAAACTTTGCTCCAAGAAATTCATCCATCTAAAGGACCACTACTTGAGTCCCTACCAACAGATGCATTTGCCCCAGCTGTGAAGTAGGACATGAATCCTCTCCCTTGCCTTGGAGCTGAACTAGTAGGAGCTTGTGCATCAGTAGTTGATCTTGGAGGAACAAAATAGGATCTTGGTGGCCTGGGAGCTTGTTCTGGCATAGAAGATGAGGATGGTGCCCTGGAAGATGAGCCTTCTCCATCAACTCTAGGGCTTGCCCTAGCAGGAATGGTCCTGTTTGACTGCAAATAACAGAGTTATTAACTAAAATATAAATACAATGCAGAAATCCTTTGTGCAATAATTTAGTTACCTTGTGCTGGCTTTTCATAAGTGCAAAATCAGGTCTGAGTGGTTATGCACAGCTTGTGTACTTGTGTCCTTGTAATTTGCAGTTGCTACATGTGATAGTGGCCATCCTAGATGATTCCTTGGGTTTAGGGACCTCAAATTTCCCTTTTCTCCTCTTTTCCTGCCTCCTTACCTTTTGGTGATCTTTAAAAGCAGGTGGCATTATGTCTTCAGTATTTGTTCTTGTCTAGCCATGCTGCTGTGGCATTGGATAGAACACGGGCCTATAGGATTTGAGGTAGTAGGGTTTCTTGTAGAAATCTGAGACATAATCTTCTGGATATTTTCCTGCTTTATAGATGGCTGAGATTGCATGATTGCATGGCAACCCAGTTAAATCCCACTTTCTGTAAAAACATGTTCTACTATCTAGATTTAACTCATATGTGTGATCACCACTTGCTACCTGCCATAGTCCTTCATCTGCTCTTTGTGGGATGCAATGTCTAGCATATTTTTTCATCATTTCAAGCTTCTCAGCATAATGTGGTGTGATTTCTCACCTAGCTTTTTTACCACCATCTCTCTTGTCATCAAACCTGACCATTTGTTTGTCATAGATCCCTAGCAGCATTGTTACTATTGGTTTGTTTCTTTCATCCAAGATATATCTATTGAACACTTCATTGAGATTATTGTTCACCAAATTTGTCTTGCGGTTTGAGTCAAAAGCCCACCTTTCCCATGTGTGCACTCGAATTTTTGAAAGCCACTGCCAAGCTTGCTCACACTATTTTTTCATTTCATCCACTACCTTGTCAAATCCATGCTTGGTGTAAGAATATGCTGCCCTGTCCATGCACTT
The DNA here is from genome assembly GCA_916181665.1 of Avena sativa. Taxonomy (NCBI): domain Eukaryota; kingdom Viridiplantae; phylum Streptophyta; class Magnoliopsida; order Poales; family Poaceae; genus Avena; species Avena sativa. The sequence continues at coordinate 414,003,608 of OV702297.1, forward strand.
CTTCGGGTCCTCTCCTCTGAATCCTACAGTCTGGAATTTGGCATAAATGTGTCTAAGACAGAATCTTTGGGGTGAGTTTGGGAAGACAGTGGTCATAGCTTTTATTAGCCCTTTCTTCCTGTCAGACATGATGGTGTACCGTCCAAACTGGCCTTCCTCTCCACCAAGTGCTTCCTTCAACTGCTCTAGAAACCACTGCCAATTCTCAGTATCTTCTTTTGCTACAATGGTCCAAGCTATTGGATAAATGTTGTTATTGTCATCTCTGCCTGTAGCTGCAAGGATTTGAGCTCCAGTGGTCAGCTTTATGAAACAACCATCCAACCCTATGAAGGGCCTACATCCCTCAAGAAATCCAAGCCTAGTAGCATTGACACAAAATAAAAGCCCATGGAATCTTGGCTTGTCACTAATGAAAACATGCTGCCCTCTTTTGATAGCTTCCTTCTCTTCCTCTGTTGGGCTAGTCTCAGTGGTGACAATGCATCTAGATCCTGGATTTTTGTCAATAACAGTCTGTAGATAATCCCTTATTCTATAATACTTCTTCTTGTGATCTCCCATAACAATCTCTCTTTCCTTTGTCTTTGCCCTGTATGCCATCCTTTTTGGCACATCTACACCAAAGTCCTTTCTAGCTTTGTCAACTAAAGATCTAATACCTGTGTTTGGGTCTGATCTAAAATTGTCAACATAAGCACTGCTCAACCACTTACTGTTAACTCTGGTGCTTGATGGTTCAGTAGGACAGCTGTCCTCCAAGTGCATCTTCTTTATGCAGAAGGTAGTTTCATGCTTTATCTTTGAAGCAGAAATGAAGAATTGGCAATTGTACTTCTCCTTTTTCTCTGGCATGCACCACACAATGATCCTATCTGGGAAATTTCCGTGGTAATGGAAATTCCTAACCTGCACAATATGAAGTCTACACAGTGCCTGCCTGAACTGATACACATCCTTGAAACAAAGTTTTAACCTGAATTGTTGCTCTGGATTTTCCCTTGTCTCATCATACCACACCCTCTCTGTCTACTTCTTTGCTCTGCTCTTCCTCCCATTTGGCAACACAAATGGCAAAGGCTCAAACCCATCATCATCCTCTTCTTTAAGGAAACCAAACTCCTCTTCATCATCAGAAGGATCCCAATCTGTCATAACTGCCACTTCTGCATGAGAGTGTGATCTGGTTGTTGGGCCCTGCCTCTTAACTGTCTTCTTCACTGGCTCCTCTGGAATATAAGAGTCAAAAATATCTTCTGGCTCTGACTCATCCTCATACAACTCCTCATCTACCCTTCTCTTCCTCTTACCAATTCTTTTCTTCATTTCATCAACTTCCTTCCTCCTCAACTTCTCTGCCTGAACTAAATCATACTTGGATGGATGCATCCAACTGTCATTTTCATCTGCATCTCCCTTCTTCATCTGCATCTTCTTCTTCCTCTGTATCTTCTCCCTCCTCTGCTGACTTCTGTATATTTTCATCAATTTGTGTGCACAGAGGCTGAAAATTGCCACTATTCTGAGTCTGCAAGATGTTGTTGTCACAATGCTCTTCCTCCTCCAGATCAACTGCAATGTGGCTAGGATATGACCTAGCATACAACTTTCATTTTCCCTTCTTGCTCTTCACAGGGGACAACACAATGGCTTGCTTAGCCTTGTCCCTCATCACTGTCAACACAAGATTTCTTGACCTTTCATAATTTCTCAGCATGTCTTCCACCTTAATGTTGTTGTCCACTAATTCTAGGCCATTAAATCCCTCTCCTTAATTTTTCACATAATAAATTGAATCACACAGCCCATACCCTTCCTTCTTCATCAGTCCCAACAAGTTCAGAACCTAATATCAGACCGGAGCATGGTTGTTGACATAAATTTGGCTCTACCAAATTGAATAAACAGTTCCCACATCTCAGAATGTTCCCTAATATGAATTAAAACAAAACAATTTACTGAATATTTCCCTAATGTTCTGAATATTTCACAAATTTTCAGTACAGAGAACAGGGAAAGGGACTTTTTCCTTACCCGTAGTCGGAGAGGTAGTGGTTGAGCGGGTCGTTGCTACACTAGCTCGCGGGCTCCAGCTGTGACGATGCCTCCTCCGGCGCACCATACTGCTCTAGCTGCAGCGAGATCTCCATCGAATCACGGTCGCCGTCGCTGTCCAAATCAACGGCGCCCATGTTGAAGCCTGGTCCGAACAACACCTGCTTCACGTATCGGCCGCCACCGCCTCCAATCGGACCGGCGCCGTGCCCTTCCGGCGAGTCGCCACCTCCTCCTGTCGCCATGGCACTCGCAGGAGACTAACTGGCGAGAGTGAGCGAGGTGGACAGCTCAGATGCGGCTCAGACCGTGCCCTAACGCGGGCGTTAACATCTGTCCTAACGCCACCCCGCCATGTGTGCACTGACAATGGGCTCCACCTGCCAGAAACATGGTTAGAAGGCTAACCACGAGAAATCAGTGCTCCGCGTCACAGCTCGTCCTCTGAAATGGTCTTTATGTGTCAAAAAACCATAACGTGGTGGGTTCGTGTCTCCTCATCCTTAAATGTGGTGGTTTTTTGTCATTTTCTCTCTTGAGAGAGTGACCATTTTTCTGTCCGTAATGGGCCGGCGCGCTGTAGATGACCTAACCAACCCAGACCACCCAAACAGCCCCACGCACAAAGGCTGGAGGTACAGTTTGTGACCAGGATTTCCTTTCAAAGCTTGTGTGTACTTCAACATCAGCAGTACTAAACCTGGACCACCCCCACACAAAGGCTAGAGCTACAGTCTGTTGTGCCTGCCCTGCATATATAGTCTTGAGTAGAATTTCCTTCCAAAGTGCGTGTGTGTGCTTCAACATCAGCAGTACTAACCCGGACCACCCCATACAAAGTCTAGTGCTACAGTTCGTTGTGCCCAAGGGTGTCCGGTCCGTTTCGTTTCCCACGAGCACACGCATGTCGCCTTCGTGTCCGCCGTGCCGTCGTGGTTGCGCCCTTACGCAAGGGTTGCATCAACCACCGCGTCATCCGCACGCCGCGAGTCCCCACACGATCGACCCCAGCAAGCTAGGCGAATCCATGGCCTTTGCGTGCGAGCAAGGTGCTGCGCATGCTAGCTCGAGCTCTGGGGGCTTCGCCGCGTGGCGCGTGGCTTCTCGCGAGACTCCGGCAGGGTCTCGTCCCGTGTCGGCGAGACCATATCTTCGTCGCGGCGGCGTCGCCTTCCTCGGACCTGTAGTAGACTGTAGTTGCCACAGTCGTCGGCTTCATGTAGTAACAGCCAAGCTAGGGGAAGTTACCCGACCATCAAGACCAACCAACCGACCGGGCCATGGCGCCAAGCAACGACGCGGCAATCAGATACGGCGAATCAGTAGCGAGGGCAAGTGCACGCATGCCGATCCAGCAGTCCATGCCAGCTATCCATGCACAGGTGCAAGTCAAATCCAATTGTGTACTCATCACTCAACGAGAAGATCATCGAGGGAGACGGTTCAGTCCGATACTGAACCATGCAGGTTCATTCATTCAGTCTTGAGAACCATACACGGAGCTCTAGCTTTTGGCAGGAATACTGCTACATCGGCAGGAGTTCTATCCCGCTCGACATAAAAAAAAAGTTTTGAATTAAGGAGCAGAGCTTCCGACTTCCACTAAGAAGCTGATAAAACAGCAGCAAACTAATACAGCCTTCACATCCACAATTCTTCAACCTTTTCACGGTCTAAAGATAAACCCAGACCAAGTCACTACACAGCTCTCCCTGCTCCAGACAGAGTTCCACACAGAGTAAAGTCCCAGGCGTCTGACATACAATAAGCACTCAACTTCCAAACTTCTAAAAACCAGAAGATTGCACAGCTTCATCACAACTCCAGCCGTTTTTCCATGCATCGGTGCGCAGCCCCTACTTCTATGATAGAAGTCAGACACCATCACCACCAGCAATTAACAACTTGGCCCCTAAACGCTGGAATATAAGCAATAAAGCTAGATGGTTCAGCAGGGTAAACATTCTGGAAACATGCTTTGTTGCGAATTTTCCAAATCCTCCACAAAGCAGCAGCTACCACCTGCTTCACCCTTGTACCCTTAAAACTATCAATCCAGCCACTTAATTCATCTAGTAGTATCTTACTAGGTAGTAGAACAGTACAATCTAAAACTCCTGCTACCACTCTCCGAATAAACTTAGCTACGCTTGATGACATCAATTTGACACCTCCAGTTCGTACATTGGCAAGTTGGGGAGCTTGCGAGGTGCGAGGAACGGGGTGTCGCAGATCAGCCGTACCGTACCGTGGATCGCCTTTCCGGACCCTGTAGATACTAGTCGACATCCTGCAGTAGGCAACGAAAGCTGGCGTGTATCTGTCAGTATATATCGGAAGATGATGCACGTACGCATATGTTAGGTCCAGACAGAAACACTACCTCGGAGGATCGTACTATACCATCAACTGAACTGACAGCATGATTATTGTTTGTTTTAATCTGGCCACAATAAGGCGCCAGAACAAATGCAACCATGTCCTGACCACCAGGATGCAATTCCTGAGGCTATTTTCAAGACGACTTGCAAGATCAAAAAAAGAAAAATGGTGGTGTGGTGGAGCTCACATGTACGAGCAAATGACATATGCAGACAAAGTAACTATCTGCGGGTACATAACTGATTGTGCCGACATGGCAACTCGATCAATAAATGACCGCGTCCCGTTAACGAAAACAAGTTATGTCAATTCGGTGACGTGATTCGGGAAGTTGAGATAACAAGCCACTCTGAGGAATCATTTTTGTGTGCCAGACGTGTCGAGTCTCGGATGATGTGTGGTTCAGGTCTTAGCTAGGCCGCTCTGCCACAGAGGCATATCTTTGCAAGATGAAGAGACCACATGACATAGCTAATCTTGTGTAAGATGCAAGAAGAATGTAGATGCGTATGGTGCCAGAATGGAAACAGAATGTTAGCTTCTGTGATAAGATTATAATGTTCTAGTATTGCTGTCGGGCCACCGTAATATATGATTTCAGTTGAGAGAACTGACCGTCATAGTAGTAAGGCAGGAGTAATAGTCTTCTTGTGCTACCTTGCAGTACGGCACTTGGCCATTGATATAGGTGGTTCATGAAGGTGTCAGTAATTACTGAATATCAGTCCATTATGGTGAATGATTTAACTTGAGGTTTGTGTTAAAGATATCAAACATGATAAAGTAAATTGTTGGTTTTAAATTGCTAAAACCCAATTAAAAGAAGATAAATGAGATATTCCACTAATGCAGAGAAGTAGCTAGCTGGAATGTACCTTAGAAAATACTCAACAGTTCATGTGTTAGAAATCTTAATAGACAGTGCACCATAAACAGAAATCCAGCTAAGATTTATCAGTACTTTTACGCCCATCTTTCCCACTCCTGAAGGAGAAAAAAAGTCAAAAAGTATCCTTTCATGTACTGAACTACTACTGATGTCATAGAAAACAATTAACACAAGTAAAAACTAGCGTTGCTCTAATACAATGTAAAACCAAAAAAAGAAATACCATGGCAGACTGGAAGACAGTCTACGTTGAGCTGCACCCAAACTTGTTGTGCACGAGAATTGAGATGTTTAGGAAAATACCCGGCGTAATCGAACATATGAAACACTTCATATTGTACAATAAGAAAAGATAATGTGGGGTGACGCTAGTAATAAAGAAGATAATGGAGAAGTAAGCTTTAATGTAAGAGTAGGATTCCTCTAGGTGGTAGGTCACTTCTATCCAGTCCTGCAAAGACTTGCACCGCAAAGATGACAAGATCTAAGGCAGAAGCTAGCAATCTAGTACGTGTTTCAAACGCTTAATGATTCATTGCAACCCCACATCTGCACTGATTGCACAAACGCAAGGCACGAATAAGGAACCAGGTAATGCCATCTTTATTTCCAGTGTCATCACTTGACATGGAAAAACTGTGCTATGAGCACAGGTGTCCTCGTGATGTGACCAATTGCTTCATCGCATTACCTCGCGATCCCTTCACCACGGTCTTCTCCTCGCGTCTCGGGTCAGATCAGGTTAGTGCCTACCTACTATCTCGGTCTCTCGGGTTCCTGCGGGTTTGATTCCTCAATAATGGCCAAGCCAGTCAATGATACGGGGAACATCACATAACAGTAATTTGGTACTATCTTGCACTTACCGTCAACAGTAACAAGATTACACTGACTGCAATGTCTTGCTGCCAGGAGGTGTGATTTTCTAAAGCACCAAGGTAACGTCAAAACCTGATTGTTCTAGCTTAGAGTAGACCATGGCATTGTCTATCGAGAAAGGCCACCTTTTGGGCATGCTGTCAGATCAGAAATTTTGAAACTGAGGTGTAATCCAAAAAGATGAGAAATTTATGTCAGGAAACTGCATCAGCTAAATTCACTGAATAACAACCTGGACTACCAACCCTCCAGCTAGAAAAGCATGTTGACATGATTATGAAGCATATTTTCAGTAATCAGTAGGCAGGAAAGGGTCAGATCTCGTATCTGGAATCCGTTTAGCTTTGTTGTGGGGGCATCTCGGAATTCAGGTTCCCTCGGTATGACGTCCCACCACAAACAGTATGATTCAGAAACGCTTTATGAAGGAGATCGAAATGCTTGACCGGGCAGGCAGGGAATGTGGGTTCTCGAGATCAGAGGAAGAGCGAGGCGGGAGGGGGACCGATTGAAGAGCCTCTCCATCGTCCATTGATCCACGGCGAGGGACATGGGTGCGCCGCTTCTCCTCGCTGGCTTTCGGCGGGCGTTTGGATTTTGGGGGCCGGATGGGCGCTGAACCGTGGAGCGGATTGACTGGAAGGTGCCGGAGGTGGAGGCGTGGAGCCGGGGAGGAGACAGGAGAGGTTTATTTTGCGCAAGAGCAGAGGTGATCGAACGAATCGGATGGTTGTGGACTGGGCTAGTATTAAACCAGTAGCGGATTGAAGCCCACTTACCACAAAAGCTGTATGGGCAATACGGTTTGAGCCCAACTTTGACCCTCCAAAATCTTAGCTAACATTTGCTTGCCCTTGAGTACCCCTAAAAGAAATGCTTGCCCTTGAGCTAACCAATGTCCCCCTAAAAAATGATTTGACCAATGTAACAATAGACAATAAATGCCTGCCAAAAAACAAGAAAAAATACTACATCCATCCTGAGAAGGATATCGCAAATTTATCTAAACTTAGATGTATTTATATACTAAGTAGTGTCTAGAATATGTTAAATTTAGACAAATCTTTGACATCTTTTTTAAGACGAAGGAAGAAAATAGAATTGGTAAAGAGCCTTCTGACATGCCAATATATTGCAGCAATTCTAACAAACATTTTTTATGCTAAATTTAGACACTTGGTAGATCTTGGCTACTACATAATTGATAAGGTAGGGACTTGAATGACGCTCGAAGGAAGCTCCTCATAAATACCTATGTATACTCTAGAATTTTCTACTATATTTGCTTATAACAAGTTGTACATCTAAAGTCACAATATTTATTCGAACATAAGTTAGATGCCCTGGGTCATGATATTTATCTTATAGTGTAATTAAGCAAATGTTAAAATAAAAACATGGATGCACACAACTTTGTCCCTTTTTATAGTACTCACATTTATGGGAATTTGTTCAAACACGTGCTCCACATATAAAAGAGTAAATAGATAATAACCTGTGGAGAAAAATAAGGTTTAGTTTTAGCATTGAAAAGCTATGTTACTTGGTAATAAATGAGTAATTGCATAACAACATCACAATTAATATTGAGCAACTTAGTGTGTTGCTAAGTATGCTAACCGCATATAAAGTGGTATACCAACTCAAAGTTGTGAAAACAATAAGTTATTACTAGTTATAAAAGTTTAGTATAAATATGATTTATGCATATTAATTCTAACGGTTGCGAAAACATACCGGTCTACATGAGGAACACAAAGGGACTCTATAATGCCGTCGACTCGACAGAAGACAAACAAGTGTATAATTATTGTAGGAGTTTGATGCACGAGTCGCAACCACGGGCGAGCCCACCTAAAGTCAAGGCTATTCAGTTAAATGAATATCCAAAGAAAAAAATGTTGGTATTTGAAATTTCTGCAACGTATATACTAAAAGGTAACTATCTAAAATCAACAAATAGTTCAATTGATTTAGAATAATGGGTTGAACCTTTTGGTTTAGGGTTCAAACCCCACATCTAGATCTTTTTTATACTTTATAAAAATTTATTCCATACACTATTTTTTACTACGTATAAATTTGAATACCCGCTATTAAAATTCTAGGCCCGTCCCTTGTCGCAGCGCAACGACAACTTACAGACCCAAGTGGTGTTATTTAATTTAACGCTCGAAAATAAAGAGAGAACAATATATTAAATAATTGTTGCTTTCTTTATTGGACCAACATTACTTGATTGGGAAAATAACTCCGGATTAAATCAAACATAAGTGGGAACATATAACTTAACATTGGGGAAATAGTTAATAAAACCTTGACCAACTTCATGTATCTTTTTGGAAGGACCGATATCTTCTACTACAAGCATGGGCACGCTGTGCTCAAGCCCCACATGAGAATGGGAAAGGCGATATTTGTCTTCTTCAAGGACTTGGAGCCTGCTCGAAGACGCTAGCCGCTGTCAAGGCCCATCGAAACTATCATGAGATGACGGCTACACATGACATTTGATTTTTTTATCTCTTATTCTATTGATCATATTTAACCCAGTCTTCGGATGAACTTATTTGATCAACATAGCTAATCCATAGCTTTTTCTGGGGTATCATGGGGGAGGGGTAGAATCCCCATCCAAATATATTGTTTCAAAAGAAAAAGAAAAGCTAACATGGGGAAGGGTGGTCTCGCCAAACAAGAGGCGGTCACCCATAAAAAAGAAAGAAAAAGGAAACTGACAAGTACCATATGAGAACACACTACCGAGCATGAAAAACACGAGCCCATCACCATAGAAAATCTCTGGCAATGCACGAAGGAGTTCCCCCAACATCACCGAAGCTCATCACACTACCGAGTCAATAGATAATGCTGCCAATTGTTGGGTTCGCAGCATAGAAAACAAAAAAAAATCCTATGATGGGAACTATATATGCCACGATCCATCTATCTAGATACAATCAACGGGTAGATATACATCCAACATACATATCCTTGAAGACCGACAAAGATTTACGAGTATGGACTCGTTGGTGATGTAGAAAATCTCTTGCCGATCTCAAGATCGTGTGAAAGTCCGGCAGCATCGCAACTTAGCGGAGCATCCGTGATCGCACACACGTCCAGGACCCCGACAACCTCCGCGACCTCACTCTAGCAGTGCAGCGGAAGAAGCAAATCCTCGCTCCAGAAAAAACCATCAGGAACATGTATCTCGCTAAGCCGAGACCATGGGGAATAGTACTAGAGGGACAGAGAGATCCTTCACGAGGAGGTGTAAGTGAGAGGGAGGGAGAGGGAGTACTTTTATAGGAGGAGGGGGACACCCCAAGGGGCATGGACGGCGCATGGGGCTACCCCATACCTTCCTCCATTCATGTGAGTGGAGCTCCCACTCACAAATTTGACTCTCCATTTCCTTCACTCAAAATCCCACTCAAAACCCATTAAATTTTCACCAAATTTAATGTAATATCTCATTAAATAAAAATCGTTTTATTTATTTATTCAGAATTTTGTCAATTACATTGGTTAACAAACATTCACATAAAACCCCTTGCTACTTTTCAATTTCACATACAGAACCAATTTCAGCAATTTCACTCGAAACAATTCCGGTGTCTAGTGAAATAATTCTAGTGCTTTGATATTATTTTCCTGGCAACTCATTGGTCCAAATGGTGTCGATATCCCTTAAGTGTGTCACCCTACGGTTCGCGAATAATGCAGACATGATCGAGACCCCTCTCCGATCGATAATCAGCAGCGGGACCTGGAGATCCATACTGACTCCTACGCATTCAACGATGACTTCTTGTGATCGTGGGAACCTTAACATTGCAACTAAATTCTTTTGTCTCGCAATATTTTACATGTCCGAGATTCGATCATCGGTATCTCTATACCTAGTTTGATCTCGTTACCTACATGTACACTTTTCTTGTTCCTGTGATATAACATTCTAGTGATCGCCATCACTTGCTTGCAAGCTATATCAATGTGATATCACCGAGAGGGCCCAGAGTATATCTCTCTGTCATTTGGATGGAAAAATCCCACTCTTGATCCATGAGCCTCTACATAACATTATCGGAGTATCTGAACCCACCTTTATAGTCACCTAGTTACGGTGTGATGTTTGATGTTATCAAGCTACTCTTCATATGTTAGTGATTGACATGATCTTATGGTCTAAGGACTAAAGTTGCTTGTAATGATGTTATAGCAATTTAAACATAATGACTTTGATCGTATTACTATACTTCGGATGAAAGTTCATCACATTATTCCACCAATGTTGTGAACTCGTTATTAACAACATCCAATGTCCATGATCAGAAAACCTTAATCATCATATTAATCAACGAGCTAGTTTATATGCGAGGCATAAATAGTAACACTTTATTTTGTTCATTATACACACATGTAATAGCGTTTCTTTTTAATACAATTATATCATATAAAATAAACATCTATCATATACTTGGAATACGATAATAACAACTTTATTATTGCCTCTCGGGCATATTCCCTTTAGTCATGAATTTTGGTGTTTTGGTGTTGATAATTCTAACACCCATGGAGTTTTGGTGTTGATCATGTTTCGATTTGGGGAGAATTTCAGTCAACGGATCTGCCACATTCAAATCCATGTGTACTTTTCAAATCTTTATATTCCATCCTTGACATGCTCACAGATGGAGTGAAAACGGCGCTTGGTATGCTTGGAATTCTTGTGAGACCTTGGTTCCTTGGCGTTGTCTATGGCTCCATTGTTGTCATAATAGATCACCATTGGGTACAATGCACTAGGAACCACACCCAGTTCCGTTATGAACTCCTTCATCCAAACTGCTTCATGTGCTGCTTCTGAAGCAGCAACATATTATGCCTCTGTTGTTGATTTCGCCACCATGGGTTGTTTGGAGCTCCTCCAACTAACTGCTACTCCATTCATGAGAAATACGTATTCAGATTGAGACTTAGAGTCATCCGAATCATGTCGAAGCTAGCATAGACATAACACTTAGCGACGAGCTCTTCTTCACCTCCGTACACGAGAAACATGTCCTTAGTCCTTCTTAAGTACTTAAGGATATTTTTGACCGCTATCCAGTGTTCCGAACCTGGATCATATTGGTACCTACTAGTTAAACTAATATTGTGTGCCACATCCGGTCTTGTACATAGCATGACATACATTATAGAGCCTATGGCTGAAGCATAGGGGATTCTACCCATTATCTCTCTTTCTTCTGTCGTAGCCGAACTTTGAGTCTTACTCAATGTCTTGCCTTGCAACATAGGTAAGAACCCCTTCTTACTTCTGTCCATTTTAAACTTCTTTAAAATCTTATCAAGGTATGTACTTTGTGATAGCGCAATCATATGTCTTGATCTATCCCTATAGATCTTGATGCCTAATATGTATGATGCTTCACCAAGTTCTTCATCGAAAATTTGTTGTTTAGATAACTTTTAACCTCATTTAAAAGATCTATATCATTTCCAATCAACAATATGTCATCCACATATAATATTAGAAATGACACAGAGCTCCCACTCACTTTCTTGTAAATACAAACTTCTCCTTAAGTTTGGATAAATCCAAACCCTTTGATTATCTCAGCAAAACGGAGATTCCAACTCCGGGATGCTTGCTTCAGTCCATAGATGGATTGCTGAAGCTTGCATACCTTGCTAGCATCCTTAGGATCGACAAAACCCTTTGGTTGTACCATATACAACTCTTTGTCAATATTACCATTGAGGAACGCGGTTTTGACATCCATCTGCCAAATTTCATAATCTAAAAATGCATCAATTGCTAACATAATCCTAACCAACATTAGCAACGCTACGGGAGAGAAAGTCTTATCGTAGTTAACTCCTTGAATTTTGCAAAACCCATTTGTGATGATTCGATATTTATAGATGGTCATGTTACCATCAGCGTCAGTTTTCTTCTTGAAAATCCATTTATTCTCAACGGCCTTTCGGTCGAGAGGTAGGTCCAAACCTGGTTTTCGTACATGGATTCCATCTCGGATTGCATGGCTTCTAGCCAATTGTTAGAATGCGGGCTCATCATCGCTTCTTCAAACATCACAGGGTCATCAATTCCATCAACCATGAAATTCATGACATGATTACCTACCTGTATGAATGCACCTCCTTCGAGAAGAATCGGAATGTGTATGTCGAATGGAACGCCTGAACTATGTGACTCATGGAATCTACTAGGCAAGTTAGTTAGTCGAGGGGGTTTTCAGTGCCCCGTGTGGCTGTACGCTCATCTTGGTCCATAGGCAAGAACTCAGGTCCTAGTAGTGGCAAGTATGGGACTGCAAAAACCACAACCCACTATGGCCTCCCATACAAGCCTTAGCATGTTTAACTTTCATTCTCTGATCTTACCAAGTCATACCGTGTAACATCCCTAAAATCATATTTCAAAACTCATTCATATCATCCTTGCATCCTTCATTCATTTAGGGTTTTTCTCAAAATCATTTAGAAACAGAAGTTTGTGCTATGATTTCATGTGAGCAAATTCACCTTAGTTGGCCATCACCCTTTGAGACTTGAATGTTTAGGAACTTGTTTGCTTGCCTCCATTGATGAAAGATTTAAGTGTATTGGTTTGACCCAAAGTTTTCATTTTAGAAATAGTTTCAAAACCCATATTTCAAACATTTGCAAATAGAAGCAAAGCTTCTGTTTGTTTGAAATCCAAGTTGACCAAGCCCTAGCAAGGTAACCACATGGTTAATTGACTGGTTTTTGAAACCACAGAACCCTGCAAAGATCCCCAGATTTGTTTGAATTCAAAAAGGATTTGAATTCATATCAAAATCATTCCAGAAAATAGAATTAGAAAAAGAAAAGAAGCTAACAAAGGAAAAAGGCCGCGCGGCTGAAATCTGGCCCAGCAGTGAAACAGGCCCATCAACCCCACCCGGGGTTTTTCCTTTTCTTCTTTCACGCGCGAGCGTACACGCCCAGTCGCTGACAGACAGACCCCACCTCCACCTCGCGCACTTCGCTGACGAGCGGGCCCGGTCCACGTCGTCCTCGTCTTCCCCAAACCGCGTATGCGACCACGTCGCTGCTGCAGTCATTGCCGGTAATGGTGCGGCGTAATTGGGCATTAATCTGCGAGCGTTTCCTGTCGCGCCTCTGGCTATAAGACCCTCTCTGCCTCGCGAGCATTTTCCCCAAAACACCTCGCTCACTCTGCCACCAGGCTGCCCTCAATCATCCTCGCACCGCCACAGACAGAGCCGACTCCGGCGATCAATTACGGTGAGTCTCGACCACCCCTTCCCCTCCGGTTCAAACGAGCAGATTCACCATATCTTTGCGCACCTCCTGACCCCACTAGTTCATCCTGTACTGCCCCAGGTCGCCGGTTCCACTCGACACCGCAAGCACCGACGACAGACCCGACTCCGGCGAGCTCTAGTGGTAAGTCCAGACCGCCCCAAGCCTTGTCATTCACGCACGCGTGTTCTCCGTGATCTTCTGCATCTAACCACACCTCCCGTTTGCATCCTAGTGATCTACAACATCGTCTCCGACCTTGAACAGAACCACCTGCCGCCTGCCTCTACTTCGACGAGCAATCCTCGCCTTGACAGCACGCCCCTTCGCCAACCAACGCAACCTTGAGCTTCAGCAGCCTCTTGCGAACCTGGTATGACCCTTCTCCCTCTCGCGGACGATCTGGAATGCAAGCGCCGCCGTAAACCGAGCGCTCCGCCGCTCGCTGACGTCGCGCGCCGCCAGGACATGGTCGCTTGCTCGCGCGCCGTTAGATCTAGATCCAAGCGCTAGGATAGATTCACTTATCGGCGAAGAGGTACGCGATCTGGAGCGTACGATCTGTTTAAATCCTGCGGCTGCCAATCGTGATCCAACCGAAGCGGTACGCGCCAATCACAGCGCGACGCGTGGCTAGGGTTAGAACTGAAAACAGATTTAAAATCAGATTTTGATCCAATTTTCAAATGCTTATAACCTTTGAATGCCACGTTAGAATTTTGCAAACTTTATACCGTTGGATTCAGTGAGACAAGACCTTTCTGAATATCCAATGTGTTTAGCAAATAGTAACCATTAGAATGACTTTATTTGTAGAAACTTGTTTAAGGCTATTTTGAGTATAGATTTAGTTTAGTATTTGGTTTTAGGGTTAAGTAAGTTTAGTTGGCAAACTTGTGACTTGTTAAGTTTCTGTAATCATGCACTTGCTTGGTAGAGTTTTCAAAATCACCACTTAGTAAATTCATGCATGCATGCATTCATATTATTTTTGTTTGTATTTATTTGTGTGTAATTGTGTGCTACCACTTTGTGTGTAGATTTTGCTAGTGATTGTGATTGTGAAGAGTGCTACCCTCCTCATTACCAAGGCAAGTGATATCTTCATGAATATTCCATTCCTATATTTTATACTGCATTAGATATATTTTGCTAAGACTTGCATGCTACTTTTGTCAAATGATGGTGGGAAATCCTATGTAGATTAGAATGGTAGAGTTGCTAGGAAAATTCCCTAAGGATAAGTTTCCATGCCATGCTTAGCCTAGCTACTAGAAAACAAGGGTGGTTTATATATTCACACTATGGAAAAATATTCTAAGTCTGAGGACTTGTGTTTTATTTAACAAAACAACTAAGTTAATGAATCTCCTGGGTGGAATGGGACATGCTTGGTGGTTTTTGGTTGAGTGGTTGACAAGGCCCATGTTTATGGTTTACCTTAGTGTATCTCACTTGTGGATGGCCACCCAGGAAACAAAGAGATTTGAGATGTCAAATGTTGAGAAGCTTCAAGTGCAACCACTTGGCAATATGGGCTCTGCCATGATCTTAGGTTGCTAGAACTTAGTCTCTTGGACAGTTGGTGGTAGAGGGAATGATAGGTTGGAACGCGTCCATTTGACTAAGGAAAGGCTTCTGAAGGATCTTGTCTTGGGAAACCAAGTCTTGTGGGGAAAGTGCACCACCTCTGCAGAGTGTAAAACCTAAGTACTTAGCCATGTCCCTGGTAAAGGACAATTTGAGCATCAAGACATGGAAGCTTCAAGAATCTCATCACTCCAATTTCTAAATAAAACTTGTGGGTGAACAAGGGTTAAAGGATCTTCAGTCTTTGATTGGTAGATGCCTCGAGAAGGATCTTCAGTCTTTGATTGGTAGATGCCTTGGGAAGGTTTTTGTCAAGCAAAAACTTAGTGTTTTCAAATGTTAGGGAAAAATCTATTTTGAGCAATGCAAGCCTAAGCTCCACCTAGCCAAATGCATATAGTATTTAGCCCACTTAAAATATATATTAAGGTATCACTTGCCAATACTATTCCAAAGTATTGACCCTCTGTGGCTGTAACTTGTAATGTTGCAGGTTACTCCGATGATGAATAGGAGTCATGAGTCTACACTCAACATGCTTGCCTGTGGCACATGAAGATGAAGATTTATGTTTATTTACTTATTCCATAAACTCTTGTATTAGGCCTTTGGCCCTGAGTTGTAAAAGACTATGTTTTAACTCTGGAATGACTGTAATAAACGACCTTTGTATCTGTGTACTTCATCTTAAACTGTGGATGCTAGCATTGATCCAGGGACTAGCATTGCAATCACAGGGATCTTTTCCTTTACAAAGGAGGGATCTTACATACCGTCATACTAGGTTCATACGCAACTCTGATTCTTCAACCGGACGGCCCAGCGATAATAGCTAAGCATGGCTAAGCACAACAGAGATAATAGCTCTAGCAACGCTTCACAAGCCAAACCCTAGTTATGCTAGGAGCAGTGGATCAGGGAATATAGGCTTCAAAGGTAACATGCATCAGATAGGATTACTCCATCTATCGATAAAAGAATTTGGAATCGTATGCACACGGCAAGAATGAAATACTTTGAAAGCATAGGATTCATATGTATGTGTGGGGCTTAGCTTTCCTTTGCCAGTTGATATCCATAAAGCAGATCTTCGGACATCTGGTACTTGACTTGATTACAGTTGGTCAAGTATTGATCTTCGAGTTGCGACAGTGTTGACCTCGGGCTTCGATCTCGATCTCGGTATCGCATTCTACCAGAGAAGAACCAAATATCGGAAAGAAAGGGAAACAATCAACACATGGCATCAATGCAATGCTCAAACAAGGATGATGATATCACAAGTTAAATTGCATTGAAATAAACCCTAAGGCATGCTTGACCATTTTAAACAGGGTTCGAGAGGTGCAAACCCTAGAGAAGGGAAAACTTCGGAATCACCTGCGGGGTTCAATTGGTTCTTCTAATTATACTTGTTATGAAAGTTATTTAACAATGCATGATGATAGCTTAAAGATTTAGTTCTCATTTAGAATTATTAAAACTATTATTAAAAGATTTTAATGCGTCAGGCTGGCATCAGCACATGCATCAGATACATTTTACACCGATGCAGAACCTAGCCACAGTGGCTAACGTGTGTGGCCAAAACCACCTCAGCAGCCACACAAGCAAAATGGGGTTAGGGGCTAGTTTGATCGGGCTGACCCCGAGCGGTTGACATTAGCGCGACGTCACACCGGCGGTGAGCCACGGATCGGCGGTGGGGACGGAGATAGGGGGCTCGCGGGACTGCGGGTTTAGGCCTGTTCGAACCAGTGGAGCAAGGCGAGTTGAATAGAGGCGACGCCGTTGGGATTGGTCATCGGAGTAGCGAGAACGGCGAGCAGTGGCGGTGGCGCTTGTAGGCGAGCCATGACTACAGAGCGAGAGAGAGAGAGAGGGACAAGGGGTCTGGGTGGACCAGGCGCGTGCTCACCTTTGAAGCTGATAAGCTTGATGGAGAGGCAGGAGGAGGCTTGAATCGACGGCAATGGCGACGGTGGTGGTCGTCGGGCTCGGAGAAGATGACGAGGATGGTGACGATTCAGAGCACCAAGGCTCGATTCCTTCGGCGGGTCGAAGCAGGGGACCAAGGTGGAGCTCCTGGCATCATCAAATGGTCTAGGGGAGGCCGGGAACGGTGGGGCGCCGGTGAGGTCTGCAAGCTAGGGTTCGGCTTCACGCGAGAGAGAAGAGAGGAGTATCTAGGGAGGGGGAGAATGGATAGAGAGATAGAGGGCGACATCGTGGTGACCTTATCCTCCTCCAGGGCGTGATGGACGGAGGCGACCGAGCGGAGCAGATAGACGGCATCAGCGTCACCAGGCAGATGCTTTACGTGCTGGAGGAAGACGACGGAGGGGGATCTAAGCGATACTGGGTCGTGCTTGGGCCACGGCTGGGCCGACTGATGGCGCGCGTGGGCGACAGAAAGAGGGAAGTGGGTCGGCTGGGCTGCGTCCTGGGCTGCCGATGCTCTATTTTTTTTCAGCTGAACCTTTTTCCTTTTCTAATTTAGGTTTCCTCTTTTATAATTCATTTTTCAAATCTGTTTTGTATGTTTCAAAAATATCAGATGCTTTTGTAAAATATACAAATTGTTGTGGGGCCCTTTTATTTAGATTGGGCTCCACACATTTTGATAGCTTTCAAATTCAAAACATTTTGAATTGATTTGAGAGGGAGAGGGAAACTAGGGTTTAGGATTTTGTGATTATTTTCTTTCTTGCATGCATTTTAAGATGATGAGTCTCATGAATGCACATTCAAACCCTAATGTCTATTTAGTAAAAAACTAGGGTTGTTACAATTCTATCCCCCTTGAAAGAATCTCGTCCCGAGATTCCTAGGTAGGAAGATAGAAGGAACTGATGACCCACAAGTATAGGGGGTGTATCACAGTACTTCCGATAAATAGGAGTGTCGATACCAACGAGGAGCAGAAGGTGCTGAACAGTGGTATGGAGCAGGAAATCCCTGTGAATACTTAGCAAACGGATTTTTAGTGGTTTTCTGATAAGGCAACAAAACAAAGAGCAAGTAACAAAGACAGTCAAAAGATGGAGCAAGTGGCCCAATCCTTTCTTAGCAAAGGACAAGCCGGTGGAAATACTTATAAGGACCAAATGTTCTCGAGGACACATGGGAATTCTGTCAAGTGCTTTCGCTGGAAATAGCTGAGTACTCTTCTCTGGTGTTGTAAGTGTTGTGTGGGTGAACCTATGCTAACATACCGACCTTACTTGGACTAATACATACTTGTGATTAAACCCACTGCAAACATCCGTAACTACAGGAAAGTAATTAAGATATAAATCTAACCATAGCCTTAAACTCTGAGATCCTACACTCCCTTGTGCAAAGGTGTCCTAACGGGGGTTCAGGTTTCTGTCACTCCGACAACCCCAAAATTAGTGGCCAAATACACAATGCATTCCTCTAGGCCCATAAATGGTGAAGTATCATGTAGTCGATGTTCACATGACACCACTAGAAGAATAGCACCACAACTTAAATACTAAACCATTGAATAATAACTCAACACAAATCCACTACTAACAACATGACTTCTCCGATGTCCTCAAGAACACAACGAACTACTCATAAGACATCATATGGATCAAGATCAAAGATGATATGGTAATGGATAACTATCTGAACATAAACAATAATCCAATGGTTACACTCACAAGCATCAACTACAATAGTAATCAATACCGGGAAAGTTTCCCCTAATGAACTAAAGCAATATCCAACACAATTGTTACAGCGGGATGGAGTGGTGATGATGGTGCTGGTGGAGATGATGGTGTGGATGATGATGATGATCCCGATGAAGCCTATCTTGATGATGGTGTTGATGGCGATGGTCTCCCCTCTCCAGGAAGGAATTCCCCCGGCAGAAATCTGTCTGCCGGAGAGATCTTTCGATCTCGATGTTTTCTGCCCCGCAGAGGCGGCGGAAATCTATTTGTGGTCCCTCCCCTAGTATTAGGGTTCCATAGGGAGATATAGGCGAAGGGGCGGAGTTGGGAGCCGGGCAGGTGGGCCACACCTGCCCTAGGCGCGGCCTAGGGGGGACCCACGCCTAGGGGTGTGGGGCCCCTGCAGCCCCTCTTCTCTCCTCCTTATTGCTTCCTCTGTCTTCGGGGAAAATAATATTTTCCCATATTTTCTGGTATTTTTCTGATCTTCGTGAAATTGCATCAAAACGCCTTTCTTTCTATCAGAATCCAGACTCCAGCAGTTCATCCTCCAAGAATCATCCAACATGCATAAACAGATGAAAAGACATAATAATAAGACATATATCAATGAATAGAGGTAAATTATGATATAGAAAGGTGATGCAAATTGGGCGTATCACGAACAGGGTCACACTAAACTTCGAC
The DNA here is from genome assembly GCA_916181665.1 of Avena sativa. Classification (NCBI taxonomy): domain Eukaryota; kingdom Viridiplantae; phylum Streptophyta; class Magnoliopsida; order Poales; family Poaceae; genus Avena; species Avena sativa. The sequence goes on from OV702297.1 coordinate 414,023,099, forward strand.
GATCTTCTCGAAAAGGTTGATCCATGCCACCATGATGAATGGACGAAGAGCTTCGTAATCTTTGGGGTGGCTTCTCACACTAAGGAAGAGAGGGAATGACACGGAACTACGAATTGAGTATCTCATGTTTATATCATGGATAGATGTTTCATAAACATCTCTAGAGACATTAAACATGAAACACGTCAAGGTAACGGAGAAAACAAAAGGATATGGTTTTCAAGGTGACAAGTAGCTGGTCTTTATAAGGATTAAGACCATTGAGCTTGCATAAAAGGTAAACTTCGGAGGAAATAAACTTCCAACAGAAAGAACACAGCCACATACTTTGAGAGGTAAACCTCTACTAAACAACTTAAGTAGAGCTTCGCAGGTGAGAGAGATAGATACCAACAAAACCAAGTTGTTGAACTATTTTTGACATAGAAGGGTCACTCTTTCATTCAACAGAAGGCTAAGAAAGAAAGGTGTTTTGGTGTAGAGGACTCATAAGAGTCACAAGGAATATGTAACAAGAGAAACTATTGATTACCAAAATCATAGTCGCTCTTCGAACATGTTTAAGAAAGCAGGAAGGAAACTCTTTATTCATCTGGTTTTATCAAAATCCTTGCCAAAGATCATGATATCACTTTACACCACCAAGATGACTAGTTAAGAAGATTCCTGATGACACGAGAAGAAAGAAACTTCATTTTTAGACTCCAAGTACTTGGCATAATAAGACGCTTTCCATCATAAAAGGGTCTGGAGGATTGTCCAAGAAACATTTGGCAACTCTACTTTAAATGTTCTCCTTGATATTTGAAACACGACAGCAGGCTACTCACAAGCCTTTAACCGGTCATCAAGTAAAGGTCGGACTTCGTTTACAAAGGAAACCATAAGCACAACTCCTATAACAAATCATAGAAGAAGCCTTATGAAGAGTGGTTGTTATTACTGATTCAAGATAATGTGAAAATAGGTCTTCCAGCTAATTGTGTCAACCATTACATCAATCTTACCGGATGTCTAGAGAGACCTATGTCAAAACCTTGAGGGACACCAACCATCATTGTTGCTTGAGATTCAACTTTGCTTAGGTGGAGAGATACTTCAGACTCAACATGTCTGAATAGAAAGGGTGCAACATTTACCATAGAGGTAAAGTCACTAGATTCTCAAGACATTAAATTCAATGTCAAGCTCCAAAAGATGAGCTATATTGGGAAACCCATGTGATATCAAGTTATCAAAAGATAATTAATTGCATCTACATGAATTATTTGCAACGAAACATAACTGAATCATGTTGGGAAACTTTTAGGAGTATATCGAAGTTTTGTTGGACTTCTTATTTTCCACGAACAAATCAATCAGTGGCTTGGTGTTCTTGGAGGATCTTCTCGAGATGTGAAGGTATCAACCTACCATATCAAGAATAATTCACACATGCTTGACTAACTTGGAATGATTCCCGAGAAAACAAAGACCGCTCTACTCATATCCATGGCGACATCTTTCAACAATTTGCACGTGAACCGGAGAAGGTTACTTCTAACATCCAGAACACATACTTCAAGATAACATGAGGATGGTTCTCAAAAGTTTCCAACATTAATGCCAAATGTTGCATATGAATCTCATATAACATGGAGAAGATAAGGATGTCATCGATGAGCTCAACAACAAACTTACATATACACTCCAAGACGACGGGCTCATATGTTGTATAAACAAGGCATGGACATTGCTCAGACCAGTGGACAAGAAGATGCACTTAGATGAGATATCACAACTAAATACACCATCAGATAGTCCTTGGAATTGAGTTTGATTTGACAATAGCCTAAATCAAATCAAAGGAAGGAAAGATATCATATCCACAAAGGAGATACTATCTTGCTTCAACACGAACACAACTAGACATCACTTTAATAAGGAACTGAGTTGGATGGAACTTTTGTCTTACAACTCTCAAGGTTGTTGTTTAAGCTCAACCAACTTGTTCAGGGGTATCTAGTACGGATCCTTGGAGAAAGGAGCAGTTCAAAGAAACAGCTTACTCAAGAACCTGACAACACGATCATGTGGCAACATGGTGATACTTCTAGAAGACATCTAGAATATCACGGACCACCGATATGTCACTTAGTTCGAGAGGAAACTTGCTTGGTAAGGCAACATGACATAGTCTTAGAGCTTCGGCATGATCCTAACTCTTTGACTGAAGAGAATGCACCAGAATAATTGACTTGATAGCACAATCATCCTTTGCTTAGTGATAGGGTTAACCAATCACGCTAAGAATGATACAAATGTCCTTGAAGTTCAAAGTAATAAGAATTGCTAATAATCTTAGATGGGCACATCATTACGCACACACAACATTCCTGAGCGCAAAAACTCAGAGTAAGGGTGGGTAATGTGTGTAAGAGCATAACTTAGTTAAGAGGGTCATGAATCTTAGCATGACCTCTTATCTAGAAAGGGTGTGATACCTTAAGGTTGAACAGAACATAAGGTAATCAACGCTTATTGATCTGCGGATTACAACACTTTGACCTGGTCTTAGAAATGATGAGGTACTGGAGTTTGTTTCTCCTGACATCCCGAAATGGTTTGTCATGACGAACCACAAGAGTAGCTTGCATCGAAAGACACCAATGCACATCTACTACTTGTCTACCAACTGGTAGACAAAGGTCGGAAAACAACAAAGAAGGAAGAACATGCTCAGAATAGAGTTCCAAGATGTGGATGCATAAGTCAACAATCTTCTGAAAAACCAATGCAGAGATAGGAAGGGGTGGCAGAGTCACGAGTATAGAAGTGAGACTCACGGAGAGTGCTCTTTTCGTGATCTATTTGGTTCCATTAAAGAACATCTACCATAGCTATTGGTAGGGGAAGTCCTTTATCGTCACTGTTCAGTAGCGACAAGCCGACAATATCCACAAGCTTGAAGGCTATACTAGAAGGTACTAGCCAGCCTAAAGTAATGTATGAACATTAACGACATGGGTCAACAATGGATCTTGGGTTAAAGGTCAGCTTCATGTACAAGATTCACAACACCAGAATCTGGCACAATCGGGGATCTTAGGTTCAAGTCCAAGGGTTAAAACCCAAAGAAAGGAGTAACTACTCTCTTAGTACCACAGAGGGTACCATAAGGTAGTAATCACGAGGTAGCTTCCAAAAGAAGATACAACTTCTGAAGTACCCAAACAAATAAAAAGGAGGCACACGAGGTGAAAGGAAACCTCGAAGCCTAGAACAGAACATTGTGGAACCATCAACATGATGTTGTGTACCCATAAAATAGAGAGATCATGATGGAAACAAATCTCTCGAGTGAAACGGAACAAAGGGAAACAAGGAACACACACATCAAACTCTAGAGAACTAACACTAGGTCAACTGGTTGAGAAACGGCATGCCAAAAGGCACCTAAGCTTTGAAGAAAGAGACGAGATAGTAAAACTTTTCCAAATCAACACAAGATGACCCAGAGCTAGAGAGAAACTAGATAAGGAGAAAAAGAAGCATACCAGGGTTTTCGCACATAATTTTCATCTTTGAAAATAGTTTTCACAAGTACTAGACTCAACATCGACTAGTAGAAAGGGTTTCCTATAGTTGATACGGCTCTGACACCAAAAACCTGTGACACCCCTGGGATTAAGGCTAGACAAATCCCAGACCACCGTCTGAACATAAGCCTAACCTAATCTCAAAATCGTACCGAGAGAAAATCGGTAACAAAAAGTGACCCTACGACACAAAATTTATTACAACAAGCTCATAACAGAGCGAAGAACCAAAATATTACAAGCAGAGGTCACTGACCACAAACATCAAACAATGGAAGGCAAATTATGCTATTAAGTATAGCAAACTTAACAAATGGCCTAAGAGGCCTGGAGCATAATGATGACGTCCAATCCTCAGATTCGAGGCTACCGACCGGGAACCCCAAGCTACTCGTCGATGTCAATGCCGTAAAGAAATCTTCTTCTATGGTAGCACTTACTCTGATGCAAAAGTATCAATGAAGCAAGGGTGAGTACATGGTGTACTCCGCAAGACTTATGGCTGGTGGAGTTATTTTGCATAAAGCCATCTTTGTTTGTAATACAAGAGGGATAAGAATCTCGACTAATCATAATATTTAAAAAGAGGATAAGTGAGCGATATCACTACCTTTGATCATCTTTTGATATCCACAGAATCATCATCAGCTGAACCTATCTAGGATCACCCCCTCGTACCCATGAGGAAGCATCCTTAAGCACACATTGATCTACCAAGTTTTACAATTAGGTTCAAGTTCTCTATGATATTAGAATCCGATCACAAGTCGTCCATAACCACGGACACAGATTTTCGAAAAGATTTAACCCTGCAGGGGTGTACAACTTTACCCACACGTACCAACCGATTCTTAATGCCAAGCTATAAGCCCTCTTCCTTGACCGGCAGAGAGTGGTTGACCATGACCTTTACCTTGCTTTCTCCGAGACCATGAGTCACGCACTAAGGAGATGCCGCCGTAACGGGTCGAGTCCCGAAGCCGGTCCCTAGCAATGTGAACAGGGTTTGAGATTACAGATGACGGGCATCTCCCATTCCCTGCCACGCGTACCTACCTGTATGAATGCACCTCCTTCGAGAAGAACCAGAATGCATATGTCGAATGGAATGCTCAAACTATGTGACTCATGGAATCTACTAGGCAAGTTAGTTGGTCGAGGGGGTTTCTAGGCCCCCGTGTGGCTGTACGCTCATCTTGGTCCATAGGCAAGAACTCAGGTCCTAGTAGTGGCAAGTATGGGACTGCAAAAACCATAACCCACTATGGACTCCCATACAATCCTTAGCATGTTTAACTTTCATTCTCTGATCTTACCATGTCATCCTGTCATACTAGGTTCATTCGCAACTCTGATTCATCAACCGGACGGCCCAGCGATAACAGCTAAGCATGGCTAAGCACAACAAAGATAATAGCTCTAGCAACGCTTCACAAGCCAAACCCTAGTTATGCTAGGAGCAGTGGATCAGGGAATATAGGCTTCAAAGGTAACATGCATCAGATAGGATTACTCCATCTATTGATAAAATACTTTGGAATCGTATGCACATGGCAAGAATGAAATATTTTGAAAGCATAGGATTCATATGTATGTGTGGGGCTTCGCTTGCCTTTGCCAGTTGATATCCAGAAAGCAGATCTTCGGACATCTAGTACTTGACTTGATTACAGTTGGTCAAGTATTGATCTTCAAGCTTCGACGGTGTTGACCTTGGGCTTCGATCTCGATCTCGATATAGCATTCTACCCGAGAAGAACCAAATACCGGAAAGAAAGGGAAACAATCAACACATGGCATTGATGCAATGCTCAAACAAGGATGATGATATGACAAGTTAAATTGCATTGAAATAAACCCTAAGGCATGCTTGACCATTTTAAACAGGGTCCGAGAGGTGCAAACCCTAAAAAGGGAAAACCTCAGAATCACCTGCGGGGTTCAATTGGTTCTTCTAATTATACTTGTTATGAAAGTTGTTTAACAATGCATGATGATATCTTCAAGAGGTAGTTCTCATTTTTCTGAACATTTTGATATATTATTTGTTTTTTCTGACTTACAATGAATTAGTTATTGAATTTACAAGATTTAATCAAATTTCTATTATTAAAACTATTATTAAAAGCTTTTACAGCATCAGGCTGACATCAGCACATGCATCAGATACATTTTACACCGATGCAAAACCTAGCCACAGTGGCTGACGTGTGGTGCCAAAACCACCTCAGCAGCCACGCAAGAAAAATGGGGTCAAGGGCTAGTTTGACCGGGCTGACCCCGCGCGGCTGACATCAGCGCGACGTCACACCGGCAGTGAGCCACTGATCGGCAGCGGGGACGACGATAGGGGGCTCACGGGACTGTGGGTTTAGGCTTGTTCAAACCAGTGGAGCGAGGCGGACTGAATAGAGGCGGCACCGCTGCGGATTGGTCGTCGGAGCAGCGAGCACGGCGAGTGGCGGCGGTGGTGCTTGCAGGCGAACGACGAGCGACAACTACAGAGCGAGAGAGAGAGAGGGACAAGGGGTCTAGGTGGACCGCGTGCTCACCCTGAAGCTAATGAGCTCGATGGAGAGGCAGGAGGAGGCTTGAATCAACGGCAATGGCGACGGTGGTGGTCGTCGGGCTCTTAGAAGGTGACGAGGATGGCGACGATTCAGAGTGCCAGGGCTCGATTCCTTCGGAGGGGACTGAGGCGGAGCTCCTGGCACCGTCAAATGGTCGCGGGGAGGCCGGGAACGATGGGGCGCCAGCGAGGTCTGCAAGCTAGGGTTCAGCTTCGTGCGCGAGAGAAGAGAGAGGTCTTTGTGGAGGGAAATAATGGATAGGGAGAGTAAGGGCGACGTCGTGGCAACCTTATCCTCCTCTAGGGCACGATGGACAGCGGCGACCGAGCGGCGCGGATCGACGACATCGGCGTCGCCAGGCAGCTGCTTTACGCGCTGGAGGACGACGAAGGGGGATCAAAGCGGTACTGGGACGCGCTTGGGCCACGGCTAGGCCGGATGATGGCGCGCGTGGGTGGCAGAAAGTGGGAAGAGGGAAGTGGGTCGGCTGGGCTGCGGCCTGGGCTGCTGGTGCTCTATATTTTTTCAGCAGAACCTTTTTCCTTTTCTGATTTAGGTTTCCTCTTTTATAATGCATTTTTCAAATCTATTTTGGATGTTTTAAAAATATTAGATGCTTTTATAAAATATAAAAAAAAATGTGGGGCCCTTTTATTCAGATTGGGCCCCACACATTTTGATAGCTTTCAAATTCAAAAAAAATTGAATTGATTTGAGAGGGAGAGGGAAACTAGGGTTTAGGATTTTGTGATTATTTTATTTCTTGCATGTATTTTAAGATGATGATGCTCATGAATGCACATTCGAACCCTAATGTCTATTTAGTAAAACTAGGGTTGTTACAAATATGACCTAGACGGCAGTGCCACATGTATGTGGATATATCATCATTAAGTTTAATCCTTTTGGCATCTACATTATGAATATGTGTATCACTATCATCGAGATTCAAAAGAAATAAACCATTCATCACAGGCGCATGACCATAAAAGATATTATTCATATAAATCGAAACACCATTGTTTTCAGATGTAAAGGAATAACCGTCTTGCAATAAACATGATCCGGATACAATGTTCATGCTCAACGTAGGCACCAAATAACATTATTTAGGTTTATAACTAATCCCGACGGCAAATGGAGAGGTAGCATCCCAACGGATCACATCAACTTTTGATCCATTATCGACACGCATCTTGACCTCTCCCTTAGCTAGTAGTTGCTTGTTCCGCAACCCCTGATTCAAGTTACATATATTAGCAACCAATCCAGTATCAAATACCAAGGTGCTACTGTGAGTACTAGTCAAGTACACATCAATAACATGTATATCATATATACTTTTGTTCATTTTGCCGTCCTTCTTGTCAGCCAAATACTTGGGACAGTTGCACTTCCAATGGCCAGTCCCCTTACAATATTAGCACTCGGTATCAGACTTAGGACCATCTCGGGTCTTCTCTTGGGCATGGAAATAGATTTGCCATCCTTCCTGAATTTACCCTTCTATTTGGCCTTCTTGTCTTTCTTGAAACCAGTGGTCCTATTGATCATCAACACTTGATGTTCTTTCCTGATTTCCACTTCGGCAGTTTTAAGCATAGACAGAAGCTCGAAGAGAGTCTTCTTCATGCCCTGCATGTTATAGTTCATCACAAAGCTCTTTTAGCTTGATGGCAGAGATTGGAGAACTTGATGTATGCCTAAGTCAATGGGAATCATTATTCCCAACGAAACATGTTTAATGGCGTACCCAAACATTTTGAGTACATGCTCACTAACGGAGTTGTTCTCCTCCATCATGCAACTAAAGAATCTTTCTGAAGCATCATAACTCTCCAAAGCAGCATGGGTATCAAAAATCATTTCCAATTCATCCATGGTATCAAAAGCATTGTCATTCTCAAAACGCTTTCAGAGCTCCGGCTCTAGCCCATACAGTATGCCGCAATGAACCATGTTGTGGTCCTCCTGATGACTTAAGTAAACATTCTTTACTTCGTCGGGAGCATCATCAGGTGGTGGGGTGATGACCCACAAGTATAGGGGATCACAACAGTCTTCGAGGTAGTATAACCCAATTTATTGATTCGACAAAGGGGAGCCAAAGAATACTTATAAGCCTTAACAACTGAGTTGTCAATTCAGTTGCACCTAGAAATAGTCTTCCTCACAGTAGTTTATCAGTAGCAACAGTTTTGTAGTAGCAATAGCAAAGTAACAGAAGCAGTAAAACAAAGGTAGTAGTAACAATAGTATCAAACAGTAGGGTTTGATTGCGGTAGGCATAGGGATGGATGGACGATCGTTTCATGGACAAGACTATTCATGTAACTTCAAGATCTAGGACATTTGCAGTAAATAAGATAAAGCATCCAAGTACTAAACAATCATAGGCATTTGTCCCATATATAGTCATACGTGCTCGCAATGAGAACTTGCACAACATCTTTTGTCCCGCCAGCCCGTTGCAGCGGGGCCTCAAGGGAATCTACTCGCAATTAAGGCACTCCTTTTAATAGAGTATCGGAGCAAAGCATTAACACTCCGTGAACACATGTGATCCTCATATCACAGGCATCCCCTTCGGTTGTCCCAATTTCTGTCACTTCGGGGCCTTTGGTTCTGGACAATGATATGTGTACACAACTTGCATATAAGATCACAAACAATACTATCATCATGAATCAATAACATGTTCAGATCTAAGATCATGGCACTCGGGTACTAGTGACAAGCATTAAGCACAACAAGTTGCAACGAAGTCAAAAAGCACTAATAGAGATACCAGGCACCATGCCCTAACAATCTTATTCGATTACATGATAGAACTCATCCAATCCCTACCATGGCCATAGCCTACAGCGGGGGATTACTCACTCATGGATGGTTGATGGAGAGGCGTCGGTCATGATGATGGCGATGATCTCCTCCAAATCCCCAGTCCCGACAGGGTGCCAAAACGGAGTTTCTGGTTCCGAATCGCGGTTTTCGGTGGTGGCAACGCAGCAGAACTCTTTCTGAAAAACGTCGACCCCCTTGAGTTTTTAGGTCAAAAGGCTTTATGTAGGAAAAGAGGGATGTCGAGGGGGTGCCCGAGGTGGCCACACCCCTCCCAGGTGTGGCCTGGGCTGGCCCGCGCGGTGAGGAGGTGTGGGACCCTCGTGGCCCTCATCCGTCTCTTCTTCTAGCTCTGTGTGTCTTCTGGTAAAATAGGAGTTTTGGCTTATTTTCTGGGATTTTTCCTGAAAGTTGGTTTTACGCACAAAAACTAGACACAAAGCAATTCTTCTGAAAACAGCATCAGTCTGTGTTAGTTGTATCCAAATCACACAAGTTTAGAGGAGAAACAATAGCAAAAGTGTTCGGGAAAGTATATACGTTTTGGACATATCATGGGGGGTCTAGCAGCACTTCTAGCACATATTGCTTTTGTGCAGCAGTGAGGAGAATTCTCAAATTCATGGCCTAGTTGATAAAGTTGCTACCATTTGTCGCAAGTTTTTCTTTCTTCATGAACACATTGAAATTAAAAGCAAGTGGTGCCATCTACAATAGAATTTGCAAATTTTATTTATACTAAGTTTATGATAGATTTGAGTTCAACTAATCCAAATTATAAATGAACTCCCACTCAAAAACAACATCCCTCGTGTATTTTTAGTGATTACATGAACCAAATCCGCTACAACAAGTCCGATCATCATGTGAGTTGTTGCAGTTTTAAAGGCGATCATCACGATGATCATCATATCAACCATATGACTCATGCTTTACCTTTTGGTTCGTGTTCCGAGGCCATGTTTGTACATGTTAGGCTCGCCAAGTAAGAACCTTAGTATTCGCGTGTGTAAAACTGTCTTACACCCGTTGTATGTGAACGTTGATTCTATCACACCCAATCATCACGTGATGTCTCAAAACGACGAACTTTTCAATGGTGCATACTAACGAAAAACACATTCTTATCTTGATAGTTAAATGAGGGATCATCTTATAATGCTACTAAATCTCCAAACAAGCAATATAAGATGCATACAAACATCATATGCTAAAAGTGATATGATATGGTTCTTGCACTTTGACCATTATCTTGTGCATCTTGGTATGATATTTATCATTCCGATATGTGTAAGGCCAAGGTCTATGGAACTTACACTTTGGCATATTATAATTTCCAATAGTATCAATCCATACTACAAATTATAATACTACCATATCATAGTACTTACCCGACAAAACCAAAAACCTAGACGCTTCTAATTTATCTTTTGCATGTTTTACGTGGCTGAGGGCTTTCGAAGATAGAACCGTTCTTACTTACGAACATTGAACCACAACGATGATGATCAAATTATTGGCAACTCGTTGTAGATTAGATATTGACTATACTAGGAGAGACAGACACTAATGACACACAAGTGGGGTGAATCGTAGTATTTTCGAGAAATAGGAGTGTCGATCCCAACGAGGAGCATAAGGTACTGAACAGTGGTATGGAGCAGGAAATCCCTGTGAATACTTAGCAAACGGATTTTTAGTGGTTTTTTGATAAAGCAACAAAACAAAGAGCAAGTAACAGAAGTAACGAACAAACGGAGCAAGTGGCCCAATCCTTTCTTAGCAAAGGATAAGCCGGTGGAAATACTTATAAGGACCAAACGTTCTCGAGGACACATGGGAATTCTATCAAGTACTTTCGCTGCAAATAGCTGAGTACTCTTCTCTGGTGTTTGTAAGTGTTGTGTGGGTGAACCTATGCTAACATACCGCCCTTCCTAGGACTAATACATACTTGTGATTAACCCCCTGCAAACATCCGTAACTATGGGAAAGTAATTATATGAATCTAACCATAGCCTTAAACTCTGAGATCCTACACTCCCTTGTGCAAAGGTGTCCTAACGGGGGTTCAGGTTTCTGTTACTCCGGCAACCCCATGATTAGTAGCCAAATACACAATGCATCCCCCTAGGCCCATAAATGGTGAAGTGTCATGTAGTCGACATTCACATGACACCACTAGAAGAATAGCACCACAACTTAAATACTAAACCATTGAATAATAACTCATCACAGATTCACTACTAACAACATGACTTCTTCCATGTCCTCAAGAACACAACGAACTACTCACAAGACATCATATGGATCAAGATCAAAGATGATATGGTAATAGATAACAATATGAACATAAACAATAATCCAATGGTTCCACTCACAAGCATCAACTACAATAGTAATTAACACCGGAAAGTTTCCCCTACGAACTATAGCAATATCCAACACAATTGTTACAGCAGAATGGAGTGGTTGATGCTGATGGAGATGATGGTGTGGATGACAATGATGCTGATCCCGATGAAGCCTAGCTTGATGATGGTGTTGATGGCGACGGTCTCCCCTCTCCGGGAACGAATTCCTCCGGCAGAAATCTGTCTGCTGGAGAGATCTTTCTCTCTCCGTGTTTTCCGCCCCGCAGAGGCGGCGGAAATCTATCTATGCCCCCCCATGTATTAGGGTTCCGAATAGAAGTTATAGGCGAAGGGGGAGAGTCGGGAGCCGGGCAAGTGGGCCACACATGCCCTAGGCGCAGCCTTAGGTGGGCCTGCGCCTAGGGGGTGTGCGCCCCCTGCGCCGCCCTCCTTCGCTCCTCCTTCTGGCTCTAGTCATCCTCCGGTAAAATAATACGTTTCCATATTTTTCTGGTATTTTTCTAATCTTCGCGAAATTGCACTGAAACCCCTTCTTTTCCATCAGAATCCAGACTCCGGTAGCTCATCCTCCAAGTGTAGGGTTTGCAGCATAGAAAACAAAAAAATTCCTACGATGGGAACAACTATGTACCAAGATCTATCTACTAGATACAAACAAGGGGCGAATGTATATCCGTAGAGAACATACCCTTGAAGATCGACAAAGCTTAACGAGTCCGAACTTGTGGTTGATGTAGACGATCTCTTGTCGATCTCAAGATCGAGAGGAAGTCCTTAGAACGGCAACTTAGCGGCGCATCCATGCTCGCACACACGTCCGAGGCACCGAGCAACCTCCGCCTCCTCGCTCCAGCGATGCAGCGGAAGCACAACTCTTTCTTTCCGAATAGCCACCGGGAACATGTATCTCGCTAGTCCGAGACCATGGGGGATAAATACTAGAGGGGGAGAGAGATCCTTCACGAGGAGGTGTGAGTGAGAGAGAGGAGAGGGGGATCCTTTTATAGGAGGAAGGGGGCACCCAAGGGGGTGGCCGCCGGCCATGGGGCTTCCCCCTCCCCTCCTTCATTCATGTGGGTGGGCACTCCACTCACAAAAATCCTTTCAATTCCATCCACTCAAAATTGCTATTAAATTTCCACCAAATTTAATGCAAACTCTCAGTAAATAAAACTCCTTTTATTTATTCAGAATTTTGTCAATTACTTTAATGAAAAACATTCACATATAACCCCTTGCTAGTATTCCATTTCACATGCAAAAACACTTTCTGCAATTTCACCCGAAAACCTGTTTCGGTATCTAGCGAAATAAATTCCTGCGCTTGTTATTCTTTCCAGCATGAAACTTTTGCTCCAATTGGATGTCGGTGTCTCTTAAGTGTGTCACCCTACAGTTCGCGAATAATGTGGACATGATTGAGACCCCTCTCGGATCAATAATCAGAAGCAGGATCTGGAGACCCATACTAACTCCCACACATTCAACGATGACTTTCTTGTGATCGTCGGAACCTTCTACGATAGTATCTTAATCCTTTTGTTTCGAGATATATTAAATGTCCGAGATTCGATCATCGGTATCTATATACCTAGTTTGATCTCGTTACTGACATGTACTCTTTTCTCGTTCCCGTGATATATCTATCCGTCATCGGGATGAGCCAATTCCACTCTTGATCCATGGGCCTCAACATAACACTTTATTAGTTATGAACCCATCTTTATAATCACCCTGTTACGGTGTGACATTTGATGTTATCAAGAAACTCTTCCGGTGTTAGTGATTGACATGATCTCATGGTCTAAGGATTAGGATCACTTCGTAAGTTGTTATAGCAATATAAACTCAATGACTTTGATCGTAATGCTATACTTCGGATGAATGTTCATCACACCATTACACTAATGTTGTGATATCATTTGTCGTGGTATTGCCGACGAGTACGCCATGGAGGGGTCCTCACAGTGCGTGTTTAGAGACGTGGGGGACGGCGGACGGCTGATGGGTACGAGGTAACACAGCTTACCCAGGTTCAGATCCCACAACGGTGGCGGAATCCTACTCCTGCTATAAATCACTATAATGGCAATACGCCGAGTTATAGAGATAGGTTCGCTGTGCGAGGTTGTCTGAAGTTGTTTCCCTGAAGTCTCCCATAGGCCCGGCTTATATAGTCGCCAGGTCCTAGGGTTATAGGGGAAAAGTCCTAGCCGGACAGGTTACAAAGTCCTACACCGTCTATTACTAGTCTTGCGTATCTTGTACTCCAAGGCTCCGAGTACGTTGGTGACTCCACTGTACCCTTCCTTTATCCGGCATGGGCCTCCCTTCTGGATCCATCTAACTGGGCCGCCCAGCAGGCCATGGGCCATGCTACCAACTGTGGACCACCCGGGTTAGGCTCCGGGTATGTTGGTGACTCCACCGTAGCCTTCCTTTATCCGGCATGGGCCTCCCTTCTGGATCCATCTAACTGGGCCGCCCATCAGGCCATGGGCCATGCTACCAACTGTGGACCACCCGGGTTATCCGGATAGGAGACATGCTATGAGGATACCCATATAGCATATCCCCAACAGTAGCCCTCGGAGAACTCTGAGATCTTGCGTCGTCTTGCCTCTTCACGTTGAATGCTCTGTCTAGATGGATGTTGGCAAATTGTCAAGCAACATCTTGTAGTCCTCCCAAAGAACCCTGCAAGGTTTTCTTCGTCTTTAACTCGTAAGTCGGAGAATTGCTGAATCTTCCATCGTACTCTTCTGTAGCCGGACTAGATCCGTCCATGCCGGAATCTTTTGATGTGATGGTTCATCTGCCTATGTCAGCTAGAACGATGTAGACGTAGGTCAGCGACGCCTCGTAACTCACACATGCAGAGAACGCAATCATGTCCGCTTTTCCTGTGCGAGCGATACGAACCGTTGGAGGCGATGATTGGTACGTGGCGAAATTTCCACGCACGCCTTCGTACATGTCGTCTACGCGGCAACCGTTCGATCAAGTTGCACAAATCTTGATGCTGGGTATCATAAATAGTAATTGTGGTGGAAATTTTACTTTTTCACCTCATGCTCCCCTGCATCTTCTTCTTCCTCAGGCAAGTGTCTCCTCGAGATCTCCGCGCCTCGCACGAAAAACCCTAACTCCCCAATCTCGCCAGTCACTTCCACACACTCGCAATGGCCAGCAGCAGCTCTTCTCCCTCGATGGCGGCGTTGGGTGAAGCCGCGGCGAAGCCGGCGAGCTCCGTCGTCGTGCCCCCAGAGGGCCTGGTTATCCCCGTCTCCGTGGTGGTTGAGACCACCGGCGGAGACCACAATCCAGCGGTGCTGGAGCTGCTAGAGGAGGAAAATGACTCCCATAAAGGCGACTGGCGCGGTTCGGACATCACGGACTGCGACATCAAAGCATAGATGGTACGCGGCATCTCCCTACCCATCTCTAACTTCTTCCTTGCGGTCTTGAACCATTACCGAGTACAGCCTCAGAACCTCTCTCCCAATAGTATCCTAGCGCTTAGCAATTATGCGGCGCTTTGTGAGGGTTACTTAGGGATTAAGCCTTGGCTAGACCTCTTTATCTATTTCTTCACCATCAAGCACGAAGCAGGCGCCAGCAAGGACGAACTTAGAAATTGTGGCACTATTAGCTTCAAGATCTGGCCTGGCCGGCGCTTCCCCGACATTGTCGGCCATGAGTCCTGCAATAACTGGCAGCGTACTTACTTCTACGGCCCAGATACCCCTCAGGCCGGCCGAGAAGTAACGTACCTAGACTTCGTCAATGGAGCAGCCACTGAAACTTCGACATGGAGATACCAAGCCTCCCTTCCTTCCGACCTCGATGATTCCCGCGCTATAAGGCGGATAGAGTGGTTCGTAGAGACAGGTTTGTCTGGCTTGGACCTAGCCATGTGCTGGTTCATCAGGCGAATCCAGCCTCTGCAGCACCGCTTGAAGCTGATGCACGAGTATACCAACGATAGAAGGGATAGCCTCCACATCTCCGTGGACAATTTCTCGAGCGACTCCGCCAAGCTTCTCCTCAAGGACATCGTCAAGGTGAAGGACAAGAAGCGCGGCTTCACCATCACCTACGACATGTTCGTAGAGAGCAAGTGCCCAAAGGTAACTGTTTATTTTCCGTGTTTGACATATACTCCAGTTCTTTCGTCTAGCCATTACCATCTCATCTAACACGGAGGTTCTTCACGTTAACAGCTTAGCAACATAGACGAGGATGGCATGGATCCTCAAATCTAAGATCCGAAGATGAAGGAAGTCACCGTCGTGTCCGACGATGATGCTCGATTGGCGTGAAAGCGGAAGAGCTCCACCTCTGACGTTGCCGACGGAGGCAAGAAGAAGAAGACGGAGGGTGGAGCCTCCAAAAAGACTACGCCGCCCTGGAGGCGGAGAAAAGAAAGACTACTGGGATCCCTTTTGCCAAAGCACCCCCTCTTGTGTAAGCTTCTTTCTCTCCGACATTGTCCATTTATCTGTCTTGTTTCTGTACTTATGCATTTTGCACGTTTCAGAAAGAAAGCCACGACCAGCTTGAAGAAGACCTCCAAAACTTCGGGGGCTTCTAAAACCATCAAGGACATGTTGCATCGCGACGCATCTCCCGCCATCGCCCTGTCACTCCTATCGTCAAGCCCTCATCCGCTCCAACAAGCTCTCAAACCAAGGAAGCACCTGGTCCTTTTGCCATGGAAGTGGACACAGGTGCCTCTACCGAGCTTGCTGTTGTCGGCGAGCAGGCGACGCAGGAGAGTGCCGCACACCAAATGGTTGAAGCTCCGGCTAAGGATGCCATCGGTAACGGTAAGTCGATGGTGGAAGGTGGTACTTCTGCCGAAGGCGGTGCCCCCGCACCCAAGAAAACCATAGAGTATCCAAAGATAGTCTATCTGGTACTTACACCGGGTAGCACTGCTCTGGTTCCTGGTGCGGTGCCAACATCTCCGACGTGTAGTCTAGAGGAGCTTCTCCGGCAAGCAGAAATCTTGCAAGGAAACAGTATATCCTTCGGCAAGCTGCTGGCTGAGAGTGATACTAACCTCAAGATCATTGCACTTGTAAGTTTTATTTGCCTTTTTGCATTTCATATGAATATCCCACTTTAGCCCCTGAGGATGTAGACGGAAAACCATAGGTCTTTTCGTCTAGATGCTCTAAGAGTGACTAAGCTAGAAAATTCTCACTGTAGCCCCCAAGCATATAGGTGGAATGAATTATTCCGACTAGATGCTTTAAGAATAGCATACGTACTGTTTATAAATTTCAATACTGTAGCCCCTAAGCTTCTAGTTGTAACTGAATTAGTTCTGACTAGATGCTTAAAGAGAAGCTAAGCATATATCCGAGTTAAAAACTTTATACTGTAGCCCCCAAGCTTCTAATCAAAAACTGAATTAGTTCTGACTAGATTCTTAAAGAAAGGCTAAGCATATCGCTAAGTTAAAAACTCTTGCTGTAGCCCCCGAGCGTCTAGGTGGAAATTTTTCTGGCTAGATACTCAAAGTAGAATAAACAACTTTTAACTTTTCTTTTTTCCACAGAACGAGAATGCTCGGAGGGGCATGACCAATGACAAGTATCAGAAGATGCGCGCGGACTTGGAAGCCAAAAATGGTAAAACTAGCTTCTTGAAGGAACATATCATCAAGAGCAAGCGTCTGTTTTTCCTTTATTTTTCATAATCCGACTTGAACTTGTGTATTCTCCGAGTACTTACTGTGTACTTTGCTTTCTTCGACTTGCAGAAACCATTGATAAGGCTAAGGACATTATCGAGCAATCCAAGCACATTCAGGAGCTGGATAGCGAGAACAAGATCCTTAAGCAGGAGAGGAAGGACATGCTTAAGATGCATGAAGAATCAATGAAAGCCCTGCAGGACTCCGCCACCGAGGAGATCAACTGCTTGAAGGAGGATATCTCGATCTTAAGAGATCAGAAGAAAGCTACCGATGAGTAGAACCAACGCCATCATAAGGCGTACAAGCTCCTCCAACAAGAACGGGACTCCTTGGCGGATACCCTCTGGCAAGCTGAGGCTAGCATCTTCAGTAAGTGATTCTCCTGTCTTGGATTTATGTAGTCTAGACACTCGGAATTTTTGAACTCATGAGCTCCCTTGTCGGAAATTCGCAGCTCCTATGGGTTTAACCCGGTGGCCTCCTCCGGCAAAGGAATTCATGGTTCTTGCCGGCAACTTCATCAACACCGCTATCGCGTAAGCCAAAGAGATTGCCAAGCCCCTCCAGATCAACATCAAGGCATTGGACTCCGTGGCGAAGCTCTCGGAGATCCTGTGTCGAGCCCTCGAGCGTATCATAAGTTGGAAAGCTTCATGTGCACGGGCCAGTGCAAGGATGGCGCTGTCCATGGTAAAGGCACATTATGAGGATGCCGACATCGACACGTTAACCTCTGGCATTCCCGACGTAGGTGACGATGGCAAAGAGATTAATCACGAATCCATTTTGTCGTCACTCGCGGGTTATGACACTAGATTTGCCGAGTTAGTCGACGTCAACGTCTTCGTGCCGATGAATACTATCGATGGCGGTAACCAAAGCTCCTCTGAGTCTCTTCACACTGCCGACTTCGAGGGTGACTCTCCTGCTGTCGATGACGCTGCTTCCAAGTCGCCTGCACCAAAGGAATGAAAAACAATTTGTAATATTTATTTCCTCTGTGATGCGTATGCGGAAAAAACTATGTATTAACTTAAGGCGGAAAACAATGATGTATCTCCTGCTACTTAAGAACTAGTTCCAGCATGTATATATTTTTTAAGCAAGTGTTGGCTTATTCATTACTTTGGTTCTTATGCTTGACTTTTCGTGAGTCGGAAGACTCGTTGTCGGAACCATGCGCTCAGGTGATGATGCACAATGGCACCGTCAATAACCTAAGCACAAATTCGCCGATAATAAGTGCCAAAAGTCATTACTCCAGAATCCACATAAAAACGACAAAGAACGTGTAGACCAGAAAACTTAAGCTAACGCCCGTAGGCGGAATTTTCACAAGTGCAATCGCAAAGCCTGTGCATAAATGTTTTATATGATCCAAAAATGAACACTAAAGGAGGTAAAAGACTCAGAAATATGAGTGAACCAAAGAGCTTTATTTCATTGATCATATAAGAGGTACAGAATTAGATAAAAAATGCTAAGTGTAAAAAGGACGTAGCTATGCTATGTTCCATGGCCGATCAAGCTCCGGGTAGTCATCATCCGGGTCACGTCGCTTACGCTTATGATCCTCGTTGGGTCTATCCTTCAGTTCACGATTGTCAACGAGGTAGTAAGACCCATTGAGTAGCGCCTTGCTTATGATGAACGGTCCTTCCCATGGCGGGGATAATTTGTGTGACTTCTTCTACCTAAGTCGGAGCACCAAATCCTCCTCTTTAAACGAGCAATGCCGAACGCGGCAACTATGGTAGCTGCATAGCTTCTGCTGGTAGATGGCAGATCTTTGGCATGCCAAAACGCGCTCCTCCTCAAGAAGGTCCACATCTAGGCGTCTGGATTCTTCAGCGTCATCTTCGTCGTAGGCAGCAACCCTTGGTGCATCGTGAAGTATGTCGGAAGGTAGGATGGCTTCTGCTCCATATACCATGAAGTAAGGGGTGTAGCCGGTGGATCTGTTGGGTGTAGTTCGTAAACTCCATAGCACAGATGGCTATTCTTCCGCCCAGGCTCCGGCTGCTCTATGTAGCGGTGCCTCAAGACGTGGCTTGATTCCATGCAGAATTAATCCATTGGCTCGTTCAACCTGACCGTTGGATTGTGGATGCGCCACAGATGCAAGGTCAAGCCGGATGCCCTTCTCCCAACAATAAGCCTCCACTTCTCCGAGTGACAAGTTTCTACCGTTGTCGGTGATAATGCTATGAGGGAGACCAAACCTCACCACTAGATCCCAGACAAACCTGAGGGAAGTTGCCCCATCAAGCTTTCTAATGGATTTAGCTTCTATCCATTTAGTGAATTTATCAACTGCTACTAGCAGATGCATAAACCCACATGGTGCCGTCTGTAACGGTCCCACCATGTCTAGCCCCCAGACTGCAAACAACCAAGTTATTGGTATTGTTCACAATTCTTCAGCAGGAACATGTGGTTGTCGGGCATAATACTGGCATCCCATGCATGTCTCAACCAGCTTGTCGGCGTCCGCCTTTGCGGTCAGCCAGTAGAATCCTTGCCGGAAGGCTTTCGCGACCAACGATCGAGGAGCGGCGTGATGCCTGCAATCTCCGAGATGGATTTCGCATAGGATTTCCATACCTCTAGCTGGGAAACACACTTTAGGTATACACTAGTAGTGCTCCTTTTGTAGAGCCGTCCATTGATTATGGTATAGCCCTTCGCTTGACATACTATTTGCCGTCTTTTGACTTCGTCGTCGGGCAAAGTTCCGTGTTCGAGATATTCCATGAATGGTTGTGTCCAAGCCGGAGGGACCTTTTCCACCATGTGGATGAAAGATTCAACTCTATCCGGGTTGTCGATGTCGGCTTCCTTCACGGATGGTGTCCATAGATGCTTTAGGAAAACTCCTGGCGGAATTCGTTTGTGCCCTGATCCAAGCTTAGATAGCAGATCTGCCGCCTCGTTTTGCTCCCTAGGCACATACTTGACTTCGTAGCCCAAGAAGCTCTTGGATATCTCGTCCACTTCGTCTCGATATGCCTCCATCATAGGATTCTGCGCATTCCAGGTGCCAGCCACCTGCTGGGCAACCAAGTCGGAATCTCCACAGCAAACTATGCGCTTGATGCCAATGTCCTTGGCTATGCGTAATCCGTGAATGTGTGCTTCATACTCCGCCATGTTGTTCGTATCCTCGAAGTGGATCTGTAGAACGTAGTGTAGCTTGTCCCCTGTTGGTGACTGTAGCAATAAACCAGCCCCCAAACCATTGAGCAGCTTTGATCCGTCAAAGTGCATCACCCAGTACTCTGGTTCCGGCAACGGAGTAGCATCTGGCATCTCCGTCTAATCTGCGATAAAATCCGCCAAGGCTTGTGACTTGATAGCGTCGCGTCTCTTGTAGGTGATCTCGAAGGCGGCAAGCTCAATGCCCCACTTCGCGACCCTTCCTGTAGCGTCGCTGTTGTTGATAATGTCGGACAGTGGAGTCTTGCTCACCACTGTGATTGGGTGCTCCTGAAAGTAATGCCTCAGCTTCCGAGAAGCAAGGAATACTCCATAAGCTATCTTCTGGTAGTGCGGGTAACGCTGCTTGGACTACATCAAGACCTCGCTCACATAGTAAACTGGTCTTTGAACTCCATGCTCATAGCCCGGTTCCTTCCGCTCTACCACGACGACGATGCTGATTACCCGGTTGGTTGCCACCATGTAAATTAACATGGGATCTCTAGGCTCGGGTGCTGCAAGGATGGGCGCTGAGGAAAGAATCTCCTTGAGATGCTTCAATGCTGCATCTGCTTTGTCTGTCCACGTAAATTTGTCCACCTTCTTCAGCAACTTGTACAGCGGCATGGCCTTCTCTGCAAGTCGGCTGACAAACCGACTAAATGCTGCAACACAACATGTTAGTCGTTGAATGTCCTTTAGGCATGTCGGACGGTTTATGTTTAAGATGGCCTTGATTTTATCCGGGTTGACCTTGATTCCACGCTGGGAAACGATGAAGCCCAACAATTTGTTGTCTGGAACCCCGAAGACGCACTTCTTAGGGTTAAGCATCATGTTGTATTTCCGGAGATTATCAAAGGTTTCTTTTAAGTCGGAGATTAAGTCATTTGACTTTTTAGACATCACCGCGATGTCGTCCACGTAGGCGTGAACGTTTCGACCAATTTGGTCGTGAAGGAAACGTTGCATTGTCCGCTGGTACGTGGCACCTGCGTTTTCAGCCCAAAGGGCATCGTAACATAGCAAAACGTGCCGTATGGGGTAGTGAACGAAGTGGCCAGTTGGTCCGACTTCCTCATCTTGATCTGGTGGTATCCTGAGTATGCATCGAGAAAACACAAAAGCTCCGAGCCAGCCGTCGAGTCAATGACTTGGTTAATGCGAGGCAAAGCAAACGGATCTTTGGGGCAAGCCTTGTTCAAGCCGGTGTAATCAACGCACATTCTTAATTCTTTGGTTCCCTTTTTGGGGACAAGTACAGGATTGGCCACTCATTGGGTGTGAAGGACTTCTCGGATAAAACTAGCCTTAAGTAACCTAGCTATCTCTTTGCCTATGGCGCGTCTCTTCTCATCTCCAAAGCGTCGTAGAGGTTGCTTCGGTGGTTTGCATTTTGGGTCAATGTTTAAGCTGTGCTCGGCAAGTTCCCTAGGTACACCTTTCATGTCGGCGGGTTGCCAGGCAAAGATGTCCCTATTCTCACGGAGGAACTTGACGAGCGCGCTTTCCTATTTGGGATCCAGGTTCGTCCCAATGACGGTGGTCTTGGAGGCATCGCCTACCACAAGTTCCATCGGCTTGGTCTCGATGGCGGCCTTGAATGCTGGAGCAGAGTCGGAGATCTGTTTCCTTGACGCGGGCATCTCTGAGTCATCGACCTTGCTCTGGATCTCTTTGAATTCTTCACTGTAGAGGACAGCTTCCGTGAAGGCTGCTTCATTAATCTCGCAGTCCCTTGCCTTGGTAAAGCTTCCGGATAGGATGATGACACCGTTTGGTCCGGGTATATTGAGTTTGTTGTAGACGAAGCATGGCTTGGCCATGAAGGTGTGGAATATGTAAATGGCGCATCGGGTGTGAAGGACTTCTCGGATAAACCCAGCCTTAAGTAACCTAGCTATCTCTTTGCC
Source organism: Avena sativa (assembly GCA_916181665.1). Classification (NCBI taxonomy): domain Eukaryota; kingdom Viridiplantae; phylum Streptophyta; class Magnoliopsida; order Poales; family Poaceae; genus Avena; species Avena sativa. The sequence goes on from OV702297.1 coordinate 414,045,281, forward strand.
AATGGCGCATCTCTTCTCATCTCCGAAGTGTCGTAGAGGTTGTTTCACTGGTTTGCATTTTGGATCTATGTTTAAGCTGTGCTCGGCAAGTTCCCTAGGTACACCTTTCATGTCGGCAGGTTGCCAGGCAAAGATGTCCCTATTCTCACGGAGGAACTCAACGAGCGCGCTTTCCTATTTGGGATCCAGGTTCGTTCCAATAGCGACGGTCTTGGAGGCATCGCCTACCACAAGTTCCACCGGCTTGGTCACGATGGCGGCCTTGAACGCAGGAGAGGAGTCGGAGATCTGCTTCTTCAACGCGGGCATCTCTAAGTCATCGACCTTGCTCTAGATCTCCTTGAATTCTTCGCTGTAGAGGACAGCTTCTGCAACGGCTGCTTCGTTGATCTCGCAGTCCCTTGCCTTGGTAAAGCTTCCGGATACGGTGATGACACCGTTTGGTCCGGGTATCTTGAGCTTGTTGTAGACGAAGCATGGTTTGGACATGAACGTGTGGAATATGTCGCGGCCGAATATGACGTGCTACACGCTCTTGAAGGGTACCACCTCAAAGGTCATGCGCTCTTGGCGGTAATTATTAACATCGCCAAAGGCAACCTGAAGTGTGATGCACCCAAGGGACCGAGCCTCCCAACCAGGCACTACGCCGTGGAAGATGGTGTTGGTCCGCCTTAGGTTTGCCTCCGTCAAGTTCATCTTCTGTAGTGTATCCAGGTACATGATGTTGATGTTGCTTCCACTATCCACCATACACTTGGTGAACTCCACGCCATCAATCAAAGGGTTGATGACCATGGCGTATTTATTCTCCGTAGGGATGAGGTCTGGGTGATCCTTCCTATCCCAAGTAATTGGAACCTCTGACCAGCGCAGGTACTGGGGAACTGGGGGTAGAGTGGCCATCAGTATCCTCATAGAGGTCTTCTGTTGTCGGACGGTGGGGGTGCCAAGGAAAGTGTGGTAGACTGGTGCCTTCTTCACGAAGGGGTTCTTGCCTTTGTCGTTGCTCTTGGCGGCGTGCTTGGGTTCAACATCCTCGTCCATGTCACTTGAATCTTTGGACTCCTCCTCCTTCTTCTTCCCCTTGCCCTTGCCTCGTGGTATGTTCTTCCGACTTTGCTTGTAGCCGGACTCCGGGTCCTCCTTGAGGTCGTTGACGAACTTGCAGTGTCGATTGCTATGGGTGGCCTTGCCGTTGACATCGAGGTGTACGAGGCACGGCATATCGCGGTACTCTTCGTAGGTTTGGGGAACGCGGAGCGGTGCCGAGGTAGTTTCACTTCCTCGTTGCTGCCCACGACCAGCTCCCCTTCCTCGGCCACGTTGTCCGCCATCACCTCGTCCTGCAAAGGTCATGGCGACCATGTCGGGAGTTTGCTTTTCTTCTGGAGCGGTTTTCTGCTTTGTGCTGCTGTTCCTCCGAGCTTGAGTTGGAACGGCCGTTGCCGGGAGAGAGCTGCGAGCATCGTCGTCGGTGGCTGCGAACTCACTAGCCAACTGAATCATCTGGTTCAAGTCAAGCTGGTGATTGTCCTGCAAGCGCTTTAGCTTATGTCGGAGCAACGTGCCCCTTTCCAACCCATCGATGAAGGCGGCCATGGCGGTCTGAGTGTGTACTCCTGCGCAGGAATTCTTCATATCCAGCCAGCGGGAGAGGTAGGCGTGAGATGTCTCATCTTTCTCTTACACGCGGAGGGTCATGGCGTGACCTTCTCTTGTGTCCTTCGTTGCGCTCTTCATCATGACGGGTCTGCTCCATGTTGTCGCGGATGACGATGCCGCTCTGCCTTGGCGGGGGCATATCCATACGATGGTGAGCTTTGGGGTCTTCGCAATGTCGGGGGGAGCGGGGCGGTGGCGATGGGTGACGAGGTCGGGCCTTTTCTCCGTGGTCAGGGGATATGGGGATAGCATCCTTCCTGTTGCGCGCATCCCTTCATCTTCGTTCTGATGAACCCGTCTGAGACCCGACATCAAGAGGAGATCTGTCCCTTGGCGGCTTATGCTGGCTAGACTGGCAAAACACTGGGTCAAACTCAAGCCTTTGAGAGGTGGCCTTTTCCTGCTGCTTCACCACCTTGGCCACTAGGTCATAGACCTGGTCCACTACCTCGAGCGATCTATCCTGCTCCAGAAGGGTCTTGGCGATGGTGAGGTTGAGGAGTGGAGTGGGCATCACCTGTCTGCCTTCACTGTCAATGTATGGCTTGGCTTGTGCTGGCTTCGGGGGAGCCCATCCTAGGTTTTGCCGTACACCAGGATCATTGATGACGTGAGCCAGAGCTTTCTTGGCCTTCTGCTGCTGTAGCAGAGTCTTGTACTCGGCCTCCATTGCTCTAGCTTTCTTTATGGATTTTTGCGCGTTGACCAGATCTCGATCTAGCTTAGCGCCTTGCTCCGCGATGGCCTGCGCTTCCTCTAGTAGCTGTTGGCGCTTCTCGTCAAGCTGGGTCACATTCCGGATATGAGCTATGGTCAGTGGCTCGACGAGGAGATTGTCGTACATCACTCTATCAGCTGGAGTAACTTGGCCAGCAGCAGACGTAGATGCCGGAGGTGGCAAGTTTGCGGTGTTGTTGTTGCTCGGGCCGGTTCCGAGTTCCTGCGGCTGTTGCACTGGATTAGGCGGAGGGGGCATGACCTTTGCACGATCAATGTCATCAACAACAGGTGGTCTCTTCCCTTTGTCCAAAGTTGTAGGCGGAGCTCGTCCGAGTTGATCTTCATCCATCGTCGTCCCAATGGTGACGAACACCTCTCGAGACGTGACGGCGTTGTTGGCTTGCTCGTCGCGCGTGTACTCCTCCTCCATCTCCTGCATGGTGGAGTCTAGTTCCTCTGGACTGAAATATATCTCCTCTGAATCTGCACTAAAGTCGGCGTATAGCACGTCAATCACAGAGTCAGAGGGTGCCAGGACTTCCTCGATGACGGGGGGTGGAGGTGCAATAGCAGCGACGAGGACTGGAGGTGGCGGCGCAGCTGCGGTGATGGCGGCCAGAGGCGATGGTGGCGGTGGCTGAATCGGAGGGGCTCCGTCAATGAGCGCAAGCGCTGTCTGAGCGGCCACTTCAGCCTCCGCGTAGTTGTTGACGGTGCTCACCATGCCTTCGAAGGTAAGGCGTTCCGACGCCTGCTGCCGTCTTAGAGAATGTCGGAGAAGCGTGCCATGGTCCAGTCCTTCCACAAAGTGATACATAGCATCATCATTAGGGTAGTGGGCCAGATCGGCTCGTATACGGAGCCACCTGGCCAGGTGTAGAGGTCCCAACCTTTAATAAGGTAGAGATCCCTATGTTTACAATGCTAGTCCCTGGATCAATAGCTAGCATCCACAATTAAGATGTAATATCAAGAAACAAAGGTCATAATACAACTTTATAACCAGGAATAAAATAATTCATTACATCTTACATAGCTCATTTGGCTATCTCATTACAATGCAGCAGAAATAACTATATAGCATGGAGCCCTTCATCTTCAAAGTTCCACAGGCAATCATGTTGGTTGTATACTTGTAATCCTAATCAACACACTTCACTAACATCAAACAAACCTGCAACATAATAAGTTACAGCCACAAGGGTCAATACATTTGAATTGTATTGGCAAGTGATACTATGGTAGTATAGTGGAGTCTATCATCTATATGCATTTGGATAGGTGGAGCTTAGGCTTGCTTTGCTCAAAATAGATTTTCCTTATCATTTAAAAACACTAAGTTTTGTTTGGCAAAATATCACCCAAGGCATCCCCCAGTAGAAATTGGTGATCCTTAAACCATTGTTCAACCACAAGTTTTTAACTTAGAAATTAGGATGAGGAGATTCTTGATAGCTTCCATGTCTTGATGCTCAAATTGTCTATTGCCGGGGACACGGCTAAGTACTTAGATTTTACACTCTGCAGAGGTGGTGCACTTTCCCCACAAGACTAGACATGCATCGAGACAAGATCTTTCAGAAGCCTTCCCTTAGACCAAAATGGATGCGCTCCAAACCTACCAATCCCCTACCACCAACTGTCCATTTGGCTAAGTTATTGCAACCTATATGATCCAGGCAGATCCCATAATGCCAAGTGGCTGCACTTGAAGCTTCTCAACATTTGACATCTCAAATCTCTTTGTTCCTGGGTGGCATTCCATAAGTGAGATACACAAGGTAAACCATAGAAATGGTCCTTGTGTAACCACTCAACAAAAATCCTTCCAAGCAATACCATTCCACCCAGGTGATTCATTCACTTAGTTGTTTTATTAAACAAAACACAAGTCCTTGACTTAGAAATATTCCATAGCATGAATATAATCCACCCTTGTTTTCTACTAGCTAAGCTAAGCATGATAGTAGTAAGAATCTTAACTTAGGAAAATTCTACTAAGGTTTCATCTACTAGGATTTCCCATGGCATAGTTTATACTTAGCAAAAATTTCATGCAAGTCCTACTTAGAAATAACACTAATGCATAGTGAAAATAATGGGACAAAAGTATGAAGCACCACTTGCCTTTTGGTAGAGAATATAAGTTTACTCCTTGATCTTGCAATAGTCACACTCTTCAAAATTCACTACAATTCAATCAAGGCACAAATTCAATCTACCATTCAAGCAATCATCACATAGAATAATAAAAACAAAGCAATGCATGCAAACATGCCAAAGATTGTTTTATTTGGAAAAGTGGTTTCCAACAGGTTATAAACATTTGAAATCACCTATTGGTCATTTATAAAAGTGGTAAAACCAATTGATATTAAGTTAGTGAAAAATGGCCAATTTAAATTATTTTTGTTTTGTTAAAAATGATTTAAATCAAAGGAGTATTTTCTAGTGGTTGTCAATATAATTTAAACACAAAAGTTAGTGTTTATGGTCAAGTGTTTATTATTAAAACCATTTGCAAAAGGTTTTACTTATAAACCATTTTTATACCAAAGCAATATTTTATTTGTTTAGAAATGCCTTTAAACAAAGTAATAATTTTTCTAGAGTTCACCAAATATATTTTTAAATCCTAAAATTTGATGTTTAGGGTCATAGAGTTTGAACATATCATTTTCCAAAGGTTTTACTCAAAAAGCATTTTTAAACCATATTCAATATTTTTATTTAGCTAGAATTGCTTTTATTCAAAGAAATAATCCCTAGCTTCACAAAATACAATTTTTAAATCCATAAGTTGGTTTTTATGGTTAGTAGGTTCAAAACAATCCACCCACAAAGGATTTTATCACAAAAATAATTTTAGAATGAATTTTATATTCAAAATATGCCTACACATGTTTCTGCAAATATAACCAATTTTCCAGAAGCAATTTACTAAACAAAGTGCATGGTTGGAAAGTACTTGTTTTGCTGATACCATTGATATAAAATTTGCAAATTTTGGACGTGTGGATCAAAAGTTATGCAAATTACAAGTTCACACATCTAATAGAAAAATTTCTGATTTTTAAATCAAACTCTAGGCCACGTGATGTGTTCTGATTCGCCCATACCTATTCGTTCGGATCAAGCAATGTGGACCGCAGGATTAAAAGGTGATCGTGTGGCACAGAAGCAATGTACCCTTTCTCTATAAGTGAATCTAACGCAGCCACAAGATTTGCATCCAACGGCTCGCAGCACAATGACCACTAACTGGCGGCGCTGGCGGCGGCGAGTGGCGGTGGCGCGCTCGGCCAGTGAAGTTGCCGGCGATACAGAGGGACAGAGAGAGAGGGGAAGGGCTTACCAGGTTCGCAGAGGTGTGGTGATGCTCAAGGTGGTTGCAGGAGAGCAGGGGGCGCGCGGGGTTGTCGTCAATCTCTCGCCGGAGTTCGAGAGGGCGTCGGGTGCGCTCAGACGTTGTTGAAGGCGAGGCTATGGAGCACGCCAGAGAGAAAGAAGGGTGCGGTTAGATGCGCAAAGTCGTGGCGAGAATGCGTGTGTGAAAGAGGGGGAGAGGGGCGGTCAGATGCTACCTGGAGGTGTCGTCGGAGTCGAAGCAGACGGCGGTGGTGAGCTGGCGTTGAGGTTGCCGACGCTAGGGGCTCACGCGGCTGATCTCGGGGTACTGGGAGATGCAGGAGATGTAGGGGAACACGCTCGTGTGCTCTGGGGGGTGGGGTTGGCGAGGTCTGGCCGGAATCGGCTGAGGAAGGTCGTCGGAGCAGTAAGGTCGAGAGCGAGAATTCACGTAGTCTGGTGGCTCACAAGGCGGGGCGTGAGAGGGAAAAGAGAGAGGAGGATGGTGCGATTAAGGGGCGTGATCGCAGCGAGTAATGGTCATGGCGTTAAGGAGAATTTAATCAGTGGATTCAACCAGAAACGGCGACGAGGTTTGGGGAAAGAAAGGGTCCGCGTGTGAGGAAGATGGTCTGACTGGTGGGGTCATTCGTCAGCGTGAGAGAGCAAGAGGGAGTAGGGTCCAGCGGTCAGTGCCTGCACGGGTGTGAGTCTGGATGTGAACCATTTTCTGCGGGAGAGGGAGTGGGTTGGTTGCTGGGCCATATAGGTTAGTTGGGCTGGGCTGGGTTCTTTTTTTGTTCTGTTTCATTTTTCTTTTTTCTGTTTTCTTTTCCTGTTTTGTTTTTGATCAAATTATTTCAAACTCTTTTTCAATTCAAATCTTTCCAAACTTTTCAGTAAGTTTATATTCTGTTTAAATATTATTTTTAAGACCATTTTTAGAATAATTTATTTATTCATTTTATGGTTTTATTATTTATTAAAATAGCACTTGCCTTTACTCAAATAAGATTAAATATATTTTCAAAACTCTTTATTTGAATCCAAATTTTCACTAAACCTTTTCAGTAGGTTTTATTTATTCAAATGAGGTGCTAAATAATTTACTTTGAATTATTTGAAATATCTTTAATATGAGTTTTAATCATTTAAAAAGAGCATTTGTCTTCAAATAAATAAAATTTGATTATGGTTTTAATACTATAAAATTTTATTGGAATATTCTTTATTCATTTATTTTATTTAGATTTGGATTTTTATTTATTCCATTTGTTATGGACTTGGCCATGTTCTAATTTGGCTTTTAAATATCCTTTATTTATTTCTTTATCTTATAAAATCTATATCTTTTTATTCATAGATCCAAACTTGGTGATTCCAATTTGTAAAATCTTATTTAATATTTGTTTATCCTTTTATATCTCTTTAGGATTATTTTGCTCACAAATTGGTATGGGTTTTAGATAGGAGCTTTATTAGCTTTGGAAATTATTTCCATTATCTTATTAACTTCATATGGATCCAAATTGAATGAAATCAATTTCTATGGTTTCATAATACTTTTATTTATCAATCTTAATCATTTATAAATGTTTGTTGATAAACTTTTATATGGATCAAATCCTTAGTCTTTGAGAGATCTTGGAAGTGTTTTTCTTCCATTGGGGTTTTAGAGTTTTGGTTTATTTCCAAGTGTTCAAATTCCAAGATGCATTTATGAAGAATGCATTACACTTGATTTGAATTTAATTGGCTTCAAATTTTATTCCAAGTTTGTTCAAGATGGGTTTTAATGTTTCCATTTGGAATCAAAAAGTTTCTTTTCACCCTAAATTTCAAACAATTATTTATTTTGTTTATTTATTTTTCACATTTCAAAATTTGGAAAATTTTGGGATGTGACACCAAGTAGTCGCGGGGATTTTCGCCCTCTCTCTGAACGCAACACGCCAGATCGAAGATGGTAACCACGCCGATGAACTTGGATCTCTGTTGTCCAGACGCACGGGCGAAGCCGGCGGACTTGCAGCGATCTTCCACCGTTATATCCTGCACAGGGGCGGTTTGGGTGGGCCTTGAATTTTTCCGATCTTTGCTGGCAAACTCTGAAGAGAGATCCGACATCGATCCTTCCGCGAACGTATCCTGCCCAGAGGTGGTCCGTGCGGGTCTTGATGCTCCTTCGACTCCTACGGAACTTGTGCCCGAGTCGTTTTCGCCAATGAAGAGCTGGATGTCTCTGATAGGAACGATCGAACACCGCTTAGGGTTCGTCTTCGCCGGGAGGGACGATCAGAACGTTGGAGGAGAAGAGAACACGACCGATGGCTACGGTTTCGCCAATTCTCGCAAAGATCTTGGTCCTCGCTCGCTGAAGAGCCTGAAGCGCCTCTTGCCCCATGATGGGCGCCAACTGTCGTGGTATTGTCGACGAGTACGCCATGGAGGGATCCTCACAGTGCGTGTTTAGAGACGTGGGGGAAGGCGGACGGTTGACGGGTACGAGGTAACACAGCTTATCCAGGTTCAGATCCCACAACGGTGGCGGAATCCTACTCCTGCTATAAATCACTATAATGGCAATACGCCGAGTTACAGAGATAGGTTCGATGTGCGAGGTTGTCTGAAGTTGTTGCCCTAAAGGCTCCCATAGGCCCGACTTATATAGTCGCCAGGTCCTGGGGTTACAGGGAAAATACCTAGCCGGACAGGTTACAGAGTCCTACACCGTCTATTACTAATCTTGCGTGTCTTGTACTCCAAGGCTCCGGGTACGTTGGTGACTCCATCGTAGCCTTCCTTTATCCGGCATGGGCCTCCCTTATGGATCCATCTATCTGGGCCGCCCAGCAGGCCATGGGCCATGCTACCAACTGTGGGCCACCCGGGTTATCCGGATAGGAGACATGCTATGAGGATACCCATATAGCATATCCCCAACATCGTTATTAACAACATACAATGTCCATGATCAGGAAACCTTGATCATCTTGTTAATCAACGAGCTAGTTTATGAGAGAGGCATAACTAGGAACTTTCTGTTTGTTTATTAAACACACATGTATTAACGTTTCCATATTAATACAATTATAGCATGCAAAATAAACATCTATCATATACTTGGAATACACATAATAAACACTTTATTATTGCCTCTCAGGGCATATTCCCTTTAGTCTCCCACTTGCACTAGGGACAATAATCTAGTTACATAGTGATGAATCTAACACCCATGGAATTCTGGTGTTGATCATGTTTTGCTCTAGGGAGAGTTTTAGTCAACGGATCTGCTACATTGAGATCCGTGTGTAATTTACAAATCTTTATATCTCCATCCTTGACATGCTCACGGATGGAGTGAAACCGGCGCTTAATATGCTTGGAATTCTTGTGAGACCTTTGTTCTTTGGCATTGGCAATGGCACCATTGTTGTCACAGTAGATCACCATTGGGTCCAACGCGCTCGCAACCACACCTAGTTCGGATATGAACTCCTTCATCCAAACCGCTTCCTGAGCCGCTTCCGAAGGAGCAACATATTTGGCCTCCGTTGTTGATCCCGCCACCACAGGTTGTTTGGAACTCCTCCAACTAACCGCTCCGCCATTCATGAGAAATAAGTATCCGTATTGAGAATTAGAGTCATCCGGATCGGTGTCAAAGCTAGCGTCGACATAACATTTAGCGACGAGCTCTTCTTCACCTCCGTACACAGGAAACATATCCTTAGTTCTTCGCAAGTACTTAAGGATATTCTTGACCGCTATCCAGTGTTCCGAACCTGGATCCGATTGCTACCTACTAGTCAAACTAATAGCATGTGCCACATCCGGTCTTGTACATAGCATGGCGTACATTATAGAGCCTATGGCTGAAGTATAGGGGACTTTGTCCATTATCTCTATTTCTTCCGTCGTAGTCGGACTTTGAGTCTTACTCAATGTCTTGCCTTGCAACATAGGTAAGAACCCCTTCTTACTTCCTTCCATTTTAAACTTCTTTAAAATCTTATCAAGGTATGTACTTTGCGATAGCCCTATTAGGCGCCTAGATCTATCTCTATAGATCTTTATGCCTAATATGTATGACGCTTCACCTAGGTACTTCATTGAAAATTTGTTGTTTAGATAACTTTTAACACGGTTTAAAAGATCTATATCATTTCCGATCAATAATATGTCATCCACATATAATATCAGAAATGCCACATTGCTCCCACTCACTTTCTTGTAAATACAAGCTTCTTCATAAGTTTGGACAAATCCAAACTCTTTGATCACCTCATCAAAGCGGAGATTCCAAGCTCGCGTGGTTCACCGGTTCCACCGACGTCACCCTTAGATGTTGAATGGGGTAGGGAACCCTAAACAACACCTCGCCCTTTTCAAAGCTACATGCGGGATTGAGAGAAGCTTTCACAGTGGAAAATGCTTCGTGATGCTTGCTTCAGTCCATAGATGGATCACTGAAGCTTGCACACCTTGTTAGCATCCTTAGGATCGACAAAACCCTTTGGTTGTATCATATACAACTATTCTTCAATATTACCATTGAGAAACGCGGTTTTGACATCCATCTGCCATATCTCATAATCGAAATATGCAGCAATTGCTAACATAATCCTAACTGACTTTAGCATCGCTACAGGAGAGAATGTCTCATCGTAGTCAACTCCTTGAATTTGTCGAAACCCCTTTGCGACAAGTCGAGATTTATAGACGGTTACATTACCATCAGCATCCATTTTCCTTTTGAAAATCCATTTATTCTCCACAGCCTTTCGGTCGTGAGGTAAGTCCACCAAGTTCCAAACTTGATTTTCATACATGGATTCCATCTCAGATTTCATATCTTCTAACCATTTGTTGGAATCCGGGCTCATAATCGCTTCTTCATACGTCGCAGGGTCATCAATTTCATCAACCATGAAATTCATAACAGGGTTTCCATACAGCTTTGGAGCTGCACGCGTCCTGCTGGACCTGCGATGTTTGGTAGTACTCTCTTTTGGAGTTTCATGATTATTATCATTAGTTCCCTCTTCAACTAGTGAATCCAACTCCGGAACGACTTCCGGCGTTGCGCTACTCGCCATACTTTGAAGATAAGGTTCAATAACCTCTTCGAGTTCTACCTTCCGACTACTCACACCTTTCACGAGAAACTCTTTCTCTAGAAAGGATCGATTCTTGGCAACAAAAACCTTGCCCTCGGATCTGTGATAGAAGGAATACCCAATAGTTTCCTTAGGGTATCCTATGAAGACGCATTTTTCCGCTTTGGGTTCGAGTTTATCCGGTTGAAGTTTCTTCACATGAATATCGCATCCCCAAACTTTAAGAAATGACAGCTTAGGTTTGTTTCCAAACCATAATTCATACGGTGTCTTTTCAACAGATTTAGATGGTGCCCGATTTGAAGTGAATGCAGCAGTTTCTAGTGCATGACCCCAAAATGACAACGGCAAGTCTGTCAGAGACATCATAGATCGAACCATATCCAATAAAGTACAATTACGATGTTCCGACACACCATTTCGCTGTGGTGTTCCGGTAGGTGTGACTTGTGAAACAATTCCACACTCTTTCATATGAGTGCTAAACTCGTAACTTAGATACTCTCCTCCATGGTCGGACCGTAGAAATTTGATTTTTCTATTACGATGATTCTCCACTTCACTCTGAAATTCCTTGAACTTTTCAAAGGTTCCAGACTTGTGTTTCATCAAGTAGATATAACCGTATCTACTCAAATCATCCGTGAAAGTAACAAAATAACGATATCCACCTCGAGCCGACACACTCATTGGACCACATACATCAGAATGTATGATTTCCAATAAATCTGTCGCCCATTCCAGTGAACCGTAAAACGGCGTTCTAGTCATCTTGCCCATAAGGCATGGCTCACATGTATCAAATGATTCAAAATCAAGTGATTCCAAAATTCCATCCGAATGGAGCTTCTTCATGCGTTTAACGCTAATATGACCTAGACGGCAGTGCCACATATATGCGGATATATCATCATTAAGTTTAATCCTTTTAGCATCAACATTATGAATATGTGTAACACTATTATCGAGATCTAACAGAAATAAACCATTCATCATCGGTGCATGACCATAAAAGATTTCATTCATATAAATAGAACAACCATTGTTCTCGAATTTAAATGAATAACCACTTCACATCAAACACGATCTAGATAAAATGTTCATGCTTAGTGCTGGCACCAGATAACAATTATTCAAGTTTATTACCAATCCCGATGGCAAGTGGAGAGGTAGCGTTCTGACGGCGATAACATCAACACTTGATCCATTGCCGACACGCATCTTGACATCACCCCTTGCTAGCAATCGCTTGTTCCGCAGCCCCTGATTCGAGTTACAAATATTAGCAACTAAACCGGTATCAAATACCCAGGTGCTACTGCGAGCACTAGTCAAGTACACATCAATAACATGTATATCATATATACCTTTGTTCGCCTTGCCGGCCTTATTGTCTGCCAAATAATTGGGGAAGTTGCGCTTCCAGTGGCTAGTCCCCTTACAATAATAGCACTCGGTATCAGACTTAGGGCCAACTCGGGGTTTCTTTTCAGGCATGGCAACCGGCTTGCCTCCCTTACTTCCCTTTCATTTACCCTTCTTGTCTTTCTTGAAACCAGTGTTCTTATTGATCATCAACACTTGATGTTCCTTCTTGATCTCCACTTCTGCAGTTTTAAGCATTGACAAAAGCTCGGGGAGAGACTTCTTCATGCCTTGCATATTATAGTTCATCACGAAGCTCTTATAGCTAGGTGGCAGAGATTATAGAACACAATGGATGCCTAAGTCAATGGGAATCGATATTCCCAAGGACACAAGCTTATCGGCGTAACCCGGCATCTTGAGTACATGCTCACTTACGGAGTTGTGCTCTTCCATCATGCAGCTAAAGAACTTTTCTGAAGCATTGTAGCTCTCTACAGCAGCATGTGTGTCGAAAATCATTTTCAACTCACCCATTGTATCAAATGCATTGCCATTTTTGAAACCCTTTCGAAGTTCTGGCTCTAGCCCATACAATATGCCGCAATGAACTAAGTTGTGGTCCTCCTAACGAGTCTGATAGACATTCTTCTCCTTGTCAGGGGCATCATCAAACGGTGGGGGGCATAGCGGCGCTTCTAGCACATATTCCTTTTGTGCAGCAGAGAGGAGAATCCTCAAATTCATGGCCCATTCGATAAAGTTGCTACCGTTCGTTGCAAGTTTCTCTTTCTCCATGAACACATTGAAATTAAAAGCAGGTGGTGCCATCTACAACAGAATTTTTAAAGTTTAGACTAAGTTTATGATAGATTGAGTTCAACTAATCCACATTAAGAATGAACTCCCACTCAAAAACGACATCCCTCGTGCCTTTTTGGTGATTACATGAACCAAATCCACTACACCAAGTCCGATCATCACGAGGATCGGTGTAGCTTCAAAGGCGAGCATCAAATGGGCATCATATCTACTATATGACTCATGCTTAACCTTTCGGTCCGTGTTCCGAGGCCATGTCTGTACATGCTAGGCTCGCCAAGTAAGAACCTTAGTATTTGCGTGTGTAACTATCTTACACCCGAGATATGGTCGTGGATCCAAGAACACCCTCACGTGATGTCTTGGAGCGACGAAAACATAATCGGTGCATACTTAAGGAAGAACACATTCTTATCTTGATATTTAAATGAGGGATCATCTTATTATGCTAATAAAATGCCAAACAAGCAACATAAGATGCTATCAAACATCACATGTTTATAAGTGAAATGATATGGTTCCCGCATATGATCTCTATCATGTTCCCCGTGGTATGATCACTATCATACCTCTATGTGTAAGGCCAAGTTCTATGGAACTTACACGCTATGTGTGTTGTAAGAGTATCATCTCATACTTCTACTTACAACATCACCATATCATAACACTAGCCCAGCAACAATCTAAACTAGACGCCTCTAATTTATCCATTGCAAGTTTTACGTACGAACATGAACCACAACGAGGATAACCAAATTGTTGGCAACTCGTTGCAAATTAGATATTGACTATAGTAGGAGAGACAGACACCCGCTAGCCACTTATGCAAACTAGTTGCATGTCAAGCGTGGAACAGGTCTCATGTGCGAGGACATGTAAAGTTTGTCCGGGCCGCTTCATATCACTATGCCACCAATATCCAAAATACAACTAAGAAGCAATAACATGATCATCATCGCCCACATACTCATATATGTACTACCCGTGTAAAGCATCTACGCATAAACCTGGCTCTGATACCACTTTAGGGTTTGCAGCATAGAAAACAAAAAAATCCTACGATGGGAACAACTATGTACCAACATCTATCTACTAGATACAAACAACGGGCTGATGTATATCCGTAGAGAACATACCCTTGAAGATCGACAAAGCTTAACAAGTCTGAACTCGTGGTTGATGTAGACGATCTCTTGCCTATCTCAAGATCGAGAGGAAGTCCTTAGCATCGCAACTTAGCGGCGCATCCGTGCTCGCACACATGTCTGAGGCACCGAGCAACCTCCGCCTCCTTGATCCAGCGATGCAGCGGAAGCACAACTCTTTCTTTCCGAATAGCCACCGAGAACATGTATCTCGCTAGTCCGAGACCATGGGGGATAAATACTAGAGGGGGAGAGAGATCCTTCACAAGGAGGTGTGAGTGAGAGAGAGGAGAGGGGGCTCCTTTTATAGGAGGAAGGGGGGCACCCAAGGGGGTGGCCGCTGGCCATGGGGCTGCCCCCTCCCCTCCTTCCTTCATGTGGGTGGACACTCCACTCAAAAAAATCCTTTCAATTCCCTCCACTCAAAATTGATATTAAATTTCCACCAAATTTAATGCAAACTCTCATTAAATAAAACTCCTTTTATTTATTCAGAATTTTGTCAATTACTTTAATGACAAACATTCACATATAACCCCTTGCTAGTATTCCATTTCACATGCAAAAACACTTTCTACAATTTCACCCGAAAACATGTTTCGGTATCTAGTGAAATAAATTACTGCGCTTGTTATTCTTTCCGGCATGAAACTTTTGCTCCAATTGGATGTCGGTGTCTCTTAAGTGTGTCACCATATGGTTCGTGAATAATGTGGACATGACCGAGACCCCTCTCGGATCAATAATCAGAAGCGGGATCTGGAGACCCATACTGACTCCCACACATTCAACGATGAATTTCTTGTGATCGTCGGAACCATCTACGCTATTATCTTAATCCTTTTGTTTTGCGATATATTACCTAGTTTGATCTTGTTACTGACATGTACTCTTTTCTCGTTCCCGTGATATAACATTCTAGTGATCAAATCACTTGCTTGCAAGCTAACCAATGTGATATCACCAAGAGGTCCCAGAGTATATCTATTCGTCATCGGGATGAACAAATTCCACTCTCGATCCATGGGCCTCAACATAACACTTTATTAGTTCTGAACCCATCTTTATAATCACCCTGTTACGGTGTGACGTTTGATGTTATCAAGAAACTCTTCTGGTGTTAGTGATTGACATGATCTCATGGTCTAAGGATTAGGATCACTTCGTAAGCTATTATAGCAATATAAAATCAATGACTTTGATATTAATGCTATACTTCGGATGAATGTTCATCACACCATTACACTAATGTTGTGATCTCGTTATTAACAACATCCAATGTCCATGATCAGGAAACCTTGATCATCTTGTTAATCAACGAGCTAGTTTATGAGAGAGGCATAACTAAGAACTTTCTGTTTGTTTATTAAACACACATCTATTAACGTTTCCGTATTAATACAATTATATCATGCAAAATAAACATCTATCATATACTTGGAATACACATAATAAACACTTTATTATTGCCTCTCAGGGCATATTCCCTTCACCAAGAATCATCCAACATGCATAAACAGATGAAAATCCATAAGTAATACCTCATAATAAGACAAATATCAATGAATAGAGGTAAATTATGATATAGAATGGTGATGCAAATTGGGTGTATCAACTCCCCCAAGCTTAGACTTCGCTTGTCCCCAAGCGAATACTGAGCTCAGTAAACATGTCAACGGGTTTATGGAGTAAAGTGCCGATAAAAGAATACGAACAAGAAGCATCACACTTACCTTTGCACAAATCATAGAAGAAAACAACTCATGATTATATAACTTAGCTTGCAACCAAGCACAACAGTCACAAAGAGATGCATAAAGATAAATCATAATTGGGATTGGCAAACTTGTTCTTGGTCAGAGAACACCTGGCAAACAGTTTCACAACAAGCTTTTTGTAGAAGTTTGAAAACAGGAGCACTCTTTGCTCATAAAGATTCTTCACAAGTGAAAGCTTTCAAAGCAATACTCAATAGATAAGAGTTTTGTGCAAACAAGGAAGATAAAGAACATGATTGAATAAATCACCATATGAATGCTTGAATCACAACAACTCAAATGCTTGCTTGATATAGAGAGGAAATAGGTTTACTGACTCAACTTGGAAGTGGGAGAAAGCTCCCTTCATAGAGGGAAGCAGGGATTACAAGTCATAAAGAGCTTCCTAAAGATTATGGTACTTACTAGCTTTGAGCTCTCATTGCCCCTATCATAAGCATATTGAGATGGTTAAGGTTAAAGTGAACAAAGATGGAGTATATGTTTGACGAAATATAAGTTGGCAATCTCATGTCCCTTGAATACGAGGGCCACTCCTCATGGATACTCAACTTAGGGCCCAGGAAAGTTCTTGTCACTGTAAGTATTTGCATATCATTGAGAACTGCCAACGGGGTACCCCTTGCACATGGTCCAGGAGCTTTCCCATAACCAAAATGACAAGACAAGCAGACAATAAGCATCTCAGCAATCTTTTTATTTACTATGTGTATAGCTTTTTATTGAGGATGCTTCATAGATTGCTCACTATGGTGGTGCTACAAGTTTCCACCATGATTAGGCATGGCTTAGTGTAACACCCTCAGAATCGACCCTATGCAAGTTTTAGCGAAGCCCGCCAAACCCGCATAGAAACGATTCAAAGGTGCCCACCAGGCACTTTCGTGCGGGTGGAAAACGAAGTAATAACATTACACAACAGTCCTCGATGGGACCCACAGAACAGATATATACAACAACGACTCAAAGAGTCAAGAATACAGATATAATATACAAAGATCCAAATCACCTTGAAAATGATAGGGCGTCCGACTACGGACAAGAAGCAAATGGGGCTAAGAGCCCTGAAGAATAACCAATGGCGTCCATAACCCTGCCCAGGCCAAGCCGGAAGGGTAACCCTGCTAACGACGTCGATCCCAAAACCTGCTTAAACAAAAGGGGTGCCGACAAAGGGCAAAGGAAAAAGAGGAGCATCAGTACTGAGGCCAGTACACGGCGAGGCTAGAATTCGGCGGTCCTCGCCTACATAGGTATGGTGGACTGAAGCGGCAGCGGCAGCATGCTCTAAACAACCTATAGAGACTCGATACAACTGGCGACTATCAGAGAGGGGTAAGAAAGACCTATTCGGAACCAACCTGATTCTAACCCCAAACAATCCCATCCTGGTATTCCCCCTCGAGACCAAACGAGGAAGTCGACCGAGGAACTCACACAGTTGGCAGTTTTATTTATTCAGTGATCGTTGCAGCAATTACTAGTCAGGTGTAGATAATCATTCTGATAAAATAAGCAGTGGGCCGTTTTAGTTAACCATTTAGTTGTAGTTGCAACACTTACTAGTCAGTTACAATTAGCATGAGATAACCCCAAAACCCAGCAGTTGTTGGTACTTTTATTTAGCCATTCCGTTGTAGTGAAGCTGATTACTAGTCATATCGGATACAAGTCAATTCATAACAATAAACTTTAGTTATAGTTGTCTATGATCGAGAACTGTGCTCCAAGTCGTCCATAACCGCGGACACGGCTTCTCGAAAAGATTTAACCCTGCAGGGGTGCACCAAAGTATCCACACGCGATTAGCATGGGATATCCACATGCACTTCGACCCTTTTTGCCAGATCAATTAACATACACCCGTCGGTATGTCGGCGGGGCCTAAGTCATGACGTTTCCCAGACCCAAAGCAAGCACGGGGGGCCACCCCACTAAGTACACCCGCAACGAACTCGGCCGGGCTCCGAGACGGACTCAGGGTTTGTGGAGCCGGCTGTAAACGACTGGGAACCCGAAACTCTCGGGCTTGTCGATACAGCGAAAACGGGTCACGATCCTAAACAGTACAGTGTGCTATCCATCGCACAATTTAAATAAAGCAGTAAAACATGGCATAGGTACAGAATAGTAATAAAACCTCAAACTAGTTGTGGCCCCCAGTACAATACTTGGAATCAGGTACTAAATCGATGGGGTGCCCACACATCCCACATGTGGTTAGCGCGCTCGATCTCGGAACAGGTGTCAAGAACTCGGGGTCCTACGGGACACCAGTGAGCGGTCGGAAACCAAATATTGTCTATCACCCACCGGTGCCTCTGCATTTACCTACTTCAATTTTAGTTATTAAACAGTAATTAAAACCATGATCATCTCCAACATAAAGCATGCGGCAGAACTCCAACAACTGTGGTACTTGACGACACGCAACAGCACTTGAGCAAGGGACTACGACGCGCAAGTCCAACTATCTACCAATCAACAGGTAATAGGATGTGTCCAAGGCAATATAAGGCTGCACGGGATATCACGGGTACGAAAACTAGAGCATCGCAACACGGATAGCAATAGATCAACAGGAGGGAATAAATACTATAAAAGTAAGATAGGTAGAAAGGGGGAGATGCTCGCCTGAAAACATTGCTGAAGGTTCATCCGAAGATCGGGGCGAAGCTCACATCAACTCAACGGCCTTATCCGCGAAGAAGCAAAATACTAGAAGAAACACCGGATGCACTATTTAATACTACGGCAAAAGATCGAGCATGATGCATGTATGATGTATGGCATGGCAAGGGGCGATGCAATTAGGCAAGATTAAGCGGAACCGGGGTCCCGACCACTAAATATATGGTTCCAGTTGTTTAGATACCCCGCAATTTAAATGTTGGATTAACATGGCAAAAGATAGCACCGGTTCGCTACACCAATTTAAATGGGGCCAATATAAGACTCGATTTGCCCGCAGATGGATCCCATATTTAATTTTTAGGTGAATCGGCATAAGGCTCCCAAACCCACAACATGTATGCAAGTATGACAATTTAATTATGCAACAAGTAATATTCCTTATAAAATATAGGTCACGGAAAGAGGGTCACACTTTGGGGTTCGGCGAACTTGGTTCCAGGGGTGCAGGGTTCGATAGGGTTCGACGGGTCAGCGGGATCGGTCTCGAACTCCGGGATCAGTCTTCGGATTCCATGAAGTTCTGTCTTCGGAGTTCTTTGCTTCTGGGAATCTCGCAGCTTCCCACCGCACTGTCAAAGCACCAACACCAAACCACTTCCACCAACAGCACTTCTCCGATTCTACCTCACCACACCAAAACGTCTCACAGCAGCAGGCCAACACGTGCACTTGACAGGAACTTGTGGACGCCAACACGAACGGCAGCTGCAGGCCTCGGGGCGACGGGCTCGCTGCCGACAGCGATGATGCGAGGACGGGGTCGTCGGGCGGCGACGGTGGCCCGCTGCAGCGGAGGAGGCCGGCTGGGCGTCGAGGGCAGCGCGCGACTGGCAGCGGTGGCGGGCCGAACGCGGCGAGGAGGAGGGTGGCGCCGCTCGGGGCACGCAGACGACGGCGAGGGCGGCGGCGGCGAGGAAGGGGCGAGGCGAGCTTGCGCCGGCGGCCGGAGCAGGGCGGCTCGAGGAGGTGCGGGCGTGGAGGGGAGGAGCGGCGAGGGAGGACGCGCCGGCGGCGGGCGAGGCGCCACGGGCGGAGGGGCAGAGACGGGCGGGGTGGGGGTCGGCCTGCGGGTGCGGTGGTGCAGAGGGGAGCGAGGCGCCGGCGGCGGAGGCGGACGGAGGAGGTCGACGGCGCGGCGACCTCGGGGAAGAAGAGGGAGGCGCCGACGGGGCGTGGCGGCGAGCCAGAGGAGGGGGAGGGAGGCCTGCGACGGGAAGACGGGCGCGAGGTCGTCGGGGAAGAGAGGTGAGGAGAGAGAGGAGAGAGGAAGGGAGCGGGGACAGGTGGGGTCGGGTGGGTCCCAGCGGTCCACAGGGGAACGTGGCAGGGTGGGGGGCTATGTGGTTGCGTCTGTGTGTGTTGGGGTGGGGCTGTGGGAAGAGAGAGAGAGGTGGGGAAAGGGGTAGGATTAGGTGGCGGCCTGGGATAGGTTAGGGGGAAGGGGCAGGGTGACGTGGCGGGTTGCTATAGGGTGGGGTGAGGTGGCTGAAGGGGTGGGTAGAAAAAGGGTTTGTGGTGGACCGTTTATTCTGGGGGTGGTCGTTCGGGTCGAATCGGCCCGTTCGACTGCCCCACTAAAAATAATTAAATATTTTATTTATTTCAAACAGGGCTTTTGCAAACCGATAGCAGACAAAACAAAATAATCCGGAGACCCGGTTTTTGCGTTTGAACAAAGACGGGGCGTTTTAGAAAACACAAAATAGGTTTTTCTGCAAATAGTTTTATGCAAGCAAATGCAAGATGATGACGATGCTCAAATGCAATGTGGCAAGATGACATGAGCATGCGGTCATGATGATGCAATGCACAAAAACAACGCGATTTTCTAGTAGTGGTTTTGCGGGATGCCACAATTCGACACCACTAACAATGGATCTCGCCCTCGAGATCCGCCTCATGGTACCGGAAGGAAGGTCGGCGATCTGCGTCTTCTCGCTTCGTGTAGATATTCGCGACACCCCTAACAAAAGTTCTTGTTCCGTCTTGAAATCGGCGACACCACCAACAAAGGGTCGTCGTTCACGTTCGTCAAGAGAGCACTCCGGATAAACAACGGACGAAGTTAAAGGTAAGGCCACCTCTAACTATCGTGGAAGGAGTAAAATTGCATCGATCCACCATTCAATATACAAAGCAAATGATAAGAGTAGTGGTATGGTCGCGACTCCATCCCGCACTCAAAGCATTACTCTGTACACGAACAGATAGGTTATGCAACCAACCCTCAGGATTCAGACTGAAGATATCGACAAACAAGGTTCAGGAACAAAGGGGTGATGCAGACTCTGCATCGGATCTGGCGTAGATGATGTCGTCGCGTCGGAAAACACCGGTAGGCACGAGAAGGAACAAAGAGAAGTCCAACAGACGAAGGATTCCTCGGATAGCATGAAGACCGGATGTCGAAGCATCATTACCAAAGGAGGAAGCGAAACCCTGAAGGTACGACGGAAACCCAACCACGAGAAATCCTGGACTCGAAGAAAAGATAAGAGAGTAGATTCAAAACACGCAGAGGTAAGAGGAGAGCAGCAGAGGGGTAAGGAGTAAAATCAGACCTAACCAGAACTATCCAACCGATTTTTCAAAAATAGTTTTGACACTCTACTTCGGCCGTTAGCTAGGTTATCCTACAGGCTGGACTTGTGGGGTATCGTAACTGCTGGGCTCTGATACCACTCTGTAACACCCTCAGAATCGACCCTATGCAAGTTTTAGCGAAGCCCGCCAAACCCGCATAGAAACGATTCAAAGGTGCCCACCAGGCACTTTCGTGCGGGTGGAAAATGAAGTAATAACATTACACAACAGTCCTCGATGGGACCCACAGAACAGATATATACAACAGCGACTCAAAGAGTCAAGAATACAGATATAATATACAAAGATCCAAATCACCTTGAAAATGATAGGGCGTCCGACTACGGACAAGAAGCAAATGGGGCTAAGAGCCCTGAAGAATAACCAATGGCGTCCATAACCCTGCCCAGGCCAAGCCGGAAGGGTAACCCTGCTAACGACGTCGATCCCAAAACCTGCTTAAACAAAAGGGGTGCCGACAAAGGGCAAAGGAAAAAGAGGAGCGTCAGTACTGAGGCCAGTACACGGCGAGGCTAGAATTCGGCGGTCCTCGCCTACATAGGTATGGTGGACTGAAGCGGCAGCGGCAGCATGCTCTAAACAACCTATAGAGACTCGATACAACTGGCGACTATCAGAGAGGGGTAAGAAAGACCTATTCGGAACCAACCTGATTCTAACCCCAAACAATCCCATCCTGGTATTCCCCCTCGAGACCAAACGAGGAAGTCGACCGAGGAACTCACACAGTTGGCAGTTTTATTTATTCAGTGATCGTTGCAGCAATTACTAGTCAGGTGTAGATAATCATTCTGATAAAATAAGCAGTGGGCCGTTTTAGTTAACCATTTAGTTGTAGTTGCAACACTTACTAGTCAGTTACAATTAGCATGAGATAACCCCAAAACCCAGCAGTTGTTGGTACTTTTATTTAGCCATTCCGTTGTAGTGAAGCTGATTACTAGTCATATCGGATACAAGTCAATTCATAACAATAAACTTTAGTTATAGTTGTCTATGATCGAGAACTGTGCTCCAAGTCGTCCATAACCGCGGACACGGCTTCTCGAAAAGATTTAACCCTGCAGGGGTGCACCAAAGTATCCACACGCGATTAGCATGAGATATCCACACGCACTTCGACCCTTTTTGCCAGATCAATTAACATACACCCGTCGGTATGTCGGCGGGGCCTAAGTCATGACGTTTCCCAGACCCAAAGCAAGCACGGGGGGCCACCCCACTAAGTACACCCGCAACGAAGTCGGCCGGGCTCCGAGACGGACTCAGGGTTTGTGGAGCCGGCTGTAAACGACTGGGAACCCGAAACTCTCGGGCTTGTCGATACAGCGAAAACGGGTCACGATCCTAAACAGTACAGTGTGCTATCCATCGCACAATTTAAATAAAGCAGTAAAACATGGCATAGGTACAGAATAGTAATAAAACCTCAAACTAGTTGTGGCCCCCAGTACAATACTTGGAATCAGGTACTAAATCGATGGGGTGCCCACACATCCCACATGTGGTTAGCGCGCTCGATCTCGGAACAGGTGTCAAGAACTCGGGGTCCTATGGGACACCAGTGAGCGGTCGGAAACCAAATATTGTCTATCACCCACCGGTGCCTCTGCATTTACCTACTTCAATTTTAGTTATTAAACAGTAATTAAAACCATGATCATCTCCAACATAAAGCATGCGGCAGAACTCCAACAACTGTGGTACTTGACGACACGCAACAGCACTTGAGCAAGGGACTACGACGCGCAAGTCCAACTATCTACCAATCAACAGGTAATAGGATGTGTCCAAGGCAATATAAGGCTGCACGGGATATCACGGGTACGAAAACTAGAGCATCGCAACACGGATAGCAATAGATCAACAGGAGGGAATAAATACTATAAAAGTAAGATAGGTAGAAAGGGGGAGATGCTCGCCTGAAAACATTGCTGAAGGTTCATCCGAAGATCGGGGCGAAGCTCACATCAACTCAACGGCCTTATCCGCGAAGAAGCAAAACACTAGAAGAAACACCGGATGCACTATTTAATACTACGGCAAAAGATCGAGCATGATGCATGTATGATGTATGGCATGGCAAGGGGCGATGCAATTAGGCAAGATTAAGCGGAACCGGGGTCCCGACCACTAAATATATGGTTCCAGTTGTTTAGATACCCCGCAATTTAAATGTTGGATTAACATGGCAAAAGATAGCACCGGTTCGCTACACCAATTTAAATGGGGCCAATATAAGACTCGATTTGCCTGCAGATGGATCCCATATTTAATTTTTAGGTGAATCGGCATAAGGCTCCCAAACCCACAACATGTATGCAAGTATGACAATTTAATTATGCAACAAGTAATATTCCTTATAAAATATAGGTCACGGAAAGAGGGTCACACTTTGGGGTTCGGCGAACTTGGTTCCAGGGGTGCAGGGTTCGATAGGGTTCGACGGGTCAGCGGGATCGGTCTCGAACTCCGGGATCAGTCTTCGGATTCCATGAAGTTCTGTCTTCGGAGTTCTTTGCTTCTGGGAATCTCGCAGCTTCCCACCGCACTATCAAAGCACCAACACCAAACCACTTCCACCAACAGCACTTCTCCGATTCTACCTCACCACACCAAAACGTCTCACAGCAGCAGGCCAACACGTGCACTTGACAGGAACTTGTGGACGCCAACACGAACGGCAGCTGCAGGCCTCGGGGCGACGGGCTCGCTGCCGACAGCGATGATGCGAGGACGGGGTCGTCGGGCGGCGACGGTGGCCCGCTGCAGCGGAGGAGGCCGGCTGGGCGTCGAGGGCAGCGCGCGACTGGCAGCGGTGGCGGGCCGAACGCGGCGAGGAGGAGGGTGGCGCCGCTCGGGGCACGCAGACGACGGCGAGGGCGGCGGCGGCGAGGAAGGGGCGAGGCGAGCTTGCGCCGGCGGCCGGAGCAGGGCGGCTCGAGGAGGTGCGGGCATGGAGGGGAGGAGCGGCGAGGGAGGACGCGCCGGCGGCGGGCGAGGCGCCACGGGCGGAGGGGCAGAGACGGGCGGGGTGGGGGTCGGCCTGCGGGTGCGGTGGTGCAGAGGGGAGCGAGGCGCCGGCGGCGGAGGCGGACGGAGGAGGTCGACGGCGCGGCGACCTCGGGGAAGAAGAGGGAGGCGCCGACGGGGCGTGGTGGCGAGCCATAGGAGGGGGAGGGAGGCCTGCGACGGGAAGACGGGCGCGAGGTCGTCGGGGAAGAGAGGTGAGGAGAGAGAGGAGAGAGGAAGGGAGCGGGGACAGGTGGGGTCGGGTGGGTCCCAGCGGTCCACAGGGGAACGTGGCAGGGTGGGGGGCTATGTGGTTGCGTCTGTGTGTGTTGGGGTGGGGCTGTGGGAAGAGAGAGAGAGGTGGGGAAAGGGGTAGGATTAGGTGGCGGCCTGGGATAGGTTAGGGGGAAGGGGCAGGGTGACGTGGCGGGTTGCTATAGGGTGGGGTGAGGTGGCTGAAGGGGTGGGTAGAAAAAGGGTTTGTGGTGGACCGTTTATTCTGGGGGTGGTCGTTCGGGTCGAATCGGCCCGTTCGACTGCCCCACTAAAAATAATTAAATATTTTATTTATTTCAAACAGGGCTTTTGCAAACCGATAGCAGACAAAACAAAATAATCCGGAGACCCGGTTTTTGCGTTTGAACAAAGACGGGGCGTTTTAGAAAACACAAAATAGGTTTTTCTGCAAATAGTTTTATGCAAGCAAATGCAAGATGATGACGATGCTCAAATGCAATGTGGCAAGATGACATGAGCATGCGGTCATGATGATGCAATGCACAAAAACAACGCGATTTTCTAGTAGTGGTTTTGCGGGATGCCACACTTAGGCTAGCGGCCCAGGCGTTTCTCTAACACAGAATACAAACTCCATGGACTTACAAGTTCCCACTTCATTTCAAACCGGTAACATCCATAGACAAAAGAGCACGATATCAACGATGTACAGAGTACAAGTGCTATGTTGAAAACGTTACCTGTGACAGCACGGTTCTGGTAATCCCAACGTATAGATGCAAGCATATACAACTTCGATGTCCACAATGGTTCAAGTTTATTAGGGGCAAGAAAATAAAGTGTGCCATCAAGTTTAGCTTTACTAACTAGTTTTCACATAACAAAATACTTTTTAATTTGAAAGGTAGATGAAGCTTGAGAATTTGCTTGGAATAGCAATAGCTACTAGGTATATATGGTGGACACAAGTGGCAAAAGTTTGGTTTAAAGGAGTTTGGAAACATGAGAAGTAAGCCTTCTCAAAACAGTTTTTTGGCTAGCAAGGCTGGGTAGCAAGCAAGAGAGTTGAAAGAAACAAGCAAACATACAAGTAATAAAGCCAAACATGCAAGCCTCCTTGAAGACACAAAAGATCTTAAATAAATAATACTAAGATTATGAGCCAACAAGAAAGAAAACAAATGATACCAAATACATGTAAGCTTTTTCTTTCTCTTTTTCTTTCAAACCTCAAAAATTGTTGCTACTGACCAGAACTCAGTTTGCCACAACCAATTTAGATCCACTTGATTCTCCCAAAGTGGTGCCAATACTGATCAACAAGATCCATCATATAATAGAGATTGCAAACTAAAATAAAAAGTGCAAAAAGTAAAAGATGAGACTTCTCATTAATATTCACTAAAGGCACTCACACCAAGGGATACATAGATAATCAACTAAAGGAGAGATACTTCCACATGCAAACCAAACTATAATATAACTTCTCTACCACAGATATGAATCCACTAAAAAGGTAAAATATGAAAGATAGTGGTGGTGATACCGCGGCACTCCCCCAAGCTTGGAACAGGCCAAGGGGATGCCAAACCTGATAGTGAATTACTCCCTTGGTGGTGGTGGTGTTCTCTTATCATCATAAAGCTTCCAAGGCAATGGTTCCCCATCTAGAAAGGATGTCATTGTCTCTGCAATCCTGAAACTAGCAGCAAAGCTTATGCGATCAAATCTAGCCTCATACTCACAGTTTTGATTCTGATATGTCAAAGAGTTGTGCTTGCAATTGGTTAGTGGTCTGACGGAGTGAGAAGATCTCTTCTCGGATCTTAGCCACCTCTTCTTAGTGCTTGGTGATGAGTTCTGAACTAATCTTGTGAATAATATCCACTTCGCCCTCCGCCATCTTCTTGTACCTGAAAACCTCCCGCTCCAATGCTTCCATCCTGTCTTCCAGACTTCCTTCTCCCTTGGGGCCTTCAACTTCTTTTATCTGTACCTTCCCATCTTTGAGAATCGGCTCTTTTGGATGTATCTTCAATTCATACAGGTATGGTTTGAGAACATCCGCAGAGGAATCCTCCATGGGTGATCCAGAGGAAGACATTGTAGCTCCAAAACTGAGAAATTTGCCTGACAGAAACAGGTTGAAACAAAAACACGACGAGATCTCGATGCAAGAACCTCGGGAAACCCGGGGGATTATATATTACGAAGTTTCAACGCATATGGAAGGTTTTGACATGGAAACAATGCGGAGACGAAGAGCGAGGAGGGGAAACCCCCCTCAGGCACGGCCAGGCTAGGGCCCACGCCTAGGGTGGGTCTGTCCACCCCTGGCTCCGTTTCCTCTTCAGTTTCGTCTCGTAACTTCCCTTATGTATTAAAAACAACAAAAATATAAAAAGGTTGGAGTTTCACAAACCTTCTGTTTTCACCACTTTTACCTATCCAAAGACGAACTCTGTAGACTCTGGTGTTTAGTTTTCGATAAATTCTTCGGGAATCGTCATTTGAATGACATCAACATCTTTGTTATAGGAATCTCCAGAAATATAGTGTTTTAATCTTTGCCCATTAACCACCTGTGTTGTGTCATCCTTTAGAGAAGAGATTCTTATGGCTCCTGAGCGGTATACTTCCTTGATAATAAAAGGTCCTTCCCATTTTGAGAGTAGTTTTCCTGCAAAAAATCTGAGACGAGACCTATACAAAAGAACTTTCTCACCAACATGGAACTCCCTTTTTAGAATTCTCCCATCATGCCATCTTTTTACTTTTTACTTAAAGAGCCTAGCATTTTAATAAGCTTCACCTCTCCACTTATCTAGATTACTTAAGTCTAGCAGTCTTTTCTCCCCAACGAGTCTAAAATCTCTATTCAACTCTTTCACTGCCCAATAAGCTTTGTGTTCTAATTCTAAAGGCAAGTGACAAGCTTTCCCATAGACCATTTTGTAAGGAGACATTCCCATAGGATTTTTATAAGCAGTTCTATAAGCCCACAAAGCGTCTTTCAACTTTTTAGCCTAGTTTTTTATAGATCTATTGACAGTCTTCTACAAGATAGATTTGATTTCCCTATTGGAAAGTTCTACTTGCCCACTAGTCTGGGGTGATAAGCTGAAGAAATTCTGTGGTTTACATCGTACTTACCGAGAGTTTTTCTAAAACCCCCATGAATAAAATGAGAGCCTCCATCAGTCATGAGATATCTAGGTACACCAAACCTAGGAAAAATGACATCTTTAAGCATTTTCAAAGAGGTCTTACCATCATCACTGTTTTTAGGCATGGCTTCCACCCACTTTGTAACATAGTCAACAGCAACAAGAATATGAGTATACCCCTTTGAAGGAGTAAAATGCCCCATAAAGTCAAATCTCCAACAGTCAAAAGGTTCAATAACAAGAGAATAATTCATAGGCATTTCATTGTGTCTAGAGATGTTACCTACTCGTTGGCATTCATCACATGATAAGAAAAACTTCCTTGCATATTTAAAAAGGGTAGGCTAATAAAATCCAGATTGTAAAACCTTTTGTGCAGTCCTATCCCCTGCATGATTCCCTCCATAAGCACTGCCATGACATTTTCTCAATATCTCTTGTTGTTCAAACTCTGGAACACATCTTCGCATAATACCATCTACTCCTTTATATAAGTGTGGGTCATCCTAGAAGTAATGCCTTAGATCATAAAAGAATTTCCTTCTTTGCTGAGCTGTAAAGGTTGGAGGCAAATACTTGGAAACAATAAAGTTAGCATAATCAGCATACCAAGGACTCTCATGCGGACTTACCCTTATTGCAGCTAACTGCTCATTTGGAAAACTATCATTAACAGGCAATGGGTCAAAAGAAATGTTTTCCAAACGAGATAAATTAGCAGCAATAGGATTATCAACACCTTTCCTATCCATAATATGCAAATCAAACTCTTGCAAAAGCAACACCCATCTAATAAGCCTAGGCTTAGCGTCCTTCTTTGTCATAAGGTACTTAATAGCGGCATGATCAGTATGAATAGTAACCTTAGAGTCAACATTATAGGGCCTAAACTTATCACAAGCAAAGATTACAGCTAAGAACTCTTTTTTAGTAGTAACATAATTCTTTTGAGCAACATCCAGAGTCTTACTAGCATAATGAATAACATTCAACTTCTTGTCAACATGTTGTCCAAGGACAGCACCCACAGCAAAATCACTACCATCACACATAATTTCAAAAGGTAAACTCCAATCAGGTGGTTGGAATATAGGAGCAGTTGTCAAAGCCTTTTTCAAAGTTTCAAAAGCTTCCTTACAATCATCATCAAAAACAAAAGGTACATCTTTTTGAAGAAGATTAGTAAGGGGCTTTGAAATTTTGGAGAAATCCTTAATAAACCTCCTATAGAAATGTCACATCCCAAAATTTTCCAAATTTTTTAATGTGAAAAATAAATAAACAAAATAAATAATTGTTGAAATTTAGGGTGAAAAGAAACTTTTTGTTTCTAATGGAAACATAAAACCCCATCTTGAACAAACTTGAGTAATGTTTGAATCCAACTAAATTCAAATCAAGTGGAATGCATTCTTCATAAATGCATCTGGAAATTTAAACACCTGGAAAATAAACCAAAACCCTCAAACCCTAATGGAAGAAAACATTTCCAAAAGTTATCTCTAAGCCTATGGATTTGATCCATATAAAAATTTTCAACAAACATTTATAAATGATCAAGAATGACAAATATAAATATTATAAAACTTTTGGAAGAAAACATTTCCAAAAGTTATCTCTAAGCCTATGAATTGGTTTCACTTAATTTGGAGCCATAGACAAAATCTTAAGAATTTAATAAGTTAAGGGAATTGAATTTCCAAAGCTAATAAAGCACCTATCTAGAAATCCATACCAAATGGTGAGTAATTAATCCTAAAGATATTTAAAAGTATAAATAAATATCAAATAATATTTTACAAATTGGAATCATCAAGTTTGGATCTATAAATAAAAAGATATGGATTTTATAAGATAAAGAAAGAAATATTAATAGGAAATATTTAAAAGCCAAATTAAAACTTGGCCAAGACCATAAACAAATGGAATAATGATAATCCAAGTTCAAATGAAAAAAATGGATAAATAATATGGAAATAAAATAATATGGCCTTAACCAAATTCTATTCTATTGGATTAAGACAAATTCCCTAATAAGAATGATTAATTAAATCATGAGAAAATAGTATTTGGAATTTACTCAAGTGGATTTAAAAGTTATTTAATTAACTTAAATGGAATCAAGGAAATCACCTAAATAAAATTTATGGAATTAAAACTATAATTGATTTCATTGGAATAAAAACAAATACCCATTAAATGATTTATAAATCATATTAAAAATATTCCAAATAATTCAAAGTGAATTATTTGACACCCTATTAAATAAATAAAACCTACTAAAAAGGTTTGGTAAAAATTTGAATTCAAATAAGAGTTGAAATTATATTTAAAATCTTGTTTGAATTAAGACAAAGGCCTATTTTTAATTAATATACCCTAAAAAGAATAAATATATTATTCTAAATTTGACTTCAGAATGAATTATTAATCAGTATTTGAGTATACACAAAGTTTGGTTGAAGTTTGAATTCAAATTGTTGTTTGAAATAATTAAACAAAATCAAAACAGAATATTGGAAAAAGAAAAAGAAAAATGAATCTGTATAAAAAAATGAAAACAATCAGCCCAGACCAGCAAAGCCCAACTGGCCCAGCAGCCCACTCCCTCTCTCCCACGAGAAAAAACGATTCGCACCAGAGAATTAACCCGCACAGTGGATGACATCTGGACCCCACCTTTCCTCCCCCCCTCACTGACTAACCAGGCCCACGTGTCAGTCGTTGTTTCCACCCCAGCGACCAGTTCCTCCCCCTCATTCCTCCGGTCGTTTCCTATGTAATTTCGCAGCTTCAATTCATGTTGAATGCACGAGTAAATCCCGCCCACGTCCACGCGTACTTAATCGCCATGCTCCCCTCTCCCTTTTCCCCCAATCATCACCCCACCGGAGCCACCAGGCTGCTCTGATTTTGCTCGGAACCACAACTGCCTCTGACGTCTTCCGGATAGAATTCCGGCCAGCCGCCTTCGCACCTCGCCCCCTCGACCACACGAGCACACTCCCTGGCCTCTGGCGCATCTCCCAGTACTCTGAGCTCAGCCGCGCAATCTCCCTAGCGTCGGCAACCTCAACGCCGCTCGCCACCCTCTTCGGCTTGAACTCCGGCGAACTCCCCAGGTATCCTCCGTGAAAGAACATGTTGGGCCCGCATGTGTGGTTTTGGTAATTAATGACAATCTTTATGGACTAATGTGTGTATTAAGTTATACTTGTAGGATTTGTCCATTGGCATCGCTTGGAGCATGTGTTGGCTTCAAGGTCGATGAAATGCAAAGAAGATATGTTGTGCAAGCTCAATATGCGAGGTCGATGATGAGGAATTAAGAAAGGCGTTCCATCTTGAGAAGGGAAAGACCATATACATCGATCTCAAGTGGAATGCTCAAGGCAAAGGTATAATCTTGATAGGTTTTCCCTTTTGCCGGTCTCACGTTGTGTGTGTGAGACCGTGTTTAGGATAGATAATCGTACTATCAAGAAGGGCTCTCGTATGAGTAATTCGGTCACATCGTTCGGAGAGAGCTCAAACCTTTGCATACTTGCATCATCGTATTTGGTTGTTATTTGGTCTTATCCATGTGAGTATATAGAGCTTGTGGTAATCTCCATAACAAGCTCTTGTTCATCAAAATCGGATCTCCCATATGTATCTTGTTGCGATTTTGATTTATGCGGCTTTTCGGTTTCTCACCAAGTGAGGTATCTCACTTTATATTAATTGATACACTCCCACTTGGTGATAATCAATATTTCCACTTTTTATTGGGAAGCCCTTGTTGACCTTATCAAACGCAATTGGAATCGGGTCAATCGGAGTCTCCAATCAAAAGTTATGACCGTTTGTATATTTGCTTTATTTAAATTGAAAAAGAAAAAGAAAAAGAAAAATATCTTGTTTGGGCCGAGCGGTACTACTGTAGCCCAGTACCGCTCGTGCCTGACTACGCACAGCCCATTCCTGTGTGGCCCGGTACCTTCAACCGGTTCTACCGGACCGGCCTGGTAGTACCGCCCGGGTGGGCCGGTAGTACCGGTCGGCCCAGGATCACATCGCCCGCTTGGCCTAGCCGCCTTGCTCCTCTGCTTCTCGCGTGCTGGGCCTTGCCCTGTTTCTGCCTCACGCTCCTGTCTGCCCCTCGTGCGCGCCGCCGCCTGGCTGGGTCCCTCGACCAGGTCCCGCGCGCTGCGTAGCTTCTCTCGCACGCTGCCGCTGCTAGCCTCTCGCCCGCGCACGCCCGCGCATCTGCCGCTGCCTCAATCGCTGGCTGGGCCCGCTCACTGCGTGCGTGATGCTGCAGCGTCCGTTGCTGCTAGCTGGCCAGCGTCGGCCCAGGTTCCAGCACGCGCGCATGCTTGGCCCCTGCGGTGGCCCCGGTTGCTGCCACGCGCACTACCGCTGGCTGCTTTGCTTTTTCGCTGGTACGGGTTGTGCGGTGGACCGTTCTGAAAAATGCCTCAAACGGCTAGTTTTTTGGGGGCCCTATTTAAGGCTTTGTCCGTTTTCAGTTTAGATTACTCCTTCCTCGTCTATTAGGCTAAGCTTTGTCCACACTTGCTCTAGATCTTGTAGCTTGCCTAGTCTTTTCCCTCTGATGATTCTTGCCCATATTTGAGTGGAAGAGAGAGCAGGTCTAGATACACGTTTTGACCTAACTGATTCATCTCTTTGTGAGTGCTTCTTTGGGGATCTAGATTTTGGGGGATTTTGTGTCTCTCTTTGATTCCTCCTCTCTTGTTCCCCCAATAGCTTTAGTAGCTTTGTTGGAACTTGAGAGTGAGGGATTTGAGCACCTTTGTGGTGTTCTTGCCATTTGCATTTGATGCATCGGTTTGAGTTCTCCTCGGAGGATTTGGTTCGTCAAACTCATTGAAGCTTGTCCCTCTTGGGTTCTTGGAACCCTAGACGGTTTTGTGGCCTTGGTGGCATTGTGGCCTTTTGTGGCATTTGTTGGGAGCCTCCAATTAAGTTGTGGAGAAGTGCCCCAACCTTGTGAGAGGTTCCGGTTGCCACCGACAAGTGCACCGATAGTGGAAGCGTGGATGGATCCTGTTGGGGTGAAATTCACTGGAGAATAAGGGAGGCCTTTTGTGGCGTTGGTGTTTTGATACCACCCCCTCTCCAAACAAGACGTACTCCATGTTGGGAGGAACTCGGTAAAATATCGGTGTCCCCGCGTGCCTCAGTTATCTCTATACCCGAGCTCTTTACTTATGCACTTTACATTGTGATAGCCTTCGTGCTTGAAGTAATATATATCTTGCTATCACTTTGTTGCTTGTATTGCTTAGCATAAGTTGTTGGTGCACATAGGTGAACCTTAGTTGTTCTAGGTTGTGCTTAACAAAGTAAACACTAGTTTTATTCCGCCTTTGTTGAGCCACTCTAGGAAAAGTTTTAATCGCCTATTCACCCCCCTCTAGGCGACATCCGTATCCTTTCACTCCGTCTGCCCCTGTTTCCCCTGTTGATGCTCCTGTAGTCTACACTCTCGCCCGCGTCTAACGACACCTCTCTCTTGCCTTCGGGTGGCATGTAGCCTCGCCAACAACGACGACCAGAGCGTGCCCGACGCCGTGCAAACTTCGGCGAGCAATTTCCATCCACCCAGAGCGCCCCTCGACAAACAGACCATACCTTGAGCTTCGCCACACTCCTGCAAGGCTGGTGAGCAACCTCTCCCTCTCTCGCGCGACCTAGTTCACCGGCAAGCTTGCAGCCCAAGCGTCGCCGCCGCGCACCACCGTCGAGCGCCGCCAGACTTTGGTCAAACACCTGAGAGCCGTTAGATCATCATCCAGTGGATATGATAGAACTTAAGCGAAGAGGTATCTTTTGATCTGTGCCGCACGTTTTTAGTTAGATCTAACGCTCCACACTGCACGATCCGCACGAACCAGTACCAGCCAATCAGAACCTTCCACGTGGCTTGAGTTTTGTTTTAAAAACAGAAAAGGTTCTATTAGATGTTGATTTTGTAAAATTCATAACTTTTAATGTACACGTCCAAATTTTGCAAATTTTATATCACTGGAATCAGCAAGACAAGTACCTTGCAACCATGCACTTTGTTTAATGTTTTGCTTCTGGAAAATGGGTTGAATTTGCAGAAACTTGTGTAGGCATGATTTGAATATAAAATTCATTCTAAAATTATTTTTGTGATAAAATCTTTGGAAAATGGATTGTTTTGAACCTACTGACCATATAAACCAACTTGTGGATTCAAAAACATATTTTGTGAAGCAAGAGAATAAATCTTTGAATTAAAGCATTTCTAGTCAAATAAAAATGTTGTTTATAAAATTAAAAATACTTTTTGGAGAAAAATCTTTGGAAATGATTTGGATTAAACTCTCTGACCCCAAACACCAAGATTTAGAATTAAAAATGTATTTAGTGAACCCTATAAATATTATTGCTTTGCTAAAGGCATTTTCAACCACATAAAATATTGATTTGGTTTAAAAATGATTTATAGGTAAAATCTTTTGCAAATGATTTTGCCACTTATATAAAATGACCAATAGGTGTTTTAGAATGTTTATAACCTATTAGAAACCACTTTTTCAAATAAAACAACCTCTGGCATGTTTGCATGCATTACTTTGTTTATATTAATTTATGTGATGTTGCTTGAATGGTAGATTGAATATTGCTTGCTTGGTTGAATTGTAGTTTGAAGAGTGTGAATATTGCAAGATCAAGGAGTGAACTTATAATTCTCTACCAAAAAGGCAAGTGATGCTTCATACTTTTGTCCCATTATTTTCACTATGCACTAGTGATATTTCTAAGTAGGACTTGCATGGAATTTTTGCTAAGTGTAGACTATGCCATGGGAAATACTAGTAGATGAAACCTTAGTAGAAAATTTCCTAGGTTAAGATTCCTACTACTATCATGCTTAGCTTAGCTAGTAGAAAACAAGGGTGGATTGTATTCATGCTATGGAATATTTCTAAGTCAAGGACTTGTGTTTTGTTTAATAAAACAACTAAGTGAATGAAACACCTGGGTGAAATGGAAGGAATGGTTTGTGTTGAGTGGTTACACAAGGCCCATTTCCATGGTTTACCTTGTGTATCTCACTTGTGGATGGCCACCCAGGAACAAAGAGATTTGAGACGTCAAATGTTGAGAAGCTTCAAGTGCAGCCACTTGGCATTATGGGCTCTGCCTGGATCATATAGGTTGCAATAAATTAGCCAAATGGACAGTTGGTGGTAGGGGATGATAGGTTGGAGCGCGTCCATGCTGGTATAAGGGAAGGCTTTTGAAAGATCTTGTCTTGGTGAAACCAAGTCTTGTGGGGAAAGTGCACCACCTCTATAGAGTGTAAAATCTAAGTACTTAGCCATGTCGCTGGTAAAGGACAATTTGAGCATCAAGACATGGAAGCTATCAAGAATCTCCTCATCCCAATTTCTAAGTTAAAATTTTGTGGTTGAACAAGGGTTGAAGGATCATTAATTTCTATTGGGAGATGCCTTGGGTGATTTTTAACAAGCAAAAACTTAGTGTTTTCAAAAAATAAGGAAAATCTATTTTGAGCAAAGCAAGCCTAAGCTCCACTTAGCCAAATGCATATAGATGATAGACTCCACTATACTACCTTAGTATCACTTGCCAATACAATTCAAATGTATTGACCCTTGTGGCTGTAACTTATTATGTTGCAGGTTTGTTTGATGTTAGTGAAGTGTGTTGATTAGGATTACAAGTCTACAACCAACATGTTTGCCTGTGGCACTTTGAAGATGAAGGACTCCATGCTAAAGTTATTTCTGCTGCATTGTAATGAGTTAGCCAAATGAGCTATGTAAGATGTAATGAATTATTTTATTCCTGGTTATAAAGTTGTATTATGACCTTTATTTCTTGATATTACATCTTAACTGTGGATGCTAGCTATTGATCCAGGGACTAGCATTGTAAACACAGGGATCTCTACCTCATTAAAGGTTGGGACTCTTACAAGAAACCAGCATGACCGAGGATACTACGAATACCTTTGATATATCTAGGACAAGGCATCTTCTATTGCTTCAATTTTGGCTCTGTCAACTTCAATGCCTCTCTCAGAGATTTTGTGTCCAAGAACAATCCCTTCATTAACCATAAAATGGACTTTCTCCCAATTAAGAACAAGGTTGGTCTCTTCACATCTCTGCAAAACTTTATCAAGGTTGTGCAAATAGTTATCAAAAGAAGTTCCATAGACGGAAAAATCGTCCATGAAAACCTCCACAATTTCTTCACAAAAACCATGAAAGATAGCAGACATACATCTCTGAAAGGTAGCAGGAGCATTACATAAACCAGAAGGCATACGCCTATAAGCATAAGTACCATAAGGACAAGTGAAAGTAGTTTTCTTTTGATCCTGTGCTTTCACAACAATTTGATAAAACCTAGAATAACCATCAAGAAAGCAAAAGTGAGTCTTTTTGGACAACGTCTCAAGCATTTGATCAATAAAGGGCAAAGGATAATGATCTTTCTTAGTAACTTTATTAATCTTTCTAAAATCAATGCACATTCTATACCCAACCACTACTCTTTGGGGTATAAGCTCATTATCCTCATTAGGCACAACAGTTATTCTCCCTTTCTTGGGAACACAATGAACAGGGCTAACCCATTTACTATCAGTAATAGGATAAATAATGCCAGCATCAAGGAGTTTTAATACCTCATTTCTTACCACATCCTTCATCTTAGGATTAGACGGCGTTGGTGCTCAACAAATGGTTTTGCATCAGGTTCTATATTAATAGCATGCTGACATATAGTAGGATAAATCCCCTTTAAATCATCAAGAGTATAGCCCATAGCTCCTCGGTGTTTCTTAAATATCTCCAATAACCTTTCTTCTTCCCTTCCTGAAAGTTTAGAACTAATAATAAAAGGATATATTTTCTTATCATCAAGATAAGCATATTTAAGATCATCAGGTAAGGGTTTTAATTCGAAAACAGGATCCCCTTTAGGTGGTAGTGTGGTACCCAAGTCTTCCACAGGTAGATCATGCTTAAGTAACTCAGGCTGATGAAGGAATCTCATTTCTTTCCTTCATGAAGGCATCACTTTCATGATCTTCCATAAATTGCTGCAAGGCATTGTTAGGAGCAAGAGAAATAGCAGAAAGTTGTTCAACCCTGAAATCCTCATCAGGTAGTTCATTTTCATAAGGAGTTTTGGCAAATTTGAAAAAATTAAACTCATAAGACTCTCCGGCAAACTTAGTCAAAAAAAATTCCTTCCTATAGTCTATGATAGCCCCACAAGTATTCAAAAAGGGTCTACCAAAGATAATAGGATAGGTTTTACTAGCTTCTTTACCAAGTACTAGAAAATCAGCAGGATATTTAATCTTACCACAAAGGACCTCCACATCTCTTACAATGCCAATTGGGCAGACTTGCTCTCTATTAGCAAGGTGAATAACCACATCAATGTCCTCAAGCTCACAAGGACCAATCTCATGCATAATTTCCATGTAAAGCTCATAAGGAATAACACTAGAACTAGCACCAATATCACATAAACCATAATAGCTATGACTGCCAATTTTAACAGAAAGCACAGGGACACTAGCTTTTCTAACTTTCTTAGGATGAGAAACAATATTAGTAGCGTCTTCACAGAAGACAATATGCTCATCCTCTACATTTTTAGTGACAAGATCTTTCACAATAGCTACCACAGGCTCAATATTAATAAACTCATCAGACCCTACAATTTTCTTTGTGCCTTTACTAACCACATTAGCTAAAATAGAATGTTCCTTTACCTTGGAAGAAAAAGGGATCTTCTCAACATAAGGTTCAGACAAAATAGGATCAACAGTATAGACCTCTTCACCGGCAGGAACATGGGTAACAATGTCTTTATATGGAGCATGGTACTTGCCCCACTTTTTCTTGGGAATCTCAATATAAGAAGCAAAATCATTAAAACATTTCGCAAGAACTCGGGGACCAAGACCAAACTCATTGCTAATATCACGAAAGTCATCAGTTTCCATAAAAGATTTAATGCATTCATAATCATAGTTTATACCTGACTTTCTTCATTTGTCATTCTCCCAAGCTTCAGTGTTATCTTGAATACGGTCTAAGAGATCCCATTTAGCTTCTTCCTTCATACGTGTGAATGATCCAGCACAAGAAGCATCTAGTAAATCTTTATCATGAAGAGAAAGTCTAGCATAAAAGTTATTGAGAATAATATTGTTAGGGAGTTCATGAATAGGACATTTAAGCATTAGTAACTTCAATCTCCCCCAAGATTGAACTGTACTCTCTCCATCAAGAGGCCAAACGTTATATATAAGATTTCTATCCTTATGAATTTCACTGGGAGGATAAAATTTAGAGTAAAAGAGAGATACCATCTCCTCCCATTCCATGGATTGTCCATTCTTCAGCAGCTTATACCATTCTTTAGCTCTCCCTTTCAAGGATATGGAGAGTAACTTCTTCTTCTGTTCAGTTTTGATACATGCACACTTAAACAACCCACATAATTCATGGATAAAAAGCAAGTGATCACCAGGATGGACAGTTCCATCCCCAAAATAATAATTATCCATAACACGGTCAACAATACTTGTAGGTATATTAAAAGGATCTATCTCAATAGGAGGTGGTTCATCTACTACCCTAGAAGTGGTAGTAGTTTTCCCAAACAAAAAACCAAGTGGGTTATCCATATTGGAATCAAAGTAACAAGCAGTAACAAAAGCAATACTCACAGTAAAAGTTTCCCTTACCAGTTCCACTCTTCAATAGCGCTTCACTCCCCGGCAACAGCGCTAGAAAATAGTCTTGATGACCCACAAGTGTAGGGGGTGTATCATAGTATTTTTGATAAATAGGAGTGTCGATCCCAACAAGGAGCAGAAGGTGCTGAACAGTGGTATGGAGCAGGAAATCCCTGTGAATACTTAGCAAACGAATTTTTAGTGGTTTTCTGATAAAGCAACAAAACAAAGAGAAAGTAACATAAGTAACAAACAAACGGAGCAAGTGGCCCAATCCTTTCTTAGCAAAGGACAATCCGGTGGAAATACTTATAAGTACCAAACGTTCTCGAGGACACATGGGAATTCTGTCAAGTGCTTTCGCTGCAAATAACTGAGTACTCTTCTCTAGTGTTTGTAAGTGTTGTGTGGGTGAACCTGTGCTAACATATCGCCCTTCCTAGGACTAATACATACTTGTGATTAAACCCCCTGCAACCATCTGTAACTACAGGAAAGTAATTAAGATATGAATCTAACCACAACCTTAAACTCTGAGATCCTACACTCCCTTGTACAAAGGTGTCCTAACGGGGGTTCAGGTTTCTATCACTCCAGCAACCCCACGATTAGTATCCAAATACACAATGCATCCCCCTAGGCCCATAAATGATGAAGTGTCATGTAGTCGACGTTCACATAACACCACTAGAAGAATAGCACCACAACTTAATTACTAAACCATTGAATAATAACTCATCACAGATTCACTACTAACAACATGACTTCTCCCATGTCCTCAAGAACACAACGAACTACTCACAAGACATCATATGGATCAAGATCAAATATGATATGGCAATGGATAACAATCTAAACATAAACAATAATTCAATGGTTCCACTCACAAGCATCAACTACAATAGTAATCAACATCGGGAAAGTTCCCCCTATGAACTATAGCAATATCCAACACAATTGTTACAGCGGGATGGAGTGGTTGACGATGATGCTGATGGAGATGATGGTGTGGATGATGATGATGCTGATCCCGATGAAGCCTAGCTTGATGATGGTGTTGATGGCGACGATCTCCCCTCTCTGGGAAGGAATCCCCCCGGCAGAAATCTGTCTACCGGAGAGATTTTTCTCTCTCGGTGTTTTCTGCCCTGCAGAGGCGGCAGAAATCTATCTGTGGTCGCCCCCCATGTATTAGGGTTTCGAAGGAAAGTTATAGGCGAAGGGGGAGAGTCGGGAGCCAGGCAGGTGGGCCACACCTGCCCTAGGCGCGGCCTCAGGTGGGTCCGTGCCTAGGGGGTGTGGGCTCCCTGCGGCCCCCGTTCGCTCCTCCTTCTGGCTCCAGTCATCCTCCGGTCAAATAATACGTTTCCATATTTTTCTGATATTTTTCTGATCTTCGCGAAATTGCACCGAAACACCTTCTTTTCCATCAGAATCTAGACTCCGGCAGCTCATCCTCCAACAATCATCCAACATGCATAAACAGATGAAAATCCATAAGTAATACCTCATAATAAGACAAATATCAATGAATAGAGGTAAATTATGATATAGAATGGTGATTCAAATTGGGCGTATCAGACACACGCAAGCCACTTATGCAAAACTAGTTGCATGTCAAGCTTGGACCATGTCTCATGTGCGAGGACATGTAAAGTTTGTCCGAGCCGTTTCATCCCACTATGCCACCAATATCCAAAATACACATAAGAAGCAATAGCGTGACCATCAACGCCCACATAACCAAATGTGTACTACCCGTGCAAAATATCTATGCATAGATCCTTTGATACCACTATTGGATTCACAACATAGAAAACAAAAAATTCCTACGATGGGAACTGTATACGCCATGATCCATCTATCTAGATACAATCAACAGGTGGATATACATCCAAAATACATACCCTTGAATACCGACAAAGCTTTACGAGTATGGACTCGTTGGTGATGTAGTCGATCTCTTGCCGATCTCAAGATCGTGTGGAAGTCCAGCAACACCGCAACTTAGCGGAGCATCCATGATCGCACACGTCCGGGACCCCGACAACCTCCGCGACCTCGCTCTAGCAGTGCAGCGGAAGAAGCAAATCCTCGCTCCAGAAAAAACCACCGGGAACATGTATCTCACTAAGCAGACCATGAGGAATAGTACTAGAGGGGGGAGAGAGATCCTTCACGAGGAGGTGTAAGTGAGAGGGAGTCCTTTTATAGGAGGAGGGGGACACCCCAAGGGGCATGGACGGTGCATGGGGCTGCCCCACCCCTTCCTCCATTCATGTGAGTGGAGCTCCCACTCACAAATTTGACTCTCCATTTCCTCCACTCAAAATCCCACTCAAAACCCATTAAATTTCCACCAAATTTAATGTAATCTCTCATTAAATAAAACTCGTTTTATTTATTTATTTAGAATTTTGTCAATTACACTAATTAACAAACATTCACATAAAACCCATTGCTACTTTTCAATTTCACATATAGAACCAATTTTAGCAATTTCATCCAAAACAATTCTGATGTCTAGTGAAATAATTCCAGCGCTTTGATATTCTTTTTCTGGCAACTCATTTGCTCCAAATGGTGTCAATATCCCTTAAGCGTGTCATCCTACGGTTCAGGAATAATGCATACATGATCGAGACCCCTCTTCGATCAATAATCAGCAGCGCGACCTAGAGATATGTACTGACTCCTAAACATTCAACGATGACTTCTTGTGATTGAGAGAACCTTAACATTGCAACTAAATCCTTTAGTCTCACGATATTTTACATGTCGGAGATTAGATCATCGGTATCCCCATACATAGTTTGATCACGTTACCGACATATACTCTTATCTTGTTTCCGTGATATAACATTCTAGTGATCCCCATCACTTGCTTGCAAGCTATATCAATGTGATATCACTGAGAGGGTCCAGAGTATATCTCTCCGCCATTTGGATAGACAAATCACACTCTTGGTCCATGAGCCTCTACATAACATTATTGGAGTATCTGAACCCACCTTTATAGTCACCCAGTTACGGTGTGACATTTGATGTTATCAAGCTACTCTTCGTATGTTAGTGATTGACACGATCTCATGGTCTAAGGACTAAAGTTACTTGTAATTATGTTATAACAATTTAAACATAATGACTTTGATCATATTACTATACTTCAGATGAATGTTCATCACATCATTCCACCAATGATGTAAACTTGTTATTAACAACATCCAATATCCATGATCATGAAATCTTGATCATCATGTTAATAAACGAGCTAGTTTATATGAGAGGCATAACTAGGAACACATTATTTTGTTCATTATACACACATGTATTAACGTTTCCTTTTAATATAATTATATCATGTAAAATAAACATCTATCATATACTTGGAATACGATAATAACAACTTTATTATTGCCTCTCGGGCATATCCCCTTCACCAACATCACCACTTACTCGGCTACAAGAGGAACAAACACGAGAACTAACATGTCAACGAGTGTCTTCGACACAATAGAAGGGCTTCACTCAGCTATGGCAAGATCACGGACACCACATTTTCTGCTTAAGAATGCCAGAAAGAAATCTAAGCAAGTTGAGCCACCAACACCACCGAAGAGCTTCAAAAAACCGAGAAGAGGCGAAGAGTGAGTTTTGGGGTGGACTCTAAGTTGTCCAAGGCGTCTCAAGAGTCCATCGTCGTTGCCACATTTTCTTTGGTCTCTAGGTTGACAGAATTGTGACCGGTCAATTGCTTATTAAATAGCCCTCGAGAAATAAGTACTCTTCTAGAGAGACATTTTACGAATATAGTGCCTAGAAAAGGTATTATGGATATACTAGTAATGTACTCCCTCCGTCCGCAAATAAGTGTACTTCTAGCTTTGTCCTAAGTCAAACTTTAATATGTTTGACTAACTTTTTAGGACAACGTACCAATATTTATGACACTAAATTGATGTCATTAGATTTATTTTTAAATCTAGTTTCATAATATATCA
This sequence comes from Avena sativa, assembly GCA_916181665.1. Taxonomy (NCBI): domain Eukaryota; kingdom Viridiplantae; phylum Streptophyta; class Magnoliopsida; order Poales; family Poaceae; genus Avena; species Avena sativa. Next base: position 414,087,730 of record OV702297.1, read on the forward strand.
ATTTTATGTAATATATGTTTTTATATTTCTTTATAAAATTAGTCACATTTGGTTATATTTGACTTAGGCAAAAGCTTGATGTACACTTATTTGCGGACGGAGGGAGTACTCAATATGTTAAGACTTAGATTGACCTATGCCTGAAAGTACAAGTAACATGGAGTATGTTGTTGTTTCGTACTTATGAAAGCCACTTCAACAAGAACTTATTTAGGAGGGTGTTGCACTTGATTGAGGAGTGGCGGCAATCATAGGATCAACTCAACGCCAAGGTCCCATTTCCCAAAGGACGATGTAGTGATGGTACCCTCCGACCGAGGGATGGACAAAGCTCAACTCCGACGGAGCCATGGTGAAAATGCTTGGGAAAAGGTGGTGGAAGAGTGGTTGTCCGCCACCATGATGGAAGCTTCCCTTCAGGAGCATGCCATTTCCCCTCGCTGTTTGATCCAGAGCACGCAGATCTACAAGCGTCCATGCATGCAATGTCGACGGCAAAAGAACTCAAGCTGACCCAGGTGGTTCTAGAGATGGATAATGTGGGAGTAGTAGGGAAGTTGTATAATTTGCAAAATCCAAATCTATGTATGGACCTCTTGTTGAGGAGATCAAAGGGATGCTTCGGTTGATGGACAACTATTCGGTCAAATGGGCAAGGCATTTCGTGAAAGGCGCTGATCATATTTTAGCTATGAAAGGCTGCGATCTCATGTTTCTCCTTTGTGTATTGTGAACAACCTGGCATCCCATATGTTCGGCCAATTTGAATAAAATCCACATATATTTCCTCTAAATAAAATAATCACTTAGTTACAACTTACCTTCACAAAGTTCTCAAACAAGATGTGGATGTACATTGTTTGATGTAGTACATCTGACGCTAGCCCAATTGAATCTACATAGAAAGTGCGAATGTTTGCACACTCTCTTTGGATCTCACCTTCTCTTTTGTCTTTTGTTTTGTCTTCTTTAGTGTGCAAATGTACTTTCATGTGTGTATTATATAGTGACACACAAACTTTTTTTTGTTGATTCCCGATACGTCCAAAACGTATCTATTTTTCCAAACACTTTTGCTATTGTTTCTCCTATAAACTTGTGTGATTTGGATACAACTAACCCGGACTAATAATTTTTTTAGCAGAATTACCTTGGTGTCTTGCTTTTGTGCAGAAAATCAACTATTAGGAAAAATTCCGGAAAATATGCCAAAAATCCTATTTCACCAGAAGACTCACGGAGCCAGAATACGAGACGGAGTGGGTCCCCACACCCCCAGCCGCGCGGGCCAGGCCTAGCCGCGCCTGGAGGGGGTGTGGCTTCCCCAGGCACCCTCTCGGCCTCCCTCTTCTCCTATAAGATGCCTCTTGACCTAAAAACCGAGGGGGGTTCGATGTTTTTCCAGAAAGAGTTCTGCTACGCCGCCACCAGAAACCGCGATTCGGAACCAGAAACTCCATTCTGGCACCCTGCTGGGACAGGGAATTTGGAGAGGATCATCGCCATCATCATCAACAACGCCTCTCCATCAACCATCTATGTTTCCCTCATCCATGAGTGAGTAATCCCCCGTTGTAGTCTATGGGGATGGTAGGGATTGGATGAGTTCTATCATGTAATCGACTAAGATTGTTAGGGCATGGTGCCTAGTATCTCTATTAGTGCTATTTGACTTTGTTGCAACTTGTTGTGATTAATGCTTGTCATTAGGGCCCAGGTGCCATGATCTCAGATCTGAACTTATTATTGATTCATGATGATAGTATTGTTTGTGATCTTATCTGCAAGTTATGTACACATATCATTGTCCAGATCCAAAGGCCCCAAAGTGACAGAAATTGGGATAACCTGAGGGGATGGATGTGATGTGAGGATCACATATGTTCACGGAGTGTTAATTCTTTGCTCCGATGCTCTATTAAAAGGATCACCTTAATTGCCAGTAGTTCCCTTGAGGCCCCGCTGCAACGGGCTGACAGGACAAAAGATGTTGTGCAAGTTCTCATTGCGAGCACGCATGACTATATATGGAGCACATGCCTATGATTGTTTAGTACTTGGATGCTTTATCTTATTTATCTGTAATTGCCCTAGATCTTGAAGTTACTTGTTTAGACTTGTCCATGCAACGCCCGTCCATCCATCCCTATGCCTACTGCGCTCATATCCTATTGTTTGCTACTATTGTTACTATTGCTCTTGTTTTACTGCTACTGTTACTTTGCTATTGCTACTATAAAACTGTTGCTACTGATAAACTACTGTGAGCAAGAACTATTTCCAGGTGCAGCTAAATTGACAACTCAGTTGTTAAGGCTTGTAAGTATTCTTTGGCTCCCCTTGTGTCAAATCAATAAATTGGGTAATACTATCCTCGAAGACTATTGCGATCCCCTATACTTGTGGGTCATCAAGACTATTTTCTGGTGCTGTTGCCGGGGAGCATACCTTTATTTGTAAGTTCACTTGGATCTATTATTGTTCACTGTTATTCCTTTCATCATGGGGAAGTCTCGTGATGGAAAGTTTCCTATTTTACCATCCACTACAACAAGAGGTACGGTCCTAAACACCTCTGCTGCTCTTGATTCACCGTCTGTTATAAGTAAGCTTGTCACACCACCACATACACATGCTACACACACTGCTACTACTGCTGAATCTGAAACTGCTTCTGATACTTATGATGTTACTTCTACTGTGCTTGATGTGATTGGTTCATTAGGTCCTTTCCTAGATGCTACTATGGCTAGTCTAAAATACTGAAACTCCTAGTGAAGACACTATTACACCTGTTAGCTCACCTGAGTCTAGAGAGAGATACGATATTAATGATGGTTACATTGAGTTGACTGATGAATTTATTGAAGAGTGCCGAAACACACATGGTGCTAGTGCTATTAAGAGTCTCCTTGAGAGACGTACCATTATTCATAAATTGTCCTCCGATCCTAAGTTTGCCACTTCTCCCATAGATATTAAAGATGAAGATTATGATTTCTCTCTTGATTTATCCTATTTAGACATTGTTGATAAAGAACCTTTTTGTGGGACTGAGAATGAGAGTGATGTGGCACATATGAATGAGCTTTTCACTATGAGTGTTTTATTCTCTGATGATTTTAAGATGCGCAAGTACTTTGTTATTAAGATCTTCCCTTTTTCACTAAAAGGAGAAGCTAAAGCTTGGTTTAATAGATTACCTCCTGGATCCATTTATGTCCTGATTGTTTGATTGCTTCTTTCTTCCAGAAATATTTTCTCCTAGTGCTAGACATGCTGCTTTGCAAAAACTTTTTTATTTTAAACAGGGAGAAGAAGAGAAATTGCCTGAGTCATGGACAAGGTTCTGTGCCTTGATTCATGCACATCCTGGATGTCCATTGCCTAAAAATGAGCTTCTTGATATTTATTATAATGGACTAACTGATGATTCTAGGACATACCTAGATAGTTTTGCTGATTGTGCTTTTAGGAAAAGAACTCCTACAGATGCTGAAGAATTAATGGCTAAAATAAGCAAGAATTATGATGATTAGACTTCAACTGAGATAAATACACCTGAGCCTATTACTTCTGAACCAGTTGTGCCTGAACCAGTTCCAACACCAACACCAAAGAAGAGGGGAGTAATTGCATTAAATGATGAAGTGATGAAGGAAGCTGAGAAATGTCTAAAGGAGAAAGGTATTAGAGCTAAAGATGTGAAGAATCTACCTCCTATAGAAGAATTATGCAAGCCAATTCCCCACTCATCTACTAGTGAGGTATGCTCTCTCCATTTTGATGAAGGTGATATTCCCTATGGTAAGCCTCCTGATCAATGCTTAGATGAACTAGACACATTTATTGTTAAAGAAGATAATTTTAATAAACCAGTTTAGAATCATTTATTAGAAAACTCTAGAGCTATTAATGAGTTGAAAGATACTGTGGAAAGAACTGTTAACGATATTAAAATGCTTTGTAAACACTTTCAAATGGTTCAAACTCAAATTGATGAACTTGCTAAGGTACAAAAAGATATGCTAGTTAATGCCTCTGGTGATAAACATGCTTATGGAATTAGAACTAGGAGTGGTATAGCTACTTAAGATCCTTTATATCCTGAAGGTTATCCTAAAATAATTGAGCAGGACTCTCAACAAGGTGAAAGTAGTGGTAGTCCTCGTAAGAGAAAGAAAAATAAACACAAAATAGTTGAGGAACCCTCTGAACCTGTTGTAGATCCTAATAGTATATCTGTCTCTGATGCTGAAACTGAGAGTGGTAATGATAAAAACGATGCTCCTGATAAGGAGGAAGTTGAAGAAGAACCTAAGAACCACACTAAGAACACTAGGTACACTAAGAAAGATTTTATTGCTAAAAAACATAGTAGTAAGAGAGAACCTTGGGTGCATAAACCTATGCCTTTTCCCAATAAGAAACACAAGTTAAAGGAGGAAGAACACTATAACAAGTTTTGTGAGTGGATGAAACCTTTATTTTTGCAAATTCCTTTGACTGATGCTACTAAGTTGCCTCCTTATTCAAAGTATATGAATGATATCGTCTCTAACAAAAGGAAGATTCCTAATGAGGAAATTTCTACTTTGCTTGCTAATTATTCCTTCAATGGTAAGGTTCCAAAGAAACTTGGTGATCCAGGTATACCAACTATTCCTTGCTCTATTAAGAATACTTATGTTAGAACTGCTTTATGTGATTTGGGAGCTGGAGTTAGTGTTATGCCTTTTTCTCTCTACAAGAGACTCCAGCTAGAAAAGTTGATACCAACTGATATATCTTTGCAAATGGCTAATAAGTCAACTACTATTCCTGTTGGTATATGTGAGGATGTTCCTGTTCAAGTGGCCCATAATTGCTTGGTTTTAACTAATTTTGTTGTGCTTGAAATGCCTGAAGATGATAATATGTCTATTATTCATGGGAGACCTTTTCTTAATACTGAAGGTGTTGTCATCAATTGTAATTAAGGAAAAGTAACTTTTAATATTAATGACAAAAGCATACTGTCTATTTCCCCAAGAAGATTGATAAGAGCTATTGCCTGAATTCTATTGAAAATATTGAGAGCATCAAAGTTGGAGAAATATATTGTCCCATTCCACAAGAGAGTTTTGAAACTATTATGATTTGGACTATTGCTATCGAGTTTGAGGTAACACAATAACTTCATGAAATGCAAAGTTTTGTTTCATATAAGATTGTTTTGGTAATAAGACTTGATCAACCTTGTTAGCAAAGGGAATTTTATGAACAAAATAAAGCTTTCATAGTGGTTATACTTGCTCACTTTTATTTTTCTCCTCCCTAGTCTTTGCTTTTTCTCTTGTTAGCTTTAGTTTTGCTAGTTGTTTGATTGTTAAAGTGTCTTAGAACTTCTGTAGTTTTGGTTTTTGTTTGCTTTTGCTTCTTCTAAAAAAATCTTTTCTACGAGAAAATCAATTTTCATACCCTGAAAATTGGCCAAAAATATAGTTTCCCAAAAAATCCCAGAAAATTCATATTAAAATTTTCCTCGAAAAAGGGGCAGAGGGACACCTGGAGTGACCCAGGGGGACCCCCTAGGCCAGCACACCCCCTGGTGGCGCGGCCAGCCCCCAGGGCGCGCCTGGCTTGGGTGGGACCCACCTATGGCCCTCCAAGTTGCCTCCTTCCAGCCACTTCTTTCTCTCTCCCGAAAAACACCGGAAAAATTTCTCAAGCTCGAGTTCCTGCTATTCTTGCTCCTGATTTTCGATCTCCTTGCTCAACCCATCTTTGCTGCTGATTTTTGGAGGGATTGCTCCTTGGTATGTGCCTCCTCCGCTTGTCCAATTAGATTTGTGATTGGTAGATTGTATTTGAGTATGTTGCTGCTATAGGTGTCAGGTTGTGTGAGCTTGCATGCTTGTTCCATGCTTAGAAATTTCACTTTGATGCATGTTTAGCCCTCTAGCAAGTTCCTATAGTAGTTTCTCATCATTTATCAACTTGGAAATCACTTGGTTCAATTTTTGTCTAAAAATTTCAGAAAGGAAGATGAGTGCATACCCACTAAATCAATATGATTTGATGGTACCTGAGCCAATGAAAGTCCATCGTGAGGAAGGAGTCTTCCCTTCCATTTATCCATGCCCTGAATGTAGGGGTTCGTAGCATGGAAAACAAAAAAATCTACCGCATGCAAACAAACAAGCCAAGATCTATCTACTAGATTGTAGCAACGAGTCGATAGAGGAACTCACCCTCGAAGATTCCAAAGCAGTTAACGAGAGCAGATTCTTGTGGGTGATGTAGTCGTACACTTGCCGATCTCAAGATCGCGTAGACGATCCTTCCGGCGCTACGTTCCGGCAGCGCTTCCGCAGTCGGTCACACGTTCGGTACTCGATGAAGACCTTCCTCTCCCTTGTTCCAGCAGGCAGCGAAGGTTGTAGCACTCTCCTCATGATTCCGGCAGCACGACGGCATGGTACCGGAAGTAGAGGGGAGATCTCGCAGGGCTTCGCCTTAAGCTGAAGCGAGTATGGTGGACTATGAGAGAGGCCTTGGTGATCTAGGGTTTAGAGGGCACCAAGGGGAGGGTGTAGCCGGGAGCTAGGGTTTGGGAAACACGCCAACTCGCCGAGTTGGAGGTGCCCTAGGCGGTGGCACAAGGAGGTGGTGGCGCCGACGACTTGGAGGAGAGGGCTAGGGTTTTGGGTGTGCTGGAGAGGGGCAGCCCTGCCCCTCCTTATATAGGTGGGAGGGCGTGGCTTGGGAGGAGGGAGTCCTCCACCAAATCGGCCTCCTTGGCCGGCGGGTGGAGGGAGGGGAACTCCTCCCCAAGTAGGTTTCCTACTCTCCCTCCACCAAGCAAACTTGCCGTTTGACTTTTTCAAATTGGCGTTTGACTTTCAAACTAGGATTTGATTTCTCCCTTTATTTTTCCCAGCCAAGTGACCTAGTACATGATGCAACCATTCCACATTGTTATGACACTTTCATGTACCCTTCCCCTCCGGAGTGCCGGACCTTCCATACCCTTCTAGAACATTCCCGGTGAAAACACCGGAATCATTCCCCAACTCCGAAACAGAACTTTCCTTATATGAATCTTATTCTCCGGACCATTCCGGATCTCCTCGTGATATCCCGGATCCCATCCGAGACTCCGAACAACATTCGGTCTCTTTCTCATCATTCCATAACTACTCAACAACATTGAATCCTTAAGTGTGTCTCCCTACGGTTCGTGAATTACGCGGACATGATCGAGACACTTCTCCGATCAATAACCAATAGAGGAATCTGGAAATTCATATGGCTCCCACATATTTCTACGATTACTTTGCGATCGAATGAACCACTTACATACGATACCAATTTCCCTTTGTCTCACGATAGTTTACTTATCCGAGGTTTTGATCGTCGGTATCTCTGCATACCTAGTTCAACCTCGTTACCGATAAGTACTCTTTTCTCGTTCCCATGGTATGTGATCCCTTGTGAGCCAGTCACATGCTTGCAAGCTAATTGGATGACATTCCACCGAGAGAGCCCAGAGTATATCTATCTGTCATATGGATGGACAAATCCCACTATTGATCCATGTGTCTCAACCCATACTTTCCGAACACTCAATGCCACCTTTATAGCCACCCAGTTACGGTGTGGTGTTTGATGTCATCAAATCATCCTTCCGGTGATGGTGATAAGCATGATCTCATGGTCGAAGGAATTAGGTTACTATGTATCAGAAAGCTTATAGCAATTGAACTATTAAAATAACTTGATATTTATGCTACGCTTATCTATAGGAGTATGTACATCATACCATTCTCCTAATGATATGATCTTGTTGTTAATAACATCTCAATGTTCATGATAAGGAAACCACAATCATCTATTAACCAACAAGCTAGCATTATGAAGAAGCTTTACTAGGGACTCTAATTTAGTTTACAAATCACACAAGTATTAATGTTTCCTGGTTAATACTACCTCCGTTTCAGGGCTTAAGGCGCACATGTTTTCCAAAGCAAAGTTTGACCAAAAGAATTGAACAACAAAATCTTGATTATATTGTACATATTTAGTACAGTTGGATTCGTATTGAAAAATACTTTCCAGTGGTACTAGTTTTATACCAAAACTCTTTACGTATTTAGAGTAATTCTTGGTCAAAGAAAAAACACGCAAAACGAGAACGCCTTAAGCCCTGAAATAGAGGGAGTACTGTTATAGCATGAATGTAAACATTTATCATAAACATAAAGATATAATAATAACTACATTTATTATTGCCTCTAGGGCATATCTCCAACAGTGAATTTATGAGAGCCGCGAGAATCTTTCAGGATTTCCAGACTATGATTACTAATGCAGGGTTGGAACACTTTGTTAAAGAAGAACCATATCAGTATGTTAAGCTAACCATGGCTTTGGTGCAGGACTTCCGGTTTACTTGGTCCTCGTCTAATCCCATGGTCCATTATAAAATGTACAATATAGCTGTCGGCCTGCCTTTTGTTGATTTCTGTGCAGCTATTAGAGTGCCCCATTGGGGATCTTGTGAGAAGATCAAGGAGAGGCCTAAGTCACTTATGGATTCATATGCTGAAATTTTCTAAGGTTTCGACTGCTCGAAGTAAAGTGGTAAAATTCGGAACATTCAGTTTCCATCCATTAGATATTTTGTCTATTTCATTACCAAGTGTGTTTTTGCTAGAAAGATTGCGAGAAATTTATCTTCATTTGATCTAGCTTTTATCTCAGCTGCTTTGAATAGGGATAAATCTTATAACCTAGGTGCTTTGATAGCTTACCGTCTTACCACTAACTGTGAGAAGGGTAGAATTTGTGGAGGTCTCATTGCCTCTAGGTTGCTATCTTTCCATGGTTTAGAGCCTCACCATTCAGATTATCGGTTCCCCATAGAGAGGATTGATCTTGATTCCATGGCCCGCACCACCACACCCACAACACTGCCACACCTCCTGCCGCACCGCATCAAACAACCTCGCCTAGCTCGACTGCAACACGCACCATCGCGTCCGTGGACGCCTGCGTCCACCGCAGATCTCCTACGCCACCTTTGGAGGTTGGGGCCACCACTGGCCACCGCGGAGAAGACGATGACAAAAGCGGTGGGAAGGGCTCTCGAAGGAGGGGAGCTAGCGGCGGCTAGGATTGCCCTCAAGTCACCCGCAAGGGGAGATACGTTCCCACACTTCTCTCTTTAATCTTCGCATCTCCGTTCTCCCGTCTTTAGTAGACTATGCATAATATATGCATCTACATTGTACTCGGTGTTTCTTAATGGATTTAATTTTTTTTGGAGATTCCATTGTAAAGTGATTTTTTTGGGTGAAAACTGAAAGAATTCTCCTCTTCAATCTTCGCATTTCTGTTCTCCGGTTTTAACTAGACGATGCACAATATACACATATACAACTTCTATTTTATTAATAAAATATAAAAGGTTTGATAAGCTATTTTTTTTAAAAAGGATCATATATTAATATCAAGAAATACCAATTACATCCGGCCTCTGCAACAACGCAATACCCTATTAGCATTACGGATGCACACAGCCAATAAAAGATAAAGAAAACTAAGAAAATAAAAGACTACAGTGTTTCGGTCCTAGCAGCAACAGTACAACCACCGCCAATACAACACCTGAACTCCAGGCTCTTCAAAAGCGACGTCTCCAAGAAGGGAACAGTGCACAAGCGCCGTCGTCGCCCGATCAAAGATCTAGATTTTCACCTTGAAGATAATCCTCACTCTCAAAACAATGCTTTCAACAAAACCATTGCCAAACACATCTAGCTAGTACCAGACCTTGGGTTTTCACCCTAAAAGATAAGATTCTAAAATTCATCTTTGAACAAATATATTGAAACAGAGGTGGTATGTTCTAGTTCCACTCGGTATTTTTAAAGAAATTCTAGTACGATTAATAAGTGTCGTTATTTGGATCAGCTATTTTCAGAGATTCTATTGTAAGAGTATAAAAAAACTCCAAAATACCTTTTGACTTATACGCGCACGGCCGCACAAGAGCCACAAAAGTCCAAGCAGGCTAGCACCACGAGTCCACCCCGCCCACGCACGCAGTGAGGTAGTAGTAGTACGTACTGAGGCGGACAGAGCGATCCAGACCCATCCCCAACCTAGTCGCCCCTCCCCCCACGATTCAATTCCCCCCACCGTCGCCTCGCGATCGATCGATTCCGGTTTTGTCCTCCATCGCTTGGCGATTTTCGATCTCCCCAAAGCAGTAGCGGCAGCCGGCAGGCAGGTGGGCGGTTGGTGGCGGCTCCACTGATCCCAACCCAATCCGCTGGCCTAGAATGGCGGCCAATAATAGCAGCGAGGCCCCAATCCCGCCGCTGGAGGAAGCAGGAGGTGAGGGCGTGAAGCACGAGGCCGAGGCGGAGGCGGACGGGAAGGGGAAGGCGCCGGCGCAGGCGCAGGCCGCCTCGACGACCACCATGCTGCACCGGTCCGGCTCGCGCCCGCAGCTCGACCTCAGCGGCGCCGCCATCCACGGCACCCTCGAGGACCGCAACCCCACCATCCTGCTGCCCAACCAGTCCGACGACATCTCCCACCTCGCCCTCGACATCGGCGGTACGCTCGCGCTTTCTCTCCCTGAACTTGGCTCAGCGCGGCATCCTTCTCAAGCAATGTCCGCGTCGTTCTGTCTCTTAAGCGTATAGAGTGAGGTGGTTACAGTGGAGAGTGCAGTCAATGCATGGAGGAGCTTGCTTGTTTTCCTTATGATTACAGTGTGCTGATCAGTACTGACCGATCGTTTTGAGCTGCCTTATGATTGCTCCTGCTAATCAATGCTATTAATAACCCGGCCTGCCTGTTTGCTGATGGGCGTCGCCCTGCCAGCAGTGTCTCATGGTCGTCTCTTATTGCGGTTTTAGCATATGGATGAGATAATTATAGTGGAGTGGTGGGTGCCGGGTGCATGAATGACTCGGGGTAGTTTTCTATTTTTTTTTAGATATAAATAAATTCTGCAGATAAGTAAAAGATAGGAGATAATGGTGCATGAAAGATGAAATGCAAACGGCGATGTGTTGCTCAGTACTCCCTCCGTTAGGGATTATAAGGCCTAAGAGCTTTTTTAAAATGTTAGGAATTATAAGTTCTTTCTCATTTATTACCATCTCTCATCCAATGCATGGTCTTTTTTTTTCTCTTCTCTCATGCATGTATAACTATTGGTGCATGTAGTAATCAAGAGGATGAGTTATTGCTTTTCTTAATCCTATCAAAGTGGTCCATAGGCCTTATAATCCCTAACAGAGGGAGTACTGATCATCATGAACCCCTTATGCATGCTCTTTCTAATTGATCCTATTAATTGCCTTCATCTAGCTTGTTTTTTGTTCAGATGTTTTATTTTTGCTCATCAGTCTGAATGAGAGCCACAGTCTGTTTGTTTGGTCATTGAACTGTATGTTTTCCTCTAGGTTCTCTTATAAAGTTGGTATACTTCTCACGACACGCGGACCAATCCACCGAGGATAAACGCAAGCTATCCACAAAGAAAAGACTTGAGATATTTACAGGTGCCAGGAGGAGTTACCCGGTTCTTGGAGGGAGGCTGCACTTTGTCAAATTTGAGACTGGGAAGCTAAACGAATGTTTGGACTTCATTTCATCCAAGCAACTACACCGGGGTGGTATGCAATCGTTACTTCATTTTTAATGCTAATTACTACTAGTCTGGAATTTGGATTGTAAACAAATCAGATCTTGTATAGTGTGGTGTGCATACATATTCTCTATACTCACATTATCTTAAGATTATAGATAGAATTAGTGAAAACCAAGAAAAAAACTAAATTGTAAATAGAGTGGGAGTGTGCATACGTGCTAACAATTTGAGGGTGACTTGTGCATATTTCTTCTTCATTCGTCAGTCCTCTGGTTTTCCTTATTCGATGTGCTGATGTGTTTGTTTCATGTTTGCATCTTCCATATCTTTATTCTGATGTCATGCTTAAGTTTGCGTGTTCCATGTTTTTACTTGACATTCCTCGTTTTCTCCTGTCCATTTTGAAAGTGCACCATGTGTCAAATGTTGATGTTAAACACTAATTTGCATAATGTTCTAATTGCTGCCCTCACTATGTTGTAATGTATTTTACTGTTTTTTCACTTCTATCTTCTTAGAATTGAGTAGTAGTTATGCTGCAGGAGTTGATTCACCTTCATGGCGCTCAGGAGCTCAGCCTGATAACATTGTAATCAAGGTAACAACTAATGAGCCAACATCATCATGATTTATTGAAAATTGGTTTCTCATATTTCGAAGAGCTAGTTAGTATTCATTACACTGCAATCTGTTTTTCCTAATGTTATCTTGTTAGTGTTCATGGTTAGTGGTGGTGGTTTTTGTAAATAGGATTAGAATTTGTTCTGGCTCCTAGCAGATACCACTTTTTTAGAAAGCAGGCATCTAGCGGATAACACCATAGATGGTCTGGTAGTAAATTTCTTCCTCTCTCCTTAATTGCTTTTGAATTAAAATATGTTCAAATGGTCTTGATGGTTACTTTGCTATATAGAAGGAAAGTCTTCATGTTTTCTCTATTCTTCCTTTTCTTGATTTGTAGCATTAGAATTTCATGTTTTACTGATTATGATATTTTTTTGGAAAGGCAACAGGTGGTGGAGCATACAAGTATGCAGATCTCTTTAAGGAAAGATTGGGAGTCAGTCTTGAGAAGGAGGACGAAATGGACTGTCTTGTAGCTGGATCAAATTTTTTGCTCAAGGTTTCTATTAAACTGGCAATATTCCTAGTTAGGGTGCATCCTGCACTGCAGTTCCATATTGTTCATGCTGTTTATAGTGGATAGTTCGAAATGTATTGTCATCACTAAAGTGTCAGTGTACATCATCTCATAGGGTGGTTTCATTTAGATATTTAAATTATATGGTAGTTATTAAGTCTTTATTGTTTGCCAGGCTATACGCCATGAAGCTTTTACACACATGGATGGCCAAAAAGAATACGTGCAAATTGATCAGAATGATATGTTTCCCTACCTTCTAGTTAATGTTGGATCTGGTGTCAGCATAATCAAGGTAACTTACAAGTTGATTTTTATATTACCACTGGGATCATTGCTAATTGTACTTCTTGAAAGGTTGATGGGCATGGGAAGTTTCAACGAGTAAGTGGAACAAATGTTGGTGGCGGTACATACTGGGGATTGGGGAGGTTAATGACAGAGTGCAAGAGGTGCCATTTCTGTTTGTTCACAGATATCATACTTTCCTTCACAGAAGTTTGAAATCTTGAATCTGTTTCAGTTTTGACGAGTTACTAGAGTTGAGCCAACGTGGAGACAACAGCACCATTGACATGCTTGTAGGAGATATATATGGTGGTCTGGACTACTCCAAGGTAATTATTAGCATTGATTGGAAACTATTTTATCATTTTTATGCCCCCTTTTAAGTTATTATAGACATAGACTTAGGTAGTGAAAATTGCCTACCATAAGTGGTACTAATGGATATCATTTGCCGTGTGAATGTCCTGAATTCTTTTTTTGCGACGTACTAATCCTTGTATGCTTGTGGTGTCTGGCAGATTGGCCTTTCAGCGTCAACAATTGCCTCTAGTTTTGGCAAGACAATTTCAGATAACAAGGAGCTATCAGAATATAGACCCGAGGACATCTCACTCTCTCTCTTACGGATGATTTCATACAATATTGGCCAGGTATCTTGTTGATGTTTGCTATGACTAAGCAAATGCTGAGTAGATTGGCATAGTATCTTGATAAGGATGCCTCAGCCATTTCTGCTTCAAAGTTTTCATAGATATTCAAACCAATGTTCTTGTTGGCTTCAAAAGTTCGAGCCAGTGATCTATACACTGAAGCTTGGGAGCTTACCTGAACAGAGCCTTGTCTTACTCTTTATATTCTGAAACTCAATTATCCAACACTGAACAGTAGCATTCTTCTGTGGAAAGAAACAATATAATGAATTTCAGCTTGTGTTTGTTATCTAGTGAAATTTGTAGAAATCTATGCTATTATTCGTAGGCATTGGTGGATTTGAAAACATAATGAGCCCAGGAGCTAGCACTGTTTATGATGATATCATATTACAGTACTAAACAATGTATTCAAATTTAAATAGGTTCTTCTTTCGTCAAAGGCCGAACACCACTTAGCATGGTGTTCAATGAACTCAGGTCTTCTGTTTTAGGTGTTGTAATGTAACAAAGATGGTGTATCTTGGAGTTTATGATCCCTTTTATTAAAAGAGCACACATAACCTTTAGCTCCAAAATTCAGTTAGGTTTACTACTCAGCCACTAGGTCTTAGGAGAAACTGGGTGTCCACTGTCCGGTACCAGTTTCATAGTACATGCAACATTGTATGATGTAGAAGTTGCTGGACTCATCTTTTTGTTGTTGTTGTAGATTTCCTATCTAAATGCACTTCGTTATGGACTAAAGAGGATACTTTTTGGTGGATTCTTCATTCGTGGCCATGCTTACACCATGGACACCATTTCTTTTGCAGTACATTTCTGGTAAACATTCCAAAAGCATTTTAGTTTTGAATGTGTTGCCACCCTAATGTAGTTAATTGTGAAAATTCTCCCCCATGTCGTATTCGTATAATATGTTCCTGCAACCATTGTTTTGGAAAGGTCAAAGGGAGAAGCAAAAGCCATGTTTCTTCGTCATGAGGGTTTTCTAGGAGCACTTGGCGCGTTTATGAGTTACGAGAAGCATGGTCTTGATGACTTGAGTGCACATCACTTAGTTGAGCGTTTCCCAATGGGTGCGCCATATGTTGGTGGGAAGATTCATGGGCCTCCTCTGGGGGATCTCAATGAAAAGGCAAGAACATCTTTTCTTGATTATGGACATTTTATTACATCTGTTCTGTATGGACTGCAAGATCAATAAGTTTTGATATGGAACTCTACTTGTCAGATATCATGGATGGAGAAGTTTGTGCAGAAAGGTACTCAGATTACAGCACCTGTACCTATGGGAGCTCCTGCTACTACAGGCATGGGAGGCTTTGAAAGGCCAACTTCCAAGGGTGACATTTTGCGGTCTGATGCAAGTGCAGCTTTAAATGTTGGTGTTCTCCATCTTGTACCATCACTGGATGTCTTCCCATTGTTAGAAGACCCAAAGACGTAAGCCACAACTATTTAGCTCTCATCCCTACCATGTCTAATAATTTTTAGAATATCAAGGGTCTGCGGCTAGATAATTGGATTCGATTTCTCAACCCTAAGAAGACCAAATCAAACTATTATAGTATGTTCAGTATAAAAGTTGGAGCTCCACTTTCATTGCCCCAAAGACTCCAAAAGTTATGAGTTGATAATTTCCTCCAAAGCTTATACTTAAATAAACCTAACCACTCTGTGAAGCATCTACTTCTAACTATGGGGCAAAAAGTTACAGACGCTTCACCATACTACCTCTGTCCGCGAATAAGTGTACTTCTAGCTTTTGTCAACTTTATAGGGAAAATTAGCAGCATTTATGACACTAGATTAGTATCACTAGATCTGTCTTGAAACGTAGTTTCATAATATACCAATTTGATATCATATATGCTGTTCTTTTCGATAAAGTTGCTCAAAATTTAAGTTTGACTTGGAACAAAAGCTGAAAGTACACTTATTCGCGGATGGAGGGGTATAGCCAAGATTGTGATCTCCATGACAAAAAAGAAAACTGTGCCTCAGCCAAACAGGTCTTTGTTCGAGCCGAAAAAATTCCTCAAGTCTTGGTTACATGTGGATATTGCTTGGGGGTCAAGTGGTTTTATTATATGTTAGCTTGGCAGTGAAAGAACAAATGCTATCATGTATAACATAAATATTTATTATGGGTGAATTGTAACATACAATTTGTACTGCAGGTATGAGCCAAACACAATCGATCTCGACCATAATGAGTTCAAGTATTCTCCCTTTCCTTATCTATAAATATAATATAGGAACTGGATTCTGATGATTCCCTTAATGATGTCTGAGATGTATCCTGCTAGGTACTGGTTCACTGTTTTGTCAGACCATCTACCAGATCTTGTGGAGAAGGTACGATCCACTTCTTTTAGATACCCTTCTATAACTTAGTTACACGACATGACATCTGAAGTTTGTTTCACTGCATGCCATTATGATAATAATAGACTGTCTGAATATTTATAAGCCAATCTATTACTGAGGTATGGGTTAGTATGTCAGCCTGCAGGCATGTGTCATGTGGTGCCATCATTGTAGCCACTGCTACGAGTTCAATGAAGGGCTGGCCATGGTTTTTAAGGCGTTAAGGCGTCTTAAGGCGACCTAGGGGCGCTCTGACGCCTAGGCAACGCCTAGGCAGGCGCTTTGGACGCCTAGGCGCCTAAAGCGGCCATTTTTGCAAGGCGGAGGAGGGGCGCCTGGACGCCTAAGCGTCGCCTTTAAAACCATGGGGCTGGCCGAACCTGTCAAGTCTTTGATAGTATTAGTTTACTATTAAAACTATTATTTTTTTCTACTTTACCTCCAAGTCATGTTAGCTCTTTGGATAATTAAGCATGCATTCCACCTACAGTAGATATCTATTAAAAATTCTAATGTCCTTGTTAAGCACTGTTTAATTTTTCCTGAAACCGGGGCATGAGCTTAAGAAGAAAGCATAATAGCCCAGTTAATTAAGGGAATACCCGGTGAAAACCAATACAATAGGCTCAACACCTAGCTAAATCAGGCATGGAGCCTCTGTTAATGTTAAAGTTAATAGTGAAGCTCTGCTAGCTCCTAGATTCACAGTTCAGACAGTAAGAGACAATAAAATTGGTACAGTAACAGTGCGTGGATTTATAGTAAATTGTATGTGGATACTTGAGATTTATTTCTCTGTGACTAAATTCTGCATACTTATGTTTGCAGGCAGTTGCTAGTGAAGGTGGGACTGATGACGCCAAACGACGGGGAGATGCGTTTGCACATGCCTTTTCTGCTCATTTAGCAAGGTACACATTGCAATTGTATAGCATTATTAATTGGTTCACTACCACAACTATAACTTGCCACACTTTCTTGGATTCATGGCCCATGTATTGGAGACTCATTTTATTAGTTAAGCTTGCCACACTTGTGGATCCTTTTTTCTTGGCCACAAGTTAGCTGAAACGTTTGGCATACTCAGCTTATTCTTAGCCTTAGACTAAACGTCTCTATTGTCTGCATTGTGCAATTTCACTTTGTTACCTTACTTTTGTGTTAAGTTTAGGTTGATGGAGGAGCCTGCTGCTTATGGGAAGTTCGGTTTAGCCAACCTGCTGGAGTTGAGAGAGGAATGTTTGAGAGAATTTCAGTTTTTTGATGCATATGTTAGTATCAAGCAAAGGTTAGGTCATACTCTCTTCATGGTTGTCAACAAGTATCTCTACTCTGGCTATTTAAATTGTTTGTTGTTTTCTGCATGAAGGGAAAATGAAGCTTCACTGGCTGTTTTACCTGATCTACTCATGGAACTTGATAGTATGGATGAGGTATGAGAGAGAAGGTTTCCCTTTTTATTCATCGATAGATCATGTAGAAAAACAACCTAATTTTTTTTGTTCATACCACAGTAAAAATTAGTTTATTCTAAAAAAATGTCATCTACTCCCTTCGTCTTAAATTAGTTGTCTTGGATTTTTTTTTGCCTGCGTGCTTCTGTGATGGCCACAAGCTGCAGGCCAGTAAGCTCAGCAATCTAACTCAGTCTGAACTCTAGAATTATGAATTTGTCTGTGTTTACTTCTATACTTGATGTTGTCAGGAAGCTAGATTGCTTGCCCTAATTGAAGGTGTCCTTGCTGCGAATATATTTGACTGGGGGTCTAAAGCTTGTGTGGACCTTTATCACCAAGGAACTATAATAGAAATCTATCGCATGAGCCGCAAGAAGATGCAACGTCCTTGGCGGGCAAGTATTCCAAAGTCTGAAATTTAAATGTTATTGCAAATGAATGAGTTATCCAAATTATATTTTACGAGTCATGATAATGCAAGACCAGACAATCATGCTAATGTATTTATACTGTTATCTTTTGTTTCAGATTGATGACTTTGATATGTTCAAAAAGAGAATGCTTAAGAAGGATCAGCCATACAAAAAAGCACTTATCTCTGTTGATAACTCAGGTGCTGATGTGGTCCTTGGAATGCTTCCTTTAGCACGAGAATTTCTACGCCATGGAATTGAGGTATCAGCTGAGAATATGAAAATAAGAAGAAACAGGTTCTGTTTGGTTGCTCCACATTATAGTTCGAATTAAGAGCACACGTTTTGATGCTTCAAAAGATTGAATCATGGGCCTGCCTGTAACAAGCAACGCACAGCATGCTCATAATGTGTTTGGTTTGCATTTCTTTTCTATATGTTTGTGTTACGGAAAATATAGACTGCATGCCAGATCAGGAAATTTCATTATATTTGTGTCACCCAGAAGGTCCAGGACTGATAGAAAGATGACTTTGGCAATTTAAGCAACGTTGTGAAATAACCACTCAATGTTTACTCTTTCTACTGCTGTTCATATGCTTAGCATAAGTCGGTAACAGAATACTGATTCTGCAGGTAGTGCTGGTTGCAAACTCATTGCCTGCTTTGAATGATATTACGGCTAATGAACTTCCAGAAATTGTAGCTGAAGCTGCAAAGGTACAAAGATGAACAAGTTTATTCTTCTTGGCCATCCTAGCTGTGCTATCTACCGATGCATCTAACTTCTGCTTTATTGCTTGTAATGTAACACAGCACTGTGGCATCCTTCGGAAAGCTGCAGAAGCAGGTGGGTTGATAGTCGATGCCATGGCTGGCATTCAAGATGATGCCAAGGATGAACCGGTGTCAGTGCCCCTAATGGTCGTAGAGAATGGATGCGGCAGCCCCTGTATTGATTTCCGGCAGGTTAGCTCGGAGCTTGCAGCTGCTGCCAAGGATGCAGATCTGGTAAGAAGGCTCTGTCTGGTTGAATGTACTATTTCCCTGCGTGTAATCATTTGGAGAGTTATTTTATCCACTGGTTTTGGTTCTGAATCTTATGCAGTTAATCCTAGAGGGCATGGGGCGAGCGCTGCATACCAACCTCAATGCCCGTTTCAAGTGCGATGCTCTAAAGGTACTTTGTACAAATCTAGCCGATTTGAATTTCATTACCTATCCGCAAGCATCTTCTAGCTGCAAAAGTATTGCGCCAAAAGCTTTAAACAGTGTTATGTTATCTATACGCTGCATATGTTTATTAGTACAAGCTTACCAGACTGAACTTTATGTGCAGCTTGCGATGGTGAAGAACCAGAGGTTGGCAGAGAAGCTTTTTAATGGAAACATATACGACTGCATCTGTAAATTTGAACCCGTTTCTTGATGATGTGAAACAGAGAGTCCATAGGGCAGAGAGTCCATAGGGCAGAGGGGCAGCCGCCTTTGGCCCCAGCCCATGTACTGCTCTTGTTTGTTCCGTTGCATATGTTGCATGTGTTTGTACTTATAGTACGAAAGTATTTCCCTAAATTTGACTATTCGAGAAAATATTAGAAGGTTCAATGAGCAAACAATAGGAGAGTTTGTCCAAAAAATTTCAAACTAAAACAAGTTACAAATTAACTTGTAATTGAATGGTAACTCATTTTGAGATTTTTGTACATTTTATTGATAGTCATATCTCTTATGAAAATTCACAACCATTGTTTCTACCCAATGTCTAGACTAATGATATTTTTTACTCCCTCTGATCCATAATTCAAATTTAAACTAAAGCCTGGACACTTATTATGGATCAGAGGTAATATTTAATTTTCAAAAGCAGGTTCATATATACCTAGATACTTTTTTCTATTATTTTTTTCTTGAAGTTCAAAATTTAGAAAGTTTATCTATTTTTTGAAAATTAATTTCCTAATGGTGTTATAGTTTCGAAATTTTGTCTCAAAATTTCCAATACCTTGGCTATTTGGAAGCTTAAGGTTTGTGAGGAATTTTCTAGAAGTTTATCAAAAAATTAAATCATGGTTTAAACTTGTAAAAAAATATGTAAGATGTATTTTATGAAATTGCCTGTGGAATTTTCTTAAAGGATCGAGAAACATGGTTTAAACCTGTGAGAGAAATTATAAAAAGATATAATTCTCCAAAGTTTCTAGAAGTCTGTCAAAATTTGGTTGAAAGCCTTACATGGGAAAGGAAATAGTGAACGTGTTGGAGGAATGGAATCACGTGCTTTGAGGAGAAATGAGGTGAGTGTGCAAACCTTCCAACAAGTGTCTGCATACTAGGTAGAAAAAAAGTGTCTGCATCGAAAAAACGCTTTGGCTCCTGTCCTTCCCGGAGGACATTTTTGAATTTTTCAAATAGCATTGAATATTTTCAAAACAAATATATTCGTGTAGCCAAAAATACAAAATACATGTCTGCCAATTTTCAAAGGAAAATATTATGTATTTCAGACGCAGCGAAAAAGATAAATATGACAAATTTTGGAAAAAACGGAGACTCATTCAAAATTTCGCTGTTCATTCATAGATTTACACTTTTCTCTTTTTTACCGAGGCTAGAATACAAAGTTTTTTCATAAAATATTTTACACGCGTGTATTATAAATCATTATCTATATCCTAGTATTTTTCTGAATTTTTTTGAATCTTTAAATTTGTATTTTTAAAATAAATAAATAAAGTCTTTCATAAAGGACGGACTCCAAAACGACGCTCTCGTGTCTGCATACTCATGCTACCGATCTCTGCATTTTGTATGCTGAATGGGGCAGGTGGGCCCTATAGTTGTTTTGTACAGACAATGCTGAACATGCGATGGCGTACACGTGGTAGATCAAGATGGTTACATATGAGACACATATTTAGACAGGGGTCCTTGAGACACAAAGGGAAAAAGACCCTACCACTCTTTGCAAAGAGTTGTATTGCTTGTGTCAGATATGCTAAAGTTTGTGTGTACGCAAGGTTAGATTTTGTACCGACCGGGTGATCCCTCCCAAGGGTAGGGTTAGAGCTAACTTCAGTCATTGTATATTTCGGCGCAAAAATGGATAAGCAGCGCGTGCGATCTGGGTATAGCACGTCGGGCGCGAATCTCCTCCGACAAAGAGGCGCTAAACGTATGCGTTAAATTTGCAGTACAAGTATCTTCAACAGGAGCACTGGAGCGCGCGCAAAAAAGATTTTGCAACTAATATGATAAAAAATAGATCTAAAAATTAAAGCAAAATATATTACATAGAACATGAATATTTTTTACATAGATCTTGGTGCAAGAAAAAAACTAGAAATTAGTTATACTACTAGAATCTACTACTAAGAAAAATTACTAGAAACTAATAAAATCTAGTCCGACGAGGAGACCGAGATGTAGTCATCGTCGAACGAGGCCGGTGTCGTGTCGGACACCAGCGTCGACGAAAACGCATCCAACCAACAGGGATCATCGTCGGGGATGGTCGCCGGCCCGGCCATCTACGCGTCGATGAAGGCGCGCCTCTACGCCTTGTCCACCCGGCGCTCGAGGCGGTTCTGGTGCTTCGCCGCCCTCTCTGCCGCCTTGGTTGCGACCCGCTCGACGTCGTGCTTGCACTGCGCTGCGACATCTTCGGGAAAACACGTGCGCCACTCCTGTTGCAGGCGCTCATCGTGCTCAAAGATGAGCAGGCGGCCGCTCCTCCTACGTCACGAGGCGATGCGACGACACGAGCGCCTCGGCCTGTGACATGGTTATACCCCGCGGGTGTATGATCTCAGCATACCTGGTCCAGCCCAAGGAAGGCCCACGGCAAATATACGACGGCCCATGAAGACTTTCGGGTGGCCAAGGACCATGACGCCTTCGGATCCTTGAAGAGCAAGACTAGAGTAGATATGAAGTTCAAAGGGGTAAACCCTAAAACCTGTAACCGACTAGGTCTGTGCCTGGGACCTGCCTAAGTCTATATAAAGGCTAGGAGGGCATGACCTAGATCTCTCACCTCATACTTTCGCATAGACACCTCCACGCCAGATTGCATCTGCGTACCCCTGTAATCACCGGTTCCGCCGTAATCAAGAGCAGACAAGCAGGAGTAGGGTTTTCCCTCTGGGGGCTTGAACCTGGGTAAACCTCGTGTCCCGTGTTGCTTGTTTGCTAACCATTCCGCGATCTCCAGCATCCCCATCTTCTCCAAAACCCAAGTCCATAACAATGGGCATTGACGAGATTAAACCTCGTCAATTGGCGCCGTCTGTGGGAACTGGTGACGCTGATTGTGCGATCGTGACGGTCCCAACCCGAGCGATCTACAACTCTGCAGCGACGGAGAGTCACCTCCTCTTCGGCGCTTTCCGACTTCACCGCCCACTCACCGTCCACCATGAGGGACTTCGAGCCCGTAGGCGACGGACTCGAGATCCTATTCGGGAGCTTCTGCTTCCAGGTGGGGCAAACTGGCACCCTCCACCTCCCAGAGCGGGTGCCCATGCCATCAATCAGGCCCGCTTCATGGGCCCCACACCCTGTGCTACGCACATCATCATCAATAGATGAGTCCTATGACAGCAGCAGCTGCAACTCCGATCTGTGCGACCCGCCATCGGATGAAGGGACCTACGGTTCCGGATCCGAAAGCTGCGGCAGCAGCGGACCAATCTACGAGCGCTACCAATGCGCCGTAGTTATCCAGAGTGACGTGGATCAGCGAGCGCCCAACCCGCCACCAAACCCGCCATCTAACCCGCCGAACAGAAACGCCGAGAACAGAAGAAGCCAGTCCCCCCACCCGAAGGGGACGACGCCGGCCAGGCCATCCGCCTTAGCAAAGAAGGATGGGCCCATGCACGCGCCGCCGTGGTGGGTAACACGATCCTGCCTGCAGATGCCTCACGGGACCTGCTGATGGCATACCACTTACTCCTCATCGAGGAGCACAAGAAGCAGGTCCAGATGCAAGAGGTGCTTGGCAAACGCAAGCAAGCAGCCTCGGAGTCCAGTGCGACGAGCTGCGCTCTCCTCCATGGGCATCGGCTCCAGCTCGAACGGCAACCACGGCAACAAGCACCGCTCCCAGACGGAGAACATGGACCCCAAGGAGCGTCGTGAGGTGACCCGAACCCTCCACGCATCCTTCATGGAGATGGATGCCGACGGCAACATCATCCCGAAAACGCCGCAACCTGTGATCATGGCAGCCACCGCGTACCTCGCGTCCTACCCACCTCCGGAGGGGGACCCGAAAAGATCCATGCACAAGTCCGCACTTACCGGACTCGGACTCATCGGAGCTGCGCTCCACCAAGAAGCTCCTATGGAGCCAAAGGAAAAGGCTCCGGTCAAGTTCGACCGCAGCCCCACTCCTTCATCCGAAGAAGAGGACCATGACCTTCCTCGAAGGCACAAGAGCTCGCGCCATCGCAGCCGCGATTACGACGCCAGAGACGCGCTCACACAGCGCAAAATCGTCAAAGCACGAGCCAAGCGCGCATGCTCATCTGAATCTGAGATGGACGAAGACGAAGGAGAACTCTGCGGGGCCCGGTGATCTGTTCGACGAACACGGATGCCATGAAATTTCAAGCTTCCTTCGGATACTCCGAAGTTCGACGGCACACAAGACCCCAAGGCGTGACTCAGCGACCACCTGTCGTCCGTTAAGCTGCACGGTGGAAACAAGGAAACCGCCATGCAATGCCTTCAGCTGCAGCTGACAGACGCAGCTCGGATCTGGGTTAGCAGCCTATCTTCAGGATCCATCCGAAACTGGGAGGATCTGGCTTACAGTTTCATCCAAAACTTCAAAGGCACCAGCAAGAGGCCCGCCTCGATCGAGGAGTTGCGAGCCTGCACTCAACGAACGGGCGAATCCATTCGCTCGTACATACTGCGCTGGTCCAACACCAAGAACTCCACGGCGCACATCTCTGAAGAAAGGGACATCGACGCCTTCAAGGACGGCGTCAAGCACCAGGACTTCAAGGAGGAACTTGGGCGCGTCAAGCCCAAGACACTCGACCACCTCATGGACATCGCCAACAGGTGGGCCGATGACGAGGATTCCGTCCACCGGGCGCACTCGGAGGAAGAGGACGACTACGGCCGACGACGGGAACGCCGTAGCAAGAGGAGATCGCGCGTCTACGACAATCGCGATGGACCCGACATGGTCGCGGCCGGCTACGCCGATCGCCGCAACGACGCCAACGGAAGCCGCGGCGGATACCGCAGAGGGAACTTCTGCGACGGAGGACGCCCAGCACAGTCGTGGAAGCGCCGCGATCGCGATAACGGACCCTCAGCATACGAAAAACTGTCGGGTCCATGCACCATCCACTTCTACATCGACAAGCAGGATGGTAAGAAGAAGGCAAGCCACATGCTCAAGGACTGCCGCGAGTTCCAGAAGCTCAGCAAAAGCATGGTTCAGATGAGGCAGCAAGCTCCACCCCCTGGATTTGGGAACGCACCCGCACCAGGAGAGATAGCGCATGGAGCTCCTCCACCGCCACCCGTAGGAGGACTGAACCAACCAGTAGCACCATCACAGAACAACGCTGGGCACGGGTATCCCTCGCCGAAAGGAGCGCTGATGATCCAGAAGGGGCGCCCAACGAATAGGGTGCAGAAGAAAATTACCTGTCAGATCAACCTGGCCATGACGGCTCCACCCGCCATCCCTGAGTACCTCAGCGGATCGAAGTCCTGCATCACGTTCAGCCGTTCGGATCACCCTTGCCAGGTCCCTCGCCTAGGTCATGCTGCCCTGGTGCTTGAGGCGCAGATCGGAGGCTTCGAGATGAGCCGCGTCTTCATGGATGGTGGCAGCGGCATCAACCTGATGTTCGCAAGCACTCTAGCAGCAATGCGGATCCCGCTGTGCAGCCTGGAACAGTCAGACACAATGTTCCACGACATCATTCCAGGAAAGGGCATATTTCCCCTGGGAAAGATATGGCTCGACGTCATCTTCGGCAAGCCGGACAACTTCCGATGCGAGCGGCTCGAGTTTGAAGTGGTGGACTGGCCATCACAATACCACGCCATCCTCGGGCGTGTAGCATTCGCAAGTTTCCTGTCTGTACCACACTACGCGTACCTGCTACTCAAGATGCCAGGACCCAGGGGCGTCATCACGGTCCACGGAAGCTTCACCCGATCGGACCACTGCGACAGGGACTTCAACAGAATCTCCCAGTCTTTCGGCATGCAAGAGGAGCTCGTAAGGCTCCGCGAGGTGACAGACAATGGGGCACCCCCAGTCGCACGACAAAATGCACCTGATATGTCGTTCGACTCCACCATCAACACAAAGAAGGTGCAGGTCCACCCGACGGATGCCTCCAAGACGGCACTGATCGCCAACGACCTCAGCCCCGCATAGGAAAGCGCACTCGTCGAATTCCTCCATGAGCGCTGGGAAATCTTTGCCTGGTGTCCTGCGGACATGCCAGGAGTTCCCAGGGAATTCGCCGAGCACGCACTCAACGTCTTTCCAGACACCAAGCCCGTCAAGCAGTCCATCCGGAGACTATCCGAGCCGCGGGACAAAGCCATCGGGATTGAAATCGATAGGCTACTCGCTGCAGACTTCATCAGGGAGATTAAAAAAAGCGAGTGGCTCACCAATACAGTGATGGTCCCCAAAAAGGACAAGGACATCCTGCGGATGTGCGTGGACTTCATGTCGCTGAATAAGCACTGCCCAAAGGACCACTTCCCTCTCACTCGGATCGATCAGATCATCGATTCGACTGCAAGATGCGAGAAACTCTCCTTCCTTGATGCCTACTCAGGCTACAACCAGATTCGACTCAAGGTTGAAGATCAAGAGAAAACGGCGTTCTTCACGCCGTTCGGAGTGTTCTGCTACAACACAATGCCTTTCGGGCTAAAGAACGCAAGTGCCACTTACCAGCGGTGCATGCAGGCATGCCTGAAGGACCAGATCGGCCGCAACGTCCAAGTCTATGTCGACGACATAGTCATCAAAACCAGGGAGGCGAGAACGCTCATCGACGATCTCCACGAGACGTTTGATAATCTCGACCGCTACAGGATCAAGCTCAACCCCGAAAAGTGCGCCTTCGCCGTCCCATCGGGTCAACTGCTTGGCTACTTCATCTCCCAGCGAGGGATCGAGGAGAACCCGAAGAAAATCCGGGCCATAATGGCCATGGAGAAGCCGAAGAATCTCAAAGGTGTCCAGTAGCTCGCAGGGCGAATAGCGGCATTGAGCAGGTTCATCAGCCGCATGGGCGAGAAAGCCCTGCCATTCTACCAGCTGCTACGCAAGGCAGACAAATTCGAGTGGACGCCCGAGGCAGTCGACGCATTCGAAGATCTAAAGCGACTGCTCTCCATCTCGCCCGTCTTGGTCACACCAAAGGAGCGCGAACCCCTACTGCTGTACATAGCAGCCACACACCAGGTGGTAAGCACCGTGCTGGTGGTCGAGCGACCCAAAGAAGGCAAGACCCATGGGGTCCAACGCCCAATCTACTACCTCAGCGAGGTATTGACGCCAACAAAGCAGAGGTACCCTCACTACCAAAAACTCGCCTACGGCGTGTTCATGACGGCTCGTCGGTTGAGCCACTACTTCCAGGAGCACCAGGTGATGGTCGTCAATGAGGCACCCCTGAACAGCATCCTGAACAACCCAGAGGCCACAGGACGCGTGGCCCTGTGGGGCATCGAGTTGTCACCTCTTGACATCATCTACGAGAAACGCCACTCGATCAAATCTCAAGTCCTCCTGGACTTCCTCGTACACTAGATGGAGTTGCAGCTGCCAGACACCCCGGACATGACGCAGTCATGGACGATGCACTTCGACGACTCCAAGCGTGAAGCCGGAGCAGGAGTCAGGGTCATACTGACCTCCCCGAAGGGTGATAAGATGAAGTACGTCCTCCAGATGAAGTTTCGAGCCTCCAACAACGAGGCAGAATATGAGGCCCTCATACACGGCATGAGGATGGCAAAAGTCTGCGGCGCAACGCGCCTGGTCATCTACGGTGACTCCAACCTCGTCGTCCAGCAGACGATGAACGAGTGCGACGCGCACGCCGCCAACATGATTGCGTACCGCGCACTCTACAACGCACTCGAAGGAGGCTTCGACGGCTGCGAGCTTTGGCACGTTGGAAGAGAAAGCAACGAGGAGGCCGACAGACTCGCCAACATCGGCTCCAGCTGAGCAAGGGTGCCACCAGGTGTGTTCCTCGAATAGATCTGCGTGCCATCCATCAAGCGGAAATTCCCCAAGGGATCACCCGAAGAAGCAGAGCACTCGGGGGCCACGCTACCCGAAGGTCATGAAGGACCTGAAAAACTGGACACAGAGGTCGCCGTGGTCAACTTGATGCAGGTCATGGCAGTCGAAGAAACCTGGACACGACCGTACCTCCAGTACTTGATAGACGGAGAACTGCCTGATAGCCCGACGGATGCCCGACGCATATCTCGCTGGTCAAAAGCCTTCACCATCATCAATGGCGAGCTGTACAAGCGCAGCATTTCGGGTGTACTACAAAGGTGCGTCACCATCGGTGACGGGAAAACCATACTCCAAGACATCCACGAGGGCATCTGCGGCCATCACGCAGGCAGCCGATCCCTTGTCGCCAAAGCTCTACGAGCTGGATTCTACTGGCCAACGGCCATGAACGACGCAAAGGACATCGTCCGAAGATGCAAAGGGTGCCAAAGGTTCGCAGACAAACCACACGCACCCGGGTCAGAGCTCAGGCCCATACCTTTGGCCTGGCCTTTCGCCCAATGGGGCCTCGACATGATCGGCAAACTGCCAGGGTCCTCGAAAGGGGGGCACGTCTACCTCCTGGTCGCAGTCGACAAATTCACCAAGTGGATCGAAGCCATGCCGGTCACTAACCAAAAAGGCAAGACTGCCGTCAAGTTCTTTGAATCCATTGTCTACAGGTTCGGCGTGCCACATAGCATCATCAGCGACAACGGATCGAACTTCATCTTCAAAGAATTCCAAGACTTCTGCGAAGGCCTCGGAATCAACATCACATACGCCTCCGTGGCACACCCGCAAACGAACGGGCAGGTGGAAAAGGCCAACGGCCTAATCAGCGCTGGCATCAAGAAGCGCCTCATGAGCCCACTCGAGCGACTCGCCGGAGCCTGGACGAAAGAGCTACCCTCCGTCCTATGGAGCCTGCGTACCACGCCAAACAGCTCAACCGGCTACACGCCGTTCTTCATGGTGCACGGAGCCGAAGCCGTGCTACCAGCCGAAGTACGCCACCAAGCCCCCCTGGTCGTTGCTTATAGCGAAGCCGAATCCACGGCTGCACTCAAAGACGCCGTCGACACACTCGACGAGGCAAGAGACATAGCAGCAGCTCGATCAGCGGTGTACCAGCAGTGTCTCCGCAACTACCACAGCTAACGGCTGCGCCCAAGGTCCTTCGTCGAAGGAGACCTAGTCTTGTGACTCAAGCAAGAGCGACCGAAGAAATTCGAGTCGCCATGGGAAGGACCCTACATCGTCACCGAAGTCATCCCAGGTGGCGCCTATCGCCTCAAGCACGTGGAGTCTGGAGTCGCATACTCCAACCCATGGAACGTCGCACAACTGCGACGATTCTACCCCTAGCTACCTTCCCCTTTACTTTCAATAAGGCTATTCAGCCAAGGCTACTCAGCCAAACAATGTACCTCCTCCATTACGATATAAATAAAGCTAAGTGCCTCGCCCCAAAATTTTGTTTTCTATTCGCACTTTTACTCCATGCTACAAACGCACTCGGGGGCTCCCCCCACCTCACGACTTCGTCGACTGAGGATAACACGCGTACACCTGAGTAGCTGACCACGTCAGGCTAACGAAAAGGGCACACATATAAACAAAGCACTACGTGCTAACACAACAATCAAACCTTTATAACGAAGGGAAAAACACGCACAGTCAAAAATATATACAAATTTTACATCTGTCCCCTTTTACAGGTACTATCTATTCTGAAGAATAACTTGAGCACGTTGCTCAAACAGATCTACGATCTGCTCGGCATACTGCCTTACAGCCGCATAATGCGGACGCATATCCCACTCGCCACCATCCGGCCGAAGAGGTGGCCCAGCCGCCATGATAGACAGATCTAAATCAGGGTGATGCAGCCTCACAAGGGACATCGCAGCCTTCACCCCTGCGACGAGCTGATGCCGCACCAATTCCTTGACATGATGCACGTTCCGAAACTTCGACAGAAGACCAGAGAGGGTTGACGGTGCATCATCCAGCAGAAACATCACATGCAGAACCGACGCAAGTGAAGTCTTCACCTGACGAAGCACCCGCGATACTTGGTGAACGCGATATTGCACCATCGCAAGGACCATGGCACGGTCACGGTCCATCCAGAAGAACCTGCCGGCTTCCATGTCCTGCTGAGTCAGGCAGTTGATCCGAACAGCAACACGCTCCTTCTCCTCCCTTGGAGCAATGTTAGCACCTGCAGTACTCGCAAAAGAGTAAAATGAAATGCCAATAGGCGCATCAAAAGTAATGGGCAACAGCTCGAAAAACTCACACTTAAGCTTCTCGGACAAGCGAAGCAACTCCGCCATCAAGTACTCCTCTCTGGCAGCGCCTCGATCCGCCTTGGATTTCCAAACATCAGCATGGCCACACACCGCTAGCAACTCTTTCTCGAGGCTACGGATACGGTCTCGAAGAAACACAAGCTGCGACACATCATCCAAGGATGGCCGTAGCCGCGCCGCAGACGAAGTGTCAACGGGATCATCACCCGAAGGAACCTAGAGTAACAGAAAGACAAGGACATGAACACGCAGATAAAGGAGCACAGAACTCAACAAATTCATTCAGTGCAGCAAAAGCCACTACGTGGCACAAGGATTGTTCATCTAAATATTTACAACAAAAGCAGCTACAACTATCCTACAGCTACAACGCCTACGAAGCAGCGTTCTGAGTCGCCTCGGAGCCAGACTGCCTCGCCTTGGCTTCCCCTGCTGCCTTAGCGCGTACTCGGCCAGTAGATCAATCAGCTTCGGCCCATAATGCTTACAGCGAGCAGCATAGGTGGCGAAGGCTACCTCGGACCCGTCAGCATTCGTCGGCATACGGGAAGTGACCTGATGAAGGTCCAGCTCTTCTCTAGCCGCCAAGGCCATTGCCAGCCCGACGGATGCGCCAATGCCCTTCTTCTTGCGCTTGTACGCCGCAGGTGCTTCGGCTGACAGTGCCTCCGCGAGGGCATCAACATCATCAAGGGCCACGCCCTTGGGGATAAGCTCCTTGTAGAAGCGCTCAAGGACCTTCTTGGCCTTGGCAAGCGAGCTGACGACGGTGCTGCAGCGATCTTCGACCGCCGCAGTAGCATCATCCAGAGCACTCCCGTTCTCCAGAGCACCGCGATCAAACTCGATACCCGCAGCATCTAAGACAACAAGGAAGAAGAATGAACGAAAGCATTGCGAAAGAAAGACAAGGAAATAAAAAATACGAAGGTGAATATACTCACCCGAAACAGCCTTGGCAGCCGCCATAAGCTTGCCGGCCACCTCTCTCTCATGCGAAGTCGTGGTAGTGGCGAGTTGCTCCTCGCAGTCCGTAGCCTCCTGCTGCAGACGCTCTTTCGCCTCGGCCGCATTGGACAACTCCAGCTCAAGGCGCTCCCTTGCACCAACGGCGACCTCGGCCTTCTTCTCTGCTTGACCGAGGCTCTTTTTGAGAGCATCAATCTCACGAAGGGAGGTGTTGTGATCCTCTGCAATAAACCAATACAAGTGTCAGATAACAGGACATGAATGCAAGAAGAAACAAAGACCAAGGCATAAAAAGTACCTTGAAGCTGTTTGAGGCTGGCCTCCAGCGCCAGGTGCTGCTGCACCAGTCGATTGGCATCTTGCACAAAAGGCTACAGAAAAAAGAACTACTAGTCAAAAGAAGGGCTCGGGGGCTACGCCCAAAAGAACGAGCAGAAGCAAGTTACACATACGGAAGTGCTCGGGGGCTCCCCTCGAGACTCGAAAGAAAAACGACAAAGCAAACTACCCTACAGATGCCCGAGGGCTCCTCTCGTGGTAGGAACAAAGGAGATAAACAAAGGATCATCCAAAAAAGGCTCGGGGGCTCCCCCCATGGCAGGAAGCAGAGTTAGTTACATGATTCGACGGTGACTCCGAAGGTCCGCTTGCAGCCTTCTGAGGCGCAACCACCCGAACCTCCTGCGGAGAAGGGTCTGGAGCAGCGCCTTCAGAGGTGACCACCGTCTGAGGAGGAGGAAGCACGACTTTCGACTCCCCCATCATCTCCCGAGCACCATCACTGGAAGAATCATTGGAGGAGTGGATGCACAAAGACAAATTAGCACAAGTACAAAGGAAACAAGCAAGAAAGACAATACAGGACTAAGGAAACTTACGAGTCAAGCTCGCTCAAGTCAAAGACGGGAGGAGTCCTCCGGACCTTCTTCTCCTCTTTCTTCTCTTCCTTCTTTTCTTCCTTCTTCCACTTCGCCGGCGGGTGTGGTGCCACAGCCCGCACAGGAACGACAAGAATCGGAGAGGAAGAGCCCCCATGCCCATCACTGTGATGGTCAAGGCACAGTGGGTTCCTAGGAGTCGGAGGAGTCGAGGCATCCGAAGACTCGCTGGAGCTCCGTGTCCGCTTGCGAGTGTGGTCCTCGCTCGACTCGTTGGCCTCTTCAGCCGGAGATCGTGCCGATGGCATCTCGGACATGGAATCCACTACTTCATTGTCCGGTGCAGCCGACAACAATTTGGGAAGCGGTGGCCACAAGCCCGGCACCTTGAATTCCTGCACAGAAGAAGAAAACTTGTTAGCAAACAAATTCAAGTACATTGCAATCGAAAATAGCGCTACACGCACGACCCGAATCTACACCTGTGGAACAAGACGCGAAGCAGAGAACGGAGAAGTCAGCGACTTCCCCGGGATATCCTCTCCAGCCTTGAACTTCAGCAGCGGGCGAAGGACACCGTCGAGATCTCCCCTGGAGAATTCTTCAGCCGAAACCCTCGTCGGGTCACGACGACCAGCATAAAGGAACATCGGGTGCGCCCTATCCTGGAGCGGTTGCACCCGACGTTTGAGCAAAGTGCGGATGATATCCACACCGTTCACCTCCTTATCAGGAATCAGCTGGAGATCCTCCACCCGACAATAGAGAGACTCTATCTCCGCTACCTCGCCATCCAAGATCTGGTTTTTCCAGGACCTCTTCGACTCGATCTTTTAGGAGGGGTCGAAAGGAACAAGACCAAAATCTTGCCCAGCCACCATGGAGTCACGGATGTAAAACCATCGCCTCCGCCAGTACTGGACAGATTCAGACATGGAAAAAGAGAAGAAAAGAAGATTGGGTTTGAGAGAGATGATGCAACCCCCAATGGGATAAACACCATCAGAACCAGACAACCTCTTCACGGAATAGAGTTTCCGGAAGAGGCCAAAGTGTGGCTCGATACCGAGCCAGCACTCGCAGAAAGTGATGAAACAGGCGATGTCTAGAAGAGAATTGGGGGGAAGATGATGCAGTTGGATGCCGTAAAGAAAAAGCAGTCCACGAAGGAAGTCGTGGACTGGGAAGGAAAAGCCCCGAAGAACAAAAGCAACAAACATAACCCGAAACCCAATGGGGGGACGGGGAATTACCTTGTTGCCTGGGAGTTGGACGGCCTCCCTATCTTGCGGGATTAAGCCCCGCTCACGAAGCTTGCGGAGATCACTCTCCCGCGTCTCCGATCGCCGCCAGCCACCGTCGGTGACACGGGTGGCGGCAGCACTCTTCTTGCCTCCAACAGCGCTGGTACCAACCGCAGAACAAGACTTCTTGGGCTTCCCCATTGCGGTGCGGCGGCGCCGACGGTGAGAGCATAGGATTGAGGATGGAAATGCCCGAGGATATTCCAGCACGCAGCAAGACAATCTCAGAGAACAACGGAGCAGTGAAACGAGAATGGCTGCGGTGAAAAAGATTAAGTTTTTCCCCAACGATTATAAGGACGAAGACGATGCATGATAACCGTCCATCAAGAAGACCTAACGCCAACGGTAAGATCTGACCGTACACGTGTCAGCATTGCAGCGAACCGTCGCCCACACGCCGTCCACTACGCGCGGAAATCGAGGAGACGCCGTAATTATCTCCATGCCGCGCGTGACCGGTCAATTCAAGGTCAGAAGGTGGGACCCATGTTCGTCCAGTCACGTCATCTCTGGCGCAGCAGACGCTTGAGGTCACCGATCGTCAGCAATGACGTCATCAACAACTATACTAGCAATAACCACAATTTCTTCGGCTTCAAAGCTAAGAGTACTCACTCGAATCTACGATTCGACTAACTACTCGGGGGCTACTCCTATCAGTAGCGCTGGCCGCGGACCCAAAAAATGAACAACACATTACAACACTGAACTGTTTCTTCGAGTCCTACGTCGAGTCTGCGACTCCACTACGGACTCGGGGGATACTCCCATAGGGAAGATGGATTCAAGCATCCGAAAAATTTGTGTCCTACGGACCTGACGCTGAACAACGACTGAATAAAAGTCTATGCTCGAGTCTACGACTCGAACAGACACTCAGGGGCTACTCTCATAGGGAGCGTTGATCGCACATCCTATGAATTTTCGACTGCGATCCTTCGGATCAGCATGCAACATTTTTTTGGCAACTTTGCCCCAATTAAACGCTAAGTGAGCAACATTCTCCTTGGTCACCCGAAACACCTCCGCGGTGATAAAAATTCGGATGTTGTGTCTACGACACAAAGATAAGACCTACAGATATCATCTGATGGCCTGGTAATGCACATGACTACGCTCTGCTAGTATAAACCCGTGCCAACAGGCGCGATGAAAAATCCCGACGGACGCGTTGGGTACATCAATTAAATTCACTGGAATTCCACTCCTGTAAGTCCTCCGCGAGCTAAGTCGAATTACGTCAGCATATGTTCCGGGTTCGAGTCGAGGGACTCGAACCTGAAGAAGATCGTGTTGTTTTGTCCTAAGACAGTTAACTGACCCTGATCCGTCGGGTGAGTCAGGCACACGCATCAACAATCCCTACACATTTCTCTTGAAAGACAGAGTTACACCCGAAGGATTGAAGAGTCCTCAGCCGAATCTACAATTCGGCTGATCACTCGGGGGCTACTGACATGGTTATACCCCGTGGGTATATGATCTCAGCATACCTGGTCCAGCCCAAGGAAGGCCCACGGCAAATATACGACGGCCCATGAAGACTTTCGGGTGGCTAAGGCCCATGACGCCTTCGGATCCTTGGAGAGCAAGACTAGAGTAGATAGGAAGTTCAAAGGGGTAAACCCTAAAACCTGTAACCGACTAGGTCTGTGCCTGGGACCTGCCTAAGTCTATATAAAGGCTAGGAGGGCACGACCTAGATCTCTCACCTCATACTTTCGCATAGACACCTCCACGCCAGATTGCATCTGCGCACCCCTGTAATCACCGGTTCCGCCGTAATCAAGAGCAGACAAGTAGGAGTAGGGTTTTCCCTCCGGGGCCCTGAACCTGGGTAAACCTCGTGTCCCGTGTTGCTTGTTTGCTAACCGTTCCGCGATCTCCAGCATCCCCATATTCTCCAAAACCCAAGTCCATAACAATGGGCATTGACGAGATTAAACCTCGTCAGCCTGCTCGCGCGTCCACATGTCGTGGAAGTTCATCGACAAGCGCGGGCGCTCGAGCCGCCATGCCACGACGTCGTAGGCACGCGCGGCCTCGTGCGCGGTGTAGAAGGTGCCGAGGACGATGCGGTCGTCGCCAGTTCGGATCTCGACGTAGTAGTTGCCGGTCGGGCCCGCGCGTATGCCGCGATACCCGGAGCTTCCGCGGCGCGGCGGCGGTGGCACGGGCGTGGCACATCGACATGGAAGCGGTAGGGAGGGGAAGTGTTTGCGCACGCTAGAGTGTCGGCGGTTTGGTTTTACGCGAGGCGCACCATTTAACGAGCGCGCCGAGCGGTGCGCGAAAAGAAGCACATGCAACAGCGCGCGCAGGAAGAAACATCGACATGGGCTCTCGTGCGGGAAAAAAATCAGTTTTTAGCGCGCATGGGTTTACAACAACGGCAGGAGAGGCTATAAAACTGCCCCGCTCCAACAGAGGCTTAAAATAATCCAAAGTGGTATATCTAGCGCGAGCTGCAAATCTATCGCCTGTGAAACCTTAAACCCTAAAATTCACCCGCGCGCACCTCTACGGCCAGCCACGGCCAGTCCAAGCCCGCCGCCCGTCGCTCGCACGGAGCTTCGCCCGCGCATGCATCTCCAACGCCCGCGCATGCCTTGCCCCGTGCCGCTGCCCGCCCTCGCGTGCCTTGCCTTGCTCTACAGCGAAATCAATTGCTAGCAGTAGTTCCATCCCGTGCGCGAGTGCCTTGCCTTGCTCTACATCTCCTATGCATATACTTTGTTCATCAATTGACTACAAATTGGCCGCGACAACAACCGAAGATGGTTTAGAAGTATTGATTGGGACCGGATTGCTTTTTCTAGAAGCACTATAGGTTTTTTTGTTTAATTTTAGATCCTATTTTATAGCCTCTGGTAAAGCGCCGCATGCTCCCCGCTGTATTTCATCGCTTCTGGAAAAGCTGGATACGACCTTGTACGCTAAAACTGGATCAGCATGCTACAAAGCGATTTTACAGTGTCAAAATATGACGTGTCTTCTGAAGATGCTCTAAGATCCCTGGTCTTGTATAGGTGGTTGAATGTTGGGTTACAAGGCACCCAGACCAACTTACTTGAACCGATTGGGTGATCCCTCCTTGGCCATATGTTGGTGGCCGAGGGTAAAGTTACAGGGCCTCTAGACCAGTTTTCTATGTAGATTCCTAGCACCATTTGCATCGATATACCTATAAGACTTCCCTACAAATCAACAAATACGACACCACGTAACATGGCAACAATGATTTACTTAGGGTTTTCCCTCTTTCTTTTAATTATGTTAACTGATTTGTTAGGGTAATTCATTATGCTAATTAATCTGGCCTAATTTACTTAGGATAATTAGTCAGGTCAATTTTGTTGGAGTTGATTAGTTAGGCTAATTTTTTTAGGGTTAATTAAGTTTGTGATAGACATTTTAGAATTGTTAGTGTTAATTAGTTAGAAATCACGGCTAATTTATTTACTATTAATTGCTAGTCTTTTTCCATGGAAGTCCTACATCCTACATCTTCTGTTTGATTATGTGCAACAAATTTTATATAATAAAATAACTAAAATATTTGTAATGAAACCAAGCGTTGGTATGATCATATAAAAAATAATTAGATCATATGTGCATAAGTAGAATCTGTCTACATTTATGTGCTTGGATGGTGTTGCAAGTGATGTTATTTCAATACCGAGCATAGAGTATGCACGTGTTATCAATTTATTACTAAATCCAACTCATGAGGCAATCTTTGCCAATGCTTCAGTTAACACTCTAAAAGCTTTCATAACTATAGATATCTAATATTGCACTAGAACCACTTCTAATTAAGATATTTGTTAGAGCGTATGTTTTAGAGGCATGTACCATAATGTTAAATGGCATTAAAATATATACACCAACACAACATACACATAGAAAAGGTCATAACTATAGATATCTAATATTAAATGGCATTAAAATATACACACCAACACAACATACACATAGAAAAGGTCATAACTATAGATATCTAATATTGCACTAGAACCACTTCTAATTAAGATATTTGTTAGAGCGTATGTTTTAGAGGCATGCACCATAATATTAAATGGCATTAAAATATATACACCAACACAACATACACATAGAAAAGGTCATACGTATCCGCTAAATAATTTATGCAATCGTGGGAGTGATTTGTCAACTATTGAGTGATTTGTCAAAAAAGTAACAAAGAGCACTATAACTAATTTCAAAAAATGTATGTTGTTAATTATGTCATCTAACTAAATAAAACTATACAAGTTAATGCTATAGTATGAAGCATAAGATTAAACAAGTATAATAGTTTAGTGTAAAACATATTTATTTTATTTTCACCATGTATAATTTTTGTTTATGACAAAGAGATCGCTGAACATTTGGTACACACATGTATGATAGGTAGCACCAAGTCTTTTTAGATAGTTTAATGTTGTTGTACACGATAAACATATCGTCATGAAGTGTCACATGACATTAACAGAAAAATATTTATACTACAAAAATCAACGAGTCATGGTAGGAATGATTTTTTTTGAAAACATGCTACAGTTGCATTTTTTTAACATGGTCAAATTATGTACATAGACTAAAGATTTGTTGGTTTCCAGGGAATAAAAAATAAGGATAATTGTGATGTTTTTTTGCATATATAAAATTTAAGTCTTTGTTGGTTCATGAACTCAAATATACGACTCTTTCTGAATTTTATCCTTTAATAATTACATGCATTTTTTTAGAATACTTCCTTCCTCTCCTTCACATTCGTCCTCCCCTTTTTGAGAGTCGTTCGTCTTTTCTGGTTCACTCATCTCTCCTATCTGGCATCCTTGCTACCCGACATGCATGTAGTGGCGTAGCTTGGGTCGTAGATAGTAGTAGTAGGGATTTAGTGGCCACGCTAGGCGAGATGCTCATGGTGGCTAGTGGCGGAGATCCATCTGCTCATGGTGCTCCTCTGGTTGGAGCCAAAGATGGACGGAGGCGTCTCGGCTGTGCCGCCCCCTTCTATGTGGTTCCAAGCTCTTCTTCCTGTCATGCTTGATCGATCTAGACATCATGGTGACGGAGGGTGGGGCAGTTTGGTGGGATTTGAAGCTCCCGGAAGAGTTTGGCATGCTTTGTTGCGAAGTTCATCCAAAAAGGCTATGGTTTGTTGATGTGATCTGAGCCCAACGAGGCGGCCATTCCGTGCCGTGATGTTTTGGTTGCACTGCAACTTCTTCCTACAGGTCAGTGTGCCATCGCGGAGGATCTTCCATTTTTAGTGCGACATAGCTCACTAGCCTTAAACCAAGTGGCTTTTAGTCCATGGTGTTGTCATCGGTGGCGTGCTTCAAAACCTCATCTGAGCTATGGCGAAGAAGGACCCGATTACTTTTTGGAATTCTCTTTTATGGTCTTGTTTGTAAATGCTAAGGACCATATTATTATTTATGTGTCTTCTAGGGTCCTTTTTGTAATTTGTAGGTATGCCGCTTGACAAGTTTTTTTTGTGTGTTTGGTTCTAATCAAATCAATCACATGCTGAAGAAGTGCCGACAAATTTGACCATCATACAAACAAAATCAAGAAAAAACTACTCACTCAATCTAGCACAAGTCACAAATCCATTCTTACTCTTTACTCTAGCTGCCTAGCTAAAACAGCGGCCAACCATGCATCATAATACAGAGAAAAAGAAGACCCAAGGTAGTGGCGTGCAGGTGGCTAGCCGGCGTAGAGGTGGACACCGATGGCGATCATGAAGATGGCGCATAAGGCGAAGAAGATGACGGTGTGGACGAAGATGGCTGCGCCGCTAGTGCTCATGCTGTGGAACTCGGCAACGCGGCCGTTGTTCCCCGGGATCTGGCAGATCAGCCCCGGCGTGAGCACCACGAAGAAGAGCACCGCTATCAGCACCGGTCCCCAGTCGCCCGCCATTGCTATATGGTATTAATTCCAACTTTCGTATGACCCAGTAAAGAGCTGGCTGGACTCTATAAATATGACGACGACGATGATGAATGACGGCAACGATGATGCTTGTATATAGGGATGGTGTATGTGTCCGCCGTGCCGTGCCGTCCAGCGAGGGCCGGCCGGCCGGCCGGCCGGCCGGCTTGAAATTGTCATTAGCAGCAGCAGACAAGATCAGGTGTAAAGGGAACCTAGATAACATCGTACAGGCTAAAGAACAGTAGTGCCGTTTTTTGTCTAACATATAGTGTCATCTGAACAATTTTCCTAAGACCGTTTGTGTCAGGTGTTGCATG
Source organism: Avena sativa (assembly GCA_916181665.1). NCBI lineage: Eukaryota > Viridiplantae > Streptophyta > Magnoliopsida > Poales > Poaceae > Avena > Avena sativa. The sequence continues at coordinate 414,126,741 of OV702297.1, forward strand.
CAAAATAGTTTCAAAACACATTTTGTTCAGAAATCGCACACAGAGGGATTTCAGTTCCTTGGCCGTCGTGGGATCATGATTTCTATATCGGCAATGCACAGAAGAGCTCGACAAGGAAAGCTCGGGAGATCATAACTTGCAAATCGCAAGCAGTAAATTAAGGTGAGTGAAAAATACTAGCAGTACATCCACGGAGGTTAGCAGAAGATTGGCCTTGAAACGCCAAGAGAAAACGCAGGAAACGGCTGCCAGTTGATCCACGAATCAACAGCTCCGATCAGCTCGACACGCGAAGCTCCGTCCATTCTATCTAGGCGAAGCCGATGTCGTAGGCCTTGGTGCCATCGGCTCTGAAGATGCCGAAGTGACGCTCGATCTCGGCCCCTGGCTTGCCGTCCTCGTCGTAGAGGTCGAAGAGGAACACCTCGACGGGCGTCCCGGGCCGTCGCGGCGTGCCGGCTCCCCGCGCGGCCCGCTCCGCCACCCCACCGTTGTACACCGCCGCGTTCTCGGGCGTGGCGGCCGGGTGCCCCGCCGTGGGCCAGCCGGTCTCGGTCACCGCCACGGCGACGCCGCCGAAGCCCTCCCGCTCGAGCGCGGCCGCCGCCGCGTCCACCGTCGCGTCGAACAGGCCCGTGTACGCCAGCGCGCCGTCTTGCACCACTGTCGCGGCGGCGGCGCCGGAAGAGGAGGAGGAGAGCGCGTAGGCGAGCGGGACGTTGGCCGGGTCGCTGGCGTGGCTGATGAACGGGTAGGCGTTGAGCATGAATGGCGCGCCGGTGTCGGCGAGGAAGCGCAGCATGGGGCGGAGCACCTCGAGGACGGAGCCGTCGAATGCACCCGCGGAGGGCGGGTAGGATGTGGCGAGCACGGAGGAGGCGTGCGCGGAGGAGACCCTGACGGCGCCGTCCATGCCGAGCGCGGCCAGGGCCGCGTGGAGGTTGCGCATGGCCGGCACGAGGTGCGGCGCGTAGAACTGGTTGTTGTAGAGCACCTCGTTGCCGACGACGAGGCTGCGGAGGCGGGCGGCGACGGGGTTGGTGGCGAGGCCGCTGGAGCGGAGCCACTGCAGCGCGCCGTCGGGCCCGGCGGAGGAGAGGTAGGTGAGGTTCTCGTTGGGCACGCCGACGGTGAGGTCGATGCCGGCCGCGGCGAAGGCGGGGAGGACTGCCGGGTCCGGCAGGAAGAGCCGCGCCTTGGTGATCCCGTTCTGCTTAAGCAGAGAAGCGGTCGCGGCCGGTGCGGGGAGGTTGCTGCCCACGCGGCCGTGGCAGACGCCGATCTTTGTTGCAGGGTCGCCGGCTGCTGCTGCTGCTGCTGCTGCGAGGAGCGCGGTGGCGGCGGCGGCGGCGAGGAAGAGGTAGCACGGACACGACATTGCTGGTGTGGTTCTCGTGGCCATTGTACAGCAGAGGGGATGGTACGTTACAGGAGGATTCAACTGCGATGTCGTGGTTCAGAGGCCATTGTTCTCGTCACGGTTATATAGCAGCAGCGTGGAGGTTATGTACGATTTGATGCAGCAGGGGGCGTTGGGATGTTGGTGGGAATGCTGGCTGGCTGCCGTTGCCACCACTGTACGACTGAATGCTGGGTAGCCGTTGAACATAGCCGTTGGCTTTCGAATCAAATGGCTACAGACCAACTTGTTGGAACACCCCTGCGGACTGGCCGGTCCCGAGGCTGTTCCACACCGGAGAAGAAGACTAGAAGAAGGCACACACAGTACAAAGTAGATGAAACAGGAAACTTTATTGATAACTCTCTCGGTAAACTTCCGTACACAGATTGTTCCTCTATTTATAACCTAAAGGGGGATACGATACCCACATGGGCCAACCCTAGCCTGGTAGAGGCCACACCGAGTGGGCCTCTACCAGCCCAGTTTCCCAACACTCCCCCTGGGTATCTTATCTGTATAACCATGGCTTAAAACTCCGAAAAACCCAGTGAGAAAAATATGGAGAAATGCACACGGTATACTTCTTGCTATGTTGCACGAATTGCCTCATTAAAAACCTCATGTAAGAAACTTCATAAAACTCACTAAGGGAAAAAGAGTACAATTCACTTAACTATAAAGTTGAGTACTCAATCGTCGGGATCAAGATTTCAGCGATGAGTTTGTGAAGATTCTCCCCCTGAACCTTGCATCTCCCTAAGTCTCATCATGCCGATCCCTCGGACACATCTCTCGAAAGAAGATGCCGGCAATGATTTAGTGAACAAATCAGCGAGATTTTCACACGACTTAGTGTGCAAGACTTTCACTTCGTTCATCTTTTGCAACTCATGTGCATAAAAGAACTTGGGGTTTATATGCTTTGTGAGATTGCTCTTCACGTAACCCGTCTGGACTTGTGCAACACAAGCGGCATTATCTTCATAGATAATTGTTGGGGTTTATACGGTGTTCAGTCCACATGACATCTGGATGTGACTGACTACTCGTCGAAGCCATACACATTCTCGTGATGCTTCATATAATGCTATGATTTCCGAGTGGTTCGTCGAAGTTGACACAAGAGTTTGCTTAGACGATTTTCAGGAAATAGCTGTTCCACCACAAAGGAAAACATATCCAGTCTGCGACTTGGATGTGTGCGGGTCCGAAAGGTACACAGCATCAACATAGCCTACAACAGATAGGTCTTGGTTCTTTTGGTAAAACAAGCCAAGGTCCTTAGTCCCTTGTATGTACCTAAAGATGTCCTTAACGCCTTTCCAATGTCTCTTGGTAGGCTCAGAACTGTACCTTGCAAGCAAATTGACGGCGAATGCAATATCCGGCCGTGTACAATTTGCGAGGTATATAAGTGCGTCAACTGCACTTAAGTAGGGGAATTCCGGTCCTAGAATTTCCTCCCCATCTTCTTTAGGCCTGAACGGGTCCTTGTCTTGCTGCAAAGATCTTCCGACCATCGGGGTCTTAGAAGGATATGCCTTTTCAAACCCAAATCGTTCCAATACCTTCTGGGTGTAGGCCGACTGGTGAACTAGAATCCCAGCAGCGGAATGCTCAAGTTGCAGAACGAGGAAGAACTTGGTTTTGCCTAAGTCTTTCATCTCGAATTCCGACATCAGGTAGGAAATCGCTTCCTCAATATCGTCAGGTGTACCGATTATATTTAAATCGTCCACGTACACCGAGATAATACAGAAACCATCCTGGGATCTCCGTATAAAAACACATGGGCAATCTTCATTGCTCGCGTAGCCCTTCTGATGAAGGAAATCGCTTAAACGATTATACCACATCCTACCTGATTGCTTTAGTCCATACAATGACTTCTTAAGCTGAACACTGTATAAGCTCCTGTTTGCTCTATCCTGGTTCGGGACAGGGATACCTTCTGATACTTTCATGTATATGTCCGAATCCAAGTTACCATATAGGTAAGCGGTGACAACATCCATTAGTTTCATTTTTAAGTACATGTTTACTGCCATTGAGATCAAGTATCTAAAGGTAATTCCATCCATGACCGGGGAGTAAGTTTCCTCAAAGTCGACACCTGGTCGCTGAGTGAAACCTTGAGCAACGAGCCTTGCTTTGTACCTTACTACTTCATTATTCTCGTTTCTCTTTCGAACAAAAACCCACGTATGGCCAACAGGGCGAATGTGGGGAGGAGTTAGACAAACAGGTCCAAATACCTCTCTTTTGTTTAACGATAATAATTCAGCAGTAATTGCCTTCTGCCAATCTTTCCAATCCGACCTTTTCTTGCAATCAGCGAGCGTGTTAGGCTCAGGGTCAAGATCTATGATTGAGGCAATTTTCTTGGCAAAATTAACGTCGACATTTGCCATGGCTCGGTTGTATGACTCGCCCGAATTAACATAGTTAATGGCCATTTCATCATGAAGTGCATCAGGCACATCCTCTTGCTCCACCGGATTTCCCAATCCAGGAGCTAGGTCCTTTAGCTTTCCCGCTCCAATGTGTGCGCACACAACTTCGCGGGGTATTTTCGATATAGGAAAGTTCAAGTCCAGAATTTCGTGCACTGAAATATCCGTACTCGTGCCAGGTCTCAACTGGCTCCCCTCAACAGGGGTAGTCTGTAATAAATCTCTCTTATCCTTTTTCTTCGGGCGTCCCCGGGTACTTGGGATTTGAGAAACCGGAATCCGCGTCCTCTTAGGCCTTGGAGCAGGAGCGGGTATACCATCATTTTTCTTTGGTATTTCAACCCTTTTCGGTGCATTGCGTGCATGCACATGCGACTTTGTTACAGTCTTTAAATCACTAAAATGATCGGGCAGTTGATTCGCTAGGGAGTGCAAATCTAGTATCTTTTGGACTTCTCTATTAGTCTCAACAGTGCGCGGGTCATGAGTGTGGATCCCCGTGGCTTTCCACGTGATTTCTCGACTTTTGTCATCCAGGGGTTGATTACCTCCCCCCAAAGTCGGGAAAAGATCCTCGTCAAAAATACAGTCAGCAAAACGGGCCGTGTGACAGTCACCTGTCAAGGGGTCCAAAAACCTGATTATGGACACAGTCTCATAACCAACGTATATCCCCGACTTACGGAGCGGTCCCATTGCTGATCGCTGGGGTGGTGGTATAGGTATATATACCTGGCAGCCGAACCTACGTAGGTGGGAAATTTTCGGTGCCGACCCTTGCGCAAGTTGGATGGGAGAGTGGATGTTGTAGGCCGATGGTCGAAAGTTGATGAGATTAGCGGCGTGTAACACCGCGTGTCCCCAACATGTAGTTGGTAAATTACAACCCTGAAGGAGTGGTCTGGCAATGAATTTAATTCTTTTAATCAATGCCTCCGCAAGTCCATTTTGAGTGTGGGCATGTGGTACGGAGTGTTCAAGTTTGATTCCAGTTGCCATGCAATAATCATCGAATGCCTTTGAAGTAAATTCTCCGGCATTATCCATTCGAATAGACTTTAAACGATAATCAGAGAATTTATTCCTTATTTGTATGATCTGGGAGATCAACTTTGCAAAAGCATGGTTCCTTGTTGACAGCAGGCAAACATTGGACCATTTAGAGGAAGCATCGATGAGCACCATGAAGTACCGAAACGGCCCTGAGAGGGGCTGAATTGGACCACATATATCCCCTTGAATGCGTTCCAAGAACGCGGGGAGTTCATCCTTCACCTTTAGGGCGGACGGTCTAATGATTAATTTCTCCGTAGCGCATGCGGAGCACACGAAATCATCGGGATTCGGGAAATTTTTTACATTAACATTATGACCGTTCGAGTTGTTAATTATATTTCTCATCATCCTAAGACCGGGGTGGCCTAACCTATCATGCCAAAGGCAGAATAGTTCGGAGCTTCTAAAGACAGTCTTAAGGGTAGTGTAAATAGGTGGTGCTACTATCTTAGTGTAGTACAGCCCAGTAGCTAATGAAGGGAGTCTTTCGACAACATGTTTACCATTTTCGTCGCGCTTGGTGATGAGTAGGAACTCCTTTCCATTCTCATCATCCTCGGTTTCGACATGGAAACCATTTGCGCGGATGTCTCTAAAACTTAAGAGAGTATGAGTCGACTCCGGATACAACAATGCCTCTTTAGTGATCAGAGTTGTTCCATTTGGGAGTATGATAGTTGCTCTTCCGGAGCCAACTACATTCGGACCGCAGCCGGCGATCGTCATTATGTTACCAGGGTTTTTGGTAATGGACTCAAAATACTTTGTTTCTCTCAAGATGGTATTGGTGGTGCCGCTATCAGCAAGGCACGTTTCCTCCATGTGGGCGCCACACGCGTTCTAAAATATAGTGCCTAATTAATATAATGGAGCGAGGAAGTTGCTACATCAAGTAAGTAAAACACATAGACATTTCAGAACATCACATAATCAAATAATGGAATAAATGGATAAAATAAATGTCATCCAATCGCCGAAAATAAGTGTTATGCTCTCATAGAGCTTACAACCATATCGAAAAAAATGTATCTGATTATTACGGAAAAAGGAATCATCACAACGAAAGGAGCTCAGGTGGATTCTGCGAGGAAATCACCAAGCTCAGCCAGTATCTCAAGGTCAGTGGGCGGCTCTTCGTTGGCCATCATCATGGACAAGGGGCCTAGCTGAGGCGGCGGGGGCACAACGTGCTCAACCTCCATGGGCACAGCGGCGTCCGTGGGGACCGCCGAGGGTCCTGCCACTTGTGCTACGTCCTGCGCCACTATGTGCGTGACGTTCTGCACAGGTGCCGCTCCGGGCGCCAGTGGTGCCTCAACCTGGACAAGATGCGCCTCGCGCGCCTTCTTGTTGGCCTTGAACGCGTCCACGACGTGTCTAGGGACCAAACACTGCCTGGAGAAGTGAGTCTTGGAGCCACATCGGAAGCAGTCCTGGGGCCTCGCCTCCCCCTTGCCCGCCGTGCGTTGCTTGGCCGGGTTGGAGGAGTTGGGGCCCTTCTTGCCCTTCTTGCCTCTCTTCTTGTGGATGGGCTTGCGCACCTTGTAGGCACCAGCATTGGCCTCATGACTTGGGCCCCCCGCGAAGGGTTGCGCGGAGAAGTTTTTTTTCAGAACATTATCCTGCGCCTCGGCCACCTGGAGAGCATCAATAAGCGCTGCATATTCCGTGAATCCTTCCTGGCGAAAGTTTCGCGAGGACTGGATGTTGTCCGGATAGAATGTGGAGAGGGTTTTGTCTATCTTCTGCTGATCGGTGGTACTGGTCCCACACAGCTGAAGAATAGTACAAATCCGGTGCAACCTGGAGTTGTACTCTCCCACCGTCTTGAAGTCCGCAAACCTCAGACGTATCCAATCTGCCTCCGCCTGTGGCTGAATGGTGTACTTCAGCCTAGAGAATCGCTTGTTGAGGGCGGTCCAAAGGGCAGAAGCACTCCGTTCTGCTATGTACTCATTCTTGAGAGTCTCACACATGTGATGGCGGAGGAAGTGCAGAGCTTTGGCGTTATCCGCCGGGATGGTTTTGCTGGGGGCCGTCGGGGTCCCCTTAATCAACGCATCCTTGATGCATCGCCCCTCGAGGACGATCTCAACGTCCGAGGCCCATGTCAGGTAGTTAAGCCCATCCTGGGTCAACTCCGGGAACTCGCGGCTGACGATTCCGGTCATCTGCAATTTATGCAAAGTGTGTAAGATTACAGCAGGTAATCGGTTGCATAAATGCGATAATCGATACAATAATTCAAATATGACGGCGTTTCAAAATTCAATTTAAAAACGGTGCAAGCTATCTATGAGATACAAAGTATTAAAAACATGCGATAATTAATAACTATTGTAAAACATAGTTCAAAAGCTTGGGGAAAATCGGACCGAAAACAGGATCAAAACGTTCCACCAGCCCAACAAACGCGTGCTCCCACGGCCCACTATTTTTCGTTTTTTGTATATCGCCTGGGCCGAAAAAGAAAACGACCCAACTGGACTGGCCCAACCTAGACTGTCCAGCCCATTTTGCGGGGTGGACGGAGCTGATTGCTCCCGACTAGGGCGGGGTGGTGGCGGCAGCAGGCCGATGACCATGGTCAGGTGGCGGGGGGGAGGGGGTCCGCGGCGGCAGCAGGTCGGCGGGCGCGCGTGCGGGCACGGCAGCAGGCGCGCGCGGGGGGAGCTGCAGCGCGGAGCGGCGCAGGCGCGCGACCAGCAGGGTAACGGCGCGGCGGCTCGCGAGCGAGGCGCGGACCTGGCGGGCGGCAGCGCGGCACGCGGCGCGGCACGCGCGGCGCGGCCAGAGGCGGCGTGCGGCTCGCGAGGCCACGCGCGGGAGGCCTTGCGGCGTCAGGCGGGCGGTGGCGCTCGGCCGGCGAGGCGGCGGGCGGCTGCGCGCGGCAGCGCACGCGCCGGAATCGGGGCGCGGCCAGCAGGGCTTGTTGGCGGCCGGCTATAGCGTGTGGCTCGGGAGCGCGGCTGGCGAGCGACGGCTCTGTTCTGCAGCGCGTGTGGCCACGGCGGCAGCAGGGCGGGCGCGGCATTCGCGCGGCCGAGCGGCCGGCTCCGGCGGCAGCGGTGCGCGCGGGCAGGCACAACAGGCGGCCAGGCCACGGGGCGGCGGCGCGCGCCGGCGCACGGCGCAGCCAGCGTGCGGCGCGACAGCCGGCGCGGCGGCCAGCGGGGCACTCGGCGGCCGGCGCGGCTGTGCGGCGGCCAGCGGGGCCTGCTTGCTCGCGGGCTCGACAGTAGCCATGCGCGATACAGAAGTTCATAAAAAAAATTTGTAGATCGACCCGATCTACTAAAAAAATGTCCTAGATCTGTCCGATCTGCTTAATAAAAATGCAGATCGGCACAGCAGGTGCACGCATCGATGGTACAGTCAACAAATTTCTAATCTGGGAGTGATTAGATCGACATTGGTCGGCGACAGCAGGTCAGCTCGATTTCTGGAAAGAAAAATCCGCACCTAAGATGGGATCTGATCTAAGATCTGAACGCAAATCTTTAAAGGAAAACGCGAGACGAATCCATTTTTGCGGTCAGATTTGTGTTACCTTCAACGAAAGCCTGCGTGATGCAGGCTCGACGGTGGCTTGACGGAGGCTCGACGGAGAGACACGTGCTGATAACGTGTTGGAACACTCCCTGCCGACTGGCCGATCCCGAGGCTGTTCCACACCGGAGAAGAAGACTAGAAAAAGGCACACACAGTACAAAGTAGATGAAACAGGGAACTTTATTGATAACTCTCTCGGTAAACTCCCGTACACAGATTGTTCCTCTATTTATAGGCTATAAAGGGGGATACGATACCCACATGGACAACCCTAGCCTGGTAGAGGTCACACCGAGTGGGCCTCTACCGGTCCAGTTTCCCAACACAACTGATGGCAGGCCTGAAGAAGGTGGCCTCAGGGTCGATGGCAGGGGTCCTCCCTCGTCCTAGAGATATTAGTCACCGTATCGTCCAGGTGTAATAATGATTAAACGATTTTAAATATAATTCTTTCATTCTAAAATACGTTATTTAGATTTGCGTATATTCACATGTATCTACACACTAAGATCTTGTTTATATATGGAATTTTAACAGAGTTGGTATCCCGTATATCACTTTAAGTATGTAACCATGTAATCTAAAAAAAAAGTATGTAACCATGTAACAACCTAAAATCCTATTTAGGCGCGGCGGCGAAAAAGCGGACAGAGAAAACCGGGTTCCACAAAGCCAGAAAATTGGGTGTTAGACAAAATCGGCTATTAGTCGTTTTTATTTTTGAAATAGGCTTTCGCTCCGCTATATTAATATAGCAACCACACCGCGAGTTCACACCAAAGAAAATGTTGGGGCAACAACACAAACATGTCCAAAGATAAAAGATGAAGACAAAGGAGAATCGACTAGGCTATGATGATGCGTAATCGCTGCGCCCTCCGACGTTGTCCCACCACGCTCCAAGCGCTCCGAAGCGTTGAGTACCAAGCAGCCTCTTTCCGAGGAAGCACCGTCGACACGGTATTACTACCCGAACCATGGTCCTGGGGTTTCTCCCGGTACTCCGAGTAAAGTGGAGGCAGAGGATTCCCTCGATGCCCTTCAGGAAGGAGTGGCACCACCCGAAGCCGACACCGCGTCGGGGTCGGCCAAGCCGACAGGGATTTCTCCCGAGCTTCGCCCACACAAAACCCGACACCTAGGAACACCACCATCCAGCTATACCACCAACTAGCATGCTCCACCACGATCTTGCAATCATCTTCACCCTCCTCTTAGTGGACGCTAACACGTGGCCCGGTCAGTGAGGGCACACGACAACGCCGGAGTGAGGGACAGCAGCCTCGCAGCGCACGGTAGGAACTCACTTCCACCGTCGAGAGGCGGTCATCGAACAGACAAGGCAACCGGGGCACACCAGGCCCGGGAGGGCCCGACCGGGCCTAGACAAGCCCATAAAGCCCTAGCCAGGCCCGTAAAGCCCTAGCTGCCTCTGCTGCAATGGGAGGCTACAATGCCACATCCTCCACTCTAGCTTGTCGCCGCCGTCACCTACAGAGAATGCCATAGAGGCAGCACACCAGCCCGCCCAAGCCCATCTAGGCCCGAGATGCCCAGATCCGAGCCGGGGACGGAGTCCAACGGAGCTCCAATCCATGGCGCCTGCCACCCGTGGTAGGGGCAATCGCCTGGTCCACCCCCATAAGGTCTACGTTGGGCCTTCCGAAGTGCACCGCCGCCGGGGAGTAGAGGGCCCCCAACCCCATATCCATGACGCGGGGGAGGATAGTCTGTTGGCGCCGGCGCCGCCAGGGCTTCGCCCTGTGACCCATGCGGCGGCGGCAAAGGATGGAGGCACTACAGGAGAAGGCTGATACGCCGACGGCTGGGCCCCGTCAGCGTAGGCTGCGCCGTCGGCATATGGTCGTCGGCGTACAACCCCATAGGCGTAGCCCCTCTACCCGTCGACATAGAAAAGTCGTCGGTGTATATAGCTACGCCGATGGTTTTGTCGTTGACATAGACCGTATGGTCCCACCTAGATGATTAACGGCTGTTTGGCTACGCCGATGGCCTAGATTTTTCCAAAAAAAATTCAAATTTTCTTTTCAATTTTTTTAATATTTTTGAATTGTTTAACTTGTTAATCTCACATGAACATTTTTAATAATAAGTATATTTAGTCTTAAGTCAAATTGCACAAGTAGTCAAACTTCTCAATCGGTCACCCATCCGAACACTACTCCAGTCCCAGCACGCTTAACTTATCCATTCCTTCAACATGAGATTCCGATAAAGAAATTAAAACTTGTTATAAATATTATCATATCAATCCTATTAACCATTGAACTATAATGTTAGACGTCTTTATTTTTTTACATCCCATACAATTATTTGAGTAAACATCAATGAATAAGTAATAATAATCTTGAATTCAAATAAAAATCAAGTAAATTTTATTTATTTTGCCTTTTTCCATTTAACATTGAATAATTCATATCTACAAATCCGAATCGTAATTCGACAAATAATATATCCAAATCGATAAAAAAATGAGAGGAATCCAAATATGACGCACATATCATCTATTTAATTATATATCATAACTTTTTAATACTAGACCAACCGAAATTATGTCAGGATTCATGAAACACCTCGTTTTTGGCACTCGGAAAATAAAAAAATAGCTTTTTGGTGCGACGAAAAGGAAACCTTGCATTGTATTTCTGATGAAATAGCATATTATGAACCTAAAATGACTTTTGCAAAAAACATGAGCATCATATCATGTACCTGCAGTTCAAATCTGACTCACTTCCTACCGATTCAGCAGGAATTTGTTTTTTTCACGAGGGGTGTACGTAAAGGTTTGAGATATTCCGGTTGGAAAATTGTCCATTTAAGATGGTCTAGTATTTTTGAAAAAATGGGGTGCTATCATTTTGAAACTTTTATTTGGTGGTTGCTTCACAAAACATCCCGTTTTTTACACTCGGAAAATGAAAAATGGATTTTTGGTGCAACGAAAAGGAAAACTTCCTCCTGCAATATTGTTCGCCATCCCATGATACACATGTGTACATAATACGGGCACATTATCACAAACTATGCCGCGATTCTAGCAATAACATTGGTCATTTGAATCGAAATCTAGAAAACCTCGATTGAGATAGGTCATTTTCTAATGATTGTTTTGAGACACAATCAATATACCAAGTTTGGTATTTTTTCTTGCAACTATGACACATAATATGACATCACGTGAAGGTTTTGCATTGTTTCGATTATTTTTAAATTTTTTATCCTCGTTTCAAACTATCGTCAAATTTTCTAAATCGGCGGGCATGAAGATTCTTAGCTCGGGGCTGAGCCTCGCTAAACTTGCATTGGATCTCTGATGAAATAGCATATTGCAAACCTAAAAATTATTTTTGCAAAAAATCATGAGCATCATATGATGTACGTGTAGTTTAAATCTGATTCACTTCCTACCGATTCAGCATGAATTTATCTTTTTCACGAGGAGTGGACGGAAAGGTTTGAGATAACCTGGTTGGAACATTGTCTATTCAAGATGGTCTAGTATATTTTTTAAAATGGGGTGGTATCATTTTTAAACTTTCATTTGGTGGTTGCTTCACAAAACACCCTTTTTGCACTCGGAAAATGAAAAATAGCTTTTTGGTGCGACGAAAAGGAAAACTTCCTCCCGCAACACTGTTCACCATCCCATGATACACGTGTGTGCACAATGTGGGCACATTATCACAAACTATGTTGTGATTCTAGCAATAATATTAGTCATTTGATCCGAAATCCAGAAAACCTCGATTGAGATAGGTCATTTTGTAAAGGTTTTTTTGAGACACAATCATTATATCAAATTTGGTATTTTTACTTGCAACTATGTCACATAATATGACACCACATGAAGGTTTTGTATTGTTTCAATCGTTTTTGAATTTTTTATCCTCGTTTCAAACTATCGTCAAACTTTCTAAATCGACGGGCATGATGATTCTTAGCCTAGGGATGAGCCTCGTTAAACTTGCATTAGATCTCTGATAAAATAGTATATTGTGAACCTAAAAATAATTTTTGCAAAAAATCATGAGCATCATATCATATACCTGTAGTTCAAATCTAACTCACTTTCTACCGATTCGGCAGAAATTTGTTTTTTTCACGAGAACTGGACGGAAAGGTTTGAGATATCCTAGTTGGTATATTCAAGATTAAGGATAAAAATTTTACCCATAGGTACGAGTACAAGCGGGTAACGTACCCGCATGGGTAAGGTATGAACACACTTTTATACACATGGGTAATATCCATACCCTACCCGTTAAGTCACGGGTATGACACATGTATAGACTTGTACTCATGGGTATATCCTTACCTTGTCCATTTAAACTGACATGTCAAACTTATCTATAGAGTTTGAACCTAAGCCTAGGGACGAGTATACGATTGCGACTTCTAAACTTTAATTTAATACTTTTATGTACTCGTCTACTATATAGTAAGTAGAGATTATTGTCTTTTTTCAAATATGCTATTGATGAAAGTAAAATTTTGAATAACTTGTATACTATTGGATATATACCCGCTGGTATCCAATGGGTACGGGTACCTGCCGGGTATGGGTATAATTTTATACCCGCGGGTATGTGTATGGGTAAGTTTTTGTATCCATTGTCTACACGGGTATGAGTATGATATTGCTCTACCCTGCCCATACCCTACCCATTCTCATCCTTATTTAAGATGGTCTAGTATTTTTGAAAAATGGGGTGGTATCATTTTAAAACTTTCATTTGGTGGTTGCTTCACAAAACACCCTCTTTTTTGCACTTGGAAATGAAAAATATGTTATATGAAAGTATTTCTAGTTTTATATATTTTTTGAACAAAAATATGTAATATTTGAGTTTATATAGATAGATCTTATTTTTCTGCAAATTTTGATATATTATATGTTTTTTCTGAAATTAAATGATTTAGTTATGATTTTTCTAAGAATAATATGGCAAAAAGGAAAAATAGCTACGCCGACAGGTTTGTCGTCGGCGTAGGTGTGAAACCTACCCCGATGGGTTTGACGTCGGCGTCGACTTGATGTCGTTGCTCTGCCGTTAGCCTAACCGTCAACCCCGACGGTCATGTTTACGCCGACGGCTGTCGTCGGCCTATTAATCCTATGCCGACGGCAAAACTGGGCCGACGACCCTTCAATCTGCGCCGACAGTCCCGACATTTTGTCGTCAGCATAGAATGCGGCCGTCGGCGCAACATGCGTTTCCTGTAGTGAGGGAGGTGGAGGGGGCAGGGGTGGCCGGAGGGGGAAACGGCGTCTCGTTGCCCTTGGGGGAGCGAGCGACGCGAGAGCCATTAGTCGTTTTTCAAGAAACACGATTCCGCAAAGCTGCGTCACAACTTGATATTTTCTCTCGGTCCTTGACAAGCTCCACATGCCCAAAATCGTAACGGAGAAGGGCTTCGAACTGGCCGCTGAATCGGATTCCCATGTTGTTTCTTCCCCGTCGATACCGGTCGCGCACAATGAAGTCGACGTGCTGGTCGTGCCGCGAGGCGCGCACTCGTCTATACCCAGGTCGCCCACCAGACGCCTTTAAAAGGAGCGGGATCGTGGCTCAACTTCTGTGCCTCCGCCGTTATCACCTCCATGGCTGCCCAGACGCGTCGAGGAGGTCCTCAACATGGGCATGATATCAATCACCTCGCACTAGGCATGTGCCGGATAGCCTCACAAACATCAAATCTCTACACAAAACTTGTTTTAGACTCTCCATGCCCAAACATGATTTTCGGTAATAAGACCATTCTTAGCAGAGAAGTTAGTAAAACCGATTCTTCTAAAATTTATCTAGATTCGATTGTATGACATGATTTAGTGTTATATACATCCATATCTTGATAAATTTGAGTCAACTAATTTGGATCGGAGCGAACATTAAAACTCGTTTTCTATAAACTGATCGTTATTCATTATCCAAATAACCACTAAAGCGTGTCTACATGCATGCAAATCTAAACAAAACAAAGCCACTTGTTTTGAGAGGGAGTGAGTAATATAACATATTTTATCCAAAAATGTGCGAAGGAATAAGAACGGCTTCACCATATTGTCGAAAAAAGAGAAAAACCCCAAAATGATATATCAACTTGCTGCACGTGAGCGTCCTGGTCACCAACTTGCGCAAACGCAAAATCCTCATAAACTTGCTGAAACGAGAGCGTTTTGGTCACTACCGTGACGGTTTCGTTAGTTTGTTGATGGCGGTCTTTTTTTTTTGTCCCCTACGCATCCCGGGGGATAACTCTCCCCGATCCCCTGGTCCCCTGCTTGACACGTGTCTTTTTTTTTTGTCCAGATTCCCGCTTTTACTAAAAAATGTCTCGTTTTTGCTACATGTAGCAAAAAACGGTTCGGGCAAAAAAAGAATAGACAGACCAAACCTCGTCGGAGAGTTCGCCGGAGACCTAGCCGGCAACCTTGTAGCAAAAAAAATATTCTAATGTAGCAAAAACGGACTTCGCCAGAAAATATCACCGGAGACTCGCGTGAAAAAACCTCGTTGGAGACCTCGTAGCAAAAAAATTATGCTATTGTAGCAACACCACAAAACGGTGGTAGCAAACATGATGTGATAATGTAGCAAAAAAACAGATTTCACCGGAGACCTCGTCGGCGACCGAGTAGCAAAAAAATTCTGCTAACGTAGCAAACCCGACCTCGCCGGAGGCTTTCACCGGAGACGTTGTAGCAAAAACTTTGCGCTAGTGTAGCAAAATTACAAAAATATTGTAGCAAAAAAAATGTAAAATGTAGCAAAAATCCATTTCGCCGGAGACATCGCCGGGACTTTGTAGCAATTTTTTTTTGCTACCATAGCAAAATCTACTTCGCCGTACATCTTGTAGCAAATCTTTTACAATATTGTAGCAAATAGATCGAACAGTTTTAGCAAAATAAATACATGTATGTAGCAAATTCCTACCTGCTCGCCTGGATTGGGATTTCAGGATCGTGAGAAAGATGAACTGAAAAAGAAGATGAGATGTGTCCGCCACTCAGCTGCCTGACCAGGTAGCTATGTCGATGGAGAATAGGAGAACAGCAGAAGGTGCGCAGATGAAGGAGTCTACCGCAGCCGCCAGAGCAGCGAGACAGTACACGATACGAATTGGATGAAATACTAGGAGCTTATTACGCGGGGAAAGAAGCTGGGTTTCCGGTCAACATCTCAGATCGGAGACGTGCAAATTAATTAATGCTGCCATATCTGCTTGATTTCCTGCAGGACGCCTGCTCACGGCAGGGCGACGCGCGACATGGCGAAGCCGCGGAGGGCGGCAGGGCGGAGAGCTGCAGGGCGGAGGCAGCAGCGCGTCGGTCGGCCGGCGACTCGCGGCAGGGACGGAGGGCTGCAGGACGGAGGCGGCAGCGCGTCGGTCGGCCGGCGACTCGCGGCAGGGACGGAGGGCTGCAGGACGGAGGCGGCAGCGCGTCGGTCAGCCCTTCTGACGAACGAAGTGCGCGAGCGAACGTATCATTTTCCAAATTCTTACTTCTTCTCACCCGTAGGTCTTCCATTCGACTGTTTGGCAACTTCTGACTAGCGGGACCCACTTATAAGGAAAATAAAAAATCTAAAAGAGAAACTAATAAATAAAAGTAAAAATAAGAGAAAAAATTCTGAACTACCGCCGCCGCGGCCGGTACCCACCTGCTAGCCGGAGAGCACCGCCCCTGCCTGTCCCTATTCTTCTCCGAGTCCGGCTCCTGGCATGGAGGAGAGCTAGGTCTCGGCCGCGGGCTCCTGACGGCGCAAGGGAGCTGGGTACTGGGCTCGGCAAGCGCGGGGCGGCGAGTGGCGAGTGTGGCGGGCGTCGAGCTGTGCGCACGGTAGCTGGCGAGCGCGGGTCAGTGAGCGGCGGCCGACGAGCTGCGGGCACGGCAGCTGGCGAGTGCACCGGCGAGCGCGGGGGCAAGCGTGGGCACCGGTCCTCCTCCAGCTCGAGCGCGCGGGGCAGCTAGCGCGGGCACGGGACCTCCTACACCTCGAGCACGCGGGGAGGCGGGCTACTAGCCGCAGCTGCTCACGCGCGGGACCGCAAGCGCGCGCGGCATGCTCGTGAGCGTGGGGCGGCGAGCAAGGCGGCCGGCCGGCCACAGCAAGCTCTCACGCGCGGGCGCTCGCTCACGCACAGGTCCCGGTCCGAAGAAAAATAGAAATAGAAAAATAAAAAGAATAAATACAGAAGAAAAAATATGGAGGTGTGTTTTGCAAAAATACACCGGCTCCTCGTGTCACGTCAGCAAACTAACGAAAACCGTCACGGTAGTGAGTAAAAATCTCGAGTTCGTGTTCCATTTTTGTGTTTTCGCGAGTTGGTGACAAGAACACTTATGCGTGGGAAGTAGATAGACTATTTTGCCCTTTTCCTCACAAAACAAAAAGGACCGTCTTCACCAGATGGCTATAAATAGCCTGTTCTAAGGGTATGTTCGGAAGTCCTCCGACTTCCTAGAACTCCATCGATCCCGCTTCTACGGTCTGCTCCAGCGTCTGTACTGGAGCTGAGAACGTTCGGCGTTGCCTGACACCGCTCCATGGTTTTTGCTGGGCTGGAAACTTGTTTTAATGGGCTAGTCTGCTTTTGGCCCCGTTCAGATGTGCTGGAATTTAGCACGCGACATGTGCATCAATCTTTATTTTCACGGTCTTCTTTCCCAATCCCAACGCCCCCAATTGGGACGGTGAGTACTACCTCCTTCACGGTTTGCACGGCCTTTAATTAAATTTGGATTTTTCCAAAACTATAATGTTTCTAGGCGTATAAGAATTAATTGTTAACTAATGTGACACCTTTCCTCCCAACTTTCTATGCATGCAACAGTCTCCCACCAATGCATGCGCCTTAACCGCTCACTAATGGGCTAATTTTCAGCCAATACGTTTACGCCTAGATCCGTGAGATTTTTGTAGAGCGCCCTGCAAACCGTGAAGGAGGTAGTAAATCTCATACCGACAGATCGATTTTCTGTGAGAGGGGAACCTAGAAGTGAGAGGAGGGAGGGAGCAGCCGGGAGAAGGTAGAGCAACTAGCAGAGCTGCTGCAACTACGCGACGACCTGATGGTGCTGGCGAGGGCCAGAATTTCTGGCAAAGGACGGGGACAGAGGAGGTCGGGTCCTGGAGGGCAGGGGCGGAGGGGCGTCGGCCGGAGGAGAGATGCCAGGCGACAGCTGGAACAAGGGATGCATGCAACGGGGAGATGCGCGACAGCGCGAGGCGGGGTGAAGGTTCAGGGAGGGAGGAGAGTTTGGGTAGGAGGCCAGAGTAGAGGGAGGCGGCGTCGGGAGGAGAAGACGAGGTGGCCGAACGAAGGAGGAACGACTTGTCGAGGTCAAGGCATGGAAGCAATGGCGGTTGTGGTTTCATGCATACAGTACGATCGATTTGGGTTGGGACGAGAGAAATAGAACGAGGGAGGAGGAACATGTCAAAGCATTTTCACTCGACGGTGGCATACCCTTGTAATTTTGTGCTGCTCCGCGCTTTACTAATCCGTGGAATCGCACAAGTGGTGCTCCGATATTTGTATAGCAAATTGGGCTAGCTTCTCGAATTTGGCTCGGCAGAGCTAGGGTGTTCGGCACTGCTCCGTGCTGGATTTCCGAGAAGCTGGAAGCTAGAGGTCTTCCGAACACGACAACAAAGTTGTTACAAAGCTCAAGTTGTTATTGCGGAAAGGAAAGTTAATTAAATCTATTAATAACGAAATGATGTGGACGATTGACTCGTAAGTTCAAAGCTCCCATTAAAAAATTGATACACTTTGCTTTCAAAAAGCACATGAAAAACAGACACGCTAACCATTCAAATAATGCAAAGACTACAAGTGGAGTGCCTCTCCTTTGTGGCACTTGCAACTACGTACGATGACATGCAGTGTTGGTGGCAAAATTTAGTCCAACCACCGGCACTTGCAAGCTGCATATATAATTGTTACTCCCTCGGATCGGAGGGAGTTCTACATTTTGACCTCTTTCTATAGGTTAGGTAGCTTTTCAAAATAGTTGTGATGGGAAGAGATGGATTGTACACTAGCTAGAGTTGAACACATTTCACATATTGCTCATAGTCATATAGAACAACAACAATGCAACACTATTTGACCCCACCAAAATCTAAACAAAAAAACTATCGAGGGTATCTCGCTGACAACATGAACTCCTCTTCTAGGCTATAACATCTGCTCCCCTCCTCTAGGTTTATTGTTCTGCTGGTCGACATATGACTCAATGTAATATGTTTCTTCTCCTCCTTTTGTGTCGCAAAATCTTCAAGAACACACTCCTTGGGCGCTCGGAGTGCTTCTAATGCCATCTCCACCCGCCTCATTGTTGGTCGCTCTTCTCCTCTTAAATTTATGCATGAGACCGCTAGATCCGCTACTTCTTCGACTTCTCTACCTCCCTCCTCTAAGACTTGTGGATCTAATATTTTGGCCAGATTTCCTTCTGCAAGCAGTGCAACAAATTGCATAGCAAGACCATCGCCTTCAGATGACACATACAGAGCTGGCTTCTTCCTTGTTAGCAGTTCAATAAGAAGGACTCCAAAGCTATAAACATCACTCATCTCTGACAATCGGCCTGTGTAGTAGTACATAGGGTCCAAATACCCTCTAGTTCCTTGCACCAAAGTTGTTGATACCCCAGTTTGATCCATAAGAATATACCTTGAAGCTCCAAAGTCTGACACTTTCGCTATCAAGGCATCATCAAGAAGTATGTTGGAAGACTTGATATCTCTGTGTATTACGGGGATTGAAACAGCAGAATGAAGGTAAGCAAGAGCTTTGCCTATTTCACTTGCGATCCTTATCCTAGCTTCCAAAGATAAAGATATCGGTGCTTCTTTGTGAAGATGGTCACCGAGGGTTCCATTTGAAATGAACTCATAGGCCAACAAAGGAACTTCTGTTTCAAGGCAACAACCATGAAGCTTCACAATATTCTTATGGTTTATTTGCGAGAGTATGGCAACCTCATTTATGAACTCATCAATTTCTCTCTTAACCACAATACTTGACTTCTTGATGGCCACAACATGCAAGTCTGACAATATCCCTTTGTAGACAGTTCCGTGCCCTCCTTGACCAACCTTACGAGCTTGGTCAAAATTGTTGGTTGCCTTTCGCAGCTCCTCTAGAGGAATGATCATCCTTTCCGCAATGTCTGTTCTATGAGATACTAACTGCTTCAATAGTTGCCCACGGTTTTGACTGAACAACTTCCGCCTCAAGGCCTTCTCCTTCCGTTGCTTAAGATCACGAATTATTAGGAGTGCAACAAGAACCAAAAATAGAACAAATGGGCCACTAGCAACTGACAGAGCAATGATCAAATTCAAGTGACGATGACCTGGAAATTAAATAGTACACACGTTGACTTCTAAAATAGTTCACATTAATTCATATGGACATTAGTTTAAGGTGTATGTCCTACTAATATACAAGGTTAGGCAATGAAGGTGCTCATACCTTTGTTTACCGTGGGCTTGATGCAACCATTGCGTATTTTGGGATTGCCATGGGTTCCTTTGGGGCACCTGCACTCGAACGACCCGGGAAGTTCTTCACAGTCACCAAAGCACCCATTTTCTTCTTTCCGATCACATTCTTTGGTATCTACATAATTACACAAATGAATCAATGTGATATATTGATTCTCAAATAGAAAAACTATATATATATATATATATATAGGCACAAATTCAAATTTAAAAATTCATGAATGAGGCTTTGCTATTTTAGTTGCTGATAGCCTTTAGATCAAGATTATCAATTTATTTCACTTGCACAAATTAATACTGCAGTCAGTATCACTATCACCGGAGTAAACAAAACAATTAAAAAAGGAGAAGTTGTAGCTTTGAACGCACCAACAACCCACTAACTCTAGTTTGTTTTTCTAATACTGAACTACAACAAAAAATGAAAGAAAAAGGATGGGTGCAATACAAACATTAATATATATACCATGTCATGAAAAATAACCTGGAGGAAAACTTATAATATGTAGCCTATACAAAGATAACAAGAGGTAGCAAATATATGTAGCACAACATATTACCCTCAAATTTTACAGGTCATGACAACTTTTGTTTGTATTTCTTTTCAATTTGTTGGTACACCAAGAATCTCTGTAAGCAGTGGCAGTGAGTGTGTAGGTGTGTACAGGTTCTTAGAAAAAACGTATTGTCAACTTAAAAGTGCAACGTGTTTTGGTTGCATATCAAAACCGTTAAAAAAGCAAAAAATAAAGAAAGAAGAGTACCTTGGCATCCGCCGATGAGATAAGGGTTGCCTTCATATCCCTCTTTGCACTGGCACGAATAGCCTGTGAGCGTAAAGTATGCCTCGTCTCGGCAAACGCTGTTGGAGCTTTTGCAGATGCTCCGTTCTGCGTCGCGAGGGCACGCCCGCGTCTCGAAATCAGTTGTCGCCGCCCCGTGCGGCACGGCCCACTGGAGAATCACGGGGACCCGCCGCAGCCCGTCGTCCTTGGGCCGCCGTCTGGAATGCTCTGGGTTGCTGAGAAACATGGCCATGTCCTGGTTCAACCAGCCCGCCTCGGCGATGATGACATTCACAGCAGGCAAGCCGCCGCCCACCTTGCTACCTGCTTCCCTGTTCTTCTTCAGGAAGGCGCCGTCGTCGTCGTCGTCGTCGTCGTCATCGTCGAGATCGAGCCCCCGGAGCCGCACGTCATAGGACGCGTGGTCGATGGGGATTTCCGACTGGCAGCAACCGATGTTGGAGCAGATCTTGCCGCTCGGAGCAAACGAGCCGGTGACCCCGCTGCCGTCGTGGGTGGCTGAGCAGAAGGAGGCGCAGCCGCTGACGATGCTGCCGTTCCCGACCAGGGTCGCCTGCACGTTGCACCCTGTGAGGATGAAATCGTTGAAGTCCGGCAGCAGAACGTACGGCGCCGGCGGCGCGCCGTCATGACCACCGCCGCCGCCGCCCAGGCTCCACCGGCCGCGCCCGGTGCCGCTCATGTTTAGCCCGTGGCTGCTGACCACGCGCATCGTGTTGTTCTCCAGGAAGATGTCGGTGACCTCGAACTCGCCGCCGTCGCCCAGGAACGGGCGCGCGGGCTCGCTCCCGTAGTCGCAGGTGAGCTTGAAGCCTGGCTGCCTGTAGCAGTGGCGCGGGCCCATACCGAAAGGGTACGGCACCTTGACGTCGCCGCAGGTGGTGTTGCAGACAGGCGCCGGAGCCACAGCAGGCGGCACCCGCGCAGCCGCCGCCGTTGACATGGAGAGCAGCAGTGCTGTCGCGATCGCCATGGACACCAGCAAGGTTCGGATCATACTAGTTAGTAGTAGTAGATTAGTTGGCGGTTCTTCTTGCTTGAGCAGTTGAGCTGGAGTGCACTAATAGTGTGATAATATATGTACGCGCACTGCGCAACAGTGCACCACCAAGGCATAAAATATGGATTAAACTGGGCAATCCGCGTACATCCAGTTTTATAATGACAAAGATATTCAACCGATCGTCCGCGTAGAGATGTTGTGCACACAAAACACGCGCTTAAAGTGAAATCAAGACATGTATCTTCATATTAGATAGTACTGCCTCCGTTTTAAAATATAAAATGTTTTAGCTTTCTAAAATAAATATATTTATACTTATTTTAGTGTGTAGATTCACTTTAAGCACGAGTAAACCTATGTACTAAAAGTAGTATAGATACACTTTCTTTCCAAACCTAAAATATTTTGTATTTTGAAACGGAGAAAGTATATTATATTAGATCACAAAGGGCCGGGTCTTTCATTACAACTGAATCTGGAAATCCCCCGAAAGGTCAAAAATCTTCTTATGATTAATGCTGAAAAATATTACTTTAACTAAAGATAATTTACTAAGGAGAGGATGGACTGGAAATGACCAATGCTTCTATGCAACACGATTGTTCTGGCGTAACCGGTTCCTACCGGTGTCGAATATACCACTTATTTGTGCGCCCTGATTTGGGATTCACTTTTAGGTATATATATCGAGTTACTTTTAGATATTATATTATATATATTAGCGTGGGTTGCGCGTTCAGGTGATCGTATCTAACTAAGTGCTGCTAATTAATTAAACCAACAATATAAATTATCTTTCCGATCGTCAACGACAATGTCCTCGCAATTCGCAGAAGAAAAGAAAAAACGTTTACTTGCTTGTTGTTCACATCGTCGATCTCAGACCGTCAAAAAAACATCGTCGATCTCACCAAACATGGGCATGATGCGCTAACTGCGCGTACTGCTTTTGGTTAGCTTCCGAGAAGCAGTGGCTAAGTACCTAGCAAAGCTTTATTAGTACGTATGCGATCAAGCAAACGAGCATCTTCTGTGTAGCTAGCTTTGCAATTATATGACGACGCGGTTCGCCTTTTAAGGATTAGGATAGATATATCACACTACTGGATATGGAGTAATGATAGTAGTAACATACTTTTATGTTTTAATACCAACTAAGCATTTCAATGACATGGTATTATCATTAAATAAAAAGAGAGAGTATTCTAACAACATATATTATGTTACCATCACATAGCATTTCCGAAATATAGAATGAATCCAAATTGTAGTGTTTTCTTTAAAACGGAGGTTAAACCCCGGCCTCTCAATGAAAATGATGAACAACAATCAACTCGAAGCCACCTCACTAGTGACAACTCTTGCACTACCTATTGATGAATGGGGTGGCCATGTCAGGGTCATTCGTCCTGGTCTCACACCTACACACAATATCTTAAAACCGAAGACCTCGCCAAACTGCCCAACAACGAGCCAGGGGCACACACTGGTCGAGCAGACCCTCAACATGCACCATTTCAAAAAAAAGTTACCACTGCCATCTTCAGGACAAAGATCAAGGAATTGACATTGTCAACCCTACCATCGATGCTTCCACTTTGGCAGACGGCGTCCCCGCCTTGCACGCGTCCATCATCATATTCTTGACACAGAAGAAAGAATTTTTTTAGTTTTTGCCATACTAGTTTTTTCCACTCTAAATTCTGACATTTTACTTTTACCCCATTTCCCCCCATTGAGGGGCAAAAGCAAAAAAAAATAAGACAACAACAAAATGGGAAAAAGAAAAATAAAGTTTCACCATTTTCATTTTGTTTTTTGTGTCATGGATGGCAAAATAGATGAATTACCAAAAACTGGTGGGGAAAGGCAAAATGTCAAATTTTAGAGTGGCAAAAACAAAATGGGCAAACACTAACGTGGCAGAAAAAAAATTCCCCCCAAAAGAAAACATGAAGCTCCACCTTAGGTTCCTACCAGACAAAAGTTGTTCCAAAAATGATGCCCCCGAAAGAGAGAACAGTGTTGGGTACCGCCATCACCCGATTTGGAAGACCCACATCTTGGGTTTCCCTCGAAGCAGCTCAAGCAAGAATTCGTGAGCTACAACAAAGATGTCTTTAACAAGGTAATGACGCAAAGACGCCGTCATTGTCCGCTATGACCGATTTTTTTATCGACAACCTCACATCCTGAACCCGCTGCTAGCAAGATCACAACCAACAATGAGGTTGGTGTGGTGGATTCCGCCACCATCTTTGATCTGAGGGCCCTGGATGGCTATGGTTCTCCCAGACCCAGCGTCGTTGAAGACGGAGAAAGGTTCGACCACCATGTGCCTCCTGCGATGAACCAAGGCTCAAGATCGCTGCCTCCAGGTGATGACACATTGAGTTGCTTCTTGGCTAACATCCCCGATCGAGGGGACACCACGGTAGTTTCCAAAGCCGCGTTCGGGGTCCTTGTGCCGTAGACCTCCGTCCTCGCGAAGATGCTAGGATAAGTAGTTGCGGGAGGTTGCGACACTACTCCAATCCCTCGTTGAGCCGTCCCTCTAGGCATGCCAGAGCCAAGAGGCGCCAGGTCCCGCCGACCCCTTCACTGGCGATGAGTGGGGTTTCTTGGAGTCCGCCTCCGAGGTTGACGACGGGAGAGGAGGGAGGACGGAGTTGTTGGAGATATGCCCTAGAGGCAATAATAAATGTAGTTATTATTATATCTTTGTGTTTATGATAAATGTTTACATTCATGCTATAATAGTATTAACAAGGAAACATTAATACTTGTGTGATTTGTAAACTTAAATTGAAGTCCCTAGTATAGCCTCTATACATCACTAGCTTGTTGGTTAATAAATGATTGTGGTTTCCCTATCATGAACATTGAGATGTTATTAACAACAAGATCATGTCATTAGGAGAATGATATGGTGGACATACTCCTATAGATAAGCGTAGCATAAAGATCAAGTCATTTTAATAGTTCAATTGCTATATGCTTTCTGATACATAGTAACCTAATTCCTTCGACCATGAGATCATGCATATCACCTTTACCGGATGGATGCTTTGATGACATCAAACACCACACCGTAACTGGGTGGCTATAAAGGTGGCATTGAGTGTTCGGAAAGTATTGGTTGAGACACATGGATCAAGAGTGGGATTTGTCCATCCATATGACGGATAGATATACTCTGGGCCCTCTCGGTGAAATGTCATCCAATTAGCTTGCAAGCATGTGACTGGCTCACAAGGGATCACATATCACAGGAACGAGAAAAAAGTACTTGTCAGTAACGAGGTTGAACTAGGTATGCAGAGATACCGACGATCATAACCTCGGATAAGTAAACTATCGTGAGACAAAGGGAAATTGGTATCGTATGTAAGTGGTTCATTCGATCGCAAAGTAATCGTAGAAATATGTGGGAGCCATATGAATTTCCATATTCCTCTATTGGTTATTGATCGGAGAAGTGTCTCGATCATGTCCGCATAATTCACGAACCGTAGGGAGACACACTTAAGGATTCGACGTTGTTTGAGTAGTTATGGAATGATGAGAAAGAGATCGAATGTTGTTCGGAGTCTCGGATGGGATCCAGGATATCACGAGGAGATCCGGAATGGTCCGGAGAATAAGATTCATATAAGGAAAGTCCCGTTTCGGAGTTGGGGAATGGTTCCGGTGTTTTCATCGGGAATGTTCTAGAAGGTTCCGGAATGTCCGGCACTCCAGGAGGGAAGGGTACATGAATGTGTTATATCAAGTTGGTATGATTGCATCATGTACTAAGTGTCATCGCTGAACAAAATAGAGGGTTTATTAAAATCCTAGTTTGAAAAGTCAAACGGCTAGTTTGAAAGTCAAACGGCAATTTTGGGAAGTGGGAAAGGAGGAGGAAACCGAGTTGGGGAGGAGTCCCTCCTCCCCACCACCGGCGCACCACCCAAGCCGAGTTGGGGAGGGACTCCTCTCCCTCCCCTTGGCCGGCCGGCCCCTCCACCTATATAAGGAGGGGCAGGGCTCCCTCCTAGAGACACACAAGATCCTCTCCTCCAAACCCTAGCCCCAAGCCGCCGCCGCCTCCATAGCCGCCGCCGGCCCTAGGGCAAACCCTAGCCGCCGCCTAGCTAAACCCTAGCCGCCGGCTTGCCCCTCCTTGGTGTGTATAAACCCTAGAACACCGAGGACTCTCTCATACTCCACCATACTCGCTCCGGCTTAAGGCGAAGCCCTGCGAGATCTCCCCTCTACTTCCGGTACCACGCCGTTGTGCTGCCGGAATCGCGAGGAGAGTGCTACAACCTCTGCTGCCTGCTGGAACAAGGGAGAGGAAGGTCTTCGTCGAGTACCGAACGTGTGACCGACTGCGGGAGCGCTGCCGGAACACAGCGCCGGAAGGATCGTCTACGCGATCTTGAGATCGGGAAGAGTACGACTACATCACCCACGAGAATCCGCTCTCGTTAAACGCTTTGGAATCTTCAAAGGTGAGTTATTTCATCGACTCGTTGCTACAATCTAGTAGATAGATCTTGGCTTGTTTGTTTGTATGCGATAGAAATTTTTTGTTTTCCATGCTACGAAACCCTACAGTGGTATCAGAGTCGTGTCTATATGTAGATCTGTTGCACGAATAGAACACAATGGTCATTGTGGGCGTTGATGCTTTTATTGTCGATTTCTTCTTGTGTACTTTGCATCTTGCGGGATGTTGGGATGAAGAGGCCCGGGCTAACCTTACATGACATCGTTCATGAGACTTGCTCCACGCTTGACATGCAACTTGTATTGCATAAGTGGCTTTGCGGGTGCCTGTTTCTCCTAGCATAGTTAAGATCCAATTTACAATGGGTGATTAACAATACTAGTATCAATGTTGTGGTTCATGTCCGTAAGTTAGAACGACACTTATTGGAAGCCCCAAACCACGTAAAACATGCAAAGAAAGTAGAGGCGTCTAACTTTGTTTTGCAGGGGTGTGAAGTGATGTGATATGGCCATGATTGTGATTATATTTGATGTATGCAATGATCCTTATTGTAAGTTGGCAACCGGCAGGAGCCATATGGTTGTCTTTAATTTATGTTAAGACCCGCGTGTCTATTCAAAGTAGTTGTAATAGTTGAAGCCGGTGGACGACAACCATGGAGAAGCGTCATTGACCTTGATGCAATGCCGGTGATGATGGAGATCATGTTC
Source organism: Avena sativa (assembly GCA_916181665.1). NCBI lineage: Eukaryota > Viridiplantae > Streptophyta > Magnoliopsida > Poales > Poaceae > Avena > Avena sativa. The sequence goes on from OV702297.1 coordinate 414,153,770, forward strand.
GTGCTTGAAGATGGAGATCGGAAGCACAAAGAAGAAAGGCCATATCATATCACATATTATGAATTGCATGTGATGTTAATCCTTTATGCATCTTGTATTGCTTAGTAGACGACGGTAGCATTATAAGATGATCCCACATGCACATGAATTTCAAATCATAAAGTGTTCACCCTTAGTTAGCACCGTTGCTAAAGCTTGTTGTTTCGAAGCACCACGTGATGATCGGGTGTGTTAGATTCCGCAAGTGTATACAACGTGAGCAAGCCAGATTTGCTCATGCGGAAACTAAGGTTTGATCTTGACGAGCCTAGCATGTACAGACATGGTCTCGGAACACGGATCACCGAAAGGTAAAGCATGAATCATATAGTAGATATGATGAACATGTCGATTGTTCGCCATTGAAACTCTATCAACTCTCGTGATGATCGGTGTTGATGTGGTGGATTTGGTTCGTGTGATCACTAAAACAATGTGAGGGATGTTGTTTTGAGTGGGAGTTCACCTAGGTTAATTTTGTTATTAATTTGAACTCAATTTGTCATAAACTTAGTCTAAACTATTGCAAATATGTTGTAGATCAATGGCAGCCCCTACCATCAATTTTAATGCGTTCCTAGAGAAAGAAAAGTTGAAAAACAATGGGAGCAACTTCGCGGATTGGTTCCGCAATTTGAGGATTGTCCTCACAGCTGGTAATTTGACCTATGTGCTGGATGCACCGCTGGGTGACCCACCTGCATCTACTGCTACCGATGAAGTAAAAAATGTTTACCTCACTCGGAAGACACAGTACTCCACAGTTCAGTGTGCTATCTTGTATGGTTTAGAATCGGAGCTTCAGAAAAGGTTTGAGAATTCAGACCCACATGATATTGTCCGTGATCTCAAATTGATCTTTGAGACTCATGCGGCAATTGAGAGCTATGAGGCTTCTGAAAAGTTCTTTCACTGCAAGATGGAAGAGGGCAGCTCCGTCAGTGAGCATGTGCTTAAGATGTCTGGGCACGCAAACAAACTTCAAAGCTTGGGCATAGTGATTCCTAATGCTTTGGGGATTTACCGTGTCCTCCAATCACTACCACCAAGTTACAAGAACTTTGTGATGAACTACAACATGCAGAACATGAACAAGACGTTGCCAGAACTCTTTGCCATGTTAAAATCTGCAGAAGTGGAGATCAAGAAGAAGACCAAGGCTGGACCTAAGCCTGATACTGAGTGCCTTTTACTGCAAGGGAGAAGGTCGCTGGAAGCGGAATTGCCCAAAGTACTTGGCGGATTTGAAGAACGACAACATCAAGAAGAAAGGTATATCTGATATACATGTTATTGATGTGTATCTCACTAGTACTCGTAGTAGTGCCTGGGTATTTGATACTGGTTCGGTTGCTCATATTTGTAACTCGAAACAGGTGCTGCAGAATAAACGGAAGCTAGCGAAGAACGAGGTGACGATGCGCGTTGGAAACGGATCAAAGGTTGATGTGATCGCGGTCGGCACGCTACCCCTTCATCTACCATCGGGATTAGTTTTATACTTAAATAATTGTTATTTGGTGCCTGCGTTAAGCATGAACATTATATCGGGATCTTGTTTATTGCGAGACGGTTACTTGTTTAAATCCAAGAATAATGGTTGTTCGATTTATATGAGTAATATGTTTTATGCACATGCACCTTTGATAGATGGTCTATTCTTGTTGAATCTCGATAGTGGAAATACACATATTAATAACATTGAGGCTAAACGTTTGAAATCGAGCGATAACTCGACCTATATGTGACACTGTCGTCTTGGTCACATTGGAGTGAAGCGTATGAAGAAACTCCATTCCGATGGACTTCTTGAATCACTTGATTTCGAATCACTTGATAGATGCGAAGCATGTCTGATGGGTAAAATGACTAATACTCCATTTTCTGGTATGATGGAGCGAGCTACGGACTTATTGGAAATCATACATACCGATGTGTGTGATCCAATGAGTGTAGCATCGCGCGGTGGTTATCGTTATGTTCTTACCTTCACGGATGACTTGAGTAGATATGGGTATATCTATTTCATGAAACATAAATCCGAAACTTTCGAGAAGTTTAAGGAATTTCAAAGTGAGGTAGAAAATCAACGTAACAAGAAGATTCAATTTCTACGTTCTGATCGTGGAGGTGAATATCTAAGTTATGAGTTTGGCGAGCATTTGAAGAAATGCGGAATACTTTCACAATTGACACCGCCGGGAACACCACAGCGTAATGATGTGTCCGAACATCGTAATCGAACTCTCTTAGATATGGTTCGTTCTATGATGTCACTTACAGATTTACCGCTATCATTTTGGGGTTATGCATTAGAAACAGCCGCATTCACTTTAAATAGGGCACCATCTAAATCCGTGGAAACGACACCGTATGAATTATGGTTTGGGAAGAAACCTAAATTGTCGTTCCTTAAAGTTTGGGGATGCGAAGCCTATGTAAAGAAGTTACAGCCGGACAAGCTAGAACCCAAAGCGGAAAAATGCGTCTTCATAGGATACCCGAAGGAAACTATTGGGTATACCTTCTATCATAGATCCGAAGGCAAAATCTTCATTGCCAAGAATGGATCCTTTCTAGAGAAGGAATTTCTCTCGAAAGAAGTGACTGAAAGGAAAGTAGAACTCGACGAGGTTGTCGAACCTTCTCTCGAACTTGCGAGTAGCACAGCACCGGAAGTAGTTCCTGTGACGCCTGCACCAGTGAGAGAGGAAGCTAATGATGATGATCATGAAACTTCGGTTGTAGTTGCTACAGAGCCTCGCAGGTCAACGAGAACTCGTACCACTCCAGATTGGTATGATCCCGTTATGAATGTCATGTTGGTGGATAACACCGATGACCCTGAGACATATGAGGAAGCGATGATGAGCCCAGATTCCAATAAATGGCAAGAAGCCATGAAATCCGCGATTGGATCCATGTACGAAAACCAAGTATGGACTTTGGTGGACTTACCGGATGGCCGGAAGGCCGTCGAGAACAAATGGATTTTCAAGAAGAAAACAGATGCTGATGGTAATGTTACTGTCTATAAAGCTCGACTTGTCACAAAAGGGTTTCGACAAATTCAAGGAGTTGACTACGATGAGACTTTCTCACTAGTAGCGAAGCTAAAGTCTGTGAGGATTATGTTAGCAATCGCTGCATATTATGATTATGAGATATGGCAGATGGATGTCAAAACAGCATTCCTCAATGGAGACATTGATGAAGAGTTGTATATGATGCAACCCAAAGGTTTTGTCGATCCTAAAGATGCTAACAAGGTATGCAAACTTCAACGGTCCATCTATGGATTGAAGCAAGCATCCCGAAGTTGGAATCAACGTTTTGATAAGGTAATCAAAAGGTTTGGTTTTATACAAACTTATGGAGAGGCTTGTATTTACAAGAAAGTGAGTGGGAGCTCTGTAGCATTCTTAATACTATATGTAGATGACATATTGTTGATTGGGAATGATGTAGACCTTCTTAATAGTGTCAAGGAATATTTGAATAATAGTTTTTCAATGAAGGATCTTGGCGAAGCAGCTTACATATTGGGCATAAAGATTTATAAAGATAGATCGAGACGCCTAATATCATTGTCACAAAGTACATATTTGGACAAAGTTCTAAAAGAGGTTTGGAATGGAAGATAGCAAGAAAGGGTTCTTGCCCATGTTGCCCAATACGACCTTGAGTAAAACTCAAAGTCCGACAACGGCAGAAGATAGAGAAAGGATGAGTAAAACTCCCTATGCCTCAGCCATAGGATCTCTAATGTATGCCATGCTATGTACTAGACCCGACATTGCATATGCTGTTAGTTTAACTAGCAGATATCAAAGTGATCCAGGAGTGGATCATTGGACAGCGGTCAAAAACATCCTTAAGTACTTGAGAAGAACTAAGGATATGGTTCTTTCTTATGGAGGTGATGAACAACTCGTTGTTAATGGTTACACCGATGCTAGTTGGAACACCGATCCGGATGATTCTAAATCACAATCTGGATACGTATTTATTTTGAATGGTGCAGCAGTTAGCTGGAGGAGTGCAAAGCAAAGCGTTGTGGCGAGATCTTCAACTGAATCTGAATACATGGCTGCTTCGGAGGCTTCACAAGAAGCGATATGGATGAAAGAGTTCATTACAGAGCTGGGTGTGGTTCCTATTGCGCTGGACCCAATGTCTATCTACTGTGATAACATGGGCGCCATAGCCAATGCGCAAGAACCAAGGTCACACAAGAAGCTGAAGCATATCAAGCTACGTTTTCACGCTATTCGAGAGCATGTCCAAGATGGGGACATAAAGATTTGCAAAGTACACACAGATCTGAATGTGGCGGATCCGTTGACTAAACCTCTCCCGAGGGCAAAACATGACCAGCACCAAACTGCCATGGGTGTTCGGTATATTACCATGTAATCTAGATTAGATGACTCTAGTGCAAGTGAGAGACTGTTGGAGATATGCCCTAGAGGCAATAATAAATGTAGTTATTATTATATCTTTGTGTTTATGATAAATGTTTACATTCATGCTATAATAGTATTAACAAGGAAACAGTAATACTTGTGTGATTTGTAAACTTAAATTGAAGTCCCTAGTATAGCCTCTATACATCACTAGCTTGTTGGTTAATAAATGATTGTGGTTTCCCTATCATGAACATTGAGATGTTATTAACAACAAGATCATGTCATTAGGAGAATGATATGGTGGACATACTCCTATAGATAAGCGTAGCATAAAGATCAAGTCATTTTAATAGTTTAATTGCTATATGCTTTCTGATACATAGTAACCTAATTCCTTCGACCATGAGATCATGCATATCACCTTTATCGGATGGATGCTTTGATGACATCAAACACCACACCGTAACTGGGTGGCTATAAAGGTGGCATTGAGTGTTCGGAAAGTATTGGTTGAGACACATGGATCAAGAGTGGGAATTTGTCCATCCATATGACAGATAGATATACTCTGGACCCTCTCGATGAAATGTCATCCAATTAGCTTGCAAGCATGTGACTGGCTCACAAGGGATCACATATCACGGGAACGAGAAAAGAGTACTTGTCAGTAACGAGGTTGAACTAGGTATGCAGAGATACCGACGATCATAACCTCGGATAAGTAAACTATCGTGAGACAAACGGAAATTGGTATCGTATGTAAGTGGTTCATTCGATCGCAAAGTAATCGTAGAAATATGTGGGAGCCATATGAATTTCCAGATTCCTCTATTGGTTATTGATCGGAGAAGTGTCTCGATCATGTCCGCATAATTCACGAACCGTAGGGAGACACACTTAAGGATTCGACGTTGTTTGAGTAGTTATGGAATGATGAGAAAGAGACCGAATGTTGTTCGGAGTCTCGGATGGGATCCGGGATATCACGAGGAGATCCGGAATGGTCCGGAGAATAAGATTCATATAAGGAAAGTCCCGTTTCGGAGTTGGGGAATGGTTCCGGTGTTTTCATCGGGAATGTTCTAGAAGGTTCCGGAATATCCGGCACTCCGGGGGGGAAGGGTACATGAATGTGTTATATCAAGTTGGTATGATTGCATCATGTACTAAGTGTCATCGCTGAACAAAATAGAGGGTTTATTCAAATCCTAGTTTGAAAAGTCAAACGGCTAGTTTGAAAGTCAAACGGCAATTTTGGGAAGTGGGAAAGGAGGAGGAAACCGAGTTGGGGAGGAGTCCCTCCTCCCCATCGCCGGCGCACCACCCAAGCCGAGTTGGGGAGGGACTCCTCTCCCTCCCCTTGGCCGGCCGACCCCTCCACCTATATAAGGAGGGGCAGGGCTCCCTCCTAGAGACACACAAGATCCTCTCCTCCAAACCCTAGCCCCAAGCCGCCGCCGCCTCCATAGCCGCCGCCGGCCCTAGGACAAACCCTAGCCGCAGCCTAGCTAAACCCTGGCCGCCGGCTTGCCCCTCCTTGGTGTGTCTAAACCCTAGAACACCGAGGACTCTCTCATACTCCACCATACTCGCTCCGGCTTAAGGCGAAGCCCTGCGAGATCTCCCTTCTACTTCCGGTACCACGCCTTTGTGCTGCCGGAATCGCGAGGAGAGTGCTACAACCTCCGCTGCCTGCTGGAACAAGGGAGAGGAAGGTCTTCGTCGAGTACCGAACGTGTGACCGACTGCGGGAGCGCTGCCGGAACGCAGCGCCGGAAGGATCGTCTACGCGATCTTGAGATCGGGAAGAGTACGACTACATCACCCACGAGAATCCACTCTCGTTAAACGCTTTGGAATCTTCGAGGGTGAGTTATTCCATCGACTCGTTGCTACAATCTGGTAGATAGATCTTGGCTTGTTTGTTTGTAAGCGATAGAATTTTTTTGTTTTCCATGCTACGAAACCCTACAGGAGTGGCGACTGGGCGAGCCAGGATATCTCCTCTGTCGTCCTAGAGGCAGGCAACCCCAAGGAGACCTGATGTATATGGTTTTATCGACTCTACATTACAATAAATCTATGATATTATTTAATAAAAACATAGACCCAGTAAAATATATTATGTTATTAGTATATGTTAGTCCCACTATAACCAGCCCGAACACTAATTAATGAAAACAGTACATATCTGGTTATTAAAACTATGAATGAAAGGTTTTTATGCAGAGTGGTGTGCTTTGATCAATAACTTTATGTCGGGAGAATGATGACATTAGAAAATACTTATAGACAAAGAAAGGGCTAAGACAAGGCGATCAATTATCACCAATCTTATTCAATATAGTGGTTGATATGATATCCATTATGATTGAGCGTGCAAAGTGTCATGATCAATTGAAGGTGTGATCCTTATCCGGTTGACGGCGGATTATCTATCTTATAATATGCCGATGGAATAGTCCTCTTTATGGAATACAATATCGAGAAAGCAAGAAATCTGAAGTTAATTCTATCAACTTTCGAGCAACTCTTGGGCCTGAAAATTAATTTTCATAAGAGTAAATTGTTTGCTTCGATGAGTGACGAGCCCAATATGTATTCTGAGTTACTTGGTTGCGGAATAAGGCCAGTTTCTAATTAAGTATTTAGGTATACCGATATATCGTCGGAAACTTACAAATGTTGAATGGAAACTTTTTGAGGAGAGACTACATTTAAGATTAAGCATTCGGAAAGATAAATTATTATCTTTAGGGGGTGGTTCTCATTAACTCAGTACTAAGTAACATGGTATTGTATAATATCCTTCTTCCAACTATCAAAAGGTGTTTTATGTGATTGGATTAATTTTGATCAAGATTCCGTTGGTAAGATGATCATGAGAACAAGAATCATCGACTGGCTAAGTGGAGTGTGGTTTGTCATCCAGAGGCAAGGGTGGACTCGGTATTCATGATCTTGAGGCCAAGAATATGGCCCTTAGGTAAATTGCTCTTTAAGTTACTTCCCGAAGACGGTGTATTGCAAAATCTTCTTAAACTAAAATATGTTGGCTCAAATGATTTGTCCCATGTATATTGGAAACCTAGCGGCTCACATTTCTGGGCTAGCCTACTGGCTAGGAGAAATATTTCTTCTATTTTGGATTTTTTCAATTAAAGATGGATCAGAAATACGTTTCTGGCAGGACAAGTGGCTAGGCAATGCTACACTCCAGAAACAGTATCCTGCTTTATACTATATTGTTTTTCATAAGAGAGATATAATCGACACGCTTACGAAGTCTTTTCCTACAAATTTGATGGATTGCTTCAGGGCTTAGCTTTAGTCCATTTAACACCCAAGACTGATGAATTCCCTTAAAATTCTTAATTAATAAACACCCTTTATCAAAAAATATTTTTTTTCAAATTTGTAAAAAATATGAATATTTTTAACATTAAATTACTATTGACATATCCAACATAAAATATATTTTTCATACCATTTTTATTTTATAGATTAGGTGTTTTTATTTTTATGTGTATAGTTATATTAAACTTATATGAGTAAAACCTAATATGCCACGGCCGGGTCGAATAAGCTGCGATGATCTTACTTTTTTTCTTCACCGTCCTTGTCCCTCGCACTCGCGCGCGACCAACGCATTCCACGTCGATCTCACCGTTGACTCGCCGTCCCTGCCCGCGCCGCACACGCCGTTCCCGCCGCTTCACCGACCCGCGCGGCACGCAGTCAAGACCACCAAAAACGAACGGAACTGGCACGCCAAATCCACCTCCTATAAAGAACAGAAGAACCACCACCACCACACGGCCAGGTAATCCCCCCGATTAGATTTTCTCACTCCACTCCAGACCCCAAACCAGCTGCACCCTCCTCGATCATGGCCCACCTCGGCCTCCGGCGCTTTCCGCCGCCGCTGGTGCTCTCCGTCCTCCTCCTCTTTCTCGCGGCGACGGCGTCGGCAGCGGCGGGGAAGGGGAAGGGGAAGGGCGGCAGCGGGGGGCTGCGGTTCCGGCGGGAGAGCGGGACGTTCAAGGTGCTGCAGGTGGCGGACATGCACTACGCGGACGGGCGGAGCACCCCGTGCCAGGACGTGCTGCCGGCGCAGAACCGCGGCTGCTCCGACCTCAACACCACCGCCTTCCTCTACCGCGTCTTCCGCGCCGAGAACCCCGACCTCGTCGTCTTCACAGGTGCGGCAGCATCCACTCCTCCCTCTCCCTGCTAGTAATTACTACTGCCACCACTTCTCCCTCGCGCTGTTTCTACAGCTCGTTCTTGGGACGGGATTGGGTAATTCGAGTCTGCATCGATGATGCCCCTGTTGATTTAATCGATTGGTCTAGAACGGCGATGAGCTGATCTGATGATGATCGCGTTCACATGGAGCTAAATGTCCAAGGGGAAAAATACAGATGTAGCCGCCTTGGGTCACTGTTCTTGTTTTCGTCGTCTTGTTTCACGGGCAGCCTTGGTGATGTTACCAATGCTGCAATTTTAGCAAACCCAATTTTAATTATTATTTCCTAGAAACACTGGCATGCAAATGCGCGCGCACACCTGTGCTTGCGAAGAACAGCATTGTGGTTGTGGGTTGCCAAAAAAAGTATTGTGGTGAATTTAGTTTTATATTTTTCTACTATTAGAAAAATATATAATATATAATTGGTGGGCAATGCATTTGCAGCCATGGTAATTGTGCACAGATAAGTTTGATTTCAATCAAAGCAGGGCCAATAAGATGTATGCAGATGATTTCATCGTCAGTCTTTCTTGGGCAGGTGACAACATCTACGGCCTGGATTCAACCGACGCGGCCAAGTCGATGGACGCGGCGATCGCCCCAGCCATAGCCATGAAGCTTCCCTGGGCTGCCGGGATCGGCAACCATGACCAGGAGGGCACGCTGTCACGAGAGGGCGTGATGCGCCACCTCGTAGGCATGAAGAACACCCTTTCGCGCTTCAACCCAGAAGGAGTGGAGATCGACGGCTACGGGAACTATAATCTGGAGGTCGGTGGGGTTGAAGGAACCCCGCTGGCTAACAAGTCGGTGCTCAACCTGTATTTCCTTGACAGCGGCGACTACTCTACCGTGCCGTCGATCCCCGGTTATGGTTGGATCAAGGCTTCGCAGCAAGCTTGGTTCAAGCAAACCTCCGCGAGTCTCCAGGTGAATAAGTTGGCGATTTGTCACCGTATTGGTATTATACTCAATTTTTTCTTCTGCCATACTGAGTAGGTTGGATGCTATTTGCTATTAGCTACAGCACATTTCTATTGAAACATTTTAACTCTGCAAAATGATATATATTTGTTCTCTGCCACTGTATTTCTGAATACAATTGTTTGCAAAATGTTTTGCGCTTTAATTTAAATATAGATAGATAAAATAAGTTGATGACAGTAATTATTATGCAGTAAGCTCATTACATTGGTGTTATGTACATATATTATGTTACCAATTAGGATAATGTAAGTTCTTATAAAATGCAGTTAAACTATACGAGTGAACAACCCAAACAGAAGGAGCCAGCACCTGCTCTCGCGTACTTCCACATCCCATTGCCGGAGTTCAGCAGCTTCACGGCATCCAATTTCACAGGAGTGAAGCAGGAGGGTATCAGCTCTGCATCGATCAACTCCGGCTTCTTCACCACAATGGTGGAAGCTGGAGATGTGAAGGCTGCCTTTATAGGGCATGATCACCTAAACGACTTCTGTGGGAAGCTCACCGGCATCCAGCTGTGCTACGCTGGCGGGTTCGGTTACCATGCATACGGGGAGGCCGGGTGGTCGAGGAGAGCAAGGGTGGTGTCTGTGCAGCTTGAGAAGACGGAGAGCGGCGAGTGGCAAGGAGTCAAGTCTATCAAGACGTGGAAGAGGCTTGATGATCAACATCTCACCACAATTGACTCTGAAGTCCTATGGAACAGAGGATCTAATGGTAAGACACTCACCTGTGCATGTTCATGATGCTCATTCTGGCATATACACATGTTACTGTAGTATTACAGTATGAGTATGCTTGATGGATATCAGGATATGTCTCATAAAACAGACTGAAGGATAAGTAACTCTCATGTGCTATATATGAAATTCTTATGCTGATTGAAGGAACAAAACTGCAACTTATGTGAGAGTTACCAATTGACAGGGAGGCGCAAGAAGAATCATGATGGAAACTGAGTTCAGGATGAAGAACTACCTCTACATACAGCATTGTAACTATGTAAATGAACAAAGAGATAGCATGCCACATGTATACACGAGTTTTCACCATTGTAATTTTTATTATCAGGAAAATTGTAGATCATGGATATAATGTAAAATTCAGTGCAAATGTCAACTCTTTGCAAACGGGATTAGATGTCAAAAGAAAGATGAGAATACTTTCTCGCATAAGTTTATTATCTGCAGGTGTTTCAACTGTTGAATAGAAACACCAGAAATTATTTTTCATGTTGAGTGAGTGATCCTACAGATATTGTCAGCATGTTACACATACACAGGCTTTTACTGCTCTTTCTATCCAGGCTTTACATGCATGTCACCCACTATACATAGTAGGTCATTGCTTTCCTTATGTACAAATGAATGGAACCACTACACATACTGGACACTGAAAGAACTTCGTATGTAAAATTTACAGTAAGTGGCAAGATATGAAGAGTTCTTTAGCAAGGAAATTTTCCAGCTTCTCTTCCTGCTGATAATCGACCAAATTGCCAAGCTGTGGCAATATTCTAAACACTGTGAAGTGTCTTTGTTGCAGAATACTTCTCCCACACCTTCAGGCTACCGTGTCATCTAATTTGCAGCCTCTTGAGTGACAGAACACCGTCACCATCGTCGGTAACCTTCTTTGAAGGGCAAAGTTTCCATAAGCAGAGCGTTTGGTCTGCTGAAGCCGATGCGACTGTCGAGCCATCAGGACCCTGCAAAAAAAATTAGGAACTTCAGTGGTGAAGGTATTAATCTCTGGCCAAGTCAAAGTATCCTTTTTGTATGGCTTGCCACTACCTGTCTGAGCTCAAGAACTCTCTCTTTGTGCCAATCAATATCCGCAACTTTCTCCATGGAAGGGTAGGACCACACGCTTAGCTTGTTACTGCTATAACCATGAGCGCTCACGATCTCATTCTCGTGCCGATTCCACTCCAATCCGCAGACCTTCCAGAGAGCATATAGACGAACATTGTTATCACCTCCGCATTGCTGCCGCTAGATGCAGTAAGCAGATTGTTGGATGTGTATCGAACGTAATATGTTACCTGAGAACCAGTTTTTATAGTTTTTGCGCATGCTCCATTCTCGGTATTCCAGATTTTGATGCATTGATCTGCACTTCCACCACCAGAAGCTAGCCTACTTGATGTGAAAGGACACCAGGCAAGGGCTCTTACTGCTGCGGTGTGCTCAGCTAATCTGTGAAGGTATCTAGTTGGTCCCATGTTTAAGGAATGCCACACATAAACAACATTATCGTTAGCACCGCTGGCGAGCCGTGTTCCATCTGGAGACCATCTAAGACCGCACACCTCAGATCTGTGTCCTTTAAGATGGTACACACCCGTGCCAGCTCTGACTGGAGTTACAGCAGAGAATATATTCATGAGACAAAAAAGAAGTATTGTTGTCTTTCACATTGAAGATATTCATGCGGGAATCAAGAAAAAGTATAATCGCTATTAGCACTAAATTTTGAAGGTAATGTAGCATACTCTGACGAAAAGGTCCTTACAAAAGTTAAACTGTTAAACTAAAAAATTGATTCTAGTAACCGACCAAAGGGAGGAATCCGTACCATCATAGTTGATGATGTATTTGTCACGGCTTCCTGATGTCAGAATGTTGCCATTCCAAGAGAGGCTTCCCACTCTTGCAGTGTGACCTTCGAAGGTTCTTATCTGCAAACACATGGTAGCAGAGCATCATGTAAATATGGTACTACCATTTTCACTAAAATCTCACCAAAAAGCTAATAGTAGAAAATGCCAAGCAAACAACTGGAATTTTCTTGCGCGCATTCACATTACACAGAGAAGTACTAAAGCGACTCACATTACAAAATCTTTTGTAAAGTTGAACTCTGAAATTAAAAGGATTATGGAAAATTCTTATACCCGATGCATCGCATGGATATCCCAGACTTCAATCTGAGATTCTTCACATCCGACAGCTAGCATTTTGCCATCGCAAGACCAAGCAACACTCGTGGGGCGAGCACTCCCTATATCACATCGTGGCAGTTTCTGCACTGACTCGCCGTGCTCCTTCTTCAGATATACATCAGAACCGAGGGCCATTGCCAGCATGTTTTCCTTCCCCCAGTCCATCAGGTTCAGATAGAAGTCATCAGCCATGCCTGGCACATCTAATACTTTTACAGGGTACTGCAGGAGAATTTAATTCAGGTACCTTAGGAAAATGATCCTCAAATTGCATCATTCAAGGAGACAAAAAGGTGCAGAAAACGCTTGCAGGATTTCATCTCGTACGATCTAAAATAGAACTTCATCAGTTCTGCAATGTTTATACTCTATGCCTCCTCCTACTGCTGTTATAAGTTCAGTAAGTCAATCTACAAATACATGTAAATTATTATCTTCTCACGGATAAACTGGACCGAACTCTGGTTGAAACACACCAAAATCACACTCTTATAAGATGAGATGAGGTATTTCTTTTCCTGCATCATCAGGTATGCCCGTTGAAAACAAGCAAAACCATGAACAAAGATTCAGGTACAAGAACACACAAAAACCTCAATACACTGTTCCAATTTCAATCTGATAGAACAGTATTATACCATATAACTTAACCAATGTGTCTCGTCCTAACGCTTGATTTGCACTTCCCATACAGACTTCGAAACGAAATCAGTTGATACAGAAGAAAAAAAACAGAGGCGAAATGTGCAAGAAGCCAACAAGAACCGCAGAACTGACGGGGGGAATTGACTGTACGGAAAGGAACAGGTCAAGCAGGCGAAGCCAGGGAGGGGATGGATGGGTCGCCGTACCCTCGGGACGCGGCGCCAGCGCGCCGGGATGGTGTCGAGCCCCTTGGCCTCCTCGAGCATGTCGTCGACGAGGCGCAGGCTCCGGCGGCAGCCGTCGCCGCCGCGGGGGCTCCTGAAGGGCAGCATCCGGAACGGCTTCCCGTCGGCGCCCCCCACCGTCCGCAGGTTCTCCTCCACCCACCTCCGGTACTGCTCCTGCAACGCACGCACGCGCAAGAACGGCCGCCACGGTCACTCGGTCGCGGGAGAGCAAGCGAGCAGGCAAATCGACGAACACCACGCCTACGCAGCACGCGCGGTCACCGGGACGAAGGAGGGGAGCGAGAAGGTACCCTGCCGGCGCCGGGAGAGGTGGTAGTAGTGGTAGTGGCGCCCTGGATGTCTTGGCGCCGCGCGTGGAGGAGGGAGTCCCGGGCGAGGTCGAGGTCCAGGAGGGCCCGGGTGGGGATGAAGCGGTCGGCGGGGGGCTCGGACGGCGGCGAGTAGAACTCGCGGTCGCGGAGGCGCGTCAGCGGCGACGGCATTGTCGCGGCGGGCAGGTCGGTTCTTGGGGCCCTCGTTCTTGATCTTGGTGTGGAGGAGGGGGGAGAGGAAGAGGAGGAAGGGCGGGAAGCCGTGCGTTGGCAGTGAGTGATTTAGCCGACGGGACACCTCGGTCGTGGTCCCGTCAGTCTTGCAAGACCCGGAGCCGGCCGCTGGGGCACTAGGATATAGGGCCCACCTGCCAGACGGACCTGGAAGGCGCTCGGCCGCTCGTCTTCGACAGACGGTCAGCGAGATGTGTAACGGCTGTATGGTCATTTCATTAGGTTGCTGCATGCTTGTATTTCTATCTCCGTTTTTTCTGTGATCAGAAATGACTAAACTTATGTAAACTTTGTCAGTTCCAGAGGAATAAGACAAAGATGCCCCTTGTCTTCATATTTGTTTATTCTGGCTATTAATGAACTCTCTATTGCTTCGTCGGAGGCTCTGTCTGCTTCTAATCTTTTTTTCAAAAAACTCCTGAAAAAAATACAAGCTATCATTAGAGTTTTTTGGTGGACAGGCACTTTCTCTGAACCTAGTACTAAAGCTCTCTGCCTCACTGCCTGGAAAAATATTTGTGCTCCTAAATCTGAAGGGGGTTTAGGTGTGCGCAATCTGCAAGCCACTAACATGGGGCTTATCCTTTCGGCGGCCTGGAGAATAGCTGAAAAGCCAAACTCCTTTCTTCAAGGCGTTCTTAGAGCCAAATATTTTCCACAATCCTCTATCTGGAGGGCCAATAGGAATATTCCCAAATCTGCTTTTTGGTCCTCTGTGTTAAAAGTGATGCATCTCCTTCATACCAATTCCTCCTATCAGGTTTGCAATGGGAACTCCTCAATTTGGAGCACGCCTTGGTTTGTTGGGTAGGAGAACATTTATGATAATCTCATTATTCAACAACATGGCTTCAACTACCCTGCTACAATTAACCAGCTCTGGTTTCCTTGTACTAAAACCCTGGAACAACACCTTAATTGATTCTTTGTTTCATAATTGCACTGCACATGCCATTAAGAGCACTCTTATTGTTCCCTCTAATGAGGATGACATTCTCTGCTGAAAACCAACACCTAATGGGAAATGTAACTCCAAATCCACATACAAAACTTGCTTGCTCTGGCTTTTTGACACATGTACTCCAAAGCCAGAACAAGTTTAGGAATCTGCCAAAACCATCATGGAGCAATTCTGAAAGTGCAAAAGGATGATCCCTAGGGTGAAAACATTTGCTTGGAGACTTCTAAGGCATGCCCTGGCCATATGAGATATGGCTTCTGAGTTCTCCTCACATATTGAAAAGGTTTGTTGCAGATGTGATGTTCCTGAAACTGACCCACACCTCTTTTTCCTTTATCCGTTTGCTAAAGCTGCTTGGTTCTTGCCTCCTTGCTTCGTTAAGTCAAAAATCTTGATTAATCCTTCACATAACATACCCCAGATTATTCTAAACTTGTTAAATCAGAACCATCCAACTATGAATCTCAACTTTATTTTTACTTTCCTTTGGTGTATCTGGAAAGCAAGAAACGACCAGCCATTTTGCAGGAAAAAGACATCCCCTCAGCAGGTGTCAATCAACACATTCGCTTACTTAACAATCTAGAGTTGGAGCAACCAATTCAGCCAAAAGAAGCATCGAGAAACAAAAACTATCCTGGTATTACTGTTCCCACTTAGTTCCATTTTACAGGACCCAAGTTATATGCAGATGCGGCATGGAAAAAGCAGTCCAGTAGCACATCGGCGACGACATGCATTGGGATCTACTATGCAGAATCTCTTCAGGAGGGAAGAAGAAATGATGTCTTCATCATGGCATCTAAGAAGGACGTGGCGTCCCCTTTGCAGGCTGAAGCTCATGCATGGTACTGGCGGCTCACTTTGCTGCTACTATGAAGCTTTCCAAGCCTACCTTCTTCACGGATAACTTAACCCTTGCAAAGGCGGCGGTAGCACCTGGAACTATAGACCACAACATGATTTGGAAAATCAAAAGGCAAGCCATACAGTTTCAGAATCTATCTCATCTCATGCAGGCTTCGACATTCCATATCTCCAGGGAGATAAATGAAGTTGCTCACAATTGCGCTCGTCAGGCAAAAAGATCTCTATGATCTGAGCCTATTAGTTCTTGCAGGAACATAGCTCACAACATCACTTGTTGTCCTGTAATTATCGCAATCAACTTGATTCGGCATCTAGGCTTTGTAATCCACGATGTACAATGTTTCTGAGCTGAAATATATGTAGGGTGTTCCTCGCGCCCTATTCCCGTTCAAAAGAAAGAGATTTGTAACAACGAGATGCTTGATGGCAACGGCGACCCCAAACTCTGTCCCAATTTTTCAATTTGGTTCGAAAACTTTCAGTGGAAAACCGTGTGTAAACGCTGCATGTTAAAAGAACATAATACGGAGCAATGCATGTTAGTCCTCTCTCGTACAATGACATATTTTCTCAATTCCTAATTTAATGTCTTATATTATTATGATACAAAGGTAGCATATCTCAAATCATGTATCCGATTCTCGGTTCAAAAAAAAATCACGCATCCGATTGACGATCCATTTTACCGTTGGCTTGGTTGCGAGGTGATGCTACATTTCATATTGACAAATCCAGACTCCCGGCAAAAGAAATTTATTATTAGTTGTCAGATTATGGTCAATTGTTAGATTATACTCCTTCCATTCCAACATAGTATTTGGTGCACTTTTAGTTCAAAAGTAAAATCATGACAAGTATTTTGAAACAGGCGGAGTAATAACTGTCACTAGATTCATGAGCACCATTCTACACGAATGCAACACATGTATAAGCATTTTTGTGGAAATGACACTTGTTAGATTATAAATACTTATGGTAAAAAATCCTATGGTGTAATTATTTGTTATGGTTTCTTAAGTTGTCTGATTCCTCTAAGAGCTCGTTTGGCTTCCATCAGTGATCATATCACTTCATTTGGCAATTTCACATAAATGACAAGGTACCAAAAGGAATTAATATTAGACATGAAATAAAAATAATAAAATTTGCAAATGAATTTCATAACCAATTCCGTGGCAGCCAAACGGGATGAATCTTGGAATCACAGATAAATTCCTTGATTCAAGCCCCAAATGATGGAAGCCAATCAGCCAAACGAGCTCTAAAATCTCAATCACAACTACGTGTCCTCTTTTGAAATCTCAATCACTTTTCCAAGTCTTCAGACCGAATACATCTCCCCATCCCACTCCTTGACCACAGAATGCGGTAATTCTTGAGCAGCATATTTTGATAATCCAGATGGCTAGAAATTTAGAGAACAACTCTGGTCAGCTCATAGGGCCTGGGTTAGTCAACAGATTAGGATACTTCCACAACGTGAATATTAAATGCGAGTAAAAAGAGGTGCTCAATAGTTGTAAGGGGAAAGTAACTTGTATTGGCAAATAATCTTATAGGATTATTCTTTGTAAGGACCCATCTTATTACATTGCAACACTGAATTTTCCCTGTAATAGGTTACATATACACCCAAACCCGACAGCAGCACAAAACAACAAGTGGACCTCCTTGCTCCAATACCAAACTGAGTATAGATCAGCATCTCTATAAATATAAGCACAAAGGTCGGAGCATATCTCCTTGCCGTTTTCATGGATATCCATATATACATTCCGAATATTAGCTTTAACCGAGTTTGGCACGCAAGGACTGCATCATTAGATTCGCTCCGATGGAACAATTGCTCGATAGCTCTCGACTGCTCGTTGCAGATACATCAGCCAAGAACAAGTGATCAGTCAATCTTCGGAACAGTTACATAACCAGTGTGAAAACACCACATCAGGTTCCAGTTGGTATTGTCCGTGCTAGAGACTGGACTGTAGTCTTAAAGGGAATCCGTTCTCGAAAGCGTGGCCAAGTACTTCCTCGATGCGCTTCACGAGCAGAATCTACCAGCAGCATAAGCAAACACAAGTCAGCAACAAACATCGTATGCAGAGGAGAGACACAACTGCGACATAAATTTCCATCAGATTGCTATTTCTGGTTTCTGGATGCTTTAGCTCAGCATGATAGCAAAAACTTCTAGAGGTGTTCTATGAAAAATTTGTGCTCAGTAATTCGCGCATCATACATATTAGGAGCAGGTATAAATGCAGAATCAAGTTAGTGCTAGACTTCTGGTAGGTCAGAGCATATCCTTAACAACCAAGCTACATAATATAGCAGTTCAGGGCAGATCTTGACTAACGACTAACAATAAGCAATCACATACCTCTATGCCAGAGAGGATGGGCGCTGGAATCTCAGCCAAGTCCTTGAAGTTTCTTTCTGGCAATATTACTCTCTTGATGCCATATCGATGTGCAGCAAGCACCTGAATTCCAGCGAAATGTTGAAGTTAAATATAGACATATAGTAGCTAGAAACATAGAAGAGCACCATCAGGGAAGTAGTTCGGCCTTCCATGGTTTGCATGCAGGCAAGAAACAGAGAAAATATCAGGAACATATATGGTTCTACCTTGTCCTTCACACCACCAACTGGCAACACAAGGCCCCTAAGGGTCATCTCTCCCGTCATCGCGGTGTCTGCTCTGACTTTTCGGTTACTAAACAACGACACCAGAGATGTTACCAATGTTACTCCTGCAGAAGGACCATCCTTTGGCACAGCACCAGCAGGAAAATGTATGTGAATATCACGGCTCTCCAGCAAGTTAATATCCGAATTAGGTGACAGATTGAGGTCAGCAGCTCTTGCTCTCACCTGCAAGAACAAGCAAAATCCAAGTTAAAGAGGAACAGAACGTTATTGAACTTGATATGTTCTGATACTGAGAATTAAGCATAGTGGAGTAGATGATGCTTAATTTAAACAGTATTTTAACCATGCACCATGCTGCTAGAAAACAACTTCACATGGCAACGGCAGGTCCTGCCAACTGAATAAGAATAAATAAAAGGTCACACCATGTGAGGGAGATTGGTGAGAAGAAAGTAAGATGCTTACCCACGTCAGAGCTAACTGTGCTGACTCCTTGATTACATCACCAAGTTGTCCCGTCAGATGCAAGTCACCCTTACCCACCATGGCTGTAGCCTCTACAAATTGAACTTCCCCACCAAAAGAAGTCCAGACAAGCCCAACAGACACTCCTGGGGATGCCACACGATCCGCAGCTTCTCTATCGTCAAATCTAGGAGGCTGTAGCACAATGTAATGTAACATGGTAAGATACAACAAACAAACATAACATACTAATCTAGCTTATCATGAAATCAAACTTAGAGGCAATGGCATACCCCAAGAACTTTTTCTAGCATAGCCTCATCAACAACCATGGGTGATGGATTTTCATACGAATTTGATATGTCCTGGCCCATAGGAATAACTTCCATTTCAACTTCACCACCATCGGCAAGCCTCGAGTCCAGTAGAGTTGTGGTTATTGGCTGTAATTCCTTGCCAAGTCTCAGTGTACTGTCTAGCTCTGCAACCTTAACAGCAGCTGCACGGGCCAATGCAGCTAGGTTTCGTTCAAGATTACGAACACCAGCTTCTCGTGTGTACCTCTCAATAATAAGTTTCACTACAGCCTGGACAGATGAAAGGTACAAGGAAAACAGAGATTAACTAATGAGTTCTAATGGAAGAAAATATGCAAAATAAACGGAGAAGGTGTAAGAGAACCATTCTAAGAACTGTTTCAGGACAGATAATGAACTCAATAGTTTTCCCTCCGATCCAAAATAAGTCTCGCTGATTTATTTTGGATCGGAGGGAGTATTACTTAGTGAATTATAAGCAGTTCGACTGCAAAAAAAAGGGCGATGGTAAGTAGGTTCACCTTTGTTCACATCTGGAGAACTATTTTCTAAATAAGGCCAGAGATGGCTTCAAGGGGGGTTAGAATACTAAAAGGGTAGATAGACTATAGACTAGAATGCGAGAACTTTTTAAGAGGAAATTACTTCATTGTTCAGGCTTGATCAATAGCAGATACATTCTATCCCTACAGAGAAGACCATAAGAAAGAAGTTCTCTCTCTAAGGAAACATTTACAATAAAATTCGTCTCTACTTCACGGAGTAAATCTATGAGTAAACCCAACTAACCATACTGGCATCATGTTTTCTCCTTGTTAAAATAATGGAGTGACAACCCAAAATCAACTACATGTGCTATAGCACAAATAAAATAGCACCCCTCTAAAGCACAGTACACTGTACTTCACGCTATAAAAACTAAATTTAAATGCCTTTATATTTTCCATTTTAAACTTCAGTTTGTTCCCAAGGAGGTAAAGCAAACTCAAACCTTTTTTGATCATGGGATGTCAAATAAAATAGTTTACACCAGCAGAAGATAGTGCTTGTTTCATACCTCAGGAATCTGAAGATATGCAGAGCTCAAGCCATGCTGTTCCAATACCCTAGGTAGGAGATGTTTCATCGCTATTTTTAGC
Source organism: Avena sativa (assembly GCA_916181665.1). NCBI lineage: Eukaryota > Viridiplantae > Streptophyta > Magnoliopsida > Poales > Poaceae > Avena > Avena sativa. The sequence goes on from OV702297.1 coordinate 414,174,243, forward strand.
TTCTCTTCAGGGGTGTAGCCTGGTAGCTCAATGACTTCCATCCTATCTAACAAAGCAGGAGGGATAGGTTGCATCCTGTTGGCAGTTGCAACAAACACGACCTTTGACAGGTCAAATGGAACATTCAAATAGCTGGTAAAATTGTGTTAAGGAATTTTAACATGTAAAATACAGATAGCAGATCAAATAGCATAATCTCTTCCACAGGTACTGTATGGTGTGCATCAGAGTTTTAAGTAACCCAAGAACATATCCTCTTAGAAAGAGTATGGGCCTAGAAAAATTGCAATCCTCGGAGATGAGAGTAAAAGGGTACCCAGAAGTGATAAGCCTAACTAACCAATACATGCCTAACAAACATCTTTTAGGAAAGGGCACAATTTCACGAAGGAGCCAACAAGCTAATAATAAGATGCACTTGTTACGCACATAAAATGAAAGGATACTGATCATTGAACGTTTTATTCTGCTCAGGATCAAGAACTTCTAGTAAGGCTGATGCTGGATCGCCGCGTACATCTGAACCAGTCTTGTCAATTTCATCAAGAAGCATCACTGGGTTGCTGACAGATACTCTCTGCATTTTTTTAGAACAGCATGTAAGAATGACTTTATTTAACTCTTGGTTCGGAAATATACGACAAAAGGATGTTAGACCCAGATTCACAGAAAGCTAAATTTAATCAGTGTGCTGTTGCCAGGGGAATTCAAAATCATATCTACAAGTAATTATGCCAAGAGTAAATGGTACTCAGATTTGTTCAATGGGAAGCAACTAGGAATGAAGAAAGTATCCGTTGTGCACACAAAAAGATCTTGTAATGGCTGTCAAGCTATGACACAAGACTAAGTACACTAGAAGGAGTAATAGTTTATAGTGAAGAAAAGGTGCATTAATATGTTAAGCACAATTGATCCTCCACATAATATTGGCAGGAAAAACAAGTTAATCCTGAAACTGGAAAGAGATCCGAGTTACCTTCAGTCCATCGATAAGGCGCCCTGGCATGCTTCCAATGTATGTTCTTCGATGGCCCCTAATATCAGCCTCGTCCTTTACACCTCCGAGAGAGATTCTTATGAACTTCCTATTCAGGGCCTTTGCTATGGAAGAGGCCAATGATGTCTTTCCAACACCAGGTGGTCCCACAAAACACAGCACAGGACCTCTGGCATCAGGTTTGAGCTGCAAGAAAATTAATTCATCAACATGAGATAGAACAATCAGGACAGGCACATAAGAATTAGTATACACACGTCAAGGTACCAACCTTACGGACAGCCAGATACTCTATAATCCTCTGCTTAACTTTGGTCAGCCCGTAATGATCACGATCAAGACTCTCCTTTGCAGCTCTAAGATCAAGTTCCCTCTCTTCACTGACTTTCTGCCAAGGAAGGTCGCCAAGAAGTTCCAAATAAGCTCGCGAGCTACTATATCCAGGTTGCTGAGGTTGCATCTTTCTCAAGCGCCTGCACAAAGACTAGCAGGATGAACGAACCTCCAATACTACATGTAAGCACATAGAAAAGGATATAGATAGGATAAGTTACCTCAACTCCCTTTGGGCATGTTTCCAAATATTAGTAGGCATTCCTGCATTCTGCATCTTCCTTTCCAATGCAGCTACATCATCTTCATCATCATCATTATCACCAAGTTCATCTTTGATAGCTCTCATCTGCAGAATTAGCAGGGTTACTATCATACTGGAAATATAATTATATGCTTCACAAAATGGCTATGGATATCAAAGTTGCTTAACTGCAGAAATCCTCTATAAGAAAAGGATTATTTCCATGTACGTATATTTATAGACTATCTAGCTGCCAGAATGTAATTTATAGTTCGTCAAGCATAGAACATATGATTTTAAAAAACAAACCTGCTGACGCAACAGAAATTCTTTTTGTGACTTCGACAGTTGCCCCTCAACCTTTTGTGTTATTTTCTCAGCTACGAGAATTGACTGTCCATCAAAAGAAAAAAAAACATCAAATTAATATATCATAGAAAGTGAACTTATTAAATCACAAGGAACGTTAACACAATTTATCATTAATTCACAGATCATTGGGTTCTTTATGTTCACCTGCAGGTGTCTGTCTACAAGTTCGGTTGCCTTGGAAAGCCTGACTTTCAAGTCAACTGAATCCAACATAGAGAGCTGCTCCTCAAAGCTTATTTCAAAGCTAGCAACAAAAATATCAGCTAGCCTGTATACAGGAACTGTCTCGAGCAGCAACTTGGTCCTACCAACCGTCTTCTGCTTCTGCAGAAACAACAGAGCAATAGTAAGAAAAAACTCACTTATAAGTATCATGAGCAGCAGTAAGTCTTCTGCCTCTGCAGAAACCAAAACCCTGCTAGTAATTTCCACAACAGCAAAAAAGAACCATCATGGATCATAAATAGATTCAGCTCATTTTCACAATCTTGCATCGATCTACCACTGATCTTCAAAATTAATCAATATTCAGTTCTGGACTCAATCTTCCTATTACCCTGCCAACTACAAGCTCTTGAAATCTAGCGGTAAAAAGAGGACATCAAGATCTCATTGAGTTATTTACCTGCTCTAGGACGGAAATGAGTTCCATGGCAGTTGCTTTAAATTGCCTAGAAAGAGCAATTAGATCAGGGTCTTGCTCTGCCTGCTCCAACTCTAGCAAACCAAAGAATACAATAGTGATGTGAGAGTCAAAATTTGATATATCATGTGATTTTGAAAAGAAAAAGGAAGCTACATAACCAAGTAGTTCGTACAGGAAACAGAATCTTTTGAATTCTTTATGAGCTAATAAAGTATGTATACTATGCTAACAAACCATCAAAATCATTGGGGCAGAGATGCTAGATTCAGAAGGAAGACAGCTGTGTGAAATTGACAGAAGCTACCAGCTTGTGATGATTACTGTTGAACAAAAAGTGTGAAAATTAATATATGTACTTTTAAGGCCGTACCAGTTTTTGTCATGTCAAGGCGTGAAACACGGGCGACATGATATGACCCCCTTGCATTGAGTTCTTGAACACTGAACCTACATAGGCCTTCAAGAACAACAATGTAGGTAACCCTTCCACTTGGTTTCTCCACCCCTCTTGAAAGGTGCAGAGCTCTAGCAGCAACTCCACTGTACATGGAAGGAAAATGGAAGTCCAGACAAACTTAGATTAAAGTTATGCATAAGGTCGGAAAACACAAAACTACAAATCTAACATAATCTAACAAGGGTGTAACTTTGAATTATGTACTATATATTTCATATTTTATCAGTTTGTGTGATTATAAATCCAATATAACCCTTGGTTGTAGCCGTAGACAAGAAAGCCCATGGCACAGCAACCATCTGTAGAACATAGTAGGTTGAGAAATAACATCACTGGTACATGCAAGGACTGGAAAAATAGATGGGAGATGAAAAGTTGTCCGACGAACAAGCGGAACATCTTAATTTCAAACAGTTAATAGTTGGAGAATAAGTAGATTATTACATGACAGACATGGGAAGCACCAACAGAACAACAATCAACTAAAGGAGAATTATCCATAAGCTTGAAAGAACAAAAAATAATGTTAGCCTGAGTGTCGAGCTACAAGTACCCTCCTCCATGCAAAGTGCACCCTCCTGTCGAACAAGATTTGATTGCTATCAACCTATCTTAGCATCCTTGCTTCATCCCCACCCCCCACAGCAGGATAATCCAATAATGCATTGTTGCATTAGCAACATACAGCACAAGAAGCTAAATATATAAATACGAAGTCGTTTGCTTAAATCTATTTTTCATATGGTTCATAGAATGAAATATTGAGGAGCATTGTTATATCTGCCGACAGCCTAATCCATGCCAAAGCTCCTAGATGTAGCCAGGGCACTATGTTTTTCACCCTATTGTGCTGTCATAGTTAAAGATTTTTTATCTCTGGAACCTGGTTCCTGGATGTAGTATAGACATAATGGAAAGGCAGTTCATTAGAACACGCTGAAACATACCAGCTGTGCCAGTGAATGGGCTCCTTCCCATTCTTTGCATCCTGTTTGGTCGACTCTCCCCCAGAACCACCAGGCGACTTGCTGCCTCCTTCACCTGAATCACCCCCAACTCCTACAAGAGCAATAGCAATTCTAGTAAGAAAATGCAGACCCATAACGCCCACCAACAGCTCATTAGCTGACACAGTCTCTTATCTCACCAGAAGACAGAATCGAACCAACACCCGCAGGCTCGGAGTCCCGCACAGGAAGCACCCCGATCAGACCCTTGTCCTCCCGCTGCCAGAGCTCCTGCTCCACGAGCTTCACACTGCAGGTCAAAACAACCACATTTCCCAAGTCAAAAGCCAGACCAAGGGCCTGAATTTCCCATCCTAGAAAGTCAATACACACCAACAAGGTACACCTACAGCAACAAAGTCTCCAATGACCTCAAGCTAAGCCAAACCACAGGTGACTAGACCGTGCCTAGATAATTCAATCACTTTTTTGAGACGAAAATTCAAATACTAAATGAGTGGTGGATAATTGGAAGCTTAATTAGTCAGTCAAGGCCATAAAAAGCAGCCAAGCCGCTCAACACCCTACCTTCAAAGTCCAGCGAGAGCATCAAATGAAATTCAATTTACGCATCACAAGTAATGGCAAGTTGACAACTACTAGAAAAAAAGCATATTTCACACGAATACTGTTCAAACCACGCAGGATAAAACAGGCTGGGGTATACTTCAGAACGGAAGAAATTCTGCTTGAACCCAGGAATACTCTTCTATACAAAAGAAGAAGAAGAAGAAAAAAGGCCTCTCGATTACGGCTAGCTTGCTAAGGCGACACTGAATCGGAAGGTGCGGGCCAAGCGATTGATCGGCTCCGGCGGAGAAAACCTAACCACCGCCAATCCCCTCGCCCCCAGCTCACACAAAATTGCAATAATAACCCTGAACCCCCAGCTCTAAGAGGTAGCCTAATCGGCTCCCCTGGAATCGCCCGCCCATCAGACTGACCTGCTGGGGTTGGTGCAGCGGATCCGCACGATGGCGCCGGGGAGGAGCACCTTGTTGCGGAAGGGCAGTATGGCGAGCCGGCCCGGAAGCTCCACCGGCGCGTCCGCCATGGCCCGCCGGTCGAGTCGAGGAACACGCAGTGCGCACGGCGTAACAGAATATTTTTTCTTCTGCAGGAGAAGGAGGACAAATTGGGGAAGGGGACGAAGGCGAGAGGTGGGAGACGACGAGGACATTTATGTGTGCGAGTCAATGCTGGGCTGCCGGTGCGGCCGGGCGGGGCGGCGGGCCCGCCTGTCAGCCGAGTATTTAAGTGCTAGCCGGTGTGTTCCGCGGGGCCCGCGCGTCGGCGAGAGGCCGGCGTCGCGTGTGGGCGTGGCGCTCCGGTCGGGATAAGGGTTGGCGCCGCAAGGATCCGGTGCGGGGAGGTGCTCTGCGATCCGGACACGTGGGCGCGTTCTGCTGGACTGGTTTCGTGTTTGGTGTTCGCGTGTGGGGATCGGAGTTCGGACCGCCGTAGCGGCTGGGAGACGGCCGCCGGCCGGGTCAGGTCGGCCGGCAGGTCGTCGGAGTCCGCGTGACGGACGGTGTGAATCTCTCGATCCTCGAGATTATCCACGTGAGGAATTGCCTGACGCCACGTGAGTGGGTCGTTTTTTTTTTCTTTTGACATATTTTCTTTTTGAGGGTATTATCTTTTGACATTGTACGATGACTTGATGAGTGGGGTCGTAGATGATTGGGATCGTACGGATTGCGTGTGACACTGGCTATCATCCGATGTGCAGTGAGAGACGTTTTCTAACTTTTTTTTCGTGGGGGACGTTTTCTAACGTTGCCACGACTTGCTAGGGCGTCAATACCAAAGGAGGAAGCCATCAAATATTAGCTTTTAGTTTTATATAACCTCTATCTTTTGTGCCGTATATGCGTGACCATGCGTTATAGATAAACTCCAGTAACACAGTTAGGGCAATGTATCACAGAAATCTTCACATTGCCGTGACACATATAGGAAAACAATGTGCTACAGAAGTTTAGTGGGACCCGCCACCGAGGTTGGGCTCCCTCAATTTCTACGGCGCCACAGAAGTTTCACAAAAAGTGAGGGTAGGCCCTCACCACAGAATTCAGTTGACCAATGTTTTATGGCTCATACATCTATATGTGTCACAGAATGTGGAAAATAGATCCTCCTCCCTCCGTGGAAAACCTTTTAACTTTTGTAAAAAATAAACGAAAATGATAAGAACTTCAAAAAAATAATTCCTTTGAGATGTAGTTATATTTTGGGGTATAGTTGTAGGGAAAATTGAAAAGTATGAATTTCAATGTATTTTGCAAAAAAAAAGGTCATGGCAAAGTAAAACGGCCATAACTTTTGCATACAATGTCGGAAAAAAGTTTAATATATCAAAATGATCGTCTCGAAATTTTCTACTCGATTCCGTTGAAGATTTTATAGACTCCCCAAATTCAAAAAGAATAAAAAATTATGACAGAAAGAAGATTTTTTCTTGCAAAAAAAAGGGGAGAAACTTATGTGGCGCATTTCTCCTATATGCGCCACAGAAGTGTTGGGATTCGAATTTTGAATTTCTGCGCCCCCCCCCCCTCTTTTATCCTTCTTCCATTTACTCCTCTCTTCCACTTCTTCTCTTCCTCCCCTTCTTCCTCTCCTTCTTCTCTTCCTCCTCTTCTTCTCTTCCTCCCCTTCTTCCTCTAATTATTCTCTTCCTCACCTTCTTCTCTTCTTCTCTTCCTCCCCTTCTCCTCCTCCTACTACTCCTACTACTACTACTCCGGTGACCCCTCCTCCACCGACGGCCTCCTTCTCCTCCTACCCCGATGACCCCTCCCCTCCTACTTTTCCTACTCCGCCGACTCCTCCTCCTCCTACTCCACCTACATCAGCGGCCTCCTACTCCGGCAACCCTTCCTCCTACTCCTCGCACTCCTTCTACACTAGCGGCCTCCTACTCCACCCACCACCCACCTCCCACTCCGTCCAGATCTAGGCAATTTGAAATTTTGGGCGGGATCTAGCCCGCCTTTTTTTTAAATTCAAAAGGACAGTTCTGTGGCGCATTTCGAAATGCGCCACAGAAATTATCTTTAGTGGCAACGTATCAATGTCGCATCTGATATGCGTCACAGAAGGTCAAAAACAATGCGCCACTGATGAGTGTTTTCCTAGTAGTGTTACCGGTAATTGTGATTTTATATCACACACCTTTGTATCAAGGGAGAAGTTATTGGTCACATATCCTTGTATGAAATAAACATTACTCCCTTCTACGTGTCCTCTTTTAGTTCGGCACGGCCTTGGAATACATATTAGTAGGATTGCGACAACGTGGCTTGGCAACGATGGATATGTTGGCGGTGACATATGACAAAGATGAGGCGGTTCACAGGCCAAGGGAACAAGGGAGCACACGTGGTAAAAAAATGACGAGCCAAGGACCATGGGAGGAAGATGATGAAATGAGCGTGTTCCCCCGTAAGCCTGGCGGACAAGTTTGTCACTCTAGATCGAACAATTTCATACTTGTATGGGTTGTGTCCTTATTGAAGGTTTCAGCTCGAATCTCGGCTTCGAGGGTGAAAACCCCAAGTTCGACTCGTTTGGCTGGACTCATAATTAAACATTGGCGCACGTTGTGACGGTCCCTTTCTCTCAAAGACTTTGTCTAGTAGTGCTGTATTTTTTGTTGTTCGGCCACGTGTAATAGCGTTTGTGGTTGAATTGTTTAGATAGTGTGGCATGACTTGGCGCTTATCAACCAAAAGTAAGTAAGGTGGGTGATCGTCATCCTTTGTAAAAATTTAAAGGAATCTAGAATAGGAGTTGGTAAGCTGTCGTGGCAAATGTTTTGGTACTTAGCAAAATGAAATGTGTATACGTACGTGTACACGCGTAGATGCGCATGTGCCCGCGCGGCCTCTTCTTTTGCAGTAAAAAAAGATAAAGCTTACCAACAAAGCTACAAACGGGCAAACGGATTTAAAATATAGCATACGGACCTAAAAAGGCTTTTTTAAATGTGGAATACATTATTGCACCGTACGTGTGCACGTACGTTCCTGCACGTACCAGCCGCGCTCTAAAGTACTCCCTCCGTACTTTAGTTTGGTTATATAGGTTTAGAGTGAATCTTCGTACTAAAAATGGTAGATACATTTTTTTCATAAAACTAAAATATTTTATATTTTAAAAATATATAACGGAGGAAGTACACTGCACCAGCTCGCGTGTACGTCTATGCACGTCCGGCCACGCGACCAAGACCTGGGCAAGTCTATTGCGGCCTGCGATGGGAACGTGTCACCGCCGGCGGGGATGCGTGCATCCCCAAGCAAATCATATGCTGGGATCCTACTTTGCTCACACACCGCATGTTCACCAGTTCACGGCAACAGTAGTAGTACAAGCAAATCCGTGGTCGTCGTCCTCTGATCTGAGTCGTCGTCTGAGGTGGGAAATTCCATCGAGTTCCAGTTCGGAAAGGAAGCCAGTGCATGGATTGGATTTGGGAAATTTCTACACTAGCTAGCTAGCTCGTACCCAGCCTGCAGCCCCGTACATTTTCAACTGAATCTCGTACGTGGTGTTCATTATTCACATTGCCAAGACAGCTTTGTTGTGTGAAGGAAAGGTTAATGTTCGAGCCACTTGACAAGCAGGAAAACGAAGCCCGTCAGGGCGTACCAACCGAGCCCCGATTATTGGATTTGATGAGGACACCGATGCACCTCATGTTTAATGGACGATGGTCCGTGACACCGAAAAACATGAGCGTCGACGTAGATGTGGGTTAGAGCACCTCCCTCCAGTTTGGCGTTTCCGGACCAAAATTCGATGCTATTTATCCTCGATGATGTAATTTTCGGTCTAAAAACAGCCAGTTTCCCACTTGTATTCCAAGGTGTGGTTCTTCCCAAACGAGACAAAACCGGCTCATCCTGAAACCTCGCCGAAACACGGCCTCTTCGTGCAGCGGCTCGTCTAGTCGGCATACAGCATGCAGTAGCCCTCCATCCGCTGCCTTACTTTGCCCTTCCGACGACCCTTTGCCGAGTTTCCACGCTTTGGCGTTGCAGTCTGCGTGTACAGCCGGGCCAGGGAGGCAAGGATCTGCATGTGCTCTTCATCTTCGGCGGTTGCGGCTATCTCTTCCTTCAGCAACGGGGCGAACATCTCTCCTCCTCGTCGGAGTCCATGACTGAACCGGCAAAATGCCAAACACTTCGTGGGCGAGGTGGTCGGAGCTGGGAATGAAGCCGAGCTATGGCGAAGGCTGGAGAAGGAGAAACAAGGCCTAGGCCGAGGGGAAGGGATGTGGCGGCGGCGAACTTTTCTATAGGCGTGGATTCGGCTGGGCGGGACGGGGCATCACCGGCGACGACATGGCGACATGGGGCAACTGGAGGAAAGCTCTATGCCGAGGGAGAGTCGAATCGCGGTGGAGAATGGGTTGTATCACCGACGGGGTTAGCCCACCATTTTTCCGCTTCATCCGACGTTAGTAACTACTTTCCATGAGGAGGGGGCCATGGAATACACTATTGTAGTAGATGAAATGGCGGACTCGCCACATTGCAATACCTCGCTCCTTATACGCTCAGGCGGTTTCCGATGCCCCGGTTCGGCCTAAAAACCCCGGATGTAAAATGACCCAAATCGGACAAAAACTGGATGCCTGGGAACATGACTAGGCGATTTTACGCCGTTTGGATGAAAAAAAAAACGTCCTAGAGAGGTCCTTCTTTGAATGCTAGTGGAGATGCTCTTATGCGGGACGCTCATGCATGGTCCATGAAAGTGTTATTCTCCTGCTTTATGTACTCCCTCCGGTACGGTTTACAGGGCGCCCTTCCATTTTCATCCAGTTTCACCAGGAGTGCTCGATTAGGCGCAGGGGCATTAACTGCCGAGTTAATTGGAGCGTTTGGCCCGCAATGTTCTCTCCTTCATTTTCCATTCCGCTGTGTGAATTGGTTGTGCATGCAAGTGTGAACACAGTTTGCATGCAAGTGTGAACACAGTTTTCAAAACGAATCACCGCATGCCTAGGTCCCAGAGAATTCTCCAGCGCGCCGTGTAAACCGTACCGGAGGGAGTACCTAAATAATCTACGGTTGAATTTGCCGCTCAAATCAAATGGAGCCACCAAATCAGGTCGTCGATCGATTGCTTCAACATGTCAGAAACCATGATGATTAACTAACGGAAAATGAACACATGCGGTCCATTAATTAAATGAAAGCCCATGTTTAAAGCTTAACAGAAACATGTACCTGTTCGTCTTAATGTGTAAGAAAGTGATGGACGATGACACGAAAGGCTTGCATTTTGCATTGCGTTGCATCCCGCCATGCCACTTCCCCCACAAAGTAACATTTTTTTTCTTTTTTGAAACAAGCCCCACAAAGTAACATCGAAGTGCCAGATATAACGTACTCGCCAGACCAGTAGCGTTTCCAGAATGCACATGCATCGATCACAGTTAAACTAATCGTGGGTCCGTTCATCCGTTAGCACATTCCCCAACCCCACAGTGACAACAACATACCAAAAGAATTCCTCTTGACCTAAATAAACCTATCAATGAGCTCAATCTTCCGAGTACATCAGCGACCTTTTGGCTATACCTGAATCCACCATGTATAATAATAAATAAAAATATATAATCGTTTAGAGGCCCCCGCCCCAAAGGCGATAATGTATGTAATAGCTGAAAAACTAAAGGGTGGAACCATGTGGCCTTGAATTGCTTTGAAAGGAGAAAGACAAATCTAGCCGTCCAAGTCTCGTGAGAAAAGTTCTACTTTTGAGACACTTATCTGACCCCTCTCGTCCCTGCGTCCCTCCTAGAGGTGACACGGGGGAACCCTAGCTCCCGCCGCCGGCCGGCCTCCCCAGCGGCAACCCCCTCTCCGCCGCCGCCAAGAGGCTCCGTCGGGCAAAGCCTGGGCGAGGATGGCAGCGGCGGGGCCTTTCCCCCGGGTGGTGGCTCCCCTGCAGGCGGCGGCGGCGTGCTCTCCCATCTCGATCTGGCGGCGTGGAGCTGCGGGATGGCGGCGGTTGGCGGCCCGACAACGTCGGAGGTGGGGGATCTAGCCCCGCTCGGTGGTGGTGCCTCTGCACCCGTGGATGGCAATTCTGGGCTCGGACGTGGGCCTTTGGTCTCGGACGGGCCTGTGGGGCTGGGTCCTTGGCTGCGAGAGGCGTGGCTGCGCCTGGCAGCTCCGGCATCATGGTGGTGCCGGTGTCCGGCCGGGTGACGACGGCGGGCTGGACCTCCACTGTACAGTCCGTCCGGTGGTGGATGTGGATCGGTGATCAGCGCTTTCCCGTCAACCGCATCGAGGTTCGGATCTTCTCTCGACTACGGTGCGTCCAAGTGTGGCTAAATTCACTCCTTCTCCGGCGGTTTGGGGCTGACGGATGTGCCGGGACGAAAGCCCTGCTTGAAGCTGACGATGTCGACGCCTGCGGCGCCGTTTCCTCCTTGAGGGCGTTGTCATGGCACTGCCCGTGTTACCCCATCTCGAGCGCCGGGGGAAACCGTTGATTCGGCTTGCCGGGTCGGACAGCGGCGGCACCACAATGTCGTCCCCTTCTTGGAAGCGCTGTCTAGGCTACTCGTATAATCCTGGAGAAGCTTGATGAAGTCTAGGTTGGCGACCTCTTAGAGTGCGTGATTTCGGAGTGCAACGTACATCGTCGGCGGCGCTTCTCTGGCGGCTTCTACCGGTTGGTCCAGTCCCGCCGCTCACTCGCCGTTCTTAGGCGCTTGAGGGTGGACGGTGCGTTGGTTGTGCCATCCTTGGTATTCAGTCTCCTGGAGTTTCCTCCTTCGGTTGTGACGCGGTCCGGGAGCTCAGTGTATCCCCCTCCCCACCATTCTTGGCGGGAGACGGTGCTAGGAGAGTCCTCGTTGTTTGGTTGGCGTGGGTTGTGTTGTAATCCGAGTGGCGTCGAGTTTGTATCGTGTAGCCTTCGTGGCGTTGTGCTGGCTATCTTGGTCTTTCTTCTATGAAACCGATATACCTTTCAGGGTGTATTCTTGAAAAAATCTAGTCGTCCAAGGTTTACTTTACCAGTTTTATATTTAGAAAGGTAAATAGGTGTAAGGGTGAAAAGGCATACTAGGTGATATACAGCTCAGTCTCTCTTTACAATTTTGGATGGAATTAGGCATATGCCAGTTTTAGGACGAGGAAAGAAGCATTAGGCGACGATGCGCTCTCCTTAAGTCGCTGTCCTGTCGTTTCCCATGACTTTGATCCGTAGACAAAGCTTAGGAACCAAGCTTCTGATTACCATCAGTCTAACCACAGTAGAGAAAAATGTGCTTTAAAAGCATCTCGGAATGGTTGATCCTGACTGGGAAAGAAGAAATAACCTGCACGGAGCGTTGAGTTGTAAAGTACTAGTAATCACACGCATTATCTGATCACGTCACCAAGGAATCACACGATCAAACAAATTAAGCAAAGTCGTCGCTCATCACCTATAACAGAACTAAAATAAAAGTACTCCCTCCAATCCATATTAATGGGTTTAACTTTATCTAGATTCGTAAGTAAACTATAGATAGATACTTCCTCCGTTTTAAAATATAAGATGTTTTAGCTTTGTGAAGCAAATGTACTAGACTTCTTTTAATACGTAGGTCCACCCATGTTTGAAGTGAATCTAAACACTAAAAGAAGTCTAGATGCATTTTCTTTACAAACCTAAAACATCTTATATTTTAAAATCGGAAGAAATAAATATGAATCTAGTCATTAAAATGGATCAGACGGAGTAGGTTATAGCTCTAGCTAAGCAAAACCGGGCGGGAGGATTTTAAATCCCCGTTATCCGATTCAGACCTGGCAGGATGGCTTTGAATAACACGATCGATCCATCTTTGAGATGGCATTCAGACCTAGAGGCGGCATAATTAAAAAATAGTAGACCGCCGATCGATCCCGGCACGTTCATGCACGAGCTCGCGTCCATGGCCACGCGACCAAGACCCAGCTGGGCAAGTCCACGGGCTGCAATAAGAACGTGTGTCACCGCCGGCCGGATGCGTGCCAGCAGAGCTGGCTCCTCAAGCTTATTAAGTAATCATATATATGGGGTACTACCCATGACTGCAAACACGACCTGTTTAAAAGTTCATCACGGCGACATGACGATGGCAACACAACGAACAGTTCAGATTGTAGTACTCTCTCCGTCTCAAAATGATACTAGAAACTTGTCAAAATTTAGATGTATGTATATATACTCCTGCCGACCCATATTAATTGACTTGAATTTGTCAAAATTTAGATAAATCTAGACACTATTTAGTATATAGGTTCATCCAAAATTTGGCAAATCAAAGTCAATTAATATGGGCCGGAGGGAGTACTAAATAGAGTTTAGATTTATCTATTTTTTAACAAATCTGTGATATATATTTTGAGATGGAGGGAGTAGATAAAACACGAAGACTTTGTCGCAGTGGTCGTCTCTGCTCTGAGCGAGGCGGGAAATTCCATGGAGTTTCAACTAGCCCGCCGTGCATTTCAGCTGGATATCTCTCATGGTGTCCATTCACATTACCAAGACCGCATGTGACGAAGGCGACAGTTCGAGCAACTTGACGATGACGAGCAGGAAAACCAAGCCCGTCATCAGGACGTACCAGTAAATTATTATGTAGAGGAAGAACCGATTATTGGATATTACTGGACCACCACACCCTGTAGAGTATATATATGAGATGCATCGCTCGTTTCGTCCTCTCGTGGCCCTTTAATTTCATGGTCCGTTGGTTAGCGATCGGTGGCCATCTTTTGTCGCTGCTAAGCTACCAATCATTGTTGATCGAATTTGTTCGCCGACAAAGGACAGACACAAGTATTAATTTGCGCTGCTCAAACTCCCCACAGCTTCTCTGCGTTTCTTTCTCTCCTTATTAAGGATGGCAATTTTATCCATGGATCCGAGTATCCACGGATATCCGACCCGATGGGCAAGGGTATAGAGTCCTAATTACATCCACAGATTTCATGGGGGTGGATATCCGCTAATTCATGGGGCGGGCATAGGTAGTAGTTTCGCTCCACGGATATCCAACGGATACCCGGCTGACACGTGGGACCCACATGTCAGTGAGATTATTTTTTTATGTATGCAATATTTACTAAATAAATGACCCCAAATTTCATGGTCTCGAGCGGAAGACTAATTAGTCCACATTGTAGTCAACTTGCAACAAAAATATCAGAAGCTCTCATATGTATGCAATCATGGTCTCGAGCGGACATGTTAGGTAATTCATTTATACATTTCCACCTTTGTTTCTAACTTCTCTTGTGAAATATGAAATCTAAGTTGTTCTTATTTTTGGCAATTGCATTAGGTGATATTCATGGTAATCTCCTTGCTCTACAAAATGTTCTTGTAGATGAACAAGAAGAAAGGTACTATTTCTATAGTCACTTACTTACTTCCATTATTCATTCTTGTGATGTGTAACTTTGATAAGCTTTAGTGTTTCTTCAATTGTAGGATGCCAATGAATCCATTGTCATCGAGGAATGAGTCTCTAATCATCCAAGTTTCAACTCAACATTTCTACTATGCATTGCTATATCTATTGAATGTATGAGATGTTGTATTAAAAACTTGTAATAAAAAGCATTCTCTAAGACTGTTATGAGACATCTATGTACTTTGTGATGTTACCGTGTGATATTTTAAGTACTATGTGGTTAAAATATTATTGATTTGATATTCCTATGTATTATCCATATAATATTCATTGAAATGCTGCTAAAATACTGTCGGAAATTGCTATTATATCGTAGTTATGCTAAATGTTATTATGATTATTGTATATAGTGTGTAAACCAATGGATATCCATGGATACTGGATATCCTGCGGGTTTGGATCTGGAGCGACATCCATGCCTATGGATATCTTCGTGGGCGGGCTAGAGTGATTTTCATGGATTTGGATTTGGATTTGGTTTTGCTATATCCGTCCAAATCCGCTCCATTGCCATCCCTACTCCTTATATTCTTCCTGGTACAAAGGGTTAAAGTGGCCATGATCCATGCGCTCGTGCCATCCCGCGAGTGGATAATCGTGATCCCCGCATCCCTCGATCGCTCCAGTTTGTTACGAGAAAACTGGAGCTAAAACTCTAACAGTAAAAGGACTGAAAACCACTACCCCCCCCCCCCCTTAGAAATACAAAACATTTTACCTTTATGAAATGATGTATCTAGATGTTTTTTAGTGTATAGGTTCATTTCAAATCTATACACAAAAGTTATCTAGATATATTTGTTTACAAAGCTGAAAACGTCTTCTTATATTTTTTAGACGGAGGGAGTAGACGCTAAACCTGAGGAAGTAACACTTAAACCTGAATTCCAAAAGAAAAACACTTAAACCTGAATTTTTTGATTGTACCAGGCTTTCGTGACCCTGCCATGCCTGTGGAGTAGATCACCGCGCGGAGAACGAGAAATAAATTACAAGCAAATTCGACAAAAAGTAGAATTCGAAGTCAGTACTAGAGTAGTAGGTGAGATTCTAAGGATTTGTGTACCCAGTTTATTAAAATTTGAAAACCTATAGTAGTGTAGGTGTGAAATTCCATCCGATTCCAAGTGGAAAGAAAGCTAGTGTGTGTTCGGATCGATGCCGGTAACTTGTCTCAAGGAATTTTGGACTTTGGCTCAGGAATTTCAACCAAAGTACCAAAGTTCTAAGAAACAACGTATCCAACCAGCCCCTGTACATTTCAACTGAATCTCATGTACTACTGAATACTACCGAAGATCTGCACAAAAATCAAAGTATCCAACTAGCCCTATCCTGTATATGTGAACCGAATCTCATGGTGTTTATTCATTCACATCACCAAGAGGGGACCAAAGATCGAAAATGCTTATTCATGGCCACTTGACAGGCAGGAAAGCGGAGCCCTCAGGCCGTACCGATAGAGAGCAAACGATTATTAGATCACTTTTGCTTGGGTGTCCCCTCCTCTTCAAACTCTGACAAATAAATTTGATACCAATTCGTTTTAACCCTATGAATCCACTTAAGCATGTATGGTTTTATTAGACGTAAAATCACATACACGTATATTCACGTGTCTGCGGGAGACGAAAATCAAAAGGTATATAGCAGAAACAACAAAATTTTAAACATGACATGCAAAGATGCAAAGACGTAGATCACTATAACAAGAAGTGGGATTAGCTGGTGGAAACATGGATTATACCCATATCGACCAATTACACATATACGAAGGTATATATGGCCTAGTTATGAGTTTCGACGCACTCAAAAGAAAACTAGCCAATGCAAACTGAAATTAGAGGGGAAACACTAAAGCTCACCTCTTATTCGATTGGACGAGGACACCAAGCACGCCTCATGTGTAAAGCATGGCAGAGGATTATTGGAGGAAGACGACAGGATGCATGTGCTTTGCCTCGTCGTGGCCCTTTCATGGACGGTTAGGACATCTTCACCGGGCCGATCCAAACGAGCAATTCAAAACGTCCGTTTCCGTCCATTTGGATCGGGCCACGGTCATTTTTGGGTCGTTATTCGGCCTGTCCGGCCAGCCAAGCCCAGCGGCGCGATCCATTTGTTCATGTCAGGCAAACATGGCCATTGTTTTTTTAATTCAAACAGAGAAAATTCGCGCTAAAACTAGCAAAGTCCATACATATTCATACATAATTTACATTCAACATATAAAAACCGAAAATTAAACTAGTCCTAGCCTTAGGTACCGATCTTTGCACGCCAGCGTCGTCGTGTTCATCTAGGGGTCGAGGTCAATGTATTCCGACGACATCCAAAGGTTGGCGGTGGCAGGGCCGGAGCGGGCGCATGCTGGTCAATCACCTGCCCAGGCCATGCTGCCAGCGGCGCTATGCAGTGGTGGAGGTGCACCAGCTCCATCCCCACCTCCGGAGTGATCGGTGGCGCCCACCCCGACAGCGGCGGCAGTGGAGGCAGCTGGACGTTTGCCTGCTCTACCAGGCTGGTGAGCTGGACTGCCTCTTGGTTGTCGCCCCACAAGGCGTCCTCGTCCTGTGCACTGGCTGCAATGGCCTGCTCGGTGAAGGCATCTTCATCGTAGCCTCGTGCCAGGACCTCCCGATACTCCGGGGTCAGGTGCGCGGCAGCGGCTGTGACTAGGTCTATCGCCTCCTCCTTGATGACAATGTCGTCGTCCTCGTCGTCATCGTTGTCGAGCTTGTCGTCAGAGTGATTGACGACGTCGTTGTCAGGGTTGATGACGGGGACATTGTAGACCTGCCACGTCTAGAAGTTGCCACAGAAGGTGCTTGTGCGCCGCGCCGTATGCTCACAGTACATGAATTCTTTTCAGAAGTCCTGGCTCTAGTAGCCGCTCTCCCACCGAAGGGATGGTGGGAGGTTGCGGATGCAGCGACAGATCTCCTCCTCCAGCCCTTTGCCTTTATTGGGAACGGGGAGCCCTGGGACCCGCTCCTGGTTGAGGTGCCAGCCCATGGGAAGGGAGACATCGTGGTGGTTGATGCCTACTCCCTCCCTCCATTGTCGCTCGCACTCCGCCGCATAGAAGTACCGGCGGTGACGGCGGGACTCCTCCACCGGCGAGTTGCCGCGATCACGCGCGAGGCGGTGGTCGAAGTCCTGGGGCTGCGATGGAGGCGGCACGCCGCCGCGAAAGAAGGCCGATAGGCCACTATGTCGGCGGCTTGAGCCGGATCCGGTCGCCTCGTGGTCATTCTTGGCCTTTCTGAACCATCCTAATGTCTTCATCGTTGGTGGTGGCGGAGGCACTGCTAGGGTTGTATGTGGTGATGGTGAGAGGTGAGAAGTGCGGCACTGACAGGCGCAGGGTTAAGTATCCTCTTTGCCCGCAAACACACGCAAGTTTCCGCTCCTTCGCCAATAATGCCGATGTGGGAACGCGGGCGGTGTCCCGTCAGTCAGGGTGCCATCCCATCGGTATTGATGGCATAGGCTGCCGCCCGCGCCTCTAAATCGCTGCCGCGGTTGCATCTAAATCGGTGTCGCTACGCGTCTGGATCGCTGCCGCGCTAAGCGGTGGCTGACGGGTGGGCTAGTGACATGCACTGGAGAACACGTCCTTGGTCCGCCCGTGTTCGGACCAACGCAACCGTTGTCTAAATTTGATGCATAAATAGGTCAAGCCGGACGTATCGGTCCGACTAGGTCATACCATTAAAAGCTGAACATGAACGTTGGAACACGTTCGAACGGGTTGGATCGGCCTGCCCATAGTGGAGAGCCTGCCACCTTCGCGGCATCCTGAAACTTCTCCTGCATATATAAATCGGAGTAAATCAGTACAGGGAGGGGACAGAGAACATGAAGCAGAACTCAAACTTTGTGTAATCGAAATCGATGTGCACATGTCGTTTTCTATACGTTATGTTTACAGCGAATCCGCTTTACCCTGCAATGGTCCAGCAAATCAAATACACACGGCCTGATTCCAACGTCGGATAGATCGAGTGTTGTACTGTACAAAAAAAAAAACGTCGGATGCATAACATAATGTTCTTGTGTCATACTATCATGTGAGACTATCAGGCTTTATGTACCAATCTACAGTTGGATTTGCCTGTCGTCTACATGACCCACCAAAACAGTTCTTGCGACTATGATCGACTAACGGAAAACTAACTAACAGAACCATCGTGGTCCATTGATTAAAGCCTGTGTTTATAGCGAAACAGAGACATGCAACTGTTCTTCATAATGAGTAGGAATGGACTGATGGTGTAACAGGAAACATTGCATTTCGGTCCGCCACACCACCCCTCCCACAGATTAAAATACTACCTCCATTCCGGTTTATAATGCAAATACATATTTCAAGAAAATAGTTTAACTGTAAATTTAGTCAATAAAATACAAATTATATTTAACAAAAATTATACTATTAGATTCATATTTAAAATACGCTTCCAATGATACAATTTTTGTGACATATGGTTCATATATTGTTGACTAAATTTATGGTCAAACTATTTTTTTAAAATATGTATTAGCCCTATAATCCGGAATGGAGGCAGAATTAATATCAAGGTGGTACTAGTTAACAACGTAATTATACTGTTCTAATAATAATATGTTACATCGGTTGCATTCACCGCAGTGAACTAATCATGCATGGGTCCAATCATCCGTGAGCACACACATCCAACCCCACGATGTCAACAACATAGCAAGAAAACTCCTCTAACCTAAATAAACCTATCAACCAGCTTATCCGCAGGCTCCATCTATCGTACTCCCTCCGTCACGGTTTGGAGGACGTTTTAGAGAGATCTATCGTACTCCCTCCGTCACGGTTTGGAGGGCGTTTTAGAGAGATTGTTGGGACCTAGGTGGACGCTGATTGGGGCCAGATTTGTGCAAAAACATGCAAATTAGTTGGAAAAAAATAGACCCATTATTTATTCGGTGACGTAATTACTCAATGAAAATGAGGAGTTTAGGCGCATGTATTGGTGGAGTTGCATGCAAGAATTAATTCCTTGGCTGCATGGAGTAGGAAGTGAGGAGGAAAAAGGGGCATTAATTCTGTGATTAAGTCTATCACGCCTAGGAGAATAGGAGTTTTGAAAATGCATGATTTTTATAAGACGCCCTCCAAACCATGACGACAGAAAAGGTATAAATGCTTAAACCTTAAAGCCCCACAAAGGGTGATAATATATGTAATGGCAGAAAAAACAAAATGGTGCAACTATGTATATTGCTTTACTCTGAAAGGAGAAAGTACATCCAATCATGCAAGGTTTACTTTACCGATTCTACTTTTACAAAGGCAAATAGAAGTAAGGGCGAAAAAAAGAGGTGATATACATCTCAGTTCCACTTTATAATTTTGGGTGGAATTTGGCACGTGCCAGTTTTCGGACGAGGCAAGAAGCATTAAGGGAGGATGCCCTCTGCCTAATTCGCTGTCGTATAGCTTTACATGTCTCCCCACAGGGCTTGTTCAGTTAGCTGGGGTTTAAATTAGACAGAAGGGGATTAAAGCGGATTAAATCTCGTGCAAGTAAAAAATCCCTCAATTCCACTCCAATACTTTCCAATCCCTTTGTCCGATACTGACCGATTCCGTGCTCGGATCCTAGTCAAACCCGTGTATAGCTCTATATCACAGCTCCACTAAGGAAAACGGAAAGATACTGACAAATCATAAAGTTTCCATGTGTTTTACACGACATCTGAACTTCTAAAGTTCTGCTAGTATGGTAGTCGTAGACTTCAACTCCACATTCACAGAACAAGTGGACGAGGCAAGTAATCTGAGAGATCACAATTGTACAAATAAGATATGAGAAAGACCGAGTACGGTTTCCACCATGCACTAATAGTTATGTACTCCCTCCGTTTTAAAATATAAGATGTTTTAGATTTCTGAAACAAATGTATGTGGACTACTTTTAGTACATAGGTTCACTAAGGTTTGAAATGAATCTAACTCACTAAAATAAGTTTAGATACATTTTATTCAAAAAGCTAAAACATCTTATATTTTAAAACGGAGGAAGTAGTTGTTAACCGCCCAAAATATGCATCTGACGACTCTTTACGCCACTTTCCTAGGCCGTACTTACCTGATGCGTATATATTATCAGAACATCTAGGAGCCAAGGAGAATTATTGCATAAAAGGACTATTTGAGATGAGCACCATGAATGAAAATGTATAAAAGATAGAACAATGAACTCACGTATTCCTGAACTGAAGCGCATGATCTCGACACGTGCAGGAAAACTTCTACCGTTGCTTCAGTTTCATCAGGTAGATCCTCAACTCTGAATTTTTCAGCTTGCATGTTAGTCTAATGACAATGATCCCGCACCTTAGCTAGCCCAATAAGAACGTAGCACGTATGTAAATCATAAAGAACTCTCCAAGGTTCGTCCGAACTGACTTAGACATACCAATAGGACGCCTATAAGAATTAACACAATTAATAGGATAACATAGTGACTTAGACATAATAAGTTTTCAGCGTCTGAGATATAGATGCTCCCTTTTTTAGGGTGGTAAGTTTTTTATTTTGAGCAAAAACTGACTTTGGCGTGTATGTTTTTCTTTGCTATAATTTTTGGTGTGTATGAATTGATAAGGCCATGAAACACCAAAAGGCCAAGCTCGAGGGAGCCATCTATTTACCAAATTCAAAAATCATATTACAAAATTTTTAAAAACTCTAAAAATAATCCTGATGTAGTCAATGTTATACACTACAAGCATGAAAAAATTTAATAATAAGTATAGATCTTATATTAAATAGTGCACATCTCATGTATCTATATTTTTTTCAGAATATCATTTTATGTAGGCTAAAATGCAGAGATTTTTGCACTGAGACCGCAGGCTAATATGATACATTATTTTTTGAGATGAATATGATACGTTATTGATTACATCTACAAAGTGCACATTTTTTAGACTTGTAAATATCATTGTATATAAGTTTTAAAAATAGAAAACTTCATGAGCTCGGCCTCTATTTGCACCCTTTGAGACCCAATTAGCTGCAATTGGAGTTCCTTAACTTGCAGTAGCCAGAAAACGTGCCACTTGAGGATGCGGTTCCGCAGAAAATTTGGAGCAAGGAAGCAATTTTTATTTCTCGAGGAAAAGTGCTCTCTCAAGTTAAGAATTTAGCGTCTCTGTTTCCGCGGTCTACGCCGATCAACAATTTCCTTCAATCCACTCCGTTCCAATCACATATTTCTCTTTGGTTACCACCCAAATCGCTAACCTTCAATCGCCGCCACCGTTCCATCGATTGCACTCTCCAATTCTAAGCCCGGTCCCTATGGAGAATACAAGAATCCGCTTCGGGTCCCTCGCCCTCCACGAGGACGAGGAGGAGATCTACTCCTCGTCGTCGTCGTTGTCGTCGGAGTACTCGTTGTCGTCGTCGGAGGAGGACGACGACAAGGTAGAGGTAGAGGTAGAGGATTTATGGTCGCCTGCCCACCCCTACGGACTCTCTTCCCAAGTCGGTCCTCCTCGACGTCCAGGCCTACTTTGACGATCGCACTAATGCCACCACCGCCTTCGTGTCGTTGCTGATGAAGCACCCCACCAAGCTGACCGGACTAATCCTAGGGGTTTTCCTGGTAAACGAAGGAGGGTGGGAAGGAGGTACCCGACGCCCTTCAGGACCCACAGGCGTCACCTCGTCGGTGCCGGATGGATCCGTCAGGGCTTTCGCCCACCCCCAAGAACCACCACCCTGGACGGTCCGAAGTGCTCCACCCAACCCACCGCCAACCAACACGAGCCACCACAAAAATGCCCCATCTTCATCATCTCCCTGTGGGCATCGACGCAATGCCTCGAGGCCCAAGAAAGAGGACATTGGTACCGGGGAAGTAGCAAAGAAACCGCGCGAGAGGGAACTACCTCCACCGCCATGGCAGTAGCTGAACAGACACAGCAATATGGGCACACCAGGTCTCGAGCCCGGCCAGGCCCAGATGGGCCCGCAAAGCCCTAGTTGCCACGCTGCAGCAAGGGCAGTCGCGAGCGCCACCACCATCCCAGACGCATCGTCGCCCCTCCTCCATCTCCAGGGAACCGCACAAAGGACGTGCAACGGCATGCCCAAACCAACCCAGAATGGAGCCCAAACGGGCCCAAATCTAGGCCGAGAAGGGCATCACAGGATCGCAGCACCTCGATGTTGCGTCGCTGCGCCTCCGCCCACCTTGCACCTGGGTTCCACACCAGCATATAGGACCATCGCTGGCCGAAATGCACTGCCGGCCGAAGTGCACCGCCGTCGGAAACACCTGCCCAAACCAGAGCTCCATGCTCGGAAGGAGAAGAAGTGCCACACCCTATCGACACCGTCTCGCCGAAACCTACCGCAAACCTTCCGTCGGGCCAGAGCAGAGGCGCCAGAGCAAGCCAGCCTGCACTGCAAGGACACCCCTACCCAGATTGGGCTCGAACGGGTCCAGATCTAGGCCTCGAAGCCCACGCCACCAAGAACCGCCTCCCTGCCAGACCAAGCCTGCGACCGCCGGCCTCCCGCTCCTGGAAGCAGCCAACGCCAACTCGTCGCACACGCCAGATCGCCAAGCATGCAATTTTTTTTAATATTAAGTACTTTGTATTCTGGACTATAAACAATAACAAAAGTGTAGATATTATAGTGAATACTGCACATCTCACATATCTGTAATTTTTTTCAGATTATCATTTTCTGCTAAAGTGCAGAGATTTTTGCATTGAGACTGCACACTATATGATACATTATATCTACAAAGTCCAGATTTTCTGAACTTGTAAATATCATTTATAGAAGTTTAAAATTAGAAAACTGTATGAGCTCGGCCTCTATTTGTCCGCACCCTTTGAGGCCCAATTAGCTGCAATTGGAGTTCCTTTTGTGTCCTACAGCTGTTGCAACTTGCAGTAGCCTGAAAACGTATCTCTCGAGGATACGGTTCCGGAGAGAACCTGGAGCAAGGAGTCAATTTTTATTCCTCGAGGGGTAAGTGCTCTCTCAAGTTAAGAATTTTTCCTCCAATCCGCTCCGTTCCGATCACATATTTCTCCTCGATTACCACCCAAATCGCCAACCTTCAATCGCCGCCACCGTTCCATCGATTGCACTCTCCAACTCTAAGCCCGATCCCTATGGAGAATACAAGAATTCGCTTCGGGTCCCTCACCGTCCACGAGGACGAGGAGGAGATCTACTCCTCGTCGTCATCGTCGTCTTCGTGGGAGTACTCGTCGTCATCGGAGGAGGACGACGACGACGAGGTAGAGGTAGAGGACGTACGGTCGCCTGCCCACCCCTACGATCTGGACGCTCTTCCCAAGTCGGTCCTCCTCGACGTCCAGGCCTACTTCGACGATCGCACTAACGCCACCACCGCCTTCGCGCCGTTGCTGATGAAGCACCACATCGGGGTGACCTTGTGGATTGCCCACCCGCCGAGAGTCTCCTGCCTCACGGCGCACTCCACCGGCGTCGATGCCAAAGAGTTCGCCAACATGCCCGCGGTCGTCGCCGCTCAGGACGACCTGCTCCTCCTCCGCGTCACCGTCGGCCCTCACGACCGCTTCGGCCTGACCCGTTACGCCACCAGCTACTACGTCTACAAGGCGGGAATCATCAACAAGTCGCCATCTCTCATCCTGCTCCCCGACGCCAGCTCCGTCGTGTTCGCCGACTGCTCGGCCGGCATCCTGCGCCTTGCAGACGCCGACGGCGGTTTCATCATCGCGGCGATCCACTGGGCAGGCACCCACGGCCAGTACCATCTCCACCGGTTCGACTCCAGGACATGGTCATGGAGCACCACGCTGATGCACGCCGACAAACCGGAGAGGTTCACGCGCATCCTTACCAGCAAGGTGCTTGTGATCGGAGGCGAGCACGGTCTGGTGGCCTGGGTCGACCTATGGAACGGCATTCTCTTCTGCGAGCTGCTCATCACCGACAGCACCATCCTTCGCTACTGCCCATTGCCGCCCGCTCTGGACAAGCGTTGCGAAGGCCCTCCGGAGCATGTTCGAGACATCGCCGTCGTCCAACAAGGCCGCCGTATCAAGTTCTTCGAGATGCGGCTCAAGGTCAAGCAGCGCCAAGTCGCCTACAACACCGCTCTGATCACTTCTAAAGCTCTCGTGGCCACCACATGGATCATGACGGACCCTTGCTCGCAGGAGTGGCACAAGGACTGCCCAACGCTCGATATATTCAAGATCATACCAGTAGTGGATCACAAGAGCTATTGTTCTGCACTGATGCTCCCTAATAATCTACTACTAGCGGGGGATTGCTTCTTGGAGAGGCTCCAGCTAGGTCTCCCTGCTCTCAGCTTGCATGACGATGATGTTGTTTACATCATGGCCAAGGCCAAATGGGTGAACCGCAGAGCGTCCGTGCTTGCTGTCAACTTGAGGAACAAGGTCCTAGAGGGAGTGGCGAAGTTTGATGCTAGCAGAATGTCTAGCTTCAGTTACGCTTACCTAGCTTCAAAGTGCGTGGCCGGATCTCCAACTACCTGCGACCGTTGTTGAGTCGTCTCCATGAAGGTCCTTGTATGTGTGGCTAACTGTGGATCCCGAAGTTTATATCATACTGTATGTATGGGATCGTATACTTTGCTCGTCCATGGCTGCAAGCAAAGATTTCTTTACAAGTTCACGACATCGACCACATCGCAACAAACAATTCATATCAAGATCGATGGTATATAGTGTTAGATAGATAGGTGAATATACAAGTCTTCCTTGTCGTGGTGGTTGTATCTCTGCAGCGGGAAATTCTGTCGAATTTCCAGGTGGCAAAGAAAGCTAGTGTACGTTTGGATATGAGGCACTTCCTCAAAGAAGAGTTTTGACAATTACTTTCTAATTTAAATTACGAGCTTCCGTAACAGAATTATAATCCCCCCTTTCAAAACTAATTGACGCAGATTTATCATTTGTTTTGGTACACATGTATCTAGACGCGCTTAGGAGGATGTATTAGATACCAAAGCCCTCGGAAAGAGATATACACCACACCCAACTGGCTCTAAATACATTTCAACTGGATCTCATGATGTTTATTCAAATTAAGAAGACATAGCATGTGTGAAGGCGTGGTTTGAGCCACTTGACAAGCATGAGACCGAAGCTTGCGAGGCCTTACCAATGCCTAGCACATCATGTTTAAAAGGGGCGCGAAGGTATTATTCAACAAAGATGACGCAACATATCCTGCTCTCAGCAAGATCAATAATACGACGCAGAAGGATATGTTAATGCTTGTTTCTTTGCCACGTGGCCATTTCATTTCATGGTCCATTAGTTGGCGCTGGCCATCATGACCTTGTCCCGCCGTCGAAGCCTAACGCCAACATGCAACTGTTCTTCTGAATGATTATTAGGAATATATGGCCCTTCACGGCTCAGTGAAATGGTACGCTAAGATCAAAGGCCGAGATGCCCGCTGACCCCCCTCCCCCTCCCTCCCTAGCTCTGAGGCTCCCTCGTTGTCGCCGACAAAACCCCCTCCCAGGCTCTCCATTAGTTGCTATATAAGAACATTTTATATAAAAAATTCAAAGAAAAATACATAAAAACTTGTTAAACTATTCTTCAACACTAAATTATGCGCAATTGCACTGCAATTCTCTCTTGTGATGCAAGACAATGTGGTGGAAGCTCGTATTAAAATGAATACCAACCTATAATTAAGCACAAGCCTTTTACTTTATTCACGCCTCATGTTTCCCCCCATAAATTTCTCCCTTTTGCCACCCCACATGCTCTCGTGCCGCTTACATGTTGTGTGGTGGAGGCTCCTAGGACTCGAGAAATAATATTGTTGACTGAATTAAACTTGAGACAACACAACTGGAAAATAATTGTTGTAATAGCAACAAGAACATGTGCTATGTCCAAACGTATCTATCTTTCTAAAGTTATTTTTGTTTTTGTTAATTTTAGGATTAAATTAGCAATAGCCTGCCAAAATCTAGTAAATTATGGTATCTATGTTTATGTGCAGAAAAAATCATGGGAAACAGAAAAATACAGAAAACTAAAGATTAGAAAGTCAAGACAAAGATATAGGGAAAAGCCCAAAGGATGGGCACCATTTGATGGCCCATGTGATCGGACCTTGTATGTCGAAAACTCTCTTTTAAAGGCGTCGGCTCAATCAGCAGTCTTACGTCGTCAGCCATGTGCTGACCCAATCATTTAACAAATAGTGGAACAAAACTGAAACATAATTGAAACATAATTATTTTTGTGAAATATTTCTAAAAATTCTCAATCTAGTTTACCTATATTTCACAATTTTACCTATGTTTCAATCCGGTTTAATGAAAGTTTCAGTTATGTTTCAATTCTTAGACTTGTATTAGACAAATGTCAAAAGCCTCACCAATCTCAAAACACTCACGAAACGGTGGTTGTGGCGCCAGTATGTACCAATGCCTGTAGAATCGCCAGATTCTCTTGACCGTACCTCTATGCTATTGTGTTCTACGTGAAACATATGAGAATAATGGTTAATTTAATCTCTCGGGTCTTCTTTGTTGAAGTGTATAAGTGGGTTGCACTAGCCCTTTCCATCAGTTCGGACTTTTGGTTGCGTTGGTTAGTGGTTGCGTTGGTTAGTGCATGAAGCTTGACATGGTATCAAAGTCTAAGGTCTCGAGTTCGAGTCTTGGCGACCCCTCTGTGTCCACGTATAGGCCTCTTGAGTCATACATGAGTTTCGCGTGCCGTCGCTCTCTTTCGGTTGCACGTGCTGACTTCTCCCTGTCACACGTGAGAGGGGGTGTTGAAGTGTATAAGTGGGTTGCACTAGCCCTTTCCATCAGTTCGGACTTTTGGTTGCGTTGGTAAGTGTATGAAGCTTGACATTCTTTAGATTCATTAGCCAATACTTTTGTCTTCATTCGTAAAACATTAAGTTCTTTGCATAGGACACAAGATATAATAGCTATACATTTAATCTCTGATCGCCTTTAGATCCATGTTAGTAGTTTTTAAGTACCTTTAGATTTTTCCATGTTGTTGGTAGTTGTATTTCATAAAATTTGGTCTAGTAGATTTGTATTCATGTCTTACTGAATATATATGTTGTTAGATGAATTATGACACGAAAGATCATAGATGGTACCACGACATGATATTTGTTAACGAGAGTCAACTGAAGCCTACAACTTCAAGGCGGGTATGTTGCTATTAAGTCGTCATAGATTATAGATTATGGTTTCCTTCTCATTAGATAGGAGGCCTAGGATACAAGTGCCTAGTACGACCAGTACCATAACTACACCCGATTACAACTCAAGTCCAAATGTACAACAAAAACTCAATGTTCTCCCTATGAAACTTTAATCCTTAGTCCGCCACCGTTTACTATATAAAAGGGTGCATTCCGAGCTTATAACAAATTAGACAGATGTACTTGGCTAGGTAGAACAGTATGTGTCCAGATTATATTATGTCGTCGTAAGTTGTAACTCATCTTTCAAGGGAAGGCCATGGCGAATTCTATACTCACTTTGTTCCACAATACAAGTCTTTTTGCTAAACTATTTTATCTTGCTAAAAAGACTTATATTATAAAACAGAAGAAATATAAATCATAAAGCTAATTCAAGAGGTTTAATTATGGCGTCGAACAGTGGACTAGCGGGCGGCCTTGAAAACAATGCTAGAAAAAACAGTAGGATTTGGTGACAACGTCCAAGCTTCCTTGGAGAGATCAGAGATGAGATCGAGCATCTCCAAACGCTTCTTCGTTTGAAGCGATGCAACCATGTGCTAGCTGTATCTATAATAATGGTAGAATGGTAGTACAACGTACGTAGTGTCAAACGTATCCGGCCGGACGCATATATATATGGATGCCACAAAGTTATAAACGGCAAAGTTAAGCTAACATCGTGAGGAGCAATGGAAACAAGTTTGGTGTTCATAGTTGCTTTGCTCTGCTCTAGTGCTACCCTAGTTACTTGTAGCTCCGCAGGAGGGTTCCGCATGGAGCTCACCCATGTCGATGCCAAGAGGAGCTACACCACGGCGGAGCGCGTGCAGCGCGCCATGGCCAGCAGCCGGCAGCGCCTGGCCTCCATCACCGACGTGAGCGCGCCGGTCCACTGGAACACCAGCCAGTACATCGCGGAGTACCAGATCGGCAGCCCGCCGCAGCGCGCCGAGGCCCTCATCGACACCGGCAGCGACCTCATCTGGACGCAGTGCTCCATCGGCGCCGAGCAGGACCTGCCAGTTTATAACGCGTCCAAGTCGGACAGCTTCCATCTGGTGCCATGCAACGACACCTTGTGCCTGGCCACCCAACAGCACACATGTGGCACGGACGGCAGCTGCGCTTTTGGGGCCTTCTACGGCGCCGGCCAAGCCAGAGGGTCCATCGCCACCGAGGTCTTCACCTTCGAGAACGGCTCGGCGACGCTCACGTTCGGCTGCGTCAAGGAGCTGCTGGTCACTCCGGGGACGCTCGACGGTTCGTCCGGCCTCATAGGGCTTGGACGCGGCCCCCTCTCGCTCGTCTCTCAGACAGGCGCCACCAAGTTCTCGTACTGCCACACCCCCTACCTCCGCAGCAGCAACGCTACTCCCGGTGCCAGCAGCCACCTTTTCGTCGGTGCGTCGGCGAGCCTTAGCGGCGGAAGCCCCGTCACGTCTATGTCTTTCGTGGATGGCCCTAAGAATTTACCATTCTACTATGTGCCGCTGGTCGGGATAACCGTGGGACATACAAGGTTGCCCATCCCACCAGCGGTGTTCGCTCTCAACCAGACCCGCGGCGGCGTCTTTATCGACTCTGGCACCCCCATTACGGGTCTGGTCGATGGGGCGTACCTACCCCTGAGAGAGGAGCTCGCGAAGCAGCTGAATGGGAGCCTCGTACCCCCACCCGCTGGCAGTACGATGGACCTGTGTGTGGCGGTGGCGCAGGAGAAGATGGTGCCGTCCATGGTTTTCCACTTCAGCGGCGGAGCGGACATGGTGCTGCCACCGGAGAACTACTGGGTGCCGCTGGACAATTCCACATCATGCATGGTGATGAATAGATACGGCGGTACCAGTGTCATCGGCAACTTCCAACTGCAGAACATACACTTGCTCTATGACCTTGCTAAGGATGAGCTCTCTTTCCAAATAGCCGACTGCAGCTCACTGTGATCAGAGATTACCCACGTTTAGTGCCATGTATGCATCAACCTTGGAAAGAATAAATTACCTTTTTACCTCCTAGTGTTGTCTGTTTGTGATAACAATTACCCGTCTAGCAAAAATTTCTTCGAATTACCCCATTTAGTAAAAAAATCTTCGAATTGTCTGTTTGTAACAACAATTACCCACCTGACAACAAGAACAACGTGCTTTGGTACATCCCACTGTCACTGCCGTTGTCGCCGAGCATGAAGTCAAAGAGATGTCCGATGCGTGTTCGGGACATCGTCGTTGTCCAAGGCCGCATCAAGTTCTTCGGGATGCGATTCAAAGTCAGGCGGCGCGCCATCACTAGCACCGCCGCCTTATTACCAAGTGTTGCAAAGCCACTAGATGGGAGAAGGATGGTCCTTGGCAGCGTTGGTGCAAGGACTGCGTGCTCGGCATTTTCAAGGTACCGGTGGATAAGAGCCATCCCGAACTGCCCCCTCATCTCCATGACATGGGGAAGCTCCATGGATGCCAACCTTATATCTGAGCTTACACGAAGAAGATATCGTTTTCATCATGGCCAAGCTTGAGACGGACCATCGTCTGAGATTGCACGACAAAGATGTTGGTTACAGCAAGGCAAACGACGGCATGGCGTGGATGCTCCCTGTCGACGTGAGGAAGAATACCCTGCTAGAAGTGGCCACGTTTGACGCACGAAGGTTGTATGGAGACAGTTTGATCAGCTTCAGAGTGGGATGTCATCAAACGATCTGAGGATTCAGTTATCTACCAGGTAATGTTTGGTACTTTCTACTCAAGTATGGGCTGGTTAATTTTTGCATTCTGTAGTAACCAATTCTTCATTCAAACTGAGCCTCAAAAGAAAAGGGGAAGCACTATCAACATTCCGCCAATTCAAATCATCCCGACCTGCATTCGAGTCACTGCGGAGCTTGAGGTCCTTGGTCATGCAGAAGTTGCGACTGTCCGGCGGGAACTGTCCCACCCACTCCAGTAGCTTCTGCTCCCCCTGTGGCCGGTTCTGTCAAGTGACTGTCGTCCTATCAGGATCTCGTACAAGACCACCCCAAATCTCCATACATCGCTCTTTGATGTCAGGTGCCCTCTCTCGATGTAGTCTGGCTTAGCATATACTAGTATCTGGCAGTAGTTATCTTGATATAACAATTTACATGTCATGCTGACATAAAGTTTATGCAACCATGTTGTAGAAACTCAGAGACCAATGCAGAAAAAGACAACCATTGATAAACGGAGGACAAACTTGTCATCATGTAGACAATCGAACAAACAGGGTGCATGGCCCTGAGTGCCAACTTGAATCGTAGTGAGATGCCAGATGGATCAGGCAATGCGGTTGCAAAAAATTGAGGTTTCGTATTTCTCAGTCGGTTGGAGAAGATTACTACGTCTACGTGAAGGGGAGAGGCAAAGAACACATATCAGGTTTGATGAAGAGCACAACAAATGTTGCACACTGCTTCGTTCTTATTGTCTTGGACACCAGCCTTGTTAGGAGTTTCATGGCCCGGAGGGGCGAGCTCTATCTCCTTGAACCCTCGAAAAATTTATCCAGAACAAGATCATGAACACGAACTCGAGGATTTCCCCATGGAGATAGAAGAAGAAAGTTGAATCAATCTCTCGTCCAATATGTTTTCAACTGTACTATGGCAAGCCACATTGGCAAGTTCAGGTGGCAAGGTTGGTACCTGAAAAAGAATGTTGGTGCTACATATCGATGTTGTGTCTGTTCTCACGACATGCTAGAAGCTTGTGTTTTGCTATAAACGTATGGGCGAGTTGTTGCAGGGGTCTTTCAGGTTTGTTGCAAATGTTGCTATTCTTTTAAAAAATTGCTACAAATGTTTGTTTCTATGTTGTCTATTTGTGTTTTTAGCTATTTGCTGCGATCAATGGGATGTGTTGCATACGGACAAAAGTATTATATGTCTGTCTTTGAAATGCTACGGATTTTGAGCATGCTTTTGACATACCCAATGAAAATAGTTATGACAATTTCTTTTTAAGGGGTTTTGTCGATTTTTTTTATGCAAACATTACAAAGACATGAATAAAATATTATGCAAGGGGGGCTATGCTGTAAAGATCAAAGGGTCTAAATTTATGACACTAAGTCAATCAAATTGTCCAAATTGCTTTATGTCCTTGCCCTGGTCCTTTTGTC
The DNA here is from genome assembly GCA_916181665.1 of Avena sativa. NCBI lineage: Eukaryota > Viridiplantae > Streptophyta > Magnoliopsida > Poales > Poaceae > Avena > Avena sativa. The sequence continues at coordinate 414,206,195 of OV702297.1, forward strand.
TGTTGGCCCTGTCGTTCGAGCCAAAGCCTACCGCATTCACGAAAAAGGTTTGCTTTTACAAAATTGCTACCGCTTTCGTGGCACATGTTTGTTTTTCAAAAATATGGAAACAGAAATTATTGGAGCAGATCACTACAACACCTGACAGGGAGACACAAAGAACGAGAACAATGTCGATCACACCACTTGCTGTCAAAAAGAAATGCTCTCAGAATAAATTTCGCACACCACTGCTATTGGTCTTGGACACGGCCTGTTCGGAGTTTCACGGGCCAAAAGGGCCGGTTCTTTCTCCTAGAACCCTCAATCCCAAAAAAAATCTCCATAAGCAAAATCACGAACACGAACAGGAGGATTTCCCCTCGAAGACGGAGGAACAGAGTCGAATGGATCTCTCGTCCTTCACCGTCGACGACGGCGAGGATGCCGAAGAGATCTCCATGGAGGGGGAGAGCGGACGATGACGATGACGAGTATGGGATCTCCACGGAGGAAGAAGAGGACGATGTTAGCTTAATCTTGCTCTAGATCTACTCGGTAGTGCTTTGCTATAGGATTCGATCTTGTAGAGAGAGAGAGAGAGGGGGGGGAGAGTGTACCTTCTCCGGTGATGGAACTCGAGGACCTGTTGGCCATCGTGGTCGACGGCGAGAGCGTGGCTAAAGCAGCTAGGCAGAGTTGTGGCGGTGCTTCCCGTGACTAGCGCTAACCCTAGATCGGTAGGGATTGTAGGTGGGGGGAGCAGCGGCGCGACGAACCTCGTGTTGCATGCCCCGGCCCCCACCACCTCTTTATAGCGCTGCCACACCAACCATATGAGGGTTGGGCACCCCCGATCATGGCGCGGGTAAGGGTCCGACGGACATCGTTGGGTTCGTTTGGAGGAGAGGTCAAACTAACATACGACAGCGACCCCGGCCCGCCCATCCACTACAACGAAGACCTGGCCTCGCCTCCGGAGTGGATCCTCCTCGGCGTACATGGCTACATCGACGGCCGCAAAAACGGTACCACCACCTACGCGTGTCGCTGGAAGGGCGGCGGCACCATCCGGGTGACTAGGGATGGGAATGGGTACCCGATACCCGATAACCCGATGGGGGCCCGCTCTAAATGGGGAGGGTCTGGTAAAGAAATATACCCATGGGTCTAATTATTGGTAAAATCTCACACCCATCGGGTCTGGCGGGTGCGGGTATGGAGGTGCCAGACCCAGACCCGCATACCCGGTATGACAAGAGGGCCCCACTTGTAAGTGTGCAGAGAGGAAACCCTAAGCCCTCACTGGGCCACTCCCCCCACTCATCCATCCCCAGTTTTCCCTCCTCCCGACCCCGAGCCGCCACAGCGACTCTGCATCGCGCCCCCTCTCGCATCTCGCTCCGATGCCCCCCTCCCGCATCTCGATCCGACGCTTCCCCTCCTGCATCTATCTCGCTCCATCGCTCTGCCACCGGAAAGCCTCCCTCCCTGCACCGCCGGCTCTCCCTTGCATAGTCATCGGCCCTCCACTGCTCCCTCCACTGCTCTGCCGCCGGAAAGCCTCGCTCCCTCCACTGCTCTGCCGCCGGCAAGCCTCCCTCCCTGCGTCGTTAGCTCTCCCTTGCACAGTCGCCGACCCACAGCGCGCCATGGAAGGCGCTTCCATCAAGGGGAAAGAGGGAAGTTACGCCGAGGTCACACCAACGCTGCCCCTACCGGGATACTTGTCATTTTTTCGCGGGTCGCGTGTACCCATCGGGTCTTGTATACCCGTCGGGTGGCGGGTCTGGTAGGGATCTGTACCCAGCAATGTAATTGGGGCGGGTGGCGGGTGCGGGGAAACAGGGCGGGTACGGGTATGGGGGCCTGGACGAGACCCGAACCCGGCGGGTGCCATCCCTACGGGTGACGTTCTGGCCGGCGCGCCCGCCGCGCGTCTCCTGCCTCACCGTTCACTGCGACGGCGTGCAACCCAACCAGTTCCGCAGGTCCGCCACGGTCCTCGCCGCCGCCGACGATCTGGTCCTGCTCCGAGTCAACATTGGCCCTCCTCCGCACGGCCCCTTCTCCGCTAGTCTCATCATCGAGTGCTACATCTACCAGGCCGGCGGCGGCACGCCGACGCTTCGCATGCTCACCATCCCCTGCCACCACTTCGAGACCGGCATCCTGCGCTTCCTCGTCGCCGCGATCCATTTGGTGGCGGATACCAAGGGCAGGCAGTACGACCTCCACCTGTTCGACTCCAGGACCTGGACGTGGACTACCAGGCTGATGCGCGTGGACAAGCCAGAGAGGTACGCGCGCGCAGTCTTCCGCCCGACCAAGGTGCTCAACATCGGCGGTGAACACGGCTCGATGGCCTGGGTCGACCTGTGGCAGGGCATCCTGATCTGTGACATGTTCGCAGTCGACAATGAGGACGCCATGCTTCGCTACATCCCGCTGCCGCCATCGCCGAGCACGGAGCCGGAGGGCTGTCCATCAAATGTTCGAGACATCGCCATCGTCCAAGGCCGCATCAAGTTCTTTGAGATGCGATTCAGGGTGAAGCAGCGCGCCATCACCAGCACCACCACCTTGGTTACCAAATACATGAAAGCCACAGCATGGGAGAAGACGGGCCCTTGGCAGAACTGGCACAGGGACTGTGTGCTCGACATTTTCAAGGTGCCGGTGGACAAGGCTCATCCGGAATTGCCCCCTCGCCTCCATGACATGGGGAAGCTCCATGGAGAGCACCCTGCTCTGAGCCTGCACGAAGAGGATGTCGTTTACATCATGGCCAAGAAGAGGATGTCGTTTACATCATGGCCAAGGCCGAGGGGTCAGACCGGAAGGCGTGGATGCTCGCCATCGACGTGAGGAAGTCCCTGAGAGAAGTTGCCGCGTTCGACGCAGACAGAGGAAGGGTATACAAATCGCCCTACATTCAGAGTGGGTGTCTAGCTATCTGATAATTCAGTCCTCCGCGAGGTAATGTTTGCTACCTCCTACTTATATTATGTATGGACTGGTAAATTTGCATCCCATGGTGTCACTGATTTTCATTCAAACCGAGCCTCAAAAGAAAAGGGGAAACACTATCAACAATCCGCCAATTCAAATCATCTAAACTCTCATGTGGTTCGCACAACTATACGTAAACCTCACCTAAAAAGGAGGGAGAAAGAGCTCTCCTCTGACGACAAATTTATCGGTCACCTCCTGGATGGTGGTGTTAGGAGGGAGAAAGAGCTCTCCTCTGATGACAAATTTATCGGTCACCTCCTGGATGGTGGTGCAACGTCGACCCTCTTCCCCTTGCCGGTGCTAGGTGCCTTGTCCGCAGAGGCTAGCTCGGCCTGCACAGCTCGCCTGAGCACCTCAACGACCTCGCTCATGGCGGGCCGCTCCTTGGAGTTCTTGAGGAGGCAGCTCTGGGCAAGCTTGGCGATCTCCCGGGCCGCCTTCGAGGAGTACTCACCACGGAGCTTGGGGTCCATGATCATGCGGAAGTTGCGGCTGTCCGGCGGGAACTGTCCCACCCACTCCAGCAGCTTCTGCTCTCCCTGCGGTCGGTTCCTGTCTAGTGACCGCCGCCCTGTCAGGATCTCGTACAGCACCACACCGAAGCTCCATACATCGCTCTTTGACGTCAGGTGCCCTGTCTCAATGTAGTCCGGCGCAGCATACCCATGTGTCCCCACAACCTGACCACCACATGCCAAAAAATTAATAAGAGAAAAATCATGCCATATGCCTGGTAGTACTAAGCTTGATGTAGTGATTTATGTGTCGGACATCATCCTGACATAAAGTTTATGTAACCATGTTTCAGAAACTGAGAGTCAAATGCAGAAAAAGACATGCACCACTGAGTCATTGACAAATGAAGCACAAGCTTGACATCAGGTAGACAATCAAACAAACAGGGTGCTTGGGACTGAGTGCCAACTTGGGTCAGCAGCATTTACTGGCGGTAGTCAAACAACTGAATCCTAGTGGGATGCCAGATGGATCCGGCAATGCGGTCATTTCTCATTTCTGGGTCAGAAGGATGGCAACATACCGCAGTTGAGACGTGAGTATTTCCTTCCGTTGGCCCCTCCCTCGCGAGCCCGAAGTCCGATAGCTTTGCTTGGAAGTCCTTGTCCAGCAGAATGTTTGACGCTTTGAAATCCCGGTAGATTACCTAGCAAAATTGAGGAGTCTGTATTAGACGAATGGGAAGAAAAAATCTGGTACGATAGAAGAACAGAACTTCTGTACTGAGTTGTAACATCGTTTGGAACACGGGATTCTTTTGTCATGTTCTCACGGAAAATAACTGAATGCTGTGAAAATTTTGCATTCCAGGCAAACCTTGAACACTAACGATATATCTAAAAAAAGTTAGGTGGTGATTCACTGATTCCTAGTTTTCCTTATAAGTATTTCTCAAGTATTGACCAGCCCTCTGAACCTTCTTGACTAAGTACTTATGCTTTAATGGAGTCAAATGCGTGACGCAACAGCACTGCTAGAAGAAACAGAGGAGAAACTGGATACGTTGGGCTGTGTGCAGTGGCCATGAATGTTGAAAAATCATGCTTTCAGAAAATTCCAACAAAGTTGGTTGCCTGGAATCTTGCAGGCATTTAGTGAGAAGTGGGAATTGAACATGACTTTTGGTAGCATGCTTTACCCTATCCACCTTCAGGATTTTCCAGTCCTAATTTCCTGATTGACTTTACATTGGACTTCTAGTGCATGTACCTTGCCCGCTACCTCTAATTTCTATGGATCATATATGGATGATGACCAGGCATAGCAAACCAATTGCGAAGGCTGAACACTTCATTAAAAGATCTGGACGTTCTTAAAATGATACTCCTGCCTTTCTGTACAACTGTGTGGGAACTATGGTGCGGTTTAGCAGCGTATTATTTGGGTTGTGTGCTACACTCTAAAAAAATTCCGAAGAGACTTTTTTCAAACGATGAACGACTTCTTGCACAAACTTGAAAACAGGTGACCAAATGATGTTTATAATGTACCTGAAGTTCTAACCCTTCATGCAGGTAAGCCAATCCTTCTGCAGCACCCAGGATTATCTGAAGCCTTCTATTCCACGAGAGAGGAGTATAGATTCGGCTGAACAAGTGATCTTCCAAGCTCTTATTGGGCATATACTCGTAGACCAGTAATCTTTGGGCGCCTCTTTCACCATCAACAGCACAATATCCAAGAAGCTTTACAAGATTTGGGTGCTCAAGAACGCCAAGGAACTGTACTTCTGCTAACCATTGCTTATGCCCCTGGAAGAACATTAAGAAAAACTTGAAACTATTAGTAACAGAAAGATTTTAGTATACAAAAAACATAGGAAGCTGACTATTACTCATCTGATGACAAATGAAGAAAACGTAAAGGGACGACCATTTTGTATTAGCTTTAGAACGTCAAGTAATAAATCTAGAACACTAAGCAGTTCAAATGACGCATTCCAGGTTTTAATAAGCTTCTTTTGAACTGGTCCACGAAGAAACTAAAAACTATAGTGCGGAATGAAGTCTTAAAAGGGATTCGTAAGCTAGTAAACATTGGACAAAATCTGCAAGAAGCAAAACCATGAACCAACTAGCATAGACATTATAAATACGAGCTAATGGAGTACAACCTGGCAGACTAAATTTCTAGAAACTCACAAGACTGAAGCTCCAGTTGCATGAGAAAATGGATAAAACAGGCAGGAAGCATTGAAAATTCTTGGTTCCTAGCTGACTATTCTTTTGTAGTGACATGGACCAGGATTTGGTCTGGTAGTGAATACTAGTCAACTAAGAACAGCACCATGATTTGCCCACAAAAAATACTTCATTCTAGCCGCTGGTCTCCTCTTCTAGCCGCTGGTCTCCTCTTATTGGGCAAATTCGATACTGCATTGCTGAAAGTACAAGCAAGGCTGGTACACATCGTTTTCTGGACTCCATATTTCTCCTGCGTGCCACTGAAAGATGGGCAGCGTTTACTTCTAATGTTTATTCAACTCTTCAAAATTTATTATGTTTTAAAGGAGAGCGATAGAAGAGGATCCGACTGTCATTGTTCAAAATGTCAGTATGTGTTCCCCCTCTGTCTGGCTGCTTTCTTTTCTTGGGTAAAATAGTGTGCCACGCTTATGTTCTCATGGATATTATAATCACCACAATATGCTCTCGGGAGCAGAACTGTTCATGAATATGAGTACTAATAAAATTTAGCAATTTAGTAAATTTCACTAATGATATACCAGTAGACACAGCGCGCAACTGCAAGCCTAGAACTAGAATAGTCAGTGATCCTTGAAAGTCCTGCATTTCCCTACTTTATGTTCCTAATAGACATTTCTAACGTAGAGAAGTTCTAACTTCCAAATCTAGTAATCAAAGAGACAAATTTCAACATTTTGCAACTCATAAATGTCTTCTCCTTTCCCTGCCAACCCAAAAAGGACTAATGTGGCTACTAACTTTCCATGGACCAACTACATGAAGAGACAACTTTTCCACAATCGAATTCAAGCGCCACTCCAGGACCCATCAATTCTTACTGTTTGCAGTAAATAATTCCTTGCACCTCCTCTCAGCGATTCAGTGGTAAATTAATTATAGAATATACTTGGTCAATATTGGCAGAACTACACGCTAGTAGTAGTGCTCTAGCCTTGAGTTCAGTGGTAGCTTTCTGCCCACATTCTTCTGATCTTCCCCAATAGCCAATACTAATTAGTTAGTCGTCGAGCAGAACGATTTTTGAGCAAGGTCTGGGATCATTATTTGGGTAATTTATTCAGTAAAGCATCTTTTACCTGACCGACTACAGCGACAGCTATGTATGCTGAATCACAGTGGTAGAAAGAACAGAGCAGAGCAGAATGGAGAATTCACTCGCCATGGATGTCATGGACGGGGATGGAGCATGCGTACCTGGAGTCCGCGCTGGTTGAGTCGCTTGACGGCGACGGCGATGCGGCTGTCCCCCTTGCCGTTCCCGTTCCCGTTTCCGGCGTCGTGAGGGCGGACGAACCCCTTGTAGACCCCGCCGAACCCGCCCTCCCCGAGCTTCTGCGCGCGGCCGAAGTCGTTGGTGGCGCCGCGGAGCTCCTCGTAGTCGAAGGCGCGCAGCTGGCCGTGGCCCCGCTCCTCGTAGAGCGAGGAGATGCTGGGCTGCGAGGACGCTGCGGACCCCGTGGACTTGCTCGCCGGCCGCCCCGCCGGCCCCGAGGAGTCGTCCGACCGGCTCGTGCTCACCGCCGACGCCGTGGTCATGGTCGTTGTTGTTGTCGCCGCTGGGCCTGAGGCGGAGCCCTGCCGGCCGCTCTTGCACCTCCGTCGCTTGATCCACCCCAGGCAGCTCATGGTTTACGGAGGCTCGCTTGCGGTCCGGCTAGCTAGCTGCTACCGCCGCTGAGAAAGAGAGCTCGCCGAATTCACGCACCGGACCGGAGCCAAGAAGCAGGTGCCGTGCCGTGGGTGGCAGGGGAAGAGCGGGGAGAGGGAGGGAGCTGGCGGTGGAAGGTATGGGCGGCTGGGGCTTTTGTAGGTCGGTAGGTGCGCGCGGGCGCAGTGTGAACTGAACTGGAGGAGGACGGGACAGGACAGGGAAAGAAGAGCGAAGGGGAAAGTGGGATGGACGGATGGATGGAGCGTGGAAGAAGGTGGGAACGGGAAAGCCCGGCGCGGTTTCGGCGAGCGCGCGGGGGGGACGGCGGGACGGACGGGGCACGTACGTTTGTTCTGGCGCGAGAGGTGTGCTGGGCCGGGACGACGGGACGGAGCGGCGCGGAGCACGCGGTGTGGAGGGGAGGATGGGGACGGGTCTGAGTCCGGCGAGTCCAGGTGTAAAAACGTGTACGCTTGTTTGTCCCGGCCTGCCGCCTGTCCCCGTCCCGCCCCCACCGGTTTCGGCCTCTGTTACCGCGACGCGTGTGAGCTCACCTCCCTCCCAGGACTCAAATGATCCCGACTGTAAAATTTGGACGGAACGCTCACACCCAGCAACTGCAGGAGCAAATCCAGATTCAGATTCAGCCAACGACTATAAAATTAGTACTCCCTTCGTTTTAGGACTTAAGGCGTCCTTGTTTTGCGTGTTTTTTCTTTAACCAAAAATTACTCTAAATACGTAAAAAGTTTTGGTATAAAACTAGTATCACTGGAAAGTATTTTTCAATACGAATTCAACGGTACTAATTATGTACAATATAATCAAGATTTTATTATTTAATTCTTTTGGTCAAACTTTGCTTTGGAAAACGTGTGCGCCTTAAGCTTTAAAACAGAGGTAATACACTACAGTAGCATCTGATGTCGGTTAAGTAAATTATCATGCTTGGCCGCCACCTGAAGACGCTTTGTGTAGAATTCCTCGGTTGGTCCCAACGATATGACACGATCTCCTCAATATTCTCCTCGACTTTAGAACAATTGATTGTTTCACCACTCTCTGTTCGTGAAGGGTCGCACCCAGGAACTTTCATAAGGCAAAATTTAAAAATACATACATAAATGTAAGCACATATGGAGAAATATAGTTCTGAGAAACATTTACAATTCAGGGACACGGATACAGTATAAAAAAAGAGGAGTGGAATAATCTCTCACATGTTGAATGTAAGTCTCAGCTTGGCATCTTAGAACATCTCCACTCATCCCCCAATACGATGTCCGACGCGACATGATTTTGCGTCATATTAGGGAGGGCGCCGGATAAGTTCACTATTGGGAGGGGGGGGGGCGCTAGCTCCCAGTCATACGCCCATAACAATACTGAAATTTATTATATGGCGATTTTTATTACGTGCCCGAAAGATGAAACTAGCCGTAATCATGTCTAGTCGTATGGTACACTGCTTTGGAGTCGTCGTCGTCGCTTGCCGTGCGCGGCTGGAACCTGTGTCCTTCTTCCGTGATTTGATGCGGGTAGCGGAGACCATCGATCAACGTAGGTTGCGCGGACCGGCGGCCGAAGCTGCTGTAGCAGCCCACCGTGTCATCCTCCGCGCGGTACAAAGAGGCGTGCATAGCCACGCGCTGCCCCGCGAACTCCTCCGGGTCGCTAGTGCGTCCAAACTGGCGCGCGGCCATAGCGTATTCTGGAAGCACCCGGCACTCCGGACTCGAAGGCACGCCCGGAGGTGGGGTCTCCCGTTTTACGACGATGACACGACTGCGGCCGCTGTTGTCCTTGCTTGGGCTCCGCGGTGGCTAAAAGTGTGGGTACCGCAGGCGAGGGTGATATTCTTCAGCAATGTGGCACATCACACCGGCGAGTGTCCGGTTCGTCCACCACAGCACTTCGGCTGACTTCGTTGTCGTTCATCAGAGGAGGGTCGTCGCCCTCATATATGGCGAGCTCTCTTTCCTGCCGATTGGCGAAGAAGGCGGTCCAGGCTGCGTTGTTGTTAGGGCACCAATTGGGATCCATCCGCTACTTTGTCGTGAGCTTGAGGTACTAGCGACTCGTGATGGCCGCCCGGCAGGCGGAACCGCGAGGCACATGAGGGACAGACACCCCTCCGACGCTCAGCGTCCAATTGGGGGGCAACCGGTAGCCCGACGAACATGGGTAGTTGGAGGCGCACAACGCCTCCGTCTCCTCGAGGATGAGATATGCCCGGTGTGGGGTGGCCATGGTGAGAGAGAGCAGTGTGGATCTATGAATTGCAATGACGGACGCCCTAGATATAGGGAGAAATGGCGGGAAGAGTTGGAAAGGGCGGAAACAAAAGGACGGACCGCCGCATGGCCAGACGACAGGATCCATCGGCTCTGGAAACGAAGCACCTATCTCGCTAACAGGCCTGGCCCGCGTCATTTTCAGCTCTATCTGGCGTCCCGCTAGACCCTCTGTGGGTTGGGTTCGGTCTTGGGACGCCGAATAACAAAACAGGTTGCGCTGGCGCCAAAAAAGAATTGGGAGAGTGGACTAGATGTGATTTTCAACGCCGCCCGAATAGCTCTTTAGAGGGGCTTTAGGGACCCCAAGTGGAGATGCTCTTATGGTTGCATGATCACCACTCAAAAAGTCGAGCAAACATTTTTTAATAAGAACCATTTTTTTTCACGTGAACAAGTTTTAAAAGAAGTATTTATAATAACATTCTTAAACCTCCAGAACATTCTTTTGGCCGTTAATCTTTTAACATTATTTTTCTTAATCACTGCCGTGCCCGGTGACTATATGGGCTATCTGGTTTGCATGACTTTTAGCAATCCACGAAGGAATGTATCAGATCCCGCTATTCAAGCATTTTTTTCGTGGAGTCGTTCATGCATGATCTGGAGGTGGCGTGTGTTAAAGGCCATCTCCCTCACGGTTGTCACATTTCACTGAAACATACTTAACTAAAAACATTGTAAATTCAGGAATCCTAGAAAATATTGAGAAAGATTATGCATCTACTCGTATCATATATTCGAATAATCAACATTTTAAGAACTATATCCGAAGTTCATGCTCTAGACGTACAAGTGACGCGTCCGAAACTTGCCAGCACGAAAGAGAGTCATATATTCAAATAAATAACATTAATTTTAACTACTTCCTCCGACTTATATTAGTTGACTCACATTTGTCTAGATTTGGATGAATCTAGACACTATTTAGTATATAGGTTTACCCAAATTTTGACAAATCCAAGTCAACTAATATGGATCGGAGAAAGTACTATATTCTGTAGTTTATGCTCCAAGAGTTCAAAACTTGTGATCTAGAAAAGGAGTTATATATGTGGACTCAATATTCACTAGTGTCCATCACTTAAATTTTTGTAAGAAGATGCCCACACAAAAGATGAATTGCTGGAAACGGTTTTGGCAAGTGCGAGATGGTGGCGTGACCTAAGCAAGTGGAGAAAGATATAAGAAGATCCGCACAAAATATGTTGGCCAATTTGACTTGTAACAAGAAAAAGGATAAAGCCCTAAAAGATAGAACGGCGGTCATAAAGTAAAATCGGATATACCAATTGGACTCACATGACTTTATGGTCCGTGTGGGTCCCATGATTAGAAATGGTCCGATGATACCGAGTTCTTGACAGCAAATTCCCAATTTTGTTTTGCTGCTGAGTTAATCATCGGGAGCACGTCAGGTTGCATTTTATTAGTGTAGCCTCTGATGGCGTATGATTATGTTATGCTATGTTCCTTACCATAATAAATACTAACGTTGTAGTTATAAAAAAATCTACATGGATATGGTATATAATCGCCAAACAGTTTTGAACTTGAACCTAACATTGACATCTTTTGTAATAGAACCAACACATTTGTTATAGTATTATAAATTGTCGGTCAACTTATACCGTAGAATGTAACTAGCACGTGAACCGTTCCCCTTCCTCTCCTCTTCCATGGCAAGGCGGCTAGGGTTTCGTCGTCTCATGTGATGCTCCTGCCGATCTTCCTCGCTTATGTGGCCTTCAGGCCATGGAGGCGGGGTGGATATAGGCCCCCCACCGGCGGAAGGGCTTTGTTTTCCTGTTTTTAGGGTTCATGTTTGGTAGGCGGCGCTCAGATGGTGGCGGCGGCGTTTTTAATAAAGTCTTCCCGGTTCTAGCCCTATCTTGACGGAGACGTTGAGGAGCGGAGTGGTGTTGTTCTTGAGAACTTCTTCTGGCTGTGGGGGGTTCTTCAGATCGTCAAGAAGCTTCATCGCCAGTTCATCCCGCTTCGTCTCCGGGACGGATGTGGTTTTTTCTGGCCCGTATGGCTACTATCCGTCTACACCAAACAATGCCAAGTCAGCTCAAGGAGGGGCGGAAGCGGCGCGACATGGTCTAGAGGTTGAAAATGAAGGGCTTCCTTAGAATTTCGATATAATTTTGCTTTGTACTATTCGATGTTTCTTTTAATGCCAGAGTCTTATTTCAAATAAAAACTTATATCGTAGAATGCGTCCTACTGTAACACCCAGCCTCTACGGACCAGCGTCTGTCACTCTTGACAGCTCAATAGGATCTAGACTAACCCCACAGATCAACACTAGTCTTTTCTACGCATTTTGTCCTCAATCGTGCGCCCGGTACCCACTTCCTGATCGGTCGTCCATCCTTAAATTGCTCTAGACCAAGCACGTTTAACCTCAGATTTCTTTTCAGAGCTTTTGAAAAAGAAATTGCAACTTATTTGTATGGTTATACTATCCATCCTATTAGCCATGCGTCAGAGTCTCATATACAACCACCCTTATTAAAATCGACGCCCTCGTCGATCAAACATAAATCAGGAACGTCCCCTCTTGACACACGTTTGTGCTTCCAATGTCGACACATGTGACATTTCGGGTCCACTCCGGGCCACACGCGCCATGTTTCACATGTCCGCCACTAATCCGCACACACCCGTGTAACTGCGAGGATCGGCTCTGATACCACTTTGTAACACCCCGGCCTCTCCGGACCATCGGTTGTCACTCTTGGCAGCTCAATAGGATCTTTAGACTAACCCCATAGACAAGCACTAGTCTTTTCTGCGCACTTTGTCCTCACTCGTGTGCACCCAATACCCACTTCTCGGTCGGTCATTCATTCTCAGATTAATCTAGGCCAAGCATGCTTAATCTTAGAGTTCTTTTCAGATAAACTTCCAGAAAAGAAGTTTCAACTTATTGGTTTGGGTATACTATCAATCCCTATTAGGCCATGCGTCAGGGTCTCACACCTGCTTTCAAAATAAAGATATACGCTTGTGTTGAGTAGCAAAATCGCAACGAACACGAGTAAAGCTTCAAAATACTTTGTTAGCATAACATGTTTAGGGGCCTTCTCTGCTTTTTTTCGAAATGGAGGCTTAGCCCTGGCCTCTGCATCGGTAGATTCATACGACCTTTTTATTAAATTTATTATAGTCAAAGTATTACTGAGGATTACATCATGGATCACACAGGATTGATACATGTATCAACCGTCTAAATAGAAAGGAGGACATAAAGTGGATCTGCATCAATATGATAATCAAAACGCCAATTGCACCGGCTGTATAAATCTCATGCCACCGACTCTAGCCTGCTGCATCCAGTATCCATAGCCTTGTGCTGCTCCATAGGTTGCAGCAAGAATCATGAACGAATCCAATGAATAGCTCTCTACTTTGCAGGATTTCATCTGCTATATGGTTTCGTCCCACTCCACGAATATCCGTAGAGAAAGATTTGAATTAAAAAATACATGTTAATTTTATCGAGATGCGCTCACCGTAGCTGCCATCCACCTATGGATGAAATCTGGACGAACTTGAGCCGAAATTCAGCGGAAACGGACGTCCCAGGAACCCGGCCTGGGTACGTGAGTGGGAAACTGAGCGTACTCAGCCCGAAAACTTATGCCTTCCGGCCAAAGGTTGGTTCGAATTCTGGTCAGGGTTCACCCAACGAGTGAAGATGCTCTAAGACGCACGACTATCTTCGTTGAGAGATGCTAGCTGTCCGGAAAATATCGATCTTGGATTGGAGCAGAGCCACTACTAGCTCGCTCGCTGGACGTAGATCGACCTTGTTCGCCGTGTAGTATGAACGCCATGTCTGTCTGAATACGATGAACGCTACGTGTTCGGCGATACCTGTACGGATCGACAGGAAATTCTCAAGTCCATACGGAGTGAGACGCCACACACGGCGAGAACAGATGTACTACTGTATGTCTGTATATATATATATGTTCCCCACCGTGACGTGTACATGTGACGCCAAGAAAAGAGTACAGTATCCTCTTTCGATCAGTTTGATGACTTTGATGTCGTCAAGCCCACCTTCGTCCCGCCCCCACCAGTGATGATTACTGCGACGCGTGTGAGCTCAGTCCTTCTCCTCTCCCTCCCAAGTACTGTATAAAAAAACAGAATCCCAAAAGGGATACTACTGCAGCAGCTATCTAGAATTTTCTGTGATGCAAGCACATGCGATTTCCTAATGGGAATATTGTGTTTTAATGTTCGAAAATCAGGAAGTACTGTATGATTTTCGGTAAGTAAATTATCATACTAAATAAAATCGGATATATACAAATTGGGCTTCCACACGACTTTACGGTCCATGGGTCCCATGATTAGAGATGGTACGATGACACCGAGTTGATGAAAGCAAAATTCCGCAATTAATTCTGTTTTGCTGCTGAGAGTTAATCATCACTTGCACACGTCGATTAAAAGAAATCATCACTCACGTACGTCATCAGCTTGAATTTTATTTAATCTAGCCGCGCTGATGTCATATGAGTGTGATATGGTCCTTATCAAATTGTAAACCGTCTTTCAACTTATACCGAAGAAGAGTGCGATGTTTCTTTTTCTTTGGAAACAGAAGAAAAAAAAACCCAGAGAATTTGATGTCGCCTTGCATTTCGGACCAAAGATAGCGGTTAGCAGGAGGGTGACTAGTATGTTGAGTAGGAACACCGAAACGACCAGGAGATCTAGCAAAGCTTCAAGCTACTACTGGGTACAGTTTATTATTCGTTGAGCACACACATGACTATGTTTATTTAATTCGTACTAATAAGGATTTCATGTGCTGTACGTGTAGTTTCATCCTGGTCCACGGAAATCCACAGCGGAAGATTGATTTGAAACAGAAGAGGCGTGCAGCATGCACGTAATTAATGAGATTGCTGCGCTAACGGAGAAGATGGATCGATTGATTGACCTAGCTGTACTGTTCAGCAGGCTTATTAGCTAGGCCGAGCAAGTCTGTCCACGTGCGTGCGTTGCGTCGCGAGTTTGGACGTTCCAGAATAGAAGACGGCCGGAACCAATCGAACAACACACGTGCTCCCTCCGTTTTATAATATAAAATGTTTTAACTTTGTAAAAAAATGTATCTAGACCCAAAACCCCGTCGGTCCTCCTTAAGTTGGACATCACCAAGGCTTTCGACACTGTGGACTGGGAGAGCGCCTGCTCTCGTGCATTTGTGCTCTCTTGTCTACGGCCACCACGCACATCCTGATGAACGGTTGTCCAGGCTCTAAGATGACGCACCGGAGGGGCCTTCGGCAAGGAGACCCCCTCTCCCCTCAGCTCTTCATTCTGATCATGGAAGTTTTCCACGTGATTGTCGTCAAGGCAGAAGGCTTGGGCCTCCTCACTAGGCTCGCGGCTTCTGGCCTCCAGCACCGCACTTCGATTTACGTGGACGACGTGGTCACCTTTCTCAGACCGTCAGTCTTGGACTTCCGGGTGATCTCATGGATCATTGAGGACTTTGGAGCTGCTTCGGGTTTGCGAACAAACTTCAATAAATGCTCAGTCAACTTGATCAGATGCTCGGTCGTGGAAGGTGACCTGGCCTCCCGAGAGTTGGGATGCCCTGTCACGCCCTTCCCTCTTCGCTATCTAGGGCTGCCGCTATCCTTGCGAAAACCGTCCGCGGCACAGCTCCAGTCAATCGTGGATCGGGTGGCCGCTAAGCTGCCATCGTGGAAAGCCTCGATGCTCAACAGAGGAGGGAGGCTCGAGCTCGTCAAGACCACACTCTCGTCCATCCCGGTCTTCGCCATGATGTCTCTGGACATCCCGATCGAGACCATCATCGCGATCGAAAAGATCATTCGTGGTTTCCTCTGGAAGGGGAGAAAGGATGTTCATGGTGGCCACTGCCTTGTGGCTTGGGACAGAGTGTGTATGCCCAAAGAGCTCGGAGGACTCGGCATCCCCAACCTGCGCCTTCTGAACGTCGCTCTAAGGGCAAGATGGCTATGGCTAAAGCGGGTGGAGTTGGATAGACCCTGGCATGGTCTTAACAACCTCGGTACTCGGAGATGGCGCAGACACCTTCTTCTGGACAGACAAGTGGTTACCATGTGGAAGGCTCAAGGACGCGGCACCACACCTTTTCGCGATGGTGCCGGCGAGCGCGATCGCAACCCGCAGGGTCCGCGAGGGCCTTGCAGGGGCCTGGCTCCATGATGTCTCGCCCGACCTCAGTGCAGCTGCCATCCGCGAGCTGCTGGAAGTCGCCGATCGCCTGGAGGAGGTCACCCTGTCAGTGGGGACACAGGATGTCCTCAGATGGACCTGGGATCCGTCGGGATGCTACTCTGCGAAGTCTTGCTATAGGGCTCTTTTCGCCGGCCGGACCTCGATGGCTGGGGCTCTGCAGATCTGGCGCTCTCGAGGCCCCGCCAGCTGCAAAGTTTCCCTTTGGTTGGCTGTGAGAAACAGGTGCTGGACCGCGGACAGGCTAAGCCGGCATGGGCCGCAGCACCCGGCGGCCTGCCCTTTCTGTGACCAGTGTGGAGAATCCATCGACCACCTGCTCATGGGGTGTGTCCTAGCTCGAGAGGTGTGGAACGCTTGCCTTGGTTGGTGGGGCAAGAGGCAATGGTTGCCGGATCTTGACTCCAAGCTGGTTACCTGGCTTTAGGGGAAGCGTGGAGGGAGAGGCCGTGAGCGAGATCTCTGGACAGGAATCTCCCCGGTCTGCTGGACGCTTTGGCGCCACCGAAACGGAGTCGTCTTCGACGGAGCCCCCTCCCTCGGCCGTTGTGGTCATTCAGAAGATTTTTGATGAAGCATGTCTGTGGATAGCCGCGGGACTCTTCCGAGATTGCCTGAGCCAGGTAGATAGGTGGAGATGTCGCGAGTAGTTAGCTAGTGTGTGAGTGCTGCCCTCGAGACGGTGTGGTCTGCGTCTGGTGCGTCTGGGGCGTCTGTGCCGCGTGTTGTAAGCTTTGGCCGCTTGAGCCCCCTTCTATGAAAAAGATACGTCTTCCACGTCGTATCCTTGAAAAAAAAATGTGTAAATTCATTCCTCATCACTCCAAACCTACGGACTAAAAGAAGTCTAGATACAATCCTCTAATAAAACTAAAACATCTTATATTATTATGAAACGGAGGGAGTAGTCGGTGAAACGGAAAGTTGCAGACACGAGACCACACACCTCGTGCGTAGCGTACCGAGCTTCCCCAGTTGTTTCTTTTTTGTTTCGCTGGTTCCTGTTTTCGTTTGGAATTCTGCACATTTCTCCGGCCCCCTTCCCGACCGAGCTATACTAGTATAGCCAGGAGAGTGGTCAAAGGAAGGCACATGGTCAGTGGGCACGCCCGACAAGACAACGTTGCTTCTGTAGCTCCGTGTGCCCACTGCTACGTGTAAACCTCTCCGGACGCGACGACGGCGACGGCTGACCTGAAGCTGACGCGCGACATCGGATGAACAGTTCGGTCAAACCGCACGGGCCGGAACGGGACGGAGACGGAACACTTCTGCCGAGCCGAGGCCACGTACTACGTGCGGACAAGTCACAAGTGGGGACCGGCTGTCTGTCAAACGTTGCCTGCCGGTCCGTCCGCGTCATGGTCTTGACCGGGACGCGACTGGCATGTGGCGTGGAAGTGACGACGTGCAAGTGGAGATGCCATGGAAATTTCTCCGCCGCACGTTGCTCTTGGGCCGGTCCATACATATTGAGGGCCGACAACAAAAAGGGCCCTTATTCACAAACCCAATATTTAAAATGTATTGTATTTTAAAACCAATCCAGTAAGTATATAGCATAGACTGGTGGTCTTTGAATTATAAAACTTACACTAAAATTATAAAAATTGTATAATCACGAACCATTGATCAAGTTGGAACGGAACTTTATCAGAATACAAATTCAAATATGTATGTTTTTGCTGGAAAATTTTCATTTGTCTAAACAGATTTAATTTTTTTTATTTCAAAGCCTGAGCCAGCGTGGTTTGTTACTATGTTAGTGCTAGATCTAGAATGAAAGGTGCATAAATAAGGCCTGAAAGTCACCCAACCTGAGTCCGTCCCGACGTTGGATGAATATAAGGCCTGAAAGTCACCCACTGCTAGGTCTAAACCTCTCGGGGTCTACAGAAGACGACGGCGAGTTGCACGGCAATTCAGGCGCAGAACAAACAACACGATGCATGGACTCGCGGTTCTAATCGGATCACAGGGTGTGAAATCTCAACTGAATTTCTCACGATTCTGATCTAGACATCGAGGTCGTCTCCGGGTCAGCTGGAACAGAGCTACCACTATTGCTCGATAGATACCGTCGGAACAAATCAAACCACTAGCTGGCAATAGCTCTAGGTAGATTAGATAGAAGTGGTGCCTGGGGTGGAGATCGACCTAGCCTTAGGCTGTAAAGTAGAGTATGAGCACTAGGTCTGAATACGATGACCGTGTTCGACGAGACCTCCGATCGACAGGAGAAAATTCAAGGAGAGGGATGCGACACGGATACGTTGCCGTGAGGGGTGATAGGAAGTACATTAGACAGATTCCAGTAAAAACTTACCATCATCTCCCTTGACTAAAGTTCTTAATTCTTCGCCCCAGTCTTCTCGATCGGGATCAGTTTGATCCTCTCGTCAAGGCGGGCTGCTTCGTGCGGTTTATCTGCCGTAGCTTTCTCTGCTTTTTGTTCTTAATTAGTCTCTGCCTGAAGTGACAAAGCCGTCATTTTGACCAGAGAATTCCGCGTCTCGTACAGTGATAGTCATTTTGCCTCATGTGACAAAGTGGTAGTGCAACTGACACCTCTGATCAGTGATCACTCACCGTGCCTAGACTCAATCCACACAGACTTACCTTCGCTGTCATGTAATTTGATTGGGTGGAGCGGCCTCGATCGTCATCACGCTGATTGAGTGCAGAAAAACCCATCATAGGGAAAAAGTCAAACAACGTAACAGATCAGTACATTTTACATCAAAATTTGGCAAACTAATTATTATGGTCAAAAGATGACTGATAGTTCCCATCTCGTTCACGGAAAACACAAGTATCAGGTTTACCCGGGTTTTTTCTGAGCCTCGATTCTATGAAACCCCATCTATTTTAACCCTATTTTCGTGAAACTTTTGTTGGTCAGGCAAGAGTACCACAACCTAGTTCATGCAGTGGACTCGACATAAAAATTACGGCCTAGCACCATAGGACTGTCGCATGCATGAACGAGAGATGGTGTGTGTGGCTTCCGCTGACTGCAGGTGTTGCCGTCTCCTTATAAAGATACTGTATATATATATATAGAGGTAAAAATTGCCAAAGGATTGTAAGTTTAACATATGACCAAGATCCGAATATCAGTGCTACCACGCCACACAAGCTTACTCCGAGGTCTCTTCCCTATGTCTTTCTAGGATATCCAAATAAACATCATGGCTACCGATGTCTTGATTTAGATTCTGGTAACTCCATATATGTTGTCTTTGATGAATCAACATTTTCCTTTGCCACTCACCTACCTTCTACCATGCTTCCGCACACCAATATCAACTCTACATGTACTCCTGCGCATATTCCATCTCATTTATTCATACTAACTCATGCTTCTCCATCTAACATAGATGCTCCATTTCGAGAGAAAAATCTAACATAGATGCCTCTCCTCTACCGGCATTAACACCAACTATACAACCCTCTCCGATCTCATCATCTCCTACTTCCACCGTCCCAACACCATCAACACCTCCTACAATCACCACTTCTCTTCCTCTAGTACCTCCTTTTCCACAGCCTCACTCTCTACTCCACCATTGCCTGCTAATGTCATTTTTGTTCCCATACCCGCAACCCAATGGATACCAGCCTTAAATGAAGCAGGTCTGTTAAAAAGTTAGACCCGCCAAATTATATAGGGCGGTATGGGGGGCCAGACCCGCCCACCTCACATGCTGTCTAATAATTTCTAAACTGAACATAAACATAAGGTTTGATTCATTGAGTAATTTGCGTGGGGTTATAGACACTTGCAAAGAGCAGCAGTTACAGAATGCCATCGTGCACATGTCGTGCAACGCGGGCTTGCTACTGTACTTGGACTAAGTCGTACGATGATTGCATTGACATGAGATACACTTAACTGAAAACAACTGTAGCATGTATATTTAACACCGTCGGGTACCCGTCGCAGCCCTGAACCCGGCTGGGTCAAGGGTCTAGTAAAAAATTAGACCGCCAAATTATATGGGGCGAGTATGGGGGGCCGGACCCAACGCCGAACCCGGCAGGTGCCATCCGGAGCCGTGCCGGTGCTACGCTTGCTGACGCTCTCGGCCGGCGTGCTGCTCCTGCAGCGGTGGTGGGCCTCGTTGTCCCCGGAGTGACTCTTCGTTGTCGAGCTCCCGAAAGAGGAGGAAGACGGCGATCAAGGTGCTCGCCCACCCGCGCGGCCGCCGAGTTCGTGGTCGCCTGCGGACAGAAAAATGGGGTATATGTTGTTGGGGGAAACACAGACATATACGGATACCAGGTCTCGCGAACACCAGATATGGACACAAACGGTGTCCTTATTGCAGTGCCCCGCTGAGGATGCTCTAACAAAAAAGCTAAGGCAAAACCCTTTGTTGCGGCCTTTCGTTACCCCGTGAAGTAAATCCTCTCACAAAAACATATCGCGCTAGAAGAAATATTAAATTGTTACATTGGACACATGTTTTGTTATATTGGAACAAGATTAACATGCACCCAAAGAAAATTTTTGTAGCAGTTAAAACAAATTTCTTTGATTAGAGTTCTTCCACATAACAAAAAACAAAAACGAGAAATAAAATGAAATTGCATGTATTTGGCGTGATTTGTGGACGCACTCTTTTTTTGCAAAAAAAAAATTGACATTTTTTTTATTTTCTTTTTGCAAATTATTTGTGGAGGCACTTGGTAATACACGGAAAGGATGAACCACTCCAACGCGAGTTTTGGGTGCAGTTAATCTTATTTTAGCAAAATACGTGTAACCGACGTTCTAGCGCTAATCCAACGAACTGGTTGGACAGGCACTAGGGATCCGGTTCCGACTCGAATCGGGAAAACGGAGAGACCGGCCATATATACGTACGGGAACCCTTGACAGAAGAATCACGGAGGAGGCAGCGATGAGGATGATGAGCGAGGAGGAGGAGGCTTGGTTAAGGGCGGAGGAGGAGGCATGGATGATGCTGAGCGAGGAGGACCGCTTCAGGTCCACGGCGGAGGAAGGCGTGGATCCATCCTTCACCGAGAGCCTGCCCATCTTCCGTTCAGATATAACCAGGAGGCTGCGCGAGATCGAATCTCCCTCCATCGAAGGGAAGTATCGGAACGCTTTTTCCCAGCTGGATTGGGCGGAAGGTCTGGAGGACACCACCGTCAACTTCGTCAAGCACATGGCCGACGACAGGGACTTGTGCCGCCGCGGCGCCGCTCACTTCGCCGCCGCTAAAGACCCGGCGCTCGCGGAGACCCTGCGCGGCAAGGCGGCGTGGTCGGACGTCACGATCGCGGAGCTCGTGGAGATCGCCGCCAGCGCGCGCCACCTGCGGGGCACGTGCCTGAGGGTGTTGGCGGAGGCGGAGGAGGAGGACATCGTCGGCGTGGCCGCGGCGGAGTACCTCGAGCACGTGGCCACGCACACGCCCCACGCTCGTGGGGATGGGGAGGACTCTATCCCCGAGTACCCGTACAGGGCGGTCGCCGACCAGATGCATGCGGCCATGGCGGCGGGTGCCAGCCATCCCGGCGTCAAGCGCTTCGTGGAGGGGTTCGCCGAGAGGAGGGCCGGGAGGCTCAGGCGAGGCGCGGCGGAGTTCGGGGGCAAGGACGCCGCGAAGTTAATGGAGCACGCGGCGACGGTGGAGGCGCTGTGCGCTGACACCGAGGCCTTCTTGCAGATGGTAGTGGCTTCCCCTTACTGCGAGATGTGGAGGTGCTTCTTCGTGTGACGGTGAAGCAGCTCCCGGAGCACACAGACGCCGATGGACGACACACGACGCCTCTTCTTTCCACCTCTGAAAGATCCGATCATCGAGAATTGTGGCAGCAAGCGTTATGTATTAGTATGATCTGTCATGTTCTTTTTTAGATCCTTAGATTTGATCCAAGTTTGTATTGAACATGTATAAGCTGCAGTCATGTCATGTATGTTTCTGAAAGTTGATGTTTCTCTCGGTATGTCGATTGACTGCAATCTTACCACGGACAAAAGATGTTCAGAAACTTCAGTTTCTTCAGAAGTAAATAAATGCAGAATTGTGGCGTTGAACAGTACGTATGACCTGTCATTTTCTTTTATACATATAGATCCATATATAGTTTTGATGGAAGGTTGTATCTTACAGCTGCAGTCATGCGAACTTCAGCATTATTCACATTTTTATGAACCTGTGCTCAACTGCGTGTTTATGAACCTGTCAAAAAATGCGTTGATGTTTCTCTGGGTTGGCCGATCGACTGGTGCCAAAGGTATCAATAAAACTATGCGTTGATGTTTTCTGCTAGAGGGATCACAGAGCTTTAATCAAGGGAAAGAAAAAAACTGAACCAACCCCATGATTCCATGTCAGCCGGTAACACTTTTCTGTAAGAGAAGTTCCCAAAACTCTAGCATTATCTAAATCTAAATCTAAACTAATCTAAAAAGAACCAGAGGGTCAAATCCAGCGATGCCTGTCCGTAGGATGAGCTATAATCAAGGGAAAGAAAAAAACTGAACCAACCCCATGATTCCATGTCAGCCGGTAACACTTTTCTGTAAGAGAAGTTCCCAAAACTCTAGCATTATCTAAATCTAAATCTAAACTAATCTAAAAAGAACCAGAGGGTCAAATCCAGCGATGCCTGTCCGTAGGATGAGCTATAATCAAGGGAAAGAAAAAAACTGAACCAACCCCATGATTCCATGTCAGCCGGTAACACTTTTCTGTAAGAGAAGTTCCCAAAACTCTAGCATTATCTAAATCTAAATCTAAACTAATCTAAAAAGAACCAGAGGGTCGAATCCAGCGATGCCTGTCCGTAGGATGCGAATATCCAACGCGTCAAATTAAGCCCGTCTTTATCGGCTCATCAGCGCTAGCGGACAATTCCGCGACGAGAGTCCCGTGACTAGCTTTTCTTTTTTCTCAACGCACGTCCTCTGCGGTTGCAAACCACCGCCGCAGTTCAAGCCACCGCCCCCGACCCCTCCTGTGCCGCCCCCGTCCCCTCCAGCGCTGCCTGTGCCACCGCCGTCCCCACTTGCGCCGCCGCCAGCCGCGCAAGATCAGGCCCCTGCCCGCGCACGACCACGCCCCCGCCCGCGTCGCCCTCCCGCGCACGACCCCGTCCCTGCCTGCGCCGCCCCAGCAGCCCCTACCACCACCTGCCTGCGCACGCCGCCCCAGCAGCCCCTGCCCCCACCTACCTGGGCACGCCGCCCCAGCAGCCCCTGCCTGCGCGCGTCGCCCCAGCCGCGGTTCTGCAGCCACCTCCGCCCCGGCAGGCATTAGTTTCTCTTCCATTAGCCACCAAAGTTTCTCTTCCAAATACAGCGATCAGATTGTACTGAAATTCAGCGACGAGGGTAAAGCCTATATTTTCCACGTTCTACTTCTTTCACGTCCATTGCTGGAGCACACAACCTGGAAGGTAAAGCCTATATTTTCCAGTGTCCAGCACAATAATCTCTTTTGTTATGTTGTTTGAGCAACATCATTAATTTATGTTCAATTGAGCATCTACTCATGTGCAAGGAGGCGGGAGGGGGGGGGGGGGGGGGGGGGGATATATGTTCTTCATTGGGAAGTGATTTGTCTGCTCCCACTTGGGTCTTCGGGCACCTAAACTAGCTACTGTCTACTACAGGTTGAAGATGAAGTTTATTTTGAGCTGAAGTCCATGAGACATACTCCATCTGTCCCAAATTATTTTTTGTTTCTGTAGGGTATTTTAACCTACCGAAACGTCTTATAATTAGGAATAGAGGTAGTATTAGTCAAGGTGTTTGTTCATTTTTTTCTGTAATAATATGGGTCTCTATGTTCCCTTTCGAGGAAACTTTTGTGATAAAAGAAAACAAACTTATATTTATATGAGAAAAATATTAGGCAGAATGTATGATCTTTTCAAAATTTATTTCAACTCTCTCTCATGATGTTTGAGCCTGCCAAATTTTCTGTTCGTTTGTGAATACTAATTTATGATGCTTAGACTGAATGAAATAATTACTAATGTGCTATGTGTAGAGATTACACCCAGTTTAGTGAATGATTCGAATCCATTATAACTCCAGTCTTTTGTAATTTGCAATTTAGTGACTTCCAGTACTTGATAGATATATAATCTGAGAGAACACTCCAAAATTTCTTAAATCATATTGATTAACTCTTCTAAGTTTGATTTTATCTTTCAGTGCTAATCTTATTCCTACATATGCTCTCTGACTGCAATATATTGTGTAGATCGACTATGCTTGTAGAAAGTCGGTACTGCTTAATACCCGTGTTTATTTTCCCAGATATATAAAGCAGAAATCCCTATGTCATCTTCCAACCGCGCTCCATTTCAGGATATAATCAACGGGCAAAGCAAAGGTAGTTGACAACAAACACGACTTATATTATACAGTAATTATTATGTAAAATACTGAAGTGTTGTGTATGCAGATCCTAGAGAGGTGAAGAGGCAGAGGGATAGGGAGCGGTATGCAAAAAAATAAAAATGAGATTTCGAAGTGTCGATGCCAATTGCATGAACTCAAAAAACAGTCAACAACGCCCTGTGAATGACGTGAACACATTATGTGATACACATGCTATTGGACAATCTGGAGTCACCCAGATACAATACAAAACAACCGAAGAAGGTCATGCGTTCTATACTTGCAGCTTCTAGGTTTCCTATACTATCAAAATATAGGCGTTTAGTGCTGAAAATGTCCATGTTTTTTATTTGCTAATATAGATATGGAAGACTGATGTTTTTGCTGCAATTTATTTATAGATATGGCTCCAGATATCTCTTTGGTGGGCAATGACGATGAGTCCAAATGGTTGCACAGATGCATGCAGAATGCCGAGGAATGATAGCTAATCTTATAGACGAAACAATTACCCTAGCGGAAGGTATTAAAGGGTAAGATAATACCGACATCATGTTGTTTTAGTTCACAAAGAAATATGCTCTAAAATCTCTACCAATGTTTGATCGAAATATGCTCTAAAATATCTACCAATGTTTGTGGTGTTCAGATTAGGTCTTGAAGATATTGTGGGCAACAATAATGTTTCACTCAAACAAATGGGACAACATAGTGGTCATGGTGGTATGCTCGATTGTCTGGCAGCGTATATCCCGCCAAAACATTAAAGCCGCAACAAGTAGTGCCATCAGCTACGGCTTTATCGAGCTCACCATGCACCCCATTTAGCAACATGACCAGCACATTTTACAAAAATAATATAGGATTAAAATGACCATGACATGCAACTCTTTTCATCTGCAATCAAACATACATTATTATATAGATCATTTTTAATTTGATTTTTGTGTTTGAAATATAGACGTGCATGTGCACGTGCACCTTTACTAGTTGCAAAAAGGTATACCACGAACGCCAACTTCACCAGCCAACCTCTCGATCTGTGTTGGGTTTAGTTCCAAGGTACCAATGAACCAGAACTGGAAAGCCAACCAAACTAAGGCCCCGTTCGCTTAATCCCTTGGAGGCTTGGATTGGTGTGGATTGTGGACTGTAGCACGATCCAGCTTTTTCTAGACTAGCAATGTAAATTTTTAGGGCCATCAAATTTCGGAGTTAGTTTGACCCCAAACCATCCAGGCCATGGATTTCGGCCCAAGCCATCTAAGCCATCTCCCTATAAAGCGGACATACGGATGCACAACCAAAAAACGACAATAATAACTAAAATTCTTATCAGTAGAGAAGCTCGTCACAACGGAGTGAATCTAATACCTACATTATCAGCGACACTTATTATGGACTAGAGAAAGTAATACTTTCATACGATGAGCATGATAATTAATTTCATGTTGTACTAATAACATCTGTAATTAGGGCTGATGCAAATTGCACACTAATATATATGGCAACTTGGCGGGGAAGTATGAGTTGTGTTTCTTGTCGCAAGATGGGACAATTAAACATTTGTTCTTTCGTTATAAATTTGCTCCCTTCTATATGATCACTCATTCAAATTGTTTCTAGCTTGTATCCTCCGCGTAGCATTCCTAATATACATATAGCAGTTGGCTATATAGGATCGACTACAGGTTTAGAATTCTTATTTGGGTGGGAGGACTTGCAGTTATTTAGGTTGTCTACCGCTGTACCCGTACGCTTCGTTTATGGTCGTTGTAGGGAGTGTCGTCACATGTTTAAGGACGTTCTACATACTTGAAGGATACATGGAAGGATTATTTTTATCCATATTCTTAAAAGTTATAAAGTTTCTCCAAGATTACTTGCATTTCACCCTATTTCTTTTGTTCTATGTTTGGACTTGTAACAGCTGTGTGTGTCCTAGTTACACGGAGGCCAGATTTCTAATTAAATCTTTTAAGTAATAAGCACCCTTTATCCATAGAACATATAGAGTAGTATAATGCACCGGTCAAAGTGATGAGTGCACGATCTGCTACGATCAAGGAGACAACTTACCAATGTCTGGAAGTATCGCATGTCACCACCCCCCCCCCCCCCCCCCGAGGGCGATGGCGTGGCGCCCCTCTCTCCACAATAGTGCCGAAAGGGGCTTTTGTCCCAATTGTTAACGGGCTTTAGTCCCGGTTGCTCAACCGGGACTAAAGCTCCCACCCTTTAGTCCCGGTTGGGCTACAAATCGGGACTAAAAGGGTTCCACGTGGCAGCTCTCGGTTGCTAGGGGAGGATCATGTGTCCCAGTTCGTTTTACGAACCGGGACAGATGATTTTCTGCAGCAGCAGCATTTTGGCCACTTTTTATGCCACGACAGAGAATTAATTTATATTGTTTCCCTTTTTATTTTGTGTTTTGCACTCATCAATGAAGTAACCATTATATTACACAACATTATCATGAATATAGAGATCGATGTGTCGAACATATTGCATTTGATACACGAGTTTCATGCATATATATATATATACACACACAAAATAATCTCTTTTTATGGTCCTTATTGCCTTATATTGAACTCTACATGGTATTCCCCTTTTGGGTTTATGACCTCTGCATTTAAGAATCTCGTCAATTCCTCCTAAATTGCTCGTACGCGATCCTTTGGCAGAAGACCGTCCCACAGCCGTTCGATCTGATTTAAAGGAGTCAACATATATGAATGAAACTAAACACAACTAATGATAATAAAAACACATAAAGGAGTCAACATATATTGTTTACATACGTGAAGCTGCTCTAAATTTCTGCCCTTCTCACAACACGTCTGTCGGATGAACTCGCAAACATAGTATCCACATAAATTATTCTCGGATCGCTGCGTCGGGCACTTTACGAGAACATAGTTCAATCAAAATAATAATCAAGCATGATAATGGTATCGAAACTAGAATCAAAGAGATGCGCGGATCTAGTTAATAGTACTTACATCTAGTGGTTCAAATATAAGCTCCTCTTTCCAAACACCCCTAGCCTTGTTAGTGAACCATTTCCAAGCGCTGGCTGGCGAAGAAAACGAATAAAAATAGTTATTAATTACTTGATATCAGAAAATTCATGAAAGTTGCTGATATAGTGCCATAATGATTGTAATTACTGTTGGAGCATCGTCTGCATGCCCACCAACTGTTCAAGGGATTTATGTTTCGAGTCCATGACTTATAGTCCTTTGTCAGGTTGAATGATTAGCAGAATATAGTGGAAGCTGCACACGCATAACTCATCAATTATACACTTAACATCGAGTAAGCGAAATAGAATATGTACAAGACAATAACACTCACCCGAAATTGTAAGGAAATAGTATTTCCCTTTTGGTTTCTTAAAACCTTAACGCACATACAATATTATCCTCTGTATCCTTGGTTCTTTCTTTGAGAGTAGCTTCATGAATCCAATATGGGTCCATGAACCCAATGTCATAGATTTGTCCTCTTTTGCATTCGAGAATCTTCATTCTGCATAATATAGTGAGTATGATTATACATGCAATAAACGAGGTGAGAAAACTA
This sequence comes from Avena sativa, assembly GCA_916181665.1. Lineage (NCBI taxonomy): Eukaryota > Viridiplantae > Streptophyta > Magnoliopsida > Poales > Poaceae > Avena > Avena sativa. The sequence continues at coordinate 414,234,071 of OV702297.1, forward strand.
GAGACTTAATTACATAATTAGTACTTATAGACAATATACACTAGCAATCGATTTGTCGACGGCGTCTTGATTGAATAACTGAAATAGTCCAACAAATTCAATCATCATCATGTCATATCCTTTCCCGTAATGCTCTTTTTTTAACTCCCAACATTATCAAGTTTGTCCCAACCTTTGATGCATCCATGTACCAGTTATGGAAGTTTCGCATTTTTGTTGGTAGATTCTTGATCTCCTCAGGTTTGAGAAGAGGATTCCCCTACTGGTATTTGTATGCTACTTCAGTTGCGGGGAAGTACTCTAACTGGGATAAGTACTAAGCAATACTCATACCTTGAGCAGCAGCCGCTTCTCCGTACAGTGCAACTAACTTTAGATCATACTGCTCTTCGACCGCATATTTGCTCGACCCCACATTGGTACGGGAAATCACGTTGAGTGGGGGGCACAATTGTTTTTTTATTCTCCAAGATGGGGAATTGATTTCCCGCTTGCACTACTACTCTTCGACAGCTTCTGTGCAGCATGTGACTTGAGAATAGAGCGCTCATAGTCTGATGACAGCCTTGGATCGGGTTGGTGAAGGGATTTTAGCATTTTGAGAACTCAGGATTTATCTTCTTTGGTGCTGGGGAACTCTGGCTCTTTTGGCAGCTTCAGTTTAGCAAAAAAACTCTGTGGTTTTCGCCTTGACAATCACCACAGTCTCCTCTGGAGTATTGTCGTAAGCTCTCTTGGGAGGAACCTTTGATACTTTTTGTAGAGGCTCATGTTTACGTATCGGTGATCGCTTACGACTCCGAAGAGTAGCGGTGGTTCGCTTACGCTTTTTTTCCTAAGCCAGCTGACGTGGCAGTGACGGCTGGCGCGGCGACGACGACTGATGAAGGAAATATGCTCTAGAGACAATCATAGAGATAATTATGAAGGGAATATGTCCTGAGAGGCAATAATAAAGTGGTTATTATGTATATTCCAAGTATATGATAGATGTTTATTTTGCATGATATAATTGTATTAATACGGAAACGTTAATACATGTGTGTTTAATAAACAAACAGAAAGTTCCTAGTTATGCCTCTCTCTTAAACTAGCTCATTGATTAACAAGATGATCAAGGTTTCCTAATCATGGACATTGGATGTTGTTAATAACGAGATCACAACATTATTGGAATGGTGTGATGAACATTCATCCGAAGTATAGCATTACGATCAAATTCATTGAGTTTATATTGCTATAACATCATACGAAGTGATCCTAATCCTTAGACCATGAGATCATGTCAATCACTAACACTGGAAGAGTATCTTAATAACATCAAACGTCACACCGTAACTGGGTGATTATAAAGATGGGTTTAGTACTACTAAAGAGTTATGTTGAGGCCCATGGATCGAGAGTGGAATTGGTTCATCCCGATGACGGATAGATATGCTCTATGCCCTCTCGGTGATAACACATTGATTAGCTTGCAAGCAAGTGATTTGATCACTAGAATGTTATATCACGGGAACGAGAAAAGAATACATGTCAGTAACGAGATCAAACTAGGTATGGAGATACCGATGATCGAATCTCGGACATGTGATATATCACGAAACAAAGGGATTAAGATACTAGCGTAAAAGGTTCTCACGATCACAAGAAAGTCATCGTTGAATGTGTGGGAGTCAGTATGGATCTCTAGGTCCCGCTTCTGATTATTAATCTGAGAGGGGTCTCGATCATGTCCGCATTATTCGCGAACCGTAGGGTGACACACTTAAGAGACACCGACACCATTTAGAGCAAATAGTTTCATGCTGAAAAGAATAAGAAAGGGGCAGGAATTTATTTCACTAGATACCAAAACTGGTTTTGGGTGAAATTGCAGAAGGTGTTTCTGCATGTGAAATTAAATACTAGCAACAGGTTATATGTGAATGTTTGTCATTAAAGTAATTGACAAAAATTATGAATAAATAAAATGAGTTTTATTTAATGAGAGTTTGCATTAAATTTGGTGGAAATTTAATGGGAATTTGAGTGGGTTTTTAGTGGAGAAAATTGAAGGGGCATTTTGTGAGTGGAGCTTCCACCCACATGAATGAAGGAGGGGAGGGGGCAGCCCCCATGGCCGGCGGCCACCCCCTTGGGTGCCCCTCCTCCTATAAAAGGAGCCCCCCTCCCTCACTTCTCACTCACACCTCCTCGTGAAGGATCTCTCTCCCCCTCTAATATTTATCCCCCATGGTCTCGGACTAGCGAGATACATGTTCCCGGTGCTATTCGGCAAGAAAGAGTTATGCTTCCGCTGCATCGCTAGAGCGAGGAGGCAGAGGTTGCTTGGTGCCTCGAACGTGTGTGCAAGCACGGATGCGCCGCTGATTTGCGGCGCTAGGACTTCCTCTCAATCTTGAGATCGGCAAGAGATCGTCTACATCAACCACAAGTTCAACCTTGTTAAGCTTTGTCGGTCTTCAAGGGTATGTTCTCTATGGACGTATATCCGCCCGTTGCTTGTATCTAGTAGATAGATCTTGGTACATAGTTGTTCCCATTGTAGGAAATTTTTTGTTTTCTATGCTGCGAACCCTACAGTGGTATCAGAGCCGGATCTATGCATAGATGCTTTGCACGGGTAGTACACATATGAGTATGTGGGCGATGATGATCATGTTATTGATTCTTAGTTGTATTTTGGATATTGGTGGCATAGTGGGATGAAGCGGCCCGGACAAACTTTACATGTCCTTGCACATGAGACCTGTTCCACGCTTGACATGCAACTAGTTTTGCATAAGTGGCTAGCGGGTCTGTCTCTCCTACTATAGTCAATATCTAATTTGCAATGAGTTCTCAACAATTTGGTTATCCTCGTTGTGGTTCATGTTAGTAGGTAAGAATGGTTCTATCTTCGAAAGCCCTAAGCCACGTAAAACTTGCAATTAATAAATTAGAGGCGTCTAGTTTAGATTATTGGTGGGCTAGTGTCATGATATGGTGATGTTGTAAGTAAAAGTATAAGTCGTTACTCTTACAGCACACATAACGTGTAAGTTTCATAGACCTTGGCCTTACACATAAAGGAATAATGAGGATCATACCACGATGCACATGATGGAGATCAAGTGCAAGAACCATATCATTTCACTTATTAACATGTGATGTTTGTTGTATCTTATATTTCTTGTTTGGAGTTTTATTAGCATAATAAGATGATCCCTCATTTAGATATCAAGATAAAAATGTGTTCTCCCTTAAGTATGCACCGATATGTTTCGTCGCTCCAAGATATCACGTGATGATCGGGTGTTCTTGGATCCACGATCATATTTCGGGTATAAGACAGTTACACACGCGAATACTAAGATTCTTACTTGGTGAGCCTAGCATGTACAAACATGGCCTCGGAACACGGACCGAAAGGTTAAGCATGAGCCATATGGAAGATATGATGCCCATTTGATGCTCGTCTTTGAAGCTACACCGACTCACGTGATAAACGGACTTGGTGTAGTGGATTTGGTTCATGTAATCACCAAAAGGCACGAGGGATGTTATTTTTGAGTGGGAGTTCATTCTTAATTTGGATTAGTTAAACTCAATCTATCATAAACTTAGTCTAAACTTTACAAATTCTGTTGTAGATGGCACCACCTGCTTTTAATTTCAATGTGTTTATGAAGAAAGAGAAACTTGCAACGAATGGTAGCAACTTTACCGACTGGACCATGAATTTGAGGATTCTCCTCACTACTGCACAAAAGCAATATGTGCTAGAAGCGCCGTTAGGCCCCCCACCGTTTGATGATGCCCCTGATGAGGAAAAGAATGTCTATCATACTCGTCAGGAGGACCACAATTTAGTTTATTGCGGCATATTGTATGGGCTAGAGCCAGAACTTCGAAAGCATTTTAAAAAGGGCAATTCTTTTGATACAATGGATGAGTTGAAAATGATTTTCGACACCCATGCTGCTGTAGGGAGTTACAATGTGTCAGAAAAGTTCTTTAGCTGCATGATGGAAGAGAACAACTCCGTAAGTGAGCATGTACTCAAGATGTCGGGTTACGCCGATAAGCTTGTGTCCTTGGGAATAATGATTCCCACTGACTTAGGCATATATCGTGTTCTCCAGTCTCTGCCACCTAGCTATAAGATCTTCGTCATGAACTATAATATGCAACGCATGAAGAAGTCTCTTCCCGAACTTCTGTCAATGCTTAAAACTGCAGAACTGGAGATTAAGAAGGAACATCAAGTGTTGATGATCAATAAGACCACTGGTTTCAAGAAAGACAAGAAGGGTAAACATAAGGGAAAGAGGGTGGCAAGCCGGTTGCCATACCCGGAAAGAAACCCCGAGTTGGCCCTAAGTCTGATACCGAGTGCTATTATTGCAAGGGGACTGACCATTAGAAGCACAACTGCCCCTAGTATTTTGTAGACAAGAAGGCCGGCAAGACAAATAAAGGTATACTAGCAAACAGTGTCCGTCCGTTGCACCGGGAGATAAAAAGCACACATAACCCTAAAAAACAACACGGCACACGTTCTCGCAAGATCTTAGAAAAAACATGCATGCAAGATTTAAAAAAAACACGACGCGCCATGGCCTGTCGCTCTGGCCTCTATCGACCTTTTCCTCGCTGTCGCACACCTATGAGACTCGGCCCCGGTCTCCTCTACCAATTCCCTGCCACATCCGCTTGTGCCCATGACATGTCAATCCTATCTTCGTCTTTTGCAGTTCGGCCGCTATATGCCACCGCCACAGATAATAATGTTTTAGTCGATGTGTCTTTAGGACATATATGGCGCACTGGCAATATTGTCTCCGTTTGTGGCTTTAGCTAGGCCCTCGGTAAGCGTGTGTCAATATTATTAGAGTCATGGGTCGCCACGGCTAGTCCAGCCCATAGTCGCAGAGCAGAGAAGTCGGATTGTCCGTTCTATATTTGGTCTCTCGTTTTATTGTATCATTATTTAAAAAAGGGGTATATTTTTAAAAAAGTACTATAAAGAATGTAGGTATATGGTAGAAATTTCATGCATTCTTGTGATATGGACTATGCTTCTTTTGCATTGTCTAACCTTTAGCAACCACGTGGCCAACCGACCAAAGTATAGGGAGGGTTGTACACGCATATTTTAAAAATCATGACATAATTCCCTAATCATTCATGAAGCCACATCATCTGCTTACCTTATACTCCATCAAATAATTCCCCAAATAATTTTTCCACAACCATCTGAGCCTTCACCGGAAAGAGCACAACCAGAAAATGAGACAGGTTGCTCTCTGTCCCCCACTATTCTTATTCCCCTTCGTAACCACCACCGGCCATCTCCAGCTCACGCCCTGCTTCCCAGCTGCTGACCATGGCGGCTGATCTCTCCTCGCCGCTGGCCTCGAAAATTTCCCACTCCCCGCCGCTGCCACCAAAATTAGCTCGCGTCGGTGGCGTGCCCCTGCTGTTCCCGCCGCTCGTCCTCAATTCTGGTCGCCGGAGAGCCCGACGAGGCACTGGAAACCAGGCAGGAGGAGGAGGCTCACGGAAGTTCATGTGACCCAGAGTATCTTCAATTAGTAGGTAAGCCAATTTGATCCCCGTTTAGTTTGCCTGCACACCAACCTCTCCTATTCAATTAGGGAACCACTTATTCAATTAGTCCATAGATCTCGTTTGATTATAGCCCACAATCCTTCCGTTTAATTGATGCTCCTCGTGGTCCTGTTCCTCCAACCGAAGGATGGAGATGGCGCCGCGAGTTCAAGACGATACAGGGAGGTGCCAGCAGCGTGAAAACATGAATCTTGGAGGAGGTCGTCTGGCAACCGCGAGGGGAACCGCAACGTTTTGAACATCACATCGGAGGAAGGAGCGGCGGCTGAGCGGTCCACCATGAACTCGCCCACCAGGGCGGCCCCGGTGATGAGCGCGAGTGGGGCCGTGAGGCCACACTATCATGTTTCCTTCGCCATGTAGCCGGCCTCGTGGAGTTACTGGGTATATGAATGGTCTTGACAGAACAAGTCTCTCGAATAATGAGTAGCACTTAGTACTCATCGATGTCTTTTATGAGACCGCCTTTGAGTTTATAATCGTCATCGGCACCTACCTTCAACATTGACTTGACGAAGCCAAACACTTTGTCCAAGATGATCTTGTCGCGTCATCCGTCGGGCCACCCTAGCAAGTCAAAGCAGCTCTAATACATGCCAAAGTTGGGCTCTTGCTACTTGCACGCTTGCGTTCGTGAACATCATGCTGGTCGCGACGGTCTTTGTCTATGGGACCATGGCTACCGAGACGATAGGACAGTGGCGATGGCATGGAACATATCAAGGCATTTTTTTTTTGTCTCGTGACCGGTGACACGTGACGTACATTCGGCGGTAGATCACTTGTAAATCTCAATTATAACACTTTAGTCTTATTTATACCGACATAATATTTCCGGTAGATGGTGCGCATCATACGATCGCACGAGAAGCTCTACTCAAGGAGCCCCGTGTGTGTCGACGATGAATTCGGCCTTTGGTTCTACTCTCTTTGCTATGTGTATCCCCTGGCAGATTATCCTCGAGGCCGCCTGCAGAAGATCGACCCGCTTCTCATGGCGTCTCCTCTTCCATTAGCGGCCGGCCGGTGACGGCGACACGTGACATCATCCCTCGTGTGTTCCGATTAGCATGTCGCGCTCGTTGAGAGCTTGTGAAGTAGGCATGGAGCCATGGACGCGCATATCATGGGTCTTGGAACGCGGTAGGTTGCGTCGGGCGGCTTTAGCAAGGGTGTGATGCATCGAGGCCTGACAGAGATGCCATCGTTGCTTGCCGAATCAAATAATTAGTGCTTCTTTTCTGTACATCTCGGTGCTGCTTTCAACACCATGGCCTAATCCTCATCTCAATAATATGCACTCGATGCCACACATATTATAACTAAGTCCCAAATTGCAATTCAGCGCACGGAGACTGTAGAACCCATTGTTTTGTACAAAATTCATACCCATGGGCCATGGGGCAGGGCTTCTAGGCGGGTGAGATTCATAGACCCATCAAGCTATAACTATACCAACTGAGCGAACTATACCTTCAGTTGTCGGGCTCGCATCCTTTTGCACAAAATTCAATACCATGCCGCAGAATTTCTAGGCGGCTGAGCACACCGTCGGTCTGTACCCCCTCCTTCACGACACAGTGCGCGCCTGGCCAAGGCCAGGGAGGGGTGTGCAGGGATGGAGCCCACGGTGCCTCAGCTGGCTGAGCTGCGGACCGCAACCCGCAACCTGGACCCAGGTACCTCCCTTAGTGTTCCCTCTCATGCTCCCTTCCCCCCTCCGTCAGGCTCTCGGTTCTCAGTGCTTGCCGACACCTCGCTCGAGCATCTCGCCAAGGTGGCTGCTGACAGTGGTGTGGTCTTCCGCGGCGAACGGGGACCGTGACTTGAGCAGATTGCGGCGATTCGGGCCAAAGAGATTTATGAGGGCTCCCTCGCTGCAGCCCGGGCCCGTATGGCCCAGGAGCGGGAGGGAACCTCAACATCACCCGGCCTTGGGACACCCGCTCCCGGAGCTAGGACGGATGGTTCTCCTTTGCCTCGCCCCTCGGACGTTGCCCAGGGGACCCCCATAGTTCGGGGGTCCCAGGGGAGACCTCCGAGGTCAGGTTCCAAGCCCCCGCCGGCGGGCAAGCCACGCCGCGTCCCCCTTAAGGGGACTGAACCCCCCAGATGATCCAATGATGTGGCCAGCCATCATATCGCTCATCTGGAATATCCGGGGGTTCGGGAGCGCCGGTCGAAGGCGCCAGATCAAGGACTACATGCGATAGGAGAATGTGGACATTGTAGGCTTTCAGGAGACGATCAAGCTTGACTTCCACCCCGCCGAGCTTCAGGGTCTGTCTAAGCACAAGTTTGCTTGGAATTGGCTCCCTGCGTCAGGCCACTCGGGAGGCATCCTCCTGGGTGCCAAGGAGGACACCTTTGAGGTCAATGACATGGACCGCGGGGAGTTCTTTGTGAGCATGACGCTCACCCATAGACGATCGAACCTCCGTTGGGAGGTCATCATTGTCTATGGCCCCGCGGACCATTCTCGGTCCCCGGCCTTCTTGGAGGAGTTGAAGACCAAAGTGGAGAGTTGTTCCATCCCAGTGGTCGTAGCTGGCGACTTCAATCTAATCCGCTCCCCTGATGACAAGAGCTCCTGCAATGTGGACGTCCCACGCATGAGGATGTTCAATGATTGCATCACTGATCTCGCTCTTAGAGAGATCACGCGAGTGGGTGCCCGCTTCACCTGGACGAACAACCGGGCTGATCCTGTCCGGAGCATCCTCGACCGTGTCCTGGTGTCCGTCGATTGGGAGGTGGCCTTCCCTCTCTGCTCCCTTCGTGCCATCACCAGGGTAGGCTCAGACCACGTACCGCTACTGCTTTCGACGGGAGGGAGCGCCCCGCCACGGCTGAACCGCTTCCACTTCGAAAACTTCTGGCTGCAGCAGCCAGGGTTTATGGAAGCAGTCCAGGCCAAATGGCAGGCGGCTGCGGCAACTCCCCCTAGACGTTCTGTGCGGTAGATGTCTGGCATCACTGCGCCAAACTAGCCCGCCAATTCATGCGAGGCTGGGGGGCTAATGTGGGAGCATCGACTAGACTCCAGAAAGCGGCCCTGCTAGAGGAGATCCAGGCCCTGGACAGGGCGGCAGACTCGGTGGGCCTCTCAGCGGACGAGTGGGCCCACCGTTATGCCTTAGAGACTTCCCTGGTCGAGATCTACAAGGGAGAGGAGCTGTTTTGGCGACAACGTAGCTGCCAGAACTGGCTCCTCCAGGGTGATGCTAACACTGCCTACTTCCATGCGGTGGCCAATGGTCGTCGCAGGAAATGCTCTATTCCATGCCTCTGGGACAATGAGCACCTCATTGAGGAGGCGGGGGCGTTATCCTCCCATATCTACGCGTTCTTTAAGGGGCTCTTCTCGGTAGAACCCCACACTGGGGTCGCGTTGGCGGATGACTTCTGGCCGCTTGGGGCTAGAGTCAAAGACGACGAGAATGTGGAGCTCACCCTCCCATTCCTGCCGGATGAGGTTGAGCGAGCGGTGAAGGCCATGAAGGCCAACTCCGCCCCGGGCCCCGATGGCCTTCCGGTAGCCTTCTTCCAGACCTTCTGGAGGGAGCATCAACCGGTGATCATGCCCATGTTCCAGGAGTTCTTCACCGGGACCCTCGTGATGGGCCGGCTGAACCTTGGTGTTATCACCTTGATCCCTAAAGTGATAGGGGCCTCGGATATTTGGCAATTCAGGCCCATTACGGTCCTCAATGTCATTCAACGGCTGTTTGCGAACGTTTGTGCGTCTCGCCTCGCACCGGTCATGGAGCGCCTCACCCACCAGTACCAATTTGCCTTCCTTAAGGGCAGATTTATACATGATGGGATCCTCGCCCTCCACGAGGTCATCCACGAGATCAAGTCCAGAAAATCGAAAGGCATCTTCTTGAAGCTAGACTTCTAGAAGGCCTACGACCGTCTAGACTGGCGCTTCCTTCGTCAGGTCCTCATTAGACGAGGATTTGATGAACGCCTGATCTCCTGGTTGATGCAATTCGTCATGACCGGGAGCACCGCGATTAACATCAATGGCGAGATTGTCCCTTACTTTCGCCCCTCCTGCGGTGTGAGACAGGGGGACCCCCTTTCCCCTCTCCTCTTCAACGCGGCGGTGGATGCCCTCGCGGAAATGCTTGAGAAAGCCAAGGGGGCCGGCCACATTTCTGGTGTGGTCGACCACCTTATTCCCGGGGGGGGGGAGGGCTCACTCAGCTCCAGTACGCGGACGATACCCTGATTATGATTGAGGGCTCTGACTTGGACATTGCGAACCTCAAGTTCCTCCTGTTATGCTTTTAGGAAATGTCAGGATTGCGGATTAACTTCGACAAAAGCGAGATCTTTGCGCTGGGGTTCCCAGAGGATGACCAGCAGAGGATAGCGGACAACTTCAACTGTCGGCTATCCTCCTTCCCCATCACTTATCTGGGGATGCCGGTCCGCGACACCAGGATCCTCATTAGGGACCTGGATCCGCTCGTGGACAGGGTGCGGTCGAGATCCGAACCCTGGTGTGGGAGGTTCACCTCTAAAGGTAGCAAGACTGTCCTGATTGACTCCTGCCTGTCCAGCTTGCCCATGTACATGATGAATCTCTACCTCCTCCCCGAGGGGGTACATGGCTCATTCGACAAAGAGTTGTCTCGCTTCTTCTGGCAGGACCCCTTGGGTCGCCAGAAGTATCACATGGTCAAGTGGGCTGACATTTGCGCCCCCAAGGAGTTTGGGGGCATAGGTATCCTCTCCTCGCGCCTCTTCAATAAGGCCCTGCTGCGGCGCTGGGTTTGGCGGATCCTTCGTGAGGATGGGGGCCTGTGGCTCAAGCTCATCAAGGCCAAGTATCTTCGGGGCCGGCCTCTCTTAGATTGCGACCGCCGTGACGGTTCCCAGTTTTGGCACTCCATCCAGGAGATCAAGAACGAAATCCGGCTTAGGGCTACTTTAGCTGTTGGGAACGGGGAGGGAACCATGTTCTGGCTGGATTCCTGGCTCAAGGAACGCCCCCTACGGGTGGTGTACCCGCGCCTCTTCGCCATTTGTTCCGATCCATCGCTGCGAGTATCCGACGCGGTGCTAGAGGGAACATGGAACATCTCGTTCAGTCCCACCTTTGGCCCGGAGGAAACTGAAGCATGGAGAGAACTTAGGGCGGAACTCCCGGTTTCCCTGGCAGCCGCCCCGGATGTGGTGTCCTGGAGCCTTTCTCAGTCCGGAGCCTTTTCGGTTGGATCGGCCTACCGGGCCCTCTTTGGTCGTGTAGCCCTTCCCTGGACTAAGGCCCTCTGGAAGGCCCCCCTTCCGCTGAAGACTAAGATTTTTGTTTGGCAGTTACTTCGCGATAGGCTACCCTCAGGGGTAGAGGTGTCCAAGTGACATGGGCCGGGGGATGGTTTGTGCCCATTATGTGGGATTCCCGAAACGGGCGCCCACATAATGTTCGCCTGTCCCGCTGCCCGGTTTCTGTGGAATTTCACGGGAGAGGCATTGAGCCCAGACTGGCAGGCCTATGATCTCGGTGAATTCCTAGAAGCCCAAGCGAACCGGGCCGGAAAAGGCCGCCGCCTGTTCTGGCTAGTGTTTGCAGCGATGTCCTGGTCACTTTGGAACATCAGGAATAAGATGGTGATCGAGAAGATTCTCCCTAGGCGTGCATCTGACTCGGTTTTTCGCTTTCTGGCCTCTCTGCAGCTCTGGTACCCGTTGTGTAGGCTGCGGGACAAGGCGAGGCTGGACGCTACTCTTCAGCGACTCTTGGAGGCGGCTCGGCGGCTCCCCCCCTAGTCTAGCTTAGCATGCTTTTATTTTCGGTGTTGTTCTCGCTTGGCGAGTTGGTCGTTCCTGTTTGGGCTTTCTTGTGCTATGGCCCCAGCTGATGTGATATTTGGGATTTCGTACTGTGCTACTTGTGTGGACGGTTGCTTTTTTTATAAAGCGGGGCGAAAGCCTATTTCGAGAGCACACCGTCGCCAAGCCTATCATGCGTGTAGATCGGAGGATTCTTTGTGCTATGCTGTTGAGTCCAGGGATGCCAAGCCCTACTGGGATCCCAGATCGGAAGATTCCGCGTGCTAGGCTGGTGAATCCAGACGTGCGAAGCCCCACCAACGTCAAGATCGGCGGATTTCACGTGTTCTCCAACTACGCAGGTCATCGGGAGCTCACGGGCCTGAGCTGTACATGAACGGGGGCTGATTTATGTGCGGGGGCAGGGCAGGGAGGGGGCGATGGACTTCAGCTCTGACACGACATCATCGCAAGGAGGCACAAAGGACTTCGACTCAGAGCGTATCAACGATCGGATGCGTGTAGGACTCGCCCTGGTGCTCGCCGTAGGAACCCGACCCACTTCATTGGCGCAGGCTCAGGCAGTCAAGCTTGGGTTGAACTCGTTCTGGTCGACGAAGGTCGCGTGCATGCATTAGGCTCTCGTATCTCTCCGGTTTCGTGGCGTGCGTTGGGTCTGCTCTTTTCTGATTTAGTGCATGGGTTGCGTTCGGTTGTTTGGTCGGGGATAAACTCTCGGACGCCGGGAGTTAGTTTTTTATCGGTGGCATTAGTGATATTACCTACTTTGGTAAAAGGGTAAAATGGTCTAAAAAAAATGTTGGACCGGAAGAAAGACTTCATCATTTATTATTATTAGGTAAGTATAGACTAGGAAACATGCCTGTGCGGAATACAATTGTTTATAATGCCATAGAAACTTTCAAGCTTCAGCGCATCCCGGATGCACTTCACAGTTAGGCGTGTCGGCACTTACAAATCCACTACATACACGTTTATCAGCGTGAGCAAAGAGCCATGCACCTCTAGTATACCCCAGTCCGCAAGGCCTTCGTCTCCCTTGGGAAGCAAAGTAGAGAAAGACAGATACATCGTTTGGGATGAGACATACCATTTGTTTTCCCCAAAATCAGCTACCATGTGGTTCCCGTCTTTTCTTCTAATGAGCCTTTTAAACCGAACCAGAGGGAGTAACTACATGGAAAACAATTTTTAGTGTGTATTTATGAACATTGTAAGAATAATACCTCCTGTAGATAAACCAAAAGATATGGATGATAGCAACAATCCAGGATTAACTGAGCAAGGAGATATGGCACAATGCACATAGTTTCTTTCAAAATACTTTCAGCTGCATTAAGAATTCAAAATTGCAAGACTTCTCATAAGTGCGTGTTGCGGTGGAAGAAGTTAGTCTTTATTGTAGTTATTTTTAAATCAATGCACATCATAGCATAGAAAGATTTTTAATTTGCTCAATGACATCCGCTTTTTGATCAATTGGTTGTTCCAATTCGCAAGGAGAATAAATCCTTTCTCTAAACCCTCTCTTCTTTTTTCTTGGCGTGTTTTCCTTTCATCTTCTTGTGAATTACGTGTCGGCGCCGGTTTTGACTGGCACCATCCCGTTGTTTCTAGATCGATTGACTTGAAGAAGCTATTCGCTCCATCAATTTTATCCAAGAATGAGAAACAAAAATTTTGACGTGCTTTTCATATCTAAAATGCATTCAAGATCTGAAACTCCAAACTTCACATTCAAAATCGTCCGTGAGCAGGTTGAAAAGAATATCTCTCCCCGCGAGAACCCCCACACCCCATCCCGACCCGCTGCGCCCTTCCCTCGCCTGCTACCCCATCATCGACCCGCTGCGCCCTTCCCTCGCCTGCTCTGAGCCGCCGTCCGGATCAACCCCTTCGCCGCGACCTGACCCTCCCTCTCATCTTCGCCCGACGATCCACCCTGCAGAGCTCCGAGCCGCGCCCGCCGCCAGTCTCCGCACCAAGCCGGGCCCCTCGCGGCTCCCCTTCCCGGGGAGGGCCACGCGCGTCCCCAAACTCGCCGCCGCACCTCTTCCCTCTCGTTTCTCCCATTCTAGGCCGAGCCACCGCACCATCCAAGTCTCTAAATTTTTTATATATACGCCTCCATCTCCTTACATTGCCATGGAATAAAAAACATGGTGAAAAGATAAACAAATTCATGATCAAAGTTTGTCTGAATTATGTTTAACTCCCACCTTTGATTTAGAAAATATAACTGAATTTTAACACAATGAATAGTGTCTAAAAATAACTAACGGTATTTAAAAGAACGGAGAGTTAGAAGTATAAAAATTACTGGCCATGTTCGATCTAGAACAAGCAAGTACGGGTCTGGACTCGGCCGGTGCTAGGCATGGACGTTGGCCGTTCGTAAGTATTTTTTTCCGGATGCGGGATTGATGGCGGGATCAGAGATTTTTTTTCGACTTAGCCGTGGCGCAGGGTAATAGGTGGTTTTATGGAAGGGCAAGACGGTCTAAAAAATGTTGGACCGGAAAAAACACTTCGTCCTTTATTATTACTAGCACACATGCCCGCGCGTTGCTGCGGAAGAAGTTAGTCTTTGTTATACCGGTGGTGAGTTTTTTAAATCAATGGCACGTTGCAGCATAGACATTTTTTTAACTTGCTCGGTGACATCCGCTCGTCGATCAACTAATTGTTCCAATTCGCATGCAGAATATTTCCTCGTGAAGTGCGTGGCTCTGCCAGCTCTGGCTGGCACCATCCCGTTTAATTAGTCGACGCATTTAGTTTATTATCAGCTCATATAATCCTTCACAAGCAGTCATGTTCAATTATGCAGACCATAGCTTTCTTTAAATCAGTCTACAATCTCTCTGCTTAGTTGCTGTTTATTTTGATTTTTTGTTTTAATGTTGCTGATAACAAGCGGAAGCGATTGTAATATAAACTGCGTTAATCCTTGTAATGCAGCCGGGCTAAACTAAACATAAAGGCTTCCAACAAATGATGTCTATCTTTTAAGCCGTATACATTCAACAAATTCTATGTGTCGAGAGTTCAGCTAAAATGCATGATTATATCTGAAATAGGAAAATTATTGAAAGGCTTCCAACAAAATTCATAGACACAATTGACAGTTAAACCACGAATATGTACGTGCATGTGGCTGAAGCATGCGTACATGCATGAGCTGTTAAACCACGAACATGTACATGCATATGGCTGGAGACATACGTACATGCATGGGCTGCCTGGCAGCTTTTGCATGCATGTCTTTTTGTCGCATGAGCTAGTATCTACGTGTAGTAATGGACGCCTAAGACAGAATCATAAATATATTTAGCTCTGTCACGTATATTTTTTGTTTATACAGTTATTTTGGTTAACAGATAGTCAAAACCGAATTAATATTTATAAATTCAGTTAATTATATTTACTAACCGAAATTAGTTTCGGCTAATTCGGATTCAGTGTATTCGATTTCGGTGTTCGGTTTCGGTTTTTTATGCCCACCCCTACCCTTATGGCTCCCCCCATTCAAAACATTCTTCTTGACTTGGTCATCCACCTTGTGCCCTTCTTTCACAAAGTTTATCTTCTTTGGTGAAGTGGCATTATTCTTGTTGTTGTTTGGGTCAAAACCAACACCTTTCTTGGAAACATTCGTCTTTTGACGGGATAGAATCTCATCAAGAATCTTTCCCTTGGAGTAGGTGCACGGCGCTCTTTCTCGAGTTGCTATTTCAACTTCTTATTTTCCTCAATGAGGAGAGATTGATCAAAGGTAGAGTTAGAGGAACAAGAATCATGCTCAACAATAATTGGATTCTTCAATGTACCAAGAGCCTTCTCATAGGTCACTCGAAGTTGGTCATGGTTCTCCCCAAGTTTTATGAGCTCACACTTGACAAGAAATTTTTTCTTTTCAAGGTGATCAAGATCCTTGGTAAGAGAATCATGAGCAACCTCAATACTGTATCTTTCTTTGAAGCATTAAGCTCTTGGGACAAGGAATTAGCCCTATCAATATTGTCTATGTATTTTGCCTTATAAAGTTCAAAGGTATCAATTTGTTGTTTAGGAAGTGAAGCGGTGTTCTTTTCCTCGCATATCTCTTGCTCAAGAAGATCGAATCTTCATTTCTCATCATCGATATGAGATTTCAAGCTATCAACGGTCTCGTCACGTGAATTAACAGGTTCCATTAATTGCTTGACTCTAAATGCAAGGAAGAGACTTCATGGCATACATTTCTTGAACAGTGGGAACTTGACTCTATGTACGCACACAAGTTTTCGAGATAAATGAACATTTTATGTGGCTTGTTAAAGGTAAAATATTTGTGAATAGTCATGTTGCGTCATCGTTCCTTTTTATATGGAAAACAAAAAGTATTCTTTTTTCCTGAAATTTTGTGTGTGAACATAAATAAAATGTCCGGTTGTACCTATGAATATTTTTTTCATTTTTTTTGATATTTTAAATATGTTTTAAACAGTTGGTTCATTTGGACCTTCTGTATTGGATTTCCGCGTATTGTGTCCCTTAAATCTGGTGGGGATTACTCGAAAATTTTATGGTTTTAAATCGGTGGATAAATAACATTCTTATAAGTGTCAAATTCTCATTTATTCATTCATACTACATGTTAAAAGCTGATACTATGATTAGTCCCACATCGATTCTGAAATGAGATTTGGGCCAGCATATAAGAGTTTGGCTTTTTTTTTTGGCCCTTCACAAGAGTGATGCGCATGTGTTCCTCCTTACGCTGCCGCCCGCCACGGCGCGCGCGTCATGTTCTCCAACCCGCGCCACGCCTCCCGTGTGAACGGCGTTGACACGGCGGATCCAGCCTCCGGGCCCGGGCGCCAAGAGATATGAGCTGCCTGGGTGTGGATTAAGAGGAGGGGGATGTCTCCAAGAGCGGCGGCGGCGCGAGGGGGTGGCGGCGGAGCGGCCTCGGCCTGGCGGCGACGACGAATAACTACAACGACCGGCGTGAGGGGTGGTGAGTGCGAGCCGGTCGGAACGATGACTCAGGTGCGGTGCGGCCAGCTAGCAAGTCGCCGGGTGGGTGCTCCTCACAGCAGAGCATATCTCCGCTCTACGAGGAGCGTGGCCACGGCCAGCTGCCGGCCTTGGAGGTTGCTGCTAGGAGGCAAGGAGCTCTCCGGGGAGCTCGGCGGGGTCTTCGTCCGACCCATCGACGGCAGCAACGACAAGGGGGCCAGCCGGGTCGCCGTCGCCGTCAAGCGACTCAACCAGCGCGGCCTCCAGGTACGCTCCTACCCATCCTGTTTCCCCTGTGAATCAAATTCAACTGACTGATTGACAGGCAGTGATGTGATTCAGCATCTATAAATTGCCGCTGTAGTCAGTAAGGTGAACCCGAAATTCAGTACCATATGTTCAGGTGGCAGGAGAAGAGTTGGAGCCCAACAAACTAGTTTCAGATTATGCCTCTGAATTTGATTTCCATCCGGCAAGTGTAGATGAAATAATGGTTCGGGTACAAAACTGCATATGCTGTGTTGTTATTAGTGATGGAAGATAGAGTTGCACAAATAGCTGATGAAGAAACTTGAAATTTTTTACATAATAAATTTTGTAAGAAATCTACTCGTTTTAGTCATAAGATAGCCCATACAATTGTTATGATATAGACAGAATTGTTGAATCTGACTTGTTAGACTTTTGGTTGAAGTGATGCCACCAAGCAAAAGAGTGTTGACCTTATGAAGCGGAATTGCATTTTGTATCACATGACTATGAGCAGAGGGGGGATATTTTGAACTCCTGTAGACAACTAATTTTGAACTTGGCATTACAACAAACACTACAAATTCAGTGTACAGCTAAAAACACAGTACAGACGCCTCTAGTTTACAAATTCAGTTTACAGATTCAATGGACAGTAAGAGAAACACAACACAAATGTACTGATAATTCAGTTCACATGACAAGCTACACTGAAAATTCAGTTTACATGAAACAGTGTACTGAATGAACATGTACATGAACCAGTAAAATTTTCGGCTCTTCTTGCCTGTTATGAATCCCTTGTAAGACTCCAATTCGTCTCTGTCTGAAGTAAGACTAACCCGGCTACACTATACGTTTTCTCAGAACTCAGACCGCTGGCGGCGGCGGCGGTGGCGGAGGCGGGTGTGGGAATGGGTGGTTCCTGCAAAAGTAACAAAACGCCTTTATGAGCCGCAACTCTTGCTTAGGCAACTGGAGGTTCCCTGGAAGAACAGCGACGAGCTGCTCCGATCCGCCCCCCAGGTGATCGAGGTTGTGGTCCAGGCCAAGGCGCCGCTGGACCTCTGCCGCCGCTAACTTGAAGTTGCTTTGGCAACCAATCTTGCTGGGGACGCTTGGGGGGAAGTAGCCAAGCATCTCATTCCTCCATAACCTCAAGATCTTCTTACCCTTTCCTGTGGGTTCTGCAAGCAGAAAAGACTTGTGATTAAGCTTGAATTCATCCAGTGGAGACTGTGAAATTAAACTGAAATGTGTTGGATCATACCTTCAGGCTCCGGGTCTGGCACCACCTGCAACTCCGGCTCAGGCTCCTCCAGGTCCGGCTTGTCTGCCAGCGGCACCGGAGCGTCATCTGTTGGAAGCCCCGACGGAGGTTGCTCCTGAACCATCTCCGGCTTGTCTGCAAGCGGCACCGGAGCGTCATATGTTGGAAGCCCCGACGGAGGTTGCTCCTGAACCATCTCAGGCTCCTTGCAGCGTTTCAACCTCTTGGAGTGGGACGACGAGCCCATTGCTCGCGGTCGCGGGCCTGCAAAAAGCTAGGCGAATAAGAAGGAGGACCAGAAACTGGCAAGAAACTCTAGAAATTGGGATCGAATCGCTTCATTTCTTACTTGCGACGGAGGAGGGGGAGGAGGAGGAGGAGGAGGCTTCGGCCTTCTGCGCCGCCTGAAACGGAGACGGGATGCCCATCCAAAGCGTCTGCGCGCGCGTAGGCGGACCAGGAGCTGACAAGAAACACTACCATTTGATACACAATTCATGTACAGCAAGAAAGAACAACAAAGTCGTCCCGCATTGCTTACCATAGACGGCGGAGGCCTTCTGCGCCGCCTCGAAGGGCGTCGGGATTCCCATCCAAAGCCTCCCTGCGCGCGGTGGGACATCAAAAGGCGAAGGGGAGACACCCATCCAGCGTGATATCTTGGGCATAGAAGGTGGCTTCACGTCTGAACATCAAGAAACGGGACAGAAATTCAAGAACCTCTAAGAAGCTGGAGAATTAGCTCACCAGATAAGGAGAACGCTGCGGCCTGGTGCGAAGTATCACTTGCCGGTGTCTGGATGATGCAGCCGTTGTGGGAGGCGAATAGCTCGCCGCCCGTCATGTTCTCGCTGCCGCGAGGAGAGTCTGGCCTCGGCCTCGCCACTACAGCGTCCTTGTCAACTCCAGACATCCCTCCGCTGGCGGTGGGAAAGGAAGAAAGCGGCGAGGGAGGAGAAAGCAGGGAGTCGGAATCTAATCGAGCGATTTCTCCGGGAACGGCCGTGGTTCTTGGCCAGAATCGTGCGAGCAGGGGGGAGCAGAAGAAGAGGGAGAAGACTGCAGGCGCTCTGTACATTTATTTTGAGGTTGAAGGGGAAGAGGGGAAGGAGCTCTATGCACCGCGCGGTGCGGGCCCTTGCGCCGCGAAGATGGGCTGATGGAGATATCGGCCCATAAAGATTTCTCAAGTAGATTCTCTCAGTTGCTTTTGTTTTAGGCAATATTTTCTCCCGGGTTTTCCGATAGATGACGCTCCGACGCAGGCGTATGGGTGCCTCAACACGAGTTTTCCAAGGGCACACCGACGTAGAAACCTTGGCCAGAGATATTGATGCTCGTAGTATTTCAGTGGCTAGTGATTGTGCAAACGTTATCCGCAGTCTTGAGCAGGGTATGTTAGGGGTGTATGCTCATGTAGTCCGAGACATCGTAGATGCAAGGGCGGGTTTTGCTGATATGATTTCTCAGCATAAGTCAGGTTGTAAGTGGCAGCGGAGCCCACCGAGCCCACATACGCCGTCCGCGAAAAAAAGTCTAAATGGCGTAAATGGATAACCGTGAAAATTAAATGGCGTATGTGGAATAGCCACCAAGCCCACCGGGTCCAGTGGCGTTGTCTGCCCTCGCTCGCTCGCTTGTTGTCTCGAATGAAAAAAGGCTCCCTTGCTTCCTCCCCTACCTCCGACGGCAGGAGGCGACGCACCACCCCACCTCCCATCGGCTCTGCCTCCCCCAGCGCAAGCCCCTGCTCCGATCTGCGCTTCCTAGGATGACGACACCGGACACCATGGCCTAAGTATCTCCTTCCTCTCCGGTCGCCACCTACCGTCTCGCCTCGCCTCGCCAAATCCAACTCCGGTAATTTCTCTCTCTTGCTCATCTTCCCTTAGGAGGAGCTCTCCACATGTCTCAATCTTGCAGCGATCTATACTCTTCTGTTAGATCTAGACTTAGAGAATGTATCATGCTCAAATCTTAATTTCCTAGCATTTTGCTCTATATGCATTGAAGTTCTGCACGTCTTTTTCTTCTTTTTGTTCAATATAAAAATTGGTGTCTACCAATTATCATTAGTCCTATATGATCATGTCGACTGGTGATAGATGCTTTTTTATTCTAAAACTGATTTTCCAATCATGTCGAGTGTCACCACTCTGTTTTAATGAAAATTATGTATGTTGCATTGAAGATGATACTGAATGTGCATCTAACTTCTCAACGAATTTACAGAATATATATATGGTCACATGCAATTTTTGCAGAGCAATGGCTGGCACACCTGTGAAGTCATCACAACAAGAAGTGGTTACCGCCGGCGGGGAAAATTTTGGTGACGTTGACAACCAAGTGAAGCTCTTGGGTGACGTCGACAAGCAACTGAAGGTCTCATATGTCGTCAGTGGGCAAGTGAATGACTCAGGCCGGGAAGGTCATGAAGTGCACCACTCGGAGGATGTTGACAAGTAGAGGCAGGTGTGGGATGCCATGGATGAGAATAAGCAGATACAGGATGCTTTTTTTTGCGGGATATGGGATGCTGTTGACAAGCAGCGGAAGTGCGTCCCTCTCCCTCTTTATACTCATTTTTCCGTAACGTATTTTTTTATTGCCCATATATATTCGAGTAGGCAGATTAGAGATGCTTGAGGAAAACAGGAAGAAGCAGGAGGAGAGGAGGCAGAAGAAGAAGAAAAGAATGGACATAGATGTAAGGAGAAAGGAGCTAAAAAATAGGAGGAATAAGTCAACAAGGGTAATTTATTTTACTCTTACTTTAACAATTTGCATCAAGTCTAGCAAATCTTCTTATAGG
This sequence comes from Avena sativa, assembly GCA_916181665.1. Lineage (NCBI taxonomy): Eukaryota > Viridiplantae > Streptophyta > Magnoliopsida > Poales > Poaceae > Avena > Avena sativa. The sequence goes on from OV702297.1 coordinate 414,254,827, forward strand.
ACGTTGATGTGTCCACAAGTTGGAATTCGACCTACCTTGTGTTGGAGTCAGCATTTCCATTTAGAAAAGCTTTCCAAACTTTGGGGAAAGAGGACACAAACTACAAGTTTTGCCCATCCTCTCCAGAGTGGATAACAACAAAAACAATGTGTTCAATGTTAAAAACTTTCTACAGAGCAACACAAGTAGTGTCTGGTTCTACCTATCCTGCTTCGAATTTGTACTTTCATGAAGTTTGGAATGTGAAGTTGCTCTTGGAGAAATAAGCATCAAGAAAGGATGAAGCATCACGAAAAGATGGAGTTTGCAATGCAATGGTTGATCAAATGCAAAAGAAGTTTGATAAATATTGGGTAGAGTCTTATTTGGCAAACTCTATAGCGGTGATTCTAGATCAGCGATTCAAATATGATTTCATCAAGTTTCGACTAAAGCAAGCCTTTGGATCAGATGTTGCGAAACACTTGGGTAAGGTGGAAGCAGCCCTCCAGGGCCTCTTTAAGGAATATTCACAATTGTCGAAGTCATCGAATGAGTCAACACAAGGAGAACATATTGATGAGGTTGTGATGGAAGAAAATGACCCTCTAGCTGACTGGGACCTATACGAGAGCAAGCAGCGCCGGCCTACCAATGAGCTTGATATATATCTGCAAAAGGAAACCTTCCCTCGTAAAGATGATTTCAACATTCTTGAATGGTGGGCCCTTCACTCTTCGAAGTTCCCCGTCCTTTATTGGATAGCTCGTGATGTTCTTGCCGTGCCTGCTTTTGCGGTGCCATCTGAATCAGCATTTATTACCGGACAACGGGTTATAAGTGATTACAGAAGTAGGTTGAACAACGACACAGTCGAAGCCTTTATCTTCTTGCAAGATTGGCTCAAAAAATTTGAGTCACTTGCTGATATTGTTAATGATAATGATCTGTGAGGAGGTATGTTCTTTTTATATTGTTTTTTATGATATGTTGAGCTATGCTAGAATCAGGATACTATTTTAGTTGTTTCTACTTTGACTCCTCAAGATAAGGCTATATAGATGACTATTGGATGTAAGGTCCATCCTTCAAATGTTTTATCATGGTGAAGTTCTTGGTGGTGTCTAGTTTCTGTAAGTTATTAATTACGTATTGTCGTGCAAAACCAGATTGTTCTAAAAAAAAATTAAACTTCACAAAACACCTAAACTTCAGAAGTTGTATATTTATTGAAGTTTTTTCTTTTATCAAATGATGCATTCATTGGTAATTCTCCAGTACCACAAGATGTTCAATAAAGGATCTTAATCTGCTATTAGGATTTGGAAGCCATGAATGTATCAGCATGATCTGATCCGAAGCACCATTCTCTAGAGAAGCCCTACTTTTATTGTTAATCGATCTATAATTATGTTGGGCAGACATTGTAACCTGTTATTTTTGGCATGTAAATGGTCGAGGTCGAGAGTTCCCTAGTGTATAAAAAGCATTTATATGTTCTTGTTGCTACTGGTATTCATCAAAGTAGATTTTACAGATTTCTGCTAGTATAATATTTATTCTTGTTCATGTTGATCTCGAGTCTCCAGCTCACAGTTCTGTTCCTACTAGTATAAGATTTACTCTTGTTCATGTTGTAAAAAAAATCGGCTATACTTCTGTCTCATATATATGCATGCACACGAGAGATTGCACAGAGATGGCATCAGACAATAGATTGCACAAAGCAGGCATCAATAGAGCCTAGAGCATACGTCCAGCAAAATGTTAAAGCAATAGCCCGGAGCAGTGTTCGCGGCGCCGCTAAGCCACATGAAGCCGTCAAAAATCATTAGCGGTTGCCACAAAATCTGCTAATTCGCATATGTAGCCAAAGCGGCAGCTCCGTTAATCTCCGATGGACGCGCCGTTTACATCCTGAGGCATAAGCGTAGAGATTCAAATAAAGAGGCACATCGCCTAGCTAGGAGTGTGGTTTATCAGGACCCGGGTCGTCAAGTTTGGCTGGTATTTGTATTCCATCAGCGAGATTGAGTCTTATTAAGGGAACGAAGATCCTCTGACGTAGAGTGGGAAACTGGAGAGGGACGTTCCTGGTTCTAGTCCGCTCATCGCCCATCTAACGGCAGCAGCTCGAACTTTTGGAATTGCAGCGAGACAGCCGGCCCAAAGCCCAATTCAAGGAAGAGGCAACGGAAAAAGGCGGGCTCCAACTCAGGAAAATGCGCGAGAAAAAGAAATCACCGGAACCTGGAAGCGAGACGCTGCTCGTGTAGCCGACTTGGTCAGCGGAGCTGGGCGTGCGAGTGAAGGGGAGTCCTAGAATGGGCTCTGGGCCGGCTCTGCAGCAACGTCCCTCTGGAGTTTTCCCCTCTACATCACGTACTTTAAAACTTCCTTCTGGAAACAAGGCGCCCGACATCGGCAGATGTTAGCTAGAACACGATACTGTATGTTTTGGACTTCAACATAACACAACGTGTCAAAAACTAGTACGTAGTACATGCGGAAGCACCATTTGCATAAAGCAGTTCCCAGGAGAAAATATTGCCTTTTTTTAGGGGTCAAACCATCTCTATTATAGGAACAAAAACAATGCAAAAAAAAAACAGCGATCATGCATGATAGAAAGCAACAAGCTCTCCGAAGAGTTTTTTATAGTGTTCATCCTGAGTATTTTGTGTATGATGCCTTCTACTCCGTAGTAACCTTTGGCTGCTAAGGTATTTTAGCCTCTATTGATCAGTCTTGATATTTTAAAGTCTGCAGTATAGCCATGGCATCTTTTTCATATATTGATTGTGTTGAAGCCTTTTGCCCTAGACTTTTGTTGAAGAAAGATAGTGGTTTGCCCTTTTGGATCAAGATTGCTCCCAGGACAATGTTGCAAGCATCGGTCTCTAGCGATCGCGGAACAGGACAGGCCGCTAGCGGGCCCCGGGAGGATCGCATCCCGCGTGACGACGACCATAGCAGGAGAAATTGGGGACATATCACTGATACGGACGGGTGCGAAAGTCAACGAGCCGAATGTCAATGAGAGCATCGCGTCCACCGGCACTCCCGACCTTCGCGGAGCCGCGGGGTCGGACACGTGGAAGCGGAACAGCTCGCCAGCGAATATGAAGGCGGCCCGATGGCGCAGTGCTCGGGCGACGGTGACGCGAGAAACCGAGGCGACGAACACTCCTGTGCGGGGATCAGAGACCCGGAAGCGGTCGTCGTATGTAGAGACAGGCAGGTGAGGGCATTGCCGACGAAGAAGGCGTTTATGGGGCGCGCGCTTGGCGCCTGAGTCACCCATACCTGGGAAGACGGGTAGGCCGAGGCGGGTGCGGGCGAGCACACGGGAGCGCACAACTTCCATAGAATACGAGCCGTGAAGACTTCGTCGGGACGACAAGCGCGGACGACGTGGAACGCTTGCGCCGGGGCAACAGCGGGGGCTCGAACGCGTGGGGGAGAGGGATCAGGGTCCAGGGAAGGCAGCGGGGCGAATGATGGGGGAGACATCGTGAGGTGCGTCCGTGGACGAATCATTGCCGCTGAGAGGCGGGAGGGGACATCCTTACCACCGACGGGAGCGCCGGGAGCCGGCTGGAGAGCCTTGGCGCTCGGTGAAAGGATCGTATGGTCACCTAGAGGAGGGGTGAATCGGTTCTACTTCAATTTTTACTCTTTTTCAAGTTAGGGTTTGACACAAAGGTAAATTCTCTAGATTATGCAACTATGGTGAATTTACCTATATGTCAACCCAGCACAAACAACTAAGCAAGAACAAGATAAGTAGAGTGCGTTAAAGGATAGAAGTAACCAAAATGGAGCACGCGGAGACACAAGGATTTGTTTTCCGCAGTTCCTTCCTTTTGAGGGGAAGTACGTCTGCGTTTGGAGAGGGGGTGGTTTCAAACCACCAACGCCACGAGAGGCCTCCCTTGTTCTCCGGTGAACCTCACCCTAAGGGGATTGATTCACTTCTTCCACTATATCGACAACCTTCAAGGTGGAAGCCGACACATTTACAACAAGTTTGAGGCACACATCCACAACTGAATTGGAGGCTCCCAAATGCAAGAAAGTTGTCACAACAATCAAAGACAAGCTTGTAAGAACCAAATCAACAACTAGGGTTTCCAATGAAACACTAGAGCAAGGTCCCTCAAGTGAATGAGGGGGAAATTAAGATCTCTTTTGGTGAAGTTGTAGATCAAGGCTTCCTCCTTCGATTCTCCAAAGATCAAGAGGTTTGGATGGTTAGAGAAGGAGATATCTTTGATTTGGTGGCTCAGATTTAGGGTTCTTGAGGTTGGGGACGAGCAGCTTCCAAAGGTACAAGAAGGGGCCTTTATATAGCCCCCTGGAAATGTAGACATTGAAAATCACTTAACCCAGATAGTCCGGCAGAAATGACCCGGACAGTCCGGCCTGGCCGGACACTTCGGCCGCATCCCACCGGACACTCCGGCCTGGCAAAGTATCTAGCCAGAGTCTGGGTAGATTCAGGGTAGTGTCTGATATGGGACACAGACTGTTCGCATGCTTCGATGAAATCTTGATGAAATCCCAGGGCCGAAACTCCAGCGGATACTAGCCGAACATTCTGGCTGGGCCGGATACTCCGGGTCATATCGGTCGGACAGTCCGATAAAACTTGAACATCTGATACAAAATAATCCTGGGAACCTCTTTTCCCTTAGAGACAAGTAACAACAATATTCAACTGATAGCGTAGATATATCCAGAAACATTTAGCAGCTGATTAAACCTATCCAAGTGTTGTCAACAAAACATCAAAACAATATGAAGGGCATAAATTCCCTTTCAATCTTCCCCTTTTTGGTGTTTGATGGCAACCCAAGGATTTGCATATAGGATAAGCAATAATCATCACAACAAGAGGTTTACAAAATATAGGAAGACTCCCCCTAGATGTGTGACCATTTTCAATTTGCATTTGAATACAAGATCACACACCCTAGGATCAACATCCTCACCAGATTTTGTAACCAACATGATACGACATGATATCAAAATAAAGACTAGACAAATAGGCTAGGCATAACATAGTCTCCAACAAAACCGGGTACGCATGTCTTACCACACACAACGGAGTTCAACATAACATAGTTCACAACTGAATAAATATAGACACACAGCTTCAAAGAGGAAAATCGAAATAACGTGAAGCTTGTGCACCCATGCAAATCCCTGGTAGCAACCTAATATGGGGCTACTTCTCCCCCTTTGGCATCGAGACGCCAAAAAGGGAAAAGAGCACTATGAAAGCGTCCCAAACCAACTCTAGCCACTTTAGTCCTCCTCCTCCTTCTCGTCATCCTCATCGCTGTCCTCGTCCTCATCATCATCATCCTGAGCAGAACTCTTGCCGTGAGGGCGAGAAGAGGAAGACACATCCTCAAACATGGACCAATCCACACGCCCCTGACTCAAGTGACCATAGGAGAGTGTCCCATCTAAAGCCTGCTGTGAGGGATCAACATCCATGGGCTGGTTTATTCTCTTGAGTTCCTTCATGAAATTCCTGTTGGCCTTGTAGGCATCATACTGTCCATGGCGAATGTCAATGTTCTGACACAGGAGAAGCTTCTTCCACTAAGAAGCCTTCTTCACCTTCTTGTGCACTGATACGTTGGAAACGTATCTATAATTTTTGATGCTCCATGCTTGTTTAGTCTCTACTTTGCTTTACTTGTCTACACTTTGAGGTGCTTTTTACATGTTTTCTGGTACTAACCTATTAACAAGTTGCAACAGTGCCAGATGCCTGTTTTCTGCTGTTTTTGGTTTCAGAAAAGTTAGTAAAGAAATATTCTCAAAATTGGACGGGACGAAATACAAAGTCAATAACTTTCCGTGGGGAACAAGAAGTCCAAAGGAGAGCCCGAGGGGCCGGCCATAGGGGCCAGACCTCCCCTAGGCGGGGGTGGGCCCTAGCCCACGCCTGGCTAGGGTTTCGCCTCCCTGGCGGCCGCCTCGTTCTCCCCCTTCGCCTATAAGAAGCCCCCGATGCAGAAACTCTCAGCACCTGATCAGAAATCCACAAAACCGTTTGTAGACGCCGCCACCATCGTCCCTAGATCGGGGGGGATCTGAAACTCTTCCCGGCACCCTGCCGGAGGGGAGATCATCCCGGAGGCCTTCTCTCCGGTATGATTTGTGAGTAGTTCCACCTTGGACTATGGGTCCATGTAGTAGCTAGATGGTTGTATCTCCTCCTTTGTGCTTTCATGTATATATCTTGTGAGCTCCGTTCATGATCAAGATCTAATCTATTTGTAATCATGCATGTTGTGTTTGCGGGGATCTGATGGATATTGAGATTATTATGTTGGTTTGATTAATGGTTCTATCTTTATGATTCTATCATGTCTGTGTTGTTTGTGATCTTGCATGCTCTCCGTTGCTAGTGGTTATCTTGGCCAAGTAGTTGCTAGTGACTCCAAGAGGGAGTATTTATGCTCGATAGTGGGTTCATGCCTCTAGTTTCCAAGGGAAGTGACAATAATCTCTTCGGTTCTAGATGTGCTGTTGCTACTAGGGAGAAAACAACGGTCTCTTGTTCATGGAACATGTGGACTGTTTACCTTAAACACTTTGCTTAAAGCAGTTGTCTGTTGCTTGCAACTTAATACTGGAGGGGGGTCGGATGATAACCTGAAGGTGGACTTCTAGTCATAGATGCAGTTGGATTACGGTCTATGTATATTGTTGTATTGCCCAATCAACCTCATATGATCTTTTTGGATAGTAATTGCATTGTTATGCCTTGATCAGTCCCTGTCAATTGCCCTGCTGTAATTTGTTTACCCTTCATGCCATGTTGTTTATCTAAGGAGAGCACCTCTAGTGAACTATGGACCCCGGTCCAATTTTTACCATTGATACATCTTCCACTGTTACATGTTTACTTGCTGCAAACCATTGCCTTCCACACCATACGTTTAATCCTTTATTACAGCAAACCGGTGAGCTTGACAACCTCACTGATTCGTTGGGGCAAAGTCTTGAGTTTGTGTTGTGCATGTCTCCACGTTGCTTCCAACACCTGTGTGATGTTTCCTTCCTCCTTCTGGTTTGATAACCTCGGTCTCTACTGAGGGAAGACTTGCTGCTGTGCTACTTCACACCTTGCTCTTGGGGTTTCCAACGAAGCGCTCCTGCATCAACTTCAACCTCTTCCTCCCTGTCAGGCACGAGTGCATCATGCACTTCCTCTCTAGAGGTGTCAAAATGATATGCGTTTCCAGCATGCTTCATACGAGGGCCACGGATCGCAACTTCCTGCACCTTCTCAGACTCATCATCACTGTCATCATCATCTGTATCCATATCCTCATCCTCAAAATTATCATGAGACGGGGGATAGCCACGAGGTACCTTGGAGGAAGGGGCACCCTTTCTCTGAAGCTTGGCAGGAAGGTGCAGAACAAGCTCGTTGTATAGAAAGGGGGTCGCTGGAGTGTGGGCAGCTATGAGATTCATCACATAAGGGGCATAAAGAGGGCACTTCTTGTCCACAATGCACTTGTACAAGTCCCGATAGATGAAGTCCATGACATCAATAGCACCACCTGGATGGTTTGGTCCATGAGTATACACTGAGTGAGCATGGGACAAAAGATTAATTTATGTACCTCTCATCTCATTGTTGTTGCCCTCCTCTGGAGTGAGAGTGTGGCAAAACATGCGAAGCAGAATGTTGTAAATGAGCTTGATATTGGTGGTTTTCCCAACTACACCGTGCTATGAGTAAATAGGAGCCAACCTTTTCTTTTCATAGGAATGTCCATGAACATGCATCCTCATACCACTGGGAGCATTGGGATTGAAGGGCAAGCCAAGAATCTAAGCAAACTCTACCATGTTGGAATGACACCTTGTAGTGCCAGACATCCACTCATGGGGTATATCCACTATGTCGCCAAAAACAACTATGGCATAGAACTGCTAGACCAACTCAATATTGTATTCTTCTTTTGCTTGAAAGATGGTATGCAGCCCCATCTTCTCAGTCACCCAAAGAGCATCATAAAAGTAACTGTGAGCATGTAGCTTCTCAATATCCAACCACTTCATGGGGCACACCGGAGAGCCGAACCCAAAAACACATCAGAATAGAGAAGGATTTGTTCATTTCTCCAGAAACGATCATCATTAGAGGTGCGTGGCAGAGAATTGAAACCAAATCTGTCAAGGTAGTCAAGGTTTCAAACTTCATGCGCGTGGCTTCATCCCTTTTTAGTTTTCTGATCTTTTCTTGCTTTGTTGCAGTGATGGCGTCTCAGATCACTGTAGAGCTTCGTTGGGAACCCCAAGAGGAAGGTATGATGAGCACAACAACTTAGAAATGACTCAAAGGTGTTGCTAGCAACTTGGAAACCTGCACAACACAAACTCAAGACTTTGCCCCAACGAACAGTGAGGTTGTCAATCTCACCAGTTTGCTAAAAACAAAGGATTAAACGTATGGTGTGGAAGGTAATGGTGGCTTGCAGAAAGTAAATAGTAACAGTGGAAGATGTAACAATGGTAAAGATTGGACCGGGGTCCATAGTTCACTAGAGGTGTTATCCTTAAGATAAACAACATAACATGTTGGGTAAACAAATTACAGCGAGGCAGTTGACAGGACTGAGCAAGGCATAACAATGCAATACTAGACATTCATGATCCTATGAGATTCGATTGGGCATTACAACAATATACATAGACTGTCATCCAACTGCATCTATGACTAGTAATCCACCTTCAAGTTATCATCCGAACCCCCTCTAGTATTAAGTTGCAAGCAACGGATAACTACTTTAAGCAAAGTGTGTAAAGTAAACAATACAATTGTTCCATGAACAAAAGATCGTTGTTTTCTCCCTAGTAGCAACAACACATCTACAACCTTAGAGATTTCTGTCACTTCCCCAGATTCAATAGAGGCATGAACCCACTATCGAGCATAAACACTCCCTCTTGGAGTCAATAGCATCTACTTGGCCAAGATAGCTACTAGAAAGAGAGAGCATGCAAGATCTCAAACAACACAGACATGATAGAATCAATAAGATAAAACCATTAACCAATCTGACATAGTAATCTCAATATCCATCGGATCACCGCAAACACAACATGCATGATTACAAATAGATGATCTTGATCATGAACAGACCTCACAAGATCTAAACATGGTAGCACAAATGAGGAGAAACAACCATCTAGCTACTATATGGACCCATAGTCCAAGGTGGAACTACTCACACATCATACCGGAGGCTGGCATGGTGATGAAAAAGTCCTACGGGATGATCTCTCCCCTCTGGCAGGGTGCCGGGAAGAGCTTCTGATCCTCCCGATATAGGGACGATGGTGGCGGTGGCTACAGACTGTTTCGTGGAAGATTGATCGGGTCCTTAGGGTTTAGGTATCGGGAGCTTCTTATAGGTGAAGATGGAGGCCGAGGGGGTGCCTGAGGCGGATGCACCCCCCATGCGCAGGCCAGGGGTGTGACCCCCTCAAGGCCCTCCTCCGTCTCGTCTTCTGGTTCCGTGTTCCCCTCGGTGAAATATTGACTTTGGCATTTCTCCTGTCCAATTATGAGAATATTCATTTTCTGGCTTTTCTGGAACCAAAAACAACAGAAAACAGGCAACTGGCACTGTGGAATCTTGTTAATAGGTTAGTTCCAGAAAACATATAAAAATACCTCAAAGTGTAGACAAAGCAAAGCAAAGTTGATACTAAACAAGCATGGAACATCAAAAATTATCGATACATTTACGACGTATCAAGCATCCCCAAGCTTAACTCTTGCTCGTCCTCGATTAGGTAAGTGCTAAAATGAATAATTTTTTAGGTGACATGCACCATGAAAATCAAGATCAAACCATTTGCAAGCATTGAAAGCTGGGATCAAAGTACTCTAAACATGAGCATGAAAGGTGAAGTTCTAACAATAGGACAAAGTAACTATGCATGCGACGTGAAAGGATACAAACAAAGATTCATGAATAACAATGCATTGAAAGACGTTTGTTTGTTTTACATTTAGAAAACATAGCATAGTGGCATTCAGCTTGCCCCTCATGGAGTAGCAAAACATAAATGCATAAGACACCTTCAAAGTTCATAAGGGTGAGTAGATACAAATAGTTCAAGAGCAGGCAATATCAATAATATGAATCAATCAATAAGTTTTGGGACAATGCACATAGAACTAAGAATGACAACTATGCTCTCTTAATTGGTGCCTAAGATAGAAGGTGGAGACTCAATGTAATAGTGGAAGAAAGGCCCTTCATAAGGGAAACGGGGATTTCAAGTATCATAAAGAGCTTCCAAAAATTATGGTACTTGTTAGCTTTCAGCTCTCATTGCCCCTATCATAAGCATCTTGAAGTGATTAAGGTTAAAGTGAACAAAGTATGGAGTATATGCTTGACAAAGTATAAGTTGACAATCTCATGTCCCTTGAGTACGAGAGCCGCTCCTCATGCTACTCAACTTTAGTTACCGATAAGTTCTTGTCATAGTAAGTACGTACATGTGTATCATAGAGAACTGCCAATAGGGTACCCCTTGCCCAATGATACATGAGCTATCCCATATTAAAATGACAAGGCAAGCAGACAATAAGCATCTCAGCAATCTCTTATTTACCATGGGAAAATGGTGTTTTTTCTCTCTTTACTCTTTTCTGTGTCTTTTTATAAGAAGAAAGCTTCATAGATTGCTCACTATGGTGATGCTGCAATTTTCCACCATGATTAGGCATGGCTTAGGCTAGCGGCCCAGGCGTTTCTCTAGCATACATACATAACTCCATGGACTTACAAGCTCCCCTTTTATTTCACACCGACGACATCCGTAAACAAAAGGGTATGATATCAACTGGGTATAATGTACAGGTGCAATGTTGAAAGCGTTCCCCATGACAACATGGTTCTGCTAATTCCAACGTATAAGTGCAAGCATATACAACATAGATGACACAATGGTTCAAGTTTATTAGGGGCAAGAAAAATAAAGTGTTCCATCAAGTTTGTGAGAGCTTTAGTCACTAATTTTTCACACAAAAAGCGACTTTTTAATTGGAAGGTAGATAAAACAAGAATTTGCTTAAAATGGCGTAACACACCATGCATAGGAATTTATAGTGGATACTTTGGAATAACTTGGTTTCTTGGGAGTTGGATGCATGAGTAGAGCTTACTCAATACAACTGGAAGCTAGCAAAAGACTGGGAGCGACCAACTAAGATAGAAATAATGGCCATAATCATGCAGAGCGACAAAACATTACTAATCAAAGCATAAAGTGGTACCACAAGTCAAAAACTAAATGATCATAGAGGCTAAGGTGTCTTGTTCATAGTCATAACATGGTGTGAGCATGTGCCAAGTCAACCCAAACAAAGCATCAAAGGAGAATACCACAATACTATGCTTTTGTATTCTAAAACAACGCATGATTCTTTCAAGGCACACTAAGCAATCTCTATTGTTTGGAGCAAGTCATGCTACAACAATAATAACTAAGCATAATATAAAAACAACATCTAGTATGACATGATAAAGTCTAAGTCACAGTCAAAGCAAGCTCCTCTTGTACTACTAAAGCAAGAACTTCCTACTCCTTTCCAACACCAATCAACTTATTTGAAAACAACACAACGAAGACGGGGGTTAAACTACTTTATTCAAGCAAACTAAGCAAACAAAAACCAAAAACGAAAACTAAGACGCTCCAAGAACAACACAACTGTGCATGAAACAATAAAAACGAAGTGTCTAGAAAGACCTGAGATTTTTATTAATGAAGAAGGGGATGCCTTAGGCATCCCCAAGCTTTGACGCTTGTACCTCTTAAATATTTCTTGGGGTGACACGGGGTGGCATCCCCAAGCTTGAGATTTTGTCCATTCATCATCTTATTACATCATTCTTTCCTTACACCTGAAAATTTTCCTTCATACAAAACTTCACACAATCTTCATTAGCAACATTAGTGCATTCAAAAGATAATAGACCTTTGGGGTTTAGTTTTAAAACAGCAAAACTTTCATTAAAAACACAAGCTACTGTAGCAATTCCTTCAAAAATCTCAATTTCCCAAAAAGAACCCAAAAAGAAATCGATAGGAGACAAATGCAAATAATGGCAGAAATCTGTCAAAACAGACCAGCAGGTGAAAACCGATTTTTTTGAAAACCTTATGTTGCTTAATTCAAAAAGTGTTGAACTAACAAAATTTATCTAACAACCTGTGGCATAAGCACTAACAATTACAGCTCAATACGACATATAGAGATTTTTAACGAATTTTTACAGTGAAGCGCCGAAATGTGTTTCGGGACAACAACTTCCTCAAATCTTATTTCACTCTCATTAGAGGTTATTATTGGCACAAAAAGCAAATAAAAACGATAAGGAGAGGTTATTACAGAAGTAACAACTTCCAAGACTGAACTAAAACTTTTGGGTTATCTCCTAATAAGTACTTTTCTTTAACGCCTTTAAGTTAGACATAAGAAGCAATAATCAAGTATTTTCAAATGAAGAAGCATTAACATCAAATTTCTTGCTCCTACCTTTCTTACATTTCTTCTTATCTGTAGGAAATATATGATTGCTTATTGGAGAAGCAAAATGCATAATGCCTTTTCCCACATCTATTATTGCTCCAAGGTGTTTTAGTAGGGATCTTCCAAGTGTAATTTGTCCTTTTCCTGCACATTCAATAACAAGATAATCAGTAGACACCACCTGAGATTTTTGTAAATACACCCTCATCTATTCCAATGGGTAATATAGTTGCATTATTGGTAAGAGATATTTCTTTCCTCCTTCAGAAAGTCCCCAAAGATTCAAAGACTCGTAGATATCTTTAGGCATAAGACAAAATTCAGACATGATATCACAACGAGCATCAAAAGTTTCATTGTTTATAGCAACTTTTATTGTAGGAAACCATTTTGAAGGCTCAAAATTTACTGGAGCATAATCATGGTGCTCTCTAAGAATGTTATAGCAATCTTTCAAAGAAACAGTACTGATTTCAAGAGTGTTCAACCTAGCATAGATATTTATAAAGGAAGAATCAAACTTGCTAGGCAAATTATAAATTGTAATCAACTTATTTATGGCATCCAAAGCTTCATTCTCATTACATTGAAAAGTATATCTCCCTGCTACAGCATCCAAAGCATACCTATAACAAAGAGCAAGACCATGGTAGAAACTGCTAATAACTAAGCCTAGACTCATCTTAGGTTCAGTTTTTTCCTGTAAATCAGAAATTCTAGACCAAGCTTCTTTGAAATTCTCTTCACTTCCTTGTTTGAAAGTAAAGATCCTTTCCATAGGTGACACAGTGATTGGAACTACACCAGACATGGTAGCAACTAAAGTAGGAACTAATTTTTTTGTGTTTTTGATAAGAGAAAGCAAAACCAAGGAAACTAATTTTTTTTTATAATTTTTGATAAAAATAAGCAAGCAAAACAAAGCAAAAGAAACTAAGAAAAACAAAAATAAAGTAAAGAGAGTGGTTGTGAAGTTGTCCTTAATCCTCGGCAACGACGCTAGAAAACTCGTTGATGGCGGCTCAGATCACTCTAGAGCTTCGTTGGGAAACCCCAAGAGGAAGCTATGATGAGCACATCAATAAGTATTCCCTCAGTATGAAACCAAGGTTATCGAACCAGTAGGAGGAAAGAAACGACTCAAAGGTGTTGCTAGCAACTTGGAAACCTGCACAACACAAACTCAATACTTTTCCCAACAAACAGTGAGGTTGTCAATCTCACTAGTTTGCTGAAAACAAAGGATTAAACGTATGGTGTGGAAGGTAATGGTGACTTGCAGAAAGTAAACAGTAACAATGGAAGATGTAACAATGGTAAAGGTTGGACCGGGGTCCATAGTTCACTAGAGGTGTTCTCCTTAAGATAAACAACATAACATGATGTGTAAACAAATTACAATGAGGCAATTGACAGGACTGAGCAAGGCATAACAAGTTAATACTAGACATTCATGATCCTATGAGATTCGATTGGGCATTACAACAATATACATAGACCGCCATCCAACTGCATCTATGACTAGTAATCCACCTTCAGGTTATCATCCTAACCCCCTCCAGTATTAAGTTGCAAGCAACGGATAACTGCTTTAAGCAAAGTGTGTAAAGTAAACGATACAATTGTTCCATGAACAAAAGATCGTTGTTTTCTCCCTAGTAGCAACAACCCACCTACAACCTTAGAGATTTCTTTCACTTCTCCAGATTCAATAGAGGCATGAACCCACTATCGAGCATAAATACTCCCTCTTGGAGTCACTAGCATCTACTTGGTTAAGATAGCTACTAGAAACGGAGAGCATGCAAGATCTCAAACAACACAGACATGATAGAATCAATAAGACAAAACCATTAACCAATATGACATAGTAATCGCAATATCCATTGGATCCCCGCAAACACAACATGCATGATTAAAAATAGATGATATTGATCATGAACGGAGCTCACAACATCTAAACATGGTAGCACAAAGGATGAGAAACAACCATCTAGCTAATGTATGGATCCATAGTCCAAGGTGGAACTACTCACACATCATACCGAAGGCTGGCATGGTGATGAAGAAGGCCTCCGGGATGATCTCTCCCCTCCGGCAGGGTGCCGAGAAGATCGTGAGATCCTCCCGATCTAGGGACGATGGTGGCGGCGGCTACGGACTGTTTCGTGGAAGATTAATCGGGTCCTTAGTGTTTAGGTATCGGGGGCTTTTTGTAGGCGAAGAGGGAGGCCGAGGGGGTGCCCGAGGCGGCTTCACCCCCCCCCCAGGCGCGGGCCAGGCCTGGACGCGTGGCCAGGGGGTGTGGCCCCCTCGAGGCCCTCCTCCGTCTCGTCTTCTGGCTCCATGTTCCCCTCGGTGAAATATTGACTTTGGCGTTTGTCCCGTCTAATTCCGAGAATATTCATTTTCTGCCTTTTCTGGAACCAAAAACAACAGAAAACAGGCAACTAGCACTGTGGCATCTTGTTAATAGGTTAGTTCCGGAAAACATATAAAAATACCTCAAAGTGTAGACAAAGCAAAGCAAAGTTGATACTAAACAAGCATGGAACATCAAAAATTATAGATACGTTTACGACGTATCATGCATCACGCTCACGTGTTGACTGCCTGACCACAGAAGGATCCACAGGAGCATCTCTCTCTCTTCATCATATCGAAACTTGGAAGGACGAGGCTTTTGACCAGCCCAAGACCGGCGAGGACGAGAACCACCTATGAAATCAGAGGAGGAAGACAACATATGGGATAAGCACATTTATCTAGGAGATATCGAACAATAGCAGCAATCAAAGGAATATTGAATCTGCACAGACTGATTATTGCCGGACTGTCTGGGGAAAACACCTCGGAGACTCCGCATGGCCCAGACATTCCGATGCGTATGCACCGGACATTTCGGCTGGACTGGAGTGTCCGAAACATAAACGCGGAGTCTCCGGCTGGAGTCACGGTGTTTTCCTAGGGCAGTGCAAAGAGGATCAAACGGAGCAGATCGACATTTCTAGGACTACTGCTAGGGGGAACATTGCACGCATGAATGATGTAGCCATAGATTTAAGCAAGAAAGAGTCCTCAAAAACACATCTAAGACATGCCTAGAGAGAGAGAAGGGGAGGAACACTTTACCAGCATCCATGGTGGTCTTCACCGGAGGGGAATGGGTCCCAACGGTGAAGGAAAGGCGATGGCCAGCAGCAACGACTGGATCCGGGGTGGTGAGGCCCTCCTGGTGGTGCTCCTGGTCGAGGGACATCAGTTGGGAGGAAGAGGGAGTCGGGGAGGAGAAGAAGGACTGAACCGTCCACTTCCCCCTAGCCCCCTTTTACCAAGTTTGAGACTGCTCGGTCCAGAGTGTCCGGGCGATATGCGTCTGATGGCTCAGTTGATGTGGAGCCCGTTGGGAACCCCAAGAGCAAGGTGTGAAGCAGCACAGCAGCAAGTCTTCCCTCAGTAAGAAACCGAGGTTATTGAACCAGTAGGAGGAAGGAAACGTCACACAGGTGTTGCAAGCAACATGGAAACCTGCACAACACAAACTCAAGACTTTGCCCCAACTAACAGTGAGGTTGTCAATCTCACTGGTTGGTGTAACAAAGGATTAAATGTATGGTGTGGAAGGTGATCATGGTTTGCAGCAAGTAAATAGTAACAGTGGAAGATGTATCAATGGTAAAAATTGGACCGGGGTCCATAGTTCACTAGAGGTGCTCTCCTTAGATAAACAACATGGCATGAAGGGTAAACAAATTACAGCAGGGCAATTGACAAGAACTGAGCAAGGCATAACAATTCAATACTAGAAAAAATGATCCTATGAGTTTCGATTGGGAAATACAACAAGATACATAGACCGCCATCCAACTGCATCTATGACTAGAAGTCCACTCCACCTTCAGGTTATCATCCGAACCCTCTCCAGTATTAAGTTGCAAGCAACAGGCAAATGCTTTAAGCATAGTGTGTAAGGTAAACAATCCACTTGTTCCATGAACAAGAGACCATTGTTTTCTCCCTAGTGGCAACAACACATCTACAACCGAAGAGATTTATTTCACTTCCCTTGGAAACTAGAGGCATGAACCCACTATCGAGCATAAATACCCCCTCTTGGAGTCACTAGCAACTACTTGGCCAAGATAGCTACTAACAACGGGGAGCATGCAATATCACAAACAACACAGACATGATAGAATCAAATAGACAAAACCATTAATCAATCTGACATAGTAATCTCAATATCCATCGGATCCCCGCAAACGCAACATGCATGATTACAAATAGATTAGATCTTGATCATGAACAGAGCTCATAAGATCTATACATGAAAGCACAAGGAGGAGATACAACCATCTAGCTACTACATGGACCCGTAGTCCAAGGTGCAACTACTCACGCTTCGTACCGGAGAAGAAGGCCTCCGGGATGATTTCCCCTCCGGCAGGGTGCCGGACTTCAGATCCACCCGATCTAGGGACGATGGTGGCGGCGGCTACAGACGGTTTCATGGAGTTTTGATCGGGTCCTAGGGTTTCTGCATCGGGGGCTTCTTATAGGCGAAGAGGGAGGCCGAGGGGGTGCCCAAGGCGGCTGCACCTCCCCCTAGGCACGGGGTGGGCCCACCCGCGCGGCCAGGGTGTGTGGCCCCTTCGAGGCCCTCCTCCGTCTCTCCTCTAGACTGCGTGTTCCCCACGGTAAAATATTGACTTTGGCTTTTGTCCCATCCAATTCCGAGAATATTAATTTTCCGCCTTTCTGGAACCAAAAACAGAAGAAAACAGACAACTGGCACTGTGGCAACTTGTTAATAGGTTAATTCCAGAAAACATATAAAAACACCTCAAAGTGTAGACAAAGCAAAGCAAAGTAGATACAAAACAAGCATGGGACATCAAAAATTATAGATACGTTTCCGACGTATCAGCGTCGGAGTGTCCGGCCCGGCCGGAATGTACGGGCTGAACCAAGCAGAGAGTCCGAGCAAGCCAGAGACTCCAGTTTGTTCAGGGCGGGCAGTCCGGGGGTCTTCGACCAGAAACAAAATTTTAGGACAAATGTGTGGCAATATGAGCATGTTTTAAGGTGAGAATAGGCCTGGGATTAGAAGTTATACTGTGAAGAACCAAGAATTCGTAAATATCAAATAAAGTGTCAAATAAATCTCCAAATCAATTGAACCAAGAACTGACTCTTCATAAAGAAGAGAGCGGGGGCCGAGTCCACCGTGTAATAGTTTGTGGCATGACACCGCGAAGAATTATCCTTGGGTACATAGCCACTACTCATCAATGAAGCTCGCATATCACAAAATGATATTAAGATAATTGATTTTCTTAATGTTGGCATTATGGGGGAGGGATAGCCCAATGTATTAGGACCACACTACCCCTATCTCTATCCGTACACCTAAACCAAATAAGGATCAACACATAGGTGAGTATGCAAGGTGATCAAGTCAAGCTCCTTGAATCTACGATATTTAGTCCATTCCTCAAATAACAAAACCTTGCTTCATCAAGTGGATTCGTGAATATGTTTGCACGTTGGTCTTTGGTTGAAACATAGGATAACTCAATATCTCCTCGAGCAACATGATCTCTAATAAAGTTATGACGAATCTCAATATTCTTTGTCCTTGTATGATCCACCGGGTTGTAGGAAATCTTGATAGCACTTTCATTGTCACATAGAAGAGGCACTTTGTCACAATGGACACTTTATTCCTTTAAAATTTGCCTCATCCATAGTGATAAGTTGTAAACGTATCTATAATTTTTGATGCTCCATGCTTGTTCTGTACCAACTATCTTATGTTTTGTCTACACTTTGAGGCATTTTTATACATTTTCTGGAAATAACCTATTAACAAGATGCCATAGTGCCAGTTCCTGTTTTCTGCTGTTTTTGGTTTCAGAAAACCTAGTAAAGAAATATTCTCAGAATTGGACGAAACCAAAGCCAAAGTTCCTATTTTTCCAGACACTACACGAAGTCCGAAGGAGAGACGAAGAAGTGCCACGAGGCAGCCGCACCAGGGGGCCACGCAGGTCCACCCTAGGCCACGCCGCCCTATGGTGTGGGCCCCTCGGGCGTCCACCGACCTTGCCCCATCGCCTATATAACCCCCTGAGGAGAAAACCCTAAGGACCCGATAAGAAATCCACGAAAAATTCCGTAGCCACCGCCACCATCGTCCCAAGATCGGGAGGGATCTGAAGCTCTTCTCGGCACCCTACCAGAGAGGGGAGATCATTGTGGAGGCCTTCTTCATCACCATGCTAGCCTTCGAAGTGATGCGTGAGTAGTTCATCCTTCGACTATGGGTCCATAGCAGAAGCTAGATGGTTGTTTATCCTCTTTTGTGCTATCATGTTTAGATCTTGTGAGCTGCCTATCATGATGGATATTGAGTACTATGTCAAGATTGATTATTGATTCTATCATGTTTATGTTATTTGTGATCTTGCATGCTCTCCGTTGCTAGTAGTTACTCTGGCCAAGTAGTTGCTTGTGACTCCAAGAGGGATTATTTATGCTCGATAGTAGGTTCATGCCTCTAGTAATCTGGGGGAGTGACAGAAACCTCTAAGGTTGTAGATGTGCTATTGCTACTACGGAGAAAACAACAATCCTTTTGTCCAAGGGAAATTGTATTGTTTAATTTACACACTTTGCTTAATGCAATTATCTGTTGCTTGCAACTTAATACCTGAGGGTTGTTCGGATGATATCCCGGAGGTGGATTATTAGTCATAGATGCAGTTGGATTATGGTCTATGTATTATGTTTTAATGCCCAAATGAATCTCATAGAAATCATCATGCCATGTACATGCATTGTTATGCTTTCTCTATCTGTCAATTGCCTAACTGTAATTTGTTCACCCAACATGTTATTTATCTTAAGGATAAACACCTCTAGTGAACTATGGACCTCGGTTCATTCCTTCCCACTGATATTCAATCTATTGTCTACTGTTTACTTTCTACAATTACTACAAGCAATTACTTTCTTCCACACTATACCTTTAATCCCTTGTTTTTCAGCAAACCGGTGAGCTTGACAACCTCACTGTAAGTTGGGGCAAAGTATTTTGGTTGTGTTGTACAGGTTCCACGTTGCTAGAAACACCTTAGGAGCTGTTTCCTTTCTCCTACTGGTTCGATAACCTTGGTTTCACAACTGAGGGAAAAAATGCTACTATGCTCATCATACCTTGCTCTTGGGGTTTCTGAACAAGATCTATAGTAACCGAGCTACATCAAGATTTTCTGGCACCATTGCCGGGGAGATACAGGACAACTTCAATCTCTTCCTCCTCGTCGAAAAGATTTTCTAAGAGAAAGAATATTTCTGCAAGGGGAGTCTCTCACAACCAATCTCTTTACTTTGTTTTTGTTTCTTTAGTTTTGTTTGGTTTGCTTCTTTTTATCAAAAACACAAATAAATTAGTTCCTACTTTAGTTGCTATTTCTGTTGGCTTGCTTTAATCTTGCAAAAATGAATACTCCTGAAAACACTAAGTTGTGTGACTTCACTAGCACAAACAATAATGATTTCATTTGCACACCTATTGCTCCACCTATTCCTGAAGCTACTTTCTATGAAATTAAACCTGCTTTGCTGAATCGTGTTAAGAAAGAACAATTCTTTGGTGCTCGTACTGATGATGCTGGTACTCACCTTAATAATTGTGTTGAACTTTGTGAGATGCAAAAATATAAGTAAGTAGATGGAGATATTATTAAGCTTAAATTGTTTCCTTTCTATTTAAGAGGAAGAGCTAAAGATTGGTTGTTATCCTTGCGTAAAAATAGTATTGATTCTTGGATTAAATGCAAAGATGCTTTCATTGGAAAATATTATCCTCCTGCTAAGATTATATCCATGAGAAGGGACATAATGAAATTTAAACAATTTGATAATGAACATGTAGCTCAAGCTTGGGAAAGAATGAAATCTTTAGTGAAGAATTTCCCGACTCATGGACTGACTACTTGGATGATTATCCAAACCTTTTATGCAGGACTAAATTTTTCTTCAAGAAATCTGTTGGATTCGGCTATTGGAGGTACCTTTATGACCATCACTTTGGGTGCTGCAATAAAGCTCCTTGATAATATGATGATTAATTATTCTGAATGGCACACTGAGAGAGCTCCATAAGGTAAAAAGGTAAATTCTATTGAAGAAACCTCCTCCCTGAGTGATAAAATTGATACTATTATGTCTATGCTTGTTAGTGGAAAAGCTCATATTGATCCAAATAATTTTCCTTTAGCCTCTTTGGTTACTCAAGAAGAACAAGTTGATATGAACTTCATTAGAAGTAATAATTTTAGCAACAATGCTTATGGTAATAATAATTATAGGACATACCCTTCTAATAATGGTAATGCTTATGGAAATTCCTACAACAACAATAGAAGTGCACCCTCTGAACTTGAAGTCATGCTTAAGGATTTTATTAGTAAACAAACTGCTTTCAATAAAACTGTTGAGGAAAAACTTGGAAAGATTGATGATCTTGCTTCTAAAGTTGATAGTCTTGCCCATGATGTTGAACTTCTTAAATTAAAGGTAATGCCTCATGATGTTAAAGAAATCAAGACTTTGAATGCCATACAAGTTAGAATTGATGAAAATGTTAAGATGTTAGCTAAATTGCATACTAGGTGGGTAAGAGAAGATGAAATTGCAAGAAATAATAGTATGACTAAAATTTGTACTATTACCACTACTAGTAATGTTGATGCTAGCAAACCACCTAAAGTCCCCATTCCTTTTGCAACATTTCCTAAACCCAATGGAACCTTTTCCAATAAAAATGTTGAATTTTTTTGAAATATGGGAAACTATAGTTCTACTACTTTGAATAATATTTTTGATTTTGATCTTGATGGTTGCAATATTGCTGAAGTAATTATGTTCTTGCAAAAGCTTGCTAGAAGTCCTAATGCTAGTGCTATGAATATGGCTTTTACAAAACATATTAAAATGCTCTCATGAAATTTAAAGAACAAAAATTGAAACATGAAGCTTATATTCCTATGAAATTAGAAGATGGTTGGGAGCCCATCATTAAAATGAAAGTGAATGATTTTGATTTCAAAGCTTTATGTGATCTTGGTGCTAGTGTCTCTATTATGCCTAGAAAAATTTATGAAATGCTTGATTTACCACCATTGGAAGATTGTCATTTGGATGTCCATCTTAATGATAATGCTAAAAAGAAACTTATGGGAAGAATTAATAATGTTCTTAGTATGGTTAAACATACCTTTGTCCCCGTTGATTTCTATGTTTTGGATATTGAATGCAATGCTTCTTGTCATATTATCTTGGGAAGACCTTTTCTTAGAACTGTTGGTGCCATTATTGATATGAAAGAAGGCACCATTAAATATCAACTCCCACTCATGAAAGGTATAGAACACTTCCTAGAAAAAGAAAGAAGCTATATTTTGATTCTCTTATTGGAACAAATATTGATGTTGATGCTTCTTCATTTGAAAATACTTGATTCTTGCTTTCTATGCCTAGCTGAAAGGCGTTAAAGAAAAGCAATCTTGGGAGATAATCCAATTTTTATTTCAGTAATTTTTTCTTTTGTTGAGTCTTGGAAGTTATTGCCTCTGTAATAACCTCTCCTTATCCTTTTTGTGTGGTTTTTGTGCCAAGAATAACCTCTAATGAGAGGGAAGTAAGATTTGGGGAAGTTGCTGTCCCGAAACAGATTTATGTGCCTCGCTGTAAAAATTAGTGAAACATCCCAAAACGTCGGATTTAGCTGAAATTTTTTGTGCGCATGCCCCTGGAATTTACACAACTTCCGTTAGTTTTGCACTTTTCGATTTGATCAACAGAATATTTTCAAAAAAATTGGTATTTACCTGCTGGTCTGTTTTGACAAATTTCTGCCATTATTTGCATTTGCCTCTTAATCGGTTTGTTTTTGAGTTCTCTTTGATCACTTGAGCTTTTAAAAGGAGTTGCTATAGTAGATTATGTTTTAATGGATGATTTACTTGAGTTGAAACTGAACCCAAAGGCTTATTATCTTGAATACACTAATGTTGCTAATGAAGATTGTGTGAAGTTTTGTATGGAGGAAATTTTCAAGTGTAGGGATAGAATAATGTGATGAGATGAAGTATGGAAAAAATCTCAAGCTTGGGGATTCCAAAGGCATCCTCTTATTCATCAATAAAATCTCAGTTCTTCTTTCAAGACAATTTATTTTTATTACCTTATGCATAATGTGTTGTTCTTGGAGTGTCTTTGTTTTTGTTTTTAGTTTACTTTTGCTTTGTTTGCTGCAATAAATTGGTTGGACCCCAACAAACCTATTTTGGAGAAGTCACACCTGGTTCTTTATTGCCTAGAACACTCTAGTTTGCACTCTTAATGTTCTGTAAGTGTTCTCTTTTGCTAGCACTGCGTGTAGCTTTAGTTTTCTTCTTATTTTTGCTTAGAACTTTTTAGTTCTTCTTTGTAGTTAGGTGAGACAAGCTCTCAGATATTTATTGATTATTATCTTTGTGAGTTGTTTCAAATAAGTCTATTGGTCTTGGAAAAGAGTAGATTGTTTCATGCTTATAGTGGTACAAAAGGAAGCTTGTTTTGACTGTGACTTAGACTTTACCATGTCATGTTAGATGTTGCTTTGACCATATGCTTAGTAATTATTGTTGTAGCATGATTTATTTCAAACAATCGAGATTGCTTAATGTGCCACGAAAGAATCATGCATTGTTTTAGCATACAAAAGGATAATATTGTGGTATTCTCCTTTGATGATTTATTTGGGTTGACTTGGCACATGCTTACACCATGTTAAGACTATGAACCAGTCACCTTAACCTCTATGATCATTTAGTTTTTGACTTGTGATATCACTTTATGCTTTGATTAATAATGTTTTGTCGCTCTGCATGATTATGACCATTATTGCTCTCTTAGTTGGTCGCTCCCAGTCTTTTGCTAGCCTCCACCTGTACTGAGTATGAGCTATACTCGTGCATCCAACTCTCAAGAAACCAAGTTATTCCAAAGAGTTCACTATAAATTCCTATGCATGGTGTGTTACACCATTCTAAGTATATTCATGTTTTATCTATCTTCCAAATTAAACTTTTGTTATGTGAAAATTAGTGATTAAAGCTCTCACGAACTTGATGGCACACTTTATTTTCTTGCACTTAATAAACCTGAACCATTGTGCCCATCTATGTTGCTTATATGCTTGCAAATTATAAGTTGGGAGTTAGCAGAACCATGCTGTCATGGGGAACGCTTTTAACACTATACATATCTATCAAGTTGATATCATGTTCTTTTGTTTATGGATGCCGGCGGTGTGAAATAAAAGGGGAGCTTATAAGTCCATGGAGTTTGTATATGTGTTAGAGAAACGCCTGGGCGGCTAGCCTAAGCCATGCCTAATCATGGTGGAAACTTGCAACATAACCATAATGAGCATTCTATGAAGCATCTTCACAAAAAAAATAGAAAAAGAAGAAAAGAAAAGAAAAAGAGAAGAGGAAAAAACCATGCTCATGGTAAATAAAAAGATCGCTGAGATGCTCATTGTCTGTTGCCTTGTCATTTTGATATGGGATAGCTCATGTGTCATGGGGAAAGGGGTACCCCGTTGGCGGTTCTCTATGATACACATATACTTACAATGACAAGAACTTGCCTGTGACTAAAGTTGAGTAGCATGAGGAATGGTACTCGTACTCAAGGGGTATGAGATTTTCAACTTGTGATTTGTCAAGCATATAAATAATATTTGTCTCACTTTAACCTTAATCACTTCAAGATGCTTATGATAGGGGCAATGAGAGCTCAAAGCTAGTAAGTACCATAATTTTTGGAAGCTCTTTATGAAACTTGAAATCCCTGCTTCCCTCTACGAAGGTCCCTTCTTTTTACTATTTGTTGAGTCTCCATATTCTATATTTATGCACCAATTAGTTGTCATTCTTAGTTCAATGTGCATTATCCCAAAACATTTTGATTGATTCATAATTATGGTATTGCTTGTTCTTAAATTATTTGTATCAAGTCACCCATATAAACTTTGAAGGTTTCCTATGCATTTATCTTTTGCTATTCCATGAAGGACAAGCTGATTACCACTCTTGCTATGTTTTCTATATGTGAAACAAACAAATGTCTTTCAATGCATTGTTATTCATGAACTTTGTTTGTGTGCCTTTCATGTTGCAACATAGTTGCTTTGTCTTATTGTTAGAAATATATCTTTCATGCTTATGTTAGAGTACTTTGATCCCAGCTATCAATGTTTTACAATACCTTGAACAAGATTGTTATGGTGCATGTAACCTCAAAAATTATTCTTTTTATCACTTAGCTACTCGAGGACGAGCAGGAGTTAAGCTTGGGGATGCTTGATACGTCGTAAATGTCTCTATAATTTTTTATGCTCCATGCTTGTTTTGTACCAACTATCTTATGTTTTGTCTACACTTTGAGGCATGTTTATACATTTTCTGGAAATAACCTATTAACAAGATGCCATAGTGCCAGTTCCTGTTTTCTGCCGCAGAAAAGCTAGTAAAGAAATATTCTCGGAATTGGACGAAACCAAAGCCAAAGTTCCTATTTTTCCAAACACTACACGGAGTCCGAAGGAGAGACGAAGAAGCACCACGAGGCAGCCGCATCAGGGGGGCATGCGGGTCCACCCTAGGCCGCACCGCCCTATGGTGTGGGCCCCTTGGGCGTCCACCGACCTTGCACCTTCGCCTATATAAACCCCTCGAGGAGAAAACCCTAAGGACCCGATCAAAAATCCACGAAAAAGTTTGTAGCCGCCGCCACCATCATTCCTATATTGAGAGGGATCTGAAGCTCTTCCTGGCACCCTGCCAGAGAGGGGAGATCATCCCGGAGGCCTTCTTCATCACCATGCCAGCCTCCGGAGTGATGCGTGAGTAGTTTATCCTTGGACTATGGGTCCATAGCAGCAGCTAGATGGTTGTTTCTCCTCTTTTGTGCTATCATGTTTAGATCTTGTGAGCTTCCTATCATGATCAAGATCATATATTTGTAATCCTACATGTTGTGTTTGTTGGGATCCGATGGATATTGAGTACTATGTTAAGATTGATTATTGATTCTATCCTGTCTATGTTATTTGTGATCTTACATGCTCTTTGTTGCTAGTAGTTACTCTGGCCAAGTAGTTGCTTGTGACTCCAAGAGGGAGTATTTATGCTCGATAGTAGGTTCATGCCTCTAGTAATTTGGGGGAGTGACAGAAACCTCTAAAGTTATAGATGTGTTGTTGCTACTAGGGAGAAAACAACAATCCTTTGTCCAAGGGCAATTGTATTGTTTACTTTACACATTTTTCTTAATGCAATTATCTGTTGCTTGCAACTTAATACCTGAGTGTTGTTCGGATGATATCCCGGAGGTGGATTATTAGTCATAGATGCAGTTGGATTATGGTCTATGTATTATGTTTTAATGCCCAAATGAATCTCATAGAAATCATCATGCCATGTACATGCATTGTTATGCTTTCTCTATCTGTCAATTGCCTAACTGTAATTTGTTCACCCAACATGTTATTTATCTTAAGGATAAACACCTCTAGTGAACTATGGACCTCGGTTCATTCCTTCCCACTGATATTCAATCTACTGTCTACTGTTTACTTTCTGCAATTATTACAAGCAATTACTTTCTTCCACACTATACATTTAATCCCTTGTTTTTCAGCAAACCGATGAGCTTGACAACCTCACTGTAAGTTGGGGCAAAGTATTTTGGTTGTGTTGTGCAGGTTCCACGTTGCTAGAAACACCTTGGGAGTTGTTTCCTTTCTCCTACTGGTTCGATAACCTTGGTTTCACAACTGAGGGAAAAAATGCTACTATGCTCATCATACCTTGCTCTTGGGGTTTCCCAACAGGCTCTACAGTAATCGAGCTACATCACACAGCAATTGAGTGCAAGCACTAGCAGCTGCCACATATTCGGCTTCGGTGGTGGAGAAAGATATACAATTTTGCTTCTTAGAATACCAACACACCAAGGACCTACCAAGGAATTGGCAATCCCCGGAGGTTGATTTCCTATCATCCTTATCACCATCCCAATCTGAATCTGTGTACCCACATAGAGAGAATGTTGAGCCCCTAGGATACTATATACCATAGTTTGGGGTATGAACCAAATATCGAAAGATTTTTTTGACCGCAATCAAATGGCTTTCTTTAGGAGCCACTTGATATCTTGCACACAGTCCTACACTCAACACAATATTGGGTCTAGATGCACAAATGTAAACCAAAGAACCAATCATGGACCGGTATACCTTTTGATCCACATCTTTACCATTTGGATTTAGTTCAAGATGAGTCTTCGTTTCCATGGGAGTGGGAGCTCCATTGAGGTCTTTCATGTTGAACCTCTTGATCATGTCATGAGTATACTTGGCTTGATTGAAAAAGGTTCCTCCTCGTACTTTCTTAAACTCAAAACCAAGAAATACCCTCAACTCCCCCATCATAGACATCCTGAACCTATTAGTCACAAGCTTTGAGAATTCATCATTAAAAGCTTTATTAGATGAGCGAAAGATAATATCATCAACATATATTTGGCATACAAAAAGCTCCCAATTAACCTTCCTAGTAAAAAGAGTGGGATCAATTTTCCCAACCTCAAACCCACGGTCTAACAACAACTCTCTAAGGTGCTTGATGACCCACAAGTATAGGGGGTGTATCGTAGTACTTTTGATAAATAAGAGTGTCGAACCCAACGAGGAGCAGAAGGTGTTGAAGAGCGGTATGGATCAGGGATTCACTGTAAATACTAGCAAACAGATTTTTAGGGTTTTTTGGTAATGCAGATAAATAAAGTGCGAGTAAATAAAAGATAATAATAATAATAGAAGCGAGTGGCGCAATCCTTTCTTCATCAAAGGACAATCCGGTTTTATTACTTATGATGACCAAACATTCTCGAGGACACATGGGAATATTGTCGAGTGATTTCGCTTCATATAGTCTATTAATCTTCATTGCTTGGATAAGTGTTATGTGGGTGAACCTATGCTAATGTACTGCCCTAACTTGGACTAGTACATACTTGTGATTATACCCCTTGCAAGCATCTGCAACTACAAGAAAGTAATTAAGATAAAAACCTAACCACGGCCTTAAACTCTGAGATCCTACACTCCCTTATGCAATGGTTTCCTAACGGGGGTTTAGGTTTCTGTCACTCCGGCAACCCCATAATTAGTAGCCAAATACACAATGCATTCCCCAAGGCCCATAAAGGTGAAGTATCATGTATTCGATGTTCACATAACACCACTAGAAGAATAACACCATAACTTAAATATCAAACCATTAAATATTACTCAACATAATTCCACTACTAACAACATGACTTCTCCCATGTCCTCAAGAACTAAACGAACTACTCAGGAGACATCATATGGATCAAGATCAGAGATGAAATAATGATAAGTAACAATATGAACATGAACAATAATCCAATGGTTCCACTCAATAGCATCAACTACAACAAGTAATCAACACCGGTAAAGTTTCCCCTATGAACTATGCAAGATTCAACCCAATTGTTACAGTAGTATGGCATGGTGGTGCTGGTGCTGGTGGAGATGATGATGATGATGACGATGATGATCCCGAGGAAGCCTAGCTTGATGACGATATCGATGGCGATGATCTTCCCTCTCTGGGAAGGAATTTCCCCAGCAGATTTCTGCATGCCGAAGACCTCTTTTTCTCTTTGTAGTTTTCCGCCCCGCAGAGGCGGCGGAATATTTCTCTGATGGCTTCCTTAGTCTTAGGTTTGGGGGGGGGTAGATATACGAGAAAGGGCGGCTCTAGAGGTGGACCAGGGTGGCCACACCACCTGGTGGCGTGGTGCAGGGGGACCGCGCCTAGGGGTGGTGTGGGACCCCTGTGGCCCATCTCCACTCCATCTTCTGGCTTTCTTCGTCTTTTGGAAAAATAGGAATTTCCGTATATTTTCTGGGATTTTCTGATCTTCGGAGATATTGCATCTGGACAACGCTTATTTCCATCAGAATCCTGATCACCAAACATGCAAAATAGATGAAATAACATAAGTATCATCTCTAAATACGAAATATATCAATGAATAACAGTAAATTATGATATAAAATAGTGATGCAAAATGGACGTATCAACTCCCCCAGACCTCGCTTGTCACCAAGCGAAAACTGAACTCAGTAAACATGACCACAGGTTTATGGAGTGAAGTGTCGATAAAGAGAATACGAACAAGAAGCATCACATTTACCAATGCACAAAATCATAATAGAAAGCAACTCACTCTTATATAACTTAACTTGCAATTAGTAACGGAGTCACAATAAAGGTGCACAAAGAAAATCATAATTGGTAATGCAAACTTTGTTCTTGGTCAGAGAACAGTTAACAAATCATACTTATTTTTTAGCAAAGATTTTATAATGAAGCTTATATTGCAGGAGTCTCTTGCTCAAACATAACGTTTTTTTCACCAACAATGATAGCTTTCAAAGTGAGCATTGTGCAAAACAAGGAACATAAGAACATGATTGAATAAATTAACATATAGATGATTGAATCACAACAACTCAAATGCTTGCTTGAGATAGAGATGAATAGGTTTACTGACTCAACATAAAAGTAAAAGATAGGCCCTTCGTAGAGGGAAGCAGGGATTAACAAGTTTCATAAAGCTTCCAAAAATTATGGTACTCATTAGCTTTGAGCTCTCACTGCCCCTATCATAAGCATCTTGAAGTGATTAAGGTTAAAGTGAGACAAATATGAGTTATATGCTTGACAAATCACAAGTTGAAAATCTCATGCCCCTTGAGTACGAGTACCGTTCCTCATGCTACTCAACTTTAGTCACAGGCAAGTTCTTGTTATTGTAAGTATATGTGTATCATTGAGAACTGCCAACGGGGTATCCCTCGCCCCATGACATAGGAGCTATCCCATATCAAAATGACAAGGCAACAGACAATGAGCATCTCAGTAATCTTTTTATTTACCATGAGCATGGTTTTTTTTTTCTGAAGATGCTTCATAGAATTCTCATTATGGTTATGCTGCAAGTTTCCACCATGATTAGGTATTGCTTAGGCTAGCCGCCCTGGCTTTTCTCTAACACATGTACAAACTCCATGGACTTACAAGCTCCCTTTTTATTTCACACCGTTGGCATCCATAAACAAAAGAACATGATATAAACTGAATAGATATGTGCATTGTTAAAAGCGTTCCCCATGACATCATGGTTTTGCTAACTCCCAACTTATAATTTGCAAGCATATAAGCAACATATATGGGCACAATGGTTCAAGTTTTTTAAGTGCAAGAAAATAAAGTGTGTCGTCAAGTTCGTGAGAGCTTTAATCACTAATTTTCCCATAACAAAAATTTAATTTGGAGGATAGATAAAACTCAAGAATTTACTTGGAATAGAAACGATGATAGTAGGTAGATATGGTGGACACATATGGCATAGATTTTGGTTCAAGGTTTGGATGCACGAGAAGCATTCCCTCTCAGTACACGTTTTTGGCTAGAAAGCATAAGAGTTGAGTGAAACAAGCAAACATACATGTGATAGAAATAATCATGCAATCTTCCTTAGAAGCACAAACGATCTTAATTTGAGAATACTAAGCTTATGAGGCAATCAAGAAAGAAAGATAATGAAACATATCTATAAGTACTTTTTCTCTTTTCTTCTCAAACTTCCAAAATATTGTTGCTACTGACCAATGCTAAGTTTGCCAAAACCAACTAAATTTACTTGATGCTCCCAAAGTGATACCAATACCAATCAACAAGATTAATCATATAACATAAATTGCAAACTAAAATAAGATGTGCAAAAAAGTAAATAATAAAACTTCTCATTAGTACTCTATAACAACACTCACACCAAGGGATACATAGATAATCAACTAGAGGAGAGATACTTCCACACTGCAAACCATCCTATATGATAACTTCTCTACTCATGATATGACTCTACTAAAAAGGTAAAAAGATAAAAGATAATGCCGTGATACCGCGGCACTCCCCGAAGCTTGGATCAAACCAAGGGGAGGGAAAAACCTGATGACGAATTACTCTTTTGGTGGTGGTCCAGAGAGAGACATAGTGACTCCAAAACTGAGAACTTCCCTGACAGAAACAGATCGAAACGAAAACACGACGAGAAAACGACATACGGACCTCGAGAGATCCGGGTGATTATATATCACAAAGTTTAGCGACAAAAATAAGGTACTGGGAGAAAACGGGTTGGAGACGAGCTCCGGGGTGGCCACACCACCTAGTGGCGCGGCTAGGCTGGCCCGCGCCCAGGGGTAGTGTGAGCCCCCCGGACTCTGTTTCTGTCCCTCTTTCGACTCGTTATCTTCCTTATTAAATAAAAACTACAAAAATATAAGCTGGAAAGTTTTTTCGCGAACTTTATATTACCAGAACTGTTACCTATTCAAAAACGGGCTCTGCAGATTCCTGAATTTGGTCTTTAATAAATTCTTCTGGAGTCACCACTTGAATAATATCAATATCTTCATTATAAGAATCTCCAGAAATATAATGTTTGAGCCTTTGACCATTCACCACTTGTGTAGTGTTGTCTCTCAATGAAGAAATTCGTATATGCACCTGAATGATACACCTCTTCAATAATAAAGGGTCCTTCCCATTTTGAGAGTAATTTTCTTGCAAAAAATCTGAGACGAGACCTATACTATAGAACTTTCTCACCAACATGGAACTCTCTCTTAAGAATTCTCCTACCATGCCATCTTTTAACTTTTTATTTAAAGAGTATAGCATTTTCGTAAGCTTCACTTCTCCACTCATCTAGAGAACTCAAGTCAAGCAATCTTTTCTTACCAACAAGTTTAAAATCTCTATTAAGTTCTTTCACTGCCCAATAAGCTTTGTGTTCTAATTCTAAAGGCAAGTGACAAGCTTTTCCATAAACCATTTTGTAAGGAGACATTCCCATAGGATTTTTATAAGAAGTTCTATAAGCCCATAAGGCATCATTCAGCTTTTTAGCCCAATTTTTTCTAGATCTATTAACAGTATTTTGCAAGATAGATTTAATTTCTCTATTTCTACTTGCCCAATTGTTTGGGGATGATAAGCTAAAGCAATTCTATGATTAACATCATATTTAGCAAGGGTCTTCCTAAAACCACCATGAATAAAAATGAGAACCTCCATCAGTCATAAGATATCTAGGCACTCCAAACCTAGGAAAAATAACATCCTTACGAATTTTTAAAGAGGTCTCACCATCAGCACTTTTTGTAGGTATGGTTTCTACCCACTTAGTAACATAATAAACAACAACAAGAATATGAGTATAACCTTTTGAAGGAGGAAAGGGACCCATAAAGTCAAATCCCCAACAGTTAAATGGTTCAATAACAAGAGAATAACTCATAGGCATTTCATTGCATCTATAAATATTACCAACTCTTTGACATTCATCACATGATAAAATAATCTTTCTCGCATCTTTAAAAAGAGTAGGCCAATAAAAACCTGATTGTAGAATCTTTTGTGCGGTTCTATCTCCAGCATGATGCCCTCCATAAGCACTACCATGACATTTTCTCAATATCTCTCGTTGTTCATATTCTGGAACACATCTTCGCATAATACCATCCACTCCTTCTTTATATAAGTGTGGGTCATCCCAAAAATAATGCCTTAAATCATAAAAGAACTTCCTTCTTTGCTGAGTTGTAAAGGTCGGAGGCAAATACTTGGAAACAATAAAGTTAACATAATTAGCATACCGAGGACTCTCTCGCGAGCTCACCTTTATTGCAGCCAACTGTTCATTTGGAAAACTATCATTAATAGGAATAGGATCAAAAGAAATGTTTTCCAATCGAGACAAATTATCAGTAACAGGATTTTCAGCACCTTTACTATCTACAATATGTAAATTGAACTCTTGTAAAAGTAACACCCATCTAATAAGCCTAGGCTTTGCATCTTTCTTTGTCATAAGATATTTAATTGTAGCATGATCAGTATGAATAGTAACTTTTGAATAAAGAATATAAGGTCTAAACTTATCACAAGCAAATACTACAGCTAAGAACTCTTTTTCAGTAGTAGCATAATTCCTTTGAGAAGCATCAAGAGTCTTACTAGCATAATGAATAACATTCAGCTTCTTTTCTATTTGCTGTCCAAGAACATCACCTATAGCAAAATCACTAGCATCACACATAATTTCAAAAGGTAAATTCCAATCAGGTGGTTGTAAAATAGGAGCAGTAGTTAAAGTTTTCTTTATAGTTTCAAAAGATTCCTTACAATCATCACCAAAAACAAAAGGTACATCTTTTTGGAGAAGATTAGTAAGAGGCTTTGATATCTTGGAGAAATCTTTAATAAACCTTCAATAGAAACCAACCTGACCAAGGATACTACAAATACCTTTAATATCCCTAGGACAGGACATTTTCTTAATTGCTTCAATTTTGGTTCTGTCCACTTCAATACCTCTTTCAGAAATTTTATATCCAAGGACAATACCTTCATTAACCATAAAGTGGCATTTCTCCCAATTAAGAACAAGATTAGTTTCTTCACATCTCTGCAAAACTTTATCAAGATTGTGCAAACAATTATCAAACAAAGTTCCATAGATGGAGAAATCGTCCAAGAACACTTCCACAATTTCTTCACAAAAACCATGAAAGATAGCAGACATACATCTTTGAAAAGTAGCAGGAGCATTACACAAACCAAAAGGCATACGCCTACAAGCATAAGTTCCATAAGAACACGTAAAAGTGGTTTTCTCTTGATCTTACGTTCTAACAACAATTTGAGAAAACCTAGAATAACCATCAAGAAAACAAAAATGAGTCTTCTTAGACAACCTTTCTAGCATTTGATCAATAAAAGGTAGAGGATAATGATCTTTCTTAGTAACTTGGTTCACCTTTCTAAAATCAATACACATCCTATAACCAGCTACTACTCTTTGAGGAATAATATCATTATTTTCATTAGGCACAATAGTAATTCCTCCTTTCTTAGGGCCACAATGAACAATACTAACCCATTGACTATCAGCAATAGGAAAAATAATACCAGCATCAAGAATTTTTAATACCTCATTTCTTACCACTTCCTTTATCTTAGGATTTAAACGACGTTGATGTTCAACAACTGGTTTTGCATCAGGTTCTATATTAATAGCATGTTGACATATAGTAGGAGAAATCCCTTTTAAATCATCAAGAGTATAACCCATAGCTCCTCGGTGTTTCTTCAATACTTCCAATAATCTTTCATCTTTCTTTCCTGAAAGTTTAGAACTAATAATAACAGGATATATTTTCTTATCATCAATGTAAGCATATTTAAGATCATCAGGTAAAGGTTTTAGATCGAAAACCGGATCCTTTTTAGGTGGTAATGTGGTACCCAAATCTTCCACAGGTAGATTATGCTTAAGCATCTTGGGTTGACGAAGAAGAATCTCCTCAATCTCATTTCTTTCTTCCATGAAGATCTCACTTTCATGGTCTTCCATATATTGCTGCAAAGCATTGTTAGGAGCAAGAGAAATAGAAGCAAGTTGTTTAACTCTAAAATCCTCATTAGGCAATTCATTTTCATAAGGAGCTTTAGCAAATTTGGAAAAATTAAACTCATAATATTCTCCATCAAATTTAGTTAAAAATTTATCCTTCTTACAATCTCAAATAGCTCCACACGTGTTTAAGAAAGGTCTACCAAAAATGACAGGACAAGTTTTACTAGCAGCTAAACCAAGTACTAGAAAATCAGCATGATATTTAGTCCTACCACAAAGAACTTCCACATCTCTTACAATACCAATTGGAGAGATGGTCTCTCTATTAGCAAGGTGAATAACCACATCAATTCCTTCAAGTTCACAAGGACCAATTTCATGCGTAATTTCTTTGTAAAGCTCATAAGGAATGGCACTTGAGCTTGCGCCAATATCACATAAACCATAATAGCAATGATCACCTATTCTGACAGAGAGCACAAAGACACTAGCTTTCCTGGTTCTACTAGGATGTGAAACAATATTAGAAGCATCTTCACAAAAATAATGTGCCCATCTTCTACATTTTTAGTTACAAGGTCTTTCACAATTGCTATAGTAGGTTCAACATTTATTTGTTCATCAGGTTCTACAGCTTTCTTTGTACTTTTGTTAACCACACTAGTTATCATAGAGTGTTCCTTTACTTTGGCAGGGAAAGGTATTTTCTCAATATAAGGTTCAGGAAAAATACGATCAACAATACAAACTTCAGTATTTCTAGCAGGAACACAATTAACAATATCTTTATATGGCGCATGATACTTGTTCCATTCCTTTTTTGGAATTTCAATATAAGAGGCAAAAGGCTTAAATTGTTTTGCAAGAATTTGAGAATCAAGAGCATAAACAACACTAATATTATGAAAGTTATCAGTTCCCATAAAAGATTCAATGCATTCATAATCATAATTTATACCTGACTTTCTTCCTTTTTCATTCTCCCATGCTTCAGTATTTTCTTGAATACGGTCGAGAAGATCCCATTTAGCTTCTTCTGTCATACGTGTAAATGATCTAGCACAAGAAGCATCCAATAAATCCTTATCATGAAGAGAAAGCCTTGCATAGAAGTTATTAATGATAATATTATTGGGGATCTCATGAATGGGACATTTGAGCATTAATAACTTCAATATCCCCCAAGATTGGGCAGTAATCTCTCCATCATGAGGCCAAACGTTATATATTTGATTACGATCTTTATGAATCTCACTAGGAGGATAGAATTTAGAATAAAAGAGAGGTACAATTTCCTCCCATTCAATAGATCGACCATTCTAAAGCAGCTTATACCATTCCTCAGCTCTGCCTTTCAATGATATAGAGAATAGTTTTTCTTAACTTGATCCATTGTAATACCTGCACACTTGAGCAACTCGCATAATTCATGTATAAAGAGCAAATCATCACCAGGATGGACAGTTCCATCTCCAAAATAGCAGTTATCCATAACACGATAAACAATTTTCGGAGGTATTTTAAAAGGATCTAATTCAACAGGCGGGGATTCATCTACTACCTTAGCAGGGGTAGTACTTTTCCATAATAGGAAACCAAGTGTGTTATCCATAATGAAATAACAGTCAGAAATAAAAACAATACTCACAGCAGAATTTCCTTTACCAATTTCCACTCTTCAATAGCGCTACACTCCCTGGCAACGGTGCCAGAAAATAATCTTGATGACCCACCAGTATAGGGGGTGTATCGTAGTACTTTCGATAAATAAGAGTGTCGAACCCAAGGAGGACCAGAAGGTGTTGACGAGCGGTTTGCATCAAGGATTCACTGTAAATACTAGCAAACCGGATTTTTAGGGGTTTTTGGTAATGCAGATAAATAAAGTGCGAGTATATAAAAGGCAATAATAATAATTGCAGCGAGTGTCCCAATCCTTTCTTCAACAAAGGAAAAGCTAGTTTTATTACTTATGATGACCAAACATTCTCGAGGACACATGGGAATATTGTCAAGTGCGTTTGCTTCATATAGTCGATTAATCTTCATTGGTTGGATAAGTGTTATGTGGGTGAACCTATGCTAATGTACTACCCTAAGTTGGACTAATACATACTTGTGATTATACCCCTTGCAAGCATCCACAACTATAAGAAAGTAATTAAGATAAAAACCTAACCACAGTCTTAAACTCTAAGATCATACACTCCCTTATGCAATGGTTTCCTAACGGGGGTTTAGGTTTCTGTCACTCCGGCAACCCCACAATTAGTATCAAAATACATAGTGCATTACCCTAGGCCCATAAAGGTGAAGTATCATGTAGTCGATGTTCACATGACACCACTAGAAGAATAACACCATAACTTAAATATCAAACCATTAAATATTACTCAACATAATTCCACTAATAACAACATGACTTCTCCCATGCCCTCAAGAACTAAACGAACTACTCACGAGACATCATATGGATCAAGTTCAGAAATGAAATAATGATAAGTAACAATCTGAACATGAAAAATAATCCAATGGTTCCACTCAATAGCATCAACTACAACAAGTAATCAACACCAGGAAAGTTTCCCCTATGAACTATGCAAGATTCAACCCAATTGTTATAGTGGTATGGAGTGGTGGTGATGGTTCTAGTGGAGATGATGATGAGGATGATGATGATGATACCGATGAAGCCTATCTCCATGACGGTATTGATAGCGATGATCTCCCCTCTCCAGGAAGGAATTTCCCTAGTTGATTTCTGCCTGCCGGAGAGCTCTTTCTCTCTGTAGTTTTCCACCCCGCAGAGGCGGCGGAATATTTCTCTGATGGCTTCCCGAGTCTTAGGTTTTTGGGGGGTTGATATATGCAAAAGGGCGGCGCCAGAGGTGGACCAGGGTGGCCACACCACCTGGTGGCGTGGCCCAGGGGGACCCGCGCCTAGGTGTGGTGTGGCCCCCCTTTGGCCCATCTCCACTCCATCTTCTGGCTTTCTTTGTCTTCCGGAAAAATAGGAATTTCCATATATTTTCTGGGATTTTCTGATCTTTGGAGATATTGCATGTGGACAACGATTTTTCCATCAGAATCCTGACTTCGGCAGCTAATTCTCCAAGAATCATCAAGCATGCAAAATATATGAAATAACATAAATATCATCTCTAAATACGAAATATATCAATGAATAACAGTAAATTATAATATAAAATAGTGATGGAAAATGGACGTATCAGTGCTCATACCACGTGCGTGGGGCTTGTTTAGGCCCATAGAGTGCCTTATCAAGCTTCTAGACATGGTTTGGTAAGTTGGGATCCTCGAACCCTAGGGGTTGCTTTACATATACCAATTCATACAATGGACCATTTAGAAATGCACTTTCTACATCCGTTTGTTGCAATTTAAAGTTATGATCTACCGCATAAGCAAGAAGGATATGAATGGACTCAAGGCGAGCCATGGAAGCATATGTCTCTCCATAATCAATACCTTCAATTGGAGAGAACCCTTGAGCTACCAATCTTTGCCTTGTTCCTTACAACAATACTATGTTCATTTTTCTTGTTCTTGAATATCCACTTAGTGCCAATAACATTGCAGTAATCTTTAGGCTTTTCAACTAACTTCTACACTTTGTTTCTCTCAAAGTTGTTGAGCTCTTTATGCATTGCTTCCAACCAATCTGAATCTTCAAGAGCTTCCCATACTTTCTTTGGCTCCACCATGGATATATGTGCTTGATGCTCACCAAAACGCTTCAATTGAGCTCGAGTGGACATTACTCTCCTTAGATCACCAAGCACATTCTCAAGAGTGTGGTCTCTTATTTCCAACATTCTATCCACTCTAGCTTTGCGACGATTTTCGATCTCCTTGTTGTTTCTTGTGGGGATCTCTTCATCATTTTGGTCCTCGTCTTGACCATCAACTTGAACTTGGTTCTCAATGGGATCATTCTCATCATCATGAGACATAGATTTACCTTGGTCTTGATCAGGCGTAGTCCTAGAAAGGCGTTGAGATGATCTTGTTGCCGATTGTATGATTCTGCCTTAAGCAATTTACTGAGCAGGGCTGGACAATCCAGTTAGTGCTTGGGTCATCATTTGTATCAATAGTAGGAGCTTATTGATGTTGTGAAGATGAGGGCTCCACTTGAGTAGAGCATAGTTCTTCTAGATCCGCCACAAGGGGTTACTCAATGGGGCAGATGAATCCCGCACCCATTCTTCTTATGGCATCTTGAGGCAGTTCAACATCTACATCACAAACATCAACACACCTCGCTTGGAAACCATCATATTCTTCGAAAACCACACTACAAGATTCTATGGCAGCTCTGGAGAGTTTATCAAAGATTCTATAAGTGTGAGATTCGAGACCATAGCTAACAAAAATACCCTCTAAAGCTTTGGAATCAAATTTGGGCAAACGAACACCTTTTATGAGATAGAAAGACTTACAACAAAACACCCGGAAGTATGAAACGTTCAGCTTGTTACCAGTAAGTATTTCATATGGAGTCTTGATCAATTCTTTGCGGAGGTAGAGCCGGTTTGATGCATGGCATGCGGTGGAGATTGCCTCAGCCCAAAAGTTGTATGGAGATTTAAACTCCGCCAACATGGACCTAGACATATCAATTAGAGTCCAATTCTTCCTCTCACCTACACCATTTTGTTGAGGAGTATATGCAGCGGAATATTGGTGTTTTATCACCTCATCACTAAGGAATCCATCCAAAGTGTAGTTCTTGAACTCGGTGCCATTGTCACTTCTTATTACCAACATAGGGACATTGTATTAACGTTGAACCATGTTGATGAAGTCGATGAAGTTTTATTGGGTCTCACTTTTCAACTTAAAGAATTATACCCATGTATATCTTGATTAGTCATCAACAATCACCAAACAATAGTTCTTCCCACCAAGATTTGCATGAGATGGATGTAACACCCCAGTTCTAGCTAATTACTAATTAGGGTTTGATTGTGCATTGCATAAGAATCATCTCTTAAAATGCATTGAAGGAAATAAAGATAAACCCTAAACCCTATTTTCTCTCTCCCTCTATTTGAAAACAATTCAAATGGTTTGAATATTTTGAAAACCATCAAAACTTTTGGAGCCCAAATAGACTAAAAGGGCCCCCACAATATTTTAAATGTTTGCCAAAACCCCTCTGGTATTTTCAAGTCACTCAAAACAGATTTGAATTTGAAATTACAAACAGAAAATAGAAAACAGAAATGGTAAAACGTTTCTGCTAAAAAAA
Organism: Avena sativa; assembly: GCA_916181665.1. Taxonomy (NCBI): domain Eukaryota; kingdom Viridiplantae; phylum Streptophyta; class Magnoliopsida; order Poales; family Poaceae; genus Avena; species Avena sativa. Next base: position 414,294,312 of record OV702297.1, read on the forward strand.
TAGTCAGCCAAGCTAACAGGCCGCAGCCCAGTTCCTCTCCATTCTCTTCCTGCCGCCCGCGCTCCCGCAGATGGCCCAGCAGCAGCCCACCCCGGCCTGCGTACCGCTTCGTTCCCCCTGTTTGTCGTCTTCCTCAGCGAGGAAGCAGATGGCTGTCGTCGCCGGCGCCGTTGATCCGCGCCGCTCGCCTGCCGCTGTCCATCACATCGTGGGGAGGGATAAGATCACCACGTCGACGCCCTGCTTGACCTCATCCATTCCTGCTCTTCCCCATGACCTCCCTCTCGCGTTCCTCCCCTTTGCTCGAAACCCTAGACGGAGGTTGCCACTGTGTCCCATGCCTTCCCTCGCCTCCCTGAGCACGTCGGACGCTCCTCCTCCTCGTCCTCTTCTCCTCCGCCAACGGAATCAATCCGAGGATGCATAAATCGACAACGCCATCCATTTCTTCCCCAAGCCCGACGAGCTTCGCCGACGCTCCGACCATCGTCTCGCCTCGACATCACCACCAACTGCTCCAAGGTGAGATACTGGTGCTTAGGCGCCCCTCCGTTCGCCCTCTCCCGCTCTGTAATGTCGCCACCGCAACCACCTACAAGCACTGTCGCCTCCGCTCACCATAGTTGCGTCTCCGGTGACCAATCCATAGCGGCGCCGCCCTCTTTAGGTTTGTAGTGAAGCCCCGGTTCGAGTAGGACTAGTCGCAAGCCCTAGCTCGCGCTCCTCCGTCGTCTCTGGCCGCTGGCCGGCGTGTTCTCCGGCGATCCTGCGTGGCTTGCCTGCGTGGCCCAGGCCACACCCGTCATCCTCTCTGGCTAGAGCCAACCCCAGTGAAAAATGCCCCTAACCCCACTTTGCGTGTGTGGCTGCTGATGTGGCTTTGGCCCCACACGTCAGCCACTGTGGCTAGGTTCTGCAAAGGTGTAAAAAGTATCTGATGCATGTGTTGATGTCATCCTGGCGCAATAAATCAATTTAAATTAGTTTAATATTTTCAGAAAATGAATAAATCTTGTAAATTCAATAACTTATTATTCATAAGTTAGAAAAATACAAATAACATATCAAAATGTTCAGAAAAATGAGAACTACCTATCTAGGATATAATCATGCATTGTTCAACAACTTTCATAGCAATTTTAATTAGAAGAACATAGTAACCCCTCATAGGTGATTCCGGAGTTTTCCCCGAGTTAGGGTTTGAACCCCTCGGAACCCCGATTAATTTGTCAAGCATGTTTTAGGGTTTCAATTCAATACAATTTAACTTGTCATATCATCATCCTTGCTTGATCATTGCATCGATGCCATGTGTTGATTGTTTCCCCTTTATTTCTGGTGTTTGCTTCTTCCCAGTAGAATATGATATCGAGATCAATATCAAGATCGAAGACCGAGATCAAGACCGTCGAAGCTCGAAGACTAATACTTGACCAACTGTAACCAAGTCAAGTACAAGATGTCCGAAGCTCTAATTTTTGGTTATCAACTGGCAAAGGCAAGCATAACCCCACCATGATATAATCCTATGATTTCAAAAGCATTTCAATTCTGCCATGATGCATACGATTCTACTATGGTATTTTATCGATAGATAGATAGAGTATCCTATCTATTGCATTACTCCCTTGATCTTATATTACCTGTTCCACTACTCCTAGCATAACTAGGTTTGGCTTGTGTGCACTGCTAGAGCTTATATCTCTGTCCTGCTTAGCCATGCATAGTTGTTGAGTCTGGTCCATCCAGATGATGTATTAGGTGCAGAGAATCTAGTATGACAGGAGAACGTGATGAGACGAGATCAGTGATATGAGTTAAACATGCTAAGGCTTGTATGGGAGGCCACGGTGGAATGTGGTTTTTCTAGTCCCATGCTCACCACCACTAGGAACCAAGTTCTTGCCTTTGGAACCAAGACGAGCGTACAACCTCACGGGGCCTGGATAACCTCATGACTAACTAACTTGCCTAGTAGATTCCATGAGTCACATAGTTCGGGCGTTCCATTCGACATGCATTCTGGATCTTCTCGAAGGCGGTGAAGGAGGTGCATTCATAACAGGTAGGGAAGCGTGGACCGGGTTGCTTGGGGTAGATAGCGCCCCTGGTAAACTAACCTCGCCTCACATCTTTAAGTACCGGCTTCAGGATTTGACCCGTTACGGCAGAACCATACTTATTGCATGACTCATGGTCTCGGCGAAAGCGAGGTAAAGGTCGTGTCTAACCACCCTCTGCCGGCCTTCCAAGGAAGAGGGCTAATCATGTGGCATTAAGAGAAGGTTAGTACATGTGGGTAAAGTTGTACACCCCTGCAGGGTAATAATCTTTTCGAAAAGACGTGTTCACGGTTATGAACGACTTGGCGACCGGACTCAAGATCATAGATAACATTAACCTGATCGTAAAACTTGGCAGGTCAACATGTGTTTAAGGATGCTTCCTCATGGGTACGAGGGGGTGATCCTAGATAGGGTTCATATGATGATGATTCGGTGGATATCAAAAGATGATGATCAATATTTCGGAGATGTTGCTCTCTTATCCCCTTTTAAATTACTCTGATTAGATGAGATTCTTCTCCCTCTCTTATTTTATAAATAAAAGTGGCTTTATGCAAAACAACTCCACCAGCCATAAGTCTTGCGGAGTACACCCTGTACTCACCCTTGCTTTGTTGATATTTTTGGCAGATTAAGTGTGCCCCTGAAGATGAGTTCCATACTACATCGACATCGACGAGTAGCTTGGGGTTCCTGGCCGGCAGCCTAGAATCTAGGGTCTGGGACGTCATCGTTATGCTTCAGGCCTCTTAGGCCATTTGTTAAGTTTGCTATACTTAATAGCATAATTTGCCTTCCATTGTTTGATGTTTGTGGTCAGTGACCTCTGCTTGTAATAATTTGGTTCTCTGCTCAGTTATGAGCTTGCTGTAATAAATTTTTGTGTCATAGGGTCACTATCGTGTTACCGAATCTTCACTAGATATTCTCGAGATCAAGGTTAAGCTTATTTCAGACGGAGGTCTGGGATTTGTTTAGCCCTGATCCCGGGGGTGTCACAGTTCTTGGTATCAGAGCAGTACCGACCGTAGGAAAACCTTGCTATGTGTCGATGTTAAGTCTAGAGTTTGTGAAAACTATTTTATGCTTCTTTTTCTCCTTATCCAGTTTCACTCTAACTCTGGGTTATCTTATCTGGTGTTGATTTTTTAAAAGTTTTGATGTCTCTTCTAGTCTTTCAAAGCTTAGGTGCCTTCTGGGCATGTCGTTTCTCAACCATTTGACCTAGTGTTGAATTCTCTAGTGTTGTGTGTGTTGTGAATTCCTTGTTACCCCTTGCTCTGCTTCATCTGAGAGATTCTTTTCCATTATGATCTCTCTGTTTTATGGATCCTATAATATAATGATCCCTAGTGTTATGTTCTAGGCTTCGAGGTTTCCTTTCACCTCGTGTACCTCCTTTTTATTTCCTTGGATACTTCAGAAGTCATTTCTTATTTTGGAAGCTACCTCGTGATTATTATCTTGTAGTGTATGCTATGTCACTCAAGTGGTAGTTACTCCTTTATTTGGGTTTTAAACCTTGGAATTGAACCGAAGATCCCTGATTATGCTGGATTCTAATGTTGTGAATCTTGTACATGAAGTTGATCTTTAATCCAAGATCCAATCCTTTGTCCCCTGTCGATAATGTTCACACATTACCTCAGAATGGCTGGTATTACCATTCTAGCCTTCAAGCTTGTGGTTTTTGTCGCAATGGAATTGTGACAACTAAGGACTTCTCCTACCACTAGCTATGGCAGATGTTCTTTAATGGAACCAAATAGATCACGACAAGAGTACTCCTCGAGAGTCTCGCATCTATACTCGTGACTCTTCCACATCTTACCTTTTCCTTGCATTGATTTTAGGAAGGTTGATAACTTATGCATCCACATCTCGGGATTCTATCCTGAGCATGTTCCCCCCCCTTGTTGTGTTCTAACCTTTGTCTACCAACTGGTAGCCAAGTAGTAAATATGCATTGGTGTCTTCCAATGCAAGATACTCTTGAGGTCGGTCTAGACAAACCATTTCGGGATGTTAGGAGAAACAAACTCTAGTACCTCGTCATATCTAGGACCAGGTCAAAGTGTTGTAATCCGTAGATTAAGAATCATTGATTAGATTTTGTCTGTTCTATCTTAAAGTATCACACCCATTTATACTAAGAGGTCGTGTTGAGTTTCATGACCTTCTTAATGAAGTGATGCTTTCACACATATTACCCACCCTCCCTCGAGCTTTCACGCTCGTGAGTAATGCGTGTGCGTAATAATGTGGCTATCTGAGATTCTTAGCAATTATTTTTGTTTTGAACCCTAAGGACATTTGAGTCATTCTTAGCGTGATTGTTTAACCTTATCACTAAGCAAAGTATGATTGTGCTACCAAGTCCATTATTCTGGTGCACTCTCTTCGGTCAAAGAGTTGGGTTTGTGCCGAAACTCTAAGACTATGTCGTCTTGCCTTACCAAGCAAATTTCCTCTCGAACTAAGTGACATATCGGTGGTTCATGATATTCTAGATGTCTACTAGAAGTATCGCCATGTTGCCACATGATCGTGTTGTCAAGGTCTTGATCAAGCAAGTTCTCTAAACTACACCTTTCTCCAAGGATCCGTACTGGATACTCCTGAACTAGTTGGTTGAGCTTAAACAACAACTTGGAGAGTTGTAAGACAAATGTTCTATCCGACTTTGTTCCACCTAAAAGGAATGTCTAGTTTTGTTCGTGTTGAAGAAAGATAGTATCTCCTTTATGGATATGTTATCGTCCCCCACCTTTGATTTGATTTGGGTTATCGTTAAATCAAACTCAGTTCCAAGGACTATCTTGATGGTGTTTCTACTCGTGATGTTTCACTTGAGTACATCTCCGTGTCCTTTGATCTGACCAGTATTCTTGCCTTGTTCATGCAACATATGAGTCTATCTTCTTGGAGTGTCTCGATAAGTTTGTTGTTGAGCCCATCAATGACATCCTTATCTACTCCATGCTAGATAATATTCATACAGAACATTCAACATTAATGTTGGAAAGTTTCGAGAACCATCTTCGGGTCATTTCGAAGTATGAGTTCTGGATGTTAGAAGAAACCTTCTCTGGTTCACGTGCAGTTGTTGAAAGATGTCGCTGTGGATTCAAGAAGAGTTACCTCTCTCTCCTTAAGGACATACGTGTGTTTTATTGTTAGTACTTTATGTGTATGCAATTGTCTTTCGACAAGTTGCTAATACATGGGTCTAGCAATCTAGCTCAGTATTTTGGAGTTTTACACTATAGTCCATATCTTGAGAATCTAGTAACTTTACCTTTGCGGTAAATGTTGGAAACTATCTATTCAGATATGCTGAGTCTGAAGTATCGTCCCACCTAACCAAAGCTGAATCTCAAGCAGCAATGATAGTTGGTGATCCCCAAGGTTTTTACATAGATCTCTTTGTAAATCTGGCAAGATTGATGTAATGGTTGACACATTTAGCCGTAAAGACCTTTTGTCATATTTCCTTGAAATCAACAATAACAACCACTCTTCATGAGGCTTCTTCTATAATTGATTATAGGATTTGTGCTTATGGTTTCCTTGTATCCGAAGTCCGATCATTACTCCATGTTTGATGTCTCGAACATTAGGGAGATCATTTAAAGTAATGTTGCTAAATGTCTCTCAGTCAATCCTCTAGATCCTTCATGTTGGTAATCATTTTGTTGTGCCAAGTAATTGAAGTATGAGAATGAAGTTTCTTTCTTCTCGTGTCATCAGGAATCTTCTTAACTATTCATCTCAGTGGTGTCAAGTGATATCACGATCTTTGCAAAGATTTTGATAAACCTGGATGAGTAAAGAGTTTCCTTCGTTTTCTCAATCATGTTTTAGGAGCGACTATGATTTTGGTAATCAGAAGTTTCTCTTGTTACATGTTTCTTGCGACTCTTATGAGTCCTCGCCACAAAACAACCTTTCTGTCTTGGCCTTCTGTTGAACGAAAAAGTGAACCTTCTGTGTCAAAAGTAGTTCAGCAGCTTGATTTTGTTGATCCATATCTTCGCAATCCGAAATCTCTACTTAATCCATTTAGTAGAGGTACTCTATCGAAGTCTGTGGTCATATTCTTTCCATTGAAACCTTCCTCTTCAGAAGATTAAACCCTTATGAGTTCCATGGTCTCAATCCTTATGAAGACCAGATATCTATCAGCTTGAAACATCTCCTTTTGTTTCCTCCGTTACCCTGACGTGTTTCATGTCCGTCATCTCAAAGTTGTTCTGAACACTCCATCCATGAGTTGACCATGATATACTCTATGCATTGTTCAGTGTGTTTCCCTCTTATCTTTAGAGTGACCCTATTTTTTTCTCTCTTTGTCTCTTCCTACCTTTGGAATCTCGGGTTGAGATTCTCGTAAGGGGGATAGAGCTGTAACACCCCAGTTCTAGCTAATTACTAATTAGGGTTTGATTGTGCATTGCATAAGCATCATCTCTTAAAATGCATTGAAGGAAATAAAGATAAACCCTAAACCCTAATTTCTCTCTCCCTCTATTTGAAAACAATTCAAATGGTTTAAATATTTTGAAAACCATCGAAACTTTTGGAGCCCAAATAGACTAAATGGTCCCCACAATATTTTAAATGTTTGCCAAAACCCCTCTGGTATTTTCAAGTCACTTAAAATAGATTTGAATTTGACATTACAAACAGAAAATAGAAAACATAAATGGTAAAACGTTTCTGCTAAAAAAATAGTCAACCAAGCTAACAGGCCGCAGCCCAGTTCCTCTCCCTTCTCTTCCTGCCGCCCGCGCTCCCGCAGATGGCCCAGCAGCAGCCCACCCCGGCCCGCGTACCGCTTCGTTCCCCCTATTCGTCGTCTTCCTCAGCGAGGAAGCAGCTGGCTGTCGTCGCCGGCGCCGTTGATCCGCGCCGCTCGCCTGCCGCCGGCCATCGCGTCCCGGTGAGGGGATAAAATCACCATGTCGACGCCCTGCTTGACCTTATCCATTCCTGCTCTTCCCCGTGACCTCTCTCTCGCGTTCCTCCCCTCTGCTCGAAACCCTAGCCGGAGGTTGCCGCTGTGTCCCGCCGTCCCGTGCCTTCCCTCGCCTCCCTAAGCACGCTTGACGCTCCTCCTCGTCGTCCTCTTACCCTCCGTCAATGGAATCGATCCGAGGATGCATAAATCGAAAAGGCCATCCATTTCTTCCCTGAGCCCGACGAGCTTCGTCGATGCTCCGACCATCGTCTCGCCTCGACATCACCACCAACCGCTCCAGGGTGAGCTACTGGTGCTCAGGCGCCCCTCCGTTCGCCCTCTCCCGCTCTGTAACATCACTGCCGCAACCACCTGCAAGCACTGCCGCTGCCGCTCGTTGTAGTTGCGTCTCCGGTGACCAATCCGTAGCGGTGCCGCCCTCTTTAGGTTCGTAGTGAAGCCCCGGTTCGAGTAGGACTAGTCACAAGCCCTAGCTCGCGCTCCTCCGCCATCACTGGCCGCTGGCCGACATGCTCTCCGGCGATCCCGCGTGGCTTGCGGGCGTGGCCCAGGCCACACCCGTCAGCCTCTCTGGCTAGATCCAGCCCCAGTGAAAAATGCTCCTAACCCCACTTTGCGTGTGTGACTGCTGATGTGGCTTTGGCCCCACACGTCAGCCACTGTGGCTAGGTTCTGCAATGGTGTAAAAAGTATCTGATGCATGTGCTGATGTCATCCTGGCGCAATAAATCAACTTAAATTAGTTTAATATTTTCAGAAAATGAATAAATCTTGTAAATTCAATCACTTATTATTTATAAGTTAGGAAAATACAAATAATATATCAAAATGTTCAGAAAAATGAGAACTACCTATCTAAGCTATAATCATGCATTGTTTAACAACTTTCATAGCAAGTTTAATTATAAGAACATAGTAACCCCTCATAGGTGATTCCGGAGTTTTCTCCGAGTTAGGGTTTGAACCCCTCAGAACCCCGATTAATTTGTCAAGCATGTTTTAGGGTTTCAATTCAATACAATTTAACTTGTAATATCATCATCCTTGCTTGAGCATTGCATCGATGCCATGTGTTGATTGTTTCCCCTTTATTTCTGGTGTTTGCTTCTTCCCAGTAGAATACGATATCGAGATCAATATCGAGATCGAAGACCGAGATCAAGACCGTCGAAGCTCGAAGACCAATACTTGACCAACTGTAACCAAGTCAAGTACAAGATGTCCGAAGCTCTGCTTTTTGGTTATCAACTGGCAAAGGCAAGCATAGCCCCACCATGATATAATCCTATGATTTCGAAAGCATTTCAATTCTGCCATGATGCATATGATTCTACTGTGGTCTTTTATCGACAGATAGATAGAGTATCCTATCTATTGCATTACTCCCTTGAGCTTATATTACCTGTTCCACTGCTCCTAGCAGAACTAGGTTTGGCTTGTGTGCACTACTAGAGCTTATATCTCTGTCCTGCTTAGCCATGCATAGTTGTTGAGTCTGGTCCATCCAGATGATGTATCAGGTGCAGAGAATCTAGTATGACAGGAGAACGTGATGAGACGATATTAGTGATATGAGTTAAACATGCTAAGGCTTGTATGGGAGGCCACGGTGGGATGTGGTTTTTCTAGTCCCATGCTCGCCACCACTAGGAACCGAGTTCTTGCCTTTGGAACCAAGACGAGCGTACAACCACACGGGGCCTGGACAACCTCATGACTAACTAACTTGCCTAATAGATTCCATGAGTCACATAGTTCGGGTGTTCCATTCGACATGCATTCTGGATCTTCTCGAAGGCGGTGAAGGAGGTGCATTCATAACAGGTAGGGAAGCGTGGACCGGGTTGCTTGGGGTATATAGCGCCCCTGGTAAACCAACCTCGCCTCACATCTTTAAGTACCAGCTTTGGGATTTGACCCGTTACGGCAGAACCATACTTATTGCGTGACTCATGGTCTCGGCGAAAGCAAGGTAAAGGTCGTGTCTAACCACCCTCTGCCGGCCTTCCAAGGAAGAGGGCTAATCATGTGGCATTAAGAGAAGGTTAGTACGTGTGGGTAAAGTTGTACACCCCTGCAGGGTAATAATATTTTTGAAAAGCCGTGTTCACGGTTACGAACGACTTGGCGAACGGACTCAAGATCATAGATAACATTAACCTAATCGTAAAATTTGTCAGATCAACGTGTGCTTAAGGATGCTTCCTCATGGGTACGAGGGGGTGATCCTAGATAGGGTTTAGATGATGATCAATATTTCAGAGATGTCGCTCTCTTATCCCCTTTTAAATTACTCTGATTAGACGAGATTCTTCTCCCTCTCTTATTTTATAAACAAAAGTGGCTTTATGCAAAACAACTCCACCAGCCATAAGTCTTGCGGAGTACACTCTGTACTCACCCTTGATTTGTTGATATTTTTGGCAAAGTAAGTGTTCCCCTGAAGATGAGTTCCGTACTACATCGACATCGACGATTAGCTTGGGGTTCCCGGCCGGCAGCCTGGAATCTAGGGGCTGGGACGTCATCGTTATGCTTCAGGCCTCTTAGGCCATTTGTTAAGTTTGCTATACTTAATAGCATAATTTTCCTTCTGTTGTTTGATGTTTATGGTCAGTGACCTCTGCTTGTAATAATTTGGTTCTCTGCTCAGTTATGAGCTTGCCGTAATAAATTTTTGTGATGTAGGGTCACTACCGTGTTACCGAATGTTCACTGGATATTTTCGAGCTCAAGGTTAAGCTTATTTCAGACGGAGGTCTAGGATTTGTTTAGCCCTGATCCCGGGGGTGTCACAATGGATGACCAAAGAGATCCACATGAAGGAGATCCAAGATCCTCTTAGACTTGATGTAGTTCTTTGGCTTTTGGGGAGAATCATGCATCTTTCCTTCAACACAAGCCCTACACACACGATCTTTGGCAAACCAATTTTTTTATTTTAGTCCAACAATATGGCCACCCTTGTGGATATTTTGCAAAGTTCTCATGTTGACATGGGCTAGACAGCGATGCCATAACCAACCCACATCGGCCTTTTCGAATATGTACATCACAATTGTAGTGGTTTTCCCCGAAAAGTCCACCACATACAAGTCATTCTCGACGTACCTAATGAAAGCGACCTTTATAGTCTTAATCCACAAGACGACCACAATATCATCATCAATAAAGACGGCAAAGCCCATCTTTCCAAGAGCACGAACTGAAAGTAAATTGTATCCAAGGATATCAACAAGCATGACGTCCACGAGTGTAACATCGTGAGTAACCATTACCTTGCCAAGACCCATTACCTTAGACTTTGACTTGTCGGCATATGTGACGGTTATTTGATCATGATTTGGTCTTATATTTGTCATAATTGCCTTTCTTCCGGTCATATGACTTGTGCATCCACTATCAAGCACCCACTTTGACTCTCTGAAAGCATAGTTATACAAAAGATCAAGCTAGTTTTTAGGTACCAATTTTTCAATGGGTCCTTTTTTGTTAGCAAAAAGGGTCTTGGGAACCCAAATAGACCAAGCAATATAACCATCAAATGGGCCAACATATTGTGCATAAACATCACCATAATAATCTGTTGGAATTATGCCCTAGAGGCAATAATAAAGATGTTATTATTATAATTCTTGTTCATGATAAAGTTTATATTCCATGCTAGAATTGTATTAAGCGGAAACTTTAATACTTGTGTGGTTTGTGAACAACACCGTGTCCCTAGTATGCCTCTATGGACTAGCTCATTGATCAATGATGGTTAAGGTTTCCTAACCATAGACATGAGTTGTCGATTGATAATGAGATCATATCATTAGGAGAATGATGTGATGGACAGACCCAAACTAAGCGGAGCAATTAGATCGTGTCATCGTGTTCATCTTTGCGAAGCTTTCCTTATGTCAAATATTGTATTCCTTAGACCATGAGATAATACAACTCCCTGGTATCGGAAGAAAGCTTTGAGGTCATCAAACGTCATCCTATGAGAGGGTGATCATAAAGGTGTCTCTCAGGTGATCGGAAAGTGCCTGTTGGGTTGTATGTATCGAGATGGGATTTGTCCCTCCCAAGTTGGAGAGATATACTTCGGGCCCACTCGGTAATCGATATCAACACCGCTTGCAAGCATGTGGTTAAGGAGTTAATCACAAAGTGATATCGGATTACGGAACGAGTAAAGTACTTGTTGTGAACGAGATTGAACTAGGTATGACGGTACCGACGATCGAATCTTGGGCAAGTAAAATATCGCGAGACGAAGGGAATATATATATGGGATTGATTGAATCCTGGCATCGTGGTTCATTCGATATGATCATCGATGAATGTGTGGGAGTCAATATGGGTTTCCAGACCCCGCTGTTGATTATTGATATAAGATCATGTCTGCATATTCTCGAACCCGAAGGGTCACACACTTAACGTGTCTCGACGCTAGGATAGATTGGATAATTGGTTTATGAGTTTTTGTTCGGAGTCTCAGATGGGATCCGGGACATCACGAGAGGTTCCGGAATGGTCCGGAGAATAAGATTCATATAAGGCAGTGCAGTTTTTGGAGTTCGGAATTGTTCCGGGTTAAACGGTATTGTACCGGAAGCTTCTAGAACCTTCCAGAAGGGGACCAACGTGGTCCCACCTGTCGGGAGGGGGCATGGGCCTATGAGGGAGTACCCTGGCCGCATTGGTCTAGGGTCACAAGGCCCCATAGGGCCCAGCCGGCCAAACAAGGGGAAACCCTAGTTTGGAGCTTCTAGAAGGGGGGATTACTTGCCCCCCACTCCTCCCTCCTTGGCCGCCGGCCTAGGGCTTGGGGGAGGGGTTAGGGCAGGCGCCCACCCCTCTATATATATAGGGCTGGGGCGCACCCCCCCACACCTCCTCCTCAACCCTAGCCGCCCTACTACCCTCCTCTCTCTCTCCCTCCCGACTGCGTGTAGGCGAAGCCCTGCTGCAGAAACTCTCCACCACTTGCACCGCGCCGTCGCGTTGTAGATCCAATCCGTCTCTCCACCATACTTGCTAGACCGAGGAAGGAGGAGACGTCGAGGTGCCGCACGTGTGCATCTCTCGGAGGCATCGCCACTTGCGGTGTTAGATCGGAGCGGATCGCGAGGAGGAGAAGCGAGTACGATTACATCACCCACGTTCCGACGAACGTTCCGCTGTGCGAATCTTCAAGGGTATGAAGATCTCATCTAATCCCCCTCGTTGTTTGCATATCCTAGATTAGATCTTGGCTTTCTCTCGTTGGCATCCGTAGAAAATTTTGATTTACTACGTGAAACCCTTCAGTGGTATCAGAGCTAGATCTATGTGTAGATGTGTTTCACGAGTAGAACGCAACATGGTTGTTGCGGGCGTTGATGTTTTCTGTTGCAAGCCTCTTGTTTGTGTTCTTCTTATGACGCGGGATAGTGAGATTGAAGCGGTCCAGGCCAACCTTACGCGACGTCGTTCGCGAGACCGGCTCCGCACTTGACGTGTGGCTTGTTCCACACATGCAGCTAGTGGATGCATGTTTCTCTCACTATAGTTGTCATGGGATTAACACCGGAGTTTGGCAACCATAATATCACCGTTGTGGCTTTCCGTAGGTAAGAATCGTTCTTAGCATGTTACTCCCATAAGCCACGTAAAACATGCAACAACAAAGTAGAGGCGTCTAACTTGTTTTTGCAGGGAGTGTTTTCTGTGATATGGTATGGCCCAAGATGTGATGTGTATGTTGTATGCAATGATCATGTTTTGTAATGTTTCACGACTTGCATGTCGATGAGTACACAACCGGCAGGAGCCATATGGTTGTCTTTATAATTGTGTATGACCTGTGTGTCAACTTCTTATACGCCATGTAATAGTTTCACTTCATCGCTAAGTAGTTAGCAATAGTTGTAGTTGCTATTCGTGGTGGAGGCAATCATGGTGGAGTGATGGAGATCATGCCGGCACGCACAAGATGGAGATCATTGCGCGAAGATTGGCTATACCATGTCACATAAAGTTATATGCATGTGATGTTTATCCTTTTATGTATCTTATTATGCTTAGATCGCGACGGTAGCATTATAAGATGATTCCTCACTTAAAGATCAAGATAAAACTGTGTTCTCCCCATGTATGCACCGTTGCGAAAGTTCGTCGTGTCCAAGCATCACGTGATGATCGGGTGCTATAGACTCTACGCTCACATACAACGGGTGCAAGCCAATTTTGCACACGCGGAAATACTTGGGTTTGACTTGACGAGCCTAGCATGTACAGACATGGCCTCGGAACACAAGAACCGAAAGGTTAAACATGAGTCATATGAATGATATGATCGACACTTCGTTGTCCACCATTGAAACCACATCTCTTCTCGTGATGATCGGATTAGGTGTGGTGAATTTGGATCATGTTCACTAAACAACTTGAGGGATGTTGAATTTAGTGGGAGTTCATCTAGTAATTTGATTAAGTTGAACTATTTATCATGAACATAGTCTAAATTGTACTTGCAAATACTGTAGATCAAATGGCTAAGTCCAACTTCAACTTCAACGTTTTTGCTGAGATAGAAAAGCTTAGAAACAATGGGTCTAACTTCACCAACTGGTTCCGCAATCTGAGAATCATTCTCGCTGGCGGACAAAAGGACTATGTCCTTGAGAAAGCGCTAGGTGACGCCCCCGCTATAGATGCGCCGGCTGATGAGAAAGCTGTTTATCAGTCGCGCAAGGATGATTATGATTTGATTAAGATCGCCATGTTGTTTGCTATGGAATCAGATCTTCAAAATCGTTTTGAGGAGTTCGCCGGGCCCTTTGAGATTCTTGAGGAGCTGAAAACTATGTTTCAGACCCAGGCTCGTTCTGAGAGATATGAGATCTCTAAGAAATTCTTTAACTGCAAGATGGAGGAAGGGAGTTCCATTAGTGAGCACGCCATTAAGATGTCGGGCTACACTCAACGCCTTGAGCAACTGGACTGCAAGATTCCAGAGGAGCTCAAGATTGACAGGGTTCTGCAATCACTCCCTCCCAGCTACAAAAGTTTTGTAGTGACTCATAATCAGATTGGTTCCACTAATACGATCACCGAGCTCTTCGCAAAGCTGAAGGCTACGGAGGTGGACATCAAAAAGGATAATCATGTGTTGATGGTCAACAAGCCCACCTTCAAGAAAGGTAAGGGTGGAAAGAAGCCCTTCAAGAAAGGCGGCGGCAAGCGCGTTGCCCCTGCTGAGAAGAAGCTCAAGTCTGGACCCAAGCCGGACACTGAGTGCTTCTATTGCAAGGACAAGGGTCACTGGAAGCGCAACTGTCCGAAGTACTTAGCGGACAAGAAGGCTGGCACCATCAAAGGTATATTTGATATACATGTTATTGATGTTTTCCTTACTAGCCCTCGTTGTAGTGCCTGGGTATTTGATACTGGTTCAGTTGCTAATATTTGTAACTCGAAACAGGAGCTACGGAATAGACGGCGGCTTGCGAGGGATGAGGTGACGATGCGCGTTGGCAACGGGTCAAGAGTTGATGTGATGGCTGTCGGCACGCTCTCCTTAGTTTTACCTTCGGGATTAGTTTTAAACCTTAATAAATGTTATTATGTTCCTGCGTTGAGCATGAACATTATTTCTGGATCGTGTTTATTGCAAGACGGTTATTCATTTAAATCGGAGAATAATGGTTGTTCTATTTATATGAGTAACATCTTTTATGGTCATGCACCTGCTGTGAATGGTTTATTTCTTCTGAATCTCGAAAGGGATGAAACACACATCCATAACATTGAGGCTAAGAGATGCAAAGTAGATAGTCATAATACTACTTATTTGTGGCACTGTCGTCTAGGTCATATTGGTGTAAAGCGCATGAAGAAACTCCATTCTGATGGACTTTTGGAGTCTCTTCATTTTGAATCATTTGACACATGCGAACCATGCCTCATGGGCAAGATGATCAAAACCCCGTTCTCCGGTATGATGGAGCGAGCAACGGACTTGTTGGAAATCATACATACCGATGTATGCGGACCGATGAGTGTTTCGACGCGCGGTGGATATCACTATTTTCTCACTTTTACCAATGACTTAAGTAGATATGGGTATATCTATTTAATGAAACATAAATCTGAAACATTTGAAAAGTTCAAGGAATTTCAGAATGAAGTGGAGAACCATCGTAACAGAAAGATTAAGTTTCTACGATCCGATCGTGGGGGTGAATATTTGAGTTATGATTTTCTCACGCATCTTAAAGCAAGCGGAATTGTTTCGCAACTCACGCCACCCGGAACACCACAGCGCAATGGTGTGTCTGAGCGCTGGAATCGAACTCTATTAGATATGGTCCGATCAATGATGTCTCTTACTGATTTGCCGTTATCATTTTGGGGTTATGCATTAGAAACCGCTGCATTCACTTTAAATAGGGCATCATCTAAATCCGTTGAGACAACACCGTATGAACTATGGTTTGGTGCTAAACCTAAGTTATCGTTTCTTAAAGTTTGGGGATGCAAAGCTTACGTCAAGAAGTTGATGCCGGACAAGCTCGAACCCAAAGCGGAGAAATGCGTCTTCATAGGATACCCTAAGGAAACTATTGGGTATACCTTCTATCACAGAACCGAAGGCAAAGTGTTTGTCGCAAAGGACGGTTCCTTTCTTGAGAAGGAGTTTCTCTCGAAAGAAGTGAGTGGGAGGAAAGTAGAGCTAGACGAGGTTGTTGAACCTTCTCTTGAATTGGAGAGTAGCGCAGCACCTGAAATTGTTCCAGTGCCGCCTGCACCAATAATATAGGAAGCTAATGATAAGGATCATGAAGCTTCGGACGATGCTGCTACTGAACGTCGCAGGTCGACAAGGTCGCGTGCCCCTCCTGAGTGGTACGGCAACCCTGTCTTAACTGTCTTGTTAGTAGATGACAGTGAGCCTGTGAACTATGAGGAAGCGATGATGAGCCCAGACTCTGAGAAATGGCTAGAGGCCATGAAATCCGAATTGGGATCCATGAGCGAAAACCAAGTATGGACTTTGGTGGACCCTCCTAGCGACCGAAAGGCCGTTGAGTGCAAATGGATTTTCAAGAAGAAAACGGACGTGGATGGTAATGTTACTGTCTATAAAGCACGGCTTGTCGCGAAAGGTTTTCAACAAGTTCAAGGCGTTGACTACGATGAGACTTTCTCTCCCGTAGCGATGTTTAAGTCCATTCGGATTTTATTAGCAATTGCTGCGTTTCATGATTATGAAATATGGCAGATGGATGTCAAGACTGCATTCCTCAATGGCAACATTGATGAAGAGTTGTATATGATGCAACCCGAAGGTTTTATCAATCCTAAGGATGCTGATAAAGTATGCAAGCTTGAGCGTTCCATTTATGGACTGAAGCAAGCATCTCGGAGTTAGAACCTTCGTTTTGATCAAGTGATCAAGAGCTTTGGATTTGTTCCAAATTGCTACGAAGCTTGTATCTACAAGAAAGTGAGTGGGAGCTCGGTGACATTTCTGGTACTATATGTGGATGACATATTGATTATTGGAAATGACATTAACATGCTTAATGATGTGAAGAGTTATTTGAACAAATGTTTTTCAATGAAAGACCTAGGTGAAGCTGCTTATATATTGGGCATCAAAATCTATAGAGATAGACAAAGACGCCTGATAGCTTTAAGCCAGAGTACATACCTAGACAAAGTTCTGAAAAGGTTCAGAATGGATAAGGCAAAGAAAGGTTCAGTGCCTATGTTGTCAGGTAAGACATTGAGCAAGGCTCAGTGTCCAGCTACAGTAAATGATAGAGAAGCTATGAGAAAAGTGCCTTATGCCTCGGCCATAGGTTCTATCATGTATGCCATGCTGTGTACTAGACCGGATGTGTCCAATGCTCTTAGTTTGACGAGCAAGTACCAAAGTGATCCAGGAGTGGAACACTGGACAGCCGTGAAGAACATCCTAAAGTACCTAAATAGGACTAAAGAAATGTTCTTAGTCTATGGAGGTGATGAACAACTTGTCGTAAAGGGTTACGTCGACGCTAGTTTCGACACCGATAAGGATGATTCTAAATCTCAGACAGGATACGTTTATATTTTGAATGGAGGAGCTATGAGCTGGAGAAGCTGCAAGCAAAGCGTGATCGTGGGATCTACAGTAGAAGCGGAATACATGGCTGCTGCAGAAGCGTCAAGTGAAGGAGTTTGGATCAGAAACTTCATCACTGAGCTTGGCGTGGTTCCAAGTGCATTGGACCCACTGGAGATATTGTGTGATAACACTGGCGCCATAGCACTCGCTAAGGAACCAAGATATCATCCAAAGACCAAGCATATCAACCGCAAGTTTCATATAATCCGAGATTATATAGCAGATGGAGATCTGAAGATTAGCAAAGTACATACAGATCTGAATGTCGCAGATCCATTGACTAAACCTCTTCCACGTGCAAAACATGATCAGCACCTTAGTGCCATGGGTGTGAGATTGTTGCCAAATGTAAACTAGATTATTGACTCTAGTGCAAGTGGGAGACTGTTGGAATTATGCCCTAGAGGCAATAATAAAGATGTTATTATTATAATTCTTGTTCATGATAAAGTTTATATTCCACGCTAGAATTGTATTAAGCGGAAACTTTAATACTTGTGTGGTTTGTGAACAACACCGTGTCCCTAATATGCCTCTATGGACTAGCTCATTGATCAATGATGGTTAAGGTTTCCTAACCATAGACATGAGTTGTCGATTGATAATGAGATCATATCATTAGGAGAATGATGTGATGGACAGACCCAAACTAAGCGGAGCAATTAGATCGTGTCATCGTGTTCATCTTTGCGAAGCTTTCCTTATGTCAAATATTGTATTCCTTAGACCATAAGATAATACAACTCCCTGGTATCGGAAGAAAGCTTTGAGGTCATCAAACGTCATCCTATGAGAGGGTGATCATAAAGGTGTCTCTCAGGTGATCGGAAAGTGCCTGTTGGGTTGTATGTATCGAGATGGGATTTGTCCCTCCCAAGTCGGAGAGATATACTTCGGGCCCACTCGGTAATCGATATCAACACCGCTTGCAAGCATGTGGTTAAGGAGTTAATCACAAAGTGATATCGGATTACGGAACGAGTAAAGTACTTGCTGTGAACGAGATTGAACTAGGTATGACGGTACCGACGATCGAATCTCGGGCAAGTAAAATATCACGAGACGAAGGGAATATATATATGGGATTGATTGAATCCTGGCATCGTGGTTCATCCGATATGATCGTCGATGAATGTGTGGGAGTCAATATGGGTTTCCAGACCCCGCTGTTGATTATTGATATAAGATCATGTCTGCATATTCTCGAACCCGAAGGGTCACACACTTAACGTGTCTCGACGCTAGGATAGATTGGATAATTGGTTTATGAGTTTTTGTTCGGAGTCTCAGATGGGATCCGGGACATCACGAGAGGTTCTGGAATGGTCCGGAGAATAAGATTCATATAAGGCAGTGCAATTTTTGGAGTTCGGAATTGTTCCGGGTTAATCAGTATTGTACCGGAAGCTTCTAGAACCTTCCGGAAGGGTACCAACGTGGTCCCACCTGTCGGGAGGGGGCATGGGCCTATGAGGGAGTGCCCTGGCCGCATTGGGCCAGGGGCACACGGCCCCATAGGGCCCAGCCGGCCAAACAAGGGGAAACCCTAGTTTGGAGCTTCTAGAAGGGGGGGATTACTTGCCCCCCACTCCTCCCTCCTTGGCCACCGGCCTAGGGCTTGGGGGAGGGGTTAGGGCAGGCGCCCACCCCTCTATATATAGAGGGCTGGGGCGCACCCCCCCACACACACCTCCTCCTCAACCCTAGCCGCCCTGCTGCCCTCCTCTCTCTCTCCCTCCCGACTGCGTGTAGGCGAAGCCCTGCTGCAGAAACTCTCCACCACTTGCACCGCGCCGTCGCGTTGTAGATCCAATCCGTCTCTCCACCATACTTGCTGGACCGAGGAAGGAGGAGACGTCGAGGTGTCGCACGTGTGCATCTCTCGGAGGCATCGCCACTTGTGGTGTTAGATCGGAGCGGATCGCGAGGAGGAGAAGCGAGTACGACTACATCACCCACGTTCCGACGAACGTTCCGCTGTGCGAATCTTCAAGGGTATGAAGATCTCATCTAATCCCCCTCGTTGTTTGCATCTCCTAGATTAGATCTTGGCTTTCTCTCATTCGCATCCGTAGAAAATTTTGATTTACTATGCCGCGAAACCCTTCATAATCATGCATTAACATAGTGAGGGTTAGCACTTCCCGCAAAGTCATCTTGTGACATAGTTTTGCCACTTGTGGTCTTACTATCCACAATGGCCTTGTCTTTTGCTTGTGCGGGCTTGGACTTCTTCTTATTGTTGTTCTTCCTCTTGGTTTTGGAGACAAAACCAATGCCCCCTTTCTCATTATTTGACATTTGCTTACTCAAGAGATCATCAATGGACTTGTTTTCTTTGGGAAAGGTGGCATTAGCAGGATACTCCTTCAACCTAGCATTTTATTCAATGGTGGTTGTACTACTAGAAGGAATGAAAGTACTAAATGGAAATCACGTATTTGCGGTCAGAGAAAATAGTAAAGGTAGTTAAGACTGACTTTTGTAGGAAATTGAAGAAATTCACGATCAATTAGGCCATCTGCACCTTTGACTTATATTCATCCTTCCAATCTCATCCGACTTCCAATCACCATCGCGCTAGGCCTTAAGGGGATTCCCGATCGTAATAGGAAAGAAAGAAGCTACCATCGGAGCTCGTGCATGTAAAGAGTATGGTTTGCTACGAGGCCCCATATAGTATTAATACATATTCTTATCTTCTTTTGAGTTGTACCGTGCTACTTTTGGACCAAGCAAAAGGCCTAGGCATAAGCCATAGCAGCAACTGAACTAGATTGACCCGAAAAGTAGGCCGGAACAAATACCCTGCATGGCTTGATAGTAGCAGCCATGAGACTGACTTCTGTTTTGAAGGGTGAAATTTTTAGTCCCACCTTGCTAAGCCAAAGAGATTGAGACCACCTTATAAGGGAATCACTTTGCTACCTTCTAGTTAGCTAGACTACATGAAGCACACAATTATATATGGCGCGTGCGCTCACGTGAATATTCGCGACTTAAAACTTTGGACGCTTGGCGCGGCTAGCGGACCTAGCAATTAAATTCTATATTTTTTTTTGTTTTTGTGAGTTCGATAAGCTCGTCGCTCTTCCTACTGTGAACATCTACATGAGAGGTTGAAGAAGACAATGGCAATACTAAGGCCTCATTCGTTTGCTATGGATTGAATCCCGATCTAGATTTGAACCAGGATTGGATTTGGTGAAACCCCATGCTACACCCAATCCAAATCTCGATAATTCCACGCTTGGATTGATTTCCTATAGCCTTCAAGACCGTTCGTTTATGCCGGTTTTTTGCCGCCGAGTTCGCTCGATGCGCTCCGTTGGAAGTCCTCAAACTGATTTTTTTAGCAAACTGCACCCTCCTTTATTCAAATAATCTCATAGTTTCTACAAACACCTTCAGGTGGAAACTGAAACCAAACATGTCTACCTTCTACTAGGTACAACAAACTCCTAGCTAGACAATGTGCATCTACATTGGATGATCTACCTTCATGGACAAACTCCACCCTCTAGAACTTAGAACTTCGAGCTTTGAGCTCCTTAACAATATGGCCATAGCTTCCCATACCACCACCCTGAATGCTCCGGACTACATTGATGTAGTCAGTGGACACTCTGACTCGCTGTATCGAGAGGTCAGACGCCAATGCCAAGCCCTCTCTACAGGCCAAAGCCTCCAACGTCTCTGGGTCCGTGAACCCCAACATCACCACCACCGAGGCTCCTAGAAAATCACCTGTCGGTCCCCTCGCCACCGCTGCACATGAAGCGATCGGCGAATTCTTCGACAAAGCGGCATCCACATTTACCTTGGTCCACTCCGCTGGGGGAGGAATCCATCTGGGCGTGGGGGATGGTTTCGCCTTCTCATCACCTGACGCTGGTATCTGTAGCTTCAGCTCAGCAATGAATCGCTCCACAAAACTGTGCGTAGATAGGGGGCTTTGATATTGTCCTTCATGAATGATTTTCCTTCGTGCATGCCACAGAGCCCACAAAGTCACTACCACTCTGGTTACCTCCTCGTGCGACAAGGAACTGATTACCGAAGACAACCAAGCTTTCGCATGGGGTTCCTGAAGATTTTGAACGAAATCAGATAATTCTTCAGGTGCTAACTCCCACACGCTTCTCGCCATATGACACTGAAGCAGAGAATGCCTCCACGAGTCGGGCTCCCCGCAGACCACGCAGAAGCTATGCTTCGCCATGCTTCTGTGGTGAGCAACATCACCTGTCGGAAGGGACTGACGAGCAAGTCTCCACAAGAAGACCCGTACTTTTGATGGCACCTGTACCTTCCATAAAGATGTCCAGCTCCGCTCTTCCTGACGTTGATTGGATGTCGCAACATCACCATCAAGCCACACCATTCTTGTCTCTCTCGTATGAACTAGCATCCGGTAAGCCGATCGGACTGAGAACACTCCCTGTCTATCATAATACCACGCCCAGAAGTCTGCTTGTCTCCGAGAGCTAAGCGGAATGCCCATAATCACCTCCGCATCCATCGGCAAGAAAGAATTCCTCACCTTCTCCATGTTCCATGCCGCGGTAAGAGGATCAATGAGCTCACTTACCAACTCTGGCGGATCATCAAGAATGCACGTCACGGATCATAACAGACCATCTCTCGGGAGCCAATTAGTGTTCCATATGTGCGTCCTCTCCCCTGTTCCTATTCTCCTTATCAGGCCCTGCTTCAGCACATCTCTTCCATCCAGGATCGATCTCCATATTCGTGATGGCGACGTGCCCACCTCCGCTTCCAAAAAATCTCCATTAGGAAAGTACACTGCCTTGAGAATACGCGCACTCAAAGAGTCAGGTTCATGTAGCAACCTCCATGCTTGCCGAGCTAGGAGGGATAAATTGAACAGCTCAATATCCCTAAACCCAAGTCCTCCCATCGACTTTGGTTTTGTCATTTCCTCCCAAGCCACCCAGCATGCCCTCCGTTTGCCTTCTTTGCTGCCCCACCAGAAGTTCCTCAAAAGGCTATTAATATGATGACAGAGGCCCCGTGGTAATCTGAAACAAGACATAGAGAAAGTAGGTATTGCTTGAGCAACAGACTTGATCAGTACCTCTTTCCCAGCAGCTGACAACAACATCTCCAGCCATCCTTGGACTCTCTTCCAGACTCTATCCCTGAGGTACTTAAAAGCACCATTTATTGAGGAACCAACATCTGAAGGCATACCCAAGTATTTCTCGTTCAGGCTTTCATTATGGACATTAAAAATGCCCATTATCTCATGCCTGACATTTTCCTGACAGCCTTTTGCGAAATGAATAGAAGATTTCTCCATGTTTATTCGCTGCCCAGATGCTTCACAATATAGCCCTAGAACTTCTTGCACCTCCAAAGCACTCCCTCTATCCGCTCTAAAAAACAACAGGCTGTCATCTACAAAGAGTAAGTGACTCACCATCGGGGCCGATGGAGCCACTTTAATGCCGCTTAAGCTTGATGACTGAATTCTTGATTTTAACAGGCACGAAAGGCCCTCCGCTGCCAACAGAAAGAGATAAGGGGAGATAGGATCCCCCTGACGAATACCCCTCGACGGTATAAAACTCTCGAGGTTGCCTCCATTAAAAAGAACTGAGAACGAGACAGTTGTGACCAAGAGCATAACCATCTCCACCCATAAGCGATGAAAGCCCAACCGGAGCATAATAGAACGGAGATAGTCCCACTCCACCTGGTTGTAAGCCTTCCTCATATCCAGTTTCAAAGCGCAGCACCCAAGCGCCTTCGCTCGTTTGCGCTTCATAAAATGCAGACACTCAAAGGCAGAAATAATATTATCAGTAATTAGACATCCTGGAACAAACGCCGATTGCTCCTCTGAGATAATCTCTGGCAAAATCACCTTAAGTCTGTTCGCTAGAAGCTTCGATGCAATCTTGTATAGCACATTGCACAGACTTATGGGACGGAATTGTCCGATCTCATCCAGACTTGCGACTTTAGGAATGAGAACAATGAAAGTATTATTTATCGCTTTCGGATCATCCTCTCCCCTCAATATCCGCAGCACCACCGAGGTCACCTCGCTCCCGCACACATCCCAATGCCTCTGAAAGAAATGTGCGGGGAAACCGTCTGGGCCCGGAGCTTTTGTCGGAAACATCTGAAAAGAGCTTCCTTCACTTCTTTCTCCTCAAAAGGCTTTAGAAGCCCATCGTTCATCTTGGAAGTCATCTTTACAGGGACTGTCTCCATGACTGCTTCCATGTTGTTTGTTCCTTCCGATCGGTATAGAGATTTGTAGAAACTCGTTGCCATCCTCCCCATCTCATAATCATCCTCCTCTAATGTCCCATCCGGTTTCTTCAGTTTCCTGATCTTATTTTTCTTCTTTCGTAAGCTTGCTCGCATGTGAAAGAACCGAGTGTTCTTGTCACCCGCATGCAGCCACTGGACCCTGGACCTCTACTGCCACATTATCTCCTCCCTATGATTAAGTTCCACAATGCGGTCATTTATTTTAATTTCAGCATGAGTTGGTCCCGTCCTTGTTGGTACAGCTTGCAACCTCTCCAACTCTGCCTTGAGCTGCCAAAGCTCCTATCCAACCTGGCCGAAGGTATCTCGGTCCCATTCTTGCATGTGCCTAGACACACAAGCCAGCTTCTGTTGAAAAGCTTGAAGCGTAGTCGCCGCACCTTCATCTTGCCACGTCTTCAACATCATTGGTTTGAAATCGCTGTGTGATTCCCACATGAGTTCATACCTGAACCGTCTGTCCTCCCGTCGTTTCCCCGTCCGCCTTTCCGGCGCCACCCACCGGAGAAGAATGGGACCATGATCCGAGGCCGAGACAGTCAGATTCTCTACCGTTGCAAGGGGAAACCGCGAGCTCCATTCGGCAGTAGCCAGGGCTCTATCTAGCCGAACCCGACAGTAAGAGCCACCAGCAATGCGCTTCTCGTACGTCCACCTGCGGCCTATATAACCAAGGTCCCGCAGTCCACACACGTCCACCATCTCACGGAACCAGCTATTTGCGCATGACTACGCTCTCGTACTCCTTCATGTTCCGATTGATGTAAAACCTCGTTAAATTCACCGATGCACATCCATGGATAAGAGCATGATGACTTAATGTATTTGAGAATATCCCACATCTTAAAACGTAGGTGAGTTTTGGCTTCCCCGTAGACACACGTGAGCCTCCAAGGATCCTGCCCACTTTCAGCAATAATAGCATCAATGTGATACTGTGAATACGGTAAAATTGTGACATTTATTTCATTATTCCAAAGAATACCAATTCCGCCTTTCCGGCCCACACTACTTACAGCAAACGCCTTATCATATCCTAGCGTACGGCTAAGACCTTCAACCCGACCTCTGTCTACCTGAGTCTCAAGTACACAAAGAACGGTAGGGGCATGAGTCCTCGCAAAATCACGAAGCTCCTTCACAGTCGCCGCATTGCCCAAGCCACGACTGTTCCAGCTTGCACAACTCATTGTTGCTGGCGGCACTCCTCGGGGGAGCCCGCCTCTTTCCCAATCAGAATATTGTTGCCAACTATCCGACCCTCACACCTTTTCTGTTTTTTCAGCTCCTTTGGCGGAACATAAGCTGGTGGGGGTGGGGGAACCTTATCTGCCATCGCCTCATCTACAGGTACATGTTCCAGCATTAACTATTTCTGCGCTTTTGGTTTCTCCTTGGTTTGCTGAATCACGCTCCCAGGTTTCAGAGGGCTGGTGGCCGTGTCAGCGAGCTCCCTTTCACTATCTCCCATCAGCCCAGCATCCCCAGAAGTTCTCTTTCGGGAGCCACTTTGCATCATGTCCTGAGCTTCCTTCTCCTTCCATACACCCTCACGTCCGCCTCCCCGGGCACCCATATAGCCGCGTCCACCATTCGCCATACGACCAAAGCGGCGGCCAGTCCGCCCACCATGTTCGTCCATGCCTCGGCCTCTACTCGCGCTTTCCCGGTCCCCTCCATTGTACCCCCCGCACCCTAGGTGTCTCAGGGTGCCATGTCTCCATTGGTGCCAGCATCCAGTCCCCGTAGTGTAACTCATCATCCGAGAATTCTCCAGTACCACACTCCAGCTCCACATGCCCCATCAGACCGCAATGCGCACAGAACTTTGGACCTTTTTCGTACTTAACCTGCAACATCATGCTCTTGCATCCTTCCGGTGAAAGGGTTACAACTCTCATCAGCGGCCTGCTCGCACATAAATTAACCCTTTCCCGGTGGAATTTGCCTCTCACAGACGAAATTGCCTTCATCTCCACCCTCACCACCTCCCCCACCTTGCTTGCTAGCTGCTTCACAATTGATTCAGTACGATACAGAGGTGGTATCTTGTGTATTTGGATCCAGGCCTGCACCGTGCTTGGAATCACTGGAGGAAAAGTTGTAGAGCCATCAAACTTCTCCATCATCACCGCGTAGTCACGAAACAACCATGGTCCATCCTCCATAATACGTTTCCAATCCCCCAGACAGAAAGCCTGAACCACGTACAGATTCTTATCGATCGGCCGAACCGTGACCTCCCGAGCAGGGTTCCATGCCGCCAACATGGTCCTTCTCAGAGATTCGTCGCTGAATCCTTTAGCAGTTAGGACCTTTGCCATAGCCATCCACTTCACCTCCGGCAAGCTGCCTCTCTCTTCCTTAGCTAGAAACACACCTTCTTGCTCCACATCGCTTAGCTTCAGCTTGCTGAGCAGATCTTCCACATCACAGCCGCTTCCCACGTTCTTCATCCTAGACGACCCCGCCGCCATCGCTTTGCTCAACAAAACCGATCAGATCCACCCACGAGAGGGCCTCCGCCCACTCGCCAAGGCCGGGCAGTTGCACACGGCAACCCCTTTATCAGCCCAAACGAGCGGAGATGGCGATCGCGGTGGAGATCGGGACCGGAGAGCCTCGACGAAGAGAGTCACCGCCGAGTCACCTAACCCTAGATTAGACTAGGTCTGTTCGGTTGCTGGAAGTCCTCAAACTGATGCATGGGTCACATGGGGATGGTTTCTTTCCCAGCCCGATTTATAGGGAGATGGCTTAGATGGCTTGGGTCGAAATCCATGGCCTGGATGGTTTGGGGTCAAACTAACTCCGAAATTTGACGGCCTTGAAAATTTACATGGCTAGACTAGAAAACGCTGGATCGTGCCACAGCCCACAATCCACACCAATCCAAGCCTCTAAGGGATTAAGCGAACGGGGCCTTAGTTTGGTTGGCTTTCCAGTTCTGGTCTTATATCTGTAATAATTGCCTTGCTTTCGGTCATATGACTTGTGCATCCACTATCAAGCACCCACTTTGACTCTCTGAAAGCATAGTTATACAAAAGATCAAGCTAGTTTTTAGGTACCAATTTTTCAATGGGTCCTTTTTTGTTAGCAAAAAGGGTCTTGGGAATCCAAATAGACCAAGCAATATAACCATCAAATGGGCCAACATATGTTGCATAAACATCACCATAATAATCATGCATTAACATAGTGAGGGTTAGCACTTCCGCAAAGTCATCTTGTGACATAGTTTTGCCACTTGTGGTCTTACTATCCACAATGGCCTTGTCTTTTGCTTGTGCGGGCTTGGACTTCTTCTTATTGTTGTTCTTCTTCTTGGCTTTGGAGACAAAACCAATGCCCCCTTTCTCATTATTTGACATTTGCTTACTCAAGAGATCATCAATGGACTTGTTTCCTTTGGGAAAGGTGGCATTAGCAGGATACCCCTTCAACCTAGCATTTTATTCAATGGTGTTTGTACTACTAGAAGGAATGAAAGTACTAAATGGAAATCACTTATTTGCGGTCAGAGAAAATAGTAAAGATAGTTAAGACTGACTTTTGTAGGAAATTGAAGAAATTCACGATCAATTAGGCCATCTGCACCTTTGACTTATATTCATCCTTCCAATCTCATCCGACTTCCAATCACCATCGCGCTAGGCCTTAAGGGGATTCCCGATCGTAATAGGAAAGAAAGAAGCTACCATCGGAGCTCGTGCATGTAAAGAGTATGGTTTGCTACAAGGCCCCATATAGTATTAATACATATTCTTATCTTGTTTTGAGTTGTACCGTGCTACTTTTTGGCCCAAGCAAAAGGCCTAGGCATAAGCCGAGCAGCAACTGAACTAGATTGACCCGAAAAGTAGGCCGGAACAAAGACCCTGCATGGCTTGATAGTAGCAACCATGAGACAGACTTCTGTTTTGAAGGGTGAAATTTTTAGTCCCACCTTGCTAAGCCAAAGAGATTGAGACCACCTTATACGGGCAGCACTTTGTTACCTTCTAGTTAGCTAGACTACATGAAGCACACAATTATATATGGCGCGTGCGCTCACGTGAATATTCGCGACTTAAAACTTTGGACGCTTGGCGCGGCTAGTGGACCTAACAATTAAATTCTATATTATTTTTTTGTTTTTGTGAGTTCGATAAGCTCGTCGCTCTTCCTGCTGTGAACATGTACATGAGAGGTTGAAGAAGACAATGGAAATACTAAGGCCTCATTCGTTTGCTAGGGATTGAATCCCGATCTAGATTTGAACCAGGATTGGATTTGGTGAAACCCCATGCTACACCCAATCCAGATCTCGATAATTCCACGCTTGGATTGATTTCCTATAGCCTTCAAGACCGTTCGTTTATGCCGGTTTGTTGCCGCCGAGTTCGCTCGATGCGCTCCGTTGGAAGTCCTCAAACTGATGCATGGGTCACATGGGGATGGTTTCTTTCCCAGCCCGATTTATAGGGAGATGGCTTAGATGGCTTGGGCCGAAATCCATGGCCTGGATGGTTTGGGATCAAATTAACTCCGAAATTTGACGGTCTTGAAAATTTACATGGCTAGACTAGAAAACGCTGGATCGTGCCACAGCCCACAATCCACACCAATCCAAGCCTCTAAGGGATTAAACGGACATGGCCTTATTTTGGTTGGCTTTCAAGTTCTGGTTCATTGGTACCTTGGAACTGAACCCAACACAGATCGAGAGGTTGGCTGGTGAGTAGATTTAGCATTATTGATACCTTTGGCACCAGTCGATCGGCCAACCCAGAGAAAACATCAACGCATTTTTTGTCAGGTTTATAAACACGCAGTTGAGCACATGACTAACCCTGAAGCTGGGGGCACTGCCAAAAATGTGAATGCTGAAGGATCACGAAGAAAATTTCGCATGACTGCAGCTCATAGCACGTTAGATACAACCTTCCATCAAAACGATATATGGATCTATATGTATAAAAGAAAATGACAGGTTATACATACTGTTCAACGCCACAATTCTGCATTTATTTACTTCTGAAGAAACTGAAGTTTCTGAACATCTTTTGTCTGAGAGGGTGGCGCGCTGCTGATTTCATATAGGACGATCGAGGCAAAGATTGCAGTCAATCGACATACCGAGAGAAACATCAACTTTCAGAAACATACATGACATGACTGCAGCTTATACATGTTCAGTACAAACTTGGATCAAATCTAAGGATCTAAAAAAGAACATGACAGATCATACTAATACATAACGCTTGCTGCCACAATTCTCGATGATCGGATCTTTCAGAGGTGGAAAGAAGAGGCGTCGTGTGTCGTCCATCGGCGTCTGTGTGCTCCGGGAGCTGCTTCACCGTCACACGAAGAAGCACCTCCACATCTCGCAGTAAGGGGAAGCCACTACCATCTGCAAGAAGGCCTCGGTGTCAGCGCACAGCGCCTCCACCGTCGCCGCGTGCTCCATTAACTTCGCGGCGTCCTTGCCCCCGAACTCCGCCGCGCCTCGCCTGAGCCTCCCGGCCCTCCTCTCGGCGAACCCCTCCACGAAGCGCTTGACGCCGGGATGGCTGGCACCCGCCGCCATGGCCGCATGCATCTGGTCGGCGACCGCCCTGTACGGGTACTCGGGGATAGAGTCCTCCCCATCCCCACGAGCGTGGGGCGTGTGCGTGGCCACGTGCTCGAGGTACTCCGCCGCGGCCACGCCGACGATGTCCTCCTCCTCCGCCTCCGCCAACACCCTCAGGCACGTGCCCCGCAGGTGGCGCGCGCTGGCGGCGATCTCCACGAGCTCCGCGATCGTGACGTCCGACCACGCCGCCTTGCCGCGCAGGGTCTCCGCGAGCGCCGGGTCTTTAGCGGCGGCGAAGTGAGCGGCGCCGCGGCGGCACAAGTCCCTGTCGTCGGCCATGTGCTTGACGAAGTTGACGGTGGTGTCCTCCAGACCTTCCGCCCAATCCAGCTGGGAAAAAGCGTTCCGATACTTCCCTTCGATGGAGGGAGATTCGATCTCGCGCAGCCTCCTGGTTATATCTGAACGGAAGATGGGCAGGCTCTCGGTGAAGGATGGATCCACGCCTTCCTCCGCCGTGGACCTGAAGCGGTCCTCCTCGCTCAGCATCATCCATGCCTCCTCCTCCGCCCTTAACCAAGCCTCCTCCTCCTCGCTCATCATCCTCATCGCTGCCTCCTCCTCCTCCTCCTCCTCCGTGATTCTGTCAAGGGTTCCGGACGTGCGTCTTCTCATCTGCTAGCGCCGGCTTGCCTACATATATATATGGACTGGCCGCTGGTCTCTCCGCTTTCCCGATTCGAGTCGGAACCGGCCGGCTACCTCGTGCCCGGCGAACCGCCTCGCTGGATTAGCGCTAGAATGTCGGTTCCTCTACGTACGTTGTTTCCATGTACTCGTATTCGTCGTTTTCTGCTGAAAGAAAAGTAACTACACCCAAATTAATTGGACTGGCCGGCCTCTCCGTTTTCCCCACGGAAGTTCCTTCATGGTGAATTTTAAACCGCACCCGATCAGACGGTGAATTTTAGAAGGGCAATGGAGAAGACGACAAGCGGAGGACTATGGGTTGTGTCGGTAACAATTGAAGGTTGTTTTTGCAAAAGTACATATGCGACAAGTAATTAGGGCAGGAGGTAGTAGACATACGCAAATCTAGTTTTTTTGCAATTAAAAGTGGTTCTTAATTAAACAAGTGGGATTACAAGGAGGTCATGATCTACCTCCTGAGACAAACCCTCAGGTTCCGCACCAAGCCATACAACGGTTCTTTTGTTTTACACAATATCACCGATCAATTAGTAATCATCAACAGCAGTACATCAGTTCTAAACAAAGGAGATGTTGTTCTATTTTAGAATTTCTCCTATGGTTTGTGTGATTTAGGTAGTGCGGTACCACCTCCAAGTTTGATAGGAATCCGGGGTGTTACACCAAGGCATAGATCAGTTCTTTTTTTTGCGAAATTTCACCGATCTTTTAGTAATCATCAACAGCAGTATAAAGTAGCCTAAAAATAATAAAATTTACAAATAGGTCATTGGACCACCTAGCAACGACTATATACACACTAGCACGAGTCGAAAGTGCGCCACCACACCGTCACCAGAGCCGGGCAAACCTTATCGAAGTAGATGGACGGAAAGTCTTCATGCTAAGGTCCTGAAGGACTAGCGCACGAGAGTAGACTCTCGCAAAATTCGCGAGGAAGTGACTAGGTCTATTTTGTGACCGTTCCACTTTTACCCGCTAGAAGGAATATGGACACATTTTTGTTAGACTGAATGCCAAATTAAACCGCACCCGATCAGACGGTGAATTTTAGTAGCATGCTTTCTTTGAGTAGAGTTCTTCCACGGACAAAAAAACAAAACGCGGGGAATAAGATGAAATTGTATTTTTTTTTGGCGTGATTTGTGGACGTACTTTTTTCCAAAAATTATTTCTATATATATATATATAGACAAAACTCTTTGTATGTCCATCCTCTATAAAGGAAGCATCTCTCACCGATTGTTTGCTTGGAGATTCGTGTGAGTTGAGAGAATATTCTTCATTTTATGTATTATCAATCGCACCCATAGTTGCCCAATAAGGTATTATCCCTGACCCCTTTCCGCTTGTATACAGTCGCTCTGCGCTGGGCATGTCAGGCTCCTGCCATCAGCACAGACCGGCCCGCCCCCTCCATGGTTGCAGAGCTCACGGGCATGCCTCTCTTCCCATTAAATCCCACACGCCACCACTCCCCGTCCCAGATCCCACCTTCGGTCACCACCGCTCGTTCCACACCACCGTCGGTTTCTCTCCTAGATCCGTTGCCGTCCCACCCCCCATCCGTCCACCACTTCCCGCTCCGGTTTCAGATCTCTCTCGCTCCCGTCCCGCACCACATCTGGCCCAGAACTGCGACGCGATTGACGTACGCAAAGGAGAAAAAGAGGCGATTCTTCACCAACCAGCCATGAAGATTCCAGCGAGCGTGGTTGGTGGAGGTGGATGAGAAAGCATCCGAGTTTCCTCAACACCAACCCGAACTCCCGCTCCTCACCCACGGCCCCAAGGTCCCGCTGCTGCCCATCTGCACCTCCGCATCGGTGTCCCCCCGCGTCGCCCATAGCCTAGAGCAGCGCCGCCACGACGCCTAGCACACCCGCAGCTCTCCCTGTCGACCCGCCGTCTTGAAGACCTAGCGATGACCTGGGTTTGCACAGCAGGATCTAGATCGTTCCACCCACCCCGACTGCATTTTATTCCTCCAGAGTACGTCTCTGCATTTTTTATTCTTCCGACAGAATTTGTTCATCTGATGCCCTCAGATATGCAATGTGAAAATTCTTCCCAGGTCTCGTCGATTTTAATCACTGTACAACACTGTCTATTATTTACAAGTTTGTGTTTGCTCAACACTTTGTTTCTTCGTGGGACGAAAGTTGAAGGTATACGTTTAGCGTGTATGTAGACAGGTTCTAGGCTTATATACTGTCAGGTATATTAGAAGAGATTCTTTATGTCCCTTTTTCTTGGTCTGTTTATCTAAATCCTGAATAAACATGATTATTATATTGATAATGGCATGGGAGCTTAATACGTTAAAGTGGGGTGCTGAATTGATAATGGCTGAATAATGTATTTGTAGAGATGCTTCATATCTGAAGATACTAATGTGACACTTTGAACTGTTCTCATGCGTATGTGAGTGACCTAGTGTTTTCTTATGCTATACCTGGATCTAGTAGCTTAGTACATAATTATCCGCCTCGCTCTTCCTAGTGTACTTTATGCTATAGCTGTGCAAAATGCTTGATAATCATGTTTATTCTAGTCTAGCCGTCCTACTGCATGGTGCCGAAGTTAAGACGAGGGTGCTTGACAAGTTAAAACATGGTGCTGAATAAATTGAAAAGGGCAGAATATTTTGGCGTTCTCTTTGTTTGCCTTATATAGTGAGTTTATTTTAGGTGCTTAACAAGGTATACCACGGTGCCGAATCATACCGTTTCTATTATCCTCCTAAGTACCCGTTTCGGTTGTGATTAAGCACATTGCACTGTGAGCTATGCACCGTGCCTGTTTAGTACTCAAGCACGTGCTGGTGCTGAGCACACCTTATACGGGTGCTTAATTTGATAAATTGTTCTGAGGTGCTGAATTACACCGCCGAGGTACTTAACAATTCCAAGTGAGATGTCGATTGTATGGTGCTGAATCATAGAACTACAAACCTCTGTGCTTAATCATATGAAATACATATAGATGATTATACTAGGTTACTGAGTAAACGATAGCTTGTACTCAAGTCGGATGTAATCCGAGTCGTATGCTGCACAGAGATAACCCACCTAGCAAGGCTGATGATCAGCACAATTTTCAGCAGTACCTGAACACCCTCTAACTAAAGTAAGGAGCTAATAACACACATTGTTGTGACTAATATGTTCAATCTATGTGTACTGTTTAAAATGAGAATGCTTTAGATGGTAGACAGTTGCCTGAATTTGGGAAACTGGAGTTACTCATTCAGATTTAATGTTAGTTGGTCATATGCTGTCCCTTTTGTACTGACATTCCACAACTACATGGTATTTCTTTGCAGCCATATGAAAGAGCACTTTGGTTAATGCAAGGATTTTATAAAGCCAATGGTGCATGTGGCTTACATGAAGAAAGTATATTTCTTGATGCAAACGGAACCAGAAGTTTTTTTATCCAAATAAACCTCAACCTCCTCTAGATTTTTTACACGGGTAAGCAAAGTAAAAAGGAGGATATTACAAGCAACACTCCATTGTAAAAAAATAGCAACATCATTGCAGAACTCAATAAGACTGGAATAACCAAAACCAAAATGCCATAGCACCACTTCTCTGAGGCGCTGAACCATATTGGTGCTTAACACTTCTCCGAGGTGTTGGATCATAGGGGTGCTTAATGCGTTGATTCGTAGGTGCTGATTCATTTGTTTGAGTGAAATATATACTTTTAGTGGCCCATGTCTACTGCCAGTATATCGAGTCAACAAGTGGAGCATGATTCGAGTCAGTGTGTCATGATTCGAGTCAGTGTGTCGCAACAAGTGGATGCATATTTTTTACAAGGGTGCTTAATAGGTTAACGTGTGGTGCCGATGGGCCTAAACTGATGCTGCTACGTGAAACCTGCTCCGTGCTCTTGGCTGTTAGTGTTCTAATATTTTTAGGGAGGTCTGCTATCATGTTCTTGGTTATGCTCTTGGTTGTTATCATGCTCTGCTAGTTGCTTCTTTCTCTTACACATCAGATGAATTGAAGTAATAAATTATGTCATTTTTTGACAGAAACAGCGCTTTATTGATCAGATAACATCAACTAAATTATGTCATATTTATGTGTGGTTCTGTAATTTTTTATAGGGATTGATGTTCTTTTGGAGTAACCATGTCATTAGTATAGTTATGTTTGTTTCTGGAGAATTTTACATGCTCTGATGTTACCATGCTCTTCTAGCTGCTACCCATGAGGCCATGACCCGGTGTTAACAAATTGAACCTGCTCTTTGCTCTTAGCTGCCACCATCTGTTATTTATTAAATCATGTTGCCAACCTGGTACATAGAGCTAACGGTCTTGATCATCAATACTCATTCTGTTTGTTGTCTGCCAGCTTCATTTCTTTCATTCGCTAGCTTTGACACATCAATGCTTATTCAGTCTTGTACATTTCATGAGATTATACTACAAGGCCATGTAGAAAGGAGAACTAGCATCACGTAAAGATGGTTGCTGAAGAGATGCAGAAAATTTGGCCGCTGCAGGTTCTCAATGAAGAGATTGTCGTGCTGTGGCTGGTTCGGTCGTTGGCAAAGGCATGGTGCCTTCCCTTATAGCCGGATGAAGACTAGGTGCAGGGAACCTACAGAAAGTTGGTCAACAATATGCATAGGAGCTTTCTCTTAGTTTGATTCTACTTACTATTCATTCATTTTAATTTGAAGTAAGCAAGCATGAATGCTAGAGCCTGAATGCTGGAGACGATCTTCTCTCTTTTTAATCTTTTCTCTGCCCGGGTATACGTGCTTTCATCTGGTGTAAAGATGGAGTTATACCAACACACTATCTCACTTTGGTCCAGTAAGTTGCTATTTGCTGGTACAGTCCGTGGGTACCGTCGTACCCAGTGAAGACCTTGCATAAAATAATATATATACATACACGGAAAGGATTTTGGGTTCAGTTAATTTTATTTTAGCAAAATACGACCACAAAGCAGGGAACATGTATAAGCTGCAGAGTCATGCCATGTATGTTTCTAAAAGTTGATGTTTCTCTTCTCTCGGTATGTCGATTTAATCATGCAAACAACAATCATCTTTTTTCTTTCGAGAGCACAAGTTAAGTAAGTAGAGGAGCAAACAATCATCTTTGCAGTTATTTAGGTTATCTACCACTGTACTTCGTACGCTTCGTTTATGGTCGTTGTTGGGAGTGTCGTCACATGTTTAAGGACGTTGTACATGCTTGGAGGATACATTAAAGGATTATTTTTATCCATATCCTTAAACGTTATACAGTTTCTCCAAAATTAATTCGCCCTTTTTCTTTTGTTCTATGTTTGAACTTGTAACAGCTGTGTGTGTCCTAGCTATACGAAACCAGATGTTATAATTCAAATTTTTAAGTAATAAGCGCCCTTTGTCGATAGAACATATAGAGTAGTATACAATGCACCGGTCAAAGTGATGAGTGCACGATCTGCTACGATCAAGAGAGCAAGTTACCAATATCTGGAAGTATCGCATGTCATGGAACAGATAAGTGGACATTGCAATCCCAACACCCCTCACCCGCCGCGCTACTTCACCACCATGACAGTGTATCATATCATCATGCCATCCCACAACGAGGTCACAGTAACAATGTCTATTCCACAGGAAAACAAACTTAACGGCCAAGTTGTGAACAATCACGCATAACACTAGGAGCAACAACCGTGGCCGCTACAAGACCCTGGAACTGAACCCACCGGAGATCGAGCGGCGGCCGCGATTGTGGTGTCAGTTCACATTAACATCTTCATTATTTACTTGTCGAATTTTCTTGTGAAGTTTCTGAACCTCTTTTGGTGGTTCAGAGTTTTGGTGGCGATGCATGGGCTGCTGCTGATGTACGGCGATGGTAAGTTGTCGATCTACATCTGGTAGAAAGCACACGGGTAAGCGTCGGAGTCGATCGGCACCAACCCAGAGAGACATCAACGTTGAGAATATACTCAGTTTGTTGTTCTACTTTGACAGGTTCAGAAATACGCAGTTCAACGAGCACACGACTAACTGGAGAAAAAAGGTGAATGCTGATGGATCACGAAAACGATCTGCTTTTGGATGATCAAAAACATGACAAGAGCTAATAGCATATTCAATATTTCGATACAACCTTGAATCAAAAAGCTGAGCTAATAGCGTATTGTTTAATGCTACAATTAATTCTCGTTGATCGAAAAGCCTAGGATGATCATCTATCTGCCACGGTTCTTAGACCTCCACACTCTCCAGTAAGGCGAAGACACCACCTTGTGCACGAACACCTCCGTGTCGGCGCACAGAGCTTCCACCATCCCCGCGAGCTTCATTAGCTTCTGGGCGGTGAACACCTGGTCCACGTCGTCGCCCCCGACGAACTCCGCCGCGCCTCGCCTGAGGCTCCCGGCCCTCTCCGCGAATCCTTCCACGAAACATCTGACGCCAGCAGGATCATCCCGTGCACCCGACAGCGCCGCCGCGTGCACCTGATCGGCAACGGCCTCGTCCGGGAACACTGGGATCGAGTCCCCGTTGTGGGGCGTGTCTCTGGCCACGTGCGAGAGGTACTCCACTGCGGCCAGGTAGACCACGTCCTCCTCCTCCGCCCCCGCCGCCAACACCCTCAGGCACATGCCCCGCAGGCCGCGCGCGCCGGCGGCGATCTCCACCAGCTCTGCGCGCGTGGCGTACGACCACGACGCCTTGCCCCGCAGGGTCTCCGCGAGCGCCGGCTGCTCTTTGGCGGCGAAGTGAGCGGCGCCGCGGAGGCAGTAGTCCCCGTCGCTGGCCATGGACTCGATGAGGTCGACGGTGCTGTCCTCGAGGCCTTGTGCCCAGTCCAGTTGGGAAAAGGCGTCTAGATGATCGTGGAGAGTCTCAATCTCGTCCAGACTCTTGGTTATCTCTGAACGGAGGATCGGTAGGTTCTCGTCGTACGATCGATCCACCCATTCCTCCGCCTTGGCCCTGAAGCGATCTTCCTCGTCCTCCTCCCTCATCATCATCATCATCATCGATCGCCGCCTCCTCCTCCTCCGTGAATCTGTGTCAAGTGTTCCGTGGTGCTAGCGCCGGCCGGCCGGCCTGCCTAAATACACAGACTGAATCTGTCAAGGGTTCTCGTCGTACACCGACTGGCTAGCCTTTCCGGTTTCCCGATTCGAGTCGGAACCAGCTACCTAGTGCCCGCGTCAAACCGGCTCTTCCGATTACGCTAGAATATGTATATGCAGCTTCAACGTGGTCGTATTTTGCTAAAACAAAATTAACTGAACCTAAAATCCTTTCCGTGTATATACAAATAATTTTCGAAAAAAAAGTACATCCACAAATCACGCCAAAAAAATACAATTTCATCTTATTCCCCACGTTTTGTTTTTTCTACTCAAAGAAATATTCTTTCTACTGCATGCTACTAAAATTTGCCGTCGATCAGGTGCAGTTTAGTTTGGCATTCAGTTTAACAAAATTTTGTCCATGTCCTTTCTAGCGGGTAAAAGTGGAACAGTCACAAACAGAGCTAGTCACTTTCTCGCGAATTTTGCAAGAATCTACTCCGATGCGCTGGTCCTTCGGGAACTTAGTATGACAACTTCCCGTCCATCTACTTTGACAAGATTTTCCCGGCTCTAGTGATAGAGTGACGATGACAACGGTGTGTCTTTGGCTCATGCTAGTGTATATAGTCATCTCCTCCCTATTATATAAGGAAAAACTAGGTACATCCCATCCTCCAAGTCCCTAAATTTGAGAGGAGGTAGGAATGGTGACCGAATCACTATGTTTTGCTAGATATTGCAATGTTGAGCTTTGTGATTGAATCATATTGCAATACTGTGGTTGGATGTGTCCATCACATCATTCATCTAATAAAATGACCTCGTTGTCAGTTAACGTTAATAAGTCCATGATCGGAAAATATCGGTTATCATTTGCCCAACGAACTAGTACATAGGATACTAGGGACTTGGTTTGTTCCACTTAATACGGTTATAGCATGACACAAAATATTTGTCCCTCGGACTCTTATCAGTTGACTCAAATTTCTCTAAATACAGATGTATCTAGCATTAAAACTTGACTAGTTATATTCATATCTAGATAAATCTAAGTCAACTAATATCGGTAAGTTGACTTAGATTTATCTAGAACAATCTTTTACTTCCTCTGATCCAAATTAGTCGACTTAATTTTTCTAGATTCGATCGTATTTAAACATGATTTAGTATTAGATTCATTCGTATTTTGATAAATTTGAGTCAACTAATTTGGATCGGAGAGAGTATATAAGATGGTGTAACTTCCTCTTAACTAGCAATGTGAGATTAAAGTTGACTAGCATAAATGTCTGTGCGTTGCAACAGGATACGAAAAAAATGTGTGTCGCGGTTAAATATGCCACCACTACCTGCAATGCACGCCACTTCGGCCAGACTACTCGTTCACGTGCGCCAACAAATTCACGTGTCATCATCGCCACCTCACGCCGTATTGTTAGGGCCTTCTTCTCCCACGAGGCAGATAAACTTTAAAATTTGGCATGTATACACGAATGCGCCAAAGAAAATTTTAAAATTTGGATTTTTTATGCAGCCCAACGCTAAATTCTACAAACAGTTTTGATCAAAACTTTTACTAGTATTGAACACGCTATATGAGCTACTGTCACGTCTTTCTTCATCGATGCGCAGCAGATCTTCTCCATGATCCATCAACACTTTTGTCAAAAGGAAAAAAAACCATCAACACTCACATTTCTGCCAGATCCTACGGTGAAGCAATTATTTGGATACTAATTTACCAATGTACAGCTGCTTCTAGATGCCAAAGATTTTATCCTGATCTGGCGGCTTGAAGCTGCGACGAGACGCAGCGGACGGCCTCGACGAGCCACGCCTGCCCGACGGCGGCCGCCGCCTTGAGCTGCGTCGCCGTCACGTCCATCGCCCTAGCCCTCAGCTCCAGCAGGCCACGGTCGATGTCCGCCTCGTGCCTCGCCAGCAGAGGGCGGAGGTACCCGTCATAGACATGCCCCGCGCCCTGGATTGGAACACCGTTCAGTTTTAAAATTCAGAGTTAATGGCATACTGAACCTGAATCTCTTTGGGGTGGCCGGTCGACTGCAATGCTTACCCGTGTGCTGGGGTGCCAGAGGTAGACGAGGAGAGCCAGCTTGGCCTCTCCGTACATGGGCACCCACGACACGGCGCAGTCGGCGAACCTCTCGACGACCGTCAGCGACGCCACCAGAATCCTGTGTGGGTTCGGAAGCTTCAGAAGAATACATGGCAGGCAAACTGCAGTACAATCACGATGTCAGTCGGCGTGATTACCAGTAGTGGCACCAGAAAAGCAACCGCTCCATCTCCCGCGGCTGCCGTTCCAGCGTCTTGTAGCAGGTGTACGCCGGGTACGCGTACCCCAGAGCCAGTCTACATG
The DNA here is from genome assembly GCA_916181665.1 of Avena sativa. Lineage (NCBI taxonomy): Eukaryota > Viridiplantae > Streptophyta > Magnoliopsida > Poales > Poaceae > Avena > Avena sativa. Next base: position 414,333,530 of record OV702297.1, read on the forward strand.
CAAGAGCCAAGGCAATTAGGCCGCGGGATTCATGGTGAATTTGTTGAAGGACTCAAATGGTTTGGCTGGACAGAGAATCTGGTACTGCCACTCACGTTAGTAGCCTAATGATGAACGACACCGCCATCTTCTGCAACTGGAAATCCGAAAAGAAACCCTGTAAGGCAAGATAATGTTCAGAGATTCACGGTTCTCGGAGAGAAAGACAATGTGCAGGGGCAGAACATGATCATCCATGCATGTCACTGGAGTCTCGTGTTCTGAACGTGCTTCGTCCTCAGAGCTCGATTCGATCGAAGAAGCAAACCATGTCGGATCATCGATCGACGAACATGCAGTTGACAAAACGAGGAGGCACAGGGCATCGTTACCTCGTGGATTCGTTGCTGTCTTGTCTCTGCTCCCGACGGGGTGGATTGGACGCGTCGTGGGTTGGAGAGGACGAACTGGAACGGGTGAAGAGCAAGGAAAGCAGTTATGCTAGAGATGGAGCGATGCGTCCAACCGCCGTGTTGTTTCGCGCCATTGGGCGGGCTAAAATGAGCAACGCGGCGGTTGCAAAACCATGTTTTTTTTTTTTGAACTGCCCCCGATGAGGTTCCCTCCAATCATGTACTCCGTAGCTTGAATTTCTTTTGAGAAAATTCGGTTTCGAACGCTTCACGTTGGAGGTGACGTGGCAGATGAGTTGGGCCAAGCGCCATGTCAGCTCGACACAAGGGCCAAGTTGTCAGATCAGGAGATAACTGACGAACTGTAGCTTAATGGCGAATGCTGAACACATAGGCTCAAATCTTGTAAAAAAAAAAGGTTATATTTTTTGTTGTACAGGGATTTTTTTTACATGGTTCATGCTAAACTGAGAATAAACAATGGTTCTAAAGTAAGATTCACTCTTAAATTTCACAAACCAAACGAAGTGATATTCAGTCACACGAAAAGCACAAGGATGCATTGTCTTCCGCTTCCATGTGGTATTGTGGCTTTTCAAACCATGACCACATGGTACCAATCATGGAGTACATGCACTAGGCCATTGTGAACACATGCTTCTTTTCCCTTCATATACTTGCCAGGTGTTCCCTGTGAATGGAACATACTGTAAAAAGATTGAGCATACATATGAATGTACATTTCCAATGCAAGTCTCACTGGGAAGCCATTACAGATTGGCACAAAGCCACCAAGAACCACCTCACAATCAACGAATGGAATCTGCCCTACAAATACAATATATATCCGTAGCTACACCACAGGTACACCCGCAAACCAGACGCAAACTGAAGAATACGACACTAATAACTACTGCTAATCATCCGTCTAAGTGATGTCCAACGAATAAAGCTGCAAGACATCTCGCTGACTGAGCATTATCATCGTCAGAGCCACAAAAATCTCGTATATGCTTCCTGGGTTGATGAAAGCCGTTGCCAGCTCTATGTGAATGTCTTCGCAATGGACGAAGTGGTCACCAGACCAGCGAGCAGGCCTACCAAGGTGCCGCTGTTGTATGTGCTTGACTCTGTCTGCACCGCGTTGTCGCGCAAGTCCACAAAAGAGTCGTTCTGGAATGGCCCGCCTACAAGGGCTCCCATGGCGATATTTGGGTTCGGACTGGTCGAGTGGAGGTAGTCGAATCCTTTGCAGCCTGTTTTCACATCCGAGGGAATCGATGCCCCCCTGTGGTGCACCTGCTGTGGATAGTTGCTCCCGTATCCCACGAGGTAGCTAAGCTTCATTGGGTTGTCACCCAATATGTAGTTCGCCTAACATATGACAATGTAAATATAAAATAAGTTGTGATGTCAACAGAAAGTGGGTTTTAACTCTATGCTTAGCAAAGCTTCAGAAACCGCAAACTACAGATAGATAAATGGCTAGCCTCAGAAACTGCAAACTACAGATAGATAAACTGCAAGTTTTTATGTGGTTTACCTGTGATATAGCGAAATTGCGTATATCCGTTGGACTAAAATACTTCCCACTGCACTCCACAGCTGCTGTCTGTGACGTCAGCATGTAGTCGCTATAAATAACAGCAAGGAATGCTGCATTTGTGGCATGCTGGAGAGAATTCCACCCACTTATCCACACCAACCCTCCTGCATTGAGAATATTACTGTGATATAGTTAAACTTTGCACAGCTGTAATACATATCATGAAATTCTGTACGCAGACATGGAACGTGAAAGGCACCTGTAATACAAAAACCATCTCTACATGGACTCATAAAACCAAATCAAACAGAAGAAAATTTCAACATACCGCTAGTCCTGCTACCAGTGGCTGATGGAGAATCTGGTAGAAGCCCACAAATGACAGCTTCAGCAGTGTCTCTGTACGATTTGAGTCCCGAGTTTTCAGCATTGGATGCCTTATTGGATCCAAAGAAATTTACTCTTGACAAAAGAACCTGCACAGAACAGATAAAGATCACCTAAGGTTCTTATCGTCGTAAGAAGAGGAATCACTAAGGAGAACCTTCTAAAGGGAATCCATTTGGTTTAGTTCGTGCAAACCTGTGTCCCGGGGAGCTTGTCATCCCAGCTGAACCATGTTGGCCGTCCCCAATCAGCATAAGCTTTGCCATTCTCTACAGTCGCGTAACTGAGATACGTCTGATCTCCTGTGGCATGATAGAGCCAACTTGCTCCCCACAGGAGCTCATCAGCATAACCAGTTGAGTTATAGTAGTTCTGGAGCTTTGGATAAGTGTCACTAGAGATTCCTCTATAAGTATCAGCAAAGGTAAACAACTTCTGTGCATGTTGGAGAAGTGTATCAGAATATGTAGTATCAGTGGATTTGAAAACCATTGATGCTGCTGCCATGGCTGCTGCTGCCTCGGCAGCGATATCTGATCCAGGGGACTTGGCGTTAATCTGTGTGAGCGGCCTTTTCTCTGTCATTGTTTCTGGCCTTTCCCAGCAGTTGTGGTCTAGATCAGGATCACCAACCTACAAGGTAATAATTTTTCAAATGCTGGTCCCAGTGATTAATAAACAAAAAGACAATGGTGTATCACTTGCTGTTCTGAAGAAATAAACAATGTTTTCAAAGCCTCGAGCTGAACTTGACCACCTGAATGCCGGTTCTTTGTTAGATGGACAAACATCAATGTTTAGGTTTCCTCATTAAATATGCTTAGATCTGAATTCATGGAATTGCAGCTTAAATTGAATGATTTACCATAGCATACAGGATACAGAGTAAATAAGATTATTCTTCATAAAAGTGTTTGTTTATAAGGTTGCACCTACTTTAGTATGGCATGTAGTTCACACCCAGCCCAATATCCCTGACTAAACTCAGCTGACGGAGACACTTGAGATCCCCTACCATCAAGGGTTAACTTACATTTGCAATACGATCTTATGGTTTTAAGCCCAACTTGAATTCAGCTTTGAAAACATTCTATTGGGCTACCACATAATGAAATAATGCAGCTACAAAGACAAAACAAGGAAAGAGAAAGGAATCACTAGACAAGGATCAGAACAAATGCGTCATTTTGAACATATCAAGCAGACAACTGAGTGCCTCCTAAACATTAGGTGTCCTGATCATGACCTCTCACCTGGATTCTTGCTTCCCTACCAACCAAACTCACGCCTCTACTGAACTGCCATCAGACTATAATAATAGGCACATAATTTAAGCCCTTTAACCAAATATTCATCCTAATTCCTAGAATGTACACTAAACTCAGTACCTATACGCAGAGAAGTAGTACACAACAGCTCTAACCTGAATGTAGAGCACATTGTCTGAAGGATGTGCCGCGATGAGGAAATCCGTGATCCACCGGAGCCCGTCGAGGGCAGGGTCCAGCTGCTTGGCCGCGGTCATCTGATCCCCGTACTCGAGGATGGACCACGCGAGCACCGTCGCCGTGAACGCCATGGGGAAGGTGAACTTCATATGATCCCCTGCATCGTACAGCCCCTTGGATAGATCCAGCTTCGCTTCTTTCCCGTCGTTCAGCGCGGAGTCACCTCGCCACGGGATCTGGTTGTCCACCAACTTCCCCGCTGCACAAGCGAGCAGAAATGAACAAGAATTCCTCCGAATAGATCAGCCGACATCCCAAGCACGACAGTATCAAAGTAAAAAATCTCCTAAAGAAAGGAGTGACAGTGGTGTCAAAAGCAACTAACTACGAGCAAATTTGAGTGGAATCTGCGAGACAGCCCGCACTGCCAGCAACATCAAAGCGAAATTCCGAAAAGGACAGCTTTTTTTTTTTGCAGTCAGTGGAGAAGTTCTCAGAAGTCAAAATCATCAACGAATCATGGACAGATAAATTAGCGGAAATCCTGCCCAAAAATCTACGCGGAAACACCCCCGAAACGAGCGAATTGGCGTCTCCACCTACCATTGGCGCACGACTGAATCTAAACCAAGCGAAGCATGGCAACACGAAACAGGCCGGCGATCTCGGCGCGACAGACGGAGCAAATGTCTCGGGGACAGAATTCGGGAGAGCATTGCGCGGGTAAGGCAGAGCAGCTCCGGCGGCGGCGCGCGCGCACTCACCCTTCTGGACCTGGAAGAACTGGAGCGCGACCCCGAGGGAGTCGCCGTACTTGGAGTCGACGGCGCCGGGCGGGCCCGGGACGGGGAGCGGCTTGGGGCGGCGGCTGGACCCTCCTCCGCCCCCCGGCTTCCGCTTCATGATGGCCACCACCGCCGCCGTGGCCACGAGCGCCAGCACCAGCGCCACGATCAGCCACCCGCAGCACCCGCCTCTCCTGGACCCCATCTCCGCTCGCCCTCGCTCTCCTTCTCTCCTAGCGCATTCCCCGGCGCGCGCGGGCGGCTGAGGCGGAGGCTGCTCTGGTCGGGGTCGGCGCGGGAGGGGAAGGGGAGGGGGCTAGCCCGGTGCTGCTGAGCTGCAGTTAACTAGCCAGACTCGCAGCGCGGCGGATGGGGACGGGTTGGTGCGGTGAGGTGAGGTGAGGTGGCGGCAGGGACTAGGGTGCACGGTCGCGGAGAGGTCTGTGTGTCACTGGTGGTGGGGCCGGGAGGACGCGCTTGGCTGTGTGGGTGCCACCGGCAGTGGTAGCGGGCGAGATGGCCGGGACGCGTCGGGTCGGGTGGTGCGGAGTGGAGCACCGACAGGGCCACCGTACCTCTCCGGGTAGGACCAGCGGTAACGACTAAATAACGCGCGTACCGTCTTTTTTAGCGTGCCACATGTACGGACTTCCAAAGATTCGGTCACCAATATATTGACATGTTTTATTTAAAGAATTTACATAATAGGAAATTTGTAAGCTGAAATCCCTTACAATTAATATGCGTCTGAGGTACTCCCTCGGTGAGGGATTATAAGTCCCGCGCGGATAACTAGGTTGCTAATTTAAACAAGAAAATATAAATAATATAACATGAAAATTATACCATTATAAACTTTAGATGTTATATTTTCTAATGATATAATTTTTGTGATATATAAGTTATATTTTATTGATCAAATTAACAATCTAGATATACGCGTAGGACCTATAATCCTAAACAGAGGGAGTAGTACATAAATTTTCTGTAATGATTATTTGATTTGTAGTACTCCCTCTGACCCATATTAATTGACTCAACTTTGTCTAGATATGGATATCTAGACTAGATATTTAACTAGATTCATATGGATCTAAAAAAGGTTGAGTTAACTAATATGGGTCGGAGAAAGTATTGATTTCTATAGAAAATTTTCCTAGGTTGCATAGGAAATATAACATCCACTCTAACCTATTTTTTAGAATCCTTTGCTTCTCTTGTGATGGAATTAAAGTTAAACAAACAAACTTTGTTGCATATGGACTGGACACATATTGGATGAAAATGGGCATAACATTACAGTCCTAGCTAGGTTTTTTCTTATTCCTATATTTTTCGTATCATACAAGTCAAACATACCTTATTAGATACATCTGAATATAGCCAAATCTGAGGTCATTAGTTTGGATGGGAGGGAGTAATAAAGTTAAAGAAAATTAGGTCCTGATCCTTGGCAATCTCATCGTCACCTAATGTTAGTAGTACCTTTGTTCTCTAATACTCCCTCCGTCCTAAAATAGATGTCTAGATTCATTCAAATTTTAATAAACTAGCTGAATGCCCGTGCGTTGCAACGGTTTATCTGTTGGGGAGGTAACCCCGGATAGGATAAAGACGGGGAAAGACGAAAGCACATCCCCCGTCTAGTTTCCGAGTCACAGTCTAAGTCGGCCGAATCCTGTAGAAGTCGGCCGAGATATGAAAGGGCGAGACCCTTATATTTATGACAAGGCATTACCCGGCCGAGATACTGCGTAAGTCGGCCGGGTTAGCCCGAGTAATCTTGATGCAGGTAAAGGACGATCCGAGTTATGCGAGGAAGGACCGAATAATACGAAGCTTGCAGGAGAAGGAGAAGCCTAAAGTCAAACTCTAGCCGCAAGCTAGGGAGAATCTGAGCGGAGCCAAGCGCTAGGGACAAGGGCGCAGACGGACAGAGAGGCAGAAGGAGGTCACGGAGGTGACAGTCCAGAAGCCCGAGGCGCACAGGAGGGGCCCTCTGAAACCTTGCCGTCATTAGGGGAGCGACATGGAAAGGGGAGCACCGAACTACTATATTGGGACAAGCATATTCCTCGAATATGCTTGCCACGTCAGCCCTAGAGGAGCCCAAGGCTCTCCTTTATAAGGAGAGGCTTGGACTCTGAAGCAGGGATCGGCTCATTCTTAGTACCGTTAGGCTGGTAAAGTTCTCCCTTTCTCCTTGTATACAGCTCAAGGAGCACTTGTAGCCCAAGGAAGAAGAAATAAAGATCTTTACCTTAGTCTTCTGTGTGTAGAATCAACTACATTTTCCCTCCCTAGATCCCTCTAGCATCCATTGGCCCCATACTTTAGCCTACCCATGGCATCTGTCGTGCCACCACCATGACAGTTGGCGCCCACCGTGGGGCAAGCAGTGGTGCTAGCTAGAGTCATGATCCGGACGGGAAACTTCATCAACACTGGCGAGCGCGTGGTTTCTGGCCTGGTCCGGAGATTCAATCTCTGTGACTATGTCAGCGACAACGCGGGCAGCTTCAGGGGAAAAACTCCCCCGCGGAACGATGTCTTCGTCAGTTTGGGCGAGCACAAGGTCTACGTCGGCGTCGACATCTCCGACATTTATCCTCACCAAGTTGTTATTGCAGGAGAGCCGCCCCTTAGCGCTGCAAGCCGTCCGTGTGGAGCACATCCTGTGGGCAGCGTCGAGGTGATGGTCGCAGCCGGAGTGCAGGCGGGTGTAGCCGGAGCCGGATCAACCAGAGACCCCGCCGCAGGCGTTCAGAGCACGCCCAAGCAGACGGCACCACCCTCTGAGGTAATCCCCCCAGTGGCCAACCAGGCTGAGGTACAGGACACTACCCCAAAAGCACCAAGAGTAAGAGGGCCACCTCTGGAAAGGCCAGAAAACATTCTTCAGGCAACCATAGAAAACTTGACTACACCTGTAGCGCCAATACTTGATCCGGCTAATGCTCAGGCAGAGTTAGAAGAAACCAGGCAAAAGGTGCTGGTAGAGGCAAAAAAGGTGTCGGCACTACGGGAGTCTCTAAACAGAACCCTGCGAGAATATGCCAAAGCTAATAAGCTTGACGTCGATCCCGAGCGGGTGGACGAGTTGAGAATGAGAGGGAAAAACCTCATAGATGATATCAACAGGGAGCATGATGCCCACAAGGCAAAATCAGTGGATTTGGGCTTGCCGAGGTACAGTACCCCGGCAAAGAACCTAAGAGCGGCGAATGCCGCAACATTAGAGTTAGAGGGTTTGACCGGCGAAGCCCGGCAGAAACAACAAGAAAGAGTAAATGAGCTGGTGCGCATAGCGAACCAGCAAAATGAAGAAATGCTCAGGGCAGACCCGGCGAGGCCAGGGGCCTCGCGAATGGTTCACTCGGCTGGGGCAGCACCAGCCTTGTCCGTGGCAGCAGCCTCCTCGCCCGGAAATAATGCACGAAAGGACAAAGTTGTAACCTCAGGAAAGAGAAATAAGCAAATTGTTCCGTATGATCCGGCGATGGCTAGAAAAGCAAACGAGAACAGAGGCAACGGAAGCCGAGGTAACAGTGGCGAGAGGAATCCCGACCGTATTGAGAAAGACGGCGGAAGCCGAGGCAATGGAGGCCTCGGCAGGAGAGAACCCGAAAGAGGCAATCACGAGAACAATGCCCCGGTGGAAGTAAGGAGAGAACCGCCGCTCAACCCACAGCCAAGACATGAACCTCGACAGGAAAGAGAAGCAAGACCCGCTCGCTACAATCAAGTGAATGAAAGATACAATGATGGTTATTCCGAGATGGAATATGCGATCCACGGTGGAAATAACCACTATGGAATGCAAGATAGAGTTCTATACAGAGATTTGCCATCAAATGATGCAAGAGTAAATCTAGACCGGTTATACCGGTCCGAGTTGCTGGAAGAATAGGGTCCGCCAGGTCCGACGTGCTTTGGACCACGGATCATGGGCGAACCACCTGTGCCGAACTTTCAGCTAGCGAGAGGCACAAAAACATACAATGGGAGTACCAAACCGCAAGACTGGTTGATTGATTATGCCACGGCTGTGAAAATAGCAGGAGGGAACTTACGATGGGCAGTACGGTACGTCCCACAAATGTTGGAAGGACCAGCTAGGGTATGGCTGAATAATCTACCAACAGGCAGCATCAACTGTTGGTTGGATTTTGAAAAAATGTTCGTCAGCAACTTTACCAGCAAGTACAAGAGGCCAAACAGGCCACAACAGTTAGCCATGTGCAAGCAGAGGCCGAATGAAACAGATAGAGAGTTTTTAACTCGATGGTGTAACCTGAGAAACTCGTGTGAAGGAGTTATAGAGTCGCAAGCAATAGCTTGGTTCGATCAAGGATGCCGTTATGCCAGTGTGTTGTGGCAACGTCTGCAGAGAGATATGCCGACCACATTGGCAGAAACAATCAGAATAGTGGACTCCTACGCGTTAGGAGATCCAACGCAACCAGAATTAATGTCGGCAGATCATCGGGAGCAACAAGACCAATATGCAAGAGACTCAGCCGGGTCATCCAGGCGCGGTGATTTCAGAGGAAGAAGAAGAGAAGAAAGACCGGATTATAGATATAATTCGGCCCAAGTGGCAGCAGTAGCGCAGGATCCGCCGAGTCACGGAGCGACTCAACGGCAAAAGAATGGTCCTCAGCAGTGGACGCCGAGGAATGAGGGAAAAAGACAGTGGACCCCAGAACAAAAGAAGCAGTGGCAGGAGAGGCCGAAGTAAACGTTCGAATCTATGTTAGATCAGCCGTGTAAATTTCACACGTCAAACCCATCCAGGCCAGCCAACCATACAACCCGCCAATGTGCTTGGATGAAAAGTGCAATGGGAAACCTCGTGGGCATTCAGGCAGCGCCCCATCAAGTACATCAACAACATCAACCACAGTTGACTGGAGCAAATGCACAGCAACTGATGTTACCACCTCCTCCCCCGAGGTACGATAACTCGGATCGGAGAGATGCGGTACATCAAGTGATGAACCAAGTCCAGGATGGAAGGATAAATCCAGCGAATACTGGACGCAATGATTACAGAGAACATCATCAGTCTTATTGCGTGTTCACAATGGAACAGCAAGACAGGCAGAGTGTGCAACGCCGGCATATGGAAGTAAATGCAGTTATGCCGGCAGTGCCGAGATATGTGCCTTGGTCAGATCAGGAGGTAACTTGGAGCATAAAGGATCACCCCAGGATAATGCCAAGTCCGGGGTCGTATGCACTCGTGCTGGATCCGACATTTGTTGGACCAAGTATTAATGTGAAATTTTCAAAAGTACTCATTGACAATGGAAGCAGTATCAACATCATGTATAAAGATACCATGCATAAACTCGGAATATCGCAGAACATGCTGCAGTCCACGAGGACCACTTTCCATGGGATAGTGCCAGGACTTTCATGCGAACCCATTGGTAAAGTCTGAGTGGATGTGTTATTCGGCACAAGAGATAACTGCAGAGCAGAAAATTTAGAGTTTGAAGTGGTGGATCTAGAGAGTTGTTATCATGCTTTACTCGGACGGCCTGCGCTGGCCAAATTCATGGGTAGCTGTCATGTAAGCTATCTGAAAATGAAGCTATCCGGACCCCAAGGAGTGATAACAGTAGCAGGGGATTACAAGAAGTCAATGGAATGTGCTTCAGTCGGATCAAATTTGGCCGAATCATTGGTTATAGCAAGAGAAAAAAGAAGAATTCAAGAGGTAGCAGCCCTCGCTCAGTCGGCACAACTGAATATGCCGGCACTAGCCTATCCACATGGAAGTGTCTCCTTTTAGCCGACTAAAGAAACGAAGAAGTTTCAGATAGACGAGCAATTCCCAGAACGCACCGTTACTATTGGTGCAGGCCTAGATGCTAAATAGGAAAGCGAGCTCACCAACTTCCTCCGTGAGAATCGGGACATCTTTGCATGGTCAACTCAGGATCTGCAAGGTGTTCCGAGGGAGTTGGCTGAGAACTCTCTGAATGTAAGGCTAGGAGCAAGGCCGGTGAAGCAACCTCTCCGCCGCTTCGCCGAAGACAGGAGAAAAATAATAGGGGATGAAATAGCTCGGCTCCTCGCGGCCGGGTTCATCATGGAGGTGCTGTATCCAGATTGGTTGTCAAACCCGGTGCTAGTAGAAAAGAAGAAAGATGATCCGAATGTAGCCATTGTATGGCGAATGTGTATCGATTACACGAACCTGAACAAGGCGTGTCCAAAAGATCCTTTTCCATTACCTAAAATAGACCAAGTCATTGATTCGACCGCTGGTTGTGAGTTATTGTCATTTGTAGACGCGTATTCTGGCTTTCACCAGATACCGTTGAATCCGGCCGATCAAATAAAGACGGCGTTTATTACCCCGTACGGGGCTTATTGCTATCGCACAATGCCATTCGGCCTGCAAAATGCGGGAGCAACGTATCAGAGATGCATGCAAAAATGTCTACACGACCAGATAGGAAAAAATGTACAAGTATATGTAGATGACGTGGTCATCAAAACCAAGAAAAGCAAAACGCTACTGGATGATATACGGCAGACTTCCGTCTGAGAAGGTTCCGAATGAAGCTTAATCCGGAAAAATGCACATTTGGCGTACCGGCAGGAAAATTACTTGGCTTTCTTGTATCTAGCCGAGGTATAGAGGCCAACCCAACAAAGATAAAGGCAGTAGAAAGAATGGAGTTGCCAAGGTGTCTAAATGATGTACAAAAGTTCACGGGATGTCTAGCCTCGCTCAGCCGGTTTGTATGTCGGCTAGGAGAGAAGGCACTACCACTCTATCAACTAATGAAGAAATCAGATAAGTTCATTTGGACTCCACAAGCAGACAGTGCATTTCATGAATTGAAAAAGATGTTGGTCACAGCACCCATTTTGGCTTCTCCATTATCAAAAGAGCCTATGTTGCTCTATATAGCAGCTACCAACAGAGTGGTGAGTGCTGTAGTTGTCGTAGAACGACGCGAAGATAATAAGTCAGTACAGAGGCCGGTGTATTATTTGAGCGAGGTGTTATCTGCTTCAAAGCAGAATTACCCACATTATCAGAAGATGGCTTATGGTGTGTACATGTCGGCAAAGAAGCTTAAACATTACTTCGAAGAGCATCCCATCAAAGTGATCTGTGAAGCACCCATAGCCGACATACTGAGCAACAAAGATGCAAGTGGCCGAATAGCAAAATGGGCAATCGAGTTGTCACCGTACGCTCCACAATTCGATAGGAGAGATGCAATCAAATCTCAGGCGGTCGCCGACTTCTTCGTAGATTGGGCCGAGGTGCAGTATGAGCCACCATTGCCAGACCCGAATTATTGGACGATGCATTTTGATGGTTCCAAACTAAGAAATGGTTTGGGAGCAGGAATAGTGTTAACCTCGCCCAAAATAGATCAGCTGAAGTATGTGCTACAAATACATTTTGCAGCATCAAACAACGTAGCCGAATATGAAGCACTGGTCCATGGATTGAAAGTAGCAAAAGAGATTGGCATACGCCGAATCTTATGCTATGGGGACTCAGATCTTGTAGTACAGCAAGTCTCAGGCAATTGGGATGCATTAGATGATAATATGGCTTTGTATAGATTTCATGTGCAAAAGATCAGTGGATACTTCGAAGGGTGTGAATTTCACCACATACCTCGAGCAGAAAATAATGCTGCAGACACGTTGTCGAAACTAGGATCAACCAGGTAGTCAATTCCCCCGGATATTGCCCTGGAACACCTCAGAAAACCATCAATAACCCCATCACCAGAATCCGAATCTATCTTTATTCCGGCAAATTCAGCAGAGGATAATGTGCCGATGGAAGTAGACCAGCAATGTAACTCGGAGCTCCCCAAGAGAAGGACAGGAGAGGTAAGCATAATTATGGAGAAGGCCGAAGTAGTTAGGTCGGCGGAAAACATGGAAATAGACAGTGAGACCACACCAAAAAAATCACACCGGTGTGGGCGCAACCCATATTCTCTTTCCTTAAAGATGCGATGTTGCCGAATAATGAAGTGTTAGCAAGACAGACTGTGAGGAGAGCAAAAGCTTATACAATCATAAACAATGAGCTATATAAAAGAAGCGTCACAAGCGTATTGCAAAGGTGTGTGAGTTCGGCAGAAGGCCAGGAGATCCTCCTAGATATACATCAAGGAAAATGTGGACACCATGCCTCATCTCGTGCCTTGGTAGCCAAAGCATGCAGGCATGGGTTTTATTGGCCAACGGCGTTGCGAGAAGCCAAGGAGTTGGTGGAAAAATGCAATGGTTGTCAGAGATATGCAACCAAGATACACACGCCGTCGTCCGAGTTAAAAACAATACCCATTACTTGGCCATTTTCTGTGTGGTGCTTAGATATGGTGGGACCATTTAAGCCGGCCCAAGGGGGGATGACTCACATATTGGTTATGGTGGACAAATTCACAAAATGGATTGAAGTGAAACCAATAAAAAATGCGATGGGCCCACGGCAGTGAAATTCCTCAAAGATATTATTTTAAGATATGGGTACCCACACAGTGTTATTACAGATAACGGCACAAACTTTGCAGAAGGAGCGTTCGCTAGGTTCTGCCAAGAGAAACACATAAGAGATGTTGCCTCTGTGGCTCACCCAGCATCTAATGGGCAAGTAGAAAGGTCTAATTGACTAGTATTGTCAGGAATAAAACCATGACTAGTCGAACCATTGCAAAGGTCGGCAGGATGTTGGATTGAGGAATTACCAGCAGTGTTATGGAGCCTCAGGACTACACCGAACAGATCAACGGGTTATACACCATTCTTTCTGGTATATGGGGCAGAGGCCATGCTTCCAGCCGACATAATACATGACTCGCCAAGAGTTACTCAATATACAACTTCAGAGGTAAATGAAGTAGCTCGGCAAGATACTGTTGACTTGCTAGAAGAAGCCAGAGAGCTGGCGCTATCACGATCAGCTATTTATCAGCAGAACTTGCGACGATATCACAGCAAGAAAGTGAATCCAAGAGTATTCAAAGAAGGGGATTTAGTTCTCCGACTGGTGCAACGTACGGCCGGGATGCACAAACTATCACCTCCATGGGAAGGACCATTCGTCGTGAGCAAAGCATTGCACAATGATGCCTATTACTTAATAGATGCTCAGGCCCCTGAAAAGAACAAAGCAGACAAAGCTGGCGAAGAAACGAAAAGACCATGGAATGTAGCTTTACTTCGTCCATTCTACTCGTAGTATGTTATCTCAAGATCAAGCATCAATTATGTATTAAACCTCGGCATCCAGAGCAATGACTCCGAGACTGCCATATGTTATTTCAATTTCATCTTATGTATTAAACCTCGGCATCCAGAGCAGTGACTCGGAGACTGCCATATGTTATTTCAATTTCATCTTAGGTATTAAACCTCGGCATCCAGAGCAGTGACTCGGGGACTGCAATATGTTATTTCAATTTCATCTTAGGTATTAAACCTCGGCGTCCAGAGCAGTGACTCGGGGACTGCAATATGTTATTTGAATTTCATCTTATGTATTAAACCTCGGCATCCATAGCAGTGACTCGGGGACTGCAATATGTTATTTGAATTTCATCTTATGTATTAAACCTCGGCATCCAGAGCAGTGACTCGGGGACTGCAATATGTTATTTGAATTTCATCTTATGTATTAAACCTCGGCATCTAGAGCAGTGACTCGAGGACTGCCATATGTTATTTCAATTTCATCTTATGTATTAAACCTCGGCATCCAGAGCAGTGACTCGAGGACTGTCATATGATATTCCAATTTTAGCGTACTAAACCTCGGCACCTTGAGCAGCGACTCGCCAACAGCTGTATATCATTTCCGAAGTTCAGTTCACACATTAGACTTCGGCGGCATAGGCAGTAACTCGGGAACTACCATATATTGTTCCGAAGTTGTAGTTAACCTTTGATACAAAGAAGGAATCAAACTTCGACATTCAAAGTAAGAACAACTCATACTCATATCATATTCAGAATTCACACTTAGATTAACTGGCTAAACCACGGGAGTACAGAGATAAAGATACATCCCGAAATTAAGAAATCGCAGGCCAACACAGCAAGGATTCGGACAAACAAGACCACTTAGACAAGGTGATAACAATTACAAACATGCGCGTCTCAAAAGAAATTCATGCCATACAGAAGACGGACAAATGTTCCGCGTACATCATACGCCCGGCATACCAGGGATAAGAAATGACTTAAACGTTTTTAGCTGGAGAGGCAGCAACTTGGTCAGGCGCTGGGCACTCCGACGTAGGAGGAACTTCGGCCGAGGTTGCCTCGCCCTCCATAGACCCAGGTGCGACTTCGGCAGAAGCCCGAGGCTGCTGAGGAGTATCAGTGTGTGCAGTTGAATGCCCAGTACCTTTGGAGGAGGACCGGGCATCGCCGTCGCTATCCGAGCTTGAACTAGAGTTACCAGAAGTAGCTGAGTCATCCTCACCCTCCTCTTGCGCAGCTGAATTGTTATCCGATGCATCCTCGACTACGACCTCGTCGTCCGGGTTTGGAAGGAAACTCGGACCTTCATTCCAGGTGTGCACGTCGGCATACTCAACAAGCTGGTAGGCGCGAGCTTGCCGAAGAGCGACAAAGGTCGGATACTCAACCCAACGGGAACCAGTGCGCAAATTTCTCAGGATATCAAGTGAAATGTCTTCATACCATGACATGATAACAGTAAGGGCCATATCAGCGCCAGCTCGCCCGGCTGATTCCCTCCAGAGACTTAGTTGCTTCTCAGATGCCATCAATCTTTTCACCAGCAATTCGACCTCATTGATATCAGGAGTCCCAGAAGTGTTCGGCCAGAGAACATGGTAAGCTCGGATAGCTGCCTGCACCAAATCCCTGCCCATAATCTTCATTGGACCAACTGCAGCACCGACAGCAACCAGGAAGTCTTCCATCGAATACTCCGAGTTAGCGTCAATAGGGACACCTCGGCGCACACGAGCTGCAAGAACCGATTTGGAACTCACGGGCTTAGCTTCTGGAAAATGATCTGCGCAAAACACGAATGCGTCAGGTGGCAGCAGGGACAAAGAGAAAAATATAATCCGGCCGTGCTAAGAAGCTTACGATGAATATAACTCATCATTATCTGAAGGTCTTTAGCCCAGTCGATCTTGCTCTTCTCAAAGCGAGCGATCTCCTCGCTCATTCCCCGAGTTTTCAGTTCGGCAGCCTCGAGGAGCTCTTTATTCTTCTGCAATTGCAGAGCTAGCTGATTTTTCTGCTCGGAGAATTCCTGGTCGACCTTTTCTAGTTCAGACTTCTGAGAGAGCTTAAGGGCCTCCACCTCGGCGCGCAGGCGAGCTATTTCATCATCCTTTTCTTTTAGCTGCGCCGAATGAGTAGCGCTTTATTCTAAAAAATACAGCATCACGTCAGGCATGGGCGTGCAATCTTGGTGAGACGCTGCAAAGGTTTGTAACTCGGCTTTACCAAAGCCAAACGAAATAAAAGAAGCTTAGCGCACATTTTAAAAAGGGGAAGGCGTAAGGTAAAAGGGAAACTAACCTTCCAGGCTCTTGACTTTCTTCTCAAGACGGATGTTGAGATTATTGATATTACCTGTTCACCAAAAAAGGTGAGTCGACGTCTCGCATACAAAACAATAAGAATGTCGCAAATAAGGAAAAGAGTTATCGGCTTACCAACCTTTTTCACCACAGGAAGGACTTTCTCATATTTTTCTTCCAATTTTCGGTGCGAAAAAAGTAATCTTTGAAATTCGGCAGTCCGCCGGTCATGTGCAACCTGAACAATGGAGCAAACGATTAATGGATATTCGAGGCTGAAACAGATCCGAATTAAGCGAAATTTAACCCGGATCTAGGTGGCTGGATATTCGAAGCTAAAACAGATCCGAGTTAAGCGAAACTTAACCCGGATCTAGGTGGCTGAAGATTCGAAGCTAAAACAGATCCGAGTTAAGCGAAACTTAACCCGGATCTAGGTGGCTGGATATTCGAAGCTAAAACAGATCCGAGTTAAGCGAAACTTAACCCGGATCTAGGTGGCTGGAGATTCGAAGCTAAAACAGATCCGAGTTAAGCGAAACTTAACCCGGATCTAGGTGGCTAGATATTAGAAGCTACCACAGATCCGAATTAAGCAAGACTTAACCCGGATCTAGGTGGCTGGGTATTCCAAGATCAAACTAAACGAAAGTCAAGCAAGGTTTAAGGCAGGTCTAGTCAGGTATAGATTCGAACCCTGAAGTTAAAATTAAATTAAGTAAAGCATTATTAAACTTCCAAGCAAATAACAAGTTACTTCCCTACAAGTTTCGGGGACTAGTATATATAGTAGCATCTGAAGAATTTATCAAAAATCCACAATACAGCAATTACCTCATTCATCTTGTTAGTATCAAGGATGATTTTGGCAGCTTGATCCAAGCGGCCGCCAATGTCGGAAAGCTGAAATGGCTGACTGATTGGATTGCCCTCAAACTGATCAGCAGCATTCCAATTATTGGCATATTCCACCAGCAAGCCGAGGCTGTTCCCACTAGCCGTCCGAGTTAGGACTTTACCTCGGACGTGCTGTGTAACCACCACGGCCGCAGGGCTTTTATGAAGAGCAAGTTGGGTACCGGTGGCCGAGGTAACAGAGGCTTTGGTGGGCGCGGTTCCTTTGCGCAGCACATCGGCAATACTCGGCTGAGAAGAGCCGACAAGACCTTTCTGGGAGATGGAAGCCTTGGTGGCAACAACTTTTCTTGCTTTAGAGGAGGCATCAGCGAGAGCCGATACCTCGGCAATGGGAACAGTGCTTTTAGGAGACGGAGGGGTCACGGTCGTAGAGGGCGCCGAAATAATGACGTCTTCGGCCGGGGCTGGAGTTACCATAGAAACTGTGGGGGCAGAAAGAGGCTCGGTAGAGGCGCTCGGATCCATAGAGGGGGCAACTGGTTCGGTCGAAATCTCGGAGGGCCGAGTGGAATCGATGTCAATAAAAGGAGTCTCAGGCACATCGCGACGAGGGGGCGACTGATTCGGAGCTGAAGGAGATGCAACACGAGCAGGACTGGGAATCCTGGTATCTTCAGCGGGCGGAGGAGACGTCTGCCGAATCGAGCGGCTAGTCATGCTAGGACCGCCGGGCTTAACAGAAAGCGGAGCACTGCAAAAATAAGAAAGAAAAAAGGATGTCAGGATGAAAAGCAGAAAGAGAGAACCAAGAAATACGAGCAAAAGGAACTTACCCTGCGACTCCAGGCATGGTCTTGCGCCTGGGAGGATTCGGAGCGGATTTCTTCATTCGTTTCTTGGGGGCCGCCTCTGAGACACTAGCAGGAGCCCCGCGTTTCCCCGAAGTAACAGGGGGCCGGGAAGCAATAGGCTCGGCGTCGTGAACCTGACCAGCCGGATTAGCTGGGAAAGTAGAAGCCGGAAATGCATAAGAAATGGGCATTGTGGCAACTACCTCAAGAACTTGGACCTCGTCCGAATCACCTTCCTCCTCATGGGCCGAGGTTTTGCCACGAGCACGAGCCGGGGCGAGATCCGACTTGGGGACGAACTCTTCCGAGTCCGGCTCCCCGACGTTCGGGGTATTCCGGTCCGCAGGCCACGGAAGTGACAGAACCTCGGCATCTTCTCCCTTCTGTTCTGTGAATCTCTGTAAGACAAGAAAGAGGGAAATTAGCGAAAACAGTTACGGAAATAGTTGGAGAACAAAGCGTTAGTAGTTGAGCTTACTTCGGGAGGGGGACGCTCGCGGGTGAACGGCTTCAATCCCCAAGCCCAATCCTCAGGCATCTCCGTCTTGAAGATAGCTCGAACACGCTTATAGATGAGGTGGTTGTCCAGCTCCACGGTCGAGACTCGGCTGGGGTCAAGAGGACCGCTCATGTAGCAGAGTTTGTGCGTCCGTTTCTGGAATGGGCAGATTCGGCTACTGATAAAGGTAGCCATCAGATCTTCGCCGCATAACCCGGCGCGGATCAGCTCTTTAAGCCGAATCTCAAAAGCCTCGGCCAAGGCGTGACTCTTCCTCGGATTATAAGTCCAATTCACCTTGGAAGGCGGGCCAATGGAGAAAGCAGGGAGCCGAATCTTGTCCTCCGTTCCTGTGTTCTTGACATAGAAGAAGGACTTGTGCCACTTCTTGCAGGACTCTAGCCCTGTAACACGAGGGAAAACGGATTTCCGCCGAGGTGTAATAGACGCGACACTGCATTGAGTAAGCAGTTTCTCGGAAGGGTGCAGAGACTTGTCCGGGACAACGTTAGAACGAATCTGGAAGAACTTCGACCAAACATGCACGGACGGCCAAAGGCCGAAGTATCCCTCCGAGCCAGAGATAAAGCAGAGAGAGAGGCGATAGCATTGGCAGGAAGGTGATGCGGCTGAAGGCCGAAGTAGTCAAGAAATTCCCTAGCAAAGTCGCTAAGAGGGAGACCAAAGCCGCGCGAGAAATGCGACATGAAAATTACATACTCGCCCTCCCTAAGATCCGGAGCGGACTCGCTGCCGGGTAAACGACAAGAGACCTCGGCGGGAATCCTCCGAGTCCGAGTAAGCCACTCAATCTCGCGGCGAGTAACGGAGGAGCCCTGCCACGAACCTCGCTCGGGCCCAGAGCCAGCATCGTCATCCTCTACCAGGGCGCTGCTGAAGGAGCTAGACATGGGTTCGCCGGAGAAAGCAGCGGAGGAAGAACTAGCGGCGGAGGAAAGTTTAGAACTACGAGGCCCCGTCGTGATTCTACACCAAAATGGCGGCGGAGCAGCAAGGGAACCACCGCGCGGAAACGAAAGAGAAAAGAGAGAGATCTAAAGAAAAGCCTAGGCGACGGGACCAGAAAGAACTCACCGACGACGACGCCAGAGCTAGTGAGCAAGGACGAGGGCGACGAAGCGACGCGACGGAGTCCTCACCGTCGAAGGTTCAGATGAATGCGCGGCGGCGGAGCTGCAAACGGACGCAGAAGCGAGAGTAGGAAGAAGGGCGTGGGCGAGCGAAAAGGGGAAAGTGAATTCCCAGGCGCCACGCCCCTCTTTATAATCGAGCCACAAGCGAGGTAGTGGGATCGTGGGTGCGGCGGTTGACCGTGTAGATCGTGTGTGCGGCACGACCGCACGTCATTAAGCGGAACCGCACCAAGGGCCACACGGTAGCGAAGAAGGTCGCGATCCCCAAGGGAAGCGGCACACGAGGCGTCGCTGCGCCGGCGCGACGGGCACAGTATTAACTGTAGCCTGTCAGTGAATACTGTAGAGGAACAAAAAACTAGAGAAACAATGATGGGGGTGACACGTAGGACAAGGCGTACGAGAGAAGGAACGAGGATACCTCGAACGAGAGAGAAATAACTCGGAAACAATGCGGAAAGAATATCATGAAACTGATACGGCCCGGCCGAGGTTTTCAGCGGGGCCACACCAGCTTCGGGGACTAATGTTGGGGAGGTAACCCCGGATAGGGTAAAGACGGGGAAAGACGAAAGCACATCCCCCGTCTAGTTTCCGAGTCACAGTCTAAGTCGACCGAATCCTGTAGA
This sequence comes from Avena sativa, assembly GCA_916181665.1. Lineage (NCBI taxonomy): Eukaryota > Viridiplantae > Streptophyta > Magnoliopsida > Poales > Poaceae > Avena > Avena sativa. Next base: position 414,353,640 of record OV702297.1, read on the forward strand.
AGTCGGCCGATATATGAAAGGGCGAGACCCTTATATTTATGACAAGGCATTACCCGACCGAGATACTGCGTAAGTCGGCCGGGTTAGCCCGAATAATCTTGATGCAAGTAAAGGACGATCCGAGTTATGCGAGGAAGGACCGAATAATACGAAGCTTGCAGGAGAAGGAGAAGCCTAAAGTCAAACTCTAGCCGCAAGCTAGGGAGAATCTGAGCGGAGCCAAGCGCTAGGGACAAGGGCGCAGAGCGACAGAGAGGCAGAAGGAGGTCATGGAGGTGACAGTCCAGAAGCCCGAGGCGCACAGGAGGGGCCCTCTGGAACCTTGCCGTCATTAGGGGAGCGACAGGGAAAGGGGGGCGCCGAACTACTATATTGGGACAAGCATATTCCTCGAATATGCTTGCCACGTCAGCCCTAGAGGAGCCCAAGGCTCTCCTTTATAAGGAGAGGCTTGGACTCTGAAGCAGGGATCGCCTCATTCTTAGTACCGTTAGGCTGGTAAAGTTCTCCCTTTCTCCTTGTATACAGCTCAAGGAGCACTTGTAGCCCAAGGAAGAAGAAATAAAGATCTTTACCTTAGTCTTCTGTGTGTAGAATCAACTACATCTTTCCTCCACAGATCCCTCTAGCATCCATTGGCCCCATACTTTAGCCTATTCATGGCATCTGCCGTGCCACCACCACGATATTATCAATTTTTTATTCGCCACAAATTTAGACCTAGTGAACATTTTCTTTTTGCAATAAAAAATTCGCATCAATTGAAAGTTAATGGACAGATGGAACATGTAGGAGACGACATGCTTCAAAGAAGACGGCGGCAACAACCTTTAGATGGCTGCGTGATCGGTATTGGCGATGGAGAGAACATCAAGAAAAAGAAGCAAAGCCGTATTGTGCCCGTGCATAGCAATGACCGACAAAAAATAAAGCGCAATGATAGTAACTTGATTCATCAATTGTATTGCATAAATAACAATGAGATCAATTTTCATCTACCAATTCTCGTCAAGTGTGAGATAAAAGTACAATAGTAATAACTTAGGCTTTTAGCTAGAATTACAACAACGAACCGCTTAATTTTAGATTAAATGCGGCTATAAGTTAAATCATATTCACACAACACACGTGCAAAAAAAAACTTTGTCAACGTGTGCCAACAACAACAATATAAAGTATCAAGAGAGGATGGTATTTCACATAACAGAGCAGCGACCATTGAATTAGCATTCATCCACAAGGAGACGGGAGACCATAACTTCTCAAACTATGTTCAGAAACTGAAGTTGCATGGGTTATCACATCCAGTATGCACTGAATAATAGTACTCCCTTCGACCCATATTAGTTGACTTCAAGTTGAATATATCTAGACAAGTTTTTGTGATAGATACATTCAAATTGGAGTCAACTAATATGGGTCGGAGGGAGTATAGATAGTTCCAAAGCATCCACTAAAACCTAGAATATGAAGAAGAAACTAACTTCAGAGGAAATATCATTAATTATCCGACGTATATCTACACACTCAGAAATTAAAGATGTTTTATAGAGAACAATGATTATCCAAATAAAAACAGCATGGACATGTTTTACACTTACACATCCACCGCTTCACGCCTTAGCAATATATAAATCAAGCTCATGAGAAAAAATTGCATGATTATATGTAATCCTTGCAAAGACCAACAAACTGATTTTTTTTTATTTCTGACAGGAGTACCTAATAATGTACTGATACTCCTATTCTAAATGTTTCAGCGGTAGTTAATTTCACTTATCAAAATGATGCCCAGAAAAACCAGTGCAAGTTAGCAACTCACCAGGACCTGGTCTAGACGTTCCTGAATCCTGAGCGAGTGCCAATACTCATCAGGGGAACTCTTCCAATCTTGTTCCCAACAAAGGTGAAACAGGGAGCGGAAGTGGTCGAGCCACTGTCTGTACACGTTGCCCACCAACGGAGGCGGCGCGATGGTAACGCCACACCACGCGTCGCGTTGAACATCCTAGCTGCGCCGCCCGTGGGCAGCTGAGCGCATCGCTGGCGCTCGTCCTCAGAGGAAGCCTGGACTATGAGCTCCGTCAGACTGTGGTCAAGAGGCGGCAAGATGCGTGCAGGGGCGACGAGCAGAGGTCACGGTTGGAGCAAGCGGTCCTCGGCACCGACCTAGAGCAGTGTGTTTGCCTTGAGACTTCCCGCCGGCGGCTGGCCTCAGGATGCGGTGTAGCAGCGATGGAGCAGGGGTCGCGGTCGGGTCCGGCTGGCGGCTAGCATCGGGACAAGGATTCTCCAGTGCGGCCTCGTATATCATCGGATGGGACCGAGATGGGGAGGAGGCGGCGCTGGAGGGCATAGGCAGCCATCCCCTTCGCCCCCTCCTCGCCCTTGAGCCTCTGCGTCCTCTCCATCCCCGGTGCCCGCTCATATGGTCGGTGGCCCACCTGCAGGCGGGGTTCGTGCGGGCGTGAAGATTGGGGAAGGATGGGTACAGCCATGCGGCGGCCATGTATCCCATCACCCGTTCAGCCACGGAACCCCTCGCTGGCTTCGGCCGGCCGCCGTCGGCCTCCATCAACTCGGCGGAACACAGCTTTTCAGGGGGTGTCCTCTCCCCCGGTCGGGCCGGCAAGCAAGTCCACGCGCTGCAGAGGCGCTGGGGATCGAGAAGATTCCCTACCGAGGGCGGAGGTCGGTCACTGGGCGGTCGACGCGGTGGTCCAGGAAAAAATGCGTCGGAGAAACTCGCAAGGCGGCGGCGTCCGTGAGTTTGCAGGGCGACGCGGAGATGGCGAGATATCGCGACGGCAACGACGGAACCTTTTGTGAGGCGAAGGCAAGATCTTTACTCTATTTGGTAGGAATCGATTAAATTCGGCACGAACTCTGATTAGCGTGCGGGAGGAGACAAAGATGGGACGACGGACGACTCTGATTAGCGTGCGGGAGGAGACAAAGATGGGACGACGGACGAAAATTGGGAGAGACGAAAACCACCGTAAGACATATTATATAGTAGAGATATGAGACATCTATTTTAGGACGGAGAAAATATGAAACATTAGTTTGTCAAGAAAAAAAACAGAGGAAGTATACTTAACTTTTCCGTTCACGTGAGAGCGCTATCAACGTAGCGGCAAACGCACGCGCATTTGGCGGCACGGCAGGACAGCCCGCAGCTAGCGCGATCATTATGTACCTGAATTAGCTAGAACATCCATCATAACTCATAAGGCACACACATGATTGCCGTTCGAGGCCTCTCAGTTGCGTCCGATCCAATCCAGCATTAGTACTACTGCCCTCTCTTTAGAAACATAATATATTTTAGCTTTGTGAAATAATGTATCTACACGGTACGTTTTTTTATATACGTTTACTTCAAGCCTCTACGAATCTATAATATAGATACATTTGACTCACAAAGCTAAAATATGGAGAAATGATTCAGATCTCCCGGACGACCATCGTCCGGGTTCGCGTCGCGCGTCCGTATTATTGGTACGTATTTCAGTCCGGCTCTGCGTGTTCTGTATGTATTTCGGTCCGGCTTCGCATGTTTAGTACGTATTTTGGTCCGGCTCCGCGTGTTTCGTACGTATTTCGCTACAATCGTTCTCCTACAGATCGGTCCGTGTGTTCCGTATGTATTTCGCTACAGATCAGTCCGGATCGGTCCGGCTTCTCCAAGCGTTAGGCAGATATGCTACCAACGCTAGTCGTGGTTGCTACCGACAGCCAACGTCACTGCTGCAAGGGGTACGAGGGCGCTGCTAGCAACGACTGATGTTGTTTTTCTACCAAAAGATGGGGTCGTCGCTACCGACGGCCAATGTATTTACTACAGTAGTACAAATATTTTGCTACAATCGTTCTCCTTTTTTTTTTGCTATAACATCTCCGGTGAGGTCTCCGACGAGTTGCGCAGAAAAGTCTTCGGCGATGTATCCGGCGAAGTCAGTTTTTTGCTATATTAGAAGAACTTTTTAGCTACAATCGTCTTGTGTTTTTGCTACAACAGTGCCAAGTATTTGCGAGAGTCACCGGTGAATTTTTCCGACGATATTTCCGGCAAAGTCGGTTTTGCTGCATTAGCACAATTTTTTTGCTGCATGGTCTCCGGCGAGGTCTCTGGCGAGACGTTCTATTTCTGAAACGAACCTTTTTTTTTTTGCTTCGGAAGCAAAAGAAGGGACATATGTTGCAAAAGCGGACCGTTTTGCAGCAAAAACGAAATTTGGGGCGATTTTCAGAACACGTGTCACGCAGGGGAGGAGGACGATGGGAACCCCCAATCTTCCGGCACCGTCCTAAAATGTCTTATATTTCTAAACGGAACGAGTAGTTAGCAATGGATGGTGGGAGGAATAGGTGTGTGATGACGGTGGTTGTCTGGCTGATAATTGCGGTTAGAGAACGAGAGAGCACGTGATTACGGTTTAGATGAAACAATCAATCATAATGCCCTGGAGGCCAGGGATTCAGATCACGGCACATGTTGGCGTAAGAACTAAGAAGGCGTATCAGGATCGGATCATTAGTAGTGGCAGACTGGCAGCGACACCAGCGTTTAACCACAGCTCAGCTCGCACGCACGCACGAGCCCATGGCCCGTGTTTCCTATAGCTAGGAGCAGCAATCCGGGACCCTTTTGTTCATCAACTCTTGAACAGAGAACTGGGCATCCGTGCGTGCAATTGGAAGAGAGAGGTTCGAGGGTTCCTTGTCTTCTTGGTGGTGCACTGATGTCTCACCTCGTGGTTGTTAGCCTGGACGCCACCAAACACACGACGGACCCTTGCTGGCCGAAGGAGGAATTTGGTGTATATTGGTCCGTTGGCCGTTAGACAAATTCTAAAATTTTCTTTGGCTCATTTGTATATGGCAGCATATGGCTGTGTAGTGGTGCTAAAGTTTAATTTCACATTGCTAGTTGAAGAGGAGTTGGACCACCTTATATAGTAGAGTGTTGCATCACTTACTAAGGTGTGACAAGAAGAGTAGCCCTCGTGCAGTCCTCCTCCGACGCCGTCCGCCTCGTCACGACGTGCGTGCCGGGGGTTGTGGGTTGGGAAAACTGATTATGAGTCATTAACGAACGCGTTAATTACAGTCGTTTACAGTTTTTATGGACGTGGTTGTTTACCGACTCGGACGTGGGCTGAGCCTACGATCCTCCTAACCTGCACTATATAAGCGTCAGGGCTAAACCTAATTGGCACCATATGAACCCACACACGCGCCTACCTCCAGAACCTTGCGCCGCCGCTTTCATCTTCCTTATCCCGGCTTGCGGCGTGCACCGCAGATCGAGACAGTAGGCCTCCGGAACCCCGCCTCTCGTGAACCTGTACGGGTGAGGGGCGATCAGGTTTTTGGGGAGCGCTCAGCGCGACTACTGGCAACTACGACGTCCTCCGACGACGAGTTCCCTGACGACGACTTCTTCCCGGACGTCACCAATCTCTTCGACAACTTCAACATGGGCGACGCTGCTGCAACCGCTGCGGCTGCTATTCAGCCTACATCGTATGTGATCTCGATTTCTCTATTTCGGATTATGCTAGAGTTCTTTTTTCTAGCGTTTGGTGTAGATGTGATAGGTTTATCTCCTATAGATGTAATCTGTTCATCTAGTTCGTTGATCTGCATAATTGGTTTTAGTACCGTTTGTATGATCATGTTTTATCAGTTTATTATTCAGATTAAATCATATGGATTATTGCTTATATTTCCAACAATCCAAAAACCTGATTATAGGCAACTGAATTCCACTGGTGTAGCCGCGGCTACTAGGCCGCCTCCTTTTGATGGCATGCACTATAAGAGATGGTGCAAGAGAGCAGTTCTCTGGTTTGAAAGCCTAAACTGCTATAGCGCCACTCTTGGCAAGCCTGAAGGAGATCTTTCTGCTGAGCAGGAAGCGAACTTTAAAAAAATCGATACCATGTTTATGGCGGCTTTGTTTAGTGTTCTTGGGGACAACATTGTTGACCCTTATATGTCATTTGATAATGGCAAGGACGCGTGGGAAGCGCTCGAGGCCAAGTTTGGGGTCTCGGACGCTGGCACTGAGCTGTATGTCATGGAGCTATTCTATGACTATAGGATGGTTGATGAGCGCTCCGTCGTTGAGCAAGCTCATGAGATACAATCACTTGCCAAAGAACTTGAGCACTTCAAGTGTTTCTTACCGGACAAATTTTTGGCTGGTGGCATTATTGCCAAGCTTCCTCATTCGTGGAGGAACTTTGCTACTTCTCTGAAACATAAGAGACAAGAGTTTTCCGTTATGGATCTTATTGGGTCTCTTCATGTGGAAGAGAAGGCGAGAGCAAAGGACAAAACTACTCGAGGACTTGAGGGAGGTTCTACTGCCAATTTAGTGCAGAGGAAAAACTTCCAATCCCACAAGTTTAAGAATAAGAACAAAACTCAAGAAAAGGGAAAGTTCGATGGCAAGAACAAGGCCACGCACTCAACCAACTTCAAGAAGAAAAATGATAAGAGGAAAGGCTCTTGCCACGTCTGTGGTGATCCTGATCATTGGGCTCCTAGCTGCCCTAATCGCTTTGACAAGCGTCAACATGGGAACAGCGGCAAGACCGCGAATGTTGTTATTAGCGATACTGAGATGAAGGATGCTGGGTACGGTATTTTACCTACTATCCTTTTAGTATGTCATTCTCCAGATTGGTGGATAGACACGGGTGCTAATACACATGTATGTTCTGATATTTCCATGTTTTCCTCTTATCAGGTCTCAAGGACCTCTTCCATGTTGATGGGAAATGACTCACGTGCTTCTGTTCATGGTGTTGGTACGGTAAATCTAAAGTTTACTTCGGAGAAGACCGTACAACTGAAGAATGTGCAGCACGTTCCCTCCATCAATAAGAATCTCGTCAGCGGATCGCTTTTATGTCGAGATGGCTTTAAGTTGGTTTTTGAGTCTAATAAAGTTGTAATTTCTAAGTATGTACAATTTGTTGGAAAGGGTTATGAGTGCGGAGGTCTGTTCCGCTTGTCTTTGTCAGACTCATGTACTAAAGTTATTAATCATGTTTGTAATGATAATGAGTCCAATATTTGGCATTCACGACTCTGTCATATTAACTTTGGTTGCATGACGCGGCTAGCCAATATGAGTTTAATTCCGAAATTTACCACTGTCAAAGGTTCCAAGTGCCAAGTTTGTGTGCAAGCAAAGCAACCCCGCAAGTCTCATACGGCTGCGGAACCGAGAAACTTAGCACCGCTAGAACTTATACATTCAGATCTTTGTGAGATGAATGGTGTGTTGACAAAAGATGGAAAAAGATACTTTATGACGTTGATTGATCACTCCACTAGATACTGCTATGTTTATCTCCTGAAATCTAAAGATGAAGCTTTGAACTACTTCAAAATCTATAAAGCTGAGGCAGAAAACCAACTTGATCTTAAAATCAAGCGGCTAAGGTCGGATCGTGGTGGAGAGTACTTTTCAAATGAATTTGATTTATTTTGTATGGAACACGGTATTATACATGAGAGGACGCCTCCTTACTCACCTCAGTCAAATGGGATGGCCAAAAAAAAGAACCGCACTCTAACTGATTTGGTTAACGCCATGTTAGATACATCAGGTCTTTCCAAGGAATGGTGGGGGGAGGCGCTAATGACTGCATGTCATGTCCTAAACCGTGTTCCTGTAAAGGATAAAACCATGACTCCATTTGAGGAATGGGAAAAGAAAAGGCTTAAACTCTCTTACTTACGAACTTGGGGTTGTTTGGCGAAAGTCAATATTCCAATACCCAAGAAGCAAAAGCTTGGACCAAAAACCGTTGATTGTGTTTTTCTGAGATATGCTTTTCATAGCATTGGCTATAGATTTTTGATAGTAAAATCTGAGGTATCCGACATGCATGTTGGTACAATTATGGAGTCGAATGATGCGACTTTCTTTGAGGACATCTTTCCTATGAAAGGTATGTCTAGCTCATCAAATCAGGAGATGACTAGTTCATCTAGTCAGGAATTTTCTATAATTCCTGAACCCACTATGCCGATAGAACACTCTGATGATCCTGTGGAGGATGACAATGAAGCTCCCAAAAGGACCAAGAGACAAAGGACTGCAAAGTCATTTGGTGATGATTTCATTGTGTACCTTGTGGATGATACTCCCACTTCTATTTCAGAAGCCTATGCATCTCAAGATGCTGACTACTGGAAGGAAGCTGTCCGAAGCGAAATGGACTCCATCTTATCTAATGGTACTTGGAAAATCACTGATCGTCCTTATGGGTGTAAACCTGTAGGATGTAAATGGGTGTTCAAGAAAAAGCTTAGACCTGATGGTACTATTGAAAAGTACAAGGCACGTCTTGTGGCTAAGGGTTATACCCAAAAGGAAGGTGAAGACTTCTTCGATACCTACTCACCTGTAGCCAGATTGACCACTATTCGAGTACTACTTTCCTTGGCTGCCTCACATGGTCTTCTCGTTCATCAAATGGACGTTAAGACAACTTTTCTAAATGGAGAGCTAGATGAGGAAATTTATATGGAGCAGCCTGACGGATTTGTAGTAAATGGTCAAGAAGGAAAGGTGTGTAAGTTAGTGAAGTCTTTGTATGGTCTTAAGCAAGCTCCTAAACAGTGGCATGAGAAGTTTGAAAGAACTTTAACTGCTTAAGGCTTTGTTGTAAATGAAGCTGACAAATGTGTGTACTATCGTCATGGTGGGGGCGAGGGAGTTATTATGTGTCTCTATGTTGATGGCATATTGATATTCGGGACCAACCTCGCTGTTATCGAGGAGGTCAAAGAGTTCCTATCTCGCTGCTTTGAGATGAAAGACTTGGGAGTGGCTGATGTAATATTAAACATCAAGCTACTAAAGGATGACAATGGTGGGATTACACTGCTTCAGTCTCACTATGTGGAAAAGATATTGAGTCGCTTCGGGTATAGCGATTGCAACTCTTCTCCAACGCCTTATGATCCGAGTGTGCTACTTCGAAAGAATCGAAGGACTGCTAAAGATCAATTGAGATACTCTCAAATTGTTGGCTCGCTCATGTATTTAGCCAGTGCTACTAGACCTGACATCTCCTTTGCTGTAAGCAAACTGAGTCGATTTGTGTCAAATCCTGGAGATGATCATTGTCATGCTCTTGAAAGAGTTTTTTGCTATTTGAAAGGCACTGCGAGTTACGGTATTCACTATACTGGGTATCCACGGGTACTTGAGGGTTATAATGATTCAAACTGGATATCTGATGCTGATGAGATTAAGGACACAAGTGGTTATTTGTTTACACTTGATGGCGGCGCTGTTTCCTGGAAGTCTTGCAAGCAGACCATCTTAACGAGGTCAACAATGGAAGCAGAACTCACAACATTAGACACGGCCACTGTTGAAGCAGAGTGGCTTCGTGAGCTTTTGATGGACTTACCTGTGGTTGAAAAACCAATACCCACCATCCCAATGAACTGTGATAATCAAACTGTGCTCGTTAAAGTAAACAGTTCTAAGGATAATATGAAGTCATCAAGGCATGTGAAGAGGAGGTTGAAATCTGTCAGGAAACTGAGAAACTCCGGAGTTATTGCGTTGGATTATATCCAAACATATAAGAACCTGGCAGATCCTTTCACAAAGAGACTGTCACGTAATGTGATAGATAATGCATCGAGGGAGATGGGTTTGAGACCCACGCTATGAGTTGATCCCAGTGGCAACCCACTCTATGTGATCGGAGATCCCGTGAATTAGAGCTGGGAGACAAGCTGTTGGTCAGCTGAGAGGAGAGTATCCCCATATTATATCTACATCTTCACAAAGATGCAATACTCTCTTAATCTGCATGGCAGGTTGATATTTATCTTAATGTGTTCCAAGTGGCTTTTTATAAGCGGAGATGTTGTCCTGCAGAACATCTCTTGAGGAATACACCTATATGAGTCTGACTGTCAAACGTCGCAGTCCGTGAGAGTTGGCTTCTCTCTAATAAACTTATGAAATGCCCTAGGGTATGACACATAAGCTTCAAACCGCGGAGAAGCCGACGGTAGCCCTGTACCGGTCTAGATTTTATGTGAAACTAGCGCGCAGAAAACTTGTAGTTCAAGGCATAGTCCACTATTCAAGTTGCTAGCTAGTGTAGCATGAAGTTTAACGTGGAAGTTCAACTTAACAGTCTCCACTACACACCGGTATATAAAACAATGTTCTAAAATAAAATTGTTTTGATGTGCCAATGAGACTTTGTGGGGGATTGTTGGAATTTGGTGTATATTGGGCTGTTGGCCCATTAGACAAATTCTGAAATTCTCTTTGGCTCACTTGTATATGGCAGCATATGGCTGTGTAGTGGTGCTAAAGTTTAGTCACACATTGCTAGTTGAAGGGGAGTTGGACCACCTTATATAGTAGAGTGTTGCATCACTCACTAAGGTGTGACAAGAAGAGTAGCCCTCGCGCACTCATCCTCCGACGCCGCCCGCCTCGCCTCGTCACGACACGCGCGCCGCGGGTTGCGGGAATCACGCCGACCCGAGCTTTATTTTGCTGGTTGGAAAAACTGATTATGAGTCATTAACGGACGCGTTAATTACGACCGTTTACAGTTTTTATGGACGTGGTTGTTTACCAACTCGGACGTGGGCTGAGCCCACGATCCTCCTAACCTGCACTATATAAGCGTCCGGGCTAAACCTAATCGGCACCGTATCAACCCACACACGCGCCTACCTTCAGAATCTTGCGACGTCGCTTTCATCTTTCGCATCCCGGCTTGCGGCGTGCACCGCAGATCGAGACAGTAAGCCTCCGAAACCCCGCCTCTCGTGAACCTGTACGGATGAGGGGGCGATCAGGTTTTTGGGGAGCGCTCAGCGCGACTACTGGCAACTACGACGAGTTCCCTGACGACGACTTCTTTCCGGACGTCATCAATCTCTTCGACAACTTCAACATGGGCGACGCTGCTGCAACCGCTGCGGCTGCTATTCAGCCTACATCGTATGTGATCTCGATTTCTCTATTTCAGATTATGCTAGAGTTTTTTATTCTAACGTTTGGTGTAGATGTGATAGGTTTATCTCCTATAAATGTAATCTGTTCATCTACTTTATTAATCTGTATAATTGGTTTTAGTACTGTTTGTATGATCATGTTTTATCAGTTTATTATTCGAATTAAATCATATGGATTATTGCTTATATTTCCAACAATACATACATCATGATATAAAATGTTGATTTCATCGTGTAATCGACAAAAGGAGCTCGAGTGATCTAAGGGACAGAGGTACAGAAGCACCGTAAAAATTCTCACCCTTTGTTCAGCCAAAGCAGAGCGACGATTCCTGCAGAAGAATCGATTAATCGAGTACTGAAGGACGAGAGTGCGCATTTGGAAGCGAGAGGATGGGTTTCTTGTCTCGTTGGTAAGTGAACACTGATGTCTCACCTCGTGGTCGTTAGCCTGACAAGGACCCTCGCTGGTAGAATGGTACCACTGATAGGAAATGCAGACCAAGAATTTTTTGACATCGTGCGTAACATCCCTTGTACTCCCGATCCGCGCGCAATGGAGTACCGGATAAATCTGACCGTCCGATGTTGAGGGCAACTCTGTCATTTCTCCAAGGCTAACGAAGCTGCTTGATGATTTCTTCTTCCCACAATCACGTTGAGAGCGCGGGGTCCCTCTGTCTTGGCATGGATGGTCGAACTTAGCGGGATCTGAGCGTCTGCCGGCTTGGAGCAACAGCCTGAACAGGACCTGAGCATCTGTTTGAGCCGGATCTCGTTGTTCCTTCTTAGACAGCCGACGCGGCCGCCGCCATGGTCTCATGGTATCTCGGTCCCCCTCCTCGGCCGCGTCACCGCCAGCCGTGGCGTGCTTATTTCATCCCCTGCTCGGCTGCTCCTATTTGCCGCGCCGCCATGACATTTTAATTCTGCGGCCACCGCCGTTCTGGTTGTGGACCCGCGGCATATGACCCTCCTCTCCATCACCGGAAAAATAATCACAGGGCAGCAGCTGGATTACCGTTTTGCCCCATAGGTAGTGTAGTGGTACTCCATGACCGTGAGTTTCCGTGGGTTTTTGAGTTAGTACTCCATCCATTGGCCGTATCGTGGGGTACCATACTAAATAAGCTCTTGGATTAAGAAAATTGAACGGTCCCTATTAGATTAGGGGTACTGTAGACAAGATTGGGCCGGGAGTCAGCTGTATGGATCCTGCAGGGATTAAGACTGAATTTGTGCACCGGTACGGTGCTCAGCCGCTCCTATTTACCACCGCCCTGCTCCTCGCACGGCTGACGCTCTCTGGCTCCTAACCCGGCGAAATGCCATCCCTTCACATATCATAAGCTAGTATATTTTTGTTTCCCCGGACGATAGTCTCTATAGAGAAACAACACGCTAGCTCAGGAGCGGTTTTGCCGTTAAAATGCGCCAACAAGAGGAAGCATCCCTTCTTTGCTGGTAGGTATGCACTTGAAGTAGAAACATCAAGTTGTTTCCTCTTTTTTTTTTCTTCGAAAAGGGGAGTAAAACCCCCAGCCACTACATCAAATTGTTTACTTAATTATAAGCGGAGGACAATAGTACTAGTAGCTGTTTCCCAATATGAAATAGTAGAGTATACTGGTCTAATCCAGTATGCCTTGATGAAGGTTTAAACTGATTTCCCAACCAGTAGAGATCCCTGAATACAGAATAACAGGACGTCAGGGTCTCAAGTCGTGGCTGTTAATCGACTCGTCAGTCAGTGACACAGCGTCCTCGCTGGTTCGTTGCTCGTAGAATGGTAAGTACTACCGTTGATAACTTCACACCAAGAATTCTGACAAATGCATTTCGAATGTACCAAGGGACGGAAGGCCTGGTCTCGGTTGTATGGATCCAGAGCATTATGACTAAGTTAGTCAGTCATAATGCTCTGGATTATGACTAAGTTAGTCATAATGGGCCAGCAAGGCCACATGATTTTCTTGGAATGGGTCGACCCGTGGCCTCCAAAATTGGCCCTAGGGCCACGGGGCCAGGTCCAAGGCTAGGTCCAGGCCGACCCATTCCCATCTTGATGACTAACCTTTCAATTTTAAGCGGACCTGACACCTTCCACGGCCGCACCTCTGGCTCCACCAGCACTTTGTCACTACAATGCTGACGTCCACATCATAATCTAGCGAACTGAAGGAATAAATGCTCAGAAGCTCAAATGTACAGAACTGCAGAGGCACAGTAAAGTTCAAAAATTGTCACCACTTGATTCAGACAAAACAAAGTAGTAATTGTATGCTGTAGAAGAATAGAGCTATCCACAAAACCTGACTGCAGGCAGCACGAGGTGTTTACAGTCCTGCATGAAATGCCAGCATTTTGGCAAAGTCGTCAATAAAACACGTACAGGGGATTTTTTTTTTTTTTGAAACAAGGCAAAACACGTACAGGAGATATAGGTCAGCCTAAAGAATCCTCTTGGTGCTAAACACCAGAAAAACTGAAAAAGTATGCATCTCTGTTGCAACAACTAACATCGGTTCTGCTTGCAAGACCAGTTCGGAAACACCAAGTGTCTGAAATATAGCCATGGGATCTTGTTATGAATGAAGTCTCAGGTTTAAGTTTCACCCATATGGAATTGTAAGAATTCCGCTCTGAAGATGAAGTGCCAACAGCTGGAAAACCCAGGTCAGAAAGACCATAAGATCTCGCCAAGGACTAGTGGCCTGTAACGAATATGCAACTGACAATCTAAACAACATGCCCAACTGTGAACTTCAGAACCGAATAGCCATCAGATAATCTGAAACCAAGTTAGGTATGCTAGTTGAACAGCTGCTAATCTGCCAGCGGTTAGCAATCAAGAGTAAAGTTGGAGACATTAGGACTGTAAATTACAAGCGCCGAACGAAGCTAAGACGGATTCGAAAGGCCTGAACTAACTATACATTAGATGTTCAATTCAGTGATTTCGTCCCGTGGCACATCAAAGGTTTTCTATCTTTAGGCAACCGTTCCTGTTTTTTCTAAAACAGAGCAACACATAGAACGTGCTTTCTCTTCAGCATAACAATTCTTACAAGTCCACGAATATCAAAGTAAAGGCGTTTCTTGATGCACAGAACCAAATCTACATTGATATTTTCCTTGGCTTCCATTTACCTATTCCTGTCTGGATCACAATAACTGAATTGTTTATCTTCTTTGCAAGGAAAAAGAGCCCTTTTAGACAAACTATTTTAATCAAAACAAAATTCAGACATTCGAAAACTCATCCCATTGGCTGCATCTCGAAGAAAGCAAAATATTTGATCGTTCATCATTGAGAACCAGATAGACACTGAACACAGCCACACACAGAATAGGACATCATGGGACTAATTGATCGAAGCAAGACCAACTGAAAGCTACCAATTAATCAAAGCAAGACCATGCGTCTTCATGTCAGTAGACTAACTGTTATAGCAACTGCATAATGTGCACGAGTTAACAAAATAAGTGGCTGATCCCTACACTTCACCGCTGAGCAGTGCATGCTACATTGAAGGTCAATTTTTGCATTGATTGCCGAACATGCAAGAACCCTACTACATTAGACAAGCCATTCCTGCATCTCAAGCCACCAGAATGTTACTCTAGATACCTGCAGAGCAACCAATGTAATCAGCCAAAACAGTTAAATTCATTCCTGGAAAAGCCATTAACACTCAATTTTCTTTCTCTGATCTAAGAAGCTACATGATCAGTGTTTTAAATACCTCCCTTAGAGAAGATACTGAACAACCTACTTTATCAAATAATTTGGAATATTATTTGTTATGATGGGCATGTGACTATGAGGGGCTCATGCAGTAGAAAACAGATTCTACCTCCTGGCCACATAACTTGATACTCTCTTGGTCCAAAATAAAAGCTAAATTTTCAAACTATGCACAGATATAGAACATAACCTTGACCATTACCTTTGATGGTAATATGATACGAAACATGAAAAGTGCAATTTTGTTGAAAACAGTTTTTGTGATGAATATAGCATGTACTTTTTTAATCATGTCTTTGATAAAAAAAATTAAGCACCTATGGTGACTAAAACAAAAGAAACTAGAGTGCACACAAACCATTGCCACATCTATTATGGACCAGACAAACTATATTAGAGGCTAATGGCCAAAATGACAAATTAGATATGTGAGAGTTAGACTGACAAACTGATATATGTTCAGAAATGTTTTAATCAAACCAGCTAAGAATAGCAGAACTGTCCATAAAAATAAAAATAAAATAAAAATAAATGCAAGCCAAACGATATATATGAGTATAAGATCTATTGATAACATGCTCTTCGAGTATTGGGAGTTGGGACAATCTAAATTGCAGCACTATGTATTATACCGATCCCAAAGTGAGAAGCTATGTGAAATGGCACAGCTATAAGCCCATAAAACTAAAGGAATTTGAAATCAAATGCTAAGGTATGTAGCAACCAGTATAAGTAAGACTAGAAAATATCCAGGAAGCACAGTAAAGGAGAAGTATTTCACTCTGCTACTACTTAGCATGGCAACGTTCTCATTTATCAGAAGGCATGAACATAGAAATATGGAATGGGCAAGCTAGAGGGAGAAAGAGCTTGCACTATCCAAAGGAACTTGAGGTGCACTAAGGAGGAACTGGCAAGAAGATTGTAGGGTCCAAGCGAGGGCAAGTGAAAGAGCATATCCAGTAGAGGGAGGCTAGAGCATAAGTCATTAGTAAACAGAAGAGAAGGTACCTGGGTGAAAGCAGCACGAAGGGAGTGGAAAGCTGCTGAGGAAGGGATGCAGAAGAAATGCATGGAGAAGAGATCAAAATATGCAGCCTGTCATGAGAGCATGACAGGAGGTATACAGGTGACAAACAGCTTAGCAAAGGGTCATATAGAGGATCTCGGAGTCCTCTCTTTCCCCCAAAAGAGAAACCCTCCCGTGGCGACCCCCAGGCGCCGGCGGAGGACCCCCAAATTCCGCCATCGACGACCTCCCTCCTCCAGATCGCCTCCCTCCGCCGCTGCCACCGACGTCGGCCACGGTGGCGGCGCCCCCCTAGTACCTAACGTGCTAGGGATGGCGGCCGCGGCGGTCTTCTTCGATGGGGTGGCTAGGGCTGTGCCGTTTCAAGAAGGCCCCGACGGTTGTCGGGACGACGCTTCCTGGCTAGGCGGCGACTGCAACCGGACTCCCCTACCTCGGCGGTTGCAGGTGTTGGTGTTGTGACCGCGGGTCTTGGGTTCCTCCTAGATCGGCCGTCCTCGTGGCGGCGCGGTGGGACTCGGGGCGTCGCGCCGTCACCAGACGGTTGGTTCCCTAAGCGAGAAAGTGGAGGGCGGGACGAAGCGCCGATTTGCGAGTTCGGCCTCAGATCTGGGCCAGGCTTTGTTGCAGATGAGCACTCCGATGACATTCTGTGATGGCTTTCTGGTCTGTCGTCTTCTCCACATGCTCATCTTGAATAAAAGGTGGTGGTACTGGGGTTCCTATTAATCGCCAAGGTGAAGATCTGTCAGTTTCCTATCGTCATCGCTCTGGCTGAAGCATCGTGTTCCGGAAGGTTCCACCGGCGAACTCCACAGTGCGCAGATGTCGAGAGATCGCTGGATCGGGTGGGATTCGGTCGTGCGCACCCATGTTTTTACTCTAGCCGTTTGGGTTCAGAGGAAGCGCTTCGAAACTCTATTGGCTGTTAATATCATGGGGCATGTTCTCGTCCCATGGTGCCGACGGAGAATGTCATGAAGGCTGAGATCTGAGGACTGACAATGGTGGTTCAAGTCTGGGTGGTGATGAGAAATTGGCTTGGTGACTCGTGACTTGGAGCAGTGGTATGCAAGCAGGGGCGACAGTATAGGAAAAACTCATGGTCATATCTTTCAGGGTGAAAACCCAGGGTCTGGCCTTAATTGGTTGTGCCTGACAATGGTCTTGTTGAAGGTATTATTTTGAGAGCCTGGACTTTCTTCAGGGTGAAAATCTAGATCTTTGATCGGGCGATGATGGTGTTTGTGCATTGTTTCCTTCTTGGAGGCGTCGTTTTTGGAGAAGATGGACTTCTGGTGCTGTCTTGGTGGTGGTAGTACTGCTGTTTCGATGAATGAGGAACTGTAGCAGGACTTTTCTTTTTTGCAATTCTTCTTTCTTTTTTTAGCTGTATGCATCCGTATGGCCGCTAGGGCAATGCGCTGTTGCAGAGGCTGGTTGTAATTGGTATCCTCTGATATTAATATATGCTCCTTTTCAAAAAGAAAAGTAAAGAGGAAAGCAGGATTAAAAAAATCCATTTTAGATACTTCAACTTAATGCAGAAGAGAAGCTTACCTGGTCCACTAATACATCATAGTAGCATATCTGACTAGACAGTCATCTTATGTGTTGTGCAAAAGTTCAGCTCCATCGTGTCCACCACCAATGTTTGTTTCTAAAAGGATAAGAAGCAAACAACCCATGAAATTCAATAGTAATCCAAGTTAATATGAGAAGCCATCAAGAATTCAAAGAATATCCCTCAAAACAATATATATACTCATTAATACCGTAAAAATGAAGAACACACACACAATGACTATTTGCTAATCAAAAGAAATAAGTTATGTAGAATTATTATTAGTAAGCTCATTTCATACCATATCAATCAAAATAAAATACACTTGTTCATACTAATAAATCCTAGCAACAGAAGTGATCATGAACATTCAGATTTCTATTATCATTAAGTAAATCTAGCCTAAAAATAAATAATAAAACTCTGTTTCTTACAAAAAATCTGATGCAATTGAACTAGCCAATGGCCACTCACGGCAGTCACTCTACAGGTGATAATATAAACAATTGTTTTGTAAATTTTAAACCAAGTTGTTGCTACCGATTTACAGCTACTAGAAAATCAGCAGAGATAACAACAACATTAAATGACAGAAATATAATCACCTTTAAGCTTCCAAATGTACGTGTTAAAGTATATATATATTTGACATTTTGGTTGGTTCGATCTAGTTTTTCATGAAGTTGTCTTCAAGTTCCAACTGGCAACTGTTATTATACATCTCATATAGAAGAAAAAACTGCCCCGCTGATATGCACTAGCACTGCCATATTAAGTTCTTGCATAAGTTTCAATTGCTGACAAGGAATTTGCTAATATTGGCTCTAAATGTTTTCATACGACACAAGCTAAGGTCAGCTGCTTAGAGCCAATGGATGTGAAGAACAAAATTAAAAAAAAAACTTGTTCTCACATTGTAAAGGCATGCTATTAATTACCTGTTGTGTAGACACTTCCGAATGGAAAATAGTAAGCTGCGATGCTAAATTCAGATAGTTTCTTGAACTGCAATGACCGAAGCTGGACCGCAAAGGGGCTGCCGCTCCCTCTCGTCCACAGGAACAACATATTATTTTCCTCAGCAAAAACTAGCATCATTATGCGATTTGAATCCAACAGGGAAAGCAGCTTGTCCAGTTGAATAGTTCTCCCCAAGACCCATGAAGCAAGACCATTGCAATCAGCATTCCTCTCCCATAATTGGGCCGTGAAGTCTGATACGAAGAGGAATCCTAGAGCACCACCATCTGCCCTTATAATCGTGAAGCATGAGTTAAGCGGAGACAAATCCACGGGCACCTGTATCACATCTAGGATCTCCTTCTCCAAATCAAATTCAAGGATGCTTGATGAACAACCAGGAAGTTGCCAGTAAAGACAGTTCCCAACCAGCACAGATGGCGCTATAGGATCACGCAAATAGTTGGACACGGCGTGAGATGGCTGTAATGGGATCGGTGTTGAGATGAGGTGACCCCATAAGCCGGTCTCCGAGGAGTAAACCCAGGCGAGCGCCCGTTGTCCAGGCTGTGCTGTATCTACAATGACCACCTGGAAGTGGTCGTCGTCTCCGGCAGCAGCACGAAGCACCGCCCCGTTGAGCCAGTAGGTAAACGGATCGAAGCCCGGGGGAAAGGCTAGCCAGTGCTTGTATCCAGTGACGGGGTCCCACACGAGGAACTGCTTCCGCGTCTGGTGGAAGATTAGCGCGAGGCCATGGCGACATCCGAGGGGCAGGAAAAAATGGGTAGGGTCAAAGCGCAAGGAGAGCCGCCCGGGCGGCACACGGTTGGGGGGCTCCATGGTAGGAATGAAGGATAATCGGATACTAAATTCTTTGAAGAAGAAACCGAGGAGGGGAGGGCTGCGGCGATGGTGGAGGCGAAATCGGCCAAGGAATCGAGGGTCGGAGACGAGGAGGCGCCAGCGCTTGCAGACGACGGAAGCGCGGGGGAGGAAGGACGGCTGTGGTGGGAGGCGGAGGAGGATCTCGGACAGCAGGTCGTCGTCGTCCAGCGGCGACGGCGAGCAGGGGCGGCGGCGGAGGCTGCTCATCTCGCGCACTGATGTGGGGTTTTACTTTTTGTTTTTTTAGCAGAACAATGATGTGGGGTTTTGATGGGGTGGGGGGGGGGGGGGGGGGTGGGGGTGGGGGGGGGGGCGAAGAGGACGCAGGATGTGGTGGGCTCGATCCAATTGCAGTGCGTAGCGGAACGATTTGGCTACATGGGCCGCGGCTTATATATTTTCTCCCAAAAAACATAGGACGCTGCTATCCGGCGGCGCCGCACGGGAGCGCTACCTGTGCGGCGGCTGATGTCACGCTACGCTATGCGTACAGTACCGCGCGCGCGTCCATCCTGGTTCCAAACACCGCGTGTGCTGATGCCATACCACGTTATGGGCCAGAAATAAATAGTTGGTTTTTGTTTCTGGGCTAGAAGATTCTGGGCCACGTCATACCACACCACCCAGCTACCACCATCTTCTTCTTTCTCAAGGCACGAACAGATCTCAACCAGCATCACCTCCAGAAAGAAGAATACACAGAAAAAAAGAGCCAGATCTCGATGGAATCTCTCCTACACTTCAACATTCATAACTAGCAGAAAAAAATCAGGTACTCCCCTTTTACCCCTCCTTCACCGTTCCAAAATCTTGTTTCCAGAACAAATTTTATACAAAAACAATCATGGATAGAACAACAGATCTTCTCAGGAAAAAGAAAACATTTACTTGGATCTTGGGGATAGAACATTGCACAGAACAAAAAGGAAAAAAGATCTAAAATAAACAAGAACTAGTTCCCAGATTCTCGGGCTATTGTTCTTAACAGATTTCAGCTACCAGATTCTTCAAAACATGTTCCCAGATTCTCAAACATGGCCCTTACTTTTCTCTTCTATTCAAGAATTGCTCCAGCCCACTCCCATCTATGTTGAAGAACTTCTCTGCTTTCCTTTTCATATCACTGCATATACACATAAAGAAAATGTAATTATATGTTCTGTTTGATTTGCAGGTTGACTGGAGAAAAAATAGAGATGGATATTAACAAACTTCTAGCAATTGACGGATCTAATGCAACTCTGTCAGTTAACGAAGCATCAATCAACAAAGGTAAAAAAATTAACTTCTAGATTTGAGCAAAACTGCAATGGGATGTCTGTATTGCCATGTTAAATTTGAGCAACTACCATCTTTATTTTGAACAACTGTCAGATTCTTAACTTCTAAATTGCCATGTTAAATTTGGGAAACTACTAGGTTAATAACTTCAAATTCCACAGAACTACAAACTACTAGCCCAGGTTCTTTCCTCATAGTTGCCATATTATTCATGTTGTTGGCTAGTAAACTACCACAATTCATGTTCTTTGAAAAAAATCTGTATGCTGACAGAAAACTGAAAAATATCTACATTTTAAAAATATGCAGAGTTGGATTCCTCCAAAAAAAATAAAGGAGCTACTACTAGGGCTACATCGCTTGATGTTGCGTGCACTGAGATAACTTTACCCCAATCAAGTGCAGCTCATACTCCCCCACACAACACATGATGATACAAATGAGTGCAATGAAGTTCTTTCCACACCACAACCACCTACTGCACAGATGAGGTTTGACACTCTTGAGGAAGTGGAAAGGCATTACAAAATGTATGCACGGAGAAGAGGTTTTTGGCATAAGGTACAACTACAGAAAAAAATCTGAAGCAACTGGTGCTATTATAAGAGCAGCTATAGTTTGTCAAAGCAGGCCATCAAGAAAAAGATAAAGAGGATACGCAAAACCCTAAGCCAGTTGTTGCAGAGAGGAATAAGAGTACAAATCCAAGGACTAATTGTCCGGCAAGAATGCTACTGAAGCTAAGGGATGGCAACTGGTTGGTTACAGAATTTAGTGATGTGCACAACCATCCTCTGATTAAAAAATGGTCACTAACTGGTTTTCTGCGATCACACAGAGACATACCACATGAAGACCAGGAATTCATCAAAGTTCTACACTCAGTAAATATGGAGACCAGCAGGATGATGCAAATAATGACAACCTTGTATGAGTCGCTTGAGGGTGTGCCTTACACTCCAAAAGACATGGCAAACTTCAGAGCAACACTACGAGCTGAGAACAGGTACACTGACATGCAAGACACAATGGCATACTTCGAAGCATTGAAATCTCAAGACAAAGATTTCTACTACAGATTCGAGCTTGATGATGAAGATAGGGTTGCAAACTTGTTCTGGGTAGATGGAGCATCAAGAAGAGCTTACAAATACTACAATGACTGTGTGTCATTTGACACGACGTACATGACTAATACATACAAGATGCCATTTGCACCATTCATTGGAATAAACAGTCATGGCCAGCCTATACAATTTGGTTGTGGCTTTCTAAGGAATGAGCTAGGCATTAGTTTTGATTGACTTTTTGAGACATTCCTAATTGCAATGGATGGGCTTGCACCACTGAACATTATTACAGACCAAGACTTCGCAATGCGTTCTGGTATTGACAATAAGTTCCTAAATGCAAGGCATCGGAACTGCAGATGGCATATTATAGGGAAAGCAACAGAGGAAATCGGTCCAATAGTTGCTGGTAATGAAGCACTACGCCAGGAATTCAATAACTGCATTAATTGCAGCTTGACACCGGCATAATTTGAATCAAGGTGGAACACAATGATTCAAAAGTATGGCCTACAGACTCATGAAAAATTTGCAGCTTTGTATGATAAGAGAAGCTTCTGGGTCCCTGCATACTTTATGCATGATTTCTACCCTTTCTTACAAACAACTCAACGTAGTGAAGGTTTCAATGTTGTCTTAAAAAAGTATGTAAAACCTTCAAACTCTGTAATTGAGTTTGTTCGTCAATACACTGTTTTACAGGCAAAAATTATGAAAGCAGAAGACAAAGAAGAAGCAGACTCGTCGCTTACTTCTGCTAGGACTTGGTGTTGGCACCCAATTGAGCAGCAAATGGCAAAAGTATACACCAGAAACATTTACAACCGATTCCAAGTAGAAATGCAATCAATTATGTCATACAACATACGAAAAACAACTCTAAATACTTATCTGGTTGAGTGCATAGTGAAATTTGTACCAAATTACTACAATCGGACGTATGAAGTTTATGCAGATCCTCAAAATGAACAGTACAAATGTGGATGCTGCAAATTTGAACAGGATGGTATTGTGTGCTGCCATATTCTAAAGGTATAAAAAAGTATACTTGCCATATTGTTTTTGAGTAGTTGCCTACCAAGAAATGCATGACTGCCAGGTTTTTGAGCTTATTTTTGTTTTTGAATAAAATAATGCAGGCCATGGTCCAGCTTGGAGTAACTGAGATGCCATCTGCATATGTGCTTAGGAGGTGGACTTGGAGTGCAGAAGAGAACTTAGTAAAAGAAATACCAGGACAACCTGCTGCCATGCCAGAAGAATCAAGAAAGAAAATATGGCTAGCAGTAACATGCAATGAGTTCAAAGGAATGGCGAAGTATGCAAATGAAACAGATGATGGAAGGAAGATAGTTCGCATGCACTTGAAATCTATGAAAAAAGACTTGGCTTGTCTTAAAAGAGAGACAGAAAAGAGAGCTAAAAGAGCTGCTGCTATGTGTGCTGCTGATGAAGATCATACGCCATCAACTCAAAATGTAACAGCTTGAGCAGAGGCTCCAGTACCCAAAATGCCTACACAATGTGCAAGTTCAGGTCCAGAATCATTTCCTCCCAATCAAGAGAAAACTGCACCAACTACATCTGCGCCAGCATGTGATCCTAATGCAACCATGGAAGCAACCTCAGAAACATCACAAATCCCTAACATCCGTGATCCACGCATATCAAACACAAAAGGAAGGAAAAGAAAACATGCATTTGAGAACCCATTAAACATTCGTAGGAAGGAAATTCAAACATGCAAGCAGTGTGGCTCCACGCAACATGACTTCAGGACATGTCCACAATGAGGGCAATTGCCCGATAAGAAATAGAGACTACGCAAAACCCACAACTAGTATTTACTATAGTTTTATGGTGTCCTTGTTTTATATTCCTTGTCGAAATGATTTTGAATAGACCGATGTAATGTTTATTACTGGATGGGATATTATCTTTATTATTGTCTAGGTGCCACCTCCAATTCTTTGACTCATTCATTTCTGCAGTAATCCACTTGTATGGGAACACTTTCCTCATGCTTGGCAAGTCCCCTGAGTTAATTGCAGGGATATTCTGTCCATCCCACTTTTCTATGTTGTAAAGTGTATGGAATCCACAATCAAAGCTGCCACATGAGAGATGGCAAGTAAGCACATAAAAAGACAAAAAAAGAAGAAAGAACAAGACTACAGCGCGGCGCCCAAACAACGTTGGCTGTCATGAGTATACTACATAATATGCAAACATCAAATTGTTAAAGATGGTTTTGCGAAAAGCAACTACCAGATTATTACATGCAGCTATCAGGTTAATTTCATATGCCTACCTGGTTTTTGCGAGAGCAACCGCCAGATTATTACATGTAGCTATTAGGTTAATTTCATTGTGCCTACCGGGTTTTGTGAGAGCAACTACCAGATTATTAGACGCAGCTATCAAGTTAATTTCATGCGCCTACTAGGTTTTCCGAGAGCAACCACCAAATTATTAGACGCAACTATCAGGTTAATTTCATACGCCTACTAGATTTTGCGAGAGCAACCACCACATTATTAAACACCACTATCGCCTACCGGGTTTTGTAAGAACAAGCACAACATTATTACACAACACTATCAGGTAAGTTTCATACTCCTACTGGGTTTTGCAAGAGCAACCACAAAGAAACCTAAATACACCAAAAAAAACTTTTCACTCACTTTGTGCGTTGCTTTGGAACATTAATTATCTTAAGATTGTAGTCTTGAATTTGAACTTTTGACTCAGCATAGTGGACTCCCCAAACTGCCTTGATATTGGTTATAATTGCATTTGCATGAGCCTTTAGGCTTTCACTATCTTCACCTCGCATTGAGTCTAAAGCTTCAAATCTTCCAGCCACGAAGTTTATGCTCAACATGTACCAATGATTTCCCTCTTTTGATCGAATACCAGATTCATCAAAAACTGGGAAAGAGACCTAAAAAATAAATATAAAAGTTTGGTTATTACCAGATTTTATAAGTGTGGTTAAAAAATGTGAAAATGCAGAATGTGATAAATTGGAAATAAAGGAAAAATGCTGAAGAGAAAACAACAAGAAAAGGAAATAATATTCTTACGAGTTTTTTAACACTTAGTGAGTAATCTGATCGCCTTTTGAAAGTTGATACAACAAGCTTCTTATGGAACTCCCCAGCCAGCAAGTATGCAGATAGCTGATAAGGCACAATCATTTTCCCATCCACTTCATTTATTGATTGTAGGTACTCAATACCAACTTTCATGCAATAATTTGATAATTCTCCTCTAGCGTGAATAGAATTAGCAAGATCACCAGTGTACACCCAGCTGTTTGGGTATTTGATAATCTGGCAGCTGGTTTCAAAAACAAAACAGAATATTTAATAGAGCTATCAGGTTAAATTAACACAACTACCAGATTTTTAAAGATCAACTACCACATTCCAAGATGCAACTACCAGATTAATTTAATTTTTTGATAATCTGGTAGCTGGTTTCAAAAACAAAACAGAATATTTAATAGAGCTATCAGGTTAAATTAACACAACTACCAGATTTTTAAAAATCAACTACCACATTCCAAGATGCAACTACCAGATTAATTTAATTTTTTGATAATCTGGTAGCTGGTTTAAAAAACAAAACAGAATATTTAATAGAGCTAACAGGTTAAATTAGCACAACTACCAGATTTTTAAAGATCAACTAACACATTCCAAGATTCAACTACCAGAATATTTAAAGAGGAATCCAACAAAAGTACTTACTTCTTTATTTTTGATTTACTCGGCCTCTGATGTTTATTGCTAAGCATGATCTTCTGGTATACCTCTTCTTGTTCAGGAGTGACTTTTAATGATTCATGAAAAGGTGATTGCACAAAGCGAGACGGGTTCCTGACCCTTACTTTCTGTGGATGAACTTTTGGAGTAATGCTATGAATAGCATTGCTGCCTTGTGATGTTTCAAGAGCTCCAGCCTCAAGCAAAGCTCTTCTTCTTTTTGAAAATGCTGCACAATACTCCTCATATTTTTCAAGCTTTGCTTTGCCTCTCTCACTAAGGAAATCAGATTTATCTAAAATAAACATTTGAACCTCTTCCGATAAATTGAACTCTTCTATATCATTGTCACTGTCTTCCTCTTCAACTTTTTTGCTTGGTCCTTCTGTTGACAACAAAACATATGAACAAAAAAAATTAGAATAGCTACCAGATTTTTCAAAAAATAACAGTTACCAGATTTTTATTAGAACAGCTAGCAGATTTTTTTAAAAAAATAGCTACCATTTTTATTAGGACAGCTACCAGATTTAATAGGTACCAGATTTTTAAAAAATAAACAGCTACCAGGTTTTAAAAAAACAGATGCCAGGTTAATTAGAACAGTTACCAGGTTTTCCAAAAAAACAGCTGGCAGCTTTTTGAAAAACAAACAGCTACCAGGTTTTGAAAAAACAGATGCCAGGTTAATTAGAATAGTTACCAGGTTTTGCAAAAAAAACAGCTGGCAGCTTTTTATAAACTAAAAGTAGCTACCAGGTTAATTAGAACATCTTCCACAACACTTATAAACAAATACCAGTTTTTTTACATATGACTACAATTTTACAAACAAAAAACGACCACCAGGTTGCTTAGAAAAGCCTACAAAACCTACCAGATTGTTCATAAATAACTACCTGGTAGTTTACATATCGCTATCAGTTTTACATATGAATAACTAACAGTTTTAGATAGAAGAGCTAAAACTGGCCTTCAAGACCAAAAAAAATAAAGTGAAAATTTACCTTTTGGTTCAGCCCAAGCAACAGGAGCAGCATCTATTGCAAAAACTGGCCTCGCGTCTTCTTGTGAGGTAATCCCATCAAGGTCTGATGTTTCCTGTGAACTAATGCCTAGGTCGAAAGGTGGAGGTGTGAACATTCCAAAGGGATTATATCTTTTTCTGCTACATGAAGGTGCACATGACTCTTCAAGCTTCCTTTTTTGTCCTCTCGCTACAGCAAAGTTCTGTTTTGCTTGGTCTACATTGGGAAGTATACCTTGTTTGATTACTGATTTTGATAAAGCACTAACTAGATGCTGGACCATTGGAGGTACGTTCACTGGGCTTCTGCTCCCTATCCCTAGTTGTGCACCGACTAGGGGTGATAATGTCCATGGCCTTCTGTTGGTATTTGCTTTGCCAGAATTACCTAGTACTGTTGGTGACACAACCAAAGATCTGCACATGTTCTCTCCCAGTGCATTCTTTGTTGGTTGTTCCTTGGAAATCGTGGGAGAAATTGCAATTGCGGTACTCTTAGTTTTTCCATCATCTCCCTTTATGTTGCTGTTAATAGAAGCAATGATGGCAGCATTATTTGAAGTAGCAGTAGCATTTACCATGGGAGAAATTGGAATTGCACTACTCTTGTTTTTTCCATCAGTATCAACAGAGCTCTTACTTCCACCACTAAAACTGCATGTATTGGTAACTGGTGCTGGTACTGTAGGTGAAAGAGCAATAGCAGTTGTAATTGATTTCCCATCATTGGTTAAAGAACTCTTCTTCTTTCCTTTTTCATAAACAATGGCTTCCTTGGAAACCGTCGGTGACACCACGAATGTAGTTCTTGAACTTTTACCATCTTCAGAATTATTCATAGATTTCCTCTGAAACACTTGATGGGATTTAATGTTGACTATGGCTACGATTTTTTTCAATTCTTGGAGATTTCCTGATGAATGTTGTGCTCACTAAACTTCTGTTTTTACTGAGATCAACAAAACATATGTTAAAGCAGTTACCATAGTTAAAACATATACATAAAACAGAAACTATGTGTTTAATTAGGAATAGCTGCCAAGTTTTCTCAATGTACATGCCAGATTGTTTATGAACATCTACCAGATTTTTAGATGAAGCTAAAAAATTTATACATGTTTTAGCAACATCTGGTAGGTTCCCCCTCCCCCTATACATTCACATTTGCACAGTGTATTTATCCAACCAAAAACTAGTATCTATTACCAGAAAAATATTGAGAACAATCTTGTAGCTACAGGCACACTCACACATGGTTACTGCATTATAGTGAGGTTTATATAAAAAAGTTGATCACCATACCTTTTACAAGGAGTTTTCCCTTCAGAGTTCATAACTAAGTTTTCTGGCACTTCTGATTTCTCATCTACTGCAAGATCATTGTTGCATCCAAGCTGATCATGTTCTTTTCGAACATTTGTCCCTCCAGATTTCTCAGGTTCCAGATTTTTCAGGTTTGTGCTTGGGCTGCAATACAAAAATATAAGTTTAGATGAAAAATACATATTTGTACCTCTTCTAAACAAGACAAAAAAGCTTATTTTATTACCTCCTGGTAACGTTAATTCCTGTAGTTAACTTGTTTACAACCATATCATCATCCCTCACATGAATGGGGATCCCAATCTCTTTCGCAACTATCAACTTAATCTTATTATGTGTATCTGATTCTGCTGATGTAAATTTAACATTCTTTTGTTTCAAATTGCTTAACCTAGCAGCTAGACTAGCTGCACTACCCCGTATTTCCTCATCATCTTGTTGTGTGCACTGATTTGGTGAATCTGACAGAAATCCAGCATATCCAGTGCCACCATCAGATATATCCATATCACTGTCAGACGGGACACGAATCTGAGAGTGCATAGGAGGGATAGAAGCACTGCTACTGCCTTCTGCTTGTACCCCTTTAATTGGTGTTTGGCCAACTCTTTTATTAGCAACCTCTGTCCTTGGAGCATCCTGGTTTGTACCATCAGGTGCACGTAGCCTGTCTTCATCCTCTCCTTCTGATAAAGAAGCATCATTATCTACATCTTCATTCGATTCATCTATGCCATCATCACTTACATCACTGTTGTTTTCTTCCTCTATACAATCAGTCAACTCTTGTACAAGGTTGCTTAGGAGACCATTTAGGGACGATGCAAAATTCTGCATAATAGTTGACACTTTTATCCTCATCTGTGAAAAATAAAAGGAAAAGAAACATCATTAATGACACATGTGGCTACTTGGTAAAAAACATCTAGCTGCCACGTAAAAACACACATGACTGCCAGTTAAAAAAGGAATGAGAAATTTGGTAGTTGTTCATGCATAACTTGTTAATTGTTTTGAAAACAATATGAAAAATCATTCACGTGTAACCTGATTGCTCATACATGAGAACATAGTCATTTGTAAATGACTTGATAGTAGACCATAGTTAATCTGGTAGTCGATTTTAAATATGTAATCTGGTAGCTAGGTAGAACTAACATGGCAATCATAGAGTTCTAAAAATGGCAGCTAGCTAAAACTAACATCGCAATTAGACAAAAACTAAACTGATAGCTAGGTAAAGCATGTTTTTGAGAATAAAAGAGATGGCAATACCCAAATCTGGTAGCTAGGTAGAACTGACATGGCAATCATGAAATTCTAATATGGCAGCTAACTAAAACTAACATCGCAATCAGACAAAACTAAACTGGTAGCTAGGTAAAGCAGGTTTTTGAGAATAACAGAGATAGCAATACCCAATCTGGTAGCTAGATAGACTGAGATGGCAATCATAGAATTTGCTTGTGTGATAGGTAGACAATGCATATATAGGATAGTACAAATTATCAACAACTAAAAAAATGGTAAAACCAGAAACCTAGAAACAGATTAATCAAATCATAAAAAAATGAAGAAAATAAAAAATACCTTTGGAGTGCATGTAGGATGGATGTTTGAGTTCATCCAAGACTCAAAACCCTCCGATCCACCTAACAGACCTGTTTCTTGGGAAAAATTGTCCTTGAATTCATCCTTTAACTGCATAATATGAGAATAATAAAAAATAATAGAAAACAAATAATTAATGAAGAAAACTGACACCATAAAAAACTAACCTGTAAGGTCCCAAAAGTGGTTGAATCATACTGTTGCGCATCCATATCTGCAATGACATCAATAGCGACCTTTGACCATCTATTAATAGCGAATCGTTGATCTCCTGATTCAATATCACTTCCCGGCTCAAGCTCCAAATGGTCGGTATCAAGTGCACAGAAATAGCGGAGCTATGTAGTAAGAAAGGAGAAAGCAATTAGTTTAAAAAATTACTTAACAACAAATAAGGTAGTTCTATGAAAACAGATAGTTTTATAGTATAATATGGGTAAAACTGCCATTTAAAATGTCACATAACTACCAACTTAAAAAATTGTAGAATATGGAAAAAACTACGATTATAAAAAGTAGTAACAACCATTGTTATAGCAAAAAAAAGATAGTATGGGATAAACTAACCATACAGTACAGTAGACAACCCTTCGTATACTTCCTTTTTGATAGGTTCTCGTGGAGATCTTTAGCAATAAACTTGCATAAGTTCATGTCATGTGCTTGCCCAATGTCAGCCTTGTTATATTTCATCGTTGTATTGGACAAAAAATAAAGATGAATTACCACATATACTGAACAAAGCAAAAAGTTAATGAAAAAACAAAAATGAAAAGAACAAAAACTATATTATTACCAGCATTGGGTAACACTTGTTGCTCATTTTGGTATCTGTTGTGGGGGCAAATACTGTTGATACACTAAACAACATCCAGAGCTCCTTGAATGTATCGTCATCCCTCTTATAATTTTCAATCATTTTCCCAATGTCTGAAACCTTAGGTCTGTTTCTGCCACCAGGAAACAGCCTAGCAGATATATCAGCCTCCATGTCATAATCGACATAGTACTTTACAGCAAGATGACCTTGTGGGAGACCCATCATTAAATGGACAGATTCTGCTGTCAATGGTATCACGCCACGACGAGGGATCACAAAAGCTCTCCTAGCAGGTTGGTAGCACTTAGTAAACCAGTGAATAACTGGGTTATGTAGATGCTCACACTTAATATCAAGAAAAGCTCCGTGTCCCATTGCAATTATAGTTTTGCGCTGGGCTGGAGTTAAACTCTTGTATAATTTAATGATGGGTGCAGGAGAAGCCTGGTTCCTGTCTCCGATAAAGACCTATAGCAAAAATGATTCACCAAAAATGATAAGACAGTAATAATCTTGCGTTAAAAAAATGGTAACTAGGTAAAAAAGGTAAAAATGGCAATCAGATAATACTAATGTGGCAGGTAGGAAAAACTAACATGGAAATCATAGAAACATAAAAAATGGCACCTAGCTAAAAGTAACATGGCAATCAGTGAAAAAAAAAACTAATATGGCAACCTAGGTAGAAACTAAAATAACAAAATCAGAGAAAACTAAACCTGATAGCTAGGTAGAACTAACATGGCAATCATAGAATTCTAAAAATGGCAGGTAGCTAAAACTAACATGGCAATCAGGTAAAAACTATCTGGTAGCTATGCAAATCTAACCATGCAGTCAGAGAGTAATAATACGGAAAATTAGATCAGAATTAACTTGGCAGCTAGACAAACCAAAAAATCTAGCAAAATGAATGAGATAATCCAGGCAAGCTACTACATCATGAAACTTTCCTCAGCTTTTACTCGAGCATGTCAAACAACTAAACCAACACCATTTTATACTGCTTCGTGTGGAAAAGGAAAAAGGAATAGAGAAGACAAAAAGGGACTTACATGACGAACCTTCTGAATGCCCTTTCCTTTTCTATCAAGGACACCATTGTTTCTATTGGTCCTCTTCCTATGCATTACAAAAATGCCACCTGTCATTGCAAAAAACAAAAAAGAAGGCATTAGCATGTACGCCTCAGAGATGCTGCTTTTGGGATGCAACTGCACACAACAACACGTATTCAACAAACCACCTCCGCACGATAAGACGAGATGTGCGACGGCTATTAAAATATTAATAACTCACAGCTGCCAGATTAGATGAGTCACAACTACCAGGTTAATAAACTCAGACTGCCAGATTAAAAAACACATTTAGCAAAAAAAATAGAAAAATCTAAGGAGAAGCGCCACATGGCTCTCTCTCGCGTGCGGCGCGACGCAAACCGTTCGATCTAATATCTTCTTCCCTCAACTAATCACGTCACCTGCCTTATCCTCTCACCCGCCACAAAATTTCCATTCCTCTCTCTCATCATACACATCGGGGTTATCTCGAGGCTGACGGTCGCCTTTCACGCTGAGCGCTGCCTCTGCCATGAAGGGTACCGCTACTGGTGGGGCGGTTTGACGCATATCTCCAGGCAGCCGTGCTCCAACACGCTATGTTTGCTACAGTCAAAACACGACTCGTTGACCCTGCAACTGCTGTGATTCAACATCGCTGGTGTTGTTAGGCCTAATGAATCACCAAATTAGTACCAGTTTAACCTGGCAACGAAGCATAATTAATATGGCAACAGACTTAGTACTTAATATGGAAGCTATTAATATTTAAACCTGGCAGCTAGGCCTAAATAATCAGGCAACCATGTTTAATTAATCTGGCAGCTTAATAATTCCAGCAGTTAGTAAAATGGTAATACTCGGGTAATAATATGGAGTAATCAATCTGGTAGTTGTTAATTACTAACACTACTCACAGATTTATGATACTGCCGGGATTATAAGCACACCTGTACACCAGTGGGTATACTAAACACAACAAGCATGTCAGAGTGCCCTCACAAGCAAAAGGGACAGAAACCATTAGCAGAACAAACACAAAAAACGCATCGCACATCATCTATATACCACACACCAACAAACTTATATGCAAATATACCACTAACTTACAACCCTCAAAAATCATATCCTCAGAGA
Source organism: Avena sativa (assembly GCA_916181665.1). Lineage (NCBI taxonomy): Eukaryota > Viridiplantae > Streptophyta > Magnoliopsida > Poales > Poaceae > Avena > Avena sativa. Next base: position 414,385,955 of record OV702297.1, read on the forward strand.
AATAATTAAACAGCTAGGCATTATATCTACACATTTTATGCATTACAACTGCTCTATCCTATAGATCACATGCTAAAACATCCTGCATCAAGCTATTTGCTCCAGCCACCTCCTCACAACCCCAGCCACCTCCCACTTCGAAAACTGTAGATGCTGACGGCACTTCCTGCTCCTAAGGAACTAACAAAAAAACTGTAGATGCTGAAGCCACATCCTGCGTCCTGCATCCTACTCCTAAAGAAATCACGAAAACTGTAGATGCTGACGGCACTTCCTCACAACCCCAGCCACCTCCCCCTTTGAACAGAGGACATGGTAGTGCCTGCCAGTGTGCTCATGTCGACGCCTGCCAGTGTGCTCATGTCGAAGCAAATCAGGTAGGTGGACTACGGCAGGTGCCGCGCCCGCAATGCAAGCTATTTGCTGGCGGTGGTGGCGGTGGTGGTGGTGTGGTGGTGGTGGATGTGGCGGCGGCGAGGCCGTACAGGTAGATGGACTGCGACGGGTAGCAGCGTCCTAGATATATCCAGATCTCGCTGGGAGTACACATCCGACCTCGCCGGCAGAGAAAATCTCACTCACCGCAGTGCGCCGACCACGAACGGCAAAAAAATCGGTGAAAAACTACCGCAAAACTTCGATTAAACATAGGAATCGGTGAAAAGCACACTCACCGCAGTGCGCCGCTGCGCCAGATCTAATGCTCGCCGGCTGGGAAGAATGGAATCGCCGGCGAGATATCAGCACCGCCTCGGCTATCGCCTCTTCACCGACCACGACGCGAGAGAGGGGAAAAGCGGACAATTATGACAAAAAAGCCCCTAGAATTATTTTCAGGTGGCGCGGGCACGAAATTCAAAAAAATAGACACTGCCATATGGACCCCACATCGTGTTACACATAAGCATCGTGCGTGGGCCTAGTGGGTGAGCGATGCGACGTTGTCCACGCACCCGCCGCACAGGAGAGACGAGCGTGCGGCGCTTGTTGTTATCATTTCCCAAAAACATAACCACAAGTTTTCTCTCAAAAAACAAATAACCACAATCCACAAGTTTTTTTATACCCCTTATATATTTTCAAGAAAACAACAACTTATATTTGCTAATAATGGCCCAGGGGTAACTATCTACCTAGCTAAGGTGAATGTAAAAAGTATGATGACGACAATTAAGCACGGTAACTAAGGAGTTGACGATGACGACGCCGATGAAGATGATGATGAGTTGATGACGCACCACTATGCTGCTTCCTTGGGATGTAGAGCGACTGTGCAATACTGATATCGGAGCTGAACTCTGAACACAGAAGCAAATCTGCAATCTCAGGGATTGTGGAAGACATCAGAAGGCTATGTATGGCAGGTTCAGGAAGGGGCCCATGTAGCCAATCATCAGTTCCGCATACAGGCCATTCAGAAGCACCATTATATCATACTACCTCCGTCCCAAATTACAAGACATTTTGGTAGGTCATTTTAGCCTACCAAACATCTTATAATTTGGAACAGAGGAATAGCATTGAACAGCATATCTGATACTATTTTGCAACATCATGCAAAGCTCATCCTCATACCAAAGGGTAGAACTTGTTTACTTCAGGGGATGGGAAGTTTCACGACAGAGGCTGTATAAAATGTGGTAGAACTTCAGCACGAGTGCGTGATACGAATCGGTTATCAAGTACCATGTGTCCATGTCTACACTGTGAGTTCTGCAGATACTAAGGAAAAAGAGTAGCATCATCAGCATGGTTAGGCATCATGATTAGTAGTGTATGGTGACACGTTGGCACCACCTTTGCATTTATTTCCAAGTGTACATTACACCATGGTGCCCTAACGAGCCGCGACACTATGTCCACCCCTGGGAAATATACAAGGTCTACAACAAACCAGGGTGAACAGCAGCTCGAAAACAAAGAACCCCATACTGCTCCAAACGAACAGCGTCCACCTCCAGTTCCAGAGTATCCTCTTGAAGATAGGAAGTTCTGCCTCGAGCGTTAGCGACGCGGCGTAGATCTCGGGGATGCCTGCACTGGTACTAAACTCGGCTCGTTGTTCGAGCTGTATCGTTACCCCTGTTATTGGTTCAGAAGCCCCCTTGATACCCCTCATTTTTAGATTGATGACTTGGGATTCTGATGAGTAGCCGGACAAAAGTGAAAAGCTCTGGAGAAAAGTTTCAATGAAGTGCATGTGAACACTCTTGAACTTCAGCATGCACGGTTGGCTCGTCGCGGAGACCACGTTCCAATCTGCAGACAGAAACTTTGCCCTTACCTGAACTCAAAGGGGAAAAAAAGGCAAATCAGACGGAGATACAGATTATTTTTGCTATGATAAAGTTTCTACAGATACTGCTGAACATGGAGAGGACCACAACTTGAACTAGATCATTATTATGCATACACCAATACTACGAGCTTGCAACTCATATAATTCTGAAGAGAAGTATGAGGAAAACATGAACTGTGTATATAATGACATTCTTAGGTATGGCACAATCAGTTGGAAAGACGGGCATTTTCATCATAAAATTTAACTGTCGAGGCAGATACGGTCCCTCTTATTGAAAAGCATACGACCAATCTGGCTGCAAACCTTATGCACAGTTTTTTTTTTTGTAACTTGTTTTGTTAAGATACTTGGATGTCTGTTACATTAGTATGGCTTTAGGATTGAGCACTTGGAGTTGCTTGTTTGCTTTTGGGAGTCTGCTGCCAAAGAAGGGATTATATACTGAACTAATATGAGCTTTGCAATTGAAAATATCTATATTATTTATGCATATATACTACGAGATTGCAACACATATAATTCTGAAGAAAACATGAACTGGGTATATAATGACATTCTTAAGTATAGCATAATCAGTTGGAGAGACATTTTCGTCATGAAATTTAACTGTCAAGGCAGAAAGGGTCTCTCTTATTGAAAAACATACGACCAATCTGGCTGCAAACCTTATGCACAGTTTTTTTTGTAAACTGTTTTGTTAAGATACTTGGATGCCAGTTACATTACTAAGGCTTTAGGTTTGAGCACTTGGAGTTGCTTGTTTGCTTTTGGAGTCTGCTGCCAAAGAATTATCTATTGAACTAACATAAAGAGCTTTGCAACTGAAACTATCTATATTATGCATGCATACATACTATGGGCTTGCAATACATATAATTCTGAAGACAGCATGCACTGGGTATAAATGCCTTGACACTCTTCAAAAGTACGGCATAATCAGTTGGAGAGACAAACATTTTGTCATCAAAACTGAACTATGGAAGCAGAAATTGGTCTCTCTTATTGAAAACATATGGTCAATCTGGCTGCAAACCATGGGTGTTACATTACTAAGGCTTTAGGCTTGAGCTCTGGAGTTGCTTGTTGGGAGTCTGCTGCCAGAGAATAGATTATCTGTTGAACTTCATAGCAGAGTCAATCCATGAACATTGGGCTTTGCATGTCAGGTATCTACTTTGTAGTCTCAGGCTCACATTGCCATTGTAGTGGATTATATAATCTCCTATGCTTGAGCTGCTGTTAGAAATATCAGTCTTTGGCTAGATGTTCTTTTCATAATCAAGTTGCAAAGATATGTATTATTGCATCGGTGAACATATAGATGAAAAAGCAATTGGATAATTGAGTTTATCAAGGTATAGTCTAATTTAAAAAATCAAAGTAGTACAGTAGGATTTTTTTTTCCCAGAACATTCTTGACAGAGATGAAATGTCAGAGCAAAACCACTGGATAATAGACTTCATAAAATTTTAGTATAATTTACAAACACAGAGTAATACCATTTTGAAATTATACAACTAGGCACACAGATTTAGATGTGGTGTTCTGTAATAGTAAGCACACTACCGAACATCAACTGCTAACTAGGCCTCAATTCGTCTCACAACTTCACAAGGCTGTAAGAGAACTTCTTTTCATTCCACATACCAAGATTAGATAGAAGGCTAGAGCAGCATAGTTCAGATGAACTTTAAAAGCAAGTGTATATACTGCAGACCCCAATGTATAGGCAGCTTTTTTCTAATAAAAATTGGAGTTGAGCATGTCAGTGCACAACAAAGTTGCAGTTATTAACCTATATATCTATGTTTATGAAACTACATGATGAACGACAGAAATCGGCAGGAACCCAAAATTGTAATCATTGCTTCATTTGACAAAACCTCAATCCAGAATAATTTGTTCCCTTGACGATTAGCGAAGACCATTTTCAAGGAGATTATCATACCAAACCACATTGACAAGGACCAGCAGGAAAGGTACCTGGAAAACCCCCAGCCTCCTGTTGTAATCCGACTCCGGCAGCGTGAGCGACACCTCGAGCTGCAACCGCTGATGCGGCGGCACAAATCCCGGCACCGGCACATATGCCACAGGGCTTGACTTGGTGTAATCAAAATTCAGGGTCTCCGTCACCTGAACGGGCTCCTCCACCATTTTCCCCACCAAGAGCCCCCCTCCCAGAAACGCCATAAAGAGCAGCGCGCAGAGAAGGAGACAGACGTACACGGCCCAGAGCAACCCCCACACCAGCCTCACCGCGATGCGCCCCACCCCATCGCTGCCTCCGAGCTGCGCGGTCACCATGTCGGTGGCCTGTCCCCCCACCCCGATAACCCACTCCTGCGCTCGCCGCGCCGAACCGACCGGGTCGGTCAGGAAGAGGTACCACCATTGCAGCAGCCGGACCGGAAAGGCGAGGCAGCTGATGAGCGCGTTGACCTGGAACATCACCGCTTTGATGATGAGCACGGCGAGGGACTCGAGAACGCCCGGCGGCGCCGGCGGCCTATAATCCAGCGCTAGAGCTTCGTCCTCTGACGAAGACGACGAAGACGAATCCTTCTTGTCCACTTCCTCCTGCGTGGGCGGGGGTGAACGGGGCACGCTGGTGGCCTCGGAGGATTCGGGCTTGGCCTTGACGGGCTCGTCGGGCGCGGTGACGATGGAGGCGGCGGAAGCCGCGCTGGTGGCCTCAGACGAATCGGGCTCGGCCTTGAGGGCGCTGGTGGCCTCGGAGAATTCGGGCTCGGCCTTGAGCGCGCTGGTGGCCTCGGAGAATTCGGGCTCGGCCTTGAGCGTGCTGGTGGCCTCGGAGAATTCGGGCTCGCCCTTGACAAGTTCATCGGCCGCGGTGACGGTGGAGACGGCGGAAGCCGAGCGGGAGAGGACTTGATCAGGTTCCTTCAGGCTTTTGGCGCGGCGCGGGCGACGGCGGAGCGTGGAAGAGGAGGTGGTGAGGGGAGCGGGCGGAGAAGGGAGGATGTCGGGGGCGTCGAGGAAGGCATCGTCGGAGACGGGGGGTGTGGAAGCGGCGGGGGCGGGGAGTGTGGGCGTGTCGGAGGCGGAGGCAGGGGCGGGGGCGGGGGGTGTGGACGTATCGGGGGCGGAGGCGGGGGCGGGGGCGGGGGCGGGGGGTGTGAACGTGTCGGGGGCGGAGGCGAGGGCGGGGGCGGGGGCGGGGGCGGGGGGTGTGGACGTGTCAGGGGCGGAGGCGGGGGGGCGGTCGTCGGCATCCATTGTCGGATAAATCAGAGCCTCGGGGCATCGGCATCCATCGTGGACAGAAGGAGATTTCCTCCGTAGAGGGGAGAGGAATTTTGGCCGGTGGGCGGTGGGAGAAGAGGAAGGATACTTTTCAGTTAGACCCTTGTGGATTATACTTTTCGCTCTCTCATAAATTTTTTACTAAATAAATTACGAGTAGTATTGTTTTTCAGATGTGCTATTTTCGTTGTGTTTTTACTCTCTTCGCCCTAAAATATAAAAGTAAATTCCTATTAACTTTGATCGCATGTTTATGGAAAATATCAACATCTATAATACTAAAAGCACACACTTCGAGTACATATTTGTGGTAAATCGATTGATATTCATTTTGTATTGTAGATCCATATTTTTTGTACTACCGTTGATGATTATTAATAGATCGGTCGAATTTCGTAAAAAAAAATTAGAAGAAGTTGAATTTTAACTAGACTTATATGCCTTATATTTTGAGACAGAGAAAGTACTATTTTTATCATAGTTATTTATGAAAACCTACCATATATAATTTTCTCTGAAAGAGTTCGTCGGCCATTTTCCTCTATTGTTATGTGGCGATTCCATCCTTCACGTTGGTGTTTGTCGTCGTTAATATTGAAATTTCAATGATAAGGATAACCCACCTAGTGTATGCCAAAAAAACATCACCTTCTAAAAAAAGTCAAAAAAGACCACCTCTCAAGAAGAAGCTGTGTTTGTAGGGGTTCGTAGCATGGAAAACAAAAAAAATTTACCGCATGCAAACAAACAAGCCAAGATCTATCTACTAGATTGTAGCAACGAGTCGATAGAAGAACTCACCCTCGAAGATTCCAAAGCGGTTAACGAGAGCGGATTCTCGTGGGTGATGTAGTCGTACTTTTGTCGATCTCAAGATCGTGTAGACGATCCTTCCGGCGCCGCGTTACGGCAGCGCTCCCGCAGTCGGTCACACGTTCGGTACTCGACGAAGACCTTCCTCTCCCTTGTTCCAGCAGGCAGCGGAGGTTGTAGCACTCTCCTCGCGATTCCGGCAGCACGACGGCGTGGTACCGGAAGTAGAGGGGAGATCTCGCAGGGCTTCGTCTTAAGCCGGAGCGAGTATGGCGGACTATGAAAGAGGCTTGGCGATCTAGGGTTTAGAGGCACCAAGTAGAGGGAGCTAGGCCGGCGGCTAGGGGAAGGGGATTGCCCCAAGTTGGCGGCTTGGGCAAACCCTAGGGCGGCGGCTATGGTGGCCGGCGGCGGCTAGGGTTAGGTTTAGAGGGGCAAGGTGTGTTTGGAGGGGCAGCCCTGCCCCTCCTTATATAGGTGGAGGGGGCGCGCCAAGGGGAGGGGAGTCCCTCCCCAACTCGGTCTCCAAGGGCCGGCGGTGAAGGGAGAGGGACTTCCTCCCCAAGTAGGTTTCCTACTCTCCCTCCACCAAACAAAATAGCCGTTTGACTTTTTCAAATTGGTGTTTGACTTTTCAAACTAGGATTTGATTTATCCCTTTATTTTGTTCAGCGATGACACCTAGTACATGATGCAACCATTCCAACTTGTAATGACACATTCATGTACCCTTCCCCTCCAGAGTGTCGGACATTCCGGAACCTTCTAGAACATTCCCGATGAAAACACCGGAACCATTCTCCAACCCCGAAACAGGACTTTCCTTATATGAATCTTATTCTCTGGACCATTCCGGATCTCCTCGTGATATCCCGGATCCTATCCGAGACTTCGAACAACATTCGGTCTCTTACTCATCATTCCATAACTACTCAACAATATCGAATCCTTAAGTGTGTCTCCCTACGGTTCGTGAATTATGCGGACATGATCGAGACACTTCTCCGATCAATAACCAATAGAGGAATCTGGAAATTCATATGGCTCCCACACATTTCTACGATTACTTTGCAATCGAATGAACCACTTACATACGATACCAATTTCCCTTTGTCTCACGATAGTTTACTTATCCGAGGTTTTGATCGTCGGTATCTCTGCATACCTAGTTCAACCTCGTTACCGATAAGTACTATTTTCTCGTTCCCGTGGTATGTGATCCCTTGTGAGCCAGTCACATGCTTGCAAGCTAATTGGATGCCATTCCACCGAGAGGGCCCAGAGTATATCTATCCGTCATATGGATGGGCAAATCCCACTCTTGATCCATGTGTCTCAACCCATACTTTCCGAACACTCAATGCCACCTTTATAGCCACCCAGTTACGGTGTCGTGTTTGATGTCATCAAAGCATCCTTCCGGTGATGGTGATAAGCATGATCTCATGGTCGAAGGAATTAGGTTACTATGTATCAGAAAGCTTTATAGCAATTGAACTATTAAAATGACTTGATCTTTATGCTACGCTTATCTATAGGAGTATGTCCATCATATCATTCTCCTAATGATATGACCCTGTTGTTAATAACATCCCTATGTTCATGATCAACCATGATCATATATTAACCAACAAGCTAGTTTAACAAGAGGCTTTACTAGGGACTCTTTTATGTTTACAAATTACACAAGTATTAATGTTTCCGGTTAATACAATTATAGCATGGTATGTAAACATTTATCATAAGTATGAAGATATGATAATAACTATTTTATTATTGCCTCTTGGTCATATCTCCAACAGTCTCCCATTTGCACTAGAGTCAATAATCTAGTTTCAAACCTTTGTGTATTTAACACCTATGGCTTTCTGGTGTCGTATGTACACGATTGCTAGTGGTCAACTGATCTCCGGATCCGACACTTTCAGGTTCGTGTGTAATTGCATGTCTTTGCGTCTCTACGCATCACTCATTCTCTAATGAGATGGCTTTGTACAAATTTGGTCCTTTGGTGTGACCTTTAGTTCTTTGGGGTTAAAACATGTTGATAATATTGTCGTACAATATATCTTCATAGTATTATCCCTGCTGTGAACTACACTTAGTTTGATAACAAACTACTTGACACAAATGCCCTCTTTTGCTGCTATAACAGCAGTTATATACTTAGCCTTTTGTTGTAGTATCTGTCACAATGTCTTAACTTTGGAACTCATCCAAATCCATTATGGAACTTACTTTCCATCACATTGTGCCACCCTTAGTTTAGATTGAGATAAACTTAATTTGTACTTCGTGACAAAACTAGTATCAATGTAGTACTTTTAGAATGAACTAACCATCTATTTGTCACTTCTACAAAACAATATATTCTTAGTTCTTCCAAAAGATCATAAGAATATCCTTACTATCGTCCAATGATCATCTTATGAATCATTCTGGTATATGCTCACATCATTTAGAGCATAGGACATATCTGGATTTATACACATCACAGCATGATTGATAAAATACTCTTTGTGATTTTATACATCAAGTATCAATCTATACTTGAATCTTTGTTTCACTTACCAAGTGTCAATACACTTGAATATATCATAATATTGAACTCATTCAATCCTTTCTGTGCGACAAGAACCTTTCTTATAGTTTCTATATTGAACTCATTCAATATATCATCTATGTACTTTCGGCACAACCATATTAGCGTCTATTGATGCCAAATATTTGGGTTTTGCCTAAGTCTTCATCGAGATAAATTTTTTAATATGTGTTAATAAAAGATACATCATTTCCAATCAACAATATGTCTTCCACATAATGTATTAGAAACATGTCTTAGCGCTCCCACTTAATTTCTTGCAAATGCAAGCATCTTCATTGTCTCTGATGAAATTAAACTACTTTAACAGTTTCATCATAGTGAAGATTCCAACTCCGCGATGCTTACTTCAACCATTGGAGTTTGCATATGCTTTTAGCATCCTTTTATTTAACAAAACCCTTTGGACTGTGTCATGCACACGTCCTAGGTAACCATTCTATTAGAAGAACTTGTTTTGTTTATTCAACACATAACACAATTATATATCGTGGTTGCTACATTAATCCGTCTAGACTAAATATCGCTATGAAAGATCAGATCTTGTCATAGTCAACCTTTGAACATTGTTGTGAACTCTTTCCCAACATGTCGACTATTTCATAGATGTGAAACATCTATGTCTATTTTTTTATATATCCAAATACGACTGTAAGGTCTTGTACCTTTCCAGAGGGTCTTTCAAGTTGAAAACTTGATCTCTCGTATATGGAACTATCACGGATTTTATGGCTTCAAGCCATTTGATGAAGTCAGGGCCCATCATCGCTTTTTTGTATGTAGTCGGATCATTATTGTCAAATTATGATTTAACTCTCAAATCTTGGTATTCGATTGTTTATCCGACCTCCTTGTTTCAATTGGAACTTAGATCTCTGTGACCATAATTTTTGAGGCACGTGAGCCATGAGCATTGTTGCTACCTCCGGAACACTTTTCGGCGCTACACAACTTTGCACATATAGCTAAGGTTCTTTTAACCTTATCAAAGTTCTATTGTCCTCCCACTTAACTTTTCACGAAAAAAATCCTTCTCTAAGAAACTTGACGTTCTAAGCGACAAACATTTTTGTCTCTGACGTTATGGAGGAACAGTTATTCGAAAAAACATACAAAGATAGGTTCATCCGACTTTGGTTGCAAACATCTTTTTATGCATAGCATACCAATGTTTAAGAAAGGACAACTTGGGTTTTATCCCAAACCATTACTTTATATGGTGTCAATTCAACGGATTATGATGGAGCTCTTTTCAGTGGAAAAACGGTAGTCGCTAGAGCTTTTAATCTTTAAAATATAATGACAGTTTTATAAATTACACCTTTGATCTTACCATGTCAAACAAGGTTTAACTACATATCTCGAACGCTCCATACTCTTATGGTGTTTCGGGAAATGCAAATCCACGGAACGATTCCTTAAATCTTAGGTATTATGCTAAACTTGTAACTCAAATATCTTCCTTTATGATCTTATCATAAACTATTTATATTCTTGTTACAATGATTTTGCACTTCATCTTGAAAATCTTTGAACTTTTCAAATGTTTCATACTTCATCCTTATTAAGTAAATATTCATATATTCACTTAATTTCGGAAAAAACATATGAAGTTGAAATCCATCGCTCTTGACTACACATAATGGACTTCATACAACAATATGTACAAGTTCCAATAAGCTAGTCATTCGTTCCGTTTTGGCCTATGAACGAAGTTTTAATTATCTCTAGGAAAGTTTCACAAGCATCATTTGATCAAAAATCAAAAGACTCTAAAATTCCATCCATATGGAGTTTCTTCATGTTTTCTTTCCAATATAATTTAAACAGTGATGTCACTTCCTAAGTGATCTTTTAATTTGTCTTTCGACATTTTTAGCACTAGTTTCATGGATGTAATTTCTCCAACGATATTTGTAAATCATCCATCTTTTATGGATTATGGAAATTAATTGAACAACCCTTTTGTTCTCATAATACCTGATAAAACAAATCTTGAAGGCAAGCTTTGATGTTTAACGAGCAACACAATAACCCTTTATTTGTTCTCGATGAATATCATCACATATTGTTTTGCTAGTTACTTAGGCCATTGTAGTTCATGAATTCTGTTGTTTTGTATGACGATTCATATCAACAAATTCAGTATCAAATACTTAAGAACCACATTGTTTAACAAGCAAAGAATATAGCCATAACACGTATATCCTCTATATACCTAAACTGAACAATTCTAGTCTTTTTTTTCTGCCATATATTTATGAGATTCTCTTTCAGTATTTCTTTTTCTGTTTAAAAAAATCTATCAACATCAATAGTGGAGCCATACACATGACACATAGTCCAAAGCGTGTATAGTTAAATACCAATGTCTTCGGACTTGCACTTTGAACTAGATTACCATCATCAAATGTTTGGTGTTCTTTCAAATTCCTTTCTTTAGTAATCTCTTGGTGTAGTAAACATTTTACCTATATCAAATATCCACCCTTCTCATGGAATTATTCATGATCAAGCTACTTTAGCTTATAACGGTGAATCGCGAGTATAATGTTGCTCTTCAAAACCTTTTGGAGGATTAGGACAACTAGTGTCTCCAACCTTTTGCAAATTCTCATCAAATATGAGAACATGACTTTTGCCATATTATACTCTATCATGTTGCAACCAAAACTTCGTTTCAGATATCACAATATCTTCCACACATCATGGTTTCTGAAACAACTCTTTCAGATTCTAGATAACCTTGATATTAAGACAATCCTTTGAATATCAAGAATCATGGAGACAAACATGATACTCATACACTAACACTTGGAATTGTCACTCTTGATTTAATACCAATTATTAAACTTCATGGAGTAACCGGAACTTACTGAAAGTTTGCAATAGGACTTTTAAACTTTAGATTAACACTTCAAAACAATACGATACCAGTTCGTAAAGTAACTAACCAGAATTTTATAGTTCTATCATCTCAATTATAACTAAGCGCAAGGTGGTAAACGGATGCCAATGACTACAACAACTATGCAAATTCACTTTGATTTAATTTATGATAAATAGTGTTCAACTTTTAATCATATTGCTGTTGAACTCCCACTCAAAACAATATCCCTCACATTGTTTTAGTGATCACACGAACCAAATCCACCACATCAAAACCGACCATCACGAGAGTTGATGTAGCTTCAATGGCGAACAATCAACATGTTCATCATATCTACTATATGACTCATGCTTTACCTTTCGGTGATCTGTGTTCTGAGACTATGTCTGTACATGTTAGGCTCGTCAAGATCAAACCTTAGTTTCTGCATGAGCAAAAATGGCTTGCTCACGTTGTATACACTTGCAGAATCTAACACACCCAATCATCACGTGGTGCTTCGAAACAACAAGCTTTAGCAATGGTGCTAACTAAGGATGAACACTTTAAAACTTGAAATTTGTGTGCTTGAGGGATCATCTTATAATGCTACCGTCGTTAACTAAGCAATACAAGATGCATAAAGGATTAACATCACATGCAATTCATAATATGTGATATTGATATAGCCTTTCTTCTTTGTGCTTCCGATCTCCATCTTCAAGAACGAACATGATCTCCATCATCACCGGCATTGCATCAAGGTCAATGACGCTGCTCCATGGTTGTCGTCCACCAGTTTCAACTATTACAACTACTTTGAATAGACACGCGGGTCTTAACAGAATTTAAAAACAACCATATGGCTCCTGCCGGTTGTCAACTTACAATAAGGAACATTGCATACATCAAATATAATCACAATCATGGCCATATCACATCACAGCACACCCCTGTAAAACAAAGTTAGACGCCTCTAATTTTCTTTGCATGTTTTACGTGGTTTGGGGATTTCAATAAGTGTCGTTCTAACTTACGAACAAGAACACAACATTGATACTAGTATTGTCAATCACCCGTTGTAAATTGAATCTTAACTATGTTGGGAGAAACAGGCACCCGCAAAGCCACTTATGCAATACAAGTTGCATGTCAAGCGTGGAGCAAGTCTCATGAACGATGTCATGTAAGGTTAGCCCGGGCCGCATCATCCCACCATCCCGCAAGATGCAAAGTACACAAGAAGCAATCGACAACAAAAGCATCAACGCCCACAATGACCATTGTGTTCTACTCGTGCAACAGATCTACATATAGACACGGCTCTGATACCACTGTAGGGGTTCGTAGCATGGAAAACAAAAAATTTCTACCGCATGCAAACAAACAAGCCAAGATCTATCTACTAGATTGTAGCAACGAGTCGATAGAAGAACTCACCCTCGAAGATTCCAAAGCGGTTAACGAGAGCGGATTCTCGTGGGTGATGTAGTCGTACTCTTGCCGATCTCAAGATCGTGTAGACGATCCTTCCGGCGCCGCGTTCTGGCAGCGCTCCCGTAGTCGGTCACACGTTCGGTACTCGATGAAGACCTTCCTCTCCCTTGTTCCAGTAGGCAGCGGAGGTTGTAGCACTCTCCTCGCGATTCCGGCAGCACGACGGCGTGGTACCGGAAGTAGAGGGGAGATCTCGCAGGGCTTCGCCTTAAGCCGGAGCGAGTATGGTGGACTATGAGAGAGGCTTGGCGATCTAGGGTTTATAGGCACCAAGTAGAGGGAGCTAGGCCGGCGGCTAGGGGAAGGGGATTGCCCCAAGTCGGCGGCTTGGGCAAACCCTAGGGCGGCGGCTATGGTGGCCGGCGGCGGCTAGGGTTAGGTTTAGAGGGGCAATGTGTGTTTGGAGGGGCAGCCCTGCCCCTCCTTATATAGGTGGAGGGGGCGTGCCAAGGGGATGGGAGTCCCTTCCCAACTCGATCTCCAAGGGCCGACGGTGGAGGGAGAGGGACTTCCTCCCCAAGTAGGTTTCCTACTCTCCCTCCACCAAACAAAATAGTCGTTTGACTTTTTCAAATTGGCGTTTGACTTTTTAAACTAGGATTTGATTTATCCCTTTATTTTGTTCAGCGATGACACCTAGTACATGATGCAACCATTCCAACTTGTAATGAAACATTCATGTACCCTTCCCCTTCGGTGTGCCAGACATTCCGGAACCTTCTAGAACATTCCTGATGAAAACATCGGAACCATTCTCCAACCCCGAAACAGGACTTTCTTATATGAATCTTATTCTCCGGACCATTCCGGATCTCCTCGTGATATCCCGGATCCTATCCGAGACTCCGAACAACATTCGGTCTCTTACTCATCATTCCATAACTACTCAACAACATCGAATCCTTAAGTGTGTCTCCCTACGGTTCGTGAATTATGCGGACATGATCGAGACACTTCTCCGATCAATAACCAATAGAGGAATCTGGAAATTCATATGGCTCCCACACATTTCTAAGATTACTTTGTAATGGAATGAACCACTTACATACGATACCAATTTCCCTTTGTCTCACGATAGTTTACTTATCCGAGGTTTTGATCGTCGGTATCTCTGCATACCTAGTTCAACCTCGTTACCGATAAGTACTATTTTCTCGTTCCCGTGGTATGTGATCCCTTGTGAGCGAGTCACATGCTTGCAAGCTAATTGGATGCCATTCCACCGAGAGGGCCCAGAGTATATCTATCCGTCATATGGATGGACAAATCCCACTCTTGATCCATGTGTCTTAACCCATATTTTCTGAACACTCAATGCCACCTTTATAGCCACCCAGTTACGGTGTGGTGTTTGATGTCATCAAAGCATCCTTCCGGTGATGGTGATAAGCATGATCTCATGGTCGAAGGAATTAGGTTACTATGTATCAGAAAGCTTTATAGCAATTGAACTATTAAAATGACTTGATCTTTATGATATGCTTATCTATAGGAGTATGTCCATCATATCATTCTCCTAATGATATACCCTGTTGTTAATAACATCCCTATGTTCATGATCAACCATGATCATATATTAACCAACAAGCTAGTTTAACAAGAGGCTTTACTAGGGACTCTTTTATGTTTACAAATTACACAAGTATTAATGTTTCCGGTTAATACAATTATAGCATGGTATGTAAACATTTATCATAAGTATGAAGATATGATAATAACTATTTTATTATTGTCTCTTGGGCATATCTCCAACAGTCTCCCATTTGCACTAGAGTCAATAATCTAGTTTCAAA
The DNA here is from genome assembly GCA_916181665.1 of Avena sativa. Taxonomy (NCBI): domain Eukaryota; kingdom Viridiplantae; phylum Streptophyta; class Magnoliopsida; order Poales; family Poaceae; genus Avena; species Avena sativa. The sequence goes on from OV702297.1 coordinate 414,401,099, forward strand.
CCTTTGTGTATTTAACACCTATGGCTTTCTGGTGTCGTATGTACACGATTGCTAGTGGTCAACTGATCTCCGGATCCGACACTTTCAGGTTCGTGTGTAATTGCATGTCTTTGCGTCTCTACGCATCACTCATTCTCTAATGAGATGGCTTTGTACAAATTTGGTCCTTTGGTGTGACCTTTAGTTCTTTGGGGTTAAAACATGTTGATAATATTGTCGTACAACAAAGTGACTAGTCGATAACATTTACTCCTTCTATCCCGATTTAAAGGACACAATTTGCAATTTTCTGAACCCTAGGTGTTCTCTAATTAGTCAATTTAATAGTATGGAGAACAACATGCATAAGGAGAAGAGCCAGCAAAGCATTCATATTTGTTCACACATATGCATCCAAGCATTTTATTATTTTCACACAAGAATAATTATAGAGATTAAATATTTTTGTGTCTAAATATTTTGGGATTGCATGGTTTGTAAATTGTGTCCTTAAACCGGAACGGAGGAAGTACTTCATATAGCTAAAATATATTATATTTTTAAAACAGAGGAAGTATAAACATAAGAAAAAAATTGGTGTGATTAAGGGGAAAAAGAGGAAACAGACGAGCTTGGTCGTCTCCCTCTCTCCCGCTACAGTAGAGAGAGGCGTTTTTCTGAAACCGCACCGGAGTCCCACCTCGCTCGGCGTCGGGTCGGCGATTCCTCCTCCTCTGGCGGCCGCGGCGGCGGCGGGAGGGTGGGGAATCGTCGATCCACGCCTTGTACATAGTGTAGGGTTCTCTAGTGAGCCTGCCGGCGGCGCTAGGGAGGGGATGGTGTGGTCGGCGCGGCGTTTTGGTGGCGGGGCTCATCCTCTTCGACAGCGAAGCTCCCCGGAGCTTGGCTGTGGAGTTACCGCCTTCCCTGAGCTCGCGGATCCCGGGATTCGTCGAGTTCTTCGTTCCCTCACCGGATCCGGCGTGGCGGCCGATTCGGGTGTAGATGGTCCAGATCGAGATGGTGTTGCGGTGCACTGCGATGAAATCGGCGGCGCTGGGTGCAGGATCTCCGGATCCACTGACCAGCGACTTCCCGGCCGTGGAGGGACTGCGTCCAATCCAAGATTGAAGAGGCGCAGTGGCGGCGGCGCGCCGTTGGCTCGTCCGCGTCGGCGATGGAGTCGGGATCCAGGAGGAGTGTTGTGTAATTTTCTTTTAGGTCCTGGACCTTTCTATAAAAACAGTGTGCTAATATAATTATCTCTTTCTCCGGAAAAAAAAAGAGAAAAAGAGGAACAAAAATAGGCGAGCCGCCTCTCCACGGGGTGCAACCGGCACTTCAAACGAGATGCGAGGTGGTTCGCGCATATCCGGCCGCGAATACTCCCACGTGTACTTGTTGGGGGCAAGGTCGCCACGCAGCCGCGCTCTCGTCAGGCCACCGCTCCGCGTGTCATCGCGCCCACTTCAAACCTTGGAAGGTGTAGAGATAAGCTAAGCTGCTCGGATAACGAGTTTCGGGAAGAAGCAACGCCAAACGCGCAGCATTTCCTTGGTGGGCTTTGGGTACTGGATGAATTGCAAACATGGCCTGCGTCAAGGATGGGCCTGGCCACGAGGATAACGGAAGGCCTAGTGTATTCAGAGAGAAAGAATGGGCCGTGCGTGTTTTCTGTTTCACTCTGCTGACAGTGGCCGCAGCTGAGAAGCACCTGCTTGATGACGTACATGATGTGAAGAAAAAGTACTAGCTACCTGGTCATGTTCTTTCAATCTACACGGCGCACATACCTACTCGTATTTACAGTATGTATTAAAATACATCTATCTAAAAAAAAGATGTTGCAGACTTGTCTAGACTGCATACATATTATCCATGAACAGTAGCTTCCCCTATAGGAAGATATCTCGTGCACCCACCGGTGCACCCAATCTTGACCGATATATTTAGCAGTTCTGAAAAGTCCAGAAAAGATGTACGACATAGATAATACTTGGATCTAACAATGATACATAATCTCATATCCAAATTTATAATACAGGCCGAGTAAACTAACAGACAAATTTGGCACTAAATAGTACATCTTGCGTTGGGCTCTGAATTCGGCACAGTATCACTATTTGGCAGCAAATTTGTCATTTTATTTCTTGAGTTGTGCCAAGAATTCTGATTTCAAAATTAGTCACATGTTAGACACAAATGGTGTCTATGTTGTAGATTTTTTATTAAACATTTCTGAAACTTAAAAAGTTCGCAGCCATTACTTGGTAGTTTGGTACACCGGGGACATGACAAGGGCTGGTGCCTGGTGCACCAGATACATTCCCATGTGACCAGTAACTTCCATATTTTTTTAAAGCCTTTTCTGATTGGCACACTACTCGGAACTCTTGGTTGAGCAATACTTTCTTCAGCCACAAGTCCCTTCATCCTTTGGCGGATTGGTTTGGCAGAGATGTCGTGATTGTGAAGAAGCTGCGACATGCCTACATGCCGTCGGGCTTCAGCTTCACAGCAAAGTATAATGTGGATCGAGATCGTCCACACATGGCCAGATGCATAACTACATAGTATAATAAGACTCTATGCACAGATATGTGTACGTACCTAATGTCACTTGGACGACACTGACTTGGTCATAATATTCCAGCTAATAAGTTGTGAGTAACGACCTTTTCTTCTCCTACGCCACTTGCCAAAGCTAAGTCACTTGACCTCCAATTAAGCTTTTTTTTCACGAAGTCAGAGCCACCCATCGCCTATAAGAATACCCTCGCCGGCACAGTACCTTCCCATCCACAGACACACACGGACGTTTTAAATCGTCTTGGCTGATCGCTTTGCCACCGATTGGCAAATAACAATGGCGAGGCACGGTGGCATGGCGGCTCGGGTAGGCTGGTGCTGCTTCCTGGTGGTGGCGTTTGCGCTAGGCGCCATGGGTCAGCCTCCTCCCTCTCACCCGAACGAGAGCGGTCCCTGGGATGGTTGGGACGGGAACGACCCTCCTCCTACCCCTACCATCGACTGGAACTACGACGACGGGCATCCTCGGACCGAGGTCATGTCCTACGCCAACGGCCAGCCCTACCGCGCTAACTACAACAAGCCAAACCGTATCTTTACATGTCGGGATGACTTTGATAAAAAGTGCATCGCCCAATGCCCAGATCTCTGTCCCAAGTCCTGCTCCATATCATGCAGCTACTGCGAGACAACCTGCAGTATGTTCTTAATTTGTTTCACCATCGTTCGAGAGACCCATGTTGCTTGCACAAAAGAAGTTAGTTTTTTTCATTGATTCATATCGATAACTTATCTTGACTCCGATACACGATTTATATGCAGGGTGTGTGGCCTTTCCGGGAACTTCGTGCGGCGATCCTAGCTTCACCGGCGGCGACGGCGTCACTTTCTACTTCCACGGCAAGAGGGACAAGGACTTCTGCATCGTCTCCGACACTGATCTCCACATCAATGCTCACTTCATCGGCAACCGTAACCCCGTCAATGAACGTACCTTCACGTGGATACAGGCCCTCGGCATCAGCTTCGGCGACCACCGCCTCTACGTCGGCGCTCGCAAGGTTGTCGAGTGGGACGACGTTGAGGACCACATCGAGATCACTCTCGACGGCGAGCCGGTAAACATAGACACCGCGAACAATGCTCGGTGGGTGTCCAAGGTCCTACCTGATCTATCCATGAAGCGCACAAGGTCAACTCTGTCAATGTGGATCTTGCCGGTGTGTTTAGCATCTCGGCCAGTGCGGTGCCCGTCAGTGATGAGGACTCTAAGATCCATAACTATGGCAAGACCATGAAGGACAGCCTCGTGCACCTTGACCTCCGCTTTAAGTTCCATTCCCTCACAAACATTGTCGACGGTGTCCTTGGCAAAACGTACCGAACGGACTACGTCAACAAGGTGAACGTCACTGCCAAGATGCCAATCATGGGTGGAGCGCCAAAGTACCTCTCATCTGGGATCTTCTCGACGGATTGTGCCGTCTCCAAGTTCCACCGCAATGCTGGTGGTAGCCAGCATGTCCTTGCCATGGCAGTGTAATCGGAGCCTCCAAGTGGATGCTTAATTACATATCTATGGTATAGAAATAATTATTAAATGGCGGATGCAAACATGTGAGTTGGCCGCATAAAATTAAGAGTTGCAGTTGTATGAAGTAATGTTGTAAGACTAATAATATTAATATCAGTCATTTGAATCTACGCAACGTCCGTGGCCTTTGTCACGTTTTCTAAAATATTGGGAGTGCACTAACTAATCTAGATGAGAATATAACTGATTGATGACTTGACTTTGCTTTCCTGGATCCAACGTGCAAACATGGGTTCTAAAAACCTGTGTTGGAAGCAGCAAGGTTAATCGGCACGAGGCAGCCACGTTTGTTTTCTTTCTTCGCAATTGTTAGAATTACTAGACCATGATGATGCGCTTTCTGCGGCCAGTCTAGTTTTCTCAATAGATAGAGTGGTACAAATTTATATGTAAATAATATACACTTAAATCTCCATAAATACCACATATAATGAAATTTAGTATTATGTCCTTGCTCTTGCTAATGGGTAAAAAATATTAGAGATAGAATGTCGGTATTTTATTGATTATTAATCAACATTAATACACAGAGTCTTCCAGATACACGTAGAGTGAAAAACACTAACTAAATTAATTAACACGAACATGGAAAAACTCAATGGAAGAGAAGCCACTCGCTGCATGTTTGATTTAAGCCACTACCGAGCCAGCACCGGAGGGCTTTATTCTTGGCGATGCTCTTTGGACACCAAGTCTAGATTTCGAAGGTGAAAAGATAAAAAGCTAGGTCCGACCTTTACTGATTGTATCTGGCAATGGTGGAACTGTCATATTACTATCTCCGGAAGTATGGCATTTCTCGGTAACCCATCAGAACGCCAGCTAGAAGACGCTTCTTGGTAATTAACGTGAAGAAGCAGCGATATGCCACCTTCTGTATACAGCTGATTAATTGGTGACTACGTTGTCAATACATGCATGATATGAATTGGTCGATCAGGGCACGCATGCATATAGCAAGAGCACGTGTTTCGCCATGTCAACTAAAGCAACAAGTTCTGAGTACGCCACTTGCCGCCCCAAACAAGTCACTTGAGGACAGGGACGGAGGGAAGGAGGGACGAGCGGGGGCGAGACATGAAGGACAGCCTCGTGCACCTTGACCTCCGCTTTAAGTTCCATTCCCTCACAAACATTGTCGACGGTGTCCTTGGCAAAACGTACCGAACGGACTACGTCAACAAGGTGAACGTCACTGCCAAGATGCCAATCATGGGTGGAGCGCCAAAGTACCTCTCATCTGGGATCTTCTCGACGGATTGTGCCGTCTCCAAGTTCCACCGCAATGCTGGTGGTAGCCAGCATGTCCTTGCCATGGCAGTGTAATCGGAGCCTCCAAGTAGATGCTTAATTACATATCTATGGTATAGAAATAATTATTAAATGGCGGATGCAAACATGTAGTTGGCCGCATAAAATTAAGAGTTGCAGTTGTATGAAGTAATGTTGTAAGACTAATAATATTAATATCAGTCATTTGAATCTACGCAACGTCCGTGGCCTTTGTCACGTTTTCTAAAATATTGGGAGTGCACTAACTAATCTAGATGAGAATATAACTGATTGATGACTTGACTTTGCTTTCCTGGATCCAACGTGCAAACATGGGTTCTAAAAACCTGTGTTGGAAGCAGCAAGGTTAATCGCCACGAGGCAGCCACGTTTGTTTTCTTTCTTCGCAATTGTTAGAATTACTAGACCATGATGATGCGCTTTCTGCGGCCAGTCTAGTTTTCTCAATAGATAGAGTGGTACAAATTTATATGTAAATAATATACACTTAAATCTCCATAAATACCACATATAATGAAATTTAGTATTATGTCCTTGCTCTTGCTAATGGGTAAAAAATATTAGAGATAGAATGTCGGTATTTTATTGATTATTAATCAACATTAATACACAAAGTCTTCCAGATACACGTAGAGTGAAAAACACTAACTAAATTAATTAACACGAACATGGAAAAACTCAATGGAAGAGAAGCCACTCGCTGCATGTTTGATTTAAGCCACTACCGAGCCAGCACCGGAGGGCTTTATTCTTGGCGATGCTCTTTGGACACCAAGTCTAGATTTCGGAGGTGAAAAGATAAAAAGCTAGGTCCGACCTTTACTGATTGTATCTGGCAATGGTGGAACTGTCATATTACTATCTCCGAAAGTATGGCATTTCTCGGTAACCCATCAGAACGCCAGCTAGAAGACGCTTCTTGGTAATTAACGTGAAGAAGCAGCGATATGCCACCTTCTGTATACAGCTGATTAATTGGTGACTACGTTGTCAATACATGCATGATATGAATTGGTCGATCAGGGCACGCATGCATATAGCAAGAGCACGTGTTTCGCCATGTCAACTAAAGCAACAAGTTCTGAGTACGCCACTTGCCGCCCCAAACAAGTCACTTGAGGACAGGGACGGAGGGAAGGGGGGACGAGCGGGGGCGACACATGAAGGACAGCCTCGTGCACCTTGACCTCCGCTTTAAGTTCCATTCCCTCACAAACATTGTCGACGGTGTCCTTGGCAAAACGTACCGAACGGACTACGTCAACAAGGTGAACGTCACTGCCAAGATGCCAATCATGGGTGGAGCGCCAAAGTACCTCTCATCTGGGATCTTCTCGACGGATTGTGCCGTCTCCAAGTTCCACCGCAATGCTGGTGGTAGCCAGCATGTCCTTGCCATGGCAGTGTAATCGGAGCCTCCAAGTGGATGCTTAATTACATATCTATGGTATAGAAATAATTATTAAATGGCGGATGCAAACATGTGAGTTGGCCGCATAAAATTAAGAGTTGCAGTTGTATGAAGTAATGTTGTAAGACTAATAATATTAATATCAGTCATTTGAATCTACGCAACGTCCGTGGCCTTTGTCACGTTTTCTAAAATATTGGGAGTGCACTAACTAATCTAGATAAGAATATAACTGATTGATGACTTGACTTTGCTTTCCTGGATCCAACGTGCAAACATGGGTTCTAAAAACCTGTGTTGGAAGCAGCAAGGTTAATCGGCACGAGGTAGCCACGTTTGTTTTCTTTCTTCGCAATTGTTAGAATTACTAGACCATGATGATGCGCTTTCTGCGGCCAGTCTAGTTTTCTCAATAGATAGAGTGGTACAAATTTATATGTAAATAATATACACTTAAATCTCCATAAATACCACATATAATGAAATTTAGTATTATGTCCTTGCTCTTGCTAATGGGTAAAAAATATTAGAGATAGAATGTCGGTATTTTATTGATTATTAATCAACATTAATACACAGAGTCTTCCAGATACACGTAGAGTGAAAAACACTAACTAAATTAATTAACACGAACATGGAAAAACTCAATGGAAGAGAAGCCACTCGCTGCATGTTTGATTTAAGCCACTACCGAGCCAGCACCGGAGGGCTTTATTCTTGGCGATGCTCTTTGGACACCAAGTCTAGATTTCGGAGGTGAAAAGATAAAAAGCTAGGTCCGACCTTTACTGATTGTATCTGGCAATGGTGGAACTGTCATATTACTATCTCCGGAAGTATGGCATTTCTCGGTAACCCATCAGAACGCCAGCTAGAAGACGCTTCTTGGTAATTAACGTGAAGAAGCAGCGATATGCCACCTTCTGTATACAGCTGATTAATTGGTGACTACGTTGTCAATACATGCATGATATGAATTGGTCGATCAGGGCACGCATGCATATAGCAAGAGCACGTGTTTCGCCATGTCAACTAAAGCAACAAGTTCTGAGTACGCCACTTGCCGCCCCAAACAAGTCACTTGAGGACAGGGACGGAGGGAAGGGGGGGACGAGCGGGGGCGAGACATGAAGGACAGCCTCGTGCACCTTGACCTCCGCTTTAAGTTCCATTCCCTCACAAACATTGTCGACGGTGTCCTTGGCAAAACGTACCGAACGGACTACGTCAACAAGGTGAACGTCACTGCCAAGATGCCAATCATGGGTGGAGCGCCAAAGTACCTCTCATCTGGGATCTTCTCGACGGATTGTGCCGTCTCCAAGTTCCACCGCAATGCTGGTGGTAGCCAGCATGTCCTTGCCATGGCAGTGTAATCGGAGCCTCCAAGTAGATGCTTAATTACATATCTATGGTATAGAAATAATTATTAAATGGCGGATGCAAACATGTGAGTTGGCCGCATAAAATTAAGAGTTGTAGTTGTATGAAGTAATGTTGTAAGACTAATAATATTAATATCAGTCATTTGAATCTACGCAACGTCCGTGGCCTTTGTCACGTTTTCTAAAATATTGGGAGTGCACTAACTAATCTAGATGAGAATATAACTGATTGATGACTTGACTTTGCTTTCCTGGATCCAACGTGCAAACATGGGTTCTAAAAACCTGTGTTGGAAGCAGCAAGGTTAATCGGCACGAGGCAGCCACGTTTGTTTTCTTTCTTCGCAATTGTTAGAATTACTAGACCATGATGATGCGCTTTCTGCGGCCAGTCTAGTTTTCTCAATAGATAGAGTGGTACAAATTTATATGTAAATAATATACACTTAAATCTCCATAAATACCACATATAATGAAATTTAGTATTATGTCCTTGCTCTTGCTAATGGGTAAAAAATATTAGAAAAAGAATGTCGGTATTTTATTGATTATTAATCAACATTAATACACAGAGTCTTCCAGATACACGTAGAGTGAAAAACACTAACTAAATTAATTAACACGAACATGGAAAAACTCAATGGAAGAGAAGCCACTCGCTGTATGTTTGATTTAAGCCACTACCGAGCCAGCACCGGAGGGCTTTATTCTTGGCGATGCTCTTTGGACACCAAGTCTAGATTTCGGAGGTGAAAAGATAAAAAGCTAGGTCCGACCTTTACTGATTGTATCTGGCAATGGTGGAACTGTCATATTACTATCTCCGGAAGTATGGCATTTCTCGGTAACCCATCAGAACGCCAGCTAGAAGACGCTTCTTGGTAATTAACGTGAAGAAGCAGCGATATGCCACCTTCTGTATACAGCTGATTAATTGGTGACTACGTTGTCAATACATGCATGATATGAATTGGTCGATCAGGGCACGCATGCATATAGCAAGAGCACGTGTTTCGCCATGTCAACTAAAGCAACAAGTTCTGAGTACGCCACTTGCCGCCCCAAACAAGTCACTTGAGGACAGGGACGGAGGGAAGGGGGGACGAGCGGGGGTGAGACATGAAGGACAGCCTCGTGCACCTTGACCTCCGCTTTAAGTTCCATTCCCTCACAAACATTGTCGACGGTGTCCTTGGCAAAACGTACCGAACGGACTACGTCAACAAGGTGAACGTCACTGCCAAGATGCCAATCATGGGTGGAGTGCCAAAGTACCTCTCATCTGGGATCTTCTCGACGGATTGTGCCGTCTCCAAGTTCCACCTCAATGCTGGTGGTAGCCAGCATGTCCTTGCCATGGCAGTGTAATCGGAGCCTCCAAGTAGATGCTTAATTACATATCTATGGTATAGAAATAATTATTAAATGGCAGATGCAAACATGTGAGTTGGCCGCATAAAATTAAGAGTTGCAGTTGTATGAAGTAATGTTGTAAGACTAATAATATTAATATCAGTCATTTGAATCTACGCAACGTCCGTGGCCTTTGTCACGTTTTCTAAAATATTGGGAGTGCACTAACTAATCTAGATGAGAATATAACTGATTGATGACTTGACTTTGCTTTCCTGGATCCAACGTGCAAACATGGGTTCTAAAAACCTGTGTTGGAAGCAGCAAGGTTAATCGGCACGAGGCAGCCACGTTTGTTTTCTTTCTTCGCAATTGTTAGAATTACTAGACCATGATGATGCGCTTTCTGCGGCCAGTCTAGTTTTCTCAATAGATAGAGTGGTACAAATTTATATGTAAATAATATACACTTAAATCTGCATAAATACCACATATAATGAAATTTAGTATTATGTCCTTGCTCTTGCTAATGGGTAAAATATATTAGAGAAAGAATGTCGGTATTTTATTGATTATTAATCAACATTAATACACAGAGTCTTCTAGATACACGTAGAGTGAAAAACACTAACTAAATTAATTAACACGAACATGGAAAAACTTAATGGAAGAGAAGCCACTCGCTGCATGTTTGATTTAAGCCACTACCGAGCCAGCACCGGAGGGCTTTATTCTTGGCGATGCTCTTTGGACACCAAGTCTAGATTTCGGAGGTGAAAAGATAAAAAGCTAGGTCCGACCTTTACTGATTGTATCTGGCAATGGTGGAACTGTCATATTACTATCTCCGGAAGTATGGCATTTCTCGGTAACCCATCAGAACGCCAGCTAGAAGACGCTTCTTGGTAATTAACGTGAAGAAGCAGCGATATGCCACCTTCTGTATACAGCTGATTAATTGGTGACTACGTTGTCAATACATGCATGATATGAATTGGTCGATCAGGGCACGCATGCATATAGCAAGAGCACGTGTTTCGCCATGTCAACTAAAGCAACAAGTTCTGAGTACGCCACTTGCCGCCCCAAACAAGTCACTTGAGGACAGGGACGGAGGGAAGGGGGGAGGGGGGAACCAGATCGCTGATTTTTTGTCAAACCAGGCTGGTTCGCCCCCCCCCCCCTATACATAATTGTAAATCTTGCCAAAGAGCTAACAGGCCAGCCACGTCAAAGAAAAAAAGAAATACGTAGGCCCAACAGAGAATGAGAGAAGTCCATGTCCATCGATCAATCCTTGAGCCTGGCACCCACGCAGGTCCCTGCACCCACGATCAATTGATCGTTTCATCTGTACGCGTCGGCGTCTTCGTCTTGGAACTCATCCGCCGACGCCTCGCCTCCCTAACTCCCTGTCGGCCGCCATCGCGAGAGCCAGGCCGACCCAGGCACCCAGCGCCAGCGAGCTCCCAAATTTCGATCAGACGCCGGCGGCCGCACAACATGAGCGAAAATCAGGGAAGAAAGAAAGGTCAGTCTACTGCAGTATTGCCAGATTTCATCCTTGCGTTGTAATCTCTCTCTCTCTTTTAACCTATCCCTGTACACTATATTGTGCTTATGTAGATATGAAGAGGAAAAGAGCCGGAATTCAGATTTTTTTCAAGCCAATTGATTCGGTGTCACAGCCAGAGCCAGATGAACAAGTAGACGATGTGCAAGCAGGCGAAGAAAACAATCCTAACTCGGCTAGAGGTGATGCTGAAATCGACCAAGGTATTCCCGAGCCAGAACAAGCGACGATTATAACCACAGATTATGATCGAGATCCAGGTAGACGTCTTCCAATCTGGGAACTCACTCCTGACAAGCAAGACGATGCTAGGCGTTTTTATATATCCGAGGGCCCCTATCAACCAATTTTGGATGAGTATGAATTTACTGGAACCGGTAGTAGCCGTCGTCGATTCCAAAGTGCTTGGTTCACAAATTTTTTCTGGTTGGAATATTCACCTCATACAAATCGTGCATATTGCTTGCCTTGTTTTCTCTTTTCAAAGAAGCCAATTGGTAAGTGTGGTTCAGACACATTTTCAATCAAAGGATTTGATAAGTGGAAGAAGGTCAACAATGGAAAAGAATGTGCTTTCCTCACACATATGGGAACTAGTCCCAGTTCAGCCCATAATTTTGCAGTCCGATGTTATGAAAGCCTGAAAAATAATATGACTCATATTGATAAGGTGATTATAAAGCAATGCAAGAAACGGGTTGCTGATGCAAGACTAAGGCTTACAGCTTCCATCGATGTTATTAAGTAAGCAAGAATTACTTAGTTTCAAATAACCAGAATTTCTTATTGCATGTTATCTAACAAATTTTCACTATTGATTTGCCTCAGGTTGTTAATGCGCCAGGCATGTCCCTTTGGAGGAAATGATGAATCTGAAGATTCCAAAAACCAAGGCAATTTCAAGGAAATCCTCAAGCTTGTGGGCTGTTATAATAAGGATGTACGGGAAGTTATGCAAAATGCTCCAAGAAATGCTAAGTACACATCACCAACTATTCAGAAGGAAATTGCTAGCATATTTGCTCAGAAAGTGCAAAATTCAATCACAAAAGAGATTGGTAATGGCAAGTTTACTATCATGGTTGATGAATCTCGAGATGAGTCTAACAAAGAGCAGATGGCAGTTGTTCTTCGATTTGTGGACATAGATGGAGAGATAAGGGAGCGTTTCATTGATCTTATTCATGTTAGTGACACTTGTGCTTTGACTCTCAAGAATTCAATTATTGCTGTGCTAGTTGATAATGGACTGAGTGTCAAAGATATCAGAGGGCAAGGCTATGATGGAGCAAGTAACATGAGAGGAGAGTGGAATGGGCTTAAGGCTCTAATTCTCCAAGAATGCCCTTATGCGTACTATATACACTGTCTTGCTCATCAACTTCAATTGGCTCTTGTTGCCGCTTCAAGGGAGGTACCAAAGGTCCACAACTTCTTCCAAAATGCAAATTTTATCGTTAATACTGTTAGTGCATCTCCCAAACGCAATGATGAGCTACTAGATAATCATGCTATTGAAATTGCAAAAGAGATAGAACTCGGAGAGCTTGATACAGGAAGAGGGCTAAATCAAATAGGATCTTTACAAAGGGCCGGAGACACAAGATGGAGTTCCCACTACAAATCGGTAAAAAGCTTGTTAAGATTATTTGGTGCATCTGTTTTGGTGCTAAGAGGTGTAGCAAATGACCGCTCAGTTCCGTGGAATTCAAGAGGAGATGCCGAGGGTGCCCTTAATTTCCTAATTACATTTGATTTTGTCTTCATTCTACACCTCATGGAGAAAATTATGAAGATCACTGATGTCTTGTGTGTCAAACTCCAAAATAAAACTCTGGATATTGCAAATGCACTGGATATTGTTTCTAATACAAAGATATTACTTGCTGAATTGAGAGAAGGTGGATGGGAAAGTCTTATAGAAGAGGTGAAAATCTTTTGTTTGAAGCATGAGGTTAACATCCCAGATATGAATCAAAAGTAAGTTTATTTTTCTATGTACGTACATAATCCAGTCTACTTGTATTTAATTAAACCTAGTCATTATTGTCTAAATAGTGGAACTAATTTAAATCTATTTGATATATGTTGCAACTTTAGGTACGTTGATGTGAAGAAATCTCGAAATAAGCATGACAACACCATCGTATTCCATCACTACAAAGTAGATGTATTCAATGCTGCAATAGATCAACAAGTGACATAGTTGAATCATCGATTCAGTTCTCAAGTAACCGAGCTACTTGATCTTTGTACATCCTTGGATCCGAGGCATGATAATTTTGACAAGTCCAAGATATGCAGACTAGTGGAAAAATTCTATCCTACTGATTTTTCTAGTCAAGAGAGAGACAGGTTGGAGTGCGAGCTTCCACATTTTCAACTTGATACATCCAACCATCCAGAGATCAGAAATTGCAACTCACTTGCTGATTTGACAAAGGGAATAATTAAGACCGGTAAGTCATCTGATTATCCAATGGTTGAGAGGTTGTTACGCTTAGTGATCACTCTTCCGGTATCAACTGCAACAGCAGAGCGAGCCTTTTCTGCTATGAAACTGGTCAAGACCCGTCTTCGCACTAAGTTGGGAGATGACTTTCTCCGCTATTGTGTGATAGTCTACATAGAGAGAGAAATAGCAGAAAAGTTTAGTGTTGAAGAAATTATTGAGACATTTGATCTTCGTGCTCATAAAGCCGAGTTCAAATTGATAGATATGTAACTTCATTCATATTCCATGAAAACATGCAAATTTTGTTGTGTTCTGAGACAAAAAAAAGCCATGATTTTGATGCTTATACTTTTAGCCCCCCCCCATCTTCCGTTGCTGGCTCCGTCCCTGCTTGAGGACTCTAAGACCCATAATTACAGCAAGACCATGAAGGACAGCCTCATGCACCTTGACCTCCGTTTTAAGTTTCATTCTCTCACAAACACCTTGGCAGCTTCGTCTGCAAGTTCCACCTCAAAGCTGGCGGTAGCCATGTCCTTGCCTTGGCTCAGTCACATGCCTATGGTATCATGGAATAATTCAATGATGGATTGAAATAGGGGCCACGCGGAAAAAACACTTCTTCTCTTTCTCCTCCCCTCTCTCTCTCTCTGCTACAGTTCCAACCTTCCCCTTGTGAGGCCCGTGCCAAAACGAAGCCTCTCTCACCGGTGGCGGAGGGGATAATGATGTGGCTCGGTTGACGTAGAGCATGTTGGGAGACCCCAAGAGCAAGGTGTGATGAGCACAACAACAAGTTTTTCCTTAGTTATGAAACCAAGGTTATCGAACCAGTAGAAGTAAGGAAACAACTCCAAGGTGTTGCTAACAACTTGGAACCTACACAACACAAACTCAATACTTTGCCCCAACTTATAGTGAAGTTGTCAATCTCACTGGTTTGCTCAAAACAAAGGATTAAACGTATAGTGTGGAAGATAATAGTTGCTTGTAGAAAGTAAACAGTAACAATAACGGTAGATGGAATATCAATGATAAAGATTGAAACGAGGTCCACAGTTCACTAGAGGTGTTCTCCTTAAGATAGATAACATGTTGGGTAAACAAATTACAACGGGGAAATTGACAGATTGACAAAACATAGTAATGTATATACTAGACATCTTGACTCCTATGGGGTTTGATTGGACATTACAACAATATACATATACTGTAATCCAACTGTATCTATGACTAATAATCCATCTTCAGATTATCATCTGAACCCCTTCCAGTATTAAGTTGCAAGTAACAGATAATTGCATTAAGCAATGTGTGTAAGTAAACAATACAATTGCCCCATGGACAAAGAATTGTTGTTTTCTCCCTAGTATCAACAACACATCTACAACCTTAGAGATTTATGTCACTTTCCCAGATTACTAGAGGCATGAACGTACTATCGAGCATAAATGCTCCCTCTTGGAGTTGCAGGCATCTACTTGGCCAAAGCATCTACGAACAACGAAGGGCATGCAAGATCACAAATAACATAGACATGATAGAATCAATAATCAATCTGACATAGTATCTCAATATCCATCGGATCCCCGCAAACACAACATAAATGATTACAAAAAGATGATCTTGATCATGAACGGAGCTCACAGGATCTAAACATGATAGCACAAAGAAAGAGAAACAACCATCTAGCTACTGTATGGATCCATAGTCCAAGGGTGAACTACTCACGCATCACTCCAGAGGATGACATGGCGATGAAGAAGGCCTCCAGAATGATCTCTCCCCTCCGATAGGGTGCCGGGAAGAGCTTCAAATCCCCCAAATCTAGGGACAATGGTGGCGGTAGCTACGGACTGTTTCATGGAGATTTGATCGGGTACTTAGGGTTTCTACATCGGGGTGCTTTTATAGGCGAAAAGGCAAGGTCGGTGGGCGTCCGAGGGGACCACACCTGGTGGAGGCGCACCCTAGGGGGTGGCCGCGCCAGCCCTAGGTGTGGTCACCTCGTGGCCCCACTTCGGCTGCCCTTTTGACTGTCTTTTTTGCTCCAGTAAAATATTGACTTTGGCTTTTGTCCTGACCAATTTCAAGAATATTTCCTTACTAGCTTTTCTGAAACTAAAAGCAGCAGAAAATAGGCAACTGACACTATGGCATCTTGTCAATAGGTTAGTTCCAGAAAATGTATAAAAATTTCTCAAAGTATGGACAAAACATAAGAAAGTCGATACAAAACAAGCATGGAGTATCAAAAATTATAGATACGTTTACGACGTATCAGATAACTACACGGCGGCCGAGTTTGCCGGCATGATCTGCGGCCGAGTCGTCAGCTTCTTTAGACGCCAGAGATGTGTCGATGACACCTCCAAGATGGAGGCCCTTGCTGGTGAGCCTTTCCGGTGTGCCCCGTCTCTCCCCCACCAAGTGGATCGTCCCTGGTGGAGGTTGGACGTCCGGAGTTGTCTTCTCATCATCGGTGGAGGAGGCCAGGGGCTGGATTGCTTTTTTAATTTTTCTCCTAGGGTTCTTTTTGTATTTTTACAGTGTTTTTCCCTTGATCTTGTTCTCTTCAGGGACCTGTATGATAATTTGTACCCATCGCTTTGAATGGATGTTGCTTCGGGGTCCTTTGCGACCCCTCCCTTATTCAAAATAAATAAATAAGAAATAGGTTTTATTATGACTGTGTCTCTAGTTCACCTAGAAATTGGGATTGTGCCACTAGGAATAGAATTAGGGAAATGCCACCAGCCGAGGCGGTCTCGTTACATCCGTGTCCCTAGACAGACCTGACGCCGACTGCTGTTACGTTGGTCTTACTTGTCGCCTGTTTGACTCATTTTTTTACACGTGGAACCTCTCCTTGCCCTGTCAGCAACGATAAAAATAAATAAATATGTTGTCTTTCGACATATGGGTCCTAGCACACAACCCACCATAAGAGTAAAAAACAATTATATTTTTACTCCATCTAACGTGCGGGGTCCATCACTTAGCGCTGTAAGCATCGAGAAAATAATAGTCAACGAAGTCTATCCTCGTGACCTCGCAAGCCCTGATGCGGCTGGTGTAGGGTTTCGTAGCATGGAAAACAAAAAATTTCTATCGCATACAAGCAAACAAGCCAAGATCTATCTACTAGATTGTAGCAACGAGTCGATGGAATAACTCACCCTCGAAGATTCCAAAGTGTTTAACGAGAGCGGATTCTCGTGGGTGATGTAGTCGTACTCTTCCCGATCTCAAGATCGCGTAGACGATCCTTCCGACGCTGCGTTCCTGCAGCGCTCCCGCAGTCGGTCACACGTTCGGTACTCGACGAAGACCTTCCTCTCCCTTGTTCCAGCAGGCAGCGGAGGTTGTAGCACTCTCCTCGTAATTCTGGCAGCATAACGGCGTGGTGCCGGAAGTAGAGGGGAGATCTCGCAGGGCTTCGCCCTAAGCCGGAGCGAGTATGGTGGACTATGAGAGAGCTCCTCGACGATCTAGAGTTTAGATGCACCAAGGAGGAGGCTTAGCCGGCGACTAGGGTTAGCTAGGCGGCGGCGGCGGTTTGCCCTAGGGCCGCCGGCGGCTATGGAGGGTGGCGGCTGCTTGGAGCTAGGGTTTTGGGTGGAGGTGTTGGGTGCCAGGAGGGGCAGCCCTGCCCCTCCTTATATAGGTGGAGGGGCGCGCCAGGGGAGGGGAGTCCCTCCCCAACTCGGTTTCCCAAGGGGCCGGCGGTGGAGGGGAGGAACTCCTCCCCAACTCGGTTTCCACCTTCCCCTCCACTTCCCAAAATAGTCGTTTGACTTTTCAAATTGGCGTTTGACTTTTCAAACTAGGATTTGATTAAACCCTTTATTTTGTTCAGCGATGACACCTAGTACATGATGCAATCATTCCAACTTCATATGACACACTCATGTACCCTTCCCCTCCGGAGTGCCGGACATTCCGGAACCTTCTAGAACATTCCCGATGAAAACACCGGAACCATTCTCCAACCCCGAAACAGGACTTTCCTTATATGAATCTTATTCTTCGGACCATTCCGGATCTCCTCGTGATATCCCGGATCCCATCCGAGACTCCGAACAACATTCGGTCTCTTACTCATCATTCCATAACTACTCAAACAACGTCGAATCCTTAAGTGTGTCTCCCTACGGTCCGTGAATTATGCGGACATGATCAAGACACTTCTCCGATCAATAGCCAATAGAGGAATCTGGAAATTCATATGGCTCCCACATATTTCTACGATTATTTTGCGATCGAATGAACCACTTACATACGATACCAATTTCCCTTTATCTCACGATAGTTTACTTATCCGAGGTTATGATCGTCGGTATCTCTGCATACCTAGTTCAACCTCGTTACTGATAAGTACTCTTTTCTCATTCCCGTGATATGTGATCCCTTGTGAGCCAGTCACATGCTTGCAAGCTAATTGGATGACATTCCACCGAGAGGGCCCAGAGTATATCTATCCGTCATATGGATGGACAAATCCCACTCTTGATCCATGTGTCTCAACCAATACTTTCCGAACACTTAATGCCACCTTTATAGCCACCCAGTTACGGTGTGGTGTTTGATGTCATCAAAGCATCCTTCCGGTGAAGATGATATTCATGATCTCATGGTCGAAGGAATTAGGTTACTATGTATCAGAAAGCATATAGCAATTGAACTATTAAAATGACTTGATCTTTATGCTACGCTTATCTATAGGAGTATGTCCACCATATCATTCTCCTAACGATATGATCTTGTTGTTAATAACATCTCAATGTTCATGATAGGGAAACCACAATCATTTATTAACCAACAAGCTAGTATTATAAAGAGGCTTTACTAGGGACTCTATTTTAGTTTACAAATCACACAAGTATTAATGTTTCCTTGTTAATACTATTATAGCATGAATGTAAACATTTATCATAAACACAAAGATATAATAATAACTACATTTATTATTGCCTCTAGGGCATATCTCCAACAGCTGGCTCTGGGCATGTCGAACGGCTACACAGCCATGTTGGTCATGTTGTGTTGATCCTGGTACCATGATATGTTTGATCGTACCCACTCGATAGCACATGTCTATTGGTACAAGAATATTAGATCCATGAAAAGAAGTATGAGCTCAGTTCGACTGTGAATTTTTGGTGTGTTTATTGAATAAGCTAGATGGGACTATGGACCCATGGGACCTAGCACATAGCCACATAAGCAGTATTGAAAGAACGCTCAAGCAAGTTTATCCCCAAGCCTTTCCAAGCCTGGATCGACAATCTTGTAATCATTTTCATCTGCCATTAATTGGTGGTATGTTTTCTATGTAAGATGCAGCGAACTTTTCCACACAAAAATAGCAATGATTTTTTTCTATTGCAGCACCATCATGTCTCAGTTTTAATATAAAGTACAGTGCATTATGACATGAAAGACTAGTAATTTGCCACTTCCTGCAGGAACAAGTCTTGTTTGCAATGTCTATAAGGTATCTCCTTTTAGTTCTATGCTTGTATTTTGCATAAATCTTCGCTAATTTATCAAAACTCCTGATCATCCTCATCTTTATTATCCGCGTTGCCTTTGTTATTGCATTAAGTAACAAAATCACTTTTGGCACAATTTTATGGACTATAAATTTTCTTACACAGATTCTTTGCCTAAAATATATCTTCGACATTATGCATTACCTTATTGCATCTAGTAAAATAACAATTACAAGTGATATAATGCTCCTAATCTTACAATTGAAACTTTTTGTCAATTTTTTGAAAATATAAACTTTGCTTAACTCGCCAAACTTGCTTCTAACCCATAATTTATTGTGATGTTTTCAAGGTATTCTTCACCTTTTGCACTATAACATGGTCTGCATATAAGTAGCATACCTGCTTGGGGTGTATGTGTATGATGTTGGCTACAAGTTGTCCTAAAAGATCTTTCATTTGAACTTATTCATGAAGTTATCAGTGAGGTGCCGCATACATTCTCTGTACTCAACCCAAGAAATACAACATCAACGATATTTACTAGCACATTGCATGCATAAGTGTGTATCACCAAACCTTCAGGCTGACCAATTACTGCACATAGTCTCTCCATAAACCACGTTCTGCTCTCGTTAGATTCACCCTCAAGAACATCATAAGCTAAGGGAAAGATAAAATTATGGGCGTCTATAACACAAGTTGTGGCAAATTGTCCCTTGTAACTTCCATGTTAAAGAAGTTATGTCTATTGTCAAGTATGGCCTACAACCCTCTAAAAACCCCTTCCAGCATGTCTTCAGACAGACAAAACATCTCCTGAAGCATTTGTCACCTGACATCATATACTTGAACTCCTGTGCTCTTTTGTCTTCCTTTTACTACCTTGTAATCGGTGTAAACAACACTCATGTGTAATCCACTTTCCTTGAATAAAGTCCAAAGCCTCACCAAATCAAGTAAGGAATCATAACGCTAAACTTACCATCAAAATCTTTGTGGTAAGGAATGAGAACATTAAGCTTTGATATGAGTTCAACACGTCCAGTGGCTTGATCCCGCCTCATCCAATCAAATATAGTAGCATCAATCCCCTTTGTTATAGCAAGTCTTATTTTATCACTTAAATAAGTATGAGGGAAGTTGTGTTTCTTTGTTTATCTTGATCTGCATTTGATAAAAATTTAATAAATAAAAAAACATATATATCAACATATTAAATCTGCAAAAATAAATAAAAAGTTAGGCATTGCAAACTGAAATGGGTGTCCACGCCTCATCGGGGATGCATGCAGTCTCAACTATAGAACTTATTTTCTCTACAATTAAACCTAAGTCTTTTTTGTCACACTTTTCAATGATATAATCAAACCCAACTTTATTACGAAAGTGGAAACTATGTATCGATAGTCCTTCACAGTTTCAAAGACAGCACCCTCATCAAATGTAAGGTTGTCTCTATCAAAGTGTATCACTATCTTGTCCTTGTCTTCATCATCATATCTGCATCCCATTTCAATATTGTCACCATCGCCTTCATCATCAGACCCATAGTCAGACTCAAAGTTCGGATCAACCAAATATTTCCTACTCTCCATCCTGTCAGGATCAGCAACCACATCTAGATATACTTTCTCGTCGTCATCATCCCTGAACACAAAATCGTCCTTAGTGCCCCCTCCCATTTATATGTCTTCTTGCTCGCTTGATATGGCATTATGCTTAAGGAGAAGTAGTATGTGTAGGGGTTCGTAGCATGGGAAACAAAACATTTCTACCGCATGCAAACAAACAAGCCAAGATCTATCTACTAGATTGTAGCAACGAGTCGATAGATGAACTCACCCTCGAAGATTCCAAAGCGGTTAACGAGAGCAGATTCTCGTGGGTGATGTAGTCGTACTCTTCCCGATCTCAAGATCGTGTAGACGATCCTTCCGGCGTCGCGTTCCGGCAGCGCTCCCGCAGTTGATCACACATTCGGTACTCGATGAAGACCTTCCTCTCCCTTGTTCCAGCAGGCAGCGGAGGTTGTATCACTCTCCTCGCGATTCCGGCAGCACGACGGCGTGGTACCCGAAGTAGAGGGGAGATCTTGCAGGGCTTCGCCTTAAGCCGGAGCGAGTATGGTGGACTATGAGAGAGGCTTGGCGATCTAGGGTTTAGAGGCACCAAGTAGAGGGAGCTAGGCCGGCAGCTAGGGCAAGGGGATTTCCCCAAGTCGGCGGCTTGGGCAAACCCTAGGGCGGCGGCTATGGTGGCCGGCGGTGGCTAGGGTTAGGTTTAGAGGGATAAGGTGTAGCTCTTGGAGGGGCAGCCTTGCCCCTCCTTATATAGGTGGGAGGGCGCGGCCAAGGGGAGGGGAGTCCCTCCCCAACTCGGCCTCCTTGGCCGGCGGTGGAGGGAGAGGAACTTCTCCCCAAGTAGGTTTCCTACTCTCCCTCCACCAAGCAAACTTGCCGTTTGACTTTTCAAATTGGCGTTTGACTTTTCAAACTAGGATTTGATTTATCCCTTTATTTTGCTCAGCGATGACACCTAGTACATGATGCAACCATTCCTACTTGTTATGACACATTCATGTACCCTTCCCCTCCGGAGTGCCGGACCTTCCGGACCCTTCTAGAACATTCCTGGTGAAAACACCGGAATCATTCCCCAACTCTGAAACAGGACTTTCCTTATATGAATCTTATTCTCCGGACCATTCCGGATCTCCTCGTGATATCCCGGATCCCATCCGAGACTCCGAACAACATTCGGTCTCTTACTCATCATTCCATAACTACTCAACAACATCGAATCCTTAAGTGTGTCTCCCTACGGTTCGTGAATTATGCGGACATGACCGAGACACTTCTCCGATCAATAACCAATAGAGGAATATGGAAATTTATATGGATCCCACATATTTCTACGATTACTTTGCGATCGAATGAACCACTTACATACGATACCAATTTCCCTTTGTCTCACGATAGTTTACTTATCCGAGGTTTTGATCGTCGGTATCTCTGCATACCTAGTTTAACCTCGTTACCGATAAGTACTCTTTTCTCGTTCCCGTGTTATGTGATCCCTTGTGAGCCAGTCACATGCTTGCAAGCTAATTGGATGACATTCCACCGAGAGGGCCCAGAGTATATCTATCCGTCATATGGATGGACAAATCCCACTCTTGATCCATGTGTCTCAACCCATACTTTCCGAACATTCAATGCCATCTTTATAGACACCCAGTTACGGTGTGGTGCTTGATGTCATCAAAGCATCCTTCCGGTGATGGTGATAAGCATGATCTCATGGTCGAAGGAATTAGGTTAAATTGTATCAGAAAGCTTATAGCAAATGAACTATATTAAATGACTTGATCTTTATGCTATGCTTAACTATAGGAGTGTGTCCATCACATCATTCTTCTAATGATATGACCCTGTTGTTAATAACATCTCTATGTTCATGATCAGGAAACCATGATCATATATTAACCAACAAGCTAGTTTAACAAGAGGCTTTACTAGGGACTCTTTTATGTTTACAAATCACACAAGTATTAATGTTTCCTATTAATACAATTATAGCATGGTATGTAAACATTTATCATAAGTGTGAAGATATGATAATAACCACTTTATTATTGCCTCTTGGGCATATCTCGAACAGTCTCCCACTTGCACTAGAGTCAATAATCTAGTTTTAAACCTTTGTGTATTCAACACCTATGGCTTTCTGGTGTCGTATGTACACGATTGCTAGTGGTCAACTGATCTCCGGATCTGACACTTCCAGGTCCATGTGTAATTGCATGTCTTTGCGTCTCTACGCATCACTCATTCTCTAATGAGATGGCCTTGTACAAATTTGGTCCTTTGGTGTGACCTTTAGTTCTTTGGGGTTAAAATATATTGATAATATTGTCGTACAGTATATCTTCATAGTATTATCCCTGCTGTGAACTACACCTAGTTTGATAACAAACTACTTGACACAAATGCCCTCCTTTGCTGCTGTAATAGCAGTTATATACTTAGCCTTTTGTTGTAGTATCTGTCACAATGTCTTGACTTTGGAACTCATCCAAATCTATTATGGAACTTACTTTCCATCATATTGTGCCACCCTTAGTTTAGATTGAGATAAACTTAACTTGTACTTTGTGACAAAACTAGTATCAATGTAATTCATTTACAATGAACTAACCATCTATTTGTCACTTCTACAAAATAATATATTCTTATTTCTTTTACAAGATCATAAGAATATCTTTACTATTATCCAATAATCATCTTATGAATCATTCTGGTATACGCTCATAACATTTAGAGCATAGGACATATCTGGATTTGTACACATCATAACATGATTGATAAAATACTCTTTGTGATTTTATACATCAAGTATCAATCCATACTTGAATCTTTGTTTCACTTACCAAGTGTCAATACACTATATATCATCAATATTGAACTCATTCAATCATTTCTGTGCGACAAGAACCTTTCTTGTAGTTTCTATATTGAACTCATTCAATATATCATCTATGTACTTTCGGCACAACCATATTAGCGTCTATTGATGCCAAATATTTGGGATTTGCCTAAGTCTTTCATCGAGATGAAATTCTTATCCTGTGTTAATAAAAGATACATCATTTCCAATTAACAATATGTCTTTCACATAATGTATTAGAAACATGTCTTAGCGCTCCCACTTAATTTCTTGCAAATGCAAGCATCTTCATCGTCTCCAATGAAATTAAACTCTTTTAACAATTTCATCATAGTGAATATTCCAACTCCGCGATGCTTACTTCAACCATTGAAGTTTGCATATGCTTTTAGCATCCTTTGAATTAACAAAACCCTTTGGACCGTGTCATGCACACGTCCTTGGTAACCATTCTATTAGAAGAAATTGTTTTGTTTATTCAACACATAACAAAATTATATGTCGTGGTTGCTACATTAATCCGTCTAGACTAAATATCGCTATGAAAGATCAGATCTTGTCATAGTCACCCTTTGAACATTGTTGTGAACTCTTTCCCAACATGTCGACTATTTCATAGATGTGAAACATCCATGTCTATTTCTTTATAGATCCAAATACGACTGTAAGGTCCTGTACCTTTCCAGAGGGTCTTTCAAGTTCAAAGCTTGATCTCTCGTATATAGAACTATCACAGATTTTATGGCTTCAAGCCATTTGACGGAGTCAGGGCCCATCATCGCTTCTTTGCATGTAGTCGGATCATTATTGTCAAATAATGATTTAACTCTCAAATCTTGGTATTTGATTGTTTACCCGACCTACTTGTTTCAATAGGAACTTAGATCTCCGTGACCACAAACTTTGAAGCACGTGAGCCATGAGCATTGTTGCTGCCTCCGGAACACTTTTCGGCGCTGCGCAACTTTGCACATATAGCTAAGGTTCTTTTAACCTTATCAAAGTTCTATTGTCCTCCCACTTAACTTTTCACGAAAAATTCCTTCTCTAAGAAACTTGACGTTTTAAGCGACAAACATTTTTGTCTCCGATGTTATGGAGGAACAGTTATTCGAAATAACATACAAAGACAGTTTCATCCGACTTTGGTTGCAAGCATCTTTCTTATGCATAGCATACCAATGTTTAAGAAAGGACAACTTGGGTTTTATCCTAAACCATAACTTTATATGGTGTCAATTCAACGGATTATGATGGATCTCTTTTCAGTGGAAAAACGGTAGTCGCTAAAGCTTTTAATCTTTAAAAATATAATGGCAGTTTTATGAATTACACCTTTGATCTTACCATGTTAAACAAGGTTTAATTACAAATCTCGAATGCTCCATACTCTTATGGTGTTTCGAAAAATGCAAATCCATGGAACGATTCCTTAAATCTTAGGTATTATGCTAAACTTGTAACTCAAATATCTTCCTTTATGATCTTATCATAAACTATTTATATTCTTGTTACAATGATTTTGCACTTCATCTTGAAAGTCTTTGAACTTTTCAAATGTTTCATACTTCATCCTTATGAAGTAAATATTCATATATTCACTCAAATTTTTGGAGGAAGCATATGAAGTTGAAATCCATCGCTCTTGACTACACATAATGGACTTCATACAACAATATGTACAAGTTCCAATAAGCTAGTCATTCGTTCCCTTTTGGCCTATGAACGAAGTTTTAATTATCTTTAGGAAAGTTTCACAAGCGTCATTTGATCAAAATCAAAAGGACTCCAAAATTCCATCCATATGGAGTTTCTTCATGTTTTCTTTCCAATATAATTTAAATGGAGATGTCACTTCCTAAATGATCTTTCAATCAATTTGTCTTTTGACATTTTTAGCACTAGTTTTATGGATGTGATTTCTCCAACGAGATTTGTGAATCATCCATCTTTTATGGATTACGAAAATTATTTGAACAACCCTTTTGTTCTCATAATGCCTGATAAAACAAATCTTGAAGGCAAGCTTTGATGTTTAATAAGCAGCATAATAACCCTTTATTTGTTCTTGATGAACATCATCACATATTCTTTTGCTAGTTACTTAGGCCATTGTAGTTCATGAATTGTGTTGTTTCTGATGATGATTCACACCAACAAATTCAGTATCAAATACTTAAGAACCACATTGTTTAATAAGCAAAGAATATAGCCATAACATGTATATCATCTATATACTTAAGCTGAACAATTCTAGTCTTTTCTTTTCTACCATATACTTATGAGATTCTCTTTCAGTATTTCCTTTTCTGTTTGAAAGAATCTATCAACATCAATAGTGGAGCCATATACATGACACATAGTCCAAAGCATGTATAGTAAAATACCAATGTCTTTGGAATTGTACTTTGAAGTAGATCACCATCATCAAATGTTTGGTGTTCTTTCAAATCCCTTTCTTTAGTAATTTCTTGGTGTAGTAAACATTTTACCTACATCAAATATTCACCCTTATCATGGAATTATCCATGATCAAGCTACTTTTAGCTTGTAACGGTGAATCGCGAGTATAATGTTGCTCTCCAAAACCTTTTGGAGGATTAGGACAACTAGTGTCTCCAACCTTTTGCAAATTATCATCAAATATGAGAACATGACTTTTGCCATATTATACTCTATCATGTTGCAACCAAAACTTCGTTTCAGATATCACAATATCTTCCACACATCATGGTTTCTGAAACAACTCTTTTAGATCCTAGATAACCTTGATATTAAGACAATCCTTTGAATATCAAGAATCGTGGAGACAAACATGATACTCATACACTAACACTTGGAATTGTCACTCTTGATTTAATATCAATTATTAAACTTTATGGAGTAACCAGAACTTACTAAAAGTTTGCAATGGGACTTTTAAACTTTAGATTAACACTTCAAATCAATACGAAACCAGTTCGTAAAGTAACTAACCAGAATTCTATAGTTCTATCATCTCAATTATAACTAAGTGCAAGGTGGTAAACGGATGCCAATGACTACAACAACTATGCAAATTCACTTTGATTTAATTTATGATAAATAGTGTTCAACTTTTAATCATATTGCTGTTGAACTCCCACTCAAAACAATATCCCTCACATTGTTTTAGCGATCATACGAACCAAATCTACCACATCAAAACCGATCATCACGAGAGTTGATGTAGCTTCAATAGCGAACAATCAACATGTTCATCATATCTACTATATGACTCATGCTCTACCTTTCGGTGATCCGTGTTCCGAGACCATGTCTGTACATGCTAGGCTTGTCAAGATCAAACCTTAGCTTCCGCATGAGCAAAACTGGCTTGCTCACGTTGTATACACTTGCAGAATCTAACCCACCCGATCATCACGTGGTGCTTCGAAACAACAAGCTTTAGCAACGGTGCTAAGGATGAACACTTTAAAACTTGAAATTTGTGTGCTTGAGGGATTATCTTATAATGCTACCATTGTTAACTAAGCAATATAAGATGCATAAAGGATTAACATCACATGCAATTCATAATATGTGATATGATATGGCATTTCTTCTTTGTGCTTCCAATCTCCATCTTCAAGCACGAACATGATCTCCATCATCACCGGCATTGCATCAAGGTCAATGACGCTGCTCCATGGTTGTCGTCCACCAGCTTCAACTATTACAACTACTTTGAATAGACACGTGGGTCTTAACAGAAATTAAAGACAACCATATGGCTCCTGCCGGTTGTCAACTTACAATAAGGAACATTGCATACATAAAATATAATCATAATCATGGCCATATCACATCACAGCACACCCCTACAAAACAAAGTTAGACGCCTCTAATTTTCTTTGCATGTTTTACGTGGTTTGGGGCTTTCAATAAGTATCGTTCTAACTTACGAACAAGAACCACAACATTGATACTAGTATTGTCAATCACCCGTTGTAAATTGAATCTTAACTATGTTGGGAGAAACAGGCACCCGCAAAGCCACTTATGCAATACAAGTTGCATGTCAAGCGTGGAGCAAGTCTCATGAACGATGTCATGTAAGGTTAGCCCGGGCCGCTTCATCCCACCATCCCGCAAGATGCAAAGTACACAAGAAGCAATCGACAACAAAAGCATCAACGCCCACAATGACCATTGTGTTCTACTCGTGCAACAGATCTACATATAGACACGGCTCTGATACCACTGTAGGGGTTCGTAGCATGGAAAACAAAAAAATTCTACCGCATGCAAACAAACAAGCCAAGATCTATCTACTAGATTGTAGCAACGAGTCGATAGATGAACTCACCCTCGAAGATTCGAAAGCGGTTAACGAGAGCGGATTCTCGTGGGTGATGTAGTCGTACTCTTCCCGATCTCAAGATCGTGTAGACGATCCTTCCGGCGCCGCGTTCCGGCAGCGCTCCCGCAGTCGGTCACACGTTCGGTACTCGATGAAGACCTTCCTCTCCCTTGTTCCAGTAGGCAGCGGAGGTTGTAGCACTCTCCTCGCGATTCCGGCAGCACGACGGCGTGGTACCCGAAGTAGAGGGGAGATCTCGCAGGGCTTCGCCTTAAGCCGGAGCGAGTATGGTGGACTATGAGAGAGGCTTGGCGATCTAGGGTTTAGAGGCACCAAGTAGAGGGAGCTAGGCGGGCAGCTAGGGCAAGGGGATTGCCCCAAGTCGGCGACTTGGGCAAACCCTAGGGCAGCGACGGCTATGGTGGCCGGCAGCGGCTAGGGTTAGGTTTAGAGGGGTAAGGTGTAGCTCTTGGAGGGGCAGCCCTGCCCCTCCTTATATAGGTGGGAGGGCGCGGCCAAGGGGAGGGGAGTCCCTCCCCAACTCGGCCTCCTTGGCCGGCGATGGAGGGAGAGGAACTCCTCCCCAAGTAGGTTTCCTACTCTCCCTCCACCAAGCAAACTTGCCGTTTGACTTTTCAAATTGGCGTTTGACTTTTTAAACTAGGATTTGATTTATCCCTTTATTTTGCTCAGCTATGACACCTAGTACATGATGCAACCATTCCAACTTGTTATGACACATTCATGTACCCTTCCCCTCCGGAGTGCCGGACCTTCCGGACCCTTCTAGAACATTCCCGGTGAAAACACCGGAATCATTCCCCAACTCCGAAACAGGACTTTCCTTATATGAATCTTATTCTCCGGACCATTCCAGATCTCCTCGTGATATCCCGAATCCCATCCGAGACTCCGAACAACATTCGGTATCTTACTCATCATTCCATAACTACTCAACAACATCGAATCCTTAAGTGTGTCTCCCTACGGTTCGTGAATTATGCGGACATGACCGAGACACTTCTCCGATCAATAACCATTAGAGGAATCTGGAAATTCATATGGCTCCCACATATTTCTACGATTACTTTGCGATCGAATGAACCACTTACATACGATACCAATTTCCCTTTGTCTCACGATAGTTTACTTATCCGAGGTTTTGATCGTCGGTATCTCTGCATACCTAGTTCAACCTCGTTACCGATAAGTACTCTTTTCTCGTTCCCGTGGTATGTGATCCCTTGTGAGCCAGTCACATGCTTGCAAGCTAATTGGATGACATTCCACCGAGAGAGCCCAGAGTATATCTATCCGTCATATGGATGGACAAATCTCATTCTTGATCCATGTGTCTCAACCCATACTTTCCGAACACTCAATGCCATCTTTATAGCCACCCAGTTACGGTGTGGTGTTTGATGTCATCAAAGCATCCTTCCGGTGATGGTGATAAGCATGATCTCATGGTCGAAGGAATTAGGTTACTATGTATCAGAAAGCTTATAGCAAATGAACTATATTAAATGACTTGATCTTTATGCTACGCTTAACTATAGGAGTGTGTCCATCACATCATTCTCCTAATGATATGACCCTGTTGTTAATAACATCTATATGTTCATGATCAGGAAACCATGATCATATATTAACCAACAAGCTAGTTTAACAAGAGGCTTTACTAGGGACTCTTTTATGTTTACAAATCACACAAGTATTAATGTTTTCTGTCAATTATAGCATGGTATGTAAACATTTATCATAAGTGTGAAGATATGATAATAACCACTTTATTATTGCCTCTTGGGCATATCTCCAACAGTATGATTGTGCTCAGTACCGTGAGGAGGGGCCGCTCTGTTAAGGTTGTTGAGTTGTTTGTCTTGCAGATGATCATTGACGATAATCTCTTCCCTAGTCTCTTTACTAACAATGTGTTTAGACATTAGCACAGTCCTAGTCCCCAGCTGTTTACCTCTCATCATGGCTAGGGCTTCTTCAGTCCTAATGTTGCAGAAATTTCGAGAATTTGTGTCGTAGTACTTGGGCACGGATTTCTCGTTCTGGCTAACCGGGAACTTGCCAAATTCCGTGTACAAGTCACACAGAGTTAGGTTTGTCATGTCTATTGTTGGTTGACAATCAAAACCAATGCTAACTGCAATTATACTACCGGGTAAGGTTCTAGTCCGACACCCGAGCCGAATCTTCAATAGGAATCGGGATGTGGCATATGTCCTACAGTTATAGTGATCAAATCTTTATAATGTTGTGTGCATTCGTAATAGGATATTTTGTTGTTGCATAGGACGGATGTAATTGGTATCTTTGCGATATTAATGTATCCCTTTGTCGAAAAAATAATAGTTGATGCCCCCATTTATTTTGAAATTTGAATTTCCCCTTCACGCGATCAGTCAACTCTAAAGCCAATGCCACTTTTATCTGTATTACGCATAGTTTAACCCAGCGCACATTTACCTCGTAAGAATCTACTTTCTCCGTTTCAAAATATAAGTTGTTTTTTATATATATGTGTTTTAGAAAATGACTAAAACATCTTATAATTTATAACGGAGGGAGTAGTAAATAGGACCTGGAACATCGTCAGAACATTCTCAACAAAAAAGATCGTCAGAATTGGACATTAATTGCCTCGTAAGAATCTAGTAAACACTCTTCTCTGCTTCAAGTTACCCATGCTTTATCCTTGGTGCTTAACAACCAAAGACAAACATAAATAATGCCAGTAATACAATGAGCAAGACGACCAATACTTATGTATGAGGTTAGACAACGCACATCCACTCTGAAGAATGTGTTCGCCAATGCTAATTCTTCTTCTCCCAATGCTTCCCCATCTTCAACCGTACAATCTATGAACCGAAACAACCAAAGTGCAGGAACTGAAACCATGAGCCATACAATCCAGGATTGTTCTTTCATTTTTGCGATTTATACATATGAGCCCAAAATTAGGATAGTTCAGGAGATTTGACCGATTTCCATAATCAAGGACAACAGGAGCAGCAAGTCTTACACAGTTCAAACAACGAAAATTAAAACTGGGACGCCAGGAAAATTAAAACTGGCATTTCCCTAATTCTATTCTACAATTATTACAAAATACACAGCTTAATTTGCTATAGAAATTTCTACAACACCACAAGAAACTACTACCACCAACAACTCTACTGAAACAAGTACAAAGCAAAGCGAGTCAGTCGTACTTCACTCCAACTGTGAACTGATTGGGGTGCTTCTCACTCTCTACCTTTAGCTGCTCCAGACTTTGGGCCAGTGCAGGGTTCTCTCTCTTACCACTGAGCTGCACCTCCTTCAGGCTCGTCAGGTGCTGGATGCCAACAATGCACTTCTCGCTCCACTTATCGAAATTCAGCTCAAGTTTCTCAAGCTTTGTCATGGATCCTTCCTCGAACCGGTAAACTTTGGGCATTTCTTCATCGCAGGTCCCTCTGAGATTCTTGAGCGCCAGGAAGTTGTGGGCACCGCGTGCAAGCAACTCCCTGCCGTCGTAGCAGTGCCGCTGCATCCATATGCTCTTCAGGTTGGGCAACTTGCACAGGACGCCGAATAGCTGGTCATCCACAAGGCATGCCCACGACATGTGGAACTCGACAAGATATGTGAGCGACTCGACCCACTTGGGCAATCCATCGATCGCACCAGCGATCCTAAGGAGCCGGAGAAGGCGAGGCGGCGACGGGAGATCAAGGAGAAAGTTCAGTTCCTTCCCCCAACCGATGTTGCCCATGTCGAGCGACCGGAGGGAGTATGTCTTACTTAGCGACTGGGCGAGCTCTTCCAGAACCTTCGAACCATTGGACGACCCGTCGCAATTGACGTAGATACTTAGCCTTTGCAAATGTTCCAGTTCACCTATCGCCTGGGCAACCTCAACAGCACCATCTTCCAGCACTACCCAGCCGACCTCCCGCAGTGCCTTCATTTTCCACAGACCCTGGGGTGGCTTCCACATGGTAGACCAAACATCCTTCTGGGAGAAGAACAAGCGCTCAAGTTTCTCTAGTTTTATCACAGCGTCTGGGAGTTCAACAAGGTTAGTTGCACGCACATCAAGTGTCTGCAAATGCTCCAGCTCACGGACTTTCGGAGGCACCACACTGATATCTGTACCCCTTAGGGACAAATACCTTAGAAGATACATCCGACAGATATCCCCCATATGCTTGTTTTGTACGCCCTTGCAGTCTTCCAGGTCAAGTACCCTAAGAAGGGTGAACTCACCCAGACGATCAAGCAGCTTGTTCCCTTCGAGCTGAAACATACTCAGAGACCGGACATGCTGCACATTGATCTCCTCTAAGCCATTCTTCACGCTTGTTTTCTTAGATGAAGAGTCCTTGGGTTCCTAGTTCCTTGGATGGAGAGTCTTTCTTGAATGGAGAGTCCTTGGTTCTGTGCCCTCCACTATGGATGGAAAGGCGGCGTATCGTGTCATAGGACATCCCTTGATACTGTCCACCTATCAAGCTAACAAAGTTGGCCTCCAAGGACTTGGTCACCATGACCTCTAGCATCATATCGTGCACCCGGCATGTCTCCACGGCCCCATAGACATGGCTGATTATTTCGCCTGCCGGATTAATCATGCTCCTACTCACCAACTCATCATAGTAGGCTTCTGCAACCTCCATCAGAGTCATCCCTCGCTTCTCCTCAACCAATCCTTCAGCGATCCATCTGTACAAGAGCCGATCCTTGTTGATCAGAAAATCCTCCGGGAAAATGCTAAGATACATCATACATCCTTTCAGGTGATAAGGGAGGTGGTCGTAGCTGAGTGTGAGTATTTGCCTCATTCCTTCGAGTGTAGGATTGTTCTCCATATGATAACTGATTGATTTGCAAACTCTATCCCACATATCCTTGTGTTCCGGTGATTTGTAGCTCGCCAGAAGGCTGCTAATGCTAACAATGGCCAATGGCAGTCCACCACATTTCTTTAAAATTTTGTCCATTTCATCTTCCAGTTCTTTGGGGCAAGTAGCGTCCTTGGAGCCAAATGCTCTGCTGAGGAACAGCTTCTTGGAGTCTTCCGAATTGAGGGGCTTGATCAGATAGATGTTATCTCCAGAAACTTCACTAGCATCACTGCATCCTACAGCCACCGTCTCTATCCGAGTGGTCACCATGATTCTGCTGTCGAGGTTGTTGTCAGGCAATTTGGATCGGATAGCATCCCACGCTGCTATTGTCCATACGTCATCAATCACAATCAGGTACCTGGTTTCGGTATAAGTATGTAGGGTTAGAAAAGGTTGTACATACAAAATAAAAAGAAATAGTGAATTTCACTTTTAACATTTTAGAGAATACATACTTATACTTACTATGAACATTGACCACCAAGCGGATTTAGATTGACAATATATATGAAAATAAAGGCAAGAAGAATTTCGTGGAAACACTTCTGGAAAGCCTGGTAATCACGATTTAAAACACGAAAAAAATCCATCTACCGCACAAAGTTTCATCTTGGTACCAGTTAAGAGCACAGATAATTACACTTCCCACCTCTAGCAGAAACCTAGTAAAGCTAGCGTTGCTAGTTTGAGACCTGCAGAATACCCTTGACACTGACCGACTAAATCAGGCACGGAGGGCGATGATGCTGCCTTGCCTCTGACAACACAGACACAGAATATTTTCTCCATCCCCAACCGCTTCCGATGCAATTATCCAAATTAACTCAAGCAAACCAAAGATTTCCTACTGCTCTTACCCTCTAATCTCATATCCCCTGGGCAAAGATTAGATCAAAACTGATCGAGAAACTAAGCAAATCACTAACATACGGTTCGGGTTCTAGCGTAATAGCAGACCCCACCAAATCAAAACCGCACCAGGGTATAGTCGCGCCGGCAGCGGCGACGATCAGGTTGGGGGTAGTGCCGCCATGGCGCTCCTTCCGCCGTTACAGAGAGATGGAGAGGGGTTGGGGATAAGGGTAAGTGCAAGGGGTCACGTTTCATAGAGGTAAAGTACCAGTCCCACGATGAAAAAAGTAAAGCATTTTTTATTCGAAAATGCAAGTTTCCTATTGGTCGATTATTCAGGCCACATGAATTTTATACAATCAACCCGGGAGTGTTACTAACATGGGTATTTAGCGTACTAGTGTGTAGATTCGGAGCAAAATTAGTAAATTTATACATTAAAAACATTTAAATATATGCGTTTTTAGAAAAGAGTCATCTTATATTTTAGAACAGAGAAAGTATTAACACCACTAAGAATATCCTTTTTTGTGGGGCAAACAAAATTGTATATTAATTAAAGAATAGAGTTATTACAATCCTGATTGACACGCTTAAGAAGGAAATCAGGAACCGAATCAAACCAAACTTAAGTTTTGTTCTTAACTAAACCAAATCTAGCTACCTAATGACTAACTGTGTTTCTTAATCCAAAGATCTTTGTTATACAGATTATACGCTTGGATGAGAGTAATAACCTAAGATCACCTACCGGATGTCCAAAGGTGGAGCTCGTTTCCATCTTCACCAGCGTCGCACTATCTGTTTACACAATGATATTGTCTTGGCATTCTCTAAACATGCGTGTAATTCCGCTTTGAGACCGACGAACGCAGATTGATCAATCTGCGGTCAGGGAAAATAGGAGGCCCTTATTGCGGCTAAGATCTGTCAAGCTTCATGCACTAATCAACGCAACCAAAAGTCCAAACTAATGGAAAGTGCAATCCACTTATACATTTCAATACCCTCTCTCTAACAAACCAAGCTCGAGCCTGTTTTCGAGCTCGCGAGCTTAGTCGAGCCGAACTCAAACAGTTCGATAAAGCTCGTGACTTTTGTACAGCCGCAAAATTGGAACTGCTATTATTATTCTATCCGTTGTAAGACCGCTAAAATAATTATGCTGGCATGTGGCACTGTATTACTATTATATGAAACTCCAAGCCATTTCTGCTATTCCATTTTCAAGCTTTACTATTTTCTTGCTATATAGCTGCATGTCGATGTACTAAAATTTTCTTACCGAGCTTCAACGAACCGAGCTCTAGCCTACTCGAGCTTTGGTCGAGCCGAACTCGAGCTTAGATGTAGGCTCGAAGGTCAATCTAGGCTCGCTCGAGCTCGGCTCGAGCTTCTACCGAGCTCGAGCCGAGCCTAACAATGTTCGCTCGAGTTCGGCTCGTTGACAGCCCTAACGGGGAGAAGTCAGCATGTGCAACCTAAAGAGTGCGACGGCGCGCGAAATTCACGTATGACTCAAGAGGCCTATACATGGACATAGAGGGAACAACGATAATTTTAGGATAAATTGCGAAAGCCAGAACTCAAACTCGAGACCTTAGACTCTGATACCATGTCAAACTTCATGCACTAATCAACAAAACCAAAAGTCCGAACTAATGGAAAAGGCTAGTGTAATCCACTTATACACTTCAACAAAATCGTCGCAACACACAACCTCCTTCTGTTTGAACAACAAATGCCCACATCCACATTTAGTTTGGGTGCATCCATAGGGGACCGGCTCCATACCGCCTGCTCATCTTAAACCAGTTTACTAACATCCTTGGGTAAGGAACTAGCAAACTGCTTCCCTTCAATTATATCCTTAATATATGTATCATCGAATATTATCTAGGGTTTGCTCCGGTACAACCTCCCCCTAAACTTAGAGCAGAGTCAAACATACTTGATATCTTCATAACTAATACTAAACATGTATATGTAGCCCTGTACAAAACTCATATGACCCAACTAAATTGTACAAATACCAAGCATATGTACAGGGCCGGCCCATAGGGCGGGGCAAAGGGGCGCTCTCTCTAGGCCCCAAGGAGTTAGGGGGGCTGGTTCAAGACTTATACGTGTATCTATATTTGTTTTTACACTTAAGGCCCAATATGGTGAAATAATTATAAAAAATATAGATTACCCAAGCTATAGCCTACCATGTCTCTATCTGACTTCTCTTTCCTCAAAAATACTCCAAAAATGTTATATAAAAAATAGGAAAGCGCAAGTTTCATTTAAGAAACCCATAGAGATACATCATTTATTTTCGATCGCGTGGAACAATATTACTATGGTCCCAAAAAAATTCTAACATTTCTAAATATTTTTTTCTCGATGGCACCATTTCAGTGGCCTCTCTAAATATGCACAACAATATCAGCCCTCATATACCTCTACAAAGTCGTTAATATTCATTACTAGAGAATAACAACACAAGCACATAACTATATCATTCCGAAAACATGTCTCCTCAGATTCCCAACACCTATATTATCCATATTCTAAATACTATTTTATTCTCTTATTAATTTAGTGCCTAATGTGTCTAAGCTTCTACTCATTTTTCACACATGCATATGGATTTGTTACTTTTATAATTTTATTCTGTGATTAATTCTAGAGATACATATGTATATACACGTGTACATAAAGTAGCAATTGATAAGAATAGATATCATGGTAAATATTTTGTTCGATGATCAATAGAAATGAATAGTTTTGAATGTCTTTACCGAGATTCCAAAGATCATGAATCTATCAAATATATGGATTTTATTATTATTTAGAGGCTTAAGAACGCTAATTATGCTTAAACTTTGAGTAATACTATGTTAAAGATATATTTAAGAATTTTTTGAAGTAGGAGGGTCATTGCCCCCCCCCCCCTCCCCTAACTCGGTAAAATTTTGCCACTTTAAATGAGGGGTCTTTGGTATCGTGTTGCCCTAGGGGCCTAAAAATCTATGGACCGGCCCTGCATACGTACGGATACAAGTATGTATATACTCCGGCACATTGATGGCGACTCTTCCGTGTGGCGGCGATAGTGGAAGACCAGCAGGTGGACGGCAAGGCGGTGATGACCGTCCACGAGGCATTGCGAGGCGGCAATTCCTCATAGGTGCAGCAACATGCATGCTGGACGGCGGCGCGACGACAACAGTGAACCTCCACACAGTCGTGGAGCAATTTTGCGGGATAGTCTAGCACGTTGGGAACAAGGCTAGCCGGATTGTCTAACGGTGCTTGTTGCACACTGTCTTGCAGGCGCGCCGCATTGTCTTGCGGTGCACGTGACATATTGTCTTGCGGCCGCGAAGGTCGCGATGTTGGCTGTCGGCAGCCGTGATCGCGCGGTTAGCCAACGGCGACGATGATCGGCGTCGGTATGTATGTGGTATGAATCAGTTTTTTTTTTGTTTTTTTTGAAAAGGAGCGTATATTAATATCAGATACCAATTACACTCAGCATCTACAACAATGCATTGCACTAGCGGCCACACGGATGCACACAACCATAAAAAAGAAAGAAGAATTACAAAAAAGAAAAGTCCCGCTACAGTGACTCGTTCATTGAAACAACAGTACTACCACCACCAAGACAATACCAGAAGTCCAGCTTCTCTAAAAACGACGCCTCCAAGAAGAGAACAGTGCACAAACACCGTCATCGCCCGATCAAAGATCTAGGTTTTCACCCTAAAGAAAGTTCGCGCTCTCAAAACAATACCTCAATAAGGCCATTGCCAGACACAACCAATTAATGTCAGACCTTGGGTTTTCACCCTAAGAGTTAGGACCATGAACATCTCATGTGCAGTCGCCCCCACCTGCATGCCACTACTCCAATTCACAAGTCACCTAGCCAATTCCTCATCACCACCCAGACTCGAACCACCATTGTATGTCCTCAGATCTCAGTCTCCATGACTTTCTCTGTCAGCATCATGAAACGAGAACATGCCCCATGATAATAACAACCAACAAAGCTTCGAAGTACACCCTCTGAAACCAAACTGTAAGGGTAAAACATGGATGCATACGACCAAATTCAATCCTTCTAGCAAACTCACGGCATGATAGCACTTATGAAGTTCGCCGGCGGAGCCTTCCGGAACACGACACAAAAACCAGATCAATGGAGACCAACATCCGACAGATCATCATCTTGGCTTGAGAGGGATCTAGGACCACCTCCTTTATTGAAACCGAGCCAGAAGCCCCCCACGCCACCCGCTGGAAACTAGGAGGATCTGCCGCAAGACGGCAAGACCACTCGGTCGACCATTCCGACGGAGAAGGAGGCCGCCACCACCATGCCGGGGGCAGATGCCCCAAGCGCCTTAGTGTCACGGACAAGGCCCGAGTCGCCTGGGCGCCGGCGTCGAGGCCAACATACGGGACAGATCGCGGCTAGGCCCAGATCCCCGCCGGTCGCCGCTCGCCGCAACACCACCGCTAAACCAGCCGGGATGGACGCCTTCCCGCCAGATCACGATTAGGGACGCTGCCGCCACGCCCCCAGGTCTTTGCCTGGCGACGATCCGGGCGGCGGCAGCAGGGAGGAGAGACCACGGGAGGGAGGGCTCGGAGGGAAGGGGAGGCCGCCCGGCGCGGCGCCGCCGCGCGGGTGCGGGAGGAGGAGGGGTCGAGAGGAGGAGGAGGGGTCGATCAGTTTTTTTGTATGGATATGGGATCCGCGTTGTACCGCTTGTGTGGGATAGAGGTTGTAGAGTATTGACAAGGGGTAACCTCGGCAATGTCCATGGTTATGGACTTCGGGTTTCAGGGAAAAGAGAGTGCTGATGTTTTTGTTGGCTTATAGGCAAACAGGAAAGTCGATGTAGTTTTATATGAAGAAGATGATTACAAAGTCACTGATTCGCTAAATGGATCTAACTCACGGTGGATTGTGTGTTGCTGCAAAGCTACGACGCCCTCACCGTCAGCTCCTCCTAGCCTTCATGTGAGAGGTTGTGTCCTGAAGCCCTATAAGAATATGTTACAAGTTATGTTTACAACACTAAGACTATGTAGGTTTGCACTTCTGTCTTGATCGCCAAGCCAGGCTTCTGATCGTCGGATGCCTCTTGAACTCTTTATTCTTCATGGGCCTCATGGGCCGTAGCCTATGTACGTACAACGGCATAGGGTATTACCAATCACGAAAACCCAATAAATCATACCCATGTCAAGTATGGTATGCCTATATGTGCAGGGGTGGCGCTCCCTATAGGCCAAGGTAGGACAGTCGCCCTACCTTGATGTTTGACAAAAAAAATTAAATGCACATGATCTTTCTAAACAATTTGATTGCTCATACATTGAAAATAAACTTCGTATGAGAGAGTTATGCTTTTTTAGTGAACGGCTACACAAAACTGATTAGTGAGTGAAATAAGGACGACTAGGTGTAGTCTAGTTTCAAATCATCTTTTCTCTCATTAGCTAATTCTCAATTTAATAAAATTTGACTCTAAGCAATGTCCTAGATGGGGTATCTAAGGAGGACCTTACAATATTTTGGCCACCTTATGGCACATGGCCGAAACCAACTATAATTACGTGGTGCGTTATGTTTTACTAATCTACTATGGCTTTGTATATATTATATTAGTTTTGTTAATATATTTGGTTAAGGATGTGATGACATGCTTGCTCAATGGGAGAAACGATGGTTTAATACCTCCCAAAATATGTGAATTAGTGTAGAAAATGATATCACAGTCCTGATTAGGTAACAAAATGAGTGAAAAACATTAAAAGGGAGAAGACACCAGGTCAGTATTGATTATTTTCAAGTTGTGTACACCTTCTATTTAACTATAGACTCAATTGAACCAATTTTAACAATCCCTTTGATGACTTATCATTGCAATTGCTTCAGAATGTTTTTTGGAGAATGCTTCAGAACTTGTTGATTTGACTCAAGTGACTCATTTTATTGGTTCAATCTAAATAATATTTCTCATCTTACAGAGATTTGTGATGGGGATTTATCTTATTACAAGCATCATCATATATAAGATAACCTTGAGATATTCATTATTCATATGCGAAGAAATAAAGACTTAGGAGAATATCTTAATATTTGAACGACACATAATGTTTCATTCAGTTAATCACCTTGTTGAGCTTGCATTGCTTTTACTGGTGGTGACGACAAAAGTTGAATGGGCTTTCTTGATGGAAAATATCATCAAGATCTAGTTGTGCAACAAGATGATTGCTTATTCATGACTTGATGATATGCTACATCGAGCAAGAGACAAAATTCTTCGTCGATAAAATTAAAGAAGATTTTGACAAAGAGTGGAGCTTTCGCCATTTCCTAGGACTCCGATACGTCATTAAACCTTCATAATTGGTATTTTTTGGTTTTCTTATACTCAAATATGTTACTACTTCTATTGCATTAAATGATTATGTTTGGGTCATATGTAGTAGTGTCTCGAGGCTATTTTGATATTTACATCATTTTTATGGAGTTTGTCCGACCTCAATTTTTTTCGTCCTCACCACTATATAAACGGGTATACCAATTTTTAGATATGGGTTTGGACATGTGCTTGGTTGAATTTGGGGGAGGGAGTAGTAGTGGAGCAAGACTCATACTATTATCTAGCAACTAAACGTAGCTATAGATAAATCTTTTGGACCTTTCAACAGCATGCAAATGTTTACCATGTGTTACTCTATTCTATGCATGCCAAATTTTTCATGCAATCAAAAGGGCATGTCCACATGTCTCCATCCCATCGGCATTGATAGTAACCAGGTTTCAAGCCAGCCTTCTCCTATGTCCGAGATCTTGGGAAACATCCATACCTCCTCCATAGCTATCCAAAGTGTAGTGGCATGAGGGCAATGGATCAGTGCATTGTATAAATCCTCGATCTGAAAACCACAAACACGACATGCTCCCTGTAGTGGCATATGACCTCTATGTTTATTATATTCCGTTGCCAGGGAGTTTGACAATGCCTTTTAGACAAAAATGCGTACCTTCGCTGGGACATTACACTTCCATATTTCTTTTCAAATCGGCCGGTTACCCAGCGGTGCAATACTGCAATCATTTCATGAGATTTAGCCCAAGTGGTTACGCACTATGGACTGAAAAAACAGTCATCCTCCTCACATTTCCCTATTAAGAAATCAGCCAGTCTTCCTTATGACAGGTTAATTCGCATAATAGGAAGGACTTTTTCCTAACCAGATCTTCATTCCATCAACCTTGATCGTCAATGAGGATAGCAACATGAATCACTCCCAATCCTCCTTTTGGACTGATCGACTTTAGCTCTTTGATCCTCGGGATCTAATTGTCTTGCCACATGCGCATAGAATGCATATCTCCAATTCTCCAAATTAGGCCAGGTTTCAACAACCTGAGGCCATGGAGACGCGAGGAGGGTATCTGGTGGGCACGGGTTTTGGGGAAAGAATGGCGAGCGGCCTGGTAGGGGAGGGAATGGTGAGCAACAACGACAATGTGTGGCCTACATAAAGGGCAGGAAGGCTTAAAGGAAAGAGGGGGAGGGATCTCGGGAAGGCGCGAGGGAAAGCGGTGGGAAAGCGCGTTGTTACCCCGCCACGTGCCCTTGATGGGAGGATTCCCTGCCGTTGCTGAAAGGCTGACCGACTGTGCAACACCATTAACTGGGCAGTGTACATGCTTCCGTTCATAAGGTCCAAGTTAACGACCCTAAGATGCACTAGCTAGTAAAGTTATAGCATTATTATCATTAAAAGATTGTAACCGTGCTCCAAAATAATCTGACACTAATATAAGAAAAACACCTTAAAAGCTATTTTATTTTAGCCAAACATCATCCTTGATGAACTATGAGAAATCTTAAATTAGTTGACTCAAATTTATTAAGATACGAATAAATTTAATAATAAATTATATCTAGATATAATCAAATCTAGACAAATCTAAATCAACTAATTTGGAACGAAGAAAGTATAACATGTGTCCATACCTCTTGTCCTTGAGAAGCTGGTTTAGCGTTTTGGCCAGCGTGTCCAAATCCATCTTGTCTATGTCACCCGCAGAATCCTCCTCCTTGATGCCTTTCTCATTTCCCGCTTTTGGCTTGACGATCTGCTGAAGCACGCGCTTGAGGAGGCCGCTGACGTCGTTCCTGCCGTCGAACGCCTGGGACACCGACACCTGCGCCTGGCGTTGGAACTCCGTCTCCAGCCGCCGGCACACCTCCATGGCCAGCGTGGTCTTCCCCAGCCCCGCGAAGCCGACGATGGAGACCACCCCGAGCTTCCCGTCCTTCTTTCCGACGGCCTTCACCCTGTCGGCCAGGGTGCTGGCCTGGTCCGTCATGCCGACGAACTGGTCAGGGTGGTTGGCAGGGCGCAGCGCACGCGCGGACGCCGCCGACGCCGTGGCCACGGGGGCCAGATGAGGGGAACGGCGCAGCGCTTCGCGGCTGACGCCGTACCGCGCGTGGCGCTCGCTGATGGCGACGGCGCGGGCGCGGAGGGCCTTGACGTCGCCGGCGAGGCGGTAGCGGAGGGTGAGCGTGGCGACCACGCGCCTGAAGCGGACGAGGAGGGCGTCGCTGAGGAGGCACCGGATGCGGAACACGTAGAGGTCGACGCAGTCCTCGGCGTCGTAGGCGAGCTCGCGGACCTGCTTCATCCAGTCCCGGACGAAGTGGTCCACGGCGCTGTCGTCAGCCTCGGACTGCATGCGGAGTACGGAGTTCATGGTGGCCAGCTCGTCCCGCAGCTGGGTCACCTCGCTGCCGACGCCGCGGATCTGCTTCACCTCCGCTCCCACCAGCTGCCCAAGGTTGCCCACAAGGGCCCGCGCCACGCCCTCCATTAATTCTCTCTCTAGCTCTCCTTCACAACCTCAAATTGGTTGTATAATTGTATGACACCCTCGCCAGTGAAAGACTCCACCAGATCCAGCCAGGGTCGTCGCTATAGCTCTCCTTCTCGTGGTACATACACGCCGCCATAACGGCAAACTTTACTCTTAGATTGATGGTCCGTACGTGGACAATTTTAGCATTTAATTTGCTGCAGTAATTTAAAGACTACCACGGCAAATCCTTTACTACACCGACTTGGCAACACCGCCAAGTGTGAACTCCAAGGACTACACAAACTTCGTATAGAGAATTAGAAATATTTGCATGTGCGTTGTGCTACGGGTACTTATACAATATTGCATGTTGCATGTGTAAACATAAGATGCACATAAATATTCAGTGGAACTCCCTATCGAAGATGCCACTCTAGTTTTTATCCATTTCGCCTCCTCCACCTCGACGGTCTGCCTTTCTCTAGTGGCCCAACCCAATGCATCCCATGCTCTATCGTGTCGAAGAGGCATACCCTCGGGACTGGTCATATCATGATCTCTCACGGCGGTGTCGTCCACTCTTTTTCCAATTCTCAAAGAGAAAATAAAACATCTAGGAGCGTTAGAAAAATAAGACCATACCCCCGGCAATGGTTACTTCCAAATAGATTTTACCAAAGCAAAATCTCAAGCTTTTGCAATAACTAATGTGTTAAACCTTTCAAGCAAGAATCCAGCAAACCTAATTTGATTTTTAATTATTGAAAAGGTTATAGAAGATAATACGCACTTCGTCCTATAAAGGATGTCTTAGATTTGTTAAAATTTGGATCTATCTACATAATAAAACATGTCTAGATTTATTCAGTTTAGACAAATTTGTGACATCTTCTTTTAGACGAAGGGAGTAGAAAATTTCTACCCTTACACGAACCCCAATTCTATTTTCGAACGACATACATTTAAGATCATGTTTATCATGCACACTTTGAAGGTATATCATGTTTATATACTCCTTTAATCGTCCACCATGCGCAACCGCCAGGTTACAATCCGCTTACTCCTTTAATAA
This sequence comes from Avena sativa, assembly GCA_916181665.1. Taxonomy (NCBI): domain Eukaryota; kingdom Viridiplantae; phylum Streptophyta; class Magnoliopsida; order Poales; family Poaceae; genus Avena; species Avena sativa. The sequence continues at coordinate 414,444,657 of OV702297.1, forward strand.
TAAAAGTAAATATACCGGTGCCTTGTAACGTAAAAGAAAACTCACAAACGAAAAACATACAATCATCTTTGTGTAGTTTTGCTCCATCCTTGCTTGTCCTCGGCTTTCAGGTCACGCCACCGATACCGCAAACCTTTTTTTCCTTCTCTCATTAAAGTGAAGACATTTGACAGCAGAATCATAGCTTGGAAGACAATATCACTAGTGCAGAACGGCCCATGTGTCCCGGTTGGTAAGGGGCTTTAGTCCTGGTTGCCCCACCAACCGGGACAAAAGGACGTACACGTGGCCGCGGCAGAGGACGAGGGGTGAGCAACCGTCCCGGTTCATAACACGAACCGGGACAAATAACCCTCTGCCGTGGCAGAGATTTGACACATTTCTCTGTCGCGGCAAAGAATTCATTTTGGCAACTTTTGTTGCCACGACAACATTTTGGCCACTTTTTGTGCCGCGACAGAGAATTCATTTATGTTGTTGTATTGTTTATTTAGTGTTTTACACTCATCAATGAAGGAACCATTATATTACACAAGATCATCATGACAATATAGATCCAAGTGTCAAACATATTACATTCGATACACGGATCGAGTTCATGCACTACATACAAAATAAGCTCTTTGTACAATCCCTATTGTTTATACACACCCGAATAGTATTCCCCTTTTGGGTTTAGGACTTCTGTATCCAAGAATCCCGCCAATTCCTCCTGAATTGCTCGTATGCGATCCTTTGGTAGAAGATCGTCCCGTAGACGTTCGATCTGATTTAAAAAAGGAGTCAACCTATATGAACACAATTTGATTGTAACCCAATATGGACACTATTTGATTGTAACCCTCAGCACTATCCAGTTAGCCCGGGCCTTTGTGGCATGCATGTGCAATCTTCGCATTTTTGTTGGAAGATTATTTACCTCCTCAGGTTTGACGAGAGGTTTGTCGTATTGCTATTTGTATGCTACTTCACTCACGGGGAAGTACTCTAACTGGGATAAGTACTGGACAATACTCATACCTTGAGCAGCGGCAGCTTCTCCGTATTGTGCAACTATCTCTGGATCATACTGCTCTTCGGCCGTATATTTGCTCGACCCCACATTGGTATGGGGAATCACCTTGAGAGGGGCGCAAGACTGTTTTGCTTGTTCTCCGAGCTGGGCAACAAATTTCTCGCTTGCATCAGTACTGCTCTTCGAGGCTTGTTGTGCCGCATGTGACTTGAGAATAGAACGTTCATAGTCTGATGACAGCTTTGGCTCGGGTTGATGAAGAGTCTTTAGCATTTTGAACACTCTGACTTTTTCTTCTTTGGTGCTGGGGAACTCTGGCTCTTTCGGCTGCCTCAGCTTAGCCAAAAACGCTGTCGTTTCCGCATCAACGATAGCCGTAGTGTCCTCTTCAGTACAGTCATAAGCTCTCTTGGGAGGAACCTTTGGTACTTTTGGAAGAGGCTCTTGTTTACGTTTCGGCGATCGCTTACCACAACACAAAGTAGCGGTGGTACGCTTACGCTTTTTATCCTGAGGCGCCAGCGATGGCTGCCGCGGCGATGGCTGCGCCGGAGATTGGTGAGGCGACGGAGACAGGTGAGGGGACAGAGCCGGGTGAGGCGACGAAGACGGCTGCCACGGCGGCGACGACCTCGCTGGAGACAGGTGAGTCGGCGGTGAAGATGGCCTTGGCGTGTGATTTCGAAGCACGATACATTCCTTTGACCATAGAATGGTGATGTTTGTTGCGTCTCCCAGTACAATCACATCCCCTTCACCTGCAGGGTAGTCAAGATTCAAAACTTCAAAGGTGGGCATTATTTTATCCACCCCGACAACAGCGTAGCCCTGTGGAACCGGACGACGGTGGTAAGTTGGTGTGGGTCCAATTGGTAAGGCATAGCCGACCGCCACCTTCATTGATATGTTCACAACTTTGACATGTAGCTCGTAGTGTGTCATCTGTGTGATATCATCCACTGGGTAGCCAACAGGAGCCATCGTCGGTGCACCATCGTCATTGTCATCACCCGGGACCTCGGTGGAAGCCACACTGCTTTTTCAATTATTCGATAGGCCGGTAGCATCGAATGCAGGTTCTACCACCATGTGCTGCTGAGATGGGCCGGTAGTACTTCGCTCTTTAAGTGCGTTAATTTCATCTTATTGTTGCTTTATTCGTTCTTCAATTATATGCATTCGCTCTTTCTGAATATTTGCTTCAACTTCCGCCTTGTCCTTTCTCCTCTGACGGCTTCTATTAGTATATTTCTTCCTCTCTTCGGGAAACCCAGTCCTCCATGGTTTGGAGCCGCTTGTGCCTCGTGTTCGTCCATCATGTTCCTTATTTCCAAGGGCGAGTGTGAGCTCATCATTCTCTCTATCGGGAATGAAGTCCCCATCTTTAACAGCCTTTACTGCTTTTCTCATCTTCTCGATTGGCAAGGGGTCTTCTTTATGTCGTATGTTATATATACACTTCCGTTCCGAGTCCAACGTGCCCCCATGCCCGTAAAACCAATTCCTTGCACGTTCGATCCAATCGTCTGTCTCTAGGATGATCTTTTTAGCACGCAGTTCATTCTCAAGTTTCTCCCACTTAGGAATGCCAGCCCTGTAGCCACCTTGCCCCATAGTATGGTGATACTTCTTGTTAGCAGCATTCAGCTTATTCGTTGCAGACATTTTATTAGCTTTTTCTGATGTCTTGTAATTCACAAACTCAGCCCAGAATGGTTTTATCTTCTCAAACTGAATCTTCTTGAAATCCGGAGTCTTCTCTTTCACAACATAGTCAAGGTGCAATCTTTTCTTCCAGTTGGTGAAACACTGGGCCATCTTCTTCATATCCCACTCCCTGACCTTAGCCTCCATGGCTCTCCCATGTTCTAAGGCGTCCTCAACTGGATCCTCCGCATTTGGATCCAGCTCTATCTTCGGTAGTTTGAAATGAACCATGAGCCTCTTCCACAGTAAATCTTTGGCCTTGTTAGGGACAAATAAACATGTTCCCTCTTCTTCCGCATCAGCAGGCCTATTCCAATTTTGAATGGTGATCAGGATTAAGTCCCTAACGATTACTCCGCATTGTGCCACAAATTTCTTTGCGACAACTTTGGGAGTCGTCGGTTTGCTGTCTTCACCGATATCTTCGATCCTGAACCTCTCATGGTCTTCCAACTTTTTGGTTGGGCCTCGTCTGCTCTTTTTAGTAGATTTCTTTGATTCGGAGGGCTAAAAGAAGAAAGATCGTCGTTACTATTTCTATATAGATAGCAGATGATTAATTAATGAATTAATTAAATTACATGCACCTCGCCGGAGCGGTCGTCTTCTCGATCACACAAGGCATCGCATTCTCCCTCGCGGAAGGCATCACCTTCAACCTCAAACAAGTTGTCTCTTCCGGCAAAAAGAGGATCACCCTCACCGGAGTTGTTCAGAAACGTCGATACATCTAAATTTTCTTCCCCGCGGATCACACTTTGGATCAACTCTTCCTTTTCTTTGTCTCTGTCGTGTGGGTCCATATTTTCTGCATAGGTGGAAAAACGGATAAGTCAAAGTGGCTAAGGGAGAATGTTAGGTACGGTGTTGAGAGATATAAACCCTAATTCAGAGAAACCCTAATATATACATACACAATAATAAAAATGAATTTACAATATTAGAAACCCTAATTCGGAGAAACCATCGGGCTCGGATCCTATCGCGAAGAACCAATACCGGAAAGAAAGAAAGGCAATCAATCAACCCTCGGGTTCGGGATGCCCTGGCGACACACCGGCTAACCCTAGGAGCAACATCGAGAGGGGAACCGAACGCCGGAAAGGGAGGGGAACAATCAACACATGGCATCGATGCAATGATCAAACAAAGATTATGATATGACAAGTTAATTTGTATTGAAAAGTAACCCTAAAGCATGCTCGACAAATTAAACGGGGTTCCGAGGGGCGCAAACCCTAACTCGGGGAAACTCCGGAATCACCTGTGAGGGGTTACTATGTTATTATAATCAAACTTGTCATTTAAGTTGCTTAACAATGCATGATTATAGCTTAAAGAGGTAGGTTTCATTTTTCTGAACATTTTGGTATATTATATAAAGAAGAGGCCTTTCAGTATACCAGAAATAAAGGCGACAATTCAAGACATGGCATAACGCAATGCGCAAACAATATGTATGACATGTCAGATTAGATACTACGTAATAACCATAATGCATGTCAATTTAAGAGGGTTCGGAATGCCCTGGCAAAGGTGCATCATCAAACTCACATGTATACGAGGGGTATCGATGTTCTTCCAACACGCGCGGAGGGGTGCGCTGGAAAGAGCGTGACGAGGGGAACCACATAGTGGCGGCTCCGCCTCTTTAGGGTCACCGGAGCGAGGCCTGCGACGAGCGGCGGCGACGGAGCTCACAGACGAACGGCGCGCGGCGGCTACGAAGATCTAGGATGTAAACGGAGGGTGCGCCCTGAGCACCAGAAGCTCACCACGGTGCTCGACATGGGGTCGTGAAATCCAGGCAAGGCCGGAGGCGAGATAATCGACGGCGGCGAGCTTTCTCGGGGTCGGGGCTTGATTCCTTTAGTGGGACGAAACAGCGGACCAAGGCGAAGCTGCTGGCACCAGCAGATGGTCGAGGGGAGGCCGGGAACGGCGGCGACGGCCGGCTACTGGGGCCGGCTAGGGTTTGGCCAGAGAGGGAGAGAACGCACGCGAGGGGGAGAAAGAGGGAGAGAGCGCACGACGATGCACGACGGTGGACAGAGGTGACGGCGGGAAGCCTGACGGCGGGGCGGTCGGCGACGTCTCCATGTGCGCGCGCGTCGCGATCATATCAACTAAAAATCATCACTAGTGCGTGTGCGCGCGTTAGGATCTACATCATCTAAATATACACCTAAATCATCTAACGACTATACACCCAAAATCTAAATAATATATACATACACCTAGAAAAATATACACCTGAAATAATATATACATACACCTAATAAAATAATATATGCATACACACACCTAAAATCTAAATACATCTACACATTTAAAAAAATACATCTACATATGCATATACATGCATGCATATATACACAGTACTAAAGAGCCCTCTCGGGTGGTACCGGCGGTGGACGTACGCAGGCGGCGGTCGGGGAAGGAGAGGGCGGCGGAGCGCGCGGCGGTGGACGTGGGCGGCGGAGCACGCGGCGGTGGCGGCCGGAGCGCGTGTGGCAAGGACGACGAGATGGAGAGCGCGCGGCCAGAGACGGAGACGGCGGGCGCGCGCCGCAGACGGAGGACGGAGGCGGCGACGCGGAGGCGGAGGCGACAGCGCTGACGACGACGGCGGGCGCGGGCAGCCTGTCGGTGTTATGAGGATCGGGGGCGGCGTCGTCGATGAAAGCAGAGAAGAAGGAGAGAAAAGAGATGGGGAAGAAGAAGAAGAGGCGCGCAAGTTATAAAAGGAAGAGTATACGTCCCGGTTGTTGGTTCCAACCGGGATTAAAGGGTCATACGTCCCGGTTGGAGCCACCAACCGGGACATATACTCCTTTTTTTTATCAGCCTAAGGGACGCGCGCAGGGGTCTTTAGTCCCGTTTGGTGGCTCCAACCGGGACGTATGACCCTATTTTCAAAAAAAATCAGGAATTTTCTCTCTGTTCCTGCTTTATTTTTTATTTTGGGGTTTAAATTTGTAATATTTTTTAAATGATAATTACTTTGGAATTTAGAAAAACTTTAAACATAAAAAGTGTTTGAATTTGAATAACTAATTCAAAACCATTTTCTATTTTTAAAAATAATTAACATAACCATTTAAACTATGAACCATTTAAAATTAAAAATGAATAAACTTATATTTTTTGAATATTAATTTGGAATTTAGAAAAACTTTAAACATAAAAAGTGTTTGGATTTGAATAACTAATTCAAAACCATTTTATGTTTTTAAAAAATAATTAATGTAACCATTTAAAATATGAACCATTTAAAATTAAAAATGAATTAACTTATATTTTTTGAATATTAATTTGGAATTTAGAAAAACTTTAAACATAAAAAGTGTTTGGATTTAAATAACTAATTCAAAACTATTTGCTATTTTTAAAAATAATTAATGTAACCATTTAAAATTAAAAATGAATTAACTTATATTTTTTGAATATTAATTTGGAATTTAGAAAAACTTTAAACATAAAAAGTGTCTGAATTTGAATAAATGATTCAAAACCATTTTCTATTTTAAAAAATAATTAATGTAACCATTTAAACTATGAACCATTTAAAATTAAAAATGAATTAACTTATATTTTTTGAATATTAATTTGGAATTTAGAAAAACTTTAAACATAAAATGTGTTTGGATTTGAATAACTAATTCAAAACCATTTTATGTAATTAAAAATAATTAATGTAAGCATTTAAAATTAAAAATGAATTAACTTATATTTTTTGAATATTAATTTGGAATTTAGAAAAACTCTAAACATAAAAAGTGTTTGGATTTGAATAACTAATTCAAAACCATTTTCTATTTTTAATTTGGATTTGAATTAACTTATATTTTTTATATATTAATGGGCGGGAAAAAGGACGGGAAATAATGGGCGGGAAGAAAAATTTATTAGGATAGAACTGGAATTAAAGTACATAACGCAACTAACACTAAGTTACATAGAAGAACTAAAAATTAAGATACATGGCCAGATTAAGCCACAATCGGCCGAACTTATTTTGCAATGTTGGAGTGATTCAGTCATGCTCCTGCCTACACCTGTAATACTCGCCACTTTAGTCGTCGTACTCGTCGCGGCCGTCGTCGCTGTCGTCGTCGGGGTCGCCGTAGTTGAACCTTGAAGGCTGAGTACGAGTGGGCTGGAGTTGAGGGTAGCGCAGGCGGGGGTTAGAGTCGGCGGCCGTGTCGTAGGCCATGACGCTCTGGAGAGTCCGGCCGTGCCACCACAGCCGACGGCCGGCCTCGTTGAAGTTCGGAGGAGGTGGGTCGTCCTCCTCGTGCCTGGCGAGCGCCCTCTCACGGCGATCCACGAAGAAGGCTTCCCAAGTCGGGAAATAGTCAGGATGCCATCTGGGATTCCTCCGCTGCTCCGGCGTGAGCTCGAAGTAGTAGTGGTTCGTGATGGCCATCCGGCGCGCCGCACCTAGAGGGACAGGAGGAACCGGCACGCCTCCGATGCTCAGCAACCAGCCGACGGGGACACAGTATCCCGACGGGTAGGGGTAGTTCGAGGCGCAAAGCGCCTCCGCCTCCCTGGGGGTTAGTGCTACGGTGGAAGTCATGAGAAAGAGTGATAAGGTTGCAGATATGAGTCTAGAGATGTGCAATGATAATGAAGGCCAATCCTACATATATATAGTGAGAAATGGCAGGAAGATAACTGAAGGGAAGAACTGGCGGGAATAATTGGCGGGAAAAACTGGCGGGAAGAAATGGGGGGAAGAACTGGCAGGAAGAAAAATGGCGGGAAGAAATGGCGGGAATAAAAATGGCTCATTTAGAAATTGCATTGGATCTATGAAGACACCACATATTGCGAGTCTAAAAATGATTTTTTAAAAAAATCACGGGCGTTAGATCATGTACTTGTAGTACAAACCGGACCCACTTCCTACCGATTCGGCAGACATTTGTCCTTTTTACCCGGGATGGACGAAAAGGTTTGAGATGTCCCGGTTGGGAGATAGTCCATGTAAGGTGGTCTAGTATTTTAGAAAAATGGGATGGTAGCATTCTGAAACAGCATTTTGGTGGTTACTTCACAAAACAACCCGTTTTTTGCGCTCAAAAAATGGAAAAGGGCTTTTCCGTGCGACGAAAAGGAAAACTTCCTCCTGCAACATTGTTCTCCATACCAATGTCCACATGCATGCATAATATGGGCACAGCATCACAAACTATGTCGTGATTCAGCATATAACATTGGTCATTTGGACCGAAAGCCATGAAATCTCGAACATGATAGGTCATTTTGTGAAGGTTTTTTTGAGACATGATCAATATACCAAGTCTGACATTTTTCCTTTCAACTATGTCACATAATATGACGCCATGCAAAGGATTTTCATTGTTTGGATATTTTTTGAATTTCTTATGCCCGTTTTGAATTTTTTGAATTTCTAACTATGGTCGAACCGGCATGCATGAAGATAGGGGACGAGCATCGTTAGAAATTGCATTGGATCTATGAAGAAACCACATATTGCGAGTCTAAAAATGATTTTTTCAAAAAATCACGGGCGTTAGATCATGTACCTGTAGTACAAACCGGACCCACTTCCTACCGATTGTCAGATATTTGTCCTTTTTACCCGGGATGGACGAAAAGGTTTGAGATGTCCCGGTTGGGAGATAGTCCATGTCAGGTGGTCTAGTATTTTATAAAAATGGGACGGTAGCATTCTGAAACAGCATTTTGGTGGTTACTTCACAAAATGACCCCTTTTTTACGCTCGGAAAATGGAAAAGGGCTTTTCCGTGCGACAAAAAGGAAAACTTCCTCCTACAACATTGTTCTTCATACCAATGTACACATGCATGCATAATATGGGCACAACATCACAAACTATGCCGTGATTCAGCACATAACATCGGTCATTTGGACCGAAAGCCATGAAACCTCGAACATGATAGGTCATTTTGTGAAGGTTTTTGGAGACATGATCAATATACCAAGTCTGGTATTTTTACTTTAAACTATGTCACATAATATGACATCACGCGAAGGATTTTTATTATTCGGATTATTTTGAATTTCTTATGCCCGTTTTGAATTTTTTGAATTTCTAACTATGGTCGAACCGGCGTGCATGAAGATAGGGGACGAGCATCGTTAGAAATTGCATTGGATCTATGAAGAAACCACATATTGCGAGTCTAAAAATGATTTTTTGAAAAAATTACGGGCGTTAGATCATGTACCTGTAGTACAAACCAGCACTACAAGAAATGTGTTAACTTATGACCTTCTCATAGTGACGGGAAATAAAATCGTCATAGATCTATGACGATTTGGCACAAGATGGTCATATGATGTTTGGAGAGGTCAAAATCCTATATAATTACGACGATTTGTGTCAAAATCGTCATAATTAAAGCATATGAAATCGTCATAACCTCTAGGATACAACAAAGAGCCTTAATTATACGCCATTATGACCAATTTAAATCGTTATATAGTCTAAAATATAATATGCTAAATTAACTGAATAGCCACATCAGCAATTATGCCTACGTGGCATGTATATATGTCAATTTGTGTATATATGTATATCCATGTGTCAATACACATCTACCTGATATGTAAGTCGTCCTGAACCACTAGGACCTGCTTATTCAGAAAATAAGTGCAAAAATGAAACTTAAGAGTCTCGAACCCGCAACCAATGCCTCAATCCATAGAGATGTGAACCATCACGTTACACAACCATTGGTGTTATAATTCCGCGCAGGTATCTTGTTAATATGTTGGCTTGACAAATATGAGAATAAATGGAGCAAAAAAAGTGAAGATGAAAGGGTCGAACTAGAGACCTTCTCCAGGAAACAAGCAACTACTCTAACCATCCGACCACACCAATTTCTTCGATTATAACCCCGCGCTTTCCCTTTATGAATATTGACCGTCGATATGCTTATGTGACATGCATTTTTTTTGCCGCCTTTGTGAATATTAGGCAAATTTGAAGTCGCCGTGAAGACTCGAACCCGCGACCTGCTTCGCATCACCAACCCTACTGACCACCACGCCACACCATTTTTGATGTGCACTACCTGTGCTCATCCCTTATCTCTACTACTCTTCACCTCGGCCGACCCTAATGGACCAATCCCAATTTTGTTTTCGAAGTTGGGCCTAGGCCACAGCGGAAGGAGCCAATAATGCCATTAGCTTTTGCAGCACCTAATGGACCAATGGGCTAGAACGGTTAGAGATTTGATATTGAGGGCAAATATGGCGCATACATACTTTAGTCCTTATATATTTTTTTTCAAACTTTAAAAGGTTTTGAGTAATTTCATTGTGCATTTTGCATACGATTTCGGATTAAGGTGACCCAAAAATCAATTTGGTTTATCTCGAAGAGACAAAAACTAAGGTGTTGGTGAATTCTTATGTTTACATTGCTTGGTTGACTTTTATTTTTATTTTCTTGTGTTGATTTAAAAATCCGGTCAAAACGGCGGGCATAAAGGTTCTTAGCTAGGGGCCAAGCCTCGCTAAACTTGCATCGGATCTTTGAAAAAATAGTATATTGTGAGTCTAAAAATGATTTTTGCAAAAAATCATGAGCATCGGATAATGTACATGTAGTTCAAATCTGACCCACTTCCTACCGATTCGGCAGGAATTTGTCTTTTTCATCAGGGGTGTACGGAAAGGTTTGAGATACCCCAGTTGGGACATTGTCCATGTAATGTGGTATAGTATTTTTGAAAAATGGGTTTGTACCATTTTGAAGCTTTCATTTGGTGGTCGCTTAACAAAACGACCCCTTTGTTGGCACTCGGAAAATGGAAAATGGCTTTTTCGTGCAACAGAAAAGAATACTTCCTCCTGCAACATTGTTCCCCATCCCAAGATGCACATGTGTGCACGATATGGGAACATTATCACAAACTTCGCCGCGATTCTAGCCATAACATTGGTAGTTTGACCTGAAAGCCATGAAACCTCGAACATGATAGGTCATTTCTGAGAAGTTTTTTTTGAGATATTCGCAATATTCCAAGTTTGATATTTTTCCTTGCAACTATGTCACATAACATGACACCACGTGAAGGATTTACATTGTTCGGACCGTTTTTGAATTTTTTATGCCCGTTTTAAACTATGGTCAAAACGGCGGCCATGGAGATTCTTAGCTAGGGGCCGAGCCTCGCTAAACTTGCATCGGATCTTTGATAAAATCGCATATTGTGAGTCTGAAAATAATTTTTGAAAAAAAATCATGAGCATCGGATAATGTACATGTAGTTCAAATCTGACCCACTTCCTACCGATTCGGCAAGAATTTGTCTTTTTCATCAGGGGTGGACGGAAAGGTTTGAGATACCCCAGTTGCGATATTGTCCATGTAATGTGGTATAGTATTTTTGAAAAATGGGTTTGTACCATTTTGAAGCTTTCATTTGGTGGTCGCTTCACAAAACGACCCCTTTGTTGGCACTCGGAAAATGGAAAATGGATTTTTCGTGCAACGAAAAGGAATACTTCCTCCTGCAACATTGTTCTCCATCCCAAGATGCACATGTGTGCGTCATATGGGAACATTATCACAAACTATGCTGCGATTCTAGCCATATCATTGGTAGTTTGGCCCGAAAGCCATGAAACCTCGAACATGATAGGTCATTTCTGAGAAGTTTTTTTTGAGATATTCGCAATATTCCAAGTTGTATATTTTTCCTTGCAACTATGTCACATGATATGACACCACGCGAAGGATTTACATTGTTCGGACCGTTTTTGAATTTTTTTATCCCCGTTTTAAACTATGGTTAAAACGGCGGGCATGTAGATTCTTAGCTAGGGGCCGAGCCTCGCTAAACTTGCATCAGATCTTTGATAAAATAGCATATTGTGAGTCTAAAATGATTTTTGCAAAAAATCATGAGCATCGGATAATGTACTTGTAGTTCAAATCGGACCCACTTCCTACCGATTTAGCAGAAATTTGTCTTTTTCGCCAGGGGTGGACAGAAATGTTTGAGATACCCCGGTTTGGACATTGTCCATGTAAGGTGCTATACTATTTTTAAAAAATGGGGTGGTAGCATTCTAAAACTGTCATTTGGTGGTTGCTTCATAAAATGCCCCGTTTTTTGCGCTCAGAAAATGAAAAATGGATTTTCCGTGTGTCGAAAAGGAAAACTTCGTCCTGCAACATTGTTCGCCAACCCAATATGGACATGCATGCATAATATAGGAACATTATCACAAACTATGCCATGATTCTGGTTATAACATTGGTCGTTTGGCCCGAAAGCCATGAAACCTCGGACATGATAGGTCATTTATGAGAAGGTTTTTTCGAGACATTTGCAATATACCAAGTTTGGTATTTTTCCTTGAAACTATGTCACATAATAAGACACCACGCGAAGGATTTGCATTGATCGGACCGTTTTTGAATTTTTTATGCCCGTTTCAAACTATGGTCAAAACGGCAGGCATGAAGGTTCTTAGCTAGGGGATGAGCCTCGCTAAACTTGCATTGGATCTGTAAAGAAATAGCATATTGTGAGTCTAAAAATGATTTTTTCAAAAAATCATGGGCATCAGATCATGCACCTGTAGTTCAAATCGGACCCACTTCCTACCGATTTGGCAGAAATTTGGCTTTTTTGCCAAGGGTGGAAAGAAAGGTTTGAGATACCCCGGTTGGGACATTGTCCATGTAAGGTGGTATTCTATTTTTGAAAAATGGGGTGGTAGCATTTGAAAACTGTCATTTGGTGGTTGCTTCACAAAACGCCCCGTTTTTTGTGCTCGGAAAATGAAAAATGGATATTCCGTGCGTCGAAAAGGAAAACTTACTCCTGCAACATTGTTCTCCATCGCATGATACAACTGCATGCACAATATGGACAATCTATATCGCAAACTATGTGATGAATTTGACCATGAATGTGACCACAAGAAACCTCTTAGCCCCGCTGCATAGAGCTATCCAATCAAAACAAAGCATCGCCCTACCCACAGATCACTCCACAAAAGCAGAGCTCAACCGTCTATCCACGTTCGACGGTCCAGATCCAACTTATACGGCCTCCCGCTTTGGTCCGAAAATGACCTAGGTGCCCCCACAAACCCTAGCTGCTCTAGCAAAATATCCAGGGGTAGTTTCATCGTTTTTAACACTCGCCTTGGACGCTAGGTCAAGACGCATCCCACCTACCTCTCGCACATCTAGAACCAACCACGAGCGCCGCTGCCTCCTCCATCCTATCCTCTCCCACACACCCACGAGCCCCGCCTCCACTCCACCTCGATACGATCTCCTCCTTCCCCGCCTCCTTACGGTCACACCGTCGGCCAGCCACCAGCGCCCATCTCCCTGGCACTACCTCCACCCCCAACCGAAACCGGATCCCCAGGTCACCCCGCCTCTCCCCGTCATCCAGTGAAGCCCCGTCGCCCGCAAGAGCTGCCGTCGTGCGCCTCCTCTGCGAACCACTCGAGGTCCTCATCGCGCGCCTCCTCGCCTAGCTCACCTCCATCAAGCATCGGTCCGAGCCTCTCCAACGCCCGCTCTTCCTGAGCTCGTCGGACGGCCGCTCCTCTGACGGCCGCTCCTTCTGCTCATCAGAGATCCCCGTACGTTTGATTCTGATCTTCTATCTGCCTTCTGTAGTGATGGTTGTGTCCAAGCACAAGGGCTTGATGGTGAAGGACCCATGAGGATACCTAAGGGTGATCAACATCACCGTGCACTTCAGGGCCTTCCTCGACCAGATCTTGTCCTGTTAGGACTTCCTCACCTACGACAGGCTTCCCATCTCGGAGTTGCAGCATCGGCACTCCAAGAACAACAACGACCTCGCCTTTCTTCACTAGGAAACGAAAGCATGGTTATAACACGTAGGTGAGTTCGCTCTGCAAGGACTCCATCAAGCCCTTTGATTTGTTAATGCTATGATCTTTTGTGTTAGATCAACTCGATCTCTCTCCCTCTATTTAATTTCTGAAATAATCTGTTAACTACTGTTGTGCGATGTCTTGATTTGTTTAGTTCAGACTTCAGATAAGTGTGGCGTTACCTTTATATGGTAGCATAACCTGAGTTAGGATTGCTAGCTGCTCATAAGCTATACTGGTGCATTCTGTTTTGAATGGTGATATTGCAGGATAGATACATATATCATGGTAAACTTCTATTGAATATTGTTTTGAATGCTGATTTTGCACCTTAGTTCGTCATACTTTGTTAGTTTGTGGTCCACATTAAATGCTCCAAATCAACTAAATGCTCTAACTATTTGTGCATTCTGGTTCAAGTGCCCCTGTAAAATTCAAACATTCCTGGTAGCATGCACCTTCCTGTTTCCTAACCAATCTTGATGAATGCAAAATGTAGGTCTGATTCCATCTGTTTGGATGTCATTAACCATTTCACTATTTTTGTATATCATGGCCCTGCTAATCACCTTTCTAGTAGTCTGGTTTTTGCTGTGGGGTTGGATGGTTGAAGATATCGGTGCAGTTCATGGCCACTCTTAATGCTGTTTTATCAATAAAATGTCATTAGTTCTATTTCCCATAAACTTCTAAATGTTTGCAAGCTTGCAAAAACGGCATGTTCCCGTATAGGAGCATACACAGATACCCTTATCGCTGCACTACTCTTTATACTTATGTATGGTTGTATTGAGGCTGCCCTTTTTATTTCTTCTCCTATTCCTGGTACATGCCAACTTCCTAATTTCAATTGCAATACATTGATATGATTAATGAGATGTGGGTAAATCATTGGTCCCATTGACCCATATTAGCGTGACTACATGAGACAGTCAGCATTTCAGCTTCTCTTGATTAACATTAGTGATGTATCTATGTATGATAAATCATATTTGCACTTTGTTTATGCTCAGCAAACAGTGTTACCAATCAGTCTCTCATCTTTGTTATAACTTATGCGGCCTAAACGTTGATTGTGCGCTAACACATAGGGACAGGCTCCTTGCAGTCACGTAGGAAACCTGTTTTTAGAAGGAACTGCAGCAATTTCATTTGTGTACTGCTAGAATACAGAAGTTTTGCAAAGATGCATCAAATATTTGTTGTCTGGTTTTTCAGGTGCGGTGGCTGTCGTCGAGTTTGCGTGGAAGTTGGGGTTCGACCTCATGGGCAGGTGGTCACGGGAAAGTGGCTGGTGGTGGTCGTGGCTCGTACATGAGATGGCGTCGCTTCAGACCCGTCGGCCAGGAGATGGCGTGCACTAGGAGCTGGCCACCGTGCATCACCAACATAGTCGTGAGGTAGTTCTTCTGGCAGTGTGTGTCGTTTTTTGCCCTTACTGTCGGATTGTGGATGAATGCAATATTGTGATCTGCTAAATAATCACTATCGTAATGCAGCTGATGCGAATGATAATGATGTACTTGCCCTTGCTATTTGTAACAAAGTGCTGCTAATCTGTAGCTTAAATTAGTATATTTGTTGATTTGCTGAAGGTGTAGCCATCCATAAAAAATGTAGGTAGTGTAACAGTGTGTGAGTACATCAGTACCCATTTGAGATGTAGGTAGTGTAACAATGTGTGAGTACATCAGTACCCATTTGAGATTAATTTTATACTCTCACGTGTGTCGGGAAATTATGGCATAGCATTTTATTGTCTCGACAAATTAGCATCACAACTGTATACTATTTGATTCATTGGCAGAATTGGCTGATCCAATAGACGTCTTTATATTTTTTTTGATTTAGTATCTATAAATACACTAGTTAATGTCTAGCTAGGTAGTACTTCCTAGTTAGGTAACCTTATCTTAATTTCAATATGGTTTCGATGTATACATGACATACATGTTTTAAGCAAAAATCTTGAATCCACCTAGAGCATGCTTTAACATGAGATTGTTGTTGATACATGTACTATCCTATTTGATATGTAACTGCTACTATATCTATTTATTTTTTCTACCTGATCTATGTTATCTTTACAAGTTATTGCTTTCGTTTCTAGATGACAACAATTACCACACTTTTCTTTCTTTTACAGGAGCTCCAGGATGAAGGTAGAAGAAGCAGAAGCTACATAGTCAGCAAAGAGTTGATGCTAGTTGTATCTTTCCTGGGGTTGATAGTCATATTTTTTGCGGCTAGTTGTATGTTTGTGGTGATTTGGACTATGGAATAATTGTAGTATTTCTGGTTTTTGTTAATTATGTCTGATTGTATAGTTGTATCTACACCGTACTACTGTAGCTATTTTGTACTCCTAGGTTCTGTTTTATTGTAATATACTGAATATGATCTAGGCCATGTGAAAGGACTATATCTTCCCATGATGTTTTTTGGTGTTAAATAACAATCCCAACCGTGTTTTTAACTGTGCTCTTGAGTTTCAGGGGAAACGTCGTTGTTGTCTCATTCTATTGTGATGGATTCTCTCTTGTGATCTTTTGAAGACGGTGGCCTTTTAGTCTTCTCCTAGTTTCTTTCTGGTTGATGTTTTTAGGTCACCGTACTATTAAGAGGGGGTCCATGTTGGAAGGCTGTGGGAAATCACTTATTCTTGCACAAACCTATATGCACCGCCACAGCCATCCCATTATTCCGTGAGAGAGAGCGTTTTCCTGTTTTGTTGGGGCCTTTTGTGTCTCACCGGAACTTCCGGTCATAGACCGGAAGTTCCGCTCAAACCTTTTTCTGCGGGCTGTTCTTCAGTTTTTTCCGACGCTAGTTCCGCCCAAGTTCCGGTGGCAGTTCAGTAACCTTCTATTTTGAAGTGTGCTATTTGCCGGAACTTGGCCGAAACTTGGCCGGAACTTACTCGGAACTTTTCCTGGCAAAAGTTCTTGAGCGGAACTTTCGCTTGAGGCCGGAACTTCCGGTCTGACCCGCTCGCGACCCAAAAGTTCCGCTGCTTGTTCCGCCCAAGTTCCGGTGGCGGTTCAGTAAACTTCTGTTTAGAAGTGTGCTATTTGCCGGAACTTGATCGGAACTTGATCGGAAGTTCACCGGAACTTCCGGTCGGGTTTTGACCGGAACTTCTGGTTGCGTTTCTGGAGCGTGCGTCAACGGTCTTATGACCGTTGGAGCCAGGCTCAGGCGGAACTTCCGGCCTATCACCGGAACTTCCGGTGATGTCGCGGGGGCTCTACCGGTTCAGTGCGAGGGGGCCTATTTAAGGCACCCCTCTTCTTCCTCCCATCCGCTCTCGAATTTCTTCTCTCTCCTCCATTAAAGCTTGAGCTTCACCTCACTAGATCTCGCTCTCTAGCCACTCAAATGACCTGATCTTTTGAGAGGTGAGGGAGGTGACCTAGATCTACACTTCCACCAAAGAAGAATTGATTTCCCCTTCCATCCTTTGTGGATCTTGTTGTTCTTGGGTTTCTTGGAACCCTAGACGGTGTAGGGCATCCCCGGAGCTGAGGCATTTGTTGTAAAGCTTCGAGGTGTCATTGAGGGCCTCCAATTGAGTTGTGGAGCCTCCCCCTCAACCTTGGTGTAAAGGTTTCGGTTGGCGCCTTCAAGGTCACCGGTTAGTGGATTGTGAGGCCTCCTTTGTGGGGGAGCTCACCGGAGAAGAAGGTGAGGCCTTTGTGGCGCTCGGGTGACCTTGTGTGGCCCCGACACCTCTCCAACGTAGACGTAGCTCCTTGGGAGTGAACTACGGGAATTACATCTCCGTGTCCCCTCGCCGCTTACTTTGTTCCCTTCCTTTACTCCTCGCTATTTACTGTTTTTGTGGTTTGTGTTCGCTTTCTTGCATTTAGGTTGCTCACTTAGTTGCATCTCTAGATAACTTCCTTTCTCGTTGAGCCTAAAAGTTTGAAACAAGTTAAAATTGGTAGACGCCTATTCACCCCCCCTCTAGTCGTATCAAGTCGGTACTTACAATTGGTATCAGAGCCCAGGCTCTTACTTCGGGCTTTACCGCCTAAGAGACTATGGCCGACGAAGGGGCAGTGAAACTGAAAAAGCCAAGAACTTGGCCACTATGGATGACCTCAAGCAATTGGAATCATCCATGATGTCCAAGTTCGAGGAAATGATGACTCTCTTGCAGTCTCTAAAGCCAAACCCCATAGTTGTTATTGACACACCCCAATCCAACGAGGTTCCTCCCACCGTTACGGTGTCCGCCCCCGGGGTAACTCCCGCGGCGGCTACCACTCACTTGGGACTTGGTTTTGTTGCTCAAACCTCTACCAAGGTGCCAAGTGAGAACATCGAGGAGCCCGAGAATCCAACTTCCAAAGGGGGGAATGGAGAAAAGGACTACTCGGCGGTTCCCCCACCGCCGAAGTACACTCCGGATCCACCCATTCCCATGCCACACATTATCCCTCAAGGAGCACCACCTATGCTAGATACGTCTAATTTCGCCAATTGGCAATATCTAATGCGCTCACATATTTCTAGCTCTTCCATTGAGTTAATGAGGATTGTGGAGGATGGGTTCTCTCCTTTTGACCCAAATAAGTTGACACGAGGTGAAGTGGTGGACAAGCAACTCAATGCTACAGCTTTGGGAATGATTCAAAAGGCTTTGACTCCAAAGGATTTTGCTCACATTCGCCAATTTGACACCGCCAAGGAAGCTTGGGATCAACTCACCGAGCTTTTTGTTGGGAATGCTAGCATCCAAAGCTCCAAGTTTGATGAGATCAACAACGAGTGCGATGGTTTCGCAATGCAAGATGATGAGACCCCTGAGGACATGTATAGGCGCCTTAAGGTCCTTTGTTCTACCATGAGGGACCTTGGGGCTCACTATGTTGATGACAAGTTTATGAAGAGGAAGTTCATTCAAGCTCTTCTCCCATTTGAAGAACAAAAGCTCAACTCTATCAAGGGAAGAACCAACTTTCACTTAATGACCTCCCAAGAAGTCTTGAGTGAAGTAAATGCCATGACTATTGCTAAGAAGAATGCGGAGTCCGCTCGAGCTAGAGCCATTGGATCAACAAAAGTGAACCTTGCTTTGAAGGCCAAGGCTATTGAAGTTGATGATGATGATACATCAAGTGAGTGGTCCCAAGAAGACCTCAAATGTGCTTTCAATGAACATCTTTCTCTCGCTTCAAGGGCTTTTTGGAACAAGTCCGGATTCAAGCCAAGATCGAGGGACAACTCAAGATTCAACTCACCCAACAAGTCTCCCAAAGCAAGGTCTTGCTACAATTGCAACGACAAGAGCCACTTCGTGGCCAAGTGTCCCTTTGAGAACCGTGAAGACAATGGTGGTCGTCTCATTCACAAGATCAAGTCAAGATCTCCTCATCCCATAAACAAGAACTACACCGTCAAGAACGCCACTAACAAGGAACGAGCAATTGTGGTCCATGAAGAATATCCTTCGGGCACGGATGAAGATGATGATGATGAAGTTCATGGTGGAGAGATTGTGGGGGTTGCTGCTATTGCCACTACCTCAACTCCACGTCTATCCCTCTTCGACTCGCCAAATGAAAATGTCATCTCCTCCAACCAAAAGTGCTTCATGGCCAAGGCCACCGAGGTATCACCGAAACCCACTCCTCAACCCATCTCTAGTGAGCCTTCCTCTCTTGATCTTGTTGGTCTAGAGGTGAAGAAAGAGATGATTGACATGTGTGAATTTGTTGCTACCTTAGATGAAGAAACTAAAAACTGCTTTGAGTCCTTACTTGCTCAACTTGAGAATGCTAGGGATGCCTTAGATGAAAAGGAAGAACTTCTTGACTTGCTAAGTAAAAATGAAAGAGATGCCGCCGATGAAATTGCCTCTCTCACTCAAAGTCTTGAGGATGAACAAAATATGAGAATTAATCTTGAAGAAAATGTGTCTAAGCTTGTAGATGATCATAACAACACTTTGACCTCTACTATTAAAGAACGTGACCATGCTCTTGCTTTGATTAAGGTTCTCAAGAAAGAAAATGCTGAGTTTGTGGGTGGTCATGATAAGACTCAAAAGGATCTTGAGAAACTCAAAGAGGAACACAAAGCCTTGGAGAGTAAATTCACAAGTCTTTTTGAGGCTCATGAACAGCTTCAAACTCAATTAACTTGTGATCTTTCTAAGTCTTCCGCTGTGCAAATTATAGACTTGTCTAGCTCTCCTAACCCTTGTTGCAAGCATGAGCATCTCATAGAGGAGGTCAAGGTTTTGAAGGATCAACTTGCCAAGACCAAGAAGAACAAGAAGAAGAACAAGAAGAAGAAAAAGAACAAGGGCATGGCCCAAGGAGTACCAAATGGCCTAACTCTCTTGCAAAGTGACAACTTTGCCGGAAAGAACAATCCCTCTTATATTCTTTGCAAATCTTATGATGGTCATGTATATGCTAGATATGTGGGGACATCTTACACGCATGATTATCATTGGGCCATTTGGGTGCTAAAGGTTCTTGTCACTAACAAAAGGGGACCCATTGCAAAATGGGTACCTAAAACCAAAGCTTGATTTTCTTGTAGGACTATGCTTCCAGCGGATCAAAATGGGTGCTTGATAGTGGCGCCACAAGTCATATGACCGAAAGCAAGTCTATCATGACCGAGTTGAGACCCAATATTGCCAACACCATGGTCTCTTACGGTGACAAAACAAGCTCTCAGGTTTTGGGTTTTGGCAAAGTGGTGGTAACCCCGGATGTATCCTTGGTTGACGTCATGCTTGTCAAAACTCTTGGTTACAACTTACTCTCTGTTCGTGCTCTTGCTCTTATGGGTCTTTCTTCTTTCTTTAATTCTCATTCCGTGGTCCTCATGTGGAGCAAGTCTCTCAAGGTGGCTTTTGTAGGATATGTAGAACATGACTTGTACGTGGTGGACTTCTCAGGGACCACTACTCCTCATGCTCTATGTCTCTATGCTAAAGCCGACAAGGGCTGGTTGTGGCATCGCCGCCTAGCCCATGTTAACATGAGAACTTTGCAAAGACTTCACTCCGAGGACCACATCCTTGGTATTAACGATGTTTCTTTTGCCAAAGATCGTGTTTGCAGGGCTTGTATCGAAGGGAAGATGCATGAAACTCCTCACAAAGCGCTCAATCAAATCACTACCGAGAGATGTTTGGAGCTCTTGCATATGGATCTCTTTGGTCCTCCCTCTCATGATAGCCTTGGAGGCAAGAAGTATTGCTTGGTTATTGTGGATGATTTCTCAAGATACACTTGGGTGTTGTTTTTCAAGTACAAAAGTGAGACTCAACAAACCGTCATTGACTTTGCAAATGAGGTTCAACGGAAGCACAATGCAACTATTCTCTCAATTCGAAGTGACAATGGCACCGAGTTCAAAAACTATACCTTGGATGAGTTTCTCAGTGATGAAGGAATCAAGCATCAATACTCCACTCCCTACACCCCTCAACAAAACGGAGTTGCTGAAAGGAAGAATCGCACTTTGATGGATGCGGCTCGGTCTATGCTAGCTGAGTTCAAGTCTCCATACAACTTTTGGGCCGAGGCCATCTCCACTGCTTGCCATGCAACCAACCGGCTTTATCTCCGCAAGAACAAGAACAAGACCCCCTATGAACTTCTCATCGGGAAAAAGCCTAATGTTAGCTACTTTCGGGTGTTTGGGTGCAAGTGCTACATACTCAAGAAAGGAGTTCGGTTGTCAAAGTTTGAATCCAAGGCTCAAGAAGGAATTTTCGTTGGTTACTCAAATCAGTCCCATCCTTATAGAGTCTACAACAAAGCCAATGGAAGAGTTGAAGAGACGAGCAACGTGAAGTTTGATGAAAATCATGAGTCTCTTGTTAGGCAAGATGGTGTTTGTGATCCAAGTGATGAAATTCCTCCCAAGGCCATAGGAAGAATGGGTGTGGGTTTCCACCTCCCCATTGAGGATCCCCTTATGGACGAAGGAGAAGGACCAAGCTCTACTCAAGTGGAGCCCTCACTCTCACAAGATCATCTTGCACCTCAAGGACCTACTGTTTTGGCACAAGCTCCCTCAAGCTCTTCCTAAGCTTCCCATGCTCATGACTCTCCAAGCTCTAAAGAACAAGCTCTTCATCAACAACATCAACCTCCTCACGATGAGGCTCCTCCTCAAGGCACTTCTCACGGACAAGCTCTTCATCAACCTCATCAACCTCCCCAAGATGGGGCTCCTCCTCAAGGTCAAGCTCGTCGAGAACAAGATCAAGTCAATGATCCTCAAGGATCCTCTCCAAGTGATGACTCCCCCGAAGTGGAAATCGATGAAGATGACCCTCGTGTTCATGCTTATAGTCAAGGGGGCGGCTCAAATGGTGGGAATGACCAAGTGGTAGCTCAAGAATCTCGAATTGAAGCACAAGCCCGTCGTCAAGCCTATCGTCTCGCCAAGCTTGTTCGAGATTGCCATATCCTTGATAATGTCTATGGAGATTTCAATAAAGGTTCCACTACTAGGAGGCAACTAGCTTCCTTTTGCTCTCACCATGCGTTTATCTCTCTTGTGGAACCACAGAAAGTCTTCGAAGCTCTTGAAGATGATGATTGGCTTGATGCTATGAACGAGGAACTTCACAACTTCAAGAGGAACAATGTTTGGACATTGGTTGAGCGGCCTAAAGACTGTCAAAACGTCATTGGAACCAAGTGGGTCTTCAAGAACAAGTGCGATGCGAATGGAATTGTCGTGCGCAACAAGGCAAGGTTAGTTGCCCAAGGATACTCACAAGTTGAGGGCATCTACTACGGTGAGACTTATGCCCCCGTTGCTCGCCTTGAATCCATTCGTATGCTTCTTGCCTTTGCTACCCATCATAACTTTAAATTGTATCAAATGGATGTTAAGAGTGCTTTTCTTAATGGTCCTTTGAAAGAGTTGGTATACGTCAAGCAACCTCCGGGCTTTGAGGATCCACTTTTTCCGAACCATGTCTACAAGCTCAATAAGGCACTCTATGGCCTCAAACAAGCCCCACGTGCGTGGTATGATTGCCTTAGGGAGCTCTTGTTAGACCGTGGCTTCGAAGTGGGTCTCATTGATCCCACTCTTTTTACTAAGAAAGTTGGAGGCCACTTGTTCGTATGCCAAATCTATGTTGATGACATTATCTTTGGGTCTATTAACAAAACTTTTAATGAGGATTTTGCCAAGCTCATGACCGACCGCTTTGAGATGTCCATGATGGGGGAGCTGAAGTTTTTCCTCGGGTTTGAAGTCAAACAATTGAGGAAAGGGACGTTCATCAACCAAGCCAAGTACATCCAAGACATGCTTAAGAAGTTCAAGTTTGATCAAGTCAAAGGTGCCAAGACTCCCATGCCAACTAAGGTTAATCTTGATCTCGATCCCAAGGGTAAGGAGGTGGATCAAAAACTCTATCGATCGATGATTGGTTCTTTGCTCTATCTTTGTGCATCCCGACCGGATATTATGTTGAGTGTGGGTATGTGTGCAAGATTTCAAGCCGCACCAAAGGAGAGTCACATGGTGGCTGTCAAAATGATCTTTCGATATTTAGTTCATACCCCAAACTTTGGGTTGTGGTACCCCAAGGGAGCCAGCTTTGATCTCATTGGTTACACGGACTCGGACTGGGCTGGTGACAAAGTGGGAAGAAAATCAACCTCCGGAGCTTGTCAGTTTCTCGGAAGATCCTTGGTTTGTTGGTCCTCGAAGAAGCAAAACTATGTGTCTATGTCTACTGCCGAAGCTGAGTATATCTCTGCCGCAAGCTGCTGTGCTCAATTGCTATGGATGAAGAAAACCTTGAAGGATCTTGGACTATCTTTTGACAAGGTGCCTCTACTTTGCGACAATGAGAGTGCAATTGCTATTGCTCACAATCCCGTGCAACACAACCGAACCAAGCACATTGAGATTCGTCATCATTTCATTCGGGACCATGTTGCTAGAGGAGACATTTCTTTGGAGTATGTTCCCACCAAGGCAAATCTTGCGGATCTTTTCACGAAGCCTCTTGATGAAGCAAGGTTCCGAGAGTTAAGGCATGAGCTAAATATCATTGATTCGAGCAATGTTGCTTGAGCCCTTGCACACCTACCCGTGTCTCAATGTGTATCTTGTTTGGATGTAGGCATGGATTTAGGGGGAGTGTAGTTCCTCTTATGAACAAACACTATCCCTATTATGCGCACATTAAAGTTTTCATACTCTATAGTCTCTAAAGGATACCATTTGAGCTTCATGATGAGTGTTGGTAATGAACCCAAGATATATCTTCGCGGTGTCAAGCCATTTACTCTTATATAAGGTGGCTTCGGCCACCGACTCGTTTTATTTGGTTCTTTGACCTTTTTGGTTCTTCACAGTTTGAGCTATCTATCCTAAGCCTTTCCTTACCTCAAGCCCTCTCTATTCCATGCACAAGTTCTTCCTTGTTATCCTATCCTGAGATGTTCCTTCTAGCGTCAGCGGAACTTCCGGTCAGTCTGACCCGGAAGTTCCGGTCCACCGGAACTTCCGGTGGTGCTTCCTGTACTATAAAAGGTGGGCCCTGGGGGAAAACGGGATCTTCTTCCCTTTTTCCCCCAAGACTCATCTTCTATCAGGAGCGCCGCCGGCCAGGACATCTCCAAGAGGGCGCTCCGGCCCCCTCTTCTCCAACCGCTCCTCTCCAGATCTGCTCCGTGGGATCCTTCCCCACCTCGATCTCCCGCCATGGACTCCGGTATTTGCCCTTAACTCCCTCCATTAATGGAGATCTTGCTCTCACCATGGCTTGAGTTAGGGCACACCTTGTCTAGGCTAGTTCTTTGGCTAGAACTTGTTGGAAGATCTTGGTAGGCCTAGGGTATCATGCTAGAGTAGATTGGTCCAATACATCCTTGGAAAAATTTGTGCATTGGTGGTCTTTAGATCTACATCTAGGGAACTCCTGTTGGAACTGTCAGTTCGTGGCCTCACCGGAACTTCCGGTGAGCCACGACCGGAACTTCCGGTCTAGACCGGAAGTTCCGACGTTTCAGCGGAAGTTCTGGCTACACTGCAAATTTTTTTCCTGTTTGTATTTTTCCAATCTAACTCTTTTTGTTTCCTCTTCCGAACTTGTGCACTTATCCCAACTTCCCTCCCTATTCTTATTCTTTCTTCTCAGGGGAAGGAGAGACTCGCCAAGGCAAGCGTGCCCGCCGACCATCCGCTGACATTCCTCCTGATATTGATGAGGAAGATGCTGAAGTTGTGCGTCCAACCGCTCAGACTTCTCGCCAGAAGGCTGCTGCTGCTCGCCGTGCTGCTGCTGTTGCAGGGAAGAGGCCTGCTCTTTCTCAGAAGGCCACTGCTTCAGGGCCAGACATGACCAAAGCCAAAATTTCCAAGTGGACTCAGAAGGCTTACGCTGCATTCAGGGCTACAGATCCCTACCTCGTGCCTCGTGATCATCTCTGCTTGGACCCTCATTTCCACACCTGTCGTCAGGAGCAGATTTACGAAGAAATTTATGCATCCAAGAAGAAGTTTGTGGTTGCTCCTCAGAAGTACATCAATGTGCCTCACATGGAAGAGAAGATCAGGGTGGGGAAGTGTTGGGTTTGTGAATCATCTGCTGCCAACTTATGACATTATGCGCCGGGTGTACTTGAATACCATCTCTCCCAAAGCTGGCAACTTTGATCAGTTTCATGGATATCAGGTTGACCTCATGCATCAGACCCATCGTCGCCGAGGCACTGACAGGTCAATGGATGTTATGCACTTCATCTTCTCAGAGATGTGGGGGGCTCTCATCGAAAAGCGCTCCTGCATCTATGCTCCCTACATTCAGACTCTCATCAATCACAAGTGGCTCGAGAAGACTGGCACCCCCTTTCCTCAAGACAACATCACCATTCATGAAGAGAAAAGGCTCCGTGTGAGTAAGCACCAGAAGCCTCGCACTCAAGAAGAAAAGGAAGCTGCTCTCAAGAAGACTCAAGATGTTGCTAGTGGTCCCTCCTCTGCTCCTGGTGGCTCTAGTGGTGGTGGTCCTTCTCTCCAGAGGCAGCCATCTTGGGCAAAGAAGCTGCTTGGGAAAGTGAAGAAGACTTTCTGCTTTCTGCAGGACCGCGAGTATCAGGCTTATGTTGATCAGCGTCACAATGTTCAGCGCCAGAAGGCCATCATGGCAGCCCTCAATATTCCTTGCTCACCAGTCTCTAGCTCTGTCACTGCTCCCAAGGAGGATTGGGTTCGCAACAACTGCAACTGGTCTGAAGATGAGTTTGAGGAGGAGGTCACTGGTCCGCATGAGTCTTCTCATCCTTCCCCTTCTCATGGCTGGGACGTGTAGTTTGATCTCTTCTTCCTTTTTGGTGTCTCGATGCCAAAGGGGGAGAAAGATGTCTATTAGGTTGTCTACGGGATTTGCATGGGTTGAGTCGCGAGCCTGTTCTTGCCTTTGATCTTTTCTTACTCGCGAACTCTCTAGTTTATTTGTGTGCTTGTGGTTTTATGTCTGTGAACTTATGTATGTTTGAGACTATGTGGTATCTCTTGTGGTTTCTTTGTGGTATCTTATTCTATGACTGTGAGTGTGGTATCTTATTGTCATCTCTTGGGCTGTTGCTATGGTGGTGGAGCCTCATTGTTCTTGTTGTTATTATTGCTCCGTTTGTCTCCACCACTTTTAGTTGGTTCTGGTATGATCTCTATCCCTTTTTGTACTTGTGCTATCTTTGCAATTGTTAGGGGGAGCCTCCGTGTATGTGTGCTAGTTCAGTCCTTAGGGGTCTTCTATTTACCTTGCACACATACAGGGGGAGCCTGCCCCGTCCATTGCAAAGATTGCGTTGTTTCTATGCAAATCTGTGGGATTGTCATCTAACACCAAAAAGGGGGAGATTGAAAGGACTATATCTTCCCATGATGTTTTTTGGTGTTAAATAACAATCCCAACCGTGTTTTTAACTGTGCTCTTGAGTTTCAGGGGAAACGTCGTTGTTGTCTCATTCTATTGTGATGGATTCTCTCTTGTGATCTTTTGAAGACGGTGGCCTTTTAGTCTTCTCCTAGTTTCTTTCTGGTTGATGTTTTTAGGTCACCGTACTATTAAGAGGGGGTCCATGTTGGAAGGCTGTGGGAAATCACTTATTCTTGCACAAACCTATATGCACCGCCACAACCATCCCATTATTCCGTGAGAGAGAGCGTTTTCCTGTTCTGTTGGGGCCTTTTGTGTCTCACCGGAACTTCCGGTCATAGACCGGAAGTTCCGCTCAAACCTTTTTCTACGGGCTGTTCTTCAGTTTGTTCCGACGCTAGTTCCGCCCAAGTTTCGGTGGCAGTTCAGTAACCTTCTGTTTTGAAGTGTGCTATTTGCCGGAACTTGGCCGAAACTTGGCCGGAACTTACTTGGAACTTTTCCTGGCAAAAGTTCTTGAGCGGAACTTCCGCTTGAGGCCGGAACTTCCGGTCTGACCCGCTCGCGACCCAAAAGTTCTGCTGCTTGTTCCGCCCAAGTTCCGATGGCGGTTCAGTAAACTTCTGTTTAGAAGTGTGCTATTTGCCGGAACTTGATCGGAATTCACCGGAACTTCCGGTCTGTTTTGACCAGAACTTCCGGTTGCGCTTCTGGACCGTGCGTCAACGGTCTTATGACCGTTGGAGCCAGGATCAGGCGGAACTTCCGGCCTATCACCGGAACTTCCGGTGATGTCGCGGGGGCTCTACCGGTTCAGTGCGAGGGGGGCTATTTAAGGCACCCCTCTTCTTCCTCCCATCCTCTCTCGAATTTCTTCTCTCTCCTCCATTAAAGCTTGAGCTTCACCTCACTAGATCTCGCTCTCTAGCCACTCAAATGACCTGATCTTTTGAGAGGTGAGGGAGGTGACCTAGATCTACACTTCCACCAAAGAAGAATTGATTTCCCCTTCCATCCTTTGTGGATCTTGTTGCTCTTGGGTTTCTTGGAACCCTAGACGGTGTAGGGCATCCCCGGAGCTGAGGCATGTGTTGTAAAGCTTCGAGGTGTCATTGAGGGCCTCCAATTGAGTTGTGGAGCCTCCCCCTCAACCTTGGTGTAAAGGTTTCGGTTGGCGCCTTCAAGGTCACCGGTTAGTGGATTGTGAGGCCTCCTTTGTGGGGGAGCTCACCGGAGAAGAAGGTGAGGCCTTTGTGGCGCTCGGGTGACCTTGTGTGGCCCCGACACCTCTCCAACATAGACGTAGCTCCTTGGGAGTGAACTACGGGAATTACATCTCCGTGTCCCCTCGCCGGTTACTTCGTTCCCTTCCTTTACTCCTCGCTATTTACTGTTTTTGTGGTTTGTGTTCGCTTTCTTGCATTTAGGTTGCTCACTTAGTTGCATCTCTAGATAACTTCCTTTCTCGTTGAGCCTAAAAGTGTGAAACAAGTTAAAATTGGTAGACGCCTATTCACCCCCCCTCTAGTCGTATCAAGTCGGTACTTACACCATGCTTATTGAAATATTGATTATTTAATGCATGTACTTTAGAAATGATCCAAATGTTAGTTGGGCTCTAAAAAGGCCACGACCCAAAAAATAGTGGACTCGAGCAGCGAGCAATACCACAAAAATGGTTCAAATAAAAAAATAACTGGAAGCTAAAAGGGCCCTATACACGAAAATAAAAGGGTCAAAATATTGGGTTTGGCCCAAGCAGCAAACGGGAATTGCCAAGAAGAAATTAATGGATTGAATTTTGGGCTTGGCCCATGTAAACTATTGAAATGGACCGGGTTGATTCTATGCCACGTAGGATCTGCCATTAAGGATCCGACGTGTTCAGGCTAGATGTTCCATGACGATATTGGATCGTCATAGATGTTATGACCATCCAATATCGTCATAGACGACGGTTATGACGATTTTCCCAAAAACGTTGTTATAGTTCATTTGCGACGCCCAGCTTTCGACGATCTCAAAATCGTCATAGAATCGTCATAAGCTGACTACTATGACGATTTTGTGACGAAAATGGAGGGTCATATATAGCCAGATTCCTTGTAGTGTAGACCCACTTCCTACCGATTCGGCAGACATTTGTCCTTTTTACCCGGGATGGACAAAAAGGTTTGAGATGTCCCGGTTGGGAGATAGTCCATGTAAGGTGGTCTAGTATTTTATAAAAATGGGACGGTAGCATTCTGAAACTGCATGTTGGTGGTTATTTCACAAAACGACCCGTTTTTTATGCTCGGAAAATAGAAAAGGGCTTTTCCGTGCGACGAACATTGTTCTCCATACCAATGTCCACATACATGCATAATATGGGCACAGCATCACAAACTATGCCATGATTCAGCACATAACATTAGTCATTTGGACCGAAAGCCATGAAACCTCGAACATGATAGGTCATTTTGTGAAGGTTTTTTCGAGACATGATTAATATACCAAGTCTGGTATTTTTCCTTTCAACTATGTCACATAATATGACACCACGCGAAGGATTTTCATTGTTCGGATTTTCAATATACTAAAGGTTCATCTTTAGTCCCGGTTGGAGGGATTTCGGCAGGCTGGGCCAGGCAGCACTAATGATAGGGGCGAGTGTCGACATTATGTCGTGCGGCGTGTACCTTGTCCCGGATGGTGTCACCAACTCACCAACTGGGACTAAAGATGAACCTTTAGTCCCGGTTGGAGACACCAATCGGGACAAAACACGAGTCAGCACTAATAATAGGGGTGAGTGTCGACATTATGTCGTAAGTGTCGACACTATGCCGAGCTGCTTGTACTATAAATAGGCATCCTTGTGAGTCCAGTCCTCCAGCCAGATTGAGGCATCTCCAATATTGTTTTCGAGAGCAGGGACACCACTACGACCAGTTTCAGGGAGATGCCGCCGGATCCCAGTCCTCCGGCATCTCCAAGAAAATGGTCATAGAGGCACTCCCTAATATGTGAAATTAGTTAGCTCCCAGGTGTATTGATCTAGTTAGAGAAGTTACAAGCTGCAAGATGGTGTGCGAGAGCAGGGACACCACTACGACCAGTTTCAGGGAGATACCGTCGGATCTCAGTCCTCCGGCATCTCCAAGAAACTGGTCATAGAGGCACTCCCTAATATGTGAAATTAGTTAGCTCCCAGGTGTATTGATCTAGTTAGAGAAGTTACAGGCTGCAAGATAGTGTGCGAGAGCAGGGACACCACTACGACCAGTTTCAGGGAGATGCCGCCAGATCCCAGTCCTCCGGCATGTCCAAGAAACTGGTCATAGAGGCACTCCCTAATATGTGACCACACGCGTTTAGAGATCAGATCTTAATGGTAAGTACGAATCGGGACAACTTCTTCATAGTTCGGGAAAGTCGTTCTACGAATCGGGACTAAAGGCCCCCTTTAGTCCCGGTCCAACCACAAAACGGGACTAACACTCAAGACATTTATTAATATTAAAAACTGAGACTACAAAACCGGAACTAAAGGCCCCCCTATATATAGTCCCGGTCAAGCCACAAACCGGGACTAACACTCAATACATTTATTAAACTTGGAAAATTGCAAACATCATAAGATATCCGGCCGGACATGAACAAGAGTTACACAATATGAGCATGAACTTCTTGGCATATGTCCTTCCTTATGATCGCTTCAAACGTAACCATGGAGCATCTTCTTTACTTAACGGAATGCTTGGGTCAGTTTTCACTGTGAAGGGCATAATTTCATCAAACTTATTATAATCTTCTGACTGTCTGTCTTGTCCTCGATTCCCACAATGTTTCTTTTCCCTGAAAGAACTATGTGACACTTTGGATCATCATATGATGTATTTGTTTGCATATTTTTTCTTTTTTCGGTCTGGAGGACATGTCTTTCACATAGAAAACCTGAGAAACATCATTAGCTAGGACGAATGGTTCATCTCTATAACCAAGATTGTTGAGATCCACTGTTGTCATTCCGTACAACTGGTCTATCTTTACCCCTTCCCCATTCAGGTTGACCCATTTGCAGTGAAACAAAGGGACCTTAAAAGAGACTCCATAGTCTAGTTCCGATATATCCTCTATGTAACCATAGTATGTGTCCTTTTGTCCATTCTCGTCTGTTGCATCAAAGCGGACACCACTATTTTGGTTGGTGCTCTTTTTATCTTGGGCGATCGTGTAGAATGTATTCCCATTTATTTCGTATCCTTGGAAATTCAATATAGTAGAAGATGGTGACACGGCCAACAAGTATAGTTGATCTCCAACAGTGGTGTCATTCAAGAGATGTGTTCGCATCCAACCACCGAAAGACTTCATGTGTTCATCTGTAATCCATGATTCAGGCTTCCCCGGGTTTTTGGAGCGTACAATATTCTTGTGTTCCTCGATATACGGAGCTGCCAAGGTGGAATTATGTAGAACTGTGTAGTGTTCTTTAGTGAAAGAATCCCCGTCCCTACATATCATTACTTTCTTTCGCAGTGTGCCTTTTCCACTTAGTCTTCCCTCATGCCGCGAGTCAGAAACACCAATCGGCTTAAGGTCAGGAATAAAGTCAACACAAAACTCAATGACCTCCTCTGTTCCATATCCCTTGGAGATGCTTCCTTCTGGTATAGCACGGTTATGAACATATTTCTTTAAGACTCCCATGAACCTCTCAAAGGGGAACATATTGTGCAGAAATACCGGACCGAGAATGGCAATCTCTTCCACTAGGTGAACCAGGAGATGCGTCATAATATTGAAGAAGGATGGTGGGAACACCAACTCAAAACTAACAAGACATTGTACCACATCCTTCTGTAACCTTGGCAGAATATCTGGATTGATTACCTTCTGAGATATTGCATTGAGGAATGCACACAGCTTCACAATGGGTACTCGAACATTTTCTGGTAGAAGCCCCCTCAATGCAATCGGAAGCAACTGCGTCATAATCACGTGACAGTCATGAGACTTCAGGTTTAGGAAATTTTACTCTGCCATATTTATTATACCCTTTATATTAGATTAGAAGCCAGACGGCACCTTGATACTGTAAAGGACTTCAAAAAAGATTTCCTTCTCTGCTTTGGTAAGAGCATAGCTGGCACGACTTAAGTGACGCCCTTTATCTGTCTTGTTCTGTGTATGCATGTTCTTTGGGTATTTCATAATTTGTTGGTCCTCCCGTGCTTCTGGTGTATCTTTTGTCTTCCCATACACGCCTAGGAATCCTAGCAGGTTCACGCAAAGATTCTTCATCACGTGCATCACGTTGATTGAAGAGCAGACACGTAGGACTTTCCAATATGGTAGCTCCCAAAATATAGATTTCTTCTTCCACATGAGTGCGTGTCCTGTAGCGACGTTGTTCAGAACTGATTGACCGTCGGGACCCTTTCCAAAGATTACTTCTATGTCCTTGACCATACCAAATACATCATCACCAGCAGGGAGTTCAGGCTTCTTCCGGTGATCTGCCTCACCTTTGAAATGCTTGCCTTTCTTTCTTATGGGATGATTGGTCGGAAGAAATCGTCGATTCTCCAGGTACACAACCTTCTTGCATTTATGCAAATATGTACCTTTAGTCTTATCTAAACAGTGTGTGCATGCCTTATATCCCTTATTTGTCTGTCCTGAAAGGTTACTAAGAGCAGGCCAATCATTGATGGTTACGAAAAGCAACCCTCGGAGGTCAAATGGCTCCTGTTTGTTCTCATCCCACGCATGTACACCTGGTTTGCCCCACAGCTGTAAGAGTTCTTCAACTAATGGTCTAAGGTACACATCAATGTCGTTGCCCGGTTGCTTCGGGCCTTGGATGAGCACTGGCATCATAATGAATTTACACTTCATGCACAACCAAGGAGGAAGGTTGTAGATACATAGAGTCACGGGCCAGGTGCTATGACTGCAGCTCTGCTCCCCAAAATGATTCATGCCATCCGTACTTAGACCAAACCATAAGTTCCTTGCGTCACCTACAAAGTTCGGGAAGTCTCTCTCGATTTTTCTCCACTGTGACCCATCAGCAGGGTGTCTCAACTTCCCGTCTTTCTTACGGTCTTCTTTGTGCCATCGCAACAACCTGGTATGCTCTTTGTTTCTGAACATGCGTTTCAACCTTGGTATTATAGGAGCATACCACATGACCTTAGCAGGAACCCTCTTCCGGAGGGGCTCTCCCTCAACATCACCAGGGTCATCTCGTATGATCTTATACCGCAATGCATTGCATACCGGACACTTATCTAAATTCTCATACTCCTTACCGCGGTAGAGGATGCAGTCATTAATGCATGCATGTATCTTTTGCACATCTAATCCTAGAGGACAAAGAGTCTTCTTTGCTTCGTAGATACTCTCGGGAAGTTCGTTATGTTTTGGAAACTTCGGCTTCATTATTTTCAGCATCTTTTTAAATGAGGAGTCAGTTAGACCACACTCTGCCTTCCATCGCAGCAATTCCAGTGTGGTACCGAGCTTTGTGCTGCCATCTTCACGATTTGGGTACAACAATTTCTTGTGATCTTCTAACATGCCCTCTAACTTCAACTTCTCATTTTCTGTTTCACAGTCTTGCTTTGCATCAGAAATGACCCTACCAAGTTCATCAGCGGGCTCATCTGATGCCCGTTCTTCACCTCCTTCTTCTTCATTGTCTTCCATTGCAGTATCACTGTATTCAGGAAACATATGACGATAGTTGTTATCATCATCTTCTTCTTCACCGTCTTCCATCATAACCCCTCTTTCCCCGTGCTTGGTCCAACAATTATAGTTGGGCATGAAACCTTTCATAATCAGGTGGCCGCGAATGATTTTCGAGGAAGAGTACTCCTTGTTGTTCCGACATTGAATACATGGACAGCGTATAAAACCATTCTTTTTTGTTTGCCGCAGCCACATCGATAAATTTATCCACGCCTTTCATATACCCGGGTACACTCCGGTAACCGTACATCCATTCCTGACCGTTCATCTGCATCATATAAATAAGTTTATCAAAAACAGGACATCATAAATAGTGAAATGACTAATTCACATCGACACATGCATTGTATCAGTGACAAAGAAAAGATAAGATTGCTAACCTCGATCGAGGGAAATAAAGAGGAGAAAGCTCAAGTGCATCTCAGACACCTTCTATATTTTTGTTCTGTGAGAAATTGAACGGGATCATTCACTCAAACATTTCGTCAAACACCTTGAATGCATGCATAGGAAAAAAAATAAACTAGCACACCTCTCACACCTTTCACCAAGAAAAAACAGAGGGGAGGCAGAGGGCTGGGGCTTCGTATTTATAGAGGGCGGGATCATACGTCCCGGTTTGTAACACAAACCGGGACTAAAGGTGTGTGTCAGGCCCACGTGGCTGGCGCCCAACCTTTAGTCCCGGTTTGTGTTACAAACCGGGACGCATGCCTCCAGCCCCCGTGCCCGCTCGAACCGGGACGCGTGCCAGCATTAGTCCCGGTTCGTGGCGGAACCGGGACTAATGCTGTTAGGAGGCACGAACGGATAACCTCTTTTCTACTAGTGTATATTCAGATTCAAGGCAATGAGGCTAACCTAAGCTAATTATAAAACTTCAAAATACACAGAGTATTTTATGATGCTCTGAAATAAGAAACCTTTCATCTAAAATTGGGCATTTAGGAATTTGTACTTCATTTGTATAATATTCTTCAATCTGCACTAAATAATTAATTTACACTAAGTACTACGATGATTTTGCACAAAATGCTTCAGTACTATTATAGCACAGCTTGGCAGGCGGTAGGACTATCACTGTCTGTTTACGAGATGATAACACTGTAAGACGACAAGAATCATTCCTTTGATTACAAGAATAATTTCCCCCATCCGTGCAATGCTACAAAGCTTGATAAATCCTCCGCTTTTGATTAAAAAGAAAAAGATAAGATAATTTCTGCTCTGCCTAACAGGACTACATTAGTCGAGAGGAGTGTCACTGAGTCCACCCAACAGCTCGATCTGAAATATCGCATCATAGCGCTCGGCGCCGCCGCCCGCCGGCTGTTCCTGCTCCGGTGCTCGGACTCGCTGTTCGTGTCGTCCTAGTTCGGCGGCGGAAGATGAGGCACGCATTCGGCAAGGCGGCGCATGCCTTACTGCTGCTCCAGTATCCCCCTGCACGTGACGTCAGCCGGCATTTGTTTGACCCAGATCTTGTGGCCTCGAGATACCAGCGTGCATCCATCCTCGCAAAACTTGCATCAGAGCTGCAGAGGAGCATGGCCAGCTAGGCTAGTGGAGCTGATGACGGTGGAGCGCGTGGTGGCTTCATGTCGAAGGTCGTCGCTAGCCGGCGTCGTGCGGGGAGAAGAAAATGGTGGGCAAGTCAGACAAATCTGCAGTAAGGACGCACGATTGAGAACCTAGCGACAAAAACGAGCTCCACCGACACCAAATCGAGCGCTATTCGACCAAAGGGAGCTCCACCGTGGCCAGATCGAGTGTCCTTGGGACCAAATCGAGCACATGGCTGACGAGCTCGATGGTAAGCCTCTCGAAATCGTTCAGCCCTAAAGCCCTATCCGCCCATAGAGGGTGTCGGCACCGCCAAAGGCAATCAACAGAGCACCTTGGGGCGGGTACTCAGCCATGAGAGGAGTCTCCGTGGTCCCATTCCACCATAGCCTCGTTGGAGTACAGCTAGAGGGCGGTGGAGCCCTGGGCGGCATGGTGGGTCCGGGGTAGGTGGCGGCGTGAGTGTATGAAGAAAGGAAGAGGTGGAACAGGTTGGGCGGTCGCGCGAGCGTGGACTTTTTCTCTTATCACCGTACGTTCCACTTGGCGGTGGCAGGGTGGGTAAATACCTTGAATAAACAGGGGCAAAACCGTCTTTTCAAGGCATACGGAAATTTTCTGGAGGGTGACGAACGGTCCCAATCTTTTTAATAGTACAGATTTGCAGGCTCAACCTACGGAAGGCTCATGAAACAACTCAATGTTTCTTTTTACCTTACTACCATGTTGCGGTGAACGTGCTTTATGAATCCGAAGTCCAAAGACGTTAAATGAGGCGAAACACTAATATCACGGCCTATAACAGAGAAGAGGCGGTTGCGAACGGCTGCGATGATCTTCTACATGTGGGATCTAGGGCGGCGATCCTGGTCTTTTGGCAGCGGCGGTGTTCTCTCAGGAGTAGCGTTCGCATGGGATGGAGATCGTCCTTTCACGGTGATGGGGTTGTTAAAGTTTGATCCAAATTCATTAAGGAGGCTAACTTCTGACGAGCGGAGTGAGACCTCTCGTCGGAGGCTTGGGCTGAAGCGTGGCGGAGTCTAATATTCCATGAGAGAACCAAGCAAATTGATGTCAAGTATCATTATGTTCATGATGTTTTTTGCACAGGTAAATTAAAGATATACAAGATAAACACTTATGATAACCCTGCTGATATGATGACAAAGCATGTTCCTGTTGTTAAGTTTAAGCTATGCTCAAGCTTAGTTGGTATAACTGTTTAGCCCAAGTGGTTGTTGGCGGCGAAAGTGTTTTCTTTTTGTTTCAGGGACATGTTTGTTGTTGATCCTATAAGAAGAAATTTGTCTCAAGGTGAAGTTTGTTAAAGTTTGATCCAAATTTATTAAGGAGGTTAACATCTGACGAGCGAAGAGAGACCCGCGGTACGGATCGTTGAAGACCTAGGTTTTCACCTCTATATAAACCTCTTGTAATCCATCGGCTGGGATAAGTTGCATCTGTGAAAATCCCCGGTGTTTGTAAACGCTCCCCGATACAGTGAAGTCTCGCTGGCTAACGTCCGTGATTTTTTCCTCTCTTTGTTGGAGAGGTTTTCCCACGCTAAATCTATGTCCACTTGCTGTGATTTCTTTTTTGTTCTTCGTTATTTGCTTCTCGCGATTATAACAGGGGAGGAGCCCTAGTCGTGTGGTGGCGACGGCCTCCCTTGAGCATCGGTGCGTGAGGTGGAGGCGGCTGCAGTTCTAGGTGAAGGGAAAATGCCCGAGAGACAATAATAAAGTTGTTATTATTGTATTCTAAGTATATGACAGATATTTATTTTGCATGCTATAATTGTATTAAAAGAAAACACGGAGAATATTCAGCGCACAGGAAGCACGAGCTATGGAAATGGCTAAGGCAGAAAGAAGAAAGCAAATGGCAAGGGGAAAATTACTTTGATCCCTCTGCGGTATAAAAGGACGAAGAAGATGAAGCAGAGCCATTGATTCACATTCCCTAACTCGTGCCCTCCATCGCACCATACACGTGGCACGAGCCGCCTGAACCATCGCGAGCACTTCGCCCACTACGCACTGGAATCGAGAAGACAACGTAATTATCGCGAAAATTACGTGTGAATAGTCAAATCCAGGTTAGAAAGTGGGACCCACGACTGTCTCGTCATGTTGCCTCTACTGCCGCATACGGTTGAGCTCACCAAGCGCCAGCAATGACATCATCAAAGAAAAAGCTAGCAACGGCAAAAAACTTTTGAATGGACAAAAAAAGTACTTACTTGAGTCATAGAATTGTTGTTATAGTTCATTTGCGACGCCCAGCTTTCGACGATCTCAAAATCGTCATAGAATCGTCATAAGCTGACTACTATGACGATTTTGTGACGAAAATGGAGGGTCATATATAGCCAGATTCCTTGTAGTGCAGACCCACTTCCTACCGATTCGGCAGACATTTGTCCTTTTTACCCGGGATGGACAAAAAGGTTTGAGATGTCCCGGTTGGGAGATAGTCTATGTAAGGTGGTCTAGTATTTTATAAAAATGGGACGGTAGCATTCTAAAACTGCATTTTGGTGGTTACTTCATAAAACGACCCGTTTTTTGTGCTCGGAAAATAGAAAAGGGCTTTTCCGTGCGACGAACATTGTTCTCCATACCAATGTCCACATGCATGCATAATATGGGCACAGCATCACAAACTATGCCATAATTCAGCATATAACATCAGCCATTTGGACCGAAAACCATGAAACCTCGAACATGATAGGTCATTTTGTGAAGGTTTTTTCGAGACATGATTAATATACCAAGTCTGGTATTTTTCCTTTCAACTATGTCACATAATATGACACCACGCGAAGGATTTTCATTGTTCGGATTTTCAATATACTAAAGGTTCATCTTTAGTCCCGGTTGGAGGGATTTCGGCAGGCTGGGCCAGGCAGCACTAATGATAGGGGCGAGTGTCGACATTATGTCGTGCGGCGTGTACCTTGTCCCGGATGGTGTCACCAACCGGGACTAAAGATGAACCTTTAGTCCCGATTGGAGACACCAACCGGGACAAAACACGAGTCAACACTAATAATAGGGGTGAGTGTCGACATTATGTCGTAAGTGTCGACACTATGCCGAGCTGCTTGTACTATAAATAGGCATCCTTGTGAGTCCAGTCCTCCAGCCAGATTGAGGCATCTCCAATATTGTTTTCGAGAGCAAGGACACCACTACGACCAGTTTCAGGAAGATGCCGCCGGATCCCAGTCCTCTGGCATCTCCAAGAAACTGGTCATAGAGGCACTCCCTAATATGTGAAATTAGTTAGCTCCCAGGTGTATTGATCTAGTTAGAGAAGTTACAAGCTACAAGATGGTGTGCGAGAGCAGGGACACCACTACGACCAGTTTCAGGGAGATGCCGTCGGATCTCAGTCCTCCGGCATCTCCAAGAAACTGGTCATAGAGGCACTCCCTAATATGTGAAATTAGTTAGCTCCCAGGTGTATTCATCTAGTTAGAGAAATTACAGGCTGCAAGATGGTGTGCGAGAGCAGGGACACCACTACGACCAGTTTCAGGGAGATGTCGTCGGATCCCAGTCCTCCGGCATCTCCAAGGAACTGGTCATAGAGGCACTCCCTAATATGTGACCACACGCGTTTGGAGATCAGATCTTAATGGTAAGTACGAATCGGGACAACTTCTTCATAGTTCGGGAAAGTCGTTCTACGAATCGGGACTAAAGGCCCCCTTTAGTCCCGGTCCAACCACAAAACGGGACTAACACTCAAGACATTTATTAATATTAAAAACTGAGACTACAAAACCGGGACTAAAGGCCCCCCTATATATAGTCCCGGTCAAGCCACAAACCGGGACTAACACTCAATACATTTATTAAACTTGGAAAATTGCAAACATCATAAGATATCCGGCCGGACATGAACTAGAGTTACACAATATGAGCATGAACTTCTTGGCATATGTCCTTCCTTATGATCGCTTCAAACGTAACCATGGAGCATCTTCTTTACTTAACGGAATGCTTGGGTCAGTTTTCACTGTGAAGGGCAGAATTTCATCAAACTTATTATAATCTTCTGACTGTCTGTCTTGTCCTCGATTCCCACAATGTTTCTTTTCCCTGAAAGAACTATGTGACGCTTTGGATCATCATATGATGTATTCGTTTGCATAATTTTTCTTTTTTCGGTCTGGAGGACATGTCTTTCACATAGAAAACCTGAGAAACATCATTGGCTAGGACGAATGGTTCATCTCTATAACCAAGATTGTTGAGATCCACTGTTGTCATTCCGTACAACTGGTCTATCTTTACCCCTTCCCCATTCAGGTTGACCCATTTGCAGTGAAACAAAGGGACCTTAAAAGAGACTCCATAGTCTAGTTCCCATATCTCCTCTATGTAACCATAGTATGTGTCCTTTTGTCCATTCTCGTCTATTGCATCAAAGCGGACACCACTATTTTGGTTGGTGCTCTTTTTATCTTGGGCGATCGTGTAGAATGTATTCCCATTTATTTCGTATCCTTGGAAATTCAATATAGTAGAAGATAGTGACACGGCTAACAAGTATAGCTGATCTCCAACAGTGGTGTCATTCAAGAGATGTGTCCGCATCCAACCACCGAAAGACTTCATGTGTTCATCTGTAATCCATGATTCAGGCTTCCCCGGGTTTTAGGAGCGTACAATATTCTTGTGTTCCTCGATATACGGAGCTGCCAAGGTGGAATTATGTAGAACTGTGTAGTGTGCTTTAGTGAAAGAATCCCCGTCCCTACATATCATTGCTTTCTTTCCCAATGTGCCTTTTCTACTTAGTCTTCCCTCATGCCACGAGTCAGAAACACCAACCGGCTTAAGGTCAGGAATAAAGTCAACACAAAACTCAATGACCTCCTCTGTTCCATATCCCTTGGAGATGCTTCCTTCTGGTATAGCACGGTTATGAACATATTTCTTTAAGACTCCCATGAACCTCTCAAAGGGGAACATATTATGCAGAAATACCGGACCGAGAATGGCAATCTCTTCCACTAGGTGAACCAGGAGATGCGTCATAATATTGAAGAAGGATGGTGGGAACACCAACTCAAAACTAACAAGACATTGTACCACATCCTTCTGTAACCTTGGCAGAATATCTGGATTGATTACCTTCTGAGATATTGCATTGAGGAATGCACACAACTTCACAATGGGTACTCGAACATTTTCTGGTAGAAGCCCCCTCAATGCAATCGGAAGCAACTGCGTCATAATCACGTGACAGTCATGAGACTTCAGGTTTTGGAATTTTTTCTCTGCCATATTTATTATCCCCTTTATATTAGATGAGAAGCCAGACGGCACCTTGATACTGTAAAGGACTTCAAAAAAGATTTCCTTCTCTGCTTTGGTAAGAGCATAGCTGGCACGACTTAAGTGACGCCCTTTATCTGTCTTGTTCTGTGTATGCATGTCCTTTGGGTCTTTCATAATTTGTTGGTCCTCCCGTGCTTCTGGTGTATCTTTTGTCTTTCCATACACGCCTAGGAATCCTAGCAGGTTCACGCAAAGATTCT
This sequence comes from Avena sativa, assembly GCA_916181665.1. Taxonomy (NCBI): domain Eukaryota; kingdom Viridiplantae; phylum Streptophyta; class Magnoliopsida; order Poales; family Poaceae; genus Avena; species Avena sativa. The sequence continues at coordinate 414,485,010 of OV702297.1, forward strand.
TCGTCACGTGCATCACGTCGATTGAAGAGCGGACACGTATGACTTTCCAATATGGCAGCTCCCAAAATATAGATTTCTTCTTCCACATGGGTGTGTGTCCTGTAGCGACGTCGTTCGGAACTGATTGACCGTCGGGACCCTTTCCAAAGATTACTTCTATGTCCTTAACCATACCAAATACATCATCACCAGCAGGGAGTTCAGGCTTCTTCCGGTGATCTGCCTCACCTTTGAAATGCTTGCCTTTCTTTCTTACGGGATGATTGGTCGGAAGAAATCATCGATTCTCCAGGTACACAACCTTCTTGCATTTATGCAAATATGTACCTTTAGTCTTATCTAAACAGTGCGTGCATGCCTTATATCCCTTGTTTGTCTGTCCTGAAAGGTTACTAAGAGCAGGCCAATCATTGATGGTTACGAAAAGCAACCCTCGGAGGTCAAATGGCTCCTGTTTGTTCTCATCCCACGCATGTACACATGGTTTGCCCCACAGCTGTAAGAGTTCTTCAACTAATGGTCTAAGGTACACATCAATATCGTTGCCCGGTTGCTTCGGGCCTTGGATGAGCACTGGCATCAACGCCGGAGCTATGTTGAAGCTAGGGGGGCCGCCGCCCCCCCAGCCCAAATGATTTTTTTTATTACCCAGCTAGCATTTAGCTATGTTGGGAAGACATCAGCACATGCGGTCCCCCCAGGCCCACATACACAATCGATAACTCCCAGCCCCAGCCACGAGAGAACGTGGCCTTGCTCTAGTACACGCGCCTTGCTCTAGTACACGCGCAGATGGCGAGCGACGGCGGCCCTTCCTGAATCCCCAACAAATTCCCCATTCCCACATCGTGCCCCCACAACCTGGTGACCTCCGACGCGGTGGCCGGCGACAAGGAGCACTGGGCCAGCGTCGCCCATCCGCCCGAGGCCCCGACCTGTCGGCCAGCGACCAGCAGCACTGCAACTGCGACCGCGACGAACATCACTAGACAAACTGAACAGCACTGCTCGACGGCGAGCAACGACCGGTAAGTGACTAAATCGTGCTATCTGCCCATGGATTTGTGGTAATATAGTGAGGATTTCGTTGGGATTTGGTAGTTCACAATTTTTCTAATTGGGGATTTCGTTGTTCTTGATTCTTGAACTGCAGATTATCCAATTAGCTTGTTGAGTAGTTGATTGGATTGGGATTTTGGGAGAAAGAGAGAGATCAGTGATTCATTGTTGGTAGATGTTGGCAACGGATTGGTCTGAAAATGAAGAAAAAGGGAAACATTGCCTCGTATTTTAAAAGACAAAAAACAGAGCAGGTTGAGGAAAATTCTCCACCCCCACTGGAACAACCTTTACCTCTGCTTCTTGAACTAGAACCACGACAAGAAGATCAAGATGAATATCCTCAAGCAAATGAAGCATTTCAGGGTCCTGTTATCTTTCGAGGTATTGAATTTTTGGAGCGAGACCCTGCATTGCGACCACAAATTTGGCGATATCCACCTAATGAAAGAGATCGTGTGCGAAGAGCTTATTTGATGCTAGGTCCTATGCAGCCATGTCTGAAATATTATGGAAGTTCTGGTAAAATAGGCCAGCAACGTCGTTTCCGATACAACTGGTTCAGTCTATTTCCATCATGGTTAGAGTACTCACAGCACAGCCATCGTGCGTATTGCCTATTTTGCTTTGTTTCCAGCAGAAATATCTTAGCAAAAGGCGGTTCAGATGTATTCTCCGTTCACGGATTTGAGAAATGGAGAAAGGTGAATGATGGAAAATCTTGTGCATTCTTAGGCCATGTAGGCTCTAGACCTTGCTCACCCCATAACAATGCAGTCACAGAATGTCAAGCCTTGATGCATCAACCGGGCCATGTAGAAAATGTTGTAGCAGCAAAGGACATGGAAAAGGTAGAAAGAAATCGTTTAAGGCTGAAAGCTTCAGTTGCAGCTGTTCGATGGTTGACATTTCATTCTTGTGCTTTTAGAGGACATGATGAGAAAGCCACTTCAAAAAATAAAGGGAACTTTCTTGAATTGTTAGACCTTCTCGCAGAGTTCAATCCTGATCTTGCCAAAGTCATTTTGGGGAATTCTCCATACAACTCGAAATACACATCTCCGGATATTCAGAAGGAAATCTTAGCCATATATGCATCTAAAGTTAGGAGATATATTCGTGAAGAAATTGGAGATTCTAAATTCTCTATTCTAGTGGATGAGACATGTGACGTAGCAAAAAGAGAGCAAATGGCATTGGTTTTCAGATTTGTTGATAAAACAGGTTGTTCACAAGAGCGCTTCTTTGATTTGATACATGTGCCCAATACTAAGGCTATGACGTTGAAAGATGCATTGTGCTCAGTACTATCCAATTATGGTTTTGATATTCAGAACCTTAGAGGACAGGGATATGACGGGGCTAGCAACATGAGAGGAGAGATGAATGGATTGCAATCACTTTTTATTAAGGTATGCCCATATGCATACTATGTTCATTGTTATGCTCATAGATTGCAACTTGCATTAGTCGATGCATCAAAAGAGGTGGTTCCTGTTGCCCAGTTTTTTCAGAAATTAATCTTTATTATAAACACCGCTGATTCGTCATCAAAGCGCCATGATGAACTCCATGATGCCCAAATGGTAGAACTAGCACGTTTGATAGAAAGTGGGAGACTTCAAACCGGTCAAGGGGAAAATCAGATTAGATCACTTAAACGGCCTGGGGACACTAGGTGGGGTTCTCACTTTGGTTCTATTCAGAGCCTTATGGAACTATTTAATGCAGTAAATATTGTGATCCAAGATATGGCTGCGGACAAATCAATTGTTGGACCAATACGTGCTGATGCTGACACTTCTTTTAGCTATTTGTCCTCTTTCGAGTTTATCTTTGTCTTATGTATGATGAAGGAGATACTACAGATAACCGAAGGACTTGGCCAAGCTTTACAACTGAGATCACAAGACATTGTAAATGTTGTTCGTCTAGTGCTTGCTACAAAAGAGTGTCTTCATAAGTTGAGATCAGATGATGGTTGGGAATAATTCTTTTTCACGGTTGTTGAATTTTGTGTAGATCACGGCACTGAAATTCCAAACATGGAGGAAGCTTATGTCATGCGCGGTGGTCGTGCACGACATCAACCTGATCATTTCACCAAGGACCAATATTTTCGAGTGGAGGTATTCCGTGCAACTATTGATTGCCAACTAAATGAATTGGATCGCAGGTTTAGTGAGAAGATAATGGATCTTCTATCCACAAGTGCCACTCTAATTCCTAGAAATAGATTTAAATATTTTAAAGGCAGTGATATATGTGAGTTAGTGAAGAAGTATTACCCAGCAGATTTTACTCAGCAAGACAGTGATATATGTGGATTAGAACAGCAGCTCAAACCCTTTGTTGTTGATGCTTCTAATGATGGAGAGCTCAAAAATATCTCAACTTTGACTGAACTTTGTCATTGCCTTGTTGAGACAGGAAGAGATGCCATCTATAATCTAATTGTCAGGTTACTACAGCTACTTGTCACTCTTCCCGTTTCTACTGCAAGTGCAGAGCGTGCATTTTCAAGTTTGAAGATCATCAAGACAAGGTTACGTAATAAGATGGTGGATGAGAATCTTGCCAATAATTTGGTAGTTCACATAGAGCGTGAAATTGCCGAGAAGTACAACTTCGAGGCTGTTTTAACTGAATTTAAGAGGAAGGGTGATCAGAAAGCTGATCTGTAATGCCTAGCCCATGGCTTGGCAAATGACAGTGACTCTTTCAAGGCTGAACAGTACGATCAAGTAGAACTTTTTGGTATAGTAGTATAGTCTGTACTGTTGTTCAGTAATTTGTATATATATATATGGATCTTCTATACATGTATTTTGCAACAAATGTGGCTAATACTAATATATATTTGTCTCAAGTCTATAAATTTTGCTTTGTTTCCTTGTTTTAAATTTTGTTTCGTCATTCGCCCCCCCAGAATTGTTTTCAAGCTCCGCCACTGACTGGCATCATAATGAATTTACGCTTCATGCACAACCAAGGAGGAAGGTTGTAGATACATAGAGTCACGGGCCAGGTGCTGTGACTGCAGCTCTGCTCCCTAAAAGGATTCATGCCATCTGTACTTAGACCAAACCATAAGTTCCTTGCGTCACCTACAAAATCCGGGAAGTCTCTCTCGATTTTTCTCCACTGTGACCCATCAGCAGGGTGTCTCAACTTCCCGTCTTTCTTACGGTCTTCTTTGTGCCATCGCAACAACCTGGCATGCTCTTTGTTTCTGAACATGCGTTTCAACCTTGGTATTATAGGAGCATACCACATGACCTTAGCAGGAACCCTCTTCCGGAGGGGCTCTCCCTCAACATCACTAGGGTCATCTCTTCTGATCTTATACCGCAATGCATTGCATACCGGACACTTATCTAAATTCTCATACTCCTTACCGCGGTAGAGGATGCAGTCATTAATGCATGCATGTATCTTTTGCACATCTAATCCTAGAGGACAGAGAGTCTTCTTTGCTTCGTAGGTACTCTCGGGAAGTTCGTTATGTTTTGGAAACTTCGGCTTCATTATTTTTAGCATCTTTTCAAATGAGGAGTCAGTTAGACCACACTCTGCCTTCCATCGCAACAATTCCAGTGTGGTATCGAGCTTTGTGCTGCCATCTTCACAATTTGGGTACAACAATTTCTTGTGATCTTCTAACATGCCCTCTAACTTCAACTTCTCATTTTCTGTTTCACAGTCTTGCTTTGCATCAGAAATGACCCTACCAAGTTCATCAGCGGGCTCTGATGCCCGTTCTTCACCTCCTTCTTCTTCATTGTCTTCCATTGCAGTATCACTGTATTCAAGAAACATATGACGATAGTTGTTTTCATCATCTTCTTCTTCACCGTCTTCCATCATAACCCCTCTTTCCCCATGCTTGGTCCAACAATTATAGTTGGGCATGAAACCTTTCATAATCAGGTGGCCGCGAATGATTTTCGAGGAAGAGTACTCCTTGTTGTTCTGACATTGAACACATGGACAGCGTATAAAACCATTCTTTTTGTTTGCCGTAGCCACATCGATAAATTTATCCACGCCTTTCATATACCCGGGTACACGCCGGTAACCGTATATCCATTCCTGACCGTTCATCTGCATCATATAAGTAAGTTTATCAAAAACAGGACATCATAAATAGTGAAATGACCAATTCACATCGACACATGCATTGTATCAATGACAAAGAAAAGATAAGATTGCTAACCTCGATCGAGGGAAATAAAGAGGAGAAAGCTCAAGTGCGTCTCGGACACCTTCTATATTTTTGTTCTGTGAGAAACTGAACGGGATCATTCACTCAAACATTTCATCAAACACCTTGAATGCATGCATAGGAAAAAAAATAAACTAGCACACCTCTCACACCTTCCACCTAAAAAACAGAGGGGAGGCAGAGGGTTGGGGCGTCGTATTTATAGAGGGCGGGATCATACGTTGGACTAAAGGTGTGTGTCAGGCCCACGTGGCTGGCGCCCAACCTTTAGTCCCGGTTTGTGTTACAAACCGGGACGCATGCCCCCTACCAACCGGGACGCATGCCTCCAGCCCCCGTGCTCGCTCAAACCGGGACGCGTGCCAGCATTAGTCCCGGTTCGTGGCGGAACCGGGACTAATGCTGTTAGGAGGCATGAACGGATAGCCTCTTTTCTACTAGTGTATATTCAGATTCAAGGCAATGAGGCTAACCTAAGCTAATTATAAAACTTCAAAATACACAGAGTATTTTATGATGCTCTGAAATAAGAAACCTTTCATCTAAATTTGGGCATTTAGGAATTTGTACTTCATTTGTATAATATTCTTCAATCTGCACTAAATAATTAATTTACACTAAGTACTACGATGATTTTGCACAAAATGCTTCAGTACTATTATAGCACAACTTGGCAGGCGGTAGGTGTTGGAATTATGCCCTAGAGGCAATAATAAAGATGTTATTATTATAATTCTTGTTCATGATAATGTTTATATTCCATGCTAGAATTGTATTAAGCAGAAACTTTAATACTTGTGTGGTTTGTAAACAACACCGTGTCCCTAGTACGCCTCTATGGACTAGCTCATTGATTAATGATGGTTAAGGTTTCCTAACCATAGACATGAGTTGTCAATTAATAATGAGATCATATCATTGGGAGAATGATGTGATGGACAGACCCAAACTAAGCGAAGCAATTAGATCGTGTCATCGTGTTCATCTTTGCGAAGCTTTTCTTATGTCAAATATTGTATTCCTTAGACCATGAGATAATACAACTCCCTGGTATCGGAAGAAAGCTTTGAGGTCATCAAACGTCATCCTATGAGAGGGTGATCATAAAGGTGTCTCTTAGGTGATCGGAAAGTATCTGTTGGGTTGTATGTATCGAGATGGGATTTGTCCCTCCCAAGTCGGAGAGATATACTTCGGGCCCACTCGGTAATCGATATCAACACCGCTTGCAAGCATGTGGTTAAGGAGTTAATCACAAAGTGATATCGGATTACGGAACGAGTAAAGTACTTGCTGTGAACGAGATTGAACTAGGTATGACGGTACCGACGATCGAATCTCGGGCAAGTAAAATATCGCGAGACGAAGGGAATATATATATGGGATTGATTGAATCCTGGCATCGTGGTTCATCCGATATGATCATCGATGAATGTGTGGGAGTCAATATGGGTTTCCAGACCCTGCTGTTGATTATTGATAGAAGATCATGTCCGCATATTCTCGAACCCGCAGGGTCACACACTTAACGTGTCTCGATGCTAGGATAGATTGGATAACTGGTTTATGAGTTTTTGTTCGGAGTCTCGGATGGGATCCGGGACATCAAGAGAGGTTCCGGAGTGGTCCGGAGAATAAGATTCATATAAGGCAGTGCAGTTTTTGGAGTTCGGAATTGTTCCGGGTTAATCGGTATTGTACCGAAAGCTTCTAGAACCTTCCAGAAGGGGACCAACGTGGCCCCACCTTCCGAGAGGGGGCTTGGGCCTATGAGGGAGTGCCCTGGCCGCATTGGGCCAGGGGCACAAGGCCCCATAGGGCCCAGCCGGCCAAAGAGGGTTTAAACCCTAGATAGAGCTTCTAGAAGGGGGGTTTCCTTGCCCCCCACTCTTCCTCCTTGGGGCCGCCGGTTTGGGCTTGGGGGAGGGGCTAGGGCTGCGCCCCCCCTCTATATAAAGAGGGGTGGGGTAGCACCACCCCCTTACACCTTCCCGTCCAACCCTAGCCGCCCTGCTGCCCTCCTCTCTCCCTCCCGACTGCTTGTAGGCGAAGCCCTGCTGCAGAAATTCTCCACCAATTGCACCGCGCCGTCGCGTTGTAGATCCAAACCATCTCTCCACCATACTTGCTGGACCAAGGAAGGATGAGACGTCGAGGTGCTGCACGTGTGCATCTCACGGAGGCACCGCCACTTGTGGTGCTAGATCGGATCGGATCGTGAGGAGGAGAAGCGAGTACGACTACATCACCCACGTTCCGACAAACGTTCCGCTGTGCGAATCTTCAAGGGTATGAAGATCTAATCCAATCTCTCCCGTTGTTTGCATCTCCTAGATTAGATCTTGGCTTTCCCTCTGTTCGCATCCGTAGAAAATTTTGATTTACTATACCGCGAAACCCGTCAGTGGTATCAGAGCTAGATCTATGCGTAGATGTGTTTCACGAGTAGAACGCAACATGGTTGTTGCGGGCGTTGATGTTTTCTGTTGCAAGCCTCTTGTTTGTGTTCTTCTTATGACGCGGGATAGTGAGATTGAAGCGGTCCAGGCCAACCTTACGCGACGTCGTTCGCGAGACCGGCTCCGCACTTGACGTGTGGCTTGTTCCACACATGCGGCTGGTGGATGTCAGTTTCTCTCACTATAATTGTCATGGGATTAACACCGGAGTTTGGCAACCATAATATCACCGTTGTGGCTTTCCGTAGGTAAGAATCGTTCTTAGCATCTACTCCCATAAGCCACGTAAAACATGCAACAACAAAGTAGAGGCGTCTAACTTGTTTTTGCAGGGAGTGTTTTCTGTGATATGGTATGGCCCAAGATGTGATGTGTATATTGTATGCGATGATCATGTTTTGTAATGTTTCACGACTTGCATGTCGATGAGTACACAACCGGCAGGAGCCATATGGTTGTCTTTATAATTGTGTATGACCCGCGAGTCAACTTCTTATACACCATGTAATAGCTTTACTTTATCGCTAAGTAGTTAGCAATAGTTGTAGTTGCTATTCCTGGTGGAGGCAATCATGGTGGAGTGATGGAGATCATGCCGGCATGCACAAGATGGAGATCATTGCGCGAAGATTGGCTATACCATGTCACATAAAGTTATATGCATGTGATGTTTATCCTTTTATGTATCTTATTATGCTTAGATCGCGACGGTAGCATTATAAGATGATTCCTCACTTAAAGATCAAGATAAAAACTGTGTTCTCCCCAATTATGCACCGTTGCGAAAGTTCGTCGTGTCCAAGCATCACGTGATGATCGGGTGCTATAGACTCTACGCTCACATACAACGGGTGCAAGCCAGTTTTGCACACGCGGAAATACTTGGGTTTGACTTGACGAGCCTAGCATGTACAGACATGGCCTCGGAACACATGAACCGAAAGGTTAAGCATGAGTCATATGAATGATATGATCGACACTTCGTTGTCCACCATTGAAACCACATCTCTTCTCGCGAAGATCGGATTAGGTGTGGTGAATTTGGATCCTGTTCACTAAACAACTTGAGGGATGTTGAATTTAGTGGGAGTTCATCTAGTAATTTGATTAAAAGTTGAACTAGTTATCATGAACATAGTCTAATTTGTACTTGCAAATATTGTAGATCACATGGCTAAGTTCAACTTCAACTTCAACGTTTTTGCTGAGAAAGAAAAGCTTAAGAACAATGGGTCTAACTTCACCAATTGGTTCCGCAATTTGAGAATCATTCTCTCTGGCGGTCAAAAGGACTATGTCCTTGAGAAAGCATTAGGTGACGCCCCTGCTGCTACTGCGCCGGCTGATGAGAAAGCTGTCTATCAGTCGCGCAAAGATGATTATGGTGTGATTAAGAGCACCATGTTGTTTGCTATGGAATCGGACCTTCAAAATCGTTTTGAAGACTATCCCGGGCCCTTTGAGATCCTTGAGGAACTGAAAACCATGTTTCAGACTCAGGCCCGTTCTGAGAGATATGAGATCTCTGAGAGATTCTTTAACTGCAAGATGGAGGAAGGGAGTTCCGTTAGTGAGCACGCCATTAAGATGTCGGGCTACACTCAACGCCTTGAGCAACTGGACTGCAAGTTTCCAGAGGAGCTCAAGATTGACAGGGTTCTGCAATCACTCCCTCCCGGCTACAAAAGTTTTGTAGTGACTCACAATTAGATTGGTTCCACTGATACGATCACCGAGCTCTTCGCAAAGCTAAAGGCTGCGGAAGTGGACATCAAGAAGGATAATCATGTGTTGATGGTCAACAAGCCCTCCTTTAAGAAAGGTAAGGGTGCAAAGAACCCCTTCAAGAAAGTCGGCGGCAAGCACGTTGCCCCTGCTGAGAAGAAGCTCAAGTCTGGTCCTAAACTAGACACTGAGTGCTTCTATTGCAAGGACAAGGGTCACTGGAAGCGCAACTGTCTGAAGTACTTAGCGGACAAGAAGGCTGGCACCATCAAAGGTATATTTGATATACATGTTATTGATGTTTTCCTTACTAGCCCTCGTTGTAGTGCCTGGGTATTTGATACCGATTCAGTTGCTAATATTTGTAACTCGAAACAGGAGCTACGGAATAGACGGCGGCTTGCGAGGGATGAGGTGACGATGCGCGTTGGCAACGGATCAAGAGTTCATGTGATGGCCGTCGGCACGCTCTCCTTAGTTTTACCTTCGGGATTAGTTTTAAACCTTAATAAGTGTTATTATGTGCCTGCGTTGAGCATGAACATTATTTCTGGATCGTGTTTATTGCAAGACGGTTATTCATTTAAATCGGAGAATAATGGTTGTTCTATTTATATGAGTAACATCTTTTATGGTCATGCACCTATTGTGAATGGTTTATTTCTTCTAAATCTCGAAAGGGATGAAACACACATCCATAACATTGAGGCTAAGAGATGCAAAGTAGATAGTGATAATACTACTTATTTGTGGCACTATCGTCTAGGTCATATTGGTGTAAAGCGCATGAAGAAACTCCATTCTGATGGACTTTTGGAGTCTCTTGATTTTGAATCATTTGACACATGCGAACCATGCCTCATGGGCAAGATGATCAAAACACCGTTCTCCGGTATGATGGAGCGAGCAACGGACTTGTTGGAAATCATACATACCGATGTATGCGGACCGATGAGTGTTTCGACACGCGGTGGATATCGCTATTTTCTCACTTTTACCGATGACTTAAGTAGATATGGGTATATCTATTTAATGAAACATAAATCTGAAACATTTGAAAAGTTCAAAGAATTTCAGAATGAAGTGGAGAACCATCGTAACAGAAAGATTAAGTTTCTACGATCCGATCGTGGGGGCGAATATTTGAGTTATGATTTTCTCACGCATCTTAAAGCAAGCGGAATTGTTTCGCAACTCACGCCACCCGGAACACCACAGCGCAATGGTGTGTCTGAACGCCGGAATCAAACCCTATTAGATATGGTCCGATCAATGATGTCTCTTACTGATTTGCCGTTATCATTTTGGGGTTATGCATTAGAAACCGCTGCATTCACTTTAAATAGGGCACCATCTAAATCCGTTGAGACGACACCGTATGAACTATGGTTTGGTGCTAAACCTAAGTTGTCGTTTCTTAAAGTTTGGGGATGCGAAGCTTACGTCAAGAAGTTGATGCCAGAAAAGCTCGAACCCAAAGCGGAGAAATGCGTCTTCATAGGATACCCTAAGGAAACTATTGGGTATACCTTCTATCACAGAACTGAAGGCAAAGTGTTTGTCGCAAAGAACGGTTCCTTTCTGAGAAGGAGTTTCTCTCGAAAGAAGTGAGTGGGAGGAAAGTAGAGCTAGACGAGGTTATTGAACCTTCTCTTGAATTGGAGAGTAGCGCAGCACCTGAAATTGTTCCAGTGCCGCCTGCACCAACAATAGAGGAAGCTAATGACAAGGATCATGAAGCTTCGGACGATGCTGCTACTGAACGTCGCAGGTCGACAAGGTCACGTGCCCCTCCTGAGTGGTACGGCAACCCTGTCTTAACTGTCTTGTTAGTAGATGACAGTGAGCCTGCGAACTATGAGGAAGCGATGATGAGCCTAGACTCTGAGAAATGGCTAGAAGCCATGAAATCCGAATTGGGATCCATGAGCGAAAACCAAGTATGGACTTTGGTGGACCCTCCTAGCGACCGAAAGGCCGTTGAGTGCAAATGGATCTTCAAGAAGAAAACGGATGCGGATGGTAATGTTACCGTCTATAAAGCACGGCTTGTTGCAAAAGGTTTTCGACAAGTTCAAGGTGTTGACTACGATGAGACTTTCTCTCCCGTAGCGATGTTTCAGTCTATTCGGATTTTATTAGCAATTGCTGCGTTTCATGATTATGAAATATGGCAGATGGATGTCAAGACTGCGTTCCTCAATGGCAACATTGATGAAGAGTTGTATATGATGCAACCCGAAGGTTTTGTCGATCCTAAGGATGCTATAAAGTATGCAAACTTCAGCGTTCCATTTAAGGACTGAAGCAAGCGTCTTGGAGTTGGAACCTTCGTTTTGATCAAGTGATCAAGAGCTTTGGATTTGTTCCAAATTGCTACGAAGCTTGCATCTACAAGAAAGTGAGTGGGAGCTCGGTGACGTTTCTGGTACTATATGTGGATGACATATTGATTATCAGAAATGACATCAACATGCTTAACGATGTGAAGAGTTATTTGAACAAGTGTTTTTCAATGAAAGACCTAGGTGAAGCTGCTTATATATTGGGCATCAAAATCTATAGAGATAGACAAAGACGCCTGATAGCTTTAAGCCAGAGTACATACCTAGACAAAGTTCTAAAAAGGTTCAGAATGGATAAGGCAAAGAAAGGTTCAGTGCCTATGTTGTCAGGTAAGATATTGAGCAAGGCTCAGTGTCCAGCTACGGTAAATGATAGGGAAGCTATGAGCAAAGTGCCTTATGCCTCGGCCATAGGTTCTATCATGTATGCCATGCTGTGTACTAGACCGGATGTGTCCAATGCTCTTAGTTTGACGAGCATATATCAAAGTGATCCAGGAGTGGAACACTGGACAGCCGTGAAGAACATCCTAAAGTACCTAAATAGGACTAAAGAAATGTTCTTAGTCTATGGGGGTGATGAACAGCTCGTCGTAAAAGGTTACGTTGACGCTAGTTTTGATACCGACAAGGATGATTCTAAATCTCAGACAGGATACGTGTATATTTTGACTGGAGGAGCTGTGAGCTGGAGAAGCTGCAAGCAAAGCGTGATCGCAGGATCTACAGTAGAAGCGGAATACATGGCTGCTGCAGAAGCGTCAAGTGAAGGAGTTTAGATCAGAAACTTCATCACTGACCTTGGCGTGGTTCCAAGTGCATTGGACCCACTGGAGATATTGTGTGACAACACTGGTGCCATAGCACTCGCTAAGGAACCAAGATATCATCCAAAGACCAAGCATATCAACCGCAAGTTTCATATAATCCGAGATTATATAGCAGATGGAGATCTGAAGATTAGCAAAGTACATACAGATCTGAATGTCGCAGATCCATTGACTAAACCTCTTCCACGTGTAAAACATGATCAGCACCTCAGTGCCATGGGTGTGAGATTGTTGCCAAATGTAAACTAGATTATTGACTCTAGTGCAAGTGGGAGACTGTTGGAATTATGCCCTAGAGGCAATAATAAAGATGTTATTATTATAATTCCTGTTCATGATAATGTTTATATTCCATGCTAGAATTGTATTAAGCAGAAACTTTAATACTTGTGTGGTTTGTAAACAACACCGTGTCCCTAGTATGCCTCTATGGACTAGCTCATTGATTAATGATGGTTAAGGTTTCCTAACCATAGACATGAGTTGTCAATTAATAATGAGATCATATCATTGGGAGAATGATGTGATGGACAGACCCAAACTAAGCGAAGCAATTAGATCGTGTCATCGTGTTCATCTTTGCGAAGCTTTTCTTATGTCAAATATTGTATTCCTTAGACCATGAGATAGTACAACTCCCTGGTATCGGAAGAAAGCTTTGAGGTCATCAAACGTCATCCTATGAGAGGGTGATCATAAAGGTGTCTCTCGGGTGATCGGAAAGTATCTGTTGGGTTGTATGTATCGAGATGGGATTTGTCCCTCCCAAGTCGGAGAGATATACTTCGGGCCCATTCGGTAATCGATATCAACACCGCTTGCAAGCATGTGGTTAAGGACTTAATCACAAAGTGATATCGGATTACGGAACGAGTAAAGTACTTGCTGTGAACGAGATTGAACTAGGTATGACGGTACCGACGATCGAATCTCGGGCAAGTAAAATATCGCGAGACGAAGGGAATATATATATGGGATTGATTGAATCCTGGCATCGTGGTTCATCCTATATGATCATCGATGAATGTGTGGGAGTCAATATGGGTTTCCAGACCCCGCTGTTGATTATTGATAGAAGATCATGTCCGCATATTCTCGAACCCGCAGGGTCACACACTTAACATGTCTCGACGCTAGGATAGATTGGATAATTGGTTTATGAGTTTTTGTTCGGAGTCTCGGATGGGATCCAGGACATCACGAGAGGTTCCGGAGTGGTCCGAAGAATAAGATTCATATAAGGCAGTGCAGTTTTTGGAGTTCGGAATTGTTCCGGGTTAATCGGTATTGTACCGGAAGCTTCTAGAACCTTCCGGAAGGGGACCAACGTGGCCCTACCTTCCGGGAGGGGGATTGGGCCTATGAGGGAGTGCCCTGGTCGCATTGGGCCAGGGGCACAAGGCCCCATAGGGCCCAGCCGGCCAAAGAGGGTTTAAACCCTAGATAGAGCTTCTAGAAGGGGGGGTTTCCTTGCCCCCCACTCTTCCTCCTTGGGGCCGCCGGTTTGGGCTTGGGGGAGGGGCTAGGGCTGCGCCCCCCTCTATATAAAGAGGGGTGGGGGTGCACCACCCCCTTACACCTTCCCCTCCAACCCTAGCCGCCCTGCTGCCCTCCTCTCTCCCTCCCGACTGCTTGTAGGCGAAGCCCTGCTGCAGAAATTCTCCACCAATTGCACCGCGCCGTCGTGTTGTAGATCCAACCCATCTCTCCACCATACTTGCTGGACCAAGGAAGGAGGAGACGTCGAGGTGCTGCACGTGTGCATCTCACGGAGGCACCGCCACTTGTGGTGCTAGATCGGATCGGATCGCGAGGAGGAGAAGCGAGTACGACTACATCACCCACGTTCCGACGAACGTTCCGCTGTGCGAATCTTCAAGGGTATGAAGATCTAATCCAATCTCTCTCGTTGTTTGCATCTCCTAGATTAGATCTTGGCTTTCCCTCTGTTCGCATCCATAGAAAATTTTGATTTACTATACCGCGAAACCCTTCAGTAGGACTATCATTGTCTGTTTACGAGATGATAACACTGTAAGACGACAAGAATCATTCCTTTGATTACAAGAATAATTTCCCCCCATCCGTGCAATGCTACAAAGCTTGATAAATCCTTCGCTTTTGATTAAAAAGAAAAAGATAAGATAATTTCTGCTCTGCCTAACAGGACTACATTAGTCGAGCGGAGTGTCACTGAGTCCACCCAGCAGCTCGATCTGAAATATCGCATCACAGCGCTCGGCGCCGCCGCCCGCCGGTTGTTCCTGCTCCGGTGCTCGGACTCGCTGTTCGTGTCGTCCTAGTTCGGCGGCGGAAGCTGAGGCACACATTCGGCAAGGCAGCGCATGCCTCACTGCTGCTCCAGTATCCCCCTGCACGTGACGTCGGTCGGCATTTGTTTGACCCAGATCTTGTGGCCTCGGGATACCAGCGTGCATCCATCCTCGCGAAACTTGCATCAGAGCTGCAGAGGAGCATGGCCAGCTAGGCTAGTGGAGCTGATGACGGTGGAGCGCGTGGTGGCTTCATGTCGAAGGTCGTCGCTAGCCGGCGTCGTGCGGGGAGAAGAAAATGGTGGGCAAGTCAGACAAATCTGCAGTAAGAACGCACGCTTGAGAACCTAGCGACAAAAACGAGCTCCACCGACACCAAATCGAGCGCTATTCGACCAAAGGGAGCTCCACCGTGGCCAGATCGAGTGTCCTTGGGACCAAATCAAGCACATGGCCGACGAGCTCGATGGTAAGCCTCTCGAAATCGTTCAGCCCTGAAGCCCTATCCGCCCATAGAGGGTGTCGGCACCGCCAAAGGCAATCAACAGAGCACCTTAGGGCGGGTACTCAGCCATGAGAGGAGTCTCCGTGGTCCCATTCCACCATAGCCTCGCTGGAGGACAGCTAGAGGGCGGTGGAGCCCTGGGCGGCATGGTGGGTCCGGGGTAGGTGGCGGCGTGAGTGTATGAAGAAAGGAAGAGGTGGAACAGGTTGGGCGGTCGCGCGAGCGTGGACTTTTTCTCTTATCACCATACGTTCCACTTGGCGGTGGCAGGGTGGGTAAATACCTTGAATAGACAGGGGCAAAACCGTCTTTTCAAGGCATACGGAAATTTTCAGGAGGGTGACGAACGGTCCCAATCTTTTTAATAGTACAGATTTGCAGGCTCAACCTACGGAAGGCTCATGAAACAACTCAATGTTTCTTTTTACCTTACTACCATGTTGCGGTGAACGTGCTTTATGAATCCAAGTCCAAAGACATTAAATGAGGCGAAACACTAATATCACGTCCTATAACAGAGAAGAGGCGGTTGCGGACGGCTGCGATGATCTTCTACATGTGGGATCTTGGGCGGCGATCCTGGTCTTTTGGCAGCGGTGGTGTTCTCTCAGGAGTAGCGTTCGCATGGGATGGAGATCGTCCTTTCACGGAGATGGGGTTGTTAAAGTTTGATCCAAATTCATTAAGGAGGCTAACTTCTGACGAGCGGAGTGAGACCTCTCGTCGGAGGCTTGGGCTGAAGCGTAGCGGAGTCTAATATTCCATGAGAGAACCAAGCAAATTGATGTCAAGTATCATTATGTTCATGATGTTTTTTGCACAGGTAAATTAAAGATATACAAGATAAACACTTATGATAACCCTGCTGATATGATGACAAAGCATGTTCCTGTTGCTAAGTTTGAGCTATGCTCAAGCTTAGTTGGTATAACTGTTTAGCCCAAGTGGTTGTTGGCGGCGAAAGTGTTTTCTTTTTGTTTCAGGGACATGTTTGTTGTTGATCCTATAAGAAGAAATTTGTCTCAAGGTGAAGTTTGTTAAAGTTTTATCCAAATTTATTAAGGAGGCTAACATCTGACGAGCGAAGAGAGACCCGCGGTACGGATCGTTGAAGACCTAGGTTTTCACCTCTATATAAACCTCTTGTAATCCATCGGCTGGGATAAGTTGCATATGTGAAAATCCCCGGTGTTTGTAAACACTCCCCGATACAGTGAAGTCTCGCTGGCTAGCGCCCATGATTTTTTCCTCTCTTTGTTGGAGAGGTTTTCCCACGCTAAATCTATGTCCACTTGCTGTGATTTCTTTTTTGTTCTTTGTTATTTGCTTCTCGCGATTATAACAGGGGAGGAGCCCTAGTCGTGTGGTGGCGGCGGCCTCCCTTGAGCATCGGTGCGTGAGGTGGAGGCGGCTGCAGTTCTAGGTGAAGGGAATATGCCCGAGAGACAATAATAAAGTTGTTATTATTGTATTCTAAGTATATGAAAGATATTTATTTTGCATGCTATAATTGTATTAAAAGAAAACACGGAGAATATCCAGCGCACGGGAAGCACGATCTATGGAAATGGCGAAGGCAGAAAGAAGAAAGCAAATGGCAAGGGGAAAATTACTTTGATCCCTCTGCGGTATAAAAGGACGAAGAAGATGAAGCAGATCCATTGATTCACATTCCCTAACTCGTGCCCTCCATCGCACCGTACACGTGGCACGAGCCGCCTGAACCATCACGAGCACTTCGCCCACTACGCACGGGAATCGAGAAGACAACGTAATTATCGCGAAAATTACGTGTGAATAGACAAATCCAGGTTAGAAAGTGGGACCCATGACTGTCTCGTCATGTTGCCTCTACTGCCGCATACGGTTGAGCTCACCAAGATCCAGCAATGACATCATCAAAGAAAAAGCTAGCAATGGCAAAAAACTTTTGAATGGACAAAAAAAGTACTTACTTGAGTCTGTGACTCAACCAACTACTCGGAGGCTACTCCTATCAGGAGCACTGGTCGCGCACCTGAGAAATTGGCATGGTTCCTGTGTTAGTTGAAACACTTCTTCAAAGCTTCAAGTCCTTCCTTGAGTCTGTGACTCTACTACAGACTCGGGGGCTACTCCCATAGGGAGCGCTAGTCGTGCATTCGAAAAATGCAATGGCATTGATGTCATCCGCAAAATTAAAGTCTCCGTTCAAGTCTACGACTCGAAAGGACACTCGGGGGGCTATTTCCATAGGGAGCGCTGGTCACGCACCTATGAACTCTTCGAATGAGATCCTTCGGATCCTCTATGACAAAAGAGAAATTCACATTGGCAACTTTTCCCAAATTAATGCTAAGTGAGATACTGTCTCCTTGGTCACCCGAAACACCTCTATGGTGATAAATTTTCGGATGTTGTGTCTACGACAAAAAGATAAGACCTACATATATCATCTGATGGACTGTCAACGCACCTGACCGCGCTCTGCTATTAACATTCCGTACCACATGCATGATGAAAAATCCCGACGGACGCGTTGGGTATATAACTTAAAACACTGGAATTTGACTCTTGTAAGACCCCTGCGGTCTGAGTCAAATTACACCAGTATTCTTCAGGATTTGAGTCCGGGGACTAGAGTCCGAAGTAGATCGTGTTGTTTTGTCCAAAGACAGTTAACTGACTCTAATCTGTCGGGCGAGTCAGGCGCACATATCAACAATCCCTATGAACTAACGCATTGAATCAAAACTTGTTCTGATGAAAGCACCCAAAAGGCTTAAGAGTATCCAATCGAATCTGCGATTCGACTAAACACTCAGGGGATACTAACATGGGTATGCCCTACGGGTGCCTAATGTTAGCCTACTCGGTATCTGATATGTCAAAAACGTATCTATAATTTTTTATGCTCCATGCTTGTTTACTATCTACTTTGCTTTGTTTTGTCTACATTTTGAGGTGTTTTTATATCTTTTCTAGAACTAACCTATTAACAAGTTGCCACAGTGCTAGTTGCATGTTTTCTTCTGTTTTTAGTTCCAGAAAGGCAGAAAATCAATATTCTCGGAATTGGACGGGACAAAAGCCAAATTCAATATTTTACCGTGGGGGACACGAAGTCGAGACGAGAGACGGAGAAGCGCACCAGGGCGGCCAGACCCCCCTAGGCACGGGTGGGCCTACCCCACGCCTGGGTAGGGTGTGGGGCCCCTGGACGCCTCCCAGCCTCGCCTCTTCGCCTATAAAAAGCCCCCGATGCATAAACCCTAGGCACCCGATCAAAACTCCACGAAACATTCTATAGCCGCCTCCACTATCGTCCCTAGATCGGGGGATCTGAAGCTCTTCCCGGCACCCTACCGGAGGGGAGATCATCTCAGAGGCCTTCTTCTCCGGTATGATGCATGAGTAGTTGCGGTGACCCAGCATACCACTACATGATGTAGTACACTATAGTCGTTGACATAACACCAATAAAACACCGTTTCACTAGTATTACATCCCTCAGAGTGGTACAACAGAAACACAGCAGGTCCAAGACATGACTATAGGTTACAACTCAACTCTTTACACAAGATCCAGAGAACACACTAGGTAAAAAAGAGAGAAATAAACTTCTTACAAAGAAGAATCATAAATAAACAACTCAAAAACTATCATATTGATAAGACTAGTATCTGAACTATTGGTCTGGCATTGATGCTATCGCAATACACTAAAGAAATAGGTTCTATGGCTAGAGATTATATTCCTATATAATCAGTGACTTCGTCTTCACTTGAATTGATGTATATGTTGACTTCATTGAAGAACTTTGGCTTCTGGTGTTGGTTCCTAGAGCATAACTTGATGTAGACATCGTCTGTATTGGCTTTAGAACCTAGCAAGGGTTAAGAAGATACGTTGAGTACGAGCATACTCAACAAGTTCACTAGAAAAGGAGTGTTTGATGCACTATATCTACAGCCACAGACCATAGGTCATAGGCAATGCAAGTTTTCATAAACATTTCTTCAAAGGTGGCTTTTATTCTTAAAAGCTATGTCCTTTAGCCTTCACGAGTTTACCAGAACTTTCATGGAGTTCCTTTCCCGCCGTGTTCATAGCTCCTTTTCGGAATAGGGAGTAATAAGTTACAGTTCTTACACTCTGCAGAGGTGCGTCACTTTACCCATGAGAGACCTTAGGTTTTGTTGCACAGCCGGGAGTATGTCCCCATTCAAACTTCCTCGGTTTGAGGCCCAACCTAAGATCCAAGCCAATCACTACCTTCTCCGTGACCCCGCATGTCTCCTCGGTGTACACCAACCCACCTATTGAATTACGACAATTGGCAGTACAGACGTTCAGATGCCGGAACTATCGTGGGACGTTGAGGGTTCCCACCCATATGCGGCATATCCTCTACGAATTTCCAATTAATATGCATGCTACGAGTGAAAACAGCCATGACCCGCACATCCAGCTCCATGCGAGAGGGAAAATATACAGTTGACTTCTCCGTCCCATTCCAAATCTCATGGTCAACGCGTAATATATGGCGCAAGAATCAATGGCGACATTGGTTGTTAAGTCCTAGATAATATGTTCCTTTACCACCGGAACTTTCATAGTAGTTTATTACCTCATGGTAAATAACCTATAATCACATTATTATGAAAATAGTGTTTTCTGACCTTTTTCAAATACAGGTGATGACAACACTAGATTTGCAAAATACTTTATAGAAAATAATCAAAGGACATGAGCAAGTGTGAACTTGCCTTTTGTGATTGCAAGATTATGCACTCACGGTCTTCAAGAGAATATAAGATCCAATATCTGAAATCAGCATCATTGGTTTGGTAAGGACTAATGTTTAAAGAAGCAAGATGCTATTATGCATAAGTAATGTAATGCAATTTCATAAACTTGAATCCTGGAATAAGCGTTGATCTAGAGTTTGGATGCTGGAAGTGGTTCCTTTAGAATGTGTTGTACTTTTAGATATGCTTTAAACTTGTGATTCTTATTAAGGCTTGTGAGTGTGTGAAACAACATGTATTTACAATATCATACAACAATAAGATACACAATGGTGGAATGCTATTCAAAAGATTGCTTATATAAGAATTATTGTTTGAAGTGGCAAAAAGAATAACATTTGAAGAAAATATTTCTTTACTAAGGTTTAAACAACCCTTATAGCTTTTGGAATATGATTGATAGAATATGATTGATGTTGTTTGTGTTTGATTGAATAGTTTGGATTTGAGATGCTTTAGGTCTTAGTTAAAACGGACCAAAGTTAACTATAAAACCAATAATAAAGTCTTTAGCATTATATTTAAAGTCTTGCGTACTAAAGTTAACTTTAAAGGCATAGATGGATTTAAGGTGTAATGCTTATGATATTGTACTTGCTCATCTTATAATATTTCCTTCAAATTATTTAAGAGTGGCATTACTTCTATTTGAGTAGTGGTTTCTTAATTTTATAATGGAATAGAAATTTTTATCTCTTTATAAATGAGTGGTTAGAGTTTGTAAACAAAGAAGTAATATTACTTAACTACTTATGGATTTACTATAGTGTGGTGATATGTTTATAAACTTGTAGTTGAATTAATGGAAAAGAATTTATTTGGTTGCAAACTATATTTGAAGATTTTGTATTGGATAAGAATCTTCTTTTAAAAGGTATTCTATACTTATGGTGGAATTATAATTCACTAAGATTGTTTTTAAAATGTGTTGAACCATTTTGTTTTCATACACTCAATATTTAAGACTAGTATTACTTATTAGACCTAAATTGGCAATTTTAGAAATATTAACAAATTTTATTTACCCTTATATGAATTAACAACCTAGGAGATAGATTTAAATTCAAGTTATTAAAATATTTAAAAAATTATTTAACTCAAAAGTGGAATATTATATTTTTAACATGTAGGTATTATTTTTGTGATCATTTTGGTATATTACATTTATTTTTGTGATTTATAAATAATAAGATATGATGTTTATAAGATTTATTACTTTATAAATACTTAATAAATAATAGATATTTCATTAAGTGAAATAATAATACATGATTATGGTATTAAGTTATATTTCTTATTTTTCTAAGAATTTTGATATATTATTTATATTTTTAAAATTTACCAATATTAAAACATGGATTTTCAAAGTTTTAATACATATAAAATCTTTATTAAATAATAATATTTAAATTGTTGACATAATAATGTTTAATAATAGTTTAATGTTATATATTTTATTTTTCTGAAAAAATTTCATATATAAAACATATTTTTCTGAATTATGAAACATAAGTTATTAAATTTTTAAGATTTAATCATTTTCAGAAATTGTTAAACTTATTTACTGCGTCACTGCTGACATCATCTCCTCTCTTATACTTTCTATACTGCACCCTAACCTAGCCCCTAGTCGCTGACTGGTGGGGTCGTTGCCATGCCACATGCCACATGGGCATGGACCAGGTCAAACGATTGACCGGTTTGACTTCACGTCAACCAGGCGTCACTATGACGTTAGCCCGCCGGTGACGCATAGACGGCGAACGGCAGCGACGTTCTGGCGATATCTAGCGAATGCAACAACTCTGGTTCGAACGAGTGCACTACGGGGAAGCGAATAGTAGTGGCGCCGCTAGTATATGGTCACCGGAGAATGACCGGCGATGAGCTCGCACGGCGACGCTTGCAGGCGACTATGTAGGCAGCAATACAGGAAGCGATTGAAGCATTGGGGCATACTGGGAGACTCAGTAACTCACCAGAAGCGCGACGGTGTAGTCGGCGATGCGAGTTGTTGCCGGAATCAATGGGGACGGCGGCAGAACCCATCGGAGATGGAGGTGACGATTGGCGTGATTAGAGTTTCTTAGGCTTGTATTTCGTGGGGCAATCGAACCAGACGTTCAAGTGGATCTCAATTGTGGGATTAGTGGTTAAAGGGGAGCTCGGAATCAACGACAACTCCGGCGAGGTCAAAACTAGGTTTTCGGTGAAGAAGTGGAAAACGGGATAGAGAGCGTCCAAGGGGGAAATGAGGATTAGGACGAGCAGGGACGTCGCCATGGCCTCCTTATCCTCACCTGGCGACAGCGGCGTGTATCTTGATGCAAAGACGACGGCGGACAGTCCCGGCATCGCCACCGAGTTACTTCCAGCTGGAGGAAGACGACGAAGGTCGTTTGCGGAAAACCCCCTGGAACTTTCTTGACTCGATCCGCAGTCCTTCTTCGGTCCCACCCGTCAGCCAGAGATATTTACTGAGTGTTGTCCTTACTGGGCTGCTATTGGGTTGTTGTTAGTTCCTCGTGAGCAACAGATAGAGAAGAAAGAAAATGGGCCATGACCAGGAACTGGGCTAACCTGTTCCTCTTCCTTTTCTTTTATATTTTTTATATTCTATTTTATTTTCTTTATTTAAGCAATTGTTTTGAATTTTCTTTATAGAATTCCTTTGTTGAATACTAGCAGCAATAATAAATTTATTTAAAACCATTTTGTGAACTTTTATTATATAAAGTTATACTTCTTAATTTTCTTTATATATATATTCTTCTAATATTTGGTAAGAGCCTTTGTTATTAATTTTATTTCCATAATAAACCATGGATTTATTATAGGATATTTCCTTATTTATTTATAAAATTTGGTTTTAATTAACTTATAGTTTGGAGAAAATTTAATATAATGATCCTATATCATTATTTGATGCATGATATTCTAAGGAATTAATATGGTTAATATTATTCTCATGAATCTATGAAATAGCAATGTATATATTTTATTACAACTAACATATGAGTTAAGGTTTGAATTGAAAATGCTTACCATAAGTCCTTAGGAGATTTAAAATTATCGCATTTCTTTTATAAGCATGGGTAAAGATTAATGGTTAAGTCATATATTCCTCCTATTTATGATCTTTAATGATATCACCCTTTAAAATAGAATTTATTATCTGGAATGAATTATGAGGGAGAATTGATAACTATAGTTTCTACGCATATATGATTTTATAGTTTAGAAGTGACAAAGATATGCTTAAGTTGTTTGCTATAGGAAAATATTCCTATAAACCAATAAGAAATAGGATGATAGATCAAACAAATAAGATGGATATTAAACTTGATTATAGATTTAAGGTTGAGTGTTTTCCCAAGAATTCCTATCTTCCATATTCTATAATTCTGGACTTCTAATTAAGGAATTCCTTTCCTAAATATTCTACTTCTCCATATTCATCACCATGTGTTCACATGATGAGCTTTGCTTCACGAAAATATTCCTATCAATAACTTCTCCTCCTAAATCCATTTGTAAATCCAATGAGCTTGACACTAAATATTTTCATAATCTTTTCATATCTATACTTGGTTATATCAAAGTACTCTGATAATGATATCCTCTAATCCATTAAGGAATTACTTCTAACTCCATTTATACACTTCTTTTATCTTCATCACTAATATTATTCCAATAGATGTATAAATCAAACTACTCTCCTCAAAATCTTACAATCCTTTAAGAGGAATAACACTACTTCAATAACTCCATGCTACACTAGCCTTAGCTTAATCATACTATCTTATATTACTTAACTCTAGTAACTCATACTCCAACCTCACATTATATTAATGTGACTTGTAATGACTAATTTAGGATAATATATCTATACTAGGGTTCAATCATGCTCTATCCACCAATGTCACTAATACATGATATAAGCATTCAATCTTGGTGACTAAAGCATGATCATTAAAAACCTTTGATCATTTATGGATTAGGTTTCCAGTTGGCTAATCAAGGCTTTCATCAATACAACATTACAGTTATATTATAATTATTTTCTCAGTATCTCTTACTGAGTAGAAGATATTATTCTTTGACTAAATCTACTTGATCCAATAAGATTACTCCTAGTAACTATCTTCAGGATTCATCCTTGTAATCTTATTTATCACCATATAATTATAGGTTCCATATAACTCTTCTATCATTTCAGGAGTGAGTTAACTCCATCAATTATTACATTGGTCTGAATCTCTTTCAACACTCCCATCCTATAGATGATATCTAAATCTAGCATTACTATTTACCCCTTCTTACTTATTTCTTTATAGGCCTTAAGTGAATGCTATGATATGGTCAAGAGTTGATAGATCAAGTATTGATAGATTAAGAATTGGTGAATCAATAGTTGATTACTCAACATTGATGAACAACAGATATTGAGATAGGATTCCATAAGGATTGATATGGAAAGAAAGATATATGGTAAATGATCTTGACTTGGTTTCTTTCCTACTCAATCTCACTAAAGAGTTAAGGTCAGGTATTACCATGATACTCATGGTATAAACATATGAGATTAAGATAGATAAAAATTCAATTGTTACATTCCTAATTACTTAAGTTATGTTTATAACTTGGTATTCACAAGTTGTGTAATGAATGATAAGATATGATTACTTAAGGATCAAATATAAATCATTAAGTAATGTTTTAGGGTTTAACTTCTACTACATTTGATCTACCCTTAGATCTAATCTCCTTTACCCAAAATAAGGTTTTAGCAAAGGTCATATTGAAACTTATCGCAGTCAACTGGATGATCTACTTCAATTCCATCAAGTTGAGAGAAGCTTCATTCACTTTGACAAGTTTTATTCAAAAGTGCGAAAATTATTCGGATTTTCTATGCATGAATGCAATGCACACATCTGGGTTCAGCTTATTTCTAAGCTCTAATGCTGGGATGTTACAATAGTTCCACCTTGGACTATGGGTCCTTGTAGTATCTAGATGGTTGTATCTCCTCCTTGTGCTTTCATGTATAGATCTTGTGAGCTCCGTTGATCATCAAGATCTAATCTATTTGTATTCATGCATGTTGTGTTTGCGGGGATCCGATGGATATTGAGATTACTATGTCAGATTGATTAATGCTTTTGTCTATTTGATACTATCATGTTTGTGCTATTTGTGATCTTGCATGCTCTCTGTTGTTAGTAGCTATCTTGGCCAAGTAGTTGCTAGTGAGTCCAAGAGGGGGTATTTATGCTCAATGGTGGGTTCATGCCTCTAGTTTCCAAGGGAAGTGATAGAAATCTCTTTGGTTGTAGATGTGCTGTTGCTACTAGGGAGAAAACAACGGTCTCTTGTTCATGGAACAAGTGGATTGTTTACCTTACACACTTTGCTTAAAGCAGTTGTTTGTTGCTTGTAACTTAATACTAGAGGGGGTTCGGATGATAACCTGAAGGTGGACTTCTAGTCATAGATGCAGTTGGATGGCGGTCTATGTATCTTGTTGTATTGCCCAATCAACCTCATAGGATCTTTCTAACTAGTAATTGCATTGTTATGCCTTGCTCAGTTCCTGTCAATTGCCCCGCTGTAATTTGTTTACCCTTCATGCCATGTTGTTTATCTAAGGAGAGCACCTCTAGTGAACTATGGACCCCGGTCCAATCTTTACCATTGATACATCTTCCACTGTTATTTGTTTACTTGCTGCAGACCATTATCTTCCACACCATACGTTTAATCCTTTGTTACAACAAACCGGTGAGCTTGACAACCTCACTGATTCGTTGGGGGCAAAGTCTTGAGTCTGTGTTATGCAGGTTTCTGTGTTGCTTGCAACACCTGTGTGACGTTTCCTTTCTCCTACCGGTTCGATAACCTCGGTTTCTTACTGAGGGAAAACTTGCTGCTGTGCTGCTTCACACCCTGCTCTTGGGGTTCCCAACTGGCTTCATGTTAGCCATCAAGCTTTTCTGGCGTAGTTGTCGGGGAATAAAGAAGCTCCCACGTAAACAAGGCGCCATTAAGGAGTCATCAACAAGTTTTCTTGCGCCGTTGCCGGGAAGGCTAAGGACGTCTTCATAAGGGGATTCCTCCACTTCCTTTCTCTTTACTTTTTTTAGTTTGCTTGGTTTTGTTTGCCTCTTTTCAAAAACTCCAAAAAATTGGTCTAGTTTGGTTTGCTTTCTTTATTCAAAAACACAAAAAAAATTAGTTCCTGCTCTAGCTGTTGCTGCTGTTTTTGGCTTGCTCACCTTTGCCAAAATGAACTCTGCTAAGAACACCAAGTTGTGTGACTTCACTAGCACAAACAACAATGATTCCTTATCACTCCTATTGCTCCACCTGCTCCTGATGCTACCTTTTATGAAATTAAGCCTGCTTTGTTGAATCTTGTGATGAGAGAGCAATTTTCTAGTGCTAGTTCTGATGATGCTACTGCCCATCTCAATAATTTTGTTGAACTTTGTGAGATGCATAAGTATAAGGATGTAGATGGAGATATTATTAAGCTCAAGTTGTTTCCTTTCTATTTGAGAGGGAAGGCTAAAGAATGGTTGCTATCCTTGCCTAGAAATAGTATTGATTCTTGGACTAAATGCAAAGATGCTTTTATTGGAATGTACTATACTCCTCCTAAGATTATATCTATGAGAAGTGACATTATGAAATTTAAACAACTTGATAATGAACTTGTTGCTCAAGCTTGGGAAAGAATGAAGTCTTTGGTTAAGAATTGTCCCACTCATGGACTCACTGCTTGGATGATTATCCAGACTTTTTACGCAGGTTTGAACTTCTCTTCAAGAAACCTGTTGGATTCAGCTGCTGGAGGTACCTTCATGGGCCTCACTTTGGGTGCTGCAACAAAGCTCCTTGACAACATGATGGTTAACTATTCTGAATGGCACACTGAGAGAGCTCTACATGGTAGGAAGGTAAATTCTGTTGAGGAAACCTCCTCTTTGAGTGAAAAGATTGATGTTATTATGGCTATGCTTGTTAATGGGAAAGCTCTCTAGATCCTAATAGTGTTCCCTTAGCCTCTTTGGTTGCTCAAGAAGAGCAAGTTGATGTGAACTTCATTAGAAACAACAATTTCAACAATAATGCCTATAGGAATAATTTTGGTAGCAACAACAATTATAGGCCTTATCCTCCTAATAATGGCAATACCTATGGAAACTCCTACAACAATGCTAGAAGTGCCCCCTATGAACTTGAAGTCATGCTCAAATACTTTATTAGTAAACAAACTCCTTTCAACAAGACTATGGAGGAGAAACTTTTAACTATTGAGAAGAATATTTCCTCTTTGTCTGAAGCACAGTCCTCCTTGATTAATAAAATGGCTGCTAAACCTGAAACCATGGAAAATACCTTTGCTACTGCTCATGCCATACAAGTTACTATTAATGAAAATGTTAGGCTGTTAGCTCAACTTCATGCTAAGTGGGAAAGGGAAGCTGAAATTGATAGAAACAATAGTGTGTGCACCATCACTAGAATGGATACCACTAAACCGCAAGAAGCCCCTATTTCTCCTCCTACTTTGCTTAAGCCTATTGAGTCTACTACTAGTGATGCTAATTTTGAATTTGATATAGATGGTTGCAATATTTCTAAAGTGATTTTGTTCCTGCAAAAGCTTGCTAGAAGTCCTGATGCTAGTGATATGCATGTTTCTTTCACTAAGCACATTACAGATGCTCTTGTGAAAATTAAGGAAGAGAAGTTAAAACACAAAACTTCTATTCCTAGGAAAGTAGAAGATAGTTGGGAACCCATTATTAATATGCAAGTGAATGACTTTGATCTCAAAGCTTCATGTGATCTTGGTTCTAGTGTCTCTATTATGCCTAGGAAGATTTATGAAATGCTTGATTTGTCAACTTTGAAAGATTGTTATTTGGATGTCCCACTCAATGATAATGCTAAAAATAAACTCATGGGGAGTATTAATGATGTTATCATTATGGTTAACAATACTTATGTCCCTGTGGATTTCTATGTTTTGGATGTTGAATACAATGCTTCTTGTCCTATTACTTTGGGAAGACCTTTTCTTAGAACTGTTGGTGCCATCATTGATATGAAAGAAGGCACCATTAAATATCATTTTCCATTCAAGAAAGGTATTGAACAATTCCCTATGAGGAGAGATAAGTTGATTTTTGCTCCTCCTTTGAAAGCAAGGTTTGATGCTTCTTCATTTGCAAATACTTGATTCTTCTTACTTCTTGTGCCCAACTTAAAGGCGTTAAAGAAAAGTACTTGTTGGGAGATAACCCAAGAGTTTCCTTGAGTCTTGGAAGTTATTAATTTAGTAATGACCTCTCCTTATCCTTTTTGTTTGCTTTTTTTGCCAAGAATGACCTCTAATGAGAGGGAAGTAAGATTTGGGGAGTTGTTGTCCCGAAACAGATTTATGTCCTCCACCAAAAAAATTCATGAGGAGTCTCTGTAACTCGGATTGAGATGAACATTTACTAACAAATCCCCCAGAATGTTAGCTAACTTTCGTTAGTTCAACACTTTTTGATTTTAGAAAAAGAAGATGTTCGAAAAAATCGGTTTCTACCTACTGGTCTGTTTTGATAGATTTCTGCCATTATTTGCATTTGCTTCTTATTGATTCCTTTTTGAGTTCTCTTTTGGGGAATTGAGCTTTTTGAAGGAGTTACTACAGTAGCTTGTGTTTTTAGTGAAAAAATTTGTTGTTCCAAAGCTAAACCCAAAAGTCTATTATCTTTTGAATACACTAATGTTGCTAATGAAGATTGTGCGAAGTTTTGTATGAAGGAAAAATTTCAGATGTATAGAGAGAATGATGTAATGAGATGAAGAATGGACAAAAGCTCAAGCTTGGGGATGCCACCCCGGTGTCACCCCAAGAAATATCCAAGAGGTACAAACGTCAAAGCTTGGGGATGCCTTGGGCATCCCCTTCTTCATCAATAAAAAGCTCACGTCTGTCTAGACACTTCGTTTTTATTGTTTCATGCACAAGTTGTGTTGTTCTTGGAGCGTCTTAGTTTTCATTTGATTTGCTTAGTTGTTTATTTTGCTTGAATAAAGTAGTTTGGACCCCGTTCTCGCTGTGTTATTTCAAATAAGTTGCTTGGTGTTGGAAAGGAGTAGTAAGTTCTTGCTTGATAAGTGCAAGAGAAGCTTGCATTGACTATGACTTAGACTTTAGCATGACATGCTAGGTTTTGTTTTGACCTTACGCTTAGTGATTATTGTTGTAGCATGTCTTGTTCCAAACAATTGGGATTGCTTAGTGTGCCTTGAAGAAATTATGCGTTGTTTTAGCATGCAAAAGCATAGTATTGTGGTGTTCTCCTTTGATGCTCTGTTTGGGTTGACTTGGCACATGCTCACACCATGTTATGACTATGAACAAGTCACCATAGGCTCTATGAGAATTTAGTCCTTGACTTGTAGTACCACTCTATGCTTTGATTAGTAATGTTTTGTTGCTCTGCATGATTATGGCCATTATTCCTCTCTTAGTTGGTTACTCCCAGTCTTTTGCTAGCCTCCACTTGTATGAGTAAGCTCTACTCATGCTTCCAACTCCCAAGAAACCCAGTTATTCCAAAGTGTCCACTATAAAATCCTATGCATGGTGTGTTACACCATTCCAAGTATATTCTTGTTTTCAGCTATCTTCCAATTAAAAACTATTTTGTTATGTGAAAACTTAGTGATTAAAGCTCTCACGAACTTGATGGCACACTTTATATTCTTTTCCCCTAATAAACTTGAACCATTGTCTCATATATGTTGTATATGCTTGCACTTATACGTTAGAATTATCAGAACCATGCTATCACGGGGAATGTTTTTAACATTGCACTTGTACTTTGTACTCAGTTGATATCATGATCTTTTGTCTATAGATGTCACCGGTGTGAAATAAAGAGGGAACTTGTAAGTCCATGAAGTATGTATTTTGTGTTAGAGAAACGCCTGGGCTGCTAGCCTAAGCCATGCCTAATCATGGTGGAAACTTGCAGCATCACCATAGTGAGCTATCTATGAAGCATCCTCTATAAAAATCTATGCACCTAGTAAATAAAAAGATCGCTCAGATTGATATGTTGGAAACGTATCTATAATTTTTGATGCTCCATGCTTGTTTAGTATCTACTTTGCTTTACTTGTCCACACTTTGAGGTGCTTTTTACATGTTTTCTGGTACTAACCTACTAACAAGTTGCAATAGTGCCAGATGCATGTTTTCTGTTATTTTTGGTTTCAGAAAAGTTAGTAAAGAAATATTCTCGGAATTGGACGGGACAAACGTCAAAGTCAATTACTTTCCGTGGGGAACAAGAAGTCCAGAGGAGAGCCAGAGGGGCCAGACCCACCCCAGGCGCGGGTGGGCCCCACCCCACGCCTGGCTAGGGTTTGGTCGCCCTGGCGGCCGCCTTGGTATCCCCCTTCGCCTATAAGAAGCCCCCGATGCAGAAACCCTAAGGACCCGATCAGAAATCCACGAAATCGTCTGTAGCTGCCGCCACCATCGTCCCTAGATCGGGGGGATCTGAAGTTCTTCCCGGCACCCTGCCGGAGGGGAGATCATCCCGGAGGCCTTCTCTTCCGTATGATGCGTGAGTAGTTCCACCCTGGACTATGGGTCCATGTAGTAGCTAGATGTTTGTATCTCCTCCTTTGTGCTTTCATGTATAGATCTTGTGAGCTCCGTTCATGATCAAGATCTAATCTATTTGTAATCATGCATGTTGTGTTTGCGGGGATCCGATGGATATTGAGATTATTATGTTGGTTTGATTAATGGTTTTGTCTTTATGATTCTATCATGTCTGTGTTGTTTGTGATCTTGCATGCTCTCCGTTGTTAGTAGCTAACTTGGCCAAGTAGTTTCTAGTGACTCCAAGAGGGGGTATTTATGCTCGATAGTGGGTTCGTGCCTCTAGTTTCCAAGGGAAGTGACAATAATCTCTTCGGTTGTAGATGTGCTGTTGCTACTAGGGAGAAAACAACAGTATCTTGTTCATGGAACATGTGGACTATTTACCTTACACACTTTGCTTAAAACAGTTGTCTGTTGCTTGCAACTTAATACTGGAGGGGGTTCAGATGATAACCTGAAGGTGGACTTCTAGTCATAGATGCAGTTGGATGGCAGTCTATGTATCTGGTTGTATTTCCCAATCAACCTCATAGGATCTTTCTGACTAGTAATTGAATTATTATGCCTTGCTCAGTTCCTGTCAATTGCCCCGCTATAATTTATTTACCCTTCATGCCATGTTGTTAATTTAAGGAGAGCACCTCTAGTGAACTATGGACCCCTGTCCAATCTTTACCATTGATACATCTTCCACTGTTACTTGTTTACTTGCTACAAACAACCATTACCTTCCACACCATACATTTAATCCTTTGTTACAGCAAACCGGTGAGCTTGACAACCTCACTGATTCGTTGGGGCAAAGTCTTGAGTTTGTGTTGTGCAGGTCTTCGCGTTGCTTGCAACACCTGTGTGACGTTTCCTTCCTCCTACTGGTTCGATAACCTCGGTTTCTTACTGAGGGAAAACTTGCTACCGTGCTACTTCACACCTTGCTCTTGGGGTTCCCAACGAAGCGCTCCTACATCAACCCAGCTTAGCCAACAAGCTTTGCTGGCGCCGTTGCCGGGGAGGCCAAGGACGTCTTCACAAGGGGAGTCCTTCAGTTTGTTTCTCTTTACTTTGTTTTTAGTTTGCTTTGTTTATCTTGCTTGGTTTTGTTTGCCTCTTTTCAAAAAACCCAAAAAAATAGTCTAGTTTGGTTTGCTTTCTTTATTCAAAAATACAAAAAAATTAGTCCCTACTCTAGCTGCTGCTGCTGTTTTTGGCTTGCCCACCTTTGCCAAAATGAACTCCACTGAGAACACCAAGTTGTGTGACTTCACTAGCACCAACAACAATGATTTCCTAAGCACTCCTATTGGTCCACCTGCTCCTGATGCTACCTTTTATGAAATTAAGCCTGCTTTGTTGAATCTTATGATGAGAGAGCAATTTTCTAGTGCTGGTTCAGATGATCCTGCTGCCCATCTTAATAGCTTTGTTGAACTTTGTGAGATGCAAAAGTATAAGTATGTAGATGGAGATATTATTAAGCTCAAGCCTTTTCCTTTCTCTTTAAGGGAAAAAGCTAAAGAATGGTTGCTTTCTTTGCCTAAAAGAAGTATTGATTCTTGGACTAAGTGCAAAGATGCTTTTATTGGAAAGTACTATCCTCCTGCTAAGATTATATCTATGAGAAGTGACATTATAAAATTTAAACAACTTGATAGTGAACATGTTGCTCTAGCTTGGGAAAGAATGAAATCTTTGGTTAAGAATTGCCTTCTCATGGACTCACTACTTGGATGATTATCCAGACTTTTTATGCAGGTTTGAACTTCTCCTCAAGAAATATGTTGGATTCTGCTGCTGGAGGTACTTTTATGGGGCTCACTTTGGGTGCTGCAACAAGGCTCCTTGATAATATGATGGTTAACTACTCTGAATGGCATGTTGAGAGAGCTCCACATGGTAAGAAGGTAAATTTCGTTGAGGAAACTTCCTCTTTGAGTGAAAAGATTGATGTTATTATGGCTATGCTTGTTAATGGAAAAGCTCCTCTAGATCCTAATAGTGTTCCCTTAGCCTCTTTGGTTGCTCAACAAGAGCAAGTTGATGTGAACTTCATTTTAAACAACAATTTCAAAAATAATGTCTATAGGAATAATTTTGGTAGCAACAACAATTATAGGCCTTATCCTCCTAATAATGGCAATTCCTATGGAAGCTCTTACAATAATGCTAGAAGTGCCCCCTCTGAACTTGAAGTCATGCTCAAGGACTTTATTAGTAAACAAACCACTTTCAATAAGACTATAGAGGAAAAGCTTTTAACTGTTGATAAAAATATATCCTCTTTGCCTGAAGCTCAAACTTCCTTGGTTAATAAAATGGCTGCTAAACCTGAAACTATGGAAAACACCTTTGCTACTTCTCATGCCATACAAGTTACTATTTATGAAAATGTTAGGCTGTTAGATCAACTTCATGCTAAGTGGGAAAGGGAAGCTGAAATTGATAAAAGCAATAGTGTGTGCACTATCACCACTAAACCACAAGTAGTCCCTATTCCTACTCCTACTATGCCTAAGCCTATTGAGACTACTACTAGTGATGCTAAGTTTGACTTTGATATTGATGGTTGCAATATTTCTGAAGTGATTATGTTCTTGCAAAAGTTTCCTAGAAGTCCTGATGCTAGTGATATGCATGTTGCCTTTACCAAACACATTACATATGATTTTGTGAAAATTAAGAAAGAGAAGCTAAAACACAAAGCTTCTATTCCTGGGAAAGTAGAAGATAGTTGGGAACCCATTATCAATATGCAAGTGAATAACTTTGATCTCAAAGCTTCATGTGATCTTGGTTCTAGTGTCTCTATTATGAATAGGAAGATTTATGAAATGCTTGATTTAACACCTTTGGAAGATTGTTATTTAGATGTCCCACTCAATGATAATGCTAAGAAGAAACTCATGTTGAGTATTAATGATGTTCTCATCATGGTTAATAATGCTTATGTCCCTGTGGATTTCTATGTTTTGGATGTTGAATACAATGCTTATTGTCCTATTACTTTGGGAAGACATTTTGTTAGAACAGTTGGTGCCATCATTGATATAAAAGAAGGCACCATTAAATATGATTTTCCATTCAAGAAAGGTATTGAACACTTCCCTATGAGGAGAGAGAAGTTGCTTTTTGCTCCTCCTTTGAAAGCAAGATTTAACGTTAATGCTTCTTTATTTGAAAATACTTGATTCTTCTTGCTTCTTGTGCCTAACTTAAATGCGTTAAAGAAAAGTACTTGTTGGGAGATAACCCAAGAGTTTCCTTAAGTATTGAAAGTTATTACTTCTGTAATGACCTCTCATTATCCTTTTTGTTTGCTTTTTGTGCCAAGAATGACCTCTAATGTGAGGGAAGTAAGATTTGGGGAGTTGCTGTCCCGAAATAGATTTCTGTCCTCCACCAAAAAAAATCACAAGGAGGCTCTATAACTCGGATTGAGCTCAAAATTTACTAAAACATCCCCCATAATGTTAGCTAACTTTAGTTAGTTTAACACTTTTTGATTTGAGAAACAGAAGATGTTCGAAAAAATCGGTTTCTACCTGCTGGTCTATTTTGACAGATTTCTGCCATTATTTGCATTTGCTTCTTATTGATTCCTTTTTGAGTTCTCTTCAGGTAAATTGAGATTTTTGAAGGAGTTACTATAGTAGCTTGTGTTTTTAGTGAAAAGCCTTGCTGTTCCAAAGCTTTGCCAAGGGTCTAATATCTTTTGAATAAGCTAATGTTGCTAATGAAGATTGTGTGAAGTTTTGTATGAAGGCAAAATTTCAGGTGTAAAGAAAGAGTGATGAATGAGATGAAGAATGGACAAAAGCTCAAGCTTGGGGATTCCACCATGGTGTCACCCCAAGAAATATCCAAGAGGTACAAGCGTCAAAGCTTGGGGATGCCCAAGGCATCCCCTTCTTCATCAATAAAAAGCTCAGGTATGTCTAGACACTCCGTTTTTATTGTTTCATGCACAATTGTGTTGTTCTTGGAGCGTCTTAGTTTTTGTTTTATTTGCTTAGTTTGTTTAGTTTGCTTAAGTAGTTTGGACCCCCGTTCTCGCTGTGTTGTTTTGCAAATAAGTTAGCTTGGTGTTTGAAAAGGAGTAGTAAGTTCTTGCTTGAAGTGCAAGAGGAGCTTGCATTGACTGTGACTTAGACTTTAGCATGAAATGCTAGGTGTTGTTTTAGCATTATGCTTAGTGATTATTGTTGTAGCATGTCTTGTTCCAAACAATTGGGATTGCTTAGTGTGCCTTGAAGAAATTATGCGTTGTTTTAGCATGCAAAAGCATAGTATTGTGGTATTCTCCTTTGATGTTTTGCTTGGGTTGACTTGGCACATGCTCACACCATGTTATGACTCTCACAGGTCACCATTAGCCTCTATGATCATTTAGTCCTTGACTTGTAGTACCACTCTTTGCTTTGATTAGTATGCTTTATTACACTGCATGATTATGGCCATTATTGCTCTCTTAGTTGGTTGCTCCCAGTCTTTTGCTAGCCTCCACTTGTATGAGTAAGTTATACTCATGCTTCCAACTCCCAAGAAACCAAGTTATTCCAAAGTGTCCACTATAAACTCCTATGCATGGTGTGTTACACCATTCCAAGTATATTCTTGTTTTCAACTATCTTTCAATTAAAAACTATTTTGTTATGTGAAAACTTAGTGATTAAAGCCCTCACGAACTTGATGGCACAATTTATTCTTTGCCTCTAATAAACTTGAACCATTGTGACAACTTTGTTGTATATGCTTGCACTTATAAGTTATAATTATCAGAACCGTGCTGTCACGGGGAACGTTTTCAACATTACACTTGTACCTTATTGTACTTAGTTGATATCATGTTCTTTTGTATATGGATGTCACCGGTGTGAAATAAAGAGGGAACTTGTAAGTCCATGGAGTTTGTATCCTGTGTTAGAGAAATGCCTGGGATGCTAGCCTAATCCATGCCTAATCACGGTGGAAACTTGCAGCATCACCATAGTGAGCTATCTATGAAGCATCCTCAATAAAAAGCTATGCATATGGTAAATAAAAAGATTGTTGAGATGCTCATTGTCTGCTTGCCTTGTCATTTTAATTATGGGAAAGCTCCTCTATCATGTGCAAGGGGTACCCCCATTGGCGGTTCTCAATGATATGCAAATACTTACAGTGACAAGAACTTACCTGGACCCAAAGTTGAGTATGCATGAGGTGTGCCCCTCGTATTCAAGGGGCATGAGATTGCCAACTTATACTTCGTCAAGCATATACTCTAGCTTTGCCACTTTAACCTTAACCACTTCAAGATGCTTATGATAGGGGCAATGAGGGCTGAAAGCTAACAAGTACCATAATTTTTGGAAGCTCTTTTTAAAACTTGTAATCCCTGCTTCCTTTACAAAAAGGCCTTTCTTCCACCACTATTGAGTCTCCACCTTCTACCTTTAGGCACCATTAAGAGAGTATAGTTGTCATTCCGTGTGCAGTGTCCCAAAGCTTATTAATTGATGCATATTGTGTTATTACTTACTCTTGTGCTACTTGTTTCTAGTCACCCTTGTGAACCTTACAGGTGTCATATGCATTATATTGCTACTCTATGAGGGAAAAGCTGATTACCACTATGCTATGTTTTCTATATGTGAAACAAACAAACGTTTTTCAATGCATGTTATTCAAGATCTTTGTTTGTACCCTTTCATGTTGCATGCTTAGTTACTATGTCCTATTGTTAGAACTTCATCTTTCATGCACATGTTTAGAGTTCTTTGATCCCAGCTTTCAATGCTTGCAAATGGTTGGATCTTTATTGTGAGGGTGCATGTCACCTTAAAATTTATTATGTTTATCACTTACCTACTCGAGGACGAGCAGGAGTTAAGCTTGGGGATGTTGATACGTTGGAAACGTATCTATAATTTTTGATGCTCCATGCTTTTTTAGTATCTACTTTGCTTTACGTGTCCACACTTTGAGGTGCTTTTTACATGTTTTCTGGTACTAACCTACTAACAAGTTGCAACAGTGCCAGATGCCTATTTTCTGTTGTTTTTGGTTTCAGAAAAGTTAGTAAAGAAATATTCTCGGAATTGGACGGGACAAACATCAAAGTCAATTACTTTCTGTGGGGAATAAGAAGTCCAGAGGAGAGCCAAAGGGGCCGGCTAGAGGGGCCAAACCCACCCTAGGCGCGGGTGGGCCCCACCCCGTGCCTGGCTATTGTTTGGTCACCCTGGCGGCCGCCTCGGTCTCCCCCTTTGCCTATAAGAAGCCCCCGATGCAGAAATCCTGAGAACTCGATCAGAAATCCACGAAATCGTCTGTAGCCATCGCCACCATTGTCCCTAGATCGGGGGGATATGAAGTTCTTCCCGGCACCCTGCTGGAGGGAAGATCATCCCGGAGGCCTTCTCTCCGGTATGATGCGTGAGTAGTTCCACCTTGGACTATGGGTCATGTAGTAGCTAGATGGTTGTATCTCCTCCTTTGTGCTTTCATGTATAGATCTTGTGAGCTCCGCTCATGATCAAGATCTAATCTATTTGTAATCATGCATGTTGTGTTTGCGGGGATCCGATGGATATTGAGATCATTATGTTGGTTTGATTAATGGTTTCGTCTTTATGACTATATCATGTCTGTGTTGTTTGTGATCTTGCATGCTCTCCGTTGTTAGTAGCTATCTTGGCCAAGTAGTTGCTAGTGACTCCAAGAGGGGGTATTTATGCTCGATAGTGGGTTCATGCCTCTAGTTTCCAAGGGAAGTGACAATAATCTCTTCGGTTGTAGATGTGTTGTTGCTACTAGGGAGAAAACAACGGTCTCTTGTTCATGGAACATGTGGACTATTTACCTTACACACTTTGCTTAAAGCAGTTGTTTGTTGCTTGTAACTTAATACTAGAGGGGGTTCGGATGATAACCTGAAGGTGGACTTCTAGTCATAGATGCAGTTGGATGGCGGTCTATGTATCTTGTTGTATTGCCCAATCAACCTCATAGGATCTTTCTAACTAGTAATTGCATTGTTATGCCTTGCTCAGTTCCTGTCAATTGCCCCGCTGTAATTTGTTTACCCTTCATGTCATGTTGTTTATTTAAGAAGAGCACCTCTAGTGAACTATGGACCCCTGTCCAATATTTACCATTGATACATCTTCCACTGTTACTTCTTTACTTGCTGCAAACAACCATTACCTTCCACACCATACGTTTAATCCTTTGTTACAGCAAACCGGTGAGCTTGACAACCTCACTGATTCGTTGGGGCAAAGTCTTGAGTTTGTGTTGTGCAGGTCTCCGCGTTGCTTGCAACACCTGTGTGACGTTTCCTTCCTCCTACTGGTTCGATAACCTCAGTTTCTTACTAAGGGAAAACTTGCTGCTGTGCTACTTCACACCTTGCTCTTGGGGTTCCCAACGAAGCGCTCCTACATCAACCCAGCGCAGCCAACAGAGATGCTCATTGTCTACTTGCCTTGTCATGTTGGTTATGGGATAGCTCCTGTACCATGTGCAAAGGGTACCCCGTTGGCGGTTCTCTATGATATGCATGTACTTACAATGAAAAGAACTTACAGGTGACTGAAGTTGAGTAGCATGAGGTGTGGCCCTCGTATTCAAGGGACTTGAGATTGACAACTTATACTTTGTCAAGCATATACTCCATCTTTGTTCACTTTAACCTTAACCACTTCAAGATGCTTATGATAGGGGCAATGAGGGTTGAAAGCTAACAAGTACCATAATTTTTGGAAGCTCTTTTTGAAACTTAAAATCCCTGCTTCCCTATGAAGGGCCTTTCTCCCACTATTATTTGAGTCTCCACCTTCTACCTTTAGGCACCATTAAGAGAGCATAGTTGTCATTCTATGTGCAGTGTCCCAAAACTTATTGATTGATGCATATTGTGATATTAATTGTTCATGTGCTACTTGTTTCTAGTCACCCTTGTGAACTTTGAAGGTTTCCTATGCATCTATTTGCTACTCTATGAGGGACAAGATGATTGCCACTATGCCATGTTTTCTGTATGTGAAACAAACAAATGTTTTTCAATGCATGTTATTCATGATCTTTGTTTGTAGCCTTTCATGTTGCATGCATAGTTACTATCCTATTGTTAGAACTCCATCTTTCATGCACATGTTTAGAGTTCTTTGTTCCCAACTTTCAATGCTTGCAAATGGTTTGATCTTGGTTTTGATGGTGCATGTCACCTCAAAAATTATTTTTTATCACTTACCTACTCGAGGACGGGCAGGAGTTAAGCTTGGGGATGCTTGATACGTCGGAAACGTATCTATAATTTTTGATGCTCCATGCTTGTTTACTATCTACTTTGCTTTGCTTTGTCTAGACTTTGAGGTATTTTTATATCTTTTCTGGAACTAACCTATTAACAAGTTGTCACAGTGTCAGTTGCCTGTTTTCTTCTGTTTTTGGTTCCAGAAAGGCAGAAAATCAATATTCTCGGAATTGGACGGGACAAAAGCCAAAGTCAATATTTTACCATGGGGAACACGAAGTCCAGAGGAGAGAAGGAGAAGCAAACCAGGGCGGCTAGACCCCCCTAGGCGCGGGTGGGCCCACCCCGCGCCTGGGTAGGGTGTGAGTCCCCTAGCCGCCTCCCAGCCTCGCCTCTTTGCCTATAAGAAGCCCCCAATGCAGAAACCCTAGGCACCCGATCAAAACTCCATGAAACCTTCTGTAGCCGCCGCCACCGTCGTCCCTAGATCGGGGGGAGGGGATCTGAAGCTCTTCCTGGCACCCCACCGGAGGGGAGATCATCTTGGAGGCCTTCTTCTTCGGTATGATGCGTGAGTAGTTCCACCTTGGACCGTGGGTCCATGTAGTAGCTAGATGGTTGTATCTCCTCCTTGTGCTTTTATGTATAGATCTTGTGAGCTCCGTTCATGATCAAGATCTAATCTATTTGTAATCATGCATGTTGTGTTTGCGGGGATCCGATGGATATTGAGATTACTATGTCAGATTGATTAATGGTTTTGTCTATTTGATACTATCATGTATGTGTTATTTGTGATCTTGCATGCTCTCCGTTGTTAGTAGCTATCTTGGCCAAGTAGTTTCTAGTGACTTCAAGAGGGGGTATTTATGCTCGATAGTGGGTTGATGTCTCTAGTTTCCAAAGGAAGTGACAAAAATCTCTTTGGTTGTAGATGTGTTGTTGCTACTAGGGAGAAAACAACGGTCTCTTGTTCATGGAACAAGTGGATTATTTACCTTACACCTTTGCTTAAAGCAGTTGTATGTTGCTTGAAACTTAATACCGGAGGGGGTTCGGATGATAACCTGAAGGTGGACTTCTAGTCATAGATGCAGTTGGATGGCGGTCTATTTATATTATTGTATTGCCCAATCGAATCTCATAGGATCTTTTTGTCTGGTATTGCATTGTTATGCCTTGCTCAGTTTATCTCAATTGCTCTGCTATAATTTGTTTATCCTTCATGCCATGTTGTTTATCTAAGGAGAGCACCTCTAGTGAACTATGGACCCCGGTCCAATCTTTACCATTGATACATCTTCCACTGTTTCTTGTTTACTTTCTGCAAACCATTACCCTCTACACCATACGTTTAATCCTTTGTTACAACAAACCGGTGAGCTTGACAACCTCATTGATTCGTTGGGGCAAAGTCTTGAGTCTGTGTTGTGCAGGTTTTCGCGTTGCTTGCAACACCTGTGTGACGTTTCCTTCCTCCTACTGGTTCGATAATCTCGGTTTTTACTGAGGAAAAACTTGCTGCTGTGCTGCTTCACACCTTGCTCTTGGGGTTCCCAACAGGCTTCACGTTAGCCATCAAGCTTTTCTGGCACCGTTGCCGGGGAATAAAGAAGCTCCCACGTCAACAAGGCGCTATCAAGGAGTCATCAGTATCAGTCTGACAGAAGCCCATACAATTGCCCATTACGGATGGCGAAGCCCAGGAAGTATTCGGTTGACCCAGGCCCACACGGACACAACTTCTTGGGAAGCAAGGCTAGCTAAAGATAGAAATTCAAAGGGTGAAACCCTAATTTGTAAACGACTCGACCTACCCTGAGACCTGGCCTCCCCATATAAAGGCCAGGAGGGCACAACGAGGAGGCTCTCTCTCAACTCTCGTACACACTCCTCACGCCAGATCCAATCTGTGCACCCCTATAACCTTCGGTTTTGCCGTCAATCAAAAACAGACAAGCAGGAGTAGGGTTTTCCCTCCGGGGGCCTAAACCTGGGTAAACTCCGTGTCCACGTGTTGCTTGCCTGTTAACCGTTTCGCGATCTCCAGCTTTCCCTACTTCTCCAAAACCCAAGTCCATAACAATGGGTATTGACGAGTTGAACCCTCGTCATAATGAAAACAAATGAAAGTACCATGAACAATACTTTATTATTTACTGTGAGTATAATGGGTCCTGGAATCGACTGGTTAATGAAACAAGTCATTATATACTAACTATAGATCATAGATATTGAAGTGTCTCAAGCACGTTCTTGCAGAATCTACATAAAAGTAAAACTAGGAAATAATATATTTTTGAAAAGAAATGATTGTAAACAATAATTTAATCATGATTTTTGAATTTTTAAACAATGTCATGATTTTTTGAACAACGAACAAAGTGGATCATATCTTAAACCTCTAGAATAAGACAACCCTTGTAGGTACATACATATATTTGAAGTGTAGGTCAATGTAGTATGGACAAGGTAGATTTGGTAACTAGCCACTTTGGACCAACGATTTTTGACGATCCATCTTGATCGCCATCCCTTATCTCACTTATTTACGCTCCTTGTCCCCTCTCTCCCGCCACCTCTCCCTCGCCACCTCCTCTCTCGCATCCACCTACCATCCAGTTATCTGGTTCCACATGTCCCTTCATCCTTCCACAATTCCTCTCTTTCGAACCCATTTAGGTTTGATCTCACCCATATCCTCAAATCTATGTACAAAACTTGTTTGCCGCAATGGCAATGACGAGTCGAGGAAATAGACGCCGTGGCCAGAGTGAAGTTGTCTTTTGGGTTGGGGGGAGGGGTGCCAAGTCAATAGCTAGATCAAGAGGCTACGGGGTGTGAGCCGAGGCAACTCTCGGGATGCTCCAATGATTTTTGTTATATTTCGTATGTAATTGAAAATAGGGTATTCAGGGATAATATTTTTATTTTTATTTTTATTAGTCACTCAGATTCATAACAAGTGCTGCTGATTTGTACAAATTATACTTTTTCGAAGAGAATAACACAATCTGACCAAAAGAAGAGAAATTAAAACTAGAGGGCCAAAATTCTCAATGGTCATTAATTTTCACCTCCTATACTTTACAAACCGCTAAAATTACGAGCCAAGCCATAACTACGCCCGGATCGAATCCCTCAACGCCCTTCCTTCCCCTTCAAAAATAACTCACGGGTACGAACACTATCGCTACCAAAGGTGGGG
This sequence comes from Avena sativa, assembly GCA_916181665.1. NCBI lineage: Eukaryota > Viridiplantae > Streptophyta > Magnoliopsida > Poales > Poaceae > Avena > Avena sativa. The sequence continues at coordinate 414,527,352 of OV702297.1, forward strand.
AAAAATAAAGAGAAAAAAAATAAACGGAAATAAATCCCGTGTTCTCCGATCGGAGGTGGTGGTGGTGAGGCGACGCGACCGAGGCTCAGGCGACGATGAGGGGGACGAAGCGGCCGCTCGGCGTGGTGACGGCATGGGTGCGGCGGCAGCCGCCCAAGGTGAAGGCCTTCCTGGCCGTGGTCACGGGCATGGCCGCGCTCGTCTTCATTCGATTCATCGTCCACGACCACGACAACCTCTTTGTCGCCGCCGAGGCCGCGCACGCCCTCGGCATCGGCGTCCTCATCTACAAGCTCACCAAGGAGAAGACCTGCGCAGGTTCGTGCCTCCCTCCGTCCCCCTCTCCGCCCCCTTCCGCTCCTGTTCGCTCGATCCGTGCGGGTGTCCCTCGGGACTAGGATTTTCTAGGGATTATTTTTACGGGTTTCGAAAACGTTTCTACGGCGCAGTTTACAGGGGAAAAAATACGGACGATTGGTTGTTTGTCACGGTGAATATCTAGGACCGCAGATTGGATATCTTTTTCCGATCTATTTCGCCTCTCTGTAGTTTCATGTTTCGCTACGATTTCGTACAAGCTGATTTGTCTAGGGAGCTATAGTAATATGCGTAGGCAAGCCTGTTGTTAAAGATTTTTGATATATAAGATTTAGGTAATTATTGATCTGATATATGTAAGAAAGTTGTGATAACCCTCATGGTTGTGAGGATATTCGATTAGATCTATGATACTATGATTAGTCCTGGCTGGCTCCGTGGTTGGAGGCGAAGGCTCAAGAAGCAAGTTGAAAAAACATGTCTTTTTCAATCCTAAAGTGTGTTTCCAGCCTTTGCTGTGTCTAGTTGTTTCCATTCAGTGGTTTTGGTATAAACTGGTGGTATCTTTACCCTGACCTGGTTTCAGAACTATCTGTGAGTATTATCAGCAAATGTAGAATTGTTTTTGGGGAAGTTTATGTGGATGGGGTTAACTCCATTACTATGTAGTGAGCAAATTTTTCATATGGAAAAAAATTCATTGGGCAAGTTTTCTGCTTTGGTAGTTGACTCGTTTGGAAATCCTTAATGTTTATCATGTAAAGCCAACCATTAGGAGGCAATATAAATGAAGTGGTCTACAAGTGATTAGCATGTGCATATTTTCTGTTACTTCTGTATCTATCGATATGGGTAATATGCTTCGTGCATTCTGGGTCAATGTGTGCCCAAATCTTCAGAGTTAAGTTATTTTACCAGAAGAAACATCCTATTTCTTGACATAACATGCTGATTGAATTTCTACTGATATTCATATTGTTGAGGATACCTTGATGGCTTGATCCTCAACTGCCATCTACGTGCAAGCTTGTTACCATATGACAGAATCTCTTCACATCTGATGGTTGGCATGTGTGTTATAACTCTGCTTGGAGCCATCAAAACTTAGAATCCGCGTATTATGTTTATCTTTGATCTCAGCTTGCAGTAGCTGGTCCAGTTCAAGTGTCAGAGTTGACCTAATACCCATCACACCATGTTATGTTTTGTCTTCCTTGTTTACATTGTTCACAACCATAAAGTACATGTCCTGACTATGTTTTTTTTAATTAGAAAAACAACTCTTTACTAGCATGTTACTTCATGTGTGACATAAATTTTAGTTTGAACCTGCTAGCATTTTAAATCTTTCTATATTGTATGTTTTTTATGTTTTTTGTGGGAGACTAGTGATCATCTTTACTAAGAATGCGAACACTTCTGTCTTAAATCTTGCAGGACTATCCCTTAAGTCTCAGGATTTAACTGCATTGTTTCTAGCTGTTAGACTATACTGCAGCTTTGTCATGGAGTATGACATCCATACTGTGTTGGATACTGCTACACTTGTGGCGACACTTTTTGTTATTTACATGATTCGGTTCAAGTTGAGGTCAACTTATATGGTGGACAAGGACAACTTTGCATTGTACTATGTGGTAAGAACACATGAACTCCTATCTTGACATTATATAGTGTAGTTTGCAAGCATAAACTGCAGTTCTGTTCACGTTCTTGTTGCAGTTTGGTTCACTGAGTCAAAACTGAGCTGACCAATTCTTATATCATTATTTACTCGTTTGCACATGTGTTGCTCTTCTTGTTTGTTGTCTGGCTACCCTTGATTGGAAATAACTGTTGTCTATATACTCTTTGGTGGTTTGCTTGTATGAAAGTTACAATTATTTACTAACTTGTTCTAGATGGTACGTCTGTCTATCGTGACTGCTGCCTTTCTTATTTGTAAGTGGTGTGCTCAGTTGAGCAAAACTGATGAATATCATGATGATTAATGAGATTTCACTCTCTGGATGACTTGTGGTGGTAAATAGTTGAAGGCTCGTAAAGTCATTTACATTTATATTGTCAATGGGCCCATATGCTGTTCAAGAAAGTGTCAAAACTTACATTGGGCTACTAGATTGATTTGCTTGTACACTTAATTGTAATGCTCAAAAATCTCTTAATTATACTTTTCAATTTGTAAGACACACCAACTTATTGTATTTTTTTATTTGTTATGTTATCTTAAGGTGGTACCTTGTGCTGCGTTGGCGCTACTTGTTCATCCTTCAACATCTCACAACATTTTAAACCGGTTCAGCTGGGCATTCTGTGTTTACTTGGAAGCTGTTTCAGTGCTTCCACAACTGCGTTTGATGCAGAATACCAAGGTAAACAATAGCTAGCATATCACCTCCTTTGACTCCAGGGCGAATATTTCTGACCAAAGTTCTCCATCTTTTGCAGATCGTGGAACCGTTCACAGCTCACTATGTGTTCGCACTGGGAGTTGCAAGGTTTCTTAGCTGTGCCCACTGGGTTCTTCAGGTTAGTCTTTTGAACACAAATCCCCTAGCTTATTATTTATAGAGAAGTCATGATTATTGATTACCTCAGTCGGTTTGCTCTGTATATTATTTTGGTATGAATTCCCAGCATTCCAGAAATGCACGTGCAAATGTATGTTTTTTCGTCGAGTCATTTGTTGTTGCTGTCATCTCTTAGTTTCCGTTTCCTCAATATTTCTGCTTTTAGGAACATCATTATTCAGCAATCTAGTCTAGTGGTGATTGTTGTTAACCTTGTTTATTCACATATAGTTGGATAGGAATTTGCAAGAACATTTTAGACACCTCGAGGAAATCTATATACATATATGCATTTGATAGTTTCTTGCTCGTGTTTTTTTTGTATATACATACAAAAATCTAATCCACGTGGCCGCCCAGACTCTTATTTTATACACGTATACGTACTGCTTATTAAAATTACAAAACTGATGCATGTAGGTTCTGGATACTCGTGGCCGCCTGCTGACTGCTCTGGGCTATGGTTTGTGGCCATCGATGGTGCTCCTGTCAGAAATCGTGCAGACGTTCATCCTCGCGGATTTCTGCTACTACTATGTGAAGAGGTAAATCCATTACCACTGCTAACAGATATTAGAATCCGACCCTGAACACATTTTCCTAATGGCTGCGTCTGCGGTGCTGCAGCCTCGTCGGCGGACAACTGGTGCTACGACTTCCCTCCGGGGTGGTGTAGGAGCTGCAGCAGGACCACCCAGCTTACTGTACTCTCAACGACAGGCAGCGAATGCTCTAGCGCCCCGACCCTCTGCGTGCTTGTCGTCAGACATAGGAAACAACACCGGATATGTTTTCAGTTACAGACTATTAGCAGTCAGTGAGAGAATCGCAGCAGACAGACATAGGTTTTGTCGACGTGACTTGTAACAGCGTATGCCTTGATATACTTTACCTGACCTGAGTATGAGTATTTTAGCTTCCTTATATGGGTTTGTCGTTCGCTATTTTAGAAATTGGAAGGCATTAGCTATATGATTTGACCAGTGTCTGAGTACATGAAAATTATGCTGGGAAGCATCGGAGGAAGGTCGTTTTGGCTGGTCACCGTCATGTAGGCCGGTATAGCTTTGGTGCCTGCCGAGCTGACGCGGGAGTCCGGAAAAACAATGCGTGTGTGCCTTGGTTTACTGGGTAAAGCGCCGTTGCATCATGCTTTGCTGCTGGCTTCTCCTCACATCGGTTTCGTGTGCGGATTCGTGGGCGTCTGTTTACTGATTACCATGGCGCCCATAGCAGGACGGTGGCTTGGTCTCGTTTGGTTTTGGGCGTCGGTTTGTGATGGAAAGTTGATGGGAATGGACGCTCTTCAGGTGCCCTTTACCTGGAAAGTTTGCCATCTTTGGCACGACAGGAATGCCCTGTTCCGGTGCTGGACCCGGTGGTGCATGGAGCTGGATGTGGTCGGCTAAAGAACAGATCTCTACTCGCTGGACAAAGCTATCTGCTTCGCAAAAAAGACACACTACTCATCTAAAAATAGATAAATTTATGCAAAAAAGGTCAAACAATGTTAGACGGAACATCGGATGGAGACTATGGACGCGTCCCTATCTGGAAAATTACTGCAAAGTTGCCGGTTTCAGAAAGCACCAACTTAACATGGACCTGTATATTTTTACAATATGACACTGCAAAGCTGCCAATTTTGAAGAAATATCTCCCTGGCACGTGGGGCCAATTCAAAGTTTTCCAAAATGAATCCTTTGTTTACATAAGTACGATATTCTTTTTTTTTAAAGTGAAGTACGTACGATATTCTTTGACGAGATGACAACTTTATTATAGTGACGTGGCTGCGATATTTCAAAGTGCAAAATCCAAAGAGCAGAAGAGAAGAAATCCAGGCGTCCAACCCAAGCCCGGTCGATCAGGTCAGGTCAGGTCAGAGTGGGTCGAGCGAGCTGCCCACAAGCGAGATCCATTCCCACGGCACCGCATCACACGAGCGGACCCGGCCCAATAAGAACCCACCTACCCGACAGACGCACGGATCGAACCCGACTTCCATACCATTCCATTCCCCTTCCGCTCCCGTCCCGTGCTCCCCCCAAATCGCCTCCTCCATCTCCGCACTCCTCCATCCACCGCCGCAGCACACACAACCGACCGCGGCGAGGCGGCGGCGGGGCCCCGGACCCGTATCCCACCGGAGCCGGCGGCCGAGGCGGGCGCGATGAGCGACACGTTCTGCCCGGACTGCAAGAAGCACACGGAGGTGGCGTTCGACCACTCCGCGGGGGACACCGTGTGCACCGAGTGCGGCCTCGTCCTCGAGGCGCACTCCGTCGACGAGACATCCGAGTGGAGGACCTTCGCCAACGAGTCCAACGACAACGACCCCGTCCGTGTCGGGGGCCCCTCCAACCCGCTCCTCACCGACGGGGGCCTCTCCACCGTCATCGCCAAGCCCAACGGCGCCCACGGCGACTTCCTCTCATCCTCCCTCGGCCGCTGGCAGAACCGCGGCTCCAACCCCGACCGCTCCCTCATCCTCGCCTTCCGCACCATCGCAAACATGGCAGACAGGTCAGATTTTTTCCCAACCCCGTCCCCCTCCTGCCCCAATTCCGTGTTGCCTGCTCGATCCGATCCAGCTATACATCGATTTTTATTTATTTTTAGATAGATGTAGAACTACTGTGCTGGGATCAATACCAAGTCTGTGCACCGGCCGGTGTCCCGATTTGGGTTTGGGATACGGCGGATTTAGGAGTCGAGTCCAGGAGGTATGATAGATTTATCTGTATTGCTAGTCTGTTTTGTAGATTTGGAATGCGTGACCCCTATTCCCTGGAGGGTGTAGAGCTCGCGCTTTATCCTACATGGGTAGGGATGCTATGGTTGGTTAGGTGGTGCGTGCTTTCCACATGGATCTGGATGGGGGGAGGTTTGTTCCATTTAAGAGTTACCTGTATATCTACAATTTGGGCAATGGATCTCATGTGGTACTGTAAAATCCTAGCAGATATTTCTTTGCATGGATATGGGGCTTGGTACAAATAATATGACATACCTGTCACACTCCCGGATGACTGTGTTATGCACCTTGGTTGCATTGGCAGTGATGACATTTAAAGCCTATTTTTTTTAGATTATTTAAAGCCTATTTTATTGTAAGCATGTGATTGTAGACTACATGAATGGTGGCATGAAAATGGTGCACTTAAATCCTTTCCGTGGTAAATGCGCAATTTTGATAGCCTCATCTTCTAATTTTGCAATCTGAAATGGAAACTTTGAACTGTATGTGCAAGAGATACTTGATTAGTGTGCTGGATTTACTACTGAAGTAGTTTGGTCCCTTTTGTTTGTAATGTTTGGATTCTGATGATAGATTGGCATCTCTTCTGCAGGCTGGGTCTGGTGGCTACTATCAAGGTAAGATCATTGTTTGTTATTTACAATGAGCTGACTTCCAAATTATTTAGTGCACTTGAACTTCCATGCTAGTGATAGCACAAAACAATGTTATGTACATGTAGTTTGGTATCTTATCAGATCATACACCCAGGGTGTCCTAAAATTGCCTTATGCTCATATAACCTCTGTTATGTTATGTATCTTCACTTTGAATGATTGTTTAAAATCCATTAGTTTGCTTCTAGGGCGCTGCACAAACTTATGTCCTGCTTGTTTGTTATTTACATTCAGCTGAGTTTCGAAATATCTAGTACACTTAAAAACTTCATGCGACTACTAGAATGAAACAATGTTATGTGCATGTAGTTTGGTATCTAATCAGATCATACCCCCAGGGTAGTCCAAAATTGCCAAATGCTCATATAGTCTCAGTTATTTATCTTCACATTGAATGAATGTTTAAAATCCATCATCTTGCTTCTAGTGCGCTTTACAAACTTCTGTCCTAGCTTATGTCATATGTGTTAAAAGAGCAGGGATCCATGTTATTGTAGTGCTATGAGTCTATTTATTGTAAGAAAAAATAATATAGGTTGTTATGCTGGATACCTGATGTGTCTCACGGCACTTGATCATGTCCTCACTGTTAAGTTTAATGGCTGCTTCCTTAGAGTTATTTCAAGAGTTGTCAATACAGTAACATAATACTAGTTGTAGATGCTGTATACTTATATTGTATTATTTCTGTGTTGCCTTCCTGAAGGACCGAGCCAATGAAATCTATAAGAAGGTGGAAGATCTCAAGTCTATCAGGGGACGAAATCAAGATGCCATATTAGCTGCCTGTCTGTATATCGCTTGCAGACAAGAAGACCGCCCTAGGACTGTAAAAGGTACTTGATGCTGTAAAAAAAGATTCTGATTTCGTAGAACTTTTAATTCAGCAGCATACATGACCTGATGCCACTTTGCCATGTTTGGTTTCTGTAGAAATATGTTCTGTTGCCAATGGAGCAACAAAGAAAGAGATTGGTCGGGCAAAAGAATTCATAGTGAAGCAACTGGAAGTTGAGATGGGCCAGTCTATGGAGATGGGAACCATCCATGCTGGAGATTTTCTGGTTTGTTGCTACTTACTCCCTCTGTTCCAAAAAATTGAAGTTCTAGTTTTTTCCTTAGTCTATGGAGTAGCATATAAACTTGCAAGGTTGGAGGTTGATAACTTACAAGCTTGCAAATTTGCAGAGGCGTTTCTGTTCAACTCTTGGGATGAACAATACTGCTGTTAAAGCAGCTCAGGAGGCAGTTCAGCGCTCAGAGGAGCTTGATATCAGGTTAGGCATTTCTCTACTTTCTACACAGAATAATTGGCTGGTCCTAATATCCTGTCGTGTTGCAACTTCCAACTGTAGTAACATATTAGATACTGTGAGATGAAAAGTTCTCCAGTTTGCCTCAACATTAATCTAGTCTAGGTTTGGCTTCTGAAGTTTCAGTAGCTGGTGTCTAGCTTCGTGCGCAGGCTTGTTTCATGTAGGGTGATGTTGGACACGTATACTATTAGAATAACTAGTCTTGAATGGATTGCAAATGTGGCATATGTGTACCCTATGTACTCCCTCCGTTTCATAATATAAGATGTTTTAGCTTTGTGAAGATAATGTATCTAGACTCCTTTTAATGTGTAGGTTAGGAGAGGTATACAATATCTTCACAAAGCTAAAACATCTTATGTTATGAAACGGAGGGAGTACCATGAGTAATCGATTTGGTAGAGGCAACTCATGCAACTTTCAGTTCAATAATGAAATACTTAAGTATTTGTCTCTTTAGCTATGGATCTGCTTTGCTTGTCAATTTTCTAGTGTGCGTTGTTGACCTAGAAAGATATGTTTACACTTCATTCCAATCTGCCGTGCAGGAGGAGTCCTATTTCAATTGCGGCTGCTGTCATTTATATGATAACCCAGCTCTCAGAGGACAAGAAGCCACTTAAAGGTTTGAAATGCTGACCCGTTCTGTCCTTTTCTCCTACATTTTTTGGCGAATTCATTAACACGGGGATGTAACACACTTTGCAGATATTTCCTTGGCCACCGGTGTGGCAGAAGGCACCATCAGGAATTCATACAAGGACCTGTATCCCTACGCTGCAAGGCTCATCCCAAACTCCTACGCCAAGGAGGAAGACCTGAAGAACCTCTGCACACCCTAGGAATCGACTCTCCGTTGCTTTCTCTCTCAGCCAACCTCACTCTTTTCTTCTTTTTTTGTCACATAACTTTGGAATTAGATTTGTTGGAGATGAGTTACTTTGTTGTGAGCAGTTCAGCGGGCCATGTATATTTCCCCTCCTAATTTTATGTGCATGGACCCGTCGGATCGTAACAAAGCTGTCTGGAAGCTAAGTTATAAGATTGGTTCCCCCTTCTGCTAGGCTGATATAGATTGATTCCATGTTGTGTACAAATCCGACTAAGATTGCCACCACTGGATATGGCAGCGAAGTCATCTCTGTGATACTTAGGACTGGAGACACTACGTAGACTCTCACAGATTCTCTAGTTTGAGACGCGTGAGGCCACAGAATGCATTTGAACAAGCGTCAATGGGTAACATGAATCTTCTTCTGTAGTTGACCAGAGGAGTGGCCCCTGTCGGGGCTTCCAACTTTGGTTTCAGAAATATTTCACCCATAGGCAGAATTGCTGAATTTTAGTGCTTTCGGTCTTCATTTCGGCCACGTGACCAATTTCTTTTTTACTTGTTCGAATGAAAACAAACCAATTATTTTGGAATTTGGCCAAAAAAGTATTGTTTATTTGAATTTGTGTACAGTACTATAACATCTGAAATATTTAGGCCATAAATCTAAGTATATACCAAAGAAGATGACCAGAGAAGTTTACTGATGATTCACGAGCAGTGATCGCTTGAACAGATTTATAATTGCTTGATTTACTGGTTGCAACTCAGAGATTGAAAACGAGAAGATCCCAGAAGGGGACATAGTCAAAAGTAGAAATCGACTGAATTCGGTTTGCAGCTACTAAATTAAAGGAGCTGCATTTTATTGGTCTGCTTCTTCTGGAACTGCAAACCAGTTCATGAGGCAGCAGAATGGAGGGCACACATGTTCAAAATTGTTACTACGAGAAACTAGAAGAGTTACTAGTAGGCGAGTATAACTCGCCGTGTCGTGTACCGGAACTAGTGCTGAAATAGTTGGAAGGTAACAATGGCATGGATTCACTGTCTCCCTCTAACTGGTGGTTTCTTGTCAGTACCATCTTGTCTCTCATGAATGCAGCCTTAGCTCCACTTCTTTCATGGTAGGCCTCGCTTCTCCACTGTGCCTCAAGCATGCGTTTGCAAGGGAAGCCATCTCTACAATCTGTCTCTCGTTACCATCCTCGACAATCTGAGCATCGATGTCGATGGCGTTATCTTGTAGCCTTTGAATGAAGTAGTAATAAAAAAGCTATAGCTGTGGCTATGAAAAACTGAACGCCGGGCAGATACTCGCAGAAGAGCATGCCCGGTAGGAGCAGGAGAAAAGGTCAGAACTCAGAAGTGAATGATCGAGTACCGAGATGGAATGCTTATTACTTTCGCCTCATAAAAACATCTTTCTACCACGAAGCCAAGCTTTTCAACGTGGTTGCTCTTTTTGAAAGGTTCAGCATGTAGACTTGGGCAAACTCCGACCAAACCATGGCAAAATACCTCCAGTGCAAATCTAGAGCTGATCTTCTCCGGGATCCACCAAGTTCTCCCAGAAACGATAACCTTGGTGGATCGGAGGGGGGAAATGCCACATGCACTGAGGCCTTGTTCGGTTACCTGGTGTATCAACGGGATTGGCATGGATTAAAAGGGATTAAATCCCATCTAAGTCAAAATCCACTCCAATCTCCTCCAAAACACTTCAATCCACTAGGGAGGTGGATTAAACGAACAAGGCCTGAGTGGGTTTAGATTTTGTAACAATGTAGTACTATTATGAACCCAATAATCTTAAATCCTAATTCAACTGGCACCCCCCTAAACACCAAATGGCATGAGGTTATGAATAGTAGTAGCAAATCTGAATATTTGTCTTATTTGTTCCACGATTTAGGAATCCCATTTGGACTTGCAATTTATGTTATGTTACTGGTATACGCTCTCTGTCAGTCTTGCCTGGATTTTGTACAGTATAATTTTTTTATGGCTATTAAGGTGCTAATTATGATTTCAGTGCACCTGCTACAGATCAGATCACACAATATAAACCCTGGAGACCAGAAAACAATTCCACAGGTATCGGCATATATTAATTCAGGTGTGAGTGACTGCTCACTCCCAGTCACACGAGCAACAAGTAAACTCCTGTCTCGTACAAAAGGTCCATGAGAAGGAAAATGGTGCCATCTCGTTTCATTATTCTCTCTTTAATGCTACTACGAATCAGCAACAAAAACCACACCACGACTCAGACAAGATCATGGTTCACACGGCACGGAGCACCTATCTCAGGCTTTGTGAGCGAAGCAGAAGCCAATCTGCCTTTTCTTGTATCAGATCGCTTATTTCTTCCACAACTGTCACTCTCCATCAGGCTGTAACTTTCTTGGAAGTCACCGAGTTGCAGATGGTGGCGAAGTCCGGGCCCTGGAACGCACCGAAATATTTTATCGCGGGGCATAGAAACATTAACAATAAAAGCAACATGAAAGTAGTTACTAATTCCACCGTTCGTCATGAATAAAACAGAACTTAGATTTCTTGTACCTTCAGAGAAGCGCCGCCGACAAGGAAGCCATCGATGTCTTCCTTCTTTGCTAGCTCTGCACAATTTGCAGCGTTTACGGAACCTGCAACACAAGAATAGGAGGATGGATCATAGGATCAGAAGTCATGTAGACCATATCAAAAGTGTTGGCTTAGTCTAACGGGGCCTCAAGATATTTCTAACATGCCACAATTATCAAGAGAAATAAGCTTGCTAGGATGCTACGAAGATATTTATGAGCTACCATCTCATGCCAGACTTATGGTTCCTGGGTTCACCTTCCAGTGATCAGATTTAATATGGGTGAAACAGAGAACACAGTGACCCTGATTGAAGAAGATCAAGATAAGAAACGAACCTCCGTAGATTATTCTAACGGTGGAAGCAACATCAGCTGATACATTGGTTTTTAACCAATCGCGAACAGCAGCATGAACTTCCTGAGCTTGCTCAGGAGAAGCAACCTTTCCGGTACCAATAGCCCAGACAGGCTCGTATGCGATTACAACGTTTGTCCAGTCTGTAATATTGTCTGAAAGCACACATATTGCAAACAAGTCAGAGCTGTTTCAGGCCAGTCATTAAACTACTAACGATGAAGAAATTTCACCTGCAAAAGCCTTCATCTGCTTAAAACAGACATCAAAAGTTTTCCCTGCTTCCCTCTCTTCCAACAGTTCTCCTATGCATGCCATAACCTTAAGATTTTGACTCAAGGCATATGCAGCCTTCTTCCCAATAAACTGCATTGGATAAACTTGTTAGATCACAGTCCCAAAATCCCAAACTATATTACTGCATGACAAAAGTAACCATAGATCTCAAAGGCAACTTCTACGCTCGGAGCCTGTTGACCAAGCAATGAAAAGTAAAATCCCAAAATTCAGTAGCATTTGCAGTTACCTGATCATCTTCGCTGATAACATGTCTACGCTCAGAGTGACCAAGAATAACCCATTGGCAGCCAATGTCCACCAATTGCTCAGCACTGGAGTTTTTCAATGAGAAAATAGAACTCGGAATCAAAACCCAAAAGTAACAAAAACAGACATAGCATTTTCTAACCCTCATTGCTTACTACATTCCAAGAAAACAAATCAAACAAGATGCTTTTTTTGGTCACCAGTGTCAATTTGCAACCTCTCATGTACCAAGAAAAGAGAAGGTTGATAAGTTTAGCTTGCAGTATTCAACCTGATCTCTCCAGTGAAAGCTCCTCCTTTTCCAATCCATGTATTCTGAGCAGACACCTCAATGCGATCAGTTAGTGAACTCTTGACCTGGTCGATATAAATGAATGGCGGTGCTACCACCACATCTGCAACATAGCAACAGCTCCACATATTAATATATTGCTAAGCTAATAAAAATGAGTAGGTAAATATCTTAAATTGACTACCATGTGTACAAAGTGGAATGCATTAGCCTCACAAGTTTGCAGCCAGAGTAATATGAAATTCCCTTATCTTTATATTAGTAGTCTGGAATTCTAGTACAGGTAGTTACTGAATTGGTGAATAAAACCTGCTGGTGTCTTCCTCCATGAAAATTTACACTTTGGTGATACTTTTGGTCCCATAGTGCAAATTTCCCATCTAATAAACGACCACAAATGTTGGTCTCGTGGAACATGTACCCTCCGTTTGGAAATATAAGATGTTTTAGGTTTGTGAAGTTAACGTATCTAGACATCTTTTAGTGTGTAGATTCATTTGAACCTAAACACTAAAAGGTGTCTAGATACATTTGTTTCACAAACCTAAAACATCTTATATTTCTAAATGGAGGGAGTAGAAGCTAAAACAGTATGCTATTTTTTGGCCAACTTGGTAACCAATGGAAGAGCTTGTTACCGACATGGAAAAGTCCTTCCAGGCCACATGGTGCTCATACACGATGCATGTAGCCATTTAGGGACTGGACAAGGGGATCAAGCCTATCACAAGAGTAACTAGCAGCTTTAAACTTGAAAGAGAATAGACAAGCAGGTTGGGACTAACATGGGGTCTACCGCTTATGGTGATAACACTAGTACTATAGAAGATCAAACCAAGGTAGGAAATAAATCATAAGTAAAAAACATATCTGGTAGAAGGTTTATATTCAGAAAAAAATTACATGGAAACAGGCACCGTAGGCATGACATACACCACACATGCCTATTGCATAGGCCATGACAAAAGGATGCTTAGAAGAAAGAAATGAGCTTACCTACATCGTTTTCGAGTGTGGCGGCATTCAAATCAGATATAAGCTTGCTAATGGATTCCTTTGTTCCATTCTAGAGTCAGAGACAAGAAGAAAATAACTTATCAGACAATAATCCCAAAAATTCCGAGATGCCTGACCAAACAATTGAAGCAACATAACTTGATTCCCTACAAATGTGAAGCAACTTCACACATTGGCATAGAGAGTCTTGCCTAATAAAAAAGATTGCAAATTAGCCAGAACCAAGATTCGCAATGGCATGAAAATGGAGCTATGGAGATTTCACGGCTACACTTTGGTCTGGTAAATCCTGTGTGCACAACTGACAATACCATCAGAAGTTGACAACATCCGTCGTCTTAGTCTATACTTCATTCACAACCCTCTACCCGCCACCTGAACAGCATACTGAATCCATTCACATGGCAACAACAGCACCCCTAGCTGCTGCGACCCCTTGTGACAATGGCTGCCCCTTAGCCAGCAGACTTAGGTAATGCCTTAACCTCTGGCCTCTCCTAGTAGGAACTAAAAGAACAAAGTGGCCTATTCATCCCCAAAACATAATAACTGGCTGCATTCATCTGCTAGTCAAGTCTTGTATGTATCAGGTGCCCCTAAAATTTCGACTCAATCTCACGAAATTGGATTGACTGGCACACCACGCATCTGGCATTCGCTTCTCCTATATCTATCTCTTCCAACTAAGCTGATAACTGGAAAATATGAAATCCTGCAGGCAATCATTCCAGAGCATCATGGAATCTGATGGAAGTTGACCAGGAACAGGGGACGCGATTCCTTTTTGTTGCGTACCCAGGCCACGAGAATAGCATGACGAGCCAGGCAGAAACTAGGCGGGCGGCAGCACCAGAAGAGGAGCGAGTCCAATTCTAGCAAGCGACGGGGCCACGTTGTAGACCACGACGCGCGTATGGACGAGTGGCGACAAACGAGAATCCCCAAGGCGGCAGGAACAATGCCGCGGGGACTGAGACGTCACGCGGGGCGCAGGGGGGGAATCTCCACCGCCACCGCCGTACAGAGCCTGGATCCCCGTCGGCGCGTTGCAGAGCGCCTGAAAATTCCGTGCGCGTAAAGCTGGTGGGGATGTGGGGGTGGGAGGAGCGGGGCACTTACGCACTTCCAGTTGCCTCCGACGAAGAACTGCGAAACAGAGGAGGAATCAAACGTGAGCAGAAAAACCTTCTCCTCGGGTAAATTTTTCAGAGTAAGGGGATCGGGTGGGGCGCGGTACCTTTCCGGATCCGGCCATGGCGACGAGGCGCTGGGCGCGGCGGCGGGAGCATCCGAGGCGGAGCTGCTGGTGTGGGGCCGGGGTGGCGGACGCGGCGGCGCGGCGGAGGTCGGCGAGGCGGGAGAGGTGGGAGGAGGCGAGGGACGACGGCGCGGCCATTCTATCAAATCACGTCGCGGCGGTGCGGTGCGGTTGGTGGGCGAGCGAGAGAGAGAGAGAGACTCCTGGTCTCTGATGATGCGCGCAGAAGCAGCCACCAACCGGACCAGCTGGGGGGCGCACGGGAGGGGAGGGGAGGAGGAGAGCGACCCGTGCGCGAGGGCGCGGCCACGGCTTTGTATGGCGGCCGCGGCGCCTTATCGGCCCACGGATAGGGTGCCGAGGGCCGTCGATTCCGCCACGTTCGCGCCCGCTGCCGGACGGAGGTACCTACCGTGGGCGACGACGACGCGGTGGGCCGGGCCGGTTGAGGAGGGCGACAGGCCACTGGCTCGGCTCCCCCTGCAGCCTGCAGGATGGGAACCAACTCCGAAATCAAGAAAAAAAAGGAAGGGAACCAACTCCTCTCCTAATTCTCAAAAAAAAAAGTACGAGGTAGAGGCAGCCAGCCAGGAACTTGCGGACAAATTTGTTTTCCGATTGCTTCAAAACACCGCCGCAGCAGAGCACCTCTAAAGCCCCTCCAGCCGAGCGCTCGATACCAGCCACGTGGAGACCCTTTAGTCTCGGTTCGCCACACAGCCGTAGACTAAAGGTGGGAGGACTTTAGTCCCGATTGCGCAACCAAGACACAAGTCAGTTATGAACCGTGACTGATTGTCCTTTTTCCACTAGTGCATGCTTCATATATTTCATATACTTGTTTCATAAGATGCATGTTTCACCTCTGGAAATTCTTTAAAAGCAATTCTAGAAATTACAAGCATATGAAACAAGCAATTTTAATCATACACTTCATATGCACTGAGTTGCGATGCAATCGGTGTGAGCGGCAGCTTAGCTACGTAACGAGCGGTGCAACCTAGGGGATAGAAAGTTATCGACCTCCGGAGGAGTCCAATCATTTCCCATAAATTAGGGACTATTTCTATTCAAATACTACTAGAATATTCAAACGCATAAATTTGCACTGAGTTTCTTCATCAGAATTTGGTTCTGTTCAGTAGGACTTCAAGGTAAAAAAAAAATTAACTACACAACGAAGATCAACTAGGAGAACTTAAAAAGCAAATCACAACCTCGAAAATTAGTAGTACATAATTGACAATGAACTACAAATAGTTTGACACCTAATCTCACAATGCATGACATCGGCTGCAAGGCTCCAGAACGTTTAGCTTAACTTTAGAGGGAACTTTACCCTCAATGTATGTTCTCACAGCCAAGATTGTTTTATGCGCCTGCCTTATATATTCAGTTTCCAGTGGAGGGCATTTTCTGTCCATTATATTCCCAGAACACCGTCCATTAACAGGACTAGCGTCCAATGTGAGGCGCTTAAGTGATGTTGCATTCTCAAGAATATGACATGCTAGCTCAATCATGCTCTTTTGGGGGCAGAAACCAGTGATCTTCACAAGATTGAGTTTGCGATGGCGGTGTGCTGGCATTCGCCTCAGAGATGAGGGATCTCCCTCAAAGGAGTCATACTTGGACTGCCTTTTTACCTGAAGATCAAAGGCCAAGATATTTAACTTGATGGTCAAAGCATGGCTATAGAATAGGCTTTGAAGGGTGAACAGTGACTTACATACAAGACAAACGTCTTCAATGAAGGAGACGCATCAAGAAAAGAAACCAATGATAAATAATCATAGTCCCGGTGAAAATACCATCCAAAAGCAAGAATATGCAAGAACTTGAGGTGGAAGAATCTGCTAGTTGCTATTGGTGCATTAACCGTCTGCATAAAAATGCCTCCGTTAATTATTCCAAGATATGGCTACTTCCATATGGATGTTTACCAACTTAGGAGTAAGAGAATACCTCAAGCCCAGAATCTATGGTAAGAGTCTCAAGATTTGGCACACTGGAAGGAAGATTGCCAATAGCATAACTGATGGCCCCGCTATGGTGCAACTCCAGGTTCTTCACTTTCAGCGACTCTCCAAGTGAGAGTTGCACTTGATCACCGATAAAGTGAAATGTGGAGATATTTGGAGCTTTTTTCTCTATCACTTGAAGTCTCCAGCATTCAATCACCTCCAGGAAGCTAAGACGCGACAGCAGGCAAGGTATCTCCAGGCGAATTATGTCATTACAATACATAAGCTTCAAATGTTCCAAAGCAACAGAATTGGAGAGAAGGTGCCCTAACTTATGCTCCTTGATCTCCACTCCACACAGGTGCAGAATTTTCAGGTTTCTCAAAGCAGGGTCAAATTTCTGACCTAAGGCACACTTGGCAAGACGAAGAAACCGAATCGACTCCTGACACCTATCAGACAGAAGTTTGCATGGGAAGTTAAATGACATTGCCTTCTTCGATGATAGTGTAAGGTCGAGTTCTTCAATCCCAGGTGTAACAGCAACCTTAAGCCAACTTCTCAGTTGATTATATGATTTTGCAACATAAGGAGCATGGTAGTCAAGCCTGAATTTCTTCACGCCGGTGCCTGAGTGGTTCTTCAGAACACGGTCAATGTTGTTGTTGTAATCTGCTATAACATTCGATCCCACTTTTTGCATAAGTAATTTTTCTTTTGAGCACATCGTCTGGTTAGTGAAAGTGAGGTTCGGATAGCATCTCCAGGAGCTTAGAAAGGAGCGAGACACACAGGCAGCACGAGCAGCATCTTGCATTGGCAGTAGAAAATGTATATGACACCAAATGTCCTGCATGCCAAGGTAGGCATTAGAATTGAATAGGCCAAAGTACCATGGAAGTACTCATAAGGAATAATACCATACAAGACTTTCTCTGTAAATGCTAGATGCAAGCAGGGAAAGGATGTCATTATCTAGAATTGTCCAAGGCTAAGAGCAAGTTGCAATTGGTTCTTGTAGGGCATAAACAGAAGGGAAAAAAGATGACAGTGGAACTTCAATCTCATGAAATAGATTTCTGTTGGGAAGTTAGCAGCAACAGAACAACGCAAAGCTTACAACAGTGAAATATGTGTTCATAATGTTCATTTATATATCTATTCTGCTGACACAAGTCTCGCGGTATAATAGAACATACATCTGGAAGGTCTGGTCCTTGATATCTTATTTTCTTGGCACAACGAGAATCATCCCGCCGGCAGGGTGAGCTGTTTCTTTCAGCTGATGAAGCAACCCATCCATCTGCAACAACACAACAGTGCTACGATTAGTACAGACACCGATGAAAGCAAACAATGAGTTCATGGACACTCAAATTTAGATTCTTTGTCCAATTTTTTGCAGGAACACGAAAGAGATCTGCTATTTCAATTCAAGTGGGTGCTCAGCTAGGAAATCTAACCCTATATGAAATGCCGAGGATGGACCCAAGATAAAAAATGACTGGATGTATAGGGAAATCAGTGCCATGTAGACCGATAAATATGTAGTATATATAGTGGTTTTCTCATAATTGATACGATACTTCATCCAATAAAAATTCAACAATGACCAAACATTTACACAGATTGAACAGGTTACAAAATCGACTATTTCTTCTCCAAATAAAAGTTGTTACCTTTTAGCTCTGCTCCGGATAGGTCCTGAACAGGGTTGTTCAAATCAGTTGGTTGAGGAACAACAGGAATAGATGCATTTACGCTTGAACTCTCTGTGGCAGTGCAGATACTTGTTGGGTTCTCAGTCAGATATTTCTCCATTGTATATCTTCCTTGTTCCCTGCCAGATCATTGAAAATCAACTGTAGAAGTTCATATAGTACAAAATATGATAGTAGTAGCAAGCGATGTCACGCTAAATCCTATCAAATAGTACGGGAAGGGACTGTGGGAGTGGATTTGGTTTGACATGGGAAAAAAGAAGCAGAATTTAAGAAAGATTGTAGAGAACGGATGAACCCTAGAGAGTAGCAAGTGTGTTGGGTTGTTACCTTGGCGTCAATTTAGGGTGATGAGTTCGCTACACGCACGGCGAACTGGGCCTTGAGGGCGACCGCGATCGATCGTCGAAGCAGGCGGCGGCCGACGACTCGTACTCGGAAAGTCGTAAGGGCGTGTACAATGTTATACAGTCAGCCGTCTGTATCGTGTGACACATAGGATTTTTATCTAGGTGGAAAAGAGAGATTATGGAAAGAGGGCTAGCCCGTCTGTAAAATTACAGACCGTCTTATCCCGTGAAAATCGTTCTTCCATTGTATGAGAGGGCCCGTCTGCAACTCATCATTTTCTTATTGTGGACAGAACCAATCTCCCAACCGTTTTTTTAGTGCGTGCGTGATTGTAGGACTCAAACAGACACCTAGATAGACAGTTTGTTGTAGTATGTGTCTAAAAAGTTGTATTTGATATGGCATAGCACTAAAGACAGCCATAGTCTAAACTGATGTACATGCCCTAAGACGAAGCGGCGGCGTTATCACGTTTACACGATCCTAGAGTCTCAGAGACGCGAAGTTGGCCGCCTATACTGGGCCGACGGGGCCCAGCCCTGCTGGATCAATCCGCGCCCGGCCTTAATTTGCCTAACATATCCGGTGCCCGATCAATTCGCCCGGGATCTGAGGCCTTAATTTGTACTAACAGGCTCGACCGAAAACACACGTAACAAAACGTTTTGGGCTGCCTCCCGGGTCACTCCTCTAGGTGACTCCGGAGTGGATTGAAACCCGCCGAGCAGCCCCCGTCCACCCTCCTCCTCCACCCTCGCTACCTGGCCTGGTCCGTGGGGTTGACGGCAGCGATGAGCCCCCCTCTTCATGTTTAGCAGATTGGGGAAGGTCGCAATGCACGTGCATTCAACTAGTATATAATTAGTTTTTATACATGCATGTAATGAGCACGTATGTTCTTTTTGAAATTTTAATAGAGTTGAGTTGAGCAGTTGGTGGGATTGCGAAACCACCGGAGACATCGTGGCTTGAGGGCCACACGAGTGCGAAACTAAGACGGATATGTTATGTGCAAAATTCCTGGTTTGTCTCATGTATTATTTAGGCACTCTAGGAACTTAATCCATGTCTTCGTTATAAGTTTTCTCTTCACTAAACTATAGAGCCATATTTCGGTTGGGTGTGACCCCTCTGTCTAAGGTATCAAGCAAGCAATATTTATACATAGTAATAAGATATAAATATGCGTATCAGCTAGATGTTGAACATGCACAATGCAAAGAGTAAGCCGAGAACATAAGTGAGGGATGGAATGATTGACTCCTCATTTTGGCCTAGTGGCTAGAGGTAAACCAAAGGGCCCTGCTTTGGGTTGTCAACCGGAGGAAGTGACATCCTAGGGCGTGTGCAAATACGATTGGTCATAAGTTGTGTCTAAGAGGTTCTAGACTCAAGTCTAAAAGCTGGATCACCTGTGTCTAACATAATTTTTTTAGAGTTGAGTCTATACTAGATACATTTTTATTATTTCACCAACCATGAGGAGAAGAAAATACAATGGGTACACTAATTACTAAGACTAGGAAGTCGTAGTTAATGCAAAATTAGCTAATTGGAAAGCAGTAGTCATATTTCTAATCCTCCAAGCTACCATCAAATAAAGTTGACTATATATTTGATCCCTCGCTTAACCAAAATTGTAAAAAAAAATACAAGAAGTAGGATGGGTTTAATCATGAATCCATTGATTCTTCTCTTTAATTAAAACTTATTTTTACTTATCGCTTTTTTATTTGGATATGAGGGTGGGGAGATAGGGTTTAGTCTTTATTTCACAAATTTTAGTGTAGGGTTGACACCTACTCACACCGTACATGAGCCTAGGTAAGTTAATATTCAGTGGGGAAAGAAAAAGGCAAAGGAATAAAATAGTACAACAAAGTGGGACCAAAAGTAGAATCTAAGAAATGTTATATGGTGGTTTTGGTTTCTTAGATTTGAGACTAACTTTTCTTCTTAGCCATCCTTCACGCCGAGCATTGGTTGATTCTAGAAAAAAAATCTTGGACACGAGTCTAGCAAAGCTAAATATGCTCTATCGTTTAGACAGATTGGTAGGTCCCACTATGTAGGGTTCGCATCATAGAAAACAAAAAATTTCCTACGATGGGAATAACTATGTACCAAGATCTATCTACTAGATACAAGCAACAGGTGAATATACATCCATAGAGCATACCCTTGAAGACTGACAAAGTTTAACGAGGTTGTACTCGTGGATGATATAGACGAATGCTTGCTGATCTCAAGATCGAGACGAAGTCCTAGAGCCGCAAATCAGCGGCGCATCCGTGCTCGCACACACGTACAAGGCACCGAGCAACCTCCGCCTCCTCACTCCAGCGATGTAGTGGAAGCAATAACTCTTTCTTACCGAAAAGCCACCGGAAACATGTATCTCGCTAGTCCGAGACCATGGGGTATAAACTAGAGGAGGAGAGAGACCCTTCACGAGGAGGTGTGAGTATGAGAAGGGGAGAGGAGAGGAGTCCTTTTATAGGAGGAGGGGGCAGCCCCTCCCCATGGACGGCACACCATGGAGGGTGCCCGCTCCCCTCCTTCATTCATGTGGAGGGAGCTCCACTCACATAAAGATGACCCCTCACTTCTCCACTCAAAATCCCACTCATATTCCATTAAATTTCCACCAAATTTAATGTAATCTCTCTTTAAATAAAACTCATTTTATTTATTCATAATTTTGTCAATTACTTTAATGGAAAAACATTCACATAAAACCCCTTGCTAGTATTTCATTTCACATGCAGAAACACTTTTAGCAATTTCACCCGAAACAATTCCGGTGTCTAGTGAAATAAATTTCTACGCTTTGTAAATATTTTTGACAAGAAACTATTTGTTCCAAATGGTGTCGGTGTCTCTTAAGTGTGTCACCCTACGGTTAGCAAATAATGCGGACATGATCAAGACCCCTCTCGGATCAATAATCAGAAGCGAGACCTGGAGATTCATACTGACTTCCACACATTCAACGATGACTTTCTTATGATCGTGAGAACCTTTTATGCTAGAATCTTAATCCATTTGTCTCGCGATATATTACATGTACGAGATTCCATTATCGGTATCTTCATACCTAGTTCGATCTCGTTACTAACATGTACTCTTTTCTCGTTCCCGTGATATAACATTCTAGTGATCAAATCACTTACTTGCAAGATAATCAATGTGATATCACCGAGAAGGCCCAGAGTATATCTATCCGTCATCAGGATGAACAAAATCCACTCTTGATCCATGGGCCTCAACATAACACCTTAGTAGCACCGAACCCATCTTTATAATCACCCTGTTACAGTGTGACATTTGATGTTATCAAGATACTCTTCTAATGTTAGTGATTCACATGATCTCATGGTCTAAGGATTAGGATTACTTTGTATGATGTTATAGCAATATAAACTCAATGACTTCGATCGTAATGCTATACTTCGGATGAATGTTTATCACACCATTCCAATAATGTTGTGACCTCGTTATTAACAACATCCAATGTCCATGATCAGGAAACTTTGATCATCTTGTTAATCAACGAGCTAGTTTATAAGAGAGGCATAACTAGGAACTTTCTGTTTGTTTATTAAGCACACATGTACTAACGTTTCCGTATTAATACAATTATAGCATGCAAAATAAACAACTATCATATACTTGGAATATACATAATAACCACTTTATTATTGCCTCTCAGGACATATTCCCTTCAGTCTTCCACTTGCACTAGAGACAATAATCTAGTTACATAGTGATAAATCTAACACCCATGGAGTTATGGTGTTGATCACGTTTTTCTCTAGGGAGAGTTTTAGTCAACTTAATTTCTTGCAAATGCAAGCATCTTCATCGTCTCCTGATGAAAACTCATTTTCATCACAGTGAAGATTCCAACTCCGCGATACTTACTTCAACCATTGAAGTTTGCATGCCCTTTTAGCATCCTTTGAATTTAACAAAACCCTTTGGATCGTGTCATGTACACGTCCTAGGTAACCATTCTATTAGAAGAACTTTGTTTTGTTTATTCATCTACCATATACCAAATTATATGTAGTGATTGCTACTTTAATACGTCCAGACTAAATATCGCTATGAAAGATCAAATCTTGTCATAGTCAACTCCTTGAACATTGTCGTAAAATACTTCACTACATGTCGACTATTTCATAGATGTGAAACATCCATGTCTATTTCTTTATAGATCCAAATACGACCGATAGATTTTTACACCTTTTCGTAGGGTCTTCTAAGTTCAAAACTTGATTTCTCGTGTATGGAACTATCACGGATTTTATGGCTTCAATCCATTTGACGGAGTCAGGGCCCATCATCGCTTCTTTGCATGTAGTCAGTTCATCATTGTCAAAAAATAATGAGTTACTCTCAAATCTCAGCATTTGATTGTTTATCCGACCGACTTGGTTCAATAAGAACTTAGATC
This sequence comes from Avena sativa, assembly GCA_916181665.1. NCBI lineage: Eukaryota > Viridiplantae > Streptophyta > Magnoliopsida > Poales > Poaceae > Avena > Avena sativa. The sequence goes on from OV702297.1 coordinate 414,550,359, forward strand.
TTCGTGGCCACAACCATTGAGGCACATAAGCTATGAGCATTATGGCTGCCTTCGGAACAAATTCCGACGCTGCGCAACTCAGCACATTTAGCTAAGGTTCATTAACCTTATCAAAGTTCTATTGTCCTCCCACTTAACTTTTGCGAAAAAATTCTTTTTCAAGAAACTTCATATTTCAAGCGACAAACCCTTTTGTCTTCGGTGTTATGGAGGAATATCCAATGGTTATTCGAAATAACCTACAAAGACATGCTCATCCGACTTTGGTTGTAAGCATCTTACTTATGCTTAGCATACCAAAATTTAAGAAATGACAATTTGGGTTTTACCCCAAACCGTAACTTCCATGGTGTCATTTCAACGGATCAAGATGAAGCTATTTTCAGTGTAAAAGCGATAGTCTATAAAGCAGTAATCTTTTAAAACACAATGGCAATTTTATAAATAACACCTTTGATCCAACCATGTCAAACAAGGTTTTATTACAAATATCAAACACTCCATACTCCTATGGTGTTTCGGGAGATGTAAATCTAGGTGTTTTGCTAAACTTGCAACTCAAATAAATCCCTTTATGATAAAATCATAATTCATTTATTTTCTTGTTACACTTGTAACTCAAATAAATCCCTTATGATAAAATCATAAACCATTTATTTTCTTGTTACAATGATTTTCACTTCATCTTGAAAGTCTTTGAACGTTTTCAAATATTTCATACTTCTTTCTCATTGAGTGAACATTCATTCAAATTTCCGGAGAAAGCATATGAAGTTGAAGTCCATCGCTTACGACTACACATAATGGACTACATACATCGATATGTATAAATTCAAATATTTTAGTCGTTCGTTCTTCTTTGGCCTTTGAACGAAGTTTTAATTATCCCGAGGAAAGTATCACAAGCGTCACTTGATCAAATCAAAGACTCAAAAAATCCATGAATATGGAGATTCTTAATGTTTTCCTTCCAATATAATTTTAAACGGCGATGTCACTTCATAAGTGATCTTTTAATCATTTGTCTTGCGACATTTTAGCATTAGGTTTTATGGATGTGATTTCTCCAACTAGATTTGTAAATCATCCATCTTATATGGAATATGGTAATTATTTTAACAACCTTTGTTCTCATAATACCTGATTTAAATAACAATTATTAAAACAAATCTTGAAGGCAAGCTTTGATGTCAATGAGAAATACAAACAACGGTTTGTTTGTTTTTGATGAACATCATCACATATTCTCTTGCTAGTTACTTAGGCCATTGTGGTTTATGAATTGCGTCGTTCCGTATGAAATTTCATACCAACCAATTCGGTATCCAATACCTAAGAACCACATTGTCTAACAAGCAAAGAATACAACCATAACATGTATATCATCCATATACCTAAATTGGATATTTCCAATTTTTTCTTTTCTGCCAAATATATTTTATAGATTCTCTTTCATCATTTCCTTTTACTTTTTAAAAGAATCTATCAACATCAACTGTGGCGCCATATACATGACACATAGTCCAAAGCGTGTATATTCAAATAATAATACATTTGGACTTGCACTTTGAAGTAGATCACCATCATCAAATGATCGGCGTTCTTTCAAAATCCATTCTTTAGTAATCTTTTAGTGTAGTAAAAACTTTACATACATCTTCTATTCATTCTTATCATGACGACTTTCATGATCAAGATAATATAGCTTATAAGGATGAATCTTGAGTATAATGTTACTTTCCAAAACCCTTTTGGATGATTAGGATGTCTAGCATCTCCAACCTTTGCAAATTCTCATTCAATATGAGAACATATATTATACTCTATCATATTGCAACCAAAAAATTGTTTCAGATACCGTTATATCTGTCACACATGATGGTTTCTGAAACAATTCTTTCAGCTCCTAGATAATCTCGATATTTAAATCAAGAATCATGGAGGCAAACATGATACTTAAGATACTAACACTGGAATTGTTACTCTCGATTTAATACCAATTATTCAATCTCACGGATTAAACAGAGTTTGCTGAAAGTTTGCAATAGGACTTTAAACTTTAGATTGACACTCAACACAATACGATATCAGTTTGTAAAGTATATATCCAGAATTCTATAGTTTTATTATCTCAATTACAACTATGCATAAGGTGGTGAACGAATGCCAATGACTACAACAAATTATGCAAATTCACTTTGATTTAATTTATGATAAATTGAGTTCTACTAATCCAAATTAGAAATGAACTCCAACTCAAAAACGACATCCCTCGTGTCTTTTTGGTGATTACATAAACCAAATCCACTACACCAAGTCCGATCATCACGTGAGTCGGTGTAGCTTCAAAGGCGAGCATCAAATGGGCATCATATCTAACATATGACTCATGCTTAACCTTTCGGTCCGTGTTCCGAGTCCATGTCTGTACATGCTAGGCTCGCCAAGTAAGAACCTTAGTATTCGCGTGTGTAACTGTCTTACACCCGAGATATGCTCGTGGATTCAAGTACACCCGATCATCACGTGATGTCTTGGAGCGACGAAACATTGTCGGTGCATACTTAAGGAAGAACACATTTTTATCTTGATATCTAAATGAGGGATCATCTTATTATGCTAATAAAACGCCAAGCAAGCAATATAAGATGCAATAAACATCACATGTTAATAAGTGAAATGATATGGTTCCCGCACTTGATCTCCATCATGTGCACCGTGGTATGATCTCTATCATACCTCTATGTGTAAGGCCAAGGTCTATGGAACCTACAAGTTATGTGTGTTGTAAGAGTATCATCTTATACTTATACTTACAACATCACCATATCATGACACTAGCCCAGCAACAATCTAAATTAGACGCCTCTAATTTATCCATTGCAAGTTTTACGTGGCTTAGGGCTTTCGAAGATAGAACCGTTCTTACCTACGAACATGAACCACAACGAGGATAACCAAATTGTTGACAACTCGTTGCAAATTAGATATTGACTATAGTAGGAGATACAGACACCCGCTAGCCACTTATGCAAAACTAGTTGCATGTCAAACATGGAACAGGTCTCATGTGCGAGGACATGTAAAGTTTGTCCGGGCCGCTTCATCCCACTATGCCACCAATATCCAAAGTACAACTAAGAATCATAAAATGATCACCATCGCCCACATACTCATATGTGTACTACCCATGCAAAGCATCTACGCATAGATCCGACTCTGATACCACTGTTGGGTTCGCAGCATAGAAAACAAAAAATTTCCTACGATGGGAACTAAGTGCCAAGATCTATCTACTAGATACAAGCAACGGATGGATATACATCCATAGAATACATACCCTCGAAGACTGTATAGCGTTAATGAGGTTGTACTCGTGGATGATGTAGTCGAACGCTTGCCGATCTCAAGATCGTGATGAAGTCCATCTGGTCCAGCCGGTCTAGCACCATCACGTCCAGCACCGCAAAGCAGTGGTGCATCCGTGATCGCACACACGTCCGGGTACCCTGAAAACCTCCGCGCCCTCGCTCCAGCGAAGCAGCGGAAGCAAAAAATCCTTCCAGAAAAAGCCACAGGGAACATGTATCTCGCTGATCCGAGACCATGGGGAAGTTCTAAAGGGGGGAGAGAGATCCTTCGCGAGGAGGTGTAAGTGAAAAGTGAGAGGAGGGGGTCCTTTTATAAGGGAGGGGGCATGGCCGCCGGCCATGGAGGGTGCCCCACCTCTCCCTCATTCATGTGGTGGATGCTCCACTCACATAAAAACACCTCCACTCACATGCATTAATTTTCCACCAAAATTAATGCAAGCTCTCATTTAATAAAACACTTTTATTTATTTTATTCAGAATTTTTTTAATTACTTTAATTAACAAACATTCACATAAAACCCCTTGTTAGTATTCAATTTCACATGTAGAACCAGTTTCAGCAATTTCAACCGAAACAATTCCGGTGTCTAGTGAAATAAATTCCCGCGCTTTCCTTTTTATTTCTCTGGCATATTATTTGCTCCGAATGGTGTCGGTATCCCTTAAGTGTGTCACCCTATGGTTCACGAATAATGTAGACATGATCGAGACCCCTCTTCGATCAATAATCAGCAGCGGGACCTGGAGATCCGTACTGACTCCCACATATTCAACGATGACTTCTGTGATCGTGTGAACCTTATACGCATGTAACTCAATCCCTTTGTCTAGCGATATATTACATGTCCGAGATTCGATCATCGGTATCTCCATACCTAGTTTGATCTCGTTACCGACATGTACTCTTTTCTCGTTCCCGTGATATAACATTCTAGTGATCAAATCACTTGCTTGCAAGCTAACCAATGTGATATGACCGAGAGGGGCCAGAGTATATCTCTCCGTCATCGGGATGGACAAATTCCACTCTTGATCCATGAGCCTCAACATAACACCTTCGTAGCACTGAACCCATCTTTATAATCACCTGTTACGGTGTGACGTTTGATGTTATCAAGATACTCTTCCGGTGTTAGTGATTGACATGATCTCATGGTCTAAGGACTAAGATTACTTCGTATGATGTTATAGCAACATAAACACAATGACCTTGATCATAATGCTATACTTCGGATGAATGTTCATCACACCATTACACTAATGTTGTGACCTCGTTATTAACAATATCCAATGTCCATGATCAGGAAACCTTTGATCATCTTGTTAATAAACGAGCTAGTTTATAAGAGAGGCATAACTAGGAACTTCCTTTTTGTTTATTAAACACACATGTAGTAACGTTTCCGTATTAATACAATTATAGCATGTAAAATAAACATTTATCATAAATAAGGAATACGATAATAACCACTTTATTATTGCCTCTCGGGCATATTCCCTTCAACTTGGTTGTGGATGCTATGATGATTCTGTTATGTTGCTAGATATAGTGTCTATCCTGCTCCTCCTTGCACTCCTGGCCTTCTCCCTCTTGCTGCTCACTTGGTCTACTCCTTATGCTCCTGGCCTCCTCCTGGTATCCTTGGATGGCTTCCTTGAGCAACCAGGGTGCTAGTGATGTGGTGGTAGTGCACTATGGAGTTTTGGTGTTAAACTTATGAACTCTAGAAATGTAAGGATGGACTGTGTGGTTGATTTGTGTTGGTCTAGTTGGCTGTTTCTTGCTATGGTGAAGACGGATGTGTACTTATCTCTCTCTCATAGTGCCTCCTGTGTTGACAGCACATAGACATGCATGTGTGTGTGAGTTGTGTGTGAGCTTGCCTCACCCAGATGGATCGGATCAAGTAAAAGGCTTGATATTTTCTGATGGTTTGACCTTTACTATTTACTTGCTTTGGTGAAATTTGCCCCATTTATGTCAATGATGATGTGCTGAGACAAGTGATACCGATAAGAACAAATATTATTTTTGGTGAAATTTGCCCCTGCTCAATAAGGCTCTATGATGTAATGAACAGTGCAACTCATTGTTAGACTGAGAGCACTAACCCCAATCCAAAACCTTTATTTCTTTTTGTCTTTCTTTGCAGGCAATAAGGAGTATAGGAACATCAATACTAGATAGGATTTTAGTTGTAGATGTTTTTCTTTTGATCCCTTTTTGTAATTTTCTTTTTCTATCAATAATTAATGTAAAAACATTGTAATACATTAATTTATCTTATTATTGTAACCATTCTTATTATTCCTTTATTGTAAAAGAATAATGTAATATATATTCTTTTAATAAAGAATTCTTCTATTTGTTTAATTATTGTAATTCATTTTCCATTTTCTTTATTCACTTATTTTTTTCATTATATTATTCCTTTATTCTTTTATTGAACAAGAACATTATAATGTTGGATTTTAATAATCTTTATACTTTTATTTATAATACTTGTATTTGTATTATTATGAATAATTATTTATAAGTCAAACTTCTCCCCTCATATGTCCAGAAAACAATAGAGGTCATGTCAAAATTCATCTCACCCCCCTTTTGATGACACTGAACCTAATTCATCGGAGTGAGAATTCTGATCACTCTAGTCTTTTAATTTGGCAAAAAATTTACCCGGATTTTCAGATGTATGCATGCAGATGCGCAAAATCCTAAATCTACCCTTCGTCTAGTCCTAAATGCTGGGATGTTACACATGATCTTAGATCTGAACATGTTATTGATTCATGATGATAGTATTGTTTGTGATCTTATCCGCAAGTTGTGTACACATATCATTGTCTGGAACCAAAGGCCCCGAAGTGATAGAATTTGGGATAGCCGGAGGGGATGGCTGTGATGTGAGGATCACATGTGTTCACGGAGTGTTAATGCTTTTCTCTGGTACTCTATTAAAAGGAGTACCTTAATTGCTAGTAGATTCCCTTGAGGCCCCACTGCAACTGGCTGGCTGGACAAAAGACGTTGTGCAAGTTCTCATTGCGAGCACGTATGACTATATATGGAACACATGCCTATGATTGTTTAGTACCTGGATGCTTTATCTTATTTATCTGCATTTTCCCTAGATCTTGAAGTTACATGAATAGACTCGTCCATGCAATGCCTGTCCATCCATCCCTATGCCCACCGCACTCATATCCTATTGTTTGCTACTATTGTTACTATTGCCTTCATTTTATTGCTGCTATTACTTTGCTATTGCTACTACAAAATTGTTGGTACTGATAAAATGGTGTGAGCAAGATTATTTCTAGGTGCAGCTGAATTGACAACTCAGTTGTTAAGGCTTATAAGTATTCTTTGGCTCCTCTTGTGTCGAATCAATAAATTGGGTTATACTACCCTCGAAGACTGTTGTGATCCCTTATACTTGTGGGTCATCAAGACTATTTTCTAGCGCTGTTGCCGGGGAGCATAGCTTTTATTAGTTCACTTAGATCTATTATTGTTCACTGCTATTCTTTTCATCATGGGAAAGTCTCGTGATGGAAAGTTTCCTATTTTACCATCCACTACAAGAAGAGGTATAGTCCTAAACACCTCTTCTGCTCTTGATTCACCGTCTGTTATAAGTAAGCTTGTTACACCACCACCACATACACATGCTATACACACTGCTACTACTGCTGAATCTGAAATTGCTTCTGATACTCATGATGTTACTTCTACTGTGCTTGATGCGAGTGGTTCATTAAGTCCTTTCCTAGATGCTACTATTGCTAGAACTATATTGGGAAACACTGAAACTCCTAGTGAAGACACTATTACACCTGTTAGCTCACCTGAGTCTAGAGAGAGATATGATATTAATGATGGTTACATTGAAATGACTAATGAATTTATTGAAGAGTACCAAAACACATGTGGTGCTAGTGCTTTTAGGAATCTCCTTGTGAGACGTACTATTATACCTAAACAGTCTCCTGATGCTAAGTTTGCTACTTCTCCCATAGACATATTTCTCTCTTGATTTATCCTATATAAACATTATAGAGAAAGAACCTTTTTGTGGGACTGAGAATGAAAGTGCTATGGCACATATGAATGAGCTTTACACTATGAGTGCCTTATTCTCTGATGATGTTAAGATGCGCAAGTACTTTGTTACAAAGATCTTCCCTTTTTCACTAAAAGGAGAAGTTAAAGCTTGGTTTAATAGATTACCTCCTGGATCCATTGATAGCCCTAATTCTTTGATTGCTACTTTCTTTCAGAAATATTTCCCTCCTAGTGCTAGACATGCTGCTTTGCAGAAACTTTTTGATTTTAAACAGGGAGAAGAAGAGAAATTGACTGAGTCATGGACAAGGTTTTGTGCCTTGATTCATGCACATCCTGGATGTCCATTACCTAAAAACGAGCTTCTTGATATCTATTTTAATGGACTAACTGATGAATCTAGGACATACCTAGATAGTTTTGCTGATTGTGTTTTCAGGAAAAGAACTCCTACAGAAGCTGAAGAATTAATGGCTAAAATAAGCAAGAATTATGATGATTGGACTTCAGCTGAGCCAATTACACCTAAGCCTACTACACCTGAACCAATTGTGCCTGAACTAACTCCAACACCAACATAAAGGAAGAGGGGAGTGATTGAATTAAATGATGAAGTGATGAAAGAGGCTAAGAAATGTCTTAAGGAGAAGGGTATTAGATCTGAAGATGTGAAGAATTTACCTCCTATAGAAGAATTATGTAAGCCAATTCCTCACTCATCTATTATTGAGGTACACTCTCTCCAACACTTTGATGAAGGTGATATTCCCTATGGTAAACCTCTCGATCAATGCTTAGAGGAACTTAATACCTTTATTGTTAATCAAGGTAATTTTAATAAACAAGTTCAGAATCATCTATTGGAAAACTCTAGAGCTATTAATGAGTTGAAAGATATTGTGAAAAGAACTTCTAATGATGTTAAAATGCTTGTTAAACACTTCCAAATGGTCCAAACCCAAATTGATCAACTTGCTAAGGTACAACAGGATATGTTAGTTAATGCTTCAGGAGATAAACATGCTTATGGAATTAGAACTAGGAGTGGTACAACCACTCAAGATCCCTTATATCCCGAGGGACGTCCTAAGAGAATTGAGCAGGATTCTCAACAAGCTAAAAATAGTGGCAGTCCTCATAAAATAAAGAAAAAGAAACATAAAGCAGTTGCTGAACCTCCTGAACCTGCTGTAGATCCTAATAGTATATCCGTCTCTGATGCTGAAACTGAAAGTGGTATTGATAAAAATGATGCTCCTGATAAGGAAGAAATTGAAAAAGAACCTGAGAAGCACACTAAGAACACTAAGTACACTAAGGAAAATTTTGTTGCTAATAAACATGGTAGTGAAAGAGAACCTTGGACGCGGAAGCCAATGCCTTTTCCTAATAAGAAACACAAGTCAAAGGAGGAATAACACTATAACAAGTTTTGTGAGTGGATGAAACCTTTATTTTTGCAAATTCCTTTGACTGATGCTATTAAGTTGCCTCCTTATTCAAAGTATATGAAGGATATTGTCTCTAATAAAAGGAATATTCCTAATAAGAAAATTTCTACTTTGCTTGCTAATTATTCCTTCAATGGTAAGGTTCCAAAGAAACTTGGTGATCCAGGTATTCCAACTATTCCTTGCTCTATTAAGAATAATTCTGTTAGAACTGCTTTGTGTGATTTGGGAGCTGGAGTTTGTGTTATGCCTTTTTCTCTCTACAAGAGACTTCAACTAGAGAAATTGATACCAACTGATATATCTTTGCAAATGGCTGATAAGTCTACTACTATTCCTGTTGGTATATGTGAGGATGTTCCTGTTCAAGTGGCTCATAATTGCTTGGTTTTAACTGATTTTGTTGTGCTTGAGATGCCTAAAGATGATAATATGTCTATTATTCTTGGGAGACCTTTTCTTAATATTGCAGGTGCTGTCATCAATTGTAATCAAGGAAAAGTAACTTTTAATATTAATGACAAAGAGCATACTGTCTATTTCCCAAAGAAGATTGATAAGAGCTATGGCCTGAATTCCATTGAAAATATTGAGAGCATCAAAGTTGGAGAAATATATTGTCCCATTCCACAAGAAAGTTTTGAAACTATTATGATTGGGACTATTGCTATAAAGTTTGAGGTAACATAATTATTTTGTGAAATGCAAAGTTTTGTTTCATTTTAAATTGTTTTGGTAACAAGACTTGATCAACCTTGTTAACAAAGGGATTTCAATGAACAAAACAATGCTTTCACAGTGGTTATACTTGCTCACCTTTATTTTTCTCCTTTCCAATCTTTGCTCTTCCTCTTGTTAGCTTTAGTTTTGCTAGTTGTTTGATTTTTAGAGTGTCTTAGAACTTCTGTAGTTTTGGTTTTGGTTTGCTTCTTGTGTCTTTTAAAAATCTTTTTCTGCGAGAAAATCAATTTTCATAACCTAAAAATTGGCCAAAAATAAAGTTTCCCGAAAAATTCCAAAAAATTCATATTAAACTTTTCCTTGAAAAAAGGACTAGAGGGACACCTGGATTGGCCCAGGGGAGACCCACCAGGCCAGTTCACCCCCTGGTAGTGCGTCCATCCCCAGGGCGCGCCTAGCCTGGGTGGGACCCACTCGTAGCCCTCCAAGTTGTCTCCTTCCGGCCACTTCTTTCTCTCTCCCAAAAAACACCGGAAAACTTTCTCAAGCTCGAGTTCCTGCTGTTCTTGCTCCCGAATTCAGATCTCCTTGCTCAGCCCATCTTTTCTGCTAATTTTTGGAGGGATTGCTCTCCGGTATGTGCCTCCTCCGCTTGTCCAATTAGATTTTTGATTGGTAGATTGTATCTTGAGTATTTTGCTACTGTAGGATTTGTTTCTTCTTGGGCTACTTTGAGAGATCTACCGTATGAAATACCCTTTGTCAAGCGTGGTTGGAGAGGGGGTAGGTCTGAGAAAGTAGTCTCTTTGCCTACACCTGCTTTGTTTAACTTTGATAACATGCAAGGATGGTCACTCACGGAGGAAGAACTTGACACATACGTGGCAGAGATCTCCCAGCAAGAGGAGAATGTTGGAGAGGATGTCGAAGATGATTTAGTTCAGCCCTCCAACATGGAGGAGTCTTCATACCAGCAGCCCTCCTATGATTGGAGCGCGTCCTCTTCTTTATCACGAGGGCCTGATTATGATCATTCCTACGATGACCCACCAGCTTGGGGGTACTACCCGCGCTATTGAGCCCCACTTATGCCAAAAGCCTAAGCTTGGGGGAGGTATACCGACATCCCACTCATCTATATATCATGTTTTGTCGGTACTTTGTATATCCATGTTTTGCTTTCTTTTTGGTTTTTGTTTCTGCTTTCCCAAAACACAAAAAGACCAAAAATATTTTCATTATTTCTCTTGGTTTGTTTATTTGCTTTTTAATTTTGGTTTGCCTTAAGAAAATCCAAAAAGATATTGCTTTGTTTGTTTTTGCTTTGTGTGCTTGCTTTAAAAAAATTGAAAACATCAAAAATATTTGACTTTGGTTTTGTGAAGTTCGTTGCAGGGTTCAGAGGTCCTCATTGGATTATGGTTTCATGTTATTATTCAAGCCACACAAGTGAAGATCAATAATGAAGATTAATGACAACTTGAGGTGTGGTAAGAGGCTGGTAATGAACTCTATTTGTTTTCATTTTTGTACATATACTCATCATTGTAAGCATGCTTAGTCTGTTCATGTAAGGTGTATGTTATTTATGGGTGCTTAGTAGTTCTTGCTCTCTTATGATTAGCTCCATCTTGTTAATAGTTTGTAGCATGTCATATGAATGTTTGCTTGCATTGTTCTATTCATAACTTGGTATGACATTGTGGTATCCTCCTCTGAATGTTTCATTTGAATCGACTTGGCACATGCTCACACATGCATATGACTGAACCAAAGTCAGTTAAGCCTCGATGATTTATTTTGCCTCAGAGTTCTTGTATCATTTTTATGCCATAATTTATTTTGTTTTGTTGCAAGCATGATTATGAAAGTTATTGCTCTCTCGTTTGTCGCTCCCTTTCTATTGCTAGCCTTCACTTGAACTGAGTATGAGATCTACTCGTGTTTCCAACTCCCCAAAACCAATATTGTTAAAAGTGTCCACCATACCTACCTACTAGCATCATTTGCTATTCCGTGCATATTCATTATGCCTTGTTTTCTTCCAAATAAAATGTTTGCTTGTTATGAGAAAGTTGGTTAGTAAATCTCTCACGAACTTGATGGCACACTTTATTTCTTGCACTTAATAAACCTAAACCATTGTGATTGTCCATGAAAATTATATGCTTGCAAATTATAGGCTGGAAGTTAGCAGAACTGTGCTGTCACGGGGAACGCTTTGAACACCTGTAAATATATACCCAGTTGATATCATGCTCTTTTGTTTACGGATGTCGTCGGTGTGAAATAAAAGGGGAGCTTGTAAGTCCATGGAGTTATGTATATGTGTTAGAGAAACGTCTGGGCCGCTAGCCTAAGCCATGCCTAATCATGGTGGAAACTTGCATCATAACCATAGTGAGCAATCTATGAAGCTTTCTTCTTATAAAAAAAGAGACACACAAAAAAGAGGAAAGAGAGAAAAAACACCATTTTCCCATGGTAAATAAGAAGATTGCTGAGATGCTCACTGTCTGCTTGCCTTGTCGTTTTCATACGGGATAGCTCCTATATCATTGGGCAAGGGGTACTCCGTTGGCGGTTCTGTATGATACGCATGTATTTACGATGACAAGAACTTACCGGTAACTAAAGTTGAGTAGCATGAGGAGCGGCCCTCGTACTCAAGGGACATGAGATTTCCAGTTTATGGTATGTCAGGCATATAACTCATATTGGTCCTCACTTTCACCTTAACCATTTAAATATGCCTATGATAGGGGAAATGAGAGCTCAAAGCTAATGAGTAGTATACTTTCAGCATTTGGAAGCATTTCAAACTTTTCAAAACCTTTTCACTTCCTTGTTGAGTCACCACTTATTCTATGAGCACCTTCTTGAGAGCATAGTTGTCATTCTCAGTGTAATGTGCTTGTCTCAAAACTTGGTTAATTATGTCATAATTTTGATGCTTGTATCTTTGATATCTTTACTTTTAGTCTTCACTTGAACTTCAGAGGTGCTTTGGCATTATATTATGCTCTACAAACAAAGGCAAGCGAGATACCACTCTATCATACCTTTTTATGAGCATTGCAATGTTGCTTATGTTTACGTTTCATGCTACTTATTATTATTGAGTTGGAATCTCTTCATATCTTGCAATGACTATTAAGTAGACTTAGTTGCATACTCCTTATTATAAATTGTCTAAGTATCTACTCATGTGTTGAGAATATTTACATCATATGAAGCAAATGTGTTCGTGAAAGTTTCCTTTATCACACTCAATTTTCAACTGAATTGCTTGAGGACAAGCAATAAGCTAAGCTTGGGGGAGTTGATACGTCCAAGAAGTATCTACTTTCCCGAACACTTTTGCTATTGTTTCTCCTCTAAACTTGTGTGATTTGGATACAACTAACACAGACTGATGCTGTTTTTAACAGAAATTCTTTGGTGTCTAGTTTTTGTGCAGAAAATCAACTTTCAGGAAAAATCCCGGAAAATATGCCAAAAATCCTATTTCACCAGACTCATGGAGCTAGAAGACGAAACAGAGGAGGGCCACGAGGGGGCCTGGTCGTGCCTGGAGGGGGTGTGGCCACCTCGGGCACCCCCTCGGCCTCCCTCTTCGCCTACTTAAAGCCTCCTGACCTAAAAACCAGGGGGGTTTGGCGTTTCTCTAGAAAGAGTTCTGCTGCGCCGCCACCACCAGAAACCGCGATTCGGAACCAGAAACTTCGTTCTGGTACCCTGCCGGGATGGAGATTTAGAGGAGATCATCGCCATCATCATCACCGACGCCTCTCCATCAACCATCCATGTTTCCCCATCCATGAGTGAGTAATCCCCCGCTGTAGGCTATGGGTATGGTAGGGATTGGATGAGTTCTATCATTTAATCGAATAAGATTGTTAGGGCATGGTGCCTAGTATCTTTATTAGTGCTATTTGACTTTGTTGCAACTTGTTGTGCTTAATGCTTGTCACTAGGGCCCGAGTGCCATGATCTCAAATCTGAACATGTTAGTGATTCATGATGATAGTATTGTTTGTTATCTTATCTACAAGTTCTGTACACATATCATTGTTCGGAACCAAAGGCCTCGAAGTGACAGAAATTGGGATAGCTGGAGGGGATGGCTGTGATGTGAGGATCACATGTGTTCATGGAGTGTTAATGCTTTTCTCTAGTACTCTATTAAAAGGAGTACCTTAATTGCCAGTAGATTCCCTTGAGGCCCCGCTGCAACGGGCTGGCTGAACAGAAGATGTTGTGCAAGTTCTCATTGTGAGCATGTATGACTATATATGGAACACATGCCTATGATTGTTTAGTACTTGGATTCTTTATCTTATTTATCTGCAATTGCCCTAGATATTGAAGATACATGAATAGACTCGTCCATGCAACGCCTGTCCATCCATCCCTATGCCTACCACACTCATATCCTACTGTTTGCTACTATTGTTACTATTGCCTTTGTTTTATTGCTGTTGTTACTTTGCTATTGCTACTACAAAATTGTTGCTACTGATAAACTGCTGTGAGCAAGATTATTTCTAGGTGCAGCTAAATTGACAACTCAGTTGTTAAGGCTTATAAGTATTCTTTGGCTCCCCTTCTATCGAATCAATAAATTGGGCTATACTACCCTCGAAGACTGTTGCGATCCCCTATACTTGTGGGTCATCACTTAACATAACACCTTAGTAGCACTGAACCCATCTTTATAATCACCCTATTACGGTGTGACGTTTGATGTTATCAAGATACTCTTCTAGTGTTAGTGATTGGCATGATCTTATGGTCTAAAGATTAGGATTACTTTGTATGATGTTATAGCAATATAAACTCAATGACTTTGATCGTAATGCTATACTTCGGATGAATGTTCATCACATCATTTCAATAATGTTGTGACCTCGTTATTAACAACATCCAATGTTCATGATCAAGAAACCTTGATCATCTTGTTAATCAACGAGCTAGTTTATAAGAGAGGCATAACTAGGAACTTCTGTTTGTTTATTAAACACACATGTACTAACGTTTCCGTATTAATATGTAAGACCCCACCTTTATAAAGGTAAAGGTCCCTGTGATTGCAATGCTAGTCCCTGGATCAAATTCTAGCATCCATAGTTTAAGATGAAGTACACAGATACAAAGGTCTTTATTACATCGTCATTCCAGAGATAAACATAGTCTTTTACAACTCCATAGCCAAAGGCTAGCACAAGAGTTCATAACATAAATAAAGTAAAGTCTTCTTCTTCATGTGCCACAAGCAAACATGTTGAGTGTAGACTCATAACCCTAATCCTCATCAGAGTAACCTGCAACATCATAAGTTACAGCCACAGTGGGTCAATACATTGGAATAGTATTGGCAAGTGATACCATAGTAGAATAATAGTTTCTAGCTTCTATATGAATTTGGCTAAGTGTAGCTTAGGCTTGCTTTGCTCAAAATAGGTTTTTCCTATCAGTTGAAAACACTAAGCTTTTGTTTGACAAAAACTCCCAAGGAACCACCAATAGACATTGGTGAACCTTTACCCTTGTTCAACCACAAGTTTTTAACTTAGAAATTAGGATGAGGAGATCCTTGATAGCTTCAATGTCTTGATGCTCAAATTGTCCGTTGCCAGGGACACGGCTAAGTACTTAGATTTTTCCTTCTCGAGAGGTGGTGCACTTTCCCCACAAGACTCGACATGCATCGAGACGAGATCTTTCATAAGCCTTCCCTTAGACCAAATGGACGCGTTCCATCCTATCACCCTACCACCATCTGTCCATTTGACTAAGTTATTGCAACCTATATGATCAAGACAGAGCCCATATGCTATGTGGTTGCACTAGAAGCTTCTAAACACTAAATATCTCAAATCTCTTTGTTCCTGGGTGGATTTCCACAAGTGAGATACACCAGGTATACCCCTGGGTAAGCACTCAACACAAACCATTCTTTCCATTCCACCCAGGTGATTCATTCACATAGTTATTTTATTAAGCAAAAACATAAGTCAAAAGACTTAGTAAAATTTCCATAGCATGTGTATATAATCCACCCTTGTTTACTACTAGCTAGGCTAAGCATGATATAAACAAGTATCTTAACTTAGAGAATAATTCTACCAAGACTACAACTACTAGGATTTCTCATAGCATAGCATATAGATACTTAGCAAAAAAATCATGTAAGCCCTATACAAAATATCACAAGTGCATAGTCAAAATAATGGGACAAATACATGAAGCACCACTTGCCTTGGTAATTGGGGGAGTAGCAACAATCTTCACAATCACAATCACCACTAGCACCAAAATCTACACATACAATAATAGCACCAAATTCACATTCCAATATTCAAGCAAAAATATTATGAATGCATGAAAATGCCATGTGATGATGTTTCTAGGTAAACAAGACAAGTCAAATAGTACTGAACACAAAACCAATTAAATATAGTCTATATAAACTTAATTTGGCCTTATGAACATTTTCAAAATAATTTATGAAGTCAAAATAAGCCTATATTTGTCTCTGCATAAAATTCCATTTTTACAGAAGCAAAATACAAAATTAAGCCCACAGTAGTGTAGGATTTATTTTTCTGAATCCAATGATATATTATTTGCATTTTTTTGGATAAACAGAACAAAAGATATGAAATTTACAAGTTTGAATCTCTAATAGATACAAAATCAGATTTTAAATTGAAACCCTGTCCACGTGGCCGTGTTTGGTTGGCTGATACCGTTTCGGTTGGATCAATCATCCAGAGCCGTAGGATTTAAGTGACACTGTGTGGCTCAGATCTAAAGAAAATGCTTCGTTAAGTGATCTATTTGTGGCCAAATGATCTAGATCTGACGGCTGCTAAGCACGCGACCATTGACTGACGGTGCTAGCGACGGTGGCGCGGCGGCGGCACACTGCCAGTGGAGTTCCGGTGGATATAGAGGGGGCTGGGGTTGGCAGAGATGCTTACCAGACTCGCAAGGTCACGCTGATGCTCAACATCTCGCTGGTGTGGACGGGGCGTGCTGTGCTGGCCGGAGGAGCTCGTCGGAAAGCTTGCAGACGTCAGGCACGGCTTGATGGAAACGACTGCGACGCTTTGGGCCAGCCTAGGACAAATAAATCGCATGAGTGGCTACACAAAGACAAGGCGCACACGGGCGTTTGATCTAGGAGTCAAGGGGCGCTCGATTTCTTACCGAATTTCTCGCCGGAGGGGAGAGGGGCGTCGGGCACTTGCGGTGGTTGACGAATCTGTCGACCTAGGTCACGAGCAGATAGAATAGGGGCATGAGGTGAAGCGCACGAGCAAGGGGAGTATGACCGTATGCAGCAGATGGCAAGGGACGGCCGGAGTTAGTCGAAATAGCTCACCGGAGCGGGTCGGGCAGCGGTGTTGCAACGCGAATTACCGGCAACCTGGTGGCGGATAGAGTGTGTTGAGTGGGGGGAAATGGTTGTGGGGCGTAGGGGCTTAAGTAGGCAACGGCTCGACAAGAAACACCTGCGAATTCAAGGGAATTTACGCCGCGCCATCAACGAAGTAACGACAACGACGACGAGATCTGTGGGGCGTGATTTTGGGGACGATGATGACATGGCGTGTGGGGACGGCGCGTCAGTGACTGCGGGTAGGGTTGCGCACGTGAGAGAGAGAAGAGAGGGGAGATGGCTGGGTGGGATTAGTGGGATGTGCCTGTTACTGGGCAGAATAGGTGGCGCCGCCCCTTTTCCAATTCTTTTTTCTTTTCTATTTCTAATTTGATTTTCAGGAATCCAAATCAAATGGTTTTGAATTTAAACCAACTCTAGATTTTTGTAGTGCAAGCCTTGCATTAATTTGTGTATAAAACACTACTGATCAATCAAATGCACTTTGATACTTTGAAAAATAAAAATAAAACCTTGCCTTATTGATATATAGATAATAGGCATATAAATGGTTTCATTTTGAATTTTGTTTTGAATTTTTTTGTGCAAGCCAAGGATGCTATGAATGTATGAATGAAATGCAAAGTTTTTGCAAATCATGATTTTTGGGATGTTACATAATACAATTATAGCATGCAAAATAAACATCTATCATAAACTTGGAATATACATAATAACCACTTTATTATTGCCTCTCAGACATATTCCCTTCACACTGCTAGAATAAAAACTTATTTATGAAGGCTCTTTTCATATCCTTTTCATATTTTCAAAGATCGTTTATTTTTAGCTACTTGTGTCAAGTACTAGACCCGTGTCTAGAAAAAAGTTTCTTAGCTACCTGTGCTCCAGTGTTTAGACCCATGCCTAAAGGTTCTTAGACACCTCTTTTTCCATAGGTTGCACTTTCCCTTAGAGCGTGTACAACATTTGGCCGAGTCTAGTATAAATCTTAGACACGATTCTAGTAAAATCAAATATGATCCAGCTTTTAGACACTCTGGTGGCTCCCCGGTGAGGCCCTCTGCTAGAATTAAAAACCTTTTTCTAAAGGCTCCTTTTCTATCCTCTTTTTTTGTTGTAACATCCCAGGATTAGCACCTAGAAATAATAAGAATACGGGAGTGTGCATTGTATTCATGTATAAAAAAATCTGAGAAATTTTCACGCAAAACTAAAAGAACTACAGAGGCATCGAGGTCTCACTTGTTCTAGTGGAAACACCAGCACAAGTGTTATGGATTTCGACATGATCTTTGTTAATTTTGTTCCTTTGGGGGAAAAATTGAATTCAAAGTTCAAACATGAGTTAACACAATTCAAATACAACTTGGATTCAAATTTAAATCTCTATAAATTATAGAATATTCCATAACCACAATATAATATTTTTTAAATAATAATAATATTTAGGGATTTCTATTTTTCTGCTCTTGGTTCGTTAGCTGTACTCACTTTTCCCCAGTCGCTTAACTTTTTCTTAATTTTGTCCAGCTCCTTGTCTGAAACTCTCACATCGGTCTGAAACTCGCTATCCGTCAGGTCGCGTTAGTGGACCCTCGTCGTTACGTACTGACAAGTGGGGCCGCATTCAGTCGGGTCCCGTAGTGGACCTTCGCCGTTTACGTGCTGACAAGCAGGACCCCCCGTTACGTGCTGACAAGTGGGGCCATGTTCAGTCGGGTCCCGTAGTAGGACACCCCATGTTGGACTGCGTGGGGCCGACTTGCTGGGAACACGTAATGGGGGATGTGGTGTGGGACCATGTGGGGCGGGTTTGGTAGTT
The DNA here is from genome assembly GCA_916181665.1 of Avena sativa. NCBI lineage: Eukaryota > Viridiplantae > Streptophyta > Magnoliopsida > Poales > Poaceae > Avena > Avena sativa. The sequence continues at coordinate 414,569,167 of OV702297.1, forward strand.
ATGTGCGTCCTGTCGTATAAATTGGAAGATTTCTTTTTTGTTTGGCCTTTATAAGAGCGTCTATTTCCCTTTATCGCTAACAATTGTGTTAATTTTTGCCTAAAAAGGTAGCAAATCTAGAGCAGCTTCTATCTTCATTCATGGTTCTTTTTGGCCCTCGTATTTTCCCAATATGGTAGCAAATTTAGAGCAGCAAATATAACCAGCACCATAAATATGTAGATAAACAGAGCATATGTAGATAAAGCAGCTAATATAGGATATATATATATAGTACGTACTTAAATGAGGTTCGACAATTAGGCTGCTCAGCAGCAGCGGAGAAGTTCAACACAAATAACAAAACGAAAGAAGCCGCTTTATAGCAGCAGCATCAACACAAGATTAGTGGCTCCTCATGGCCTCCGCTAGGAGGGCCTCCGCCTCCTTCCTTTGGCGCTTCCTCCACTTTCTGCTGCCCAGTCCCTTGACCTTGGGCACCTTGGGCTTGATCGGGGGCATGCGACCCTCCATGATGGCCACCTTATGGAGGTTGCGGAGGTGAAAACCGAGTGCCTGGTGCTTGGCTCTGAAGGCGTAGACGTTCTTTGACAGGCTGCAGGTCTTCATGTCCTTGGCATGCCTCACAAGGGAGTTGAAGTCGGTGGCGAGGACCCTGGTGCAGAAGGGGAACCTGTAAACATCATCGGCGGAGAATTTGTTGTACTAGCCGGACTTCATCCTCCTCAGCACCTGACGAGTCTTGGTGTCCGTGGACTCATCGTCGCTATAGACGTCGCTGCTATCCACCTATTGGAGAAAACATTAGATTGCAATAAGGACATGATTGAGATACCATGATTATCGGGATTGATTACTTGCATACATTAACCGATTGAGATCCCCTGATTATTCCCCAATCCCCAAATCTCTAACCAAATCGGATACTGATACCAACAATAGATCGGTGCTAGTACTAACTAGGGAATCCCTTAACTCAGAGGAACAATAAAATAGCTATGAAATACTAACAGGGGCATTCATCAAAATAGGAGATCTAACATAAGAGGATTAGCTACTATAAAAATACCTAGCATCTAAAGATTAAAAATACGAACAACCAAACCTTAATAACACACGATCTAGCATCCAACGATGGGAATGGGGGAAGAACAAAGGAAGGGGAGAAAACCATAGTTACCTCCAACCATGGGTCGGCTAGGCTGGTGTCGCATGAAGGGTTTCGCAGCATAGTAAATCAAAAAAAATTACGGATGCGAACGGGAAAAGCCAAGATCTAATCTAGGATATGCAAACAACGAGAGGGAGTAGATGAGATCTTCATACCCTTGAAGAAATCGCACAGCGGAACATTCAACGGAACGTAGTTGATGTAGTCGTACTAGCCTTCTCCTCCTCGCGATCCGATCCGATCCAACGCCGCAAGTGGCGACGCCTCCGAGAGATGCACACGTACGACACCTCAACGTCTCCTCCTTCCTCGGTCCAGCAAGTGGGGTGGAGAGATAGATTGGATCTACAATACGATGGTGTGGTGCAAAGGTGGAGAGTTTCTGCAGCAGGGCTTCGCCTACGCGCAGTCGGGAGAAAGAGGAAGAGGAGGGCAGCAACTAGGCGGCTAGGGTTTGAGGAGGTGTGTGGGGAGGGTGTGCACCCGCCCTCTTTATATAGAGGGCTGGACGGCTGCCCCTTGCCCCTCCTCCAATCCCTATGGCCGGCGGCCACATGGGTGGAGTGGGGGGCAAGTTCCCCCCTTCTAGAAGCTCTCCCTAGGGTTTCCCCTAGGGCTTGGCCGGCTGGGCCTATGGGGCCTTGTGCACCTGGCCTAATGCGTCCATGGCACTCCCTTGTAGGCCCACACCCCCTCCCGATAAGTGGGGCCACGTTGGTCCCACTCCGGAAGCTTCTAGAACCTTCCGGTACAATACCGGACAATCCGAAACAATTCAGAAATCCAAAAAAGTGCTTTCCCTTATATGAATATTATTCTCCAGACCATTCTGAAACCTCTCGTGATGTTCTGGATCTCATCCGACACTCTGAACAAAAACTCATAAACCAATTATCCATTCTATCCTAGCGTCGAGACACGTTAAGTGTGTGACCCTACGGGTTTGAGAATATGCAGACATGATCTTCTATCAATAATCAACAGCGGGGTCTGGAAACCCATATTGACTCCCACATATTCATCGATGATCATATCGGATGAACCACGATGCCAGGATTCAATTAATCCCATATATATATATATTCCCTTCGTCACGCGATATTTTACTTGCCCGAGATTCGATCGTTGGCATCGGCATACCTAGTTCAATCTTGTTCACAACAAGTACTTTACTCGTTCTGTAATTCGATATCACTTTGTGATTAACTCCTAAACGACGTGCTTACAAGCGGTGTTGATATCGATTACCGAGTGGGCCCGAAGTATATCTCTCCGACTTGGGAGGGACAAATCCCATCTCGATACATACAACCCAACAAGTACTTTCCGATCACCTGAGAGACACCTTTATGATCACCCTCTCATAGGATGACGTTTGATGACCTCAAAGCTTTCTTCCGATACCAGGGAGTTATATTATCTCATGGTCTAAGGAATACAATATTTGACATAAGAAAAGCTTCGCAAAGATGAACACGATGACACGATCTAATTGCTCTGCTTAATTTGGGTCTGTCCACCATATCATTCTCCTAATGACATGATCTCATTATTAATCGACAACTCATGTCTATGGTTAGGAAACCTTAACCATCATTAATCAATGAGCTAGTCCATCGAGGCATACTAGGGACACGGTGTTGTTCATAAACCACACAAGTATCAAAGTTTCCGCTTAATACAATTCTAGCATGGAATATAAATTTTATCATGAACAAGAATTATAATAATAACATCTTTATTATTGCCTCTAGGGCATAATTCCAACAGTCTCCCACTTGCACTAGAGTCAATAATCTAGTTTACATCTGGCAACAATCTAACACCCATGGCACTAAGGTGCTGATCATGTTTTGCTCGTGGAAGAGGTTTAGTCAACGGATCTATGACATTCAGATCTGTATGTACTTTGCTAATCTTCAGATCTCCATCTGTTATATAATCTCGAATTATATGAAACTTGCGATTGATATGCTTGGTCTTTGGATGATATCTTGGTTCCTTAGCCAGTGCTATGGCGCCAGTGTTGTCACACAATATCTCCAGTGGGTCCAAGGCACTTGGAACCACACCAAGCTCAGTGATGAAGTTCCTGATCCAAACTCCTTCACTTGACGCTTCTGCAGCAGCCATGTATTCCGCTTCTACTGTAGATCCTGTGATCACGCTTTGCTTGCAGCTTCTCCATCTCACAACTCCTCCATTCAAAATATAAACGTATCCTGTCTGAGATTTAGAATCATTCTTGTCGGTGTCGAAGCTAGCATCGACGTAACCCTTTACAACGAGCTGCTCATCACCTCCATAGACCAAGAACATTTCTTTAGTCCTATTTAAATACTTTAGGATGTTCTTCACGGCTGTCCAGTGTTCCACTCCTGGATCACTTTGGTATCTGCTCGTCAAAACAAGAGCATTGGGCACATCCAGTCTAGTACACAGCATGGCATACATGATAGAACCTATGGCCGAGGCATAAGGCACTTTGCTCATAGCTTCTCTATCGTTTACCGTAGCTAGACACTGAGCCCTGCTCAATATCTTACCTGACAACATAGGCACTGAACCTTTCTTTGCCTTATCCGTTCTAAACCTTTTCTGAACTTTGTCTAGGTATGTACTTTGGCTTAAAGCTATTAGGCGTCTTTGTCTGTCTCTATAGATTTTGATGCCCAATATATAAGCAGCTTCCCCTAGGTCTTTCACTGAAAAACATTTGTTCAAATAACTCTTCACATCGTTAAGCATATCAATGTCATTTCCAATAATCAATATGTCACCCACATATAGTACCAAAAATGTCACTAAGCTCCCACTCACTTTCTTGTAGATACAAGCTTCGTAGCAATTTGGAACAAATCCAAAGCTCTTGATCACTTGATCAAAACGAAGGTTCCAACTCCGAGATGCTTGCTTTAGTCCATAAATGGAACGCTGAAGTTTGCATACTTTATCAGCATCCTTAGGATCGGCAAAACCTTCGGGTTGCATCATATACAACTCTTCATCAATGTTGCCATTGAGGAACGCAGTCTTGACATCCATCTGCCATATTTCATAATCATGAAACGCAACAATTGCTAATAAAATCCGAATGGACTTAAACATCGCTACGGGAGAGAAAGTCTCATCGTAGTCAACACCTTGAACTTGTCGAAAAATCTTTCGCAACAAGTCGAGATTTATAGACAGTAACATTACCATTCGCGTCCGTTTTCTTCTTGAATATCCATTTGCACTCAACGGCCTTTCGGTCGCTAGGAGGGTCCACCAAAGTCCATACTTGGTTTTCGCTCATGGATCCCAATTTTGATTTCATGGCCTCTAGCCATTTCTCAGAGTCTGGGCCCATCATCGCTTCCTCATAGTTCGCAGGTTCACTATTGTCTACCAACAAAAACAGTTAAGACAGGGTTGCCATACCACTCAGGAGGGGCACGCGACCTTGTCGACCTGCGACATTTAGTAGTAGCATCGTCCGAAGCTTCATGATCCTCGTCATTAGCTTCCTCTATTGTTGGTGCAGACAACACTGGAACAATTTCCGGTGCTGCGCTACTCTCCAACTCAAGAGAAGGTTCAATAACGTCGTCTAGCTCTACTTTCCTCCCACTCACTTCTTTCGAGAGAAACTCCTTCTCAACAAAGGATCCGTTCTTTGCAACAAACACTTTGCCTTCGGATCTGTGGTAGAAGGTATACCCAATCGTTTCCTTAGGGTATCCTATGAAGACGCATTTCTCCGCTTTGGGTTCGAGCTTATCCGGCATCAACTTCTTGACGTAAGCTTCGCATCCCCAAACTTTAAGAAACGACAACTTAGGTTTAGCACCAAACCACAGTTCATACAGTGTCGTCTCAACGGATTTAGATGGTGCCCTATTTAAAGTGAATGCAGCGGTTTCTAATGCATAACCCCAAAATGATAATGACAAATCTGTAAGAGACATCATCGATCGCACCATATCCAGTAAAGTTCGATTCCGGCATTCAGACACACCATTTCGCTGTGGTGTTCCGGGTGGCGTGAGTTGCGAAACGATTCCGCTTGCTTTAAGATGCGTGAGAAAATCATAACTCAAATATTCACCTCCACGATCGGATCGTAGAAATTTAATTTTTCTGTTACGATGGTTTTCCACTTTGTTCTAAAATTCTTTGAACTTTTCAAATGTTTCAGATTTATGTTTCATTAAATAGATATACCCATATCTACTTAAGTCATCAGTAAAAGTGAGAAAATAGCAATATCCACCGCGCGTCGAAACACTCATCGGTCCGCATACATCAGTATGTATGATTTCCAACAAGTCCGTTGCTCGCTCCATTATACCGGAGAACGGGTTTTTGATCATCTTGCCCATGAGGCACGGTTCGCACGTGTCAAATGATTCAAAATCAAGAGACTCCAAAAGTCCATCAGAATGGAGTTTCTTCATGCGTTTTACACCAATATGACCTAGACGGCAGTGCCACAAATAAGTCGTATTATCACTATCTACCTTGCATCTCTTAGCCTCAAGGTTATGGATGTGTGTTTCATTGCTTTCGAGATTCAGAAGAAATAAACCATTCATAGCAGGTGCATGACCATAAAAGATGTTACTCATATAAATAGAACAACCATTATTCTCCGATTTAAATGAATAACCGTCTTGCAATAAACACAATCCAGAAATAATGTTCATGCTCAACGCAGGCACATAATAACATTTATTAAGGTTTAAAACTAATCCCGAAGGTAAAACTAAGGAGAGCGTGCCGACGGCCATCACATCAACTCTTGATCCGTTGCCAACACTCATCGTCACCTCATCCCTGCTAGCCGCCATCTATTCCGTAGCTCCTGTTTCGAGTTACAAATATTAGCAACTGAACGAGTATCAAATACCCAGACACTACAACGAGCGCTAGTAAGGTAAACATCAATAACATGTATATCAAATATACCTTTAATGGTGCCAGCCTTCTTGTCCGCTAAGTACTTTGGACAGTTGCGCTTCTAGTGACCATTGTCCTTGCAATAGAAGCACTTAGTGTCCGGCTTAGGTCCAGACTTGAGCTTCTTCTTAGCGGGGGCAACGCGCTTGCCGCTGCCTTTCTTGAAGGGCTTCTTTGCACCCTTACCTTTCTTAAAGCTGGGGGGCTTGTTGACCATCAACACATGATTATCTTTCTTGATGTCCACCTCTGCAGCTTTTAGCTTGGCGAAGAGCTCAGTGATCGTATCAGTGGAACCAATCTGATTATGAGTAACTACAAAACCTTTATAGCTAGGAGGGAGTGATTGCAGAACTCTGTCAATCTTGAGCTCCTCTGGAATCTTGTAGTCCAGTTGCTCAAGGCGTTGAGGCGCCATTAGAGCAGTTCCAAATTTCTCTACCCACGTGCTTCGAAGTGGGCTCTTAGGCCCTTTCCTCTTTTGTTATTATGAGGAGATTACATTAAGTTGGTGGGCCGGTGGGTTTCTATCCAGAGAGAGCACACGAACACACGATGAACCATAATGCTTATAATCAAGCGCTAATTTCTTCAAAAAAAAAAGTTATGTTAATTGTTGTGGTTGAGAAAGATGGGACGTGCCTACATTTTCTGTTGTACTCCCTTGGTACTCAGCTTTATATAGATTTGTCTAGTTAAGCATTTAGACTAAATGCATTCGTATCTAGATAAAATCGAGAATACTAATATGGACTAGAGGTAATAATAAAAGGAAGAACGGCTGAACCTAGCGCGATAAGCACAATCGAGCACATCACACCAGATCTTAGAGAGCTATAATCCCATGCAAGACAAAAGATAGATCGTCGAGCGGTCATTAAACAGTTACGATAATGGATGGTCCAACGATGACTGACAAAGATCTACATGGAAAAAGAACTCAGAATTTTAGTTTGGATAGCAACTCAGAGAAAGCAGTATAAATGCAGAAATTCAATTCGGATCACATATTTTTAGAGAAAACATATTCACAACTATATCCGGACATTCTATGTTCGCACACCAATATTCGAAAAAAGAACGCATTTTTGGTTAAAGTGATAATTGATCAGAATGAAACGTTCAATTAAATTGTTAACAATGCTAAATTGTTTGATAAAATTATATTTTGATGCAACTTACTCCATACAATATATATATAAATAGATATATATTAAATACTATATTATGCTTGCTTTATTAACGGCATTGGATTTCTACTTCGCCCCGTCTCCCGAAATCTGAGAACCGGCCCTGTCCATGATCTAATGTTTGATTGACCACATAAGAGGGGAGGTTCGTTATGCAAATGAATTGTTCTATTGTCCTCGTTCACGTGAGTTGCAGCCATCAGATACGATACCTGGTCGTAAAAATACGAGGGTCTGATGACATTAGGAACGAAGATTAACACCTTAAGCAATAGTATCTTGATAGTATCCGAGTCGACCTGGAAATAGTATGGACAGTACTAGGCGTTCTCGGGGAATTTGTGTTTTTTATTCCCCGGGTCCCAGCCAACCACGTGTCATATTTTTGGTGCAAAATCCCGCTTTTGCTACAGAAAGTCTTATTTTTGCTACAACTAGTCCCGCTTTTGCTATATGTAGCAGGAAACGGTTCGATCTAAAAAATAGAAAATTAGACTGGACCTCGCTGGAGATTTCGCCGGAGATCTCGCCGGCGACCGTGTAGCAAAAAAGTTGTGTTAATGTAGCAAACCCGACCTCACCGGAGACTCGCCGGAGAGCTTACCGGAGAATTTCGCAGGAGATCTCGCCGGAGACCTTGTAGCAAAAATTTTGCGCTATTGTAGCAAAACCACAAAACGGTTGTAGCAAAATGTTTTTTCTAATGTAGCAAAAGGAACATCTTCGGATATTCCTCGCCGGAGATCTCGTAGCAAAACCATAGAGATTGGTTGTAGCAAAAAAATTATACGAAAGTAGCAAAAAATATATGAATATATAGCAAAAATAATATACTAATATAGCAAAACGCTCATAGCAAACACAGACAAAATAGTAGCAAGTAGCAAACACCGGCCGATAACGGCAGCACCGGCAGCGCGGGATGGCAGCGTCGGTAACCTTCTATCCGGGGAGGTGCGCATGATGGAGTCATGGGGTAGGTCCGGTGCAAAACCTGCGGTGGCAGCGTGGCCTGTGACTGCGGCGACCAGGTTAATGGTACGTGGAGTCATGGTGGACGGGGCCGGGGTCTCGATCTAGCAGGAGGAGGGGACGAGCTTGGTCGACGCCTACGGCCAGAGGCGCGGCCGGAGGCGAGGCCAGCGCTATGGAGGTTGGAGGTGAGGGCCTTGGTTGGAGACGAGGACCTCGGCCGGTGAGAGAGCTCACGGAGGCGGCGCCATGGAAGGAAGCGTGTGGGAAGGGAGGCAGCAACCGTCGAGAGAGCTGGGTCGAGGAAGTGGGGTGACAACGGTCTTGGAGGGGAGGGAGACGGCATGGCCGCTGGTGTAGGCAGAGCGCGGAGGCAGCCGATGCTGAGCGAGTAGGAAGGCATCGCGGGATGGGGATGGGAGACGCTAAAGGAAGGGACCCGGGGGATCGATCCCCCGGGAGAGTAGTATCCTTTTCCAAATAGTATCTTGGTTTCGTTGGGGGCAAGCCAAGTCGGTCACACGATACCATCTCCTTTTAATAGGCTCGATTGCGTCTCTCAAACAGCACACCCGGAGCGGAGCAGCAGCCACAAGCAACGACCCCGAACATAATACATGGCGCCAACCGTCGTGGGTTTCTCCGACCTACCGACGGAGGCGCTCGATAAGATCGCCTGGCGCGTCGGCCCCCTCGATAACATCCACTACTCCGCCGTCTGCCGGTCCTGGCGCCGCGCGCCCAGGGCCACGCGCCTCAGCGGGCTCGACGAACCACACCGCCCTCACACCATATATCTGTTGGAATTATGCCCTAGAGGCAATAATAAAGATGTTATTATTATAATTCTTGTTCATGATAATGTTTATATTCCATGCTAGAATTGTATTAAGCGGAAACTTTAATACTTGTGTGGTTTGGGAACAACACCGTGTCCCTAGTATGCCTCTATAGACTAGCTCATTGATTAATGATGGTTAAGGTTTCCTAACCATAGACATGAGTTGTCGATTAATAATGAGATCATATCATTGGGAGAATGATATGGTGGACAGACCCAAACTAAGCGAAGCAATTAGATCGTGTCATCGTGTTCGTCTTTGCGAAGCTTTTCTTATGTCAAATATTGTATTTCTTAGACCATGAGATAATACAACTCCCTGATATCGGAAGAAAGCTTTGAGGTCATCAAACGTCATCCTATGAGAGGGTGATCATAAAGGTGTCTCTCAGGTGATCGGAAAGTATCTGTTGGGTTGTATGTATCGAGATGGGATTTGTCCCTCCCAAGTCGGAGAGATATACTTCGGGCCCACTCGGTAATCGATATCAACACCGCTTGCAAGCATGTGGTTAAGGAGTTAATCACAAAGTGATATCGGATTACGGAACGAGTAAAGTACTTGCTGTGAACGAGATTGAACTAGGTATGACGGTACCGACGATCAAATCTCGGGCAAGTAAAATATCGCGAGACGAAGGGAATATATATATGGGATTGATTGAATCCTGGCATCGTGGTTCATCCGATATGATCATCGATGAATGTGTGGGAGTCAATATGGGTTTCCAGACCCCGCTGTTGATTATTGATAGAAGATCATGTCTGCATATTCTCGAACCCGCAGGGTCACACACTTAACGTGTCTCGACGCTAGGATAGATTGGATAATTGGTTTATGAGTTTTTGTTCGGAGTCTCGGATGGGATCCGGGACATCACGAGAGGTTCCGGAGTGGTCCGGAGAATAAGATTCATATAAGGCAGTGCAGTTTTTGGAGTTCGGAATTGTTCCGGGTTAATCGGTATTATACCGGAAGCTTATAGAACCTTCCGGAAGGGGACCAACGTGGCCACACCTTCCGGGAGGGGGCATGGGCCTATGAGGGAGTGCCCTGGCTGCATTGGGCCAGGGGCACAAGGCCCCATAGGGCCCAGCCGGCCAAGAGAGTTTAAACTCGAGATAGGGCCTCTAGAAGGGGGGGTTTCCTTGCCCCCCACTCCTCCTCCTTGGCCGCCGGCCTTGGCTTGGGGGAGGGGGCTAGGGTTGCCGCCCCACCCCTCTATATAAAGAGGGCTGGGGGCGCACCCCCCACACACACACCTTCCCCTCCAACCCTAGCCGCCCTGCTGCCCTCCTCTCTCCATCCCGACTCTTTGTAGGCGAAGCCCTGCTGCAGAAATTCTCCACCATATACACCATGCCGTCGTGTTGTAGATCCAATCCGTCTCTCCACCATACTTGCTGGTCCGAGGAAGGAGGAGACGTCGAGGTGTTGCACGTGTGCATCTCACGGAGGCACCGCCACTTGTGGTGCTAGATCGGATCGGATCGCGAGGAGGAGAAGCGAGTATGACTACATCACCCACGTTCCGACGAACGTTCCGCTGTGCGAATCTTCAAGGGTATGAAGATCTAATCCAATCTCTCTCATTGTTTGCATCTCCTAGATTAGATCTTGGCTTTCCCTCTGTTCGCATCCGTAGAAAATTTTGATTTACTATGTCGCGAAACCCTTCAGTGGTATCAGAGCTAGATCTATGTGTAGATGTGTTTCACGAGTAGAACGCAACATGGTTGTTGCGGGCGTTGATGTTTTCTGTTGCAAGCCTCTTGTTTGTGTTCTTCTTATGACTCGGGATAGTGAGGTTGAAGCGGTCCAGGCCAACCTTACGCGACGTCGTTCGCGAGACCGACTCCGCACTTGACGTGTGGCTTGTTCCACACATGCGGCTGGTGGATGTCAGTTTCTCTCACTATAGTTGTCATGGGATTAACACCGGAGTTTGGGAACCATAATATCACCATTGTGGCTTTCGTAGGTAAGAATCGTTCTTAGCATCTACTCCCATAAGCCACTAAAACATGCAACAACAAAGTAGAGGCGTCTAACTTGTTTTTGCAGGAAGTGTTTTCTGTGATATGGTATGGACCAAGATGTGATGTGTATAATGTATGCGATGATCATGTTTTGTAATGTTTCACGACTTGCATGTCGATGAGTACACAACCGGCAGGAGCCATATGGTTGTCTTTATAATTGTGTATGACCTGTGTGTCAACTTCTTATACGCCATGTAATAGTTTCACTTTATCGCTAAGTAGTTAGCAATAGTTGTAGTTGTTATTCGTGGTGGAGGCAATCATGGTGGAGTGATGGAGATCATGCCGGCACGCACAAGATGGAGATCATTGCGCGAAGATTGGCTATACCATGTCACATAAAGTTATATGCATGTGATGTTTATCCTTTTATGTATCTTATTATGCTTAGATCGCGACGGTAGCATTATAAGATGATTCCTCACTTAAAGATCAAGATAAAAACTGTGTTCTCCCCGAGTATGCACCGTTGCGAAAGTTCGTCGTGTCCAAGCATCACGTGATGATCGGGTGCTATAGACTCTACGCTCACATACAACGGGTGCAAGCCAGTTTTGCACACGCGGAAATACTTGGGTCTAACTTGACGAGCCTAGCATGTACAGACATGGCCTCGGAACACATGAACCGAAAGGTTAAGCATGAGTCATATGAATGATATGATCGACACTTTGTTGTCCACCATTGAAACCACATCTCTTCTCGTGATGATCGGATTAGGTGTGGTGAATTTGGATCATGTTCACTAAACAACTTGAGGGATGTTGAATTTAGTGGGAGTTCATCTACTAATTTGATTAAGTTGAACTATTTATCATGAACATAGTCTAAGTTGTACTTGCAAATACTGTAGATCACATGGCCAAGTCCAACTTCAACTTCAACGTTTTCGCTGAGAAGGAAAAGCTTAGAAACAATGGGTCTCACTTCACCAATTGGTTCCGCAATCTAAGAATCATTCTCTCTGGCGGTCAAAAGGACTATGTCCTTGGGAAAGCGTTAGGTGACCCCCCTGCTGCAACTGCGCCGGCTGATGAGAAAGCTATCTATCAGTCGCGCAAAGATGATTATGGTGTGATTAAGAGCACCATGTTGTTTGCTATGGAACCGGAACTTCAAAATCGTTTTGAAGACTATCCCGAGCCCTTTGAGATTCTCGAAGAGCTGAAAACCATGTTTCAGACTCAGGCCCGTTCTGAGAGATATGAGATCTCTGAGAAGTTCTTTAACTGCAAGATGGAGGAAGGGAGTTCCGTTAGTGAGCACGCCATTAAGATGACGGGATACACTCAACGCCTTGAGCAACTGGAATGCACGATTCCAGAGGAGCTCAAGATTGACAGGGTTCTGCAATCACTCCCTCCCAGCTACAAAAGTTTTGTAGTGACTCATAATCAGATTGGTTCCACTGATACGATCATCGAGCTCTTCGCAAAGCTGAAAGCCGTGGAAGTGGACATCAAAAAGGATAATCATGTGTTGATGGTCAACAAGCCCACCTTTAAGAAAGGTAAGGGAGCAAAGAAGCCCTTCAAGAAGGGCGGCGGCAAGCGCACTGCCCCTGCTGAGAAGAAGCTCAAGTCTGGTCCTAAGCCGAACACTGAGTGCTTCTATTGCAAGGACAAGGGTCACTGGAAGCACAACTGTCCGAAGTACTTAGCGGACAAGAAGGCTGGCACCATCAAAGGTATATTTGATATACATGTTATTGATGTTTTCCTTACTAGCCCTCGTTGTAGTGTCTGGGTATTTGATACTGGTTCAGTTGCTAATATTTGTAACTCGAAACAGGAGCTACGGAATAGACGGCGGCTTGCGAGGGATGAGGTGACGATGCGCGTTGGCAACGGATCAAGAGTTGATGTGATGGCCGTTGGCACGCTCTCCTTAGTTTTACCTTCGGGATTAGTTTTAAACCTCAATAAATGTTATTATGTGCCTGTGTTGAGCATGAACATTATTTCTGGATCTTGTTTATTGCAAGACGGTTATTCATTTAAATCGGAGAATAATGGTTGTTCTATTTATATGAGTAACATCTTTTATGGTCATGCACCTGTTTGAATGGTTTATTTCTTCTAAATCTCGAAAAGGATGAAACACACATCCATAACATTGAGGCTAAGAGATGCAAAGTAGATAGTGATAATACTACTTATTTGTGGCACTGTCGTCTAGGTCATATTGGAGTAAAGCGCATGAAGAAACTCCATTCTGATGGACTTTTGGAGTCTCTTGATTTTGAATCATTTGACACATGCGAACCATGCCTCATGGGCAAGATGATCAAAACCCCGTTCTCCGGTATGATGGAGCGAGCAACGGACTTGTTGGAAATCATACATACCGATGTATGCGGACCGATGAGTGTTTCGACGCGCGGTGGATATCGCTATTTTCTCACTTTTACCGATGACTTGAGTAGATATGGGTATATCTATTTAATGAAACATAAATCTGAAACATTTGAAAAGTTCAAGGAATTTCAGAATGAAGTGGAGAACCATCGTAACAGAAAGATTAAGTTTCTACGATCCGATCGTGGAGGTGAATATTTGAATTATGATTTTCTCACGCATCTTAAAGCAAGCGGAATCGTTTCGCAACTCATGCCACCCGGAACACCACAGCGCAATGGTGTGTCTGAACGCCGGAATCGAACCCTATTAGATATGGTCCGATCGATGATGTCTCTTACTGATTTGCCGTTATCATTTTGGGGTTATGCATTAGAAACCGCTGCATTCACTTTAAATAGGGCTCCATCTAAATCCGTTGAGACGACACCGTATGAACTGTGGTTTGGTACTAAACCTAAGTTGTCGTTTCTTAAAGTTTGGGGATGCGAAGCTTACGTCAAGAAGTTGATGCCGGACAAGCTCGAACCCAAAGCGGAGAAATGCGTCTTCATAGGATACCCTAAGGAAACTATTGGGTATACCTTCTATCACAGAACCGAAGGCAAAGTGTTTGTCGCAAAGAACGGTTCCTTTCTTGAGCTCTCGAAAGAAGTGAGTGGGAGGAAAGTAGAGCTAGACGAGGTTATTGAACCTTCTCTTGAATTGGAGAGTAGCGCAGCACCTGAAATTGTTCCAGTGCCGCCTGCACCAACAATTGAGGAAGCTAATGACAAGGATCATGAAGCTTCGGACGATGCTGCTACTGAACGTCGCAGGTCGACACGGTCGCGTGCCCCCCTGAGTGGTACGGCAACCCTGTCTTGACTGTCTTGCTAGTAGAAGACAGTGAACCTACGAACTATGAGGAAGCGATGATGAGCCCAGACTCTAAGAAATGGCTAGAAGCCATGAAATCCGAATTGGGATCCATGAGCGAAAACCAAGTATGGACTTTGGTGGACCCTCCTAGCGACCGAAAGGCCGTTGAGTGCAAATGGATTTTCAAGAAGAAAACGGACGCGGATGGCAATGTTACCGTCTATAAAGCACGGTTTGTCGCAAAAGGTTTTCGACAAGTTCAAGGTGTTGACTATGATGAGACTTTCTCTCCCGTAGCGATGTTTAAGTCCATTCGGATTTTATTAGCAATTGCTGCGTTTCATGATTATGAAATATGGCAGATGGATGTCAAGACTGCGTTCCTCAATGGCAACATTGATGAAGAGTTGTATATGATGCAACCCGAAGGTTTTGTCGATCCTAAGGATGCTGATAAAGTATGCAAACTTCAGCGTTCCATTTATGGACTGAAGCAAGCATCTCGGAGTTGGAACCTTCGTTTTGATCAAGTGATCAAGAGCTTTGGATTTGTTCCAAATTGCTACGAAGCTTGCATCTACAAGAAAGTGAGTGGGAGCTCGGTGACGTTTCTGGTACTATATGTGGATGACATATTGATTATTGGAAATGACATCAACATGCTTAACGATGTGAAGAGTTATTTGAACAAGTGTTTTTCAATGAAAGACCTAGGTGAAGCTGCTTATATATTGGGCATCAAAATCTATAGAGATAGACAAAGACGCCTGATAGCTTTAAGCCAGAGTACATACCTAGACAAAGTTCTGAAAAGGTTTAGAATGGATAAGGCAAAGAAAGGTTCAGTGCCTATGTTGTCAGGTAAGATATTGAGCAAGGCTCAGTGTCCAGCTACGGTAAATGATAGGGAAGCTATGAGCAAAGTGCCTTATGCCTCGGCCATAGGTTCTATCATGTATGCCATGTTGTGTACTAGACCGGATGTGTCCAATGCTCTTAGTTTGACGAGCAGATATCAAAGTGATCCAGGAGTGGAACACTGGACAGCCATGAAGAACATCCTAAAGTACCTAAATAGAACTAAAGAAATGTTCTTAGTCTATGGGGGTGATGAATAACTCGTCGTAAAAGGTTACGTCGACGCTAGTTTTGACACCGACAAGGATGATTCTAAATCTCAGACAGGATACGTGTATATTTTGAATGGAGGAGCTGTGAGCTGGAGAAGCTGCAAGCAAAGCGTGATCGCGGGATCTACAGTAGAAGCGGAATACATGGCTGCTGCAGAAGCATCAAGTGAAGGAGTTTGGATCAGGAACTTCATCACTGAGCTTGGCGTGGTTCCAAGTGCATTGGACCCACTGGAGATATTGTGTGACAACACTGGCGCCATAGCACTCGCTAAGGAACCAAGATATCATCCAAAGACCAAGCATATCAACCGCAAGTTTCATATAATCCGAGATTATATAGCAGATGGAGATCTGAAGATTAGCAAAGTACATACAGATCTGAATGTCGCAGATCCATTGACTAAACCTCTTCCACGTGTAAAACATGATCAGCACCTCAGTGCCATGGGTGTGAGATTGTTGCCAGATGTAAACTAGATTATTGACTCTAGTGCAAGTGGGAGACTGTTGGAATTATGCCCTAGAGGCAATAATAAAGATGTTATTATTACAATTCTTGTTCATGATAATGTTTATATTCCATGCTAGAATTGTATTAAGCGGAAACTTTAATACTTGTGTGGTTTGTGAACAACACCGTGTCCCTAGTATGCCTCTATGGACTAGCTCATTGATTAATGATGGTTAAGGTTTCCTAACCATAGACATGAGTTGTCGATTAATAATGAGATCATATCATTGGGAGAATGATATGGTGGATAGACCCAAACTAAGCGAAGCAATTAGATCGTGTCATCGTGTTCGTCTTTGCGAAGCTTTTCTTATGTCAAATATTGTATTCCTTAGACCATGAGATAATACAACTCCCTAGTATCGGAAGAAAGCTTTGAGGTCATCAAACGTCATCCTATGAGAGGGTGATCATAAAGGTGTCTCTCAGGTGATCGGAAAGTATCTGTTGGGTTGTATGTATCGAGATGAGATTTGTCCCTCCCAAGTCGGAGAGATATACTTCGGGCCCACTCGGTAATCGATATCAACACCGCTTGCAAGCATGTGGTTAAGGAGTTAATCACAAAGTGATATCGGATTACGGAACGAGTAAAGTACTTGCTGTGAACGAGATTGAACTAGGTATGACGGTACCGACGATCAAATCTCGGGCAAGTAAAATATCGCGAGACGAAGGGAATATATATATGGGATTGATTGAATCCTGGCATCGTGGTTCATCCGATATGATCATCGATGAATGTGTGGGAGTCAATATGGGTTTCCAGACCCCGCTGTTGATTATTGATAGAAGATCATGTCTGCATATTCTCGAACCCGCAGGGTCACACACTTAACGTGTCTCGACGCTAGGATAGATTGGATAATTGGTTTATGAGTTTTTGTTCGGAGTCTCGGATGGGATCCGGGACATCACGAGAGGTTCCGGAGTGGTCCGGAGAATAAGATTCATATAAGGCAGTGCAGTTTTTGGAGTTCGGAATTGTTCCGGGTTAATCGGTATTATACCGGAAGCTTATAGAACCTTCCGGAAGGGGACCAACGTGGCCACACCTTCCGGGAGGGGGCATGGGCCTATGAGGGAGTGCCCTGGCTGCATTGGGCCAGGGGCATAAGGCCCCATAGGGCCCAGCCGGCCAAGAGAGTTTAAACTCGAGATAGGGCCTCTAGAAGGGGGGGTTTCCTTGCCCCCCACTCCTCCTCCTTGGCCGTCGGCCTTGGCTTGGGGGAGGGGGCTAGGGTTTCTGACCCACCCCTCTATATAAAGAGGGCTGGGGGCGCACCACCCCCCCACACCTTCCCCTCCAACCCTAGCCGCCCTACTGCCCTCCTCTCTCCCTCCCGACTGTTTGTAGGCGAAGCCCTGCTGCAGAAATTCTCCACCATATACACCACGCCGTCGTGTTGTAGATCCAATCCGTCTCTCCAACATACTTGCTGGTCCGAGGAAGGAGGAGACGTCGAGGTGCTGCACGTGTGCATCTCACGGAGGCACCGCCACTTGTGGTGCTAGATCGGATAGGATCGCGAGGAGGAGAAGCGAGTACGACTACATCACCCACGTTCCGACGAACGTTCCGCTGTGCGAATCTTCAAGGGTATGAAGATCTAATCCAATCTCTCTCGTTGTTTGCATCTCCTAGATTAGATCTTGGCTTTCCCTCTATTCGCACCCGTAGAAAATTTTGATTTACTATGCCGCGAAACCCTTCAATATCTGCACAACACCGTCGTCGAGGTCAACCCCATCCATCATCGTGAGGGCGCGCGCACCGTGAAAACCATCGTGGACGACGGCAAGATTTTGGTTTACGCGCGTACCACGATCATAGGTTGCTCCTATGGCTGGATCATGGCAGTCTACCGCCACGGTGACGACACACGTGTCATCTGCCTCGTCGACCCCTTCACCAGACGACGCTACACACTGCCTCCCTTCACCGACTCCTCCCGCGCCACCTACAAGCAGCAGGAGGAGCTCAAGTGGGAGCTTCGCTCCAAGCGCAAGGCCATGTTCACGAGGGCGGCGCTCGCTCCCGACTGCCGAATGGGGACGTACGCCGTGATGCTGATCCACAGCGGCAGACAAGGCATGTTGTTCCTCAAGCCAGGGTCAAAGTCCTGGAGGACGGTGCGCACCCCGAAAGGTACGCACTATGTGGATGTTGTCCTCCACAAGGGCGCCTTCTCACTAGTGGAAACGAGGCCTTTGGTTGAGGTCAGAAATAGGCTTTAACACCGGTTCTTCTATGAACCTGTGTTAAAGGGGGTGCCCGTACCAGCGTGGTCCATAGAGCAAAAAGGAGCACCCCCTTTAACACCGGTTCGAGCCACGAACCGGTGTTAAAGTCCCTACACCAGTGGCCCGCACAGCCCCCCCTTTAACACCGGTTCGTGGCTTGAACCGGTGTTAAAGGGGGGGGCTATATAACACACGGCAACCCACACCCCTCTCTTCCATTTTTTCACTCTCTCATTTTGGGACATAGCAAGAGGGTGAGAGGTGTGCTAGTTTGTGTTTTTTCCTATGCACAAGAGGTGTTCGGTGAAATGCCCGAGAGCTCGAAATAAGTTTTCTCATTGCTCTTTCCTTCTCGGTCGAGGTCGGCAACTTTATCCTTTCATGTGCCATTGATGTACTATATAAATGGCCATATCCCTATTAATTTTTGATATACTATATATTAATGCAGATGAACCGGCAATGGATGTACGGTGACCGATGCACTTCTGAGTACATTACGGGCCTCCAAAATTTCATCGTTGTGGCTAATGCAAACCATGGTCACAATGGTTTTATGTGCTGTCCGTGTGTTCACTGTCAGAACAAGAAAGACTACTCAAATACCAGAACCATTCACGCCCACCTGCTTCAATCCGGTTTCATGCCCAGCTATAATTGTTTGACCAAGCACGGAGAAAAAGGGGTTGTGATGGAAGACAACGAAGAAGAAGAGGATGATGACAACTATCATAATATGTATCCTGAATATGATGATACTGCAATGAGGGTAGATAATGAAGATCAAGAGGCAGCAGATGGGCCCGCTGATGACGATCTTGGTCGGGCCATTACTGATGCAAAGGAAGAATGTGAAACTGAAAAAAAGAAGGAGAAGCTGGAGCAGATGTTAAAGGATCACAAAACATTGTTGTACCCAACTTGCGAATATGGCCACAAAAAGCTAGGTACCACACTGAATTTGCTGCAATGGAAGGCAGAGAACGGTGTGACTAACAGCGCATTTTCAAAGTTGTTGGTAAAAATGAAGAATCTGCTTCCAAGAAATAATGAGTTGCCCGACCGTACATACCAAGCAAAGAAGGTTGTCTGCCCTCTAGGATTAGACGTGCAGAAGATACATGCATGCATTAATGACTGCATCCTCTACCGCGGTGAGAAGTACGAGAATTTGGATGCATGCCCGGTATGCACTGCACTGCGGTATAAGATCAGACGAGACGATCCTGGCGATATTGAGGGCGAGGCCCCTAGGAAGAAGGTTCCTGCCAAGGTTATGTGGTATGCTCCTATAATACCACGGTTAAAATGTCTCTTCAGAAATAAAGAGCATACCAAGTTGTTGCGATGGCACATACAAGACCGTAAGAAAGACGCGATGTTGAGACATCCCGCTGATGGGTCACAGTGGAGAAAAGTCGAGCGAGAGTAACCGGACTTCGCACGTGATGCAAGGAACTTAAGGTTTGGTCTAAGTACAGATGGAATGAATCCTTTTGATGAGCAGAGCTGCAGTCACAGCACCTTTCCTGTGACTCTATGTATCTATAACTGTCCTCCCTTGGTTGTGCATGAAGAGGAAGTTCATTATGATGCTAGTGCTCATCCAAGGCCCGAGGCAACCCGGCAACGACATTGATGTGTACCTAAGGCCATTAGTTGAAGAACTTTTACAGCTGTGGGCCAAACCAGGTGTACGTATGTGGGATGAGCACAAAGGGGAGCCATTTGACCTACGAGCGTTGCTTTTCGTAACCATCAATGATTGACCTGCTCTTAGTAACATTTCAGGGCAAAAAAAATAAGGGATACAATGCATGCACACACTGTTTAGATTAGACTGAAAGTGTATATTTGGATAAATATAAGAAGGTTGTGTAACTAGGGTATCGTCGATTTCTTCCGAACCTGCATCCCGTAAGAAATAAAGGCAAACATTTCAAACATCTGGCAGAACTCCGGAGGAAGCCTGTCCTCCGTACTGGTGAGGAGGTATTTGGTATGGTCAAGGACCTAGAAGTAATCTTTGGAAAAGGTCCTGGCAGTCTATCTGCTCCGAATGACGATGCCGGACACGCGCCCATGTGGAAGAAGCAATCTATATTTTGGGACCTACCCTATTGGAAAGTCTTAGAGGTCCGCTCTTCAATCGACGTGATGCACGTGGCGAAGAATGTTTGCGTGAACCTGCTAGGCTTCCTAGGAGTGTATGGGAAGACAAAATATACACCGGAAGCACGGCAGAACTAGCAACGTATGAAAGACCCTGAAGAGCCTATGCATCCTGAGAACGAGAAGGGTAAACGATGCCACTTAACTCCTGCCAGCTATGCTCTTACCAAAGCAGAGAAGGAAATCTTTTTTGAATGCCTGAGCAGTATTAAGGTCCCGTCTGACTTCTCGTCGAATATAAAGGGAATAATAAATATGGCAGAGAAAAATTTCCAAAACCTGAAGTCTCATGACTGCCACGTGATTATGACGCAATTGATTCCGATTGCATTGAGGGGACTTCTACCTGAAAATGTTTGAGTACCCATTGTGAAGCTATGTGCATTCCTCAATGCAATATCTCAGAAGGTAATCGATCTAGAAAGCTTACTAGGGTTACAGACAGATGTGGCCCAATGTCTTGTCAGCTTTGAGTTGGTGTTCCCACCATCCTTCTTCAATATTATGACGCATCTCCTGGTTCACCTAGTAGAAGAGATTGCCATTCTCGATCCTTTTTTTCTACACAATATGTTCCCCTTTGAGAGGTACATCGGAGTCTTAAAGAAATATGTTCATAACCGTGCTATTCCAGAAGGAAGCATCTCCAAGGTCTATGTAACAGAGGAGGTCATTGAGTTATGTGTTGATTTTATTCCTGACCTTAAGGCGATTGGTGTTCCAGAATCACGACATGAGGGGAGACTGCGTGGAAAAGGCACCCTAGGATGTAAAGCAATGATATGTAGGGACGGGCATTCTCTCAATCAAGCACACTACACGGTTTTACAAAGATCTATCTTGGTTGCCCCGTATATCAATGAACACAAGAATTTTATACGCCTCAAACACCCGGAGCAGTCTGATGAATGGATTATAAGTGAACACATGGCGAGTTTTGGCGGCTGGCTGCAAAGACTTCTCACGAATAACACCACGGTTGGAGATCAGTTGTACTTGTTGGCCAGGACACCATCTTCGACTGTATGTACTTTCCAAGCGTATGAGATAAATGAGAATACATTTTACACGATAGGCCAAGATAAAAAGAGCACCAACCAAAACAGTGGTGTCCGCTTTGATGCAGCACAAGACAATGGGCAAAAGACCACGTATTATGGGTTCATAGAGGAGATATGGGAACTTGACTATGGACCTAATTTTAAGGTCCCCTTGTTTCGGTGCAAATGGGTCAAGCTAACAGGAGGAGGGGTTTAGGTAGACAAGAAGTACGGAATGACAACAGTGGATCTCAACAATCTTATGAAGGTAGACAAGAACTTAGACGAACCATTCGTCTTAGCCAATGATGTGGCTCAGGTTTTCTATGTGAAGGACATGTCTACCAAACCGAAAAAAGAAAAAAAATAAGCAGACAGATACATCACACGATGAGCCAAAGCGTCACATAGTTCTTTCAGGGAAAAGAAACATCATGGGAGTGGAGGACAAGACAGATATGTCAGAAGATTATAATAAGTTTTATGAAATTCTGCCCTTCAGAGTGAAGACTGACCCAACCATCCTGTTAAACGATGCTGATACTCCATGGTTACGGCCGACGCGATCATAAGATTGACTATATGTATTAATTGAGCCATTTTTGGCACACATATTGAAAGGATACGGATGTTGCCTAGAGGGGGGTGAATAGGCGATTAAAACTTTTCCTAGAGTGGCTTAACAAAGGCGGAATAAAACTAGTGTTTACTTTGTTAAGCACAACCTAGAACAACTAAGGTTCACCTATGTGCACCAACAACTTATGCCAAGCAAAACAAGCAACAATGTGATAGCAAGATATATATTACTTCAAGCACGAAGGCTATCACAATGTAAAGTGCATAAGTAAAGAGCTCGGGTATAGAGATAACCGAGGCACGCGGGGACACCGATATTTTACCGAGTTCCTCCCAATATGGAGTACGTCTTGTTTGGATAGGGGGTGGTATCAAACCACCAACGCCACAAAAGGCCTCCCTTATTCTCCGGTGAATCTCACCCCAACGGGATCGATCCACGCTTCTACTATCGGTGCACTTGTCAGTGGCAACCGGAACCTCTCACAAGGTTTGGGAACTTCTCCACAACTTAATTGGAGGCTCCCAATAAACGCCACAAAAGGCCTCAACAAATGCCACCAAGTCCATAATGCCACCAAGGCCACAAAACCGTCTAGGGTTCCAAGAACCCAAGAGGGACAAGCTCCAATGAGCAACTCAAACCAAATCCTCCGAGGAGAACTCAAACTGATGCACCAAATGCAAATGGCAAGAACACCACAAAGGTGCTCAAAACCCTCACTCTCAAGTTCCAACAAAGCTACTAAAGCTATTGGGGGAACAAGAGAGGAGGAATCAAAGAGAGACACAAAATTCCCCAAAATCTAGATCCCCAAAATCTAGACCCCCCGCGCGGGGGTGGCGGCTTGTGAGGGCTGGGCCCAACAAGCAAGCAGCAGGTGGGCTGCGCGCAAGTGAGAAGCAGGGCAGGGCAGGCAAGGCAGCAGGCATGTCAGACCTTACCTGGGCCGGCCGGTAGTACCGGACGGCCCAGAAAACATCTTATCTTTTTCTTTTTCAATCCGAATAACAACCAATATTCAAACCGCGATAACTTTTGATTGGTAGCTCCGATTGACCCGATTCCAATTGCGTTGGAAAGAGGTCGACGATCATAGGTTGATCCTATGGCTGGATCGTGGCAGTCTACCGCCACGGTGACGACACACGTGTCATCTGCCTCGTCGACCCCTTCACCAAACGACGCTACACACTGCCTCCCTTCACCGACTCCTCCCGTGCCACCTATAAGCAGCAGGAGGAGCTCAAGTGGGAGCTTCGCTCCAAGCGCAAGGCCATCTTCACGAGGGCGGCGCTCGCTCCCGACCGCCGAATGGGGACGTACGCCGTGATGCTGATCCACAGCGGCAGACAAGGCATGTCGTTCCTCAAGCCAGGGTTAAAGTCCTAGAGGATGGTGCGCACCTCGAAAGGTACGCACTATGTGGATGTTGTCCTCCACAAGGGCGCCTTCTCACTAGTGGAAACGAGGCCTTTGGTTGAGGTCAGAAATAGGCTTTAACACCGGTTCTTCTATGAACCTGTGTTAAAGGGGGTGCCTGTACCAGCGTGGTCCATAGAGCAAAAAGGAGCACCCCCTTTAACACCGGTTCGAGCCACGAACCGGTGTTAAAGTCCCTACACCAGTGGCCCGCACAGCCCCCCCTTTAACACCGGTTCGTGGCTTGAACCGGTGTTAAAGGGGGGGGGGGGCTATATAACA
Organism: Avena sativa; assembly: GCA_916181665.1. Taxonomy (NCBI): domain Eukaryota; kingdom Viridiplantae; phylum Streptophyta; class Magnoliopsida; order Poales; family Poaceae; genus Avena; species Avena sativa. The sequence continues at coordinate 414,592,927 of OV702297.1, forward strand.
CACGGCAGCCCACACCCCTCTCTTCCATTTTTTCACTCTCTCATTTTGGACATAGCAAGAGGGTGAGAGGTGTGCTAGTTTGTGTTTTTTTCCTATGCATAAGAGGTGTTCGGTGAAATGCCCGAGAGCTCGATATAAGTTTTCTCGTTGCTCTTTCCTTCTCGGTCGAGGTCGGCAACTTTATCCTTTCATGTGCCATTGATGTACTATATAAATGGCCATATCCCTATTAATTTTTGATATACTATATATTAATGCAGATGAACCGGCAATGGATGTACGGTGACCGACGCACTTCTGAGTACATTACGGGCCTCCAAAATTTCATCGTTGTGGCTAATGCAAACCGTGGTCACAATGGTTTTATGTGCTGTCTGTGTGTTCACTATCAGAACAAGAAAGACTACTCAAATACCAGAACCATTCACGCCCACCTGCTTCAATCCGGTTTCATGCCTAGCTATAATTGTTTGACCAAGCACGGAGAAAAAGGGGTTGTGATGGAAGACAACGAAGAAGAAGAGTATGATGACAACTATCATAATATGTATCCTGAATATGATGATACTGCAATGTGGGTAGATAATGAAGATCAAGAGGCAGCAGATGGGCCTGCTGATGACGATCTTGGTCGGGCCATTACTGATGCAAAGGAAGAATGTGAAACTGAAAAGAAGAAGGAGAAGCTGGAGCAGATGTTAAAGGATCACAAAACATTGTTGTACCCAACTTGCGAATATGGCCACAAAAAGCTAGGTACCACACTGAATTTGCTGCAATGGAAGGCAGAGAACGGTGTGACTAACAGCGCATTTTCAAAGTTGTTGGTAAAAATGAAGAATCTGCTTCCAAGAAATAATGAGTTGCCCGACAGTACATACCAAGCAAAGAAGGTTGTCTGCCCTCTAGGATTAGACGTGCAGAAGATACATGCATGCATTAATGACTGCATCCTCTACCGCGGTGAGAAGTACGAGAATTTGGATGCATGCCCGGTATGCACTACACTGCGGTATAAGATCAGACGAGACGATCCTGGCGATATTGAGGGCGAGGCCCCTAGGAAGAAGGTTCCTGCCAAGGTTATGTGGTATGCTCCTATAATACCACGGTTAAAATGTCTCTTCAGAAATAAAGAGCATACCAAGTTGTTGCGATGGCACATGGAAGACCGTAAGAAAGACGCGATGTTGAGACACCCTGCTGATGGGTCACAGTGGAGAAAAGTCGAGCGAGAGTAACCGGACTTCGCACGTGATGCAAGGAACTTAAGGTTTGGTCTAAGTACAGATGAAATGAATCCTTTTGGTGAGCAGAGCTGCAGTCACAGCACCTGTCCTGTGACTCTATGTATCTATAACCGTCCTCCCTTGGTTGTGCATGAAGAGGAAGTTCATTATGATGCTAGTGCTCATCCAAGGCCCGAGGCAACCCGGCAACGACATTGATGTGTACCTAAGGCCATTAGTTGAAGAACTTTTACAGTTGTGGGCCAAACCAGGTGTACGTATGTGGGATGAGCACAAAGGGGAGCCATTTGACCTACGAGCGTTGCTTTTCGTAACCATCAATGATTGACCTGCTCTTAGTAACATTTCAGGGCAGAAAAATAAGGGATACAATGCATGCACACACTGTTTAGATTAGACTGAAAGTGTATATTTGGATAAATATAAGAAGGTTGTGTAACTAGGGTATCGTCGATTTCTTCCGAACCTGCATCCCGTAAGAAATAAAGGCAAGCATTCCAAACGTCTGGCAGAACTCCGGAGGAAGCCTGTCCTCCGTAGTGGTGAGGAGGTATTTGGTATGGTCAAGGACCTATAAGTAATCTTTGGAAAAGGTCCTGGCAGTCTATCTGCTCCAAATGACGATGCCGGACACGCGCCCATGTGGAAGAAGCAATCTATATTTTGGGACCTACCCTATTGGAAAGTCTTAGAGGTCCGCTCTTCAATCGACGTGATGCACGTGACGAAGAATGTTTGCGTGAACCTGCTAGGCTTCCTAGGAGTGTATGGGAAGACAAAAGATACACCGGAAGCACGGCAGAACTAGCAACGTATGAAAGACCCTGAAGAGCCTATGCATCCTAAGAACGAGAAGGGTAAACGATGCCACTTAACTCCTGCCAGCTATGCTCTTATCAAAGTAGAGAAGGAAATCTTTTTTGAATGCCTGAGCAGTATTAAGGTCCCGTCTGACTTCTCGTCGAATATAAAGGGAATAATAAATATGGCAGATAAAAATTTCCAAAACCTGAAGTCTCATGATTGCCACGTGATTATGACGCAATTGATTCCGATTGCATTGAGGGGACTTCTACCTGAAAATGTTTGAGTACCCATTGTGAAGCTATGTGCATTCCTCAATGCAATATCTCAGAAGGTAATCGATCTAGAAAGCTTACTAGGGTTACAGACAGATGTGGCCCAATGTCTTGTCAGCTTTGAGTTGGTGTTCCCACCATCCTTCTTCAATATTATGACGCATCTCCTGGTTCACCTAGTAGAAGAGATTGCCATTCTCGATCCTTTTTTTCTACACAATATGTTCCCCTTTGAGAGGTACATGGGAGTCTTAAAGAAATATGTTCATAACCGTGCTAGTCCAGAAGGAAGCATCTCCAAGGTCTATGTAACAGAGGAGGTCATTGAGTTATGTGTTGATTTTATTCCTGACCTTAAGGCGATTGGTGTTCCAGAATCACGACATGAGGGGAGACTGCGTGGAAAAGGCACCCTAGGATGTAAAGCAATGATATGTAGGGACGGGCATTCTCTCAATCAAGCACACTACATGGTTTTACAAAGATCTATCTTGGTTGCCCCGTATATCAATGAACACAAGAATTTTATACGCCTCAAACACCCGGAGCAGTCTGATGAATGGATTATAAGTGAACACATGGCGAGTTTAGGCGGCTGGCTGCAAAGACTTCTCACGAATAACACCACTGTTGGAGATCAGTTGTACTTGTTGGCCAGGACACCATCTTCGACTGTATGTACTTTCCAAGCGTATGAGATAAATGAGAATACATTTTACACGATAGGCCAAGATAAAAAGAGCACCAACCAAAACAGTGGTGTCCGCTTTGATGCAGCACAATACAATGGGCAAAAGACCACGTATTATGGGTTCATAGAGGAGATATGTGAACTTGAGTATGATCCTAATTTTAAGGTCCCCTTGTTTCGGTGCAAATGGGTCAAGCTAATAGGAAGAGGGGTTGAGGTAGACAAGAAGTACGGAATGACAACAGTGGATCTCAACAATCTTATGAAGGTAGACAAGAACTTAGACGAACCATTCGTCTTAGCCAATGATGTGGCTCAGGTTTTCTATGTGAAGGACATGTCTACCAAACCGAAAAAAGAAAAAAATAAGCAGACAGATACATCACACGATGAGCCAAAGCGTCACATAGTTCTTTCAGGAAAAAGAAACATCGTGGGGGTGGAGGACAAGACAGACATGTCAGAAGATTATAATAAGTTTTATGAAATTCTGCCCTTCAGAATGAAGACTGACCCAACCATTCTGTTAAACGATGCTGATACTCCATGGTTACGGCCGACGCGATCATAAGATTGACTATATGTATTAATTGAGCCATTTTTGGCACACATATTGAAAGGATACGGATGTCGCCTAGAGGGGGGGGGGTGAATAGGCGATTAAAACTTTTCCTAGAGCGGCTTAACAAAGGCGGAATAAAACTAGTGTTTACTTTGTTAAGCACAACCTAGAACAACTAAGGTTCACCTATGTGCACCAACAACTTATGCTAAGCAAAACAAGCAACAATGTGATAGCAAGATATATATTACTTCAAGCACGAAGGCTCTCACAATGTAAAGTGCATAAGTAAAGAGCTCGGGTATAGAGATAACCGAGGCACGCGGGGACACCGTTATTTTACCGAGTTCCTCCCAACATGGAGTACGTCTTGTTTGGATAGGGGGTGGTATCAAACCACCAACGCCACAAAAGGCCTCCCTTATTCTCCGGTGAATCTTACCCCAACGGGATCGATCCACGCTTCTACTATCGGTGCACTTGTCAGTGGCAACCGGAACCTCTCACAAGGTTGGGAAACTTCTCCACAACTTAATTGGAGGCTCCCAACAAACGCCACAAAAGGCCTCAACAAATGCCACCAAGGCCACAATGCCACCAAGGCCACAAAACCGTCTAGGGTTCCAAGAACCCAAGAGGGACAAGCTCCAATGAGCAACTCAAACCAAATCCTCCGAGGAGAACTCAAACCGATGCACCAAATGCAAATGTCAAGAACACCACAAAGGTGCTCAAAACCCTCACTCTCAAGTTCCAACAAAGCTACTAAAGCTATTGGGGGAACAAGAGAGGAGGAATCAAAGAGAGACACAAAATTCCCCAAAATCTAGACCCCCCGCGCGGGGGTGGGGGTGTGTGAGGGCTGGGCCTAGCAAGCAAGCAGCAGGTGGGCTGCGCGCAAGTGAGAAGCAGGGCAGGTCAGGCAAGGCAGCAGGCAGGTCAGACCTTACCTGGGCCGGCCGGTAGTACCGGACGGCCCAGAAAACATCTTATCTTTTTCTTTTTCAATCCGAATAACAACCAATATTCAAACCGCGATAACTTTTGATTGGTAGCTTCAATTGACCCGATTCCAATTGCGTTGGAAAGAGGACGACACAAGCTATCCTATGAAAAGTGAAAATATTGGTTATCACAAAGTGAGAAAGTATCAAGTATAATAATGTGAGATACCTCACTTGGTGAGAAACCGGAAAACCGCCAAGATTAAAATTGCAATAAGATACAAATGGAAGATCCGGTTTTGATGAACAAGAGCTTGTTATGGAGATTACCACAAGCTCTATATCCTCACATGGATGAGACCAAATAACAACCAAATATGATGATGCAAGTATGCAAAGGTTTGAGCTCTCTCCGAACGATGTGATCGAATTACTCATTCGAGAACCCCTCTTGATAGTACGGTTATCTATCCTGAACCCGGAATCCCACACACAACAAGAGACCGGCAAAAAGGGAAAACCTGTCAAGATTATGCCTTTGCCTTGAGCAATCCACTTGAGCTCGATGTAGACGAACTTGACCTTATCAAGATGGAACGCCTTTCTTGATTTCTCGTCATCGATTCATGATCACCGAGGATGGCAAGCATCAAACATGAGATCTTCTATATATGGCGCATTTTGAGCTTTCATAACACATCTTCTTCTCATTTCATCGACCTTGAAGCCACCACATGCTCCAAGCGATGCCAATGGACAAATTCTAGAAAATACTTGCACATCCTCTAACTGACAGGTGAGCCTAGTATCGCACCAACCCAACCGGACACGGGGTAATACGTAGTTAGTGCGTCAATAGCTTAACCGGACCCTGGTTTAAATCGAAACCACGCGGCTCATCGCACGCACGCACGGAGCACCGTCCTCCTCCTGACAAGCCACCCGACTGGGCTTAACCCGAGTTGTCAATACCTTTCGTTCCGAAGTCCGGGCCACCCCCCTTCTCTCTAATCTCGCAGCCATGGAGGATTCCAAGGGGAGCGGTGGCGGCGATAGGCCCGGCGCGGACGCCGGCCCCAACCCTACCCCGAATCAGCCTCCGCCGGTCGCCTCTTCCGGAGGGGACGACGATGCCGCTGCGGTGGCTGCGGCCGCTCAGGCCGAGGACGAGGCGCGGCGGCCCTTCACGGCCCTCAGCCAGGTCGACGCGGACCTCGCCCTGGCGCGCGTCCTCCAGGAGCAGGCAAGTCACGAGATCTTACGGCCCGGCCCTTCCAATCTCTAGGGTTTCCAGGCAAACGCGACTAACATGCCGTTTGGATCGGTGCTGCAGGAGCGGGCGTACATGATGCTCCGTATGAACGGAGGCGGCGGCGGCGGGGAGGGCAGCGATTACGGGAGCTCGGAGGCCGGGAGCTACGACTACGACGACGAGGATGCGGAGGACTACGAGGAGGACCTGGAGCACCACCTCCGCGTCCACCATCACGACCACCCGGCGGGCAACGACGGTGATGTGGGTGAGGATGTCGACGGCGAGGGCGAGGGTGAAGGCGAGGATGAGGGCGAAGACGAGGGCTCTGAGGAGAGCGAGTACGAGGAGGAGGGTTTTGATGAGGATGTGGAGCCAGAGGTAGACCCTGCAGAGTATGAGGACGATGAGGCTTACGCGCGGGCGCTGCAGGACGCCGAGGAGCGCGAGGTTGCCGCTCGCCTTTTGGCGCTCGCTGGGATCAGCGATTGTGAGTGTGGATGGATGTTTCTTAGGCTCGCTTCATGTTTTCTTGTGGTTGCTGACATGCAGTTTTTGTTTTGCTGTAGGGCGAGCGGTGGAGCACGTAGAGGATCACGTCAACGATGCGCAGGTAGTAATTTATTGTTTGGTCTTTCCTTCAGAAGTTGGAGCCACTGGAATTTGGATGAAATGAACTGACACTATCCTTAATTTGTCAATGTGTGTGATGTACACCATTGCTCTAGGTTATTTGATTAACACAATAACAAAATAAAATATGCCGTTATGCAGGATTTAACTTGATTAGTCCCACCATCTATTGATGCAGTCAGTAATTTTGGTTTTGAGCATATTACTTTTACATAAGCAGATTGATGTTCTTTCCATGTCTGGAACATATGCATCAACCTATTAAGCGTGAGAGATGATAGGTGCACAGTGCACTATTATTATCACCTTCAAGTGGAATGAGCTGCTTCTTTAACTTGTTGACATGCTATCTTCATTATATTTTGTAACACTCAATAATGGCTAACATCACTGATGCAACTAAACTGTCAACTTATAAGTTCCTGATGATAAAAGGCGCAGCAGCATCGGTGTGTCCTTTTCTGTCATATTTGCAACCCAGAACTTCAATAATAAATACTTTGCCTTCTTGATGTTGGGGTTATGAGCGGATAGCTATTCCTCTTTCTTAATCTGTTGATTGCTATTTCTTCAGGAAGATAAAATTATTTCCTGATATAGTGGTAAAAGCTGCAGACTACATACTCATAGTGCTATAAGTGGTCAAATTTACTTGCCATCTTTTCTCTGTGGATCGTGGCACGGCACATCTAATTCTCTAACTTCTAATGGAGAACTTATGTCTTTTTTCATAAAGTCGTATTGTGCTTTTGCTTATTCACTGAAATCAGCCAAATGTGAAATTAATGAACTGAAAATTAAATCGATATGTTATTGTAAAACACAGGATCCGTGGCAGGAGGTTGATCCAGATGAGTACTCTTATGAGGCAAGTTATATTTGTTCTGTTTCTTTGGTGCCTAACCCTGCTGTAAGTTCCAGAATGCAATGCTAATGGTTCTATCTTTGGTTATAGGAATTAGTTGCATTGGGCGAAGTAGTTGGTACAGAAAGCAGAGGGCTCTCTGCTGATACACTTGCTTCCTTACCTTCAGTAACTTACAAGACAAAAGATATGCAAGATGGCAACACTGAGCAGTACGTGCAAATAGTATTAAGTTTCGTAGCCTGCCAATAATATATGTTCTTTATATATTATGTTAAAGTAGTGTGCTAACATGCCATTAATGTGGTAGATGTGTGATTTGCCGTGTGGAATTTGAAGATGGTGAATCTTTGGTTGCACTTCCCTGCAAGCATTCATACCACCCCGAGTGCATAAACCAGTGGCTTCAGATAAATAAGGTACACCCCTTTTCAACTTGGTTTTTGCTAATGTTAGAAACATAGCACTAAGCAGTTCATTGTCATCAAGTTAATTAGAAGTGTGCCTCAATTTTAAGTCCAGGTTGAATTGATAGATATCTCCAAAAAGATCACAACATATTTGGTGTGTGGTCCCCCTTGTTTAATTTAGCTCCATTATCCACAATTGTCCATATAAAAAGGATCATTTGCTGCATTCTTTTTTTCCATCAACCCATATGAAACATTTGAATGGGGAAATAAGCCAAAATCAGAATTTACATCAATGTGCCAATTCTTAAAGTAATATGCATTGGCATCTTTAGTTTCATATATCCCTCTTACTGCCTCAAGTCCATTAGAATATAATGACTACTTAGTACTGGGTGCAACTGAAAGAGGTATGCCATAGCAATCATAACTGCATAGTTAGTACTTCCATTTTGGCTGCAACAGAGTTCAGGTAGTTTGCTAATGATAGTTTAAGCAGTTACCTCATCCTCCTTCGGTCGAATGAGGATAGCATGGTGAAAGAAATAAGCAAGGGGTGACTGCTTTGTACCGCCTATTAACATTTTCTTGTCTGTTTGGGCTTCGTCTTCTTGAATTACCTCATTCTCTACAGCTCACCTATGGGATTCTGGTTAGCAGTCTACGGTGGTGTAGGTAGATGGCCCAATAAGATGTTAATCACCAGCACTGAATTATGCATCTGAAACAGTAATAATTTATTTATTTTATTTACCATTAGAGCTGTGTTATTTACAACTAGACTTAAACTCGATTTGCACTCTGACTCACTTGAGTCAAGTCTAAATTCAAACTCTGGACTTCTGTGGGAGAATGCAGAGTTATTCCTCACTGTCGCTTGGATCAATGAAACATCTGGACAGGGCTAGGTTCTGATACTTGACGTCTTTATGCATCCAGCAATGAAACATCTGGACGGGGCTATGTGTAACTTAGCGGCCGTAGTTATGCTAGGAAATATCCCATTCTCCAGTTGGGCTATATATCCATCCAGTCCAGTCTCATCTGGTCTTCACGCTGCCTAGCAGCGATGTTGTTTTCGTAAGTGCAGTAATGCTCAGTGGGCTGTTATGTGTGAAGTTACACATAACTACAGTTCCCATTCTCGACTTGGGCTATATATCCATCCAGTCCAGTCTCATCTGGTCTGCGTGCTGCCTAGCAGCGACGTTGTTTTCTGTAGTGCAGTAAATGCAGAGCATTCGGCTTAGTGGGCCGGCACAGCAGCTATGTGGACCCGTTGCTTTATACTTGACCTCTATTCAGCACTTTCCAAGACTGGGCCAGATTCTTTATTAGAACATCAGCGGTTAAAGCCCAAAGTAAGGTTTCACGTTCTCCCTTTTTGGAGATCTCGATTTCTGAAAGCGTTTTCCATCCCAAGCATGGTTTGAAAAAGTGGACCGCTGACTGAACTCGTCAAGCGACTGGTTCACCGGTCCAATCGCCGACTCAACTGGTTCGGTAGCGACAAAAAATATATCATATATTGAATTAAGGTTTAAGCTAATTTCAGGAAAAAAAAACTTTATTTAGATCATATGTATGTATGTACTTCAATAGTTAATCACAAAGACAACAGTCGATTCCTACAGGCAACAATTCGTTTTGTTTTCCTCTGGTTTTTTACTACTATGATTGTTGCCTCTTAAAAACCGAACAAGTCGCTGGTTCTGGTTGTTTCTGGTTGGATGGTCAAGTCCGGGTTTTTAAACTATGGTCCTAAGGCCTTTCTTTAGTTAGTAAGGGATGTAGAGTGTAATTCTTTGGCAGCGATTCATAGGCCATTACACGGCTTATTATGCTTGTTTGATTCGTACCTATCTGAAATTGCGCCGACAACATGATCATGCAAAATAGATACTGGCCTGACAAAGCATTTATGCCTCATTATTTGTTTGAGGGAACATGGTCTTTTTATTTGCTTCAGCTAATATTTTTGTTTAGTGATATTATCATCATTCTAAATACTAGTACTTTTTTTGTACTCCCTCTTACTCTAATTAGGTGTCGGAGATTTGTCTAAATTCGCATGTATCTAGACTCGTTTTAGTGTACAGGTCATGCGAATCTAGCCAAATTTCCTACATCTATTTCGAGACGGAGGGAGTATGTTAATTAAAGAGGCAATAGAAGTTGTGATATTCTGAAGTGCAGCTCTTCTCAACTTGAAGTTGTGACAATATGTCTTTTGACTATTTGCAGGTATGCCCTATGTGTAGCGCAGAAGTTTCTACCTCAGAAAACAAGCAGGCATGACCAACATTTGTTATGTTCAAAAAGAAAAACGCGCAAGGACAAGGAAAATAGTCCTTGCGTTTTTAGTCTTCAGTCCTCTCCTAGCTCATCCTACTGAAACTTTCCTTGCCTTGTCGCTGTGCTCTGTATTAACTTGCTGTCGTATGATCCACAAGTGGACACTGGTTATATTATATATTGTCGACCATTCTTTTGCTCCTTGTTGTATGATGATATGATCGTTGCGTTGATGCACTGGGACACCTGAGATGTTGATCTTTGCAGAGCTAGTGGTGCAATCTGGATTTATTCGAAAAGAGTTATCTGCAATCTGTATTTAATTATCACCAATTAAATCGTACTTATCACATATCTGAAAGTTATATTTGAAATTAATACAGTCCAAAGATTTACATATGTGAAATTAATTTACTCCTAGAGATTGAGATGAGATACCCCAAAGATCGTCAGCCTTTAATTGGTGATTAATGGAAGGATTTAATTGGTGAATCTTGCATTAGAACACGTGGAATTAAGTTTGCCTATAAATATCAGCTTATCCCCGTTCAAATTTCATCTCGGATGTCTGGCAGTGAGAGGAGACAGCTTTTGAACTGTAAGTTCTGCGGCTGCTTCACCTCTCTACATTCTCTAGCGAATGGTTTGATGAGTTTGCGAAGGTTGTAACTTTATGGGTTATCGGTGTAGCTGTAGCTGATGAATTATTGCTTTTCCTATGCAGTCCAAAACGCAAGACAGCCACGAAGCCAGGAGAGATTGATGGCCCATTTCTCAAACACGGGAGGTGTTGGGGAAAACCAATCCCACCAATCCCAGCCCAACGTGCTTCCGCATCTTGCGGGCAACGAAGCCGTACCACGCAAAGAGCCCGATGGCCTCGACGCCGTCGACGGACCTCGGCAACTCGTGGGCACCGGAGCTACACCGCTTGGACAACCTACTGGCTTCAACCTCGATAACCATCAAGGGCCTGCGGTTCTCGTAGACACCACCGTGGCGCCACATGGACGGCAAAACAACCTCGACACCAACTCGCTAGTCGACATAAATGGATGGAGCGCCCGGCGTGACACCTTTTCCATTGGGGAGTCTTCGAGCGCAGGTGCCGCACGTGGGGCCGCCCAAGCGGCGGCGTGGTGGGATAACGTGCGCAGGCCACGCAACATGGCAAGGATGGCCGCGGCATACGACATGGCTCGCGCAGAAGGCCACCCAGATGGCTACGCTCGAACGCTTGTAGCGGGGCCCTATGTGGCCAGGGCGCGCAACATGGACAGGATCAACCCACAACACGACAGGGCTCGTGCGGAAGCCCTCGCTGGTATGGTAACCACCTCGCTGGTATCGACCCACGCACTGTTAGTTGCACTCCCTCCGTCCTAAAAATGATGTTATAAATTTATCTAAATTTGAATGTATCCATATACTACATAGTATGTACATACATCTAAATTTAGACATATCTGCAACATTTTTAAGACAGAGGGAGTAGCACCGTTCCATGAGCTGTTCCATCTTGAAGACTGACCGACTCTGTTGTCATTTTTACGCAGCTAATCGGAGCAACAATCAAGGCGATGACAACAACAATAACCAGCCAGGAGCCACCTGAGTACCCATCTAAGGATATGGAGTGCATCGTCCGTTTGGCGCCCATAATGTCTGTTCGGCTTTACTATCAATTTACATCTTACCGTAATTTGTTCAATTTGCATTCGCTATCGGACCTATATTTATTTGCTTACCAATTTGTATTGTGAGTCTTGAGTTTGTGTTGTACTCTGTTATGATTGTGAACCTTTTGATGCATTTTGTTATGATTGTGAACCTTTTGATAAATTTTATGATTATATGAACCTTGGGATGTATTTTTGTGAACATTATGAAGTATTTGGTTATAATTATGAACCTAGTGATGTATTTTGTTATGGCATGCAACTTGTAATGTATTTTGATAAATATCAAGAAAGTACGACTTGATGAAGGTGACTGAGGCATATTCGGGAAGGAATTGGTGGTGGGACTCGGTCAACTTAGGCCTGGGCTTCCCTTACCATCAACTGAGCCAATGTCAACGACAATGGCCTCGGCAAACTGTTGGTGGCGTGACACTCTCACCTTGCACCATGAGGCCACTGACCCAATTGATCTACCTAGTATGGAAATGTTTTTAAGGAGCACAATCCCCAATCCGACAACCTTATGTTGAAGTTGCCCGTTGGTACACGACGACAACTAGCTTAGAGAGTCTTGTAAGACTTTGATTTGGGAGTTGTCTGCATGCCGGAATTGTCCGCTTGGCAAAAGTATGTTTGGGGTGTTCTTTTGAACTTGTCAAACTGACCGTAGTAAATCTCTCCGTTTCTTAATAGAAAGTCAGTGCTCCTGCCAGTAAATAAAACTACTCCCTATTGGTACATTGTTGAAGTTGCACGTCGGTATATTGTTTTAGCGTGACGAGTATGTCTCTTGACTCTTGAGTAGTGTGCCAATTTGGCAACAGGAACACTAACAACCGGTTATTGCTCAACCATAAGGATCCCCATGCAACAAAATTCTCCATGTCCCCCATCCATCCCTAGTGTCACCCCGCCTTAGCCAACAACTATGAGCCCCTCGAAAAGATAAAATCTCCCTAGCACCCTCGCTAAGTAAATGACTACAAAATATACAAGAGCAAAATGGGCGCACGACCACAAGCAACACAATCAATCACTACTAGGAAAAGGCCTACCGCCGGCAACCAATTTGGCTACCGTCGTTAATTCCTTCCGATGAGCTTTCTAGAAAAAAGTTATACCATCCTACTAATCCTTGGGCTATGATGTCACACACCTTTATTTTTCGAATTTCAAAAAATTATTTAAATAAACAAAAATGAATAAGTAATAATCTTGAATTCAAATAACAATAAAATGAATTTTACTTTTTTGCCTTTTCTATTTAATATGGAATAATTCATATCTATAAATACGTAAATCGGAATTTAACAAATATTATGTCTAAATTGATCAAAAAAATGAGAGAAATCCAAATATGACATCCATATCATCTTTTGAATCATGCACAATGTATTTTTGATAGTGGACTACAAGATTTTCCAAATAAAATTCATTTAATAGTGTCAAAATCTTCAAAAAATCATATAAAAATCCCTTCTGAATTTGAGGATTCTAAAAAATCGCTAAACGACCTATCAGATGTAAGTTTTCACGTAGATCAATTTTTATATAAAAAACTTTTTGATCCAAGATCGTATGCAAACGTTATTGCTGTTTTACTGAGACACGAAGTTTTTTTTTGGCAAAATATATCAAAATTAGTGTTTTTTCTAAGAACTAAACCACATTACATAACTACATCTCAAAAGATTTTCAAATTTAAAGTTTTTATCATTTTCTTTTATTTTTCCTATAACTGAAAAGGCGATGGGGGGGGGGGGGGGGGGGGGAGGGGGATACCACATTACCGCCAACGCACCAACATGATGGTTCTTTGGTGCTATAGGCCCCTATACCGCCGGTGAGCGGGATTGAGTGTGCGCTGGGGGTAGTTTCTTTAGCGTCGACGCATGGGACCTGAGGGCGCCAAAGGTAGCTGCGGGCTGGGGGCTGGGTTGGTCATACGTTAGCGTCGGCGTACGGGGCACGACCTCCGTCGACAGTAGATTGTTAGCACCGGTGCACATGTGTAGCGAGGCACTGACGGATAGTTAGCATGAGCGGACACCGAATTTAGTGCGCCGGTGGTACCTTGTTTCTCTATAAGACTTTTCCTAGTAGTGAATATAAGTTCAATGGGCACTTAGACACAAGTAATATAGGTTAAAATGGGCACAAAACCACAAATAAATAGGGTTCAAATACGGCTAAGGGAAGCACAAGATGCAGTGTTGTGTTGTATGCCATGACTTGTGGTGGGAGGGAGAGGAGCAGGTGATGGGGAGTACATAAAAATTAATAGCACGTGTAATATCATAGCACGCGTAACAAAAAAATTAATATCAAATATATCGTGTACATAAAATTGCATTGAGATTTTAATAATAATTAAATACTATGATACATATAGATTATAATAAACACCATAGTGATACTATCATATAGTAGTATCATATACTCACTCCGTTTCAAAATATAAGATGTTTTAGCTTTATGAAGCTTTTAGTATGTAGGTTCACTTAGATTTGGCGTGCATCTACACACTAAAAAAATCTAGATATATTTCCTTTATAAATCTAAAACATCTTATATTTTAAAATGTAGGGAGTACATAATACTAAGTTCTATATACTAGCCACTATGACCCGTCTCAGGTGTTGGTAGCGGAGAAAATCACCACTACCGGGTTTTAGTAAATGAGACCTGGTCCCGCCTTATTCAATGTGGCGGATCTTAGAAAATAATTCTATAGAATTTGGTCCCACGGAAATTAAGTTGTAACCAAAGTCATCCACTCATACTCTCTCCTATTTAAATAAATTAATTTGATTTTGTTTAAATTTAGATGTATCTAACACTAAAACCACCTGGACCAGGGGATGCGGCTCGTTGCCAAATTGAGTAGTGTGGTTTTGTAGAGAATGTCGTTTTTTCTGAAAATATTGTGGAGGATATCTTTTTTTAAGACAAAAGTAAAGGATATCAGAAAATTATGGTCAGGCCACGCCATATAGAGGACTTATGGGCCTGGCTAAATATGGACCATACTAGTTCAGGCGAAACAGTAGGTCGGTTTAGCCGGTTAGTCCAGCCCAGTTAAGCAGCCCAGCGGCATTGCCATCGTCGCGTACTCGCGTTCCTATTCCTCCGCTTCTCGGCTACCCGTCCTCCCGCCGGCCGCCGCTCCACTCCCCGTCGGAACCGTGGCGCTCAGCGGCAAGGTCACAACACAGCCGGCTTGACCTCTGCTGACAGAAGAATAGGAGCGATCGGGGGAAACCCGAGGGGGGAGGATGTCGGGATTCGGCGACGGGTACGTGGGCACGGCCCAGGACGCGGTCAAGATCCGGCGGCTGGAGAAGCAGCGCGAGGCGGAGCGCCGTAAGATCGAGGATCTCAAGAACAAGAACGCCGACGGGCAGCCCGGACTCCTCCAGTTCGGCTCCAGCACCTCCGAGGTAACATCGTCACACCATCATACCTAGTGGATTTCGCTATCGACCTAATCTTCGTTTATTTATTTGTCTATTAGCTTACTAGCATGTATGTGGTCTTGGACTTAGATGCTGTTAGACTAATAGAGACATCTGGCTGTGCTCTGGCATGAGTAGGCGTTGCTGGATTTGGAAGCCCTAATTTAAGCTGTTGATTTTGTTGTTGGAAAATTATATACTGTGATTGCCATGGCATAGTTAGCTTTACTGGGATAAGTGCACTCAGAAAGGGCATGTTCATAGCCTTAAAACGATATGTGGGGACTTATAGATGTTGTAACAATGTTATGGTTGATGCCTCACAGTTCAGTTCAGCTTGTGCTTTGTTCGATCTTGGATTTGATAAGAAGTTTAGAAATCCTATAGTCGATGTGGGCTATTCTTCTCTTTGATGTATTTTTACGATGTTATGTTTTGGCACTTGTATGATTTGCCTAGGAATACCCAGAACTTAATTATATCAGTTTAATTAAAATACTGTATAAATGTCTATATTGTGGAGCTGTGTGTTACAAGCTAATGCTAAGACTTGTGATTTTCAGATCCTTGAGACTGCATTCAAGAAAGAAACTGTTGGTCTAGTTACAAGGGAGCAGTATGTTGAGAAGGTAATAGACAGTCTTTGCTTATCAACTTTTCCTGACATGTTCCTCAACAAAGTAAACTTGATCATCTTATTTATCACTCGTGTGCCTGAGCAGAGGGTTAACATACGAACAAAGATTGAGGAGGAAGAGAAAGAGAAGCTTCTAAAATTACAACAAGAGTGAGTTTAAAATCCCAGCCTAGCAGAATCAGAAATTTCTCTGATCTGTGTCCTTGTACCAACTTAAGTATTATGTTGTTGGTTTCAGAGAAGAAGAACTGCAAATGCAGAAAAGGAAAAAAAGGAGAGTGAAGGGAGATCCACGCTTGTCTTTCTATGATGAAATTGAGAACGGAAGTGATGATGATGAGTTTGAGAATGGTATGATCCCTTAGCCTCTTCATTTTGTTGGCTCAACTTGTGTATGACTACTCAAGATATATACTTTTGGTTTTTATAATTAGGTCATCTGTTACCTCTCATATTGACTATAGCGTTCCCATGTTTTGCTTTTTTATCTATTTTTGATCCAAGATTGGTGTTTGCATTTTTGGGATCGGATATTTGTCTTCCTTTCATGTACTAGCATAGCTGAGACATTGTCGATGAATTTCATTGAATAATAGAACATCTATTATTCCTCTGTATTAGGCCAAATTGATGCTGCGTGTAGTCATCAAATCCGACTAGTTATTGCTTTGATTCAACAGCTCTTTGTTATAGGAGTGCGGTGATATTAGGTCAAGGCAACACAATCATTTGATTGTTTCC
Source organism: Avena sativa (assembly GCA_916181665.1). Classification (NCBI taxonomy): domain Eukaryota; kingdom Viridiplantae; phylum Streptophyta; class Magnoliopsida; order Poales; family Poaceae; genus Avena; species Avena sativa. The sequence goes on from OV702297.1 coordinate 414,609,423, forward strand.
ACTGTAGTTGCAACTTTGCCTTGTTGTAATGACCTCTAATTTTGCATAGAATGTTTTGTCTGGATGACCTTGCATGGAAAGTTGCAAATAACCGAATCTAATCTAAATCAGATAAAGCAAATGATCGGTTCCTGGTCAGGGCTATGGATCATTATTATGTTCTGTTGATTTACAATCTCACTGTTTGTGCTCATAGTGGCCTGATATATGTATTTGCGTATTGGCACTGGTTCTGTATCCCTAGACCTCTGCTTGTGAATTATCTTAGGGAAACTGTATTATTGTAGTAAGGGCAATATGAACATTACGCTTATTATTCATTACAGAAGAAACCCAAAAGAAACAACTTGGAAAGGATCCCACAGTTGAGACAAGTTTTTTACCTGACAGGTATGCCTTTCAGTTTATGACATTTTACTTGGAGTGTTAATTGTTGTTTCCAAGCTTTGTTTAACCTGCAAGCTATTTGCTAAGAATGATCCATCAGAGAGCGGGAGGCAGAGGAACTGGCAGAGCGAGAACGCTTGAAGATGCAGTGGTCGCGTGAGCAAGAACTGATCAAAAGTATTGCCACATGCTGATTTCATACCTCGTAAATTAATCTAATAATATGCATCTTTCTCTTTTGGATAATTCTTGCTTGGGAACTAATTAAGTAAATCTCTATTTCAGATGAACCTCTTTCAATCACTTACAGTTACTGGGATGGTACTGGGCACAGGAGAGCTATCCAGGTGCATTTCTAACACTGGACAAAATTGTTCATCTTTTGGTTGTTCTACAGATGTGAACTGTACATTTCAACAAAACCCTTCTACATTCCCAGGTCCGCAAAGGTGACTCTATTGGAGAATTCTTAAGAGCTGTTCAGCAGCAGCTTGCCCCGGAATTCCGTGAAGTACGGACGACATCTGTTGAGAACCTACTCTATGTGAAGGAAGATCTCATTATCCCTCATGTATGTAAAGTTTAAGTTTGTTCCCCTGTAAATTGCATTTCTTTTAATATATGTTTTATCCTGTTCTGATTTTATTGGTATTTTGACTTGACAGCAACACAGCTTCTACGAGTTAATTATTAATAAAGCAAGGGGCAAGAGTGGACCGGTAATGTTTGTTCCTTTGCTACTCCGTTTTTTTTTCTTTGCTTGAATATGTTGATTATTGTGGAGCTTAGATACGCATCTCTTCTATGTTCGGGTTTCTGATTTGCTCATCGTTTTTTCTTCTAACTGCTCACCATTTTACCATCACCTATCATCAAAGAGCAGTATTTTCTTATGCGCTGTCTTGATCTAGTTAATATACTTAAGAATGCCAATGGTGAGACTGTAATATAGAAATAAATCTGACAAAGTCTAGTCCCTATTCAACCAGTCGAGGAGAGTTGAGTTATTCACTGACGCAGATTTATGTTTCCAGCTTTTCCACTTTGATGTTCATGAGGATGTCCGTGCCGTTGCTGATGCAACAAAAGAGAAGGATGAGGTGACTCACCAATTTCTTCTACTTGTGGTTTCCACATGCTGCATTCCAGAATCCAAATGTCTAATCTCATGTTTGATGGTTGTGCAGTCTCATGCGGGGAAGGTTGTAGAGAGGCATTGGTATGAGAAGAACAAACATATATTCCCGGCCTCAAGATGGGAGGTTTGTCACTCACCTTTTTCTTTTATCTTTTCATGCACTTCAGAATGAGCTGTCAGAAAAATAAAGCTTCGTTTGGTAGCAATTTCATTCATACAAATAACCACTTGTATTCTCTTGCAGATCTATGACCCGACTAAGAAGTGGGAGCGTTACACCATCCATGGGGATTAAAATTTACAGCATAGTTTGTGAAGTGAAGCGTTTCTACTTTGGATCTATGTAACAACTAACACACTGAGATCATCAGTGTTGTTTTCAACAATTTCCTTCCTCAATTGTAAACTGTATACCTGTATGCTCGTGAAGAATTTCTTGAAAAGAGTCTGTAGTTCTGCATTTTTGCCTCCGACAACCATGTTACGACTATCTCAGTGTTCCTTGGGTGACTGGTTGCATTCTGGATCTAGTAGTAGTTTGTCTACCAAGTTGCTGTTCTACGTACTTATGTTTTTTCTGAACTTAAATGTGCACTATCAGAATTTTGTCAAATTTGTTTCGTACATCAGGAGTTTCCTGACAATGCAGCATTCGTGATTGGGTCAGCTAGACCCTTCTTTGCCACCAATACTCTAACCATCTGCTCATTCAGAGTAGTACTATTTCGTAGCTTCTTTCAATCGCATATCATGACTGGGTTAATTTCTGAAAGGTGACCGCAAAGCACCTAAATACTCTTAACTGTTGGAACAGGTGAACACACAAAACAAATTAGTCAATCTGAGTCAACCCATCTGCTCTAATTGAAATCATCATATATCCTTAAACTGGATTAGATGCCGTCCACTCCATGCAACACACACCTTTCTCCTACTACCACTACACACTGGAGTTGCTCCACAAACTAGGCTCGCACCAAATCCTCTTCTGCCACCATTAAAACCTTGCACCTCTCAAATGCCAAGCTCCTCACAACATCCCGGTTCATCTCACCATGGCCTCTTCCCTCGCTACGCTAGTGCTGGTGCTCATGCTGCGGTTCTCCGGTGGTTCCATTGCCGTCTCCTCCAGCTACATCTCACGGACCACCGAGGAGCAGATCATCGCCACCGTCGCACCGGCCGCATTTGCTGACGCTGATGCCGTTGCCGATGACCAGAGCGACGACGCGCTGGGGCTGCCTTTCCTCGCGTCGCCCTCCGGGTCGTTCGCCGCGTACCTCCGCCGTGCTACCGTGGACGACCACGACGGCGCCTCTGGTGGCAGCGGGGATGTGTGCTACGTCGAGGTCGTCCAGCAGCAGGGCGGCGGCGGCGGGACCAGCAGCGTGTGGGAGTCCGAGTGCGCACCGGTGGGCGGCGCCGACACGTGCGACCTGGCCTTCTCGCCCGTGGGGCTCGAGCTCTTCGCGGGCGGGCGCTCGCTGTGGGACACCGCGGCGGACTCCGACCCCGAGATGCTCAGCCTCGACGGCGCCGGCGACATGAGGATCGTCAGCAGGGACGGCGTCACGGTGTGGAGGACGCGGGACGAGCCGTGGACGGGGCAGAGGTGCGGCGCGACCTTGCCGGTGTTGGCGTCGCCTTCCAGAGACGACGTGCTCCCGCAGCCTTCGGCCACCACCGGCGCGAAGCTCCTGACGCCGCCTGTGGCCGCGTCGACTCTTGCAAGTCCGTGGGGCTCGGATTTCAGTTTCGGAGACCAGACGGCGCCGCCACTTGACACCGAGCCTGACCAGGTGCTGCTGCCTCCGCCGCCGCCAGCTGACGATGAAGGCTCGACCGACTTGCCTGACATGCCGCTGCCACCGCCGCCGCCGCCAGCTGACGACGAAGGTTCGACCGACTTGCCTGACATGCCGCTGCCACCGCCACCGCCGCCGCCGCCAGCTGACGACGAAGGTTCGACCGACTTTCCTGACCTGCCGCTGCCACCGCCGCCGCCGTCTGACCCGTCGACCTACTGGCCGGACCTGCCGCTGCCTCCACCGCCGGCGGACACGTACCCGATCCCCGAGACGCCGGAACAGCCTCTGTACTCGTCACCTCCTCCAGCTCCTCCCACTGCCTCTGTGCCATTGCCACCTCTCCACACGCCCCCGTCCGTGACACCGCCCGGCGCGAGCATCGCCTCGCCACCAGCTTCATCAGGCAGCGACATGCCTGTCCTGCCACCGCCTGTCGGCACGCCGCACCCGCACCCGCACCATCTTCCCCTGGGGGCTTCGCCTCCGCTGGTGCCCGGCGCGGTTGCGCCGATCAGCGGTGGCGCGGGAGCGCGGCTCCCGTTCGGGCAGGGGCAGGGGCAGGGGCAAGGCGTGTTCGGCCAGCAGCAGAACCAGGTGCTGAACGGCGGGGCGCAGCCTCTACAGGAGAGCGCCGGTGGGTGGTCGGGCAGGGAGCGCGGCGGAGCGTCCGTGAGCTTGGCCTTGGTTGGTGTAGTGGCTCTGTTTTTTGGCTTTTAGTTTTTCGTTTCGTTTCAAGTTTGTACTATCTCATTCTCACTTGAATCACTTGTGTAATCTGTTTTTTCTGGCTTGGGGGGTTCGTTGATGGTTTTGACTTTTGACATGCGCTTGGCGCTAAAGGCTCAGCTTTAATGGGTTATTCATGTTGCAATATGCATCCTTGGCGTTGTGTTGTTGTAGAATTGTAGAAACCACATGTTGTAGTATTTCATACGATTTGATGCATTAATAGGATGAATCCCACCTTTTACTCTTACTGTATTAGTTTGTAAAATATTGTTTGTCTTGTTGAAATACATCCAGTACCATACATTACCTTCAAGTTGTTACATCATGTCTTGTTTACCCCCATTTAACAATTTTCCTTGGTTCTTACCAAATTGCCCACTTCCTCATGCCAATGTGGCTGGTGACTTGCGCCAATTCGAAAGGCTAAACCAACTGGCTTCGGCTGTTTGTTCAAAATAATCCTTGAGTAAGCTTTCAGCCACTTTTCGCTAGCATGAAAACTTTCAACCAGTTATACCCTCTTGTAGTCGTGACATCTGGTTTGGCTTGCTCAAAATGACTAAGACCCAGTTCTTTTCGGCTAAGGCTTATGCATAAACCATCCTATCTAACAGCTGTCCAGAGAAATAGCAGTGAATAAACTATAAAAAACTGCAGTCTAGGTTTTTTTTTGGCTTCTGCTGTCCTAGCTTATTGCCTGAGATGTGTGTAATGAAAAGTCTATAACACCCTTGGAATAAATTTGTGTTCTGACTAACTGTTTCGAGACATTTTGTACCTTTTTCGCATATGTGATCACAAAGTAAATTTTTCGAACATTCAAACATGATAAAGTGCTAAATTTTACAATTAAAATAGGAGGTTTTTATTACAACTCAAATTGAAGGATAGGTGTTGCAACGTTTTCTTCTCCAAAATAGATACAAATAGATAATTTACCCATAGCGATATCATTGTGGATCCCTTTTATGTAAGTACCATCGTCTTCAGGTGGCGCACTAGGATATGAAGCACTCTCCTCTAGAACATACGGTCCACTGTCAAACATTTTAAAATGTTGATCACTTAGGTTGCTCTCACCAATGTAGTTGTGTAGGCACATGCAAGCACTAATTATCATCTTTTGGCGATCAGTTGGTCTGCGAGTTATGCCTTAAAGCATTGACCATTTCATTTTAAGAATACCAAAGCATCGTTCGATGGAGTTTCGCGCTGCTGAATGACGATGGTTGAAATTTTCTTCTCTTCCCATAGGAGGATGATTTTGGAAGTCAGGGACATGGTACCGAGTAGTTTTGTATGGTGCTAGATAGCCATTTCTATTTGGGTATCCCGAATCCACAAGGTAGTATTTTCATGCAATGGTGTGTACATGTTAGCTCACACTACATATGAGAAACATTCAATTAGAAAATATGTACACAACAGATTACCTGCCTGCGGGTGGGGATAGTGGGCATATGACACTTGAGAATCAGACCATACACCTGTATCATGAACTGATCCGGGCCATCCAGCAACAACAAAAGTGAACCTCAAATCAAAATCACAAATTGCCATCATATTTTGACTTGTATAACCATGTCTATTCATGTGTTGCATCTCGAGATGTTTTGGCACTATCACTTTAATGTGCGTTCTATCTATAGCCCCAATGGCATCCTTAAAATGCGGCCAAAATCTTGTAGTTTGAAGTTTGGGATGCACTTTAGTGAAATTTATGTCCTTTGGCCTAATATAATCACCAGCCATGCGGTCTATATAGTCAAGAACCTCATAAAACTTTTTGTTAATTGTAGACCGACTATGTTCGAAGCGATCAACAACATTATCAGTTTGGGATGCATTTGCAGCTCTTTGGGAATTCTGGGAAGGCTCTTTGGGATGCATTTGTAGCTAAAGTATTTTTGGATGTTTGTATCGTGCAAGTACTAGCTCGAAACCGTCATGAAGGTTATCTGAACCAAACTAGGTATCAGAATTTCATAAAAAAAATTAATGAACGCACCAAGAGAAATTATGTGCGCAAGAAATTCAAAAATAGGTGGGAGACACTAAAAAGGAGTACAATACACGGAAGACACTAAATCAAAGTGCATCTAGCCTTGGAAGAGATCCTATCACGAAGACCATCAATGCTAGTGATGAATGGTGGGAACTTGAGATAAAGGTAATGGCAATATTTGTATCATTTGTATGCATTACTTTCTAATGTAAATTGTGTTGTAAAGCTGAATTAAAATGATCTACTAAAAGTCGAGACATTTGTTTGCAGAGATGCCCGAATGCAGCCAAGTTTCGACATGCTCCACTTGCTAATGAAGATAAAATGTGCCAGCTTTTCGATAAGCATTGTGTTACCAACGAGCATGCGAGGGCGCCATTGCCAACATCATTAGCTGGTCCCTCTCAATGTGTTCACTCTTCTATGAACATTGACGATGGTGATCTTTCAGGGACAGAGATTGATGTACAAGTTACACCTGGTACAGCGGGACGTGGGAAAAAAGAGCATGTCCTTACTCACCCAGTCCTGATGTAGTTGAAAAGATGGAGAGATACAATGCTGAAAAGAACCGTTTGCGCCATATATGTGACATATTTGAGAAGAGGTAAGAAAGCAGAAACTCCGTAACTTCACAACCCTCACATCCCGCAGTTGATCTAGTGAGGCAAGAGTTTTTAGAAATGATGGCCAAGGTTGTTGCAGATGGATGTGGACCTGGTACCCGTTAGCATTTCTATGCTTCACAATTGTTTATGAAGGTTGAATACCGTATTGCATTCAGTTGTTACATGGAGGCTGAAAGTGATATGAGGCTTGAATAGATCAGGATGACATGGGAAGAGAGGAAAAATAAGTAGACGTATGCATTGAATTGATTAATTTATAATTTGCTTTGAACCGATCAATTTGTAATTTTCTTTGAACCTATCAATTTGTAATTTGCTTTGAACCTACCAGTTTGTAATATGTATTGTGCTGTTGAGCCACTTTATTGAGACTATTGTTGTTGTTTCAAGTCGTGTTGTTGCTGTAGGGGTTCGTAGCATGGAAAACAAAAAAATTCTACCGCATGAACACAAACAAGCCAAGATCTATGTACTAGATTATAGCAACGAGTCGATTAGAGTACTCACACTCGAAGATTCCAAAGTGGTTAACGAGAGCAGATTCTTATGTGTGATGTAGTCATACACTTGCCGATCTCAAGATCGCGTAGACGATTCTTCCGGCCCTGCGTTCCTGCAGCACTTCTGCAGTCGGTCACACATTCAGTACTCGATGAAGACCTTCCTCTCCCTTGTTCCAGCAGGCAGCAGAGGTTGTAGTTCTCCCCTCGCCATTCCAGCAGCACGATGACATGGTGTCAGAAGTAGAGGGAAGATCCCACAGGGCTTCGCCTAAGCTGGAGCGGGTTATGGTGGAGTATTAGGGTTTTGCCGGCAATATAGGGTTTAGAAGCGGGAGAGGAGGAGGTGGTCGGTGGAGGCTAGGATGGCGGCGACATGGTGCGGCGGCGACGAGGCGGCGGTGTGGGGAGGGGCTGGTGTTGTGTGTCCTGGAGGGCACCCCTCCCTCTATTTATGAGAGGGAGGGAAGCTTGGGAGAGGGGAGTTTGAATCCTTCCCTAAATCCTTCTCCTACTTGGCTTGTGTTGGAGGGAGAGAAGGATTCTTTTCTTCCTCCACGAGGATACATTGTCCCAGTTTGACTTTTCAAACTTGCCTTTTGACTTTCAATTTGGAGTTTAATTTCTTTCTTTCAAACGCGCAACCAAGTGACCTAGGACATGACGCAATCATTCCGCTTAGTCATGACACATTCATGCACCCTTCCCCTTCCGGTCCGGTGAACCTTCTAGACCCTTCTAGATCATTCTGGTGAAAACACCGGAATCATTCCGAAACTCCAGAATTAGACTTTCCTTATATGAATCTTATTCTCCGGACCATTCCGGATCTCCTCGTGATATCCCGGATCCCATCCAAGACTCGAACAACATTTGGTCTCCCTACTTACATTCCATATCTACTAAACAACATCGAATCCTTAAGTGTGTCTCCCTACGGTTCGTGAATTATGTAGACATGACCGAGACTCTTCTCTGATCAATAACCAATAGAGGAATCTAGAAATTCATATGGCTCCCACATATTTCTACGATTACTTTGCGATCGAATGAACCACTTACGTACGATACCAAATTATCTTTGTCTCGTGATAGTTTACTTATCCGAGGTCTGATCGTCGGTATCTCTGCATACCTAGTTCAACCTCGTTACCGATAAGTATTCATTCTTGTTCCCTTGATATGTGTGAAGGGTTTTGCAGCATAGTAAATCAAAATTTTCTACGGTTGCGAACGGGAAAAGCCAAGATCTAATCTAGGAGATGCAAACAACGAGGGGGGAATAGATGAGATCTTCATACCCTTGAAGAAATCGCACAACGGAACGTTCGACGGAACGTGGTTGATGTAGTCGTACTAGCCTTCTCCTCCTCGCGATCCGATCCGATCCAACACCGCAAGTGGCGATGCCTCCGAGAGATGCACATGTACGTCACCTCGACGTATCCTCCTTCCTCAGTCCAGCAAGTGGGGTGGAGAGATAGATTGGATCTACAACACGATGGCATGGTGCAAAGGTGGAGAGTTTCTGCAGCAGGGCTTCGCCTACGCGCAGTCGGGAGAGAGAGGGAGAGGAGGGCAGCAGCTAGGCGGCTAGGGCTTGAGGAGATGTGGGGGGAGGGTGCGCCCCTGCCCTCTTTATATAGAGGGCTGGCCGGATGCCCTTGCCCCTCCTCCAAGCCCTAGGGCTGGCGGACACATGGGGTGGAGTGGGGGGCAAGTTTCCCCCCTTCTAGAAGCTCTCCCTAGGGTTTCCCCTAGGGCTTGGCCGGCTAGGCCTATGGGGCCTTGTGCCCCTGGCCCAATGCGGCCAGGGTACTCCCTCGTTGTCCCACACCCCCTCCCGACAAGTGGGGCCACATTGGTCCCACTTCGGAAGCTTCTAGAACCTTCCGGTACAATACCAAACAATCCGAAACAATTCCGAACTCCAAAAACTGCTTTCCCTTATATGAATCTTATTCTCGGGACCATTCCGGAACCTCTTGTGACGTCCTGGATCTCATCCGAGACTCCGAACAAAAACTCATAAACCAATTATCCATTCTATCCTAGCGTCGAGACACGTTAAGTGTATGACCCTACGGGTTCGAGAATATGTAGACATGATCTTCTATCAATAATCAACAGCGGGGTCTGGAAACCCATATTGAATCCCACATATTCATCGATGATCATATCGGATGAACCATGATGCCAGGATTCAATTAATCCCATATATATATTCCCTTCGTCGCGCGATATTTTACTTGCCCGAGATTCGATCGTCGGCATCGGCATACCTAGTTCAATCTCGTTCACAGCAAGTACTTTACTCGTTCCGTAATCCGATATCACTTTGTGATTAACTCCTTAACCTCATGCTTGCAAGCGGTGTTGATATCAATTACCGAGTGGGCCCGAAGTATATCTCTCCGACTTGGGAGGGACAAATCCCATCTCGATACATACAACCCAACAAGTACTTTACGATCACCTGAGAGACACCTTTATGATCACCCTTTCATAGGATGACGTTCGATGACCTCAAAGCTTTCTTCCGATACCAGGGAGTTGCATTATCTCATGGTCTAAGGAATACAATATTTGACATAAGAAAAGCTCCGCAAAGATGAACACGATGACACGATCTAATTGCTCTGCTTAATTTGGGCCTGTCCATCATATCATTCTCCCAATGACATGATCTCATTATTAGTTGAAAACTCATGTCTATGGTTAGGAAACCTTAACCATCATTAATCAATGAGCTAGTCCATAGAGGCGTACTAGGGACACGGTGTTGTTCATAAACCACACAAGTATTAAAATTTCCGCTTAATACAATTCTAGCATGGAATATAAACTTTATCATGAACAAGAATTATAATAATAACATCTTTATTATTGCCTCTAGGGCATAATTCCAACAGTCTCCCACTTGCACTAGAGTCAATAATCTAGTTTACATATGGCAACAATCTAACACCCATGACACTAAGGTGCTGATCATGTTTTGCTCGTGGAAGAGGTTTAGTCAACGTATCTGTGACATTCAGATCCGTATGTACTTTGCTAATCTTTAGATCTCCATCTGTTATATAATCTCGAATTATATGAAACTTGTGGTTGATGTGCTTGGTCTTTGGATGATATCTTGGTTCCTTAGCCAGTGCTATGGCGCCAGTGTTGTCACACAATATCTCCAGTGGGTCCAAGGCACTTGGAACCATACCAAGCTCAGTGATGAAGTTCCTGATCCAAACTCCTTCACTTGACGCTTCTGCAGCAGCCATGTATTCCGCTTCTACTGTAGATCCCGCGATCACGCTTTGCTTGCAGCTTCTCCAGCTCATAGCTCCTCCATTCAAAATATAAACGTATCCTGTCTGAGATTTAGAATCATCCTTGTCGCTGTTGAAACTAGCATCGACGTAACCTTTTACGACGAGCTGCTCATCACCTCCATAGACCAAGAACATTTCTTTAGTCCTATTTAAATACTTTAGGATGTTCTTCACGGCTGTCCAGTGTTCCACTCCTGGATCACTTTGGTATCTGCTCATCAAACTAAGAGCATTGGACACATCCGGTCTAGTACACAACATGGCATACATGATAGAACCTATGGCCGAGGCATAAGGCACTTTGCTCATAGCTTCTCTATCGTTTACCGTAGCTGGACACTGAGCCTTGCTCAATATCTTACCTGACAACATAGGCACTGAACCTTTCTTTGCCTTATCCATTCTGAACCTTTTAAGAACTTTGTCTAGGTATGTACTTTGGCTTAAAGCTATTAGGCGTCTTTGTCTATCTCTATAGATTTTGATGCCTAATATATAAGCAGCTTCTCCTAGGTCTTTCATTGAAAAAATTTGTTCAAATAACTCTTCACATCGTTAAGCATATCAATGTCATTTCCAATAATCAATATGTCATCCACATATAGTACTAGAAATGTCACTGAGCTCCCACTCACTTTCTTGTAGATACAAGCTTCGTAGCAATTTGGAACAAATCCAAATCTCTTGATCACTTGATCAAAACGAAGGTTCCAACTCCGAGATGCTTGCTTCAGTCCATAAATGGAACGCTGAAGTTTGCACACTTTATCAGCATCCTTAGGATCGACAAAACCTTCGGGTTGCATCATATACAACTCTTCATCAATGTTGCCATTGAGGAACGTAGTCTTGACATCCATCTGCCATATTTCATAATCATGAAACGCAGCAATTGCTAATAAAATCCGAATGGACTTAAACATCGCTACGGGAGAGAAAGTCTCATCGTAGTCAACACCTTGAACTTGTCGAAAACCTTTCGCGACAAGCCGTGCTTTATAGACAGTAACATTACCATCCGCGTTCGTTTTCTTCTTGAAATTCCATTTGCACTCAACGGCCTTTCGGTCGCTAGGAGGGTCCACCAAAGTCCATACTTGGTTTTCGCTCATGGATCCCAATTCGGATTTCATGGCCTCTAGCCATTTCTCAGAGTCTGGGATCATCATTGCTTTCTCATAGTTCGCAGGTTCACTATCGTCTATTAACAAGACAGTTAAGACAGGGTTGCCGTATCACTCAGGAGGGGCACGTGACCTTGTCGACCTACGACGTTCAGTAGTAGCATCGTCCGAAGCTTCATGATCCTTGTCATTAGCTTCCTCTATTGTTGGCGCAGACGGCACTGGAACAATTTCAGGTGCTGCGCTACTCTCCAACTCAAGAGAAGGTTCAATAACCTCGTCTAACTCTACTTTCCTCCCACTCACTTCTTTCGAGAGAAACTCCTTCTCAAGAAAGGATTCGTTCTTTGCGACAAACACTTTGCCTTCGGATCTGTGATAGAAGGTATACCCAATAGTTTCCTTAGGGTATCCTATGAAGAAGCATTTCTCCGCTTTGGGTTCGAGCTTGTCCGGCATCAACTTCTTAACGTAAGCCTCGCATCCCCAAACTTTAAGAAACGACAACTTAGGTTTAGCACCAAACCATAGTTCATATGGTGTCGTCTCAACGGATTTAGATGGTGCCCTATTTAAAGTGAATGCAGCGGTTTCTAATGCATAACCCAAATGATAACGGCAAATCTGTAAGAGACATCATTGATCGCACCATATCTAATAGAGTTCGATTCCGGCGTTCAGACACACCATTGCGTTGTGGTGTTCTGGGTGGCGTGAGTTGCGAAACGATTCCGCTTGCTTTAAGATGCGTGAGAAAATCATAACTCAAATATTCACCTCCACGATCGGATCGTAGAAATTTAATTTTTCTGTTATGATGGTTTTCCACTTCATTCTGAAATTCTTTGAACTTTTCAAATGTTTCAGATTTATGTTTCATTAAATAGATATACCCATATCTACTTAAGTCATCAGTAAAAGTGAGAAAATAGCGATAACCACCGCGCGTCGAAACACTCATTGGTCCGCATACATCAGTATGTATGATTTCCAACAAGTCCGTTGCTCGCTCCATTATACCGGAGAACGGGGTTTTGATCATCTTGCCCATGAGGCACGGCTCGCACGTGTCAAATGATTCAAAATCAAGAGACTCCAAAAGTCCATCAGAATGGAGTTTCTTCATGCGTTTTACACCAATATGACCTAGACGGCAGTGCCACAAATAAGTAGTATTATCACTATCTACCTTGCATCTCTTAGCCTCAATGTTATGGATGTGTGTTTCATCGCTTTCGAGATTCAGAAGAAATAAACCATTCATAGCAGGTGCATGACCATAAAAGATGTTACTCATATAAATAGAACAACCATTATTCTCCGATTTAAATGAATAACCGTCTTGCAATAAACACGGTCCAGATATGATGTTCATGCTCAACGCAGGCACATAATAACATTTATTGAGGTTTAAAACTAATCCCGAAGGTAAAACTAAGGAGAGTGTGCCGACGGCCATTACATCAACTCTTGATCCATTGCCAACGCGCATCGTCACCTCATCCCTCGCTAGCCGCCGTCTATTCCGTAGCTCCTGTTTCGAGTTACAAATATTAGCAACTGAACCAGTATCAAATACCCAGGCACTACAACGAGGGCTAGTAAGGAAAACATCAATAACATGTATATCAAATATACCTTTGATGGTGCCAGCCTTCTTGTCCGCTAAGTACTTCGGACAGTTGCGCTTCCAGTGACCCTTGTCCTTGCAATAGAAGCACTCAGTGTCCGGCTTAGGTCCAGACTTGAGCTTCTTCTCAGCAGGGGCAACGCGCTTGCCGCTGCCTTTCTTGAAGGACTTCTTTGCACCCTTACCTTTCTTAAAGTTGGGGGGCTTGTTGACCATCAACACATGATTATCTTTCTTGATGTCCACCTCCGAAGCTTTCAGCTTAGCGAAGAGCTCAGTGATCGTATCAGTGGAACCAATCTGATTATGAGTAACTACAAAACCTTTGTAGCTAGGAGAGAGTGATTGCAGAACTCTGTCAATCTTGAGCTCCTCTGGGATCTTGCAGTCCAGTTGCTCAAGGCGTGGAGTGTAGCCCGACATATTAATGGTGTGCTCACTAATGGAACTCCCTTCCTCCATCTTGCAGTTAAAGAATTTCTCAGAGATCTCATATCTCTCAGAACGGGCCTGAGTCTGAAACATGGTTTTCAGTTCCTCAAGAATCTCAAAGGGCCCGGCGAACTTCTCAAAACGATTTTGAAGGTCCGATTCCATAGCAAACAACATGGTGCTCTTAATCACACCATAATCATCTTTGCGCGACTGATAAACAGCTTTTTCATCAGCCGACGCATCTACAGCAGGGGCGTCACCTAGCACTTTCTCAAGGACATATTCCTTTTGTCCACCAGCGAGAATGATTCTCAGATTGCGGAACCAGTTGGTGAAGTTAGACCCATTGTTCTTAAGCTTTTCTTTCTCAGCAAAAACGTTGAAGTTGAAGTTGGACTTAGCCATTTGATCTACAAAATTTGCAAGTACAATTTAGACTATGTTCATGATAACTAGTTCAACTTAATCAAATTACTAGATGAACTCCCACTAAATTCTACATCCCTCAAGTTGTTTAGTGAACATGATCCAAATTCACCACACCTAATCCGATCTTCACGAGAAGAGATGTGGTTTCAATGGTGGACAACAAAGTGTCGATCATATCATTCATATGACTCATGTTTAACCTTTCGGTTCGTGTGTTCCGAGGCCATGTTGTACATGCTAGGCTCGTCAAGTCAAACCCAAGTATTTCCGCGTGTGCAAAAACTGGCTTGCACCCGTTGTATGTGAACGTAGAGTTTATAGCACCCGATCATCACGTGATGCTTGAACACGACGAACTTTCGCAATGGTGCATACATGGGGAGAACACAGTTTTATCTTGATCTTTAAGTGAGGGATCATCTTATAATGCTACCGTCGCGATCTAAGCATAATAAGATACATAAAAGAATAAACATCACATGCATATAATTTTATGTGACATGGTATAGTCAATATCCGCGCAATGATCTCCATGTTGTGCGTGCCAGCATGATCTCCATCACTCCACCATCTATTGCTAACTACTTAGCGATAAAGTAAAGCTATTACATGGCGTATAAGAAGTTGACACACATGTCATACACAATTATAAAGACAACCATATGGCTCCTGCCGGTTGTGTACTCATCGACATGCAAGTCGTGAAACATTACAAAACATGATCATTGCATACAACATACACATCACATCTTGGGCCATACCATATCAAAGAAACACTCCCTGCAAAAACAAGTTAGACGCCTCTACTTTGTTGTTGCATGTTTTACGTGACTTATGAGAGTAACAAGCTAAGAACGATTCTTACTTACAGAAAGCCACAACGGTGATATTATGGTTGCCAACTTCCGGTGTAAATCCCATGACAACTATAGTGAGAGAAACTGGCATCCACCAGCCGCATGTGTGGAACAAGCCACACGTCAAGTGTGGAGCCGGTCTCGCAAACAAGGTCGCGTAAAGTTGGCCTGGACCGCTTCGATCTCACTATCCCGCGTCATAAGAAGCACACAACAAGAGGCTTGCAACAGAAAACATCAACGCCCACAACAAGCATGTTGCGTTCTACTCGTGAAACACATCTACGCATAGATCTAGCTCTGATACCACTGAAGGGTTTCGCAGCATAGTAAATCAAAATTTTCTACGGATGCGAACGGGAAAAGCCAAGATCTAATCTAGGAGATGCAAACAACGAGGGGGGAATAGATGAGGTATTCATACCCTTGAAGAAATCGCACAGTGTAACGTTCGATGGAACGTGGTTGATGTAGTCGTACTAGTCTTCTCCTCCTCGCGATCTGATGCGATCCAACACCGCAAGTGGCGATGCCTCCGAGAGATGCACACGTACGGCACCTCGATGTCTCCTCCTTCCTCGGTCCAGCAAGTGGGGTGGAGAGATAGATTGGATCTACAACACGACGGCGTGGTGCAAAGGTGGAGAGTTTCTGCAGCAGGGCTTCGCCTACGTGCAGTCGGAAGAGAGAGGGAGAGGAGGGCAGCAGCTAGGCGGCTAGGGCTTGAGGAGGTGTGGGGGGGAGGGTGCGCCCCTGCCCTCTTTATATAGAGGGCTATCCGGCTGCCCTTGCCCCTCCTCCAAGCCCTAGGGCCGGCGGCCACATGGGGTGGAGTGGGGGGGGCAAGTTCCCCCCCCTTCTAGAAGCTCTCCCTAGGGTTTCCCCTAGGGCTTGGTCGACTGGGCCTATGGGGCCTTGTGCCCCTGGACCAATGCGGCCAGGGCACTCCCTCGTAGGCCCACGCCCCCTCCCGACAAGTGGGGCCACATTGGTCCCACTCCAGAAGCTTCTAGAACCTTCCGTACAATACCGAACAATCCGAAACAATTCTGAACTCCAAAAACTGCTTTCCCTTATATGAATCTTATTCTCCGGACCATTCCGGAACCTCTCGTGACGTCCTGGATCTCATCCGAGACTCCAAACAAAAACTCATAAACCAATTATCCATTCTATCCTAGCGTCGAGACACGTTAAGTGTGTGACCCTACGGGTTCGAGAATATGTAGACATGATCTTTTATCAATAATCAACAGCGGGGTCTGGAAACCCATATTGACTCCCACATATTCATCGATGATCATATCGGATGAACCATGATGCTAGGATTCAATTAATCCCATATATATATTCCCTTCGTTGCGCGATATTTTACTTGCCCGAGATTCGATCGTCGGCATCAGCATACCTAGTTCAATCTCGTTCACAGCAAGTACTTTACTCGTTCCGTAATCCGATATCACTTTGTGATTAACTCCTTAACCACGTGCTTTCAAGAGGTGTTGATATCGATTACCGAGTGGGCCCGAAGTATATCTCTCCGACTTGGGAGTGACAAATCCCATCTCGATACATACAACCCAACAAGTACTTTCGGATCACCTGAGAGACACCTTTATGATCACCCTTTCATAGGATGAAGTTCGATGACCTCAAAGCTTTCTTCCGATACCAGGAAGTTGCATTATCTCATGGTCTAAGGAATACAATATTTGACAGAAGAAAAGCTTCGCAAAGATGAACACGATGACACGATCTAATTGCTCTGCTTAATTTGGGTCTGTCCATCATATCATTCTCCCAATGACATGATCTCATTCTTAGTTGACAACTCATGTCTATGGTTAGGAAACCTTAACCATCATTAATCAATGAGCTAGTCCATAGAGGCATACTAGGGACACGGTGTTGTTCATAAACCACACAAGTATTGAAGTTTCCGCTTAATACAATTCTAGCATGGAATATAAACTTTATCATGAACAAGAATTATAATAATAACATCTTTATTATTGCCTCTAGGGCATAATTCCAACAATGTGATACCTTGTGAGCCAGTCACATGCTTGCAAGCTAAATGGATGACATTCCACCGAGAGGGCCCAGTCCGAGTACCAAGTGCTACAGCGCTGAAGTATGAGCCCCGTGGACTTCTCCTTCCCCATCCCATCGAGAAAGAGAATTAACGAATCCTAAGACAAAGGGGCGAGAAACTCAAGGCCACTCTATCCATATTTTTGTCTCAGTAGAGTCTTTTAGTGGCATGTTTCACTCCTCTTCTCCATTACTTAGAAAAAGTGAGCCACCGGTTCAGGTACAAGATACTATCATTACCGCCTGGACAGTTAGACATATCTATCCGTCATATGGATGGACAAATCCCACTCTTGATCCATGTGCCTCAACACATACTTTCTGAACACTCAATGACACCTTTATAGCCACCCAGTTATGGTGTAGTGTTTGATGTCATCAAAGCATCCTTCCGGTGATGGTGATTAGCATGATCTCATGGTCGAAGGAATTAGGTTACTATGTATCAGAAAGCTTATAGCAAACGAACTATTGAAATGACTTGATCTTTATGCTACGCCTATCTATAGGAGTATGTCCATCACACCATTCTCCTAATGATTATAAAGAGGCTTTACTAGGGACTCTAATTTAGTTTACAAATCACACAAGTATTAATGTTCCGGTTAATACTATTATAGCATGAATGTAAACATTTATCATAAACACAAAGATATAATAATAACTACTTTTATTATTGCCTCTAGGACATATCTCCAACAGTTGCTACAAGAACTTGTCACAACTTGTGTGGTTATTAATTGAGTTGTTCATGTGACAGATGGATATCCCAAGCGATGAAGCTGATGATGAATATGATCTGTTCATGGTTGCAGTTGCTGCATATGCACAACAATGTACTAAGAAGTTGTCGTATGCACCGAGAAGAAATCCAATGATAACAGGGTTACAATGGGTGGAACAAAAAGAGACAAATGCACAAGTTTTCTATTCTTTGTTTAGGATGAGGAGGTCAGTGTTCTACCCATTGCTTGATCTATTGGTTGAAAGGTACGATCTTACATCAACCTGCAACATGTCCTAAAAAGAAGCATTGGCACTATTTTTATGGACTGTTGGGACACGTCAAACTACTGGTAATGTTGCTGATCGCTTCGAACATAGTCGGTCTACAATTAGCAAAAAGTTTAATGAGGTTCTTGACTGTGTAGACCGCATGGCTGGTGATTATAGGCCAAAGGACAGAAATTTCACTGAAGTGCATCCCAAACTTCAAAGTACAAGATTTTGGCTGCATTTTAAGGATGCCATTGGGGCTATAGATGGAACGCACATTAAAGTGATTGTGCCAAAACATCTCGAGATGCAACACATGAATAGACACGGTTATACAAGTCAAAATGTGATGGCAATTTGTGATTTTGATTTGAGGTTCACTTTTGTTGTTGCTGGATGGTGTGGGAGATATGCCCAAGAGACAATAAGAAAAGTAGTTATTATTATATCTTTGTGTTTATGATAAATGTTTACATTCATGCTATAATTTTATTAACCGGAAACATTAATACTTGTGTGATTTGTAAACTTGTTAGAGTCCCTAGTAAAGCCTCTTTGTAATACTAGCTTGTTGGTTAATAGATGATCATGGTTTTCTGATCATGAATATCGAGATGTTATTAACAATAAGATCATATCATTAGGAGAATGGTGTGATGGAAATACTCCTATAGTTAAGCGTAGCATAAAGATCAAGTCATTTCAATAGTTCGTTTGCTATAAGCTTTCATACATAGTGACCTAAATCCTTTGACCATGAGATCATGTTAATCACCATCACCGGATGGATGCTTTGATGACATCAAACACAACTTCATAACTAGGTGGTTATAAAGGTGGCATTGAGTGTTCGGAAAGTATGTGTTGAGGCACATGGATCAAGAGTGAGATTTGTCCGTCCATATAACGGATATATATACTCTGGGCCCTCTCAGTGGAATATCATCCAATTAGCTTGCAAGCATGTAACTGGCTCACAAGGAATCACATATCACATGAATGAGTAAATAGTACTTATCGGTAACAAGATTGAACTAGGTATGCAGAGATACCGACGATCAACAGGATGGCCGATGGCAGCGAGGTCGTCGGTGTTGCCCTGCAACTTGCTGCTGTAGGTGGAGATGGCCTGGTCACCGCGTGGGGAGGAACAAAAGGCTTTGCTCAAGAACATGTACTGCGACGACTGGTTGTCGAGGAAGAATTGGGACAGTCGAGACCACGTGGTGCACGCCAGACCGTCGGGATCCTGGACGAGACAATAGAGCTCGCCAGTTAGGGTAGCCACGAACCAGAGGTTGATGTGGATGTTGACGTCGCGCCAGTCATCGTGCCCCCTCGGTGATGTGATCCATGCACTTGTACATAGTCAAAAGAAAGGTGAGGACCTGCCTCCACTTAATAAAGTTTGCCCCTGCTGATATTCACTTTAAACTTGATGTAGTGGCCAATGTGGACTCCAAGAATGGGGTGTGCATCAGGCAGAAGGGAGGGTTGGGCGGGCATCATTAGAGGGGCCGCGATGAAGGCGAGGGTGGTGAAGATCACAAGGAGGGATTCAGAGAACCCTCCAAAGTTCAAAGGACTGGTGGCCTGAGGGGTGAGGCTTGCTCGGGGCATTGGGTCATTTGTTGAAGAGGTGTTTGGGGGTCGCAGTCAAGAGGATTGATGAATGGGGTGGCGGCGATGCTGGAAGAGGGGGCAGTTGCCAGAGAGGAGGTAGCCATGAGCGTTAGGCTATGATACCAAGCAGAATTGGAAAGAATGATTGTATTACTAGATTTAGGGAACGGTCACAAATACAATTTAGATAAGCCATAGATGGACATGCGATCCTAAGATCGGAAAGTGACGCTAGACCAGGAAACTAGCGACTATAGAGAAACGTTCGAGTAACATGACAGGGCCATGGTACACAAAACATCTCACACCTCAGAACCACAACTGCTTTCTTTTTTTTAGAAGAGTAAATTCCAGTTTTTACCCTCTAATTTGACAATTTTGACACTAATTACTCCATTTAAAAAGTTTTCATTCTAATTACCCCATTTAGCAAAAGTTGTGTCAACTTTTACCCCTTCTAAATTTTTATGAACATTTTTATTCAGCAGGTTCCTAGTGTGGTACATGTCACGTGCCAATTGGTTTAATTCTGCAATTATTATTACTATATGAAAAAATAAAATAAAATAATTGACCACGCTGCTGTACCATGTTCAAGTGCTTAAATAAATTTACTACAATCAAGTGGTCATTCCCATAAACTACAACTACCAGCTCTCCAATGATGTATTGTAACAAGAAGGACATATCGTGTATATTCCAAAAAAAAAACAAGAGGGAGTCTTGCTTAAGCCGATTAAAACCTATGCCAACGTACATCAGACTGAACACCACTCCTGATCTGCAAATGCAAACTGAACACCTAGCAAACGCCTGCACAGACTTGTTTAATATTCTTATATGTACGTCAAACTGATCATTGCTCTTCTCACAATTTTCTTACCCCACGTACGTCAAACTACCTAGCAAACGCGTGCACAGACTTGTTTAACACCCTTATAAATTTATAGACATATGTGCGATGGTTCGATCAATCACGCGCACGCATGTGTATGGATTTCCATATGCACCGTAGCAACCTGGCGGACAACAGCTGCGATGATGTCGTTGCAAAGAGCATTCCAATGTGGTCGTTCGTTGTGTGCATCTTGTTGGTAGTTTGACGTCATGGGATAAGAAAAATTAGAAAGGGTATAAATTGGCATAACTTTTGTTAAATGGTGTAATTTGAATGAAAATTCGCTAAATGGGGCAATTAGTGTCAGAAAAATCAAACTAAGGGGTAAAAAACAGAATTTACTCTTTTTTAGAATGGCCACGCTTTCAAAGTCTTATTGGATCTTTGGATCCCATGGCCACAAAATCGACTGAATGCCACGTGACAATTGTGCAGCAAAACTGAATTTAAACTCTGGATTTACATCTGTCTGGTTTTACCATAATTAATTCCGGCCATATATAACAACGGGGAATGAACAAATCTGTGAGACATCAAAATTGTGAGAAAAATCTAGAGATTACTACTACTACTAGTGCTAGCAATAGCAATGGAACCGTGACGGGGGCACGCGGCAATCTACTCCAGAGGTGACGCCGCCGGGGTCGCACGGGAGGCGTCGACGCTGACAATGCCGCCGTTGGCGCTCGCGCAGTAATCCTCCTCCTTGCTGGCTCCGGCGTCGTCGACGGGCGCGGCGACCGGTGCGCGGCAGACGGGGCGGGTGGGCGCGTGTGAGCAGCCAGCGGTCGACGCAGTCGCGGTGGAAGCCGTGGCGGCACGCCGGGAGCACGCGCACCTCGTCCCCGGTCGCGTACTCGGCGAGGCACACCGCGCACTCGTCGGCCTCGGCGTCCTGACCTCCCTCGCCCGCAACCGCCTGCATCCGGCCGCCATCGTCGTCGCGCGGGACCTGCAGCACTACCACTTGCACGGGGATCCCCTGGAGCGCGCGCTTGGTGTCCTCCCGCGTTGCCGGCAGCGACGCCGGGTGGTCGCTGTCGGGCGGCGCGGTGACGACGCGCGCGGCGCTGAGGCAGCCGTAGAGCGCGGTGAGGGCGATGTAGGCGAGGCTGGCGACAAGGAGCACGATGGTGGTGGCGCCGAGCACCCGCTCGAGGTGCGCCCGCTGCGCGTCCAACGATGTCTGGTCGGCCAGGAGGCGGCGCGCGGCCCAGCACACTACATCACGGCAGGGATTTAGGGGCACTTTAAAGTGCCCCAATATATAAATTTTGTGCCTCTAAAGAATTACTGGGGCACTATTAAAAGTGCCACCTTTACTCATGTCGGTAAAAGTTTTAGGGACACTATGGCAAAGTGCCCCAAAATGTATTTAGGGCATTTTGAAAAGTGCCCCAATATGTTTTTAGGGGCACTTTAACAAAGTGCCTCAATATACATTTAGGGCAGTTTACCAAAGTGCCTCTAAATACATTTAGAGGCAATTCAATCAAGTGCCACTAAAAATCTATTAGGGCACTTTATCAACGTGCCCCAAAATACATTTAGGGGCAGCTCAAACAAATGCCCCAAAATATTTAGGGGCAGCTCGATTAGGGTTCATCATGAATGCATAGAATGCAATTAAACTAGCTAGTACATCAAACATCAGTACTACATCAAACTCCAGTACTACATCAAACATCAGTAGTACATCAAACATCAGTAGTACATCAAACTCCAGTACTACAACCAAACTTTAGTAGTACATCAAAATCCAATAGTACAATCAAACTTCGGTAGTACATCATTACATTGTCTTTATAACAAATCACAACATTCTATGTATGAAAATAGAACCATCAAACTCCAACTAGCTGACTATCAGTCTTGTCCACTCTTCTCCTTTTTGCTTCCACTCTTCTCCTTTTTGCTTCCATTGTGTTCAGTTTCTGCTCCAAAGTACAAGCAATCTCCGCACTTGTCTTAGCAATATCTGGGTCAGTTACCTATAAGTTGATGATACATTCATCAATCTATATGCATCTAAGAAACAGTCTATACCTTTTGCATGAACTATACAAGAAACTTGGCCATGGAATAAACGTAACTTACATTGTTTCTAGGCCAGGGGATGCAATGGGTTTGTGCTTGTCCAACATGAGTGATCCTACCTTTTGGTCTTGGTAACATAGTTGATTTCTTGAATACAATATTCACCATCACCTTCACATAATCCTCATTCTCAAGTTCTTGTACTGTTCCCATTGCCACAATGTGTTCACTATTTGGGGAAGTTAAACCCACTTCCATACGTTTTTTAATTTTCTGTACAATGAATAAAAATGTCAGTTCACTAACATACAACACTACTTAGTTACTACATATGCTATAGCAAGCTCACCTGTAATGTCTTCCTTGGTCTCAACCAGTTGTTGGACACAACATTGGAACTCCCTGTTGTTTTGCACTCCCTGTTGTTCCTACTTGCCGTGCTTTCCTGCAGTTTTTCCTCTTTAACCTTGATAAATTGTGTACTTTCTGCAAGTAAACCTTTGTATGAGCATTTTGGTTTTACTTGTGTAACAGAAGTGATTGTTACTTCTGGATCCAATTCATCTAATTTCTTCCTCTTCTGTTTCTTATTCTTTTCTGTTGATGCTTGGCTATATTCAATTTCTTGTGTCAATGCTAATTGTGTTGACTGAATATCTTCAATTCCTTGTGTACAAGGTGCCTCAGGTTTTTTCCTTGGTCTTCTCACTTTGGGCTTGATTATGATTGCTTCTCCTTGAGTTGCTGCAGGTGCTTCCACTGGTGCCTCTTCTTGTACTGATTTGACTTCTATAACCTCTTGTACTGTCTTGGCTGCTTCTTTTGCTTCTTATACTGACTTTTCTGCTTCTTCTACTGACTTGGCTGCTTCTTCTTCTTCTTCTAGTGACTTGGTTGCTTTAGCTTCTGCTACTGACTTGGCTACTTTAGCTTGTGCTTGTGCTACTGACTTGGCTGCTTTAGCTTGTGCTACTGGCTCGGCTGCTTTAGCTTGTCCTGATGCTGTTGCTACTTTCTTGGGTCCAGATACTAATGCTACTTGCTTGTGTCCTGAAGCTGCTGCTTGTTGGCTGGTTCTGTTGACTGAATTAAGTTGCTGCTGTTTCCCGTGTTGATTTTGCTTGCTTCCTGTTGTTGCTGTTGCTGCTTCTTGTTCAACATGATCCATTTTATTTGGCAATTCCTCTCCTTGAGTATGATTGTGTTCTTGAGATGTAAGCAGATAATCAATCTTATCTTCCATTTTTTGACTTCGTACCAATAGTGATTTAACTACATTTGTCAGTACGAAGGTCTCCTCCCTTGAATCCCTCAGTGCTAGCATAGCTTCATCAAGTTGCTGCGATCTTTTCCCACCTACCATGAGACCAAATCCGTGCATTCTTGAATTTCTTGTTGTGGTGAACAGTCTTGAGTACAGATCACCATCACAAGGGTCTTCACTAATAAGATCTGGGTTTTGGTTGAAATGGGTTGTTATTTGTTCCTGCATAATATTTATAAACACATTTATAAAATGCAATTATTATATTTATCAATACTGTCATGTACATATAGATAAGAATAACACGTACTATCTTATTGGATGAGTAAGAATCTACTGGTAGTCCTTTCTTGTTCGTATGAACTATTCGAAACAGTTCAGATCTAGAGACGTGTCTTCCTTGTCTTAGTTCCTGCAGTTTGCACATATAATGTAATAGTATTCACTGGAAAATCGACTGTTCATATAAAGTGAGTCCTTTACCTCTTGATCGTGAACAACATAGCTTCTTGTACCAGCTGTATGCCGACAGTTATCCTGATTTTCCCTTGTTGTTTTATTTCTAGCTGCCAATACCTACACGCATGCAGTAATCACTAAAATGTACATAACCGATATGTGGACCTTTAGGTGTTATTTCAAGACTAACCATAGCATTCTCTGTTCTCCAGTTCTTACACATAGACTCCCATTGGTCTTCTGGAACTCTGTCTTCACATCCATTCTCAATATTTTCCTTCACAGACATCTTTAGTTCTGCCATCGTTGTGCCAAGTCATGTGTGGTGCTGTTTTAGAACACATGAACAATCTTCTAACTCTAGGCTTCAATTTGAAATGCCTAATTACTTTCTGTGGAACCTTGTACATCCTTTTTCCACTAACTCCTTTGCTCTCACTCTTCCATCTACTAGTCTTACATACTGGACATTCTGTGGCATTAGCATGATGGCCTCTAAACATGATGCAGTCATGTTTACAAGCATGAATGCTCTCATAACCAATGCCTACTTGTTTTATGTACCTCTTACATGCATGGAAATTTTTTAGCTGTCCTAGGGTGTGTCCCTCAGGCATAACATCTTTAACTAGTGACAGTATCTCATCATAACACAGGTTAGGTACTTTCCATGTATTCTTTATGTTCAATAATCTAACTAAGAATTGCAGTTTTAAAAATGTTTTGCAACTTGGATACAAATCCTGACTACCATCTTCCACTAATCTCTTGTATTCTTCTGCATCAGCTTCTAGCCCACTGTCATCCCCGCCATCTTCCATATTCTTATCTTCACTATCTTCATCTTCATCCATACCTAGACTCCCAGTGTCATACATTCCAAAATTGTCAAGTAACATGTTGTCCATCTCTTCTCTTTCACCAAGTTCCTCGGGTTCATTTGCGGGTTCAGTCTGTACATGGTGTTCAACATCTTCTCCATGGAACATCCAATTGTTGTAACCATGCATGAATCCCTCGCAAACTAAATGTTCACTAACCATACTAGCACTCAGCCAGAATCTGTTCCCACATTTTTTGCAAGGGCACAGTACTCTTTTGTGCATTCCTGCATTTTCTGCAGCAAAATCTAGGAAAGAACTAACCCCTGTAGCGTATGCAATACTAGACCTGGGGGCTGTCAACCATGTCTTATCCATTATTTCTTAGTAGCTTAAACAATTCCAGCAACACAATCAGTTACCTAAAAGAACAAATGACTAACAATCAGATATCTAAGAGACATTCATATTCTTAAACCTAAAGCATTAGAGCAATTTCAGTGCAAACAACAATTTCAATGCAAAAAAGCAATTTCAATGCAGCAGCTACTCTGGTTACTAGGAGTAGAACGTTGAACTGGTCTGTAGCAACCTAGATAGGGTCCATGCCTTTTTGGTGTGACACTAATTGATTGAAAATTACAATCACATTTTATTATTACTTGAAAATTATATGTTGGTTGTATACTACAAAATCAAGCAGGCATGCATACTACACTACCTAGAAATAATAAATGTCTCGCTCGCACCCCCATTGCTCACCCCACCCCCATTGCTCACCGGCCAACACCACGACCCTGATAAACGTCTCGCTCGCACCTGGAAGTACTGGCGAATCGACAATAATTTCACTGTGTGTAGCAGTACAATAACACACAGGTAGCCATCTTGATGCACCATAAAAAAGTCATTCATTCAACACAAATTTCATAATCATAGACTGTTTCGCAGGGCCCTCCCAAAGGCCAGCAAAGGTTAGATCTACAACTGCTACTAACAAGCTCCTAAATTAGCAACAGCGAACAGCTACTACTACTACTACATCAGCCAATCTCTACATGACCAACCCAAGCCTCCACCAAAGATCCTCCCCAACCTACCTCCTCTCCAACACACCATTCCAACCAATCGACAACAATACCAAGGAAACAACAATTACAGAATACTAGGAAACAACAATTACAGAATAGAGAGATCCATTACCAGGAAAGAATACCAAGCATAGATATCGTGGTGGGGGGCAAGGCAAGGCAAACAACAATTACAGAATAGAGTGCCTTCTGTGTCGAAATCTTACCAGACGAGCTCGCCTCGGCGTAGTTTCTGTTCCTTCTAGTGAGGAAGGAGCGGCGCGGATCCGAGCAGCTCCGTGGGCGACCGTATGATGCCGTCGGCTCCGCCATGTGAAGGACCTTGTGGAGGAGCACCGCGTAGACGACCTTGACCAGTCGCCCTCACCGTCGCCTTGTGGAGGAGCACCGCGTCGACGACCTTGACCAATCGCCCTCACCGTCGCCTTGCGGAGGAGCGTCGCGTCGTCGCCTTGTCGAGGACCACCCCGTCGCCTTGTGGAGGAGCACCCCGTCGCCCTAACCGCGCCGACGAGCCCTTGTGGAGGAGCAACACTCCGACGAGCCCGTGCCGACGAGCCCTCGCCGTCGCCTTCGTGCAGAGTGAGGACAAGATTGAGGAAAACGGATCTGAGAGAGTAGATCGGGTGGTTTTTTTTGTAAAATGTGATAGAGGTGGAAGGACATAAGTTGAATACTTAAAATGGTATCACATATACGGGCACTTTGCCAAAGTGCCCCAAATTAACACCTTTTAGAGGCATTAAAATTAGTGCCCCAACCGAAGTGCCCCAGTAGCATTACCGTGTACTAGTGGCAGCCGGTGCATGGCTGCATGGTGGAGTTGATCGGCCTAGGTAGGCCTGGATCGAGCACAGTAGTCCTAGCTAGCCTCCTCCTAGGTTGTGTGCGGAGAAAGCGTGTGAGGCCGACGCGTGCTTTTAAGGAGGCGCGTAGCTAGCTAGGCAGCGGCAGGTTAATGGCTGTACATAGGTGGAGCGGTGGGAACTGGGGGAGGAGGGAAGCTTCGTTTGGTATCGTAGCCCAAGAGAGAAACCCCGCTCAGCAGCTCCGCTGCCCCCGGCCCGTCCGTTTCTGGCGTTTCGGTCGAGCCAGCCAGCCAGCCAGCCAGCCAGCCAGCGCGCGCGGTCCAGCTGCGTTCGAGGTGTAGGCGGCGGCCGCTATGGGACTGGGGAAGTGGGAATACGAATGCGTAACGAGGGCGGGCTCCCAAACTGCCTCGGAATTGGCACTTTCGTCCGATGGTTGTCATTCAGGAGGTGGAGCGTGGAAAATATCTGGGAATGACGACGACGCGCCATGCATAGAGTACGGCGGGGACATGTGTGTGTGTTTTTTTTAAAAAAAATACAACTCTACGCATACGTGGGTGTTCCGGGTTTATCCTGGATATTCATTGTGCTTTGAGATTCGTGCAGCCTCTTCTTGTGCATTGAAAACACCCCGTGGTATATCACTTTCATGTCAGTAAGCCCCCGCGCATCGTCCTTTCTATATGCGATCAATTTAGGACGAACAGATATCTTCGATAAATAATAATTTCCATTATTTATTATTAGAATGTATTTTTTTTTTAGAAATGGACGCATATTAAGACGTTTAGTATTAACAAAAATGTTTAGTGTTTACACCCGGCCTCTGTATAACTAAGATGCACACGGCCACACGAACGACAGAACTAGGGAATAAAAAGTAGACAAACATTACAAAAAAAAATATCGAAATAATTGTTTTTAATCTAAGGTAGATCAATCCTCAAATCACGCGGTCATCCATATCGGGAGAAAATATCAAAGATAGCCGTGGCTCGATAAATAACATGCAGAGTAGAAGACACAATATTATTAAAAATCTTGTTATTTCTACAAAGCCATAGCGACCATATAATGACAAGCGCTCTCATCCTAAACAAAGTTTTGTACTTATCAACAGTTCCATGCAACCAATTACCAAAAACATTGGTTACAAAACATGGAGGGGATAAACCAGAAGCTATTTGTATGAATGACCATATAGAGCGAGCAAATTTGCACTGGAAGAATAAATGACGAATTCTCTTATCGTGATGAAAAAAAAACACTGTGTACTTCCATGCCAATTACTCTTTGCAAAATTATCTTTTGTTAAAATTACACCTTTATGTAGATACCATGCAAATATCTTCGTCTTAAGGGGTATTTTCATTTTCCAAATCTTACTATTATCATCGACCGGAATACCAGGTTGGACCAAAACTCTATATAGTGAGCCAACAGAAAATTTACCACTTTCTAGTAATTTCCATTTGAACACGTCAACACCGTCCGACAATTGTATCATGGATAATCATAATAGTGGATTGTTCCAAGATACCAATCGAGGACCAATGAGACTTCTTCTGAAAGACACATTAGGAGAATTGCCTTCCATCACCATGAAAATTGTATCTCCTTTATGTCTAACAATCGAATATAAAGCTGGATATTGTTCGGAAAGAGTAGTTTGGCCAAGCCACGTATCTTCCCAAAACCTAATCTGTAATCCATCCTTAATCTCGAAAGCACCAAAACGAAATAAATGTTTTTTGGTGGCCATAAGACCCGCCCAAAAAAACCAGTTGAGACATAGCTTTGGACCCCACATATTTTCTCCATAACATGGTTTGCCAAACACCATCTTGAGTAAGTAGTTTAAAAAGCCATTTGCCCAGAAGCGCGGTGTTTTTGACTTGCAAATCGTGTATGCCCAGTCCACCATACTCCTTCAAGCGGAAAATCACATTCCATCTGTCCAATTGATACTTCTTTTTCTCACTATCTACTTGCCAAAAGAATCTTGAGGGGAAATAATCCACTTTGTTCAAGACACATTTAGGTAATTAAAAAAACGAGATCATATACAGTACCATGTTAGTAATTACTGAATTTATGAGTACTAGTCTTCCATCAAGGGATATCAATTTGCCTTTCCAACTATTAAGACGTTTTTGTAGCCTTTCTCAACAAGTTTCCATTCAGCTATTGTGAGACGCCGATAATGAATCGATATTCCCAAATAGTTGATTGAAAATTGCCCCTGACCACAGCCGAAAAGTTCAGCATATAGGTGGGCCTCATTTTGGGCTTTGCCAAAACAATACAAATCACTCTTATGGAAGTTCATTTTAAGTCCAGATAGCTGCTCGAATGCTGATAAAATTAATTTTAGATTCTTAGCCTTCTCCAGATCATGTTCCATAAAAAAGATTGCGTCGTCAGCGTATTGAAGAATAGACAATCAGCCTTTGCTTTCTCAATAAGGATAGACAACATATCAGCCACTATATTAAATAGTAAAGACGATAATAGATCTCCTTCTCTCATTCCTTTCTTTGTCTAAAAGTATTTTCTAGTATCTTTATTTACTTTAATGGCAACACTTCCCCTAGACACAAACGACTGAATAAGAGTGCGCCACTCCTCAGAAAAACCTTTCATGTGGAGTGTTTGCTAGAGGAAAGACCAATTAACTTTGTCATATTCCTCCTCAAAGTCAATCTTAAACAGTACACCATTTAAATTTTTTGAGTGTAGTTCATGAATTGTTTCATGCAGAATTACAACACCATCTAGGATATTTCTTCCTTGCATGAACGCAGTTTGAGACGGACTAACAACATGGTCAAAAACTGAGTTAAGTCTAATCGTGGCAACTTTAGTAAAAATTTAAAGCTAACGTTAAGCAAGAAGATTGGACGATAGTGTTATATACGTTCTGCATTGTTAACCTTGGGCAATAAAATTATATTACTAAAGTTTAGTCTAAAGAGATCCAACTGACCGACTTGTAAAAATCCAAACATTCATCATGTCCTCCTTGATAACGTCCCAGAATTTCTGTTAAAATTCTGCTGGGAAGCCATTAGGCCCTAGCGCTTTGTTATGTTCCATTTGAAAAACAGCTTTCTTAACCTCTTCCTCGGTATATGAGGCAGTTAGAAAGTTGTTTTCTTCATCAGAAACCTGAGGAATGTCAGTCATTTGAGACTCGTTCAGAGAGAATGAATTTTCCATTGGAGCTCCAAACAAGGATTTATAATAAGCTGTAATATATCACTTCAGTTGCTCATGTCTCTCAATCATACCTTCATCCTAGATCAGAAATTGAATAAGTTTCTTTTTATGCTTGCCATTGGCAACAACATGAAAGTACCTACGCATCTCCTTTCAGAATGAATTTTGCTTTAGAGCGTTGGTACCATTTGAGTTTCTCTTCGCGCAAGAGTTAGGTTATCTCTGTATTCAATTGGCTTTTAAGTTCAATTTCTTGTGTAGTTAACGTCCCGACCTCCACGAAAGTCTCTAAGTCATCAATTATAGATGTTAGGCATATTTTTTCATTTTTTTAGGATCCCAGTTGTGTGCCTGGCCCAGCCATGAAGGAACTTGCGTAAAGCACGTATTTTGTTATTCCATCGTAGGATAGGCGTTTGGTCACCAACCGGTTTCTCCCAAATAGCTTTAACCATCTCGTCGAAACCATCCCGGATCATCCATCCGAGTTTAAATTTAAACTCATTCATACACTTCCATGGCGGTGATCCAAAAGATAAAAGTAAAGGAGCATGATCCGACAAAGCCTCAATACACTCTAGAGCACGAACAGTTACCATAGGGAACTTATGTTCCTAGTCGGTATGCATAAACACTCTATCTAGTTTTTCGTATGTTGGCTCCGGAAGATTATTAGCCCAGGAAAATTGCCTTCCTAACATTGTAACCTCTCTAAAGTCCAGACTGTCTATAATATTATTGAACAAAAAAGGTCAATGTTCATCGAACCGACCCTGACTTTTCTCATGAGGGAATCTAAGCAAATTAAAATCTCCTCCTATAAGAATATGGTATGGATTGTCCTTTGCCAGATTCACTAATTCGCGTAAAAAGTCAGCTTTATAAATATCCTGTGCGGTCCCATAAACGACGACTAAAGACCATGTGAAATTGTCAGCCTTGTTACAGATATGGAGTTTTATAAAAAAATCTCCCACCGAACTAGCTAAAACTTCCATAGTCTCATCTCGAACGTCTAACAGGATCTCCCCCAGATCGACCACGCGGCGGACATGATATCCACGTAAAGTCCACTCCACCAGAAAGGCGATTGAGTAGGGCTTGTGAAAATTTTTGTCTACCAGTCCAAAGATACCCAGAAAATCCAACTTATGGTATGTCACACAATCAACAAAGAATAAATATTTAGCCAAGTCTCGAAGACCTCTGCTATTTGAAAACATTCCATTTATTGAGAAACTATAGGAGATTTGGATACACGGGATCTCTTACGCGACCGCTGGCTCTTTGATTTCTGACCAGAAGCTTTTAGCTCATACATAGAGGCAAGCCCAGTCTTATAAAATTCCACTTCTGACACTTCACAAACTAAGTGGGAAAGGAGTTGACCATCTACTGTGGCATGCAACTCCTCCTCCTCGGTTAGTGAAGCATCAGGAACAACATTGATCTTAGGAGTAACCATTAGATGGCTGACCTCCATGTGTCTCAAAATATTAGAAGAAAAAAGAACATCCTATACAGAACTACCCAAACTAATGCCGACATTGGCTAGTTTAGAAGAAATAACAGGAGTAGAAAAAGACAAAAAGGATTTCTAAGAACTCAATATACCTGGCGAATCTAAGTTCTTCTCAGCCTTACGACGCATGGCCTTGACCATGGAATCCTCATCAGTAGCCGACGCCCTAGAGGCATCGACTCCATGGCATGAGCTCCTCCTGAAGGGAGTACCAGTCCCCTGCGCAACAACTGGTGTAGCAATACCAGGAGAAGAAACCCGCGATGGAGACAAAGGCATCCCTGACCCCTCCTAGGTCCGGCCACCCCCCTTGTCCAACGAGGTCTCATGGCCCTCCAAGGGAGGCCACCCGTCATGATGCAGCTCCAGGTCCTCCCTGAACAAATCCACGCGGTCATCCACCACGTCACGGTCGGCCAACCCCTCCTGGGTCAGCCCCACAAGAACATCGTCCTTGACCTGATTACGAACGGCACGGTCAGCCAACCCCTCCTGGGTCAGCTTCCGTGAGAACTCCGAAGGAATGACCTCCTCAAGGACCAATCGAGAACCATCAACAGGAATGGATCTACCCATAACATGCGTCATGGACCTCGCCAGCGAAGCTGAGCGAGTCCGCTGAACAGCCACAGAAGCAGAGCGAAGAGCCTCATGCAGCTTATCTAGAGAAACACGAGTCGCCAAAGAAGAACCCTTTCCACGAAGGGGGGGATACACAGGTAGTGCATCCAGAAGTTCTCATCCCCGAGGAGTAACCAGATTAGCATTAAAAGGAGTGACAACAATCACCCTCTGCACCCCCTGACTAGAAGATAAAGGCGCCGAGTATCCTGCATAGGCGCGACCGAGGAAGAACCAGAACCCGCCACCTGAGTGGCAGTAGCTTTATCAGAAATATCCATAGCATCCTCCATAGGCTTCCTATTGGCATCATCATCTGCGTCATCATCCCCTTTTCTTCACAAGAAAGAAACGAACTCTGGTTCCGGAATATAACCCTCAGGCTCAATCCAGAAACGAAACTCATATACCTTATGCTTGACCACGACATTAGACACAATATAGTGACCTAAATAATCCTGCTGCTTCAGAAAGACCTTCGTATCAAACATTTCCACAATAATACGAACTACCCCCCGCTTCCGCACACTGAACAAATCCACATCTAGAGTGTTCCCCATGAGACCTCCAACAACCCACAATCCCTGTAAAGAGCGCAAAATATGAGGGACCCCCTCAACATCAAGCCAAACCTGCTGCATCTCAAACTTATACGCCACTTCCTATGTCATGTAAACAGAGAAAGTAAGCTAAGAGGTACTAAGTGGTACTATCATCTGGATCCCATAAACCATGTACAAGTCCTCAAAAGACGGGAAGCTCACTAAGAAAGCAGAATCTCCATATGACAACGCCTCCCACTTCCACTGAACATGCACCTGACACCTCCTAGCAATCTGTCATTGAACGACATCCGCAGATACCATCTGTCCAGAAACTCGCACCAGATCTATAGGGGTCTAACTGTGCGCCATATGATCACGACTCACCGCATCTGGGATCTGAGTAAACAGAGTATGCTCACCGCCAATACCAGCCATATATGGAGTCATGCACGGCTGCTTCAGCACATGACATCTCAAGGTAGGATTGGCAACGCTATCACAAATGTAACAGTAGTGAACCGCCTTACAATCCTTGGTCGCGTGTGTATTAACTGGACACTTCCAGCAACAAATTTTTTTTTTATTCTTCTTACCAACATCATCCACTACAGGTACGTCAGTTACCCGCGAAGTGACAACTAGAGGTTGGTTCTGTTGTTGATCCTGCGAGGTAAACTGATGCGTGAATGGAGAGACATAAGACCCATGCACCTGCATCTGCGGAACCCCATACTGCTGAAACCCCTGCTGCTGTGCATGTAGCTAATGATCAGAGTGGGCTTGATTAACCTGTGGCTGAACACCCCATGACTGCGACTGCTTCTTATTTTTATTACTCTTTGGAACTGCATACGCCACAACACCCACTCCCATGGAAAAAGGTGGATCAGGCGGCGAAGGAGTCATACCCGACTGATCCCCGACGTGCATCCATCCATGGTACACTAGGCCAGGCGGCTCCTGGCATGAAGCTCGCAGGCGTCTGACCGTTGAACATAGGAGGCGGCAACCCGCAGTACGGTGGTTGGAGAGGATGAAGCGGGGAGGCTTGGATCATGTTGAAGTAGGATGCAAGGGCCTAAACTGAACCCCCGGAGAAAACAGAGGGGGTCCCGATGTAGGCTGTTGTACCTGCGAAGCGGTAGTAGCGTGCAATAGCGACCCCTGCACGGGCGCAGAGGCATGCGCCGAAGGAAGATGTGCAGCCGCTGTAGGACGCGTAGCCGATGGAGGACCACGCGACGCCGACACGATGGGCGATCCCTAGGGTTCGATCCATGGCCACGTCCCACCATGGAAGCAGAGATCACCACCGAGGCAAAAGACCCGACCGGTGATACCAGCAGACCAAGGGGCGGAGGCAGCGACGATTGGCAGCTCGTGACAGAAGAGAGCAGCGGTGTAGGCGGCGGCTTGGAAGGTGGCGAAGAAAATGGATGATTGAAGTCCCGATTCCAAGCCAAACGCAGCCTTGAAGCAATACCGGTCCAAGAGCAATATGTCGCCGTCTCCAAAACGGTAGGGCCACCAACCAGGCCCACCCCCCACATCAACCTCCTACGCAAGAACCGGATCAATAACTGGCCGCTCTGGCCGCTTCTTTGATTGCTCAGTTGATGTGGAGCCTGTTGGGAACCCCAAGAGCAAGGTGTGAAGCAGCACAACAACAAGTCTTCCCTCAGTAAGAAACCGAGGTTATCGAACCAGTAGGACTTAGGAGGAAGGAAACGTCACACAGGTGTTGCAAGCAACGTGGAAACCTACACAACACAAACTTAAGACTTTGCCCCAACTAACGGTGAGGTTTTCAATCTCACCGGTTGCTGTAACAAAGGATTAACTGTTGGTGTGGAAGGTAATGGTGGTTTGCAGCAAGTAAACAGATAACAGTGGAAGATGTATCAATGGTAAAGATTGGACCGGGGTCCATAGTTCACTAGAGGTGCTCTCCTTAGATAAACAACATGGCATGAAGGGTAAACAAATTACAGCAGGGCAATTGACAGGAATTGAGCACGACATAACAATGCAATACCAGACAAAAAGAACCTATGAGATTCGATTGGGCAATATAACAATATACATAGACCGCCATCCAACTGCATCTATGACTAGAAGTCCACCTTCAGATTATCATCCGAACCCCCTCTAGTATTAAGTTGGAAGAAACAGACAACTGCTTTAAGCAAAGTGTGTAAGGTAAATAATCCACTTGTTCTATGAACAAGAGACCGTTGTTTTCTCCCTAGTAGCTACAGCACATCTACAAACAAAGAGATTTTTATCACTTCCCTTGGAAACTAGAGGCATGAACCCACTATCGAGCATAAATACCCTCTCTTGGAGTCACTAGCAACTACTTGGCCAAGATAGCTACTAACAACGGAGAGCATGCAAGATCACAAACAACACAGATATGATAGAATCAAATAGACAAAACCATTAATCAATCTGACATAGTAATCTCAATATCCATCGGATCCCCGCAAACACAACATGCATGATTACAAATAGATTAGATCTTGATCATGAACGGAGCTCACAAGTTCTATACATGAAAGCACAAGGAGGAGATACAACCATCTAGCTACTACATGGACCCATAGTCCATGGTGGAACTACTCACGCATAATACTGGAGAAGAAGGCCTCCGGGATGATCTCCCCTCCGGCAGGGTGTCGGGAAGAGCTTCAGTCCTATCATAATTTGGTAAAATATCATCTTTTATAAGATTTTGTATGTAAGTATTTGCGCGGCAGTTTTCAACATAATAAAGATGACAACCAGGACACTATTCGTATCAAAAGTACTCATGTCTATCAAAGAGGTTTTTCTTGATAACTCTTCACACCCCAAAAATAATGTAAGTTCATCATGTTGATTATCAGTGATCACGTTATCACAATACAAACTTGCAGGATTATTATGTACTGAGCATTGAAAATTGAAATGACCCACTTCAAAGCAAAGTTCACAAATAAAAGGATAGAGGGCACAAACTTTATTACCAAGATCATCTAGAGCCTTATACCACTTTCTAGTTTTTTCATTCCAGTGGGTGATACAATATTCTTCTTCTGTTTGATTCTTCTCACAAGGTCTATGCATACCACAAAAAATAACATGCTTATAGGAAATAGTACTTTCAGAAGTTTGAGCATGTTTATTGCAATCATTAATAACATTTTCATTTTCCATGCAAGTGTCTTTAAAAGGTTCATGATACATGTCCCACTTTTCTTTAGGAGCATTAATATGGGAAGCAAAGGCTCCATAATATTTAACAAGAATTTGAGTATCAATACCATATCTAGCACTAAGCTCTTGAAAATTAGCAGTTTCAGCGAAAGACTTAATGCAATCATACTCATAGTTTATACCTGATTTTTTACCTTTGTCGTTATCCCAACCTTCGGTATTGCTTTGAATTGTTTCAAGAAGATCCCACTTAGCCTTGACCTCCTTACTTGTGAAGGATCACTCTAAACATGTATCCAGATAGTCCTTGTAATGTCCTAAAAGCCTTGCATAAAAATTATTGATAACAACATTACCGGGGAGCTCATGAATGAGACATTTGAGCATTAGTGACTTCAATCTCCCCCAAGCTTGGGCAATACTTTCTCCCTCATGAGGATGAAAATTATAAATATAATTCCTATCTTTATGAATTTCATGAGGAGGATAAAATTTAGAATAAAAGAGAGATTCAAGTTCCTTCCACTCCAAATAATGAGGATCATCTAGTAGCTCATACCACTCCCTTGCTTTGTCCCTAAGTGAGAAAGGGAATAGCTTCCTCTTAACTTGGTCCATTGAAATACCTGCACACTTGAACAACTCGCATAATTCATGTATAAAGAGTAAATGATCACTAGGATGGACAGTTCCATCTCCAAAATAGCAGTTATTCATAACACGTTCAACAATTTCAATAGGGATTTTAAAAGGGACATTTTCAGTATGTGGATTTAAAATATCACAAGTATCATTAGAATTACCACATATGGGAGATAAAGTATCATCAGAGCAAATTTTCTTCCCTAAATTTGGGAACTAAAAAGATCTTTCTCATAAAAACTAGCTTCCCAAGCTTAGACGTTTCCATAGCATTAGCAACAATGGTGTCCAAAGAATTCATACTAATAACATTGCTATTAGCATGCAAATAAAGTTCCATAGGTTTTTTAATTTTCTCTTCAAACACTTCATGTCCTAACTCAAGATAGATACTATAAAGCTCTCTAATTTTGTTGTTGTTTTCCATTAAGCCTAACTAGTGAAAACAAGAAACAAAAAGACAAAATTGCAAAATCTAAAGGAAATAACTTCGAGCACTCACACCGGAGGATGTGAGTACCTTTTACCTTACCTCCCCGGCAACGGCACCAGAAAATATCTTGATGTCTACGCACTTCTATTCTTGTAGACAGTTGTTGGGCCTCCAAGTGCAAAGGTTTGTAGAACAGCAGCAAGTTTCTCTTAAGTGGATTGCCCAAGGTTTATCGAACTCAGGGAGGAAGTGGTCAAATGTATTCCCTTTCAAGCAATCCTGCAATCAAGATACAAGAAGTCTCTTGTGTCCCCAACACACCCAATAGACTTGTCAGGTGTATAGGTGCACTAGTTCGGCGAAGAGATAGTGAAATACAAGTGGTAACGGTGCTAGAAAATAGCTTTGGCGGTGAGGTAAAGACTAAAGCAAGGAAACATGCAACAGATCTAGATGCAAATGGTGTTTCAATGTTTAGAAACAAGGCCTAGGGATCATACTTTCACTAGTGAACACTCTCTCATACAAATATCTATCTTCATGATACTACTCTTAACTACTCTCCGGTTGGACACTCTAATCCACGGTAGGGCCTTCCCCAATCTAGATAACCCCACACTGTCACCTTGAGCGCTAGATGGTTCCAACAAACACCACAATTTCATAGAGACATCCAACTCCAAATATAACTCATAACAAATATTCAATCTAGCCAAATTGCCACACACGGTATGCACGCTGTCACTTTCACACACGTGGGGAAAAGCATAGATCTATTAAAGCACAAAGAGTATTTATATAGACTCAAACCTAAGTGCCACCATGGCGTGCACGATGTCACTTTCACACACATGGGGAGAGCAGAGATCTATTGAAGCACTTGAGTAGCAAGGTAGATCTACTTGATTACAAAGCTCATGACCACAACAAGATCATGCATAGAGAGAGAGATGAACACATAGCTACCGGTAGAGCCCTTAGCCTTGAGGAAGAACTACTCCCTCCTCATCATGGGAATCAGCAACAGTGATGAAGATGGTGGTGGAGATTGATGGAGATGGCTCCGGGGGCACTTCCCCTTCCCGGCAGGGTGCCGGAACAGAGACTTTCTGTCCCCCAAATCTCCCCTTCGGTGGCGGCGGTGCTACAGAGGTTTTTGTGGATTTCTTCTGGATGACCTAGGGTTTTTGGGTCGGAGGCTTCTTATAGGCAAAGGGGGAGGCCGAGGAGGCGACCAGGGGGGCCAAACCCTAGCCAGGCACGGGACCACCCCTGGTTGCGCCTGGAGGGTCTGGCTGCCCTGGCCGGCCCCTCCAGCTCCCCTCTGGACTTCTTGTTCCCCACGAAAAGTAATTGACTTTGACGTTTGTCCCCGTACAATTCCGAGAATATTTCTTTACTAACTTTTCTGAAACCAAAAACAACAGAAAACAGGCATCTGGCACTATTGCAACTTGTTAGTAGGTTAGTACCAGAAAACATGTAAAAGGCACCTCAAAGTGTAGACAAGTAAAGCAAAGTAGATACTAAACAAGCATGGAGCATCAAAAATTATATATACGTTTCCGACGTATCATGGGCCCCCTGGTCGCCTCCCAGCCTTGCCTCTTCGCCTATAAGAAGCCCCCGATGCAGAAACCCTAGGCACCCGATCAAAACTCCACGAAACCTTCTGTAGCCGCCGCCACCGTCGTCCCTAGATCGGGGGGATCTGATATATGTTTTGATCTTATTAATAAAAAGGAGGAATCCTCCAAAGTTTCTTCTATTGTCTCTAACAATAAACCAAGGTATGTGGAGAAGTTTCCTTTCAAGCCTCTCCCTCCTAAAGAGGAGAAGGAGAAGAAGAAGAGGAGTAAAAGGAGAGAGGAAACGGTATCTTCCCCTAAGCATGTTACTCCTATCATAGTTTTTGCTGATGAGTCTGAACTAGATGATGTTCCTATGCCTGTTACCTATATTAGTGATCATGATTGGGAAAAGCACACTACTTTTGATATTGAAAATCTCTTTGGTACCAATTCTGAAAATGATGATATTAATAATTTTTGTGCTATTAGTTCTATCCATGTTCCTTCCAATGATGATATGTTTACAAATGAACACACTTGGGAAGATAGTTATTCTATTGCTTATGATGATAGCAAACCTCCAATATATGATGATTACAATGATGAATATGATATTTTCAGTCCACCTACTATTGAGGAGAAAGTTAATTGTGATTACAATCTGCCTCCTATATTTTATGATTATGGTGATGAGAATAATAATGATAGCTATTTTGTTGAATTTGCTCCCACTATAATTAATAAGAATGGATATTCTTATGTGGAGAGTAATAATAATTTTATGCATGTGGCTCATGATAAAAATGTTTTATGTGATAGTTATAAATTTAATTTTATGCATGTTGAAAGTTATTATGAGAGAGGGAAACATGGTCTTATGTATCTCAAAAATATTAAGTTTCCCCTCTTTATGTTGAAAATCTTGAAGTTGCACTTGTTTTGCTTTCCTATGCTTGTTTATTTGTGCTTTCATGACTTATTTCTTTACAAGATTCCTATGCATAGGAAGTGGATTAGACTTAAATGTGTTTTGAATTTGCTTCTTGATGCTCTCGTTTAAATCAATTCATATTTCCTATGTGAGCATCTTTGAAACTATCATGCCTAACTTAAAGGCATTAAAGAAAAGTACTTGTTGGGAGATAACCCAAGAGTTTTCTTGAGTCTTGGAAGTTATTACTTCTGTAATGACCTCTCCTTATCCTTTTTTGTTTGCTTTTTGTTCCAAGAATGACCTCTAATGAGAGGGAAGTAAGATTTGGGGAGTTGCTGTCCCGAAACAGATTTCTGTCCTCCACCATAAAATTTCTTGAGGAGTCTATGTAAGTCGGATTGATCTGAAAATTTATGAATAAATCATCCAGTATGTTAGATAACTTTCATTAGTTCAACACTTTTTGATTTGAGCAACATAAAGCCTTCTAAAAAATCGGTTTCTACCTGCTGGTCTGTTTTGACAGATTTCTGCCATTATTTGCATTTACTTCTTATTGATTCCTTTTTGGGTTCTTTTTGGTGAATTGAGATTTTTTAAGGATTTTCTACAGTAGCATGTGTTTTTAGGGAAAAGTCTTGCTGTTCCAAAGCTTTGCCTAAAGGTCTATTATCTTTTGAATACACTAATGTTGCTAATGAAGATTGTGTGAAGTTTTGTATGAAGGAAAAATTTCAGGTGTAGAGAGAGAATGATGTAATAAGATGAAGAATGGACAAAAGATCAAGCTTGGGGATGCCACCCCGGTGTCACCCCAAGAAATATCCAAGAGGTAGAAACGTCAAAACTTGGGGATGCCCAAGGCATCCCCTTCTTCATCAATAAAAATCTCAAGTCTTTTTAGACACTTCGTTTTTATTGTTTCATGCATTGTTGTGTTGTTCTTGGAGCGTCTTAGTTTTCGTTTTTGGTTTTTGTTTGCTTAGTTTGCTTGAGTAAGTTGGTTGGTTACACCACGCTTCTTTTGAAGAGAGACACACTCTGTTTTTATTGCCTAGAACACTCTAGTTTTCACTCTTATTGTTCTGTGAGTGTTCTCTTTTTCTAGCACTGTGTTTAGCCTTAGTTTTCTTGAGCTTTCAGCTTAGAACTTTTTGGTTCTTCCTTGTGGATTTGTGAAACAAGCTCACTGATATTTATTGATTATTATCTTTGTGAGTTGTTTCAAATAAGTTGATTGGTGTTGGAAAAGAGTAGGAAGTTTCATGCTTATAGTGGTACAAGGAGGACCTTGTTTTAACTATGGCTTAGACTTTATCATGTCATGCTAGATATTGTTTTGACCTTATGCTTAGTGATTATTGCTGTAGCATGACTTGTTCCAAACAATTAGGATTGCTTAATGTGCCTTGAAGGAATTATGCGTTGTTTTAGCATGCAAAAGCATTGTATTGTGGTATTCTCCTTTGATGCTTTTCTTGGGTTGACTTGGCACATGCTCACACCATGTTATGACTATGACAAGTCACCATAGCCTCTATGATAATTTATTCCTTGACTTGTAGTACCAATCTATGCTTTGATTAGTAATGTTTTGTTGCTCTGCATGATTATGGCCATTATTGCTCTCTTAGTTGGTTGCTCCCAGACTTTTGCTAGCCTCCACTTGTATGAGTAAGCTCTACTCATGCTTCCAACTCCCAAGAAACCAAGTTATTCCAAAGTGTCCACTATAAACTCCTATGCATGGTGTGTTACACCATTCCAAGTATATTCTTGTTTTCAACTATCTTCCAATTAAAAACTATTTTGTTATGTGAAAACTTAGTGATTAAAACCCTCACAAACTTGATGGCACACTTTATATTCTTTGCCCCTAATAAACTTGAACCATTGTGTCATCTATGTTGTATATGCTTGCACTTATACATTGGAATTAACAGAACCGTGCTGTCACGGGGAACGTTTTCAACATTGCACTTGTACTTTGTACTCAGTTGATATCATGCTCTATTGTCTATGGATGTCACCAGTGTGAAATAAAGAGGGAACTTGTAAGTCCATGGAGTTTGTATCTTGTGTTAGAGAAACGCCTGGGACGCTAGCCTAAGCCGTGCCTAATCATGGTGGAAACTTGCAGCATCACCATAGTGACATCTATGAAGCATTCTTCTTAGAAAAAAGAGAGAGACATTGAGAAAGAGGAAAGAGAGAAAAACACCATATTCCCATGGTAAATAAGAATATTGCTGAGATGCTCATTGTCTGCTTGCCTTGTCATTTTGGTTATGGTAAAGCTCATATACCATGTGCAAGGGTACCCCGTTGGCGGTTCTCAATGATATGCAAATACTTACAATGACAAGAACTTACATGTGACTAAAGTTGAGTAGCATGAGGTGTGGCCCTCGTATTCAAGGGACTTGAGATTGCCAACTTATACTTCGTCAAGCATATACTCCATCTTTGTTCACTTTAAACTTAATCACTTCAAGATGCTTATGATAGGGGCAATGAGGGCTGAAAGCTAACAAGTACCATAATTTTTGGAAGCTCTTTTTGAAACTTGTAATTCCTGCTTCCTTTACAAAAAAGGCTTTTCTTCCATCATTATTTGAGTCTCCACCTTCTACCTTTAGGCACCATTAAGAGAGCATAGTTGTCATTTTGTGTGCAGTGTTCGAAAGCTTATTAACTGATGCATATTGTGATATTACTTGTTCTTGTGCTATTTGTTTCTAGTCACCCTTGTGAACTTTGAAGGTGTCCCATGCATCTATATTGCTACTCTATGAGGGACAAGTTGATTGCCACTATGCCATGTTTTTGTATGTGAAACAAACAAACATTTTTCAATGCATGTTATTCATGATCTTTGTTTGTAGCTTGTCATGTTGCATGCATAGTTACTATGTCCTATTGTTAGAACTCCATATTTCATGCACATGTTTAGAGTTCTTTGATCTCAGCTTTCAATGCTTGCAAATGGTTCGATCTTTATTGTGAGGGTGCATGTCACCTCAAAAATTATTATTTTTATCACTTACCTACTCGAGGACGAGCAGGAATTAAGCTCGGGGATGCTTGATACGTCGGAAACGTATTTATAATTTTTGAAGCTCCATGATTGTTTAGTATCTACTTTGCTTTACTTGTCTACACTTTGAGGTGCTTTTTACATGTTTTCTGGTACTAACCTACTAACAAGTTGCAACAGTGTCAGATGCTTATTTTCTGCTGTTTTTGGTTTCAGAAAAGTTAGTAAAGAAATATTCTCGGAATTGGACGGGACAAACGTCAAAGTCAATTACTTTTCGTGGGGAACAAGAAGTCTAGAGGGGAGCCGGAGGGGCCGGACAGGGCAGCCAGACCCTCCCAGGGGCGGCCAGGGGTGGGCCCACGCCTGGCTAGGGTTTGGACCCCCTAGTCGTCTCCTCGGCCTTCCCCTTTGCATATAAGAAGACTCCGACCCAAAAACCCTAGGGCATTCAGAAGAAATCCACGAAAACCTCCATAGCGTCGCTGCCACCGAAGGGGAGATTCGGGGAACAGAAAGTCTCTGTTTCGGCACCCTGCCGGGACAGGGAAGTGCCCTTGGAGCCATTTCCATCAATCTCCACCACCATCTTCATCATCGTTGCTGATTCCCATGATGAGGAGGGAGTAGTTCTTCCTCGAGGCTAAGGGCTCTACCGGTAGCTATGTGTTCATCTCTCTCTCTATGCATGATCTTGTTGTGGTCATGAGTTTTGTAATCAAGTAGATCTACCTTGCTACTCAAGTGCTTCAATAGATCTCTGCTCTCCCCATGTGTGTGAAAGTGACAGCGTGCATGCCATGGTGGCACTTAGGTTTGAGTCTATATAAATACTCTTTGTGCTTTAATAGATCTATGATTTTCCCCACGTGTGTGAAAGTGACAGCGTGCATACCGTGTGTGGCACTTTGGCTAGATTGAATATTTGTTATGAGTTATATTTGGAGTTGGATATCTCTATGAAATTGTGGTGTTTGTTGGAACCATCTAGTGCTCAAGGTGACAATGTGGGGTTATCTAGATTGGGGAAGGCCCTACCGTGGATTAGAGTGTCCAACCGGAGAGTAGTTAAGAGTAATATCATGAAGAGAGGATATTTGTATGAGAGAGTGTTCACTAGTAAAAGTATGATACCTAGGCCTTGTTTCTAAACATTGAAACACCGT
Organism: Avena sativa; assembly: GCA_916181665.1. NCBI lineage: Eukaryota > Viridiplantae > Streptophyta > Magnoliopsida > Poales > Poaceae > Avena > Avena sativa. The sequence goes on from OV702297.1 coordinate 414,653,403, forward strand.
TTGCATCTAGATCTGTTGCATGTTTGCTTGCTTTAGTCTTTACCTCACCGTCAAAGCTATTTTCTAGCACCGCTACCACTTGTATTTCACTATCTCTTCGCCGAACTAGTGCACCTATACACCTGACAAGTGTATTGGGTGTGTTGGGGACACAAGAGACTTCCTGTATCTTAATTGCAGGATTGCTTGAGAGGGAATACCTTTGACCACTTCCTCCCTGAGTTCGATAAACCTTGGGTAATCCACTTAAGAGAAACTTGTTGTTGTTCTACAAACCTCTGCACTTGGAGGCCCAACAACTGTCTACAAGAATAGAAGTGCGTAGACATCAGCCCACATCCTACCCAGGCGTGGGGTAGGGCCCACCCGCGCCTAGGGGGTGTGGTGGCCCTGGTTCACCTCTTCGTCTCTCCTCTGGACTTCGTGACACCCACGGTAAAATATTGAATTTGGCTTTTGTCCTGTCCAATTCCGAGAATATTGATTTTCTGCCTTTCTGGAACCAAAAACAGAAGAAAACAGACAACTGGAACTGTGGAAACTTGTTAATAGGTTAGTTCCAGAAAAGATATAAAAATACCTCAAAGTGTAGGCAAAGAAAAGCAAAGTAGATACTAAACAAGCATGGAACATCAAAAATTATAGATACGTTTCCGACGCATTCTCTAATGCCGCCGTCAGCAGCACCCCAAGGAACGGAGGTGCTGAAGCCCTCCTCGGAGGAAGAGGACCCTTCCAGGGTTTAACCCTAGGGGCAAGAGACAAGGCGATCCCCGTCGGGGGACACAAAATCTCCACGTCTAGGGAATGAGGAATTCACCGGTGAACTCGACCTCCTCCGACCGCCAACACCTCCAATCCCCGGCGAGGTCAGAGGCGACACAGAACCCTGATCAGCCAACGTCGACGAGCCTCATTCCCAGAACCTGGAAGCCTAAGTGGGGAACCCCATTTATTCCTAGAACCCTTGGCGCATCTCGTTGTCCGTCTCCCGGCGTCGTGAGACACCGTCGTCCAGCCCAACTCCCCGGTGGCATCCTCCAACGTGTCGAGCGCCAGCCGATCTTCCAGGCCCTTCTCACCATCGGAATCTGAATCGGACCCTAGGCATCGAAAACGAGATCCACTCCCCAGCTCCGGCGAGGCCGCCGACTTGGAGGCCGAGAGGGAAGGCGATAAGCCCGTCGGGGCGAGGGTTAGCCGCCGGCGGCCACACATCCTCTCACCTTCTCTTGTTTTTTCTCTTCGGACAAACCATTTGGTAGCAGGCTAGAATTTTTAATTAGTGACAAACAGGGAGGGGAAAGGAATCAAATCAGATCGGGAAAAACAAATCAATTGAGAAATCATGACCCATTCCGAACAAAACCGCAACAGAAATTCATATTCCCATTGAAGAGAGAAGTAAAAATTAAGAAGGTGATAATGAGCATGGATCCCATCTATCTGAAGGACGTAACCCTCATGTCGTCGTCCTTCCGTCGATTTGAAGAAGACCGGTGTGGGGGACAGTGGCGGAGGTCGTTTTGGATTTCGGGGTCGCGGCCTCCATGCTCATGGCAGCCGGTGTGGTGGGCGGGCTCGAGGCGGCAGCATGGCCGGGGGCGCGGTAGGCTTGTGTGGTGGGCAAGCTCAAGGCGGCGATGGAGCAGTTCATGTGGACGAGGTGGATGAGAAGAGAGATAGCTTGGGAGGTGAAGAAAAGGAATTGGACATGTCCACTTTCGTTTCTATAAGATGAGAAGGCGTACTTGTCCAGGATATAGATGTAGAAGTGCAAACTCGAATCTTGAAGCTATCGTAACCATAGGATAAGCCGAGGACACGTATGGAAAGAAAAAATGAGTTCCTTTTTTTTATGAGTGACATGGGTGTGTTTGGTGATGGGATATAGAGGTGAAATGGAACCGACCGGTTCCAGGGAAGAAAATAAACCCCGTATATACGGAATTGCCTTGTTTGGCCAAAACGGTGGAATTTGGTCGATAGGATCGCTAAAGTTTTTTGAAATTAGTACCACATATATATATTCCGTAGAAAATAGTACATGCTGAATACATATGAGTTGCCTCTAGCAATCATAAAATAGAATTAAAAAAACCTACCAAATTATCAAAAAAATTAAACTTTTCTTTTTCCATCATGCAATTAATGTTGTATTTTTCTGAAAGCAGCTGCATAAAATCGACATGGGTATCAAACCACAGACATGTAAATACCTAGAGCAGGATCAGTTGCCTAGAGCAGGTTTGAGATATGCGGAGATCCTACTTGCATTGTAGGCTATGGCTAAAGCAAGAGTCCTCCTGGCGTTGAACGGGTGCACTTCCTTAACGGTCATGTTCCTCATGTCAAGAGCAATCACCCATGCAGTGCGACGACTGTCATGGTAGTCAATCTTCTTCGCGAGGAAGTAAACAGTGGCATCATCCTGCTGCAGCCTGAGTTTGGGCAGGCCCACCTGGATATTCGACAAGGTTGGGTCAGGCGTCCGCTTGATGCCCGCGCCAACATTAAGAATGGTGATAGTGGGGTTAACTTTACTAGTAATTAAGAGCTTAAGTCAGTATTTTTGCTTACGTGACAATGATTAATGAAGAGGGAGATACATAGATTGAGTAACTGTAACATCACACATACCAAGAGAAAGTGTGTAGAATCTAATTAATGTGACATTGCATGTTACCACATCTAAGTTAATTTTCACTATAAAAATAGTAACTTAGACTAGTAACATATGCATGTTACGACTCTAAGTTACTCCCCACTATGACCAGCCTAAGCATATGCAATAGCGATGGGTTAGGGGCTATCTGGGTGGAATTAACGCGGTGATCCATGGTCCAGTCCTCGGGGGAGAAGCAACTATCGGTTCTGATGCTCCATGTGGCGGCCTTCCAACGACGGGAGGTTTTAGTGGAGCGGTCGAGGTGACGATGCATGTCAGCAAACTTGATGAGGTTACCAACGAGGGCAATGTCCCGAAGAGACCTTGAATCGCCAAACCCCACCGTCTTTTTGGGCATGATGGGCTTGGGCAGCTCCAGGGAGCGGATCCCGGGTTGTTCATCGAGGACGTCACAGAAGACGATGCCTTTCCATAGATCGACCCATGCCACGATGCCTTTGTCTCCTCCGATGGTGAGTGTCTTGGATATTATGAGGCCGCCTGGTGGATATGATGAAGTGGTCGCCGCCATGGGCTTCTTGCTCCAGGCCTTGGTATCAGAGTGGTACATGCAGAGGTGATCTCCGAACTGAGGAGCTTGCGCGACAACAATGTAGGTGCAGTCATGGTGGTGGCTGGTGGTGGTGCGTTGGTAGTGTTGGTTGCACTTGTACAGGATGGCAAGTGAGTTGTTGTTGAACTCGTATTCGTGGTCGGGGTGGGGGAGGTGGTCGAGCTTGGCGGCACGGGGGTCGTACACGAAGTATTCCCGGTTGATGTTCACTAAGGCATGATGTGGATGGCGACCGACGGTCACACAAAGTACGGCGAGGCCTCCATTGGTCGCTGTGGTGATGATGTAGGGATCGGTGGCGAAATAGATTTGGTCCATGTCGGGGACGTGGATGCACAAGTGGGAGACGAGTGGCGGGGCGACGAGGCAGAAGGTGACCTGGATGGTGCCCGTGAGTTTGGAACCCGCTACCGCGGTGACGGTGGCGGTGGTGGCGTTGCGGTGGTCGGCGAAATAGGCTCGATCGTCGATGAGGACGAAGGGTGGCCACTCGCCATCGTCGCAGGGGTCGGCATAGGCAGGAGCAGTCTCGCCCTCGCTGTCATCGCTGCTCATTGAGTCCTCCTCGGTTTCGTCGGATTCCTCCTCGCTTGATCCCAGATCGACTGCTTTCAAGGTTTCCATCTCGAAGCTCTTCATACCTCAGATCGATCGATTGCCTCTTCGTCTTGACTGATAAAACTACCACTTTGTATGTCGATTTTTCCAATTCATACCACTCGCCTTCGAAATCGCATAAAACTACCATATTGGATCCTGGTTGTCGCAAAAAGAACCGATCGCTGTCTAAACATGAATTAACACGGGTTAAGACGGGCAGTCCCACCTGTCAGGCTGACGTGGCAGCGCGAGACGGCGTGTCGTCTGCTATTTTGCACGCAGGTCCTCAAGTTTTGACAGAAAATTACGCAGAAGTCCCTAACACTATTAAAACCTTCATAACTTTTGAATATGAATTCAAATGGAAAAAGTTTCAATACGAAAAGTGCTCAGAATTGTTTGAATATTTCAATATAAAATTTATTTATTGTTTACCATCACTCACTCTGATGGTGTGTCTACCATCAGCGGAGGTGCGTGGAGTTGTGTGTCCGACAGATTCCTTGGGATCCAGTCGTTCTTCATATTGGTTGGTGTGGTTTGAGGTCAGTCTCTTTCGATCTATGTTTGTCACCTTTGACGATGGTTGCTGCTCTAGTGCGCTGGTTCTTTGGAGTTTTAACACAACGACTTCCCGTCAGTCTACTACAACAAGCTTTACTATGACAAGTTCTACTACGACAAGCTTTGCCTGACTTCGATGATGGAGGGGCGAGGACGGCGGACGTCTTCAACTCGTGCTAGTGTTTATAGTTGTCACTAGGTGGTCCAGTGACATATTTGTAATTTTTATTACTTTTACAACTCCTTATACTATTATTGATGATTATTAATAGATTGGTGGAATTTCACACAAAAAATCAGTGAACAAAAGGATTTTGCCATGATAATACCTCTACGGCTGCCCTTCTATTTATATTATTAATCAAGGGATCAAATCAACATATAAGTTACTACAAAAGTTCAGTTCAACTTAAGAAGTGAGCCCATCTCACTTGGTTAGAAAAGTGGATGTAGAACTCCGCCACTCAGGTAAGTCCTCATGAACCGAAATTCGGGTTCTTATTATTTAAAAAAAACTCGTTATAGGAGATTTTCCTAATGCATTCCTTTCAAAAAAAATCTACAGAAACTACCAGCGATTAAATAGGGATCGGTTGGTCATACTAACTACTCTACAATATACGGTAGTTAGTCTAACATTTCCCCACCCCCACCCCCAATCTCATACGATGGAAACTAAGTTGAGATTGGAATTAAAAAGCTCAAGCATGAGCTTCGTAGAAGGCTTGATAAATGCGTCTGCCACCTGATATTCAGAGGAGACAAAAAAACATTTGAGAGCACCCTATGCTACCTTTTCTCCGACGAAGTGAAATTCGACTTCGATGTGCTTAGTCCAAGTGTGGAACACCGAGTTAGCAGTTAAATAGGTGACACCGAGCTTATCACACCGAAGCAAGCTATGGAACATGAAGTTCTCGAAGTAGCGACTGCATCACCATTGGCCAATGCCTTGTACTTAGCTTCCGTGGATGAATTAGATACACTTGGCTGCTTGTGGGCACACCACAAGATAGGAGTGTCCGTAAAATACAGCGAAGTCTCATGTCGATCGTTAGCTGTCGATGTTGCCGGCCCAATCAGCGTCAGTGAATACATCGAGTAGAGAAGATGGTGATTTCCGATGTGAAGACCTGTGATGATTTAACCTTTGACGAAACTATTAAAGTACACCACGGTCACTACAGGAATGGGAAGCTACGCCGACGGCCAAACGTCAGGGCCGTCGGCGTAGCCATCGTCCAGGTCAGCCTCGCCAAGCAGCCGTCGGCGTAAAATTGCCCTCGGCATATTCTATGCTACGCCGACGGCTGCCCTTGGCGTAGCATACGCCGACGGCTGCCCTCGGCGTAGCTATTTTTTATTTTATCTCATTAAACTTTGAAAAATCATAATTAAATCATTCTAATTTGGAAAAATACAAATAATATATCAAAATTTGCAGAAAAATAAGACCTATCTATCTACACTCAAATATTACACATTTATAAATAAAAATTAAGTAAAATATAAAACATTATATATAGTTTAAAATGGGCATAAAAAATTTAAAAACGATCGAAACAATGCAAAACTTTCGCATGGTGTTATATTATGTGACATAGTTAGAAGGAAAAATATCAAACTTCGTATATTGATTATGTCTCAAAGAAACCTTCACAAAATGACCTATCTCATTCGAGGTTTCTTGGCTTTCGGGTCAAATGACCAATATTATGGCTAGAATCAAGGCTTAGTTTATGATAATGTGCCCATATTGTGCATACACATGCAACATCGGATGGCGAACAATGTTGCAGGAGGAAGTTTTCCTTTTCGTCGCACCAAAAAGCCATTTCCCATTTTCCGAGCATAAAAAACGGACGGTTTTGTGAAGCAACCACCAAATGGCTAATTCAAAATACTACCACCACATTTTACAAAAATACTATACCACCTTATACGGACAATGTATCAATAGGGGAATCCGAAACCTTTCTGTCCACCTTTGTTGAAAAAGACAAATTCCTGCCGAATCGATAGGAAGTGGGTCAGATATGAACTACAAGTACATGATCCGATGCTCATGTTTTTTTAGAAAAATTATTTTTAGGTTCACAATATGCTATTTTATCAAAGATCCAATGCAAGTTTAGCGAGGCTCGGCCCCGAGCTAAGAATCTTTATGTCCGTCGTTCGACAAAGTTTGACGATAGTTTAAAACGCGCATAAAAAATTCAAAAACGATCGAAACAATGCGAAACCTTCACGTGGTGTCATATTATGTGACATAGTTATAAGGAAAAATATCAAACCTGACATATTGATTATGTCTCAAAAAACCCTTCATAAAATGACCTATCTCATTCGAGGTTTCTTGGCTTTCGGGTCAAATGACCAATGTTATGGCTAGAATCAATGCATAGTTTGTGATAATGTGCCCATATTATGCATACACATGCATCATGGGATGGCGAATAATGTTGCAGGAGAAAGTTTTCCTTTTCGTCGCACCAAAAAGCCATTTTCTATTTTCTGAGCATAAAAACGAGCTGTTTTGTGAAGCAACCACCAAATGGCTAATTCAAAATACTACCACCATATTTTACAAAAATACTATACCACCTTATATGGACAATGTCCCAACATGGAGATCCGAAACCTTTCCGTCCACCTTTGGTGAAAAAAGATAAATTCCTGCCGAATCGGTAGGAAGTGGGTCAGATATGAACTACAGGTATATGATCCGATGCTCATGTTTTTTTACTAAAATCATTTTTAGGTTCACAATATGCTATTTTATCAAAGATCCAATAAAAGTTTAGCGAGGCTCGGCCCCGAGCTAAGAATCTTTATGTCCGTCGTTCGACAAAGTTTGACGATAGTTTAAAACGGGCATAAAAAATTCAAAAATGATCAAAACAATGCGAAACCTTCGCGTGGTGTCATATTATGTGACATAGTTATAAGGAAAAATAGAAAACTTGATATATTGATTATGTCTCAAAAAACCTTCACAAAATGACCTATCTCATTCGAGGATTATTGGCTTTCGGGTCAAATGACCAATGTTATGGCTAGAATCAAGGCATAGTTTGTGATAATGTGTCCATATTATGCATACACATGTATCATGGAATGGCGAACAATGTTGGAGGAGGAAGTTTTCCTTTTCGTCGCACCAAAAAACCATTTTCTATTTTCCGAGCATAAAAAACGGACGGTTTTGTGAAGCAACCACCAAATGGCTAATTCAAAATACTACCACCATATTTTACAAAAATACTATACCACCTTATATGGACAATGTCCCTGTAGGGTTCGCAGCATAGAAAACAAAAATTTTCCTACGATGGGAACTATGTACCAAGATCTATCTACTAGATACAAACAACGGGCGGATGTATATCCGTAGAGAACATACCCTTGAAGACCGACAAAGCTTAACGAGTTCAACTCGTGGTTGATGTAGATAGGGGTGGAATCGAGCCGAGCCGAGCCGGCTCGTGGCTCGGCTCGTGAAAGCTTGGCAAAATCGAGCCGAGCCGAGGCTCGGCTTGGTACTGAAAAATGACTGCAAAAGGGCTCGCGGCTCGTTCGACCGGCTCGACGAGCCCCGAAAAAAATCCCAGCCCCGCCCCACTCGACCCCGACCCGCCCCGCTCGGCCCCGACCCCGCCCCGACCCCCCGACCCCGTGGACTGAGTCACTCTCTTTCTCTCTCGTTTCTTTCTCTGGTTCCTCGCCCCGCTCAGCGCAGCAAGGTCCTCCCCGACCGCCGTCCTCCTGGTTCCTCCCCGACCCCGTCCTCCTGGCGGCTGGCGGCGAACACGCACAGCAAGGTACGCCGTCCTCCTTCCCTTCTTCCCAGTGCTCTCTGCTCTGCTCCCCCGCGCGGCCGCCTCCATCTAGGGTTAGGGTTAGAGCAGCGGGGGGCGTCGGGGCCGGCGGCACAGCGGGGGGCGCCCGGCGGCGGCGCGGCGCCAGGCCGCCAGTCGTTCTCCTTTTAAGTAGATGTGGAGGGGCGCCGGGATTCGGAAGGGCGGAAGGCCGCCAGGCCGCCTGTCGCCAGGCTCTGCGCCTCTGCCTCTGAATTTCGTCCCTGTTTAGCTCTGAATTTCGTCCCTGTTCATTTGGATATTGTTCATATATAATATAACCTGTAATATAGATATTGTTGGTCTCTAAATTTCGTCCCTGCAATCTAGATAGTGTTCATGTATAGCTAGCTTTTGATCTGTTCATTTTGAAATTGGTCTTGGTATTGGTCTGTTCATTCTAGATATTGTCTTGGTCTATGCATTTGATATTATTCAGTTAGTACAATTGTTGTGAATTCTAGATATTGTCTTGGTTTGTGCATTTGATATTGTCTTGGTATGTTCATTTGATATTGTCTTGGTCTGTTCATTATAGAGAAAATGCAACCGGGGCGGGAGAGTGAAGGATCGCAAGCACGTCTGATGAAGCCGCAAGGGCAAGGAAAGAGGCATGCATACAACAAGGCAATGCAATCGCGGACTGCGGCTATGCTCGGCATATCTTCAACTATACATGCATCATCGTCGCAACCAGTAGTACCTAATTTGTCGCAGCAGGCAGCAACCAATTTGTCTCCACAAATGGTAATTTTGTTTCACCTTTTTGTAATTGAACCCGCAATAGTAGTACATCCATTGTCTTGATTTAATCTTTGTGATTACTCTATCTGCACTTGTGCAGGCTCAAACAATTGAGACCGATGAGGAAGAAAATTCTTATGACAAGAATGATGCCATGTCGGATGATGATGTATTTGTTAGTGGTCATATTGACATATCCGATGATGGGAATTCTACTGGTACTGATGGTGGGGTTTCTCAGAGAGGAAAGAAGCGACAAAAGGGAATGAAGGTTGGTCCGAAGGTTATTGTTGAATCGAGTGCCAAGTCTAAGTCAGTTGTATGGGAGCATTTCGACAAGGTTCCTCGGCCATCAAAAGAGGATCCTACTGTTGAGGTGATAATGGCACAATGCAAGTATTGCAAGAAGTTTCTCCTACAACAAGGACAATGGGGGAGCCACTTCCCATCTGTTGCGACACTATAGCAAAGCATGTCCAGATTATAAGGTCGCTATGGCAAAGGTGGCTAGTCAAACCCTTCTCAACTTTCAGCCATCCAATGCAAGTGATACAGGTATTCCTGTTTTGCAATCTTCTAGGGAGTATAGTCAAGAAGAAGCTAAAAAATTAATTGCTAAGATGTTGATCTGTCATGATTATCCATTTAAGATGGTAGAGCACACATGGTTCAACATAGTGATGAAATATTTAAATCCTCGGTATGAGTTTATTGGTAGAAAAACCATTAGAAAAGAATGCATGAAGGTGTTTGAATCTGAGAGAGATAGCCTTATGAAGGTTCTTAAAGGTGTGGATAACATAGCTTTAACTACTGATTTGTGGACATCCAACCAAACACTTTCCTACATGTGTTTAGTTGCACATTTTATTGATAAAGATTGGAAAATGCAATGTCGTGTGTTGAATCTCGTGGAGTTGGACCCTCCACATAGTGGAAATGTGATTTCTCAAGCTGTGTTTGAGTGTGTGGCTGCATGGAAGATAGAAGATAAAATCATTTCGATCACTCTAGATAATGCAGCCAACAATGATGTAGCTGTTCGCAATTTGAAGGCTATGTTTGCTGCTAGAAGCTCCTATTGTTTTGTTCCTAAATATTTCCATGTTTGCTGTTGTGCTCATATTATTAATTTGGTGGTCACTGATGGGACTGCAACCATCTCCCCTTTAACAACCAATGTGAGGGAATCTGTTAAGTACATCAAGAAGTCGGTATCTCGATTGCACAAGTTTGTAGAAATTTGTCGGTTTCTTGCAATCACAATTGGAGAGGGGTTGAAACTAGATGTGACCACAAGGTGGAATTCAACTTACCACATGTTAAGAACATCCATTACCTATAGAGATGCAATAGATTCTTATGCGGACAGCGATGCAAATTATAAATGGAAGCCATCAAATGATGAATGGACATTGTTCAATACCATTACACCTATACTTGCTTCTCTAGCTGAGGTGTCCACTGCATTCTCTGGATCTACATATCCTACTTCGAATATATTTTACCCTCACATTGTCAATGTCAAGATTACACTTACAGAGGCATGTAGATCCACCAACCCGGCTTTGAAAATTATGGGGGAGGCAATGTTGGACAAATTCAAAAAGTATTGGGAAGAACCCAATAATGTCATGGTGATTGCTACTATTCTTGACCCAAGGTACAAGCTGAAATACATTAAGTGGGGTTTTAGAAAGATCTATTCTGAAGAGAAAGCTACTACTGAATATAATTTGATTGAAACCGAGTTGGCAAAGCTGTATGACACTTATGATATACATCATCGCTATGAGAAAGCTGATTCTTATAGATCTGCTGCATCCTCATCTACACCTACGGATACAAGTTCATCTTTGCCATCAAGTGCCAGCGAGTTTACCTCATACTTAAGTGAGACTTCTGTGGAGACATCAAAGAATGAGATTGATAAGTATCTTGGTGAGGCAAATGAGAGCTTGCTAAACAAAAATTTTGATGTGCTATTGTGGTGGAAGCTGAATGCCCATAGATACCCCGTCGTGTCAAAGATGGCAAAGAATTTCTTGTCTATACCAGCGACTTCTGTGTCTTCGGAGTCTACTTTTAGCACCGGGGGGCGAGTTCTAGATGACTATAGGAGCTCTCTAAACCCAACGATGGTGGAGGCCGCTGGTGTGTGCTTCTAGTTGGATTAAAGGTGCTCACAATGACAACAAAGTCTCGCTGGATGTGGTATGTGCCTTGTTGATTCATTTTGTTGCTAGTTAGTCTACTATACTATGTCTTATGCATACCTAACTTTCATTATTTTCACTCTTTTAGGAACCAGATGATATTGATGATGTCGAGTGTATTCCATTTCCAAAAAGCGTGGTGGGGAGCAACTAGTAAGTATATATTGCTATTTTGTTTCTCTACTTGCTGTAAATTTTTGTACAAGAACACAAGTAATGCAAAACTCATTATATAATGCCATTTCGCTCACTTACTGTAACATATCTGATGCAAAACCATGTATGTGATGATTTCTTTTTGTCTTTGTGATAAACAGATTCGACATATGAGTGTATGAATGAGCTGCAGGAGATGGCAGCGAGCGTAGAGGCCAAGGAGATGTTAATGGTTGATGTTTATGATCAGATTTATGATACCATGGCTCCTATTACTTTTGTTGAAGTTGAACTATGTTTCTGTGTTTGTCATGTACTCATGTATGAGACTCCTATTGGACTAAGTGGTCAGTTTGTGTTATGAAACTTGCGTTGTAATGGAACTATTATGGTTATTGGTACTTTATTTAACTTGTTAGACTATTTTGTTGACGTATTTGTGAAATCATGATCAAATCTTGTATAAAACTGTGAATTCTTACAATTTCAGCAAAGGTCATGGCGAATTTTTTAATTTCATCGAGCTTTCGAGCCGGCTTGCAAGCTTCATCGAGCCGGCTTGTCGAGCCTCGAGCCTGAATAACAAGGTTTAGGCTTGGCTTGACCATCCTCCAAGCCGAGTCGAGCCCGAGCCGAGCCTCGAGCCTCGAGTTGTATGTCCACCCCTAGATGTAGACGATCTCTTGCCGATCTCAAGATCGAGAGGAAGTCCTAGCGCCGCAAAGCAGCAGCGCATCCGTGCTCGCACACACGTACAAGACACCAGGCAACCTCCGCCTCCTCGCTCCAGCGATGCAACGGAAGTACAACCCTTTCTTGCCGAATAGCCACCGGGAACATGTACCTCGCTAGTCCGAGACCATGGGGGATAAATTCTAGAGGGGGAGAGATCCTTCACGAGGAGATGTGAGAGACAAGTGAGAGGAGGGGCTCCTTTTATAGGAGGAGGGAACCCCAAGGGGGTGGCCGGCGCATGGGGGCTGCCCCTTTGCCCTCCCCTCTTCATGTGGGTGGACACTCCACTCACAAAATTCCTTTAAATTCCCTCCACTCAAAATCCCACTCAAAAATGCCATTAAATTTCCACCAAATTTAATGCAAACTCTCATTAAATAAAACTCTTTTATTTTATTCAGAATTTTGTCAATTACTTTAATGACAAACATTCACAAATAACCCCTTGCTAGAATTCCATTTCACATGCATAACCTCTTTATGCAATTTCACCCGAAAACCTGTTTCGGTATCCAGTGAAATAAATTCCTGCGCTTGTTTATTCTTTCGGCATGAAACATTTGCTCCAACTGGATGCCAGTGTCCCTTAAGTGTGTCACCCTACGGTTCGCCAATAATGCGGACATGATCGAGACTCTTCTCCGATCAATAATCAGTAGCGGGACCTGGAGATCCATACTGACTCCCACACATTCAACGATGACTTTTCCTGTGATCGTCGGAACCTTTTACGCTTGTATCTTAATCCCTTTGTTTCACGATATATTACATGTCCGAGATTCGATCATCGGTATCTCCATACCTAGTTTGATCTCGTTACTAACATGCACTCTTTTCTCGTTCCCGTGATATAACATTCTAGTGATCAAATCACTTGCTTGCAAGCTAACCAATGTGATATCACCGAGAGGGCCCAGAGCATATCTATCCGTCATCGGGATGAACAAATTCCACTCTTGATCCATGATTCTCAACATAACACTTTAGTAGCTTTGAAGCCATCTTTATAATCACCCAGTTACGGAGTGACGTTTGATGTCAACATGAAACTCTTCCGGTGTTAGTGATTGGCATGATCTCATGGTCTAAGGATTAGGATTATTTCGTAGTTTGTTTATAGCAATATAAACTCAATGACTTTGATCGTAATGCTATACTTCGGATGAATGTTCATCACACCATTACACTAATGTTGTGATCTCGTTATTAACAACATCCAATGTCTATGATCAGGAAACCTTGATCATCTTGTTAATCAACGAACTAGTTTATGAGAGAGGCATAACTAGGAACTTTCTGTTTGTTTATTAAACACACATGTATTAACGTTTCCGTATTAATACAATTATAGCATGCAAAATAAACATCTATCATGTACTTGTAATATACATAATAAACATTTTATTATTGCCTCTCAGGGCATATTCCCTTCAGTCTCCCACTTGCACTAGAGACAATAATCTAGTTACATAGTGATGTATCTAACACCCATGGAGTTCTGGTGTAGATCATGTTTTGCTCTAGGGAGTGTTTTAGTCAACGGATCTGCTACATTGAGATCTGTATGTACTTTACAAATCTTTATATCTCCATCCTTGACATGCTCGCGGATGGAGTGAAACCGGCGCTTAATATGCTTGGAATGCTTGTGAGACTTTGGCTCTTTGGCATTGGCAATGGCACCATTGTTGTCACAAGAGATCACCATTGGGTCCAACGCGTTTGCAACCACACCTAGTTCGGATATGAACTCCTTCATCCAAACTGCTTCCTGAGCCGCTTCTGAAGCAGCAACATATTCGGCCTCCGTTGTTGATCCCGCCACCACAGGTTATTTGGAGCTCCTCCAACTAACCGCCCCGCCATTCATGAGAAATACGTATCCGGATTGAGACTTAGAGTCATACGGATCGGTGTCAAAGCTAGCGTCGACATAACACTTAGCGACGAGCTCTTCTTCACCTCCGTATACAAGAAACATATCCTTAGTTCTTTGCAAGTACTTAAGGATATTCTTGACCGCTTTCCAGTGTTCTGAACCTGGATCCGATTGGTACCTACTAGTCAAACTAATAGCATGTGCCACATCCGGTCTTGTACATAGCATGACGTACATTATAGAGCCTATGGCTGAAGCATAAGGGACTTTGTCCATTATCTCTCTTTCTTCCGCCGAAGCCGGACTTTGAGTCTTACTCAATGTCGTGCCTTGTGTCATAGGTAAGAACCCCTTCTTACTATCCTCCATTTTAAACTTCTTTAAAATCTTATCAAGGTATGTACTTTGCGATAGCCCTATTAGGCGCCTAGATCTATCTCTATAGATCATTATGCCTAATATGTATGACGCTTCACCTAGGTCCTTCATTGAAAATTTGCTGTTTAGATAACTTTTAACACTGTTTAAAAGATCTATATCATTTCCGATCAATAATATGTCATCCACATATAATATCAGAAATGCCACATTGCTCCCACTCACTTTCTTGTAAATACAAGCTTCTCCATAAGTTTGGACAAATCCAAACTCTTTGATCACCTCATCAAAGCGGAGATTCCAACTTCGTGATGCTTGCTTCAATCCATAGATGGATCGCTGAAGCTTGCACACCTTGTTAGCATCCTTAGGATCGACAAAACCCTTTGGTTGTATCATATACAACTCTTCCTCAATATTACCATTGAGAAACACGGTTTTTACATCCATCTGCCATAACTCATAATCGAAATATGCAGCAATTGCTAACATAATCCTAACTGACTTTAGCATCGCTACGGGAGAGAATGTCTCATCGTAGTCAACTCCTTGAATTTGTCGAAACCCCTTTGCGACAAGTCGAGCTTTATAGACGGTTATATTACCATCAGCATCAGTTTTCCTTTTGAAAATCCATTTGTTCTCCACTGCCTTTCGGTCGTGAGGTAAGTCCACCAAGTTCCAAACTTGATTTTCATACATGGATTCCATCTAGGATTTCATGGCTTCTAACCATTTGTTGGAATCCGGTCTCATCATTGCTTCTTCATACGTCGCAGGGTCATCATTTTCATCAAACATGAAATTCATGACAGGATTTCCGTACAGCTCGGGAGCTGCACGCGTCCTGCTTGACCTGCGAGGTTCGGTAGTACTCTCTTTCGGAGTTTCATGATCATTATCATTAGTTCCCTCTTCAACAGGTGAAGCCAACTCCGGAACAACTTCCGGCGCTGCGCTACTCGCCATACTTTGAAGAGAAGGTTCAACAACCTCTTCGAGTTCTACCTTCCGACTACTCACACCTTTCGCGAGAAACTCTTTCTCTAGAAAGGATCCATTCTTGGCAACAAAAACCTTGCCCTCGGATCTATGATAGAAGGAATACCCAATAGTTTCCTTAGGGTATCCTATGAAGACGCATTTTTCCGCTTTGGGTTCGAGTTTATCCGGTTGAAGTTTCTTCACATAAACATCACATCCCCAAACTTTAAGAAATGACAGCTTAGGTTTGTTTCCAAACCACAATTCATACGGTGTCTTTTCAGCGGATTTAGATGGTGCCCGATTTAAAGTGAATGCAGCAGTTTCTAGTGCATAACCCCAAAATGACAACGGCAAGTCCGTCAGAGACATCATAGATCGAACCATATCTAATAAAGTACGATTACGACGTTCCGACACACCATTTCTCTGTGGTGTTCCGGCAGGTGTGAGTTGTGAAAAAATTCCACACTCTTTCATGTGAGTGCTAAACTCGTAACTTAGATACTCACCTCCACGGTCTGACCATAGAAATTTGATCTTTCTATTACGATGATTTTCCACTTCATTCTGAAATTCCTTGAACTTTTCAAAGGTTTCAGACTTATGTTTCATCAAGTAGATATAACCGTATCTACTCAAATCATCCGTGAAAGTAACAAAATAACGATATCCACCTCGCGCCGACACACTCATTGGACCGCATACATCTGAATGTATGATTTCCAATAAATCTGTCGCCCGTTCTATTGAACCGGAAAACGGCGTTCTAGTCATCTTGCCCATAAGGCATGGCTCACATGTATCAAATGATTCATAATCAAGTGATTCCAAAAGTCCATCCGAATGGAGCTTCTTCATGCGTTTAACGCCAATATGACCTAGATGGCAGTGCCACATATATGCGGATATATCATCATTTAGTTTAATCCTTTTAGCATCAACATTATGAATATGTGTAACATTATTATCGAGATCCAAAAGAAATAAACTATTCATCATCGGTGCATGACCATAAAAGATTTCATTCATATAAATGGAACAACCATTGTTCTCGAATTTAAATGAATAACCACTTCGCATCAAACACGATCCAGATACAATGTTCATGCTCAGTGCAGGCACCATATAACAATTATTCAAGTTTATAACTAATCCCGACGGCAAGTGGAGAGGCAGCGTTCCGACGGCGATCACATCAACGCTTGATCCATTGCTGACACGCATCTTGACCTCACCCCTTGCTAGCGGTCGCTTGTTCCGCAGCCCCTGATTCGAGTTACAAATATTAGCAACTGAACCGGTCTCAAATACCCAGGTGCTACTGCGAGCACTAGTCAAGTACACATCAATAACATGTATATCATATATACCTTTGTTTGCCTTGCCGGCTTTCTTGTCTGTCAAATACTTGGGGCAGTTGCGCTTCCAGTGGCCAGTCCCCTTACAATAGTAGCACTCGGTATCAGACTTAGGTCCAATTCAGGGTTTCTTTTCAGGCACGGCAACAGGCTTTCCGCCCTTACTTCCCTTCCATTTTCCCTTCTTGTCTTTCTTGAAACCAGTGTTCCTACTGATCATCAACACTTGATGTTCCTTTTTGATCTCCACTTCTGCAGTTTTAAGCATTGACAGAAGCTCGGGGAGAGACTTCTGCATGCCTTGCATATTATAGTTCATCACGAAGCTCTTATAGCTAGGTGGCAGAGACTGCAGAACACGATGGATGCCTAAGTCAATGGGAATCGATATTCCCAAGGACACAAGCTTATCGGCATAACCCGACATCTTGAGTACATGCTCACTAACGGAGCTGTGCTCTTCCATCATGCAGCTAAAGAACTTTTCTGAAGCGTTGTAGCTCTCTACAACAGCATGTGTGTCGAAAATCATTTTCAACTCACCCATTGTATCAAATGCATTGCCATTTTCGAAACATTTTCGAAGTTCCGGCTCTAGCCCATACAATATGCCGCAATGAACTAAGTTGTGGTCCTCCTAACGAGTCTGATAGACATTCTTCTCCTCGTCAGGGGCATCATCAAAAGGTGGGGGGCCTAACGGCGCTTCTAGCACATATTTTTTTTGTGCAGCAGAGAGGAGAATCCTCAAATTCATGGCCCATTCGGTAAAGTTGCTACCGTTTGTTGCAAGTTTCTCTTTCTCCATGAACACATTGAAATTAAAAGCAGGTGGTGCCATCTACAACAGAATTTGTAAAGTTTAGACTAAGTGTATGATAGATTGGGTTCAACTAATCCATATTACAAATGAACTCCCACTCAAAAACGACATCCCTCGTGCCTTTTTGGTGATTACATGAACCAAATCCACTACACCAAGTCCGATCATCACGTGAGTCGGTGTAGCTTCAAAGGCGAGCATCAAATGGGCATCATATCTACTATATGACTCATGCTTAACCTTTCGGTCCGTGTTCCGAGGCCATGTCTGTACATGCTAGGCTCGCCAAGTTAGAACCTTAGTATCCGCGTGTGTAACTGTTTTACACCCGAAATATGGTCGTGGATCCAAGAACACCCGATCATCACGTGATGTCTTGGAGCGACGAAACATAATCGGTGCATACTCAAGGAAGAACACATTCTTATCTTGATATTTTAAAAGAGGGATCATCTTATTATGCTAACAAAGCGCTAAACAAGCAATATAAGATGCTATCAAACATCACATGTTTATTAGTGAAATAATATGGTTCCCGCATATGATCTCTATCATGTGCACCGTGGTATGATCACTATCATACCTATATGTGTAAGTCCAAGGTCTATGGAGATTACACGTTATGTATATTATAAGAGTATCATCTCATACTTCTACTTACAACAGCACCATATCATAACACTAGCCCAGCAACAATCTAAACTAGACGCCTCTAATTTATCTATTGCAAGTTTTACGTGGCTTAGGGCTTTCGAGATAGAACCGTTCTTACCTACGAACATGAACCACAACGAGGATAACCAAATTGTTGACAACTCGTTGCAAAATAGATATTGACTATAGTAGGAGAGGCAGACACCCGTTAGCCACTTATGCAAACTAGTTGCATGTCAAGTGTGGAACAGGTCTCATGTGCGAGGACATGTAAAGTTTGTCCGGGCCGCTTCATCCCACTATGCCACCAATATCCAAAATTACAACTAAGGAGCAACAACATGATCATCATCGCCCACATACTCATATGTGTACTACCCGTGTAAAGTATCTATGCATAGATCCGGCTCTGATACCACTGTAGGATTCGCAGCATAGAAAACAAAAAATTTCCTACGATGGGAACTATGTACCAAGATCTATCTACTAGATACAAACAACGGGCGGATGTATATCCGTAGAGAACATACCCTTGAAGACCGACAAAGCTTAACGAGTTCAACTCGTGGTTGATGTAGACGATCTCTTGCCGATCTCAAGATCGAGAGGAAGTCCTAGCGCCGCAAAGCAGCAGCGCATCCGTGCTCGCACACACGTACAAGACACCGGGCAACCTCCGTCTCCTCGCTCCAGCGATGCAGCGGAAGCACAACCCTTTCTTGCCGAATAGCCACCGGGAATATGTATCTCGCTAGTCCGAGACCATGGGGGATAAATTCTAGAGGGGGAGAGAGATCCTTCACGAGGAGGTGTGAGAGACAAGTGAGAGGAGGGGTTCCTTTTATAGGAGGAGGGGAGAACCCCAAGGGGGTGGCCGGCGCATGGGGGCTGCCCCCTTGCCCTCCCCTCTTCATGTGGGTGGACACTCCACTCACAAAATTCCTTTAAATTCCCTCCACTCAAAATCCCACTCAAAAATGCCATTAAATTTCCACCAAATTTAATGCAAACTCTCATTAAATAAAACTCTTGCTGGGTGACCTGCTGGGAAATTTGACTAAGACTGGAATTTAATTAAATATTAAGTATAATTAGTGTTAAAAATTTTCAAAGTAGGAGATTAACAAGTGAAACAATTCAAAAAATAAAAAAAATGAGAAAAAAAATAAAAAAATAATTTTTTTTAAAAAATGTTTTTTCAACCGTCCGACAAGCTATGCCGACGGCCGCTACGCCGACGGCAAAGCCCTCGGCGTAGCATACGCCGACGGTATTTCGATACGCCGGCGGCTTGAGTGTGCTCCGCCGAGGGAGATCTTTGCCGAGGAGGCTACGCCGAGGGCAGCCCTCGGCGTACCATACGCCGAGGGTATTTTGGCCTACGCCGACGGCATTTTGCCCTCGGCGTAGCGCGCGCGTCCCGTAGTGGGTTAGGTATTAGAGTAGATCAGGATTATTATATTTGCTAGTTTAGGATTCTATCTCTGCTAGACTTTATAGTCCCTAAGTCTACTAGCACTATATAAATAGCCCAAGCGCTCACAATATAATACCGCAATATGAAATATTAATCTATCAACACAATCAACTATTATTGCCTTCATGGTACCATAGCCTATGGGTTCTTGACCTAGAGTTTAGCCCACCGCTTCTGATGCCGCCCTAGGGGAGATCAATCTCTGTCAGGGGCCGCACAACTGGTAGATTAGATCCAATAAACATCATCAAATTTTCTTGTCGGTCTCTGGACCAACGTTTTTATTCTACACCAACAACTCCGCCGCACGTACCACATTGTTGACGTCACCACAAATCAAGGTCTTTTTCAACGCCAATGGGTTATGTGTCGCCGCGCTCCTATATGTAGATGAATAAAATGGATTTGATCCCCGACATCTACAACCTCTCATTTAACAAACACGGAAGATCTCCTGCGTGTGGATGAATAAAACGGGTTTGATCCCTAACATCTACTATTGGTACAGTTCAATCGCCATCGACAACCACCTTGCCATCTTCCTCCACCACGACCTCGCCGCCAGAGTTGAAGTCTAATTTTTATTAACACCGCTTGTGCTACATTTTCTTCTTGCAACCACTTAGTCTACTTTGACGCATACGGCGCGTAACCGACCGTATACGAAGGTCTTCTCTGCCGCTCCCTCCTAGTCTGGCTCATATGGTTCATGATGGCCCATGTCTTTGCACGTCCAGTATTGACAACACCGATGTGTGCCTTCATTTCGGACGTGCTCCCGAGTTTGGCAAGCTCAGCACGACATGTCGCCTACCTCTACTACCACAACTCCCGCTACATCTACCTCGAGTTGATTACCGTTGCAACTGCATTTTACTATTTTATTACTCTAGCGACTTCCCTTGGCCTCAACGACGACATCGACCACAACTGCATCAACCTCAACGACTTCATCAATGGCGACTACATCACCAACACTCCAACAACACCATCGACGATGACTACGACGCCCTCACTCTCGGCTACATTGACATCGACAACAAGGGCTTTCATACACCGACATCCTCTCTAGTCGGCGTCTTTGGCTTATGCTCCAGTCGGGTCGCCCGCAATGCTCCTGCTATTCACGTCACTACCGATCCAACTCCCGGGGAGGGGGGGAGGGGGTGTTAAGAGTACTGGGGGGGAGGGGGTGTTAAGAGTACAATATGGTTAGATATTACAGTAGATCAGGATTGCAATATTTGGTAGTTTTGGATTATATCTCTATTAGGCTTCTTTGTTTCCAAGTCTTCTAGTACTATATAAACATCCCAAGAGCTCACAATGTAATAACACAATATGCAATATCATTCTATCAACACAATCCACTTTGAGTCCTTCTGGCTACAGAAACAGGGCTTTGTGGAGGCGGTCCGGTCGAGGTGGCTAGCTGCGGTCGCCTCGACCCCCCGTGTTTATTGTGCGGTTGACATCTGGCACCATTGTGCTAAGATGGCGCGCCAATTCATGAGGGGTTGGGGAGCTAACTTGGGGGCGGACCTTCGTGCCCAGAAGGCGTCGATTCTGGGGGAGATCCAAGCTTTGGATCGGGAGGCTGACCTGTTGGAATTATGCCCTAGAGGCAATAATAAAGATGTTATTATTATAATTCTTGTTCATGATAATGTTTATATTCCATGCTAGAATTGTATTAAGCGGAAACATTAATACTTGTGTGGTTTGTGAACAACACCGTGTCCCTAGTACGCCTCTATGGACTAGCTCATTGATTAATGATGGTTAAGGTTTCCTAACCATAGACATGAGTTGTCAATTGATAATGAGATCATATCATTGGGAGAATGATATGATGGACAGACCCAAACTAAGCGAAGCAATTAGATCGTGTCATCGTGTTCATCTTTGCGAAGCTTTTCCTATGTCAAATATTGTATTCCTTAGACCATGAGATAATACAACTCCCTGGTATTGGATGAAAGCTTTGAGGTCATCAAACGTCATCCTATGAGAGGGTGATCATAAAGGTGTCTCTCAGGTGATCGGAAAGTACCTGTTGGGTTGTATGTATCGAGATGGGATTTGTCCCTCCCAAGTCGGAGAGATATACTTCGGGCCCACTCGGTAATCGATATCAACACCGCTTGCAATCATGTGGTTAAGGAGATAATCACAAAGTGATATCGGATTATGGAACGAGTAAAGTACTTGCTGTGAACGAGATTGAACTAGGTATGATGGTACCGACGATCGAATCTCGGGAAAGTAAAATATCGCGAGACGAAGGGAATATATATATGGGATTGATTGAATCTTGGCATCGTGGTTCATCCGATATGATCATCGATGAATGTGTGGGAGTCAATATGGGTTTCCAGACCCCGCTGTTGATTATTGATAGAAGATCATGTCTCATATTCTCGAACCCGCAGGGTCACACACTTAACGTGTCTCGACGCTAGGATAGATTGGATATTTGGTTTATGAGTTTTTGTTCGGAGTCTCGTATGGGATCCGGGACATCACGGGAGGTTCCGGAATGGTCCG
This sequence comes from Avena sativa, assembly GCA_916181665.1. Taxonomy (NCBI): domain Eukaryota; kingdom Viridiplantae; phylum Streptophyta; class Magnoliopsida; order Poales; family Poaceae; genus Avena; species Avena sativa. Next base: position 414,675,620 of record OV702297.1, read on the forward strand.
GAGAATAAGATTCATATAAGGCAGTGCAGTTTTTGGAGTTCGGAATTGTTCCGGGTTAATCGGTATTGTACCGGAAGCTTCTAGAACCTTCCAGAAGGGGACCAATGTGGCCCCACCTTCTGGGAGGGGGCATGGGCCTATGAGGGAGTTCCCTGTCCGCATTGGGCCAGGGGCACAAGGCCCCATAGGGCCCAACCGGCCAGCTAGGGTAAAACCCTAGATAGACCTTCTAGAAGGGGGGGTTTCCTTGCCCCCCACTCCTCTTCCTTTGGCCGCCGGCCTAGGGCTTGGGGGAGGGGTTAGGGCTGCGCCCACCCCTTTATATATAGAGGGATGGGGGCGCACCACCCCCCCACACCTTCCCCTCCAACCCTAGCTGCCCTGCTGCCCTCCTCTCTCCCTCCCGACTGTTTGTAGGCGAAGCCCTGCTGCAGAAATTCTCCACCATATACACCACGCCGTCGTGTTGTAGATCCAATCCGTCTCTCCACCATACTTGCTGGTCCGAGGAAGGAGGAGACGTCGAGGTGCTGCACGTGTGCATCTCACGGAGGCACCGCCACTTGTGGTGCTAGATCGGATCGGATCGCGAGGAGGAGAAGCGAGTACGACTACATCACCCACGTTCCGACGAACGTTCCGCTGTGCGAATCTTCAAGGGTATGAAGATCTAATCCAATCTCTCTCGTTGTTTGCATCTCCTAGATTAGATCTTGGCTTTCCCTCTGTTCCCTCCGTAGAGAATTTTGATTTACAATGCCGCGAAACCCTTCAGTGGTATCAGAGCTAGATCTATGCGTAGATGTGATTCACGAGTAGAACGCAACATGGTTGTTGCGGGCGTTGATGTTTTCTGTTGCAAGCCTCTTGTTTGTGTTCTTCTTATGACGCGGGATAGTGAGATTGAAGCGGTCCAGGCCAACCTTACGCGACGTAGTTCGCGAGACCGGCTCCGCACTTGACGTGTGGCTTGTTCCACACATGCGGCTGGTGGATGCCTGTTTCTCTCACTATAGTTGTCATGGGTTTAACACCGGAGTTTGGCAACCATAATATCACCGTTGTGGCTTTCCGTAGGTAAAAATCGTTCTTAGCTTGCTACTCCCATAAGCCACGTAAAACATGCAACAACAAAGTAGAGGCGTCTAACTTGTTTTTGCAGGGAGTGTTTTCTGTGATATGGTATGGCCCAAGATGTGATGTGTATAATGTATGCGATGATCATGTTTTGTAATGTTTCACGACTTGCATGTCGATGAGTACACAACCGGCAGGAGCCATATGGTTGTCTTTATAATTGTGTATGACCTGTGTGTCAACTTCTTATACGCCATGTAATAGCTTTACTTTATCGCTAAGTAGTTAGCAATAGTTGTAGTTGCTATTCATGGTGGAGGCAATCATGGTGGAGTGATGGAGATCATGCCAGCACGCACAAGATGGAGATCATTGCGCGAAGATTGGCTATACCATGTCACATAAAGTTATATGCATGTGATGTTTATCCTTTTATGTATCTTATTATGCTTAGATCGCGACGGTAGCATTATAAGATGATTCCTCACTTAAAGATCAAGATAAAAACTGTGTTCTCCCCAAGTATGCACCGTTGCGAAAGTTCGTCGTGTCCAAGCATCACGTGATGATCGGGTGCTATAGACTCTACGCTCACATACAACGGGTGCAAGCCAGTTTTGCACACGCGGAAATACTTGGGTCTAACTTGACGAGCCTAGCATGTACAGACATGGCCTCGGAACACATGAACCGAAAGGTTAAGCATGAGTCATATGAATGATATGATCGACACTTCGTTGTCCACCATTGAAACCACATATCTTCTCGTGATGATCGGATTAGGTGTGGTGAATTTGGATCATGTTCACTAAACAACTTGAGGGATGTTGAATTTAGTGGGAGTTCATCTAGTAATTTGATTAAGTTGAACTATTTATCATGAACATAGTCTAAATTGTACTTGCAAATACTGTAGATCCAATGGCCAAGTCCAACTTCAACTTCAACGTTTTTGCTGAGATAGAAAAGCTTGGAAACAATGGGTCTAACTTCACCAAATGGTTCCGCAATTTGAGAATCATTCTCTCTGGCGGTCAAAAGGACTATGTCCTAGAGAAAGCGTTAGGTGACGCCCCTGCTGCAACTGCGCCGGCTGATGAGAAAGCTGTCTATCAGTCGCGCAAAGATGATTATGGTGTGATTAAGAGCACCATGTTGTTTGCTATGGAATCGGACCTTCAAAATCGTTTTGAAGACTATCCCGGGCCCTTTGAGATTCTCGAGGAGCTGAAAACCATGTTTCAGACTCAGGCCCGTTCTGAGAGATATGAGATCTCTGAGAAGTTCTTTAACTGCAAGATGGAGGAAGGGAGTTCCGTTAGTGAGCACGCCATTAAGATGTCGGGCTACACTCAACGCCTTGAGCAACTGGACTGCAAGATTCCAGAGGAGCTCAAGATTGACAGGGTTCTGCAATCACTCCCTCCCAGCTACAAAAGTTTTGTAGTGACTCACAATCAAATTGGTTCCACTGATACGATCACCGAGCTCTTCGCAAAGCTGAAGGCTGCAGAGGTGGACATAAAAAAGGATAATCATGTGTTGATGGTCAACAAGCCCTCCTTTAAGAAAGGTAAAGATGCAAAGAAGCCCTTCAAGAAAGGCGTCGGCAAGCGCGTTGCCCCTGCTGAGAAGAAGCTCAGGTCTGGTCCAAAGCCGGACACTGAATGCTTCTATTGCAAGGACAAGGGTCACTGGAAGCGCAACTATCCGAAGTACTTAGCGGACAAGAAGGCTGGCACCATCAAAGGTATATTTGATATACATGTTATTGATGTTTTCCTTACTAGCCCTCGTTGTAGTGCCTGGGTATTTGATACTGGTTCAGTTGCTAATATTTGTAACTCGAAATAGGAGCTACGGAATAGACGGCGGCTTGCGAGGGATGAGGTGACGATGCGCGTTGGCAACGGATCAAGAGTTGATGTGATGGCCGTCGGCATGCTCTCCTTAGTTTTACCTTCGGGATTAGTTTTAAACCTCAATAAATGTTATTATGTGCCTGCGTTGAGCATGAACATTATTTCTGGATCTTGTTTATTGCAAGACGGTTACTCATTTAAATCGGAGAATAATGGTTGTTCTATTTATATGAGTAACATCTTTTATGGTCATGCACCTATTGTGAATGGTTTATTTCTTCTAAATCTCGAAAGGGATGAAACACACTTCCATAACATTGAGGCTAAGAGATGCAAAGTAGATAGTGATAATAATACTTATTTGTGGCACTGTCGTCTAGGTCATATTGGTGTAAAGCGCATGAAGAAACTCCATTCTGATGGACTTTTGGAGTCTCCTGATTTTGAATCATTTGACACATGCGAACCATGCGTCATGGGCAAGATGATCAAAACACCGTTCTCCGGTATGATGGAGCGAGCAACGGACTTGTTGGAAATCATACATACCGATGTATGCGGACCGATGAGTGTTTCGACGCGCGGTGGATATCGCTATTTTCTCACTTTTACCAATGACTTAAGTAGATATGGGTATATCTATTTAATGAAACATAAATCTGAAACATTTGATAAGTTCAAGGAATTTTAGAATGAAGTGGAGAACCATCGTAACAGAAAGATTAAGTTTCTACGATCCGATCGTGGGGGTGAATATTTGAGTTATGATTTTCTCACGCATCTTAAAGCAAGCGGAATCGTTTCGCAACTCACGCCACCCGGAACACCACAGCGCAATGGTGTGTCTGAACGCCGGAATCGAACCCTATTAGATATGGTCCGGTCGATGATGTCTCTTACTGATTTGCCGTTATCATTTTGGGGTTATGCATTAGAAACCGCTGCATTCACTTTAAATAGGGCACCATCTAAATCCGTTGAGACGACACCGTATGAACTGTGGTTTGGTGCTAAACCTAAGTTGTCGTTTCTTAAAGTTTGGGGATGCGAAGCTTACGTCAAGAAGTTGATGCCGGACAAGCTCGAACCCAAAGCGGAGAAATGCGTCTTCATAGGATACCCTAAGGAAACAATTGGGTATACCTTCTATCACAGAACCGAAGGCAAAGTGTTTGTCGCAAAGAACGGTTCCTTTCTTGAGAAGGAGTTTCTCTCGAAAGAAGTGAGTGGGAGGAAAGTAGAGCTAGACGAGGTTGTTGAACCTTCTCTTGAATTGGAGAGTAGCGCAGCACCTGAAACTAGATTATTGACTCTAGTGCAAGTGGGAGACTGTTGGAATTATGCCCTAGAGGCAATAATAAAGATGTTATTATTATAATTCTTGTTCATGATAAAGTTTATATTCCATGCTAGAATTGTATTAAGCGGAAACATTAATACTTGTGTGGTTTGTAAACAACACCGTGTCCCTAGTACGCCTCTATGGACTAGCTCATTGATTAATGATGGTTAAGGTTTCCTAACCATAGACATGAGTTGTCAATTGATAATGAGATCATATCATTGGGAGAATGATATGATGGACAGACCCAAACTAAGCGAAGCAATTAGATCGTGTCATCGTGTTCATCTTTGCGAAGCTTTTCCTATGTCAAATATTGTATTCCTTAGACCATGAGATAATACAACTCCCTGGTATTGGATGAAAGCTTTGAGGTCATCAAACGTCATCCTATGAGAGGGTGATCATAAAGGTATCTCTCAAGTGATCGGAAAGTACCTGTTGGGTTGTATGTATCGAGATGGGATTTGTCCCTCCCAAGTCGGAGAGATATACTTCGGGCCCACTCGGTAATCGATATCAACACCGCTTGCAAGCATGTGGTTAAGGAGTTAATCACAAAGTGATATCGGATTACGGAACGAGTAAAGTACTTGCTGTGAACGAGATTGAACTAGGTATGACGGTACCGACGATCGAATCTTGGGTAAGTAAAATATCGCGAGACGAAGGGAATATATATATGGGATTGATTGAATCCTGGCATCGTGGTTCATCCGATATGATCATCAATGAATGTGTGGGAGTCAATATGGGTTTCCAGACCCTGCTGTTGATTATTGATAGAAGATCATGTCTGCATATTCTCGAACCCGCAGGGTCACACACTTAACATGTCTCGACGCTAGGATAGATTGGATATTTGGTTTATGAGTTTTTGTTCGGAGTCTCGGATGGGATCCGGGACATCACGAGAGGTTCCGGAATGGTCCGGAGAATAAGATTCATATAAGGCAGTGCAGTTTTTGGAGTTCGGAATTGTTCCGGGTTAATCGGTATTGTACCGAAAGCTTCTAGAACCTTCCAGAAGGAGACCAACGTGGCCCCACCTTCCGGGAGGGGGCATGGGCCTATGAGGGAGTTCCCTGGCCGCATTGGTCCAGGGGCACAAGGCCCCATAGGGCCCAACCGGCCAGCTAGGGTAAAACCCTAGATAGACCTTCTAGAAGGGGGGGGTTCCTTGCCCCCCACTCCTCCTCCTTTGGCCGCTGGCCTAGGGCTTGGGGGAGGGGTTAGGGCTGCGCCCACCCCTCTATATATAGAGGGCTGGGGGCGCACCCCCCCCCACACCTTCCCCTCCAACCCTAGCTGCCCTGCTGCCCTCCTCTCTCCCTCCCGACTGTTTGTAGGCGAAGCCCTGCTGCAGAAATTCTCCACCATATACACCACGCCGTCGTGTTGTAGATCCAATCCGTCTCTCCACCATACTTGCTGGTCCGAGGAAGGAGGAGACGTCGAGGTGCTGCACGTGTGCATCTCACGGAGGCACCGCCACTTGTGGTGCTAGATCGGATCGGATCGCGAGGAGGAGAAGCGAGTACGACTACATCACCCACGTTCCGACGAACGTTCCGCTGTGCGAATCTTCAAGGGTATGAAGATCTAATCCAATCTCTCTTGTTGTTTGCATATCCTAGATTAGATCTTGGCTTTCCCTCTGTTCGCTCCGTAGAAAATTTTGCTTTACTATGCCACGAAACCCTTCATGACCTCCACGGCCTTTCGGCCGAGGAGTGGTCCCATAGATACTCCCTGGAGACCTCCATTATGGAGATCTACAAGGGGGAAGAGGCGTTCTAGCATCAGCGTAGCCGCCAGAACTGGACGGTCCAAGGGGAGTCGAACACAGCCTACTTCCATGCCGTGGCAAATGGTAGGAAGCGGAAGTGTTCGATCCCCGGCCTCTGGGCGGGCGAGGTCCTGTTGGAATCCCCACAGGCTCTCTCTGCCCATATTTATTCGCTCTACCGGGACCTCTTCTCGGCGTCCGCGCCTTCGGGTCTCTCGCTGGCCCCGGACTTCTGGTCGGCTGCCGCGCTGGTCTCCCAGGAGGAGAATGAGGACCTCACCCGTCCTTTTCTCTCGGAGGAGGTGGCGACGGCCCTGAAGTCCATGAAGACTAGCTCGGCCCCGGGCCCTGATGGGTTGCCCGTGGGCTTCTTCCAGTCCTTCTAGCCTCAGCTTCAGCCGGTGATTCTCCAGATGTTCCAGGAATTCTATGTTGGGACCCTGGTGATGTCTCGCCTGAACCTCGACGTTATTACTCTGATCCCCAAGGTGGTAGGGACCACGGACATCCGCCACTTCCGCCCGATTACTGTGATCAACGTCATCCATCGCCTGTTCGCCAAGGTCTGTGCTCTCCGTCTCGCTCCGGTGCTGGAGCGTCTTACCCACCCTCTCCAGTTCGCCTTCTTGAAGGGACACCTCATTCATGACGACGTCCTGGCCTTCCATGAAATCATTCATGAAGTCAAGACTCAACGTCAACGAGGGGTCTTTCTCAAGCTGGACTTCCAGAAGGCCTATGATCGCTTGGACTGGGCCTTCTTGAGGTTGGTGCTGGAGAGGCGGGGTTTCGATGACCGTGTGATCCGTTGGATCATGCAGTTCGTGATGAGTGGGCAGACGGCGATCAACATCAATGGGGAGATTGGCCCATACTTTCGCCCTTCCTGTGGGGTTAGGCAGGGGGACCCTATTTCCCTCCTCTTGTTCAACGCAGCGGTGGACGCCCTGGCGGAGATTTTGGATAGGGCCAGAGCAGCTGGCCACATCTCGGGGGTGGTGGGCCATCTGATCCCGGGCGGTGGAATTTCCCACCTCCAGTACGCTGATGACACCTTGATCATGGTTCAGGGCTCGGCCCTGGACATTATTAACCTGAAGTTCCTGCTGCTGTGTTTCGAGTCTTTGTCTGGGCTGACGATCAACTTCGACAAGAGCGAGGTGATGATTCTCGGTTACTCTGACGCGGATCGCCAACGGATTGCTGATAACCTGAATTGCAAGCTGGCGGACTTCCCTATTACCTATCTGGGAATCCCCATTCGGGAGACTAGAGTTCTGATCAGGGGCTTGGCACCCTTGGTCTCGAGGGTACACTCGCGCGCTGAACCGTGGCGGGCACGCCTTACGACCAAGGGGAGCAAGTCCATACTGATTAATTCATGTCTCTCGAGTCTGCCCATGTACCAGATGGGCCTATACCTTCTGCCTGAGGGGACCCATGCCGACTTCGCCAAGGAGTTGTCTAGGTTCTTTTGGGCCGCCAGGGATGGCCATCAGAAATATCATATGGTCAAATGGGCTGATGTTTGCGCCCCCAAATGTCTTGGGGGCTTAGGGATCCTTGACTCTAGGCGCTTTAATGTGGCGCTGATGCTGAAGTGGGTATGGCGCATCCTTAGGGATGATGGAGGACTCTGGCTGCAGCTTATCAAGGCCAAGTACCTCCGGGGTCGACCACTCCTGGCATGTGAGCGGCGGGAGGGGTCTCAGTTCTGGAGAGCCATCCAGGAAATCAAGCACTTCATTGGCTTGGGCGTGTCCTTTGGGGTGGGGAGTGGCGGTGGGGTGCATTTCTGGCTTGACCCGTGGCTACTCCCTATCCCGTTGGGGGTACAGTTCCCCGGGCTTTTCGCCATTTCCGCTTCCCCTGCGGCACTGGTGGCTGAGGTCTTTGACGAGGGTCGCTGGAACATCCTGTTCCGGCGTTACCTAGCCATGGACGAAGCCGAGGACCTGGTGCAGCTGCGGGGCTCCCTCCCAGCAACCTTAGCGTCCTCCCCGGATGTAGCATCATGGCGGCTGCAGCCGTCCGGGGAGTTCTCCGTGGGCTCGGCCTACCGGGCCCTATTCCAGGGCCCGGAGCTGCCCTGGACCTCCCCCTTGTGGAAGGCCCCCCTTCCGCTTAGTATTAGGATCTTCGTTTGGCAGCTGCTTTGGGACAGGCTCCCCTCGGGGGTCGAGGTGGCCAAGCGTCATGGCCCGGGCACTGGCCTATGTCCCCTATGTGGGACGCCGGAGACCTGTGCCCATATTTTGTTCTCCTGCTCGGCGACGCGAGCACTTTGGTCCTTTGTCCAGGAGGCGCTGGGACCTGCTTGGCAGGCGCAGGAGCTCGGGGAGTTCCTGCAAACCCAGGCGAACAGGGCCGGAGGAGGGCGCCGCCTCTTCTGGCTCTTGTTTGCGGGCATCTTCTGGACCTTGTGGAATGTGCGTAACAAGATGGTGATCGAGAAGATCTTCCCCTCCCGCGTGACTGACCCAGTTTTCTCCTTTCTTGGCTTCCTTCAGCAGTGGTCTCCCCTGGTGCGGCAGCGTGACCGGTCGGCCTTCGACGACACTCTTCGGACCTTGAGGACAGCGGCGCTCCCCCTCTCGGCCCCGGCCTCGTCGACCCCTTCGGTGGCTTGAGTGTCCCTCCAGTCATGTAGTCGTACCGTTTTGTTTTATGTTTGGACTTGTCTGTGCTGTGGCCCCAGCTGTCCGACGCTCCCTTTTTTTCTTGTTTGGCCTCGGCCTACTTGGATGTTGTACGAATTTTGGTTGTGGATGTTGCTTATTTATAAAGCGGGGCGAAAGCCTATTTCGAGAGAGTGTATTTTGAACCGAACTGAAGTTTCGCGTTTTAATTCTGAACTTTCGGTGGTGGTGTAAAGTGGACTTCTCTCTCTCCGACCTTGTCGTCGCCGACGACCTGCGCCATGGCGGCGGCCTCGCCACCGACGGTGGACGTGGAGGCCGTCCTCCTCGCCCACCTCAACGCCAACGCCGAGATCCTTGACTCTCGCAGCTTCGCATCCTCCCTCGGCGTCCCGCATAAGGACGTGGAGGACGTCATCAGGCGCCTCTCCGCCTTCCGCGTCGTCGAGAGCGCGGTATGTACTCTCCTGCTTTCCCCTCCCCAGTCCCCCAACCTCCAAAGCTTCCAATTACGAGCTTGCTTGCTTCCCTGCAGGACATAACAAAGGAGACGTGGGCGCTCACCGACGAGGCGAAGGGGTACGCCGCGAGGGGCTCCCCCGAGGCGCAGCTCGTCGCTGCCATCCCACCGGAGGGCGCCTGCAAGGCCGCGCTCAAGGTGATCCCTGTCTCCGGGCCTTATTAGGTGTTTTTTAATTGGGGTTCTGATGTTCAGCGTCGTCGTGCATCAATTGTAGGAGAAACTGGGGGACATCTTCGACATCGGAATGAAGGCAGCTGCGAAGAACAGGTGGATCGGGTTTGAGAAAGGGAATAAAGAACTCGTCTTCAGGAAGGTATAGCTCTGAACCCAGTTCATTTCATCTTCAGACAAGTGTAGAGTCGAGCTCACTTCATCTCATCATATTCAGATACAGAGATAGAGTGGCTGAGTTCAGTGTGTTCTTTTGGGCACAATGTTGGCAGTTTGTCATTATCTTGAATGGGATTCAGTGATTGTCGATGTAGGAATTGGCTGATCATATAGTCAACTCTTTCCATGTGCAATAACTAGTTCTGTGTGCACTAATGGCCCCCAGGCAACTCCTTTTATCTGTCCTCGAGATTTTATCTCTAGGCATGACATCTAATAATATGCTGATTCATTCAGGTTGAGGACGCCAAGGATGAGTTGCAAGCGCAGCTCAACATGCTGGAGAACGGAGAGGTCTGTGTCGCTTATTGCGCGCTAGTCCCATATTGCATTTGAACAATTCATCAGTGCTTTTTTACCTCTGACAAGTTTGATACCATCAGTTTGTACAAAAATGCAATTCTCCTGCATCGCAGTGTATTGTCTGCTAACTTATTATGCTGTTAACGGTGGATTCCTTATCTCATTACTAGAGATGTTTTTTATGTAGGTTGTTTCTGATAAAGTGATAGATGATTTGAAGAGAAGGAAGCTTGTAACAAAGGAGTAAGCAGCTGATTCAGAACCTTTTTTTTATGTAGTTTGTTACATTGTATTACGGTGAACATGACTTGGGTTTTTGGACACTTTACTTGTTCTGTATTTGGTGAGACATCGCAATATCGATAAATTTCATGATGGAGACCTCTAAAATTATGGCGCTTGCTAAAAAACACCAGTCTGACTGAAACACTAACATTGTAAAAACTAGGACAGGGCATAGATGAAAGGTCATGCGTGCTATTGGAAATCAAAAAAGCCCAGTTGGCAACTTGGCATTACCCACATCTCTGTCTTGACATCGCTTGGCAAACATGATCTTCCACACTAGAACTCTCAGAATTTCAGAATAAGACTACTTTAATCTGTTGGTCATGTTCTAGCAAAAACAATGATTTTTCATCATCCATAAGAAAATTATTGATAGTACAGCGTGTCAAGAAGTACCAATCAGGTGTGGCATCAAATAGTCAGTTTTGCCAGATTTTAACGCCTATTTTGCCATTTTTCAGGAAATCGATTTGGTACTCACTACAGAAAGGACCTGAATTTGTTACAAAGAGAAAAATATTGGCAACTGATGTGACAAGAGAACATCTTAAGAGGTAATTTGACATCACTTATCACAAGATAGTTTACAAAGTTTAGTAGAGAACCTATTTTGTTGACCATGAGCAGTTGAACAACCTATATAGAAGACTATATTCTTCTCATTTCATTGTTGACTAGCCGTTATCATTTTCTCTTCCAAAGAGACCAGTTGTTTTTGTCACATTGAAATATTTTATGCATTTTGTTTACCAATACACTTATTGTGATGTTAAATTGACCTTTTAAAACTATTGTTTGTGTGTGTGCCTCAATGCATACAATAACAGAGTTCTGATAATTTCTCCCTATTAAACGGTTTTTTTCCTGAAGTGGCGACTGGAAGGATCTGGAATTTAAAGATTATAATTACGGAGCTCACGGACAACCTATTGCGATAGGATATGTCCATCCTTTGTTAGAGGTACTTTTTAATATTTACAGTTGCTCCATTTTTCCATGCAGCTTTTGTGATGATCCAGGTTGTTCAAAACTGTTATTTGGTCGATTTATCTCAGGTCCGTGAGGCAATTCAGAACATTTTGCTGGAGATGGGGTAAATTAAGATAATTTGTTCCTGATATTTACTATTAGCAAGGCATGTTGGCAAATTGATTAATTCATTTATTGGTGTAACAGATTCAGTGAGATGCCAACAAACATGTTTGTAGAGAGCAGGTGTGTCCTAATGTTTGTGCTCCATATTTATTTATTTATTGCTGATCTGTACTCCACAAAAGTAACCATAAGTTGTATACCCTCCCTACCCCCAAATGGTTCTATTCTACTCAAGATAATAATGATTCCGTGTTATATAAAATAAGACAAGATTCTGGTAGTGAATACCCTGTGACGGTAGATCTTCTCAACAAATTGGAAGTACTATAGGGGTAATGGATCGGAGACAAAAACATTTGACAATTTAAAGACAATGTAGTGTTTGGAGCATCTTAATAATATTATGTATCCTTGCCGTTTCTTTGGTAGCTTCTGGAATTTTGATGCGCTGTTCCAGCCACAACAGCATCCTGCTCGGGATTCACATGATACATTTTTCCTCAAAGGTAAAGTTTATGTTACTTCTATTCAGTCATCAGTTGGCTGTAATCATATTTGATTGATCGAGTTTTGTTTGCAGCCCCCGCTACAACAACACAATTACCCGATGACTATCTTGAGAAAGTGAAGCAAGTACATCAATCTGGTGGTTATGGCTCCAAAGGGTATGTTGTTGTGTTTTTTTCTGCAATTTAGTCGTAGAGTTTATAATTTGAACTAGTTGCCTGCAGATATGGTTATGATTGGAAGCGAGATGAAGCAGAAAAAAATCTGCTTCGTACTCACACAACTGCAGTTTCCACAAGGATGCTTTACAAGCTAGCACAAGAGGTATACCCACCAAGTGATGCTTATTTGGTGATTTTATCTCTTATTAATCCCATAGCTTATATTTCTTTAGCTTACTAAATTAGTGGAGGAGATATTAGTTTGCTTTTTTCTGTCCTGTTGAACTATTCATGAGATTTGTTTTATTTGATAAACCACCATGGGTTTTTCAGAAACCTTTTGCTCCTAAAAGATACTATTCCATCGATCGTGTTTTCCGGAATGAAGCTGTGGACCGAACTCATCTCGCAGAATTCCACCATATAGAAGGTAACCATTCTCTTGTTTCTCTCCTATGGGGAGTTTAATTGATTGAAATTTGGTCCATATCTTGGATGTCACAGAGTAACCTTCTAGCAGGGGAAGCTACTTACAATGGTTCTTATTTCAGGTCTTATTTGTGATTATGGTTTGTCGCTTGGTGATCTGATAGGTGTATTGGAGGATTTCTTCTCAAGATTAGGTTCTAAGCCAAAACTATCAACTTTGATATAACACTTACGGATCTTGCCGTTAAATTTATAGAAACTGCATCGCCATCCGTTATTCAACTATATAATGTTGGTGTTATATGGCCATCTGCATAATATTCGACAAGTTGCCTCTTAGTGGCTAACTTACATTATGATTTAGAGACTACCAAGATGATTTAGTACATATTTACACATCTTAAACAAACATTAATTATGTAAAATATTTACTTTGTGCTCTCCTATTTCTAGATAACAGCTGCTTGGTGATGCCTTGTTCTTGTGCTGTTCTTGCCTTGAAATTGAGTAATATGTATTCCTTTAGGAGAACCCTCTTAAATAGATCATGTACTAATACAACCATGCTCATGCTCTTTAAGTAGGAACACAAGAGAAATGTCTATTAGGATTTTAAACCGAGTTATCTTTTAAACCTGTATCTAGTGAATCATCTCTATTCGAATTGTATTGTGCATGTTGCCTACTGCCAAACGAGTTATTATCATGAGAGATCCACTTATCATCTACTCTAGAACTTTTTATCCATTGAACTGTCTTTTTTATGTTGATATTCTTACTTGTCCTGTATCTGCTGCGTACACTAGTATGTATGCATAGAGATTTAAGAATGTCACCATGTTTTCTGGCTCTTAGGCATGTCAAAGCTGCGTTTCAAGCCTGCCTACAATCCATACACTGAACCAAGCATGGAAGTTTTCAGGTCAGAACAGCTTTGCTTCTATGTTCAACCTTATTGTGATGCCATGAATCATTGTTCTGTTTCTTTTTTTTAGCTACCATGAAGGTTTGAAGAAATGGGTGGAAATAGGCAACTCAGGTATGTTCAGACCTGAAATGTTACTCCCCATGGGACTACCAGAGGGTGTTAATGTTATTGCGTGGGGTCTTTCGCTTGAAAGGTAAAACTAGCAATGGTTCTCTTATGTGCTGGTAACTTTGCGGGTCTTTTTCCCAAAACCTATCATTTTAGCAATCCTTGTTTTGCAACTAATGTCTCGAATAGAAGTGCGGGAGAAAAACTTGTTGAACTATATGTTACCAGAAAGAAATTGCAGGATATCTTGGCTTTATATCAATCAGATTGCAAAAAATCTTTGCTGACCGTATTTTTCTTCTTAAACCAACAGACCAACAATGATTCTCTATGGTATCGACAACATACGGGACCTCTTTGGGCCAAAGGTGTGGTGCTTAACTTTGTTCCTCCCTTTACGAGCCTGTGCTAATATTCTGATGTCCTTCCAGGTTGATTTAATCTCATTAAGAACAGTCCGATTTGCCGCTTGGGGCTGTAGCAAGTCAGGTAAAACTTAGTCGGACGTGACATAGTCGTTGAGTTTGTCAGCTAATGAAATTAAAGTAGGAGTATTTTGTTTTTCTTGTGCTCTACCTTTGGAAATCAGTGCGTGTGCATTTGAGAGAGGAATTGCAAAATCGTATGTAGCTTTGTATCACAATGTAAAGGTGTTCATGCTCTTTATCATTGATAAGAACCAATGTATGTAGCTGACATAACCTCTTGATCATTGATGTGTGCTTGATCGAAATCATGATGTCGTAATATTTCAGAAAATACCATTGCAACAAACTATTATGTGTATGCAGCAGATCTTCCGGAAATCATGATGTCAATATTTCATAAAATACCATTGCAACAAACTGTCTTAAGAAGAGAAAAATAAAAACAGTTCAGCTCATCCGCCGATCTTTCAACTGGATCGACTACGAGGTGAGGACCATCCAGCAGCTGACGTTACCGAGCCACACGCGGAAAATGAAGTATTCAAAGCTGCTCAAGGTTGGAGAATGGGAGTGCCCAGATTGATGGCTTGATCATGTTGATACTGTTTTTTGGTGTGGAGGAATGTGGTGTAGACATTGAAGTGCTTTGGTTAGAATATCTTCTGTTGCGCTCTGGTCACAGTACTGATACAGCAATGTATTTTTGGATAAAGCCATTTTTCTTGGATGAATAAATTAATAAATCTCATAAGATTCCCACAGGTAGAAAACAACATCATCCGCTGACACTGTCAGCACACACAATACAAACTAGGACAATAAGGCTAGAAGTTCAGAGGCACCACTTGCCAAACATGTAGGTATCACGGTAAAGCTTATGCGGCACACTAGCATCTCCGAGATGATCTCCAAGCTGGGATGATCTTTACTTCTAACAGCGGCCGCCATTACTGGAAGGATAAGGTAGTTTTGGAAAATAGAATCAGTTGACTGGTTAGGAAGTTTCTGATACAGCAATGTTGCAATCTTTGCTTCTTTGTTTTGTCTTTCTGCTGCCAGACGTGCCATCCCCTGCCTGGGAATTGAAAACCCATTTTTTTTATGTTCCTTTTTTCTTAGCTTTATTTTTAGGAGTTGACTATCTCGTAGGCTCCTTATAATTGTTGTAATTTTCTTTTACTCATAGACTCCCAACCTGACGGTTTTTATTACCTGATAGAAATCAGGGAGAAAACTCTCTTTTGCAAGAAAAAACTAATGAGCCCATTAATCAGTAAGATAAATTGTATCTAGTAAAGACCAAAAAAGAAAATTTGCAATGCTTCAATTTAACTCTCAACAAATATGGTTTCTTAGTCATATACCAGAAACCGCTATGAAGATATTTGCTAAGGTCATACGCTTTACAGATATTTACCACGAATTGTATACACTATATGTATTATGCAATTATTAAAAATAGTTAGAGAAGTAACTTTTGTTATATATACAATTTAAATTTAGTGCAAGAGAGTATATTTGAAGATATACATTGCAACTATATAATAAAGATATACAATGCAGCTATGTGTATCATAACTATGGAAGTCAGGTGTAAACTGTTATGACTTGTATCGTCTTGATGCAAATGTTTGAGTGTAAAAGATCCTTTTATCAAAAATAAAATAAATTGTATAATAAAACAACATTAGCAACATTTCTGTATGTTTAGTTATGTCAATAATTAGTAGAAAAATGTACTTTTTAATCATGTAGGATGCAAAAAAACATTTTTACAAATAATAAAGTTCAATATAAATTTAATTTCATGATGAGGCCAGATTTTCCTTTGACTTGCTCCATCGTCAAAATCATCCCCTCTCTTTGTCTCGTTGAACCCTTCGTCGGGCCCGCGGGTGTTGGTAGCGATGTTCCTGGGGTCGGTTGTAATCGGACACTCCACTATGCTTCGACGGTACCCTCTGCTTTGATCTCATCAACCCTTTAGTTGGGCTCATTAATGCCGACGACAAATGGAGCCAACAAATGGAGCCTCACCGTCAACCCCGACTAGTATTGAGAACTCGTTGGCATAGAAATCCCGTGGAGTTCTATGCTCCACTATATCATTGATAGTCTTACTATCCTCGTAGTTCCTAGAAGAAGAGGTGAATTGCGGACACGACTCTAGGACCATGGCCTCCCAAGTAGCAAGGTAATGGGGTGAAGCAATGATAAGACGACGTGTTGGTGGGTATTTTGAGCTCTAAGCAAAAAAAATTATGGATGGTGATATGATCATTGACTAGTAAGAAAAGGCAAATTTGTTGAGGACAGGCCGGATGCTCGACTTGAGCCAAAAGAGAATCTAGAGGCTTCCAAGCTGGCCCCATGACCTTGTAGCTCACGACGACTAGTGCAAGGGAGTAACATATTTGTTCCATTGACATTTAGTAGTACTACTCCAACAAGACGTAGTGTGTACCGGATAATGATGGAGAAGTAAATAAATCACCTACTCTTTTGAGATGAGTGGGAGAATACTTGAACTATCCTGACGAATTTATGCATACCCTCATTTGGCTAGTCTAGGGATGCAAGTGGATCACTATTAGTATACCCTCGACCCTCTTTAGTTTAAATAATTGAACTAGTTTTTCAAAATATGGTGTCATTTTGAAATGTTAGTTCATTTGATTTAAATAAATAGGATCAGAGGGTACCCTAATAGTGAACCACTTAAATAGGACCGTGGAGGTGCAGTTGTAGATGAGGAGGCTAATTTGGGCCCATGCATGAAGGATGTGGCAGAATTCAACAGTGTTGCAGGGCCTTGCTGATGGTGGTACTATTTTCCATTACGCCTGATCTAGTCGGTGGGGGTTGTGGTGGACGATGATATTGAGGTAGAGGCTCTAAGGATGTCGTCAGCAGACGGCTGCAATGGTGATCGGATCTGGTCATAAATTTACGAACATCGTCTTTCTTCTCCACCCACGGGGATCAACGTATATTTTCTCCCGACATGGATGGCCGCGTGATTTGAGGATTGATCTATCTTTAAGTTGAAGACAATTATTTCGATAGTGCCTTTTTGTAATGTTTGTCTACTTTTTATTCCCTAGTTCTGTCGTTCGTATGGCTGTGTGCATATTGGTTATGCAGATGCCGGATGTAAACATTAAATATTTTATACTAATAAATACGCTCATTTCTAAAAAAAAACACGAGATCAAAGGAGGTGCATATCAATAAGAGGAAGGTGTCTTAGTGCCGAGATCTGGCTAGCACAAACCCGCTAGCTGGTTGACAAATGTGCGTACTCTGGGTGGATAGACAAGATATTGCCTCCCAGCTAGTTTGGGCAATATCAGCGTGGATGTGTGTATTACCTTTGTTGAAGGTGGTGCCTCCAAGCACAACTTAGGGGATGAAAATTCTAATTTGGCTGTTGGAAGGACCGTCAACATTTTTTTTGCGAAGGGAAACTCTATTAATCAAAAGAGTCAAGGTACATTCATCATGGCAATAACTTTGCCTAGGCCTGAATGAGGCCAAGTCTGGGTCCTAAGAGCAACTCCACCAGAAGCTGGAAAACCCCGCGTGCAAAAATCGCTATGCAGCGCGTGTGATCCAGTTTTAGCGCGCGCTATGCTTCTTCTTCTTCAGCGGAAGCATTAAATATGACGCGCAAAAATAGAGCCAAAATCCCCCCACCCAATAGACACGGCAAAATACAGCGCGGCGCCGACGCAAACAATTTTCACATCGCATATATGCATCAATAAAATCAAACAAATCAAAATAAATAAAACAAAAAATTGTCTAGTTATTATTATAACACAACCAAATGGTACATGAATAATACAACAAATATAGGAATTGTTTTCATAATACAACAAACAACAAATAAAAGAAGGCCTCAAAGTTGTGCCCCAAACCATTTCCACCACTCTTCGATTTAGATCTTTTTAAAGATTATTATGGGTCTTGTTGTCGCGAATGGCATGATAGGCAATGAAACGTGTCATCATGTGCTCTCTCCTATGCACTTGCGATGGCCGGCGGCTGAGAAACATACCTTGCGGCATACATTATGTCGAGCACGTAGCGTGCACCAAGTAGCGTCCCGGCTTGAGGAGGACATGGCGGCGTGCGGCCGCGGCAGCTCCGAGATGGCGGCGGCTCTGAGGCGGCCGAGGCGTGGCGGTGATGGCGCAAAAAAGAAGCGCCGCGCGGGCAGCTCGCTCCGATTCGCGCAGCGGCGAGCTCGGGGAAGGTGCGGGGAGGCGCGGCGACCGCGGATCCGCAACTACTGCGTGCAGGGAGGCAATTCCGGCGGCGCCGGTGGAATAGGGAGAGGGAAATGGGGACAGCGCGTGCGCGGGTGATTTTTCAGCGGAAGTTGGTCTTCGCGCGCGTCGCCGAGAGATAGCGCGCACTGGCCATGTGCAACAAATTTGCTGCGTCATGGAGCGCAAAATGCCGCGCGCGATTTTTTTTTAGCATGTGCAAGTTTGCAGCGGCCGCTAGGGAGAAAAAACAGCCCCGCTCGCGCGCTATATTGGTTGTTATTTTTCGCGCGCAAGGTTTTCCAACTTCTATTCTAAAGCTAGTGTGACCATAGTTTGCCAGAACATGGCTTATATTATTAAGCTCCCTACCTATGGAAATAAGTTCCATACCAATTCTAGATGCCAAGAGATGTTTAATCTCCTGAACTATATCTCTGAAAGGCGACCAATCAATATCATAGCATATCATCTCATAGCCTCTGAGCAGTCCATCTCAATCATACAAGGAGAAGTAGACCAATCCAAAGCCATGGATGTACCTTCACGACATGCTTCAAGCTCTGCTTCAAGAGGGATGCTACAGGCTTGCATGTAACGACAAACAGTTACAATGATCGAACCAGCTTCATCACGCAGCACCATCCCTGCACCTCCTGCTCCAGTAGTCGCACAGAATGAACCATCCACATTTAGCTTGACATAGCCTTCAGGTGTCTTCCTCCATGAACATACAGGGACACCACCTGACATCCTCTGTTTATTCGGCAGTACAACAACACTGTCCTAAGACACCACCGATTTCACCTTCATAGGGTCTGCATTGGGGAATTACTTGATAGTTAGGATGGACTCAAAGTAGCTGCACATAAATCTCTTGGATCTCTCAATTTCTGGTGCTGGTTTTAGATGTACGATCTCGTCAAATGCGCCATAGTGTCATGATGATCATGGCCGGAACCGTCTCAGATTTGTCTATCCGCAGGTGCAGCAGCCATTCAATGGTCTGTGTTCGACATTGGCACACTGCAACAGATCATTTTAAAGGCATCGTCTAGAAGTCTCATACTTTTCGTTGTTAATCTCTTGTCGTAGGGTTTGTAGTAGCTTTATGATAGGTTTGTGGAGCTACTGTTGGAGGCGATCAATTTTGGTAGGCTTGGGGTTTTCTTTATTTTTATTACTAGTTGATTTGTTCAGTTTGGATGTCTAGATTTTTTAAGTAATATTGAGAAATTATATTATTGTATATGGCCATGTGCATAAAATCAATGTAGAGTCCGGGTATCTCCCTTTCTAGAAAAAAATAAAAAAATCGGTGTACACACCAATTTTACATTCGTTCTAAAGGGGACCTAAACGCTTTATTGGAGGAGCCACCTGCACTTCTAGTTTGTTGTGGCGTCGCAGTCACAACGGGTAAGAGTCAATAAGTCCTGATTGGGTGGTTGATTTGGACATCTTGAAGCGGACACCATGTGGCTCGTGTGTTGCAAAGTTGTTGCTGCAATTTCGCCATATGTGTGTGGTCGAATCATCCGTATTGGAGTAGTTTATCATGCATCTAATCTCACCCATTACGCGGACGATTGAGTGCTCCACTTAATAAAAAAAGCTTATGTAATAACAAAAATAAAAGGAAAAAATGACCTGATGCTATATTATTACATTCCACCGTGCGTGGAATGCTTGGCCGTAACGCTTGCTCGTGAGTAACTTTAATTAGTGGATCGTAACAGTATTGCAACCATTGATTGGACCATCAAAGAACATTGGCCAGCTGAAAACCAGCATCTCCTTCTTTTTCTTTTGATTGATGGAAAACAAAATTGAAATTCATCCTGCTTAATACATAATCAAGACTTGCCTTCCTGTCACTACCTAAAAGTAACGGCGATTTTTCTTTAAATAATACATTTTTTTAATATTTTCTAGATCTATTACATGTTTTTAATATTTTATAAAAATAGTACTTTGTCCGCCTGGAGGAGGCCGATTGGGCTAGTCGGCCTGGAGCAAACCAACTGAGCGTCGGCCCGCGTTGGCCAATCGGCCTGGAGCAGGCCGACTGCCCACTCGGCTTGGGCCAAGCCGACTGCCCCTACTCTGCATGCATGCACTCATGTTTCATACCCAAATGCAAAAATACTCCATGCATGTTTTAAGATGGGCTTCGCATGCAATCAATCAGGGTGTGTTTGGTAGACTGGGGCAACTCAGAATCCCTATCTCCCCTCATACCTGCTGCCCTTAGACAAGCTCATCTAAGATTTTCTCACTTGTTTGGTAGCCTGGGTTTGTTGAAACAAGCTCAACTCAGATGTTGTTTGGTGGCATATGTAAGTTAAAACAAGCTGGACTCGAATTTTTTACACAGAGGTCCTTAGGATGAAAATAAAAAAGCAATCGGGTCCTTATACACAGAACGTAAAAATCAATCAGGTCCTAGCGTTCACGGGCGTCACTGGTGCTCCCCCATCGCTTCACCGGTGCTCTCCGGTCGCTTCGCTGGGCGCTGGGTGCTCTCCCGTCGATGGGGCGCTAGGAGGCGGCGGACAAGCCAAAGCTTGGGCGGTTGTGTGGCGGCACGACGAGCGGGAGCTTGAGGCGGAGACGAGCCGAAGCTTGGGGCGCTGGGAGGCGGAGCTTGGGTCAGAGACGAGGCGGCGTGGCGGGCCGGCGAGGCAGACGAGGTGGGGAGGCACGTTCGGGGACGGACACGAGGCGGGGCAGCATGGCCGATGACGGACACGAGGCGGGGCGGCGCGTCCGGAGATGGAGACGAGGCGGGGCGGCGCTGTGTGGTGCGGTGATGGAGACGAGGTGACAGTTTGCCGGGGGAGGGGCGAGGGGATTTTCGTGAGTGGGACGCGCGGAGATTTTTTCGGGGACGCAGGGCTCTCGTTTTCCGGCTGAGTTCGGCAGGGCTGACATGCGAAGCTCGAATCGGGCTTCGCATCTCGACAGGGCTGGGAGGGTGTTTTCAGTCGAGGTGGGCACTGCCCAGATGCGTTGACCGAGCTAACAAACAACAAATTTCTGGTTGAGGTGGGAATATCTAAGATGAGCTAGTCTACCAAACACGCCATCAATCAATCTGTGTTGGCCATGCATGCTTGAGCCAGTCGGCCTGCCCCAGGCCGATTGGGGCAGTCGGCCTGCCCCAGGCCGATTGGCCGACGCAGCCCAACGGGCCCACGCGCCGACGCCCAGTCGGCTTGCTCCAGGCCGATTGGCCCAATCGGCCTCCTCCAGACCGACAAAGTACTATTTTTGTAAAATCCAAAAAACGTGTAATAGATCTGAAAAATATGAAAAAAAGTGTATTATTTAAAAAAAAACGCAAAGTAACGCAACGAGTTGACTAGTATTTGCGGTTATGTCTGAACATTTTTGTCCCTTGAGATAAAACAATTCACACCAAACACATACTTTTGCTTATTCCTTTGTACATGCAATTCGTCACCGTATATACAGAAAATTAAAACCCAAATACAACATGACACACGGACATAAACACGATTAATCCATCCATGGTAAAGAATGCCCACACGAAAGCACACACACTCTGCTTCTGCTTCTGCTCTGCTGCACACCACGCACGGTCACGCCGACGAACGAAACCCACCGAGAAAGAAAGGAAGAAATTAACAACCCACTAATCGCGCCTGACCACCCTCTAATTACTATACAAACCCATGCACGGCGCCGGTCGATCGGTGTCACGCGGCGGCGTCGACGCGGGCCTTGGTGACGCCGGCGCAGGCGTCGACGAAGTCGCCGTCGATGAAGTCGGTGGAGAAGACCTGGAGCTTGTCGCCGAGGCCCTTGGCGAAGACCTCGGCGAGGAACAGCCTCGCGTAGCCATGGATGCGGCGCGTGACGGGCTTGACACACAGCACCGGGTTGTCGGCCTGCGGCGTCACCGTGTTCTCTACCCGGTAGAAGTACCGCCGGTCGGCCACGTTGGGCTGCTGCCCTAAGAACTTGAGGTTGCTCTCGAACTTGGTCTCCGGCAGGTCCGTGTCGATCCAGTTGTCCTTCAGGTACCGGGCGCTCCACAGCGGCTCGCCGTGCCCCGGCGCCGGCGACTTCCTCGGCTTCCATACGCAGATCACGCGGCGCGGGAGCAGCTCCGCGACGGTCTTCCAGAACACGCCGTCGTCCTGCCGGATGAGGTTCTCCTCCCCGAGCTGCTCCACCAGGTACTTGCCGAACTCCGGCGGGTCGTCGTGCCCGAACTCCGTGCGCACCTCCAGGACCACCAGCTCCGACGTCGTCTCGGCCAGGAACCGCTTCACGTCCGCAAGGACCACGTCCACGGAGTAGGTGGCCAGCACGCCGTGGCAGACGCGCCGCTCCTCCTGCACGCGGACGTCGATGAGGCGGCACCCCGTGGCGAGCTGCTCGTAGACGGACATCGACTGGCACTGCGCGAAGGGGCGGGTGATGAAGGGGATGCCGATCTTGTTGGTGGCCGAGTCGTGCGTGCCCGGCCACACCACCTGGTACACGCGCAGCTTCTCGGGACCCAGCTCCGACATCCACGTCTTGCGGTCGGCGGGGCGGTGGCCGGAGCCCGGGAACTCGCAGTCGCCCGACGAGGTGCACCGCGTCGCAAGGGCCTGCTTCTGGGTGGTCACCAGCTTGCGCCGCTCCACCTGCGCCGAGAAGAAGGCGCCCATGGCGTCCAGAGGGTTCTTCTTATTCTTGTCGTCCTTGCTGCTATTGGGGGAGGAAGACATGGTGGCGGGCAGCTCAGACCGCCCTATAAATAACGCCTATCTGACCTGGACCTGACGACGAGGTCGTCGTCGCCGCCTTGATCGAGCTCGATCGATGGAGCTCTCGACTGATTGATTGATGGCAAGAAAATATCACTGTGTCAGCTAGCTAGCTAGCTGTGGATGAACATGTGGAGTTGTGGTCGATTTTGTAGGAGCTGGTGGTGTGGATGGAGGGGAGGAGGAACTGAGGAACTGAAGCCGTGTTCTTAGCGTTTTTTACTAGTATCTCAGTGCTGCGTTGGTTGGTCCGACTGGCGTGTGGTGGTGGTAGAGGCAGCACGGACAAGATTTTTTCTTCTTCATTCGATTGGAGGAGAGAGATGGTAGATTGAAGATGGTGGCTCATTTCGAGGAAGATGGTGACAGGATCAATCAGGGCCAGAAGGACAATGACAGTGTGCACCATAGATCGATTTTTTTACAAATATAACCCTCTGCAATTTGCCATCGTCAAAAATACCCTCCTCGCGAAGCAAAAGCCAAAAATGCCCTAGCGGAAGGCTGAAAAGGCGACACGTGTCACCTCCCGCCACGGGGGGTGGCGGGATGTTCCTTCCGCCACAGGGGGTTGCGGGATGTTCCTTCCGCCAGGGGGAATGGCGGGATGAGGTGGGCCCCACGGTCGGGCCAGCAGGGAGGTTTGACTTGGCGCTGGCGGGAGGTTCGACTTCGCGCTCACGCTGGTGGGCCCCACGGGGTCTTTCCGCCACCGCCAAAGGCGGAAGGAACATCCCGCCACCCTCCGTGGAAAGAGGTGACACGTGTCGCCTTTTCAGCCTCCCGCCAGGGTATTTTTAGCTTTTGCGGCGTGATAGGAGTATTTTTGGCCATGGCGAATTGCAGAGGGTCATATTTGTAAAAAAATCCCATAGATCATAGCCAAGACAATGAAAGGATCAGGGACCCAAGACAATGACAGGGTACACCGTAGATTGTAGCCGCATGTGTGGTCGCCGCTTCGTGGAATAAATTGCCGGCCTGGCCTGTGATCAGAAATAATTACTATAGTTGCAACTTTGATTGGTCCGGCTTTAAGCCGTCGATAGATCGCAGTCAATGCAGCAGCGGCAGGAATGGTACAAAGGCCATGTGGTCTACTGGCAGGCACGAGTGGGCATCTACATTTGCATCTTTGATGATAACGCTTTTGCACA
This sequence comes from Avena sativa, assembly GCA_916181665.1. NCBI lineage: Eukaryota > Viridiplantae > Streptophyta > Magnoliopsida > Poales > Poaceae > Avena > Avena sativa. The sequence continues at coordinate 414,699,701 of OV702297.1, forward strand.
TAGATAAGCCCGACTTTCCGGCCGTAGACGAGAGTAACCGAGGAAACAGATTGGGGATACTGCGAATGGGACATGTAAGCTGGACCGATGAACAACTGATCGAGCGACGAGGATGGGTAAATCAATACATGTCGTAGAATTTGAACGAGTATGTAAGCTCTACTAAGCTCATCCGCAGAAAAAAAAAGGTGTAGTAAGCTGAACCAATGAAGTACTGAACCACGAAGATGGATAAAACAACAGAATTTTTAGTTTCAGACAGGTCTAAGAATTGCTAAGCCCGGCGGATTTATCTTGACCGTACGATTCTCGTCTTTTATTGCTGTTTTTTTATCGTGTGTTCCCGGTCGGCCTGCTGCAGCCTTCTCTGCTCCAACGACCGCTTCTTGCGTCCTTTGCTCGAATGACTGTTGCCGCCTCCTCTCCTCCAACTATCGGCCGGCCCGCTTCGGCCTTCTCTCCATGTCTGGTATGATCTCCGGCGACCGGCGCTTCCCCTACTACCTGCGCCTCCTCCGGCGAGCAGTGCCACTGCCGCTCTTCGTCGACGCCACTGAAGAGTATGGAAGACAAAAATCTCAACGAAATTGGTGACATGGGAGACAATAAATAGGCTAAATTGAACAGAAAAGAACGCCTGTGGCAAGAATCGCATATTGATACATATATTTTTCTTTAAAGAACACTAATTAATGTTACAGGGATGCATGCCTTAGACAATTGCAGCAGGAGAGAGAAGAGCTAAGAAAGAAGATAACGTGTGATAAGCACCGGCGTGTGTGGTGGAGGATGAAGATTTTCTTTTTTAGCTAGGTGCACACGAGTGTTGTACCACACAAAATATCATGGTGGAGTTGTGTTTGTCCTTTGCTAGATGCACACTAGTAGTTGTACCAGAAAAAACATTCTTTGTAAATTTGAGTATGATTTTGCATGGTGTCGATAAAACTGATCTGATTACCCTTTTCTCTTGTTTCAATTCCATTTTTTTGGGCCAGGGCTAGATCTGCAGCGGTGGGTGGTGTGGCAACTATGGTCTTTTGGGCATCATGGTGGTGTCGGTGGATGGTTCGCCATGAGGCGGTGGCCTGATCATCACGAAGTGTCGTCTAACTAATAGTTACCTATTCGGTAATGATGGAGTTATCCATGTGTTCACTACATAGTTATCAACCCAGTACTTATAAAGTTATTCATGTGTTTAGGATATATTATCAACACGAAGTCAATATAGTTATCATCTCGTCTAGCTAATAGTTACCCACCCAGTACTAATGGAGTTATCCATGTGTTCACTATATAGTTATCAACCTTGTACTTATAAATTTATCCATGTGTTTAGGATATAGTTATAAACACAACATTGATGCGGTTATCGATGTAGTTACTCAGTCATTTGGCTAATAGCTACTAACATTGTACTGGTTTGGTTATCTAGCTGTTTAGAGTATACTTATCATCACGGAGTGTTGTCTAGCTAATAGTTACCCATCTGGTATTGATAGAGTTATCCATGTGTTTATTATATAGTTATCAACCCAGTACTTATAAAGTTATCATGTGTTTAGAGTATATTATCACCACAAAGTCAATATAGTTATCATCTCGTCTAGCTAATAGTTACCTACCCATACTGATGAAGTTATCCATGTGTTCACTATATAGTTATCAACCCTGTACTTATAAATTTATCCATGTATTTAGGGTATAGTTATCAACACAATATTGATGCGGTTATTGATGTAGTTACTCAGTCATTTGCCTGATAGCTATCAACATTGTATGATTTGATTATCTAGATGTTTACATAAACTTATGCATTATGAGGTGGGTTAATTTACGTGCTACAATCTAGATAACGCTCGTGTTAGAGGTGAATAACTTTTGCGTTTGAAAAAGGTTATCGAATCATATAAGATGGATTCTATTTTTAAAGATCTCGACGCGGTTGGTCCAACAGTAAAAACAGATTCAAAATCAGATAAAAGGTTTGATTGATATTTTGAATTTTTGGATCACGTATTAAATCCCGTGAACATTTGTGGTTTATGCTTACCTCCACACCTTTTTTAACGTACTCTATTTATACACTAAATCAATGATTAATTAACGGAGAATGTTTGCATACACGCACATATACAGAGCGTTGAACAATTCTTTTGCCGAATTCTGCCGGATTTTGCGATTTGTAGAACATTCGCTCCTAGTGTTGCCCTAATGCAAATGATGTTAGCAATTTTATGTTTTTTCGCATGCATGCAAAAACTTATCTACACAACCTTTTTTATCCAAATGGATAACTTATGATGGATAACATACATACGAAGCACGGATAACTTATGTGTTATCGGTGGATAATTTTTAGATCCGATTTTTTTTTGTCAAAACATATCAATATATGATCTAGTTTTAAAAATCTTGACGCGACTATCCCAACAATGAAAACAGATTCTAAATCGGATAAACGATTTAGCTTATAAAATATTTTGAATTTCGGATTTTCCTATTACTTCCTACTACGTAAGCCTTTCTTGTCCTTTTGTGCTTATGGACTAAACTATTCTTAATCGACTCTGATCAGGACTAAATCAATTTTAATTAGCCCTTCATGCACATACCGACGCGTTCGGTCACGCAGAAACTCGCATGGTCAGAACTCGTGTTGTCCGGACCGCCAAATTTTGTATTTCATAGAACGTCCGCTAAGTAGCAACGTCCTAAAACAATAGCTGTCGAGTTGGACCAGGATAGAGGTCAACACCTTCACCATGCTGTGCAACGGCCACGTTTATCACAACTCAATAACAGCAAAATGAATCATCACGCATGGCAACCGGAGCTTCCTCGTAATCATCAGGCAGTGGCAGCTGGTTACTTGGTGCCATGTTATTTCGAGTGGCCATAACTAACTACATTGCCTGGAAGGCAGGAACGGGAGCGCATTGCCAGAAAGTTCAGCTCATTTCTCCCAAAAAGTTACTAATCTCAAAACAGAGCTCCATTCTCCGCACAGAATTCAGAATAACGTAGACGCAAAGGTCAATTATTAGCAAGTCAAGGACCAGCTGCCAGATAGTGTATCATACATTGTAGTAGAAATATCAATCCATTACACACACGTTGTGGCCACTGGTCAGCACAGGTGTACCAGAAGCACTCAATTCTTTTTCTAACGCAACACTGTGAGTTGGGGATATACAGACTGGAGCATGTGGCCAGGCTTGCTCGTCACCTGCCTGTAGATGATTGGCGCCAATCAATATTCTTTGCATTCGAAAATTCTCCCACGCGGAAACAATAAAAGGAAAACAAACAGGCAGATTGTTAGACGCGATATCACTATCCACCATGAAACACGAGATTTGCAGTCCCTCCATTTTTGTGGTTAATGCATCGATGGGTACCGCTATCTTGATCAAATGGCCCAACATGAAGGCTCACACTGCGACACCGAGTGAGCCACAAGAGCCTCAACATGTCATCATGCAATGTACAGGTATATTTTAACCCCAGGAAAATAGCAGAAAAGAAAAGGCAAAGATCAAACCAACCAGATCGAGGGCTATGTTGTTTCGAGTAACTTGGCTGACTACACCTTGCCAGGATGGAAGGGAACTACAGCACAATGCCAGATCCAGGGGGAGCAAACAGTTTCTTTCTAAAAAACAAAACAAAAAAGTTCAAGGCTTCAGGTTATATATTCTCCCCAAAGATATCCCTTGAAAACAAGTATAATCCCCAGAAAGATCAGAAGAACGTACCAATTGCGCTTCACGAGACGAAAAAGGATGCTTTGGGTGCTTTTTCCACCAAATCCTTTTCAGACATAGAAAATGTTCTGGTCCAACATAATGCATACCCATCTACCGGAAATGTAGAACTACTAGTATCAAGCATGAATTCGTTCCACGCGGTGGTTAGTGGTCAGCACATGTGTACCGTGCATATAATACAGACGAGCAGATTGCATGTTACTTCTTTAATAAATCCATTGTGTTATTTAGTTTCAAGAAAAAAAAACTAGATAATGACTGCCTTGGCTAGTCTCACCTGGTAGAGATTAAATAGATGTGTACCCTTTGACGCATATATGTCTGAAATAGACTGTATCAGTAGACCCCTTTTACAAATGGCACTTATTTCTTGATAGAGATGGACAACTACAAAATCATGTAATTTTGCCACGATATATGGTGCATACCTCAACATTAGCTACAGCACATTTGTTTTAAATTAGCTTCTTCACAGCTTGTTAATATATAGTTGAGTTCGGTTGTTTTTTTCCAGGTTTTTATAATTAGTTTTCTTTTTAATGATAAGCTAGCCACAATTTAACAAACAGAACCACAACAGGGCTCCAGGCGGCATTTTATTAGTCACCCAACAAAGACCCATATCTGTCTGTTTCACTTACAAGTTGCAACAAAGGCGGTGGCTGTCTAACTAGAACTCTACAATGATAAGCTATGTACCTCTGTTAGTAAATGAATTTGCACTGAATCAGGAACATCATGCTTCCAACATGGGAGCACATGATACATCAGACCCAGGCGAAGCCCAAGCTGACAAGTGCCCAAGGCTACTGGGAAAAACAGAGGTTAGCACAAAAACAAAATAAATTGTCTATCAAAAGGAGGATCGTTGGATCCAAGGGCGGTCAGTCCGTGAGATCGCGCCGCTACTGTTTGATTGTGTCCCCAAGCGTCGCCGCAAGATGCGCACGGTCGCTGATGGGCTCGATGCGAACAGTTGGGTGCAGGATATCCAGGGCGTTCTGGGCATCGCCGAGGTAGGGCAATACCTGCAGCTGTGGCAACTCATCTCCCCCACAGCCCTATCCGCGGAGCCCGATAAACTTATCTGGAAGTGGACGTCGAGTGGAGAGTACTCCGCCAAATCGGCATACCTCGCCGCCTTCCACGGCTCTACCTGCTCGGCGTCCTGGAAGCTCATATGGAAGACTTGGGAACCCAACCGAGTCAAGATTTTTCACTAGCTCGCCGATATGGATCGCTGCTGGACCGCGGAGCGACTCGCCAGGAGACAGCTTCAGCATCATCCGCGTTGACTGCTCTGCGACCAGGCAATGGAGACAATGCAGCATCTCACTACCGGCTTCCCTTTCTCTCACCAAGTCTGGCATGAGACCCTGGCCTGGATGCGCCTGACTTGCTCCCCGCCGGCCCAGGAGAGCTCGCTCTTCGAATGGTGGACTGGCGGAACTCCCCGAAGTCCATGCATAGAGGGCTGGCCTCGATAGCTCTTCTCGTCCCTTGGATGTATGGAAGCATCGCAACGATTGCGTTTTCGATAGAGCGCAGCCCTCCACATCGGCGCTGATCGCCAAGATCAAGGACGAGGCGGCTGCTTGGATCCTGGCAGGAGCGAAAGGACTTAGCGACATAGTGCCGACGACTTGGGATGTGCACTAGAGCGCTCCCCTTGGATGTGTGTGGGTTCCGGGTTAACCTCTTAGGAGGCTTGTAATTGAACTCTATCTTTTCAATATAATGAAACGCAAAGGCTTTTTGCGTTTTCTCAAAAAAAAAAAGGATCAATAGTACTCCCTCCGTCCTGAAATAAGTGACTTGAATTTGTCTAGATTCGCATATATCTAATACTAAAATGCGTCTAGATACATCCGATCTAGACAAATCCAAGGCACTTATTTCAGGACGGAGGGAGTAGCAAACTGCTGATATTACTTACAGCCAGGGCTGAAAGAAGTCCTTTGACCTACACGGTGTCATGCAAGTGACACGTACTTTGCCCCCAAGAACAAAAAAAAAAGAATCATCAGGTCAACCAGAGATGCCCTGCAATCATCTGGGAATGGTAGTCGGTTACTCGGTGCTATGTTGTTTCGAGTAATTCAGCTGACCACACCTGGTGCATGGGTGCAGCACCGTAACATCGCTGGGCTGGAGGGAACTATAGCATGATCCCAGATCGAGACAGAGCAAACAGTTTCTTTCAAAAAACAAATGTCCACAACTTTAGTCATATCCGCCAAAATATCTCTCGGAAACAAAGTTATATTTCCATTAAAGAAATCAGAATAACATATAGGTGCAGCTACCATATACCCATATTGCGCTTCACGAGACGAAAAGGATGCTTGGGTGCTTTTAAAATGGTAAGCTCCATCAAATCTTTTTTGGACATATTATAAAATTCTCTTGGCCCAACATGTAACATACCCATATACTGGAAATGCCGCGCTATCAACATTCCACGCGGTGGTTAGTGGTCAGAAACAGGTGTATCAGGCATATTATACAGATGAGCAGATTGCTTGTTACTTCTTTAATAAATCCTTCAATGTTATTATTTCTTTATAATAAGAATTAAGAAACTAAATAGCGCCTGCCTTGGCATGCCACCTGGTGGAGATTAAATTGATACGTATCCTTTGATGCACATGTGTCAGAAATAGACTGTATCAGTAGACCCCCTTCACAAATGGCACTTATTTCTTGATAGAGATGCACAACAGCAAGACTATATAATACTGATGCCATTTAGGTGCGCACCTCCAACATTAGCAACAGCACAATTATTTTGAATTAGCTACATCACAACTCATTGATATATAATTGAGATCAGTTGATTTTTCCAGGTTTTTATGCCATGAGTTTTCAAAGATAAGCTAGCCAGATTTCAACAAAAGGCCACAAGAGGGCTCCAAGTGGCATTTTATTAGTCACCCAACAGAGACCCATATTTTGTCTGTTTCACTTACAAGTTACAACAATGGCGGAGGGTACTGGGTACAGTGGCTGTCTAATTAGACTCTAAAAAGGATAAACTATGTACCTCTGTTAGTACACGAATTTGCACCGAATCAGGATCATCTTGCTTCCAACCTGAGAGCAGGTGATACGTCAGACACACGGGGAAGCCCAAGCTGAAAGGTGTCCAGGGCTACTGGGGGATAACAGAGGTTAGCACAAAAACAAACTAAACTGTCTAACAAGTGTCTAGGGCAGCAGGCCTACTGGGTATAATCGGTAACTCTCAATCAAATGGCCCAAAATGAAGGCTCACACACTGTGACACACGGTCAGCCACAAGAGCGTCAGCATGCCATGCAATGGACACCGTACGTTTACCCCCCAAGAACAAAAAAAGAATCATCAGGTCAACCAGAGATGCCCTGTAATCATCTGGAAACAGAGGTCGGTTACTCAGTGCTATGTTGTTTCAAGTAATTCAGCTGATCAGGCCTGGTGCATAGGTGCAGCACCGTAGCATTGCCAAAGGATGGAGGGAACTGTAGCACGATGCCAGACTGCGACAGAACAAACAGTTCCTTTCCCAAAACAAAAATGTTCACAACTTCAGGTAATATCCCCCAAAAACATCTCTCAGAGACAAGAGTTATATTCCACAGAAAGAATTCAGAATAATGTATATGCAAATGCCAAATACTAGTAGAAGTAGCACAGCTACCAGATATTCAAAATTGCACTTCATGAGACGGAAAAGATGATTGGGTGCTTTTAATTGGTAAGGTCCATCAAATCCTTTTTGGACATACCATAAAAATATTTTAGTCCAACATGTCCATATACTGGAAATGTAGCATCAACCTTGATTTTAATAAACCCCATATGGTAATATTTTTTAAAATAACAATTCAGAAACCCATATAGAGCCTGCCTTGGAATGCCACCAGGTGGAGAACAAATAGAGATGCATCCTTTGATGCATACACGTCTGAAATACACTGTATCAGTAGACCACCATCACAAATAGCACTTATATTTCTTGATAGAGATGGACAACAGCAACACTATAATACTGGCACGATTTAGGTGCATACTTCCAGCATTAGCTACAGCATGATTGTTTTGAATTAGCTACATCACAAAATATTAGTAATATATAATTTAGCTCAGTTGATTTCTCCAGGTTTTAAATGTAATTAGTTTTCAAAGATAAACTAGCCACGATTCAAGTGGAATTTTATTAGCCCCCCAACAGAGACCCATATTTTGTCTGTTTGACTTACAAGTTACAACAACGGCGGAGGGTGCTGGATACAACGCCATCTAACTTGAACTATACAAGGATTTACTATGTACCTCTGTTAGTAAACCAATTCACACTGAATCAGGACCATGTTGCTTCCAACATGAGAGCAGGTGATACATCAGACTCACGCGAAATCCAGCTTGACAAGTGTCTAGGGCTACTGGAAAAAAACAGAGGTTAGCACGAAAACAAACAAAAAATGTCGAACAAAAGCATCAACAGTAGCAAAATGCTGATATTACTTACAGCAGGGGCTGAAAGAAGTCCTTTGACCTGCACGGTGGAAGTAACAAATGACGAACAAAAAGAGTCATTGCCGCTTCCCTTTAGATTTTACAGAGGCCCACTGAAAGTGATTGCAGTTAGCTTCTGGATTTGATGAAGGTCCCTGCAAATATAGGAACATGGTGGTCACATCACAATATCAATGCTTTACATCCTTCCACAGAAATGCTTTCAAATATGCACAGCCTATTATGGCTGTTCCTCTTATATGTGCTGAGTAGCAAACTCTGAAGTTAAAGTACCTGAGCACGGGCACAGACATAGAATTGGCGACCGATGTTGGAGCCCTTCTTCACAGACCTTGGAATGCAAGGTTCACAATGCCCTTTGCAAAGTGGAATGCTCATCTTCATTCTCTGATGTATTCTTTGCCACTCAAGCATTGCAACGTTACACTTATCAGTTGAAAGTGAACATGATACAGGGTTATCCTGATCTTCTTCAGCTGCAGCTGTACACTGGATGTTTTCCGGCAGACTGTCATCTTTCGGATAACACAATTCATCCATACTAGGTACTGTATCTACTGAACCAACTAAGCTATTGATATTGGCATCCCCTGCCCTCGGCTCTGGCCTTCGAAAAAATGACTTGATTGTTGGCTGTGAGGATAAGTTATGTTTGGTCTTCTTGTTTGACATAGACTTGATGCCAGATAAAGAAGCTTTCATACCATGCTGTGACAGGAATGTTGCATTACTATTTTGGGAGTTGCCGCTTGAACCTTCATTAATCCAATGATCAAGATTCCTCCCCTTACACGTCGGACTAGGAAGGTTACCACCCCCAGAAAACTCAGTTATACCAATTGGCAATTCTTCCTTGGATAAACTTTTGCTCTCCAGGCCATCACTACAACAGCTTTCATTTGCTCTATCTTGGGACATATTTAAACCTGTGACATCTTCAACTTCACAAATTTTTCCTTTACTGAGGAATGATACTGCAAGTTGGAGTAACACAATTGGTCAGAACTAGGTATGGTGTAGAAACTAGAAATTCTAATCAACATACTCTAACAACTCAAAACTCAATGGTGAATAGTATGGAAGTTATTTTGCATAAATACTCTTTCTCTTTTCAATTGAAGTTGTTTTTTTTACGGGTGTTAACATGCATATTTAGTATGGTGAATAGTATGGAAGTAATTCTCTTTTCAATTGAAGTTGTTAACATGCATATGTACACTTGTTCTATAGCATGTTTAGTAAGAGTGTCCAACCAAGGAGAGAATTACTCCATGTGAATATAAAAATACAGACAGTTAATTATTAAAAATAAGGAAGGAAATTTAGATCTTGTCAGTTGTTTAAACAGTAAAACAACTAAAAAGAGTGTTCACAAGTAACAAAATAGAGGAATCTAATGGGAAGCCAAGTCATATAGTAGTTCACCAAGTTTGGCTACGTTAGAAGAATGACAATACAATACCCTGGTTTCAGCTTGTATACTGGAGGGATCAAAGTCAAGTTATGGCATGGCAAATGTTCCAGAACATAAATATTGCTCACCTATACTCTGTTGCCGTCCACGGATTTCTGGGAGATATCTTGCAGCTGATGATGGGGTATTATGGACTGGAAGTTCAGGCATTCCATTCAATATAATATAAACTGGAATATGATCGGATCCTTCTAGCTTAATACTTCTCCCTCCTTTCCACCTGTTGACAATGTAACAGTAAGCAAATCTTGTATGTTATCCACTTTGCTCTCTGAAAAGAAATGTTTTCACCCTTCTTTACTTTGAGATATTTTCCGAATCCCCTCTTCTAAAATGATTCATTATCTCACAATCCTCCACATGACAGTGGAAAATGCTATGGTCTTCCATAGAATTGCAATGATGGAAACAGGCACCAGAAACAAGAATGTGATCTATTCTAGAACCATAATTGTATTCTTCAGCTCCAACTTTTTGATTAAAACAAGTATAAGCTCCGGTCCTGCATTAAATAAATGCAGCAAGCATACAATACAGGGTTAGTAAGTAATTCTCGTGGGTGTAGTGCTTACATTTCGGGTGCATTTGTTTACAAAATAATGAAATATGCACTTGCATGGGCATGGACCAACTAGTGTAACAAAGTGATGAAACCACGAGTAGAATAGGTTGGAGTAGCACATACGTAAGCAAGGAAATAAAGTGGACTTGCAATACCTTTCAGGGTGTTTTGATCTGAAAGCATCAAAAAAGGGACCACCATTTTCTTTTAGCAAGGACCTCAGCCATTCCCGAAACCTTGTATTAGGGAGAGGATATGAACCAACTATTGTTATTACTGAGTGATTTCATGATTAAATTAACTTTCAAGAGAACATACAAGTGCATTCATCATAAATTGAAAGTTCAGTCGTAACATTAATTTGAAGCCTGACTGTAAACCGGTGTCATAAACAATTTCTAGTTTTGTAATGAGCTTGAAGCCTTCACACAACAAGGTAAATAAAGTTATTACGAGAGAAACGAAAGAAATATAAGCCGGCTATTGAAAAGGGATCATACTAATGCATTCATCAAAAGTTGAAGGTCTACTGCAAACCATTAGTTAAATTAGTTTGAAGCCCAACTGTTGATATAGGTCAGATGGGACTCCAGTTGAAATGTCTCATAATTCCTTCCTGTTGCTGTCTCTATTCATACATAAAAACATATATAGGGGCCTCCCCTGAAGATTTCCAAGTCAAAAAGTATATATCTCATAATAATTTTGTGAGACACGGTTGTTTTTCATGCTTTAACCAATTTAATCACCCTATCTTAAAACAGCTCTTGAACAAAAATAGCACCCAGCAACAGGTATTTTAGTGAATTTTACACTAACACAGAGAAAAACATCACCAGACCATATACAACATTTTCTTATAAAACAAGTGGGGGAACCAGTTGACATTTTTACAGAAACCTATTTGCTTAATTTTCTTCATTCAAATTATGCCGCTCAGCAAACCTTTCTCTGCACAATCCACTGGTGCAAAAGAGTTGCAATAAAAAGGAAAAGGAAAGGAGCTTACATTTGCTTCTCGAATCCAGGAGGGGCATCACACCTGTCTATAGAACGAGGAGCAATATTCAGATCTCCAACAACAAAAACTCTTTTTCCCAGAGCCAATAGACATTCCCATCGTTTCTGGAAGATTGTAGGAAGATGAAGACAGTTTAAGAGAAGCCATTAACTAACCTAACAAGATAGTAGCTTAAAACCAGTACTATACTAAGTAAGATGTACATAAGTACCTGCAATATCTTGTAAAATAGTAGCTTAAAACGAACTCGTTCTTCATCATCTTCGCCAATGGCTGGGCCATATAGATTAAATAGAACTACAGAAATGATGAAGTGGATTTCATCACATACAGATAACAAAAATCAAATGGGGAGAAAAGAACATTGACGTAATATAAGGAAGTCATATAGTCCTCCTTTCCAGGCAAGCAGCTTACCAAAATGTCCATGGTCAGTGATGATACATCGGCCCTCATTGTCCAGCCTGAGCAGCTCCTCCCTTGTTATTTCACCAAGACCTTCCTCTTCCACAGGCATTTGAAGATTAAAATCCCCAATAGTTTCACTGTCTTTTGCAGAGCCCTGCAGTCCAGCAAAGCCTTCTTCAGCTGCTACCGGCAACGCAACTTCCTGACTGGAGAATGCTGATGTTACCCGGCAAAATGTTGCAACACCTACAATGCATAAATTAATCAAGAAAAGCGGATAAAGCATTCAGAATGACTTCACTGACCAACAAAATGTCACATGGGAGACGGAGACTAGGAAACCCCAAACCACAAACCAACCGATCAGAATATTCGGATGAATCAGAATACCGTGGGTTCAAAGTAACTCACCGGAGTACGCTCCACGCCCCCTCGAAGTACGATTGCACGAAATAAAAGCCTCGTATCCCTCGGCCATTATGACGTCCCCAGACAAGTCCTGCCTCGACAACTTCGTCTCCTAAATACAACAAACATCCATACGTCAGCTGAAACGAGTCGCGTGCCTAACCCCACTTCATCTAGTAACTGAACCATGTGTATCAATTAGCACAAATCAAGAAGCAATTGTTCGTGGTACAACACAAACATGGTGAATCCGCACTTGATGGAGCATAAACAGTACAATCGATTGCGTAATTCGGAACGAACTGTAGACTGTAGTGAGTGAAGTAGTAACATTTGGCTGGTGACCACAGGCAGCTAAGAGCTAGGGTTCAGACACATGGTACCCAGTTTAAATGGCAGATCAGGCATACGAGATTGGCTAGTGGGAAGGAAGGGATCAACGACCGGTCGGACCTGGAAGCAGATGATGTCGGCATCGAGGGCGTCGAGGAGGCGGCGGAGCGAGCCGTGCTGCGCCACCCGCGGCCGCAACCCGTTCACGTTGTACGTCACTATCTTCACCATCCCCGCCGCTGGGTGGCCGAGGCTGCAGGCCTCGAGCGGGACGCTTGGCGCTCCTCACCCACGGGGGCGACGAGATGGCCGGTGCCGCCGTGCGCCCGTGCCGGTGAGGTCGTGCGGTGTGCAGGCGAAATGTCCTGTCCCAGCCCGCGCCGGCGGCCCGGCGGCGGCAGTAAGCCCAATCCAGTGGACAGCTTAGGCTTACGCGTCGCCTAGTCTTGGGAGCGAACACAAGGCTGAGACTTGGGCCCAGTGAGCTTCATCTGGCCCTTGCTCTGTTTTTCTTTTGGCATTGAACACCCCAACACGCCAAAAAAAAAACATGCAGACAAAACAAAGTTCAAAGAACGAACACATTTTGGAAAATGCAATCATGTGAGAATTTTTCTTCTGAAAACGTAATAAATTTTAGTAATTTAGGATTTGTGTAAGCTAATATGCAACTTCAATAACTTTTTAAAGTAGAATTCAAAGGATGAAAAATGTTAGTTATATTGCCAATGCTTGTTTTCAATCATCGTAGTTTATGAGTGTGTAAGTAATGTACTAAAATGGAATACTATGTAATAATTTCATGAAAAAACAAATATAACTATTCTCTCTCGAATCAGGCTCGCGCCCCGCTTTATATATAAAGCAAAATCCAAGTACATAACCGGACATATAACCCACACGGCCGAAGCCAAAGCAAAAACAGAAACAAGTCGAAAGAACGCTGGGGCCACAGCACATCAATGCCCAAGACGAAAAGGCAAAAAAGGAGGGGGGGGCAAGAAAGGCGGCGGCCAACATGGCGGGCATCATGGCAAAGGGAGCTAGGGGGAGCATGGGCCGCAGACGACGGCGCCGTGAAGGGGAGCGCCGCAGCACGTAGCGCCTGAAGCGAAGACTCGAACCCGGCTCGGTCACGCGGGCGCACCAGGGGGACCACTGCTGGAGAAAGGCAAGCAAAGTAAAAACAGAGTCAGACGCCCGGGTGGGGAAAATCCGTTCGATCACCATCTTGTTGCGCACATTCCATAGCGTCCAAGCTAGCGCAGCGAAGAGGAGCCAGAAGAGGCGGCGCCCTCCTCCGGTCCGGTTTGCCTGAGCCTGCAGGAACTCTCCCAGTTCCTGTGCCTGCTAAGCCGGGCCTAGAGCCTCGCGAACAAAACTCCATAAGAACTGTGCCGCGGAGCACGAGAACATAATATGAGCGCACGACTCCGGTGTCCCACATATGGGGCAGCGGCCGTCGTCGGGACCGTTACGCTTGGAGACTTCCACCCCCGAGGGAAAGCGGTCCCGGAGATGTTGCCAGACGAAGATACAAATGCTAAGGGGCAGGGGGGCTATCCAAAGGGGGCCCGACCACGACCTCTCCGGGCCCTGAAAGAGGGCCTTATAGGCCAAGCTCATCGAGAACTCCCTAAAGGGGAGGAGCAGCCATGTGGCCGCATCTTTCTCCTCGGAGAGCGAGGCGGGCAAGGACCCCATCAGGCTCTGGAACTCGCTCGTCTCCACCACGTTGAAGACGCGGCGGAACAGGAGGTTCCAGCTACCATCCCGGAAATTCTCTGCGATAAGCGCCGCCGGGGAGGCCGAGATAGCAAAGAGTGCGGGGAAGTGGATCCCTAGTGGCACCGGGAGCAGCCAAGGGTCGATCCAGAAGCGGGTCCCCTGACCGTCCCCAGCCACGAAAGAGATCCCACGGCCAATGTAGTGCTTAATGTCCTGGATAGCTCTCCAGAACTGAGACCCCTCCCGCCGCTCGCATGCCAAGAGAGGCCGACCGTGGAGGTATTTAGCCTTGATCAGCTGAAGCCACAGACCCCCGTCGTCCCTCAAGATGCGCCACACCCACTTCAACATTAGGGCCACACTGAAGCGCCGGGAGTCCAAGATACCTATGCCCCCAAAACATTTGGGGGCGCAAACGTCCGCCCACTTTACCATATGGTATCTCTGGTGACCGTCCCGAGCTACCCAAAAGAATCACGACAACTCCTTAGCAAAGTCGGCATGGACTCCCTCGGGCAGCAGGTAGAGTCCCATCTGATACATGGGAAGACTCGAGAGGCAGGAATTGATTAAGACCGTTTTTCTCCCCTTCGACGTGAGGCGCGCGCGCCAAGGCTCCGCCCTGGAGCGCACACGCGTCACCAGGGGAGTGAGGTCCTTGATCAACACCCTGGACTCTCGCATAGGGAACCCTAAGTAGGTAATGGGGAACTCCACCAAGCAGCAGTTGAGGTTGTCAGCAATCCGCTGCCGATCGACGTCGTCAAAGCCTAGGACCATGACCTTGCTCTTGTCGAAGTTGATCGAGAGCCCTGACATGGTCTCGAAGCAAAGCAGCAGGAACTTCAAATTATGAATGTCGAGGTCCGAACCCTGAACCATGATCAAGGTATCATCCGCGTACTGCAGATGAGAAATACCCCCTCCCAGGATCAGATGCCCTACCACACCCGTGATGTGGCCAGCGAGTTTGGCTCTATCCAAAATCTCTGCAAGGGCATCCACCGCGGCGTTAAAGAGGAGGGGGAGATCGGGTCCCCTTGCCTCACCCCACAAGATGGGGTAAAGTAGGGGCCAATCTCCCCATTGATGTTGATCGCCGTCCTCCCACTCATCACAAACTGCATAATCCAGCAAATCATACGGTCATCAAACCCCCTCCTTTCCAGGACAAGTCGCAGAAACCTCCAGTCCAACCTATCGTAGGCTTTCTGGAAGTCCAACTTGAGAAACACTGCTTTCTGATGACGTGACTTGACCTCATGAATGATCTCATGCAGGGCAAGGACGTCATCATGAATGAGGCGTCCTTTCAATAAAGCGAACTGGAGGGGGTGGGTGAGCCTCTCTAGCACAGGAGCTAGCCGGAGAGCGCAGACCTTCGCAAAGAGATGCTGGATTACATTGATCACTGTTATGGGGCGGAATTGGCGGATATCGGTGGCCCCAACTACCTTGGGGATCAGCGTAATCACACCAAAGTTCAGACGCGACATCACCAGGGTCCCTGTGTAGAGCTCCTGGAACATTCGCATGATCACCGGCTGGACCTGGCCCCAGAAAGCCTGCAGGAAACTAACCGGCAGGCCATCGGGGCCAGGGCGGCCGACCCCGTCTTCATAGACTTTAGGGCTGCCGACACCTCCTCAGCGAGAAATGGGCGAGTCAGGTCCGCGTTCTCAGCCGGGGTGACCAGCGCCCCACCTGTCCAGAAGTCAGGCGCAAGCGAGATGCCTGAGGGATCGGCCGCAGAGAAGAGGGCTTTGTAGAAGGAATAAATATGGGAGGAGAGCGCCTGCGGGGAGTCCAAGAGGGCCCCCCCTCCCAGAGGCAGGGGATCGAGCACTTCCTCCTCCGTCCATTCGCTATGGCATGGAAGTAGGCCGTGTTCGATTTCCCCTGGACCGTCCAATTCTGGCGACTCCGTTGACGCCAGAACGCCTCCTCGCCCCTGTAGATCTCCATAATGGAGGTCTCCAGGGAATATCTATGGGACCAGGCCTCAGCTGACAGGCCAACAAGGTCAGCCTCCCGGTCTAAGTCCTGAATCTCCCGCAAGATGGAGTCCTTTTGGGCTCAGAGCTCCGCCCCCAGGTTGGTGCCCCATCCGCGCATGAACTGGCGGGACACCTTAGTGCAGTGGTGCCAGATATCCACCACAGAGTGCGCCCGGGAGGAGAGGAGGCCGCCATCAGCCACCTGGCCCGAACTGCCTCCACGAATCCCTGCTTCTGAAGCCAAAAGGACTCAAAGTGGAAGCGGTTCAGTCTAGGCGGGCTGCCCCCTCCCGAGGAGAGAAGGAGGGGGGTATGGTCGGAGCCAATCCGCGTGACAGCCCTCAGTGAGCAGAGCGGGAACATCACCTCCCAATCCACAGAGACAAAGGCACGGTCGAGGATGCTGCGAATCGGGGCAAGCTGTTTATTGGTCCACGTGTACCTAGCTCCCACCCGCGCGATCTCACGAAGAGCAAGATCCGCGATGCAGTCATTAAACATCCGCATACTAGGGAGATCCATGTTCGCCGAGCTCTTGCCCTCTGTCGCGTGGATGAGGTTGAAATCCCCGGACACGACCACCGGGATCTCAGCCCGCTCCACTTTCAGCTTAAGCTCGAGCAGGAACTCAGCGGATCTCCTATGGTCCGCGGGGCCATAGACAATGACCATTTCCCATTTGAAACGGGTTTGTCTATGGGTAAGGGACATGCTCACAAAGAAGTCCCCGCGGTCCATATCATCCACCTCAAAGGTATCCTCCTTGACCCCAAGGAAGATGCCTCCCGAGTGGCCATTAGCCGGGAGCCAGGTCTAGCAGAACTTGTGGCGAGACAGACCCTCAAGCTCAGCAATAGAGAAGTCCTGGCGGATTGTCTCCTGAAGGCCGACAATATTCGGCGCTTCCAAGCGAATATACTCCTTGATCTGCCGGCGGCGACCTTCGTGCCCGAACCCCGGGATGTTCCAGATGAACGCCCGGAAGGCCCGGATGAGGTCCATATGGGACCTCAAGCCTCGGGGGCCCCCTTGGCGGGGGCCGAAAGAGCACGACCGGTCCGGGGACGGGAAGCGGCGGCCTTGGGAGGTCTACCCCGAGGCCTACCCCTAGGGGCACGCTCCAGGGTCACCTCCACTCCATCAGGGGCGGGAGGGGGATCCCTGCTGGGGCCAGGTCCAGAGGGCCCAGCCTCGGCCAGGATCTGGGCGCGTTCACGCTCCCGAGCATCGCGAGCTCGGGCCACAACGATCGCACCTGCATACCTCTCCCGCGCCTTAATGGCAGCTAGCTGCTCAACCCGTGGTCCCTTCTCACCACGAAACACGATACCACAATCATCCGCCACTTCCCCCAGGTGGGCAAGCGACACCTCAGACAAGACACAGAAAGAAGAACCAGGAGCACCAGAAGGGCCAGGGTCAGGGGGGCGGGAAGAGGAGGCAGATGAAGTACCTGAGATATCATCACGCGCCACGACACGAAGGGCGGCCCGCTCGGCCACCGTCGGCTCCGGGCCAGAGAGACCAGCCCGCGCACCTGCGAGGCGGACACTGTGGCGGGATGGCGGCAGAGGAGGAGGCCTGGGTGTCTTAGCCTGACGTGGCTTCAGGCCACCCCCAGGGAGCATAGGCCCACGTCTCCAGGGGCCATCGCCGCGGGTTCCGGAGTATCCGGAGCAAGGGAGTAGCAGACCATCCCCGGGGAACGAGGGGACTGGGGAGAGCAGACTACCAGCCCCACACTCCCTGAAGTGTCCTCATCCGAGGACAGCAGTGCCGCAGGAGGGGCGACAGGGGTCAGGCCCACATCCGCGCCAAGGTTGGAGCCGTACTGGGAGATGGGGAGGCCGATGGAGAACGACGGGTCGGAGCGGAAGCAGCGGGGAACATCGACCGGGGCCAGCTTGGCCGGGGCGCTCAGCGACAGAGAGGGGAGCCCCGGGGAAGAGGAAGCACGGAGGAGGGCTACGGGCCCCCCGGCGTCGCCCTTCTGAGGCAGGGCCGGCGCAGGAGGCAAGGCGTCGGTGGTCAGTGGAGACGCGGGGTCGGACCCAGAGTCGTTGTCATCCGAGCCCCCGCCCCTACCCTCATCCCCGCGCCCAGTATCGTCGGTGGCGGGGGCCGGGGACAGAGGGGGGGAGGGAGCTCCTCCAGGGACCGACAACTCCTCGTCGAGCTCCACCAGGAGGTCCTGGCCCACCCGGTCGAAGAACACGCGAGGGGGGGCGACCGGGAACACGGAGATCGCTGGGCAGAGCAAGCGAAGGCGAATCGGCCCGAGGCCCGGGAGGGAGCTCATGTCTAACTCCGTGAGTTTGCCCACCGCCTGAGACACCAGGGCCACCACCTCAGGCCGCCGGGCCTCGTGAGGAAGCCCCGACAGCCGCACCCAGACCTCCGAGAGAGTAGCCACAGTCTCCTGCGCGGCGGAGGAGGGCTGGATGGACACCCGCAGCTGGTGAAGCGGCAGAGTGAAGGACGAGCCACAAGTGCACATGCGCAGGATTGCCACCTAGGGGAAGTGAACCGCGAACTCAGACGCCGAGACCCGGTGGACTGCCAGGGGTGTCCTGGCAGGACCACGCGGAGCTCCTCCTGGATCAGATCCTCCGTTACTACCAGCCCCGGGGGGAGGGCCTGGTCAGGGAGGATCGACACCATGGCCAGGGTCTCCGACACAGTCATCTGCACGCCGCCCATGTCAATGACGAAGAACCCACCATCCACCCCATGGCCATAGTACTCCAGGGCCTCCCTGCGCAGGGGGATAGCAGCCGCGGGCAGCACATCGGGGCGTCCCGCAGTCGCGGCCCTAGGGTGCGGCCCCAGAACACCAGGGGCAGCGGTGACCACCGTCGAGGGATCAGCCGACGGAGCCGACACCACCTTCTTCTTCTTCTTGGATTTACGCTTATTCTTCTTGGGCGCCGATGACTCGGCAATATCCCTGTCCCGGCGTCCCGCCGCGCCCACGGGAGGCAGGCCAGGAGCCCGGCCATCCCGCCATGACGGCGCGTACGCCCGACTCCCGCCTGGCCTCGGCAGGAGGGCCGCATCCCTGGAATGGAGTGCTGCCGCTCGCAGGTGCTCCTCCCGTGCCAGGTCTGGCCGCGGGGAAGGCGAGCGGGGGGCCTCCTCCAACCTCCGGCGAGCCCGAGGAGGCGAGCAAGAAGGGTGACGGGGCGGCTGTGGGGGAGCCCTCCACCCGGGGTGTCGGTAGGTACCAGCATGGCCCCGAGCTGTGTAGGGGTTCGTAGCATGGAAAACAAAAAATTTCTACTGCATGCAAACAAACAAGCCAAGATCTATCTACTAGATTGTAGCAACGAGTCGATAGAGGAACTCACCCTCGAAGATTCCAAAGCGGTTAACGAGAGCAGATTCTCGTGGGTGATGTAGTCGTACACTTGCCGATCTCAAGATCGCGTAGACGATCCTTCCAGCGCTGCGTTCCGGCAGCGCTTCCGCAGTCGGTCACACGTTCGGTGCTCGACGAAGACCTTCCTCTCCCTTGTTCCAGCAGGCAGCGGAGGTTGTAGCACTCTCCTCGTGATTCAGGCAGCACGACGGCGTGGTACCGGAAGTAGAGGGGAGATCTCGCAGGGCTTCGCCTTAAGCCGGAGCGAGTATGGTGGACTATGAGAGAGCCTTGGTGATCTAGGGTTTAGACACACCAATTAGAAGGGGCTAAACCGAAGGCTAGGACCATTCCGGATCTCCTCGTGATATCCCAGATCCCATCCGAGACTCCGAACAACATTCGGTCTCTTACTCATCATTCCATAACTACTCAACAACATCGAATCCTTAAGTGTGTCTCCCTACGGTTCGTGAATTATGTGGACATGATCGAGACACTTCTCCGATCAATAACCAATAGAGGAATCTGGAAATTCATATGGCTCCCACATATTTCTACGATTACTTTGCGATCGAATGAACCACTTACATACGATACCAATTTCCCTTTGTCTCACGATAGTTTACTTATCCGAGGTTATGATCGTCGGTATCTCTGCATACCTAGTTCAACCTCGTTACTGATAAGTACTCTTTTCTCGTTCCCGTGGTATGTGATCCCTTGTGAGCCAGTCACATGCTTGCAAGCTAATTGGATGACATTCCACCGAGAGGGCCCAGAGTATATCTATCCGTCATATGGATGGACAAATCCCACTCTTGATCCATGTGTCTCAACCAATACTTTCCGAACACTCAATGCCACCTTTATAGCCACCCTGTTACGGTGTGGTGTATGATGTCATCAAAGCATCCTTCCGGTAAAGGTGATATGCATGATCTCATGGTCGAAGGAATTAGGTTACTATGTATCAGAAAGCTTATAGCAAATGAACTATATTAAATGACTTGATCTTTATGCTATGCTTAACTATAGGAGTATGTCCATCACATCATTCTCCTAATGATATGACCCTGTTGTTAATAACATCTCTATGTTCATGATCAGAAACCATGATCATATATTAACCAACAAGCTAGTTTAACAAGAGGCTTTACTAGGGACTCTTTTATGTTTACAAATCACACAAGTATTAATGTTTCCGGTTAATACAATTATAGCATGGTATGTAAACATTTATCATAAGTATGAAGATATGATAATAACCACTTTATTATTGCCTCTTGGGCATATCTCCAACAGTCTCCCACTTGCACTAGAGTCAATAATCTAGTTTCAAACCTTTGTGTATTCAACACCTATGGCTTTACGGTGTTGTATGTACACGATTGCTAGTGGCCAACTGATCTCCGGATCTGACACTTTCAGGTCCGTGTGTAATTGCATGTCTTTGCGTCTCTACGCATCACTCATTCTCTAATGAGATGGCTTCGTACAAATTTGGTCCTTTGGTGTGACCTTTAGTTCTTTGGGGTTAAAACATGTTGATAATATTGTCGTACAATATATCTTCATAGTACTATCCCACTGTGAACTACACCTAGTTTGATAACAAACTACTTGACACAAATGCCCTCTTTTGCTGCTATATTAGCAGTTATATACTTAGCCTTTTGTTGTAGTATCTGTCACAATGTCTTAACTTTGGAACTCATCCAAATCCATTATGGAACTTACTTTCCATTATATTATGCCACCCTTAGTTTAGATTGAGATAAGCTTAATTTGTACTTTGTGACAAAACTAGTATTAATGTAGTACTTTTACAATGAACAAACCATCTATTTGTCACTTCCACAAATAATATACTCTTAGTTCTTCCAAAAGATCATAAGAATATCCTTACTATTGTCCAATGATCATCTTATGAATCATTCTGGTATATGCTCATAACATTTAGAGCATAGGACATATCTGGATTTGTACATATCACAGTATGATTGATATAAATACTCTTTGTGATTTCATACATCAAGTATCAATCTATACTTGAATCTTTGTTTCACTTACCAAGTGTCAATACACTTGAATATATCATCAATATTGAACTCATTCAATCCTTTCTGTGTGACAAGAGCCTTTCTTGTAGTTTCTATATTGAACTCATTCAATACATCATCTATGTACTTTCGGCATAACCATATTAGCGTCTATTGATGCCAAATATTTGGGTTTTGCCTAAGTCTTTCATCGGGATGAAATTCTTAATATGTGTTAATAAAAGATACATCATTTCTAATCAACAATATGTCTTCCACATAATGTATTAGAAACATGTCTTAGCGCTCCCACTTAATTTCTTGCAAATGCAAGCATCTTCATTGTCTCTGATGAAATTAAACATTTTTAACAGTTCCATCATATTGAAGATTCCAACTCCGCGATACTCACTTCAACCATTGAAGTTTGCATATGCTTTTAGCATCTTTTGAATTAACAAAACCCTATGGACCGTGTTACGTACATGTCCTAGGTAACAATTATATTAGAAGAACTCGTTTTGTTTATTCAACTACCACATAACAAATTTATATGTAGTGGTTGCTACATTAATCCGTCTAGACTAAATATCGCTATGAAAGATCAAATCTTGTCATAGTCAACCTTTGAACATTGTTGTGAACTCTTTCCCAACATGTCGACTATTTCATAGATGTGAAACATCCATGTCTACTTCTTCATAGATCCAAACACAACTGTAAGGTCTTACACCTTTCTCGAGGGTCCTTCAAGTTTAAAACTTGATTTCTCGTGTATGGAACTATCACGGATTTTATGGCTTCAAGCCATTTGACGGAGTCAGGGCCCATCATCGCTTCTTTGCATGTAGTCCGTTCATTATTCTCAAATAATGATTCAACCCTCAAATCTTGGTATTTGATTGTTTACTCGACCTACTTGGTTCAATAGAAACTTAGACCTCCGTGACCGCAACCTTTGAGGCACGTGAGCCATGAGCATTGTTGCTGCCTCCGGAACACTTTTCGGCGCTGCGCAACTTTGCACATATAGCTAAGGTTCCTTTAACCTTATCAAAGTTCTATTGTCCTCCCACTTATCTTTTCACGAAAAATTCCTTCTCAAAGAAACTTGACGTTCTAAGCGACAAACACTTTTGTCTCCGGTGTTTATGGAGGAATACTTAACGGTAATACAAAGACAGGTTCATCCGACTTTGGTTGCAAACATCTTTCTTATGCATAGCATACCAATGTTTAAGAAAGGACTACTTGGGTTTTATCCCAAACCATAACTTTATATGGTGTCATTTCAGCGGATTATGATGGAGCTCTTTTCAGTGGAAAACGGTAGTCTCTAAAGCTTTTAATCTTTAAAATATAATGGCAGTTTTATGAATTACACCTTTGATCTTACCATGTCAAACAAGGTTTTAATTACATATCTCGAACGCTCCATACTCTTATGGTGTTTCGAGAAATGCAAATCCACAGAACGATTCCTTAAATCTTAGGTATTATGCTAAACTTGTAACTCAAATATCTTCCTTTATGATCTTTATCATAAACTATTTATATTCTTATTACAATGATTTTGCACTTCATCTTGAAAGACTTTGAACTTTTTCAGATGTTTCATACTTCATCCTTATTAAGTAAATATTCATATATTCGCTCAAATTTTCGGAGAAAGCATATGAAGTTGAAATCCATCGTTGTTGACTACACATAATGGACTTTGTACAACAATATGTACAAGTTCCAATAAGCTAGTCTTTCGTTCCCTTTTGGCCTATGAACGAAGTTTTAATTATCTCTAGGAAAGCTTCACAAGCGTCATTTGATCAAAAATCAAAAGACTCCAAAATTCCATACACATGGAGTTTCTTCATGTTTTCTTTCCATTATAATTTAAACGGCGATGTCACTTCCTAAGTGATCTTCCAATCAATTTGTCTTTCGACATTTTTAGCACTAGTTTTATGGATGTGATTTATCCAACGAGATTTGTAAATCATCCATCTTCTATGGATTACGGCAATTATTTGAACAACCCTTTTGTTCTCATAATACCTGATAAAACAAATCTTAAACGCAAGCTTTGATGTTTAACGAGCAACACAATAACCCTTTATTTGTTCTTGATGAACATCATCACATATTCTTTTGCTAGTTACTTAGGCCATTGTAGTTCATGAATTGTGTTGTTTCGTATGACGATTCACACCAACAAATTCAGTATCAAATACTTAGGAACCACATTGTTTAATAAGCAAAGAATATAGCCATAACATGTATATCATCTATATACTTAAACTGAACAATTCTAGTCTTTTCTTTTCTGCCATATATTTATGAGATTCTCTTTCAGTATTTCCTTTTCTGTTTGAAAGAATCTATCAACATCAATAGTGGAGCCATATACATGACACATAGTCCAAAGCATGTATAGTAAAATACCAATATCTTTGGACTTGCACTTTGAAGTCGATCACCATCATCAAATGTTTGGTGTGCTTTCAAATTCCATTCTTTAGTAATCTCTTGGTGTGGTAAATATTTTACCAACATCAAATATTCACCCTTATCATGGAATTATTCATGATCAAGCTACTTTTAGCTTTTAACGGTGAACTGCGAGTATAATGTTGCTCTCCAAAACATTTCGGAGGATTAGGACAACTAGTGTCTCTAACCTTTTGCAAATTCTCATCAAATATGAGAACATGACTTTTGCCATATTATACTCTATCATGTTGCAACCAAAACTTCGTTTCAGATATCACAATATCTTCCACACATCATGGTTTCTGAAACAACTCTTTCAGATCCTAGACAACCTTGATATTAAGACAATCCTTTGAATATCAAGAATCATGGAGACAAACATGATACTCATACACTAACACTTGGAATTGTCACTCTTGATTTAATACTAATTATTAAACTTCATGGAGTAACCAGAACTTACTAAAAGTTTGCAATAGAACTTTTAAACTTTAGATTAACACTTCAAAACAATACGATACCAGTTCGTAAAGTAATTTACCAGAATTCTATAGTTCTATCATCTCAATTATAACTAAGCGCAAGGTGGTAAACGGATGCCAATGACTACAACAACTATGCAAATTCACTTTGATTTAATTTATGATAAATAGTGTTCAACTTTTAATCATATTACCGTTGAACTACCACTCAAAACAATATCCCTCACATTGTTTTAGTGATCACACGAACCAAATCCACCACATCAAAACCGATCATCACGAGAGTTGATGTAGCTTCAATGGCGAACAATCAACATGTTCATCATATCTACTATATGACTCATGCTTTACCTTTCGGTGATCCGTGTTCCGAGACCATGTCTGTACATGCTAGGCTTGTCAAGATCAAACCTTAGCTTCCGCATGAGCAAATCTGGCTTGCTCACGTTGTATACACTCGTAGAATCTAACACACCCGATCATCACGTGGTGCTTCGAAACAACGAGCTTTAGCAACGGTGCTTACTAAGGATGAACACTTTAAAACTTGAAATTGTGTGCTTGAGGGATCATCTTATAATGCTACCGTCGTGAACTAAGCAATACAAGATGCATAAAAGGATTAACATCACATGCAATTCATAATATGTGATATGATATGGCCTTTCTTCTTGTGCTTCCGATCTCCATCTTCAAGCACGAACATGATCTCCATCATCACCGGTGTGGCATCAAGGTCAATGACGCCGCTTCATGGTTGTCGCCCACCAGCTTCAACTATTACAACTACTTTGAATAGACATGCGGGTCTTAACAGAATTTAAAGACAACCATATGGCTCCTGCCGGTTGCCAACTTACAATAAGGAACATTGCATACATCATATATAATCACAATCATGGCCATATCACATCACAGCACAACCCTGCAAAATAAAGTTAGACGCCTCTAATTTTCTTTGCATATTTTACGTGGTTTGGGGATTTCAATAAGTGTCGTTCTAACTTACGAACAAGAACCACAACATTGATACTAGTATTGTCAATCACCCATTGTAAATTGAATCTTAACTATGTTGGGAGAAACAGGCACCCGCAAAGCCACTTATGCAATACAAGTTGCATGTCAAGCGTGGAGCAAGTCTCATGAACGATGCCATGTAAGGTTAGCCCGGGCCGCTTCATCCCACCATCCCGCAAGATGCAAAGTACACAAAAAGCAATCGACAACAAAAGCATCAATGCCCATAATGACCATTGTGTTCTACTCGTGCAACAGATCTACATATAGACACAACTCTGATACCACTGTAGGGGTTCGTAGCATGGAAAACAAAAAATTTCTACCGCATGCAAACAAACAAGCCAAGATCTATCTACTAGATTGTAGCAACGAGTCGATAGAGGAACTCACCCTCAAAGATTCCAAAGCGGTTAACGAGAGCAGATTCTCATGGGTGATGTAGTCGTACACTTGCCGATCTCAAGATCGCGTAGACGATCCTTCCAGCGCTGCGTTCCGGCAGCGCTTCCGCAGTCGGTCACACGTTCGGTACTCGACGAAGACCTTCCTCTCCCTTGTTCTAGCAGGCAGCGGAGGTTGTAGCACTCTCCTCGCGATTCCGGCAGCACGACGGCGTGGTACCGGAAGTAGAGGGGAGATCTCGCAGGGCTTCGCCTTAAGCCGTAGCGAGTATGGTGGACTATGAGAGAGCCTAGGTGATCTAGGGTTTATACACACCAATTAGAAGGGGCTAAACCGGCTAGGGCAATTAGAAGCTCTAACTCGGCGGCTTGGGAGAAATCCCTAGGCTGTGGCTAGGGTTTAGGTTTAGAGGTAGGGAACTTGTGTGTCTAGGAGGGGAGTCTTGCCCCTCCTTATATAGGTGGAGGGAGGCGCCAGCCAAGGGGAGGGAGTCCCTCCCCAACTCGGATCCCTAGTGGGTCGGCGGTGGAGGAGGAACTCCTCCCCAACTCGGTTTCCCACTTCTTCTCCACTTTCCAAAATAGCCGTTTGACTTTTCAAATTGGCGTTTGACTTTTCAAACTAGGATTTGATTAAACCCTTTATTTTGTACAGCGATGACACCTAGTACATGATGTAATCATTCCAACTTGCAATGACATATTCATGTACCCTTCCCCTCCGGAGTGCCGGACATTCCGGAACCTTCTAGAACATTCCCGATGAAAACACCGGAATCATTCCCCAACTCCAAAACAGGACTTTCCTTATATGAATCTTATTCTCCGGACCATTCCGGATCTCCTCGTGATATCCCGGATCCCATCTGAGACTCCGAACAACATTTGGTCTCTTACTCATCATTCCATAACTACTTAACAACATCGAATCCTTAAGTGTGTCTCCCTACGGTTCGTGAATTATGTGGACATGATCGAGACACTTCTCCGATCAATAACCAATAGAGGAATCTGGAAATTCATATGGCTCCCACATATTTCTACGATTACTTTGCGATCGAATGAACCACTTACATACGATACCAATTTCCCTTTGTCTCACGATAGTTTACTTATCCGAGGTTATGATCGTCGGTATCTCTGCATATCTAGTTCAACCTCGTTACTGATAAGTACTCTTTTCTCGTTCCCGTGGTATGTGATCCCTTGTGAGCCAGTCACATGCTTGCAAGCTAATTGGATGACATTCCACCGAGAGGGCCCAGAGTATATCTATCCGTCATATGGATGGACAAATCCCACTCTTGATCCATGTGTCTCAACCAATACTTTCCGAACACTCAATGCCACCTTTATAGCCACCCTGTTACGGTGTGGTGTTTGATGTCATCAAAGCATCCTTCCGGTAAAGGTGATATGCATGATCTCATGGTCGAAGGAATTAGGTTACTATGTATCAGAAAGCTTATAGCAAATGAACTATATTAAATGACTTGATCTTTATGCTATGCTTAACTATAGGAGTATGTCCATCACATCATTCTCCTAATGATATGACCCTGTTGTTAATAACATCTCTATGTTCATGATCAGAAACCATGATCATATATTAACCAACAAGCTAGTTTAACAAGAGGCTTTACTAGGGACTCTTTTATGTTTATAAATCACACAAGTATTAATGTTTCCGGTTAATACAATTATAGCATGGTATGTAAACATTTATCATAAGTATGAATATATGATAATAACCACTTTATTATTGCCTCTTGGGCATATCTCCAACAAGCTGGCGGCTGGAGACGGCCCCGCGGGGATGAGGGGGCCCCACGGGCAGGGGGGAGCGGCGGGGGGAGAGACACCGCCGCGCCGGCGGAAAGACCCGACGCAGGGAAGGAGACCGACGCGGGGGGGGGGGGGGCGGGCGCGTGACGGGGCGGCGGCGGCGACCCCCCGCGGCGGAGGCGGACTGCGGGGGCGAGCGGCCATGGCCGCAGCCAAGTACGAGCGGGGGAGGGAGGGAGCAGGGGATTTGTAGTGAATTAATCTAAATAGACCGACAATTTTTATGGCTTGCTTCAGGAGTTGAGGGTTGATTTCCTTGCCAACTAATTTTTAAATTAGCAAGGTTTAATGGGATATTTTATATGTGGGATTTTATGAAACATAAATTTTGTATCATTGCACAATAGGAAAAGAAATAAATTTTTCCAAGAGGTAGGCTCAATGGAAATATT
Source organism: Avena sativa (assembly GCA_916181665.1). Lineage (NCBI taxonomy): Eukaryota > Viridiplantae > Streptophyta > Magnoliopsida > Poales > Poaceae > Avena > Avena sativa. Next base: position 414,727,953 of record OV702297.1, read on the forward strand.
CCTACTATAGGTATGTTTTACTCGCGGAATTTAAAATGTCAGAAAAATAAAAAAGAACCCATGATTATAATCTCATGTTCACCCGAGTCTTGATAGCATTGAAATTGCACCAAAGTTTGCTTAATTATATGGTGGTGAAAGTAATTAAACGAATAATTCCAATAGTCTAGTCAATATAAAACCGTCCAATTCATGAGAGAGTTATCTTGTCCCGGTTTTAATGTCCCTAGTTGCAGGAAAATTGCACACCGACCTATTTTCCGCAAGGGTGATCAACATTTCATACTACTAGACTAGAAGATTCTCCATCTGCACAAACCTTGACAAGTTTATTTTTGTTGTACTTCCTCCGATCCAAATTAATGTTCTTAAATTTATCTAGATTTAGATAAATCTAGTACATTCCCGCTGGAAAATGATCTTATTTTGCTAGAGAGTAAGAGTGTACTATAGAAAATAAGTTTTTTTTCTTCCAAATATCTTTACGAACACGCTTTTTTGACAATAAAATACGTTCTTTTTTTAGAACAGTCATTCAAAAGGGAAATTATTTTTTTCTAGTTGTATATGAAGCATTTAAAAATGAGTAGATACATTCAAATTTAGACAAACCTGAGAAAAATAATTTGGATTGGAGGGAATATATGCATGCATGGATCATGTTGTAATACTCACGGCTTAAAATGGTTTGCTCGACAATCTTCCCCTCTACCGAATTCACGTTCCATTCTCCTAGATTCCTGCCAGGGCACCACACGGGGATGATTAATTGTCATGTCACCTGTAACATCGCCGTCTTCCCCGGCACCTGTCGGTCGATCCCGGCCGTATCCTCCAAACGTCCCGTGCTGGTATCAATACCACTCTTTCTTTTCTTAAAAAGCCACAGCTCGCTATGGGTGTGTAAGCACATCTTCAGCGGCACGACCGTCCGAAACGGTCTGCGTGGACACAAGGCTGGTACGCGTACACTCTAGCAACGTGTCCTAAAGGGATCGACGCGTTCAACGTGTTTTATCGGGCTACCAAGTTTGGAACACTACACTATTGGAAAAACCATCTTCGGTTTGACGTGAACAAAGCTAGCAGTTTCGGTCTGGCACAGCCCGCGACTAGTGGGAGCACTAGTCCCGGGTCGTGACGCCTCTAACGGCTAGAAACGACCGTAGTCACTAGTCTCGGACCGGACCAGGTCATTAGTCCCGACCGGGACTAATGACCTGGAGCAGGCCAGCTGGTCTTTTCGTGGACTATTAGTTTCGGGTCGTATAACGGCCCGGGACTAGTTGTCCACCACTATATATTCTGCTTCATGTCCTGCTGCTCTAAAGCATATGGTGGCCATTTTTCTCAAAGAAGCAAGAGAGTTCATGCCATTTTTTCTCAAGATTTAGTTGCAACACCTAAATCCAAAGCTTTAAAAGGTTAGAACTTCATTCTTTCATCTCTTATTGCTACTTTAGCTCTATAATGCTCTCAAAATATAGAGATATGGATCAATGCATGCATGCTCTAGAAGTAGCTAGAAGGATTTTGATATATATGTGTAACAAATTTTGATTAGGCACATAGTTACTGAAAATTGAAATGTGTAATTTTAGAGTTTTAGAGCTTAGAATGGAATGAGGTTTTCACTGATAGAACAATAATAAAAAACTCCACATTTATCATGTTGGTTGTTTTTTCCAATTCACAAATTGGTGCATGTAAATTTTTCAAAATTCAAAATTAATGCTCTAGAAGCTCTCAATATAACTTGTAATAATTTTATCATGTTGTGTAATGGTTTTTGATATACTTTTACTATAATACAGATGGTCCGGGAATGGATGTACAGTACTGACCGACGCTCTGGCGAGTTCATTAATGGCATGCATGAATTCATCCGTGTTGCTGATGCAAACAAGCGCAATGGTTTTGTATTCTGTCCATGTAATGGATGTAGGAATCAGAAGAATTACTCTGACTCAAAAACCCTTCACAGCCACCTGTTGAAGTCCGGCTTCATGCCCAGTTATAATTGTTGGACCAAGCACGGAGAGAGAGGGGTTATAATGGAAGACAATAAAGAAGAAGAGGAGGATGACAACTATCATGGTTTCCCTGAGTACGGGGATACTTCCATGGGGGATGCTGAAGGGGAGGATGAAGAAGAGACACATGATGAACCCACTGATGATCTTGGTCAGACCATTGCTGATGCACGAAGAGATTGTGAAACTGAAAAGGATAGGGAGAAGTTCCAAAACCTAAAGTCTCATAACTGCCACGTGATTATGACGCAAATGCTTCTGATTGCATTGAGGGGGCTTCTACCAGATAATGTTCGAGTACCCATTGTGAAGCTATGTGCATTTCTCGATGCAATCTCTCAGAAGATAATCAATCCTGAAGATCTACCACGGTTACAGAATGATGTGGTCCAATGTCTTGTCAGTTTTGAGTTGGTGTTCCCACCATCCTTCTTCAATATTATGACGCACCTGCCGGTTCACCTAGTCGAAGAGATTTCCATTCTCGGTCCTGTATTTCTACACAATATGTTTCCCTTTGAGAGGTTCATGGGAATCTTAAAGAAATATGTTCGTAACCATGCTAGGCCAGAAGGAAGCATCTCCAAGGGATATGGAATAGAGGAGGTCATTGAATTTTGTGTTGACTTCGTTCCTGACCTTAGACCGATTGGTCTTCCTCAATCGCGGTATGAGGGGATACTGAGTGGAAAGGGTACTCTAGGAAGGAAATCAATAATATGTAGGGACGGACATTCTTACACCGAAGCACATTACACCGTTCTACAAAATTCTATCTTGGCAGCCCCATATATCAAGGAACACAAGAAAATCTTACGCTCCAACAACCCTGGAAAGCATGACTCTTGGATTAGAGATAAACACATGAAGAGTTTTGGCGGTTGGTTGCAACATCTCATCAAAAACAACACTCTTGGAGATCAGCTATACTTGTTGTCTAGGTCACCATCTTCGACTATATCGACTTTCCAAGGGTACGAGATAAATGGGTATACATTTTACACGATAGCCCAAGATAAAAATAGCACCAACCAAAACAGTGGTGTCCGCTTTGATGCAACAGACAACAATGGGTCAAAGACCACATATTATGGTTACATAGAGGATATATGGGAACTTGACTATGGACCTACTTTTAAGGTCCCCTTGTTTCGGTGCAAATGGGTCAAGCTGACAGGAGGAGGGGTTGAGGTAGACAAGAAATACGGAATGACATCGTTGGATCTTAACAATCTTGGGTACTTAGACGAACCATTCGTCCTAGCCAATGATGTGGCTCAGGTTTTCTATGTGAAGGACATGTCTACCAAACCTACAAAAAGAAAAAATAAGAAAAAGAATACATCAGACGATGAGCCAAAGCGCCACATAGTTCTTTCAGGAAAAAGAAACATCGTGGGAGTGGAGGACAAGACAGACATGTCAGAAGATTGTGATAAGTTTCATGAAATTCCGCCCTTCGCGGTGAAGGATGACCCAAGCATCATGTTAATGAATGAAGATGCTCCATAGATACGGCGGGATCAGAAAGGAACACACGTGAAGAAATGATGTGTAATAATTGTAACATTTTATGAGTGAAGATGCTCCATGTGTCCATTTTTATAGTGTTGTCTGCAAACAATCTTGAGTGACCAGTTTCTTGGAGATGCCTCTATGACCAGTTTCTTGGAGATGCCTCTATGACCAGATTCATACTTACCATTAAGATCTGATCTCCAAACGCGTGAGGTCATATATTAGGGAGTGCCTCTATGACCAGTTTCTTGGAGATGCCGGAGGACCGGGCTCCGGCGGCATCTCCCTGAAACTGGCCGTAGTGGTGTCCCTGCTCTCGAAAAACATCTTGCAGCTTGTAACTTCTCTAACTAGATCAATACGCCTGGGAGCTAACTAATTTCACATATTAGGGAATGCCTCTATGACCAGTTTCTTGGAGATGCCGGAGGACTGGGCTCCGGCGGCATCTCCCTAAAACTGGCCGTAGTGGTGTCCCTGCTCTCGAAAACCATCTTGGAGATGCCTCAAACTGGCTGGAGGACTGGACTCACAAGGATGCCTATTTATAGTACAAGCAGCTCGGCATAATGTCGACACTCACGACATAATGTCGACACTCACCCCTATTATTAGTGCTGACTCATGTTTTGTCCCGGTTGGTGTCTCCAACCGGGACTAAAGGTTCATCTTTAGTCTCGGACTAAAGGTTCATCTTTAGTCCCGGTTGGTGACACCATCCGGGACAAGGTACAAGCCGCACGACATAATGTCGACACTCACCCCTATTGTTAGTGCTGCCTCGCCCAGTCTGCCGCAATCCCTTCAGTCGCGGTTGGTTTCTCCAACCGGGACTAAAGATGAACCCTCTCTTTATAGGCATTTCCCTCTATTTATAGGCTGCTCGATCCAGCCTGCTCTATTTATAGGCCTTTTCCTCTAAATACAACATCTTCATATTTAGGTAACACTCAAGACATTTATTAATATTAAAAACCGGGACAAACCGGGACTAGCTAACACTCAGGACTAAAGCCGTCCCCTTTAGTCATAATCATGCCTAGTCCTATAGTACGCAGCTTCAGGGTCTTCTTCGTCATCGTCAACATCATCGTCACCTGCCACTCCGGGGATCCTCAGCCCAGCCATGGCATATACCAGGGGCCATTCCGGCCTCGCATTCACGGCGGGCGGGGGAGGGGTCTCCTGGAAGACGATGCCTCTACCGCCGGGCGGGGGTGGGGCCTTTTTGTGGCTCTGTGGCGGGTGGACTTGTGGGCACCGCAGGCGAGGATGGTCTCCCCCGTCGATGTAGCGCATCACTCCAATGATAGTACGATTCGCCCACCACAAACGCCGGCCGGCTTCGTTGTGGTTCACCGGGGGCGGGCCATCACCCTCGTATCTGGCGAGCTCCCTTTCCCGCCTATTAGCGAAGAAGGCATTACAGGTGTCGTAGTTGTCGGGATCCCACTAGGGATCCATCCGCTGCTCCGACGTGAGCTCGTGGTAGAAGTGGTTTGTGATGGCCGCCTGGCGTGCGGAACCTTGAGGGACAGGAGGGACAGGAACCCCTCCAGCGCTCAGCATCCAGCCGGCGGGCGGCCGGTAGCCCGGCAGACAAAGGTAGTTGGAGGCGCACAACGCCTCGGTCTCCTCGAGGGTCAGAATGGCCTAGTAGGCGTTGTCCATTGTTCTAAGAGAGGAAGGTGTGGATGTGTGGATAGCCATGGCGCGATCTCCCTAGATATAGAGGGAAAGTGCGGGAAAACTTGGCGTGAAGCTTTGGGAAATGGCAGGAAATATCTTTAGTCCCAGTTAGTGACTACAACCGGGACTAAAAGCTCTCGTAGAAAGGAAAGAGCGGGAAAACTTGGCGGGAAGCGGTGGGAAATGGCGGGAAATATCTTTAGTCCCGGTTTGTAACTACAACCGGGACTAAATGGATATTATATTAAGATTCTTTATATCTTTGTGATAATAATAGACATATTATTTGTTTTATTTGGATTTTTACAATAAAAGATATGATTTTCCAAAGTTTTATATTTGATTTGAATTAAAAAAATAAATTTGCAAATGAAATGTTTTATAAATGATGAAAACATATAAATGGATATTATATTAAGATTCTTTATTTTTTCGATAATAATAGACATATTATTTGTTTTATTTGGATTTTTACAATAAAAGATATGTTTTTCCAAAGTTTTATATTTGATATGAATTAAAAAAAGAAATTTACAAATGAAATAATTTATAAATGATGCAAACAGATAAATGGATATTATATTAAGATTATTTATTTTTTCTGATAATAATAGACATATTATTTGTTTTATTTGGATTTTGACAATAAAATATATGATTTTCCAAAGTTTTATATTTGATTTGAATTAAAAAAGAAATTTACAAATGAAATAATTTATAAATGATGCAAACAAATAAATGGATATTATATTATGATTTTTTATTTTTTATGATAATAATAGACATATTATTTGTTTTATTTGGATTTTTACAATAAAAGATATGATTTTTCAAAGTTTTATATTTGATTTGAACTAAAAAACAATTTACAAATGAAATAATTTATAAATGATGCAAACAGATAAATGGATATTATATTAAGATTCTTTATATTTTTCTGATAACAATAGACATATTATTTGTTTTATTTGGATTTTTACAATAAAAGATATGATTTTCCAAAGTTTTATATTTGATTTGAATTTAAAAAGAAAATTTACAAAAAGTAAACTAGTCGCGGGTTGTGGCTGGACCGGGACTAGAGGGTGCGTGCGCGTGCAAAAACCAAACGGCCGAAAAAACACATTAGTCCAGGTTCGTGGCTTAACCCGCGACTAAAGGGAGGGTCTTTAGTCGCGGGTTAAGCCACGACCCGGGACTAATGACCCTCTAGTCCCGTCCCGTGGCTTAGCCTGGGACTAAAGGGGTGGGGGTACAAGTAACTTGCGCCCGCCCCTGGCCTCCCCCACCCAGCACCTGGCAAAATCGACGAGGAGACGAACAGACGACGGTGAGAGCTCGATCGACGCAGGGGTGGTGCTGCCGGATTCCACCGCGCCGCCGCCCTCGTCTCCGGCCGCCACGCCATGCCGCACGCGCCGTGCCGCCGCCCCGCACCGTGCTGCCGCGCACCTCGCCTTGTCGTCGCGCGCCGTCCCGCCGCCCCGCAACGCGCGCCGCCACCTGGCTGTGCCGCCGCGCGCCATCCCGCCGCCCGCAACGCCGCCGCCTCGACGTGCGTTTTTAGGAATTTTAGTTTCTTTTTTAGTATATCTTAGCATTTTTAGTATCTTAGCATTTAGTTTCTTTTTTTAGGAATATAATTGTTTTTAGGAATATATAATTGTTTTAGTTTCTTTTTTTAGGAATATATAATTTTTTATATAATTGTTTTTAGTTTCTTTTTTAGGAATATATAAATTGTTTTTATAATTGTTTTTAGTTGTTTTTAGGAATATATAATTGTTTTAGTTGTTTTTAGGAATATATAATTGTTTATATAATTGTTTTTTGTCGTTTTTAGGAATATATAATTGTTTTTAGTTGTTTTTGGGAATATATAATTGTTTATATAATTGTTTTTAGTTGTTTTTAGGAATATATAATTGTTTATATAATTGTTTTTAGTTGTTTTTAGGAATATATAATTGTTTATATAATTTTTTAGGAATATATAATTGTTTATATAATTGTTTTTAGTAGTTTTTAGGAATATATAAAATTGTTTATTAGGTTTATTAGGAATATTAATTGTTTTTAGTAGTTTTTTAGGAATATATAATTGTTTTTAGTTTTTTTTAGGATTATTAATTAGTGTTATTAATTATATAATTATTAGGGTTATTAATTTGTGTTATTAGGGTTATTGTTTTTTTTGTTTTAGTTATTAGGGTTATTGTTTTTTCTAACCTGTTTAACTCTCTTTTTGTTATAGTTAATTAAGTCATGGATCCATCTGAAGATCCTGGACGCATTGGTGAAGGTTTTCTTCAGTGCATGATAAGTGGTGAAATTTCTTTTAATATTAATATCGGTGAAGATATTTTGCTCGAGGAAGAGATATCCTCATATCCGAATCCATCCGGTGATGGACTAGAGGAAAACCTAATGTACCAAGGGGAAGACCGGATTGACGAAGGGTAAACAAATAACAACAATAATGATGGCCTCTCGACAGAATCTGGCGAGGTACATATATATAGTCTCGTGTTACATCTATTCATTAACTGATCTAGATATATATTAATCACTCTCTCTTCTTCTTTTAGCCCACCGGATCGAAGCAATCAACATCTCGAACGAAACAAGGGCCGAACAAAAAGTTGGATGGTAATCAGAGGTTCACCATCGAAGAAATAGATGATGATGGTGAACCGATTGCTCCAGAGAAGCACCGGAGGATGTTTATAAATCAATGCGTGGTGCTTGTTAGGGATAACTTGCCGATCACCATCCAAGAATGGAATCAGTCAAAGAAACCCGGTGAAGAATCTAGCTATGTCACCGATGATGCCAAAGATGACCTTTGGCAGAAGCTCATAGCACATTTCATACTACCTCCAGAGTATGAAGAATTTGAGGTAGATGGTATTATCCCAAGGCCGGGTGGGCTTGAAAATAGAGCGAAAGTGAAGGAGTGGGCTCTGAGCAAGATGGCTGAACTGTACCAGAACCACAAGAAAAGTTTATACGCGAAAATGTCGCAAAAAATAAAACTCCAGACTTCAAAGGAGTAAACGAGAAGTTGAGAGAACAGTGGCCCGATTTTGTACAGTACAAGCAATCTGATAAAGCAAAGGCAAAGTCGGCAAAGAACGCGTTAAATGCTGCCAACAAGAAATACCATCATAAAATGGGGACAGGTGGCTACAAGAGTGCCGTACCTAAGTGGGAAACTATGGAGAAGAACATGAGGGCTAGAGGCGTCACTCCTGGTACAGATGGATGGCCCGAGAGGTCAAAGCACTGGTGGTACGGGCACGGGGGATCCTTGGACCCAGAAACAGGGAAGACATTATTTCATGATAAAATTCTAAAACCGTCCCAAGACCTTATTCAAGCAATGAACGATGCTCAATTGGGATTGTTCCATCCCGAGAGAGAGAACGACGAGCTAACACGCGCCGTAGGGAATCCTGAAAAGGGAGGACGAACACGAGGCAAAGGTGCCAATGTCTCGTGGAAGAAAGCGTTTCCTCAGTACGATGCCAGTTACAGAAGCCGTCAGAGAAAGAAGGACCGGGAGGCAGACCGGATCTCCAGGGTAGAGCAGGACCTAGCTAATCTGAAGAACCTCATGCATGAAATTAGCCAAAGGCCGCCGTCGTCAACTCACCGGCGGGCTGATGATCCTACATTGGATCTTAGCCAGCGGAGAAGCAGTGTGGCTTCCACGGAGGTCCGGGCTGATGATCAAGCACTGCTGGATGATGCACCGACTCCTCACTACCCCGTGGATGATGTGAGAGAGATGGCACAATGTGAGCTACATCAGCCAATGAACAACTTGTCCTTCAAGGTGGCGATCGACACTGCTTTACCTTATCTACCTGGAGCACTCCACTATTCACTTCCGATTCACCAGGCTATGCTCGTGTCACGGTGGATGACATAGTGGAGGATTTTGCGGACCTAGAGATTGAAATCTCTACGCCTGAAGGCCTTACGAAACTAGGAGATGTCAAGCGCGACATCATTCTATGGAATAAGAAGTACATCAAGTTTCCAGGCTCGGCGCCAAGGCCACCGACTCCGAGGAATCCAAGTCCACCCCGCATCGAATATCGTCAACCTCCAAGTCCACCCCAACCCGATTATCGCCAACCTCCAAGTCCACCCCGCCCCGCTGACGATCGACGCAGCAGGAGTACATCAACTCGATATCCGCCTCCGTGCAATACTCGATCTCCGCCTCCGCCTCCGTGCAATACTACTACCTCGTCGAAGAAACGGAAGTTCGACGGTCCCCCATGCCCCACATCGAAGAAAGGTCAAATGGCGAAGATAGTCGACATCCCGCCGGCTCTTCCAAAGAGACCTTATGACAAGACCAATGAGGAAACTAACGCGGATGTGGTTGCCCAAGTTAAGGCGCATTTTGCACCCAAAAAGCCTGAGCCAAAGCCGGTATATAATGAAAAAACCAAAAAGTAGGCTAAGTCCTTTCTTGAGCAACCATCCCAGATATCGATGAATCTGGAATCAGATTATGACCGGGAGATTATTAAGCAAGCACAGAAGAATAAAACCACAAGTGCAAAAAGCGGGAAGCAAGTTGCCCAGCTCGGAGCACAGAAGAATTAATCGGTCGCCCCGCTCAAAGTCATTTCAGACCTCGACAAGGCCTTCAGAGCTGAAATGGATATGGACATGCAATAATGGACCTCAGAGCTCGTAATAATGCTGCACTTATGGGAATCACTATATCGCAGGCCAAAGCAGTTGCTGCCGAAGCAAATATGTCTCTTGGTCAATATTTAGGCTATGAAGATACGCCAGTGGGTCAGATAGTACGGCAGTATGTCCAAGGGGAGCCTCTTGTCAGTAATGAGGAGCTCGCGCGTCTATCCACACATATGCGAAATCTGCACGAATGGTACATGTCGCAAGCAGAAAAAAAGCATCAGAAAGATTGGTTTCCGGTGGACATTAGAAAGGAGCATCACTTCAAACCATACTCGATACAGGTTCAAAGGACCGAACTGTTTCAGTTATACAACCAGCGCGCCCTCGACAAATCTATCATTGTTTGCTACTGTCTGTAAGTGATTTATTTCTATAATTAAGTTTGTAGCTCAGCTCGTTCATTGCATTTAATATATTGTCCTAACTATATATCCTTTTGTATGATGATATTATATTCTGCAGAAATGCTTGAATGCAAAAGAGCTAGAAGATACGACGTTGGAATTGAACCATATATCGTTAATGAATATACGTTAAAGAATCACCCCAAGTACGTGGAGGAAGACCTGTGCAGGTTTTTAATCGAGAATAATTTTGTTAAGGAAATACTATTTACTTACAACTTCAAGTGAGTGTTTATATCTTGTACATATTTTATTTTTGCTTACTGGATGAGCTATGCATGTATGCTTATGTAAACGTCCGCAGATTCTACTGGATCTTGCTAAACATTTAAGTTGACAACTCCCTAGTTGAAGTCCACGACTCATTAAGTTGGGACCAAGAGCAGTGGAGCGACATGAAAGCAATGCTCCATAAGTAATTTCAATCATTATTGCATTATATCGTCCTGTTTCATTCATTTCCTGATATCAAGTAACTAATAACTCATTTGTTCTTTTTATTTACCGAGCAGGTGTTGGACACGGTTCAGATAGAAAATACCAGGTCCATTCAAAGAGGAGTTAACTTATAAAATGGTGAAGAGTTTACAGCAGCCACCGGAAACTTATTTATGTGGATACTACGTCTGCAAGTATATCCGCGAGTTGACCAATGAGCGGAAAGTCGACTCACATTATATTTATGATTTGTGGGAGAAACTAGAGCCAGACCAGCGTATAAGAGCAATTCAAGAGGAGCTGGCGGGATTTATAATGAAGGAAGTCCTTGATGTACATGGAGAGCATTATGCGGATAACATGGAACTCGATTTGTCTTAGTCGTCTCCGTGTAGCTGATATGATATATATATTCATCAATGACCATGTAATTTCAAACCATTTCTTCCTTTTGATATGATTGATTATATGTATGCTTGCAAGGGATTGATTAATTATATAAATGCATCGACGTGTAGTGTGTATGTAGTAGCGTATAATATGTATACTAAAATATATATTTGAATTATAGTGAAACACAAAACGAAAAAGGAACAAAATGGCAAAAAAAGGAAATACACAATCTCTGCCGCAGCAGAGAAACACACAATTCTCTGCCGCGGCAGGAAACCTTATAGTCCCGGGTGATGTTACGGCCCGGGACTAGAGGGTTTCCGCCCCCTGCGGCGCTGAAACAGCCACGTGGCTGTTATCAGTCGCGGGCTGTAGCGAGCCGGGACTAGAGGGGGACCTCTAGTCCCGTTTTCGCAGTCCCGGGCCCAAAACCGGGATTAAAGCAGTTGTGGCCCGGGAGTGTAGGCCCTTTTTCCACCGGTGCTAATGTGTCGTGTCAGACAAGCGCAGACCAAGCTTGTGTCGTGCGTTAGCCGACGGGCCTGTTTGTAAGTGACACATTAATTTTATAATTTTTTCTCATTAGTTTGATAGCTGGTTACATGAAGAACTAAGTCTACTTAACCTAAACTGCAGAGGCTCCTCCCTAGCCTAGGCCTGGCCGCCTGCGTGACCTGAGGGCCCAGCTCCGTCGGCATCACCGCAGGATCCATCGCCGATCGCCTCATGTTCCCTCCGACGCTGCTCGCGGAGCTTGCCGTTCACGCGGCGACAGTTCTCCGCCGACATCAGCGGCAAGGCTAGCGTGTTGGCTCGGCGTGCCAACGCCGCCTCAAGCTCCGAGTCCCAGTGGTCCCTGCCCTCCTACGCCACTCGCTCGGCCTCTGTCGCAGCGCACGTGTACGCCTCTGCGTGCGCGGTGCCGTAGGACTCAACGATGGGCCGCTGCTCGTCGCTCCTCTCCTGCACGACTTTCTCGGGCTTGTTAAGGCGTCGTCCTGCTCCTCCTCTTCCTCCTCCTCCTCTTCCTCCTTCACGTCCATTGCCACCGCCATCACCGCGGCAGCCGCTTGCGCGACGCTCGTCGGTCATACCTCAACCTAATTACTGTCGCAGTGGCGGCATCGCACACCGCCTTCTCAATCGCCACCTTGGCCACGACGTTGCGCATCGCGTCCACCGCGTCAGTCGCGGCTTCGCAGGCCACCACCTCCATCGGCGTCTCGATGGCAACGAGGCTCATCTCCCTTATCGCGGCTTCGCGAGGAGCGTGCACCACCTGCTCTTTGTTATGGAGAGGCATGACTGCTAAGATTGCGTCGGATTTTTTGTTTGGGGCTTGCTCACCTTCCCCTTTATACTCGTCTTTTATATACCGCGGCTAGGGGCAGGAAACACCCATGGACAGTCGCGGGAGTTTTCGGCTGTGGGCTGGAAACAGGTACGACGCGCGCGGGAAATAAGAGCCAATGAGGACGGAAAACACCATCCGCGCGGGAAGCCGAAGGTGGTGATTGGCGACGTCTCGTCGCCATTAAGGTCATGTCGCCATTAGAGAGAGATCGTCAAGCATAACAGCGAGCGGGACGGTCAAAATGCATCGGACCGCTGGACGCACCCCTCGATCTGGTCGGACCCTATACATCTTTATCCGTGGACCGCCCCATCCAAACAGAATTGGACCGTTTGGATCACCGGTTTGGTCGGCCGTGGTGGAGATTCCCGAGGACTGGGCATGACCTTTTCGAAACCAAGACGTGCTCGCATGAAGCTGCAGATCGGTCGCAGAGCAGAACGGATCAGCCGCGCGGTTGCTTGCCCGGTCGTGTCCGTCCGTTGGCACGTGGTGGTGTGGTGCCATCTTGACCCGGAAGCCTTCATCGCTTGCCTACGTGCAATGCATTGTCATTGACCAGGGACACACGACGCATAGCCATATAACTAATTAATTTCGATACTTTATTACGGTTTCACCCTTTGAATCGGCCGTCGACATGCTAATTAATCCAGGTGAATGAATGATCGGCGATGCCCCCACAAAGTTATGGACAAATCAACAGCTAAGGAAAATGTTTTTTTAATTAACGGGGAACTTAAGAAATTGTGATTCATGATGCTACTAAGTATGTTAAATCAGTGATGATATGACAGTTCAATTCTATTCTAGCTGCATGCATGTGGACAGGGAGACACATAGACATAGCCAGCCAAGGTCGCAGCTTCTTCTTCTTCTTTTTTTCTGATGATGGATCTGAAAGATTGCCTGATCCTTGACTAATCCTCCTCCTCACTATTCTAGTATAGTACGAAGTGATGCATTCCAGTTGGCTTGGGATGATGCGTCGCGTTTGGTGCAGGTTGTCTCTGTCTACGTTACGTTTGACGAGCGGTTGAGAGGCGACAACTTGCCATCGTCAATCCTTTTCGGTTTTTCCTCTTCCAGCGCGCGCGCGCGCACCACCCACCGAAAAAGTTTTGGCAGTTTGAGAGATGCAGTGCAAAGCGCGTACCCGGCGTTTTGTGACACGACCCTACGTCCAGAAAAGAAGATAGGCAGTTCGTAATAGTAGTACAAAACCGTCATCGATGTGCACCTGTCTACACGCAGCTATGCTATAGTAATATGTGGCGTTCTCAAAAGAAAAAGACCGTGTCATACTTGTATTTTTTTTCAACAATGGGCGATTTTATTACTTAATAATAATTTTAAATGCATAACAAATAGACACAACCGACATAAGTCAGTCGATGCATAACAGAAATAAAACAAATAAATTACATATTATAAGGAGAAATTGTAAAACGCCTTGTGGAGATAACACGGGAAGCAGCATGGAACGATGAAGCTCGAGAAATATGCCGAGATGGCAAGGTCACTTAGAAGAAGAAAAAATACAACCTTCAATCCAATTTTAATTGTCGCAGGTTTAGGAAAGACTTTGCCCAGACCTACTGCGGCGACTACATCGGATAGGAAAGAGTACTCACTTCCAATTTCGTAACCCTCGGTTTCAACTAGATGATTCTTATTTGTTGATCGCACCTTCCATTAAGCTCTTTTTCATCTTTTGTCTGTTAACTGTATGTTGACCAAAAGTTCCTCCACGAGACTACCTATTAGATAGGCCTTCACCTTCGCTCCAATATTTGAAAAAGACCCGATGTCAATTAGTTTTTGACTCAGATTGGTCTCACCCCATGATGGATAAAGATTGTGGAGGTCATACGTGTGGCTTGAGAATCACTGCGACGAGACAAACTAAGCATTTATCCGCTTTTCCCTTGTTGACTCACTATATTTTCCGCATGTCCTTTCTATTGTGGTTGTTGCATTTTTTTATAAGCATATTGAATGGCTAATAGTTGTCGATTATTTTTTCTGTTTCTATTGCCATCCACTCAATAAAAAGGTGTTAATTGTGGCACCGGATCATCTATGAGATGCTTTCAACTACCTTCTTTTGTTGATACAGAGCAATTCCATGTATTTTATGGGAAAAACGTCATTTTATCCACTTGATGACTAGAGGCACATGTGGTATTTTTGTACCGTGATGACTATGTCACATCTAATTTATTTTGAGAAAAAAAATCATACCAGATACACTCAGCTAGCTCTTCTTAATCATACAACTTATTTTGGTTTTATATAACAAAATGCAGCTCACCATTGTTTGTATTTGAGTTAAACCCACATGGAAATCTTTCATCAATTTGCAGACAGATTTTGTATGGTCTTTCATTTTTAAACATTTCCAATCCAACCACAATCATCATTGTTGGTGGGATAGTTGGGTAGAATAAATAAATCTTAGGAGATACTCCCTCCAGTCCGGTTTATTAAACATGCACGTAGTTTAAGAATAACTTTGATCAATAATTTTGGTCAATAAATTTTACATAATATTTCTCAAAAATTAGATCATTGGATTCATCTTCAAAAGTAGTTTTCAATGATATATTTTTTGGGACATACATTATATATTTTATTAGTTAAAATTGATGGTCAAAGATTTTCTTAAACTACTTGTGTGCCTAATAAACTGGACCAGAGAGAGTACTATTCATTAGTTGGCATTAATTTTCTATATTTCAATCAATGCAGCATCACACGAACTGGTTCGTATTATCGGTTCGCCAGCGACGTCGACCAGGCTGTTCAGTTAATTTTGACTGGAATACTGGTGTTGGTACTCTCGCCGATGTTGATTGATTACTCTAATGGTTGTGTGTGTGCACATAGCCTTGGCACTGCAGCTTAAATTAAAATTATGAGAGAACCCTCGTTAGTATTTACAGTTTGTGGTTTGGTATCTGTCAGTTTTTGGCTACCTTCAGAAAAGTTCAAGATGATGTCTTTGAAGAAGAAAAAGAGTTTGAAGACCCGGGTGTTTTACTAGTTTCTTTTAGACTTTATTATGTAATTGCTGAAGACAGCCTATATATCTTTACCATGTACTATATGCTACTATGAATATATCGTGATATTGATTATAAAAAAAAGAACATATGCTAGTTTTCCGAAAAATATATATGGATATGATTGAGAATCTTCTACTTTGATGTACTACCTTTTTCTACCTAAATGATCCTGATATGTTTATCAGGATTTCGGTTAAGCTCTTCTCTATTGGTTGTTAGCCACAGATCTATCAGTGTCGTCCCACTTCTTGGTCATTGAGATTACCCATGACGTGCAATTTAACGTGTCACTATCCATTTGTTCAAATTCATCTCGCCTTCACCCTCACCCACAATGAAGAATGTAAGGCTCATACGTGGCCTCAGAATCTAATTCTAAGTGACCAGACACATCATATTGTTTGTCCTATTTTTAGCTCAATGATCCGTGATTATAATTAGATGAAATGGACATTAATAGTTTATTTACTTATATTTTTGTTCTATTGCCATCCACTCATTGAAAAACGTCAATTGTGGTATCAGATCACCTACGAGATGCTCTCAACTACTTTATTACTTGGTATTATTGATCGAAAACAACCTCTGTTCCACGTATTTGATGGGAAGGCATCATTTTTTCGAGCTTCATGCACTGCCGAACTATTCCAAAAGACCAATCTGGTGGAAAGTGCGAAGCAATCCAGTTATACTACACTTGAACTATTTTTTCCACCTGATAATTGGATGAACATACATCTAGTTCGATTCAGGAAATAATTTTAAATTTGGAAATGACATTGCCAAGCGCAGCCAATTTTATCATCATAATCATGCGACTTGTTTTGGATTTATAAGAAAGAACCATGTAGCCACTAGCCAGCCAAGGTGTCGGCTTAATCAAAAGATCTGAAAGATCGTCTGATCCTTGACTAATCCTCCTCTATTCTAGTACGGAGTGATGAATTCCAGCTTGGGGGCTGGGATTCGTTTGATGAGCGGTTGAGGTGACACCTTGCCATAAATCCTTTTCGGCATTTACTCTCCTAGCGCGCACCACTAAACAAAAAAGTTTTGGCAGTTTGAGATGAAGCACAAAGGGCCAACATGGCGTTTTGTGACGACCCTACGTCCAGAAAAGAGGAGCACTTCGTAACACATAACCGTCATCGATGTGGACTTGTGAACACACCCCTATGCTACGGTACGTGGCTTCACCTTTCCTCGAATATTTGAAAAGGGGGTTATGGTATTTCTGATGTAAATTAGTTTTTGACTCAGATTAGTCTCACCTCCATGACCTGGATAAAGATTGCAGAGGTCATATGCGTGGACCTAGAATCTGGACGACGAGGCAAAATCATGCCTTTATCTATTTTTTCCTGATCGATTCAATATTTTCCGCGTGTTCGATTCTATTGTGGTTATTGCATTTTCCTTACAAACATATTGAATGGCTAATAATTGTTGTTTCTTTTCGATTTATATTTCCATCCACTCACTAAAAATGCGTTAACTGTGGCATCGGATCATCTATGAGATGCTTTCAACTAGCTGCTTTTGTTGATAGAGAGCAAATTTTTCTTCCATGTATTTTATGTGAAAGACGTCCTTTTCTGCACCTGATAATTACAAGCAAATATGGAATTGTTCTACAAAGAATAATATCGCATCTACTTTGAAAAAAGTCATATTCGACACATTCAATTAACTCTTTTAACCATGCAACTTATTTTGGTTTTATATAACAAAATGCAGCTCAACATTGTTTGTGTTTTTAGTAAAACTAACATGGAAACCTTTCATCAATTGTAGACAGATTGTGGTATGGTATGGTCTTTCATTTTTAAACATTTCCAATCCAATCCAATCCAATCCTAATAATCATTGTAGGTTGGATAGTACCTTGAAATAGGCTTTTGTCCAACTTTATAAATAACGCAATCGTCCATACAAAGTTTCACAACGGTTACCAGACACGCACACAACGAAAGTGTCACGCTGGGGGAACAGCATAGGTTGGATAGTAGTGTACCATCAATCAAATATCGGGTGATGCTGTTTATTATTTGGCATTAATTTTCCAGATTTCAACCATTGCAGTATCACACAAAGTGATGACTCAAAATCTCCATGGAAAATAAAATATGATAGTATATCCACAAAAATATATGGACATGACCGAAAATCTTCTACTTTATGTACATTTTGATCCTAATATGTTTATCATGCTTTCAGTTAAGTTCTTCGACTTTGGTTGTTAGCCATAGGTCTGATACTACCCACTTTCAGCTACTGCGTACTCAGGCGTAGTAAGACTCATCAGAAACACCGTGGAAACCAAAACGTGCTCTCATGCATGCATGAAGCTGCAGACCGATCGATCGAAGAGCAGAACCGATCAGCGGCGCGCTTGCTTGCTTGCCCGGTCGCCTCCATTGGCACGTGGTGGTGTGTTGCTGCGCGATCTTGACCCCGGAAGTCTTGTAGTACTTGTACAGACCACGTACGGCTCCCAATTCCCCTGCATACATTGACCAGGGACACGATGCATGGCCTCAAATTAATTTCGAGATTTCTGAAAGATCGCCCGATCATTGACTAATCGTCCTCAATACTATCCTAGCATACCAGTGATGCATATTCCACTTGGCTTGGGATGATGCGTCGCGTTCGGTGAAAATTGTCCCTGTCTACGTTACGTTTGATGAGCGGCTGAGGCGACAACTTGCCATCAGTTATTTTCGGCTTTTCCTCTTCTTCCAGCGCGCCTGCACCACCACCACCACCACCACCGACCCAAAAAGTTTTGGCAGTTTAAGTCTCCAACTTTAAGATGCAGTGCAAAGCACAAACCTGGCGTTTTGTGACCTCCCTACGTCCAGAAAAGAGGAGCAGTTCGTAATACAAAAACCGCCATCGATGTGGACAACACACTGCTATGCTATGATAAGCGACGTTCTCCCAGAAAACAAAAGGACGTCGTCATACTCGTATACACAGAGACGACGCGGGAGGCAGCGCATGGTACGATCGATGAAGCTCCAAAAATACACCGAAACGACCAGGTCTCTTGGAAGAATTGAAAAACACAACCTCCAATCCAATTTAGTTGTCGTAGGTTTAGAAAAAACTTTGCCTATACATGTGACAATTAAATTGTTGGGAAACCGGGCCGGCAGAGGCCCATTCGGTGTGGCCTCTACCAGGCTAAGGGTGGCCCATGTGGGTATCGTATCCCCCCTTCTGCCTATAAATAGAGGAACAACCTTTGTACGTGAGTTACCGAGAGATATCAATAAAGTTTCCTGTTTCATCTACTTTGTACTGTGTGTGCCTTCTCCTAGTCTTCTCCTCCGGCGTGAAACAGCCCCGGGACCGGCCAGTCGGCAGGGGGTGTTCCAACACGTTATCAGCACGTGTCTCTCCGTCGAGCCTCCGTCAAGCCACCGTCAAGCCTGCATCACGCAGGCTTCCGTTGAAGGTAACACAAATCTGACCGCAAAAATGGATTTGCCTCGCAATTTCCTTTCAAGATTTGCGTTCAGATCTTAGATCAGATCCCATCTTAGGTGCGGATTTTTCTTTCCGAGAGTCGAGCTGACCTGCTGTCGCCGACCAATGTCGATCTAATCACTCCCAGATTAGAAATTTGTTGACTGTACCGTCGATGCGTGCACCTGCTGTGCCAATCTGGATTTTTTTTTTTCTAGTACATCGAACTGATCTTGGCCATTTTTTTTCCTCTGTACCGAACGCACGCGCTTGCACGCAGAGGCCATGACGGCTGAGAAGGCCGCGCCGCGCGCACGCCACTGCGGGCCCCACTGGCCGCCGCCGCAGGCCGCGCTGCGCCCGCCGCTGCCGCCCCTGGCCGCGCCGCCGCCGAGCTCGCTGCGCTGGCGCGTCGCCGTGGCCCTGCTGGCCGCTGCCGATGCGCCTGGCCGCGTCCGCCGCCGCACCGCGCTGGCCACGCGCCGCCGCGCGCCGCCGGACCGCTGCTGGCCGCTCGCCGCCATACCGCGCCTGGCCCCGCTGGCCACGGCCGACGCGCGTGCCGCACCGCGCTGGCCGCTCGCCGCCATGCCGCGCCTGGCCGCCCGCCGTCGTGCCGCGCCGCGCGCTGGCCGCCGCGTGCCGGCCGCCGCGTGCAAGCAGCAGCTCCACTTGAGGGTGGGCCAGGCGGTTGGCCCGTACGTGTCGTCCATCTTTTTTTTGGACCCTTTTTTTTTATTTTCGACCGCGTCTGCGACCTTCGCCGGCTACGCCCACACGCTAATCGCGTCGCTGGTTCGGCCCGCTGCCGACACCGCCACCCCAGTCGGGAGCTAGCTCTGCTAGCTCCGTTCCCCCGCTTCGCGGGCAGGGACAGTCTGGAGCTGACCGGCCGCGCAGAGACAAGGGTAGCTGGGCAGTTTGGTAGCACGCGATCACGGGCGGTTTGGACCGTTTTGGGCTCTATCTTTCGATCCGTTTTTACACAAGCTTTTGAACTATGTTTTACTATAGTTATTAATTACCGCATGTCTTTAATACTTTGTATCTCATAGATAGCTTGCACCTTTTTAAATTGAATTTTGGAACGCCGTCATATTTGAATTATTGTATCGATTATCGCATTTATGCAACCGATTATCTGTTGTAAACTTACACACTTTGCATAAATTGCAGATGACCGGAATCGTCAGCCGCGAGTTCCCGGAGTTGACCCAGGATGGGCTTAACTACCTGACTTGGGCCTCGGACGTTGAGATCGTCCTTGAGGGTCGATGCATCAAGGATGCGTTGATTGAGGGGACCCCAACGGCCCCCAGCAAAACCATCCCGGCGGATAACGCCAAAGCCCTGCACTTCCTCCGCCATCACATGTGTGAGACTCTCAAGAATGAGTACATGGAAGAACGGAGTGCTTCTGCCCTTTGGACCTCAACAAGCGGTTCTCTAGGCTGAAATACACCATTCAGCCACAGGCGGAGGCAGATTGGATACGTCTGAGGTTTGCGGACTTCAAGATGGTGGGAGAGTACAACTCCAGGTTGCACCAGATTTGTACTATTCTTCAGCTGTATGGGACCAGTACCACCGATCAGCAGAAGATAGACAAAACACTCTCCACATTCCATCCGGACAACATCCAGTCCTCGGGAAACTTTCGCCAGGAAGGATTCACGGAATATGCAGCGCTTATTGATGCTCTCTAGGTGGCCGAGGCGCAGGATAATGTTCTGAAAAAGAACTTCTCCGCGCAACCCTTCGCAGGGGGCCCAAGTCATGAGGCCAATGCTGGTGCCTACAAGGTGCGCAAGCCCATCCACAAGAAAAGAGGCAAGAAGGGCAAGAAGGGACCCAACTCCTCCAACCCGGCCAAGCAACGCAAGGCGGGCAAGGGGAGGCGAGGCCCCAGGACTGCTTCCGCTGTGGCTCCAAGACTCACTTCTCCAGGCAGTGTTTGGCCCCTAAACACGTCGTCGACGCATTCAAGGCCAACAAGAAGACGCGCGAGGCGCATCTTGTCCAGGTTGAGGCACCACTGGCGCCCGGAGCGGCGCCTGTGCAGAACGTCACGCACATAGTGGCGCAGGACGTAGCACAAGTGGCAGCACCCTCGGCGGTCCCCACGGACGCCGCTGTGCCCATGGAGGTTGAGCACGTTGTGCCCCCGCCACCTCAGCCAGGCCCCTTGTCCATGATAATGGCCAACGCAGAGCCGCCCACCGACCTTGAGATACTGGCTGAGCTTGGTGATTTCCTCGCAGAATCCACCTGAGCTCCTTTTGTTGCGATGATTCCTTTTTCAGTAATAATCAGATATATTTTTTCGATATGGTTGTAAGCTCTATGGGAGCATAACACTTATTTTCGGCGATTGGATGACATTCATTTTATCCATTTATTCCATTATTTGATTATGTGATGTTCTGAAATGTCTATGTGTTTTACTTACTTGATGTAGCAATTTTCTCGCTCCATTATATTAATTAGGCACTATATTTTAGAACGCGTGTGGCGCCCAAATGGAGGAAACGTGCCTTGCTGATAGCGGCACCACCAATACCATCTTGAGAGAAACAAAGTATTTTGAGTCCATTACCAAAAACCCTGGTAACATAATAACGATCGCCGGCTGCGGTCCGAATGTAGTTGGCTCTGGAAGAGCAACTATCATACTCCCAAATGGAACAACTCTGATTATTGAAGAGGCATTGTTGTATCCGGAGTCGACTCGTACTCTCTTAAGTTTTAGAGACATTCGCGCGAATGGTTTCCATGTCGAGACCGATGATGATGAGAATGGAAAGGAGTTCCTACTCATTACCAAGCGCGACGAAAATGGTAAACATGTTGTCGAAAGACTCCCTTCATTAGCTACTGGGCTGTACTACACTAAGATAGTAGCACCACCTATTTACACTACCCTTAAGACTGTCTTTAGAAGCTCCGAACTATTCTGCCTTTGGCATGATAGGTTAGGTCACCCCGGTCTTAGGATGATGAGAAATATAATTAACAACTCGAACGATCATAATGTTAATGTGAAAAATTTCCCGAATCCCGATGATTTCGTGTGCTCCGCATGCGCTACGGGGAAATTGATCATTAAACCGTCCCCCCTAAAGGTGAAGGATGAACTCCCCGCGTTCTTGGAACGCATTTAAGGGGATATATGTGGTCCAATTCAGCCCCTCTCAGGGCCGTTTTGGTACTTCATGGTGCTCATCGATGCTTCCTCTAAATGGTCCAATGTTTGCCTGCTGTCAACACGGAACCATGCTTTTGCAAAGTTGATCTCCCAGATCATACAAATAAGGAATAAATTCCCTGATTATCGTTTAAAGTCTATTCGAATGGACAATGCCGGAGAATTTACTTCAAATACATTCGATGATTATTGCATGGCAACTGGAATCAAACTTGAGCACTCCGTACCGCATGTCCACACTCAAAATAGACTCGCGGAGGCATTGATTAAAAGGATTAAATTCATTGCCAGACCACTCCTTCAGGGTTGTAATTTACCAACTACATGTTGGGGACACGCGGTGTTACACGCCGCTAATCTCATCAACTTTCGACCATCGGCCTACAACATCCACTCTCCCATCCAACTTGCGCAAGGGTCGGCACCGAAAATTTCCCACCTACGTAGGTTCGGCTGCCAGGTATATGTACCTATACCACCACCCCAGCGATCAGCAATGGGACCGCTCCGTAAGTCGGGGATATACGTTGGTTATGAGACTGTGTCCATAATCAGGTTCTTGGACCCCTTGACAGGTGACTGTCACACGGCCCGTTTTGCTGACTGCATTTTTGACGAGGATCTTTTCCCGACTTTGGGGGGAGGTAATCAACCCCTGGATGACAAAAGTCGAGAAATCACGTGGAAAGCCACGGGGATCCACGCTCATGACCCGCGCACTGTTGAGACTAATAGAGAAGTCCAAAAGATACTAGATTTGCACTCCCTAGCGAATCAACTGCCCGATCATTTTAGTGATTTAAAGACTGTAACAAAGTCGCATGTGCATGCACGCAATGCACCGGAAAGGGTTGAAATACCAAAGAAAAATGATGGTATACCCGCTCCTGCTCCAATGCCTAAGAGGACACGGATTCCGGTTTCTCAAATCCCAAGTACCCGGGGACGCCCGAAGAAAAAGAATAAGAGAGATTTATTACAGACTACCCCTGTTGAGGGGAGCCAGTTGAGACCTGGCACGAGTACGGATATTTCAGTGCACGAAATTTCGGACTTGAACTTTCCTATATCGGAAATACCCAGCGAAATTGTGTACGCACACATCGGAGCGGGAAAGCTAAAGGACCTAGCTCCTGGATTGGGAAATCTGGTGGAGCAAGAGGATGTGCCTGATGCACTCCATGACGAAATAGCCATTAACTATGTTAATTCGGGCGAGTCATACAACCGAGCCATGGCAAATGTCGACGTTAATTTTGCCAAGAAAATTGCCTCAATCATAGATCTTGACCCTGAGCCTAACACGCTCGCTGATTGCAAGAAAAGGTCGGATTGGAAAGATTGGCAGAAGGCAATTACTGCTGAATTATTATGTTAAACAAAAGAGAGGTATTTGGACCTGTTTATCTAACTCCTCCCCACATTCGCCCCGTTGGCCATAAATGGGTTTTTGTTCGAAAGAGAAACGAGAATAATGAAGTAGTAAGGTACAGAGCAAGGCTCATTGCTCAAGGTTTCACTCAGCGACCAGGTGTCGATTTTGAGGAAACTTACTTCCCAGTCATGGATGGAATTACCTTTAGATACTTGATCTCGATGGCAGTAAACATGGACTTAAAAATGAAACTAATGGATGTTGTCACCGCTTACCTATTTGGTAACTTGGATTCAGACATATACATGAAAGTACCAGAAGGTATCCCTGTCCCGAACCAGGATAGAGCAAACAGGAGCTTATACAGTGTTCAGCTTAAGAAGTCATTGTATGGACTAAAACAGTCAGGTAGGATGTGGTATAATCGTTTAAGCGATTTCCTTCATGAGAAGGGCTACGCGAGCAATGAAGATTGCCCATGTGTTTTTATACGGAGATCCCAGGATGGTTTCTGTATTATCTCGGTGTACGTGGACGATTTGAATATAATCGGTACACCTGACGATATTGAGGAAGCGAGTTCCTACCTGATGTCGGAATTCGAGATGAAAGACTTAGGCAAAACCAAGTTCTGCCTCGATTTGCAACTTGAGCATTCCCCAGCTAGGATTCTAGTTCATCAGTCGGCCTACACCCAGAAGGTGTTGGAACGATTTGGGTTTGAAAAGGCATATCCTTCTAAGACCCTGATGGTCGGAAGATCTTTGCAGCAAGACAAGGACCCGTTCAGGCCTAAAGAAGAGGGGGAGGAAATTCTGGGACCGGAATTCCCCTACTTAAGTGCAGTTGGCGCACTTATGTACCTCGCAAATTGTACACGGCCGGATATTGCATTCGCCGTTAATTTGCTTGTAAGGTACAGTTCTGAGCCTACCAAGAGGCATTGGAAAGACGTTAAAGACATCTTTAGGTACATACAAGGGACAAAGGACCTTGGCTTGTTTTACCAAAAGAACCAAGACCTATATGTTGTAGGCTATGCAGATGCTGGGTACCTTTCGGACCCGCATACATCCAAGTCGCAGACTGGATATGTTTTCCTTTGTGGTGAAACAGCTATTTCCTGGAAATCGTCTAAGCAAACTCTTGTGTCGACTTCGACGAACCACTCGGAAATCATAGCATTATATGAAGCATCACGAGAATGTGTATGGCTTCGACGCGTAGTCAGTCACATCCAGATGTCATGTGGACTGAACACCGTACAAACCCCAACAATTATCTATGAAGATAATGCCGCTTGTGTTGCACAAGTCCAGACGGGTTACGTGAAGAGCAATCTCACAAAGCATATAAACCCCAAGTTCTTCTATGCACATGAGTTGCAAAAGATGAACGAAGTGAAAGTCTTGCATACTAAGTCGTGTGAAAATCTCGCTGATTTGTTCACTAAATCATTGCCAGCATCTTCTTTCGAGAGATGTGTCCGAGGGATCGGCATGATGAGACTTAGGGAGATGCAAGGTTCAGGGGGAGAATCTTCACAAACTCATCGCTGAAATCTTGATCCCGATGATTGAGTACTTAACTTTATCGTTAAGTGAATTGTACTCTTTTTCCCTTAGTGAGTTTTTATGAAGTTTCTCACATGAGGTTTTTAATGAGGCAATTCGTGCAACATAGCAAGAAGTATACCGTGTGTATTTCTCCATATGTTTTCCACTGGGTTTTTCGGAGTTTTAAGCCATGGTTATACAGATAAGATACCCAGGGGGAGTGTTGGGAAACCGGGCCGATAGAGGCCCACTCGGTGTGGCCTCTACCCGGCTAGGGTTGGCCCATGTGGGTATCGTATCCCCCCTTTTGCCTATAAATAGAGGAACAACCTTTGTACGTGAGTTACCGAGAGATATCAATAAAGTTCCCTGTTTCATCTACTTTGTACTGTGTGTGCCTTCTCCTAGTCTTCTCCTCCGACGTGGAACAGCCCCGGGACCGACCAGTCGGCAGGGGGTGTTCCAACATAAATCAGACCGGAGGGGGCAATCTCTTACGGTTCCATAACCATTGGTTTTGTTTGGATGGTTCTGGTTTGTTAATTGGACCTTCGGTTAAGTTATTTTCTTCTTTGGTTTGTTAACCATAGGTGTACCAAAACATTCTTTCATCAGACTACCGATTAGACAGGCCTTCCCCTTCGCTCTAATAATTGAAAAAAAGATTATATTCTTATGTAAATTATTTTTGACTCATATTAGTCCCACCCCCATGACTTGGATAAAGATTGGGCAAGTCATACGTGTGGACCTAGAATCCGGACGATGAGAAAAATAATGCATTTATCCCTTTTTCTCGTCAATTCTATATTTTCCGCGTGTCCGATTCTCTTGTGGCTATCACATTTCCTTATAAGCAGAATGGATGGCTAATAGTTGTTGATTCCTTTCCATTTCTATTGCCATCCACTCACTAAAAAGGTATTAATTGTGGCATTGGATCATCTATAAGATGCTATCAACTACCTACTTTTGTTGATAGGAAGCAATCTTTATTCCATGTAGTTTACGGGAAAGACATAATTTTCTCTACTTGATGACTAGAGGCACATATTATGCCACGCCTAATTTACTTGGAAAGAAAAATTCATAGGATACACATTCAATTAGCTCTTCTTAAATCATGCAACTTATTTTGGTTTTATATAACAAAATGCTGCTCGATATAGTTTGTGTTTGAGCTAAACCACCATGTAAACCTTTCATCAATTGCAGACAGATAGTGGTATGGTCTTTCATGTTCCAATCTAACCACAATCATCGTTGTTGGTGGGATAGTTGTGTACGATAAATAAATCTTGGGAGATAATATTCATTAGTTGGCATTAATTTTCCATATTTTAATCATTGTTGGGTCACGTGAAGTGACGATCCAAAATCTTCATGGAAAAGAACATATGATATTTTTCCGGCAAAAATATATTGATATGATTGAGAATCTTTGATTTTGATGTACTACCTATTTTCCACCTGAATGATCCTGATATTTTTATCAGGATTTCGGTTAAGTTCTTCTCTATTGGTCGTTAGCCATAGGTATGTCCGCATCCTCTCACTTCTCAATTATTGAGATTAGCAATTTAATGTGTCACTATCCATTTGTTCAAATTTTTCTCGCATTCACACACTGCGCCCACAACAAAGAATGTAAAGCTCATACGCCGTCTCAGAACCTAATTCTAAGCTCATGTCACCTAATGTGCATCAAACAAGTAGAGCGCCATGGTGAGTTTGTTGATCTGCGCATGTGGGAAGACCCTGACGGTGTTGCTGCAGCACCCGGCGACGGATGGGAGCATGCCCTGTTTCTTCTCTCGTTACTTGGTGG
Source organism: Avena sativa (assembly GCA_916181665.1). Taxonomy (NCBI): domain Eukaryota; kingdom Viridiplantae; phylum Streptophyta; class Magnoliopsida; order Poales; family Poaceae; genus Avena; species Avena sativa. The sequence continues at coordinate 414,755,013 of OV702297.1, forward strand.
ATGAGTCGAGAGAGGAAATCGTGATAGAGCCAGGGACCAACATATTGGAATAAATAATTATGTAGGTGTTCTTTTGTGAAAATTTGCCTGCGTGGCATAAGTCAACTTGGTGAAAACAAGTCCGAGGTTCAATTTAGGCCAGGATTAGATAATTCAGTGTGCAAACGATAGAGATTTCGACTCCGGGTTTAAACCGTCTTTTGGAAATGAAGACTGCCCTTTGCAACGTCCTGGTTTAGACAGTGGAACATGCCGAGATCGGCGAGCGCACTGGACAAATGTGGCGGTGCACCCAACTTATCGCGCGCATGAATGAATCGCTTGCTAAACCCGGCGGACCCTCGGGTTAATCAGGCGAAGACGGGCGCGCGGAGGACACGCACGGGCTCCATCCCCCGTGCTGTCTGCCGCCGCACCAAACCCATCCCCACGCCACGTCTCCGCTAGCCAAGCCAGACTGCCCGAGACCCGACCCGGCCAGCGGGAGGCCAACCACCCGCACCACACCACACCACCCCCCACCCCCCGGGGGCGATGGCATTGACCTCGCGCCGGTGATGTAGGAGGGGAAAGGAAATGGCCAAGATCACCACCACCACCACCACCATGTTGTCGCGGCGCGCCGGGGAGACCTGAGCAAGCGACGGGGATATAGGGGCCAAAACCCATCATCACCGGGAAAAGGAAAACGAGGGAAACGCACCGCGCGCGACACGAGGAGCAGAGCAGGCGGCCGTTGCTGCTGCCGTCCGTCCGTCCGCTGCTCGGCTCCAGCTCACACCCACGCAGCCAGCCAGCCAGCCCAAGTAGTACCCCCTCTCCCCCCAAAACAAAAACTGATACTACTACCGAATTTACTCACCACCACCACCACCACCATTCCGGCCCTCCCCCTCTTCCTCCTCCTCCTCCTCCAAATCCCTCCCCACCACCATTCGGAGGAGGCAGGAAGAACCACCCCCTCGCCGGCCGGCTCGGTCGGTCGGAGGGAGGGAGGGAGGGCCGCCGCCGCCACCCGTTGACGCCGCCGCCGCCACCACCAACAATCCAACAACAAGATGGACGACCTCAAGCAGATCCTGGCGCGCCCGATCCAGCTGGCGGAGCAGGTGATCAAGATGTCCGACGAGGCCTACACGGCCCGGCAGGACTGCATGGAGCTCAAGGCCAAGGTGGAGCGCCTGGCCGCGCTGCTGCGCCAGGCCGCCCGCGCCGACCTCTACGAGCGCCCGGCCCGCCGCATCTTCGACGACACCGAGAAGGCCCTCGACAAGGCGCTCGCCCTCGTCGACAAGTGCCGCGCGCACGGCCTCGTCCGACGCGTCTTCACCATCATCCCCGCGGGGTCATTCAAGAAGATGGCCAACCAGCTCGACAACTCCACCGGGGACCTCTCCTGGCTGCTCCGCGTCTCCGCCTCCCCCTCCTCCGGCGCGGGCGGCGCCGACGGCGACGACGACGACGACGACTTCGACTCGCACATCGGACTGCCCCCCATCGCGCAGAACGAGCCCATCCTATTCCTCATCTGGGAGCAGATCGCGGTGCTCTACACGGGGAACCTCGACGCCCGCGCCGACGCCGCCGCCAGCCTCGTCTCCCTCGCGCGCGACAACGACAGGTACTCCAAGCTCATCATCGAGGAGGACGGGGTCCCGCCGCTGCTCAAGCTCGTCAAGGAAGGACGCCTCGAGGGGCAGGAGAACGCCGCGCTCGCCATCGGACTCCTCGGACGCGACCCGGAGTGCGTCGAGCAGATGGTGCTGGCGGGCGTCTGCTCCGCCTTCGCCAAGGTGCTCAAGGAAGCGCCTATGAAGGTGCAGGCCATGGTCGCCTGGGCCGTCTCTGAGCTCGCCGCCAACCACCCCAAGTGCCAGGACGCCTTCGCGCAGCACAACGCCATACGCCTCCTCGTCGGCCACCTCGCCTTCGAGACCGTGCAGGAGCACTCCAAGTACGCCATCACCTCCAAGATGTCCATACATTCTGTCGTCATGGACAAAAAGAACAACACCGGTATGCCAGACTTGCTCGCCACAGCCTCCGCCTCTGCCTCCGGCCAGAGCAAGACCGAGATGCACAATCTCGTGCAGTCCACCATGGCCGCAAAGTCCATCAACGGGGGCAGCACCAAGAGCATAGGCAGCAACGGTGCTTCTATCGGATCCAAGCAGCACAATGCCTCCTTGTCAGGAACCACCGCAAGGGGCAGGGAGCTAGAGGACCCTGAGACAAAGGCATACATGAAAGCCAATGCCGCCAAGGCTCTGTGGCAGCTCGCCAAGGGCAATGCGGCCATCTGCAAGAGCATCACAGAGTCGAGGGCTCTTCTCTGCTTCGCGGTTCTTCTGGAGAAAGGCGAAGGCGACGTGCAGTACAATTCCGCCATGGCTCTGATGGAGATCTGCAGTGTCGCCGAGCAGAACTCTGACCTGCGACGATCAGCGTTTAAGCCGACCTCTCCCGCTGCCCGTGCCGTTGTTGACCAGCTCCTGCGCATCGTCGAGAAGGCTGAGTACGATGATCTCCTCATCCCCTGCATTATCTCGCTGGGCTGCCTGTGCAGAACCTTCCGCGCGACGGAGACCCGGATCATCGCGCCGTTGGTGAAGCTTCTTGATGAGAGGGAAGCCGATGTCTCCCGGGAGGCAGCGATGGCCCTTACCAAGTTTGCGTGCACGGAGAATTACCTGCATGTCGACCATTCTAAGGCGATCATCGAAGCCGGTGGCGCAAAGCATCTGGTTCAGCTCGTCTACTTCAGCGAGCAGGTGGTTCAGCTCGCGGCACTCACCCTTGTGTGTTACATTGCACACAACGTCCCAGACAGCGAGGAGTTGGCACAAGCGGAGATCCTGACGGTGCTCGAATGGGCCTCCAAACAAGCATACATGATGCAAGACCCGACGATCGAGAACTTGTTGCCAGAGGCCAAGATCAGGCTGGAGCTGTACCAATCCAGAGGCGCAAAAGGTTACTATTAGGTCACATGTGCTGTGGAGATGCGTGGGAGAAGAACATAACTGTGTTCTTCTTTACAATCTCCAAGTACTGTATATACATCGAGTGGCTTCTATGTATACTCTGGCTGAACCTTTTTGATCTCAAAGCTTTGATGTTACATCTTTGGTTGGGGTTCTCGATGCATGGATGGAGGTAATTTTGTTTCAGGTGTCCTGGGGGGGAGGGGGGTTGTAGGCGTGTGCGTACAGAACTTGGGTTGCTTTGTGGTGGCATAATTTTGGGAGATTAGTGGAGCGTACTCTCTTTGGTGTAATGTTGTATCATGTATATTACATTTCACTCATCTATCAGAGAAAATTTCCCAATCCAAGAGCCTTACACTTTTCTTTCACATGAATCATGGTTTGCTTAAACTGTTTCTGCAAATTATGCTACACTGTCGTCCAGTTGATGGCTGCAACAAAGTTGAAGTACTTTTGCATGCTTGAGAAGCAGGTATAGGCTCTAACTGTATCGATGTTCAACTGCAGCAGAGATTGATATACTTACATGCTTTTCATCTGCATATCTTTTTCATGGCACTATCACTAATAGTTGTCTCCTTTTCCCTCTTATGTATATATACCTCTCCGAGGTTGTCACTCTGATTTGATAGCCTCTACTGCTCTAGGAGTGGTCATTAGCTCTTTATGTCTCTTTTTTCATGTTTATATGAATACGCCAATTCCCGGAGTAACACTGACATTGTTGAGGCAATGCTGAATGAAATAAATTCCTGGGAGTAGCTGTTGGTTCAGGCGAAAGTCTACATCTTCCAGTGCCTTCATCTTCCGCGATCTGTGACTGTAACACCGGCATTGCCTTTTTTGTATGCAGTCAGCAAGTTCGGTTTAGAACTTTCATGTTGTATGCATTTTGTGCTCTAGCCAGCCGATCTTTGGAGCTTTCCCCATCATCATTAACTTGTTTGGGTGCATGACCCATGTTCAGGTACGGCGATTTCTCCTGCCATTTTGGTGCATCCATCCGATTTGGATCTCGGTCTGGTTCCATGATTCATCTCTGCTGTTTCCTTTCCTCACCAGGCAGGTCAGGCCCCCTTCTGCCTCTGCACAATAACAGCTGATGGGGGTCCTCCTTCCCTACATAGTACTAACCATTGACTCCATTACCAGCAGCAGCAGCAGCAGCAGCTGAATGTGTAGGTTGTGACGCGATCGATCACCATGAGCTCTGTTCTATGTGGTCCAGTTTTCACTGCGTATTCATTCATCTCAAGCATGGTCGAATGGTTCCTGGGTGTGATTTTAGATTGCATCATCGCTGAAACTTTTTTATTATGTATGCAGAAGATGGGTGTCCTCTGGGTGTTGCGGTTGGGAACAAGAACGATTCTCTTGTGGACTAGTTGGTAAGTGGCTAAGTTCTGATGGCATGGTTGGCTTAACTGTCTGCAAAATATGCTACACTGTTCAGTTGATGTCTGCAACACATTTGAAGTTTCCATGCTTGAGCTGCGGCCACAGGCTCTAACTGGGTCCATATATTCTTCGTAGCGTATCTTCAGAATTGTGTCCTCCACCATGTAGCCTCTAGGTTGCTCTCAAGAGCTTTTTTACTGTTATGAAATATGCTATGGTCATTTAGCTCTCTATATATGTTTCTTTTCGCTCCTTAAAATATGGCGAGTATGCTAACTCCTGGCTCTCGAGAGTAACCTTGACATGCATTGTGGAGGAAATGCTGAATGAATAGGTTGTCAGAGTAGCCATCGGTTCAGGAAGACGCGGCCGTCAGGGTTCAGGAAGCGCATGGTTTGTTTGGTTCCCCTACATTATTTCAGGATGAAAGGACTCGAGCTTCTTTGATTGATTCCTGGGCGTAATCCGTATGCAGTACCATATATAGCACAACAGTTTCGATTCAGTACCATAGCCAGCTGGTTTTCTTGTGATGAACCTGTTTCGGTGCATCGGCCATGTTCCGGAGCGAGTACTTGGATCTCGGCCTGGTTCCATGATTCGGCTCTGCTCTGCTGTGTTTCCTCTCCTCGCCGGGCAGGTCAGAGGCCCCCTTCTTCCTCCGCACAATAACAGCTGATGGGGGTCCTCCCTACGTAATTGTACTAACCAATGACTCCATTTTCAGCATCAGCAGCAGTAGCTCAAATGTGTAGGTGGTGATGCGATCGATCATCATGCGGAGCTCTCTTCTACGTGGTCCAGTTTGTACTGCATATTTATTCATCTCAGGCTGTCAGGCATGGTTGAATGGTTCCTGAGTGCGGTTCTCATTCATCTCCCTCTTGTGTGTAGCCTGTCAAAGCTTGCATCATCGATGTTTCAGTACTAATTTATTTCCATTTGGGTGTTGCGGTTGGGAACAAGAACGATTCTCCTGCGGATTAGTCGGTAAGCGCCGATGGAATGGTTAGCTGGGTTGGTAGTGTGCTAATTAAGCTGGTGGTTTATTAGGCTGTCCGTGTCTGATTGTTCAGTGACTTCTTGTCGAGTATACTACTAACTACTCCTATATTATGTGTGAACTGGGACAAGGTCGACGTGCCTACAACGATCTCCAATCATGTGTATCCATGTTTGGTCGTCATACAGTACTACAATCATACTCGATGCCAATTCGCTGTTAATAATGAAAGAACAACATGATGTTCTTAATTTATTCGGAGGACAGGCCATCTATCTAAAAATGTATGTATGGCTCCTCTAGGTGGGACATGGAAGATGGGGACGCACCTGTATAACTATTGATCGAACATAGTACGATGCATCTTGGATTTGTTTCTGTCCCCACACTAATTAAAGCTTTTATATAGTATCATATACTAATCGGTTTGATGATCTATTTAGTTATAAGAAATGTCAGGAAACAATTATGATTATTATCTTTTCAGCTAATAAGTATGATAATTAGTCTTTCTGGTCAATCCTAATACTCTTTTTTTTTGTTTTTTTCGAGGGAAGCTCCTCCTTTTTCTCTGGAGCCAAAGCTCTTCATTTTCCAGCAAGGTTTTTATTAGAGATATTTTTCCATGGCAACGAGAAATTGGTGCAGCTAACCAGGGCGGTTCTACAGGCCCACTTGGGACGCGGTCAGGAGAAGTAGACACAAGGCCCACGTTCTGGCTTAGAGCAATTTCTTCTCTTTTAATGGCCCACGTAAGGTTCGCCTAAAAAAATTGCCCACGCGGAACGTCTCCACCTCCGCCTCCGAGGAGTCATCGCCGCCGCACACCTGCGCTCCATCCAGCCTCTCTCCTTCCACGTAGTCCGCAGGCGCGGAGCGGATCCCATAACCGTCTCCTCCGTCGAAATCGAGCTCGTCCCCCTCAGCCTGACCTTCGCAGGTTTCTTCGTCCTCTACGACGACGGTTTCTTTCGGACGCTCGGTGAATTAGGAAATTTTTGTCTGAATTTCACCATTTTGTTGGAATCCTTTCGTAACATGCTCTGTTCATCTTTCAGATTATACCATTATTATATACAGCAACAGATCTAATGTTCAGTTCGTCACCACTTCAACTTGTTCTAAAATAATCAATGTGCTTTAATTAGGTGCCTGCTTTGCTTCCTATATTAAAACAAGTCCATCATGTGTTGTAAAATTTCATGGCGAACAAGTTAGTTTTTTTTTGACGTTTAGTGCTGAATGTTTCTCTACTTATAAGGGCCCCCCATGTTAAAATTTGGAAGGCTCATACGAGAATTGTAATAGGTTATCTTACCCATGTTTAAATAAGTTGTCGTCACATGTTAATATTTCAAGTGCCAAACAAATGGGCCACAGTTCTATAGGCTTAAATTGCACGACTCTATTCTGCGTATGTAAGTGTACTAGTTAAGGTTTGACACGACTAGTCTGTTATAAGGTTTTTAATAGTTGTATTCCCCTTTTGATACTATCTCTTACTTCAGTCACTGAAGGAAGCAACCACAACGGTTCAACCATCATTGGCTGATGCCACATGGGAGGATGTTGGAGGTCTTGATTCATTGAGGAAAAATTTAACCGGTGCATTATTCACTGTATCAGGCACCCTAGACATTACAAGGTAATCACTCGAACTGTATTCTACACTACATTTTATTGTGTTATCTGGTCATCACCTTGATTATCAGCTTAATTTTTTTAAGCCACTTCTGAGTAGTACTGAAGTTAGCTCATAGACATCTGTGGTTCTTATTTGCATTTTATAACCTCTTGTGCTTCTTCTGAGTGCTTTAAATATTTAATGTTGTTTTCGTGTCTTCTTTTTGTTGTCGGCCTTTCAAGGACTTCAAAGTGAACAGGCAAGATGGGTTGTTTCTGTTTGGACCTCTAGGCAGTCGGAACGCACTAATATGGAAAGCAGTTGCACAATTTTATTCACATTAAGAACTAATTTAATGTTCTTACTGCATTTTTGTAGTGTACAGACTGCTAAGGTATTTCTTTTCTCGTAACATTAAGTATGTTGGGGAAAGTGAATCATAACTAAGGAAAATATTCACCGGTGCACGGCCTAATTCCCCGTGCATCCTATTTTTTGATGAGGTAAAGTTTTTGTTTATCTATTTGTATTCAGCAGCACTTGGTAGTTATTTAGAACAATTATGAATGCTTGGTACATCCTGTTGGGATTGAAGGCGCTTCTCCAACTTATATTATACTCACAATTTATGGTTGGAACAATGTAACTTTGGTTTCGTTTAAAATCGGGGGAAACCCTTTCATCTAAAGAACCAGTTTGATGGTCAATTTATTTATAAGAAATGTTAGAAAACATTCTGTGGAGTATATTTTTTATTTAGCAAAAATGTAGCATAAGCTGGAATAGCTCAGTTGGCCAGAGCGTGTGGCTGTTAACCACAAGGTCGGAGGTTCAAGCCCTCCTTCTAGCGTCTTAAATTCCTTTCTATTTTTTTTGATTAATCCTATTCGTCTTGTTTCTTTTCTTCTTTTTGAGCAAAAGCACCTAATCTTCCAGTAAGGTTTGGCAAAAAAGTTTCATGCCAATGAGATATTCGGAGGTTCAAGCCCTCTTTCTAGCGTCTTAAATCCCTTCCTATTTTTTTTTTTTGATTAATCCTATTCGTCCTTTTTCTTTTCTTCTTTTTGAACGAAAGCACCTAATCTTCCAGTAAGGTTTGGCAAAGAAGTTTCATGCCAATGTGATGTTGATGCAGCCAACCTCTCTCACTCCAAGTAGTACGCACGCTCGGTAACCGCCACAAGCACCATAAACTGTGTTGTCAAGCGGATCCCATAAACGTCTCCTCCTAGCGTCTTAAATTCCTTCCTAAAAAAATATTTTTCTAATTAATCCTATTAGTCCTTTTTATTTTCTTCTTTTTGGAGCGAAAGCACCGCATCTTCCAGTAAGGTTTGGCAAAAAATCTTCCATGCCAACGAGATGTTGGTGCAGCCAACCTCTCGCATTCCAAGTAGTCCACACGCGCGGTAACTTCCACTAGCACCATAAACTGCGCTGTCAGGAGGATACCATAAACGTCTCCTCCGTTGGAATCGAGCTGATCCCCCTCAGCCTGGCCTCCGCAGGTCTTTGTCCTCCACGCCAACTGTTTCTTTTGGATGCTTGGTGAATGGGAAATTTTTGTCTGAATTTAACCATTTTGTTGGACTCTTTTCATGGCACGCTTTGTTCATCTTTCAGATTATACCTGTTCAGGCTGCCCCTGTTCATATCATTACATGCATTACTATATCGTTATAGGACATCAGTGTTGCATAATTACATGGTTCTGTCAAGACGGACTCCTGCACGTACAGCAACTGACCTAAGGTTCAGTTAATCACCACTTTAACTTGATCTAAAACAACCAGTGTGCTTTAATTAGGTGCCAGTTTTGCTTCCTGTATTAAAATAAGCCCATCACGTGCTTGTAAAATTTCATGGTGACCAGGTCAGTTTTGCGTCCTGTATAAAAAAAGGTTAGTGCTCGGCAGTTTTTTGACCTTCGGTGCTGAATGTTTCTCTACTTATAAAGGGCCCCCCATGCTACAATTTGGAATTCTCACACGAGAATTTAACAGGCTATCTTACCCATGTTTAAATAAGTTGTCGTCACATGTTAGTATTTCAAGTGCAAAACAAATGGCCATGGTTCTATAGGCTTAAAGTGTGTGACTCTGTTCTGCTTATGTAAGTACTAGTTAAGGTTTCAGTTTGACGTAACTAGTCTGTTATTAGGTTTTTAGTAGTTGTATTCCCTTTTTAATGTTCTCTCTTACTTCAGTCACTGAAGGAAGCAACCACAACGGTTCAACGATCATTGGCTGATGTCACATAGGAGGATGTTGGAGGTCTTGATTCACATTTAATCGGTGCATTATCCGTTGTATCACGAACCCTGAACATTACAAGGTAATCACTTGAACTGTGTTCTTCACTACTTTTTACTGTGTTATCTGGTCATCATCCTAATTGTCAGCTTGAAAATTTAAGCCACTTCTAAGTTGTACTGATAATGCACCGGTTCTTATTTGCGTTTTATAAGGTCTAGCGCTTCTTCTTTGTGCTTTAAATGTTTAATGTTGTTTTCATGCCTTCTTTTTGTTGTCGGCCTTTCAAGGACTTCAAAGTGAACAGACAAGATGGGTTTTTTCTGTTTGGACCTCCAGGAAGTGGGAAAACACTAATATGGAAAGCAGTTGCACATGAGGCAGGGGTAATTTTATTCACATTAAGAACTGATTTAATGTTCTTACTGCATTTCTGTAGTGTACAGACTGCTAAGGTATTTCTTTTCTCGTAACATTAGGGGCCTGAACTATTGACTAAGTATGTTGGGGAGAGTGAATCATAACAAAGGAAAATATTCACCGGTGCACGGCCTAATTCCCCATGCATCCTATTTTTTTGACGAGGTAATTCTTTTGTTTATCTGTTTGTATTCAGCAGCACTTGGTAGTTACTTAGAACAACTATGAATGTTTGGTACATCGGGGTTGAAGGTGCTTCTCCAACTAATATTATACTCAAAATTTATGGTTGGAACAATGTAATTTTGGTTTCGTTAATAAAATCAGGGGAAACTCTTTCATCTAAGAAAATCAGTTTGATGGCCCATTTATTTATAAGAAATGTTAGGAAACATTCTATAGAGTATATTTTTTATTGAGCAACAAAGTAGCACAAGCTGGAATAGCTCAGTTGGCCAGAGCGTGTGGCTGTTAACCACAAGGTCGGAGGTTCAAGCCCTCCTTCTAGCGTCTTAAATTCCCTCCTAAATTTTTTTTCTGCTTAATCCTATTAGTATTTTTTATTTTATTTTTGGAGCGAAAGCACCTCATCTTCCAGTAAGGTTCGGCAAAGAAGTTCCATGCCAACGAGGTGTTGGTGCAGCCAACCTCTCTCATTCCAAGTAGTCCGCCTGCGCGGCAACGCCACAAGCACCATCTTAAATTCCCTCCTAAAAAATATTTTTATGATTAATCCTATTAGTATTTTTTATTTTTTTTGGAGCGAAAGCACCTCATCTTCCAGTAAGGTTCGGCAAAAAAGTTCCATGCCAACGAGATGATGGCACATGGGAGGGTGTTGGAGGTCTTGATTCATTGAGGAAAATTTTAACCGGTGCATTATTTGTTGTATCAAGCACCCTGAACATTACAAGGTAATCACTCGAACTGTTCTACACTACTTTCTAATGTGTTATGTGGTCACATCTTGATTGTCAGCTTAAAAATTTAAGCCACTTCCGAGTAGTACTGAAGTTAGCTCATAGACATATGTGGTTCTTATTTGCATTTTGTAACCTCTTGTGCTTCTTCTGAGTGCTTTAAATGTTTAATGTTGTTTCCATGTCTTCTTTTTGTTGTCGGCCTTTCAAGGACTTCAAAATGAACATGCAAGATGGGTTTTTTCCTGTTTGGACCACCAGGCAGTGGGAAAACACTAATATGGAAAGCAGTTGCACATGAGCCAGGGGAAATTTTATTCACATTAAGAACTGATTTAATGTTTTTACTGCATTTCTGTAGTGTACAGACTATTAAGGTATTTCTTTTCTCGTAACATTATGGGCCTGTATTATTGAATACGTATGTTGGGGAGAGTGAATCATAACTAAGGAAAATATTCACCGGTGCACTGCCTAATTCCCCGCGCGTCCTATTTTTTGACGAGGTAAAGTTTTTGTTTATCTATTTGTATTCAGCAGCACTTGGTAGTTACTTAGAACAACTATGAATGCTTGGTACATCCCGTTGGGGTTGAAGGTGCTTCTCCAACTTATATTATACTCACAATTTTTGGTTGGAACAATGTAATTTTGGTTTCGTTAATAAAATTAGGGGAAACCCTTTCATTTAAAAAGTCAGTTTGATGGCCCATTTATTTATAAGAAATATTATGAAACGTTCTGTAGAGTATTTGTTTTACAGCAAAAAAGTAGCACAAGCTGGAATAGCTCAGTTGGCCAGAGCGTGTGGCTGTTAACCACAAGGTCGGAGGTTCAAGCCCTCCTTCTAGCGTCTTAAATTTTCTCCTAAAAATATTTTTCCGATTAATCCTATTAGTATTTTTTTCGAGCGAAAGAACCTCATCTTCCAGTAAGGTTCGTCAAAAAAAGTTCCAACCTCTCTCATTCCAAGTAGTCCCCATGCTTTTGGACGCTCGGTGAATTAGGAAACTTTTGTCTGAATTTTACCATTTTGTTGGACTCTTTTCATGGCACATTTTGTTCATCTTTCAGATTATACCTGTTCAGGCTGCCTCTTTATATCAGTATATGCATTATTATATCATTAGGATAGCAGTGTTGCATAATTACATGGTTTTGTAAGTGTCAAGACTGACTCATGCACGTACAGCAACTGACCTACGGTTCAGTTCATCACCACTTCAACTTGTTCTAAAACAACCAGTGTGCTTTAATTAGGTACCAGTTTTGCTTCCTGTATTAAAACAAGTCCATCATGTGCTTGTAAAATTTCATGGCGAACAAGTCAGTTTGCATCCTGTATAAAGAAAAGGTTAGTGCTCGGTAGTTTTTTGACCGTTAGTGCTGAATGTACTCTACTTATAAGGGATCCCCATGTTAAAACTTGGAAGGCTCATATGAGAATTGTAACGGGCTATCTTACCCATGTTTAAACAAGTTGTCGTCACATGTTAATATTTCAAGTGCCAAACAAATGATCCACAATTCTGTAGCCTTAAAGTGTGTGACTCTATTATGCTTATGTAAGTAGGAGTTAAGGTTTAACGCGACTAGTCTGTTGTTAGGTTTTTAGTAGTTGTATTCCCTTTTTGATACTCTCTCTTACTTCCAATCACTGAAGGAAGCAACCGCAATGGTTCAACCATCATTGGCTGATGTCACATGGGAGGATGTTGGAGGTCTTGATTCATTGAGAGAAAATTTTACCAGTGCATTATTTGTTGTATCAAGCACCCTGAACATTACAAGGTAATCACTCAAACTGTATTCTACACGACATTCTACTGTGTTATCTGGTCATCATCTTGATTGTCAGCTTAAAAATTTAAGCCACTTCTGAGTAGTACTGAAGTTAGCACATAGACATCTGTGGTTCTTATTTGCATTTTATAACCTCTTGTGCTTCTTCTTAGTGCTTTAAATGTTTAGTGTTGTTTTCATGTCTTCTTTTTGTTACAGCCTTTAAAGGACTTCAAAGTGAACAAGCAAGATGGGTTTTTTCTGTTTGGACCTCCAGGAAGTGGGAACACACTAATATGGAAAGCAGTTGCACATGAGACAAGGGTAATTTTATTCACATTAAGAACTGATTTAATGTTCTTACTGCATTTTTTGTAGTGTACAGACTCCTAAGGTATTTCTTTTCTTGTAACATTAGGGGCCTGAACTATTGAATAAGTATGTTGGGGAGAGTGAATCATAACTAAGGAAAATATTCATCGGTGCACTGCCGAATTCTCCGCGCATCCTATTTTTTGACAAAGTTAAAGTTTTTTGTTTATCTATTTATACTCAGCAGCACTTGGTAGTTACTTAGAACAACTATGAATGCTTGGTATATCCTGTTGGGGTTGAAAGGTGCTTCTCCAACTCATATTGTACTCACAATTTATGGTTGGAACAATATAATTTTGGTTTCGTTAATAAAATCGGGGGAAACCCTTTAATCTAAAAAATCAGTTTGATGGTTCATTTATTTATAAGAAATGTTAGGAAACATTTTGTAGAGTATATTTTTTATTCATCAAAAAAATAGCACAAGCTGGAATAGCTCAGTTGGCCAGAGCATGTGGCTGTTAACCACAAGGTCAGAGGTTCAAGCCCTCCTTCTAGCGTCTTAAAGTCTCGCCTAAAAATATTTCTTTTCTTTTTTTTTGGAGCGAAAGCACCTCATCTCCGCGGTAACTGGTGCATATTCTTGATTCATTGAGGAAAAATTTAACTAGTGCATTATTCTTTGTATCAAGCACCCTGAACATTACAAGGTAACACTAGTGTAGAGCCCCCCTCTAACACCGGTTGGGAGGGCCCTCTAACAGCGGTTCTACAACCGCTGTTGAGGGTTCCGTGTTAGAGGGGGGCCCCTTGAACACCGGTTCTTATACAAACTGGTGTTAAAGGGTGGCGCACGTGGGGCTGCCACAGGGCTCAGCCCCCCCTTTAACACCGGTTCGTATCACGAACCGGTGTTAAAGGTTCTCTGCCGCGGCAGGAAAACAACAGAGATTTAGGCCGTTTTCCTGCCGTGGCAGCCTCTGTCCCGTTCTGGGCGTATTTCTGCGGGAGGGGGGGGGGGGAGGGGGAATCGATCGGGAGCGGTATACACATACATCGTCATCGGTACATACAAGTACATGAATAATTAAGCAACTATTATTATACACAAACATCGTCATCGGCACATACATCGTCATCGTTCATTTTGGTGGATATCTAAAGAGTTCTCCGCCAGGCATGACGACCTCATCAAGTATGAACCCCGCCAGTTCCTCTTGAATGGCTCGTATGCGGTCAAATGGTAGGAGTTGGTCCCGCATCCGTTCGATCTGAATATATATGAAGAATGGGGTCAATATATATATAAGAATAAAACTCAACACAATTGATGGTAATAAAATAATGTTGTGTACTTTGTTTAGTTACTCTAAGTTGTTCTAGTGCGGCTTGGCCCGTCGCACATATCGTGTTGCGAATGAACTCGCAAACATAGTACCCACATAAGTTATTGCCGGGTCCCTGATACGCGCACTTTACGAGAATAGAGAGTTCAATCAAAATAATAATCAATAAAGCATGATATAATGGAATTGGAAGCAGAATCAAAGAGATACGCAGACCTAGCTAGCTAGTATTACTTACATTTTGGTCTATAAATTTTAGTTCTTCTGACCATTCACCCACGGCCCTGCCCGTGAACCTTTTCCAAACCTTGTCCGGCAAAGAAAATGGATAAAGGAGTAATTAATTACTTGTTGTCACGAAAGTTGCCGATCTAGTGCGATAATATGATTGAAATTACCTCTGGAGCATCTCTCTAAAGTCTGCCCATAGCTCTTTTTCTTTTCGTAACGAGTCCATGACAAGGACTTTTCCTGAGTCGGGTTGAATGACTAGCAGAATAAAGTGGAACCTACACACGCATAACTCATCATCAGTTACACTTAACATCGAGTAAGCCGAAACAGAATGTGTACAAGAGAGAGGGTAACAGTACTCACGAGAAGTTGTAAGGCAATAGTATTTCCCTTTTGGTTTGTTGTCTCAGTAAAGACCTTAGCAAGTAATCTTCTGTTTGCCCGGATTTGGTTCTTACCACTTCTTCATAAACTCTATTTGGGTCAACGAACCCAATGTCAAAAGGTCCTCCTTTCATGCATTCCATAACCTTTTTCCTGCATAATAGTATATACATATATGGTGAGCATATATATACATGCAATTAATAAAGTGAATGAGATGAGATAGAAAATACAGAAATAGTACTTACACACAATAAAGGCTGATGACAGCTTTGTCGAGTTCCTTCTGATTGAATAGAAAATGCAAGTCTTAAATGTTGAAGTCGATCTCGTCGTCTCCGCACAAAAAAATCTCATCTCTTATATGCGCCGTGATCCATTCTTCCTTTCTCCTCTTGCAGAAATCAAGGTACCACTTGTGCAATCTTCGCATCTTTGTTGGTAGATTCTTGAGCTCCTCTTTCTTGACGAGATTCTTCCCATACTTCCATGGCTGTATGGGGTTGGCATCACATTTGGGCAAGTTGTCTCCCATGATGTTCAAGTATGCAATGTAAGTCATCCCCATCTCATTGGCCTTTCTTTGTAGCTCTGCCTCGTAATCATTTACGGGAGGAGCGTCCCGTGTGTCGAACTTGCGCCTATAGCTTGATGGCTCTGTTGTGCATTCACTTGCGCCTGCAGCGCCACAAGTGCATGTTCTATCTGTGTCATCCGCTCTGTACGCTCTTTTTCTTTTCTGCCGCGCCATCTGTAAGAGTCGCTCCACTCGGCAAACCCATCCTTCCACGTCATACCCCCTGTGCCTCGTGCATGTCCAGTGTGTTCTTTTTTACCGATGGCGCGTGTGAGCTGGTCATTCTCTCTGTCGGGATGGAAGGTCCCGGCGGTTGTTTCCTCGTATGTCGTGATGAGTTCAGTGATGGGTTTGGCAAGGAGTGTTGGGAAGATACACAATCCTGTTTCTGGGTCCAACCATGCCCCGATTCCGTAGAACCAAGTCTTTGCACGTAGGTCCCACCCATCTGTTTGGGGCGTGATCCCTCTATCGCGCAGGGCCTTCTTAGCTTCCTCCCACTTAGGCCTCTGAGATATGTAGCCACCTGACCCCGTCCTCTGGTGATATTCCTTCTTCTGGGCATTAAGCGTATTGGTTTCTGACCTCTTTTTAGCTATAGCACCTTTTTTTATATGTCACAAATTCGGGCCAGTGAGGTCTTATCTTCGCATAATATGCGTCTTCGAAATTTGGAGTCTCGCCAGCTTTGACAAATTTGTTCAATTTTGTCTTCCAGTTCCGGAAAGCGTCAGCCATCTTCTTTAGAGTCCACCCTTTGACCTTTTCCTTTATAACCGGGTTGTTTTCATCCTCCTCTGGCGGAAGGGTGAAATTTACCAACAACGAATTCCAAAGCGTTTCTTTGGATCTTTCATCGACAAAGGTACCGTCGCCCTTCTTTGGCTTATTCCAATATTCAATTATGATTGGGATTTGGTCCCTAACAAGAACTCCAGCCTGACGTACAAATTTGTCTGCGGCCTTCTTGGGCTCCATCGGCCTACCATCAACACGGACTGCTTCGATCGTGAACTTTGCACGATCTTTCAACCGATGGCTCGCGCCTCGCTTGCTCTTTTTCGTAGAAGAAGATGGTTGCTGACTGGTCGATCCAGAGGGCTAAAAGAAGAAAGAAGCGTTAATTAATACATGTAGAAGAAGATTGTTGGTGGAAGTCAGCAGAGGCTTAATCAATGCATATACCTCGCCGGACTTTGTAATCACTAAATTGCGTTCACCGGAGTCTTCATCTTCTCCATGACTACTTGAGCTGTCATCATGTCCCTCCAAGTTCAGATATTGTGAGGTGTCCTCATCAATAATGTTCTCCATTATTTCTTCTTCTTCAAGGTTTCTACTAAGTGGATCCATAGTTTCTAAAACAATAATATTATCTAGAGTAAGAGTGTAAACATTCAAGTGGACTTGGATTCATACACAAATATACATATTATTCATACAAAAATACACAAATAAATACACAAATGAAATTAAAACCCTAAGGATGCTTGATCACTTTAAACGAGTTTCGAGGGGTCCAAACCCTAATCAGGATGAGTCAGAGCTCCACAACGACACCCCCAAGAGGGTAACGTTGGCAGGATGCAAGTTTGTATACAAGTGGGGCGGGTTTGCGGACAATTATTTAGTCTCAGACAGCTACACCTACATGCAGTCCAATTTGTATACAAGTCTCAGACGGAGTGGCGCCACCGACGACTGCCGGACGCAGAGGCGAGGGCGACGGCGGCTCCGACGGCGAGGGCGAGGGCGGCGGCTCCGACGGCGAGGGCTGGACGCGGCGCCGGCGCGGCTGCTCTCTGCTCTTTGCTCTATGCTCTATGCGCGCGGATGCATTATAAAATAATTTGCATTTTAAATTATTTCATTTTAAATTTTTTTCAGAATATTATAAAATAATTTGCACTTTTGGAATTTACTTAAACAATTTTATTAATTAGAAAACATTTATGGAAATGTTTTTATCACTTACAGATAGGGCCCACATGTCAGGTATTTTCTTCACTGAAATAATTACAGAAAAAGAATTACAGAAATAATAAAAGAAAAAGAAAAGGATTCTTGCATCACGCTGACGTCAGCAATGGAGCTCCTCTCAGGTCGATCTTGCTCCCGTCGATCTGCTGCACGCCGGGACTTGTGGTTGGGCTGGTTGGAAAGAGGAGGTCGAGGCGGACCTAGTAGTGGCGGTGCCTCCCCTTTTTGGTCGCCGGAGAACAGAGAGCGAGGAGGAACTGCGCCGGTCGGCCGCCGGTTACACGATGCGGAGGCGATATAGAGCGTGAGGGAGGAAGAGAAGATGTGCCTGAGCACCAGAGGCTCACCAGGAAGCCGATGGTGGGGTCGACGAGGCCGGGGAAGGTCGGGGTGGCGGTGGCGGTCGTCGGCTTTGGTGGCACGCGCGCGGCGGCGGTCGTCGGCTTCGGTGGCACGCGCGTGGTGGCGGTGGCGCGCGCGCGGTGGCGAGGGCGGCGACGGCGAGGGCTGGAGGGCTTCGGTGGCGAGGGCGCGCGGTGGTGACGGCGAGGGGTTCGATCGATCTGGCTCTGCGGGGAAGAAAGGAAGGGGCGCATTTAATACCCCCCTTTAACACCGGTTCGGGGCTAGAACCGTTGTTAAAGGGGAGGGGGATTTCGTTTCGCGCGCGCATTTATTAACACCCCCCTTTAACACCGTTCCAGACACGAACCAGTGTTAAAGGGGGAGGGGTGGGGTGCGTGCGCGAAACGAAATAAATGCGCCCCCCTTTAACACCGGTTCGTGTCTGAAACCGCTGTTAAAGGGGGGCATTTATTTCATGGAAAATTCATATCTTTTTCATTTCAACTCAGAAAAATATGAATAATATATCATAATTTTCACAAAAATAATATCTATCCATTCATGTCAAAAAAAATTATATTTACTTTACATTTTATATGTGAACCTAAAAATGAATTTTGTAAAACCGTCCGTTTTTTATGCTCGGAAAATGGAAAATGCCTTTTTGGTGCGACAAAAAGGAAAACTTTATCTTGCAACATTGTTTGCCATGCCATGATGCACATGTATGCACATATAAGGTGGTTGCATATAAGGTGGTCTAGTATTTTTGTAAAATGTGTTGGTGGTTTTTTGAATTAGCCATTTGGTGGTTGCTTCACAAAACCGTCCGTTTTTTATGCTCATAACATTGGTCATTTGACCCGAAAGCCAAGAAACCTCGAATGAGAATGCAACTAATAGTAAGTTACATAAAGCCGAACTGGAACTGAAAATTAAGATACATAAAAGAACTGAAAATTAAGATACATGGCCAGATTAAGTAACAATCGGCTGAACTTGTTTCGGAGTGATTCAGTCATGCTCCTGCCTACACCTGTAATACTCACCACTGTAGTCGTCGTACTCGCCGCCGCCGTCATCGCTGTCGTCGTCGGGGTCGCCGTAATTGAACCTCTGGAGAGTACGCGTGGGCTGGACTTGAGGGTAGCGCGTGGGCTGGACTTGAGGGTAGCGCAGACGGGGGTTAGAGTCGGCGGCAGTGTCATAGGCCATGACGCTCTGGAGAGTCCGACCGCGCCACCATAGCCGACGGCCGGCCTCGTTGAAGTTAGGAGGAGGTGGGCCGTCCTCCTCGTGCCTGGCGAGCGCCCTCTCACGCCGATCCACAAAGAAGGCTTCCCAAGTAGGGAAATAGTCGGGATGCCATCTGGGATTCCTCCGCTGCTCTGGCGTGAGCTCGAAGTAGTAGTGGTTCGTGATGGCCATCCGGCGCGCCACACCTAGAGGGACAGGAGGAACCAGCACGCCTCCGGCGCTCAGCATCCAGCCGACGGGGACACAGTAGCCCGGCGGGCAGGGGTAGTTCGAGGCGCAAAGCGCCTCCGCCTCCCTGGGGGTTAGTGCTACGGTGGAAGCCATGGGAAAGAGTGATGAGGTTGCAGATATGAGTCTAGATATGTGCAATGACAATGGAGGCCAATCCTACATATATATATAGTGAAGAACTGGCGGGAAGAAAAATGGAGGGAAGAAATAGAAGAAAGAAAAATGGCTCATTTAATACATATACTGTTAACAGAAGAAATATGACATTGTTCTAAAAATGGGACGGTTGGAGGGATTTCAGCAGGCTGGGCCAGGCAACACTAATGATAGGGGTGAGTGTCGACATTATGTCGTGCGGCGTGTACCTTGTCTCGGATGGTGTCACCAACCGGGACTAAAGATGAACGTTTAGTCCCTGTTGGAGACACCAACCGGGACTAAAGATGAACCTTTAGTCCCGGTTGGAGACACCAACCGGGGCAAAACACGAGTCAGCACTAATAATAGGGGTGAGTGTCGACATTATTTCGTAAGTGTCGACACTATGTCGAGCTGCTTGTACTAATAGGCATCCTTGTGAGTCCAGTCCTCCAGCCAGTTTGAGGCATCTCCAAGATGGTTTTCGAGAGCAGGGACACCACTACGGCCAGTTTCAGGGAGATGCCGACGGAGCCCAGTCCTCCGGCATCTCCGACAAACTGGTCATAGAGGCACTCCCTAATATGTGAAATTAGTTAGCTCCCAGGTGTATTAATCTAGTTAGAGAAGTTACAAAGCTGCAAGATGGTTTTCGAGAGCAGGGACACCACTACGGCCAGTTTCAGGGAGATGCCGACGGAGCCCAGTCCTCCGGCATCTCCAAGAAACTGGTCATAGATACACTCCCTAATATGTGACCGCGCGCGTTTGGAGATCAGATCTTAATGGTAAGTACGAATCGGGACAACTTCTTCTCATAGTCCCGGTCCATCCACAAAACAAGACTAACACTCAAGACATGTATTAATATTAAAAATATAAACTAGAGTTACATAATATGAGCATGAACTTCTTGGCATATGTCCTTCCTTATGATCGCTTCAGACGTAAGCATGGAGCATCTTCTTTACTTAACGGAATGCTTGGGGTCAGTTTTCACTGTGAAGGGCGGAATTTCATCAAACTTATTATAATCTTCTGACATGTCTGTCTTGTCCTCGATTCCCACGATATTTCTTTTCCCTTAAAGAACTATGTGACGCTTTGGCTCATCATATGATGTATTCGTTTGCATTTTTTTTCTTTTTTTTTGGTCTGGAGGACATGTCCTTCACATAGAAAACCAGAGCCACATCATTGGCTAGGACGAATGGTTCGTCTAAGTTCTTGTCTACCTTCATAAGATTGTTGAGATCCACCGTTGTCATTCCGTACTTCTTGTTTACCTTAACCCCTCCTCCTGTTAGCTTGACCCATTTGCATCGAAACAAGGGGACCTTAAAATTAGGTCCATAGTCAAGTTCCCATATCTCCTCTATGAACCCATAATACATGGTCTTCTGCCCATTGTCTTCTGCTGCATCGAAGCGGACACCACTATTTTGGTTGGTGCTCTTTTTATCTTGGCCTATCGTGTAAAATGTATTCCCATTTATCTCGTACCCTTGAAAAGTACATACAGTCGAAGATGGTGTCCTGGCCAACAAGTACAGCTGATCCCCAACAGTGGTGTTATTCGTGAGAAGTCTTTGCAGCCAGCCGCCCAAACTCGCCATGTGTTCACTTATAATCCATTCATCAGACTGCCCCGGGTGTTTGAGGCGTATTAAATTCTTGTGTTCATTGATATACGGTGCAACCAAGATAGATCTTTGTAAAACCGTGTAGTGTGCTTGATTGAGAGAATGCCTGTCCCTACATATCATTGCTTTACATCCTAGGGTGCCTTTTCCACGCAGTCTCCCCTCATGTCGTGATTCTGGAACACCAATCGCCTTAAGGTCAGGAATAAAATCAACACAGAACTCAATGACCTCCTCTGTTACATAGCCCTTGGAGATGCTTCCTTCTAGCCTAGCACGATTATGAACATATTTCTTTAAGACTCCCATGTACCTCTCAAAGGGGAACATATTGTGTAGAAATACAGGACCGAGAATGGCAATCTCTTCTACTAGGTGAACCAGGAGATGCGTCATAATATTGAAGAAGGATGGTGGGAACACCAACTCAAAGCTGACAAGACATTGGGCCACATCTGTTTGTAACCCTGGTAGGCTTTCTGGATCGATTACCTTCTGAGATATTGCATTGAGGAATGCACATAGCTTCACAATGGGTACTCGAACATTTTCAGGTAGAAGCCCCCTCAATGCAATCGGAAGCAATTGTGTCATAATCACGTGGCAGTCATGAGACTTCAGGTTTTGGAATTTTTTCTCAGCCATATTTATTATTCCCTTTATATTCGACGAGAAGCCAGACGGGACCTTGATACTGCTCAGACATTCAAAAAAGATTTCCTTCTCTGCTTTGGTAAGAGCGTAGCTGGCAGGAGTTAAGTGGCATCGTTTACCCTTCTCGTTCTCAGGATGCATAGGCTCTTCAGGGGCTTTCAGACGTTGCTGGTCCTGTCGTGCTTCCGGTGTATCTTTTGTCTTCCCATACACTCCTAGAAAGCCTAGCAGGTTCACACAAACATTCTTCGTCACGTGCATCACGTCGATTGAAGAGCGGACCTCTAAGACTTTCCAATAGGGTAGGTCCCAAAATATAGATTGCTTCTTCCATATGGGCGCGTGTCCGGCATCGTTATTCGGAACAGATAGACTGCCAGGACCTTTTCCAAAGATTACTTCTAGGTCCTTGACCATACCAAATACCTCCTCACCGGTACGGAGGACAGGCTTCCTCCGGGGTTCTGCCAGACGTTTGAAATGCTTGCCTTTCTTTCTTACTGGATGCAGGTTCGGAAGAAATCGGCGATACCCTAGGTACATAACCTTCTTACATTTATCCAAATATACACTTTCAGTCTCATCTAAACAGTGTGTGCATGCATTGTATCCCTTGTTTGTCTGCCCTGCAATGTTACTAAGAGCAGGCCAATCATTGATGGTTACGAAAAGCAATGCTCGTAGGTCAAATGGCTCCCCTTTGTGCTCATCCCACATACATACACCTGGTTTGGCCCACAGCTGTAAAAGTTCTTCAACTAATGGCCTTAGGTACACATCAATGTCGTTGCCGGGTTGCCTCGGGCCTTGGATGAGCACTGACATCATAATGAACTTCCTCTTCATACACAACCAAGGAGGAAGGTTATAGATACATAGGGTCACAGGCCAGGTGCTGTGACTGCAGCTCTGCTCACCAAAAGGATTCATGCCGTCTGTACTTAGACCAAACCTTAAGTTCCTTGCGTCACGTGCGAAGTCCGGGTACTCTCGCTCGACTTTTCTCCACTGTGACCCATCAGCGGGGTGTCTCAACATCGTGTCTTTCTTACGGTCTTCCATGTGCCATCGCAACAACTTGGCATGCTCTTTATTTCTGAAGAGACGTTTTAACCGTGGTATTATAGGAGCATACCACATAACCTTGGCGGAAACCTTCTTCCTAGGGGCCTCGCCCTCAACATCGTCAGGATCGTCTCGTCTGATCTTATACCGCAGTGCAGTGCATACCGTGCATGCATCCAAATTCTCGTACTTCTCACCGCGGTAGAGGATGCAGTCATTAATGCAGGCATGTATCTTCTGCACGTCTAATCCTAGAGGGCAGACAATCTTCTTTGCTTGGTATGTACTGTCGGGCAACTCATTATTTCTTGGAAGAAGATTCTTCATTTTTACCAACAACTTTGAAAATGCGCTGTCAGTCACACCGTTCTCTGCCTTCCATTGCAGCAAATCCAGTGTGGTACCTAGCTTTTTGTGGCCATCTTCGCAAGCTGGATACAACAATGTTTTGTGATCCTTTAACATCTGCTCCAGCTTCTCCTTCTCCTTTTCAGTTTCACATTCTTCCTTTGCATCAGTAATGGCCCGACCAAGATCGTCATCAGCGGGCCCATCTGCTCCCTCTTGATCTTCATTGTCTACCCCCGTTGCAGTATCATCATATTCAGGATACATATTATGATAGTTGTCATCATCCTCTTCTTCTTTGTTGTCTTCCATCACAACCCCTTTTTCTCCGTGCTTGGTCCAACAATTATAGCTGGGCATGAAACCGGATCGAAGCAGGTGGGCGTGAATGGTTCTGATATTTGAGTAGTCTTTCTTGTTCTGACAGTGAACACACGGACAGCACATAAAACCATTGTGACCACGGTTTGCATTAGCCACAACGATAAAATTTTGGAGGCCCGTAATATACTCGGAAGTGCGGCGGTCACCGTACATCCATTGCCGGTTCATCTGCATTAATATGTATAATATGTAGTATATATCAAAAATTAATAGGGAGATGACCATTTATATATATAGTACATCAGTGACACATGAAAGGATAGTTGCCGACCTCGACCGAGACGGAAAGAGCAACAAAAAAACTTATTTTGAGCTCTCGGGCATTTCACCGAACACCTCTTGTGCATATGAAAAAAACACAAACTAGCACTCTTCACACCCTCTTGCTAGGCTCCAAAATGAGATAGTGAAAAAAAGGAAGAGTGGGGTGTGTGTGGGCTGCAGTGGTGTCTTTATATAGCCCCCCCTTTAACACCGGTTCATGCCACGAACCGGTGTTAAAGGGGGAGGGCTGCGCGGGCCACTGTTGCAGGGTCCTTTAAACGAGGGCTCCTTTTTTGCCGCAGGGGCCACGCTGGTACGGCCCCCCCCTTTAACACCGGTTCGTAGAAGAATCGGTGTTAAAGCCCTTTTTCTGGATCAACAAAAGCCATCGTTTCCACTAGTGTAATCACTCGAACTGTGTTCTACACTACTTTATACTTCTAAAGTGAAGCCATCGGTATCAGAGCAGGTACAGTAAATTGCGAACATCAGATTGATCTCACGGTGGGAAGCTTCACTTTCATAATCTTATCACCGGTTTTACACGTCTTCCTGTTTTTTTCTGTTGCAGCAAAGGAAATACTTTGGCATGCTGTCAACGAAGGACTCAGCCGACTGACTCCGTCCGTCTCAGCGTGCTTATGCTTGTGATGACCATACTGCAGTTAAATTTTTCGCTGATCAAAATTGCTGATACATTGGCCCCATGGGAAATACCAACAAAATAGACAAAAACGCCACGGCGTTTTTCAGTAAGGTTCGGCAAAAAAGTTCCATGCCAACGAGATGTTGGTGCAGCCAAGCTCTCTCATTCCAAGCAGTCCGCACGCGCGGTAACTGGTGCGTATTCTTGATTCATCGAGGAAAAATTTAACTAGTGCATTATTCTTTATATCAAGCACCCTGAACATTACAAGGTAATCACTCGAACTGTGTTCTACACTACTTTATACTTCTAAAGTGAAGCCATCGGTATCAGAACAGGTACAGTAAATTGCCGAACATCAGATTGATCTCACGGTGGGAAGCTTCACTTTCATAATCTTATCACCGGTTTTACACGTCTTCCTGTTTTTTTCTGTTGTAGCAAAGAAAATACTTTGGCATGCTGTCAACGAAGGACTCAGCCGACTGACTCCGTCCTTCTCAGCGTGCTTATGCTTGTGATGACCATACTGCAGTTAATTTTTTCTCTTAATTGCAAGTTTTATTTCTGTGCGCGAGGGATAGCACCGTCCATGGAGAATGACACTGCAGCGCATGGTCGCCGTGGCGTTTTTGTCTATTTTGTTGGTATTTCCCATGGGGCCAATGTATCAGCAATTTTGATCAGCCACTATGAAGATGAATTGTAATATGTGCAGAAAATAGCTTTGTTTTTGTTAGTAACCCATTTTCGTCTGTTTGGAAAATATGAACTCTCTGCTCGTTCTAAGCCTTGGACTGGTACTGATGGTCTTGTTTCGAATTGACTGGCCCACCAGGCATTCATCACCCCCTTTGTGATGTCAGGGGTTTGTTTTCAACTGAGGAAATACAGATTGAACTGAGTATTTCCTCTAACAACACAGTTCTTTGTTTCATTCCGTGTCAACTGTGTCCCTGCTCTCCATTGGGCTGTTGGCTGTTGGATACGGCGCAACCAGTGGCGAACGCAGGAATGAATTGGCGCTGACCCATGTGGAAGACAAAATATGCCTAAAAATAATGTAAATAACATATTGGAACCAGTGGCGGACGCAGAAATGAATTGGCGCTGACCCATGTTCCAATTTTCAGGTCAAAAATATATGTTCATTTTGTAAGTTATGGTACACCATAGACTTAGAAAATGATGCTTTTTAGCTACTGGACACATTTTGTAGCAAAAACGGGGTTTTGACAAAAAGTACAAGACAAGTGTTAGCAGAAGAACCGGGACGATGGCAGCACGCCATCAAACCAGGAACGCTTAGTGTTGTCCCTATTTTCATACAATCAACAATTTCTACGATTGAAAAATGAATACTCCTAAACTAATCTACGATAAAAACATCATATTATTTTTTAAATAATAAACATTAGATAAGTGATAGATTATTTATTCTCTAAAATTCTGGATGGGCCACGGCCCACTCGGCCTTACCCCTGCGTACGCCCATGGGCGCAACAGTTGCTACTCTGTAAAATAATCATGCACATATGAATATGAGCTATCAGCACAAATGAATGCTAGTATGATACATTCTTGAACACAACCATGCGTGACGGAGTGATTCAGTACTCTTCTCATCCACATTCGTTTATTAAAGCATTATTATGCAGTTGTGAGTTGTTTGACTCGTCCATCTTTTTTTATATGACCATGCTGTTTCCTTCCTCGGCTCTTTACCAATCTATTTTCACCGTCGCAAGCACTGGGTTCGAAAGTGCAAATCAGTACCAGCCTAAATTTTCTTTGCCTGGTCCTGGATTGCTAATTCTGTCCCGCCCGTTCCAAGTTGCGTAGCGACTGTTGGGGCTTATGCGAAAGCTGGGCCTCGCTGTCGTGAGAGTATCATCCACAAGGTACACAATAAAATCATCACCAAATGATTTTGCAGTCCTTTGTCTTTTGCTCCTTTTGGGAGCTTCATTGTCATCCTCCACAAGATCATCAGAGTGTTCTATCGGCATAGTGGGTTCAGAAATTATAGAAAATTCCTAACTAGATAAACTAGTCATCTCCTGATTTGATGAGCTAGACATGTTTTCCATAGGAAAGACGTCCTCAAAGAAAGTCGCATCATTCGACTCCATAATTATACCAACATGCATGTCGGATACCTCAGATTTTATTATCAAAAATCTATAGCGAATGCTATGAAAAACATATCCCAGAAAAACACAATCAACGGTTTTTGGTCCAAGCTTTCGCTTCTTGGGTATTGGAATATTGACTTTCGCCAAACAACCCCAAGTTCGTAAGTAAGAGAGTTTAAGCCTTTTCTTTTCTCATTCCTCAAATGGAGTCATGGTTTTATCCTTTACAGGAACACAGTTTAGGACATGACACACAGTCATTAGCGCCTCCCCCCACCATTCCTTGGAAAGACCCGATGTATCTAACATGGCGTTAACCAAATCAGTTAGAGTGCGGTTCTTCCTTTCGGCCACCCCATTTGACTGAGGTGAGTAGGGAGGCGTCCTCTCATGTATAATACCATGTTCCATACAGAATAAATCAAATTCGTTTGAAAAGTACTCTCCACCATGATCCGACCTTAGCCGCTTGATTTTAAGATCAAGTTGGTTTTCTGCCTCAGCTTTATAGATTTTGAAGTAGTTCAAAGCTTCATCTTTAGATTTTAAAAGATAAACATAGCAGTATCTAGTGGAGTCATCAATCAACGTCATAAAGTATCTTTTTCCACCTTTTGTTAACACACCATTCATCTCACAAAGATCTGAATGTATAAGTTCTAGCGGTGCTAAGTTTCTCGGTTCCGCAGCCGTATGAGACTTGCGGGATTGCTTTGCTTGCACACAAACTTGGCACTTAGAACCTTTGACAATGGTAAATTTTGGAATTAAACTCATATTGGCTAGCCGCGTCATGCAATCAAAGTTAATATGACGGAGTCGTGAATGCCAAACATTGGACTCATTATCATTGCAAACATGATTAATAACTTTAGTACATGAGTCTGACAGAGACAAGCGGAACAAACCTCCGCACTCATAACCTTTTCCAACAAATTGTACATACTTAGAAATTACAACTTTATTGGACTCAAAAACCAACTTAAATCCATCTCGACATAAAAGCGATCCACTGACGAGATTCTTATTGATGGAGGGAACGTGCTGCACATTCTTCAGCTGTACGGTCTTCTCCGAAGTAAACTTCAGATTTACCGTACCAACACCATGAACAGAAGCACGTGAGCCGTTTCCCATCAGCACGGAAGAGGTCCTTGAGACCTGATAAGAGGAAAACATGAAAATATCAGAACATACATGTGTATTAGCACCTGTGTCTATCCACCAATCAGGAGAATGACATACTGAAAGGATAGTAGGTAAAATACCGTACCCAACATCCTTCATCTCAGTATCGCTAATAACAACATTAGCGGCATTGCCGCTATTCCCATGTTGACGCTTGTCAAAGCGATTAGGGCGGCTAGGAGCCCAATGACCAGGATCACCACAGACGTGGCAAGAGCCTTTCCTCTTATCATTTTTCTTCTTGAAGTTGGTTGAGTGCGTGGCCTTGTTCTTGCCATCGAACTTTCCCTTTCCTTCAGCTTTGTTCTTATTCTTAAACTTTTGGGACTGGAAGTTTTTCCTCTGCACAAAATTCGCAGTAGAACCTCCCTCAAGTCCTCGAGCAGTTTTGTCCTTTGCTCTCGCCTTCTCTTCCACATGAAGAGACCCAATGAGATCCGTAACGGAAAACTCTTGTCTCTTATGTTTCAGAGAAGTAGCAAAGTTCCTCCACGAAGGAGGAAGCTTGGCAATAATGCCACCAGGCACAAATTTGTCTGGTAAGGAACACTTGAACTGCTCAAGTTCTTTGGCAAGTGATTGTATCTCATGAGCTTGCTCAATGACGGAGCGCTCATCAACCATCCTGTAGTCATAGAATTGCTCCATAACATACATCTCAGTGCCAGCGTCCGAGACCCCAAACTTGGCCTCGAGCGCTTCCCACGTGTCCTTGCCATTATCAAATGACATATAAGGTTCAACAATGTTGTCCCCAAGAACACTGAACAAAGCCGCCATAAACATGGTATTGGCTTTCTTAAAGTTCGCTTCCTGCTCAGTAGAAAGATCTCCTTCAGGCTTGCCAAGAGTGGCGCTATAGCAATTTAGGTTTTCAAACCAGAGAACTGCTCTCTTGCGCCATCTCTTATAGTGCATGCCATCAAAAGGAGGCGGCCTAGTAGCCGCGGCTACACCAGTGGAATTCAGTTGCCTATAATCAGGTTTTTAGATTGTTGAAAATATAAGCAATAATCCATATGATTTAATCCGAATAATAAATTGATAAAGCATGATCATACAAACGGTACTAAAACCAATTATGCAGATCAACAAAGTAGATGAAAAGATTACATCTATAAGAGATAAACCTATCACATCTACACCAAACGCTATAACAAAGAACTCTAGCATAATCCGAAAGAGAGAAATCGAGATCACATACGATGTAGGCTGAATAGCAGCCGCAGCGGTCGCAGCAGCGTCGCCCATGTTGATGTTGTCGAAGAGATTGGTGACGTCCGGGAAGAAGTCGTCGTTCGGGAACTCGTCGTCGGAAGACATCGTAGTTGCCAGTAGTCGCGCTTGAGCACTCCCCAAAAACCTGATCGCCCCTCACCCGTACAGGTTCACGAGAGGCGGGGTTCCGGAGGCCTACTGTCCCGATCTGCGGTGCACGCCGCAAGCCGGGATGGAGAAGACGAAAGCGGCGGCGCAAGGTTCTAGAGATAGGCGCGTGTGTGTATTGATCCGGTGCCGATTAGGTTTAGCCCGGACGCTTATATAGTGCAGGTTAGGAGGATCGTGGGCTCAGCCCACGTCCATAAAAACTGGAAACGGCTGTAATTAACGCGTCCGTTAATGACTCATAATCAGTTTTCCCAACCAGCAAAATAAAGCTCGGCTCGGTGAGATTCCCGCAACCCGCGGCGCGCGCGCGTCGTGACGAGACGAGGCGAGGCATTGCGAGGCGAGGCGGGCAGCGTCGGAGGAGGAGTGCGCGAGGGCTACTCTTCTTGTCACACCTTAGTGAGTGGTGCAACACTGTACTGTATAAGGTGGTCCAACTCCCCTTCAACTAGCAATGTGAGACTAAACTTTAGCACCACTAGCACAGCCATAAGCTGCTATGCACAAGTGGGCCAAAGAGAATTTCAGAATTTGTCTAATGGGCCAACAGCCCAATATACACCAAATTCCAACAATAACTGTCCATACGTCGGCCAACGCGTCGCCGTAATGGCGCGCCACCGCCTCCTGGGCTCCAGCGACGGACCGCCGGTCACTAAATTCCCGCCGCTTCCCCTTTTCCCGCCCACGCCGCTACACCCCTCCCGCCCTTGCCGGTCCCTTCGGCCTATATAATCCGGCGACATCGCCGGCTCATTCCACTCACTCCCAACGCTCCTCCACTTCCCCCTCCACCGCGAACATCAACTCCGGCGAGAAGAGAGCAATGGCCGAGAGGTACCACGGCGATCCCGCGGCGACGAATGGTTTTGGCCGGCGCACGCTCCAGCCGTGGGAGGCACGCATGCTCTACGACGCCGGCTACATGGCACCACCGGACATGTTGAACCCGCTGGGCTAGAAGCTTAGCGTCGGCGACATCCCAATCCCGCGGTGCCGACCGGCGACGAGCTCGCCGACTAGATCTAGGCCTTCATCGCTGCCATGGATGATCCCTCCACCGCCGAGAATCTCGACAACCTCCTCTACTGGGAGACCTTCTTCGCCGAGCGCCGCCTTCAGGAGCTCGCCTGCCACGAGGGCCGCCCGACTCGCCGCCGAAGCGCAACAACGTGGCGGGTCGTCGGCGCTGGTGGAGCGCGCTAGGCCGGACGCTCACGGCGGTGCTGCATCACATACACGTCGGCAACACCCGCGTCTCCGCTTCCCGCGCACATCCACGCCGGTGTCTAGGGCGGGCAACCCCCTCCGGCCAACTGGCTGCCGAGAAGGAAGGTGATACGTCGTAAACGTATCTATAATTTTTTATGTTCCATGCTTGTTTAGTATCAACTTTTCTATGCTTTGTCTACACTTTGAGGTATTTTATACATTTTCTGAGACTAACCTATTAACAAGATGCCACAGTGCCAGTTGTCTGTTTTCTACTATTTTTGGTTTCAGAAAAGCTAGTAAGGAAATATTCTCGGAATTGGACGGGACAAAAGCCAAAGTAAATATTTTACCGAAGAGAACACAAAGACTGAAGGGAAGCCGAAGGGGGACGCGTGGCCTAGGGGTCCCGCGCCGCCACCAGGTGTGGGCCCCTTGGGCGTTCTCCTGCCTTGCCTCTTCGCCTATAAAATCACCCCGATGCAGAAACCCTAAGCACCCGATCAGATCTCCATGAAACAGTCCATAGCCACCGCCACCATCGTCCCTAGATCGGGGGATCTGAAACTCTTCCCGGCACCCTGCCAGAGGGGAGAGATCATCCCGGAGGCCTTCTTCATCACCATGCCATCCTCCGGTATGATGCGTGAGTAGTTCACCCATGGACTATGGGTCCATACAGTAGCTAGATGGTTGTTTCTCCTCCTTTGTGCTATCATGTTTAGATCTTGTGAGCCCCGTTCATGATCAAGGTCATCTATTTGTAATCATACATGTTGTGTTTGTGGGGATCCGATGGATATTGAGATACTATGTCAGATTGATTATTGATTCTATCATGTCTGTATTATTTGTGATCTTGCATGCTCTCCGTTGCTAGTAGCTATCTTGGCCAAGTAGATACTTGTGACTTCAAGAGGAAGTATTTATGCTCGATAGTAGGTTCATGCCTCTAGTAATCTCGGGAAGTGACATAAATCTCTAAGGTTATAGATATGCTGTTGCTACTAGGGAGAAAACAACAATCTTTTGTTCATGGAACAATTGTATTGTTTACTTTACACACATTGTTTAATGCAATTATTCGTTGCTTGCAACTTAATACTGGAGGGGTTCGGATGATAACCTGAAGGTGGATTATTAGTCATAGATGCAGTTGGATTACTGTCTATGTATATTATTGTAATGCCCAATCAAATCTCATAGGAGTCATGATGTCTAGTATTTGCATTGTTATGCTTGCTCAATCTGTCAATTGCCCCGCTGTAATTTGTTCATCCAACATGTTATCTATGTTAAGGAGAATACCTCTAGTGAACTGTGGACCCCGATCCAATCTTTACCATTGATAAATCATCTACTGTTACCGTTTACTTTATACAAGCAACTATTACCTTCCACACTATACGTTTAATTCTTTGTTTTCAGCAAACCAGTGAGATTGACAACCTCAATATAAGTTGGAGCAAAGTATTGAGTTTGTGTTGTGCAGGATTCCAAGTTGTTAGCAACACTTTGGAGTTGTTTCTTTGCTCCTACTGGTTCGATAAACTTGGTTTCATAACTGAGGGAAAGCTTGCTGCTGTGCTCATCACACCTTGCTCTTGGGGGTCTCCCAACGAGGCTCTACAGTCAATTGAGCCACCATCAGAAGGCCAGCCTGAGCTCCTCCTCCGCCTCGGCCTCCCGCTCGTCGAGCTCCATGCCGGTGCCTTCGCCAATGCTGCGCCCATTCAAGCGCGAGGCGGACTCGCCGGTCCGCTCGCCGCCGCGGACACACTCGTGGGCCATCGTAATCAACGAGCTCTGCATACCGGCGTAGAAGCCGCCCACTGTCCGTCTTTGTCAGCCGAAGCCGGAGCCGCCCGATTGGTCGGTGCCCGTCGACGAGGACGCCTTCGCCATAAATATGGCAATGGAGTAGTCACTCCGGGAGTCGGTGCCGCAGCAGTCGGTAGAGCCGTCGTCGTCGGACATCCTCGCCTGGTCCATGGAGGACTGGGAGGAGGAGCGCCTCCGCGTCTAGCACCGGCAGGAGCAGGCCGAGCGGCAGGCGTGGTCCGGCCGCGAGCTCGCCTACCAGGGCGCCCTGCTCGTCGTCCTCGACGACGACGAGGAGGCTGGCCCCTCCCACCAGCCCTGGAGGTATAGCGACGCCGACCAGGGGAGCTCCCGTCCGCCGCAGCCGCCGAGCGACGACGATGACGACGGCAAGGCCGATCCCAGCTACACCTCCTTCTACGACAACCTCGGCATGTAGAAGCGGCGACGGCGACGGCGTCGGTGGCGGTATTTTTTTTGTTTTTTAGTTTATTATCTAGCCTAAATTCGGGTGTTCGCCTGAATTCGATGTAATCCACCTATATTCGGCCTTATCTAATAAAATTCGCCTATATTCGCCCAATTCGACTGAATTTTAGCGAAACGCGGGAATTTGGCCTGAAAACGCGAGTGGAAAACTTGATGTTTTCAGGTCAAAAACGAGTTTCATCCGGCCTAAAATTGGTCCGGATTTTGGCCTTGGATCGCCCAACGAGTGGGATGCTCTAACAGCACAGTTCTTTGTTTCATTCCATGTCAACAGTGTCCCTGCTGTCCAGTGGGCTGTTGGCTATTGGATACGGCACAAACGTTGCTACTCTGTAAGAGCATCTATAGCAGACACCAAAAAAACGCGAACCGAAAAACTCGTTCCCAGGTTGTGTTCGAGCTAGTTTTTGCTCGAAGAAGACGATGTCCAGAACAAAAACCACAAATTCAAACCATAAACAGGAGATTTTTAAACATCCGCGGGAGATTTTAAAACGCGAGCATAGTTCATACACGCGATCATATATACAAAACATGAATTCGACCTAAATACTATGGGGGATCTACCGTCTCCACCTCTACGAGGGGAAAACATCATGCTTCCAAATCAGACACAAGGCCATCGACTTCTCGGAGCACTCCATCTTCGCCGCCGCCTCACCCGTCTCCAGCGCAATAGTCGTCTCCAGCGCAACATTCGTATCCGCCGCCTCAACCGTCTCCAACGCAGCCGTCTTCGCTACCACTGACATGGATATTCCCTACGGGTACCCGATGTTAGCCTACCTGGTCCAGTCCGATGGAAGGCCCACTCGACGACCTACCAGGGTCCATGACGCCTATGATGTTTCGGCTGCTATGAAGCCCTTATGGACATGGACTCTCAAGCGCACAAGACAAGGAAAGATCAAGACTGGAGTTTGAATACAACTTGTAACCAAATCGTATTGGTACCTAAGACCTAGCCTCCCCATATATAAAGGCTAGGAGGGTCCAACGAGGAGGACACGCTACGCCATAGACTAGACCACAACAGATCTACAGATCTATATCTCTCATACCACCTCATACACACATCCACGCCAGATTGCATCTGCGCATCCCTGTAACCCTCGGTTCCGCTGTAATCAAGAACAGACAAACAGGAGTAGGGTTTTCCCTCCGGAGGCCTGAACCTGGGTAAACCTCGTGTCCCCGTGTTGCTTGTTTGCTAACCGTTCTGCAATCTCCAGCATCCTCATATTCTCCAAAACCCAAGTCCATAACAATGGGCATTGACGAGATCAATCATCGTCAATTGGCGCCGCCTGTGGAAACTGGGGACGCTGATTGTGTGATCGTGACGATCTCATCACCAACAATCTACGATTCATCGGCCACTAGAGGTCAGATCTGATTTGGCTCTATCATCATCAAGAACAGTTAGATCACACATCTGGTCAGATTCGTCTAGGTCGTCAGGGCGCTAAACTCCATCATCAACGAGTTGTCCAAACGGCGACTGCCAAGTTCGGTAAAAGTTGAAGCTGAGACACGCACATATCGCTAGTCTAGGATGTAAACACGACATGCGTGAAGAAAAGCAGCCGAGAATTATGTGGGCATAATCGAACATGTCTCTGCGTCAAGTCCTAAGAAGAATTCAAGCTGCAATTTTCATGTACATGGAATCATCTATAGCACCGATCGGCACAGTTTCCTGAAATACGTGGTCTCTAGTACGGAGTGCACGCGAATCAATAGAGCCGAAGAAAAAAGAAAAATCCTAGATTGAACCGATTTTGCATGGAAGCTAGCGTATAGAGCTCTAGTCAAATTTGGATTGCTTACGGATCGATCGAGATTCTACCAAATACAAAGCCAATTATTATCATGTGAAGACCACCTTTGCTCGTATGGATTTACGGTAAAAATCTCCAATTCCACTGTGATCGACTAGCTCTGCTATGGAAATTTTGTCCAGCATATCCAGTTTAACTGACAAAAAGTTCGACCACTCCGCCGCATCGGCTCTCGGACGCCTCCTCAACCACATCAACTCCACACTTGGGGGCTGCGCCCACTTGTCCACACGATTCGTGACCATCGACCTGTTGCGGTTTTCGACTGCGACGACCTGATGCGATCTTCGATTGCGGTGACCGGTCGCATCAGCTTCAGCAACCGCGAATCGGGGGCTCCTTCGACTCCAGCGACCCGCTACGATCTTTGGCTCCAACGACCCGGGGGCTTGGGGGCTCCCTCCACTTTGCCGACCATCGCGGTCTTCGACTCCGACGACACGATGCGCCCTTCGGGTGCGATGACCCACTGCATCCTTCGGATGCGGAGACCCGATATGATCTTCAATTGTGGCGACCGGCCACATCGGCTTCTGCTCCGACGACCTGGGGGATCCTTCGACTCCGGCGACCCGCTGCGGTCTTCGACTGCGGCAATCTTTGGATGCGGAGCTCGCTGCCACCATCGACCCCAGGAACCCGTCGCTACTATGACCGTGGTCCGCCGTGTCGACTACGTCCGCCGCGTGACCCGCTACCGCGTCAAGTTCGCCACGACAACTAACAAAGCTAAGTTTTCCCTCTACTTAGAGCTGATTTCTTTTTTAACTCGCGCTCGAAACACTCGGGGGTTGCGCCCTCTTCGAGTAACCTAATGTGCCATCGGCTCCACGCACTCGAGCACCTCGAACGCGACAGCCCGAGTAGCTGATTCTGCCCGATCGTCGAATCCTTGAACTCCGAGTGCCTCGGCAAGGTACTGAGACTAAGGGTAATCAGGCTAACGAAAAGGCCTAGCATACAGTACAAAAGTATCGACTCGATTGGCACCAGAAAATGTCATAACAAGTCGAAAGGAAAATATTTCTCTACAAGATACAAGTACTTCACAATTTTTTATATTTTCTGCAGCTTACAAGGACGTCGACTGCGTCGAGCTATTCTTTCAGGTCCTCCAACAGGAGTCGACAAAACAAACGGCTATGCCATAACCTAAAAGACCCGAGTCGAGTCCCTCCTCGGATGGTCGCATCGCTTGGTGCTACAAAGATGCGACGCTGGTCGTGCACCTGACAGAAGGCAACGGCGTCGACTTCAACCGAAACGTCGAGTCCTTCCGGCTAAACGTCGCACGACTCCACTACGTTGATTCCTGTCTCCTTATGCATGAGACGCTGACTCGATGCACTTCCGGGTCAGTGGTTTCTCCTCGCATGAGTCTCCACTTGAGTCTGCGACTCGACTAGACACTCGGGGGCTACTCCTATCAGGAGCGCTGGTCGCGCACCCGATGTACTTTCGGGTCAGCGGTACGCCCACGAGATTGTCGGCTACAACTCCATGATACAAGACTCGAGTCTCTGCCCGAGTCTACGACTCCGCCAGACACTCGGGGGCTACTCCAAACCGAAGCGCTGGTCGCGCACACAGAAGATCTTCGAGTGGTACGCTTCGATTCCTCACTCGAATCAACGATCCGACTGAGGACTCGGGGGCTACTCCCATAGGGAGCGCTGTCGCGCATTCGAAAAAATAAAGGCATTCAAGGCATCTGCAAGGTCATCCGAAGAACTTCTGGATCACCGTATTGTACAACTGATGA
The DNA here is from genome assembly GCA_916181665.1 of Avena sativa. Classification (NCBI taxonomy): domain Eukaryota; kingdom Viridiplantae; phylum Streptophyta; class Magnoliopsida; order Poales; family Poaceae; genus Avena; species Avena sativa. Next base: position 414,791,047 of record OV702297.1, read on the forward strand.
CTATAAGTCCCTGCTCGAGTCTACGACTCGTACAGACACTCGGGGGCTACTCCCATAGGGAGCACTGGTCGCGCACCCTATAGTCCATTGTGTTGACTACGTCCATAATGTCGACTCCTTTACAGCAACCGAAAAAATTCAGCTGACCCGATGAACTTTCTATTCCGACATCAAAATACAAGGCTCAAGGGCAACTAAGTCTCCATCCGAATCTATGTTTCGGGTGGAAATTCGGGGGCTACTAACATGGATATTCCCTACGGGTACCCGATGTTAGCCTACCTGGTCCAGCCCGATGGAAGGCCCACTCGACGACCTGCCAGGGTCCATGACGCCTATGACGTTTCGGCTGCTATGAAGCCCATATGGACATGGAATCCCAAGCGCACAAGACAAGAAAAGATCAAGACTAGAGTTTGAATACAACTTGTAACCAAATCGTATTGGTACCTGAGACCTAGCCTACCCATATACAAAGGCTAGGAGGGTCCAACGAGGAGGACACGCTACGCCATAGACTAGACCACAACAGATCTACAGATCTATATCTCTCATACCACCGCATACACACCTCCACGCCAGATTGCATCTGCGCACCCCTATAACCCTCGGTTCCGCCGCAATCAAGAGCAGACAAGCAGGAGTAGGGTTTTCCCTCCGGGGGCCTGAACCTGGGTAAACCTCGTGTCCCTGTGTTTCTTGTTTGCTAACCGTTCCGCGATCTCCAGCATCCCCATCTTCTCCAAAACCCAAGTCCATAACAATGGGCATTGACGAGATCAATCCTCGTCAACCACGTCAGCCATCTCCAATGCACCCGTATTTGTCGCCGCGTCAGCGGTCTCAGCCCACTATGACCCAGGGCCAAAAGTGGAAGAGTACCAACGCTACTCTGGAGAGTGGTAACCGATCATCAAAACATCGCCTGGTGCCCCTCCCAAAAGTACCAAAGGTTCCTCCCAAAATACCTTACGACTATACTCCAGAGGAGAATGAGGTGATCTCAAAGGCCCATACGAAAGAGTGGTTTGATAACCTGAAGCAGCCGAAAGAGTCAGAGTTCCCCAGCACCGAAGAAGGAAAAAGGCAAAGTGCAAAAAATTCTAAAGACCCTTCATCAACCCGAGCCAAGGCTGTGATCAGACTATGACCGCTCTATTATAAAGTCACATGCGGAAAAGGTGCGGTCAAAGAGTAATAGTGCAAGCGGGAAATCAGTTCTCCAGCTCGGAGATAAAAAACAATTGTGCCCCCCCCCCGCTCAAGGTGATTTCCGATACCAAGGTAGGGTCGCGCAAATGTGAGGTCGAGCAATATGATCCGAAGTATGTTGCAATGTACGGAGAAGCAGCAGCTGCTCTTAATTTGACTATTGCTCAGTACGTATCCTAGTTAGAGTTCCCCATGGATGATGTAGCATATAAATACTGGCACAGAAAACCTGTCGTCAAACCTGAGAAGGTCAAGCATCTACCAAAAAATGCGAAGATTGCATAAGTGGTATATGGAAGCCTCAAAGGAAGGGAAAAACTAGAGTGTGCTGGGAGTTAGAAACGAGCATTACGGGTATGGAGATGCCGAGATAATGATTGAATTTGAGGAACTATTTCAGTTATTCAATCAAGACGCCATCAACAATGCGATCGTAAGTGCCTATTGTCTGTAAGTACTATTTTTGTAATTAAGTCTCTAGCTAGCTTATCTCATTTATTGCATGTATAATCATACTCACTATATTATGTAGAATAAAGATTCTCGAATGCAAAAGAGGACAAATCCATGACATTGGGTTCATTGACCCATATTTTGTTCATCAACATAATATCCAACAAAAACCCAAGGATATAGAGAATAAAATGGTAAAGGTGTTAAGGTTTCAAGAAACCAAAAGGGAAATACCATTTTCTTACAACTACGAGTGAGTGTTATTTTCTTGTACACATTCTATTTTGCTTACTCAATGTTAAGTGTATAATTAATGAGTTATGTGTGCATAGTTTCTACTTTATTCTGCTAATCATTCAACCAGACAAAGGAGTAGTACAAGTCATGGACTCGAAACATAAACCCCTTGAGACGTGGCCGGACATGCAGAAAATGCTCCAGAGGCAATTTCAATCATTATGGCACTATATCGGCAACTTTCGTTCATTTCCTAATATCAAGTAATTAATAACTCTTTTATTCATTTTGTTTGTCGGGTAACGCTTGGAAACAGTTCACCAACAAGGCTAAGGGTGCCTGGAAAGAGGATCTTATATTTGCACCACTAGATGTAAGTAGTACTAGCTAGATCCGCGCATCTCTTTGATTCTAGTTTCAATATCATTTTCATACTTGATTATTATTTTGATTAAACTCTATTCTTGTAAAGTACCTGACGCGGGGACCCGGGAATAATTTATGTGGATACTATGTTTGCGAGTTCATTCGTCAGACGACCTGTGAGAAGGGAAGAAATTTAGAGCAACTTCGAGTACGTAAACAATATTCACAATTTTATTTTATTACCATTAATTGTGTTTAGTTTCATTCATATATGTTGACTCCTTTAAATTAGATCGAAAGATTGCAGGACGGTGTCCTCGAAACAGGCTCATTCCCAGCTTTATAAATAAAGCAACATCCAAACAAAGTTCACAACCAACCGACAACAGCAAGATCCACACACGCAACACACACAAGTCTGACCGTCAGCGAATACAACGCAGAGCCTAGAACCAACAGAGGGGAACACACATACAGATACAAGATTCAACACCCTCCAGGGGAAGCTCTTAGTGGCCAGATGGAGTAGCAAGTCGGCGGGCTGCCGTAATCAGGTGCTCCAACATCCTGTCCAGCTGCGCCCTGTCCCGTTGTCTACACAACGGGTACCACTGCTGCAAAAAAGCCATAAATTTGAAAATCGAGTCAGAGGCACGACGTAGGAAGACACGCTCAATGACAATCTTATTCTGAATATTCCAAAGAGTCGAGGTCATTGCCGCAAACACCAGCCAGAAGAGGTGCCTCCTCCTTCCAGTATGGTTAGCAGCGGCTTCTACAAACTCCCCTAGGTCTGTGGCCTGCCACTCAGGCCCAGAGCCTCCTGGATGAAGTTCCATAGGAAGCGAGCAGCAGGACACGATAAGAAGATATGTAAGACCGATTCTGGGACCGCACAAAGCGGACACTAGCCGTTGCTAGGGCCGCGTCGCTTGGCCACCTCAACACCCGAGGGTAGCCGGTCACGTATCAACTGCCATACGAAGATCTTAATCTTCAGTGGTAGGGGGCCCTTCCAAAGAGGAGAATACCATGACAGAACGGGCCCACTAAACAGGGCCCTATACGCAGAACCAACTGAAAAGGTCCCCGAAGGAATCAACCTCCAAGAAGGGTCGTCTGGGGCCTGGGCCAGGGATGGCGGGAGGCTGTCTCTTAGACCCTCCCAAGCACCTCACTCGGCCTCCCCAAGGTTCCTTCGAAAAGCCACCTGCCATTCCCCCTGGAATGCCTCCGCTACCAGGAGCATGGGGTCTGCACAGATCGCAAACAACTCTGGAACCTCGTGGCGCAGGGGGCGAGCGCCGCGCCATGGGTCTAGCCAGAAAAGGGTATCCCTCCCATTACCCATGGAGATGGATAGCCCTTTTCGTATTGCTGGCTTGATATCCTGGATGGCTCTCCAAAACTGAGAGCCCTCCCGGCGTTCACAAGACAGCAGAGGCCGTCCCTGGAGGTATTTAGCTTTTATTAGCTGCAACCAAAGGCCTCCATCATCCTTCAATATTCTCCACACCCATCTAAGCATCAACGCCACATTCATGTGACGAGAGGAGAGAATACCTAAGCCCCCAACTCTTTGGGGGAGCAGATGTCGGCCCATTTAACCATATGGTACTTTTGGTGGCAATCGTTGGCCATCCAGAAGAACCGGTAAAGCTTCTTATCGAAGTTAGCATGAACCCCCTCCTGTAGGAGGTACAACCCCATCATATACATGGGGAGGCTGGAGAGGCATGAGTCTATAAGGATTTTCTTGCTTCCCTTAGAGGTGAACCTCCCTTGCCAGGGTTCGAATTTCACCTTAACCCGACCCATGAGGGGCTCCGGATCCCTAATCGGGATCTTGGTGTCCCTCACTGGCATCCCTAAGTAGTTTAGGGGAAAAACGCCAGCCGGCAGTTTAGGTTATCCGCGATCCTCGGCTGAGCGTCCCCGCAGTAACCCAGCACCATAACTTCACTCTTATCAAAGTTGATCTGGAGGCTCGACATGGCCTCAAAGCAGAGGAGTAGGAACTTCAGGTTAATAATGTACGATTTCGATCCCTCTACCATGATCATAGTATCGTACGCATATTGGAGGTGTGTCACCCCCACCTGGGATGAGGTGACCAACCACCCCCAAAATGTGGTCGGAACTCTTGGCCTTCTCCAAGATTTCCGCTAAGGCGTCGACCGCGACATTAAACAAGATTGGCGATATGGAGTCCCCCTGTCTAACCCCACATGAGGGTTTGAAGTAGGGGCCTACCTCGCCATTTATGTTTATAGCCGTGTTCCCGCTCATGACAATCTGCATGATCCACCCTATCATACAATCATCTAGTCCTCGCCGCTGGAGGACCGGGCGGAGAAAGGCCCAGTCTAGCCTGTCATACTCCTTCCGGAAATCGAGCTTTATAAAGACACCCCTATGGTGTCTCACCTTCACCTCAGAATAATTTCATGAAGTGCAAGAATCCCATCGTGAATATATCTTAAGGAAGGCAAGCTGATATGGGTGCGCCAGCCGCTCCATAATTGGGGCCAACCGATGGGCGCAAACCTTGGAGATGATCCTTTGGATCACATTTATCACCGTGATCGGCCTGAACTGGCGTATATCCGTGGCCCCCACAACCTTAGGGATCAGGGTAATCACCCCAAAGTTCAGGCGCGTCATCACCAGGGTCCCCAGATATAACTCCTGGAACATTGGCATAATGGCCCCTTGTATTTTTTCCCAGAACTTCTGGAAGAAAATAACAGGAAGGCCATCGGGTCTAGGTGCAGAGTTTGCCTTCATCTCCAAGATGGCCTGATGTACCTCTCCTGGCAGGAATGGGAGTGTGAGCTCTGCATTCTCATCATCAGATACCATGGCCCCTACTGGCCAGAAGTCTACTGCTAATGCCGCCCTTGTACAGGGCGCCGCTAAGAACAACTCCTTATAGAAGGAGTAAATATGGGAGGAAATCTCCCTGGCCTCCTCCAGGGGACGGCCATCCTCCCAGAGACAGGGGATGGAACACTTCCTCCGCCATCCATTCGCAATGGCATGGAAGTAGGCCGTGTTTGCATCCCCTTTTATGAGCCAGTTCTGGCGGCTCCGCTGCCGCCAGAATGTCTCCTCGTCTCGGTAAATCTCCATCAGAGAGTCTTCCAGAGCATACCGCTGAAGCCATTCCTCCACCGAGAGACCTCCCTCATCGGCCATCTGGTCTAGGGCCTAGAGGGCAAACATGAGGTCGCCTTTTCTGCGCCTCAGGTCCGTGCCTAGATTGCCCCCCCATCCTTGTATAAACTGTCGAGCCATCATCACATAGAAGTGCCAAACATCCATAGCCGTGCGCACCCTGGGGACAGAGGCAGCCGCTGCCTCCCACTTCAATCGGACCATATCCACAAAACCTGGTTGTTGTAGCCAGAAGTTCTCAAAGTGGAAACGGTTCAAACTCGGGAGAGAACCGCCCCTAGAAGAGAGTAATAGAGGGCAGTGGTCTAAGACAATCCTCATGATCACACGTAGTGAGCAAAGAGGATAGGCCAACTCCCAATCTATCGAGACAAGGACCCTATCCATCACACTCTGGACGGGGTCAACTCGGTTGTTGGTACACGTGTACCGTCCCCCCACTCGCGTGATCTCTCCGAGGGCAAGGTTCGCAATACAGTCATTAAACATCTGCATCCTAGGAAAGTTCACATTATTAGAGATCTTCTCCTCTAGGGATCGAATGAGATTGAAATCCCCAGCGACGACCACCGGGGTGCGGCAACTCTCTACCTTGGCTGACAGCTCAGCCAAGAAATCCGGGTACCTCCTATGATCCGCAGGGCCATAGACGATAATAACCTCCCACCTAAGGTTACTCCGTCTATGGGTGAGTGACATGCTCACAAAAAATTACCCGCGGGCCATGTCCTCGACCTTGAAGGTATCCTCCTTCACGCCAAGGAGGATCCCTCCAGATTGACCATTCGCCGACAACCAATGCCAGGTGAATCTATGATGACTCAATCCCTGCAACTCAGGGATCGATAAGTCCTGCCTAATCATCTCTTGCAAGCCCATAATATCCACATCTTCTTGTCTCAAATAGTCCCGCAGCTGCTGGCGACGGCCATCATGGCCAAAGCCCCTGATGTTCCAGATGAATGCAAAGATTGAAACAATCATTGGATCACCTCCTGGGTTGTCCCTTTACGTGGGACAGATTAGGCCCTACCAATCGTTGAGGGCCTGGACAAGGGTTTGGGAGGCCTCCCCGCTCCCCCGCCTGGGGGACAGCTGGGTCAGCCTCACCGCCCCCCAGACGGAGGAACTACTCCCACTAGGAGCCAGGCTTTGAGAGCCTGAGCTGGTAGGGGCATGGGGCACCGTTGGCCTCTCCTGCTCTGCCTGAGCACAAGATGCCGCTAGTGCCCCATCATAGGCCTCCTTAGCCTTAATCACCGCAATCTTTTCTAAGCGGGGTCCGTGTTCCCCATGGAACACCACTCCGATATCCCTGGCCACCTCATCCAATTGCTCTTCGGGAACATCTGCCAAAACTAAAAACCTGGACCCCGACTGGGGAGAGGACACGAGAGCAGGGGGAAGTGGAGGAGTGGACATACCTGAGTCGAGGTTGCGGACTGCCGTCTGTGACACTGCCTGCTCGAGAATGGTCGGCTCCCTCCCCTCAGCCCCGTCCTAGCGCCAGCAAGCCTAGCACTGGAGCGGGAGGGAGGGGCGAAGGGGGCCTGGGGCGACGACCGGCACGGGGTTTGGTACCAGCCTCAGGGGTGTTGGGGAATACTGAGACTGTCTCCCCAGCCGGAGGGGCAGGATTCGCAGGGACCACCGCATGCGAACCCCGAGGCAAAGCTAGAGTGGAGCCCGGGGAGAGGGTGTAGCAAACGGCCCCAGGGGAGCGCGGGAAGGTCGGTGGAGCCACCACCATCCCCTCACTGGGAGAGTCATGAAGCTTCGGCGGGCTGCAACGAGCAGCGGCCTTGAGGGCCGCAAACCCAACGAGGCCCAAGCACTCTAGCTCCCCACCCAGGTTTGATCCATACGGAACCAGGCCTAACTCCTCTGCAACCGGAGGGTCAGGACGCAGGCACCGCGGGACATCGACTGGTGGAAGGGCCAGAGTGAGGACCGGGTCCCAGACAAGAACGGTCGTGCGGTCGGGAAGGGGGGGTTGTTGGGGATATGATAAATGGGTATCACCATTGCATGTCTCTAATTCGGATAACCCGGGTGGCCTACAGTTGGTAGCAAGGCCCATGGCCTGCTGGGCGACCGAGTTAGATGGATCCAGAAGGGAGGCCCATGACAGATAAAGGAAGGCTACGGAGGAGTCACCAGCGTACCCGGAGCCTTGGAGTGCAAGACACGTCAGACTAGTTGTGTACCGTGTAGGACTCTGTAACCTGTTCGACTAGGACTTTACCTGTAACCCTAGGATCTAGCGATTATATAAGCCAGACCTACGGGAGCCTTTAGGGATAAATCAACTCATATCGCGCATAGCAAACCAATCCCTGTAACTCGGCGTATTGCCATTATAGTGATTTATAGCAGGAGTATGATTCCGCCACCGTCCTAGGATCTGAACCTGGGTAAGATGTGTTACCTCGTACCCTTCAACCTCCCTCCTTACCCCACGTCTCTAAACACTCGCTGTGAGGACCCCTCCATGGCGTACTCGTCGGCAATACCACGACAGTTGGTGCCCACCGTGGGGCAAGGGGCGCTTCAGGCTCTACAACGGGCGAGGTCCAAGCTCTTCGCGGGAATCGGCAAAACCGTAGCCATTGGCCATGTTCTCTTCTCCGGCAATGTTCTGATTGTCCCTCTCGATGAGTTCTGGATCCCGGCAAAGACGAACCCCACCCGCCGCTCGATCATCCCAATCGGGGACATCCACCTCTTCATCGGTGAAACCGACTCGGGCGCTAGTTCCCTGGAAGTCAAAGGATCATCAAGGCCCGCACGGAGCGCCTACAGGCAGGATACGTTCGCGGAAGGATCGAAGTTGGATCTCTCTTCGGATTTTGCCGACCCAGATCGGAAAAATTCAAGGCCCACCCAAACCGCCCCTGTGCAGGATATAATGGTGGAATATCGTTAAAAATCCGCCGACTTTGCCCGTGCATCTGGAAAGCAGATATCCAAGTTCATCGGTGTGGTGACTATCTTTGATCTGGCGCGTTGCATTCAGAGAGAGGGTGAAAAACCCCACGATTACCTAGCCAAGTGGCTCCGTATACGGGCCGATCTGGAACATTACCCCAATGATGATGCTATCTATCACTTTGTGGAAGGACTGGACTACGGTACACTTCTCCGGCATACGATAAGGCGGTTGCAGGCCTCGGGTGCCTCACCTTTGAAGGCATGGTTCACACCGTCAATAACTTCGCGACCGCAGATGCAGAAGCTCAAGCAGCGCTCGCGGTCGCACCCGGCACCCCGCCGCATCAGCCACCACCACCGCCTCCAGTCAACATTCTTGTAGCCTCAGCTTCTTCTTCCGTCGTCGAGGAAGCCCCCGCACCCTCTGACTCTGTTCTGGACGCACTCTACGCCGACATCAGCATGCACTCGGAGGAGATGGACATCAACCCGAAGGAACTCAACTCTGCTATGCAGGAGATGGAGGAGGACATCAAGCGCGAGGAGCAGGCCGACAAGGCCATCACATCCCGAGAGGTGTTCGTCGCCATTGGGACTGTGATGGAGGAAGATCAACCCAGACAATCTCCGCCTAAAGCACTGGACAAGGGGAAGGGACCACATGTTGCTGCCGACAATGATCGCGAAAGTCCATGCCCCCTCCGCCTAACCCGGTGCAACAGTTGCAGGAACTCAACGCCGGTCCGAGCAACATCAACACCGCAAACCCGCCGCCTCTGGCCTCTATGTCTGCGGCTGCCCAAATCACCCCAACTGATAGGGTGATGTACGGCAATTTTCTCGTCGAGCCCATGACTGTAGCTCACATACAGAACGTAGTCCAGCTTGACGAGAAGCGCTAGCAGCTGCTGGAGGAAGCGCAGGCCATCGCGGAGCAAGGCGCAAAGCTAGATCAAGATCTGGCCAAGGCGCAGAAGTCAATCGAGAAAGCTAGAGCCATGAAGGCCGAGTATAAGACTCTTCTCAAGCAGCAGAAGGCTAAGAAAGCTCCAGCTCGCGTCATCAACGATCATAGTGTACGACGAAATCTAGGATGGGCTCCCTCGAAGCCGCCACAAGCCAAGCCATACATTGACAACGAGGATAGGCAGGTCATGCCCACTCCTATTCTCAACCTAGCCGTCGCCAAGACCCTTCTGGAGCAGGATAAATCACCCGCATGTGTGGAACAGGTCTATGATCTTGTAGCAAAGGCGGTCAAACAGAAGGAAAAGGCCACCTCTCAGAGGCTCGAGTCTGACCCAGCATATTGCCAGTCTAGCAATCCTAAGCCGCCAAGGGACCGATCTCCTCAGGATGTCGGGTCCCAGACGGGTTAATCAAAACAAAGACGGAGGGATGCACGCAACAGTAAGGATGCTATCCCCATATCCCCTGACCATGGGGGCAAGGCTCATCCTCGTCGCCCATCTCCATCGCCCCGATCTCCCCGGCATCGCGAAGACCCAAAGGCTCACCATCATACGAGCATGCCTCCGCCAAGGCAAGGTGGCATCGTCATTCGTGACAACGCGGAGCAGCCCCATCACGATGTAGAGCGCAATCAAGGACACAAGAGCAGGTCACGCCGTGACCCTCCACGTCCAACAAGAAACTGCGACAAGCGCAAGGCATCGCAGGAGGGTAACAGCAAGAAGGATAACCCACCGCCACCTTCGCCTCTGTCGCCACGTAGCAGCCACCATGGCGGAGGGGGCCCGCGTCAATCACGTAGCACATCCCCTGGCACAAGAATAAAAGAGCAAGCCCGGAGCCATATGACGCACGTTCACGCCTGGACAAGATTCACGATGCCCGGGAAGGACCTTACCTGGGACCACATTGCTTTGGACATGTAATATGGAGCGCAATTTACCCCCAAGAGTTTCTGGATTGACAAGACGATCAATCCCTATGACGGCACTGCCAAACTAGCTACATGGTTGCAGGACTATGACAATGCAGTTGAGATCGCCGGGGGTAACCCCAACGTTGCCGTCAAGTACCTCCCACTGATGTTGACGGAAACGGCCTGCCAATGGATTGATGACTTGCCGGAGAATTCCATCTGCAACTGGTTGGACATGCAAGAAGCATTCACCAAAAATTTCGAGGGTACGTATAAGCGTCCCTGCACTGTCGGCGATCTGCAGCGGTGAGTGCAAGAGTAAGACGAGTCATCTCAAGCCTACCTCTCCCGCTGGCTGGATACGAAGAATTCCTGCACAGGAGTGCACGATCAGACCGCCATGGCCGCCTTCATCGATGGGTTGGAAAAAGGTACGTTGCTCCGACATAAGTTGAAGCGCCCGCAGGACAATCACAGGCTCGATCTCAACCAGATGATCCAGTTGTCCAGTGAGTTCGTGGCTGCCAACGATGATGCTTGCGGCTCCTTGCCGGCCATAGCCATTCAAACCCAAGCTAAGAGGAACAACAACACCAAGTGTGAGAGCCTGCCAGAAGAAAAGCAAACCTCTAACATGGTCGCCATGACGTTTGCAGGACGAGGTGATGGCGGACAGCGTGGCCGAGTACGGGGGGCTCATCGTGGGTAGCAGCGAGGCATTGAAACTACCCCGATAGCACTCTGCATTCCCCAAACGTACAAGGAGTAACGTGATATTCCATGCCTTGTACACCTCGACGCCAACGACAAAGACACTCACACCAATCGACATTGCAAGTTCGTCAACGACCTCAAGGAGGACCCCGAGTTCAGCTACAAGCGAAGCCGGAAGAACAGACCGCGAGGCAAGGGCAAGGGGAAGAAGAAGGAAGAGGAGTCCAAGGATTCAAGTGACATGGACGAGGATGTCGACCCCAAGCACGCCGAAAAGGGAAATGGCAAAGACAAGAACCCCTTCGAGAAGAAGGCCGCCGTCTACCACACTTTCCTTGGCACCCCTACTGCCCGGGCACAGAAAAACTCACTGAGGATACTGATGGCCACCCTACTCCCACTCCCCTAGTACCCGCGCTGGTCATAAGTTCCAATCACTTGGGATAGAAAGGATCACCCAGACCTCATCCCTACGGAGAACCAGTACGCCATGTTCATTAACCCTCTGATTGATGGCAACGAGTTCACCAAATGCATGGTGGACAGTGGAAGTAGCATCAACATCATATACCTGGATACGCTGCACAAGATGAACTTGACGGAGGCCAATCTAAGGCGGACCAGGACCATGTTCCATGGTGTAGTTCCTGGCCGGGAGGCTCGATCCTTTGGGTGCATCACGCTTCAGGTCGCTTTTGGCGATGTTAATAATTACCACCAAGAACGCATGACCTTCGAGGTGGTCCCCTTCAAAAGCGTGTACCACGTCATATTCAGACGCGACATCTTCCACACCTTCATGACCAAGTCATGCTTCGTCTACAACAAGCTCAAGATACCCTGACCAAACGGTGTCATCACCATATCCAGAAGCTTTACAAAGGCAAGGGACTGCGAGTTTGGAGAAGCAGCCTTTGCGGAAGCTATCCTCTACAGCGAAGAATTCAAGGAGATCTAGAGCAAGGTCGATGCCACGGATATGCCGTCATCGAAGAAGCAGATTTCTGACTCCGATCCCGCCTTCAAGGCCGCCATCGATACCAAGCCGGTGGAACTTGTGGTAGGCGATGCCTCCAAGACCACCACCATTGGGACAAACCTGGACCCTAAATAGGAAAGCGCGCTCGTCGAGTTCCTCCGTGAGAATAGGGACATCTTTGCCTGGCAACCTTCCGACATGAAAGGTGTACCTAGGGAACTTGCCGAGCACAACTTGAATATTGATCCAAAATGCAAACTGGTGAAACAACCTCTACGATACTTCGGAGATAAGAAGAGATGCGCCATAGGCAAAGAGATAGCTAGGTTACTTAAGGCTAGTTTTATCCGAGAAGTCCTTCACACCCGATGGGTGGAAAATCCTGTACTTGTCCCCAAAAAGGTAACCAAAGAATTAAGAATGTGCGTTGATTACACCGGCTTGAACAAAGCGTTCCCGAAAGATCCGTTTGCTTTGCCTCGCATTGACCAAGTCATTGACTCGACTGCTGGCTTGGAACTTCTATGTTTTCACGATGCATACTCAGGATACCACCAGATAAAGATGAGGAAGTCGAACCAATTGGCCACTTCGTTCACCACAACTTACGACACGTTTTGCTATGTCACGATGCCCTTTGGGCTGAAAAATGCAGGTGCTATGTACCAGCAGACTATGCAGCGTTGTCTACATGATCAAATTGGTCGGAACGTTCACGCCTATGTGGACGATATAGCAGTGATGTCTAAAAAGTCAAACGACTTAATCTCTGACTTAAAAGAAACCTTTGATAATCTCCAGAAATACAACATGATGCTTAACCCTAAGAAGTGCATCTTCAGGGTTCCAGCTGGCAAATTGTTGGGCTTCATCGTTTCCTAGCATGGAATCAAGGTTAACCCGGAGAAGATCAAGGCCATCCTAAACATAAATTGTCCGAGATGCCTGAAGGACATCCAACGGCTCTGCATGGAAGCAGTAAGCCGGTTCATCAGCCGACTTGGAGAGAAGGCTCTGCCACTGTACAAGTTGCTAAAGAAGGCGGACAAATTTACATGGACGAACGAAGCAGATGCTGCACTCAAGAAGCTAAAGGAGATAATTTCCTCGACACCTATACTTGCAGCACCCGAGCCTATGGAGCCTATGTTGATCTACATGGCGGCCACCAACCGGGTAATCAGCATCGTCGTCGTGGTAGAGCGGAAAGAACCAACGCATGAGTACAGAGTGCAACGACCAGTTTACTATGTAAGAGAGGTCTTGACAGAGTCCAAGCAGCGCTACTCGCACTACCAGAAGCTAGCTTATGGAGTGTTCCTTTCTTCTCGGAAGCTAAGGCACTATTTCCAGGAGCACCCCATCACAGTTGTGAGCAAACCTCCACTGTCCGACATCATCAATAACAGCAATGCTACAGGAAGGGTTGCGAAGTGGGGAATTGAGCTTGCCGCCTTCAAAATCACCTACAAGAGACGCGACGCTATCAAATCACAAGTCTTGGCGGATTTCATTGCAGATTGGACGGAGATGCCAGATGCTACCCCTGTACCAGAGCCAGAATATTGGGTGATGCACTTTGACGGATCAAAGATACTCAACGTCTCGTGGGCTGGTGTACTGCTACAGTCACCAACAGGGGAAAAGCTGCACTACGTTCTGCAGATCCACTTTGAGGCTACAAATAACATGGCGGAATATGAAGCACTCATTCACGGACTTCGTGTAGCCAAGAATATTGGCATCAAGCGCATAGTTTGCTGTGGAGATTCCGACTTGGTTTCCCAGCAAGTGGATGGCACCTGGAACGCGCGGAACCCTATGATGGCGGCATATCGTGACGAAGTAGACGAGATAGCCAAGTGCTTCGAGGGCTACGAAGTCAAGTATGTCAAAAGGAAGGACAATGAGGCAGCTGATCTGTTGTCAAATCTTGGATCAGGGCGCAAACCAATTCCGCCTGGCGTTTTCCTGGTGCATCTACGAACACCATCTGTGAAGGGAGTGGATCCATCTAACCCGGATAGAGTTGACTCTTTTGTTCACACAGTAACAAAGGTCCCTCCGGCTTGGACAAAACCATTCATGGATTATCTCGTATACAGAACTTTGCCGATCAACGAGATCGAAAGTCGGCAAATAGTACGTTGAGCAAAGGTCTATACCATAATCAATGGACAACTCTATAAAATAAGCACCACTGGTGTATACCTCAAGTGTGTTTCCCAGCAAGAGGGTATTGAAATCCTTCGTGAGATCCATCTCGGATATTATGGGCATCACACCGCTCCTCGATCGTTGGTCTCCAAATCCTTCCGGCAAGGATTCTACTGGCTGACCGCAAAGGCGGACGCAGACAAGCTGGTTGAGACATGCATGGGATGCTAGTACTATACCCGACAACCACATGTTCCAGCTAAAGAATTGTGAACAATACCAATAACTTGGCCGTTTGTAGTCTGGGGGCTAGACATGGTTGGTCTATTACAGATGGCACCATGTGGGTTTACGCATCTGCTAGTAGCAGTTGATAAATTTACCAAATGGATAGAAGCTAAACCCATTAGAAAGCTTGACGGGGCAACCGCCCTTAGGTTTGTCCGGGATCTAGTGGTGAGATTTGGTCTCCCACATAGCATTATCACCGATAACAACATCAACTTTTCACTCAGAGAAGTGGAATCCTATTGTTGGGAGAAGGGCATCCGACTTGACTTAGCATCTATGGCACATCCACAGTCCAATGATTAAGTTGAGCGAGCCAATGGATTAATTCTGTAGGGAATCAAGCCACGTCTAGAGGCACCGCTACATAGAGCAGCTGGATCTTAGGCGGAGTAGCTACCATCTGTTCTGTGGAGTTTTCAAACTACACCAAATAGGTCTACCGACCACACCTCTTATTTCATGGTATATGGAGCAGAAGCCATCCTGCCATTCGATATCCTTCACGATTCACCAAGAGTTGCCGCCTACGAGGAAGATGACGCTGAAGAATCCAGACGCCTAGATGTGGACCTTCTCGAGGAAGAGCGTGTATTGGCATGCCAAAGATCCGCCATCTACCAGCAGAAGCTACGCATCTACCATAGTCGCCGCATCCGGCATCACTCGTTTAAAGAGCGGGATCTGGTGCTCCGAATTAAGCAGAAGAAGTCACACAAATTATCCCCGCCATGGGAAGGACCGTTCATCATAAGCAAGGCGCTACTCAATGGGTCTTACTACCTCGTTGACAATCGTGAACTTGAGGATAGACCAAACGAGGATCATAAGTGTAAGCGACGTGACCCAGATGATGACTACCCGAAGCTTGATCGGCCATGGAACATAGCACAACTACGTCCCTTTTACACTTAGCATATTTTTTATCTACTGTGTACCTCTTATATGATTAATGAAATAAAGCTCTTTGGTTCACTCATATGCTTGAGTCTTTTACCTCCTTTAGTGTTCGTTTTTGGACCATATAAAACCTTTATGCGTAAGTTTTGCATTTGCACTTGTGAAAATTCCGTCTACGGGTGTTAGCTTAAGTTTTCTAGTCTACACGTTCTTTGTTGTTTCTATGTGGATTCTAGAGTAGTGACTTTTGGCACTCGAAGTCGGTGATTTTGTGCTTAGGTTTTTGACGGTGCCATTGGGTATCATCGCCTGAGCGCATAGTTCCGACTACGAGTCTTCCGACTCACGAAAAGTCAAACATAAAAACCAAAGTAATGGATAAGCTAGCACTTGCTTAAAAAATATATACATGCTGGAACTAGTACTTAAGTAGAAGGAAACATATAGCTATTGTTTTCCGCCTTAAGGATAAACCGTAGTTTTTTCCGCATACATACAACATATACAAAGGAAACAAATATTACATAAGTGTTTTTAATTCCTCTGGCGCAGGAGACTTTGAGGTAACGTCGTTGACAGCAGGAGAGTCCTTCTGATCATCAACAAAGTCGTTGGTCTTGAGGGACTCGAAGGAGCTGGGATGGTTGCCATCAATAATCTCGAGAGGCACAAAGGTGTTTGGATCCACCAACTCGGCAACCCTGGTGTCATAGCCGACGAGCGATGAACAGATAGCTTTGTGATTAATCTTCTGTCCGTCATCATCTACGTCGGGTAGACCCAAGGTTACCGTGTCGATGTCAGCACCCTCATAGTGGGCCTTGACCATAGCCAATGACATTCTTGCACCAGCCCGTGTACATGAAGCTTTCCAGCTTACGATATGCTCGGGGGCTTGGCATAGAATCTCTGAGTACTTCATGAAGGAATCCACCGCCTTGATGTTGATGTTCAGGGGCTTGGCAATTTCCATTGCTTGCTTGATGGCGGTGCTGATGAAGTTGCCTGCATGGACCATGCATTCCTTTGGCGGAGGAGGAGTATTGGTTAAACCAATAGGAGCTACATTTTCGGCCAAGCAATGGAATACATGAGTTCAACAACATAAAAAGTTCAGAGTACCTAGTATACAGAAGTACAAGAGGGAGATTGCTTACCAAAGATGCTCGCCTCAGCTTGTTGGAGTGTCTCTGCCATGGAGAGTCCCGTTCTTGTCGAAGGACCTTGTAAGCCTCAAGGTTGCGTTTATTCTTCTCCTTGAGGATCGCAATTTCCTCCTTTAGATGGTTGATCTTCGTGTCTGCGGACTCTTGCACGGCCTTCAAAGCATCTTCATGCATTTTTTAAGGATTCAACCCTCTCCTGCTTGAGGATTTTGTTCTTGCTATCTAGCACCTGTATGTTCTTGGATTGCTCAACAGTATCCTTTGCCTTGGCGATAGCTTCTGCATGACGGAGAAATGACAGCACACGATGAGTAGTCAGAGGTTAATGGCGCAAGACCAAGATTGAGTGCGAAATTGAAAAGAAAAACAGACTCTTGCTCTTGGTGATTTGATCCTTCAAGAGGGAAGTTTTACCCTTTTCAGCTTCAAGGTCAGCACGCATCTTGTGGAACTTCTCGTTAGCGACACCTCTCTGAGCATTCTCATTCTGCGAAAAAAGATCAATGTTACTTAGTCTACTTGGAACATCTAGCCGGATAAATATCCACCTAGAGGCTTGGGGGATATAGTGAGAGTTTTTTAACTCGGCAATATGCTTAGTCTTTCTTTAAGCATCTAGTCGGAACTAATTTTGTTTCAACTAGAAGCTTGGGGGCTACAGTATTAAAATTTACAAACACTGCGTATGCTACTCTAAAAGTATCTAGTCGGAATAATTCATTCAAACTACATACTTCGGGGCTATAGTGCAAAGTTTCTGGCTTAGTCACTCTTGGATCATTCAGACACAAAGACCTATGGTTTTCCGTGTAAATCCTGAAGGGTTTCGCAGCATAGTAAATCAAAATTTTCTACGAAAGCGAACAGAGGGAAAGCCAAGATCTAATCTAGGAGATGCAAACAACGAGAGAGATTGGATTAGATCTTCATACCCTTGAAGATTCGCACAGCGGAACGTTCGTCGGAACGTGGGTGATGTAGTCGTACTCGCTTCTCCTCCTCGCGATCCGATCCGATCCAGCACCACAAGTGGCGGTGCCTCCGTGAGATGCACACATGCGGCACCTCGACGTCTCCTCCTTCCTCGGACCAGCAAGTATGGTGGAGAGATAGATTGGATCTACAACACGACGGCGTGGTGTATATGGTGGAGAATTTCTGCAGCAGGGCTTCGCCCACAAACAGTCGGGAGGGAGAGAGGAGGGCAGCAGGGCAACTAGGGTTTGGAGAAAGGTGTCGGTTGGGGGGGAGGGGGCGCACCAGCCCTCTATATATAGAGGGGGGTGCGGCCAGCCCTTGCCCATCCTCCAAGCCTATCTCTAGTTTAAACGATTTAAACTCTCCCTTCTAGAAACCCTATCTTATCTCTAGTTTAAACGATTTAAACTTATCTAGGATCGGCTGGGCCCTATGGGGCCTTGTGACCCTGGCCCAATGCGGCCAGGACACTCCCTCATAGGCCCATGCCCCCTCCCGGAAGGTGGGACCACGTTGGCCCCCTTCCGGAAGGTTCTAGAAGCTTCCGGTACAATACCGATTAACCCGGAACAATTCCGAACTCCAAAAACTGCACTGCCTTATATGAATCTTATTCTCCGGACCATTCCGGAACCTCTCGTGATGTCCCGGATCCCATCCGAGACTCCGAACAAAAATTCATAAACCAAGTATCCAATCTATCCTAGCGTCGAGACACGTTAAGTGTGTGACCCTGCGGGTTCGAGAATATGCAGACATGATCTTCTATCAATAATCAACAGCGGGGTCTGGGCACCCATATTGACTCCCACACATTCATCGATGATCATATCGGATGAACCACGATGCCAGGATTCAATCAATCCCATATATATATTCCCTTCGTCTCGCGATATTTTACTTGCCCGAGATTCGATCGTCGGTATCGTCATACCTAGTTCAATCTCGTTCACAGCAAGTACTTTACTCGTTCCGTAATCCGATATCACTTTGTGATTAACTCCTTAACCACATGCTTGCAAGCGGTGTTGATATCGATTACCGAGTGGGCCCGAAGTATATCTCTCCGACTTGGGAGGGACAAATTCCATCTCGATACATACAACCCAACAGATACTTCCCGATCACCTGAGAGACACCTTTATGATCACCCTCTCATAGGATGACGTTTGATGACCTCAAAGCTTTCTTCCGATACCAGGGAGTTGTATTATCTCATGGTCTAAGGAATACAATATTTGACATAGGAAAAGCTTCGCAAAGAAGAACACAATGAAACGATCTAATAGCTTTGCTTAGTTTGGGTCTGTCCACCATATCATTCTCCCAATGATATGGTCTCATTATCAATTGACAACTCATGTCTATGGTTAGGAAACCTTAACCATCATTGATCAATGAGCTAGTCCATAGAGGCGTACTAGGGACACGGTGTTGTTCACAAACCACACAAGTATTAATGTTTCCGCTTAATACAATTCTAGCATGGAATATAAACTTTATCATGAACAAGAATTATAATAATAACATCTTTATTATTGCCTCTAGGGCATAATTCCAACAAATCCTCGGGGGATACAGTGGCTACATATGAAATGCAAAAGGCATATAAAACTTACAAGTGCAATGATGTTGAGGTTGGTGGCGCTCTCGGCAAATATCTTGCTGCAGGCAAGGTTGTTTCCGCGTAGGATATCCGCCTGCTTGAGAAGCTCCTCAAGACCACATGTTTGAGAGGTTGGTGCTGCACCATGAACCAAAGCTGAGCTACCCGGTGTAAGTACCGGGTAGACGATCTTCGGAAACTCTGCTGGTTTCTTGGGTGCAGTGGCGCCGCCTACGGCAGAAATTCCTCCTTCCACCATCGCCTTACCACTACCAGTGGCATCCTTAGCCAGAGCTTTAACCACTTTGGATGCGGTTCTTTCTTGTGTTGCCAGCTCGCCGACAACAGCAAGTTCTGTGGCAACGTCTGGGTCCACTTCCATGGAGGCAGGTTCAGACGTTACTTTTGCTGGAGGGCTTGTCGGTGCGGTAGCAGGCTAGACGCTTGGAGTTGGAGGGGCGATGGTGGGGGATGCTTGGTGAAACATTTATTTGATGTTTTTAGAAGCCCCCGATGTTTTGGAGGTCTTCTTCAAACTCATACTAGCCTTCTTCCTGAAACGTGCAGAAGTATAAGTATAGGAACAAGACGAGCAAGAGACAATGTCGGATGTTAAGAATCTTACACAATGGTTGGTTCCTTGGTCAACGTAATACCAATTGTTCTTCTTTTCTCCGCCTCCAAGGAGGCGGTGGATCTCTTGGAGGCTCCACCCTCCATCTTCTTCTTCTTACCCCCATCGGCAGCGTCAGAGGTGGAACTCTTCCGCTTACGCGCCAGCGGGACATTGTCGTCGGACATGACGGTGACTTCCTTCATCTTGGGGTCGTAGACTTGGACAACCATGCTATCTGCGTCTAGACTCTTTAGCTATTAAGTGAATCCCAAAGTGTTAGATGCAATGATAAGGCTAGACGGAAAACCAGGAGTATATGTCATACACGGAAAATAAACAGGTACCTCTAGGCACGTGCCGCCCTCAAACATGTCGTAGGTGATGGTGAAGCCACGCTTACTGTCCTTCACCTTGACCATGTCCTTGAGGCGAAGCTTGATGGAGTCACTCGAAAAGTTGTCCTCGGAGATGCGGAGGCTATTCTTCCTATCCTTGGAGTACTCATGCATCAGCTTCACGCGATGCTGCAGAGGCTGGATCCGCCTAATGAACCAGCACATGGTTAGGTCCAACCCGTTCAGACCCGTGTCTACGAGCCACTCGATCCGACTTACAGCGCGGGAGGCTTCTTCGTCAGAGGGAGGGAGGGCTTGAGATCACCATGTCGGGGCTTCAGTGGCGACTCTAAAAGGATACAGATGTCGCCTAGAGGGGGGGTGAATAGGCAATTAAAACTTTTCCTAGAGTGGCTCAACAAAGGCGGAATAAAACTAGTGTTTACTTTGTTAAGCACAACCTAGAACAACTAAGGTTCACCTATGTGCACCAACAACTTATGCTAAGCAATATAAGCAACAAAGTGATAGCAAGATATATATTACTTCAAGCACGAAGGCTATCACAATGTAGAGTGCATAAGTAAAGAGCTCGGGTATAGAGATAACCGAGGCACGCGGGGACACCGATATTTTACCGAGTTCCTCCCAACATGGAGTACGTCTCGTTTGGAGAGGGGGTGGTATCAAACCACCAACGCCACAAAAGGCCTCCCTTATTCTCTGGTGAATCTCACCCCAACGGGATCGATCCATGCTTCCACTATTGGTGCACTTGTCGGTGGCAACCGGAACCTCTCACAAGGTTGGGGAACTTCTCCACAACTTAATTGGAGGCTCCCAACAAACGCCACAAAAGGCCTCAACAAATGCCACCAAGGCCACAATGCCACCAAGGCCACAAAACCGTCTAGGGTTCCAAGAACCCAAGAGGGACAAGCTCCAATGAGCAACTCAAACCAAATCCTCCGAGGAGAACTCAAACCGATGCATCAAATGCAAATGGCAAGAACACCACAAAGATGCACAAATCCCTCACTCTCGAGTTCCAACAAAGCTACTAAAGCTATTGGGGAACAAGAGAGGAGGAATCAAAGAGAGACACAAAATCCCCCAAAATACACTCACAAAGAGATGAGTCGGAACCACGCCAAGCTACCAATGCACTTGGAACCACGCCAAGCTCAGTGATGAAGTTTCTGATCCAAACTCCTTCACTTGACGCTTCTGCAACAGCCATGTATTCCGCTTCTACTATAGATCCCGCGACCACGCTTTGCTTGCAGCTTCTCCAGCTCACAGCTCCTCCATTCAAAATATACACGTATCCTGTCTGAGATTTAGAATCATCCTTGTCGGTGTCGAAACTAGCATCGACGTAACATTTTACGACGAGCTGTTCATCACCCCCATAGACCAAGAACATTTCTTTAGTCCTATTTAGGTACCTTAGGATGTTCTTCACGGCTGTCCAGTGTTCCACTCTTAGATCACTTTGATATCTGCTCGTCAAACTAAGAGCATTGGACACATCCGGTCTAGTACACAGCATGGCATACATGATGGAACCTATGGCCGAGGCATAAGGCACTTTGCTCATAGCTTCCCTATCATTTACCGTATCTGGACACTGAGCCTTGCTCAATATCTTACCTGACAACATAGGCACTGAACCTTTCAATGCCTTATCCATTCTGAACCTTTTCAGAACTTTGTCTAGGTATGTACTCTGGCTTAAAGCTATCAGGCGTCTTTGTCTATCTCTATAGATTTTGATGCCCAATATATAAGCAGCTTCACCTAGGTCTTTCATTGAAAAACACTTGTTCAAATAACTCTTCACATCGTTAAGCATGTTGATGTCATTTCCAATAATCAATATGTCATCCACATATAGTACCAGAAACGTCACCGAGCTCCCACTCACTTTCTTGTAGATGCAAGCTTCGTAGCAATTTGGAACAAATCCAAAGCTCTTGATCACTTGATCAAAACGAAGGTTCCAACTCCGAGATGCTTGCTTCAGTCCATAAATGGAACGCTGAAGTTTGCATACTTTATCAGCATCCTTAGGATCGGCAAAACCTTCGGGTTGCATCATATACAACTCTTCATCAATGTTGCCATTGAGGAAAGCAGTCTTGACATCCATTTGCCATATTTCATAATCATGAAACGCAGCAATTGCTAATAAAATCCGAATGGACTTAAACATCGCTACGGGAGAGAAAGTCTCATCGTAGTCAACACCTTGAACTTGTCGAAAACCTTTCGCAACAAGTCGTGCTTTATAGACGGTAACATTACCATCCGCGTCCGTTTTCTTCTTGAAAATCCATTTGCACTCAACGGCCTTTCGGTCGCTAGGAGGGTCCACCAAAGTCCATACTTGGTTTTCGCTCATGGATCCCAATTCGGATTTCATGGCTTCTAGCCATTTCTCAGAGTCTGGGCTCATCATCGCTTCCTCATAGTTCGTAGGTTCGCTGTCTTCTACTAACAAGACAGTCAAGACAGGGTTGCCGTACCACTCAGGAGGGGCACGAGACCTTGTCGACCTGCGACGTTCAGTAGCAGCATCGTCCGAAGCTTCATGATCCTTGTCATTAGCTTCCTCTATTGTTGGTGCAGGCGGCACTAGAACAATTTCAGGTGCTGCGCTACTCTCCAATTCAAGAGAAGGTTCAATAACCTCGTCTAGCTCTACTTTCCTCCCACTCACTTCTTTCGAGAGAAACTCCTTCTCAAGAAAGGAACCGTTCTTTGTGACAAACACTTTGCCTTCGGTTCTGTGATAGAAGGTATACCCAATAGTTTCCTTAGGGTATCCTATGAAGACGCATTTCTCCGCTTTGGGTTCGAGCTTGTCGGGCATCAACTTCTTGACGTAAGCTTCGCATCCCCAAACTTTAAGAAACGACAACTTAGGTTTAGCACCAAACCACAGTTCATACGGTGTCGTCTCAACGGATTTAGATGGAGCCCTATTTAAAGTGAATGCAGCGGTTTCTAATGCATAACCCCAAAATGATAACGGCAAATCAATAAGAGACATCATCGATCGGACCATATCTAATAGGGTTCGATTCCGGCGTTCAGACACACCATTGCGCTGTGGTGTTCCGGGTGGCGTGAGTTGTGAAACGATTCCACTTGCTTTGAGATGCGTGAGAAAATCATAACTCAAATATTCGCCCCCACGATCGGATCGTAGAAACTTAATCTTTTTGTTACGATGGTTCTCTACTTCAATCTGAAATTCTTTGAACTTTTCAAACGTTTCAGATTTATGTTTCATTAAATAGATATACCCATATCTACTTAAGTCATCGGTAAAAGTGAGAAAATAGCGATATCCACCGCGCATCGAAACACTCATCGGTCCGCATACATCGGTATGTATGATTTTCAACAAGTCCGTTGCTCGCTCCATCATACCGGAGAACGGGGTTTTGATCATCTTGCCCATGAGGCATGGTTCGCATGTGTCAAATGATTCAAAATCAAGAGACTCCAAAAGTCCATCAGAATGGAGTTTCTTCATGCGCTTTACACCAATATGACCTAGACGACAGTGCCACAAATAAGTAGTATTATCACTATCTACTTTGCATCTCTTAGCCTCAATGTTATGGATGTGTGTTTCATCCCTTTCGAGATTTAGAAGAAATAAACCATTCACAAGGGGTGCATGACCATAAAAGATGTTACTCATATAAATAGAACAACCATTATTCTCCGATTTAAATGAATAACCGTCTTGCAATAAACACGATCCAGAAATAATGTTCATGCTCAACGCAGGCACATAATAACATTTATTAAGGTTTAAAACTAATCCCGAAGGTAAAACTAAGGAGAGCGTGCCGACGGCCATCACATCAACTCTTGATCCGTTGCCAACGCGCATCGTCACCTCATCCCTCGCAAGCCGTCGTCTATTCCGTAGCTCCTGTTTCGAGTTACAAATATTAGCAACTGAACCAGTATCAAATACCCAGGCACTACAATGAGGGCTAGTAAGGAAAACATCAATAACATGTATATCAAATATACCTTTGATGGTGCCAGCCTTCTTGTCCGCTAAGTACTTCGGACAGTTGCGCTTCCAGTGACCCTTGTCCTTGCAATAGAAGCACTCAGTGTCCGGCTTAGGACCAGACTTGAGCTTCTTCTCAGCAGGGGCAGTGCGCTTGCCGCCGCCCTTCTTGAAGGGCTTCTTTGCTCCCTTACCTTTCTTGAAGGAGGGCTTGTTGACCATCAACACATGATTATCCTTCTTGATGTCCACCTCCGCAGCCTTCAGCTTTGCGAAGAGCTCGGTGATCGTATCAGTGGAACCAATCTGATTATGAGTCACTACAAAACTTTTGTAGCTGGGAGGGAGTGATTGCAGAACCCTGTCAATCTTGAGCTCCTCTGGAATCTTGTAGTCCAGTTGCTCAAGGCGTTGAGTGTAGCCCGACATCTTAATGGCGTGCTCACTAACGGAACTCCCTTCCTCCATCTTGCAGTTAAAGAACTTCTCGGAGATCTCATATCTCTCAGAACGGGCCTGAGTCTGAAACATGGTTTTCAACTCTTCGAGAATCTCAAAGGGCCCGGGATAGTTTTCAAAACGATTTTGAAGTTCCGGTTCCATAGCAAACAACATGGTGCTCTTAATCACACCATAATCATCTTTGCGCGACTGATAGACAGCTTTCTCATCAGCCGGCGCAGTTGCAGCAGGGGGTCACCTAACGCTTTCCCAAGGACATAGTCCTTTTGTCCGCCAGACAGAATGATTCTTAGATTGCGGAACCAGTTGGTGAAGTTAGACCCATTGTTTCTAAGCTTTTCTTTCTCAGCAAAAACGTTGAAGTTGAAGTTGGACTTGGCTATGTGATCTACAGTATTTGCAAGTACAATTTAGACTATGTTCATGATAAATAGTTCAACTTAATCAAATTACTAGATGAACTCCCACTAAATTCAACATCCCTCAAGTTGTTTAGTGAACACGATCCAAATTCACCACACCTAATCCGATCTTCACGAGAAGAGATGTGGCTTCAATGGTGGACAACGAAGTGTCGATCATATCATTCATATGACTCATGCTTAACCTTTCGGTTCATGTGTTCCGAGGCCATGTCTGTACATGCTAGGCTCGTCAAGTCAAACCCAAGTATTTCCGCGTGTGCAAAACTGGCTTGCACCCGTTGTATGTGAGCGTAGAGTCTATAGCACCCGATCATCACGTGATGCTTGGACACGACGAACTTTCGCAACGGTGCATACATGGGGAGAACACAGTTTTATCTTGATCTTTAAGTGAGGAATCATCTTATAATGCTACCGTCGCGATCTAAGCATAATAAGATACATAAAAGGATAAACATCACATGCATATAACTTTATGTGACATGGTATAGCCAATCTTCGCGCAATGATCTCCATCTTGTGCGTTCCGGCATGATCTCCATCACTCCACCATGATTGCCTCCACCACGAATAGCAACTACAACTATTGCTAACTACTTAGCGATAAAGTAAAGCTATTACATGGCGTATAAGAAGTTGACTCGCAGGTCATACACAATTATAAAGACAACCATATGGCTCCTGCCGGTTGTGTACTCATCGACATGCAAGTCGTGAAACATTACAAAACATGATCATCGCATACATTATACACACCACATCTTGGGCCATACCATATCACAGAAAACACTCCTTGCAAAAACAAGTTAGACGCCTCTACTTTGTTGTTGCATGTTTTACGTGGCTTATGGGAGTAGATGCTAAGAACGATTCTTACCTACGGAAAGCCACAACGGTGATATTATGGTTGCCAAACTCCGGTGTTAATCCCATGACAACTATAGTGAGAGAAACTGACATCCACCAGCCACATGTATGGTACAAGCCACACGTCAAGTGCGGAGCCGGTCTCGCGAACGACGTCGCGTAAGGTTGGCCTGGACCGCTTCAATCTCACTATCCCGCGTCATAAGAAGAACACAAACAAGAGGCTTGCAACAAAAAACATCAACGCCCGCAACAACCATGTTGCGTTCTACTCGTGAAACACATCTACGCATAGATCTAGCTCTGATACCACTGAAGGGTTTCGCAGCATAGTAAATCAAAATTTTCTACGGAAGCGAACAGAGGGAAAGCCAAGATCTAATCTAGGAGATGCAAACAACAAGAGAGATTGGATTAGATCTTCATACCCTTGAAGATTCGCACAGCGGAACGTTCGTCGGAACGTGGGTGATGTAGTCGTACTCGCTTCTCCTCCTCGCGATCCGATCCGATCCAGCACCACAAGTGGCGGTGCCTCCGTGAGATGCACACGTGCGAAACCTCGACGTCTCCTCCTTCCTCGGACCATCAAGTATGGTGGAGAGATAGATTGGATCTACAACACGACGGCATGGTGTATATGGTGGAGAATTTCTGCAGCAGGGCTTCGCCCACAAACAGTTGGGAGGGAGAGAGGAGGGCAGCAGGGCAACTAGGGTTTGGAGAAAGGTGTCGGTTGGGGGGGAGGGGCGCACCAGCCCTCTATATATAGAGGGGGGTGCGGCCAGCCCTTGCCCATCCTCCAAGCCTATCTCTAGTTTAAACGATTTAAACTCTCCCTTCTAGAAACCCTATCTTATCTCTAGTTTAAACGATTTAAACTTATCTAGGATCGGCTGGGCCCTATGGGGCCTTGTGCCCCTGGCCCAATGCGGCCAGGACACTCCCTCATAGGCCCATGCCCCCTCCCGGAAGGTGGGACCACGTTGGCCCCCTTCCGGAAGGTTCTAGAAGCTTCCGGTACAATACCGATTAACCCGGAACAATTCCGAACTCCAAAAACTGCACTGCCTTATATGAATCTTATTCTCCGGACCATTCCGGAACCTCTCGTGATGTCCCGGATCCCATCCGAGACTCCGAACAAAAATTCATAAACCAAGTATCCAATCTATCCTAGCGTCGAGACACGTTAAGTGTGTGACCCTGCGGGTTCGAGAATATGCAGACATGATCTTCTATCAATAATCAACAGCGGGGTCTGGGCACCCATATTGACTCCCACACATTCATCGATGATCATATCGGATGAACCACGATGCCAGGATTCAATCAATCCCATATATATATTCCCTTCGTCTCGCGATATTTTACTTGCCCGAGATTCGATCGTCGGTATCGTCATACCTAGTTCAATCTCGTTCACAGCAAGTACTTTACTCGTTCCGTAATCCGATATCACTTTGTGATTAACTCCTTAACCACATGCTTGCAAGCGGTGTTGATATCGATTACCGAGTGGGCCCGAAGTATATCTCTCCGACTTGGGAGGGACAAATTCCATCTCGATACATACAACCCAACAGATACTTCCCGATCACCTGAGAGACACCTTTATGATCACCCTCTCATAGGATGACGTTTGATGACCTCAAAGCTTTCTTCCGATACCAGGGAGTTGTATTATCTCATGGTCTAAGGAATACAATATTTGACATAGGAAAAGCTTCGCAAAGAAGAACACAATGAAACGATCTAATAGCTTTGCTTAGTTTGGGTCTGTCCACCATATCATTCTCCCAATGATATGGTCTCATTATCAATTGACAACTCATGTCTATGGTTAGGAAACCTTAACCATCATTGATCAATGAGCTAGTCCATAGAGGCGTACTAGGGACACGGTGTTGTTCACAAACCACACAAGTATTAATGTTTCCGCTTAATACAATTCTAGCATGGAATATAAACTTTATCATGAACAAGAATTATAATAATAACATCTTTATTATTGCCTCTAGGGCATAATTCCAACAAATCCTCGGGGGATACAGTGGCTACATATGAAATGCAAAAGGCATATAAAACTTACAAGTGCAATGATGTTGAGGTTGGTGGCGCTCTCGGCAAATATCTTGCTGCAGGCAAGGTTGTTTCCGCGTAGGATATCCGCCTGCTTGAGAAGCTCCTCAAGACCACATGTTTGAGAGGTTGGTGCTGCACCATGAACCAAAGCTGAGCTACCCGGTGTAAGTACCGGGTAGACGATCTTCGGAAACTCTGCTGGTTTCTTGGGTGCAGTGGCGCCGCCTACGGCAGAAATTCCTCCTTCCACCATCGCCTTACCACTACCAGTGGCATCCTTAGCCAGAGCTTTAACCACTTTGGATGCGGTTCTTTCTTGTGTTGCCAGCTCGCCGACAACAGCAAGTTCTGTGGCAACGTCTGGGTCCACTTCCATGGAGGCAGGTTCAGACGTTACTTTTGCTGGAGGGCTTGTCGGTGCGGTAGCAGGCTAGACGCTTGGAGTTGGAGGGGCGATGGTGGGGGATGCTTGGTGAAACATTTATTTGATGTTTTTAGAAGCCCCCGATGTTTTGGAGGTCTTCTTCAAACTCATACTAGCCTTCTTCCTGAAACGTGCAGAAGTATAAGTATAGGAACAAGACGAGCAAGAGACAATGTCGGATGTTAAGAATCTTACACAATGGTTGGTTCCTTGGTCAACGTAATACCAATTGTTCTTCTTTTCTCCGCCTCCAAGGAGGCGGTGGATCTCTTGGAGGCTCCACCCTCCATCTTCTTCTTCTTACCCCCATCGGCAGCGTCAGAGGTGGAACTCTTCCGCTTACGCGCCAGTGGGACATTATCGTCGGACATGACGGTGACTTCCTTCATCTTGGGGTCGTAGACTTGGACAACCATGCTATCTGCGTCTAGACTCTTTAGCTATTAAGTGAATCCCAAAGTGTTAGATGCAATGGTTAAGGCTAGACGGAAAACCAGGAGTATATGTCATACACGGAAAATAAACATGTACCTCTAGGCACGTGCCGCCCTCAAACATGTCGTAGGTGATGGTGAAGCCACGCTTACTGTCCTTCACCTTGACCATGTCCTTGAGGCGAAGCTTGATGGAGTCACTCGAAAAGTTGTCCTCGGAGATGCGGAGGCTATTCTTCCTATCCTTGGAGTACTCATGCATCAGCTTCACGCGATGCTGCAGAGGCTGGATCCGCCTAATGAACCAGCACATGGCTAGGTCCAACCCGTTCAGACCCGTGTCTACGAGCCACTCGATCCGACTTACAGCGCGGGAGGCTTCTTCGTCATAGGGAGGGAGGGCTTGAGATCACCATGTCGGGGCTTCAGTGGCGACTCTGAAAGGATACGGACGTCGCCTAGAGGGGGGTGAATAGGCAATTAAAACTTTTCCTAGAGTGGCTCAACAAAGGCGGAATAAAACTAGTGTTTACTTTGTTAAGCACAACCTAGAACAACTAAGGTTCACCTATGTGCACCAACAACTTATGCTAAGCAATATAAGCAACAAAGTGATAGCAAGATATATATTACTTCAAGCACGAAGGCTATCACAATGTAGAGTGCATAAGTAAAGAGCTCGGGTATAGAGATAACCGAGGCACGCGGGGACACCGATATTTTACCGAGTTCCTCCCAACATGGAGTACGTCTCGTTTGGAGAGGGGGTGGTATCAAACCACCAACGCCACAAAAGGCCTCCCTTATTCTCTGGTGAATCTCACCCCAACGGGATCGATCCATGCTTCCACTATTGGTGCACTTGTCGGTGGTAACCGGAACCTCTCACAAGGTTGGGGAACTTCTCCACAACTTAATTGGAGGCTCCCAACAAACGCCACAAAAGGCCTCAACAAATGCCACCAAGGCCACAATGCCACCAAGGCCACAAAACCGTCTAGGGTTCCAAGAACCCAAGAGGGACAAGCTCCAATGAGCAACTCAAACCAAATCCTCCGAGGAGAACTCAAACCGATGCATCAAATGCAAATGGCAAGAACACCACAAAGATGCACAAATCCCTCACTCTCGAGTTTCAACAAAGCTACTAAAGCTATTGGGGAACAAGAGAGGAGGAATCAAAGAGAGACACAAAATCCCCCAAAATACACTCACAAAGAGATGAGTCGGTTAGGTCAAAACGTGAATCTAGATCTCCTCTCCCTTTCACTCAAAATTAGGCAAGAATCATCAGAGAGGAAGAGATTAGGCAAGATTCAAAATCTAGAGCAAGTGTGGACAAAGATTAGCCTAATAGAAGAAAAAAGGAGCTCTCTAAACTCAAATCGGGCAAAGCCTTAAATAGGGGCCCCAAAAAAATAGCCGTTTGGGGCATTTTTATGAACGGTCCGGTACTCCCGGAATTACCCGGTAGTACCGTATGTTCCAAGAAATCAAAACAGCAGCAAGCAAGCAATACGTACGTGGGGCCAGCAACGCGCAGGAGCAAATGGGGCCAGGCAGCAACGCGCGAGCAGCAAAGCAGCAGCCGCTGGTCAACGCGAGCGCGCATGCGGCCAGCGCGGCCCCAGCGAGCGCATGTGAGGCAGAGCAGGCGCGCAAGTAGCTGGCCAGCGAACGCGCGGCATCCAGCCAGGCCGCAGCAGCGCAAGCGGGGCCCGCGCGGGGCCAGCAGATCGAGCAGCAGGCGCGTGCAGCAGCGCAGCGCAGCGGCAACAGCTAGCAGCTAGCGCGCGCGGGGGTGGGGCATGGCGGCTGGTCAATGCGCGCGGCAGCGCGTGCGAGTGAGAGCCGAGGCAGGCGCGTGGATCTGTGGTCAACGAGGGGCGAGCGGGGCTTCTGTGCGAGAGGCAGGATGGAGCGGCCTGGGCGAGATGCACCTGGGAAAAATATCTGGGCCGGCCGGTAGTACCGGCCCACCCGAGCGGTACTATCGGGCCGGTCCGGTAGTGCCGGCGGCGGGTACCGAGCCAGGCAGCAGATAAGTGTGCGTCGCCAGGCGCGGCCGGTACCGACTCCGGTAGTACCGATCGGTCCAGAAACATCCGTTTTTCTTTTTCTTTTGATTGGAGACTCCGATTGACTCGATTCCAATTGTGTTGGATAGAGGACAATAAGGGCTTCCCAATAAAAAGTGGAAATATTGATTATCACCAAGTGGGAGTGTATCAATTAATATAATGTGAGATACCTCACTTGGTAAGAAACCGAAAAGCCGCATAAATCAAAATCGCAACAAGATACATATGGGAGATCCGATTTTGATGAACAAGAGCTTGTTATGGAGATTACCACAAGTTCTATATCCTCACATGGATAAGACCAAATAACAACCAAATACGATGATGCAAGTATGCAAAGGTTTGAGCTCTCTTCGAACGATGTGACCGAATTACTCATACGAGAGCCCCTCTTGATAGTACGGTTATCTATCCTAAACCCGGTCTCACACACACAACGTGAGACTGGCAAAAGGGAAAACCTATCAATATTATACCTTTGCCTTGAGCATTCCACTTGAGCTCGATGTAGACGGTCTCGCCCTTCTCAAGATGGAACGCCTTTCTTAATTCCTCATCATTGACCTCGCATATTGAGCTTGCACAACATATCTTCTTTGCATTTCATCGACCTTGAAGTCAACACATGCTCCAAGCGATGCTAATGGACAAATCCTACAAGTATAACTTAATACACACATTAGTCCATAAAGATTGTCATTAATTACCAAAACCACACATGGGGGCCCAACATGTTCTTTCAGACTCCATCGACAAAGTCTGGGTACGTTCTTTCTCGGCCATCCAGAGGGATGTATGGGCCGTAGAAGTACGTCCTCTGCCAGTTCTTGCAGGACTCATGGCCTACAATGTCGGGGAACCACCGACCAGGCTGGATCTTAAAGCTAATAGTTCCACAAATTCTAAGTTCATCCTTGCTCACTCCGGCTTCCCTCTTGACGGTGAAGAAATATATAAACATATCTAACCTAGGCCTAATTCCTAGGTAGCCCTCACAAAGCGCCACGTAGTTGCTAAGCGCGAGGATGCTATTAAGAGAAAGTTTCTGAGGTTGAACCCAGTAGTGGCTAAGGACCTCTATGAAGAAGTCGAAGATTGGGAGGGAGACGCCGCGTACCAGTTGGGCTTTGAGGTACACCTTTTCTCCATCTTGGGAAGAAGGGATGACCTCGCCGTCCGGCGCCGCCCGCCAGACCAGCCCCTCCGTCGTGGGGAGGTATCCCTCGGCGAGCATCTCCTTGAGATCGCTCTCGGTGATATCGGAGCCGTGCCACTCTCCCTTGTGGGAGTCGGCCTCCTCTTCTAGCAGTTCCAGCCCCGCTAGAATATGGTCACCACCGGTGGTTTCCACCACCGCGGTGCGTGGCACCACCACGCCCTCTCGAGGCACGTGGACGGAGCCCGCCGGCTTGGTCGTGGTTTCTCTCGTCGCCGCCATGGACAGTGTGGTGCTGCT
Organism: Avena sativa; assembly: GCA_916181665.1. Classification (NCBI taxonomy): domain Eukaryota; kingdom Viridiplantae; phylum Streptophyta; class Magnoliopsida; order Poales; family Poaceae; genus Avena; species Avena sativa. The sequence continues at coordinate 414,823,323 of OV702297.1, forward strand.
GCTGGCCATTGGTGCGGGAGAAGACTGGCAGTGATATGGGAAAAGCTAGGGTTTTTTCCTTCATGCGCGCGGAGAGCTCAAGTAGGTGTTTGCTGGAGGAAGAAGACAATGCGAGGAAGAATGCGGTGAAAGAATAAGAATTACCACAGTTATAATTTATAGTACTGAGCGTCAAGATTCGTGCAAGTTGATCGAACCGATTGCTGCGTGGACAGCGTGTGCGTGCGCGTGCATGAAAATTTCGCCACGTTCCCACCGTCGCCGCCAATGTTTCGCATCCTTCACACGGGAAAAACGGCTCTGATTGTGTTCTCTGCATGTGTGAGTTACAAGGCATCGCTGACCTATGGTCTACGATGCTCTACTGACATAGGCAGGTGAACCATCCCATCTAAAGATTCCGGCATGGACGGATCCTGTCCGTCTACGAGAAGAGTACGATGGAAGATTCAGCAGTTCTCTGACTTACATGTTGAAGACGGAGAACATTGCAGGGTTCTTGGGAGTACTACAAGATACTGCTTGACGATTTGCCGACATTCATCTAGACGAAGCATTCAACCTGAAGAGGCAAGATGGCGCAAGATCTCGGAGTTCTCTGGGGGCTACTGTTGGGGATATGCTAAATGAGTATCACCATTGCATGTCTCTAATCCGGATAACCTGGGTGGCCCACCGTTGGTAGCAAGGACCATGGCCTGCTGGGCGGCCTAGTTAGATGGATCTAGAAGGGAGGCCCATGCCGGATAAAGGAAGGCTACGGAGGAGTCACCAGCGTATCCGGAGCCTTGGAGTGCAAGACACGTTAGACTAGTTGTGTACCGTGTAGGACTCTGTAACCTATCCGACTAGGACTTTACCTGTAACCCTAGGATCTGACGATTATATAATCCGGACCTATGGGAGCCTTTAGGGATAACTCAACTCATATTGCGCACAGCGAACCAATCCCTGTAACTCGACGTATTGCCATTATAGTGATTTATAGCAGGAGTAGGATTCCGCCACCATTGGGATCTGAACCTGGGTAAGCTGTGTTACCTCGTACTCGCCAACCTTCCGCCTTACCCCACGTCTCTAAACACGCTCTGTGAGGACCCCTCCATGGCGTACTTGTCGGCAATACCACGACAGCGGCGAGGCCGCAGGAGGAGGAGGCGCTCGCGGCGCCACCGGCCCCGGCTCGTAGTGGGCCTGGTCGTCCTCCGAGCCCTCACTGGACGAGTCGTCCCCCTTCTCCTGGGGGGTCATTCTGGTGGTCAGACAGCATCGGAGCTGGGGAGTGGTCCTCCACCTGCTCCCGCTCTAGCTCCACCATGAGCATCCGCCCTGCCGACCCGAAGTAAAAGGTAGGCAATGTGCAGTCGATCTTCGACGGGTCCGGGTACTTGATCATCACCCGCACAGGGCCCTGGCCCCCAAGACTGCTCTCGTCCAGACAGAAAAACTTACAAATTGCCTGCGTAATCAACTTGACAAACTTCTCCTTCTTAGTTTCAGCAGGAATCCGATGGATGCGAACCCACACCGACAACATAGATGAGGTTGTGTCGGGGTGGACACATGACTCACGGATCAACACCTTGATGTTATGCACCAGCAGGATAAAGGTATGACTCCAAGAGAGGGTCCTCAGGGCCTCCCGTGAGGGGAAGATCACCGAGAACACCATAGGGGTCGTATCCCTCTCATTCCACGCGTAGTCGGCATCCAAGGACTGCAACTCTGCGCAGATAGTGTCCGCCGTGATCTCCACAGTCAGGGCTGGGTCCTGCTCAGGTAGCACACAAATCTCTGCCAGGTTCTGGGGAACCGAAAGCTCCACACCCCCAGGTCAATGTAATAGAACCCAAATCGATGTCGTGGCCCAGGAGCTCGAAGGTGGAACGCTCGCGGTGAGAGGACCAGGCCGTGTAGTCTAGGACACGGTGGGACGGGTCACCACAGAACAATCAGTGTTCTGGCTCGCGGCAGTCGGACCGGAAGTGTCCCACATCACCGCAGTTAGAACACTTGTTGCGATTCGGGGACTTCGGGCGCTGTGCACCCATCGCAGCTGCCGATGACTCCCCCTAAGTCAACCCGTGGCCTGAGCTCGGCAAGGCCAAGGGTTGTGCCATTGGAGGATGCCTAATATGGCTCCCTCCCGTGACCATGCCGTCCTGCTGGCCTCCCGTGCCAGTCCCCTGAGTCTTCCACTTCTTTTTGTTCTTCTTTTTTTGGTCCCGGTTTGCGCGCTTGACGCTTGCTGGTTGGAGTTGGCACTAGGACGAACACCTTGAGGGCGAGGCAGCTCCCTGTCGATGCGCTGCCCCTGACTAATTGTGCTCATGTTGGACTGAGCCCAAGGACGATGCTCCAGTTCATAATGCGCTCCTGCTCCCGCTGGCGGCCATCAGGCGACAGCGACCGGCGGCCAAGTGAACGACGCCCCGACGAGCGTCCGCGCGGGAGGCTCCTGGACCGAGACCGCCGGTGCCCCTGAGCGGTGCGCGGCCCGTCTCGATGGCCCTCCTGCCGACGGTACTCGTGTCAGGGCCCCGCCGTGTGGTGCACGGGGGAGTGCTGACCCACCGGTAAGCGGCGCGCGGGAGGGCGATAGGATGCGGCAGGGGGAGGACGGGATTCAGAGGATAGGAGGCATGGGCGGCGGTGGTTCCGAGGCGATAGGGACATGCTGGAGGAGGTGGAGAGCCTCCTCTTCATGACGGCGGCGGCGAATGAGCTAACCAGCGGCAGCGGCGGACGAGATACGCGGGCAGAGAGAGCAGAGGAAGCGAAATGACGGATGTCGGCGGACGAGGCGACGCACGCTAGGGTTAGGTCGGGAGCACCCAGATGGATCCAGAGCCACGCTCCGACCCGGGGTTGCGGCCCAATAGCGCCCCCGGCCCGAGGAGAAACATCCCATGCATCTTGGTTGTGCCACGACAGGATTGGGCCCGCTGGGGCGAACATCTGTTGGGTGGGCCGAGCGCAGGCCGACCCAGTCCCACACCCGGGGAGAGGAGGAGATCTATCGCCCTCGCTCCCGTCCCGCGACGCAGGCGGCGGCGGCGACGATGAGGCCACCGGAGCCGAGGAAGACTCGCCAGGGCGAAGGCCGACAACAGGGCAGCTCCCCACCGTTAGGTCCAACCCCCAGGCCCCTCCAAAGCCTGTGTCAGGAAGTTAAGCCGCCGACGCCGGTACCTGCTAGGTACCCGAGGCGGAGCCGACGCTCCCGACGGTGTTCTCTGCGAGCCACGGCGGGACTGCTTCCTCTGGGCCGGGCAAGACCGAGCCCGGACCAGGAAGTCGCCCGGTGTCGGCAAATCCAGACGCCTGCAACGAGCCTCTGCCTCAGCACGCGCGGCCTCCTCCTCGTCGACCTCGTCAGTGACGTCCGCCCAACGCCACCCACGGATGGACTCCGAAAAGCCAGCGGCCGTAGCCGGGGGCGTCATGAACAGGGTTGAGGCTGACCACCGGGGACGCGGCGTGCGCAGGGTCAGACCACCGGAGAGGAAGGACGGGGCGTACACGCCATCGCCAAAGCTATTGCCTTTTTGCTCTGCTTCGTAGTACCTCACTCTGCTCCCTATCCAGGAAGGTCTTCTACCAAAGGATCGCGTACGAGCAATTCAAGAAGAATTGTCGGGATTCTTATATAGAGAGGTCCTACAACCAAAAGGAGAATACTATCGGGAGCTGTATATAGTGCAATAGAGACCGTAAAAAGAGATTATATTGTATATATATATGCATGAAACTCGTGTACCGTATGTAATATGTTCGACACTTCGATCTCTATATTCATGACGATGTTGTGTAATATAATGGTTCCTTCATTGCTGAGTGTAAAACACAAAATAAAAGGAAAACAATGAATGGGAAATAAAATAAATAGAAAAATACAAAATTAATTATCTGCCGTGGCACAAAAAGTGCCTAAAATGCTGCCACGGCGGAGAAACATCGATCACGGTTCGTAGTACGAACCGAGACGAATGGTGCTCTCCCTCGGTCCAGACCGTGGCCACGTAGATCCCCTTTCGTGTCCCGATTGTCCTTGCGAACCGGGACGAAAGCCCTGTTTTTTACTAGTGTGCGAAACCATCACGTGCAGAAAAAAAGATCATACAAGATAATTTGAAAACTAGTATCATTACCAATAAGTTCATTACAAATATATGATACACAAGGACATGAAGTAGAAATGAACAAGACGAGCTTGCATAGACCCATATCAGTTGGATCCTTGGTGTTCGTCGGGAGGGATCTGGAGGAAGTCGAGATGATAGGATCCGTCGTCTTGGTGCAGACGGCCTTTCCCCACGAGGCTACCGTTTTTTCTGTTCTTGACATAGCAACGCCCACCGCCGAAGAAAACGAGGTAACCAGAACCGGCGAGCTGCTGCACCGAAACCAGGGTATATCCAGGTGCGAGCCCAGTGTCGTACTGTACATTGGGTATACAGAAACCATGGCAAGCCAGGCTGCTGCCAACTCCTTCAATTGGCGGGTGCCTTCCGTCGCAGGCATCTAAGACGGTAGCGGAGCTGCCTTGGATGAAGTTATCAACAAGGAGTTCAATTATGGACGTCCTATGGTCGCGGGCTCCGGAATCAAGGATGAAACACCTTTTTGCATAGGCGGCGCCTGTAATCATTTCTGCGACGAGATTTACCCGACCGAAAAGATAGTTGAGAAACCAAGAGAGGAGATGATTTCTGGCCTTGGGGTCGGCTCCCTCATCCGGTGGTGGTACTAGATAACCTTGCTTGGTTATTCCCACAACCTCTCCCTCTTGCTTCTCAGATCTAGCATAAATCAAATCCTCAATTTGAAATTCCTCGCCTAGAGGTAGAGGATGACGTACGTAAATGAATTTGATATACGACCTAATAAGAGATGAGGAGCAGGTTGCCGGATCGTACCTGTTGCATGGCTTGGCGTCCACCATGGATGCGTCGATGCCCGCCGGTGCTGGGGAAGAAGAAGGAGGCAGCAGCAGCAACGCGGCCATACGGCGAGCGAGGATATAACAAAATAAAAAAAAGTGACGAGTGCCGGTGGGGAACTTGGCTACACAAGATGGAGGAAAGTCCTTGGCCGTCCTTATCTTTCCACTCGCTCGCCGCCCTTACCTGCTCCCTGCTTTGTTTAATGGAGGAGAGGAAGAACACCGCGTCCGCGTTCATACACTGTTCCACCTCGATCGACCGGCGACCAATGCAAGTAACAGCGCGTACAACCGAAGCTAACACCCAGCAAAGTCCAACTGCCCCACCAAACCAACGAAACCTACCACCAGCAGGCAGCCGCCGCCGGCCTAGCCTCGAGAAACCCCAATTCCCATCACGCTGCTCTCTCTACCCGCGATCATCAAGCCATGGAGAAATCCTGTCCAGCAGCCACCGCCGGCCTAGGAGAGGAACTCTTCATGCCAGCATGGGCTCCTATGCTGTGTCCCAATCCCAGGCGAGCACGGAAGGAGCCGTTAAGCACGATGTCGTTCGACAGGGACTACTCGTTCCGAATGAGTACCTTCTGGTCGTGGAGGATCCATCTGTGCCTTTTTTTTGAGCTTGTTTCCTGGTAAAAATCTTGCTATGATTCCCCACTTCTGGGACACCATCCTCTTCTTGCCATATATATAAGTTTGCTGATCTGCTCTTCTTGCAGCATAATTCTACCATTCAGATGGATGTGCGATCGCTTTGCCCCCAGCAGGTTGGATCTTTGTTGCAACTGTTCAAACTAGCTTTCCATGGCGCTGGTCAACTCAAAGTTATCAATCATTCGCTTTTATGTGCAGTGCGCTGGAAATAGTCCTAAGTTTAAGTTTGATTTACATGTACTTTTTTTGAGTTATTGTTGATTCGAATTGTGCTAGGAATCAATTAAGGAATCCTAGAATGGATGTTAGCTGTCTTTAAGTTCTAGTTTAAGATACACTTTTGCTATTTAGCAGCCGTGTGTTATACTCAGTTTTTGACCCATTACATACATGGTAGATTGATTGGGCCACTTGCATTTTTTTTTTTGTCAATCTGTTATTTGGCGCAAATTACAGCACACTTACAGTAGTAATATTTACATGTAAGTTAGTAAATTACCATCCTAGTAAAAATGTAAATTACATGTATATACCATGGAAATTACATGTGTATATAATATACTTGTAAAATATCAAATTTTGATGAAATAGGACCGTGACTGAAATAAAAATCGACTTATGTCGAATTGAAGAACAGCCGAGTGCTAAATAGACTCTCCACATTCGGTTTGTCTTTCTTGCATAGTGTCCTAGGTCCTTACCTATATCCACATTCCGAAAGAGAGCCCAGATGTAATTTTTTTTCGGTTGACTCTTATGTTGACCTAAGAATCATGCTATGGATCCCTACTTTGAAAGATCATCATTGCCTTTAACCTAAAACTTCTTTGTTATGTTATTCTGGCAGATCAATCCGAGAACCACGCCCGAACTTGTCTTTGAGCTTCTTTGAAGATGACCGGTAGGATCTTGTTATAACCTACTCATATTTTATTGGCAACATATCCTGTGCATCCGGTGCTTTTGTGTATCCTATGCATCCGTCCATCTTTGACCCTTCGATGAAAATCGGACACACGACGTCCCGGCTGTGACTAATTGACAATTACACACCCGCCTGGAGCCCAGTCAAAAACAATCTTGTGATAACCCCCTCCTGACGTTTCAGTTCTGAACTGGCGATGATGAAACAGATCGATTTGATACACTAGATCCGATAGATTCTACACTACCAGGCTACCACCATGGTGAATTCACGATGATGCAGGCTAATTGGTCGACGATCAGAACGCATAAACGCCAAGGCAGACGACGACTACACGCCCCGGCTTGCGGCGGCGGCAGTGAAGAACATGAGACCGCGTAACGGCAATGACGGTGTAATCAACGACGGCGATCTTATGACGCGTGCGGCCGGCGACGAGTCGATGACCAAACATGGCTCCTAGAGCTGAAGGGGGTTAGTAATGTGCATGGAATGATTGAACCTCATCTGTTGTCCATACGATCGATCTAATATTCTAGTAGTATGTTGTCGCGTTAGATGGTCTTCGCTTCTCCGCTGCAACCGCCCGCCGCAGGACATCACCATGCTTTTTTTGAGCGAATTGTTCTATCTCACATTAGGGAACAGAAACGCTATGAGGGGGTTATCACAAGATTATAGTGACTTGGGTGTCCAGGCAGGCACAAATTGCAAATTGTTCATGGCTCTCGTGTAGTGCGTGCGATTTCCATCTGAGGGCCTACAACAGACGGATACATGGATACAGAAAAGCACCGGATGCATAGGATATGTTGCCTATTTTATTTACCTGTATGAATGAAGCTACTTTCCACAACAATTTAAATAAAGTTTCTAATCCTTCTATGTTATGGGAAGTATGCAAACCAAAGGTTCCCTATATTCGAACTGCTCTTCAAAATGGGAACCGATGAATTATCACTCGATTTTCCTTTTGATGTAAAAGTCCATCTATTCCCTTTCTGAAAATGGGGGAAAACATCTCTAAAATTGAATAATAATCCAGTTACAATGTTTTAACGCTACTTACAGTTCTTAAAGCACTTTGTCGTATATAGGTTTGGAGATTCTGGAAGTACAAGCTACATCTGCAATGGCATTATGTCACATTATATTTCATTTATCGTATAGCTCATTAGCTCCCCATAGCACACTCCCACTTTGTTTGGAAAAAAGAATTCAGGGATAACAATTACTGTGTTTTGTCTTGTTTAAAAATTTCCATGTTTTTTTGTTATCCGTTTATAATAGGAAACTTCACCGGAAAACCCCCATTCAAATTATTTTACTCAAGAGGCAATCCATTTATTGGGTCAACTGAAAAACATTATGACCTAACGATAACGTTATACACCGATCACTACCTCCGTCCCAAGGAACAAGGCGCCCTCGTTTTGCGTGTTTTTTATTTGACCAAGCTTTACTCTAAATATATATAAAATATAGGTACGAAATTAGCATCGTTGGAAAGTGTATTTCAATACGAATCCAGCCATACTAATTTCACATAATATAATTAAATTTTAGTTGCTCTATTTATTCGGTCAAACTTTGCTTTAAAATACGTGTGCGCCTTATTTCTTAAAACGGAGGGACTATTTATTTTACAGAGGAAACATGCCTTCCATAGAAGAAGGTGGATGTTTGCTTAATTTTTTCTGGCATGCATCCTAGCTGTACAACCACTATTGTTGGCACGCTCAACGCAAAAAAATAATGTTTCTTTGAACATTACAGCGGTTACATGGATTATCCTTTTCGGAAGAGGACTCCCGAGTATGTTGAAAGAATTGCTTGGAGTGAATGGATGATGCTTCTTATTTTTGTGATGGTGGAAGGCTGGTACATGATCAAGGATGCATGCTGGATCGAGGATGCCTGGTCAACTGCTATTATGTTTTGTCCTTATATTCTTCAGGTATTACTTATTTTAGGACAGATTCGTCAAGGCAGAAGCATTCCATTATTTTGAAGGGATATCCATGAACCTTTTTCCGACTCTTTAAATACAACTGACATTTGTGGAACAAAAACAAGCACGATTGATTTTATCATTATATATCTTGGTTGCATAAGTCTATTTCTATTAAAACTCCGTGTCATATGTCCAATAGGTTTACTTAGTATGTACTTTAATAATGTTCTCATGATATGCCCCTTGTAACGAATAAAAAATGCAGCCAAAAGTCCAAACGGGGTACTTGCTTCTCCTTGAAGTGACAACATCGATTGCTGATTTTTTTTTTCTTCTCCTTGACACAGGGGCGTCTGAAGCACATCAAAAGCCATATTTTCGGAAAACCAAGGTGCAGCATTTAACCAGCATTAGAGTTTCTGATATACTCCATATAAGTGCATGCATGTTTTCAGATATCATACCTATAAGCTATCACTCTAGCGATGGAATCATTACGCCCTTAATATTAGACGAGATTCTGATGATGCACGTCTAATAATATGTCATTCAGGATGGTTCCGACGGAAACAATTGCGGCTTTTGGTTCTTCTTCAACTGGCAGTGGTCGCTTTATAATGGACTCTGGTGCCACTTCACATTTTGTTGGTAATGCCAGTATGCTGCAGGACATCATATATTTTCCTCTTGAGCAGCGTCAGCTTGTTACCTTAGCAGATGGCTTCTGTCTTCCCATTGTCGGCATTGGCACCCTATTGTTCACTGGTCTGAGCGAGTGTGGGAGCTATACTCGGTCCTACAGAGTCCCCAATGTCCGCTACGTGCGTGGCCTTGCGATGAACGTGATATCTGTCGGCCAGCTTGACAATGAGCATGGCTTGTGCAGCGCCTTCCACAGCGAGAAATGCGAGATTATGGCTGACAGAACCGTCATTGGGCAAGCTGTTCTTGTGAACCGCTTGTACGACGTGGTCTACCTCCATGTCCCACGAGTGTCGTAGAGGCAACGCAAGTGTCGGACCTCCGATAAATGATAGTACTAGCTTTTCTGTTGATATTTGTAGGATTTGAACTGTTTTCGTTTTGCAGAACATTCCCTCAATTGATGCATTTGTTGTCTGCTTATGTGACCTGCCTGACTGCGCCGTGCTTCGTTCCTAGCTTACTGTTCTCTGCTGACTAAGGAATGGCCTTTCCGTCCACCCTATTTTTCAAGAATAATACCACCCTATTTTAAAAAAAATACTAGACCATCTTATATGGACAATGTCCCAACAGGGAATCTCAAACCTTTTCGTCTAAAATTCCTGGTGAAAAAGACAAATTCCTGCCGAATCGCCATGAAAAGGGTCAGATATAAACTACATGTACATGATCTAATGCTTATGATTTTTTGAAAAAATCATTTTTAGACTGACAATATGATGTTTTATCAGAGATCCAATGCAAGTTTAGCGAGGGTCGGGCCCGAGCTAAGAATCTTCATGCCCGCTGTTCGAGAGAGTTTGATGATAGTTTGAAACGGGCATTAAAAATTCAAAAACTATCCAAACAATGCGAAACCTTCGCGTGATGTCATATTATATGACATAGTTGGAAGAAAAAATATCAAACTTGATATTATTTAAGAACTTAAACGTGAGATAAAGGAGCTCTCTTAGCGATTTGAGGCGCGTCCTGCGATCCTTCTTCATGCTTGTGGGCCTTTTCTTTTGTTTCTCCCTGTACGTGGGCCTTGCAATGCGTTGCTGCCTGTCGCTGCTGGGCTTCGACACCTGGTGCAGCCAGGAGTTGATCCAGGGCGTGCGTGTGTGTGTTTCTTTTTCTGTCTGACATGTGGACTGCTCTTGCGGGACCCGTTCTGTCAGTCACTTTGTAGTTTGGGTGGGCTGCTTTGTGGTGTGTTCGGTCGTGGGGATGGGGGACTGTGTCGCCTGGCCGGAGTTTGACTGATTCATTTCTTTCTTTTCTTGCCGATGGAGGATTGGAGAGGGTGCTATTCTTGGTCTGTGGGATTGGAGACCATGGGGATTGAAGGCGGTGGTGGTGTTCTTGGTCTACTGTGCTCTGCTTTCTTTCCAGTCTTTTTGCCGCTGAGCCGTTTCTGCTCGCCGTGGAGCCGTCCCTTTCTTCTTCAAGTCTAGATATAAGCCGTCGCCTCCTGTATCCCCTGCGCCCCCAACCCTAACCAGGTGGCGGCGGCGGAGACGGAAGCCTCCTACCGCACTCCCCCATCCCTATCCAGTCGGCGGCCGTGGCGAAAGTCCGCTGAGGAAGCCCAACTCCAAGGTCAGTCGTTCAAGCACCGGGTAGAGCTTGATCTGGAGTATTCGGAGGAAAGAGAGAAAATCTATGTGGGAGGAAGCCTTCTTGGGCATGCGCTCACCTCCTGAATCGTTCCATGCGATAATTCTTGGATCTTTGTGATCTGGTGTAATCTGGAGTTCTTTTCGATGTGTTGTGATCGGGATCAATTCCGCAGCCTTGCCTGTGTCTCTCCAATTGATTAGTTTCATGTGGGTGCAATCTGTAGAGGCCAGTGATGTCTGCCTGTGGCATCTCCGCATCATGTCAACGTCTCCTCTGCAACAACAATAGCCAATGTTTGCACCGCTCGTGACAATTGTTCTAATGTTTGATGCTGGTAAGTAACTTGCTATCCTTTTTTAGTTAGATCCATAAGCTGCTCAACCAAACTACTTATTGATTTTGCGTCATCGGCTTCCTCCAGCAATGGTACATGAGGCTCAGGTCATCAGAGATTGATTCTGCAGATCACAGTCACACTTGGAGTTATCTAGGTAATTAATTAAATATACAATTAAGTATGTCTGTAGCTCTTTGGTCGAATGTGTTGAATCAGTGATACATGTGCAAACGAATGTCTAGCTTTTAAAGAATCGGGTCACTATATGAAACATTGGTATGCATATTAAGATTACCATGTGTTTCTGCAAAAAAGTTTATCTGATTTATTCTGTAGACATATTATATCGTGTTTAATCTCATCTACATATTAAAGAAATACTTGTTTGAACTGTACTCCAAAAGTAATGTGTCAATATGATAAATTTTTTATATGTAGTACTCCCTTCGACTCATATTAGTTGACTTGGATTTGTCTAAATTCGGATGTATCTAGCACTAAAATATGTCTAGATACATCCGAATCTAAACAATCCAAGTCAACTAATATGGGTCAGAGGGAGTATGGTTTTTGCAGCACTCATTATTAGGGCTCTTGCGAGTGATGCTGTGAGTGTCATGTCGTGCATATCAGAGGAAACACTCGCGTGCTGAGGCTTGAGCTGGCAGCAACCATGGTCAGCATGGTCAAGCGGCGTCAACGACAATGATCTCACCCCCACGCGTGACACCATTGACCTCCAACAAGTGAGGTAGGAGGGAATGTTTGGGTGAGCTCGATTGGAGGGGATGGGGATGGCTTGCATGGGAGGGAAAGTAGTCGGAGGGGATGCATGAGGAGGGGCTGGCGGTGAGGAGGGATAGAGGGGGTGGAGGGGAGGACCGTCCAACTGTTTTCGTCCCCAGATAATCCAGATCACGTGTTCAATGTTTGGTGGAGATATGCGCCCTCTCATGGAGCTGCATGGTCTGATACCTGCATGCCCATGATGTGCTGATGATAGCCAGATGAAGCTAAGAATGAATTTATACCCTGGTAGCTGGTACGAGGGTCCCGGATTTGGTGTAGAACAGGGCTTCCACGAGCTCGCTGAAGTTTGACATTTGTGGTGACTGTGAGGACGCACCCGTCATCGCACAACCACAGTCGAGGCCATGTGCGCTGGTGAACACTGAGTCTGGATTGCAAAGAAGGGAGAGCCAGTGCCTCCCTTGTGTTTTGTGAGTCCGGTCTGGCCTGCTCTCTTGTGGATGTTCTCGACCAGCTCTCTTGTGGATGGAATCGACGGGGCTGGGTATAGAAACAACCGAGCTGGGCTCTGTCGAGTAGCCCGAGCTTGAGCATTCTATTTATTCACTACAGATCATGCAAGTGGTATCTGTCTTCAGGACTAGACAGTAGTTTTGTAAGGGCATGATATACCAGAATTGGTTTACATTATATACATGTCTTGAGTAGTATATCATTAACTAGGAATTAATGATTATTAACTAATTATGAGCATCTGTTTTGGCTAATATATAACAAAACCATTGCAAGAATATTATTATGTCTTAGAAAAACGTTCACAAAATGACCTACCTCAAAAAGACATGCCATTAGTATTAGAACACGTACAATAATTTACAAACATCAGATTGATCTCATGTTGGTTAACCGACATAATCCTATCACTGGTTTTACAACTGTTCCTGGTTTGCTGTTGTAGTAAAGGAAATACTTTGACATGCTGTCAATGAAGTACTTGGCCGACTGACCCATCGTCGCCCATCTGAGCGTGCTTATGGTTGTGAGGACCATACTGCAGTTAATTTTTGCTCTTAATTGCAAGTTTTATTTCTGTGCGCGAGGGATAGAACCATCCATGGAGATGACGCTGCAGCGCATGCAACACCACCTTCCTACTTTGGTCGCCGTCGCGTTTTGGTCTGTTTTGTTGGTCACATTGGCCAATGTATCAGCAACTATGAAGATGAATTATAATATGTGTGGAAAGTAGCTATTTATTTTTTTTGGTCAGTAACCCATTTTCGTCTGTTTGGGAAATATGAACTGTCTGCTCGTTCTAAGGCTTGGACTGGTGCTGATGTCTTGTTTCGAATTGACTGTGTCAGGGGTTTGTTCCCAACCATGGAAACACAGATGAACCTTGGTGAAATTGAGAATTTCCTCTAGTAGCAACACGGTTATTTATTCTTTATTTCATTGCGTGTCAAGTGTGTCATTGCTCTCCATTGGGCTGTTGGCTGTTGGATACATTTGTCACTCTGTAAAATAATCATGCACACATGAATATCAGCTATCAGCACAAATGGAAGCTATGATTATACATGCTTGAACACAACCGTGCGTGACGGAGAGATTCAATGCTCTTCTCATCCACATGCGTTTATATAAGCATATAATGCAGCTGCTTGACTCGTCCATATTTTTGTACACGACCATACTGTTTCCTTCTTCGGCTCTTTGCCAACCTGAGTATTTCACAGTCCGAGGCACTGAGTTCCAAAGTGCAATCGGTATCTTCGCATGGCCTTTGTTTATCAGCCCAAATCGACAAAGGAACAAAAGCCCACTAGACAAACGATGTCTCCCACCAGTGACCAGCGTACCTGTGCGCAGACTACTCACAAACTCACCATTTTAGTCCCACCTCGCTAACCGACGAAGGAATCGACCAACTTAAATAGCCAGCTCCACCAGCCTTGTCGCCGAGCTCAGTAGTGCGAGCTTGTAACCCGAGCGGGGGCATTAAGGTGGTGTGGACGTTGCCTTGGTGCTGTGGACCTGGTCCGGGATTGCTAATTCTGGCCCGCCCGTTCCAAGTTGCGTAGCAGACTGTTGGGGCTTATGCGAAAGCTGGGCCTCACTGTCTATAATGTGGCAGGCACAGCGTTAGGCTGGCTTCACAGAGCAGCGACCACTGCCCGCTTCCAACGGTGGAAGGATAACGGGCCGTTGCTCTCCTTGGCCGCTTGGGCCTGCAGCCCACTCCAGTGGACCACCACTTTTTTTGTTTCATTCAAAATTATCTTTTTGTTGTTCATATTTTTAGTTCAAACTGGCATTAAACTCGGAAGTTGTACAACCAGATTTATCTGATCAAGAGAAAACATGGCTTATCACAGACAATCGAAGAACCACGAAGTAGTAAGACCATGTTGAGGCCATACGTCGTCATCTTTTCAGAGGAGGCCGATACTCTGAACGTATTCGAGATGAAATGGCGCAGCAAGTCAAAAGAAGGGCCATGCATCAAAGATTGCGGGCGGGCTGCCGGATAACTGACGGGGGGATTTAGCAGAACTTGAACGTGGAACCATGAGACTGTTGAGGAGCGGAGATGTGGTCTTCGAGTGTCGATGCACATGTCAATGCATGTTTTGGCATTGTGCACCGACGACGACCAGATGCATATTGTTGCAACAGCACTCAACAAGCTAGCTTTCAACTATATACACCTAGGAAAACGGTCACTCGTTGCGTTAAAACTGAAGGGTATGTGCAAAAGTTTCTACGTTTGCCCTATTTTTAATGTTATGGACATGTACTCACTCCGATTCATATTACTTGTCATTAGATTAGATGTATCTAGACATATCCAGTTCTGCGACAAGTAATATGAATCAGAGGGAGTAGTATTTTTTGACAAAACTTCCCTATTTTGAAAACTAATTTTGGGTCTACCCCCTCCGCGGGACTAATTTAAAATCTGAACCCTCATGTTGGCACCATTTCAAATGGTGCCGAAACCACGCATGTCGACACTAGGAAGGTAAGGAGCCACGGTGCTCGACCGTGGGACCAGAAAATCCGACGTGGCGGTAGGTCTGGCGCCACTTTACATGGCGCCGAAGTTGCGATTTTTCAAAATCGTATGCGTCGTTCAGTACGGTGTCAACCTAGTAGATAAAACCCTTCTATTTCTCCGCCAGTTTCCATTTTCTCTCTCTCTGCCTCCGTTCAAGTGGAAACTTTACAATTATCTCTCCCAAATCCCCATCGATTCCACCAATTTTAATGCCTAATTTTTCTTTATTCTTCTCAATTTTGTTGAACCCTAGAATAGTTTTCTACATTTCTTTGTAAGTAATGTTTGTTTGAAAAAGAGGTACTACATGTATGTATGCATTGAGTGTGTGCTTGTCTTAGGGTTGGGTATGAGAACTATACCCATACTAATAAGTTGTAACTTTTTTTCTGGAAGCTCATCTGAAAAGAACTCTGAGGTTAAGCTTGATTGGCTTAGAGCAATTTAAGGATGGGTGATCGACATGAAAATGGGTACCGAGTGCGCACGAGTAAGGACAAAGTGCGCAGAAAAGATTAGCGTTGGTCTATGGGATTAGTTTAGAGATCCTACTGAGCTGCCAGGAGTGACAGCCGTTGGTCCGAAGAGGCCGAGATGTTACAAGTGGTATCAAAGCCGATCCTCGCGGTTAATCGGGCGTGTGCGGATCAATGGCGGACATGTGGCACATGGCACGTGTGGCCCTGAGTGGACACGACATGGAACATATGCCAGCACTAGACGCACAGACGTATGCCAAGAGAGGGTGTTTCTAGATTTTGGTTGATCAACGAGGGTGTGGGTCTTTAAAGGGTGGGTGTATGTGAAACCCTGACGCATGGCTTGATAAGATTGATAGTATACCCATACCAACAAGTTGTAACCTCTTTTTTGGAAACTCATCTGAAAAGAACTCTGAGATTAAGTATGCTTAGCCTAGAGCAATTTAAGGATGGGTGACCGACCGGGAAGTGGGTACCGGGTGCGCACAAGTGAGGACAAAATGCGCAGAAAAGACTAGTGTTAGTTTGTAGGATCTAGAAATTGTTGGAATTTGGTGAGTTTTGGGCTGTTGGCCCATTAGACAAATTCTGAAATTCTCTTTGGCTCACTTGTATATGACAACATATGGTTGTGCTAGTGGTGCTAAAGTTTAGTCCCATATTGCTAGTTGAAGAGTTGGACCACCTTATATAGTAGATTGTTGCACCACTCACTAAGGTGTGACAAGAAAAGTACCCCTCGCGCACTCCTCCTCCGACGTCGCCCGCCTCGCCTGGCCTCGTCACGACGCGCGCGCCGCGGGTTGCGGGAATCTCGCCGAGCCGAGCTTTATTTTGCTAGTTAGGAAAACTGATTATGAGTTATTAATGGACGCGTTAATTACAGCGCGCTAAACCTAATCGGTGGATCAATCCACACACGCGCCTACCTCCAGAACCTTGCGCCGCCGCTTTCGTCTTCCTCATCCCGGCTTGCGGCGTGCACCGTAGATCGGGACAGTAGGCCTCCGGAATCCCGCCTCTCGTGAACCTGTACGGGTGAGGGGCGATCAGGTTTTTGGGGAGCGCTCAAGCGCGACTACTGGAAACCACGACGTCGTCCGACGACGAGTTTCCGAACGATGACTTCTTCCCGGACATCAGCGACCTCTTCGATAACCTCAACATGGGCGACGCTGCTGCGACCGCTATTCAGCCTACACTGTACGTGATACTCAACTATCTTTTTTGAATTATGGTAGAGTTCTTTGTTCTAGCGTTTGGTGTATATGTGATAGGTTTATCTCCTATAGATGTAATCTGTTCATCTACTTTGTTGATCTGCATAATTGGTTTTAGTACCGTTTGTATGATCATGCTTTAGCAATTTATTATTCGGATTAAATCATATGGATTATTGCTTATTTTCCAACAATCCAAAAACCTGATTATAGGCAACTGAATTCCACTGGTGTATCCGCGGCTACTAGGCCGTCTCCTTTTGATGGCATGCACTATAAGAGATGGTGCAAGAGAGCAGTTCTCTGGTTTGAAAACCTAAACTGTTATAGCGCCACTCTTGGCAAGCCTGAAGGAGATCTTTCTGCTGAGCAGGAAGCGAACTTTAAGAAAGCCGATACCATATTTATGGCGGCTTTGTTCAGTGTTCTTGGGGACAACATTGTTGACCCGTATATGTCATTTGATAATGGCAAGGACGCGTGGAAAGCGCTTGAGGCAAAGTTTGGGGTCTCAGACGCTGGCACTGAGTTGTATGTCATGGAGCAATTCTATGACTACAAGATGGTTGATGAGCGCTCCGTCGTTGAGCAAGCTCATGAGATACAATCACTTGCCAAAGACCTTGAGCAGTTCAAGTGTTCCTTACTGGACAAATTTGTGGCCGATGGCATTATTGCCAAGCTTCCTCCCTCGTGGAAGAACTTTGCTACTTCTCTGAAATATAAGAGACAAGAGTTTTCCGTTACGGATCTCATTGGTCCCTTCACGTGGAAAAGAAGGCGAGAGCAAAGGACAAAACTGCTCGAGGATTTGAGGGAGGTTCTAGTGCCAATTTAGTGCAGAGGAAAAACTTCCAATCCCAGAAGTTCAAGAATAAGAACAAAACTGAAGGAAAGGGGAAGCTTGATGGCAAGAACAAGACCATGCACTCAACCAACTTCAAGAAGAAAAATGATAAGAGGAAAGTCTCTTGCCACGTCTGTGGCGATACTGATCATTGGGATTCTAGCTGCCCTAATCGCTTTGACAAGGGTCAACATGGGAACAACGGCAAGGCCGCTAATATTGTTATTAGCGATACTGATATGAAGGATGCTGGGTATGGTATTTTACCTACTATCCTTGCAGTATGTCATTCTCCTGATTGGTGGATAGACACGGGTGCTAATCCACATGTATGTTCTGATATTTCTATATTTTCCTCTTATCAGGTCTCAAGGACCTCTTCCGTGCTGATGGGAAACGGCTCACGTGCTTCTGTTCATGGTGTTGGTACGGTAAATCCAAAGTTTACTTCGGAGAAGACCATACAGCTGAAGAATGTGCAACACGTTCCCTCCATCAATAAGAATCTCGTTAGCGGATCGCTTTTATGTTGAGATGGTTTTAAGTTGGTTTTTGAGTATAATAAAGTTGTAATTTCTAAGTATGTACAATTTGTTGGAAAGGGTTATGAGTACGGAGGTCTGTTCCGCTTGTCTTTGTCAGACTCATGTACTAAAGTTATTAATCATGTTTGCAATGATAATGAGTCTAATGTTTGGCATTCACGACTCTGTCATATTAACTTTGGTTGCATGACGCGGCTAGCCAATATGAGTTTAAATCCAAAATTTACCATTGTCAAAGGTTCTAAGTGCCAAGTTTGTGTGCAAGCAAAGCAACCCCGCAAGTCTCATACGGCTGCGGAACCGAGAAACTTCGCACCGCTAGAACTTATACATTCAGATCTTTGTGAGATGAATGGTGTGTTGACAAAAGGTGGAAAAAGATACTTTATGACGTTGATTGATGACTCCACTAGATACTGCTATGTTTATCTTCTGAAATCTAAAGATGAAGCTTTGAACCTCTTCAAAATCTATAAAGCTGAAGCAGAAAACCAACTTGATCTTAAACTCAAGCGGTTAAGGTCGGATCATGGTGGAGAGTACTTTTCAAATGAATTTGATTTATTCTGTACGGAACATGGTACTCACCAGAGTCAAATGGGGTGGCCAAAAGAAAGAACCGCACTCTAACTGATTTGGTTAACGTCATGTTAGATACATCGGGTCTTTCCAAGGAATGGTGGGGGAGGCGTTAATGACTGCATGTCATGTCCTAAACCGTGTTCCCGTAAAGGATAAAACCATGACTCCATTTGAGGAATCGGAAAAGAAAGGGCTTAAACTCTCTTACTTACGAACTTGGGGTTGTTTGGCGAAAGTCAATATTCCAATAGCCAAGAAGCGAAAGATTGGACCAAAATGTTGATTGTGTTTTTTTGGGATATGCTTTTCATAGCATTGGCTATAGATTTTTTATAGTAAAATCTGAGGTATCCGACATGCATGTTGGTACAATTATGGAGTCGAATGATGCGACTTTCTTTGAGGACATCTTTCCTATGATAGGTATGTCTAGCTCATCAAATCAGGAGATGACTAGTTCGTCTAGTCAGGAATTTTTATAATTCTTGAACTCACTATACCGATAAAACACTCTGATGATCCTGTGGAGGACAACAATGAAGCTCCCAAAAGGAGCAAGATACAAAGGACTGCAAAGTCATTTGGTGTTGATTTAATTGTGTACCTTGTGGATGATACTCCCACTTCTATTTCAGAAGCTTATGCATCTCAAGATGCTGACTACTGGAAGGAAGCTGTCCGAAGCGAGATGGACTCCATCTTAGCTGATGATACTTGGGAAGTCACTGATCGTCCTTATGGGTGCAAACCTGTAGGATGTAAGTGTGTGTTCAAGAAAAAGCTTAGACTTGATGGTACTATTAAAAAGTACAAGGCACGTCTTATGGCTAAGGGTTATACCCAAAAGGAAGGTGAAGACTTCTTCGATACCTACTCACTTGTAGCCAGATTGACCACTATTCTAGTACTACTTTATTTGGCTGCCTCACATGGTCTTCTCGTTCATCAAATGGACGTTAAGACAGCTTTTCTAAATGGAGAGCTAGATGAGGAAATTTATATGGAGCAGCCTGACGGATTTGTAGTAGATGGTAAAGAAGGAAAGGTGTGTAAGTTAGTGAAGTCTTTGTATGGTCTTAAGCAAGCTCCTAAACAGTGGAACGAGAAGTTTGAAAGAACTTTAACTGCTGAAGGCTTTGTTGTAAACAAAGCTGACAAATGTGTGTACTATCGCCATGGTGGGGGCGAGGAAGTTATTATGTGTATCTACGTTGATGACATATTGATATTCGGGACCAACCTCGCTGTTATCGAGGAGGTCAAAGAGTTCCTATCTCACTGCTTTGAGATGAAGAACTTGGGAGTGGCTGATGTAATTTTAAACATCAAGCTACTGAAGGATGAAAACGGTGGGATTACACTGCTTTTGTCTCACTATGTGGAAAAGATATTGAGTCGCTTCGGGTATAGCAACTGCAATTCTTCCCCAACGCCTTATGATCTGAGTGTGCTACTTCAAAAGAATAGAAGGACTGCTAAAGATCAATTGAGATATTCTCAAATTATTGGCTCGCTCATGTATTTAGCTAGCGCTACTAGACGTGACATCTCCTTTGCTATAAGCAAACTGAGTCGATTTGTGTCAAATCCTGGAGATGATCATTGGCATGCTCTTGAAAGAGTTTTGCGCTATTTGAAAGGCACTGTGAGTTATGGTATTCACTATACTGGGTATCCACGGGTACGTGAGGGTTATAGTGATTCAAACTGGATATCTGATGCTGATAAGATTAAGGCCACAACTGGTTATTTGTTTACACTTGGTGGTGGCGCTGTTTCCTAGAAGTCTTGCAAGCAGACCATCTTAACGAGGTCAACAATGGAAGCAGAACTCACAACATTAGACACAGCCACTGTTGAAGCAGAGTGGCTTCGTGAGCTCTTAATGGACTTACATGTGGTTGAGAAACAAATACCCGCCATCCCGATGAATTGTGATAATCAAACTATGATCGTCAAAGTAAACAGTTCTAAGGATAATATGAAGTCATCAAGGCATGCGAAGAGGAGATTGAAATCTGTCAGGAAACTGAGAAACTCCGTAGTTATTGCGTTGGATTATATCCAAACATCTAAGAACCTGGCAGATCCCTTCACAAAGGGTTTATCACACAATGTGATAGATAATGCATCGAGGGAGATGGTTTTGAGACCCACGCTATGAGTTGATCCCAGTGGCAACCCACTCTATGTGATCAGAGATCCCGTGAATTAGAGCTGGGAGACAAGCTGTTGGTCAGCTGAGAGGAGAGTATTCCCATATTATATTTACATCTCCATAAAGATGCAATACTCTCTTAATCTGCATGGCAGGTTGATATTATCTTAATGTGTTCCAAGTGGCTTTTATAAGCGGAGATGTTGTCTTGCAGAACATCTCTTGAGGAACACACCTATATGAGTCTGACTGTCAAACGTCTCAGTCCGTGAGAGTTGGGTGCTCTCTAATAAACTCATGAAAGACCCTGGAGTATGACGCATAATCTCCAAACCACGGGGAAGCCAACGGTAGCCCTGTACAGGTCTAGATTTTGTATGAAACTAGCGCGCAGAAAACTTGTAGTTCAAGGCATAGTCCACTATTCAAGTTACTAGCTAGTGTAGCATGAAGTTTAATGTGGAAGTTCAACTTAACAGTCTCCACTACACACCAGTATATAAAATAATGTTCTAGAAGGAATATGATGTGATGTGCCAATGAGAATTTGTGGGGGATTATTGGAATTTGGTGAGTTTTGGGTTGTTGGCCCATTAGAAAAATTCTGAAATTCTCTTTGGCCCACTTGTATATGGAAGCATATGGATGTACTAGTGGTGCTAAAGTTTAGTCCCACATTTCTAGTTGAAGGGGGTTGGACCACCTTATATAGTAGAGTGTTGCACCACTCGCTAAGGTGTGACAAGAAGAGTAGCCCTCGCGCACTCCTCCTCCGACGCCGCCCGACTCGCCTCATCACGACGCGCGCACGCCACGGGTTGCGGGTCACGGGAATCTCGCCGAGCTGAGCTTTATTTTGCTGGTTGGGAAACTGATTATGAGTCATTAACGGACGCGTTAATTACAGTCATTTCCAGTTTTTCTGGACGTGGACTGTTACCGACTCGGACGTGGGCTGAGCCCCACGATCTCCCTCACCTGAACTATATAAGCGACGGCGCTAAACCTAATCGGTGGATCAATCCACACACGCGCCTACCTCCAGAACCTTGCGCCGCCGCTTTCGTCTTCCCTATCCCGGCTTGCGGCGTGCACCGCAAATCAGGATAGTAGGCCTCCGAACATGGGTTGAGCCCCACGATCAGGTTTTTAGGAGAGCTCAAGCGCGACTACTGGCAACCACGACGTCGTCCGACGACGAGTTTCCGAACGACGACTTTTTCCCGGACGTCAGCGACCTCTTTGACAACCTCAACATGGGCGACGCTGCTGCGACCGCTGTGTTTGCTATTTAGCCTACACTGTACGTGATACTCAACTGTCTTTTTCGGATTATGCTAGAGTTCTTTGTTCTAGCGTTTGTTGTAGATGTGATAGGTTTATCCCCTATATATGTAATCTATTCATCTACTTTGTTGATCTACATAATTGGTTTTAGTACCGTTTGTATGATCATGCTTTATCAATTTATTATTTGGATTAAATCATATGGATTATTGCTTATATTTCCAACAGAGATCATGTTGAGCTGTCAGGAGTGACAGCCTCTGGTCCAGAGAGGCTAGGGTGTTACATTAGGTAACTTTTTTATAGTAAAAATATCAAACACAAAAATATGCACTAAGTGTGCATGTTATTTGAGAGATTCATCTCAATATAGATTGGTTCAAGTATTACATGTGTTTGTGAAGTACATTTATCATGCTATCAAGTTGTTTGGAGCACATAACTCCAATGCATGATTAGGGTGTAGTATAATACTAGTACTTTGGACATTGTTGGTGATAGTGTAATACCTTCTATTAATTAACTTGTGTTCAATAGATTGTTGATACTTGTATTTTGCATCATTATTTTTAGGATGTTTATGCACTATTTAGAATCATATTTACCTTAATCTATCATTATTTATGCATATTTAGAAGATTATGGGACTTTCCTACAAAGTCCCTTTCAGTAGTATTTAATTTCTGGGAGGCAGAAAAACCTCCCTTTTCATGTTTTTACTGTTTCAGAATCTTCTGGACGTCAATAAATCGAAGGAAAAATACCTAATAAGTTTTTTACCAGAAGAACCAACTTGGGCCAAAAAAAGCGAGGGGAGCCACGAAGCCCAAAAGAGGCCAGGTGGCGCGCCCACCTTCCTGGGCGCGCCACACAGGCTCTTTTGTTCGTCGAGCGTCGTCTCGGCTCCTCCTTTTTACAGACCCCCCTGTATCGCCAGAAAACCTATGCCATACTTTTCCCATGATCTACAGAGGCGGCGACGGAGGCTAAAGTTCTCTCCTACTCTGGGAGGGGCAGATCCTGTCGCACTGGAGCCTCCAGTGAGGAGGGAAATCGACGCCATCGTCGTCACCACTCCTCCTAGGCGTAGGAGGAGGCCTATCCATCAACATCTCCACCAGCACCATCATCACCATCACCATCTCCAAGATCCATCTCGTTCCCCTCGTAGTTTGTGATTGATTGAACCCCGGATATTGTTTTAAGGGCTATTTACATGTTTGTGATTGGCATCTTGTCTTTATTTGGTGGAGAGATTATATTTTAAGATTGTGTTGTATCTCATATGCTACCGATCTATATCATGTTTGGCACTTGTGAGTAGATCCCCATGTTTCTGAGGCATAGGATGAATTGGCTATGATTTCCATATAATATGCAATGAGTATGTGGTCACATATAATCCCTCTAATGCAATAGGTTCATATAAGTTCATATAGGTTCATATAAGTAAATGCATGCCGCCCTCGAGAATGCTTGTCACATATAAGTTCACACACACTTGATCTTGTCCTCTTGCTGCATAGAGTATTGAGCTTTCTCTCATTGAGAGAATTTACTTATTGTTATTTACTTTCAGCATTTTATATTCTTGCAAACTACAATCGATAAACACCAAATCTACTGCATTTCCTATTATTTTCTTTGTCAAATTTGCTAACCAATACCCTCAGTTCCTCGTGGGTTCGACAACATTTCTTTACTGAAAAGTACTACAATTGATCTCCTGCACTTGGGATCCATCAAGACACTTTTCTAGCGCCATTGTCGTGGAGGGCTGTGCTATTGGTAAGCTGTTTGGTAAGAAACTTGAAATCTGTTTTTATCCTTTTACTGTTGTTTTATCATGGCTTTATCAAACCATAAAGAATTGGAACTCACCTTATTTGAGATCAGTCATGACAAAGATAAAATCAATAGAGAAGCTACCGTATCCTAGGGATATAAAATGTATAAGAAGCTTTCTTGGTCATGCTGGTTTCTATAGAAAGTTTATCAAAGCCTTCTCTAAAATATCCAAGCCTCTAACAAATCTTTTGCAAAAATATGTTATATTTTATTTTAATGACGATTGTGTAGAGTCTTTTGATGTTTTAAATAATGCTTTGATTAGTGCTCCTATAATTCAATCTCCTAATTGGAAATTGCCTTTTGAAATCATGTGTGATGCTAGTGACTATGCTGTAGGAGCATTTTTAGGCCAAAGAGTTGATAAGAAACTTAATGTGATATATTATGCTAGTAAAATTCTTGATGGCGCTCAAAGAAATTATGCTACAACTAAAAAAGAATTCTTGGTTGTACTTTTTGCATGTGACAGGTTTAGACCTTACATTGTAGACTCGAAGGTAATAATACACACTGATTATTCTGCTATTAAATACCTTATGAACAAAAAAAATGCTAAGCCTAGACTCATAAGATGGGTTTTTACTAGAAGAATTTGACCTACATAGAGTAGATAGGAAAAATGAGGGCAATCCGGTGGCTGATCATTTATATAGAATGGAAAACATTCTGGTAGATCCTATTCATATTAATGATAGCTTTGCAAATCAACAACTAGCAAACATTAATATATCTGCTGCTAGAGTGGCTTCACCATGGTTTGCTGATTATGCTAATTTTATTGTTGGAAAATTTATTCCACCACATTTCACGCACCAACAAAGAAAGAAATTATTTTATGATCTTAGACATTATTTTTGGGATGAACCATTTATTTATAAGAAAAGTGTAGATGGTATTATTAGACATTGTGTCCCTGAGTTTGAGCAGCAGGCTATCATAAGAGACTGCCATGACAACCCTTATGGAGGACATCATGCAGGAGACCGCACCGCTGCAAAGGTATTACAATCTTATTTTTACTGGCCTACTTTATATAAGGATTGTGTTAATTATATTAAAGCTTGTGACAAATGCCAACGTGTTGAAAACATCGGTAAGAGAAATGAAATGCCTATGAACTATTCATTGCCTCTTGAACCATTTGATGTATGGGGATTTGACTTTATGGGACCATTCCCACTATAAAAAACAAAACATACTGATATTTTGGTTGCAGTGAATGATGTTACAAAATGGGTTGAAGCGATACCAACAAAAAGTGCAGATCATGCCACAACAATGAAGATGCTTAAGGACATCATCTTTCCTAGGTTTGGAGTGCCTAGGTTTTAATTTCCGATGGTGGTTCTCATTTTATTCATGGAGTATTTAGAAAAAATCTAGCTAAATATGGTGTTAATCATATAACTGCATCTCCATATCATCCTAAAACTAGTGGGAAAGTTGAATTAAGCAATAGGGAAATTAAACTCATATTGGAGAAGACAGTTAATAAAGCTAAATCTGATTGGTCAACTAAAATTAATGATGCTTTATGGGCTTATAGAACCGCTTTTAAAAATCTTATGGGCATGTATCCTTATAAAATGGTTTATGGAAAAGCATGTCATCTTCCAGTGGAATTAGAACATAAAGCTAGATGGGATGTTAAACAACTAAACTTTGATTTTAAAACTTCTGGAGGGAAAAGAATTATTGGTTTAAGCTTATTAGATGAATGGATGAATGAAGCATATGAAAGTGCTAGACTACTTAAACAAAAAGTAAAAAATTGGCATGATAAGAAAATAAAAAGAAAGGAATTCAAAGTTGGAGATCAAGTATTGTTGTTCAACTCTTGTTTTAAGATTTATGTAGCAAAGTTAGCCTCAAGATGCAGGGTCCATTAGTTGTATAAGAGGTATACCGCTCCGGAGCCATTCGTCTTCATGGAGAATTTAACGGTAAACCTCATGTCGTTAATGGACAACATATTAAACATTATATTGCAGGACAAACATTTGCTGGAAGGGTTGAAGTAATGAATCTCCAAAGTCCGGAGGGCATAATTACAAAAATTTATCCCCTTCTAGATACCAAAAATCATCAAAATTCAAAAACAGGTGCATAACGATCTCGGAATATATTCATATTTTAGGGAAGTCATTGGAAAATTAATGTGTGTCACGAAAGAATTGGACGAAACGGACTCCCGAAGAGGGAAAGAGACCAGGTGACACACCCACCCCTAGGTGCGCCACCCGAGGTCTTTCCCTCTTCCGAAGTCCGTTTCACCTCTGTTTCTTCCTTAACGCTTCGTCTTACCCCAAAAATCATCTATATATACCCCTCTCTGCCGATCTAATCTTGTTTTGCCATCCTATTTCTTTATCATTTAGCCATGGAAAGCTCCAAATCCAATCTTGCAGGAGATGACTCCAAGAAGAAAGGCGCGGTGAATCATTACCTCAGATCTGTGGTGGCTCCCATGAAGACCTTGACCCCCAAGGAAGGGGTGCTGCTCATGGAGGAGGTGAAGGCACCTAAGACCGAAGGCACCATGGAGGAGAGGCTGCAAGTCCTGGAGGACACCATCTTCAAGTATGGTATGGTGGTTGAGCGCAGCCTTGATGCTCATCACCTCATGAATCTAGAGATGGAGAAGAAGGTTTAAGTTTATGAAGCAAGGATCAAAGATCTGGAGGAAAAGTATGTGCATACCCTCACACAGCTGGATAGGTTCCAAGCCCTCATGTGGGATGTGGAAAACTAGAACTGTGAGTATGAGGATCGCTTCAAGAAGATCGCCGAGGCTACCTCCACCAAGTTTAACGATCCTCCATTGTACTTCTATAATGGGAGGCCCTATCCTTGGAAGATCAAGGAGTGGGATGCCTACTATGAGGAGAACGATGCCATAAACCTCTAAGCTTGAGGGAGTTCCACCATAAAGTTTGAAGAGCTCTTAGAGCATTATCATGTATCCTTGGTTGAGTGGTTTTGAATAAAATATAAAGTATGGTGTCATCCATGATTCTCTTGTATGGAGAATTATGGGTAACAAACATGCAGATGTGCACACCATATGTAGGAATTCCACTTACATATTGCCTTGAACTGAATTAACTTGAGCATGTTGTACAAGCATAGAATTACTCAACAAGCTAAACTTGCAAATAAGGAAAGATCCATGCAAGGGAAGCAACACTTATTAAAAAAAGGAACACTGTGAATTTGTGGTGAGATAGGTATTCTTATAAAATAAATAGTTGGAAAGAGGAGGATAACAAGGGTACATGAGATACTCTTGTTCTACTTAGTAATCAACGAGTAAACTTAATGGTTGTTATGGGTATTTCAATACATATGCTCTATGGGAAAGTGTTTGAAAGGTAGGCACCCGAAAATTTGGCTAGCCATGGAAAGTGAAAGACAAAGGTTGCGTAGAGCATATGACATGATTGAAAGACCCATGAATAAGCTTTATATTGGTTACTAAGAGGGCAAGACCGTTAACTGATTGTAACACCCCTAGTTCTAATAAAGTAAATTAGGATTTGATTTGTGCATTCATGAGCATCATCATCATTTAAAATATATGCATGAAATAAAAAGGCTCTTAAAACCCTAAACCCTAATATCTTCCCTCCCTCTTTAAACCTATTCAAACGGTTTTGATTATTTGAAAAAATAACAAAATGTTTGGAGCCCAAATAGTATAAAGGGACCCTAGGTGTTTAAAATTACTTTACAAACCTCTTTGGTTATTCTAAAACTTCCAAAACATAAAAGGTTTTGAAAATAAAATTTGGAAAGTGAAAACAGAAAATAGAAAAAAAGATCTGGAAAAAAGGTTCCTATCCTAATCAGGTCGCAACCCATCTTCCCCTCCCCCTCTATCTGCCGCCCTGAGCTTCTAGCAGCAGCACTCGCGTAACCTCCCCCGCAGCCCAGCAGCCGGCCCAGCTCAGCCCAGCCTGGCCCGGTACAACTTCAATATGTTTCGTCGTCTTCCTCCTACTGCCGAAGCAGCTCGGTGGCTCGCCGCCGGCCACCCGATGCGTTGCCGTGCGCTGCGATGAACGCCGCCACCCTCGAGCGTCTACAAGAACTCAAGCGCCACCGCCGGAGAACCCTAGCCACCACTTCTTCCTCTCCCTCGCTTCCTCTTCGCAGCATGCGCAAACCCTAACCCTAAGGCTTGCAGTTGCCGCACCGCCCCGCCGTTCCCGAGCTTCCCTTGACTAGCTGAGGCTGCCGTTGGACTCTCCTCGACCTACTCTTCCTCCTCGCCGAAGGAATCGATGCGTCTTGCCCGGAATCGACGACTCCATCCAACTCTTCTTCGCCTCTGTCGTAGCTCGTCGGCGACCGTGTCGTCGCTCTCGACCTCCCCTGGCCTCGCCGTCCACTCCATAGGCTTCCTGGTGAGCCGCTGGTGCTCAGGCACCCCTCCTCCGTCTCCCTCTTGCTTTCTATCATGCTGCCGACGATCGCCGCTGTCTGCCGCCACAAGAGCTCGTCGGGGACTATGCTCCGGTGACCATTTGGTCACTGCGTCGCCACTTTCTGGCTCAGCGCGCAAGCCCGCTTCCAGCGCAACCGCTCCCGCATCCTGGCGTACCCCCAATCGGCCGATCCATTCACGATCTGAGAGAGCACCATTGCTGGCGTCAGCATGGCATCATATATTCCCTTTTGTTTTATTTTGTAAATCATTTCTATAATTATTAAAATGCTGACAGGTGGGTCCACCCTGTAAGTGATAAAAATAATGCCAGAAATGTTTTCTGTTTAATAAAATGTTAAAGTAATTTTAAAATGTAAATTATTTTATAATATTCTAAAAATGATTTAAAATGAATTAAAAATGGAGAAATTCATAACTAATTCATTTTAAATCAGAAAAATACAAATAATATATCAAAATGTTTAGAAAAATTAGATCTATCTAACTAAGCTGTAATCATGCATTGTTCAACAACTTGAATTGCAAGTTTAATTAGAAGAACTAAGTGAACCCTCTCATATGAATCCGGGGTTTCTCCAAATTAGGGTTTGGACCTCTCGGACCCTGTTTAAAATGACCAAACATGTTTAGGGTTTCAATTTCAATACTATTAACTTGTCATATCATCATTCTTGATTGAGCATTGCATCGATGCCATGTGTTGATTGTTTCATTTCTTTCCGGTATTTGGTTCTTCTCCGGTAGAATACGATATCGGAATCGAGATCAAGTCCAAGTCTGAAGCCCGAGATCAACACCGTCAAAGCTCGAAGACCAATACTTGACCAACTGTAATCAAGTCAAGTACCAGATGTCCGAAGCTATGCCTTCTGGATATCAACAGGCAAAGGCAAGCAAAGCCCCACACATTCATATGAATCCTATGTTTTCAAAATATTTCATTCTTGCCATGTGCATATGATTCTAAAGTCTTTTATCGATAGATAGAGTAATCCTATCTGATGCATGTTTCCTTTATAGCCTATATTCCCTGATCCCCTGCTCCTAGCATAACTAGGGTTTGGCTTGTGAAGCGTTGCTAGAGCTGTTACATCTATTGTGCTTAGCCATGCTTAGCTGTTACCACTGGTCCATCCGGTTGATGAATCAGAGCTGCGAATGAACCTAGTATGACAGGATGACGTGGTAAGATCAGAGATGAAAGTTAAACATGCTAAGGCTTGTATGGGAGGCCACAGTGGGTTGTCGTTTTTGCAGTCCCATACTTGCCACCCTTAGGACCTGATGTTCTTGCCTCTTGAACCAAGACGAGCATACAGCCACACGGGGGCCTGGAAACCCCCTCGACCAACTAACTTGCCGAGTAGATTCCATGAGTCACATAGTTCGGGCTTTCCATTCGACATATGCATCTTGGTTGTTCTTGAATGGAGGTGAAGGAGGTGCATTCATAACAGGTAGGTAAGCGTGGACGGGAACAAGAGATGCCCGGCATCCGCAATCTTGAACCCCGCACACATCATTAGGGACCGGCTTCGGGACTCGACCCATTACGGAGGCATCTCCCTAGTGCGTGACTCATGGTCTCGGCGAAAGCAAGGTAAAGGTCGGGTCTAACCACCCTCTGCCGGCCTTCCAAGGAAGAGGGCTATTACTAGTGGCATTAAGAGAAGGTTAGTACGTGTGGGTAAAGTTGTACACCCCTACAGGGTTATTAATATTTTCGAAAAGCCATGTCCGCGGTTATGGACGACTTGGGAACGAATGTGAAGATCATAGAGAACTTGAACCTAATTGTAAAACTTGGCAAGTTAAGTAATGTGTTCTTAAGGATGCTTCCTCAGGGATCGAGGGGGTGATCTTAGATAGGTTAAGCTGATGATGATTTGGTGGATATCAAAAGATGATCAAAGTTAGATATACCGTTCTCTTATCACCTTTTAAAATATTCTGATTAGTCGAGATTCTTATCCCTCTTGTTTTAGAAAACAAAGATAGCTTTATGCAAAATAACTCCACCAACCATAAGTCTTGCGGAGTACACCCTGTACTCACCCTTGCTTCGTTGATACTTTTGCAGCAGAGTAAGTGTTATCATAGAAGATGAGTTCTTCACGGCATCGACATCGACGAGTAGTTTTGGAGTTCCCAGCCGGCAGTCTAGGATCTGTGGATTGGACGTCATCGTTATGCTTCAGGCCTCTTAGGCCATTTGTTAAGTTTGCTATACTTAATAGCATAATTTGCCTTCTGTTGTTTAATGTTTTGTGGTCAGTGACCTATGCTTGTAATATTTTGGTTCTTCGGTCAGTTATGAGCTTGCTATAATAATTTTTGTGTCATAGGGTCACTGTTGTGTTATCAATTCTCTCTGTACGCTTTCGAGATTTAGGTTAGGCTTATATCAGACAGAGGTCTGGGATTTGTCTAGCCCTAATCTCGGGGGTGTCACACTGATGCCATGCAAAAGTGGTGAAAGTTCTTGACAAAAGTCAAAATAGTCATGTCTATCTTGTTGTTTAAATAATTCTCTTTTCCACTATTTGTTTTATGAGAAACTTATCTTTGTTGCAAAGGCATATTCGAAGGTTAAATTAAAAGCTGGTGAAACGCCATGCAAAGCTATTGAAAATAGCAAAGTGTATGATAAATTTGAGACTTGTTCAATTGTCCAACATGTAATGGTTAGTTTTTGTTCAAAAGTAAGCGTAAGTGATAATACCTATCTATGTAGACCATATGTGCATGGTGGTTAGTTTATATTTCTTTTGTACAAGTGAATATGCATAAGTTGATGATGCCATGCTCATATTTTCCTTTCAACCATAAGCTAATTGATGCATGATCATGCTCTATTCTCTTATTTGCTCGAGGAAGAGCAAAGGTTTAAGCTTGGGGGAGTTGATACTTGCATTTTGCATCAACATTTTTAGGACCTTTATGCACTATTTAGTATCATATTTACCTTGGTTCATCATTGTTTATGCATATTTAGATGATTTATGGGACTTTCCTACAAAGTCTCTTTCATTGGTATTTAATTTTTTGGAGACGGAAAACCTCTTTTTTCATGTTTTTGATGTTTTAGGACCTTCTGGACGTCAATAAATCGAAGTAAAAATACCTGATAAGTTTTTCAACAGAAGAACCAACTTTGGCCAAAGAATGAAGCGAGGGGAGCCATGGCCTGAGAGAGGCCAGGTGGCGCGCCCACCCCCTGGGCATGCCACACATGCTCTTTTGTCCCTTGAGCATCGTCTCGGCTCCTCCTTTTTACAGGCACCTCCGTATCGCCAGAGAACCTACGCCATATTTTCCCACGATTTACAGAGGCGACGACAGAGGCGAAAGTCCTCTCCTACTCTGGGAGGGGGCAGGTCCTGCCACACCGGAGCCTCCGGTGAGGGGAAAATTGACGCCATCGTCATCATCACTCCTCCTAGGCGTAGGGGCAGGCCTCTCCATCACATCTCCACCAACACCATCATCACCATCACCATCTCCAAGATCCATCTCGTTCCCCTCATATTTGTGATTGATTGAACCCCGGGTATTGTTTTAAGGGCTATTTACATGTTTGTGACTATCATCTTGTCTTTATTTGGTGGAGAGATTATATTTTCAGATTGTGTTGTATCCCATATGCTACTGATCCATATCATGTTTGGCACTTGTGAGTAGATCCCCATGTTCCTGAGGGCATATGATGAATTGGCTATGATTTCCATATAATATGCAATGACTATGTGGTCCAGTTTTAATCTTTTATATTGTTCTATGGTGGTTTTATGCGAACGTCGACTGCATATTACTTCACCTATATGGGCTCATAGGAGAATACTTTGATGCAATGGTAGGGGTTGGAAGGGACAAAATTGACAGAAACCGTTTTCCAATACTTTGAGTTGCATTGGAGGGATTATATGCCAGGTACCAATGAACCTATTGCTATGGTGGGACATTTATGTCTTAATGATTCTTAGATGTTCATTTGAATGGCTTTAGGACCCATCATAAGTGGTGTATTTAGTCTATACTTATGGCTCCACCTAATTAGGCTCTCCGCCCTAAAGGAATGAAACTTGACAACATATTCACATTTATTGTGTAGAAATCTTTATGCTAAGTAAATTCATGTCGCCCTCGGGAATGCTTGTCACATATAAGTTCACACACACACACACTTGAGCTTGTCCTCTTTCTGCATAGAGGATTAGACTTTCTCTCATTGAGAGCATTTACTTATTGCTATTTACTTTCAACATTTTATATTCTTGCAAACTACAAACCAAAAACATCAAATCTACTACATTTACTATTATTTTCTTTGTCAAATTTGGTAACCAATACCCTAAGCTCCTCGTGGGTTCGACAACCTTTCTTTATTGAAAAGTACTACAATTGATCTCCTGCACTTGGGAGTCATCAATTGTCCGGACATGTGGACCGAGATTGCACATCAGATGAAGTTTGCAACATCAAACAAAGGCAACTATCCTGGTGTGTCGTGCAAAGATGCTCCGGTGCTACCGAGATATCCAGTACCAAACTATTGTTGTTGCGGGAAGCCTTGTGGTCATGCAATGTAGTCACCCTACTACGGTTGGTCGTGCATACAACTTTTGTCGCGATCCCTGCATGAGTTTCGTTAGCTTATCACATGGTTTCTTTCATACTTTATGCCTCATTGTTTGCTTACTTTGTAAAGTTTATTTGACAGCAATGTCGTATTTTCTAATTCTTCCAATAGATCGATGGCCCTAAGTATTATGATGATTATGCCCATTCACAATATATGGTTACTCTTTTGGGACCAAAACCATCGAAGACATGGAAACACATTGTGCGACCTCCTTCTCTGCAGGTATCTCTGAAGGTGCTTGTTGGGTTGCATGGATCAAGACTAGGATTTGTCACTCCGCGTGATAGAGAGATATCTCTGGGCCCTCTCGGTTACACAAAATCATAAGTAGTTTGCAAGCATGTGACTAATGAGCTTAGTCACGGGAATATTGTATTATGAAACAAGTAAAGAGAGCTTGCCAGTAACGAGATTGAACTAGGTATGGTGATACCGACGATCATATCTTGGGCAAGTTACATATCGCGAGACAAAGGAAATTTTATAAATGATTGCTGGAATCCTCGACATGGTGGTTCGACAGATGAAATGTATTTGTAGAATATGTGGGAACCATTAAGGGAATCCATGGTCCCGCTATAGGTTATTGATCGGAGAGGTTGTATCGATCATGTATGCATGTTCTTCAACCCATAGGGTCGCACACTTAATGCTTGATGTTGCTAGGTTTTGATGAGATATTAAGATGGTGTTATTAAATTATAATTCGGATTCTCGAATGGGATCCTAGACATCATGAGGAGCTTCAGAATAGCCTGGAGATAAAAAGAAGTGTATGGCGGAAAAGTTTATAATGTGTTCGGTATTGTACCGAAATGATCTAGAAGGTTCCGGAGGTCCCCTAGTGGGGTCCACCTGTCCCGAGGGCACATTAGCCCGTGATGGAGCACCACGGCCTTCATGGTCCAGGGTGCCATAGCCCCACAAAGGCCCATGCGGTTCCAGTCCCAAAACCCTAGCCGCATGGGAGGGGGAGTTTCCCCTCCCTTGGTTGCCGCCCCTCTTCAACTTGGAGGGGGACAAGTCTTGGCAGGAACCATGCCTATATAAGAGGGAGGGGAGGGATGGGGCGCAGCCCCTCAAGCCCTGGCATCCGTCTCCCTCCTCTCTCCCCCATATACTCCCTCCTCTGTCACAGTTCAACAAAGCTTTGTTGGTGTTGCACCATAAACCCACATCTATATCGTTGTGCTGCCGGAATCGATCTCATCCAACTCTTCGTCTCGTCTTGCTGGATGAAGGAGGATGATATGACATCTCGTTGGTTTCTGCTTGTGTTCTATAAGGATATATAGACCAAGACCTTCTTGTTGCTAGCATCTCGTACACTTGATGTTTATTTTATTCGCATCTAAAATAAATACACTCTAGCCATTTGTTTTACATCCTAAACTAAAAATGCAGCAATTGTATCACCTAAACTAAAAGATAGAAACATATGCTACAATACGTCAAAGATAAAAAAAACTTGCTCACACATAGCTAACAATGAAACTTGTATAATCAAAATCTTCAGTAAATCTAAGAAATTAATCAAAGGGCTGCATGGATTTTTAGAGGGGATGGTGTATACCTGCCCTCTCCAGGGATCTCGGGGACGGGGACAGAGAGTGGGTACGGCGATGTGGAGGTGGTTAGCGACGGGGAGGCTGGGCAGGTGACGGAGACGGGAGACCGGGAAGAGACCAACTGAGGTTCGAATTGTCTTTGACAACGACTAACGACAGTGGGGTGGAGGTGCGGGTCTGAGAGTCGGGATTGAGATGTGAATTCAATGGGAAAACCTGGACCGATATGTCAATATTAACCCTAGGTTCGGCGCCATTTTGGAAGCCGCCGTTGTAACGAAATTGGATTCACAAACTAATAATTCGGCGCCATGTCTGTTGGCGCCTGACATCTGTGCCACATCGGATTTTCATGTCGTGCGGTCGAGCACTTCTCGGCTTTGTTTCGACCTGGAGCCGACATGCGCGGGTCAGCTCCATTTGAAATGACGCCGATGTGAGGGGTCATATTCCGAATTAGTTTTAGACAGGGTCAGACCTGAAATTAGTTTCCGAAATGGGGCAGACGTGTCAAAAAAAAAACGAGCGTGGACGGCCAAAATAGATAGATTTATTACGGGTGAGAGATGTGCCAAAGGAGCAGAACGAGTTTGGTGGCGGGAAATTTCACTGAGATATGCATGTTGTGTTGTCGACTAGTACTCTGAAACTCACAATTTTCTAGGTAGCGGGTTCAGAGCTGATCTCACGATTTTCTATCTATATCCTGTCAGACAGAAGGTGGGCATACGAGATGCAGCTGGTTCACTGCGTGCAACGCGGAGTTGGGAACTCGGGGTCAAGGTTTGAACCGAGCATCCATCCGTGATGCATGCTCGCGCCTGGCTCTGTCTGGCAGCGAGCTCGATGGGACGCGTGAGCTGGTCAGTGGGATTCTTCAGCCACTTGTGCCGCCCTGCGTGTGCCCGTACCGGGAACGGTGACGAATGTCCCTGGCTCACCTCAGCATGCAGCTAGACAGTGCGCATCGATCGATGGCAGACTCGTCTCATGCACATCTCGTGATCCGAAGATGAAAAAAGTACGTCTCAAAATCAAAGTAGATGTCTTTGATTTTTCAAAATTTAGATAAACCTATATATATTAAATAGTATCTAGATTGATCTAAATTTTAAGATAGAGGGGGTGCTCACTCTGTTAAAATATATATGATGTTTTATGTTCTTTTTTGAGAATCAGATGTTTTATGTTAGCGAAGCTAATTTATCTAGACAACTTTTAGTTCGTAGGTTCAAATGAATCACATACTAAAAAATGTCTAGATATATTTATTTCATAAATCTAGCACATTTTATATTTTTAAACTGAGGGAGTACTATTTAGTGCTATAGTAGGTTAACCCGATTCACCGATTCATTTTTGTAAATTGCTTCGAGCTGCCGCAAAGGCGAGCAGAGGCGTAAAAGATGCTGTTGACACCAGCACCGATGATGCCCTGTCATGGCACAAACAGGACAACCTGTTGACTGCCCGCCCACCACCGTCCATCACGAGCCTCCTCAGTTCCAAGTCCACCCCTGTCTCCGCTCTCCATCTCACCCTCGCTCCATCTCTTTCTTCTTATATAACCCCCGGCCGCCGCATGATTGGATCCAGCTCCACCTGAATCCATCCATCAATCAACCTTCAGCTGCTCACCACCCGATCAAGCTCTCCCGTTGCTGCCAGCAATGGCGACTCCCCGGCTGCTGCTGCTCACCGTCTCCCTCCTCCTCAGCTCTCTCTTCCCACCCGCATTGTCCACGACGTTCACGCTGACAAACTCCTGCGCCTACACGGTGTGGCCGGGGCTCCTCTCCAGCGCCGGCACGCCCACACTCGACACCACGGGCTTCGCGCTGGCGCCGGGGGAGTCGCGCGCCGTGGAGGCCCCCGCCGCGTGGTCGGGCCGCCTGTGGGCGCGCACGGGCTGCGCGTCCGACTCCACCGGCCGGTTCGCCTGCGGCACCTGCGACTGCGGCTCGGGCGCGCTGGAGTGCGCGGGCGGCGGCGCGGCCCCGCCCTGCTCCCTCGCGGAGTTCACCCTCGCCGGCTCCGGCGGCAACGACTTCTACGACGTCAGCCTCGTCGACGGCTACAACATCGCCATGGCCGTGCAGCCGCAGCTCGCCGCCGGCGCCGTCGCGGCGGACGGGGCGGCTGCGGGGTGCGCCGCCACGGGGTGCATGGCGGACCTCAACGGGCCGTGCCCCGCGGAACTGAAGGTGGCCGGCCCTGACGGCGCCGGGATCGCGTGCAAGAGCGCGTGCGAGGCGTTCGGGCGACCCGAGGACTGCTGCAGCGGGGACTTCGGGACAGCCGCGGCGTGTCGGCCGTCGCAGTACTCCAACTTCTTCAAGAACGCCTGCCCGCGCGCATACAGCTACGCCTACGACGACGCCACCTCCACATTCACCTGCGCATCCGGCACCGCCAGCTACCTCCTCGTCTTCTGCCCCGCCGCCACCGCCATGGCCAGGTTAGTCGTCCGTGATCATTCATGCTTGCACTTGCATGCGTATGTACGTGTCAGGTGGCACACTTTTTCTGCCAGGAAAGTCGTAGTTTGTTGGTTCAGTAAAGTGGTTCTTGTATGCATGGCGTCGTTAACAAGTCTTGTCATTGCGTACTAATGTTGCTTATGCAAACTTTTTGCGTACTGCAGCCTCAAGTCGTCCGTGGGCGTCGGCAGCACGAACCCGTCGCCGCTCGTGAACGACACGGTCTCCTACGTCGACCGCAGCCGTGACAGCGGCAGGGGGGAGCGATACCCCTCAAGCTCGAGCAACGCCTCTACGTCGTCGTCGCCGGCGCCAGGCCCCCTCGCCCTCATGGCGGTCGCCGCATGTACGTGGCTCTTCACCACCAGACATCACCGGATTCCGTCATCGTCGTAGAGCGACCCGGCATCGGGCCTGGCCGGCTAGCCCACGTCGCGCCGCCGTCTCCGGCGGCAACGCGCGTGCCTGCACCAGGCAGGCAGACACCGGGCCCCGGCCGGAGTTGCAGGCACCGTCGTGCGCACGTAACGTCATGTGCCGGGCCGACAATTTGACCTCAGACCGTAGTACCACCTGTATAGATTGTCGTAGCACTCCATGATTTTGCAAGTAAGCGCTGGAAGAACTATTAATCAAATCGTCCAGATTGCAGCAGCCAACTTGTCATACAGTATTTTTTATCTCCGTTTCTGAGATTCGATCGGGACAGAGCGGAACAGAGCCAGGTGAGATGCGGCATGGGGATTGGGGCGGCGTGCGGATGCAGGTCAGCAGGTGGGTCGGTGAATCGATCACATGACTGAGCTCTGCACTCGGCACGGTGTAGCGTGTGTTTACACTTATACTATTAGTCTGTTTTTTCTCCCAATAAACCTCGATAGATGCACACAATTGTACTTGTACTAGTTTGTGAACCGGTAAAATGTTAAAACTCGCAGAGTAGTATGTTTGTTACTTTAATGGACTCGAAGATCCGAGTCCATTAATTTAGTACTAAAACATGAATTTAGACAGATTTGAGTTAATTAATTTAGATTAGAAGGGGTATAATAATGCGTGCAAACAACCCTTATGGTTTGGTGGAGCTCCATCCGGCTCTAGATTCTTTCTTAGAGGAGATGACTAAATTATTAAGAAATGGCGAACTATCTTTGCCAATTTATGTAGAGCAAATTTATTTTTGAATATGTGGAGCAAATGGATCAGCAACCATTGCATCTCCCACAGAACGGTGGATAGTAACTTCCGGATTTTCTTAGAGCAAGTACAATAAGGGTGAGTCAGCTGGCTATAAGACTTAAAATATTATATTTGTGTTGAGTTAGCAGATAGAGAATAGGAGAGAGAAAGAAAGCGGACTCTAATGCAAGAGCCGGCCCTTGCACGTGCTTCTAGGCACTTTGAAAGATTGAAAGGTAGGACATATTTTAATAAAGTAGCACATTTTTGTAACTAGCTATTATACATGTCGGCTATAGTGTTGATTATAGATGACACGACAATGACTTATAAACGACAATCGGCTGTACTATTGAACTTGCTCTTACTAAGCCACCATTGGGTGTGCCCTAAATCTCCGCGCTATACTTGTTTTGGGAACATAGAATTTTATTACTCTCTCCGGTATATATCAATGACCTTAACTTTTTCTAGATAGGAATGCATCTAGGGATTTCAAGAATGCACCGTCTCTTAGCACGTTATCATAGACATAATAAATAATTAAGATACAATTTTTATAATGGGCTATTTTTAAGAGTTGTTTCTACATTTAATGAATTTGGTGACATGTAGATATGGGATTGGAGCTAGCCATTAGTTTTGCCTATCGTTCCGTGCAAGGGCAAAATATTCATGACATGGCCTCACACACTTTACACTTTGTTAAACCATGAAGTTTACCCATGTTGGATAATGTAAGGCTAACTGAGATTGCATCTCTGTCTATCTATCTTAATGACTAGGAATTCTCTCCCCCTATAACATCGGCGAAGAGCAGCAGGTCCCTCGAATCCTAGAAATGGAGATCGAGACAGAGTGGAACAGAGCCAGGTGAGATGTGGCATGGGGCGACGTGCGAATGCAGGTGAGCACGTGGGTTGGTGAATCGACACGTGGCTAGGGATGTTTTTTATAAATATACCTCTCTGCACATTTGTAATGTCAAAAATATGTTCCTTGTAAATCTATTGTCAAGACTACCGTGGCGAAAGGTGAAAAGGTGACATGTGGATCTTCCCGTCAGACGGGCTGGCCGAGCAAAGTGACTCCATGCAGAATGGCGGAAGTATGATCCCGCCATGGCCGTTTCCAAAAGGTTGTGGGCGGGAGGTAATTTCACGCGGAGGAAGCTGCCACGGCACCACCAGGTGCAACGACCCTACCTCTGAATTTACAACCCTGTTTTTTTAACAAACACCCTAGTGTTTATATTTTGGTAACTGCTAGACGTCCCCCGGACATGGGAGGCTTCCCATCGTACTGATTCCACGCGTGCCACGTGTCCCTAAAAACGCCCCAAATCCCGCTTTTGCTGCAAAACGCTCTATTTTGCTGCAATTTTTTCCGCTTTTGCTTCCGAAGCAAACAACTATTCGTTCTAGAAAATAGAACGTCTCACCGGTGACCTCGCCGAAGACCATGTAGCAAAAAGATATACTAATGTAGCAAAACCGATTTCGTCGGAGATATCGTCGGAAAAAACTAGCTGGTGACTCTCGTCGGAGACCTTGTAGCAAAAAGTTAATACTGTTGTAGCAAAGCCACAAGACGGTTGTAGCGACAAAGTTCTTCTAATGTAGCAAAAAACCTATTTCGTCAAAAACATCGCCGGAGACTTTTATAGACACCTCGTCGAAGACCTCACCGGGATGTCGCATAGCAAAAAAAATACGATATTGTAGCAAAATCAGAAAACAAATGTAGCAAAAAATAACAAAAATGTAGCAAAAACTGAATTCGCCGAAGACATTGTCACAAAAACAAGCTATGTAGCAAAATAGTATGTCATATGTAGCAACGACGATAGCCGTATGTAGCAAAATTGACCTCCGCGGGTAGCAAAAATTGTCAATGTGGCAGGGAGCAGTGAACTGGATATGCCCTACGTACCCGATGTTAGCCTACCTGGTCCATCCTGACGGAGGCCCACTCGACGACCTGCCAGGGTCCATGACGCCTATGACATTTAGGCTACTATGAAGACCATATGGACACGGACTCCCAAGCTCACAAGACAAGGAAAGCTCAAGACTAGAGTTTGAATACAACTTATAACCTACTCGTATCGGTACCTGAGACCAAGCCTCCCCATATATAATGTTGGAATTATGCCCTAGAGGCAATAATAAAGATGTTATTATTATAATTCTTGTTGATGATAAAGTTTATATTCCATGCTAGAATTGTATTAAGCGGAAACTTTAATACTTGTGTGGTTTGTGAACAACACTGTCTCCCTAGTACGCCTCTATGAACTAGCTCATTGATTAATGATGGTTAAGATTTCCTAACCATAGACATGAGTTGTCGATTAATAATGAGATCATATCATTGGGAGAATGATATGATGGACAGACCCAAACTCAGCGGAGCAATTAGATCGTGTTCGTTTTTGCGAAGCTTTTCTTATGTCAAATATTGTATTCCTTAGACCATGAGATAATGCAACTCCCTGGTATCGGATGAAAGCTTTGAGGTCATCAAACGTCATCCTATGAGAGGGTGATCATAAAGGTGTCTCTCAGGTGATCGGAAAGTATTTGTTGGGTTGTATGTATCGAGATGGGATTTGTCCCTCCCAAGTCAGAGAGATATGCTTCGGGCCCACTCGGTAATCGATATCAACACCGCTTGCAAGCACGTGGTTAAGGAGTTAATCACAAAGTGATATCGGGTTACGGAATGAGTAAAGTACTTGCTGTGAACGAGATTGAACTAGGTATGACGGTACCGACGATCGAATCTCGAGCAAGTAAAATATCGCGCGACGAAGGGAATATATATGTGGGATTGATTGAATCCTGGCATCGTGGTTCATCCGATATGATCATCGATGAATGTGTGGGAGTCAATATGGGTTTCCAAACCCCGCTGTTGATTATTGATAGAAGATCATGTCTGCATATTCTCGAACCCGAAGGGTCACACACTTAACGTGTCTCGACGCTAGGATAGATTGGATAATTGGTTTATGAGTTTTTGTTCGGAGTCTCGGATGAGATCCAGGACATCACGAGAGGTTCCGGAATGGTCTGGAGAATAAGATTCATATAAGGCAATGCAGTTTTTGGAGTTCGGAATTGTTTCGGGTTAATCGGTATTGTACCGGAAGCTTCTAGAACCTTCCGGAGTGGGACCAACGTGGCCCCACTTGTCGGGAGGGGGCATGGGCCTATGAGGGAGTGCCCTGGCCGCATTGGGCCAGGGGCACAAGGCCCCATAGGGCCCAGCCGGCCAGCCTAGGGAAAAACCCTAGGGGAGCTTCTAGAAGGGAGGGGGGAAACTTGCCCCCCACTCCTCCCTCCTTGGCCACCGGCCTAGGGCTTGGGGGAGGGGCTAGGGCTGGCGCCCACCCCTCTATATAAAGAGGGCTGGGGGCGCACCCTCCCCCTACACCTCCTCCTCAACCCTAGCCGCCCTGCTGCCCCTCCTCTCTCTCTTCCTCCCGACTGCGCGTAGGCAAAGCCCTGCCGCAGAAACTCTCCACCGCTTGCACCGCGCCGTCGTGTTATAATCCAATCCATCTCTCCACCCCACTTTCTGGACCGAGGAAGGAGGAGACGTCGAGGTGCCGCATGTGTGCATCTCTCGGAGGCATCGCCACTTGTGGTGCTAGATCGGATCGGATCGCGAGGAGGAGAAGCGAGTACGACTACATCACCCACGTTCCGTTGAACGTTCCGCTGTGCGAATTTTCAAGGGTATGAAGATTTCATCTATTCCTCCTCGTTGTTTGCATATCCTAGATTAGATCTTGGCTTTCCCGTTCGCATCCGTAGAATTTTTTTGATTTACTATGCTGCAAAACCCTTCAGTGGTATCAGAGCTAGATCTATGAGTAGATGTGTTTCACGAGTAGAACGCAACATGGTTGTTGCGGGCGTTGATGTTTTCTGTTGCAAGCCTCTTGTTTGTGTACTTCTTATGATGCGGGATAGTGAGATTGAAGCGGTCCAGGCCAACCTTACGCGACATCGTTCGCGAGACCGGCTCCGCACTTGACGTGTGGCTTGTTCCACATGCGGCTGGTGGATGCCAGTTTCTCTCACTATAGTTGTCATGGGATTTACACCGAAGTTTGGCAACCATAATATCACCGTTGTGGCTTTCCGTAGGTAAGAATCGTTCTTAGCTTGCTACTCCCATAAGCCACGTAAAACATGCAACAACAAAGTAGAGGCGTCTAACTTGTTTTTGCAGGGAGTGTTTTCTGTGATATGGTATGGCCCAAGATGTGATGTGTATGTTGTATGCAATGATCATGTTTTGTAATATTTCATGACTTGCATGTCGATGAGTACACAACCGGAAGGAGCCATATGGTTGTCTTTATAATTGTGTATGACCTGTGCATCAACTTCTTATACGCCATGTAATAGCTTTACTTTATCGCTAAGTAGTTAGCAATAGTTGTAGTTGCTATTCGTGGAGGAGGCAATCATGGTGGAGTGATGGAGATCATGCCGGCACGCACAAGATGGAGATCATTGCGCGAAGATTGGCTATACCATGTCACATAAAGTTATATGCATGTGATGTTTATTCTTTTATGTATCTTATTATGCTTAGATCGCGACGGTAGTATTATAAGATGATTCCTCACTTAAAGATCAAGATAAAACTGTGTTCTCCCCTTGTATGCACCGTTGCGAAAGTTCGTCTTGTTCAAGCATCACGTGATGATCGGGTGCTATAAACTCTACGTTCACATACAACGGGTGCAAGCCAGTTTTGCACACACGGAAATACTTGGGTTTGACTTGACGAGCCTAGCATGTACAGACATGGTCTCGGAAAATAAGAACCGAAAGGTTAAGCATGAGTCATATGAATTATATGATCGACACTTCGTTGTCCACCATTGAAACCACATCTCTTCTCGTGAAGATCGGATTAGGTGTGGTGAATTTGGATCATGTTCACTAAACAACTTGAGGGATGTTGAATTTAGTGGGAGTTCATCTAGTAATTTGATTAAGTTGAACTAGTTATCATGAACATAGTCTAAATTGTACTTGCAAATGCTGTAGATCAAATGGCTAAGTCAACTTCAACTTCAACGTTTTCGCTGAGAAAGAAAAGCTTAGAAACAATGGGTCTAACTTCACCAACTCGTTCCGTAATCTGAGAATCATTCTCGCTGGCGGACAAAAGGACTATGTCCTTGAGGATGCGCTAGGTGACGCCCCTGCTGTAGATGCGCTGGCTGATGAGAAAGTTGTTTATCAGTCGC
Organism: Avena sativa; assembly: GCA_916181665.1. Lineage (NCBI taxonomy): Eukaryota > Viridiplantae > Streptophyta > Magnoliopsida > Poales > Poaceae > Avena > Avena sativa. The sequence goes on from OV702297.1 coordinate 414,866,828, forward strand.
GCAAAGATGATTATGGTGTGATTAAGAGAACCATGTTGTTTGCTATGGAATCGGACCTTAAAAATCGTTTTGAAGATTATCCTGGGCCCTTTGAGATTCTTGAGGAACTGAAAACTATGTTTCAGACTCAGGCCCGTTCTGAGAGATATGAGATCTCTAAGAAATTCTTTAACTGCAAGATGGAGGAAGGGAGTTCCGTTAGTGAGCACGCCATAAAGATGTCGGGCTACACTCAACGCCTTGAGCAACTGGACTGCAAGATTCCAGAGGAGCTGAAGATTGACAAGGTTCTGCAATCACTCCCTCCCAGCTATAAAAGTTTTGTAGTGACTCATAATCAGATTGGTTCCACTGATACGATCACCGAGTTCTTCGCTAAGCTGAAAGCTGCGGAGGTGGACATCAAGAAGGATAATCATGTGTTGATGGTCAACAAGCCCCCCAGCTTTAAGAATGGTAAGGGTGCAAAGAAACCCTTCAAGAAAGGTAGTGGCAAGCGCGTTGCCCCTGCTGAGAAGAAGCTCAAGTCTAGTCCTAAGCCGGACACTGAGTGCTTCTATTGCAAGGACAAGGGTCACTAGAAGCGTAGCTGTCCGAAGTACTTAGCGGACAAGAAGGCTGGCACCAACAAAGGTATATTAGTGCCTGGGTATTTGATACTGGTTCAGTTGCTAATATTTGTAACTCGAAACAGGAGCTACGTAATAGACGGCGGCTTGCGAGGGATGAGGTGACAATGCGCGTTGGCAACGGATCAAGAGTTGATGTGATGGCCGTCGGCACGCTCTCCTTAGTTTTACCTTCGAGATTAGTTTTAAACCTCAATAAGTGTTATTATGTGCCTGTGTTGAGCATGAACATCATATCTGGATCGTGTTTATTGCAAGACGGTTATTTATTTAAATCTGAGAATAATGGTTGTTCTATTTATATGAGTAACATCTTTTATGGTCATGCACCTGCTGTGAATGGTTTATTTCTTCTGAATCTCGAAAGGGATGAAACACACATCCATAACATTGAGGCTAAGAGATGCAAAGTAGATAGTGATAATACTACTTATTTGTGGCACCGTCGTCTAGGTCATATTGGTGTAAAATGCATGAAGAAACTCCATTCTGATGGACTTTTGGAGTCTCTTGATTTTGAATCATTTGACACATGCGAACCATGCCTCATGGGCAAGATAATCAAAACCCCGTTCTCCGGTATGATGGAGCGAGCAACGAACTTGTTGGAAATCATACATACCGATGTATGCAGACCAATCAGTGTTTCGACGCGCGGTGGATATCGCTATTTTCTCACTTTTACCGATGACTTAAGTATATATGGGTATATCTATTTGATGAAACATAAATCTGAAACATTTGAAAAGTTCAAGGAATTTCAGAATGTAGTGGAGAACCATCGTAACAGAAAAATTAAGTTTCTACGATCCGATAGTGGAGGTGAATATTTGAGTTATGATTTTCTCACGCATCTTAAAGCTAGCGGAATCGTTTCGCAACTCACGCCACCCGGAACACCACAGCGCAATGGTGTGTCCGAACGCCGGAATCGAACTCTATTAGATATGGTCCGATCAATGATGTCTCTTACTGATTTGCCGTTATCATTTTGGGGTTATGCATTAGAAACCGCTGCATTCACTTTAAATAGGGCTCCATCTAAATCCGTTGAGACGACACCGTATGAACTGTGGTTTGGTGCTAAACCTAAGTTGTCATTTCTTAAAGTTTGGGGACGCAAAGCTTACGTCAAGAAGTTGATGACGGACAAGCTCGAACCCAAAGCGGAGAAATGCGTCTTTATAGGATACCCTAAGGAAACTATTGGGTATACCTTCTATCACAGAACCGAAGGCAAAGTGTTTGTCACAAAGAACGGATCCTTTCTTGAGAAGGACTTTCTCTCGAAAGAAGTGAGTGGGAAGAAAGTAGAGCTAGACGAGGTTGTTGAACCTTCTCTTGAGTTGGAGTGTAGCGCAACACCTGAAATTGTTCCAGTGCCGCCTGCACCAACAATAGAGGAAGCTAATGACAAGGATCATGAAGCTTCGGCCGATGCTACTACTGAACGTCGCAGGTCGACAAGGTCGCATGCCCCTCCTGAGTGGTATGGCAACCCTGTCTTGACTGTCTTGTTGGTAGAAGACAGTGAACCTATGAACTATGAGGAAGCAATGATGAGCCCAGACTCTGAAAGGCTGTTGAGTGCAAATGGATTTTTAAGAAGAAAACGGACGTGGATGGTAATGTTACCGTCTATAAAGCACGACTTGTCGCGAAAGGTTTTCGACAAGTTCAAGGTGTTGACTACGATGAGACCTTCTCTCTCGTAGCGATGTTTAAGTCCATTCGGATTTTATTAGCAATTGTTGCGTTTCATGATTATGAAATATGGCAGATGGATGTCAAGACTGCGTTCCTCAATGGCAACATTGATGAAGAGTTGTATATGATGCAACCCGAAGGTTTTGTCGATCCTAAGGATGCTGATAAAGTATGCAAACTTCAGCGTTCCATTTATAGACTGAAGCAAGCATCTCGGAGTTGGAACCTTCATTTTGATCAAGTGATCAAGAGCTTTGGATTTGTTCCAAATTGCTACGAAGCTTGTATCTACAAGAAAGTGAGTGGCAGCTCAGTGACATTTCTGGTACTATATGTGGATGACATATTGATTATTGGAAATGACATTGACATGCTTAACGATGTGAAGTGTTATTTGAACAAGTGTTTTTCAATGAAAGACCTAGGGGAAGCTGCTTATATATTGGGCATCAAGATCTATAGAGATAGACAAAGACGCCTGATAGCTTTAAGCCAAAGTACATACCTAGACAAAGTTCTGAAAAGGTTCAGAATGGATAAGGCAAAGAAAGGTTCAGTGCCTCTGTTGTTAGGTAAGATATTGAGCAGGGCTCAGTGTCCAGCTACGGTAAATGATAGGGAAGCTATGAGCAAAGTGCCTTATGCCTCGGCCATAGGTTCTATCATGTATGCCATGCTGTGTACTAGACCGAATGTGTCCAATGCTCTTAGTTTGACGAGCAGATATCAAAGTGATCCAGGAGTGGAACACTGGACAGCCGTGAAGAACATCCTAAAGTACTTAAATAGGACTAAAGAAATGTTCTTAGTCTATGGAGGTGATGAACAGCTCGTCGTAAAGGGTTACGTCGACGCTAGTTTCGACACCGACAAGGATGATTCTAAATCTCAGACAGGATACGTTTATATTTTGAATGGAGGAGCTGTGAGCTGGAGAAGCTGCAAGCAAAGCGTGATCGCGGGATCTACAGTAGAAGCGGAATACATGGCTGCTACAGAAGCGTCAAGTGAAGGAGTTTGGATCAGGAACTTCATCACTGAGCTTGGCGTGGTTCCAAGCGCCTTGGACCCACTGGAGATATTGTGTGACAACACTGGCACCATAACACTCGCTAAGGAACCAAGATATCATCCAAAGACCAAGCATATCAACCGCAAGTTTCATATAATCCGAGATTATATAGCAGATAGAGATCTGAAGATTAGCAAAGTACATACATATCTGAATGTCGCAGATCCATTGACTAAACCTCTTCCACGTGCAAAACATGATCAGCACCTTAGTGCCATGGGTGTTAGATTCTTGCCAGATGTAAACTAGATTATTGACTCTAGTGCAAGTGGGAGACTGTTGGAATTATGCCCTAGAGGCAATAATAAAGATATTATTATTATAATTCTTGTTCATGATAAAATTTATATTCCATGCTAGAATTGTATTAAGCAGAAACTTTAATACTTGTGTGGTTTGTGAACAACACCGTGTCCCTAGTACGCCTCTATGGACTAGCTCATTGATTAATGATGGTTAAGGTTTCCTAACCATAGACATGAGTTGTCGATTAATAATGAGATCATATCATTGGGAGAATGATATGATGGACAGACCCAAACTAAGTGGAGCAATTAGATCGTGTCATCGTGTTCGTCTTTGCGAAGCTTTTTTTATGTCAAATATTGTATTCCTTAGACCATGAGATAATGCAACTCCCTGGTCTCGGGCGAAGCGCGCGGATATCAACTCCCATACATAGATTTCGAGTCATGTACTGTACATCGAACTCACACTATCGCAGTCGCAGAACTCCAAAGTGGCACTAGTAAGTGGATGATGGAAACTCCCCGAGTAGTTGTCGCAACCAACGAGCTTCACCAACAACACTCGCGACCACCCAGTACTCAACATCTACACTAGGCCAGACTAGTCATAGTGGGAGTAACTTGAGTACTAACATAGTCCTACATGTCTACACTAGGCCAGACTAGTCATAGTGGGAGTAACTTGAGTACTAACATAGTCCTACATGTATTGCCAACTAAGCATTTAGATGATATGGCATGCAATGAAATGATGAGAGAGAGGGTTGTGATAACTAGCTATGTTACCATAACATTACACATTTCAAGACAAAATGAGTCTATATTACAATAAATAAGCATTTGCATGACACCACACATATGTTATTTTTCACTATGAAGGTAGTAACTTACACTAGTAACATATCCATGTTACTATCCTAAGTTACTCCCCACTATGACCAGCCTTAGACTGTCTGCTAGCTCTTCATGACCAAGTTCCGCCTTGGAAGACGTAATAGCCGTGTGGTGTGAACATCTTAATGTGCAGTCGAATTCTTGGAGGCGCGAGGAAACAAATACCCACCACTATCACAGATGTAGCGAAGAACACGTTTGACGAGTAAGAAGTGATTTAGCCCGAGAATCGTGCATACGAAGACAAATCGCGTATTCTGGTTACACTGTGTTACGACTTACGACGGCTGGAAAGTTCTAAAAATATTATTACCATGCATGATTTCTAAGAAGCGAGGGTTGATGAAGTAGCATCTGGCTTGACGCGATGTTTCGTAGTACAATAGTCTTGCTTGAACTACACTATACTAGTAGTAGGTTACAGCCTTCAATGTCTTAAATGAAATTGAGACAGTGTACTACACTGGTGGAAAAAGGGGTTGCAGTCCTGGGCCGCAACTAGCTTTAGTCCCGTTTTGGGCCCGGGACTGCGAAAATGAGACTAGAGGCCCCCATCTAGTTCCGGCTCGCTACGACCCGCGACTGATAATAGCCATGTGACTGTTTCAGCGCCACGGGGGCGGAAACCCTCTAGTCCCGGGCCGTAACATCACCCGGGACTATAAGGTTTCCTGCCGCGGCAGAGATTGTGTATTTCTTTTTTTTTGCTATTTCGTTCCTTTTTTGTTTTGTGTTTCACTATAATTGAAACATATATTTCAGTATACATATTATACGCTACTACATACACACTACACGTCGATGCATTTATATAATTAATCGATCCCTTGGAAGCATACATATAATCAATCATATCAAAAGGAAGAAATGTTTTAAAATTACATGGTCATTGATGAATATATATATCATATCAGCTACATGGAGATGACTAAGCCAAATCGAGTTCCACGTCATCCGTATAATGCTTTTCATGTACATCAAGGACTTCCTTCATCACAAATCCCGCCAGCTCCTCTTGAATTGCTCTTATGCGCTGGTCCGGCTCTAGTTTCTCCCGCAAATCATAAATATAATGTGAGTCAACTTTCCGCTTACTGGTCAACTCGCGGATGTACTCGCAGACGTAGTATCCTTATAAATGAGTTCCCGGTGGCTGCTGTAAACTGTTTACCATTTTATAAGTTAACTCCTCTTTGAATGGACCTGGTATTTTCTGTCTGAACCGTGTCCAACACCTGCTCGGCAAAGAAAATGAACAAAGAAGTTATTAGTTACTTGATATCAGGAAATAAATGAAAGAGGATAATATAATGCGATAATGATTGAAATTACTTATGGAGCATTGCTTTCATGTCGCTTCACTGCTCTTGGTCCCAACTTAATGAGTCGTGGACTTCAACTAGGGAGTTGTCAACTTGAATGTTTAGCAAGATCCAGTGGAATCTGGGGACGTTTACATAAGCATACATGCATAGCTCATCCAGTAAGAAAAAATAAAATGTGTACAAGATACAAACACTCACTTGAAGTTGTAAGGAAATAGTATTTCCTTAACAAAATTATTCTCGGTTAAGAACCTGCACAGGTCTTCCTCCACGTCTTTGGGCTGATTCTTTAACGTATATTCATTAACGATATATGGGTCAATGAACCCAACGTCGTATCTTCTAGCTCTTTTGCATTCAAGCATCTTCATTCTGCAGAATATAATATCATCATACAAAAGGATATATAGTTAGGATAATATATTAAATACAATGAACGAGCTGAGCTACAAACTTAATTATAGAAATAAATCACTTACAGACAGTAGCAACCAATGATAGATTTGTCGAGGGCGCGCTGGTTGTATAACTGAAACAGTTCGGTCATTTGAACCTGTATCGATTATGGTTTAAAGTGATGCTCCTTTCTAACGTCCACCGGAAACCAATCTTTCTGATGCTTTTTTTCTGCTTGCGACATGTACCATTCGTGCAGATTTCGCATATGTGTGGATAGATGCGCGAGCTCCTCATTACTGACTAGAGGCTCCCCTTGGACATACTGCCGTACTATCTGACCCACTCGCGTATCTTCATAGCCTAAATATTGACCAAGAGACATATTTGCTTCGGTAGCAAATGCTTTGGCCTGCGATACAGTGATTCCCATAAGTGCAGTATTATTATGGGCTCTGGGGTCCATTATTTGCATGTCCATATCCATTTCATGTCTGAAGTCCTTGTCAAGGTCTGAAATGACTTTGAGCGGGGCGACCGATTGATTCTTCTGTGCTCCGAGCTGGGCAACTTGCTTCCCGCTTTTTGCACTGGTGATTTTTTTTCTTCTGTGCTTGCTTAATAATCTCCTGGTCATAGTCGTTCATCGATATCTGGGATGGTTGCTCAAGAAAGGACTTAGCCCACTTTTGGTTTTTTCATTATATACCGGCTTTGGCTCAGGCTTTTTGGATGCAAAATGCGCCTTAACTTGGCCAGCCACATCCATGTTAGTTTCCTCATCGGTCTTGTCATATGGTCTTTTTGGAAGAGTCGACGGGATGTCGACTATCATCGCCGTTTGACATTTCTTCGATGTGGGGCACGGGGGACCGTTGAACTTCCGTTTCTTCGACGAGGTAGTAGTATTGCACGGAGGCGGAGGCGGAGATCGAGTATTGCGTGGCCTTGGCGCCGAGCCTGGAAACTTGATGTACTTATTGCATAGAATGATGTTGCGCTTGACATTTCCTAGTCTCGTAAGGCCTTCAGGCGTAGCGATTTCAATCTCTAGGTCCGCAAAATCCTCCACTATGTCATCCACCGTGACACGAGCATAGCCTGGTGGAATCGGAAGTGAATGGTGGAGTGCTCCAGGTAGACAAGGTAAAGCAGTGCCGATCTCCACCTTGAAGGACAGGTTGTTCATTGGCTGATGTAGCTCACATTGTGCCATCTCTCTGACATCATCCACGGGGTAGTGAGGAGCCGGTGCATCATCCAGCAGTGCTTGATCATTAGCCCGGACCTCCGTGGAAGCCACGCTGCTTCTCCGCTGGCTAAGATCCAATGCAGGATCATCAGCCCGCGAGTGAGTTGACGACGGCCTTTGGCTAATTTCATGCATGAGGTTCTTCAGATCAGCTAGGTCCTGCTCTACCCTGGAGATCCGGTCTGCCTCCCGGTCATTCTTTCTCTCACGGCTTCTGTAACTGGCATCGTACTGCGGAAACCCTTTCGTCCACGAGACACCGGCGCCTTTGCCTCGTGTTCGTCCTTCCTTTTCAGGATTCCCTAGGGTGCATGTCAGATCGTCGTTCTCTCTCTCGGGACGGAACAATCCCAATTGAGCATTGTTCATTGCTTGAATAAGGTCTTTGGAGGGTTTTAGAATTTTATCATGAAATAATGTCTTCCCTGTTTCTGGGTCCAAGGATCCCCCGTGCCCGTACCACCAGTGCTTTGACCTCTCGGGCCATCCATCTGTACCAGGAGTGACGCCTCTAGTCCTCATGTTCTTCTCCATAGTTTCCCACTTAGGGACGGCACTCTTGTAGCCACTTGTCCCCATTTTATGATGGTATTTCTTTTTGGCAGCATTTAACGCGTTCTTTGCCGACTTTGCCTTTGCTTTATCAGATTGCTTGTACTTTACAAAATCGGGCCACTGTTCTCTCAACTTCTCGTTTACTCCTTCGAAGTCCGGAGTTTTCTTTTTCGCGACATATTTTGCTTATAAACTTTTCTTGTGGTTCCGGTACAGTTCAGCCATCTTGCTCAGAGCCCACTCCTTCACTTTCGCTGTATTTTCAAGCCCACCCAGCCTTGGGGTAATACCATATACCTCAAATTCTTCATACTCTGGAGGTAGTATGAAATGCGCTAGGAGCTTCTGCCAAAGGTCATCTTTGGCATCATCGGTGACATAGCTGTTGGATTCTTCACCGGGTTTCTTTGACTGATTCCATTCTTCGATGGTGATCGGCAGGTTGTCCCTAACAAGCACCCCGCATTGATTTATAAACATCCTCCGGTGCTTCTCTGGAGAAATCGGTTCACCATCATCATCTATTTCTTCGATGGTGAACCTCTGATTACCATCCAACTTTTTGTTCGGCCCTCGTTTCATTCGAGTTGTCGATTGCTTCGATTCGGTGGGCTAAAATAAGAAGAGAGAGTGATTAATATATATCTAGATGAGTTAATGAATATAGGTAACACGAGGCTTTATATATATGTGTGTACCTCGCCGGATCCTGTCGAGGGGCCATCATTATTGTTGTTATTTGTTTGCCCTTCGTCCATCTGGTCTTCCCCTTGGTACATTAGGTTTTCCTCTAGTCCATCACCGGATGGATTCACATATGAGGATATCTCTTCCTCGAGCAAAATATCTTCGCCGGTAGTAATATTAAGAGGAGTTTCACCTCTTATCATGCCCTGAATAAAACTTTCACCGATGCGACCTGGATCTTTGGATGGATCCATGACTTAATTATCTATAACAAAAAGAGAGTTAAACATGTTAGAAAAAACAATAACCCTAATAACTAAAACAAAAAAACAATAACCCTAATATTATTTGCGGTAAAACAATAATCTTAATAACTAAAACAAAAAAACCCTAATATAAAAAAACTATAAAAATCCTATAGAAAAAACTATAACAAAAAATCCTAATTATAATCCTAACTATAAAAAAACTATAGAAAAAACTATAACAAAAAACCCTAATAATCCTAATTATAATAATCCTAACTATAAAAAAACTATAAAAACTATAGAAAAAACTAAAAAACTATAACAAAAAACCCTAATAATCCTAATTATAATAATCCTATTTATAATGATCCTAACTATAAACAACTATAGAAAAACTATAATGCAGTGTTTGGATGTAAGAATTCGGTCATGGAATCGTGCATCTGGAATTTAGCGGCCCAATTCGCCTGTTTGGATGCGCTAGGAATTTCACGCTAGAAACGGAGCCTAATTCCAAGCCAACCACCCGCGCGTGTACGCTCCGTGTCGATAATTTCCGAGCTCACGACCACGGAATCGCTTGGAAACAAGTCCCTGGCCACCCGCGTAGCCCTTCGTCGCGAGGGAAACATGAACACATTCATTCTTGGTTCCTGCCGACGGGAGACGACCTGCGATCTGAAGGTACCCGGCGGCGCCGCAAACAGTGAGCCCCTCCCTGCACTCATCTTCTTCTTCCCTCCCTGCCCTCCTCTCCCCATCCCTATCCCCAACCTCCTCCAAAGCCTGCAACTCTGGCGGTCGTCGTCCCGTCCGCGAGATCGCCACTAATCCTAGATGCGACCAGGCTGGAGGAGGAACGACGGCGGCGGGAGGGATAACTGGTGGTGGTAGGGGAACGGCAGCCTCTCCCTGGCCTCCCCAATCTGACCTCTTCCATGGCCCTCCACTTCCCATTGCACAACCTGTGCCTCCTGCTCCCGATGCCTCCCGATTGATAATGTTCTGGAAATTCTCCGTTGCTAATTTGTGTTGGTTGTGAACTGTAGGTCCCTGGAGAATTAGTAGCTGAGTCCAACTGAAAAATAGTATGTGTTGTTTGCTACTCTGTGTTGTTTATGAACTTTAGGTCCCTGGAAAATTAGTAGCTGACTCGCGTTGTTTGCTACTATGTGTTGTTGTTTGTGAACAGCAAGGTCACTTGAGAATTAATCTGTGCTGCTAATGTGTGTTGTTTGTGAAATATAATACTCCCTCCGTCCCATAATAACTGACGCGGGTCATGTTTAAATTATAAATTGCAAATAAACCCACAGAAATTTAAATCATCACAAATTTAGCTGGAATCAAGATTCAAAATTCCGGCCGCGATCAACACCGGCCGAGATCCCCGTCTGTCCGCCCGTGATCTGCGCGATCAGCGCACGATCCCCGTCCTCCTACCCGCAATCAGTGATCCGCCCGCGATCAGCGTATGCCCGTGATCCGTCCGTGAATAGCGCAACCACGAGCAGGAGCTCTGCCTGTGATCCGGCCGGGCAGCCATGATCAGCCCCTGTACCGCCGCCGTACACAACGCCGTGCAGGAGCTTGACGGAGGCGACTCGACCTCGACGGAGGCCTCCGCAGCTCCCTCGCCGCCGCAGCTCTGCTGGGGAAGGACGTCGTCTTCATCCTGCTTCGGCTTACTAACAGATCAACCACGAGCCGGAGCTCTGCGCGAGATCCAGCTGGACAGCCGTCATCAGCTCCTGCTCGCCGCCGTCCGCAACGCTGCGCTCGAGCTCGACGGAGGCCTCCGCAGCTCCCTTGCCGCCTCCGCTCCACAGCCCCGCCGGGGAAGGACGTCATCTTCTTCCTGCTCCGGCTCGCGAACAGATCAACCACGATCAGGAGCTCCACCCGCGATCCAGCCAGACAACTGCCGTCCGCAACGACGCGCCGCAGCTCCCTCGTCGTCGCTCGTGGCTGCTCCACCGAGGAAGGATGCCGTCTTTTTCCTGCTCTGGCTCACCTCCGACCTCTCCGACCGCCCACGGCCGAGCCTCCAGCACCACAAGGAACAAAGCATTGCCCTTCTTGAGATTGTCTTGCCTCCCTGTGCCGTTTGATTCTCTCCCAGAACCTGCATCATTACAAACATCAAAGGATTCAGTATCATCTCCATCTGAAGGCACATTTGAACTTGGAGCAGAAAAACTTATCTATTGGATCAGTTGCAAATCTTGTTAGTACCTCCGGAGCATAGATGCTGCAAAAATCTGCCCAATCATTTGTAACAGCCTACAGCAAATGCCTCTCCTGTTCAGATATGGTTTCAAAAGGCTGTGAGAAAAGAACACATTACAAAACCAACGGAAATTTGTTTTAAGATGAACATGCACTGGAGGGGACATTTTCAGATCCAATACCTCTCCTGTTCAGGAACCCTCAGAGCCAAATCTTCATCTTCTAGTAATAACACCATAACAGAAATCCGGCAAACTTTCATTCAAAGAAGAAGCTGAGATAGTTAGGTAGTAGGAGCAGTACTAGCGACTAAGAACACATGATACTAGATGGTTCATGTTTTACAGGAGATTACTTGTGCATGATTTATACATGGCATGCTTGGAATACAGTCATACATATGCTGAATTTCAAGGTCAGGTAGCACTGGATATGCCATATAAAAGCAAAATCAATAAAAAATGTTATTCTCTAGGTATTCATGCTAAGACAATTAGGTTCCAGTTGCAACAGGATATGTTGCAACAACATAAACATGATCCTTTGAACCAAGCATAAACACAGAAAAATGGTAAGTGGCAAGTACTCAGTAAACCGGGTTCTATTGGGTTAAACCGAAGGAAGACTATAAGTTGCAGATTTTGTTTAGCTGAATCATTATACTAGTTGCAGCTATCGACATCTTTAATCGAAAGCCGCTCCAACAGTAGTGTACAACAGGGACCCTTGGCTACTTGGTTGAGTTAAATGCAAAGTTTAAATCTAACTACCAAGAAAGCAAATATGAAAGAATTAGCCACATATGATAAATAGTTGCGGCAGAGAGACGGAACCAAGAAGCTAAAGAGATAAGAGAATAACATTTGTGAAGAAAGGCAACCTACCAGCTTTTCCAATAGATGTAGGTTCGGCTCCAACTCAGCCTTCATTAGACTAATGAAAGAGTAATTGTCATCATTGTAGACATGCATCAACACATCCTTGAAACTCAGCTAAGCAATGTTCTGACATGCATCATACACGGTACGGTAGAAAACCAATATCAGTCAATAAGCATGTAAAGCTGGAACAAAGAGGGGAACACAACTTCCCTAGTTTAACGTATTCAAGCAAGAATCAAACCTTTTACCTAGTAAGAAGTTTCCACATCTTAAAAAGGAAATCAGCATAGGGTCGAGACCAAATGAAATCAACCTGCAAGCTGTGCCTAAATTCCTGAACAAAAATTTAACATTATAAAGCACCATCATAATTTGCAGAGCCGACTAAGTTAACATGTGATGGAAGGGAATTAGAATGCAGCCTGAGTTAACTACAGTATTGTAAATATTGGGATGTACTACTGCAATCTTCCAACCAACAAGGCAAAATTAGGAGCAGTACTGCTATTTTCAGTATCAAAGAAACTTCTAACCAGCACAAAAAAAATTAGGAACCAAAACTACAAAACAAAGCAGACTGAATTTTCCAACTCAACGTTTCGTAGAAAAACATCCATGTCAGATACCAATTCTTTGCTCCATGAACAACATTCAGACATTACAAACATAGGGGGCAAAACTATGAACTAGAATAAGATAGGAACATTACAAACATGGGCAGTTCCATACATAAGTGTGCTTTCCTATTCTGACATCATATCATGTGATGTGTCTCCTGATAGCATAAATCGTGAATTGTAATTCCTTTTTGGGATTAATATCATGCGATGTGTCCTCTAATGCCATAAATTTCATCAATTCCTTGGCCATAAATCGACCAACTTACAGCAGTAAACATCTGTAAATTAAATCTAACTTGATAACTGAATTCATCAAGAATTTGTGACCACAACTTTTATCACGAGCTGGAAGAGAAAGGGGAAGAGGGGAGGAGTGGTACTCACGAGCTAGGCGTAGATGGCATCGCCGATTGCAACAACAGGCAGGAGAGAAAGCGGCGGCGGCAGCAACAGGCGACACGGAGAAGGATGAGAAGTAGGGGTGGGAGAAGACCGGCGAGTACCTCCTCCTCGCCTTCGTCCCCGGCTCCAACGAGCGCGATAAAGTAGCTGATGTAAGCTGCACTGGCCGGATCCCGTGGAGAAGCGGCGAAAGCACGATTTTTTAGGTACGCCGCTAGGGTTCGCGGGCGAGGGCGAGGGCATGGTGGCCGGCGAGGGCGGGCGGCACGCACGAGGGCGTGGTGTCTGTCGAGGGAGAGGCGGCAAGGATGTCGGCGAGGAGGAGAAGTGGACGGGACGGCGAGGACGGCGGTGAGGAAGAGGCGTGGGGGTCGGAGACGGGGAAGAAGGGGAATGCGAGTATGAGTGGGGGATGGAAATCTTCAGGTGAAAAAGTATATGGTGTTTTTTGCAAAACAGCCGGCGTGTCAGTTATTCTGGGACGGAGGGAGTATATAAACATCAGATACACATATATTAGACACGTTTATACTGTTAAAACTCAAAAAAACATTCGATTCCAATTCCATGGTTGTACATCCAAACGGATTCGGAATTGGGTCATATTCTTCGATTCCAACAGCAAATTTTATGCATATCCAAACAACGGAATAGAAAATAGAGACCATTTCCTTTCTATCTTGGATTTGGAATTTCCACTCCAATTCATTTCCGAGCTAAAATTCCTACATCCAAACATAGGGTAACAAAATAATTATAATTAATCCTAACACTCTAGCTAATTATAATTAAAATAATTATAATTAATCCTAATTCTAGCTAGAAAAAACTATAACAAAAATTATAATTAATCCTAACCCTAGCTAACAATATAATCCTAATCCTTATAACAAAAACTATAATTCTAAATAACAAAAACTATAATCCTAACCCTAGCTAACTAATAATTACAAAAAAAAACACTCGCCGCCCGTATCCTTCCCTCGAGCACACCGATCGAAGCCGGCGGCAGCACGTGCCGGCGCGCGGCGGGGCGACGCGCGGCAGCACGAGAGAAGGCTAGCGGCGAGGCGACGCGCGGTAGAGCGGCGGCAAGCCGGAGCACGCACGACGGAGCGACACGGCGGCGAAGGACAACACCTCCCCTGCGTGTTTGTCTTCGTTTGTGCGTGCGTGCTTCGTCTTCGTCGAGGAATGCCAAGTGTTGGGCAGCACCTCCTGGCGCGCAGAATATATAGGGACCCTCCCTTTAGTCGCGGGTTAAGCCACGGCCCGAGGCTAAAGGGTTTTTTCGGCCGCTTCGTTTTCGCGCGCGCAGGCACCCTTTAGTCCTGGGTACAGCCACGACCCGCGACTAATTATTTTTTTGTAATTTTTCTTTTTTTAATTCAAATCAATATAAAACTTTGGAAAATCATATCTTTTATTGTAAAAATCCAAATAAAACAAATAATATGTCTATTACTATCAGAAAAAATATAAAGAATCTTAATAGTTAATAGTCTGCTGCCCAGGGGGATAGCTGCCCCCAGGGGCGGACCAAGAAATGGGCTAAGCCCCGGGCTGGCCCTTGTGTTTAGACATTTATTTACTTTTTTTATATATTTTTTTTCATTTTTCAAAGAAAATCTAGTGTAGTTTTGGCCCTAAGACCAGGGCTGCAGCACAGGCTGCCCTGGGTGCAGGTCCGCCCCTGGCTGCCCCCCTCCTGGATGCACGCCATGTCATGCGCTGAGATACGTGCGTAGTAACCTTAAGATAAGAAGTATCATTAAGCAGTCTGTAATAAATCTGACAGGACACAGTAAAAATATTTTTAAAAGCTGACACGATACAGAGGAGAAAACATCTCCTCAATATATGTGTACTTTGTTTAGTTTTGATTCATATGAACTGATACGCAGTTGCATGTTTTTGTTTTTCGTAAGCATGCATGGCAGAAAGCAGCTAGTGCTATTACATAATTTTGTCTGGAAGCATATATACTGGCTGGAATGGAAACTCGCATGTACCAAGCAAATCATCGGTCTTCCGATAATCTAGTAAATATACATCCGAAGGCGATCTGAAGTAAGGCCTTCTAACGTAAGGCTGTCTACATATGCTTATTACATGCTTGAGCTAGCTAGCGCTACGTACTATCAGTCGTCTTTTCATCCAGCGACGCAGAGTCGGTATAATAAAGTCTTGAACATAGCGAAATAATTCAGACACGGTATTCCACGCACTGCAGGGACGTATGGACCAATAAGATATGTGCATGCAGAGCACTGACAAGCCTGCCAGTAGAGAGGACTGCTTAATCAGCCATTAACACCACTCCATTGACACCATGTTATTTGACAGCCTAGTGGTTGTAAAGATCTTGGCACAAATCGTACGGTGCTGCTTGGGGGGGCAGCTATCCCCTGGGCAGCAGCAGTAAATCCATAAGTAGTAAATAATAGGTTAATAGTCTGCTGTCCAGGGGATAGCTGCCCCCCTCCTGGATGCACGCCATGTCATGTGCTGAGATACGTGCGTAGTAACCTTAAGATAAAAAGTATCATTAAGCAGTCTGTAATAAAGCTGATAGGACATAGTAAAAATATTTTCAAAAGCTGACACGGTACATAGGAGAAAACATCTCCTCAATATATGTGTACTTTGTTTAGTTTTGATTCATATGGACTCAGTTGCAGGTTTTTGTTTTTTGTAAGCATGCATGGCCAGCGCATGCATGGCATAAAGCAGCTAGTGCTATTACATAATTTTGTCTGAAAGCATATGTACTGGCTGGAATGAAAACTCGCATGTACCAAGCAAATCATCGGTCTTCCGATAATCCAGTAAATATACATCCGAAGGCGATCTGAAGTAAGGCCTTCTAACATAAGGCTGCCTACATATGCTTATTACATGCTTGAGCTAGCTAGCGCTACGTACTATCAGTCGTCTTTTCATCCAGCGGCGCAGAGTCGGTATAATAAAGTCTTAAACATAGCGAAATAATTCAGACACGGTACTCCATGCACTGCAGGGACGCATGGACCAATAAGATATGTGCATGCAGAGCACTGACAATCCTGCCAGTAGAGAGGACTGCTTAATCAGCCATTAACACCACTCCATTGACACCATGTTATTTGACAGCCTAGTGGTTGTGAAGATCTTGGCACAAATCGTACGGTGCTGCTTGGGGGGGCAGCTATCCCCTAGGCAGCAAATCCACACTCAATCTTAATATAATATCCATTTATCTTTTTGCATCATTATAAATTATTTCATTTGTAAATTTTTTTTAGTTCAAATCAAATATAAAACTTTGAAAAATCATATCTTTTATTGTAAAAATCCAAATAAAACAAATAATATGTCTATTATTATCAGAAAAATATAAAAAATCTTAATATAATATCCATTTATCTGTTTGCATCATTTATAAATTATTTCATTTGTAAATTTCTTTTTTAATTCAAATCAGATATAAAACTTTGGAAAATTATATCTTTTATTGTAAAAATCCAAATAAAACAAATAATACGTCTATTATTATCAGAAAAATATAAATAATCTTAATAAACAAATAATAGGCGGATGGATCCCCAGTGGGATCCCGACAACTAAGACACCTGGAATGCCTTCTTCGCTAATAGGCGGAAAAGGGAGCTCGCCAGGTACGAGAGTGATGGCCCGCCCCGGTGAACCACAACGAAGCCGGCCGTCGTCTGTGGTGGGCGAACCGTACTATCATTAGAGTGATGCGCTACATCGCCGGGGGAGACCATCCTCGCCTGCGGTGCCCACAAGTCCACCCGCCACAGAGCCACAAGAAGGCCCCACCCCCGCCCGGCGGTAGCGGCATCGTCTTCCAGGATACCCCTCCCTCGCCCGTCATGAATCCGAGGCCGGAATGGCCCGTATATGCCATGGCTGGGCTAAGGATCCCCGGAGTGGCAGGTGACGATGACGATGATGATGACGATGACGAAGAAGACCCTGAAGCTGCGTACTATAGGACTAGGCATGATTATGACTAAAGGGGGTGGCTTTAGTCCTGAGTGTTAGCTAGTCCCGGTTTGTCCCGGTTTCTAATATTAATAAATGTCTTGAGTGTTACCTAAATATGAAGATGTTGTATTTAGAGGAAAAGGCCTATAAATAGAGTAGGCTGGATCGAGCAGCCTATAAATAGAGGGAAATGCCTATAAAGAGAGGGTTCATCTTTAGTACTGGTTGGAGAAACAAACCGCGACTGAAGGGATTGCGCCCGACTGGGCCAGACAACACTAATAATAGGGTGAGTGTCGACATTATGTCGTGCGGCTTGTACCTTGTCCCGGATGGTGTCACCAGCCGGGACTAAAGATGAACCTTTAGTCCCGGTTGGAGACATCAACCGGGAGAAAACATGAGTCAGCACTAATAATAGGGGTGAGTGTCGACAGTATGTCGTGAGTGTTGACATTATGCTGAGCTGCTTGTACTATAAATAGGCATCCTTGTGAGTCCAGTCCTCCAGCCAGTTTGAGACATCTCCAAGATGGTTTTCGAGAGCAGGGACACCACTATGGCCAGTTTCAGGGAGATGCCGCCGGAGCCCAGTCCTCCGGCATCTCCAAGAAACTGGTCATAGAGGCACTTGTTGGAATTATGCCCTAGAGGCAATAATAAAGATGTTATTATTATAATTCTTGTTCATGATAAAGTTTATATTCTATGCTAGAATTGTATTAAGCGGAAACATTAATACTTGTGTGGTTTGTAAACAACACCATGTCCCTAGTACGCCTCTATGGACTAGCTCATTGATTAATGATGGTTAAGGTTTCCTAACCATGGACATGAGTTGTCGATTAATAATGAGATCATATCATTGGGAGAATGATGTGATGGACAGACCCAAACTAAGCGAAGCAATTAGATCGTGTTCATCTTTGCAAAGCTTTTCTTATGTCAAATATTGTATTCCTTAGACCATGAGATAATACAACTCCCTGGTATCGGAAGAAAGCTTTGAGGTCATCAAACGTCATCCTATGAGAGGGTGATCATAAAGGTGTCTCTCAGGTGATCGTAAAGTGCCTGTTGGGTTGTATGTATCGAGATGGGATTTGTCCCTCCCAAGTCGGAGAGATATACTTCGGGCCCACTCGGTAATCGATATCAACACCGCTTGCAAGCATGTGGTTAAGGAGTTAATCACAAAGTGATATCGGATTACGGAACGAGTAAAGTACTTGCTGTGAACGAGATTGAACTAGGTATGACGGTACCGACGATCGAATCTCGGGCAAGTAAATATCGCGAGACGAAGGGAATATATATGGGATTGATTGAATCCTGGCATCGTGGTTCATCTGATATGATCATCGATGAATGTGTGGGAGTCAATATGGGTTTCCAGACCCCGCTGTTGATTATTGATAGAAGATCATGTCTGCATATTCTCGAACCCGAAGGGTCACACACTTAACGTGTCTCGACGCTAGGATAGATTGGATATTTGGTTTATGAGTTTTTGTTTGGAGTCTCGGATGGGATCCGGGACATCACGAGAGGTTCCGGAATGGTCCGGAGAATAAGATTCATATAAGGCAGTGCAGTTTTTGGAGTTCGGAATTGTTCCGGGTTAATCGGTATTGTACCGGAAGCTTCTAGAACCTTCCGGAGGGGACCAACGTGGCCCCACCTTCCGGGAGGGGGCATGGGACTATGAGGGAGTTCCCTGGCCGCATTGGGCCAGGGGCACAAGGCCCCATAGGGCCCAACCGGCCAGCAAGGGTAAAACCCTAGATAGAGCTTCTAGAAGGGGGGGTTTCCTTGCCCCCCACTCTTCCTCCTTTGGCCGCCGGCCTTGGCTTGGGGGAGGGGCTAGGGCTGCCGCCCACCCCTCTATATAAAGAGGGCTGGGGGCGCACCACCCCTACACACCTTCCCCTCAAGCCATTCGCCCTGCTGCCCTCGTCTCTCTCTCCCTCCCGACTGCGTGTAGGCGAAGCCCTGCTGCAGAAACTCTCCACCAATTGCACCGCGTCGTCGCGTTGTAGATCCAATCCATCTCTCCACCATACTTGCTGGACCAAGGAAGGAGGAGACGTCGAGGTGCCGCACGTGTGCATCTCACGGAGGTATCGCCACTTGTGGTGCTAGATCGGATCGCGAGGAGGAGAAGCGAGTACGACTACATCACCCACGTTCCGACGAACGTTCCGCTGTGCGAATCTTCAAGGGTATGAAGATCTAATCCAATCTCTCTCGTTGTTTGCATCTCCTAGATTAGATCTTGGCTTCCCTCTGTTCGCAACCGTAGAAAATTTTGATTTACTATGCCGCGAAACCCTTCAGTGGTATCAGAGCTAGATCTATGCGTAGATGTGATTCACGAGTAGAACGCAACATGGTTGTTGCGGGCGTTGATGTTTTCTGTTGCAAGCCTCTTGTTTGTGTTCTTCTTATGACGCGGGATAGTGAGATTGAAGCGGTCCAGGCCAACCTTACGCTACGTCGTTCGCGAGACCAGCTCCGCACTTGACGTGTGGCTTGTTCCACACATGCGGCTAGTAGATGCCTGTTTCTCTCACTATAGTTGTCATGGGTTTAACACCGGAGTTTGGCAACCATAATATCACCGTTGTGGCTTTCCGTAGGTAAGAATCGTTCTTAGCTTGCTACTCCCATAAGCCACGTAAAACATGCAACAACAAAGTAGAGCCGTCTAACTTGTTTTTGCAGGGAGTGTTTTTTGTGATATGGTATGGCCCAAGATGTGATGTGTATAATGTATGCAATGATCATGTTTTGTAATGTTTCACGACTTGCATGTCGATGAGTACACAACCGGCAGGAGCCATATGGTTGTCTTTATAATTGTGTATGACCTGTGTGTCAACTTCTTATACGCCATGTAATAGTTTCACTTTATCGCTAAGTAGTTAGCAATAGTTGTAGTTGCTATTCGTGGTGGAGGCAATCATGGTGGAGTGATGGAGATCATGCAGGCACGCACAAGATGGAGATCATTGCGCGAAGATTGGCTATACCATGTCACATAAAGTTATATGCATGTGATGTTTATCCTTTTATGTATCTTATTATGCTTAGATCGCGACGGTAGCATTATAAGATGATTCCTCACTTAAAGATCAAGATAAAAACTATGTTCTCCCCAGGTATGCACCGTTGCGAAAGTTCGTCGTGTCCAATCATCACGTGATGATCGGGTGCTATAGACTCTACGCTCACATACAACGGGTGCAAGCCAGTTTTGCACACGCGGAAATACTTGGGTCTAACTTGACGAGCCTAACATGTACAGACATGGCCTCGGAACACATGAACCGAAAGGTTAAGCATGAGTCATATGAATGATATGATCGACACTTCGTTGTCCACCATTGAAACCACATCTCTTCTCGTGAAGATCGGATTAGGTGTGGTGAATTTGGATCGTGTTCACTAAACAACTTGAGGGATGTTGAATTTAGTGGGAGTTCATCTAGTAATTTGATTAAAAGTTGAACTAGTTATCATGAACATAGTCTAATTTGTACTTGCAAATATTGTAGATCACATGGCTAAGTCCAACTTCAACTTCAATGTTTTTTTGCTGAGAAAGAAAAGCTTAAGAACAATGGGTCTAACTTCACCAATTGGTTCCGCAATCTGAGAATCATTCTCTCTAGCGGTCAAAAGGACTATGTCCTTGAGAAAGCGTTAGGTGACGCCCCTGCTGCAACTGCGCCGGCTGATGAGAAAGCTGTCTATCAGTCGCGCAAAGATGATTATGGTGTGATTAAGAGCACCATGTTGTTTGCTATGGAATCGGACCTTCAAAATCGTTTTGAAGACTATCCCGGGCCCTTTGAGATTCTCGAGGAGCTGAAAACCATGTTTCAGACTCAGGCCCGTTCTGAGAGATATGAGATCTCTGAGAAGTTCTTTAACTGCAAGATGGAGGAAGGGAGTTCCGTTAGTGAGCACGCCATTAAGATGTCGGGCTACACTCAACGCCTTGAGCAACTGGACTACAAGATTCCAGAGGAACTCAAGATTGACAGGGTTCTGCAATCACTCCCTCCTAGCTACAAAAGTTTTGTAGTTACTCATAATCAGATTGGTTCCACTGATACGATCACCGAGCTCTTCTCAAAGCTAAAGGCTACGGAGGTGGACATCAAGAAGGATAATCATGTGTTGATGGTCAACAAGCCCTCCTTTAAGAAAGGTAAGGGTGCAAAGAATCCCTTCAAGAAAGGCGACGGCAAGCGCGTTGCCCCTGCTGAGAAGAAGCTCAAGTCTAGTCCTAAGCCGGACACTGAGTGCTTCTATTGCAAGGACAAGGGTCACTGGAAGCGCAACTGTCCGAAATACTTAGCGGACAAGAAGGCTGGCACCATCAAAGGTATATTTGATATACATGTTATTGATGTTTTCCTTACTAGCCCTCGTTGTAGTGCGTGGGTATTTGATACTGGTTCAGTTGCTAATATTTGTAACTCGAAACAGGAGCTACGGAATAGACGGCGGCTTGCGAGGGATGAGGTGACGATGCGCGTTGGCAACGGATCAAGAGTTGATGTGATGGTCGTCGGCACGCTCTCCTTAGTTTTACCTTCGGGATTAGTTTTAAACCTTAATAAATGCTATTATGTGCCTGCGTTGAGCATGAACATTATTTCTGGATCGTGTTTATTGCAAGATGGTTATTCATTTAAATCGGAGAATAATGGTTGTTCTATTTATATGAGTAACATCTTTTATGGTCATGCACCTCTTGTGAATGGTTTATTTCTTCTAAATCTCGAAAGGGATGAAACACACATCCATAACATTGAGGCTAAGAGATGCAAAGTAGATAGTGATAATACTACTTATTTGTGGCACTGTCGTCTAGGTCATATTGGAGTAAAGCGCATGAAGAAACTCCATTCTGATGGACTTTTGGAGTCTCTTGATTTTGAATCATTTGACACATGCGAACCATGCCTCATGGGCAAGATGATCAAAACCCTGTTCTCCGGAATGATGGAGCGAGCAACGGACTTGTTGGAAATCATACATACCGATGTATGCGGACCGATGAGTGTTTCGACGCGCGGTGGATATCGCTATTTTCTCACTTTTACCGATGACTTAAGTAGATATGGGTATATCTATTTAATGAAACATAAATCTGAAACATTTGAAAAGTTCAAGGAATTTGAGAATGAAGTGGAGAACCATCGTAACAGAAAGATTAAGTTTCTACGATCCGATCGTGGGGGCGAATATTTGAGTTATGATTTTCTCACGCATCTTAAAGCAAGCGGAATTGTTTCGCAACTCACGCCACCCGGAACACCACAGCGCAATGGTGTGTCTGAACGCCGGAATCGAACTCTATTAGATATGGTCCGATCGATGATGTCTCTTACTGATTTGCCGTTATCATTTTGGGGTTATGCATTAGAAACCGCTGCATTCACTTTAAATAGGGCTCCAGCTAAATCCGTTGAGACGACACCGTATGAACTGTGGTTTGGCGCTAAACCTAAGTTGTCGTTTCTTAAAGTTTGGGGATGCGAAGCTTACGTCAAGAAGTTGATGCCGGACAAGCTCGAACCCAAAACGGAGAAATGCGTCTTCATAGGATACCCTAAGGAAACTATTGGGTATACCTTCTATCACAGAACCGAAGGCAAAGTGTTTGTCACAAAGAACGGATCCTTTCTTGAGAAGGAGTTTCTCTCGAAAGAAGTGAGTGGGAAGAAAGTAGAGCTAGACGAGGTTGTTGAACCTTCTCTTGAGTTGGAGTGTAGCGCAGCACCTGAAATTGTTCCAGTGCCGCCTGCACCAACAATAGAGGAAGCTAATGACAAGGATCATGAAGCTTCGGCCGATGCTACTACTGAACGTCGCAGGTCGACAAGGTCGCGTGCCCCTCCTGAGTGGTACGGCAACCCTTTCTTGACTGTCTTGTTGGTAGAAGACAGTGAACCTATGAACTATGAGGAAGCGATGATGAGCCCAGACTCTGAGAAATGGCTAGAAGCCATGAAATCCGAATTGGGATCCATGAGCGAAACCCAAGTATGGACTTTGGTGGACCCTCCTAGCGACCGAAAGGCCGTTGAGTGCAAATGGATCTTCAAGAAGAAAACGGACGCGGATGGTAATGTTACCGTCTATAAAGCACGACTTGTCGCGAAAGGTTTTCGACAAGTTCAAGGTGTTGACTACGATGAGACTTTCTCTCCCGTAGGGATGTTTAAGTCCATTCGGATTTTATTAGCAATTGCTGCGTTTCATGATTATGAAATATGGCAGATGGATGTCAAGACTGCGTTCCTCAATGGCAACATTGATGAAGAGTTGTATATGATGCAACCCGAAGGTTTTGTCGATCCTAAGGATGCTGATAAAGTGTGCAAACTTAAGCGTTCCATTTATGGACTAAAGCAAGCATCTCGGAGTTGGAACCTTTGTTTTGATCAAGTGATCAAGAGCTTTGGATTTGTTCCAAATTGCTACGAAGCTTGTATCTACAAGAAAGTGAGTGGGAGCTCGGTGACATTTCTAGGACTATATGTGGATGACATATTGATTATTGGAAATGACATTAACATGCTTAACGATGTGAAGAGTTATTTGAACAAGTGTTTTTCAATGAAAGACCTAGGTGAAGCTGCTTATATATTGGGCATTAAAATCTATAGAGATAGACAAAGACGCCTGATAGCTTTAAGCCAGAGTACATACCTAGACAAAGTTCTGAAAAGGTTCAGAATGGATAAGGCAAAGAAAGGTTCAGTGCTTATGTTTTCAGGTAAGATATTGAGCAAGGCTCAGTGTCCAGCTACGGTAAATGATAGAGAAGCTATGAGCAAAGTGCCATATGCCTCGGCCATAGGTTCTATCATGTATGCCATGCTGTGTACTAGACCGGATGTGTCCAATGCTCTTAGTTTGACGAGCAGATATCAAAGTGATCCAGGAGTGGAACACTGGACAGCCGTGAAGAACATCCTAAAGTACCTAAATAGGACTAAAGAAATGTTCTTAGTCTATGGGGGTGATGAAAAACTCGTCGTAAAAGGTTACGTCGATGCAAGTTTCGACACCGACAAGGATGATTCTAAATCTCAGACAGGATACGTGTATATTTTGAATGGAGGAGCTGTGAGCTGGAGAAGCTGCAAGCAAAGCGTGATCGCGGGATCTACAGTAGAAGCGGAATACATGGCTACTACAGAAGCGTCAAGTGAAGGAGTTTGGATCAGAAACTTCATCACTGAGCTTGGCGTGGTTCCAAGTGCATTAGACCCACTTGAGATATTGTGTGACAACACTGGCGCCATAGCACTCGCTAAGGAACCAAGATATCATCCAAAGACCAAGCATATCAACCGCAAGTTTCATATAATCCGAGATTATATAGCAGATGGAGATCTGAAGATTAGCAAAGTACATACAGATCTGAATGTCGCAGATCCATTGACTAAACCTCTTCCACGTGTAAAACATGATCAGCACCTCAGTGCCATGGGTGTGAGATTGTTGCCAAATGTAAACTAGATTATTGACTCTAGTGCAAGTGGGAGACTGTTGGAATTATGCCCTAGAGGCAATAATAAAGATGTTATTATTATAATTCTTGTTCATGATAAAGTTTATATTCCATGCTAGAATTGTATTAAGCGGAAACATTAATACTTGTGTCGTTTGTAAACAACACCGTGTCCCTAGTACGCCTCTATGGACTAGCTCATTGATTAATGATGGTTAACGTTTCCTAACCATGGACATGAGTTGTCGATTAATAATGAGATCATATCATTGGGAGAATGATGTGATGGACATACCCAAACTAAGCGAAGCAATTAGATCGTGTCATCGTGTTCATCTTTGCGAAGCTTTTCTTATGTGAAATATTGTATTCCTTAGACCATGAGATAATACAACTCCCTGGTATCGGAAGAAATTTTTGAGGTCATCAAACGTCATCCTATGAGAGGGTGATCATAAAGGTGTCTCTCAGGTGATCGGAAAGTGCCCGTTGGGTTGTATGTATCGAGATGGGATTTGTCCCTCCCAAGTCGGAGAGATATACTTCGGGCCCACTCGGTAATCGATATCAACACCGCTTGCAAGAATGTGGTTAAGGAGTTAATCACAAAGTGATATCGGATTACGGAATGAGTAAAGTACTTGCTGTGAACGAGATTGAACTAGGTATGACGGTATCGATGATCGAATCTTGGGCAAGTAAAATATCGCGAGACGAAGGGAATATATATATGGGATTGATTGAATCCTGGCATCGTGGTTCATCCGATATGATCATCGATGAATGTGTGGGAGTCAATATGGGTTTCCAGACCCCGCTGTTGATTATTGATAGAAGATCATGTCTGCATATTCTCGAACCCGAAGGGTCACACACTTAACGTGTCTTGACGCTAGGATAGATTGGATATTTGGTTTATGAGTTTTTGTTCGGAGTCTCGGATGGGATCCGGGACATCACGAGAGGTTCCGGAACGGTCTGGAGAATAAGATTCCTATAAGGCAGTGCAGTTTTTGGAGTTCGGAATTGTTCCGGGTTAATCGGTATTGTACCAGAAGCTTCTAGAACCTTCCGGAGGGGACCAACGTGGCCCCACCTTCCGGGAGGGGGCATGGGCCTATGAGGGAGTACCCTGGCCGCATTGGGCCAGGGGCACAAGGCCCCATAGGGCCCAACCGGCCAGCAAGGGTAAAACCCTAGATAGAGCTTCTAGAAGGGGGGGTCCTTGCCCCCCACTCTTCCTCCTTTGGCCGCCGGCCTTGGCTTGGGGGAGGGGCTAGGGCTGCCGCCCACCCCTCTATATAAAGAGGGCTGGGGGCGCACCACCCCTACACACCTTCCCCTCAAGCCAGTCGCCCTGCTGCCCTCCTCTCTCTCTCCCCCTCCCGACTGCGTGTAGGCGAAGCCCTGCTGCAGAAACTCTCCACCAATTGCACCGCGTCGTCGCGTTGTAGATCCAACCCATCTCTCCACCATACTTGCGGGACCAAGGAAGGAGGAGACGTCGAGGTGCCGCACGTGTGCATCTCACGGAGGCATCGCCACTTGTGGTGCTAGATCGGATCAGATCGCGAGGAGGAGAAGCGAGTACGACTACATCACCCACGTTCCGACGAACGTTCCGCTGTGCGAATCTTCAAGGGTATGAAGATCTAATCCAATCTCTCTTGTTGTTTGCATCTCCTAGATTAGATCTTGGCTTCCCTCTGTTCGCAACCGTAGAAAATTTTGATTTACTATGCCGCGAAACCCTTCAGCACTCCCTAATATGTGAAATTAGTTAGCTCCCAGGCGTATTGATCTAGTTAGAGAAGTTACAAGATGCAAGATGGTTTTCGAGAGCAGGGACACCACTACGGCCAGTTTCAGGGAGATGCCGACGGAGCCCAGTCCTCCGGCATCTCCGAGAAACTGGTCATAGAGGCACTCCCTAATATGTGACTTCACGTGTTGGAGATCAGATCTTAATGGTAAGTATGAATCGGTACTAAAGGCCCTCCTTTAGTCCCGGTCCAGCCACAAAACGGGACTAACACACTCAAGATTGTTTGCAGACAACACTATAAAAATGGACACATGCATGGAACATGTTCACTCATAAAATGTTACAATTATTACATATCATTTCTTCGCGTGTGTTCCTTTCTGATCCTGTCGTATCCATGGAGCATCTTCATTCATTAACATGATGCTTGGGTCATCCTTCACCGCGAAGGGCGGAATTTCATGAAACTTATCACAATCTTCTGACATGTCTGTCTTGTCCTTCACTCCCACGATGTTTCTTTTTCCTGAAAGAACTATGTGGCGCTTTGGCTCATCGTCTGATGTATTCTTTTTCTTATTTTTTCGTTTTCTAGGTTTGGTAGACATGTCCTTCACATAGAAAACCTGGGCCACATCATTGGCTAGGACAAATGGTTCGTCTAAGTACCCAAGATTGTTGAGATCCAACGATGTCATTCCGTATTTCTTGTCTACCTCAACCCCTCCTCCCGTCAGCTTGACCCATTTGCACCGAAACAAGGGGACATTAAAAGTAGGCCCATAGTCAAGTTCCCATATCTCCTCTATGTAACCATAATATGTGGTCTTTGACCCATTGTTGTCTGTTGCATCAAAGCGGACACCACTGTTTTGGTTGGTGCTCTTTTTATCTTGGGCTATCGTGTAAAATGTATACCCATTTATCCCGTACCCTTGGAAAGTCGATATAGTCGAAGATGGTGACCTAGACAACAAGTATAGCTGATCTCCAAGAGTGTTGTTTTTGATGAGATGTTGCAACCAACCGCCAAAACTCTTCATGTGTTCATCTCTAATCCAAGAGTCATGCTTTCCAGGGTTGTTGGAGCGTAAGATTTACTTGTGTTCCTCGATATATGGGGCTGCCAAGATAGAATTCTGTAGAACGGTGTAATGTGCTTCGGTGTAAGAATGTCCGTCCCTACATATTATTGATTTCCTTCCTAGAGTACCCTTTCCACTCAGTCTCCCCTCATACCGCGATTGAGGAAGACCAATCGGCCTAAGGTCAGGAACGAAGTCAACACAAAATTCAATGACCTCCTCTGTTCCATAGCCCTTGGAGATGCTTCCTTCTGGCCTAGCACGGTTACGAACATATTTCTTTAAGATTCCCATGAACCTATCAAAGGGAAACATATTGTGTAGAAATACAGGACAGAGAATGGAAATCTCTTCGACTAGGTGAACCAGCAGGTGCGTCATAATATTAAAGAAGGATGGTGGGAATACCAACTCAAAACTGACAAGACATGGGACCACATCATTCTGTAACCGTGGTAGATCTTCAGGATTGATTATCTTCTGAGAGATTGCATTGATAAATGCACATAGCTTCACAATGGTTACTCGAACATTATTTGGTAGAAGCCCTCTCAATGCAATCAGAAGCATTTGCGTCATAATCACGTGACAGTCATGAGACTTTAGGTTTTGGAACTTTTTTTCTGCCATATTTATTATTCCCTTTATATTCGACGAGAAGCCAGACGGACCTTAATACTGCTTAGGCATTCAAAAAATATTTCCTTCTCTTGTTTAGTAAGAGCATAGCTGGCATGACCTTGAAACCATTCTGGATGAAGGCCATCTGGGTCTTTCATACGTTGATGGTCCTTTCGTGCTTCCGGTGTATCTTTTGTCTTACCATACACGCCCAAGAAGCCTAGCAGGTTCACGCAAAGATTCTTCGTCACATGCATCACATCGATTGCAGAGCGGACCTCTAAGAATCCAATATGGTAGCTCCCAAAATATAGATTTCTTCTTCCACATGGGTGCGTGTCCTTCAGCGTCCTTCGGAAC
Organism: Avena sativa; assembly: GCA_916181665.1. Taxonomy (NCBI): domain Eukaryota; kingdom Viridiplantae; phylum Streptophyta; class Magnoliopsida; order Poales; family Poaceae; genus Avena; species Avena sativa. The sequence goes on from OV702297.1 coordinate 414,895,331, forward strand.
AGATTTTCTGCCAGTACCCTTTCCAAACGTTACCATTTGATCCAAATCTTTGACCATATCAAATATATCAACACCAGTACGCTCCTTAGGCTTCGTCTGGTGACATGCCAGACCGTTGAAATGCTTGCCTTTCTTTCTTAAGGGATGCTTGGCAAAAAGAAATCGACGATGCTCATTGTATACATTCTTCTTACAAAGTTCCAAATATATACTTCCAGTCTCATCTAAATAGTGTGTGCATGCATTGTATCCCTTGTTTGACTGTCCTGAAAGGTTACTAAGAGCAGGCCAATCATTGATTGTTACGAAAAGCAATGCTCGGAGGTTAAATTCTTCCTGTTTGTGCTCATCCCACACGCGTATGCTAGGTTCGTGCCACAACTGTAAAAGTTCTTCCACTAATGGCCTTAGGTACACATCAATGTCGTTGTCGGATTGCTTCGGACCTTGGATCAACACTGGCATCATAATGAACTTCCGCTTCATGCACAACCAAGGAGGAAGGTTATAGATGCATAGAGTCACGGGCCAGGTGTTGTGACTGGAGCTCTGCTCCGCAAAGGGATTCATGCCATCTGTACTTAGACCAAACCTTAAACTCCTTGCGTCATCTGCAATGTCCGGGTACTTTCTATCGATTTTTTTCCATTGCGACCCATCAGCGGGGTGTCTCAACATCTCGTCTGACTTACGTTCCTCTTTATGCCATCGCAACAACTTGGCGTGCTCTTTGTTTCTGAATAAGTGTTTCAACTGTGGTATTATAGGAGCATACCACATCACCTTGGCAGGAACCCTCTTCCGGGGGGGCTCGCCCTCAACGTCACCAGGGTCATCTCGTCTAATCTTATACCGAAGTGAAGTGCATACCGGGCATGCATCCAAATTCTCATACTCCTCACCGCGGTAGAGGATGCAGTCATTAGGGCATGCATATATCTTCTGAACCTCTAAACCTAGAGGGCAGACAACCTTCTTTGCTTCGTACGTACTGGCGGGCAATACGTTATCTTTTGGAAGCATATTCTTCATCATTTTCAGCAACTTTTCAAATGAGGAGTCAGGTATAGCACACTCAGCCTTCCATCGCAGCAATTCCAGTGTACTGCCCAGCTTTTTCAGACCATTTTTGCAATTTGGGTATAACAACTTTTTGTGATCCTCTAACATATGATTGAACTTCTCCCTATCCTTTTCAGTTTCACAATCTCTTCGTGCATCGGCAATGGTTCAACCAAGATCATCAGCGGGTTCATCATGTGTCTCTTCTTCATCCTCCCCTTCAGCATCCCCCATGGAAGTATCTCCATACTCAGGGAAACCATGATAGTTGTCATCCTTCTCCTCTTCTTCATTGTCTTTCTTTATAACGCCTCTCTCTCCGTGCTTGGTCCTACAATTATAACTGGGCATGAAGCCAGACTTCAACAGGTGGCTGTGAAGGGTTTTTGAGTCAGAGTAATCCTTCTGATTCCTACATCCATTACATGGACATAATACAAAACCATTGTGCTTGTTTGCATCAGCAACACGGATGAATTCATGCACGCCATTAATGAACTCACCAGAGCGTCGGTCAGTACCATACATCCATTCCCGGACCATCTGCATTATAGTAAAAGTATATCAAAAACCATTACACAACATGATAAAATTATCACAAGTTATATTGAGAGCTTCTAGAGCATTAATTTTGAATTTTGAAAAATTTACATGCACCAATTTGTGAATTGGAGAAAACAATCAACATGATAAATGTGGAGTTTTTTATTATTGTTCTATCAGTGAAAACCTCATTCCATTCTAAGCTCTGAAACTCTAAAATTACACATTTCAATTTTCAGTAACTATGTGCCTAATCAAAATTTGTTACACATATATATCAAAATCCTTCTAGCTACTTCTAGAGCATGCATGCATTGATCCATATCTCTATACTTCTAGAGCATTATAGAGCTAAAGTAGCAATAAGAGATGAAAGAATGAAGTTCTAACCTTTTAAAGCTTTGGATTTAGGTGTTGCAAACTAAATCTTGACAAATCTTGAGAAAAAAATGGCATGAACTCTCTTGCTTCTTTGAGAAAAATGGCCACCATATGCTTTAGGGCAGCAAGATAGGAAGCAGAATATATAGTGGTGGACAACTAGTCCCGGGCCGTGATACGACCCGGGACTAATAGTCCACGAAAGGACCAGCTGACCTGCTCCAGGTTATTAGTCCCGGGTCGTATTACGTACCGGGACTAATGACCTGGTCCGGCCCGGGACTAGTGACTACGGCCGTTTCTAGCCGTTAGAGGCCTCACGGCCCGGGACTAGTGCTCCCACTAGTCGCGGGCTGTGCCAGACCGGGACGGCTGGCCTTGTTCATGTCGAACCGAAGATGGTTTTTCCAGTAGTGCTAGCTCCTTTATTTAAAAAATGTCGCCATGACCAACCAAGCATTGTGGTCTAGAGAGATGATCAAAAGCAAGAGAGAAAGGAGGCAAGGGTCATACGCACCTGCGGACCCCTCCCCTTGGGATTAGCACCTCCAAAGCAGCAAAGCATGCAACCCAAAAAAAGGCCAGACAGATAACGAAAATCAACAAATGGTGATATGATATGATACGATATCCTGGTATGCTATCGCCAGCCCCACCAGCACGGCAGCAGCGGTACCCAGCTAGCTAGCCGAGATGGCGAGATCGACGGTCTCGGCCAATGCGGCCGGTGACGGGTCAATGGCAACGACAAAGGCCAAAGCGGCTGGGCGCAAGTGTGTGTCTGTGTGCGTGCAATGCCGACATGGCAGGCGCATTTCGTCGAGCGCTTTATATCCATCCATCCATCCATGGCAGGGCCAAGCTAAAGGCGAATCTTGACGCATCTTTCCACCTGGTCCGTCGTCCGTGCATGGATCCGTGTGCTTTTCCGGCGCAACTTGACTTGACCCGTCGTCCGTTCGTCCGTCGGCTAGCGAGACGAGATGCCGTTTCGAGGCTAGGTCGAATGAATCCCACTAGCGCTGATTTGCCATTTCTCCTCCTCGACAAGCAAAGGTTTATGTGCCAGATAGCACAGACTGACGGACAGAGAGATAGATCATGGTCCGAGGGGACATGGGAACTATATGCGAAAAAAGAAGCGATCGGGTTGCCAGGTTGCTGGGCGATCGGCGCAAAGCTGCAACGGATCCTCAAAGCTAGACGTCGCTGCTGTTCTCCCATGCATGCAGCTTCGCGGCACGGGGATAGTGGGCAGTGACGATCGCGCGGGGACGACCATCTTCCTATTCTTTTCCTCCTCCAGTGGCATATGGCATGGCAGCCAAAAAATAATTAGCCAAGGATGGTGCGCGTACGTACGAAGACAAATTGTGTATTATGGTAACACTATTTTACGATTTACGGCGAAAGATTATTACCATGCATGATTTCTTACCAGTTTTCGCATTTGGCATGGTGCAATGTTTCGTACTCCTTTCGTCTCATGATAGATGTGGCAAATTTGTCTAAATTTAGATGTATGTATAAATATTAAATAATGTTTAGATACATATAAATTTAAACAAATTTTCGACATCTATTTTGAGACAAAGAGGGTATTAATAGTCTAGCTTGAATTACTCTAAGAGTTATATGCTTCAGTGTCTTAAATGAATTTTTTTAACAACGACCCCCGAAGGACCAGGAATCTGTATTATGGAACTGAGGGTGTAAAATTGAAATGAGGGACCTAAAAGATATGCAAAACACAACCGGCTCCTTCACTTTATAGCAAACTCCCTAGATAGAATTGTTAAAAAGAAATCAAGGTCAAATTTGCTGAGGCGAGAGTTAATGATGTAGCCTGACCTATGATCGTCGCCACATCAAGGTATCCAACTTATGCTAAGTCGTCATGGACTCCAAAGGTGAATCATATCCTTTATGTGAGTCCACTTTCTACCCTATTAAATGCTATACCGCTTCATACTCTGTTCCATAACTATGACAGGTTCACACCGACAAGTATGGAGATAAGAGAGGAAGCCCGGAATATCAAGCCCGACAAGACGGAGGCTTCGAAGAGGAGAAAAGCAAGTAGCAGCTGAAGCAGCACTAGAGTCTCCGGCCTCCGAACCCCGCAGTCACCAGCCTCTGAACCCCGGAATCTCAGGCCAGCATCCGGCCCAAGTTCCAGGAGCTCTAGACGTGACCCGGAGTCTCTAGATTAAGTGTTGGTCCTACGTGCCAACAACTGGGCCCTTGTCCCATGTACACCCCTTATTCCATTCCGACCTTAGTTTTATCCCCAAACTAGCCATGTTTAAGTGGTTGGCTTATATATAAAGCCCCCACCCCTCTTGTATCCTTTAGACATGGATCATAGACTAGAAACCCTAATATGGATCACTTCTAGTTATATCTCCTTCCCTTCATGAGGCAACCCTTCTATCATCACCCACCTCTTTGGACTTTGCCCATAGTGCATCCATAGCTGTACAAGATCTTTCCAAGGTGTTCTTCCCTCTCTGATTGGGATTGACGTGAGCATGTTGACCGATCTCTCCTTGTAAGGATTCTATCGGACCGGTGGCCATCGGCGGGAGCAATTATCCTTATATCATGTTCATGTGTGAGTGAGTTTTCGCCGTGTTCTCCGTGCATGTGTTCGTTGTGTGTTCATATCCTCTCCCTCCCTCGCGAATCCATCGTTGTTTCTTGGAGATCGTGAAAGATCGGGCCAACCCAAGGGTTCACTCCTAACAGTTAATCTCTATTGCGACCACCGCCTCCACTAGGGTTGTTAGATATAATAGGCTAAATCATTTGTCCCATGTGTGATTTTAGATTTTTCCTAAATCTCATAGCACATGTGTGATGCAATCTAAGTTGATGGCATCTCACATGTGAGTGGCAAGAGGAGTGGGAGCTAAAGTTTAATCCCACATGAAAATTTGGAGGTGAGTTGCATCACCTAATAAGTTGGGGCGTCTACACGCGCACTTCTCCTCTAAAAATGCCGCTCACCCGCCCGCTCGTCTCATCACACCACTTCACGTCATATATATTGCGGGTTTGACAAACATGTCAAAAGTTAGTTGGTTTGGGTCGCTTATGGATGTGGACTACTATAATCGGCCCGAATGTGCGAAGTGGACTCTATCCACGTTGTATCCTGTACGGGTTTTTTCGATCTGCTATACATGTTTTTTTTCCGAACTGCTCTATATAAATGCATGTACGATATCCACTATGAAACACACTAATACGTCCAAAACATATCTACTTTCCCGAACACTTTTTCTATTGTTTCTCCTCTAATTTGTGTAATTTGGATACAACTAACACGGACTGGCGCTGCTTTCAGCAGAATTCCTTTGGTGTCTCGTTTTTTTTGCAGAAAATCAACTTTCAGGAAAAATCTCAGAAAATATGCCGAAAATCCTATTTTTCCAGAAGACTCACGGAGCCAGAAGATGGAGGGGAGGAAAGGCTAGAGGGGCCCACACCACCCCCAGGCGTGGGCCAGGCCTGGCCGCGCCTGGGCATGGTGTGGCCGCCTCGGACTCCGTCTCGACCTCTCCTTTCGCCTACATATACCCTCTGACCTAAAAACATCGGGGAGTTCGACAATTTTCAGAGAAGAGTTCCGATGCGTCGTCATCACCAGAAACCGTGATTCGAAACCAGAAACTCCGTGCTGGCATCCTGCTAGGACGGGGAATTGGAGGAGATCATCGCCATCATCATCACCAACGCATCTCCATCAACCATCCATGTGTGAGTAATTCCCCGCAGTAGGCTATATGGATGGTAGGGATTGGATGAGATCGTTCATGTAATTGCATAAGATTGTTAGGGCATGGTGCCTAGTATCTATTGTTAGTGCTTTTTGACATTGTTGCAACTTGTTGTGATTAATGCTTGTCACTAGGGGCCGAGTGTCATGATCTCAGATCTGAACATGTTATTGATTCATGATGATATTATTGTTTGTGATCTTACCTGCAAGTTGTATACACATATCATTGCCCGGAACACGAGGCCCCGAAGTGACAGAAATCAGGATAACCGGAGGGGATGGCTCTGATATGAGGATCATGTGTGTTCACGGAGTGTTAATGCTTTGCTCTGGTGCTCTATTAAAAGGAGCACCTTAATTGCCAGTAGATTCCCTTGAGGCCCCGCTGCAAACGGGCTAGTAGAGACAAAAGATATTGTGCAAGTTCTCATTGCGAGCATGCATGACTATATACGGAACACATGCCTATGGTTACTTAGTACTTGGATGCTTTATCTTTATTATCAGCAACGCCCCTGTCTTGATTGATACATGAATTATCTTGTCCATGCAACACCCGTCCATCCATCGCTATGCCTACCGCACTTTAATCATGTTGTTTACTACAATTGTTACTACTATCAATATTTTACTACTGCTATTATTTTGCTATTGCTACTGATAAACTATTGCGAGCAAGACTGTTTCCAGGTGTAGTTGAATTGACAACTCATCTGTTAAGGCTTATAAATATTCTTTGGCTCCCCTTGTGTTGAGTCAATAAATTTGGGCTTTACTTCCCTCGAAGACTGTTGCGATCCCCTATACTTGTGGGTCATCAAGACTATTTTTTGGCGCCATTTCTGAGGAGCATAGCTTTATTTGTAAGTTTACTTGGAATTATTATTGTTCGCTGCTATCCATTCATCATGGGTAAAACTTATGATGGAAAAGTTCCTATATTATCATCCACTACAAGAAGAGGTACAATTCTGAACACCTCTGTTGCTCTTAATTCACCATTTGTGATGAGTAAGCTCCTTACACCACCACCACATACACCTACTACAAATACTGCTACTTCTGCTGAATCTGAAAATGCTTCTGATACTTATGATGCTACTTCTATTGTGCTTGATGAGAGTGGTTCATTAGGTCCTTTCCTAGATGCAATTGCTACACCTGTTAGTTCACCTGAGTCTAGAGAGTATCCTAGCTATGATCTTGATGACGGTTATATTGAAATAACTGATGAATTTATTGAGGAATATCAAAATACTCATGGTGCAAGTGCTATTAAGAGTATTCTTGAGAGTGTTGGAGATATGCCCTAGAGGCAGTAATAAATATAGTTATTACTATATCTTTGTGTTTATGATAAATGTATAACAGTATTAACCAGGAAACATTAATACTTGTGTCATTTGTAAACTAAATTAGAGTCCCTAGTAAAGCCTCTTCATAATACTAGCTTGTTGGTTAATAGATGATTGTGGTTTCCCTATCATGAACATTGAGATGTTATTAACAACAAGATCATATCATTAGGAGAATGGTATCATGGACATACTCCTATAGATAAGCGTAGCATAAAGATCAAGTCATTTTAATAGTTCAATTGCTATATGCTTTCTGATACATAGTAACCTAATTCCTTCGACCATGAGATCATGCTTATCACCATCACCTGAAGGATGCTTTGATGACATCAAACACCACACCGTAACTGGGTGGCTATAAAGGTGGCATTGAGTGTTTGGAAAGTATGGGTTGAGACACATGAATCAAGAGTGGAATTTGTCCATCCATATGACGGATAGATATACTCTAGGCCCTCTCGGTGGAATGTCATCCAATTAGCTTGCAAGCATGTGACTGGCTCACAAGGGATCACATATCACGAGAACGAGAAAAGAGTACTTATCGGTAACAAGGTTGAACTAGGTATGTAGAGATACCGACGATCAAAACCTCGGATAAGTAAACTATCGTGAGACAAAGGGAAATTGGTATCGTATGTAAGTGGTTCATTCGATCGCAAAGTAATCGTAGAAATATGTGGGAGCCATATGAATTTCCAGATTCCTCTATTGGTTATTGTTCGGAGAAGTGTCTCGATCATGTCCGCATAATTCACGAACCGTAGGGAGACACACTTAAGGATTCGATGTTGTTGAGTAGTTATGGAATGATGAGTAAGAGACTGAATGTTGTTCGGAGTCTCGGATGGGATCCGGGATATCACGAGGAGATCCGGAATGGTCCGGATAATAAGATTCATATAAGGAAAGTCCTGTTTCGGCGTTGGAGAATGATTCCGGTGTTTTCATCGGGAATGTTCTAGAAGGTTTCGGAAGGTCCGGCACTCCAGAGGGGAAGGGTACATGAATGTGTCATAACAAGTTGGAATGATTGCATCATGTACTAGGTGTCATCCCTGAGAAAAATAAAGGGATAAATCAAATCCTAGTTTGAAAAGTCAAACGCCAATTTGAAAAGTCAAACGACAAGTTTGCTTGGTGGAGGGAGAGTAGGAAACCTACTTGGGGAGGAAGTCCTCCTCCCTCCACCGCCGGCCAAGGAGGCCGACTTGGGGGAGTACTCCCTCCCCCTTGGCCGCGCCCTCCCACCTAAAAAAGGAGGGGCAAGGGTGCCCCTCTAGACACACACCTTGCCCTACCAAACCCTAACCCTAGCCGCCGGCCACCAAGTCGCCGCCGCCGCCCTAGGGTTTCCTCCTAGCCGCCGAGTTGGGGCCCTCCCCTTCCCCTAGCCGCCGGCCTAGCCTCTTCTCCTTGGTGCCTCTAAACCCTAGATCGCTAAGGGCTCTCTCATAGTCCACCATACTCTCTCCGGCTTAAGGCGAAGCCCTGCGAGATCTCCCCTCTATTTCTGGTACCACGCCGTTGTGCTGCCGGAATCGTGAGGAGAGTGCTACAACCTCCACTGCCTGCTGGAACAAGGGAGAGGAAGGTCTTCATCGAGTACCGAACGTGTGACCGACTGCGGGAGCGCTGCTGGAACGCGGCGCTGGAAGGATCGTCTACGCGATCTTGAGATCGGCAAGTGTACGACTACATCACCCACGAAAATCCGATCTCGTTAACCGCTTTGGAATCTTCGAGGGTGAGTTACTCTATCGACTCGTTGCTACAATCTAGTAGATAGATCTTGGATTGTTTGTTTGCATGCGGTAGAAATTTTTTGTTTTCCATGCTACGAACCCCTACAGTGGAATCAGAGCCGTGTCTATATGTAGATCTGTTGCACGAGTAGAACACAATGGTCATTGTGGGCGGTGGTGCTTTTATTATCAATTGCTTCTTGTGTACTTTGCATCTTGCGTTCTGATGGGATGAAGCGGCCCGGGCTAACCTTACATGACATCGTTCATCAGACTTGCTCCACGCTCAACATGCAACTTGTATTGCATAAGTGGCTTTGCGGGTGTCTGTCTCTCCCATTATAGTATAGATCCAATTTACAACGGGCACTTGATAGTTCTAGCATCAACGTTGTGGTTCTTGTTCGTAAGTTAGAGCGACACTTATTGAAAGCCCCAAACCACGTAAAATATGCAAAGAAAATTAGAGGCGTCTATCTTTGTTTTGCAGGGGTGTGCTGTGATGTGATATGACCATGATTGTGATTATATTTGATGTATGCAATGTTCCTTATTGTAAGTTGGCAACCGGCAGGAGCCATATGGTTGTCTTTAAATTTTGTTAAGACCCGCGTGTCTGTTCAAAGTAGTTGTAATAGTTGAAGCTGGTGGATGACAACCATGGAGCGGCGTCATTGACCTTGATACAATGCCGGTGATGATGGAGATCATGTTCGTGCTTGAAGATGGAGATCGGAAGCACAAAGAAGAAAGGCCATATCATATCACATATTATGAAATGCATGTGATGTTAATCCTTTATGCATCTTGTATTGCTTAGTTAACGACGATAGCATTATAAGATGATCCCTCAAGCACACAAATTTCAAGTTTTAAAGTGTTCATCCTTAGTTAGCACCGTTGCTAAAGCTTGTTGTTTCGAAGCACCACGTGATGATCAGGTGTGTTAGATTCTGCAAGTTTATACAACGTGAGCAAGCCAGTTTTTCTCATGCAGAAGCTAAGGTTTGATCTTGACGAGCCTAGCATGTATAGACATGGTCTCGGAACACGGATCACCAAAAGGTAAAGCATGAATCATATAGTAGATATGATGAACATGTCGATTGTTCGCCATTGAAGCTATATCAACTCTCGTGATGATCGGTTTTGATGTGGTGGATTTGGTTCGTGTGATCACTAAAACAATGTGAGGGATATTGTTTTGAGTGGGAGTTCACCTAGATTAATTTAACTATTAATTAGAACTCAATTTGTCATAAACTTAGTCTAAACTATTGCAAATATGTTGTAGATCCATGGCGGCCCCTACCATCAATTTTAATGCGTTCCTAGAGAAAGAAAAGTTGAAAAACAATGGAAGCAACTTCGCGGATTGGTTCCGCAATTTGAGGATTGTCCTCAATGCTGGTAATTTGACCTATGTGCTGGATGCACCGCTGGGTGACCCTCCTGCAGCTGATGTTACCGATGAGGTAAAGAACGTTTTCCTCGCTCGGAAGAATCAGTACTCCACAGTTCAGTGTGCTATCTTGTATGGTTTGGAATCGGAGCTTCAGAAAAAGGTTTGAGAACCATGACCCACATGATATTGTCCGTGAACTCAAAATGATATTTGAGGCTTACGCGGCAGTTGAGAGTTATGAAGCTTCTGAAAAGTTCTTTAACTGCAAGATGGAAGAGGGCAGCTCCGTCAGTGAGCATGTGCTTAAGATGTCTGGGCACGCAAACAAACTCCAAAGTTTGGGTATAGTGATTCCTAATTCTTTGGGGATTCACCGTGTCCTCCAATCACTACCACCAAGTTACGAGAACTTTGTGATGAACTACAATATGCAAAACATGGACAAGACGTTGCCAGAACTCTTTTCCATGTTGAAATCTGCAGAAGTGGAGATCAAGAAAGAGCACCAAGTGTTGATGGTCAATAAGACCACCAAATTCAAGAAAGGCAAGTCTAAGCAAAAGGGAAACTTCAAGAAGGGTGGTAAGAAAGTTGCCGCACCGGCGAAGAAGACCAGAGCTGGACCTAAGCCTGATACTGAGTGCTTTTACTGCAAGGGAGAAGGTCACTGGAAGCGGAATTGCCCAAAGTACTTGGCGGATTTGAAGAACGGCAACATCAAGAAGAAAGGTATATCCGATATACATGTTATTGATGTGTATCTCACTAGTACTCGTAGTAGTGCCTGGGTATTTGATACTGGTTCGGTTGCTCATATTTGTAACTCGAAACAGGTGCTGCAGAATAAACGGAAGCTAGCGAAAAACGAGGTGACGATGCGCGTTGGAAATGGATCAAAGGTTGATGTGATCGCGGTCGGCACGCTACCTCTTCATCTACCATCGGGATTAGTTTTATACTTAAATAATTGTTATTTGGTGCCTGCGTTGAGCATGAACATTATATCGGGATCTTGTTTATTGCGAGACGGTTACTTGTTTAAGTCCGAGAATAATGGTTGTTCGATTTATATGAGTAATATGTTTTATGCACATGCACCTTTGATAGATGGTCTATTCTTATTGAATCTCGATTGTAGTAATACACACATAAATAACATTGAAGCTAAACGTTTGAAATTGAGCGATAACTCGACCTATATGTGGCACTGTCGTCTTGGTCATATCGGAGTGAAACGTATGAAGAAACTCCATTCCGATGGACTTCTTGAATCACTTGATTTCGAATCACTTGAAAGATGCGAAGCATGTCTAATGGGTAAAATGACTAAGACTCCATTTTCTGGTATGATGGAGCGAGCTACGGACTTATTGGAAATCATACATACCGATGTGTGTGGTCCAATGAGTGTAGCATCGCGCGGTGGTTATCGTTATGTTCTTACCTTCACCGATGACTTGAGTAGATATGGGTATATATATTTCATGAAACATAAGTCTGAAACTTTCGAGAAGTTTAAGGAATTTCAAAGTGAGGTGGAGAATCAACGTAACAAGCAGATTAAATTTCTACGTTCTAATCATGGAGGTGAATATCTAAGTTACGAGTTTGGCGAGCATTTGAAGAAATGCGGAATACTTTCACAATTGACACTGCCGGGAACACCACAGCGTAATGGTGTGTCCGAACGTCGTAATCGAACTCTCTTAGATATGGTTCGTTCTACGATGTCACTTACAGATTTACCGCTATCGTTTTGGGGTTATGCATTAGAAACAGCCGCATTCACTTTAAATAGGGCACCATCTAAATCCGTTGAAACGACACCGTATGAATTATGGTTTGGGAAGAACATAGTAACCTAATTCCTTCGACCATGAGATCATGCTTATCACCATCACCGGAAGGATGCTTTGATGACATCAAACACCACACCGTAACTGGGTGGCTATAAAGGCGGCATTGAGTGTTTGGAAAGTATGGGTTGAGACACATGAATCAAGAGTGGGATTTGTCCATCCATATGACGGATAGATATACTCTGGGCCCTCTCGGTGGAATGTCATCCAATTAGCTTGCAAGCATGTGACTGGCTCATAAGGGATCACATATCACGGGAACGAGAAAAGAGTACTTATCGGTAACGAGGTTGAACTAGGTATGCAGAGATACCGACGATCAAAACCTCGGATAAGTAAACTATCGTGAGACAAAGGGAAATTGGTATCGTATGTAAGTGGTTCATTCGATCGCAAAGTAATCGTAGAAATATGTGGGAGCCATATGAATTTCCAGATTCCTCTATTGGTTATTGTTCGGATAAGTGTCTCGATCATGTCCGCATAATTCACGAACCGTAGGGAGACACACTTAAGGATTCGATGTTGTTGAGTAGTTATGGAATGATGAGTAAGAGACTGAATGTTGTTTGGAGTCTCAGATGGGATCCGGGATATCACGAGGAGATCCGGAATGGTCCGGAGAATAAGATTCATATAAGGAAAGTCCTGTTTCGGAGTTGGAGAATGATTCCGGTGTTTTCATCGGGAATGTTCTAAAAGGTTCCGGAAGGTCCGGCACTCCAGAGGGGAAGGGTACATGAATGTGTCATAACAAGTTGGAATGATTGCATCATGTACTAGGTGTCATCGCTGAGCAAAATAAAGGGATAAATCAAATCCTAGTTTGAAAAGTCAAACGCCAATTTGAAAAGTCAAACGGCAAGTTTGCTTGGTGGAGAGAGAGTAGGAAACCTACTTGGGGAGGAAGTCCTCCTCCCTCCACCGCCGGCCAAGGAGGACGACTTGGGGGAGGACTCCCTCCCCCTTGGCCGCGCCCTCCCACCTATAAAAGGAGGGGGCAAGGGTGCCCCTCTAGACACACACCTTGCCCCACCAAACCCTAACCCTAGCCGTCGGCCACCAAGTCGCCGCCGCCGCCCTAGGGTTTCCTCCTAGCCGCCAAGTTGGGGCCCTCCCCTTGCCCTAGCCGCCGGCCTAGCCTCTTCTCCTTGGTGCCTCTAAACCCGAGATCGCCAAGGGCTCTCTCATAGTCCACCATACTCGCTCCAGCTTAAGGCGAAGCCCTGCGAGATCTCCCCTCTACTTCCGGTACCACGCCGTCGTGCTGCCGAAATCGCGAGGAGAGTGCTACAACCTCCGCTGCCTGCTGGAACAAGGGAGAGGAAGGTCTTCATCGAGTACCGAACGTGTGACCGACTGCGGGAGCACTGCCGGAACGCGGCGCCGGAAGGATCGTCTACGCGATCTTGAGATCGGCAAGTGTACGACTACATCACCCACGAGAATCCGATCTCGTTAACCGCTTTGGAATCTTCGAGGGTGAGTTCCTCTATCGACTCGTTGCTACAATCTAGTAGATAGATCTTGGCTTATTTGTTTGCATGCGGTAGAATTTTTTTGTTTTCCATGCCACGAACCCCTACAGAGAGACATACTGTTAGGCATAAATTATCTCTTGATGCTAAGTTTGCCACATCTCCCATACACATTAAAGATAAGGATTATGATTTCTCTCTTGATTTATCTTATATAACCATTGTGGAGAAAGAACTTTTTTGTGGGACTGAAAATGAAAGTGCCGTAGCACATATGCAAGAGCTCTCTATTTTGAGTGGCTTATTTTCTGATGATATTAAGAAACGCACCTACTTTATTGCTAAATTTTTCCCTTTTTCACTGAAAGGTGAAGCTAAAGCTTGGTTTAATAATTTACCTCCTAGATCTATTGATAGTCCTGTTGGCATGGTTGATACTTTCTTTCAGAAATATTTCCCTCCTAGTGCTCAACATGCTATTCTACAGGAACTCTTTGATTTTAAGCAGGGAAAAGAAGAGAAATTGCCTGAATCATTGACAAGGTTTTGTACTTTAATTAAAGCACGGGCTAGATATCCAGCACCTAAAAATAAACTTCTTGATATATATTATAATATACTAACTAATTAATCTAAGACATACCTGTATAGTTGTGCTGGTTGTGTTTTCAGGAAAAGAACTCCAGAGGAAGCTGAGGAATTAATGGATAAAATAAGCAAGAATTATGATAATTGGACTGTACCTGAGTCAACTACACCTGAGCCAACCCCAATACCAACACCAAAGAAAAGGGGAATGATTGAATTGAATGATGAAGTGATAAAGGAAGCTAAGAAATGTCTTAAGGAGAAGGGTAATAAATCCGAAGATGTGAAGAATTTACCTCCTATAGAAGATCTATGTAAGCCAATCTCTCACTCATCCACTATTGAGGTACACTCTCTCCAACATTTTGATGATGGTGAAATTCCTTACTCTAAACCTCCTGATCAATGCCTAGAAGAATTTGATATTTATGTTGTTAAGCAAGATAATTTTAATAAGAGAGTGTAGAATCATCTAATAGAAAATTCTAGAGCTATTGATAAGTTGCATGATATTGTGGAGAGAACCTCCAATGATGTAAAAATGCTTGTTAAATATTTCTAAATGGTTCAAACTCAAATTGATCAGCTTACTAAAATGCAAAAATATTTGCTAGTTAATTCTTCTAGAGAAAAACATGCTTATGAAATTAGAACTAGAAGTGGTGCTTCTACTCAGGATCCTCTATATTCTGAAGGACATCCTAAAAGAATTGAGCAAGATTCTCAACAAGCTAAAAATAGTGATACTCCTTCTAAGAAAAATAAAAAGAGACATAAAACAGTTGTAGAATCTTCTGAAACTGCTAAAGATCCTAATAGTATATCTGTCTCTGATGCTGAAACTGAAAGTGGTATTGATAAGAATGATGTTCCTGATAAAGAATAAATTGAAGAAGAACCTGAAAGGCACACTAAGAATACTAAGTACACTAAGGAAGATTTTGTGGCTAATAAACATGGTAGTGAGAGAGAGCCTTGGGTGCAAAAACCAATGCCTTTTCCTGATAAGAAACACAAGTCAAAGGAAGAAGAACACTATAACAAGTTTTGTGAGTGGATGAAACCTTTATTTTTGCAGATTCCATTGACTAATTCTATTAAATTGCCCCTTACTCAAAGTATATGAAGGATATTGTCTCTAATAAAAGGAAGATTCCTAATGAGGAAATTTCCACTTTGCTTACTAATTATTCCTTCAATGGTAAGGTTCCAAAGAAACTTGGAGATCCAGGTATCCCAACTATTCCTTGCTCTATCAAAAATAATTATGTTAGAACTGCTTTGTGTGATTTGGGAATGGGAGTTAGTGTTATGCCTTTTTCTCTCTACAAGAGACTTAACCTAGTAAATTAACACCAACCGATATATCCTTGCAAATGACTGATAAGTCTACTGCTATTCATGTTGGTGTATGTGAGGATGTTTCTGTTCAAGTGGCTCATAATTGTTTGATATTAACTAATTTTGTTGTGCTTGAAATGCCTGAAGATGATAATATGTCCATTATTCTTGGGAGACCTTTTATTAATACTGCAGGCGCTGTCATTGATTGTAATCAAGGAAAAATAACTTTTAATTTTAATGACAAGGAGCACATTGTTTATTTTCCCAAGAAGATTGATAAAAAATATGGCCTAAATTCAATTGAAAATATTGATGGCATCAAAGTTGGAGAAATATATTGTCCCATTCCACAAGAAGATTATGAAATTGTTATGATTGGGACTATTGCTATCAATGTTGAGGTAACATTATCATTTAGTGAAATGCAAAGTTTTGCTTCATACAAAATTGTTTTGGTAACGAGACTTGATCAACCTTATTAACTGAGGGATTTTGATGAACAAAAAATATTTTCACCATGATTATCCTTGTTTACTCGTATTTTCTTTATTCTAATTCCTACTTTCACCTTGCTCATCTTTGTATTGCTAGTTGCTTGCATATTTGAGTGTTTTAAAGTTTTGTAGTTTTAGTTTTGATGTGTTTTTTCATCATCCCAAAATCATTTTTCTGTAAGAAAATCATTTACCAATTTCTAAAAATTGCCCAAAAATAAAGTTTCTTGAAAGATTACAGAAAAATCATATTAAATTTTTACGTCAAAAAAGGGGTAGAGAGGCACCTGTAGTGACCCAGGGGGCCCACCAGGCAGGCCCACCACTTGGTGGAGCGGCCACCACAGGGGCGCGTCCAGCCATGGTGTGGGCCACCCCTGGCCCTCCACTTATTCTTCCACCTGCCACTTCTCTCTCTCTCTCTCTCTCTCTCTCTCTCTCCCCAGAAAACACCATTTCGTTGCTCAAACCCGTGTTTTTGCTGTTCTTGCTTGCTATTTTCGATCTCCTTGCTCAGCCCACCTTTGCTGCTAAGATTTGGAGCATTTGTTCTCTGGTATGTGACTCTTTCGCTTGTCCAAGTAGATTTGTGATTAATGGATTATATCTTGAGTATTTTTCTACTATAGGTGAAAGTTTATGTGAGATTGCATGTTTTTTATATGCTTAGAAGAATCATTTTGAAGCATGTTTAATCCTCTTACAAGTCCCTATAGTAATTCCCTTCTTTTAGTAGCTTTGAGATTACTTTTTGTGATGTTTGTCTTAGAATTTCAGAAAAGAGATAGATAGACAACCATACTTTTGGAGAAGTGTTTGAGAGAGACACACCCAGGAGGGCAAGGCCTTCGATATCAGCTTCTCAATTTAGGCCATCATATAACGAAGATCTTATTGCGCCGCGCTTTGTCGATGAGGGGTGATGATGGAGATGCGCATCCATCTACCTTCCCTTGTTATGATTTCTTGAGAGCTGCGGGGATCTTCGATGAATTATTGCTCCTTGTTTGAAACCTTAAGGGTGAAGTCCTTCAGGGTGGCCGGTGAGTGGGCGGTGAAGTCGAAGGCGCCGAAGAGGAGGTGACTCTCCGTCGCCGAGGAATCATAGATCGCTCTGGATGGAACCATCACGATCGCACGATCAGCGTCCCCGCTTCCCACAGACGACGCCAATTGACGAGGGTTCGACTCATCAATGCCCATTGTTATGGACTTGGGTTTGGAGAAGATGGGGATGCTGGAAGTCGTGGAACTGTTAACAGACACGCGGCAAGGGGACACGAGGTTTACCCAGGTTCAGGCCCCCGGAGGGAAAATCCTACTCCTGCTTGTCTGTTCTTTATTACGGCGGAACCGAAGGTTACAGGGGTGCGCCAGATGCAATCTGGCGTGGAGGTGTGTGTATGAGGTGGTGATTGTCCTTCTCGCCGTGCCTTCCTGGCCTTTATATAGATAGGCCAGGTCCCGGGGGTAGGTCGAGTCGGTTACAAATTAGGGTTGATACCCTTTGAAATTCTATCTAATCTAGACTTGTCCTCCAAGGAGTCGAATTCGCCATGGGCTTGGGCCACCCGAAATCTTCATGAGCTGCGTATCCTCGTGTGGGACTTCCTTGGGTTGGACCGGGTATACCAATGTTATGCAACCGCAGGGTATATCCATGTCAATGGGCACAGACTACACCGCCCGTCAGGAATAAACACACTAGGCGCCACCGTCGCTCCTCCTCTTCCACCACCTCGATGGCCCCACAAGGGATATAACAACAATAGACCTGCATAGACACCGAACCTACGCCATTGCGATACATGGGGAAACTCGTCGTAGCGCTTCCCCTCCTTGCCGCCATGGCCGTCTAGGGGAAGTACCACCGCGAGTCTCTCCAAGCCGCGCTGCCTCTCCCCCTCGCCGCCCCGGCCGAACCAGAGAGACCTCGCCACACGGTTTCGTGCATTAGAAGACGACCGACAACCGCAATTTAATTGAAGGAAGCGGCGTCCTTGTCCTCCACCACCCACTCCAACCAGAGGAGCACCGGCAACAGCATAAGAAACCCTAAGAAGCTCCGGATCTGGCCATCGTGACCCCGAGCATAGCTCCCACTAACGGGCATACAACCTACTACCGGGGCACTGACACCTAAACTACTTACTAGACCTACAGGGGCCAGCAGCCTCTCCCCATTCCACTCCGGCCAGCAAGGCTCTCTTAAATGAAACTGAAGAAGAGTGTTTTTTTTTTTGGAAAAGGAATTGAGATCAGTGTAGCTTCTTTATTTAAAAAATAAAAAACATTACCTTGACCGGGCAAGCATTGTCGTCTAGAGAGACGAGCAAAAGCTGGAGAGAAAGGAGACATACGTGCCTGCGGGACCCCTTTGGGATTAGCACCTCCAAGCCAGCCCAAAGCAAGCAAAGAAAAAGGCCAGACAGATAACGAAAATTAACGCACATGCATTGCTGGGACGTGCTAAAGATACGATATCCTGGTAGCTCCCACCCAACCAGCACGGCAGCAGCCAGCTGAGAATGAGATCGACGGTCTCGGCCACTTCGGCCGGTGACGGGTCAATGGCAACGACAAAGGCCCAAAGCGAATAATCTTGACGCATCTTTGCGCCTGGTCCGTCCGTGCGCGCCCCGTTCCCGGATTCTTTTGGGCGCGCAACCTGAGCTGGCATCGACATCGACATGACCCGTCGTCCGTCCGGCCGTCGCCTTGCGAGACGACGATTGCCATTTCGAGGCCAGGTCGAATGAATCCCACTAGCCTTGATTTGCCATTTCTCCTCCTCGACAAGCAAAGCTGTGTGCTAGACAGCAGAGAGATGAGGACACTGGTCGTGGTCCGAGCTAGGGGGCATGGAACTACATATGCGAAAAGAGATCCAGCCGATCGCCAGGTTGCTGGGAGATCGATCGGTGCAAAGCTGCAACGGATCATCAAAAGCTGCTGCTGGCCTGCTGCCGCTGTTCCTCCGTATACGCAAATTGCATGGCACGATGCCAGTGGGAGGTGACGACGGCGCCCATGTTCCCTCTCCTCCAGTGGCATGGCAGCCAGAGAAGACGACGACGACGAACAGAAAGCGCTAGCTCTGCCAGGTGACGAAAAGACCGAAAAGCGGCGCCGGCCTCATCTCTTATCCGATGTGTAGATGTTCGCAGCCTGCGCTTTACATCAGTGTGCACCTTCGCACACTCCTCGCTCGCCTCGCCGACGGCCGGCTCGATCGGTGGCACATGCGCTCTTGGACGCATTCATCGATCTTTTTTCCTTTCGTTTCAGCTCATTTCGGTTTGCTTCTGCGGGAAGAATTAATCGGTCGGCATAGTTCATCAGAGAAGCCAGTACAGCGCATCAGTAAAGCACATCCAATTGATCGAATCTTGCTCGCGCGGCTCCTTGTCAGTAGAGCGCGATATATAGGTGAAGTTGCTTCGGCAATCCTGAACGTTGTCGGCCCGGTGCTAGCGTTCATAATCACATTGTCGCTAATTCAACACTGTCGCTAGTTCAGATAGACAGATAGTGATATGCGAGTTGTCGGATTTTTTTCTTTCGAAAAGGGGTAAAACCCCGGCCTCTGCATCGGTTGATGCACACAACCTTTTATTAAAAGTTCGCTTTCTTCACACCACGATTACTGTCAATATGTGAGTTGTCAGATATATCCTTGGTGAGTTCAGGGCATCTCAACCGGATCTATCCAAGCGGTCCGAGCGTGTTTTAATCAGTCCGCGCGGCACTACCTATCCGGATTAATTTAGACGGACCGACCCATCCATGATTAAATCTGATGGCTGGATGGGTCTGCCCGGACAGACGCGAACACAAACTAAAGTCACACAATGGGTCTTTTTCTCTTGGGCTGGTATGTCCTTTTTGTCCGTTCGAGTCTTGCTGGTGGACACGGCTTGCTGGACAGGCCGGACCATGACCCCAACGGACAAAAACGGATCGTTTGGGTCGTTCATTTGGGTCTCGCCGGTTGCATCACCTAACTAACTGGTTACTCTACTAGACTAGATGTGTTGCTCTTCGGCCGCGTCTGCTCTCTGCACGTACCGAGACAAACATGGATGGGCAAACAAAAAAGGATCATATCTGGATCGTCTTCTCGACCATGCTGCATTGCTGCTGCTCCCTTTCCCTCAAAGCAAGTCAATTCCCAGGTCTCCTCTTAAGAAAAAGCCGAAGCATTGAATAATAAGTAGTAGGAAAAAAGAAGTTGAAAGAGTGATTATTCCTCCAAATTACGCGTATATCGATCATTGCTCACCGTGAAAAACGAAAAGAATAAAGAGAAAAGGAGATGAAAAAGATGCTTCTCACAAGAGAGATAAGAAGGAGAAAAGGAACTGAAAAAATTGCAGGAGGAGACTAGACGAGACGAAGCTCGCCGCGCTGACGTCACCGCGAGCTACTACTAGTATAAAACGGCCAGGTGTGCTGTGCAGCTGCACAAGCTATCTCGCCTAGCCCAACCAACCCTACTCCCACAGTCCCACTCTGGTCTGCTGACAGTGTGGTCGCGATCACTCCTCCCTAACCAACCACCTCTGCTTCTTGCCTTATTTAGCCAAGTTAAACCGCCGCTCCACGAGCCATATCGGGCGACGGGCCTCTCTCCTGCACTTGCTCACAGTACACGTGCATGCAGCAATGGCTTCTCCTCCGATCACATTGTCTTCCACGATCCGATGTGCACTACTCGTCGTCGCGTCCTTCTTCCAAGGTACACCCATGGTTTCCTGTCGTGGACGTACTTGCTTGTGTGTTCTTTTTTGCGTGGAAAGGTTTTACTGACGGACGGCGTGCGTGTGTGCGTGCAGGGCTGGTGGCGGCCGGCGGCGTGACGTTCACGTTCACGAACCGGTGCGGCGGGACGGTGTGGCCGGGGGTGCTGGCGAACTCGGGCAGCGCCCCCCTGGAGACCACGGGGTTCGCGCTGGCCTCCGGGGAGGCGCGGTCCATGGCGGCGCCGGCGGGGTGGTCGGGCCGGTTCTGGGCGCGCACGGGGTGCGCCTTCGACGACACCGCCTCCCCCGCCGGCTCCGGCAAGTGCGCCACGGGCGACTGCGGCAGCGGCGAGGCGGAGTGCCACGGCGCCGGCGCGACGCCCCCCGCCACGCTGGTCGAGTTCACCCTCGCCGGCGGCGCGAGCAAGGAGGACTACTACGACGTGAGCCTGGTGGACGGGTACAACGTGCCCGTGGTCGTGGAGGCGGCGGGTTGCCCGGCGACCGGGTGCGCCGTCGACCTCAACGAGCGGTGCCCGCCCGAGCTCAGGGCGTCGGCGGCGGGGCAGGGGTGCCGGAGCGCGTGCGAGGCGTTCGGGCGGCCCGAGTACTGCTGCAGCGGCGACTTCGGCAACCCGGACACGTGCCACCCGTCCACGTACTCGCAGGCGTTCAAGGCGGCCTGCCCGCGCGCCTACAGCTACGCCTACGACGACGCCTCCTCCACCTTCACCTGCTCCGGCTCCGCCGCCTACTCCGTCACCTTCTGCCCCCGCGCCGCCGCCATCCCCAGCAGGTACCGTACACGATCGATCATCTAGATTACTTAGAAAATGCATTCCCTTTTCCTGGCAAAAAAGAAGAGCATCATCGCATCGATCAAACAAAGCTTTGTTCGCCTTTGTTCCTTCCCCCACCATGCATGGTCACCAGACACCAGTCACCTCCCTCGGTAGTGCTTGACGCGTTGAAAGCTGTCCATGCCTAGTTGGCCAAAACCCCATGGAAATACTCATGAAAAAGCTTGGAATCTCTCACTCTGCTTACGCTTATAGCAGTTAACAATCATCCTTAACGTTTTCAGAGTTGCATTATTCTCAGTTCTGACCAGAGTTGCACTGACATTTTCTTGCAGCCTGAAGTCGAGCAACGACCCGACGCCGAGGCCGGGCGACGTCGTCGACAGCGCGCAGGTCGCGGCGGACACGTGGCTGGCGAGCCTGGCGACCGGCGACTCCGCCGCCGCGACGACGACTGCCGCGGCGTCGTTGGTGCTCCAAGCCACGCTAGCAGCAGCGGTCATGAGCATGCTCCTGTCACACTAGCTAGCAAAGCTAGTTAGAAGATTAACAGGAACGAGCCCCAGTAATTAATCAAGAAGATAACGACGTGATGAGCATCACATTCTTTTAAGTAGCCTTTTGCTTGTGGATAGAGTGGGAGTGATGGCAAAAGCAACCAACTATAGTACGCCTCGGTGTCGGTCAACTAGTGCGCTCTGCATCGGCTGGTTTTATCTCTCACAATTCTTGCTCCTTTTCTAGAATTCTTGATGCCGTTCTTTTCATGAATGTGTATAAAACATTGTCTTTTTTTTTTTTACTTTTCGTCTCTTCTTGGCACGTGCTCTGTTCTAATCATCTTAAGATTTGTGACCTCTTGCTAGTCAGGACTTGCTTTTTTCCTGCTTTTCTTAAGTTTTGAGATCCTTCTGTAAGTTTGAGATGTAAATGATACTAATAGCTGTTTTTGAACGTTCACACTACTCAAGCAATCATTTTCTTCACAAATTCGGTCCTAATAATGAAGTTCCATTAAACAAACTACTGTCTTCTTTGGAAAGTTAACCAATATATATTATCTAATAGTAAACAGAATATTGATAAGAAGAATTTTGATGTTTACAATAGAAAACTCCTATAGGAGGACGTTCTGGTAACCACCAGCATCATTTACACTGTGTTTGGATGTATGAAATTTAGCTCGAAATTGAATTGGGCTAGAAATTCCATTTCCATGTTGGAAAGGAAATGGACTGCAATTCCATTTCTGTTGTTTGGATGTATATAAAATTTTCGCTTGGAATCAACAGCTAGAACCCAATTCTAAATCTTGTTTGGATGTCCAGGCCATGGAATTGGAAAGGAAGAAGAAGAGGGCAGGGAGAGGTCAAGGCCAGGGGCCTGGCGACCATCCGCCTTCACCCGCCGTCCGCCTCCCCTGCCGCCGCCTTTCCCCCTCCCGTCACTGACCGTTCTGCCGCCGTCGGCCTCAGGTCGATCTAGGGTTAGGTCAGGGAGTGCATGGGGCAGACGGAGCCACCGCCATGGCCGCCGCAGGCCACCTCCGAGGACGCGGGGAAGAGAAAGAGGAGCCGGAGGAGGCCATAGATGGGGAGGAGGGCAAGGGAGCACACACTGGAGAAGCCGTCGTCGGGTTCCTGCCTCGCTCCTGGTTGCATCGAGGTCGCGAGAGGAAGACTCGCGAGCTGGGAGAGACTCGCGTTGAAGCGGTACGCGGGGGCAACGCGATTCCGAGCCTTTCCGAGGCTCAGACCTCGGAAAGATTGGAGGCTCGCGGGACACGCGCGGGGGCGCGGCGCGGAATTGCGGTCTGTTTCCACGCTCGGTTTCCACAGCCTCTCCAAACGGCTGAAAACGGTTCGACAATTCCAAAAGATTGATTCCGAGCCCCAATTGCAACATCCAAACACAGTGTTACTAAATTTGGAGACAAATTTCAATTGTAAGTTGAATGCCTTTCAACAGTTGAACATAGGAATTTTTGACACTAATCGGATTAACTCTGCACACTGGTTACCCCCTTGGTGATCACTGCAATCTGATAATGAGTCGGCGTAACAGAATATTATGTACACATTTTTGTTTGAAATTTTGAAAGGAAAATAAGCACCATCTAAAGTATACCGGCAGAATAAGTACAGTAGACAAGTAGAATGAATCACTAGGAAGCTTAATAAGTATCCGTACATGAAATCAACAAATGCAAGCGGAGAAAGAAATCCAAGGCTCGGAGAAATAGTTCAGAAAAGGACATTCAAATAAGTGGAGCTCAATGATTTTTGCCTTGACGAATTTACTCTAAGTTATCAGTTATCACAATGAAGCAAAATGCAGACTTGATCTGAAACTGCTCTTGCATTGTCAATGGTAAATACTCGCACGGTCAAAACGATAAGAACATGATCGGCTATCCTAAAAGCAGATGCCTGATAATTATTGTAATTCTCTTTTTCTTGATATATTATCCTAATAGATCAAGCCTAGCTGTTCTTTGCATTTCTTTTCCTACCTGTTTTTCCTCTTTTTGTGTTCTTTTTTCGAAAATATCTTAGGTAAAGTTGCTAGGAATATGCGTGCTAAGTTGATGTTACAGCGGACAGCAACGTTATATTCTCTATTGAAAAATATCTAGTCCAGCCATATCTGTCAAGAATGTACCAAAGAATAGTTGCACTAATAAAAGAACCTCCATAACAAAGGATTATTCGGTATGCTTATATAGATGGAAATGTTTTCAAGAAAGCCAGCAGCAGAAAAATTCATTTTTCCAAGCAATTTACATTTTCATAACAAATTCTGCCCTAAGAATGAATTTCCACTAAACAAACTATTGTATTCTTTGTACACTTAATTAATCTATTATTCTAAAAGTAAACGGAATAGCGACAGGAGGAATTTTCACGTTTACAAACATAGAAATCATAAAGTCTTCTTTTGGCTCCCAGGCTTCAGTGCTCCCTGCTTATTAAAAAAATAAAAACTACACTTATGAGTTTCAAAAAATTATGAAACAAAATCCTAAAAGTTACTAATGATGTATTCACAAATTGTACAAAATCTCAACTCAAAGTGCTCTGTATTCCGAGCTACACAAAAATGACAAAGTGTGACTTTTTTTGTGATTCGAAATCACTATATTATAGATCTATAGTTTTGTCATTTTTTGTGTAGCTCAAAATACACATAATTTTGAATTGAAATTTTGCATGTTTGAGGTATAAATCACGGTCTACATCCTAATTTATTTTTAGAACTCAAATAATATGATTTTTGATTATTTATTTTTGCATGTTCTGGTAAGTGGTAACCACCAACTTCATTTACTCAATTTGGACAACAATTTAATTTCTGGTTATCAGCGGTAACCGGATTTACCGTTGCACCCTGGTTACAACCTGTACACAATCCCTTGGTGATCTGCAATCTGATGATGAGTCAGTGCAACAGAATATTATGTACACATTTTTATTTGAAATTTTGAAAGTAAAGTAAGCAACATCGAAAGTATACCGACAGAATAAGTACTACAGTAGATTAAATCACTCGGAAGCTTAATAAGCATCCTAGCTTACATGAAATGAACAAAATGTAAGCAGAGAAAAAACCCAAGGCTCGGAGAAATAGTTCAGAAAAAGTTATTTAAATAAGTGGATCTCAATGTTTTTTTATCTTGATGAAATTATTGTAAGTTATCAGTTATTAGAGTGAACCAAAATGTAGACCTTTTTTTTGCTGGTAAAATGCATACTTGATCTGGAACTGCCCTTGTATTGTCGATGATAAATACTTGCACGGTCAAAGTGATAACAACATGATCGGTCATCCTAAAAGAAGATGCTCGGTAAACCAATATAAATATAATTTTTTATATGGTCCTAATAGGGCAAGCCTAGCTTCTCTGCATTTTGTTATCCCAATGACCATAGAGAATTGTGAACAACCACATAAAGTCTATTATTGAGAGACAATACTCTACCCTTTTTTTCTTCTTTTTGTGTTCTTTTTTCCAAAATATCTTAGTTAAAGTTGCTAGGAATATGGATGCTATGTTGATGTTACAGCAGACAGCAACTTCACATTCTCTATTGAAAAATATCTAGTCTAGCTATATCAGTCAAGAATGTACCAAAGAATAGATGCACTAATAAAAGAACCTCTATAACAGCTGATTATTCCGTATGCTTATATAGATGGAAATGTTTGCAAGTATACAGAAGCCAACAACAGAAAACATTTATTCTAAAAAACACACATGGAACTAACTTAAGCAAAACTGTTGTCTATTAAAAAATATGTCAATTGTACTTAACGATCAACATGTCTTAATCTCGGTGTTAAATCCGCTGAAAGTATCTGGGAGGAAATTTCAACGGTGGAGTATTTTTCAACATGAGCTTTATGGTGAAGGGTCAGGGATGTACTCACCTTGTTTGGACGAAAGCGATGAAAAGATGTCAATATATATATTTTAGAATCATATCTGAACCTATTGTGAGCCGTTAAAAAACTCTGAAGATTATGACAGGGGGGCGATATTAAGAATCATGGACCCGACCACCCCAAAAATCAAGCTCTTTACACTGTCAGCACCCACTTATACAGTGTTACCAACTGCGTGCGTGTCAAATCAGCTCACACATTTTTGAGCCACACTGTCACCAAGCCATGTTAATATCTTTCTGGCGAAAAGACAGAGCAATCTTACTATCCACCTGGAGAGACAAGATATTTCTCCATGGCGATAATAATTCAGAGGGGTTAGTTGTTCTCGGAATAAATTGAAACCGCATAACAGAAATATCACCATCAGAAGTGTTAATGCTGGAGGAATATACCTGAATTACTTCAGATACCGTCCCTTCATCATGGTCGTTTTTTTTTCGGAGCAACAGCAACCTCGGAAAGATGGTTCTTGCATAACCAGGCAAGGCACTGAGGATGAGGCATGTAGAAAACCATGTGATCCACAGAATCACGGTCACTCGGTTACTCCTTCCCTCCTACAGCAACTGCGAGGTTCTCTACATTTCTTCAGGTTCAACATACACTCTTAAGTCTTAACTGTGTTTCGTAGTACTGATACATTTGAAAAAACAGCACTCGCATCTAAACAACCTCCGAATATTACCCTGCTTTGCATTGTCAGTCCTGGTGGACAGATGATAGATGATCCCAGCAAACTTGCATTAAGAAGAGACACCAGACTGAGACTGAGATAACGGGCGGCGCTGTTAAACAGATGCTTCAAGACGTCGAGAAAGCAAAACAAAATCAATGATAAGCAGATGCTTGAAAGAAATCTCATTTTGCGTTAACTGAAGAGAGATTGGCAGCATAGTAGCAGCATGCAGCAAAGATAGCTGAAATCTTCAACATGCAAAATCTTAGGCACACAAAAAATGCGTCTGCCGGGAGTCGAACCCGGGTCTATTGCTTGGAAGGCAATTATCCTAACCGTTGGACTACAGACGCAATTATGTCTAAATTTAAAATCAATAGGACTTGTTGGTTAACTCGCAGTGCATTAGAAGCTAGGTTATGACGATGAAGTCTTAATTTAGGTTGTAATACTGGTTAAGAAAGGGACGAAGCTAAAAAAATCTGCCAATGGGGTCAGCTTTATAACCTCTAAATTACATTGGGGTCATCTTCTATAAATAAATATCACTTAGTACAAATTAGTGAGGATTTTGCTAGTTTTTATTGGGCCCATAAGGCAGCTCCGTCCCTGTTAAGAATTGTTTATTGTATTGGTTGGAATGTTGGGTAACTTAATCACTCCAATATAAGAGATTGTTATGGCAGTTTTACTGCAGGCAACCAAACACTAATAGTGCTTCCTAAATAGGTCATGCAACCAACCAAATGCTAGGGATATGTATCTCCCTTCATGCAAAAAAACCCGGTATGGAGGTATTAAGCAGTTGAAGTTATGCGAGTGTGTAAACCAAACAGATCAACTGCACAATCTTTGCATCTTCTCTTCAAGACAAATGTATATTGCACCGCAAAAAAAACTAGAGTAGTATTAGAAGTTTTTCTCTGCAGGGTACGCACTAAACTGAAGGGAAAAGCTGCACAATCAGCAGCGTTTTCAGTCAGTAGTACTTCAACCACTTATTTCGGATGATCGTCCCTTCATCAAGCCAAAAAAAAATAGCTAATGGTACATCAAGCAGCCAAAGTTTTCAGCTTATGGTACATCAAGCGCAACGTTCTGTACTGATTTTCAGGTTCATGATACATACTAAACTGAAGGAATATGGTGCAGTCTGCGATTGTGCATCACACACTAAGTCGACACCGACAGTAGTCCCTTGGAATCAGCTACGTGATCTTGAGACAACTGAATTCCTTCACTATGTTGTAATGCTGAATCATGACCAGAAAATATCAAACAGAACAGTTTAGAAGAAATGAACTCCATAATAAGTCGTATCGGAGGGAGTACTTGAATTTTGGACGAGCTTGGAGGCCAAATATACAATCACTATCCGTTCTCCCCAGGATACAGGTAGTATCATACAGGCACAACCATTATATGTTTGCAACTTTCTCTTCAGGATGAGTGAAGAGTGAACTGAAGGGGAAAACCACACGATCTTCAGGCTTCTCAGTCAGTCAGTAGTACCACCAATTCAGCTGACAAAACAACACTTCCAACCAATCAGCCACCAGAAACTCCCCTGGCAGTACAAAGAATCAACCTACCTATCTTTGCCAAATGAATCAAGGCTTAATTGCTGCGCAAAATTTACAGGTAAGACAGCTGTTTTGTTTTTTCCAAAATCTCACTGCTCTTCAACTTCAATGTGAACGGCTGCTAACTGTGTAAAAAACATGAGTTCCTCAGAGGAGCAGCGGCGACTAGCTGACCCTCTGCGCGGCGGCGGCCAACCTGCTGGCCCTCTTGGCCTCGTGGATCTTGGCGTACACACGCTTGGTCCTGATGCTGAGGAGCACATCGAGGCCAAATCCAACCACGCACGCCACCGCCATGACGGCGAAGACGCCACGGTAGCAGTGGGCGCCGACGCAGGTGTTGCCCCCGCCGGGCACCTTGGTGGCCTGCGCGTCGTAGAGGAGCCCCGCGAGGAGGCCCGAGAAGAGGAAGGAGCCCAGGGGCAGGTTGAGGATGAGGATGTTGTATATGAGGCCGTAGTACTTGAGCCCGAACAGCTCGGACGCCGTCGGCACTGTCACGGCGAGGCGCACACCGTAGCAGACGCCGACGACGACGGAGCCGATGAAGAGGGACCCCGGCATGCCGAAAGCCATCACGACGTAGCCTGCGCACATCAGCACCTGCGACGCCGCGTTCCACACCGGGCGCGGCATTGCTCTCGTCCTGGAAAATTCAGTGAGTGGTGTCAGAACTGAAATGAACAGATTCAGCTGCAAAAGTTTGAAGACTTCGTCGTGCATGATTGACAATCGAAAGAAGGGCATGGTTTGATAGCAAAGTAGAGACTCCGAATTAGTAAGAATATCGACACAGTTGACACGAATTTGTCTGTTCTTATTTATTGCTGAAAAGTGAGAAACCATCACGCTGAACCCACCAAGGGATAGTATACTACGAATTAGCCATAGCTATCAGTCTTAAAACTATTGGGACTTTCTACTTAAAAGAAAAAGAGAGATGCTAAAGCCAAGAACCACATGCCATACACTGCATAGAAGAGTTGACACTTTTTCTACTCCCACCAAAGAATGAAGACAGTGAGGTGCGATGCAAATTCCTCCGCGTAGTTCTTTTATTATTGGAGGGGAATTCCTCCCCGATGTTGACGCTTTTCTACTCCCACTGTTTTATATCCACTATTAAAAAAGAGCTCCCACCCACTTTACTCTTCTAGGCCAATGTTGTTGGCTCCTTCGTGCTTAAGGTAGCAGCAAAGGCCAAAGGTTGTTCCAGTCAAATTTTAACCAAAAGATCATTTGCTTAATTGTTCAAGTGTAGAACATGCAGCTAGTGCTGCTGCAGGATGTGCTATGCTGCAATTTCACTGATAAATAATGTTTTCAGGGAGTATCCAAATCCAGAAAGATAATAATTCTAGTACTACATCGAATTCAGATTGACCATGTTTTTATATACTTCTCCTAGAAAGGTTCGTCATAATTCCTTTCACGGACGACCCTCCCTCCGACCCCATCTCAGATCTGTATGTAGTACTTCTCGCACGAGCCGACATTATCTGAAAGTAACATCTTCGAATTGTTTGCGCCGTTGATGCGCTATCGTTTTTGTTTATTTTTGTGGTGGGGGTTCGGTTCGGTTCTGCGCAAGATACGGCATCAAATCCGTACCACGGAGGAGTACTGCTCCGAACAGGACGAGAAATTAAGGAGGAGGAGGCAATCACGGGAGTAACGTACTTGATGAAGTGCTCTGAGATTGTGCCGGATGCGATGCGTCCGAAGAATCCCCAGATGCTGGTCATGGAGACGAAGAGGGAGACGTCGGAGTAGCCCATGGCGACGCCCATCTGGCCCAGGTTGTTCATGACGGCCAGCCCCGTGCCCACGCCCATGAGGAAGGAGAAGAAGAGCAGCCAGAAGTCCAGCGCCGACAGCGCCTCCGCGATCGTGTGCTCCTCCCCGAGCCGCGGCCGCTCGCCGGGGCCGCGCGCCTCCGGTGCCGCCGCCGCAGGCTTGGACGCGAGCAGGAGCGGGGCC
This sequence comes from Avena sativa, assembly GCA_916181665.1. Taxonomy (NCBI): domain Eukaryota; kingdom Viridiplantae; phylum Streptophyta; class Magnoliopsida; order Poales; family Poaceae; genus Avena; species Avena sativa. The sequence continues at coordinate 414,925,599 of OV702297.1, forward strand.
GTCGACTCCTCCGCGGGCGCGGCCTCCTCGGCGTCGGCGTTGGCCGCCTTGCGGGTCTTCATCCAGGACCTCCACCCCACGAGCGCGGGCACGGCGATGGGTGCCGCGAGGAGGACGAGGAGGACGGTGACGAAGAGCACCGAGACGGGCCCGCCGTCGCTGCCGATGCCGGTGAGGTCGGCGGCGAGGAGGTAGAGCGCGATGGCGACGGCGAGGGTGCTGATGGCGGCGAACCCGCGCGCGTCGGCCTCGTCGTCGGTGCCCCCCACGACGCGCCCCTCGCGGAGGAACACCATGGCGACGGCGCATACGGCGGCAGGAACGACGGCGAGCATGACGAGGAACGATGCCGGGTCGTCGGCGAAGAGCGCGGAGCAGAGGTCGGTGAATATGGCGGTGCTGAGGCCCACGAAGCCCTTGAGCACCCCCGACACAGGGCCCCTGCTGCCGCGGAAGTTGCGGATGCAGGTGACGAGGACGGCGGTGTTCATCCAGGTGGTGCTGTTGCCGCCGAGGCAGAGGCAGACGCACATCTGCCAGTATGGCAGCGGCGCGACGGTCCTGGAGACGACGAGCCACTGCGCGCCGTAGCCGAGGAAGCCCTCGAGGGAGCCGATGGCGAGGAGGAGCCAGGTGGGGACGCGGTCGGAGGCGAGGCCCGCGAGGAGGCCGAAGGCCTTGCCGACGTCCTTGGCGACGGAGAGGCCGTTGAGCTGCAGCTGGGTGAGGCCCATGAGGGTCTTGATGGAGTCCGAGTAGTTGGAGAAGGTGTAGTTGTTCCCCGAGATGCACTGCACCCACACCGCCGCCACCAGGCCCAGCCACCGCCCCCACGCCGTCCCCGCCATCGCGTCCAGCGCCGACGACACCATCGCGTCCAGCGAACGGAGAGACGGACGGTTCTGCTGCTTTGCGCCGGCCGCCGCGCGCGTGGGGTGGGGTGTGTGCCTTTGGCCGCTTGTGGCTGTCTCGGGACTCGGGAGGCGGTATGGGAGGGAGGGCGGAAGCGGGGACGGTGGAGGCGTGTTGCTTTCTGCGCGTGTTACGGCGGTCGGTCAGGTCAGTCGTGGAGGGGTGCGGTGCGGTGGGCGGCTGTGTTGGGTTTTTCGCCCGGAATGAGTTTTATTGGCTGCAGAATGAGGGTTTAGCGGCGAGTCTGCCTTCGGTTTTATAGACCCTGAAGACTTTGGAAGTTTCCTCCGGGGACATTGATGATTTTGATTTCGTAGAAGATATTTTTTCTTCTCTTCCCGACGGCGATGATTTCGTGATGGTGATGTGAAAGACTTTTATTTTCCAATTAGTTTTCTATGTTCGAAATATGCAGTTTATTATCAATTCTGTAGAGTGTACGTTTTTTATTAAGGTATATGTTGATGGTAAGAGCATTCTAACATACACTATCAAACAGCCAAACCCGCAAAATTCCAACGGATTTAAGGGTTATGTGCTAGAACTGAGACCTAACAGAAACTGTAAATGGCCCAGCTCCTATTTTTTTCACAGGGCCGTGTGAACGGCCAGGCTCGCCCCTACTTCTACCAGCCGAAGCGGCGGACACGGTCCAAACACACACTTCTCCCTCCCCCACCCCATCGTGAACCCTAGCACGGCAGCGCAGCCGCCTTCCGTTCCGAGCTCCGATGAGCAATTGTGGGGCAAAGGACCATAGATCGGAGTCGATGTGCCAACGATGTGGCTAGGGGTGGCCCGTAGCGGCCGTGGAAGCGACGGAGGAGGCGAAAGGCGCCCGTGCGACGACTAGCTCCACAAGAAGTGGGTCCGCTCCGTTGGAGCGAAGAAGCGGGTGGCGCGACGGTGGACCAACCGGGGTAAGTGCATGTTGGGGAGTCATCGCTGAGCGCTCCTCGACACTTATCCCCCACCATTTCACCAGAGGACTAGGCACGCAACGACGACAAGGAGCGCGCCATGCTGCAGCATGCCACCCGCGAGTCGGAGGAGTATTGCGAGGAGGTGCTCCGCGCCATCTCGTTGGTCCGCCAGATAGAAGCTCCCACAAGCGCACCCGCCCATGAGCCTGATGTCGAGGTCATCATCCTCGACGAGTAGGCGCTGCCATGTCTGTGGAGCTCCTCCAGCGAGCTCAATTTTGGTAAAAGGGTGCTGCGTCGCCGTCCCCGTGTAGGTCCGGCAACCTCCAAATATAAATCCCCGTTGCTACTTTTTATGTAAATTATGTATGCACTATGAATGATCATTGCAGCAAAATTTCTCGGTAATTGCTTTTTTTATAAGTACGGTCAAAATCCGGACTCTAATCTATGGAGAAACTATGAACCGTAAATTGTGGTTTCAGTGTCCTATAAACTGAACTTACAGTTTTCCAATCTATGGTGTCTGTTAGTGATGCTCTAAGCACGTATGCAGTGTTGCCAAAGAAGGTAGCAAATTAGAAGAGCATATTTTCAATTCTAGCATGAGTCTAAACACTGCAAGAGGTCACTCTAGCTAAGTTTTTACAAGATTTGAGTCTAGTACTAAACATTATTAGAGATGTAATATGAGTACATATACAATTGGTTGAATTGTTGCCCTAGCCAATTATTTCAAAAGTCTGAACTGATGAAAAGATAATAGACAACATATTTATATTCTCAACACTTTCCCTCACGTCCAAGACAGTGCCTTTTTCTTCTTATTCACGGGCCTAGGACATGGATTCGGGTGTTCGCATATATTTATTTTTAATGTTGCGTTTGCCAGGATTTAAACTCAAGACCTCTCGCTTAGATACCATGTGAATTCTTATGGGTGGAACGATACCCTTGGTAGAAGAATCGGTTATGTGTTATATGGTTGGGAATAGTCCCCATCGTAGCATATACAGGGCCGGTCCTGAGATTTCGGCGACCCGAGGCTAAACTAAAATTTTGGGTCCTTTAGTATAAAATTTTATGCATATATGAGATGATGGAAACTAAATATTTTAAGTACACCTCCAACTATAATATTTATAAAAATAAGAATGTTTACAAGATATCTTAAATTTTTCTCTAAAAATTCCTAGAAGCAAAGTCCATGACGGTGGAATCAATATCAATCTTGTCCACTAACTTCTTCTCGATGCATAAACTTGCCAAACCATTTAACCTCTCCTGAGACATTGAAGATCTCAAATAGTTCTTCAATTACTCACATTGTCATCATCTACATCGATACAAACATCGTCTTCTGTACTGACAAAATTATCTTCTGGATCAACATTAGTCTGTTCCCACACAAGAACTAGCGCCAACTCATCTGGATTCGGCGAAGTGCTCGTGTTGCTCTTCAAAAAATTATGAAAAGATCCTCTCTAAGATTCTATTAATTTCTTCCCTTATTGTCTCCTTTTTCTTTTCTGAGCACCGGTATTCGGGCACCATAATCAGTTAACCTCGAATGCTACAAACAAGAACAACTATCATGTACTAATTAGAATTATGAACTAAGAATTAGGGCGAGCGTAACCAGCAGAGGTATGGGCTAGGCGTGGGCGGAGAGAGAACTAGCAGGCAGGCCGAGGCGGTCGATCTTTGTCTCGTCTATGGACATCACGGAATCGCATCTGGCGGTGGTCGATCGTCGATGCAAAGAGCAAAGGACTGAAGGACGATCCGATCTAGGGAGGCAGGGAGTCAGGGACCAGGGGAAGCATCGAAGCAACGACATGCTCGCGACGGGAGACTTCAGACTCGCTAATCGGGAAACGAGTAGTAACTGATGCTGGGAGTCCTAGGACCTGACGGCCTGTCCTGCCTTTTTTTTTTGAAAGGAATGCAGTAGGAGAAGCCCCCACGGCGAAATTTTTGAAATAATAAGAACCCAAATATGCATTCGTGAGGGCTTGAATCTGTGTTGTTGGGTTGTACATCCACTTCACTAACCAAGTGAGCTAAGCTCACTTCTTACGACCTGTCCTGCCTGGGAAGTGGGAATCAATCGTCGTCTCATCGATTGAGAAGGAAGCGACGGAACAGTGTTGATCAGTGTCTGGGAGTCGAGACGTTCAGCGTCGACAACCCAATAGAAAAAACTTTATTTTAGATGTATACTAGAACTATATTTTTTGAGGCCCCTATTTTTTTTGGGCCCGGGGTGGCTGCCCCGCTAGTCCCACTCAGGACGGGCCCTGAGCATATAAAAGATCTATACACATAAGTCTAAGGAAACCAAATGAAAGATGGGTCCACTCGTCAGTGTAAGATGTTCTTTTTTAATTCTTTCTTTCTACTCTGGTTGATGAGACCCAATCTATGCTAAACGGTGGACCAAACTTGGATTCTTTAGACTTGTGTCTATATTTTTCTTAGCTAAACCTAAACGTTATACACGCCCTAACAGTCGTAAGCCTTTTTTGAGAGACACTAAACCCTCAACATAGACGAGGCAGAGCGCCGCTCCTTACTATGTACTCTCAATCAAACACACGGGAATGGACACACAGGATTTGAAGTTTTGAACATGGCAATGGACTATCAAACCCTCAACCTTCAACACAATTCATGAAATTCGTAGTATCCATGGGAGTGGACACACGTGAATCTATGAATATAAGACTGGTCAAAACTTCAAATCCTGAACAATGGGCAAACAACGGATTCTTTTCGTACGCATACGAAGCCGTTCTCAATAAGCTTCAAACCCCTCTTACAAGCAAATAAGAACATCTCTAGCAGACATCGTAAAGGGCGGAACCATAAAAATAACCGCTAGTTTTCGGTTTCGCGTGATAAAAATGGACATAAAAGACGTCCTAAAATGGACCGAACCGAAAAAAAATAGGGCCCCCGAGAAAACACCCTCGCGGAACCAGAAAAACCCAGGTTTCGAGCCCGACCTGGACGCGAACCATATACTGTGTTTCCATTGGCGGGAGGGAATTTTCAGCTTATTCCCCTCCCTTTCGCCCGCATTGCCGCTGCTCGCCGTCGACCGCCGCCGTAGATTGAGGATCCTCCCGCTCGATTCCTCCCGCGCAGAAGCCCGCCGGAGCCCGCCGACCCCGTTCCCCAGCCGTTGTGGGTCGGAAAACTCCTCCCGACGCAGATCCGGTCGCACCCCACCGCCACCATCCACCCGCCGCCCGTCAAAGGTAAAATCCACCGCCGCTCGAGTTTGAGCTCGTAGATCTCCTCTCCACAAGGAATAAATATCGTCCTTGATTTGTAGATGGACTTGGACCCTTGCGAGCAATTTTTGATGGACTCCTCCTCCTCCTCCGATGACTCGGATATGGAGAAGCTGCTCCGAAACCACCGTCAGCACATGATGGTGGCCGTTCTCGCCCTCAAGGAGGAGGACGATGGCAGGAGGAAGAGGCGGCGAGGCTCCATAGTCGGTCGCCTTTGCATCCCTTGCAACCGCAAGTTAGGCAACGACATGCTCATGCGAGATTATTTTGCCGAGGTACCCACATACCCGCCTCACCTCTTTCGTAGACGCTATCGAATGCGCCGCTCGCTGTTCGTGAATATAGTTAAAGCTTGCGAGGCCAAGACGCATTACTTCAAGCGTCGAAGAAATGCCGCGAGGCTGCTTGGATTCAGCCCCCCGTACCAAAAAATCTCCGCGGCCATGAGAGTGCTCACATATGGGATCCCGGGCAATTATGCAGACGAGTATCTTTGCATCGGCGAAGATACGACTATGGAGCGTGTTCGTAGATTTGTCAAGGCGATTATTCACATTTTTGGCCCGGTCTATCTGCGAGCACCGAACATGCAGGACACAATTAGGTTGATGGCGATGAATGAGAGAATAGGATGGCCGGACATGCTAGGAAGCATAGATTGTATGCATTGGACTTGGAAAAACTGCCCGAAGGCATGGCACGGGCAATATTGTGGCAAAAGCCAAGATGCAATAATTGTGCTAGAAGCCGTTGTCATCTGAGGACTTGTGGATTTGGTATTGTTTCTTTGGTTTGCCCGGCACCCTCAATGATATCAATGTGCTCCAAAGATCTCCTCTATTTGCAAAACTAGCTAGTGGTGAAGCACCCGCTTGCAACTACACCATCAATGGTGTTTATTATCACAAGGGGTATTATCTAGCTAACAACATTTATCCTCGTTGGGCTATATTTGTCAAGACCATCTCGAATCCTCAAACTAGGGAAGAGATTGAATTTGCAAAGGCTTAAGAGAGTGCCTAAAAGGACATTGGGAGAGCCTTTGGTATTTTGCAAACTCGATTTGCAGTTGTGCGAGGTCCAGCTCGTTTTTGGGACAAGAAAATTCTCAATGACATAATGATATGTTGTGTCATTCTTCACAACATGATTATTAAGGATGATAGGGGTCTAGACTTAGACATCTTCTACGACAATGTTGGCGGCCGTGTGAAGTCAGCTAAAAACCCAAATGCAATCCAAACCTTCCTTCAAACCTACCGAGACATTGAGAACATGACCACCCATGACCGACTGCTGCATGACCTCATTGAGCACCACTGGCAGCAATTTTGGAGGAAATAGGCTGCCACATTTTATCATTTATGTGTGTGAAACATGATTTGCATTTAAAAATATTCATTTGATTTGGTCATTTGTTGTAATTGGATTATTGTTTATTCAATTTGTCTGGGCAATTGTTGTAATTGAATAATTGTTGTAAAATACAATTAATAATTTTGGGCTTATACTTTACGTTGGTATCATATTTCTGTTTAAAAATGCGAGATATGTGGTGAAATTGATAGAAAATACTCTCTCCTTCATGATTTGCAGGACGTCTAATCAAATTTGGGTTTGTCCAAAACTGCAACGTTTCTAGGCGCACAGAAATTAATTATTGATTAATGTGGCAACTTCCTTCCCAACTTCCATGCATGCAACAGTCATGCGAAAGGTATGAATTAACTAAAAGATATTACACTCCCTCTGCATGTAGGAATGAAAGCCCACGCATGCAATCCATTTGCCCACTATCTCCTCTCCCATGTGAAACGTCTCCACCTGTGCATCCGCATGGAGTAGGCCGGGAAGGTTACCAATAGCATTATATCCGTTTAATTAGGTGCAGCTAAATTAATTCACATGCTAATTCTGCAACATAAAGTTCCTAATTTTTAGTCAATATGTTAATGCCTAGGTCCATGAGATTTTTGTAGAGCGTCCTGCAAACCGTGAAAGAGGTAGTAGTTTAATTTACGGGTTCGACCCTTGTTGTGGCGGAACATATATGTATGCGTGAAACCGTAAAAATAGAATATTTCCTTTTCTGGTTCGTTTTGAGGTGTCTGTTTCGCCCCTTTCGCTTGCGGCCTGAAAACCCCCGCAAAATGCGATCTAGGAACACGTTTTCCGGTTCGCCCTATTACGGTGACCGCTAGAGATGCTCTAAACGCTTGGATATCGAGAGCTTTAAGAAACTTTCCATATTTACCTTACCATTTCCCAATATAAAATACGTATAGGCTGAAGTACGTGAAGAAGCGAAAACGTAGCATGGGTTGTCGCGGCACGAAACGGGTTGCTTTCTTCTTCGCAGCATCCCACAACATGGCAAATTTGTGAGTGAATTCAGAAACGAAAGGCTACGTGCATTCGGGGTCCGCGCGCGGCATATTCTTCCGCCGACGAAACGGGTTGCTTTCTTCGCAGCACCCGGCGAAATGGCAAGTTTGTAAATTCAGAAACGAAAGGCTACGTCTACGTGCATTCGCGGTCCGCGGCATATTCTTCCGCGGACGACGGCCGCTCCGATCCGCTCGTGCTGAAGAGAAGGAGTCGAGCCGAAACGTGCGTCGAACGGTACGGATCGCAAACTGTTTTTGAACTCCACATTTTCATCGCCGCAAAAGCAGGCCCCGTGCAGATTTATATACTTACTACTGTACGCCACCATTTAAGAGACGGTCTATTTTAACGTCACCATGCATTTTCCGTTGTACGGTATCGGCTAAAGTGGTATTCGAAGCAGCAGTACGATACTCCCTCCGTTTCAAAATATAAGATGTTTTAGCTTTGTGAAATAAGTGTATCTAGACCCCTTTTCGTGTCTAAGTCCACTCTAAATCTAGATGAACCTATACACTAAAAAGGTCTAGATACATTTCATTCACAAAACTAAAACGTCTTATATTTTGAAACGGAGTGAACGTGCGAAGCGAAAGCGCGTGTGAAATGCAACAACCGCCGTGGCTAGCTAGTCGCATGAATAATAATATATAATAATGTGAAGTGAAATTAAATGAAAGCGTGTGAAAGATGTTGCTTGCAAGCATGAACCGATCGATATGATATCGCGCCTCGTTTCTACACTTCTTCGTCAGTAGTACAATCCATGGATCGATCGTCAGAGAAGATAAATATCGCGCGACGCTGTTACAAGCGACCGGAAGCGAAGCAACGTCCAAATCCGCCTCGGCTAGCTCGCATCGCATGGCTATATATCTACCGCACACGTACCCGACCTGTCGCTGGTCTGGTGGCTCCACCGGTCTATCGGCGATTCAGCGGCAAAGGAAATGGTGGGTGTCTGATGATGGTAATACCGACGCGAGGAGCATCATCGAGCTTCACCACCGGTCTCAACATCTGTCACTCCATTTCAAGCTAGCCTATCCCACTACAGGTATAGGAAGCTACACCGACGGCCAAACGTAAAACATAAAATATTATATATAGTTTAAAACGGGCATAAAAAATTTAAAAATGATCGAAACAATGCGAAACCTTCGCGTGGTGTTATATTATGTGACATAGTTATAAGGAAAAATACCAAACTTGATATATTGATTATGTCTCAAAAAAACCTTCACAAAATGACCTATCTTATTCGAGGTTTCTTGGCTTTCGGGTCAAATGACCAATGATATGGCTAGAATCAAGGCATAGTTTGTGATAATGTGCCCATATTGTGCATACACATGCATCATGGGATGGCGAACAATGTTGCAGGAGGAGGTTTTCCTTTTCGTCGCACCAAAAAGCCATTTTCCATTTTCCGAGCACAAAAAACGGACGGTTTTATGAAGCAACCACCAAATGGCTAATTCAAAATGCTATCACCACATTTTACAAAAATACTATACCACCTTATATGGATAATATTCCAACAGGGGGATCCGAAACCTTTCCGTCCACCTCTGGTAAAAAAGACAAATTCCTGCCGAATCGGCAGGAAGTGGGTTAGATATGAACTAAAGGTACATGATCCGATACTCATGTTTTTTTACAAAAATCATTTTTAAGTTTACAATATGCTATTTTATCAAAGATCCAATGCAAGTTTTCCTTTCCATCGCACCAAAAAGGCATTTTTCATTATCCGAGCGCAAAAAGGGAATTTTCTAAAGCAACCACCAAATAGCTAATTCAAAAATGGAGGGTCTATGATTAGTTGATATGGATATCATATTTGGATTCCTCTCATTTTTCTGATCAATTTAGACATATTATTTGTTAAATTTCGATTTACAGATTTAAAGATATTAATTATTCCATATTAAATAGAAAATACAAAAAAGTAAAATTATTATATTTTTATTTGAATTCAATAATTTTTTTACTTATTCATTAATGTTTACTTAAATAATTGTTTGTAATTTCAAAAAATACAAACATGTGACATGATGATATAAGAGTTAATAGGATTGATATCATTAATATTGACAACAATGTATGAATTACTTTGCGGAAACAGATTATGAAGGAACAATGAAGTTAAGCGTGCTGGAGCTAGAGTAGTATTAGGATGGGTGACCGGCTGGGAAGTTTGACCAAGACTTCAATTTAATTAAATATTAATTATAATTAGTGTTAAAAATGTTCAAAGTGAGAGATTAACGAGTCAAACAATTCAAAGATTCAAAAATTGAGAAAAAAAATAAAAAATATTTTTAAAAAAAAAATATTTTTACAACATGTCGACAAGCTATGCCGACGGCCGCTACGCCGAGGGCATACGCCGACGGTATTTTGATACGCCGACGGCCTCTATATGCTCTGCCGAGGGAGACCTTTGCCGAGGAGGCTACGCCGAGGGTGGCCGTCGGCGTATCATACGCCGAGGGCATTTTGGCCTACGCCGAGGGCAAAAAGCCGTCCCACGCGCGCGTCCTGTAGTGCGCCAAGACACAGCCGGCCCACGCGTTGGCCTATGCCAAGACAGCCGACCATTCTAGTGGGTGTCTTGTAACTCTCTGGTTCACATGACGAGCATGGAAGGGGAGATGTGCGAGACTCGAGCCGATGAAGATCTTGATGATCGGACTACTGTCCCTAGGGCATCTATCGTTCCCACATAGCAACTCTCTGACCTCGTGATGCTCATATGAAGGACTTTTATTTTTTAGTCAATTTTCTATGTTTGAAACATGTACTTGTTTATTTTGATTGTGTAGAGATATATGTTGATGATAACCGTCCTAAGCCTAGACGATCAAATAATCCTCAACATAACTAGAGGAGGCAGGGCACCACTCCATACAAAGCCATGAGATAGCCTTGTATGTTGCACAGACTCAGAACTATGTACTCTTGCTATATCGACACTTACTTCCCTCAAATTCCGAAATTCAGAGTATCTAGGAGAATTGACGGAAATAGGAACCTACGGTTATCGACCCTTTTCAAGTCGTAAATAATTGAAAAGCAATGAATTCCACGCATACGAACAAATTCTATATCGAGCTTCATATATATATATCAAACCCCCTCTTACAATCGAACGATTCGGTATGGAACCGAGAGATCAAAGAAACGGCTGATATTAACATTACAAAGTGGTATACAAAACAGAACCTTAACCATGCAATAGTTATTGTAGAAGTATTTTATTATTCCTAAGAAACTTACATAGTATGATTTTTAAGTGCCATTACTCCTTATCCTATCAAAGTTATTGGCCACGGAAGCTTTGATAGGCCAAATTTGTCTTAGTCAAAAAGATATGATTTGTACAAGACCGCGGAGGGGGCATGTTATCTCATGAGGGAATTCAAAGAGTTGTATTAAGGTTTAACAAAAGATTATACTCCCTCCGTCCTAAAATAGATGTCTCAAATTTGTCAAAACTTAGATGAATCTAGACACTATTTAGCATATAGATTCATTCAAATTTTAAAAAACTTGAGATAACCGTCCTAAGCCTAGATAATCAAAATTTGTTTATTTTGATTGTGTAGAGATATATGTTGATGATAACCGTCCTAAGCCTAGATAATCAAATCCTCAGCATAACTAGAGGAGGCAGGGCACCACTCCATACAAAGCCGTGAGATAGCCTTGTATGTTGCACAAACTCATAACTGTGTACTCTTGCTATATCGACACTTCTTCTCTCAAATTCCGAAATTCGGAGTATCTAGGAGAATTGACGCAAATAGTAACCTCGATTATCAGCCCTTTTCAAACCATAAATAATTGAAAAGCAATGAATTCCACGCATACGAACAAATTCTATATCGAGCTTCATATATATATCAAACCCCCTCTTACAATCGAACGATGCGGTATGGAACCGAGAGATCAAAGAAACGGTCCATATTAACATTACAAAGTGGTATACAAAACAGAACCTTAACCGTGCAATAGTTATTGTAGAAGTATTTTATTATTCCTAAGAAACTTACATAGTATGATTTTTAAGTGCCATTACTCCTTATCCTATCAAAGTTATTGGCCACAGAAGCTTTGATAGGCCAAATTTGTCTTAGTCAAAAAGAGATAATTTGTACAAGACCGCGGAGGGGGCATGTTATCTCATGAGGCAATTAAAAGAGTTATGAAGGTTTCAACAAAAGATTATATTATGCTATTCTACTATCGAAGTTGACCCAAATTTAAGCAAATCTTAATAAGTCTCACAAAACAGTAGTAGCATTATCTTTCAATGTGCGTACAAAATTTTAAAATAACCCCACATAGATGACAGACATTTCTCTGTTAGCCGTTTCCAGAAAAACTAATTATGCCAGAGATGATATGTGGTATCTTGATATGTGGTATCTCCCTGCTAGTATTTTAACAGCCGCGGTGTACATCAACTTGATAGTTATGCATTGCATACCGCTAGCTCGGTGACACACGACGGGATAATCCAATCGGAATTTTTTAAAAGTGAACATAGTACTTACTCCGGCCCATATTAATTGAATTTATTTAGATTTAAATGAATCTAGACACTATTTAGTATATAGGTTCATTCAAATTTTGAAAAATTCAAGTCAATTAATATGAATCGAAGGGAGTAGTAAGATGATGGACAGTTCTAAGGGTGTCTTCAATTATAATTATCTAAGTCTGAACAATACAATGGAGGGTGGGGGCTATTTATAGGTCAGCCACATAAACAGGGGTAGTTTGGAAACAAAACAGGAAAGTATAGTAAAGGCTTTAGGCGTTAGGCCGAGCTAGTGCGCGCAGGTACTGGACAGGCCGGTAGTACCGCACTATGCTGCCGGTAGTACCGCTCTAGGTATCTGGTAGTACCGCTTGCGGACTTGGGGCTTCAGTGGAATCCTTCTGGTGCGTGCGGTAGTAGGGGACGGTAGTACCGCTGGCCGGTAGTACCGGTTCCGGCGACCGGTAGTGCCGCTGGGTGGCCTAGGGTTCATCGGTCACCTTCTGGTAAGTGCGGTAGCAGCGGCCCGGTAGTACCGCTTGTCCGGTAGTACCGGTGTTGTGGTCCGGTAGTACCGCTGGGACCAGACAGCTGCTTGTCCGGTAGTACCGGTGTCATGGTTGCTCCGTTCCGTTCGTCCTTTCCGGCATACCTGAGGATGCATAGAGTCGGGGTATGAAGTAGCAAGCCATCCAAGGGCGTATCAAAATCACACGAGAAAAGAAGCAAGTTAACCTTAGCTTGTACTCCCTCCGATTGGAAATATAAGACATTTTAAATTTATAAAATAAATGTATCTAGTATAGGTTTACTCTAAATCTCTATGAACCTATAAAACACGTCTAGATACATTTCATTCAGAAAGCTAAAACGTTTTATATTTCCGAACAGAGGAAGTAGGAGTTTGGCTCGAGCGCGGGTCATTGGTCCACTTAGGGTACTAGTAGAAATAGATGTAGTACGAAAGGGCTGCATCAATAGTAATGTGTGAAGCTAAAGAAATCGTGTGAAATGCAGCCGTGGCTAGCTAGTCGCACGGACAATAATAACGTAAGTACGTGCGAAGTGAAAGCGCGCGTGTGAAACCTGTTGCTTGCAAGCGTGATCCGATCTGATATCACCCCATTTCTACGTACGGTGCTTCCCCAGTAGTACAGTACAATCCAAGAATCTTCAAAGAAGAAAAATATCGCGCGAGAGGACGACCTTTCAAGCCATATGAACCTCGCCTCGATCGGTCTAGCTCTACCGCACACGTACCGACCTGTCGCTGGTGGCTGCAGTTGTACATTGAAAAGCAGTGCGAAGAAGACGCACCATGCAATGCATGGTTTGGTTTGTCGCGGCACGAGAAACTGCACGTTGCTTTCTTCTCAGGGTCCGGCAGCTATTTATTACTGTATTATCCGAAAGGAATATGGTTGCTTGAGGACGTCAAAGATGTGATGATGTCCAGTTCGTTTATTTGCTCCATTTTTTTCCAACGTTTTATTTTCGGCCTCCCTCCGTCAGAACGGTCACTGTAATTTTCCGCAGAAACGGGCTTCAAACCCTGTGAAACATGCTGGTACCCCCTGTATGATACAGGTCATACCGGTGCGCTGCGCACGTTTTGCTGCTGACGGACACGGACGGACGCGGAACGGACGGACGGACAGCAAGCAGCAGCGGGCGAGGGAAGGGACAGCATGGAGCACGCCTCTCCTCCCAACCGCCCGTGTAGGCTGTAGCTTAATGTTAGGGCATCTTCATCGCCGACCCATCCGGTCGATTTAAACGGTCCGTTTCTGTCTATTTAGTCAGGCTCCGGTCGATATGGATAGGCAGTTTGGCCTATTCGGCCACCCATTTATGCGTTGGCGCCATCGCTAGACAGGGATGCAAATAAGTTGAAAAGGGATCTATCCAGCTACTCTTCTGCCCTTGCTTGCTTCATCCGGCTGGTTCTTTTGCCCGTTGGCTCTTGATCTGTCTTGCTCCGGCCGGCTGTCTTGCTTCGGTCGGCCGGCGCTCTTGTCGATGGTTTTCATCCGGCTGGCTGGTTTGCCAGTCGGGTCTTGGTTTGTTCCTTCTTCTGATCTGTCTTGGAGTTTTTGCGTTCGGCTACTCTCAGCCGGCTGTCGTGCTGGTGCCTTGCATCTTGTCCGGTTAGCCTACCTGGGGGCGATCCCCCTGACACTAGCCCCCGAGCGCGCGTAGATTCCGCCCTCAGGCGAAATGTGCGCGGGCTAAAAAAAGGCTAGGATTTTGAATTTTTTCCCGGTTGAATCTTGGCGGTTGAGCTGCCCCGGTTGCATCATCCCTGACGTCAGCCACGCGTGATGATGGTCGTCGGAGGCCGTGCGTCGTGGGGTCGCGTCGGTTGTCGCTTCGGGAACTGTCGCCGGTGCCTCGCCTCCCATGCTCGGATCTTCTGTGCGCGGTTTAAGGATCACGACTCCGTTGGAGCCGTGGGGGGTCGCCACGTGGCGGGCCAGCGGTTTGCCTCCCCGGCCCCTTTAAGTAGGGGCCGTGGCGCCGCGCTGCCCCTTACTGGTCATTTGCCCCCCTCGTCCTCCTTCGATGCCCAGCGCCCTCGCTGCCTCTCCTTCTTCCGCCCTTCTTCCGCGTTGCTGACGAGCTCGCACCGCCCGCTCCGCCAGCACCGCCTTGTCTTTTCTTCGCCGGAGCGACGGGCAACCGCTGCTCCTCCGCCGCTCCGCCACCGACTTTCCTTCCTTCCCGTCTCCGCCGCGCTCCGCCGCCGTCGCCATGGCAGAGAGCAGGGGGCCTGGTGCGGCTCCTCCGGCATAGAGGCGCATGTAGAGAAGTACCGGCGGTCGCGCCTCCTGCCGACCGCCGGCGAGGTTGGGGTCCGGCTGGCCCCGGCCGATGAGATCTCACCGGCTCCGCAAGCCGGCGAGCGAGTAGTTTTCCTCGCGCACGGCCTGGCCTTTCTGGCCAGCATCTTCTTCTTGTCCTTCCTTGCCCACTTCGACCTCCGCCTCCACCATCTCGGGCCAAATGCAATCGGCACTTTTGCCCACTTCGTCGCCTTCTGCGAGTGCTATCTCGGGTTCTAACCGGATCTCAGGCTCTTCTGCCGGCTCTTCTTGATCCGGCCTCAGGTGCAGTTTGCCAAGGGTCCGCTGGTGACCTGCGGCGGCGCCTCCATCTACAGCCGGTCGCAGACCGGCTACCCCAAGTTCAAACTGCATGACACAGTTAAACTGTGGCAGTAGACGTACTTTTACATACGGAACTTGGGGTCGGAGGACCGGCTGAACCTCCTGGCCTTCCAAGACACCGAGTCTAGCCGGCCGCGCTTGGAGGAGAAGAGCTTCAGCTCCAAGGCGGAGTCGGACGCGCTCCTCCACCGGATGAGGGGCTTGGTGACGGCTGGACTAACCGACGTCGACGTGACGCTGAGTTGGGTCAGCCGGCTCATGATGCCCCTGCAGCAGCGAGCACACAAGATATGCTACTACTCCGGGTGGCTCGACCCCACCCGGCTCTCCCGCCGCGACCCCTCCTTCGCCAACCTCTACGAGTGGGTCTGGATGATTACAAAGGAGAAGGTCGCTTCCAACTGGAAGTTCGGCATCGCTCCTTACACGCGCGAGAACCGCGCGCCCCGGGTGAGTGTACTTCTTTTCCTCTTTTCGTTCTCGCGTTGGCCGGCTAACTCTCTTATCCGGTTTGACTCACGTTTTGTCTGCACAGATGTTCCCTTGCATCATCCGGGAGGAGGGCGATGCGTCCCTCCAGGTTTTTACGGCCGACCGTTCCGAGCCACGCCCACGCCGGAGCAGCGGCGAGGGCTCGGACAACGAGGAGGGATTCTTCCCCAGCCGGGGTGACGAAGCGGTGGACGACCCGCACGGCCCTGAGCCGGAGGAGAGCGACGGAACCGCCGCGCCCGAGCCTGTCCGGAAGCATGCCAGCGAAGGCACTTCCAACAGCAGCGCCGCGCCTGAAGAGGCGGCTGCCAAGCGCACCCGGGCAGCGGGGGTTCCTCCGCATCCTGGCCGGACCGCGGGCGACTGGAAAAGATCCACGCCCGTGGTGCAGGGGTAAGTCCTCCACCCATTTCTCTTTCTCGCTCGTTTCTTTCTTCGCGTCGGCCCGCGGCCTTGCCCCGATCTTGTTTTTGTCTTGACTTTGCCTTTGCTTCCGTGCAGCGCCGTTCTGTCCTTCGCTGCGAGCCTGGCTCACAATGCGCCCGTCGCTTCATCGCCCCGCGACCTTCCTTCTCCGCCGGCTTCCCCCTCGGTGGCTACCCCGCCTCCTTCGACCGAGACCATTCCCCCACCAGAGCCGACGACCGTGGTCTAGCCGACTTCTTCTGCGCCCGAGCGCACGGAGAGCCGTCCTGATGCGGCCTCTGGGCCGGGTGGGGGCTCATCAGCCGGCATGGGGGGCTCGGGCGCCAGCAGGGACACGGTCGTTGTCGAGGACGTGGAATCCGATGATGAGGAGACCATGCAGTGGCAGGCGGCCATCCGCGACGCCCCGACCGCTCTAGCCGGCCCGCTGGCGCCTCTGCCCGCGGAGGCGGGAGCCTCGCTGCAAACCCTCGAGGTCAACCTCGAGGTCGGACTGGCGGAGATGAAGCAACTTCGTGCTACGCTAGCCGGCGCCAACAAAGAGGCCGCCAAGCAGCTGGCAGCGGCGCGCGGGACTGCACGAAATAAGTTTTTGTCTTGCGCTCCTTTTCTTCTTATCTTGCTTCCGGTTTCCGACCTTCTCATTTGCGTTCCGTTTCTTCTTTCACAACCATTATGGTTTGCAGGCAGCGGGAGATTGACCGGCTGAAGCGCTCAAATGCATGCCTTAGCCGGTACAATGCCGCCCTCTGGATCCAGAATAAAGAATGGCACGACAAGGTCAACCAGCTGGAGGCCACCATCAAGGAGCAAGAGGCGACTCTTGCCAGCCGGGCCAGCGCCTTTGACCTTCTGGACAAGGAGGCCACCCGGCTGAAGGAGCACGCCGAGATGCTCGACAACGAGCTGATGGACATCGGCCTTCTGGGGAAAGGTGAGTTCCTCCACTGGTGCCGAATGTTTTTATCCGACTGCATTTTCCGGGTCGCCTTTTGACTTGCAATTCTGATCACAAGGCTTCTAACCCCAAGTAGACGCTCTTGCCTACGACCGGGTGCAACAGGTTGCGCCGGGTGAGAAGGAAACCGTCAAGGACCTGGTGGGCCAGCTCGGTGAGGACGCTGCCAACCTGCGCAAGGCCGCGGCCGGCATCCATGACCTGGTTTTTCTGGGGGAGCTCCTGCCGGAAACCATGGGGGGCCTGGCGATCAAGCTGGGCGGCGAGCCGAACGCGATCGACCAGCTGCACGATCTGGCTGCCCGTGTCAGCTCCGAGATGGCGTTGGCCTTAATGCTCTCGTGGTACAAGGACGCCCATCTCGACAAGATGGTGGACGGCTTCCGAGCCGACACGGATCTTAAAGCCGTGCGCCGGGCCTACCCGGACCTCCGCTCCGCCGCGATCACAATTGCCGGCTACGCCGACATCGACGAGGAGCTCACGGACGGCGAGGTGAGCTCGGGGCCGATGGCGCGGGAGCGGATGGTGCGGAAGCGTCCTCCCAGGCTGGCGGAGCCGGCGTGGCTCCTCCTCACGACAAGGGTCCGACCGCTTGAAGATGAAGACCCCGGTATG
The DNA here is from genome assembly GCA_916181665.1 of Avena sativa. Lineage (NCBI taxonomy): Eukaryota > Viridiplantae > Streptophyta > Magnoliopsida > Poales > Poaceae > Avena > Avena sativa. The sequence goes on from OV702297.1 coordinate 414,943,334, forward strand.
CCGGGTGAAGTTGTAGATATTTGTTTGCTTTTCGCACTTGTGTTGTATAAACAATCTGGATCTGGATGTGCGGGGGCTTCGTCCCCCGATGCTTAAGTAACTGTCTGGTTGGGCTTGCCTTCATGCACCCGCTTATGTTTATGCCTTGGTCGACTAGTCTTTCCGGTTGGTCCACTCCAGCCGGACTTATATTACATTTGTCTTGCGCTTTGTTTATTCTGGCTTCTTGACGGTGTGCCGACTTTCTTTGGATGGTTGGTGCATCTGCTAACCGGATGCTACGTCCTTCCAGTGGGGGCGCGCCAGCGCACCCACTAGGTGTAGCCCCCGAGATTCGGAACAGCTGGAGTAGCTAGGTGTTTCGAATCTTCAAAAATTTCTTGTTTTTTACCTTTCTCTGCCGGATGTGACCTGCTTAGCCGGGCCGGGGAGCTGCACCGCGGTCCGGCTAAGTATGTCTGGCTTGCTTTTTCTCTATTACTTTCCTTTCTCCTTTTTTTCCATCTTTCCTTCTTCGTCTTTCTCTTTCTTTCTTTCCTCTTTCTCTTCTTCATCTTTCTCTTTCTCATCTTTCTCTTTCCGACTAGGTTTGTTTGACGCGTCCAACTATTTGCCTTTGTCTTTCTTTTTGTCCTGCTAACACACCCTTTAGCCGGACGCCGCCTTCTTCCGGTGGGGGCGCGCCAGTGCACCCACTGGGTGTAGCCCCCGAGATTCGGAGTGGCTACCGCAGATAGGTACTTTGAATCTTCACTTTTCTTGATTTTCGACTCACTACGGTTTGTGCAAAAAGAAATATACAAAAAAGACCTCTCGTCGATATGTTGCCTTGTTAAATGTCTCCGTATTATCCGACTAGGTTTTTTTTTCGAAAACTAGCTCGTGCTCCTCTGAACACTTAGTCACTTTCTCGTGCGCAATGCTGTTTACGCTGCACCTTGCCGGACAGTCAGGTTGCGGTCTGGAGCTGGAACCGAAGGGAGATGACAATAGACCGCGCACGGTACTAGGGGCTTCGTAGCCGAAAAATAACCAACTAGGCACATGGCCGGAGATGCCCGATCTGACGCATCTTTCGACGTTTTTCGTGTGAGATGCCCTCGGGCTTTTGCTCTTGCTAGCCGGACAGCCGGGTTGCGGTCTGTAGCTGAGACGAAGAGTGGGCCTCTGGCATCATCGCACACTACTCAGTCGGTTTACAGAATTGGCAGGGCGGGCCAACCGGCGAGCCCCCGGGTAGGGGTCGACGGAATCCGGAAAAATCATTGCAGGAATTTAATAGGGTAAGAACGACAATCTGACTATCCGGCAAGGAGCCCCAAGCATCAGCCGGGGTCCGCATATTTCATTCATTCAGGGATCCGGATACATACACTGATTTTTTGCGTCTAGGTGTAAAATGGTCGGAGGAGGTCCGCATTCCATGGCCGCTCGGTCTCCTCGTCCGACTTGTCCATCTTGTTCTTGCGCGGCTGCTGCGCGTCGATGAGGTAGTAGGAGTTGTTATGCAACACCTTGCTGATGATGAAGGGGACCTCCCACGGAGGGGACAGCTTGTGCATGCCCTTCGTGTCTTGTATCATCCGGAGCACCAGGTCGCCTTCCCGGAATGCGACTGGCCAGATGCGACCGGAGTGATACCGGCGCAACCCTTGCTGGTAGATGGCCGATATGGATAAGGCTAGCTCGTGGGCCTCCTCGAGGGGGTCTACATTGTCCTCCGTCGCCTCCTGGTTCTCCTTTTCCATGTATAGGAGCTTGCGGGGCGAGTCGAACTCGATGTCCGCCACGAGAACTACCTCCGAGCCATAGGTGAGGAAGAACAGGGTGAAGCCGGTCGATCTATTCAGGGTGGTGCGGAGGCTCCACAGCACAGCCGGCAGCTCCTCGATCCAGCAGCCGGGTGATCGCTCTAATGGCTCGATCAGCCGGGGCTTGATTCCGACTAGCACCAAGCCGTTGGATCTTTCCACCTGCCCGTTGGACTGCGGGTGTGCGATGGATGCGAGGTCCAGTCGGATCCCTTTGTTGTGGCAGAGCCGGGTAAAGCCCCCCTTGGCGAAGTTCGTGCCGTTATCGGTGATGATGCTGTGGGGGTAGCCGAACCGGATGATGATGTCGCAGAAGATGGTGATGACTGTGGCCCCGTCCAGCTTCCGGATCGGCTTCGCCTCGATCCACTTGGTGAACTTGTCCACCGCCACTAGCAGGTGGGTCATGCCGGCTCGAGCTCGCTTGAAGGGTCCAACCATGTCCAACCCCCAGACCACGAAGGGCCAAGTGACCGGTATCGTCTTGAGCGCGGAAGCCGGCATGTGCCTTAGCTGGCCGAACCGTTGGCATCCATTGCACACGCGAACCAGCTAGTCCGCGTCCTCCGAAGCAGTCGGCCAGTAGAATCCGTGGCGCATCGCTTTCAACACCAAGGCCTGCGAGGAGGCGTGGTGACCGCACTCTCCCTGGTGGATCTCTTTTAGCAGCCGGTAAGTATACGCATCGACGCACCACTGGAAGACGCCCACGGCGCTGCGCTTGTACAACTCTTTGTTGATGATGGTGTACGTGTGCGCGCGACGCCGGATCTGCCTTGCCTCCACCTCGTCATCTGAAAGCTCATCGTTGAGGAGGTAGTTCATGAAGGGCTGGGCCCAGAATGGAACTTCCCGAATGGTGAAGACACTGGACGGCACGAACTGGAGCTCATCCGGGGGGCGGCCGGGTGGGATACCCGAGCCGACAGCCCTCGGGCCTTTTGCCTTGCTCGCTGATGGCTTGCATGAGGAAGAGGCAGCCCCCGGGTCTTTCGAACCGGAGGTCACAAAAGCGAGGCCCGACTCTTTCGAGTCGGCAGCCGCCGGGTCTGCTACCCAGATGATGGACTCGGACTCCGGAGAGGAGTGATGCTGGGCTTGCGGAGATGCTCCAAGGATACTCCGGGCGGGATGGCCACTCTGGTGGATCCGACTCGCGCGAGCGCATCGTCCGCCTCGTTGTTGGCGTGAATCCGGCTGGTCTGTCTGGCTCCAGGTGATGGGACTCTCAGACCAGTTGAGACGCAGGAGGACTTGGGGGACAACGACATTCACCTCCGTCCTGTGTTGCTTCCGGCTACGATTATCCGTCGGCTCGGCCTCGAAGATGTGGTAGTTCTCGTGCTGCTGGGGGTAGCCTCCATTGCCGCGGTTGTTGCCGGCTGCCCTAGCCAGCGGTGAGGGACCACTAGGAGGGGGTGGGGGGAGAGGAGGTAACCCGGCCTGCTCCTTGATCTGCCTAGTCCAGCTGCACTACCGAGTGGTGTGCGTAGCCGGCTTGGTGCCGCTGTGGTACTTGCAGGGCCCGTCGAACATTTCCTAGAAGGTGAAGGCATTCCTCTGCCTCTTGTCGTTGTGATCCGGTGCGCCCTGCACCGCGTTAACTTGCCGCTGGTGGTAGCGCGAGCCGGCATCACCGTTCGCTTGCCCTGGTAGCAGCTGTTGTTGCCGTGCCGTCTGGATGAGCCGGCATCACCGTTCTGGCCGGCAGGCTTCTCCCTAGCCGGCTCTGTGGGAACCGGACGTCCTTACGCATTTACCCGGAGGGGCTTCTTCATTGTCGCATCCGCGGTGGCCTAATGGTCGGCGACGGTCATCAGCTCCGCCATGGTCTTGGGATCGTCGCACAGCAGCCGGTAGCGCAGCATCGTGCCTTCGCGGCACCCTCAATGAATAAACTAATTTCCTGGTTCTCCACCACCCCTTCGCAGGAGTTGCGCAGCTCGGTCCAGCGGGCAAGGTACGCGCGATCCGACTCGCGGTCTCTCTGGACACACAGAGAAAGATCACAGGGCCTGCCTGGGCGCTTGTACATGCCGCTGAAGTTCCGGATGAAGACTTTCTCGAAGTCTAGCCAAGCGTTGATGCTGTTAGGCGCAAGGCTGTTGAGTCAGGTTCTTGCCGAGCTAGTCAGCATGAGGGGGATGTAGCGGATCGCGACACGCTTGTTGCCGTGGGCGACGCCGACTGCGGTGACGTAGTCGGTCAGCCAGTCCTCCGGCTTCATGCTGCTGTCGTACTTGGGGGTGTCCCGGGGCAGGGAGAACTTGTCGGGAAAGGGATCCTTCCGAATGCATGGTACGAAACACACGGGGACGGTTGCATCCTCCTCCTCGGTAAGGCGAGCTTCCATCAGAAGGTCGATGCGAGCGCGCGCGTCTGTCTCAACCGGATTGGGAGTTCCCACCCGGCCGGTTAGGCGGTATGGTGGAGGGGGGTTCTGGCCAGCCGAGGGAGGATGGCTCGTGGCACCCTGCTCGCCGCGAGGCTGGCTGCTACCGGACTGGCGACGCTTGGAGCGCGGGGGTTGCTGGCCCGGAGACGCGGAGCACTCAGTTTGACGAGGTCCGCCCCGACTGTTGCCAGCCGAGCGATTCCCTCTGGAGCCGGCTCCAGCCTCGGCCTGCTCGTCGGCCACGCGCAGCAGGTGCTGCACGTGCTGGAACTGGCGCAGCATCTCGTCCCCCTCCAGGTGAGGAAGGTCCTCCGCGACGGCTCGCGCCGCACGGACATTCTTGACTGCGGTGTCGTAGACGGGCGGGGGGAAGTAAGTGTGGGAAGTCGGCTCGAGGTCATGCTCGAAACGGGCGCCCAGCTCTCCCCCGCGGCGCTGCACGGAGCCCAGCCGGCTAGGATCCTCGTTAGCCGGGGTGAGGCCGTGCACGCGATTATACTCGCGGATGTTGCTCTCCATCCGGTACTTGGTGGAAGCTAGGCCTTGGGCCTGCAGGAGCAGACGCTCACGCGCCGCCTCGATCTTGGCCATGACCGCCTTCGGATCGTCCCCGGGGTGCACCGGTTCGTGGAGCTCCTCGATGACCTCATCCATCGCGCCCTTTTCGCGCACCGGGGTAGACGGGCCGGCATGGTCGCTGCCACGCTCAAGGGGAGGATGGCGGCACCGCGCCCTTTTTGCGCACCGGGGTTGACGGGCCGGCATGGTCGTTGCCACGCTCAAGGGGAGGACGACGGTTGTTGCTTGAGCCAGCCATCATCACCTCTACGGTGCCGGGTGCAGTGAGCGCGCTGCCGGCTGAGGGCAATGGCTCGGTGAAGGAGACGATTTACTGAGAGAAACGCTCCGGCACGGTGGCGACATAGACGGGTAGATCGCCGAACAACAGGATGGAGCCGCCTGCCGGATATCTGGATCCAGCGAAGCAGCTGGCGTTGTTGATGACGCAGTCGAACTGGCCGAGCGTGAGCACGAGGCCGGAAGCCACGCGCTCGCCTGACGAAGTGCGGGGTCCCGTGCGGAACGTCACCAAGGTCACCGCCATCTTTGCCCCACGGTGGGCGTCAACTATCGTCGTTATGGAAACAGCAAAGCCTAAGCAGGCTAGAAAGAGGCGTGGGAGCAAAGCAGGGAAGCGTGCGACGGCGTCCGCAGGCGGGATTGGATACAAGCAAGTGCGATGACAAAAGAAGTACCCAGGTTCGGAGCCATCGATGTGAGGTAAAGCTCCTACTCCTGCCGATCTGACTATCAGGATGATCACTAAGGACTACAATGCTCCTCGAGTTGTATCGGGTCTGGCTAGTAGTAAAAGAGAGTCCAACCCTTTCCAAGTTGCTCCTGCCGCCCCTTATATAGGCTGAGGCGGTGTGGGCAACGATCTGGCTGACTGACGGGTCCCATAGGCGAGCCCTAGCCGGCCAGGTCATCTACAGTGGCCGGCATGGGGAGTGTGCACTCACAGTCAAGCCCATGCCGCAACGCCATCTATAGTGGTCGCCGTGCGAGTAGTTACGCATAGTGCCACCTACTGTCTACTGTTGCAACCGTCATCGATAGAAGTCGTCGGTATGGACCAAGTGTCTGAGTCTCCTTTCTGTCTTGTCTACTGTCCTGGGCGTACTGCGCACTGTGCCCTACGTCATCTGGTACCTTGCCTATCTTGAGTGGCCGACTAGGGTGGTCTAGCCGGCTGGTCTTCCTAGGGCCGATGGTCGGATCCATCCGGCTACTCTTCTGCCCTTGCTTGCTTCATCCAGCCGGTTCTTCTGCTGGTTGGCTCTTGATCTGTCTTGCTCCGGCTTGATCCAGCCGGCCGATGCCCTTGTCGATGGTTTTTTCATCCGACTAGCTGGTTTGCCAGCCGAGTCTTCGTTTGTTCCTTCTTCTGATCTGTCTTGGAGTTTTTGCGTCTGGCTACTCTTAGCCGGCTGTCGTGCTAGTGCCTTGCATCTTGTCCGGTTAGCCTACCTGGGGGCGATCCCCCCGACAATGCTTCATCGCCCTTTGGGCATCGCCAACAAGTGGCCATTGGATCTAAACTGTGCAAAAGATGATAATATTATACACAATGTCCAAAAGATGGCAGCTTCCCTGCCCAAAAAGTTGCAACTGTCGTCGCCATTGCCCTTCAGGCATCGCTAGCCTTGTAGCATGCTGCCTCTTTGCAACTCAAGCCCCGTGATCGAGGTCGGTGATGCTATCCTGGTCAGTGAGCATGATGGCGTTCTCCTCGACAATGATCTTGGCTCCGGCTTCCTTGGCCTTGGCTTTGGCCTTCTTGGCCTTGGCTTCGGCCTCCGGTACCCTAGACATGGCAACTGCCTCCTTGGCATTGGCTTTGTCCTCCGTCGCCTTGGCCTCGATCTCCATCAGCCTGGCCTTGGCGTTGGCCTCGTTCGCCTCAATGGACCTCGTCTGCAGCTCGACGAAGGCCTTGGCGGCAGCCTCTTTCTCTTTGCACCGCCTCTCCTCCCTCTCGGTGATGGCCTCTTCCTTCTTATCTAGGATCTTCTTCAAGGTCTCCTGGAACGCCAAGGAACCAGCCAGGCGGGCGAGGTCGGCCTTCATGGCCTTGTGGCCACCAGGGCGGCGGGCACAGCCGACAGCCCAGCCGCTTGCATATGGGACGAAGCCTTCGTCATTGTCGGTGTCTAGGTCGATGACACCACATGTAGAAGCACAGGCCTTGCCCCTCTTCTTGTTCGTCTCTCTCCAAAGGGCAAAGATAGTCTCCCACTTTTTAATGTCCTTGAGCAACGTCCAACAATGGCTTAACGAGAAAGCCTTGTTATCGTTCATCGTCTTGATATGCTCCATTACTTTCATGATCTACACACATGGATGCCAACAATGTCTCAATCGGAAAATGCAAATGCAAGACATCGACAAAGAGGGGAAGAGGTTTTACTATGTCAAGCGGCAGCAAGCCACTTATTTTCCTTTTCGTCACCATCTCGTAGGAGCCTTGGAACTTGCTACACTTGGCATGGATGGTGCCCCAACGCTTGAAGAGGGAGAGATCATTTTGACTGCTAAGAAAGTCGTCCTTCCCAAATTTCCTATGCTCATGGAAGAACCTGCCCACCTTCTTCCAATAGGCAAAGCCCTTTTTCTCGGCGCCACATAGTGGATCTTGTGAAATCTCTATCCATGCCTTGCATAGGAGCTTGTCCTCGGCGGGGTGTAGCCCCCGGTTCGTTGGATCACCTTCATGTCATCGATAATTGAGGCCACAAGTGAAGCGGCCAACGACGCGGGCGTGACACCCTCGCCCATGGAAGTGCCATCATTTCCATCGTTCCCGAACAATGCCTTGTCTGCAATGTTGCATGCACCTTGCTGCATCTATTGATGCGTCTCCATCTCGGCCTTGCCGCCATCGGCATAGCCGTGGCCACCCTCGTTGATCATGTCGTTTATGACACCCACGCCGTCCTTTCCCACGAAATCCTACACGCCAATTGGCCATCATAAAGCAGCGCGAGCAGTGCACTTGCAATGGCGAAGAAATGTGACAATCATACCGTGTCGTCTGTGGCCAGCCGCTCGGCGCGCATTCCGCCGAACAGGTTGACTGGCGTTGGCATGCTCTTGGCAGAGATGGTCCGCCGCTTTGTCGACGCCTCCAAGGTTGCGTCTGCGGTAGTTGGAGTGCGGTTCAAGTCGATGGCGGGCTCTCCCGCCTCCGACGACGCCGCGCGGGGAATGGTTGAACCGGGACAGATGGTGGCCTCCAAGCGAGGGCGTGTGCGGTCCTGTCGCCCTGGGCGCTGGTGGTCGGCCTGTAGGCGTGGAAGTAACGAAGCTAGTAGAGGACGTGCCGGCCGTGGCCAGGCCAGGAAGAGAGACGGCACTGGTGAAAACGGTGTCGAACGCCTCCTGCTTGATCATGTTGACGGCGTGCTTGGCAGCATTCACTGCCATCTCGTTGGCGTTGACCCTGTGGTGACGAGGAGGCGCTCCTCCTTGTCCCGGCGCTCCGTCTCGAGCCTAGCAGCAATGCGTTGATCTCTCGCCGCCACTGTCGGCCCTTGCGCTTGTTCGACTCGATCTTCCGCTCCTTCGGCGTCTGGTTCTTTGCGGGCTTCCTCGACCGACCGCGCTTCCTGGCAGCGGAGGGCGCAACATCAACCATGGCGGCGGGATCCATCGCCTTCCCTTTTGCTCCCGCCAGTGGAAAATTTGGGAGAGGTTTTTTTGAGGGAGAAGTGGTGTGGTTTCTATGCCACTGACGGGAGGGACCGCCAATAATAAAAGGAGAACGCGCTCGGACAAGCGCGCATCCGGGCCGACGCAACCGAGCCCCAGATTAGATGCACGGATGGGTCGAGCCAGACGCGCCAGATGGGTCGGCCCGTTGGGGCGCCGCGCACGCCCCGAGCGTCCGCACGGACAAGTTCGCGCAGACCGTTTGGGTCGGCCCGGTGCAGATGCCCTTACCTGGGACCGATCGGTCGATCGTATGGTCGGAAAACCGGGAGAAATACTCGTGGTTTTCTCTAGAAAACAATGACCGATCAGCGACTCTGTAGGCTTATATTGTTCACATTTCCCTCTAAAAATCATTGTTTAAAAAATCGTCTGATATGCCGATTTATCGGTCGATTTATAGCTTATCACTGGGTGACCGATAAGCCGCTTAATCAATTTATCGTCCGATAAATCGGCCGATACACCCAAAAATCACTAATTTCGGACTGACCGGGAAGTTAACGATGAACGATATCCCCAACATTGCTAAAATTACAAAATCTGAGGGCAAATGTGAGGAAAATAGATCCACGTGGGGGAAAAGTGAGCATAACTAAAAAGGCAGGACACGAAAATAGAAATCTAATTTTTCAATTTATAATTTTTTTAAATATTTAATTTTGAAATAATCTAAGACAAATATTTATGTATTGCCAACAATGAAATCTACTAGCAGTGTCTAAAATTTCAGACCAAAATATCATGTACTTAGAGCATGTCTAGTAGAGCCCCTAAGTCTTATCCAACCGCTTTTTTTTACAGATTTGAGGGTCCAAAATCTCGTAGACTAGAACCCCAAGACCTTCAAACCCTCAAAAAAAAATTGAAGGTCGAGCTCTCAACCCCTCCCCAAGCCTGTAGAAGTAAGGGTTGGGAGCAAAATTTAAGGGTCCAATCCTTATAAATAACCGTTTTTAAGCGTTTGAGGGTTCTAGTCCTTGCCTCTGTTTTTTAACCCTTAAAGGTGTCAAAAAATAATAATTCTCAACCTTTAAACTGCTTTGAAAATGTGAGGGTCTGAGAGTACTACTAGAGATGCTCTTACACTCAGTAAAAATGGACCACGCAGCTGCCGGGTGGATGACAAATACTACTCTCTCCATTTAAAAAAATAAGATGTTTTAGGTTTGTGAATGAGATGTATCTAGACACCTTTTAGTGTATAGACATTAAAAGTTGTCTAGATATATCTCCTTCGCAAACCTAAAACATAAACACGGAGTACTTTTTTACATATCTTGGCTGACAACGTGTAGTAGCACTTTTTACAAATCGTGGCACCGAACACGCTGTGGAAAAGGCCTAGTATGGTTAAGAGTTCTCTTGCCGGAGAGGAAAGTGGGTGACGAGGACGTGCCGGAAAACGGCGCCCACGTCGGAACAAACGCGGGCAAGATATCGCGGCGATTTCACCGGACGGACGAGGACCAAAACAAAGCGCGCGTTCTCCTGTTCACGGCGACCTCTCGGCGCCCCACAAGTCACGAACCAGGATTTTTTTTTTCGAGGGACAGGAATTTAAGCTGTCGTTCCCTATCCTCATCTAGCTAGTTTCCAGCCGTCGTGGATGCGATTGACAACGTGACAAAACGTACAGAGAGGTCTAGCCCACCTAAAAGATAATGCTAATTAATCAACAGCACGCTCAACTCTACCGACTGGACCGTTTTGGACATGTTCATGGCCAACTTAGCTGCCAACATAACCTGAACACAAACACGCCGAAGCGTGGACCCTTGCCGAGGTTGACCATCGGTGCTTTGTCCATCGCTTCTGCTCGAGCTAGCGCCTTTGACTTTAGCGAAGATCAGCCATCCATGAAGATATCGTCGTAGCCGCCTCGTGAAGCGCACGTTGGCCTATGCGAATTGCCAAACGCACTACAGTACGCGCGCTACGCCAAGGGGAAAAAGCCGTCGGCGTAGGCCAAAATGCCCTCAGCGTATGGTACGCCGACGGATGCCGTCGGCGTAGCCTTTTCGGCAAAGGTCTTCCCACATACAGGCCGTCGGCGTATAGAAATACCGTCGGCGTACGCTACGCCGACGGCTTTGCCCTCGGCGTAGCGGGCGTCGGCATAGCCTGTCAGCCGGTTGCAAAAACATTTTTTTTAATTTTTTTCTCTTTTTTAATCTTTGAATTGTTAATCTCTCACTTTGAACATTTTTACACTAATTACACTTAATATTTGATTAAATTGCAGTTTTGGTCAAACTTCCCGGCCGGTCACCCATCCTAATACTACTTTAACTCCAACACGCTTAACTTCCTCGTTCCTTCGGACTCTGTTTCCGCAAAGTAATTCATACATTGTTGTCAATACTATGATACCAATCCTATTAACTCTTATATCATCATATCACATGTTTGTATTTTTGAAATTACAAATAATTATTTAAGTAAACATTAATGAATAAGTAAAAATATTATTGAATTCAAATAAAATATAACAATTTTACTTTTCGTATTTTTGATTTATATGGAATAATTAATATCTTTAAACCCGGAAATCGGAATTCAACAAATAATATGTCTAAATTGATTAGAAAAATGAGAGGAATCCAAATATGATATCCATATCAACTAAACACTAACCCTATGTTTTTGAATTAGCTATTTGGTGGTTGCTTCAGAAAATCCCTCTTTTTGCGATTGGAAAATAAAAAATGTCTTTTTGGTGCGATAAAAAGGAAAACTTGCATTGAATTTTTGATAAAATAGCATATTTTGAACCTAAAAATGATTTTTATAAAAAAACATGAGCATCGGATCATGTACTTGTAGTTCATATATGACCCAATTCCTACCGATTCGGCAGAAATTTATCTTTTTCACCAAAGGTGGACGGAAATGTTTCGGATCCCCCTGTTGGGACATTGTCCATATAAGGTGGTCTAGTATTTATGTAAAATGTGGTGGTAGCATTTTGAATTAGCCATTTGGTGGTTGCTTCACAAAACCGTCTGTTTTTTGTGCTCGGAAAATAGAAAATGGCATTTTGGTGCGACGAAAAGGAAAACTTCCTAATGCAATATTGTTCGCCATCCCATGATGCACATGTATGCACAATATGGGCACATTATCACAAACTATACCTCGATTCTAGCCATAACATTGTTCATTTGACCCGAAAGCCAAGAAACCTCGAATGAGATAGGTCATTTTGTGAAGGTTTTTTCAGACATAATCAATGTACCAGGTTTGATATTTTTCCTTGTGACTATGTCACATAATATGACATCATGCGAAGGTTTCGCATTGTTTTGATCGTTTTTGAATTTTTTATGCCCGTTTTAAACTATCGTCAAACTTTGTCGAACAACGGGCATGAAGATTCTTAACTCGGGGCCGAGCCTCGCTAAACTTGCATTGGATCTTTGATAAAATAGCATATTGTGAACCTAAAAATAATTTTTTTTTAAAACATGAGCATTGGATTATGTACGTGTAATTCATATCTGACCCACTTCCGATCGATTCGGCAGAAATTTGTCTTTTTCACCAGGGGTGAACGGAAAGGATTAAGACCCTCCTGTTGGGACATTGTCCATATAAGATGGTCTAGTATTTCTGTAAAATGTGGTGGTAGCATTTTGAATTAGCCATTTGGTGGTTGCTTCACAAAACCGTCTGTTTTTTATGCTCGGAAAATGGAAAATGGCTTTTTGGTGCGACGAAAAGGAAAACTTCCTCCTGCAATATTGTTCGCCATCCCATGATGCACATGTATGCACAATATGGGCACATTATCACAAACTATGCCTTGATTCTAGCCATAACATTGGTCATTTGATCCGAAAGCTCGAATGAGATAGGTCATTTTGTGAAGGTTTTTCAGACATAATCAAGATACCAAGTTTAATATTTTTCCTTGTAACTATGTCATATAATATGACACCACGCGAAGGTTTCCCATTGTTTCGATCGTTTTTGAATTTTTTATGCCCGTTTTAAACTATATATAGTATTTTATATTTTACTTAATTTTTATTTACAAATGTATAATATTTGAGTGTAGATAGATAGGTCTTATTTTTCTGCAAATTTTGATATATTATTTGTATTTTTCTAAATTATAATGATTTAGTTATGATTTTCCAAAGTTTAATGAGGTAAAAGAAAAAATAGCTACGCCGAGGGCAGCCGTCGGCGTAGCATAGAATATGCCGAGGGAAATTATACATCGACGACTGCTTGACTGGACTGGTCTGGACGATGGCTACGCCGACGGCCCGAATGTTTGGCCGTCGGCGTAGCTTCCTATTCCTGTAGTGACGGTTGACCCTTCACGTAGATTTCTGGTAGCTCCAACTCTGATGACGAGCTCCAAAAGGGTGATGTGCCAAGAGTTGGTTTTTAGGACTCTAAAAACTATTTTATTTATTAATGAAAATGTCAAATATTTAGGCTTATTTTAAATATGTATAATTCGTTGTGTGCACGCACGCAGGGATGGTTGGTTAATCACTCCTATTTGTGCACCGGGCAGGCAGGCATGTTCGTCCCAAAGCAGCTTACTTACCCCAACGTACCAAATTCCGTGTTAGTACTAGTTTAAATCGTCCAATATAATCGTAATCGAGTAAGAGAATGGTCAAAATCCACGTTACTACTGTATTGACTATGATTATTACACTTCCAAACATTGACTGCTAAAACGGCATCGCGCACTGTCCCATAGTTCACGACCAAACTCCGCGATACCGATACGTACGGCGCGGATATATGCGTGGTCACCTCCACCTCCACGCGCGCGCGGTAGGCTATCAACATCGAGCTATGTACGGCCTGATAAGCCGTCCCAGTTTTCGATACTGTTAGAAGTATCACTCGTTCCAATTGTAACCTGTACGGCATGGAGAGCACGACAATTTGTGCTTTCTTTTTCCGATGAAACTGTGGGCGCGATGCGTCTGCTAGCGTGTGTAGACCGTGTATTGTATGTGGCCCGTGACAAGACAGACCCTATTTCTCTTGTATACTACTACAAGCTGGTACTAGCAACCAGCGGGGCCTGTCGTGTTTGAAAATTAGTACGGAGTAGTACTACTTGGAAGGTGGTGCACCTAAACGGCTAAACCTGATGCTCGAGCTTGACCGGCCGGCCATTGTTTTGTTTCCCGGTTTGTGGAGAAAAAAATGATCGCAAATTGCTCACGTACTCTATTCAGTGTTGTGATTCTCACTCTGATCCGAGAGATCGCCATGTGCTAATCAAGGTGCAGGTCTCTACTTCCCGAGGTCGACGATCGAGCTGGCCAGATTTTCCTTATAAGTAGTACTATTTTTTTGTTGAACATATTCCTTATACTATATGGAGTTGAATGGACTAGCACGAGCGCCAGTGGCACCGTTCGCGAAAGCAGTCGCAGCGCTTCGATCGTGGCCGCTGCTACAGCCGTGGATTTAGTTTCTCCCATTTTCATGCTGCTAACCAACTGCTCCATTATTCTTTTGCTGCGTAGTACCTACTTATAACGGCAACACGTACAACCGACCAAGTCTGTGTAGTACGTTGCATGCATGTAGGGCCAACTGTGCAACGCATGGCGTCAACCAATCTAGCTAAAATTCATTTCTTTTTAGCGATCATAGACACACAGGTGTCGTGTCGTTAACCTAGCAGCGTGAGAAAAAATGTGGGCGCAATAGTGTACGGAAGAACGTGAGTTTACCTGGCTAGGGTTGGCCCATGTGGGTATCGTATCTTCCTTTAGTCTATAAATATAGGAACAACCTTTGTACGTGAGTTTACCGAGAGAGTTATGAATAAAGTTTCCTGTTTTATCTACTTTGTACTGTGTGTGTCTTCCTCTAGTCTTCTTCTCCGGTGTGGAACAACCTCGGGACCGGCTAGTCGGCAGGGGGTGTTCCAACACGTTATCAGCACGTGTCTCTCCGTCGAGCCTCCGTCAAGCCACCGTCGAGCCTGCACCACGCAGGCTTTCGTTGAAGGTAACACAAATATGACCGCAAAAATGGATTCGTCTCGCGTTTTCCTTTCAAGATTTGCGTTCAGATCTTAGATCAGATCCCATCTTAGGTGCACATTTTTCTTTCCGGGAGTCGACCTGATCTGCTGTCGCCGACCAATGTCGATCTAATCACTCCCAGATTAGAAATTTGTTGACTGTACCGTCGATGCGTGCACCTGCTGTGCCGATCTGGATTTTTTCTTAGCAGATCGGGCTGATCTTAACCGTTTTTAGACCGATCTAGTTTTTTTTATGAAGTGTACGTGCACGAGGCCATGGCCGCTCGCGCCAGCGTTCAGAGCTGCGTCGGCCCTGCTGGCCACAGCCGCCGCTGTGCTGCGCCGCCTGCCGCGCCGCCACCGCCCAGCTGGCCGCCGCCGCGCCCCTGGCCATGCCGCCGCCGCGCCCCTGGCCGACCGCGTGCCCGTGCGCGCCGCGCCGCCGCCGCCCAGCTGGCGGCCGCCACGCGCCTGGCCATGCCGCGTCCCACGCCGCGCTGGACCCGTGCCGCCGCCCCGCGTGCTCGCCACTGCGCCGCCGACCGCGTGCCCTTGCGCGCCGCGCCGCCGCCGCCCAGCTGGCGGCCGCCGCGCGCCTGCCCATGCCGCGGCCCGCGCCGCGCTGGCCCCGTGTCGCCGCCGCGCGTGCTCGCCACTGCGCCCGCTTTCCGCGTGCTGCGAGCCGCCGCTGCGCCGCGCCGCGTGCCGCGCGCCGCCGCCACGCATGCTCGCTGGCCGCGCCCGCCACCGCCGCGCCGCTGGCCTCGCGCCGGGCCGCCGTCACGAGTTGCTCCGCGACGCCGCCGCACGCCCGCGCCGGGCCCCTGCCGCGAGCTCCGCGCCGCCGCGCGCGCTGGCCCTGCTGGCCACGCCCGCGCGCTGCCGCCGCGAGCTGCTCCGCGTCGGTCGCGCGCCGCCCGGCCGCCGCCCGCTGCGTGCCTGCCGTCGCGCTGGCCGCTGCGCCGCGCCACGCGCGCCGGCCGCCGCTGCCTTGCGCCGCCGCGCGCCCCGGCCCTGCTGGCCGCCGCCGCGCATGCCACCCCACCCCACTCGCCCTCGTCCCGACGCCGGTGCGGCCTGCTGCCGCCGCCGCCCCACTCGAGAGCACACCAGTGCTCTGTTCCCCCGTTTTCGGGCAGGGACGGTGTGGGGTGGGCCGGTACACGGACGACCGCCGTTTTTCGGGCATTTTTGTGCCGATTTTGGGCGTGGGAACACGCGATTGCGGGGCTGTTGGACCGTTTCGGCTCTGTTTTTGGCCCGATTTTATACAAGCTTTTGCACTATGTTTTACTATAGTTATTAATTACCGCATGTCTTTAATACTTTGTATCTCATAGATAGCTTGCACCGTTTTTAAATTGAATTTTGGAACGCCGTTATATTTGAATTATTGTATCGATTATCGCATTTATACAACCGATTACCTGCTGCAATCTTACACACTTTGCATAAATTGCAGATGACCGGAATCGTCAGCCGCGAGTTCCCGGAGTTGACCCAGGATGGGCTTAACTACCTGACTTGGGCCTCGGACGTTGAGATCGTCCTTGAGAGCTGATGCATCAAGGATGCGTTGATTGCGGGGACCTCGACGGCCCCCAGCAAAACCATCCCGGCGGATAACGCCAAAGCCCTTCACTTCCTCCGCCATCACATGTGTGAGACTCTCAAGAATGAGTACATGGCAGAACGGAGTGCTTCTGCCCTTTGGACCGCCCTTAACAAGCGGTTCTCTAGGCTGAAGTACACCATTCAGCCACAGGCGGAGGCAGATTGGATACGTCTGAGGTTTGCGGACTTCAAGACGGTGGGAGAGTACAACTCCAGGTTGCATCGGATTTGTACTATTCTTCAGCTATGTGGGACCAGTACCACCGATCAGCAGAAGATAGACAAAACCCTCTCCACATTCCATCCGGACAACATCCAGTCCTCGCGAAACTTTCGCCAGGAAGGATTTACGGAATATGCAGCGCTTATTGATGCCCTCCAGGTGGCCGAGGCGCAGGATAATGTTCTAAAAAAGAACTTCTCCGCGCAACCCTTCGCAGGGGGGCCAAGTCATGAGGCCAATGCTGGTGCCTACAAGG
Organism: Avena sativa; assembly: GCA_916181665.1. Taxonomy (NCBI): domain Eukaryota; kingdom Viridiplantae; phylum Streptophyta; class Magnoliopsida; order Poales; family Poaceae; genus Avena; species Avena sativa. Next base: position 414,959,921 of record OV702297.1, read on the forward strand.
TGCGCAAGCCCATCCACAAGAAGAGAGGCAAGAAGGGCAAGAAGGGCCCCAACTCCTCCAACCCGGCCAAGCAACGCACGGCGGGCAAGGGGGAGGCGAGGCCCCAGGACTGCTTCCGCTGTGGCTCCAAGACTCACTTCTCCAGGCAGTGTTTGGCCCCTAAACACGTCGTGGACGCGTTCAAGGCCAACAAAAAGACGCGCGAGGCGCATCTTGTACAGGTTGAGGCACCACTGGCGCCCGAAGCGGCGCCTGTGCAGAACGTCACGCACATAGTGGCGCAGGACGTAGCACAAGTGGCAGCACCCTCGGCGGTCCCCACGGACGCCGCTGTGCCCATGGAGGTTGAGCACGTTGTGCCCCCGCCGCCTCAGCTAGGCCCCCTGTCCATGATGATGACCAACAAAGAGCCGCCCACTGACCTCGAGATACTGGCTGAGCTTGGTGATTTCCTCGCAGAATCCACCTGAGCTCCTTTTGTTGTGATGATTCCTTTTTCCGTAATAATCAGATACATTTTTTTCGATATGGTTGTAAGCTCTATGAGAGCATAACACTTATTTTCGGCGATTGGATGACATTTATTTTATCCATTTATTCCATTATTTGATTATGTGATGTTCTGAAATGTCTATGTGTTTTACTTACTTGATGTAGCAACTTCCTCGCTCTATTATATTAATTAGGCACTATATTTTAGAACGCGTGTGGCGCCCAAATGGAGGAAACGTGCCTTGCTGATAGCGGCACCACCAATACCATCTTGAGAGAAACAAAGTATTTTGAGTCCATTACCAAAAACCCTGGTAACATAATGACGATCGCCGGCTGCGGTCCCGAATGTAGTTGGCTCCGGAAGAGCAACTATCATACTCCCAAATGGAACAACTCTGATCATTGAAGAGGCATTGTTGTATCCGGAGTCGACTCGTACTCTCTTAAGTTTTAGATACATCCGCGCAAATGGTTTCCATGTCGAAACCGATGATGATGATGAGAATGGAAAGGAGTGCCTACTCATTACCAAGCGCGATGAAAATGGTAAACATGTTGTCGAAAGACTCCCTTCATTAGCTACTGGGCTGTACTACACTAAGATAGTAGCACCACCTATTTACACTACCCTTAAGACTGTCTTTAGAAGCTCCGAACTATTCTGCCTTTGGCATGATAGGTTAGGCCACCCCGGTCTTAGGATGATGAGAAATATAATTAACAAATCGAACGGTCATAATGTTAATGTGAAAAATTTCCCGAATCCCGATGATTTCGTGTGCTCCGCATGCGCTACGGGGAAATTGATCATTAGACCGTCCCCCCTAAAGGTGAAGGATGAACTCCCCGCGTTCTCGGAACGCATTCAAGGGGATATATGTGGTCCAATTCAGCCCCTCTCAGGGCCGTTTCGGTACTTCATGGTGCTCATCGATGCTTCCTCTAAATGGTCCAATGTTTGCCTGCTGTCAACAAGGAACCATGCTTTTGCAAAGTTGATCTCCCAGATCATACAAATAAGGAATAAATTCCCTGATTATCGTTTAAAGTCTATTCGAATGGACAATGCCGGAGAATTTACTTCAAAGGCATTCGATGATTATTGCATGGCAACTGGAATCAAACTTGAGCACTCCGTACCGCATGTCCACACTCAAAATGGACTCGCGGAGGCATTGATTAAAAGGATTAAATTCATTGCCAGACCACTCCTTCAGGGTTGTAATTTACCAACTACATGTTGGGGACACGCGGTGTTACACGCCGCTAATCTCATCAACTTTCGACCATCGTCCTACAACATCCACTCTCCCATCCAACTTGCGCAAGGGTCGGCACCGAAAATTTCCTACCTACGTAGGTTCGGCTGCCAGATATATGTACCTATACCACCACCCCAGCGATCATCAATGGGACCGCTCCGTAAGTCGGGGATATACGTTGGTTATGAGATTGTGTCCATAATCAGGTTCTTGGACCCCTTGACAGGTGACTGTCACACGGCCCGTTTTGCTGACTACATTTTTGACGAGGATCTTTTCCCGACTTTGGGGGGAGGTAATCAACCCCTGGATGACAAAAGTCGAGAAATCACGTGGAAAGCCACGGGGATCCACGCTCATGACCCGCGCACTGTTGAGACTAATAGAGAAGTCCAAAAGATACTAGATTTGCACTCCCTAGCGAATCAACTGCCCGATCATTTTAGTGATTTAAAGACTATAACAAAGTCGCATGTGCATGCACACAATGCACCGGAAAGGGTTGAAATACCAAAGAAAAATGATGGTATACCCGCTCCTGCTCCAAGGCCTAAGAGGACGCGGATTCCGGTTTCTCAAATCCCAAGTACCCGGGGACGCCCGAAGAAAAAGGATAAGAGAGATTTATTACAGACTACCCCTGTTGAGGGGATCCAGTTGAGACCTGGCACGAGTACGGATATTTCAGTGCACGAAATTCCGGACTTGAACTTTCCTATATCGAAAATACCCTGCGAAGTTGTGTGCGCACACATCGGAGCGGGAAAGCTAAAGGACCTAGCTCCTGGATTGGGAAATCCGGTGGAGCAAGAGGATGTGCCTGATGCACTCCATGACGAAATGGCCATTAACTATGTTAATTCGGGCGAGTCATATAACCGAGCCATGGCAAACGTCGACGTTAATTTTGCCAAGAAAATTGCCTCAATCATAGATCTTGACCCTGAGCCTAACACGCTCGCTGATTGCAAGAAAAGGTCGGATTGAAAAGATTGGCAGAAGGCAATTATTGCTGAATTATTATCGTTAAACAAAAGAGAGGTATTTGGACCTGTTTGTCTAACTCCTCCCCACATTCGCCCCGTTGGCCATAAGTGGGTTTTTGTTCGAAAGAGAAACGAGAATAATGAAGTACTAAGGTACAAAGCAAGGCTCGTTGCTCAAGGTTTCACTCAGCGACCAGGTGTCGACTTTGAGGAAACTTACTCCCCAGTCATGGATGGAATTACCTTTAGATACTTGATCTCAATGGCAGTAAACATGGACTTAAAAATGAAACTAATGGATGTTGTCACCGCTTACCTATATGGTAACTTGGATTCGGACATATACATGAAAGTACCAGAAGGTATCCCTGTACCGAACCAGGATAGAGCAAACATGAGTTTATATAGTGTTCATCTTAAGAAGTCATTGTATGGACTAAAACAGTCAGGTAGGATGTGGTATAATCGTTTAAGCGATTTCCTTCATCAGAAGGGCTACGCGAGCAATGAAGATTGCCCATGTGTTTTTATACGAAGATCCCAGGATGGTTTCTATATTATCTCAGTGTACGTGGACGATGTGAATATAATCGGTACACCTGACGATATTGAGGAAGCGAGTTCCTACCTGATGTCGGAATTCGAGATGAAAGACTTAGGCAAAACCAAGTTCTGCCCCGGTCTGCAACTTGAGCATTCCCCTGATGGGATTCTAGTTCACCAGTCGGCCTACACCCAGAAGGTGTTGGAACGATTTGGGTTTGAAAAGGCATATCCTTCTAAGACCCCGATGGTCGGAAGATCTTTGCAGCAAGACAAGGACCCGTTCAGGCCTAAAGAAGAGGGGGAGGAAATTCTGGGACCGGAATTCCCCTACTTAAGTGCAGTTGGTGCACTTATGTACCTCGCAAATTGTACACGGCCGGATATTGCATTCGCCGTCAATTTGCTTGCAAGGTACAGTTCTGAGCCTACCAAGAGGCATTGGAAAGGCGTTAAAGACATCTTTAGGTACATACAAGGGACAAAGGACCTTGGCTTGTTTTACCAAAAGAACCAAGACCTATCTGTTGTAGGCTATGCAGATGCTGGGTACCTTTCGGACCTGCATACATCCAAGTCACAGACTGGATATGTTTTCCTTTGTGGTGGAACAGCTATTTCCTGGAAATCGTCTAAGCAAACTCTTGTGTCGACTTCGACGAACCACTCGGAAATCATAGCATTATATGAAGCATCACGAGAATGTGTATGACTTCGACGAGTAGTCAGTCACATCCAGATGTCATGTGGACTGAACACCGTATAAACCCCAACAATTATCTATAAAGATAATGCCGCTTGTGTTGCACAAGTCCAGACGGGTTACGTGAAGAGCAATCTCACAAAGCATATAAACCCCAAGTTCTTCTATGCACATGAGTTGCAAAAGATGAACAAAGTGAAAGTCTTGCATACTAAGTCGTGTGAAAATCTCGCTGATTTGTTCACTAAATCATTGCCAGCGTCTTCTTTCAAGAGATGTGTCCGAGGGATTGGCATGATGAGACTTAGGGAGATGCAAGGTTCAGGGGGAGAATCTTCACAAACTCGTCGCTGAAATCTTGATCCCGATGATTGAGTACTTAACTTTATAGTTAAGTGAATTGTACTCTTTTTCCTTAGTGAGTTTTTATAAAGTTTCTCACATGAGGTTTTTAATGAGGCAATTCGTGCAACATAGCAAGAAGTATACCGTGTGCATTTCTCCATATTTTTCCCACTGGGTTTTTCGGAGTTTTAAGCCATGGTTATACAGATAAGATACTCAGGGGGAGTGTTGGGAAACTGGGCCGGTAGAGGCCCACTCGGTGTGGCCTCTACCAGGCTAGGGTTGGCCCATGTGGGTATCGTATCTCCCTTTAGCCTATAAATAGAGGAACAACCTTTGTACGTGAGTTTACCGAGAGAGTTATCAATAAAGTTCCCTGTTTCATCTACTTTGTACTGTGTGTGCCTTCCTCTAGTCTTGTTCTCCGGTGTGGAACAGCCTCGGGACCGGTCAGTCGGCAGGGGTGTTCCAACACTACGAACGTTTATTTTAGCACGATCATGCATGCTTCGTTATGGGGTGTTTGGTTGCTGCGTTTCTGTTTGGTTCTCCACGATCGCGGAAAAATATTTGCACCGCACACGTATTAAAGCGTCTTAAATTGGACGTTTCCACTGAACCAAATGTTTCTAGCCCTTGGGAGAGAAGAACCTGCACGCGCCCGTGCAGGCGATGGATGGCGGGAGTTCGCAAATTCCAGCAGCAAAAATTGGGGTTACCGCCCATGCCGTTTTGCACCGGCTATTTACACCGCCCTCGTCAGCCTCCAAAATCCCAGCCACCATTTCCCCCAATTTTGTGATACATTTTGGCATTCATTATTCATGATGTAGTGTCAGGATTGTCATGTGGTATAGGTAGTATTAGTGTTACAAGTATAGTTTTTCCTCTTGAACTTAACGCAATACCTATCTCTGGTGCCATAGGAGAAGGTTGTGTCCCCTAATCTGTCGGCAACCTCTAGGCTGCCTTTGCGTTATGAGCCGATGCCTGATGTGGTGTGCAAGAAGAAGTTGGCTATGTCATGGCCACCTTCGCCTAGAATAGGGTCTGCCAGTTGATCCAGGGAGGGGGTTCAGTTGTTCGAGGATTCAGAGAGGCTGACATTTGCTTGATTGCAGACGATATCTTCAAGTTCTGTGGTTGGACGGTCACTTCGAACCAGGTGTACAAGCACATGAGGCACTCGAGAGTTAGGTGGATTCAAGTGCTTCGGATCAGAAGGCTTGAGAACGTGCGCTAGGTTGAGTTGACCTCTGCTAATATGATGGACGATGACCATTACTATGTGCACATTAGGTTCGATATATTTGCACTTGTATCAGTACCTTGACTAGTTGTATAGCTCACATATGAACTAGATACTCTGAACTAACTGTGATTTTCATGCAGGCTAGTCCAAAGAACACCAAATTGATCAATAAGCCATTGAGAACTATGATCAGATGAAGATGATCTACGGTTCTCGTATTCCAGCTACGCCCGCCTCTATGAGTGCGATATACCATGCTCTTAGCTGCCTGATGCAGCATAGTGGACAGTCAGGCAGTGGCGGACCTATACCAAAATCGATTGGGGGGTGGGGAGGGGGGGGGGGTGGTGGGGGGAGGGGGGAAATATTAATATGTCAATGTTTTGGGGGGAGGTGGGCAAACTACTCTACTTTTTTACATCCAAGTGCCCCCAAAAAAATCTTCAATGATTGTTCCAAGTCTGGGGTGCGGTGGCAAAAAAATCTTCAATGATTAATTCATGTACGTAGTGTTTTTCTCTTGCTATTCAAACTTAAAGATTCGCATTGTGTTTTCGGAGATTTGCCTTTGGTCGCCGTCGGTATAAGTGCGTGCGGATTGGTCGCCATCGGCACGCACAACTGTGTTGAAATACGGCTATCACCGCAAGGTACACCAGAACATGTGTAGGACCACCCCATCATTAAAAAAAGATGGACCACGAACGTGCGTGCAGTACCGTGTACGTACTGCTCTGCGTGCTTGCTTATGCGTCGATCTTATCTGGTACTTACTCCTATATAAAAGAAACAACATGTGCGCGTTCTCAGCCGTGTACTGTACCTAGCTAGCCAAGCGGTGACTACTACTACTTCTGGAAATATGTGGATCGATCGGGCGGGACGAGCTGGCGTGATAGCCAGGGCTTCACAAAGGATTGATTTCGCAGCAGTGGCACCGTTGACTCAAACCACCCGGGCGTCGGTCGATCGTGGGTGCTAGCAACCAAACCAAAAAATTTGTAAATGAAGTTAGTCCAAGTTAAAAACTAAGATTATCCATCAGGGCCATCAGAGGCTATACACTACTACTAATATATATACCCACGTTTGCGTGCATGCATCCCAAATACGTGATCTACCACACTAGGGCATTGTGTCAGTCTACAATACCTTGGAATTTAGGAGTAGCGAAGAAAACGCAATCTTAAGCAGAACAATTTTTTTGATATAATCCGCACTAGCTTTCTCACCGATTCACGTCCAAATTAAATTGCCAAATGAAAGTGGGTTATCTAGGAAACAACCGAAGATTTACTTGCTCTCGAAAAGTTGTTATGTTTGGTGCAGGAATTTTCAATTGGTCAACTCTCCTTACTGTATTGGTCATGTTTAGGCTGTGTTTGGTTGAGATTCTTGAGCCAGATTCACTACACAACGCTAGAATCTGAACCAAAGGGGTACGTACAGGGACACAACTTCTGGGACGCAGCAGATTTTCGCAGTACAAAATGGAATCAGCGATAGAGCAAGATTTCACTGCGTTGCGGCAGCCAAAAAACATGAAAATTACCCACCATGCCACTGGTAAGTGGAAAAGTGAAAAATGACCGGTTCCTTTCTTTCTTTTCCCCTACACCGGACTCCTCCCTTCTCCCGTTCGTTCTTTTATTTTCCCCCCACACCGCACCAGGCAGCCGCCATGATAGGGTTTCGCCACGCCGGCCAATCCTGGCGGCCTCCGGCGGCACACCGGCATGGAATCGACCGCCCCACCCCACCGCTCCCTTTTCCCACATCGTCCGACCTCGAATCGACGACCCCAGGCGCAACGCCCACGTGCATGTTCATGGGTTGGAAGGTTCAGGATTCCTTGATTGGAGACCCCTGGACTAGATGAATTCTGCACCAGTTTCCTACGTAGTGAGTCTGCACAAACGTGGAGGTGTTTCAAGGCTCTGATGTGCAGGTTACGGTTGTTGTATGTAAGAAATTCCTATAAGACGTATTCTTGAGTAGAGGAGAATAATGTTCTGTGTTATTTGGGTATAGATTAGCAACCAAAAATCTCAAGTTTTGATCAAATTAAACTATAAACTGACATGTCCTTTTTAACAAGTATGTGGTCGGTATTAATTTTGCAAGACACCATTTGTTATTTCTATTACTAGTTATATTATAAACAATTATGATATGAATTTTTTTTCTAAAATAGTCATTTGCATGTCTATTGGTGCACGAATCATTATTCTACAGCCAATTAGCATATAAATCATATCTTAGATCGACATCGGTATTATAGAAATTTTGTATTGAATCCACAGCTGAGAGTTGTTACAACCAAACAGCTTTCAGTTTTCCCACAGTTGACAGCTCACATCAGCTTTCTCACAACAGATTCCTCGCAGCTGATTTTTAGGAATCTGCAGCTCAACCAAACACACCCTTAGTCACGTTTAGAACCTCCAGCAAGTCACCTCCCCCTACTGATATGATCACGTTCAGAAGCTTCTTGGGTTCTCAGTCGAAAGTTGGAATCGGGCCCCTCCCGCCAATCAATTCTATGAGATGTTTGGGTGCAATGGGGTGTAGAGTTTACACTTTAATATGCGAAAGTGAGCATTTTTATCATGGGTATTGTTACGGTTGTTGATCTTGGATGACATTTTATAGGACCGAATAAGAGTAAGTTTGGTTGGCTTTTTAATGACCATCCCGAGTGCATACATCAAGTGGTTATGATCAAGCCTTTTATGACAAGCGTAATACAGAGGTTGGTGACACATATTAAGTTGGCACACAAAGAAAGGAAGGCATGGATTACACGACTGGGATCAGGTGACATCCAAAGCTAATTCAAAGGCCAACATCGACACAAGGAAAAATAGCTCTCCATGCATCCACATCCAAAGCAATAGCGAGCGGAAATAAACCGGGAGAGGGAGAATTGGCGTGCAGGAAGAAATTGTGGCGGGGAAATAGAGGACCTGGCATCGACGCCGAGGCGTCTGCTTCTCTCGCGCTGCTCGCCGCGGAGGATAGATGACAACGTTGCGCCACCGTGGGAACCAGGCAGGTGCGTCCCGAAAAACAACCGCCGCCGTGAACTCAGGCAGTCGCGAAGCGCCGCCGTGGACTAGGGAGGACCGCTGCCCCAGACCGAGATCCCAACTCCAGTGAACGCCGCCCAAAACGAGCTCGCTGCTCCCCGATGTGTTAGTGGATGCCTGCAGCGTAGCAGCCTCATCAGGTATGGCTCTTTCCAACCACACCTCTTCCTTTGGATTAGTGCTGTTATTTTCTTTGCTAATTTTGCTTGTTAGAAATTTGTGTAGGATGTGTAGTACAAACCAAGCCGATGTGGGATCTGTCAAGCTTCATGCACTAGCCAACGCAACCAAAAGTCCGAACTGATGGAAATGGCTAGTGCAATCCACTTATACACTTCAACACCCCCTCTCACGTGTGACGGGGAGAAGTCAGCACGTGCAACCGGAAGAGAGCGACGGCGCGCGAAACTCACGTATGACTCAAGAGGCCTATACGTGGAAATAGAGGGGTCAACAGCAATTTTAGGATAAATTGCGAAAGCCAGGACTCGAACTCGAGACCTTAGGCTCTGATACCATGTCAAGCTTCATGCACTAGCCAACGCAACCAAAAAGTCCGAACTGATGGAAATGGCTAGTGCAATCCACTTATACACTTCAACAGGATCCTCCATTGTATAATAATAATTTTGAAAATATGAGATCTCCATTGTTGGACGGAGAACATAAATTGCATCATGCCCCCCCCCCACACACACGCACACGCACACGCACACACGCACACATGCGCACACGCAGACACACATGCACGCATTGGATTTGATGTGAGGATAAGATCCACAATCAAAAGCAAATGTGGTCGAAAGATCATCACTTCACGCAGATTTGTTTCTTCCGATGAAGGCCATCGAAGGAAACTTATAAAGACAAGGAGAATATTGACCCAAATGTGTAGCAAATACATGAGTTGCTTAATGCTGCACGGCTGAAGAAACAAGAGGTCCCGACAACAAGCTTAAGGAGAAAGAAAACTTGGCTTGATAAGTTACTCAAGGGGAAGCATAAACCAACTAAAAAGGAAGCAAAGGTATGTTCAAATTGGTACACAATATGTTCTCACTATTCATTTGTAAACTCATTGCTAGAGTTTTCATTTGCACAAGCAAAAGAAAAAGGATGGAGTACAACAAAAGAAAAAGGGCAGAGTGAAACACAAGAAAAAATATGGTCTACAACAACAACAACAACAACAACACCAGCAGCACCACCAGCAGCAGCAGCAACAACAGCAGCAGCAGCAGCAACAACAACAACAACAACAGCAACAGCAACAGCAACAGCAACAGCAACAGCAACATCAACATCAACAGCAACAGCACCAGCACCAGCACCAGCACCAGCAACAGCAACAACAACAGCAACAGCAGCAACAACAACAACAACAATAACAACAACAACAACAAAGGACTAAATTTGGTGCTTCAAGAGAGCAATGCACTCATCAGTTTCACCCAACTATTGACGGGTCCACCTTTTGATGATGACGATTTGTTCTAGTATGCAAGCTTGTTAGGTAGTATTTTGGACATGGCTAGCTATAGGATTTTGGGTCTAACTATAGTATGGCCTAATTGTACAAGTGAAATTGGCCAGGTTTCTACACTTGTTTATTGCAAATTTGTATGCAAGCTAGTATCACTTGTTTGATGCAGAATTTGTGTGCAAACTCAGTCTTGTGATGACTGCTTTGTTTGAATTTTAAATGGCTGTTGTTCGCTACAGCTTGTACCAAGTCTGAATTTTAAATGGTTGTGTTTGCTACAAATTGTACCAAGTCTCAAATTTAAATCGTTGTGTTTGCTACAGATTGTACCAAGTCTGAAATTTAAATCATAGTTTTTAAATCCCTTATACAACATGCAGATCTACTATTCTTAAAACTACAGTCGTTTGTACCGATTATACCAAATCACAAATTTAAATGACTATCTTTAAATCTGGTACAACATCAATCTGAAACGTCTGAATGGTTGATGCCAGGGAGCTATTTTTGCTTAGGTCGTTGCTGGCCTTTGGATGACGGATATGATGGGGCATGTTGAAGCGTGACATCACCTCATCTCATTTTGGATTCCACCAAAAAACCAGTAGACCTTTATTCTAAAAAGATGTGCGGTGAGGTATTGTTAAATTTTCTATCACATATCACATTGTTATTTATCTTACATTTTATGATATATTATAATTCTAGCATTACTTATATATACTACCTTTTTAACTTATTTATAACTCATTATATCGATATAAGATTTTAACGGATATATTCCGTTTAGAAAAAATAACCACATGTTTATGTTATAAAAAAAATACAATATTCTTATTGTATTGTTCCAACATTTATAATGGAAATTACACCTCAACAAAACTACGTGAAAAGTGATGCCGGAATTTTTTTTGAAACACTACCTTGATCTTTTACTTCATTGGATTCAGGCCCGGGCCTACAGTGGTGCCAACTGTGCCAGCGGCACAGGGCCCACGATTTTGGGGGGCTCAAAATTTTGTATATGTATATGTATACTGCACTGCGCTGCTGCTGCGCGCTGGGTTTTGTACGCTGGGCTGCATGGTTGCGCTGCTGCTGGTCGATCGATCGCGTCAAATCGCCCATAGTTTCAGACCTACCGACGTATGCATAGAACACCAAAGGGATGAAGAGGAACAGAACACGGCGAGCCGACGACACCGCGACACATAATTCAATCGATCGAGTCCTAAGACCACGGCGAGTCGGCGAACGAGCGGCCGCAGATTCTCCAACTCTTCGTCGCCTCAATCCTCATAGGCTGATTGTAAAAACAAATACTTTCTTAGATTAAATTAGTGACTGATATTCGTCTAGATTCGGATATATCTAGTACTAAAATACTCCATGTCTAGATACATTCGAATCTAAATAAATCTAAGTCAATTAATTTTGATCGGAGGAAGTACTTCTGATTTCTGATTATATCCATAATTTTATTTTATTTATTTCCTGTATCTTCTGTTTCGATAATATAAACTCGACATGGGGAAGCTTAAGAGAGAAAAAAAAGGAACATAATTACTCTCTCCGACCCATATTAATTTTTAGATTCGGATGTATCTAGCACTAAAACATGTCTAGAGACATCTGAATCTAGGCAAATCCAAGTCAACTAATATGGGTCGGAGGAAGTAATTAAATCTCACAAAGGTGCTATGGACAAGTTTATTATAAAAGAAGCATCAGAAATGTATTACAAATGAAGAAACTCGTGCTCATTATCTTGATCATAAGATCCAGAATGAATTAGTACACTTGCTTGCTTCTGCTATTAGGGCCGAAATTCTTAAGAAAATAAAGGGTTTAAAGTATTTCTATGAGAGCGAAGTGTTGGACAAGATTGATTATGACGATATCATTGAACATTTTATTTCGAAGAACACAAAAAGAATGATGACGTTCAAATAAACATTATGCAACTTCAGTTATATAGGTATGATTATCAATTTATGCAATTGTTATGCAAAATATTTTGTCATATACATTAGAATTATTTATTTGTTCAATTTTTTGCGTAAGATAAGGCCCCATTTTAGATTTTCGCACAGGACCCTGAATTTTGCCGGCCCGGCCCTGATTGGATTCCATGTAAATTATAAAAAAAAGAATAATTCTCGTTTTATTTTGTGCTAGTTAGATGAAATGCAGGTATATGTATGTGTGCATGTCTATTTTAGTATCCTTAAATATCTTCACATGTATCTCCGGATGCCGATACCTACGGCCTAGGTATATGCGTGGTCACACCCTCGCGCGCAGTGTAGGCTATCTATCAGCGTCGAGCCTGCTTAGCGCAAGCTGCACTGCAGGTCGGACATATCTTATCTTATGAGACTGATGGAGATATGTACGGCCTGATAAGCCGTCTGAGTGTTTGTATTGTTACGAGTATCACTCACTCCAACTGTAACCTGTACGACATGGAGAGGACGATAATTTGTGCTCTCTTTCTCTGATGAATCTGTGGGCGCGATGCGCCTAGCGTGTGTAGACCGTGCATTGTATGTGATCCGTGACAAGACAAATCCTAGTAGTTATTTTGTACTACTACAAGCTAGTAGCAACCAGCGGGCGGCCTGTCGTGTTAGAAATTCTGTACGTACTACGTGTTGAAAGGTGGTGCACCTAAACCTGATGCTTGAGCTTGACCTGCCATTGTTTTGCTTCCTTTTTGAAAAAACTCCAAAATAAACCCTAAATTCGTAGACCAAAGCTAAATCGAACCCCAAATTTGCAATCCCTGAAATTGGCACTCTGAAGTTATAAATCCCGGTCCATTTTAGACCCTGAAAGTGTTTGGCACACCGGGAAAAAAGAAGATCCCGGCCAGGAATACAGATTGTTTCACTGACTACATGAGCCCACATGTCATATTCATCACCGTCCCCAATCCATCTACCTCAAATCGATCCCCATCCTTTGACTTGAGCTGATCTCGTGCTTGCTTGCGGTGGCAGAGGAGCACCGAAGCTGGCAGCAGGAGGGGGCGACTAGTGCTCGCATGCGGCAACGGAGGAGGAACGGCGTCTTGGGGCGCTGCGCTTGGCGAGGTTGTGCTGCCGGTGGTATACAACGCGGGAGGAAGGAGTAGCTGGGGGTGGCGACGTGCAGTCCAACAAGGACGGCGAGAAGGCGCGGAGGCGGGCGCAGGCGTCGAGTACGGCATGCCAGGGAGAGGGAGCTCGACCACAACGTCAGGCACGGGCGGTCGTGCGCGTATGGAGACAAGTTGCTGCTGGTGATGTACTGGTGTATGTGATGGACTGCACGGGTGGTATCAGTGACGTTCGCTGGCGCAGGAAGCCGAAGGCCGCGACGCACAGGGCTCGCGGACTTGGCGGCTGCCATCGCTCGAGCAAGTGGAGGCAGAGGCGTGTGGCTTCAGTTGGGAGATATCGGAGGTGGAAGATGTATATGCCATGTGGGCCCACTTAGTCAGTGAGAGCCAACAAATATTTAATTGAGGATTTTTTTTATTTCTTTACCTGCCAAACAGTTCTAGGGTTCAAAATAGACCGGAATTTATAACTTTAGAGTGCCAATTTTAGGGATTGCAAGTTGGGGGTTCGATTTAGCTTTTGTCTACAAATTCAGGGTTTATTTTGGACTTTTTCTTTCTTTTTTTGTATAGTTAAAAAAAATGATCGCAACTTGTTGACACTACCAGATGTCGGATCTGATCCGAGATTGACATGTGCTAATCAAGGGGCTGGCCGGTGACTACTTCTGGAGGTAGACGATCGGGCTGGCGAAATTTTCATTATACAACTAGTTAAATGCCCGTGCGTTGCCACGGGAAAACAAAACATGGAGAAAAGAGATTTCATTTTGTTGGGCATCACAAGAAATGTGACTTATAGTTTTTGAATTCCTTGTCATACAGACGCCACGAAAGTCAGAACTGCCGATGGCCCGGAAAAACTATCCTAGCACTCACGACTTACATGTTATATCCTTTTTTGCAGTCTGATTGACCAGTTACGTGAGAGAGTTGTCCAGTACTCATTTGTTCTTGAGGATTTTTACGGTAGACATTGACCAATTTTGCAAGCTTCACCACATCTTGAGTGTCCATGATCGCTCCACCAGCATTGTTCATGCTGATCATGCCTTTCTTCATCTTGGGATCATCTCATGGAACATGCCTCTGAAACGTTGACCAATTTTGCAAGCTTCACTACAGCTTGAGTGTAAACAAAACCCCCTTAGCAACATGGTATCAGTGTAAACAAATTAACAAGAACAAAACTCACCATATCATCTTTCTATGACTAATATCTTTCAAGAACAAATTATGCGGTTATATGACTGGACAAATATTGTTGTCAAATTGTTTTTGAAGAGAAGTACATTGAATAGCATTATTGATGGTAAAAAAGTATCACACTTGATCCAACTGGTATAGCCAGGTTCACCGGATGTTCCCTGCCAATGACTTCTATGCAAAGTTGCGAAACATTTTTCCTAAATTTACACTAAAAAGGATCGAGAAACAACTGCCTGCTTGCAATTTGAATAGTTTCCATCTTTATAGCATATTATATCGATAGCAAAAGGATACACGGAAGAATTTCTACCTCAATTGTGAAACATGGACTATAGACAATTTACATTTCACAGTATACAATCAGTAAAGGTGAAGCTCTATATCATTAGTTTGCCATCTGGCAACTACCAAAACAGTAATATCCCTTTTTCTACTCCCTCCGACCCATATTAATTGACTCATATTTGTCTAAATTTGAATAAATCTAGACACTATTTAGGTTCATCCAAATTTTGACAAATCCAAGTCAATTAATATGGGTCGGAGGGAGTATGAATTCCTTCAAAGTTCAAACACTACTCCTTCTTCCAGAATCACAAGTTCATGCACTTCAGCATACTCGTGCTATCAATACTTCTCAATATGAGGTTCAATTGCGTTAGGCTTTTGAGAACTAAACAAATGATCCTTCGATCATGAAGCACGTGCCTTGAAAATAAGGTTCAATTGCACTATATTGCCTCCCCCATTTGTTGGTCAGATAAGTATGTTTAATCACTTCCATATGTTTACTTGGATAGCAGAGAAATAATAGTTCGACCTGAATAGCAAGGTGTATACTCCTAGAAGGTGAGATTGGGATCAAGTAAATTATGTTGACCCACAATACATAGAAGCAAGATTAAGGAATCCAGATAGATACATATATGATCATGAAGAGAATAAATATGGTTTAAATATTACATCGATCATTTTGCAGGACATGGAATAAAAGGCAGAAGCAGCAAAGAATCAGGAGTAGGATGACTCCATGTGTTTCAGGAAGGGAGATTGCAGCCGACATGGAGGAGAAGAGAGATATCACCGCAGCTGGTTGGGGAGGTGGGCGGCAATAGCAGGTCGAAGTAGCACCGCTGGCAAGAGTAGCAGCTAGGGGACCTGGCCGGTGGCAGCAACTCAGGGAGCTGGTCTGCAGTATGTTTAATCACTTCCATATTCTATTAGAACCTACCAAACAAAACCAGAACAAAGAAAAGGATATCAGATCGATTAAAAATAACAATGAATTAAGAAACATAATAAGAAAGGATCCACAAAATAGGAACCCGCTTATTTTCAAAATTGTGTGTTATGTACAGGCACAATATTTTTCTCAGGTTTGTATATGGGGTCTCCTACTAACAGAATGGAAGGAAATAATAAAAGATAGTAGCAAGGTTCCTTGAAAGATTCAATCATTTGATGGGAAATAAATAAATTCCAAACTAATAGGTCTTTATTGTCTGTTCAAAAGCAAGGGGGCAGACACTTGTGCCTGTCAAGTGCAGTATACAGATTGGCTTTACCTCATGAAAGATATCATATGCATCATGAACATGATCAAGTGAGCTATGCTGTGTGAAGTGAAAAGGCAGTAAAGCAAGATCAAGATGCTACCTTGGGCCAAAGCTAGGTAGGTAGTAAACCAACAAACAGGAACTCCCTAAGGAAGGATAGATAGGTAACAGTGCTTTTAAATTTCAGATTATCATTCATCCTACATGGCCAAAGAAATACAGAGTAACATTTTTTCGTGACAAATTAATCAGGAAAAAGGGAATGACATTCTTATTTAGTTTATGATTATGAGATAGTATACAATGTATTGGAAGTGAAATTATAGATCAATATAACTCATAATGGTAATTCCTTGGAGAAAATTGAACTCTTCGCAGTCACGTATGTCTGAACCAAAATAATTAATAATTATATTCGACCCATGGAGATGTAAAGATAATACATTTTGACATCGCGAAGAATAATTAATAATACATGTTTTAGGTGTGATAATATTTTGGCGGATCCTCCTGTGGCACGTCTGGCAACGTCTACATGTGGTCTCACCGGCTGGCGCGGTTGTCCTGGCCCTGCCGCCGTCGGCGCTTGTTCACCCCGTTCAGGTTGGTAACGGGCCGTGGTGGCTAAGTCTGCAGCCGTTCATGTGCCACCTGCCACAGCGCCTGCGGCCCCCATCGTGTCTTGGTTCGGCGCCTACGACACGGCCGATGAGGAGGAGGACAGTGAAGATGAGCTTGCCCCCCAGACATCGCGGTCCGCTGCTGCCGACGATGAGGACGGTATAGGGGCGCTGCCCCATGCAGCCATGCCATGGCCTCCATCTTGGGCGTCCTCTGCGGACAACGATAACGAGGACGGCGAAGAGGTGCTTGTCCCCCAAACACCGTCGCGGCTGCCACGAAGGCCTTCAACGCTACTGCTGTTATCAAGGTTGCTGGAATGAGGAGAGCGTGAGGGATGGTAGGAGGTGATGCCGCGGTGTGGCCCGTGCCACATGGCTCTGCATGTCCCGCCAACTGCTTGTCGTTCCATCCCTGCTTGGCTCAAGGGAAGATGTTGTAGGTGCCTAGCTCCCGGTCACCGTGCAGCTGTTTGCAGTGACTCTTTCAGATGCTCTCAATGCCTTGTAAACGGTAATCGGGCTCGGGACTGTCGGAACACTTGGCGTCCTCTCAGCTCGGTGGCAGCCCCTGTCGTGTCGTCCTCGCCTCGCCTCGTTGCCAAGCATTGTCAAGCAGATGCTCCTCGTAGATCTCGGGTTGAGGTCTTGCTTCCATCCAAAGTGCCTCGTCGTGGGACTTGGGCGTTAGTTGTTTCTGCTCCTGCTTCTGCTCCTATTGTCTCTTCGGCCTCAGCATTTTTGTCATTGCGATCTGCTTTGGGGGAGCAAGCTGAGTTGTTACGCTCTGAGCTTCTTAACGCGGCTTCCCTTCGGCTTGAGGAGGTCGTCCGTCCTCTACACGAGGTTTTTGACATCTTGCATAGCTGCCTGCTTGCGATTGGGGGCTTTTTGGAGCGGGCTGAAGCTGCATTGGGTAGGCTCTCCCAGACGCCTCCCGATCCCTTGGTTGTGCCAGATGTTGGCAAAGTGGGAGAAAGCGGAGCGACCCATTTTGGATGTTTCTCTCCTCGTGCTAGGGCGAGCTAAGTAGTTTCGGCTCCGGTCATGCAGATCATGCCTAAGCTGCTGGAGGTGTGTGGTGGTTTGGTGTTACCTCCTTCCGTCGAGGAAGCGAAGTGTGACTCGCACAAGATCTCGGCTGGGGCTTCTCCGCCGAGTCAGGCGCTTGTCTTCGAGGAGAGTGGTTTTCCTGAGTCCGACAGGCATGTAGTTCCTATCGATGATGGAGATGCTAAGTCAGGTGTGTTGACTCAGGTGCCCAGAGCTGTCGTCGCCAGAGAGGTTCGCGATTTTCTCGCTACCTTGGTTGTCGCCTTTCCTAGAAGTGAGAAGAGGGGTGCTATAGGTTACGCTTTTGCAGTTGCTTGTTGGTGCTTTGGCCTGTGTAGGTGTGTCGTGTTTGGAGTGCTCGTTCTTCTCGCTTTGTGGTCTCTTGTGTGGGCCAGTAGGTGCGACCCTGTTGTCTAGGTCTCTGTTTCGCTTGGCTCTGGTCGAGTGTGTGTTGTTGAGGTGGGCTTGGCGCCGTTGTTGTTGTATGTTTTCGCTCGGTTAATTAATGGATGAGACAAAGCTTTTTCCTCCGTTTAAAAAAAAGAAATTAGAACTCTCACGCTCACCTTCTTTGGATGAATCGCACATACATGCTTCAGAGATGTGGTTCAGAGATATTTGTTGCAGGTCTCTCTTCACTGCCAAATTTCTATGTTTAGTGGTTTAGCTTGAGTAAGATCAAGAATGAAGAAATTACACATCAATGTCATCCATCCAGATTACTAAGCATGTAATATATGTAAACAAAATACACTTGTGCCAATGAATAACCATCTTTATTATTAGGTAAAAAGGGTCTCCAAAAATATACCTCCCTATATTTGATGAAACTTTTACTGTAACTACTTATACTAACTTTATACAGAAAACATCCATTGTTTTTGTGCCGACTTAACTACCTAAGCACAATAACCGAGCTTCATATCAAGGCCCCTTCCATGAGCACAAGAAAAAATGGGTACCATGTCCTAAATCCACCTATCCAAGGAGGCTAGTTACAGTATTATAAATCAACTAAGCTAGTTTGTTGGAATGCGATCAGCACAACTTTATCAAGAAACAATCATTTGATTGATCACAAGAGTCAAAACATATCTACCCACCTATCCATACTTAATATGATCAGAATAATTCATGCTTGAACAATTACCGTATACTCCTCCATAAACATTACAAAGTAAATACTTGAACAATTCAGAATAATTTATGCTTGAACAATTCATGCTTGACTGACATAAAAGATTGATTAGGAAAATAATTAATATTCTGAGATGCGACGATTAGAAATGCACAAGAACCAGGGACGCCGCCGTTGACGAGCCTAGACCCGTCATCATCAAGTCGCTGAGGAGGCTAGTTACAGTATTATAAATCAACTAAGCCAGTTTATTGGAATGCGATCAGCACAATTTTCTCAACAAACAATCATTTGATTGATCGCAAGAGTCAAAATATATCTACCCGCCTATCCATACTTAATATGATCAGAATAATTCATGCTTGAACAATTATCGTATACTCTTCCCTAAACATTACGAAGGAAATACTTGAACAATTCAGAATAATTTATGCTTGAACAATTCATGCTTAAGTGACATAAAAGATTGATTAGGAAAATAATTAATATTCTGAGATGCGGCGATTAGAAATGCGCAAGAACCTGGGACGCCGCCATTGACGAGCCTAGACCCGTCATCATCAAGTCGCCGAGGATGCCGCCGTCATTGAGGAGGAAGCGCAAGAGGCCGTCGTCGTGGAGGAGAACGTTGACGAGTACAAGATTGATCCTTCACATTGTGTTGGGCACATTATCTGCTATATCAACCAAAGTAAAGTTTTAGTCTCAAATAATCCTGGTACCTTCAGATAGGGTGACATAGTGCTGTTTTCTGTGAGATATAGCTTCGTGATCCACTGTGATAAAAAATGGCCTGACATTGATGAAGTAAACTAAATTGATACGACATTATAAGATAAGTACGAGTTTTTAATGTAGAAAGCATGCAACAATACACGCATATATAAAGGCTCTCACCAATACTTGAATGTTTTGTTGATTTAGGCAATTGTTTCCTTGCATGCTCACTCTGCGCATTGCTTTTCTGGTTTTGAACGGTTGGTGACTTTCTGCAATCTAAGTTTGTTAACATGCAAAAATGTATGTTTCACTGCTCCTTGAATGCTCCTCTCAATGCTGCAAGACCAATAAGCAACATGGCCAGAGAATAAGAAACTACTATTATAATTCGTTACCGACTGAACATAGATTTGTTAAGTCTCGTAAACTAAAGGAGTAATTCAGTGCAACGGATGCATGTTTGGCTGGTTCTCTCCATGTTATAAACTAATAAGCAACAAAATCAGAAACTAATATAATAATTAGTTAAAGATTAAATATAACATTTGACTCTAGTGTAAAAGAGATAAAACAATCTGTTATGGGGAGGGGAAAGTTGTCAAGGAAATACTAACGTTAGTGGAAAGCTATAAGAAAGGCTGTCAAATAGTGTAGCACTGTCTAAATGCATTTTCCCAAAAGGTGAGAATCCGTACAACTTGTATTACAGTGGAAATTTCATTTACAATGTAGGTTGTAACGACTCTTTCCGCTACGAGCGGGTAGTTCATAAGCTAGAAAATTTTCCTAACAACTTATAACAATGAACTTAACCTGTGAAACAAGAGGACATGTGAGATCATAGAGTAATTTGGGAGGAAGAGAT
Source organism: Avena sativa (assembly GCA_916181665.1). Lineage (NCBI taxonomy): Eukaryota > Viridiplantae > Streptophyta > Magnoliopsida > Poales > Poaceae > Avena > Avena sativa. The sequence continues at coordinate 414,980,343 of OV702297.1, forward strand.
CCTGAAACAAGAGGACATGTGAGATCATAGGCGTGTGGTTGCCGCAATTATCCCCAACAAAAAAGATTTGTAGTTCAGGATCTTGTAGTTTTAATAGTAACAATTTGCTGGTATTGTCCTATTTAGTTTGATCCAACAGATTACCTGCATACTTACATCATATGATTTCAACTGTTTTCATGATTGATCCCGAGCCTCCATAGATTTGCGTGGTCCACTTGAATGGTTTAATCTGGATAGGATTTGCACAGATGTCAACGTTAAATCCAATAAAAATGAAACGAAATTCAGTGAGTGGGGAGGGCTAGCTAGTAAAACATGTTGTGGTTATCGACAGACCTGGGCGTCGACACGCATGCTACACTTTGCAGTCTCCACCACTGCGTCTCACATAGGCGTCCACATGTCGTGCTGCTGCGGAGGGCGTGGCGGCGGCCTGTGAGCGGCGTCTGCTTCGCCGCCTGCATGGAAGAAGGGTGACAGCAGCATGTGCGACGTCCTGCCCGCGCCGAGAAACAGCGACGGCTCCTACGTCCTGGACACGTGAAGGCGGCGGATGCCGCTTCGCCGTAGTGTGGAATAGGGGCAGCGTCGCCGGAGAAACCGTGGCGGCTTCTACGTCCCATGGGCATGAAGGAACGGTGGTGGCGAGTCCAAAGCCGACGCGTCCAGAGGGTTCGTGCGTGGAGCCTGACAATCTGGTGTGCCGAGAAAGGATGGGATTGGGGAAGGCATACGCGATCTGCGTAGAATTCGGAGATAACTACAGTGAGAAATCAGGGAATAGCAATTAAAGAAGATGTTGAGTGCTCAGCCCGTGAGTTTGCCAAATTTTTTTCTCCCTGCGAGACGGGGTTGGACGAAGCGACGAAGGAGGCCGACGTAGTGTGCCTGCGGCAGAAAACGGAACACCTGTCTTCTTTTTAGATAGTAGAGATAGAGATATGAATGGACTAGTAGTAGGAGCAAGTGGCACCGTTGTTGAAACCACTGGCGGCGATCGATCGTGGCCGCTGCTACAGCCGTGGATTTAGTTTCTCTCATTTAATTAATAATGCCTCTAACTGCTCTATTATTATTCTTTTGCTACGTAGTACGTACACTCCTGGTGGTGACACGTACGATCAACCAAGTCTGTGTACGTTGCATGCGTGTAGGGGCCACTGTGTAATGCATCCGTCTCAACCTACCATTTTTTTTTCTTTTCACGATCAGAGTCACAGGTGTCAATAACCTAACGGCTTGAGACAAATGTTGGAAGAAGAACGTGAGTGTGGGCAAGCCAAGGAAGCAATGACAATCAAGACCTCAGAGGCAAAGTTGCTCATGAAAGAGAAGAAAAACAAGATGAATCAAGCAAGATGACAATCAATTCGGGACTTGGACAAGAGAAAGATTGCGCTTGAGGAGAAGAAGTCAAACGCCGATCTCATTACCGAGGAGAATCACACAATGATGATGGACCCTTTCATGATGGATGAGTTTACGAGAGAGTAGTGGGAAATGAAGAGGCTCGAGATCATCACAAGGAGACGGCAACTCATGCATGATGCTACGGCTAGGGCGAGTGCAGTTGCTTCGATTCCGGCGAGCGGTGGCGATGTCGGAGGGGCAATGGAGGATGGTGATATGGCTTCAGCACGCTTTGCATGTGGGACTGCTCGGCGTCGGCGCTCGCGATCAACAAAATCGTGTTTTCGATGTCGTACTCGTGTTTTACGATTCGAGATATACAACAGCCGCTAGAGTTGCTCCTTGCGACTACGGAGGGCGTGCCAAAAGGAACGGTAGGGACAGGGACGGAGACAAGGGGGGACGAGGGGGGGCTTAGCCACCCCCATAGTTTGAATTTTGTGAAGAACTCTACTCACTAAAGCTCCAATTTTTTATTGATTTAACCAATTTTGCCCCCCTCATGCCAATTTTGCCCCCTCAAGTTGAGAAGCTGGCTCCGTCCCTGGGTAGGGAGCACATTGCGCCTTGTTCCTCGACAGTCATACAGGTGCGGTGCACACGTTTTCCTTTGCAGCTTCTCTTGATGGCTGACGGACGCCGAAACGGAACGAAAACGGACAGCAAGCAAATGGTTCGGCGAGGAAGGGAATTCCTGCACAGCATGCATGAAGCACGCCTCTCCTCCCAAACAGTCCCTACAGGTCTCTCTCTGTCTGACCGCAACAACGGAGCAGATGCCAACTTCCCCAGGCCTTCCATCTCACGTGCCAGCAGATTACGGCGAGAAATCCTCGTCGCTGTAGTTCTCCGGCGAAACCTGCAGGTCGATATCTTTCGGCGCCAAATTTTTAAAGGGTGGCTGTCGTCCGTAATTCCGCTGGACTTCCTCCATCTCCTGTACTGTCAGCAATGTACGATGTTTCCCATATGCTTGCCCGATGGCTGTCTAGGCGTCAAATCGGTTACTCCCTCCGACCCATTTTAGTTGTCAAAAATTGGATGAACCTATATACTAGATAGTGTCTAAATTCTTCCAAATTTATAGAAATTTGAGTCGACTAATATGGATCCGACGGAATGTTAATTAAGCCCTGCAAGTCGAGACATACATCAAAAGTCATAGCGTGGTTTAAACGATTGGATGGCTCACATATATATTCCCTCCTGCCGGCTGGGGAGGAAAGCCAAGCGAGCGGCTGATGGGGACGGCTGCGGAAGACGGCGCCCGCCCATGTGGGGACAAACGCGGCCGGGGACACTGCCGCGGCGCCACGTCGGGACAGACGCGGCGCAGGGAAAGATATCGATCGCACGACGATTTCACCGGACAGACAGACGGCGGGGACCAAACTGCCGGCCGGCTAGAAACTACAGTAGCTAGCTAGCGCGCGGCCTTTCGGCGCTCCGGAAGCCGGCACGACCGAACGAGCTGTGTCGTATGTCCTCGACGGGAAGTTGCTACTTCCCGGCGGTCGTGGATCGATGACGCGCGTGATCTGGCTAGAGTATATGGCCGTGGAAGTGGCCAGAGTAAAAATATCCTGGTGTCGCGGCGCGATGTCGATTATGGAGACGGGACAGCACTACAACTACTCCTACGAGGGTTCGCCTCTAACGATTGCGGACATTTTGTACGTATTCATTCTCCGCTGCCACGCTAGAGCTATCCTTTTCCAACCCGACCCGAATGAATCTTCAAATAATAGTAAACCATGACGGGTGAAGGATTAGGGGCGTGTTTGGTTGTTCGTTTTTCTGTTTCTCGCATAAGACAGAAAGAAATAAGTGCGTTTGATTTCGCGTCGCGAAAGAAAACTTTGCATCGCACGAGTTTTAAAGTACCACTCAGTCTGGTCCTGGGAAAACACCGAAAATCGGGCGTTTCCACGGAGCCAAGTTCTTCTCGTGCTCGCGGGGGAAGAAGGTGCTCATGCTCGTGCAAGGGAGGGATGGCGGGAGCTTGCAAAATCCGGCGAGAGAAATTGGGGTTACCGTCCGTCGATTTGCGGTGGCTATTTACCCCGCCCCTCCACCGGCTCCAAAATCCCTGCCACTATTTCCCCATATTTCTAGTTCTCCCTTCGAATCCTCTTCCTCACAGTTGAGCAGGTAAGCGGCGCCTCCTACTCCGATTGGTCTAGCTCATCTTCAGCAAGTCTTTCTTCTCGGCTATGTCCGACATGTCGTCCTCATCAGGCGAGATTGAGATCGTGGTAAAAAACACCTAACCCTAGCTCTTGCAGCTTAGATCTATTGCCATGTTCTAGCTCACAGTTCTAAGCTATAAGCCGGTGTTCTAGATCTGGACCTAAGCATGGCAGTCAGTATTCATGTTGTTCTGTGACGATTGCCATGTGCTATAGATAGGATTAGTGTTATAAGTATAGTTCTTCCTCTAGAACTGAACACATTATCTTTGGTGTCGTAGGAGAAGGTTGTGTCCCCTGATCTGTCCGCAACCTCTGTGTTGCCTCTGCGTTATGTGCCGACGCCTGATACGGTGGCCGGGAGGAAGTTGGCCATGTCATGGCCAGCATCTCTGTCCATCTTCATCCTGAATCGGGTCATCTAGTTGATCGAGAAAGGGGGTTTAGTTGTTCGGGAATTCAGACATGCGAACATGTGCTTGATTGCAGAGGATGTCTTCAAGTTCTATGGCCAGAGAGTCACTCCAAACCAAATGTACAACCACATGAGGCATTGGAGAGTGCGTTGGATTCGGGTGCTTAGGATCAAGAGGCTCGAGGACGTGCGCTGGATTGAGGAGACCTCTGCTATCATAATGGACGATGATGATTACTATGTGCATATGAAGGTATGATATATTTGCACTTGCATCAGTATTTGTAATGCTCACATATGAACTACATGTCATGAACTAACCGTGATTTTCATGTAGGCCCAGTCATCGGGCACCGAGTTGATCAACAAGCCCATTGACAACTATGCTCAGATAAAAATTATCTACGGTTCTCGTATTCCCGTTGCATTTGTCTCTATGACGGCGATACACCGTGCTCTTACCCACCCGATGGAACACAGCGGTAAGGGAACACACATGTTGATGTTGCTGAAACCTGGCTGGCTAAGTGAGGTCGATTGCAATATTCATCGCACGGTGATCAAAAAGTTCAATGCTGAGTCGAAAAGCCCTTGGGCAACGCCTGCGAATTACGATGACTAGGAAGCTACCGCAAAGAACATGGCGCGCAACTTGGAAGCAAGTTCGCTGCAGATGACCGAGACCTTAAGACTCTATGCTTATGTGGTTTCTTCATAGTAACTGGGACATAATCCATGTTTTTCTAGAAAAATATACCATTACAGATATACTCGTATTTTTCGTTTTGTAGACGTACCAAAAAAAGGTAATTCGACAATCCAACCAAAAAATTATTTTCAAATTTGCATTGTTTACAATGTTACGTATACATAAACCGGTAATACCTAAGGGTGTGAAAAATGAAACCAATCAAACCAGCCAAACGGGCCAGCTAGACTCTAGTTTATTTTCTTTCATAAATAAAATCCAAACTTTAAAACTAGTAGTAAAAAAATTAAACTAGCCCAAACTGATCGAACCAGTCAAACCGGGTTTGCATAGTAATACCCTCTCCCGTGCACCGAGCCGTCCATATGGGCCTGACCGAGTAAAAGGGGATCTCCTAGTTTTGACCGTTGAAACATAGACGGCTAGAACGGCATCGTGTGCTGTCGTCCCATTGATTCCGAATTTCCGATGCCGATACGTACGGTGCAAAAGTACAGATGCTCAGTAGGCTATATATCAGCATCGACCGTCTGCTCAGCTAGTTGCAGCTCATCAGATTACATGTCGACCAGGATGTCTACGGCCTGCCTGATAAGCCATCGTACTTTTCCACCGTTGTGTATCAAGGTTTTTCGTCTCTCTGTAACCCTTCTGTACGTCAGTAGCTCTATTCTGTCTATATCAGTCCATCAGCTGATCTGAGAATCGCCTGTTGTGATGCTAGTAATAAGAAAGTAAACTCCCATTTCTCTACTAGCTAGGGCCCCATATATGCGGACGTGTCGTTTATAAATTTTGTGCGTCCAAAGGTGGAGCCCACCACCCATTCCATTGTTCATTCCCGGTATGTGCAAAATTATTAATTGTGATGAGAACGAGAATTGTAGCTAGACTTCTTAAAATGCAATTAGATAAATGGTTTATGGTTAAATAGTTTTTTATGTTTCAATCTTAAAATGCAATTTAATCATAAACAAACTATTCAAATAAAATAAACTTTTTCAGAATACTCAACTGAACTTGTATGATTTAATGGATTTTTTTCAATTTTTTTGGAAAGGTTAAATTTTGAGTTCCAAATCTAGATCAATTTGTGTCCACTAGGGCATTCACTAGACAAAGTCACGGTGAGACTTTGTTACACAAAGTCATTGAAGCTAAGTCCTTCCATAGGCATGTGATCTGAGCCTAGTCCGGATTCTACCGTGTGGTTTATAAAGAATTAGTAAACCTTATTTCAAAAAAGATGCGAGGTAAGCTATCGTTAAGTTTTTCTTTCACATAATCACACCGTCATTTATCTCACATTCTATGACATATTTTAATTATAGCATTACTCATTTATACTACTTTTTTCACTTTTTTATAACTCATTATATCGATATAGGATTTTAGCCGATATATTCCGTTTTAAAAAAGTAACCACATGTTTATGTTACCAAATACAATATTCTTATTGTATTGTTCCAACATGTATAATGGAAAATACACCTCAACAAAACTACATGAAAAGTGATGCCGGAATTTTTTTTTGAAACACCACCTTGATTTTTTACCTCACTAGATTCCATGTAAATTATAAATAAAATAAAGAATAATTCTCTTTTTATTTTGTGCTAGTTAGATGAAATGCAGGTATTTATATGTGTGCATGTCTATTTCAGAATCCTTAAATATCTTCACATGTATCTCCGCATGCCGATACCTACGGCCCAGGTATATGCGGGATCACACACTCGCGCGCAGTGTAGGCTATCAGCGTCGAGCCTGCTTTGCGCAAGCTGCACTTCAGCTCGGCTCGGACATATACATCTTATTTACGAGACTGATCGAGTTATGTACGGCCTGATAAGCTGTTTGTACCGTTACGAGTATCAGTCACTCTCCAACTGCAACCTGTACGACATGGAGAGGACGATAATTTGTGCTCTCTTTTTCTAATAACACTGTGGGCACGATGTACTACTCTACAAGACAAATGGACCGTGCAATGTATATGATCCGTGACAAGACAAATCCTTCTTCTATTGTACTACTCTACAAGCCAGTAGTCGGGCCCGTCGTGTTAGAAATTTTGTAGTACTACTTAAAAGGTGGTGCACCTAATAAACCGGATGCTTGAGCTTGACCTGCCATTGTTTTGCTTCCTTGTTTGTGAAAAAAATTTGATCGCAACTTGTTGACACTAAATGTCGGATCTGATCCGAGATTGACATTCATGTGCTAATCAAGGGGCCGGCCGGTGACTACTTCTGGAGGAGGAGCAAGTGGCACCGTTGTTGAAACCACTCACTACGGGAATAACTAAATAGGCCGACGGCCTTTTTATACGCCGACGGCAAAATGTCGGGGCCGTCGGCGTAACTTGACGGGCCGTCGGTCCAGTTTTGCCGTCGGCGTAGAACAAATAGGCCGACGGCCGCCGTCGGCGTAAACATGACCATCGGCGTAGCCCATTGGGCTAACGGCAGAGCAACGGCGTCAAGTCTACGCCGACGGGGTTTCAGACCTTCGCCGACGGCGTAGCTATTTTTTTTTTGCCACATTAATCTTAGAAAAATCATAACTAAATCATTTAAATTCAGAAAAATACATATAATATATTAAAATTTGCAGAAAAATAAGATATATCTATATAAACTCAAATATTATATATTTTTATTCAAAAAATACATAAAAATACAAATACTTTCGTATAAAATATTTTTCTCATGATTTGAACTATAGGTACATGATATATAGCTCATGATTTTTTGTAAAAATCATTTTTAGGTTCACAATATGCTATTTCATCAGAGATCTAATGCAAGTTTAGTGAGACTCGTCCCCGAGCTAAGAATCATCATGCCCCTCGATTTAGAAAGTTTGATGATAGTTTGAAATGTGCATAAAAAATTAAAAAACGATCGAAACAATGCAAAACCTTCGCGTGGTGTCATATTATATGACATAGTTACATGAAAAAATACCAGACTTGGTATATTCATTGAGTCTTAAAAAAACCTTCACAAAATGGCCTATCTCAATCGAGGTTTTCTGGATTTCTGGTCAAATGACCAATGTTATTGCTATAATCGCGGTATAGTTTGCGATAATGTGTCCATATTATGCACACATGTGTATCATGGGATGGTGAACAATGTTACAGAAGGAAGTTTTCCTTTTCGTCGCACCGAAAAGCCATTTTTCATTTTCCGAGTGCAAAAAACGGGGTGTTTTTGTGAAGCAACCACCAAAAGAAAGTTTCAAAATGATAATACCACATTTTTCAAAAATACTAGACCATATTGAATGGACAATTTCCCAACCTAGAAATCTCAAACCTTTCCGTTCACCTCTCGTGAAAAAGACAAATTCCTGCTGAATCGGTAGGAAATGAGTTAGATTTGAACTACAGGTACATGATATATTGCTCATGATTTTTTGTAAAAATCATTTTTAGGTTCACAATATGCTATTTCATCAGAGATCTAATGCAAGTTTAGTGAGACTCGTCCCCGAGCTAAGAATCACCATGCCCCTCGATTTAGGAAGTATGATGATAGTTTGAAATGTGCATAAAAAATTAAAAAACGATCGAAACAATGCAAAACCTTCGCGTGGTGTCATATTATATGACATAGTTCCATGGAAAAATACCAGACCTTGTATATTCATTGAGTCTTAAAAAAACCTTCACAAAATGGCCTATCTCAATCGAGGTTTTCTGGATTTCTGGTCAAATGACCAATGTTATTGCTATAATCGCGGTATAGTTTGCGATAATGTGTCCATATTATGCACACATGTGTATCATGGGATGGTGAACAATGTTGCAGGAGGAAGTTTTCCTTTTCGTCGCACCGAAAAGCCATTTTTCATTTTCCGGGTGCAAAAAACGGGGTGTTTTTGTGAAGCAACCACCAAATGACAGTTTCAAAATGATAATACCACATTTTTTAAAAATACTAGACCATATTGAATGGACAATTTCCCAACCGGGATATCTCAAACCTTTCCGTTCACCTCTCGTGAAAAAGACAAATTCCTGTCGAATCAGTTGGAAATGAGTTAGATTTGAACTACATGTACATGATATGATGCTTATGATTTTTTGCAAAAATTATTTTTAGGATCAAAATATGTTATTTTATCAGATATCTAATGCAAGTTTAGTGAGGCTCAGCCCCGAGCTAAGAATTTTCATTGCTAGAACAATGTTATTGCTAGAATCGCGATATAGTTTGCGCTAATGTGCCCATATTATGCACTCATGTATATCATGGGATGGCGAACAATGTTGCAGGAGGAAGTTTTCCTTTTCGTCGCACCAAAAAGCCATTTTTTATTTTTCGAGTGCCAAAAACGGGGTGTTTCATGAATCTTGACATAGTTTCAGTTGGTCTAATATTTAAAATTTATGATATATAATTAAATAGATGATAGGGATGTCATATTTGGATTCCTCTAATTTTTCTGATCGATTTGGATATATTATTTGTCGAATTGTGATTTACGGATTTGTAGATATGAATTATTCAAATTTAAATAAAAAAAGCAAAATAAATAAAATTTATTTTATTTTTATTTGAATTCAAGATTATTATTACTTATTTATTGTTGTTTACTCAAAAAATTGTATGGAATGTAAATAAACAAATATGTCTAACATTATAGTGTAATGGTTAATAGGTTTGATATGATAATATTCACAACAAGTTCTAGTTTGTTTGTCGGAAGCTCATGTGGAAGGAACGAAGAAGTTAAGCGTGCTGGGCTGGAGTTGTATTAGGATGGGTGACCGGTTGGGAAGTTTGACTAATTTTGCAATTTGACTTGAGACTAAGTATACTTAAAATTAAAAATGTCCATGTGAAATTAACAAGTTAAACAATAAAAAAATGTTAAAAAAATTTGAAAAAAAAAATTTGAAAAAAAAATTGAAAAAATCTAGGCCGACGGTAAAGCCGTCGGCGTAGCCAAACGGCCGTTAGTCATCTAGGTGGGCCCCATATGGTAGCTATATACGCCGACGGCTTTTCTACGCCGACGGCAGTCGTCGGGCCAGCCTACGCCGACAGCATTTAGGGCCTATGTCGACGGGACCTGGCCGTCGGCGTATTCAGCTTCTCCTGTAGTGACAGGCGGCGATCGATCGTGGCCGCTGCTGTAGCCGTGGATTTAGTTTCTCTCATTTAATGCCTCTAACTGCTCTACTATTATTATTCTTTTGCTACGTACGTACTCCTGCTGGTGACACGTCGGACGTACGATCGACAAGTCTGTGTAGTACGTTGCATGCGTGTAGGGCCTACTGTGTAACGCATCCGTCTCAACCTACCTATTTTTTTTGTTTTTTATGATCACAGTCACAGGTGTCGATAACCTGGCGGTTTGAGAAAAATATGGGCAAAGGAACGTGAGTATGGGTTTACCGGAACCAAATCCTCCCAAACAGTACTCCCTACCAGTGTTCTGCATTTTGATTCGCAAAAATATGTCGCCTCACTCAGAGATTCAAGAATTTTGAGAAAAAAACGAAATTTCGAAAAAATAATCAAATTTTTTGGTCAAATACGAATGTACTCGTTTTGAATCTTTCGAGCGAAATTTTTGAAAAACTTCGCGAATTTCGAACCAAATCCTCCCAAACAGTACTCCCTACACGTCTCTCTCTGACCGCAACAATGGAGCAGAAGCCAATAATTTTCCCAGCCAGCAGATTACAGGGAGAAATCCTCGTCGCTGCAGTCATGGTTTTCTCCGGCGAAACCTGCAGGTCAGTATCTACCGGCGGCGTTTCCGCGGCCAATTTAAAAGAGCGGCTGTCGTCCGCAATTCCGTTGAACGTCCTCCATCTCCCGTACTGTCAGCAGTGTACGATGCTTGTCAATTCAGTTCTTAACTTCCAGAATACATCAAAGTCATGGCGTGGTTAATCTCGATCTTGACCCGTTAAACGATTGGATGGTTCAGAGCTTCGCTCCGGCCGAAGAAGAAAGCCAAGGGAGCGGGAGTGACTGGGACGGCTCGGGAAGACGGCGACCGCCCACGTGGGGACAAAACGCGGCCAGCCGGGGACACTGCTGCCACGTCGGGACAGAGGCGGCCGGGCAAGATATCGATCGCACGACGATTTCACCGGACAGGCAGACAGGCACGAACCAAACGGCCGGCCGGGTAGAAGATAGCTACCACGCGCGGCCTTTCGGCGCTCCCAGGAGCCGGCACGGCCAAACAGACACTGTCGTACGTCGGAAGAAGTTGCTAGTTTCCGGCGGCCGTGGATCGATGCGATGATCACGATGGAGGACGCGTGTGATGTTGATTATAGAGACGGGACAGCACTGCAACTGCAAGGGTTCGACTCTAACGATTGCAGACATTTTGTACGTATACAGCAGCCGGCCAGCCGAATGCATCTTCAAATAATCGTGAACCACAACCGATGGTGGATTAGAATGAATCAAGAAATATCAGAAGTTCCGTGGCGAATAGTCCCGCATGCATGTGCGCGAGTATAATAAGCATGCATGTATAGAGTTGTTGAACTGTACTAGTGACCAAGAAGTTTTGAGCTAGATCGAGTGGTTCTCGCGGTAACTAGGCGCACGTACTCGCTTTCATGTTCCTCACTCCCATAATTAAAATTTTGGTTGACATAGCTTTGCCACCTTCTAAAAAACAAGCAAAATGATTTACCAGTACATGCTCTCGATAGAATATTACATCCAATAGTACTTCCATCTCACGGCCAGATCTCCGCTATGCCATGCCAATTTCGAATTCTTTGACATCAACATCCGACTTGACGGTTTGAGTCCCAAAACTGGAACCTCTAGCTAAACAGGCACCTATATTGCTGTCGCCGGAACACTACAAATTAGGATGACTGGGAAGCTACCACAAAGAACATGGCGCCTGCAGATGACTAAGGCCCTGTTTTGTAGCAGTGGATGGAACGGGAATTTTGGGTATAAACCCCACAGGGTTTGGGTGAAAACACCGGTCACACCCGGTCCACTAGATTCCACTCTAATCCACTTCCACTCCAATACTCTACTACAAGTTGTCTGTTTTGCACACAGGGTTTATTTCATGACAAAAATTTAAAGGAATTGCATGGGATTGCTGTTTAGCTGAAATAGTACCATGCTGAATATTTATCAGTATAAAAGTGCAATTTCTACAGCAACAATAATACCAGGTTGCAAGTGAAGCTGACAATAAAATCATCAAGAAATTCTATGTGGAAAAAGTACCAGATTACAACGAACTAAGTAAGCGACAAAGTCAGTTAGACATGAAAAGATTCTAGGTAATGTCCATTTATCCATTGTTAATTGTGTGAACTCAGCATCTAGGAGTGTCTTCAGAAGCAAATTGAAACCATCAGTATCAGGTTCTAATTGTTCCCTCTTCAGATATGAACATGCTTTCCCAACCTCGGACCTCAAACCTTGGCTAGCAAGCACTGTAATAAGATCAACATAACAGAACAATCTGGCCTTTTACCAGTGCTCCTTTCGAATCTCCTCAAAGACCTAGCAGAGATGAAAAAATTAAGAGGCATCTTAGTCTGCATTTCTCAGTTCCTAGTCAAGAAATGCTTGCTTGCCAGAATCATATATTAATCTAAGATTTCTAAATGTTGTCAAGAATAATACATGAAAAAACTTTAATCAATGCAAAGTAAATTTCCATTTAAATGCCCGAAAAGAAAGCATTTACAAACATATAAGGATTAAAGAGCAACAATAAGAGACTACAGCTATATAAGGATTAAAGAGCAACAACAACATCAAGAGACTAGAACTATATACAAAAAATGTATCCCTACAACTTGATCTTCACAGCTGATTCTACCTGCTAGTGCTGAATAGAAGCCTAGAGGTCCCAGTAGACCTGATGGGACTGTATAACTGCCAGGCTTACTATCATCTAGATTAAGTGGTATAAAATAAGCATAGCATAGAAGAATGATGGCTAGGGAAGGCACCGCTAACATAAACACATACAAATAGGCATACTGATATAGAGTATATACATCGTCCAACCCAACCAGAATCAAAGGAGCAGGAAACTATAAAATAACAGAGGCCAATACGTCAATGGAGTGATATATATATATATATATATATATATATATATATATCGCTTGTCATTGATCTTATAAGCATACATAAAGGTATACCAAAAACAGTAGACATCTTATAAAATTTAGAAAGGTTAGGAACAGATAGAGATTATGAAAACATAAGTAGTGCATGTAATAAGACTGTTACTCTAAATTGTGTTTCTAGACACACCATATAAATAGTGTTGCTGCCTCAGTTTACTTACGACGGTACAATGTTCTTAATCATGTATTCTTCATGCTTGCAAAAATAATAGAAATGCATATTTCCAGCCGCCGTAATTAATTGATTGGTTACGCCAGCTCACGTACAATAGAATCACGTCTTTTTTTTTTCATCTATTTCTAGGTGGAGGGAGTAGTACATATTAAAGCCAGCTAAGTCTAGTAACTCAAAAAACCGCTTGACTTATACTGCTTCATATACCAACTTAGAGAGCAACGACCAAAGTATACTAGCAGATGTAGAATCACCTGCCACATCAAGTACACGATACAGTCAACACAACATAGCACAACCCAATATTTTTAGATACATAAACTTTATCATTATTTACTCCACACGGTGAATTCCTTATCAGATGACTAAGTAGATAAGAAAACACAGATTTCTAATTGGCTAATCAAAGAATACATCACCCAAACTGAACCGGATTTAACAAGAGACAAGAACCCAATTCATGCAGTAAGCCCCATCCGTTCGTACTAGGTACTAGCCCCAAGAAAATAATAATGCTCAATTCGCATCCGTTCGTACCCCCAATTCATGCTAGGGACGGCGGCTGTACTAGGAACCGGATTTAATCAGAGGTAGGAACCCTAGGTCATCAATTTAACAGTACGTATCTAGCAGTAGATGGGTGAGAGAAGTGGAGGGAGTGGAACAAGACTTACATGCGAAAATTCTAGTTTTGTTGGAGAAGAATGACGGACGAGGGAGGTCGGCGTCGACGGTGTCAATTGCTGAGACCGCATCGGCGGTGTCGAAACGGGAGGACTAGTCGGTAGCGGGATGGGAAGGAATCCGTGGATCTCCGGAATGCCTACGTGAGGCACGGCGGAGCGACCGGAGTCGTCAGCCGCGTCGTCGGCGTCGCTCCAGGGAGATCGGGCACTGCGAATTGTGCGCCGCCAGCTCCCAGCCTCCCAAAAACGCGAGTAGGGAGGAGCGTCTCGTTCCTCCTCGACCCGACGTGGTTTGCAGGGGGTTGTTGGGTTTCAGCCCGCTCAAAACCAGCCGGCAAAACGGTATATTTGTGGGTCGTGGTGTTTTCGGGTTGGACCGGGATGAAACCCAATAAACCCTGTGAAACCTCCCCAGCAAAATGAGGCCTAAAGAACATGAACAAACTCCCCTGTGGCTCAAAAGCGTAAGTAGCTAAGCAAAGGTGGTGTTGACACCGTTGTGCACGCGCGTGGGTGTGTGGTTTGGTGCTTATCAACCTAGAGTTGGGATGTTCTATGCTCCAGCTGAGACCTTAAAACTCTGAACTTATGTCGTTTTTATTTTCAATGAAACCGGGACATGATCCTTGTTTCTCTAGAAAAATATATAATTACAAAAACTAGGAGAGTAATTGAGATGTAGAGGGTAGGTTTCTGGAGTTTATTTTTTTAGGGACGGCAAAATTCCAACCGGTAGGTTCACTTAGCGGTGGCACGTCATCATAAATAGATTCAAGTTTAAGGGCAAATTTGGGGTGACATAAGCATTTTAATAGTAAAGATATTTAATATTTTTCATTTATTTCTTGGTTTTATAGAAATACCAAAAACAAGTAATTTCAAAATTCAACCAAAAGATTAATGCCAAACTTTCATTGTCTACAGTGTTACCTATATGTGAACGGGTAATACCCTCTCCCGTGCAGCAAGCCATCCATGCACATGCTCCTGATCGAGTTAAGAGGATCTCCTAATTTTGACGCAGCTTTGTCTGATCAGCCTAAGGCAGCCGCCGCGGCTGACCCTTGAAACATAGACGGCTAGAACGGCATCGTGTGCTGTCCCATTGATTCCGAATTTCTGTGATGCCGATACGTACGGTGCAGAAGTACAGATGCTCAATAGGCTATATATCAGCATCAACCGTTTGCTCAGCTAGCTGCAGCTCATCAGATCACATGTCGACCGGGACGTCTACGGCCTGCATGGTAAGCCATCGAAGTTTTCGATCCTGGTGTATCAAGGTTTTTCGTCTCTCTATAACCCTTCTGTACGTCAGTAGCTCTATTCTGTCTATATGAGTCCATGAGGTGATCTGAGGATCGCCTGTCGTGATGCTAGCAATAAGAAAGTAAACTCCCATTTCTCTACTAGCTAGCTAGGGGCTAGGGCCCCATATATGAGGACGTGTCGTGTTTAAATTTTGTGCGTCCAAAGGTGGAGCCCACCAGCCATTCCATTGTTCATTCCTGGTATGTCCAAAATTGAGAACGAGAGTTGTAGCTAGATTTCTTAAAATGCAATTAGATAAATGGTTTATGGTTAAATAGTTTTTTATGTTTCATCTTAAAATGCAATTTAATCATAAACCAACTATTCAAATAAAAAAAACTTTTTCAGAATACTCAACTAAACTTGTATTATTTAATGGAATATTTTAAAAAAAATCTGAGAAGGTTAAATTTTGAGTTTAAAATCTAGATCAATTTGTGTCCACAAGGACATTCACTAGACAAAATCACCGTGAGACTTTGTTACACAAAGTCATTGAAGCTCTGTCCTTCCACAGGCATGTCACCTGATCCTAGTCCGGATTCCACCGTGTGGCTCTGTAAAGAACTAATAGACCTTATTTCCAAAAAGATGCTAGGTAAGGTATCGTTAAGTTTTCTCTCACATAATCAGATTGTTAATTATCTTACTTTCTATGATATATTGTAATTCTAGCATTACTTATATATACTACTTTTTTCACTTGTTTATAACTCATTATATCGATATAAGATTTTAACCGATATATTCCGTTTAGAAAAAGTAACCACATGTTTATGTTACAAAAAATACAATATTCTTATTGTATTGTTCCAGCATTTATAACGTAAAATACACATCAACAAAACTACGTGAAAAGTGATGCTAGAATGTTTTTCGAAACACCACCTTGATTTTTTACTTCACTGGATTCCATGTAAATTATAAAAAAATAATGAATGATTCTCGTTTTATTTTGTGCTAGTTAGATGAAACGTAGGTATATATATGTGTGCATGCCTATTTTAGTATCCTTAAATATCTTCATATGTATCTCCTGATGCGGGGCCCAGGTATATGCGTGGTCACACCCTCGCGTGTAGTGTAGGCTATCAGCGTCCAACCTCTGCTTAGCGCAATCTGCAGCTCGGACATATCTTATGAGAGACTGATCGAGATACGTAAGGCCTGATAAGCAGTCTGAGTATTTGTAATGTTAGAGCATCTCCACTCGTTGAGCGAACCTAGGTCGAAATTCGGATCTTTTTTTGGCCGGACAAAGCTTAATTTCGGCTTGGATACGCCCAGTTTACCACTCGCGTATCCAGACGAGTTCCCGCGTTTGGTAAAATTTAACAAATTTCGGCAAACTTTGGGCGAACTTTGGACGAATATAAGTGGTTTTGGGCAAATATGAGCGAACTTTAGGCGAATATGATCGATACGGATGAACTTTGGGCGAATATGAGCGATATGGACGAACTATGGTCGAACTTTGAGCGAATATGGGAGTACGGACGAACTTTGAGCAAATATGTCCGGATTTTGGGCGAACTTGGACGAATCTGGTCTATATGGGCGAATATGGTCGATACGGACCAACTCTGGACGAATATGGTCTATATGGGCGAACTTTGGGCGAATATGGCGAACTTTGTGCGAATATGGACGAACTTTAGATGAATAAGGGCAAATTTATGCTGACTAGACGGGTCCACTCACCGAATTCGCTTCGTCCGGTCTTCCCAGGGCGTACCCAGGATCCTGGGTTCGGCCTGGGTAGGCCGGACCAAAACACGCCAAAATCCGGACGAAAACAGGTTCTTGGGTACGCGACTAGACCAATTTTCGGCGTCCAGACCGAAATTTGACGTCCGGATTGGCCTCACTCCAAGTGTAACCTGTACGATATGGTGAGGACGATAAATTGTGCTCTCTTTTTCTGACGAAATCTGTGGGGGCGATGCATCTAGCGTCTGTAGACCGCGCATTGTATGTACTAGGTGGAGGTGGATAGGCGCGCTTCGCCGCGCTGCCAACAGTGTGTTTTGGCACATAGTGGTAGGCGTGATGGGTTTGTAGGTGTCTCGTTGGATTCAAACCGCTAGCCTTTCTTGATTACTAATTCCATTGGACCATACCAACTTGCAACTTGGACGACACATACTGTAAAATTAACATGCATGAGATACATGACATGTAATAGAAGTTGAACAACACCGAGAATCGAGTACCTACCACTTAAGAGCAAAAATATATGCAATATCTGTATAAATGCAGATTTTGACATCATACCTAGTTGATAAGCTCAATATGCTATAACGGTCGAGAAAAAAAGGAACTGATACAGATACTTCAGGTACAAAAAGAGAATATCATATTTAATGACCCGGATGACCACTGTTTATTTTTTTAATAACCAGGATGATCATTGTTTCTTTTTGCACCATCAGCGGATCCGCCTAGGCTGAGAGCTTTAGCATTTTTCTCCAAAGAGAAAGCATGGCTATGTCCATGGGACAACATGGCAGTAGAAAACTAAGGATAAGGATACTTTTCACTGCCTCTGATAAGTATAAATGAGAAGCATGTCAGTGTCAGTAAACTGCAAACTATAGACACGCATACAGTAAATTGCGTGAGGAATATGGCTAGACAAACTCATGATATCTAAATCATACTCCAGCAAAGTTTCTACTCTCGTCAGTTTGGAGAAACGCCTTGCATGCGGCAGACAAGGAGGATTTCTGCTATACATTAGAAGAACCATACAAAAATAGATTATTTTCTCACAGAACATTGGTTTTGTAGTTGTATGAGTAAGGAAAAGTCACAAGATAGTAAAGGAGCATGGCAACATTCGACCTGATTGATAAAAGTGCTATAGCAGAGGATGCCTCTGTTTGTTGAGTTCACCATTTGTTTTCATATGTATTTCATCATTCTCTGTTGTTACAGATAAACATCTGCCTGTATAGTACCAAGCTACCAGTTGCATACTTATGGCATTGGTTTCCTCCAAGTTTATTGTCTGCAGAACAACGTAGATTAAGCTCCACACTGAATACATGTCCATACAATAATTATTGTTTGCTAAATATTCTAAATTCAATGCAGTGCAACCAATCATGGACCAGTATTACAGCCATGCTCTGTGAGAAAATTAAAGAATATTTGATCATCATGAGCAGACGGGAATCACACATGTGCTAGCTAAGTAATATCAGTCCTTAAGCAGACTACCAAAGAGTACCTAAGGATTGTGCGTAGTCCAAAGTTGAGCTAATTTGTAGATGAAGGCATGATGTGCAAAATACCAGTTTCCAGTCGAGGCAAAATAAACAGAACTTGCTAGCTAGTACTCCCTCCGTTTCAAAATATAAGATGTTTTAGCTTTGTGAAACGAATGTATCTAGACTTTTTTAGTGTATAGTTTCATTCATGTTTAGAGTGAATCTATACACTAAAATAAGTCTAGATACATTCTCTTCATAAACCTAAAACATCTTATATTTTGAAATGGAGGGAGTATGAATTAGTACTGAGACAGGAAACATAAAAACCATAAGGACATAAGTGGCCAAGGTGGGAGCATCAGGTTACTACAACAAGAGATCTAGGCACGCCATGGCAGACCCCAACTGCAACACACCTCCATGGACCATGGCTCCATCAAATCACGAGAACACTCACCGTGAGACAAAGCAGCAGCAAAAAATGTGAGGTGCTCGTTCTTCTCCCCTGCTCCTCCTCACCCTCTGGTCCCCTTGACGACCGTGTGAAGCTGGGACGCCGCACCCGCACTCGGTGCACTCAATGCGGGCCTGCGGCGGCCTGCGGCGGCCTGCGGGCGAGACCTCCTCCTCCCCGTCAGTTCCTTGAGGAATCTGAGATGGTGGTAGTGCAGACGCCCCCCATCCGAACTCGCATGGTCTCGCAGTCGCCTGGATGCCGGTCGACGTCGCTTGGGACGGCCGGTAGCGCTGGCGACGGAGACGGCATGGTCGCCGGATAGGAGATGGAGACATCTTGTTTTGGAATGATGGGGATTCCGTGGATTGAATATAAGGCATACTTGTCCACCTGCTGCTGCTATTTCCGCACAGATGGGCAGCTTTCGCATGGACCTATAGTGTCTCCCCAATCGACGATGCGCGGCAGAAGATCTCAGATCCATGGGCGGTTAGGCACCTGCGGAAGCCGACAGTGAGGCTCATTGCATGGAGCGGCAGGCCTGTCCGCCTAAGCGGTCCCTCCACAGACCCCACCCCGTGGTGGAGGAGGAGGCCACAGCGGCGGACTCGGGCAACAAGTCAGCGGTGCTAGCGAGCCCATGGAGGAGGCCCTGCAGCACGGTGCTCTCGGAGGTGAAGGAAGGCATCAAGAGCCCTCCAGTGGCAGTGAAGCGACAGGGTGAGGCGAGTCCCCATGGCAACCTGGTTTTCGGCGTGGCCGCCGCCGAAAGAGAGAAGGGAAAGAGTGAGGAAAATATAATAGGATTTGTCTTAGCTTAACGCATGGAGAGGCAGGACGCACCGTCCGCCAGCTGCAGCGCACAAAGACCAGCCTAGTCCTGACCCACAAGCAGCCACAACGGACAACATTGGCCCACAATCAGCGGCAGCATGCGCGGCAAATGGCTCACAACACTTGCATGCAGCCACGTTTAAGCATATAGATAATGTGATCCGTGACACGACAAATCCTAGTTCTCTTGTACTACTCCCTCCGTCTCGGTTTATAAGACTTACACGTATTTCTAGGTTGACAAATTAACCAACTTAACATGAGGTACATAAAATAAAAACTATATTATTAAAAACTTCAAATGTCATATTTTCTAATAATATAATTTTTATATTATATAATTCATATTATATAGCTCATGCGGACGATCTAGATATACGCGTAAGTCTTATCAACTGGGATAGAGGGAGTACCACAAGCTAGCTAGTAGCAACCAGCGGGCCTGTTGTGTTAGAAATTTTGTATACTACGTCTTGAAAGGTGGTGCACCTAAACCTGATGCCTTGACCTGGCATTGTTTTGCTTCCTTGTTTGTGAAAAAAAAATGATAGCAACTTGTTGACACTATCGAATATCGGATCTGATCCGAGATTGACATGTGCTAATCAAGGGGCCGGCCTACAGTGTGTACGTTGTGTACCAAGTTGTGTACCAACTTGTTGACACTATCGAATATCTACCAAGTTGTGTACGTTGCATGCGTGTACGGCCTACAGTGTAACAACCTACCTAATTTTTTTTTCTTTTCACGATCAGAGTCACAGGTGTCGGATAACCTAGCGGCTTGAGAAAAATGTTGGCAGAAGAACGCGAGTGTGGGTTTACCGGAACCATATCCTCCCAAACAGTCCCTGCAGGTCTCCCTCTGACCGCCAACAACGGAGCAGAAGCCAATTTTCCCAGCCCGTTCGTCACCTGCCACCAGCAGATTACGGCGAGAAATCCTCGTCGCTGCAGTCATGGTTTTCTCCGGCGAAACCTGCAGCTCAGTATCTACCGGCGGCGTTTCCGCGGCCAATTTAAAAGAGCGGCTGTCGTCCGCAATTCCGTTGGTCCTCCACCTCCCGTACGTACTGTCAGCAGTGTACGATGTGTTATAGTCTACACCCTCAATTGCAATTCCTCACTCGATTTCTGTCTTGGATACAAGTGTATAAGCATGAAGGGGGAAGGAATTCGAGAACCAGGGTGGGAAAGAGGGAATACAGCCAAGGAGGAAAGGAGCCAGTTCAGAGTTCTCTTCTTCGATGTCCATCTCGGGCGCACTTCGCCCCTTTTTAACAGTCAACGTGTCCACTCGCTAGCTGGGTAACGCTGGCTGGCTTGACGAGTCCGTTGCGGCCTCTGGGCCGGCCCATCTTCACGCCTCGCTGCTCCGGAGCCCATGACATTCCTCCTTCCTTCAAGAGCGGCTTGCCCCCAAGCCGGCGCTCGCGGAAAGCGAGTCTTGAGCTCGACGACGTTCTCCCAGGTCGCCAAGGAGTCGGGCAATCCGGACCAGCGAATCAACGCTTGCTCCAGGGGCTTGTGACGACGAAGCACTTGTCTCGTCTGCAGCACTTGCTCGAGTACTTGATGATGTGGTGTCCTATCATCAACTTGGGGAAGTTCTTGGTGGACCTCCGCCGGCGGCGCTCCTTGCCGCAGCTGCGACACGTGAAACACGGGATGGAGCTTGGAGTGCGCCGGAAGCTTGAGGCGATAGGAGAGTTCGCCCACCTTCTGCTCCACTTGAAAGGGACCGAAGAAGCGAAAGGCTAACTTGGCGTTGGATCTCATTGCGAGTGACGTCTGAACATATGGCTGTAGGCGCAAGAATACCCAGTCACCAACCTGAAAGGAACGATCAGAGCGGTGTTTATCAGCAAATTGTTTCATCCGAAGGTTCGCTCGATGTAGGTGTTGACGGAGCACAGCAGTCATCAGCTTGCGCTCTTGAATCCACTCAGGCAGATCCTTTACTCCAGAAACCGATTCTTCAAAAAGCCCCAAATATTTAGGCTCGTGCCCATACAGAGCTTTAAACGGAGAGGTTTTGATGGCAGTATGATATGAAGTATTGTACCAAAACTCCGCCAATGACAACCACTTGCTCCACTTTGCCGGACAGGTACTGATGAAACACCGCAGATACGCCTCCAGACATTGGTTGACGCGTTCAGTTTGCCCGTCCGTCTGCGGATGGTACGCTGTGCTCATCCGCAACTCTGTTTTGGTCAATCGAAAGAGAGCTTGCCAAAAGTGACTGGTAAAGACACGATCTCGGTCAGATACCAAGGCAACCGGCATACTATGGAGCTTGAACACATTGTCAAAGTAAATCTGTGCCACCTGAGCTGCTGTAAAAGGATGTGCGAGTGGTAAGAAGTGTGCATACTTTGTCAGTTTGTCGACCACCACCAAAATCGAGTTGAAACCTGCTGAACGCGGCAATCCTTCCACAAAATCAAGCGTCACAACTTGCCATGCTGCATCAGGGACAGCTAACGGTTTCAAGAGACCAGGATACTTTAACACATCCCTCAATGAACTGTTGTACCGTTACCTTCATTCGTGGCCATGCAAACAACTGCCTGACTCGCTGCAGAGTAACCTGAATACCCGAGTGACCACCAAGAGCGCCTGAATGCAGTTGCTCTAAAATTTTGTTCTGCATACCACGGTTGCCTCCCACCCAGATTTTCTTTTTGTAACGAAGAATGTCATCAACCCAAACCAAATGTTTGATTTTACAGTCAGGCTTCTTCATTTGTTGCAGCATGTGTTGAGTGATTTGATCAAAAGCATAACCAGCTTTGATTTCTTGTAACCATTCCGGTGTGCCCATAGAAATAGCCAGCACCTCACTCACAGCAATGGCTGGGTGGCGAGACATAGCATCTGCCACCTGATTGGTACATCCTTTCTTGTACTCAATGCTGTACTGCAATCCTAGCAGCTTAGTCAGGGCTTTCTGTTGCCATGGGGTAGTCAGACGTTGCTCATCCAGATGCGACAGAGCTCGCTGGTCCGTGCGGATGACAAAAGGAGATTGCCGCAGATATGGGCGCCAACGATCCACTGCCAGCAATATCGCCAGGCTCTCCTTCTCATAAGTTGATAATCCACGCAAACGAGAGCCCAAAGCTCTGCTCAAGAATGCCAACGGGTGTTGATCTTGCATCAGAACAGCACCGATGCCGCGATCGCTTGCATCTGTTTCGACGACGAATGGCCGGCAAAGTTGGGCAAAGCCAACACAGGTGCTGTCAGCAGGGACTGCTTCAGAGTATCAAATGCCTGTTGATGATCAGCTGTCCACACAAACAACGCATTCTTCTTAAGCAGATCAGTGGGTGTGCGACTAATTAAACCAAAGTTCCTGATGAACTTCCTGTCATAGCCCACAAGACCGAGAAATTTCCTCACTTCCTTTGCGCTATCCGGTACTGGCCAGGAACGCACTGCTTCAATGTTTTTGGGATCCGTTGCCACCCCAGCAGCAGAAATAATGTGCCCCAAATACCTGAGTTTCGGCTGCGCAAAAGTACATTTGGATTTTTTGACCTTAAGGTGATGGTCAGCTAGCAGCTTAAACACAGCTCTGAGATATTCCTGGTGCTCCTCCAATGATCGACTGTAGATGAGAATGTCGTCAATGAATACCAACACACAACGACGAAGGAGGGGAGCGAAAATTGTATTCATCGCATTCTAGAAGGTGGCCGGCGCTCCTGTCAATCCATATGGCATAACGCGAAACTCGTAATGGCCTTGATGAGTTTGAAACGCCGTTTTGAACTCTTCTCCTTCCGCCATGCGAATCTGATGGTATCCCGCTCGCAAATCCAGACTAGTGAACCAAACCGCACCCGCCAATTCGTCCAGCAGCTCGTCAATCACAGGGAGCGGGTAGCGATTCTTCAAAGTCAAAGCATTTAGATAACGAAAATCGATGCAGAAACGCCACGTCCCATCTTTCTTCTGGACCAACAGCACCGGAGAGGAAAACGGACTAGTACTGAATTGGATGATTCCTTGCCTGAGCATCTCCGCCACTTGCTTCTCGATCTCATCTTTTTGCTCAGGATTGTATCGATGTGGCCGGAGATTGACTGGCCGTGATCCAGGAAGAAGAGTAATTCGATGATCGAATGCCCTCGTCGGCGGCAAACCTTGAGGTTCCGCAAACAGCAAGTCAAACTCTGAGAGAAGCTTTTGAATTTCTGGGGGACACTGTTCCTGTGGTTCTGGTTCCTTAACCTCACTCACTTGCACAACATGACATATAGCATTTGAGCTGTCCAAGGCTGCCAATTCACTAGCTGATATGCTGTGACATGAGGTAGTGTTGGATGTCAGACCCTGAAGGAACACTTGCTTGCCATGATGCTGAAAGGACAACTGTTTGAGCCCCCAATGAACATTCATTAATCCCACACTTTGTAACCAGTCCATCCCTAGGATTATATCATAGCATCCCAAAGGAAACAGCCGCAGAGTTGTTGCAAATTCTGTCCCTTGTGCCTGCCACACGCACTCTGGTACTTCCAGGTCACAGCGTAGCATACTTCCATCAGCAACCCTGACATTCATTGGTCGACAAGGACGAACTTCTGGCCATTTCGCCGCAAGAGATTCACCAATGAAACTGTGTGTACTGCCGGAATCCACCAACATAAGTACTTCCTGCAAATGAATCTTGCCGCGAAGTCGGACTGTTTGAGGTGGTTCCACACCTTGAAGAGCTGCTTCAGAAATAACACACATCTCCCCCTCCGGTTCCTCTGGCGAGGAATACGAATCCCTCTCGCATCAAGTAGTCCCAACAACTCTTCCACCACATGCAGTTGCACAGTTGGGCCACACGCATGGTCACGTGCCCATTTCTCTCCACAAGTATAGCAGAGCCCTCGTGCCCGCCGATATGCCCTCAGCGCCTGCACCTTGTCGTCAGTGGAAGGAGTCTGTGCGCTCGCAGCACCCCGTCGGTCTTCAGGACGTGCACCCGAGGATGTTCCTGGAGGCCGCCCCACTGGTAGAAGTGGCAGGGGAAGCGCCGTACGAGGAGGCATCCGCGAGAATTGGGCCGCGGCACTGGACGCGCGCTTCGTCTCCCGCGTGAGCTCCACAGCTTCTTCCTGCAATCGAGCAAGAGCCACAGCAGAATCCAAATCTCGAGGTTGTTGAACCATGGCCACTACTCGTATATCAGAACGAAGACCGTCAATGAATTTAGTGACAAAGTACAGTGGATCCCAAGACTTGTGATGAGCAATTAGTCCGTTCATAGCTATAGTAAACTGTGCAGCATATTCAGTTACTGAACCAGTCTGACAGAGCCGAGAGAATTGACGAAGCAATACCTCAAACTCACGTCGACCAAATTTCTCACAGACTAGACTCACAAAATCCTCCCAGGAATCTGCAGTTAGATGCGCATTGGTCCACTGGAGCCAAAGCGCTGCCTCCCCCGTGAAATGAACTACTGAAGTATCTACCCAATTTTCTCTGTCAATGCGACAGACACGAAAATATGACTCGCATTTCAACTTCCACTCCAGAGCTCCCTCACCATTGAATCCTGGACAGTCCATACGTGGTGTTTTGCCCCGATTTCCCTCTCTCTCTCGTGGTGTGGATAACGTTGATTCACGAGCAGAAGTGGAACCGTACGTACCCTTGGCCGGGGTCATGTGTGGGGGAGCCCCCATCACCGAACCCCGGGAATTGATGTCGACGCGGTGGCCACCGGGCCCGTGACGTCCATCGTCACCCACTTGGACTCGCAGATCAGGACACCGATCCACCGGCGAAGGAAGTGGTGGTGGTGGTGCAGGGGTCGTTGAAGCGTGCTGGACGAGGCGGTCGAGATGAACACGCAAATTCCCCAGATCGGCTTGGAGTGCCCCCACCGCCTGATCGACCTTGGGCTTCCACAACGCCAGCTCGATGATGACGGGCTTGATTTCCTCCATCGAGCCGACCTTGCCCTCCACCGCCTCCATCTTGTTCGCGAGCCCGTCGATTTTGGTTGACTGCTCTCGAATCTCGGCGAGAACCGCCGCGATCTGCTCCTTAATGTCCGATTCCGCCATGATCTCCTTGACCGAACGCGTGCGCGGTGCTAGGATGGAAGAGCTCTGATACCAGATTGTTATAGTCTACACCCTCAATTGCAATTCCTCACTCGATTTCTGTCTTGGATACAAGTGTATAAGCATGAAGGGGGAAGGAATTCGAGAACCAGGGTGGGAAAGAGGGAATACAGCCAAGGAGGAAAGGAGCCAGTTCAGAGTTCTCTTCTTCGATGTCCATCTCGGGCGCACTTCGCCCCTTTTTAACAGTCAACGTGTCCACTCGCTAGCTGGGTAACGCTGGCTGGCTTGACGAGTCCGTTGCGGCCTCTGGGCCGGCCCATCTTCACGCCTCGCTGCTCCGGAGCCCATGACACGATGCTTCTCATCGATCTGCTTGCCCGGTGGCTGTCTAGGCGTCAAATCAGTTATTATTAACCTATATACAAGTCCAGAATAGTCATAGCGTGGTTAAACTCAATCTTGACCGCTATAAACGATTGGATGGTTCAGTCCGGCCGGCCGGGGAGGAAATCCAAGCGAGCGGCTGGGAGTATCTCCACTCGCTTACCCAGTAGGCCGATCCAGACGTCGAATTTTGGTCCGGACTTCGAAAATCGGCTCAGTCGCGTATCCAAGGACTTGTTTTTGGCCGGATTTTGGTCATTTTTGGTCCAGACTACCCAGGCCGAACCCAGGTTTCCGGGTACGCCTTGGAGACGCCGGACTCAGCGATATCGGCGAAAAAAATCAAAGCGGCGCGTGAACCCGCCGTGTCAGTGACGGAAGCCGAGTCGTCGTCATCCTCGGAACCACGCGTCGCCGATTTAAGGCGCCAACATCGCCGCCTCGGCTCCCGCGACGGACCGGCGGTCACTAAGTTCCCGCCGTTTTCACTTTTTCCGCCCTCGCCGCTACACCCCTCTCGCCATTTTTCCGGCCTATAAAAAGCCGTACATCTCGCCGTTTCTCTTCACAGTTCCTCACACCACCACAACTCTGGCAAACTTAGGACGTCGCACCTTGCTTCCTCGCCAACTCCGCCGAGAAGCCATGGCCGACCGCCGCACGCTGTCGCCGTGGGAAGCCCGGCTCCTCCGGGAGGCGCGCTACACGGCCCCGCCGGACACTCGCCTCCCCCGAGGCTGGACACTCAGCGCCGGCGGGATCCCTGTTCCGCCGGTGCCTGACGGGCAGGACCTCGCCGGAGAGATCCAGGCGACTATTGCCGCCATGGAAGACCCAGACCTCGCCGAAGAGATCCAGGCCGCTATCGAGGCCATGCAAGACCCAGATCTCGAGGATCAGGGCAACTTGGTCTTCTGGAGGCAGTTTTTCGCCGACAGACGCCTCGAGGAACTCGCCCGGCACGACGGACCGCCGGGCTCGTCGCCGCCGCCACGTAACAATATGGCTTACCGCCGCCGCTGGTGGAGCGTTCCAGGGCGGACTCTCACCGGAGTCATGGCGCATATCGAGGCCGGTAACAACCCCCGCCTCGGCCTGTGGTTGCGGCGACCACGGCGGCGTCCTTTCCTATTTAAACCGATGTACTATGTTCCCCTCGCCTAATTTAATGAAATTCCGCCTATATTCGCCAATATTCGCCGAGTTTAAGTGAATTTAGCCAAACCTGGAAACGGTACGCGAGTGGACGACTGGGCGTACCCAAGCCGTAAACGCGATTCGTCCGGCCGAAAATCGGACTATTTTCGGCCTAGATACGCCCAACGAGTGGAAACGCGGCGCCCGCTCACGTGGGGACAAAAGATATCGATCGCACGACGATTTCACGGGACAGACAGGGACCAGACGGGCCGGCCGCCTAGAAGCTAGCTAGCGCGCGGCCTTTCGGCGCTCCATAAGCCGGCACGACCGAACGTGCTGTCGTAGGGTCCTCGACGGGAAGTTACTAGTTCCCGGCGGTCGTGGATGGATGATCACGATGGAGGACGCGCGTGATCGATCTGGCTAGATTATGGCCGTAGCATGCAAAAATATCGTGGCGTCGTCGCGGCGCGATGTTGATTATAGAGACGGGACAGCATCACTACAAGTACAAGGGTTCGCCTCTAACGATTGCGGACATTTTGTTCGTATTCGTTCTCGGCTGCCACGTTAGAGCTAGCTAGCTAGTATCCTTTTCCAAGCCGACCCGATCGATGCACCTACACAGCAGCCAGCCGAATGCATCTTCAAATAATCGTAAACCATGTGACTGATGTGGAGGGTTAGAGTAAACCCCTCAAGAAATCTCAAAAGCTCCGTGGCGAAGAGTCACGCATGTGACTGACGGAGGAAGCTACCACAAACAACATGGCGCGCAACTTGGAAGCAAATGGAGAAATTCCCTGTGGTTCACGTACAAGGCTAGAAAAAACATGCCTTTCACGAAATAGGCTTTCGCCCCGCTTTATAAATAACGCAACCGTCCAACACAAAAATCACAGTACAAAGACACGCACACCACATGCTGGGGCCACAGCACAAGAGGGCCCAACACGGACACCACCCAACGAAGAAAAGGAAGAACGCCTCCCATGGGAGTGGACGCCGAAGACACTAAGGCGAGCTACGAGGGAGCCGCTGAGCCGCCCCCAAGAGACGGTGAAGGGTCGCGTCCAACCTCGCCTTGTTCCGCTGTCTACACAACGGGTATCAGAGCTGCAGAGAAGCCAGAAAGTGAAACACCGAGTCAGACGAACGCCTAGTTCGAATCTTCTCAATAACCATCTTATTCCTGATGTTCCAGAGGGACCATGACATGGCCGCGAACACAAGCCAGAAGAGTCGACGACCCTTCCTAGCTCGGTTAGCTTGGGTTTCTAGGAATTCACCGAGATCTTGGGCCAGCCAATCCGGGCCCAACGCCTCTCTGGTGAAACTCCACAGAAAGAAAGGGTTGTCTTCCCTTAAAAAACATACCTTTTCTTAGCTCTCCATATTATTTAGAGAACACACAATATATAACTTATACAATACATTATCTCTTATTGCTATCTCTAGCAATTAATAGAATTAACTATTTTTGGTAAAAAATTGCTTGACTAAGAGAAGGCATATGGTACAATGGAGAAAAATAGTCTTCTCTTATTGCTAAGAGATCATCCCTTAGCTAAGGGAAGACAACCCTCTCTTTCTTGTTTCTCTTTCCTCCAACTAAGCAAAAATCCAACGTGGCGAGCATAAGAAAAGGCTGACGTCACCGCATTGTACGTACCCTAAAGCGCAAGTACACCGTAGCTTAAGCGATCGAGGTGGTGTTGACAGCGTGTGCATGTGTATGCGCACGCGCTGTACGTGCGTGGGTTTGTATTGTATGGTTTGGTCCACACTGATTCCGAATTTCCGTGATGCCGATACACGTACGGTGTAGAACTGCAGATGCTCGGTAGGCTATATGTCAGTGTCGACCGTCTGCTGAGCTAGCTGCAGCTCATCAGATTACATGTCGACTAGAACGTCTATGGCCTGCCTGATAAGCCATCCGAGTTTTTCGTCTCTCTATAACCCTTCTGTACGTCACTAGCTCTATTCTGTCTATATCAGTCCATCAGGTGATCTGAGAATCGCCTGTCGTGATGCTAGTAATAAGAAAGCAAGCTCCCATTTCTCTACTAGCTAGGGCCCCATATATGCGGACGTGTCGTTTTTAAATCTGTGTGTCCAAAGGTGGAGCCCACAAGTCATTCCATTGTTCATTCCCGGTCGGTATGTGCAAAATTATTAATTGTGATAAGAACGAGAGTTGTAGCTAGATTTCTTAAAATGCAATTAGATAAATGGTTTATGATTAAATAGTTTTTTATGTTTTAATCTTAAAATGCAATTAAATCATAAACAAACTATTCGAATAAAAAAACTTTTTCAGAATAAATGGTGTATGATTTCTTAAAATGCAATTAGATAAATAGTGTATGATTTAATGGAATTTTTTCAATTATTTCTAGGACGGTTAAATTTTGAGTTCAAAACCTAGATCAATTTATGTCCACTAGGGCATTCACTAGACAAAGTCACCGTGAGACTTTGTTACACAGACATGAGACCTGATTCTAGTCCGGACTCCACCGTGTGTCTCTATAATGAACTAGTAGACCTTACTTCTAAAAAGTTGTGAGGTAAGGTATTGTTAAATTTTCTCTCACATAATCACGCTGTTATTTATTTTACATTCGATGATATATTATAATTCTAGCATTACTTATTTATACTACTTTTTTCACTTGTTTATAACTCATTATATCGATATAAGATTTTAACTCCGTTTAGAAAATGTAACCACATGTTTATGTTACAAAAAAATACAATATTCTTATTGTATTGTTCTAGCATTTATAATGGAAAATACACCTAAAAAAACTAAGTGAAAAGTGATGCCATAATTTTTTTCGAAACACCACCTTGATTTTTTTACTTACCTAGATTTCATGAAAATTATAAAAAATAAAGAAGAATTCTATGTTTATTTTGTGCTAGTTAGATGAAATGCTGGCATATGTATGTGTGCATGTCTATTTCAGTATCTTTAAATATCTTCACATGTATCTCCGGATGCTACGGCCCAGGTATATGCGTGGTCACACCCTCGCGCGCAGTGTAGGCTATCAGCGTCGAGACTACTTAGCACTAGCTAGCTGCAGCTCGAACATATCTTATGAGAGACCGATCGAGATATGTACGGCCTGATAAGCCGTCTGTGTGTTTGTAAGTATCACTCACTCCAACTGTAACCTGTCCGTCTGAGTGCTTTCTTTTTCTGATGAATCTGTGGGCGCGATGCGTCTAGCGTATGGACCCTGCATTGTATGTGATCCGTGACAAGACAAATCCTAGTTCTCTTGTACTACTACTACAAGCTAGTAGCATCCAGCGGGTCTGTCGTGTTAGAAATTTTGTAGTACTACTTGAAAGTTGGTGCACCTAAACCTGATGCTTGAGCTTGACCTGCCATTGTTTTGCTTCCTTGTTTGTGAAAAAAATTGATCGCAACTTGTAGACTACCGAATGTCGTCGGATTTGATCCGAGATTGACATGCATGTGCTAATCAAGGGGCCGGCCGGCCGGTGACACTTCTGGAGGTCAAGCTGGCGAGATTTTCGTTACATATCATACTTTGCAAAATCTTTGACCAAATAGTTTGATACAAATATGAATTTATATAATACCAAAATAATATGATTAGAATTGGCTTAGTGTATACTTCATATTATATATATTTTATATCATATAAATTTATATTATTTCGTATAATCCCGGTCAAACTTTGCATAGTTTGACTTGGATGCAAAATTATGCGCAACCTAATATGGGATGGAGGGAGTATGAATGGACTAGTAGTAGGAGCAAGTGGCACCGTGCGCGAAACCACTGTCGGGTGGCGGCGATCGATCGTGGCCGCTGGATTTAGCTTCTCTCATTTAATGACTCTAACTGCTCCATTATTATTATTCTACTACGTACTCACTCCGTTTAGAAATATAAGATGTTTTAGGATTGTGTATCTAGATATATTTTAGTGTCTATATTCATTTAAACCTATACACTAAAAGATGTCTAGATACATCTCTTTTACAAACCTAAAACATCTTAGATTCCTAAACGGAGGGAGTACTCGCTACTACTTCTGCTGGTGACACGTCGGACGTACGATCGACCAAGTCTGTGTACGTTGCATGCGTGTAGGGCCTACTGTGTAACGCATCCGCTCTCAACCTATGCTGAAGATTGCCCTGATGCCAAAAACAGTCCCTGCAGGTCTCTCTGACCGCAACAACAGAGCAGAAGCCAAGTTCCCCAGGCCTTCCATCACGTGCCAGCAGATTACGGCGAGAAATCCTCGTCGCTGTCGTTCTCCGGCGAAACCTGCAGGTCCATATATATACCGGCGGCCCGGCAAATTTAAAAGGGTGGCTGTCTTCCGTAATTCCGTTGGACGACTTCCTCCATCTCCTGTACTGTCAGTGTACGATGCTTCTCATCTGCTTGGTTGCCCGGTGGCTGTCTAAGCGTCAAATCAGTTATTAACCTCTACAAATCCAGAATATAGCAAAGTCATAGCGTGGACCCGTTAAACGATTGGATGGTTCAGAGCTTCGCTTCGATTAGGGATGCAGAGGTGGGACAATTAGGACAAGTGAGATATTACTTTTAGACTACAAGACTAACTCTAATTTAGGTGAGATAAGCGGGATATGTTAAATCTAGTTTATCCCACTTATTACACTTAGTTTTGAATTAGTCTAGTAGTCTAAAAATAATATCCTATTTGTTCCAATTATTCCACTTCTGTATCCCTAGCTCCGATCCGGCCGGGGAAGAAAGCCAAGCGAGCGGCGGGAGTGACTGGGACGGCTCGGGAAGACGGCGCCCGCGTACGTCGGGACAAAGTCAAACGCGGCCGGGGACACTGCCGCCACGTCGGGACAGAGGCGGCCGGGCTGCAAGATATCGGCAAGATCGCGCGACGATTTCACCGGACAGACACTCAGACAGGGACCGAACGGCCGGCCGGGTAGAAGATAGCTACCACGCGCGGCCTTTCGGCGCTCCCAGGAGCCGGCACGGCCAAACAGACTGTCGTACTCGTACGCCGTAAGTTGCTAGTTTCCGGTGGCCATGGATTGGATCAATGCGATGATCACGATGGAGGACGTGAGTGATCGATCTGGCTAGATTATGGCCGTAGCAAAAATATCGTGGCGTCGCGGCGCGACTCAGGGTGCAGGTGGGAGTGTGCTACCCACGGAGCCCACTAACCAAGTCCACATAAGAGGCTATGTGGGACACCTACAAATACACGAGAAAAAAAATGCGGGCGTCTGTGGGACAGCCCACATCGACCCCAACACGCAGTCACGCCCTTGACCAGACGGACTCGCCTCGACGTCTCGACCACACGCCTCCTCCTCGTCGCGGACACGGGAGGGGAGTCACCGGAGCCCCGCCGCGTTAGGGCGCGGACACGGGAGGGGAGCTGCCGGAGCCCCGCCGGCTAGCTCCGCCATGGCATATCCTCCTCCTCCGGCTGCGGGGGAAGGTCTACTCCCACCTCCCTTTCTCCCCGCCGCTCCTCCTCCGATCCATGGTCCAAGATCTAATATGGGCACCTGCAAAGAATCTCCAAGGTCCAAGAAAAGAAAGGTACTGTAATTTTTACTGGAGATCGATTAGCTAGCTCCTCCTCTCCCCATCGATCTGTAATTTTT
Source organism: Avena sativa (assembly GCA_916181665.1). Lineage (NCBI taxonomy): Eukaryota > Viridiplantae > Streptophyta > Magnoliopsida > Poales > Poaceae > Avena > Avena sativa. The sequence continues at coordinate 415,013,173 of OV702297.1, forward strand.
GCTGTGTACACATGTGATGCTTGGTGAGGCTCAGCTGTAATTTTTACTAACCTCGTTCCTGGATGAAGGAACAATAGTTTGGTATTGGTCAAAAACTATATTGTCAGATTGTCAAACCCTGTTATCGAGTTTAGTTTCAGTTCTGTCAGTAGGTCTCTGTATTAACAGACTGAAACTCAACAACTGTTGTTATATTGTCAGACTGAAACTCAACAGCTGTAGATTCAGTCTGTTGTTGGCCAGGACCGATTCTTAACAGCTGGGGATAAACTAAGGTGTTTGGACCCAGGACAACATGCTACTCCTAATAAATCACTAGAATAATTTAGTATCTTCCTATCCTAGGTGAATCTGTTCTTTTCCGTATGGTAATAATGGTAACATGACTGATCTATATCAGCCATCTAGAACAGAGACAGATTATTCAGTGAAGTATTTAGCAGATGCATATTACAGTATATTAGGCTTTCAAATATAGACTGCAGATTAGAGTATATTCTGCTTTCAAGTGCAGACTGTAGATTACAGTATTTTAGGCATCTAGGTGGATGGCTTTATTTTTCCAACTAAAAAACAGGGGAACGACTCTAGTTGAAGGAGGTTTGCTTTTACTATGGTAAGAGAGTTGAATGTAATAATGTATCAAGTATCCCATTTATCCATTTGGTTGCTTCGAAAATTAACAACAAGTATTTCAGGATATAAGTACCAGGACATACAAAAACTAGAGAAAGGAATTCTCTGAAACCTCGGGAACATCTGTCCAAGATGCTTAGATTTTCTTTTCTCATTTTGGGCCTATCATAGTTGATCTATGGGTCTTGTTTTTCCATATCCTTCCTTTCTCAGGTTAGAAAGTAGTAAGTGACTATTAGGTTGGAGAATTCAGACTAGTTTCTATTTCATCTCAGGCTCAGGCTCAATACCACTGTTGTTCTCAATCACCTTTATATAGTTGATGCATATATTCCAAGGAACCCCATTTTCTATGCTTCTCCTCTTTCCTGTGACAGTGAGCTGAGTTGCTCACACAAGTCAGAGCACCTTCCAATTTGCTTTGATGATTAGTTTGTATTGCTTGCCTGTGATGTAAAGTTGTGCACTGAACTGAATGTAGTACAGTTATCCAATCAATTTACTATAACCATAATTAAAAATGTATGTAATGTTATTTGTGTATCTAGCCTTCTAACAATTGAGTCATATTTTTTATAATTGCAGCTCTGTCAAGTCATTTGGAATTGCTACCCTGAAGTGAGGCTAATCAAGAGCGAAGAAATCAACTATTTAAAGAAGGCTTAATTTCAGTTCCAACAATAGTATTTTGCTAGGACACTAGTAGTAGTTGAAATTCTATCGACTGAATGTTCTTGTTGACCAGTACCTTTCGCCTTGTAGCAAATAGAAGTACTATCAGTGTATATGTTAGTGTATGTATATATATGAGAAGTGTCGTTTGCACCGAGCTCCGCTCTGTTAGCTTTGCATGGTACATGAATATTGCAATGTAATCGTATAATGTTTATTAACATATTTTTATTAATATTATATGAGCAACAATTGCAGTAACGTATTTGCGGACATATGTGGGATAGTAGGCACCCGCATAATATTTGCGGGCTCCCGTGGGATGCCCACTTAAAATGTGAGAGGCTGTGCCGACATAAGCAGGCCTCCCGCGGGCAGTCCCACTTACACCCTGAGGCGCGGCGCGATGTTGATTATTATAGAGACGGGACAGCACTACAACTACAAGGACAAGGGTTTGCCTCTACCGATTGCGGACATTTTGTACCGTATTAATTCGTTCTCGGATGCCACGTTAGAGCTATCCTTTTCCAACTCGGCCGACTCCAAAGGTTCCAAATGCATGTGCGCGAGTGTATAATAAGCATGCATACAGTACTAGTGACCAAGAAGTTTCGAGCTACATCGAGTGGTTCTCGCGGTAAGTAGGCGCACGTACTCGCTTTCATGTCCCTCTCTCGATCTTAATTAAATTGGTTGACATATAGCCAGCTTGCCATGCCACCTTTTAAAAAACAAGCAAAATGATTTACTAGTACATTGCTCTCGATAGAATATTACATCCAATAGTACTTCCATCTCACGCCCGGATCTACGCTATGCCATGCCAATTTCGAATTCTTTGACATCGACATCGTTTTTCTCGACAGGTCGACTAGACGGTTTGAGTCCAACACTGGAAGCCTGGAACGTCTAGCTAAACAGGTACCTATGATGTTGCTGTCGCCGGAACACTGTGAATTAGGATGACTGGGAAGCTACCACAAAGAACATGGCGCCTGCAGATGACCGAAGAAAATGGACAACACCCTGTGGCTCAAAAGCATGAGTAGCTAAGCACGGTGGGTTTTTTTTTTAAGAAACACAGTATAATCGAAGATGCTCACAACACGTACATGCATCCACCCCTATGAACACACACGCGCACCTTACTCCTATGAGCACCTTCGAGAAACTGAGTCGGCGGATCGGGTCTTGAGATTGACGAAGTCACCATAGACACCTCGCTGTCGACGGAAACGTCGCCTCCCACTCTATAATCGACATGAACCGGTAATAGCTTGTCCCCTGCACCAAGCCGTTCACATGCTCCTGATCGATCGAGTAAAAGAGGATCTCCTAATTTTGACGCAGCTTTGCATGGTTTGCCTAATAAGGCAGCCGCCGCGTCTGACCATTGAAACATACTAGACGGCTGGAACGGCATGATGCACTGTCCCATTGATTCCGAATTTCTGTGATGCTGATACGTACGGTGCAGATTGAACCGCAGATGCTCGGTAGGCTATATATCACTGTCGACCGTCTGCTGAGCTAGCTGCAGCTGATCAGATCATATATCGACCGGGACATGTACGGCCGGCCGGCCTGATAAGCCATCAGAGTTTTCGACGGCCCTGGTGTATCAAGGTTTTTTGTCTCTCTCTCTCTGTAGGGAAATTTGCTAATTTGAAAACGACATGACACGCCACCGGTTGGTAGTAGAGAAATGGGAGTTTACTTTCTTAGTACTACCATCACGACAGACGGTCCACAGAACACCTGATGCACTGATGATATAGACTGACAGAATAATACAATACGTCCAAAATAGTCAGCGTCTGCTCTCAGTGTGCGTGTGTGTGGTTGAAGCACGTACGGCCGGTGCTGTTCTCTTGCTATTCAAACCTAGAGATCGGATGCGTGTTGATTTGCATTGGTCGCTATATATGCAGATTTTGGTCGCCATCTGTACAGGCGAAGCCACCAGTCAGTCAGTCAGTCAGTTATGTATTCCCTCCATTTTAAAATATACTCCCTCTGTCCCAAAATAGACGTCTTAAATTTGTCAAAATTTGGATGAACCTATATACTAAATAGTGTCTAGATTCATTTAAATTTTGATAAATTTGAGACATCTATTTTAGGACGGAGGGAGTATGATGTTTTAGATTTGTAAAGAAACTTTTAGTACGTAGGTTTACTCCAAACTTAACTGAACCTATATATTAAAAAGTCTAGATATATTTACTTCACAAAACTAAAACATTTTATATTTTCAATCGAACGAAGTACAACGAAACATGGACCACGAACGTGCGTGTCATTGCCGTGTACTCCTATTAGTGGTCTACTCGCTTGCTTATACGTCCATCTTATCCGGTACTCCTCTATAAAACAACATGTGCGCGTTCTCTGCCGACACAGCTAAGGGCGTGTACAACAGGATCCAGTCAGCTATCTGTAAAGCTGGCCACGTACGAAATATGCCTAGGTGGAGGAAAGTAAATAGTGGGAAACGGGCAGTCCGTCTCTAGAATTATAGACGGTCTAGTCCCGGGTTAATCGCTACCTAACGACGGCTGATCTCCCGTTGTACGAGGGCGTTTAGAAACTGGCAGTTATTTCTTCCGGGGTGAGTCCAGATTGACGTTCAAATTAAGTCGTGCTGATTTATTTTCAGTTTTTCTCCTCCAATTTTTAAGGCGTGTACAGACAACTAAACAGACAGTTCATTGGAAGGAGTGACTATAGTCACTGTCTAAATGTGACATGGTATGGTATTATAGACGGCCCTTGTCTAAACAATTGCACATGCCCTAATTAAGCGGTGACTGCCGTGGATCGAGCTAGCTGGCGATAGCCAGGCCGGCTTAACAATAGATTGATTTATATTAGCAGCAGTGGCACACCCGGGCGTCGATCGGTCGATCGTGGGTGCTAGCTGCTACTTTTGTGTGTATCCATCAGGGCCATCAGAGGCTATACCCACGTTTGCATGCATGCTTCGCATACGTGGCCTACCCTACCCTTCTAGGCATCGTGTCAACCTATAATTCATTTTCTTGTTTATTACAACTACACTACATGCAGGTGTCCATACAGTTCAGCGGTTGGGTGCCCATGGCTAGCTGCCTGGTTCTTCCATGCTCCACCCCTACTCTAACATGTTTTAATTATTACAACGGCTAACCATGCATGCTGTTCCACGTACCAAAGCTAAGTTGACAACGCCTGCTAAGGCCCCCTTCTTTTCAGCTTCTTGGCCAGCTTCTCACAGAAGCTACCCTCGACCAGCTTCTCCTAAAATCTCATCTTTAAAATTCGTTTAAACTTTTTAATTAGTAGTTTCAATGTCAATTTAGAAGTATAAACAATTTTGGCAGATGAGATTCTGGGAGAAGCTGGTCGAGGGTAGCTTCTGGGAGAAGCTGGCCAAGAAGCTGAAAAGAAGTGGGCCTAAGGTGGTTATTAGTACCAGTGTGGATTATCATATTTCTTAACAACAAGTTAGTTATAAAATAAACACAAGCAACATAGCTCAACAACCACGGACAAATCCTACCAAAGCTACAACAACAATAAGAAATGCATAATAATATAGTTAGTGCTATTTACCATGAAAACCAAAATGCTAATTCATTAATGGTACTTCCTCCGTTTCGGTCTACAAGTCCTGTACGTAGTTCTATGTCGCCAAATTAAGCAACTTAGTATGATGTATATATTACAAAAAATATATCACCGGAAACTTTAGACTTTGTATTTTCCAATGATATAATTTTTATATTATATAATTCAAATTATATAGGTCAAATTGATAACCTAGATATACGCGTAGGCCTTGTAAACTGAAACGGAGGGAGTATTTTTTTTCTTCCAGGGGAATTTAGGAGTACCGAAGAAAACACAATCTTAAGCAGATAAGAAATTATTGGATCTAATCAGCACCGGCTTTCTCACCGCTTCACATCCAAACTGCCAAATGAAAGTGGATGATCTAAGAAACAACCGGAAATTTACTTGCTCTTAGAAAGTTGTTGTGTCAGGTGCAGAAATTTCCAGTTAGCCATTTTGGTATTTTTCTCGTCCGAGAATGATGTGTGTGTTCGCCTCCTCCTACCTCTGGTACTCGTATATGGTAGTCTGATGAGGGGTGTGCCTCTGTCTATGGTCTGTGGATGGATGATGTATACAATAAAGTCCATGGATGCATGCAGGTCCCACGAGTCCAGAAATAAATGGGTTTGATTTTCCACTTGTCCTCATCTCCCATCCTGAGAAATTCTGGCCTAAACGAGAGGGGAGCGGAGGGAGTTGTATTTTTGTTTCTGGAGCGGTTGCCTCTTGTTGCGACCTGCTTGGCCCCCAGCCCTTTGTTCTTCTCTCCTTGTATTTGCTTTGTCCTCTCTCAGTCTCTCTCTCCCCTGTCGTGTCCCTCCCATCTATTTAAGGCTGCTTTGTTTGTTAATTGGGTTTCTCTTTGCAGCGCACACACAGGCTTTTGCAGCTCTCCTACTACCTCCTACTATTCCCAATTTAGCGCTCACAGGCTACTGCAGTAGACCTTTTTTTATATAGAGATGTGCAATTGATATTTGAAAAGTCATTTTTACAGACGTATTGTTATATTTGTCTGACATTGTCACATTGTTTTTATTTATATACTATGATATTATAATTCTAGCATTAATTATTTATACTACTTTTTTCACTTGTTTATCACTCATTATGTCGATATAAGATCTTAACCGATATATTGCATATTCTATTTAGAGAAATTAACCACATGATAGTGTTACAAAAAATTACAATATTCTTATTGTATTGAATTCTAGCATTTATAATGGAAAATACACCTCAACAAAACTATGCGAAATTTTGATGCCATAATTTGTTCGAAACACAACCTTGATTTTTATTTGATTGGACTTCATGTAAATTATAAAAATAAAAGAATAGGTCTCGTTTTATTTTGTGCTAGTTAGATGGAATGCAGGTATATGTATGTGTGCATGTCTATTTTAGTATCCTTAAATATCTTGGCACGTATCTCCGGAGTGCATAGTTTGGCAATTATTTAGGAGATCGACACCGTTTAGAAAATTCTTTACAACACTACGGGAAAAAATGTCACTGCCGTGTGCCAAACGACCGGAACACGGCAAAGACACTTTGCCGTGTGTAACTCAGAAAATACACGGCAAACTACGTGAACACGGCAAATTTCTGAAAAAGAACACGGCAAAGAAATATACACGGCAAAGACCCATAAAGGAACACGGCAAAGAAAATACACTCGGCGAAGTTGACAACGACACACGGCATAAGTGTTGTCACGACAACGAGGTGGGACCCGTGACCCCACAGGTCCATTTAACGGGAGGAGCTAACGGCCAGTCATTTGCCATGTGCCCTCGCTGGTCCTTTGCCGTGTGTATTCTGCAGTATACACGGAAAGGGTCTTTGCCATGTGTATTCCGCAGTACACACGACAAAGTCTCTTTTTTTATTTTTTTGCCTTTTATCACATTACTCTTAGAAAAATCATAAAAAAATCATTCTAATTCAGAAAAATAGAAATAATATATTAAAATTTGCAGAAAAATAAGATCTATCTATCTACACTCAAATATTAGATATTTATATTGGATAAGAATCTTCATGCTCGTTGTTTTGACCATAGTTTAAAACATGCATAAAAATTCAAAAACGATCGAAACAATGTGAAACCTTCGCGTGGTGTCATATTATGTGACATAGTTGCTAGTAAAAATATTAAAACTTCAAATATTGATTATGTCTCAAAAAAACTTCACAAAATGACCTATCTCATTCGAGGTTCCTGGCTTTCGGGTCAAATGATCAATATTATGGCTAAATCAAGGCATAGTTTGTGATAATCTGCCCATATTGTGCATGCATGTGCATCATGGAATGTCGAACAATGTTGCAGGAGGAAGTTTTCCTTTTTGCCGCACCAAAAAGCCATTTTCCATTTTCCGAGCGTAAAAACGGGGGATTTTATGAAGCAACCACCAAATGGGTAATTCAAAATGCTACCACCCTATTTTTCAAAAATACTAGACCACCTTAAATGGACAATGTCCCAACGGGAGGATCTCAAACCTTTCCGTCCACTCCAGGTGAAAAAGACAAATTTCTGCTGAATCGGTTGGAAGTGGGTCAGATATGAACTACAGGTACATGATCGGATGGGCATGATTTTTTACAAAAATCATTTTTAGGTTTATAATATGCTATTTCATCAGAGATCCAATGAAAGTTTAGAGAGGCTCAGCTCCGAGCTAAGAATCTTCATAGCCGTCGTTCGACAAATTTTGTCGATAGTTTAAAAGAGTCATAAAAAATTCAAAAATGATCGAAACAATGCTAAACCTTCGCGTGGTGTCATATTATGTGACATGGTTGGAAGGAAAAATATCAAACTTATTATATTGAATATGTCTCAAAAAAAACCTTCACAAAATGATTTGATACACCATATTCTATACATCCAGGGAGTACTAAGATGTATATGGACTTGAAAGAACTATTCTGGTAGAATAATATGAAAAGAGATATTGCTAAATATGTATCTGAATGCCATACTTGTCAAAGGGTGAAAGCTGAACATCAAAGTCCAGCAGGACCATTACGACCCTTGGAAATTTCTGAATGGAAGTGGGAGGAAATAGGTATGGACTTCATTACAGGATTACCTATGACACCAAAAAGGAAGGATATGATATGGGTAATTGTGGACCGACTCACTAAGAGTGCACATTTTATTCTAGTGAATCAAAAGGATAATGCCGAGAAGTTAGTTGAAGTATATGTTAAAGAGATAGTAAGTAAGCATGGAGTACCCAAAAAGATCATAACTGATAGGGGATCAGTGTTTACTTCAGCATTTTGGAAGCAATTGCATGAAGCACTTGGTTCAAAGTTAGATTTCAGCACGGCATATCATTCTGAGACAGGAGGTCAAACTGAAAGAACAAATCAAATACTAGAAGACATGTTGAGAGCTTGTGCACTAGATTTTGGAGGAACATGGGAAGATCACCTACCATTGGCAGAATTTTCCTATAACAATAGCTATCAGAGTAGTCTGAAGGCAGCTCCATATGAGATTTTGTATGGAAGGAAGTGTAGATCACCAATATGTTGGTATGAACCTGGAAGCAGCAAAGAATTTGCGCCAGATTATATCAAGGAGATACAAGACATCATTGAAAAGATCAGGGATAGACTGAAAATAGCCCAGAGCGGGCAAAAAAGTTATGTGGATCAAAGTCGAAGATCATGGCATCCAGAAGTGGGAGATATGGTCTATTTGAAAGTAAGTCCAATGAAAGGAGTAAAAAGATTTGGAGTTAAAGGGAAATTGAGTCCAAGATATATCGTACCATTCAAGATATTGAGTCAAAACAGAACTATAGCTTATGCTTTAGAGTTACCATCAAGATTGGCTCAAGTGTATAATTTTTTTCATGTGTCACAACTTCGTAAATGTTTGAAAGTTCCAGATGATGCAATAATACATCAAGAGATAGAACTACAAGCAGACCTGACGTATATTGAAAAGCCCTATAAGATTCTGGAAGAAAACTGGAAAAGATTGAGGAACAGAGCAATCAAATATTGCAAGGTATAGTGGGAACATCACCCTGAGAGGGAAGCCACATGGGAGAAGGAAGAGGATTTAAGAAAAGCTTATCCAGAACTATTCAGGTACATCTCCACAAACTTCGGGACGAAGTTTAATTTAAGGGGGGAAGTCTGTAACATCCCAGCATTTAGGAACCTAACGAAGGGTAGATTTAGGAATATGTATTGTTGCATGCATCTATTTGTGAAAATGTGGGTAAAATTTTTGCCAAATAAAAACTTGAGTGATCAATGTTTCTTTCTTACTTTGAGATTAGGTTTAGACTTAAAGGAGGTTTGCTATAAACTTTGATATGATCTTAAAGGAATTATATGTGTTTTGAAATGGGTTTGAATTTAAAAACTTAAGTGTTTAAATAATAACTTAAATGATTTAGATATAAGATTTGAATCTTAAATTAATTAAGAGATAAGTATTATAACTTAAATCTCATCCAAAAACAATATTGAATATGAAAATTCATTTTCATACTATCAAGACATGAACAAATTACAAAAGAATCAAGAATAAGAACATTCTTTCTTAATAATAATATAATCTTTATTACAATCAAATAAAATAAAGATTACAATAATAATAAAAGAAAATTACAAAAGAATAAGAAAATTACATTGGAATATTTACTAACTATCCTATATCTAAATCTACAGTAAATCTTCATCTTTATCTTTGTACCTGCAAAACAAAGACTAAATAGAAACAAAATAAGATTAGTGTTAGAATATTTCTCTCAGATATGTCAGTGAAATGCACTTGGCAAATTCATCATTGAGAAATGTTATATAGGGGCAAGTTTCACCAATATGAAAGATGTCATCTTTCATAAATTCAAAGCTAGAAGTCAAATGACAGCCAAGAAAGATCAATTCACCAGCCAGGTGAAAGTAAGCTGGTAATAGTAAGTTCAGAATTTCTGAACCTATCCACAAGTGCTTAGCAGACACACAAGCAGGACACTCACTAGCATGCAAATGGTGTGCTGTCGACCTCACAAGCACAGCCAAATCACAAAAAACCACAGCACGGCCGTGGGGGAGCACTAGTGCATCACTCCACTACACATCACACTAGAACAACCAATGTAGACAGCAACCAAACCAAGAACAGCAGCCAAACCAAACCACCCAGATCAACCCAAACATCACCAGGATGGTGACATAAGGAGGGAGAGGAATCTGGTGGATAGCAAGATCAAGCCCAGGAGTTAGGAGGAGCAGGCAAGCTCAAGATAAAGCTCAGGAGCCCAGCAAAAGCAGATCAAGATCAAGATCAAGATCATCATCAATCTACTACACCAACATCAAATTTTGTGGTGAGCTTCATAAGACCATCACATGATTTCATCATATATTTTAAATAAAAGCATGTGTTGCTTTATGAAGTGATCTCTCAATAATCATCCAAGAGAGGTGAATCTATCCTAGAGATTTCAAGTATAAGATAAGAAATCAAACTCAACCAAAAGCACTAAACCCTCAGACCAGCATCACTGAGTTCAGTGATATTTTTGCAACTTAGATCATTCTTCATTTGATCTTATCAGATCAGGGCACATCTCCTAGAGGGAGTAGCACCTCTAATCTTACAAGTTTCAAACAAACTAATTGCTCAACTAACTAGGAATTAAATCCTAGAGCCTCAGACCAACATCATAGGCAGGCAAGTTAAGAAAAGCTTTCATTTCATCTTGCCAGTATTAAGCACCAGCATTATCAAGCTAAGACCAAAAATAAAACTCAATCACTTGTGTGCCAGATCATAATGGTATCACAAGGACAAGTTCTAAAGGAAACTAAAACCAATCTTTGCTTAGTTTCCACAGATAAAAGGGACAACCAATACACATCATTTTCCTGAAGCCAAGTGCCAGGAATCAATATCAAATGCATCTATACATCCACAGAAAAATCATTACAAGTAATGATTTGATTCAGTATGTACAATCACATACAAGCCTACATTATAATTGCAGTAAGCAACTACTGAGAGAAGCTACTGTCAGTACAAGCATTCTGACAGTAGAGTAAATTCTCAGATCCACAACATAATCCAATCAGCTAGCATGGGATCATAGTGGATTACCACTAGAATAAATCTGACAAGCAACTAGCATCATCAAAGCCACTACCAATCATTAACCACAGCAGACAATCATTTTTCATGTTCAGATATGATCAATACTAGATCTAAAGCATCATAGATATGATCAATAGGGGGTTCAGAACCCTAATCCAGTAATGAACCCAATCAGAGCATAATCATTAGGCATGAGAAGCCACTAGATACACACAAAGAGATTCGTGGTAGTAGCATGAACAAGAACCATAGAACCAACTTACTCGAGGTCCTCGCTGACGAATTGAAGAGGAAGCAGAATTGGCCGACGATCCGTGGCGGCACTGGGAGCACCTAGGGGGGCGCTGCAACCTGCACCTACCACGGCGGCGACCGCAGCAGCACACGAGCCCAGCACACCACCACAGGAGGGACCACGGCGGTGGCGACAACACCTTTTCCCCAACCCTAGGGTTCGGGAACGGGGTGAACCTGGCCACGGGGAAGCCCCGGAGTCAAATCCAAGTGGATAGAACGAACGAGCATCATCGACAACCCCAAATCGCACCACGGCGGCGACCAGAATGGCCGACGGCAGCGAGAATCGACGGTGGCGGCATCGCCGTCCACGGGGTCGAGTCAGAGGAGGAGGGGATAAGGTCGAGAGAGAGAGAGAGAGAGAGGGAGGCAGAGAGAATGGGCTGGGTGGGCCAAAACCCCTCGAGGGGATATTTTGACCTTGCCCTATTGGGCCACACTGGCCCAATAAGCCCAAAAGGCCAGCCCAAGTTGTTTAATAAACTATTTTGATCAATTGGAAAACACCAAAATGCCCCTGACCTCAATAAAATTCTAGAAAATAAAATAACAGTCCAAAAACTATAAATAAAATATTTTTGGATTCACAAAAATCCACTCTGTCCAAATAAAATAAGATATTAAATTTTGGACATTTAAATTTTTATAAGAATTTTGTAATTTATATATTCTTTATGGAATTTTATAAAATTATTGAAAGATGATAAAAATAAATAAAAATCACTTTCATTATATATTAATATTATAGTATTTTCTAAAAATACTAAACAAATATTTAAGAATAAATTTTAATGTATAATTAATAATTCCTAAAAGAATTATTAAATCAATAAAAGTCAAAGGGAAATAAAATAAAATAATTAAATATATGCAATAAATATAAAAAATTAATAATTATAAATGCTTTATTAAAAGGCACCTTATAGGGAAAATGCATATAGAACTAAATAATGCATTACATTACTTGCATAATCATTTTGCTTCTTTAAATATTGTCCTTACCGGGCAATAATGATGTTTTTGTAGAACTAGAAGCTCAAGGTCCAGTGCAAGCATCAGACTTCACTACCTTGCCATCACAGGCAAGTTCATCACTTGCTCATGTCCTTTGAAGAGTCTTTATCAAAGTATTTGCAAATTGTGTGTTATCATATATGCTATAAAAGAAAGAAAATATTATTTTCATAAATAAATAAATCATATATACCATCCTAAGTGGTGATATAATGGAGCAATAGAACTCAGGATTCTATTTGCAACAATAATGATCAAGTAGGGACTTAATAACCCTGACATCAGTGATTCTAGCGCCGTGTATTACGCGTTAGCCATGAGATTTGGAATGGGACAGAGAAGTCAGTTGTATCTTCTTCCTCTCTCATGAAGCCGGATGTGCAAGTCGTGGCTGTTATCCTCGTAGCGTGCATATTTTAATTGGTAATTCGTAGAGGATATGCAGCATATGGGTGGGAACCCTCATCGTCCCACGATAGTTCTGGCATCTAATGGTTTGTACAAACCATTGTCGTAATTCATTATGTGGGCATGGTGTACACCAAGGAGGCATGCGGGGTCGCGAAGGAGGCAGTGATTGGCTTGGACCAACTACTGGGCCCCACATCATGGAATTGTGGATGGGAAATTACGCCCATTTGTGCAACAAGGAGTTGATCTCTCATGGGTAAAGTAACACACCTCTGCAGAGTGTAAGAACTATAACTTGTTACTCCCTGTTCCGAGAAGGAGCTACGAACGCGGTAGGAAAGGAACTCCATGAAAGTTCTGGTCAACCTGTGAAGGCTGATTGTCATAGTTTTTGGGAATAAAAGCAATCTTTCAAGAAAGATTTACAAAAACTGTATAGTTCCAAGGATTTATAATCCGAGGTGGTAGTTAGAGCATCAAACTTCCCACCTTGCATATAATGAATTTGTTGGGTAACGTTGTTACTCATTCTTTCCTTTGATCCCTTGCTTAGACTCTAAGGATCCCGAAGACGTGCCAATGTATGCAGCTGAATGCCAAGAAGACGTGTTCTACGAGGAACCTGATCTATCCGGAGGAGTTGAAGGAGTGTATTACGAGATCCGCTACGGTGTCGATGAGAACGAGACCAACTAAGTACCTAGTTAGTAGTAACTAACGGAGCCGAGCAACATGAACTCTATAGAATAAGCTGTTGAGCTCAACTCCTAATCGGAGTTGCTACTTTTAAATTCCGCTGAACACTTTATATTTTGGTTTGTAAGTTGGATCTTTTGGAAGTCGTGAACTTTCGGTATTGTAATAATAATAATGTGTGTACTTTTGTAATATGGACCCGCAATATTTCTGTTGTACCACTCTAGGGATGTGATATTTATGGAACGGTGTTCTGTGGATGTCATGTCAACGACTATAGTGTACTACACATGCAGTGGTATGCTGGGTCACCGCACATAGTTTGTGATAATCTTCCCATATTGTGCATGCATGTGCATCATGGAATGTCGAACAATGTTGCAGGAGGAAGTTTTCTTTTTTGCCGCACCAAAAAGCCATTTTTTATTTTCCGAACGTAAAAAACGGAGGATTTTATGAAGCAACCACCAAATGGCTAATTCAAAATGCTTTCACCCCATTTTTCAAAAATACTAGACCACCTTAAATGGACAATGTCCCAACATGGGGATCTCAAACCTTTCCGTCCACTCCAGGTGAAAAAGACAAATTCCTGCCGAATCGGTTGGAAGTGGGTCAGATATGAACTACATGTACATGATCAGATGGGTATGATTTTTTACAAAAATCATTTTAGGTTCATAATATGCTATTTCAGCAGAGATCCAATAAAAATTTAGAGAGGCTCAGCTCCAAGCTAAGAATCTTCATACCCGTCGTTCGACAAAGTTTGTCGATAGTTTAAAAGAGTCATAAAAAATTCAAAAATGATCGAAACAATGCGAAACCTTCGCGTGGTGTCATATTATGTGACATGGTTGGAAGGAAAAATATCAAACTTGTTATATTGAATATGTCTCAAAAAAACCTTCACAAAATGACCTATCTCATTCGAGGTTTTCTGGCTTTCGGGTCAAACGACCAATGTTATGGATAGAATCAAGGCATAGTTTGTGATAATATGCCCATATTGTGCATGAATGTGCATCATGGAATGGCGAACAATGTTGTAGGAAGAATTTTTCCTTTTCGTCGCACAAAAAAGCCATTTTCCATTTTCCTAGCGTAAAAAATGGGGTATTTTATGAAGCAACCACCAAATGGCTAATTCAAAATGTTACCACTCTATTTTTCAAAAAGGTTAATAGTTTGATGCCCAGGGGGATAGCTGCCTCCCGGTAGATGCCGTCCAGCATACGCCTTTGAGATACGTGCTAAGCCAGTTTAAGAGAGATAGTTGATTAATCCAACTATAATAAAGCTAACAAAGGACAACAGCTAGATGGTAACAAGGATCGAGTCAAGACAATTGACAAGTCCTCCCTGCCAACACATGGTTTCCTCAATTTACATCCTGCCCAACCTAGTCCAAGAGTGCACTAGAAATGCTAGGTGATTAATCCATACACTCTGATGTTATAAAGGAACTAGACGCAGTGAGTCAGGAGCACATACGGATAAACCAATGTCTGCAATCATCTCTATTTTCTCGTTGTTGGTGCAATGACTTGACAACTAAGCACATATGACCAATGCATGTGTTGTGTGGTAAGCAGTGTAACCTGCCACATCATGTCCAGCAAGCAGCAGTGCCGATGTAGATGATTTACCGTGTCGGCAGGTGATACATAGCTGCTACTGGGTACTGCTCGATGTACGGGACAAAAATTGTTCAAGGACATCTACTCTTCCTGTTTCAAAATAGATATCGAAAATATATATCTAGATGTCTAGACACTAAGTACTAGATAAATCTTAATTTTAAAAAATTTGAGACATCTATTTTAAGACGGACATCCTACGCTTGCTTGTATTTTATTACGGTATACAAAGCCTAGTCCTTCTAAGCTGGACGATATACTTGTTTTTTGCTGTTTTTCTTCTTGCTCTCTACCGTGTGAGGACTCTACCTGCTTGGTTCGTCGCATTCCGTATAAAAAACCTAGTCTATTTTTGAAAGAAATAGAGTATACACTACACTGTCTAGGAGTAGAAGCGATGTGTGGAATATTAGAGTCTGACCAAAGAGTAAAGCAGTGTGTGCCTGTCACGAGCGTGCACGGAGAATAGCTTTGCACACGTCCATCCAAAAAATGCATAGATACCCGTCGGCAACGCGGATGTGTCATGTCCCGCTGACACAGTAGTACGATAGGCAATGCGCCCTCTAACTGCGGATTACTATGATATCGCAGCTAAACACCAAATGACAACGAGATGCAAGTGCAGATCACAACACACATCGTACGGTATTGCTGTGGGGGGCAGCTATCCCCCTTGGCAGCAAATGTGCACTCTTTTCAAAAATACTAGACCATCTTAAATGGACAATGTCCCAATGGGGAGATCTCAAACCTTTTCATCCACTCCAGGTGAAAAAGACAAATTCCTGCCGAATTGGTTGGAAGTGGGTCAGATATGAACTACAAGTACATGATCGGATGGGCATGATTTTTTACAAAAAATAATTTTTAGGTTCATAATATGCTATTTCATCAGAGATCCAATGAAAGTTTAGAGAGGCTCAGCTCCGAGCTAAGAATCTTCATACCCGTCGTTCGACAAAGTTTCTTGATAGTTTAAAAGAGTCATAAAAAATTCAAAAATAATCGAAACAATGCGAAACCTTCGCGTGGTGTTATATTATGTGACATGGTTGGAAGGAAAAATATCAAACTTGTTATATTTATTATGTCTTAAAAAAACCTTCACAAAATGACCTATCTCATTCGAGGTTTTCTGGCTTTCGGGTCAAATGACCAATGTTATGACTAGAATCAAGGCATAGTTTGTGATAATGTGCCTATATTATGCATGCATGTGCATCATGGAATGGAGAACAATGTTGCATGAGGAAGTTTTCCTTTTCGCCGCACCAAAAAGCCATTTTCCATTTTCCGAGCGTGAAAAACGGGGGGTTTTATGAAGCAACCACCAAATGGATAATCCAAAATGCTACCACCCCATTTTTCAAAAAATACTAGACCACCTTAAATAGATATTGTCCCAATGGAGAGATCTCAAACCTTTCCATCCACTCCAGGCGAAAAAGACAAATTCCTGCCGAATCGACTGGAAGTGGGCCAGATATGAACTACAGGTACATGATCGGATGGGCATGATTTTTTACAAAAATAATTTTTAGGTTCACAATATGCTATTTCATCAGAGATCCAATAAAAGTTTAGAGAGGCTCAGCACCGAGTTAAGAATCTTCATACCCGTCGTTCGACAAAGTTTGTCGATGGTTTAAAAGAGTCATAAAAAATTTAAAAACGATCGAAACAATGCAAAACCTTCGTGTGGTGTCATATTATGTGACATGGTTGCAAGGAAAAATATCAAACTTATTATATTGGATATGTCTCAAAAAACCTTCACAAAATGACCTATCTCATTCGATGTTTCCTGACTTTTGAGTCAAATGACCAATATTATGGCTAGAATCAAGGCATAGTTTGTGATAATATGCCCATATTGTGCATGCATGTGCATCATGGAATGTCGAACAATGTTGCAGGAGAAAGTTTTCCTTTTGGTCGCACTAAAAAACCATTTTCCATTTCTCGAGCACAAAAAACGGGGGTTTTATGAAGCAACCACGAAATAGATAATTCAAAATAATACCACCCCATTTTCACAAGATTATACGAATGTCATATTTGGATTCCTCACATTTTTCTGATCGATTTGGACATTTTATTTGTCGAATTCTGATTTACGGATTTAAATATATGAATTATCCCATATTAAATAGAAAAAGGAAATAAAATAAAATCATTTTATTTTTTATTTGGATTCAATATTATTATTACTTTTCATTATTGTTTACTTAAATAATTGTTTGAAATCTAAAACTGAGATGTGTGATATCATGGTCTAAGAGTTAATAGGATTGATATGAAAGTATTATCAACAAGGTATGATTTCTTTCTTGCAAGCTCATTCGAAAGGAACAAAGAAGTTAAGCGTGCTAGAGCTAGAGTAGTGTTATGATGGGTGACCATAGGGGAAGTTTGATTATGAGTGCAATTTAACCTAATATTTAACATAGAAAGGGTTAAAATATGCTATATGAGATTATCAAGTAAATAATATTCAAAAAAGTTTGAAACAAAATTGATTCTTTTAAAAAGAAAACACAGTTTCTTTGCCGTGTACTTTTTCCACATGACACACGGCAAAGACAGCTTCTTTGCCGTGTACTTTTCGAGGAGACACACGGCAAAGACAGCTTCTTTGCCGTGTATTTTTTAAGAAGACACACGACAAAGAATAGATACAGTCATCTCCGCGGGAACCGTTATCTTATTTTACTTTGCCGTGTCTACGCGTAAGACACACGGCAAAGCCTTTGTCGTGTCTTATTTAGAAAACACACAGTAAAGGGCCTTTGCCGTGACGAACGTTGCCGTGTGGCATTTGCCATGTGTATACACACGGCAAAGCCTTTGCCGTGTTCCAAAAGGCCTTTGCCGTGTCTTTTGCCCACACGGCAAAGGGCCTATGTACCGTAGTCGATCTGCATGTTTGTGCACTGAATTTTGCCGAAAGATTTGGGTAGTGATCTAGAGATTTATTTGTGGCTAATTGGATCTAATCTATAGAATTGGAAAAACGAAATTTAGATCTAATCTAAAGAACCGATCAGATCTTTGATCAAGACCGGGTGCCGTGTCTCCGAGGAGTAATCTCCCCGGGGACGACGCGTTGTGAAAGTGGTGGAAGACTAACCGCTCTGATACCATGTGAAAAAATTGAATTCCTAATATTTCGATGTATTAATTTAACCCTCATGAAGAGTACATATATACGTACAAATTTGGAGGGCAAGAAGCCTATGACTTGAAATACAAGATAATCTCTAAAGTCCTAGTTTATCTCTAATTGTGTATGTATCTTAATAGATTGAACTGCAGATCAATCGGGTACCTAGTGGTCCTGAAGCCGTTCGCCCACAGCATGCCAAGCGGGGGCGGCGCGTCACCGATCTGTGTCACGTATTGTTATATTTTGTCTGAAATTGTCATATTGTTTTCTATTTATATACTATAATATTATAATTCTAGTATTAATTATTTATACTACTTTTTTCACTTGTTTATAACTCATTATGTCGATATAAGATCTTAATTGATATATTGCGTATTCTATTTAGAGAAATTAACCACATGACAGTGTTACACAAAATTACAATATTCTTATTGTATTGAATTCTAGCATTTATAATGGAAAATACACATCAACAAAACTACGCGAAAAATTGATGCCATAATTTGTTCGAAACACAACCTTGATTTTTATTTGATTGGATTTCATGTAAATTATACAAAAATAAAGGAATAGTTCTCGTTTTATTTTGTGCTAGTTAGATGGAATGCAGGTATATGTATGTGTGCATGTCTACTTTAGTATCCTTAAATATCTTGACAGGTATCTCCGAAGTGCATAGGTTAGCAATTATTTAGGAGATCGACGTCGTTTAAAAAATTCTTTACAGAAGCACTTTGAGATAGTTGTATGGTTTTTACAGTTATAACAGGTAGAAAATCGTGGTCAAAACTAAACCTCGAACACATAGTCAAATCGTCAATGTCTGCAAATTCAAGTAAAACCGTCTGCGCCCTCCGCCAGGGTTTATAAGTAATGCGTGTGTATTTCTTTATGATATAATTTTTATTTTATATAATTTATATTTTAATAGTAAATTTGATAATCTAGAAATACACGTAGAACCTCTAAACCTAGACGGAGGGAGTACATACACTCAACCGAGTGAGAGAATCTCTTCATTTTACGCAACTATGTTTTATTAGCCTTGTTTGTTCTAGTCTAGTCTCTGTAGATATACTATAAGGTGGAACTCGTAGATCTGAGAGTGAGAGAGAGAGATTGGAGAGTAGGGTACTACCTGCGCCCTGGCTCGGCAAGCACGAGCCAGAGGGGATGCCGGAGCTAGATCTGCCGTCGTTGGCCATGGGAAAAGGGTCGACAACGTGAGCGTGGGTGGTTGAGAGTGGTGGTGGCGGAGCTTCCCGTTGGCCTAGCGCGAACCCTAATCGGTGGGTGTGTTGGTGGGGGCTGCGGCGCACGGTGAACCTCGTACCCTGTGCGTCCGGCCCTCCACCTCTTTATATACGCGCTGGCGACAGGGGCCCACCAACCATGGATAAGGTTGGGCGCCCCCGATTAGGGCGCGGTGAGGGACTCCGTTCGGGCCGTTGGGCCCGAACGTGGGAGAGATCTATCTAACATTCTCCCCCTAGATCTTGACTTTACTTTTAACTTTGTACTTTACTCATTTCATCACAGATCAATACATAGAGCATGTTTCATCGTCTCAGCTCAATTTCCAATAGAATCAGACAGCCACTATATACCTTTCTATTTTGAAACAAATCATGTTACTTTTGGGCCTCTGTAGTCCAGGAATCATAAGCTTTCCATTAAACCCATGCCGGCTATGTGTTCCTTGAACACATTGGGTGGTAAGTCTTTCGTTAGCGGATCCGCAAGCATATCCTTTGTCCTTATATGCTCGAGTCTTATAGTTTGATCTTGGACTTTGTCCTTCACAACATAGTACTTTATATCTATAGACTTTATAGCATTACTCGACTTGTTGTTGTGAGCATAGAATACTACGGGCTCGTTGTCACAGTACATATTTTGTGGCCTGCTGATGCAGTCAACCACTTTCAAGTCGGGTAAAATTTTCTTTAACCATAACGCCTGTCCCATGGCCTCATAACATGCTATAAATTCTGCATACATCATAGATGATGCAACTATCGACTGTTTGGCGCTTCTCCACGAAATAACACCTCCTGCGAGAGTAAAGACATATCCTGTCGTGGACTTTCTGTCGTCTTTATCTCCCGAAAATCCGCATCTGAATACCCTTTTATCTCTAGGGAATTAGATCTTTTATATGTTAGCATGAGGCCTTTTGTGCCTTGCACATAACGCAAAGCTTTCTTTACCATCTTCCAGTGCTCTATGCCGGGATTTTCTTGATATCTACCGAATACCCCGGTGATAAAAGCTAAGTCAGGGCGAGTGCACACTTGTGCATACTGTAAGCTTCCAATAGCCAAAGCATATGGTACTGACTTCATTTGATCGATCTCATATTGGTTCTTTGGACATTGGGATTTCCCAAAACTATCGTCCTTGACTATGGGAGCAGGTGTTGCATTACTCGCATGCATATTGTATTTCTTTAGAATCCTTTCACAATACGCTTTCTGCGACAGTCCTAACACTCCATTCTTTCTATCTCGGTGAATTTCTATGCCCAAAACATAAGAATTTTCACCAAGGTCTTTCATGTCAAAATTTGATGACAAGAACTTCTTTGTCTCTAGTAGTTGACTGACATCACTGCTAGCAAGCCAGATGTCATCCACATACAGAATTAGGAAAATATATTTCCCACTTCTGAACTTTGCATAAATGCAGTTGTCCTCAACATTCTCTTTAAATCCAAATCTTTTAATTGTATTATTAAACTTTAAATACCACTGTCTAGAGGCTTGTTTTAACCCATAAATGGATTTCTTTAGGCGGCATCCCATATGTTCCTTCCCCTCCATGAAAAAACCCTTGGGTTGTTGCATGTAAACATTTTGTTCTAAATCTCCATTTAGAAATGTCGTCTTAACATCCATTTGATGTAACTCTAAATCAAAATGTGCAACTAGTGCCATTATGATTCTGAAGGAGTCCTTACATGAGACCGGAGAAAAAGTCTCATTGTAATCTACCCCTTCTCTTTGCGTAAAGCCTTTTATCACAAGTCTAGCTTTGTACTTTTCTACATTCCCATTGGAGTCATACTTTGTTTTGTAGACCCATTTGCATCCTACTATTTTGGCTCCTTTAGGAATTTCCTCTAAGTCCCAAACATTGTTGGAACTCATTGATTTCATTTCATCTTCCATTGCCTCCACCCACTTGGCTGAGTGAGGGCTACTCATGGCTTCTTCATATGAGGTAGGATCCCCCTCCATATGAACTGTGTTGTATACTTTGTAAATTTCTTTGGAAATGGCTGGTCTTCGTTCTCTTTTAGACCTTCTGAGTTCATCAGACTCTTGCTCATTTTTTGCCTCGGGTTTAGGCACATTTACAGTATGTGGTTGTTCTGGCTCCCTTTCGTGCTCAACAGTGGGTTCAGGTGGCTCCTGTTGGACAGGTTCCGAACTTTCGCTCATTGTTGTCACGTGTGGAGTCACAACAGGTGTCGGCACCACAACCTCAGGGGTTGTAGATGGTGGCACAACATGTAGCGAGAAAAATGGCTCCTGAGTCATCGGATTAGGTGCATGCACCCTCTTCTCCTCAAGATCAATTTCCCGAGCTACCGTGCTCCTCCTCATCAATTCGTCTTCCAAGAAGACTGCATGTCTTGTTTCTACAAACTTTGTGTATCTGTCAGGACAAAACGATAGCCTTTTGATTTATCTGGATAGCCAATGAAGTGGCAAGATACTGTTTTGGGGTCTAACTTTGCAATGTTTGGATTTAAAACTTTTGCCTCGGCTGGGCTCTCCCAGACCCTCAAGTGGTGCAGAGAGGGGACTCTGCCTGTCCACAATTCATACAGCGTTTTGGGCACCGACTTACTTGGTACTCTGTTGAGAATGTGAATGGCGGTTTTAAGCGCCTCCATCCACAATCCCAATGGGAGGGTGGAATAGCTCATCATGCTGCGCACCATATCCATAAGGGTACGGTTAAGCCTTTCAGCTACTCTGTTTTGCTGAGGTTCGCCCGGCATAGAATACTGGGCGACTATTCCATTTTCCTGCAGGAACCTTGCAAAGGGTCCTGGTACTTGACCATATGGAGTATGCCGACCGTAGTACTCCTCCCATGATCGGACCGGACTATCTTAATTCTTTTATCATGCTGATTTTCTACTTCAGCTTTGAAAATTTTAAATTTATCCAATGCTTCAGATCTTTCTTTAATTGGATAAATATAACCATATCGGGAGTGATCATCCGTGAATGTTATGAATGAATCATATCCATCCACACTTTTCACCGGAAACGGTCCACAAATATTGGTGTGGATTATTTCTAGTGTAGCTATACTTCGGTTTGCACCCTTTTAATTTGTTTTACATACTTTCCTTTGATGCAATCTATGCATTGCTCGATGTCTGAGAACTCTAACGGAGGAAGAATGTCATTTTTAACGAGGCTTTCTATTCTTCCCCTCGAAATATGGCCTAATCTGCAGTGACATAACTTCGATGAGTCAAGAGTTCGCTTTCTTTTCTTTTGTTCTTTGTTCGACAAGGGAACTTGTTCATTCACATCACACACCGAAAATACTTTCTCATGCAAAGATAATAAATAAAGCTTGTCATGTAGTGTAGCAACACCCACACAAGTATCTTTCAACCAAATGGCACATTTGCCATGTCCAAAATAGCACTCATACAAATCTTTGTCCAAGCACGACACACTTATTAAATTTCTATGAATGGAAGGAACAAATAAAACATCCTTAAGCAACAGAGTAAAGCCATCAGCCAGCTCCAGAGGAATGTCGCCAATCGCCTCCACTTCTGCTTCAATCTCATTCGCCACTTCAATGAGTCTTTCTCTTTTTGGCAAAATCCTTGTCGAATGGAACCCCTGTAAAGAGTTGGCAACATGAACAGTTGCACCAGAATCAATCCACCAAGTAGATTTAGAAAACTTTTCATACAGAGATTCATTAACAAAAGAGACTATATCTTTACCATTTTTTGCCATTATGGACTTTAGCCATATTGGGCAATCATTCTTGTAGTGGCCAACCTTTTTGCAATGGTGGCACTGGTATTTGTCCCCAGGGGTAGACTGCTGGTACTGATGCTGGTGTTGTAGTGGGCCCTTGCCATGTGGCTTGGAAGGTGAGCCACCATGGTTACTGTTGGTGAAGTTCCTCTTCCTATCGTCCTTCACGTAGTTAAAGGAACCACCGTGAATGGACTTTAGCCTTTCTTCCTCTTGAGAACACATCCCTATGGTCTTTTTAATGTCCCACTTTTCAGGGGACATGTTATAGTTGATGACGAAGTTCTCGAACTGTTGGGAAAGAGAGGCCATGACAAGATGCACCAGAAGAGCAGGCTTGAGCTCGAGGTCCGCATCCATGGGCTTTAACTTAGCCGCCATGTTGGACATCCTCAAAATGTGCTCTCTAATGCCATGTGGCCCTCCCGTATACTTTTCTGTCACCAGCTGTTTTAGCAGCTGGGTTGCATACATCTTTGAAGAGCCAGTGAACTGGCTCTTTATCTTTGCAAGGTACTCGCCAACATAGGCACACTCTTCAATTGAGCCCACTATTACCAGCAGCTGCGGTAAGACAGAGGATGCAAGCGTTATCCGGAATGATTGGGCGTAAAGCGTCTTCTCAATTGTGTTCTTTACAAAAGCCAAGCATTTCTTATTTGCATTGACCCACTTTTGGTTGTCTATTGAGTAGGCCAGCTCCAAAGGAGCATGGTCTCTCTTTCTCTTTTCAAATGCAGCACTTTACTCAGCATCACCCCTCACTGGGTCGTTAGGCTTGACTGGTTGTTTAGTGTCAACCACCCAGTCCACCTCGGCGCAGACAAAAGCCATATCAACCTTTTTCCTCCATTCGGATTAGTTATCCCCTCTGAGCAGTGGGATATCCTTTATGCAGCTCATGAGGTTGAGACCTCCTGAAAACCACAAAAGATGTGACATAACCAAAGAAACAACTATATGCATTAATCCAACGTTGGTATAAATTAAGCATGCAATTGTTTGTGCCATTTAAAGTTATATCACCATTAGGTAAAAATAAAATTAAATGCACCTTTAATACTGAATGAAAAAGATTATGGTCATGTTTATTAATAACGTTGGTCAATTAATAACATGGGACACAATCATCTTTAATTACTTTGTCACATCTTTTGAAACAAAATTTAAACAAACTTTATTGCATTCTAGCAATTTAAATCAACTATTGCAGCAGAAACAATATTACAACTTTCATAGAACTTTTAAATTTTACAGAAATAATCTGCATCTATTCCATTTTCTAGTCAAATATTCACTTGCAATAAATTGACTAGAAAAAACTGTGCAAAAAACTCTCAAAAAAACTGATGAAAAGATCAAAATATAGCTTCTGTAAATAGAAAAAACTAAAACAGAAAACACTATATGGCCCAGCGTGGCCCAGCAGCCCGACGGCTATCTGTCGCGCGGGTGCGCTCGCTAGAGCGGCCAGCTGCCCGCGGCCTGGGCCCACCAAGGCCTGCCTGCGCGCTGCCCTGTCCGCGCGCCCGATAGCCTATGCGCCGCCCACGCGCAGCAGAGAAGCGCTCGCGGGCTCGCTCGCCAGTGGCCCAGTGGCCTGGCCGCTTGGCCCGCCAGGCCCGCTACCGCGCACAGCCTTCAGAGCGGCACGATCTCGGCCGCCCGTTAGCTAGGGTTCTGATCGAACGGCCCCGCGCGCCGATCGGCGGAATAAAAACCGCCCCCGCGGCCCCAACCGAAAACCCTAGAACATTTGCCTCCCTGTCCGCCCCCGCGCCCCCTCTGCCCCTCTCTCTGGCGGCGCCGTGGAGGCTTGGTGAGGCGGTTGCGCCGCCCAGCGGCGAGCCCCTCCCTCCCACGTGCTAGCACTCCCATTAGCCCCCACCCCCTTAGTCCCTGTCACGTCCACGGTCGCCTGCTGGCGGCGGCGCCGGAGCTCCCTTGCTCAGCAAGCAGCGGCTCGCCCTCAGCGCGCGGCCGGCGATGACCCTCCCTCTTTCGTCCGGCTGCGACCCCCGCAGGGTTTTGAGGTGAGGCGGCGCCGCCCGGCGTAGCCGGCGGCCCCCTACCTCTTCCATCGAGCTTCGGTGCCTCCCTGCCCCCTTGCCGGCGGTGCGTCCACCCGTGGGTGGACGCATGACCGTCAAGAGGCGCAGCGTGGTGCCCCTTTGCGGGCGCTCGGCCGGTGGGTATTTTGTTTTGGGGACGGATCTATGGGGATCTAGGGTTGGGGTTTGCTTTTCTCTGTGTTTTTTTTCGGGTTTTTTCTCTTTGTTTTTCTTGAACTGGGGTGGGATCTGGGGACGCGCTAGGGTTAGCCTTTGATTTTCTTTGCCCCCGAAGGGGTGTTCTTCTTCTTCTAGATGTCTCCACTAGGGATGCCCATCTAGATCGAGAGGAACGGCGCGGCCATAGGGCAGGCGCACTTTGGGGTTTTGGATCTAGGGTTTTCTTTTCTTTTGCACTTTCTATTTCTACCGAAAAAACTAGAGCTAGAAACATGCTCTGATACCATTGTTTGTTCTAGTCTAGCCTCTACAGATATACTATAAGGTGGAACTCGTAGATCTGAGAGGGAGAGAGATAGAGAGAGATTGGAGAGTACGGTACTACCTGCGCCCTGGCTCGGCAAGCACGAGCCAGAGGGGATGCCGGAGCTAGATCCGTCGTCGTTGGCCATGGGAAAAGGGTCGACGGCGTGAGCGTGGGTGGTTGAGAGTGGTGGCGGCGGAGCTTCCCGTGGGCCTAGCGCGAACCCTAATCGGTGGGTGTGTTGGTGGGGGGCTGCGGCGCACGGTGAACCTCGTACCCTGTGCGTCCCCCCCCCCCCCCCCCCCCCCCCCCCCCCGCCTCTTTATATACGCTGGCGACAGGGGCCCACCAACCATGGATAAGGTTGGGCGCTCCCGATTAGGACGCGGTGAGGGACTCCGTTCGAGCCCAACGGTCTGAACGTGGAAGAGATCTATCTAACGAGCCTAACTAAGCCACTTGCTCCGTTTGACACTTACTCCCATTGACGGACAAAACGGCATCGTGTACCGTCTCATTGATCAGAGAGTTTCAGTGATACCGATACGAACGGCGCACATGCATGCATGGTCCCGCGGGGTAGGCTATCAATTTCGACCGTCAGCATAGCCAGCTGCAGCTCCAGATCATATCGACTCGACCGAGACGTTTAGGTACGGCCTGATAAGTGCTCAGAGTTTTCGACATTATTATACAAGTCACGGTTCTCTCGCCTGTCCGTTCATCTGTTCTGTCTGTACCATTCCGCCTGTCGTGATATATGCATGGAGTGTAACAAAGTAAACTCCAACTTCTCTTCTAGTATGTAACGTGCAACACGTAGAAATTTTATAATCTACCTGGAAGAGAGAGATTATGAGAGGGTTAGAACATCTCCATTCGTTGGGCGAACCCAAGCCAAAAATCGGTCCATATTTCGGTCGGACGGAACTAGTTTTCGTCTGGGTACGCCCAGTTTACCACTCGCGTACCCAGGTCGAGTTTCCAAGTTCGGCTAAAATTCATTAAAGATGGACGAATTTCATTAAGTTGGGCGAATATAGACGGATTACATCAAATTTAAACTAAACTAGTACACAGAAGCCGTTCGCCGCCGCACTGTCGCATGGGTACCTCTCGGCCATGACTGGGGAGGAGAGCTGGGAGAAAGAGTTCGCCGGAGATCAGGCTGGTGGGCTGGAGGGAGCTGTGAGAGTGTGAGGTTGTCTGGCGACGGGTACGGCTTATAAATGCCGAGGCGAGCGGCGAGGGCGGGCGGGGTGTAGCGGCGAGGGCGGGAAACGGCGAAACAGCGGGAAGTTAGTGCCCGCCGGTCCGTCGCGGGAGCCGAGGCGACGGCGGTGGCGCCATAATTCGGCGACGCGTGGCCGACGCGACGGGCAGTTAATGTCCGGCGATCGCCGCGTGGTTTCGAGGATGACGAAGACTCGGCTTCCGTCACTGACTCGACGGGTCCACGCGCCGTTTCGTTTTTTTCACTGAATTCGCTGAGTCCGGCGTTCCCAGGGCGTACCCGGAAACCTGGGTTTGGCCTGGGTAGTCCAGACCAAAATTGGCCCAAATTCGACCGAAAACAGGTCCCTGGATACGCGTCTGGACCAATTTTCGGCGTCTGAACCGAAATTCGGTGTCCGGACCGGTCTCCTAGGTAGGCGAGTGGAGATGCTCTTAGGCCATCGGTTAAGTTACGGACCGTCTAGTCCGGCAAATATCATGACTTAGCGACACCTTTTCTTCCGTTGTTTGTGGGATGCATCTGCAACTCACATTTTTCATTGGTGGATCGATCAACCGTTTTCCTAAGTTTGTATGTGATAATAGTCCTCAAACAGACAGGTTGTTGTAGGACGTGTCTACATGATTGTCTACATGTAATATGTTTTTTCTTTTTTGAAATGTGTGTTTTATTACTTAACAGTAAGTTTATAGAAGATCTCAATATAGATAGGATACACCCAGCCATCAACCACACAACTCAATCAAATCAAAAGTACGACAGTTGCAAATAAAGGTAAACAAAACGACGTTCTCCGGACTAGCTATGGGAAGTCTATCCGTAGATCACGCTGCCATCCATAACAGGAGAAAGCATCCCTCGCCGCGTCCTTTAACCACGTACGGCCCTTCGCAAACAAGTCGTGGAACTCTATATGTTAAAGTGTAGTTCAAAATCGAAGGGTCGCCGTGACTCGATACATAACCCGCAGATGTGACATGGCTGAGCATAAAAGACAACCATTATCTAAACTGGTGTACATGCCCTTATGGGGAGCGCTACACGCTTTCTCAGGGATAACTTCCTATGATCCCTTGGGTTCTCTGTCAGTACGTGTTCCCTAAAGCAGACTAAAATCCCACCTTTGCTACAAAACGACCAGTTTGACATAGAAAATAAAATAGACATACTAGATCTTGTCAAAGACCTCGCCGGAGACTTTCGCGGGTAGACCTCGCCGGAGACTTTCGCGGATAGACCTCATCGGAGACCGTGTAGCAAAAACTTTATGCTATTGTAGCAAAACCACAAAACTCGTACATAGCAAAAAAAAATCCTAGTGTAGCAAATCGATCTCGTCGAAGATCTTATAGAAAAACAATAAAAGCATTTGTAGCAAAACCCGGCGCCACTTGTAGCATCGCCGCCAGTGTAGCAGCCTCACAAACCCCATGTAGCAACCCTCGACGACATAGGTAGCAGCTACGTTGGCAGTAGGTAGCAGCGTCGGTGGCCTTCAGTAGCAACATAGGTGGCCTTCGTGTAGCTAGGGAAATGACGGCAACACCACGAGGGCAGGGAGGTGCAGCTCCGACGAGGTAGGCGCGACGTCGCTCCAGCGAGGGCAAGGAGGAACAACTCCGACGAGGTAGGCGAGCTGACGACCCAGCGACCTGGTGGCGGAGCTCTAACGAGGGGTAGGTAGGCGCAGCGGTACCCCAACGTCGTGGAGGTGTAGAGACCTGGCGGCGGCGCTTTGGCGAGGGGTAGGTGACGCGGACCTGGCGGCGGCCCGACGTGAAGGTGCGCACGGGGTGGCGGGCTTGCGAGCAAGCGAGCGAGCGCGACGGCCATGGGAGTGAGCAGGACACATGAGGTGGGAGAAGGGCAACACGACCCGGGGGATCGTTTTGTCTGATCCCCCGGGGATTGTGTCACTTCCCTTTGCTTATGCGTCCATCTTAGCTGATACTCCTAAGAAAACATGTGCGCGTTCTCTGCCGTGTACAGTACCTACTCCCTTCGTCCGCAAATAAGTGTACTTCTAGGTTTTACCCTAGTTAAACTTTATTAAATTTGACCAAAATTATAGATAAATATATTAACATATTATATCACATGAAATTGTCATATTATGGGGTTTTGCCTAAGTTAAACTTTATTAAATTTGACCAACCTTATAGATAAATATATTAACATAGATTTTGCCCAAGTTAGTAAGATTTGACTTTTGTCCAGTCCTTAGGCGCCTTACATTTTGGGAGAGAGGGAGTATATTACATCAAATTGTCATATTATGAAACTAAATTTAAAAACAAATCTAGTGGTAACAATTTAGTGGCATAAATATTTTTTTTATAAAGTTAGTCAAAGTTCACTAAGTTTAACTTAGGACATGAATATTAACATAGTATATTACATGAAATTATCATATTACGGAATTAAATTTAAAAACAAATCTAATGGTACCAATTTAGTAGCATAAATATTTTTTCTATAAAGTTAGTCAAAGTTCACTAAATATAACTTAGGACATAGCTAGAAGTACACTTATTTGCAAGAAGAGAGTAGGTAGCAG
The DNA here is from genome assembly GCA_916181665.1 of Avena sativa. Lineage (NCBI taxonomy): Eukaryota > Viridiplantae > Streptophyta > Magnoliopsida > Poales > Poaceae > Avena > Avena sativa. Next base: position 415,042,791 of record OV702297.1, read on the forward strand.
GGGTGAGAGGGTGATGACTTGGGGAGCTCGGTACGTAGATGGAACTACGGATGGCAATGGGTACCCGCTTACCCTGTGGGTTTTTATCCATTAGGGTAGGTTATGGCAATAAAGTTATACCCGTGGATAAGTAATTAGATAAAAATCTCTATCAGTTGGGTATTGCGGGTGCGGGGTGTGGTTATGTAAAACCCGCACCCGCATACCCATCTATCCGACATCTTAGTAGATGATTGTGGGGCATGGGTATGATGATCTGGTTTATGTTGCCATCATTTGAATCTTTATTTTAGTATTTAAATTGTGAACTTCTTGAGTGGACGAGAGTCTCTACGTAGCTGATTGTGATATGCTGTGTTGTTGTTTTGCAATTCTTTTGAAACTTCAAAGTTTGAACTATATACTTCTTTCGCAATTTATGTTTGGTCGTAACTTGTTTTCTTCATAAATATCATGTGTTCGGCTATGTATTTTTATTATTTAATATATATTTGCTTGCTTGTTGAAACCATGAGTGAATGAAAATATATGTTATCATTTTGTATATATTATATTATTAAAATGTTTTGTTAAATTGTTTGGACTGGTGGATGGGTATTGCCCGCGGTTTTTTTTACCCTCGACAGATGCGGGTATGGGACAAAATCTATATCCATGCGTGGGTGCGGGTATGAGATAAAATTTATACCCACATGCATGTGCAAAAAAGATTTAAGATTGCGGGTACGGGTTTGGTTAAGTTTCACCCGCAACCAAAAGCCGCGGGTGCCATATGTAGATGGAACAGACACGACGACGGAAATCAGCAAAATAGAAAAAAAGAAAGTGATTTTTGTTGCCAGGTGTGCAGGTGCAGAAAAAATTTAAGATTGCAGGTTTGGTTAAACTTCACCCACGCCCAAGAGCCGCGGGTGGCATCCGTAGATGGAACAGGCAGGACGACGGAAATCAGCAAAGTGATTTTTGTTGCCAGGCGCATCTGTCATACGCTGCAAGGATTTAATCTAATCAATTTCCAGTTTGGGTTATTGCTACATTGTGCTTCCCGCACATGCACGGTCTAGGCCGTGTGATGGGTGTGCGTTTGCTCTGTTTAATAGGCCATTGCACGGGACATGCTTAGCCCGACTGACTTTTAAGATGGGATAAACGTATTACGCTCGCCGATGTGGGACTAATAATAAGAGTTGCCTTCCTTAGTTTGATCGCTCAAACTCAAACCGAAGTTTGCCTGACAAGCCCAAAAAATGATTAAGGCCCCTTATTTCCAGCCGTCCTCGTGCCTTGGTTTGCTTACCTCTTATTAAAGGCCCACAACTCGTACTAGAGTAACCTTGGGCTTATGAGGAGGAGTTACGGAAACCTCGGCCCAGATATAATCCAACGTTGATCGTGATCCACGGCAGTGCAGTGTCAATTAGGTACACACTGAGGATGGCCAAAACTGCATGATCATAAAGGAAATATATGCATGCATGAAGATGATGAAGTTTTCTAAGGCGACTTTCAATCATGATACGGCGCGAAAGACAATAAGGAGGCACGTCGCATTACTCGACCTTTAGTTTCACTAGGTTGTGGTAGACGTGTTTGGTTATCTAGTCCTCCTAGTAGTCTAAATAAACATTCATGTAAACATTTCTATCAAGAGTTAATATAGTCACGTCGTTCTGCTAAAAAAAGGTACACACCGAAGACTGAAGCTATGAAAATTAGGGACCTGATTCCTTGTTGTTGTGGAGCAGCTCGCCGTCGAATACAAAATTGAGAAGATTGGGGGATCTAGAGAGTGCGATATACTTCTTAGCTAAAGGCACACAAAACGGTTGTGAATAAAAGAAAACTAATAGGCTATGGGCTCCGCTCCAAGATCTAGGTAGAAACTTATGCATTGGAGATATTCAAGCCGGCTGTGATGAATTCGTCCAACAAGGGCTGGCCTCCATTACTTGTGCATAGCCCCGTTAGAGTAGACACTGGGTTATTTTGCAGGGAACTGGCTTATTGACTTCGACCATGTGAAAAGGTATCGCTGACCTCGTAGTCGGTGGAAACTATGTCAATGTTTTCTTAGACCACCTCCTGTCGTCGGAGCCGAGTGCCTCCGGATGCCTATCTCTAGTCGTAGCACCCGAGGTGCGGTTCACTATGATGTCCTTCTTTCCCCCTTGCGGTGATATATGCGAAATTGGGGAAGTGGAAGAAACCAAAGACATCGTTTGAGACTGCCGCTGGACGGTAGATTAAGCTGTCATCGATGTACCATTATATTAACCATTGTACTGTAGATGAGCCATGCCCAAACATTGACGCACCGTGTGCTGTAGACGTTGTCGTAACTTGCCTATCATATATAAACTCATCAAAATACAAATGAATTCGAGTCAGTAATTTCGTTTAACACCTACGTTCATCATTTTCCAATTAGAAAAATAGACCGCATGTGTGATCGGATGCGCGTTCTTGATGCCGATCCACTCGATATATAGATTGCCGAGCAAGAATGTGTTGAATTACAACATATGTCCACAACCTCCTTTCCAAAAATATGTACACAACCAGGCGATCATGGAAATAAAGGCCCGCCAAGGTAATGAGCATGATTTACGAATCTGTTGTACACGCGACGATGTCATGTACGACTTGTGTACGAGGATGTCCTGCACCGTGAGATGCCCCAGCTAGCGATCAGTACACAGATGGCCTGATCTCATCGTCGTACACGTATCGGCCGCACACAAAGGTCTCGTCTGTAGTAGTGTACTGAGATCTATACCGTACGTGTACTAGGACACAACTAATCAGGTGGCTAGTTCTGGAGCTCGATAGATCTGGCGACAGACAGTGTGCTGCTACTGCCGTGGAATTATTTCCGTTCATTTCGTACTAGTGTACTACTAGTAGCTAGTACGTGTTACCTACGCATGGTGTCGACCCCAAGTTGGTTACAATCATAGGTGTCCCTAAAACTAGCGGTGGAAGAGAAATGCAGCGCAGCTAGAAGCGTGCGGAAGAACGCATATATGGGCGCTCCCATCCATGGGATGTATTAGCTCGCGCGTGCTTCATAATCCTCCATCCTCCTTGCTACAAGTACTGATTAAACCATTTCTATTTGCACCACACCTGGATGAAAATGCTAAAAATATAAGTTTTTATGGATAAATGACGAAAAATATAAAATTTACTTTAGGTATATTTTACCATGAAAACCCAAATGTTAATTGGTTATTAGGAGTAACAAAACAAGTTATAATGAACGTACGTACCTGTTCGCTCCTGGTCACGTAGGCGACCGCGAGGCGATCTAGGTTTCTCTACTTCAGCTGTCGTCTCCGCCGTGAGCCCTGGATTCTCCTGCTCAGTGTAATCCTTCCCTACCGGCTGGCTTCAGGCGTGCTCGGTCTGATCGCGGGCAGCTGTCCTGCCCCGGCCTGGTGGTCCTGGTGCTAGGGTTTGGGTTTTTTGAGTTGTTCGATTGGATCCATAGCGACGATGTCGGAGGAGATGGCTGGCTCGGGGCCGCGGGCGGATGGTGATGAGGCTCTGGCTCGTGCTATGCAGCACATGGAGTTGCATGGCGGTGAACTCGACGACGTGGTGGTGGGGGAAACAGATCTGGCCGAGATGAAAAAGAGTGCTCGTTGGCTCGCAGTTGCTCGGGTGCATACCTCGAAAAGTTTCAGTGCTGGTGCGTTATTCCAAACCCTGCGCTACATCTGGAGCCTGGCGATAGATCCAGAATTAAGGGAGGTTGATGACAACCTCTTTACCTGCAAATTTTTCTGTTTAGGAGATTGGAACAAGGTGATGTATCAGGGCCCCTGGCTGTTCCGCAAACTGGTTGTCGTGATGGCGGAGTACGATGGCATGGTCGATCCAGCGACTATTGACCTTAACCGTACTGCTATTTGGGCTCAGATTCATTCAATCCCGGAGCTGTATCGGACTAAGAATATTGTTGACCAATTGGCTAGAAGGATTGGGCAGGTTAAGAGTGTAGAGTTGCAGCATCCTCGCTGGTTTGAAGGGGATTATGTTAGAGTTCGTGCTATAATTGATGTCAACAAGCCTTTAATCCGTTGGACCCCTCTGAATATAACTGGTAAAGGTTGTACTCTGCTACATGTTAAGTATGAGAATATTGGATATTTTTGCGACGTTTGTGGTGTTCTGGGTCATGATCTTGAGGAGTGTGGAGATGGAGTTCACAATCCAGAGGATATCCAATACGGGAAGTGGATGCTGGCTAGGAGGAGGACCCAAACGAATACCCTCCCAAGCTTCCATGGCCCCTTTCCTGCAAGGGGGAGTGGGCGTGGCCGTGGTGGTCGTGGTGATAATCTGTTTGCTGGGCATCGGAAAAGGTCATCAGGGGAGGCACACCTGGACAAGGAGGACGATCTGAAGGATACCGCCGCCTCGAGTCCCATGAAAGTCAACGCGGAGGTGTTAGGAGAGGATATGGAGCCTGGTGATGGGTGGGACCTCAGTGCTAGGAGGAACCTGGGGTTTGAGAACATGGAGGAGGACCTGGCGACCGCAACAACAACAACTGTGCCAGAGTATATTGATCCTTCAGTACCCCCTTTACCCTCTACGTATGTGAAAAGTAAGGACAGAACGAAACAGAGAAGGACTAACTTATCTGGAAACTCTTTGGCATCATCGGCGGCCTCCCTTGAGGAGGACCGCCGGGCCTAATGTGTATCATAGGCTGGAACGGCCGGGGCCTGGGGCAACCCGCAACCGTTCAAGAACTGGACTGCCTTGTGCGGACCTATAATCCCTGCCTAGTCTTCATTTGTCAAACTAGGCAATCTAAGGAGAGGGTAAAAAATCTACGTTTCCGGATTGGTATGAAGCATTGCTTCCACGTTAAAGGAGATGGTTCGGGGGGAGGGCTGGTCCTCTATTATCAAGAGGATATTGCAGTGGAGTTACTCTCGTTCAGTGCTCGCCACATTGATGTGCATATCAATGGTGGCCCGTTTGCTGCTAAATGGAGAGGGACCTTTGTATATGGAGAACCTCGAGCTTGTGATCGCCATCATATGTGGACGACACTGTGGCAGCTGAAGCCACGCTCTTCTGAACCCTGGCTGATGATGGGGGATTTCAACGAAGCCATGTGGCAGGAGGAGCAGTTCTCAAGGACGAGATGATCGGAACGGCTAATGATGGACTTCAGGGAGGTTCTGTCCCACTGCGATCTGCACGATATAGGGTTCACAGGCACACCTTGGACATATAATAATAAGCAGAAGGGTGATCGCAATGTCAAAGTCCTGCTAGATAGGGCAGTCGCGTCTCCCTCGTGGTCTGCCTGCTTTCCATTGATGCGTCTGAGGCATCTCACTTCGTCTAGATCGGATCATTGTCCCCTTTTATTAGCCGCTGATGTAGTGGATGAATCGAGGCCGACGAGGCCTATTCACCGCTATGAGGTCATGTGGGAAAGGGAGCCTTCGCTTCCTGCTGCTGTTGAGGAGGCCTGGTCCCGTCGAGTCCCTGTGGACGACTTGGGGGACATGGCTATGTCGATGAAAACAATGATGGCCAGTCTGCACAGCTGGAAGACTAAACATTTTAAATCTATTCCAAGGGAGATGGAGAAAAAGAGAAAAGAACTCGAGACCCTTGTTGTGCTATCTGATGCTGAAAGTATCACAAGAAAAGAAATGCTAGCAAGAGAGATGGATGAATTATTATATAGAGAGGAGATTATGTGGCTACAACGATCACGTGTTGCGTGGCTCCGGGAAGGTGATCGTAACACAAAATATTTCCACCGGCGCGCGTCTTGGAGGAGGAAGAAGAACCGTATTTGCAAGCTTAAACGCCCTGATGGTTCTTGGACCATGGATTCCCGTGAGATGGAGTACTTAATGTCAGAGTTCTTCAAGAATATTTATACTCGTGAGGATGATATTGACCCGAGAGTCATTACTGAGTTGCTGCAGCCTTGTGTGGATACGGATGCTAATGAGAGGCTTTGTGCCCCTTTCACTGAGAATGAAATTAGCGATGCATTGTTTCAAATTGGCCCCTTAAGGCGCCTGGGCCTGATGGGTTTCCAGTCCGTTTCCTTCAGCGTAATTGGGACCTATTAAAAGATGATGTGGTGAGGGTGGTCCAGCATTTTTTCACGGCGGGAGTAATGCCAGATGAGGTTAACGACACAGCCATTGTGTTAATCACGAAGAAAAATGATCCGGAAGAGCTTAAGGACTTTCGGCCTATCAGTTTGTGCAATGTGATTTTCAAGGTGGTCTCGAAATGTCTTGTTAATAGACTTCGTCCTCTGTTACAGGATATCATCTCCCCAACGCAGAGTGCTTTTATCCCGGGCCGTCTTATTACGGATAATGCTTTTGTGGCCTTTGAGTGTATTCATGCAATCCAGAATGGTGGTGCGTCGAAGAAGGAATTTTGTGCGTATAAGTTGGATCTGGCCAAGGCTTATGATCGTGTGGATTGGAGGTTCTTGAAAGGGGTTTTAGCGGAATTGGGCTTTCATAGTCAATGGATCCGGTGGGTGATGGCTTGTGTGACCACCGTTCGTTACTCTATTCGCTTTAACGGTCAAAGTTTGGACCCCTTCACCCCGTCTCGCGGCCTCCGCCAAGGTGATCCACTTTATCCATATTTATTTCTCTTTGTGGCTGATGGTCTATCTTGCTTGACTAAAAACGAGGTTGAGGATGGGGCCCTTCAGGAGCTGCACATCTGTCGGCGTGCTCCGGGCGTGTCACATCTTTTATTTGTCGATGACAGTCTACTCTTTTTCAAGGGTTCAGTCAATCAAGCTTATGTGGTTAAATCAGTTCTGGACAAGTATGATAGAGGTACGGGCCAGCTGGTAAGCTTGGGAAAATATTTCATCCTTTATGGCGATAGGTGCTCTTCGGAGGTTCAAACTGAGATAAAGGCGATTCTAAGATATGATACTGAATGCTTTGAAGAAAAATATTTGGGGCTTCCGGTGCCCGAGGGACAAATGAAAAAAGGAAAACTTCGGTCTACCAAGGAGAAATTCGCTAAACGATCCAACGATTGGTGTGAGAAATACATGTCTGGGGCTGCGAAAGAAATCCTAGTGAAAGCGGTGCTGCAATCCTTGCCGACATACGCTATGGGCATCTTCAAATTTCCTGTCGGGTTGCTAGATGATCTGTCCCAAATTGTGAGGAATTTTTAATGGGGTGATAAACATGATCGGCGACGTATGCATTGGATGTCCTGGGAGAAGATGACACGTCCCAAATCACAGGGTGGTATTGGCTTTCGAGATCTTCGTATCTTTAACCAGGCCTTACTTGCTCAGCAAGCGTGGAGGTTGCTCTACGCTCCAGATACTCTGTGTGCTCAGCTGCTCAAAGCCAGGTACTACCCCTCGGCAAACTTACTAGATACCGCCTTCATTCAGAACACGTCGGCTTCGTGGCAGGGATTCATGCATGGAATCGAGTTACTTAAGAGAGGTGTGATTTGGCGCATTGGTTCTGGATCCCAGGTGAGGATTTTCCGCGATAATTGGATTCCCCGACCAAGAGCGTTGGGTGTCATTGCTCGGAGGGGGAACTCGAGAAGAAAATGGGTTAGTGAACTCATCGACCACGACACAAACTCTTGGGATGAAGGAGCGGTCAGATCATGCTGTTCGGTATATGACGCAAATGCTATTCTATCTATCAAACTTCCTACTAGGCAATGTGAAGATTTTGTGGCTTGGTATCCTGAGAGCAATGGTCTTTTCTCTGTTCGGTCGGCGTATCGGTTGGGTATGGAACCTACTTACAATGATCTGTGCAGGGGTCAGTCGAGTTCTGAGCCAGCTGGGGATAGGCGGATATGGGACCTTGTGTGGAAGGCAAAGGTGCCGAACAAAATTCGGGTCTTCGCTTGGAAGGTGGCGACTTCCTCATTGGCTGTTAAAGAGAGCCTTAGTCGGCGTATCCCAACTGTTGATCTAGTCTGCTCTATTTGTGGCCAGGAAGATGAGGATGAGCACCATGCCCTAGTTCGGTGTACTGTAGCGAGAGCCCTGAGAGAAGAGATGCGCCATGTGTGGGCTCTACCTCCAGAAGAAGTAATCCAGGCCTCTGGCTCAGAGTGGCTTCTCACGTTGTTGCATAGGATTTCCACCGTCATGCGATCACGGGTCCTCTTCCTGCTCTGGAGGGTTTGGCATCATCGCAATAACATTGTCCATGGGGACGGTAAGGCCTCGGTTGCCGCATCAGTAACTTTCATTAAGAACTACATGATCTCTTTCTCGGCTGTGGCGGCCACTACTCCTAATACCAAGGGGAAGGAGAACGTTTTTAACGATGATCACTCGGCAGGCCCAGTCACTATACAGTCTACTTGGAGACCACCAGAGGAAGGTTCGGTGAAAATGAATGTGGACGCGGGCTGGGATCCCCATTCCAGGAGGGCTGGCTTAGGTATTATCATCAGGAATCATCTCGGCAGGCCGCTTTTGTCGGAATGGAAATTTATCCCGAATAGTTCTAGTGCTGAAGAGGCCGAGCTCATTGGCCTCCTCGATGGATTAAAGTGCCTGTCTGTCCACTTTGCTGGCCTAGCAACGTTGGAGTCTGATTGCTCACGGGTTGTGCAAACCTTATTTGATCCCGGTGGAGATCGATCAGAATACTGGAGCCTATATCGTCAAGCTAAAGAGATTCTGAGGAATTATGCAGGGATTACTGTTGCCAAAGTGGATCGGTCTAGTAATGGTGCTGCTCATGCCTTGGCTCAATTAGGAAAATCAGGATCTAGTGGTAGTTCTTGGGGATCATCGCCGAGCTGCGTCTCGTCTACGATTGATCGTGATTGTTTGAACATTGTGTAATCTTTGGAGCAGCAAGTTTTTTACGCACTCTTTTCCTTACCAGGGTACCTGAGGGGACTGGAAGGTTTTTAATGAGGCGGCTTGCTGCTCATATCCTTATTAAAGTGTTCTTACTTCAAAAAAAAAAGTTATAATGAACTAATGAATAAAAAATGATTGTAAACATGAAAGAAAGATGGGTATTCCCGTACACCCCTTTTAGAACTTGGAAAAAAGCATATTTTTGTCCAACCTTGTTCATCAATGTTAATTCTGTAAGTTAAATAGTTAGGCCTCTCTGCACTAGAAGTCATCCGACGCTCAAAGTTGCTCAAAGTTACATTTCGCAGCTGCTTTTGATAAGTTTATGAGAAATCACTAAAAAATAAAATCATAGATCCTTACAGCCAGCAAAAAACGTCTACATGAAACCAACCCCGACACCATTTTGATTTCTTTACGCATAAAAAATGTAAGTACAATAAAAGCATGGTTATTCGGCTGAATATACTGTCTTTTACAAATCACAAGCTCATATATGTGTTGTGGAGCTTTTTAGTAAACTGTATTTTAGGTGTCAATATGGAGAAACGATAAAGTTTTTATAATTTAAATGTGTTGATGCAAAAACATATCAAGGTACGCTCAATATCGATATAAAGAAATGGTCTTCCAAATTCTCCAAAATATCAAACAGTTAATCATGATAGAATTTTTTTATTATATAAATGCTTGAGAGGTTCTCGGAATGCTTGCATATCATAGGCGAGTAAGTAAGATCAATTGCATAAAAGGCGTAGGCATCATAGTTGACTCTCTCTCGGGATAATGGAAGTGAGCCGATAGACAAGCGTTGGGCCTATTGGACCTAGGGCTTCATTGTGATGGACAAACATAGTGCTAAGACCAAATATGAAAATAAGCATCGACGCCTTGAGATGATGTGACACACATTTGCAACTAATTCATCACAAAAGACTGACTAAAATGCCCTTCCCAAATAAAATCCATATTTTAATCTACACCATTGATTTAGATTAAAAAATATAAAATTGTATTATGTTTTAATCATACTGAAGCATTCCTCTAATTCACACTATCACAGAAAAGGTGGCACAAGAGAATAAACCTTGGTTAGATGGTTAGGAGGTGCAGCCCTAGTTTTTTACGCTTTGGTGTCTCATAAAGGCAACATTTTCTTTCAGTAGGAGGTTATATTTCCTTCAATGGCGAGATGCCTCTGGTGGCTTCGCCAATCTCAAAACCCGCCAACTCAGTTTTTTAGAGGTACTCATAGGGAAAGGATATCTGTATGTGCGTTTATAGGGGTGAGTGTATATACGCATTTCTGAACGTCTATGTTTGTCCTATGTTTCTAAACAAAATGTGGCACAAATCTTTACCACTCGCTCGATTCATAATAAGTGTCAACGATTTAGTGCAAATTGAACTAAATCGACAATACTTATTATGAATCATAGGGAGTATTAAATTGGGATTGGTGGTGATGGTTAAACATTTTTTGTCCAAGTTGAAGTTCTTGCATTTGGGCCTATCAAAAAATGTGAAATTAAACCGCGCTACCTTGTGGACACATGTTCGGTACTTTTGGAGTTAAGCCCCTAAGTATCCCCTCAACCCTATCCCCTACCAGACCGGGACGAAGCAGAGAGGGATGCGGTCACATTGGGAATGGTACTCGTCGGGGCCGTGTGCGAAGTAGGCATGCCAGAAGCTACAGGGTCGTGGAGCATGGGGGGCTGCAGCAGTGCATGCTAGCCTCTCTGCCCCCCTGCATTTCTGCTATGACTGTATCAAGTAGGTGTTACTCCCAGAATGGTTTGTCGACCTCAACAATCACCCCGTGTGCTACCCATGCATTTGCTCGCCGGCTCCTAAACGATTCATTTCTACCTCTAGGAGCACCGTGACCGCCGAATGGTTTGTCAGCCTCCAGGAGAACCTCACACCACCAGCAATTCCTCCCTGGTGCTTGCAGTTCCTTGCCGACCGGATCTTCCCCGACCTACAGCCGCACTCTCTCATATCTGTCTGGCTGTCACTCTAGCTGATGCACGAATCACGAACCAACACTGACTGATTCACCCCTCCGAAATGCTCAATGCATCTCTCTCTCTGAAATGGATCGTATGGGCACCTAGAGGGGGGGTGAATAGGTGCTACTCAATTTTTTAATTCTTTTTCAATTTTAGTCTTGACATAAAGTAAATTCTCTAGATATGCAACTACGAGAATTTCCCTATATGCAACCCTAGCTACTAAGCACGTAAAGACAGGAGCGAGGAAACCATAGTGGAGCACGCGGAGGCACAGGGATTTGTTTTACCGCAGTTCCTTCCTTGTTAAGGGAAGTACATCTGCGTTGGAGGGGTGGGCGGTTCTAAGACCACCACGCCACAATAGGCCTCACCCTATTCTCCGATGGATCTCGCCACGAAAGGCCTGATCCACCTTCTCCACTATTGGTACCCTTCGAGGCGGGAATCGGTACCTTTACAACTCTACCGGGGCACACACTCACAACTGAATTGGGGGCTCCCGTAATGACAACAAGTTGTCACAAGAACAAGGATTATCAATATAATCAAAAGCAAGGATCTAGATATTTGCAAGAAATACTAGATCGAGGATTCTCCAAACGAATGGAGAGGAGATGAAGCGCTTGATTGCAGTTGTTGAAGATCGAGTCCTCCTCCTTCTATTCCCCAAGGGATGGGGCCTTTGGGTGGATCTTGGTGGATCTCTCTTGGATGAAGGTTGCAGATCAGATCTTGACTTTTTTGAATGAACCAAGAGTTCTGGCAGGAGGGGAAGGCAGGCTTAAATATCCCATGTCTAGATCTGGCCGTTGAAGAAGTTTGGGGGCGGATTATCCGCCTCCACTAGGGACGGATTATCCGCCCTGGGGAAAAACTCCGCCCCCAGGATGGAAACTTCGAGGGAAAATCCGCCCCCATACAGAGAGCGACGCAGGTCCAGACTTGGTGAAATTCCTCGAGGGGCGGATTATCTGCCCCTCTTAAGGGGCGGACTATCTGGCCTAGGGGAAAACTCCGCCCCCGATCCAGAGAGCCCGGGGGAAAATCCGCCCCCATACAGAGAGCGACGCAGATCCAAACTTGGTGAAATTTCTCGAGGGGCGGATTATCCGCCCTCCCCAAGGGGCGGACTATCCGGCCATGCCGGAAAATCCGGTCGATTCTCCGCCCCCTCTCTGGGGGTTGCGCCCTTCTGGGTATGGGGTGGGGCTGATTATCCGCCCCCCAAAAGAAGTTTCCTTTTCCTTTTTCAATGTAAAGATATGCAACACTTTAACACACATTAAATAATCCTTTATATTGTTATCTAACACACAAAACACTAGGGATTATGAAATGTTTTTTCAATCTCCCCCTTTTTGGTGTTAGATGACAATACCAGGATTTGCAATGAAACCTACTAACGACATCTTTAAAACAATGAAAGAGGTTCCCCCTAGATGTGTGCATATTTAAAATTTGCATTTGAATACAAATGCACACACTAGAGAGTACGCAACTTTCATAGCAAAGACAATTAAAACAAGGTGAGTTAGGAAACAAGGGCATACCACTGGGATGTGAACATAGCCAAAGTAAATAATGAGATTATCAGGCTCCAAGAACATCCCACAATATTGATGCATACACTAGATAATCCCATGATTCCATATGTCATCAAATAGAATACCAGACACCATAGATAAATCCAAAATTCCATATGAGTAGATCCACAATATAAATCCAGATTTCCAGAGGTCCATACAGAGTAAAACATGACAGAGTCTTGCATAAACCAAGCACAAATAACAAATAAGTTCACGCTAAAAAAGGTCACAAGCAAGCAAATAAACGACTGAAAAAGAGATAAGTGCTTGCGCCCGACCCATGCAAATCCGCGAGACCTAATAGAACTACTTCTCCCCCTTTGGCATCGAAACACCAAAAAGGAAGAAGAGCGATGCTAACATCCCAGAAGATCACGCCTCCTCATCCTCATCATAGTCATCCCCGTCCCCTTCCTCTTCATCATACTCATCATCATCGTCATCAGCTGGAGGAGTAGGTGCCCTCGAAGGTGGAGGAAACAGGCAACTCTCGAGCTCTCCATAGTTAATCCCTGAAGTGTTCCACTAAGCATATGGTTCCGGAGCAGTAGGAGGAGGTGGCTTGCCAGTGGCACCGGACACGTGATGTAGAATGAGCTGCTGAGTGTGTGCCATCTCATGGCTCCTCCGGTATTCCTCATACTGGCCCTTGTGAGTATCTATGCCCATGCAAAGGATGTTCCGCTGGAGCCAATTGAGCTGCTTGACCTCGCGTGCCATTGGGGACACCGCGGAACGACGACCACTAGACCTTGCATCACGCATGAAGGACTCAGGAGCAGTGGAAAGGTGATGGGTCTTCTGAGCCTTGTTGTAGATTTTCTTGGGCTTGTGAACACCATCCAAAGCAGCGCCAAAGTCCTCAAGGGGCAACATATTCTTGATGAGCATCATAATGAAAGGGGCATATGGGATGGAGAGCCTGTTGATCATAGCATCCGTCATCTCATGATATATATAGTCCATGACATCCAGTTTATAACCTGTAGATGAACCATAATTGGTGGCACACTCGTGAGCAAATGCGAGGAGAGGAACCAGGTGACTGTGGATCTTGTCATTCTTGCCCCCACTAGGAGATATGCTTTCCCTAAATATTCCAACAAGGGAGGCATACAAAGGAGATAGTCCAGCGAAAGTACCAGCAATGCCATCAGATGTCAGGTATGGAGTGAGCACAGTGTCCTTGGATGTTCTGAGTGGAGAAATGATGCGGTGGCCAGAAGGAGTGTCACGGCCATGGAAAGCATACCCAAGAACCTGCCCAAAAATGTGGAAGTCCGACTAAATCATTGTTGTCCCGGTCATCCACTTCATAGTGCGGCGCTCATCACCGCAAATCACAAGTGTCGAGAAAAACCGCCTCACCACCGAGGAATCATAGTTGCATTGGAGAGTCATAAGGTGGTGAAGCCCCATCTTGTTAGTCACATCCAAAGCTTCACGGAGTCTTGCCTTGGATTGGGCCTCAGTCATATTGATGGGATGCATGGGGCGAAGCTTGAGAGTAGCATACACATCATCATGAATAGCCCGAAAGTGTGCATTCCAAAACATAGAGTCCTCTAGAGGACCATCACTATCAGCATCATCATAGTGATACGTTGGAAACGTATCTATAATTTTTGATGCTCCATGCGTGTTTAGTATCTACTTTGCTTTACTTGTCTACACTTTGAGGTGGTTTTTACATGTTTTCTGGTACTAACCTATTAACAAGTTGCAACAGTCCCAGATGTCTGTTTTCTGTTTTTTTGGTTTCAGAAAAGTTAGTAAAGAAATATTCTCGGAATTGTACAGGACGAAGGACAAAGTCAATAACTTTCCGTGGGGAACAAGAAGTCTAGAGGAGATCCCGAGGAGCCGGCCAGAGGGGCCAGACCCCCCTAGACGCGGGTGGGCCCTAGCCCGTGCCTAGCTAGGGTTTGGCCGCCCTGGCGGCCGCCTCGGTCTCCCCCTTCGCCTATAAGAAGCCCTCGATGTAGAAACTCTCAGTACCCAATCAATATTCCATGAAACCGTCTGTAGCCACCGCCACCATCGTCCCTAGATCGGGGGGATCTGAAGCTCTTCCTGGCACCCTGCCGGAGGGGAGATCATGCCGGAGGCCTTCTCTCCGGTATGATTTGTGAGTAGTTCCACCTTGGACTATGGGTCCATGTAGTAGCTAGATGGTTGTGTCTCCTCCTTTGTGCTTTCATGTATAGATCTTGTGACCTCCGTTCATGATCAAGATCTAATCTATTTGTAATCATGCATGTTGTGTTTGCGAGGATCCGATGGATATTGAGATTATTATGTTGGTTTGATTAATGGTTCTATCTTTATGATTCTATCATGTCTGTGTTGTTTGTGATCTTGCATGCTCTCTGTTGCTAGTGGTTATCTTGGCCAAGTAGTTGCTAGTGACTCCAAGAGGGAGTATTTATGCTCGATAGTGGGTTCATGCCTCTAGTTTCCAAGGGAAGTGACAATAATATCTTCGGTTGTAGATGTGTTGTTGCTACTAGGGAGAAAACAACGGTCTCTTGTTCATGGAACATGTGGACTGTTTACCTTACACACTTTGCTTAAAGCAGTTGTCTGTTGCTTGCAACTTAATACTGGAGGGGTTCGGATGATAACCTGAAGGTGGACTTCTAGTCATAGATGCAGTTGGATTACGGTATATGTATATTGTTGTATTGCCCAATCAACCTCATAGGATCTTTCTGGCTAGTAATTGCATTGTTATGCCTTGCTCAGTTCCTGTCAATTGCCTCGCTGTAATTTGTTTACCCTTCATGTCATGTTGTTTATCTAAGGAGAGCACCTCTAGTGAACTATGGAACCCGGTCCAATCTTTACCATTGGTACATCTTCCACTGTTACTTGTTTACTTGATGCAAACCATTACCTTCCACACCATACGTTTACTCATTTGTTATAGCAAACCGGTGAGCTTGACAACCTCACTGATTCGTTGGGACAGAATCTTGAGTTTGTGTTGTGCAGGTATCCACGTTGCTTCCAACACCTGTGTGACGTTTCCTTCCTCCTTCTGGTTCGATAACCTCGGTTTCTACTGAGGGAAATCTTGCTGTTGTACTCTTCATACCTTGCTCTTGGGGTTTCCAACGAAGCACTCTTCCTCCCTGTTGAGTGTAGCATCACATAGTAATCAGTTTGGCGAATAGAGGAATACTGAATGCTGTCCATAGCCTTATAGTTGGGTTGCGACTGTTTGCCCTTGCGAGATGCAGTCCTCTTGGTTTTCTTTGCTACCTCTGCCATCCGTCCAGCCTCTCTTGCTGCTCTGCGAACCTCTGTTTCATCAATAAACATCCCTTCTGGAGTGGGCCTGAGATAACGGGCACGGGGAGGACGAGTGAAGGTCTTAGTAGCCTTGGAACCACCTGTGAAAAGCATGGGAGGGATAGCATGGAGATAAGCACACACACAAGTCCAGGAGAAATGTTAGAAATAGTAGAAAAGCAATCCATGAGCCAAGGATGTGCATTGTGGAAATCAGAACCAAACCAGACCAGTTTTTAATCTCCAGGCCGGATTATCCAGCCCTGGCAAGGGCGGATAATCTGCCCCCCGCAGAAAAATTCTGGAATGGCCCAGATTTACCAAGGCAAAACAGATTGGTTGCAATACTACTGATTCTAACAAGCAAGGGAAACACATAGTATCTTCTACAACGAGATTTCCACCAAGAATAATGAATCCCATACAAAAGGAGAGAGATGAGGGAGTTACGCTCACTCATTGGAGGAAAATCGCGAAGAAGAAGATACCCGGAGGCGAGGGGAAGAAGATCCGGGGAGGGTCCGGAGAATCTGGTGGTCAAATCGACTCTGGGGAGGGTCGGATGCTCCGGCGGCGGCTGGGGGCAGAGATAGGGTTGGGGGAGGGCTGGCTGCTCTGTTTGAGGCTAGCCTCCCCGACCCAGCCCTTTAGAGGCAGAAATCGCCCGGGGCGGATAGTCCGCCCCCCCCTCTGAATTTTCTGTAAAGAACAGATTCAGGCCGGAGCACCCTTGCAAAACCCCTTGATGGTGTATAGAGGACTTGTGTGCAAGAATAGATGGTTCAAGGGGGGGGAAATGCTTGGGTTTAGAGCAACAAACTGTGATGGTACTACACACCCAAAGTTGCAAGAACAAATCAAACAAAAGCCAAAGTTGGGTGTGTTTTCCGTAAGAACAAAAGATATGCAAGAAAATCCAAAGAGAGCCATTAGAAATCAACTCTTCTCAAGGAAGAGGGCAGTGGCCGAAGCCACCATGTTGGAGCGCATGGCATGACACCGCGGAGATGTATCTTGAGTTCAAAACCAATGCTCATCAATAACCCACATATCACAAAATGATATTAAGGGAAATGATTTGTATTGCTTTCGGCATTATGGGGGGAGGGTTAGCCCAATCAATTAGGAACACACTCCCCCTATGTCTATGCCCGCATCTAGACCAAATACATGAATAAGAGCAAGTGAGTGTGCAAGGGTAGTCAAGCCAAGCTCCTTGAATCTATGATATTTAGCTCATTCCTCAAATAACAAAATCTTGCTTCATCAAGAGGCTTCGTGAAAATATCAGCAAGTTGGTTCTTCGTGCTCACAAACGATAGTGCAATATCGCCACGAGCAACATGATCCCGAATGAAATGATTGCGAATCTCAATATGTTTTGTTCTTGTATGCTGCACCGGATTTTAAGCAATTTTGATAGCACTTTCATTGTCACATAAAAGAGGCACTTTGTCACAATTGACACCATATTCCTTTAAATTTTGCCTCATCCATAATAACTGTGTACAAGCACTTGCAACAGCAATATATTTAGCTTCGGCGGTTGAGAGTGATATGCAATTTTGTTTCTTTGAAGACCAACACACTAGAGACCTGCCCAAAAAATTGACATGCACCAGAAGTTGATTTTCGATCATCTTTGTCACCAGCCCAATCTGAATCAGTGTAACCACATAGAGAGAAACTTGAACCTTTGGGATACCATAAACCAAAATTTGGGAATGAGCCAAATATCTGAAGATTCGTTTGACCGCCACTAAGTGGCTTTCTTTAGGAGCGGCTTGGTACCTTTCACATACTCCTACACTTAACACGATATCGGTCCTAGATGTGCAAAGGTAAAGGAGAGAGCCGATCATGGATCGGTATACCTTTTGGTCCACGTATTTACCCTTGGGATTAAGCTCAAGATGACCTTTGTTTGCATTGGAGTAGCAACGCCATTGAGATCCGTCATCTTGAACCTCTTGAGCATGTCTTGGATGTACTTAGCTTGATTAATAAAAGTTCCCTCTCTAAGTTGTTTGATCTCGAAACCAAGAAAGAACCTCAATTCTCCCATCATAAACATCTCAAACCTGTCAGTCATAAGCTTTGAAAATTCATCGTTAATAGCTTGGTTAGTTGAGCCAAAAATAATGTTGTCTACATATAGTTGGCATACAAAAAGCTCCCCATTAACCTTCTTAGTAAAAAGAGTGGGATCTATTTGCCCAACTTAGAATCCACGGTCTAACAAAAGCTCTTTAAGGTGCTCATACCACGCACGTGGGGCTTGTTTAAGGCCATAGAGCGCCTTATCGAGTTTGTAGACATGGTTCAAAAATTTGGGATCCTCAAAACCCGGGGGTTGCTTGACGTATACCAACTCATGTAGTGGACCATTAAGAAACGCACTCTTAACATCCATTTGCTGTAATTTAAAATTATGATGAGCGGCATAGGCAAGAAGGATACGGATGGACTCAAGACGAGCCACAAGAGCATAAGTCTCGCCAAAATCAATTCCTTACACTTGAGAGAATCATTGAGCCATGAGTCTTGCTTTATTCCTCACAACAATGCCATTTTCATATTGTTTGTTCTTGAAAATCCACTTGGTGCCGATAACATTGCGGTATTCTTTGGGTTTCTCTATGATCTTCCAGACTTTGTTGCGCTCGAAGTTATTTAATTCCTCATGCATTGCAACCACCCAATCGGGATCTTCAAGAGCATCAAAGACCTTCTTTGGTTCAACCATAGAAATGTGAGCTTGATGATCACAGAAGCTTGCAAGTTCTCTTCTAGTAGACACCCTTCTTCATAGATCACTGACAACCTTGTCAAGAGTGTGACCCCTTAGCTCAAGGTTCCGATCAGCACGAGCCTTGCGACGAGCCTCAATGTCCTTATTGATTCTAGAAGGAGTTGATTCAGCATTTGTATCCTTGTCTTGTCCACTACCTTGCCCTTGATCTTGATCTGAGTTGACAACAGGAGCTTGCTGTTGAACATGTTCTTCAGGGCCGGATAATCCGCCCCTTGGTGGGGCTGGACTATCCGGCCTAGGAGATGTGGCTGCAACTTCCTCTTCCTGTGAATGCCTGACAGAGCTGGGAGATCCAGGGCCGGATAATCCGTCCCCGGGGCCGGAGAATCCGGCCTGGAGTTTTCTTGGTTGTTTTGTTCTCCTTCTGATCCCCTGGGACGTGTTGGAGTGCCAGGGGAGGACTGTCCGCCCATTGGAGGGGGCAGATAGTCTGGCCTGGGACTATCATTTTGCCTAGAAGATTGACGATCTTCAGCAGGTTGCGGTGTTGGTGCAGAGTTTTCTCCAGCAGTAGGGGCTTGTTGATCTTGTGTAGATGAGGGCTCCACTTGAATGGAGCATTGTCCTTCCCGATCCGCCACAAGGGGTTCCTCAATGGGGCGGAAAAATCCCACGCCCATTCTTCTTATGGCATCTTGGGGTATTTCAACATCTGCATCACAAACATCAACTTGCCCCACATGGGAGCCGTCATTTTCATCGAACTCCACACTACAAGATTCTACAATAGTCCCGGTGAGCTTGTTGTAGATTCTATAAGTGTGGGATTCGGCACCGTAACCAACAAAAATACCTTCTAAAGCCTTGGACTCAAATTTAGACAAGAGGACACCTTTAATAATAAAGAAACACTTACAACCGAATACCCTGAAGTATGAGATGTTGGGCTTGTTACCGGTAAGTATTTCGTACGGAGTCTTGTCCAAGATTTTTCGAAGGTAGAGCCGGTTAGATGAGTGACAAGCGGTGGATATGGCTTCAGCCCAAAAGTTGTAAGGAGACTTGAATTCAGCCAACATTGATCTTGCCATATCCATCAAAGTGCGGTTCTTCCTCTCGGCTACACCATTTTGTTGAGGGGTGTACGCAGCGGAATATTGATGTCTTATCCCCTCTTCACTTAGAAACTCATTCAAAGTGTAGTTCTTGAATTCGGAGTCATTGTCACTTCTTATTGCCAATATAGGAACATTGTGTGGACATTAAACTTCATTGGCAAAGTCACTGACCATTTGTTGGGTCTCACTCTTTAGCTTGAAGAAATAGACCCACATATATCTTGAGTAATCATCGACAATGACCAAGCAATACTTCTTCCCACCGAGACTGGCATGAGATGGAGGACCAAATAAGTCCACATGAAGTAATTCCAAGATTCTCTTTGAAGACACAATAGTCTTCCTCTCGTGGGGAGAGTCATGCATTTTGCCTTCAACACAAGCCCTGCAAACACGATATTTGGCAAAAGAGACATTGTCTTTTAGTCCAAGGATGTGGCCACCCTTGTGGAGACTTTGCAAAGTTCTCATGTTGACATGGGCTAAACGACGATGCCATAGCCAGCCCACGTCGGCCTTTCCGAATAGGCACATCGGACCCGAAGTGGTTTTCCCCGAAAAGTCCACCACATACATGTCATTTTCGACGTACCCAACAAAAGCGATCTTTAGAGACTTGCTCCACAAGAGTACCACCAAATCATCATCAATGAAAACAGCAAAACCCATCTTGCCAAGGGCACGAACAGAAAGAAGGTTGTAATCGAGGGTCTCAACAAGCATGACGTCCACGAGGGAGATATCGTGGGCAACCACAACCTTGCCAAGACCAAATACCTGAGATTTAGACTTATCACCATAGGAGACTGTAATATTATCATGATTGGGACGCATCTCCGTGATGATCTCCCTGCTTCCGGTCATATGACTAGTGCATCCACTATCCAGCACCCATTTCGACCCACCGGAAGCATAGCCCTACAAGAGAATTACTTCTTGGTTTTAGGTACCCATTTTTCAGTGAGTCCTCTCATGTTAGTAACAAGGGTCTTTGGAACCCAAATAGACCAAGCAACATATTCATCAAAAGGACCAACATAATAAGCATAAACATCACCATAATAATCACAAAAGAGTTCATAATTTGGATTGTGAGACCCTACAAAACCAATATTGTTAGTTTTGTCTTTTGTGACATTCTTCTCAGCGGTGCTTGTCTTTGATTGTACATTCTTGGTCTTCTTCTTCTTGTTCTTCTTCTTCCTATACTTGGTGACATACCCAAGACCCTCTTTACCCAGATTTGATCTTTGCTTGCCAAGCACCTCATCAAGAACTCCCTTGTCTTCGGGAGTAGTGTCATTGACAAGCCCTTCTTCCACACAAGCATTTTATTTGTGACCATATGTTGATTTAGATGTGCTAGGAACATCATACTTGGTCAATCGAGTTTGGAGCAGATCATGTGACTCATTGAGAGTGGAGAATTCACTTTTCAACGCCTTCTGAGCGATGTCAAGTTTCTCCAATTCCTCGGAGAGTCTAGCATGAGCAGCCCCAAAGTCAATCTTTTCCTTCTTTAACTTCTTTGCTTTGGCAACTGCATTGTCACGTTCCTTAACAAGATTTGCCACCATTTCTTCATGTGAATCTTCAATGGACACAAGCCTCTCTTCAAGAGAAGCCTGAGCCTCTTCTTCCTCTTCTAGAGCATTCTTTAAGGATGCAATGGAAAATTGCATCCTCCCTTTCAATTCTGCCCTTTTCTTCGAGGAACACTTCATTTTGGGCCAGCTGGTCCATAAGAGACTCAAAATGTATTTTGTGCTCACCTTGCAAGTTAGTAAAGAAATAGTCCAAAGCAATAATCTCTTTTTTAACCTTAAGACTAGTAGGATCATCCATGTCAATCATAGCCTTAGGAAAAGAAGAGTTAGAAGTAGTTACCTCGGAACCTCTTGCCATGAGGCAAGTAGCATTCTTGTTGATGACGTTTTCGTTTGGGGAGTCAAAGAGTGATGTTGGTGTAGATGTGATGACTATAGCAGCCACCTCTCGAGAGCTACCATCCTCGTCCTCATCTTCACTTCCCGAAGAATATTCTTCTTGAGCCACTAGAACAATCTTTGGTTGCTTCTTGAAGGGAGCATTCTTCTTTACAAACTGTTTCTTGCGTGGAGCCTTTGACTTTTCCTTGAGAATAAGTCTTCCTCCATTATCTTCCCTACTTTGATATGGACACTAAGCTACAAAGTGCAGCCGGTCTCCACAGTTGAAACATGTTCTTAGCTTGGGACCATTTTCCTTTCTTCCATAAGCTCCACTCTTGCGTTCTAGTTCAGATTTAGCCTTGGCTGGGTCCTTCCAAAAGTTTCTAGCATAGAAGGTCATGTATTGTCCATGGATTCTTTTTACATCCTTGGGACAGTCCATATCTTCTATGTCATCTTCATCATGATCAATCACACTAGTCTTCAAGGCCACGTTGACCCCCTTTTGCATTCCCATAGCTCGAGCACAAGCATCTTCGGCATTCTTGGCAGCCACTTTGAAAGCGGCCATTTCTTGCATTATCTCATTGGATGTCATAAGGTGGTAGTTTCCTTGGAGACTTTTCAAATCTGTGGGCTCAAATGGCATAAGAGCACTGACATACTTGCGCTTGATCCATGCATCATCAACATGAGAGGCACCATGATTCCTGAAAGTGGTGGCTATTGACTTGAGCCTCCTATACATGTCCTCGTGGTTTTATCCACCCAACATATAAAATCCTTCAGCTTCATTGCTCAAAGTATCATATCTATTCCTTCTCATACTTTCATTTCCGATGAAGAGCTCAGTGAGGGCATCCCAAGCTTCCTTAGCTATACTAAGATGTTGAATGTGTGGCATGTCTTTGTCACCCACACCAAGATGGATCATGTGTAGAGTTGTAGCGTTGAGTTGACTATCAACAACCTCTCTTCTTGTTTGGTTGTTGGGATCTCCAACATGAAGAACATTCTCAATAATTTTCCACAACTCAATGGAGGAGCTGCACACATAAGACTTCATCAAAAATTGCCATTGAATGAAAGTAGATGCTAAAAGTTTGGGTGGATCACCCCTATTATGTATATGTGGGTGTGGGATAGGTGGATTAGGAGAATACACATGGGAAACCTCATTGTGTCCTTCCTTACCACTATCCTTTTTTCGAGGCGGAGCTCTTGCTAGTGCCATCACCAACCACTTCGTTATCTTTGGAATCGGTTTTACCCGTTTCCTTGGATTGCAGAGTGGTAGCCTCCGAAGCAGATGGAGGTGATGCTGCGGATGTGGAGAGACGCAATATCAATTGACGCATCTCTTCCATCTTCGCCTCCATTGAACTAACCAAGGTTGTTTCCAACATCTTGAGATCGTTCATGGTGACTACCTCCGGAGCATCACTCCCATCTCCCTTGGAACCCATACTTCTCTTAGGCGGTTAAGCCCGAATTAAGCGTCGGGGCTCTAATACCTATTGAAATGGATCGTATGGGCACCTAGAGGGGGGATGAATAGGTGCTACTCAAATTTTTTAATTCTTTTTCAATTTTAGGCTTGGCATAAAGTAAATTCTCTAGATATGCAATTACGAGAATTTCCCTATATGTAACCCTAGCTACTAAGCACGTAAAGAGAGGAGCAAGGAAACCGTAGTGGAGCACGCGGAGACACAGGGATTTGTTTTACCGCAGTTCCTTCCTTGTTAAGGAAAGTACATCTGCGTTGGAGGGGTTGGCGGTTCTAAGACCACCACGCCACAATAGGCCTCACCCTATTCTCCGATGGATCTCGCCACGAAAGGCCTGATTCACCTTCTCCACTATTGGTACCCTTCGAGGTGGGAGCCGATGCCTTTACAACTCTACCGGGGCACACACCCACAACTGAATTGGGGGCTCCCGTAATGACAACAAGATGTCACAAGAACAAGGATTGTCAATATAATCAAAAGCAAGGATCTAGATATTTGCAAGAAATACTAGATCAGGGATTCTCCAAACGAATGGAGAGGAGATGAAGCGCTTGATTGCAGTTGTTGAAGATCGAGTCCTCCTTCTTCGATTCCCCAAGGGACGGGGCCTTTGGGTGGATCTTGGTGCAGCTCTCTTGGATGAAGGTTGCAGATCAGATCTTGACTTTTTCGAATGAACCAAGAGTTCTGGCAGGAGGGGGAAGGCAGGCTTAAATACCCCCTGTCTAGATCTGGCCGTTGAAGAAGTTTGGGGCGGATTAATCCGCCCTGGGGAAAAACTCCGCCCCAGGACAAAAACTCCGGGGGAAAATCCGCCCCCCATACAGAGAGCGACGCAGGTCCAGACTTGGTGAAATTCCTCGAGGGGCGGATTATCCGCCCCCCCTAAAGGAGCGGACTATCCGGCCTAGGGGAAAACTCCGCCCCCGAGCCGGAGAGTCCAGGGGAAAATCCGTCCCCCATACAGAGAGCGACGCAGATCCAGACTTGGTGAAATTCCTCGAGGGGCGGATTATCTGCCCCTCCAAGGGGCGGACTATCCGGCCATGCCAGAAAATACGGCCGATTCTCCGCCCCCTCTCTGGGGGTTGCGCCCTTATGGGTATGGGGTGGGGCGGATTATCCGCCCCCCAAAAGAAGTTTCCTTTTCCTTTTTCAATATAAAGATCTGCAGCACTTCAACACACATAAAATAATCCTTGATATTGTTATCTAACACACAAAACACTAGGGATTATGAAATGTTCTTTCACTCTCTCTCTCTCTGATGTAGCACAACCGGATGCAACATCATATTTCTGTAATGGAATTGATCACCGTATGTTTGATGATCATGTACTGTAAATTTCTCACCATTCTGTACATACACATGTATCATACCAATTGTAGTCGACTTCTCTTCTGTTTTTTCCCTTATTATGTTATCTCTTTTAAGGCAGAATGTTGCATTTGGTAGGTTAATTTTAGTGCAATAATTCATTGTTAAATGTTCTATTTGGTAGGTCAATTTTAGTGCATGATTCGTGGTTTAATGGTGTTGCTTAGCTGTAACTGAGGATTAGTAAGGTTATGTGAGGGTAGATATTTGTGTGGATTTATTTTCCTAGCAAGAGTAGATATAGCAACTGATAAGAATAAATTCAAGGTTATGCAAAAAAATGATGCGCATATGATGGTTTGATGCACTATATGAGATTATTATTTGGTAATCGTGTCAAGGCATGATGATTATGTTTTATGCAAAAATCATGTTATCCACTTGGTTGTTAATTACTAATTCGTGTTGCAGTCTGGTTTTCGGATATACATAAATTAAATTTTGTGCTATGGATTTTCTTTTCACAAGGTTAGATTGATGACGGAAAAGAGAAAAGAGCCAGAGTATAGCCGCAGTTAAAGATCTGAGGAAAGAAACAGGTTGTTAAGTTGTGCAAATCGTTGCACATGCTAATTGGGACTTGAGAACATGTCACTTATTTGATGAGGGGGTTACTTCTCAGATATTGTGGAAATGATTACTTAAAAGTTTTAGTGTTTGTCAATCAATATTCTCATTTAGATGGAGAGTTAGCTTCCATAAGCATTCTCATGATGGGTTTTATCATATGTGCAAGGATCTTTGTTACTCATAATATCTGAAATGTTAGGTAATAAGTTAGCCTGCTAAATTTCTTGTGTTGAGAATGATTTCCAGTAGAAAGTTTGCTTGAATCATTTTGTTTTTTGCGTGCAACAACTAAAAGAACCATGTCTTATAGTAAAACATTGAATGTCTAACCTTTGGAAATACAATTATTATTGTTTGTATTCTGTCATTATTTTTTATTTGGTCAATCTAGGAGTGAACTTCTTAATTTTTTCAGGTTTATCACCGATGAAAACTAGTTGAGAAATATTAGCCAATGCTTGGACCATGAAGTACACAACAAGAATACACCAGAGGACATGAAGATTGCTTTGCAAGGTTAGCAAGGCTGAAGTGGCTAATGATGAGAATGAGAAGAATTATTGGAAAGATTACGACCAACCGTGGAGGGGATACTGAAAAACAGACCAAGGAATCTGGTTATGGCACCCCGACGTTTTACTCACCGAACATGTATTTGAAAAGAGGGCCATAGTTTGTCTAGTAGAACACTTATTGTGTGGTGATTTTTTTGAGTTATATATTTTTTCTATTGTGACTTGGATGTTGCTTTTGTACATAGTGAGATATTATTCTCTATAAAGGCATAAGATGTTACATATTTGGAGTACACGGTTTCATACTTTTTGGTGAGAAAAATTCTGGATAATCATGTGTTCTTGGTTTGTTGCTAATGTGTTCGGAACACAACTAATGTATATCTTTACTGAATTCGGTTGCAGTACATGGGCCCCCCTGTGTGTTATACTAGCCATCAATGATCAAGGCTCACAGCTTACCGTATCTTCAAGTCTTTCTTCTGAATTCCTAAGGCGGTACCCATAATATTATAATTAGGAAGATTTTCACCTATATTAGTTGTATCGCATGGTATAAAATGATTTTCACTTTGATAGAGAGCATAACGAACTGGTCTAGTTTATATGGTGAATATCCTATGTTGTACATTTTGATTATTTCCACATGATATCCTCATGTTAACTATAAATATGCAACGTGCGAAAAAGCTTTGGGTTAAAGATGGGGATAGAAATACTACTTTCTTCCACATAGCTATTGCAAAAAAGAGAAGGAGGAATATGATCCTGTCCATAAAGGATGAACAATATGTAACTCATTACATGCCAGATCAGATTGCAAATACTTTTGTTTCTTATTTTAGATCTATCTTCACCTCCTCCAATAATAATGAGATTCAAGACTTTACCCATACAACCCAACCTATTCCTAATGAGCCCACTTACTCCATTCCTAAAAAGGAAGAAATCTGGGAAGTGCTAAATGACATGAAGCGAAATGCTTCCCCAGGGCCTGATGTAACACCACCGGTCACTCCGGACCGACGACTGTCACTTCTGGCAGCTCAATAGGATCTCTAGACTAACCCCACAGACCAACACTAGTCTTTTCTGCGCACTTTGTCCTCACTCGTGCGCACCCGGTACCCACTTCCCGGTTGGTCACCCATCCTAGAATTGCTCTAGGCCAAGCACGTTTAACCTTAGAGTCCTTTTCGAATGAGCTTCCGGAAAAGAAGTTGCAACTTGTTGGTATGGGTTTCCTATTAATCCTATTGAGCCATGCGCCAGGGTCTCACATACACCCACCCTTAGAAGATCGACGTCCTCGTCGATCAACCACAAGTAAGGAACGTCCCCTCTTGGCACATGTCTGTGCGTCTAGTGCCGACACATTGTCATGTCGTGTCCAGTCCGGGCCACACGCGCCATGCTACACATGTCCGCCACTGACCCGCACACGCCCATGTAACCACGAGGGCCGGCTCTGATACCAATTGTAACACCCCCGGTCACTCCGGACCGACGGATGTCACTTCTGGCAGCTCAATAGGATCTCTAGACTAACCCCACAGATCAACACCAGTCTTTTCTGTGCACTTTGTCCTCACTCATGCGCACCCGGTACCCACTTCCCGGTTGGTCACCCATCCTACAATTGCTCTAGGCCAAGCACGCTTAACCTTAGAGTTCTTTTCGAATGAGCTTTCAGAAAAGAAGTTGCAACTTGTTGGTATGGGTTTCCTATCAATCCTATTGAGCCATGCGCCAGGGTCTCACACCTGACGGTTTTAATGTAGAGTTTTACCTTGCCACTTGGGATTGGATTGGGAATGATGTTACTAGCATGGTTAGGAACTTCTTTGTCACAGCCACTCTGCCTCAACATATCAGTGACACCAATATTGCTCTCATTCCTAAAAAACTTATTCCTACTGTCCCTACTAACTACAGACCCATCAGCCTGTGCAATGTGGTTTATAAAATCATCTCCAAATGTATTGCTAACAGACTTAAGCCTCACCTCCCTGACCATATTCACCCATCTCAACAAGCTGAGAATTAGTGACAACATTATCATAGCTCAGGAAATTACCCACTCTTTCAATCTGTCTAACTGGAATTCTAAGACTTTCATGCTAAAAATTGACCTTGCAAAAACCTTTGATAGGATAGAATGGAGTTTCATCTGTAAAGCCCTGGCCCGAAAAGGTTTGCATGGTCACTTCATTAAGATGGTCCATGCCTGCATCTCCTCTCCAGTCTTCTCTATTATTATCAATGGCCAAACCTATGCAAAATTTATCAGCTTCAGAGGCATAAGACAAGGGTGTCCCTTATCCCCTTATTTGTTTATTCTTGGCATCAATGAGCTATCCATCATGCTATTAGAGGCTTTGGCTGAAGCAAATCTTACAGGAATCTCTCTGGGACCCCACTGTCCCCCAATTCATTCCCTACTTTTTGCTGACGATCTTCTAGTTTGTGGGACTGCAACAACTCAAGAAGCACAGGTAATTAAAAACATCCTTCTAGATTTCTGTATTGCTTCTGGACAAACTCCCAACTGGTCTAAATCTGGCATAATTTTTAGCAAAAAGGTGGACCCAACTACTGTAAGTAATATTACCCAGATCTTTCCTGTTCCCACCATTGATGAAACTTTACCCATCTGGGTCACCCTCTCATCTTGCCTGGCAGAAATAGAAGTGAGTCCTACAACTTCATTATCCAGAAATTCAAATCCAAACTATCCACTTATAAGGCAAGTTCTCTATCTCATGCTGCCAGGTTAGAGCTAATCAAATCTGTTTTATCCTTGATTCATGTCTATTATATGTCTAATCTCCTTTTTTCCAAAAAGCTCCTCAAAAATCTTCAGGCTATTATGAGAGTTTTCTGGTGGACTGGCTCTTCCTCTGAGCCCAGCACAAAAGCCCTTTGTCTAACTGCCTGGAAGAACATTTGTGCACCCAAGTCTGATGGTGCCCTGGGAGTGAGAAATTTGCAAGCTACAAATATGGGCCTCATCCTCTCTGATGCCTAGAGAATAGCTGAAAACACAAACTCTTTCATGCAAAGTGTCCTTAAAGCAAAATATTTTCCAAATTCCTCCATCTGGAGAGCAAACAAGAATTCTCCAAAATCTGCTTTCTGGTCCTCTATCTTAAAAGTCATGCATCTTCTTAGCAACAACTCCTATTACCAAATATGTAAAGGCAATTCCTCTATTTGGAGTACTCCTTGGTTTTCAGGATGGGAAAACATTTATGATAACCTTAGTATTCAACAGCAAGGATTTAACTATACTTCCAGAATTAATCAACTTTGGTTACCCAACACTCAAACTTGGAACATCAACCTGATTGAGAATTTGTTCAACAGCAATACGGCTCAGGCAATCAAGAACACTACTATTATTCCATCTGGAGAAGATGACATTCTTTGTTGGAAACCAACCCCAAATGGGAAATGTAATTCAAAATCCACATACAAAACTTGCTTGTCTTGGCTATTTGATACAGGTACACAGAGGCCAGAACAAGTTCAGGACTCAACCAAGAAAATCCTAAAGAGCGTCTGTAAATGCAACAAAATGATTCCCAGAGTGAAGACATTCGCTTGGAGATTGCTGAGAGGTTCACTCACCACTGGTGACAGAGGCTCACAGTTTTCCTCACATATTGGAAAGGATTGCTGCAGGTGTAATATTCTTGAAACTGAAACTCACCTTTTCTTTCCCTGTCCTTTTGCAAAAGCTGCCTGGCTGCTACCTCCTTGTTTTATCAAAACTGAAAGCCTTGTAAGCAACACATTGGACATCTCTCAAATTATTATAAACATGCTCAACCAGAAACATCCAACCATTAATCTAAATTATCTCTTTACTTTCCTTTGGTGCATCTGGAAAGCTAGAAACGACCAGCTTTTTGCAGAAAGAAGAACACCCCTCAACAGGTGCCAATGCACACTGCAACCCTTCTAAAGGATTTGGAGACTCAAGAACTGATACAATCCAATCAAACTCCAAAGAGAAACATGGGAGTATCAGTACCTACATATTTTCATTTTGCAGGTCCAAAGATTTATGTTGATGCGGCCTGGAGGAAACAACCTGGATCTCCTACTGCTACGACTGGAGTCAGCATTTATTATGCCCAATCTTTACAGGATGGAGGAAGAACAGATGTCTTCATCATGGCATAAAAAAAAGATGTGTCAAATCTCTGCAGGCTGAAGCTAATGCCCTGGTCCTAGCTGCAAACTTTGCTGACGCAATGAAACTAGTAAGACCAACATTCTTCACTGATAACTTAACCTTGGCAAAGATGGCGGTGGCACAAGGGGCTTCTGACAACAATATGACCTTTTTCGCAAAAAAAAACAATATGACCTGGAAGATTAGAAGGCAAGCAATCGAATACCAGAATCTTGTACGTCCTCTGTTAGGCTCCATTTTCCATATTTTCAGAGAAATAAACGGAGTAGCCCACAACTATGCACAACAGAGAAGAAGATCATCAGGATCTGAGCCTATTTGTTCATGTAGGAACTCAGCTCACAACAGCCTCTCTTGCCTAGTGATTGTTGGAATCAAAAAGATTCGGCATCTAGGGCTTGTAATTCACGATGTACAATATTTCTGAGCTGAAATATATTAGGGTGCGTCAGCACCCTGTCTCTGTTCAAAAAAAAAATTGCTCATGCATGATAGCAACGACCCGAGGAAGAAAACTTTGGTACATGCAAATCAAGTTGAAGATAACGTACTTACCATTTTACAAGAATATTTAAACATGTCAGGAAGTAGATATTAATTAATAAGATATTAATAGTTATGTCCTTACTACATGTACGAAGTCAAATATTCCTTTTGTCGAATACACTTCTAATCAAGTGGAATCTACCTCTCTTCATGATATCATGTGAGTTTTTTTTTACACACATAAATATTTCAGTTTGTTAGGCCATGGCCAACGCATCGCTTCAACCTTCTTCTCCGCGGAGCCAGCTAGGTTCGGATGCCACCATGGCAGTTGGACGGTGGTTTGCATGTGACAGATGATGCCTGCAAAGGAGATGGGATCTTCACGTGTAGAAAGACGGGAAAAGAATAAAAGAGGGAGAAAAAAGAAGGAAAAGAGGAAATAGCTTGAGCTCTTGCGTTGGGTAGAATTTTTTTATTCCATGGCCTCATTTTTTTCAAGCCTAGCTGGATTCAATGGGGAAGTAGCAAACGGATGCCCCCATAATTCGTGCCCTTATATCGACATGTGCTTTAAACAATAAAATAAACCGTAGTCCCTTTTTGAAGTGACGCGAGGCTTATTGCTTCTGGACCATTGTTTTGCGTGACGGGCCCGGACCTTGTCAGGCCCATCGCCCGAGCAAGAGAACCTGGTGAAGTCCAGGCCTGTTCTACCAAGCGGAGGAAAACCGTCTGCTTCGTCGCCGATCTCGCCTCCGCCGCGAATCGCCCCAACGGCGAGCAGATTCGCGCAGAACTCGCCACGATTTCTGATGAGATAAGCTCTCGATCGCCACTGGGTACGCGATGCTGCGGAAGGTGGCCGTCGGCCTCCTCGCCTGCGCCGCCCTCTACCTCGCCTTCTCCTCGTACCTCCGTCGCGAGGTACGCCTTCGTGCTCTCCCCATTTCGGGAGTTTCCAGGGGTTAATCTGGTGGGTCTGGGCTGTAGAAACAGGCCCGAATCTGGTGCGGCCGCTCTGTGCTTTGTAATCCGGGCTTGGAGTGGACTGGTAGCTTGTGTTGGATCGTAGGAAGTGGCGATAGGCGGAATCAGACAGGATCTTCCGGTTCCACTGTCGGTTTGATGTTGTGCGCGCCAACCTAGTGGTAGCAGCATTTGCAGTGTGGTTTCTCGACCGAGTATAATCGTTGCCCTGTCGGTGAGTCTGAACATTCTGCACTAGCTATGATATATTCAGTTAATGACCGAAGCATTGTACCACACTTTTCCTCATCAACCGTTATACCGAAGACTACTGAAGAAATGCATTCGAGATGCCATTTGTTGGTTCCAGTGCTCTGTTTCAGTGACTCAAGTAGTAGTTTTATCAGGTGAAGCTGTAGTTTACTACTGACAGTGAGAATCACTGGCTGCTCCATGATTAGATCATGACATCCAAGATGTTGAACAATATATTGCCATAGCCTTTTTATGCCAAAGCCTGTGACATGCATTGTGTCCGCAGCTATTGTGTAGCAGTGACCAGTGAGTAGTGATGGAACGATTCAGGATTACAGAGTATTTATCACCTCTTCTATTTCATATTGTGCAGAGGATTTCAGATGTTCAGTTACCAGCAGTTACTCACAGGGTATACCTGGATGTAGAGATTGATGGCCAAAATATAGGTATATCTTTCCTAACAACAGTTTTTGATGTTTCGCTGTTACTTGCATTGTTAGTTTGCTACTGCACATATTAATGAGCTTCAGAACAATTTTTTTTTTTTTTTTTGAAGGAAGAAACAATTTTCTGATTGCCCTAATTCTTGTATGTCCCCCTTGTTGCAGGTAGAATTGTTATTGGTCTTTATGGGGAAGTTGTGCCAAAAACAGTTGGTATTTTCACACCCTCTTTCCCTCTTATCCTCATACTTTGTTTCTAAAGCATATAACTCTTTGGGGATAACAACGTAATCAAAAATTGATTTTCCTGTTGCATTCATTAGTAAATATTTTTCAGAATAAGCTATCTTTAGTTTAGCCTTGCGCCCCTTGTTAGATACTATAAAATAGTGAAAACTACAATTTGATTAGAAGGTGATTGTTCTCAGTAGTTCAGTCGAGGAAGACTAATATGAACACTTGTATGTCTTTGACTCAACCTTGTATGCCTGTTTGTAATACTGCTCTGCAAATTTTATTGAAGTTACTAGTTAGCATATCTTTCCTTTTTCGTCATTTTATTTAGATATATATGGATGCTTTTAAGGAAACAAGGATATCAACTATTCGAACTGCCTTCCAGCTTTCAAATATCTTGCCAAAAGGAACTATGTAGTATTCCCTCCATCCCAAATTAATTGACTTAGATTTGTCTAGATACATATAGAAAGAGTATTTTACTGTATGAAGTTTATTCTAGGCGCTGATGTTTCCTATTCCTGCATTTTGCAGAAAATTTTAGAGCCCTATGTACAGGTATTCTATCTTCCTTGAATTGTTTCCATATTGTCTTCCTTGGAAGTTATTTTTTCATGTTGTACTCTGTTCATTATTGCAGGTGAAAAGGGTGTTGGGCCCAAGGGTAAACCTCTTCATTATAAAGGAACGCCATTCCATCGAATCATCCCAGGTTTTATGATTCAGGGTGGTGACATAGTTAGAGGTGATGGGAAAGGAAGCGAGTCTATATATGGAGGCACCTTCTCGGATGAGAATTTCCGTGTGAAACATACACATCCAGGTCAGATGTTCAACCAGTGGTTCATTTTTATTTTCCAGTTTTGACTTTGCCTTTGATTCTCAATTATAAACGGACTTAGTAACACAATTATGTTCTATCAAAACAACTAATGGGAGATCATTCCTACTTAGGCTATCATTATTCTGTCTAACTTCCATATGTACTGCATGAGGTTTGCATGAATGAAGTTGAACTGAAATATTTGATTGAACCATCTCAGTTAAGTATTACTATTTCGAGAGCCCATCTAACAGCTTTATAAGCCAATGTTGCACAAAAAGAAATGTCTTCTCCTAGGCCACTGTTTTCTTAGCCTCAACCTAACCAAGCACAGTGAACTAATCAGACTACCTTGGTGCATCAATGAAGATATATGACTGGTAAGCGGGTACATTTGATGCTGAACCAAGTTCTAGATGTGTCAAACCTTAGTCTTTGGGAGGCACCTAGAGTATCTGTTTTTGCTCTGCTTTCGAGTTCCATTCTGACTTAGTTCAGTACTTGAAATGGATGTGGCCATGGTCGCATGTAGGGATATGCTTAGGTGCATCACTGTTCTCTGTTACATGGTGTTTGCTCCGGACCATTCTTTTGGCATGTCTGGCTTCTGTAAATACTTCATAACGTGAATACCCCGTTTCTGAATTTTCAGTAGTGACTCTGTCTATCTTGCGATCTTGCAGGTGTGGTTGCTATGGCAACTGATTCCAATGGATCCCAGTTCTACATAACCACGATAAAGACAGGCTGGTAAATTCCTTTACACCATATGTCAGAGCTCAGCACTGGGCATATATACACCTTTCGAAACTGACAAACTCTGCAGGTTGGATGGGGAGCACGTTGTGTTTGGCAGGGTGATTCAGGGAATGGATTATGTCTACGCCCTCGAAGGCGGCGCCGGCACATACAACGGCAAGCCGAGGAAGAAGGCCCTAATCACCGACTCTGGTGAGATACCCAAGGAGAAATGGGGCGAGGAAGTTCAGTAGGCTGCTCTGTTGCACCTGAACGTTTTGAGACCACATATTTCCGTGTCCGATCTTCTTCGCATGTTGGTCACCCGTCAGGAGGAACTTCTAAAATTTTGTACATGGTACCAAGTGTATAGCCCGTTGAATCCTACTTGTCATTTTGATTGCTGAATCTACGTACATCTTCTGTAGGACCATCTATTGAGTTCGTCGTCATCGCAGACCTTCATGCTCTCTAAACCTTTTATTGAGAAAGAAGAAGCGTGTTAGCATGACCACAACAAAGGATATGGTGATCGAGGACGCCAAGTGCTTGTTGTGCGTTCGCCTCATTTTGGATGCCCGTGAGCAGCTGGTGGAGCACAGCTCGATGGATTCAGTGTTGGACATGTGGCTTCGAATCTTCAGTTTCTTGTGGCATTGACGGAGAAATAAATGTGCGACGAGGTGAATTTCCGGTATCAGTTGATCGGTCGTAGCTGCCCGGACATGACAGGCTGATCATGTACCTTAGCTGCTGATCGTCGTGTAAACCGACTCTGATTTTTTTTAGCGGAACCGACTCAGATTTTATGTAACGGTGTTGGCTCTAAATATCCTGGAGACCTGAGTTCGAGATAATCAAGCTGCACGATACCAACTTGCGGGCGTGAGGCGAACACAAAGTCAGTGCATGAGATAGTAGTATTTTTTTTTTCATGGTAATATGTGTCTCATATTTATATATCATATAGTGTAAGTCACGTAAACACCGACCTGACAAACCTAAAAATACAGCATAATACAAGCATTTGCACAAAAGATCACTAGTCAAGAAAAAAAACAATCTAGGCCGAAAAAGACTCTGAGCTTGACGCCAACGTCCATCATCTGTCTCTGACACCACGACAGTAGCCACCAAAGAAAAAAATGACGGATCACCTCCTCACCCCAGCCATAAGCTAGTAGTATTGTTGGGTCGTGATTGCCATAGTGGACCTTATATTGGAGTAGGATCTACCAGCAAATCATGCTGAAGCTGTACGTACTGAGTGAATACAAAAAGCGGACGAGAACAAATATAATATCATATTTCTCTTTTTTTCGCAAATAGGATTATGGCATTAAAAACAACTCAAGAAAAACGAAAATTACATTGAATTTCTTTTGAAGCCCTTCATCTTCAACCTCAAGACTGTGTCAACGGCGCGTAGCCGCCGTCGCTCCTCAGTGAGCCGGCTTGACGTTGTTGGTTGCGGACAAAAAGTTGCCGAACAGGTCAAAAAGACCACATACGTGCTGAAGAAGAAGAAGAAGGTTGAACTGTCCATGAAGCTCCTGATGATCCGAAGATCTCCATAGCCAGTAGAAGAATTTCTCGAGAACCACACCACTCCTACAAGATTCTTGACCTCTTCGTCGAGATGGGACTAAAGCCGGAAATAACTTACTGGAAGAAAACACCGCTGCCACCACCTAAGCCAAAAAAAAAACCAGGAAAACAGAGCCCTCCCGACGGCGAGGGCCTAGATCCACCCCACCTCCATGGGTCGAAGGCCACAAAAGTAAGGAAGATCGGCGGCGGCGCCAATGGGACAACAAAACCCTAGCCACCTTGGCAAGGAAGAGGAGAGGAAAGGGAACGGTTCGGGACAAGATTGAATAACATATTTCTCAATATCTCAAAAAAAACAATGGAGTTAATTGCATCTAATCGAAACACTCAAACACTGTGGAAAATTGTTCGCACATAAAATGTCATACACTAGAGTCATCTATATTGAGATATTTTAATAGTACTATAATTGTTAGGAAATATAAATAACTCTACAAAAAAGATGGCGATACAATGAAAAATTGTTCGCATACATATCTTGGAATTAACCTTTCTAATAACTTGCCTTATGGTTTATCATTGTTTAGTTTTTGTTGCTCCCGCTTCTGGCCAAAGAAAAAATATATTTGTGTAAACACAATGTTTCCTAAAACAAAAGGAGTGTATGAAGTAATCGGTGTATTTTATTTATATATCGAGCAGTCAAGCATTAGTATTTTTGAGATCTTATAATTGTACTACTGAATTTATCAGGAATTAAATTACCTTATTATGTCCACATGTGCATTTAAAAAGTCTTATAGCTTCGGTGGCCAACGAACATTTTAATTTATTCATTGTAAAAAATATCATCATTTAATGTATATTATAAGACAAAGAAATTATATATGAAAATATGTTGTAATGGCCAAAAGTGGTTGGATTGACTAAAATTAGAGCTTAATAGAAGATTGCGACTATGTCCTTGTAGGCGCAAGCTAATACTAAAGTAGTGGAGTTTCCAATGTTTTAAAGTTAATATATGTTGGACTAACAAAACATAAATCTAGAAAATCTTATATCGTAAATAACTAAAGAGTAAATAGCACTATTAGTGTACTCATATTATTATTTTCTTAATTTAGTAGTTTAAATTTATTGATATTTTAAATGGTGACTATACTATTATATCCACAAAATTTTAAATCAAAAAAAACCCATAATAAAAAAATGAATTTAGTCCACAATATGGACTGGATCTTTCCATTTGTGACCGATCTTTTGAAAACATATCTTCATGATTCATTTCTCACACATGTATAAAAGTTTATGTATACAAATAAGACTTTGCTACCCGGTGACCGGTCTTCAAACGACAAAACCTGGCGGGCAAACTAGACAGATTTCCATGCATACAAATAAAACCAAAACAGCTGATGTCAGCCGCGTTTAATGCAAATATTCGAAAATTCAAAACGTTTTATAGCTCAATATGCTTATCCGATTGATGATCCGTTTTCACCGTTGGTCTAGTCTCGACGAGATCTTCGAAACTAGATCCCATGTCGATAGGTTTCAAGAACTTTTTTTCGGACCAAAAGGTTATCCACATGTAATACCTAAGTTATCCAGACGGTACTATATAAGTTATCCACCAGTTAACACATAAGTTATCCATTCTATGAACGGGTAATGTGTTTGAGTTTTTTATACGCGAAAAACACAAATATGAACTCTTCCACTTTGGGATCCGTTTTCGTCGAGTCGACATAATAAATGTGATGTTATACCCTATCACCCACCACCCTAAGTCGTAGTCTAACGGCTTGGCTTTATCACCCATCGCCATTAACGCATCGACGACGACGAAATCTCGATATCCTAACATCTAAGTAACAATGTCTCAATTAAATTAGATTATAGCTCACATTTAATTAACTAAACTAAATATACATGGGCAATCAAGATTTTATATAATACAAAAATTACCCACACGAGCAATGCGATAACGTCTCTAAACCTATTTATATGATGGGTAACTTATATATATCAGGATGGATAACTTAACTACTATGACATGGATAAGTCACGTGTTAGGGATGAGTAACACGACTTTTATTTGCTCCAAAAGTTACTCACTAGTAATATAAGAGTTATCCAGCCTTCAGTGTAGAAGTTACCCACCAAATAACATGTAAGTTATCCATCATTATAAAAATTTATTCACATATAGGATATAAAAATTATTCTAGTGGTTCGGCTTCGTCGTCCATCGTCGCTCTCGAGGCGTACGTGCTACTCAACCTCAAAAGGCTATCACGTCAAACATTAAACATATTTTTTAAGAAATTAAATCTAAGATTTTTTGCATACGATATAATAAATAGAGTCTCATACCCTATCACTCACCATTTTAAACCGTAGTAAACAAACATAACATTCAACCAGTAGTCTATTGGCTCGGGTTCATCGTCCTTCGTCGCTATCACGACATAGGGTGATGAAGCCTTGAAGGGTGTTAGGATAATGCACCGATGACGATAAAGTATCGATACCATAACACATAGGGTACCATATTCCAATAAAACTTGCTCAACATGTATGTGAGAAAACTTCTATCCAACACGTTCATATGATGGGTAACTTATGTGTTACAGGGTGGATAACTTACATATTATGACATGGATAACTCACGTCTTAGTGGGTGGATAACCTTTTGGTCCGAAAAAAAATTCATCAAAACATATCAACATGGGATATAGTTTTGAAGATCTCGTCGCGACTAGTCCAACGGTGAAAACGGATCTTAAATCGAACAAATGGTTTGATCTATAAAACATTTTGAATTTCAATCTAAACATTAGCTGGCTTTGATTTGTTTTGTCCTTTAGTGCCATGCATGGCCGTGTACTATCTGCACGTCCGCTGTAAGTCCACCGGATTTGTAATTTCTCAGACCGGTCGTTAAGTAGATTTTCCATACAAATATATACACATAAGTTGCATATGTTCGATTTAGTTATGGTAAAAAAAATAGTTATTAAATAACTTAAGTGCCATTCGAAATTTCATTGTATTTTGAACTAAAAAAATAAGAATTGTGTAGCATTAAAATTGATCTCCACTATTTAGCTATGAATGCCTATGATAAGATTTTTTTTTTGACAAATTTACCTTAGGGGAATCCCCTAGGGTGCGATTTTATATATTAGGAAAACTGGTACAAAAAGTCGAACGAATTAAATCAAGCCAGCTAGAAATGAGGTTTTAGGTCCATGGATTACAGAATAATGGAATGGAGCCAATCAATGAGTGGTTGTACCAAACCAGTTTTCACTTTGTACCTATGAAAGCGCAGATCATGTTGGAAACGAACATTCCATCTGTTTAAGGAGACAAGTTGGTTGTTAAAAATCAACTCATTTCGTTCTTTTCAAATATTCCAAGCAGCAGAGGCCAAAATTTCCATGAAGCATGGGTCGGACAAATGATGTCGTGCGTGAATGAATCTCTCCGTGAAGGGCAGCTGCAAATCCCACTAAACGTGTAAGGTCTACCAACAATTTGTCGCAAAATTCACACCTAAGAAATAGGTGATCCCGAGTCTCCATGGCGGGCATCATTACATAGAACATAATTAGACCCATTGTCCAAATGCCATTGCTTTCGTACCAACCAAGAGAACACATTTAATTTGGAAAGAGCACGTGATTTCCAAATATAGCATTCAAAGCCCCATCTCTAGGCAGCTTGCAGGACAAAAAGTTGTACTAATATTTCGATGAAGTGAACTGGTTGTTACCCCAGGCAAAGGAGCGTTTGGTCAAGGGCTCCTGGTTGCTACCCAGTTAAGTACGTGTCCTTGCCATATATCTATAGCCTAATATTAATATGTTTAACACGCCACTATAATCTTCAGGAATCAACAGTGCCAACTGCCAAGTGTCTACCAAACCTCTGTCTAAAGATGAACGGAAACATGACCTAGCATATCTTGTTTTGATCGAGTTCAGATTAATAACCACCCAAAAACGTAGATAGCCGGGTGTGATCTCTCATATGATAATGCTGTCGCCCCTCCACCAAGAAAATATGAATTAATCTGGCAAATTACCATGTATTGAAACACAAGAGAAGCGGTAATAATAAAATACAATCAGTTAACCTTTCAGATATTTGGAGATCCTACTTGCACTATAGCCCTGGGCTAGGCCAACAGTTCTCCTGGAGCAAAACTCGGCCACGTTCAGGACAGTCTTGCTCCTCATATCAACCGCTAGCACCCACGCCACATGGGAGTTGTCACGGTAGTCGATCTTGGTGAGGAAGTAAACGATGTCATCATCTAGCAGGCTAAGGTTAGGCAGGCCAATGTGGAGAGTCGACAAGGTTGGCTGAGCCACATCATCACCAACCCTCAGCTTAGGCAGCGACGACTCGGGTATTTCAGTGGAACTGAGCAGGTGATCCATGTGCGATAATGCCATTTACGAACGGTTTCTGGGCCGAACTCCTATCCTGGCCGCATGCGCCTGCATCCAGATTCGGACGCTGGCCCCACAAGCTGACAGGGTTGACCGGCCATTCATGCAATACGGTTTTTTATTGCAGCGATACCGTATTCTAATACGTATGCTCTGCGTGTAGGCCAGACCGGTCCTTCCACTAGATGCCCACGAGCCGCACGCTCGAGCTCGAGGGTATCAGTTCTAATGGGGATGAGACTCGCCGTCCTGCCTCGCCTTCTCCGATCTACTGCTGGCGACGCCCAGATCCCGGCAGAGAGGCCGATGATTCTCCATGGAGAGCCGCAGGGATTCACGGATTGTGTTTCTCCATGGAGAGCCGCAGGCCTTCTCCGATCTCCTCAGGTCAGTTCCCTAAACTGATTGTGTTTCCTGACCTGATTTTGAATGCGCAGAATTGCTCTCCTCGATCCTGATTTTCTGGGCGACTGCAGCATGGAATTCCCGATGGCACTTGAAGGATTCGCCGCCAGCGAAGATTCCAGCATTCCGTACGCTCAGGAATCAAGCCCATCGCTGACCCGTTCCGGGTCAATTTGGCAGAGGGAACCATTGATTCAGGGTGGTCGGAAGAGAGTATCACGGAGGTATTGGAGGCCGAGAGCTCCAAGCACGACGAGATGGGCGGAGGCAACTCGCCGGGCACCCGATGTTCCATGGAAGCAGAGGTATGACGTTGGCTAACTTATGTTGTTCCCCTCTGGTTTCAACCGCATCTCGTCGCTCTGCCTCTGTGGCTGTTTGTCCTGTTAGGAATCTGTGCAGAGAAGTAGCTAATTCCTACGAGCGAATGTGAGGTTGGTATACAGTGTGTTCGTGTGTTTAAATGCTTGGCCCGTTAGGACCTCCCTGTTCAGTTCCTTTTCAAGTTGGTTGGTCACTTGATTTGTCTAAATATAAAATGGAAGAGCACACTGTAACCAGAGGGCTATGCAATGCATTTTGTTGAACTAGAATAGTGTATGTGTGCCCAACAAATGTTTAGACAGAGGGTCATGTTCATGTTAAAAAAATCTTGCTTAATCAGTTATATACCAATTTATACTAATTAGATGGTTAGGCTAATATGTTGGTAAACTGCTCTTATAAGTATTAGGCTAGGCAACGCTGGTTCATAAAAAATAATATGATTATGAGTTAATATTGTTTTTGAATATCAGTGTGATTTTCAATATAGGCTGCTCAGAGTGCAGAAGTCATCGCCTCCGAGGAGTAGCCTAATGTATGTGTCCTAATTATGTGAACTATATAAACTCACGAATAGTACCTCATGTCATTCGAAAAGAGGACTATATAAATGTGGGTCTGATCTGGTAGTAACCTAATATGTCGATAAGAGAAGGGCAAGAATTGGCAACTGCACAACACAATAATAGAATTAAAGGTTTATCGTTGCCCTGCATAGAATTAAAGGCCTACTTTTGCACTGCACATAATTAAAGGTTATCAAACCTCATATTCTCTGCTACTTTAGGAGAGGAAAATGCACCACAATCACATGTATAGGTCTTGTTCATGTTCATCAAACTCCACTTTGATAAGCCTAATGGGTATAGTTCTTTGTTAATGTTTGGTACTTTCATATGCTAATTCTTTGTTAATAAGATCATGTTGTGTATCACATTAGTTCAACAAATTCAATGCACATATCAAGGATTACGAGTCGATAAGTCGAGCCGAGTCGTTGGGGTACCGACTCATAGACTAGTCGAGACTAGTCTAGACTAGTCGACATGTACTTCGGCAGTAGCTAGTTCAAAATACTATCATGTATGGCAACCAGATGGGAGATTTAATAACTAAAACTGGGATAAGTTGAACACAAGTTACATATAACATAATAATGCAAGAATCTAGAACTTCATGTAGCGAGTCTAGAATAGCTAGGGTTCTCAATTTTCTTCCAGAGAACCTCACTTATCCGGCTAAAATTGAGTCGATCGACTCAAACAGCAGGAAATACGACTCAAACAGCAGGAATAGTCATTGGACTCAATTGAGTCGAGGAAATACGAGTCGACCAACCGAGTCGACAATCAGTTTAGGACTTGTAGACTAGTCGTTGGACTCATAACCCTTGGCACATATTATTTATCAAACATATCAATTTATATTGAATGTATAGTTAGGCTAATATGTTCATATGATGTTGTTATCGTCTGGTCTGAATGAAGAAGCCATATATATTATGATCCCTGATAAAAGTGCTTCAACATATTTAGCAGAAAATTCCATTGTCCAACTAGGGCACAAACATAACAGTTAATTACCAACCATAGATCAATTTATAAATACACGGTTGCGTTCAAGTAGAACCATTCTTAACCCTTACTAAACACCAACTTCATAAATTCATAAATGACATGTTGCCTTCTAGCAGGGTCCATACCACTTACTAAAGAACACTCACGAACAGATGTTGTTATTCGTGTTAGGCGAGACAATGTTGGTTCTTAGAAAATATCTGATTATGAATTGATCTTTTTTTTTCTGAGTAACACTGTGTTATTCAACAGAGACCGCTTAAAGTGCATTAGGTAATGCCTCTGAGTAATTCCCTAAAAAAAACCTGATATATGAGTAATAGTTTTGGGAACTTTATAAACTCCATCGTGGTATGTCATGACATCCCCAAAGAGGACTCTATAAATGTGCCATAACGGTACGTAATATGTCGATGGAACTGATGGTAATCAGACGTTTAGGGCGTCTCTAGGAGACACCGAAAAACACCTGGAACAGGAAAATAACTGTCAGTTCTCGGTTTTGAGAGAATAAAACTAACCCGAATAGTACATTGTTGAAATCCAGGAAGCTATAGCAATTTTTCTTTGGGCGGCATGAACCCCTGTATTAAACGTTTCCTTTTTAAAACTTTTGGACTAAATTAAAACTTACCAAAACTGGTGTTATCTCTTCCTAGCAGAACGTTGTAAGTTTGTTTCATGATGCAGCATATTTTTTCTACTGCTTTTTTGCTGTTTGGACCGTTATCTCTTTAAAAACCCGTGAGGCCGTCGGGTCAGGTTTTTTGTGGTCGGACCACTGAATCGGTCCGGTTTTTAAAACTATGAGAGGGACAGGTTCATGTTAAAAATTTATTGCTTGTTAAGTTCAGGTTCATTTCAGGTTCATGAGGGTTGTTAAATAAGTGTAGAATGAAACGCTGCTAGAAGGTAACATGTCAGTTATAAAACATGAGGGAGGGAGTTCATTCCATTTATTGAAACGTTGGACCTTGGTGATCTAATTTTGAAATTTATGCAAACAGGTTAACTTTTGTCATTCATTGCCATTAAATAAAGTGCATATTTGAATCTTCTTAGGCAGCTAATATTGGTTGGTAAACAGCTGATATGTTTGGTATTTGTATCTTCTTAGGCAGTAATCAAGCTTCCAAATTTTGTCTGGACGGTGCTAAGGAGTTGTTACATAGTCTCAGTAAACAACTTATAAAGTTCTGGATCAGATTTATAAAGTCCTGCTAGCTAAAAAAAATTCTCCCATGGGGTCCCCACGTCAAATTAGAGTTGGTGTCTTCTTACTCATATGCATTTTCTAGTGCTAGTTGGCGATCTAGACCTCAAATTAATGTTCAGATCTGTGATGTTCGAAATTATAACAACTGATAAATATTGCTAATACTTTATGAGTGGTTTGTTTCGGTTCTCCAATAATCAATCGAGCATATCTTCAGACCAAGGATATATGATTTGTGTTTTACTTTCTTCACTTCGGAGTCAGAAAGCACAGTTTGCAACAATATTGTAAGTTATTGACGAATGGGTTATGGCGAGTTTAGATTTAATGATGCGGGATGTTTGGTTGCTTAATTGTTGTATAATTTGTGTTGAACAAACCCCCAACAGAATTATCTTATTTTGTGTTGCATAATGGTAGTGATACAGTAGAACCCTCTCTATATCTATTCGGCGATGATAATATATACATATCGGAAGAGAACCGGCTTGCCATGCCATTTGTATTTCAAATATAATGATGTCCGCCTACTAAATGTTCTTACTTCCATGCAGCTTGGCATAGACCCTGTTCTACCTCTTGCTGGGCCAGTCTCATTCTTGCTGCTCTCTAAGGCAGCGAAGGGTGTGGACAAATCATAATCTCTTCTTTCACTCCTTGGTAGCATTCTTCCCATCTACAAGTAAGCATCGACTAAATCAAGCAACATTTTGTTTGTACTTTACTCTTCAGTATCCAATTCTTAAATAATTGCAGGGAGGTTTATGCTGAGCTGAATGCAGCTGGTGCTTCATCGATTGAGTTTCATGAGCCCACCCTTGTTAAGGACCTGTCTGCTCACCAACTGGGCACATTCCTCTTCGGCATTTGGTGAAAAAGCAATCCAGGGACGAGTTGGTTCTTATTTTATTATTTTATTCTCAAGACTTGGGTATTAATGCTCTACTGGTACTTCAAGCAATCCTTGGAATAACTTTATCAAAATCAAAGCATAACAGATATGTTTTGCTGACATTTATCTACTAGGATGTCCCCATATGAAAATTATGGAGTCCCGCTCCATTAAATGTGTGGACTAGTACCATCACTCAAAAAAGAATACTCCATGGAATAACTTTATAATTTCAACCTACTAGACAGGAATTTCATTTCAGTCCACACTCCCACTTTATTATGATTCGTGTTTTGTGTCTATAGAAATTGTACAAGTGCAGATGGTAATGAGTAAACCAGATGGAATTTTTTGACTATTGTTCCAGATGTATTTAGGTAGCGA
The DNA here is from genome assembly GCA_916181665.1 of Avena sativa. Classification (NCBI taxonomy): domain Eukaryota; kingdom Viridiplantae; phylum Streptophyta; class Magnoliopsida; order Poales; family Poaceae; genus Avena; species Avena sativa. The sequence continues at coordinate 415,087,318 of OV702297.1, forward strand.
GCACACCAGATTCATGAGCTTAATCTGTAGCCTAATTCATATACGAATGAACCAGAAATGGAAGTACAAAAAGAGGGTGTGTTATCCGGAATGTTGATTTGAAATAGATCAAGAGTTGCGTGCAGTGTTTAAATTAAAGTCATAGTGTGTCAAAACTTTCATATTGATTCTTAATACAACATATACTATGTTTTTCTATAGAGAAACTAAGGCTGTGTTCGATTCATGCCACCCACTGGACTCATGGCGGGGCCAAGTTGGGTCCCTTGGTGGCATCGTATGAGTCGGCCTATTCGCATGCTCGACCACCCAAGGTATGTCAATATTTTTTTGTGACTATAATTTCTAAAGCTCATGCTGTACCAATCTATAATTTATAAAGTTCTTTGGAGATGTTGATGACATACCAGTATCTCATTTATGAAGTTCTTATTGGTTGTCACCCTACAATGGAGGATTATATGGATGATCGAAGGAACTACTTGACTACACGGTTCTTTTTCCAGTTTCTGAGTTGCGGTCAACTGTGAAGAGATATTCCAGTTTCAGAATGGAACTCAGTGGAATTATGTAAGACTTCATGGCAACCCATTACAAGTACTATGTGGTCGATCGTGGGGGACTGCATGGCACATATCAAGCCGTTCAGCTTTAAATATTAAGTGTTGTACTTCATGAAATAACTTATGCAGATGATCCGTACAAATTTTATAGATTAGAGGTTGGTATGACATGAATATCTCAAAAGAACTTTATAAATTACCGATTGGTACTTAATGAACATCTCAAAAACTGCAATTGGATTTTAGTGTAATATACAAGTGAATGGTCTGTTGCGCATATGTATGCCTTGTCGCCTTGTCCAGAAACAAAATCTGTATTACTCCCTCTGATCCAAATTAACGTTTTCAGATTTAACTAGACTTGGATATATCTAGGCATATTTTAGTGTTAGATATATTTGAATCTAGACAAACCTAAAACATTAATTTGGATCGCAGGGAATTAATATTGTGAGCTAACCTGATGGTCAAAGCTAACCTGATGTATCTTACATAGAGCTTATCTATAAAGTTGTGGTCGTTCGGAGCGTCAAGTATTCACGGGTTTCTCATGAAGTACTACAGTTTTCCATTTAACCGCCACACGTTTCTAATCAAAACATATACTACCTCCGTTTATAAATATAATATTTTCTCCGTTCTAAAATAGATGTTTCAGATTTGTCAATTTTTTTTTCAAATTTTGACAAATCTGAGACATCTATTTTAGGACGGAGGGAATACTCGTATTAGCTTTGGGAATCAAACGTATCTAGTTATCTTTTAGTGTATAGGTTCTTAGAGGTTTAGAGTAAACCCATACATAAAAGATATGTCTAGATACATTTATTCTACAAAGGTAAAGTGTCTTGTATTTCTGAACGGAAAGAGTACTAATTTACTTTAATAGTAGAGGGTAAACTATCTGGAAATTTTTTTCATAGAAAGAGGTTTTATCGTAATAGGCAAACCGCTCATCTATGTCTAGCTCCAGTAGTTCCAGACTATCTCAAATCAAGAATTTTAAACGTTGATAAAACACGAGCATATGCCTAACCTACGAGAGAATTAGAATCCCTTATTTGACACTATTTTCCAATATAATTCCTTATTTAATACTAATTTTTTTTAATTCTTTATTTGACCACTTGTATAATATTTTTGCCTTATATGACACTTGTGCATTGAACTAACGGGCTATGTATCTTGTTGTATTGCTCAATCAAATCTCGTAGGATCATGAATTCTAATATTGCATTGTTATGCCTTGCTCAGTCCTGTCAATTGCCTGCTGTAATTTGTTTATCCAGCATGCCATGTTTGTTTATCTTAAGGAGAACACTTCTAGTGAACTATGGACCTCGGTCCAATCTTTACCATTGATACATCTTCCACTGTTATATTGATACATCTTCCACTGTTACTGTTTACTTTTCTGCAAACCACTATTACCTTCCATACCATACAGTTAACTCTTTGTTTTCAGCAAACCGGTGAGATTGACAACCTCACTATTCGTTGGGGCAAAATCTTGAGTTTGTGTTGTGCAGGTTTCCAAGTTGCTAGCAACACCTTTGAGTCGTTTCCTTCCTCCTACTGGTTCGATAACCTTAGTTTCTTACTGAGGGAAAACTTGTTGCTGTGCTCATCATACCTTCCTCTTAGGGTCTTCCAACAAAGCTTCCACGCACCATCAGATCCCCACCAAGTACCCAGCCCTAGAAGTAGACACGACCATCCTCAGCCTCGATCGACTCCACCTGCCGCCGTCGCTACGATGCCCTCATTCTCACATCTCCCCCACCAAGCCCCGTGCATAGCCCCACTACCAATAAGACTTAAGCCGCTCGCCCTCGCCACTCCACTCGTCTCCTACCAAGTCCCGCCGCTCGTCTCCTGTGGCTCTATCACGACATTCCGCCGCCATGAACCCCGGCCATTGACTCGCCCACGAGCCTCTTCCCGCTCGACTGGATAGTCGTGTCAGCGAAGCTTCGCTTAGGTGCCTCCCAGCGCGGGGGAGTTCGGGATTGTGGTCGAAGTTCTATGTCGCAGCTGCTTGCCTGGAAGGAGGGGCACTGGATCTAGTCTCCCCATTAATCATGTATGTTTTCTATGTTGTTTGCATGTTGATGTTTTCTCTCTATCATGGATTTGTGGTTTACCTTTTTATAGATGGATTTGTGAGTTTCTGATTTATCAATGTACATATTTATTGATGTCAGTTGTTGTTACTTATCACCTGACTTGGGCTAATTTGAACTTGCCATTGCCCTCTATCTGTTTCTATCGTGATTTTGAGGCTTCCACTTACATACATACAAGATAATGTGTAATATGAGGAGAAATTCAAGAGATCCTTAGACAGGAGATAAGGACTTTATAATTTTTTGGAAGAATTTCTCAATCACGGGTAACTTCTCAACCACATGACTCTATAGTTATGGTACACCAACTTTTAAAAAAATCATGGAAGGACTTATGAAACACAGGTACAAAAATTGAAAAATTAATATTGTCACATTATGAAACTGTTGAAGCTTTACAAATCCGGTCTTTGGTAGATATTCATTGATATCATATACATACTGTAAAAAGTTTTTTATAAATTCTTATGTGTGAATAGATAAGGCTTTCGATAGAAAATGATGGTCAAATCCTAGCCCGGCCGCAGGAGGAATGGCAAGTTTTGTGTACCTGTGATTTTTTTATTGATGGATCGCCCAATGTACTTGTATGGGTACCCATCAATTTTCTCCTAGTTCGGAAATATTTTTATAAATCACGTACTGAGAAAGATTTTCATAAATCATGTAATTTTGTCAACACCAATTTCTCTTTGTGGCAAAAATTTGAAAAAAAAATAAGTTATGTTGCCGAGAAGTACTTGCTGAGAATTACAAGTGAGATAAGAGGATTGAGCTTTATAAACTTGTTCTTCGAGTCCGAAAAATTTAATCGACCATTGACTGGACTAAGTCTCGACATGGTAATAACAGACATGGGGACCTTATAAATATGTGAGTGGTCAGATATAAAGAATAGAGAAGGACCATATAAATTGTAGACTAGTACATTGAGATGGACTATACAAGAAAGGTTAGTCATAACTATGTTCTAGTAAAATATACTTAAGACTTCGTAACAAAGGGTTGTGTACATCCTTGGATGCAGAGGCCGGGGGCTAACCCCATTTTGAAATGTGGCAAACGCTTAATCCTCATGTTTAGAACGGGTGGTTTATCATGCATGATCGACTTTGAAGCCTTGATGGTTAAGAACTTTACAAATGGGAGATTGGTACGTCATGAATATCTCTATAGAACTTTATGAATTAGGGATTGGTCCGCCATGAATATTTCTGGACTATTTTTTGCAGCTTTGTGTCACTCTTTTTAGTAGTCATTTTGTTGATATACAAGATTCATAATTATCAAATGAAATAAAAAATATCTTTATAACTTACTATGTGTATTAGTTGGTAATGCTTCTAATACAACATCATGATCGAATTAGACGAAAAGAAAGCTAGTGTAGTAGGGATGCCAAATAGGTGGACCAATTTTGACACAAAAATATTGTCAGACTTTGGGTGATCGAGAACGCGACTCATACACCACCTAGGGACCCAACTTGTCCCCAACATGAGTCTGCCAAGATTTAGAGATTGGTTACTTACACGCATGTCATTGACCCATGGGGGGAGTTGAATTGGAAATCCCATAGAAACATTGATCATCACCCAAGGCGCTCATCACTAACCTTTGTGATAATAATGTTGGGCTAGTAAAGGTGTATTCTAGGATCGGTAGCTTCTTCGGGATGATGGACAATGTGCCTTTCAATAAGAGAACTTGGGTTGGCCAATGACAGAAAGAGCAAGACCAAGCTACGAGATTGGGGGGCCAAAGGACATGTTTCTGTGGCATGTGCCTGATAGATGTGAGATTCAACACATTTTTTATGGTTTCTATCGATGATTTTTGTTTGGATTTGATGGTTTTCTAGCTTTACCTAACACTAATACTTCAGTAGCGGAGAAAACTTGGGTTTTAATGTGTGTTTCAGGTTCTAAATATCAACAAAGGATTTTAACAGTAGAAACACAATATGCAGACGAAAACAAGCAAGTCTCATTTTGGAAGCAATCAAGGGAGCATACTGTAGCTTTAACGAGCAACTGTACGGCGGGAATATTTTTCCGACCGTATAGTTCCCGCCGTATAGTTGCCATATGCTTTGTCTTGTTAAAAGGGACAACTTTCATGAAGAGGCCGAGGTCAAAAACAGAACACACGATCCGCCATCCCATCCAGAAGGGAGAAATAAGAGATCCGGAGAAGAAGGGGAAGGCGTTCTTCATCTCACTCCACGATCTTCGATCTCCTAGCCACCACACCTCCATAGCCATTACTTTTACTTGAGAGAGAGAGAGAGATCTCCACCGTGCAAGATTAGGGTTTGAGATTGTTCTTCCCATCTTGAATTGTGTTGGATTTATTTCTATTCTTATTATGGATCTCCACAGTAATATCAAGAAAAACTCCCTCCATTTAATTATATCGATGATGCTTTCTTCTCTCATGTGTGAGTAAGTTCCCTTGGACGTGGGAGATGTAAGGGATTGGTGAGATGTGATGTGCCTATACAACTTCCATTAAGTTTGTGATTGATTTTAATTACTATATTATGTGTGCTTGACTATCTGTGGGATGCTTAATGCTTGTTCTCCAATTAAAGGCCCAGACAACATGATGCTTTGTTTTATATAGATAAAATATTGTTCGCTAGAAGACCGGCGACCCCCGAGTGACACAGGGATATCAATAAAAAACTAGTCTGACTCGAGGATCACGAGGAGACACCGAGCTTATTGCATTAGTCCGACCCAATTAGCTTAATTGCTAAGAAACCTGAAGGATCTTAATAGTCTAGTGGCTGACCATGGTTGTGATAACAGGCTAGTAGGATTATTAAAGTTGGGATGAAATCTACCAAGAGGAGTTCCGGCTAATTACGGGTTGCTCGCCTACACACATACTTATAAGATTATAATTGTTACACTTATCACTCATCCACCCGGCACATTCACTGTCATCATGAACTGAATCTCCCCGAGCCTACTTTGTCATCTATAGAAAACAACAAACAACTCGTTCTTTACTTATATGCTTTTTATTTTTGAAGTTTATATTTTAGTTTTATTTAAATACATTCCTTTAATCCAAAATTTATTCTTATTTCAACGCTTGCATTCAATTCACTCAAAGACAAGTGACAACTTTGGGTATGACAGAGACTTCACACATAAACACTTACCTTTGGTCTCCCCATGGGATTGACGTCTTAACTTCAAAACTAGCTACAGACGATCTATGCACTTGCAGCCATCAAGCTATTTTCTGGCACGGTTGCCAGGGAGCTAAGCTCTAAGTGTTTTGTCTTTCTTGACATTTCAGGTGTTACTATCACAAGATGGTCTCCCTAGGAGACAAAGGGTCTACACACTCTAGTAGGACCTATCTACCAGATTACCTTGATCGCGTGCCTGTTCAGAGACGCGAGGAAATTATGAAAAACTTTTGAGATCGAGTAAGGTTGAAGTTGAAAACCTAAGCGACTTGATGGAAATCATGTTCATTCATAGGACAACTCCCAAAAAACCTGAGAAGACTCTCAGAGAATACAGTGCTCCAAATTCTGCTTTTCTTAAACAACTAATAGAATTTCCTAATCTAGGAGTTAGAGAGTATCGATTTGATGGTGAGATTATTAAAATTTTACAGGAAAAAGCTTTAAGCAGAAGGGAAGATGAAGACCCAGTAAGATATCTTAGAGAGTTCGATGACGTTATAACATCACTTGGACCAAAAGGTTTGCCTAGAGAATTCTCTCTTCTAAAACTATTTCGTTGGTCTCTCAAAGGTAAAGCTCTAGACTGGTTATATTCTCTCCCTCGTCAATACATTAAATGTTGGGAAAACTGCATTGTTAAATTCAAAAACAGGTTTAATCCTTTTACAAAGGTAACAAAAATTAGAAAGTGTATAGGTAACTTCGGTCAAAACATGGGAGAAAACTACCCGCAAGCCTAGGAAAGATTCTTTGAAATGATCAATAGTATTCCTAATCATGACTATTCTGAGTCAACTGTTTGCCACTTATTTAATCACGGTCTTAATACCCAATGCAGGGAGTTGCTAGATTCATCCGCAGGTGGATCGATAAATACTTTAAGTATTAAAGTATGTTTGGAATTAATGTCTACTAGGGCTAAGAATGATTTTACATAATCCTGATTTTGGCATTAAGCCGGAAAAAGGAATACTTCGTATAAATCCTGATCTTATGCCTGAAGTATGCAAAACCATGAAAGAAAAAGGTATATCTCTGAACTTGTTAAGGAAAACAAAGTAGATTTGTTACAAGTTTTTACTAAAGAGGATGAAACTAGAAAAAAAAATCAAGAATTGAAACATCGACAGGCCAAATCTTATAATAATTTACATAAGCAATTTCAAAGACACAAGAAGATTTTGTCCGAACTTACAGAAAATTATGATGAAATCGGCCAAGAAATAAAACTATTTCACAAGTACCTTAGTATGATTGAAACCCAATGTGAACAAATAGCATCTGGTTATCAAAATTTTCTTCAAGACGATATAAATATTCTTGTTTCTACTAGTGTTGTTACAAGGAGAGGTGTAGTTGTTAAAGGACCATTAGGACCACCTGAATATGAAGCTGAAAATATCTAAGGGAAAAAGCCTTGCTCAAAGCAAGCCAAGAGGACCATTGGTGGATCCTCAAGATGAGACTGCTCAAGAAACACAAGATCAAACCTTGGGGGAGCAAAATGATGCACAGGATGATAGTTATGACTCTGATACAAAGATTGTTGATCCAAGAGAAGAAAAAGACATAAGCAAAGAAGATGAAGTAGTTGCAATAGAAAAGAAGAAAAGCGATAAGCAACAACAAAAGAAACTAACTAAAGAGCCTGATCTTTCACAAAAGGTAAAAGATAAGAGTAAGTAACTTCCATATCCAGATCACAAAAAGAAAGCACGAAATGAGGTAATATATGACTCTTTTAAAAAGGCATTAAGTGATCTTCGTCTAGAAATTCCATTTGCAGATGCAATAAAAGTGCCTGCCTATTCTACATTCCTCCGTGATATTCTTAATAGAAAGAAAGAGATAACTGAAACCGTTGCCATGGTGACTAGTTACCCTGCTAATGGGAGGCTATTATCTAAATTAGGAGATCCCGAAATACCAACTATTTCATGTTCAATAGGCAAAACTGAAATCCATAATGCCTGGTGTGATTTAGGTGCAGGAGTTAGTGAAATGTCATATTCCCTCTATAAAAGGTTAGGATTAGGAGATTACTCCCCTACCACTATCACTTTGCAGATGGCTGACAAATCCACTAAAGAACATGTTGGTATGATTGAGGATGTCCTACTTAGAATAGATGAGCATCTTATTCCCACTGACTTTATTATTCTTGAAATACCAAAAGATGAAAAATTATCTATAATACTTGGAAGACCTTTCCTTAGTACTGCAGGAGCGTCAGTTGATTGTACTGAGGGGAAAATAATCTTCAATGTTTATGATGCTGAAATCATCCGGTATTTTCCAAAAAAACTAAAAGCAGGAGAAAGGTATGTTCCACCGACAAAACGAGTTCATGCGGTAAGTGCCTTTGATAAAGGTCAACCCAAGGTAAGAATTCGAGGACAGAAAAAGGGTTGAAATATTTAACCGTTCTTAATAAAATGCTTAATGGGAATCAACCTATCGTATCAATAAAATATATTTAAAAATAAGAAGTTCATCGCATTCTTACAACTTTTTCACATACATTCTTGCGGAAGCGCGCCCGTAAAAAATGTAGCTTTCAAGAAGTAGTAGAAATATCGACTGAATGAGCATAGATTTAGTGTAGAAAATAAAGTTTGAGTTTTATATGTAGAAATTAGAGCTTAATCACATTGTTCAGATAAAAAGTGTATCTCTAAAAATTTGGGCGAAAAAGCATGTTTTAGGAGTTGTAACGACCAACTATACGGTGGAAATATTTATTCCAGTCGTATAGTTATCGACAAAATCCTCAAAACTTGGGGATCCAATACAGAAGGTTTGACAAACAACTATACGGCGGGACCATTTGGTCCGGCCGTATAGTTGTGTTCATATAGTTATGATCTGGCGTTGGGGAAACCCTAACCCTCACCGCCACCACAACTATACGGAGGAGCTACTTAGCCCGGCCGTATAGCTCCCACCGTATAGTTTGCCACGACCACTTAAACGGGTCGGGGCAGGCTAGGGTTCTTCCTCTCCTCATTATTTCTCTCAAACTCTCTCTCCAAACCTCTCAAAACCCACCTAGAGCACTTGATTCTTCACGGATTTCATTCGTTTGAGTGGGGGAATCAACAAATTGATATGTTTCTCTCCCTATCCATGCTTTATTTTCAGAATTTCATGGTTGAAATTCTCTCATTAAATTAGTGGATAAACTCAAGCTTGACTAATTTTCCCTTTTGATTTATCACAGTAGAATCGTTCATATATCATGTAAAAACTATATGCCTAAGATTTTATGTTGAAATTTCTCAGTGCATCAAGATGAACAAGCTCGGTAGTATTTTTCGCAAGAGAAAGCGCCAATGTGGTGAAGGCTAGGGGCTCCGGGCTGAGCTCAACAACAAGTACGCCATGGTCTTAGCAACGATTTGTGTACTTGCAGGCATCAGTGCCGCATCAGGGGTCACAACTCTGGTTGCCCTACAGTTGATAGGAAGACGAAGAAGCCTAGGAATGAGTTGTGTTGTTCTAACCATGGAATTGCCGGCCACAATAAAACTTCTTGTGCGACTTGGTTTGACACCTAATGTCATGCTCTGAGATTTTTGGGAGCGATCTGAACATGACTCGTGTTCTTAGAATCACCAGGGAGCATGTATTATTCAACCCTGGTGCATCATCATTGGATGCTCGAAACTAGGATGTGAACTATTAAGATTTTACATCTTCAACTATGTTGTTTTGGAAGAGTATTATGCAACGATTCGTCTCGCAATCATAATTTGTAGCATCATAGATTTTATTGATATACACCTTTTGGGAACCACTGATGTATGTAGAGAAAATACAATATAAGTAGAGAAAATAAAGAGGTGACTATGCTGTAATGGATCTAACACAAAGTACATATTTAACTCGATAATATATAGTACAATACCTCATAGATGTTCTATGGGTGTACATGATAAAATGAGTGTCTGTACCGTTCGCTGTAAGATACCGCATTCTGCCATGTTGATTAGTGAAGGTATATTTTTTCGATGAGTAGCTTTTTATCTGTATACTAGGGAGAGATAAATTACACAAATGTAAACTATAATGCATGTTTCGATCATCATAGAGAAATATATGTATAAGCGAGTGGTTCTATTAGATTGGTATATATGAGAGCTATTAGTGGTCAGGAGATTCATAAGAACTTTATAACTTGGAGAGCGGTACGCAATGGATATCTCAAAAGTACTTTATAAAACATAGACTGGTTCTTCATAAATACTTTCATAATTATGATGGTGATACATACTTTTGATGACACAAGAATCTTGAAGTATTTTTCGAGTGAACTTAGAAGATGAAGATGAAACCCGATGGTCCATGACATGTCCACACCATGATCGTGTACATGACCGTCACAACCTCCTCATAATTAGTTATTCACTATAACTATGACCGTCAGAAGGTTACTGTTGTCCATGACTAGCTAGCGTGAAATAGCAATAGTCACCACACTCATCAGAAAACAAATTATGTCTATCACGCATGGCCAATTTTCTAGCCTCCGATCAATAAGAATTTTATAAAAGATAGAATGGTACATCATGAATATCTCCAAAATACTTCATAAATTAGGGAGTGATCTTTCATGAATATTCTTGAAACTTGTCCTATGGAGCAACATGGACTATTTTGTGCAGTTTTGTGTCACTCGTTTCCAGTAGCCATTGTATTGATATATAAAAATTCAGAATTATCAAATGAAACAAAAAATGCATCATGACAGTCTACATGTATTGGTATACTATGCTTCTAATATAACATGATGATCGAATTAAAAGAAAAGGATTATATTGACAGCCCTTTGGTGGTAGAGCACGCGATCCATAAGCCACCTATGGACCCAACTTGTCCCCAACACGAGTTTGGCGAGATTTAGATGTTGGTTTCTTTCATGTTATTCTTGCTTTAGTGCTATTTTAGTTAGTTATTCTCACTAATTATTGGCATCCTTGTAATACATAGTCAGGAGGACTTGTTAATAGTAATATGACAACTAATCTTGATGGAAAAACTAGGCATATCTTCTGGTGTTTATAGTTCTACACGGGTTGTTTGGTTTTCCTCCGAATCTGATATTTTGGAACAAACATAATTATAGCACATAATATATACTTAAGAATAATAACAACATATAAATAATAACACACATATTATTTCCTATAGGGCATATTTCCAACACGGGTTGCTAGAGATTAAGATCGTTTATTTGGTGTGTTCACTACCCAAAAACATATGGACTGATAGTCAAAAAAACAATATCTACACTAGTGTGCTCGCTATCATCTATCAAGATGTAAAATTTCTAATGACACGAAGACAAAACATAAGAAATTTACAAGTTGGAGTGTGGTTCATTATGGCATATCTCAAAAGCACCTTTGAAAATAATAAGTGCCTTATAGTTCATTAGTTCATACAAAGAAATAGCATATTAAATGAAGACTTCACGGGTTGGAGGTGTTGGGCCAGCTCTGAGCAACACGGTGGAATAAAAATTTCCGACGAGGGCCCTTCCATGAGATGAATAAGCTCAGAGGTCATGGTTCTTATCCCTTGACGTGCAGGTGTGTAAGGTAATGGCGCGCCTCGGGGCAGTGTAATCCTTGGATGGCGTCGCACATCTGTCTCCTGCACCAGCTTTGGTGAGCCACTCCATCTCCGGTTCCGGTGAAGGTCTTCATCAGCAATGGATCACCGCATGCGGTCACTTCACTGCCAGCAAGACGACCAAGGCGATCTACCTCGACAACTAGTTTCGCCAACTCCTCTAGGGCACCTCCTCCATCACCGACTACTACCGCCGGAAGAAGACGGGCGATGCACTCACTGATAATGAATCCACCATCTATTATCGCATGCTCGTCCTCAACACCCTCTCGCGGTTCTCCTCCGCCGCCATGGTCATCTCTATGACCGGCCCGTCGCCCACCTTCCTCCGAGTCCGCAACATGTTGATGATGGAGGAGATGCAACAGCCAACGCCTCCACCAACACCGTGTCGACGGGCCTAGTCGCAAAGGCCCGCCCTCCTCTGCCACCATGCACTGGCGCTGCCTGTCACGGTAACTCCTCAACCTCCGGTAAGAAAAAACTTGTTTACAAGCCGAAGAACAAGACCACCAGTAATAACGGTGGTGTCTCCAACCCTGCACAACGCTCGACACTATCAACGACACAATGTGTACTCTTATTGACATGGTTGGATATATCCTATACGGTACAAGAGATGTGACTTCACATGCATGCTCCACAATAACCTCATCTTGCTCTCATCAAGCGTGTCCTTCGCATTGGATCGGGAGACGATGGTACTGTGGAGTTTGGTCTTCATCTTCGTGCCACATCCTTGACTAATCTGACGACCTACTCTAATGCTGACCGGGCTAGCTGCACAGACTCTTGGCGCTCTACATCGGGTTATTGTGTCTACTATGGCGATAATTTGATCTCTTGGTCCTCCAAGAGACAGAACACCTCCTCCTGATCCAGTGCAGAGGTTGAGTACCCGGTTGCATAATGGTGTTGACTTCGACAGCTTCTTCAGGAACTCCATCGACCGCTTCGTTCTACCAAGATTGTCTATTGTGACAACGTCTCCATCATCTACATGTCGACCAATCTAGTGCAATATCGTTGCACAAGGGATATTGAGATCTACACTCACCGTCTAGGAGAAGGTTTCTCTTGGAGTAGTAGTCTGTGATGAAGAACTTCGAAAGCACCTCATCAAGTGTGTTTCGATTCATTTTGAAAGACACATTGCCATACTAATTCACCTAGATCACAATTACTAGAAAATTAACATTTTTGCTAGGAACATTGAGTTTTTCTTTTTTATTCATCATTTGATGAGCGTAATTTGATAATAATATAACATGATTGTGATAGGAGTACACATTGTGCCATAGATAGTTGTACACCGTGAAGCACCTCGAAAGCACCTCTAAAAATAAGTGTTATACTCCGTGAAATAACTTATTATAGGGAGGTGATTCAAAAGAACTTTATAAAATGGAGAGTGGTACGCCATGAATATCTAGCAAGTACTTTATAAAACATAGACTGGTCCTTCATGAGTACTTTCACAATTATGATGGTCCAAAATAGTCTCGATGATACGAAAATATCAAAGTATTTTCGAGTGAACTTGGAAGATGAAGATGAAACCTGCTAGTCCATGACATGTCCACACTATGACCGACATGGAGCTCATCGGAGATCGAGAGGGTAGGTATTTTCATGGAAAGAGAAGCAGAGGAAAACGAGGGTGGGAGACAAGTTCGGGACCGAACGGGATGAAACAGGCGAGGGCAACATGCCAAGGGCTCTGCGGTGGCGTGGACCGGTAAATATTTTCATATTGAGGGGCAAATTCGGACGATCCACCCTACCATCATCACCTATTGCAATTTAATCGCTAAGATGCTATACATCGGCCAATCGACAATGCTAGTTACAATGCATCCTATTAGAAATTCCTCACATAGGAACATATTTATATTTGATAAAGAAAATAATGCTGGAGGTCTCCTAGGGCCTACCGGAGTTTAGAACTTTCTTTAAGCCCACCCGAATCCAGTTCCTTGCAATCTACAACAAATATATTTCGCATGCCGAAGAGGAAGGATTAATCAGTTGTCAATTGATACAGAATAGTTCATTCCATTGACTTTTTTATGCGAAAAGTCCACTAATCTATTCATAATCCTCAATAATAGTATATGAAAACCCAACTGTAATAAATATTAGAGTTCCTTCATAAGTTTTACAATAAGGATGACACCCCTTGGGTCTCCCTGGTTTGGAATGCTTATTACAATAATACTGTTCCACATGCTACTGGGCCCTGTGGCTCTTTCTGATGGAGAGATGTCTTTAGACTCTCCCATTTATTTAGAGGGGTAGCCAAAAGTACAGTTGGTAATGGGGCCAATGCATTGTTTTGGAAGGATCAGTGGTCTGACACTATTTTAGAAGAGAGTCACCCAGTTATCTATTCTTATGTGAGAAATGAAGATATCTCTACCCAAGAGTTTCTAGCTACAGACAGTTTGACACATCTCTTCTATCTTCCTCTGTCGCCTGAAGCGTTAGCTGAACTAAGAACAATTCAAAATAATTGCAGAGAGATACAACTCAGTGAGCACTTACAATACACTTGGAGTTATGTTTGGGGGGGCAAAGACTTCACATCCAGCAAATATTATCAGTATAATTCTAGAAACCTGAACCCACATATATCTTTCAAATGGCTGTGGAAATCAAAGTGCACTGCAAAAGTGAAGTTCTTTGGATGGCTTGTTCTGTCTGACAGACTGAATACAAGAAACATGCTTAGAAAAAGGCATTATGCACTTGGGACTGGATATGACTGTTTAATGTGTAGCCATACTACTGAAGAAACAATTGAACACTTGCTCTTTAATTGCCCTTTCAGTCAAGCTTGCTGGGATTCAATTAATATCTCCTGGTCTATGGCTGACTCTAGACTTCAGATCATTGAACAAGGAAAACAAAGCTCGAATAAAAAGCTATTTATGGAAATTACTCTACTTGGATCCTGGAACATCTGGAAGGAGAGAAACAAACTCTGGTTTAATAACTTACAACCCTCGGTTCAGGCCTGGAAGTCAAGATTGGCTACTGATCTGTCACTACTGATTCACAAGATAAAGGAGGATTTACACCCACTCATCAAGAGCATTATCCATAGTTTGTAAATCCTATGAGGTTTTAGGTTTTCTAACCTTTTATTCTGGGAGATCTTTTATCCCCTTGTATTCTGTAAATATGTAACACTTCAGACTCTGGCCTTTTATCAATGAAAATGAGACGGTAGGAACCCTTTCTATTGTTAATACCCTAAAAAAACTGTAATAAATATTACAAAACACGTATGGGAATTTAGACCAACATTACCCAATACTCTGTAAATGATTGTCCTGTAGACCAAGTCCCAACTCCACAACGATAGACACCATTATGCTCACAAATAGCTCATGCATTAAAGAGAGGACTTTATAAGTTGAGTAGCAGTCTGTGATGAAGAACTTCCAAAGCACCTATAAATTACTATAGGGAGACAATTCATAAGAACTTTATTATAAATTAAATATTGGTCAGTCATGAAGATCTTGGAAGAACTTTATAAATTAAGACTGGTCCCTTGTGAATATTCTTATCCTATACTCACTCCTTTCACAATAAGATTGCATTCTGTGTTTAGTCAAAGTCAAACTTTTCGAAGTTTAACCAAATATTTAGCAAAAAAAATATCTACGATATAAAAATTATAGAATTAGAATCTTTGTAAGTTATATTTTCATAATATATGCATTTCGAATAATGAATGTTGATATATTTTTCTATATTCTTAATCAAAGTTGTCAAAGCCTGACTCTGAAAAATCCTAGAACGCGAAGTAATAAAAAATGGAGGAAGTACTAGAATCTTTAGAATTTGGCATGTGACTATTTAGTAACCATAAAAATTTCTTAGGCTGCATATAATTCAAGACAGTCATGTAACTTCAAGTAATCATTCGATAGAAATTCCACTTGGTGAGTGAGAAGAATTTGAGTCATGTAACTTCAAGTAATCATTCGATAGAAATTCCACTTGGTGAGTGAGAAGAATTTGATGACTGTAATAGAAAAAATGTCTAGCGTGGTCTCATTCCGGACGTAGTATTGGGTAATGACATCTATTACGGAGACATGGAACCAAACTGATTATATACATCTCAATAAACATTATACATCTCAATCAAGTAATATACACAGTAGATCAGCTGCAGAGAATTCCATTCAGGCGTATTACATTGAAAACCGATTGCAGAAAATTGTCGTCAAAATTATATAATATAATATAGCATCCGAATGTGTTTACTGTAGCAAAACTGAATTTCCTACTATTTGTACTATTATTATATCTGCTGCTATAATCGGCTGAGAGTAACAGAAGACACCTATACGGAAACCTACTCTTTGTACTATTATTATCATCTGCTGCTATAATCGGCTGAGATTAACAGACGACACCTACGACACCTATACGGAAAATTCCATCTACCTCTTTTCGACAAGGACACAACATCACAATACATTATAGCTAGCTATTGGTATGAGGCGTCGAAACTATCAAGTCCTGTCTTCTCCTTCAGTCAGCAGGTAGAACATTTCTGATCCTACATGTACAAGAAAAAACAATAAAAAATATTAGTAGTTTTTCTCCAGAAAATAGAAAGCAGTGAAGCAGCATGGTAAGTGTCAGATTAGTTCATGTAAAATAGCATATGTAATGAGGTAATGCGAAATTGTTATGAATCAGATATAAGAAACTGTGCCTCAAGGTACATATGTTTTTAAGTCAAGTATAACATAAGCATTACGTAGCCTTGTAGTTCTTTGATTTCAGTCCAGCAAGTCCATAACACATCTAAACAGTCCTATAGTTTTCCTAAGACCGGCCCAATGATTAAACATGTTCAATTGAAGAGTTCTTCAGAGTGCATGACAAAGTACCACCACTGTGTGCATAAAGTTCGGTGCATCAACACGAACAGCTTCAGCCTATTTTTTCCTTCTACTCCCTCCGTTTCAAAATATAAGATGTTTTAGGTTTGTGAAAATGTATGACTTGTTTTAGTGTGTAGATTCACTTCAAACATGAGTAAACCTATATACTAAAAGTAGTCTAGATACATTTGGTTCACAAAGCTAAAACATCTTATATTTTGAAATGGAGGGAGTAATATACAACCTATTTAGCAGAATATCCAGAACGCTGCCTTTATACCAGAAAAAATAGTTCGCATCGGTGTAGGCCATATCAAGTACAAGAACTGATAACATGCATGGGACCTACCAAAGAGACGGACGTGCGGGCGCGCAGGCTGCCAATTATTTGGCGAAGGATTTCCATGCCCTCGGCTCGCCCTCGCGCGGGCGAAAATTACGTGTTCTCAATAAATTTATAATTACTGAAACATTATTAGAAGAAATGATATGGTGTTCTTCATTTTTTGCACTACATTTGATCAACAAAAGCTAGCTAAAACTTTCATCAGCTAGCGTGTCTCCGAATTGCCACAACAGTGTCTCCCAATTTCTTATATTTGTAGGGGCAAGCAACTCTGGACATGGGGAATCTACGAATGTGTATCTAAAATCACCTTGATGGCAACAGAATACTGTGTCCACCTCTAACCCAAAGAAGTATGGATTTGCAATGACTCAAGGGATGTCAAAGAAATCGTTGTGGTGTGGCAAGATCTGAATTTATATAGAGCCATTGAAGATACTAAAACCGACAAAGATTCAGGATTTAGAATTATAGAACAAAGAAACATAATAAAGTTCATTTAATTTGTAGCATTACAACACAATGCAGACATGATTACAAATGGAAACGATTATATGATGCGGGGCTGCTTATGATGCTGGTCATGATAACAGAATAACAATAGCTACCTGCTATCTTCTAGATTATAGGTCATTAATTGCAGCCTAAACAGTAATCCGAATAAAACAAATGAATATAATGTAAACCATATCATATAATCATTGGGACTCTAGGATCGCAATAACAATACTATATGATTAACTATGAGTGGGCCTTTAAACCTGAAATCAAATTACTCTGGCACTACAATGTTGTTAAAAAGAACTCCGAACGATGGTAGAGGTTCCTATCACCAATCCTACTAGATCTGCATTGTGAGGAGAAGTTTCGATACAACACAAGAACCATAGCATTATAGATGGATAATAGTAGGATTAATGAAAGGAAATTTCCCCATCTGGCAGGGTCGATTCGGTTTCTCCATCTGAAACCCGATCCATGGCGACATAATCCCAGCACGATCTGACAAATCCCAGCACAATTTCTGGCGAAATCGATTCGCCCCACACAAGGTGAGCCATAGATCTAGAGTTAGAGACAAATTGGAGACTATCGGAAGAGGCGAGAGGAACGAGGAGAGCAGGAGAAATCGGGGTTCCAGGGCGATGGCGTGGGAGTGGGACGGTGGGTGGGGGAGAGGAGGGGCGGGGTAGGGCGAGCTGTCTAGACGGGCCCCACCTAAAGGGGAAATACGGTCAGCTAGTAAATGGTTCTTCCGTGAAATACAAGGGAATACTGGCCTGTGCATGTCAGAGGTTCAACTTTCTGCTCGGATCCCAAAATGCGGTGGACGGCTGCGATAACCGTTCAGCCCGGAAACCGTTCGATAATTCTCCGGGTCGATCCATGTGCCAATCCTTCGAGAAGGGGACGCGGCTTGCCTGCGACCCACTTGTGCGACCATCTGTGCGGCCCTTCCGTTAATTCTCCATCGCGCGGTCTAGAGAATTTTCTTCCTTCCCGCATCTCTTTATGGCTAAATAAAACACTAACTAACTCCATATTTCTTTCTCCTTAATACTCGCTGCACACAAAAACCGTAACACTGATCTCTAGCCGCTACAGGTTCGTGAAGTCCCTAGACGAACAATCAGCAAGCGGAATCAACAACGCTGGTAACTCCAGAATGATTCATCTGTCTACTGTGAGGAATCCTCGCGCTGTTGGTACCCGAGTAAGAGGTGAGAGAAAATGTTGCATGAAGAAGTCCAGGTTGGATTGGGCAGCAATGGTCGTGGGGGAGGCCGGAGAGCGTCCAGTTCTCATCCTCATAATATCGCTAGGATCAGGTGAAGGTCCACGAGGACAACGCGGAGGTTAGGATTCATG
The DNA here is from genome assembly GCA_916181665.1 of Avena sativa. Taxonomy (NCBI): domain Eukaryota; kingdom Viridiplantae; phylum Streptophyta; class Magnoliopsida; order Poales; family Poaceae; genus Avena; species Avena sativa. The sequence continues at coordinate 415,105,974 of OV702297.1, forward strand.
ACGCAATCGGTGAGCTCGGCTCGCCCACCTGCCGCACCGCCGGCCGCCATTGCTGCCGCCGTCATCCGTTTGCTCGAGCAGTCGAGCCAGAGCTCCGCTACTCTTTCACTCAGGCAGCGGGAGGGCGCTCGTCGGGAACAGGGCCAAAAACGCGGCGGCTCGTGCGTACATGCGAAAGACCGTGGTGGTGCGGTAGGACGCGAGGCCTGTCTCCCTTGAGCCGGTGACCAGCGTCGGTTCTGCCCCAGTTCGTAGAGACGAAGATAGAGGCAGGCGCCGCTCGTATCGAATGAGTATTTCTTATTTGTTTTTTCGGAAGGAAAAAACCCACGAGGAATCGATCTGCCCTGGACCGTGTGATGGTGATTTAACGGAACGGGCGCACAGATGGTCGCATAACGGGGTCGCACGCAACTCCGCGTCCGCTCGAGAAGGAGGTCCCCGCTGCCTTGATGCTCCATACCGCGACCTTCCAGGTGTAAAAAATGGAGGATCTTTCTCCTGGTGTGCCCTGCTTGACAGGAAAAGGCTGCAGCTCGACAAACTTGATGAAGCTACCGACGAGAGCAATGTCCCGAACAGACCCTGGATGGCCATAGCCTACTGCTGCACGGGCCGGCATGATCGGTGGCGGCAGTTTTACGGTACGGAGCACGGGGCGTTCGTCGAGCACGTCGCACAAGAGGATGTTGTTCCAGAGATCAACCCAGGCCACCGTGCCTTTGTCTCCTCCAATGGTGACCGTCTTGCTTGTTATGTGTGATGGGTATGATTTATTTTTAATTACCACCGGCACCTTGCTCCATGCCTCTGTATCAGACCGATAGAGGCAGAGCTCAGAAGATTTTTCGAACCCGAATCCGCTTAGTTGTGCGGCCAGGACGTAGTCGCAGCTGCTGCAGTCGTGGTCATCCTGACCTTCTTGCCGGAGTTTGTTGCAGTCGCGCACGATGGCAACCGAGTGCTCGTTGAATACGTGGAAGCGGGGATGCGGGAGGTGCTTGAGGGAGGGCCCGCCGGCGTCGTAGACGAAGTACTGCCGCGCGGCGGTCGACATCATGTCTGACGGGTGTCTGCCGATGACGAAGCGGAGGAGGACGAGGCCGCCGTTGGTCTCCGCGGCGATGACGTGCGGCTCGACGGCGAACTCGGTGTGGTCGTAGGCGGTGGCGTGGACGCACAGGTAGGAGACAAGTGGCGGGCGGGCGGCGCAGAAGGTAACCTTGAAGGTGCCCCCGAGGTCCCGCATCTCGCAGGAGGCGGTGGTGGCATTGTCGCGGTCGGCGAAGTAGGCGTCGGTCTCGATGAGGACGAAGGGGGGCCGCTCCTCGCCGACGTCGGGGTAGCCGTAAGCGGGAGGATTCAGGTACGGGTAGTCTCTCTCTTCGTCAACCGATGATTCGTCACTCTCGGATTGATCCTCTTCCGCCGTGAGGAAATCGTCGTCGTCGTCGTATAGGTGGCCATTAGCAGGAGAATCTTGGTCCGCGCAGTCCATCGGTTCCAGATCGATTGGCTTCGAGCTCCAAGTCTTCAACGACATGGGTCGATGATGGGTTTAAGTAGTGGAGGGGAGGTTGGTCGAGAACTCCGATCGAGATAGAGACGGAATCGAGATGGCATTGCAGTCGGAGTGACCCAGGCCAGCCGCCTCTGTACCCTCCTTCCGTTGGGACGGATTACTGATCACGTGAAGCCCAACTCTGTAATTCCCAAGCTCATCTATCGATGTTGGACTGTACGATTACCTTCTACTCCCTTCGTTTAGAAATATAAGATGTTTTAGGTTTGTAAAAGCGATGTACTTAGACATCTTTTAGTGTATATAGGAGAGGCGGGCCGCTGCTGGAGTAGGCATCGCTGCCTCAGACCTCGCCGCCCAAAGCTGGTGTCGCGCTGTTGGCGACCACCTCACTGCTCGTGCCGGAGGAGGCAAACGCCATTGAGTTGCCTTTCTCCTTCAGAGACCTGATTCGGCCGCGGGGGTGAGCTGAAGACGAGGAGAAGACCTTCAGGATCCTGCGGAGGTCCAGGTGGGCGGCGGGGAGAGTATTGCGATGGTGAAGAGCGCGTTGGGGAGAGGAAACTCTCGCAGCCAGATGGCCCGACACGTCTCTCCTACTGTTCCGACCCAGGGCGCTGTTCATGGCGAATTCGCCTCGAATCCCTCCCATGGCGGTCCTCGCGGGTCAAGCGCGGGTCCTCGTCCTTCCCTGGCTCTGCCTGCTTCTCCTCCACCTACTCCTAGAAATCCGCTTAGGTTCCGCAACTCGCAAAGCTCACCGCCGATGACGAGATTTCTAGATTTCAAATATGGGGCTCATCGGAGGCTGACACTGGCGACTTCTGGAGATGACGAAGAGGGTTCGGGAGGTGAGAGGAGGAGGAATGAGGGGGAGATTTGGTGGCCTGAATCACCAACCACCGGGGCGTCGCCTCGCTGGAGTGGTTGCGGATTGGGGTGCGCGGAGAAGACGTTCCCGGCGGAATCAAGCGGGAGACATGCAGGTGCTTCCGAGGAGTCGTTCAACCTCTGCATTGGCTCTTTTGGCCCAATCTCCATCGGGACTATGCCAGTTCAAGCGGGGTTCACGGAGGAAGCGAAGGATCATGGCGATGAGCAAGCTCCTGAAGCGCACCGAGTCGGGTGCAGAGTTGGTAGTGGCTACTCCAATAGCGAAAGCCAGACGGAAGAGGGGGAGGCCGAGACGGGCTTGCTCTCCGCTCTCTCGGTTCGTGCAAGTTCGCCGTCGAGAGTTGCTGAAGGGGCTCGGGACTGTCCCAGTTGCGTCAGAGTTTTCGAGGAAGGAATGGTCAGCTGCTCTGGCTCTTCTCGACCTCAACCTGCAGACATTGTTGTTTGTTGCAACACTAGAAGCTCTACAGGAAGACCGGATTCCTTGGATCCATGTTGTTCCACAATCGATCTGCTGGACAACTAGTCTGCAAGGAAGAGAGACAACGGAGGGGAAAGTACAGTCTCTGGAGGGGGCCATTGGTCAGAGGGAAGGAAAAGGGGATGGTGGTTGAGGGTGGGGAGGAAAGTATTGAGGACTTTTTCTCCCAGCTTTGGATGCCTGGAGATCCACACATCCAGCTGCAGAAATCTCCACCGCAAGCTCAACCCCTCTTGCTGGCGTCCAGTATAAAAGACCCCCTCCGGGTTCCTAGGGTTCGTGTCCCTCTCATTCTAGTGGCGGCGCACACTGAGCAAAACTCTGGCTTACATTGCCTTGGGATTGAGAACCCTCTTGATCCTGTAGCTGGTTTTGGTGAAGAGAGGATGGGTGACCGTGGAAGGGGAAGAAAAGGGTGTGGGAGGGGGATTGCTGGTGGTTAGGATCAGTGTCAGAACCAACAACTCTAGCCTCCTCAGGGGCAGCCACAACAACAAGGTATGCATCAGGGACAGTTTGGACAGTTTCCACAGTTCTTTACAGGTCAACCTCCTTTTGGCTTTGCTCCTGGTGGTATGATGCCACCCTGGGGGTTTAATGGCCCTTTTTCCCCATTCCAACATCCTCCACAGTTTGGGGGGCTCAAATCAGTAGATAGCCCCCAACAACAATTCTTCTCAGAACCAACAGCATCAGAGTCAGGGTGTAGACCAAGATGATAAAGCTAAAACCACCCAGAAGGCTAAGAAAAAACAGGGTGGGGCTATTGATAGAGAGGAACAAGTTTATGCTAGTATAGGGGGTCACATGAGTTACATTGATGGCATATGCTTGAGTTGTGGTGAGTCAGGACATTTGCAGCTTACTTGTGAGAAAAAGCCTATGTGTTTCATCTGCAAAAGCTTTGGACACTTAGTAGATAAGTGTCCTCTCAGGAAAAGACCCCATCAGGTTGCTAGGTATATTGGAAGTAGTGCACCAGGACTTGGTTTCTATCACATAGAGATTCCTGAGGTGGTGGCTACTCCAATTGCATCTACCAAAAATTGTGGGATTGTGTTGATTGAGGAGGGATCCCTGTCAGCTAGAGAGCTTGCTGAGGAGTTCTCAAAAATTTACAAGACCAACTGGCCATGGCAGATTAGAGATCTAGGGCAGATAACACATTTCTAGTTAAGTTCCCCCCCCCCACATTGTTGTGGAGCAAGTGATTGGTTATCCAAAATTTGGCGTGTCCAAGCCAGGGGTGTGGGTCAAGGTTGAAGCATGGAATGATGACCCTGAGCCAGTGGAATCCTTGAAGAAAGTTTGGATCATTATCACTGGCCTTCAGACAAAGTGGTGTGAATGGAACACTCTTGACCAAGTTGTTTCTGCCTGTGGGATTCTGGTGGATGTGGATTGGTTGTCTATATTCAAAGATAATGCTAAGGAGGTTAGAGTCCTATTTAAATGCAGAGACCCTTCCAAGCTTCCTATTGGGAGACTTTTTGACTTCAACGGTCACTTATTCCAGCTAGAGTTTTCTCTAAATGTTTCAGCTCCAATTCTGGATGTTGAGGATGATCTTCTCACTGATGAATTAAATGATCACAAGAGGGAGAATGAGGATGGGGCTGCAGGAGGGAATGACAGAGGGGCCTCCAAGGATACAGGTGGTTTTAGGAATGCTGGTCCTAATCAATCCCAACAGAATAGAAGTGGCCCTCGGGCTGGGGGTGCTGGTGCTTCTAGGGTGAGGATGGTAGAGGATCAAAGTACTGCTACTGCTGTGTTCAACTTGCTCCTGCAGAAAGGCTGGATAAGTTTGGATAGTATCAAGTTGGGGCCACAAGAGATGAATGCTGAGGGAGTTACTCTAGAGGCTCATAATTTCTGGGCTGCAGAACAAGAAGAGAGGATGGTCTATGGGGAAGAGAGAGAAGATTACATTAGTGCTCAGATCGCTGCTTTGCCCGAAGACATCTTGCCTATTTTTGCTGGCTCTCATGTTATAGGAGATGGTGTTGGTTCTAACAACAAGAAAAAACAGAAAGTGTGGGGTCCTGTCCAAGCTGTTAGGCAGAGTGATAGAGTGGATAATTCAAAAAGCATCGTGGAAAAAGCTATGGACTTGAAGAAAGTGGTAAATCTGGATGCTCCAAAATCCATGAAAAGTATAATGAATTCTAACCCTTTTACTGTTCTAGATGTTACGGATATTGAGCTAGTTTCTAGAGATATAGGTGTAGTTTTTCCCCTTAAGGAGATAGTTGATAGTGGATGCTCCTCTCCCAAGTCTTTACATAATGTTAAAGATTTGGAGGATGAAGCTGAGGGTTGGATAGAGGTAGTAAATAAATCTCGGGGCAAGCACCCTAGGAAGAAAAAACAATGATTTGTGCCTTTTGGAACTGCAAGAGTATCTCTGCTCCTGGTAGACAGAAGTTTTTAGAAGATAAATTTTTCCCTTTAAATGTAGACTACATTGGTTTTCAAGAGACTAAGAAGGATAGTTTTAGTAATACTTTTCTGAAAAATCTCTTAGGAAATAGAAACTTTGCTTGGAACTTCCTGCCCTCTATTGGGACTGCAGGAGGGATCCTAGTAGGAGTTAATTTAGATCTTTTTATGTTATTTCCTGGGATATTAAATCTTTCTCTGTTAGTACTGTTCTTAGAAATAAAATCACTGATGTAGTATGTAGGATCACTACTATTTATGGTTCTGCATATGAGGATAAGAAGCAGGATTTTCTTTCTGAACTCCATGAACTTTTCTTAAATTGGGATGGTTTAGCTTTAATTGGGGGAGACTTTAATTTAGTCAGATCTCCTAAAGATAAGAGTAATGGGAATGTAGATTTTAGATGGGTAGATAGATTTAATGCCTGGATTGAACTCTGGGCTCTGATGGAGATTGGTCTTTCTGGTAGAGCTTTCACTTGGGGCAATAACCAAGAAGATCTTATTATGAGTAGAATTGATAGAATTTTCTGTTCCACCCAGTTTGATGCTAGATTTCCTTTAGCTAGTGTTAGAGCTTTGCCTAGAGTTGGTAGTGATCATACTCCTATCATCTGGGATTCAGGGGAAGGTCAGGTGATTAGAACCAAAAAAATTAGATTTGAAAAGTGGTGGATTGGTAGACCAGACTTCAAAGATATTGTCATTAAAGCCTGGTCTTCTAGAGTAGATAGCTCTAATATCTTGGATATTTGGCAGAGTAAGGTTAGATGTTTTAGAAGGCTGGCTAAAGGCTGGAACCTCAATGTTGAAGCAGCATTGAGAAGAGATAGGAAACCTCTTATGGAAGAGTATGATGAGTTAGATATAAAATCGGAAACTACTTTGCTGTCTCAATTAGAAAGGGAGAGATTGGATATGATCCTGAAGGATTTGAACTCTTTTTGGGTCATGGAAGAAATCAAAGCTAGACAAAGATCTAGTGATAGGAATGTTCTAGAGGGAGATAGGAACACAACATACTTCCATGCGGTTGCTAATCAACGTAGAAGGAAGAAGTTGATCCATATTTTAGATGGTCCTGATGGCCCTGTAACTGATATAGGTGATATGCTAAAAGTGGCCACTGGTTTCTATAAAGACCTTTTCAAAAAAGAAGATAGACCTGACATTCGTTTATGTCAAGACTTCTTTAGTGAAGAGGATAAGATTAGAGCATATGAGAATCTGATTTTAAGAGCTCCTTTTCTGGAGGAGGAGATTAAAGCTGCTATTTTTAGTTCTTATGGAGAAGGTGCCCCTGGGCCTGATGGTCTATCCTTCCTTTTTTATCAGTCTTATTGGGATATTATTAAATATGACCTTCTTTGCATGTTCCAGGAGTGGTTTGATGATAAGTTAGATTTGTTTAGACTTAACTTTGCTATGATTACTTTAATTCCCAAAGAGAATGATGCTAGATCTATGAAGAAGTTTAGACCCATTAGTTTACTAAATTGTTCCTTTAAGATTTTCACTAAAGTTCTCACTAACAGACTTGCTAAAGTGATTGATAGAATCATCTCTATAAACCAATCTACCTTTATTAGAGGTAGATTCATTCTTGAGAGTGTAGTCACTGCTCATGAAGTCATCCATGAGGTACATAGAAAGAAAGACAAAGGTTTAGTTTTTAAGATAGATTATGAGAAAGCCTATGATAGGGTTAATCTAGATTTCCTTTTTGAGATTATTGAGCTCAGAGGTTTTGACCCTTTCTTTATCAGATTGATTAAGCAAATTTCCTAGGGAGGGTCCATTGGGGTTAAAGTTAATGATGTTGAAAGTGACTTTTTCCTGACTGACAAAGGTCTCAGACAAGGAGATCCTATTGCCCCTCTTTTGTTTAACATTATGATAGATGTTTTTGCTAGGATGCTCAGTAGGGGTACCACTTCAGGGGCTATCAAGGGGCTGTGCTCTAAATTTGTTCCTGGTGGTGTAGTGTCTTCAGTGTGCTGATGATACTCTGCTGTTTTTAGAGAATAATGAAAGGGTTGCAGTGAAACTTAAATGGATCCTTACCTGTTTTGAACAGATCTCTGGTATGAGAATCAACTATACTAAAAGTGAGCTCCTCCTAATAAATCTGGAGGTTGAGGAATGTCAACCTTTCATTGATATTTTTTAGTGTGTTTTAGGCAATTTTCCTGTGAGATATTTAGGCATCCCACTTCATTTTGATAAGCTTAGGAGGGAAGATCTTCAACCTTTGATTGAAAACATTCTTCATAGAATTACTGGTTGGAGGGGAAAGTTGCTTTCTTATGCTGCTAAGAAAGTCCTTATTCAAGCTTGCCTCTCTAGTATCCCTATTTACTTGCTTTCCTTTTTCAAATTCCCTAAATGGGCCTTGAAAATCTTAGATTCTCATCTAGCAAATTTCTTTTGGAATGATGAGGATGGAAATCACAAAATTCATTTAGCTAATTGGGCTTCTGTTTGCATGAAAAAAGATTTTGGGGGTATGGGTATCCCTAACCTCAAAGATTTAAATTTGTGCTTACTTGGCTCGTGGGTTAAGAGATATATATCCAGGGGGGTACCCTTTGGAGGAAAGTTATTGATGCTAAATATCATACTAGATCTCCAAACATTTTATGCTGTAGGGATGTTCACCCCTCTACTTTCTGGAAAGGGGTTATGTGGGCCTCTAGAGCTGTAGCTTTAGGATATAGATGGAAAGTAGGCAATGGTAAATAAATCAGATTCTGGGAGGATATTTGGTTTGTTAATTCTCCTCTAGCCACCCAGTTTTGGGATCTTTACCTGATCTCAAATCAGCAAACTAAAACTATAACAGACTCGTGGGATGGGTCCCAACTTAGATGTGATTTTAGAAGAAATTTTTCTGATGATATGATGATTCAATGGCTAGACCTTAGGAGTATTGCAGGTACTATCTATTTTCTGGAGTCAGATGATCAACTTGTTTGGCAGTATGAAACCTCTGGAGTTTATTCCTCTAAATCCATGTATGCTGTGATTAATTCTAGGGGTGTTACTCCTGTTTTTTTGCCTGCAGTCTGGTCCCTAAAAATTCCACCTAGGATTCAGGTCTTCCTGTGGCTTTTCTCTCAAAATAAAATTATGACTAGAGATAACCTGAGAGCCCGGGGGATCCCAAAACCCTTAGAATGCAATCTCTGCTCTGAGATTGAATCTGTGAACCATCTTTTCTTTGAATGCATTGTTTCTAGATTGCTTTGGGATGATGTATTTGAAGTTTTTGGGATCACAGTGGAAAATTATCTTTCGGTTGCTTCTAAATGGATTGCTAATAAAAGATACTTGCACTTTAATGTCGTGTCTTCGGCTGTCCTATGGAGTATCTGGAATAATAGAAATAGTTTAGTCTTTAATACTTGTTCCTGGGTTAATATGAAACAGATTTGGCGACTCGTCCTGCTGTACCTTTGGAACTGAAAGGTTTCCTTCAAAGAGTTGGAGGGAGGGGCCCTGAAGCTGTTCATGGACAGGATGATCAACAATCTAAATACGCCTCTGAGGCTCCCGACGAGATGAAATGTGTTGGCTTTGTGTGGGTCTCCACCTGGAAATCCAGTGCCCCTTCGCTTCACGCTGGGAGAGCAACGGTGGAATATCTAAAGGCACACCCAGAGGAAGAAGACTCAGTGCATGTGGTCTTGGGGTGATTTTGCTCTGTCAGTGTTCCTACCTGTGTGGCTGTGTCCTAGGTTGTTGTGTTCTACCCTGTCGGAGTTGCTTTTGAGTTGGTTGTAACTCTGCTCTAGTTGTCGTTAGCTTTCGGTGTCGGATTATGTTAGCTTTCTGTGTGGAGTTTGGTTCTGTAGTGCTGAAACTCGGGTGGTCTCATTTTAATAAAAATGGGACCGAGAGAATGATCCCTTTTCATCTAAAAAATCTTTTAGTGTATAAGTTTAAATGAATCTAGACACTAAAATATGTCTAGATACATCTCATTCAATAACATAAAACATCTTATATTTTCAAACTGAGGGAATAGATGTTGAAATTGCACATGTCCCGTTATATTCTACTTAACACGCATATGGTCCTCAAAAGTTTTGGGACACGAAAAAATTGAAGTATGGACTCTAAGACAATGTCATCGAATCATAAAATTCAACCTCCTCGGCCCCCGGTCGCTGCAGCATGTTGTTGATTGATTCACCTTTTTTGGTCCCAGATCCTCCCGGCAGCTGAATTATCGTTTTTCTTGTAAGTTGTAAATTTCGCTCTCTCCTTGCAAAGATTTCTTTTGAGGGAAAGGTTTGTGAAAAAACATTCCAATGTTGCGTACCCTGTAACGGAATCGGCCCATCCAACCACACCAAGGCCACCTTCTTTTCCCCCAAGTAAAAAGCACGAAGGTCGCAAAAAAAGTAAAAAGCACGAAGCCCAACTAGGAACCCTTCTTCCCAAAGCGACACAGCTTGCCTGCCCGCACACACGCTCGCTCAACCCAGCCAAGGCACGACCACCTCCGCCGCCCGGGAAGCCCAAACCCTAAGCCCCCCGACCGCCGGCGATGGCCCGCTACGACCGCGCGATCACCGTCTTCTCCCCCGACGGCCACCTCTTCCAGGTCGAGTACGCCCTCGAGGCCGTCCGCAAGGGCAACGCCGCCGTCGGCGTCCGCGGCACCGACACCGTCGTCCTCGGCGTCGAGAAGAAGTCCACCCCCAAGCTCCAGGACTCCAGGTAACTACCGACCCCTCCCCCACCCTCCCAGTCCCCCGTCCCACCTCTGCCCCCTCGCCTTCCGGCCCACAGATCTGATCTCGCCGCCACCGTGCGCAGGTCGCTGCGGAAGATCGCGAGCCTGGACACGCACATCGCGCTGGCGTGCGCGGGGCTCAAGGCGGACGCGCGGGTGCTCATCAACCGCGCCCGCGTCGAGTGCCAGAGCCACCGCCTCACCGTCGAGGACCCCGTCACCGTCGAGTACATCACACGCTACATCGCCGGCCTGCAGCAGAAGTACACCCAGAGCGGCGGGGTCCGCCCCTTCGGCCTCTCCACCCTCATCGTCGGCTTCGATCCGTACACGGACAAGCCCGCGCTCTACCAGACCGACCCCTCCGGCACCTTCTCCGCCTGGAAGGCCAACGCCACGGGGAGGAACTCCAACTCCATGCGGGAGTTCCTAGAGAAGAACTACAAGGACACATCCGGCAAGGAGACCATCAAGCTCACAATCCGCGCTCTTCTAGAGGTATTTGTACTGCAATTGCTCCTCTATAGTTTCCTCAACAGAATAAACTTGAGTTGGACCTTAATCGTCAATTGCTTCATGCTCATTATAAATGTCACGCCTCATTCCTATTGACTGACTCCCATAGGAAACTTGTAGAGCATACTGGCACCAAGCTCTAGGAGCAAGTTTGTCATTAGTAATGTTCGGATAATTAGATTATTGATTGAGCACACAGTATTTGTCGAGGTGCCTTTGGAAATATGACAATATATTATTCTTTTATGTACTCAACGATTGATTTACTTGATATTTTTCATGCATAATAAGATTATCTTCAAGTTAAATCTCAACTTCGGGGTAGACATGCCAACCAAATGCTGAAAATTACTGGTGTGTGCTGAGTGAACTGAAATGTTTACCTACCACTCGTAGATGCCATAGTTTCCTTTGTCCTCGGAACCTTTAAAAGTCTAGTGGAATGGAGATGAAAATGAGGAATTGTGACAGGTACTTATGATGAGGCATATACATAGTTACTCCTGGTGCAGCTTTCTTGTAAGTTGTGCCGAGAAGCTTGTTTAGGCCTCTGTGAATATTGAATTTACCATTGTCTGATTCACTCCAGTCTACTAAGGATAAATTATAGCAAGGATTATTGATCGAGCACACAGTATTTGAGGCCCTTTTGGATATACGATACTGTATTGGAATCTCTTGTTCTCTTATATATAGTTAACAAAGGATTTACTTGACCGCTGTCTTGCCATAATAGGAGTATTGCTTCAAACTAAAATAGTAACTGAGGAGCAGATATACCAAACGAATGCTGAAAAGTACTGGTATGTGCTGACTGCCGAGCGAACTCTGAACTCTGATAGGCATTGAGGTAGTTTTCTATGTCCTAGCAATCTTACGTCTAGTGGAATGGAGATGAAAACGAGGAATTGTGACAGGTACTTCTGATGAGGCATTTACATAGGTACTCCTGGCACAGCTTTCTTTAGTTGTGCCGAGAAGCTTGTTTAGGCCTTTGTGAATATTGAATTCACCATTATGTGATTCTCTCCATCCTATTAAGAGAACTACAAATTATATTGAGTTCCTAATGAGGAAACATTGGGGCTTTCTATCAATTCCTGCCTCCTGGATGTTGCGCAACTCAGAGTCTACCGTGCAATTGTTAGATGTTTGTGTCCATCCCCTGGATTCTGCCCTTACTCGACGGAGTGTATATGCATAACCCCAAGTTTCATGAGTGTTTGTCTTGAGTTTTTTAATAGTAGACTATTCTGAAACTATGTTATTCAAACAGTCCCTTGTTTATTTGCACTTTGAAAGTACCCCTGGTGCTTTCATAAATTCACTATTTCCTTATTTGCCGAGGTTCTGAGACCTATTTGTATCATTTTGCATATTTATGTGCAATATAGCAGGTCACATATGCGATTAAACTTTGGCAACATTTCTAAAAGGAAAAAGGTTCTCTATTGCAATGGACATGCAACTTATACCAGCATCCGTTCTGATTTTATTGTGTATACTATACCTAGAATGTATAAATATTATTATCTAAATTTTGTATTTGGATGGTATGTAGTTGCAGTTTAATTGTCAGCATCAAAATTTTCTAGTAGGATGGTATTGAGTTGCTGGATCTAAATGGAATTGCTTGACCTTTCATCTATATTTTCTTAGCTTGCTATTTATCATTTATTAAAAGAAACAAAATGTTACAATGTGCATTATAACTTCAATTTATCCTTTCAATTTTGTTTTTGATTCGGCAATCACTAATAGAAGACAAACCATTTTAGGTTGTTGAGAGTGGTGGGAAGAACATCGAGATTGCAGTGATGACAAAGAAGGATGGCCTTCGGCAACTTGAGGAGACTGAAATTGATGAATATGTTGCTGAGATTGAGGCAGAGAAGGCTGCGGCCGAGGCTGCAAAGAAGGGTGGCCCTAAGGATACCTAATTGTAGGATATGCTATTACCTTCACCCCGTGAACCAAAACTTTGTAGTGTGCCGCCTGTTACGTTCCATAACACCTTTTAAACAGCTTTAACAAGACATGGAAGTCTAAATGAATTGCCTTATTTTCTTGGTGGTTCATGGTCAGGGGCTTCGTTTTGCCTTTCCAGGTTTTCAACGCAGTGCAAATTTATTTCTACAATCTGCCTTGTCGTATGTCTCCGTATAGACTGGGAGCGTCTCCAAGAGCCTTTGTATATTGGATTGCTAAAAACTAGTTACAAGAAGAGGAGAGAGAAAGTTTAGCAATCCAAACCAATTTATACTTTGCTAGCATTCCTATAATAGCAAACCAATACTCTTTTCCCCTCCTTTTGTACTCTCTTCTTCCCCAAGACGCGCAGGCCACAGCACACACACTCGTCCCGCACACACCCAACCAGCATCTAGCCTGGCCGCCAGCCACACATCTAGCAAGCACATGTGAGGGGGCATGGGAGGCTGGCCGGAATTGATTGCAGTTGGCCAGAATCGGGTGGCATCATCAGAGGCTAGAGGAGACGACAGGAAGCTCGGGGCGGCATGGACGAGACAGCGAAGGACGGTCGGGTTCACTGGGGGCTGCGGCGAGCTTCTCCCCCACCGGAGGCCTCCACTGGGCCAAATCCGCCGGTGGCTTTGCGAATGAGGCGGAGCGCGATTCGTCGGTGGGGAAGGTCGTGGGGTGGGGAAATGAGGGGCGGTGTGACTGGGAACCACGGGCCACGCGCGTAAGGCGGCACGAGCCAGGCGTGTGGTGACGTTTTCGCGTGCGTGCGGTTGGCCACTTCCACGTTGGTTTTGTGATTATAGGAAGTGTCCACGGACTTGATATATTTGTCAATCGAGGGTGCCATTTTACTCAGCCGCCTACAAAATTTCGTGTGGAGACCATTTATAGCAACGCTTTTGGAGCTGGGTTTTTTTTGGCCCAGTTACTAAAAAAACAGCTTTTTAGTCCATGAAAAATATAGGAAGACTCTTGGAGATGCTCCGAAGAATCGTGGTTTCTGAACTCATGCTTGCTATACCAAGTGGGTTTATAATTTCATATTAACAACTGGATAATGCTGCTGTTGTTTGTTGTTTGTATGTCAATTCACTTTCTTTCCCGGTGATCTCAACTGAGAATGCTGGTGCTTTCTTGGTATGTCACTTTGCTTTTGTTGATGATAATCTCTTCTGCAATTTAGGCTGCTAATTTCGACCCGTCTATACAATCTAAGAGTCGGTGCACGAGCTGCAAATTGAATTATCTATCTGACTGGCTGGCATGATCCATGGGCAAAACCAAAAGCAAATACTGGCTATGTGCTTTGGTACACGTCAGAGGCCCTATCACCTGGCTACGTGCTTAGGAATAATCTACCGCTGCGTCAGACAGTGGACTTTGTTTATTGTGCACATCTGGCACCACCTCACCTCCATTACTTTTTAGCTGTTATAAATCTGGCCGGTGGAACTCGAGCTATTTTCAAAACCAGCGTATGCGTGGTGCATGTGCACACAGAACACTAGCAAGGCGTCAGCGGTGTACACATGCCGACGAACAAAATATTTTGTCACCTGGACCACCATTGACGACTCTCTTATTTTCTACCCTACTCTTGCACCACCTCGCCACCTCTTCTTTTCACCATTTGGCTTTTCTAGATTAGGTCAGAATTGGCCGGATGACCTTGCCAGCGGTGAGGGAAGGGGCTGACTCTTAATTAGTGCAATAAATCTATTCCACAATATAGAAGATTTTAGGAAACTAATTTAGATTGCCGAAACATTCTACTTCCTCCGTCCCAAAATAGATGTCTTAGATTTGTCAAAATTTAGATAAATCTAGACATTATTTAGTAATTAGTATATAGGTTCATCCAAATTTTGACAAATCTAAGACATCTATTTTGGGACAGAGGGAGTATTATAGAATGGAGGTAGTAGATTACATGATATAATTGTACAAACTTTCTTTTTCCCTTTTATGGTTTCTTTCTTGCATGCTCAAATGACCATTGTGGATACCAAACTCTTTATTTTGACCCGAAACTGTGAGGTAACCGCCCCACAGCAATTTTATTACTCAAAACCAAAAAAGGTACAGGGGTGGAGGGAATTTACAAAGAGAACAAAAGAGAAAAAAATGGTTATATACAGACCATATGACTAAACAAACCAACTACGGAAGTGCTGCAATCCATGCAAGTAGAGGGGTTTCATGTTTGGACTTGATCCGATGCTGCAACAGAGAAATGTCACGTATAAACATGTGTCGCCACTTTGCAAAAGTTGGGGTCTCATGATTGAATATCTTTCCATTTTGGAATAGCCAAATATTCCAGCAGGTCGTAATTAATACTTCCATGAAGAAAGGATGGCCAAAATCCTTTTTTGCAGCTGAAATAATTTGCTGTAAATCATTTAGAGGCTGCCAAACAATCCGCAAGTAGTTTCAAATCTGCACACTGAAATTGCAATGAAAGCATAAGTGGATTCTATCTTCATATGATCGTAAAGGACACATCTCACAGTGTGTATCATCTGTTACGTGCCAATGTTTGTGTTGCAGCAAGTCTCGAGTATTTAATATGCCCCTTAGTAATAACCATGCAAAAACTTTAGTCTTCATGATACACTTGGATTTCCATATCCACTCATAAACCCTCGGTACCTGAATATGCTCATGTATGAATCTATAGAACCTCCATGAGGAATACCCCTCTCCCCAACTATATGTCCAAGTATCAAGTTGATCCGACAATGGATTGCAATCCATTAGCAATTGGAGGGCAGTGAGCTCCAGATGTGCCAAAGTGGACAAGGGTAAATAAAATAGATTGTGAATATCAACCTTGGAGTAAACTTGGGCAGACGACATGTTCTCATTCAAAACATACGAAAACAGTCTTGAAAATGTGTCCTTGAATGGTTGAATACTAGCTTGCAGTGACCAATTATTAGACAAAAAAAGAAAGGTGTCACCTTTACCATGTGTGACCGCTGCAACTCCACGGAAATTATCCATCTGTTTAAGCACATCACACCACCAAAATGATCCACACAGGTTTTCCGCATCCGGTACCTTTCCTGTATAGTAAGAGCTCCACACAAGTTGCACCCAAGGTATATCACGATGATTGTAGAATTTGTCTAAAAACTTGATAAGAATAGCAACATTTTTTCCTGAAAATCCACGACTCCAAGACCACCTTTATATTTTGGGAGATAAACCAACTCCCAGGCCGCAAGAGACCGATTTTGGCTCATCAAGTTTGTCCCTCCATAGACATTGTCTCAAAATGCGATCAAGCTGCTTGGTAAGACCTCGAGCCAGCTGGAGAGAACATAAAAGGTGTAGGGGCATAAACGAGAGTGTTAATCAATTATAGTCTTGCACCTGAGAGAGAAAACTAGAACTAGAAGTGAGTTTTTTTTCAAATCGGCAAACTAAAGGCATTAGATCAGATACTGTAGGCCTCGTAGTTCCAAGTGGCAGTCCCAAGTAAGTAAACGGCATAGTGCCGATCTGGCAACCAAAATCCTCTGACAAAGCTTTCATTAAATACTTCGGCATATTAATTGGTATCATGTGCAACTTATCGAAGTTGATCTTTAAACTAATGGACAAGGAAAATTTATGGAGTAACAATTTGAGAGCTCTTAACTGGTCCATGTCCGCTGGCATAATCAATAGTGTGTCATCCGCATATTGAATGATCGGGAAGTCCTCATTATTAGTAGTGATTGGCCTACTGAAAGCACCTTGATGAACTAGATCATTAACTGCAGATTGCAATAAATCCGAGCCAAAGGTATAAAGCAAAGGTGACAAAGGATCGCCTTATCTACCCCCGGCTTGCATACAAATTGCTTACCAGGTATTCCATTTAGTAAGACTGCATAGGTTTCAGAAGTGAGAACTGCTTTGGATACCAAACTCTTTGATTCCGTTTGGACTGTCTTGACACCAAGCTGGTTGCTTAATGAGGATTATACATATTTGATGCAAGCATGAAGTTCTGCCACGACTTGCTGGGATGTGTCAACATTTTCTTTGTGAAAAGGCAAAGCCTAGGCTTCAAATACTCCCTCCGTCCCATATTAGTTGACTTAGATTTGTCTAGATTCGGATGCTAGGAAAACTACAATTTACATAACCAGTTAAAGAACTTCAAACCCACATGCCGAGAGAAGTTGCACCCAACCAAGAGGTGAGCCATGGTCTCAAGTGTCTCACCGCAGAATCAAGCATGTGGAATTGTGGGGCTGACGATGGCAAGCTAGCCGGTCAATGGCCTTGCCTTTTTGAGGAGCCGAAGAGTGCCATGTGAGATTCCAAGCTAGATGCCTAGATGTCCAGGAGCTCTAATTCGAAGTAATTTTTCTAATTCAAGTCAACCCCTCTAGTCGATAAACCTCAATCTTTCAAGTTGGATGTCTACCATGGCACACCTGTCAACATTTTTGTTGCGGGAGTTACAATCTTCTTCGGTCATGGCATTCTAGGTGATTTATTAGCGGCTTCTGGTGTACAACACTTCTTGCAGGGGCAAGATTGCAGTGTTCAACGCTTCTTGCAGGGGCATTGATGCGTCCAATTGTAATGTGTAATATATCATTTTCGTCGATTCTTGTTTTTGAAGTTGGACTCCTTCATTATGTGGAGTCAACATATGCCCTCTTTCGGATCAAAAGCGCCTGACCCAAAATGTTCTAGTTGGTCAAGGAAGAATGGATCAACAACGTAAGCTCTTTGACAACCGACACAACCAACCTCCACAAAAGTCGAAAAAGAGCTACCAAGACACACTACTCTGTGTACCCCACGGTGACTATCGACGAGTAGTTGTCGATGTTGCTTCGAAAGCATGTCGTGCATCATGCCCTGCGCTACCTCGGCCACGACATCAGCATCATCATCGTCAACAAGGAGGTCCAAGAGGACCAGATTGCTTCATATTGTGTTGCCTCTAGGCCCTTCGTGTGTTCCACGAGGCCATATATGTAAATATGCTTTCTAGTACCTTTTTTTTAGGGTGAATATGCTTTCTGCCGAGGTCCTCGTTGGCTCGTTGTATTTTGTGTGTGTTGTAACTTGTAATCCGTCTGCCTCTGGGCTCTTTCAGCCTTCACGGGCCATTATAACCTTTCAAAGGAAAAACCGAAACTAAAAAAAAAGGAAAAAAACTACCGATTGATAACGAGCACAACCTGCTTCTACCGTTCCACGGCGAGGTATCCTTCTCCTCGACCTCTTCTTTCACCTTCCAGCGCCGCCGGGCGAGACCTCCAGCGGCCACCGCCGCTGCCGGCCCGCCCTGCCGCCCCGCTTGCACGGAAGCGCAACGCCTCGAAGTTTCTCCCTCCCTCTTCTCCGTCCCCCCGCCCCAGTACCGGGTTGGCTCGGAGCAGACGGGAGATCCAATCCGTTGGAGGCTCGATTTGGGTCCCCGAGATCTCAAGCTTGTTACAGAAATTTTAGGGGGGTTTAGCTGAACCCCCGCGCCATGGAACCAGGTGAGGAATCCGGCTTTTTCCTTGGTATGTTTATTATGGAGATTCACGTGAGAGTACATTGTTCATTAGGATTAGTTTTTGTGGTAGCGATTGGATTAACTCCAGCCTTTCTATCTCCGTGGGAATTAGCGCATTTAAAGTTCGTTTGAAGTAAATTGGCTGGGATTCCGCCATGTTTGGTGCTAATTTGTTAGTCATTTGGTCACGCTTGCGAGTTAAGCTGTTTCGCGTGCTGCCCGGAAGTAGTTCTGGTGCAGTGGCGCCCACCTCGTTTTAGGTTAGCTATGTGCCTATGCGAGCTAATTAATAAAGCATGTCGTTATATATTCAAAGAATTATTCCGTTCCGATGATTTTATGAGTAGCTATTGTCTGCGGCATTAGTTTGATTTAACCCCTTTCATTTGTCTTTTAGAGTAAATTTCTTAGGGCACGTATAACGCGGACGCTAAGAGCGGACGCTAGGCTTAGATTCCCGACCATTTTGCCATATTCCCGATAGATTCCAGGAAATTAGCTAGCGTCGCCGCAAAACAAAACGTCCAACGCTAAGTCTCTTTTTCTCCTTCGGCCAGACGTTTTGATCAGCTCCAAACCTTACAGAGGGCTTGCAATCAAACCGTATTTAACGTCTGTGCTAGCGGCTGGCGTTGAGGGATGGGACGCTTGGTTATCTTTTATTTTTCGTACGTATTATTTTTAATCACACAAGCTCCTGCCTAAACGTCTTGGAGTGTACATGCCCTTAGAACCATGCCTGCTTTGTGATGACTGTTGTGAAACTACACTTTTTTAAAAGGGGACAAGGTTTTAAGAATGTACTACTCTCCTTTCATACCGTTGCCTAATCGTTTCAAGATTGAAATCTTCAATTGTTTCACCAATAATAACTATATAGGTTTAGCGACACAAAGTGGTACCGTTAGTCCTTAGATTCACTATATCGGAAAATGACAAACAGTCAAAGTTCAATTTATGAGACCATGCTGGGCCAAGTCTAGTAAAATATAGTGTACAGTAACTTCAAATGCATGGTTGGTTGCAGCCCTTTTTTACTTTGGAACCACCGAGTGATTTGATGAGTGCACATTCTTTGAGCTGATTTTTTTGCTCTCTTCTAATATTGTGTTCATAAGTGGGCTATATTGTAACAGTATTTGTCAATGATTGAATCACAGTGGTAGGCTGAACTTACTTATATTTTCATCCGCAGTTTTAATTGCTTCTTTTGGTGATACCTTAGCTTTGCACCATCTATATGATTAGTATTTTGGCTTGATATTCTATGGCCGAGCTGACATGTAGTTAGTCTAACACTTTCCATTGAGTATTCTCCATATATTATTTTCTTTTTTATTTATTTCTCATGCTATAGCGTATGATTGATTGCTGGGTTCTTTCATTATCTCTGTGCAGGGGATACTAAATTTGATGCATCACAGTATGCTTTCTTTGGTAACAATGTCTTGGAGGAGGTTGAGCTAGGTGGATTGGATGATGATGATGCTGGCGATGCTGCTTTTGTTGGGGCAGGTGGCGAAGAATATGCTCCTAGATATGAGCTAGGTGGATTGGAGGTAACATAGATGTTAGATCTCAACATCTCGTCTATCTCATCAACCTTCTGTCCTTTCTTTCAATTAGGAAAAAAATCCACAATGAATACTTGAGTAGGCACTATGTTTGTGAGATGATGTGCCAAATAGGTAAATTGGGATTAAGGCTTCGTTTTATATCAGAAGGGTAGCAACCACCTGCGGGGTTCAGAGCACGGGAGAGATTCTCTTAGAAATTATTATAACTTTGAGAAATCTGTTCTAGCTTTTGTTTCCCATTTTGGTTCATGCCATCATAACCTGGTAGGTGATGCAAGTAATCAATTTCATTCTAGGGAAACACATGTGACCAAATAGGAATATGCAAAATAGTGGGCTGCCCGGGGAGATAGCTGTGCACCCTGTTCAAGCCGTTAGATCATCCTATAAACAAATTACCACCGTGGATTGATTTAACGGCGTCACTGCATCCGTCCCGACAACCGCGCGGCACTATGAACGGAAAAATGAGCCATGACCCACCTCCCATCGCTCAGCCCACCTAACCCTAAAAATCCTGCACGGCACCATCACCGCATCCCCTTTCCAACCACATGTCACCACGCCGCCCTCTCTGTCCTCCATCAAATCGAGAGCGCTTTCTTGGCGACCCACACCATGGTGGCCGGGACGGCAGGTGGAATCTCGGTGGACAGCGGGCGCTGCCGACGGCCAGAGATGGGTGTGGGCCGGAGCACTATGGCTGCCATAGATGGAGGCAGCGCGACATGTGTTTTCTGCCAGATGTGGAGATGGGGTCCCGGCCACGCCGTCACCCATACGGCCCTCAAATTGGAGAACGCGCGTTGCTGGAGCTTGCCGCTGCACATGATGGTGTAGGAGGAGGGGGGTCTGCAGCGCAGAATCCCCATGGCTAACAACGGCTGCTCCTATGCTAGCGGTTTTCAACTTCCCCTGGTTGCTGGCAGATCTAGAGGAGGGACACGGGATGGTGGGCTCATCTTCCAATTTCTTTCTATGCTAGCTGCGCTCAATTTCTTTTCTCAAGTTCGTGGATGTGGATTGATGGGAATGGTTGTTTATCTATTTGTTCTTCATGGATGAGTTATGGATTCTCACCGTTTTCCAATTTTTTGAATGTTCTCGAATCTCGATTTAATCTGGTTCCTGATCTGAACGCGTTTTATCTGTTCCAAGCCTGAAGTTCTGAAACACACATCTATTATTGCTTGATTCCCAATTTGCATGGTATTCTTTTGCCCAAGTTCTATTTTAATTTTCTCTCCGTACTTTTTACGAGATGGTAATTTTGATTACTTCATTTAGTGATTCGACTCTTTCTCCATGCGGACTGCTTAGCCGCCACTTCGAATCCAATGTCTTCGAATCCAGCGTTATTGTTCATGATATTTGATCTCTCTCTAAATATTATTGCTTAGATCCAAATTTCAAATAGAATTTGTAAAGTCCAGATCTGCACATGAGCGTGAATCTCTTTCCGCCTAGATCGAGTATCGGGCAGTGGCACCAGTGGCTTTTTTGTAGATTTTTTTTGCCTTTTGACAGTGGAAAAGGCGTGTTCTATTTTCCGGGACGGAAAAGGTGTGTTTCTTAGCCGATACGGGGGAAAGCATGCGGATATTCAACAGGAGGAAGAAAATCGAGTTGAAAACGGTGATTGATAAGACACCGGTGATTTTTTTGGTGGATGACTGGTTCAAAGGCACACGCACACATCAAACGGACGTGAACTGTGGCAAACGGCAGCACCAATCACTAGACCACATCCAACGACTCTAAACGCGTGCACAGCTACCACCCTAGGCAGCAAATCCACGTCGATAGGAATATACATTGTTATGTCAACTGGGAAAGCTGAGTTTGTCTCTTTTGTGATTGCTAACAATTTCTGTGTACCGTTGGATCGAAAGGCGGGTAAAGAATGCATACAACTGTATTTTAAGATAACTAATTCTATAATTTTTCTAGAAACGGCACTGTGTAAACTGAGGTAATTGATTTACCTCTCTTAGAATTATTAGTTAAATCTGTGGGGTACAGACAGCTCCCTACATATCCTAGAGGAATTAGAAAGAGGGAGGTAGCCCCAACTGTATGTCTTAGCAAGTTTTAGTTTTATATAACTGCAGGTAGGAACTGTTGCAAGTTGGAGCAGAAACATGCATTTTGTCCCTTCATTCCCTTAATTTTCTGCTTACTGTTGGAGTCGAAACATGCATTAAGTAATGATTTTGATGGTGGGCCGCTGAATTGCTGATTACCTTAATTGCAGACTGTAGCAGTTTTTATCTCTGTTATATAAGTAAGATTAAACTGCTCATTAATCAAGCTCTGCTTTTGCAGGATGAAGGTGTAAGTTCATTTACTGGTGTTGATGATCTTGCTGGAGCATTCTCAAAGGTTTGAATTATTTGAGTGCATAAACATGTTTGTTTGCAATTTAATTTTACAGAACCATGATGCCTTTAAGTTCTTCATTCAAGATTGTAGAATGTATATTATATTATAGTCATCACAGGAGCTGCACATTTATTTTACCAAAATGAGGCGTACCTAATTTGCATGGTTGTCCTGTTACATTTTTCCCCTTTTGACTGTTGGGGCTGATTTGTTGATTCACACTTCCAGCTGAACAGAGCCATTAACGAACCAAAGCAACCCGGAATAGTTAGTCGCGGGGGATCGTTATCTGGACAAAGTGAGTAATTCTCTGTACTCATTTTCTTGAGGAAACATGATCTTGTGTTTTTCTATTTTTGAAGGATATGTTTGGTGCATTGTACATGTTGCTAGATGGCATGCTTGCACATTCTTAATAGACATACTCTACATTCCTTGCGACTTCTGCAACAGTTCCGTTTTTTCTGATGTACATCAATTGGCGTTGTTATATCTTACCAGTGTAATGACTAACATG
This sequence comes from Avena sativa, assembly GCA_916181665.1. Taxonomy (NCBI): domain Eukaryota; kingdom Viridiplantae; phylum Streptophyta; class Magnoliopsida; order Poales; family Poaceae; genus Avena; species Avena sativa. The sequence goes on from OV702297.1 coordinate 415,128,549, forward strand.
ACTGCTACTTCTAGTCGTACTAATGAAATCGAGTGATCTTCGTTCTGTTGTTACCTTGGGTGCTATAAACATTATCTATTTTTATTTATTATCTTTCTTATTCTTATTCCGCATTTTATAGGTTCTACTGCAGACTGGGCACAAGAACCTAATTCATCATATTGGCCAACACAGCCTGCACTGGATGCTGAACAACGGCTGGACAACAAAAATTGGTGGTCTCAACCACCCCATTCAGCCCAGTTTGCTGATTCCAGACTTCAGAGGACATCCTCATCCCCACAACAAGATGCTCAATATAATCCTATTGAACCTATTCTCGGACCAAGGCCATCTCCTTTGCACAGAATGTCATCATACCCCCACCAAGAGCCTCAATACAATAATGCTGAACAGATTCGTGGGAATGGTAGCAGGTATACACCAGCTTTGATGCAACATCCAAATGGATTTATACCGCCTCAAATGCCGCCACCCCCGTCAACCAAATGGAATGCTCCCAATTCAACACTCTCCACCGCAGTTCTCACAGCTACATGCCCAGATGCTTGGTCCGCAACATTCTCCGCCACAAAATCTGCATATGTTTGGTCCTCGGCACCCTTCACCACAAATGATGGGTAGATTTGATCCAAATTTTGTTATGCCTGACTTGAGTGATCCCAGAGCAAGATCAATGTTACACCATGGAAGGCAAGGCCAACATTATCCTCCCCAAGGTTATGAGCTTAGCAATATGAGAATGGATAATAGGTGGCAGCGGTTTAGGTCAAAGTACATGTCCACTGAAGAAATTGAGAACATCGCAAGGATACAGAAAGCCGCAACTCAGATCACTGATCCATATATTGATGATTACTATCATCAAGCTTGTTTGGCTAGAAAATCAGCAGGAGCACAACTGAGGCACCACTTCTGTCCAACCTTGATCAGAGATCCATCTTCTCGTGCACGCAGTAAGGATGAGCCACATGCATATCTCCAGGTTGATGCTCTTGGGAGGCTCCCATTTTCTTCTATTCGAAGGCCTCGTCCGCTCCTTGACGTTGAAGAAGCCTCTGAACCAAGTGATAGCACTACTGAAAAATCTGCTTCAAAATCTCTTGACCAAGAACCGATGCTGGCTGCTAGAATCACTATTGAAGATGGTCTTTGCCTACTACTGGATGTGGATGATATTGATCGTTTGCTTCAGTTTAGTCAACAGCAAGATGGTGGGTTGCAATTGAGAAATAGAAGACAGGCTCTTCTTGAGCAGCTGGCAGAATCACTGCAATTAGTTGATCCACTTACACCTAATAAGGATGTACCTCTGTCGCCGAACGATGATCTAGTGTTTCTCCGCATAATATCTCTGCCAAAGGGTCGGAAACTATTTTCTCGTTACATTGAACTTGTTACTTCAGGCAGTGAGCTTGCAAGGATTGCTTGCATGGCAGTCTTCCGGCATCTCAGATTTATATTTGGCGATTTGTCCTCTGATAGCAGCATAGCTAGGACAACTACTAAACTTGTAAGTGCCGTATCCACATGTGTCGTTAGGATGGACTTGAGTGGACTCAGTGCTTGTCTTGCAGCTATTGCATGTTCGTTACAGCAACCACCGCTTCGACCTCTGGGATATGCTGCTGGTGATGGCGCTTCTGTCATCATAAAGTCTGTACTGGACAGAGCTACAGAGCTTTTTACCGATCAGCATGTGGCCTCTGCCTACAGCATGCAGAACCGAGCTCTATGGCAGGCATCATTTGATGCCTTCTTCAGGCTGCTTATGGAGTATTGCATGAGTAAATTTGATACTGTGATTCATACAGTGCAACCTGCAGCAGCAGCTGTGATTAGAAGGGAAACTCCAGTGGAGCTGCTGCGTGCCAGCCTTCCTCACACAAATGAGTATCAGCGCAAGCAGTTGCTCAGTTTTGCTCAGCGCAATGTGCCTGTCAATAGCTCTAGTTCTTCTGGGTCTGGTAATGTACCGATGACATCTGAATATGTCCAGAGCTGAATAGAAGACCAAAGCTGCTTTTCGTAAACTTGGTATGTTATTGTTCTTTGATAATCTTTAGCACAGCTGCTTTGCATTAATGTTATTCTTATAACTCTGAATCTTTTTAATCACATGTTGTATCCAGTGGGACTTCCTTTTACTTGCATTTTGAAAGTACTGTTGATGTTTTCATCAGATTGTGATCACTTCCATTTTTTGCTGAGTTGATTTCATACTTGTCTGAAGTTACTCTTGTTTGTATCTTTTCTCACAGTACCAACAAAAATGAATAGTTCCTGGTCTCCATGGGTCTGCAACTTGTACCAGCATACATTTTGAGGGTATTTTACTGTCTAGCAAGAAAATAGTCTTCAATATCCAAAGTCTTGTTGGGTATTTAGTTGCAGTTTGGTTATTAACACCCAATTTTTCTGTTATGATGGTATTCAATTGGAGGGTCCAAGTGGAATTGCTTGATTTTTCTACAACAATTGTTTTGCTGTCTCTTGGGTCCTTGCCATCTTTTTTTGCTGGTTGCATTTGTATTGATATTTTATTTATTTGAAAGGCAATGTCGTGCTGTAACTTCCATCTTCACTTTATCCTTTTCAATTATATTTTTGTTCGCCTATCACTTATATAGATGTAAAACCTTTTAGGTTCTTGCGAGTGGTGGGAAGAAAGGCTGCTCTCGGTCTAAATACAGAGGATTGTCTTCGACCACTTGAGGAAGCTGGTTGATGAATTATATTGCTGATGAAATTGAGGTAGAGAAGGCTGCATCTGTGGCTGCAACGGATGGTGCTCGAGGGAAACCTGATCACTGAATGTGCTATTCCTTCATCCTGTCAGCCAAAACTTTTAGGCCTTTACCTGTTACATTCCGTAGCGCAATGTAAACTTGCTTTGACTTGGAAGTTATTCGTATATGAATTTTGTTTCTTTGGCTTGTGAGCTGCTGTTCTTTTGTCCTTCCAGCACCTGAATCGGCTCAAATTATTAGTTTGTTAGTACTATAAACCTTGTGTATTAGCAAGATATTTGAAGATGCTCACAAATCATTTTTCTACAGTCGTGCCTGCAACGTCAGTTGGGTTTTAGTAGGTGGATGGTGCTGTTTTTTTCTTCTTCTTTTGACCATGCCTGCTACTACGGGATTTTTGTAATCTCGTTCAGTTGTCATTCTGCGTGGCTGTGGCTCCGTCGAACTTTCATGCTGCGTGTATGGGTGGGTTGCTTTACCCACTCTTGCTATCATCCTTGAAATGATTTTATGAATCGTCGAATTGTTCGATGAGTTGAGTTTGTGGAATATCTGTAACGCTCCTAAATTAAATATATATGCTAATTTTTAGTACTTGTACATAATGAGCTAGAAATGAGTAAAAATTTTATAAAATAGTCAAATGAGATGGTACCATTAGTTGTACAATTCATTGCATGCCCAAAATAAAAGAGAAGTGGTGAGATGATACCATTTGCAATCATGTAGTACAACTGACCTTGTATCATTTACTAGCAATGGACAGATAAATTTCTACAAGACACATCACTGAATTTTTTTTATCAGCAGAAGCAAATTAAAGGCAAAAAAACATCACTTACGGCTGGGAGGTAGACATGGGGAGGACAAGGCTCGCGTGGGGCAGCCGTGGCGGCGAATGGATGAGAGAAACAGTAGCAGGACGCATTGCAGGCGTGTATGGTCATCGTGGAGCGAAAATGCTATACTTACGGAATCTTTTCTACGGAAACTTTTTACGGGATAAGGTAGCATTGTTGCATTGTTGCATCATGGAGTCTTGGACTGAGCGAAAGATTTGGGTTGGTGGCAGTCTGTATAAATTCCACCAACAACAAGGGTATCTCAAGATACCTTTTTTTAGGTGAGATACTGTTTTGTTTTTCAGTCACAAGCGGGAATCGATCGGGAATCAGGTCGCCTGGCCGCTTCTCGTTTTAGGAAGGAAAATCAGATTCGTGCTAGAAATAAGCAGGCCAAAATCTAGACCAGAAGTTTCTGTTCTAGACCTTGAATCTGCTCTAGAAGCTGAAAAAGGGGTCATAATAGAGAATAACTTGGACTAGTGTCATGCATGTCTACGGCACTGTAATTTAACGTTTTCATACTGTAACTAATAGATAGTGTGTCATAGTGACTCATTAATTAGCTTATATGCTTATTTTGTCAAAAATATGATGTCTTGTAACATAAGTAGTTACCACAATTATCTCTCATTTAATAGCATGCCATGTCATCATAATGTTTGCTTACACTGCATGTAGTTGTATATTACTACCTAAGTTACTCTTATCATGCTCACTCATCTTCATATTCTTGCATGTGGATGCACAACCAAACCACCCAATTATGTCATTATCACGCCACATCCGAAAAATTTCTAGTTAAAAATGCGAAGTTGAAATTAAGTTGCATTACCAGGGAATACTATTACCAGGAGGGACCATAGGCCACACAAACAGGACTATGGTCCCTAGGGGAGGACAATCTTGAATAGTATTACAATGTAGTGAATATATAAATATTGCAAGCCATAAATTTCTACAGTGCAAAAATTGTAGAACCCACAATGATTTTATGTTCATTGGTAATTACTCTATATGATGCTATTTCAACAACAAATTTAGATCGTTAACATATTTTAAACATATTACTAAACCCACCCTAACTTGTAAGACCCACTTGACCACAGAAAAAACCATTCCAACGGTTCAACTTATACTCCAGAAGTTTCTCTAAATTTTCTTACATAATCCCACACTACACATCACTATTCAGATATTTTTTAGGTCATATGCTTTGGAATCTCTACCATACATTTAATAGTATTTAAATAAATAAAACTATGCACGCAATAATGTACACATACATTATATAATTCATCAGTTGTACACAAATATTCAAGGAGGAATTTTTTATCAATTTTGTTTTCACATTTAATTAAGGTGGTTAAAGTCAACATCTTAGAAAGGAAAATGCTATGTGAGAATCTCATATATATTTTGAATGATTAACATGGAAACTATACAACGGTAAACAAGATAATAAATACATTGAAACACTATCGTATGGTTAAAAATAAAACTAAGTAATAGATAAAATATTTTTAAAGCATATGATAAAAATATAAAAGTTTAGTGTAATTATAGTTACTTTAACTTGCACTAGGTCTAAAATTTAGTTGGAGCGGTCCTGACTATTTCAACTAGACGAGAATTGTGTTGGCCAACGTATGTATTTATTATCTTGAGTTGATACGAAATGAAGAAATGTGATCAACTTTAGGATGCCATGCATTTTAACAAGACACAAAGGAACATCATGTCCATCACAATACTTCAATATTGAAGATGCAGTTGAGTTATGGCCTTATTGCATCTAGGAGACGGCTAGCTAGTAATAACTCACAACTAGAACTGAAATTGGTACTATCTCTATAGTGTTGACATTTGAGGTTATTGTAACCGGGTATTTAGGTTCATTGATCATAAAAGTTTAGTTAATAAAAGAGCAAAGTGGTGTGAGTTAAGCCATATGCATGAACTAGTATAGTACCGACCATTGAGAAACCGAGTGTGGCCATTGGTTGTGCGCCTCCACGTGCTCGATGACTAAGTACATTACAATATCATCGTAGAGCTTAGAGCTCCAAAACTGAAATAACATATCTATTGACCCAAGTTGAGATAAAATTCAAGGATATTGTACATAAACTCATGGATACATAGAAATACAACCATCACATGATTGCCTCTAGGGTATATCATGAACACGTTCCGTGTCAGTCGCGTGGGAGAGATGAGGTAGTGGTGTGTAGGCGACTCTACATCACACTAGATTTTTTTATTGTTGTAAAAACCCGACAAACCCGATTTGGATATTTATTAGTCTAACATGTCGTAGATACCTCTAGATTTTTAAAATATAGTATATATGGTATAAATAAACTAGTACATTATGTGGTGGAACTAATTTGTATATGACCATATTTTCTTGATCTCTTACAATTTCCATGGATTCAAATATAATCTAATTGGAAAAATTAAACAAAGATTGTAATGTAATATAATCATCTCAACCGAATAAGATTATATTTTAACAATGGTATAGTGACCCGGAATTCACTTTTGATCCCATGTGCATATGTTCCCTTTACAAAAAACACACATTCCAAATAGTTAATAGGATTACAAAATTTCACATTTGCATCTCCGCATTCTATGTGATTGCGTAAAGTATCACAAAAAATCAATATTTTTGTGGGTTGTATAAAAAGTAAAAAATCTCGTGAAGAGCCTTACTGTAGAACATTTTTTTCTTTTGTATATAGGCCACACAAAAAACATATATTCATGGAACGACTATATGCTCACCTAGAATTTGGAGATGTATGCACAGGTATTTTTTTGGAACTTTTTTAACATTTTAAAATATGCTTAAAATATATTTAAAATAAAGGGTTCATATGCACCTAAGAGCAAAAACAATGAACTATTGAATTAGGTTCCAATGTAAACTAGTAACTAATATTTTCAATTACACGTCTATTATCATGTTCTTAAATACAAGAGTAAAAACAATGAGATTGCATGGTAAAACTTGCACCAAAACTATTTAACATTGAACGATATAATGAGTTATGAAAAGGTTTTAAAGAGTGTCGACTAGTGACAAAGGTTTGTTCTGTCACTATCATCACACTTGCACATTGGTTGGGCGTTGAATTATGGCCTTCATTAATACGGATGGCACCCGCGGCTGTTGGGTGCGGGTGGGGCTTAACCAAACGCGCACCAGCAATCTTAGATCTTTCCCGCAACCTGCACCCGTATATGATATAGATTTTGTCCCATACCAGCACCGTTGAGGGTAAAAAACCCGCGGGTAATACCCACCTATTAGTGGAGGGAGAAGGAGATTATGACAATAACAAGAATACTAGATTAACGGGATGGGAAATTAAGTAGTGGGCAATGAAACTGATGTGATCTTAGGAATTACGTGATTTTTTGGGCAGCCGAGGACGGTTCGTTTTTAGTTTTAATAATTTATTTTGGAAAAATGATATGATACTAATTCCCCACATATCATGTACTCATATATGGCGGGTAGGTAGGTATGTGGGTACGGATTTTGTAGGGGTTCGTAACATGGAAAATAAAAAAATCTATCACATGAACACACAAAAGCCAAGATCTAATCTACGAGTTCGGTGCAACGAGTTCATAGAGTACCAACCCTCGAAGATCCAAAGTGTTTAACGAGATCGGATTCTCGTGGTTGATGTAGTCGTTCACTTGCCGATCTCAAGATCACGAAGACGATCCTTCCGGCGCCGCGTTCTGGCAGCGCTTCCGTAGTCGGTCACACATTGTTCCAGTAGGCAGCGGAGGTTGTAGATCTCCCCGCGATTCCAGCAGCACAACGGTGTGGTGGTGGAGGTGGAGGAGTAGATCCTGTAGGGCTTCGCCTAAGCCGGAGCAGGTATGGTGGGTTTAGAGAGGCCCTCGGTGGCTAGGCTTTAGACGCCGAGGGGAGGAGGTGGACGACGGCTAGGGCTAGAGCTAGGCGGCGGTTTAGAGGAGAGCTAGGGTTTAGAGCGCCGACGACTTGGTAGAGGGAGGCGACCTAGGGTTTGTGGGGTGAGGCCAAGGGAGCGCCCCACCCCCTCCCTTTATAGGTGGGAGAGGCGGCTAGGGAAGGGGAGTCCTCCCCTAACTCCTCTTGGTTGGTTGGCGGCAAGGAGGGAGAGGGAAACCTCTCCCATGCAGGTTTTCTCTCGTCCCTCCACTTGGACTTTGACATGATTTGACTTTTCAAATTAGAGTTTGACTATTCAAACTAGAGTTTGATTATTTCTCTTTCCATTGTTTAGCCAAGTGACCTAGGATATGATGCAACCATTCTACATTGGCATGACACATTAATGTACCCCCCTCCGGGGTGGTTGACCTTCTAGAAAATTCTCGTGAAAACACCGAAAACATTTCTGAACCCGGAATTGGACTTTCCTTATATGGATCTTATTGTTTGGACCATTTCAGATCTCCTCGTGATGTCCTGGATCCAATCTGAGACTCCCAACAACATTCAGTCTCCAACTCATTACCATATCTACTAAACAACATCGAATCCTTAAGTGTATCTCCCTACGGTTCGTGAATTATGCAGACATGATCGAGACACCTCTCTGATCAATAACCAACAGAGTAATATGGAAATTCATATGGCTCCCACATATTTATATGATTACATTGTGATCTAATGAACCATTTATATACGATATCGATTCCCTTTGTCGCATGATACTTTACTTATCAATAAGTACTCTTTACTCTTTCTGCGATATATGATCCCTTGTGACCTAGTCACATGCTTGCAAGCTAATTGGATGACATTCCATCGAGAGGGCTCATAGTATATCTATCCGTCATATGGATGGACAAATGTTGGAGATATGCCCTAGATGCAATAATAAAAGTGGTTATTATTATATCTTTGTGTTTATGATAAATGTTTACATTCATGCTATAATAGTATTAACCGGAAACATTAATACTTGTGTGATTTGTAAACTAAATTAGAGTCCCTAGTAAAGCCTCTTTGGAATACTAGCTTGTTGGTTAATAGATGATCGTGGTTTCCCGATCATGAACATTGAGATGTTATTAATAACAAGGTCATATCATTAGGAGAATGGTATGATGGACATACTCCTATAGATAAGCGTAGCATTAAGATCAAGTCATTTCAATAGTTCATTTGCTATAAGCTTTCTGATACATAGTAACCTAATTCCTTTGACCATGAGATCATGCTAATCACCATCACTGGAAGGATGCTTTGATGACATCAAACACCACACTGTAACTGGGTGGCTATAAAGGTGGCATTGAGTGTTCGGAAAGTATGTGTTGAGGCACATGGGTCAAGAGTGGGATTTGTCCATCCATATGACGGATAGATATACTCTGGGCCCTCTCGGTGGAATGTCATCCAATTGGCTTGCAAGCATGTGACTGGCTCACAAGGGATCACATATCACGGGAATCAGAAAAGAGTACTTATCGGTAACGAGGTTAAACTAGGTATGCAGAGATACCGACGATCAAACCTCGGATAAGTAAACTATCGCGAGACAAAGGAAAATTGGTATCGTATGTAAGTGGTTGATTCGATCGAAAAGTAATCGTAGAAATATGTGGGAGCCATATGAATTTCTAGATTCCTCTATTGGTTATTGATCGGAGAAGTGTCTCGGTCATGTCCGCATAATTCACGAACCGTAGGGAGACACACTTAAGGATTCGATGTTGTTTAGTAGATATGGAATGTTAGTAGGGGTATCGAATGTTGTTCGGAGTCTCGGATGTGATCCAGGATATCACGAGGAGATCCGAAATGGTCCGGAGAATAAGATTCATATAAGGAAAGTCCGAATCCGGAGTTCGGGAAAGATTCTGATGTTTTCATCAGAGAGGTTCTAGAAGATTCTAGAAGGTTCACCAGACCGGAAGGGGAATGGACCATGAATGTGTCATGGGTAAGTGGAATGATTGGAGCATATCCTAGATCACTTGGTTTGGGCATTTGCAAGAGAGAATTAAAGCTCTAAATTGAAAGTCAAATGGGAGGTTTGAAAAGTCAAACTGGAACAATGGTTTCCTAGTGGAAGAAGGAAAGAGTCCTTCTTTCAATCCAACTTGGGTTTGGGTTTGGATTCAAAACCTCCCCTCCCAAGGCTGCCCCCCCTCTCATAAATAGAGGGGGAGGGCTGCCCCAAACACACAAGAGCCAGCCCTCCACCCGTGCCGCGTCGCCGCCGCCGCCTAGCGCCGCCTCGCTGCCGCCTCGTCGCCGCCGCCCTAGCCTCCGCCGACACCTCCTCCTCCTCTCGGCCTTCTAAACCCTAGATCGTCGGGAAACCCTAGATCCACCATAACTCGCACCGGCTTAGGCGAAGCGCTGTGGGATCTTCCCTCTAGTTCTGACACCATGCCGTTGTGCTGCCAGAATCGCGATGGGAGAACTACAACCTCCGCTGCCTGCTGGAATAAGGGAGAGGAAAGCCTTCATTGAGTACCGAACGTGTGACCGACTGCGGAAGCGCTGCCGGAACACAACGCCGGAAGGATCGTCTACGCGATCTTGAGATTGGCAAGTGTACGACTACATCACCCATGAGAATCTGCTCTCGTTAACCGCTTTGGAATCGACTCGTTGCTATAATCTAGTAGATAGATCTTGGATTTTTTGTTTGCATGCGGTAGAATTTTTTTGTTTTCCATGCTACGAACCACTATAGTGGTATCAGAGCCGTGTCTATATGTAGATCTGTTGCACGAGTATAACACAATGGTCATTGTGGGCGGTGGTGCTTTTATTATCAATTGCTTTTTTGTGTACTTTGCATCTTGTGGTATGATGGGATGAAGCGGCCCGGGCTAACCTTACATGACATCGTTTATGAGACTTGCTCCACGTTTAACATGCAACTTGTATTGCATAAGTGGCTTTGCGGGTGTCTGTCTCTCCCATCATAGTATAGATTCAATTTACAACGGGCACTTGATAGTTTAAGCATCAACGTTGTGGTTCTTGTTCGTAAGATAGAACGACAGTTATTGAAAGCCCCAAACCACGTAAAACATGCAAAGAAAATTAGAGGCGTCTAACTTTGTTTTGCAGGGGTGTGCTATGATGTGATATGGCCATGATTGTGATTATATATGATGTGTGCAATGTTCCTTATTGTAACTTGGTAACATGCAGGAGCCATATGGTTGTCTTTTAATTCCGTTAAGACCTACGTGTCTATTCAAAGTAGTTATAATAGTTGATGCTGGTTGACGACAACCATGAAGCGGCGTCATTGACCTTGACGCCATACCAGTGATGATGGAGATCATGTTCGTGCTTGAAGATGGAGATCGGAAGCACAAGAATAAAGGCCATATCATATCACATATTATGAATTGCATGTGATGTTAATCATTTATGCATGTTGTATTGCTTAGTTCGCGACGGTAGCATTATAAGATGATCCCTCAATCACAAGAATTTCAAGTTATAAAGTGTTCATCCTTAGTAAGCACCGTCGCTAAAGCTCGTTGTTTCGAAGCACCACGTGATGATCGGGTGTGTTAGATTCTGCGAGTGTATACAATGTGAGCAAGCCAGATTTTCTCATGCGAAAGCTAAGGTTTGATCTTGACGAGCCTAGCATATACAGACATGGTCTCGGAACACGGATGACCGAAAGGTAAAGCATGAGTCATATAGTAGATATGATGAACATATTGATTATTCGCCATTGAAGCTACATCAACTCTCGTGATGATCGGTTTTAATGTGGTGGATTTGGTTCGTGTGATCACTAAAACAATGTGAGGGATATTGTTTTGAGTGGGAGTTCACCTAGATTAATTTAACTATTAATTAGAACTCAATTTGTCATAAACTTAGTCTAAACTATTGCAAATATGTTGTAGATCAATGGCGGCCCCTACCACCAATTTTAATGTGTTCCTAGAGAAAGAAAAGTTGAAAATCAATGGAAGCAACTTCGCGGATTGGTTCCGCAATTTGAGGATTGTCCTCAATGCTGGTAATTTGACCTATGTGCTGGATGCACCACTGGGTGACCCACCTGCAGCTGATGCTACCGATGAGGTAAAGAATGTTTTCCTCGCTCGGAAGAATCAGTACTCCATAGTTCAGTGTGCTATCTTGTATGGTTTGGAATCGGAGCTTCAGAAAAGGTTTGAGAACCATGACCCACATGATATTGTCCGTGAACTCAAAATGATATTTGAGCCTCATGCTGCAGTTGAGAGTTATGAGGCTTCTGAAAAGTTCTTTAACTGCAAGATGGAAGAGGGCAGCTCCGTCAGTGAGCACGTGCTTAAGATGTCTGGGCACGCAAGCAAGCTTCAAAGCTTGGGTATAGTGATTCCTAATGCTTTGGGGATTCACCGTGTCCTCCAAACACTACCACCAAGTTACAAGAACTTTGTGATGAGCTACAATATGCAAAACATGGATAAGTCGTTGCCTGAACTCTTCTCCATGTTAAAGTCTACGGAAGTGGAGATCAAGAAAGAGCACCAAGTGTTGTTGGTCAATAAGACCACCAAATTCAAGAAGCAAGGAAAGTCTAAGAAAAAGGGAAACTTCAAGAAGGGCGGTAAGAAAGTTACCGCGCCGGCGAAGAAGACCAAGGCTGGGCCTAAGACTGATACTGAGTGATTTTACTGCAAGGGAGAAGGTCACTGGAAGCGGAATTGCCCTAAGTACTTGGCAGATTTGAAGAACGGCAACATCAAGAAGAAAGGTATATCCGATATACATGTTATTGATGTGTATCTCACTAGTACTCGTAGTAGTGCCTGGGTATTTGATACTGGTTTGGTTGCTCATATTTGTAACTCGAAACAGGTGCTGCAGAATAAACGGAAGCTAGCGAAGAACGAGGTGACGATGCGCGTTGGAAACGGATCAAAGGTTGATGTGATCGCGGTCGGCACGCTACCCCTTCATCTACCATCGGGATTAGTTTTATACTTAAATAATTGTTATTTGGTGCCTGTGTTAAGCATGAACATTATATCGGGATCTTGTTTATTGCGAGACGGTTACTTGTTTAAATCCGAGAATAATGGTTGTTCGATTTATATGAGTAATATGTTTTATGCACATGCACCTTTGATAGATGGTCTATTCTTGTTGAATCTCGATAGTGGAAATACACATATTAATAACATTGAGGCTAAACGTTTGAAATCGAGCGATAACTCAACCTATATGTGGCAATGTCGTCTTTGTCATATTGGAGTGAAGCATATGAAGAAACTCCATTCCGATGGACTTCTTGAATCACTTGATTTCGAATCATTTGAAAGATGCGAAGCATGTCTGATGGGTAACATGACTAAGACTCCATTTTCTGGTATGATGGAGCAAGCTACGGACTTATTGGAGATCATACATACCGATGTGTGTGGCCCAATGAGTGTAGCATCGCGCGGTGGTTATCGTTATGTTCTTACCTTCACGGATGACTTGAGTAGATATGGGTATATCTATTTCATGAAGCATAAGTCCGAAACTTTCGAGAAGTTTAAGGAATTTCAAAGTGAGGTAGAGAATCAACGTAATAAGAAGATTAAATTTCTATGATCTGATCGTGGAGGTGAATATCTAAGTTACGATTTTGGCGAGCATTTGAAGAAATGCGGAATACTTTCACAATTGACACCGCCGGGAAAATCACAATGTAATGGTGTGTCCGAATGTCGTAATCGAACTCTCTTAGATATGGTTCGTTCTATGATGTCACTTACAGATTTACCGCTGTCGTTTTGGGGTTATGCATTAGAAACAGCCGCATTCACTTTAAATAGGGCACCATCTAAATCCATTGAAACGAAACCATATGAATTATGGTTTGGGAAGAAACCTAAATTGTCGTTCCTTAAAGTTTGGGGTTGCGAAGCTTATGTAAAGAAGTTACAACCTGACAAGCTTGACCCAAAGAGGAAAAATGCGTCTTCATAGGATACCCGAAGGAAACTATTGGGTATACCTTCTATCATAGATCCGAGGGCAAAATCTTCGTTGCCAAGAATGAATCCTTTCTAGAGAAGGAGTTTCTCTCGAAAGAGGTGACTGAAAGGAAAGTAGAACTCGATGAGGTTATTGAACCTTCTCTCGAACTTGCGAGTAGCGCAACACCGGAAGTATTTCCTGTGGCGCCTACACCAATAAGAGAGGAAGCTAATGATATTGATCATGAAACTTCGGTTGAAATTACTATGGAACCGCGCAGGTCAACAAGAACTCGTACCACTCCTGATTGGTATGATCCCGTTATGAGTGTCATGTTGGTGGAAAACACCGATGACCCTGCGACGTATGAGGAAGCGATGACGAGTCCAGATTCCAATAAATGGCAAGAAGCCATGAAATCCGAGATTGGATCCATGTACGAAAACCAAGTATGGACTTTGGTGGACTTTGGTGGACTTACCGGATGGTCGGAAGGCTGTCGAGAACAAATGGATTTTCAAGAAGAAAACAGATGCTGATGATAATGTTACTGTCTATAAAGCTCCACTTGTCGCAAAAGGGTTTCGACAAATTCAAGGGGTTGACTACGATGAGACTTTCTCACCGGTAGCAAAGCTAAAGTCTGTGAGGATTATGTTAGCAATCGCTGCATATTATGATTATGAGATATGCCAGATGGATGTCAAAAGAGCATTCCTCAATGGAGACATTGATGAAGAGTTGTATATGATGCAACCCAAAGGTTTTGTCGATCCAAAGATGCTAACAAGGTATGCAAACTTCAACGGTCCATTTATGGATTGAAGCAAGCATCCCGAAGTTGGAATCAACATTTTGATAAGGTAATCAAAAGCTTTGGATTTATACAAACTTATGGAGAAGCTTGTATTTACAAGAAAGTGAGTGGGAGTTCTGTAGCATTCTCAATACTATATGTAGATGACATATTGTTGATTGGGAATTATGTAGACCTTCTTAATAGTGTTAAGGATTATTTGAATAATAGTTTTTCAATGAAAGATCTTCACGAAGTAGCTTACATATTAGGCATAAAGATTTATGGAGATAGATTGAGACGCCTAATATCATTGTCACAGAGTACATATTTGGACAAAGTTCTAAAGAGGTTTGGAATGGAATATAGCAAGAAAGGGTTCTTTCCCATGTTGCCCAATACGATCTTGAGTAAAACTCAAAGTCCTGCAACGGTAGAAGATAGAGAAAGGATGAGTAAGTCTCCCTATGCCTTAGCCATATGATCTCTTATGTATGCCATGCTATGTACTAGACCCGACATTGCATATGCTGTTAGTTTGACTAGCAGATATCAAAGTGATCCAGGAGTGGATCATTGGACAGTGGTCAAAAATATCCTTAAGTACTTGAGAAGAACTAAGGATATGGTTCTTTCTTATGGAGGTGATGAACATCTTGTTGTTAATGGTTACACCGATGCTAGTTGGAACACCGATCCGGATGATTCTAAATCTCAATCTGGATACGTATTTACTTTGAATGGTGCAGCAGTTAGCTGGAGGAGTGCAAAGCAAAGCATTGTGGCGAGATCTTCAACTGAATCGGAATACATAGCTGCTTCGGAGGCTTCACAAGAGGCAATATGGATGAAAGAGTTCATTACAGAGCCCGGTGTGGTTCCAAGTGCGCTGGACCCAATGTCTATCTATTATGATAACATGGGCGCCATAGCCAATGCGCAAGAACCAAGGTCACACAAGAAGCTAAAGCATATCAAGCTATGTTTTCACGCTATTCGAGAGCATGTCCAAGATGGTGACATAAAGATTGGCAAAGTACACACAGATCTGAATGTGGCGGATCCATTGACTAAACCTCTCCCGAGCGCAAAACATGACCAGCACCAAACTGCCATGGGTGTTCGGTATATTACCATGTAATCTAGATTAGTTGACTCTAGTGCAAGTGGGAGACTGTTGGAGATATGCCCTAGAGGCAATAATAAAAGTGGTTATTATTATATCTTTGTGTTTATGATAAATGTTTACATTCATGCTATAATAGTATTAACCGGAAACATTAATACTTGTGTGATTTGTAAACTAAATTAGAGTCCCTAGTAAAGCCTCTTTGTAATACTAGCTTGTTGGTTAATAGATGATCGTGGTTTCCCGATCATGAACATTGATATGTTATTAACAACAAGGTCATATCATTAGGAGAATGGTACGATGGGCATACTCCTATAGATAAGCATAACATTAAGATCAAGTCATTTCAATAGTTTATTTGCTATAAGCTTTCTGATACATAGTAACCTAATTCCTTCGACCATGAGATCATGCTAATCACCATCACTGGAAGAATGCTTTGATGACATCAAACACCACACCGTAACTGGGTGGCTATAAAGGTGGCATTGAGTGTTCGGAAAGTATGTGTTGAGGCAGATGGATCAAGAGTGAGATTTGTCCATCCATATGACGAATAGATATACTCTAGGCCCTCTCGGTGGAATGTCATCCAATTGGCTTGCAAGCATGTGACTGTCTCACAAGGGATCACATATCATGGGAACAATAAAAGAGTACTTATCGGTAACGAGGTTGAACTAGGTATGCAAAGATACCGACGATCAAACCTCGGATAAGTAAACTATCGCGAGACAAAGGGAAATTGGTACCGTATGTAAGTGGTTCATTCGATCGAAAATTAATTGTAGAAATATGTGGGAGCCATATGAATTTCCAGATTCCTCTATTGGTTATTGATCGGAGAAGTGTCTCGGTCATGTCCGCATAATTCACGAACCGTAGGGAGACATGTTGGAATTATGCCCTAGAGGCAATAATAAAGATGTTATTATTATAATTCTTGTTCATGATAAAGTTTATATTCCATGCTAGAATTGTATTAAGCGGAAACTTTAATACTTGTGTGGTTTGTGAACAACACCGTGTCCCTAGTACGCCTCTATGGACTAGCTCATTGATCAATGATGGTTAAGGTTTCCTAACCATAGACATGAGTTGTCAATTGATAATGAGACCATATCATTGGGAGAATGATATGGTGGACATACCCAAACTAAGCGAAGCAATTAGATCGTGTCATCGTGTTCGTCTTTGCGAAGTTTTTCTTATGTCAAATATTGTATTCCTTAGACCATGAGATAATACAACTCCCTGGTATCGGAAGAAAGCTTTGAGGTCATCAAACGCCATCCTATGAGAGGGTGATCATAAAGGTGTCTCTCAGGTAATCGGAAAGTATCTGTTGGGTTGTATGTATCGAGATGGGATTTGTCCCTCCCAAGTCGGAGAGATATACTTCGAGCCCACTCGGTAATCGATATCAACACCGCTTGCAAGCATGTGGTTAAGGAGTTAATCACAAAGTGATATCGGATTACGGAACGAGTAAAGTACTTGCTGTGAACGAGATTGAACTAGGTATGACGATACCGACGATCGAATCTCGGGCAAGTAAAATATCGCGAGACGAAGGGAATATATATGGGATTGATTGAATCCTGGCATCGTGGTTCATCCGATATGATCATCGATGAATGTGTGGGAGTCAATATGGGTGCCCAGACCCCGCTGTTGATTATTGATAGAAGATCATGTCTGCATATTCTCGAACCCGCAGGGTCACACACTTAACGTGTCTCGACGCTAGGATAGATTGGATACTTGGTTTATGAATTTTTGTTCGGAGTCTCGGATGGGATCCGGGACATCACGAGAGGTTCCGGAATGGTCCGGAGAATAAGATTCATATAAGGCAGTGCAGTTTTTGGAGTTCGAAATAGTTCCGGGTTAATCGGTATTGTACCGGAAGCTTCTAGAACCTTCCGGAAGGGGACCAACGTGGCCCCACCTTCCGGGAGGGGGCATGGGCCTATGAGGGAGTGTCCTGGACGCATTGGTCCAGGGGCACAAGGCCCATAGGGCCCAGCCGATTCTAGATAAGTTTAAACTCGTTTAAACTAGAGATAGAATTTCTAGATAAGGGATAAGTTTAAATCGTTTAAACTTGAGATAGGGTTTCTGGATAAGGGAAAGTTTAAATCGTTTAAACTAGAGATAGGCTTGGAGGAGAGGCAAGGGCTGGCCGCACCCCCTCTATATATAGAGGGCTGGTGTGCCCCCTCTCCCCAACCTCACACCTTCCTCCAAACCCTAGTTGCCCTGCTGCCCTCCTCTCTCCCTCCCGACTGTTTGTAGGCGAAGCCCTGCGGCAGAAATTCTCCACCATATACACCACGCCGTCGTGTTGTAGATCCAATCTATCTCTCCACCCTACTTGCTGGTCCGAGGAAGGAGGAGACGTCGAGGTGCTGCACGTGTGCATCCCACGGAGGCACCGCCACTTGTGGTGCTAGATCGGATCGGATCGCGAGGAGGAGAAGCGAGTACGACTACATCACCCACGTTCCGACGAACGTTCCGCTGTGCGAATCTTCAAGGGTATGAAGATCTAATCCAATCTCTCTCGTTGTTTGCATCTCCTAGATTAGATCTTGGCTTTCCCTCTGTTCGCTTCCGTAGAAAATTTTGATTTACTATGCTGTGAAACCCTTCAGTGGTATCAGAGCTAGATCTATGCGTAGATGTGTTTCACGAGTAGAACGCAACATGGTTGTTGCGGGCGTTGATGTTTTCTGTTGCAAGCCTCTTGTTTGTGTTCTTCTTATGACGCGGGATAGTGAGATTGAAGCGGTCCAGGCCAACCTTACGCGACGTCGTTCGTGAGACCGGCTCCGCACTTGACGTGTGGCTTGTACCATACATGCGGCTGGTGGATGTCAGTTTCTCTCACTATAGTTGTCATGGGATTAACACCGGAGTTTGGCAACTATAATATCACCGTTGTGGCTTTCCGTAGGTAAGAATCGTTCTTAGCATCTACTCCCATAAGCCACGTAAAACATGCAACAACAAAGTAGAGGCGTCTAACTTGTTTTTGCAGGGAGTGTTTTCTGTGATATGGTATGGCCCAAGATGTGATGTGTATATTGTATGCGATGATCATGTTTTGTAATGTTTCACGACTTGCATGTCGATGAGTACACAACCGGCAGGAGCCATATGGTTGTCTTTATAATTGTGTATGACCTGCGAGTCAACTTCTTATACGCCATGTAATAGCTTTACTTTATCGCTAAGTAGTTAGCAATAGTTGTAGTTGCTATTCGTGGTGGAGGCAATCATGGTGAAGTGATGGAGATCATGCCGGAATGCACAAGATGGAGATCATTGCGCGAAGATTGGCTATACCATGTCACATAAAGTTATATGCATGTGATGTTTATCCTTTTATGTATCTTATTATGCTTAGATCGCGACGGTAGCATTATAAGATGATTCCTCACTTAAAGATCAAGATAAAAACTGTGTTCTCCCCAAAGTATGCACCGTTGCGAAAGTTCGTCGTGTCCAAGCATCACGTGATGATCGGGTGCTATAGACTCTACGCTCACATACAACGGGTGCAAGCCAGTTTTGCACACGCGGAAATACTTGGGTCTAACTTGACGAGCCTAGCATGTACAGACATGGCCTCGGAATGCAAGAACCGAAAGGTTAAGCATGAGTCATATGAATGATATGATCGACACTTCGTTGTCCACCATTGAAACCACATCTCTTCTCGTGATGATCGGATTAGGTGTGGTGAATTTGGATCGTGTTCACTAAACAACTTGAGGGATGTTGAATTTAGTGGGAGTTCATCTAGTAATTTGATTAAGTTGAACTATTTATCATGAACATAGTCTAAATTGTACTTGCAAATACTGTAGATCCAATGGCCAAGTCCAACTTCAACTTCAACGTTTTTGCTGAGAAAGAAAAGCTTAGAAACAATGGGTCTAACTTCACCAACTGGTTCCGCAATCTAAGAATCATTCTGTCTGGCGGACAAAAGGACTATGTACTTGAGAAAGCGTTAGGTAACCCCCCTGCTGCAACTGCGTCGGCTGATGAGAAAGCTGTCTATCAGTCGCGCAAAGATGATTATGGTGTGATTAAGAGCACCATGTTGTTTGCTATGGAACCGGAACTTCAAAATCGTTTTGAAAACTATCCCGGGCCCTTTGAGATTCTCGAGGAGCTGAAAACCATGTTTCAGACTCAGGCCCGTTCTGAGAGATATGAGATCTCTGAGAAGTTCTTTAACTGCAAGATGGAGGAAGGGAGTTCCGTTAGTGAGCACGCCATTAAGATGTCGGGCTACACTCAACGCCTTGAGCAACTGGACTGCAAGATTCCAGAGGAGCTCAAGATTGACAGGGTTCTGCAATCACTCCCTCCCAGCTACAAAAGTTTTGTAGTGACTCATAATCAGATTGGTTCCACTGATACGATCACCGAGCTCTTCGCAAAGCTGAAGGCTGCGGAGGTGGACATGAAGAAGGATAATCATGTGTTGATGGTCAACAAGCCCTCCTTTAAGAAAGGTAAAGGTGCAAAGAAGCCCTTCAAGAAAAGCGGCGGCAAGCGCGTTGCCCCTGCTGAGAAGAAGCTCAAGTCTGGACCCAAGCCAGAAACTGAGTGCTTCTATTGCAAGGACAAGGGTCACAGGAAGCGCAACTGTCCGAAGTACTTAGCGGACAAGAAGGCTGGCACCATCAAAGGTATATTTGATATACAAGTTATTGATGTTTTCCTTACTAGCCCTCGTTGTAGTGCCTGGGTATTTGATACCGGTTCAGTTGCTAATATTTGTAACTCAAAACAGGAGCTGCGGAATAGACGGCGGCTTGCGAGGGATGAGGTGACGATGCGCGTTGGCAACGGATCAAGAGTTGATGTGATGGCCGTCGGCACGCTCTCCTTAGTTTTACCTTCGGGATTAGTTTTAAACCTTAATAAATGTTATTATGTGCCTGCGTTGAGCATGAACATTATTTCTGGATCGTGTTTATTGCAAGACGGTTATTCATTTAAATCGGAGAATAATGGTTGTTCTATTTATATGAGTAACATCTTTTATGGTCATGCACCTCTTGTGAGTGGTTTATTTCTTCTAAATCTCGAAAGGGATGAAACACAGATCCATAACATTGAGGCTAAGAGATGCAAAGTAGATAGTGATAATACTACTTATTTGTGGCACTGTCGTCTAGGTCATATTGGTGTAAAGCGCATGAAGAAACTCCATTCTGATGGACTTTTGGAGTCTCTTGATTTTGAATCATTTGACACATGCGAACCATGCCTCATGGGCAAGATGATCAAAACCCCGTTCTCCGGTATGATGGAGCGAGCAACGGACTTGTTGGAAATCATACATACCGATGTATGCGGACCGATGAGTGTTTCGACGCGCGGTGGATATCGCTATTTTCTCACTTTTACCGATGACTTAAGTAGATATGGGTATATCTATTTAATGAAACATAAATCTGAAACGTTTGAAAAGTTCAAAGAATTTCAGAATGAAGTGGAGAACCATCGTAACAGAAAGATTAAGTTTCTACGATCCGATCGTGGGGGCGAATATTTGAGTTATGATTTTCTCACGCATCTCAAAGCAAGTGGAATCGTTTCACAACTCACGCCACCCGGAACACCACAGCGCAATGGTGTGTCTGAACGCCGGAATCGAACCCTATTAGATATGGTCCGATCGATGATGTCTCTTACTGATTTGCCGTTATCATTTTGGGGTTATGCATTAGAAACCGCTGCATTCACTTTAAATAGGGCTCCATCTAAATCTGTTGAGACGACACCGTATGAACTATGGTTTGGTGCTAAACCTAAGTTGTCGTTTCTTAAAGTTTGGGGATGCGAAGCTTACGTCAAGAAGTTGATGCCGGACAAGCTCGAACCCAAAGCGGAGAAATGCGTCTTCATAGGATACCCTAAGGAAACTATTGGGTATACCTTCTATCACAGAACCGAAGGCAAAGTGTTTGCCGCAAAGAACGGTTCCTTTCTTGAGAAGGAGTTTCTCTTGAAAGAAGTGAGTGGGAGGAAAGTAGAGCTAGACGAGGTTATTGAACCTTCTCTTGAATTGGAGAGTAGCGCAGCACCTGAAATTGTTCCAGTGCCGCCTGCACCAACAATAGAGGAAGCTAATGACAAGGATCATGAAGCTTCGGACGATGCTGCTACTGAACGTCGCAGGTCGACAAGGTCGCGTGCCCCTCCTGAGTGGTACGGCAACCCTGTCTTGACTGTCTTGTTAGTAGAAGACAGTGAACCTACGAACTATGAGGAAACGATGATGAGCCCAGACTCTGAGAAATGGCTAGAAGCCATGAAATCCGAATTGGGATCCATGAGCGAAAACCAAGTATGGACTTTGGTGGACCCTCCTAGCGACCGAAAGGCCGTTGAGTGCAAATGGATCTTCAAGAAGAAAACGGACGCGGATGGTAATGTTACCATCTATAAAGCACGGCTTGTTGCGAAAGGTTTTCGACAAGTTCAAGGTGTTGACTACGATGAGACTTTCTCTCCCGTAGCGATGTTTAAGTCTATTCGGATTTTATTAGCAATTGCTGCGTTTCATGATTATGAAATATGGCAGATGGATGTCAAGACTGCGTTCCTCAATGGCAACATTGATGAAGAGTTGTATATGATGCAACCCGAAGGTTTTGTCGATCCTAAGGATGCTGATAAAGTATGCAAACTTCAGCGTTCCATTTATGGACTGAAGCAAGCATCTCGGAGTTGGAACCTTCGTTTTGATC
Organism: Avena sativa; assembly: GCA_916181665.1. Taxonomy (NCBI): domain Eukaryota; kingdom Viridiplantae; phylum Streptophyta; class Magnoliopsida; order Poales; family Poaceae; genus Avena; species Avena sativa. The sequence goes on from OV702297.1 coordinate 415,150,812, forward strand.
AAGTGATCAAGAGCTTTGGATTTGTTCCAAATTGCTACGAAGCTTGCATCTACAAGAAAGTGAGTGGGAGCTCGGTGACGTTTCTGGTACTGTATGTGGATGACATATTGATTATTGGAAATGACATCAACATGCTTAACGATGTGAAGAGTTATTTGAACAAGTGTTTTTCAATGAAAGACCTAGGTGAAGCTGCTTATATATTGGGCATCAAAATCTATAGAGATAGACAAAGACGCCTGATAGCTTTAAGCCAAAGTACATACCTAGACAAAGTTCTGAAAAGGTTCAGAATGGATAAGGCATTGAAAGGTTCAGTGCCTATGTTGTCAGGGAAGATATGGAGCAAGGCTCAGTGTCCAGCTACGGTAAATGATAGGGAAGCTATGAGCAAAGTGCCTTATGCCTCGGCCATAGGTTCCATCATGTATGCCATGCTGTGTACTAGACCTGATGTGTCCAATGCTCTTAGTTTGACGAGCAGATATCAAAGTGATCCAGGAGTGGAACACTGGACAGCCATGAAGAACATCCTAAGGTACCTAAATAGGACTAAAGAAATGTTCTTAGTCTATGGGGGTGATGAACAGCTCGTCGTAAAAGGTTACATCGATGCTAGTTTCGACACCGACAAGGATGATTGTAAATCTCAGACAGGATACGTGTATATTTTGAATGGAGGAGCTATGGGCTGGAGAAGCTGCAAGCAAAGCGTGATCGCGGGATCTACAGTAGAAGCGGAATACATGGCTGCTGCAGAAGCGTCAAGTGAAGGAGTTTGGATCAGAAACTTCATCACTGAGCTTGGCGTGGTTCCAAGTGCATTGGACCCACTGGAGATATTGTGTGACAACACTGGCGCCATAGCACTCGCTAAGGAACCAAGATATCATCCAAAGACCAAGCATATCAACCGCAAGTTTCATGTAATCCGAGATTATATAGCAGATGGAGATCTGAAGATTAGCAAAGTACATACAGATCTGAATGTCGCAGATCCATTGACTAAACCTCTTCCACGTGTAAAACATGATCAGCACCTCAGTGCCATGGGTGTGAGATTGTTGCCAGATGTAAACTAGATTATTGACTCTAGTGCAAGTGGGAGACTGTTGGAATTATGCCCTAGAGGCAATAATAAAGATGTTATTATTATAATTCTTGTTCATGATAAAGTTTATATTCCATGCTAGAATTGTATTAAGCGGAAACTTTAATACTTGTGTGGTTTGTGAACAACACCGTGTCCCTAGTACGCCTCTATGGACTAGCTCATTGATCAATGATGGTTAAGGTTTCCTAACCATAGACATGAGTTGTCAATTGATAATGAGACCATATCATTGGGAGAATGATATGGTGGACAGACCCAAACTAAGCGAAGCAATTAGATCGTGTCATCGTGTTCGTCTTTGCGAAGTTTTTCTTATGTCAAATATTGTATTCCTTAGACCATGAGATAATACAACTCCCTGGTATCGGAAGAAAGCTTTGAGGTCATCAAACGTCATCCTATGAGAGGGTGATCATAAAGGTGTCTCTCAGGTAATCGGAAAGTATCTGTTGGGTTGTATGTATCGAGATGGGATTTGTCCCTCCCAAGTCGGAGAGATATACTTCGGGCCCACTCGGTAATCGATATCAACACCGCTTGCAAGCATGTGGTTAAGGAGTTAATCACAAAGTGATATCGGATTACGGAACGAGTAAAGTACTTTCTATGAACGAGATTGAACTAGGTATGACGATACCGACAATCGAATCTCGGGCAAGTAAAATATCGCGAGACGAAGGGAATATATATATGGGATTGATTGAATCCTGGCATCGTGGTTCATCCGATATGATCATCGATGAATGTGTGGGAGTCAATATGGGTGCCCAGACCCCGCTGTTGATTATTGATAGAAGATCATGTCTGCATATTCTCGAACCCGCAGGGTCACACACTTAACATGTCTCGATGCTAGGATAGATTGGATACTTGGTTTATGAATTTTTGTTCGGAGTCTTGGATGGGATCCAGGACATCACGAGAGGTTCCGGAATGGTCCGGAGAATAAGATTCATATAAGGCAGTGCAGTTTTTGGAGTTCGGAATAGTTCCAGGTTAATCGGTATTGTACCGGAAGCTTCTAGAACCTTCCGGAAGGGGACCAACGTGGCCCCACCTTCCGGGAGGGGGCATGGGCCTATGAGGGAGTGTCCTGGCCGCATTGGGCCAGGGGCACAAGGCCCCATAGGGCCCAGCCGATTCTAGATAAGTTTAAACTCGTTTAAACTAGAGATAGAATTTCTAGATAAGGGATAAGTTTAAATCGTTTAAACTAGAGATAGGGTTTCTGGATAAGGGAAAGTTTAAATCGTTTAAACTAGAGATAGGCTTGGAGGAGAGGCAAGGGCTGGCCGCACCCCCCTCTCTATATAGAGGGCTGGTGCGCCCCCTCTCCCCAACCTCACACCTTCCTCCAAACCCTAGTTGCCCTGCTGCCCTCCTCTCTCCCTCCCGACTGTTTGTAGGCGAAGCCCTGCGGCAGAAATTCTCCACCATATACACCACGCCGTCGTGTTGTAGATCCAATCTATCTCTCCACCCTACTTGCTGGTCCGAGGAAGGAGGAGACGTCGAGGTGCTGCACGTGTGCATCCCACGGAGGCACCGCCACTTGTGGTGCTAGATCGGATCGGATCGCGAGGAGGAGAAGCGAGTACGACTACATCACCCACGTTTCGACGAACGTTCCGCTGTGCGAATCTTCAAGGGTATGAAGATCTAATCCAATCTCTCTCGTTGTTTGCATCTCCTAGATTAGATCTTGGCTTTCCCTCTGTTCGCTTCCGTAGAAAATTTTGATTTACTATGCTGCGAAACCCTTCAAGACACACTTAAGGATTCGATGTTGTTTAGTAGATATGGAATGCTAGTAGGGATACCGAATGTTGTTCGGAGTCTTGGATGGGATCCGGGATATCACGAGGAGATCCGGAATGGTCCGGAGAATAAGATTCATATAAGGAAAGTGCGATTCCGGAGTTCGGGAAAGATTCCGATGTTTTCATCGGAGAGGTTCTAGAAGGTTCTAGAAGGTTCACCGGACCAGAAGGGGAATGGTCCATGAATGTGTCATGGGTAAGTGGAATGATTGGATCATATCCTAGGTCACTTGGTTTGGGCATTTGCAAGAGATAATTAAAGCTCTAAATTGAAAGTCAAATGATAGGTTTGAAAAGTCAAACTGGAACAATGGTTTCCTAGTGGAAGAAGGAAAGAGTCATTCTTTTAATACAACTTGGGTATGGGTTTGGATTCAAACCCTCCCCTCCCAAGGCTGCCCCCCTCTTATAAATATAGGGGGAGGGCTGCCCCAAACATACAAGAGCCAGTCCTCCACCCGTGCCGCGCCGCCAAGCCGCCGCCGCCTAGCGCTGTCGTCGCCTCGCATCGTCGCCGCCTCGTCGCCGCCGCCCTAGCCATCGCCGACACCTCCTCCTCCTCCCGGCCTTGTAAACCCTAGATCATCGGGAAACCCTAGATCCACCATAACTCGCACCGGCTAAGGCAAAGCCCTGCGGGATCTTCCTTCTACTTCTAACACCACGCCGTTGTGCTGCCAGAATCGCAAGGGGAGAACTACAACCTCCGCTGTCTGATGGAACAAGGGAGATGAAGGTCTTCATCGAGTACCGAACGTGTGACCGACTGCGGAAGCGCTGCCGGAACGCAGCGCCGGAAGGATCGTCTACGCGATCTTGAGATCGGCAAGTGTACGACTACATCACCCACGAGAATCTGCTCTCGTTAACCGCTTTGGAATCTTTGAGGGTGAGTGCTCCTATCGACTCGTTGCTACAATCTAGTAGATAGATCTTGGCTTGCTTATGTGCATGTGGTAGAATTATTTTGTTTTCCATGCTATGAACCCCTACAACAAATCCCACTATTGATCCATGTGCCTCAACACATACTTTCAGAATACCTAATGCCACCTTTATAACCATCTAGTTACGAAAGTGGTGTTTGATGTCATCAAAGCATTCATCCGGTGATGGTGATTAACATGATCTCATGGTCGAAGGATTATGTTACTATGTATTTGAAAGATTGTTGCAAACAAACTCTAAATGACTTTATCTTATGCTACGCTTACTATAGGAGTGTGTCCATCATATCATTCTCCTAATGACATGATGTTGTTATTAATAACATATAATGTCCATAATCAGGAAATCATGATCATCTATTAATCAATAAGCTAGTTCAACAAGAGGCTTTACTAGGGACTTTTTTATGTTTACAAAACACACAAGTATTAATGTTTCCGGTTAATATAATTATCTGATAGGATGTAAACATTTATCATAAACACAAAGATATAATAATAACCATTTTATTATTGCCTCTTGGGCATATCTCCAACAGGTTTTTCCTTATCATACCCGCACTCGCAATACCCAACTGGTAAATAATTTTTTCCATTTTTTTACCCATGGATAAAGATTTTCTACCATACCCTTACTCTAATGGGTAAAAACCCGCAGGATAAACGGGTAGCGGGTACCCATTTCCATTCGTATTCATTAATCCTTGCAAACCACTAAAATACAATGAATAGTGATATTCATACCACAACAGACTTATATAGATAAATGAGGCGAGGTAGAGAAAGCGATAAGAGAAAACTATAAATGGCAGACTAGTTCCAAATATTGACACCCTACCTATCTACACCATAAAATTTTATAAGAAAAAATATGAATATATCCAACTTTCATTTATATTTTCAATTTTCTAGTTATATTTTGTACTAAGAAAGTATTAATTCTCCCCTTCTCTCTCATCGTTGACGTCTTCGATGAACTAGCGAAGCAGAGAAGATGCATGCCAGAGTGTATAGAGGATTAGGGTATAAGATGCTAGCCAAGATGTGAGGGCAAAGTGAGATTTTTTATGCTCAAGTCTACACATATTTAGCTACTTGGATTTTCATATGACCTACATTGTGATTCCGACCGCCAGAGTATAATATTGTGTTAGAGCAATGTTAATTCCATATGATGACGGGTTTTTTTGTACCGCGGTTACATTTTTCTCCTAATTTAAAAAATCGGTATATATACATACCACTCATTCGACACAACACCAAGTTATGAACACTTGGTTATTTTTTTGAAAGGAATGCAGTAGGAGAAACCCCTACAATATTTTTTTTTAAATAATAATAACCCAAATCTGCACAAAATCCACTTATAAGGCTCAATTCTATGGCTCTACTACCTCTCTGTTAAGCTCATCGGTGTGGAAGATTTGGACCCCTCCAAAAATCAAGTTCTTTGCTTGGCTTGCCATTCAAAATAGTGTTTGGACCGCCGACCGCCTTGCAAAGAGAGGGTGGCCGAATTGTAGGAATTGCCCACTTTGCGATCAAGTTGTCGAATCGGTTGGTCACCTTTTTATGGGTCTTAGCGGGCGCAAATAGCATGAGTAATTTGATGCCGCGAGAGTAGGCATGCTGTAACTTAACTTTATCTTTTACTCTTTTCGATGTACTCTCTTCCTTAAATAATCCAAAAGGGCTAAGCTTTTGCCATCGTTTCAAAATAAAATAAAATAATTAGAACCTAAATCTGTGTCCATGAGGATTTGAACCTGGGGTGGCTAGGTTATAATACATCCACTTTTCTAACCAAGTGAGCTAGACTCACTCACTTCTTCAACACTTGGTTATTTCACATTTGCTGATTTTCGATGGGTAAGTAGGTATATATCTCCGCATGTAACTACCCGCATATGCAAATGGACAGTGCTAGGCGTCCCCGGGGGATGGAAACTTTCCATCCCCCGGGTCCCCAGCCATCCGATCGAGTGAGTTCGATGGTCAGATCTTCTTCACGTGCCTTCATCCCGCTTTTGCTACAAATACACCCGATTTTGCTACAAAATAGTCCCTCTTTTGCTACATGTAGCAGGAAACGGTCCGATCCAGAAAATAGAAAAACATGCTGGACCTCGTCGGAGATTTCGCCGGAGATCTCGCCGACGACCGTGTAGCAAAAAAGTTGTGCTAATGTAGCAAACCCGACCTCGCCGGAGACTTTCGCCAGAGACCTCGCCAGAGACTTTCGTCGGAGACCTTGTAGCAAAAACTTTGCGCTAGTGTAGCGTAACCACGAAACGGTGGTAGCAAAAAATATGCTGATGTAGCAAAAAACTGACTTCGCCGGAGACATTATCGGTGGCTTGGTAGCAAAAATAGTTGGGCCGATGTAGCAAAACCGATTTTACTGGAGGCTTCCGTAAAAATGACGTAGCAAATACTTTATACTATTGTAGCAAAAACATAGAACATAAATAGCAAAAAAATCCTACTATTGTAGCATCGCCCTGTAGCAAAATCTCAAAACACAAGTAGCATCAGGCGACCACTTCTTGTAGCATCCTAGCCAAAGAAAAACAGTCGTGCACCACACACATAGGCCAGGGAGACCTGAACGTGCGAGAGAGGATGCCAATGGATACAACCAAAGGCCGAAGGAGGCACCGACGACGAACTCGAAGGCGGCCCTGGGTGTCGAAGTTTGATCTGTAGCTTGACGGCGTGGAGAAGCTCAGGGAGCGGCACTAGGGAGGCGAGTTACGGGCCTCAACCAGGAGGGAGCAAGGGCGGCGCTGGGCACGTGAGGTGGCGGCGTGGCAGAGGTGAGTTCCGAGAGGTGGGGCGGCGCTGTACAGCGGCGAGCGCGCGGCCCTATGGAAGCGGCCGTCGGCCGGAGGAGAGTAGAACTCACACAGCAGCAGGGCGTGCTTGGCGGCGGCACTACGGCAGTTGGCGGCCGGAGAGGAAGACGAGGGATGCGACGAAGTGCGTGGCTCGGTGGGGAATCGAAAAAGGAGCGACTCGGGGTAGGTGGGGATGGCTGCGTCCAGGGCCGGGCCGGTAAAATTCGGGGCCCTGTGCGGAAATCTAAAATGGGGCTCTATCTCATACAAAAAATTGAACAAATAAATAATTCTAATATATATGACAAAATATTTTGCGTAGCAATTGCATATATTGAGAATCATACCTGTATAACTCGAAGTTGCATAACATTTATTTGAAAATCATCATTCTTTTTGTGTTATTTGAAATAAAATGTTCAATGATATTCTCATAATCAATCTTCTCCAACACTTCGCCCTTAAGTGCTATCGTGGCCAAATCGTTGAGTCTTTGATGTATCATTGTAGTACGCATATAGGACTTAAATAGCTTCAACTTAGGAAAACTTCGTTCCGCCGATGCAAGGGTGGTAGAAGGATCAACATGATGAATAAACTTGTCCATAGCACCTTTTTGAGATTTAATTAATTTTTGTTCCTTCTCTTTTCTCCAACGCTTCTAAGAATCGGACTGATATTTCCCCATATAGAATAGTAATATTGAAACAGGAGATACAAGAAATAAATAAAATAAAATTGAAGTATGGATATGATAAGAAATTAGAAGTGCTTGTTTTTTAGATCAGCAGACAAGGATTGAGGCGATGAAGAGTTGGAGGAACTGCAGCCAGTTGGTCACCTGCCGTGGTATTGCTCGTCGCCGGCTCACCGTGGCGTGGCTGTGAACGCGATCGACTGTTTTCTTGAGCCGCCCCCGTGCCGTCGCCGACTCGTCGTGTAGGTTTTGTTCTGTCGCTTGGTTTCTTCCTGCGCGTGTGTGGGAACGGCCAGAAATAGTAGGCGATTTACTTATTCCTTTTTTAACTCTGGCAATCTAATTCAATCGATCACAAAGACCTCCAGCAGCAGCAGCGCAGCGCGCTTTGCAGCCCAGGAGCAGAGCGCACACAACGAGCCCAGCAGCGCAGCAGCCTAGCGCGCGTGGCCGCGCGAGAGATGCCCAGCAGTATAGTATAAAGTATACGTATAAAAAACTTGGGCCCCTCAAAATCATGGGCCCTGTGCCGCTGGCACATTTGGCACCATGGTTGGCCCGGGCCTGGCTGCGTCGTGGTGGGACCCTGGCTGTGTGTGCGACGGGCAAAGCGGAACCAGCGACCCGGGGGATCAGATCGATCCCGGAGGAACTGTATCGTTTTCCTATACAAATAAGCAACACCTACTTAATCATGGATCAACTACTACAGATACTCTGACGCATCTACATTGTATTTTAGTACAATTAGTAGCAGCGAAAGATAATTAACAAAATGTTAATCCCGTGGAATGGGCAAAGGCAACGTCGGGCTTTGGTTGCTTGTGCTACTGATCAGATGAGATGGATCGACTTGCCCAAAACTGGCGACCTGGCAGTGATGTAAATGGTGGGTAGGTATGGACTAGAAAAGGACTCGTGTATCTGCTGATTATATATATATATATGTACAAGTATATACAGATACAATCCCCTGGGTTGTTAGGACAAAAATAAAGTGTGTCAATTCAACGCGTTCAAAGAGCATCTCGTAGCAGCCGGGTACTTTTGTATACTTTGTCGACTTCTTTGTATGTCACTCTATGTTGGAGTGCACGTCTAGAAAAGTTAGCTAGCAATGTTTGTGGAAGCAACAACAGCCGATCAACAGCTTGGTATACAATAGTAAAAGAAAAATAACGACCTTAAACATGGCCAGGTACTTTTTTTTTTGAAAAGTTATATATTAATATCACATGATACCAATTATATCCAGCCTCTGTAACAATGCAATGCCCTAGCGGTCCTACGGATGCACAATCCAGAAAAGAGAAAAAAAAATTACAAAAAAGAAAAGTCCTGCTAAAGAGAACTAATCCTTAAAGCAACGACATTGCCAGCATCAGAACAACTCCAGTAGTCCTCCACTCCAATAACAACGTCTTCAAGAAGGAAACAGTGCACAAGCGCCGTCGTTGCCCGATCAAAGATCAAATGTTATCATCCTGGAGAAAGTCCTCGCTCGTAAAACAATGCCTTCAACAAGATCATTGCCAGACACAACCAGTTAAGGCTAGACCTTGGATTTTCACCCTGCAAGGTAAGACTGGGAAATCCACCTGTGTTGTCTTTCCGCACCAACAGTCGCTTCTACGAGTCCCAGATCACGTAGCCTGTTCTCCGTCGCCACAAAAACTGAAATCGCCATCGCTACCCTCATATATCCGCTTTTTTGACATTCTCCGCGTCTGACTTCACCATGGCTCAAAGAATGACACTTGATGGAAACAAACAACAGAGCTTCGCAATGCTCCCGCTGAAACCAAATGGACAGAAAAACAAGGTACACACGACCGAATATCTTTCGATCCAGCAATCTCCAGGCATGATACGCCCATGTGAGTTCGCCGACGGAGCCTTCCAGAACTCGCCTCTCTAGTCCAGACCAACAAGGGCAGACATCAAGCACATCTTCATCTTTGTGCGAAAGAAACCCAAGGACCACCTCCTTTATTAGAGCCGATGCATCGATTCCCACACCGCCGGCCGGTTTCCGGTGAACGGATCGAGCAGGCCGACCTTCGGCGCCGATGAGCACGTAGGCTGAGCACCACCGCTAAGGGTGCGCCTTCTCCTCCATCCCGCAGCACCGCGATCGCCGCTCCCCCCAGATCCCGGCCAACGCCGCCCATGGCCCTCGCCGCCCCGGCCCAGCAGCCGCCGGCCCCGAGCAGTAGGAAGTCTCGGGAATGCATCAACTGCACCAGGGCGCCGATCAGGTCCATACCCGGGAGGCCATAGGGACATGATCAGATTCATGTCGGGCTAAAAAAAGAGCAAAAGAGAAGAAATAAAACTGGGAAGCGAGTCGTGCCGCCGCCGTCCGCCGACCTGCGGCCTCCTCTGGCGATGGCAGGGTGGAGAGGAGAGCTTTTTGGTAGGCGGAGGAGGCTGGGGGCACCGCCCTGTGTCGCATGGAAGACAGGTCGGTCCACTTTTCTCGGGGCTACCGGTTCGGTTCGAAACTGACCCTCACGGGCAGGTACCAGGGGCGGACCCAGGTACAACCGAGTGGGGGCCTAGGCCCCCATTCAAAATTTGAATTCCCTTTGTATTTGTGCATGTTTTGAATGAAAAATTCTGAAAGTCTGCAATTTTATAGAAGGTGTGCCCCCAGTCAAATAATATGCCTCCAGTTAGAATTTTTTCTGGGTCCGCCCCTGGCAGGTACATATATGTGGAAAGACAGATCTTTTCTTCCGCATGGCCTACTGCACTAGTATAACTCTTTAATATTTATGTAGTAAAAAACTAGTATGCTTCGTTCAGATGTTTGTATTGGAAGGCTAGGCATTATATATATTGATTTGAATTTTCAATACCTAGGGTATTGATATTGAGCTCAAATGCCAATATGTTTCGACATGCATTTGCAGCTGCGCTTGTATTGTATTTGTATGCACTTACAGAGAGCTAATATGCATGGATAAGATAACCTGAGCACGCACGTCCCTCCGTGACTGGGTGCGAATAATGTTCACTAGTACGCTCGAGAGCACACTGCAGGTCCTAGAGCGGCAGAGCCCACGTAGACAGGGTGCCGCGCGCTCTCGGACGTGAGAACGTCGCTCTTCTTCCTGCATGGTCCTCCTCCTGTATCGAATGGATGACCATCTCCGATCCAAACAGCCGCAGCTCTTGGTCTATCCATTTCCCACTGGCTCAGTCACAGCCTGCAATTTTTTAAGTATAAATTTGTGGTTCGTTGCCTTACTTTGGATCAGCTCATTTGGATGGTTGCTACTTGCTAGTGTTGTTGGTGTACCCGTCACCACGCATGTGTGCTTCTAGTTAACCGTTGTTCACACCATTGGGTTTTGCAATCAAGGTAACGTTGTGACTTGTGAGTCATCAGATACAGACACTGTCTTGTCCATCCAATTGAAATTTATAGACGGTTTTCAAAGTAATCAAAGTTGTATACTACTCCAAAATTCTAAGGTATTCAGCATGGACAGTTGGACACAACGTACGCATGGTTTTGTGCTACAGCTATGTGCGCATTTGTTGGACCAATGACAGTGAGCATATGGGAAAATTTAAGAAATAACTCAAAAAGTACGTGCAACAAGTGACGACCACGGCTGCAAACAAGATGAAGTGATGCTCAACTGCTTGGAGCGTACTTGGCACCTGCCTAGCTACCTACCCCAACAAGAGGGAATCCGGATCTCAAAAAAGAGAGGGAAACCTCGTGTCACTATCCCTACACTTAAACATTGGTTGGGTGTTAAATTATGTCCTCCATTAATCTGTCACTAGTGGAAAAAGGCATATAGTCCCGGTTTGTAAGGGCCTTTAGTCCCGATTTTGCATCCGGGATTACAAAATCAGGATTAAAGGCTCCTATCTCTAGTCCCGGTTTGTTACAACCCGGAACTAGAGGCCCACGCATGGCCGTTTTTTGCAGCGGGGGGACAAAGGACCTTTAGTCCCGGATCATAATACGGCCCTGGACTAAAGAATTTTTTCAATTTTTTTAATTTATTTTTTAAATTTTGTTTTTGGATTTTTTTCTTGAACTTTTGAATTGTTTGACTCGTAATCCTCTCACTTAGAACATTTTTAGCACTAAGTATATTTAATCTTAGGTCAAATTATACTTGTGGTCAAACTTCCCATTCGGTCACCCATCCTAACACTACTCCACCCTCAGCATGCTTAACTTCTCTGTTCTATCCGGATGTCCTTGTGCGAAGCCTATTTGTACCTTGTTGTCAACACTATCATATCAATCCTATTAGCCTATATCAATATGCCATACATCTTTATTTATTGAAACTACAAACAACTATTTTAGTAAACAACAATAAATAAGTAATAATAATATTTTAATATAATGAAAGTAAAAAAATAAATAAAATAATATTTTATTCATTTTTTGTCATTTATTCATTTAATATGGCATAAATAATATCTTTAAATCTGTAAATCGAAATTCAACAAATAATATATTCATTATTATCAGAAAAATGTAAGGAATCAAAATATGGAATAAAAAATTGCTAAATAATTAATTTTTTTAAATAACTTTTTTCCCTTTTCAAATTTTAAAAATGTAAAAGAATCAGAAAAATGTGAGGAATCCATTATTTATAATTTTTAAAAAATGTGAGGAATCCAAATAAGGCTGTTGAAATCAAACTCAAATTTTTTTTCCACACATTTTGATAGGTTGTACATTTTTTTTCGACATCATACGCAAAAGTTATAGCAATTTTAAGTTGCCCACGTTCGCAGCCCTTTAGTCCCGGACCGTATCACGACCCGGGACTAAAGGGTGTTGCCCGCGCTTGCACACCTTTAGTCCCGGGCCGTATCACGACCCGGGACTAATGGTCCGGAATGACCCGGGACTAGAGTTTTCTCGGGCTCCTGGCCACTAAAACGGTACGAACCGGGACTAGTGCTCATACTAGTCCCGGTCCGTAATAAATCAGGACTAGTGTCAGACTCTAGATCGAACCGAAGCCCATTTTTATACTAGTGTGTGCAACAACCGTGTATTGTATTGCACAGTGACATGCACAACACAATGGACTTGAACATATATTACCTTTTTGTTATTTTTTTCTTAAATTCAGCTAGTCAGGATTTCTTGCCCCAAAAAATATCCTCATCTTCGTCCTCTGAATAGAGTTGCCGATAATGCTTGTTTGCATTGGAAGGTCAGATGATTATAGAGGTTATTACCATGTGAAATGATAGCCGGGAGGTGTGTGGTAGCTTCATCCAATATTGGCAACCGCTAGAACATAGGTATGTTGCATTTTCTTATGTATTGTTTGATAGACAAGCCTACGCATAGTTAGCTGCATGGATTCTAAGGGCACATACATTGTGATTTACAGATAGCTGGAGTATAGTTTCATGTTAGACCTTTGAAGTAATGTTTCCTTTTAGCACAAAAGATTACAACATCGTTTTACCGTATTACTACATATATAGCACACTATAAGATGCAAGTTTACCATGCTTTCATCATGGATGGACGTCATGGCAACTCCATTGCTATAGAAAACCGATGTTCACGGGGGCTAAATGTGGAAGATGGAAATGCCTTATTAGCTGGCACAATTTTTATTTTGGTTTCGTTGGTGTGCATGTATTGTTTTGTTTACGCATACTCCCTTCGGTCCATATTAATATTCTCAACTTTTCCTAGATTCGTATGTATCTAGTTACGCATTTAGACTAGATTCATTCGTATCTAGACAAAGTTAAGAACACTAATATAGACCGGAGGTAGCATATTAGAGTATGTGGATTCTTTTATTGTTGCTAGTTTGATGACTAGGCCTTTTGCGTGACTTTGGAAACTGTGATAAATGTATGTAATAAGTTGGTTATATGCATATGCCGGAGTAATAAAGCTTTCATTTTTTCTAACAAAATCTGCGTTGTTTAGGTTAGTCGCCTTGTAGCAAGTTCTTAGGATGAAAGGTTTTGATCCTATTTATTTGGTGTGACTGGATGGAAAAAAATTGTGGAGAAAGGTAGTGTGGGTATTAAACTAAATGATGGCATAGGTCATTATTTTTAAACAAAAAAAGGATTGCGATAAGGAGATCCTTTATCTCCAATTCTTTTCAACTTAGTCACTGATACATTATCGATTATGATTAATCATGCAAAAGAAGATGTGCAGGTGCAAGGCCTCATTCCTCATCTAGTTGAAGGGGGAGTGTCGATTCTTCAATATGCAGATGAAGCCATAATTTTTATGAAACATTATTTAGAGAAACCTCTCTATATGAAACTAATCCTTTGTATTTTTGAACAACTCTCGGGATTGAAGATCAATTTTCATTAGAGTGAACATTTTTGCTTCAATAAAGCTAAGGATGTTGAGGAGAACTACATAACTATGTTTGGTTGTACATCAGGATCTCTCCCTTGTAGATATCTAGGGATTCCTATTAATTTAGAAACCTTAAGAATGTGAGTGAAAGCTGGTAGAAGATAGTTTTGAGAAGAAGCTAAGTAGTTGGACTGGCAAACTTATCTCATATGGTGATTGGTTGGTACTAATTAACTCTGTCCTTACAAGCTTACCGATGTTTATGTTGTCCTTTCTAGAAATACCTAAAGGGGTACGGAAGAGACTAGACTTCTTCATATCACGCTTTTTCTGGTAGGGGATGGCCATAAAAAGAAATATATACTAACTAAGTGGTATATAATTTGTCAACAAAAATACCAAGGAGGTTTGAGTGTCATAGTTCATAGTTTTAGAACTAAAAAATGGTTATTTACTTAGAAAGTGGTTTTAAACTTCTTAATGAAGAGGGAGTTTGGAAAGAGCTATTGCAAATAAGTACATGCATAACAAATCCCTCTCCCAAGTTGATGCAAAGCCAACAGATTCCCCCTTTTGGAAGAGCCTAATGAGTGTCAAAGATGAATTTCTACAAAGGTTTTTTTATATAGGTAACGGTATGACCACTAGGTTTTGGGAAGATATTTGGCTAGATTATAGACATTTAGCTATTTAATATCCTTTGTTATACAATATCACTCATCAAAAAGGAGTTCTAGTGGCTCATGTTTTTTCTAGCACTCCTTTAAACATAGGTTTTAGAAGGGTGCTGTTCGGGAATAATTGGACAAGGTGGGATCATTTAGTAGAACGTTTGATGAAGGTTCACCTTTCTGATGGCCAGGATATGTTTAAATGGTATTTAACAACATCGGGTAGCTTCACGGTTAGGTCCATGTACCTCAGCTTGATAAATGGACATACAAGGTTTATTCGTAAATATATTTGGAAAATTAAAGTGCCTAGAATTTTCATGTGGTTCTTACACCGAAAGGTAATCTTAACAAAGGATAATCCGGCAAACGTAATTGGCATGGTTCTAAAAAATGTTTTTTTTATGATCAAGCTGAAACAATACAACATATTTTCTTTGATTGTCCCTTCGCAAAAGTTTTATGACAGATTGTGCACGTGTCCTTTAATATTTCGCCTCCTAAAAGTATTGAGCACTTTTTGTCAACTGGCTAGCCGGGATAGAGAGGATGATTAAAGGTCATATCGGAGTAGGTGTATGCGCCGTGCTTTGGGCTATTTGGCATGTCGTGAATGATTTTATTTTTAACAAATCAAATTTCCCTTCATTCTTGTAGGTTATCCCTCTCGCCTCCCAAATCCATATGTGGTCCTATCTCCAGCAAGAGGGGCAAAGCCAGGACATGATTTTTGGGTGCAACCGTTTTGAGACGGTCACACATGCTTTCTACAGCCAATTCGGGTGATGTTTGACATGTCGATGCCAAGGCATATCATGCTTTTGTATTTCTTCTGTTGACTGATTCATGTAGTAACTTTGTGTGACCTGTGAACTTTTGAGATTTATGTGATAACCGACTTTAGTAAATTAAAAAAGGCCATAAGTATCTATCGATATAGAGGCCAGGTTTGCCCCTTTTCGAAAAAAGCATCATATATATAAGGGCACACACACACATGTATTTCAGACAAAACTTGAGGGATATGAATCATGGGTTCGGTTCATCACATCGACCTCTCACTCATTCACTATCACCACGTACATGCTTGTTTTTCTATTCTAGAAGCAAAAATGGATCGACAGCAAGCACCAATAATAAGTCCACCTTGATCTTTGGGAAGGCGTAACCACACTCCATTTAGTCAATCAATATTTCATTTTCTCACTATCCTCTTACCAAAAGAATTTCGATAAAAATAATACAACCTATATAAAACTCCTTGAGGAAGCTGAAAAAATGTGTGAATATAACACTCCATTTAGCCATTGAGTGTTTGCTGCTCCAACATTTTCAACTCATTTCCGTTTAACCGGCAATGTGTGGCACTCCACTTGTTGTTGTGAACATATTGTCTAGTGCAGTGTAAGCTCCTACGCAAGGTGGTTATTTTAATTACTTCGAGCCGCTCATAACTCTCTAGATGGTGGGTAGTATGCAATATCACCGGCTCACCATACAGTTGGGCAAACCAAATACATCTCTTTAAGAGCAGTTCCTTGTGCATAAAAAAACAAACAACACACTTATACTTCCTCCGTTTTAAAATATAAGATGTTTTAGGCTTGTGAAGAAGATGTATCTAGACTATTTTTAATATATATGTCCACTCAATTTTGAAGTAAATTTATAGACTAAAAGAAGTCTATATATATTTTTTTCACAAGTCTAAAACATCTTATATTTTGAAACGGAGGGCTGGATCTGGCTCCAGCCAACATGTCGGGTGTGGTTGTTACTTAACTTCCACATGGAACGCTACATTGTTTTCATTTGGACTATAGGCGTGTAGATTCACCCACCATAAAAAAATGCATAAAAACACATTTTAAAATATCAAAAAATTATAAGAAAATTTCATGTGTACATACAAACATTTTATGTTCACACACAAAGTTTCGAATGAAAAGAACATTTGGTTTGTGTAAAAAGACAAAAAATGTCTTGTAGATAGTCTCCTTGGAGCAATGAAAAATGCCTTTTTACACAAGGCACGTAAAATGTTCGTTTGCGCCGAAACTATGTGTGTGAGCATAAAATGTCTGAATATCCATGGGATTTTTTTTCAGTTTTTATGAAATTTTAAAAATATGTATTTAGACAATAGGTCCATCTACAGTTATGCACCAAAGTGGATTTTCCGGTTTTCATTATCAATCGGTGTTACGATGACGTCATTGTGACAATGTGACCATGATGTAAGAAGACAAGGAGCAATAGAACTGTGACTGGGGAAACATACACCAGATATTCCCTTGGGGCGAGTGACATGTTCAAATTTTTGCCTTGGCGAGTGGGACTGGTGTTAGGAACACATGGATCTCTTAAATATTGTTCAAAGTAAAAAAATATGTAGAGTGTGACTCTTAACGTACCCAGCACATTAAGACAACATAAAATCTTCGCTGGTGAATTCATTTCTAAAATATCAAGCTTGTGAATAATCTTGACCATATGGTACCAATGTGATATTTTTTTTGAAAGGAGCATATATTAATATCACAAGATACCATTTATACCCAGCCTCTGCAACAACGCATTGCCCTAACGGTTATACAGATGCACACAACCAAAAAAAAGAAATACAACAAAAAGTCCCGCTACAATGACCTATTCGTTGAAACAACATTACTACCACCACCAAGACAACACCAGAAGTCCATCTTCTCCAAAAGCGACGCCTTCAATACCTTAGATCTTAGGTTTTCATCCCGAAGAAAGTTCACGCTCGCAAAACAATACCTTTAAGAGGTGTGCTCGGTGTCCCCCCTTCCCCTCAAACTTAATTTGCATGCGTCATTTTTCTTTTGACCCTGTTGAAACCCATATCCATACCATATATACCTTTTTATAGGTGCACTCGGTAGATCTGGGTATACTCCATGTTTCCATCGGCTGATCCCACCTTCCGTTATCGCGATCTACGCCTTTGCATGCCATGTTTTGAATTTTTATTGCTCCTGCTATATACCTCCTGATTTCCGCATCCCGCAGACACGTGAGTATAGGTGTATGGTAAGTATATGTTTAAGAGAACCATATGGACTTTGCATGGATTCATACGGCCTTCGAAACAAACCGGTATCGACTTTTATTTGTCAAAATTTGACGAGGAGGGGGGGGGGGGACACCGAAGAAAAAGTGTACCTTTAACAAGGTCATTGTTAGGCACAACCAATTAAGGCCAGACCCTGGGTTCTCACCCTGAAAGGTAGGACTGTGAACCTCTCCTATCTAGTCGCCCCCACTCAGGGGCGGAGGCAGGAATACAACTTAAGGGGGCCAACCATGGTAATCAGCCATTAGGGGGGCCAACCATGGTAATTATCCCTTAAAAATGTTTTTTTAACCAAGCTTAGATATAAAAATTGGCTTGCTGCAGCATGCATAGGGGGGGCCAAGGCCCCTGCTCGTCCCCCTAGCTCCGCCACTGCCCCCACTTGCATGCCACTGCTCCTAGTCACGAGTCACCAAGTCAATTTCTCATCACCACCAAGACTCGAACCACCATTGTCAGTCCTCAGATCTTAGTCTCCATGGCATTCTCCGTCAGCGCCATGGACCGTGAACATGCCCCATGATATTAACAGCCAACAGAGCCTCTAAGAGCATCCTCTAAACCCAAACGGCCAAAAAAACATGGATACGCATGATCGAATACCTTCCGATCCAACAATCTCCAGGCATGAAGCGCCCATGAGAGTTTGCCGCGGAGCCTTCCGGAACTCGACACTTCGACTAAAACAATGAGGGCAGACATCAAGCAAATCTTCGTCCTGGCGCGGGAGGAACCCAAGGACCACCACCTTTATTCGCATGCCTCACGGCCCCCATGCTACCAGCCATCATCCAGCAAAAGCAGGCATCAAAGGAGATGGAAGCCCAACGCCTGGCTATAGAAATTGTCGGCGAGAATCGCGAGATCCTGGCAATACAAGCCTTAGCTGGCCCCTCTAGCCCAGATCATGACCCATCCTCCAAGGGCGTGGCCAGATCGATCCAGCTCTTGGCACCAGAACGCACTCCGGCGGTGCCAGGGCGACCACACCGGCGGCGCGCTTCCTCCTCCTCCTCCTCCTCATCGCCGCTCCGCTGGAGAGGACCTCAGGTACCGGCCAGCCCGGCCACGCTGCCCCATGCCCTTTGTTGGCGCCCCACCACCACACCATGGAACGTCGCCGAGTGGCACCTCCCGTGCCCCACCACCGATTTGACGGATGGGCGCCGCAATTGCCGTTGGCGGTCGGCAGCAGCGACAGCCAGGAAGAAGGAAATAGGGGAGGGTTCTTGGGCTTAAGGGAAGGGGATCCTCCAGAGTCGCTCGGGAAGTGAGCGACTCGGGAGGGCGGCGGCTAGGTTTTTCCCCATGTGCTCAAATACCAATGTGGTATGTATTAAGGATTTTTTCTGTCTTAACAAAACATATGTTTTCTAATATTTCTTCATAAATCCAAATTGAAATAATGTTAAACAAAGGTCATGGCCGCATAACTCTATCATTATCACCCACCCATTATGGGGCTCTTGTGCACGCGCGCCCACACACAAAAAAAAAATGCCAGTGCTACGCGTCCTCCGAGGGATATTTGCCCCCAATTCCCCGGGTCGACAGCGCGACACGTGTCCTTAAAAACAGCTACTCCTCTCGCTTTTGCTATAAACTAGCGGAGGGGCCCTCGCATTTGCGAGGGCTGCTTATTTAGTGTGTCAGTAATGAATGAAAAATAATTTCTACTATTTTCCATATATTTTTATTATATCTTAATAAATGATACAAATCTGAAATCCACACAAATATTGTGCTAAAAAACATTTGCATGAGGGCACATCATTTATAATTTATGGGTGAATGCTTATCGTGACATTCATGTAATATAATATTGTTCAGTCCCGATGATGTGGAATAAAAAATTACCCTTGTTAATAAGTCGTGTAAAAAGTAAGAAACTAATTCTAATGGCTTCAGATCTTTGTTTCTTTCAAATGATTTTAATCATGTTCAGTAGTGAGTGGTAAATTAAAATGTATGATTCTTATTTGTGTTCTCATGGAAAATAATTCTAAATATAAATGTGAACCTATGCATACACCATATTGAAAACACACTTGTTATGATTCCTTTGTTTATGTAGAGAGACAATACTTGAAAGATATTGTGCAAAATCGAAACTATAACAACTAAAGGAAAAAAGCAACCGTAAACACATGCAAGTATAAATCCAAAGTCAATAGAGAAAATAAGGACCCCATGCACTAATAATGATATTCAAGATTCATATTTCATTCATTTTAGTTGATGTATTTTTTATAGATCAAGAAGGTAGAAAACTAAAACCTAGTATTGCAGATTTTTTGATCAGTCAATAAAATGTGATGAGTTTACAAATAATTTTCATGGAAAATTGTATATTCATATTTTCAGCTAATATAGTTATTTTGTTAGGATTATGAGTCAGATTAGGAAAGTTTTTTCATATAATGTTCACGAGAAATGATGAGATGCTTGTAGGAAAGATATCATGTATTATCAAATTGCAACTCTTGTAGTAAGGATATTAACTCCATCATGTCTATTTATAAACCCATAGACAACATAGCAAAGGAATTGTATGTCATACATGTATTCTCTTTGGGGCCCACACTATACTAATCACAACAGTCTTCAATTGATCAAGTATCTAATATATCATATCAAGTATGTTACTAATCTTTCTTTTTTGAACCATGATGAGTTTTAACATTCAAGTCTTACACTATTATTTCCATATATATATATACATATAAAGATTAAAATTTATGTAATTATTGAAGAATCATGGAAAAACTAATGACCCTTATGTCACACGCTAATCCAAATATGGCCTTGAATATTGTAAGTGAATTCTAAAAGGACAGAGTGGAGAATGAAACATGTGCAAGGATAAACCCATAGAACAATGAGAAAATGAAGTACCTCATGGATATGTGTTCATATTGGAGATAGAGGGGCGTACCATTGAATGCTATGGAACATGAAAACTTGTAGTCGGTGCATATTTCTGCATGAAAGTTGTAACGTTTTCTTTTGCGACTTTTCATGTCTCACATGGATCTGGATGATGTCGAGGTTCCGTAGCTACTTTCGCTGGCCACACCCTATTCCATTGATATAAATGACATGGGCACAAGAATCTCTCGATTGATCTGCATGTGGCCTAAGAAATGTGTTTATTTATATGGTCCTAGAAGGCTATTACTACATGGGAAATATCACTGCCATTGGATGAATAGGTTTATCCAGGTTTTAGCTTAGGAACAATTACTATGTATGGCATGGTACCATGCATGGTACAATAGCATCTTCTGGCTTAGATGAACCAAATAGAGCAGTACTAGCATATTGTAACTTAGTATCGCAGTTTCTTGAACAACCGAAGTTGATGGGTAAATTAAGGTAGCCGCGCACCTGCTTCGTGAGGCACAAGAGAGAGAAAATAGTCTAGGGTTGTGTAGATATCGTTTTTCGGTCCCAAAGAGTTCATGGAGGTGGCAACTTTACCCTGGTTCTGCAAAGAAGAGAACATAGTTCATGTAGGATCAATATCAACTTCATCGGTCATTTTATTTATGTACGGCCGATTGAACTGTAGGCAATTTTTTTGTTTGGAAGCTGCCAAAGCTCCATTGAAATCGTATATGAAATCATACTAATGTCGTATTGAATCGTATATGTCCTATCGTAATAAGTGTATCTTTTTTTTCAAAAAAGAATGTTGGAGGATGGGCTCTGGGGACCTTTTTTTATTGCAGTATTGTTGTTGAATTTTTTTTCTCTTTGGAAGCTGCGAGAGACCTATTGGCATACGTCTGGACATGGCAATGAGATTTAAAAATCAATATCAGTTTTTTTTTGAGGTACACGGATGTTAAACGGGTCAAATAACACTTGATGGTTAACGTGACAAACAGGTTGCACGGTACGTTACATTTACTACTAATGTTTATTAAATCTGAACCATAAATTTTAGATCTAACTATCAGAATAATTTAGATGATGTGGATAAACCTGATGCCTCGAAAAACACTTTTATATTACTGTTAGTATATAATAGAAGATGACCCTTTTTGCTACAAAATGACCCGCTTTTGTAGCAAAAAACGGTTCGGTCTAGAAAATAAAAAAATAGACTGGACCTCACGGAAGATTTCGCCGGAGACTCGCCGATGACCGTGTAGCAAAACAATTATGCTAATGTAGCATATCGAACCTCGCCGGAGACACGCCAGAGGATTTTACCGGTAGATCTCACCGGAGACAGTGTAGAAAAATCTTTATGCTATTGTAGCGAAACCACAAAACGTATGTACCAAATAAAATATTATATTGTAGCAAATCTGATCTCGTCGGGCACCTCGCCGGAGATCTCGCCGGAAACATTATAGCAAAACCCAAGATACGCTTGTAGCACCGCCGTCGGCCGCACGTAGCAGCGCTGCCAACCCCATGTAGCAAACTTCGACGTCATAGGTAGCAACAACGGTAGCAGTAGGCAGTAGCGTCGCCTACCCCATGTAGCAAATCTCGACGCTGTAGGTAGCAGTGTCGGTG
Source organism: Avena sativa (assembly GCA_916181665.1). NCBI lineage: Eukaryota > Viridiplantae > Streptophyta > Magnoliopsida > Poales > Poaceae > Avena > Avena sativa. Next base: position 415,172,865 of record OV702297.1, read on the forward strand.
ATGATAGGTAGCAGCGTCAGTGGCCTTCGGTAGCAACACCGCAGATGGAGGTGGGGGCAAGACTCTCGTCGGAGACTACTCCGGCCAAGGGAGACCTCGCCGGGTGCTGCGGGAAGCACGATGGCGCGAGCGGCAGCACATGTAACATGCACTTGGCAGCGCGAGTGGTGGGAAGCTCGGCGATGCAGGATGCGGGTCAGATCGAGGCGCCGGGCATGGGCACGTAGCGGCGCTGGGCGAACAGCGCCGCGACGACGCGGGTCAGGTAATGGCGTCGGGCGCAGGGCAGTTAGCCGAGTGCTGCAGCAGTGGAGCGGTCGCGCGCGCGACGCCGTCTCAGGAAGCCGGCGGCGGAGCTATGCTTCACGCCTGAGAAAGAGGAAGAAAGTACGATGGAAATAGATAAGACACAACACGGGCCCACTAGCGATGGGTAGACAGGACACGACCCGGGGGATGGATGCGTGAAATCCCCTAGGGGAATAGTATCATTTTCCAAAAAAAAAAATCTTAAAACTTTTGGACAAAAGAACATCCCACTTTCTAAGGCGTACTTCCTCCGTCCATAAATAAGTGTACATTTAGCATTCAAAATTTGTCTAAAAAAGTGTATATCTCAATACCAAGACACTCAATAAATACAATTAGCTCCTAATCACTCCCCTACCTCATCCTCCGGTCTCTATTCTTCTCCTCCATATCACACCAATCCTCATTCTTTTTTTTAATAATTGATAAAGCCTTATAAAAAAAAAGAACTAATTTGTCTAGTATTTACTAGATACTTATTTACGGATGGAGGAAGTATCACACAGTGTAGGCTATAGCTACACGTTGATCATCGTCGTCACCAACGGACGTCACGACAGAGCCGCCTTTGCCCGGTACAGCAAGACGACGGCACTAAAAAAGCATGCGGCGGCAGCTAGAAAAGTACAGCTAGCGCTGCGTCCCCCGCCGTGGACTCATCTTATATATCGGGAGAAACAGCAAAACCGTTCGTGCGCTCGAATCTCGACCATGGCGAACCAAACCCACCCACCGCCGCCACTCCACCAACAGCATCGATTTATGACGTCGTGCTCACGAGTCACGAGTCCAAGCTTCATCGCACTCTGTACTTTGTACCGCTAGCTCTCTGTGACGGAGCAACAGTGAGAAGCTCCGAATGTTCTCTTCCGGTATGGGTACTCCCGGATGGAATGGGCGATTTGGATGGTCTTCTAGCTGCTAGTCCAATCCATTCCCCACGGGATCCTCCCATGAATATAATGTTTTATCATATACTCTCTCCGATTTAAAATATTATATGTTTTAGTTTTGTGAAATAAATGCATCTAGATGTGTTTTAGCGTGTACTCCCGCTGTTTAAAATATAAGATGTTTTAGCTTTGTGAGTCGAACGCATCTAATCATCTTTTAGTGTATAGTTTCGCAGAAGTTGAAAGTACACTAAAAGACGTCTAAATACGTTCATTTCACAAAGCTAACATGTCTTATATTTATGAATGGAGGAAATAGTTTGGAGTGAATCTAGACACTAAAAGGGTATGCATACATTGCTTCAGTGGCGAAGGACGAATTTTTTTTAAGGTCGGACGAACTCTTAAACATTAAAAAAATTGATGCAAAAAATCAAAATTGTCTCAACACAATGGTGAATTGATAATTGCATTATCATTTAATACAATGATAATGGCAACATATATTAAAATCAAAGTAGAACATGAAACGTACCTCACAACAACAACCATTTGTTTTTTGACGGATATATTACGGGATTCATCAATAAGAACAAAGCTATTTCCTGTTCCTCCTCCCACTTCTTGCTCTTGTTCTTGTTGTGCCATAGCGATTGCACTTTCATCATGAATGTTTGGTTTAGAGCTCTTTATATGTTTGGTCTATAACCTTTTCAAATATGCAATTGAGTTATTAAAAACAAAATCAAACTTCTTTCAATAGTTCAATCATGGTTGAGTTAGGTTGAGAACAAAATACAAATCGATACCTACCCCCTTTGTAGGTACAAATTCCGTCCCCCTTCTTGTACAGATCCACCACTAATTCCCATAGCCTAGCCCTAGCTAGATTGAGAGTGTGAGACCGCGAGAACCGAGAAACCCTAATGAGAATTCATAATTTTAGATGAATGTTCGGAGACGGGCAAACCTGCGTCGGTGGGCAGTCCTGCGGCCGGCCGGCAGGTCAGTCACGAGACGAGGCGGGGGAGTCGTGATCGGCAGGAAAGACGGCAGCCCAGGTTCGATCGGGGAATCACGATAGGAGGAAGGGCAGTGTTGCCTCGTTTGTCGTTCGGTTGACTAGTTCGACCAGGGAACGATTGGGCGAAGGCGAAAAGGTACGCCACGTGAACATGAACGATTTGGGGGGCATTGGGGACAGTTTGGCTTGGGTCCTTCTCCATGTGCGAGGTCTAGTAAAGGCCCAGGACGGCTGAATACCCTCCAACGCGGCCTATTATCTCAGTTTCGTTTGGTTTTTCTTCGGAACGTTCGAATATTGCTGAAAACTGTATGTATAACGAAAATAAGCATATATATGCATTTTTTTTGCAGAAATACAAGGTAGGGCAGCTGCCATACCTTGCCCAAAGAGGAGCTTCGCCCCTACATTGCTTCATATAGCTAAAACATCTTTTGAAACTGAGAGAGTATTCGTGGTTGTTCTAGATCAGCTCAGTTGGATTATTGCTGGTGGTGTTGTTAATGTACGATGACAACGCACCTATGCCAATTTCACAACACTTGGTTTCGCAGGCAGTGAATCAATGTTGTGAGCTATCACACTTTATCCATGCAATCAAAATATATGGTCTTCAAAGCAAACAAATTGGTACCGAAATGTACCACTAGTATATTCTAAGGCGGCATCCGAGATGCACCCACGTACTTCCTCCGTTTTAAGAGCATCTTTAGCAGACACCATAAAAGGGTGAATCGGAAAACCCGTTCCCAAGTCGCGTTTGGCGGGTTTTTTTAGGCGACGAGCAAGGGGCGGAACAGACCCCTTAAAACCGAACCAGAAAAGGGAATATTTTCTTTTTACAGTTTCGCGCACATGGCTTCTGCCAAGGCAAAAACGATACGAAACCGTAAAACTAAACCACAAATGACAGAATTTAAACAAATTCGTACGTTCAACCGCGACAATCATCAAGTTTTAACCAAATTTAACAAAGTATCTCACCACCATGTCGCAGAACATCATCCAAAATATGAACCATCACCACAACCCACGATGATCATCAAGCATCGAAGCCAAGAGAAGCATCACTGCCACCACCACTTGCCGAAGCACCACCATGGCCACCACTTGCCGGAGCACCATGTCCACCACCATCCGTAGCCCGAGCATTGCCTCTTTCCAGCGTTGCTGACCTCCTTCTCTCCAAGATGTCCATCCTTGCTTGATCATGCCACGCCAAGGTGAGCTTGTCCATGTTGCTCCGGTCCATGGTCATGATGGTGTTTTTTTCGGCATAGAGCTTTGCCATGGCCTTGGTTTCCTCGGCTACCGCCTTCCTCTCCTCCACGGCTACCTTGCGCAAACCATCTTGCCGGAGTGCTTCCCACCTTGTTTGCTTCTCAATTGTTTTCTTCTCGGCCAAAGCAACTTTTGCTTCCAAAGTCTTGGCCACCATCTTCTCATTTGAGATCACCATGATATCAATCTTCTCTCTCAAGCTTGAATTCTCGGCTAGCTTCTTAAGTTTCTCCTTTGCCATCTTGTTGCCATCGGGCTTGTTCTTGTTCCTCCCTCCCGGTGGAAGTTCATTATCCTCCTCATCATCAAATTGGATGAGTGAGCCTCTTTTGGGTGGTGCTTCTTGCTCCCTCAACTTCCATTTCTCACTTCTTTGGAGCAAAATCCAACAATGATCGAGGTTAAATGCCTTGCCCTTCGAAGCCTCTATCTCCAAGAACCACTCTTTTACAATTTTCTCCTACAAAATGCAAAAAAACAATGAGTTGCAAAAAATGCTAGCACTTGGTGGTGGAAACAAACAATTGGACATTATGCTAGCACTCACATAGTCACCCTCAACCGAACCACTTGATGGTGCTGCTCGAACTTGATCCAAGAATCCACTATAGCGAGCACAAGTGTTTTTTTATGTAATCCCAACGGCCTTGGAGTGATCTATAAGTTCGTGCAATCGTCCTTGGAAGGGAAGGCAAGAATTGGTAGAACTTTTCCTCGATCCTCTGCCAATAACACTTATCGGTTTGGTCGGTGCCGATGAGGGCATCAAGAGAGACAACATCCCAAGCCTTGATCAAAGTCATGTCTTCAACTTGCATGAAATTCTTCACTCGGGTGCGGGTAGGTACTTGCGATCCATCGACCACCTCCACCTCCTCCTCTTCACCTGCACCATCGACACCACCATCCGCCTTGTTGTAAATTTGTGACCCATCCAACTCATCCCCATAGTCGTCGAGCGGAGCCGTGTCGATGTCCACCGCATTGTCATTCAACAAATCAACGTAGGAGGTCAGAACCTCGTGCAAATCGCTATGTATAGAGCGCCAATTCGAATCAATTGTTCATACCTAGGTCGGCGGCAGCTGCGGCGGAAGGGGGAGGGGAATTTTTCATACCTAGGTCGGCTAGCCGAGGCCGTTTTGGCGGATTTCGCGGAGGTGGATGGTTTCCCGGGGGCTGCCTTATGCTTCACGACCATCCTCTTCATCTTGCCCGGCGCCGGCTTCGACCTGGAGGCGACGGCGGCGGCACTCGCTTGAGCGTGGGGAGCAGCGGTGAAGGGTTTCGCAGCATAGTAAATCAAAAATTTCTACGGATGCGAACGGGAAAGCCAAGATCTAATCTAGAAGATGCAAACAACGAGGGGGAATAGATGAGATCTTCATACCCTTGAAGATTCACACATCGAAACGTTCAACGGAACGTGGTTGATGTAGTCGTACTAGCTTCTCCTCCTCGCGATCCGATCCTATCCAACACCGCAAGTGGCGATGCCTCCGAGAGATGCACACATACGGCACCTCGACGTCTCCTCCTTCCTCGGTCCAGCAAGTGGGGTGGAGAGATAGATTGGATCTACAACACGACAGCGTGGTGCAAAGGTGGAGAGTTTCTGCGGTAGAGCTTCGCCTACGCGCAGTCGGGAGAGAGAGAGAGAGAGATCTGGAGGGCAACATGTAGGCGGCTAGGGTTCAAGGAGGGGTGGAGGAGGGCTGCGCCCCTGCCCTCTATATATAGGGGGATGGCCGGCCCTCTTGGCCCCTCCTCCAAGCCCTAGGGCGGCGGCCCCAAGGGTTGGAGTGGGGGGTAAGTTTTCCCCCTCCTTCTAGAAGGTTTCCCCTAGGGTTTGGCCGGCTGGGCCTATGGGGCCTTGTGCCCCTGGCCCAATGCGGCCAGGGCACTCCCCCGTAGGCCCACGCACCCCTTCGACAAATGGGGCCACGTTGGTCCCACTCCGGAAGCTTCTAGAACCTTCCGGTACAATACCGAACATTCCGAAACAATTCCGAAATCCAAAAACTGCTTTCCTTTATATGAATCTTATTCTCCGGACCATTCCAGAACCTCTCGTGATGTCCTGGATCTCATCCGAGACTCCAAACAAAAACTCATAAACCAATTATCCATTCTATCCTAGCGTCGAGGCACGTTAAGTGTGTGACCCTACGGGTTCGAGAATATGCAGACATGATCTTCTATCAATAATCAACAACGGGATAGGGAAACCCATATTGACTCCCACATATTCATCGATGATCATATCGGATGAACCATGATGCCAGGATTCAATTCATCCCATATATATATTCCCTTCGTCACGCGATATTTTACTTGCCCGAGATTCGATCGTTGGCATCGGAATACCTAGTTCAATCTCGTTCACAGCAAGTACTTTACTTGTTCTAAAATCCGATATCACTTTGTGATTAACTCCTTAACCACGTGCTTGCAAGCGGTGTTGATATCGATTACCGAGTGGGCCCGAAGTATATCTCTCCGACTTGGGAGGGACAAATCCCATCTCGATACATACAACCCAACAGGTACTTTCCGATCACCTGAGAGACACCTTTATGATCACCCTCTCATAGGATGACGTTTGATGACCTCAAAGCTTTCTTCCGATACCAGGGAGTTGCATTATCTCATGGTCTAAGGAATACAATATTTGACATAAGAAAAATCTTCGCAAAGATGAACACGATGACACGATCTAATTGCTCTGCTTGATTTGGGTCTGTCCATCATATCATTCTCGCAATGACATGATCTCATTATTAATCGACAACTCATGCCTATGGTTCGGAAACCTTAACCATCATTAATCAATGAGCTAGTCCATTGAGGCGTACTAGGGACACGGTGTTGTTCATAAACCACACAAGTATCAAAGTTTCCGCTTAATACAATTCTAGCATGGAATATAAACTTTATCATGAACAAGAATTATAATAATAACATCTTTATTATTGCTTCTAGGGCATAATTCCAACAGTCTCCCACTTGCACTAGAGTCAATAATCTAGTTTACATCTGGCAACAATCTAACACCCATGGCACTAAGGTGCTGATCATGTTTTGCTCGTGGAAGAGGTTTAGTCAACGGATCTGCGACATTCAGATCCGTATGTACTTTGCTAATCTTCAGATCTCCATATGTTATATAATCTCGAATTATATGAAACTTGCGGTTGATATGCTTGGTCTTTGGATGATATCTTGGTTCCTTAGCCAGTGCTATGGCGCCAGTGTTGTCACACAATATCTCCAGTGGGTCCAAGGCACTTGGAACCACACCAAGCTCAGTGATGAAGTTCCTGATCCAAACTCCTTCACTTGACGCTTCTACATCAGCCATGTATTCCGCTTCTACTGTAGATCCCGCGATCACGCTTTGCTTGCAGCTTCTCCAGCTCACAGTTCCTCCATTCAAAATATAAACGTATCCTATCTGAGATTTAGAATCATCCTTGTCGGTGTCGAAACTAGCATCGACGTAACCTTTTACAACGAGTTGTTCATCACCTTCATAGACCAAGAACATTTCTTTAGTATTATTTAAATACTTTAGGATGTTCTTCACGGCTGTCCAGTGTTCCACTCCTGGATCACTTTGGTATCTGCTCGTCAAACTAAGAGCATTGGACACATCCGGTCTACTACATAGCATGGCATACATGATAGGACCTATGGCCGAGGCATAAGGCACTTTGCTCATCGTTTCTCTATCGTTTACCGTAGCTGGACACTAAGCCCTGCTCAATATCTTACCTGACAACATAGGCACTGAACCTTTCTTTGCCTTATCCATTCTGAACCTTTTCAGAACTTTGTCTAGGTATGTACTTTGGCTTAAAGCTATTAGGCGTCTTTGTCTATCTCTATAGATTTTGATGCCCAATATATAAGCAGCTTCCCCTAGGTCTTTCATTGAAAAGCATTTGTTCAAATAACTCTTCACATCGTTAAGCATGTCAATGTCATTTCCGATAATCAATATGTCATCCACATATAGTACCAAAAATGTCACTGAGCTCCCACTCACTTTCTTGTAGGTACAAGCTTCGTAGCAATTTAGAACAAATCCGAAGCTCTTGATCACTTGATCAAAACGAAGGTTCTAACTCCGAGATGCTTGCTTCAGTCCATAAATGGAACGCTGACGTTTGCACACCTTATCAGCATCCTTAGGATCGACAAAACCTTCGGGTTGCATCATATACAACTCTTCATCAATGTTGCCATTGAGGAACGCGGTCTTGACATCCATCTGCCATATTTCATAATCATGAAACGCAGCAATTGCTAATAAAATCCGAATGGACTTAAACATCGCTACGGGAGAGAAAGTCTCATCGTAGTCAACACCTTGAACTTGTCGAAAACCTTTCGCGACAAGCCGTGCTTTATAGACAGTAACATTACCATCCGCGTCTGTTTTCTTCTTGAAAATCCATTTGCACTCAACGGCCTTTCGGTCGCTAGGAGGGTCCACCAAAGTCCATACTTGGTTTTCGCTCATGGATCCCAATTTTGGATTTCATGGCCTCTAGCCATTTCTCAGAGTCTGGGCTCATCATTGCTTCCTCATAGTTTGCAGGTTCACTATTGTCTACTAACAAGACAGTTAAGACAGGGCTGCCATACCACTCAGGAGGGGCACGCGACCTTGTCGACCTGCGACGTTCAGTAGTAGCATCGTCCAAAGCTTCATGATCCTTGTCATTAGCTTCCTCTAATGTTGGTGCAGACAGCACTGGAACAATTTCAGGTGCTGCGCTACTCTCCAACTCAAGAGAAGGTTCAATAACCTCGTCTAGCTCTACTTTCCTCCCACTCACTTCTTTCGAGAGAAACTCCTTCTCAAGAAAGGATCCGTTCTTTGCGACAAACACTTTGCCTTTGGATTTGTGATAGAAGGTATACCCAATCGTTTCCTTAGGGTATACTATGAAGACGCATTTCTCCGCTTTGCGTTCAAGCTTGTCCGGCATCAACTTCTTGACGTAAGCTTCGCATCCCCAAACTTTAAGAAACGACAACTTAGGTTTAGCACCAAACCACAGTTCATACGGTGTCGTCTCAACGGATTTAGATGGTGCCCTATTTAAAGTGAATGCAGCGGTTTCTAATGCATAACCCCAAAATGATAACGACAAATCTGTAAGAGATATCATCGATCGCACCATATCCAATAAAGTCCGATTCCGGCGTTCAGACACACCATTGCGCTGTGGTGTTCCGGGTGGCGTGAGTTGCGAAACGATTCCGCTTGCTTTAAGATGCGTGAGAAAATCATAACTCAAATATTCACCTCCACGATCGGATCGTAGAAATTTAATTTTCCTGTTACGATGGTTTTCCACTTCGTTCTGAAATTCTTTGAACTTTTCAAATGTTTCAGATTTATGTTTCATTAAATAGATATACCCATATCTACTTAAGTCATCAGTAAAAGTGAGAAAATAGCGATAACCACCGCGCGTCGAAACACTCATTGGTCCGCATACATCGGTATGTATGATTTCCAACAAGTCTGTTGCTCGCTCCATTATTCCGGAGAACGGGGTTTTGATCATCTTGCCCATGAGGCATGGCTCGCACGTGTCAAATGATTCAAAATCAAGAGACTCCAAAAATCCATCAGAATGGAGTTTCTTCATGCGTTTTACACCAATATGACCTAGACGGCAGTGCCACAAATAAGTCGTATTATCAGTATCTACCTTCCATCTCTTAGCCTCAATGTTATGGATGTGTGTTTCATTGCTTTCGAGATTCAGAAGAAATAAACCATTCATAGCAGGTGCATGACCATAAAAGATGTTACTCATATAAATAGAACAACCATTATTCTCCAATTTAAATGAATAACCGTCTTGCAATAAACACGATCCAGATATGATGTTCATGCTCAACGCAGGCACATAATAACATTTATTGAGGTTTAAAACTAATCCCGAAGGTAAAACTAAGGAGAGCGTGCCGACGACCATCACATGAACTCTTGATCCGTTGCCAACGCGCATCGTCACCTCATCCCTCGCTAGCCGCTGTCTATTCCGTAGCTCCTGTTTCGAGTTACAAATATTAGCAACTGAACCAGTATCAAATACCCAAGCACTACAATGAGGGCTAGTAAGGAAAACATCAATAACATGTATATCAAATATACCTTTGATGGTGCCAGCCTTCTTGTCCGCTAAGTACTTCGGACAGTTGCGCTTCCAGTGACCCTTGTCCTTGCAATAGAAGCACTCAGTGTCCGGCTTAGGTCCAGACTTAAGCTTCTTCTGCAGGGGCAACGCGCTTGCTACTGCCCTTCTTGAAGGGCTTCTTTGCACCCTTACATTTCTTAAAGCTGGGGGCTTGTTGACCATCAACACATGATTATATTTCTTGATGTCCACCTCCGCAGCTTTCAGCTTAGCGAAGAGCTCAGTGATCGTATCAGTGGAACCAATCTGATTATGAGTAACTACAAAACCTTTGTAGCTAGGAGGGAGTGATTGCAGAACTCTGTCAATCTTGAGCTCCTCTAGAATCTTGCAGTCCAGTTGCTCAAGGCGTTGAGTGTAGCCCGACATCTTAATGGCGTGCTCACTAACGAAACTCCCTTCCTCCATCTTGCAGTTAAAGAATTTCTTAGAGATCTCATATCTCTCAGAACGGGCCTGAGTCTGAAACATAGTTTTCAGTTTCTCAAGAATCTCAAAGGGCCCGGGGAACTCCTCAAAACAATTTTGAAGGTCCGATTCCATAGCAAACAACATGGTGCTCTTAGTCACACCATAATCATCCTTGCGCGACTGATAAACAGCTTCTCATCAGCCGACGCATCTACAGCAGGGGCGTCACCTAGAGCTTTCTCAAGGACATAGTCCTTTTGTCCACCAGAGAGAATGATTCTCAGATTGCGGAACCAGTTGGTGAAGTTAGACCCATTGTTCTTAAGCTTTTATTTCTCAGCAAAAACGTTGAAGTTGAAGTTGGACTTAGCCATTTGATCTACAAAATTTGCAAGTACAATTTAGACTATGTTCATGAAAACTAGTTCAACTTAATCAAATTACTAGATGAACTCCCACTAAATTCAACATCCCTCAAGTTGTTTAGTGAACATGATCCAAATTCACCACACCTAATCCGATCTTCACGAGAAGAGATGTGGTTTCAATGGTGGACAACAAAGTGTCGATCATATCTTTCATATGACTCATGCTTAACCTTTCGGTTCGTGTGTTCCGAGGCCATGTCTGTACATGCTAGGCTCGTCAAGTCAAACCCAAGTATTTCCGCGTGTGCAAAACTGGCTTGCACCCGTTGTATGTGAACGTAGAGTTTATAGCACCCGATCATCACGTGATGCTTGAACACGACGAACTTTCGCAACGGTGCATACATGGGGAGAACACAGTTTTATCTTGATCTTTAAGTGAGGAATCATCTTATAATGCTACCGTCGCGATCTAAGCATAATAAGATACATAAAAGGATAAACATCACATGCATATAATTTTATGTGACATGGTATAGCCAATCTCCGCGCAATGATCTCCATCTTGTGCGTGCCAGCATGATCTCCATCACTCCACCATGATTGCCTCCACCACGAATAGCAACTACAACTATTGCTAACTACTTAGCGATAAAGTAAAGCTATTACATGGCGTATAAGAAGTTGACACACAGGTCATACACAATTATAAAGACAACCATATGGCTCCTGCCAGTTGTGTACTCATCGACATGCAAGTCGTGAAACATTACAAAACATGATCATTGCATACAACATACACATCACATCTTGGGCCATACCATATCATAGAAACACTCCCTGCAAAAACAAGTTAGACGCCTCTACTTTGTTGTTGCATGTTTTACGTGGCTTATGGGAGTAACAAGCTAAGAATGATTCTTACCTACGGAAAGCCACAACGGTGATATTATGGTTGCCAACATCCGGTGTAAATCCCATGACAACTATAGTGAGAGAAACTGGCATCCACCAGCCGCATGTGTGGAACAAGCCATACATCAAGTGCGGAGCCGGTCTCGTGAACGAGGTCGCGTAAAGTTGGCCTGGACCGCTTCGATCTCACTATCCCGCGTCATAAGAAGTACACAAACAAGAGGCTTGCAACAGAAAACATCAACGCCTGCAACAAGCATGTTGCGTTCTACTCGTGAAACACGTCTACGCATAGATCTAGCTCTGATACCACTGAGAGGTTTCGCAGCATAGTAAATCAAAAAAATTCTACGAATGCGAACGGGAAAGCCAAGATCTAATCTAGAAGATGCAAACAACAAGGGGGAATAGATGAGATCTTCATACCCTTGAAGATTCGCACATCGAAACGTTCAACGGAACGTGGTTGATGTAGTCGTACTAGCTTCTCCTCCTCGCGATCCGATCCTATCCAACACCGCAAGTGGCGATGCCTCCGAGAGATGCACACGTACGGCACCTCGACGTCTCCTCCTTCCTCGGTCCAGCAAGTGGGGTGGAGAGATAGATTGGATCTACAACACGATGGCGTGGTGCAAAGGTGGAGAGTTTCTGCGGCAGGGCTTCGCCTACGCGCAGTCGGGAGAGAGAGAGAGAGAGATCTGGAGGGCAGCAGGTAGGCGGCTAGGGTTCAAGGAGGGGTGGAGGAGGGCTGCGCCCCTGCCCTCTATATATAGGGGGCTGGCCGGCCCCCTTGGCCCCTCCTCCAGGCCCTAGGGCGGCGGCCCCAAGGGTTGGAGTGGGGGGCAAGTTTTCCCCCTCCTTCTAGAAGGTTTCCCTAGGGTTTCCCCTAGGGTTTGGCCGGCTGGGCCTATGGGACCTTGTGCCCCTGGCCCAATGCGGCCAGGGCACTCCCTCGTAGGCCCACGCACCCCTTCGACAAGTGGGGCCACGTAGGTCCCACTCCGGAAGCTTCTAGAACCTTCCGGTACAATACCGAACATTCCGAAACAATTCCGAAATCCAAAAACTGCTTTCCTTTATATGAATCTTATTCTCCGGACCATTCCGGAACCTCTCGTGATGTCCTTGATCTCATCCGAGACTCCGAACAAAAACTCATAAACCAATTATCCATTCTATCCTAGCGTCGAGGCACGTTAAGTGTGTGACCCTACGGGTTCGAGAATATGCAGACATGATCTTCTATCAATAATCAATAGCGGGATCTGGAAACCCATATTGACTCCCACATATTCATCGATGATCATATCGGATGAACCACGATGCCAGGATTCAATTAATCCTATATATATATTCCCTTCGTCACGCGATATTTTACTTGCCCGAGATTCGATCGTTGGCATCGGAATACCTAGTTCAATCTCGTTCACAACAAGTACTTTACTCGTTCCGAAATCCGATATCACTTTATGATTAACTCCTTAACCACGTGCTTGCAAGCGGTGTTGATATCGATCACCTAGTGGGCCCGAAGTATATCTCTCCGACTTGGGAGGGACAAATCCCATCTCGATACATACAACCCAACAGGTACTTTCCGATCACCTGAGAGACACCTTTATGATCATACTCTCATAGGATGACGTTTGATGACCTCAAAGCTTTCTTCCGATACCAGGGAGTTGCATTATCTCATGGTCTAAGGAATACAATATTTGACATAAGAAAAAGCTTCGCAAAGATGAACACGATGACACGGTCTAATTGCTCTGCTTGATTTGGGTCTATCCATCATATCATTCTCCCAATGACATGATCTCATTATTAATCGACAACTCATGTCTATGGTTAGGAAACCTTAACCATCATTAATCAATGAGCTAGTCCATAGAGGCGTACTAGGGACACGGTGTTGTTCATAAACCACACAAGTATCAAAGTTTCTGCTTAATACAATTCTAGCATGGAATATAAACTTTATCATGAACAAGAATTATAATAATAACATCTTTATTATTGCCTCTAGGGCATAATTCCAACAAGCGGGACCGGCAGGAGCGCCCACGCCGCCATCCTGGATGAGGACGGAGCCCTGCCGCTTTTGCTTCGTCGCACCAGCAGCCCCGGCTGGGGGACCAACGACGGGGACAGAGACGACGGTGGTGGCTAGCAGATCTGGCAGACCCGTCGAAGGGGTCGTCTGCGCCGGCGTGACCTCGTCGGAGCTCAGCGGCGGCTGCTGGACGTCCATGGTGACCTTTTGTGAGGCTCGACGGAGGTGGGAGGGGCGGGGACGGCAGATCGAGCGTGGCGACGGCGGGAATGGAGCTGCTGAAACTTCCCTCCCGCCAACGAAAACTGGGGATATGGTTCGCGTCCAGGTCAGGCTCGAAAACTGGGTTTTCTCGGTTCCGCGGGGGTGTTTTCTCGTAGGCCCTAAATTTTTTTCAGTTCGGTCGATTTTGAGGCGTCTGTTATGGCCACTTTTCTCACACGAAACCGAAAAGTGGCGGTTATTTTCTCGGTTCCGCCCTTTTACGGTGTCTGCTAGAGATGGTCTAAAATATAAGATATTTTAACTTTATAAAGCAAATGTATCTAGATGTTTTTAATATAAGTTTGAAGTAAACCTAAATACTAAAATGGTCTAGATATATTCACTTCACAAGCTAAAACATCTTATATATATTATGAAACGGAGGGAGTACACATTGTTTCTACGATTGGTTATCACAAATTCACAAATCTTTGCATCAGATTGCTCTAGTCGCTCACTGTAGTAATTAATAACACCACCGGAAATTTGGAATTGGGAACGTACACTTGCGCGCATTTATTGGTGCAATTATATTGTTGGATCAACGTCATCAGTGAGCGGATGGGAAAAATTTAAGAAACAACTCCAACGTACCTGCAACAACCACAACAAACACCAGGAAACAAACAAGGCCGCAATAAGATGAGGTGATGTTCAACTGCTTGGAGCGTTGTTGGCACCTGCCCTACCTACCCTAGAGGAAATCCTTGTCTAACCGTCATCACACTTCCACACTGGCTGGCTGTTGGATCACGGTCTCCATTAATCTCTGCAACTACCCGAGTAATATGCATAGGGGACAGACACAACACGATGGAATCGCACAAATAAATAAAGGTATATATTAACACACTATGTTTTTACATCATCAATTTAATTATACCATGTATGGATAAATTTACGTTTAATTAGATTTTGGTTTGGCTAATAAGATTTTGCATCTGACAAAATATAAACTTCTTCTCTCAACTTTGTCGAGCGACGACGTGTGAGCACCGGCGCGAAGAGATTGAATGACGCAAATCAGACGCTAGTAAGATGCTAGACAAGAGGGAAGGAATAGCTCCATAAGACAATGGCGACCGCTAGAGCAGGAGAAGGTGGCATTTTCATGTATTATTTGATGGTCAAGCCTGCACATATTTAGCCACCTGTATTATATTCTAAGATGACCTACATTGTGATTCGGACTGCCGTAGTATTATTTCCCTATTAGAACGATGTTAATTCCACATGATGACGGGTGCACGTATATGTTCTTCTCCTAATCAACCGCATGAAGTATAAATATAGCATTCAATTAATCATATCGACACGACAACAAGTATGAACACTTGATTCTTCCACATGATCGATGCCGATTTCTGACGGCTAAGCAAGTATATTATCCCCCATAATATAACTAAGTATACATATGCAAATACGCAACACTGAATCATGGATCAACCGCTGCTGATACGGTGACGCATCTACACACCTTGTTTTATTCCAATTAGCTAGAGCTCGAATGGGCATAGGCCACGTTGTTTTTTTGGTTGCTTCTGCTATGCTACTACAATCAATCAGGTGCATGATCGACTATTTGACTTGTGAGAAGGAATGCACATTGTTTTTCTCCCTTCGCTCGTGTGGTATCTGTGTTGTTTGGAAAAAAAAATGGAGTCAACACCTTACAGAACGTAGCAGACGTGTTTTCTAATAGTGTTTCTTTTGTGTCTGTTTCATGGAGTGCACGTTTGCAAGTGGTAGAATAGTCAGCTAAAATAGCTAGTAGCGTTCGTGGAAGCAAACAGCAGTTGATCGACAGCGCATGTTTCGAACAAGCAAAAAAAGAAATGGCCATAGTCGAACAAAATTCTCCGTTCAAAAAAAAAATAGTCGAACAAAAAAGGATCTGCCCATGAAGACATGGTATTGTACGAATTGCATAAACGGCCTTGAAAACTGCTTGGTACATGCGGAAACGACATGGGTATGAAAAAAAATACTCCAATATGTTATTGGAATACTTCTTGACAATCATCTCTGATTTGAAAGGAAGGAGCAAGATCCATAATAATGCGGGTGAATGGTTGTGCGTGTTGGTTGCCTGGTTGGTGACTATAGATGTACTCCATGACAATCATCTGTGATTGGAAAGTACATTGCATGTTGTGCAATGAATTATTTTCGTGTCCTAATTAATGCATACGATTTTTTTGTCAATTGTTTCGAGGTCATATGTTATATCTTTCTTTCCTTTTTGAAATAGCATGTCTTGGTCTAGAGATTATCACACATCTCTCACAGATGAAGAAGGAATGTCTCATGTTGTTCTTAATTAGATCACAAGCTTTATTCTACTATTGAGAAAAAGCTTATATACATTCATAAATATATTGCAAAAGTTGCCAGAACAACATAAAAGATGAAAAAACGCAACATAATAAAAAGTCAAACCAAGACAAGATGACAAATAACAACCGATCATCATTTGTAGATATCACACGCCGCCTAGAGATCATCCGCATGGAAACAACCGGCTCATCTGGATCATTAAAACTACTAAGGTTAGTATATATTATGAAATTTTGGTCTTTTGTAGACTTTTTACCAGGGGATGGAGAAACACTAAGATACAAAATGCCAAGCTGGAAAACACAACTTCGGGATACTAGTTTACCATATAAAGCTTTTCTTGGTCATGTTTGTTTCGGTTTGTTTGTTTTGATAATTTTTTAAGTTAACCAATAAGGTATTGTTTTTCATGAAAAATACGATCTTCGTACACACAGTCGTGCATGTCTCATAATCCTCTATATCATGGGAGAGTTGTTGTTCATTGTGACCCCTAACAGCTCAATTGAAAAAATGATTCTCGAAGATTGATTTTCTTAACAAAAAATTGAAGCTTTCTCTTGGGAGGAGATGATCATTATCTTGAAAGTTAGCTTGCCTATTGGATTGCACGTGCATATCACAACAATTATAAAAGTAAAAATGGTGCTACCATCGACAGTCGATGGATTGCCATTAATCTCATGGGCCCAATTCAAGTAGTATGTGTTGTTTAATGTACAACTACTCATATATAATCTAATAAAGATTGTCGTCCCCAAAAATACAACTAATTATTACTTAATATCCAAGGGTAGTGTGGCTTGGGAATAAATTATTGGGGTAGGCTGCAAACCCAGCCCTTTACCTATCCATCACCTTCATCTATCCTTTAATCTCGATTGATCTTCTGCATCCTATGTTGTTTGAGATGATATCCGATGGATGTACAATTTCAGCGCCTGTACACTCACTACGATTAGTTGAAAGGTTTATCCTTTACTCATATTCGATATCGTGTTGGTAGTTTACTTTTAGGAAAAATTAGATTCAATCATCCATAGATAAGCTAGCCAGTACAGATGGGCAATCCTAGTTGAGCAAGCTACAATTAAGTTGTGAAATATTATGTTTTTGCCCATTTGGATTTTGATGTTTGCAGCAAGTATAAAGTAAGCTTTGCACCTGCAAAAGTAATGTCGTTTTCCATCACTTTTTTTGTTCATGCTCTCTTGTGAGGCACATCGATGTTAAAGTTAACTAAAACACCATGTTTCCATTAATAAAACGAGTACTAGTGTCAGTTTGCCACCATATGCTTTAATATCAAGATGATACCAGTTAGACTCTGTCGTGATCATCATATATAGGTTGTGGGCTATCTTTATCTGCTGACACATTTCGGTTATGAAGTTTCTCATCCCTTCCACAAGACTAGCTAGGTAATCAGATGTACAATTGTACTAATCCTTGGCCGGCTATGATTTTGTTAATCTCGATTCATCAATGTCAAGAATCATCGATCAAATATTTCATGAGTTTTTGTAACTCTGATAAAAAAGATTTTGTTGACACTATGTGAACAAATGATTACAAAGTTTAAAAACATTATGATATTATTGTGAATATTTTGTTAAACAAGTGACATGGTTATACCCTACGGGTACACGACATCAGCATACCTGGTCCAGCCCAAGGAAGGCCCATGAGAATATATGCGGCCCATGAAGATTTTAGGGTGGCCCAAGCCCATGAAGTCTTCGGATCCTTGGAGAGCAAGACTAGAACAGATAGAATATTCAAAGGGGCAAACCCTAAACCTGTAACCGACTCGATCTGTGCCCGGGACCTGCCTACCTCTATATAAAGGCTAGGAGGACACGACGAGGAGGCTCTCTCCCACCTCACCGCATACACACCTCCACGCCAGATTGCATCTGCGCACCCTTGTAACTTTCGGTTCCGCCGTAATCAAGAGCAGACACGCAGGAGTAGGGTTTTCCCTCCGGGGGCCTGAACCTGGGTAAATCTCGTGTCCCCTGGTTGCTTGTCTGTTAACTGTTCCGCGATCTCCAGCACCCCCATCTTCTCCAAAACCCAAGCTCATAACAATGGGCATTGACGAGATTAAACCTCGTCAATTGGCGCCGTCTGTGGGAACTGGGGCGCTGATTGTGCGACCGTGACGGTCCCGACCAAAGCGATCTAAAACTCCTCAGCGACGGAGAGCCATCTCCTCTTCGGCGCTTTCGACTTCACCGCCCACTCGCCAACCACCCTGAAGGACTTCGAGCCCGTAGGCGACGGGCTCGAGATCCTATTCGGAAGGTTCTGCTTCCAGGTGGGACAGACTGGCACTCTCCGCCTCCCAGAGCGGGTGCCTCTGCCATCGATCAGGCCCACCTCATGGGCCCAGCATCCCAATGTGCTACGCACGACAACATCGGCAGATGAGGCATACGACAACAACAGCTGCAACTCAGATCCGTGCAATCCCCCGTCAGACGAAGGGACCTACGGTTCCAGATCCGAAAGCTGCGGCAACAGCGATCCGACCTACGGACGCTACCAATGCGCTGTGGTCATCCAAAGCGACGTGGAGCAACAACCACCAGGTTCGGGTTCTCACGTACCGCCACCCAACCCGCAGGGTAGAAACGGCGAAAACAGGAGGCAACCATCTCCCCCGTCCAACGAGGACGACCCTGCCGCCATTCGAGTAATCCACCTCAGCGAGGAAGGATGGAACCAAGCACGCGAAGCCGTGGCGGGCAACAAGATCCTGCCTGTGGGTGCCTCACGGGACCTACTGATGGCATACCACCTGGTCCTCATCGAAGAGCACAAAAAGCAGGTGAAGATGCAAGAGGTACTCGACAAACGCAAGCAAGCGGCCTCGGAGTATAGCGCGCGACGAGCTGCGCTCTTCGCCGTTGGCGGCTCCAGCTCGCACGGCAACAATGCCAACAAGCATCATTATCGCGTAGAGAACATGGACCCCACTGCGCGTCGCGAGGTGACCCGAACCCTCAACACGTCCTTCATGGAGATGGACGCCAACGCAACTTCATTCCGAAGACACCGCAAGCTGCGATCATGGCAGCCAACACATACCTTGCGTCCCATCCACCTCTGGTGGGGGACCCGAAGAGGGCCATGCACAATTCCGCACTAGCCGGACTCGGACTCGTTAGAGCTGCGCTCCACGAGGAAGCTCCTGCGGAGTCGAAAAAGAAGGCTGCGGTCAAATTCAACCGCAGTCCCACACCCTCATCCGACGAGGAGGAACACGGCCTACCTCGAAGACACAAGAGCTCACGACGTCGCAGCCGCGACTACGACGCTCGAAGAGAATTTGCTCAACGCAAGATCGACAAGGCACGCGCCAAGCGCGTATGCTCATACGAATCCAAAGAGGATGACAACGAAGGAGAACTCTGCGGAGCCCGATGCTTCAGCAGATCTGTTCGGCGAACATGGATGCCGCAAAACTTTAAGCTTCCTTCGGACACTCCGAAGTTCGACGGCACGCAAGACCCTAAGGTGTGGCTCAACGACCACCTGTCGTCCGTCAAGCTGCACGGTAGAAACAAAAACACTGCCCTGCAATGCCTTCAGCTGCAGCTGATAGGCGCAGCCCGGATCTGACTCAGCAGCCTCTCCTCAGGATCCATCCGAAGCTGGGAGGAACTGGCGTACAGTTTCATCTAAAACTTCAAGGGTACCAGCAAGAGGCCAACCTCGATCGAAGAGCTGTGGGCCTGCACCCAACGAACTGGTGAATCCATTCGCTCGTACATACTATGCTGGTCCAATATCAAGAACTCCACGACACACATCTCTGATGAGAGAACAATCGACGCCTTAAAAGATGGCGTCAAACGCCAGGACTTCAAGGAAGAACTTGGGCGCGTCAAGCCCAAGACACTCGACCACCTCATGGACATCGCCAACAGGTGGGCAGATGGCGAGGACTCCGTCCACCGAGCACATTCGGAGGAGGAAGATGACTACGGCCACCGACGCGAGCGCCGTAGCAAGCGAAGATCGCGCGTCTACGACGATCGCGACGGACCCGACATGGTCGCGGCTGTCTACGCCGACCGCCGCAACAAAAGCAACCGCAGCAGCAGCGGATACCGTGGAAACAGCTTCCGCGATGGAGGACGCCCAACGCAAATGTGGCAACGCCGCGGCCGTGACGACAATCCCTTGGCATACGACAAGTTGTCGGGCCCATGCACCATCCACTTCTACATCGACAAGCAGGATGGCAAAAAGAAGGCCAGCCATATGCTTAAGGACTATCGCGAGTTCCAGAAACTCAACGAGAGCCTGTCCTAGATGAGACAGCAGGTCCCGAACAATGGGTTCGGACACGCGCCCGCACCAGGCGACATCGCTCACGGAGCTCCTCCACCACCACCCATGGGACCTTCGAATTACCCGATCGCACCCACGCAGAATAACGACACAAGAGGGTACCCGCCGCCGAAAGGGGCCCTGATGATCTAGAAGGGGCGCCCAACCAACAGGGTGCAAAAGAAGATCACCCGCCAGGTCAGCTTGGCTGTGACCGCTCCGCCCGCAATCCCTGAGTACCTCAGCGGTTCGGAGTCCTGCATCACATTCAGTCGTTCGGATCACCCCCGCCAGATCCCTCGCCCAGGTCATGCTGCCCTGGTGCTCGAGGCGCAGATCGGAGGATTCAAGATGAGCCGCGCCTTCATGGGCGGCGGCAGCATCATCAACTTGATGTTCGCTAGCACCTTAGCCGCAATGCGGATCCCGTTGTGCAGCTGGAACAATCCGATACAACGTTCCACGCCATCGTCCCAGGGAAGGGCATATTTCCCCTGGGAAAGATATGGCTCGACGTCATCTTCGGCAAGCCCGACAACTTTCGGTGTGAGCGACTCGAGTTCAAAGTGGTGGACTGGCCATCACAATACCACGCCATCCTCGGGCGCGTGGCATTCGCAAGGTTCCTGGTAGTACCGCACTATGCGTACCTCCTACTCAAGATGCCAGGACCTAGGGGCGTCATCACGGTCCACGGGAGCTTCACCTGGTTGGATCACTGCGATAGGGACTTCAACAGAATCTCCTAGTCATTCGGCATGCAAAAGGAGCTCACAAGGCTCCGAGAGGTGACAGACAACAGGGCACCCCCAGTCTCAAGGAAGAACGCACCTGACATGTCATTCGACTCAACAGTCAACAAGAAGAAGGTGCAGGTCCACCCGACGGACGCCTCCAAGACGACGCTGATCGCCAATGACCTCAGCCCCGCATAGGAAAGCGTGCTCATCGAATTCGTCCGTGAGCACTAGGAAATCTTCGCCTGGTGTCCTGCGGACATGCCAGGAGTTCCCAGGGAATTCGCCGAGCATGCACTCAATGTGTTCCCAGATGCCAAGCCCGTCAAACAGTCCATCCGACGATTGTCCGAGCCATGAGCCGAAGCCATCAGAGTTGAAGTCAACAGACTGCTCGACGCTGATTTCACCAGGGAGATCAAGGAAAGCGAGTGGCTGGCCAACACCGTGATGGTCCCTAAAAAGGACATGGACATCCTGCGGATGTGCGTAGACTTCACATCACTGAACAAGCATTGCCTGAAGGATCACTTCCCTCTCCCTCGGATCGATCAGATTATCAATTCGACTGCAGGATGCGAGAAGCTCTCCTTCCTCGACACCTACTCAGGCTACAATCATATTCGACTAAAGGTCAAAGATCAGGATAAAACGGCGTTCATCACGCTGTTCGGAGTATTCTGCTACAATACAATGCCCTTCGGGCTGAAGAACGCAGGTACCACGTACCAGCGGTGCATGCAGGCATGCCTGAAGAGCCAGATCGACCGCAACATACAGGTCTATGTCGACGACATAGTAGTCAAAACAAGGAAGGCCAAGACACTGATCGACGATCTCCGTGAGACGTTCGACAACCTTGATCGCTACAAGATCAAATTGAACCCAGAAAAGTGCGCCTTCGGCATCCCATCTGGCCAACTGCTTGGCTACTTCATCTCCCAGCGAGGAATTGAGGCGAACCCGAAGAAAATTCAGGCCATACTGGCCATGGAGAAACCGAAGAACCTCAAAGGTGTCCAGCAGCTAGCTGGGCGCATCGCGGCGCTGAGCAGATTCATCAGCCGCATGGGTGAAAAGGCCCTGCCTTTCTACCAGCTGCTATGCAAAGCAGACAAATTCGAGTGGACACCTGAAGCCGACGACGCATTCAAAGATCTGAAGTGGCTACTCTCCACCTCGCTCGTCCTGGTCACACCAAAGGAACGCGAGCCTCTCCTGCTATACATAGCAGCCACACACCAGGTGGTAAGCACTGTGCTTGTGGTGGAACGACCCGAAGATGGAAAGACCCACGGGGTCCAACGCCCAATCTACTACCTCATCGAGGTATTGACGCCAACAAAACAGAGGTACCCCCACTACCAGAAACTCGCCTACGGCGTGTTCATGACGGCTCGTCGACTGAGCCACTACTTCTAGGAGCATCAGGTGATGGTTGTCAATGAGGCACCTCTAAACAGCATCATGAACAACCCGGAAGCCACTGGACGCATGGCCCTGTGGGGCATCGAGTTGTCCCCTCTAGATATAGTCTACGAGAAGCTCCATGCGATCATGTCTCAGGTCCTACCGGACTTCCTGGTCCACTGGATGGAGCTGCAGCTGCCGGATACCCCGGATATGACACAGTCATGGACGATGCACTTCGATGGCTCCAAGCGCGAAGCTGGAGCAGGAGCCGGGGTCATACTGACATCCCCACAGAGCGACAAGATGAAGTACGTCCTCCGGATGAAATTTTGAGCTTCCAACAACAAAGCCGAATACGAGCCCCTCATCCACGGCATGAGGATGGCCAAGATTTGCGGCGCAACACGCCTCGTCATCTACGGTGACTCGAACCTCCTCGTCCAGCAGACGATGAACGAATGCGACGCACACGCCGCCAACATGATCGTGTATCGCGCGATCTACAACTCACTCGAAGGAGACTTTGACGGCTGCGAGCTTTGGCACGTTGGAAGAGAAAGCAACAAAGAAGCCGACTGACTCGCCAATATTGGCTCCACCTGCGCACGGGTGCCGCCAGGTGTGTTCCTCGAACAAATCTGCGTGCCATCTATCAAAAGGAAATTCCCCAAGGGATCACCCGAAGAGGCAGAGCACTCGAGGGCTGCGCTACCCGAAGTATAGGAAGGATCCGAAAAGCTCGACACAGAGGTCGCAGTGGTTAACCTGATGCAGGTCATGGCAATCGAAGAAACATGGACGCAGGCATACCTGCGGTACCTAATAAACAGTGAACTGCCTGATGACCCGATAGATGCCCGACGCGTATCTCGCCGGTCCAAGGCCTTCACCATTATCAATGGCAAGCTGTACAAGCGCAGCATTTCGGGTGTACTCCAAAGGTGCGTCACCATCGGTGACGGCAAAACCATCCTCCAAGACATCCATGAGTGCATCTGCGGCCATCACGCGGGCAGCCGCGCCCTCATCGCCAAAGCTCTACGAGCTGGGTTCTACTGGACAACGGCCATGAACGATGCCAAGGACATCGTCCGAAGGTGCAACGAGTGCTAGAGGTTCGTAGATAAACCGCACGCACCAGGATTGGAGCTCAGGCCCATACCCCTGGCCTGGCCCTTCGCCCAATGGGGCCTCGACATGATCGGCAAACTGCCCAAGTCCTCGAAAGGAGGCCATGTCTACCTCCTGGTCGCATTCGACAAGTTCACCAAGTGGATCGAAGCCATGCCCGTTACCAACCAAAAGGGTAAAACGGTTGTGAAGTTTTTCGAATCCATAGTCTACAGGTTCGGTGTGCCGCATAGCATCATCACCGACAACAGGTCGAACTTCATCTCCAAAGAATTCCAGGACTTCTGCGAAGGCCTTGGGATCAACATATCATATGCCTCCGTGGCGCACCCGCAAACCAACGGGCAGGTCGAAAAGGCCAACGGCCTCATCGGCGGCGGCATCAAGAAGCGCCTACTAAGCCCACTCGAGCGGCTTGTGGTAGCATGGGCAGAAGAGCTACCCTCCGTCCTCTGGATCTTGCGCACAACGCCAAACAGCTCAACTGGCTACACGCCTTTCTTCATGGTGCACGGAGCCGAAGTCGTGTTGCCTGCAGAAGTACGCCATAAGGCCCCACGGGTCGTCGCCTACAGCGAAGCCGAATCAACGGCCGCACTCGAAGACGCCATCGACACACTCGACGAGGCACGCGATATCGCCGCGGCTCGATTGGCGGTCTACCAGCAGAGCCTCCGCAACTATCACAGTCGTCGGCTGCACCCAAGGTCCTTCGTCGAAGGAGACCTCGTCTTACGACTCAAGCAAGAGCGGCCGAAGAAGCTCGAGCCACCCTGGGAAGGACCCTACGTCGTCACTGAAGTCATCCCAGATGGTGCCTACCGCCTCAAGCACGTGGAGTCTGGAGCTCGAGTCATCCCAGATGGTGCCTACGTCCATGGAACGTCGCACAACTGCGACGCTTCTACCCCTAGCTATCCCCCCTTTACTTTCAATAAGGCTATTCAGCCAAGGCTACTCAGCCGAACAATGTACCTCCTCATTACGATATGAATAAAGCTAAGTGTTTCACCCAAAAAATATCTTTTTCTCGCATTTCTTTATGCTACAACACACTCGGGGGATCCCCCTCACCTCGCGACTACGTCAACTGAGGATAACGCATGTACACCTGAGTAGCTGATCACGTCAGGCTAACGAAAAGGGCATGCATACAACCAAGCACCACATGCTACTACAATGAACCTTTACCACAAAGGGCACAACACGTCCAGTCGAAATACATACAAGTTTTACATCTATCTTTTTTATAGGAACTACCTATCCTGAAGGATCACCTGCGCACGATGCTCAAAGAGATCTACAACTTCTTCGGCATACTGCCTAACAGCCGCATAGTGCGAGCGCATGTCCCATAGGCCACCATCTGGTCGAGGGGGCGGCCCAGCCGCCACAGCCGGAAGATTCACATTAGGATGATGCAACCGCACAAGAGAAAGGGTGGCCTTCACCCTCGTAACCAACTGGTGCCGCACCAACTCCCTGACGTGACGCACGTCTCGAAACTTTGCCAGCAAGCCCCAGAGAGTGGACAACGCTTCATCTAGGGGAAACATGACGTGCAGAATCGACGCCAGGGAAGTCTTCACCTGTCGCAGCACCTGTGACAACTGATGGACACGATCCTGCATAGTCGCAAGGACCACGGCACGGTCGCGATCCATCCAGAAAAAGCCACCGGCTTCCATATCCTGCTGGGTCAAGCAGTTGATCTGAACCGCAACACGCTCCTTCTCCTCCCTCGTAACAAGGTTGGCACCTGCAACAACTACAAAGTAAGATGACCCGCAAAACAGGCGCATCCGAAAATGAGCAGCAACTCAAAGTAACTTACACTGCAGCTGCTTGGCCAACTGCCGCAGCTCCCCCATCAGATATTCCTCTCTAGCGGTACCCCGCTCCGCCTTCGAATTCCAAACATCCGCATGACCTCGGATGCCAAGCAACTCCTTCTCAATACTGTAGACAGGATCACGAAGAAAAACAAGCTGTGACGCATCATCCAAGGATGGTCGCGGCTGCGGAGCAGACGAAGTATCGATGGGGTCATCACTCGAAGGTCCCTAAAGGAAAACAGACAAGGATATGAACAACACACGATTGAAGAACAGCTCAAAGGCTCATTATATACAACAAAAAGCCACCGCGTGGCACAGGAAATTGTTCATCAAGATATTACAACAAAAGTAGAAGACAACTATCCTACAACTACAACAACTAAGCAGCCGCATCCTGAGTGGCCTCGGAGCCACAGTGTCTGCCCTTCACCTCCTCCTGCTGCCTTGCCGCGTACTCCGCCAGCAGGTCAATAAGCTTCGGCTCATAGCGCTTATAGCGAGCAGCGTAGAGTGCGAAGGCTACCTCAGAACCGTCGGGAGCCGTTGGCATCTGGGAGGTGACCTGGTGAAGA
Organism: Avena sativa; assembly: GCA_916181665.1. Lineage (NCBI taxonomy): Eukaryota > Viridiplantae > Streptophyta > Magnoliopsida > Poales > Poaceae > Avena > Avena sativa. The sequence goes on from OV702297.1 coordinate 415,198,976, forward strand.
TCCAGCTCCGCCCCGGACGCCATGGCCATGTCCAGTCCCATGGAAGGACCGATCCTCTTCTGCTTGCGCTTGTAGGCCACAGGAGCATCCGCGGACAACGCCTCCGCCAAGTAATCGACATCCTCAAGGGCAACGCCCTTGGGAACGATCTCCCTGTAGAAGCGCCCGAGGACCTCCTTGGCCTTGGCAAGAGTACCAACCGCAGTACTACAGCGGTCTTCGACCCCTGCAACGGCATCATCCAAAGCACTACCGTGCTCCAGGGCACCGCAATTGAACTCAATGCCTGCGGCATCTAGAGAAATGGAAAGGCACAGTAAGAATCAAATAAAGTCACAGAGACGCAGCAGCCGAAAGAAAAAAAACAAAGAGAGGCAAAAATACTCACCATGGACAGCCTTGGCAGCAGCCATTAGTTTTTTGGCCACCTCCTTCTCACGAGCAGCCGCAACGGTGACGAGCTACTCCTCGCGATCCGTGGCTTCCCGCTGCAGGCGCTCCTTAGCCGTCGTGGCATCAGCCAATTCCTGTTCGAGGCGCTCCTTCGCCCTAGCGGCATCCTCGGCCTTCTTCTCTGCTCGCTCAAGGCTCTTTTTGAGAGCATCAAGCTCGCGGAGGGCAGAGTTATTCTCATCTGCAAAAGGCAACAAGAACATACATGAGCTTCACAAGATAGCAAGCAGACGGAAAAGAACAGGATCAATTTAATATGTACCTTGAAGCTGCCGCATGCTGGCCTCCAGTGCCAGGTGCTGCTGCACAAGCAGGTTCGCGCCTTGCACAAAGGGTTGCACGAAGCAACAAAGCATCAGAAAAGGGCTCGGGGGCTGCGCCCAAGAAACGAGCAGAGACATCAAACACATGAAAAACGCTCAGGGGCTCCCCTCTGAGACACGCAGAAAGGAAGCAAAGATCAACAAATCACACGAAAATATGGTTCGGGGGCTCCCCCCGCAGTAAAAGAGAAAACACTTACATGCTCAGACGGAGACTCCGAAAGTCCGGCTATAGTCTTCTAGGAGACTATCACCCGAGCCTCCTGCGGAGAGGGATTCGGATCTACGCCCCCAGAGGTGGCCATCGTCTGAGAGGGAGGAGGCGTCACTTTCGACTCCCCCACGGCTTCCTGAGTGGCCTCACTAAAAGAGCCATCGGAGGAGTGGCTGCAAGGAAAGCACCAATCATAAGCATGAAAGACATAAGGAAAAGAAAAGTTGCGAAAGGCATCCGAAAGCACTTACGAGTCCATGTCGCTCAAATAAAAAATAGGCAGGGACCTCTTGCCTTTCTTCTCTTCCTTCTTCCTCTTCACCGACGGCTGCGGTGCTACAGCCCACACCGGAACGGCCGGGATGGGAGAGGAAGAGGCACCATCACCTCCACTGTGACGGACAAGGCATAGCGGGTCCCTAGGCATTGGCGGAGTCGATACATCCGAAGATTCGCTTGAGCTCCGTGCCCACTTTCGGGTCTGCCCCTTGCTCGCCTCGAGAGCCTCCTCAGTGGGCAATTGCGCCGACGAAAGCTTAGACTCGGATTCCACGATTTTATTGTCCGGCACATCTGGAAACCGTTCGGGCAGCGGAGGCACCATGCCAGGCACATTGAACTCCTGCACAATGCAAACAAACTTTCAGAACAGAAAATTACAAGGAAACGCACTCGAAAAAGCGCTAAGCACACGTCGCAGATCTACACCTACGGAACCGGTCGAGAAGCACTGAATGGGGGCGTCAGCGACTTCCTCGGAAGGTCCTCGTCAGATTTGTACTTCAGCAGCGGTTGAATGACTCTATCGAGGCCCCCCTTGGAGAGATCCTCAGCCGCAACTCTCGTTGGGTCGTGGCGACCAGAATAAAGGAACATCGGGTGCGCCCTAGCCTGTAGTGGCTCCACCCGACGTTTGAGGAAGGTGCGGATGATATCCACACCGTTCACCTCCTTCTCCAGAATCACCTGGAAGTCATCCACCCGACGGTAGAGCTCCTCTATCTCCTCCACCTTGCCCTCTAGGATGTGGTTCTTCCAGGACCTCTTCAGCAGGATTTTCTGGGTGGAGTCGAAAGGGGCAAGGCCAAAGTCTTGCCCGTCCACTGTGGAATCACGGATATAAAACCACCTCTTCCGCCAGTATTGGATGGACTCAAACATAGAAAAAGAGAAGAAAATAAAATTGGCTCGAAGGGAAATGATGTAGCCACCAATCGGATAAACTCTGTCGGAGCTGGACCGCATGTTCACGGAATAGAGCTTTCGAAAGAGGCCAAAGTGCGTCTCGATACCGAGCCAGCACTCACAAAAAGTGATGAAGCAGGCGATGTGGAGAAGAGAATTGGGCGAGATATGGTGGAGTTGGATGCCATAGAAAAACAACAGTCCACGGACAAAATCGTGGACTGGGAGCGACAGGCCGTGAAGAACAAAAGCAATGAACATCACCCGAAACCCAGCGGGTGGACGGGGAATTACCTCATCGCCGGGGACCCTGACGGTGTCCCTATCCTGCGGGATCAAACCCGCCTCACGCAACTTGCGCAGGTCGCCCTCGCGCGTCTCCGAGCGCCGCCACCCACCATCGGTGATACGAGTGGCGGCGGTGCCTTTCTTGCCATCGGCAGCAGCGCTGGTGCCAGCTCCGGTGGAGGCCTTCTTCGATTTCCCCATTGCAGCACGGCGACGACGGCGGTGCGAGCGTAGGAAAGAGGAAGGAAATGATCGGAGAATGTCCAGCACGCGACGAGAAAAGCTCAAGAAGGTGGGACCCACGTTCATCAAGTCATGTCACCTCTGGTGCCGCAGACGATTGAGGTCACCGATCGTCAGCATTGACGTCATCAAAACCACACTAGCAACGGTTACAATTCTTCGGCTAACAGCTAAAGTACTGTAACGCCCCCGAATCGGGTCTATGCAGATCTCGACATTTCCCGCCAAAACCCGCATAGAAGCGATTCAAAGACGCCCACCAGATACTTTCGTGTGGGTGGGATTTGATAACAAGTAGTTACATCAAAACAGTTTACAACAGAGTCCACAAGAACTTATATATACAACAACGACTCGGCGAGTCAAGAATACAAATGATACAATTCAAAGAGAAAGCGAATTAGTATCCGAGTACGGATAAGAACCAAATGGGACTAAGAGTCCTGAAGAATAACCAAGCGGTGTCCAACGCTGCCCAGGCCAAGCCGGAAGGGTAACCTTGCTAACGTCGTCAATCACATACCTGTCAAGCCAAAAGGGTGCCAGCAAAGGGCAAAGGAAAACAGAAAGAGAGCAGTCAGTACTGAGGCCAGTACACAGCGAGACTAGAATTCGGCGGTCCTCGCCTACATAGGTATGGTGGGCTCAGCGGCAGCAAAGCTTGCACTATCTAACTTATAGAGACACGCTACAACTTCGGCTATTAGAGCGAGATAAGAGAGCACTATGCGATAGAATATTGTAACACCAAACATAACCCATCCGAAGATTTCCCCCTCGAAGACCAGTCGACAAAGTCCCCTTGCGGAACACACACAGTGGCAATTTTAGTTAAGCAGGTGTTTAGTTGATAAGGCTAATTACTAATCATATTGTTAAAGGTAAAACATTAGTGGCGTTGTCTATGATCATGACACTGTACTCCTGAGGCGTCCATAACCGTGGACACACGACTTCTCAAAAAGATTTACCCTGCAGGGGTGCACTACTGTACCCAAACGCATGCTCAATCCATCAGGCAACATATCACGCGTGCCATCTGAATCTCACAACAAGAACTGTCCCATAACTACGCGTATATCCAGAGGCATCACCTACTGTGGGGAACCAATCAAGAGGTACGACGATTCTCAAGGAAGGCATAGCGTTTGCGCCTACTGGTGGATCGGGCCCTGCGGGGTAACTTGTACACACCGTGGGTGCCGCCACCGTGTGCCGCGATTTATGTATACAAGCCATGGCAATCCACCAAAACATCAAGTCCGAAGACATATCAACTCACCCATGTCCGAGGACATATTATGCGTATGCACCAAATGGAAAACCAATTTTGTAACCCTCTGGATATACGAATAGCGCCGGTAGTTGAGGGGGGATCCCAGAGGCCCCACGTTTGGTTAGCGCGATTAACTCAGAACTGGTATCGTAGAACGAACGGGTCCTAGGTCGGCTCAAGCAGTTCCCAAAGGTGGTCCCTGCCGGGGCCTTATCATTAGGTGAGACCATAACCAACAACATCAGATTAATTATCTTATCAGCAACCATATCCGAGTATCATGTTCCACCTGTATCAGTGTGGTACTAAGCATGCTTACGACTCGCAAGGACAAAGCTAGCTAATCAAACAAGGCAATAGGATAACCAAGGCAATATAGTGGAGCATGTAAATAAAGGAACGGTACTATAGCATCGATAATAAGGATAGCAATAGATCAAAGGAAGGAAGTAAAAGACTATAAACGCAAAATAGGTAGAAGGGGAGAAATGCTCGCCTGTGAGACAAAGTCGGGTAGCCAGAGGCTTGTCGTATCTCACATCGACTTATCATCCTATCCGGTGAAGAAGCAAACACTAGAAGGAACAACCGGTGCAATATTTAATACTAGACGGAAGATCCGGCATGTTTATGATATGATGCATGACGTGGCAATATGCGGTCCTACTTAGCAATATTAAAGGGGATCAGAATACCAACAAATAGATAATATGGTTTTAGTTATTTATCTATCCCGCAATTTAAATGTTGACTTAACAAGACAAATCATGGCGGTTCGCTACACAAATTTAAATGGAGTCTAGATAATATAAATATAGCCCGCATATGATCTCCATATTTAATTTAGGTGAATCGTCAAAGTACTCCCAAACAAATAAACATGTATGCATGCGAGTATGGATGGATTAATATGCAACAAGTTATATTATATATATTATAACAAAATAGGGGTCTCGGATAGGGGTCGCACATCTCGGATCAACGATCTTGGTGTTCACCGAGGGGGTCGACAGGTTCGGCCTCTGGGGTCTTGACCATTGGATCCGTGAAGACGGTCATGGCGTCCGGGAAGGCGATCATGGCTCGGGGCTGCGGATCGTCGAGATCGGGGCCTTCGGATCCGTGACGTAGGACTTGGCGTCCTTGTCGGAGTACTCGGGTGTCATTGCCGGACTTGGATCGGTAGCGGGTCGTCGACTAACCACAGAGGTTCCGATGGCGGCATCGATCGAAGTCGTGCGTCTTGGGGTGGTCATCTCACTCTTTGGTTCAGAATGGGCATCTCCACATCATAGTAGCACACCCATCTTACTTATTATCTTCACCATCTGAGCTTGTAATGGCAAACAAACATTTCGGGCATTACTCCTACTGAAATCCATTAACATAGCACAAACGGGTCAATGGGACGGAAGGCACGAGAACAGGAACCCAAAGTTCTCGACAGATGTTGGTGCAGAGGATAACCGGGTGCGGGAGAGCTTGGTCAGGCCACGGCAGGGTCGGCCATGGAGCTCGGGGAGGCAACAGTGCAGGGCGCCATCGCAGGACGATGCGGAACCGGGCAGAGGAGGAGGCGGGCGAGCGCAGGCCACGACCGGACGCGTCGGAGAGGGAGGCGCGCAACGCACGACAAGGAGAACGGAGACGGCTTGGCCCACAGACGGTATGGCGCGGGGCAGGAGGTCGAGGCCGACGCGGTCCCGTGGGGACGAAGCGAATCGATGCCGGGGAAGCGCCAGAGCAGCGGTTGTGGCCGGAGCGGAGTCCGCACGACCTCGTTGGGAAAATAGGCACGGATGACGGCGTCGGGACGAGCTTGGCGTCGAGCTGGGTCGAGGACGCGCAGGCCGCAGCGGTGACAGCTATTGCAGGCGAGGAATGAAGCTCGCGAGGTTGGAGTGTTGGAGATATGCCCTAGAGGCAATAATAAATGTAGTTATTATTATATCTTTGTGTTTATGATAAATGTTTGCATTCATGCTATAATGGTATTAACAAGGAAACATTAATACTTGTGTGATTTGTAAACTTAATTTGAAGTCCCTAGTAAAGCCTCTATATAATACTAGCTTGTTGGTTAATAGATGATTGTGGTTTCCCTATCATGAACATTGAGATGTTATTAACAACAAGATCATATCGTTAGGAGAATGATATGATGGACATACTCCTATAGATAAGCGTAGCATAAAGATCAAGTCATTTCAATAGTTCAATTGCTATATGCTTTCTGATACATAGTAACCTAATTCCTTCGACCATGAGATCATGCATATCACCTTTACCGGATGGATGCTTTGATGTCATCAAACACCACACCGTAACAGGGTGGCTATAAAGGTGGCATTGAGTGTTCGGAAAGTATTGGTTGAGACACATGGATCAAGAGTGGGATTTGTCCATCCATATGACGGATAGATATACTCTGGGCCCTCTCGGTGAAATGTCATCCAATTAGCTTGCAAGCATGTGACTGGCTCACAAGGGATCACATATCACAGGAACAAGAAAAGAGTACTTATCAGTAATGAGGTTGAACTAGGTATGCAGAGATACCGACGATCATAACCTCGGATAAGTAAACTATCGTGAGACAAAGGGAAATTGGTATCGTATGTAAGTGGTTCATTCGATCGCAAAGTAATCGTAGAAATATGTGGGAGCCATATGAATTTCCAGATTCCTCTATTGGTTATTGTTCGGAGAAGTGTCTCGATCATGTCTGCATAATTCATGAACCGTAGGGAGACACACTTAAGGATTCGACGTTGTTTGAGTAGTTATGGAATGATGAGAAAGAGACAGAATGTTGTTCGGAGTCTCGGATGGGATCCGGGATATCACGAGGAGATCCGGAGTGGTCCGGAGAATAAGATTCATATAAGGAAAGTCCCGTTTCGGAGTTGGGGAATGATTCCGGTGTTTCCATCGGAAACATTCTAGAAGGTTCCGGAATGTCCGGCACTCCGGAGGGGAAGGGGTACATGAGTGTGTCATTATAAGTTGGAATGATTGCATCATGTACTAAGTGTATTCGCTGTCCAAAATAAAGGGTTTATTCAAATCCTAAATTGAAAAGTCAAACGGCTAGTTTGAAAGTCAAACGGCAAGTTTTGGAAAGTGGAAAAGAGGAGGAGAGGTGGAAACCGAGTTGGGGAGGAATTCCCTCCTCCAACCGGCGGCCCACCTCCAAGCCGAGTTGGGGAGGGATTCCCCTCCCCTTGGCCGCGCCTCCCACCTATAAAGGGAGGGGCAGGGCTGCCCCTCCTGACACACAAGTCCCTCTCCTCTAAACATAAACCCTAGCCACAGCCTAGGGATTTCTCCCAAGCCATCAAGTTAGAGCTTCTAATTGCCCTAGACTCCGGTTTAGAGCCTTCTAATTGGTGTGTCTAAACCCTAGATCACCAAAGCTCTCTCATACTCCACCATACTCGCTCCGGCTTAAGGCGAAGCCCTGCGAGATCTCCCCTCTACTTCCGGTACCACGCCGTTGTGCTGCCGGAATCGCGAGGAGAGTGCTACAACCTCCGCTGCCTGCTAGAACAAGGGAGAGGAAGGTCTTCGTCGAGTACCAAACGTGTGACCGACTGCGGGAGCGCTGCCGGAACGCAGCGCCGGAAGGATCGTCTACGCGGTCTTGAGATCGGAAAGAGTACGACTACATCACCCACGAGAATCCGCTCTCGTTAAACACTTTGGAATCTTCGAGGGTGAGTTATTCCATCGACTCGTTGCTACAATCTAGTAGATAGATCTTGGCTTGTTTGTTTGTGTGCGATAGAAATTTTTTGTTTTCCATGCTACGAAACCCTACAGTGGTATCAGAGCCGTGTCTATATGTAGATCTGTTGCACGAGTAGAACACAATGGTCATTGTGGGCGTTGATGCTTTTATTGTCAATTGCTTCTTGTGTACTATGCATCTTGCGGTATGTTGGGATGAAGCGGCCCGGGCTAACCTTACATGACATCGTTCATGAGACTTGCTCCACGCTTGACATGCAACTTGTATTGCATAAGTGGCTTTGCGGGTGCCTGTTTCTCCTAGCATAGTTAAGATCCAATTTACAACGGGTGATTAACAATACTAGTATCAATGTTGTGGTTCTTGTTCGTAAGTTAGAACGACACTTATTAACAGCCCCAAACCACGTAAAATATGCAAAGAAAGTAGAGGCGTCTAACTTTGTTTTGCAGGGGTGTGCAGTGATGTGATATGGCCATGATTGTGATTATATATGATGTATGCAATGTTCCTTATTGTAAGTCGGCAACCGGCAGGAGCCATATGGTTGTCTTTAATTTCTGTTAAGACCCGCGTGTCTATTCAAAGTAGCTGTAATAGTTGAAGCTGGTGGACGACAACCATGAAGAAGCGTCATTGACCTTGATGCTATGCCGGTGATGATGGAGATCATGTTCGTGCTTGAAGATGGAGATCGGAAGCACAAAGAAGAAAGGCCATATCATATCACATATTATGAATTGCATGTGATGTTAATCCTTTATGCATCTTGTATTGCTTAGTAGACGACGGTAGCATTATAAGATGATCCCTCATGCACATAAATTTCAAGTTCTAAAGTGTTCACCCTTAGTATGCACCGTTGCTAAAGCTTGTTGTTTCGAAGCACCACGTGATGATCGGGTGTGTTAGATTCCGCAAGTGTATACAACGTAAGCAAGCCAGATTTGCTTATGCGGAAGCTAAGGTTTGATCTTGACGAGCCTAGCATGTACAGACATGGTCTCAGGAACACGGATCACCGAAAGGTAAAGCATGAATCATATAGTAGATATGATGAACATGTCGATTGTTCGCCATCGAAACTATATCAACTCTCGTGATGATCGGTTTTGATATGGTGGATTTGGTTCGTGTGATCACTAAAACAATGTGAGGGATGTTGTTTTGAGTGGGAGTTCACCTAGATTAATTTAGTTATTAATTAGAACTCAATTTGTCATAAACTTAGTCTAAACTATTGCAAATATGTTGTAGATCAATGGCAGCCCCTACCATCAATTTTAATGCGTTCCTAGAGAAAGAAAAGTTAAAAAACAATGGAAGCAACTTCGCGGATTGGTTCCGCAATTTGAGGATTGTCCTCACAGCTGGTAATTTGACCTATGTGCTGGATGCACCGCTGGGTGACCCACCTGCAGCTGATGCTACCGGTGAAGTAAAAAATGTTTACCTTGCTTGGAAGAATCAGTACTCCATAGTTCAGTGTGCTATCTTGTATGGTTTAGAATCGGAGCTTCAGAAAAGTTTTGAGAATTCAGACCCATATGATATTGTCAAGGATCTCAAATTGATCTTTGAGACTCATGCGGCAATTGAAAGCTATGAAGCTTCTGAAAAGTTCTTTAACTGCAAGATGGAAGAGGGCAGCTCCGTCAGTGAGCATGTGCTTAAGATGTCTAGGCATGCAAACAAACTTCAAAGCTTGGGTATAGTGATTCCTAATGCTTTGGGGATTTACCGTGTCCTCCAATCACTACCACCAAGTTACAAGAACTTTGTGATGAACTACAACATGCAGAACATGAACAAGCAGTTGCCAGAACTGTTTGCTATGTTAAAATCTGCAGAAGTGGAGATCAAGAAAGAGCACCAAGTGTTGTTGGTCAATAAGACCACCAAATTCAAGAAAGGCAAGTCTAAGCAGAAGGGACACTTCAAGAAGGGTGGTAAGAAAGTTACCACGCCGACGAAGAAGACCAAGGCTGGACCCAAGCCTGATACTGAGTGCTTTTACTGCAAGGGAGAAGGTCACTGGAAGCGGAATTGCCCAAAGTACTTGGCGGATTTGAAGAACGGCAACATCAAGAAGAAAGGTATATCTGATATACATGTTATTGATGTGTATCTCACTAGTATTCGTAGTAGTGCCTGGGTATTTGATACTGGTTCGGTTGCTCATATTTGTAACTCGAAACAGGAGCTGCAGAATAAACGGAAGCTAGCGAAGAACGAGGTGACGATGCGCGTGGGAAACGGATCAAAGGTTGATGTGATCGCGGTCGGCACGCTACCTATTCATCTACCATCGGGATTAGTTTTATACTTAAATAATTGTTATTTGGTGCCTGCGTTGAGCATGAACATTATATCGGGATCTTGTTTATTGCGAGACGGTTACTTGTTTAAATCCGAGAATAATGGTTGTTCGATTTATATGAGTAATATGTTTTATGCACATGCACCTTTGATAGATGGTCTATTCTTATTGAATCTCGATAGTGGAAATACACATATTAATAACATTGAGGCTAAACGTTTGAAATTGAGCGATAACTCGACCTATATGTGGCACTGTCGTCTTGGTCACATTAGAGTGAAGCGTATGAAGAAACTCCATTCCGATGGACTTCTTGAATCACTTGAAAGATGCGAAGCATGTCTGATGGGCAAAATGACTAAGACTCCATTTTCTGGTATGATGGAGCGAGCTACGGACTTATTGGAAATCATACATACCGATGTGTGTGGTCCAATGAGTGTAGCATCGCGCGGTGGTTATCGTTATGTTCTTACCTTCACGGATGACTTGAGTAGATATGGGTATATCTATTTCATGAAACATAAGTCCGAAACTTTCGAGAAGTTTAAGGAATTTCAAAGTGAGGTAGAGAATCAACGTAACAAGAAGATTAAATTTCTACGTTCTGATCGTGGAGGTGAATATCTAAGTTACGAGTTTGGCGCGCATTTGAAGAAATGCGGAATACTTTCACAATTGACACCGCCGGGAACACCACAGCGTAATGGTGTGTCTGAACGTCGTAATCGAACTCTCTTAGATATGGTTCGTTCTATGATGTCACTTACAGATTTACCGCTATCATTTTGGGGTTATGCATTAGAAACAGCCGCATTCACTTTAAATAGGGCACCGTCTAAATCCGTTGAAACGACACCGTATGAATTATGGTTTGGGAAGAAACCTAAATTGTCGTTCCTTAAAGTTTGGGGATGCGAAGCCTATGTAAAGAAGTTACAGCCGGACAAGCTTGAACCCAAAGCGGAAAAATGCGTCTTCATAGGATACCCGAAGGAAACTATTGGGTATACCTTCTATCATAGATCCGAGGGAAAAATCTTCATTGCCAAGAATGGATCCTTTCTAGAGAAGGAATTTCTCTCGAAAGAAGTGACTGGAAGGAAAGTAGAACTCGATGAGGTTGTCGAACCTTCTCTCGAAATTGCGAGTAGCGCAGCACCGGAAGAAGTTCCTGTGGTGCCTGCACCAATAAGAGAGGAAGCTAATGATGATGATCATGAAACTTCGGTTGAAGTTGCTACAGAGCCTCGCAGGTCAACGAGAACTCGTACCACTCCAGATTGGTATGATCCCGTTATGAGTGTCATGTTGGTGGACAACACCGATGACCCCGAGACATATGAGGAAGCAATGATGAGCCCAGATTCCAATAAATGGCAAGAAGCCATGAAATCCGAGATTGGATCCATGTACGAAAACCAAGTATGGACTTTGGTGGACTTACCGGATGGCCGGAAGGCTGTCGAGAACAAATGGATTTTCAAGAAGAAAACAGATGCTGATGGTAATGTTACTGTCTATAAAGCTCGACTTGTCGCAAAAGGGTTTCGACAAATTCAAGGAGTTGACTACGATGAGACTTTCTCACCAGTAGCGAAGCTAAAGTCTGTGAGGATTATGTTAGCAATCGCTGCATATTATGATTATGAGATATGGCAGATGGATGTCAAAACAGCATTCCTCAATGGAGACATTGATGAAGAGTTGTATATGATGCAACCCAAAGGTTTTGTCGATCCTAAAGATGCTAACAAGGTATGCAAACTTCAACGATCCATCTATGGATTGAAGCAAGCATCCCGAAGTTGGAATCAACGTTTTGATAAGGTGATCAAAAGTTTTGGTTTTATACAAACTTATGGAGAAGCTTGTATTTACAAGAAAGTGAGTGGGAGCTCTGTAGCATTCTTAATACTATATGTGGATGACATATTATTGATTGGGAATGATGTAGACCTTCTTAATAGTGTCAAGGAATATTTGAATAATAGTTTTTCAATGAAGGATCTTGGCGAAGCAGCTTACATATTAGGCATAAAGATTTATAGAGATAGATCAAGACGCCTAATATCATTGTCACAAAGTACATATTTGGACAAAGTTCTAAAGAGGTTTGGAATGGAAGATAGCAAGAAAGGGTTCTTGCCCATGTTGCCCAATACGACCTTGAGTAAAACTCAAAGTCCGACATCGGCGGAAGATAGAGAAAGGATGAGTAAGACTCCCTATGCCTCAGCCATAGGATCTCTAATGTATGCCATGCTATGTACTAGACCCGACATCGCATATGTTGTTAGTCTAACTAGCAGATATGAAAGTGATCCATGAGTGGATCATTGGACAGCGGTCAAAAACATCCTTAAGTACTTGAGAAGAACTAAGGATATGGTTCTTTCTTATGGAGGTGATGAACAGCTCGTTGTTAATGGTTACACCGATGCTAGTTGGAACACCGATCCAGATGATTCTAAATCACAATCTGGATACGTATTTATATTGAATGGTGCAGCAGTTAGCTAGAGGAGTGCAAAGCAAAGCGTTGTAGCGAGATCTTCAACTGAATCGGAATACATGGCTGCTTCGGAGGCTTCACAAGAAGCGATATGGATGAAAGAGTTCATTACAGAGCTAGGTGTGGTTCCTAGTGCGCTGGACCCAATGTCTATCTACTGTGATAACATGGGCGCCATAGCCAATGCGCAAGAACCAAGGTCACACAAGAAGCTGAAGCATATCAAGCTACGTTTTCACGCTATTCGAGAACATATCCAAGATGGGGATATAAAGGTTTGCAAAGTACACACAGATCTGAATGTGGCGGATCCGTTGACTAAACCTCTCCCGAGGGCAAAACATGACCAGCACCAAACTGCCATGGGTGTTCGGTATATTACCATGTAATCTAGATTAGATGACTCTAGTGCAAGTGGGAGACTGTTGGAGATATGCCCTAGAGGCAATAATAAATGTAGTTATTATTATATCTTTGTGTTTATGATAAATGTTTGCATTCATGCTATAATGGTATTAACAAGGAAACATTAATACTTGTGTGATTTGTAAACTTAATTTGAAGTCCCTAGTAAAGCCTCTATATAATACTAGCTTGTTGGTTAATAGATGATTGTGGTTTCCCTATCATGAACATTGAGATGTTATTAACAACAAGATCATATCGTTAGGAGAATGATATGATGGACATACTCCTATAGATAAGCGTAGCATAAAGATCAAGTCATTTCAATAGTTCAATTGCTATATGCTTTCTGATACATAGTAACCTAATTCCTTCGACCATGAGATCATGCATATCACCTTTACCGGATGGATGCTTTGATGTCATCAAACACCACACCGTAACAGGGTGGCTATAAAGGTGGCATTGAGTGTTCGGAAAGTATTGGTTGAGACACATGGATCAAGAGTGGGATTTGTCCATCCATATGACGGATAGATATACTCTGGGCCCTCTCGGTGAAATTTCATCCAATTAGCTTGCAAGCATGTGACTGGCTCACAAGGGATCACATATCACGGGAACGAGAAAAGAGTACTTATCAGTAACGAGGTTGAACTAGGTATGTAGAGATACCGACGATCATAACCTCGGATAAGTAAACTATCGTGAGACAAAGGGAAATTGGTATCGTATGTAAGTGCTTCATTCGATCGCAAAGTAATCGTAGAAATATGTGGGAGCCATATGAATTTCCAGATTCCTCTATTGGTTATTGTTCGGAGAAGTGTCTCGATCATGTCTGCATAATTCACGAACCGTAGGGAGACACACTTAAGGATTCGACGTTGTTTGAGTAGTTATGGAATGATGAGAAAGAGACCGAATGTTGTTCGGAGTCTCGGATGGGATCCGGGATATCACGAGGAGATCCGGAATGGTCCGGAGAATAAGATTCATATAAGGAAAGTCCCGTTTCGGAGTTGGGGAATGATTCCGGTGTTTTCATCGGGAACATTCTAGAAGGTTCCGGAATGTCCGGCACTCCGGAGGGGAAGGGGTACATGAGTGTGTCATTATAAGTTGGAATGATTGCATCATGTACTAAGTGTATTCGCTGTCCAAAATAAAGGGTTTATTCAAATCCTAAATTGAAAAGTCAAACGGCTAGTTTGAAAGTCAAACGGCAAGTTTTGGAAAGTGGAAAAGAGGAGGAGAGGTGGAAACCGAGTTGGGGAGGAATTCCCTCCTCCAACCGGCGGCCCACCTCCAAGCCGAGTTGGGGAGGGATTCCCCTCCCCTTGTCCGCGCCTCCCACCTATAAAGGGAGGGGCAGGGCTGCCCCTCCTGACACACAAGTCCCTCTCCTCTAAACATAAACCCTAGCCACAGCCTAGGGATTTCTCCCAAGCCGTCAAGTTAGAGCTTCTAATTGCCCTAGCCTCCGGTTTAGAGCCTTCTAATTGGTGTGTCTAAACCCTAGATCACCAAAGCTCTCTCATACTCCACCATACTCGCTCCGGCTTAAGGCGAAGCCCTGCGAGATCTCCCCTCTACTTCCGGTACCACGCTGTTGTGCTGCCGGAATCGCGAGGAGAGTGCTACAACCTCCGCTGCCTGCTGGAACAAGGGAGAGGAAGGTCTTCGTCGAGTACCAAACGTGTGACCGACTGCGGGAGCGCTGCCAGAACGCAGCGCCGGAAGGATCGTCTACGTGATCTTGAGATCGGAAAGAGTACGACTACATCACCCACGAGGATCCGCTCTCGTTAAACACTTTGGAATCTTCGAGGGTGAGTTATTCCATCGACTCGTTGCTACAATCTAGTAGATAGATCTTGGCTTGTTTGTTTGTATGCGATAGAAAATTTTTGTTTTCCATGCTACGAAACCCTACATGGAGCACCGGAGGTTAACGCGGAGGGAGGCGGCGCTCGAGCAGGGAGGCGAGGCCGATGAGAGAGGGCGAGGACGAAATGCAGGCGCCGGGGAATTGGACGATGCAGGCAGGAGAGGCGGCGCTCCCACGTCCCTGGCGGCGGCAGGGAGGCGAGGGGATCGAGGGATGGGGCCGCGATAGGGAGACGGGTCTTTGTACGGTTCCTGGGCGCGTTGGGTGCGTGCGTTGCGTGTCTGGGTGCGTGTGTCCTGGGTTACGTGTGTGTAGGTGTGTGCGTGAACGTGGTGTGTGTGGTCGGTTGGTGTGGGGTGCGTGCGTGAGGGTCAGGTAGGTGTGGATGGCGTGCATTGCAGTGTGTGCGTGCCTGGCGGCGGTGGGGTGTGGGATGGCTGCAGGGTGGGGGGTTTCTAGGGTTTGGGTTTGAGGGATCTAGGGCTAGGATTTAACAGGGTGGTAGGCTGCTGGTTTGCTGGGTTTTGGCCCAGCAGGCTGGCGGCCTCCCCCGATAAAACATTTTTATTTTTATTTGTTTTAGTTTTAAAAGACTTTTGTAAATAGTTTTTAGACAAATAAAAGATCTAGAAAAGGCCGGGGTTTTAATTTGAAATAAAAGAGGGACTAATTAGAAGACAAAATAGGTTTTTGGTTAAAATATTTTAGGTCAAAAGTATGCATGATGTCATGATGATGCAAAATAGAAAATAACACGCAATTTTATTTCAATATTTTCCGGGGCATTACAAGTACTCACTCGAATCTACGATTCGAGCAACTACTCGGGGGCTACTCCTATCAGGAGCGCTGGCCGCGCACCTGAAGCATGAATAAGGTACTACGCCAATGATCTATTCTTCGAGTCCTACGTCGAGTCTACGACTACACTACGGACTCGGGGGCTACTCCCATAGGGGGGATTGATTCAAGCATCCGAAAAAATCGTGTCCTATGGACCTAAAGCAAACAATGGCTGAATTAAAGTCTCTGCTCGAGTCTACGACTCGAAGAGACACTCGGGGGATACTCCCATAGGGAGCGCTGGTTGTGCACCCTATGAATTTTTCGATTGCGATCCTTCGGATCAGAATGCAAAAACTTTTCGGCAACTTTTCCCCAACAAACGCTGAGTGAGTAACATCCTCCTTGGCCACCCGAAACACCTCCGTGGTGATAAAATTTTGAATGTTGTGTCTGCGACGCAAAGATAAGACCTATAGATACCATATGATGACTTGGTAACGCACACGACTGTGCTCTGCTAGTGAAAATCTGTGCCAACAGGCGCGATGAAAATCCCGACGGACGCGTTGGGTACATCATTCGAAAATTACTAGGATTCTACTCCTGAGTCGAATTACGCCAGCATCCGTTTCGGATTCGAGTCGAGGGACTCGAATCTGAAGAAGATCGTGTTGTTTTGTCCTAAGACAGTTAACTGACCCTGATCCGTCAGGAGAGTCAGGCACACGCATCAACAATCTCTACACACTAAAATCACTCTGATGAACAGAAACAGCTGCACCCGAAAGATTGAAGAGTCTTCAGCCGAATCTACGATTCGACTGAACACTCGGGGGCTACTGACATGGTTATACCCTACGGGTACACGACATCGGCATACCTGGTCCAGCCCAAGGAAGGCCCACGAGAATATATGCGGCCCATGAAGATTTTCGGGTGGCCCAAGCCCATGACGTCTTCGGATCCTTGGAGAGCAAGACTAGAACATATAGAATATTCAAAGGGGAAAACCCTAAACCTGTAACCGACTCGATCTGTGTCCGGGACCTGCCTACCTCTATATAAAGGCTAGGAGGGCACGACGAGGAGGCTCTCTCTCACCTCACCGCATACACACCTCCATGCCAGATTGCATCTGCGCACCCTTGTAACTTTCGGTTCTGCCGTAATCAAGAGCAGACAAGCAGGAGTAGGGTTTTCCCTCCGGGGCCTAAACCTGGATAAATCCCGTGTCCCCTGGTTGCTTGTCTGTTAACCGTTCCACGATCTCCAGCACCCCCATCTTCTCCAAAACCCAAGCTCATAACAATGGGCATTGACGATATTAAACCTCGTCAACAAGAATGAACTAAATCTAAAATGGACAGAAAGGTACTTAGTTTTCTTATTAGTAATACATGCAGGATGTGACTCTCATCATCTATGGACGTCATTACATCGCCTTCTCCTTCTAAAGAATGACGGCATTGTAAAAATAAGGAAGTTTTAGTAAAAATAAACGCCTTTGGTAGCTACTCCAATTTATGTTCCAGTTTGTATGGCACACACATAATAATTTTCTACCACATTAGAGTTGCATGCTTTTTGCCAGGTTGACAATTTTGATGGCTATGAACTATTATTTGACTTTGATGGTTGTAATACAAACATGTAATAAGTTTTATTTATGCATCGATATGCAAAGGACGTTGTAATTGAATTTTTCTACACATGTCCAGGCTAGGCATCTTTTAGTGATTGAAGGGTTACTACTAGCATATATAAGGGCACACTACACACTTAAGACGACCCGGGCGATAGCAATCATATTGACATGAATGACCACAGTGTAAAGTGATCGGTACATCACAAAGACCTACTCACTCACCATTACCATAAACTCGCTTGTTTCTTCTCTTCTTGAAGAACCGAAATGGATCCACAACAAAACGAATTAGGTCCCATTAGCACAACTTGGGAAATGATTTCTCGACACGTAACGCAAACCTTTCAGGTGCATTAGACATACAATCCAATAGTTCTCTGAAGGGAGTGCGTTGGGGGGGACACAGGATGAACGCATCCGCCATGCATACGTATGATGGGATTAGGAAGTAGTGGGAAAGGAGTGACAATGTCCTCGTTTGTTCCTTGGGTTGATCCAAACTAGTCTTGTACACAGTCATTTCATCACAAGATTTACAAATAAAAAGGTAGAAGCAGTGGGAAAGTACTTGTGACACTGCAACAATATTGGTGATGTCCACTCAAGACCATACACATGAGCGGTTGTTCCTAGGTGACCATGGATGGGATCGAAGATTCTAGATCCTAGATCCATTGTGAGTGTGTAGTTGCAACAACGATTTGTTCACAACCAGCGGAGCCGACAACACATGGAGAATTGATTTTGATTTGGGTGGACTTCGAATATTGATGAAATATTAGAATGACTACTTAGTGGTTGTTCCTTCATTGAAATTTGATTTCCTACACAGGGTTTCCCATGTGAAAAAACACATCATTGGTCTCAGTTGTTGGGATCTGTGTGTGGCAACGCTGGAGGAGAACATTTCTCTCAGTGTCATTGTTTCCTAATAGCGGTTTATGATGTCAATGTTTTTGCTATTGTGGATAGTTTGTTTCATCAAGTGAAGATCATGTACAGTCGACCTCCATCATTCATCACGAAGCTTTCATATTTTTCTCAACATAGGATAATAGATCCATATCAATATTGTAATTATACCCCTTCTCAGGTAACCTTCAATATATTACAAATTACACAAAAGACAGCCTGGCGTGGCATGCACACCCGCACCCTAAGCTACACGCTCGCCATCTTCATTGATGGGCGCTAGGACATAGGCTTTTAGGGTTTAGGGTTTATAAAAAAACAGGCGAAGGTATACAGAAATGTGGTTAGTTACATCACCCATCACACACTCTAACTTATCGGCAGAAGTAGAAAAAAATTGTTCCGGCGATCCCGATCACGACACAACCACAAGCTGCGAATGAAACCAACCAACCCACCGCCAAGCCGCAGCAATGCATGGAAAAGTTGTCCCGGAGGATCCGTCCAAAGAAGATTGCAAATTTGTGATTGAAGTAGAACGAGCTACTTGGTGGCTGAGTTGGGTGCTCTGGTGCTGAAACGGAAATATGACTAGTGTCCTTACCTAACAAACCCCATACTCTAATAGTTTCTTTTGTCCCTTTGTCACCTTCATGTTTTCATCCCTTCTCGCCATGGTTAGTCATTCATCCACTAGAAGCAACAGTAACTTTTTCATACTCTCTTCATAGAAATTTTGTATTATTTAATATATAAAAAGACTGAACCCATTTCGAAACATGTACTCACATTATTTGTGCTTATGACAATAGTTCAGAATTGTCTGGTTGCTTGCCCTTTTTTTAGAATTGTCTGATTGCTTTCTAGAGTAATTAATTAACACCAATGGCAGTGAGCAGATGAGAAAATTTGAGAAACAACCCCAATGTACGTGCAACAACCACAACAAACAGCCGGTAACAAACACAACTGCAAATAGGAGAATATGATGCTTAACTGCTTGGAGCATTGTTGCCACTTGCCTACCTACCAAAGAGGAAATCCTTGCGTCGCCATCCTCACACTTGCACCCTGGCTGGGTGGTGAATTGTGGCATCTATTAATCTCTACAGCTACCAGCATACAAGGAATGAAGGAAATAGGACTAGTAGAGGTGGCCCCATACTTTAATAGTTTCTTATGTCCCTTTGTCACATTCCTGTCTTCATCCCTACCTTGCATGGTTAGCCATTCGTTCACTATTATTCATAGGGAGGTGCATGGGTAGAAGGAGGTAACTAACTTGAGAAAATAGGGGGTTTGAATATTAACACTTATTTACTTACCCAACATCATTTTTAAAATAAAATCTATGAATATATTAACTTATGATTAGTATCCCCTCACGAGAGAAAACCCTGGGTAGTGTGCCTGTAAAAAGCCGATTAGTATTTTATTTTAGCTCAGATGGTCGAATTTTCCTTCAAAGAAAACACCGTCTTCCTGTGTCATTGTCATCGTGTCCTTTGAACATAACATCGGGTCTATGGTGTTAACCAGAGGGAAGGGAGGGGACACCAGAAAAGAAGTGTCCCAAGTTAAACTTTAGTACCCCCATTAAATCATTTTTCCGGGTCATACCCGTCCGGTGGCATTATTTGTTGTACTTCCTCTATGCTAATTAAAATATACTGCATATTAGTTTTCCAAAAGTTGAATAAGTATGTAGAAAAAAATATAACAACATCTACAACGTAAAATATATAATTTGGAAGTATATTTCATGAGGATTTTAATAATATAGATTTGATGCTCGGGATGTTGCTATATTTTTCTACATATTTTGTCAAACTTGACATCATTTGAATTTTGAAAAACTATAAGATGCGCTACATCTTGACATGGAGGGAGTACTATTTGATTGTCAAGCATACATATATTACCAACCTGGAGTCTAAAAGAACCCACATTGTGATCAGGACCACCGGAGTATAATTCTTGTTGGAGCAGAGTAATTTCAAGCCAATAACGTCGTACATTTTTTCGCGACACTACACGAGTATATACTACTTGACACGACAGCAAGTATGAACACTTTATCATTCCACACAAGATGCCGATTTCGGATAGCTAAGTATGTACAATGTATATATCTCCACGCATGCAAATGCACAACACTTTCTTAATCCGGCGATACTGTGTGACTCATATACGCCATATTTTAATCTAGTTAGTCGCAGCATGAAAGGTAACAAAATGTAGAGGTGGAATGGGGAAAGTCAAAGTGGGGCTTGGGCTTTGTTGCTTCCTCTATGCTTCCTACCGATCATGTGCACGATCGACTTGCCCAAAACTGGCGTGATGTAACGGTAGGCAGGTAGGCACCAGAAAAGACCCCTACATATATATGTAGGTATATTCGTATAGCCATTGTGTGACTTATAATAAATAATGAATGTCAACGCCTTCACAGATCATTATGTAGCAGCCGGGTATTTCTCTATACTACTTCTTAAACTTCTCTGTATCTTGCTCTCTATGTTCTATGTTGGAGGGCACGTCTGCAAGTATTCCCTCCATTTTAAAATATAAGATGATTTAAGTTTGTGAAGAAAATGTATCTAGACTTTTTTTAGCATGTAGATTCATTTTAAACTTGAGTGAACCTATATACTAAAAAAAGTCTAGATATATTTATTTTATAAAACTAAAACATCTTATATTTTAAAACCCGCATCTGCGGTTGCTGGATCTGGCGATCTGGTGGCGTGTTTCTCCCTTTGGCCGGCCTTGGTGGCGAGGAGTGGGAGCAGCGGCGGCTTGGAAGCTTGAAGTGGGTTCGTTCTGACCCAAACCCGCATCGACTAGAGATGAAGAACCACGCCAGGTTGCTCCGATGGACGGAGACGGGTGCGCGACTTCTCTTCATCTCCGGCGGCTTCCGTCATAAGGTCAGTTCGTCTGGTTGGCTATTTCCTGTTGCGGGTCTTCATCGAGCTTCTCTGGCCGGCCTCGGTGGCGAGGGGAGAAGTTGCGGCGGCGACTGGCGACGGGGTGCAGTTGAACCAAGCATGCAGCAATATCGAGCACATCACGCGGCGGGCAAGAACGCCCTCGCGATCTTCAGCCGTTCGGATGGCCTTCTCGGATGCAAGATATGCGTCCTCTCAACCTCCAGAATGGAGGCTCCCCGAGCTCAGCACCGGCGTTTTGCGCCCTCTCGTTGCCAAGTGGTTCGTCCCCGGTGGTGGAAGGGTGGCCGGAGCTAGAGACTCACCGTCGGTGGAGGAGAACAGGGATTTGATTGCTTTTCTACTTTTATTCCCAGGGTTCTCTTTGTAAAAACACAGCCCTTCGATATGTTTTGGGTCTGTGTGTAAATTTGTACCCACCGCTTATTTAATGAATGCTGCATCGGGGTCTTTCTAGACCCCATTATCTTTTTAAAAAAAATGTGCACGATCGACTTGCCCAAAACTGGCGTGATGTAACGGTAGGCAGGTAGCACCAGAAAAGGACCCTGCATATATGTAGGTATATTCGTATAGCCCATTGTGTGACTTGTAATAAATAATGAGTGTCAACGCCTTCACAGATCATTCTGTAGCAGCCGGGTATTTCTCTATACTACTTCTTAAACTTCTCTGTATGTTGCTCTCTATGTTCTATGTTGGAGCGCACGTCTGCAAGTATTCCCTTCATTTTAAAATATAAGATGATTTAGGTTTGTAAAGAAAATGTATCTAGATTTTTTTTAGCATGTAGATTCATTTCAAATTTGAGTGAACCTATATACTAAAAGAAGTCTAGATATATTTATTTTATAAAACTAAAACATCTTATATTTTAAAACGGAAGGAGTAGTAGACTAGCTAGCTAGTAGTGTTCGTGGAAGCAACGGCAGTCGTTCAACAGCTTGGTATACAGTACAGTGGCAAGAAAATTTATGGCATGCTTTGGAAATGGCCAAGTCACATATAATGGGAACTCCCGTTTAAAAAAAACATATAATGGGAACTGGGCACGAAGACATGATATTGTACAGGTTGCGTAAACGGCCCTATAAACGGCTTGGTGCAAACGAAAAATACCGATTCTTTTCCAAAAAAAATATACTCAAACATGAGAGTATATTATATGCATATAAAATAATGAAGTGGCGTAATTAAAAAATATTCGAGGAAGGAATGAGCAAGATCCATATATAATAACTTGGTTACAGGCTTCTGGTTGGTGATTTTATGTACTCCTTGCCAATCATCTCTACATGTCTATGCAATATGACTTTGTACTTGTACGTCCACTGTTTATGATATAATCTGTTTAGTTATTAATAAATAAAATCAGGTCGTTCTAAAAGAAATGTGTGTTTGGTTCTCTTGCAATGTGTTGCCCTTCCCTATTGGCTTACGCGTGCTCACATGACAACAACCAGAAGTTAATTAGTTGGATCAAGAAGCTGAGGTGTGGGAGAGGAAGCTGCCGACTTGTATCTTCATTAAGAGACCTTCATTAATCCCACCGTCCCCAGTTCAAGTACTAATTGTTTAATGGAGAACGAATCTAGGCTGATCTAATCCAGTAGAGACTGTCAAGGGCGATCACCTAATTATCAATTAGTACTAGCCAGCCAGAGCAGGGTTCCTCTCCTAGTCAGAAATTAAAGAATTGGGATTGGCTACCAACCCAGCCCAGCCCTGCTCTCATATCCATCTCCTTCACCCGTCCATTCAGCTCGATCATGGTCTCTCCCCGTCGTGGCATTCGATCCGTATCTCCCGTACCGTACGTCCTCGGTGCACAGTGACTCGCTACGATCAGTTGCTGAGTGGGGTGGATGTACAAATTTTCCCCATCTGTTAGGTTCACAATACAAAACGATCACACAAATTTCAACACCAATTGAGTAGTAAGTACGTATTTCGTTATTAAACCACTACTATGATGACATGATCCACCACACATGCATGAATTCTAAGGTCGGTAAAACGATCCCGCAAAGGGGTTATCCTCTCCCATGGCCGACGTCGTTTTGGAGCTTCCTTCGGGGTTGAAAGCAGATTCTTCTGGCGTCGACAGATAAGGCAGACAGATAGAAATTCTAGTTGAGTTTCACCGAGGTGGTTTAGTTTAACCGATATAGTACGATTATTATGCTCGTACATACCCGTTTGGAGCGTGATGTGCAAGTGGAAACTAAGCTTTGCGCCTGCCAAAGTAACGTCCTTTTTCTGTCTTTCTTTCCTTGTTGCGAGGCACACGCACATCTATCGCTGTTAAAGTTAATTAGAAACCTAGTGCCTCCAGTATTGAAACAATACCGTGATCAGCCGGCGGCCGGATTCGATCGGGGTTCGCAGTTTCTCTAGTATTCCATCCACTTGGTGATTAAATAGGTATAGAACAACAACTCAAGAAGCAGGTCAGGGGGCTTGCTCTTCTTTTTTTGAATGGTACATATAGATACTTTATATAGTAGTACATTCCAATGGAAAACAATGCAACGGTGCCACAATATAGCATAATTTTTTTGCTACTAGGGGTCTCGTCTGTATGATGTTTTTTTCTCTTCAGTGAAGCATTTGCTGGATTGAGAGTTACTAAAATGGACACGTGTCCAGTCCTATTCTCTGCTGGTGTTCAATTTGTGTATTTTTTGCCAAAATCTAAAAAGTTCTGCCGAATCTGCCCTCGTCTCGAAACTAATTCGGAATCTGGTGTCGGCGCCGTTTAAAATGACGCCAAAGTTGTACATGTCGGCACGCACACATCAGGAAACCGAACCGAAGGAGGTCGGCTCCGTTTAAAACGGCGCCGACCTCCCTAGTTTGTCTCCCAGCTGCTTCATCTTGGCGCCGACCTGTACAACTTCGGCGCCATTTTAAATGGCGTCGACCCCTGGGGTCAGATTTGGTTAAACTTTTCAGATTTTGGCAGATTTAGCAAAAAAATACTAGAGTGTTCCCGTCCATCACCCAATCGACAGGTTGACTGCAACGGCGTTTCCTCTTAACACAAACGAACACCACCCCACTTTCTAATTCTATAGCACAACACCGTAGCGGCCTAGCCAATGCAAGCTTATCATCATCATCATCAATGGACGTCACGACGGTCGACAACGCCTTTCTTTTGCAGCGGAAAGACGGCGGCGGACAGAAATGCAGTTCGTTGTTGCATCACCCACCTGCCACCTCGATCGATCGGAAGACTGTTCTTGGCCAGGAACAGCAAAACCGTTCGCTCCAGCTCGACCAACCAACCAACCAACCCACCGCCGCCACGCCACTATACTCCGATCGGTTTATCACGCAAGTTGGCCAGAATCCGTCCAAAACCCGCTGCTTTTTCGGCCGCGGTGTGTGTCTGTCGCCCCCATCCATCCCATCTCATCTGCCAAGGAGCACACGAGCCGGGCGACTGAGGTGGTTGCTCCGACGCCCAAAAGAAAAATAATAATACTCCTACTACTCCACCAGATGAGGTGGCCTTACCTAACAAAGCCCTGTATTTTAATGGTTTCCCCCTGTCCCTTTGTCACCTTCCTGTCTTCGTTCATCCCATGGTTAGCCAGACATGAGCCACCCATCCACTAACAGCAGTAATTAACTCCTTGTAATGGGAGATTTTTTGTTCTAGACATGGATTAGACACCTTACTTTCCGGGTCGTCATCCGTTTTGCAAACAGAGGAAGCACCACCTAAACAAGGGCAAAACAAATTCTGAAACATGTACTCCTTCCATTTCACGATATAAGCCTTTTTACATTGCAGAACGGAGGAAGTATGAAGTATAGGTTCAGTAATTGTAAGCTTATACAGTACTACACAACAGCTAAAAGAAAACGTCAAAAACACAGCAGCGCACGATGATCCTACTAACAGCAACGTAGTGCAGCCACACGGTATCCAACCCAAAAAAGGCGGGTCGCAGGAGCACAAAGCGTGGTCTAGTCGAGCGCACGAGGCCGCTTTACCAAAAACTGCAGGATTAGGCAATGGTCACATGCTCGCCTCGACTCGACACCAGGTTCAGTGGCCCGGTCTCGAGATCATCACCCACACGGACGCGGCACACTGAATCTAGGAGGAGGAGGAAGAGGAAGAAAGCAGGCTCATTTCATCTCGATGCTTCTGAAGTCGAGCATGGCGGTGCGGATGCCGAGGAAGCTGCTGCACTTGCAGTCGGAGCCCTTGGGGATGCCGCCGCCCAGGCTGCTGCAGCTGAAGCAGACGCCCACGCCGGCCTCGCGCTTCACCACGGGCTTCTCCTCTTGGAACGGGGGGCTGATGCAGAGGTCCAGGTTCAGGTCCGGGCACTTGAGCGGCTTCCCATGGCCCCACTCCATCTGCCGGGGGTGGGCGATCGCCGCAGCCGCCGCCTTGGTCGTCGTGGGCTCGTCTCGCCGGAACACGGCGGCCTTGTCGTCCCTCGCTGCCGCGGCCGCCGCCTCAAACGATATGGTTATGTTGGACCCGTGCTGCTGCTCGTTGATCCCGCGGTGGGTCACCGGGTCGATGCCCCGGCTCATCAGCTTCCGCCGGATGTGCGTGTTCCAGTAGTTCTTGATCTCGTTGTCCGTCCTCCCCGGCAGTCTCCCCGCGATCAGGGACCATCTGAAAAGCCATCAAACCGTTCAGCACCAGGTAGATACTCACTTACTAGGTAAACAGACAGGCACGCATGCATGTAAACAGGGCAGAGAGGATCATGGACGTACTTGTTGCCCAGGAGGCTGTGCAGCTTGATGATGAGCTCGTCCTCCTCCTCGCTGAAGTTGCCGCGCTTGAGGTCGGGCCGGAGGTAGTTGATCCACCGGAGGCGGCAGCTCTTGCCGCACCGCAGGAGGCCCGCGGCTTTCGGGAGCGAGCGCCAGCACCCCTCGCCGTGGGCCTTGATGTAGGCCGTCAGCCGGTCATCCTCCTCCTTGGTCCACGCGCCCTTGTTCGTGTGCGCCTTCTCGCAGCACGGCGACCTCCCCATGGCTGACTCCACTGAGACCCAACAAGAAGAAGAGTCAGCTGACGCCGCCGTCGATGACAGACAAAGACTTTGCTTTTCCTCTGCTCCTCCTCCTCCTCCTCTTTCCCTTTTGCGGTGGTGGGTTTTGCAGTGGAAGTTGTTGTTGTTGTTGGGGGCTAGCAATAGCTGCGTAGGAGAGGTGGGTGAAGGAGAGAGCTGGATTTTATAGGCTCCATCAAGCAGGTCTTCTAGAGGCTGAGTTGGTGAGAAAAAGGTTAGGCTGGTAGGCCTCCCCTCCCCTCCCCTCCCCCCAGCTCATGACCTCACCACCTCACCGGTTTACTCCCAGCTTACTACTTGAGCCGCAGTGACAGCCATGTGTGTTGTGCCTGCCTGATTCACAGGCCTCCGAGCTAGGTAGGTGTAAAGTGCGAGGTGAGCTTTGGCCTGATGCCTACCTCTTGGCGCGTTCGGTTTTAACAGCTAACTAAACCGCATCATCCACCACCACCGCCACCCCACCCGGCAGTGATGCCTCCATATTCCTAATTTCTGTTGATGCTGGTATGTGTGTATGCCTGAAGCTCCTCCTGTGTCCTGCACCTCCTGAAACACAAACCGATTAGGAGGGTCTCTAATAACACATCCTATCCTAAATTAATTGCGACACATCAGCGCAACAACGAGATTTAGATAATATACAATCATACACCCCCTTCGTATTCATTTATTTATTTGTTTATCTTCCCCTCTTCCAAATTCCTTGATCTCGGGTGTATGATGCAACCTCCAATAATGCATTCTTTTATCATATACAGATATCCGTTTGGTGAGAAGATACCTTATCATACGGAGTAAGTACGAATGTAAGATACAACTCCACTCCACTCATCTAAATGAAATGCAAATTGATACATGAATACGATTTAGACAGAGTTCACATGGAGCACTGGACATGTACTTGGGAGACATTTATTTGTATTTTTAGGACCTCTTGTGAGTTGTGAGTCTGTGATCCAGGTGCAGATGCAGTGCAATTTGTGTGCCCTACACGATTAGATTTTTGAATGGTGGAGTCTATGGCGGTTGTTTTTATTCTCTGACGCAATTATGTCAGCATGAAAATGATCCCGGGTGTATACTAGGACAGAGTAGTAGTTGTGTACGTGTGTACGGGTCACTCATGCATTAGAAAAAAACTCCCTGATCTCAACAGCTCCAATCATCTTAGCATCTATTTCCTTTAACAATGCAAATGTTCTGTTACACCCATACAAGCCAATGCGTGCGTATTGAAAACAGGGTGAGATGTTAAACAAAGGGAAGCCCCTCGTCATAGACTTATTTTTCCTTGTTTATTATTCTTGAATAGAACAGGATGAAGCGGAATAGGTACCGGCATGCCAGCCTAACTGAATTTTATTTTGCCACCCACCATACTTTTTGATTTGTTTCCCTAGTATAATATGTTTGCAGAATCATAGCTAATGCCAAATTTGCCATAGTCTGATGAAACTACTTGCGTGTGGAACGTTTCTGCTTTATATACTCTGATTGGCCGTTCACCTGTTTGGTCAACCCTATATAAAAAATTCACCAAACTCATCAGTCCTGCAACTGCTACATAATTTCTCTCCATAGCAAGGCAGATCTTGTGGATATCATATTTATATAGGCTAATCCACATGGCAATACACTATAGGCTAATCAACATGGCAATAGATAACATTATCAGTGATCCTTAATAAGGACAGCATCAATTATAGCCACGAATTATTCCACTTCTGCAAAATGTGCTTTGCCGTTGCTTATAGAGAATGCTGAATTTTAGTGTACTGAATTGAACTTTTCCACAAATTAGGATTTACTCTGCAGTACTAAAGGCTGTGGGCATCACATTCTGAGGATGCAGATGAAATTATGGCTTGCTGAGGTGGACCATTAATGGTTACTTGTTAGGAGGAACTTGCATATCCATTACAAAATCCAGATGGGCTAACATAATATTTGCCTACCTAATATATTCTTTTGGGATGGTTACCAAACTATGGACCATAGTTGGTTGGGTGCAAGGAGAGGAAATATCCCGAACCATTTGCTTCAGTTGGGGCCAGAATGATTGGGACTTCACACTCCACGATGGTCCTCTACAGGAAAATGTCCAAGCTTCCTTGCAGGGATTGGGTGATTACAACTCCAGATCTAACTCCAAATTCTCTTCTTGCTAATGTACCAATAGATCTACTTGGTTTCTACCTGAGATTTTCTGTGCTAATGAACAGATAATATGTGTTCACTTAGGCAAAACTAATGGATATTTCACAACGTGCTAGGGGATGGTTGTATCACTTTGCGGCACAAGGCTAACGCTAAATCTATAACAAGAGAATTATTTCGAGAATTCCTGCATCTCAACAGAGTGCAGTAAGGGTGCATGTACCAGTTTGCCTACCATGCCAACCAGAAAGCAAGTCAGAGTATTAGACACCAAACTGCTTTATTGCCTAGATATCAATAACTAGTCCTCATTCGGGATTCTAGGCAGCAATAGGCTAGTTGGCCATAAATCAAGTTTGGGGTCCTGTCATTTTGCATCCGCCGATTTAATACGCTCTGAAGTAGCCATTTCGTTTGGTCCATCAAATTAATCGAGTGAACCCTTTCGGTTGTACCCTAATCACCACGTCAGTGGCTAAAGGAGCGCAGTCCCTCAGCAAAACCGATTAGTCTGAGCCTCTTTAGTTGTTCAATGGTAGGCACTAGTTCTAGAAAGCATGAAGGGCTGGCAGGAAGAGGAAGGTAGGGAAATGGTTCGTAGTTGTCTAGTTGAGGAGTGGTGTCTGCTAGCTTATGTGCAGTAGTTCTACCTTCCACTTCTTAGCCACGCGCTTGTGGTGGAAGCCTCCTCTGTGCCAAGCTGGGCTGTTTTGGGTTAGGGGGGAGGGAAAGAAGGTAAGGAGAGAGGTAGGTCTAGGCCTCCCTTTTGGTGTTATCTCTTCATTCAAGGGAGGCATGGCCGATTAGGCAACCCCACCACATGGCATGGCATGGCACAAGCACAAACAGCACTTATCCGTGACTCCTCTCTCCCAACTCCCTCTTTGTTTCCTCCTACCTACATGCCCCTTATATGCCTGCATAAAGCTCCAAACTCCCTGTGGCCTCCGCCCTTTCACCCATAAGCTTCTCTCTACCTACCAGTCCTTGCATTCCTCCATGCAATCGGCTATTATTATGTTAGGTGTGGTGTTGGTCTCCAGGATTTCAACCCAAATTCATGAGCTAGCAGTTTCCTGTCGCTGACCATGAACTCTGGTTTTACAGAGTACTAATGCTTCTTCTTTTTTATCAATGTAGATTTGATAATACTGAATGCAAAAATAGGGTTAGTTGGTTAGAATTTAGCAAACAAAGTGACTATTTTTACAACTGGACTCCGGAATCGTAAACTTTGTGCTCTTTTGGCTGCAACACAAAATGTTTTTAGCCCTTTCACGTGGGTGGTTAGCTGTTGAGCTGGCTAGAAAACCTTCCAATACTAGCCCTCCACTAGCAGAGGGACTTTGACCGCCTTTAAACGACTAACAAATAATGGGGAAAAAGGTGCTTTTTCTAGTCCCACTGTCCATAACCCCAAATCACAGGTCTAACAAAAGTCAGCACACACAATGCTTTTGTCATTTCAATAGACATAAAGAGATCCAGATCATCAAATGACACATATCTGGACTTCACATATTTAGACTCGTAAAGAAACCGTGAGATTTACCGTGACTGTCGATAGCATGTTTTCCGGTCATGAGTACTGAAAAGTCCCATGCGACAATGTATCTTTCCTACTTATAAAGATTTGAGTTTGTGGGCGTTCATTCACTCCTAGCGTTCTTATCTCAACCCTGATAAGTGACAAGTGGGACCATGCAAACCTAGGATCGTGACTCTACCGAGATAAACAAAAGCATCAAAATCAATTAATTCGACATATAAGTATAACCTGAGTAAACTATGATTCACATTTTTTGTGTTCCATCGCATAGCACGGGCATCTTACAAGTTTACTTAAGTCTCATGCTTTTATAGCAAAGGTGGGCAATCTATTCAACAGCAACCTATATTTGTTAGCATCCTAGATGCTAAAATGCTTTTTTGTCTTGATTACTGACCATTTCAAATTTCCACTATTAAAACCAGTTCATGCACACAGCACACAAGTAATACATAGCCAGCATTAGAGCACAAAGCTTGAAGTTAAACACACTTACCGTAGTTTATTTTCCACTGCTTCCTCAGAAATGTTAACATCAAATCTCCCTCTAACTTCCTTTGATAGTGACTGAAGCAGTAGCTTTTTTCTGCGGAGAAAAAAAAAATCAAAACTCCATGTATCCTAATACCACTGAGCTCTTAGAGATTTGTTTAAAATAATAATTGCAGCATATCTTTCCTATTGTAGCATGGCGTTACTCAAAGGAAAAGCATTTTCACTTATATACCACTATTTTCTGATACTGACTTAAGGAAAAGTAAAATTGAGTGGTAAATTGCAGCAAAAGGTCAAGTTTTACAACTGCAACTAAACAGAGTAGCATAACCAAGTGCAACTTTAAACATGATTAACTAATACCCCAGATCTACAAATTAAGATACATACAAATAGTTGGTCAGGTTGATCCATCTGCAAGCTAATACAAATAATACAGACCCTACCCTTAGTCCGTTGTCCTTTCTTAACTACTGCTAGACCAACTCATTTTGAGTTGAGTACAGGTGTATCTTATGATAATCATCTTATAATAAATAAAATACGCAGTATTTATTTCGGCTGCATGGTGTGATTGGTAGTTGAATAATGGAGTGGTCCCAGAAATACTCAAAAGAAACGTCAGGAAACACTAGCGCATAATCATTTGTGAGACCAAAAGTTTTGAGACTTTACAGTGGCATAAACTTAATTTTGTTTGCATACAATTCCTTATCCAACTTGACTAGAATGCCCTCATCTTTTGTGCACAATGCCCCTCCAAACATGTATCAGTCTTTATTCTTGTCTGACCATACTATGAACAGGGGGGCACAGGTGGTTGGCTACTTGAACCCACATTATAAAACCAGAGAAGCACAATTGGTTCTAAGGCCTGCATACCAGGTCCATAGGGTTATATCGACGCTTTTGTGCAGCTAAAATGTAGCAAATTGCATATATAAGACCTTGCAAATGTCTGATATTTCCCCTAAGTCTAGTAATATCAAAGCACAGTGATGATGATGAGGCTGATAGTTAAATTTCCCATTTGCGATATGGTGTTATAACAACTTGCATACAGGTAGATCCAGGTGAAAGATTTAACAGAAAAAAATACTAGAATAACTTTATAAACATATAAAAGGATGGCTATGGAATACAATATGAAAACTCCTTTATGATATCCGTACTCCTACAAATATGGTATCAAAAACCATCAACCGCCACCTTACAAATATAATAAATACATACCATGCCGAACTTAACTTCAAGGTGAATTTAGGGATTAGCTTAGTAGGCTGTTTCGCACCGTATGAAGGTAACTGCATCTATATCACGCCAGTCACATCAACATACAAATCCAAGACAACAAGAGTACATGTAATTTGATCAGAGATTTTGGGTGCACATGCATGACTCTACAGCTACCACTGTATCATGGAAACAAGCTGGTACAGAACAGTGACATCCGTCTGCGTAGATACAAAAGAGCTTGGTGGGTTTTCATTATATGGTAAGCCATCAGATTAGATGTAATGCATATGTACCCCACCGACAAATGAAAACGGTTAGTGTGACACCATACTATAAAGAAGCTTAAGAGCTATATTGCCACCATCTAATAGAACAATGAAGGTTAACATTCAGCGAAATGCAAGTTTGTACCATTCACATGGCATGAAGGTAATGCCTTCCTTTTTTTTGAATGGTGCTATAATGCCTTCCTGGTTCGCACGCTTGGAGCCAAATCGTCCCCGTTTCAACCTTGCGCGCATTGCTCCAACGCGGCGACGCCCTGCGAAGAAACATAATTTAAGAGTTAATACGCTCTGCACTCAACTGCATCATCACCATATCGGTTCAGTCCATCCTCCAGTCAACTTGTGTATAACCAACTCGAATTTGCGGAACATGTTCAAAAAGGGAAAAACTCGCATTTGCAGAACAGACCGAGTTGTGCAGCCCCGTTCGGTGGTATCATGTTATAACAACTTGCATACAGGCAGACTCAGGGGAAAGATTTAACAGAAAAACAATAAGAAAACTTCCTCAATACATGAAAACTCCTTTATGATATCGGTACTCTCTCTACGAATATGGTATGGAATACTAGTAAGCAAAAGCACCACTCTGCAAAAATAATAATTACATACACATACTGAACTTAACTTCAAGGTGCATTTAAAGATTCTTTATATTAGCACTGTATCAGGGTTGTCATCGCATCTATATCACACTGGTCGCATCAACACACAAATCCAAGATAGCAACAGTACATGCAATTTGATTAGAGATTTGGGCGCACATCCATGACCCTAGAGCAACCACACTGTATCATGGAAGCAAGCTGCTACAGAACAGTGGCATTCTTGCTAGTGGCTACAAAAGGGCCAGATGGGGATCCATTTTATGCTAAGCAATCAGACCAGATATAACAGATTAGTATTCAACCGACACAGAAGAAAAATAAAATGGTGCACAAAACTGCATTCCTCGTTAGTATGACACCTATTATAAAGCAGCATCCTGAGAGAGTTAAATTTCCACCGTCTAATGGAACAACGCGAGTGACCATTGAACAGATTTAAGTTTGTACCATTGATATGCCGCGAAGCCAATGCCTTCCTGGTTTTCGCGTTTGGAGCCAAATTGTCCCTGCTCCAACTTTGCGTGCATTGCTCCTATGCACCGATGCCCTGCAAACAAACATAATGTAGTACTGGAATCAACTACATCATCGCCATATCAGCTCATTCCATCCTCCAAACCCTTGCGTACAAGTACAACCAACACGAATTTGCGGAACATGTTCAAAAAGGGAAAACTCGCATTTGCAGAATAGACCGAGTTGTGCAGCCTCGTTCGGTGGCGATGCAGTCACACACCCTCAGCTTGCGGCGCTTAGCTTGCGGCCGTTAGCCAGTACACACTAGATTCGCAGACAAGACTGCAACAGCCTCAGCTTGAGGCGCTCCCTCATTCCGTCGAACACCTGGCGGGCCAGTCAACGGCCGCAGCCGCCCACTCGAGAACGGAATGGCAGCCGGCACCGGAACACATCTTAGCCGACGCCACGGAAATCACCAGCATCCGGCGCGTAGCACAGCGAACAGCACGTGATGAGAAGCGTCGGAGGCGGCGATGAGGGCGTCGCTCCGGGGCCCCGGCGCCGACGAGACGAGGCGATGAGAAGCGAACCTCGGACGTGTTGCTGGGCCCTGTCCTTTTTTTTAGCAGAAGAAATTAGCTGGGCCCTGTCTGGCTTTTCGAACGCTTTACGCCACTAATCAACAGCTAAACGGGCCGCGGCAGCAGGCGAGGGAGTCCTGGCCCGAGGGCCTGGTCCGGTGCGGTCACGGCCACTCGTCCCAACGGCTAGTTTCGCAAACGGCTAATCCCCAACGGTCGGACGGGCGAATGGATTCATATATCTTTCGAATGGGAATCCAATGCCTCCCTCCCAGCGTTCGTCCGCTTCCTCCCTCTCCCCTGCGCCGCCGCCGTTCCGTTCTTTGCCATCCGAATCCAATCCTCGCGAGGGCGCCGCCATGATGCAGCATCAGCAACAGCAGCAGCTCGAGCAGTGGCTCGCCGGCGGCGGCGGCGTGGGTGGCATGCTCCGGCCGACCAAGTCCGCGCCCTGCTCGCCCGTCAAGCCCTTGGCGGCGCCGGTGCCAGCGCAGGCCGCCATGCTGCGGACGAACTCCGACTCCTTCCACGTCGCCCACAAGGTCCCCGTCGGCGACACGCCCTACGTCCGCGCCAAGCGCGTGCAGGTATGCCAAGCGCCGAGCACGAAGCTCTCTTCTTGATTCGGTTCTGGATTTGTTTTGGCTGACGGCGGTAATGATGACGGTGGGTGCAGCTGGTGGACAAGGACCCTGAGAAGGCGATCGCTCTGTTCTGGGGCGCCATCAACGCCGGCGACCGCGTGGACAGCGCGCTCAAGGACATGGCCATCGTGATGAAGCAGCAGAACCGCGCCGAGGAGGCCATCGAGGCCATCAAGTCCCTCCGCAGCCGCTGCTCCGACCAGGCGCAGGAGTCCCTCGACAACATCCTCCTCGACCTCTACAAGGTTTGGTTTCCTGTTCTCACCTCCAATCTCGATTAAGAAACGCATCTGGATATCTGATCTGAGCCAACAGCACGTGCTGAATTCGAATTCGTTGTGAATCCGCTCATTTCGAATTGGTTTGCAGAGGTGCGGCCGGCTGGACGACCAGATCTCGCTGCTCAAGCACAAGCTGCAGCTCATCCACCAGGGCCACGCCTTCAACGGCAAGCGCACCAAGACGGCCCGCTCCCAGGGCCGCAAGTTCCAGGTCACCCTCGAGCAAGAAGCCACCAGGCTCCTCGTAAGCTTCCACAAATCCATCCCCCCTTGATTTAATTAAATTACGCGAGCCGAGATCCATATCAAGCAATGGTGTAACCTGATTGACAATGCGTGTGCAGGGCAACCTCGGGTGGGCGCTGATGCAGAAGGAGAACTACACGGAGGCGGAGGGGGCCTACCGGCGGGCGCTGCTCATCGGCCCGGACAACAACAAGATGTGCAACCTGGGGATCTGCCTCATGAAGCAGGGTCGGGTGCACGAGGCCAAGGACGTGCTCAAGCAGGTGCGTCCTGCCGGCGTTGACGGCCTCCGCGGCGCCGACTCCCACCTCAAGGCCTACGAGCGCGCGCAGGAGATGCTCCGGGACCTCGAGGTCAAGGTCGTCAGCCGCCCAGGATGGGACCAGCTCGTCGTCGACAAGAACTGGCTCTTCGACGCACTGCTCATGGGGTCGTCGTCAAGCATCTGGCAGCCGCAGCCCTGCGTCGACCACCTCATGCCCCCGCGCGGCGAACAGTTCGCCGACGAGAACGCCGCGAGCAAGAAGATGGCACAGGCGCCGCCGCAACAGCAGCAGCTGCTGCAGCCCAACCTCAACATCGACGCGCGGCCGTTCTACTCGCACCGCATGCCCCCGCTGGCCGCCAAGCCGCTTCAGAGCGCACCGCGCCAACAGCAGCAGCTGCAGCAGCAGAAGCCTCCATCGTCTCAGATGCAGAAGCCGCCGTCCTCTCAGATGCAGCACGACCCAATGGGCAACCTGAAGAGGACGCGGTCTGGCACTGCCATGGACAAGGCAGCAGCGGCAGCTGTCGGGGACAAGACGAAGGAGCAGAGCAGCAAGGACGAGACCGAGAACAACGGCAGGCGGAAGTCGCTCACCGCAGAGGAAAGGTGGCCGGAGCTGCCGGACCACAGCGCGTTCGACGAGGCCCTCGTCGCGTCCGTCATCGGCTCCGTCCTCGCTGACGACGAGAACTGCAACAGCAACAACAGCGCCAAGCCTGTGGCGCCACCTCTGGCCGCGAGCTGCCGCGACACGAGCCCGGCGGCGGTGAAGGAGAAGGTGGGGAAGAGGCTGAGGATCTTCCAGGACATTACACAGACACTTAACGCTCTCTGATCGACGAAGATCTCCTCTTGGTTTTCTTTTTGTCTGCTCACACAACCTATCGATGGAGGGTGGCGACGCTGCGAAGGAAGGAGATGGGCTTGTTCTCCTGGAAAGTTTCAGCATCGCCGTCTAAGTCAAAATTAAATTAAACTAGATAGGGATCGATCGATGATACTGCTCTTGATTTGGGGTCTTTTTAGTTTGCTGATGATTCATTGATTTGAATTTTTTTAACACAACCAAAATAACAGCTGATCAGTTGTCTTCCTTCAGCTTCACACTTGGCAGCAGGAGTGTGTTTACCTACTGATTCTGCTTGTAACAGAAGTTGACTTTGCAGTCACTTCAAAGTTGAAATAACAAAGTTCCTCACTTCATTGATCTTGCTTCCTCCTTTTTTTTTTACTTGCTTTGTTTATGCATCTCTGCCTGTCAAACTTTAAACTTGGCACTTAGACAAAACTTATTAAGTGATCTAGCTGAAAGACAGATCAGTAATCTAGTAACTTACTCGCTAGCCTGTTTGTGAATTGGAGGGGCTAACTGTAACTTACTCACTAGCCTGTTTACAGGCGACGGTTATATTAGTTGGAAATAGACTGTCAGTGATGACGGTTGCACCTGTCAGGTGTTTGTCAAATATCTGCCTTTCTCAATACTGTGAACTTGAACTACTGATCTACCTGAAAGATCGATCAACAGCATCTCAAATCATTGTGCTAGATGGGTACGGCTATACTTTTGAGATTGTGACAAGCATCTTGACAATTTGATTCTTTAAGACGCCCAAATAGCATCAGATGTTCCATTTAGGTTCAGCTTCACACTTGTTAATCACTTCATTACACCGTATTGCTTGCTTACGTTATCGGCTAATGTTGTTATTTTCATCTTTTACATCAAAGTGGGACATAACATATGTTCCAAATCAGTTGTTTCAAAGAGAGGCAATTTGCTTTCTTATCTCACCGTCATGTTGACGCAAAGGCATTGACATCCATTGATAATGGAAACTGGTTGGCGCTCCGTGTAGCATTCCCGCGTGAAAATTGAGTAACCATCCACACCCAGCGTGCAAATATGTTTTCTATTTTTTTAATAAGTGAAGGTGCATAGCACCCAATTTTTCCATTCAGTTTAGGGACGGAGGGAGTACATAGTTGATTACAAGTTCAGGTAGTTGTATATGATTGATTGCTGCAAAAACTAGACACTCCTAGCCGGAATGGCTAGTGTTCCTACAAGAACAAGTAGGCTCAGATCTTAAAGATCTTTTTGCCTGATGTGCACAACAGTGGGCTACTCCATTGATTTGCATGTTAACATCATAGAACCTAGCACAAAATGGTTCCATGAGGTTCTGATAGTGTACTGCTTGTCTTTTTATTTCCAAAGCACCGTAGGATCGTTCCTAGTCTGCCATTCGATTTCACATAGTTGATGGAATCTGTGAGAAAATCGGGTCCTGAAATTTCACTTGACTATCAAGCATTGCATCTAGAACCATGGCGGAAACTTCAGCTTCAAGAACAGAACTTATGTTTGCCATTTCGCCATGAGGAAAAGATCAGAATTATGATTCTACTCCTAGAAGTGCAGGTATACACCAAGGCCGGCCGTGGATGATTGACCTGGAGCTTCTTGCTTCCATGTTGCATCGACATATAGTTTTGGTCCTACAAGCAAGAGATCAGAGCACACCGTTTGTCCTTGAGTCTCATGGATCAAACCTGGAGGATGTGTTCGAGTAACAGCTAAAGGGAGACTTCCTATGTGACCTATAGATCATTGAGTAGTGCATGCATTCTGATGGCCACCTGATGAGGCCAACTTTTCTTGTTGTTAAACGGTTCATTCATGCACTTCCAAATGCACCAAATAAAAGTGGACACATTGACTATGATTGAGAAATTATTATTAAGTTTCATAAGCTTGATAATTGTGGTGCCATGCAATTATCATTTTGTATAAAAAGGTTGGATCGAATATACCAGGGAGAATGAAACCAGGCAGCTATAGCAATGGTACAAGTGGAGAATAAATGGTAGGCATCCTCAGGGAGCCCACACTTGTAGCAGGATCTACTAATGTGAGTAGAGTAAGCTGATCCATTGGCTCTAGTTGGGATTTCTCGCTTGAGGACCCTCCAAATGAAGGTCTTGATCCTAGGTATCATGTTTTTCGATTTCCATATCTATTTTAGTATTGATTTGGTTGCATCATTAACTACGTCAGGTGTTGGAAGACCTGCAAGAGTTAGAGCTTGTAGACAAGTTTTATATGTTGATTTCGAGCTGCATTTCCCATTTGGAGTCAGTTTCCAACACAAAATATCATTTGCATCATCGCTTAGCGGGATGTATTGGACACCCCTGAACAAGTTGGTTGATTCTACACAACAACTTGGAGAGTAGTAAGACAAACATTTTATCGAACCTTGTTCCTTCCCAAAGGGATGTCTAGTTTGTTCGCGTTGAAGAAAGAGAGTATTTCCTTCGTGGATATGTTATCTTCCCACGCCTTTGATTTGAATTTGGGCTATCATCAAATCCAACTCAGTTCCAAGGACTATCTGGATGAAGTTTCCACTCTTGATGTTTCACTTGGATGCATCTTCTTGTCCTTTAGTCTGACCAATATTTTTGACTTGTTGATACAACATATGAGTCCATCTTCTTGGACTATCTCGATAAGTTTGTCATTGAGCCTATCGATGACATCCTTATCTTCTCCATGCTAGACTAGATTCATATGGAACAGTTGGCATTAATGCTGGAAACTCTTGAGAACCTCCTTTGATTTATCTTGAAGTTTGTGTTCTGGATGTTAGAAGTAACCTTCTCCAGTGCATTTGTTGAAATACGTCGTCGTGGATTCGAGTAGAGTTGTCTTTGTTTCCTCGGGAATCGTTTCAAGTCAGATAAGCATGTGTGAACTATTCTTGATATGGTAGTTTCATACCTTCACATCTCGAGAAGATCTCTAAGAACCCTGAGCCACTGACTGATTTGTCATGGAAGATAAGAAGTCCTTAAAACTTTATGTAGGTGCAATTGTATTTTGATAAATGTTTCCCAAAAAGGTTTCGGTTGTATTTTGTTGCAAACAATTCATGTAGGTGCAATTGTCTTTTGATAACTCGCTAATACATGGGGTTCGCAATCTAGCTCATATTTTGGAGCTTGACATTGTAGTCCATGTCTTGAGAATCTAGCAACTTTACCTCTCTGGTAAATGTGCACACTTTCTATTTAGACATGCTGAGACTGGAGTATCTCTCCACCTAATCAAATCTTAATCTTAAACAGATATGATGATTGGTATTTCTCAAGGTTTTGACGTAGTTGTAAACTCGGCAAGGTTGATGTGGTGGTTGACACAATTAGCTAGAAGACCTATTGCCATATTCTCTCGGTTCATCAATAACAACCACTCTTCATGAGGCTTCTTCTATTACTTGATATATGAGTTGTGCTTATGGTTTCCTGTTATCCAATGTCTAACCTTTACTTGATGACTGGTTGAAGGCTTGTTAGTAGTCTCATGTTGGTATCTCTAACATCAAGGAGCACATATAAAGTAGAGTTGCTAAATGTCTCTCGGTCGATCTTCCATACCCTTCTATGTTGGCAAGCGTTTTGTTATGTGAAGTACTCGGAGTCTAAGAAAGAAGTTTTTTTCCTTGTGTTATTAGGAATCTTCGTTGTATATTCATCCTTATAACATCCTAGCGTTTTGGAATAACTTGGTTTCTTGGGAGTTGGATGCATGAGTAGAGCTTACTCATACAAGTGGAGGCTAGCAAAAGACCGGGAGCGACCAACTAAGAGAGCAATAATGGCCATAATCGTGCAGAGCGACAAAACATTACTAATCAAAGCATAAAGTGGTATTACAAGTCAAGGACTAAATGATCATAGAGGCTATGGTGACTTGTTCATAGTCATAACATGGTGTGAGGATGTGCCAAGTCAACCCAAACAAAGCATCAAAGGAGAATACCACAATATTATGCTTTTGTATGCTAAAACAACGCATGATTCCTTCAAGGCACACTAAGCAATCCCAATTGTTTGGAACAAGTCATGCTACAACAATAATCACTAAGCATAAGGTCAAAACAACATCTAGCATGACATGATAAAGTCTAAGTCATAGTCAAAGCAAGCTCCTCTTGTACTATTCAAGCAAGAACTTTCTACTCCTCTCCAACACCAATCAACTTATTTGAAACAACACACCGAGAACAAGGGTCCAAACTACTTTATTTAAGCAAACTAAACGAAAACTAAGACGCTCCAAGAACAACACAACAGTGCATGAAACAATAAAAACGAAGTGTCTAGAAAGACTTGAGATTTTTATTGATGAAGAAGGGGATGCCTTGGGCATCCCCAAGCTTTGACGCTTGTACCTCTTGAATATTTCTTGGGGTGACACGGGGTGGCATCCCCAATCTTGAGATTTTGTCCATTGTCCATCTCATTACATCATTCTCTCTCTACGCCTGAAAATTTTCCTTCATACAAAATTCACACAATCTTCATTAGCAACATTAGTGTATTCAAAAGATAATAGACCTTTGGATTTATCTTTAGAACAACAAAACTTTCACTAAAAACACAAGCTACTATAGCAATTCTCTCAAAAAGCTCAATTTTCCAAAAAGAACTCAAAAAGGAATCAATAAGAAGCAAATGCAAATAATAACAGAAATCTGTCAAAACAGACCAGCAGGTAGAAACCGATTTTTTTGAAGACCTTCTGTTATTCCAATCAAAAAGTGTTGAACTAACAAAAGTAGCTAACATACTGGGGGATTTATTCAGAAAATATTAGCTCAATCCGACTTACAAATATTTTACACGAATTTTTACGGTGGAGCACAAAAATCTGTTTCGGGACAGCAACTCCCCAAATCTTACTTCCCTCTCATTAGAGGTTATTCTTGGCACAAAAAGCAAATAAAAAGGATAAGGAGAGGTTATTACAGAGGTAATAACTTCCAAGACTCAATAAAACTTTTGGGTTATTTCCAATAAGTACTTTTCTTTAACGCCTTTAAGTTAGGCATGATAGTTTGAGAAGATGCTCACATAAGAAATATGAATTGAATTAAAAGAGAGCATCAAGAAGCAAATTCAAAACACATTTAAGTCTAACCCACTTCCTATGCATAAGAATCTTGTATGCAAATAAACTCACAAAGAACAAAGTGACAGGCATAGGAAGATAAAACAAGAGTAACTTCAAAACTTTTAGCACATAGAGAAGTGTTTTGGTACCATGAAAACTTCTACAGCCATATTTTACTCTCTCATAATAATTTTCAGTAGCCTCATGAATAAACTCAACAATATAACTATCACATAAAGCATGCTTTTCATGATCTACAAACACATAATTTCTATCAAGCTCAAAAATAGTGGGATTAAAACCTTCAATCCCACTTTTAACAATTTTATAATATGGTGACTGATCATTCAATATAGGACCATCATCTAGAGCTTTATCATAAACATTTTTTAAGCAAAAATCTTTAGTACGATGCATTTTTAAATTAGGCACAAATATAGGATTATCATAGATAACAGGAGCATAACTGTTATCACAAGTTTTACCCATAGTAGATGTTTCAAAAGAATCCACAGGAACATAACATTCATCTTCCTTTAAGCATGGGGGACAATCAAATAATGTAAGGGATAAAGAGTTACTCTCATTAGAAGGTAGGCATGGGTAGATCCATTCTTCCTCCTCTTGACCATCACTCTCCTCCTCTTTTTCATCTAATGAGCTTTCAAGTTCAGCAATTTTGTCTTCCATAGGCTCCTGCAGGGCATTAGTCTCTTCCATTTGTGGAAAGCACCTATTAAAATATTCAAGAATATAGTCATTTTCTTCCTTGTAATTATCAAAGCAAAATTTAAGTATCTCATAAACCTCATATTCATAAGGTTCATCATCAGTATTTTCAAGTAAACTGGCAAGTTCAAATGCACCCTTGAAGGCAATAAATTCTTTAATTTGTTCCACATCATAAAAGTCATAATTTCCTTTAACATAAGAAGATATGGTAACATTATCATTATACTCACATTGAAAAGGTAGGTGTTTATACCTCTTACAACAACAAGATTTATCAAAGCAATAAGTAACATTATAAGTAGAGCACACCTCTCTAGCAATAATATTCAATTTATCAATTTGTTCCCATATGTGTTTCCCTTTTAGTGACAAATGGTGTTCCTTATAATAAATTTTTGTTCTTCTGTTAACCCACCATGCCAATAAGAACTAGTTTCAAAGAAACCTTCCATTGATAGAAATCATGACCAAGCAAGGCAATAACAGGCCAGCAACTAGAGCGGGAACTAATTTTTTTGTGTTTTTTATAAGAGAAAGCAAACCAAACTAAACTATTTTTTTGGAGTTTTTGATAAAAAGAGGCAAACAAAACCAAGCAAAAAAAACTAAGCAAAACAAAAACAAAGTAAAGAGAAAGGTTGTGAAGGACTCCCCTTGTGAAGACGTCCTTAGCCTCCCTGCCAATGGCGCCAGAAAAAGCCTTGATGAGTGCGTGAACACTTCGTTGGGAGACCCCAAGCGGAAGGTATGATGAGCACAACAGAAAGTTTTCCCTCAGTATGAAACCAAGGTTATCGAACCAGTAGAGGAAGAAAACGACTCAACGGTGTTTCTAGCAACTGGAATCCTGCACAACACAAACTCAAGACTTTGCCCCAAAGAATAGTGAGGTTGTCAATCTCACCGGTTTGCTGAAAACAAAGGATTAACTGTATGGTGTGGAAGGTAATAGTGGTTTGCAGAAAGTAAACTGTAATAGTGGAAGATGTATCAATAGTAAAGATTGGACCGGGGTCCATATTTCACTAGAGGTGTTCTCCTTAAGATAAACAAACATGGCATGCTGGGTAAGCAAATTACAGCGGGGCAATTGACAGGACTGAGCAAGGCATAACAATGCAATACTAGACATTCATGATCCTATGAGATTCGATTGGGAAATACAACAAGATACATAGACCGCCATCCAACTTCATCTATGACTAGTAATCCACCTTTAGGTTATCATCCGAACCCCCTACAGTATTAAGTTGCAAGCAACGGATAACTACTTTAAGCAAAGTGTGTAAGGTAAAAAAATCCACTTGTTGCATGAACAAGAGACCGTTGTTTTCTCCCTAGTGGCAACAACACATCTACAACCTTAGAGATTTCTGTTACTTCCCTTAGATTAAATAGAGGCATGAACCCACTATCGAGCATAAATACCCCCTCTTGGAGTCACTAGCATCTACTTGGCCAAGATAGCTACTAGAAACGGAGAGCATGCAAGATCACAAATAACACAGACATGATAGAATCAATAAGACAAAACCATTAATCAATCTGACATAGTAATATCAATATCCATTGAATCCCCATAAACACAACATGCATGATTACAAATAGATGATCTTGATCATGAACAGAGCTCACAAGATCTAAACATGGTAGCACAAAGGAGGAGATACAACCATCTAGCTACTACATGGACCCGTAGTCCAAGGTGGAACTACTTACACTTCCATGCTTGTTTTCTATCTACTTTATTTTGCTTTGTCTACACTTTGAGGTGTTTTTATATGTTTTCTGGAACTAACCTATTAACAAGTTGCCATAGTGTCAGTTGCCTGTTTTCTTCTGTTTTTGGTTCTAGAAAGGCAGAAAATCAATATTCTCGGAATTGGACGGGACAAAAGCCAAAGTCAATATTTTACCGTGGGCAACACGAAGCAAGAATACGAGACGGAGAGGATCACCAGGGGGACACACCC
Source organism: Avena sativa (assembly GCA_916181665.1). NCBI lineage: Eukaryota > Viridiplantae > Streptophyta > Magnoliopsida > Poales > Poaceae > Avena > Avena sativa. Next base: position 415,242,663 of record OV702297.1, read on the forward strand.
CCTGGCCGCGCGGGTGGTCCCACCTCGCACCTGGGGGGTGCAGCCACCCTGGTGGCCCCTCTGCCTCGCCTCTTCGCCTATAAAGTCCCCCCGATGCAGAAACCCTAGGCACCCGATCAAAACTCCACGAAACTGTCTATAGCCGCCGCCACCATTGTCCCTAGATCGGGGGGATCTAAAGCTCTTCCCGGCACCCTGCTGGAGGGGAGATCATCCCAAAGGCCTTCTTCTTCATCATGCCAGCCTCCGGTATGAAGCGTGAGTAGTTCCACCTTGGACTACGAGTCCATGTAGTAGCTAGATGGTTGTATCTCCTCCTTGTGCTTTCATGTATAGATATTGTGAGCTCCGTTCATGATCAAGATCTAATCTATCATGTTGTGTTTGCGGGGATCCGATGGATATTGAGAATACTATGTCAGATTCATTAATGGTTTTGCCTATTTGATTCTATCATGTATGTGTTGTTTGTGATCTTTCATGCTCTCCATTGTTAGTAGCTATCTTGGCCAAGTAGTTGCTAGTGATTCCAAGAGGGGGTATTTATGCTCGATAGTGGGTTCATGCCTCTACTTAATCAAGGGAAGTGACAGAAATCTCTACAGTTGTAGATGTGTTGTTGCCACTAGAGAGAAAATAGCGGTCTCTTGTTCATGGAACAAGTGGATTGTTTACCTTACAACTTTGCTTAAAGCAGTTGTCTGTTGCTTGCAACTTAATACTGGAGGGGGGTCGGATGATAACCTGAAGGTGGACTTCTAGTCATAGATGCAGTTGGATGGCGGTCTATGTATATTGTTGTATTGCCCAATCGAATCTCATAGGATCTTTTTGTCTAGTATTGCATTGTTATGCCTTGATCAGTCCTGTCAATTGCCCTGCTGTAATTTTTTTATCCAACATGTCATGTTTGTTTATCTAAGGAGAACACCTCTAGTGAACTATGGACCCCGGTCCAATCTTTACCATTGATACATCTTCCCCTGTTACTGTTTACTTGTTGCAAACCATCATCACCTTCCACACCATACAGTTAATCCTTTGTTATAGCAACCAGTGAGATTGACAACCTCACTGTTCGTTGGGGCAAAGTCTTGAGTTTGTGTTGTGTAGGTTTCCACGTTGCTTGCAACACCTTTGAGACATTTCCTTCCTCCTACTGGTTCGATAACCTTGGTTTCTTACTGAGGGAAGACTTGCTGCTGTCCTGCTTCACACCTTGCTCTTGGGGTTTCCCGACGAAGTGCTCCACGTCAACAAGGAGTCATCATTCCCCATGGTAAAATATTGACTTTGACTTTTGTCCCGTACAATTCCGAGAATATTAATTTTCTGCCTTTTTGGAACAAAAACAAAAGAAAACAGGCAAATGGCACTGTGGCATCTTGTTAATAGGTTAGTACCAGAAAACATATAAAAACACCTCAAAGTGTAGACAAAGCAAATCAAAGTAGATACTAAACAAGCACGGAACATCAAAAATTATAGATACGTTTCCGACGTATCACTTACAAATAAAAAAAAGTAATTCTTTATTGAATAGTCATATATATATTACATTGTTTCTACAAATGAATAAAAGAAGATTACGAAATAATAAAAGAAAACCCTAAACTTCTTTTCCTAAACTAATTCATGTATCCTCATATCCTTGTTCTTTCTTGTAATCTTTTGTACCTGTAAACAAATAAAGAAAACAAATGAATGAATGGTTAAGGTTAGTAGTATTGCTCTTAGTTAAAACAGTGAAATGCACAGTTTAGTTACATCAGTGAGCATGGACAAAAAGGGGTAAATTTCACCAAATGAAGAATTTGTTCTTAGTATTAGGAATGCCTCAGTACAACATCGTAAGCTTTGTGGGGGCAAGTTTCACCATAAAAGTGGAAGTAAGAAGGTAAAACAAGATAATTTACTTGATCTGATCCACATATCACAGAAAGCAAGCACACAGCTTACACATACATGCATATATGTGTGTTGTCAATACAGAGAGAGAGAGAAGTACAATGCAGTAACAAAGAGTTCTCTCTGCTAAACATTCTTCACCATGGAGGAACAACAATAACAAACATCACATCACCACATATAATCACCAAATCCACCACTGAATCAACTCTGAGACCAAGCAACCATTGCATCATCCATGGTCACTTAGGAGGGGGGAGGACTGGGTGTTGGACAAGTCCAAGCCAGGAGATAGAGCAAGCAAGGCAGGGCCTAACTTGGAGTTAGAGGAGGAAGACAAGGTAAAGCATCTCACAGGAAGGAGTTGGACAAGATCTCCATCAGAAGCAAAAGAATCAAAACCACCACAACAACAACAACACAGGTTGTTACATCCTCAGTCATGCATCATACTTGTTTCATCAAAGATTAAGAGTATGACCTATGGATTTGATGATATCCTTAGTGTTACACCCAAATGAGGTGTAAACTCATCACAGGATGATAAATAGCCACTAGTAGAATATGTTCTTTATAGATGAGCCAAATAAGATCTCAACATTTGCATCTTTGATCTAATACAGTAAAAATCAAGGCAACAACAAGATATAGTGGAGGTTACCACTGTGTACCATCCACTTGGAGATTTCACAATGGCATCCATCTAATCAAAGCCATATTTATATTCAGGCAACTTAGGTAATCATCTTCCTAAAACACTAGGAATCATTCATGCTTAAGAACCTATCTTAAGATATAAACGTTAGGGTATTTTGATAATAAGCATCACCCTAGAAAGGATTAAATCCTTACTGGTACATCTACAAAACCATTTCCAAACCTTTCCATCTATTCATAGACATAATTACTAAATTCCTCATTCACAAATCAAGTTACATATCTAAATATGTGATGCTAATATCTCACTGCCCACTAGATAGCATCACTGTTGTTGATGAATACATATACAAAGTTGTGATGTTTCCACTAGAACATCATCTAGGTAGTAAATACACCAAGCATGAATACCATGGTAGCATCAGCATCAACCAAGTAATCATAGTATAGGACAATCAACCTAAAATCCTTGAGATCACAACAAGTGACAACATATGGTAGGTGAGGCCAGAGATCAAGTAACAGGGAAACACATACATCAGTACTAAGCAATCACTAATGTAGAAGCCATCTAAGCATCATGAGAGTACTGGTAGAGGCAGAGAGAATCCCTAACATAGAAATCCCTAATTAGGGTTACAAACCACAGTACTGTGAGAGATACTGGGAGAGGCATACAGAAGGAGGGAGAAGAAGGACTTACATGATGAGATCCTCGCTCAACAAGAAGGGGAAGCAGACGTGGCGACAACGAGGGCATGGCGGCACGAGGAGCACCGACGGAACTGCAACTCGTGCCGAGCCTTAATTGAGGCAATCATCAAAGTTGAAGATGGTAGAACACCACCAAGCCACCACCAGAACACCACCAAGCTAGGGCAGCGCGCTGAGGCCGGGGTGGCCGATACCCTTGGTTCTAGTAAGGTGTTCATGCGGCCAGAGGAAGACGAAGACAACATATCGGCTTGGACTAGTCAACACGGCGTTGAGCACTGGGTTAGCAAATGCGACAGCGACGGCCAATTAAGGGGGGCGGAGCCAGCCGAAATAGGAGGGCGACGGCAGCGCAATCTCGCTAGAGGAAGTATAGGATCGAGAGGGGAGAGCGAGTGAGGGACATGGGTCAGTTTGACCGACCCAGTGGATGCCTTAGGGTTATCTCGAGTCGTGGGCTTGGCCGGCCCGTGGGTCATGACCAGATTTAAAGTTTTAATAAAAATCAAAGAAATAGCAAATTACCAAAATTCCTTGAAAGTAATTAGGCTATAGAAAAATAAATGAAAATCCTAAAAATACATGTGATACCATTAAATGTTCACCTAAATATAATCTACCTAATAAATATATTAACTCGTATTTTGAAATGGTAAAACTTAAATTGAATATTTAAAGGCAATCAATTCTTTGAAGAGTTTTATAAAATTAAGGATAATACTTATAAATAAATAAAATTCATTATTAAGATCTTAAATAAATTATTTATGTCGGAAAAATACTAAGTATTCGATTTCAAAAGGTTTTAGGATTTGTGAATTAATAGTCTTTTATTTATCTATTATTTCAAACAAAATATTTGTTTTTCCATGTATGAATTCTTAAAAATTATCCTCTAAGTTTAATTGAATAAATAAAACACTTAAGAAGGGTTTGGAATTAAAATAAAGTATTACATGACCTTACTATGCATAATTTACTATTGTCCTTACCGAGCAATAATGGTGTTTTGTAGAAACACGAGCTCACGATCAAGTGGAAGCAACGGACTTCACTACCTTGCAGTCACAAGGCAAGTTCATCACTTGCTCATGTCGTTTGATGTGTTTTTCAAAGTATTTGCGAATTGTTGTGTTATCACCTATGTTCAAAAATGAGTAAGAAAAGAATATTTTCACAATAATATGAAATATTAATTATCATCCTAAGTGGTGGTAAGCTATTATAGCTAGCAATGGAATCTAGGGTTTGATGTGAAGTGGAGACTATCAAATAGGGATTAATAACTCATGACATCGATGATTATAGTGCCATATAATACGCTTTAACCATGGGATCTGGAATGGGACAAAGAAGTCAGCTTGATCTTCTTCCTTTCGTATGTCAATGGACGACCATATCATGACGATGGGATTCCTTGCGAGGACTCAGTACATGAGTGGGACCCCTCAGTGCCTCGCGATATTGGTGTCTGGATTATCTGTGAGGGGATGTCGGAGGTAGGTTTGCCATTTTAGTGGGGGCTAACTGAAGGCAATATGCCCGAGAAGCAATAATAAAGTTGTTATTATCATATTCCAAGTATATGATAGATGTTTATGTAGGGTTTCGTAGCATGGAAAACAAAAAAATTCTACCGCATACAAACAAACAAGCCAAGATCTATCTACTAGATTCTAGCAACGAGTCGATGGAATAACTCACCCTCGAAGATTCCAAAGTGTTTAACGAGAGCGGATTCTCGTGGGTGATGTAGTCGTACTCTTCCCGATCTCAAGATCGCGTAGACGATCCTTCCGGCGCTGCGTTCCGGCAGCGCTCCCGCAGTCGGTCACACGTTCGGTACTCGACGAAGACCTTCCTCTCCCTTGTTCCAGTAGGCAGCGGAGGTTGTAGCACTCTCCTCGCGATTCCGGCAGCACAACGGCGTGGTACCGGAGGTAGAGGGGAGATCTCGCAGGGCTTCGCCTTGAGCCGGAGCGAGTATGGTGGAGTATGAGAGAGTCCCTCGGTGATCTAGGGTTTAGACACGTCGAGGAGGTGGCTAGGCCGGCGGCTAGGGTTTCACCTAGGCGGCGGCGAGTGCCCTAGGGCCGGCGGCGGCTATGGAGGCGGCGGTGGCTTGGGGCTAGGGTTTAGAGGTGTAGGAACTTGTGTCTAGGAGGGGAGCCCTGCCCCTCCTTATATAGGTGGAGGGGGCCAGCCAAGGGGAGGGGAGTCCCTCCCCAACTCGGCTTGGTGGTGCGCCGGCGGTGGGAGGAGGAACTCCTCCCCCAAGTCGGTTTCCACCTCCCTCTCCACTTCCCAAAAATAGTCGTTTGACTTTCAAACTTGGCGTTTGACTTTTCAAACTAGGATTTGATTAATCCCTTTATTTTGTTCAGCGATGACACCGAGTACATAATGCAATCATACCAACTTGATATAACACATTCATGTACCCTTCCCCTCCGGAGTGCCAGACATTCCGGAACCTTCTAGAACATTCCCGATGAAAACACCGGAACCATTCCCCAACTCCGAAACGGGACTTTCCTTATATGAATCTTATTCTCCGGACCATTCCGGATCTCCTCGTGATATCCCGGATCCCATCCGAGACTCCGAACAACATTCGGTCTCTTTCTCATCATTCCATAACTACTCAAACAACGTCGAATCCTTAAGTGTGTCTCCCTACGGTTCGTGAATTATGCGGACATGATCGAGACACTTCTCCGAACAATAACCAATAGAGGAATCTGGAAATTCATATGGCTCCCACATATTTCTACGATTACTTTGCGATCGAATGAACCACTTACATACGATACCAATTTCCCTTTGTCTCACGATAGTTTACTTATCCGAGGTTATGATCGTCGGTATCTCTGCATACCTAGTTCAACCTCGTTACCGATAAGTACTCTTTTCTCGTTCCCGTGATATGTGATCCCTTGTGAGCTAGTCACATGCTTGCAAGCTAATTGGATGACATTTCACCCAGAGGGCCCAGAGTATATCTATCCGTCATATGGATGGACAAATCCCACTCTTGATCCATGTGTTTCAACCAATACTTTCCGAACACTCAATGCCACCTTTATAGACACCCAGTTACGGTGTGGTGTTTGATGTCATCAAAGCATCCATCCGGTAAAGGTGATATGCATGATCTCATGGTCGAAGGAATTAGGTTATGTATCAGAAAGCATATAGCAATTGAACTATTAAAATGACTTGATCTTTATGCTACGCTTATCTATAGGAGTATGTCCATCATATCATTCTCCTAATGATATGATCTTGTTGTTAATAACATCTCAATGTTCATGACAGGGAAACCACAATCATTCATTAACCAACAAGCTAGTGATGTATAGAGGCTTTACTAGGGACTTCAAATTAAGTTTACAAATCACACAAGTATTAATGTTTCCTTGTTAATACTATTATAGCATGAATGTAAACATTTATCATAAACACAAAGATATAATAATAACCACATTTATTATTGCCTCTAGGGCATATCTCCAACAGTCTCCCACTTGCACTAGAGTCATCTAATCTAGATTACATGGTAATATACCGAACACCCATGGCAGTTTGGTGTTGGTCATGTTTTGCCCTCGGGAGAGGTTTAGTCAACGGATCCGCCACATTCAGATCTGTGTGTACTTTGCAAATCTTTATGTCCCCATCTTGGATATGTTCTCGAATAGCGTGAAAACGTAGCTTGATATGCTTCAGCTTCTTGTGTGACCTTGGTTCTTGCGCATTGGCTATGGCACCCATGTTATCACAGTAGATAGACATTGGGTCCAGCGCACTAAGAGTTCTGGCAACGTCTTGTTCATGTTTTGCATGTTGTAGTTCATCACAAAGTTCTTGTAACTTGGTGGTAGTGATTGGAGGATGCGGTAAATCCCCAAAGCATTAGGAATCACTATACCCAAGCTTTGAAGTTTGTTCGCGTGCCCAGACATCTTAAGCACATGCTCACTGACGGAGCTGCCCTCTTCCATCTTGCAGTTAAAGAACTTTTCAGAAGCCTCATAGCTTTCAATTGCCGCATGAGTCTCAAAGATCAATTTGAGGTCCTCGACAATATCATATGGGTCTGAATTCTCAAACCTTTTCTGAAGCTCCGATTCTAAACCATACAAGATAGCACACTGAACTGTGGAGTACTGAGTCTTCTGAGTGAGGTAAACATTCTTTACTTCATCGGCAACATCAGCTGCAGGTGGGTCACCCAGCGGTGCATCCAGCACATAGGTCAAATTACCAGCTGTGAGGACAATCCTCAAATTGCGGAACCAATCCGCGAAGTTGATTCCATTGTTTTTCAACTTTTCTTTCTCTAGGAACGCATTAAAATTGATGGTAGGGGCTGCCATTGATCTACAACATATTTGCAATAGTTTAGACTAAGTTTATGACAAATTGAGTTCAAATTAATAATAAAATTAATCTAGGTGAACTCCCACTCAAAACAATATCCCTCACATTGTTTTAGTGATCACACGAACCAAATCCACCACATCAACATCGATCATCACGAGAGCTGATATAGTTTCATTGGCGAACAATCGACATGTTCATCATATCTACTATATGATTCATGCTTTACCTTTCGGTGATCTATGTTCCGAGACCATGTCTGTACATGCTAGGCTCGTCAAGATCAAACTTTAGTTTCCGCATGAGCAAATCTGGCTTGCTCACGTTGTATGCACTTGCAGAATCTAACACACCCGATCATCACGTGGTGCTTCGAAACAACAAGCTTTAGCAACGGTGCTAACTAAGGGTGAACACTTTATGACTTGAAATTCATGTGCATGAGGGATCATCTTATAATGCTACCGTCGTCTACTAAGCAATACAAGATGCATAAAGGATTAACATCACATGCAATTCATAATATGTGATATGATATGGCCTTTCTTCTTTGTGCTTCCGATCTCCATCTCCAAGCACGAACATGATCTCCATCATCACCGGCATTGCATCAAGGTCAATGACGCTTCTCCATGGTTGTCGTCCACCGGCTTCAACTATTACAACTACTTTGAATAGACATGCGGGTCTTAACATAAATTAAAGACAACCATATGGCTCCTGCCGGTTGCCAACTTACAATAAGGAACATTACATACATCAAATATAATCACAATCATGGCCATATCACATCACAGCACACCCCTGCAAAACAAAGTTAGACGCCTCTACTTTATTTGCATGTTTTACGTGGTTTGGGGCTTTCAATAAGTGTTCATCTCTTGAAGTCTGGGTTCTTGTTCCGTCTGTTGGAAATCTTTATCCCTTAGAAGTTTAAATCCTTCATCCTTAGAGGTTTTAAATTGTTCTGTAATTCCCTAGTCTCAAATGAAGATCAGCTAAGCGTTAAATTCAAACCTTCTCATTTTGGTTCCTCCTTTACCTTGACATGTTTCGTGTTTGTTAGATCAAGAGATGTTTGTGAAACATCTACCCATTAGTTAACCATGAGATACCCAGTATGTTATTCTGTGTCTTTCCTTACTGTGAGAAGCAACCTCGGAGGTATGAAGCGTTTCATTCATTCAATCATGGTGGCATGGATCAACCTCTTCGAGAAGACCGTCAAAGTTTAGTGCAACAATGTTCCTTTCTCCCTTCCTACCCTAGGAATCTCGAGATGAGATTCTTTTAAGGGGGATAGATCTATAAAAAACCTAGTTTAATTAAATCTTAATTAGGGTTTGTTTGTGCATCATATGCATAGCATGCATTCTTTTAAGAATTTCAAAAGTGTTGCATTTAAAATGAAGAGGAAAAAAAACTAAATTCTTATTATCCCTATCTAAGTAAATTCTTTTCCAATCGTTTTGTATTTTTAAAATTACAAAATTGTGGAGCCCAAATAGTAGAGGCCCCCCAAGTGTTTCAAAATGTCTACAAACCCTCTGGTATTTTTAAAATATCCAAAATAGTGTTGAATTTTAAATTACAACGAGAAAAAGGAAAAAATAAAATGGAGAAAAGGGCTTTCAAAGAAAAATTGTTTCTAAACCCTAACATGGGCCACAACCTAACTTTATCTCTCCTCTCTATCGCTCGCGCGCAGGACACTCCCCTTCGTCGTCTTCCTCAATGAGGAGAGGAGCTGCATGTCGCGCCACCGGCCGTCGATCCTGTTGCGATTATCGCTGCTGCCCGCTACTCCTGGAGAGGAGGATAAGAACCGCGTCATCTCCCTCGTCCTCATCCTGGTACTCTTTCCCTCTCATGTGCTCTCTCTAGCATGCACCTCACCAAAACCCTAGCCCACAGTCATCGTTCGTCCCTGCTGCTAGACGCCACCATGAGCTCCGTGGAGTAGCCCAGGAGATTTGCCTCATAGTCCTCACTCAATATGCACCGCACGCCTCCAATCAACATCGACGAACCCTCCATCTCCGACTCTGGCTGCCATCGTCGTTGATTCCGGCCACCCCAAGCTCCAATGTCAAGTTATCCGTGTTACTGGTGATCTCCAGATGCTCTAGCCATGCTCCATTTTCTTGCTCGCTCTTTGTACTTGCCACTCTCCGTTGTGCTGCAAGCTTTGCCGCCGTGCGCTGCCATACCCCGTGCTCCGATGACCAGCTAGTAGTGGGACCGCCACCCTTAAGTCTGCCTATCTACTCTCGTTCAAACACGCCCCTCTGCGCAACCCAGCGAGCCCCCTAGTGTCGTCTCTATAGTCATACAACGTGTGCTCTAATGATCTGATGTGGCCTCTAATGTGGCGCCGAGATGGCATCGCGTCAACGCTGACCTAGCGTTGCCAGCGTGGCCCCACTGGTCAGTGTCTAGGATTAGCCCTGCCCCATTGTAAACAGTTTTAAATGCACGTGATGACTTTAGAATGACGCAGTAAACCCTTTTAGTTAGTTTAATAATTTCAGATGTTGATTAAATCTTGTAATATTCATAATTGATTCATATTAAGTCAGAAAATATGAATAATATATCAAAAAAATCAGAAAAAAAGATCTACATAATTAGCATCATAATCATGCATTTTTAAACAAGTTCAATTAAGAAGTTTGTTAGAAGAACAATAAGAACCCCGCAGGTGCATCTGGGGTTCTTCTGGAAATGCCATCTTTAGGGCATTTTGACCCCATTTAAACTGATGATCATGTTTAGGGTTTCATTTCAATACACTTTAACTTGTCATATGATCATTCTTTACTGAGCATTGTATCAAATCCATGTGTTGATTGTTTCCTTTCTTTCCGGTGTTTCTTCTTCTTCCCAATAGAATTTGAGAATGAGTTCATTATCGATGTCAGAGATCAACACCATCAAAGATCAAGGATCAATACTTGGTCATCCATACTCAAGTCAATTAAAAGGTTTTTGAAGATCTGTTTTTGGTATTAAAAAACTAGGCAATCATATCCCCACCATTATATAATCCTATGATTTCAAGTATTTCAGTTCTTGCCATGTTGTATGTGATTCCAAAGTCTTTTATCGATAGATAGAGTTGTGTTTCCCCTTTGTAGCCCAAATATCCTGAGCCACTACTCCTAGCATAACTAGGGTTTGGTTTTGTGAGCGTTGCTAGAGTTTTTTATTTGTTTTGCTTAGCCATGCTTAGTTGTTCTACTAATTCACCTAGTTGATGAATCAGATCTTTTGATGAACCTAGTTTGACAGTATGACATGGTATGATCGGTGATGTGAGGCCATGAGGGTTATGGGGTTCGCCGTTTCATACTTGCTACCCTTAGGACCCGAGTTCTTTCCTTTAGAACCAAGACCGAGTGTGCAAATACATAGGGGTTTATGGGGACCCCCTTTACCCCAACTTGCCTAGTCTGATCCATGAGTTCGTAGTTTGATATTTATTCGGCACCCACATGGAAAAGGTTTTGGAAAATGGTGCAAGCATATAATACGTGGCCGGGTGAAGGGTGCACGGCAATGAAAGTGGATCCCGATACACAGAGTCGAGGACCGCCTGGGAGTATGGCCAACTACCGCAGCCGGGAGCCCTTCTAGGTGACTCATTAATTAGGAAAAAGTAAGAGAGAGGTTTTGGTCGACCACCCTTTGTCGGTCTTCCAAGGAAGAGGGCTAATTAGTGTGGCATTAAGAGTCAGTTGGCATGTGTGGGTAAATTTGTACACCCCTCTAGGATTTTTTTTTGAAAAGCCATGTCCACGGTTATGGACGACTTGGTGACCACATTCAACGATCATAGAGAAGAATAACCTAATCATAAAACTTGGCAAGTAAAGTATGCTTAAGATTGCTTCCTCGGGGATCGAGGGGGTGATCCGAGTTGGTAGATTAAGATGATAAAGATTTGGTGGATATCAAAAGATGATCAAAGCTAGATATATCGCTTTCTTATCCCTTTTTAAATGATCTGACTAGTCAAGATTATACTCCTTCCTCTTGTTTTACAAACAAACATCTTTATATAAAAAATCTCCACCAACCATAAGTCTTGTGGAGTACACCCTGTACTTATCCTTGCTTTGTTGATACCTTTGTAGCAGAGTAACTACCCCGTGAAGATGAGTTCAGTACGACATCGACGAGTAGCTTGGGGTTCCCAGGTGGTAGTCTGAGATCTATGGAATGGGAGGTCACCGTTATGCTTCAAGCCTGTTAGTCCATTTGTTAAGTTTTCTATATCTAATAGAATAATTTTCCTTCCATTATTTGATGTTTATGGTCAGTGACCTCTGCTTGTAATATTTTAGTTCTTCGCTCAGTTATGAGATTGCTGTAATAATTTTTGTGTCGTATGGTCATTGTTGTGTTACCGATTATCTCATTGTAAACTCTGAATCTCTGGTTAGGCTTATATCATACTAAGGTCTAGGATTTGTCTAACCCTGATCCCGAGGGTGTCACAGGCATGCTCCGATCTGGCCGATGCACAGTGAGGTCCTCCCGTTGCGGTGGTGTGTAGGATCGATGGGATGGCTAGGCAGTGGTGTGTGTGTGGGTGTGGCGCTATCATGGAGTGAGACAACGATGGAGAGAGAAGGACGAGAGAGAATGAGTGGAGGCTTATATCCTCGAGGGATGGATCCACCATAGGTAGGGTTGAAGACGGTAAGCAAACTTTCGGTCCGTTTCTGAAGAAAAAGGAAATAGGGAGGTAAAAAGGAAACAGAAACATCATTTTGTGGAAAACAAACAGAAACGGAATATTTTAAACGGAAAAGGAAACTAGGGAGCCATTTTTGGAGGAAGTAGAAACAGTAAGGAAATATCGGATAAATAAATACGGAAACTTTTTGAAAATATAACCAGCCAGGCCATGTACAAAATAGTACTTTGCATAAGTGATTTCATTTCCTTGTCGGGCCATAGAATATATACATGATCTATGTAATACACGCAACTGACCCACTCTACATACTAATCAAGTTAGTGTTTTAGCATTTATGTGAAACTATTTTGTGAACTTATGTACTTGTCCAAGTGTTAAATTATGTGTGTTACTTTATGTTCAATTGATGCTTGTCGAAGTTGTGAACTATCCTTTGTCTATTATATGTTTATTTTTGTGTACAAAACCATGATATTATATCACTATTATATTGCAAAAAATGTCCATTTTTGTATCATATATGTCCTGTATCCGCTTCATGTTCGTTTTCGATAATTTTTTATTTCCTGTTTGTTTTTGAAGTTTTCTGTTTTATTTTCGATTCCGGTGTCGCATGAGGACACAAAAACGACATCACATGTTTCCATCTGTTTCTGTTTCGTTTTCAACCCTAAACATAGGTAAAATGTTGTAAGGGTCCCAACCTTTAAATAAGGTAGAGTCCCCTGTGTTTACAATGCTAGTCCCTGGATCAATAGCTAGCATCCACAGCTGAGATGTAATATCAAGAAACAAAGGTCATAATACAAATTTATAACCAGGAATAACATAATTTTATTACATCTTACATAGCTCATTTGGCTATCACATTACATTGCAGCAGAATATCTATAAGCATGGGGTCCTTCATCTTCAAAGTGCCACAGGCAGACATGTTGGTTGTAGACTTTGTAATCCTAATCAACACACTTCACTAAATCAATCAAACCTGCAACATAACAAGTTACAGCCACAAGGGTCAATACATTTGAATTGTATTGGCAAGTGATACTATGGTAGTGTAGTGGAGTCTATCATCTATATGCATTTGGCTAAGTGGAGTTGAGGCTTGCATTGCTCAAAATAGATTTTTCCTTAACATTTGAAAACACTAAGTTTTTGTTTTGACAAAATCTTTTCCCAGACATCCCTCAATCAAAGATTGAAGATTCTATAACCCTTTGTTCAACCACAAGTTTTTAACTTAGAAATTTGAATGATGAGATTCTTGATTGCTTCCATGTCTTGATGCTCAAATTGTCCTTTACCAGGGACATGGCTAAGTACTTAGATTTTACACTCTGCAGAGGTGGTGCACTTTCCCCACAAGACTTGGTTTCCCAAGACAAGATCTTTCAGAAGCCTTCCCTTAGACCAAAATGGACGCGCTCCAACCTATCAAACTCTACCACCAACTGTCCATATGGCTAAGATCTTGCAACCTATATGATCCAGGCAGAGCCCATAATGCCAAGTGGCTGCACTTGAAGCTTCTCAACATTTGACATCTCCAATCTCTTTGTTCCTGGGTGGCCATCCACAAGTGAGATACACAAGGTCAACCATAAACATGGGCCTTGTGAACCACTCAACCAAAAACCACCATTCAAGACCCATTCCACCCAGGTGATTCATTAACTTAGTTATTTTATTAAACAAAAACACAAGTCCTCAGACTTAGAAATTTTTCCGTAGTATGAATGTATAATCCACCCTTGTTTTCTATTAGCTAAGCTAAGCTTGATAGTAGTAGGAATCTTAACTTAGGAAAATTCTAGTAAGGTTTCATCTACTAGGTTTTCCTATAGCAAGGTTTATACTTAGCAAAATTCCATGCAAGTTTTACTTAGAAAAATCACTAATGCATAGTGAAAGTAATGGGACAAAAAGTATGAAGCATCACTTGCCTTTTTTGGTAGAGTATAAGTTCACTCCTTGTCCTTGCAATAATCACACTCTTCAAGTCACTACAAATCAATCAAGCAAGGCACAATCTCAATCTACCAATCAAGCAAAACATCACATAAAATGATAAAGTCTAAGAAATGCATGCAAGCATGCCAAGCTTTGTTTTATTTGAAAAAGTGGTTCCTAATGGGTCATAAACATTTGAAAACACCTAATGGTCATTTTGTATAGTGGCAAAGTCATTTGCAAAAGATTTCACTTCATAAACCATTTTCAAAACAAGGTATCATTTTATGTGGTGTAAAAATGTTTTTACTAAGGCATTAATATATAGGGTTCACCAAATATGTTTTCAAACCATAAAACTTGGTGTTTGGGGTCAGAGAGTTTAAAACAACACATTTCCCAAAGGTTTCCTTCCAAAACCATTTTTAATAAATAAACTATATTTTTATTTGACTAGAAATGGTTTTAAATCAAAGAATCATTCTTTTGCATCACCAAATACATTTTTGAATCCACAAAGTTTTTCCTATTGTCATTAGGTTTAAATCAATCCAATTGCCAAAGATTTTATCCCCAAAAACATTTTAGAACATTTTTTATAATCTTAACAAGCATACAAATGTTTCTGCAAAAACAAACATTTTTCCAGAAGCTTTTTACTAAACAAATGGCATGGTTGGCTAGGGCTTGTCTCACTGATTCCATAGATATAAAGTTTGCAATTTTTGGATGTGTGGATCAAAAGTTACAAGAGTTTCAAATCTGCATCTAATTCAGATTCAAAGTTTGTTTTAAATCAAACCAGTGACACGCGTCCTGTTCCTATTCGCAGATACCGTTTCGCCCGGATCACACTCTCTGGTGCATTGGATGAAGTCAGATCGTGTGGCACAGGTTGCGTACCCCTTCGCTTTAAGTGGTTCTATCCTATCCACTAGATCGAGATCGGACGGCTGCTACGAGCTTGACCTAAAACGAGCGGCGCTGCGGCGGTGGCTGGTGGCGGCGACGCGCTGCTGGCGGTGCTACGGCGGCTACAGGAAGCGAGGGAGAGGACGGATAGGCTCACCGGGTTCGGAAGGGTGCAGAGAAGCTCGACGTGGTCGTAAAAGTCCAAGGGGCGCACGGTGATGTCAGGGATTGCTCGCCGGAGTTGCTGCGAGCGGCGGGTGCCTCTGGAGGTTGTCGGGGACGGAGTTGCAGGTCGCGCCGAGGCAAGTGGAAGGAAGCATTAGATGCGTACGAGCATGGGGAGTAAGGGAGTGTCATTGAGAGGGCTCGGGGCGGTCTGGCTTACCAGGGAGATTTCGCCGGAGTAGGTGCGTCGTCGGTGGTGCTCAGATGTTGACGAAGCCGAGCGTATAGAGTGGCCGCGGCCAAGCAGTTGACGCTGGGAGGTACGCCAGGTGATGCAGAACAAGCTCGCGTGAAGAGGGAGTTGAAGGGCGGCGAGGTGTGGCCGGAATTTCCTACGGAGCTCGCCGGAGTCAGAGGTGGTGTGGCTCCGAATTGGAACAGCCCTGAGGCAGAGAGGGTCGGGCGAGAGAGGGGAAAGACAGAGGAGATGCTGGCGTTTAATCAGGCGTGGTCACTGGCGAGTTTAAACCATCCATCAACGCGAATTCAAGGAGATTAAACACGGCAGTAAACGGCGAGGAACGGTCGACGCGGTGGAGACGATGAGATGAGTTGGCAGGTGGGGCTCAGCAGTCAACGAGAGAGAGAGAAGGAACGAGGGTCCACCAGTCATTGGCTCTGCGGGTGGGTCTTTCGGTGGGAAAACGATTCGCTGAGGAATAAGCCGGGTGGGCTCCTGCTGGGCTTAGTGGGCTGCTGGGTTGGGTCGACCAGATTCAATTTTTTTTGTTCTGAATGTCTTTTCTTTTTCTAATTCTATTTTCTGTTTTGAATTTCAAACAACAATTCAAACAACAAAAACAATCCAAACTTCCACCAAACTTTTGCATTGAGTTTGGTTCTGTTTAACAATACAAATCCAAGTCCAAAATAAAATAAAATAATTTTATTCTTTTTAGGATCTATTTAATAATTAAATAAAATAGACCTTAATTATTAATTCAAATAGGTTTTGATTTATTAAATAAAATCTCCATTTGAAAACTAAATATTTTTCAAAACCAATCAGTAGGTTTTATTTGAAAATAAAGAATACTTGGAAAACTTGTTTAAAATAAAATAACATTTTTATTTTAGGGCCCATTAATAATTAAATAAAATGGACCTTAGTTATTAAATCAAATAGGATTTGTTTTATTAAAATCTTTATTTTGCAATCTAAAATAAAACCAAAACACTTCAGTAGGTTTTAATTGAGAATATAAAATACTTAGAAAACTTATTTAAAATAATTTAATAAGTTTTAGTGTTTATTTAAAATGGGAAAAGCCTTTATTTTAAATAAAACTGGATTTTAATAAATCCTCATTATTTTGTTTTAATAAACCTTTACTCTTTTAATCAAAGCAAAACCTTTTGTTTCAAAATATTGGCCAAGGTTTAATTTGGCTCTATAAAATAATCTTCATTTATAAATCCACCTTTTCTTTTGAAAACCAAATCTTTTATTAAAAGATCCAAAAATAGTAATTTTAATATTTTTAAGTTGATTGTTTATTTATCTTTTTAAATTCCTTTAGAATTTTATTTGATCCAAATAGGTTTTGAAAGTTTCCAATTGGAACCAAAAAGTTTCTTCTCACCCTGAAAATCAACAAAGTTTTATTTTATTCAATTATTTTTCACATAACAAGATTTGGAAAATCTTGGGATGTGACAAATGTGTACAAACGTACACCCAAATTTTTTGCAAGAACATTTATATATACTCCCTCTGTCAATAATTACCCTGCATTCTAGGTTTAGTCAAAGACAAACTTTGTAAAGTTTGGTAAAATATATAGAAAAATTATAAACATCTATAACACTGAATGTATATAATATAAAAATATATCTTATGACAATTCTAATGATACTTATGTTGTATTATAGATGTATAATAAATTTTTTTATATATTTGGTTAAACTTCATAAAGTTTGACCTAGACTAGACGTAGAATGTAGGGTATTTCTGAATAGAGGGAGTAAATTTTGACAAATCTAAGACATCTATTTTAGGACGAAGGAAGTAGTATATGATGGACATATGTATCAATTGTAGTATTTTTTAGCCTATATACACTGCGTTTTCTCGTCCAAATTAAGCTTAAATATCGAATTAGCAAATAGAAGGGTTAGACGAAGAACCCATTTTTAGTCTTATTCAATATAACTAAAAAGATCAATCCCACTAACTTATTTCTCTAAACATGCAGCCTATCCACCTCATCAAGCATATTTGAGCAATCTAAAATAGCCACATCATCATAACTGCTCCACTCTCCTATCCACCTCAGCGGTACGCCACCTTAGCCAATAAAAAAGTCTTCTGTTACATCCACCCACCAGGTTCCTTTTCTAGCGAACTCAATTCTCTTTCACGTGCTACCTTTTTCAGCCCACATGCAATGCAAATATTCCAGACGGCATGCAATAGCCCATGATTCCAGCCTATGTACAACCCGTTACCTACTTTTGATCTTCTCCGTTCAGCTATGCATCGACCGACCATTGGCACTTCGTGCACGTATTGCATCTGTAAAGGCCCCCTTTTCAACAACGTCTATCCCAGCCCAGGACTATTCTTCTTCTCCACTTAAGCGGACGCATCTTGACTCCATGATCTCTTCCTCTCCTTCCTCTCCCAATCAATGTCCATCTATCTCTTCCTCTCCTCCTGATTCCGGCGACACATAATTGCTCGGGTAACTGATGATGGAGGAATACGAGAAGTGGACCAACGTATGCCTCTTCCTATATTATCCGCATCGCCGCTTCGCCCATGGGCATCGGCCACAGACCGAGTATTGTTTCCGCGGTGAGCCAATCCATCATCAGTTACCCGAGCAATTATGTGTCGCCGGAATCAGGGGGAGAGGAAGAGAGAGCTGGACATTGATTGGGAGAGGAAGGAGAGGAAGGGATCGTGGAGTCAAGATGTGTTCGCTGAAGTGGAGAAGAAGAATAGTCCTGGGCTGGGCTAGACGTTGAAACGGGGCCTTTACAGATGCAATACGTGCACGAAGTGCCAATGGTCGGTCGATGCACAGCTGAACGGAGAAGATCAAAAGTAGGTATCAGGCTGTACATAGGCTTTGAATCATGGGCTATTGCATGTCGTCTGGAATATTTGCATTGCATGTGGGCTGAAAAAGGTAGCACGGTGAAAGAGAATTGAGTTCGCTAGAAAAGGAACCTGGTGGGTGGATGTAACGGAAGACTTTTTTATTGGCTGAGGTGGCATACCGCTGAGGTGGATAGGTGCGGTGACCCAGCATACCACTGCATGATGTAGTACACTATAGTCGTTGACATGACACCAACGAAACACCTTTCACTAGTATTACATCCCTCAGAGTAGTACAACAGAAACATAGTAGGTCCAAGACATGACTATAGGTTACAACTCAACTCTTTACACAAGATTCAGAGAACACTCTAGGTTAAAGAGAGAGAAAGAAACTTCTACCAAGAAGAATCAGGAATAAATAACTCATAGCTACCATACTTATAAAACTAATAGTTGAACTACTAGGCTTGCATTGCTGCTATTGCAATATTCTACAGAAGTAGGTTCTATGGTTAGAAATCTTATTCTTATCTAATCAGCAACTTCGTCTTCACTTGAGTTGATGTATATGTTGACTTTCTTGACTTCATTGAAGAGCATTAGCTTTTGATGATGATTCCTGGAGCATAACTTGATGTAGACGTCGTCTGTACTGGCTTTAGAACCTAGCAAGGGTTAAGAAGATACTTTGAGTACGAGCGTACTCAGCAAATTCACTAGAAAAGGAGTGTTTGATGCACTATATCTATAGCCACAGACCATAGGTCGTAGGCAATGCAGGTTTTCATAAACATTTCTTCAAAGGTTGCTTTTATTCTGAAAAGCTATGTCCATCATACCTTCACGGGTTTACCAGAACCTTCATGGGGTTCCTTTCCCGCGGCGTTCGCAGCTCCTTCCCGGAACAGGTTGTAACAAGTTACAGTTCTTACACTCTGCAGAGGTGCGTCACTTTACCCATGAGAGATCTTAGCTTTGTTGCACATCCGGGCCACGAACCCGTTCACACTTCCTTGGTGTGAGGCCCATACTAAGACCCAAGCCAATCACTGCCTTCTCCGTGACCCCGCATGTCTCCTTGGTGTACGCCAGCCCACCTATTGAATTACGGCAATGGCAGTACAGACCGTTCAGATGTCGGAACTATCGTGGGACATTGAGGGATCCCACCAATATGCTGCATATCCTCTACGAATTACCATAATTAATATGCACGCTACGAGTGATAACAACCACGACCCGCACGTCCAGCTCCATGCGAGAGGGAAAAGATACAGCTGACTTCTTCGTCCCATTCCAAATCTCATGGTCAACGCGTAATATACGGCGCAAGAATCACTGGAGACATTGGTTATTAAGTCCTAGATAATATGTTCCTTTACCATCGAAACTCTTATAGTAGGTTATTACCTCATGGTAAATAACCTATAATCACATTATTATGAAAATAGTGTTTTCTATCCTTTTTCAAATGCAGGTGATGACAACACTGGATTTGTAAAATAATTTACAGAAAATAATCAAAGGACATGAGCAAGTGTGAACTTGCCTTTTGTGATTGCAAGATTATGCACTCACGGTCTTCAAGACAATATAAGATCCAATAGCGGAAATCTGCATCATTGGTCCGGTAAGGACTAATGTTTAAAAAAGCAAGATGCTTTTATGCATAGGTAATGTAATGCAAGTTGATAAAAGCGAATCCCGGGGATAACGTTGATCTAGGGTTTGGATACTGGAAAGGGTTTCCTTGGAATGTGTTGCCCTTTTAGATTAAGTTTCATACATGCGCTTCTTATTAAGGCTTGTGAGTGTGTGAAAAACAACATGTATTTATACAACAACAAAATATACAGTATGGAATGCTACTCAAGGTTGCTTACATCTTAATTGTTTATGTTCAAGTTTTACTTTACAAGTAATGTCACTTATACAGAATTTAAGTGTTAACAATCTTATGATACAAGTAAAGTATAAAGTAAGGTGTTTACTATTAATTGTGATATGTTGATTGAAGTGGCAAAATGAATAACTTTTAAAGAAAATCTTACTCAACTAAGTAGAAGCATTTAAGCTTTTAAGTTAACCTTATGAGGTGTTCTTTTTAGTTATAGTTTTTAAGTCAGAAAGAATTGTCTTTACTGGAATAATGAAATTAGTAGTATCTGAGCCTTATCTATCTTGGTTTTTAACTGAGTTGGTTTGGTATTAAGATGCTTTATGACTTAATTACAATAGACCAAAGTTAACTATAAAGCATATAATAAAGTCTTTAGTATTATACTCAAAGCTTGGTAATGATGAATAACTTGAGGAATGTAAATAGACTTAGGGTGTATTACTTGTATCTTGTTCACTTTATATTGTTTCGTTAGAGTTACTTAAGAATGGCATTACTTCTATTGAGGTAGTGATTTCTGTACATAATAATGGTATAAAGGGATATATCTCCTTATAAGGGTGTGGTTAAGGTTTATGAATAAGTGAACAGTATTATTTATTACTTATGAACTGACTTATAGTGTTTTGATTTGTTTATAAAATTGTGGTTAAAGTAAAAGAATAGTTTTACCTTATTACAATTGTTCTTGGAGATTTTATGTTAAATAAGAATCCTTTTATAAAATAATCTGCATTTATGGTTGAAGGATAATTCAATAAAATTGTATTTAAATTGTGTTGAACCATTTTGACTTCATATTATTAATATTGAAGACCAAAACCATTTATTAGATCTAAATTGGCAATTTTAGGAATATTAACAAATTTTATTTACCTTTATATGTATTATCAATTAAGGAAATAGGTTTAAATTCAAGTTATTAAAGTGTTTAACTTTTTCTTTAACTTAAAAGTGGAATATCACATGTTTTAACATATAGGTATTGTTTTTTTTGATTATTTTGGTATGTTACATTTATTTTTGTGATTTATAAATAATAAGATATGATTTTAATAAGGTTTATTACTTTAAAAATACTCAATAAATAATAAATATTTAATTAAGAGGAATGGTAATACATGATTATAGTTTTAAATTATAATTCTTATTTTTCTAAGATTTTTGGTATTTTATTTAAATTTTTAACATTTACCATTATTAAAATGTTAATTATTAAAGTATTAAAACTTTATAAAGTATTTATTAAATAATATTTATTTAAATAATCATCATAATAATATTTAATAATAGTTTTAAGTTGTAGATTTTATTTTTCTTAACATTTTCATATATTATATGTATTTTTTTGATTTATAAAACAAAAGATATCAATTTTACAAGATTTAATCATTTTATGAATTTCTTAATGAAATAACTAAATGTGTTTATTAGGTAATGCTAATGTCAGCTTAGACTGAAGGGTTTTTCTCACCACGGCCTATTCTACCCCTAGTCACTGACTGGTGGGACCATTGCCATGGCATTTCTATTGTTTTTATTTATTACAGAATTATTACTGAAAAAATAAAAGAAATTTAAATATGACATCACCATGACATCATAGTGACATCATCAATGGGAATCCTCACAACAGCTTTCGATTCTAGAGATTTGTTGTTTGCGCGAGTTAGTGCTGGGGCTTATCGGGAAGAGGACATCGCGAGGTGCATTTTAGTGGCGGCGCTGCTCGATTTAGGTCGTCAGAGCAAGGGGTACGACGGTGGCCAACGGCGGCGATGGCAGGTGGTCGCGGGGATCTTGATTTAGCATGCAAGGAAGAATTCTACAGAGGCTATTCACACGAGGATCTCACCAGAAGCACGATGAAGGGCTCGGCGAGGCCGGAGGTGGTCGGAATCGACAATTATTGACGATGACCGGCGGCGGTGGTCGTCGGGAATCGGATCGATGCTGAAGGGTTCGCAGCATAGAAAACAAAAAAATTCCTACGATGGGAACTACGTACCAAGATCTATCTACTAGATACAAACAACGGGCGGATGTATATCCGTAGAGAACATACCCTTGAAGACCGACAAAGCTTAACGAGTTCAACTCGTGGTTGATGTAGACGATCTCTTGTCGATCTCAAGATCGAGAGGAAGTCCTAGCGCCGCAAATCAGCAGCGCATCCGTGCTCGCACACACGTTCGAGGCACCGAGCAACCTCCGCCTCCTTGCTCCAGCGATGCAACGGAAGCACAACTCTTTCTTGCCGAATAGCCACCGGGAACATGTATCTCGCTAGTCCGAGACCATGGGGGATAAATTCTAGAGGGGGAGAGAGATCCTTCACGACGAGGTGTGAGTGACAAGTGAGGAGGGGGGCTCCTTTTATAGGAGGAGGGGGGCACCCAAGGGGTGGCCGCCGGCCATAGGGGGCAGCCCCCTCCCCTCCTTCATTCATGTCGGTGGACACTCCACTCATAAAATGCCCTTTAAATTTCCTCCACTCAAAAGTCCACTCAAATTCCCATTAAATTTCCACCAAATTTAATGCAAACTCTCATTAAATAAAACTCTTTTATTTTATTCAGAATTTTGTCAATTACTTTAATGACAAACATTCACAAATAACCCCTTGCTAGAATTCCATTTCACATGCATAACCACTTTATGCAATTTCACCCAAAAACCTGTTTCGGTATCTAGTGAAATAAATTTCTGCACTTGTTTATTCTTTCGGCATGAAACATTTGCTCCAATTGGATGTCGGTGTCTCTTAAGTGTGTCACCCTACGGTTTGTGAATAATGTGGACATGATCGAGACCCTTCTCAGATCAATAATCAGAAGCGGGATCTGGAGACCCATACTGACTCCCACACATTCAACGATGACTTTCTTGTGATCGTCGGAACCTTTTACGCTAGTATGTTAATCCCTTTGTTTCATGATATATTACATGTTCGAGATTCGATCATCGGTATCTCCATACCTAGTTTGATCTCGTTACCGACATGCACTCTTTTCTCGTTCCCGTGATATAACATTCTAGTGATCAAATCACTTGCTTGCAAGCTAATCAATGTGATATCACCGAGAGGGCCCAGAGTATATCTATCCGTCATTGGGATGAACAAATTCCACTCTCGATCCATGAGCCTCAAAATAACACTTTATTAGTTCTGAATCCATCTTTATAATCACCCTGTTACGGTGTGACGTTTGATGTTATCAAGAAACTCTTCCGGTGTTAGTGATTGACATGATCTCATGGTCTAAGGATTAGGATCACTTCGTAAGTTGTTATAGCAATATAAACTCAATGACTTTGATCGTAATGCTATACTTCGGATGAATGTTCATCACACCATTACACTAATGTTGTGATCCCGTTATTAACAACATCCAATGTCCATGATCAGGAAACCTTGATCATCTTGTTAATCAACGAGCTAGTTTATGAGAGAGGCATAACTAGGAACTTTCTGTTTGTTTATTAAACACACATGTATTAATGTTTCCATATTAATACAATTATAGCATGCAAAATAAACATCTATCATATACTTGGAATACACATAATAAACACTTTATTATTGCCTCTCAGGGCATATTCCCTTCAGTCTCCCACTTGCACTAGAGACAATAATCTAGTTACATAGTGATAAATCTAACACCCATTGAGTTCTGGTGTTGATCATGTTTTGCTCTAGGGAGAGTTTTAGTCAACGGATCTGCTACATTGAGATCCGTATGTACTTTATAAATCTTTATATCTCCATCCTTGACATGCTCGCGGATGGAGTGAAACCGGCGCTTAATATGCTTGGAATGCTTGTGAGACCTTGGCTCTTTGGCATTGGCAATGGCACCATTGTTGTCACAATAGATTACCATTGGGTCCAACGCGTTTGCCACCACTCCTAGTTCGGATATGAACTCCTTCATCCAAACTGCTTCCTGAGCCGCTTCTGAAGCAGCAACATATTCGGCCTCCGTTGTTGATCCCGCTACCACAGGTTGTTTGGAGCTCCTCCAACTAACCGCTCCGCCATTCATGAGAAATACGTATCCGGATTGAGACTTAGAGTCATCCGGATCTGTGTCAAAGCTAGCGTCGACATAACACTTAGCGACGAGCTCTTCTTCACCTCCGTATACAAGAAACATATCCTTAGTTCTTCGTAAGTACTTAAGGATATTCTTGACCGTTATCCAGTGTTCCGAACCTGGATCCGATTGGTACCTACTAGTCAAACTAATAGCATGTGCCACATCCGGTCTTGTACATAGCATGGCGTACATTATAGAGCCTATGGCTGAAGCATAGGGGACTTTGTCCATAATCTCTCTTTCTTCCGTCGAAGTCGGACTTTGAGTCTTACTCAATGTCTTGCCTTGCAACATAGGTAAGAACCCCTTCTTACTTCCGTCCATTTTAAACTTCTTTAAAATCTTATCAAGGTATGTACTTTGCGATAGCCCTATTAGGCGCCTAGATCTATCTCTATAGATCTTTATGCCTAATATGTATGACGCTTCACCTAGGTCCTTCATTGAAAATTTGCTGTTTAGATAACTTTTAACACTGTTTAAAAGATCTATATCATTTCCGATCAATAATATGTCATCCACATATAATATCAGAAATGCCACATTGCTCCCACTCACTTTCTTGTAAATACAAGCTTCTCCATAAGTTTGGACAAATCCAAACTCTTTGATCACCTCATCAAAGCGGAGATTCCAACTTCGTGATGCTTGATTCAATCCATAGATGGATCGCTGAAGCTTGCACACCTTGTTAGCATCCTTAGGATCGACAAAACCCTTTGGTTGTATCATATACAACTCTTCCTCAATATTACCATTGAGAAACGCGGTTTTTACATCCATCTGCCATATCTCATAATCGAAATATGCAGCAATTGCTAACATAATCCTAACTGACTTTAGCATCGCTACGGGAGAGAATGTCTCATCGTAGTCAACTCCTTGAATTTGTCGAAACCCCTTTGCGACAAGTCGAGCTTTATAGACGGTCACATTACCATCAGCGTCAGTTTTCCTTTTGAAAATCCATTTGTTCTCCACGGCCTTTCGGTCGTGAGGTAAGTCCACCAAGTTCCAAACATGATTTTCATACATGGATTCCATCTCGGATTTCATGGCTTCTAACCATTTGTTGGAATCCAGGCTCATCATCGCTTCTTCATACATCGCAGGGTCATCATTTTCATCAACCATGAAATTCATGACGGGATTTCCGTACAGCTCAGGAGCTACACGCGTCCTGCTTGACCTACGAGGTTCGGTAGTACTCTCTTTCGGAGTTTCATGATCATTATCATTAGTTCCCTCTTCAACAGGTGGAGCCAACTCCGGAACAACTTCCGGCGTTGCGCTACTCGCCATACTTTGAAGAGAAGGTTCAATAACCTCTTCGAGTTCTACCTTCCGACTACTCACACCTTTCGCGAGAAACTCTTTCTCTAGAAAGGATCCATTCTTGGCAACAAAAACCTTGCCCTCGGATCTGTGATGGAAGGAATACCCAATAGTTTCCTTAGGGTATCCTATGAAGACGCATTTTTCCGCTTTGGGTTCGAGTTTATCCGGTTGAAGTTTCTTCACATAAACATCGCATCCCCAAACTTTAAGAAATGACAGCTTAGGTTTGTTTCCAAACCACAATTCATACGGTGTCTTTTCAACGGATTTAGATGGTGCCCGATCTAAAGTGAATGCAGCAGTTTCTAGTGCATAACCCCAAAATGACAACGGCAAGTCCGTCAGAGACATCATAGATCGAACCATATCTAATAAAGTACGATTACGACGTTCTGACACACCATTTCTCTGTGGTGTTCCGGCAGGTGTGAGTTGTGAAACAATTCCACACTCTTTCATGTCAGTGCTAAACTCGTAACTTAGATACTCACCTCCACGGTCGGACCGTAGAAATTTGATCTTTCTATTACGATGATTTTCCACTTCATTCTGAAATTCCTTGAACTTTTCAAAGGTTTCAGACTTGTGTTTCATCAAGTAGATATAACCGTATCTACTCAAATCATCCGTGAAAGTAACAAAATAACGATATCCACCTCGCGCCGACACACTCATTGGACCACATACATCAGAATGTATGATTTCCAATAAATCTGTCGCCCGTTCCATTGAACCGGAAAACGGCATTCTAGTCATTTTGCCCATAAGGCATGGCTCACATGTATCAAATGATTCAAAATCAAGTGATTCGAAAAGTCCATCCGAATGGAGCTTCTTCATGCGTTTAACTCCAATATGACCTAGACGGCAGTGCCACATATATGCGGATATATCATTATTTAGTTTAATTCTTTTAGCATCAACATTATGAATATGTGTAACATTATCATCGAGATCTAATAGAAATAAACCATTCATCATCGGTGCATGACCATAAAAGATTTCATTCATATAAATGGAACAACCATTGTTCTCGGATTTAAATGAATAACCACTTCGCATCAAACACGATCCAGATACAATGTTCATGCTCAGTGCAGGCACCAGATAACATTTATTCAAGTTTATAACTAATCCCGACGGCAAGTGGAGAGGCAGCGTTCCGACGGCGATCACATCAACGCTTGATCCATTGTCGACACGCATCTTGACCTCACCCCTTGCTAGCGGTCGCTTGTTCCGCAACCCCTGATTCGAGTTACAAATATTAGCAACTGAACCGGTATCAAATACCCAGGTGCTACTGCGAGCACTAGTCAAGTACACATCAATAACATGTATATCATATATACCTTTGTTTGCCTTGCCGGCCTTCTTGTCTGCCAGATACTTGGGGCAGTTGCGCTTCCAGTGGCCAGTCCCCTTACAATAGTAGCACTCGGTATCAGACTTAGGTCCAACTCGGGGTTTCTTTTCAGGCACGGCAACAGGCTTGCCGCCCTTACTTCCCTTCCATTTTCCCTTCTTGTCTTTCTTGAAACCAGTGTTCCTATTGATCATCAACACTTGATGTTCCTTTTTGATCTCCACTTCTGCAGTTTTAAGCATTGACAGAAGCTCGGGGAGAGACTTCTTCATGCCTTGCATATTATAGTTCATCACGAAGCTTATAGCTAGGTGGCAGAGACTGCAGAACACGATGGATGCCTAAGTCAATGGGAATCGATATTCCCAAGGACACAAGCTTATCGGCGTAACCCGACATCTTGAGTACATGCTCACTAACGGAGCTGTGCTCTTCCATCATGCAGCTAAAGAACTTTTTTGAAGCGTTGTAGATCTCTACAGCAACATGTGTGTCGAAAATCATTTTCAACTCACCCATTGTATCAAATGCATTGCCATTTTCGAAACGCTTTCGAAGTTCCGGCTCTAGCCCATACAATATGCCGCAATGAACTAAGTTGTGGTCCTTCTGACGAGTCTGATAGACATTCTTCTCCTCGTCAGGGGCATCATCAAAAGGTGGGGGGCCTAACGGCGCTTCTAGAACGTATTGCTTTTGTGCAGCAGAGAGGAGAATCCTCAAATTCATGGCCCATTCGGGAAAGTTGCTACCGTTCGTTGCTAGTTTCTCTTTCTCCATGAACACATTGAAATTAAAAGCAGGTGGTGCCATCTACAACAGAATTTGTAAAGTTTAGACTAAGTGTATGATAGATTGAGTTCAACTAATCCATATTACGAATGAACTCCCACTCAAAAACGACATCCCTCGTTCCTTTTTGGTGACTACATGAACCAAATCCACTATACCAAGTCCGATCATCACGTGAGTCGGTATAGCTTCAAAGGCGAGCATCAAATGGGCATCATATCAACTATATGACTCATGCTTAACCTTTCGGCCCATGTTCCGAGGCCATGTCTATACATGCTAGGCTCGCCAAGTTAGAACCTTAGTATTCGCGTGTGTAACTGTTTTACACCCGAAATATGATCGTGGATCCAAGAACACCCGATCATCACGTGATGTCTTGGAGCGACGAGAACATAATCGGTGCATACTAAAGGAAGAACACATTCTTATCTTGATATTTAAATGAGGGATCATCTTATTATGCTAACAAAGCGCTAAACAAGCAATATAAGATGCTATCAAACATCATATGTTTATTAGTGAAATGATATGGTTCCCGCAGATGATCTCTATCATGTGCATCGTGGTATGATCACTATCATACCTATATGTGTAAATCCAAGGTCTATGGAATTTACACGCTATGTGTGCTGTAAGAGTATCATCTCATACTTCTACTTACAACACTACCATATCATAACACTAGCCCAGCAACAATCTAAACTAGACGCCTCTAATTTATCCATTGCAAGTTTTACGTGGCTTAGGGCTTTCGAGATAGAACCGTTCTTACCTACGAACATGAACCACAATGAGGATAATCAAATTGTTGACAACTCGCTTGCAAATTTTTTTTGAGGGTAAAACAGTAGGGCAAAAAACCCCACTGCAATTTTTATATATTATAGAGAGCTCGCTTGCAAAATAGATATTGACTATAGTAGGAGAGACAGACACCCGCTAGCCACTTATGCAAACTAGTTGCATGTCAAGCGTGGAACAGGTCTCATGTGCGAGGACATGTAAAGTTTGTTCGGGCCGCTTCATCCCACTATGCCACCAATATCCAAAATTACAACAAAGGAGCAACAACATGATCATCATCGCCCACATACTCATATGTGTACTATCCGTGCAAATTATTTACGCATAAACCTGGCTCTGATACCACTGAAGGGTTCGCAGCATAGAAAACAAAAAAATTCCTACGATGGGAACTGCGTACCAAGATCTATCTACTAGATACAAACAACGGGCGGATGTATATCCATAGAGAACATACCCTTGAAGACTGACAAAGCTTAACGAGTTCAACTCGTGGTTGATGTAGACGATATCTTGCCGATCTCAAGATCGAGAGGAAGTCCTAGCGCCGCAAATCAGCAGTGCATCCGTGCTCGCACACACGTTCGAGGCACCGAGCAACCTCCGCCTCCTCGCTCCAGCGATGCAGCGGAAGCACAACTCTTTCTTGCCGAATAGCCACCGGGAACATGTATCTCGCTAGTCCGAGACCATGGGGGATAAATTCTAGAGGGGGAGAGAGATCCTTCACGAGGAGGTGTGAGTGACAAGTGAGGAGGGGGGCTCCTTTTATAGGGGGAGGGGGGCACCCAAGGGGTGGCCGCCGGCCATGGGGGAAGCCCCCTCCCCTCCTTCATTCATGTGGGTGGACACTCCACTCACAAAATGCCCTTTAAATTTCCTCCACTCAAAAGTCCACTCAAATTCCCATTAAATTTTCACCAAATTTAATGCAAACTCTCATTAAATAAAACTCTTTTATTTTATTCAGAATTTTGTCAATTACTTTAATGAAAAACATTCACAAATAACCCCTTGCTAGAATTCCATTTCACCTGCATAACAAATTTTATTTACCTTTATATGTATTATCAATTAAAGAAATAGGTTTAAATTCAAGTTATTAAAGTGTTTAACTTTTTATTTAACTTAAAAGTGGAATATCACATGTTTTAACATATAGGTATTGTTTTTTTTGATTATTTTGGTATGTTACATTTATTTTTGTGATTTATAAATAATAAGATATGATTTTAATAAGGTTTATTACTTTAAAAATACTCAATAAATAATAAATATTTCATTAAGAGGAATGGTAATACATGATTATAGTTTTAAATTAGAATTCTTATTTTTCTAAGATTTTTGGTATTTTATTTAAATTTTTAACATTTACCATTATTAAAATGTTAATTATTAAAGTATTAAAACTTTATAAAGTATTTATTAAATAATATTTATTTAAATAATCATCATAATAATATTTAATAATAGTTTTAAGTTGTAGATTTTATTTTTCTTAACATTTTCATATATTATATGTATTTTTTTGATTTATAAAACAAAAGATATCAATTTTACAAGATTTAATCATTTTATGAATTTCTTAATTAAATAACTAAATGTGTTTATTAGGTAATGCTGATGTCAGCTTAGACTGAAGGGTTTTTCTCACCAGGGCCTATTCTACCCCCAGTCACTGACTGGTGGGACCATTGCCATGGCATTTCTATTGTTTTTATTTATTACAGAATTATTACTGAAAAAATAAAAGAAATTTAAATATGACATCACCATGACATCATAGTGACATCATCAATGGGAATCCTCACAACAGCTTTCGATTCTAGAGATTTGTTGTTTGCGCGAGTTAGTGCTGGGGCTTATCGGGAAGAGGACATCGCGGGGTGCATTTTAGTGGCGGCGCCGCTCGATTTAGGTCGTCAGAGCAAGGGGTACGACGGTGGCCAACGGCGGCGATGGCAGGTGGTCGCGGGGATCTTGATTTAGCATGCAAGGAAGAATTCTACAGAGGCTATTCACACGAGGATCTCACCAGAAGCACGATGAAGGGCTCGGCGAGGCCGGAGGTGGTCGGAATCGACAATTATTGACGATGACCGGCGGCGGTGGTCGTCGGGAATCGGATCGATGCTGAAGGGTTCGCAGCATAGAAAACAAAAAAATTCCTACGATGGGAACTACATACCAAGATCTATCTACTAGATACAAACAACGGGCGGATGTATATCCGTAGAGAACATACCCTTGAAGACCGACAAAGCTTAACGAGTTCAACTCGTGGTTGATGTAGACGATCTCTTGTCGATCTCAAGATCGAGAGGAAGTCCTAGCGCCGCAAATCAGCAGCGCATCCGTGCTCGCACACACGTTCGAGGCACCGAGCAACCTCCGCCTCCTTGCTCCAGCGATGCAGCGGAAGCACAACTCTTTCTTGCCGAATAGCCACCGGGAACATGTATCTCGCTAGTCCGAGACCATGGGGGATAAATTCTAGAGGGGGAGAGAGATCCTTCACGACGAGGTGTGAGTGACAAGTGAGGAGGGGGGCTCCTTTTATAGGAGGAGGGGGGCACCCAAGGGGTGGCCGCCGGCCATGGGGGGCAGCCCCCTCCCCTCCTTCATTCATGTCGGTGGACACTCCACTCACAAAATGCCCTTTAAATTTCCTCCACTCAAAAGTCCACTCAAATTCCCATTAAATTTCCACCAAATTTAATGCAAACTCTCATTAAATAAAACTCTTTTATTTTATTCAGAATTTTGTCAATTACTTTAATGACAAACATTCACAAATAACCCCTTGCTAGAATTCCATTTCACATGCATAACCACTTTATGCAATTTCACCCGAAAACCTGTTTCGGTATCTAGTGAAATAAATTCCTGCGCTTGTTTATTCTTTCGGCATGAAACATTTGCTCCAATTGGATGTCGGTGTCTCTTAAGTGTGTCACCCTACGGTTCGTGAATAATGTGGACATGATCGAGACCCTTCTCGGATCAATAATCAGAAGCGGGATCTGGAGACCCATACCGACTCCCACACATTCAACGATGACTTTCTTGTGATCGTCGGAACCTTTTACGCTAGTATATTAATACCTTTGTTTCACGATATATTACATGTCCGAGATTCGATCATCGATATCTCCATACCTAGTTTGATCTCGTCATCGACATGCACTCTTTTCTTGTTCCCGTGATATAACATTCTAGTGATCAAATCACTTGCTTGCAAGCTAATCAATGTGATATCACCGAGAGGGCCTAGAGTATATCTATCCGTCATCGGGATGAACAAATTCCACTCTCGATCCATGAGCCTCAACATAACACTTTATTAGTTCTGAATCTATCTTTATAATCACCCTGTTACGGTGTGACGTTTGATGTTATCAAGAAACTCTTCCGGTGTTAGTGATTGACATGATCTCATGGTCTAAGGATTAGGATCACTTCGTAAGTTGTTATAGCAATATAAACTCAATGACTTTGATCGTAATGCTATACTTTGGATGAATGTTCATCACACCATTACACTAATGTTGTGATCCCGTTATTAACAACATCCAATGTCCATGATCAGGAAACCTTGATCATCTTGTTAATCAACGAGCTAGTTTATGAGAGAGGCATAACTAGGAACTTTCTGTTTGTTTATTAAACACACATGTATTAACGTTTCCGTATTAATACAATTATAGCATGCAAAATAAATATCTATCATATACTTTGAATACACATAATAAACACTTTATTATTGCCTCTCAGGGTATATTCCCTTCAGATGCGGCCGATTAGGAGCTCGTCAGCTCGATTCCTTCTTGCCAGAGATGCTACACGCCATGGCGAATCTTGTGGTATGCTCAGCTCATCGTGGGGTGGCCTCTAACGGTGACAGCAACAACTCCGGCGAGCTCTGTTTTCAGGCAGAGGAAGAAATGGGGAAAGAGGGGAAGATAGGGTTTACCGGTGTGGCAGAGGTCTTCTTGTAGACAAGGATCAGCGGTGGCTCGAATCTTGGCGGAGCGGTCATCGTGACGATGGCGAACAACAGAACTGGAGCCAGCGAGCTGCTTCCCGGCGTGGTCCTTCTAGCGAGAGGAGGAAGAAAGGGGAAAAAGAAATGAAGGGGTACTGGGCCGTCTTGGGCTGCGTCGGCTATGGAGAAGCGAGTGGAAGAAAGAAAAGTTGCTGCTGGGCAGCAGATAAGTGGTAGAGAAAATGGGTTGAGGCCCGGTTTCGTTTTTCTTTTTAACTACACATTTTTTTATTTCTGTTTTCATTTGCTAGTTTTGTATTTATTCATTTATTTTAACTTTCTAGGAATTTCTTATTTAGAAAATTTTAAGTTTATGGGAATATACTTAAGATTCTGATATTAATACTATTTTTGATAATAATATATTTTACTGATTTACCTTTTTATATACTTCATATTCATAAGCATATGAAGGTTATTATATCAAATAGAATAAGTATAAATTAGGGTCTTAGGTTTTAGGATTTGTTTAGGATCTTATAATTCTGATGTCTTGATTCTTATTGACTTATAATATTAAAGAAACTTTTATATATCTTGATCATTTATTGTTATTTAATATATAAAGTTTTGAGAACTTAATATGGTTAATATTATTCTCATAGATTTAGGGAATAGTAATTCTATATTTTATTACAACTAACATATGGGTTAAAGTTTGAATTGACAATGCTTTACCATCAATTCTTAGAAGATTTAATATTCTCATATTTCCTTTATTGATGTGAATAAAGATTAATGGTTAAGACAGATTGTCTTTATGTTGGTGAATTTAATAATATCACCATTCAAAGTAAAATAGTGGACTTGTTTTCTAGGATAACTTATAAGAAAGAATTGATAAAGTTAATTCTTAAGCACATATGATAATGATGATTAAAAATGACAAAGATGTGCTCAGGTGATTTGCTATAGGAAAATATTCCTATGAACCATTGTGAATTTAAGATGATAAATCAGTCAGATGAAATGGATAATATGTTTGGTTCTAGAATTAGGGTTTAGTGTTTAACAAGGATTCCTATATTCCATACTTCATAATTCTGGACTTCTAATTAAGGAATTCCTTTCCTAGATATATTACTTCTTTATATCTATCATCACGTGTTAACATGATGAGCTTTGCTTCACAAGAATATTCTTATCCACCTTTTATGCTTCTAAATCCATTTGTAATTCCAATGAGCTTAACACTAAAGCTTTCATAATCTTCTTATATTCTTCCTTAATCACCCACCACTAATACTATCCCAGTAGATGTACATATCAAATTCTACTCTCCTTAAGTGTTTAGTATTTCCTAAGAAAAAACTACTACTTCTATAATCCAATGTTATTTTAGCATCATCTTATTCATACTATCTTGTCTCTTCTTAACTCCAGTATCTAACATTACAACCTCACATTATATTAATGTGACTTGTAATGACTAATCTAGGATACTAAACCTATACTATGGTTCAATCATGTTTTATCCACCAATGTCTCTTATACTTGGTATAAGCATTCAATATTGGTGAATAAGGCATGGTCATTATAATCCTTTGTGGTTTAGGTTTCCAGTTGACTAAACAAGGCTTCATCAACACAACATTACAGTTGTATTGAAATTATATTCTAACTAGCTCTATTGGATTAAGATATATAATTCATGGACTATACCTACTTGATCCATTAGGACTACTCCTGGTAACTATCTTTAGACTTCATTCTTGTAATCTTCTTTGTTACTATATTGATTTGATTTCCTCAAATCACTCCCATCCTATATATTACATCTAGAACTAGCATCACTACTTATATCTTCTTACTTCTTTATTTATAAGTCTTAAGTGAATGTTATAGTAAGGACAAGAGTTGATAGGTTAAGAGTTGATAAGTTAAGAATTGGTGAATCAATAGTTGATTACTCAACATTGATGAACAATAGATATTGAGATAGGATTCAATAGAGATGATAAAGATTGATATGGAAAGAAAGATTTATGGTGAATGATCTTGACTTGGTTTCTTTCCTACTCCATCTCACTAAAAAGTAAAAGTTAGGTATTTCCATGATACACATGGTATAAGTAGATAAGATTAAGATATAGTTGTTACATTCTTATTACTTGTGTTATATTTATAATTTGGTATTCATGAGTGATTATAATGAGTACTATGATATGATCACCTAAGGATCAAATATAAATCATTAAGTAATGTATTAGGGTTTGAATTTTATTACATTTGATCTACCCTTAGATCAAATCATGTTTACCCGAAATAAGGTTTTAGCAAAGGTCATATTGAAACTTATTGCAGTCAACTTGATGATCTACTTCAATTCCATCAGGTTAAGAGAAGCTTCAATCACTCTGACAAGTTTTTATTTAAAAACGCGAAAATTATTCAGATTTTCTATGCATGAATGCAATGCACACACACCTGTGCTTAGCTTATTTCTAAGCTCTAATGCTGGGATGTTACAATAGGAGAGTGGAGCAGTTATGATGATATGGCTGCTTTAGATTGCTCACATATGCTTGATGAGGTGGATAGGCTGCATGTTTAGAGAAATAAGTTAGTGGGGTTGATCTTTTTAGTTATATAGGATTTGACGGGAATTTTCCTAATATTCTGGACACTTACGGGATATCTGACATCATCATGTTCTTTACTCTATGGTTGGTCTTATTTGCTGGCTTTCTCACAGCTGATCACACTTCTTAGTTCACGACTACTGCAGGTACATACCTTCCCATGTGTTTCTAATTTCAATTTTTTTATGCTTCATGCAAACCTGAGTTCAACTTTGCTGCTATCTCAAATTGATATTATCGGTTGCCACAGTATGACTCTAGGAACTCAATTTCATGCTAGGATTCCATGTCTTTAGTGCATGATTTGGCAAGAAACCCTTGCGATTTATTCCCATTACCCTTCACTATTAAAAATAAAAAAATGCTCAGACTGGTTGAGAAGAAGCCTTACATTTACATATTTTTATAGGCTAAACACGACGTAGGATTTAATCAGAAAAATATAAATGTCTCATCACAATGTGTGAGCAGAAAGTAAAAGACAACAAAAAAAACGTACAACTATTTCTAGGATCACCCCTGATTTGCTCTTTCATATATGAAAAAAGCAAATTCTTGCTAACATTTATTACCATACGAATGTGCCATTTTGCTGCATGAGCACCTTATATTTTTCTGCAGTTATAATAATGTAATTATAAAGCTAATAAGCGTTGAGCATTCAAAACCCCTGTATAGTCTATATTACATATATTGCCATCTGAGGTAATTGTGGTTTCCTAATAGTGCATTTTAGATAACTATAGAAAGTGTTGTTTCGTGATAGTGCATTACAGCTTTGTCTCGCCTATATCTTTATCGATACCCTTGATTTGTTAGATCCTGCAAAATGGATAGCGCAGAAAGTTCTTCACATAATTCAGATAGGCATCTGGCACCGGCCACCGGTGAACATACACGAGGTCTTCCGCGTGGACATGGCCAACCACGTCGTTCCTCATTACCGCCTAATCCGACTCCTCGACATAACCCATATGCTACTGCTGAAAACCGTCGCACGCGTATGCATCTGACACCTAAAAACAAAAAAGAGGTTTGTTAGTCACATTATATTCCTTCTGATATATTATCATTCATTATAATGTCCTCCTATTAATTTCACTTTGTGTTGCTTCATAGTGATTAAGAAACTGGATCTGGAGAAGGACATTCAACACCCCAACCATTAAACGAAGAACCATCTACATCAACCTCACACGCACTAAATATGATCTTTACCCATAATCGTAAGCTCATGTTTGGATACCTTTTTCCCCTAAAAACTTCAAAGCCAATCGTATTTATAATAAATCTTTCTCTTTTTGGCTCATCTACTAGGAACTATCTTTGAACCCTTAAACCCTGGAGGCCCCCAACCATTCATGCAGATACTGTGGTGCTCTATTTTGGTACGAAGAGCGTGTGCGTAGGGAAAGACATACTCAATCTCCAACATATAATTTGTGTTGTAAAGGGGGGAAAGTTTTCCTGAAACCATATGATCCTCCGCCTCAACCCCTATTGGATTTATTTACTTCGCAAGATAGCATACTCTCAAAACATTTATTTGATCATATTCGTCAGTATAACAACATGTTTGCAATGAATTCAGTGGGAGCAAAAGTTGATGAATCTGTAAATGATGGTAAAGGCCCATACGTTTTCAAGATTAGTGGTCAGCCCTGCCACCGCATGGGTTCTATGAGACCAGCTGAGGGCAAGAGACCAGAATATGCACAATTATACATGTTTAACATAGAAAATGATATTTCAAATAGAATTAAAGTTGCTTCTTCTTCACGCACTTCTTCGTCTTCAAGCACTGCTTCATCTTTATGTAATACATTCCAGCCTAATGAAGCCATTGTTTAGTCGCTCATACAAATGTTGATTACACATAATCCCATTGTCAAGTTATTTAGATCAGCAAGCCAAAGATTAGATGGAGATGATTCAGACCACTTCCGCATCAGGCTATATGGCAAGCCTAATGCCCATGGAGATATCTATAGTGCTCCAGTCGCGCCTGAAGTTGTTGGATTAGATGTTGGTGATATAGGGTCAACTAATGTGGGAAAGGGACATTATAATTGAAGACTATTCATTGAAACTGCAACAGATAAATGAAAAACACCCCAAGTTCATGTCCATGCAATATCCTTTATTATTTCCATATGGTGAAGATGGTTTTCAAGATGAGCTTATGTACAATCAGACGCAACATGGTTCGGCTAATCTGCGCCTGAAAGTCACAATGCTACAATATTATGCATATAGGTTGCATGATAGGCTAGGTCAATTCAATACTCCATTACGTGGCAAAAGGTTAATACGGGCTTACGATGTGGATGGCTATTGTTGTGTTGAAACCTTTCGCGTAGCATTCTACCGCAAGCCTAGCTTCCAACGTAAATATAGATCATCGCCCTATAGTTCTTTGGCCAATTCTGTTTCAAAAGGTATTAGATCTTGATCTTCTATTGGTGAGAGGATTATATTGCCTTCCTCATTTACTGGTGGACCTCGCTACTTATACCAGAACTACCAAGACTCCATATCTATTTGCAGAAAGTATGGTTGTACAGATTTGTTTGTCATGTTCACATCAAATGCTAATTGGCCTGAAATTATGGAGGCTTTATCCTCCATTCCAGAACAACAACCATCTGACCGTCCAGATATTGTCAACCGGGTATTCAAAATGAAACTTAATATTTTAATGGATGATATTAAAAATAGGAAATTCTTTGGACCCATAAATGCAGGTAATAAGAATTTTCTTAGACATACTCACACTGGACGACATAACTTTTTGCAAACTCTTAAATTATTTTACTTTCCTGCAGTTATCTACACAATTGAATTTCAGAAGCGTGGCCTTCCACATGTTCATATCATTATATGGTTGGCCAAAGAATCCGCTTTAGATGCACAAAAGATAGATTCATATATCTCTGCTCTGCTCCCTGATCCTACGAAAGATCCAATAGGATTTGATGATGTATCTTCTTTTATGGTGCATGGCCCTTGTGGTGCTTTGAATAGTTCATCACCATGTATGTCAAATGGAAAATGCACAAAATTTTACCCAAAAGATTTCGTGAGAAAACTATTGTACGGGAAATGGTTTCACAGAGTACGCTGATACACCAAATTTGCATCACCTTTCTATATCATAATTTACCTCTATTCATTGATATTTGTCTTATTATGAGGTATTACTTATGGCTTTTCATCTGTTTATGCATGTTGGATGATTCTTGGAGGATGGACTGCCGGAGTCTGGATTCTGATGGAAAAGAAGGCGTTTCGGTGCAATTTCGCAAAGATCAGAAAAATACCAGAAAAATATGGAAACATATTATTTTACCAGAAGACGAAGGAAGCCAGAAGGAGGAGAAAAGAGGGGCCGCAGGGGGCCCACACCCCCTAGGCGCGAGCCCACCTGACCCCGCGCCTAGGGCAGGTGTGGCCCACCTGCCCGGCCTCCGACTCTGCTCCTTCGCCTATATCTTCCCTATGGAACCCTAAGCCTCGGGGAGCGACCACGGATAGATTTCTGCCGCCTCTAGGGGCGGAAAACACCGAGAGAGAAAGATCTCTCCGATAGACAGATTTCTGCCGGGGGAATTCCTTCCCGAAAAGGGGACACCATCGCCATCAACACCGTCATCAAGCTAGGCTTCATCGGGATCATCATCATCATCCACACAATCATCTCCACCAGCACCATCATCACCACTCCGTCCTGCTGTAACAATTGCGTTGGATATTGCTTTAGTTCTTAGGGGAAACTTTCCCGGTGTTGATTACTATTGTAGTTGATGCTTGTGAGTGGAACCATTGGATTATTGTTTATGTTCAGATTGTTATCCATTATCATATCATCTTTTATCTTGATCCATATGATGTCTTGTGAGTAGTTCGTTTAGTTCTTGAGGACATGGGAGAAGTCATGTTGTTAGTAGTGAATCTGTGATGAGTTATTATTCAATGGTTTAGTATTTAAGTCGTGGTGCTATTATTCTAGTGGTGTCATGTGAACGTCGACTACATGATACTTCACCATTTAAGGGCCTAGGAGAATGCATTGTGTATTTGGCTACTAATCGCGGGGTTGCTGGAGTGACCGAAACCTGAACCCCCGTTAGGACACCTTTGCACAAGGGAGCGTAGGATCTCAGAGTTTAAGGCTATGGTTAGATTTCTCCTTGTTTTGTTGCCTTGTCAGAAAACCACTAAAAATCTGTTTACTAAATATTCACAAGGATTTCCTGCTCCATACCATTGTTCAGCACCTTCTGATCCTCGTTGGGATCGACACTCCTATTTATCAAAAGTACTACGATACACCCTCTATACATGTGGGTCATCAAGACTATTTGCTGGCGCCGTTATCGGGGAGTGAAGCGCTATTGAAGAGTGGAACTGGTAAGGGAAACTTTTACTATGAGTATTGCTCTTGTTACTGCTTGTTACTTTGTTTCCAATATGGATAACCCACTTGGTTTTCTGTTTGGGAAAACTACTACCACTTCTAGGTTAGTAGATGAACCACCTCCTGTTGAGATAGATCCTTTTAAGATACCTACAAGTATTGTTAATCGTGTTATAGATAATTATTATTTTGGGGATGGAACTATCCATCCTGGTGATCACTTGCTTTTTATCCATGAATTATGCGGGTTGTTTAAGTGTGCAGGTATCACAACTGAACAGGTGAAGAAGAAGTTACTCTCCATATCCTTGAAAGAGAGAGCTGAAGAATGGTATAAGCTGCTGAAGAATGGGCAATCCATGGAATGGGAGGAGATGGAATCTCTCTTTTACTCTAAATTTTATCCTCCCAGTGAAATTCATAAGGATATAAATCTTATATATAACTTTTGGCCTCTTGATGGAGAGAGTATAGCTCAAGCTTGGGGGAGATTGAAGTTACTAATGCTTAAATGTCCTATTCATGAACTCCCTAATAATATTATTCTCAGTAACTTTTATGCTAGGCTTTCTCTTCATGATAAAGATTTACTAGATGCTTCTTGTGCTGGATCATTCACACGTATGAAGGAAGAAGCTAAATGGGATCTCTTAGACCGTATTCAAGAGAACACTGAAGCTTGGGAGAATGACAAAGGAAGAAAGTCAGGTATAAACTATGATTATGAATGCATCAAATCTTTTATGGGAACTAATAACTTCTGTGATATTAGCAATGAGTTTGGTCTTGATTCCCAAAGTATTGCCAACTATTTTAAGGCATTTGACTCTTACATAGAAATTCCCAAAAAGAAGTGGAATAAGTACCATGCTCCTTATAAAGATGTTGTTAATCATGTTCCAGTTAGAAGTACTCAAGTTCGTACTACCAATCATATTGTGCATGAACCTCATATTGAGAAAATGCCTTTCCCAGCTAAGGTAAAGGAGTATTCTATGATTATTAGTGCAAATAACAAAGGTACAATGAGAACTATGGAGCCTGGTAAGCATTTTAGTGATAAACCTGTGATAGCTATTATGAAAGACATTGTCACTAGAAATATAGAGGATGAGCACATTGTCTTCTGTGAAGATGCTTCTAATATTATATCTCATCCTAGTAAAGCTAGAAAAGCTAGTGTCCCTGTGCTTTCTTTTAAAGTTGGTGATCATTGCTACTATGGTTTATGTGATATTGGTGCTAGTTCTAGCACTATTCCTTATAAGCTTACAGGGAAATTATGCATGAGATTGGTCCTTGTGAGCTTGAGGACATTGATGTGGTTATTCACCTTGCTAATAAGGAAACCATTTACCCCATTGGCATTGTAAGAGATGTGGAGGTTCTTTGTGGTAAGATTAAGTATCCTGCTGATTTTCTAGTGCTTAATTCAGCAGCTAGCAAAACTTGTCCTATCATTTTTGGTAGACCTTTCTTGAACACTTGTGGATCTATTATTGATTGTAAGAAGGAAAAAGTTTTAACTAAGTTTGATGGAGATTCTTATGAGTTTATCTTTTCCAAATTTGCTAAAGATCCTTGTGAAAATAGCTTGCCTAATAAAGATTTCAGGATGGAACAACTTGCTTCTATTGATCTAGTCTATGACCTTGGACCTCTTTTTGGTGACAGTAAGTATGCTTACTCAGATGATAAAGTTGTTGCCAGTGACAGTTATATTGTCAACTTTATTCAAAGTGCTTCTGAAAGTTATTTTGAGAGAGGGAAACATGGCCATGTACATCTCAATGATGTTAAGTTTCCCCGTTTTATGTTGAAAGCTTTGAAGTTGCATCTGTTTTGTCTTCCTATGCTAGTGGATTTTTGGTTCAACAATTTGTTTTCTCATGACACCCCCATGCATAGGAAGTGGGTTAGACTCAAGTGTGTTGGTTATTTGCTTCTTGATGCTCTCTTTCATTTCATATATACATATATATATATATATCATATGTGAGCATCTTTGGAAGTTTCAAGTCTAACTTAAAGGCATTAAAGAAAAGTACTTGTTGAGAGATAACCCAAGAGTTTTGTCGAGTCTTGGAAGTTATTACCTCAGTAATAACCACTCCTTATCCTTTTTGTTTTGGTTTTTGTGTCAAGTTCAACTACTTTTGTGAAGTAGAGGAGTTGTGAAAAGTGGCTGTCCTCGGACAGATTTTTGTGTTGTATTGTAAAAATTCGTGAGGGAGCTCAGTATGTCGGATGGAGCTGCATTTTTCTGTGCTTGTTATCCAGGTTGTTACTCAACTTTCATCAGTTCTGCACTTTTTGATTTGAACAACATAAGGTCTACGAAAAAATCAATCTTTACCTGCTGGTGTGTTTTGACAGATTTCTGCCATCATTTGCTTTTGCCTCTTACAGAAGCTTTTGTTTGGTGGGTTTTCAGTTGAAATGTGTGGACAAAGGTTATTGTTTTTGCTTATACTAATGTTTCCATTGAGTTTGTGCAAGGGTTTTGTATGAAGGAAATTCTCAGGAGAAAGAGAAAAGGAATCTGCAGAGTTTGTCTTTGAATAGGTAAAAGTGGTGAAAACAGAAGGTTCATGAAACCCCAATCTTTTTATATTTTCGATGTTTTTAATACATAAGTAAAGCTACGAGACGAAATGAAGAGGAAATAGAGTCCGGGGGTGCACAAACCCACCCCAGGCGCGGGCCTAGCCTGGCCGCGCCTGGAGGGGGTTTGACTCCCCCGAACTCTGTCTCCGCCTCGTTTCCGTGTCAGTACCTTCCTTATGCCTTGAAACTTCGTAATATATAATCCCCCAGATCCGCCGAGGTTTGTGCATCGTGTTCTCGTCGTGTTTTCATTTCGATCTGTTTCTGTCAGGAAATCTTCTCAAGTTTAGAGCACCATGGTCTCCGCCAACGACAAAGGCAAGAAGCCCGAGGAAGATGATCCTCACAAACCCAAGGAGGAGGAGATTTTGGTAGGTTATGAAGGAGACATGGAGGAGGACAAGCAACCGAACACTCGCGCTACCGTCGCAAGCATTGGATTGGTGGAAAAACCTACCAAGCTTAAGAGGACAGCACAGATGTCTATAGGAGGGAGAACTCCGCGTCATATCCTCGCGCCACGCACACTTCCTCCTAGTAACACTCTAATAGGGAAGAATGGAGAAAGAATAACAAGGATTGGGATCCTCGGTCCGAGTTGATCATGGGCTGCATTGAGCATAATTCAGAGTTAATTCGTACTCTGGCCTTCGATATGGAGGATGTGAATAAACTTGTTGAAGAGCTTATCAAGAGAACACCACCACCAAAGGAGTAATTCATCATCAGGTTTGTCATCCCCTTGGCTTATTCCAAGCTTGGGGGAGTGCCGCGGTATCACCGCCATTATCTTTTATCTTTTACCTTTTTAGTGGATTCATATCTGTGGTAGAGAGGTTATCTTATAGTTTGGTTTGCATGTGGAAGTATCTCTCCTTTAGTTGATTATCTATGTATCCCTTTGTGTGAGTGCCTTTATTGGAATATTAATGAGAAGTCTCATCTTTTACTTTTTGCACTTTTTATTTTTAGTTTGCAATCTCTATTATAAGATGGATCTTGTTGATCAGTATTGGCACCACTTTGGGATCATCAAGTGGATCTAAATTGGTTTTGGCAAACCGAGTTCTGGTCAGTAGCAATACTTTTTGAGGTTTGAAAGAAAAAAAGAGAAAAAGCTTACACGTATTTTGTATCATTTATTTTCTTTCTTGATGGCTCATAAGCTTAGTATTCTTTTTTAAGATCTTTTGTGTCTTCAAGAAAGATTGCATGTTTTGCTTTATTACTTGTATGTTTGCTTGTTTCTTTCAACTCTCTTGCTTGCTGCCCAGCCTTGCTAGCCAAAAACCTGTTTTGAGAAGGCATACTTCTCATGTTTTCAAAACCCTTTGAACCAAAACTTTTGCCACTTGTGTCCACCATATCTACCTATTAGCAATTGCTATTCCAAGCAAATTCTCAAGCTTCATCTATGTTTCGAATTAAAAAACTATTTTGTTATGAGAAAACTAGTTAGTAAAGCTCTCATGAACTTGATGGCACACTTTATTTCTTGCCCCTAACAGACCTGAACCATTGTGCCATCGAAGTTGTATATGCTTGCATCTATACGTTGGAATTAGCAGAACCGTGCTGTCACGAGGAACATTTTCAACATTGCACTTATACTTTGTACACAGTTGATATCGTGCTCTTTTGTCTATGGATGTCAACGGTGTGAAATAAAGAGGGAACTTGTAAGTCCATGGAGTTTGTATCATGTGTTAGAGAAACGCTTGGGCCGCTAGCCTAAGCCA
Organism: Avena sativa; assembly: GCA_916181665.1. Taxonomy (NCBI): domain Eukaryota; kingdom Viridiplantae; phylum Streptophyta; class Magnoliopsida; order Poales; family Poaceae; genus Avena; species Avena sativa. Next base: position 415,286,862 of record OV702297.1, read on the forward strand.
TGCCTAATCATGGTGGAAACTTGTAGCATCACCATAGTGAGCCATCTATGAAGCATCCTCAATAAAAATCTATGCACGTAGTAAATAAAAAGATCGCTGAGATGCTCATTGTCTGCTTGCCTTGTCATTTTGGTTATGGGAAAGCTCATGTACCATGTGCAAGGGGTACCCCGTTGGCGGTTCTCAATGATATGCAAATACTTACAATGACAAGAACTTACCTATGACCAAAGTTGAGTAGCATGAGGAGTGGCCCTCATATTCAAAGGACATGAGATTGCCAACTTATATTTCGTCAAGCATATACTCCATCTTTGTGCACTTTAACCTTAATCATCTCAAGATGCCTATGATAGGGGCAATGAGGGCTCAAAGCTAGTAAGTACCATAATCTTTTGGAAGCGCTTTATGACTTGTAATCCCAGCATCCCTCTAAGAAGAGACCTTTCTCCCACTTCTAGTTTGAGTCAGTAAACCTACTTTCTCTCTATCTCCAACAAGCATTTGAGTTGTTGTGTTTCAAGCATTCATATGGTGATTTATTCAATCATGTTCTTTATCTTCCTTGTTTGCACAAAACTCTTATCTATTGAGTATTACTTTGAAAGCCTTCACTTGTGAAAAACCTTTTTGAGCAAAGGGTGCTCCTATTTTGAAACTTCTACAAAAAGCTTTTGTGAAACTATTTGCCAGGTGTTCTCTGACCAAGAACAGGTTTGCCAATTCCAATTATGATTTATCTTTATGCATTTCTATTGTGACTGATGTACTTTGTTGCAAGCTAAATTATATAATGGTGAGTTGCTTTCTTCTATGAGTTGTGCAATGATAAGTGTGATGCTTCTTGTTCGTATTCTTTTATCGACACTTCACTCCATAAACCTGTGGACATGTTTACTGAGCTTAGTTTTCGCTTGGGGACAAGCGAAGTCTAAGCTTGGGGGAGTTGATACGCCCAATTTGCATCACCTTTCTATATCATAATTTACCTCTATTCATTGATATTTGTATTATTATGAGGTATTACTTATGGCTTTTCATCTGTTTATGCATGTTGGATGATTCTTGGAGGATGAACTGCCGGAGTCTGGATTCTGATGGAAAAGAAGGCGTTTCGGTGCAATTTCGCAAAGATCAAAAAAATACCAGAAAAATATGGAAACATATTATTTTACCAGAAGACGAAGGAAGCCAGAAGGAGGAGCGAATAAGGGCCTTAGGGGGCCCACACCCCTAGGCGTGGGACCACCTGACCCCGCGCCTAGGTCAGGTCAGGTGTGGCCCACCTGCCCGGCCTCCGACTCTGCCCCTTCGCCTATATCTTCCCTACGGAACCCTAAGCCTCGGGGAGTGACCACAGATAGATTTCCGCTGCCTCTGGGGGCGGAAAACACCGAGAGAGAAAGATCTCTCCGACAGAAGATTTCTGCCTAGGGAATTCCTTCCCGGAGAGGGGAGACCGTCGCCATCAACACCGTCATCAAGCTAGGCTTCATCGGGATCATCATCATCATCCACACCATCATATCTACCAGCACCATCATCACCACTCCGTCCCGCTATAACAATTACATTGGATATTGCTTTAGTTCTTAGGGGAAACTTTCCCGGTGTTGACTACTATTATAGTTGATGCTTGTGAGTGGAACCATTGGATTATTGTTTATGTTCAGATTGTTATCCATTATCATATCATCTTTGATCTTGATCCATATGATGTCTTGTGAGTAGTTCGTTTAGTTCTTGAGGACATGGGAGAAGTCATGTTGTTAGTAGTGAATCTGTGATGAGTTATTATTCAATGGTTTAGTATTTAAGTTGTGGTGCTATTATTCTAGTGGTGTCATGTGAACGTCGACTACATGATACTTCACCATTTAAGGGCCTAGGAGAATGCATTGTGTATTTGGCTACTAATCGCGGGGTTGCCGGAGTGATAGAAACCTGAACCCCCGTTAGGACACCTTTGCACAAGGGAGCGTGGGATCTCAGAGTTTAAGGCTATGGTTAGATTTGTATCTTAATTACTTTCTTGTAGTTACGGATGTTTGTAGGGGGTTTAATCACAGGTATGTATTAGTCCTAGGAAGGGCGGTATGTTAGCACAGGTTCACCCACACAACACTTACAAACACCAGTGAAGAGTACTCAGCTATTAGAAGCAAAAACACTTGACAGAATTCCCATGTGTCTTCGAGAACGTTTGGTCCTTACAAGTATTTCCACCAGCTTGTCCTTTGGTAAGAAAGGATTGGGCCACTTGCTTCGTTTGTTTGTTATTTCTGTTAATTTCTCCTTGTTTTGTTGCCTTGTCAGAAAACCACTAAAAATCCGTTTACTAAATATTCACAAGGATTTCCTGCTCCATACCACTGTTCAGCACCTTCTGCTCCTTGTTGAGATCGACACTCCTATTTATCGAAAGTACTACGATACACCCTCTATACTTGTGGGTCATCATACGCATGGCCAAACAACAAAATTACTACTATGAAAAATAAAGTTGACATTGACAACAGATATATTGTTCCTCACAATGTTGACTTAGTGGTTATCAAGCTCACATAAATGTAGAGAAGGTTAATCATGATGGTATGCACAAATATCTTTTCAAGTATGTGACAAAAGGATTTGATTGTGCTAGAGTTGGGCTCCAATCTAATTCTTCGACATCAGATTCATCTGCTCAAATAGTAAATGAAATGGATAATTATTTAGAGTGTCGTTGTGTCACACCAAATGATGATGCATGGCGTTTGCTGAAATATGACATTCACCATATAGACCCTTTAGTAGAAAGGCTCCATGTTCATCTTCCTCTTGAGAACAATGTTATTTACTCCGAAGATGATAATCTTGAAGAAGTCATTGAAGACCCAAAAAATATGAAAACTAGATTGACTGCATGGTTAGAGGCTAATATGCAATACCCTGCAGCTCGGCAACACACTTATATTGAATTTCCAGAATATTGGACATGGCACCCGTAAGATAAATACTGGGATTATCGTCGAGGTCCCCAAAATAAAATTGGCCGGATTGCTCATGTCAACCCTTCACGTGGATAAACTTACTATTTGCGTATGCTGCTCCACATAATTAAAGGCCCAACCTCCTTCTCGAAAATACGGACGGTGTCGGGCCAAGAATATCCTATATTTCACTATGCATGTGAAGCTTTGGGTCTCCTAGGTGATGACCAAGAATGGTCCAATGCTTTAAAAGATGTAGCTCATTGGGCATTACCATTCCAGTTACATCACTTTTTTGTTACGTTGTTGCTTTTTTGTGACGTAACGAACCCTGTCAAACTTTTTGAGGAACATGCATCACAAATGTCTAAAGATATAACATATCAGTTGAATCGTAATCGTTCCTCTTGGTTGAGCATTTCATCACTGAATTCATACGCCAACTCTTCTGTTCTCATTGAGCTAGATAATTTCTCAGGGACTATGGATATTGCTTATCCCATTTCAATTTGCCTCTATCAGATGATATAGGGAATGTTTCTGCACAAAATAGACTTCTGTTAGACGAACTAAGCTATGATATTCATGACATGACATCCACTTTGAATGACAATATTTCAAGGCTGAACAAAAACCAGGAGAAGGTTTTCAAAGCCATTTCTAATTCTGCCATGAATAATGAAGGTAAAACAGTCTTTGTTTATGCGTATGGAGGAACTGGAAACACTTTTCTATGGACCACTTTGCTTTATTATCTCCGAAGCCAAGGGAAAATTGCATTGGCAGTTGCATCATCAGGAATTGCTTCCATGTTGCTCTCCGGGGGTTGAACACCTCATTCACGTTTTAAGATTCCTTTGGAAAATTCTCAGAACTCGATGTGTAGTATAAATAAAAATACACATTTGACAAAACTTATTGAGAACACATCTCTTATTGTTTGGGATGAAGCACCAGTGAATCATAGACATTGTTTTGAAGCCTTGGACCGCACCCTCGGAGATATATTGTCTGATAAAAGACCCAATGCAGAAAACATGCAATTTGGAGGTATCACTGTTGTTCTTGGTGGTGATTTTAGACAAACACTACCGGTAATAAAAAATGCAACAAAGCAACAAATTCCGAAATCATGCATTGTTAACTCTTACCTCTGGAACCAATGCACACTTCTACAATTGAGTGCAAATATGAGGCTGACGTCAAGCAGCCTCTCCTTTTCATACAGGGGAGGCATTGCGCTGTTTTGCTGATTGGCTTTTACGAGTTGGAAACGGAACTGGACCTTTTGTGCCTATTCCAAATCAGCCCAACAATTGTTTTATAGAGATTCCTCACTATCTCCTTCTGCCTCCAGAAACTAGGAATATAGATGGGTTGGTGTCCTTTGTTTACAACTCTGCTTGTGAAACGACAAATATTACATCATATTTCTGCGATCGGGCAATACTTGCACCCACCAATGATGATGTTACTAAAATAAATAGCAGAATGATTGCTCAGGTCGATACAAGTGAGATGTCATATTATAGCTCAGATTCAATTGATGACAGTTGTCGTAATCTTTCTACTCTAGAAGCATTGTACCCAACAGAATTCCTAAATACTGTGAAGATACCTGGACTTCGTGATCATGTGCTGCATTTGAAAATTGGTGTTCTAATCATGCTTCTGCGCAATCTTGATCCATCTAGGGGCCTATGTAATGGTACTAGGCTCATTGTTACACAACTGACTGGTCGTATCATAGAAGGATAAATTATAACATGAAAAGCTATAGGTTCAAAAGTATATATTCCTCGCATTGTTACAACGTCAACTCGGTCTAAGTGGCCTTTCAAATTAAGGCGTCGCCAATTTCCTGTTTGAGTTTCATATGCTATGACAATAAACAAAAGTCAGGGGCAAACCCTAAACCGAGTTGGTCTCTATTTGCCATCTCTTGTCTTCTCCCATGGCCAGTTGTATGTTGCATTTTCTAGGGTTACATCACCAGAGGGATTATGGGTCTTGATTGGAAATAGTCCAACTCCTTATGAGCATTGCACACATAAGGTAGTATATTCAGAAGTATTCAGTCAACTTATTAGACACATAAGCTAAAACTGGAAGGTATTTTTTCAACTTGACTGTATGTTATGATCTAAATGATCCAAATAATATTTTGCACACTACAATTAGTATTTTTCACCTAATGCTCTTATTTTGGTCCAGAAATATCTCAGCTATGGAGTCACCTATAATTCTGAAAAGCATAACTGTGGGACAACAAGACTGCAGGGTATTGGCACGTCTGATTAGACTATGGGATGCTATAAACATGAATCCTAAATACGGAGGTGGTTTGATCAGCATTGATGGCATTCTTTTGGATGAAGATGTATGTACATTCTATTATTTTCGTCTATTCCAACTTACGAATTTACATGTTTTTCAAATATTATACTAATTTTACACATCCTATTTAATGCTTCTAACAATGTGCAGGGCGCCATGGCACATGTAAGTGTGCCCAAAAGGTTTGAAAAACAATTCCGTCATGTACTTGCTCAAGGATTGACCTACATTATTATAGATATTGCAGCTATTGATATTAGAAGCAAAACATATGTTTATCACCATCAGAAATATATGCTGCAATTCAAACATGACACAAAGGTCCATCAACTACATTCAAGAGGAGAAAAAAATACCTGCACTTGCCTTTGATTTTTGTCCTTTTGAAAAGATGCCCGCAAAAGCAATTGACTCAAAACCTCTCCTAGGTAACATGTCCTTTCTTTATTTATCTTCTACCTCCATCCTTTAATGCTTATTAACTTTTTGAAACATACTTGGTCCTTTTAGATATCATTGGAGTTATAGGTGATGTTGGACCATATGAGTATGCTAGCCCAACGTCTCAGAACAAACTTCGAAAGATCAAAATTCGCAACCTAGAGTATTTTTCCCTGCTACCACTGTCACTTCATTTTTCTCCTACAAATATGTATCCTTTGTCTGAATAAGTATATATTTCTTTCCAGTGAACAAACACAAGAATTAGTTCTATGGGGGCAACATGGAGAATCATTTGACGAAAACACGGTACTTCAAAAATCAAAAGAAGGAATTGTCATAGCCATTTTTGCTGGTATAACTGTAACATTACAAAAGTTCAAAGGTAACTGATCAGCGAATATTGCTAACAAAATTAATTAACATTATTATTTAAGCATCATAATAACCACATATGCTTTTAGGAATTGTACAAGGTTCCTCAAGTTCCGCAACTCAAGTTTATCTTAACCTCGATATACCTGAAGTTCAAAAGTATAGTAACAGGTTTTCTCTCTCTTTCTCTGCTATTTTTCTATGTATTTTCAGTCTCAGAAGACAACATACTAATGTCTGATATGGATTTTTTTCAAGCTATAAATGGAAATATCCAACTCTATAGAAGCAACTCCCTCAGGTGACACAATTATCTTCGCTTGAAGCGGCAGGGAAACTGTACACCATTGGACAAATATCTTCTCGGCCGACTTCGTATTTCGAGGTCAATACTTCATGCAATTTCTTCTATATTACCGACTCACCATTTGATTAATGCTGCAACCATTTTCTGTCATAAGGGAGGAGAAACATTCTATACAATTGCCAAAGTAACGTTAATAATCACATCAGTCAAGTGGTATTACAAAGCATGGAAGCATTGTGGGAAAGGATACAACAACATGTCACATACTGCAACATGTACCTGCCAATTTCCAGTTCCGCTCCCAATGTACCACATCTCCTTGAAATATAATCCTTATCAAATTACTATTATATTATTCATGAACATAACAATTGTTTCATGCTTTAGGTACAAACTTCCTCTTACACTAACAGATAGCTCAGGAAGTTTGGATGCGATTGCTTTCTCTAAAGTAGTCGAAGACTTAGTTGAACGTCTTGCTGAACAAGTTTGTATGAACATGAAGATAGATGCTGCAGATCATGTCATTACCCTTGATAATGCCATTGGTAAAGAAAGATTGTTCTATATAGGAATGAATACTGGATCTGTTGGAAAGTATCCAATAGATTATGTCCTCAGGAGAAGTTTTCCCATGGAAAATTCAAACTTGGTGCCAATGCTGACTACTCCAAAGGTTTGCAACTTAATTCATATTGTGTTGCTACAAGAAATTATCCTGCAGTTCACTACCAATCCATCTCCAAACCTAAGTATCCAAAGGTTTGCCTTCAATCCTATAGTTTAAGTTATACACTCTATCTGGACATCCTGACAAAACCTTAGATATTTGCAGTTCAATAGACAGTACCCCACAAGAGATGCAAAATGCTACACCTCCATTTCACAAACCAGCAGATATTACCACCGACAAAAACAAGATCAAGTAGTCTTTTATTTATAATGATGTATTGAATTCTTCAGAATAAACAATAATTTCAACTAACAAACTTTTTTTGCAGCAACTCTACAGCAAAACAAAGTATTCAATTTCCGGAACATGAAACACCAAACAGAAAAAGGTACCTAAAGATGAAAGTTTTACATTAGATGAGGCAATTTCTCACCCATGCAATTTTTTTATATGTCATAGTGGTGAAGATGAAGATCTCTCGTCCGGAGCTGGAGAACATGAACTTAATAGTGTCAAGACCTAAGCTAAAGTACGAATGTTCCCTCATATCACATACGAAGTAGCTTTGGTCATTCTCATTTGTTTATCCTCAGGCAACATTCCAAACAATAATGTTACATCAAAAATCTAATAAAGGCGGGAGGATAAACAATAAAATAACATAGGTATTATCAATTTTCATATACGAACATAATTATCCAAAATTTTAGTGTATCAATAACCTGAACATACAAACATTACCTTTCTAATACTACTGTTTTTCTACCCACATGCAGGTCATCATCAACCATGCATGGAACAACTGAAGCTTAAGATGGCCTCTACCTAAATTAGTTATCATGAAGATCTACTAATCAATACATTTAATATCTTCTGTTGTAATCCTGAATAACCGAGGATGATCCATTCAGTGTCTACAAGACAATAGTTATTTTTTGGCAGTTTTAGTTTGATTCCATACCATGCCAAACTGTTCATGTACTATTCATGTGACAATGGATATCACTTATATATCACTATTGTGCCTTTGCATATGATCATAATATATTCCAAACAATTCCCGCAACAACGTGCGGGGAATCATCTAGACACTTCGACGGGAAATTTCATGGGATGTTATGTTCTTAGAACACTTCTTTGATCACATTAAAACAAATACAATATACAACCATATTGTTGCAACTCTCAAGTGTTCTCCAATTCTTCCAGATCATTGTTCTTAAAAATATTCCTTGAAATCGTGCAGGCATATACCATGTTAGTACCTATGGTAACTACTGAAATGGAGATAATTATTCTACCCAGTTACTATATACCATGTTAGTACCTATAATAACTACTTAAATGGAGATAATTAATCTACACAGTTACTACTGTTTTGAGTTTCTCTACATTCATTACACAATTAATTATAATTAAAACATTCTTACTGTTAGACATTCGTCAAGACAGCAAACACCTATATAACACCACCCGAAACATTGTACTCCCTACAAATTCATCATCTTTTTCAGCACCTGACTACTATCTATTGGTTAATGGTTATACATGGACAAGCTTCGCTTGCTTAACTTATTTAACACCACACAATCCTTTTCTCCAGGATTTAAGCTGATGCACCAAAAACTCTGCCGCCCTCATCAACTCATTCATCCAAAGGAACTCACAAAAAGTACATGGAAGCTATTTTAGAGATGAAGAATACTGCAAAACCACTGACGTGTATCACTATTAAAAGAAGTGTTCCACGCCAACACAACACTACTAAGCTTCCGGACGATCCATCATTCAATGATGTCAAATACATCATTGAGTACATGAAGAAAGGAACCCATATGTCCAGATTGTCCTCAACGAAGAAGGCACCCACCGCAATAACTCTAAATAAGCTTTACCATGTATAATGCTACTTATTTTCAATAAATATATTTTCTAATTATGTAATTATAAAATATAATCAATACTAACTATTTCCTTTTGAGTTCACATATCGGCGCATTCCTTTTCTTGCTTCATTTTTTCTGTTACACTGGACTGACTTTTAATACCATATCATTTGAATGTATTAACATTAGTTTCTGCAGCAACGCGCGGGGTATCACCTAGTTACATTTACATTTTGAGACCCGTTACGTTTTGTGTTGGTTGAAATTTATACACCTAAACTTAATTTTCTAGATCTGTCCCTACCGTTCCTGCCACTGCCGTTGGGAGGTGTTTTGAGCCAAGTAATGTCCGCGCCAACAAAATTAGACGGACGGGGCCATTTGAGAAGTGCCCCTGAGATGCTCTAGGGCGTGTTTGGTTGAGCCGACGCTTGTTTCATGCACCGCGCGGGAAGAAATAAGTCCGTTTAGAGAGTTGGGCTGCATGGAATCTTTGCACTGCACGATTCTTAAAGGGCACTGGCAAGTGCGGCATGCCTACCGCTTGCACGCGTAGGGAAGCGCAGGAGACGGGACGTTTTCGCTTTAACCCCCAGGCCACTCCGCTCACTGCCCAGTCTCACTCCCCTCACCACGATTCTCGACCATGGACGTTGCTCCTCCGCCTCCCCTTCTCCATTCCACGGTGTCAGCATCGGCGCGGTGAGCGCGCAAGCCTATGGCTGTTGTTCAACTCAAGAAGCTCACCGGCGGTGACGAGACGGCCCTCATGAGGGCGCTCAAGGCTCCCACGCCCATCTGCTCGTGCGGAACTAGGGCGGCCACGGCGGCGGCGGCGTCGACTACGACCATGGAGGAAGCGACAGCCGTGGACAAGCAGGCCGGAGAAGCCCCCGCCAGAGTCGGTATTACCCTCGACTCAGATAGGGTTTTTACGGCCGCGCTGGCGGCCCCAATCCCCGCGCCCGGAGATTTTTCTCTCTCGCTCCGGCAGCGCATTCTACAGCTCCCTCGTCATCGACTCGCCACCGCCGACCAGGGTAAGTTCTCGATCTACATAGAGGTTAGGGTTTGGCCCCAAATAGGTGGAGGTTAAGTCTCGATTTTTGGTAGTTCCTGCGCGATTTGGGGCTTTACGTAGTATGTAGCAATGGATTTCATAGTGCGCATGCATATTTTAGAAGTTTTGTTGCCCGATTCGTCAATTTGGATGTTGTCCTGGGGCATTGCCTGATTGGAGAACATAACAGATTCCTCAATTTGGGTCTTGTCCTGGGGCATTGCCCGATTGGGGATACTAGTGCATGTGTATACCATGATTCCTCCATGTTCGTACCATGTGCATTGCCAAATTTGGCAAAGCTGCTTGCTTCCAGATTTTTGTTGACCTTGTTTTGCTTCATGCCAAGGTGGTTAAGTTTGAATGCAAGATTGTAGGGAGGGGTTGGCACCCCCCCCCCCACCGGGTTGTCAGGACGTGCTCCCAACGAACCACTGACAATTCAAGCCAGTGGTCCTCGGCAGGGTGGAGGCGGTTTCACAGCGCAAAGCAAGAAGGGCCGGCAACCGAAGCTTGACCACTTTCCTATCGCCGAGATCCCTCGCCAGTTCATCATCCAGCTAGACCCGACGGACCTCCACATGCTGGTGATCCCGTCGGCGTTCCAGTTTGGCCTGAGAACCTGGATCAAGCAGCCGCTGTCGCGTGTTGTGTAGGTCACGGCCTGCCGGTGGTGCGCCGAATGGGTGCAGGTGGACTGGTTCGCCGGCCAAGTCGCCTTCAGGAAGAACTGGACGGAGCTGGTCTACAAGTACGACCTGGAGCACGACGACATCGTCGAGTTCAAGCTGAAGTCGTTCGTCATCAAGATGACGATCTACAAGACGGGCTCCTCCAGCGCTAGGCAGTACACCTGCCCAGACCATGGCTAGCCGGCAACGCCGTTCATGTCGTTGCACATGTAAGTTTGTAAGTACTACTGATGGACAACTAGATGGTGAACTTAGTAGGTTCTTTTGATCAGGGGTGAAAACCCCTGGTGGTGGTTCAAGGGCATGGTACACCCCTGTTGATGGTTTGTTTCATCAGGGGTTAAGCCCCTGGTGGTGGTCCAAGGGCAAATGATGTCCCTCCTAATGGTTTTTTTATTAGGGGTCAAATTTAGGACCCCTGATTGCTACCTGTAATGGTGACTGCTATTCTTATGGTGATGATCTGAATATGTAGATAGCAATGTTTATGTCTGCATATGGATTTTATGGTTTGTCTTGTGTGCATCTGAATATTCTTATAATCATGTGTTGATTGTGCTACGGTGGTAAGATCACCAAATTTGAAATGGGTGATCATAACCCATGTGATCAGATGCAAAGCACCACACCAAACACCTATAAAATGCATCATCAGAGAAAAAATGACAAAATCTAGGCAACCAAACAACTGGGTCTATTTGTAGAAAACGAGAATGTAAAAGTACAAACAATTGTCTCAAGTTGGCCCAAGTAAAATCTCCCACATGCACTACCTAGCGGGCCAAGTAGAAAAAACAGAAAATTTCGACCCAAGCAACAAAACACGTACTTAAAGTTTGAACTTGAAATATGCATGGATTTGGGAACCATCTTTGACGAAATTTAAAATAAGCAGAGCACTACTAGTACCGGTGCAGTCTCTCAGGCAATACCGATGGCAAAAAGCAAAAGCAAGGGAAAGGGTAGCAGCGTCGGTCTCGCCCTCGTCCACCGGAAAAGAACCAAACGAAAAAAAAAAGTGCGTCTGCATGCACGCACGGGTCCGCGCGCCCGCTACCACCGTGGAATGGTTGCAGCCCGACGCCGGGAGACACGTTGACCCACAATCCCGGAGCAAATCAGCTGCGAATTTTCAATCGGAAAAGGTCCGTTTTAAACCTTGAACTCGTATAGTACGTTCGGCGGTTTGAGCCCTGATATCGAAATTCTGCACCCTGAACTAACCGATCCTGGTTCAAATCAAACCCACATGTTTTGCCTGGGCAGCATTCCAAAAAAAAAAAACGCCGGGTTGGCTGTTGAGTGCACGTCCACTCGCCCACAAATGCGCTTGCGATGACGGTGTAGAGGTCGTGCTGCTGGGCACGGTACGTGCTTTAGGTCACACCGTGGCCATGAGTGGTGGCTCGGGGATCGTTCGTCATAGGGGAAGCTGCGCGATGGCAGAAAGGGCCCGTGAGAGAGTGGAGTTGCACGACATGTGTGTCGACTCACGACGGTCGGTTGCATCGGGTAGGTGCAGGGGCTGATGTAATCGACGGTGGCAGCGATCAGCGAGAGATGAAGAAAACCTGGATGATTTGGTTGATTCCTTCCTTGGCGGCTTGAATCCTTGATCGAGGAGGAGGTCAGCGAGTTGGAGCTCCGGGGAACCGCTCATGGACCTAGGACGTCTGCATCGATGGCGCGGTGCAACGTCTACAATGGCGGCCTCGATGTACATAGCAGGCTCCATGGAGAGGGGATGGGATGTGTCGGAGTTGTGGACATATGGAAGATAGAGAGGTGGCCACTCCGACGTTCTTTTCAAGGCGAGGCATCCAAGACGACGTCTGGAATCACGACGACGGTCAAAAGGTGAACGGACCGACAACAAGGTTGACATCTTCACGAACTCATGAACCTCATATGCACCGACGAGTGCGTCTCCGCACGGCGGACCAGAGGGTGTCGGTCACAATCCTCGGCCTCGCTGTGTGCGTGCCTCGGCCCGCGCCGTCTAGCACTAGTACCTTGGACGAAGAAGATGAATAAAACGCTTTGGCCCCGGTGTAAGTGAGAGTAGCCTGAAATCCCGGTAAGGATTGTTAATTTTCCGGTGTAGCAAACAGCTCTAGGGTTTTGATTTAGACCATTCTCTAATATTTCAAAGGTTGTGAACGAGAGGGATTTCGAGCGTTTAAAATGAACTTTTTGTATTGTTCGAACTCAGCAACCGGCAAGTGAATGACGACCCACCCACCGCCAGTAATTGCCAATCTCCTAATATGGGGGCAGCATTGAACATCCCCAACGTTCCTCTTGCTGGGAAACGCTCGAGGAAATCCCCCAGTAATTAAAACGCCCGCGCAGCCCACCAAAAACATCCAAGAAAACTCGGCCGCTCCCCCGCCGAGCACGGCACGCTCCAGCTCCAGGCACCAACACGGCAACACCGACCGAGACAGTCCAAGCAGCCACGTCGGCGGCACACGGCAGCCAGCATGCAGCACGACCGTTGGAGCCGCGGGTCGGGTCTCCCCACGCTGCCCTCGCGCCGCGCGGCTGCGGAATGGAGAGGCCGGGGGCACCCTGGGGATTCGGGAAAGACACCAGTCCCATGCACGCTGTCCCAAATCTCTCTCTCTCCCCCTTGCTCGGCCTCCACACCCACACTCCCCCTCTCCCTCTGCATGCTGTGCTCGGCCACGCCGGTTACTTTTCAGCTCCTCCTCTCTCCTCACACTCTCGGCAGAAATTTGGAAGGACGCGGCCACTGAGGAGGAGTGAAGAAGGGGAACAACGGTTACTATCCAGCTTGGAAACAGAGGAAGCGGAGAAGGCTGATCGATCCATCGGCGGCGGCGGCGGCGGCGGCGCCGAGATGGGGTGCTGCCAGTCGAGGCTGGAGCGGCAGGAGGCGGTCTCGCGCTGCAAGGCGCGCCGACGCTACACCAAGCACCTGGTCCAGGCGCGCCGGGACATGGCCGCGGCCCACGCGCTCTACCTCCGCTCCCTCCGCGCCACCGGCGCCGCCCTCCTCCAGTTCGCCACAGCCGAGTCCGACAACCCGCACCCGCGCCCGCTCCACCACGTCCGCCACCAGCCGCCGCCCTCCCCGCCTCCTCCGCCCCCTCCCCCACCTCCGCCTCCCCCGCCGCTCAGCCCCGCGCGCACCGCCAACTCCTGGACCACCACCACCTCCTCATCCACCATCAGCGCCTCCCAGATCCTGCCCCCGCCCCCTCCTCCCCCGCCTCCCCCGCCAGCGCCAATGCCCTCCAGCTGGGACTTCTGGGACCCCTTCGCGCCCTCCTCCTCCCGCTCCCCGGCAGACCACGCCGACTGGGACGACGAATCTGCCGCCACAACAGTCCCCGACGACGCCCCCCGCGTTCCCGCCCCCGCGCCGCCCGTCACGACAACCGCCGCCCGCAACCAGGCCCCGCCGCCGGCCCCGTCCGTCGTCACCACCACCACCTCCACCGCCAGCGAGCTCACCGTCGTCGCCCTGCCCCGCGCCACCGGCGGCGGCGCGGTCGGGAAGAAGGACCTCGCCGAGATCGCCACCGAGCTCGACGAGTACTTCCTCAAGGCCGCCGACGCCGGCGCACGCGTCGCAGCGCTGCTCGAGGCACCAATCTGCGAGCTCCCCAACGCCAACCCAGGCCTCCAAGGCAACACATCAGCAAATCCCCCACATATCCGATTAATTACCCTCAATCAATCAATCAGCCGATTCTTCCTCCGTCCCGATGCTCACATTTCACTTGTTTGTTTTCTTTCTTCAGGGCGGGTGCTGAGCTACGGCAGGAACTTGAAGCCGATGGGCTGGTCGTGGAGCGGGGGAGGAGGCTACGGCAAAACCAGCAGCAATGGCTTCTCCAGGTTCAGCACGGGAGACGATGGCGGAGGCAGTGGGATCCTCAGCCACTCATCCACCGTCGAGAGGCTCTACGCCTGGGAGAAGAAGCTCTTTCTTGATGTCAAGGTACGTTCCTCTCAGAACTTTATTTGAAATCATATACTACTAGCTTCAGTTTTGATTCATGGAAATGTGCCCATAGTAGCTTGATCAGTCAGATTCATCGAAATGTACAGCTTGATTCCATAGATCTCAAGCAGTGGGTGGGTGAGTGAGTGAGTGATGAGTGGCTTGGTGCTTTTGAGGACTAGTCTCCTTTTGCTGTGCTGTTGGCAGTTTGGTTATTATCATATTGTGTTCTGATGGGATATACCCACAAGGATTCAGGGGGGTGGCAATTGGTTCTGTCCAAAGGAAAAGTGCATACCAGGCACATGTGCTTGCATTGTTTGTCTGTTCATTCGTTTAGCAGTAATTTTTTTACCTCTCTGTCAGTGGCTTCTGTAAATATGTTATGCACCGTACGTGCCTTTGGATTCTTCCAAGTAGAAACATGAGCTCTGTGCTCTATTTTTATCTTAATGGCACAGCCATGAAAGGTCTTAGTCAGAGAGGAGCTGTAAAGATGAAATACCACGTGTGCTAGTGTTCTCTGCATATTGTTGTTACAACCCATATGATCCTTGATTAGCTTTTGAATTGTTCAACCCCTCTGCCATGGTAAAGATAGGATGTTTACGCTTCTCCTGTGATCGTTTGCAGTAACTAATCATGAAATGTCAGCTTTGTTTAAAGCATTAAAGATAGAATTCCTTGTGCTTCTTTTGATAGGAACAGGGGATGGCTTTGCTGCAGAGATTTTCCCCTGTTTTTCCTATCAAAACTTAGCAGATATTTATTGTGGCACTTAATCTAACCGCGCTGATTCAACCAAACCGAGCAGAGTTACGAGGGGCTTAAGCAGGAGCACGACAAGAAGGTGGGGCTGCTGAGGAAGCAGGAGGTGAGGGGTGTGGACTACCTCAAGATGGAGAAGAACAGGATGGAGATGGAGAGCCTAGAGTCCAAGATGCTGGTGGCCACCCAGTCCATCGACACCACCACCTCCGAGATCATCAGGCTCAGAGAATCAGAGCTATTTCCCCAGCTCCTTGAGCTGGTAGCCGGGTCAGTACAGCACTACCATTCCATTCATCACTCTACTCATTCATGTACCATATGCACCCAGTGCTAGTACCTCGCATGTCTCTCCACTTTCTCTTGTACCTTTCGTCGTTTGCATACTTGCATAAGAGCTTGATGATGATGACATGATGTAGCTATGCTAGGCTCGACTAGGCATTATGTATGGACCACCGAAAGGGTGTTTCCAAAATGAGGTCTGTGAGAGCAGCAGTGCCATTAGTTCTTTGCACTTTTTGATCCTACAAACCAGAGCTCCATACCGTGCTGCCTGCTATTTCTCTTTGATCCTCTTGTACTATTAGGTCACCTTTGGCACTGTAGCAAGTCAACAGTTCACTGATCTAGGTGAGAGCATTCAAGCAGTGGAGTAATGTGGTGTGGTGTTGGTGGGATCCTCGTGTCCTGACTGTTCCTGACTGAATCTCTTGTTCATTGATTCTGTCAGTAATAGCTAAGGCCTGGCTGGGAGATCTCCCAGCCCCAGGCATCATTGCCTGGTCCAGCTGAACCCCTTTGGGCAATGGCGACCTAGGATACTTGCACATCAAAGCTTTGAGGTGATAGTGGTAGTGGTGGTGTTTGGGGCATGTCATTGCTTGATGCTATAGGTGTTGTGAGATTTATCGCCATCGGGGCCATCTTTAGGGAATTTTTAGAACACCAAGCTGGACAGTCCATGGGTTTTCAAAGAGCTTTGTTTCCCTAAAGGAGAAAGGGGGGGGGGGGGAATCATGTGAGCTTGTTCATGGCACTTCTGCTTTGGTATCGGCGATTGCGTGTCTCGCTTGAGCTTCTCAGGTCTTTTCATCAATGATACAGTGAGCTAAACTTGGTGTGTCCTTTGTTTAAACAGCATTATTATGAGTCTAAATGAAGAGTTGTTTTGATATTATTGAATAGAAATACACATATCCATTTTGCAAACCTCCTGTTTGTTCGTGCTACACAAATTTTGGGTGAATTGTCCATTACCCAGTTTTGTTGCTAGGCTTTGCTTCAATTACTTGTGTACCAGAATACCAGCTGCCGCTGTTGCAGTTTGAAGAGGGCCTCCTATGAATGAATATCAGTACTCTCAGATACATATATGCATCATTTAGTACCTGGCAGTACATTTTTGTTGCTAGACTTTGCTTCAATGACTTGTGTACCAAAATACCCCCCTGTTGCAGTTTGAAGGGCATCCTATGCATCATTTAGTACCTAGCAGTACATTTTTCTTTCTTCGGTAGCATGTACATTTGTGTTCTCATCCATATTTCCTTTTGTGAATGCATTCCAGGTTGATGAGCATGTGGAGGGGCATGTATGAGTGTCATCAGGTCCAGACTCACATGGTGCAGCAGCTTGAATACCTCACCAATTCCTTGAGTACCAACCCGACTTCCAATGACCACCGGCAAGCAGCTCTCCAGCTCGAGATAGAGGTGGACAGGTGGTACTCGGCGTTCTGCAGCCTGGTTAAGTCCCAGAGAGATTACGTCTACTCAATGACTGGCTGGCTTCGCCTCAGCCTGTTCCAATGCCATCACAATCCACTAGTGAAAAACATCCAGAACTCTGATATCTACAGCCTGTGTGAGGAATGGCAGCAAGCTATTGACCGGATTCCTGACAAGGTGGCTTCGGAAGGGATCAAGACCCTCCTATCAGTGATCCATGCCGTCGTAGTTCAACAGGTGGAGGAGCAGAAGCAAAAGAAGAGGTCAGATGCTGCATTCAAGGAATTCGAGAAGAAGACGGAGGAGCTGCGATCGCTGGAATCCAAATACGGGCCATACTCTGCTGATGGTTACGGAGAAATGACGCGGAAGACGCCGGTTTCAGAGAAGCGGGCAAAGGTGGAGGCCCTGAGGAGCAGGGCAGACGAGGAGAAGAGCAAGTACCAGAAGAGCGTCGGGGTCACGAGAGCGATGACCCTGAACAACCTTCAGACGGGCTTCCCGAACGTGTTCCAGGCGATGACGGGCTTCGCCAGCGTCTGCATGGAGGCGTTCGAGTCGGTGTACAACTTCAAGCGGAGCTCGGACCGGGCTCCGCTTGACATGAAGAGGCTATTGACCTGAGAGAGTGGCATCGCCTTGAGTTGGTGTAGGGTCACTGTATAAAATGTATACAATTGTGAACTTCTAGCGTAATAGTAGGCCTGGAGAAATTTACCTGGGTAGGCACAGAAATGCCTCGAGCTCGTTTACTTGCTGTAAATGAACTTGAGCCTTTCTTTTCGCGCAGCTATGAGGTGCTAATCTGCTTTCGAATTTTAAATCTGGCTGGTTTTGAGAGCTGTGTTTTTTGAGTCAAAATGTGTTAGGGGATCAGTTTGGATTTTGATTGCAGCAGTTTTTGTGACACCTAGGATTCAAACATCATCGCTACTACAATTGCATTCAATCGTAGAGCATTCATACACCTACCATGTCTATATGCTCCCTCGGTTTTTAGTATACAAGGCCTCGAACTCAAATTTCAGGTACTCCATCCGATCCAAATTAATTGACTTTGGTTCAAAATCTAAGTCAATTAATTCGGATCAAAGGGAGTAAAAAAACAGAATAATACTTCCTCCGTTTAAAAATATAAGATGTAGCTTTGTGAAGCTTGTTTTAGTATGCAAGTTCACTCATATTTAAAATAATTCTACACACTAAAAGAATGATTTATGTTGTGCTTTTTATTCGTGCAATTTATGTGCAAATTTTCACGTGCTTCATCAGTTTGTCTCAGTTAGTTTTAGTGGCTTTGTATATTGGCAAAATATATTTTTGATACTGGCCATGTATATGCGTGTCTTGCTGAAAGACTAGTAAAACGGAGCCCAGTTACTTGAAAGAATTTCTGTAGATGCACGTCTTGTTCAAAGACTAGTAAATTATTAGTATCAATTTCATTCTTTTTTTAAGATGGTATCAATTTCATTCTTAGTATCAATTACTGATGTTTTGTGCAAAGTAAACATTTCATATCAACCTAGTGTTTCGGATGATTAATTATGTGCAATTTTTCACGTGCTTCATCAGTTTATCTCAGTGTTAGTGGTTTTGATACTGGCCATGTATATGCGCGTCTTGCCCAAAGATAAAACGGAGGGAGTTACTTGAAATAATTTCTGTAGATGCGCTATTTCATTCTTAGTATCAATTTCTGATGTTTTGTGCAAAGTAAGCATTTCATATCAACCTAGTGTTTTGCCCTGTCAAACAGGGCGTCGCTCAAACAGGTGGGTGCATAAGCACCACTTATACAAGAACAGTAAATTTTGACCCAGGTGGGTGCATAAGCGCCACTTCATATAAGAAATTTTTGATCTGTAAGGTAGAGCACTCGGTCACTACGGAGAATTTGCAATTCCATTCTTGGTGTCTACAACAAGCCTGTGTTGTTCTCAAGAAAACATTTGAATGATTAACAGAAAATCTTAACGAGGTAAATCAGATGTCTAAAAAGTAGGTTTTCACGGATGTAAACCAGATGTCTAACAGAAAATATCTACATGAACTCAACTAGAGGTGTTCGCGGACTGCTTTGTGACATAAACCTTCCTGTACTTTCCAACCTCCAAGAATTTTTGCACTTCCTCACAGTTCCAGTTTCTATGAAGTTCTCCACTGCAACTCGATTTGAATCTGCCCATTTTTCGAGTCAATGAGATGGTACTTCTCATTAATCCGCTTGTTGCTAATCACGTCTGCCAGGCTTATATCGATGTAGCCCAAGGTTTCCTGTACAAACATAATTCAAGATAAGAAAGTTTCAGAGAATATATCATAAAGAGATAGATAGTCAACTTTATATCCATATCAAAAGAAAGTGAAGGACTAGAAGTATCAAATTAACAATGAAGAGCACATATTAGGGAAGAAAGTAATGAACCTAGTGAACTTAACCGTGACTATCAATCATGATACATCTGTTATGAACTAAAATTTGAGGTTCTCTAGCATTATTTCTCACCCTACTTGGGGAGCAACCAAAACGTTTGTGGTAAATTACTACGTCAATTTAAGAGCAAGAGTTTCATGTATATAATCATACCTTGCCATGTAATATCCCTTTCTTTCCAGCTTTACTTAGGACTTCAACATGCAATTTATCATTTGCAGGTGGTTCCTCACAAACAAACTCAAATTCATCCTCCCACCGTGGATCCCTGTTCTTCTTGATCACCTAGTAGAGAGGAAAAAAATTGGTGTCATGCAGCATGAAACAATATCATTTGCATAAAGCAATGTTCAAGTGCATAATAATGCTATAACCATAGTTACCTTTGTTTTCTTCTCTTCTCCTTTAAAGATGATCTTTGCGTATGGATTTGTGTGATGCTTCCCTTCAAGATCTTGAGCTTCATGGACTATAACATTAAGTAGCCCACCACCAGCTGGAGTACCTTCTGGAGCTTTCTGTACTTCATCAGTACCATCCACGCTTTCCTTCTCCATATCTTCTTCCTTGAAAGGCTTGTAAGTCGCCTCCAGAATAATCTGACCACGGGATTTCTCATTTTGTATATCATTTGGATCCATGGTCTTTAGCAAGTTCAGAGTCAGAACTTTAGTCTCCTCTGGTGGAAGTTCTTTCAACTGAATCACATTCATGCCCATCTTCTCATGTTTCCCAACCTGTATATATCAAAGAAATAACTGAATATTATTTAATAACTTACAACAAGGAAAACTACATCATATTTCATGAAGGGAAGTCATGCCTGTTCCCAGTCGAAGACATCAATTTCCAGCGACTGGTTTTCTGGATCTGTCACAACAAATTTAAAATCTTCATTCCACTCTGGATTGAGATTGCTGCGCTTCACTGTTGTTTTCTTGGACGGAAGCTTGTCATCTGACATCTTAAGTTTCGCGTAGGGGTCTGATTTACCCAACAGATCCTTCTTTTTCAGATTCTGAGCTCTTACAACCTTCACAAGTAAAATTCCAACAGGCCTCTTTAATGCTCTGTGAATATGCAGGAGCCATTAGCAACAGGTATTTTAGAAATACTACACAAAACAAAGCAAACTAAGTGATCAAAACTTTACTTTGAGGCATCCATTATAGGCACTTCTAGTGTCTTTGGCCATAAATACATGCTTGCAACTTGCTTCTTGATGGTGTCCTGCAAATGCACAAAACAGAATTGTTAATTATAAAATAACTTCATAAAGGGATTAAGCTAGATACCATATTTTAGGCTAGACAGGTGCCGCACACCACTGCAGTGAGTGAGCTAGAAGCCCAAAATAACAAGAAAATACTATAGGCTATTGACATCAAGTTTTTTTTACCGAGGGAGGCTATTGACACCAAGTTATATAACAAGGCAAAATCTAGCTTCCGATAGACAACAATGTCGTTTTGAATACGCATATAAACCCATGTAGAACAGTATATATCAAGACCGAGCTACAGTAGCATATCACAAGTTTGCTGCAAATGTTGAAGTTTTGAGATAATTCATTCATGACAAGTTGCGAATTTATCAACATCTAAATTAAGTGGGACAAATGAAGATTCAGATCAAGAGTCAGGAATACCTGTACAAACTTGTAAAGAACGGGAATAGCCATTAAATCTGCTCCAAAAACTTTGAGCCCAAAATCAACATGTGGCTGCAAAACGAATTATAGCCAGTAAAAGACTAAAACAAATGATCAGGAGGGCAGAAAAACACAAGTGATCGGTTGTCAGACCTTCTCCATAAGAGAGACAAAGATATTAGCGAAACAAGGAAATGTAGGCACCAATGGCTTCAGAGTAATACGAGGCGACGCAAAGACTTGCAGATCCACAATCTGAAATAGGATGGAGAAAAATGACATCAAACCACAATAACGACTTGCTATTTCAGCTCAAGACAGAGGCAATTAATACCTGGACAGTTGCTTTCAACCCATAAGCCTTTGCAACAACAGTGATATTGGGATTCGCAGCCCACTTGAGACATGGTTCCATTATCAACTCTTTCTCTTCTGTGACATAGACTTTCATTCCTGGGGGAAAGCATCAAGTGCAAAATTGCCACATCAGTATATAGTGTGACACCAGGATATGAACAGAGTTCAAAAGACATCGTTATCACAAGTAGACGTGTAAATGTCACCATTTC
This sequence comes from Avena sativa, assembly GCA_916181665.1. Lineage (NCBI taxonomy): Eukaryota > Viridiplantae > Streptophyta > Magnoliopsida > Poales > Poaceae > Avena > Avena sativa. Next base: position 415,308,733 of record OV702297.1, read on the forward strand.
TCCAAAGATGATCGAAAGGTAATGATTCCGATCAAGAGTAAATCCAATGTCATATGCCGTACACAACAAATAGTTGATTAACAGGAGTGGTACCAGCATCTACAAGTACATTGCTGCTTATTGATATGCTAACTGAAAGGTTTGAACCAATGTAAAATACAGCAGCATTCTGCAAGCATGTACAGAAAAATGAGAACACGGCACTAGTTAAGTACTAATTTTTTTTTTGGCTTTCTACAAAAGCAGGACCTACTGCAAGTGAAAAACAGGGCTAATATGCCTAAGAGATACTACTAACCTTGAAAAGTGGGTGGTAAGCTACCCAGAGTAAGAGTTTCGAACTCAACAGAATCTATCTTATACTTCTCAGTGTTCTCTGCAATAATTGGCTTTGCAATATCCTGCACCATTCTGCAGACAGCCTACAGGATAAATAAACCATATAGCACACAGATCTTAGTTTCAATCAGAAATAACATCTCATAATCAAGATTCAACAACACCAAGTATACCTTGTCAACATAAGGCCACATCAGTTCCAAAAACCTATTCAGCCAATCAACCTAACAAATAAATGAGGGAAATGAGAATAGAAAATAACCTGAACTTCTATAGCTCGAGTGTATATCAGTAAGTAGTTGCTAGCTTAAGATGTGGGGAAGCATACTCTATCATAGTCAGGATTCTTGACCCACATTGGAATTTCAGGAAGGATTGCATCCAGGGAACTTGAATCGTATTCCACCAGCGGACGAACTTTGACATCCTGAAAGGCAAAAAAGTTACCAGCATGTAATACTGAGTACTAAGACTATACAAACCATATATACCAGTTATAAATAGAAGAAAGAGGAAACATATCGTACATAGGTCATAAACAGGAAAACAAATGAAATAAGGCTAATCACTTTATTTAAATTATGAAGCTTTATCCTTGCAAAGTTGCAAGCATTACTCAAACCTAAATTCTGTGACAGCCATCAAACATTCACTTTGACTCAAAGAGAACTAATGTAAATTCTCTATATGTTCTGGTTGACACGCCTGGGTCATATGATGGAGCCACACAATATGCTAAAAGTGAGGTACATTTCACATTATTGGTTATAAGGACATGCAGCTAATTTGTGTGATGACACCAAGTAGTGCAATGGCATGGGACTTCCAAGGCAAACATAGTGGCCCCGACCCTCAAAGTGGTCTATTCCAGTATAGAGTGCATTAAGTGCACGTTCTATGCACATACATTGAGTATTAAAATGTAACATTTAAAACCCCCAAATCAAACACTATAATACAGAACCCACAGATTATATCAATGCTTTGTGGTAAAAGAAAGGTACTGAATTAGGATGTGATATGCAAAACTTAGTGAAACATCATGCAACTGTATCTCTTAACAGCATAAGCTCAAATTATCCTCAGAACAGCTCAGTCAAAATAGGTAGATGTTTGTTAGCGAAGCAGTCAGCGACGCAATAATGATTGTATAGAGTAAGAAAAAAAAGGTAGAATGGAAGAAAATGCTCCACCTTGACGTCGGTTGGCTGGTAGTAGATGAAGAAGTAGTATCCGATGACAATACCAGCTGTGAATCCAAAGCCAAATCCAGAGAAACCAAGTACCGTGCTGACTATGCCCATCTCTGATTATTTGTAAATACCTTCAAAAGTATACGATATCCCCGTCAGAAGTTTCAAAATTAAACGCATGAAAAGAAGCAAAGGAACATATTACTCTCAGCTGAAGCTGAACAAATCAATCGAAATAACACTCTCAAATTGCCAAGTAGCAGTAGCATTTGAGTCTCTTTCTTTTTGCAAACATCCTATCCGATGTTACGCAAATGGCATGAAAATATCCCCAATCCTGTTTTCTAATCATAGACAGATCTATACCCAATCCAGAAAGGCAACATAAAGCAGTTTCCCACATAAGAAATTGGGAGGGTCCCATCGTGTGAAGATCCCACCACAGTGTGGAAGCAATCCCTCTATCGTGGAATGCTCTTTAATAATTAGGGAAAAGGACAGGCAGGTTAATGATAGAACCAAAGCTTATTCACCAGCTAATGCCAATTGGTTTGACAACATATATATAAAGATAAAGTTAATTGGGGGCAAGGAGAATAGCTGTAGCTTTCGAGTTGATTGCACGGCTTTCATAATAATATATAGTGTGGCACCACCAAGTTGCATGGTGGAGGAAAAGAACCTCCCTCTTTGCTTTTCAGGCAAAGGTTTCCAAACTGGGATCATATCAGGAAACAGCAATTCAGCGGCGTCAGTAGATTATTTGTATGGGGAAAATTATTTATCAGATAAAATTTCGGAATATAATTCCGGTCTTCCTCAAATCCCCAAATAATGATCTCCTTCGAAAACCATTTTTTGTTAGGTGTAACCGAATTGATACTGATCTGATGTAGACCTGCATTACAGTTACAGAGTCCGTGCACTGCCCAGACAATGAAACCCGTACCGCATGCTGCAAGTACGTCCAAATGGAGGAGGAGACATGGTTCCTGCATGTACTGTCCTGGGTAAACATGGTTTGAACATGTCGGCAGAAAGAACATTAGTATTAGGACGCGTCAGAGGGATCTAAAAAAAAACAGCGGATCAATGGACGGACGCCGTGGACACCCGAACGCCACCCGATCAACCCGTCGAAGCGGATCCGAGCGCCATCCACCGACGGCACGGGGAGGCGGCACCGCCCCACCCAGATTACAACGCCCGCGCCGCGAATTTCGAAAACAACATCCAGTCCTAGTATCCTACACGGGGGGCGGTACGGACTTACCCACGCAGGTCGCGGCCGAACCCTCGCGCGCGCCGGGAAAAAAAACGGCCGGCGCGGCGCCATGGATGAACGAACGACGCGAACGGGGATGAAGGGGAGAGAGGGAGAGACGAGGACGAACCAGAGAGGGCGGTGCTCCGCTCGTCGGTCACCGGTGTCTCCGGGCGCGGTTCAGGAGGCGATTCGGGCGGCCATGGAGCGGGGCGGGGGGAGATTTGTTTTTCCTCCTCGTCTGCTTCCTTCCGTTTCGAGGATGCGCGGAGGAGGGGGCGGAGGAAACGAATGGGGGGAGATGGAGTGAGGAAGGGTGTCTGGTCTCTGGTGCGTCTGGGCGGTGTGCGATGGGCACGTTGCGGCACACGCGGCCGCGATCCCAGGCGAGCCGGCCCCTAATAAAAGGCGATTAATTAATCGAGTGATTAGCGGCACCGGGCCCCATTTCGCTCCGCCTCCTTTGCTGTGGACAGCGAGCCGATGCGCGCTCCGTGGCCGCTGGCGTGCGGGCCAGGGCACGCCGTGTCCGCTCCGTGTGGTGCACGGCAAGCGTGCGACGCTCGTGTGTGCCCCCCGATCATGCCATAAGCTTTTTGTTTACTATACTGGCTTACTCCGTTTAGAAATATAATATGTTTTAGATTTGTAAAGAAGATATATCTAGACACCTTTTTAGTGTATAGGTTTAAATGAATCTAGACACTAAAATATGTCTAGATACATCTCATTCATAAACCTAAAACGATATTTTTAAACGGAGGGATACTCCCTCTGTTAGGGATTATAAGACCTTTGGACTACTTTAGGATTAAAAAAATCAATAACTCACCCTTTTAATTACTACATGTATCAATAGTTATACATGTACTCTCTCCGTTTTAAAATATAAGATGTTTTAGCTTTGTGAAGCAAATATATCTAGACTAATTTTAGTATATACTCTCTCCGTCCGCAAATAAGTGTACTTCTAGCTTGTCTTAAGTCAAATTTTACTATGTTTGACTAACTTTTTAGGACAACGTATCAACATTTATGACACTAAATTGATACCATTAGATTTATTTTTAAATTTAGTTTCATAATATGTCAATTTGATATAATATATGTTTTTATATTTCATAAAATTGGTCAAATTTGGTTATCTTTGACTTAGGCAAAAGCTAGATGTACACTTATTTGCGGACGGAGGGAGTAGGTTTACTCATGTTTGGAGTGAACCTACACACTAAAAGAAGTCTAGATTCATTTTTTTACAAACCTAAAACATCTTATATTTTGAAACAGAGGGAGTATGAGAGAAGAGAAAGAAAAAGAAGATCATACATTCGATGGGAGATGGTAATAAATGAGAAAGGACTTATAATTTCTAATATTTTAAAAAAAACTCTTAGGCCTTATAATCCCTAACAGAGGGAGTACACTCGAGCTATAGGCAAATATAAAATATCGCTGATCTTCACGATGTGGTCATTTTGACAAATCTGATTCTATTTTCAAACTTTGACACGAAATGCTACTCCTTGAAAACATGGGGTTGGTGCTGATGCTTCGACAGGCGGCCATCGGTGCCACATGTAGCTGGTGGCGCTACTGCGAAGGTTGATTGCCGGTACTACAAAGGACGGGCGGTGCTGCCAGCACCCTACCCCTCTCCTGGCGATGGGCTCCACTCACACCGATTGTCACTGTCAGCGCTCCCTCCTCGACGGCAGGGGCGTCTGTGCGTCCACTAGAGTCAAGTGCTGCGAGCGGGTGCCGGCGTTGCTACCATTTTTCTATAGATTCAAATCATAGGAGAAAATTGTGTGCTACAACGGGTCTTTAGTTTTGCATCGTGTCAAGATTTTCTTTGCTACAACCGTTCTGCGGCTTTTTCACCATAAGTTATGTGGATTTGCATCATATGTAGAAATGTTTTGCTATAACCTCTCCATAGTTTTGCTACAGTACTATGACCTTTTTGCTATGAGGTCTCCGACCAGAGTCTCTGGTGATATCTCCCACGAACTCGGTTTTGCTTTAATAGCATTTTTTGCTGCGAGGTCTCTAGCATGGTCGGTCTATTCTTGGGTGAACCATTTTTTCTAAGCAAAAGCGGAATAATTTTGGTACATAGAAGTCGGTTTTGCTACAATAGGTCATGTGACGACTCATATGTCATAAACGTATCTATAATTTTTTATGTTCCAGACTTGTTTGTATCTTCTTTGCTTTGCTTTGTCTACACTTTGAAAGATTTTTATATATTTTCTGGGACTAACTATTAACAAGATGCCACAGTGTTAGTTGCATGTTTTCTATTGTTTTTATTTCAGAAGTCAGAAAATAAATATTTTCGGAATTGGACGGGACAAAAGCCGAAATCAATATTTTACCGTGGGAAACACAGAGCCAGACGAGACGGAGGAGGTCCTCGAGGGGGCCACACCCCTGGCCGCGCGGCTAGGCCTGGCTCGCGCCTAGGGGATGCAGCCGTCTCGGGCACCCCCTCGGCCTCCCTCTTCGCCTATAAGAAGCCCCCGATACCTAAATCATAAGTACCCGATCAATCTTCAACGAAAACAGTCTGTAGCCGCTGCCACCATCGTCCCTAGATCGGGGGGATCTGAAGCTTTTTCCGGCACCCTGCCGGAGGAGAGAGATCATCTCGGGGGCCTTCTTCATCACCATGCCAGCCTCCGGTATGATGCGTGAGTAGTTTCACCTTGAACTACGGGTCCATGTAGTAACTAGATAGTTGTTTCTCCTCCTTTGTGCTATCATGTTTAGATCTCATGAGCTCCATTCATGATCAATATCATCTATTTGTAATCATGCATGTTGTGTTTGTAGGGATCCGATGGATATTGAGATTACTATGTCAGATTAGTTAATGATTCTGTCTTATTGATTCTATCATTTCTATGTTGTTTGAGATCTTGCATCCTCTTCGTTTTTAGTAGCTATCTTGGCCAAGTACATGATAGTGACTCCAAGAGGAAGTATTTATGCTCGATAATGGGTTCATGCCTCTGTTGAATCTGAGGAAGTGACAAAACTCTCTAAGGTTGTAGATGTGTTGTTGCTACTGGGGAGAAAACAACAATCTCTTGTTAACGGACAATTGTATTGTTTACTTTACACACCTTGCTTAAAGCAGTTATACGTTGCTTTTAACTTAATACTGGAGGGGGTTCGGATGATAACCTGAAGGTAGATTACTAGTCATAGATGCAGTTGGATGGCAGTCTATGTATATTATTGTAATGTCTAATCAAATCTCATAGGATCGTGAATGTTTAGTATTGTATTGTCATGCCTTGCTCTGTCCTGTCAATTGCCACGCTGTAATTTGTTTACCCAGCATGTTATCTTGTTTATCTTAAGGAGAACACCTCTAGTGAACTATGGACCCCGGTCCAATCCGTACCAATGATACATCTCCCACTGTTTCTGTTTACTTTCTGCAAGCCACCATTACTTTCCACACCATATAATTAATCATTTGTTTTTAGCAAACCAGTAAGATTGACAATCTCACTGTTCGTTGGGGCAAAGTCTTGAGTTTGTGTTGTGCAGGTTTCCAAGTTGCTAGCAACACTTTTGAATCGTTTCCTTTCTCTTACTGGTTCGACAACCTCGGTTTTTTCTAAGAGAAAACTTGTTGTTGTGCTCATCATACCTTCCTTTTGGGGTCTTTCAACGAAGCTCTACAGTGATTTGAGCTACATATCATCAACGGCACTGGTCACATGTGAGTGGTGTATGTCGGAGTGGCGGTCCTGGATCTTCGCCTGCAAATCTAACTAAATATACATCATGTTTTCTTGTCTCTTTGTTTTTTTTTCAAAAAAAGGGGACACCATACAATTGTAGGAGGAAACAACATGATTGTTTACACATACCTTAGCAAAAAGATTTACAAATGCAAGTGTGTAAACATGATTGTTTACACGTACCTTATTAGCATATAAAGAATCAACTTGTTTACAAATGAAATTCAAACCACAAGTATAAGAATAATCCAACGAACATAGTTTTTTTTTTTGCGGGGGAAAAGGGATTGTATTAAGCAATAAGAGTGGTGTTACAATCCCTAATGAGGGAATCCAGAATATCCTCTGGCCCCGACCCTAACCATACAACAGTACAGTCATTCAATCTACCAAATTTTGCTAACAAATCACTAGAAATATTCTGCGACCTGGAAACTTTAGTAATCCCAGCAATCCTATTTGAAAGAAGCTCTCTCGCTTCTATAATAAGATGCCCAAGAGGAGATCGGTCCTGCTCCCTATTCTTTAACATGCTTACAAGCAAGGAGCTGTCAGTCTCAATTAATATTTCTTCCTGGCACCACTCCATCGCCAAAGCAGTTCCTTCCATGAGCGCTAGTAATTCCGCCTCAAGAGCTGACCCACACTTACGGAGAGACCTGCACGACGTCAAAATAATAGAGCCATCATGTCGTCGTAGTATCATCCCCGCTCCAGCAGTGCCATCTTTTTGCATAAACGAGCCGTCCGTATTTAGCTTAACAACACCATCAGGGGGCCTTGTCTAGGAACTGGCAACGTCAGCTATGACACATAAACCCCTTAGTTCAACCGATGGTTGGGCACATAATGGCATCTTCCCCTTAGTTATTTCCTCCACCGAATGCTTCTGCTCATTTTTTAATGATTTCAGTTAACTGCATAGGAATCGCCTTGACCCTCAATAGCGGGCATCGGTTTATCGTGTGTGATTTCATTCCGAACATACCAGATCCTCCAAATGATCATCATAATTTTGTCACACACTTTGTTATCCACCGACAACAACATTTCCTCTAGCCACTTCTCACGTGGACCGACCAGGTTATCCATCTTGGGTAAATTCCAAACCTCACTCATTGCCCGCCACAGCTGCTTAGCATGAGTGCAATGGAAGATCATATGCGCCACATCTTCCTTTTCCTGCCCACACACACAACAAATACCTGAGACTGGAATTCGCCGAGACACTTTGTTGACTTCTGTAGCCAACGCGTTATGGAGCGCTCTCCAAGAAAAAATCCGGACTTTCTCTGGTACATTACTTCTCCATATTATTTTCCAGATCGGTCTATTACCTGTTGGGGCATCACTCGATGTTTGCCTATCTCTTCCTTGCTCTGCCAATGCAAGACCAAGTTTATATGCGCTCTTAACTGTGAATACACCCATTTTCTCTGGTTGCCACGCCATAAAGTCCTCCTGCATTCTATGTGATGTTTTGATTGATAGGATAACATCTACATCAACCGGTGGGAAGGATTTCCTCACCACCGCTTCCTTCCAAGCACCTTGCTCATCCAATAAGCTAGACACTCTATTCAGTCTAGATCGTCCTTTATTACCAATAACTTTAAGATTGTACTCACGTGGCAGCCAATTATCTCTCCAAATTCGGATTGATGCACCATTATCAACACGCCAAATGAGGCCTTTCTTCAATAGTTCCAATCCATACATGATAGCTGTCTAGAAAAAACAGTATCCATAATATTCCCTTGTGGATAATACTTAGCTCGGAGTACACGGGCACATAAACTATTAGGCTTCTGAATTAACCGCCAAGCTTGCCTAGCCAATAAAGCCTGATTGAATATGCGTATATCTCTGAATCCAATTCCACCATCTCCCTTCGGTCGCAGCATAGTCTCCCAGTTCATCCAGTGCAATTTCCTTTTTCCTCTATCCGCTCCCCACCAAAAATCTCTGATTAACTTAGAGAGTTCATCGCATATGGAGAACAGCAATTTAAAAACTCCCATAATATAGGTAATGACAGCCTGGGCTACAGACTTTATCATAATTTCTTTTCCTCCTTGAGAGAGATCTCCTCATTGCAATATCTTTTTACATAAAATAGCTTGTAATGTCTCAAATCTTCCACGTGTCATCCTGCCATCCGGGGTTGGCAGCCCAAGGTATTTATCCTCAAAACAATCCCTCTCAATCAACAATATGTCCTGGATAGATTGTTGCACCACAGTCGGACATAATGAGCTAAAACGGATAGAGCATTTAGCAGGGTTGATCAATTGGCCCGTACTAATTGCATATGTGTCAATTATTTGCTTGACACGCTCAGCCTGTATTGCCTCCGCCTTGAAGAAGAGCAATGTGTCATACGCAAAGAGGAGATGGGAGACACCAGGAGCCCTTCGACAAATTTTGACGGGCGAGATACCACCCGCATTAACCTCCGCATGCAATAAAGAAGATAACCCATCAGCGACAAACAAAAATAGGAAAGGGGACAGAGGATCACCCTGTCGAAGACCTCTCGTCGGGGAAAATGCTTCCAATAAGGCTCCATTTAATTTTACGTAGTACCTCACCGTGGTCACGCACACCATTATCCAATGCACCCACCGGTGAGCAAAACCCATCTTATGCAACACTTCCTCAAGAAAAGTCCAGTCCACCCTATCATATGCCTTTGATAGATCTAATTTGTAAGCACAATACGAATTGTTTGCTGGTGTACCATGTTCCAAATAATGCAAACACTCAAAAGCCAGCAATGCATTATCCGTTATCAGACGCCCGGGCACAAAGGCACTCTGATTTTCTAAGATTATACCTTCCAATAGTGGTCTCAACCTGTTCACAAGACATTTAGAAATAATCTTATAAACCACATTACATAAACTTATTGGCCGAAAATCCTTTAGTTCAGTAGGATTGTCAATTTTTGGTATCAGTACTATAGCTGTGTCATTCACTCCCAACGGCATCTCCCCTGTTTCAAAAAACAGCAGCACGGCCTAGATTATTTCCTTTTTTAGCACATCCCAATTCCGCTGAAAAAATCGGGCTGGAAAACCATCCGGCCCTGGGGCTTTAAGCGGTCCGATTTGGAACAATGCATCCGAGATCTCCTCCACCGTAAAGGCCCTACACAGGTCAACATTCACATCATCTGAGATAGCTTGCTCAAATAGATTCACAACCGCTGATGCATCCAATGTAGGATCACGAGTATACACAGACTGAAAGTATGACCGAGTCATGCGTTCCATGTCAGTTGGCGTGTCATGCACCACACCATCCTGATCTTTCAGCCTTTTAATCCTATTTTTTCTTGCTCGCCATATAGCCTTATTATGGAAGAATCGTGTATTTCGATCGCCCTCCTTTAACCAGGCAATACACGACCGTTGGAGCCAAAGCATTTCTTCCTTATACAATAATTCATTCATAGCGTCAGTAGCGTCCCGAATTTCTGACATGGGGGCATCGTCGGCTAATAAGGTCTCCATCTTCCTTCTCAAGCGAGTAATTTCTCTCATCACATTTCCAAATTTATGGCCTCCCCAATTATGCAAGGCTTTCATCACATCTCCCAAGGCTGTTTGAATTTCCCCCATATCAGACTTAGACCCTGACGCTGTCTAGGCGTTTTTAATCACCTCCGGCAGTGCACCATCCCTCTCCCAAAAAATCTCATACCTTAGGCACCGCTGCGTTGGGGGCCTAGTCTCCTTCTCCAACTGAACAAGGACTGGACAATGGTCTGAACATGGAGTGACTAGGTGCACAACGCTAGCATCAGTGTAAATATCCCTCCATCTATTGTCCGCTAAAGCTCGATCTAGGCGAACTCGGACATTATCGCGACCACTTCTCTTGTTATCGTAAGTGTAAGGTAATCCACTAAAACCCAGATCTTTTAGATCACAGGTTAACAATGCGTCTCTGAAGGCAACCATCTGGTTTTCAGCTCGGAGGCAGCTCGAGAAGTGTTCATACTGCCATAGACATTCATTGAAGTCACCTACAACAAACCAAGGAAGCGCTGAGGTAGCTTTAAGGTCACACAGAGCGCTCCACATGCGATGACGGTTTTCCACACGTGGCTCACCATAGACAAAAGTTGCATGCCATTGTGGATCGGCTGGTGTAGCTCTAATAAGAACGTCTATAAAACGACCAGTAACTTGTTGCACCTCAACTTCCAAACTTTCATCCCAAAACAAAGCCAATCCTCCACTTAAACCATCACTGTCAAAGCCAGCAAACCCTTTTAACCTCAGCCGTGTAGACAATCTTTGCACTTTCACACTTTTCTGTCTTGTTTCACACAAAAATAACAACTTGGGAATATGTGTCTTAACTAAGACACTCACCTCTCGAATTGTCGCAGCATTCCCGCATCCGCGACAATTCAGGCTTAGACAATTCATTGTGAACGGCGGTCATCCTCGAGGGATGCCGCCGATACATCATTAGCACTTGAAGCGGAAGATCCACCTTCTTTCCTTGGCCTCTTTGGTAAGCTAGCCTCAGAAATTTCAGCATCAGATCCAACACCATCTCTAACTCCATCAACAATCATGTCCACCGTGGTTTTGGTTTTTAGAGCAGCATCCTCATCCGAGAAGTCAAGGGCCCTCTTAGCAAGTTTCTCAGCTTCAGACATCTCTATATCACGTAGCTTCAAAGGACTTGTGGCAGAATCTGCTAGTTCCTTATTAGTCACACCACCCCCAATTGCTTCCTTCCTTTCCATGTGCTCCCTCCCGTCCACATGTCCTCCACGCCCACGTCCAGGTATACTGGCAAAACCTCCACGGCCTCTATCAAGGACTCCATCAGTAAACACCCCACGACCACTACTAGATGCTCCACGCATGCCACCACGGGAGACACCCCAACCTCTACCACCGGGGTTGGCATAAATATAATCACCAAGTTTCAGCTTCTTCTCATCATGAACCCCATTGCCACACTCCTTCACATCATGTCCAACAAGACCACAAGCATAACAAACCTGTCCAAGTTTCTCGTATTTAACTGAGTACAAGTATCTTTTACCACTCAGTACAATAGAGACCAGACGCGTCAAGGGCTTCCTCATATCATGTTTGATGCGAAGCCTGACAAAATCATCACGAAAAGCTCCCACCGGATTCATCTCTGTAGCAATTACCTCGCCTGCAGCGCGGCCAACAATCGCCTTGATCAGGTCAATATTACGATATGCAACTGGTAGTTTATGCACTTGAATCCAAATCGGCATAAATTCAAGCTCCACAGATTCAGGATCAGAGAAACCGTCATAGGTGGCCATGATCAAAGGCCAATCACGAAATAACCAGGGGCCTCTGTCCATGATTTTCTCCCAATCCCCCAGGCACGAGCACTGGATCACAAACCTGTTCCTGCCAACCGCCCTCATCGTGACCTCTTGCGCAGAATTCCATGCCACATACATCTACTGAAATAGCGCCTCATGACTGAAACTCTTCATCGTGTGGACTCTAGCTACAGCAAGCCAACGAGTACTCTCCGCTAGAACAGGATCTCCATCCTCCAGAACAAAATCATTGAACTCATCTTCAGCAATCTCCAACTGATCAAACAGAGAGTCGATTTCCTTACCAGATTGATTCGACTGAGTTGCCGAATTATCACCGGACAGGTCCTCCTCCAGAGCACCACCATCGCCCATGCCCTTCCTGTTTTTATCCACCTTCCCCGCCGTCGCCTATGACGAGTTGCTTGGTTCTGTCATGGCTGTAGAAACGGGATGGAGGCCGAGACAGACTACGACCTAGATCGGGGAAGGAACAAGATCGTCAAGGACTCGCCGCCAGTCGCCTGGGGGAGGACAAAAAACCCTAGGGGTACGTATCCAACGAACATAGTTGTACATAAAAATGCACTAGTTGATCCAGAACAAATGTGTAGCCGCAGAGCAAATTAGAGGACGGGTCAACTGATTCCGCACAAAATTTCAACTAGATCTATTTCAGATCGATATATAATTTGGAGCGATAATACCAGCATAACTGTATACTACGTCCTTATCACAGCAACATTTTGATCGACATGGTTTGTGCATAGCATGTACGTACTCCGTAGGACAAGTTGCCAAGTGGCTCCCCGGAGAAAAGAAGGATAAAAATTGGCCAAATGGCAGGAAAACAAGTGCACGTACGAATTCAGCCGGTCGAATCATACTAGTATATGCATGGCTAGCGAGCTCGCGGTCAAAATCAGGACAATGATCCGTCATAGAGATACGGACAACGCCATGGGCGCGCGATCATACGTGTCGCCTCGCGGAGCAGATCGATCGAGAGCGACGTAGGTGGATGTGGACGCATACGTCGTCGTCGTCCTGGGATTTAATTTCCTCCTTCGCCCAGCGTAGTACCGGTGTCGGCAGGGCAGCGCTGGATAAAACGGAGCCTACTCCTTCCGTTTCAAAGTATAAAATGCAGTCTGTCATACTCCCTCCGTTCCAAAATAGATGTCTCAGATTTGTCAAAATTTGAATGAATGCAGACACTATTTAGTATATAGATTCATTCAAATTTTGACAAATCTAAGACATCTATTTTGGGACGGAGGGAGTACTAGTTTTGAGGATGGTGGCCATCTTTTCTTCCGTTGCAAATCAGTTAAAAAGATGTGGAGGGCCTACGGTATTGAGGAAATAAGGAAAAAATTATTGGATTGCAACTCAGCGATGCTTATGCTAGAACGAATTCTTGAATTTGCTGGGTCATGAAAGCAAAGGTTGTCGCCCTCTTGTGGTCTTGGTGGACTGAAAGAAACAAATCCAAAAGGGGAGAACGATGCTTCACTCCAGTTGAATTGCAAACCAGATTGGCAGGTACTGTGGAGAATGGAAAGAATTCTACACTACCAAGACTGAACCAAAACCGAACAGAGTTGTGATGTGGACAGCCACCACCGGAAGGTTGGATCCTTATAAATACTGATGGTGCTTTCGATCAAAGAACAGCATCTGGAGGATGGGGTGCTATAGCAAGAGACAATAATGGACATATCGTTTTTGCAGCAGCTGGGGCAATCCATGCTGCTTCGGAAGCACTACAAACTGAAACCGAAGCTCTCCTACATGCAGTAAAGATAGCAGATGATATGGGTATCGGAAGACCGCTCTTTGTCTCGGATTGTACGGGCCTCGTTCAGGCGATTCAGTCAATATGACCTCTCACCATTTGGAGCTTTATTCAGGGAAGCAAAAATACGTATGGCGTTGAACTTCATTGAATCTCGTGTCATTTATAAACCTCGTGATTGTAATAAGCCAGCACATGCTCTGGCAGGCCTAGGTGCAGCTGAAGTGAGGGGCTTCTATCATGTGTGGTTGGAAGATGTCCCAAACATTGTAAACATGGCTATGTCCAGCGATTCTGCCGACCCAGTTTAATGGAATACCAATGTTCCATATAAAAAAATAATAAAATGTTTTAGTATTATAAAATAAATGTATCTATTATTTTAACATATAGGCTTACTCGGTTTTGAAGTAAACCTATACAATAAAAGAAGTCTAAATATTTTTTTTATAAATTTAAAACATTTTATATTTTAAAACGGGAAGTACTTCGGATTTCGCCCGCGCTGTACCGTTCGCAAATTGTCTGTAAAGCAAACCTCTGGAGGAGAGGATAACCGTTGGGTTGCACGGTACACCGCAAGACATGACACGGGCAGCAGAAAAGTTAAGCGCGCGCGTACATAAACATGATCATATACCAGGTAGTAGGGATGTACTAGAAGTAGAACAAGTGGATAAGCCTCTAGTCCAACTTTAATTTAAACGGGATGAGTGAGGATAAATTTCACTTATCTCACTTACTAGTCTCGGTCGAGTTAAACTTGAGATGCAAAAGCAGGAACCCATATCTTGTCTCTCCCGCTTGTGCATCCCTAAGAGCAACTCTATCAGCTACCGTAAAATATAAACTGTACGCGCGAGTTCAGTGTGCTGAAAACGATATTTCCAGGGACGCGAGAGCCGGCGCGGTGCAGCTACCGTAAACGCAAACCGCAAAACAGCATATTCGAATATGCTATGCTGTTTTGCGGTTTGCGTTTACGGTAGCTGCACCGCGCGGCTGTACTGCGAAATGAAACTGCATACATAACTGAATTTTTTGACAGTTCATACGACAGCAAATGCGACGGTTTCAGTTTGCATCACAACACACAATAATCATCCAAATTACAATATTATGAATAATCAAATTACAATAATGAATGGTTCTATGAAATCAAATAGGTTTACACAATAAAACGAATGGTTCACATCAAATCAATTAGTTTTATAACTCAAATAGGGGATACACGAATTGGGGACATCAGTTCTTGCCTCTTAGCATCCAATGGTGCGCAATGAGATTCTTTTGGAGTTGGTGATGCGTGTTTGCATCTTTAATCTGCCTATGGGTCTCAAGAAATGCTTGAAGCGATCGGGGTTTCTTTGTGGTTGCACACGGGTACGCACATTGTCAAAGAAAAACTCCAAGTCTAGCCCCTTCTCATCTTCGATGATCATGTTGTGGAGAATTACACAACATGTCATGATGTTGCGGAGGGTTTTCTTGTCCCAAAAACGAGCCAGCCCACGAACAATAGCAAACCGTGCTTGCAAAACCCAAAAGGCTCTTTCAATGTCCTTTCGGCATGCTTCTTGAACTTTGGCAAAATGAGCTTCATCTCGGTTCTCGGGGTTTTGGATGGTCTTCACAAATGTAGACCATGCCTGGTAGATACCATCGGCAAGATAGTACCCCATGTGGTAGTCATGGCCATTGACTTTGTAGTTGCAAGTCGATGCTTCTCCACTAGCTAATTTGGAGAAGAGAGGGGATCTATGCAAGACATTGATGTCGTTGAGTGATCCCGGCAAGCCAAAGTAGCAATGCCATATCCACAAATCTTCCGATGCCACCGCCTCTAGAACAATGGTGGGATCATGGCTCTTGCCACAATATTGCTTGTGCCATGTCTTCAGGCAATTCTTCCACCTCCAATGCATACAATCTACACTACCTAGCATCCCCGGCCAACCTCTCTTCTCATTGTGTGCTAGCAACCTTTGCACATCTTCTTCGTTTGGGGATCGGAGATATTTTTCCCCGAAAACTCGGATCACCTTCTTGGCAAACATCCGAACACTAGCAATGGTGGTATCTTCGCCAATACGAAGGTACTCATCCGTATAATCCGCGGGGATGCCATATGCAATGACGCACATGGCCGCCGAGATCTTTTGGTACGAACTAAATCCCCAAATTCCTGCCGCGTTCCTCCGTCGAGTAAAGTACCGACAGTTCTTCTCGCATGCTTTTACTATCTCGATGAACAAGCTACGGCGCATGCGGTACCTCCTACGGAACAAATGCGCTGGATATTTCGGTACCTGCGCGAAGTAATCTTGCATGAGCGTGGCGTGGCCGAGGGTCCGATTCCGCGGGATGCAAAGGCGGACGGAGATGGATCCACGACGTCTCTTCAAGACGCGGAGCTTGTCCTGCATCTCTTGCAGGGCGCACATGATGGCGAGTTGCTCCGTGTCGTCGTCCTCGAGCAGTTCGTCGAGGTCCGAGTCGGACGACGACGAAGACGAGTCGTCGAGGTAGAATTCCATGGACAGCGAGGTCGACATCTACAAAAAATCGGTCAAAATCGCACCACGGCGGTCAAATCAACGGGGGAAAGACGAATCTTACCGCAAGGAATCGACGACGAGGACGAATCCGCACCGGCGGCGGCGGATCAAGTCGGCAAACGCGCGAATGCGGCCGAATCGAAGCTCCTCGGTGGCGTCGGCTTCCCTTCCTCCGTCGGCGCTTCTAGCTCCCACGGAAGCACGATTTGAGCTACCACTCTCGCGGCGTGGGTCTGCGGCGGTCGGAACTGGCGGGGCATGGCGGGGTGTGGTGGGCGGTGGTCGGAATCGGGCGTGGTGGCGGCGTAGGAGGTTGTCGGAAGCAGCGCGAGGAAGAGGGGGGAAATGAAACTTCAGCGTGTCAACGCCCAATCGAGGATTCAGGTCGCGCTCGGTTCCCCCCTTAGCCCGTAGAAGTACCGTTCCGCGGAAGGAATTTGCCGCGCCTCACAAAAAAAATCGGTTTCAGTGCAGGATACGATAGCTGCACGGCGCGGGGCTTTTGCAGGGTAAGCTAAACTGGCAGTTATTTTACGGTTTTGAAGGTTTCAGGTAGCTGCTAGAGTTGCTCTAATACAGTACTAGAAGCGCGCGCATGTGGTCAGATGTGGTGGTGGTGGTGGTCACCCTAGATTGTGATAGATGCACCATTTCTGTCACTCGCTTCAGACTCATTTATGTGCTACTATTACGGTCATACTACTTGATTTGGATCTTTTTCTTAGCATGCTGAAAATTATAAATGTTGAATTTTGGCAGGTAAGATCGTACATATGCAGATCCAACGGATTAACACGGACCCAATACTGGGCCTCGAAACGCAGAATTCCTGGTTCCAGGCGGGTTACTTTTCTGTGGGATTTTTTCGTTGTTTTTTAGATTGTGCGTTGTTTTTTAGATTGTGCGAAATTCATCAAATTTTTCCAGCATCTGCTAAAAGTGAGGACGAGGAAAAGGGTCTTATAGGCAAATTGTACGGAAAGGAGATTGTACTACTCCCTTCGATCCAAATTAGTTGACTCAGTTTTATCTAGATTCGAATATATATATACTTGTTTTAGTGCTAGATACATGCGAATCTAGACAAAAATAATTCAACTAATTTGGATCAGAGAGTACACAGTTGGAGGCGACGATGATGTGCTTGAGCTTTGGCGCCACGTCCTGGCCGTGTGTGGTTACAGTTGAAACGTGGGGCGATGATGATGGTGAAGTGGTTGGCTTGAGCAGAGCAGCCACAAAGTCATCATATTTGTCTCTCGCCTCTTCGCTGTCCCCTTTGCTCTCGTTTCAAGATGCAAATCTTATCAAGGTTGCCCGGTCAGGTCTCGGGTCTGTATATTCTGAAGTTGGATGATTAGCTGCAGGTATGGTGTTCAGGTGTTGTAGCATAGTTGTGAGATGGTTATTATTATTATGATGATTGCTGCACCTCTATCCATTTATCATGATGATGAAGGGATTTGTAATTGGTTTGATGTCAGGTGTGATGTAGTACCACGGAGTAGTAGTAGTATTTCTATAAGGAGTCATGGTGTTGAGCTTTATTTTCTTATTTATTCCTTGCTTTTCATTGTCCCATTGGGCATCCATCTCTCTTTATTGTGATTTTGGATTTGTATGTGGATCCATTTGCATCATCCCTCTATGTGGATTTGTATGAGTATCATAGAAGTCGGTCTATAATAAGCGTCGTTGATTCAGTATAAAAAAAAGAAATGATCAGGATCCCCCGGACGATATCGTTCGGGTCCAGAACGACTGCCTGAATGCTCTACCTCACGAGTGTTAGGCCTGCCACGCCGAGTTCTCCAGGCAGAGCAAGTCAGATGCCTCCGTTCCTCTCCTGCGTGCCTCCGCCACGGCGACCTCCCACCACCTCCCAGCCCGGCGACCTCCGTCCAGATCCGTGCCCGGCGACCTCCGCCCACCTCTGTCGCCGCCCTGGGCCTGGCATCTCACGCCGACCGTGAGCCCCGCGAGGCAGGTGCAACAAGGGGAGGCCGCCATGGATGCGCAGCTAGGCCGATGAAGGAGAACGGGGGCGAGATAAAAGGCCATGGATGGGGGATGGAGGTTCTGCCACGGGGAGATGTTGCTGACGACGGGCGGCTTTGCTCCCGATGGCGGACGGTGTTGCTAGCGAAGGCAGACGGAGTTGCTACAGGCGGTCCCGACAGTATGGGTCGCGTTTGTGGATTTGCTGCATAACTACATTTTTTATGCTATCTCTATTTTTTTGTTTTGCTACAATACCATAAAAAATTGCTACAAGTTATCCGACGAGGTCTTCCGGCTAAATTATCCGGCGATGTCTCCGGCGAAGTAGGTTTTTTGCTACATTAAAAGAACTTTGTTGCTACAACCGTCTTGTGGTTTTGCTACAACAGTGTCAACTATTTGCTACAAGGTCTCCAGCGAGAATCACTAGCGAGTTTTTCCGACGATGTCTCCGGCAAAGTCGGTTTTGCTACATTAGCACATTTTTTGTTGCATGGTCTTCGGCGAGGTATCTGGCGAGAAGTTTTATTTCTGAAACGAACTTTTTTTTTTGCTTTGGAAGCAAAATCGGGGACATATGTAGCAAAAGCGGGATATTTTGTAGCAAATAGACACGTGGCAGCACGGGAAGCAGGATGATGGGAGCTCCCCATCGTCGGGAAACACCTAGCACTTGTCATAAAAAATTGACAGTACTACGCATCCCCGGAGATAATTCCCCAAAATCCCCCGGGTCCTCCTGCTGACACGTGTCCTTAAAAGTGCCTCAGAATCCCGCTTTTGCTACAAACATGCCTGCTTTTGCTACAAATAGCCCCGCTTTTGCTACATGTAGCAGAAAACGGTTTGGTCTAGAAAATAGAAAAAAACTGGATCTCGCCGAAGACCTCGCCGGCAACCGTCTATCAAAAAAATTATGCTAATGTAGCAAATCTGACTTCACCGGAGACTCGCCGGAAACTTTCCCCGACGCCATGTTTGTAGCATGTAGCAACGACGCCATGCGTGTGTAGCAGAAGACCTCGGCATGTGTAGCAAAAAATTTATGTTAATGTAGCAAATCTGACTTCAGCGAAGACTCGCAGAGACCTCGTCGGAGACTTTCCTCGGCGCCATGCTACACGTTTGTAGCATGTAGCAACGACGTTATGCGCATGTAGCAGAAGAGCTCGGCATGTGTAGCACCGACTAGGCCAATTTTTGCGTTCGGACTGAATTTCGGCGTCCTGGGTAGGCGAGTGGAGATGCTTGTTGGAGATATGCCCAAGAGGCAATAATAAAGTGGTTATTATCATATCTTCATACTTATGATAAATGTTTACATACCATGCTATAATTGTATTAACCGGAAACATTAATACTTGTGTGATTTGTAAACATAAAAGAGTCCTTAGTAAAGCCTCTTGTTAAACTAGCTTGTTGGTTAATATATGATCATGGTTTCCTGATCATGAACATAGAGATGTTATTAACATCAGGGTCATATCATTAGGAGAATGATGTGATGGACATACTCCTATAGTTAAGCGTAGCATAAAGATCAAGTCATTTAATATAGTTCATTTGCTATAAGCTTTCTGATACATAGTAACCTAATTCCTTCGACCATGAGATCATGCATATCACCTTTACCGGAAGGATGCTTTGATGACATCAAATACCACACCGTAACAGGGTGGCTATAAAGGTGGCATTGAGTGTTCGGAAAGTATTGGTTGAGACACATGGATCAAGAGTGGGATTTGTCCATCCATATGACGGATAGATATACTCTGGGCCCTCTGGGTGGAATGTCATACAATTAGCTTGCAAGCATGTGACTGGCTCACAAGGGATCACATACCACAGGAACGAGAAAAGAGTACTTATCAGTAACGAGGTTGAACTAGGTATGCAGAGATACCGACGATCATAACCTCGGATAAGTAAAATATCGTGAGACAAAGGGAAATTGGTATCGTATGTAAGTGGTTCATTCGATCGCAAAGTAATCGTAGAAATATGTGAGAGCCATATGAATTTCCAGATTCCTCTATTGGTTATTGATCGGAGAAGTGTCTCGATCATGTCCGCATAATTCACGAACCGTAGGGAGACACACTTAAGGATTCGATGTTGTTGAGTAGTTATGGAATGATGAGTAAGAGACCGAATGTTGTTCGGAGTCTCGGATGGGATCCGGGATATCACGAGGAGATCCGGAATGGTCCGGAGAACAAGATTCATATTAGGAAGTCCTGTTCCGGGGTTGGAGAATGGTTCCGGTGTTTTCAGCAAGGAATGTTCTAGAAGGTTCCGGAATGTCCGGCACTCCGGAGGGGAAGGGTACATGAATGTGTTATATCAAGTTGGTATGATTGCATTATGTACTAGGCGTCATCGCTGTACCAAATAGAGGGTTTATTCAAATCCTAGTTTGAAAAGTCAAACGGCTAGTTTGAAAAGTCAAACGGCTAGTTTTGGGAAAGAGGAGAAGGAGGTTTGAAACCGACTTGGGGGAGGAGTTCCTCCTCCCACCGCCGGCCCACCTTGGGTCCGAGTTGGGGAGGGAGTCCCCTCCCCAGGCGCGCCTCCCTCCACCTATAAGAGGAGGGGCAGGGCTCCCCTCCTAGACACAAGTTGCCTCCCTCTAAACCTAAACCCTAGCCACAACCTAGGGATTTCTCCCAAGCCGCCGAGTTAGAGCTTCTAATTGCCCTAGCCGCTGGTTTAGCCCCTTCTAATTGGTGTGTCTAAACCCTAGATTACCAAGGCTCTCTCATAGTCCACCATACTCGCTCCGGCTTAAGGCGAAACCCTGCGAGATCTCCCTTCTACTTCCGGTACCACGCCGTCGTGCTGCCGGAATCGCGAGGAGAGTGCTACAACCTCCGCTGCCTGCTGGAACAAGGGAGAGGAAGGTCTTCATCGAGTACCGAACGTGTGACCGACTGCGGAAGCGCTGCCGGAACGCAGCGCCGGAAGGATCGTCTACGCGATCTTGAGATCGGCAAGAGTACGACTACATCACCCACGAGAATCTGCTCTCGTTAAACGCTTTGGAATCTTCGAGGGTGAGTTCCCCTATCGACTCGTTGCTACAATCTAGTAGATAGATCTTGGCTTGTTTGTTTGCATGCGGTAGAAATTTTTTGTTTTCCATGCTACGAACCCCTATAGTGGTATCAGAGCCGTGTCTATATGTAGATCTGTTGCACGAGTAGAACACAATGGTCATTGTGGGCGTTGATGCTTTTGTTGTCGATTGCTTCTTGTGTACTTTGCATCTTGCGGGATGGTGGGATGAAGCGGCCCGGGCTAACCTTACATGACATCGTTCATGAGACTTGCTCCACGCTTGACATGCAACTTGTATTGCATAAGTGGCTTTGCGGGTGCCTGTTTCTCCCAACATAGTTAAGATTCAATTTACAATGGGTGATTGACAATACTAGTATCAATGTTGTGGTTCTTGTTCGTAAGTTAGAACGACACTTATTGAAAGCCCCAAACCACGTAAAACATACAAAGAAAATTAGAGGCGTCTAACTTTGTTTTGCAGGGGTGTGCTGTGATGTGATATGGCCATGATTGTGATTATATATGATGTATGCAATGTTCCTTATTGTAAGTTGGCAACTGGCAGGAGCCATATGGTTGTCTTTAAATTCTGTTAAGACTCGCTTGTCTGTTCAAAGTAGTTGTAATAGTTGAAGCTAGTGGACGACAACCATGGAGCGGCGTCATTGACCTTGATGCAATGTCGGTGATGATGGAGATCATGTTCGTGCTTGAAGATGGAGATCGGAAGCACAAGAAGAAAGGCCATATCATATCACATATTATGAATTGCATGTGATGTTAATCCTTTTATGCATCTTGTATTGCTTAGTTAACGACGGTAGCATTATAAGATGATCCCTCAAGCACACAATTTCAAGTTTTAAAGTGTTCATCCTTAGTAAGCACCGTTGCTAAAGCTCGTTGTTTCGAAGCACCACGTGATGATCGGGTGTGTTAGATTCTGCGAGTGTATACAACGTGAGCAAGCCAGATTTGCTCATGCGGAAGCTAAGGTTGATCTTGACGAGCCTAGCATGTACAGACATGGTCTCGGAACACAGATCACCGAAAGGTAAAGCATGAGTCATATAGTAGATATGATGAACATGTTGATTGTTCGCCATTGAAGCTACATCAACTCTCGTGATGATCGGTTTTGATGTGGTGGATTTGGTTCGTGTGATCACTAAAACAATGTGAGGGATATTGTTTTGAGTGGGAGTTCAACGGCAATATGATTAAAAGTTGAACACTATTTATCATAAATTAAATCAAAGTGAATTTGCATAGTTGTTTTAGTCATTGGCATCCGTTTACCACCTTGCGCTTAGTTTTAATTGAGATGATAGAACTATAGAATTCTGGTTAGTTACTTTACGAACTGGTATCGTATTGTTTTGAAGTGTTAATCTAAAGTTTAAAAGTCCTATTGCAAACTTTCAGTAAAGTTCCGGTTACTCCATGAAGTTTAATAATTGGTATTAAAAACAAGAGTGACAATTCCAAGTGTTAGTGTATAAGTATCATGTTTGTCTCCATGATTCTTGATATTCAAAGGATTGTCGTAATATCAAGGTTATCTAGGATCTGAAAGAGTTGTTTCAGAAACCATGATGTGTGGAAGATATTTTGATATCTGGAACAAAGTTTTGGTTGCAACATGATAGAGTATAATATGGCAAAAGTCATGTTCTCGTATTTGATGAGAATTTGCAAAAGGTTGAAGACACTAGTTGTCCTAATCCTCCAAAATGTTTTGGAGAGCAACATTATACTCGCAGTTCACCGTTATAAGCTAAAAGTAGCTTGATCATGGATAATTCCATGATAAGGGTGAATATTTGATGTAGGTAAAGTGTTTACTACACCAATAGATTACTAAAGAAAGGAATTTGAAAGAACACCAAACATTTGATGATGGTGATCTATTTCAAAGTGCAAGTCCAAAGACATTGGTATTTAATTATACACGCTTTGGACTATGTGTCATATGTATGACTCCACTGTTGATGTTGATAGATTCTTTCAAACAGAAAATAAATACTGAAAGAGAATCTCATAAATATATGGCAGAAAAGAAAAGACTAGAATTGTTTAGTTTAAGTATATAGATGATATACATGTTTTGGCTATATTCTTTGCTTATTAAACAATGTGGTTCTTAAGGATTTGATACTGAATTTGTTGGTGTGAATCGTCATACGAAACAACACAATTCATGAACTACAATGGCCTAAGTAACTAGCAAAAGAATATGTGATGATGTTCATCGAGAACAAATAAAGGGTTATTGTGTTGCTCGTTAAACATCAAAGCTTGCCTTCAAGATTTGTTTTATCAGGTATTATGAGAACAAAAGGGTTGTTCAAATAATTGCCGTAATCCATAAAAGATGGATGATTCACAAATCTCGTTGGAGAAATCACATCCATAAAACTAGTGCTAAAAATGTCGAAAGACAAATTGATTGAAAGATCACTTAGGAAGTGATATCGCTGTTTAAATTATATTGGAAAGAAAACATGAAGAAACTCCATGTGGATGGAATTTTGGAGTCTTTTGATTTTTGATCACATGACGCTTGTGAAACTTTCCTAGAGATAATTAAAACTTCGTTCATAGGCCAAAAGGGAACGAATGACTAGCTTATTGGAACTTGTACATATTGTTGTACAAAATCCATTATGTGTAGTC
Organism: Avena sativa; assembly: GCA_916181665.1. Taxonomy (NCBI): domain Eukaryota; kingdom Viridiplantae; phylum Streptophyta; class Magnoliopsida; order Poales; family Poaceae; genus Avena; species Avena sativa. Next base: position 415,332,712 of record OV702297.1, read on the forward strand.
AAGAGCGATGGATTTCAACTTCATATGCTTTCTCCGAAAATTTGAGTGAATATATGAATATTTACTTAATAAGGATGAAGTATGAAACATTTGAAAAAGTTCAAAGTCTTTCAAGATGAAGTGCAAAATCATTGTAATAAGAATATAAATAGTTTATGATAAAGATCATAAAGGAAGATATTTGAGTTACAAGTTTAGCATAATACCTAAGATTTAAGGAATCGTTCTGTGGATTTGCATTTCCCGAAACACCATAATAGTATGGAGCGTTCGAGATATGTAATTAAAACCTTGTTTGACATGGTAAGATCAAAGGTGTAATTCATAGAACTGCCATTATATTTTAAAGATTAAAAGCTTTAGAGACTACCGTTTTCCACTGAAAAGAGCTCCATCATAATCCGCTGAAATGACACCATATAAAGTTATGGTTTGGGATAAAACCCAAGTAGTCCTTTCTTAAACATTGGTATGCTATGCATAAGAAAGATGTTTGCAACCAAAGTCGGATAAACTTGTCTTTGTATTACTGTTAAGTATTCCTCCATAAACACCGGAGACAAAAGTGTTTGTCGCTTAGAACGTCAAGTTTCTTTGAGAAGGAATTTTTCGTGAAAAGATAAGTGGGAGGACAATAGAACTTTGATAAGGTTAAAGGAACCTTAGCTATATGTGCAGAGTTGCGCAGCGCCGAAAAGTGTTCCAGAGGCAGCAATAATGCTCATGGCTCACGTGCCTAATAAAGGTTGTGGTCACGGAGATCTAAGTTCCTATTAAAACAAGTGGGTCGGGTAAACAATCAAATACCAAGATTTGAGAGTTAAATAATTATTTGACAATAATGATCTGACTACATGCAAAGAAGCGACGATGGGCCCTGACTCCATCAAATGGCTTGAAGCCATAAAATCCGTGATAGTTCCATACACGAGAAATCAAGTTTTGAACTTGAAGGACCCTCGAGAAAGGTGTAAGACCTTACAGTTGTGTTTGGATCTATAAAGAAGTAGACATGGATGTTTCACATCTATGAAATAGTCGACATGTTGGGAAAGAGTTCACAAAAATGTTCAAAGGTTGACTATGGCAAGATTGGATCTTTCATAGCGATATTTAGTCTAGACGGATTGATGTAGCAACCACTACATATAATTTTTGTTATGTGGTAGTTGAATAAACAAAACAAGTTCTTCTAATAGAAGGGTTACCTAGGACGTGTGCATGACACGGTCCAAAGGGTTTTGTCAATTCAAAGGATGCTAAATGCATATGCGAACTTCAATGGTTGAAATAAGCATAGCGGAGTTGGAATCTTCACTATGATGAAACTGTTAAAAGAGTTTAATTTCATCGGAGACAATGAAGATGCTTGCATTTGCAAGTGGGAGCGCTAAGACACATTTCTAATACATTATGTGGAGGACATATTGTTGATTAGAAATGATGTATCTTTTATTAACACATATTAAGAATTTCATCCTGATGAAAGACTTAGGCAAAACCCAAATATTTGGCATCAATGGACGCTAATATGGTTGTGCCGAAAGTACATAGATGATGTATTGAATGAGTTCAATATAGAAACTACAAGAAAGGTTCTTGTCACACAGAAAGGATTGAATGAGTTCAATATTGATGATATATTCAAGTGTATTGACACTTGGTAAGTGAAACAAAGATTCAAGTATAGATTGATACTTGATGTATGAAATCACAAAGAGTATTTATATCAATCATATTGTGATATGTACAAATCCAGATATGTCCTATGCTCTAAATGTTATGAGCATATACCAGAATGATTCATAAGATGATCATTGGACGATAGTAAGGATATTCTTATGATCTTTTGGAAGAACTAAGAGTATATTATTTTGTAGAAGTGGCAAATAGATGGTTAGTTCATTGTAATAGTATTACATTGATACTAGTTTTGTCACAAAGTACAAATTAAGTTTATCTCAATCTAAACTAAGGGTGGCACAATATAATGGAAAGTAAGTTCCATAATAGATTTGGATGAGTTCCAAAGTTAAGACATTGTGACAGATACTACAACAAAAGGCTAAGTATATAACTGCTGTTATAGCAGCTAAAGAGGGCATTTGTGTCAAGTAGTTTGTTATCAAACTAGGTGTAGTTCACAGTGGGATAATACTATGAAGATATATTGTACGACAATATTATCAACATGTTTTAACCCCAAAGAACTGAAGGTCTCACCGAAGGACCAAATTTATACAAAGCCATCTCATTAAAGAATGAGTGATGCGTAGAGACACAAAGACATGCAATTACACACGGACCTGGAAGTGTCAGATTCGGAGATCAGTTGACCACTTGCAAACGTGTACAGACAACACCGGAAAGCCATAGGTGTTGAATACACAAAGGTTTGAAACTAGATTATTGACTCTAGTGCAAGTGGGAGACTGTTGGAGATATGCCCAAGAGGCAATAATAAAGTGGTTATTATCATATCTTCATACTTATGATAAATGTTTACATACCATGCTATAATTGTATTAACCGGAAACATTAATACTTGTGTGATTTGTAAACATAAAAGAGTCCCTAGTAAAGCCTCTTGTTAAACTAGCTTGTTGGTTAATATATGATCATGGTTTCCTGATCATGATAATAGAGATGTTATTAACAACAGGGTCATATCATTAGGAGAATGATGTGATGGACATACTCCTATAGTTAAGCGTAGCATAAAGATCAAGTCATTTAATATAGTTCATTTGCTATAAGCTTTCTGATACATAGTAACCTAATTCCTTCGACCATGAGATCATGCATATCACCTTTACCGGAAGGATGCTTTGATGACATCAAACACCACACCGTAACAGGGTGGCTATAAAGGTGGCATTGAGTGTTCGGAAAGTATTGGTTGAGACACATGGATCAAGAGTGGGATTTGTCCATCCATATGACGGATAGATATACTCTGGGCCCTCTGGGTGGAATGTCATCCAATTAGCTTGCAAGCATGTGACTGGCTCACAAGGGATCACATACCACAGGAACGAGAAAAGAGTACTTATCAGTAACGAGGTTGAACTAGGTATGCAGAGATACCGACGATCATAACCTCGGATAAGTAAAATATCGTGAGACAAAGGGAAATTGGTATCGTATGTAAGTGGTTCATTCGATCGCAAAGTAATCGTAGAAATATGTGGGAGCCATATGAATTTCCAGATTCCTCTATTGGTTATTGATCGGAGAAGTGTCTCGATCATGTCCGCATAATTCACGAACCGTAGGGAGACACACTTAAGGATTCAATGTTGTTGAGTAGTTATGGAATGATGAGTAAGAGACCGAATATTGTTTGGAGTCTCGGATGGGATCCGGGATATCACGAGGAGATCCGGAATGGTCCGGAGAATAAGATTCATATAAGGAAAGTACTGTTTCGGGGTTGGAGAATGGTTCCGGTGTTTTCAGCAAGGAATGTTCTAGAAGGTTTCGGAATGTCCGGCACTCCGGAGGGGAAGGGTACATGAATGTGTTATATCAATTTGGTATGATTGCATTATGTACTAGGTGTCATCGCTTTACCAAATAGAGGGTTTATTCAAATCCTAGTTTGAAAAGTCAAACGGCTAGTTTGAAAAGTCAAACGACTAGTTTTGGGAAAGAGGAGAAGGAGGTTTGAAACCGACTTGGGGGAGGAGTTCCTCCTCCCATCGCCGGCCCACCTTGGGTCCGAGTTGGGGAGGGAGTCCCCTCCCCAGGCGCGCCTCCCTCCACCTATAAGAGGAGGGGCAGGGCTCCCCTCCTAGACACAAGTTGCCTCCCTCTAAACCTAAACCCTAGCCACAGCCTAGGGATTTCTCCCAAGCCGCCGAGTTAGAGCTTCTAATTGCCCTAGACGCTGGTTTAGCCCCTTCTAATTGGTGTGTCTAAATCCTAGATTACCAAGGCTCTCTCATAGTCCACCATACTCGCTCCGGCTTAAGGCGAAGCCCTGCGAGATCTCCCTTCTACTTCCGGTACCACGCCGTCGTGCTGCCGGAATCGCGAGGAGAGTGCTACAACCTCCGCTGCCTGCTGGAACAAGGGAGAGGAAGGTCTTCATCGAGTACCGAACGTGTGACCGACTGCGGAAGCGCTGCCAGAACGCAGCGCCGGAAGGATCGTCTACGCGATCTTGAGATCGGCAAGAGTACGACTACATCACCCACGAGAATCTGCTCTCGTTAAACGCTTTGCAATCTTCGAGGGTGAGTTCCCCTATCGACTCGTTGCTACAATCTAGTAGATAGATCTTGGCTTGTTTGTTTGCATGCGGTAGAATTTTTTTGATTTCCATGCTACGAACCCCTACAATGCTCTAACACCGACCCAATACTGGGCCTCCAAACGCAGAATTCCTGGTTGCCCAAACGCAGAATTCCTAGTCCGAGGCGGGTTACTTTTCTATGGGATGTTTTCGTTGTTTTTTAGATTGTGCGAAATTCATCTAATTTTTCCAGCATATGCTAAAAGTGAGGACGAGGAAAAGGGTCTTATTGGCAAATTGTACGGAAAATCATTGCGTGCTATACCAACAGTAGAAAGGAGATTGTACTACTCCCTTCGATTCAAATTAGTTGACTCAGTTTTATCTAGATTCGAATATATATATACTTGTTTTAGTGCTAGATACATACGAATCTAAAAAAATAAGTCAACTAATTTGGATCAGAGAGTACACAGTTGGAGGCGACGATGACGTGCTTGAGCTTTGGCGCCACGTCCTGGCCGTGTGTGGTTACAGTTGAAACATGGGGCGATGATGATGGTGAAGTGGTTGGCTTGAGCAGAGCAGCCACAAAGTCATCATATTCGTCTTCTCGCCTCTTCGCTGTCCCCTTTGCTCTCGTTTCAAGATGCAAATCTTATCAAGGTTGCCCGGTCAGGTCTCGGGTCTGTATATTCTGAAGATGGATGATTAGCTGCAGGTATGGTGTTCAGCTGTTGTAGCATAGTTGTGAGATGGTTATTATTATTGTTATGATGATTGCTGCACCTCTATCCATTTATCATGATGAAGGGATTTGTAATTGGTTTGCTGTCAGGTGTGATGTAGTACTACGGAGTAGTAGTATTTCTATAAGGAGTCATGGTGTTGAGCTTTATTTTCTTATTTATTCCTTGCTTTTCATTGTCCCATTGGGCATCCATCTATCTTTATTGTGATTTTGGATTTGTATGTGGATCCATTTGCATCATCCCTCTATGTGGATTTGTATGAGTATCATAGAAGTCGGTCTATAATAAGCGTCGTTGATTCAGTATAAAAAAGGCAATGATCAGGATCCCCCGGACGATATTGTTCGGGTCCAGAACGACTGCCTGAATGCTCTACCTCACGAGTGTTAGGCCTGCCACGCCGAGTTCTCCAGGCAGAGCAAGTCAGATGCCTCCGTTCCTCTCCTGCGTGCCTCCGCCACGGCGACCTCCGACCACCTCCCAGCCCGACGACCTCCGTCCAGATCCGTGCCCGACGACCTCCGCCCACCTTTGTCGCCGCCCTGGGCCTGGCATCTCACGCCGACCGTGAGCCCCGCGAGGCAGGTGCAACAAGGGGAGGCCGCCATGGATGCGGGGCTAGGCCGATGATGGAGAACGGGGGCGAGATAAAAGGCCATGGATGGGGGATGGAGGTTCTGCCACGGGGAGATGCTAATGACGACGGGCGGCTTTGCTCCCGATGGCGGACGGTGTTGCTAGCGAAGGCAGACGGAGTTGCTACAGGCGGTCCCGACAGTGCAGGTCGCGTTTGTGGATTTGCTGCATAACTACATTTTTTATGCTATCTCTGTTTTTTGTTTTGCTACAATACCATAAAAAATTTTGCTACAAGTTCTCCGACGAGGTCTTCCGGCTAAATTATCCAGCGATGTCTCCGGCGAAGTAGGTTTTTTGCTACATTAAAAGAACTTTGTTGCTACAACCGTCTTGTGGTTTTGCTACAAGAGTGTCAACTATTTGCTACAAGGTCTCCGGCGAGAATCACTAGCGAGTTTTTTCGACGATGTCTCCGGCAAAGTCGGTTTTGCTACATTAGCACATTTTTTGTTGCATGGTCTTCGGCGAGGTCTCTGGCGAGAAGTTTTATTTCTGAAACGAACCTTTTTTTTTGCTTTGGAAGCAAAATCGGGGACATATGTAGCAAAAGCGGGATATTTTGTAGCAAATAGACACGTGGCAGCACGGGAAGCAGGATGATGGAGCTCTCCATCGTCGGGGAACACCTAGCACTTGTCATAAAAAAAATGGACAGTACTACGCATCCCCGGAGATAATTCCCCAAAATCCCCCGGGTCCTCCTGCTGATATGTGTCCTCAAAAGTGCCTCAGAATCCCGCTTTTGCTACAAACATGTCTGCTTTTGCTACAAATAGCCCCGCTTTTGCTACATGTAGCAGAAAAATGTTCGGTCTAGAAAATAGAAAAAACTGGATCTCGCCGAAGATTTCGCCGGCAACCGTCTATCAAAAAATTATACTAATGTAGCAAATCTGACATCACCGGAGACTCGCCGGAAACTTTCCTCGACGCCATGTTTGTAGCATGTAGCAACGACACCATGCGTGTGTAGCAGAAGAGCTCGGCATGTGTAGCAAAAAAATTATGTTAATGTAGCAAATCTGACTTCAGCGAAGACTCGCAGAGACCTCGTCGGAGACTTTCCTCGGCGCCATGCTACACGTTTGTAGCATGTAGCAACGACGTTATGCGCATGTAGCAGAAGAGCTCGGCATGTGTAGCACCGACTAGGCCAATTTTTGCGTCCAGACTGAATTTCGGCGTCCGAATCGGCGTCCTGGGTAGACGAGTGGAGATGCTCTAACGCCGACCCAATACTGGGCCTCCAAACGCAGAATTCCTGGTTACCCAAACGCAGAATTCCTAGTCCGAGGCGGGTTACTTTTCTATGGGATGTTTTCGTTGTTTTTTAGATTGTGCGAAATTCATCTAATTTTTCCAGCATATGCTAAAAGTGAGGACGAGGAAAAGGGTCTTATTGGCAAATTGTACGGAAAATCACTGCGTGCTATACCAACAGTAGAAAGGAGATTGAACTACTCCCTTCGATTCAAATTAGTTGACTCAGTTTTATCAGATTTGAATATATCTATACTTGTTTTAGTGCTAGATACATACGAATCTAAAAAAATAAGTCAACTAATTTGGATCAGAGAGAGTACACAGTTGGAGGCGACGATGATGTGCTTGAGCTTTGGCGCCACGTCCTGGCCGTGTGTGGTTACAGTTGAAACGTGGGGCGATGATGATGGTGAAGTGGTTGGCTTGAGCAGAGCAGCCACAAAGTCATCATATTTGTCTTCTCGCCTCTTCGTTGTCCCCTTTGCTCTCGTTTCAAGATGCAAATCTTATCAAGGTTGCCCGGTCAGGTCTCGGGTCTGTATATTCTGAAGTTGGATGATTAGCTGCAGGTATGGTGTTCAGCTGTTGTAGCATAGTTGTCAGATGGTTATTATTATTGTTATGATGATTGCTGCACCTCTATCCATTTATCATGATGATGAAGGGATTTGTAATTGGTTTGCTGTCAGGTGTGATGTCGTACCACGGAGTAGTAGTAGTATTTCTATAAGGAGTCATGGTGTTGAGCTTTATTTTCTTATTTATTCCTTGCTTTTCATTGTCCCATTGGGCATCCATCTCTCTTTATTGTGATTTTGGATTTGTATGTGGATCCATTTGCATCATCCCTCTATGTGGATTTGTATGAGTATCATAGAAGTCGGTCTATAATAAGCGTCGTTGATTCAGTATAAAAAAAGGCAATGATCAGGATCCCCCGGACGATATTGTTCGGGTCCAGAACGACTGCCTGAATGCTCTACCTCACGAGTGTTAGGCCTGCCACGCCGAGTTCTCCAGGCAGAGCAAGTCAGATGCCTCCGTTCCTCTCCTGCGTGCCTCCGCCACGGCGACCTCCGACCACCTCCCAGCCCGACGACCTCCGTCCAGATCCGTGCCCGGCGACCTCCGCCCACCTCTGTCGCCGCCCTGGGCCTGGCATCTCATGCCGACCGTGAGCCCCGCGAGGCAGGTGCAACAAGGGGAGGCCGCCATGGATGCGGGGCTAGGCCGATGATGGAGAACGGGGGCGAGATAAAAGGCCATGGATGGGGGATGGAGGTTCTGCCACGGGGAGATGCTACTGACGACGGGCGGCTTTGCTCCCGATGGCGGACGGTGTTGCTAGCGAAGGCAGACGGAGTTGCTACAGGCGGTCCCGACAGTGCGGGTCGCGTTTGTGGATTTGCTGCATAACTACATTTTTTATGCTATCTCTGTTTTTTGTTTTGCTACAATACCATAAAAAAATTTGCTACAAGTTCTCCGACGAGGTCTTCCGGCTAAATTATCCGGCGCTGTCTCCGGCGAAGTAGGTTTTTTGCTACATTAAAAGAACTTTGTTGCTACAACCGTCTTGTGGTTTTGCTACAAGAGTGTCAACTATTTGCTACAAGGTCTCCGGCGAGAATCACTAGCGAGTTTTTTCGACGATGTCTTCAGCAAAGTCGGTTTTGCTACATTAGCACATTTTTTGTTGCATGGTCTTCGGCGAGGTCTCTGGCGAGAAGTTTTATTTCTGAAACGAACCTTTTTTTTTGCTTTGGAAGCAAAATCGGGGACATATGTAGCAAAAGCGGGATATTTTGTAGCAAATAGACACGTGGCAGCACGGGAAGCAGGATGATGGAGCTCTCCATCGTCGAGGAACACCTAGCACTTGTCATAAAAAAAATGGACAGTACTACGCATCCCCGGAGATAATTCCCCAAAATCCCCCGGGTCCTCCTGCTGACATGTGTCCTCAAAAGTGCCTCAGAATCCCGCTTTTGCTACAAACATGTCTGCTTTTGCTATAAATAGCCCCGCTTTTGCTACATGTAGCACAAAAAAGTTCGGTCTAGAAAATAGAAAAAAACTGGATCTCGCCGAAGATTTCGCCGGCGACCTCGTCGGCAACCGTCTATCAAAAAAATTATACTAATGTAGCAAATCTGACTTCACCGGAGACTCGCCGGAAACTTTCCTCGACGCCATGTTTGTAGCATGTAGCAACGACGCCATGCGTGTGTAGCAGAAGAGCTCGGCATGTGTAGCAAAAAATTTATGTTAATGTAGCAAATCTGACTTCAGCGAAGACTCGCAGAGACCTCGTCGGAGACTTTCCTCGGCGCCATGCTACACGTTTGTAGCATGTAGCAACGACGTTATGCGCATGTAGCAGAAGAGCTTGGCATGTGTAGCACCGACTAGGCCAATTTTTGCGTCCGGACTGAATTTCGGCGTCCGAATCGGCGTCCTGGGTAGGCGAGTGGAGATGCTCTAACACCGACCCAATACTGGGCCTCCAAACGCAGAATTCCTGGTTGCCCAAACGCAGAATTTCTAGTCTGAGGCGGGTTACTTTTCTATGGGATGTTTTCGTTGTTTTTTAGATTGTGCGAAATTCATCTAATTTTTCCAGCATATGCTAAAAGTGAGGACGAGGAAAAGGGTCTTATTGGCAAATTGTACGGAAAATCACTGCGTGCTATACCAATAGTAGAAAGGAGATTGTAGTACTCCCTTCGATTCAAATTAGTTGACTCAGTTTTATCCAGATTTGAATATATCTATACTTGTTTTAGTGCTAGATACATACGAATCTAAAAAAATAAGTCAACTAATTTGGATCAGAGAGAGTACACAGTTGGAGGCGACGATGATGTGCTTGAGCTTTGGCGCCATGTCCTGGCCGTGTGTGGTTACAGTTGAAACGTGGGGCGATGATGATGGTGAAGTGGTTGGCTTGAGCAGAGCAGCCACAAAGTCATCATATTCGTCTTCTCGCCTCTTCGTTGTCCCCTTTGCTCTCGTTTCAAGATGCAAATCTTATCAAGGTTGCCCGGTCAGGTCTCGGGTCTGTATATTCTGAAGTTGGATGATTAGCTGCAGGTATGGTGTTCAGCTGTTGTAGCATAGTTGTGAGATGGTTATTATTATTGTTATGATGATTGCTGCACCTCTATCCATTTATCATGATGATGAAGGGATTTGTAATTGGTTTGCTGTCAGGTGTGATGTAGTACTACGGAGTAGTAGTATTTCTATAAGGAGTCATGGTGTTGAGCTTTATTTTCTTATTTATTCCTTGCTTTTCATTGTCCCATTGGGCATCCATCTCTCTTTATTGTGATTTTGGATTTGTATGTGGATCCATTTGCATCATCCCTCTATGTGGATTTGTATGAGTATCATAGAAGTCGGTCTATAATAAGCGTCGTTGATTCAGTATAAAAAAAGGAAATGATCAGGATCCCCCGGACGATATCGTTCGGGTCCAGAACGACTGCCTGAATGCTCTACCTCACGAGTGTTAGGCCTGCCACGCCGAGTTCTCCAGGCAGAGCAAGTCAGATGCCTCCGTTCCTCTCCTGCATGCCTCCGCCACGGCGACCTCCGACCACCTCCCAGCCCGACGACCTCCGTCTAGATCCGTGCCCGGCGACCTCCGCCCACCTCTGTCGCCGCCCTGGGCCTGGCATCTCACGCCGACCGTGAGCCCCGCGAGGCAGGTGCAACAAGGGGAGGCCGCCATGGATGCGGGGCTAGGCCGATGATGGAGAACGGGGGCGAGATAAAAGGCCATGGATGGGGGATGGAGGTTCTGCCACGGGGAGATGCTACTGACGACGGGCGGCTTTGCTCCTGATGGCGGACGGTGTTGCTAGCGAAGGCAGACGGAGTTGCTACAGGCGGTCCCGACAGTACGGGTCGCGTTTGTGGATTTGCTGCATAACTACAGTTTTTATGCTATCTCTGTTTTTTTGTTTTGCTACAATACCATAAAAAAATTTGCTACAAGTTCTCCGACGAGGTCTTCCGGCTAAATTATCCGGCGATGTCTCCGGCGAAGTAGATTTTTTGCTACATTAAAAGAACTTTGTTGCTACAACCGTCTTGTGGTTTTGCTACAAGAGTGTCAACTATTTGCTACAAGGTCTCCAGCGAGAATCACTAGCGAGTTTTTTCGACGATGTCTCCAGCAAAGTCGATTTTGCTACATTAGCACATTTTTTGTTGCATGGTCTTCGGCGAGGTCTCTGGCGAGAAGTTTTATTTCTGAAACGATCTTTTTTTTTTGCTTTGGAAGCAAAATCGGGGACATATGTAGCAAAAGCGGGATATTTTGTAGCAAATAGACACGTGGCAGCACGGGAAGCAGGATGATGGAGCTCTCCATCGTCGGGTAACACCTAGCACTTGTCATAAAAAAATGGACAGTACTACGCATCCCCGGAGATAATTCCCCAAAATCCCCCGGGTCCTCCTGCTGACATGTGTCCTCAAAAGTGCCTCAGAATCCCGCTTTTGCTACAAACATGTCTGCTTTTGCTACAAATAGCCCCGCTTTTGCTACATGTAGCAGAAAACTGTTCGGTCTAGAAAATAGAAAAAAACTGGATCTCGCCAAAGATTTCGCCGGCGACCTCGCCGGCAACCGTCTATCAAAAAAATTATACTAATATAGCAAATCTGACTTCACCGGAGACTCGCCGGAAACTTTCCTCGACGCCATGTTTGTAGCATGTAGCAACGACGCCATGCGTGTGTAGCAGAAGAGCTCGGCATGTGTAGCAAAAAATTTATGTTAATGTAGCAAATCTGACTTCAGCGAAGACTCGCAGAGACCTCGTCGGAGACTTTCCTCGGCGCCATGCTACACGTTTGTAGCATGTAGCAACGACGTTATGCGCATGTAGCAGAAGAGCTCGGCATGTGTAGCACCGACTAGGCCAATTTTTGCGTCCGGACTGAATTTCGGCGTCCGAATCGGCGTCCTAAATAGACGAGTGGAGATGCTCTAACACCGACCCAATACTGGGCCTCCAAACGCAGAATTCCTGGTTGCCCAAACGCAGAATTCCTAGTCCGAGGCGGGTTACTTTTCTATGGGTTGTTTTCGTTGTTTTTTAGATTGTGCGAAATTCATCTAATTTTTCCAGCATATGCTAAAAGTGAGGACGAGGAAAAGGGTCTTATTGGAAAATTGTACGGAAAATCACTGCGTGCTATACCAACAGTAGAAAGGAGATTGTACTACTCCCTTCGATTCAAATTAGTTGACTCAGTTTTATCCAGATTGGAATATATCTATACTTGTTTTAGTGCTAGATACATACGAATCTAAAAAAATAAGTCAACTAATTTGGATCAGAGAGAGTACACAGTTGGAGGCGACGATGATGTGCTTGAGCTTTGGCGCCACGTCCTGGCCGTGTGTGGTTACAGTTGAAACGTGGGGCGATGATGATGGTGAAGTGGTTGGCTTGAGCAGAGCAGCCACAAAGTCATCATATTCGTCTTCTCGCCTCTTCGCTATCCCCTTTGCTCTCGTTTCAAGATGCAAATCTTATCAAGGTTGCCCGGTCAGGTCTCGGGTCTGTATATTCTGAAGTTGGATGATTAGCTGCAGGTATGGTGTTCAGCTGTAGCATAGTTGTCAGATGGTTATTATTATTGTTATGATGATTGCTGCACCTCTATCCATTTATCATGATGATGAAGGGATTTGTAATTGGTTTGCTGTCAGGTGTGATGTAGTACTACGGAGTAGTAGTAGTATTTCTATAAGGAGTCATGGTGTTGAGCTTTATTTTCTTATTTATTCCTTGCTTTTCATTGTCCCATTGGGCATCCATCTCTCTTTATTGTGATTTTGGATTTGTATGTGGATCCATTTGCATCATCCCTCTATGTGGATTTGTATGAGTATCATAGAAGTCGGTCTATAATAAGCGTCGTTGATTCAGTATAAAAAAGGAAATGATCAGGATCCCCCGGACGATATCGTTCGGGTCCAGAACGACTGCCTGAATGCTCTACCTCACGAGTGTTAGGCCTGCCACGCCGAGTTCTCCAGGCAGAGCAAGTCAGATGCCTCCGTTCCTCTCCTGCATGCCTCTGCCACGGCGACCTCCGACCACCTCCTAGCCCGACGACCTCCGTCCAGATCCGTGCCCGGCGACCTCCGCCCACCTCTGTCGCCGCCCTGGGCCTGGCATCTCACGCCGACCGTGAGCCCCGCGAGGCAGGTGCAACAAGGGGAGGCCGCCATGGATTCGGGGCTAGGCCGATGATGGAGAACGGGGGCGAGATAAAAGGCCATGGATGGGGGATGGAGGTTCTGCCACGGGGAGATGCTACTGACGACGGGCGGCTTTGCTCCCGATGGCGGACGGTGTTGCTACCGAAGGCAGACGGAGTTGCTATAGGCGGTCCCGACAGTGCGGGTCGCGTTTGTGGAATTGCTGCATAACTACATTTTTATGCTATCTCTGTTTTTTTGTTTTGCTACAATACCATAAAAAAATTTGCTACAAGTTCTCCGACGAGGTCTTCCGGCTAAATTATCCGGCGATGTCTCCGGCGAAGTAGGTTTTTTGCTACATTAAAAGAACTTTGTTGCTACAACCGTCTTGTGGTTTTGCTACAAGAGTGTCAACTATTTGCTACAAGGTCTCCGGCAAGAATCACTAGCGAGTTTTTTCGACGATGTCTCCAGCAAAGTCGGTTTTGCTACATTAGCACATTTTTTGTTGCATGGTCTTCGGCGAGGTCTCTAGCGAGAAGTTTTATTTCTGAAACGAACCTTTTTTTGCTTTCGAAGCAAAATCGGGGACATATGTAGCAAAAGCGGGATATTTTGTAGCAAATAGACACGTGGCAGCACGGGAAGCAGGATGATGGAGCTCTCCATCGTCGGGGAACACCTAGCACTTGTCATAAAAAAATGGACAGTACTACGCGTCCCTAGGGGATAATTCCCCAAAATCCCCCGGGTCCTCCAGCTGACACGTGTCCTCAAAAGTGCCTCAGAATCCCGTTTTTGCTATAAACATGCCTACTTTTGCTACAAATAGCCCCGCTTTTGCTACATGTAGCAGAAATCTGTTCGGTCTAGAAAATAGAAAAAAAACTGGATCTCGCCGGAGATTTCGCCGGTGACCTCGCCGGCAACCATCTATCAAAAAAATTATACTAATGTAGCAAATCTGACTTCACCGGAGACTCGCCGGAAACTTTCCTCGACGCCATGTTTGTAGCATGTAGCAACGACGCCATGCGTGTGTAGCAGAAGAGCTCAGCATGTGTAGCAAAAAATTTATGTTAATGTAGCAAATCTGACTTCAGCGAAGATTCGTAGAGACCTCGTCGGAGACTTTTGTCGGCGCCATGCTACACGTTTGTAGCATGTAGCAACGACACTATGCGCATGTAGCAGAAGAGCTCGGCATGTGTAGCACCGACTGGGCCAATTTTTTGCGTCCGGACTGAATTTCGGCGTCCAAATCGGCGTCCTAAATAGACGAGTGGAGATGCTCTAACACCGACCCAATACTGGGCCTCCAAACACAGAATTCCTGGTTGCCCAAACGCAGAATTCCTAGTCCGAGGCGGGTTACTTTTCTGTGGGATGTTTTCGTTGTTTTTTAGATTGTGCGAAATTCATCTAATTTTTCCAGCATATGCTAAAAGTGAGGACGAGGAAAAGGGTCTTATTGGCAAATTGTACGGAAAATCACTACGTGCTATACCAACAGTAGAAAGGAGATTGTACTACTCCCTTCAATCCAAATTAGTTGCTCAGTTTTATCTAGATTCAAATAAGTATATAGTTATTTTAGAGCTAGATATATACGAATCTAGACAAAAATAAGTCAACTAATTTGGACCAGAGAGAGTACACAGTTGGAGGCGACGATGATGTGCTTGAACTTTGGCGCCACGTCCTGGCCGTGTGTGGTTACGGTTGAAACCTGGGGTGATGATGATGGTGAAGTGGTTGGCTTGAGCGAAGCAGCCACAAAGTCATCATTCGTCTTCTCGCCTCTTCTCTGTCCCATTTGATCTCATTTCAAGATGCAAATCTTTATCAAGGTTGTCCGGTTAGGTCTTAGGTCTGTATATTCTGAAGTTGGATGATTAGCTGTAGGTATGGTGTTCAGCTGTTATAGCGTACTTCCTCTGACATGGTTGTACCCTACGGGTGCGTGACCTCAGCATACCTAGTCCAGCCCAAGGAAGGCCCACGGCAGAAGTACGCCGGCCCATGAAGACTTTCGGGTGGCCCAGGCCCATAACGCCTTCGGATCCTTGGAGAGCAAGACTAGAGTTGATAGGAAATTCAAAGGGGTAAAACCCTAGAACCTGTAACCGACTAGGACTATGCCTGGGACCTGCCTAAGTCTATATAAAGGCCAGGAGGGCACGTCCTAGATCCATCGACTCATATTTTCGCACACGCACCTCCACGCCAGATCGAATCTGCGCACCCTGTAACCTTTGGTTCCGCCATAATCAAGAGCAGACAAGCAGGAGTAGGGTTTTCCCTCCGGGGACCTGAACCTGGGTAAATCTCGTGTCCCCTGGTTGCTTGTCTGTTAACCGTTCCACGATCTCCAGCATCCCCATCTTCTCCAAAACCCAAGTCCATAACAATGGGCATTGATGAGATTAAACCTCGTCAATTGGCGCCGTCTGTGGGAAACGGGGCTGCTGATTGTGCGATCGTGACGGTCCTGACCCGATCGATCTACAACTCTGCGGCGACGAAGAATCATCTCCTCTTCGGCGCTTTCGACTTCACCGCCCACTCGCCGGCCACCATGAAAGACTTCGAGCCCGTAGGCGACGGACTCGAAATCTTGTTCGGGAGCTTATGCTTCCAGGTGGGGCAAACTGGCACCCTCCGCCTTCCTGAGCGGGTGCCCCTACCATCAATCAGGCCCGCCTCGTGGGCTCCACACCCTGTGCTATGCACATCACCATCGACAGATGAGTCCTACGACAGCAACAGCTGTAACTCCGATCTGTGCGATCCAACTTCGGATGAAGGGACCTACGGCTCCGGATCCGAAAGCTGTGGCAGCAGCGGACCAATCTAGAGCGCTACCAATGCGCCGCAGTCATCCAGGAACAGCAAACGCCTAACCCGCCGCCCAACACGAACCCCAACCCGCAGGACAGAAACGGCGAAAACGGCGGGAACAGAAGAAGCCAGTCCCCTACCCAACGGGGAAAACAACGGCCACCTCATCCAACTTAGCAAAGAAGGATGGGTCCAGGCACGCCGTGCCGTAGCAGGCG
The DNA here is from genome assembly GCA_916181665.1 of Avena sativa. Taxonomy (NCBI): domain Eukaryota; kingdom Viridiplantae; phylum Streptophyta; class Magnoliopsida; order Poales; family Poaceae; genus Avena; species Avena sativa. Next base: position 415,348,891 of record OV702297.1, read on the forward strand.
ACATAGTCCTGCCTGTAGACTCCCCACGTGAACTACTGTTGGCATACCACTACCTCCTCATCGAGGAGCACAAGAAGCAAGTCAAGATGTAGGAGACGCTCGACAAACGCAAGCAAGCAGCTTCTGAGACCAGCGCGCGACGAGCTGCGCTCTCCGCCATGGCACCCGGCTCTAGCACAAACGGAAACCAGGGAAACAAGCACCACTCTCGGGTGGAGAACATGAATCCCAGGGAACGCCGTGATGTGACCCGAACTCTCCACACATCGTTCATGGATATGGATGCCGACGACAACATCATCCCGAAGACATCGCAAGCTGTGATCATGGCAGCCACTACGTATCTCGCGGCCCACCCACCTCCGGAGGGGGACCCGAAAAGAGCCATGCATAAGTCCGCACTCACCAGACTCGGACTCATCGGAGCTACGCTCCATGAAGACGCTCCTGCGGAGCCGAAGAAGAAAGCTCCGGCCAGGCGCGACCGGAGCCCCACCCCTTCATCCGAAGAGGAAGAGGAACACGACCTTCCTCGAAGGAAGAAGAGCTCGCATCGCCATAAACGCGACTACGACGCCAGAGACGCGCTTACACAGTGCAAAATCGACAAAGCACGAGCCAAACGTGCATGCTTCGCTGAATCCGAGATGGACGAAGACGAAGGAGAACTCTGCGAAGCTCGATGCTTCAGCAGATCTGTTCGGCGAACGCAGATGCCACGCAATTTCAAGCTTCCTTCGGATACTCCGAAGTTCAACGGCACGCAAGATCCAAAATCCTGGCTCAGTGACCATCTGTCATCCGTCAAGCTGCACGGCGGCAACAAAGAAACCGCCATGCAATGCCTTCAGCTGCAGCTGACAGGCGTGGCGCGGGTCTGGCTCAGCAACCTATCATCAGGATCCATCCGAAGTTGGGAGGAGCTATCTTACAGCTTCATCTGAAATTTCAAGGGCACCAGCAAGAGGCCCGCCTCAATCGAAGAGTTGCAAGCCTGCACTCAGAGAACGGGTGAATCTATTCGCTCGTACATACTACGCTGGTCTACCACCAAGAACTCCACAACACACATCTCCGAAGAGAGGGCCATCGACGCCTTCAGGGACGGCGTTAAACGCCAAGATTTCAAGGAGGAACTTGGGCGCGTCAAGCCCAAGACACTCGACCACCTCATGGACATCGCCAACAGGTGGGCCGACGACGAAGATTGCATTCACCGACCACAATCGGATGAAGAAGACGACTACGGCCGAAGACGGGAACGCCGCAGCAAGAGAAGATCGTGCGTCTATGAGGACCGCGACGGACCCGACATGGTCGCGGCCGGCTACGCCGACCGCCGCAACGACAACAGCCAACAGCGGAGGTTACCGCGGAGGAAATTTCCGCGACAGCAGACGCCCAGCGCAGTCGTGGCAACGCCGCGACCGTGACAACGGACCCTCAGCATACGACAAACTTTCGGGTCCATGCACCATCCACTTCTACATTGACAAGCAGGATGGAAAAAAGAAAGCTAGCCACATGCTCAAGGACTGCCACGAGTTCCAGAAACTCAGCGAAAGCATGGTGCAGATGAGGCAGCAAGCCCCAATCCCTGCGTTCGGAAGCGCACCTGCGCAAGGCGAAATAGCACATGGAGGTCCTCCACCGCCACCTATCGGAGGCCCAAACCAACCAGTCGCACCGGCACAGAACAACGCTGGGATCGGGTACCCCCCACCGAAAGGAGCACTAAATATGATCCAGAAGGGACGCCCCACGAATAGGGTGCAGAAGAAAATCACCCGACAAATCAACTTGGCCGTGCCAACTCCGCCTGCAATCCCTGAGTACCTCAGTGGATCGGAGTCCTGCATCACATTCACTCGCGCGGATCACCCTTGCCAGATCCCTCGCCCAGGTCATGCTGCCCTGGTGCTGGAGGCACAGATCGGAGGCTTCGAGATGAGTCGCGTCTTCATGGACGGCGGCAGCGGCATCAACCTAATGTTCGCAAGCACTCTAGCGGCAATGCGGATCCCGCAATGCAGCCTGGAACAGTCAGACACAACGTTCCACGGCATCGTTCCAGGGAAGGGCATATTCCCCCTGGGCAAAATAGGGCTCGACGTCATCTTCGGAAAGCCGGACAACTTCCGGCAGGAGCGACTCGAATTCGAAGTGGTGGACTGGCCGTCGCAATACCACGCCATCCTGGGGCGTGTAGCATTCGCAAGGTTCCTGGCTGTCCCACACTACGCATACCTACTACTCAAGATGCCAGGACCAAGGGGCGTCATCACAGTCCACGAGAGATTCACCCGATCGGACCAATGCGACAGGGATTTCAACAAAATCTCCTAGTCTTTCGGCATGCAAGACGAACTCGTAAGGCTCCGCGAGGTGACGGATAACGGGGCACCCCCAGTCACAAGGCAAAACGCACCCGACATGTCTTTCGACTCCACCGTCAACACAAAGAAGGTGCAGGTCCATCCGACTGACGCCTCCAAGACGGCGCTGATCGCCAACGACCTCAGCCCCGCATAGGAAGGCGCGCTCGTCGAATTCCTCCGTGAGCGCTGGGAAATCTTCGCCTGGTGTCCTGCGGACATGCCAGGAGTTCCCAGGGAATTCGCCGAGCACGCACTCAACATCTTTCCAGACACCAAGCCAGTCAAGCAGTCCATCCGGAGACTGTCCGAACCACGAGCCGAAGCCATAGGCAAGGAAATCAACAGATTACTCGCTGCAGACTTCATCAGGGAAATCAAGGAAAGCGAGTGGCTGGCAAACACAGTCATGGTCCCAAAGAAGGACACGGACATCCTGCGGATGTGCGTGGATTTCACGTCACTAAACAAGCATTGCCCAAAGGACCACTTCCCTCTTCCTCGGATCAATAAGATCATCGATTCGACTGCAGGTTGTGAGAAACTCTCCTTCCTCGACGCCTACTCAGGCTATAACCAGATTCGACTCAAGGTCGAAGATTAGGAGAAAACAACGTTTATCACACCGTTCGGAGTATTCTGCTACAACACAATGCCCTTCGGGCTAAAGAATGCAGGTGCTACGTACCAGCGATGCATGCAGGCCTGTCTCAAGGACCAGATCGGTCGCAACGTCCAAGTCTATGTTGACGACATAGTGATAAAAACCAAAGAAGGAAGAACACTTATCGATGATCTCCGCGAGACGTTCGACAACCTTAATCGCTACAGGATCAAGCTCAACCCGGAAAAGTGCGCATTCGGCGTCCCATCGGGTCAACTGCTTGGGTACTTCATCTCTCAGCGAGGGATCGAGGCGAACCCGAAGAAAATCAGAGCCATCATGGCAATGGAGAAGCCGAAAAACCTCAAAGGCGTCCAGCAGCTCGCAGGGCGAATAGCGGCGCTAAGCAGATTCATCAGCCGCATGGGCGAGAAGGCCCTGCCATTCTACCAACTGCTGCGCAAGGCAGACAAGTTCGAGTGGACACCAGAAGTCAACGATGCATTCGAAAGCCTCAAGCGGCTCCTCTCCACCTCGCCCGTCTTGGTCACGCCAAAGGAGCGCGAGCCTCTGCTGCTGTACATAGCAGCCACACACCAAGTGGTCATCACCGTACTCGTGGTCGAGCGACCCGAAGAAGGCAAGACCCACGGGGTCCAGCGCCCAATTTACTACCTCAGCGAGGTACTGACACCAACAAAGCAGAGGTACCCTCACTACCAGAAGCTCGCCTACGGCGTGTTCATGACGGCTCGACGGCTGAGCCATTACTTCCAGGAGCACCAGGTGATGGTCATCAACGAGGCACCCCTGAACAGCATCCTGAATAATCCAGAGGCCACAGGACGCGTGGCCCTGTGGGGCATCGAGCTATCACCCTTGGACATCGTCTACGAGAAGCGACTCGCAATCAAATCCCAAGTCCTTCCGGACTTCCTAGTACATTGGATGGAGCTGCAGCTGCCAGACACCCCAGATATGTCGCAGTCATGGACGATGCACTTCGACGGCTCCAAGCGAGAAGCTGGAGTAGGGGCAGGAGTCATACTGACCTCCCCGCAAGGCGACACGATGAAGTACGTCCTTCGGATGAAATTCTGAGCTTCTAATAACGAGGTCGAATACGAAGCCCTTATCCACGACATGAGGATGGCAAAGATATGCGGCGCAACGCGCCTGGTCATCTACGGTGACTCCAACCTCATCGTCCAGCAGACGATGAATGAGTGCGACGCACACGCCGAAAACATGATCGCGTACCGCGCGCTTTACAACGCACTCGAAGGAGAATTTGACGGCTGCGAGCTTCGGCACGTCGGAAGAGAAAGCAACGAGGAGGCCGACAGACTCGCCAACATCGGCTCCACCTGCGCGAAAGTGCCACCAGGTGTGTTCCTCGAACAGATCTGCGTGCCATCCATCAAGCGGAAATTCCCTAAAGGATCACCCGAAGAAGCAGAACACTCGGGGGCTACGCTGCCTGAAGGACATGAAGGACCCGAAAAACTGGACACAGAGGTAGCCATGATCAACCTAATGCAGGTCATGGCAATCGAAGAAACTTGGACGCGACCATACCTACAGTTCTTGATAAACGAAGAACTGCCTGACAACCCGACAGATGCCCGGCGCATATCTCGTCGGTCGAAAGCCTTCACCACCATCAATGGCGAGTTGTACAAGCGTAGTATTACGGGTGTACTGCAAAGGTGCGTCACCATCGGTGAAGGGAAGGCCATCCTCTAAGACATCCACGAGGGCATCTGCGGCCATCACGCAGGCAACCGCTCCCTAGTCGCCAAAGCTCTGCGGGCCGGATTCTACTGGCCAACGGCCATAAGCGACGCAAAGGACATCGTCCGAAGATGCAATGGATGCCAGCGGTTCGCCGACAAACCGCACGCACCCGGGTCAGAGCTCAGACCCATACCTATAGCTTGGCCCTTTGCTCAATGGGGCCTCGACATGATCGGCAAACTGCCAAAGTCCTCGAAAGGGGGACACGTTTACCTCCTGGTCGCAGTCGACAAGTTCACCAAGTGGATCGAGGCCATGCCGGTTACCAACCAGAAAGGCAAAACTGCCCTCAAGTTCTTCGAGTCCATTGTCTATAGATTCGGCATACCGCACAGCATCATCACCGACAATGGATCGAACTTTATCTCCAAGGAGTTCCAGGACTTCTGCGAAGGCCTCGGGATCAACATCACGTACGCCTCAGTGGCACACCCGCAAACGAACGGGCAAGTGGAAAAGGCCAACAGCCTAATCGGCGTTGGCATCAAGAAGCGCCTCATGAGTCCACTCGAACAGAAAGCAGGAGCCTGGACGAAAGAGCTACCATCCGTCCTTTGGAGCTTACGAACCACGCCAAACAGCTCCACAGGCTACACACCGTTCTTCATGGTACACGGAGCTGAAGCCGTGCTACCAGCCGAAGTACGCCACCAGGCCCCCCGGGTCGTCGCTTACAGCGAAGCCGAATCCACGGCTGCACTCGAAGATGCCGTCGATACACTCGACGAAGCAAGAGACATAGCAGCATCCCGATCAGCGGTGTACCAGCAGAGTCTCCGCAACTACCACAGCCGCCGGCTGCGCCCAAGGTCCTTCGTCGAAGGAGACCTCGTCTTGTGACTCAAGCAAGAGCGACCGACGAAATTCGAGTCACCATGGGAAGGACCCTACATAATCACCGAAGTCATCCCAGGTGGAGCCTACCGCCTCAAGCACGTGGAGTCTGGAGTCGCATACTCCAACCCATGGAACATCTCGCACCTGCGATGATTCTATCCCTAGCAACCTACCCCCTTTACTTTCAATAAGGCTTTCAGCCAAGGCTATTCAGCCGAACAATGTACTTCCTCCATTACGATATAAATAAAGCTAAGTGTCTCGCCCCAAACTTCAGTTCGCTATCTTGCAACTTTACTTCATGCTACAAACGCACTCGGGGGCTCCCCCCACCTCACGATTTCATCGACTGAGGATCAAACGTGTACACCTGAGTAGCTGACAACGTCAGGCAAACGAAAAGGACACGTACTTAATCAAAGCACTGCGTGCTCACAACAAACAAATCTTTACAACAAAGGGCACAACACGCCCAGCCGAAATATACAAAATTTACATCTATCTCTTTTTTCAGGTACTACCTATTCTGAAGAATAATCCGAGCACGCTGCTCAAACAAATCTACGACCTGTTCGGCATATTGCCTTACAGCTGCGTAATATGGACGCATGTCCCACTCATCACCATCCGGTCGAAGAGGTGGCCCAGCGGCCATAGCAGCCAAATCTACATCAGGCCGGTGCAGCCTCACAAGAGACAAAGTAGCCTTCACTCCTGCGACGAGCTGCTGCCGCACCAACTCCTTGACATTGCTCACATTCCGAAACTTCGACAGAAGACCCGCAAGGCTCGTCGGTACGGCATCCAAAGGAAACATGACGTGCAACACCGAGGAAAGCGACGTCTGCACTTGGCGAAGCACCCGCGAAACTTGATGCACACGATCCTGCACCGTCGCCAGAGCCATGGCACGGTCACGATCCATCCAGAAGAAGCCACCGGCCTCCATGTCCTGTTAAGTCAAACAATTGACCCGAACAGCGACACGCTCCTTCTCTTCCCTCGGAGCAAGGTTCGCGCCTGCGACAATTGCACAAAATAAGAGCAAGGTCAGCAGGCTCATCCGAAGAACTGAGCTACAGCTCGAGCCAAAGCTGTTCGGACAGCCGAACCAGTTTCGCCATCAAGTACTCTTCTCTGGCTGCACCACGTTCCGCCTTGGACTTCCACACATCAGCGTGACCGCGCAACCCAAGCAACTCCCTCTCAAGACTACGCACACGATCCCGAAGAAAAGCGAGTTGCGAGGAATCATCCAAAGATGGCCGCAGCGGTATTGCGGACGAGGTGTCAACAGGGTCAGCACCCGAAGGAATCTAGAGCAGCGGTAAAAGAAAGGGACACAAACATTCAGACAATGGTAGAGCACAACTCAGAAGAATTCATTAAAGATATCAGGCCACAACGTGGCACAAGGATTGTGTTCTTCAAAATATTTACAACAAAACAGACTACAAACTATCCTACGTCTACAACGCCTAAGACGCGGCACCCTGAGTCGCCTCGGAGCCAGACTGCCTAGCTTTGGCCCCGCCCTGCTGCCGCAGTGCATACTCAGACAGCAAATCAATGAGCTTGGGCCCATATCGCTTGCAGCGAGCAGAGTAGGCAACAAAGGCTACCTCGGATCCATCTGCAGTCGTCGGCATCCGGGAGGTGATCTGGGGCAGATCCAGCTCCGCTCCAGCCGCCAAGGCCATCGCCAGCCCGACGGACGCGCTGATGCCCTTCTGCTTGCGCTTATACGCCGCAGGAGCTTCGGCTGATAACGCCTCCGCCAGGGCATCCACATCATCAAGGGCCACGCCCTTAGGAACAAGCCCCTTGTAGAAGCGGCCAAGGACCTCCTTCGCCTTGGCAAGGGAGCTGACGACGGTGCTGCAGCGATCTTCGACCGCCACAGTAGCATCATCTAGAGCACTCCCGTGCTCTAGAGCACCGCGGTCAAACTCGATGCCTGCGGCATCTGAGACAAAAAATAAGAGAGAAGACATGAAGAAAGGCAGCACAGAAGAAGACAGGAAGCACGAAAAAACAAGCACAAATCCAGCTCTTACCCGAAATAGCCTTGGCAGCAGCCATGAGCTTCGCCGCCACCTCTCTTTCACGAGCAGCCGCAACGGTGGCCAGCTGCTCCTCACGATCCGCGGCCTCCTGCTGCAGACGCTCCTTCGCTTCGGCTGCCTTAGTCAGCTCTAGCTCGAGGCGTTCCTTCACGCCAACGGCGGCCTCGGCCTTCTGCTCTGATTGACCAAGGCTCTTCTTGAGAGCGTCGACCTCACGGAGAGAAGTATTATGCTCCTCTGCATTCAAAACAAGCAAACGTCAGAAAGCAGGACCGTAATAAAAAAAGCACCAAAAGGCAAACAGGTACCTTGAAGCTGCCGAAGGTTAGCCTCCAGCACTAGGCGCTCCTGCACCAGTCGCTTGGCCTCCTGTACAAAAGGCTGCAGAAAAAAGAAACACCAGTAAGAAAAAGGACTTGGGGGCTGCGCCCAGCATTAAGGTATAAAGGCAACACTCGAACGCGAGGACACTCGGGGGCCTCACCCCGAAGATTCGCAAAAAGAACAAGACAAGTAATTTTTCAGACACCCGGGGGCTCCCCCCGTGGTACGAAGAAGAGGTACTTACATGCTCTGATGGCGACTCCGAAGGCTCGCTGGCGAAATTCTGAGGCGCAACCACCTGCACCTCCTGCAACGGAGGATCCGGAGCCGCGCCACCCGAAGTCGCCACCGTCTGAGGAGGAGGAGACGCAATTTTCGACTCTCCCATCATCTCCCGCGCACCATCACTGGAGGAACCGTGGGAGGAATGCCTGCATACGAAGCAATCAGCACAGGTGCAAAAATCATGAAGGAAAAAGGACAATAGTACAACAAGAAACTTACGAGCCCAGTGAGCTCAGGTCGAAGACAGGAGGAGTCCTTCAGGCTCTCTTCTCCTCCTTCTTCTCCTCCTTTTTCTCTTCCTTCTTCCGCTTCGCTGGCGGGTGCGGTGCTACAGCCCGCACAGGAATGGCATGAATGGGAGAGGAAGAACCTCCATGCCCGTCACTATGACGATCAAGGCACAGAGGGTTTCTGGGAGTCGGAGGAGTCGAGGCATCCGAAGACTCGCTGGAGCTCCGTGATCGTTTGCGCGTATGTTCCTCACTCGACTCGTCTGCATCTTCGGCCGGAGACCGCACCGACGGCAGTTCAGACACGGACTCCACCACTTCATTATCCAGGGCTTTCGGATACTTTTCGGGCAATGGCGGTACCATGCCCGGCACCTTGAAGCTCTGCAAAAACCAGAAGGGACTTTGTTAGCAAACAAATGAAACAAATACGCAGTCGACAAAAAAGCGCTACGCGCACAAATCTACACCTGTGGAACAGCCAACGCCGAAGAAAACGGCGGAGTCAGCGACTTCCCCGGGATTTTCTCTCCGGCCTTGAACTTCAGCAGCGCGCGAAGGGTCCTATCAAGATCCTCCTCGGAGATTTTCTCAGCCGAAATCCTTGTCGGATCACGGCGCCCAGAATAAAGAAACATCGGGTGCGCCCTCGCTTGGAGAGGCTGCACCTGACGCTAAAGAAACGTCTGGATGATGTCCACGCCGTTCACCTCCTTCTCCGGAATCAGCTGGAGATCCTCCACCCGACGGTAAAGGGCCTCTATCTCCGCCACCTCGCCATCCAAGATTTTGTTTTTCCAAGACCTTTTCGGCTCAATCATTTGGGAGGAGTCAAAAGGAACAAGACCAAAATCTTGCCCAGGCACTACGGAGTCGCGGATGTAAAATCATCGCCTCCGCCAGTACTGGACAGATTCGGACATGGAAAAGGAAAAGAAAAGAAGATTGGGACTAAGGGAGATGATGCAACCCCCAATGGGATAAACACCATCCGAACCAGACTGCCTCTTCACGGAATAAAGTTTCCGGAAGAGGCCAAAGTGTGGCTCAATGCCAAGCCAACACTCGCAAAAAGTGATGAAGCAAGAAATGTGGAGAAGAGAGTTGGGCGACAGATGGTGAAGCTGAATGTCATAGAAAAAGAGCAATCCACGGAGGAAGTTGTGGACTGGAAAAGAAAACCCACGCATACGAAGGCGAGAAACATAACCCGATACCCAGATGGGGGACGGGGGATTACCTCATTGCTGGGGAGTTTGACGGCCTCCCTATCTTGCGGGATCAGACCCCGCTCGCGAAGCTTGCGGAGATCGCTCTCCCGCGTCTTGGATCGCCGCCAGCCACCATCGGTGACACGGGTAGCGGTGGCGCCTTTCTTTCCTCCGGCGGCGCTGGTCCCAACCGCAGATGACGATTTCTTCGGTTTCCCCATTGCGCTACGGCGGCGCCGGTGGTGAAAGCGCAGAAAGGAAGATGGAAATATGGAAGGAAATCCCAGCGCGCAGCAAGAATCGCTAGAGCACAAGGAGGCAGTGAAAACAAGAACTGATGCGGTGAAAACAAACCGCGGTTTTCCCCAATGATTATAACAACGAAGACGACGCACGACAGTCGTCCATCCAGAAGACCTAACGCCAACGCCATATCTGACCGTACACGTGTCAGCATCACAACGAACCATCGTCACCACGCCATCCACTACGCGCGGAAATCGAGGAGACGCCGTAATTATCTCCACGCCGCGCGTGACCGGTCAATTCAAGGTCAGCAAGTGGGACCCACGTTTCGTCCAGTCAAGTCATCTCTGGCATAGCATACGCTTGAGGTCATTGATCGTCAGCAATGATGTCATCAAAAGCTATACTAGCACCAACTACAATTCTTCGGCTCCACAGCTAAGAGTACTCACTCGAATCTACGATTCGACTAAATACTCGGGGGCTACTCCTATTAGGAGCGCTGGCCGCGCACCCGAAAGACAAATAAAGACAAAATATATCTTCGAGTCCTACGTCGAGTCTATGACTCCACTATGGAATCGGGGGCTACTCCCATAGGGAGGATGGATTTAAGCATCCGAAATTTTTTGTGTCCTACGGACTTAACAACTGAGCAATGTTTGAACTAAAGTCTCCGCTCGAGTCTACGACTCGAACAGACACTCGGGGGGCTACTCCCATAGGGAGCGCTAGTCGCGCACCCTATGAAATCTTCGACTGCGATCTTTCGGATCAGCATGCAAAAACTTTTTGGCAACTCTGCCCCGACAAAACGCTGAGTGAGCAACGATCTCCTTGGCCACCCGAAACACCTCCACGGTGACAAATGTTCGGATGCTGTGTCCGTGACGCAAATATAAGACCTACAGATATAATCTGGTGGCCTGGCAACGCACCCGACTGCGCTCTGCTAGTATGAATCCGTGCCAACAGGTGCGATGAAAAATCCCGACGGACGCGTTGGGTATATCAATTAAATTCACTGGAATTCTACTTCTATAAGTCCTCTGCGGCCTGAGTCGAATTACGCCAGCACATGTTCCAGTTTCGAGTTGAGGGACTCGAAACTGAGGAAGATCGTGTTGTTTCGTCCTAAGACAGTTAACTGACCCTGATCCGTCGGGTGAATCAGGCACCCGCATCAATGATCCCTACACACATACTGTTAATACATAGTTGCACCCGAAGGATTAAAGAGTCCTCAGCCGAATCTACGATTCGACTGATCACTCGGGGGCTACTGACATGGTTGTACCCTACGGGTGCGTGACCTCAGCATACCTAGTCCAGCCCAAGGAAGGCCCACGGCGGAAGTACGCTGGCCCATGAAGACTTTCGGGTGGCCCAGGCCCATAACGCCTTCGGATCCTTGGAGAGCAAGACTAGAGTAGATAGGAAATTCAAAGGGGTAAAACCCTAGAACCTGTAACCGACTAGGACTATGCCCGGGACCTGCCTAAGTCTATATAAAGGCCAGGAGGGCACGTCCTAGATCCATCGACTCATATTTTCGCACATGCACCTCCACGCCAGATCGAATCTGCGCACCCTGTAACCTTCGGTTCCGCCGTAATCAAGAGCAGACAAGCAGGAGTAGGGTTTTTCCTCCGGGGGCCTGAACCTGGGTAAATCTCGTGTCCCCTGGTTGCTTGTCTGTTAACCGTTCAACGATCTCCAGCATCCCCATCTTCTCCAAAACCCAAGTTCATAACAATGAGCATTGATGAGATTAAACCTCGTCATCCTCCGTTTGGGATTATAAGTCCTACACGTATAACTAGGTCGTTAATTTAATTAACAAAATATAAGTTATATAACATAAAAATTATTATTCTATTTATATTTTGTTGGTCAAATTGACAACCTAGTTAACCGTGCGTGACCTATAATCCCAAACAAAGGGAGTAATTGTGAGATGGTTATTATTATTGTTATGATGATTGCTGCACCTCTATCCATTTATCAGGATGATGGAGGGATTTGTAATTGGTTTGCTGTCAGGTGTGATGTAGTACTACGGAGTAGTAGTAGTGTTTCTATAAGGAGTCATGGTGTTGGGCTTTATTTTGTTATTTATTCCTTGCTTTTTCATTGTCCCATTGGGCATCCATCTCTCTTTATTGTGATTTTGGATTTGTATGTGGATCCATTTGCATCATCCCTCTATAATCATAGAACTCGGTCTATAATAAGTGTCATTGATTCAGTATAAAGACAATTATCGTCTATAAGGGCCTTGCTCTCGGAGCCTAAAAACATGCTCATCCTATCAAACACACTCCTCGTCTCCGATGCTCAACACAAGTTGGCAATGTCACCACCCTCGGGAGGAGACGATCAACAAGAACTACACTGTATCATAGCACGCCATTTTTTACGAGTAAGGACATCTCTAACCGATCGGTTAGAGAAGTAAACGGAGGAGGAAACTTTAGAGAAGTAAATATATACTCCTCTAAAGGAGGTCGGCGCCGAACCGATCCCCCAAATTTAGAGGAGTAAACTTTTTTTTTGCCCCATTTTAGCCGTCATTCAGTACGACTTAACTCATTTTGAAAAAAGGTGCCAAATGGTTCACTCGGAAGAAAACTAAAAGGTGCCGAATGTCTAGGAAAACGTACGGGTGCACGTGCCAAATCGTTCGGGGTTCGGGTGCTGCGTCAAGTCACGGTTTGGCCCAAATTATTCAGCACGGTCATGTCGTGCCATGACCCGGACGGACGGTTCCTACACAATAATGATGTCCTCGGCTCTCGCTATCGCCCTCTGGTCCGTGTGTCGGTGGATGGGGCAGCCTTCTAGCAGACGGAGCCGGGGACGAACGTGCCGCTCGATCGGCTCGGTCTCTGAAGACAACGACGATTGGATCCAGAGAAATTCTCGCTGATAACGGATAGTAGAGCGATAAATGGTTGAACCAACATATCTGTAGTAAGTACTACTCCCTCTGTTCCATTTTAGTCTGCGCCTAAGTTTTTTACCGATTTTTCACAATGGTCTGCGCGTTGGATGCCAGCGTACTAGTTGTAGTACTAGTTGACCAAATTGTCCAGAGTACTAGTTGAAGTACTAGCTGTGCATGCAAACTGGTTGCGATGGATTTGAGTTTTAGTTTATGGGCAAAACCGTCAACCAGCTGTGAAAAGGTGCCTCCCACTTGTTGGCGTTGGTATTCCCGCTATGGTTTAGACGCAGAGTATAATGAAACAGAGGAAGTACTACTATTTTCTAGGGGGAAGGAAATGTTAAGACAGAAGCTCGTGTAATCTGTTGCGTGTATGATGGAATCAAAGCATCGATCGAAATGGTCCAAGCTTTCCTTGTTTTGTTTTCTAAGAGAAGTTCATGTCGGGCAACTGGGAAACGAGCAGGTGCAGGAAAATAATATTGGACCGTCAGAAGAAGGAGGCTAGACGAGTCCGTGTTGAAGCTGTTCGTAGCTCCTTCGGCTCGTGCATTTGCTGTCTTCCCGGCGAGACCCACGAAGAAATCAACTTCTTCGGACCAAGTTGCGAGGTATCATTTTCCCCCGGAGATTAAAAAAAAGAGCGTATAAGAGAAATTAGACACTTCTACAATATAGGAGAAGGTGAGGCTCAAATTTAGGCTGTCTAGTACACCACCTGTTGTGCTAACCAGTAAGCCTCCAAATCTTTCTTCTTTTTCCCGGAGATAGAAGAGCAGCAGGCGGCCTTGAGGCTTCGCCTGGAGCGTTGCGAGGTAAAACCTTATCTCTGATACTTTGCAGTGTGCACAAGGTGGCAATGTCGCCGTCCGGAGGAGACGACCGAGACGACCAAACCGAGGCAGTGCAGGGCAGGGCATGGCAGGAATTCGCTCGTTCCGTGTTTTTAGGCCAAAATCTAGCGTTATTTAGCATCGGATGGATGTAACTTTTGGCCTGTGAGCGGGCAGTTTCTCACTCGTGTTTTCAGATGTCGTTCCCAGGCAAGGCAAAGTCGGTGACTTTTGCGGAATTCGCCTCAAATTCACACAGTTCGGCATAAATATGAATACATGGCAATGTTTCAGCATAGTTCGGCCTAATTCGCCCAGATCATGTTCGGCATAGCTGCTATGTGTTGCATTTGCGTATCTATATGTACTCCACTAGATCATCCTGTAGCTATTGATACACTACCGGGTCTCGAATCTCCTGGCACATGGCGACGAAGGCAGCCCACGATGCCGGTGTCTAGTAATTAGGCTCTGCAAGAGGCCTCTATCTGTAAGATGGCTCATCCTGCTCTACCAAATCGACTGGATGCTTTCGCTCATCCTCGATGATCATGTTGTGCAAGGTCACACAACAGTTTATCAATTCCAACATCTGATCTTTCGACCAGGGTATAGCCACGAACCAGACAACTGCAAACCTCAGTTGGAGCACACGCCCGCTCCACGTACTTCCTACAAGCTTCTCTTTTCTTAGTAAACTAAGTATGCTTGGGGAGCATGGGGCTTGAGATAATCTTCACAAACATTGGCCATCTTGGATAGATGCCATTTGCAAGATATTATCCTTTGTTATAGTGGTGCAAGATATTATCCTTTGTTATATTTGCAAGATATTATCCTTTGGATAGATGCCATTTGCAAGATATTATCCTTTGTTATAGTGGTGCAAGATATTATCCTTTGTTATATTTGCAAGATATTATCCTTTGGATAGATGCCATTTGCAAGATATTATCCATCTTCACAAACAGTTATATCCATTCATTCAAGTGGAAAGTGCTACCTGAAGCCAACTTGACGGGAAACAAACATCTGAAACATGATACATATATACAGATTAACAGATGGATGCTGCTGACTAGTGTCCAACTGAAGCAAGTATGCGTCCTATGAGCACTGAGTGAAACATTGCAGCTAGTCTATGGGGCTCCTCGAAGAGGTATTCACTCATTATTTACTACTAGTGTTTCTTCGTTCACATCAAAAGCTTTCCTTGCTTGCTTGAGCTCTTCATTCATGGAGAGTAGCTCAGTAGCACGGTGCAGTTTACGCATATCCTAATAAAAGAAAAATATTAATTGCAGATGATTAGTTTTGGAGAATTCAGGTGAGGCAAGCGAACAGGATCACGTATTGCAATGTAGAGTTCAGAAACATACCTTACGGATAAGGTAAAGAAAATCCTCTGTCAAGAGCTTCCCCCGCTTTGAAGCGACATTCTGAGCCTTGTGGACCTGGAAAAAAAGCGCACATTATGGATTCACTTAACTATGTAACCATAAACTATTCTAAAAAATTGATGACTATTAAACAGACATCAACTTGTAACAAACTTGCATAACTTGCTAACTATGGTGTGTCTCTAGATTCCTTGCTTCAACATGAATGGATCGTGTGCAAGGTAAATGAGTGCAAATTTGCATTTAAAATAAGAAAAGGGCCCATCAAGATTTGGGTTGCACTATATATCTATCAAAGAGTATACAATATGAAGGATTTGGTAAATCAAATCCATGGTATAGTAATGAACCATGTTAACTTACAATAACAACAAATCAATTCCTATTGAATTCCTATAGTGGTAGGTTTATTTGAAATCACATTCACTTACTATGATACAGCCCAAAGTGTGGCTATCAATCAAACAGCCCTAAACATTTAGATAAGTCAAATTCCAAATAACGCATGGACAGATGTCTAGACATATTCAGATTATTGATCAAGAAATCAGCTACTCTCTCCAGTCCATATTAATGTTCTCAACTTTGTCTAGATTCGTACGTATCTAGTTAAGTATTTAGACTAGATGCATTCATATCTAGACATAGTTGAGAACACTAATATGGACCAGAGGTAGTATCTAAATTATGTCTGTTTGCATAGGGAACTAGCCAAAACTTTCTTAAGTGTACTTGAACTTTCAAATATGAATAAAGGGTCAAGGGGTTACACAAATAACAAAAACATTGCAACAAAAATAACCTTTCTATCTTTCAATAGCTTGTACTCCCTCCGTTTCAAAATATAAGATGTTTTAGGTTTGTGAAGAAAATGAATCTAGCCTTGTTTTAGTATGTGATTCACTCAACTTTGGGATGAACCTACACACTAAAACAAGTCTAGATTCATTTTCTTCACAAACCTAAAACATCTTATATTTTGAAACGGAGGGAGTACTCTCTTAGCAGGCCAAACATAACATACATAGCTGCACAAATGCAAGAATAGCGTACCAGGTCAGTAACATATTCTACAACAATGTCTTCCACAAGTTCAACTGTTTCTAGAAGTGGCTGCAAAATCAACAAAAAAGATGTCATATGCATCATAAGTCCAGAACATCTATGCTTTAATTGGGGAAACACATGTCCTTTTTACTGCATTATTTTTCGTTATGAGAAGCCTAGCAGGAGCAGTGCTTTCTGTTTTAGAGAGTTAAATCAAATTATTATAAGGCACACCAGGCTGCCCGCACCGTGATGCTGAAAAGAAAAGAGGCAGTCAATGCTAGCCAGCAAAAAACTTAGGGGTTCTGTAGGACCTGCCCAAAACATAGGCATTCCGGTTCGGCTCACCCTGAGCATGAGAGGCCGCCCAATGTCCAGTTGCTCATCGTGATCGAAAATCCAGCAATTATGTTCCTTCCCCAGATTCAACATTTCATAGATTAACACACTGATATTTTGTGAAATTCTTTGCAGGTCTGCATCAACTGATATTAGCTGTTACTCCCTAGTCCCTCCATTCCTAAATATAAGATGTTTTGGCAAACTAATTGACTTGGCAAAACGTCTAATATTTAGGAATAGAGGAAGTAATTCCTTGTTTTCCCCCTCTGCCTATATCAACTGAGTGCACGCCTAGGCCCGCTTAAGCGCACACATAGCACAATTAAGTGCTAGACATTTTGCTGTCGCCTAGCGCCTATGCACGCAATTTTGAACCATGGTCTGATTGTAAAGGAGTATGATGAGCTAAACAACAACCAAACCTTGTTGACTATAGCAGCTTTTGCAAATATATACCGTTACCAGGTATGACCCATTTACTTCATTCAAAGATATTTCAACAACTGAATATCGTAAATCCCCAACGTGTTTTGCTATGTAACATCATTCTTGCAAGCTGCAACTTATCGACCATTGCATCCCAAATTTCTTGCATACTCTACACTGACTGCATTCAGTTTTACAGAATTCCTAACCAAGAAATTATGGAATCAAAGAGACAATTAGTCAAGGGTCAACTTACATTTGGATCATCCCCAAACCCATACATCATGTGCTGCACTGCAAGAATACGAAGATAATTAAAACATAACTATGTAAGTGAATGAGAAAAAAAATCAAAGAACTAGATAATGGAAGAAGGCCGTACGGTCTTTCTGGAAAACGCCACGCTTGCGCTTAAGGCTCGATGCAGCTGCTGCCTCAGCGTTGTGGTGGTGGTGGGAGGAGGAGGACACCTGGCCCAACGCCGCGGCATGCACCAAGGACTTGGACTTGCCCGTCACCGTCGTGGCCGGGGAGGAGTGAGCCCCTGCCACGGCCTGCGACGAGGTCTTGGATTTGGCAGCTGCAGACGAAGAATAAAAGAGCATTGAAATTAAAAAAAAAAACATTCCATGAAACGGAGATACCAAACATTCTACTCTCAGCCCTTGCAAGATATAACACTTCAACAGCACTTTATATCAAAGAAGACCAATGAAACAAAGACCAATCATATATAAACAGTAAAAACCAAATGAAAACTTGACCTGTTAGTATTATAGACATATATTTTCCCAGTTGCAATGTGCAATGATGCTTAAATATATATATCATCAGCATTATTAATACCAACAGAAAATAACAGCAATCTAACCTCCAGAATAGACTGTCTGTGGCTGTGGTGCAGACACATTGGGCTGGTAGACATAAGGCTGCTCTCCACCTTTTCCCAAAAAATTAGCCTTCTCCTGTGCACCTTTTGGCGACTTTAAGGAGGTAGAGCCGCGAGCACTGGTAGCATTTGTTTTCTCAGCTGTAATAGAATTAATCTGATGCAACAGAAATCAACTGTCAGTGATATTTCAATGTTTGCGCGGAAAGGGAGAAAATAAACCGTGCAGCACATTACCTGCTCTTTGGTATTTACACTCTTGGAAGGGTTATTATCAACTACAATTTCTGATTGCAGAGGAATTGTGCAATCTGCAAAAAAGAAAGTATAATCTGACGAAGGGAATTGCACAAAGTGTTGCCACGATATGTCTGAAACTTGAAAAAAACAGAGGTATCACATACAGCTACTGCATCATATATACCCGCAAAAAAAAAAGCTACTGCATCATATAAGCCAGAGAATTACCGACGAATCCAGACGGATCTCCTCCGGTCGACGCCATGTTCCGGTCGACTGGGCGTCTCGGAGGGGAGGGGAGATAGGGCGGCGTATGTACGTGCTCCGTCTGGAGGAGACACGCAGGCCGGCGGTGGTCGGCGTCTCGGCGAGGAGGGGTTTCCCTTCCCCCGTCGGGTTTGACGGTGGTGCGTACGCGAGACGAAGAGGGGCAAGGAGGAGGAGAGGTCCACTCACGCCAATCATCGCGGGCTTTAAAACCGGACCGGTGCCGGCTCGTTCGTTCGGTCCACCCGCCGATCCGGTTCGGGATGTAAAAGTAAACCAACCCACCACCATGGCATGTTTCATACCGAATCGAACCCTTTTTAGTACTAGTAGAAAACTTTATCTTCCACCCCACGCATATCAAAAAAAAAAAAAAACTTTATCTCCCGGAAAGTATCCGCGATCGCCCCTTCTTGCCGTCGGCAGCTCTCGCGACTGCCCTCACCCCATCTCTTCCCGCTGAGGGCTCGCCCATGCTCTCCACATGCTCCAACATCGCTAATTCCTGTTTTTTCCAATAGCGCAAGGCCATGGATGTCCCATTCATCGCCGCGGTGTTCGGCGCGTGGGGGCATGGCCGCTCGCGCTCCCGAGCTCATCAGCGACCCTAGATAGCATGATCCTAGGCGCCCCCTCATCTACTCCCATGGAAGCAGCAAACGTGCTGAAGCAGAGGATTTGAGGAGGCCATCGATAGCACCATGAACCCGCATCACAGCGCTCCATCCCCTGACGCGACAAGTACTTCCACTTCCATGACGCCGTCCACCAAGCGCATAGCATCCTCTACGTGCATGTAAGAGCACGTCTAACAATCCATGTAATACCGGTCAAACCCATAAAAAATAGGCCTTTTACAGTCTCGAACAAAAACTCGACGCAGATGAGTGCCTGTAAACCTCGTCAAACCGTAAAACTTTTTACATGTTAGCATGTACTCGTGCCCGTGACCTTTGAAAGTAGGGGCTCGGGGTCGTTTTAAGGGCTGTCATGTACTCGGTCAACACACGCTCACGTCCTTGGGGCTCGGGGTCCTTGGGGCTCTCCTCTGTCGTCTCCACCATTACAGTCCATGTCAAGCTCACGTGTGGCCTCGGGCAAAGAGCAGCGGCCTTGGGTGGGAGCGGGCGGCCTTGGGCGGGAGTGGCGGCGCGGCCTCGAGCAAGGGAGCGGTGGCGCTAGCGAGCGGCGCGGACGGGTCGGCGAGTATACATACCAGGAAAAAGATGACCGGAAGAAAAAAAATATTGTTTACATGTTGTGTTTACGGGCTCTGATCTTCGTCGTGCGTTTGCTGACCCTTAAAACAGGTTTACCGCAGTCTGTAAACGGATTTTCGGGTTTGTATTTTATGTGTGTTGTTAGTCATACTCTAAGCCACCAACTACATTTTCCTAAAAAAAAAAATAAGCCACCAACTACAAGCCCACATTTATGTAAAAAAAAAAAAACTACAAGCCCACATCGAGCTTCCTCGCATAATCCGTGTGCTGCATCTCTCTGTTGGTAATGGGATGGTTTGGTTTCCGTGCAATTCTCTGATTAGAAATCCTTGGTAAACTGTGTACTATGATAAAATTCCTAGTTTGTATAGGAGAGATAGCATCCACTTCAATGATGATAGGAAAATACAGAAAGAGCAAGCTATAAAACTTTCATTGGCAAGAATCTCGACCACCACATAATATACAATGCACTAATGTTGTCTGAACTATACCTGGAGACGTCTCAGAAGTGCACTTTGATGCTGCAATGTCTCTCTTCCTTACATTTTATTCACGTATTTTTCCGTAGGAGAGTTTCCATTTGACCTAGACACATTGAAGTGTATGGGTCCACTCACACATCTTTATTGTTTCTGCTACATTTTGTCTAAGAGATTCTTCAAGTCGAAGCTCCCAGATGATTGTTGATTTGAGGAGAAGTTAGGAAACATGAAATATATAGAGAGAGAGAACAAATTATTATAGGGAAATATTAAAGCTTACAAGTGTTTATCCGGGATAGAGCATCCAGTTTGGAAGCTTGGTAGCCAGTTTCGGACATAATTATCACTTTGAATAGCACCCATAGTGGATTGATACAACTGGGTGTTGATGTTTATAGTGTTAGATGTGATCGGGATAAGAAGCAGCAGCCTTGGGAAGGAACTCACGACGTCGAACGAAGGGTCAAATAACACATCAGGTTTCCCACCCCTCCTGACACCAGCAACTAGCAACACCGGCCTTGGAAAGAAACTCATGGCGTTGAACGAACAAATAACACATTAGGTTTCCCACCCCTCCCAACACTAGCAACTAGCAACACCGGCCTTGGGAAGAAACTCATGGCGTTGAACGAAAGGCCAAACAACAGATCAGCCCCCCCAACCCCCAATGACACCAACAACTAAATCAATGGGGGTGGCTACAAATTACATTTCTAGTGACTATAGTTATTCACAATATTTCAACCATGGGAGTTGCTAAGTCCCCCCTTGTCTCCGTGTGTGCGCATGAGTAGCGGCAGCCAGTAACGTGGGCACGCCGCGTCCAGGCCTCGGTCCATCGTCGGCATGGTACGAGGCGTGCCTAGCCGGCGAGGCGTATATCGCGCCGGGCAGACAGGACAGGGAGAGGCGACTTTCAACCACGTGCCGGCGGCCACCCCCGCATCGGGCCTCCTCACGCCGTCACGCGCGCGGCATCTCCGCGTATCTCCTCCTTGTCGGCACTGCACGCGACCTCCCGGTCTATCCGAGGAAAGGCGACGGAAGCTGCGACTGCACGGAGCAAGGTACGTTAACGTACGACCACAAGTGTCCGTTGGCGTTGGGGGAGGAGCGGGTCGGGTGGTCGTACCACTCGCGTCTTCTCTGCCCTATATAACGAACGGCAGGGTCCCTCCCGACCGCAACGGATACCTGCACTAGTAGATACTACTAGCACGACACCACAATCTTCCTCCCTCCCCCCTGCTCATCTTTTCTTCAGCTCACCTTTTCTTCTCGGTTTGGCATACCAAAGCTGCCGCTGCTGCTGCTGCTTCATATCTCGATCTGTTTTAGTCCATCCAGATCTGCAAGCAAAGCTTTTCTAGTTTCTTTTGATTTACTCGGTACATCTCCGCCTGTTTTTTTGTTGGCTGGAGCTTGATCTCTTTTCTTTCCTAGGCATCTAGTTTGCTTCATCTCTACATCTTTTTTCTACTTCTCAATCAGATATACCAGCCGCTTGTCTCCTCAACCTCCTCAAGGCACTAGATTTGGCAAGGAGATAGCTGACTGACTGACTGAGTGATGGAGAGCGGTCTGAAATCCTTGACCATCTCCTCGGCAACGAGCTCCCCTTCTCCTCTGACGATGGCCTGCAGGCCGTTCCCGCAGCCGCCGCAGCGCCCTTCCTGGCCGGCGCCGGCACGGAGCCCGCAGAAGCCGTCAAGGTCGGCGCCCATCGTGGTCGCGGCGTCGCCGTCCAAGAAAAGGGCGGCCGGACAGGACGAGGTCGCAGGGTGGACGGCCACCGAGTACTCAATCTACTCCGTCTCGCCGCCGCCAAGCAGCGTCCCGATGCCGACCTCGCTGCTGAAGAAGGCGCCGCCGACCGCGTGCTCCGTGCACCTGGCCGCCGTCAGTGTCGTCGTGGGCGTGGACGTCGGCGCGACCGACGAGCTCCGCCGCCTGCTCCGACTGTAACCGTTTGGCTGAGACCCGTTCATGGATCGATCGTGGGTAGCTTTTTTTAACCGTGCCCGAGACAAGATCGTGACGAGGTTGTAGTAACAAACAATATGTATGCTGACTCGCTGCTAATGCTGATTCCTCTTTACTTTTGAGCTTGTAATGTTGATTCCTTGTGTTGTGTCGTGGGCCATGCGTCGTTTGGATGATGTCAAGATCACGGTCTATTTCCGTAACAATTTTTCCTAAAACTCAAGTATATATCGTGCCTATCGTAATACTTCAATTTTTTATTTTCTCAGTTTTAGAAAAAAAAGGGTCTAACTTCTTTCTCAAATACTTAGAAAACCCATAGTTTTGAAGAATAATTTAGTTTTAAAATCATAATATTTATTGGATCCAAACCCCTCAAAGTATTTAATATTTCAATATTTCTAGAAACCAAAGTATTCCACCAATACTTTAAAAATACTTTGATGCAAAGCAGAGCCCTACACTTTCCTCTCTTGTTCTTGAGAGGACCCTCATGTTCGCAACAAACAACATCCACACGACAACAACGGCTGAATCGCTAAAGCATTCCAAATTTTGTACGCCTGCAACAAAGAACACCACACATTCCCCAAAGGTAGATAGAACACACTACTCGTCAGTAGAGTAACGAAACTCGGGATCAAACACTACAAGGACTCCGAATTTGAAATTTGATAACATGCAACAACTCTCAATACCAACATACATCTTGTACCCATGTCTCTCAATACCAACCAACAAATATCTTGTACCCATGTCATAAAGCAACCAATGCCTTTTTATAAGAGGAGCCACATGCCCCCAATTTCATATTTGCCGGTACATCGTTTCATCTAAATCTAGGAGCATCCTCTTAGACTTTACCATCGGACAAAAGTATTAGAAACACAAATCCTCTATAGATTAACAAACTACGGTAGAATTGAACAACATCTCTACTAGCTTTACGGAAACGAGATAGCGACTAAGCACATGACAACACAGTAGACTACCACAACAACTTAACTAGCTTATTAGTGGCAAAGCACATGGCAATATCATCTGCTGGATTCACCGGCTAATAAGAGCCCTGGGCCTGATGGCTTTACTAACGAATTTTTTAAGCTCTATCTTCCAGAATTAGAAGACAACATCATGGAAATCTTCTAGGCACTCCATAGCAAAACCCTGGACCTAAATGGTGTCAACTCTGCCTTCATTGCACTGCTGCCTAAAAATCACACACCATATGAAGTAAAGGATTATAGGCCAAATATCGCTGCATCACTACATCCCCGAACTAATTGCCAAGGTTCTTCAGCCAATGGTTCCCGGGCTGGTAGACCAAATGCAATCGGGATTTATCAAAAATAGAACAATAGTTGAAAACTTCTCCACTACTATCGAGATGATCCAGTGTGCCACGAAATAAAAAAAAGAAGGTGGTAGTGCTGAAGCTCGACTTCACCAAAGCGTTTGAATCGGCTCATTGGGAGGCGATCTTACACACAATAGCTGAAAGGGGTTTTCCTGAGCTCTGGATTCACTGGATTAAACTGCTGTTGGAAACATCCAAAGCTTAGGTATTAATAAATGGACAGTGCGGACAAAAATTCAGGATTAAGATGTTGGAGATATGCCCTAGAGGCAATAATAAATATAGTTATTATTATATCTTTGTGTTTATGATAAATGCTTACATTCATGCTATAATAGTATTAACAAGGAAACATTAATACTTGTGTGATTTGTAAACTGAAATAGAGTCCCTAGTAAAGCCTCTCTATAATACTAGCTTGTTGGTTAATAAATGATTGTGGTTTCCCTATCATGAACATTGAGATGTTATTAACGACAAGATCATATCGTTAGGAGAATGATGTGGTGGACATACTCCTATAGATAAGCATAACATAAAGATCAAGTCATTTTAATAATTCAATTGCTATATGCTTTCTGATACATAATAACCTAATTCCTTCGACCATGAGATCATGCATATCACCTTCACCGGAAGGATGCTTTGATGACATCAAACACCACACCATAACTGGGTAGCTATAAAGGTGGCATTGAGTGTTCAGAAAGTATTGGTTGAGACACATGGATCAAGAGTGGGATTTGTCCATCCATATGACGGATAGATATACTCTGGGCCCTCTCGGTGGAATGTCATCCAATTAGCTTGCAAGCATGTGACTAGCTCACAAGGGATCACATATCACGGGAACGAGAAAAGAGTACTTATCAGTAACAAGGTTGAACTAGGTATGCAGAGATACCGACGATCATAACCTTGGATAAGTAAACTATCGTGAGACAAAGGGAAATTGATATCGTATGTAAGTGGTTCATTCGATCGCAAAGTAATCGTAGAAATATGTGGGAGCCATATGAATTTCTAGATTCCTCTATTGGTTATTGTTCGGAGAAGTGTCTCGATCATGTCCGCATAATTCACGAACCGTAGGGAGACACACTTAAGGATTCGACGTTGTTCGAGTAGTTATGGAATGATGAGTAAGAGACCGAATGTTGTTCGGAGTCTCGGATGGGATCCGGGATATCACGAGGAGATCCAGAATGGTCCGGAGAATAAGATTCATATAAGGAAAGTCCTGTTTCGGGGTAGGAGAATGGTTCCGGTGTTTTCATCGGGAATGTTCTAGAAGGTTTCGGAATGTCCGGCACTCCGGAGGGGAAGGGTACATGAATGTGTCATATCAAGTTGGAATTATTGCATCATTTACTAAGTGTCATCGCTGAACAAAATAAAGGGTTTAATCAAATCCTAGTTTGAAAAGTCAAACGCCAATTTGAAAAGTCAAACGACTATTTTGTGAGGTGGAGGGGAAGTAGGAAACCTACTTGGGGAGGAGTTCCCTCCCTCCACCGCCGGCCCACTTGGGATCCGAGTTGGGGAGGGACTCCCCTCCCCTAGCGCGGCCCCTCCACCTATATAAGGAGGGGCAGGGCTGCCCCTCCAAGACACAACCCACGCACCCCGCAAACCGTAGCCCCGGCGCCGCCACCTCCTGCTGCTGCCGCCTAGGGCAAGCCGCCGCCTAGGCAAACCCTAGCCGCCGGCTTTGCTCCTCCTTGGCGTGTATAAACCCTAGATCGCCGAGGGTCTCTCTCATAGTCCACCATACTCGCTTCGGCTTAAGGCGAAGCCCTGCGAGATCTCCCCTCTACTTCCGGTACCACGCCGCCATGCTCCCGGAATCGCGAGGAGAGTACTACAACCTTCGCTGCCTGCTGGAACAAGGGAGAGGAAGGTCTTCGTCGAGTACCGAACGTGTGACCGACTGCGGAAGCGCTGCCAGAACGCAGCGCCGGAAGGATCGTCTACGCGATCTTGAGATCGGAAAGAGTACGACTACATCACCCACGAGAATCCGCTCTCGTTAAACACTTTGGAATCTTCGAGGGTGAGTTATTCTATCGACTCGTTGCTACAATCTAGTAGATAGATCTTGGCTTGTTTGTTTGTATGCGGTAGAAATTTTTTGTTTTCCATGCTACGAAACCCTACAGTGGTATCAGAGCCGTGTCTATATGTAGATCTGTTGCACGAGTAGAACACAATGGTCATTGTGGGTATTGATGCTTTTGTTGTCGATTGCTTCTTGTGTACTTTGCATCTTGCGGGATGGTGGGATGAAGCGGCCCGGGCTAACCTTACATGACATCATTCATGAGACTTGCTCCACGCTTGACATGCAACTTGTATTGCATAAGTGGCTTTGTGGGTGCCTGTTTCTCCCAACATAGTTAAGATTCAATTTACAACGGGTGATTGACAATACTAGTATCAATGTTGTGGTTCTTGTTCATAAGTTAGAACGTCACTTATTGAAAGCCCCAAACCACGTAAAACATGCAAAGAAAGTAGAAGCATCTAACTTTGTTTTGCAGGGGTGTGCTGTGATGTGATGTGGCCATGATTGTGATTATATTTGATGTATGCAATGTTCCTTATTGTAAGTTGGCAACCGGCAGGAGCCATATGGTTGTCTTTAATTTATGTTAAGACCCGAGTGTCTATTCAAAGTAGTTGTAATAGTTGAAGCTGGTGGACGACAACCATGAAGCGGCGTCATTGACCTTGATGCAATGCCGGTGATGAAGGAGATCATGTTCATGCTTGAAGATGGAGATCGGAAGCACAAAGAAGAAAGGCCATATCATATCACATATTATGAATTGCATGTGATGTTAATCCTTTATGCATCTTGTATTGCTTAGTTAACGACGGTAGCATTATAAGATGATCCCTCATGCACATGAATTTCAAGTCCTAAAGTGTTCACCCTTAGTAAGCACCGTTGCTAAAGCTTGTTGTTTCGAAGCACCACGTGATGATCGGGTGTGTTAGATTCCGCAAGTGTATACAACATGAGCAAGCCAGATTTTCTCATGCGGAAGCTAAGGTTTGATCTTGACGAGCCTAGCATGTACAGACATGGTCTCGGAACACGGATCACCGAAAGGTAAAGCATGAATCATATAGTAGATATGATGAACATGTCGATTGTTCGCCATTGAAGCTACATCAACTCTCGTGATGATCGGTTTTGATGTGGTGGATTTGGTTCGTGTGATCACTAAAACAATGTGAGGGATATTATTTTGAGTGGGAGTTCACCTAGATTAATTTAACTATTAATTAGAACTCAATTTGTCATAAACTTAGTCTAAACTATTGCAAATATGTTGTAGATTAATGGCGGCCCCTACCATCAATTTTAATGCGTTCCTAGAGAAAGAAAAGTTGAAAAAACAACGGAAGCAACTTTGCGGATTGGTTTCGCAATTTGAGGATTGTCCTCACAGCTGGTAATTTGACTTATGTGCTGGATGCACCGCTAGGTGACCCACCTGCAGCTACTGCTACCGATGAAGTAAAGAATGTTTACCTCACTCGGAAGACTCAGTACTCCACAGTTCAGTGTGCTATCTTGTATGGTTTAGAATCAGAGCTTCAGAAAAGGTTTGAGAATTCAGACCCACGTGATATTGTCCGTGATCTCAAATTGATCTTTGAGACTCATGCGGCAATTGAGAGATATGAGGCTTCTGAAAAGTTCTTTAACTACAAGATGGAAGAAGGCAGCTCCGTCAGTGAGCATGTGCTTAAGATGTCTGGGCACGCAAACAAACTTCAAAGCTTGGGTATAGTGATTCCTAATGCTTTGGGGATTTACCGTGTCCTTCAATCACTACCACCAAGTTACAAGAACTTTGTGATGAACTACAACATGCAAAACATGAACAAGACGTTGCCAGAACTCTTCGCCATGTTGAAATCTGCAGAAGTGGAGATCAAGAAAGAGCAGCAAGTGTTGTTGGTCAATAAGACCACCAAATTCAAGAAAGGCAAGTCTAAGCAAAAGGGACACTTCAAGAAGGGTGGTAAGAAAGTTACCGCACCGACAAAGAAGACCAAGGCTGGACCTAAGCCTGATACTGAGTGCTTTTACTGCAAGGGAGAAGGTCACTGGAAGCAGAATTGCCCAAAGTACTTGGCGGATTTGAAGAACGGCAACATCAATAAGAAAGGTATATCTGATATACATGTTATTGATGTGTATCTCACTAGTACTCGTAGTAGTGCCTGGGTATTTGATACTGGTTCGGTTGCTCATATTTGTAACTCGAAATAGGTGCTGCAAAATAAACGGAAGCTAGCGAAGAACGAGGTGACGATGCGCGTGGGAAATGGATCAAAGGTTGATGTGATCGCGGTCGGCATGCTACCTCTTCATCTACCATCGGGATTAGATTTATACTTAAGTAATTTTTATTTGGTGCCTGCGTTAAGCATGAACATTATATCGGGATCTTGTTTATTGCGAGACGGTTACTTGTTTAAGTCCGAGAATAATGGTTGTTCGATTTATATGAGTAATATGTTTTATGCACATGCACCTTTGATAGATGGTCTATTCTTATTGAATCTCGATAGTGGAAATACACATATTAATAACATTGAGGCTAAACGTTTGAAATCGAGCGATAACTCGACCTATATGTTGCACTGTCGTCTTGGTCACATTGGAGTGAAGCGTATGAAGAAACTCCATTCTGATGGACTTCTTGAATCACTTGATTTCGAATCACTTGAAAGATGCGAAGCATGTCTGATGGAAAAAATGACTAAGACTCCATTTTCTGGTATGATGGAGCGAGCTACGGACTTATTGGAAATCATACATACCGATGTGTGTGGTCCAATGAGTGTAGCATCGCGCGGTGGTTATCGTTATGTTCTTACCTTCACGGATGACTTGAGTAGATATGGGTATATCTATTTCATGGAACATAAGTCCGAGACTTTCGAGAAGTTTAAGGAATTTCAAAGTGAGGTTGAGAATCAACGTAACAAGAAGATTAAATTTCTACGTTCTAATCGTGGAGGTGAATATCTAAGTTACGAGTTTTGTGAGCATTTGAAGAAATGCGGAATACTTTCACAATTGACACCGTCGGGAACACCACAGCATAATGGTGTGTCCGAACGTCGTAATCGAACTCTCTTAGATATGGTTCGTTTTATGATGTCACTTACAGATTTACCGCTATCATTTTGGGGTTATGCATTAGAAACAGCCGCATTCACTTTAAATAGGGCACCATCTAAATCCATTGAAACGACACCATATGAATTATGGTTTGGGAAGAAAACTAAATTGCCGTTCCTTAAAGTTTGGGGTTGCGAAGCCTATGTAAAGAAGTTACAGCCGGACAAGCTTGAACCCAAAGCGGAAAAATGTGTCTTCATAGGATACCCGAAGGAAACTATCGGGTATACCTTCTATCATAGATCCGAGGGCAAAATCTTCGTTGCCAAGAATGGATCCTTTCTAGAGAAGGAATTTCTCTCGAAAGAAGTGACTGGAAGGAAAGTAGAACTCAACGAGGTTATCGAACCTTCTCTCGAACTTGCGAGTAGCGCAGCACCGGAAGTGGTTCCTGTGGTGCCTGCACCACTAAGAGAGGAAGCTAATGATGATGATCATGAAACTTCGATTGAAGTTACTACAGAACCTCGCAGGTCAACGAGAACTCGTACCACTCCTGATTGGTATGATCCCGTAATGAATGTCATGTTGGTGGACAACATGGATGACCCTGCGACATATGAGGAAGCGATGATGAGCCCAGATTCCAATAAATGGCAAGAAGCCATGAAATCCGAGATTGGATCCATGTACGAAAACCAAGTATGGACTTTGGTGGACTTACCGGATGGCCGGAAGGCTGTCGAGAACAAATGGATTTTCAAGAAGAAAACAGATGCTGATGGTAATGTTACTGTCTATAAAGCTCGACTTGTCGCAAAAGGGTTTCGACAAATTCAAGGAGTTGACTACGATGAGACTTTCTCACCTGTAGCGAAGCTAAAGTCTGTGAGGATTATGTTAGCAATCGCTGCATATTATGATTATGAGATATGGCAGATGGATGTCAAAACAACATTCCTCAATGGAGACATTGATGAAGAGTTGTATATGATGCAACCCAAAGGTTTTGTCGATCCTAAAGATGCTAACAAGGTATGCAAACTTCAAAGATCCATTTATGGATTGAAGCAAGCATCCCAAAGTTGGAATCAATATTTTGATAAGGTAATCAAAAGTTTTGGTTTTATACAAACTTATGGAGAAACTTGTATTTACAAGAAAGTGAGTGGGAGCTATGTAGCATTCTTAATACTATATGTAGATGACATATTGTTGATTGGGAATGATGTAGACCTTCTTAATAGTGCCAAGGAATATTTGAATAATAGTTTTTCAATGAAAGATCTTGGCGAAGCAGCTTACATATTAGGCATAAAGATTTATAGAGATAGATCGAGACGCCTAATATCATTGTCACAAAGTACATATTTGGACAAAGTTCTAAAGAGGTTTGGAATGGAAGATAGCAAGAAAGGGTTCTTGCCCATGTTGCCCAATACGACGTTGAGTAAAACTCAAAGTCCGACAACGGCAGAAGATAGAGAAAGGATGAGTAAGACTCCCTATGCCTCAGCCATAGGATCTCTAATGTATGCCATGCTATGTACTAGACCCGACATTGCATATGCTGTTAGTTTAACTAGCAGATATCAAAGTGATCCAGGAGTGGATCATTGGACAGCGGTCAAAAACATCCTCAAGTACTTGAGAAGAACTAAGGATATGGTTCTTTCTTATGGAGGTGATGAACAGCTCGTTGTTAATGGTTACACCGATGCTAGTTGGAACACCTATCCGGATGATTCTAAATCACAATCTAGATACGTATTTACTTTGAATGGTGCAGCAGTTAGCTGGAGGAGTGCAAAGCAAAGCGTTGTGGCGAGATCTTCAACTGAATCGGAATACATGGCTGCTTCGGAGGCTTCACAAGAAGCGATATGGATGAAAGAGTTCATTACAGAGCTCGGTGTGGTTCCTAGTGCACTGGACCCAATGTCAATCTACTGTGATAACATGGGCGCCATAGCCAATGCGCAAGAACCAAGGTCACACAAGAGGCTGAAGCACATCAAGCTACATTTTCACGCTATTCGAGAACATGTCCAAGATGGGGACATAAAGATTTGCAAAGTACACACAGATCTGAATGTGGCGGATCCGTTGACTAAACCTCTCCCGAGGGCAAAACATGACCAGCACCAAACTGCCATGGGTGTTCCGTATATTACCATGTAATCTAGATTAGATGACTCTAGTGCAAGTGGGAGACTGTTGGAGATATGCCCTAGAGGCAATAATAAATATAGTTATTAGTATATCTTTGTGTTTATGATAAATGTTTACATTCATGCTATAATAGTATTAACAAGGAAACATTAATACTTGTGTGATTTGTAAACTGAAATAGAGTCCCTAGTAAAGCCTCTCTATAATACTAGCTTGTTGGTTAATAAATGATTGTGGTTTCCCTATCACGAACATTGAGATGTTATTAACAACAAGATCATATCGTTAGGAGAATGATATGGTGGACATACTCCTATAGATAAGCATAGCATAAAGATCAAGTCATTTTAATAGTTCAATTGCTATATGCTTTTTGATACATAGTAACCTAATTCCTTCGACCATGAGATCATGCATATCACCTTCACCGGAAGGATGCTTTGATGACATCAAACACCACACCGTAACTGGGTAGCTATAAAGGTGGCATTGAGTGTTCAGAAAGTATTGGTTGAGACACATGGATCAAGAGTGGGATTTGTCCATCCATATGACGGATAGATATACTCTGGGCCCTCTCGGTGGAATGTCATACAATTAGCTTGCAAGCATGTGACTGGCTCACAAGGGATCACATATCACAGGAACGAGAAAAGAGTACTTATCAGTAACAAGGTTGAACTAGGTATGCAGAGATACCGACGATCATAACCTTGGATAAGTAAACTATCGTGAGACAAAGGGAAATTGGTATCATATGTAAGTGGTTCATTCGATCGCAAAGTAATCGTAGAAATATGTGGGAGCCATATGAATTTCCAGATTCCTCTATTGGTTATTGTTTGGAGAAATGTCTCGATCATGTCCGCATAATTCACGAACCGTAGGGAGACACACTTAAGGATTCGACGTTGTTTGAGTAGTTATGGAATGATGAGTAAGAGACCGAATGTTGTTCGGAGTCTCATATGGGATCTGGGATATCACGAGGAGATCCGGAATGGTCCGGAGAATAAGATTCATATAAGGAAAGTCCTGTTTCGGGGTTGGAGAATGGTTCCGGTGTTTTCATCGGGAATGTTCTAGAAGGTTCCGAAATGTCCGGCACTCCGGAAGGGAAGGGTACATGAATGTGTCATATCAAGTTGGAATAATTGCATCATGTACTAAGTGTCATCGCTGAACAAAATAAAGGGTTTAATCAAATCCTAGTTTGAAAAGTCAAACGCCAATTTGAAAAGTCAAACGGCTATTTTGTGAGGTGGAGGGGAAGTAGGAAACCTACTTGGGGAGGAGTTCCCTCCCTCCACCGCCGGCCCACTTGGGATCCGAGTTGGGGAGGGACTCCCCTCCCCTGGCGCAGCCCCTCCACCTATATAAGGAGGGGCAGGGATGCCCCTCCAAGACACAACCCACGCACCCCGCAAACCCTAGCCCCGGCGCCGCCACCTCCTGCTGCCGCCGCCGCCTAGGCAAACCCTAGCCGCCGGCTTTGCTCCTCCTTGGCGTGTCTAAACCCTAGATCACCGAGGGTCTCTCTCATAGTCCACCATACTCGCTCCGGCTTAAGGCGAAGCCCTGCGAGATCTCCCCTCTACTTCCGGTACCACGCCGTCGTGCTGCCGGAATCGCGAGGAGAGTGCTACAACCTCCGCTGCCTGCTGGAACAAGAGAGAGGAAGGTCTTCGTCGAGTACCGAATGTGTGACCGACTGCGGAAGCGCTGCCGGAACGCAGCGCCGGAAGGATCGTCTATGCGATCTTGAGATCGGAAAGAGTACGACTACATCACCCACGAGAATCCGCTCTCGTTAAACACTTTGGAATCTTCGAGGGTGAGTTATTCTATCGACTCGTTGCTACAATCTAGTAGATAGATCTTGGCTTGTTTGTTTGTATGTGGTAGAATTTTTTTGTTTTCCATGCTACGAAACCCTACATAAGAAAGGGGTCAGACAAGGATACCCACTATCCCTTACATTTTCATCATAATTGCCAACATTCTACAACAGATGGTTAAACAGGCATACTGTAATGGCTTTCTAAAAACACCCCATTCAACAAGGAGCTCCAATGCCTACATTGCAGTATGCGGACGACACTCTCCTAATCCTTAACGGTTCACGCCAACAAGCTGAAATTGCAAAGGTATTGCTGGACACCTTTGCGAATTGTACTGGGCTAAGGATAAACTACCAGAAGAGTACTTTTGTTCCGATAAACCTGCCACCGACGGAAGCTGCTGAAATTGCCGACGTGTTAGGATGTCAAGTGACACAAATTCCTTGCTCCTACCTAGGCTACCTCTCTCACAACAAACAAGATCTCACACTAGTTGCTATAGCCGGTCATCGACAGAATCAGCAAACGCCTACCTGGTTGGATGCCCAGAATGATGAATATTGGAGGAAGGGTGCAGATGGTTAATTATGTGCTATCTGCGATCCCAAATTACTTTATGGCCTGCATTGAGTGTGATCAATCTAGCATTGATGTTGTGGATAAATTGAGAAGATCCTTTGTCTGAAAAAATGACGAAGAGATAAATGGAGGACACTGTCTTGTGGCTTGGGAGGTGGTGACCATGCCCAAGGCACAAGGTGGGTCGGGGATAAAAAACATGCACCTAGACAACAGGTCCATGATGTCAATTCTCACATCAAAGCTACTGTCAAATGGAATGGGCCCATGTCTTACCTGGCCCACAAACTGGTACTTACAAAGCCACATACTACACCAACCATCTGCTACTGATTCGGCATTCAGAAAGTCTATAGTAAAACTCATCCCCACAGTACAACATGCCACACGTTGTGTACTTAACGGCGGCAAGAGAACATCCTTTTGATTCGACAGCTGGTCCGGGCTAGGTCGCCTCAACCATGCTCTACCAGTCCTTTTATCCTTTGCTGAGGACCAACATTGCACGATTCAGGTCTCAAAGATCGAATGGAAGCTGGAACATCAAACTGCTTGGCCCTCTTTATCTCATGTTAGAGCGTCAACTACAAACTCTCTTAATAGAGCTTCTGAATCAGCAGCTGGATGCGCAAGAAAGTTGTGACAACAGACTCATGATAACAACTGACAAACCTGCATGAACAAGAGACTTCTACAGATTATTCAGTGACCATGACGTGTGTTGGGGCCCTGCCAAATGGATTTGGCGATCAAAATACCTCACAGGCATAAGATTTTCCTGTGGCTCGCCTTCCGGAAAAGACTAAACACAAAAGCCAACATGGTCAATAAAAAATGGTGCACTGATGGGGGTTGCGATCAATGCCCAGCACTTGAAACCTTCGAGCACATTGCCCTGCACTACCAATAAGCTTCCTAGGTTTGGGATCGGATTGCTAACCTTGCAGCTCAAACGAATGATCTTACAACCTTCATGGAACTGAGCCTTAAAGGCAGGGACAATAAAACATGGCCTATCCTCATGGCTGCATGTTTCGGTGATCTTTGGAAGGCAAAAACAACACGATTTTTAACAAAAAGAACACCCCGCAGCAGGTTGTATTCAATGGAATCAATTTGACTATAAAGATCTGGGCCACAAGATCCATAAATCTTGCACCAGCGCTGTTGGAGTCGAAATAGAGTTTCCACCGCCATATCATCCTCCTTTTTTCTTTATAATCTTTTATTTCCTTTTTTCCTTGTAACCCTCGGATAATCCAGGTTGTACATTCTACCTACGACATGTAACTCTATTGTACTCATAAGGTTTTGGGTATTACCCGACCTTCATATATGAAAATATATACCTCAAAAATAAATCATCCCCGCATGTCACATAGCCTCAAGGGACCCAAACCATGTCGACAATTGTATACTTCATGCGCGACCTTTGCTATTTTACTGGCTCCCGCTACGCCAGCCTTCATAGAGCATTGTAACATCCCAGCATTAGAGTTTAGAAATAAGCTGAACACAGATGTGTGCATTGCATTCATGCATGGGAAATCTAAATAATTTTCGCGCTTTTAAATAAAAACTTGTCAAAGTGATTGAAGCTCTCTTAACTTGATGGAATGGAAGTAGATCATCAAGTTGACTGCGATAAGTTTCAATATGACCTTTGCTAAAACCTTATTTTGAGTAAACATGATTTGATCTAAGGGTAGATCAAATGGAATAAAATTAAACCATAATACATTACTTAATGGTTATCTTTGATCCTTAAGTAATCATATCTTTGTATTCATTATAATCACTCAGGAACACCAAGTTATAAATATAACACAAATATTAGGAATGTAACAACTATATCTTAATCTCATCTACTTATGCCATGAGTATCATGGAAATACCTAACTTTAACTCTCTAGTGAGATGGAGTAGGAAAGAAACCAAGTTAAGATCATTCACCATATATCTTTCTTTCCATATCAATATTTGTCATCTCTATTGAATCCTATCCTCATATTTGTTGTTCATCAATATTGAGTAATCAACTATTGATTCACCCATTCTTAACGTATCAATTCTTGATCTATCAACTCTTGTCCTTATTATAGCATTCACTTAAGGCGTATGAAAAAGAAGTAAGAAGAGGTAAATAGTGATGCTAGTTCTAGATGTTATCTTTCGGATGTGAGTGATAGGAGGAAATCAAATCAATATGGTAACAAAGAAGATTACAAGGATGAAGTCTGAAGATAGTTACCAGAAGTAGTCCTATTGGATCAAGTAGGTATAGTCAATGAATTATATCTCTTAATCCAATAGAGCTAAACATAAGATAATTAGAATACAACTATAATGTTGTATTGATGGAACCTTGATTATCCAACTAGAAACCTAAACCATAAAGGATCAAAGGATTATAATGATCATGCCTTATTCATCAAGATTGAATGCTTATACCATGTATAAGTGACATTGGTGGATAAAACATGATTGAACCATAGTATAGATATATTATCCTAGGTTAGCCATTACAGGTCACATTAATATCATGTGAGGTTGGAGTATTTGTTACTAGAGTTAAGAAGAGACAAGATAGTATAATTAAGATGATGTTAGAGAAACATTGGATTAAAGAAGTAGTATTTTCCCTTTGGAAATACTAAGTACTTGAGGTGAAGTAGTTTGATATAGACATTTACTGGAGAAATACTAGTAGTGGATAATTAAGGAAGAGTATGATTGGAGTTAGAAGTAACCACTTATTGGATTGGAGGTTATCAACAATAGAGTAGTTGATATAGCCAAGTATAGATATAAAGGATTATGAAAGGCTTTGATGACAAGCTCATTGGATTTATAAATGGCTTTAGAAGCATAAAAGGTGGATAAGAATATTCTTGTGAAGCAAAGCTTATCATGTTAACACATGATGATGGATATAGAGAAGTAATATATCTAGGAAAGGAATTCCTTAATTAGAAGTCCAGAATTATGAAGTGTGGAATATAGGAATCCTTGCTAAACACTAAACCCTAATTCTAGAACCAACCATAGTATCCATTTCATCTGATTGATCTACCATCTTGCTTACTCAATGTTTTATAGGAATATTTTCCTATAACCAATCAATTAAGCATATTCTTGCCATTTATAATTATCATCTTGTTTCCACAATGGTTTATAGAACTATTTACTATATCCAATCACCTGAGCACATCTTTGTCATATTCAACCATCATTATCATAGGTGCTTATGGAACTATCCGTATTAATGGTTTTTCATAAGTTATCCTAGAAAACAATTCTACTACTTTACTTTAAATGGTGATGTTATTAAAATCACAAACATAAAGACAATAGGTTTAGCCATTAATTTTTATTCACATCAATAAAATAAACTTGTGAATATTAAATCTTCTAAGAATTTATGGTAAAGCATTTTCTATTTAAACTTTAACTCATTAGTTAGTAGTAATACATTCTATAATAAGTTTATGAATTCATGCCCAATTAAATTCATATTAAAGGCTCTCACAAATAATAAGAGAAAAAGGTATCTATATAAAGGAAATACAGAAACCCTAAACAATATATAATAAAAGTTCACCAATTGATTCTTAATAATATCATTGTTGCTGAAAATGTTCAGCCAATAAAATTATATAAAGATAATTCAAAGTATTGCATAAATTCAAAGCTTAAAACAAAACATAAATTAGAAAAGAAATAGAACCAGGAAAAAATAGGGGAAACATCAAATCTGGCCTCGGCCCACATTTTCAGGGAATTAACTGTCGCTCGCGTGCAACAACAACCACGAGCCGCTCACTTTGCTACAGCCCAGCAACATCCCAAGACCAGCCCAGTCTGCCCTCCTCTTTGACTGACTAGTGGACCAACAAAGGACTGCGGGTTGAGTCTAGATTTTTAACAGGGGGGTTTCTGCGAAATAACCGTCGTCGTCTTCCTCGTGCGTCACAAGCACCTCGCTCGAGGGGTTCGCCGCCACCCGATGCCGTCGTCGTCGTCAGCCGAGCATCGCGATTCCCACCACCGTCCCAAAAGACGATAAGAAGGCCACGACTACACCTCTGCTCGATCTCATCCTCTCTCACTCGCCACTCTCTTCCTCTTCCCCTCTCACTAAAACCCTAGCCGCCGGAGTTGTTCATCGTCGTCGTCAGAGCCCTCCCCGAGACCAACCGATGATGTAGCAAGCTCCGTCGTGGTGGAAACTGTCTAGGTGCGGAAGGAATCGAGCTAGAAGGTCGTAATCACACGCATCCACTTTCTCCATCCGCCGCTCGCAGTTGACCATGGCGACGTTGTCCGAGCTCGCCTCCCTTCGCCATAGCCTCCACGAGATTCCTGGTAAGCTTCTGAGTATGCTGGCATCTTCCAATTCGTCGCTCGCTCGTCGTAGTTACCTACCCGCGTGTGGCAGAGCCGCGTCGCCGCGCGAGCTCGTCGCCGACCAACCTCCGATGACCAAACTTGAGCGGCGCCGCCACCATTCGACTCAGCGTGCTCATCCGCGTCCAGTAACCCACTTCCCGCGTGCCAGCATCCACCAAATCAATCGATCAAACTTCGATCTGAGGTGAGAGTTCGTGTGACGTCACGATGACGTCTTGCTCGCGTCATCCTTGACCTAGTCCACTCTGTTGACTGGTCTTTGTCCATGTGGCAGATGACGTGGCCTAGGGCCCATGGGTCAGTGTCTGTGGCTAGGTAGAGTTGCGGTATAAAAAGTCTGTGTCTGTTTAGAAAATAATTAAAACAATATGAATTCAAATTTCAAATATTCCAGAAATTAAATAAAATGATTAAATCTTGTAAATTTAATATCTTATGTTTTATAAATCAGAAAAATACATATAATATATGAAAATGTTTAGAAAAATAAAATCTACAACTTAAAACTATTATTAAGTATTATTATGATAATTATTTAAATAAATATTATTTAATAAATACTTTATCAAGTTTTAATACTTTGATAATTAATAATTTAATAATGGTAAATGTTAAAAATGTAAATAAAATACCAAAAATCTTAGAAAAATAATAAAGTTTAAAACTATAATCATGCATTATTATTTCTCTTAATTAAATATTTATTATTTATTAAGTCTTTATATAGTAATAAACCTTATTAAAATCATATCTTATTAATTTTAAATCACAAAAATAAATGTAATATACCAAAATGATCACAAAAATTATATCTACATGTTAAAAATATGATATTCCACTTTTGAGTTAAATAAAAGTTAAACACTTTTATAACTTGAATTTAAAACCTATTTCCTTAATTAATAATTCATATAAAGGTAAATAAAACTTGTAAATAATTCTAAAAATTAACCAATTAAAGTAATAAATAGTATTAATCCTAAATACTAATTTTATGAAGACAAAATGGTTTAACCCCTTTTATATATAATTTTATTAAGTTATCCTTCAACCATAAGTATAAATTATTTTATAAAAAAATTCTTATTTAATATAAAATCTCCAAGAATAATTGTAATAAGATAAAACCCATTCTTTTACTTCAACTACAAGTTATAAACAAACCAAAACACTATATTGAATCCATAAGAAGTTAAGTAATCTTATTTCTTTGTTTACAAACTATAACCACTCATCCATAAAAAGGAAAATAATCCTATCCCACTAAACAATTAGGAAACCACTATCCAATAAAAGTAATACCATTCTTAAGTAACTCTAAGGAAACAAGATAAAATGAATAAGATACAAGTATCATAAGTAATACATCCTAAGTCTATCTACATTCTTGAAGTTACTTATAGTTACCAAGCTTTAAGTATAATACTAACAACTTTATTATATACTTTATAGTTTACTTTGGTCTGTTATAAATAAGTTATAAAACATCTCAAGTCCAAACTATTCAAGAAAGCACAAACAACATCAACCACATCTAATCAACCACAAAGATTGTTTAAACCTTAATAAAGGAATCTTTTCTTCAAATGTTATTCGTTTTGCCACTTCAATCAACATATGATAATTAATGGAAAACACCTTACTTTATACTATACTTGTATAAAAAGATGGTTAATACTTAAATTCTTTATAAGTGACATTACTTGTAAAGTAAAACTTGAAGATAAACAATTAAGATGTAAGCAACCTTGTGTAGCATTCCATATGTGTGTACTTTATTGTTATATAAATACATATTGTTTTCCACACACTCACAAGCCTTAATAAGAAGCACATGTGTGAAACTTAATCTAAAGGGTCAACACATT
This sequence comes from Avena sativa, assembly GCA_916181665.1. NCBI lineage: Eukaryota > Viridiplantae > Streptophyta > Magnoliopsida > Poales > Poaceae > Avena > Avena sativa. Next base: position 415,388,324 of record OV702297.1, read on the forward strand.
CCAAGAAAACCAATTCCAGTATCCAAACCCTAGAACAACGTTATTCTCGGGATTCGCGTTTATCAACTTGCATTACATTACTTATGCATAAAAGCATCTTGTTTCTTTAAACATTAGTCCTTATCGGACCAATGATGCATATTTTAGCTATTGGATCTTTTATATTGTCTTGAAGACCGTGAGTGTATAATCTTGCAATCACAAAAGGCAAGTTCACACTTCCTCATGTCCTTTGATTATTTTCTGAAAAGTATTTTACAAATCCAATGTTATCATCACCTGCATTTGAAAAAGGACAGAAAACACTATTTTCATAATAATGTGATTATAGGTTTATTACCATGAGGTAATAACCTACTATAAGAGTTCTGGTGGTAAAGGTGAAAGAACATGTTGGGCCCCCATGTGTGGTTTTGGTAATTAATGACAATCTTTATGGACTAATGTGTGTATTAAGTTATATTTGTAGGATTTGTCCATTGGCATCGCTTGGAGCATGTGTTGGCTTCAAGGTCAATGAAATGCAAAGAATATTTGTTGGGCAAGCTTAATATGCGAGGTCGATGATGAGGAATTAAGGAAGACGTTCCATCTTGAGAAGGGCAAGATCGTCTACATCGAGCTCAAGTGGAATGCTCAAGGCAAAGGTATAATATTGATAGGTTTTCCCTTTTGCCGGTCTCACGTTGTGTGTGTGAGACTGGGTTTAGGATAGATAACCGTACTATCAAGAGGGGCTCTCGTATGAGTAATTCGGTCACATCGTTTGGAGAGAGCTCAAACCTTTGCATACTTGCATCATCATATTTGGTTGTTATTTGGTCTTATCCATGTGAGGATATAGAGCTTGTGGTAATCTCCATAACAAGCTCTTGTTCATCAAAATCGGATCTCCCATTTGTATCTTGTTGCGATTTTGATTTATGCGGCTTTTCGATTTCTCACCAAGTGAGGTATACCACATTATTCTACTTGATACTTTCTCACTTGGTGATAATCAATATTTCCACTTTTTATTGGGAAGCCCTTGTCGTCCTCTATCCAACGCAATTTGAATCAGGTCAATCAGAGCTTTCAGTCAAAAGTTATTGCCGTTTGAATATTTGCTTGTTAGGCTGTTTTCTGGGCCAAGCGGTAGTACCGCCCGGACGGGCCGGTACTACCGCCCGGGGCTAAAAACGACCCGATTTCTTTCTGCCTCGCTAAGTACCTTTTTGCGGTAGTACCGGTCGGCCCGGTAGTACCGTCCGGGTAGGCCGGTACTACCGGCCGGCCCAGTTTTTCTTATTCCCAGATCCAGATTCGTTTGCTCGCTTGCTTCGCTGCGTTGACCCGCTCGCTGCGTGCAGGGGGTCGCCGAGCCGCTCTGCTGCGCGCGCTCCGCCCGGCCCCACTGCGGCGCGCTGCCTGCTGTGGCCTCTGGATGCGCGCGCGCGCTGCCTGCTGTGGCCCCGCCTGCTGCGCTGCGCTTGCTCGCTCCAGCTGCATGCATCGCGCCAGCCTGGCCCCACCGCTGCTGCTGCTGCGCTTGCACGCGCGCGCACTGCTGCTAGCGCGCTAGCTGCTGCTGCCTAGGCCTAGGTGCTGGCGCTGCGCTGGCACGCGCGTGTGCCGGCCGCTGCACTGTGTCGACCTGCTGCCGCTGCATGCTGGTCCCTCTTCCCTATGCGCGTACGGCCTGCCCCAATTCCCTTGCCTGCTTGTTTCTCTCGCTGGGACTAGTTCAGGCTGAACGGTACTACCGGTTAAATCCGGTACTACCGTTCCGTCCAGAAAAATAGTTCCAACGGCCATATTTTGGCTAGCCCTTTAAATAGCTTTGCCCCATTTTCTTTTAGGGGTACTTCTTCCTCTTTTGCTTGCCCAAGCTTTGTCTCCATTTGTTCTACTCTTTAAGCTTGATTTCTACACACCCCTCCATTGATTCTTGCAAATATTTGAGGGGTTGTTGGAGGAGATCTAGCCCCACGTTTTGACCTAACCGATTCATCTCTTTGTGAGTGCATCTTTGGGGATCTAGATTTTGGGGGATTTTGTGTCTCTCTTTGATTCCTCCTCTCTTGTTCCCCCAATAGCTTTAGTAGCTTTGTTGGAACTTGAGAGTGAGGGATTTGGGCATCTTTGTGGTGTTCTTGCCATTTGCATTTGTTGCATCGGTTTGAGTTCTCCTCGGAGGATTTGGTTTGAATTGCTCATTGGAGCTTGTCCCTCTTGGGTTCTTGGAACCCTAGACGGTTTTGTGGCCTTGGTGGCATTGTGGCCTTGGTGGCATTTGTTGAGGCCTTTTGTGGCGTTTGTTGGGAGCCTCCAATTAAGTTGTGGAGTTGTGCCCCAACCTTGTGAGAGGTTCCGGTTGCCACCGACAAGTGCACCGATAGTGGAAGCGTGGATCGATCCCATTGGGGTGAGATTCACCGCAGAACAAGGGAGGCCTTTTGTGGCGTTGGTGGTTTGATACCACCCCCTCTCCAAACGATACGTACTCCATGTTGGGAGGAACTCGGTAAAATATCGATGTCCCCGCATGCCTCGGTTATCTCTATACCCGAGCTCTTTACTTATGCACTTTACATTGTGATAGCCTTCGTGCTTGAAGTAATATATATCTTGCTATCACTTTGTGGTTTGTATTGCTTAGCATAAGTTGTTGGTGTACATAGGTAAACCTTAGTTGTTTCTAGGTTGTGCTTTACAAAGTAAGCACTAGTTTTATTCCGCCTTTGTTGAGCCACTCTAGGAAAAGTTTTAATCGCCTATTCACCCCCCCCTCTAGGCGACATTCGTATCCTTTCAATTGGTATCAGAGCCCGGTCTCTCATATTAGGCTTCACCGCCTTGAGAGTAAAGATGTCGGCTAGAGGATTAGTGCACAATGACATGTTCATATTCGATGGCACAAACTATGATATATGGAAAAATCGTATGCTTATTCATTTTCGGGACATGGACCCAAATTTGGAGCATATTGTAGATATAGGTTTTTCTCCTCCAATGGATTTCAAAAATCTATCTAGAGAGGATGAGAAAAACTTATATCTCGATGCTCAAGCTTCTAATGTGCTTGTTAATGCTTTGAGCTATGTAGTTACTTCTTCAATCATTCCTTTTTGGAGCGCTCATGAGTTATGGACAGAACTTCAAGATAAATATGTTGTGTCCAACATTATTGAGGATGATTGTGTTGCTTCCACTTCCGGTCGAGATGAGTTCTCATCCTCTACCACTTCACCAACATGTGACTTTTCACAAGGTAATGATATGATGAGTGGTGATAGAAATTGCAATTTGGATAGTGTGCTTACTATTTGTAATCCCTCATACCTATCGAGTTGCAATGATCTATCTTTGGACTTTAAAACTTCTAGCACTACAAACTCCTTACATGCTTGTGTTAATAGTCCTTGCACATCATGTAGAAATGACTTGAATAAATCTCATGATGATATGCTTGTGTTGCCTTGTTGCCATGATAAAAATGCTTCCATTTCCTCTAGTGCTTGTTGAAAGGATCGTATGGGCACCTAGAGGGGGGGGTGAATAGGTGCTACTTCAAATTTTACTCTTTTTCAATTTAGAGTTTGACAAGAAAGGTAAATTCTCTAGAATATGCAACTATGGTGAATTTACCTATATGTCAAGCAAGCACAAACTAACACAACACTAAGCAAGAACAAGTAAGTAAAGTGCGGTAAAGGATAGAAGTAACCAAGGGAGTGGACGCGGAGACACAAGGATTTGTTTCCCGTAGTTCCTTCCTTTTGAGGGGAAGTACGTCTACGTTTGGAGAGGGGGTGGTTTCAAACCACCAACGCCACGAGAGGCCTCCCTTGTTCTCCGATGAACCTCACCCTAAGGGGCTCGATTCACCTTCCACTATATCGGCAACCTTCGAGGTGGAAGCCGGCACCTTTACAACAAGTTCGGGGCACACATCCACAACTGAATTGGAGGCTCCCAAATACAAGCAAGCTGTCAAGACAAATCAAAGACAAGCTTGTAAGAACCAAATCAAAGTTAGGGTTTCCAAAGAAACACTAGAGCTTGGGGGCCCTCAAGTGAATGAGGGGGAAATGAAGATCTCTCTTGGTGAAGATGTGAATCAAGGCCTCCTCCTTCGATTCTCCAAAGATCAATGACTTTGGATGGTTGGATGAAGAGATCTTGTGGATTTGGTGGCTCTAATGGTGTTGGTGTTCTTGAGCAGCTCGAGCAACTGGAGGAAGAAGATAAGGGTCCCTATTTATAGACAGCCCCCTCCACGAACCGTTTTCTGACCGTTGAAGAAAAGTCAGACCGGAGACTCTGGTCTGTAGACCGGAGACTCTAGTCTACACTGGAGACTCTGGCCAATCTCCGGACCAGCCTCCGGACCGCCCATCTGAATGACCCAGAACAATCCTAACCCAGCAACACCGGAGACTCCGGTCTTCCAACACCGGAGATTCCGGTCCGACCAAAGTCTCCGGATAATCTCCGGACTAGTCTCCGGACTAGCCATCTGACTGACCCAGCGCATTTCTTCACCAGCAACACCGGAGACTCCGGTCTTTAAACACCGGAGACTCCGGTCAGAACAAAGTCCGGAGACTCCGGCCAATCTCTGGACCTGTCTCCGGACAGGCTAACAGAATGACCCAGCCAAGTCCTGGGAGGCACCACCGGAGCCAGCACCGGAAACTCCGGACCACACCGGAGACTCCGGTCTTGGCAGACTGGAGACTCCGGTCTAGAGTTTCCAGAACAGTGGCTAATGTATGTGGTCTTTTCCCAAGAGTGTGTGTCATGTTTATCTATGATAATACCAACCTGTGGACAATAACAAACTGTGAAATGATCTACTTGTTGTTAACGAACACCAAAAGTGATTATGACAATAAATGTCCTTTCAATCTCCCCCTTTTTGGTGTTCGATGACAACAAGTGATTTGCATGGAATAACATAAAATGTGGCTCCCCTGACTATGTGCAACAAGATAATGAAGTAAATCATGTAAAGAGAGACAAAAATACCAACGATGGTACGCATAGATCTCACATGAGTTACAATAGACGTTGCACACGAGCACATAGTCAGACACACATAAGAACAGTAGATAACACACAAAGTTCAAGCTCGAATATCCAAATAATAAAAAAGGAAAGGCAAATAACGGCAAATAGTCGCAAATCCCTAGCCCCATGCAAAGCGGATGAGAATGTCTTCTCCCCCTTTGGCATCGAAACGCCGAAAAGGGAAAAGACCTATACTAACGCCCCAATGACTCAGTAGTCATCGTCATCCTCGTCGTCCTCAGCATTCTCAACCTCATCCTGGTCATCCTCATCCTGGTCATAGTCATCATCATCATCCTCAGGGATAGTAGGCCCTTTGCCGTGAGGGCGAGAGGAGGAAGTACCCTGGTATCCAAACCCAGAGGTGACATCAGCAAACGTTTGCCAGTCCACCAGGCTATCCTGTTGGGTGTTCCATGCCCCAAATGAGAGAGTGTGATCAGACTCTGTGGACTGCTGGGCACCATGCTCATCATTGTATTCATCTTCACCTTCCTCAGTATTAGCAGCACCCTGGTCCTTGATCTCTTTGAGGAGCTTCTCCATGCGGCGGTTGCTTTGGTAAGATGCATGCTGCTGCTTAGGAATGTCAACGTTCATGCAGCAAAGAGTCCTCTCCCAGAAGCTGGCCTTCTTGACCTTCTCATGCACATAGGCTCTAGTCATGGAAGGCATAGGGACATTTGAGGCATTCTTCCTCCGAACTCTGGTTGGAGAGGGGGCCCTCTCCGTCTCAGTCTCCTCATCATCATTCCCATATCGGCGCCTTGGAGCTGGCCCCATGTGCCCCTTCTGCTGTAGAGAGACCAGAGTGTGCGCCGTGAGGTGTGGTGGAACGACATTGGGAGAATCATGCGGCTGCGAGTTGATTAGTCTCATAACCAAGGGTGCATATGGAGGAGATTTCTTGAATAGAATTGCATGGAACATCTCCTCGAAAATGAAGTCCATCACATCAATGGGTGCAGCCTCAGCATCAGGTCCAGCATTGAAGGTCCGGTGAGTATGGTACAGGAGGTTGACAAGTCCTCCCCTGAGAGCATCATCATTTCCAGCACTTGGAGCAATAGTGTGACGGAAAATCCTCAGCATAAGGTTGTAGAGGGGCTTGAGTCCCTTGGAGGCCCCCACAACACCATCATCATACAGAGGTGCCAGTTTTTGCTTGTTCTCACCCAATGATGCGGAATGCATGCGCAGCCCCACAGGAGTAGATATGCCGTGGAAAGTCTCAAATATGACATTGGCAAAGTCATGGAAAGTAGCTGTGCAGCGAGTAGAGCCAGTCATCCACACCATAGTCCTAGCAAGATCAGTCCCAAATACCACAGTGGCATAGAACTGCTGAACGAGGTGCACACTGTAGTCTTCATGCAGCTCCATCAAGTTGTAGAGACCCAGCTTCTCACAGATCCATAGGGCATCACTGAAATACGGGCTCTGGCGCATTTGCTCAATGTTCATGAACTTCTGAGGGCAAACCGGTGATTTGGTGAGTACACCATACACATCCTTCATGAACACACTCTGCTCTTTCCTCCAGAAACGAGGGTCATCACTAGTACGAGGTAGTGCATAGAAATCTGTCTTCCTCAGCTCACGGAACTCCACTTTAGACATCTTGTTTAGTGACTGGAGGTTGTCATACTTGGCTCTCTTTGCACGTTCCTCCCGTTCAGCCCTTTCTTGATCCCGCTTCATGTGCATCACGTGCCTGCTGTTTTCGGTTGGATGGAGGCACGATAAACTGACCCTGAGCTTCATCATAGCGAGGAGTGCCCCTTTGGGACTTGGCCTTGGTACGACGAGGGCGACTAGAACCATCACCTGTGAACAGCAGTGAGGGAGATAGCATGGAGATGAGTATACATGTCCCAAAGATGCAATACAGGAGCTTTGATGCATTTCTGGACTACTTTGACCCACCCAGCACCGGAGTCTCCGCACCAAACACCGGAGTCTCCGGTTCAGACCGGAGTCTCCGGTCAGGAGGCTCGGGTATGCGATGGGGAGATGCTGGTGAGGGTAAATCTAGTAGATCGGGCAATGCAACAAGGCTAAAGTACTGGAGTGCAAGCAAACAAGTGATTCCTATGGAAAAATCCGCAACAATCCTCAAAAACACATCTATGGATGAACCCTAGGAGGAAAAAGGTGAGGAGAGGTACCAGATCTGTCCATGGGATCGATTCCTTCGGTGGGAATGACCCAATGAAGGAGAGGAGGAGGTTGGACGGCTGCACGGCGGATCCCGGGGGCTTCTTGACCTCCGGGAAGGATTTTTGGAGGAGGGGGCGACGGGTTTGGAGGTAGGGGACGGGGTGAAGAAAGAGGAACTGCTGTTCCAGTTCACCCCGTGCCCCTTCTTTAAGTGACAGACACCGTCCAGACCGGAGACTCCGGCCTACACCGGAGTCTCCGGTGTTTGTACACCGGAGACTCCGGTCCTCCTCGACCAAAAATTCCAGGAAAGGTGTTTGGGGACATATATGCGAGATAGATGGTTTTTAAGATAGGGAAAGGGCTTGGGTTGAGACATCAAACTGTGAAGAACCAACAAGAGCCATAGAAGTTCGAAGATAATTAAAAAAACTCCAAGAGGCTAAAATCAAGCAAATGACAAACATGAGTAAGTGCCAACCTCTCAAGTAAGAGAGGGCGGTGGCCTTGGCCACCATATTTGAGTATACTTGGCTTGGCACCACGAAGATATATCTTGGGTCCATTACCAACACTCATCATTAAGCTCACATATCACTAAATGATATTAAGAGGAATGATTTTGATTGCTTTGGGCATCATGGGGGGAGGGATGGTCCAATCAATTAGGACCGCACTCCCCCTATATCCATGCCTACACCTAGACCAAATATGAGATGAAACATAGGTGAGAGTGCAATAACATCAAGTCAAGCTCCTTGAATCCACGATATTTAGTTCATTCCTCAAGTAGCAAAATCTTGCTTCATCAAGTGGCTTTGTGAAGATATCGGCAAGTTGATCTTTGGTTGATACATAGGATAGATCAATATCACCTCTAGCAACATGATCTCTAATGAAGTGATGTCGAATCTCAATATGCTTTGTCCTTGTGTGATCCACTGGGTTGAATGCAATCTTGATGGCACTTTCATTGTCACATAGAAGAGGCACTTTGTCACAAAGGACACCGTATTCCTTTAAAGTTTGCCTCATCCATAGCAATTGGGTGCAAGCACTAGCAGCAGCAACATACTCGGCTTCGGCGGTGGAGAGAGATATACAATTTTGCTTCTTAGAAGACCAACATACCAAGGACCTACCAAGGAATTGGCAAGCCCCGGATGTTGATTTTCTATCATCCTTGTCTCCCGCCCAATCCGAGTCCGTGTATCCACAAAGAGCGAATGTTGAGCCTTGAGGGTACCAAAGACCATAAAATGGGGTATGAACTAAATATCGAAAGATTCTCTTGACCGCCATTAAATGGATTTCCTTAGGAGCCGCTTGATATCTTGCACACACACCTACACTCAACACAATATCGGGTCTAGATGCACAAAGGTAAAGCAAAGAACCAATCATAGACCGATATACCTTTTGATCCACATCTTTACCATTTGGATTTTGTTCAAGATGAGTCTTTGTTGCCATGGGAGTTGGGGCTCCATTCAAATCTTGCATTTTGAATCTCTTGAGCATATCTTGAGTATACTTGGCTTGATTGAAGAAAGTTCCTCCTCTTACTTGCTTGATCTCAAAGCCAAGGAATACCTTCAACTCCCCCATCAAGAACATCTGGAACCTACTAGTCATAAGCTTTGAGAATTCATCATTAAAAGCTTTGTTAGATGAGCCAAAGATAATATCATCAACATAGATTTGGCATACAAAAAGCTCCCCATTAACCCTCTTAGTAAAAAGAGTGGGATCGATTTTCCCAACCTCAAAACCACGGTCAAACAATAACTCTCTAAGGTGCTCATACCACGTGCGTGGGGCTTGCTTGAGCCCATAGAGCGCCTTATCAAGTTTGTAGACATGGTTTGGAAAGTTGGGGTCCTCAAATCCCGGGGGTTGCTTAACATATACCAATTCATTTAAAGGACCATAAAGGAATGCACTTTCTACATCCATTTGTTGCAACCTAAAGTTATGATGTGCCGCATAAGAAAGAAGGATACGGATGGACTCAAGGCGAGCCACGGGTGCATAAGTCTCTCCATAATCAATGCCTTCAATTTGAGAATACCCTTGTGCAACCAATCTTGCCTTGTTCCTTACTATAATTCCATGCTCATCTTGCTTGTTCTTGAATATCCACTTTGTACCAATAACATTGCGGCAATCCTTTGGCTTCTCAACTAACTTCCAAACTTTGTTTCTCTCAAAATTGTTGAGCTCTTTGTGCATAGCTTCTAACCAATCCGAATCTTCAAGGGCTTCCCACACTTTCTTTGGTTCAATCATGGAGATGTGGGCTTGGTGTTCACTGAACCTCTTCAATTGAGCTCTTGTGGAAATTCCTTTCCTTAGATCTCCAACCACATTTTGGAGGGTGTGGTCTCTTAATTCCAACATTCTTTCTTTTCTAGCTTCGTGACGAGCGTGGATCTCCTCCTTGTTTCTTGGGGGAACCTCTTCATCATTTTGATCCTCGTCTTGACCATCAACTTGACCTTGATCATCATTGGAGTCTTCCTCTGCATGGGGAGGCACGGATTGACCTTGGTCTTGATCAAGTGCTCTTCTAGCCTCAGTTTGAGCTCGTCTCAAGACAGTTTGGATGGATCTTCCTTGACAAATTGACTTGGCACCACTTGACAACCCATCGAAAGGACCAAGCTCCCTTTGATTAGAGTTCACACATTGATCACTATGTTGAGGGTTCACATCTTGTCTTTGGCTTGAGTCAATGTCCTCATCGGTAGATGGAGCATGTTGAGGTTGTGTAGATGAGGGCTCCACTTGAGTGGAGCATAGTTCTTCTCGATCCGCCATAAGGGGTTCCTCAACGGGGAGGATATAACCCACACCCATTCTTCCTATGGCATCCTGAGGCATTTCATCATCTGCATCACAAGCATCAGCACGCCCCCCTTGGGGACCATCATATTCTTCGAAGGTCACACTACAAGATTCTATGACGGCTCCAGAGAGCTTGTCATAGATTCTATAAGTGTGAGATTCGAGACCATAGCCAACAAAAATACCCTCTAATGCTTTTGATTCGAATTTAGACAAACGAACACCTTTGATGAGATAGAAACACTTACAACCGAACACCCGGAAATAAGATATGTTGGGCTTGTTACCGGTAAGTATCTCATATGGAGTCTTGTTGATTTTCTTGCGGAGGTAGAGCTGGTTTGAAGCATGGCAAGCGGTGGAGACGGCTTCGGCCCAGAAGTTGTATGGAGATTTAAACTCCGCCAACATAGTCCTAGCCATCTCAATAAGAGTCCGGTTCTTTCTTTCGGCCACACCATTTTGTTGAGGGATGTATGCCGTGGAATATTGATGTTTAATCCCCTCATCACTAAGAAAGTCATTCAAGGTGTAGTTCTTGAACTCGGTGCCATTGTCACTTCTTATAATCAACACGGGAACATTGTGTTGCCGTTGAACCAAGTTGATGAAGTCGATAAAAGTCCTTTGAGTTTCACTCTTCAACTTGAAGAAATAAACCCAAGAGTATATTGAGAAGTCGTCAACAATCACCAAACAATATTTCTTCCCACCAAGACTTGCATGAGATGGAGGACCAAATAGGTCCACATGAAGGAGTTCCAAGATCTTGTTAGACTTGATTTGGTTTGTGGGCTTATGAGGAGCGTCATGCATCTTCCCTAGAACACATGCCCTGCAAACACGATCTTTGGCAAAGGAAACATTTTCTTTTAGTCCAACAATATGGCCCTCTTTATGGAGACTTTGCAAAGTCCTCATATTGACATGGGATAGTCGGCGGTGCCATAGCCAACCCACATCGGCCTTTCCGTATAAGCACATCGGACCTGCAGTGGCTTGCCCCGAAAAGTCCACCACATACAAGTCATTTTCGACGTACCCAACGAAAGCGACCTTGAGCGACTTGCTCCACATGAGGACCACAATATCATTATCAATAAAGACGGCAAAACCCATCTTTCCAAGAGCACGGACAAAAAGTAAGTTGTAACCAAGGGTTTCAACAAGCATGACGTTCACGAGTGTAATGTCGTGAGCCACCACAACTTTGCCGAAACCCATTACCGTAGATTTTGATTTGTCGGCGTATGTGACGGTGATTTGATCTTCATTTGGTACCAAGTCCTTGACAATAGACGAGCTTCCGGTCATATGACTAGTGCAACCACTATCGATCACCTATTTTGAACCTCCGGAAGCATAGGTCTACAAAAGATCAAGCTAGTTTTTAGGTACCCATTTTTCAATGGGTCCTCTTTTGTTAGCAACAAGGGTCTTGGGAACCCAAATAGACCAAGCAATATAACCATCATAAGGACCAACATATTGTGCATACACATCACCATAGTAATCACGCATTAGAACATAGTGAGGGTTAGCACTACCCGCAAAGTCATCATGGGACATGGTTTTACCACTTGTGGTCTTACACTCCACAAGGGTCTTGTTGGTCACTTGTGCGGGTATGTCCTTATTCTTCTTGTTCTTCTTCTTCTTCTTTGTTTTGGAGACAAAACCAATGCCCCCTTTATCACCACTACGCCTTTGCTTGCTCAATAGATCATCAATAGACTTGTTGCCTTGTGGAAATGTGGCCTTCGCAAGCTCCCCCTTCAACCTAGCATTCTCTTCAAGGATAGTTGTGCTACTAGATGGAATGAAGTTACTAGGTGAAGGAATATTGGCCAATTGAGTTTGAAGTGTTCCATGGGACTTTGTGAGTGACAAGAGTTCACTCTCCAAGACCTTGTGGGCCTTGTTAAGCAAGCTAAAATCCTCGGCAAGTTTTTCATGAACCACACCAAACTCAATCTTGTCCTTTTTAGCACGTTTGTATTTAGCAATAGCATGATCACGCTCTTTGATGAGTTTGTTAACAATGATGTCATTGGCCTCATCAAGCCCTTCAAGCTTTGACTCAAGAGACAACCTAGTCTCTTGTTCTTCTTCTAGAGCATTGCTCAAAGCCTCTAGTTCAATCATATGTTCATGCCCAAGTTTACATCTAACATCTAGAAGCTCTTGAGTATGGGAGAGTTGATCTAAGATGTTCCCAAAATGTAGCTTAGCATCACCTTCTAGGTTAGTCATGAACTCATCAAAGGCAATTAATTCCTTTTTAACATCAAGAGACATTTCATCATCACATTCATCATTATCTAATCGAGTAGAGTGGGATGATGATGATACCTCCGTTCCTCTTGCCATAAGGCAAGTGACATTCTTGGTGGAAGAGTTCTCATTTGGAGAATCGAAGAGTGAGAGTGTTGGAGTAGAGGTGGTGGATAGAGCAGCCACACCATGTGAAGTTTCATCTTCCTCATCTTCATCATCTTCATTGTCGGAGGAGTATTCTTCATGAGTGATCAACACAATTTCTCCCGACTTCTTGTTGACGGGATTCTTCTTGATGAAGGGTTTCTTGTAAGGTGCCTTGAGAGTCTTCTTCATCACAAGCTTACCACCATTATCTTCTCTCTTCTCATAGGGGCAACTTGCCACAAAGTGATATCGGTCACCACAATTGAAGCAAGTTCTCAACCTAGTGGTGTTCTCTCTTTTCCCATTTGGATTGCTTCTTCGTTGCATTTCCATCTTGGCCTTGGCGGGGTTCTTCCAAAAGTTTTTTGCATAGAAAGCCATATATTGACTATGAGCAATCTTGACGTCATCGGGGTGGTCCAAGGAGAGGCCTTCATCACTATCATCTTCATCTTCAAGGTCCACAGCTTTGGCCTTCAACGCAACATTGACCACATTGCTCATACCGAGAGCACGAGCACGGGCATCTTTGGCATTCTTGGCGGCGACCTTGAAAGCGGCCATATCTTGCATAACTTCATTTGAGGTCATGAGATGATAGTTGTGTCTTCCTTGTAAGCTCTTCAAGTCAGTGGGCTCAAAAGGCATGAGTGCACTCACATATTTCCTTTTTATCCATGCATCATCCACATGTGAGGCACCCACATTTCTAAAAGCGGTGGCGGTGGTCTTGAGCCTTCGATACATGTCTTCGTGATCTTCACCTTCTTTCATGTAGAAACCTTCGGCTTCATTGCTTAGAGCATCATATCTGTTCCTTCTCATACTCTCATTTCCAACAAACAACACAGTGAGAGCATCCCAAGCTTCCTTGGCAATGCTAAAATGCTCAATGTGAGGATAATCCTTTGTTCCCAATCCTTGTTGAATCATATGCAAAGCAGTGGCATTGAGTTGACTATTGACAACCTCTCTTCTTGTCAAGTTGTTTGGATCCCCAATAAAGAGTCCGTGCTCGATGATGTTCCATAGTTCAATGCATGAGCTGCGCATATGAGTTCTCATTAGTGATTGCCATTGAGCAAAAGTAGCAGACTCTTCTAGCTTAGGTGGGTCACCTCTATTGTACACATGAGGGTGAGGGATGGGAGGATCGGGAGAGTACCAAGAATCACGGTTCTCGCCTTTCCCCCCATCAAGTCGTGTGGAGGAATGAGCATTGTCTAGTTTATCCCCTACCACCATACCTTCGGGGGATACCGGAGTATTCCCTTTAGGTACGGATGGTAGTTCCTCTTGAGGGGATGGGGGTGATGAGCCATCTTTGTCTTTAAGAAGTTGCTCAAGCATCTTCTTGACTTTGTTGACCAAGGAAGAGCTCAATCTTGTTTCCAAGTTTTTGAGATCTTCCATGGTCACCGGGGTTGACTCACTACCACCATCCCCATCATGGCTACCCATATTCTCTTAGGCAGTAAAGCCCGAATAAAGAGCCAAGGCTCTGATACCAATTGAAAGGATCGTATGGGCACCTAGAGGGGGGGGGTGAATAGGTGTTACTTCAAATTTTAATCTTTTTCAATTTAGAGTTTGACAAGAAAGGTAAATTCTCTAGAATATGCAACTATGGTGAATTTACCTATATGTCAAGCAAGCACAAACTAACACAACACTAAGCAAGAACAAGTAAGTAAAGTGCGGTAAAGGATAGAAGTAACCAAGGGAGTGGACGCGGAGACACAAGGATTTGTTTCCCGTAGTTCCTTCCTTTTGAGGGGAAGTACGTCTACGTTTGGAGAGGGGGTGGTTTCAAACCACCAACGCCACGAGAGGCTTCCCTTGTTCTCCGATGAACCTCACCCCAAGGGGCTCGATTCACCTTCCACTATATCGGCAACCTTCGAGGTGGAAGCCGGCACCTTTACAACAAGTTCGGGGCACACATCCACAACTGAATTGGAGGCTCCCAAATACAAGCAAGCTGTCAAGACAAATCAAAGACAAGCTTGTAAGAACCAAATCAAAGTTAGGGTTTCCAAAGAAACACTAGAGCTTGGGGGCCCTCAAGTGAATGAGGGGGAAATGAAGATCTCTCTTGGTGAAGATGTGAATCAAGGCCTCCTCCTTCGATTCTCCAAAGATCAATGACTTTGGATGGTTGGATGAATAGATCTTGTGGATTTGGTGGCTCTAATGGTGTTGGTGTTCTTGAGCAGCTCGAGCAACTGGAGGAAGAAGATAAGGGTCCCTATTTATAGACAGCCCCCTCCACGAACCGTTTTCTGACCGTTGAAGAAAAGTCAGACCGGAGACTCTGGTCTACACCGGAGACTCTGGCCAATCTCCGGACCAGCCTCCGGACCGCCCATCTGAATGACCCAGAACAATCCTGACCCAGCAACACCGGAGACTCCGGTCTTCCAACACCGGAGACTCCGGTCCGACCAAAGTCTCCGGATAATCTCCGGACTAGTCTCCGGACTGGCCATCTGACTGACCCAGCGCATTTCTTCACCAGCAACACCGGAGACTCCGGTCTTTAAACACCGGAGACTCCGGTCAGAACAAAGTCCGAAGACTCCGGCCAATCTCCGGACCAGTCTCCGGACAGGCTAACAGAATGACCCAGCCAAGTCCTGGGAGGCACCACCGGAGCCAGCACCGGAAACTCCGGACCACACCGGAGACTTCGGTCTTGGCAGACCGGAGACTCCGGTCTGGAGTTTCCAAAATAGTGGCTAATGTATGTGGTCTTTTCCCAAGAGTGTGTGTCATGTTTATCTATGATAATACCAACCTGTGGACAATAACAAACTGTGAAATGATCTACTTGTTGTTAACGAACACCAAAAGTGATTATGACAATAAATGTCCTTTCACTTGTGTTGCTAACCATGTAGAGGAAACCGAAGATTCTATGGGCCAAGACATGGTTTTGAATGAAGCCACAAATGCAATCTCATCTTCAACTTCTTCCGGTACCCACCTATGCCTTATGGCTAGGGATTCTAAGGTAACTCCTACTTTGGAACCCATTACCTCTTGTGATGAGGAGGATGTGGATAATGTGGAAGAAGAGCTTGATATTGATGATTTATATGAGAAGGGTGAGATTGTTTATCGTGCCCTTGTTAAAAAGGATATTGCTTGTTCTAAATTTGTTGAAGTCTTGGACTTTGCTATTAAGAGCAAAGAACATATTGATAAGTTAGAAACACAAATTGAGGTGCATGATAACAACGTTGATAAAATGTGTAGTCTAGAGCGTGAGTATGCTAATATAATTGCAAACCTAAATAAAGCTCTTGAAGAGGGACAAACCACCAAGGAATCTCTTGAGGAAACCTTTGCTTTAGAACTATCTAGAGTAAAGGAATCTCATGATAGAGATCTTGAGGTGGCAAGTGATCTCAAACATAAAAATGATGAGACTCAAGTTGCTTATGCTAAACTCCTTGAGGATTTTGAGCACCTCAAAAATGGCTCTAGGGTCATAAAGGGTGAGCTCATCAAACTCACTGAGTCACATGAGCAACTTAAAGCCTCATATTCAAAAGAGCTTGACAAATTGCCCTCACCTCTTGCTAATAATAATGATGCTTGTGCTACTAACTCTATTTCTTGTGAAGCATCTATTTTGAAGGAGAATGTTGAGCTAAAGGCTCAACTTGCTTTGCTAACTAGCAACTATGGGAAATTAGAAGAAAGCCATGTTAAGCTCTCAATCTCGCATGAGGATCTCCTAGTCTTCCATGGTAAGCTAAAGTTGGCTCATGAGGCCATCATGTCAAAGGTAACATCTTGTGGGCCTCATGTGTACATTAGCACTATATCTACTCCAAATGTTATATTGCCATGTGCTAGTCCTTGTAATTCATCCTCTCACAACCATGCTATATCTCGTGATGAATTACATTCCATGCCTTGTTGCTCTAACAATGTAGCATCTACTTCCTCTAGCACTTGTATTGAAACTAACCATGTAGAGGAAATCAAAGAGCTCAAGGCTCAAGTCACTTCTTTGAAGAATGACTTGAAAAAGGGTCATCAAGGGAAGGTCACACTCAACAAAATCTTGAGTGTGAAAAAATTCCCCAATGACAAGAGTGGGCTTGGATTCAACTCCAATGTCAAGAACAAGTCCACTATCAAGTTGAAGCACAAGGACAACAAGAAGAATGGCCAAGATCAAGTCAAGAATCCGGCCAACATTGTTTGCTTCAAGTGCAAGGAAGAAGGGCACCATGTTAGATCTTGCCCATTGAAGAAAAAGACTCTTAGTGTGAAGCAACAAGGGAAGCGGCCTCAAGCTCCACCTCAAGTCATTAATGGGCCTCTTCCTAAGAGGACTACTCGAGCTCTTCCTCGAGTTGTGGCTTCACCTAAGAAGAAAGATGGCAAGAGTAGAACTTGCTACATATGCCGTGAGAATGGGCATATTTCTTCCTCATGCACTATCGGTATCTCCTCATCCAACCCTATCATTATTGATGATGCTTATTCTCTTTGTATGGATGAGGTTGGAAATGTGTTTGCCAAATTTGTTGGTGCCCAATGTGGTGTCAAGAAAAGAACCATTTGGGTTGCCAAGCCTATTGTAACTAACTTATTAGGACCCAACTTGGTTGGGGACCAACTAGCCAAAACTTGATCAATAGGTGTACTATGGAGGACATTGGAGACTTGGCTACATTATGAAGAATTGAGGGATCTTCATTAATTATCATTGTCAAGCCAAGCCATTTGGATTATCATGATTTTATTATATTTCCAATGTTCCTCCTTGCGGTAACATATGCTAAACTCATTTCATTGAAAGTTACTCGCCCCCTTGTGCATGTGTTGGTTTTGTATCTTCCATGCTTTTGTACATGTTGTGCTTTCCACTTAATTATCTCGAGGTATTATTTGTGTATGATTAGGTGGCACAACATGTATGTGTGTTTCTTGTGTTTGAGACTTAATTGATTATATTTGATATCTTATTTGGCTCTTGTGAGAGATTAATGTATTATCCCATTTTGGGGGAGTGTTATGCTTGGGCATTCCACAATCCTAAAATTGTGTGTACATGAGGAACACCACCTAATATCTATATTGGATTATTGTCTAGTCTCTATGTGGTATAATTCTCATGAGAAATTTAAGTTTTATAATGTCCATTAATTATCTCTATTTGTATCATTTTGCCTCGTGTTGGTTTTATGGTAGTATCACATTATGGGGGAGTCATATGCTTAGTGCATATTACAATCCTATAAAATGTGAACATTCGAGGTTGTGTCACTTAGAATTGATATTGATAATTATCTAGCTCCTATGTGACACATTTGCTCATACAAGTTATAATTTGCTTGAATGCCTTTATTGATCTTATTTTGGATCTTGTATATGAGATTGATTCTTGGTATGTGTTTCCTCATATTTAGATATATATATTCGCATGGAAACCATTTGCTTCAAGTTACTCTAATCACTAGTGATTGTGTGACTATTGGAAGCTACCAAGAATCTTGCTTGAAGTATCATGCTCAATTCTTATATTTAGTTATATGCTTCTTGTTGTGACTATGATCTTGGATATCCATGCAAGCTACCTTGGGAAAATTATTCCCAATATTTCTTGTCCTTGGACAATTAGTACCAAATTTATGGTAGACTTTATTGATCATATTCGTTTTGGACTTTTCTTAATCTTGTCCTATCTTTGGCCAAGTAAATGTTTTGTGTGCTCCCATGTATTCCTTGCTTTTTGGATCTTCTTATTTTATTGGTATCCTCTTATGTTTTATTTAATGTAGGTAGTGGTGATGATCTCATTTGTGTGCATTTTGCATTCAAAAGCAAAACTCTATATAATGTACTACTTATGGGTGAGCTCTCCTATATTATCTAGAACAATCCTTTTATGATTCCTTGTTTGATCCATATCGGGTTTTATGTGCTTGGAAGTTTGATCTTTTCGTTTTGGTATTTTGTGCCATCATGAAAAGTTTGGGGAGTTTGGTTTCTTGTTGGAACCTTGCTCTTTTTGGGAGTTGGTTTTGTCTCATTCCTTGTTTCTTGATGTGACCATTTTAGAATGAGATAAATCCTTGAGCATGTTTATTTCTATCTATTTTTGCTCTTTTGTCCTTAGCCTAGTTCATTTGTTGAACTTGTGATCTTTCATGTGTTGAATTGGTTCTTTGATACAATTTGGATACCGCTTGTCTTGTCACACTCTTGTGTGTTCCATCTTGGTTTACTTGGTGTTTTTGTCCAAATTGTATCTCATTTTTGGTTCTTGAAAGCCTTGTGCATGCATATTTACTACATATCTATATTATGGCATGCTCGCTTTCTTTGATCCAATATATAGGGGAAACTCCACCAAATCCCATCGGCTAAGTTGTGCATGAAATTCAATTTCATATCAATATGCACATATTTATGTGGAGTCTCTCCTATGTATTGTAGTTGCACTAACTACATTGGACCCGATAAGTTTGGGGACCATTTTGTACTTAAATGTGTTTTAGGTACATTGGAGATAGATTGGATGCTTGTCTCTCAATCTTGAAGAAGTGGTGCGTTAATGACAATTGGAGGCAAGCTATAGGATGATCAATGAATTCATATTCTCTACATCCTACCAATTATATCTCGGTAACAAGTATCTCTTGATCATGCATATTTATATTGCTTCCAACCGTTTGTAGGTTGCATCTTGGCATGGTTTCTTTGATTTTGTATTTATTGTCGTATCTCTAGCCATGCTATTAAGAGGACTCTCTATTGTATATGTGTATAAGTTGAGATGAGTGCATATAATTGGGACTATACAAAATCATGCATATGATCCTCCAATCCCAAATATGTCAATCTAGCAATTTTATTGCCTATCATTTCCTCAACTTCTCTCATATGCAATAGTGAGATTTTGCTAGTCTATTTTCTATTATGATACTTGTTGCCTTTCTTCATATATTTTAACTTTCTCCTTTTCCCTTGGTGATAGTTGTAATATATGTAGTGTGTTTGTGTTTGAAGTCCATTATGTACAATAAGATATATGTGAGTCTTTGGCCATGCTTTGAAGCAAAAATCTTATTGATATATGTTATGACTTCATTTTTGCGTTTCATGTGCTTTCTTGTATTATCTTCCTTGTATGTGCTTGTTTCTTTATGGGCATATGTCTTTGTGATGTCATCCACTTAGAGACATATACACATATGAGAAGATAATTTTAGTTGATTGTTAAATCCTTGGAGACCACCTTTCTATTCCTTTTGATTCTTCGGTGGCTTCCAAATTTAATTGCCTATGAGTGCTTGTTCCTCTTGTTTGCATCTTTGGGCACTCATAGTTATTCTCTCATGCCTTGTATTGTTAAATGAACTTGGATGAGTGAGGATTCCATGATTATGCACCTTGATCCCAAATACAATTATCATAATTGGTGCATTATCTTTGGGGAGCTCATCTAATTCATCTAATAATGCACATTTGTCTTCTTTCTCGTTTGTTGTGTTTTAAATACTTATGGGGGAGCGAGGATTCCATATTTGTGCAAAATGTATTCTAATGCATTTATGTTGAATAGTGCACAAATCTTGGGGAGCTTCTCTATTTGTTATTTAAAGCACTCTCTTGCTCATATCATAATATCTTTTAGGTTCCATTTGAACTCATTTGTTGTTTTCAAATTGGTTTGTCGGATCTTGTGGTTGCTTGCATCATTTGTGATGCGTCGTTTTATTTTATTCCTTTAGCAATCTTCGGATCCTCGATATAGTTCTACTCCTTCCCAAGTAATCATTGGATATGTGCGAAAGCACACCTTTGGAGGAATTATTACTATATTTGCCTTCTAGAACTTGTCACCCATTTCGGCAATCGATGCCAATGGGGGAGAAGTTTTAGAGGGTTTAAGGGAAGTTGGTTTATGCATTGAGTTTGTTCTTGTGCATTTGCCTCTCATGCTCTTGCATCCTTTTTTGTTGCTTAGCATGTGGTATATATAGAGGAAACTCCACCAATGATAATGATTGGCAATATATGCAATGAAATTCAAGTTCATCACACATGCATAGATTGTGGGGGAGTTTGCTCTATATATGATGGTGGTACCAATATCACATTCTTGTGTAGTATTTGATATTGGTATTACCATTTTATTCATTAAAATTCCTTATATAAACCCTCTTAAAGGGATTGTCATCAATTACCAAAATGGGGGAGATTGAAAGAACATGTTGGGCCCCCATGTGTGGTTTTGGTAATTAATGACAATCTTTATGGACTAATGTGTGTATTAAATTATATTTGTAGGATTTGTCCATTGGCATTGCTTGGAGCATGTGTTGGCTTCAAGGTCAATGAAATGCAAAGAATATTTGTTGGGCAAGCTCAATATGCGAGGTCGATGATGAGAAATTAAGGAAGACGTTCCATCTTGAGAAGGGCAAGATCGTCTACATCGAGCTCAAGTGGAATGCTCAAGGCAAAGATATAATATTGATAGGTTTTCCCTTTTGCCGGTCTCACGTTGTGTGTGTGAGACCGGGTTTAGGATAGATAACCGTACTATCAAGAGGGCTCTCGTATGAGTAATTCGGTCACATCGTTTGGAGAGAGCTCAAACCTTTGCATACTTGCATCATCATATTTGGTTGTTATTTGGTCTTATCCATGTGAGGATATAGAGCTTATGGTAATCTCCATAACAAGCTCTTGTTCATCAAAATCGGATCTCCCATTTGTATCTTGTTGCTATTTTGATTTATGCGGCTTTTCGATTTCTCACCAAGTGAGGTATATCACATTATTCTACTTGATACTTTCTCACTTGGTGATAATCAATATTTCCATTTTTTATTGGGAAGCCCTTGTCGTCCTCTATCCAACGCAATTTGAATCAGGTCAATCGGAGCTTCCAGTCAAAAGTTATTGCCGTTTGAATATTTGCTTGTTAGGCTGTTTTCTGGGCCAAGCGGTAGTACCGCCCGAACGGGCCGGTACTACCGCCCGGGCCTAAAAACGGCCCGATTTCTTTCTGCCTCGCTAGGTACCTTTTTGCGGTAGTACCGGTCGGCCCGGTAGTACCGTCCGGGTGGACCGGTACTACCGGCCGGCCCAGTTTTTCTTATTTCCAGATCCAGATTCGTTTGCTCGCTTGCTTCGCTGCGTTGACCCGCTCGCTGTGTGCAGGGGGTCGCCGAGCCGCTCTGCTGCTGCCTCTGCTGCGCGCGCTCCGCCCGGCCCCACTGCGCCGCGCTGCTGCTGCGCTGGATGCGCGCGCGCGCTGCCTGCTGTGGCCCCGCCTGCTGCGCTACGCTTGCTCGCTCCAGCTGCATGCATCGCGCCAGACTGGCCCCACCGCTGCTGCTGCTGCGCTTGCACGCGCGCGCGCACTGCTGCTAGCGCGCTAGCTGCTGCTGCCTAGGCCTAGGTGCTGGCGCTGCGCTGGCACGCGCGTGTGCCGGCCGCTGCACTGCGTCGACCTGCTGCCGCTGCATGCTGGTCCCTCTTCCCTATGCGCGTACGGCCTGCCCCAATTCCCTTGCTTGCTTGTTTCTCTCGCTGGGACTGGTTCGGGCTGAACGGTACTACCGGTTAAATCCGGTACTACCGTTCCGTCCAGAAAAATAGTTCCAACGGCCATATTTTGGCTAGCCCTTTAAATAGCTTTGCCCCATTTTCTTTTAGGGGTATTTTTTCCTCTTTTGCTTGCCCAAGCTTTGTCTCCATTTGTTCTACTCTTTAAGCTTGATTTCTACACACCCCTCCATTGATTCTTGCAAATATTTGAGGGGTTGTTGGAGGAGATCTAGCCCCACGTTTTGACCTAACCGATTCATCTCTTTGTGAGTGCATCTTTGGGGATCTAGATTTTGGGGGATTTTGTGTCTCTCTTTGATTCCTCCTCTCTTGTTCCCCCAATAGCTTTAGTAGCTTTGTTGGAACTTGAGAGTGAGGGATTTGGGCATCTTTGTGGTGTTCTTGCCATTTGCATTTGTTGCATCGGTTTGAGTTCTCCTCGGAGGATTTGGTTTGAATTGCTCATTGGAGCTTGTCCCTCTTGGGTTCTTAGAACCCTAGACGGTTTTGTGTCCTTGGTGGCATTGTGGCCTTGGTGGCATTTGTTGAGGCCTTTTGTGGCGTTCGTTGGGAGCCTCCAATTAAGTTGTGGAGTTGTGCCCCAACCTTGTGAGAGGTTCCGGTTGCCACCGACAAGTGCACCGATAGTGGAAGCGTGGACCGATCCCATTGGGGTGAGATTCACCGGAGAATAAGGGAGGCCTTTTGTGGCGTTGGTGGTTTGATACCACCCCCTCTCCAAACGATACGTACTCCATGTTGGGAGGAACTCGGTAAAATATCGATGTCCCCGCGTGCCTCGGTTATCTCTATACCCGAGCTCTTTACTTATGCACTTTACATTGTGATAGCCTTCGTGCTTGAAGTAATATATATCTTGCTATCACTTTGTGGTTTGTATTGCTTAGCATAAGTTGTTGGTGTACATAGGTAAACCTTAGTTGTTTCTAGGTTGTGCTTTACAAAGTAAGCACTAGTTTTATTCCGCCTTTGTTGAGACACTCTAGGAAAAGTTTTAATCGCCTATTCACCCCCCCCTCTAGGCGACATTCGTATCCTTTCAATTGGTATCAGAGCCCGGTCTCTCATATTAGGCTTCACCGCCTTGAGAGTAAAGATGTCGGCTAGAGGATTAGTGCACAATGACATGTTCATATTCGATGGCACAAACTATGATATATGGAAAAATCGTATGCTTATTCATTTTCGGGACATGGACCCAAATTTGGAGCATATTGTAGATATAGGTTTTTCTCCTCCAATGGATTTCAAAAATCTATCTAGAGAGGATGAGAAAAACTTATATCTCGATGCTCAAGCTTCTAATGTGCTTGTTAATGCTTTGAGCTATGTAGTTACTTCTTCAATCATTCCTTTTTGGAGCGCTCATGAGTTATGGACAGAACTTCAAGATAAATATGTTGTGTCCAACATTATTGAGGATGATTGTGTTGCTTCCACTTCCGGTCGAGATGAGTTCTCATCCTCTACCACTTCACCAACATGTGACTTTTCACAAGGTAATGATATGATGAGTGGTGATAGAAATTGCAATTTGGATAGCGT
The DNA here is from genome assembly GCA_916181665.1 of Avena sativa. Lineage (NCBI taxonomy): Eukaryota > Viridiplantae > Streptophyta > Magnoliopsida > Poales > Poaceae > Avena > Avena sativa. The sequence goes on from OV702297.1 coordinate 415,411,958, forward strand.
GCTTACTATTTGTAATCCCTCATACCTATCGAGTTGCAATGATCTATCTTTGGACTTTAAAACTTCTAGCACTACAAACTCCTTACATGCTTGTGTTAATAGTCCTTGCACATCATGTAGAAATGACTTGAATAAATCTCATGATGATATGCTTGTGTTGCCTTGTTGCCATGATAAAAATGCTTCCATTTCCTCTAGTGCTTGTTGAAAGGATCGTATGGGCACCTAGAGGGGGGGGTGAATAGGTGCTACTTCAAATTTTACTCTTTTTCAATTTAGAGTTTGACAAGAAAGGTAAATTCTCTAGAATATGCAACTATGGTGAATTTACCTATATGTCAAGCAAGCACAAACTAACACAACACTAAGCAAGAACAAGTAAGTAAAGTGCGGTAAAGGATAGAAGTAACCAAGGGAGTGGACGCGGAGACACAAGGATTTGTTTCCCGTAGTTCCTTCCTTTTGAGGGGAAGTACGTCTACGTTTGGAGAGGGGGTGGTTTCAAACCACCAACGCCACGAGAGGCCTCCCTTGTTCTCCGATGAACCTCACCCTAAGGGGCTCGATTCACCTTCCACTATATCGGCAACCTTCGAGGTGGAAGCCGGCACCTTTACAACAAGTTCGGGGCACACATCCACAACTGAATTGGAGGCTCCCAAATACAAGCAAGCTGTCAAGACAAATCAAAGACAAGCTTGTAAGAACCAAATCAAAGTTAGGGTTTCCAAAGAAACACTAGAGCTTGGGGGCCCTCAAGTGAATGAGGGGGAAATGAAGATCTCTCTTGGTGAAGATGTGAATCAAGGCCTCCTCCTTCGATTCTCCAAAGATCAATGACTTTGGATGGTTGGATGAAGAGATCTTGTGGATTTGGTGGCTCTAATGGTGTTGGTGTTCTTGAGCAACTCGAGCAACTGGAGGAAGAAGATAAGGGTCCCTATTTATAGACAGCCCCCTCCACGAACCGTTTTCTGACCGTTGAAGAAAAGTCAGACCGGAGACTCTGGTCTGTAGACCGGAGACTCTGGTCTACACTGGAGACTCTGGCCAATCTCCGGACCAGCCTCCGGACCGCCCATCTGAATGACCCAGAACAATCCTAACCCAGCAACACCGGAGACTCCGGTCTTCCAACACCGGAGACTCCGGTCCGACCAAAGTCTCCGGATAATCTCCGGACTAGTCTCCGGACTAGCCATCTGACTGACCCAGCGCATTTCTTCACCAGCAACACCGGAGACTCCGGTCTTTAAACACCGGAGACTCCGGTCAGAACAAAGTCCGGAGACTCCGGCCAATCTCTGGACCTGTCTCCGGACAGGCTAACAGAATGACCCAGCCAAGTCCTGGGAGGCACCACCGGAGCCAGCACCGGAAACTCCGGACCACACCGGAGACTCCGGTCTTGGCAGACTGGAGACTCCGGTCTAGAGTTTCCAGAACAGTGGCTAATGTATGTGGTCTTTTCCCAAGAGTGTGTGTCATGTTTATCTATGATAATACCAACCTGTGGACAATAACAAACTGTGAAATGATCTACTTGTTGTTAACGAACACCAAAAGTGATTATGACAATAAATGTCCTTTCAATCTCCCCCTTTTTGGTGTTCGATGACAACAAGTGATTTGCATGGAATAACATAAAATGTGGCTCCCCTGACTATGTGCAACAAGATAATGAAGTAAATCATGTAAAGAGAGACAAAAATACCAACGATGGTACGCATAGATCTCACATGAGTTACAATAGACGTTGCACACGAGCACATAGTCAGACACACATAAGAACAGTAGATAACACACAAAGTTCAAGCTCGAATATCCAAATAATAAAAAAGGAAAGGCAAATAACGGCAGATAGTCGCAAATCCCTAGCCCCATGCAAAGCGGATGATAATGTCTTCTCCCCCTTTGGCATCGAAACGCCGAAAAGGGAAAAGACCTATACTAACGCCCCAATGACTCAGTAGTCATCGTCATCCTCGTCGTCCTCAGCATTCTCAACCTCATCCTGGTCATAGTCATCATCATCATCCTCAGGGATAGTAGGCCCTTTGCCGTGAGGGCGAGAGGAGGAAGTACCCTGGTATCCAAACCCAGAGGTGACATCAGCAAACGCCGAAAAGGGCTGCCTGCTGTGGCCCCGCCTGCTGCGCTGCGCTTGCTCGCTCCAGCTGCATGCATCGCGCCAGCCTGGCCCCACCGCTGCTGCTGCTGCGCTTGCACGCGCGCGCGCACTGCTGCTAGCGCGCTAGCTGCTGCTGCCTAGGCCTAGGTGCTGGCGCTGCGCTGGCACGCGCGTGTGCCGGCCGCTGCACTGCGTCGACCTGCTGCCGCTGCATGCTGGTCCCTCTTCCCTATGCGCGTACGGCCTGCCCCAATTCCCTTGCCTGCTTGTTTCTCTCGCTGGGACTGGTTCGGGCTGAACGGTACTACCGGTTAAATCCGGTACTACCGTTCCGTCCAGAAAAATAGTTCCAACGGCCATATTTTGGCTAGCCCTTTAAATAGCTTTGCCCCATTTTCTTTTAGGGGTACTTCTTCCTCTTTTGCTTGCCCAAGCTTTGTCTCCATTTGTTCTACTCTTTAAGCTTGATTTCTACACACCCCTCCATTGATTCTTGCAAATATTTGAGGGGTTGTTGGAGGAGATCTAGCCCCACGTTTTGACCTAACCGATTCATCTCTTTGTGAGTGCATCTTTGGGGATCTAGATTTTGGGGGATTTTGTGTCTCTCTTTGATTCCTCCTCTCTTGTTCCCCCAATAGCTTTAGTAGCTTTGTTGGAACTTGAGAGTGAGGGATTTGGGCATCTTTGTGGTGTTCTTGCCATTTGCATTTGTTGCATCGGTTTGAGTTCTCCTCGGAGGATTTGGTTTGAATTGCTCATTGGAGCTTGTCCCTCTTGGGTTCTTAGAACCCTAGACGGTTTTGTGTCCTTGGTGGCATTGTGGCCTTGGTGGCATTTGTTGAGGCCTTTTGTGGCGTTCGTTGGGAGCCTCCAATTAAGTTGTGGAGTTGTGCCCCAACCTTGTGAGAGGTTCCGGTTGCCACCGACAAGTGCACCGATAGTGGAAGCGTGGACCGATCCCATTGGGGTGAGATTCACCGGAGAATAAGGGAGGCCTTTTGTGGCGTTGGTGGTTTGATACCACCCCCTCTCCAAACGATACGTACTCCATGTTGGGAGGAACTCGGTAAAATATCGGTGTCCCCGCGTGCCTCGGTTATCTCTATACCCGAGCTCTTTACTTATGCAGTTTACATTGTGATAGCCTTCGTGCTTGAAGTAATATATATCTTGCTATCACTTTGTGGTTTGTATTGCTTAGCATAAGTTGTTGGTGCACATAGGTAAACCTTAGTTGTTTCTAGGTTGTGCTTTACAAAGTAAACACTAGTTTTATTCCGCCTTTGTTGAGCCACTCTAGGAAAAGTTTTAATCGCCTATTCACCCCCCCTCTAGGCGACATCCGTATCCTTTCAAAAGGAACATATTATCTAGGACTTAACAACCAATGTTGCCAGTGATTCTTGTGCCGTATATTACGCGTTGACCATGAGATTTGGAATGGGACGGAGAAGTCAGCTGTATCTTTTCCCTCTCGCATGGAGCTGGATGTGCGGTTCGTGGCTGTTATCACTCGTAGCGTGCATATTATTTATTGTAATTCGTAGAGGATATGCAGCATATGGGTGGGAGCCCTCAACGTCCCACGATAGTTCCGGCATCTGAACGGTCTGTACTACCATTGCTGTAATTCAATAGGTGGGCTGGCGTACACCAAGGAGACATGGAGGGTCGCGGAGAAGGCAGTGATTGGCTTGGGTCTTAGTCTAGGCCTCACACCAAGGAAGTGTGAACGGGTTCGCGGCCCGGATGTGCAACAAAGCTAAGATCTCTTATAGTTAAAGTGACGCACCTCTGCAGAGTGTAAGAACTGTAACTTGTTACTCCCTGTTCCGGGAAGGAGCTGCGAATGCGGCAGGAAAGGAACCACATGAAGGTTCTAATAAACCCGTGAAGGCTGGCGGACATAGTTTTTCAGAATAAAAGCAACCTTTGAAGAAATGTTTACGAAAACTTGTATTGTCTACGACCTATGGTCTGTGGCTGTAGATATAGTGCATCAAACATTCCTTTTCTAGTGGACTTGCTGAGTACGCTCGTACTCAAAGTATCTTCTTAACCCTTGCTAGGTTCTAAGGCCAGTACAGACGACGTCTACCTCAAGTTATGCTCTAGGAATCATCGTCAAAAGCTAACGCTCTTCAATGAAGTCAAGAAAGTCAACATATACATCAACTCAAGTGAAGATGAAGTTGCTGATTAGATAAGAATAGAATTTCTAACCATAGAACCTACTTCTGTAGAGTATTGCAATAGCAGCAATACAAGCCTCGTAGTTTAGCTACTAGTTTTATAAGTGTGGTAGCTATGAGTTATTTATTCCTGATTCTTCTTTGTACAAATTTCTTTCTCTCTTTTTAACCTAGAGTGTTCTCTGGATCTTGTGTAAAGAGTTGAGTTGTAACCTATATTCATGTCTTGGACCTGCTATGTTTCTGTTGTACTACTCTGAGGGATGTAATACTAGTGAACGGTGTTTCATTGGTGTTATGTCAACGACTATAGTATATTACATCATGCAGTGGTATGCTGGGTCACCGCAAGCATTCTCTATAAATACCCATCTATTTAATAAATGGCAAAATATAACACATATCGGTTGGATCACTGGGTCTAATACTTTGAAAGAAGATCTATTTTTTTCCACAAGGTCCAAAAAAAGACCGCCGACTGATGAGTAGATTTTAGACTCATTTTTTTTCTTGACTAAAACACATAATTCTATCAATATTTAGATGAGATTATTTCTCTATTTTTTGATAAAGGGAATATATTAATATCATGAAGATATCAATTACATCAACCTTTGTACCAACAAGATGCCCAAAAACATCAATGATGCACACAACCAAAAAAGAAGAAGAGAGACACAGAAAACAAAGACCCTGTCATAGTGATGAACACTCGCAACAACAACACTATAACCACCACCGAAGACAATACCCGGACTACAAAAGAGATTCCCATAAGCAACACATCAAAAAGGAAACAATGCATACGCGTTGTCGTCATCCGGTCGAAGATCTTGGTTTTTCACCCTGGAGAAAGTTTGATTCCACAACACGTTCGGGAGGACGGCGCAAACCCATGAAATTCCTACAAGTAATTAGACATTGGTTAGGGTTAATGTGGCTTTTTTTGTTTAGTGAAATTTCATCTTGTTGAGATATTCAATTTGTTTCGCATCTCCACAATTTTAGATTGTGTGTGATATTTATCCTGCTCTTACTCGTTCTTAGATTTGTGTATAGGAATAGTACTTCATGGACATGGTGATCGTGTTTGTTGACTTGGTGAATAACATCATGGAGTTGTTTTAGCGATTATCATGGATATAAGCTGTGGACGATTCTTCTTTCTATACGGTTGGCCACCAACGAGATTCAAGTTACTATCATCCGTCATAAGTACAACAACAATTGTGATAATTTGCAAAATATGCATAAGAGGACAGAAAAATAATTCTACGAGACCTCGTCCATTGGGGACCAATTCGTATGGTTGACATGTGACAATTTAGATCTAGAAAACGGTTGCTAATTTTGTTTCTCTCTGCTTTAGAGTTGGTCTACGCCTCCAAATACGTGGACCAGATGTTAGAAAAATACTTCCTCTGTTTTAATTTACTATGCGCGTTTGACCGGACACGGAAAACAAAGAGACCTATTACTCTCCCATCTTTTATGAAAAAATCCTGAATTTTTTGGAATAGGTAGAATTATCACGGACCTACACATCTAAAAAAACGAAGGAGTAAAAAGGTGAAAAACAGACTAGTTCTAGCGTGTCTAGTTAAGAGCGTTCGGTCAAACGCGCAGGCCTTTTTGAAACAAAGTGAGTATTTTTCCAAGAGGACGAAGCGATGTGAAGTGCATCGTGCACACAATCGGTTGGTACGGCAATACAACAACAGAGCCGACCGAGGGGCAAGAAAAATGAGAGGACAAATACTTATCGAATACTTATATATACTTGTCATCGTCTTCTTGGACTTTGCTAGTAGTACGAACTCAACTTGTCGCTTTCTTGGACGCAGCCGACGTCACGGCAGGCATCCGCAAAGCACCGGCGGAAACGCTCCATGCCGCCCGCGGGCAAAGGGACCCCGAAATCCAGGCCGCCACGGCCGTCCCGCGGGTCCGACACCGAAACTGAGCCGGTCCTCGCCGCGGAAACCATGTGCACCCTGGCCGGCCGCCCGAACCCGAAGTCGACGTCGTACACGTGGAACCTCGGCGACCCCGCCACCGACAGCATGCCGGCCTTCGCTGCCACGCTCAGCCGCTTCATGCACCTCTCCCACCTCTCCTGCGAGCTCTCACCCACCGCTTCCTTCAGCGCGCCGGTGATCGCCGTGAACGCCGCGAAGAGGCCTCCGGTGGTCTCGCCGGCAAGCTCGTCCTGGTACGCGGCGGCGATGGCCGGGCTGAGGCAGTTGCCCATGTATCGCTCCGGGACGGGCGGGTTCAGCCGCTTGCGGTGGTCCACGGCGAAGAGGAAGTAGGTTCTTGCTCTCGCTTGGCCGCCGTCGTCCATGGGCATGGGGTTCTGTAGACTCTGTTTGGCTCGGAAGTAGCATGACCAGATGAAGCTGTAGGCAGCGAGCAGAGACGAACACCTAAATGGCGTCGGATCGTCCTGCCTGGCCGCCTCGACGGTGATCGCGTCCTTGATTCTCTGAATAAGCTCCTGAGACATCGTGAAGGTGGCGACGAGCCTGTCCTCGGGGTACGAGGACGCGGTGGAGCCGGTGAACTCGATCTCGCCGCCGTCGCTCGGCAACGACATGCCTTTGTAGTAGACGTCGTAGAGGTTGTCCGGGTCGGCGATAAGCGTGCGGTCGATGACGGGCGGCGGTGGCATGTCAGTGTCGGCGCATGCCGCGGCCCAGGTGTGCAGGAAGTGGGTGGAACTGGCGCCGTCGCAGGCGGAGTGGTGCACGGTGACGCCGAGAGCGAGGCCTCCGCGCAGCACCGTCGCCTGCACGGCGAGCACGGCGCGGCCCTTGGGCAGGAGCGGCACGAGAGGCGCGAAGATGGAAACCGGGAGTCCGGGGTCGTCGTCGAGGTAGTCGTCGACGTGGCGGTCGTACTCGGCGGCGGTGAAGGCGACGCCGTCGCCGGGCTGGTAGAAGAGCTCGTAGCGGTTGCTGGTGCGGGCGCCCGGCGTGAGGCGGACGTGGCCGGCGAGCGGGTAGAAGAGGGCGAGGGCCTTGGAGAGGGAGTGCTTGAGGTCGGAGATGAGCTGGTGGGCGGTGCCGTGGTGGTGGTGCTGGGTCGACGTCAGGCGGTAGAAGAAGACGCGCTGGACGGGGATCGGGCGCGGGCGGAGCCATTCGACGTCGAAGAAGGTGAAGGGCAACGAGCGCGGCGGGAGCGACGGGTCACTGGGCGTGACGACGGCGGCGTCTATGATCCGTAGCAGATTATCGGTAGCCGTCATCGTTGGATGAGTCTTTGGATCGAGTGGAGTGGATGTGTATATATACGTCTCATACTAACACGATCGATATATATACTGCAAGATAAAGGTAGGTACTAGCTGCACAGCATGCGATGGATGGGTAGGTAATGGAGGAAAGCACGTGATGGTTCGCTGGGTTCTCGATCGATCTGCTTCACTCATAAGTCACGCCAAATTCCAGCTTTTGTTATGGAAAATGATACAGATCCTCGAGGATCAAACTTACCGATCGATCTGCGTGTGGAGGCCTCTGTGTTTTTTCTGTAAGGCCGTAACTGTCTCCACCTCTCGCTCTTTATCCTTTCCGTAACTTCTCCACCTCATGCCTCTGTTTTTTCACGCGCCGCCGCCTCCTCCTGTTGCTGCAGCCGCCGCCCGCCGCCACCAAGACCAGCACCTCCCCTCCTCCCACCGTCCAGGCTGAAGCCCCCGACGCCGCCTCGCTCCTCCTGGCGCCGCCGCGCGCATCCGAGCTCCGGCCGTATCGCTGTACAGGGGCGGACGAGGGCGGTCGTCGTGGAGGCGCCGCGGCCCGCGCTGATGGTGGGCTGCACCGTGCAGGAGCTCGCCGGAAATTGTATGGGCCAGGTCGCGATCGTCGTCGACCTCCCCGAGCCGCAGCCATGGCAAAGTCGGGGTGATTTTTCTCCTGTACACCTTCGAGAGAACGGCGCCTTGCTTCCCTCGGAAGCCGGCTATGCTACCCATGACGGACGGAGTTGCTCCCGGCGGCGACCGCCGTTGATACCCGCGGAGCCTCGCGTTGCTCCCCGAGACGTCTGTCTATAGGTTTTGCTATCCACTGTGTCTAGAGTTGCTACATATGATGACCGATAATGCTACATTAGGTCGAAGATGTTGCTATCGATGACAACGACTTTTGCTATCTTTTTTGGGACGAAGGGGGGAAGTTGATTTTGCTACATATTTATTTATAATTTGCTATGTACTCAATTCGTTTTTGCTTCTCCAAATGCTATCATATTTTTTTAATAAATTCTCGCTACAAATTCCAGTTGGTGCCCCGACAATGCTCCAGCGAACTCAGACTTTTTGCTAGACTAACATAAATTATTTGCTACAATTATTCTCCGGTTTTGCTACATTAGCACAATTCTTTTGCTACATAGTTTCTGACGAAACTTCGGCGAGAGTCTCCGGCGAGATCTACCAGCAAAAGCCTCTGGCGAGGTCGGATATGCTACATTAACACAACTTTTTTGCTACGCGATCGCCGGCGAGGTCTCCGGCAAAATCTTCGGCGAGGTCTAGTATGTTTTTTATTTTTTAGGCCGAATCGTTTTCTGCTACATGTAGCAAAAATGGGACTATTTGTAGCAAAAACGGATATGTTTGTAGCAAAAACGGAATTTTAGAGATTTTTGGGTACACGTATCAGCAGCAGGACCCGGGGGATTTTGGGCAAATATCCCTCAGAAACACGTAGTACGACCCTTTTGTTATAGTCATATGATTGATCTCAATCTTTTCAGTGTCGGGAAAAAAATGAAAGGTCTAAGGGTTCCAAGTAAAGAAAAGAATACCGATCACCACTACTGATTTGAGTCCTTGCTTAAATTTGTTGTTTTCTTTTTTTTCGAGGGAAAAATTTGTTGTTTCCTTGCTCAAGTTTACTACTACTCGCTTAATTTTACTATTGTTTGCTGAATTGTAGTACTGATTGCTCACTGTTTTTTGTCTGTTGCAGCTAAAGTACAGAATCAATGTGGAGTCCTGGAATTTAGCAAAAAAAAAAACGGAGCCTGGAAAGCATTAGAGATGCACGGGGCAAACCAATAGATTGGGTAGAGTGGAATTAAGAATTAAATATAGGAGTTGTCCTCATACTTGTGCGGGTGGGGAATTTGCATAATTTTAGCCGTATATATGTCAATTGGACTCGATTTAGCTCGAAATCATGGTTGCCGTCAAACTTGAGCTGGAGTGAATGACAAGTGGACACCGGTCCCGCTTGCAGGTGAGAAGCTGACCAGAAAACTTGCAGAACCCTGCATCTAGAACTTACATTTCCGCTCGCATATATTTGCATGTAACCCCTCCCTCATCTAATCCATTAGCCATTGTCCCACACCATTACAGTGCCCTTGAGTTCTAGATTGTTCTGTTTGAGAGGGAGGGAAAAAGGAATGAGTCAACGGAGAGGGAGGCGATGGTGGCGCCGATCAGTGGACCAGAACATGTGGTAGCTGTTCGTGAAGGGGAGACGATATCGATGCGACACCAGCGGTCACAAAAATGTATGTTCTAGATGCAGGAGGGGGTTCCTGCTAGTTTTTAAGCTAGCTGCTCTACTGCAAGTGGGACTTGTGTCCATGTGTCATGTGCGTCAGATCAAATTAAATGATATACATGATTTTAGACTAAATCAAGTCTAATTGATAAATATATGAGTTAAATTGTACAAATTATGAGTATCGGGACCGCCGATGTATTAACTCTGGAATTAATGATATACTACTTCTGTTTTATAATATAAGAGCATTTCTAGATGCATCCCAAAACGAAATTTACCAATGTAGATTATTTTAATATTCTATCGTGGTTTACCATTTTTCTCAGTGGCATTATCTACTTATTATGCTTTTCATGAAGTGGGCACGATAATTTGGTGTTCTCCTGTGCCCGATCTGATTAATCTGGTGTTTCGTTACGGGAGGTGGTGGTGCAGTTGGCGAGAGTGCATGGTTGATACGCACATGTGCCCTGGGGCCAGCAGCAGGAGCCGCTAGGATAGAGGCAGCCCCTGCCCATTGCTGGCATAGATCGGGCAAAGGAGATGCTGAACAGCTCATGGCATGGATTTGTGAGAGAGTTACTGTTTACAAAGTCTCACTTATTGGGAAATGGATCCATCATCTGATGCAATTCTTTGCTGCTGTAAGCCATGTTATTTTTTAAGTATTGTTAGACATGTAATTGTGTACGTGTCAAATATGGTGTAGTACACCAATTGGACACGTACTAGATTTTGTATATGCCACGGTAGGGGCGTTTCCTACCCAATATAAAACGTACCCGAGCCCTCTAACGAGGGTATCGTTCCTCCCAGAATTTCCACATGGTATCAGGCCCCTCCCTTCCCTCCTAGCCGCCGCCGCCGGTGACCTTTGCCCCGTCGCCGCTACATCCTCTCGATCGCCAGATCGATCACACCAGGATCTTCCCCATCGCCCCCTCTCTCAATTCCCACAAGAAATCTTCTGCTTCCTCTACAAACATCAAGCCCTCTTCCAAACCCTAAACCCCAACACCCCGATCGGTCTTCTCCCTGATCGTATCAATGGCTACATCTTCAAGCTCATCCTCTGCTGCCTCGTCCTTCATTGGCGCGCCACCCTCCACCAAACTCACCAGGGAAAACTTCCTGTACTGGCAGGCTCAAGTGCTACCTACCCTTCGCGGCGCCCGGGTCATGGGTCTCCTTGAGGGATCCGATCCAGCTCCGTCCGAGACCATTGAAGCAGAAGATGCGGACAAGAAGAAGATTACAATTCCCAACCCTGACTATGAGGCATGGATCACCAAGGATCAGACTGTTGTTAGCTTTCTTGTCAATTCTCTCTATGAAGATGTTCTTCCGCAAGTTTTTGGGCTTGCCCATGCTGTTGAAGTTTGGCGTGCCCTCAAGGAGCTTTATTCGTCTCAGTCCAAGTCTCGGGTCTCTACCCTGCGTGGCGCCCTCACCAACACCAAGAAGCTTGACATGACGGCTCAACAATACATCTCTAAGATGAAGGGGTTTGCCTCTGAACTCTCTGCTGCTGGCAAACCTGTTGATGATGATGAACTAAAGGACTACATGTTGAATGGCTTGGATGGCACCTTTAATCCTCTTGTAGCTGCTATCAATGCTGTTCCTTCTACTTCTCTCAGTGATATGTGCTCTCAGCTATTGGCGGCAGAAAACCGACAACATGTTGCAATCTACAGGACAAGTGCCTGGTTCCTTCAACTCGTCGGTTAATGCGGCTGCTCGTTTTTCACAACCATCTTATGGGGGAGGTCCTCCTCGGCCATCCCCACCGCCGCCCTATGGATACCCACAGCCTCCACCACCTCCCTATGCTCCACCGCCCCATCCTATGCTCCTGCCTATCCCACTCCACCATATCAGCCACCTCCATATGCACCACAACCTTCCTACCCCTTGCCCTACAATCCTTATCAATCTCCCCTCCCGCCCACCCCTATACTGCCCTACCCACCATCGCCGGCCTACTCCACAGCCCCGCCTCCCTACCGTCCTCCGTAGCAGCCGCCGAGGTATCGCCCTCCTCAACAGCAGGGTGCTCGTCCGGACCAGCCACGCTCACAGCAAGGGGGCGCAAGAAGGGGGCACGCAAGGACCGTGGCCGTGTGGCATCCCCCTGGCAGGATGGCGTCTACTGCCAAATTTGCAAGAAAGAAGGTCACTCCGCCAATGACTGTTGGTGGCGCTATGGCGATGATGATGAGGATGACACAACCAAGGAGAACAAAGGGGCATATGGTGTTGATTCCAATTGGGTCATAGACACTGGAGCTACAAATCATACAATAGGACAACTCAACAAACTTCAGGTGCATCAAACCTACAATGGGCATGATCAAGTTCACAATGCTAGTGGACAAGGTATGGACATTGCTAACATTGGTCATTCAGTTTTGCACACCCCACAATGTTCTTTAAAACTCAAAAATATTCTTCATGTTCCTGATGCATCTATGAGCTTACTTTCTGCACATAAAATCACTCTAGACAACAATGCCTACATTGAAATTCACCCTTTCTTTTTCTTGATTAAGGACAAGGCCACGCAACAAATCACGTTTAGAGGTCCGTGTGAAGGTGGTCTCTATCTCCTTGTTCCAGTCTCTATGGGGTCATCTTCCAAGCATGCCCTTGTCTCCATCAAGCCTTCATCCTCTACATGGCATCGTCGTTTAGGACATCCGTCATCTTTTATTGTTCAGCAAGTTCTTAGGAAGAATAATTTGTCTTACACTCCAGAAATAAACTATTACATATGTGATCCATGCCAACAGGCCAAGAGTCATCAGCTTCCCTATCCTGTTTCCACTAGTGTTTCTACTGTTCCATTGGAACAAGTTTTTTCTGATGTATGGGGTCCAGCTCCTCTTTCTGTAAGCAAACATGCATATTATGTAAGATTTATTGATGATTTTAGTAAGTATACTTGGATCTACTTGCTTAAGAAACGTTCTGATGTTTATCAAGTTTTTCTTGACTTTCAACAATACGTTAAACGCCAATTTGGTAGGAAGATTCTCACCATGCAAACTGATTGGGGTGGTGAATATGAAAAGCTCAATAGTTTCTTTCAACGTGTCGGTATTGTTCATCATGTCTCATGTCCACATGCTCATCAGCAAAATGGTTCTGCTGAACGTAAACATCATCAGATTGTGGAAGTTGGCCTTGCCTTGCTTGCTCATGCTTCCATGCCTCTTAAATATTGGGATGATGCTTTTATCACAGCCACATATCTCATAAACTTGTTGTCTACCAAAGTTTTGCATCATGAAACTCCCGTTGAAAAACTTCTGCAAGTTAAACCCAATTATGAGCCCCTTCGGACGTTTGGTTGTGCTTGTTGGCCCAATCTTCGCCCCTATAACAAACACAAACTCTCCTTCCGGTCCAAACAGTGTGTTTTTCTTGGCTATAGTTTTCGTCATAAAGGAGTTAAATGTTTAGATACTACAACTGGTCGGGTTTATATTTCTCGAGATGTTGTCTTTGATGAAAACATTTTTCCTTTTGCCTCATTACATCCCAATGCTGGTCGTCGTCTCCGTGAAGAAATTCTTCTTCTTCCCTCCCAAATGTCCTCTGAGTCTCCGGATAGGGGTGTGTATACTAATGACAATTACCTGCATATTGTTCCTATTGTTGAGCCTCTACATGACCAGGTTGATGAAGCCCCATAGCATTCAGCACAACATTCTGGTCAAAATTCTGAAGAAACTACTGAAAACAGCACATGCAATAACAAGTCTGATACAGAGAATATGACAAAAGGAGAGCACAGATCCCCGTGTTGATTTTGGCAAAAAATCTGCCTTGGATCCATCGCCTGCTGATTCCCTGCTGCACTCCCGCGCGCGCGTTGTCCGTCACCAGCCAGATACCGCCATGTCACGCCTGACGTCCCCCGCGTCGCACCAAGCATGGGACAGCGCGTCCCCGCCCCACGCCAACGACAACGGGTCGCTGTCTCCCTGCGTCTCCCCGCGTGGGCGCCAGTCGCCGTCGCCATCCGTGTCCCCTGGCAGTGGAGATAGTACATCTGGAGGGCCCCGCAGTAGCAGCTCCTCTCAGCAATCATTGCCCAATAATTTACACTCTGATTTGTCCCCTATTTTGATCAGGTCTGACGATCCTAGTTCTGGTTCAATTTCTGCTACTTCTCAACCAGATACATCACCACCATCGTCCCCTGTTGGTGTGCAAACAAGGCTTCAAAAAGGTATTCGACAACCAAAAGTGTACATAGATGGTACTGTTAGATATGCCCTGCTTTCTGCTACAGGAGAACCTAGAAATTTAAAAGAGGCTCTTACTGATGACAATTGGAAGCGTGCTATGCAGGAAGAATATGATGCTCTTATTGCAAATAAAACTTGGCATCTGGTTCCTCCAAGTTCCAACAAAAATGTTATTGACTGTAAATGGGTATATCGCATTAAGAAACATGTTGATGATACTATTGACAGGTATAAGGCCAGACTGGTTGCAAAAGGTTTCAAACAACGTATGGTCTTGACTATGAAGATACTTTTAGTCATGTTGTTAAGGCTGCTACTATCAGGATGGTCCTCTCTATATCAGCCTCACAAGGATGGAGTTTACGACAGCTAGATGTAAAGAACGCGTTCTTACATGGTGTTCTGGAAGAGGAGGTTTACATGAAACAACCACCAGGTTTTCAGTCTTCCGCTACTCCTAATTATATTTGTAAACTTGACAAAGCCTTGTATGGATTAAAACAAGCTCCTAGGGCATGGTATTCTTGTCTGAGCTCCAAACTTTGCACTCTGGGTTTTCTTCCATCCAAAGCTGACACATCCTTGTTTTTATTCAGTAAGGCAGGTATCAAAATGTTTCTTCTCATATATGTTGATGACATTATTGTGACAAGTTCCTCAGACTCTGCTATATCAGCCTTGTTACACCATCTTCCGTCAGATTTTGCTCTTAAAGATCTTGGAGATCTCCATTATTTTTTAGGTCTTGAGGCACATAGGCAGTCAAATGGTATTTTACTAAATCAGGAAAAATATGCTACTAACATTATCAAGCGTGTTGGCATGAGTCATTGTACACCTTGTCCTACACCTCTCTCGGTAAACGACAAGCTCTCATTGCATGATGGGACATTACTAGGACCCGAGGATAGCACTCAATACAGAAGCATTGTTGGAGCTCTTCAGTATCTTACTTTGAGAAGACCTGACCTGTGTTTCTCTGTCAATAAGGTCTGTCAATATCTACATGCTCCCACTACAACTCATTGGACTACCGTTAAGAGGATTTTGAGGTACATTCAGGGTACAAAACAGGTTGGCATTACTTTTCAGCCCTCCTCCTCCACACTTCTCAATGCCTACTCTGATGCTGATTGGGCAGGTGATCTTGATGATAGGCGTTCTACAGGAGGTTTTGCTATATTTTTTGGTCCTAATCTTATTTCATGGAGTGCTCGAAAACAGGCTATTGTATCTCGTTTCAGCACTGAGGCAGAATACAAGGCACTTGCAAATGCTACTGCTGAGCTTATCTGGGTTGAAGCCTTGGTTTGTGAGCTTGGTGTTACATTGAAGGAAAAACTATGCTTATGGTGTGATAACCTTGGTGCTACATATCTGTCTGCCAACCCAGTTTTTCATGCTCGCACCAAACATATTGAGATTGACTATTTTTTTGTTCGTGAACGAGTTGCATCCAAGCAACTTCGTATCTAGTTCATCTCCAGCAAAGATCAGATTGCAGATGGTTTTACCAAGACTTTGTGTTCGAAACAACTAGATGAGTTTAAGCGTAATCTCAACCTCTTCTTTTCCTCGGTTTTGATTAAGGGGGATGTTAGACATGTAATTGTGTACGTGTCAAATATGGTGTAGTACACCAATTGGACACGTACTAGACTTTATATATGCCACGGTAGGGACGTTTCTTACCCAATATAACACGTACCCGAGCCCTCTAACGAGAGTATCGTTCCTTCCAGAATTTCCACAAGCATCATAGTTAGAGATTTTCCATCATTGTAATAATAACATTGCATAGTCAGACTTGGTGGGATGATATGTTTCTTGCATGGATTGATCTGGCAATTGTTTTTTCACACTTCTCAGATAGTACAAGTCAACCCGAGTGAAGTGTTTTCTCATCTTTATAGAATGAAACGTTGCAGTTTTCAGAAAACAAAGAGCAGTGATAAAAATGGGAATTATTGTTTAAACGTTAAAAAAGTTTATTTCCATGGTTTACTTTTGTTATTGGGCAGGAACCTGTTGAGCTTGCAATTGTTATTCTCAATATAGACTTAAGTTAGGTAGCAAACACACAAGAACTGAGACAGAGAGCGCATGGTCATTTTTCTTTCGGTTTCCATATGGCGTCCCGTACGTAGCGCGCGCACGCCGCACGCACGTCCAACCCCGGTCCGTCGGCACGGTGGGAGACGTGCCCAGGCGGCGAGCGCTCGTACTACAGAGCAAGCAAGCACGGTGGTGGCGCGGGCGTGCGGCAACCCGGCAGACAGGAGATGCGACTTTCCACGTGCCGGCGGACCGCTGCACGGCCGGCGGCCACCCCCGCACGCATCGGGGCATCTCCCCCCTTGTCGGCGCTGCACGCGACCGATCTCACGCCCACATGCGCCGCATCCATGCCAGAGCAACGAATCATCATTCTGCCCGGTCTCCGCTCGCCGGCCGAGGAAAGGAGCCGGAAGCTGCAACTGCAAGTGTCCGTTGGCCCGCTCGGGGAGGAGCGGTGGTACCGACCGACCGGCCGGTCCGCTGCCAGTGCCGCGCGCGGCTCTATATAATGAATGGCACCAGCGCAACGGATACCTGCACTACTTGGCACGACACCACCATATCTACATCTTCTTCTACCTCCTCCTCCTCCCCTGTCTGCTCATCGTCTTCCCTTCATCCCACCTTTTCTTTTCTTTTCTTCAGCTGCTGCTGCTGCTGCTTCATATCTCGATCTGTTTTAGTTGATCCAGATCTGCAAGCAAGCGAGCGAGCAAAGCTTCTCTGGTTCATTTTGCTTTGACACATTCATCTCCGCCGGTTTTTGTTGGCTGGAGTTTGATTTCTTTTGTTTCGTAGAGATCTACTAGTTTCGTTCAGGCTCTGAGCTCTGCGCAGATCAGAGTCTGCTGAAGAGAAACAGATTCGCCAACACTGATGGAGAGCGGTTTGAAATCCTTGGGCGGCTTGTCGGCATTAAACTCGACTCTGACGATGGCTCGCAACCCGTTCCCGCAGCCGCCGCTCCTGCCCCTGCCGGCGCACCTCCAGGCATCTCCGCCGCCGCAGCAGCGACCTTCCTGGCCGGCGCCGGCACGGAGCCCCAGGAAGCCGGCGGTGGTGGCGTCGGCGCCCATCGTGGTCGCGGCGTCGCCGTCCAAGAAGAGGGCGGCCGGACAGGAGGAGGTTGCGGGGTGGACGGCCACGGAGTACTCGATGTACTCCGTGTCGCCGCCGCCCAGCAGCGTCCCGATGCCGACCTCGCTGCTGCTGGCCGCGGCCTCCGGGCGGAAGAAGGCGCCGCCGACCACGTGCGCCGTCCAGGTGGCCACAGCCGTCGGGGGCGTGGACGTCGGCGCGACCGACGAGCTCCGCCGCCTGCTCCGGCTTTAACCGTTGGCAAAGCTCGAGGGAGGGAGCTTTGGATGAAACCCGTTCATGGATCGTGGGCAGGATTTTTTTTACCGTGCCCGAGACAAAATCGTGACGAGGTTGTAACAATATTATGCTGATTCAGTACTACGTACAACTACTCTACTGATGTTGATTCCTTGTGTTATGGTGTCATCATCAAGATTACTCGTTTCAATCCGTTTCGCAACGAGGAAATCTCGTCGAATTTTTTGCATGAGATCGAGAAAGAATGGTTTAGCTCACAGGATTCACCTAAAAACCATCGATGCCTTTCGTCGTTGAGCTCAGCCACCATGTTTGCATGAGTTTGAGCAGAATGCAGAGCCGTACTCGTCATGGGATGGGAGTGTACCCCGCGTGGTGGTGTAACGCTCAAGACGAAACACTTGCATCGCAAGAACTCATAATCTGAACTCTGATACTAGCACGCAGCAACTCTGATACCAACATATACATCTAGTTCCCATGTCATAAAACACGGATGGTTACTTAGTTAGAGCATCCTCGCTCGTTGGCCGTCCTCATGCCGAAAACCAAACCTATTTTAGACCGGACAAAATTTGTTTTTGCCTGAAAACGTCGAGTTTTCAACTCGGGTTCCCAGGCCAAGTTCTTGGGTTCGGCTAAAATTCAGTTAAAGGCAAAATTTGGACGAATATAGACGGATTTCATTAATTAGACCGATTACATATATATTACTCGAATTTAAACTATATTTAGACTAGATTTATAATTAGAAAAACATAAAAAGACCGCGGCCGTGGCTGACGTCGATGCCGATGCCAGACGCCGCTTCTACATGCCGAGGCGGGGGTTGTTACCGGCGTGGATGTGCTCCAGCACGGCGACGAGCGTTCGTCCGGGAGCGCTCCACCAGCGGCGTGACGCCGCATTGTTGCGCTTCGGCGGCGAGCCTGGCGGGCGAGCTCCTAGAGGCACCTTTCGTCGAAGAATTGCTCCCAGAAGAGCATGCTGTCTGGATCCTCGGCAAGATCCGGGTCTTCCATGGCGGCGATAGCCGCCTGGATCTCGTCGACGATGTCCTCATCGGTCGGCACCGGCGGAATCGGGATCCCGTCGGCGCTGAGATTCCAGCCGGGGGAGACGAACTTTCGATGGCGCCATGTAGCTCGCGTTGTGGAGCATTCGGGCCTCCCACAGCTGCAGCTTGCGGCGGCCGAAGCCATTCGCCGCCGGGGTGTCGCTGAGGAAACTCTCGGCCATGGCTTTTCGCCGGAGTTGTGGGAGTGGAAAGTGCGAGCGTTTTGGAGTTCGCCAGAGTTGGGAGCGGTGTGAGAGAGTGTGATGAAGGGAGTCGGCGAGGGGTACGGATTTTGTAGGCCGAGGCGGGCGGCGAGGGCGGGACGGGTGTAGCGGCGTGGGCGGGAAAAGGGAAAACGGCGGGAAGTTTATTGGCCGTCGTTGCTATGGGCGGGTCCACTCGTCGTCTGTTTTTTTTTCGCCGAATTCGCTTCGTTCGGCGTTTTCAGGGCGTTTTCGGTATCTGGGAATGGCCTGGAAAGTCCGGGCCAAAGTTGGCTCAAATTCAAACAAAACCGGAATCTTGAGAACGCGACTGGACTGATTTTCGGTGTCCGAACTAAAAAATTGTGCTGGGTTCGGCGTCCTAAAAAGCCGAGTGCTTAGCGTTGCACTCTCTAGAAGCGGGCTCCAGTTTATATTGGACTAGGAACGGGCTGCGATGTATTGGCAGAGAGGCTCTCTAGAAGCGGGCTCCAGTTTATATTGGACTAGGAACGGGCTGCGATGTGTTGGCAGAGAGGTACTAGTTGTGATAAAAACAATGCGGCACAAGGTTTTTGGCGACTTGTGCAGAAGCAACCTTGGCAAGCAGGGGTGATGACATAAGTAGACTATATTTTTAGTGGTGCTCCTCGAGTATCAACTTACCATTTTTAAGGTGAAAAATCAATGTGTATTCTTCACTGGTTGTACCTGGCAATGGCTTTATAGAAGACATTATTTTGGAAATACAGACTTTGAAGCATTGCTTTTAAAGAATCTTGTTTGTAGCACGAGTGTAATGCTACTGTTGCGAATGATACATCACCGCGATGGGGTCCTTGTTTTCTTTTCTCTTCTTTTGAATTGTGTGCATCTCTAATATCTCTGGACATCATTTTGTTGCAAATATTGAGTGTAATTGGCATCTTCATGATCTTAATATATTTCCTTATTGAATCTTTTTATAGGGGCACCAGATGGTTTTTTGCAATTTGACAAGAGCAAGAAAGTCAACAATTCAGACGAACAAAAAAAAAAGGATATCAACAAGAACAAACATAATGCGCTTGTGTCGCAACCGGAAACGAGAGAATTAAATCGCGATTGCCTACCGTAGGTAGGATCCATCGAGAAGCCATTTGGATTGAATGGATTTTATTTTGCTGTTTGTTTTCACCAAGAGAAAGAGATCACGAGGATGGGAATGGAGAATGACTAGTGGTCAGTAGCTGCCTTCTACTTCCCTCTCAGAACCTGCAAATAGGAGTACCTTTTCTTGCACCCTCCTATTTACATCCGCGGAGACTGTTCCAAACAGTTTTTTGTTTTACTTTTAAAGGTAGTACAAAAGCATGAGAGATAGATTGAAACTGCATGTGTTGAGAGCATCTCTAGCAGCAGGCCGTGGAAACGAGTGTGCAAAGCAAATTTGGATAACCACAACCGAAAGAGGACGACGCTGAGCGTCCTCCGAAGGATACCAGACTTTTCAACCTCCGTCTTAGGATATTGACACGTGTCCACATTGGTCCCCAATCCCGCTTTTGTTGTATAGTAGCATAAAAACATCTCGTACTTGCTGCATGTGGCAAAAAAAAAGTTCACCAAAAAACAAAATAAAAAGACATACCTTGCCGGAAAACTCGCGGGAGACCTCGCCGGAAAACTCGTAGCAAAAAAAAAATACCGTTGAAGAAAAAAGCAAATTCGTCGGAGACCTCGCCGGAGACCTCGTAGCAAAGCATTTCTCCTAATAATGCAAATTCACATAACGTATGTAGCAAAAAAATATAGGCAAATGTAGCAAAATATAGGGTAATGTAGCAAAATCGTTGGACGATGGTAGCAAAAAAAAGATTCTGAAGACCTCGTCGGAGATCACGTAGCAAAAAATCCTTCTAATGATGCAAATTCACATAACATTTTGAGCAAAAAATTTGTGTTATTGTAGCAAAACGACTTTGCTCGCCGGAGACCTTGTAGCAAAAAATATATTTTATTTAGCAAAATGACCTCACTGGAGACTCTCGTCGGAGACTTCATACAAAAACATTGTACTAATATAGCAACTTTGCGTAACAGTTATAGCAAAAAAAATCTTAGTATAATGCAAATCCATAAATCATATGTTGCAAAAACAACAGTTGATTGTAGCAAAAATATTCTTCACATCATGCAAAACCAAAGAACTAATGTAGCACAAAAATCCCCGCTATGATGCAAATTTGAAAATTTGCAAAAACTGTGGTGGCAACACTAGAATTGCTCGCAGCAACTCCCGTGGGATAACGGGCCCGTCGGTCGTCGTCCTTGCAGCCTCCTCGCGCACCTCTGGCGGCGGTCGATGCAGGTGGAGCCCATGGACGACAGCAGTTTCCTCACGGTGGCGCGCATCAGTCCCCCCACGACGGCTAGCTTCCCCTCTGTCGACGCGTGCTTGGACGGCGGCGCCATGTCAGTGATATTAGGTGAGGTGGTGTGATTCTTTGGGGAAGACGGGCACACAAAAAACTCAATCCAAGGAGGAGAGCCATGGAGAGAGGAAGGAGGGGGAGAGGGAGGAAGGGAGGGGAGGGGAGGAGGCGTCTTCCGACGGCGCGGTTTGGTGGCCGCCGAAGGCGAGAGCCTGCTTGTTCTCTCACGCCACGGGAGGACGCACCACCGCTCGTGTCTCTGGAGTCAAAAGGATAAGGTTGAGGAGGGAGACGTGTGGGGTCCACGTTGGACACGCGTCGCTCGGACGCGCGATCCTCCGCCTGTATTGAAGCGTTTTCCACCGAAAAACGTTTCCCAGCAGCTTGTTCAAACGGGCGTGTTTTTTTTTTAAATGAACACTTTTATTAATTTAGACATAGTCCTCCAAACGAGCGAGGCGAGAAGCGAGGTGAGAACCAAAAAACCCTTCCCAGCAGCTTGTCCAAAACCCCCCTCGCAATGTCCACACTCGACGGCTCGGCCAAATCATCCAAACAAGCGAGGCGAGAAGCGGCAACGGACATACTATTCGATTTTAATCTAGTCAGATAGAATTCAAGTAAAAAATCTTCCGTTTCGACGCTCGACTAAGCACGGCATGACATGTTACCAATCCCAGGTTAAAAAAGAGAGAGAGAGCTGTACGCTAATACTTCCTCCGTTTAAAAATATAAGATGTTTTAGGTTTGTGAAGGATATGTATCTAGACATGTTTTAGTGTATAGGTTCAAATGAATCTACACACTAAAAGGTGTCTAGATACATCTTATTCACAAACCTAAAACATCTTATATTTTCAAACGAAGGGAATAGATTACACTGCATCAGACCATGATATTTTTTTCCCCTTCTGTAGCACATGATAGTATAGGCAAAAATTCTGAATCTGAACTCTGGTAGCATGGGCCTTCAAAGAAACAGCATGTACAGACTGAAGCACCTCCTGGACAGATGTCATAAAACAGCCATCACTTGTCACGGTTTGGTAACAGGGTGGAAATGATGGAATGGAATTCCAAGGTCGTTTGGTATCCATTATTTGGATTTGGAATCCTGGAATTTATTTTACAATTCCATCCCTATGCTGTTTGGTTAGCACGGAATTAGGCCATTATTTTATTTGGCAAATTCATCGAAATATCCCCATGTGTAAACCTCATTTCTATCTCAGACCCGTCATTTCCAAATTCCGGTGGCACTCAAACATGTGGGTGTTTTTTGAATCATAATATAAATGAAATAAATCCATATATTCATTAAATGAAATGAATAACTGGGTGCCAAACGACCTCTTATTCAAAATGACCGGTTACAATTGCTCAGGCACCATGCCCTACAAGGCTACAAGCCTACAACCACTTACCTTCCATTATTTTCAACCAAAAAGTATAATAAATAAACATAGCATACAATGCACACACACACACGCTATCTCTTTCTCATATGATATTACAGCCTATTAGTATACAAAAGTCCTGAAGTTCCAACTGACAAGGATCAGTTGTCGCAGAATGCACGAAGGGTTTCGTCCAGGGCCTTCCTGTCGTATTCGCCTGTGAAAACACAGCCTCCCAGAGATCCTTTGAGAAGGATGAGCCTCAGCAGTCCATCGGCGACCTTCTTGTCGACCTGAAGTGTCATGCAAGAATTCAGTTAGCCTGCTCTTAGATGCTACTAACAGAGAACACAGCTTGAGATTGCCAAGCGTATAGGTCTGCTACAACGATGCATACAAAATAACACAAAGGCGACAACTTGTTCGGTAAACAAAGCTGATTTATTCAGCAAACAAATGCAGTCTTACTACGACGACAAAAGCTTCTGCCAATATCAAGGTACTTACGGCCATGATGTTTTTGAACTTCTCCACTGTCATGCCCTTCGGTGGTGTAACAGGAAGCTTGGCTTTCTCTAGTATGTCAAATGTTCGTTTTTGTATGGACTCATCTATCCAGCCCAGGCGGTAAGACATGTCAGCTGCCATAACCTGTGGTAATGCCATCCAGGAAACAGAAGAGGAAGGTAAGAAAAAAGAGACAAAATCATGATTAAGAGGTGGTATTGAATATTAAAGTGATCTTACTGTTCCAGCAGCAACAGCCTCCCCGTGGAGCCATTCTCCATAGCCAAGCCCTGTTTCTATAGCCTGGCAATGAAATACAACAGTCAGTGGGTAAAAGGGATAATTCACAAAACAGAAGGTTGCTATCAAATTCCGATTTCTGGTACAAGGGTGACCAAATTGTTAATCGAGCCATGTAACCTTAAGAATGGTTCTAAGGCAATGGCCACGAGACAACTGCAGCCAGGTTCTTTAGTCTTCTCTTTTCTTTTATATTTGCCGGTATATGGAGACACAGACACCTTACAGGATGGTGCATCTTAACAAATGAATTCAGGATTTCAGGTAACAAAAACAAATACACCATTAACCTAATGTAGCATATAGACAGGAGATACTGCGCAAAACCAGCATCAAGAAAATATTCCATTAACACAACTTTGTGTAGGAATGCAAGTGAGATCCCAATTCTAATTAAGAATTGTTTTGCTCAAAATTTGAATTGGAGATCCTCAAATGAATTAGAAGCAGGGTATAGGGGGGGGGGGGGGGGGGGCAACCTAACTTTGTTTCAGATGTTATTCACTAAGTCCTATAGCAAATTTTATAAATGGAATGCTAATGCTACCTCAACATGCACTCAACAAAGAAAAAATTACAGATCACAATGAGAAACATTTAATGACTTGCAGAAAACATATACAATTCTTTGTTGTTTTCATTTCTATTTTAACATGAGATAAAATTAATACAGAGTTAGTCCCTACCAAATGTTGCAACTAAGCATCAATAAGAATAAAGCAATCGTTTATTGGCTTGGCAAATCATCCAAGTATGTATACATGGAACAGCATAATGTTAATACAGATTAACTTAACATGAAAAAAAATGATCGGAGATATTACGTACATGACCAAATGTATGACCCAGGTTTAGTGTTGCTCGAAGGCCACTTTCCTTCTCATCCTGAGCAACAACTTCAGCTTTGTTCTCGCATGATCTCTTTATAGCGTAGGTCAGGGCACTTGGTTCTCTACAAGCATACAATTCAAATTAAGACTAGCCGAAACATGTCAACATACAGATTTATGATCAATACTGGGAGAAAGGTATTCCAATTATTTATCAGAAAGGGTCAGCAGTTTTGCTGCTAGAAAAGCTAACATTAATAATAGAAGAATGAACTGGTTATATGCCTCAATGTAAATTCATCCACGGGAAGGGACGGGACAGCAAAATAAGCCACACAGAATTAAGAATAACATGTACATCCATATAAATGAGCTGTGGAATATACTATGCTTTGTTCACTCAGTTCTGTCAAACTAAGCAGCATTGCATTTTAGGTAATGATATTCGGAACATTAAAATTTCTGAAAAGTTTAATTAAAACAGATTATTGATATGATTACTATAATCAATAATTATGCATCTCTACAAGCGTAGATATAGAACTGATCAAGCAACCAGAATGCTGAGAACTATTCAATGCAAAGGAGCCACTCGACTTCTACAGAAACAAAAAGAAAACATCAAGACCATGATCATACAGCACATAGCTACCCAATGGTTTAACAAAAGCAATATCCAGAGCCTAAGGAACACATAAACCATCAAGAGACAATTTTAAGAACATATGTGGTCCAAATGTTACAAACTGAAAAGGGACAAGAAAACTTAACAGTTAATACTTATATGGGGTAAAACTCCAAACAAGATTAGACTGAGCAGCTAATTAGAATAAATAACCCTTACATTCTAGTGAGTGCCCTAAAGGCCACAGACCTAACGCAATTGCACACATTTACCTTGCGAACATTTTTACTCAAAGTAACATTTGGTGGTGCTAAACGCTAATTCAATTTTAAAACCTTCCCAGTACCTCGCTAATATTGCCGCCATATTCTTCTCTTGCCACTCAAAGAAGGGCGCATCTCTTATGAGCCCGTACTTCACAACTTCAGCAACGCCTGAAGCCAGCTCCCTGTCAGGCAATGTATTCAGTGTCTCTGTGTCTATGAGTACACACTGCGGCTGGTAGAATGCCCCAATTAAGTTCTTCCCCAATGGATGGTTAATCCCAGTCTTCCCTCCAACAGAGGAATCCACCTAAAGCAATTCATCCAGTCCCACATTAGCACCAAAGCATATATCTGAACTCTAGATACTAAAAATTCAAATCAAGCTTAGGACCTGGGCCATCAGGGTCGTGGGTATCTGTATGAAATTGACACCTCGGAGGAATGAAGCAGCCGCGTACCCGCACATGTCCCCAATGACACCACCCCCGAGTGCGACGAATGTGCATCTGCGGTCCAGCCGGGACTCGATTGCCTTGTCGAAAACCTTCATCAGCGTGTCCTGCAAGTGGCAACAAGTAAACTAACTACCCTGACGCCACGGAGTACAAGTAGAGCGCAGAATCCCACACGCACCATGTCCTTGTACTTCTCGCCGTCGGGGAGGATGACGCTCTCGACCGACACGTTCGGGTTGTTGTGCGTGAGCGCCCACGTCACCTTCTCCAGGTAGAGCGGCGCGACGGTGGTGTTGGTCACCACCAGAACCCTCTTCCCGATCACATGCCTGCGCGGATTAGGCATCAGGATCACCAAATGGCCACATGAGGCAATCAATCGAGCAAAAACCCTCCTGAATTCGAGTACCTCTGCAGCAGGTCGGGCTCGTCGAGGAGGCCGGGGCCGATGTAGATCGGGTAGCTCCGGTCGCCGAGGTCGACGTCGACCACCGTGGAGACCCTGGACACCGCCGGCGGCTGCATCGCGGGAGCGGCGCTGGCGACTACGCGGCTCCGGAGGGCCCTCGCGGGGGAAGCGCGGAGAGGAGGGCAGGAGGAGCGGGGCGAGGAGGCAGCCGCCGTGGCAGGAGCGGCGCGGGGGCGGCGGGTGGAGATAGCCGCGCGGGAGGTGGATGCGGCGGCGGGGGCGAGAAGGGAGGAGGCTGTGGCCGCCATGGGGTGGTCTGGTCGTGAAACGGCGACGGCGACGACGGCGGTTGTTGTGTCTGGTAACTCCGATGGGGTGGGGATTTGAGGCTGGTGAAGTGGGGTCGGTAGGTGGGAGAGGAGCCCGCGAAGCGTTGCAGATCAATCCGAGCCGTTACTTGGAAAATTGGGCGGCGCGGATAGATGCTGGGTTGGTGGCCTCACGTGCGCGCGATGGTTGGTGGAGACGCCGGGTCGTAGGATTGCACGCTATGGCGGCTTTGCGTCTCACTGGAAGTGGGGTCGGTCGGTGAAAATTCCATTCGTTATTTTGAACTAAGCTAAACATACTTTGATCGTGATGGTGAATTTGATATATGGAAAGCGTGCTCCTCAGCTTCTTGCGATATCATTCTTCCCTTTCTTTTACTTTTAACTAAATTATTTGATTCAAATTTATCTAGATTTAAATGTATGTAGACTTGTTTTAGTGCTAGATAAATCCGAATTTAAACAAAACCAAGTCAACTAATTTGGATCGAAGTAAGTACAATCTCTACTATATAAAAAATCTTACGGTGGTTTTCGTTTTGCGCCTTCGTCCGTCGCGTGGGCGCTTTCCCACCGCGCCAGTTAATCCTACGTGAGTTAATACAATCCGTTTGCCTCCCGTGTTGGGCACCAAGTACTGTGCCTGTGTGAAGTCCATATACGGGGCTAGCTTCTGTCAATGTACGCATGTGAAGTCCGTAGACGGCAAGTGGAGTTTGGTTAGCGTACGTTCAGCGCCGCCCACACCAGCAACACCGGTACGTACAGCTCCTCGGTCAGACCTCTGGTGCCCGCGCGAGCGTCCCTCCTCCCGTTCGCCGCCTCTCGCTCGTCCCAAGCTCCGCGCGACCCATGCCGCTGCCTTGCTCGGTCGGTCTAGGTCGGCGTGGATTGCAGGGGAGCCAAGAGGTGGGGCTGACGGCGGCTTCGGCAACAATGCCTCCATCCAACGCGAGGCGCGGCGGCATGGCCTCGACCTCTAGAGGCAGAGACGCACGGTATGCTCTCTCTGAACTTCACGATGACCGCTCTATTTGTAATTGTAATAAAGGTTTCAGACCACGTCCAAAGGATGTGTGCTCTCTCTGAACTTCATGAGGGCTGCTCTCTTTTAGACAACAGCGATGCACTTGCAGCTCTCTCTCTCTCTCCCTCTCTCTCTGCGCGGGTGGGTCACGGCGCTGCTGCTTCTATACTCTCCATGCGTGCTACAGCTACTCTCTCGCTGCTTCTCTCAGTTAGCACCCCCTTCCTGTGTCTAAATTGGCACCATAGGCCTCGGGTCAAAATTGTTTGATAAGGATTGATTGGCACATATCCTTTGGGTGTTTCATTAGAACAACAATGCATACTTTGTAATTGTAATAGTGTGCAATCAGCTGCGTGGTCTGAAACCTTATTATAAGAAGCTATGGAAGATAATGGATTGTGCGTGCTTGTGGTCCTTGTGGAGAAAAAACTAAATTTATATTTTGTGCTACTGTAATTTTTCCTTGTTTCATTGTCTAAATGAAAAATGAATTATTATTATCCTGTTATTATTAGCCTACCTATAAGGTTGTAACCATCTTAACAATGGGAAGTCGTCACCTTTTGCCATGATTTTGAATATGTTAGAGAACTAACGGTGGATAATTCTCAAGTAGAATTTACGGGTATTTTGTTTTCTAAATGCCAAATAACTTTATGTCGGGTGCGTACATGGGCATGCAATAGAGAAATAGGACAATTAGAGAAATAGGACTGGACCTGGTTCAATCCCGCAAGATTCGTTGGATGCATCATATTTCTTCGTGAAATTATGAAGAAAAAAGATGTATTTGTTCGTGAAACATGATGACTCTTTTAAAGCATCCTGATGTATAATTTGTTTTATTCTAGGACACAGCCCGTGCGTTGCTACGAGCTATGATCAGTCTCACCACCAATTCTTATTCTCCTCATTCATTTATACTAGCAAAAATGTCATGCGAATAACTAAGGAAAATAGCTATGTTTTGTATTCATATTAGTTGTGTATCAAATTTATGTGTTTGAGAGAGAGGTATTTAGTAGATATGAAAAATTGAAATAACATATGTGAGTCAGATAAAATGTGTAAGATTTGTCGTTTTCATTGGATCTTTGTTTCCATTTTCTATAGGAGAAGGAACTTATTGCTTTTGGTGGATTATAATGATATTCACGTCGTCTATTTTTAATAAATTAATTAACTCGTAGCAACGCACGGGCATTCTGCTAGTTTTTATTAATTCAATGATGTAGATGAGCACAAATCAAAGTAAAAACACAATCTTACACACAAAAAAGTTATTATTACCTTTGTTCCTATAAATATATTATAGTTAGATGGTTGTTAATACATGATGTTGTCTAATTATCGAACCCGTTGACATAGAAATATATCTGGCCAAGGAAAAACCTAAACAAGCAGTGATAATTGTTCGATGATAAACCCTCACACAAAGTTTAATCTAGAATTTTCTATTTGGCGGTACTAATAATTATCCCTTCTTTTTTACTTACTCCCAAAATCATGTAATCTAGAAACCACTTTTAACTTTAGAGCTTTGTCATAATATTTATCAAGGATACAAAAGTAGACACGAGCATATGCATATCTTGACATTAGAAGTGCGCAAATTAAACCGTACATACATGCAGTTCTGCTCTTTTATGTTTCTCTAATCCAGATGTACTCGGTTTAACCGAAAAAATGAGACAGTGTGTGGAAAGGAAAGAACTGGTGTTATTTTTTCTTGTAATATATTATGTTTTATATTCGGTGTCTACATTTTTCCAATATTGATGTAAAAATGATGTTTCTTAATATTAGTTGTAGTATTATGCTATTAATTTTGTATGTAATAGAAAAAATGGGGTGTTAAGACCACATCTCGAGAGAGAGAAAGCACATAAGATATAGAGAAAATTGTAAAAATAAAAATATTTAGTATAAATAAGTGGTAGTTGTTTAATTTATTTTGCGCCAACTAATCTAATCGTACGGTGTGTAGCATGCCACCATGTTTTACTGATACTAGATGACCTGGTGCGCCACTGGCGCCAAGGCCAAAGGCGAGACAATATTGTAGCCATAAGTTTTATTCATGGTTGTTATCCATGAATGAGTTTTATTGACATCGGGAAAGTAAGGCATGTGAGACATTAACACGTATACTAAAAACATGGAAGTCCACCTGTTAGCAGACCAAGTTAATTCACCCTGGTACCCATGAAGCCATTGTATTTGCAGATCGGATAATCCTTGAAGCAGGTAGATTGACCTTATGCAACCAAATATACTTCATTTTTTGTTGAGAGCAAGAATTGTTCTTGTAGTTATAAACTAGTCATCTATTTGATCTTAATGGGCTTCTTACTAACATGGGCCTTACCAATTGCGCCATTGGCAAAAACAATGCACTTAGGATGGAATTTATGCCACATGTTTTATCCACGATGACAGGACGAGCTATTATTTTGACTAAATAGTTTACTAAAAAAAAGCTTATATTATACAACAGGGGATTAGTATGTAAGTAACACAACAATTTGTGTCCCATGTTAACATAATTCAGCATCATATTAGCTTAGGTTGGTAGCTGTGTATTATGCCTCTCACTTGAGTAAAGGTTAATAGGTTTTTGTTTGAGCTGACTTAAGTTTCTCGACCATGCAGGTATGACAAAGCACTAACCCAGGAGCAGCTGAACAAGAGTGGCAGCAAGATGTATGTGTAGGACAAGATTAAGGAATACATTGATGTACTGATGTGGCATGTTATTCCGTAGTTCAGTTACTTGGTATCAGTTAAGAAGTGTTTGCAGCACAAGACATACTATTGTTAGTTACCTGCCGAATTGATACATAGATTGCCTAGAGAGAATGAAAGTACGGGCTTTAGAATCTTAGCTGATAGTGAGTTGCTGGTATAACACCGAAGTTGTTATGTAGACCATAAAGAACTTGCAGAATCAAGTTTTGTATAGCCTAAGGCCTGGCCATTCTCTAATTGAGTATTGGCATAGTATTGGCTACAACATAGTTCAGGCCTGGGAATACAATGATTTTTTTAACGTACAAGGAAGCCATGCTGCTGCTAATCTCCGCCGAGCCATTTTTGTCTTCTCTTGTATTTTTATACATAGTGGATATCGATAGATATGTAAGTACAATATTATTATATAATCAACCCTTACTCTTTGGAAGAATAAATGGAAAAATTCTACAAACATTTATAGAAATAAAGTGCACAGACTGTTGCAACTACAACATATAGTGTTTAGAGTCTAACTTTAGAAATAATAGAAATTAATCTAATGAAATGAAGATTAATCAAGATGTTGATATCGTTACATACTTTGAGAGAACAAAAGCTAAAGTAAATATCACTAAGGATACCCCTGTGTACCGTCCCGAGCAAAGACACAAGAGAAAAAAGACTATTAAAGAACCATTCAAAACACTTCACCACGATGATGTCGCTGAAATTGATACCACGTGCTTCATTAAGTATTTTATTGCATCCACCTCTCCACCAGATCATCTACCTCTCTGTTGTCTCCTGTAGCACTCCCTGTATCTCTAGAGCATGAGCAGAGAAGGGTAGAACACAGTCGTGAGCGAGAATGGAGGAGGCGGGAGTGGTCACAATTTGGTCGAACATGGGCAGAGAATAAAGGACTTTGCCATGGTGTACCGAACCACAAACTATGCAGAACTTGAAGCTCTACTGCTACACCAATAAAATTCAAAAATGGCCGTTACAAATATCCATTCACTTTGGTTATGTGTATCAAATTAGTAAACTGGAGAATACAATTACATACTTGGTTATTTATAGAATATTTCTATAAACTGGAGAACATTTCTTTAATCATACCACCTGAAGCTAGTAGATATATTAGTTGTTTTAGTTTGATATAGCATCCTGCGGAGAGCAGCAAACAAATTTAAAACCTGCGAGAATGTCAACTAAAGCTACATAGAGGTTTAAATTAATAAGATATTGTTTCCTAAAAACTGCCCTTCAAGTACATAAAGAGGAACTTTTTCCCCTGTTAGACAGATTGGAAAGTTAAGCTATTTCATATTAGTGATGACATCCAGAGAAACTGGCTATTATAAATATTTTAACTACATGTTTGTACTATCTCTACCAGGCCTCTGAACAAAGCTGTCTATTAATGTGGTGCCAGTGATGCCAGCATGCCTACCCTCTACATCCGTTTTTCCCTTTTCAGTTTAAGAAAACATAATGAAAAGATGGAAATGCAAACTTTATGTTCAATTTCTAGTTTGCAGCAGAATGCAATCTACCACGAATTGATGTTGAAAGGGCTTAAATGCCAAAATCAAGCCGGAATTTAATAGTAAAATTTCCCTATACGTCAGCATACAGTCGTAGTTGTAGTCCGAAACAACGAAGCCATGCATACCCTGCAAAAAAGAATGGCTTGCGAAGCAGCCTGGTCATACGTGTCCAGACACTCACGCCAGGCCTCACACTAAAAAAACCTTCTCTCTGTCGCGACGCTGACACCAAGAACGGGTAGTTCAAGCTCTACTCCAGCCAACACCGACATCCTCGGTCACCTCACATAGGTAAAGCAAAGACAACAGCGCAAACCGGGCAGCCAGGGTCTCTAAGATAGGGATAACGAACGAAACAGCAGTACACGTCCTGGGTAGCATTGCAGCAAAATAACGAGAAATAAGAAAAAGCGAACACAACACACGGACCAGATCCGCGGCACAGCGAAGACACAGTAAGTGCAAGGGCAGAAGAAACACCAAAAGCATGAACCAAAGCCATAAGTGGACAGATCACACACACATGTACGCGGAGACAATGCGGTGACCCAGCATACCACTGCATATTGTAGTATACTATAGTCGTGGACATAACATTCACGGAGTATCATTCCGCAAATATTATATCCTCAGAGTGGTACAACAGAAACAAAACGAGTCCGCATCATACATTATTATTATTACAACCAGAAATTACATGACGACTTTGAGATCCTCCTAGGTCCATAGAGGTATCCCGATGACTCCGGGCTAAACTCTAATAACTCGGAGAACAGATTAAAGAAGCAACTAAGGTTTATACGAGATTTAATATAGATAGAGGATAGAGATCTATGCTACTGGACTAGATCACTATATATGCTACATCTACACTTCAGATACGTCGGTCTCCATTCCATAGATGTTTTCGTAATTGTTCCCTTCGACGCTTCCGGATACTTCTGGTTCTTCATAGCGGAATTCTTCTTGGTCTTCAATTGGATATAGTATTTTCTCTTCCTAACTGTT
The DNA here is from genome assembly GCA_916181665.1 of Avena sativa. Lineage (NCBI taxonomy): Eukaryota > Viridiplantae > Streptophyta > Magnoliopsida > Poales > Poaceae > Avena > Avena sativa. The sequence goes on from OV702297.1 coordinate 415,444,577, forward strand.
AATGTCTTCAGAATCTAGCAAGGGTTAAGAAGATACGTTGAGTACGAGCGCACTCAGCAAGTTCACTAAAAGCAGTGTTTGATGCACTATATCTACAGCCACAGACCATAGATCATAGACAATGCAGGTTTTCGTAAACATTTTTTCAAAGGTTGCTTTTATTCTGAAAAGCTATGTCCGTCAGCCTTCACGGGTTTACCAGAACTTTCAGGCAGTTCCTTTCCTGCCGCAGCTCCTTCCGAAACAGGGAGTAACAAGTTACAGTGCTTACACTCTGCAGATGTACGTTACTTTTCCCATGAGAGATCAAATCCTTGATGCACAACCGAGGCGAATCTTTCTTGTCCACACTTCCTTTAGTGTGAGACCCAGTAGATGATCCAAGCCAATCACTGTCCTTCTCCGCGACCCCGCATACACCGCAATTGTTGTATGCCCAAACTCAAGGTAGACCTTTCCTCATATAAAACGACTATACCTTAGTTGGATACACACAACAACCATTAACACTGATAATCTGTCTTTTGTAAGCCCAGATCCACGATAGACCTTTCCCCGTATAAAACGTCTATAACCACGATCTGCAACTCATAAATGCCCAGAACAGTGTCCAATGCATGCGAAAGGGAGCCGATCCAGCTGACTTCTCCGTCCCATTCCAAATCTCATGGTTAACGCGTAACATACGGCGCGAGAATCACTGGCGGCATTGGTTGTTAAGTCCTAGATGATACATTCATGTGCAGTGGTATTCCAACTGCCAGATTTAATAGATTAGTTGATCACCCTGGATCAGTAACCAATAGTTCACTTTAATTATGAAAATAGGGTTTTCGACCTTTTTGAAATGTAGGTGATGACACACAGTTTGTAAATACTTTACATAAAATAATCAAAGGACATGAGCAAGTGTGAACTTGCCTTGATATAGCAAAGTATTATAGTCGAATGTCTCGACTTGACCCTGGACCTCGGGTTCTACAAAAATATCATCATTGCCCGGTAAGGACAATGTTTAAGAAGCAATATGCTGTTATGCATAAGTAATGAGATGCATAATGCAAAATCCCAAGTAATTCTTCAATTATTACCAGTGAGATATATTTAGATGATTTATTTAAGATTTTCTTTAGTTTAAGTTTACTTCATAAGAAGGATAAACACATCAAATATGAAGAGTAAAGTACAATCATAATATAATTCTAAGGTTCCACGATATTATGTAATTATTACAAAGTTTATGTTTTAAGTTATCATGGCTTTAAAGAAATGGTATAGTGTTTCTTTTGAAGTGGCAAAAAGAATAACATTTGAAGAAAATATTATTTATGTTAAGTTACTCAACTTTGAAGATTAATAGGATTGAAGCTATGGTTTTGCAATAAGGTTTAAATGATTTTGAGTCATTATATATCTAGCTTGGGGTATCTCAGACCAAAGTAAACTAATAAAAATATAATTGGAATTGAGATATAGCATTTGTAGCATTATCAATTATTAGGGTTTTTCATAAGCATAATAAAAATAAAATCTTATAATTATGGAACTTTGTTTTAAAGATGTAAATTTAGCATGTGTAATATTTATAAATCATACTTTGAGATTTTTCTTTATAAAAATAGATGGACTGTATTATAATTTATTTAGTGAACTTCAAGTTTGATAAATATGATTATTTATGAATTGTTAATGAATTGCAAAGAATAACTTTGTAAATCCTTGACTTATAGTTAGTTAAGGATTTTAAAAGAATATTATAAAGTTAATTGTTTACACCTAGATTTTATATTAAATTATAATTATGGTTTAGACTACTTAGAGTCAAAGGATTATGTTTTAAATAAGATCATTTCTTACTTAGGAAAGAGTTTTAAATAATTAACACAGTAGCTATATTGTTTTAATACTTTAGATAATTGAAGTTATATGATTTAGGAACTTTAAAATGTTTTTATAATAATATACTTAGTATTTTTCTAGTAAATATACTTGATTGAAATCTTAAAAATGAATTTTATTTATTTGTAGGTAGTATTTCTATTTTTATTTTTATTATATTTTTTATAAAATTTCTTAATTATTTAATGTCTTTAAATATTTGTTTCATATTTTAATTGTAAAATTTTTAAGTTAGTATTTTTATGAGATAAGAGATTTCTTTTTATTCCTAAAAATGATTTTTATTTATTTTTAGGATTTTTTCTAAATTTATTAAATTTCATTTGGATGTTTTAAGGGTGTTAATATTTATTTGCATTTTATTAAACTTAAATAAAGATGATTATGTTTTTCTTAGGTGGATATTATTTTAATAAACACTTGGATGTATTAAATATATTTTTAAGATTTTTCTACATTTTTCTAGAACTTAAAATGTGTAGAGGGTATTTTAATAATTTCCACTTTTGTTTTTATTTATATTGGGCCTAGTTCTTGGGCCCATCTAGCCCAATCCACTTAGTCCACCAGGTTAGACTAAGCCACAGAGCCCAACCGACCGAGTGAGTCAACTCGATCCATTTGGCCCCTCTTCCCCTCGCACGCGAGCTCGCTTCTTTTCTTTTCCTTCTCTAGCGACACAGTGTCACCGCCGTCGAGGCGCAACCATGGCCGGCCCCGGCCTCCTTGGCTGTCGCCATCTGTCGCCCTCGACGCTCTCCCCTCTGCTACTCCTTCTTATCCAATTCGATCTGCGATACAAACCCTCTTTCGCTAGTTCCCGTTACACTCTGGTGACTAGGGTTTCAGCCTTCCTCTCCGGTGTGCTCCGGTGACTCCTGGTTGGTGACGGTGGCGAAGTGGTGATGCGGTTAAGGTGGTTGCTGATGAATAGTTTGCTGGCGCTGTCGCTTCTATGTGCATGTATCCACTGGTGATGCTCGGTGCGGGTTGAGTACTACGGTGCTCCTCGTGCTGTCGCGCCGTGGTCATAAAGTGATGGCCTAAACTGCTTCCTCTTCTCGACTTAAGCGAGGACCCCGGGGTGAGTCAACCCCTCTACTCTCACATTCTCAGAGTCTCTCTGTTCCTCCTAGAGATCAAGTCCTAATTTGTTCAAGTAGTGGCTCAATGATGTTCATGTTATGATCTTTATGGGGTTACTGATATTGGTATGGTAATTATTCATGGGCTAAAATAAATTATATACTGCAACCTGTTGTTTCCAGATTCATTGATGAAGGAGGACTATATGGAATATTGGAATTGCTAACTGCTAGTTGATTTTAGATTCCAAAGATTCCATTTGGCTTCAGTTACAGTAAATTTGGGTAACTAAGATGTTAATGGACATGCTCTGGTTCCTTTTGTTAGTGATAAAAACCTAGGAATGATTTAAAGTTGTGCTTGTGGTTTAAGATGGCCAATATTGAGATGGGTTCATTTGATAACTTTCTACCTAAATATCAGTTGTTGTTGTTGTAGATCTCCTGTCAATAAGACGGTGATGTTTTTAAATGGTTTCTGGCCCTATCAACAAGGGAAATGATGTTGGAATATTACTTCTGATCAAGCATAATCTTGTTGGATTGTGAAATGTCTTTCACTTGTCATTATAGAATGTCCAATGAAAAGATTCCTAGTAATATTTTTCTAGGAAGATGATTTAACTTAACTACTGGTGATTTCCAGATAGTAAATGATATATTTGGGATTTTGTATAAGATATACATGGCAATCTGAACCTATGGTTCAGAAATGATCATAGCCCCCCTATGGAGTAGATTTGTATTACTTTAAACTGATTCCTAGTTTAAGAACTAGGAAGATGATTTGAAATAGTTTCCTTGGCTTGCAAATGAGCTCATGATATGTTAAATTGGTGAGGCTTAAATAAAGTAAAGGGATTAACAGCTCTGTTGTACTAAGTTGCTATTGTGTGGCCTATATTTTGAGTGTGCACAATAGAATTCCTTAATAGCATGAGTTGTTGTTTAGTTTTAGCCAATGATGCCAAGTCTGAGGCTTTACTTGTGTTGCACATGATCACATATCATTGTTGCCTTGCAACTGATTTGGCTAATGTCTAACTATTGTCATTAAGGCAGTATCTTATGATTCCTAGATGTATATATCTAGGAAAATGATTATGTGGTGCTATACTCTTGTGTTGTGTGGATTCACTAGTGAGATGCCACTGTGATACCTCCATTAGGATGGAACATAATGGTTTCACCTACTGGATCGTTTTAATTTGTCATGTAGAGTGTGGCAAAAGGATACCATCTAGTTTGTATGATCTAGATGCACCACCCTACTATTTGATCTTGGTCCATGATGCACAAGGCTGAGACTCCAGTTTCTTAGAGAGATAAGAACAGATTCCACATGTGTTGCCAGATCCTAGGATGATCTTGTACTCCATTTGAGTACAGATCTGAGGATACAACCCCTATTCCAACAATCATGCCTATAATTGTTAAGAATGGATCTGCATGATTTCTGGATGCTAACCTGATGTGCAGAGTAAACAGATGGATGGCTCTGGAGATGTTTGTGGTGAGCTTGATGATCTGCTACTCCTGACTTGGTTGTGGATGTTGTGGTGATTATGTTATGTTGCTAGATCTAGTGCTTTTATTGCTCCTCCTTGCACTCCTGTCCTTCTACTCCTTGTTGATCATTTGGCCTACTCCTTAAGCTCCTGACCTCCTCCTGGTGTCCTTGGATGGCTCCCTCGAGCGACCAGGGTGCTAGTGATGTGGTTTGATCTATGTGTTATTGGGAAAATCTAATAAGAACAGGTGATGTTCTATGTGGTGCTCTAGAGCTAGTGGAGGAACTATGGGCTGGTGGTGTGTGTGGGATGGATATGCTAGCAGCCCTGCTACGGCGGGTGCTGTCTCTCCATTTGCTGCTCTCTTGTGGTGTTGACAACACACACAATTGCATGTATTGTGTGAGCTGCTTGTATGCTTGCCTCATGTGTGTAGATCAGATCAAGTAAAAGGCTTGATATTTCCTTTGATCTTATCTCTTTGCCTTTTACCTTCCCTTGGCGAAACTTGCACAATCTCTGTCAATGATGCTGTGCTGAGACAAATTTGATAAGAACAGATTTACACTTGACTAGTTTTCTTCTCTAAAACTCAATGATGTGACAAGCAATGCATCACATTGCATTACTGAGAGTAATTCTAACCCGCCAAACTTCTTTATACTATATTTTATTTACTTCATGCTTTTACAGGGACAAGATCAGGAAATGACAAGATGTGAAGATGAAGATTAGTTCTAGGATTTTCCATTTATCCCATTTTTTGTAATTTCCTTTTCTGTCAAGAATTAATGTAAAAACATTACATTAATTTATCTTATTATTGTAACTATTCTTATTATTCCTTTATTGGAAAAGAATAATGTAATATATATTCTTTTAATAAAGAATTCTTCTATTTGTTTAATTATTGTAATTCATTTTCCATTTTATTTATTCGCTTATTTGTTTCATTGTAATATTCCTTTATTCTTTATTGTAAAATAACATTGTAATGTTGGATTTTAATAATCTTTATACTTTTATTTATAATACTTGTATTTGTATTATTGTGAATAATTGTTTATAAGTCAAATTTCTCCCCTCATAACTCCAGAAAACAATAGAGGTCATGTCAAAATTCATCTCACTCCCCTTCTGATGACACTAAACCTAATTCATCGGAGTGAGAATTCTGATCACTCTAGTCTTTTAATTTGGCGAACAAATTACCCAGATTTTCAGATGCATGCATGTAGATGCACAAAATCCTAAATCTATCCTTCGTTTAGTCCTAAATGCTGGGATGTTACAGACAATAAGAATCAAACGTTGGCAAGGACTGCAACACCAATAAAGGCCGAACTCTTGAAAACTTCAGACAACCATACCTGTAACACGGTAGAGGGACAGAAAAGAGAAGACATAATTAGGTGCCAAGCACAACACCCGAAGAAAACAATATATGCACAACCTAGACCATGGACAGTCATAAGCAAGTAGGCATGCAAGCATTAACAGCCATCTTAAAGCACACAACAGATAGAAAAACATAGATCACTTATAACTGAAAGCAAGCACCGGACGCCAAAACACAGAATGTAACCAAGGAGAGAAGCAAACCTTGGCCGAAGCAAGTACCGCAACACCGACAAGCATCGAGCTCGTGGAAACCCTCAATCAGCAAGACTTGTAAGATGTCAGACAGACAAAAGGCAGAAACCATAATTAGGCACCAAATACACGGAGATTATGGACAAGCAAAAACAAGTATGCCCACAACATAGCTCCGTTTATTCACAGGAAATCAAATCCGATAACCGCCCGTCACAATATGAATAGCCGCACAATCTCTTAATACTTATTTCTATGAAAGCACACTGGCTGTATTTTATTTTACCAAGATTAACACGGCACCGATCAAGGGAATAACCAGTATAAAACAACTGAGAAATCATGAAGCCCTGCCGATGTACACCGAAACCCGACCGCTAACAAATGAACCATTAACAGATTATCCTAGGGAAAAAGGCAGTCAATAAAAGAAACCGATTCGAATCCCAATCTAAGCTGACAATATAAATAGCCGCACAAAAATGCAAGGCTTCTTTTCTATGAAAACACGTTGTTCGTATTTTTTCCATCAAGAATAAAACAGTACTGATTGAGGGAATAGAAATAGCAGGGAAGATCACCAACAAATCATTATCTAAAAGAGAGCCATCAGTACAAGGTGCTCAAGAAATTATGATGCCTTTATGATATAGAATTTCCCAAATATAAGCCTCTCTGATCTAGAATTTCCCAAATAACTAAATCTCAGTAGCAAAAGTAATACTCACTAGAGCCTGTTCTGCTTCTCTTCTACTGAAAATACATATGAAGGCGTTTTTGCAAGTTCGCTATAAAAATAATAAACAACTAGGAAACAATCAAATCTTTGCCATCTAAGAAAGCTGCAAAATCGCTAACAGTAAAGGCCCTGCCAATTATCTTTAACCATTTAAATGCAATGCCATTACATACTCACAGCAACAACTTAGCCTATAGAAAACACCTTGAATCACACTCACATGGAGCAGCAAAACGCTGGATATTCTTTCTTCCTAGATATTCTCACACACGCAAACCCTTCAGTCCTGACAAAGCTGGAAGAAAGCAAAGAGTGAACTTGATGTAAAAGACAACACAGACACCAGATGCAAATATATATGGAAGTATTCATTTTTTATTTGATGAAAATAAATTGTACAGACAAAGGCTATGCAGACAAGATGCAAATCTATATATGGAAGTATTTATTTTTTATTTGATGAAAATAAATTGTACAGACAAAGGCTATGCAGGGTTATCAAAAATACAAAGGCTATGCAGACAAGAAAAAACAAGTAAGCCTGCAACATAGCCATGTTTAGTCACAAGAAACCAAATCCGATAACCGCCCGTCACAATATGAATAGCCGCACAACCTCTTAATACTTCTTCTTTCTATGGAAGCACACTGGCTGTATTTTATTTTACCAAGACTAACACGCCACCGATCAAGGGAATAACCAGTAGACCAAGGCAGCAAGCCTCGCTGACTCTAGAGCATCTGCTTCTGTGATTTTAGAGTAATGCTACACCTACGGAGACTTTTTTTACGGATCCGTCGTACGGACTGATGTGGCGAGGCGTGGTGCATCAGCATGAGCCTTTTTCGGAACAAACCAACAGATTTCACCAACCGCGCGAGGCCACGTCTGTCCGTAAGTTTAGTCCGTAATCAGTTTTCCGTAGGTCTAGGATTACCGGTGATTTTATAGTCTCCGAAGCAGGAAACAAGAAACTAACCCTGAGACAACCAAACCTGAAGGAAAAGAAGCACCAGAACATATAAACAGCAGCAACACAATATGGAAAAGAACATGGCCAACACGCATATGGACAACAGAGGCAGGAAGACGAACGCACCAACAGTAGCGAGAATCCCAAAGAAAGACGAACGACCTCACAGAACCACCTGTAGACAAGAGTAAATGAAGAAAAGTTACTAAAAGCACACTGCTCCCCCCACTGAGAAAGAAGAGACAGCGAGACAAACCCCAGCCAACGCACACCCGTACAAACACCAACGAGCCTCCGAAAGGAGGGCCAACAGACCTGCAGAACCACCTACAGGCAAGAACAAATCAAATCAGAAACTCAGAGCAACCAACACAACGCTCGTCCCTCACCCCTCTCTCCCCAGTCGGCCGATTCCCCCATCCAAACCGAACCTCCTCTAGTGCAGGACCTCACGGAGCCTGACATTCATCCACCCCACCACCCCTCCCTCATCCCCGAATAGACCAGGCGTCGAGGAACCGGGAATAGGCTCACCTCAACCGAACGGGAGAACCACTAGAGAGCCCATTGGCTAGGAACGGAGAAGAGGAAGAAGGAGGGCAGGGGAAGACGAAGCGGGACCAGAGCGGTTGGAAGCGAGCTGCGAACGGGCAGTGGAGGCGGAGAAATTTTGGGGCCAGGCAGAGCACGGGAGAATAAGAGGGCTACCAATCCGGGTGGTCTGAGGAGGGGCGTGCAGGTTCGAAGCGAGCCGGACCATGCTGCACGCCCACATACTAAGAGCATCTCCACTCGCTGGGTAAACCCAGCCCGAAAACCGGACAAATTTTCAGCCGGACGAAACAAGTTTTCGGCTTGGGTACGCCCAGTTTCCCACTCGCGTACCCAGGCTGAGTTCCCACCCCAGCCGACACACGCCCGTACAAACAGCAGCGAGACTCCGAAAGGAGGGCCAACAGACCTGCAGAACCACCTACAGGCAAGAACAAATCAAATCAAAAACTCGGAGCAACCAACACAACGCTCGTCCCTCACCCCTCTTTCCCAGCTGGCTGATTCCCCCATCCAAACTGAACCTCCTCTAGTGCAGGACCTCACGGAGCCTGACATTCATCCACCCCACCGCCCCTCCCTCATCCCCGAATAGACCAGGCATCGAGGAACCGGGAATAGGCTCACCTCAACCGAACGGGAGAACCACTGGAGAGCCCATTGGCTAGGAGCGGAGAAGAGGAAGAAGGAGGGCAGGGGAAGGCAAAGCAGGACCAGAGCGGTTGGAAGCAAGCTGTGAACGGGCAGTGGAGGCGGAGAAATTTTGGGGCCAGGCAGAGCACGGGAGAAGAAGAAGGCGACCAAACCGGGTGGTCTGAGGAGGGGCGTGCGGGTTCGAAGCGAGCCGGACCATGCTGCACGCCCACATACTAAGAGCATATGCACTCGCTGGGCAAACCCAGGCTGAAAACCAGACCAATTTTTAGCCAGACGAAACACGTTTTCGGCCTGGGTACGCCCAGTTTCCCACTCGCGTACCCAGGCTGAGTTCCCAAGTTCAGCTAAATTTCATTAAAGTTGGGCAAATTTTATTAAGATGGGCGAATATAGGCGGATTACATCGAATTTAAACTAAACTAGTACATAATAAACTAAAAAAAGACCGTCGGCGACTTCGCCGTTCTACATGCCGAAGTTGATGTAGAACACCGTATAGCCGGGATCGGCGCGGCCATCATCCTCACTGTCGTCGTCGTCACTCGGTGGCTGGTGCTAGCGGGAGCTCCCCTGGCCTGGGTCGCCGGACCTCCACGGATGGTAGGACGGTCCTTTGTCCTCGTCGTCGTCGAGGACGTAGAGCGGGGCGCCCTGGTAGGCGAGCTCGCGCCCGGACATCACTCGTCTCCGGGCCGCCTGCTCCTCGGCCTGCTGCTGCAGGCGGTGGACGCGCTGTTGCTCCGCCTCCTCCCAGTCCTTCCTGGACCATTCCAGGATGTCCGGCGAGGACGGCTCCAACACCGGCGGCTGCGGCACCGAGTCGCGGAGCGACTGCTCCAGCGCCATCCTCAAGGCGCTGTTGTCGGTTGGCGCCGAGCCTTCAATCTTCGGGCGCCGAAGACGGAGGTGGCCGGTTGGTGACGCCGTCGCGCATGGCTCGCCGATGATGAGGCCACGCGAGCGTGTCCACGGCGGCAAGCGCACAGGCGAGACAACCTCGCGCTTGACTGGGCGTGGCCCCGACGAAGGCCCAGTCGGCGTAGGCAGAGGCGTCGATCCCGAGGAGTGGGAGGCGGAGGCGGAGGAGGACGAGCTCATGCTGGCCATCCTCCTCGGCATCCAGTTCGCCGGAGGTTGCCGGCCCGACCTTAACGCCGGCACGGGTGTGCGCGGGTAGCCGAAACGTGGCATGTTCCCGGTGTTGATGTGCTCCACACCGACCGGAGCGTCCGGCCCGGCGTGCTCCAGAAATGCCGGCGGTCGTCCGAGTTGTTGCGCTTCATCGGCAACTCGTTCGGCGGCCCCTCGTGGTGGGCGAGCTCCTGGGCGCGGCGGTCGGCGAACAAATCTTCCCAGTAGAGGAGGTTGTCAGGGCTTTCAGCGGCGGAGGGATCATCCATGCCGGAGATGAACTCCCGGATCTCGTACGGGAGCTCCTCCGGCGTCAGCACCGGCGGGATGGGAATGCCGCCGACGCTAAGCTTCCACCCCGACGGAGTCGACGTATCCGGCTGCGCAACGTAGCCGGCCTCGTAGAGCAGGCGTGCCTCCCACGCCTGTAGAGTGCGCCGGCCGAAGCCGTTCGCCGCCGCACCGTCGCCGGGTACCTCTCGACCATGGCTGGGGAAGGAGAGCTGCGAGAAAGAGTTCGCCGGAGTTCAGGCTGGTGGGTGTCATGATAGGTATTGAGTAATGTCCAACTCCTGTACTAGAACCTTAATGTGTGTCATGATAGGTATTGAGTAATGTCCTATTATGACCTATGTATTCGGCAGCTCAAGTAGATTCAATATGCACGAATACAACATGATCCAACTTACGTTCCGAATTTATAGAATCTTGAGGTATAGTAGTAAGAGTACTACCTACTAATTTCCTTCTATTCTTATTTTCGAAGCCAGATTATTGCTTCTGAAACTGCAATTTGATACATCGCCGCCATACATCTCATCTTCCCCGATGACATTACTTCTCTTATCCTCAACTCTTTGGTAAGATAAGCACTATACAGTACTTGACTAACACTTTTCCGTGTTGGAAACTATAAACCTTGACGAAAAGTCGAGATTTGTAATTCCATATTCCATAGAAGTTGTCTCAAAAGATCTGTTCAATTCACCTACATAGTCCTATATATCACTTGAGCATTTCGATTTGAGTACCGAGATGTCATTCCTCACTGTAGATATGAGATTATAATTGGTCCTACTAGGAATTAACTTGTTATCATTATCCAATTGCATCATAATAAAGAATTATAACACTAGAAACATGACAATATAATTCTCAAGTGAATACTCATCATATTTCTAGAGAACTCTTTACCGTTGCTACATACTTCCTACATGTTCTACCCATTTAATAGGTTTCCAACCTAAGGTCAAAGCTTTTGCTCTGATACCAGCTGCGGTGACCCAGCATACCACTTCATGTTGTAGTATACTATAGTCATGGACATAACATTCACGGAGTACCATTCCGCAAATATTACATCCTCAGAGTGGTACAACAGAAACAAAACGGGTCCGCATCATACATTATCATTATTACAACCAGAAATTACATGACGACTTTGAGATCCTCCTAGGTCCATAGAGGTATCCCGATGACTCCGGGCTAAACTATAATAACTCGGAGAACAGATTAAAGAAGCAACTAAGATTTATACGAGATTTAATATAGATAGAGGATAGAGATCTATGCTACTGGACTAGATCACTATATATGCTACATCTACACTTCAGATACGTCGGTCTCCATTCCATAGATGTTTCGTAATTGTTCCCTTCGACGCTTCCAGATACTTCTGGTTCTTCATAGCGGAATTCTCCTTGGTCTTCAATTGGATATAGTATTTCCTCTTCCTGACTGTTAATGTCTTCAGAATCTAGCAAGGGTTAAGAAGATACATTGAGTACGAGCGCACTCAGCAAGTTCACTAAAAAAGGAGTGTTTGATGCACTATATCTATAGCCACACACCATAGGTCGTAGGCAATGCAGGTTTTTTTAAACATTTCTTCAAAGGTTGCTTTTATTCTGAAAAGCTATGTCCATCAGCCTTCACGGGTTCACCAGAACTTTCAGGGAGTTCCTTTCCTGCAACGTCCGCAGCTCCTTCCCGGAACAGGGAGTAACAAGTTATAGTGCTTACACTCTACAGAGGTGCGTTACTTTTCCCATGAGAAATCAAATCCTTGATGCACAACCGAGGCGAATCTTTCTTGTCCACACTTCCTTTAGTGTGAGACCCAGTAGATGATCCAAGCCAATCACTGTCCTTCTCCGCGACCCCGCATACACCGCAATTGTTGTATGCCCAAACTCAAGGTAGACCTTTCCTCATATAAAACGACTATACCTTAGTTGGATACACACAACAACCATTAACACTGATAATCTGTCTTTTGTAAGCCCAGATCCACGATAGACCTTTCCCCGTATAAAACGTCTATAACCACGATCTGCAACTCACAAATGCCCAGAACAGTGTCCAATGCATGCGAAAGGGAGCCGATCCAGCTGACTTCTCCGTCCCATTCCAAATCTCATGGTTAACGCGTAACATACGGCGCGAGAATCACTGGCGGCATTGGTTGTTAAGTCCTAGATGATACATTCATGTGCAGTGGTATTCCAACTGCCAGATTTAATAGATTAGTTGATCACCCTGGATCAGTAACCAATAGTTCACTTTAATTATGAAAATAGGGTTTTCGACCTTTTTGAAATGTAGGTGATGACACACAGTTTGTAAATACTTTACATAAAATAATCAAAGGACATGAGCAAGTGTGAACTTGCCTTGATATAGCAAAGTATTATAGTCGAATGTCTCGACTTGACCCTGGACCTCGGGTTCTACAAAAATATCATCATTGCCCGGTAAGGACAATGTTTAAGAAGCAATATGCTGTTATGCATAAGTAATGAGATGCATAATGCAAAATCCCAAGTAATTCTTCAATTATTACCAGTGAGATATATTTAGATGATTTATTTAAGATTTTCTTTAGTTTAAGTTTACTTCATAAGAAGGATAAACACATCAAATATGAAGAGTAAAGTACAATCATAATATAATTCTAAGGTTCCACGATATTATGTAATTATTACAAAGTTTATGTTTTAAGTTATCATGGCTTTAAAGAAATGGTATAGTGTTTCTTTTGAAGTGGCAAAAAGAATAACATTTGAAGAAAATATTATTTATGTTAAGTTACTCAACTTTGAAGATTAATAGGATTGAAGCTATGGTTTTGCAATAAGGTTTAAATGATTTTGAGTCATTATATATCTAGCTTGGGGTATCTCAGACCAAAGTAAACTAATAAAAATATAATTGGACTTGAGATATAGCATTTGTAGCATTATCAATTATTAGGGTTTTTCCTAAGCATAAAAAAATAAAATCTTATAATTATGGAACTTTGTTTTAAAGATGTAAATTTAGCATGTGTAATATTTATAGATCATATTTTGAGATTTTTCTTTATAAAAATAGAGGGATTTTATTATAAAAATAGGATACTCTATCTATCGATAAAAGACCACAGTAGAATCGTATGCATTCTGGCAAGAATTGAAATGCTTTCGAAATCATAGGATTATATCATGGTGGAGCTATGCTTGCCTTTGCCTGTTGATAATCGCTAAGCAGATCTTCGGAAGCCTTGTACTTGACTTGTTACCGTTGGTCAAGTATTGGTCTTCAATCTTTGACGTGTTGATCTCTGGCTTCGATCTCGATCTCGTTATCATATTCTACCAGGAAGAACCAAACACCGGAAAGAGAGGGAAACAATCAACACATGGCATAGATGCAATGCTCAAGCAAGTATGATGATATGGCAAGTTGATTTTATTGATGGAAACCCTAAAACATGCTCGACAATTTATTCAGGGTTTCGAGGGGTGCAAACCCTAACTCGAGGAAACTCTGGATGTATATGAGAGGGGTGCATTTGTTGTTCTAATTAATCTTGTCATGTAAGTTTCTTAACAATGCATGATTATAACTTAAATATATAGTTCTCATTTTTCTGAACATTTTGATATATTATACATATTTTTTTGACTTATAAATAATAAGATATTGATTTTACAAGTTTATATCAAATTCTGGAATTATTTAAAACCATTTAAATTGATTATTACACCAGGATGACATCAGCACATGCATCAGATACTTTTTACACCGTTGCAGAACCTATCCACAGTGGGTGACGTGTGGGGCCAAAGCCACATCAGCAGCCACACACGCAAAGTGGGGTCTGGGGCTGGTTTGACCGGGTTAGACCCACGCTCGGATGACGTCATGTTGATGACAGCACACATAAAAACGTTTTGTATACAAGCCTATCTAGCCTCACTGGCTGACCAGCGGGCCCGGGACACATCAGTGTGCCACCTCAGTAAGGAGGGGCCCGCCACGGTTTGACCTGGGTTGGACGCGCGGCGGAGGTCAAATGATGCCGGTGACCATACGGTGGCGGCGCTACGACGCACGCGAGGACGGGAGAGACGTGCCACGGTGGTCTTATCCACCCCTGGAACTCGACGGATGGCCGGGAGAAGGCGGCGGAGATCAACGGCGGTGCCGGCAACACCGAGTTGTCTGTCTGCTCGAGGAAGACGACGACCAGGGAGGGTCGAAGGGGTATGGGCCTTAGCTGGGCCGTGGCTGGTCCTGCTGCGGGTGTGCGAGCGGCAGACAGAGGGGAGAGGGGAGAGGTGGCTATCTAGGCTGCGGCCCAGGTAGTGCTCTGGCTGCATTTTTTTTACCAGAACCATTTTTCATTTTTCTAAAATCTGTTTTTCCTTGTATTTTGAATTCCAAATACTGTTTTAAACATTTCAAAATAATACTATAAGCTTTTATAAAATATATGAAACACATAGGGTCCCTCTATACTGTTTGGGATCCACACATGTTATACTTTTCAAATATTTCCAAAACCATTGGAAGAAGTTTGCAAGAGAGGAAGGTATTAGGGTTTTAGGGTTTTGTTCCATTCTTCAATGCATGCAAATTAAAATATGATGCTCATGAATGCACAAACAACGCTAATTATAATTTAACTAAAACTAGGGTGTTACATCTTATAATTATGGAACTTTCTTTTAAAGATGTAAATTTAGCATGTGTAATATTTATAGATCATACTTTGATATTTTTCTTAATAAAAATATATGGATTTTATTAAAATTTATTTAGTGAATTTCAAGTTTGATAAATATGATTATTTTTGAATTGTTAATATATTGCAAAGAATAACTTTGTAAATCCTTGACTTATAGTTAGTTAAGGATTTTAAAAGAATATTATAAAATTAATTGTTTACACCTAGATTTTATATTAAATTATAATTATGATTTAGACTACTTAGAGTCAAAGGATTATGTTTTAAATAATATCATTTCTAACTTAAAAAAGAGTTTTAAATAATTAACAAAGTAGCTATATTGTTTTAATACTTTAGATAATTGAAGTTATATGATTTAGGAACTTTAAAATGTTTCTATAATAATATACTTAGTATTTTTCTAGTAAATATACTTGCTTGAAATCTTAAAAATGAATTTTATTTATTTTTAGATATTATTTTTATTTTTATTATATTTTTATGAAATTTCTTAATTATTTAATGTCTTCAAATATTTGTGTCGTATTTTAATTGTAAAATTTTTAAGTTAATATTTTTATGAGATAAGAGATTTCTTTTTATTCCTAAAAATGATTTTTATTTATTTTTAGGATTTTTTCTAAATTTATTAAATTTCATGTGGATGTTTTAAGGGTGTTAATATTTATTTGCATTTTATTAAACTTAAATAAAGATGATTATGTTTTTATTAGGTGGATATTATTTTAATAAACACTTGGATGTATTAAATATATTTTTAAGATTTTTCTACATTTTTCTAGAACTTAAAATGTGTAGAGGGTATTTTAATAATTTCCACTTTTGTTTTTATTTATATTGGGCCTAGTTCTTGGGCCCATCTAGCCCAATCCACTTAGTCCACCAGGTTGGACTAAGCCACAGAGCCCAACCGACCGAGTGAGTCAACTCGATCCATTTGGCCCCTCTTCCCCTCGCACGCGAGCTCGCTTCTTTTCTTTTCCTTCTCTAGCGACACAGTGTCACCGCCGTCGAGGCGCAACCATGGCCGGCCCCGGCCTCCTTGGCTGTCGCCATCTGTCGCCCTCGACGCTCTCCCCTCTGCTACTCCTTCTTATCCAATTCGATCTGCGATACAAACCCTCTTTCGCTAGTTCCCGTTACACTCTGGTGACTAGGGTTTCAGCCTTCCTCTCCGGTGTGCTCCGGTGACTCCTGGTTGGTGACGGTGGCGAAGTGGTGATGCGGTTAAGGTGGTTGCTGATGAATAGTTTGCTGGCGCTGTCGCTTCTATGTGCATGTATCCACTGGTGATGCTCGGTGCGGGTTGAGTACTACGGTGCTCCTCGTGCTGTCGCGCCGTGGTCATAAAGTGATGGCCTAAACTGCTTCCTCTTCTCGACTTAAGCGAGGACCCCGGGGTGAGTCAACCCCTCTACTCTCACATTCTCAGAGTCTCTCTGTTCCTCCTAGAGATCAAGTCCTAATTTGTTCAAGTAGTGGCTCAATGATGTTCATGTTATGATCTTTATGGGGTTACTGATATTGGTATGGTAATTATTCATGGGCTAAAATAAATTATATACTGCAACCTGTTGTTTCCAGATTCATTGATGAAGGAGGACTATATGGAATATTGGAATTGCTAACTGCTAGTTGATTTTAGATTCCAAAGATTCCATTTGGCTTCAGTTACAGTAAATTTGGGTAACTAAGATGTTAATGGACATGCTCTGGTTCCTTTTGTTAGTGATAAAAACCTAGGAATGATTTAAAGTTGTGCTTGTGGTTTAAGATGGCCAATATTGAGATGGGTTCATTTGATAACTTTCTACCTAAATATCAGTTGTTGTTGTTGTAGATCTCCTGTCAATAAGACGGTGATGTTTTTAAATGGTTTCTGGCCCTATCAACAAGGGAAATGATGTTGGAATATTACTTCTGATCAAGCATAATCTTGTTGGATTGTGAAATGTCTTTCACTTGTCATTATAGAATGTCCAATGAAAAGATTCCTAGTAATATTTTTCTAGGAAGATGATTTAACTTAACTACTGGTGATTTCCAGATAGTAAATGATATATTTGGGATTTTGTATAAGATATACATGGCAATCTGAACCTATGGTTCAGAAATGATCATAGCCCCCCTATGGAGTAGATTTGTATTACTTTAAACTGATTCCTAGTTTAAGAACTAGGAAGATGATTTGAAATAGTTTCCTTGGCTTGCAAATGAGCTCATGATATGTTAAATTGGTGAGGCTTAAATAAAGTAAAGGGATTAACAGCTCTGTTGTACTAAGTTGCTATTGTGTGGCCTATATTTTGAGTGTGCACAATAGAATTCCTTAATAGCATGAGTTGTTGTTTAGTTTTAGCCAATGATGCCAAGTCTGAGGCTTTACTTGTGTTGCACATGATCACATATCATTGTTGCCTTGCAACTGATTTGGCTAATGTCTAACTATTGTCATTAAGGCAGTATCTTATGATTCCTAGATGTATATATCTAGGAAAATGATTATGTGGTGCTATACTCTTGTGTTGTGTGGATTCACTAGTGAGATGCCACTGTGATACCTCCATTAGGATGGAACATAATGGTTTCACCTACTGGATCGTTTTAATTTGTCATGTAGAGTGTGGCAAAAGGATACCATCTAGTTTGTATGATCTAGATGCACCACCCTACTATTTGATCTTGGTCCATGATGCACAAGGCTGAGACTCCAGTTTCTTAGAGAGATAAGAACAGATTCCACATGTGTTGCCAGATCCTAGGATGATCTTGTACTCCATTTGAGTACAGATCTGAGGATACAACCCCTATTCCAACAATCATGCCTATAATTGTTAAGAATGGATCTGCATGATTTCTGGATGCTAACCTGATGTGCAGAGTAAACAGATGGATGGCTCTGGAGATGTTTGTGGTGAGCTTGATGATCTGCTACTCCTGACTTGGTTGTGGATGTTGTGGTGATTATGTTATGTTGCTAGATCTAGTGCTTTTATTGCTCCTCCTTGCACTCCTGTCCTTCTACTCCTTGTTGATCATTTGGCCTACTCCTTAAGCTCCTGACCTCCTCCTGGTGTCCTTGGATGGCTCCCTCGAGCGACCAGGGTGCTAGTGATGTGGTTTGATCTATGTGTTATTGGGAAAATCTAATAAGAACAGGTGATGTTCTATGTGGTGCTCTAGAGCTAGTGGAGGAACTATGGGCTGGTGGTGTGTGTGGGATGGATATGCTAGCAGCCCTGCTACGGCGGGTGCTGTCTCTCCATTTGCTGCTCTCTTGTGGTGTTGACAACACACACAATTGCATGTGTTGTGTGAGCTGCTTGTATGCTTGCCTCATGTGTGTGGATCAGATCAAGTAAAAGGCTTGATATTTCCTTTGATCTTATCTCTTTGCCTTTTACCTTCCCTTGGTGAAACTTGCACAATCTCTGTCAATGATGTTGTGCTGAGACAAATTTGATAAGAACAGATTTACACTTGACTAGTTTTCTTCTCTAAAACTCAATGATGTGACAAGCAATGCATCACATTGCATTACTAAGAGTAATTCTAACCCGTCAAACTTCTTTATACTATATTTTGTTTACTTCATGCTTTTACAGGGACAAGATCAGGAAATGACAAGATGTGAAGATGAAGATTAGTTCTAGGATTTTCCTTTTATCCCATTTTTTGTAATTTCCTTTTCTGTCAAGAATTAGTGTAAAAACATTACATTAATTTATCTTATTATTGTAACTATTCTTATTATTCCTTTATTGTAAAAGAATAATGTAATATATATTCTTTTAATAAAGAATTATTCTATTTGTTTAATTATTGTAATTTATTTTCCATTTGCTTTATTCACTTATTTGTTTCATTGTAATATTCCTTTATTCTTTATTGTAAAAGAACAGTGTAATGTTGGATTTTAATAATCTTTATACTTTTATTTATAATACTTGTATTTGTATTATTGTGAATAATTGTTTATAAGTCAAATTTCTCCCCTCATAACTCCAGAAAACAATAGAGGTCATGTCAAAATTCATATCACTCCCCTTCTGATGACACTAAACCTAATTCGTCGGAGTGAGAACTCTGATCACTCTAGTCTTTTAGTTTGGCGAAAAATTTACCCGAATTTTTAGATGCATGCATACAGATGCACAAAATCCTAAATCTACCCATCGTTTAGTCCTAAATGCTGGGATGTTACAGCGGGAAAAGGGGAAACGGCGGGAAGTTAGTGCCCGCCGGTCCGTCGCGGGAGCCGAGACGATGACAGTTAATGTCCGGCAGTCGCCGCATGGTTCCGAGGATGACGACGACTCGGCTTCGGTCACTGACTCGGCGGGTCCACGCGCCATTTTTTCGCCGAGTTTGCTGCGTCCAGCGTTCCTAGGGCGTACCCGGGAACCTGGGTTAGTCCTGGATAGTCCGGACCAAAATTGGCCCAAATCCGGCCGAAAACAGGTTCCTGGGTACGCGACTGGGCCAATTTTTGGCGTACGTACCGAAATTCGGCGTCCGGATCGGCGTCCTGGGTAGCCGAGTGGAGATGCTCTAACTCCCACCATGGGTCCATCAGGAGGGGGCCAGCTGCAGCGAGACCTAGGACACGAAGAAAAGGTGAAAAAGGAAAACCCCACGGGTCCATCTCGTCCTCATCTAATGGACTCACCCCGTACTCGGCTGACGCCCTCACAGCACCCATCAGCGCCAGAAAAGGAGGAAACTTCTTTTACCCAAAAAACCATTTACACGGACACAACCAGGCGGGTCGTCATGCCACTTGGGACCACCTTCAGCGAAAGCAAAAAATAAACAGGCCGGCCGTTAAAGGAAAGCAGGGGCCGTCCACCATCCTCCCTCACTGTACCTGCATGCCCTTACAATACTTCGTCAGCGCCAGAAAAGGAGAAGACCTCTGTTAGTTACCCAAAGAACCAGCTACACCGACACAACCAGACGGGCCCTCATGCCATCAAGGACCACTGTCAGCGAAAGAAGAAAAGGAATAGGCTAGTCGTTCAAGGAAAGAAGGGACTGTCCACCAGCGAAAAACAAGGAGTGGAGATGAAAATAAGCGACGCAAAGAAGTAGACAACACCGTCTCTATAGCTGGTCTCGTGCGCGTGTGGCCCCTGTTTGTCATGCACTAACTGCAAACAAAGAAATGTGAGAAACGGCGAGACCACATCCAACGGCTGAGAACGAAAGAACCGAATGGAAATCACTGCTGAAAGTCAATCGGACGGCTAAATTTGCGCGCGTCGCGAGGGAGCAATGGTGAGGCGGGTTGGCAAGGACCGGTTATAGGTAGTAATGCCTCGCCTTGTCTGGTGCATGTATGTACCAGCTATTCTCTTTGAAAAATAGATTTGAGGTGATACTGTGTGTACCACCTGACTTCTAAAATACGGAGAAGTTGTTTGGTCGGTCGAGCATAAACAACAAATGTATTTCCGTATTAATTGTCATGTTGCATGAATAAATATGTTACCATTAGAAACATTTGAAGTGCTCGGTGACATGCATTATACAATGAATTGATTTTGATCATGTCGGAAGGCCATCTGAAGTGCTCGGTGGCATTCCGTATATTCGAGACACCACTACTATGTTGGCTATTAGCAATGACGTGTTTTTTCTAGGCCACGCCACTGGAAAAATGACTGTATAAGCCTTTTCCTACTAGTGATGTGACCAGGTCACGGGGATGGAATATTACGAAATGAATAAAACTGCATTTGTTGGTAACAAGATTGAACTAGGTATATAATACCGATGATCAGATCTCAAACAAATCAAGTATCAAAGTAACAAAGGGATTTGGACTAGGCGTTTGTGGTTCAAACGACAACATACATCATGGAATGCACAGGGTCATTATGGGCATCCCGATCCCACTATTGATCATTTGATCCAAGAAAGGTCTCGATCATGTCTGTGATGTTCCTGAACCATAGGGATAACACACTTAAGGGCTGAACAGAATCAACGAACCATGAAAGAGAGAGAATAACGGAATCATTCCAAAGAGAATTCCCTAGAATAGTTCTGGAGAGGATCCGAAGTTGTGTGGAAGTGGAAAGAAGCCGAAATGTGTTTCGGGTTAATAGAGATTTTATAATATGCATGTATATATAAATTATGAATTAATATATTAAATAAATATTTAAAATTAATATTAAAAGGGGCAACTTCCTCTTTTGAGCCAAATCCCCGGAGGGAAGGGCCTAGAGGGAAGACACCCCGAAAGGGCAGCCATAGCCGCAGATCTGCTGGGTCTCGTCGGCCAGCTAGCCCACACGAGCGGGCAGGAGCTGGCGAGCACGCGCCAGGGGGCGCAGGTGGGTCGCCAGGCAACCTTGCTAGTTGTAGTTGCGCCTGCGCCGCTAGACTGACACGGAACCCACCCGGCTGCCGCATCTAGCCCAGCCAGCTGCCTCCTCTGCCTCCTCTGATTTTTCCTTTTTCCTTTAGTCCCACCCCGTTACTTGGGGAGAAGGGAGTCTGCCCTTTTCCCCTATATAAAGAGGGGCATGGGGTGGGAATAAACACACCAATAATTGAGATTTTCTCTGAGGCATTTTTCTTGGAGAATTTTCCCTCTTTCTCTCTTGCAACTACAGCCCCGAGTTAGGGTTGTGAGCACAAAGGGATGACTTCGCCGCAGCACGGCAAAATGCTGTGGGGATTTCAGTCAGAGATCTAATTCCGCACCCTCGACAGGGATCAGGGAACTAGGAGTCATTATCGTACATTGCATGTGTGCGTAACCTCGACGGTGCTGCCACTAGTGGCATCGGGTTATCGTACAAGGACCATGGGTGACTTACGAGGAACTTCGCGACCTTGAGGTCGGCTACGGTATCGACTACATCACCAATGTTCTCCATGGAACATAACGCTTTTGGTCTACAAGGGTATGTCACCGAAATCTTCTTTGTTACATCTTTACTCCTAGATAGATCCTGGCTAGGTGTGTTCCACCGTAGGAATTCTTTGTTTTCTGCTGCAGAACCCCTTAAGGGCCCAGGTCCACGTATCATCCGTGTCAGCTCAAATTCAATGAAAATCATGGTTAAGTACTAAATCGAGTCCAATTAACGAGTTCATGCTAAATTTGTGCAAATTTTGAGTACAAAGACTAAATCAAGTCATCCGGACAAGTACATGGTGAAAGAGCATGTGGGACCGTATGTGTGGTTTTGGTAATTAATGACAATCTCTATGGACTACTGCGTGTATTGAGTTGCACTTGTAGGAATTGTACATTGGTATCGCTTGGAGCATGTGTTGGCATCAAGGTAGAAGAAATAGAGAAGAAGTGTTGTGCAAGCTCAAAATGCGCCATCTCTAGAAAATCTCATGTTTGATGCTTGCCATCCTCAGTGATCATGGATCGATGAAGACAAGGTCAAAGAAGAGGTTTCTAAAAGGACAAATAGCCCTTATCTAGTGTTTTGGTTAACTATGACATCGGAGCTAGAGAGCAGACTAATGTTTCTACTAGCTTCTCTACAGGTGAGAGTCCGCAGTTTGTTGATGAAAGGTGATGTGTGACCCCCATTCGTTTCTATATGAGGAGCCTGTGGTGTTATTTATTATTCTCTCTTATTTACTCTTGAGTCAAATAGGAAACACCGCACTATTAAGAGGGGTGATCTCGATGCGCTCTTTGGGGTTGTTCCACACCAAATATACTTCTCTTTATCCACCACCACACACCCTTTCAAAGAAAGAGAGAAAATAGCCCTGGAAAATGAGTCCAAAGGGGCTACTGCGAAATCGGCAAAAGCGCTAACGGTGCCGGTGTTGTCGCCAGAATTTCCGGTCGGAAATTCTCGGTGTACACCGATATGGCTTACTGCATGGCCTTTCGGTTGTTCGCCGAGAATTTTGGTCGCCGCCGAAAATTTCGGCGTGTGGTCCGGTCCACCGGAGCTGTCGCCGGAAATTCCGGCGAGCAACTCGGTCTGACCAGACTTATTGCCGGTTTTGTCGCAGGAACCCCCAAATGGCTCTTTTTCCCCCATACTATATATACCCCTTTCTTATCCACTATGAGGTTAGGCATCTGATCAAACATTTCATTTCTTGAAGATCTCTCTCTCTCCCCCATTGTTGAAACACAAAAGCTTGAGGATCTCCCATTCTACCCAACCAAATCCAAATCCCTTTGGTAGAAAGGAAGAGGAGGTCCCGATCTACATTTCCACCAAGCCAAAGTTCATTCCCCCTTGAGTTCATTGAGTTATCTTGTTACTCTTGGGTTTGTGGGAAACCCTAGGCGGTTAGGGTCGCCCGGAGGCATTCGGCTTGTGATTTGCTCCATGGAAAGTTTGTGAGGGTTTGGAGACTACCTTAAAGTCTACCACGAGTAAGTGAGCTATTCTTTCGTGGGATAGGCTCGGAGAAGAAGGTGAGCCTTTGTGGCGCGTGAGGAATCCTTCGTGGAACCTCACACCTCTCCAACGTGACGTAGCCTCCTTCCCAAAGGTGGTAAACACGGGAATACATCTTCGTCTCCGTCGGTTATTCCTTAACCGATCTCTTACTTGTGTTGTTTACCTTGTGATAGCCTTCGAGCTTGAAGTATCTTGTTCATCATCTAGGTTGCCTCACCTAGTTTGCATTTATCTGCAAATCCTAAAACTTGCAAAAGATTATAAAGAATTTTGTAGAAACCTATTCACACCCTCTAGGTTAACCATCTTACACTTTCAATTGGTATCAGAGCCAAGGGATCTTTTAAGGACTTTACCGCCTAAGAGAAAAGATGGTTTTCTCCGATGATGAGGAGGATAAGACTTATTCGGTCAAGGAGCTTTGCGAAATCTTAGCCAAGGGTGCCCTTGAAAAGTCCAAGGCGGATTCCGATCTCCTTGTTCAAATGAGTTACCTAGAAGGACAACTTAAGGCTATTGGCGATGGGGCTTTTCTTGGTAACCCATTGGTAGTACCTCAAGGGAGACCAATGGACACCGGAAAGGATAAGGATGCTAAGTCCGCTCATGAGAGCGGATCGTCAAAAACGTCCATGCCCCCTAATCAATTTCCTTATGTTTATCCTAAGCAAAAGAAGATCATGCCTCATATTAATGGTTCGGGTCTTGTACCTCATTATGATGGAACTCATTTCTATCATTGGAAAGCTTCCATGGAATCTCATCTTCACAGCTGCAGCGTTGAGCTTTGGTAGATTGTGTGCACCGATTTCCACCCTCATGATCCCAACAACCTCACTCCGGGAGAGTACTACGACCGTCAACTAAATGCAACGGCTTGTGACAAGATAAGGAGTGCCATTCACCGCACTCTCCATGATCAAGTCAGCGACATCCCCACCGCAAAGGATCTTTGGGATAGGATTGTCATTCTCCAAGAGGGAATGTCTCTTATCCAAAAATCCAAGTATGAAGCTGCCAAGTCAGAGATGAACATGTTCATGAATCATGGTGGTGAGACTATCGCTGAAGCATACAAGAGACTTGTTGCCCTCCGCGTGAATATTGGTGGCCTAGGGTGTGAGAAGTATGATGATGGATTCAATTTGAATGATGAGCTTATCAAGTCCAAGATTGTCTCCATGATCGCGATCACCGATAAGAAGCTTGCTTTGAACTTGCAACTCCTTGATAGAGCTAATCAATTCACTCCTGATGATCTAGTCTCTTACCTCGTTGCCACGGATAACTGTTGGAGATATGCCCAAGAGGCAATAATAAAGTGGTTATTATCATATCTTCATACTTATGATAAATGTTTACATACCATGCTATAATTGTATTAACCGGAAACATTAATACTTGTGTGATTTGTAAACATAAAAGAGTCCCTAGTAAAGCCTCTTGTTAAACTAGCTTGTTGGTTAATATATGATCATGGTTTCCTGATCATGAACATAGAGATGTTATTAACAACAGGGTCATATCATTAGGAGAATGATGTGATGGACATACTCCTATAGTTAAGCGTAGCATAAAGATCAAGTCATTTAATATAGTTCATTTGCTATAAGCTTTCTAATACATAGTAACCTAATTCCTTCGACCATAAGATCGTGCATATCACCTTTACCAGAAGGATGCTTTGATGACATCAAACACCACACCGTAACAGGTTGGCTATAAAGGTGGCATTGAGTGTTCGGAAAGTATTGGTTGAGACACATGGATCAAGAGTGGGATTTGTCCATCCATATGACGGATAGATATACTCTGGGCCCTCTCGGTGGAATGTCATCCAATTTAGCTTGCAAGCATGTGACTGGCTCACAAGGGATCACATACCACGGGAACAAGAAAAGAGTACTTATCAGTAACGAGGTTGAACTAGGTATGCAGAGATACCGACGATCATAACCTCGGATAAGTAAAATATCGTGAGACAAAGGGAAATTGGTATCGTATGTAAGTGGTTCATTCGATCGCAAAGTAATCGTAGAAATATGTGGGAGCCATATGAATTTCCAGATTCCTCTATTGGTTATTGATCGGAGAAGTGTCTCGATCATGTCCGCATAATTCACGAACCGTAGGGAGACACACTTAAGGATTCGATGTTGTTTTGAGTAGTTATGGAATGATGAGAAAGAGACCGAATGTTGTTCGGAGTCCCGGATGGGATCGGGATATCACGAGGAGATCCGGAATGGTCCGGAGAATAAGATTCATATAAGGAAAGTCTCGTTTCGGAGTTGGGGAATGGTTCCGGTGTTTTCATCGGGAATGTTCTAGAAGGTTCCGGAATGTCCGGCACTCCGGAGGGGAAGGGATCATGAATGTGTTGTATCAAGTTGGTATGATTGCATCATGTACTAAGTGTCATCGCTGAACCAAATAAAGGATTAATTCAAATCCTAGTTGAAAAGTCAAACAGCTAGTTTGAAAAGTCAAACGGCTAAATTTGGAAAGAGGAAAAGAGGAGGAGTGGGAAACCGACTTTGGGGAGGAGTTCCTCCTCCCACCGCCGGCCCACCTTGGGTCCGAGTTGGGGAGGGACTCCCCTCCCCAGGCGCGCCTCCCTCCACCTATAAGAGGAGGGGCAGGGCTCCCCTCCTAGACACAAGTTGCCTCCCTCTAAACCTAAACCCTAGCCACAGCCTAGGGATTTCTCCCAAGCCGCCGAGTTAGAGCTTCTAATTGCCCAAGCCACTGGTTTAGCCCCTTCTAATTGGTGTGTCTAAACCCTAGATCACCAAGGCTCTCTCATAGTCCACCATACTCGCTCCGGCTTAAGGCGAAGCCCTGCGAGATCTCCCCTCTACTTCTGGTACCACGCCGTCGTGCTGCCGGAATCGCGAGGAGAGTGCTACAACCTCCGCTGCCTGCTGGAACAAGGGAGAGGAAGGTCTTCATCGAGTACCGAACGTGTGACCGACTGTGGAAGCGCTGCCGAAACGCAGCGCCGGAAGGATCGTCTACGCGATCTTGAGATCGGCAAGTGTACGACTACATCAGCCACGAGAATCTGCTCTCGTTAACCGCTTTGGAATCTTCGAGGGTGAGTTCCTCTATCGACTCGTTGCTACAATCTAGTAGATAGATCTTGGCTTGATCATAGATTAGATCTTGATTGTGTGTTCATGCTGTAGAAATTTTTTGTTTTCCATGCTACGAACCCCTACAGTGGTATTAGAGCCGTGTCTATATGTAGATCTGTTGCACGAGTAGAACACAATGGTCATTGTGGGCGTTGATGCTTTTGTTGTCGATTGCTTCTTGTGTACTTTGCATCTTACGGGATGGTGGGATGAAGCGGCCCGGGCTAACCTTACATGACATCGTTCATGAGACTTGCTCCACGCTTGACATGCAACTTGTATTGCATAAGTGGCTTTGCGGGTGCCTGTTTATCCCAACATAGTTAAGATTCAATTTACAACGGGTGATTGACAATACTAGTATCAATGTTGTGGTTCTTGTTCGTAAGTTAGAACGACAATTATTGAAAGCCCCAAACCACGTAAAACATGCAAAGAAAATTAGAGGCGTCTAACTTTGTTTTGCAGGGGTGTGCTGTGATGTGATATGGCCATGATTGTGATTATATATGATGTATGCAATGTTCCTTATTGTAAGTTGGCAACCGGCAGGAGCCATATGGTTGTTTTTAAATTCTGTTAAGACCCGCTTGTCTGTTCAAAGTAGTTGTAATAGTTGAAGCTGGTGGACGACAACCATGGAGCAGCGTCATTGACCTTGATGCAATGCCGGTGATGATGGAGATCATGTTTGTTCTTGAAGATGGAGATCGGAAGCACAAGAAGAAAGGCCATATCATATCACATATTATGAATTGCATGTGATGTTAATCCTTTTATGCATCTTGTATTGCTTAGTTAACGACGGTAGCATTATAAGATGATCCCTCAAGCACACAATTTCAAGTTTTAAAGTGTTCATCCTTAGTAAGCACCGTTGCTAAAGCTCGTTGTTTCGAAGCACCACGTGATGATCGGGTGTGTTAGATTCTGCGAGTGTATACAACGTGAGCAAGCCAGATTTGCTCATGTGGAAGCTAAGGTTGATCTTGACGAGCCTAGCATGTACAAACATGGTCTCGGAACACGGATCACCGAAAGGTAAAGCATGAGTCATATAGTAGATATGATGAACATGTTGATTGTTCGCCATTGAAGCTACATCAACTCTCGTGATGATCGGTTTTGATGTGGTGGATTTGGTTCGTGTGATCACTAAAACAATGTGAGGGATATTGTTTTGAGTGGGAGTTCAACGGCAATATAATTAAAAGTTGAACACTATTTATCATAAATTAAATCAAAGTGAATTTGCATAGTTGTTGTAGTCATTGGCATCCGTTTACCACCTTGCGCTTAGTTTTAATTGAGATGATAGAACTATAGAATTCTGGTTAGTTACTTTACGAACTGGTATCGTATTGTTTTGAAGTGTTAATCTAAAGTTTAAAAGTCCTATTGCAAACTTTCAGTAAGTTCCGGTTACTCCATGAAGTTTAATAATTAGTATTAAATCAAGAGTGACAATTCCAAGTGTTAGTGTATGAGTATCATGTTTGTCTCCATGATTCTTGATATTCAAAGGATTGTCATAATATCAAGGTTATCTAGGATCTGAAAGAGTTGTTTCAGAAACCATGATGTGTGGAAGATATTGTGATTTCTGAAACAAAGTTTTGGTTGCAACATGATAGAGTATAATATGGCAAAAGTCATGTTCTCGTATTTGATGAGAATTTGCAAAAGGTTGAAGACACTAGTTGTCCTAATCCTCCAAAATGTTTTGGAGAGCAACATTATACTCGCAGTTCACCGTTATAAGCTAAAAGTAGCTTGATCATGGATAATTCCATGATAAGGGTGAATATTTGATGTAGGTAAAGTGTTACTACACCAATAGATTACTAAAGAAAGGAATTTGAAAGAACACCAAACATTTGATGATGGTGATCTACTTCAAAGTGCAAGTCCAAAGACATTGGTATTTAATTATACACGCTTTGGACTATGTGTCATATGTATGACTCCACTGTTGATGTTGATAGATTCTTTCAAACAGAAAATAAATACTGAAAGAGAATCTCATAAATATATGGCAGAAAAGAAAAGACTAGAATTGTTCAGTTTAAGTATATAGATGATATACATGTTATGGCTATATTCTTTGCTTATTAAACAATGTGGTTCTTAAGTATTTGATACTGAATTTGTTGGTGTGAATCGTCATACGAAACAACACAATTCATGAACTACAATGGCCTAAGCAACTAGCAAAAGAATATGTGATGATGTTCATCGAGAACAAATAAAGGGTTATTGTGTTGCTCGTTAAACATCAAAGCTTGCCTTCAAGATTTGTTTTATCAGGTATTATGTGAACAAAAGGGTTGTTCAAATAATTTCCGTAATCCATAAAAGATGGATGATTCACAAATCTCGTTGGAGAAATCACATCCATAAAACTAGTGCTAAAAATGTCGAAAGACAAATTGATTGAAAGATCACTAAGGAAGTGACATCGCCGTTTAAATTATATTGGAAAGAAAACATGAAGAAACTCCATGAGGATGGAATTTTGGAGTCTTTTGATTTTGATCAAATGACGCTTGTGAAACTTTCCTAGAGATAATTAAAACTTCGTTCATAGGCCAAAAGGGAACGAATGACTAGCTTATTGAAACTTGTACATATTGTTGTACAAAGTCCATTATGTGTAGTCAACAGCGATGAATTTCAACTTCATATGCTTTCTCTGAAAATTTGAGTGAATATATGAATATTTACTTAATAAGGATGAAGTATGAAACATTTGAAAAAGTTCAAAGTCTTTCAAGATGAAGTGCAAAATCATTGTAATAAGAATATAAATAGTTTATGATAAAGATCATAAAGGAAGATATTTAAGTTACAAGTTTAGCATAATACCTAAGATTTAAGGAATCGTTCGGTGGATTTGCATTTCTGGAAACACCATAAGAGTATGGAGCGTTCGAGATATGTAATTAAACCTTGTTTGACATGGTGAGATCGAAGGTGTAATACACAAAACTGCCATTATATTTTAAAAATTAAAAGCTTTAGAGACTACCGTTTTCCACTGAAAAGAGCTCCATCAAAATCCGCTGAAATGACACCATATAAAGTTATGGTTTGGGATAAAACCCAAGTAGTCCTTTCTTAAACATTGGTATGCTATGCATAAGAAAGATGATTGCAACCAAAGTCGGATGAAACTGTCTTTGTATTACTGTTAAGTATTCCTCCATAAACACCAGAGACAAAAGTATTTGTCGCTTAGAACGTCAAGTTTCTTTGAGAAGGAATTTTTCGTGAAAAGATAAGTGGGAGGACAATAGAACTTTGATAAGGTTAAAGGAACCTTAGCTATATGTGCAAAGTTGCGCAGCACCGAAAAGTGTTCCGGAGGCAGCAACAATGCTCATGGCTCACGTGCCTCAAAGGTTGCGGTCACGGAGGTCTAAGTTTCTATTGAACCAAGTAGGTCGAGTAAACAATCAAATACCAAGATTTGAGGGTTGAATCATTATTTGAGAATAATGAACGGACTACATGCAAAGAAGTGATGATGGGCCCTGACTCCGTCAAATGGCTTGAAGCCATAAAATTCGTGATAGTTCCATACACGAGAAATCAAGTTTTGAACTTGAAGGACCCTCGAGAAAGGTGTAAGACCTTACAGTTGTGTTTGGATCTATAAAGAAGTAGACATGGATGTTTCACATCTATGAAATAGTCGACATGTTGGGAAAGAGTTCACAAAATGTTCAAAGGTTGACTATGACAAGATTTTGATCTTTCATAGCGATATTTAGTCTAGTCGGATTAATGTAGCAACAACTACATATAATTTTGTTATGTGGTAGTTGAATAAACAAAACAAGTTCTTCTAATAGAAGGGTTACCTAGGACGTGTGCATGACACGGTCCAAAGGGTTTTGTTAATTCAAAGGATGCTAAATGCATATGCGAACTTCAATGGTTGAAGTAAGCATAGCGGAGTTGGAATCTTCACTGTGATGAAACTGTTAAAAGAGTTTAATTTCATCGGAGACAATGAAGATGCTTGCATTTGCAAGAAATTAAGTGGGAGCGCTAAGACATATTTCTAATACATTATGTGGAGGACATATTGTTGATTAGAAATGATGTATATTTTATTAACACATATTAAGAATTTCATCCTGATGAAAGACTTAGGCAAAACCCAAATATTTGGCATCAATAAACGCTAATATGGTTGTGCCGAAAGTACATAGATGATGTATTGAATAAGTTCAATATAGAAACTACAAGAAAGATTCTTGTCACACAGAAAGGATTGAATGAGTTCAATATTGATAATATATTCAAGTGTATTGACACTTGGTAAGTGAAACAAAGATTCAAGTATAGATTGATACTTGATGTATGAAATCACAAAGAGTATTTATATCAATCATACTGTGATATGTACAAATCCAGATATGTCCTATGCTCTAAATGTTATGAGCATATACCAGAATGATTCATAAGATGATCATTGGACGATAGTTCTTTTGGAAGAACTAAGAGTATATTATTTGTAGAAGTGACAAATAGATGGTTAGTTCATTGTAAAAGTACTACATTGATACTAGGTTTTGTCACAGAGTACAAATTAAGTTTATCTCAATCTAAACTAAGGGTGGCACGATATAATGGAAAGTAAGTTCCATAATAGATTTGGATGAGTTCCAAAGTTAAGACATTGTGACAGATACTACAACAAAAGGCTAAGTATATGACTGCTATAATAGCAGCTAAAGAGGGCATTTGTGTCAAGTAGTTTGTTGTCAAACTAGGTGTAGTTCACAGCGGGATAATACTATGAAGATATATTGTACGACAATATTATCAACATGTTTTAACCCCAAAGAACTAAAGGTCTCACTGAAGGACCAAAATTATACAAAGCCATCTCATTAGAGAATGAGTGATGCGTAGAGACGCAAAGACATGCAATTACACACGAACCTAGAAGTGTCAGATCCGGAGATCCGTTGACCACTAGCAATCGTGTACATACAACACCAGAAAGCCATAGGTGTTGAATACACAAAGGTTTGAAACTAGATTATTGACTCTAGTGCAAGTGGGAGACTGTTGGAGATATGCCCAAGAGGCAATAATAAAGTGGTTATTATCATATCTTCATACTTATGATAAATGTTTACATACCATGCTATAATTGTATTAACCGGAAACATTAATACTTGTGTGATTTGTAAACATAAAAGAGTCCCTAGTAAAGCCTCTTGTTAAACTAGCTTGTTGGTTAATATATGATCATGGTTTCCTGATCATGAACATAGAGATGTTATTAACAACAGGTTCATATCATTAGGAGAATGATGTGATGGACATACTCCTATAGTTAAGCGTAGCATAAAGATCAAGTCATTTAATATAGTTCATTTGCTATAAGCTTTCTGATACATAGTAACCTAATTCCTTCGACCATGAGATCATGCATATCACCTTTACCGGAAGGATGCTTTGATGACATCAAACACCACACCGTAATAGGGTGGCTATAAAGGTGGCATTGAGTGTTCAGAAAGTATTGGTTGAGACACATGGATCAAGAGTGGGATTTGTCCATCCATATGACGGATAGATATACTCTGGGCCCTCTCGGTGGAATGTCATCCAATTAGCTTACAAGCATGTGACTGGCTCACAAGGGATCACATACCACAGGAACGAGAAAAGAGTACTTATCAGTGACGAGGTTGAACTAGGTATGCAGAGATACCGACGATCATAACCTCGGATAAGTAAAATATCGTGAGACAAAGGGAAATTGGTATCGTATGTAAGTGGTTCATTCGATCGCAAAGTAATCGTAGAAATATGTGGGAGCCATATGAATTTCCAGATTCCTCTAGTGGTTATTGATCGGAGAAGTGTCTCGATCATGTCCGCATAATTCACGAACCGTAGGGAGACACACTTAAGGATTCGATGTTGTTTTGAGTAGTTATGGAATGATGAGGAAGAGACCGAATGTTGTTCGGAGTCCCGGATGGGATCCGGGATATCACGAGGAGATCCGGAATGGTCCGGAGAATAAGATTCATATAAGGAAAGTCCCGTTTCGGAGTTGGGGAATGGTTCCGGTGTTTTCATCGGGAATGTTCTAGAAGGTTCCGGAATGTCCGGCACTCCGGAGGGGAAGGGTACATGAATGTGTTGTATCAAGTTGGTATGATTGCATCATGTACTAAGTGTCATCGCTGAACCAAATAAAGGATTAATTCAAATCCTAGTTTGAAAAGTCAAACAGCTAGTTTGAAAAGTCAAACGACTAAATTTGGAAAGAGGAAAAGAGGAGGAGTGGGAAACCGAATTTGGGGAGGAGTTCCTCCTCCCACCGCCGGCCCACCTTGGGTCCGAGTTGGGGAGGGACTCCCCTCCCCAGGCGCGCCTCCCTCCACCTATAAGAGGAGGGACAGGGCTCCCCTCCTAGACACAAGTTGCCTCCCTCTAAACCTAAACCCTAGCCATAGCCTAGGGATTTCTCCCAAGCCGCCGAGTTAGAGCTTCTAATTGCCCTAGCCGCTGGTTTAGCCCCTTCTAATTGGTGTGTCTAAACCCTAGATCACCAAGGCTCTCTCATAATCCACCATACTCGCTCCGGCTTAAGGCGAAGCCCTGCGAGATCTCCCCTCTACTTCTGGTACCACGCCGTCGTGCTGCCGGAATCGCGAGGAGAGTGCTAAAACCTCCGCTGCCTGCTGGAACAAGGGAGAGGAAGGTCTTCATCGAGTACCGAACGTGTGACCGACTGCGGAAGCGCTACCGGAACGCAGCGCCGGAAGGATCGTCTACGCGATCTTGAGATCGGCAAGTGTACGACTACATCAGCCACAAGAATCTGCTCTCGTTAACCGCTTTGGAATCTTCGAGGGTGAGTTCCTCTATCGACTCGTTGCTACAATCTAGTAGATAGATCTTGGCTTGATCATAGATTAGATCTTTATTGTGTGTTCATGCGGTAGAATTTTTTTGTTTTCCATGCTACGAACCCCTACAATAACTTGGCGGATGAAGGGCAAAAGATCAAGGAGATCAATCGTGCTATTGGGTCTTACCACTCTCTAGCACTAAAGGCCAAGCATGTGCAAGAAGATGTTGCTAGTGATGAAGAAAGCGATGTTGATTGAGTTGATGATATGCTCTCTCAACTTGATCTCTTCACCAAGAACATGAAGTTCCGAAGAAGGAGAAGTTCAATGGGATCAAGTGAGAATAAAAGGACATGCTACAATTGTGATGAGGCGAGCCATTTTGCCGATAAATGCCCATATGAGAAGAGGCTTGACAGGCCCAAGTATGAAGAAGGTGCCAAACCAAGATTGAAGCCCAACCCCATCAACGAATGATGCAAGAGGAACAATAGGCGTGATGGAAAGGGCTTCCTAGTGTTGGAGATATGCCCTAGAGGCAATAATAAATGTAGTTATTATTATATCTTTGTGTTTATGATAAATGTTTACATTCATGCTATAATAGTATTAACAAGGAAACATTAATACTTGTGTGATTTGTAAACTAAAATAGAGTCCCTAGTAAAGCCTCTTTATAATACTAGCTTGTTGGTTAATAAATGATTGTGGTTTCCCTATCATGAACATTGAGATGTTATTAACAACAAGATCATATCGTTAGGAGAATGATATGGTGGACATACTCTTATAGATAAGCGTAGCATAAAGATCAAGTCATTTTAATAGTTCAATTGCTATATGCTTTCTGATACATAGTAACCTAATTCCTTTGACCATGAGATCATGTATATCGCCTTCACCGGAAGGATGCTTTGATGACATCAAACACCACACCGTAACTGGGTGGCTATAAAGGTGGCATTGAGTGTTCGGAAAGTATTGGTTGAGACACATGGATCAAGAGTGGGATTTGTCCATCCATATGACAGATAGATATACTCTGGGCCCTCTCAGTGAAATGTCATCCAATTAGCTTGCAAGCATGTGACTAGCTCACAAGGGATCACATATCACGGGAACGAGAAAAGAGTACTTATTGGTAACGAGGCTGAACTAGGTATGCAGAGATACCGACGATCATAACCTCGGATAAGTAAACTATTGTGAGACAAAGGGAAATTGGTATCGTATGTAAGTGGTTCATTCGATCGCAAAGTAATCGTAGAAATATGTGGGAGCCATATGAATTTCCATATTCCTCTATTGGTTATTGTTTGGAGAAGTGTCTCGATCATGTCCGCATAATTCACGAACCGTAGGGAGACACACTTAAGGATTCGACGTTGTTTGAGTAGTTATGGAATGATGAGTAAGAGACCGAATGTTGTTCGGAGTCTCAGATGGGATCCGGGATATCACGAGGAGATCCGAAATGGTCCGGAGAATAAGATTCATATAAGGAAAGTCCTGTTTCGGAGTTGGAGAATGGTTCCGGTGTTTTCATCAGGAATGTTCTAGAAGGTTCCGAAATGTCCGGCACTCCGAAGGGGAAGGGTACATGAATGTGTCATACCAAGTTGGAATGATTGCATCATGTACTAGGTGTCATCGCTGAACAAAATAAAGGGTTTAATCAAATCCTAGTTTGAAAAGTCAAACGCCAATTTGAAAAGTCAAACGGCTATTTTGGGAGTGGAGGGGAAGGTGGAAACCGAGTAGGGGAGGAGTTCCTTCCCTCCACCGCCGGCCCCCTTGGGAAACCGAGTTGGGGAGGGACTCCCCTTCCCTGGCGCGCCCCCTCCACCTATAAAGGGAGGGGCAGGGCTGCCCCTCCTAGTACACAAGTTCCCCACCCGCAAACCCTAGCCCCGGCGCCGCCACCTCCTGCTGCCGCCGCCTAGGGCAAGCCGCCGCCGCCTAGCTAACCCTAGCCGCCGGCCAAGCCTCCTCCTTGGTGTGTCTAAACCCTAGATCGCCGAGGAGCTCTCTCATAGTCCACCATACTCGCTCCGGCTTAAGGCGAAGCCCTGCGAGATCTCCCCTCTACTTCCGGTACCACGCCGTTGTGCTGCCGGAATCGCGAGGAGAGTGCTACAACCTCCGCTGCCTGCTGGAACAAGGGAGAGGAAGGTCTTCTTCGAGTACCGAACGTGTGACCGACTGCGGGAGCGCTGCCGGAACACAGCGCCGGAAGGATCGTCTACGCGATCTTGAGATCGGGAAGAGTACGACTACATCACCCACGAGAATCCGCTCTCGTTAAACACTTTGGAATCTTCGAGGGTGAGTTATTCCATCGACTCGTTGCTACAATCTAGTAGATAGATCTTGGCTTGTTTGTTTGTATGCGGTAGAAATTTTTTGTTTTCCATGCTACGAAACCCTACACCTAGGTCAAGAATACATATCCGACAAGGAGGAAGATGATGAAGAGAAGGTTGTTGGAGTGGCCGGTTTGGCCTTTGCCAAACCCGGGTCTCTCTTCACCTATGACTACACCAAGGACTACACCGACGACTCTTCTACTCCCAAGGTCACCGCCACTTGCCTTATGGCAAGGAGCTCAAAGGACGAGTCCGGCGTGCAGTGTGGGGATACAGAGAAAGTGGTAGGTGTGACCGGTTTGGCATATGTCGAACCCGGTTCACCTCTCACCTACGACTACGCCAAGAACTACATCCAGAGTTCTCCTATTCCCAAGATCATCGGCTCTTGTCTTATGGCAAGAAGCTCCAAAGTAATTGTCTCTCCTCCATCCCTATCTAGCGTCTTGTATGATCTTGAGAGTAACCATGATAATGATAGTGATAATGATGAATTTGGTAAAGAATATATTCAAGAAATGTATGCTATCATGAAGTCTCTTCCTCCCATTGCTAGTTCTAGAGTCAAGCAATTAATGGAACTTGTTAGCTCACGTGATGAGGCCATTGATAGCTTGGAATCTCATATTGATGATGAGAAACAAAGATTCAATCTTCTTGAGCAAGAGCTTTGTGAGCAAAATAATACCAATTCTTTTCTTAAACTACAAATTGAGATTTTTGAAATTGATAAAGCAAAAGACATGGACACTATTGATAGGTAACTCTTTGTCCCAAGAGCTTGATGCCTCAAAGAAGGAGCTTGAAGTTGCTCATGCTTCTATTACCAAGAACCTTTAGCACCTTGAAAAGTCTAGTTTGCTTGTCAAGCGTGAGCTCATAAAACTTGGAGAGAACCATGACCAACTTCGGGTGTCCTATGAGAAGGCTCTTGGTACATTGAAGGATCCAATTATTGTTGAAAATGATTCTTATACCTCTAACTCTACCTTTGATCAAACTCTCCTCATTGAGGAAAATAATAAGTTGAAAGAGCAACTTGAGAAAGAGCGTCGTGCACCTACCTCCAAAGGAAAGATCCTAGATGAGATTTTATCCCGTCAAAAGACAAAAATTTCCAAGGAAGGTGTCGGTTTTGATCCAAAGAACAACACGAGCAATGCCATTCCACCAAAGAAGATAATCTTTGTAAAAGAAGGTGACAAGGTGGTTGACAAAGGCAAAAGGAATGTTGTGAATGGGGGAGCCATAAGGGTCAATCCCAATCATAAGTATGCGGGAAAGTCTAATCCTTCCTATGTGCTATGTAAGGGCACTCAAGGAGATGTATATGCCAAATATGTTGGCCCTCAAAATGGTTATGCTTATAGGTGGTACTCAATTTGGGTACCTAAGGATCTTGTTGCTAACGCTAGGGGACCCATTACTCAATGGGTTCCTAAATCAAAGAATTGATTTTGTAGGGTTATGCCTCCGGTGGATCAAAATGGGTGTTTGATAGTGGATGCACCAATCACATGACCGGAGGTAGAAGTGGGCTTGACCAATTCATTCACGATGTCAACTCAACGTCAAGCATCACTTTTGGAGATAACTCTAAAGGAAAGGTACTAGGTTATGGTAAGTTGGTGATCTCCAAGGTTTTGACTCTAGAGACCGTCTTACATGTTAAAAACCTTGGTTACAACTTGCTTTCAATTAAACATCTTGCGGATGCCGGCTATGACTCTGATTTCTCTAGAACTTTTGTGAAGGTCTTTAGGGGTGATGATCTCATCTTGGTTCTCATTGGACACATGGAAGACGACCTTTATGTGGTTGACCTCTCGAAAGAGAGCCAATCTCTTCCTACGTGTCTAATGGCCAAGGCTGACAAGTGATGGCTTTGGCATCGTCGCCTAGGTCACGTCAACATGAGAAATCTCAATCAACTCCTAAAGGGTGAGCATATTATTGGACTAACCGGTGTCTCCTTTGAGAAAGATCGTGTGTGTAGTGCTTGCATTTCAGGAAAGCAAATTGGGAAGCACCATCCTTCCATTACCAAGGTGGCCACGTCAAGACCCTTGGAGCTTCTCCATTTGGATCTCTTCGGGCCATCGATATATGACTCCCTTGGTGGAAGAAGATATGGTCTTGTCATTGTTGATGATTACTCAAGGTATACTTGGGTATTTATTCTCAATACAAATGATGAGACCTACAAGGAATTCATGATCTTAGCCAAGCAATCTCAACGCACTCATGG
Source organism: Avena sativa (assembly GCA_916181665.1). NCBI lineage: Eukaryota > Viridiplantae > Streptophyta > Magnoliopsida > Poales > Poaceae > Avena > Avena sativa. The sequence goes on from OV702297.1 coordinate 415,482,772, forward strand.
AGTGGAGATCAAGACCATTAGAACCGACAATGGCACCGAGTTCAAGAACTGCACCATGCAAGAATTTGTTGAAGATGAGGGGATCAAGCATGAATTCTCAGCTCCTTATACCCCTAAAAAATGGTGTTGTTGAAAGGAAGAACCATACAATCATTGAGATGGCAATAACAATGTGAGTGAATTCAAGTCCCCCCATAATTTTTGGGGAGAAGCCATAGCTACCACGGTCCACTACACGAACAGGCTCTTCCTCCGAGCTCCCTTTGACATGACTCAATACGAGATTCTCACAAGTAAGAAGCCCAATGTCAACTACTTTTGTGTCTTTGGATGCAAGCGCCTTGTCAAGAACAAAAATGAAAAGCTCGGTAAATTTGAATCTAGAACTATAGAGGGTATATTTGTTGGTTATGCGGAAAAATCTCATGCATATAGATACTACAACAAAACCAATGGTTGTGTTGAAGTATCTTGTGACGTGGAGTTTTGCGAGAATAATGGCCCCCATGAGGGGCAAGTTTCTTCTCGTGATGTAGGTGATGGTGATTCTTCTTAAGTCATCAAGTTGATGGGTATTGGGCATATCTTGCCCACCGAGTCTCACATTCATGTTCAACAAGATGATGGGGGAGAATCAAGCTCAACTCAAGAAGAGCCAAGCTCTACCGAAGTTGAGCCATCAAATGCACCACAAGATCAACATCTCACTCAAGATGGCATGCAAACCGAAGAACAAGAACCAAGCTCTCAACCCTTTGAGCAAGACCAAGTAGAAGATCAACCTCCTCCATCCCAAGGCCAAGCTCAATATGGTGTCAATGATCAAGGCCCCTCAAAAGATGAATTCTTTGATCATGAGGGCACAATTCGGAAGATCAAGGCCGCATCCATTACGAGTGGACTTCAAGTCAACAATATCCTTGGAAGCATATCAAGAGGGATCGAGACCTGTGCCAAGAAGAAGAACCTCACAACCTTTTGTGGGCATCATGCTTTCGTGTCCAACTTTGAGCCCCTCAAGGTTCATGAGGCTTTGGAGGATCCGGATTGGGTCATTGCCATGCAAGAAGAACTCGAGTGTTTCTCCCGCAATGAAGTTTGGTCTCTAGTGGAGAGGCCTAAAGATCATCGCATCAATGTCATTGGGACCAAGTGGGTGTTCAAGAAAAAGCAAGATGAGAACGGGGTCGTCACAAGAAACAAAGCAAGGTTAGTGGCGCAAGGGTATGCCCAAATATAAGGTATTGACTATGAGGACACCTTTGCGCCCTTTGCTCGTCTTGAAGCTATTCGTATCTTGCTTGCTTATGCATCTTTTCATAACTTCAAGCTTTATCAAATGGATGTGAAAAGTTCATTTCTTAATGGTCCCTTGAAAGATGTTGCATATGTAGCTCAACCCCCGGGTTTCGAAAACACATGCTATCCCAACCATGTGTATCTACTCCATAAGGCTCTCTACGGACTAAAGCAAGCTCCTCGTGCTTGGTATGAGAACCTTAGGGATTTTCTACTCATGGATGGTTTTAGCATGAGTAAGGTCGATTCCACCCTTTTCACCAAACGGGTTAAAGGGGGTGGCTTATTTATTGTTCAAATTTATGTTGATGATATTATCTTTGGTGGAACTAACGACTCTCATAATAAAGCTTTTGCCGAGTTGATGACTATGAAATTTAGGATGTCCATGATGGGGGAGTTGAAGTTCTTTCTAGGATTCATCATAAAGAAACTTCCTCACGGCACTTTCATCTCTCAAGAGAAGTACATTAAGGATATGCTCAATAAGTTCGAGATGGCCAAGGCTAATCCCATGAAGACACCCGTGCCACTAAATGGACAACTTGGCCTTGGAGTTGGTGAGAAGGACATGGATCAAAAGGTATATCATTCTATGATTGGTTCCTTGCTCTTTGTGCTTCTAGGCCGGATATCATGTTAAGTGTTGGAATGTGTGCTCGTTTTCAATCCGCTCCCAAGGAGTGCCACTTGATGGCGGTCAAACGGATTTTTACGTACCTTGTTCTCACTTCTACTCTCGGGCTTTAGTATCCAAAGGAACCTTTGAGCTTGTTGGATATTCGTACGCCGATTGGGCAGGTGATAAGGTTGACTAGAAATCAACCTCCGGGGCTTGCCAATTCATTGGCCGCTCGTTGGTAAGTTGGTCTTCCAAGAAACAAAACTCCACAGCCCTATCCACCGCCGAAGCCGAATACATATACGCGACGTCTTGTTGTGCTCAATTGTTATGGATGAGACAAACCTTGAAAGAATGGTGTGTCTCTTGGTACGGTGCCTCTTCTATGTGACAATGAAAGCACAATAAAGATCGCCAATAACCCCGTCCAACATTGCCGCACCAAACATATTGACATTCACCACCACTTCCTAAGTGACCATGTCGCAAATGGTGATATCAATCTCACTCATGTGGGTACGATGTTCCAATTGGCCGATATCTTCACGAAGCCTTTGGATGAAGCCTGGTTTGTCATGTTGAGGCGAGAACTCGGTATCCTAGATCCCCAAAACTTGGATTGATTTGCTTCTTGCACTATATTCTTGCTCTTAACGTGCTATGTAGCCTAGTTATGCAGCACATGTAGGGATGGTCATCTCACCATGTCTTGGTTTGATGCTTACCTATGTGTGCAACATAAATTGATATCGTGTCATGATATGGGTCCAAGCATCTATCTTTGAGGCGCCATGACATGTGTGCTTAAACATAGGGGGAGAAATCCTCCACCAAATGGTTGGTTTTGTGTATTGGATGCCTTGATGTTCCAAGCTAAATCCTATGTCCATGGTTGCTCTTCGTTTTTGTTCTTCATGACCTTTCCATATGGATAGTGCTTTATCTGGTTTTCATTTGGATCTTGTGTATATGCTCATATGATTTCTCACAATGTTTCATCTCCAGAAAATTTGCTCATACGCTGTCTTCAAATTTTTTCGGCAACAATTCCGGTTCGCTGGCCTGATGACCGAAAATTCCGGTAGCGGACCGAAAACCCTTATAGTACACGTTTTCGTTTCTTTGTCGAAAATTTCGGTCGCCATCGGAATTTCTGGTCACCAGGCTGGTTCGCCGATGTTCTCGTTAGAAATTACGGCGTGGGCACCGGTTCGACCGGACTTATCGCTGAAATTTTTTTGAGGTGGGTATTTATAGCCCACGCATGGGGCAGTTCCATTCCCTTCCTTATTTCTTCCCCACGCCCTCCCCTCCTCCATGGTTGCCGCCCCAAGCTTCCCCACCCCCCATAGGCCCTTTCCTCCACCCAAATCCCTCCCCACTCCACCAAATTGTAGATCGGGCCTCTACAGGTCTTCCCACCGAAGCTTTTGCTCTCTCCTTGCCTGCATTGGGATATCGGGGAGTACTCTCCCTCTTTCTCGTGTGGTGCTTTCTTCGTGCCCATCTTGAGGGGGCATGGCTTCTTCTTTGGCATCCGAGGGTATTTTTGCTCTTTCCTCTCTTCTTTACCTTTATTGTTGGTGGTGAAACCTTAGCTTTCATGGTCCCTTGTGCTCCCTTAGTTCTCTCTACCCCCTAGTAGAGTAACTAGGCTAGTACCACCCTAGTTTCACCCCCTGTTCTCCCACATGTTGTTTTTTGTGCAAGTACTAACTCATGGATAGTATCACAATCGATTGCCCTGTCTTTTTGGTCCCAGGCCCGGTCGAGCCGAAACTGCCGCCAGAATTTCCGGTCACCGTTCCGGTCGACCGAAATGCTCGCTGGAAATTCTGGTCAAGCTTCCGGTTCGCTGGAACCGTCACCGATAATTCCGGCGACAGGTTCGGTTCCGCCAGACCTGGAGCCGACTGTGTTCTTTCGCTTGTTTGTATGTCCATGCGCTTGCCCAACTTTCAATCTATGTTCTTGTGAGCTCTCTTCTAGCATATACACTCATTTTCTTTCCTTGCCTTGTGTTCTTGTGTGCTTCTTGTGTAGAGTCTGACCATAGCGATTTTGAGCCTGACACTGGCAAAAAGAGAAAGCTTACTATTCAGCAGCCTCGTCCTCCTGCTCCTCGCCTCACTCAGCGTCAACAAGAGAAAGCTGCTATCACAGGGGGTTCTGGATCTGCAAGTGGACAGAAGAAGAAAGCCTCTGGTGGAAGATCCGCTTTCAAGGGCAAGTCCAGTCTTGGTCCTACTGAAGAAGAAGTTCCTCCTAACTACAGTACTGCTTCGGATATTAATGTGAATCAGTGGCGGACCTGAGGAGGCAGAATCCATACAGCTTTCCCAACCGCACTTATCTTGGGGCTGACAAGATGTTCTGGACTGACACTCAGAAGTGCTTTTGGGATGACTTTTACAATGAGCCAACTCGTATGAGGCAGGGTTTCTTTGTTCCTCCCAAGTATCTCAATGAGGACCACTATGCTCATTACCTCTCTACCGATTTCAAAAATGTGGATGTGGCCCTAAAGTAGATGGATGTCTTTGCTCTTGCTACTATAAAGGTTAAGCTAATGCCAGATCTCATTCTCCAGTTCTTCTGCACTGCTTACTTTCACACTAATGATGCTCGCACTGTCACTTGGATGACTGGCGCCAAGCCGTACTCGGCTTCATTTGATGCTTTCTGCCATGCCCTGGGTTACCCTCCTGACCATGTCTCTGGCTTCTGCATTCACTCTGAGAAGGCCTTCAGCGACAACCAGCTCCTTTCTTGCTACCCTAGTGAGCCCAGCCATGAACCTCCCAGCTTGTCAGACATGTACTACTACTATATGGTGCTTGCTCGGTTCTTCCTCTACAATCTTGTGAGCAAGGCTAGTGATGCAGTTGATGTCCGTGGTCACCACAAGAACCTGCTATACTATTGTGATCCTCGTCGCCTCCGGAAGATCAATGGGTGTGACTTCATCTACTGTGAGATTTAGCGGTCCATCGAGAAGCGCATGACTCCTAATTTCTGTCAGTATGTTCAACGTCTGATTGAGGCCACCGTCCCTGCATCTGCTATCCCCAAAGTTTACGTGAAGATATGGAGGAGTTCACCTTACCTCGTCGGGGCTCTCATGTGGATGTCCCTCAGATGATGCCATCTGAGCGCCGGACCAAGGTTGCTCATGATCCTCTATCCGCTGGTGGCTCGCGCTCTCATCGGGACTTTCCCTGTGCTCTTCCTCGCAAGAAAGGTCTTGCCCGGTTCTTCAACAGCTTGTGGGATATGTGTCGCTCCTCTTATGATATTGCCCATCGCAGTTTGGAGCTCAGTCAGGAGAACAGGAGGCAGCACAATGCTTTCTTGACAGAACATGGTCGACCAGTGCCAAACTTGGGAAATGCTCTAGCTCCTGTCCCTTATGTCAACTTTGAGAAGCCCCCGCTGGATGAGGACATGTTTAGGGGTTTTGATCCATCTATGTTCCCCGGGTTTGCCACTTCCAGTTCCTCTCAGCGTCGTGCTACACCTACAAGGAATGATGATGATGGTGAGGACGAGGACGAAGAGGAGGGTGACGACGAAGAAGAGGAGGAAGAAGCCTATGATGATGAAGACGATGAGGACAACTTCGCTGGCTAGATCGTTCTCTCCACTTCTTTCTTCCTTTTTTGTCTCGATGCCAAAGGGGGATAGAGAGTAGAGTCGTTTCTTTCATGACTTGCCTCTTTCACAAGCCCTACTTTGTTCGTTTGTCTCTCATGGGCTTGTGCTTTTATTTTCTCTATCGAACCATTTGTGTGTGTGTTTGGACAACTTTGTAGTTCTCTTATTGTACTTGGATTTCCTATCACTATGTGTTTGCTATTATGTGCTAGATCTAATCGTATCATAATATCTTTTTGACTCTACCTCGGTTTGTCATCGTTAACCAAAAAGGGGGAGATTGAAAGGGCAAATAGCCCTTATCTAGTGTTTTGGTTAACTATGACATCGGAGCTAGAGAGCGGACTAATGTTTCTACTAGCTTCTCTACAGGTGAGAGTCCGCAGTTTATTGATGAAAGGCGATGTGTGACCCCCCCATTCGTTTCTATATGAGGAGCCCATGGTGTTATTTATTATTATCTCTTATTTACTCTTGAGTCAAATAGGAAACACCGCACTATTAAGAGGGGTGATCTCGATGCGCTCTTTGGGGTTGTTCCACACCAAATATACTTCTCTTTATCCACCACCACACACCCTTTCGAGAAAGATAGAAAAATAGCCCTAAAAATGAGTCCAAAGGGGCTACTGCGAAATCGGCAAAAGCGTCGGCGGCGCCGGTGCTGTCACCGGAATTTCCGGTCGCCGCCGGAAATTCTCGGTGTACACCGATATGGCTTACTGCATGGCCTTTCGGTTGTTCGCCGAGAATTTCGGTCGCCGCCAAAAATTCCGGCGTGTGGTCCAGTCCACCGGAGCTGTCGCCAGAAATTTTGGCGAGCAACTCGGTCCGACCGGACTTATTGCCGGTTCTGTCGCAGGAACCCCCAAATGGATCTTTTCCCCCCTACTATATATACCACTTTCTTCTCCACTGTGAGGTTAGGCATTTGAGCAAACATTTCATTTCTTGAAGCTCTCTCTCTCTCTCCCCCCCATTGTTGAAACACAAAAGCTTAAGGATCTCCCATTCTACCCAACCAAATCCAAATCCCTTCGGTAGAAAGGAAGAGGAGCTCCCGATCTATGTTTCCACCAAGCCAAAGTTCATTCCCCTTGAGTTCATTGAGTTAGCTTGTTACTCTTGGGTTTGTGGGAAACCCTAGGCGGCTAGGGTCGCCCGGAGGCATTCGGCTTGTGATTTGCTCCGTGGAAAGTTTGTGAGGGTTTGGAGACTACCTTAAAGTCTACCATGAGTAAGTGAGCTATTCTTTCGTGGGATAGGCTCGGAGAAGAAGGTGAGCCTTTGTGGCGCGTGAGGAATCCTTCGTGGAACCTCACACCTCTCCAACGTGACATAGCCCCCTTCCCAAAGGTGGTGAACACGGGAATACATCTTCGTCTCCGTTTTCTTCGGTTATTCCTTAACCGTTCTCTTACTTGTGTTGTTTACCTTGTGATAGCCTTCGAGCTTGAAGTATCTTGTTCATCATCTAGGTTGCCTCACCTAGTTTGCATTTAGGCTCACTTATATTCCGCAAAGCCTAAAACTTGCAAAAGAGTATAAAGAATTTTGCAGAAACCTATTCACCCCCCCTCTAGGTTAACCATCTTACACTTTCAGTTTCCCCATGGTGTATGGGGGATCAAGTTGCAAGTCTTCATAAAGCAAGTGCGTGCAAGAGCAATCAAGAAAGGTGTTCCATCTTGAGAAGGACAAGATCGTCTACATCGCACTCAAGTGGATTGCTCAAGGCAAAGGTATAATCTTGATAGGGTTTTCCTTTTGCTAGTCTCATGTTGTTAGTTGGGAGAACGACAAAAATCACCGTTTTGACCTAATTAACGATTGATCTCACAAATTGACCTACTTTTTCGAAGATATCTCGATCTGACCTGTTTTCATGGCGCTTTACCAGAGGGCGCCATGGTTAGTAGCACGGCGCTCTCTGCAAAAGCGCCATGCACCCATGGTGCTCCCTCAGAAAACGCCATGGCCCCGTCCGACGTGGCGGCAGTCGTGGCACACGCGGGCCCATTTTAATGTTTGGCGCTTTTCGCGGGGGCGCCATGCTACTAGGCACGACGCTTTTGCGGAAAGCGCCATGGTCCTTAACCCTAGAAAAGGCTCGGGCGCCCTCCCAGCGCCATACCTCTTTGTTTCTCCCAACTCCTCTCTCTCTCTCTCGCCCCAAGCTCTTCCCCTACTTGAATCCCTTCGAATCGGTTGCTTTTCTCCGTGGATTTGGGCTTCCCCTTGCTTCAAGAGGTAATATCCCCCTAACCCCTTGGTTTTGTCCAAATAGATTTGTGAAATTTGGTTCTATTTTGGTAAAGAATGTAGAACCCTAACCCTAACCCTAGCTATATCTTGGCTTGATGTTGTTGCTTCTAGTTATTAGATTGGTAGTTTATGGCTAGGATTTGTATGTTAGAATTAGCAAAGTGGCATGACTTGTTTTAGTTGGTAGCTACGGTTGGTGGTGGTAATATAGTTGTCTTTGATGCGTAATGGTTGGTGTCATTGTTTTTTAGATTGCAAGAATCATTAATGTTCATCGTGTGGACAAGGCCGCATTCTTGAAAGGCAATACCGAGTGTGACCCGGAGGAGGTAGTCATGGTGTTTGGCACAAGTCCTACATATGCCGAGGTTGTGGAAAGAGTGAGGAATGATTTGAAATGGATGGAACCTAGTGATGTGTATGAGTTGGTTGGAAGGTATAACGCCGGGTTTGGCCATCACAATAGATTGAAGATAATTCCTATCAACTCCGAGTTGAATTGGAGTGCGTATAAGGATATGGTGGCGGAATCTGAAGATAAGTCACTGGAGATATTTGCCACAAGAAAGGTTGCGGCTCGGTTGCACATTGACTTGAACCGGCATGCTTCCATGAGCCCGGCTCGAGGTGAGCCACATGTGTATGAAACAACAATGAGCCAACCTCCATTGAGCCCGGTTTGCGTAGAGCCAACCTACGATGATACAACAACGAGGCAACCTTCCATGAGCCCTTTTCGCAATGACAACTATGAAGCACCTCAAATGGAGGATGATGACTTTGAGGGTGATGAGGTTGAGTATGGGCTTCGTGATAATGAAGTAGGAGATGTGGAGGCAAATTGCCATGAGGAGGACATGGACCATGATCTCCCTTATTTGAGGTGTCATGCATCGGACTCCGAGGATGAAGGACCGGATGAAGATGTGGATGAGGATGGTCCAACGGTTAAATTCTCCGAAGCTCACAAAAAAGTAGTAGGTCGGGATCATCGACCTTCATTGTTCCGTGATGTTAGTCTTGCGGATGAGGCCCAAGTTGACGGTGGAATTAGTCGAGTGCTCGAGGCACGAGCACCTTCTAAAAAGGACCTGAAGCCGAAAAAGTATGGGATAAATCCTGGTGTGAAGTTTGATAGCTTGTTGGAATTTCAGATGTGGATCAAGGACTATGCGGTGAAGTACCACCGACCGTACAAGGTGGCTCACTCGGACACTAAGGTGCATTACACAGTCAAGTGTGAGAAGCAAGGATGTCCATGGGTTGTTCGCGTACGACCATTGAGGGGCGGGCCACAATGGATCATTGTAAGTTGTCAGTCCATTCATATGTGTGATGACAATTTTATCAAGGATGCCAAAGTTGTGAAGGAGGACCATCGGCAGCTGACCTCCGATTTCATCGCGTATAGATTTGCAAATAACATAAGGTCTCTCCCAACATATACTATTAAGGGTGTCATAGATTTGGTTAAAGAAGTATTCGGTTATAAAGTGAAGTATGGTAAGGCGTGGAAGGCCAAACAATCCGCATTTAAGATGTTGTATGGTGATTGGGAAGAAGCATACAACCGCCTACCTAGGTTGTTGGGAGCAATGGCCGCAAGGAACCAAGGAATGTATTATGTGGTGGAGCCTCTTGGGTCGGTGACTAGGTTGTACAATGGTGCCACTGTCCGAGTATTTGTCCGTGCATTTTGGACATTTGGACCATGCATCAGGGGATTCAAGCATTGTCGGCCTGTTATGTCTGTGGATGGCACCTTTTTGACCGACAAGTTCAAGGGCACACTATTAACTGCCATATGCCACAACGCAAACAACCGGGTTTTACCTTTGGCTTTTGCCTTGGTTTTGGTGGAGAACAACGACAACTGGGAGTGGTTTTTCCATATATTGAGGACCAAGGTTATAGAACCTGATAGAGAGGTTTGCATCATCTCGGATCGCCATCAAGGAATACTGAATGCAGTCGAGAAGGACATTCCTGGGTGTGCTCGTATCCACCATCGATGGTGCATGAGGCATTTTGTGTCCAACTTCTATAGAGCATGTGGCAACAAGGAACGTGTCGACGATCTACAAGATTGTTGTCTTGCCTTCACCGCTCGGCATTTTCAAAAACTATATGATAGATTGTATTGTCTCACATATGATGGTGGAAAAGAGTTTCTCAGAAGGCACCTTAATGAACGGACAAAGTGGGCAAGGGCTTATGATTATGGCGGCAAGAGATACGGTGATTCCACCAGTAACATGGCTGAATGCTTCAATAAAGTACTTAAAGGTGTACGTCAATTGCCTGTGACTGCTATAGCGGAGTACACATTTCAGAAGTTGAATGAATACTTTCTAAAGTATAGTGATGAAACGGATAAGCAAATTGCTGGGGATAACAAGAAAAAAAAGAAGTATGAGTACCCACCATTGGTTGATAATTGGCTGGAATATCAATCAAAGAAAGGGGATACACAAACGGTTGAATGTTTCGACAACCAAGAACTGATTTACCAAGTGAATGAGCATGGAGGCAGCACAAGGGAAGGTATGCAACATGGGTGACTATCCTATAAGGTGTGGCTACGCAATGGTTATTGCTCCTGCGAGAGGCCGACATTGTACCATCTCCCTTGCTCACACGTGATGAAGGCGGCATCTGAACGAATAGTGGGTCTTAATCACCCGAATACGGTTAGGTTGGATGAGCATTCCATCCAAGCGGTGAAGAACACATGGGCGGGTAGATTTCAGCCTTATGTTGACCAATCTCAATGGCCAGAATATCATGGTGTCCAACTTTGGCTTGATCCATCAACGAAGGTTGTTGGTCGGGGAAGAAGACAAACCAAACGTTTTCGAGGTGACATGGACGATTGGGCTGGTGGATACCGACAGGAATGGGGGAGCGAGTATTTCGCGGAGCCTCGTGACAAAACCCGTTGTGGAGAATGCAATGCTGAGGGCCATAATAAAACATCATGTAGCAAAAGGAAAAAATCAAAGGAGGCCAACACCCCTATTGGCAGCACAAGCCAAGGAGGTGGTGATGGTGGTACAAACACAAGCCAAGGAGGTGGTGATGGTGGTACAAACACAAGCCAAGGAGGTGGTGATGGTGGTAGAGGTCGTGGCGGTAGAGGTCGTGGAGGCGGTAGAGGTCGTGGTGGCGATAGAGGTTGTGGCGGTAGTATGTTTACGTATCTTCGAGGAGAATTTCCGTATGTGTTTTCTTGATATTTTTTAATAATTTTTATTGTGCATTTAAGTGTATTTCTATTTACTAACTATTAGGTTGCATTCTTGTTATAGGTATGTCGACCCAACCCACCAAGGAGAACAATGATGGGAACGGTATGAGCTACTCCAAAGTGTGGGCAGAGGCTTTGAGGAGGGTGAAGGAGAGGGAAGATGAAGTAGCTCAGTTGATCAAGAAAAGGGAAGAGGAAAGGAGGGAGGCTGAAGAAGAACGTCGGTGGGAAGAAGATTTCAACAGGAGATTGCGTGAGGCAAGCATCAAGAAAGCAAAGAAAGAACATTAGAGGAAGGCAAAAGAAGAAAAATATGAAAGAGACATGTACTTGAAGAGCTTGAGGAATCATCGTCGGTTTGATAAGGTGTCTGAAGAGGCTAGCCTCATAATGGAGGAAGAGGATATCAAGAAGAAAGAAGAGAGTAGACGCCAATTCGAGGCGCAGTTAAACTCTATTGTCCAGCTTGCACGCGACTTGAGGGAAAAGGAAGAGGCAAAGGAAGAGAGGAAAAGGAAGGCGAAGGGGAAGGATCCTAGCGCGACACAGTAGAGTTGTCACCATGCTATGATTTATGTTATGGACTTCACTATGTGGAATTTATCTTGAACATTGTCATGCCGAATTTGTCGTATGTAAAACCCCTTAAGGGCGCAACGCCATGTATTTCGTAAACATTCACTGCACTTTCCTATAATGTTTCTTGTGTCAATACACCTGTGTGTACTGTAAAATTTCTGGAATGTTGCCACTAGCATAGAAACTAGCTCCAATTTATGAGAATGCAGGCGCATGGCGCCCTCTCCAAAAACGCCATGCTAGGAAGCATGGCGCTTTCCTGGAGGGCGCCATGCTACCATGGCGCTTTGAGCCAGCTCTGGCGCGCTGGGACACAGTGCCCGCGCGCGGTCGAAGAAAACCTAGACCAGAAAATCTGCTAAGTCAGGAGCATGGCGCACTCTCCAAAAATGCCATGCTAGGAATCATGGCGCTTTCCTGGAGGGCGCCATGCTACCATGGCGCTTTGAGCCAGCTCAGGCGCGCTGGGACACAGTGCCCGCGCGCGGTCAAAGAAAACCTAGACCAGAAAATCTGCTAAGTCAGGCGCATGGCGCCCTCTACAAAAACGCCATGCTAGGAAGCATGGCGCTTTCCTGGAGGGCGTCGTTGATCATAATGCCCATGCAAAATAGATTGTCCTTCCATCCTACAAGTGGTTGCAAAAATCCAAGTGAATACACCATCCACCACAATATGCACATATGAATACATATATGAGTACATCCTGTTGGAGATATGCCCAAGAGGCAATAATAAAGTGGTTATTATCATATCTTCATACTTATGATAAATGTTTACATACCATGCTATAATTGTATTAACAGGAAACATTAATACTTGTGTGATTTGTAAACATAAAAGAGTCCCTAGTAAAGCATCTTGTTAAACTAGCTTGTTGGCTAATATATGATCATGGTTTCCTGATCATGAACATAGAGATGTTATTAACAATAGGGTCATATCATTAGGAGAATGATGTTATGGACATACTCCTATAGTTAAGCGTAGCATAAAGATCAAGTCATTTAATATAGTTTATTTGCTATAAGCTTTCTGATACATAGTAACCTAATTCCTTCGACCATGAGATCATGTTAATCACCATCACCGGAAGGATTCTTTGATGACATCAAACACCACACCGTAACTGGGTGGCTATAAAGGTGGCATTGAGTGTTCGGAGGGTTGAGGCACATGGATCAAGAGTGGGATTTGTCCATCCATATGATGGATAGATATACTCTGGGCCCTCTCGGTGGAATGTCATCCAATTATCTTGCAAGCATGTGACTGGCACACAAGGGATCACATATCACGGGAATGAGAAAAGAGTACTTATCTGTAACGAGGTTGAACTAGGTATGCAGAGATACCGACGATCAAAACCTCGGATAAGTAAACTATCGTGAGACAAAGGGAAATTGATATCGTATGTAAGTGGTTCATTCGATCGCAAAGTAATCGTAGAAATATGTGGGAGCCATATGAATTTCCATATTCCTCTATTGGTTATTGATCGGAGAAGTGTCTCGATCATGTCCGCATAATTCACGAACCGTAGGGAGACACACTTAAGGATTCGATGTTGTTGAGTAGTTATGGAATGATGAGTAAGATATCGAATGTTGTTCGGAGTCTCGGATGGGATCCGGGATATCACGAGGAGATCCGGAATGGTCCGAAGAATAAGATTCATATAAGGAAAGTCCTGTTTCGGAGTTGGGGAATGATTCCGGTGTTTTCATCGGGAATGTTCTAGAAGGGTCCGGAAGGTCCGACACTCCGGAGGGGAAGGGTACATGAATGTGTCATGACAATGTGGAATGGTTGCATCATGTACTAGGTCACTTGGCTGGGCAAAATAAAGGGAGAAATCAAATCCTAGTTTGAAAGTCAAACGCCAATTTGAAAAGTCAAATGGCAAGTTTGCTTGGTGGAGGGAGAGTAGGAAACCTAGTTGGGGAGGAAGTCTCCTCCCTCCACCCGCCGGCCAAGGAGGAAGAGTTAGAGGAGGACTCCCTCCTCCCAAGCCGCACCCTCCCACCTATATAAGGAGGGGTAGGGCTGCCCCTCTCCAACACACCCAAAACCCTAGCCTCCTAGCCGCCGGCCTCCTCCAAGTCGCCGCCGCCTAGGGCCTCCTCTAGCTCGGCGAGTTAGGGTTTCCCCAAACCCTGGCCGTCGTCCAAGCCCTCCCCTTGGTGCCCTCTAAACCCTAGATCACCAAGGCCTCTCTCATACTCCACCATACTCGCTTCGGCTTAGGGCGAAGCCCTGCGAGATCCCCCCTTTACCTCCGACACCACGCCGTCATGCTGGCGGAATCACGAGGAGAGTGCTACAAACTCTGCTACATGCTGGAACAAGGGAGAGGAAGGTCTTCATCAAGTACCGAACGTGTGACCGACTGCGGAAGCGCTGCCGGAACGCAGCGCCGGAAGGATCGTCTACACGATCTTGAGATCGGCAAGTGTATGACTACATCACCCACGAGAATCTGCTCTCGTTAACCGCTTTGGAATCTTTGAGGGTGAGTTCCTCTATCGACTCGTTGCTACAATATAGTAGATAGATCTTAGCTTGTTTTGTGTGCATGTAGTAGAATTTTTTTGTTTTCCATGCTACGAACCCTACAGTGGTATCAGAGCCGTGTCTATATGTAGATCTGTTGCACGAGTAGAACACAATGGTCATTGTGGGTGTTGATGCTTTTGTTGTCGATTGCTTCTTGTGTACTTTGCATCTTGCGGGATGGTGGGATAAAGCGGCCCGGGCTAACCTTACATGACATCGTTCATGAGACTTGCTCCACGCTTGACATGCAACTTGTATTGCATAAGTGGCTTTGCGGGTGCCTGTTTCTCCCAACATAGTTAAGATTCAATTTACAACGGGTGATTGACAATACTAGTATCAATGTTGTGGTTCTTGTTCGTAAGTTAGAACGACAATTATTGAAAGCCCCAAACCACGTAAAACATGCAAAGAAAATTAGAGGCGTCTAACTTTGTTTTGCAGGGGTGTGCTGTGATGTGATATGGCCATGATTGTGATTATATATGATGTATGCAATGTTCCTTATTGTAAGTTAGCAACCGGCAGGAGCCATATGGTTGTCTTTTAAATTCCGTTAAGACCCGCGTGTCTATTATTCAAAGTAGTTGTAATAGTTGATGATGGTGTATGACAACCATGAAGCGGCGCCATTGACCTTGACGCCATACCGGTGATGATGGAGATCATGTTCGTGCTTGAAGATGGAGATCGGAAGCACAAGGAGAAAGGCCATATCATATCACATATTATGAATTGCATGTGATGTTAATCCTTTTATGCATCTTGTATTGCTTAGTTCACGACGGTAGCATTATAAGATGATCCCTCAAGCACACAATTTCAAGTTTTAAAGTGTTCATCCTTAGTAAGCACCGTTGCTAAAGCTCGTTGTTTCGAAGCATCACGTGATGATCGGGTGTGTTAGATTCTGCGAGTGTATACAACGTGAGCAAGCCAGATTTGCTCATGCGGAAGCTAAGGTTTGATCTTGACGATCCTAGCATGTACAGACATGGTCTCGAAACACGGATCACCGAAAGGTAAAGCATGAGTCATATAGTATATATGATGAACATGTTGATTGTTCGCCATTGAAGCTACATCAACTCTCGTGATGATCGGTTTTGATGTGGTGGATTTGGTTCGTGTGATCACTAAAACAATGTGAGGGATATTGTTTTGAGTGGGAGTTCAACGGCAATATGATTAAAAGTTGAACACTATTTATCATAAATTAAATCAAAGTGAATTTGCATAATTGTTGTAGTCATTGGCATCCGTTTACCACCTTGCGCTTAGTTATAATTGAGATGATAGAACTATAGAATTCTGGTTAGTTACTTTACGAACTGGTATCGTATTGTTTTGAAATGTTAATCTAAAGTTTAAAAGTCCTATTGCAAACTTCCAGTAAGTTCCGGTTACTCCATGAAGTTTAATAATTGGTATTAAATCAAGAGTGACAATTCCAAGTGTTAGTGTATGAGTATCATGTTTGTCTCCATGATTCTTGATATTCAAAGGATTGTCTTAATATCAAGGTTATCTAGGATCTGAAAAAGTTGTTTCAGAAACCATGATGTGTGGAAGATATTGTGATATCTGAAACGAAGTTTTGGTTGCAACATGATAGAGTATAATATGTCAAAAGTCATGTTCTCATATTTGATGAGAATTTGCAAAAAGTTGGAGACACTAGTTGTCCTAATCCTCCAAAAGGTTTTGGAGAGCAACATTATACTCGCGATTCACCGTTATAAGCTAAAATTAGCTTGATCATGAATAGTTTCGTGAGAAGGGTGAATATTTGATGTAGGTAAAATGTTTACTACACCAAGAGATTACTAAAGAAAGGAATTTGAAAGAACACCAAACATTTGATGATGGTGATCTACTTCAAAGTGCAAGTCCAAAGACATTGGTATTTTACTATACATGCTTTGGACTATGTGTCATGTATATGGCTCCACTATTGATGTTGATAATTTCTTTCAAACAGAAAAGGAAATACTGAAAGAGAATCTCATAAATATATGGCAGAAAATAAAAGACTAGAATTGTTCAGCTTAAGTATATAGATGATATGCATGTTATGGATATATTCTTTGCTTATTAAACAATGTGGTTCTTAAGTATTTGATACTGAATTTGTTGGTATGAATCGTCATACGAAACAACAGAATTCATGAACTACAATGGCCTAAGTAACTAGTAAAAGAATATGTGATGATGTTCATCGAGAACAAATAAAGGGTTATTGCGTTGCTTGTTAAACATCAAAGCTTGCCTTCAAGATTTGTTTTATCAGGTATTATGAGAACAAAAGGGTTGTTCAAATAATTGCCGTAATCCATAAAAGATGGATGATTTACAAATCTCGTTGGAGAACCACATCCATAAAACTAGTGCTAAAAATGTCGAAAGACAAAATGATTAAAAGATCACTTATGAAGTGACATCGCCGTTTAAATTATATTAGAAAGAAAACATGAAGAAACTCCATGTGTATGGAATTTTGGAGTCTTTTGATTTTTGATCAAATGACGCTTGTGAAACTTTCCTAGAGATAATTAAAACTTTGTTCATAGGCCAAAAGGGAACAAATGACTAACTTATTGGAACTTGTACATATTGTTGTATGAAGTCCATTATGTGTAGTCAAGAGCGATGGATTTCAACTTCATATGCTTTCTCCGAAAATTTGAGTGAATATATGAATATTTACTAGATAAGGATGAAGTATGAAACATTTGAAAAGTTCAAAGACTTTCAAGATGAAGTGCAAAATCAGTGTAACAAGAATATAAATGGTTTATGATAAGATCATAAAGGAAGATATTTGAGTTACAAGTTTAGCATAATACCTAAGATTTAAGGAATCGTTCCGTGGATTTGCATTTCCCAAAACACCATAAGAGTATGGAGCGTTCGAGATATGTAATTAAACCTTGTTTGACATGGTAAGATCAAAGGTGTAATTCATAAAACTGTCATTATATTTTAAAGATTAAAAGCTTTAGAGGCTACCGTTTTTCCACTGAAAAGAGCTCCATCATAATCCGTTGAATTGACACCATATAAAGTTATGGTTTGGGATAAAACCCAAGTTGTCCTTTCTTAAAAATTGGTATGCTATGCATATTAAAGATGTTTGCAACCAAAATAGGATGAACATATCTTTGTATGTTATTTTGATTAATCGTTGAGTATTCCTCCATAACACCAAAGACAAAAATGTTTGTCGCTTAGAACGTCAAGTTTCTTTGAGAAAGAAATTTTCCGTGAAAAGTTAAGTGGGAGGACAATAGAACTTTTACAAGGTTAAAAGAACCTTAGCTATATATGATCAAAGTTGCGCAGCGCCGAAAAGTGTTCCGGAGGCAGCAACAATGCTCATGGCTCATGTGCCTCAAAGGTTGTGGTCATGGAGGTCTAAGTTCCTATTGAAACAAGTAGGTCGGGTAAACAATCAAATACCAAGATTTGAGAGTTAAATCATTATTTGACAGTAATGATCCGACTACATGCAAAGAAGCGATGATGGGCCCTGACTTCGTCAAATGGCTTGAAGCCATAAAATCTGTGATAGTTCTATATACGAGAGATCAAGCTTTGAACTTGAAAGACCCTCTGGAAAGGTACAAGACCTTACAGTCATATTTGGATCTATAAAGAAATAGACATGGATGTTTCACATCTATGAAATTATCGACATGTTGGGAAAGAGTTCACGACAATGTTCAAAGAGTTGACTATGGCAAGATCTGATCTTTCATTAAGCGATATTTAGTCTAGACGGATTAATATAGCAACCATGACATATAATTTTGTTATGTGTTGAATAAACAAAACAAGTTCTTCTAATAGAATGGTTACCGAGGACGTGTGCATGACACGGTCCAAAGGGTTTTGTTAATTCAAAGGATTCTAAAAGCATATGCAAACTTCAATGGTTGAAGTAAGCATCGCGGAGTTGGAATCTTCACTATGATGAAACTGTTAAAATAGTTTAATTTCATCGGAGACGATGAAGATGCTTGCATTTGCAAGAAATTAAGTGGGAGCGCTAAGACATGTTTCTAATACATTATGTGGAAGACATATTGTTGATTGGAAATGATGTATCTTTTTATTAACACAGGATAAGAATTTCATCTCGATGAAAGGCTTAGGCAGAACCCGAATATTTGGCATCAATGTCTATATGGATAAATTGTGACGCCAATATGGTTGTGCCAGAAGTACATAGATGAGATATTGAATGAGTTCAATATAGAAACTACAAGAAAGTTTCTTGTTGCACAGGAAGGATTGAATAAAGATTTAAGTATTTTTGATACTTGATAAATACAATCACAAAGAGTATTTTATCAATCATGCTGTGATGTGTACAAATCCAGATATGTCCTATGCTCTAAATGTTATGAGCATATACCAGAATAATTCATAAGATGATTATTGGACGATAGTAAATATATTCTTATAATCTTTTAGAAGAACTAAGAATATATTATTTTGTAGAAGTGACAAATAGATGGTTAGTTCATTGTAAAAGTATTACATTGATACTAGTTTTGTCACAAAGTACAAATTAAGTTTATCTCAATCTAAACTAACGGTGGCACAATATGATGGAAAGTAAGTTTCATAATGAATTTGGATGAATTCCAAAGTTAAGACATTGTGACAGATACTACAACAAAAGGCTAAGTATATGACTGCTATTATAGTAGCAAAAGAGGGCATTTGTGTCAAGTAGTTTGTTATCAAACTAGGTGTAGTTCACAGTGGGATAGTACTATGAAGATATATTGTATGACAATATTATCAACATGTTTTAAACCCCAAAGAACTAAAGGTCTCACCAAAGGACCAAATTTATACAAAGCCATCTCATTAGAGAATGAGTGATGCGTAGAGACGCAAAGACATGCAATTACACATGGACCTAGAAGTGTCAGATCCGGAGATCAGTTGACCACTAGCAATCGTGTATATACAACACCGGAAAGCCATAGGTGTTGAATACACAAAGGTTTGAAACTAGATTATTGACTCTAGTGCAAGTGGGAGACTATTGGAGATATGCCCAAGAGGCAATAATAAAGTGGTTATTATCATATCTTCATACTTATGATAAATGTTTACATACCATGCTATAATTGTATTAACAGGAAACATTAATACTTGTGTGATTTGTAAACATAAAAGAGTCCCTAGTAAAGCCTCTTGTTAAACTAGCTTGTTGGTTAATATATGATCATGGTTTCCTGATCATGAACATAGAGATGTTATTAACAATAGGGTCATATCATTAGGAGAATGATGTGATGGACATACTCCTATAGTTAAGCGTAGCATAAAGATCAAGTCATTTAATATAGTTCATTTGCTATAAGCTTTCTGATACATAGTAACCTAATTCCTTCGACCATGAGATCATGTTAATCACCATCACCGGAAGGATGCTTTGATGACATCAAACACCACACCATAACTGGGTGGCTATAAAGGTGGCATTGAGTGTTCGGAAAGTATGGGTTGAGGCACATGGATCAAGAGTGGGATTTGTCCATCCATATGACGGATAGATATACTCTGGGCCCTCTCAGTGAAATGTCATCCAATTAGCTTGCAAGCATGTGACTGGCTCACAAGGGATCACATATCACGGGAACAAGAAAAGAGTACTTATCGGTAACGAGGTTGAACTAGGTATGCAGAGATACCGACGATCAAAACCTCGGATAAGTAAACTATCGTGAGACAAAGGGAAATTGGTATCGTATGTAAGTGGTTCATTCGATCGCAAAGTAATCGTAGAAATATGTGGGAGCCATATGAATTTCCAGATTCCTCTATTGGTTATTGATCGGAGAAGTGTCTCGATCATGTCCGCATAATTCACGAACCGTAGGGAGACACACTTAAGGATTCGATGTTGTTGAGTAGTTATGGAATGATGAGTAAGATACCAAATGTTGTTCGGAGTCTCGGATGGGATTCGGGATATCACGAGGAGATCCGGAATGGTCCGAAGAATAAGATTCATATAAGGAAAGTCCTGTTTCAGAGTTGGGGAATGATTCTGGTGTTTTCACCGGGAATGTTCTAGAAGGGTCCGGAAGGTCCGGCACTCCGGAGGGGAAGGGTACATGAATGTGTCATGACAATGTGGAATGATTGCATCATGTACTAGGTCACTTGGCTGGGAAAAATAAAGGAAGAAATCAAATCCTAGTTTTAAAGTCAAACGCCAATTTGAAAAGTCAAACGGCAAGTTTGCTTGGTGGAGGGAGAGTAGGAAACCTACTTGGGGAGGAAGTCTCCTCCCTCCACCAGCCAGCCAAGGAGGAGGAGTTGGAGGAGGACTCCCTCCTCCCAAGCCGCACCCTCCCACCTATATAAGGAGGGGTAGGGCTGCCCCTCTCCAACACACCCAAAAACCTAGCCTCCTAGCCGCCGGCCTCCTCCAAGTCGCCGCCGCCTAGGGCCTCCTCTAGCTCGGCGAGTTAGGGTTTCCCCAAACCCTAGCCGCAGGCCAAGCCCTCCCCTTGGTGCCCTCTAAACCCTAGATCACCAAGGCCTCTCTCATACTCCACCATACTCGCTCCAGCTTAGGGCGAAGCCCTGCGAGATCTCCCCTCTACTTCCGACACCACGCCGTCGTGCTGCCGGAATCACGAGGAGAGTGCTACAACCTCCGCTGTCTGCTGGAACAAGGGAGAGGAAGGTCTTCATCGAGTACCGAACGTGTGACCGACTGCAGAAGCGCTGCCGGAACGCAGCGCCGGAAGGATCGTCTACACGATCTTGAGATCGGCAAGTGTACGACTACATCACCCACGAGAATCTGCTCTCGTTAACCGCTTTGGAATCTTTGAGGGTGAGTTCCTCTATCGACTCGTTGCTACAATCTAGTAGATAGATCTTGGCTTGTTTTGTGTGCATGCGGTAGAATTTTTTTGTTTTCCATGCTACGAACCCCTACACATTCATGACATATACCATTCATTCCATATAAACAATAGCCCAAAAATTGCCATATATGCCAACAATAGCCCAACAATAGTCCATATATTAATACATTCATTCCATATCATCTACACAAATCACAATATGAACACACCATTCAACTAAGCTACTAACTCTAACTAAGCATTTCATATCATCTACACACCATTCCATATCTTTGTATTCATATGCCCATATGTACATGTCAAATATAAACTACTAACCATAACTAAGAAATTTCAATGATTTACTAACTAACTTTAACAAACTATCATTCTACCACACTTATGAATACAAAGAAATTCGACATTATACCATATACATGCCTCATTGCCAAAGAACTAGGGTTAAGAGGTAGAGGACCATGTGATGATTTCAACCAATACAACAAGGAGAATCGAAGGAGAATACCTCAAGTTGGGGGAGAAGAAGAAATTCCACAAGAAAATCGCTTTAGATTTGACCGATTCAGCATGTGGATTTGAGGGGAGCTTGGAGGGGAGTCGTCGCCATGTCTCTGTTCTTGCGGGGTGTGGGGGGTATGGCGCTGGGAGTATGGCGCTGGGAGGGCGCCCGAGCCTTTTCTAGGGTTAAGTACCATGGCGCTTTCCGCAAAAGCGTCGTGCCTAGTAGCATGGCGCCCCCGCAAAAAGCGCCAAACATTAAAACAGACCCGTGTGTGCCATGACTGCCGCCACGTCGGACAGGGCCATGGCGTTTTCTGAGGGAGCGCCATGGGTGCATGGAGCTTTTGCAGAGAGCGTCGTGCTACTGACCATGGCGTCCTCTGGTAAAGCGCCATAAAAACAGGTCAGATCGAGATATCTTCGAAAAAGTAGGTCAATTTGTGAGATCAATCGTTAATTAGGTCAA
The DNA here is from genome assembly GCA_916181665.1 of Avena sativa. Classification (NCBI taxonomy): domain Eukaryota; kingdom Viridiplantae; phylum Streptophyta; class Magnoliopsida; order Poales; family Poaceae; genus Avena; species Avena sativa. The sequence goes on from OV702297.1 coordinate 415,504,863, forward strand.
AACAGTGATTTTTGCCTGGGAGAACGGGTTTAGGATAGATAGCCGTACTATCAATAGAGGCTCTCGAATGAGTAACTCGATCTTATCTTTCAAAGAGAGCTCAAACCTTTGCATACTAAGCATCATCTTTCTTGGTTGTTATTTGGATCTTATCCATGTGAGGTTCTAGAGCTTGTGGTAATCTTCATAACAAGCTCTAGTTCATCAAAAATGGATTACCCCTTTATATGCTATTGTGTTTTTGATCTTGGAGTTTTTACGGTTTCTCACCAAGGGAGGTATCTCACATTATAATACTTGATATATTCTCACTTGGTGGTATCCAATGTGTTGGGTAGCTCTTGTCGTACTCTTTCCAACAAAATTGGTTTCGGGTCAATCAGAGTCCGGATGCAAATGTTATGTTCGTTACGGTTTTGTTGTTTCTGTTAGTTTTGCCTCAGGCCGGATTTTGTCCGGAGTCTCCGGTGTGAAGTCCTAGGCTAGAATATCTTCTATGCAAAGACCGGAGTTTCCAGTGTTCCCAAGTCTTCGGGCTGATCATCAAACCAAGTATGTGCCAGTCTGTATTAGGGTCCAGAGATAGACCGGAATCTCCGGTGTGAGTTGCTTGCAGACTGGAGTCTCCGGTGTGGTTTTTCCCCAATGGACAGAAAACGGTCAAAAGTGAGTGGGCTATATAAGGGGGCCCTTCTTCCCCAATGGTCATTTATCTATTCTTGCAAGCTTTCTCCTCCATTGTTGACCTTTTTGAGCTTGTTATCCCTCTTATGATTCTTGCATATTCTTGAGGGATTTGAAAGAGGAAATCTAGATCTACAACCCCACCAATCAATCTCTCATCTAAGTGAGGGGAACATCTTGGGATCTAGATCTTGGAGTCTTCTGTGGATTTCCTCCATTGTTATTCCTCTCTTATTCTTCCATAAGCTTTTGTATCTTTGGTAGAATTTGGGAGAGAAGGACTTGGACACTTCTTGTGTTCTTTCCATTTCATTAGATGCATTGGTTTGAGTTCTCAGTGAGGATTCGATTGGGTGAAACGTGAGAAACTTTTTACTGTTGGGTTCTTGAAACCCTAGACGGTTTAGTTATTTTGCAGGTTTGTACTTGGGGCCTCCAATTAAGTTGTGGAGATTTCCCCAAGCTTGTTTGTTGGGAGCCTCCAATTAAGTTGTGGATAAGTGCCTCAATTTTGTGAGAGGTTCCGAATTGCCACCGACAAATGCATCGATAGTAAAAGTGTGGATCGATCCCATTGGGGTGAGATTCACAGGAGAATGAGGGAGGCCTTTTATGGCGTTGGTGGTTTAAAACCACCCCCTCTCCAAACAAGACGTACTCCATTGTTGGGAGTAACTCGGTAAAACATTGTCGTCTCCGCGTATCTCGGTTATCTATATACTCGAGCTCTTACTTATACACCTTACTTTGTAATAGCCTTCATGCTTGAAGTCTATATCTTGCTATCACACAGTTACTTGTATTGCTTAACATAAGATGTTGGTGCATATAGGTGAACCCTAGTTGTTTTAGGTTTTGTGATTGACAAAGTAAACGCTAGTTTAATTCCGCTTTTGTTGAGCCCCTCTCATAAAAGTTTTAAACTGCCTGTTCACCCCCCCCCCCCCCCCCCCCGCCCCACCCCCCTCTAGGCGACATTCGTGATCATTCACATGGTCTTCTACTGTATTTAACTCCCAGGAGGCTATTGCTACTGCGAGAGTTTTGTATATTCACTACACTTTTTTGAAATTTAATTATTGGAAAAATATAATTACCACACATATGAAAATTAGTCTTCCCGTGGCGTGGATGTTTATATGCATTTTTCTCTATAAAAGAGATTGCATGCATATAGCGATCGTCCACCTTATGGTGACATTGTTTACATTCAAAAATTTAAAATGATTACGCCACCACTCTTAGCCTGCTGTCAGCACATGATACAGATAAAGCCGTTAACGGTTCAGAGCAGAGTATCTTCCTCCACTTGGCTGTAGTGTTCTTGTTTGCTGTATATTCCTGGTGCGCCTCTTGTCATTTACAATCTGTTATTATTCAATTCTGAAGCTTCCCTAAACAGGAATTGCTCCAAAGACTGTGAAATAGGAGCTATGAAGCAGTTCTAACTTGTAAACACGGACAGCTATAACCAGAACAAACTATCGGCTAGAAGAGATCACAGCTATAACCAGAACAAACTATTGGCTAGAAGAGATCAGTTGTACCCTACCCACTATGGATTTAACGTTAAGTTTTTTATTTTTTTGCGAACCAATTGAATGTTAAGTTTGACACCCTGTCCATCAAGCTAACAATGTGTGATTTGATCTGACCCACACAATCCCTTAAGCGATGACCTGGCAAGATCTTGGCCTCCGATCAACATCATCCGATGGGGATGCACAGTGTGGGAACCCGATCTTAGCGAACAGAGCACCATTTGTGCTGATCTCATGATCACTCATCAACTTGTCAATGAGCACAACCGAATTTACATCACAAACACACTAAAATGTAGTCTTACACAAATATGACCATTATTTGTTTTCTTACACGTCGAAGCTACTACAAAAGCACAAGTTTGCTGCTTCAAAACCCGAAACACTCTAGAGCAGTGACACCAGTTTGATGTTTATATAACACAAGGTGCGGCTTTTTCCCATACAACCAAACATCTAGGTAGTAATATTTCCTTTTACAAGTCATGCAAAGATTAGAGCTAGTGTCAGATAACACATAAATCGGATCTCAGACCGGTATTGCCTCCACTTTTACCCTTCTCTTGCAGTACCAGACCAATCAGTGTACACACACCAGCCCTAGTACTCCATTGCAACGGCAAACACAGTTGGCTCAGGGCGTGGACGGCCCATCAGGAAGCTTTGTCTTCCTCTTCCTGCCAAGAATGGACGCCTTCTGCAGCCTCGCGCCCCCGACGCGCCATTTCTTGAAAGCCGTCATCGATTCCCTAGCGGAATCAAACACTCCACGACGCAAGAAGATAACTTAGCCCAAGCAATAGTATGGCACATGAAGATGAATGGATGGTGAGTGACAGAGTGATTGCAGCTGGGAGAAGCTTGTACCTTGAGCTTCTTCCTTTGTAAGGCGTGGGGCAAACTTGGGCACTGTCGTCGTGGACGAGCTGTGCGACTTGCTCAGTATCTCCTTGTACCTGCTAATGAACGCGTAGCGCAAGAACTGGCCAATGCTCTTGTCGCTCACCCTGTCGATGTTTTGATCATGGAAACAAATAAAATGTTGAGGCATATGACTAATTTTGACCTTCATAATAAAAATGTAATCCCTCTGTTCCTAAATATAAGATGTTTTCAAAGTTCAATTTGAACTACCAAAATGTCTTATATTTAGGAACAGAGCTAGTACAGTTTAAGTGAAAAATCGTGATATAATTTAATAATGTGCAGGGGTATAGCAAACTGTTGGATGACCACTATTTCATTGAACTTTAAGGTAGACATCCGGACTACCTCCAACAGTCCTACAGTCCTCTGAATCACTGGACCATCTGCTGTATACATGTTTCATATATCTCATCCGAATGATTAAGAGTCTAGACTAGTCTACAAGTCATTTCTTGGCGTGGATGTGCTCTTTTCTGAATTCTGATATATGTATTTCTAGTAGTTCAGTGCTCATAGGGAAAAAGAAAAAAAATACCAGCAAAAGAGATGGGAAAATATGATTTTGGTATAGTATTTGTAGCAAGTATAGTCGTTTACTAGTCTTCGAGTCAGTACCTAAGCGACTCAATCCAACTTAACAACTCATAAACATTGTTCATCCCCCTCAATTTCATATTTAAATTTCTAGATTACATACCGAGTAATTACTTGGTACATGATTCTCTAGAAATTGATGTCAACAACAAATATGCATTCCCTCGCAAAAAAAAACTTTATCCAACCATTATTGTGGATAATAGTGATGAAGATAAACCTCTTGTTTGTCAGGTTAATGGGTTTTCATTGCTCTACTAAAAATACTGGCTTCAGTTCAGATGCTCTATTACTAGTATTTGTAGCAAGTATAATCATTGACTAGTCTTTATGTCATCCTCTACTCAATCCAACTTAACGACACATAAGCATTGATCATCCCCTCGATTCATATTTAAACTTCCAGATTACATACTGAGTAAAATTCCATAGTATATGGTTCAATAGAAACTGAAGTCAACAATAGATAAGCGTTCCCTCACAAAAAAAAGTGATATACAGCCATTATTGTGGATAATAGTGAAGAGGACATATATCTTGTTTGTCAGGTTAATCGGTTTTCATTGCTCTACTAAAAATGTTCGCTTCAGTTCACATGCTTTCAGAACTTCACCTGATAATCTTATAAAAGATACTCAGACATCACTAGATGATAACTTGATGATACCTAACTTCAGCTTTTGGAGCATCAAAGCAATAAAGATTAACATTTCACACAGTTGGAAAATAATGTTTAACACAGCAGTGAGGACTGCCTCTCGCGGGGAATCTTCAAATTGAATGCGATGGGTTTGGCCAATTTTATCACCCAGATATGGAAGCCAGGTATGCAGCCAAACATGCAGGTTGAACAATTCAGAGCCTTTCTAGGCCTCTTTACAGAGATTCAGACCACTAAGCTGGTCAGAAACCCCAAAACATGTGTCACATAATCCACGTTACAAAATGGTGAACACTTGTAGAGTAATGTAATTGACATACATCATATCTAATCTGTAAATCAGAAAAAAAAAATCAGAAATCACCGCACCATCAGGAAATACCCAAGTCCCAATTAGTATGACTCCGAGCATGACCAATACATCGTGAAGTGATAACTCCACATGCTCACCCAGCTGCCAACACCAAGTGGTAGGCGCAGCCACTAAATATTAGATAACTTCTTTCTAGTGGCCACCAAAATTTAAGGCAAGAACCCGGGAGAATTTCTTGTCTGAATCCTTGAAGATACAGATCACGACGATTGCAGTATAGTGTTGTATGTCTTTGAAAGGAATAAACGTCAAATAGTTGTAGCTTTTTATTCGGGGGGAGACTTAGTTATTGTGTATTCAGCTCATATGATCGTATATTCATATGTGATCATGGAATCAACACATGTCAAAAGAAACTGTTGACCTGGTGGAACCAAGGTCATTCTTGAGGTCTATGACTAAATTTTGTAGAATGGTAGTTGGGTCACGGCAACAATAGCAGAATCAGCATGGAACTATATTTGAAACAATGATATGCTATATTATTAGGATTAAAATGAGCGGAAAAGAACAATCAATCAACATTTCCAAAAAGTTGTACTCCATGTGAAAACTGTCATAACTAGATCTGACGCCTTAAAACTAAGGCAAGAAAGCATGCCTGGATATTCCTAATCAATCATTTACTGGAGTATTAGTAAGTGCTAATATCAAACATGCTCAGACCATGAGCCTAGACCAACCCAAGAATTAAGTGTCGACGTGTCGCAACTTGTCGCTGGGGTGGCGACACATTGACTTGTCGTGACAAGTCTCGACAACTACTAGACTTGTCGATGGGGTGTCAAGCTGTAGCTACTAAAAAAATTACTAAGTAACTACTCTACTCCAAAGTCTTGATCTTTATCCTCTGTCATCATTGCCATCATCATCGTTCTCCATGTCACTGTCATTCATTTCTTCTTCCAGTTCAACCCTCAATTCTGGATCATTGACAATCAGATTTCTAGGGCCCCTTCCATCAGATTTCTAGGTCTCCTTCCATCAGATTTCAGCCCTCAATAGGGAGAAAAGTTACCTGCTTCTGCTGCTGCCGACGATGGACTGGTGGTGGTGTAGCCTTGGGAGGTGCTCACGACCCAGGTAGGGAGTTGGAGAGCAGGGGAGAGGCGGCGGCAGCACCGGCGAGCCGGCGGCGGCCATGTGAGAGAAATCGCCAGGGGAGGGGAACCAGAGGAGAGGCGTCTGGGGGAGGGAGCTCACAACCTATTTCTGGGGGAATAGGGTTTCACGGGCAACATTATATCCCATCCTCAAAAAAAAATCCTGGCCTCAACTTGTCGCTCGACTAGTTGACAGAGACAAGTCGCAGTTTGTCGCCGACAAGTCAACTTGTCGATCGATAAGTTCAAGTTGTCGTGTCGCTTCAACGTGTCGTAACTCGATTTGCGACACGTAGACTTGTCGTGCGACAAGTCGCGACTTGTCGAGCGACACTTAATCCATGGACCAACCAGAAATCAATGGATGGGAGTAATCACTTGCATAAAGTATAAACCACAAACTTATTTGATTAAATCAAGATCAGAAGATAGCATGTGTTTTAGTCTAGACCTTCGCTAAAGAAAACCATATGGTTGCAATTACCATTTAAGCAGTAACCATACGTATACACAATGCGCTGGAGTTATTCAAGCCATTCCCATAAGATAACTGCATTTTCTCCACAAGATGATGCTACTCGAACATACATGAGTTTGTCTAGTTTTAACATATATATTCCCTCCATCTCAAATTAATTAGCGCATATTTGTCTAGACGCGATTCAGTGTGTAGATACATGCGAAACTAGACAAATCTTCGTCAATTAATTTGGGACAGAGGGAGTGCTAATAATTAAGTAACCTTGTTCATGGAGGAGGAGGAAGCATTTTAAAGAAAAGGAAACAAATGCAGACAGAATAATGCATTGATGTGCTGCATGCCAACACAATTACCAGGTTAAACAGGACAAAAGTATAGCACAGTATCTAATTCTAACAAAGATCGTACAGAAGCATTTTAATGAAAAATCAAGAATTTAAGTCATTCGGAACTTACAAAGGAACAATCTTGCATCCTAGCTCATAAAAGTAAGGGCACCGAACCCTCAAATCAACACAGGCTGCATCAGCTTGGATCTCCTTCCGAGTTCTGCAGCATTATATGACCATAAGACAACTCTTCTAGGATAAACTCCAGAGCTAACTATGTATGATGAAGAGAACTTCATTGAGTTGGCGAGAGGAACTTCCATGTAAATTGTTTGAGATAAGAATGATAACCAACATACATCCCTCTTAACAACTGATGTTCATGCAACAATACAAACAAAGATTACAAAGAAACCTACTTCTGGGTGAAGCAAGGAGGTACATTAATTGACACGGCTTGCTCGAGAGACAGCATCCCGTGCGCAAGCCAGAATGGAAGGTCTACCTTCGCACCCTTTTCAACCTGAACATAGAGAATATAGTCAGTTCTCTTTTTTTCAGAAGCAGACAACAATCGCAGAATTCATTTTCCACAGCAGCAAGAAGTGCTCAAAACACGAAGCATCTAACCCCCAATTGGTGTTCATTAAAATATGGCACAAGGGGGAACAAGAAAACAACTAGCCTTTCAGATCGGTTTTACAGACTAGAATGAACAAACATGTACTACAATGTAACTCCGGTAAACACCATTTAAGTAGTGCACGCATTTCAGAAGTAATTTGTACAAGAACAACCGGAGCAGAGGAAGAATTTACGACTTTTGCACACTGTTATTGGCAATGGGGGTTAGTTATCACCCTCCTGCATTATCCTCGTTACCTCCTAGTCTCTAACACCCATCACCAGGCTTAACAGAACACATGAACATAAATGCACAGAAGCCACTGGACAGATGCTTACACTGTTCCTCTCGGCACCGGGATCTAGCAGACCAACCCCATTTGCAGTCACTTGGAACACGGCCGAAATAGGCTGCAATTACAGTAGAGCATATTCACGCCATCCGTAGAAAAGCATGAACGGAGCAGGAGATAAGACGAGCTTGATGGTTACCTCCTCCTCCATGAGGATGTCGTCAACGTCGTAGTAACAAGGCATTTCACCGAGTGGGGCAGACGGATAAGAGGGGTATTTGGTCGCCGGCGGAGTCCTCCGGTCACCGCCCCTGCTCCTTCACAGAGATAGATCCAGAGGGGTCAGAGCGGAGAGACGAGAGCCCGGCTAGAGAGAGAAATGAGATGCCGTTTCCCCGCCGCCACTGGCCCGCTCGCCGTCCCCGCGCAGAGAGAAATGAAAGAGGGGAGACCGGGAGAGGAGTCACTAACCACTGCTCGCCGGTCCCCACCGCCGCCTTCCCGCTAGCCGCCGCTTACGCCCGCTAGCCGCCGCCGCCAGGAGAGTGGGAGATGGGAGAGGTTCGAGAGGGAGAGAGTGGTGGGGAAAATGGAAAACATTTCGGGCGAGGCAAAAACGCGCGCCCGCGCCCGCGAGGCTAATTGCCCGTCCCGGCATTTCAACAAGGATTTGGACTTTTGGAGGGAAAATTCACTATGACTTCACGACCGACCACGCAAAAAAGGATGGGGCAAAAATTTCCGTAAATATTCATGGGTGTGAATTAGTGAAATATGCTTCCTCCATTTTAAAATATAAAATATTTTAGTTTTGTAAAGAGAATATATATTTAGACTTTTTTTAGTACATAGATTTATTTTAAACATGAAAAAACCTATATACTAAAAGAAATCTAAATCAATTTGATTTACAAAGCTAAAAGATCTTATATTTTAAAACTGAGAGAGTATGACGGATGATTGGTGATTATTATTTGGCGGTTATCCATCCCAAATAAGGGTTAATTGTGCAAACGTCCAGCTTGGGTGATCTAGACTAATCTCGATTAGGAGAATATGATTGTATTATAAAACAAGACGGCTCAAAAAAAATTGCCAATAGAACTCTCACATTAAAAAAAATCGAACGATACAAAACACCTTAAGAAAAATAAAAATTACAACAAAGATTCTTGATAAGCCCTTCATCTTCAACCTTCAAACCGTGTTGACGACGCGCCACCCCTGTCGCTTCTACTTGAGCCGACGTGACATTGTTGGATACGGATGGGAAGTCGCCAAAGGAGTCAAGAGGACCACATCCGCCTCGGATACGAAGAATAAAGAATGACTGTTGATGAAGCTCCTTGACGTTCTGAAGATCGCCACTGCCAGACGAAGTCTACGAAGACCACACCACTCTCACAAGCTTCTCAACGTCGTCGTCAGGATGACGCTGAAGCTGAGAACACCTTATTGCAAGAGACGTTGACATCACCATCTGAGCGCCGCCCCACCAAACTTGAACCTAGAAAACAGGGAAACGAAGCCCTCCCGCCGGCTAGGGTCTAGATCCACCCACCTCCATGGCCTGAAGGCCACAGGCGAATCGACGGCGACGCCGACGAGAGGTGGAAAACCCTAATCTCATTGTCAGGGGCGAGAGTGAGAAGGGGAATGGTTCAGGGGCGAGAGACATCTCAATTTGACTCATGCTAAAAGATTCAAGGTACCAAATAGGCTCATACTAAAAAGTGAACCTAGCTCACTTTGTTAGAAAAGTGGATGTATGACCTAACCACCCAGGTTTAAATTCTCACGAACATGAATTTGGATTCTTATTATTTAAAAAATCAAACTCGCTTTGGAGGCTTCCTCCACGGCTTTCCTTTTAAAAAATAATAGGCCCATACTCAATTCACAATGGTCCTTGGTCAACTAGGGCGCGACGACAAAAGTCTCACGCCTACCAAAAGGTCTAAAAAATCAATTTTAAAACATTGGAAAAAAACAAGAATGACATACCTGATATGCTCAATCTTGAACTAAACTTTCAGCAAGCTAGTCTAGTTCACTCAGCTCATGTTTCGATTAGCCACATAGAGGGTTTATACTCAACTTAATTTTTTGGGGTGAAGCTAAAAGACGAGTAAAATTTGACTCAACGTGGTGGATAAAAATAGAATAAGAGAATGAAGAAGAATGGATGACTATTTGTCATTTATACAAAAAAATGGAGGTATTATATAAACTTTGGACAAGGCGTATAAACTATAAACCATTTTCATAGCTTTGTTTTTTAAACATGAACAAGATTCCATGTAGATTTGTTTGGTTGTTTTTTCAACCTGTTTTCTTGTACAGGGATGACCCCTTCCATGAGTATAGCAAGTAGATGTTCAAAGGTCCCATGCAGGACACTCGGTAACACCAGTTGCTACTAATACATTGTTTATTTCGTTCTTCTAGAACCAAAATCTGTAAAGAAACTGAAAAGGCGAAAGAAGTAGTGCTGCCTTTTAGAGCTTGGGATAAGATAATCCTTTTATTTTGGAAATTCGAAAGCTCGGTTTTAAGCTTTAGATTTTTTTTTGAAAAGAATCCTGAATATAGTGAATGATGTATCTTGTAACAGTTTTATTCTACAAAAAATAAAAATATGGATATTAATATAGTGAACAATGCACATTTTTAAAACTCCAAGATTTATCAGATTTTTTTTGCTATACGAAAAACAGAAAAGGAACGAAGAAAACCGTGCAAAACCGGGCCCCTTGGCGCTGCAGCTCCGCAGAACAGGTCGTGAGGCTCCCGCCGCGATCCTCGTCCCCCGCAGCCACTCGCCACCGCTCGCCACTACCACCAATGCCGCGCGGCCACTCCCCCGCAACGCCCCTCCGCGCCCCGCCCTTCAAAGCGGCGCTCTCCTCCCCCGACCCCTCGCTAGTGTCGCCGTCCCATTCCCCCATTCCGCTCACCCCCTTCCTCCACCGCGTTGGCCCACATGACCGCCGCCGCCGCGGTGCTCCTGCTGGCCGCCGCGCTCCTCGCGAGCGCGGCGGATGGTTCGAAGTGGACCTTCACGAAGAAGGGCAGCGTCGTCACCTACGACGAGCGCTCCCTCCTCATCGACGGCCGGAGGGACCTCTTCTTCTCCGGCGCCATCCACTACCCCCGGAGCCCGCCCGAGATGTGGCCCAAGCTCCTCAAGATCGCGAAGGAAGGCGGCCTCAACACCATCGAGACCTACGTCTTCTGGAACGCCCACGAGCCCGAGAAAGGGAAGGTAACGACTCTTCCTTCACCACTGCAAAAGCTTCAGTGAAATTCAGAGAGACGCGAATGCGGCAGCTCCTCACATTTTGCGTATGATGCAGTACAATTTCGAAGGCAGGAACGACATGATCAAGTTCCTCAAGATGATCCAGGACAACAACATGTACGCGGTCGTGCGCATCGGGCCCTTCATCCAGGCAGAATGGAATCACGGGTTCGTTGACGTGCCACCAAAATCTGTTCCATTTTTACAGTGTAGCAAAACATATATGCTCAGCTCAGGTGATTGCTTTTCTATCTGTCTGTCTGTTTGTTTGTTTTCCCTCAGTGGCTTGCCTTATTGGCTTAGGGAGATTCCGCACATAATATTCCGTGCCAACAACGAGCCTTACAAGGTAATCAGCTCACACGGTTGCAAGCCTGGTATATATATGCGCCAATAGTTGTTGTAGACAGACTTATCACCGTTGGTGTTTCTAATGCAGAGAGAAATGGAGAAGTTTGTGAGATTCATAGTGCAGAAGTTGAAGGATGCAGACTTGTTCGCATCTCAAGGAGGACCCATCATCCTCACCCAGGTCAGTTAAACTCTACCTGTATGATCTCGTTTATCTACATCTGTTTATGGCATTGCCCGTGATTTCATGCGCCGTGCAATTTTCACAGATTGAGAATGAGTATGGGAATATTAGAAAGGATCATATAACAGAGGGTGACAAGTACCTTGAATGGGCTGGTCAAATGGCCATTAGCACCAACACTGGAGTCCCCTGGATAATGTGCAAGCAATCTACGGCTCCTGGTGAAGTGGTAACTCTTTTATACTAAATATGTGGTGAACGCCTTAAGATGTTGTCAGACGAGATAAAAACACGTTAAGGTCCCAGTTGGAAAGGGGACTGAAATATTTTTTTAAATTGGACCATTTTTTGTGAAAATCCTGCGCACCAAACAGGCTCCAAACTTGAACATCTCCTCTGAGATACAATGTTTATCCAGAGTGTATTCGATATCTTAATATGTGCCTCGCTCTTACTAGATTCCTACTTGCAACGGAAGGCACTGTGGGGACACATGGACAATGCGTGACAAAAATAAACCTCGCCTTTGGACTGAGAATTGGACTGCACAGTAAGTTCAAGTTATTCATACTCAGCCGTCTACTTGTTTTCTAAAGTTGATATGATGTTGATGCTTACTGAAACGCATACCAGCAATACTTTTCTGGTCAACTTAAAATTCATCCAAACATGTTAAATGTATTCGTGTATATCTTGTTCGTGATTAACATTATAATGATGTGTGGATTACGCAACATATCTGGAACATGCTTCCTTTATGACACTGCCATAGCGTGACATCTTTTGTGTGACTGCCCAAAATATCTGCACCATATTTCCCTTATAATGATATTAGCACACCTTTGATCTGGTTGTAATTGAATATGGGATAAAAAAACATTTGTGTTTTGGCTTTAGAAAATACACTTTTATCTGCCATCAAGTGATTCATCAACATTAATATCAAAAGTTATTTCTTGCAATACGCAGGTTCAGAGCATTTGGTGATCAATTAGCTGTGCGTTCAGCAGAGGACATTGCATATTCTGTGTTACGTTTTTTTGCCAAAGGTGGGACATTGGTAAACTACTACATGGTATGTTTATCCAGGTGCATTTTTGCAACTGTATACATTCAGAGAGTTCACAGAGAAGATACTGGAACTCATAGAATTGCATGGTGACTTGTTTCGAACAGTATTATGGTGGAACAAATTTTGGAAGGACAGGTGCTTCCTATGTGTTGACTGGATATTATGATGAAGGTCCCCTTGACGAATACGGTTAGTTTGGCTGAACTGTATATTTCTAGTTTTTCCCACTTCCATCTGTTGTTTCTAAGTCTCTAATGATCATTTTACTGGGTCAATGTTATCCAGCTATGCGGAAGGAGCCCAAATTTGGGCATCTCAGGGACTTGCACAATGTAATCAGGTCATACCAGAAAGCTTTCCTTGAGGGCAAGCAATCATTCGAGATATTGGCTCCGGGGTATGAGGTTGGAACAACTGCTTCCATCATTTCTGTGCATAAATACTCCAGATGTTTTGTGTGACAGTGTTCTGTAATTTAACAGTCAATCTTCTTCTCGGCTTGATTATTTTCTGCACCTGCAGGCCCACAACTTCGAGTTGCCTGAGGAAAAGCTGTGCTTGGCCTTTCTCTCCAACAACAATACTGGGGAGGATGGAACTGTGAAATTCCGAGGTGAGACGGTCTATGTGCCGAGCCGCTCCGTCTCCATCCTTGCAGACTGCAAGCATGTGGTGTACAACACAAAGAGAGTATGTGTACTGTATACACTTGCCGCAAATTAGTAAGTAGATATCTAGCTTCAATGGTTATAAAGAGCACGCCTTCCTGACTTGTGCTATGCATATTTTATGCTAGGTGTTTGTTCAACACAATGAAAGGTCATATCACACAACCGAAGAGTCGACCAAGAGCAATGTTTGGGAGATGTACTCAGAGCCGATTCCGAAGTACAAACAAACTACTGTCAGGGCAAAGGAACCCCTGGAGCAGTATAACCTGACGAAGGACAATAGTGACTATTTGTGGTACACCACAAGGTGTTGTTTCTTTCATCACACCTTCGTTTCAGCTCATGATTATGAACATTTATTCTATATTTTCCTCACAGGTAGCAAAATGCTGAATTCGCTTTTTGTGTTTGTTTACAACATCCATGCAGCTTTCGCTTGGAGGCAGACGATCTGCCCTTTAGGGGTGACATCCGGCCTGTGGTTCAGGTCAAAAGCAGTGCACACGCAATGATGGGATTTGTCAATGATGCCTTCGCAGGTAACTTGGGCCAACTATGTATCAGTCTTGTTTATCCAAAAGCAGATACCAATTCCAAGCACTAACAATTGTAATAAAAAGAGGCTTCATAATCACCATCTGTGCAGGGAATGCTCGTGGAAACAAGAGAGAAAAGGGTTTCGTGCTCGAAAAGCCCATTGTTCTAAGAATAGGTGTCAACCATCTCGCACTGCTATCATCGTCCATGGGGATGAAGGTGATATCTGACTGTTTCATGTCCTAACTCGCTGGGTGGTGGATGCACACAATTTATGAAGGAATACTGATCTGTTATAGTTCTGTTTGCACATTTTTCTGTTATTTGCAGGACAGTGGTGGCGAACTTGTTGAAGTAAAGGGTGGCATTCAAGATTGCACAATACAGGGTCTCAATACTGGGACCTTGGATTTGCGTGTTAATGGCTGGGGCCATAAGGTACAGGCTATTGCGCTTAAGACTTGGGAAACTTATATGCCTTTCATTAGCTTTTCAATGTACAGTGCACTGATATACTAAGAAATGAGCACCTCCTTTCATGTTTTAAACAGATCAAACTGGTTGGTGAGGAGAAGGAGATTTACACGGAAAAAGGCATGGGCACTGTTAAGTGGAAACCTTTTGAGGCTGGAAAGGCTGTCTCCTGGTACAAGGTAACCTCTGGCCACGAAAAGGAACATCACACATTCATTCTCTTAAATCTTTGTTTCCAACTCTCATTGTCACTGTCTGTTCGATGTCATGTTAGAGATACTTTGACAAGCCAGACGGAGAGGATCCGGTTGTTCTTGATATGAATTCTATGGGCAAGGGTATGATCTACGTGAATGGCGAAGGCATGGGTCGCTACTGGACCTCATACAGAACTATTGCCGGAGTTCCTTCCCAGGCACTGTAAGAAAGTTCGGCACCGCTGAAAAACACATTCCATTTTCGGCCTACAATGACTTTGCACTCTTGAACTTATTATATTTTCCTTCAGATACCATATTCCACGGCCATTCTTGAAATCTAAGAACAACCTGTTGGTTGTATTTGAGGAGGAGATTGGCAAGCCGGACGGCATCCTCATCCAGACAGTGAGAAGAGATGACATCTGCACATTCATCTCGGAACACAACCCTGCACAGATCAAGACGTGGGACGCGGAGGCTGGAGGCCAGATCAAGCTCATAGCCGAAGACCACAGCGCCCGGGGCATCTTGACCTGCCCCCCGAAGAAGAAGATCCAAGAGGTCGTCTTTGCCAGCTTCGGCAACCCGTTTGGCTCATGCGGCAACTTCACTGTGGGCACCTGCCACACTCCCAATGCGAAGGAAATCGTTGCCAAGGTACACACATCCCCCATCAATAATGTGTATCATCTGTAACACTGTAGGCGTAGTAACGTGGACCATGTTTTGCTTGTTTTTGCCTATCGTTGGTGATTAATGTCTGGAGTATATGGACAGGAATGCATTGGTAAGAAGTCGTGTGTGCTGCCAGTGGACCACGAGGTGTACGGTGCAGACATCAACTGTCCCACGACGACGGCCACACTGGCGGTGCAAGTGAGGTGCCACAATAAGGGTGACTCAGAATAACAAGGAAGATCGGCACCTTCTCTGATCTCCTGCTTCTTCATCTCGTTTGGTTTAGAACTCCATCAATGCACTATGTGCCTGTGGTGATTATAATTCTGCTGAGGCGTGCTTGATCGGGATCCGTGGGAGTTGACACACAGATGTGAAGAAAACTGTTGAGCGCTGATGTAGTTTCCCTTCCCCCTCTTGTTTTATTATTGTTGTTCTGTGCTATTTAATATTAACCATCACAGTAGGTGATGAATAATGATAACCGATAGTTTAATGGACTCCAAATTTGTTGCAAAGAATCGTTGAGCTGACCGAATGGATAGAATAATTCAATGGATATGTCCTATATATGCCTTATCATGTCCGTGGGGCATCTTCATGCCTTCTGCTAATTGATTTGTACATCTCATCTTAAGAAGAAACCAAGTAAATGACAAGTTTATATTGTTAAATTTGTGATACAACTGCGTTGTACGATGGAGTACACTTTATTTTATACTGGGAAAGTGTTGTACTTGTTAAACAATTGAATTGCATATAACATTTTCTCTCTAAAGAATCAAGGGGGCATGTTCTTTTTGTTTTTTCAGAAATAATCAAGGAGACAAGTTTATTTTGTTCTTGAGAAAGAATCAAGGTGACAAGTTGCTCACCTATGCTAGTGCTTCAAAATGAGCTAGAAGTTTCAGCTCCCATTTAGAAGAGTCACTGGTCCTCTAAATGGGCTTACAACTGTGTCAACCAACGCAAGTGTTGCCATAAATTCATATTCAAAGTTCTCCTCATGTCCCACTCATTCTCTACTACCATGTTGTGTGTGATCAAACATGTTGTCATGATCATTCACAATGCATGTTAGTTATAAAATGTAGCAAGTCCATGGACAATTGCAAATCGAACTTGCAACACCCCAAAAGCTCTCCCAACATACTTCCTCACACCTTTTTGAGGCTTGGCAAAGTGAACTCTCTTGTTACTTTGAGGGTGTGGAATTGTCTATACAAATGTGGAATATGAGAGGTAGATGTCATCTGCAATGTAGTACGTAGCACATATCATACTAGTGACAATCGACTAAAAAGTTGCAAGGTGGAGCTTCTCCAACTACACATAGGAGATCTTCTCAAGACGTGATGTCTTTGTGAGAGACACAACATCCCAGAGTAACAATGGCAAACCCATAGATCCTGGGGGGTCATGACAATACCAATGAATTGCTTGTGCCATGTTTTGGGCGATTCTTCCATCTCCAGTGCATGCAATTGAGGCACGCAAGCATAACCGAGAACCCTCTAGAAGTACCAATCTCCATCAACCTAGAAATGTCCTCTACATTGGGTTCTCTGAGATACTCATCTCTGGAGACCACAGTCACATACTTTACAAAATTCTTCACACTCTTGATGGTTACATCCTCCACAATGTGAGTGCGTTCATCGGTAGCACCAATTGGGAGAACCTATCATATCACTCTCTACTGAAGTTATCTTTTAAAAAGCATCATGGCCAAGTTCTCTAGTTGCATTCCTCTTTGCTTGAAGTATTCCCGATTATATTCCACAGAAGTTGTAGGCAAAGGAGAGCTCTCTCGACATTCTAAAATGTCATCAAAGAATCTTAGTGTATACACAAAATCTACAAAGTAATCCTTCACAAGTTGGTGATGGTCATGCTAACTACAATGAAAAAGGCACACACGTCATGGTCGAGAACCAAATATGTGCCCCTTGTTTCTCTCCTCCCCCTCTTCATGATGTCAACAATGATGTCATGTCAAAGTCGTCATCCAATGATGAGTTGCAGAAAACACCTCCAGCAAGCACTGTCATATGTGCATGGCATCCAAGAAGTACGTCAATGCAAAATGTAGTTGCAATTCCGTAGAAAAATAGAAGGGGTTTTATAACCTTGCAAGCCTTTCCTTGAGAACCTTTCAGTCATAACAGCGATGGCGCCAATTGCAAGGCGTGGTGGCTGGCGTGAGGTGCTGATAATCCCCAAGTGCAGGGGATCACCATAGTATAATTCGATAAGTATGTGAGTGTCGAACCCACTTATATGGCCTTCTATGCAAAGCTAGGATCTAAAGTGTGTGTGTGTGTGGTTGTTTTTGGTATTAACTAGAAAACTATAAAATAGTCGAAATAAAAACTATAACTAAAATAATGCAAATAAAGTGGAGCTAGTGGAGTGGATGTGGATAATCTATGGGAGCAAATATTTAGGCAAATTGCTATTTCATTCATTTGGTTGTCACAATTAGTGAAGCACATATATAGTCTTTTTATTGTTTCTTATAGGAGGAGCCATAACTAGGTATAGCCATAGATACGAGAAAATACACCACTAGTGATT
The DNA here is from genome assembly GCA_916181665.1 of Avena sativa. Lineage (NCBI taxonomy): Eukaryota > Viridiplantae > Streptophyta > Magnoliopsida > Poales > Poaceae > Avena > Avena sativa. The sequence goes on from OV702297.1 coordinate 415,522,518, forward strand.
GATCTCAAGGCCAATTAAGAACAAACAAGGAAATATTAAGACATAAATTCCAACCACCGCATTTAGATCTAAGGTCCCCATGATAATACCCTAATTGATTATCCATGAATTAATACAACATATATTTCTAAGACTTAGGATTTATCCCTCATCCTAACAACATGCAACGATGACAACCTTGTGCATCCCCCAACATATTTTTGGATGATAGCTGTGATATTCGATACATTTTTAATGATTTTTCTTGATAGCTTTCATCTTGATTTGATGTTTTTCTAGCTTTACCTAACGCTAATACTTCGGTAGCAAAGAAAACTTGGTTTTCAGTGTATGTTTTAGGTTCTGAACATCAACGGAAGGTTTCAACAACGAAAATACAATATTCAGGCGAAAACAAGCAAGTCTTTTTTTGGAAGCAATCGAGGACAGCAACCAGATGGTTTAACGACTAACTATACGGCGGGAATATTTTCTGGCCATATAGTTTTGGACGTATAGTTGCCGCCACCTTATTCTTGTTAAAAGGAACAACTTTCATGAAGGAGGCAAAGGAGAAAACATAACACAACAGCCACCGTTCCATCCAGAAGGGAGAAATAAGAGATCCGAAGAAGAAGGGGAAGACGTTCTCCATCTTGCTCCACGATCTTCAACCTCCTAGCCACCACACCCCCCATAGCCATTACTACTTGTACGAGAGAGAGAGAGAGAGAGATCAGCACTTTGCAAGATTAGGGTTTAAGATTGTTTCTTCCTTATCTTGAGTTGTGTTGGATTGATTTTCTATTATTATTGTGGATCTCCATGGTAATATTGAGACGAACTCCTCTTATTTAATTATATCGATGATGTTTTCTTCTCTCATGTGTGAGTATGTTTCTTTGGGCGTGGGAGATGTAGGGGATTGGTGAGATGTGATGTGCCTATATATTTTCCATTAATTTGTGATTGATTTTAATTACTATATTGTGTGTGCTTGAGTATATATGGGATGTCTGATACGTCAAAAACGTATCTATAATTTTTTATGCTCCATGCTTGTTTAGTATCTACTTTGCTTTGCTTTGCTTGTCTACACTTTGAGGTGTTTTTTACATGTTTTCTGGTACTAACCTATTAACAAGTTGTCACAGTGTCAGTTGCCTATTTTCTGTTGTTTTTGGTTTCAGAAAAGTTAGTAAAGAAATATTATCGGAATTGGACGGGACAAACGTCAAAGTCAATAACTTTCCATGGGGAACAAGAATCCAGAAGACGAGACAGAGACGCAAGCCAGGGCGGCCAGACCCCCTAGGCAAGGGTGGGACCTGTCCCGCGCCTGGGAGGGGTGTGGCCCCTCTGTCCGCCTCCTCGGCCTCCCCCTTCGCCTATAAGAAGACCTCGATGCAGAAACCCTAAGCGCCCGATCAAATCTCCACGAAATCGTCCATAGCCACCGCCACCATCGTCCCTAGATCGGGGAGATCTGAAGTTCTTCCCGGCACCCTGTCGGAGGGGAGATCATCCCGGAGGCCTTCTCTCCGGTATGATGCGTGACTAGTTCCACCTTGGACTATGGGTCCATGTAGTAGCTAGATGGTTGTATCTCCTCCTTTGTGCTTTCATGTATAGATCTTGTGAGCTCCGTTCATGATCAAGATCTAATCTATTTGTAATCATGCATGTTGTGTTTGCAGGGATCCGATGGATATTGAGATTATTATGTTGGTTTGATTAATGGTTTTGTCTTTATGATTCTATCATGTCTGTGTTGTTTGTGATCTTGCATACTCTCTGTTGTTAGTAGCTATCTTGGCCAAGTAGTTGCTAGTGACTCCAAGAGGAAGAATTTATGTTCGATAGTGGGAGACTGTTGGAGATATGCCCAAGAGGCAATAATAAAGTGGTTATTATCATATCTTCATTCTTATGATAAATGTTTACATACCATGCTATAATTGTATTAACCCGAAACATTAATACTTGTGTGATTTGTAAACATAAAAGAGTCCCTAGTAAAGCCTCTTGTTAAACTAGCTTGTTGGTTAATATATGATCATGGTTTCCTGATCATGAACATGGAGATGTTATTAACAACAGGGTCATATCATTAGGAGAATGATGTGATGGACATACTCCTACAGTTAAGCGTAGCATAAAGATCAAGTCATTTAATATAGTTCATTTGCTATAAGCTTTCTGATACATAGTAACCTAATTCCTTCGACCATGAGATCATGCTAATCACCATCACCGGAAGGATGCTTTGATGACATCAAACACCACACCGTAACTGGGTGGCTATAAAGGTGGCATTGAGTGTTCGGAAAGTATGGGTTGAGGCACATGGATCAAGAGTGGGATTTGTCCATCCATATGACGGATAGATATACTCTGGGCCCTCTCGGTGGAATGCCATCCAATTAGCTTGCAAGCATGTGACTGGCTCACAAGAGATCACATATCACGGGAACGAGAAAAGATTACTTATCGGTAACGAGGTTGAACTAGGTATGCAGAGATACCGACGATCAAAACCTCGGATAAGTAAATTATCGTGAGACAAAGGGAAATTGGTATCGTATGTAAGTGGTTCATTCGATCGCAAAGTAATCGTAGAAATATGTGGGAGCCATATGAATTTCCAGATTCCTCTATTGGTTATTGATCGGAGAAGTGTCTCGATCATGTTCGCATAATTCACGAACCGTAGGGAGACACACTTAAGGATTTGATGTTGTTGAGTAGTTATGGAATGATGAGTAAGAGACCGAATGCTGTTCGGAGTCTCGGATGGGATCCGGGATCGGAATGGTCCGGAGAATAAGATTCATATAAGGAAAGTCCTGTTTTGGAGTTCAGGAATGATTTCGGTGTTTTCACCAGGAATGTTCTAGAAGGGTCTGGAAGGTCCGGCACTCCGGAGGGGAAGGGTAGATGAATGTGTCATGACAATGTGGAATGGTTGCATCATGTACTAGGTCACTTGGTTGCATCATAAAGTAGGTGTGTGTGTGTGGTTATTTTTGGTATTAACTAGAAAGCAATAAAGTAGTTGAAATAAATACTATAAGTAAAATAATGCAAATGAAGTGGAGCTAGTGGAGTGGATGTGGATAATCTATGGGAGCAAATGTTTAGGCAAATTGTTATTTTATTCATTTGGTTGTCACAATTAGTGAAGCACATATATAGTCTTTTTATCGTTTCTTCTAGGAGGAGCCATAACTAGGTGTAGCCATAGATACGAGCAAATACACTACTAGTGATTGATCCCAAGGCCAATTAAGAACAAACAAGGGGATATTAAGACATAAAGTCCAACCACCGCATTTAGATTTAAGGTCCCCATGATAATCCCCCTGTTGATTAACCATGAATTAATACTACATATATTTCTAAGACTCGGGATTCAGTGGTGGACCCAGCCGTGAGCGATGCCCTGGGCCACCTTCATATAAATAGTAGAAAATAGTCAAAAACAGGCTGAAACGGTGTTGCTACGGTGCCTCAGCAGGTCGCGCCGTCGTCGCCACGCCCTGGGCCATGGCCCGGGTGGCCTGGGTCCTAGATCCGCCCCTGTTGGGTTTTATCCCTCATCCTAACAACATGCAATGGTGACAACCTTGTGCACCCCCCCAACATGTGTGCTCTCATATGTTAGTGCATCATGATCATCATAGAAGTTAACATATACTTGTATGCAACCAAAACAAACTAGATCACAATTGACATAACAATTTACTACTCAAACATTAACATAGTCATACAATAGATCATGGGAAAATAATATATTGCATCATACATTATGTTTGCTAAGAGATTACAGTGGGGGATTATGGGATATTGTAGTAGATGGTGATGTAGATGAGCCTCCCCATGGGGGAGAGGAGGCCATGGCGTGGTGGAGAGGCGACGCCCCGGCGTGGATGAGGGGCGGCGCCCCGACGGCTCCCTAGGGCGACGCTGACCCTAGGGAATGGAGACCCCTTGCACCTTATTCTTCCTTGGACATGGTGATGGTGTGGAGGAGCTTCCCCCCTCCCTGGGGGCTGACAAGGAGGGGGATTTTAGTGGCTATGGGTGGATACCTCTAAAAATAGAGTTTCCCCTCAATATATAGTGGTGGAGATGCAATCTCGGCCATGAGATTGATGCCCATTTGATCCAAGAGCTCTTAGGAAATCTCTAGAACCTTCCTAGGAGTCCCCTCTGTCCTTAATGAGTCCATCAAGTCGTGGTTGGGCCGAAATTCTCAAAGATGGGAGAGTTTGAGTCAATCACTGTCACATATTTTTGGAGTTCCGAAACTACTTGCGTCCTCCGCATTAATATGGCTATAAAAAATGCATCCGTACTCCGATTGGGGCGGATTTTATGTCTAAATTGTTGCGCATAAAATTTCCCACAACTTTTCTTTATACACCTTTTCTATTAGACATCATTTTTGGGGTCGTTTCTGACAATCTTCGAAAAGAGTTTTGTAGGGACATATTTCAAGAATTTCCAGATTTCACCATAGCGAGCAATTTTCTTTCATATTTGTGTACTTCCTACACAACAAAGTATAAACTAAGAACTTATATATTTTGCATCTATTAGTAGGTTAGTCCTAATAAATATAATAATGTTGCATAATAATAATTTTAAAGTAATAAACGACAAAGTTTATAGATGCATTTTACATCATCAGGTGCGTTGGAACATACGAAAGTGCAATGACCAATAATTTTGTGAGTTAAGTCACTTTATGGGATATGCTAAGGATACTCCAACACTTAACAACAACTGTTGTTTGGATGTTAAAGTTATTGGGGTTATGCCAGAGATGCTCTAATACGGAAGTACACAATCCAAGTTCTAGGTTTATCCAGAGAGCACTTTAAATGCTCAACAAGTGAGAGACATATATCCCGCAACAACTTTGAGAAAAGCATGTGTACAAGTTTCATAATTTTATTAGAAAACATTATGTCGAGAAGTAGACGTTGAGAAATGAGTGAAATTTCTGTAATCTCAATCATCATCTCCCGGGGAGCGACAACAACCATTCAATTATTCATGTTGTATTTGTTTTCTAGGCACTTTGAGTTTGAACTTTTGTAATTTTACATGATTATAGATATGGAAATTTATATAAGCTCTCATTGCAATGTTTTGATACCTGTCAGACAATCATGAGAAAGAAAAGTCGGCAAAAACTTTTGTAAAATTGAGGGATAGGATCAGAAAGAGAAATAGCTTGAAAAACGAATTCTGTATTTCTTTTTCAAAAAAATGTTGGGGCGTTGCGAGAATCGAACTCGCGACCTCTCGCACCCAAAGCGAGAATCATACCACTAGACCAAACGCCCTTTCATGCGATTTTATGTTAATCAGCTTTTATTATATATAATTATCGTTAATTATCTTGGTGGCCGTTTCCCTCCAGTATTTTTCCCATCCCCTCCGAATTCTCCATTTCCCTCCTCGCCGCCGGCCGGTATATCGCACCTCTCTCCCTCTCTCTCACCCAAAGGATTCCCACACCTCGCCGCAGCCATGGCGGACGCCGGCGACGACCTGGACCTACTCCTGTCCCTGGACGAGGAAGGCGCCCAGGTCGTCCTCGAGACCCCTCCGTCCTCCCCTCGCCCCGCCGGCGGCCACGGCGCTTTCACCCCTCCGCGGGCCGTGCCGCGCCCGGGCGGCACCGACATGTCCGTCTTCCGCGACGCTGTCAAGGACTACATCGAGGCCGTCCCGGCCTCCATCTCCGGCTCGGGCCCCAGGCGGCCCAAGCTCCCCAAATCCACCCAAACCCTCGTCGACACCTACTCCGGCCTCCGCATCAAGAACATGTCCGTCTCGCCGCTCGAGATTGCCGACCGCTTCTCTGACATCCGATTCGTCCGCATCTCCGCGTTCCAGTAAGGATTTTTCCTCCCAGATTCGTTCTATTGCTAGAACTGGGTATTTGGACTCGTGAACTCATCGATTTTTGGCGGCAGGAACCTGGCCGGGGGCGACACCTTCTCGGGCTGCTGGGCGACCGCCGGCGTGGTGCTGGACAAGGGAACCACGCGGAAGAGCGCGCAGGGGACTGACTACAGCATCTGGAAGATGGGCGCCCTGGACGACTCGGAGGTGTCGGTATTCCTCTTCGGTGACGCCCACATCCACTACTCCGGCGGCGTAGTCGGCGACATCTTCGCGCTTTTCAACGGCAACGTCCGCATGGACAAGGGGGTACTATGCTTGGTCTCGATCAATTCATTCCGGGAGGGTGAATGCCATAATGCTTGATGGTGAGCTGATTTTTGTTGGTGGTGATGTTTGTGCAGGGGAAAGGGTTCTCGGTGAGTGTTAACTCAGTTGGGCAGATGATGAAGATGGGCGTCTCGGCGGATTTCAGTATCTGCAAAGGGAAGAGGAAAGATGGGATGGCCTGCACCATGGCCACAAATAAGTATGTACTTCTTCCTGCATGATGAAACTAATGTAGTTGCACACTGCCAGTAAGATTCAGGAAATTACAGACTGTACTTGTACACTGAGGAAATTTTGTGGTCATCTCCTCAGAGATATTGCCTTCCTATGATCAGATCCTGGCCAAATTGTGAGGATCCTGGCAACCATAGCATAGTTTAACAGTATGCACATTGTCTTTCTGGTTGATGACGATGATCAATCATATTGATCAAGGATAGAGTGGTTAGTTTTATGGATTTTCCTAGTATATAATTTCTGGGATTTGAATCATGACTTCGTACTTACATGGTTTTCCTTCTTGGAATCACTAGGTTAGACAACCCCCTAAACAAATGGTGGAAGGATTATATTGTGGCTATATCAGATAGCATTGTTGCTGTTGTTGTAGAGACAAAAGAGTACAGACTACTAGAATAGTGATTAGTGAGGAAATTTCATGCTCATCTCCTCAGAGATATTAGCATTTACCATGAGTACAATATGTGCTGCCACTGAAATGACATGAAGCCCATTTAGACATGCAGTTGCCTTCCTACGGATATGACCAGACCCTGGTCGTCGTGTGAAGATCATGGCAACAACTATAGCATAGTAATAGCGGTGTGCACATTGTCTTTCTGGCTGATGACCATGTTCGATTCACACCAATCATGTCTTGAGCGGTTTATTTGTATGGATTGTCTGGGACTTGAGCTGTAATTTGGTGATTAGGCAGTTGGCCTTGAAATGACCAAATTAGAAGTATGGGTGTAAAATTAGTGTGCCAAATGGTATCTAGTTCAAATTTGAGCTAAGTAGTGGTTGCACCAATTTTACATCCATTCCAAGCAGGCCACAAACAAATATGTACTTCTTCCTGCATGATGAGACTATCTCTGAAAAACTGTAGTTGCACACTGACACTAAGATTCAGGAAACGACACACTAATTGCTCACTGAGGAAGTTTTGTGGTCATCTCCACATAACACCAGGAATGCAATATGTGGTAGCACTGAAATGACATTAAGCTCATTTGGAGATATGTTTGCCTTCCTATGATCAAACCCTGGTCAAGGTGTGAGGATCATGGCAACCATAGCATACTTTAACAGTATGCACATTTCTTTCTGGTTGATGACCATGATCGATTCACAAAATTCAAGGGCTGAGTGAGATATTTGTATAGATTTTCCAATATAATTTCTGGGATATAAATCATGACTTTTTGATTACGCGGTTTGCATTCTTACATGAAAAGATTAGACAACCCCCTAAACAATGGTGGAAGGATTATATTGTGGCTATTTCATATATCTTTTTTTTTTTGAACAAAATTTCAGATAGCATTGTTGTTCTTGTAGAAACAAAACAGTACAGACTACTAGAATAGTGAGGAATATTTGTGCTCATCTCCTCAGAGATATTTGCATTTACCAGGAGTGCAATATGTGCTGGCACTGAAATGACATGAAGCCCATTTAGGCATATGGTTGCCTTTCTACAGATATGATCAGACCCTGGTCATTGGTTAAAGATCATTGCAACAAGCATAATGTAGTTCAGCGATGTGCACATTATCTTTCTTGCTGCTGAACATGTTTGATTCACACCAATCGTGTCTTGAGCTGATTATTTGTATGGATTTAGATTTACAATATAACTGCATGTCATTTGAATTGTGGCTTAGGCAGTTAGCCTTGACATGACCAGATTAGATAATTCCCTAAAGAAATGATGAGAGGATTATGTTGTGGCTATTTCAGATAGCATGGTTGTTGTCCCTGCACGATGGTGGAAGCAAATTGTAATTGAACATATTTTTGCTTATCCTGTTTTTCCTTTTAGTCGTTGTTATATTTTGTTGTAGAGATGATTTTACACCATTTCATTGCATTATGCCCAAACCGCAAGAACAAATGTGCATATGGTTTAAATAAAAATGATATTCTGGTTCTAAACTTCTCCTATTCCTTTTCAGGCGTAAGGGATCATACTGCAAATTTCATTCTTCGGTAAAGATATGATAACTGTCAGCATTTTGCAACTGAGGCAAATAGGCATGCAATGTTGATTAATTATATTTGTTTCCAATTGGCAGAACACATCATCACAGAAGTACTCTACTGGCAGAGTGGAGCTTAAGGGTGGGTAAGTGAATCCCCAAAAGACTTTCCCAGCTTTCCTTGTATTCCCCAATAGTTCCTTGTCATATTCACATAATTCTGTACATTTTCTTCTTCTTCTTCTTCTTCTTCAGAAACTTCCAGTTTGCTGCCAATTTACGCTCGAGAGGGATTTACATGGTCAAGCCTCCCTCGGAGCAATCTGGTCCAAGAAATCCATCACGACCACTGAAAGTAATGTCGGTGGATGGACTAAAAAGGGCTCTAAGGTATTTTAAGTACTTCTGTTTGTTCATCTTTTCTCCATATATTCTATGATAAACATGAAGTTCATTAGTAAACAAAATGATGGCGTGAACTGTGAAATACACAAATATTTGTGGATCCAGAAAGATCTATTATACTATATGATGACAGAGTTTTGATTGAAAGCACATCAGCCCTTTTAATAACATGAACTGAACATACTTGCCATGTTAAACATGCTATTTCTTAATTCTAATATTTGTCTTGCAGTCATGCAGACAAAGTGACCACTAAGAACAACTCTCAGGGCATAAGGTTCCTCTCCCATGTCACTGGTAAAAAGATATTCCCTCACTCATCACCTGTTTGATGCAAATTTTGCTGCAGTCACCTTGCAGTGGCAACTAATTTGCTTTCTGCATCGACCAGGCGGTACGGAACCAAACCTCGTGAGGAATGGTTCGACGGTTCTGGAGAAGCCGAAGTCGACCTGGAGCAGCCTTTCGGAGAAACTGAGCGCAAGCAGAAGGTGAGCCACAGCATGTGCCCAGATCACCCACGGCAGGCTCCACCAACTCCATGTAACAAAATCCCTTTCAACTGAGCGTCATTGATTCATGTGCAGGCCGGCATCTTCTGGCGCCAAGGTAGCACCCAAACCGGGCCTGCAGAAGCAACAACAGGACACCAAGAGAAGGAAGACAAACGATCCACCGGGGAACACAATCGAGCTGGACCTAGGCAGCTCGGACGACGATGAGATCGACATAGTGCTGCGGCGCTGATTGGCCTGGCTAGCCTCATGGTCAAGTGGCAGTGCGGCGCTTTATGCTCAACTCTTCCAGTGTCTATGTACAAGTACAACATGAGTAAACTACAGACTTGCGGTGTCCTTCCACAGCACATGATGTAGTTGAGAGGCACCCATGTATACTTGATTCCTTGTTTAAGAATTGATTATCTGAAACACCAGGGGCAAAAATGTTCTCTCTTTGCCTGAATTTGGATGTTGAGCAAGCTCAATGTCTAGGCAGAGAATGGCTATTATTTGGCAAGCAGCAGTTCATGCGGAAATCTTTTGCTCGACAGTGCTAATCTAAACTGATGATTAAAAACCATACATCCCCAGTGCCTACTATATTTCTGTCACTAGCAGTTGTACAAGGTGTCAATTAGGATCCTGTGTGGTTTAGTTTATAGGGTTTTTATCATTCTGTCCACTATGATAACGCAATACTCAAAAAAACACCAATCAAAACCTCAAAAACACCACTGCTCCGTTAGTTGGAGCATCAGTTTTGCAACTCCGTTATCTTCCTATACATATAATCGGTTTTGCCACTGCTGAAATTCGGCATAAAATTTGCATGATATGTGCTAAATTTCTCTCAATCTGGATAGCATCTGAACAAATATTTTTTCATACAAGACAGGATCACAAATTACTTGGTTGCATCAATAGGATGTCAGCAAAAAAAAAAAAGAGCTAACTGACCAGATTGGCAACCCGGAGCACAAACAGTCAAAGGGAAACAGATTGTGCTAACCACCAGCAACCAACACAAAAGCTACATGCCAAACTACACCGAGGACCATCTGGAACAGATGGGGTTGCATCGACAAGAAACAATCAAATAATCCAATCATTCAACACAAACACAGAGAACAATAATGAAGCTCAAGAAGCCATGCATGCATAAGATGGAACTAAGCATTAGTGCAGAATAACCAGCATTTCCTCATCACCAGGTTCAAACAGTGCACCCAAAAAATATCGCCACCAAAACGGAACAGAGTCAGCTCAGCGAATGGCAAGGACCTCCCGAACGACCAGAACCTACTTACAACTTCTCCCTAGCATAGTTTTTTCGAAACCACATACGGTTGACAGCTGCTCCCAGGCACCAATAACGCCCATCATCTCCTAAAGTTACTGGTTATCCCGCATCAGTTGTCATGGCGGCGACCTTCACTCAAAGGCCCACTGGTTCTCCCTGCGGATCTCCGCCTCCTCCTCCGCGGTGAAGTCGTTCTTGATGTTGAAGGTCTTGCGGATCTCCTCAGGAGTCTTGCCCTTGATCATGTCGGCGACCGTCTGGCAGGTCAGGTCCAGCAGCCCCTTGATCTCCAGGTAGTTTGCAGCCTGTCCAGACAAATATATGCACAATGATCAGGTATCATACTTGATACTACACAGAACAGATTACTAGACAGATAATAAATAGAAGCATCACACAATAGGTTATTGCAGCATCACATGGTGGGGCAGAAGTTGCTACTTAAACAAAGGAGTAGCAGTACACATTATGAATAACTATTGCACTATTTTTAGGTTGAGTTGACCTTTTTGGTACCAGACATGAACTGCCATTATTATACTTAACAGAAGGATAGTATTTTAGTACAGAGAATTACACACTAGCAAGATGGATAGCCCACAACAGCTAAACATACCAGATTATATTATGAGCAAAAAAGGAAAGACCAAGTGTAGCACCAGATCACCCAGAATAGACTTCTTAGCATTGCATAATAATATCCACATTAAAGACCACCACAAGGTAATAAATAAATCTCAGGTATCTTACTACCTTGCGGGAGAAGGATACCTAGTATTTAAACACAAACATACAATCTAGAACATCCTTCTTGTCTGAGCATGCAAAAATTCACTGAATAATAACATCAAAAACCAACTAAACAATCCAATAATATTGACAACTGAAACACATTTAAGCCTATCTGACAATGCGATGCAAGCTAGATAGATTTGATCAAATCAAACAATATGACAAAGCAAGATATATTTTCACAGTATTGTTTCAAGTAAGGAGAGAAGAGTACTCCAAACTATAACAGAAATAAGCTATGTATAAGAAGCCTACTCACAACCACATACCATGACTTGGTAGTATAAAACAGGAAACATAAATCCACAACTACAGAAGCATGGATACAAACACATATCATGCTCTGCTACAGAGAATTTCACAACCCTATCAATCATCCCAAATGGATCTGATGTCAAATAGATCCTGCTACAATGCACAATACTATGCAACAGCTGCATTAACTAGTCAGAACAAACTTACTACTACTTTTAATTCACAAGTTCCAGATGCAATTACACCAGGAATTCATCATAAGTAAAAAACTAGCCACAGTACACACCAATACGGAAAGGCACTGTCAATATAACGATCAGCACACCGGCTAACAGCTGTTCCATCCCAGAGAGTTCAAGTACACACTATGGAACATGTAAGCAAGTAGATATGACACAAATAACAAGCAAAACCTCAAAAATATTAAGTTCGACAACAATCCCCTACTTTTTCTAAACAAATAGAACTACACCTCCCAATCCCTTATCAGAGCACCTGCAAGGGACCTACAATACTTCTCCTGTTCCCACACAAAACGTCACAAAACCCTAAATCCGACAACAAAACCGTAGTTGTCCGCAAACGAACCACGAATCTGGGCAATCGACGTTCAACACGGCACATCACATTCGCATCTACAACATCAAAGCCCTGCACCCAAACAACTAGAAGCAGGGGAGAGGGGAGAGGAGAAAAGTCTCACCAGGATGAGGTCGAAGAGGATGGTCTGCTCGACATTGACGAAGTCCTTGTCGAAGGTAGCGGTATCCTCATCGGCGGCCTTGGAGTCCTTGTCGGCGTCGCCGGCGGCCGCGTCTGCCCCGCTCTTCGCGACGTGCTTCTTGCAGTACTCGATGACCTTGGCGAGGATCTTGGCGTCGACGTTGGCGAGCGGGATGACGTTGTTGGCGCAGTCGTCGTCGATCATGTTCTTGATGGTCTGCGACTGGATGGCCACCGACTCGAGCACCTGGAACTCCTGGTTGTCGGAGCTCCTCAGCGTGAACTTCTTCTCCGTCGCCTCCGCCATCGGTCCGGTCGCCGGGAGCACGGGGGAGGTGGAAGGTGTCTGGGATTGGAGGCGGATTGGCTGCGAATCGAAGGGAAGCGAAGCGAGAAACCCTAGGCGCTGTTGCGGAGATCAGAGGAGGGGAAGGGGGCGCTTTTATTTCCGGGATCGCGGAGTGGAAGGGTCTAGAAGCGGCGGCGGTTGCGTTTCTGAGCCGAAACCCATACGAAATTGCAATTTCCAATTCCACCACGGAACGGTGACTATCGGGCCCGAACTTTTTGGACCAGCCCGAGGCACAAAGAAACGCGGCCCGACACGGCTAAGTAAGGCCGGGCCAGGTCCGAGGCCCGAGCATGCCACGGAAATTCAGAGGCCCTGCCCGACATGGCCCAGAAAGCCTGGCTATTTTTGTCAATTTATATATTTTTTGCTAGTCTGACCATTTTTTTTAGAAATACAATACAATTGTAGACGCTCTCAATACATACATGCACCCTATTTTATAAATGCAACACATAGTCTACCCCTATGAGCATCTTCAAGAGACCGAGTCGGCGGATTAGCTCTTGAGATTAACGAAGTGACCATATTTTTTTTGTTACTGGGCTGGCATGCAAGGTTGTGATTGTCCACCATCATTGAATGTTAATATGCAAAAAAACATTGTATGTTTTTGCATCATAATGCATGTTTTGTATCATTGCTGGCGATGCCTACTATTATTTTTATTTTTGCATCATCATGCATGTTTTGTTCATTAAAAATATTTTTATTAAACATCATCTTGTTTCAAAAGTTACTCCTCTGCTTATATCTCAAATTATTATTCTTTTCCCGCTTATCTTGCTATCTAAAAGCCGGGGGAGGGGGCACCATGGTTTGACCATGAGGATCTGGTTGTGCCATGGCCCCTCTTCGGTGCCTCCTGGCCCACTTCTTGGCCTGAGGGCCTTCTTTTTTAGAAAAACTTCATGTAGAATTCTCGCGAAATTTAATTCCTTAGTTTCATGTACAAAAAAGATAGAAAGAAGATTTTTCTAACAATAACATCACCCCTCACAGTTTTATTCCAAGTTTGATGAGATTCTAGACTAAATAAATAAGCAAAGTGCTTGAAAGAGTACATACATTTTGGAACAAGATGATCACCGCCTCGCCGTGGATCGAGGAACTGTTTGACGGTCGCGTAGTTGAGGTGCTGCCAGGTGCATTAGGGCTCCATCGCTGACTAGTTTGGCCAAATGGCTCGAGAGCATAACCAATTGATGCATGTAAAATGTATCCATAAACTTTGTACTTCATTGTGTTATATTTCAACATATTTGCATCGTATCTAATGTTATATCCATGTTTTACATTAATTTTGAGGATTTCCCCAATGATCACCTTATTTGATTATAACTATATATGTTTTGCATATATTTGATTTTTAGAGACCTTCGTGAACTCAAAAGGACCTCGCATTTTTTTCTACTGGAGTTTTTCAAAAATTACAAGACCTGGAGCACCTAGACCTTATGAGGAGCCACAGGAGGCTCGAGGTGAGGCCCATTGCGGTGACCCAACATACTGATGATCCACAAGTATATGGGGTGTATCGCAGTACTTTCGATAAATAGGAGTGTCGATTCCAACGAGGAGCAGAAGGTGCTGAACAGTGGTATGGAGCAGGAAATCCCTGTGAATACTTAGCAAACGGATTTTTAGTGGTTTTATGATAAGAAAACAAAACGAAGTGCAAGTAATAAAGAACAAACACAACAAGTGGCCCAATCCTTTCTTAGCAAAGGACAAGCCGGTGAAAATACTTATAAAGAACAAACGTTCTCGAGGACACATGGGAATTCTGTCAAGTGCTTTCACTTCATATAGCTGAGTACTCTTCTCTGGTGTTGTAAGTGTTGTATAGGTGAATCTGTGCTAATGTACCGACCTTACTTGGACTAATACATACTTGTGATTAAACCCCCTGCAAACATCTGTAACTACATAAAAGTAATTGAGATATAAATCTAACCACAACCTTAAACTCTGAGATCCTACGCTCCCTTGTGCAAAGGTGTCCTAATGGGGGTTCAGGTTTCTGTCACTCCGGCAACCCCATAATTAGTAGCCAAATACACAATGCATTCCCCTATGCCCATAAATGGTGAAGTGTCATGTAGCCAACATTCACATGACACCACTAGAAGAATAGCACCACAACTTAAATACTAAACCATTGAATAATAACTCAATACAAATCCACTAATAACAACATGACTTCTCCCATGTCCTCAAGAACTAGACGAACTACTCACAAGACATCATATGGATCAAGATCAAAGATGATATGATAATGGATAACAATCTGAACATAAACAATAATTCAATGGTTCCACTCACAAGCATCAACTACAATAGTAATTAACACCGGGAAAGTTTCCTCTAAGAACTAAAGCAATATCCAACACAATTGTTACAGCAGGACGGAGTGGTGATGATGGTGCTGGTGGAGATGATGGTGTGGATGATGATGATGATCCTGATGAAGCCTAGCTTGATGACGGTGTTGATGGCGACGATCTCCCCTCTCCAGGAAGGAATTCTCCCGGCAGAAATCTGTCTACCGAAGAGATCTTTCTCTCTCGGTGTTTTCTGCCCCCGGAGGCGGCGGAAATCTATCTGTGGTCGCTCGCCATGGCTTAGGGTTCCGTAGGGAAGATATAGGCGAAGGGGCGGAGTCGGGAGCCGGGCAGGTGGGCCACACCTGCCCTAGGCGCGGGGTCAGGTGGGCTCGCGCCTAGGGGGGTGTGGGCCCCTTGCGGCCCTTCTTCGTCCCTCCTTTTGGCTTCCTCAATCTTCTGGAAAAATAATATTTTCCCATATTTTTCTGGTATTTTTCTGATCTTCGCGAAATTGCATCAAAACGCCCTCTTTCCATCAGAATCCAGACTCCGCGTCTATCCTCCAAGAATCATCCAACATGCATAAACAGTGGAAAAAACATAAGTAATACCTCATAATAAGACAAATATCAATGAATAGAGGTAGATTATGATATAGAATGGTGATGCAAATTGGGCGTATTAACTCCCCCAAGCTTAGACCTTCGCTTGTCCCCAAGCAAAAACTGAGCTCAGTAAACATGTTCACAGGTTTATGGAGTGAAGTGTCGATAAAAGAATATGAACAAGAAGCATCACACTTACCATTACACAACTCATAGAAGGAAGCAACTCACCATTATATAACTTAGCTTGCAACCAAGTACAACAGTCACAATAGAGATGCATAAAGATAAATCATAATTGGAATTGGCAAACTTGTTCTTGGTTAGAGAACACCTGACAAACAGTTTATCAAAAAGCTTTTTGTAGAAGTTTTACAACAGGAGCACTCTTTGCTCAAAAAGGTTTTTCACAAGTGAAGGCTTTCAAAGTAATACTCAATAGATAAGAGTCTTGTGCAAACAAGGAAGATAAAGAACATGATTGAATAAATCACCATATGAATGCTTGAAACACAACAACTAAAATGTTTGCTGGAGATAGAGAGGAAGTAGGTTTACTGACTCAACTTAGAAGCAGGAGAAAGGTCCCTTCATAGAGGGTAGCAGGGATTACAAGTCATAAAGAGCATTTAAAATATTATGGTACTTACTAGCTTTGAGACCTCATTGCCCCTATCATAGGCATCTTGAGATGATTAAGGTTAAAGTGCACAAAGATGGAGTATATGCTTGCCGAAATATAAGTTGGCAATCTCATGTCCCTTGAATATGAGGGCCACCCCTCATTCTACTCAACTTTAGTCACCGGTATGTTATTGTCATTGTAAGTACAAGCGTATCATAGAGAACCGCCAACGGGGTACCCCTTGAACATGGTACATGAGCTTTCCCATAACCAAAATGACAAGGCAAGCAGACAATGAGCATCTCAGCGATCTTTTTATTTACTATGTGCATAGCTTTTTATTGAGGATGCTTCATAGATATCTCACTATGGTGATGCTGCAAGTTTCCACCATGATTAGGCATGGCTTAGGCTAGCGGACCAGGAATTTATCTAACACAAAATAAAAACTCCATGGACTTACAAGTTCCCTCTTTATTTCACACCGTTGACATCTATAGACAAAAGAGCACGATATCAACTGAGTACAAAGTACAGGTGCAATGTTGAAAACGTTTCCTGTGACAACACTGTTCTGCTAATTCCTATGTATAGATGTAAGCATATACAACTTCGATGGCACAATGGTTCAAGTCTATTAGGGGCAAGAAAATAAAGTGTGCCGTCAAGTTCGTGAGAGCTTTACTAACTAGTTTTCACATAACAAAATACTTTTTAATTCGAAAGGTAGATGAAACTTGAGAATTTGCTTGGAATAGCAAAAGTGCTACTAGGTAGATATGGTGGACACATGTGGCAAAGGTTTTGGTTTCGAAGGGATTGGAAACATGCGAAGTATGCCTTCTCAAAACAGGTTTTTAGCTAGCAAGGCTGGGTATCAAGCAATAGAGTTGAAAGAAACAAGCAAACATATAAGTAATAAAGCCAAACATGCAATCTTCCTTGAAGACACAAAAGATCTTAAATAAAGAATACTAAGCTTATGAGCCAACAAGAAAGAAAACAAATGATACAAAATACCTATAAACTTTTTCTCGTTTTCTCTTTCAAAGTAATGCTACTGACCAGAACTCGGTTTGCCAAAACCAATTTAGATCCACTTGATGATCCCAAAGTGATGCCAATACTGATCAACAAGATCCATCATATAATAGAGATTGCAAACTAAAATAAGAAGTGCAAAAAGTAAAAGATGAAACTTCTCATTAACATTCCAATAAAGGCACTCATGCCAAGGGATACATAGATAATCAACTAAAGGAGAGATACTTCCACATGCAAACCAAACTATAATATAACTTCTCTACCAAAGATATGAATCCACTAAAAAGGTAAAAGATAAAAGATAATGGTGGTGATACCGCAGCACTCCCCCAAGCTTGGAACAAGCCAAGGGGATGCCAAACCTGATGACGAATTACTCCTTTGGTGGTGGTGGTTTTCTTTTGATAAGATCCTCAATAAGCTTCCTCCACTCCTCAATATCGAAGGTCAGAGTACGAATCAATTCCAAATTATGTTCAATGCAGCTCATGATCAATTCAGACCGAGGATCCCAGTCCTTATTATTTTTCCTCCACTCTTCCCTCTTAGAGTGTTCTTTTCTTGCATGGTTAGAACGAGTGGTACAGGGAGGAAGTGTCCGTGGAGAGAGCATATGACGCAGAGGTTTCCCTCCTGTAGACATCTGTGCTGTCTTCTTAAGCTTGGTGGGTTTTGCCACCAATCCAATGCTTGCTTACGGTAGCGCGGGTGTCCGGTTGCTTGTCCTCCTCCATGTCACCTTCATACCCTATCTAAATATCCTCCTCCTCGGGGACTTGAGGTTCTTCTTCCTCGGGCTTCTTGCCTTTATCGTTGGCGGAGACCATGGTGCTCTAAACTTGAGAAGATTTCCTGACAGAAACAGATCGAAACAAAAACACGACGAGAACACGATGCATGAACCGCGGGGGATCCGGGGGGGTTATATATTACGAAGTTTTAATACATAAGGAAGGTTTTGATACGGAAACAAGGTGGAGACGGAGTTCGGGGGAGTCAAAACCCCTCCAGGCGCGGCCAGGCTGGGCCCGCGCCTAGGGTGGGTTTGTCCACCCCGGACTCTGGTTCCTCTTCTATTCCGTCTCATAGTCTTCCTTATGTATTAAAAACATCAAAAATATAAAAAGATTGGATTTTCGCGAACCTTCTGTTTTCACCACTTTTACCTATTCAAAGACGAACTCTGCATTCCTTTTCTCCTTCTCCTAAAAATTTCTTCCATACATAACCCTTGCACAAACTCAATGACAACATTAGTGTAAGAAAAAACAATAAACCTTTAAGTTCACACTTCAACTGAAATCCATCAAAACAAAGGCTTCTATAAGAGGCAAATGCAAATGATAACAGAAATCTGTCAAAACAGACCAGCCGGTAAAGATTTTTTCGAAAACCTTCTGTTGCTCAAATTAAAAAGTGCAGAAATGATGAAAGTTGGGTAATAACTTGGAGAACAAGCTCAGAAAAATGCAGTTCCATCCGACGTACTGAGCTCCCTCATGAATTTTTACAATACATCACAAAAATCTGTCCCAGGACAGCCACTTTTCACAACTCCTCCACTTCACAAAAGTAGTTGAACTTGACATAAAAACCAAAAAAAAGGATAAGGAGCGGTTATTACTGAAGTAATAACTTCCAAGACTCAACCAAACTCTTGGGTTATCTCCCAACAAGTAATTTTCTTTATTGCATTTAAGTTAGGCTTGAAATTTTCAAAGATGCTCACAAAGGAGATATAAATCTGGAGTGAAAAAGAGCATCAAGAAGCAAATAACCAACACACTTGAGTCTAACCCACTTCGTATGCATGGGGGTATCATGAGAAAACAAATTGTTGAAACAAAAAGCCACAAGCATAGGAAGACAAAACAGATGCAACTTCAAAGCTTTCAACATAAAATGAGGAAACTTAACATTATTGGGATGCATAAAACCATGTTTCCCTCTCTCAAAATAACTTTTATTAGCCCTTTGAATAAAGTTGACAATATAACTGTCACTGGAAACAACTTTATCATAAGAATGAGCATACTTACAGTCACCAAAAAGAGGTCCAAGGTCATAAACTGGATCAATAGAAGCAAGTTGTTCCATCCTGAAATCTTTATTAGGCAAGCTATTTTCACAAGGAGCTTTAGCAAACTTGGAAAAGTTAAACTCATAAGAATCTCCATCAAACCTAGTTAAAACTTTTTCCTTCTTACAATCAATAATAGCTCCACAAGTGTTCAAGAAAGGTCTACCAAAAATGATAGGACAAGTTTTGCTAGCTGCAGAATTAAGCACTAGAAAATCAGCAGGATACTTAATCTTACCACAAAGAACCTCCACATCTCTTACAATGCCAATAGGGAAAATGGTCTCCTTGTTAGCAAGGTGAATAACCACATCAATGTCCTCAAGCTCACAAGGACCAATCTCATGCATAATTTCCCTGTAAATCTCATAAGGAATAGCACTAGAACTAGCACCAATATCACATAAACCATAGTAGAAATGATCACCAATTTTAACAGAAAGCACAGGAACACTAGCTTTTCTAGCCTTACTAGGATGAGAGATAATATTAGAAGCATCTTCACAGAAGACAATGTGCTCATCCTCTATATTTCTAGCGTCAAGATCTTTCACAATAGCTACCACAGGTTCAACATTCAATTGCTCAACAGGCTCCACAGTTTTCTTTGTACTTTTGTTATTTGCACTAATAATCATAGAATACTCCTTTACCTTAGCGAAGAAAGGAATTTTTTAAACATGAGGTTCAGGCACAATATGATTAGTAGTACAAACTTGAGTACTTCTAACAGGAACATGACTAACAACATCTTTATAATGAGCATGGTACTTATTCCACTTCTTTTTGGGAATTTCTCTGTAAGAGGCAAAGGCCTTAAAACAGTTGGCAATACTTTGGGAATCAAGACCAAACTCATTGCTAATATCACGGAAGTCATCAGTTCCCATAAAAGATTTAATGCATTCATAATCATAGTTTATACCTGACTTTCTTCCTTTGTCATTCTCGCAAGCTTCAGTGTTTTCTTGAATACAGTCTAGTAGATCCCATTTAGCTTCTTCCTTCATATGTGTAAATGATCCAGCACACGAAGCATCTAGTAAATCTTTATCATGAAGAGAAAGCCTAGCATAAAAGTTATTGATAATAATATTGTTAGTGAATTCATGAATAGGACATTTAAGCATTAGTAACTTCAATCTCCCCCAAGCTTGAGCTGTACTCTCTCCATCATGAGGCCAAAAGTTATATATCGGATTTATATCCTTATGAATCTCACTGGGAGGATAAAATTTAGAATAAAAGAGAGATGCCATCTCCTCCCATTCCATGGATCGTCCATTCTTCAGCAGCTTATACCATTCTTTAGCTCTCCCTTTTAAGGATATAGAGAGTAAATTCTTCTTCACCTGTTCAGTTGTGATACCTGCACACTTACACAACCTGCATAATTCATGGATAAAGATAAAATGATCACCAGGATGGACAGTTCCATCCCCAAAATAATAATTATCCATAACACGATAAAAAAATACTCGTAGGTATCTTAAAAGGATCTATCTCAACAGGTGGTGGTTCATCTACTACCCTAGCAATGGTAGTAGTTTTCCCAAACAGAAAACCAAGTGGGTTATCCATATTGGAAACAAAGTAACAAGCAGTAACAAAAGAAATACTCACAGTAGAAGCTTCCTTTACCAGTTCTACTCTTCAATAGCGCTTCACTCCCCGGCAACGGCGCCAGAAAATAGTCTTGATGACCTTCAAGTATAGGGGGTATATCGCAGTACTTTCGATAAATAGGATGTCGATCCCAACGAGGAGCAGAAGGTGCTGAACGGTGGTATGGAGCAAGAAATCCTTGTGAATACTTAGCAAACGGATTTTTAGTGGTTTTCTAATAAGGCAACAAAACGAAGTGTAAGTAATAAAGAACAAACGCAGCAAGTGGCCCAATCCTTTCTTAGCAAAGGACAAGTCGGTGGAAATACTTATAAAGACCAAACGTTCTCGAGGACACATGGGAATTCTGTCAAGTGCTTTCGCTTCATATAGCTGAGTAGTCTTCTCCGGTGTTCTAAGTGTTGTGTCGGTGAACCTGTGCTAATCTATCGACCTTACTTGGACTAATACATACTTGCGATTAAACCCCCTGCAAACATCCGTAACTACAGGAAAGTAATTGAGATATAAATCTAACCACAACCTTAAACTCTGAGATCCTACGCTCCCTTGTGAAAAGGTGTCCTAACGGGGGTTCAGGTTTCTATCACTCCGGCAACCGCACAATTATTACCGAAATACACAATGCATTCCCCTAGGCCGATAAATGGTGAAGTATCATGTAGTCGACGTTCACATGACACCAATAGAAGAATAGCACCACAACTTAAATACTAAACCATTGAATAATAACTCAACACAAATCCACTAATAACAACATGACTTCTCCCATGTCCTCAAGAACTACACGAACTACTCACAAGACATCATATGGATCAAGATCAAAGATGATATGATAATGGATAACAATCTTAACATAAAAAATAATCAAATGGTTCCACTCACAAGCATCAACTACAATAGTAATTAACACCGGGAAAGTTTCCCCTAAGAACTAAAGCAATATCCAACACAATTGTTACAGCGGGACAAAGTGGTGATGATGGTGCTGGTGGATATGATGGCGTGGATGATGATGATCCCGATGAAGCCTAGCTTGATGACGGTGTTAATGGCGACGATCTCCCCTCTACAGGAAGGAATTCCCCCGGCAGAAATCTGTCTGTCGGAGAGATCTTTTTTTCTCGGTGTTTTCCGCCCCCAGAGGTGGCGGAAATCTATCTGTGGTCGCTCGCCATGGCTTAGGGTTTCGTAGGGAAGATATAGGCGAAGGGGAGGAGTCGGGAGTCGGGCAGGTGGGCCACACCTGCCCTAGGCGCAGGGTCAGGTGGGCCCGCGCCTAGGGGGTGTGGCCCCCTGTGGCCCTTCTTCGTCCCTCCTTCTGGCTTCCTCATTCTTCTAGAAAAATAATATTTTCCCATATTTTTCTGGTATTTTTCTAATATTCACGAAATTGCAGCAAAACGCCCTCTTTTCCATCAGAATCTAGACTCCGGCAGTCCATCCTCCAAGAATCATCCAACATGCATAAACAGTGGAAAAGACATAAGTAATACCTCATAATAAGACAACTATCAATGAATAGAGGTAGATTATGATATAGAATGGTGATGCAAATTGGGTGTATCACATACCACTACATGATGTAGTACACTATAGTCGTTGACATAACACCAATGGAACACTGTTCCATTCGCATTATATCCCTCAGAGTGGTACAACAGAAACATCGCGGGTCTAAGACATTACTTTAGATTACATATAACATATTACAAAAGATCCAGAGAACTTCCTCGAACAGTGAGGAATATTATACAGAAGGAACCAGAAAGATCCACTCGGTGTTTTCTTTAGAAGTACTACTATTAGTATATGTATAAGGCTTGAAAGTGCTACTATAGTATTGTTCTACAGAAGTAGGTTCTAGATTCTAGGAGTTTTATGTAGACTCTACGCTTCAACTTGACTTCCATAGCTTCCGGTAAGGTCTTCAACTCCGTTGATCTCCATCAGATATCTTCAACTCTTCAAGTAACTCATTTCCTAGGAACGCCATTGGTTTCTCCGAGATCTAGCAAGGGTTAAGAATATATGATAGAGTACGAGCGTACTCAGCAAGTTCACTAAGAGTAGTGTTTGATGCACTATCTACAGCCATAGACCATAGGTCATAGGCAATGAAAGTTTTTGAAAACATTTCTTCAAAGGTTGCTTTTATTCTGAAAAGCTATGTCCATCAGCCTTCACAGGTTTACCAAAACTTTCATGGAGTTCCTTTCCTGCCGCGTTCGTAGCTCCTTCCCGGAACAGGGAGTAACAAGTTATAGTTCTTACACTCTGCAGATGTGCGTTGCTTTACCCATGAGAGATCTTAGCTTTGTTGCACATCCGAGTTGTAGGCTCGTTCACACTTCCTTGGTATGAGGCCCAGACTAAGATCCAAGCTAATCACTTTCCTTCTCCGCGACCCCGCATACCCGATGGATTGCACATTAGGCCTAGGATAAAACTTGTTTCCAATAGCATCCTAAGGTGTACAACCCTCATAGATTCCAGAAGCCGTGGGACGTTGAGGGATCCCACCCATAACCTGCCAACCCTCTACAAGAGGAGTTGCAACAATGGCCCGATCATATTTTGGCATGCGAAAGGGAGCCAATCCAGCTGACTTCTCCGTCCCATTCCAAATCTCATGGTTAATGCATAATATACGGCGCAAGAATCACTGGCGACATTGGTTGTTATGTCCTAGATAATATGTTCCTTTACCACCAGAACTTCCATAGAAGGTTATTACCTGATGGTAAATAACCTATAATCATATCATTATGAAAATAGTGTTTTCTAACCCTTTTGAAATGCATGTGATGACAACACTGGATTTGTAAAATACTTTATAGAAAATAATCAAAGGACATGAGCAAGTGAGAACTTGCCTTTTTTGATTGCAAGATTATGCACTCACTATCTTCGAGACAATAGAAGATCCAATATCTGAAATCAACATCATTGGTCCGGTAAGGACTAATGTTTAAAGAAGCAAGATGCCATTATGCATAAATAATGCTATGCAATTTTATAATTCCCAAAGTGAAACTCTCAGCATTATAAATGAGTTGATCTTAGGTATATTCTTTAAGATTGGGTTTATCTTTAAGTTTATTTCATAAGCAATGGCATTTATAAGGAACTTAAGTGTTAACAATCCAAAATATACAAGTAAGGATAAAGTAATGTGATTATGATTAATTGTTATCTGGTGACTAGGATAAAAGTCCTTGGGTTGAGTTGTTAAGAGTTGAAGGAACTATTATAGACTTGTTGTTTGAAGTGGCAAAAATAATAACATTTGAAGAAACTAGTGTTTAGTTAAGGTTAACCAGTCTCGAGGGTTATTAGGTTTTACATTAGGGTTTGAGATGGTTATGAATGATGTTGAGTTATCATATTTTAATTGATGGTACAAGTGACCAAAGTTAACTATAAAACATGAATAAACTTCAAATGAGATGTTTATGATTGTTTAGACCAAAGTTAATTATAAAAATAGAAGTGAATCTTAAGATTTAGTGAGTTTTAGAACATCATCTAGTTTTAGGGTTTTGTCAAATAAGATTATGGATGATTCCTTTTAATTTAAGTGAAAAATGAGTTTAATAATATGCAACTTATTAATGGGTGCATAATTAGATGATCTTATAAATTTGTTAGGGTTACAGTCATTTTTAAGAGTGGTTAACAGATGAAGATTATTCACCATCTTATACATGAGTGATATATAATATTTATGTAAAAGGAGTTTAATTTTAATTTAAGATTTAAAAAGAGTATGTAAAAGTTAATAGTTATACTTCAGTTTTATTATAAATCTTAGTTATGGTTTAGAATTTTAGTAATTAGAGAGTAAGGTGCTAATATTTCTTACTTAAAAAAATGTTCTTAAAGATTTTTTTTGAAAATAGATAATAGATAAGGATTTGTTAATTTAAACCATTAAAAACTTTACTAATAATTTATTTAATATTTTTCTAGTGTAATATATTTATACAAGACCTTAAAATGAATTTTATTTATTTTTAAGTAATTTTTATAAAATAGTATATTTATTTTTATACACAAAAATGATTTTTATTAATTTTTTAAGATATTTTATTATATTTTTATAATTTATTGAGAATTCTAGTGACTTTAATATTTAGTGGTATTTTATTTATCCCTAACAAGTAGTCTTATATTGTTCTTATTATATATTTTTATATTTATGGTTATTTGGATATATAATATATATTTTTATGATTTTTCTATATTTCTCTAGAGTTTAAAACGTTTAGAGGGTCATTTGGTAATTTTACCTTTTCTGTTTTATTAGATTAGATCTTGGGCTTGGTCTTTTGGGCTGGGTGGTTGGTTTGACCCAACCTAGGCCCAAAGCATGGACAAAATCGGCCCCTCACTCTCTCACCCTTAGGCTCGACCTCATCCCCCTCGTTCTCATGATGGCGATGCCATGGCCGTCACGGCCGGCCCCGCCCGATTCCCGCAGATGCGGTCACTCCGGTTGCTGCCACCAGTCGTAGACCATGCGCTGCTCTCTGCCGCGTCTTATTACCCAACTTGATTTGGGATATGAGTTCTCCTCCGCTCGCCCCCTTTCGTTTTGCGAGTCTAGGGTTCCAGTATCCGAGTTTCGCCGAGCCCCAATGATGGTTTGGTGTTGTCCTGGTGATGGTTTGATGCTGGTGAAGATGGGGTATGCTCCTGGGTTGGTGTAGCTTGGCACAAGTCATAGGTCACAGCTCGGTGCAGGCTCAGGTGTCGCATGTGCCGTTGTGTAGTGGTTTTTTTGTCACTACAACCACCCCGCCGGCTGCTTCCTCTTCAAATTCTAGCGAGGACCACCGGGTATGTTTTTCCTCCACCTTCTCCTACTTCCTTCTCTTCTGTTATGATTGAGTCCAAATTAGGGTTCTTCTTATTCTGGATTTAGTCTGCAGCTTGAGGTGGCCCATCTAATACTAAGGTTGAACATTTCTTGTTCAATTAGGTTTGAACTTGGGACCCCTAGTGATACTACTGATCCTTTGTTAGTGACCTACCTTGATCTACTATCATGTCAAGTTTCTCCTGGTATCCATGTCTCTACCTGAATCTTGATACCTTTTTGATGTTGGGATTTGAATAGTGCATATAATTATAGAGTTCATAAGACAATATGAATTCAAATGAGTTGGCTATAGTCCCATATAAATATATATCTGTTAAGTGATTTAACACTGAGTTCTTCATTCAGTATTGGTTTAAGTATATGCTGCTAGTAAAGAATATATGATGGATTGATTCCTAAAGCTTTTGGAATAATGATTAACTGAGTATAGTTGTTGCCCTTGAAACATTTATTTGGTGAATGCTTTGATTATTGCCCAGCTTACTGTCAGCAAGATAATCACATGATTCCTAATTGTTGGTGGTTAGATAAAGGATGATGTTGTGTTGATGAGGATCCTAAATGGCCTTAAATGATCTCCTAGAATTTATGTAGTTGAAGACTAGTTTGGATCTGGTTTAATCTTATTACCTGTCCAAATTGGAAAGGATTAACATTAGAGAATGATTCCTAGTAATTTTTACCTACGAACATGATTTATTTCATGTAAATGTGTTGTAGAGTTTTCTTGTGCTTGTGGTACTGCTAATAGAACATTAACTTTCCAATGATTCCTAGATGCTCAATCTAAGGAACATGATTTAAATTCAGGCTCTGATTACTTGTAAGTAAGTTGGTGGTTTATATTATTTGGGAGATGCTACTGTGGTGCCTCACTAGAATGTGCACAGTAGACATCCCATGATGGTATAACCTGCTACTGAATTAGCTGGCTATGGATTAGAATTTGGCTACCAATGATGCACAGCCTGAGGTTTCTTGATTCATGTAATGATGATAACTTGTACTATACTTTATTTCTTAGCTTGGCCTATGATGCAAAGATTGAGGCATACTTGGATAAGGACAAATATTTATGTTGGCTTTTAACCTCTCTGATGAACCTTGCATGGCACTTATATGCAATTCTGAGAGCATCTTACCCTCCAATCCTCCTAGATATAAATATAGTTGAAGGGTAGAAGGATTTGGGTGATATATATTATATCCCTTATAATCCCAGATCTTTATGCAAAATATAAGAACATATGTTGCATGATCTAGTGGCTTACTCTAGAAAAATGATTTTTATTAGTATACTGTGAGACTTATTCTCGAGCTGTTGTTTAGCCCCCAAGTACAGGGCTTGTGGTATTTATAGATGATCTTTGTTTGATTAATCTTATACCTCAACTAAACAATAAATGGTCCCTTTGCCAATGGTTTGATAATCTTTAGTTCATCCAGTCTCTATGGCTGCTGCTAACATAGCTGCCACTATGATGCCTCCCTCTAGAGTGTACACAGTGATAGCTATTCTTTGGTAGTTGGCTATTGGGATTTACTTTCTAGAGAACTCTCAATTGGCTGCCAAGGATGCTAATATTGAGGCCAAACTCTCTATAAGAACATATACTAAAGTGTGGCTACCAGATTCTCTATGATGACTCCACATAGCATTTCTATGTGGATCTGAGAGAAATACTTTTACCAGTCTCCTATTTTACTTTTGAATTTCATATGCAGATATAAACAGAGACTATTATGATGATCTTGGTGTTGGGTAGTAACCTGATGCTGAACTTGAGGTTTCTATGCTAGTACTAACACTTGATCAACTAGCCTACTTTGTCCTTGTGATGTAGTTATTGCCTGCTCCTCCTGATGGATATCTTGATAACCTTGCTTGTACTCTGCAGTGAACTACTAACTAGTTCCTCCTGGTGTGTTGCCTTCCCTATGAACTCCTCCCCTCCTAGCTCTTGGATGGCTCCTGGGAGCAACCAGTTGCTGGTGATGTGGTAGTATGAAACTCTGGTGGTAGTGTTATGCTAATGTGCTGTGGAGTGTGGGCATGTACTTGTTAGCTACGGTTGCTTCCTTCTTATCTGGTTTCCTTGGTTGCTGTGGGGATGACAGCACACAACTACATGTGGTGATAGTGCTGCTTGTGAGTGTGCCTGGTATGGTGCAAGTTCCCACTCATGTAGCCTTTAAGCTGTGTATGGGTTCAAGTTAAAGTGTGATATTTCCCTCATGTTTTTACCTTTTTCCTTATATTGTTCTGGTGAAACTTGCCCCAGTATTACTGTCAATGATGTTGGATTGAGACAATCTTGATAAGAACAGATACCGCTTATTTGGTGAAACTTGCCCCTTCTAAAATTCAGCTCAATGATGAATTAGACATAGCATTTCTATGTCAAATCTGAGAGCAAAACTCTAACCAACTAACATTATTTTATTTTATTTTTGTTCAATTTTCTTTTTCTTTTTGTTGTGTTTGCAGGAAATGAAAAGAAGCCGAATCAGAAGAAAAGAAGGCGGAAGAATATAGATAGGGAATAAGTTAGGTTTTCTTTTTATTAGTATGAGACTTTCTTTTATTGAAAGTAGAACTTTGTAAAATTTCTTGTTAACATGGTACTGTATTCATAAAGTTAATACTTTCTCTTTTATTTGTCCATTGTAAAAACAATGTAATTTGTTATATTCTAATAAAGTTGAATTTCCTTATTTTCCTAATTTTATTCAAGTAAATATTTATATATTATATATAAATATGAATTCATTTACTATTTATTATAAAGTATATCTTGTTTATTCATAATTGAATATCAATTATGGAATGCTATAATTATCCATACATAATTTAATTTTTGTTTTAAATCCAATAAGTTATTAAATATTTCTAATTTCCATTTGGGAATTTTATAAATTCATTTGAATTCATATTTGAAATTCAAATACATGTCTAAACAACTTTTTCCCCCCAAAAAAGAATTCTACAAAGGTCATGTCGAAATCTATCGCACTTGCTTCGAAGTTTCCATGAGTACAAGAGAGATCTCGATCCCTCTATAGCTCTTTTAGTTTTGCGTGAAAATTACCAGGATTTTCTATGTATGAATGCAATGCACAAACCTGTGTCCTCTCTATTTCTAGGTGCTAATCTTGGGATGTTACAGA
This sequence comes from Avena sativa, assembly GCA_916181665.1. NCBI lineage: Eukaryota > Viridiplantae > Streptophyta > Magnoliopsida > Poales > Poaceae > Avena > Avena sativa. Next base: position 415,551,634 of record OV702297.1, read on the forward strand.
CTTCCCCCCTTAAAATAAACTTCGTCCTCGAAGTTTGTACCATCTTACGTTTCGGAAGATAAGATTGACTTCTTCAGATCTTGGTAACTCTTTTAAATCCAGGATGAAGATAATTGTTGTATCTTCATTCAAGCTTTTCCTTGGATCCTCTTATGATTTGAAATGAGCTAACTACTAATCCCATTTGATATATAGACTACTTTTGAATCTAGCACTTCTGCCCTGATCAGGTCCTTTTGAGTGTTTTCAGATTTGGACATCTATTCAAGAAGTGTCTAAGTTTTTTAGAAAGTCTCATTAAGTAATATTATAGTTTATACTTTGGCCAAATATGGATTGACTCTAATATTAATCTATTTATGGTATACTTAGTCCTTATGATTTATTTCTTTAAGAATGTTTGGCTTTCTCCTAAACCTTACTCCGGATATCAACTCTTGATGCTTCATTATTCACTCTCCCCCTTGAGATTTTCTAATGGTCTTAGGAGGAACAGATGGTACACCCACATACTTGAGAAATAGCAGTGCAAATTCTCTAACTCCTTAAATGCATGTATAAGGTAACTTATATCATTAATAATGCCTTGACTTACCACTTGCTTTGTTGTGGTTGCCGCTGTTATTGACTTCATTTATGGTTTCATACTTCCGTTTTCCTTAAATGTACCTTCTTCACCTACACCCTCTTTTGATGGTAATTTGGTGGATGTTGTGTCTCCTCCCACTGATGTTCCATAATTCTCCTGATGATCCGGATAACATGATTTCTTGTGTCCTAGGTTTCCACACTTATTACATTTCCCCCGAAATGCTCCTACATTACTTTCTCTAATTGGATTAGGCTGGATATTTTGAGTAGATGATAACCCCATTATTGGTTCTATTACTCCTGCTGACAATCCACGAGTTAACTGTGGGTTTAAGCAGTTCTTTTTCATGTGTCGTGGTTCTCCACATTGGTAAAATATTATCTTAGGTTTTGGCCACTCCTTTAAAACGTGGCCCCGGATTCCACATGTGTGACACATTTTCTCTATTTTGTATGTCATATGTGGATCTGGACAATTATTCGTCATATGTCCTCGGACCTGACATGTTGTGGTCTGTTTTTTAATTCTCTTTTTCTTTCCTTTAGGTGCAACAATCTCATCATCTTCTGATATATGTGCACTATCCACCAATTCCTGGAACTCCTTTGCATGCACAATCCTGAGCTTCATCTTCATGACTACTTGTAGTCCTTTCATGAACTTCCTTTGTCGTTTCACCTCCCTATTTACTTTCTCACTAATGTACTTGGATAAACGGTTAAACTCTCGTACATGTTTCAGGACTGGAAGATTCTTTTTCTCTAAAGCTTCATTATCCTTCCTTTTCCCATTATTTCGATGAACAAATTCTTCTCGAAACTTCTTTTTGAACTCAGCCTAGGTACTGACACCTCCTTCCGAGATCACGAACTTGGACTTCTCCCAACACATGGTTGCGGTTCCTGTCAATAGATAAGTTGCATAGCACACTTTTTCTTCATCCTTGCATCCCACACTTTTAAGCTTACGGGATGTATCCATTAACCAATTCTCCGCCTCCATAGGTTCTTCAACCATGGAAAAACTCCAAGGTTTGGTTTCTAAGAATTCCACCAGTTTAAACCTTGGATTTAATTCCTTGAATTGCTTCTCTTGCCTAACCTTTAATATCTCCTGGTAAAACTGGTTCTGCCTCTTTGTTTCAACCTTTCTTCCTTCTTCCATACCCCTCATATACTGAAGAACTTCTTCATTGGTGATTAAATACGGCTTTTGATTTGATCCTTCCTTCAGAATTGCCTTGTTAGCCTCCTTTTGTTGTATCCCCAACATCTCATGAGCCTTCATCTTTCCAACATTAAAGTGATAACTCGCCTCTCCCTCACGTGAACCCATTTTCCCTTCTAGACCTGTACATCAAGTAAGGACTCCATGTAGCATCATGCATATGCCCATAAATTTCAAACTTCATGCACATACCTAGTCACATAATAAAATCCAATAAAATCCAACAAATCCAAATATTACCTCTAGCAAACATACATCCAAAGCCTGTAGAAACAGTACATCGAGTAAAATATCTCTTGTACTTAGGCTTTGATGTTATACACTACAATTTTTTATACATATTAGTGTATGGAATTCTACCGTTATATACTTATTTGTATGGCTCATAATGTTCTTTGCCTCCTAAATTACACCATTTGCCCATTTGCAAAGGGATAACTTTTGGAAAAATTTGATCCAACTCTAGTGATTGTTGGTTAATTCACTCTATAACTGGTTATAACATAATTATCATTGGAGTTATATACTAAACATCATCCTCACATTTCTACCCTTTGTTTCTAATCTTAACTTCTCTAAGCATATTTATTATAACAATGAATAATTCTCAAGTATTAACCAGTTTCATAACCTATATAGATCTACTTGTACTACAAGACTACTGCTTTTTTATTCATGCCACTATGGCTTTGGCATATTCCACGGGGTTAGATAAGCATAACCCTATTTGTTACTCTCGATAAGATTATATTCTTCATGTAATAGCTTTTAGTTAAACCAAACATCAGTTACTTCCCCTACAATAACATGTTGTTTAAGGTTTTGGGGTGTACTCCCTTGGTATCTACCACGAGTATAAATATGATAATAAAGTTTTACTTCATTTCATGGTTTCTTTTAGTAAGATAACACCATGACTAATTACTCCCTTATGAAGTACTCTGACTTGGTGATACACTACTCTAGCCTAGTTATAGTATAGAATAGTCTAGTAGAAGATATATTGCCTACTTACGAAATACTTGATAGGTACTTCCTAATATAAATAGTAGATAACTTTCCATCCTATAAGAAAAATAACCTAAACTTCCACTAAGGTGTGACAAGGTTATTCTCAAGTGAATATCCATCACTCGTACAAGGAGATATGGTGTAGATAAAATGGCTTCCTATAGTCACTATCCAACCTACAGGTTCTACCCATTTACTAGGTTTCCAACCTAAGGTCAAAGCATATGCCTTGATACCAGCTGCAGTGACCCATCATACCACTGCATGATGTAGTACACTATAGTAGTTGACATAACACCAATCCATTCGCATTATATCCCTTAGAGTGGTACAACAGAAACATCGCGGGTCCAAGACATTACTTTAGATTACATATAACATATTACAAAAGATCCAGAGAACTTCCTCGAACAGTGAGGAATATTATACAAAAGGAACCAGAAAGATCCACTCGGAGTTTTCTTTAGAAGTATTACTATTAGTATATGTATAAGGCTTGAAAGTGCTACTAGTATTGTTCTACAGAAGTAGGTTCTAGATTCTAGGAGTTTTATTTATACTCTACGCTTCAGCTTGACTTCCATAGCTTCCGGTAAGGTCTTCGACTCTGTTGATCTCCATCAGATATCTTCAACTCTTCAAGTAACTCATTTCCTAGGAACGCCATTGGTTTCTCCGATATCTAGCAAGGGTTAAGAAGATACGATTGAGTACGAGCGTACTCAGCAAGTTCACTAAGAGAAGTGTTTGATGCACTATCTATAGCCATAGACCATAGGTCGTAGGCAATGCAAGTTTTCGAAAACATTTCTTCAAAGGTTGCTTTTATTCTGAAAAGCTATGTCCGTCAGCCTTCACAGGTTTACCAGAACTTTCATGGAGTTCCTTTCCTGCCGTGTTCGTAGCTCCTTCCCGGAACAGGAAGTAACAAGTTATAGTTCTTACACTCTGTAGATGTGCGTTGCTTTACCCATGAGAGATCTTAGCTTTGTTGCACATCCGAGTTGTAGGATCATTCACACTTCCTTGGTATGAGGCCCAGAATAAGATCCAAGCCAATCGCTGTCCTTCTCCGCGGCCCCGCATACCCGACAGATTACACATCAGGCCTAGGATAAAACTTGTTTCCAATAGCAGCCTAAGGTGTACAACCCTCATAGATTCCAGAAGCTGTGGGACGTTGAGGGATCCCACCCATAACCCGCCAACCCTCTACAAGAGGAGTTGCAACAACGACCCGATCATCCATTGGCATGCGAAAGGGAGCCGATCCAGCTGACTTCTCCTTCCCATTCCAAATCTCATGGTTAACGCGTAATATACGGCGCAAGAATCAGTGGCGACATTGGTTGTTAAGTCCTAGATAATATGTTCCTTTACCAGCGGAACTTCCATAGAAGGTTATTACCTCATGGTAAATAACCTATAATCATATTATTATGAAAATAGTGTTTTCTGACCTTTTTGAAATGCAGGTGATGACAACACTGGATTTGCAAAATACTTTACAGAAAATAATCAAAGGACACGAGCAAGTGTGAACTTGCCTTTTGTGATTGCAAGATTATGCACTCGCGGTCTTCGAGACAGTAGAAGATCCAATATCTGAAATCAGCATCATTGGTCCGGTAAGGACTAATGTTTAAAGAAGCAAGATGCCATTATGCATAAATAATGCTATGCAATTTTATGATTTCCAAAGTGAAACTCTCAGCATTATAAATGAGTTGATCTTAGGTATCTTCTTTAAGAATGGGTTTATCTTTAAGTTTATTTCATAAGCAATGGCATTTATAAGGAACTTAAGTGTTAACAATCCAAAATATACAAGTAAGGATAAAGTAATGTGATTATGATTAATTTTTATCTGGTGACTAGGATAAAAGTCCTTGAGTTGAGTTGTTAAGAGTTGAAGGAACTATTATAGACTTGTTGTTTGAAGTGGCAAAAAGAATAACGTTTGAAGAAACTAGTGTTTAGTTAAGGTTAATCAGTCTTGAGGGTTATTAGGTTTTACATTAGGGTTTGAGATGGTTACGAATGATGTTGAGTTATCATATTTTAATTGATGGTACAAGTGACCAAAGTTAACTATAAAACATGAATAAACTTCAAATGAGATGCATATGATTGTTTAAACCAAAGTTAATTATAAAATAGAAGTGAATCTTAAGATGTAGTGAGTTTTAGAACATCATCTAGTTTTAGGGTTTTGTCAGATATATTATGGATGATTCCTTTTAATTCAAGTGAAAAATGAGTTTAATAATATGCAACTTATTAATAGGAGCATAATTAGATGATCTTATAAATTTGTTAGGGTTTAGAGTCATTTTTAAGAGTGGTTAAGAGATGAAGATTATTCACCATCTTATACATGAGTGATATATAATATTTATTTAAAAGGAGTTTATTTGAATTTAAGATTTAAAAATAGTATGTAAAAGTTAATAGTTATACTCAAGTTTTATTATAAACCTTAGTTATGGTTTAGAATTTTATTAATTAGAGTGTAAGGTGCTAATATTTCTAAATAAATATATTTATTTCTTACTTAAAAAATGTTCTTAAAGATTTATTTTTTAAAAATAGATAATAGATAAGGATTTGTTAATTCAAACCATCAAAAACTTTTCTAATAATATATTTAATATTTTTCTAGTGTAATATATTTATAAAAGACCTTAAAAATGATTTTTATTTATTTTAAGTATTATTATTATATTTATTAAATTCCATAAAGGATTAAATGTTTTTGAATATTTACTTCAAATTTTATTTATAAAAGAATTAATTTAGTATTTTTATAAAATAGTAGATTTGTTTTTATACACAAAAATGAATTTTATTAATTTTTTAAGATATTTTCTTATATTGTTATAATTTATTGATAATTCTAATGACTTTACTATTTAGTGGTATTTTATTTATCCCTAACAAGTAGTCTTATATTGTTCTTATTAGATAGATTTCATATTTATGGTTATTTGGATATATAATATATATTTTTATGATTTCTCTATATTTTTGAGAGTTTAAAACATTTAGAGGGTCATTTGGTAATTTTACTTTTTCTGTTTTATTAGATTAGATCTTGGGCTTGGTCTTTTGGGCTGGGTTAACCCAAAACAGAGCCCAGTGGTTGGTTTGACCCAACCTAGGCCCAAAGAGTGGACAAAATCGACCACTCACTCTCTCACCCTTAGGCTCGACCTCATCCCTCTCGTTCTCGCGCTGGCAATGCCATGGCCGTCACGGCCGACCCCGCCCGATTCCGGCAGACGCGGTCACTCCGGTTGCTGCCACAAGTCATAGACCATGCGCATCTCTCTGCCACGTCTTCTTACCCAACTCGAGTTGGGATATGAGTTCTCCTTCGCTCGCCTCCTTTGGTTTTGCGAGTCTAGGGTTCCAGTATCCGAGTTTTGTCGAGCCCCAATGATGGTTTGGTGTTGTCCTGGTGATGGTTTGATAATGGTGAAGATGGGGTATGCTCCTGGGTTGGTGTAGCTTGGCACAAGTCATAGGTCGTAGCTCGGTGCAGGCCTCAGGTGTCGTCTGTGTCGCTGTGTCATGGTTTTTTGTCACTACAACCACCCCGCCGGTCTGCTTCCTCTTCAAATTCTAGCGAGGACCACCGGGTATGTTTTTCCTCCACCTCCTTCTACTCCCTTCTCTTCTATTCTGATTGAGTCCAAATTAGGGTTCTTCTTATTCCGAATTTAGTCTGCAGCTTGAGGTGGCCCATATAATACTAAGGTTGAACATTTCTTAATTAGGTTTGGACTTGGGCCCCCTAGTGATACTACTGATCCTTTGTTAGTGACCTACCTTGATCTACTATCATGTCAAGTTTCTCCTGGTATCCATGTCTCTACCTGAATCTTGATACCATTGTGATGTTGGGATTTGAATAGTGCATATAATTTATAGAATTCATAAGACAGTATGAATTCAAATTAGTTGGCTACAGTCCCATATAAATGTATATCTGTTAAGTGATTTAACACTGAGTTCTTCATTCAGTATTGGTTTAAGTATATGCTGCTAGTAAAGAATATATGATGTATTGATTCCTAAAGCTTTTGGAAGAATGATTAACTGAGTATAGTTGTTGCCCTTGAAACATTTGTTTGGTGACTGCTTTGATTATTGCCTAGCTTACTATTAGCAAGACAGTGCTCACATGATTCCTAATTGTTGATGGCTAGATAAAGGATGATGTTGTGTTGATGAGGACCTAAATGGCCCTAAATGATCTCCTAGAATTTATGTAGTTGCAGACTAGTTTGGATCTGGTTTAATCTTATTACCTGTCCAAATTGGAAAGGATTAACATTGGAGAATGATTCCTAGTAATTTTTACCTAGGAACATGATTTATTTCATGTAAATGTGTTGTAGAGTTTTCCTGTGCTTGTGGTACTGCTAATAGAATAGTAACTTTCCAATGATTCCTAGATGCTCAATCTAAGGAACATGATTTAAATTCAGGATCTGATTACTTGTAAGTAAGTTGGTGGTTTATATTATTTGGGAGATACTACTGTGGTGCCTCACTAGAGTGTGCATAGTAGACATCCCATGATGGTATGACCTGCTACTGAATTAGCTGGCTATGGATTATAATTTGGTTACCAATGATGCATGGCCTGAGGTTTCTTGATTCATGTAATGATGATAACTTGTACTATACTTGATTTCTTAGCTTGGCCTATGATGCAAAGATTGAGGCATACTTGGATAAGGACAAATATTTATGTTGGCTTTTAACCTCTGTGATGAACCTTGCATGGCACTTATATGCAATTTTGAGAGCATCTTCCCTTCCAATCCTCCTAGATATAAATATAGTTGAAGGGTAGAAGGATTTGGGTGATATATATTATATCCCTTTGCGGTGACCCAGCATACCACTGCATGATATAGTATACTATAGTCGTTGACATAACACCAATGAAACACCGTTCACTAGTATTACATCCCTCAGAGTAGTACGACAGAAACATAGCAGGTCCAAGACATGACTATAGGTTACAACTCAACTTTTCACACAAGATCCAGAGAACACTCTAGGTTAAAGAGAGATAAAGAAACCTCTTACGAAGAAGAATCAAGAATAAATAACTCATAGCTACCATACTTATAAAACTAATAGCTGAACTACGAGGTTTGCATTGCTGCTATTGCAATACCCTATAGAAGTAGGCTCTATGGTTAGAAATTCTATTCTTATCTAATCAGCAACTTCATCTTCACTTGAAGAGCTTTAGTTTTTGATGATGATTCCTAGAGAATAACTTGATGTAGACGCCGTATGTACTGGCTTTAGAACCTAGCAAGGGTTAAGAAGATACTTTGAGTACGAGCGTACTCAGCAAGTCCACTAGAAAAGGAGTGTTTGATGCACTATAGCTACAGCCATAGACCATAGGTCGTAAGCAATGCAGGTTTTCGTAAACATTTCTTCAAAGGTTGCTTCTATTCTGAAAATCTATGTCCGTCAGCCTTCACGGGTTTACTAGAACCTTCATGGGGTTCCTTTCCCGCCGCGTTCGCAGCTCCTTCCCGGAACAGGGAGTAACAAGTTACAGTTCTTACACTCTGCAGAGGTGCGTCACTTACCCATAAGAGATCTTAGCTTTGTTGCACATCCGGGCCGCGAACCCGTTCACACTTGGTGTGAGGCCCAGACTAAGACCCAAGCCAATCACTGCCTTCTCCGCGACCCCGCATGTCTCCTTGGTGTACGACAGCCCACCTATTGAATTACGGCAATGGCAGTACAGACCGTTCAGATGCCGAAACTATCGTGGGACGTTGATGGCTCCCACCCATATGATGCATATCCTCTACGAATTACCATAAATAATATGCATGCTACGAGTGATAACAGCCACGATCCGACATCCAGCTCCATGCGAGAGGGAAAAGATACAGCTGACTTCTTCGTCCCATTCCAAATCTCATGGTCAACGCGTAATATACGGCGCAAGAATCACTGGCGACATTGGTTGTTAAGTCCTAGATATTATGTTCCTTTACCACCGAAACTCTTATAGTAGGTTATTACCTCATGGTAAATAACCTATAATCACTTTATTATGAAAATAGTGTTTTCTGTCCTTTTTCAAATGCAGGTGATGACAACACTGGATTTGCAAAATACTTTACAGAAAATAATCAAAGGACATGAGCAAGTGTGAACTTGACTTTTGTGATTGCAAGATTATGCACTCATGGTCTTCAAGACAATATAAAATATCCAATAACGGAAATCTGCATCATTGGTCCGGTAAGGACTAATGTTTAAAGAAGCAAGATGCTTTTATGCATAAGTAATGTAATGCAAATTGATAAACGCGAGTCCCGAGGATAACGTTGATCTAGGTTTGGATACTGGAAAGGGTTTCTTTGAAATGTGTTGCCCTTTTAGATTAAGTTTCATATATGTGTTTCTTATTAAGGTTTGTGAGTGTGTGGAATACAACATGTATTTATACAACAATAAAATACATAGTATGGAATGCTACTCAAGATTTCTTACATCTTAATTATTTATCTTCAATTTTTACTTTACAAGCGATGTCACTTATAAATAACTTAAGTATGAACAATCTTATTATACAAATAAAGTATAGAGTAAAGTGATTGTGATGAGTTGTTATTTGTTTTTCTTGAAGTGGCAAAACGAACAACTTTTGCAGAAAATCTTACTCAACTAAGTAGAAACATTTAAGCCTTTAAGTTAACCTTATGAGATGTTCTTTCTAGTTATATTCTTTAAGTCAGAAAGAATTGCCTTCACTGGAATAATGAAATTAGTAGTATTTGAGACTTATCTGTCTTGGTTTTTAACTGGATTGATTTGGTATTAAGATGCTTTACAATTTAATTATAACAGACCAAGGTTAACTATAACGTATATATTAAAGTCTTTAGCATTAATTAAAGTATGATAGACTAAAGTTAACTTTAAAGACATAGATGGACTTAAGGTATTATACTTATAATATTTTAGCTTATTTATTTTATAATGTTTCCTTTAGAGTTATTTAGGAAGGATTATACTTTTATTTCGTAGTGGTTTCTTTGTATTGTAAATGTATAAAGGGCTTTCTTTTCCGATAAGGATGTGGTTATGGTTTATGAATATGTAAACAATATTATTTACTATTTATGAACTCACTATAGTGTTTTGATTTGTTTATAAACTTGTGGTTAATATAAAGAATGATTTTTATTTTATTACAATTATTCTTGGAGATTTTATATTAAATAAGAATCCTTTTATAAAATAATTTACACTTAGGGTTGAAGTATAATTTAAATAAATTGTACTTAAAATATGTTGAGCCATTTTGACTTCATAATTTCAATATTGAAGACTAGTATTACTCATTAAATCTTAATTGGTAATTTTAGGAATATTAACAAATTTTATTTACCTTTATATGAATTATCTATTAAGAAAATAAGTTTATATTTGAGGTATTAAAGTTGTTTAACTTTTTATTTAATTCAAACATGGAATATCACATTTTTAATATGTAGGTATTATTTTTGTGGTTATTTTAGTATATTACCTTTACTTTTGTGATTTAAAAATAATAAGATATGATTTTATTAAGGTTTGTTACTTTATAAATACTTAATAAATAATAACTATTTAATTAAGAGGAATAATAATGCATGATTATAGTTTTAAACTCTAATTCTTTTTTTTCTAAGATTTTTGGTATTTTATTTAGACTTTTAACATTTTCCATTATAAAATATTAATCATTAAAGTATCAAAACTTGATAAAGTATTTATCAAATAATATTTATTTAAATAATTATCATAATAATATTTAATAATGGTTTTAAGTTGTAGATTTTATTTTTCTAAACATTTTCATATATTATATGTATTTTTCTGATTTATAAAACAAAAGATATTAAATTTACAAGATTTAATCATTTTATTTTATTTCTGGAATATTTGAAATTTGAATTCTTATTGTTTTAATTATTTTCTAAACAGACACAAACTTTTGATATCGCAACTCTACCTAGCCACAGACACTGGCCCATGGGCCCGAGGCCACGTCATCTGCCACATGGACAAAGACCACTCAACAGAGTGGACTTGGTCAAGGATGACGCAAGCATGACATCAGCGTGACGTCACACGAACTATCACCCATAGATCGAAGTTCGATCGATCGATAGGGAGAATGCCTGCACGCGGGAAGGCCTTTGCTAGACGCGGACGAGCACGTAGAGTCAAATGGTGGCGGCGCCGCTCAAGTTTGGTCACCGGAGTTACTCCGGCGACCCTCAACTGCGGTGGTCGGCGGCGGATCACGGTGGAAGAACAAACGAGGAAGCAAAAAGGAGATTGGGGAGGTGCGTGAACACCGACAACTTAAAGCGAAGCTGAAGAGCGTGACGAGGAGACCGGGGGAACTTTGTGGCGGTGGTAATCGTCGATTGAAGAAGATGACCGGGGAGGGAACGACACGTCGATTAGGTCGACTAGGAGCTCTCCGGCTTCCATGATCTGGCCAGGGAGAACGAGGGTGATGAGGCGACCCTTCTGGACACCTCAGATAGACGCGGGGCGGTCTATATCGATGAACTCCGGCGAGGTTTGGGGTGAGTGTGTCGGTCACTGAGAGATAACAGAGAGGAAGAAGAGGAGGGAGTGGATGAGGACGAGACGAGGCGTCGCGGTGGAGTTCTTATCCCTCAGGATGACGTCGGTGGCTGCACGAATCGTAACGCAGCGACGGCGAGCGGCGAAGCTTGAGCCAGCGAGCTGCTTCGTCGGCGGCGTCCTTCTGGCGAGAGGAGGAAGAAAGGAAAAAGAACGGCGAAACGGTATGGGCTGATTCTGGGCTTCACTTGGGCCAAGTTGGGCTGCATTCGAGATGCTCGCGAGTAGCAGATAAGGAGAAGGGAAAATGGGCCACGGGCCAGATAGGTTTTTCCCTCTATTTTTTCCTGGTTATAATTCCCTTTTTATTTTCTGTTTTGTTTTCAAATTTGTATATTACACATTTGATTGAAATTTCTTTATGGAATTTATTTTCTGATTAATTGCAGTAATATTGAAGTTGTTAAGAATCAATTGGTGAACTTTTACTATATATTGTTTAGGGTTTCTTTATTTTCATTATATAGATACCTTTTCTATTATTATTTGTGAGGCCTTTAATATGAATTTAATCGGGTATAGATTCATAAACTTATTATAGAATGTGTTACTACTAACTAATGAGTTAAAATTTGAATTGAAAATGCTTTACCATAAGTTTTTAGAAGATTTAATATTCACAAGATTATTTTATTGATGTGAATAAAGATTAATGGTTAATCACATTGTTCTTATGTTTGTGATCTTTAATAACATCACCATTCAAAGTAGAATAGTGGAATTGTTTTCTAGGATATCTTATGGGAAACAATTAATAGAAATAGTTCCATAAGCACCTATGATAATGATGGTTCAGAATGTCCAAGGTGTGCTAAAATGATTAATGGAGGGAATTATTCCCATCAACCATTGTGGAAACAAGATGATAGATCAACCATAGAAAGTGGATATTAGGTTTGGTCTTAGATTTAGGGTTTAGTGTTCAGCAAAGATTCCTATATTCCATACTTTATAATTCTGGACTTCTAATTAAGGAATTCCTTTCCTAGATATATTACTTCTTCCTATCCATCATCATGTGCTAACATGATGAGCTTTACCTCACATGAATATTCTTATCCACTTTTATTCTTCTAACACTTCCGGTAATTCCAATGAGCTGGATTCTAAAGCAATTTCCTAATCTTTTCATATCTATACCTGGGTATGTCAACTACTCTATTGCTGGTAATGTCCCAATCCATCAAATGGTTACTTCTAACTCCAATCATACCCTTCCTAAATCATCCATCACAAATATTACTTCAGTAGATGTATATATCAAATTCTCCTCTCCTTAAGTGTTTAGTATTTCCCAAGAGGAAAATACTACTTCTTTAATCCAATGTTGCTCTAACATTATTTTAATCATACTATCTTGTCTCTACTTGACTCCAACATCTAACATTCCAATCCTCCTATTATATTAATGTGATTTGTAATGACTAATCTAGGATAATATATCTATACTATGGTTCAATCATGTTTTATTCATCAATGTCACTTATACTTGATATAAGCATTCAATATTGGTGAATAAGGCATGATCACTATAATCCTTTGTGGTTTAGGTTTCCAATTATCTAATCAAGGCTTCATTAGTACAACATTATAGTTGTATTATAATTATTTTCAGTTTAGCTATTATTGGATTAAGAGATATAATTCATTGACTATACCTACTTGATCCAATAGGACTACTCCTGGTAACTATCTTCAGACTTCATCCTTGTAATCTTCTTTGTTACCATATTGATTTGATTTCCTCCAATCACTCCCATCCTATAGATGAAATCTAGAACTAGCATCACTACTAATCTCTTCTTACTTATTTCTTTATAAGCCTCAGGTGAATGCTATAATAAGGACAAGAGTTGATAGGTTAAGAATTGGGGAATCAATAATTGATTACTCAACATTAATGAACAATAGATATTGAGATAGGATTCCATAAGGATTGATATGGAAAGGAGGATATGTGGTGAATGATCTTGACTTGGTTTCTTTCCTACTCAATCACACTAAAGAGTTAAAGTTAGGTATTTCCATGATACTCATGGTATAAGTAGATGAGATTAAGATATAGTTGTTTCATTCTTATTACTTAAGTTATATTTATAACTTGGTACTCATGAGTGATTATAATGAATACTATGATATGATCACCTAAGGATCAAACATAAACCATTAAGTAATGTATTAGGGTTTACTTTTATTCCATTTGATCTACCCTTAGATCAAATCATGTTTACCCAAAATAAGGTTTTAGCAAAGGTCATATTGAAACTTATCGTAGTCAACTTGATGATCTACTTCAATTCCATCAAGTTAAGAGAAGCTTCAATCACTTTGACACGTTTTTATTTAAAAGCGCAAAAATTATTTAGATTTTCTATGCATGAATGCAATGCACACACCTGTGTTCAGCTTATTCCTAAGCTCTAATTCTGGGATGTTACACCCTTATAATCCCAGATCTTTATGCAAAATATAAGAACATATGCTGCATGATCTAGTGGCTTACTCTAGAAAAAAAAATTATTAGTATACTGTGAGACTTATTCTCCGAGCTGTTGTTTAGCCCCCAAGTATAGGGCTTGTGGTATTTATAGATGATCTTTGTTTGATCAATCTTATACCTCAACTAAACAATAAATGGTCCCTTTGCCAATGGTTTGATCATCTTTAGTTCATCCAGTATCTATGGCTGCTGCTAACATAGCTGCCACTGTGATGCCTCCCTCTAGAGTGTACACAGTGATAGCTATTCTTTGGTAGTTGGCTATTGGGATTTACTTTCTAGAGAACTCTCAATTGGCTGCCAAGGATGCTAATATTGAGGCCAAACTCTCTATAAGAACATATACTAAAGTGTGGCTACCAGATTCTCTATGATGACTCAACATAGCATTTCTATGTGGATCTGAGAGAAATACTTTTACCAGTCTCCTATTTTACTTTTGAATTTCATATGCAGATATAAACAGAGACTATTATGATGATCTTGGTGTTGGGTAGTAAGCTGATGCTGAACTTGAGGTTTCTATGCTGGTACTAGCACTTGATCAGCTAGCCTACTTTGTCCTTGTGATGTAGTTGTTGCCTGCTCCTCCTGATGGATATCTTGATAACCTTGCTTGTACTCTGCAGTGAACTGCTAACTAGTTCCTCTTGGTGTGTTGCCTTCCCTGTGAACTCCTCCCCTCCTAGCTCTTGGATGGCTCCTGGGAGCAACCAGTTGCTGGTGATGTGGTAGTATGAAACTCTGGTGGTAGTGTTGTGCTAATGTGCTATGGAGTGTGGGCATGTACTTGTTAGCTACGGTTGCTTCCTTCTTCTCTGGTTTCCTGGGTTGCTGTGGGGATGATAGCACACAACTGCATGTGGTGATAGTGCTTCTTGTGAGTGTGCCTGGTATGGTGCAAGTTCCCACTCATGTAGCCTTTAAGCTGTGGATGGGTTCAAGTTAAAGTGTGATATTTCCCTCATGTTTTTACCTTTTTCCTTATACTGTTCTAGTGAAACTTGCCCCAATATTACTGTCAA
Source organism: Avena sativa (assembly GCA_916181665.1). NCBI lineage: Eukaryota > Viridiplantae > Streptophyta > Magnoliopsida > Poales > Poaceae > Avena > Avena sativa. The sequence continues at coordinate 415,566,689 of OV702297.1, forward strand.
TGATGTTGGATTGAGACAATCTTGATAAGAACAGATACCTCTTATTTGGTGAAACTTGCCCCTTCTAAAATTCAGCTCAATGATGAATTAGACATAGCATTTCTATGTCAAATCTGAGAGCAAAATTCTAACCAACTAACATTCTTTTATTTTATTTTTGTTCTGTTTTCTTTTTCTTTTTGTTGTGTTTGCAGGAAATGAAAAGAAGCAGAATCAGAAGAAAAGAAGATGAAAGAATATAGATAGGGAATAAGTTAGGTTTTATTTTTATTAGTATGAAACTTTCTTTTATTGAAAGTAGAACTTTGTAAAATTTCTTGTAACATGGTACTGAATAATACTTTCTCTTTTATTGGTCAATTGTAAAAACAATGTAATTTGTTATATTCTAAATTTCTAATAAAGTTGAATTTCCTTATTTTTGTAATTTGATTCAAGTAAATATTTATATCTTATATATAAATATGAATTCATTTACTATTTATTATAAATTATATCTTGTTTATTCATAATTGTATATCAATTATGGAATGCTATAATTATCCATACATAATTTAATTTTTGTTTTAAATCCAATAAGTTATTAAATATTTCCAATTTCCATTTGGGAATTTTATAAATTCATTTGAATTCATATTTGAAATTCAAATACATGTCTAAACAACTTTTCCCCCAAAACAAAGAATTCTACAAAGGTCATGTCGAAATCTATTGCACTTGATTCGAAGTTTCCATCAGTACAAGAGAGATCTCGATCCCTCTTTAGCTCTTTTAGTTTTGCGCGAAAATTACTCGAATTTTCTATGTATGAATGCAATGCACAAAACCTGTGTCTCTCTATTTCTAGGTGCTAATCCTGTGATGTTACACCCATGGTGCGGCCCAAAAGGCATGATGCACCATGGTGGGGCACACCACCTCGTGGTTCTGATGCCGCCCTCTTCATGCTGATCTCTTAATATTGACCTAAAATCAACTATATATATGATCATTTCGTGACCTCGCAGCACCTCGAAGCACGGATATAGAAGCATGAAACAGAGGTAGAGCCTACGAAAATGGGAGGGGGAAACTTTGTTGGATTCGCCCCATTTGCATCTCAAACCTATCCAACATCATCACCGCCATGTCCATGATGAACATGGGTAGTCTATGAAAGGACTATGTTTCCCCTTGGTATTTTTGTGATGATGACAATCCCACTTGTGGTTTAATTGTGTGCTTGAGTTTCAGGTTATTCGTTTTCGGTGGAGCTTGTGGACGCCTCTCTTGGAGTCTCGTAAAGATTGCGACCTTTTGTTTTTGCCTTTTTCTTTATTTATGTTTTAGGTCACCGTACTATCAAGAGGGGGTCCACCTCCAAAGGCTGTGGGGAATCACTTTTTCATGCACAAGCTATACTTGCACTGCCACAACCATCCAATTCTTCAATGAGAGAGTGATCTTTGGAGGTGTTTGTGATGTTTCTGTCCTGACCGAAAGTTCCGGCCAAGCGCGGGAAGTTCCGCTCAGGGTTCTCCATTGGATTGGGTTAGGCAGAAATTCTGGCCCAACTTTCGGCAGAAGTTCCGCCCACGTACTGGATACTTATGTATAGAAGTGTGCTATTTGGCGGAACTTCCACCAGAAGTTTCGGTCCGCAGACCTGGTCAAGCCTGACCGTATTCTGCGATCGGAACTACCCTTGTTGCTCCCGCTGAGTTCCTAAGCGGTACTTCCACCCAGCCGCCGGAAGTTTTGGTCAGGTGGTTCGTGACCCAGAATCTTCCGCTCCTTGTTCCGCTCCAAGTTCCGGACACGTACTAGATGGTTCTGTTTTGAATCGTCGTATTTGACAGAACTTGGACCAGAACTAGGTCCAGAAGTACCACCGGAAGTTCCGATCAGTCTAACCGGAACATCTGGTCGTACTTTGGAGCGTCCACCGACGGCTTTCTAGCCATTGGGGGAACGCTGAGCGAAAATTCTGGCCCCCAACAGAAGTTCCAGTGGAGTCGCGAAATAGCCAAACGACTCCTTTTTAAAGGGGGGCCTATTTAAGGCACCCTTCTTCTTCCTCCCACCTTATCTCTTTAATTTCTCTCTCCTCCATTAATACCAGAGCTTCATCTCCCTAGATCTCTCTTCGTACCCACTCAAACCTCCTGATCTTTTGAGGAGTGGGAGAGGTGACCTTGATCTACACTTCCACCAAAGAAGATTTGATTTCCCCCACCCATCCTTTGTGATCTTATTGCTCTTGGGTTCTTGGAACCCTAGATGGTGTAGGACATCCTCGGAGCTAAGGGCATACGTTGTGAAGCTTCGTGGTGTCGTTGAGGGCCTCCAATTGAGTTGTGGAGCTTTCCCCTCAACCTTGTTGTAAAGGTATCGGTTGGCGCCTACAAGGTCACCGGTTAGTGAATTGTGACGCCGCCTTTGTGGTGGTGCTCACCGGAGAAGAAGGTGAGGCCTTTGTGGCGCTTGGGTGAATTTGTGTGGCCCTGACACCTCCCCAACGTAGACGTAGCTTCCTTGTAAGTGAACTACGGGAATTACATCTCCGCGTCTCCTCTCCGGTTTACTTGTTCCGCACCTTTACTCTTGTCCTTGACCATTCTATTTCTTGTTGTATGTTCTCTAGCATATAGGATTGTTCATCTAGTTGCATATCTAGAGAAATTTACTTCTTGCAAAGCCTAAAATTTAATAACAACATAAAAATTTATAGTCTCCTATTCATCCTCCTCTAGCCGACCAAAGTTGGTACTTTCAGTCTACCACCGTACTATCGGTGTGTGATAGTAGCTTAATCTATCTATATCTTGTGATATAGTTGTTTCAGATTCATATGAGTTATCCTACATGATTATGGTCATATATATGTAATTCCCTTGTGGTGGATTTTTATTTTATAAGATGATTATACGAGGTTGCAAAATTTTAGAATGTGTCTGGTGTATCTGAAGATGCATATTATTACCCCATTCATCTTGATACCTATTCCGATCAAACTAATATGATAGGACTTGTGTGGATTAACATTTGTATTAGATAGAATAACTAGTAGTAGCAACTAGATGGTGACAGAAATTTTAGACCTACTAATATTTTTACCTTTTCGTTGTTACCTCACCAGGGAGAAAAATATGCATCGTCTATACCACTACATAGTACATAAGTAGGGCGTGCTTTGCATGTTGTAGCATGTAAATTGAAGAGTACATTTTAAATAAAAAGGTAGTGAATAAGAACATATGGTCCTCTAGATGATAAAAATAACATGGGCTAATCCTAGAGGCGTGACTAGAAACAACGTGGTGTTTATCTTTCTACACATGCATTGAGTTTTTCTTTGGTTCTCACAATCAAGACGTATAGCAGTTATAGCATAGAATAATAAACAATAAAATATATAATAACTACTATTGCCTCTAGGAAATATTTCCAACAGGCATAAACCTTGAGTTGGCATAGTGATACGTTGGAAACGTATCAATAATTTTTGATGCTCCATGCTTGTTTAGTATCTACTTTGCTTTATTTGTCCATACTTTGAGGTGCTTTTTACATGTTTTCAGGTACTAACCTATTAACAAGTTGCAACAATGCCAGATGCCTATTTTCTGTTGTTTTTGGTTTCAGAAAAGTTAGTAAAGAAATATTCTCGGAATTGGACGGGATGAAGGACAAAGCCAATTACTTTACGTGGGGAACAAGAAGTCCAGAGGAGAGCCGGAGGGGCCGGACAGGGGGGGAAGACCCACCCCAGGCACGGGGGCAGGTGGGCCCATGCCTGGCTAGGGTTTGGCGGCCCTGGTCGCCTCCCGGACTCGCCCCTTCGCCTATAAATATCCCCCGATACAGAAACCCTGAGTACCCGATCAGAAATCCACGAAGCCGTCTGTAACTGTCGCCACCATCGTCCCTAGATCGGGGGGGATCTAAAGTTCTTCTCGGCACCCTGCCGGAGGGGAGATCATCCTGGAGGCCTTCTCTCAGGTATGATTCGTGAGTAGTTCCACCTTGGACTATGGGTCCATGTAGTAGCTAGATGGTCGTATCTCCTCCTTTGTGCTTTCATGTATAGATCTTGTGAGCTCCGTTCATGATCAAGATCTAATCTATTTGTAATCATGCATGTTGTGTTTGCGGGGATCCGATGGATATTGAGATTATTATGTTGGTTTGATTAATGGTTTTATCTTTATGATTCTATCATGTCTGTGTTGTTTGTGATCTTGCATACTCTCCGTTGCTAGTGGTTATCTTGGCCAAGTAGTTGCTAGTGACTCCAAGAGGGAGTATTTATGCTCGATAGTGGGTTCATGCCTCTAGTTTCCAAGGAAAGTGACAGAAATCTCTTCGGTTATAGATGTGTTGTTGCTACTAGGGAGAAAACAACGGTCTCTTGTTCATGGAACATGTGGACTGTTTACCTTACACATTTTTCTTAAAGCAGTTGTCTGTTGCTTGCAACTTAATACTGAAGGGGGTTCGGATGATAACCTGAAGGTGGACTTCTAGTCATAGATGCAGTTGGATGACGGTCTATGTATATTGTTGTATTGCCCAATCAACCTCATAGGATCTTTCTGGATAGTAATTGCATTGTTTTGCCTTGCTCAGTTCCTGTCAATTGCCCCGCTGTAATTTGTTTACCCTTCATGCCATGTTGTTTATCTAAGGAGAGCACCTCTAGTGAAGTATGGACCACGGTCCAATCTTTACCATTGATACATCTTCTACTGTTACTTGTTTACTTGCTGCAAACCATTACCTTCCACAACATACGTTTAATCCTTTGTTACAGCAAACCGGTGAGCTTGATAACCTCACTGATTTGTTGGGGCAAAATTTTGAGTTTGTGTTGTGCAGGTCTCCACGTTGCCAGCAACACCTTTGAGACGTTTCCTTCCTCCTTCAGGTTCGATAACCTCGGTCTCTACTGAGGGAAACTTGTTGCTGTGCTCATCACACCTTACTCTTGGGGTTCCAACTATGTATATTTGAAGCCAACTATATATATTTGAAGCCAACGATAACTGGGTGCACGCATCACATAGTCGTTAGTAGTATCGTTTTCCTGCTGCCAACTATGTATATTTGAAGCCACTGCTTAAATAGAAATATGTTGGCTAAATGGATCGAGAGCATGACCAAGTGACACTACAATAAAAGTTGGATTTTACCATGAATGATTTTTGCGGTTTAAGACCCGTTTTTCATGGTTCAAAAATACTTCTACGATGGATGGGTACCTGTGGTAAGAGCCCCATCACCAAAGATTTTACCACAGATTTTCGAGACTGTGGAGGATCGCATCCCTCAATCATGAAAATTCGCATCGTGGTAGATGTGTTTCACCAGCCCCATTGACTCATGACAACATGCAAATTTCCACGTGGAAAACGTCAATAGCGGCCAATTACAGTCGTTAACGCTCACAAAAACCATGGTAGAAGTCAGACCCAGAGAGGCCTGGTAAATATTAAGTGGACCAGTCCACGAAAGAAGCCCAATAGGAAGATGACCCGTTATTGTTCCGGCCTATTTAGAGTCCTGGCTGGTTAATGGGGGTCCATCCACTGCAGCCCAAACACGACATGTTAACTTTCTGGTCCGTTACTATTTTGTGTACATAAGGCCTAGCTTAGACCGGTACTGTGTAGCCTATTAACGGCCTGCGCCCTGTCGGTCTAGTACTGTTTAGACCTGCAGAAGGCTTGTCACTTTTTATAAAAGCCCATCGCGTGTTGTCCATTAACGGTCCTTTTGTGCGGAGGTTCATTAGTATTCTAGCCTTCTAACAATCTAGACTTTCACTATTCAGACATGTTAAGGATTTAGCATGTTAATGTTTCGTCCTATTATGGTTCTGGCCTATTACTTCTCCGGACCATTACAGTTTATAGCCTTTTACCATTTCGGCTTGCATGGTTCTAGCATGTTACTGTTTAAGTCTTTTACTGTTCATAAGAGCCTGTTCATGTCCCTTCAAGACCCTTTTTAAATTGTGGCACATTACTATTCCGACCTTTTTATTTTCTGGTTTATTACTATTATGGTCTTTTAATGTTTGGACCTGCTACTGTTTCGGTATTTTTAAGATGCATGCCAACCACAACGATCAAAAAGATACATTATTTTATTGTTCATTGTTGGCACAACATAGAACGGACCAGTAACAAAACCCAACATTTGTCCCTTTTCGACCTAGTTAACCTAGTTATGTTACCGATAGGTAGGGATAGCGTCAACTAAATGACTATATGGCCTATGCGATTTAACTACATATTACACCAGCTGCAAACTTATTAAAATTATTACATATTATAGAAAAGGTTAAGAAAATCCAGCATTTCAGTTGCAAATCGAGATTGTGCATACAGATAGAAGAGTGCTCAATTTTCTTTCTCAATCTATCAGTTGCATCTCTTTTGAGAGTGGCAAGTACATTGGGAAACAACATTGATATATGATCTTCCAGCTCTCTCTTTGGCGATAGCAATAACTGTAGTCTAAAACTAAGTAATAACAAGCTAATACAGCAAAAAGGCAAATAAACAACTATGTTCATTGTCAAACAATTCGAAACTATCCATTTGACTTATGACATGAGCTATTAGCTAGAGTTTATTATAGGTCAATAGTTAACCAACACATCAAACAAACAGGACAAACAAGTACTCCCTACGATCCTAAATAAGTGTCATGGTTTTAAACTAGAGTTAGTTCAAAACCACGACACTTATTTAGGATCGGAGGGACTATTAAACAAGTGTGCCTACAATGAAATAAACAATCAAACAAGGTGTTTTTTAAAATTTCAGCAAATATAAACTAGTCAGGTCACTTCATTAAATCAAAAACCATGATCTGATTTTGACTATGCGTCTCACCCACTTATACAAGTGGAAGTGTTTGGGGGAGGCATCATTACCTTTGGAATAGATGTCAAAGTCCCAAATGCAAGTGGTGGATGTTGATCATTCCTCAAATCTATAGTTGGCCCTATAATTCTTAGCTTCATCTCGCGGTGAAATCTTAAGTGAGGAAACTCCAGGCCCTTTTAGTGAACCGGTGACATGGTAATGCTCCACATGAACCTTGTCGAGCATGTTTATGGACATATCAACCTTGACTTGCATCGGCTCCATAGCCTGTCCATTTCCTCAAGATGGTACTATACTTGCTCGATCGCCCAAAACTTACATTCATCTATATCTATACTTACTACAAAGGAGCAGACATTTTCTTTTCTAAATGCACCCCACAATATATATGGATCAAATATGACCACACTATCAAGCCCACGATCTAAAAATTTATGTTGGCCTAATCAGTTATCTTTGGTGCGCTTAGCATTTTACTTTGATAGACATATACTCATACCCATGTATGCTCCCCCCTCTCCTATCTACTCCTCTAAGTCATCTCTACCTTGCCCACGGCTGGCCGAGATGCCCTCTATCTAGCGCGACGATGCAACCGCTAACTCCTCGCTGACATGAAGGCCACGTGTCTAGGAGATCCATCAGGCATGGCCGACGGTACGAGCGAGATGTGGGCCAGACGGGCAGGACGCAAGGTGAGCCGTGGTCGCCAACCCTGGAGCCCTCCTTTTTCGGTGCATCTCCACCCCCACAACCTCCATCTAAGACTTCCCCATCCACTTCGTCCACGATCCACAACAAACTTCGCCCCCGGGATCCCCATCCACGCAGGGTTGTGACTGGCCAGGACCTCCATTCGGCGCTGCTCCATCCACGACGGCCAAAGAAGTACCCCGGATGAACGACGAATCACTAAGGGCGAAGTACACAACATAATCTGTATCACGGTAAGGATGAGACACTCTGTTTCAGCATGTTGTCTCTTTAGATTTATCAAAATAATAATGAGATGGTAATTGATCGAAATAATAATAAAATGGTAGATTTCACCGGCTGATGTGATGTGTTCATATGAGTCTATAAAGGCAAATATCATGACTCTGAAGGTACTATCAGGTGTATGGGAATTAACGGCGAGGTTGAAAATAATATGATTTACTTTGCTTTGTTTTATTTGGCTTTTGATAATACGATTTTGTTATTAATATTGACTAATACTTGCATAATTGATAGAATCTCAATAACTAACTGTACAACCGATATTGCACTACCACTTCTTCAAGCCTCAATCGAGATTGTATAACCATTGCTTTAAGCCTCAATATTCTCATCCTCTAATGGACCCAATTGCAATAATTGGACACCATGTCACCATTGTTATATTGTTTATGCAGGATCTTGGCTAATTCAGATAATCCCTTGCCGCAGGTAGGTGTATGTATATGTGTCTTACTAGAACATTTTGACTATTTTTAAATTCGGTGGGTTTGAGTAGTTCTTGATCTGGTTTATTTGTTTGCTTGTGGATTAAGGCCATTGCCCCCAGTGACACACACGAGCATATCAACATGGCGATGTGAATTTTTTTGACAATGACCAAACTGGTCGTGTATGGATGGAGCACCTCACCATTATTTTCAGCACAACCCCTTCTTCATGGCCCCTTTTATAGTGGTATATTGTCCTTTCTTTTTCCCAACGGGCACTACTGTAATGCCTTTTATGCGTAGTTTTTTATTGGTCGATGAACAATATGCCGCGAACTATATACAACCTCCAAGTCATAATGAATATCAATTCTCAGGTACTATATTTGCTAAGAGCTTCAATTAGAAAAGTTTGAAGAGGTGGACATCTATTATTGATTCATAACAAAATACCATGGTATTGTTTTCATATGAAAATGCTCTGACACAACCCAACTTTTGTATTTAATTTATTATGTATCATCTCATTTAGTATTCTAAGCTTTCTTTTTGTAACATGGAGGGCATGATATGTTGAGAAGTTTTTTTTTTCTTTTTACATATCTTTGAAAACATGAGATAATGTGTCATTGCCATTTGAGTTCGAAATATTATGATGAATGTTCTTACCCATGCAGGGTAGAAAATCAGAAAGAGCCCATGTGGTCGCTTTGATTTCATGGGTAATATTTGGACTGAGATAATTCCTGTGTGCACTCCTGGTTTGAGTTATATGTTTATGCACAATGCTTTCATAACCTTATTATCAAATTGTTGTTTTTAAATTTTGCATGCACAAGTGATTTGTCATTGAAAGCCATGGCTGTTTTTGGTGGTCAACATGTGTACCCTCATCCCAGGCTTATGGCCTAGATGCTTGTTTGGATTCTGGACATATACTGCATGCTAGATAGTGTTAATAGTTCCGCACAAATCTGTTGAGAAATATCTCGCATAGTAATGCTTGATCTAGTTGCGTCTCCCCCTCGTGTCGCCCCCTCCTGGCGACCGAGAGGGCCAAACCCTACCCCGCCGCCACCTCCTCCACCTCCATCCTTCTCCCTCCTCATCGCCCATGGAGGGCAGCCGGCCTAAGTGCACGGCGGCGGTGATGGGGGCGGCGAGGATCTGGCCTCCCGGTCCCAGCGCAGTGATAGGGAGGAGAACGCCGGCAAAGTGCGGGCCCCCCTCGCCATCGACGTCTTCGCGGCTTCGGCCGGTGATGGCTTCGTGGGAGCTCGGATCTGGAGGCGGCGGCCTCTACCGGAGTGGGGCGGGTGGCGATCTGGTGGAGGAGGTGCCAGCGATGGGATCCCTTGGAAGACCTAGATCGGCTCTCTATCCCTAATTGCCTGCTCGATCCGTTCTTCGAAAACCTGCCGGTGGTGTGGGGATCGCTGTGTCAGATCTAATAAAGGAGGTGGTCCTTTGGTTTCTTTCGCACAAATACAAAGATCTACTTGATGTCTTCCCTCGTTGATCTGGTCTGGAGAGGCGGGTTCCGGAAGGCTCTGCCGACGAACTCCCATGGGTGTATCATGCCTGAAGATTGCTGGACCGGAAGGTATTCGGTCATGCGCACCTTGTTTTTCTGGCCGTTTGGTTTCAGCGGGAGCGTTGCGAAACTCTGTTGTTTGTTCCCACCAAGTGTCATTCTTAGAGCCATGGTGAATTCAGATGCAGAGAATGTCAGGAAAGCAGAAATATGAGGGTAGCGATGGTGATTTTTGTTCTTGTGGCAACGGAGACCTGACAGCGTGTCCTGGGACTCGTTGCAGCGACTGTTGGTGCCTGGCAATGACCTTGTTGAAGGCAATGTTTTGTGAGCAAGGACTTTCTCTAGGGTGAAAACCTATGATCTTTGATCGGGCAACGACGATGCTTGGGCATTGTTTCCTTCTTGAAGGAGTTGTTATTGCAGTGGAGGACTACTGATGTTGTTCTGATGGTGTCAGTGTCATTGCTTTGAGGATTAGTTCTCTGTAGTGGGACTTTTCTTTTTTGTAATTCTTTTTTTTAGCTGTGTGCATCCGTAGGGCCTAGGGCATGCGTTGTTGCAGAGGCTGGATGTAATTGGTATCATTGTAATATTAATATATACTCTTTTCCAAAAAAGAGTAATTAATCCATGTGGGCACTTAGTTTGATGAAGAGGTATATACATTTTTAGTCCTACAACTTGCATCGTGGGAGCGGTTTAGTCCCACATCTTGCAAAGTGAACAGATTAGTCCCACAACCTGCACCCCAATACCATTTTAGTGTTGGGCCACGCAGATATAAAACAAAACCTTTTCCTCTAACGTGGTGATCCCAAGATCTAGCTGAGGTAGAAGGCCACAAGGTTTACCACTAGACGCGCAATTGCGGATTACTGATGAAGCGCGTCATTTGATGCAGTGCAGTCCTTTGCGATCCGATCGTCCTGGTGCTGATCGTACAACACCTCTGCTGGTATCCACACGTACAAGGAGGAGCACCAGCGACGAACTGCTAGGTTCGTTACGACGGCAGGACTACTGTGGAGCTAGGGTTTCCAACACACGGAATGACCTAACTGAACAACGATTAACCCTTCTGGGTTGCGGTGATCCACTATATATAGGGAGTGAACATGGGCTCCACTCTCATGGACCATTCACTAAAGCTCATATAACACTAGTCACCGTGAGTCCAACTCACTGAATCAGTCCTGATCCGGCTTAGTTCCAACCCAACCAGATTACCGGTTTAGATCCAATCCGAACTTGCTCCCGCTATTAAGTGTGTGACCCCGCAGGCTCATGGCTACTTGGACACAATTGGAGTCCGACTCTCAATCGATCAGTCGGTAGCGGATCCTAGCAGACGTGCCGACTCCCAAGTACCAAAGAGTCATGACGACTTGCCTTTCCAATGTGACTTGCGTCCGAGTCCCTTTTGCCTCACGATATACCTTGTCAGACTATAGGCGAATAATTGTCATCCCTTAAATAGTCTGACTCTCTTCTCGATCCGAGATAAGTGATTCTTCCGACTAACTCTTAGTCGATCGCCTCGGTTAACACTTAACTGAGTCGTGCATGGCCATGCTTTCCGAATCATATCTCACGAGAGGGCCTAGAGAATATCTCTCCGAGTGGAGGGGCAAAATCCCATCTTGGTTATTCACATCACGCAGCTTGATTCTCAGTCGACCCGAACCCTGCCTTTATAACTGCCCAGTTACGGATCAGCGTTTGACAGAACCTAAGTCGGTGATCCTCAACTCAGACTATGCAACAACCTCAGGTCTAAGGATTACATTGATTGAGATATACAAATGACAACTTGTTCGTTGTACCTCAATATGGGTCAATCCGACTCGCTAAAGTCTTTAGCCGAATCTGTGTAAGTGGGAATAGCATCACCATGCCCATGACAAGTGGAACCGAGTCATCAAGCCGACTTTCACATTGGTCTAAGTTGTGTGTCCAGCACAACCTCAATGACCAAGGATATTTAATACAAACAACATGAATGCATAGTTCCACAACCGAATCACATATTCAATGATACACATCCGATGTTTATACAAGGACAACTTTATATCTTTATGAATACAATGGGAAATATCATCATACATGATTGCCTCTAGGGCATATTTCCAACAGTCTCCCACTTGCACTAGAGTCAATCTTCCGACATCACATGTCTATGCATCTAATGCCCATGGCTCTCAGGTGCGCCTCATGCTTCGGCTGTGGTAACGGCTTTGTCAACGGATCTGCAATATTTGCATCCGTGTGTACCTTGCATAACTTGATATCACCTTGATCCACGAACTGGCGAATCAGGTGGTACCGCATGAGTATGTGCTTGTTCTTCTGGTGTTGTTTAGGTTCCTTGGCTTGTGCAATAGCACCATTGTTATCACAATACACGTCTAACAGATTAGACGAGCCCTGAACCACACCAAGATCCATGAGGAAATTCCTCATCCAAACAACTTCCTTTGCTGCCTCTGAGGTGGCAATATACTCAGCCTCTGTTGTAGATGCAGACACAGTCTCTTGCTTGGAACTCTTCTATCTCACAGCACCTCCGTTTATAATAAACACGTGTCCGGATTGCGAACGAGAATCATCAGAGTCGGTAAGATAACTCACATCCGTGTAACCCTTTACACTGAGTTCATCTTCACCACCATAAACCAAAAACATATCCTTAGTCCTTCTCAAGTACTTTAGGATATTTTTAGCCGCTATCCAGTGGATTTCTCCAGGATCATCCTGGTATCTGCTCACAACACTTAGAGCATACAAAACATCCGGCCTAGTACAAATCATGGTATACATGATGGACCCGACTGCAGAAGCATATGGAATCACACTCATCCAACTTCGCTCATCAATTGTCAAAGGACACTGAGTCTTGCTAAGTTTTACACCATGGGACATCGGTAAGAACCCCTTCTTAGACGATTCCATGTTAAACTTCTTCAACACTTTGTCCAAATAAGTACTCTGACTCAATCCAATGAGCCGTCTTGATTTATCTCTATAGATCCGGATTCCGAGGATGTATGTTGCCTCACCCAAGTCTTTCATTGAGAAACTCCTTTCCAATGATTCCTTGGTTTCTTGCAACATCTGGACATCATTTCCAATCAATAATATGTCATCCACATATAAGATTAGAAAGTTTACTTTGTTCCCACTAAACTTCTTGTACAAACAAGAATCATGATCACTCTTGATGAAGCCAAACGATTTGACTACCTCATCAAAGCGAATATTCCAACTCCGAGATGCTTGCTTCAACCCATAAATAGATTTCTGAAGTTTGCACACCTTGTCAGCATTATCCGGATCGACAAAACCCTCGGGTTGTATCATATACACGTCCTCGGTTAAATTTTCATTAAGGAAAGCCGTTTTGACATCCATCTGCCATATCTCATAGTCGAAATAGGCTGCTATAGCTAACATGATCCGAACTGATTTAAGCATCACTATGGGCGAGAAAGTCTCGTCGTAATCAACTCCTTGAACTTGTCGGAAGCCCTTCACTACAAGGCGTGCTTTATAGACGGAAACATTTTCATCCATATCAGTTTTCTTCTTAAAGACCCATTTGCACTCGACGGGTCTTGCACCGTCTGGAAGATCTCCAAACTTGATTTTCATCCATGGATTTTAACTCGGATCTCATGGCTCCAAGTCATGACTCGGAATCAGATCCCACCATCGCTTCCGAATAATTTGCTGGCTCATCACTGTCTACCAGTAATACATCACGAACACTTCGTAATCTTGCCGATCTTCGTAGTACAGGTGCTGCTATCGGCTCAGCTACCACGACCGGCTCAACCTCCAAGGTTTTTGCCGACTCGCTACTAGCCGGTTCATCTTGAATTTCTTCGAGCTGTACCGTGCTCCCACTTACTCCCCGACCGAAAAACTCTTTCTCAAGGAAGACACTATTCCGAGCGACAAACACTTTGCCCTCTTCTCGATTGTAGAAGTAGTAACCCAAGGTTTCCCTCAGATACCCCACGAAAATACACTTATCCGACTTGGCCGTGAGCTTGTCCGACTGAAGTTGCTTTACATATGCTTCACAACCCCAAATCTTAAGAAAAGACAAACTCGCCTTTTTGCCTGTTCACATCTCATGCAGTGTCTTCTCTACCGACTTTGATAGTACTCTATTTATTGTGAACGCTGCTGTTTCTAGACAATAACCCCAAAATGATAAAAGCAGATCTGTCTGACTCATCATTGATCGTACCATGTCTAACAAGGTCCGATTCCGCCTTTCCGAAATACCATTCCTCTGTGGCGTTCCTGGTGGAGTAAGTTGAGGAACTATTCCACAACTTTTCATATGGTCATCAAACTCATGGCTCATGTACTCGCCTCCTCGGTACGACCGAAGAAACTTTATTTTCTTGCCGAGTTGATTCTGTGCTTCATTCTGAAATTCTTTGAACTTTTCAAAGGCTTCCGACTTATGTTTCATCAAGTAGATATATCCATACCTACTCAAATCATCAGTGAAGGTAATGAAGTACTCATAACCACCTCTGGCTGTCGTGCTCATTGGTCCACATACATCACTATGTACTAGTACCAATAAGTCGGACGCCCTTTCGCAACTCTTTGCAAAAGGTGTCTTGGTCATTTTGCCGAGTAGGCAAGATACACATGTCTCGAACGACTCCAAGTCAAACGAAGTTAGGAGTCCATCATCATGGAGCTTCTTCATGCGTTTCCAACTTATATGACCAAGCCGACAGTGCCAAAAGTAAGTCATATTCAGATCATTTGGTTTCAACCTTTTAACATTTATGTTATAAACCAACTCACCATCAAGATTCAAAATAAATAACCCGTCCTGGACGGGTGCAAAGCCGTGAAACATATCATTCAAATACAAAGAACAACCATTATTCTTGATATTCGACTCATAGTCTTGCCTCATCAAACATGAAGCAGAAATAATGTTTCGACTGAGCACTGGAACATAATAACAATTATTCAGTTCCATAATGAATCCAGAAGGTAAATGAAGCTGCATCGTGCCAACTTCCAACGCAGCAACTCTTGCTTTGTTGCCGACTCGAATATCAACCCCGCCTCTTGCTACGCTCCTAGTTCTTACCAGTCCCTGCAACGAGTTATAGATGTGAATAACTGATCCGGTATCATATACCCAAGAACTATTAGGTGCATCAGCAAGATATATGTCTATAACATTGCAAACAAGTATACCTGAGTCGGAAGTCATACCTCCACTCTTGGCTTTGTTGGCCAAATACTTGCTGCAGTTCCTCTTCCAGTGGCCATCCGCCTTGCAGTAGAAGCAAGTGGATCCGGCTGAAGGAGATGGCTTAGTCCCTGAGGAAGCGCTTGGGACAGGGTCCTGAGCCTGCTTTCCTCCTGACTTAGCCTTCTTCTTAGTCCAAGAACTCTTCTTGAACTTAGTCTTATTCTGCACCATCAACACTTGACTGGCGCCCTTCTTGAGATCCGCCTATTCCTGCTTGAGCATCCCATGTAATTCAGTGAGCTTCTTATCCATACCATGCATGTGGTAGTTCGAAATGAACTGCCCATATGCACTAGGAAGAGAGTTTAGAATTATATCCGTAGCGAACTCTTCGCTAATGGGGTAGCCAAGCCTCTCCAGAGACTGCACGTAACCAACCATTTTGATCACATGCAGACTCAGTGGATCACCATCCTTAAGCTTGCAACTCAGCAAAGCCTGAGAGACTTGATACCTCTCAGTCTTCGCCTGAGCCTAGAACATACTTTTGAGGCTTTCGATCATATCGTAGGCCTCAACATGCTCGAACTGCTTTTGCAAGTCCGATTCCATGTGAAAAAGCATAAGATAACTAATATCCATGGACTCATCCTTAGCCCGACGGTAACCATTGGTGGCAGCGACAGTCGCATTCTCATTCGGCTCATCTGGAAGTGGGTTGTCTAGGACATGGTCCTTCTTTTCTTGTTTGAGAAAAATTCTCAGATTTCGATAACAGTTGGTAAAATTAGTGCCGTTCAGTTTATCTTTCTCAAGGATAGTTCTCAATGCAAAACCGGATATCTGAGAGTGACTGCTACTTGGTGCCATGATCTACAACAGAAAATATGAAAAACACTTAAGACATGTATTCATAAAAGAGCAAGCATATTAAACACTTTAATATTTTATGCTCCCACTAGAACCAACACCCCTCCGATGGTTGCTTAGTGATTCAGGATCTTAAATAAGCAAGTCAGCTAGTGAGCTTTAGCATCACCGCTAGCCGCCAAGTGATCTAGGTAGACAACTCCTTGCCAATCGTATCTCATACGACTCCTATTGGACGGGTGGCATCACATGCCCTGGCTCCCATCCGACTTTTCCCCGAGCCCCACAACCGTTGTGATAGACCCGTCTAGCTTACCGAGTGTTTCCGCTGTAAGAGTCCGACTCGAACCCACCTAGTCGAAAAGAATTGGCAACACCTCAATTTTATGAGCCCACTACCAAAAATGTTTGATTTGTGATGGTGCAAACACTGGCGGGAAAACCGACTAGACCTTCTTTGAGGGATTAAATTTTACCGACTATCTAATAGAGGTAAAACAGAGACATAACAATAACACAAAATAAAGCAATTATAATGTGAAATGGTATGACTCTCTTCATGGTGATCTCCATCTCCACAAAGCCTGTAATCCGACTCGTGCCAACTCTTGCCACTTGTCGTCTTACTCCATGTCGCCGACATGTACATCGCCTTGCTTGCCATCTGGGCTCTCTAAACAGCTACACTAGCTTAGTAAAGTAAATTACAAGGAGAATCCGACACACAGGTCGTTATACAATAATATGACAGCACCTAGGCTCCAGCCGGCTGACAAAAACCATGATACGCAGATCACGTATGGATTACACACATACATCACATGCACATGAACCATACCATTCACAACTTCCTGCAAAACAAGTTATTCATAGATACAATATCTACCGGGGTTGTGAAACTCGCAACGACATCTAAGGCGCTACGACAGGGCGAAACCGGCGGTCCCGCTAGCCGGATAGCAGGCGGGGATCGAAGGGGCAGCGTCCCTCGCGGGTGCGGGCAGCGCCCGACGATTTTTCCGAAAACGTAGATCTCATCTACGATCCGGACATGGATTCCGACCATTGTTTCGATTCTATCAAACTTTTTGATCTTTGATCACCGCCTCTGGATTTACGTGTCACAGTCTACCCCGATGGCGGAAGCCGACCGGTAGGGATATGTCGTTCCACGACCTCAGCAGTATGATCATGGAAATCAGATCTACCATTCCCTGAGTACAGTTGATCCAATCAACCTCGTACAAAACGGATCTATCTCATAGATCGACCACCAAACATCACATAGATCTCATCTACAGCCAACCGCATATCACATATGCGAGATCTCGAGCCTAAAACCAGAAGCTATCGTTCTGATACCACTGTTGGGCCACGCAGAGATAAAACAAAACTTTTTCCTCTAACATGGTGATCCCAAGATCTAACCGAGGTAGAAGGCCACGAGGTTTACCACTAGACGCGCAGTTGCGGATTACTGATGAAGCGCGTCAGTTGATGCAGTGCAGTCCTTTGCGATCCGATCGTCCTGGTGCTGATCGTACAACACCTCTGCTGGTATCCACACGTACAAGGAGGAGCACCGGCGGCGAACTGCTAGGTTCGTTACGACGGCAGGACTGCTGTGGAGCTAGGGTTTCCTACACATGGAATGACCTAACCGAACAACGATTAACCCTTCTGGGTTGCGGTGCTCCACTATATATAGGGAGTGAACGTGGGCTCCACTCTCGTGGCCCATTAATTAAAGCCCATATAACACTAGTCACCGTGAGTCCAACTCACTGACTCAGTCCTAATCCGGCTTGGGTCCAACCCAACCAGATTACCGGTTCAGATCCAATCCGAACTTGCTCCCGCTCTTAAGTGTGTCACGCCGCAGGCTCATGGCTACTTGGACACGATTGGAGTCCGACTCTCAATCGATCAGTCGGTAGCGACTCCTAGCAGAACATGCCGACTCCCAAGTACCAAAGTCATGATGACTTGCCTTTCCAATGTGACTTGCGTCCGAGTCCCTTTTGCCTCACGATATACATTGTCAGACTATAGGCGAATAATTGTCATCCCTTAAATAGTCCGACTCTCTTCTCGATCCGAGATAAGTGATTCTTTCGACTAACTCTTAGTCGATCGCCTTGGTTAACACTTAACCGAGTCGTGCATGGCCACACTTTCCGAATCATATCTCACGAGAGGGCCCAGAGAATATCTCTCCGAGTGGAGGGGAAAAATCTCATCTTGGTTATTCACATCACGCAGCTTGATTATCAGTCGACCCGAACCCTGTCTTTATAACTGCCCAGTTACGGATCAGCGTTTGACAGAACCTAAGTCGGTGATCCTCAACTCGGACTATGCAACAACCTCAGGTCTAAGGATTACATTGATTGAGATATACAAATGACAACTTGTTCGTTATACCTTAATATGGGTCAATCTGACTCGCTAAAATCTTTAGCCGAATCTGTGTAAGTGGGAACAGCATCACCATGCCCATGACAAGTGGAACCGAGTCATCAAGCCGACTTTCACATTGGTCTAAGTTGTGTGTCTAGCACAACCTCAATGACCAAGAATATTTAGTACAAACAATATGAATGCATAGTTGCACAACCGAATCACATATTCAATGATACACATCAGATATTTATACAAGGACAACTTTATATCTTTATGAATACAATGGGAAATATCATCATACATGATTGCCTCTAGGGCATATTTCCAACAGTCTCCCACTTGCACTAGAGTCAATCTTCCGACATCACATATCTATGCATCTAATGCCCATGACTCTCAGGTGCGCCTCATGCTTCGGCTGTGGTAACGGCTTTCAACGGATCCACAATATTTGCATCCGTGTGTACCTTCCATAACTTGATATCACCCTGATCCACGAACTGACGAATCAGGTGGTACTGCATGAGTATGTGCTTGTTCTTCTGGTGTTGTCTAGGTTTCTTGGCTTGTGCAATAGCACCATTGTTCTCACAATACACGTCTAACGGATTGGACGAGCCCTGAACCACACCAAAATTCATGAGAAAATTTCTCATCCAAACAGCTTCCTTTGAGGCTGATTAGGCCTAGCTCACCATCACAGACATGAAGCACATAAAGGAAAAGTTAGCTTTAAGTCACGCAACAGGCTAGCTAAATCCACATGGCTCACACGGACGTGAAACACAGAAAAAATAGCACACACGTAGGGAAGCTCGATTGATTGAGTGTATACACTTGGATACATATAAGACTTTATTTTAGACATTAAAAAATACGTGTTCTACGGTTGTGATTTTTTTTTAAATAATACAAGTTTTCAATCCAAAATAATTTATGTTCTAGACTACATAGAAAAAGCTTACATTATTGCCCCCATATACATATTTTTTAAAGGTGTTTTTGATAATTTTGAATTTTATTTTTTAAATGTTTAAAATATAGGCCTCCACGTAACAAGACATTGGATATAGATGATACATAAGATTATGCCGACGTACGTGTGTGTGCTTTTATACCATATAAACAATACGTTCTCGAATGCACCACATAACATCTGTTGGCCTAGTGGCTTGGCCCTTTATGTATGCATATGAAGGTACCAGGATCTAATCCCATCACTTCCTATAGTTTTAACTAATTTATTTGTAGACTACTGACAGGTGGGTCTTTCTTTTTAGTCCGCACCAAGGACATAAATATTAGATAAAACACATAGGGGTTACTTTGAAAAAAATCGACGTCATAGCTATACGAATTTAGTCAAACTTGCTGAAATTCAATCAAATTGGACTAAAATGCTCTAAGGATGCAAGTTATGGGACTAGTATTGCTTATTTTGCAAGATATAGATTAAAACGCTCCCTCGATGCAAGATGTGGGACTGAAATGTATATACCTCTTTGATAAAAATCGGTTTTGGCGGTAATTAGTGGGGTCATCGGCATGGAGATATCCGGCTAGACAAGTACAACGAGTGCGGAGAAGAATGGTAAGGTCCTATAGTTTTAACTAATTTATTTGTAGACTACTGACAGGTGGATCTGTCTTTTTAGTCCGCACCAAGGAAATAAATATTAGATAAAAACACATAAGGGTTATTTTGAAAAAAAAATCCACATCATAGCTATACGAATTTAGTCAAACTTGCTGAAATTCAATTAAATTAGACTAAAATGCTCTAAGGATACAAGTTATGGGACTAGTATTGCTTATTTTGCAAGACATAGACTAAAACGCTCCCTCGATGCAAGATGTGGGACTAAAAGTGTATATATCTTGATAAAAATCGGTTTTGGCGGTAATTAGTGAGGCCACCGGCATGGAGATATCCGGCTAGACAAGTACAACGAGTGCGGAGAAGAATGGTAAGGTCCTATTGCAAGAATAATTCACTTTTCATAATAGAATTTTCATATTTTAGTACTCTCTCCTATCCATATTAGTTAACTTTGTCTAGATACATGTCTAAATATATTCGAATATAGACAAATCCAAGTCAACTCGAATATAGACAAATCCAAGTCAACTAATATGGGTCGGAGAGAGTATGAGAATTCTATTATGAAAAATTCATGGATCATTGATAGGAAAAGAGTTCTTAGCACAGAGTATATACTGAAACTTTTATTCTTTGTTATAATGATATTGTACCGAGTAATTCAATACATAAAAATACATTAATTAATTAGTAGAATAGAAGATGGTTCCTAATCTCTATTCTCATTGACGCAGTATTGACAAAGATTTGTACCGGTGCAAGCATACACATTAAAAAACAATTTATTGATTTCTAGGCGGAACCACCTTTTAGATTTCCATGGATAGTAATTGCTCTAGCAGTTCTGATTCTAAGGCTGCTCATAATGGGAGTAACATAAGTGGTAACATGCATGCTATCTAGGCAAAAAGAGTGATATGGCAAGCAATTAATGAGAAGAGAGGCAAATAGAGTAGTAACATATTATGTTACCATCACATCACACTTTTCAATACAAAGTGAGTCTATAAATCAATTAATAAAGCTTTCTATGTTACCATACATATAACACTTCCCACTATAAAGATAGTAACATAAGCATGTTACTAGTCTAAGTTACTCCCCACTATGACTAGCCTAAGGGATGTTTATCAAAAGTTTCTCTCCAAGTTCTAGCACGTTGCCTTCCACTATATGCTAACAAGTTTTAGTTTTTCTTATATGGAAGTCGTTGGAGTAGCTATGAGTACTGAAGTGAATCTTTGTGGACACTTGCTTGGAGTTTTATTAGTTTGCTTCAAAATGAGGTCAAATTGAAATATTTTGCAACTGAATATACTATATTTTTGTGTTTATGTGAACTTAAAATACTCAATACTCTCCGTCTCGAAGTAGGTCTTCGGTTTTCCAAAATTTGGATGAATCTATCTATATACTAAAATTTGGATTACTACCGGGTCGCAGGGCAAACACAGAAACCACGCACAGTCCACTGCCCAGCACACAAACAATCAGATAGCTACAGGCCTACAGCTAACTGCCGAAGAGACAAACAACTAGTACGCAGTTCAGTTGGAGATCACAAACAAAAACTGAACGAGTCAAGCAACAAAAGCAGGGCTCATTTATGCGCCCAGGGCCATCAGGATCAAACAGGTGCAGAAACAACGAATCAACTGATCAAGCAAGCACATAAAGACAACAAAACCAAGCTCACGAAAAGATCGAATTAGCATTAGTGCAGAATAACCAGCCACCAGCATCTCCTCAGAGGTTCAAGAGTGCAGAAACATATCGCCACCACCGAAAATAAGACTAGAGTCAGCAAATGGTAAGGCCCTCCCAATCGACCAGAACCTACTTACAACTTCTCCCCTGCATAGTTTTCCAACCACAAACGGTTAAACGGCTGCTCTAAGATCGTCTGCTTGCTGGTTATTCGCATGGTTACGCTTGTCACGGCGGGCGACCTTCACTCGAAGGCCCACTGGTTCTCCCTCCGCACTTCCTCCTCCTCCTCCGGGGTGAAGTCGTTCTTGATGTTGAAGGTCTTGCGGATCTCCTCAGGAGTCTTGCCCTTGATCATGTCGGCGACCGTCTGGCAGATCAGATCCAGCAGCTCCTTGATGTCCAGGTAGTTCGCAGCCTGTTCAGCCAAATAAAAGCAGACTGATCAGACATGAAACAGATCACTAGCAGACAGATGATAAATATAGAAGCATCAGACAATAGGTTACTACATCACCCATATGGTGGGGCAGAGGTTCATACTTGAAACAAAATACTAGTAGTGGCAATGTAGCAAGACATTATTATCAATAAATATAGTTATCTTCAGGTTGGCACAATATACTATTAGCACACAGAAGGATTAACGATACAGCAGAGATTATGGATAACCAAAAACAGCAGTATTAATAAACAAAAACATAAGACAATAACTTAATGCGTCATGCACATGGTGGGGCAGAAGCTCATAACTAAAATAGGTCACCGCATCATCCATATGGTGGGGCAGAGGTTCACACTTAAATAAAATAGTGGCAATGTAGCAAAACATTATCAACAAATATAGTTTCTTCAGGTTGGTACAACAGATGAACAACTGCCATTATTATACTATTAGCATACAGAAGGATAATGATTTTACGGATAACCAAAAACAGCAGTATAATAAACCAAACATCAGACAATAACTTATTGCATCATGCACATGGTGGGGCAGAAGCTCGTAATTTTAAAAAGTAGTAGCAATATGGAAAGACATTACTACACTTTAGTTTACACAAGGATAATAACACAGTTCAGAGCAGGTTTACATATCAATAAACTAAACCTACCAGCTAGGAGCAGTAAAGACAAAACTTAGCTACAAAACACCAAGAATAGACTTTTAATAAGTGCATGCTCAAGTAAAGCTGTTCAAAATAAAATTCCATTGAAGACCACAAAGCAACAAAAGAAATATTAAATACTCCCAGTATCAATCGTAATTTATGGGTGGACACAAAGAGACAAATCAGGAATATCCTTTTGTCCGAGCATGCAACAGGCACTGAATAATAACATTGAAGGCCCACAAACCACCACAAAGCAACAACTTAACTATAACATACGTTCTTGCAACTCAGGTAGTTAGAATTTTCATTTATCACAGTTCTGTTTTCAAGTAATCAAAAATCATATGAATACCTCTAAATTAAAACAGGACAGAGAAATAAGCTATTGTAGTCAACAATCACATATCATGTCTTGGTACTACACAGAATTTCACAACAAATTAGATGTGGATACTCAAAATTACTAAATTTGGAACCATAAATTAGCTGTGCAAGAACTAACAAGCTTTGGTTACAAGCACATATCATGCCCTGCTCTAGAAAGAATTTCACAACCACATATCAAGCCCCGCTTTTAGTCTCAAATTGATACTTCTAAGATGCTCAATACATATAGAAGTTACAAATGCAATTACAGTGTCCCATCCTAGAGAGCACAAGTATGCACACGCAGGATCATGTAAACATGTAAAAGTGACAGCAATAAACCAGAAAAACAACACTTTGCAGCAAGTAACCCAACAACCCGGGTGTCTTTTACTTAAATACTAACATACCTCCCAATTTTTCTTATCAGAGGAACTGCAACGAACCTACAACACTTCTCAGCAACTAACCAAACCACCACCACAAAACCCTAAATCCCAAACAAAAGCCCTAGCTGTCCTCAATCGACCGACCAATCTGGGCATCGCCACTGAAAACCACATCGCACAATCGCATCTACAACACCGAAACGCGAGCCTAAGCAGGAAAACAGAGGGAGCGGAAGGGGATCGAGTGAAGCCTCACCAGGATGAGGTCGAAGAGGGTGGCCTGGCCGACCTTGACGAAGTCCGCGTCGTAGGTGCCGAGCTCGGTCTCGGCGGCCTTGGTGTCCCTCTCGGCCTCGCCGGCGGCCTTCTCGACGTGCTTGGTGCAGTACTCGATGACCTTGGAGAGGATCTTGGAGCTGACGTTGGGGAGCGGGATGACGTTGTTGGCGCAGTCGTCCTCGATCATGTGCTTGATGGTCTGCGACTTCATGGCCACCGACTCGGACACCTCGAACTCCTCGTTGTCGGAGCTCTTCAGCGTCAGCTTCTTCTCCGCCGCCGCCGCCATCGATCCGGTCGCCTGGAGCACGGGGGAAGTGGAAGGTTTGGGGGATTGGAGGCGGATTGGCTGCGAATCGACGGGAAGCGAGAAACCCTAGGTGCTGTTGTGGAGATCGGAAGAGGGGGAGTGAGGCGCTTTTATTTCAGGGAGCACGGAGGAGAAGGGTCGGTCTAGAAGTGCCAAGCGGGGTCGGAATCGGTTGGCGTTCTGGGCCAGAACATTGGGGCCTAGTACATATTGTGGGCCTCTTGGGCCGTAGGCTTTGGGGATTTCTCTGTGAAAACCCTATTGATGACAAGTTCTTAAAAAAAATCTCTCAAAACAAAACTCTACCACTACTCGCTACTGACTGAGATTTCAGAGCGTAAAATTTGGATGATTCTGGTAGATAAAATGAAACAAAATGCAAGTATTTGATTGGGTTGTGTCCCGCAAAGAATTCTTTTAAATAATTGTTTCATGTTCTGCAAAAAAAATACTATTTCAATTGTATCATGTCGTGGGTTGTGGAGTATAAATAATTCAGTTCGAATTGTGTGCACGAGAAGCTCTGCGGTTTCTCACGTGTATTTCTCGAGAACAAGCATCATATCTTAAAAAAGAGAGCAAAATACTGCTAGTTTGCGAGCTACAAGAAAGCGAAGGAAAGTGTCTGCAATTTTCTGAACAAAAACACAAGGCGAGCGAGTGCAGCACGATCCGCGAGCTGCAGAGGACCCGGATCAACAACAGCACGGCGCAACGGTAGCCAGCGCAGCCGCTGCCTCGCCGCCGGCTTGGGAGTCCCGGCGACGGGACGAGAAGGAGTCGACCCTGAGGCGGTGCCGGAACGCCGAGATGAACTCCTCCGCGCGCCTGTCCACCTCCTCCTCCCCAGTTGCATCGCCGGGCGTCGTCCCTTCCTGCTCGTCCACCACCGTCGCCGTGTCGTCCTTCTTCACCACGAGCGCCATGCAGCAGCCTACGTCCGCCGGCGCCGGCCTCTCCGCGTCGCGGCGCTTGCTCCTCTTCTTCCTGAGCTTCCTCGCGCCCTGATCGTCGCCTGCCGCTGGCGCCGCGGCGCCGTTGGTGGCCGCGGCGGGCGGCCTGACGGCGACGGGCCGCACGGAGGCGACGACGATGGAGGCGATGACGACGTTGAGGAGCAGGAAGAGGACGGGCGACGGCAGCGCGGCGGGCAGCGGCCACCAGAGCCACGACCAGCGCGCCACGAGCACGGCCGGCGCGAGCTTCTTGACCCCCGACACGAGCAGCGCGGCCGCCGCGGCCGCCAGCGCCGCCTCCACCAGCTCCTCCTCCCTCCGCGGCGCCTTCCCCTCCTTGCTCTCCACCCCCGCCATCGATGGTCTTGCTGTGTATGTGCTTCTTCTCTGCACTCTACCGCTCCCCGGTGGTGACCACTCCAGGCACGGTTTAATTCTTCTGCCTCTGCTCGATCGGCTTTTCGCGCCGGGGCGGTGGAGCTATATGTACAGGCAGCGCTAGGGAGGGAGAGCATCCGCTCCAGGCGCAAGAAAGCAGAGCCCCAGAGTAATCAATGGCCGCGGCAGGGGTGTTGTCGCTCCGACATCAAGGCACGCACGCAGCCCGTGCGAGTGGCTGTCGGGGAATTTCCCCCGAGTCCGACCACGGACGGCAGAGCATATTCATTCATTTTCCTCCTGCCTGCAGACTGCCGACGCGCCACTCGGCCTGACGCAACGCACTGGTGGCGCCACTCGAGCTGCGTACGGAGCCGGGGAGCGGCGGCATCGACCACCCGCCAAATTTCTCATGGATTTTTACTTGCCAGCGGCTGTGCAGCAACACAACAAACATTTTAGCAGATGCTCAGACTGTAATTCTGACGAGTTATTATGCGTTTTACTACTAGCTAGCTACATACATTGTCGTGACGGGTGTTTTTGTTTGGCGCGCGCTACGCGTCCCCCGGGGGATATTTGCCCCCGATCCCCCGGGTCCGGAGCCGTCCGATCAAAACTTCAAAACCGTCTGATCAACCGGTCGACCTCCTCCACCCCTGCTTTTGCTACGTCGCAGCAAAAACCGTTTCAGAGTAGCAAAACAGAGGCTGACCAGCTGGGAGTCGCGCGTGCGGCGCCCGCGAGGACGACGGAGGAGTCTGCACCGTCGATCTCCTTCACCGGCCGCCGGAGATGAGCCATATTCGAGGGACCATACTCTACCCCCCTCCTGGTCAGCCTCACCACCTTATCCCGCCGCCAATCGTAGCTTCTAGTGGGGGATCAAATCCTCTCACCCGGCGGCGCTCCGATTCGGCCAACGGCGATGTCTCCAATCGAGCGCAGCAACAACGGCCATCCCTTGTAGCAGTTCCTTCCTCCGCTTGTAGCAAAAGGCGTCGTAGCCGGAGAGCACACCGTCGCCGGAGAAGATGTGTTGCTGGAGAACTCGACGTCGTGCATCTGTAGCAAGGCTGGTGTGCCTATGTAGCAAGACAGTTGTGTTGATGTAGCAAGCGCTGCCAACTGTTGTAGCAGAGCGTCGCTGCCGGGCGTAGCAGCGCCACCGCCCGTGTAGCAGAGCGCCGCCGACGGCCGTAGCAGCCCCACCACCCTTGTAGAAGATTGCCGCTGCCCTGGTAGCAGAGCACCGCCGCCATCGGTAGCAAAAGCCACCGCCCATGGTGTGCTTGCTGAACCAATACAGATAGTAGCAAGGCTGGTGTGCCTATGTAGCAAGACAGTTGTGTTGATGTAGCAAGCGCTGCCAACTGTTGTAGCAGAGCGTCGCTGCCGGGCGTAGCAGCGCCACCGCCCGTGTAGCAGAGCGCCGCCGACAGCCGTAGCAGCCCCACCACCCTTGTAGAAGATTGCCGCTGCCCTGGTAGCAGAGCACCGCCGCCATCGGTAGCAAAAGCCACCGCCCATGGTCGCAGAGGGTCTCCACCCCTTGTAGCAAGCGCCGCCACCTATTGTAGCGAAGCGCCCGCACCTGTGTAGCAAGTCCGTCGCGCCACGGTAGCAGGTTCGCCACGCCGCTGTAGCAGGTCCGTCGCGCCGCTGTAGCAGGTCCACCATGCCCCTGTAGCAGGTCCGTCGCGCCGTTGTAGCAGGTCCGCCATGCCCCTATAGCAGGTCCGCCATGCCCCTATAGCAGGTCCGCCGCACCCCTGTAGCAGCAGGAAGAACCGGTGGGATCAGTAGTTCGGTGGCGCCGGGAACCAGCAGCGAGAGCCCTTGCGGCGGCGGCGGGATCTAGTTGCCTTCGTGAGAAAAAGTAGAGGATGCAATGGCCTGTGATTTTATTTTGCAGCGCGCTGTTTCTAGAGAGAAAGAACAGAGGATGCGATAAGATAAGAACGGTTGTTGGAGCTAGACTCCGTCTGCGCGTGCGCGTGAGAGGACCCGGGGGATAAAACGTTTTTATCCCCGGGGGAATCCTATCATTTTCCTTTTGTTTTGAATTTGTTTCGTGTTTACCGAGTGGGACTCGTGCGACTTGGGTTTGTCCCGTGCGCTGCGCGTGCTGGACAGAATGATGAGCTTTTTCCCCCTCGGTTGGGGGCTCACAATGAGTAGGTTACTCATGCTGCCAAAAAGGAGAGCATAAACTACTAGTAGTAGGGTAATGTTATTAGTCTTGTAAAATACGGCTTGGGTAGAGCAAAAGATTCCCCATGACCATGATGGCCGAGTATGTTGTTTAACCACTAGACTGGGATCAAATGGACATCCATCATACATACATACGGATACGGTGATCAAGTCAAACGCACTGAGAAATCAGACTCAAATTCTTGGCCTCTCGTCTCACCCGCCGAACAGCTGCGACCTCTCTGAAAATGTTCAGATCTTCAGACAGGATAAGCGCCTTCTGTTCGGGATTATAGGTCCTATGCGCATACCTAGATTGTTAATTTGACTAACAAAACATAACTTATATATTACAAAAATTATACCATTAGAAAATATAACCTCTAAAGTTTCTAATAGTATAATTTTTGTGTTATACTATTTATATTTTGTTGTTCAAATTGGCAACCTAGTTATCCGCGGGACTTATAATCCCAAACAGAGGGAGTACTCTCAAGGGTCAAGTCCTGCCAGAAACAATCATTGAAGCTCAAGAGAATGATTGACCTAAAATCGCAGACCTAAGGGAATGTCAGAACGTTTGGTGAATAGACACAGCGGTTCAGAGAATTCATAACAGTTCGCTCTCATGTTTCCTTCTAAATGGACTTCATGGGAAAATAGACCTCTAGTGCACTCTGCACTGGATGGCTAGGTTTCAAAACAAGCCTAAGCTGGAACATTGTGTTACAGAACCGCAAAAAACAATCAGCAGCAGTTCAAGTGACTGACCTAAAGAAGCAGGTATATGTATATATATAACGTAAAGTCATGAAGAAATTGCATCACCACATACTCAGACCATCAAATCAATTCCCAGCACATCTTCCACAAAAAAAAATACTTCCAAAATGGCTTAAATGTTATAGCAACACAACGCGAGGCAAAAATAGTGATACAGATTTCACCAACTCAGATCTAGCACATTGAATGGGCAGCAGCATTTTAAGCTCCTGGCGCGTTATTGCCATGAATTCATGTTTACTTGGCGCCAACAAGGCCGTCAATGAGGTTGGCGGCATCTTCCACTGTTGCAATTGTCTGCGCACTAGACTCCTCCACGCTGATCCCGAAAGCCTCCTCAAGGCCCATAACAATCTCAACCTACAAAGCAGAAGAACGACAACAGTAACGTTATATCTCAGCAATAGCTACATACGACCTGTGCAATATGAAACTGAAACCTGTGCAATATGAAGCCGAAAACCATGCTTATTTTTCATGCACAAAAGAGTGATGATAGAAATTTGCACAAACTGCAGTTACAAAATACTGGTGTAAAAAGTAGTACACCTACACATTCCCACACTTCGGTTCCTAATTACTGTTGAGACACCCTCTAAAAGGACAGGAATCAAATTAGAAGAAACAAGAAACTATTACCAAACGCCTGCAAGAGATTTTTAAGTTCTGTACAGAGATCAATGCTACACAAACTTAAAGAGTTTCTAATTCTTGAGTGGAGGCTAGGTCTGGCTAGGGTTAAAAATGGGCGTTGCCAACCAACATTGCAGTATACAGCAACTTACCGTATCCAAAGAATCGGCACCAAGATCAGTAAACTTGGAAGCACCAGAAACTTCAGCATCATCAGCAAGCGCAAGCTGGCTCTTCACAATATCACAAACCTTGTCTACTGTCTCCTTCTTGGCCTGTTCAATTACAACACCAGTAGGAGGCAGTTAGAATCATAGCAACAAAACCCTATGATGGATAGTAAGCTTTAAGAAATATTGAATGGTCATAACTGTGGCTGCTTATCAAATCAAATATACCAGATAAAGTAATGGTTGGATCAATGTGACAAAGTAACAGTTCCTACTTAAAGTCAAATTCTAGTCCACTCATGCAAAATGCACAGCCAAAAAGTACCTACATTTACTGGAGTTATCTCGAAATTACTTTAACAAGAGACATGATGAAATGCAAATGTGTTTGGTTTGTTGACTTCACATAAAACAATTGGACTGAAATAGATTGAAAGAAGTTGAGACGCATAGCTACAGGTAACATGCATGATTAATTAAGTGATTGCAATTCCAGAGAAAGGATGTTGACTTCTGATCAAAATAACACATTTGAAATAGAATGAAAAACAGATCATTTGACTAATTGTGTGATTATAGCAATGTGAGAGAAGGATGACACTTACAGCACAGGAAACAGCAGACCTTAGGGGAGCTTTCTGCAGACGGAAGGCTACATTATCCTTCCTTAGAGGAGAGAAGGAGACTGAGTTGACATTGGTTGCCTGTGAATAACCAAACATGATTTCTCAAGAAGGTCAAAATATTAAGAGAACCAAGGAACAACAAACAAACTGAGAGCAGAAACGATGACACATTGCATAAAAAAAAACTAGCTTGACTATCAAATACTGCATTCAGGCGTATATAAATATGAATTGTTATCATGGCTGTCAGGCTGTTACATAACTGCTTCAAACAGGACATCTCAGCTGTTCCCCTGTTTCATTGTTTGGTTCATCCTTACTGGGTTGCAGATTGTTTAATTTCTGCAAGTCCCATCATGGAAAGTTCATATGCAGTCTGATAATAATCTATGTCCTAGCTATCAGAATCATGTGAGATTTATTTAAAACAACTTGTGGGAAAGCAAAATATACCAATTGACTCGAAGAAACTATGAGCAACGAAGCATCTACGGGTCTGTCTTAATATAACTACAAGAAGCTTTTGCAAAACATAATTCAACTACATTGTTTTATACGCAACAGAGTTTAGTCAAGGCACAATCGAGGAACCCACACAGATGGTCAATGTGAAGCAAATTATAAGATTCCATACCAATCATTTTAAACCTGGGAATCCATCAGTGTAAACTGAGACGTGCCAATCGTTACAGTAGGCTAGCATGAAGCAACGTAAACAACACCCCACTCAATTAGGCTACCGTGTTACTGATAAATTATGAACGTCTTCCCTTGCAAGATACAATGCAGGTTGCCAGGTTATGCGTTTACAGAAACCTCTCTGATCGAGATCTATAAGCACGAACATGGCATCACATAAAAAGGAAAATGCACAAAATTCTCCGCAGCGTCTGATCCAACCAAATCGCGTCCGCACGGAGGTACGGTCATATGCGGTTAACAGCCACGAATTCCGTAGCGCCATTCCAATCAATCAACTTAAATCAGGGGCGCAGAGTTAATGCCCACAGTGCCAGATCTAATCGAGCCTAGGTCCCTGGACGTTTCGATCGCCCAGAGACAGACGAATTCGCAGACCCTCCGACCAGCCAGACAGCCAGCCAGGACTGCCGAGCCAGGGGGGCGGATCCGCGCGAAATCTCGCACGAGAGAGATCGCGCTGGCCAGATTCGTAAACCCCGCCGCCGCCTAAACCCTACCGGCTGCAGTACGCACGCACGCGGATCGAAAGACGTGGAAGGAGGGAGAGGAGGGTTGCGGTAGTGTACCTTGACGGCGGGCCTCGCGAAGGAGACGGCGGACGCGGCGGCGGAGGTGGCCATGAGGGAAGGAGACAGGGGGCGATGGGGGAGGAGGGAGCGCGAGGAGGCGGGCGGCAACACGGGAAATCAGCTGCGTGGGGAGGGAGTGAGCGGAGCCAGGTTTTTTATATAGCGGGCCGGGCTCCACGCGTACGTGGGCGCATCGGGCGTATCGATGCGGCGGAGGTCACGAGGCCCGGCCCGTGAGAGACGATGCGCGTCTCGCTGCCTCCGTCGCCCTCGTCCCCCGTCCGTCCGGGCCCCACCTGCCAGCCAGCGTCGGGCTGCCTGGCTGGCGCCGCCGCGACGATGGTGGCTAGCTGGCTGGCGGCGCTGGCGCACGTTCTTGGTTTGACGGTGTTGGTGGTGCCGCTGTGCTGGCTGGCACGGCAGTGCTTCCTTCTGTTTGTCCGTGTGTGGTTGAGCTGATTTCGGTGCTGCGGCGTACGCAAGTAACGCAAGGGTGGATGGACGGACGAGGTAGGCGGCGAGTGAGGTTGGCACATGACAACCACCTACTCCCTCCGTTTGAAGTCCAGATACATCTCCTTTACAAACCTAAAACATCTTATATTTCTAAACAGAGGGAGTATGACCGTAGATGCGGTATAGAAGTCGTGTGCTGCCGTCCTACCACGCTGCTGTTTACCGGCACATCCCAACCGGTCAGACCCAACCGGTCCGTTCCATCTAAAGGGCATTTCTACCGGACTGATTCAGGTCCGCTCGTATCCGAACGTGTTTGAGCGGACTAGCGGGACACATGCACGTCGGCCCAATGAGGCGATTTATTCGGACCAACTCGCCTCCCATTTGTACACCAAATTTGGGCTATATTTACGTTGGCTCAGACAACGCGTTTGTCCTCCCTCGCCCTCTCTTCATCTTGGCGGTCTCTCCTGTCAGTGGCACACAAACCACTCACTTCTCCCTCTAAAAATCCTCTCACAAATTTCTATTGGCGGGAGCAGAGATGATGGATCCCGCCGCCACGTCCCATGTTGCGCTCTCCTACGGTCCCGTCACCAAGAAGCGCGGCCGCCCGAAGAAACCGCCCAAGGATATGACGTCGGCCGAGCGAAAAGTTGAGTCCGATAAACACGCTGGCCGGCGGGTCATGGCGAAAGCTCGACTTATCGCTGCCAAGCTCGACGTGGAGCACTCGGATGAGAACGAGCGGATCCTCGCTGTGTAGACAAGGGCCAACGCCGACGAGTTGGAAGCGAATGCTGCCAAGCAGGCCATCATCATGATGAAGCAGGAGGCGTTGACTGCCGCTTTCAGTGGCACCATCGTTCATCCTAGCCTGGGCATGACCGACACTATCAGCTCGGTCACTTCCACGCCGAGCGGCCGGCCACCAGGTCAGCCTAGGACGCCAGGCCTGCATAGACCGTTGCTTGGCGGCCACGGTAGGAATGTGTCCACGCTCTCCCGGTTCATCTGCCCCCGCACGGTGTTGTCGGAGGCGGGAGAGCTCGCCATCGATCTTAACCGCACTCCCAAGACCGCGGATACAACCCCGGAGGAGTCGAAGAAGCGGCAGTCCATCTCCGTCGCATACATGCCGACGAGAATGCCATCATGCTCACCGACATGGATACCATCGCCGACCTCGACTTCAAGGCTTGGATCGCGAGGAGGCAGCAGACCATCCGGGCTCGCGATGCTTGAAGGTCAATGGCGACGGTGAATGCCACTTTTTGGGAGGAACTTGCAATTTTTTGTGTGTATGATATTGCCCCTTTTGTACATTTCAGATCAATTGGCCACTTATTGGTGTGCCTAAAGGACAATGGCACACGTCTGCCATATTATTTGCTAGTCAATTTTTATATTATTTGCTTATCAATTTATGTGTTTGAGTTGATTGGCAAAAAATTGGCCAAATTGGTCAGCGATGGCGCCAACAGCCGCTAGGACGGACACACCACTGGACACGGTTGGCCGGACCACGACCCAAAATGGTCCACGGCTCGACCCAAACGGACATAATCGGACCATTTTGGTCGGCCTGATGGAGATGCCCTAATAATCGAGCGGGCCATCAGAACACCGCGGTGGCAGCTCATTTCTGCATCCTCAATTAGGGTCGTTCTTCCAAATTCGGGCGTCCTATCGAGTTTCCTAACTTATACTGTATTTCTTTTGCACGAAAATAAGATTTTATTATTTCATAGGTTTTATTTCTACGAATATTCCACCGATTCATTAATAAGCAAATGAAGAAAACACTCGGGTCCGACCATTCTACCTAGTACACTCTCTCTTATCTATTAGCACACATATTTTACTTTCAATCTCAGATTTGAAAAGGTGGTATGTGTCGCTATAAATATCAAAATAACATCATGTTTGAACCTATGTTTTTATTTTCATGATATCTTTTAATAAGCCTAAAATTAACAAAATTCAAAAACTAAATTCTAAAACACAATCAAACGTCATTATTCACAATAAAACATATTCAATATTTTTATCTTGCTTTTTATTAATATATTTTACAGTTTGAACTTTACCAATTATTTCTTAACTATGATCAATAAAGTTTGAATCAAAGCGAGACAAGTTGTTTCAAAAAACGATATCACTACGTGTTGTCAAGCTTTTCAAAGTTTGATTAGGTTTCAAAAATCAATTCTCAAATATTGTCAAAATATATTTAATATTAGTCTTGTATTGAAGCTCTCTTCTATAAGAACCCAAATATTCGAACTGTTTTCAAATTGAATTTCTAATTTAGAAGTCATGGAACTTTCAAGTTTTAGAACTATTTCTAATAAAGTATGAATGGAGAAAGAAATAAGGTGGCGCACATTCTTAAATAGGGATGACGGTAATGGGTACCATTACCCGCATACCTGGCGGGTAAAAATCCATTAGTAATACGGGTATGGAACAAAAAAATACCTGTAAGTATGTAAATGGAAAAATATTATATCCATATGATAAAATAGGTACGGATATGAGATGGTACCCGTCCCAAATTTGACAAGTGGAACCTTTATATATCCTAACGTACTTAACTTTCCCATAAACATGTATTGATGGATGCTAGCTAGACCATACCTCGTAGTTCCCAATTCCACGATCACTAGTAGGTTAGGACGGCTTCACTTCTCGCCCCATGACGGTCGCAATACATATGTCGTTACATGATCACATTATGATGCTCAACCGATCAGTATCACTCTCGTATTTCTTTGTGGAATTGGTGGTGTTGTGTGGTGTCACATCTCTCCAACAAAAACTTAATAAGGAAGGAATTCCGAGAATACATTTTTATGTCTTTATTGCGGTTATTTTCATACCTGAGCTCTTTGCTTATGCACTTTATATTGTGATAGTCTGCGTGTTTTAAGTATTATATCTTTGTATCAGCTTGATTCTTATCTATCTTAGCATAAAGTGTTAGTGCACATGGTTGAACCTTAGCATATTTAGATGTTGTGCTTGATAAATTAAACGCTAGATTTATCCCCATTTATTAGATTTCAAATTGTAATAGTTTAGAATGACTATTCAACCCCCTCTAGACGACATCGGTGTCCTTTCAGTTGGTATTGGAGTAAGGTCTCACGCCGCTTCACTGTCTTGAGAGTAAAGATGTCGACTAGGGGTTTAGTGCACTAGAACTTCTTCATATTCGAGACACAAATTACGATGTTTGGAAAATTCGCATGCTTGGTTATTTTGGGGGCTTATACCCAAATATCGAGAGAATAATAGATATGGGTTTTCTCCTCCTATGGATTCCCCAAATCCATCTTTAGAGGAGAAGATAAACTCTTATCTAGATTCTCAAGCTTCTAAAGTGCTTTATTGTGTTGTGATCCATGTAGTTATTTCTTCAATCATGCCTTATCAAAGTTCTCATGAGATTTAGACAAAGCTTCAAGAAAAATATGATGTGTCCAAAATTATTGAAGATGATAGTGTTCCTTCCACCTCCGGCCATGATGAGTTCATATTCCTCCACTCCACCTACATGTGATTTGTCACAAGGTAATGATATGGTGAGTATTGGTGGAAATTAAATGTTAGTATTGAGCTTAGTGATGACCCACAAGTATAGGGGATCGCAACAGTCTTCGAGAGTAGTATAACCCAATTTATTGATTCGACACAAGGAGAGACAAAGAATACTTATAAGCCTTAACAACTGAGTTGTCAATTCAGCTGCACCTGGAAATAGTCTTGCTCACAGAGGTTTATCAGTAGCAATAGTTTTGTAGTAGAAATAGCAAAATAACAGCAGCAGTAAAACAAGTTGCTTGTCTACACTTTGAGGTGCTTTTTACATGTTTTCCGGTACTAACCTATTAACAAGTTGCCATAGTGTCAGTTGCTTGTTTTCTGTTGTTTTTGGTTTTAGAAAAGCTAGTAAAGAAATATTCTCGAAATTGGACGGGACAAACGTCAAAGTCAATTACTTTCCGTGGGGAACAAGAAGTCTAGAGGGGAGACGGAGAAGCAGGCCAGGGCAGCAAGACCCCCTAGGCGCGACCAGGGGTGGGCCCGCGCCTGGGAAGGGTGTGGCCCCTCTGGACGCCTCCTCGGCCTCCCCCTTCGCCTATAAGAAGCCCTTGATGCAAAAACCCTAAGCACCCGATCAAAACTCCACGAAACCTTCTGTAGCCGCCGCCATCGTCGTCCCTAGATTAGGGGGATCTGAAGTTCTTCCCAGCACCCTACCGGAGGGGAGATCATCCCGGAGGCCTTCTCTCCGGTATGATGCGTGAGTAGTTCCACCTTGGACTATGGGTCCATGCAGTATCTAGATGGTTGTATCTTCTCCTTTGTGCTTTCATGTATAGATCTTGTGAGCTCCGTTCATGATCAAGATCTAATCTATTTGCAATCATGCATGTTGTGTTTGCGGGGATCCGGTGGATATTGAGATTATTATGTTGGTTTGGTTAATGGTTTTGTCTTTATGATTCTCTCATGTCTGTGTTGGTTGTGATCTTTCATGCTCTTCGTTGTTAGTAGCTATCTTGGCCAAGTAGTTGCTAGTGACTCCAAGAGGAAGTATTTATGCTCGATAGTGGGTTCATGTCTCTAGTTTCCAAGGGAAGTGACAATAATCTCTTTGGTGTAGATGTGTTGTTGCTACTAGGGAGAAAACAACGGTCTCTTGTTCATGGAATAAGTGGATTGTTTACCTTACACACTTTGCTTAAAGCAGTTGTTTGTTGCTTGCAACTTAATACTGGAGGGGGTTCAGATGATAACCTGAAGGTGGACTTCTAGTCATAGATGCAGTTGGATGGCGATCTATGTATCTTGTTGTATTCCCCAATCGAATCTCATATGATCTTTTTGACTAGTAATTGCATTATTATGCCTTGCTCAGTTCCTGTCAATTGCCCTGCTGTAATTTGTTTACCCTTCATGCCATGTTGTTTATCTAAGGAGAGCACCTCTAGTGAACTATGGACCCCCAGTCCAATCTCTACCATTGATACATCTTCTACTGTTACTTGTTTACTTGCTGCAAACCATTACCTTCCACACCATATGTTTAATCCTTTGTTACAGCAAACCGGTGAGCTTGACAACCTCACTGATTCGTTGGGGCAAAGTCTTGAGTTTGTGTTGTGCACGTCTCCGCGTTGCTTGCAACACCTGTGTGACGTTTCCTTCCTCCTTCTGGTTCGATAACCTCGGTTTCTTACTGAGGGAAACTTGCTGTTGTGCTGCTTCATACCTTGCTCTTGGGGTTTCCAACGAAGCGTCCCACGACAAGTGATGGGTGCCATCAAGCTATTTTCTGGCGCCGTTGCCAGGGAGGATAAGTACGTCTTCACTAGGGGAGTCCTTAACTTCCTTTCTCTTTACTTTGTTTTTAGTTTGCTTTGTTTCTTTTGCTTGGTTTTGTTTGCCTCTTTCCAAAAAAAAACCCAAAAAATAGTCTAGTTTGGTTTGCTTGCTTTATTCAAAAACACAAAAAAATTAGTTTCTACTTTAGTTGCTACCATGTCTGGTTTTGGACAACCTTTATTTCCCCTATGGTAGAAATCTCCACTTTTAAGCAAAAAAGTGAAGAAAGTTTTAAAGAAGCTTGGTCTAAAATCTCTGCTTTACAGAGGGAAACTGAGCCTAAGGTGAGCCTTAGCTTGGTTATTGATAGTTTCCACCGCGGTATTGCTCTTCGTTATAGATATGCTTTGAATGTTGTGGCTGAGAAAGATTTTTTGCTATGTACTGAGGATGAATCTTTTGATGCCATAAAGAAATTAATCATGATTTATGGTACACCTGGCAAGTCTGATTCCTCTTTCACAAATATTTTTGCTAGGTTGAAAACTCTTGAGACCGGTATTGCTGCTATGAATAGTTGCTATCACACGCTTAGGGCTTACCATGATTATGTTTCCATAAATTCCGAGCCTTCAAAGTGGTTTCCCATAATCAAATTCTCAATAAACACTATACTTTTTTATGCTCGCTGTGATATCATGTTAGAATTTTGCCTCATGCCTAAAGATATTTATGATTCTTTGAGTCTTTGGGGGCTTTTTGAAGGAGGAGAGGAAATCTCTCTTACCAACAATGCTACTATATTGCCCATTGGAATAGCTGAAGGTGTGTTTACAAAAATCTCAGGGAAAATGGTGTCTACTGATTATCTTCTTATTGAATGTGTAGGCAAAGGATAGATCACACTTGGAAGATCCCTACTGAAACACCTTGGAGCGGTAATAGATGTGGGAAAAGGAATTATGCATTTTGATCCTCCGGTAAGCAATCATATATTCCCTAAAGAGAAGAAGAAAGGTAAGAAAGGAAAGAACAAGAGAGGTAATGCTTCATTTGAAAATACTTGATTCTTCTTGCTTCTTGTGCCTAACTTAAAGGCGTTAAAGAAAAGTACTTGTTGGGAGATAACCCAAGAGTTTCCTTGAGTCTTGGAATTTATTACTTCAGTAATGACCTCTCCTTATCCTTTTTGTTTGCTTTTTGTGCCAAGAATGACCTCTAATGAGAGGAAAGTAAGATTTGGAGAGTTGTTGTCCCGAAACATATTTCTGTCCTCCACCATAAAAATTCATGAGGAGCCTCTGTAACTCTGATTGAGCTTAAAATTTACGAATAAATCCCCTAGTATGTTAGATAACTTTATTTAGTTCAACACTTTTTTATTTTAGTAACAGAAGATGTTCGAAAAAATTGGTTTATACCTACTGGTCTGTTTTGACAGATTTCTGCCATTATTTGCATTTGCTTCTTATTGATTCCTTTTTGAGTTCTCTTTAGGTGAATTGAGATTTTTGAAGGATTTGCTACAGTAGCTTGTGTTTTTAGTAAAAAGTTTTGCTGTTCCAAAGCTTTGCCAGAGGTCTAATATCTTTTGAATACACTAATGTTGCTAATGAAGATTGTGTGAAGTTTTGTATGAAGGAAAAAATTCAGGTGTAAAGAGAGAATGATGTAATGAGATGAAGAATGGACAAAAGCTCAAGCTTGGGGATACCACCCCGGTGTCACCCCAAGAAATATCCAAGAGGTACAAGCGTCAAAGCTTGGGGATGCCCAAGGCATCCCCTTCTTCATCAATAAAAAGCTCAGGTCTTTCTAGACACTTCGTTTTTATTGTTTCATGCACAATTGTGTTGTTTTTGGAGCGTTTTTGAAAGGATCGTATGGGCACCTAGAGGGAGGGGGGTGAATAGGTGCTACTTCAAATTTTCTTCTTTTTCAAATTAAGGTTTGACAATAAGGTAAATTCTCTAGATAATGCAACTATGGTGAATTTACCTATATGACAAATATGCACGAGCTAACACAACACAAAGTAGTAACAAGTAAGTAAGGTGCGGTAAAGGATAGAAGTAACCGAAAAGTGGACGCGGAGACACAAGGATTTGTTTCCCGTAGTTCCTTCCTTTTGAGGGGAAGTACGTCTACGTTTGGAGAGGGGGGTGGTTTCAAACCACCAACGCCACGAGAGGCCTCCCTTGTTCTCCGATGAATCTCACCCCAACGGGATCGATTCACCTTCCACTATATCGGCAACCTTCAAGGTGGAAGCCGGCACCGTTACAAGTTTGGGGCACACATCCACAACTTAATCGGAGGCTCCCAAATACAAGCAAGCTGTCAAAGCAATCAAAGACAAGCTTGTAAGAACAAAAACAAGAGCTAGGGTTTCCAACAAAAACACTAGAGCAAAGGGGCCCTCAATGAAATGAGGGGGAAATGAAGATCTCTTTTGGTGAAGTAGTAGATCGGGGCTTCCTCCTTTGATTCCCCAAAGATCAAGGACTTTGGGTGGTTGGATGAGGAGATCTTGAGAATTTGAGTGGCTCCAATGGACTCCAATGGTGGGCAATGACTTTAATGTGCTGAGCAATTTGTCCCAAGGTAGGTGGAGGGGTATTTATACCCCTCCACAAAATATATGGCCGTTGGAGCATTTAATGACCGGTAGTACCGGTACTCAAGCAGTAGTACCGCTTGCAAGCGGTACTACCGGTCCAGTACCGGACCAGGTACCGGAGGTGTCTCAGTTCTTCAGTGTTCTTCAGCTTTGGGCGGTATCGCCCTTGCGGTACTACCCCCAAGCGGTAGTACCGGAGGTAGGAAGCGGTACTACCGGTTCGGGCGGTAGTACCGGTCCCAAGTACCGCTTGGTACTGACCAAAGTGGAGAGGAGTGGGTGCTAGTCAGTATGCCACGGTACTGACGAGCGGTACGACTGCCTCAAGCGGTAGTACCGCTTGTACCAAGCGGTACTACCGGTTGGGCCGGTAGTGCCGCTTCGTGGTACCGGTGGGTACTGACTAGCACGCACCCTTAACTCTTTCGATCAGTGCCAACCGGTATTGGAACCAGTAGTACCGGTGTCAAGCGGTAGTACCGGTTGTAGGTCCGGTACTACCGGTTGACACAAATGTTTTGCAAGGGGAATTGTTATGCCATAACTTGTGCCTCCTTTTATTAATCCTGAGATAAACTTAATACACAGTTAAATCGATAAGTGTATTATTATCAAACATCAAAATCAGAGGGATAGAAAAATGCTCTTTCAATCTCCCCCTTTTTGGTGTTTGATGACAATACACTTTTGCAGGATGATTTTAACAATAGGCATATGATGTTTGTAAAATAGAGAAGAGACTCCCCCTAGATGTGTAGAAACGAACCTCCCCCTCTATTTTACAAACCCAACATGGGTACACAAGTATGGATACTAGCGTTTGAAAGCATACCTTTGCACAAAACATGTGATGAGTAATATATAGACAATAGATACTGCATAACATCACAAGATGGATCCAATGAAATAAACCACATAGTCACATAAGATGGATCCAACCACATAGTTTCACACGACATAAACCACATAGTCTCA
The DNA here is from genome assembly GCA_916181665.1 of Avena sativa. Taxonomy (NCBI): domain Eukaryota; kingdom Viridiplantae; phylum Streptophyta; class Magnoliopsida; order Poales; family Poaceae; genus Avena; species Avena sativa. The sequence goes on from OV702297.1 coordinate 415,607,198, forward strand.
CACATAAAATAGATAGAAATCGAAGTTCACAAGCAATAAAAGGATCAAAGAGAAGAACGAGCTTGTGACTTCCCATGCAACATCCGTGCCTAAAGTGCAACTTCTCCCCCTTTGGCATCAAGACGCCAAAAAGGGACAAGTGCAGAGCTACCGCCCCAAAGGTCAATCATCATACTCCTCCTCCTCCTCCTCATCCTCATCCTCAAGGTCCTCCTCATCCTCATACGTAGGTGGGGCGCGGTGCGAGGAAGAGACATCATCGTCCCAACGGCTGTGCTGAGAAATCCACTGATCTTCTGGAGTGATGTTGTTCTCGGATCCCTCGGAGATGGTCAACCCTTGAGCAGACATCAGTTCCTTCTGACGAGCACAGGCTTTCTTTGCATACACGTGCGCCTCATACATGCGCTTCTGGTTGTCAACCTGGAAGCAGAAGATCTTCTTGAGTTTGACCTCCATCCTTTTGGCCCAAGAGGGCTTGGCATTCTTGCGGCGAGAGACAACATAGTCAGTGTCATGACCACTGTCAGCATGCTCAGAGTCGTCCTCATCCTCATCCTCATCACCTGCCTCAACGCGAGGTTTAGCATGTGTCTTGATCTTGAGTGCCTTTGGCTTGTGCACAATGAGAGCGAGTGGAGAGCGTCCTAGCAATGACGGGGAACTTGGACACAATGAGGGCCATAATGTAAGGAGCAAATGGTGGAACCCTCCGAGTGTGTGCGGCAGCAACCATTTCATTCCAAATGAAGTCTGTCACATCAAGAGGTTGGCCTGATTCTCTGTTGAGGAAGGTGTTGAACAGCAAGTCAACGGAGAACCCATGTATCTCGTCCTTGTTGCCTGCACGAGGTGCAACAGTCTCACGGAAAATGTGATGGAGAATGTCATATGTGGGGAGGAGATCCTTGATCTTGCCAGCAATCCCACGGCCTCGAATATACAAAGGTGTGAGAACATCCTTTTTGGAGGGATGCTCCCGCATGTGACAGCGGAAACCACTAGGAACGTCCCGGCCGCGGTCCTCATACCCCAAGATGGCAGCAAACTCCGCAAGTGTAGCTTCCTTGACAGCACCTTGAGTCATCCAGGTAATCTTCCGATTGCGGCCATTGTGGAAGTGGGCAGTGGCATGAAACTGGCAGATGAGTAGGGGATCATAGTCATACTGAAACTCCATAATGGGTAACATGCCAAGGTTTGAGCAGATTTCCTTAGCTTCAGCAAAGTAGTCAGAGTTCTTGTCAATGTGTCCCATGTCAAGCCACTGCTGAGGCACCACCAGCTGGGTATTGTTCAAAAGAACCTCATGATACACACGCTCTTGGAAGTCATCATAGAAAAGACTGTCTGCCCTTGACTCGCTCCTGTTGCGGGAGTATGCATTGTCCACCCGGAGAGCCCTAAAGTCTGACTCAGAGATGTCTGAAAGTTTCTTTGGCCCAGATGGCCCAGAGCTGAGACTCTTGGTACGCCCAGTGGAAGGGGGGCGAGAGGGAGGGGCTCTGCCACGCCCAGCAGAGCGCTTGGAAACCCCTTCACGACCCCCACGACCACCTCGATTGGTAGGCAACTTGGAACGGTGTCTTGGCTGTGGCATAACTTCTTCCTCTGACTCAGTCTCTTCCTCAACAATCTCACGGTCAGACTTCGAGCGCTTGCGTGCACCCCGAGAACCACCTGCATCTGTGAAAGCACGAGGGAGGATAGCAAGGAGATAAGGACACAAGAATCAAGAAGGAAAAAACCAAGAGAATCTACAATTTGGGCAGAACAATGTGGTCAGAGTGGACCGGTACTACCGGACCTGACGACCGGTAGTACCGCTTGCAAGCGGTAGTACCGGAAAAAGTTCCGGTACTACCGGTTGAGCGGCACACCAGTTGTCAGATCTGATGGGAACGGCCCAAATTGACAGTATGAACTGCTAAATTGAAGATTCTACGTGGTAACAAGGAATAATATGGCAGTACAACCTTGCAAGTAGTCAATTTCTCCACAAATCTAAGCCAAAACCTAGATCTAATGGGGAAATCAAACAAGAAGAGAAGGGGCGGTTGTACCGGGATCCATGGCGGTGGAAAGTAGTGGGAGCCCGCCAAGAGGCCGAATCCAAGGAGAATCCGGAGAGAGGAGGGCGCGGTAGGGCTCTGGTGGATTCAAGATCTCCGGTGGCGGCGCAGGTTTGAGTGGAGGACGTGGGAAATAATGAGGCACTGAGGGGTGCCTCTCCCCACGCGTCCAATATATACCTGGAAACCGTCAACCGGTAGTACCGGTTGTTGGAGCGGTACTAAGCGGTAGTACCGGTTCCATGACCGGTAGTACCGGTGACCGGTAGGACCGGACATGTGGGCGGTAGTACCGTTCCTGGAGCAGTTTTGCTAGGAGACGACCTGGGAACTTCCCAGGTCCGGTAGTACCGCTCGCACATCCGGTAGTACCGATCCCATCTGAGTCCAAAGCCAGGGATGAGTACGGAGGGTTTTCGTGAGGGAGTACGGAGGCTTGGGTTAAGACAAGTGAGCTGAGAAGCACATGCACTCTAAAAACAATGGAAGAAACAAATAAATACCAAACTAGAGTGCATGAGACTAAGAACTATGATGACAATTCAAATAGATGACAATCATGAGTGAAGACCAATTCAACTAGGTGACAAACACGAGTACGCACATCAACCTCTCGATTGAGAGGGGGCGGTGGCCTAGGCCACCATATTTGAGTATACTCGGCTTGGCACCACGAAGATATATCTTGGGTCCATTACCGAAACTCACCATTGAGCTCACATATCACAAAATGATATTAAGAGGAATGATTTTTGTTTAATTTGCGCATAAAGGGGGGAGGGATAGTCCAATCAATTAGGACTGCACTCCCCCTATTTCCATGCCTACACCTAAACCAAACATGGGTCGAGTATTAAGTGAGAGTGTAAGATAATCAAGTCAAACTCCTAGAATCTACGATATTTAGTTCATTCCTCAAGTAGCAAAACCTTGCTTCATCAAGTGGCTTCGTGAAGATATCGGCAAGTTGATCTTTGGTTGATACATAGGATAGATCAATATCACCTCTAGCAACATGATCTCTAATAAAGTGATGTCGAATCTCAATATGCTTTGTCCTTGTGTGATCCACCGGGTTGTATGCAATCTTGATGGCACTTTCATTGTCACATAGAAGAGGCACTTTGTCACAATGGACACCGTATTCCTTTAAAGTTTGCCTCATCCATAGCAATTGGGTGCAAGCACTAGCAGCAGCAACATACTCGGCTTCGGCGGTGGAGAGATATACAATTTTGCTTCTTAGAAGACCAACATACCAAGGACCTACCAAGGAATTGGCAAGCCCCGGATGTTGATTTTCTATCATCCCTGTCTCCCGCCCAATCCGAGTCCGTGTATCCACAAAGAGCGAATGTTGAGCCTTGAGGGTACCAAAGACCATAAAATGGGGTATGAACTAAATATCGAAAGATTCTCTTGACCGCCATTAAATGGCTTTCCTTAGGAGCCGCTTGATATCTTGCACACACACCTACACTCAACACAATATCGGGTCTAGATGCACAAAGGTAAAGCAAAGAACCAATCATAGACCGGTATACCTTTTGATCCACATCTTTACCATTTGGATTTTGTTCTAGATGAGTCTTTGTTGCCATGGGAGTTGGGGCTCCATTCAAATCTTGCATTTTGAATCTCTTGAGCATATCTTGAGTATACTTGGCTTGATTGAAGAATGTTCCTCCTCTAACTTGCTTGATCTCAAAGCCAAGAAATACTTTCAACTCCCCCATCAAGGACATCCGGAACCTACTAGTCATAAGCTTTGAGAATTCATCATTAAACGCTTGTTAGATGAGCCAAAGATAATATCATCAACATATATTTCGCATACAAAAAGCTCCCCATTGATCCTCTTAGTAAAAAGAGTGGGATCGATTTTCCCAACCTCAAAGCCACTGTCAAACAACAACTCTCTAAGGTGCTCATACCACGTGCGTGGGGCTTGCTTGAGCCCATAGAGCGCCTTATCAAGTTTGTAAACATGGTTTGGGAAGTTGGGATCCTCAAAACCCGGGGGTTGCTTAACATATACCAATTCATTTAAAGGACCATAAAGGAATGCACTTTCTACATCCATTTGTTGCAACTTAAAGTTATGATGTGCCGCATAAGCAAGAATGATACGGATGGACTCAAGGCGAGCCACGGGTGCATAAGTCTCTCCATAATCAATGCCTTCAATTTGGGAATAACCTTGTGCAACCAATCTAGCCTTGTTCCTTACAATAATCCCATGCTCATCTTGCTTGTTCTTGAATATCCACTTTGTTCCAATAACATTGCGGCAATCCTTTGGCTTCTCAACTAACTTCCATACTTTGTTTCTCTCAAAGTTGTTGAGCTCTTTGTGCATAGCTTCTAACCAATCCGAATCTTCAAGAGCTTCCCACACTTTCTTTGGTTCAATCATGGAAATGTGAGCTTGATGTTCACTGAACCTCTTCAATTGTGCTCTTGTGGAAATTCCTTTCCTTAGATCTCCAACAACATTTTGGAGGGTGTGGTCTCTTATTTCCAACATTCTTTCCTTTCTATCTTCGCGACGAGCGTGTATCTCCTCATTGTTTCTTGGAGGTCCCTCTTCATCATTTTGATCCTCGTCTTGACCATCAACTTGACCTTGATCATCATTGGAGTCATCCTCTACATTGGGAGGCACGGATTGACCTTGGTCTTGATCAAGTGCTCTTCTAGCCTCAATTTGAGCTCGTCTCAAAACAGTTTGGATGGATCTTCCTTGACAAATTGACTTGGCACCACTTGACAACCCATTGAAAGGACCAAGCTCCCTTTGATTAGAGTTCACACATTGATCACTATGTTGAGGGTCCACATCTTGTCTTTGGCTTGAGTCAATGTCCTCATCGGTAGATGGAGCATGTTGAGGTTGTGTAGATGAGGGATCCACTCGAGTGGAGCATAGTTCTTCTCGATCCGCCATAAGGGGTTCCTCAACGGGGCGGATATAACCCACACCCATTCTTCCTATGGCATCCTGAGGCATTTCATCATATGCATCACAAGCATCAACACGCCCCCCTTGGGGACCATCATATTCTTCGAAGGTCACACTACAAGATTCTATGACGGCTCCGGAGAGCTTGTCATAGATTCTATAAGTGTGAGATTCGAGACCATAGCCAACAAAAATACCCTCTAATGCTTTAGACTCGAATTTAGACAAACGAACACCTTTGATGAGATAGAAACACTTACAACCGAACACCCAGAAATAAGATATGTTGGGCTTGTTACCGGTGAGTATCTCATATGGAGTCTTGTTGATTTTCTTGCGGAGGTAGAGCCGGTTTGAAGCATCGCAAGCGGTGGAGACGGCTTCGGCCCAGAAGTTGTATGGAGATTTAAACTCTGCCAACATGGTCCTAGCCATCTCAATAAGAGTCCAGTTCTTCCTTTCGGCCACACCATTTTGTTGAGGGGTGTATGCAGCGGAATATTGATGTTTAATCCCCTCATCACTAAGAAAATCATTCAAGGTGTAGTTCTTGAACTCGGTGCCGTTGTCACTTCTTATAATCAACACGGGAACATTGTGTTGCCGTTGAACCAAGTTGATGAAGTCGATAAAAGTCTTTTGAGTTTCATTCTTCAACTTAAAGAAATAAACCCAAGAGTATCTTGAGAAGTCGTCAACAATCACCAAACAATATTTCTTCCCTCCAAGACTTGCATGAGATGGAGGACCAAATAGGTCCACATGGAGGAGTTCCAAGATCTTGTTAGACTTGATTTGGTTCGTGGGCTTGTGAGGAGCGTCATGCATCTTCCCTAGAACACATGCCCTGCAAACACGATCTTTGGCAAAGGAAACATTTTCTTTTAGTCCAACAATATGGCCCTCTTTATGGAGACTTTGCAAAGTTCTCATATTGACATGGGCTAGTCGGCGGTGCCATAGCCAACCCACATCGGCCTTTCCGTATAAGCACATCGAACCTGCAGTGGCTTGCCCCGAAAAGTCCACCACATACAAGTCATTTTCGACGTACCCAACGAAAGCGACCTTGAGAGACTTGCTCCACATGAGGACCATAATATCATTATCAATAAAGACGGCAAAGCCCATCTTTCCAAGAGCACGGACAGAAAGTAAATTGTATCCAAGGGTTTCAACAAGCATGACGTTCACGAGTGTAATGTCGTGAGCCACCACTACCTTGCCGAAACCCATTACCGTAGATTTTGACTTGTCGGCATATGTGACGGTGATTTGATCTTCATTTGACACCAAGTCCTTGACAATAGACGAGCTTCCGGTCATATGACTAGTGCAACCACTATCAATCACCCATTTTGAACCTCCGGAAGCATAAGTCTACAAAAGATCAAGCTAGTTTTTAGGTACCCATTTTTCAATGGGTCCTCTTTTGTTAGCAACAAGGGTCTTGGGAACCCAAATAGACCAAGCAATATAACCATCATAAGGACCAACATATTGTGCATACACATCACCATAGTAATCATGCATTAGAACATAGTGAGGGTTAGCACTTCCCGCAAAATCATCATGAGACATAGTTTTGCCATTTGTGGTCTTACTTTCCACAATGGTCTTGTTGGTCTCTTGTGCGGGCTTGTCCTTCTTCTTCTTGTTGTTCTTCTTCTTCTTTGTTTTGGAGACAAAACCAATGCCCCCTTTATCACCACTACGCCTTTGCTTGCTCAAAAGATCATCAATAGACTTGTTGCCTTGTGGAAATGTGGCCTTCGCAAGCTCCCCCTTCAACCTAGCATTCTCTTCAAGGATAGTTGTGCTAGCTACCACCTCATTTGGAGACACAATCTTCCCACCATTATCTTCTCTCTTCTCATAGGGGCAGCTTGCCACAAAGTGATAGCGGTCACCACAATTGAAGCAAGTTCTCAACCTAGTGGCATTCTCTCTTTTCCCATTTGGATTGCTTCTTCGTTGCATTTCAATCCTGGCCTTGGCGGGGTTCTTCCAAAAGTTCTTTGCATAGAAAGCCATATATTGACTATGAGCAATCTTGACATCATCGGGATGGTCCAAGGAGAGGCCTTCATCACTATCATCTTCATCTTCAAAGTCCACAACTTTGGCCTTTAAAGCATCATTGACCACATTGCTCATACCAAGGGCACGAGCACGGGCATCTTTGGCATTCTTGGCAGCGACCTTGAAAGCGGCCATCTCTTGCATAACTTCATTTGAGGTCATGAGATGGTAGTTGTGTCTTCCTTGTAAGCTCTTCAAGTCGGTGGGCTCAAAGGGCATGAGTGCACTCACATATTTCCTTTTTATCCATGCATCATCCACATGTGAGGCACCCACAGTTCTAAAAGCGGTGGCGGTGGTCTTGAGCCTTCGATACATGTCTTCGTGATCTTCACCTTCTTTCATGTAGAAACCTTCGGCTTCATTGCTTAGAGCATCATATCTGTTCCTTCTCATACTCTCATTTCCAACAAACAACACAGTGAGAGCATCCCAAGCTTCCTTGGCAATGCTAAAGTGCTCAATGTGAGGATAATCCTTTTTTCCCAATCCTTGTTGAATCATATGCAAAGCAGTGGCATTGAGTTGACTATTGACAACCTCTCTTCTTGTCAAGTTGTTTGGATCCCCAATAAAGAGTCCATGCTCGATGATGTTCCATAGTTCAATGCAAGAGCTGTGCATATGAGTTCTCATTAGTGATTGCCATTGAGCAAAAGTAGCAGACTCTTCTAGCTTAGGTGGGTCACCTCTATTGTACACATGAGGGTGAGGGATGGGAGGATCGGGAGAGTACCAAGAATCACGGTGCTCGCCCTTCCCCCCATCAAGTCATGTGGAGGAATTAGCATTGTCTAGTTTATCCCCTACCACCATACCTTCGGGGGATACCGGAGTATTCCCTTTAGGTACGGATGGTAGTTCCTCTTGAGGAGATGGGGGTGATGAGCCATCTTTGTCTTTAAGAAGTTGCTCAAGCATCTTCTTGACTTTGTTGACCAAGGAAGAGCTCAATCTTGTTTCCAAGTTTCTGAGATCTTCCATGGTCACCAGGGTTGACTCACTACCACCATCCCCTTCTTGGCTACCCATATTCTCTTAGGCGGTAAAGCCTGAATAAAGAGCCGAGGCTCTGATACCAATTGAAAGGATCGTATGGGCACCTAGAGGGGGTGTGTGAATAGGTGCTACTTCAAATTTTCTTCTTTTTCAAATTAAGGTTTGACAATAAGGTAAATTCTCTAGATAATGCAACTATGGTGAATTTACCTATATGACAAATATGCACGAGCTAACACAACACAAAGTAGTAACAAGTAAGTAAGGTGCGGTAAAGGATAGAAGTAACCGAAAAGTGGACGTGGAGACATAAGGATTTGTTTCCCGTAGTTCCTTCCTTTTGAGGGGAAGTACGTCTACGTTTGGAGAGGGGGTGGTTTCAAACCACCAACGCCACGAGAGGCTTCCCTTGTTCTCCGATGAATCTCACCCCAACGGGATCGATTCACCTTCCACTATATCGGCAACCTTCAAGGTAGAAGCCGGCACCGTTACAAGTTTGGGGCACACATCCACAACTTAATCGGAGGCTCCCAAATACAAGCAAGCTGTCAAAGCAATCAAAGACAAGATTGTAAGAACAAAAACAAGAGCTAGGGTTTCCAACAAAAACACTAGAGCAAAGGGGCCCTCAATGAAATGAGGGGGAAATGAAGATCTCTTTTGGTGAAGTAGTAGATCGGGGCTTCCTCCTTTGATTCCCCAAAGATCAAGGACTTTGGGTGGTTGGATGAGGAGATCTTGAGAATTTGAGTGGCTCCAATGGACTCCAATGATGGGCAATGACTTTAATGTGCCGAGCAATTTGTCCCAAGGTAGGTGGAGGGGTATTTATACCCCTCCACGAAATATATGGCCGTTGGAGCATTTAATGACCGGTAGTACCGGTACTCAAGCGGTAGTACCGCTCGGTACTACCGGTCCAGTACCGGACCAGGTACCGGAGGTGTCTCAGTTCTTCAGTGTTCTTCAGCTTTGGGCGGTATCGCCCTTGCGGTACTACCCCCAAGCGGTAGTACCGGAGGTAGGAAGCGGTACTACCGGTTCGGGCGGTAGTACCGGTCCCAAGTACCGCTTGGTACTAACCAAAGTGGAAAGGAGTGGGTGCTAGTCAGTATGCCACGGTACTGACGAGCGGTACGACCGCCTCAAGCGGTACTACCGGTTGGGCCGGTAGTGCCGCTTCGTGGTACCGGTGGGTACTGACTAGCACGCACCCTTAACTCTTTCGATCAGTGCCAACCGGTACTGGAACCGGTAGTACCGGTGTCAAGCGGTAGTACCGGTTGTAGGTCCGGTACTACCGGTTGACACAAATGTTTTTGCAAGGGGAATTGTTATGCCATAACTTGTGCCTCCTTTTATCAATCCTGTGATAAACTTAATACACAGTTAAATCGATAAGTGTATTGTTATCAAACATCAAAATCAGAGGGATAGAAAAATGCTCTTTCAGTCTTAGTTTTCGTTTTAGTTTGCTTGAATAAAGTAGTTTGGACCCCGTTCTTGCTGTGTTGTTGCAAATAAGTTTCTTGGTGTTGGAAAGGAGTAGTAAGTTCTTGCTTGTAAGTGCAAGAGGATCTTGCATTGACTGAGACTTAGACTTTAGCATGACATTATAGGTGTTGTTTTGACCTTATGCTTAGTGATTATTGTTGTAGCATGTATTGTTCCAAACAATTGGGATTTCTTAGTGTGTCTCGAAGAAATTATGCGTTGTTTTAGCATACAAAAGCATAGTATTGTGTTTTTTCTCTTTCGATGCTTTGTTTGGGTTGACTTGGCACATGCTCACACCATGTTATGACTATGACAAGTCACCATAGCCTCTATGATCATTTAGTCCTTGACTTGTAGTACCACTCTATGCTTTGATTAGTAATGCTTTGTTGCTCTAAATGATTATGGCCATTATGCTCTCTTAGTTGGTTGCTCCCAGTCTTTTGCTAGCCTTCACTTGTATGAGTAAGTTCTACTCATGCTTCCAACTCCCAAGAAACCAAGTTTTTCCAAAGTGTCCACTATAAATTCCTATGCATGGTGTGTTATACCATTCCAAGTATATTCTTGTTTTCAGCTATCTTCCAATTAAAAACTATTTTATTATGTGAAAACTTAGTGATTAAAGCCCTCACGAACTTGATGGCACACTTTATATTCTTTGCCCCTAATAAACTTGAACCATTGTGTCGTCTATGTTGTATATGCTTGCACTTATATGTTGGAATTAGCAGAACCGTGCTGTCACGGGGAACGTTTTCAACATTGCACTTGTACTTTGTACTCAATTGATATCATGCTCTTTTGTCTATGGATGTCACCAGTGTGAAATAAAGAGGGAACTTGTAAGTCCATGGAGTTTGTATTTTGTGTTAGAGAAACGCCTGGACCGCTAGCCTAAGCCATGCCTAATCATGGTGGAAACTTGCAACATCACCATAGTGAGCTATCTATGAAGCATCATCAATAAAAATCTATGCACATAGTAAATAAAAAGATCGCTGAGATGCTCATTGTCTGCTTGCCTTGTCATTTTGGCTATGGGATAGCTCCTGTACCATGTGCAAGGGGTACCCCGTTGGCGGTTCTCTATGATATGCAAATACTTACAATGACAAGAACTTACAGGTGACTAAAGATGAGTAGCATGAGGTGTGGCCCTCGTATGTAAGGGACTTGAGATTGCCAACTTATACTTCGTCAAACATATACTTCATAGTTTATTCACTTTAACCTTAATCACTCCAAGATGCTTATGATATGGGTAAGGAGGGCTGAAAGCTAACAAGTACCATAATTTTTGGAAGCTCTTTTTGAAACTTGAAATCCCTGCTTCCCTTTGTGAAGGGCCTTTCTTCCACCATTATTTGAGTCTCCACCTTCTACCTTTAGGCACCATTAAGAGGGCATAGTTGTCATTTTGTGTGCAGTGTCCCAAAGCTTATTGATTGATGCATATTGTGATATTACTTGTTCTTGTGCTATTTTTTGCTAGTCACCCTTGTGAACTTTGAAGGTGTCCTATGCATCTATTTGCTACTCTATGAGGGACAAGCTGATTACCATTATGTTATGTTTTTTGTATGTGAAACAAACAAACGTTTTTTAATGCATGTTATTCATGATCTTTGTTTGTAGCCTTTCATGTTGCATGCATAGTTACTATGTCCTATTGTTAGAACTCCATATTTCATGCACATGTTTAGAGTTATTTGATCCCAGCTTTCAATGCTTGCAAATGGTTTGATCTTGGTTTTGATGGTGCATGTCACCTCAAAAATTATTCTTTTTATCACTTACCTACTCGAGGACGAGCAGAAGTTAAGCTTGGGGATGTTGTTACGTTGGAAACGTATCTATAATTTTTGATGCTCCATGCTTGTTTAGTATCTACTTTGCTTTTCTTTGTCTACACTTTGATGTGTTTTTATATCTTTTCTGGAACTAACCTATTAACAAGTTGCCATAGTGTCAGTTGCCTGTTTTCTTCTGTTTTTGGTTCCAGAAAGGTAGAAAATCAATATTCTCGGAATTGGACGGGACAAAAGCCAAGTCCATATTTTACCATGAGGGACACGAATCCAGAAGACGAGACGGAGAAGCGAACCAGGGCGGCCAGACCCCCCTAGGCGCGGGTGGGCCCTTCCCCGTGCCTGGGTAGGGTGTGGGGCCCCTGGCCGCCTCCCAGCCTCGCCTCTTCACCTATAAAAAGTCCCTGATGCAGAAACCCTAAGTACCGGATCAAAACTCCATAGAACCTTCTGTAGCCGCCCCCACCGTCGTCCCTAGATCGGGAGGGATCTGAAGTTCTTCCCGACACCCTGCCGAAGGAGGGATCATCCCGGAGGCCTTCTCTCCGGTATGATGCGTGAGTAGTTCCACCTTGGACTATAGGTCAATGTAGTAGCTAAATGGTTGTATCTCCTCCTTGTGCTTTCATGTATAGATCTTGTGAGCTCCGTTCATGATCAAGATCTAATTTATTTGTAATCATGCATGTTGTGTTTGCGGGGATCCGATGGATATTGAGATTACTATGTCAGATTGATTAATGGTTTTGTCTTTATGATTCTCTCATGTTTGTGTTATTTGTGATCTTGCATGCTCTCTGTTGTTAGTAGCTATCTTGGCCAAGTAGTTGCTAGTGACTACAAGAGGGGGTATTTATGATCGATAGTGGGTTCATGCCTCTAGTTTCCAAGGGAAGTGACATAAATCTCTTCTGTTGTAGATGTGCTGTTGCTACTAGGGAGAAAACAACGGTCTCTTGTTCATGGAACATGTGGACTGTTTACCTTACACACTTTGCTTAAAGCAGTTGTCTGTTGCTTGCAACTTAATACTGTAGGGGGTTCGAATGATAACCTGAAGGTGGACTTCTAGTCATAGATGCAGTTGGATGGCGGTCTATGTATCTTGTTGTATTGCCCAATCGAATCTCATAGGATCTTTTTGTCTAGTATTGCATTGTTATGCCTTGCTCAGTTCCTGTCAATTGCCCTTCTGTAATTTGTTTACCCTTCATGCCATGTTGTTTATCTAAGGAGAGCACCTCTAGTGAACTATGGACCCCGATCCAATCTTTGCCATTGATACATCTTCCACTGTTACTTATTTACTTGCTGCAAACCATTACCTTCCATACAATACGTTTAATCCTATGTTACAGCAAACCGGTGAGCTTGACAACCTCACTGATTCGTTGGGGCAAAGTCTTGAGTTTGTGTTGTTGTTGGGGATATGCTATATGGGTATCCTAATAGCATGTCTCTTATCTGACTAACCCGGGTGGCCCATAGTCGGTAGCATGGCCTATGGCCTGCTGGGCGGCCCAGTTAGGTGGATCCAGAAGGGAGGCCCATGCCGGATAAAGGAAGGATACGGTGGAGTCACCAGCGTACCCGGAGCCTTGGAGTGCAAGATACATAAGACTAGTGATAGACGGTGTAGGACTCTATAACCTGTCCGGCTAGGACTTTTCCCTGTAATCCTAGGACCTGGCGACTATATAAGTCGGGCCTATGGGAACCTTTAGGACACAACAGAAGATAACTTCATACAACCTCGCACAGCGAATCTCTCTCTGTAACTCGGCGTATTGCCCTTATAGTGATTTATAGCAGGAGTAGGATTCCGCCACCGTTGTGGGATCTGAACCTGGGTAAGCTGTGTTACCTCGTACCCGTCAATCGTCTGCCTTACCCCACGTCTCTAAACACGCTCTATGAGGACCCCTCCATGGTGTACTCGTCGGCAATACCACGACAGTTGGCGCCCACCATGGGGCAAGAGGCGCTTCAGGCTCTTCAGCGGGTGAGGACCAAGATCTTCGCGGGAATCGGCGAAACCGTGGCCATTGGGCGCGTTCTCTTCTCCGGTAACGTTCTGATCGTCCCTCCTGACGAGTTCTAGATCCCGGTGAAGACGAACCCTACGCTGTGTTCTATCGTTCCTATCGGAGACATCCACCTCTTCATCGGCGAAACCGACTCGGGCACTAGTTCTCTGGGAGTCGGAGGAGCATCAAGACCCGCACGGACCGTCTACGGGCAGGATACGTTCACGGAAGGATCGATGTCGGATCTCTCTTCGGAGTTTGCCGACAAAGATCGGAAAGCATCAAGGCCCGCACGGACCGCCCACGGGCAGAATACGTTCGCGGAAGGATCAATGTCGGATCTCTCCTTGGAGTTTGCCGACAAAGATCGGAAAAATTCAAGGCCCACCCAAACCGCCTCTGTGCAGGATATAAAGGTGGAAGATCATTGCAAATCTGCCGGCTTCGTCCGTGCGTCTGGACAGCAGAGATCCAAGTTCGTCGGCATGGTTACCATCTTCGATCTAGCGCGCTGCGTTCAGAGAGAAGGCGAAGACCCCCGCAACTACCTCGCCAGGTGGCTCCGTATACGAGCCGATCTGGACCACTACCCCAATGATGATGCTATCTATCACTTCGTGGAAGGACTGTACCGTGGCACGCTTCTCCGACATTCTCTAAGATGGCAGCAGGCGTCGGGACGCCTTACTTTCGAAGGCATGGTGAACACCGTTAACAACTACGTGAGGGCCGAAGCGGCAGCTCAGACAGCGCTTGCGCTCATTGACGGAGCCCCTCCGATTCAGCCACCGCCACCACCGCCTCCGGCCGCCATCGTCGTAGCAGCACCACCACCTCCAGTCATCGTCGAGGCCGTTACACCTCCACCGCCCGTCATCGAGGAAGTCCTGGCACCCTCCGACTCTGTCATTGACGCGCTTTATGCTGATTTCAGTGCAGATCCAGAGGAGATAGACTTCAGTCCAGAAGAGCTAGACTCCGCTATGCAGGAGATGGAGGAGGAGTACTCGCGCGACGAACAAGCTAACAACACCGTCGCGTCCCGAGGGGTGTTCGTCACCATTGGGATGGCGATGGATGAAGATCAACCCGGGCAAGCTCCGCCTACGGCGCCGGAAAAGGGGAAGGGGCCACTTATTGCTGCTGACGATGATCACGCAAAGGTCATGCCTCCTCCGCCTAACCCAGTGCAGTAGCCACAGGAACTCGGTACCGGCCCGAGCAACAACAACACCGCCAACTTGCTGCCTCTAGCATCCACGTCGGCAGCAGCCCATGTCACTCCAGCTGATAGAGTGATGTACGGCAACCTCCTCGTCGAGCCACTATCCGTTGCTCATATCCGGAACGTGACTCAGCTCGACGAGAAACTCCAGCAACTGCTGGAGGAGGCGCAAGCCATCGCGGAGCAAGGCGCTAAACTAGATCGAGATTTGGTCAACGCGCAGAAGTCCATAGAGAAAGCTAGAGCAATGGAGGCCGAGTACAAGACTCTGCTACATCAGCAGAAGGCTAAGAAAGCTCCAGCTCGCGTCATCAATGATCCTGGTGTACGGCGCAACCTAGGATGGGCTCCCTCGAAGCCGGCACAAGCCAAGTCATACATTGACAGTGAAGGCAAGCAGGTGATGCCCACCCCACTCCTTAACCTCGCCGTCGCCAAGACCCTTCTGGAGTAGGATAGATCGTCTGAGGCAGTAGAACAAGTCTATGACCTAGTGGACAAGGCGGTAAAGCAGCAGGAAAAGTCCACCTCTCAGAGGCTTGAGTCTGACCCAGCGCTCTGCCGATCTAGCCAGTACAAACCGCCAAGGGACAGATCTCCTCAGGATGTCGGGTCACAGACTGGTTCATCAGAACGAAGACGGAGGGATGCGCGTAACAGGAAGGATGCTATCCCCATATCCTCCGACCACGGAGAAAAAGCCCGACCTCGTCGCCCATCGCCACCGCCCCGATCCCCCCGACGTCAGGAAGACCACAGGGCTCACCATCGTATGGATATGCCCCCACCAAAGCAGTGCGGCATCGTCATCCGTGACAACGCAGATCAGACCCATCACGATGAAGAGCGCCACCAAGGACACAAGAGCAGGTCACACCATGACCCTCCACGTCCGACATGCAACCGTGACAGGCGTGAGGTGTCGCAGGAGGGTAACAGCAACAAGGATAACCCACCGCCACCTACGCCTCCGTCGCTGCCAAGAAGTCACCATGGCGGAAGGGGCACGCGTCGTTCACGCAGCCCATCCCCTGTTGACAACAAGAAAAAGAACCCGGAGCCGTACGATGCACGTTCGCGGATCGATAAGATCCACGAGGCCCGGGAAGGACCATACCTGGGACCACGTTGCTTTGGACCTGCAATACGGTCCGCAACTTACCCCACAGGTTTCCGGATTGACAAGACCATCAAGCCCTACGACGGCACCGCCAAGCCAGCCACATGGTTGCAGGACTACGGCAACGCGATGGAGATTGCCGGAGGCAACCCCAACATCGCCGTCAAGTACCACCCGTTAATGTTGGCGGGGACGACCCGTCAATGGATCGACGACTTGCCGGAGAAATCTATCTACAACTGGCTGGACATGCAAGAAGCATTCACCAAGAACTTTGAGGGTACATACAAGCGTCCCTGCACTGTGGGCGATCTACAGCGGTGCGTGCAAGAGAAAGACGAGACATCTCGCGCCTACCTCTCCCGCTGGTTGGATATGAAGAATTCCTGCGCAGGAGTGCACGCTCAGACCGCCATGGCCGCCTTCATCGATGGGTTGGAAAGGGGCACGTTGCTCCGACATAAGCTGAAGCACTTGCAGGACAATCATCAGCTTGACTTGAATCAGATGATTCAGTTAGCTAGTGAGTTCGTAGCTGCCGCCGACGATGCTCGTGGCTGCTTGCCGGGAATGGCCGTTCCAACCCAAGCTCGGAGGAACAGCAGTACAAAGCGGAAAACTGCTCCAGAAGAAAAGCAATCTACCGACATGATGGGGGAATACCAAGCTCGGGGACTACACTCCTAGGCATGCTGCGTGTACGCGTGGTTCCGCAACTGTGGCTCGCCCTGGTCGACTCGCCACCGCGGACTCGCCCTCGCGTACTCAACACGCTCGGGGACTCGCCACCACAGACACTCGCCCTCGCGTACTCAACGCGCTCGTCGACTCTCCACCGCGGACTCGCCCTCGTGTACTCGACACGCTCGGGGACTCGCCACTGCAGACTCGTCCTCGCGTACTCAACACGCTCGGGGCCTCGCCACCGCGGACTCGCCCTCGCGTGCTCGACACGCTCGGGGACTCTCCATCGCGGACTCGCCCTCGCGTACTCAACGAGCTCGGGGACTCGCCCTCACGTACTCAGCACGCTCGGGGACTCGGTGTGTTGCAGACAACGCCACTCGCCGGTCGCCCAACCTCGCCACTCGGCGCACTCGGGAACTCGGCACTCTCTGGTCGCTCGACCTCGCCACTCGCCGCACTCGGGGACTCGGCGCTCATTGGTCGTTCGACCTCGCATGCTCCATGCTCGGGGACTCGCTGCAACTGGCAGCTTCACCGATACCCTACGTCTTTTGCCAACTGTCCATCACCGACTGGCTCACGCCGACCGCCTCCCGCTTCACGTTTCTTTTCTCTATTCAGGAGCTCGTCGCCGATTCGCCACGACCCATCATCAAGACTCTCCGCGCCCTGCCTCAAGCCCGCATCGAATCGACAACGCGCTCGGGGACTACTGATGGGGGAATACCAATCGGGGTATACCCGCGAAGCGGATTCGCCAGCTGGATCGAGCCGACTGGCTCACGCCGACCGCCTCCCGCTTCACGTTTCTTTTCTCTATTCAGGAGCTCGTCGCCGATTCGCCACGACCCATCGTCAAGACTCTCCGCGCCCTGCCTCAAGCCCGCATCGAATCGACAACGCGCTCGGGGACTACTGATGGGGAAATACCAATCGGGGTATACCCGCGAAGCGGATTCGCCAGCTGGATCGAGCCGACTGAAGCCAAGCCCAGAGCGGGTCGACTCGCCGAATACGGCGACTGGCGCATGCTGGACCCAAACGACTGGCGCCGGCTGGAGGCCCAAGACGGGGACTCCAATAGAAAGCCCACTAAAGCACTTATAAACCCTAACTGACTGCATATATAAAGCCACCAAGGGCACCCCCAAGGGGTACGTCATATTAGAGGCTCTCCCACAATAGATTAGATCTAGTCTCCCTCCGCCGACGGCGGCTCCCATGTAAACCAATCTATGATCATATACTGGATTGATAGCAGGACGTAGCGATCCTCCACCGAGGGGACGTGAACCTGGGAACATCGTGTGTCAATCTCGCTCCCGGATTCTCCTACGTCGCCTTGCTCCCTCTACGTAAGCTACCCCCAGTAGCATCTGCCGTGCAATACCACGACAGTTGGCGCCCACCGTGGGGCAAGCGGCGCTTGGAGGGTGATAACCGGGCGAGATCACCCAAATTCTTCATCAACGAGATTGGGGATTGACCGAATCCAATCTCACGTGTGATGCGGCCACCATGGCTGTTCGTCGAGAAGGCACATATACTGAGTCGGCGCGCTGCTGGTGATGATTGGCGAGCTCAGATAGATCGCTGCAATTGCTCCTGAAAGATTGATCAAGATTGATCTACATCATCAAGCGGGTCATCTCTAAGTCGCGCGTGCGTGCAAACAAATTCCACTGCATATACACAACGAGACGTATTGGTACAGTCTGTTTGGTGGCCGGCGGCTGTGTCCTTAAAGCAATACTTACATGCCATCACGGTCGGCCGGGTCGGCGGCGACCGCGGACTGTCCTGCACAGCTACAAAGACATCTACTCTCGATGATCAATTTCCTAATTACTTTTTCTACTAATTTTTCGATTAATGTCTTAGTGTTTCTGCCTCCCTGATATTCTACGTACACGAGAGTGGCGAAGGAAACACGTCTAGGCGACGAGAAAAATTCATCCATGGCGACGGCTGAGTCGCATCTCAAGAAATTGTATCAGCCAAGAAGGACCTCTATCAGGCAAAACATACACGCCCAATCGCATGCTGCCGTGACTAATGGGCTTCACCAGTGACGAATAGACGATAATTTCCCTCACCGAATATTATTTTAAATATTTATTTGTATACTAATAATCTTTTTACTAATCTGTGTTGATGCATATGTGCGGAGAAGAAGCAAATTGCACTCTCGTGGCCCGGATACGTGCCGCACGCCTACCCGATCAACTCGGGAGACTCGCCTCGCCCCTCGCGATTCGCCCTGCTGACTCGCTACACTCGTGGATCCTCCCGTCGCGGACTCGCCACACTCGTGGATCCTCCCGCCGCGGACTCGCTACGATCGTGGACCCTCCCGCCGCGGACTCGCTATGTCCGGCGACTCGTCCATCGCGGACTCGCCATACTCCGGACCTCACCTAAACGCGGACACGCTTGAACGCGGACTCGCTAGGCTCGGGGACTTGCCCTTTGCGGACTCGTCCGCCACGTCGACTTCACCATAGCGCGACCTCCGTTCGCCCCGTCGACCCCGTGTCCGCCGCGTCGACTTCACCATACGCGACCTCCGTCCGCCGCGTCGACTCCGTGTCCGCCGCGTCGACTTCGCCATAGCGGGACCTCCGTTCGCCCCGTCGACCCCGTGTCCGCCGCGTCGACTTCGCCATAGCGCGACCTCCGTCCGCCGCGTCGACTCCGTGTCCGCCGCGTCGAGTTCGCCATAGCGCGACCTACGTTCGCCGCGTCGACCCCGTGTCCGCCGTGTCGACTTCGCCATAGCGCGACCTCCGTCCGCCGCGTCGACTCCGTGTCCACCGCGTCGACATCGCCATAGCGCAACCTCCGTCCGCCGCGTCGACTCCGTGTCCGCCGCGTCGACTTCGCCAAAGCACGACCATACATCCGTCGCGTCGACCCCGTGTCCGCCGCGTCGACCCTTTCCGGCTACGTCGAATGCGTATGCCGCGCTTTCTAAGGGACCTTCATCGTCCGAGTCGCCAGAGAGGGTCACATGCCACGCTGCATGGACTCACCACTGGGCGTCTCTTCCCCTCGGGAAAAATCAATTCGCCTTTGTCAACCTTTAAAAGAGTGACTCGCAATGGCCAAGTAGTGCGGACGAGGACTCGCAAACCGAGCCTCGGATCGTCCACGAAAAACGCTAACCGAGAGCCATCATTGGAGTCGCCTTGCTCGACTGGCCTTCCGGGCCAAGACAAATGGTAGTGCTACACAAACAGCACCATGTCCTCCTCAACCTTAGACAGTGCGACTCGCACGGCTAAGTACTGCGGACGAGGACTCGCAAACCGAGCCTCAGATCGTCCAGGAAGAACGCCAAGCCGAGAGCCATCTTTGGAGTCGCCATGCGACTGGCCCCCCAGGCCAAGACGAGAGACTCGCTAACAGAAACAGCGCAATCAACATCATCGCGGACTCGCCATGCTCAGGGACTCTCCCCTCGTGGACTCGCAATCATCGCGGACTCGCCACGCTCGGGGACTCTCCCCTCGCGGACTCGCAATCATCGCGGACTCGCTACGCTCGGGGACTCTCCCCTCGCGGACTCGCAATCATCGCGGACTCGCCACGCTCGGGGACTCTCCCCTCGCGGACTCGCAATCATCGCGGACTCGCCACGCTCGGGGACTCTCCCCTCGCGGACTCGCAATCATCGCGGACTCGCCGCGCTCGGGGACTCTCCCCTCGCAGACTCGCAATCATCGTGAACTCGCCGCGCTCGGGGACTCGGTGCCCGCCGGTCGCTCGACCTCGCCACTCGCCACACTCGGCAACAACCACTACTATTTTCAAAATATGAGCCTCAAGTCGCCTCTACAAGCCAACTCGAGCCTCGGGGACTACACTCCTAGGCATGCTGCGTGTACGCGTGGTTCCGCGACCGTGGCTCGCCCTCGTCGACTCGCCACCGCGGACTCGCCCTCGCGTACTCAACACGCTCGAGGACTCGCCACCGCGGACACTCGCCCTCGCGTACTCAACGCGCTCGTCGACTCTCCACCGCGGACTCTCCCTCGTGTACTCGACACGCTCGGGGACTCGCCACCGCAGACTCGTCCTCGCGTACTCAACACGCTCAGGGCCTCGCCACCGCGGACTCGCCCTCGCGTACTCGACACGCTCGAGGACTCTCCATCGCGGACTCGCCCTCGCGTACTCAACGAGCTCGGGGACTCGCCCTCACGTACTCAGCACGCTCGGGGACTCGGTGTGTTGCAGACAGCGCCACTCGCCGGTCGCCCAACCTCGCCACTCGGCGCACTCGGGAACTCGGCACTCTCTGGTCGCTTGACCTCGCCACTCGCCGCACTCGGGGACTCGACGCTCATTGGTCGTTCGACCTGGCACGCTCCATGTTCGGGGACTCGCCGCAACTGGCAGCTTCACCGATACCCTGCGTCTTTTGCCAACTGTCCATCACCGACTGTCTCACGCCGACCGCCTCCCGCTTCACGTTTCTTTTCTCTATTCAGGAGCTCGTCGCCGATTCGCCACGACCCATCGTCAAGACTCTCCGCGCCCTGCCTCAAGCCCGCATCGAATCGACAACGCGCTCGGGGACTACTGATGGGGGAATACCAATCGGGATATACCCGCGAAGCGGATTCGCCAGCTGGATCGAGCCGACTGGCTCACGCCGACCGCCTCCCGCTTCACGTTTCTTTTCTCTATTCAGGAGCTCGTCGCCGATTCGCCACGACCCATCGTCAAGACTCTCCGCGCCCTGCCTCAAGCCCGCATCGAATCGACAACGCGCCCGGGGACTACTGATGGGGGAATACCAATCGGGGTATACCCGCGAAGCGGATTCGCCAGCTGGATCGAGCCGATTGAAGCCAAGCCCAGAGCGGGCCGACTCGCCGAATACGGCGACTGGCGCATGCTGGACCCAAACGACTGGCGCTGACTGGAGGCCCAAGACGGGGACTCCAATAGAAAGCCCACTAAAGCACTTGTAAACCCTAACTGGCTGCATATATAAAGCCACCAAGGGCACCCCCAAGGGGTACGTCATATTAGAGGCTCTCCCACAATAGATTAGATCTAGTCTCCCTCCGCCGACAGTGGCTCCCATGTAAACCAATCTATGATCATATACTGGATTGATAGCAGGACGTAGCGATCCTCCACCGAGGGGACGTGAACCTGGGTACATCGTGTGCCAATCTCGCTCCCGGATTCTCCTACGTCGCCTTGCTCCCTCTACGTAAGCTACCCCCAGTAGCATCTGCCGTGCAATACCACGACACGACATGGTCGCTATGACTTTTGCAGGACGAGGAGAAGGCGGACAAGGTGGCCGAGGAAGGGGAGCTGGTCGTGGGCAGCAACGAGGAAGTGAAACCACCTCGGTGCCGCTCCGCGTTCCCCAAACCTACGAAGAGTACCGCGATATGCCGTGCCTCGTACACCTCGACGCCAACGGCAAGGCCATCCATACCAATCGACACTGCAAGTTCGTCAACGACCTCAAGGAAGACCCGGAGTTCGGATACAAGCGAAGTCGGAAGAACAGACCACGAGGCAAGGGCAAGGGGAAGAAGAAGGAGGAGGAGTCCAAGGATTCAAGTGACATGGACGAGGACGTTGACCCCAAGCACGCCGCCAAGAGAGACGACAAGGGCAAGAACCCTTTCGTAAAGAAGGCCCCAGTCTACCACACTTTCCTTGGCACCCCCACCGTCCGACAACAGAAGACCTCTCTAAGGATCCTGATGTCCACTCTCCCCCCAGTTCCCCAGTACCTGCGCTGGTCGGAGGTTCCAATAACTTGGGACAGGACGGACCACCCAGACCTTGTGCCCACGGAGAACCAGTACGCCATGGTCATCAACCCATTGATTGACGGCGTGGAGTTCACCAAGTGCATGGTGGATAGTGGAAGCAGCATCAACATTATATACCTGGATACACTGCAGAAGATGAACTTGACGGAGGCAAACCTAAGGCGGACCAACACCGTTTTCCACGGCGTAGTTCCTGGTCGGGAGGCTCGGTCCCTTGGGTGTATTACACTTCAGGTAGCCTTTGGCGATGTTAATAATTACCGCCAAGAGCGCATGACCTTCGAGGTGGTCCCCTTCAAGAGCGTGTACCACGTCATATTCGGCCGCGACATATTCCACACATTCATGGCCAAGCCATGCTTCGTCTACAACAAGCTCAAGATACTCGGAGCAAACAGTATCACCGTATCCGGAAGCTTTACCAAGGCAAGGGACTGCGAGATCAACGAAGCAGCCGTTGCAGAAGCTGTCCTCTACAGCGAAGAATTCAAAGAGATCCAGAGCAAGGTCAATGACTCAGAGATGCACGCGTCGAAGAAGCAGATCTCCGACTCCGCACCTGCGTTCAAGGCCGCCATCGAGACCAAGCCGGTGGAACTTGTGGTAGGTGATGCCTCCAAGACCGTCGCCATTGGGACGAACCTGGATCCCAAATAGGAAAGCGCGCTCATCGAGTTCCTCCGTGAGAATAGGGACATCTTTGCCTGGCAACCTGCCGACATGAAAGGTGTACCTAGGGAACTTGCCGAGCACAGCTTAAACATAGATCCAAAATGTAAAGCAGTGAAACAACCTCTACGACGCTTCGGAGATGAGAAGAGACGCGCCATTGGCAAAGAGATAGCTAGGTTACTTAAGGATGGGTTTATCTGAGAAGTCCTTCACACCCGATGGGTGGCCAATCCTGTACTTGTCCCCAAAAAGGGAAATAATGAATTAAGAATGTGCGTTGATTACACCGGCTTGAACAAAGCATGTCCCAAAGATCCGTTTGCTTTGCCTCGCATTGACCAAGTCATTGACTCGACGACTTGCTCGGAGCTTTTGTGTTTTCTCGATGCATACTCAGGATACCACCAGATCAAGATGAGGAAGTCGGACCAATTGGCCACTTCGCTCACTATCCCATACAACACGTTTGCTATGTTACGATGCCCTTTGGGCTGAAAAACGAGGTGCTACTTACCAGCGGACAATGCAACGTTGCCTCCACGACCAAATTGGTCAGAACGTTCACGCCTATGTGGACGATATTGCGGTGATGTCTAAAAAGTCAAACAACTTAATCTCCGACTTAAAAGAAACCTTTGATAATCTCCGGAAATACAACATGATGCTCAACCCCAAGAAGTGCGTCTTCGGGGTTCCAGCCGGCAAATTGTTGGGCTTCATCGTTTCCCAACGTGGAATCGAGGTCAATCCGGAGAAAATCAAGACCATCTTAAACATAAACCGTCCGACATGCCTAAGGGACATTCAGCGACTAACAGGTTGTGTTGCAGCAGTTAGTCGGTTCGTCAGCCGACTTGGAGAGAAGGCTCTGCCGCTGTACAAGTTGCTGAAGAAGGCGGACAAATTCACGTGGATAGACGAAGCAGATGCAGCATTGAAGCAGCTCAAGGAGATTCTTTCCTCAGCGCCCATCCTTGCAGCACCCGAGCCTGGTGAGCCCCTATTAATTTACATGGCGGCAACCAACCGGGTTTCAGCATCATCGTCGTCGTAGAGCGGAAGGAGCCAGGCTATGAGCACAGAGTTCAACAACCAGTTTACTACGTAAGCGAGGTCTTGACGCAGTCCAAGCAGCGTTACCCGCACTACCAAAAGATAGCTTATGGAGTATTCCTCGCTTCTCGGAAGCTGAGGCATTACTTTCAGGAGCACCCAATCATAGTGGTGAGCAAGACTCCACTATCCGATATCATTAATAACAGCGACGCTACAGGAAGGGTCGCGAAGTGGGGAATCGAACTTGCCGCCTTCGAGATCACCTACAAAAGACGCGACGCTATCAAGTCAAAGTCTTAGCGGATTTTGTTGCAGATTGGACGGAGACGCCTGATGTTACTCCGTTGCCAGAACCAGAGTGCTGGGTGATGCACTTTGACGAATCAATGTTTCTCAATGGCTCGGGGGCTGGTGTATTGCTACAGTCACCAACAGGAGACAAGCTACACTACATTCTGCAGATCCACTTCGAGGCTACAAACAACATGGCAGAGTATGAGGCACTCATTCACGGACTACGTGTAGCCAAGGATATTGGCATCAAGCGCATAGTTTGCTGTGGAGATTCCGACTTGGTTGCCCAGCAGGTGGCTGACACCTAGAATGCACGGAACCCTATGATGGCGGCATATCGAGACGAAGTGGACGAGATAGCCAAGAGTTTTTTGGGCTACGAAGTCAAGTATGTGCCTAGGGAGAAAAACGAGGCGGCTGATCTGCTATCTAAGCTTGGATCAGGGCGCAAGCGAATTCCGCCAGGAGTTTTCCTAGAGCATCTACGCGCACCATCCGTGAAAGGCGTCGACATCGACAACCCGGATAGAGCTGACTCTTTCGTCAACATGGTGACAAAGATCCCTCCGGCTTGGACAAAACCGTTCATGGAATATCTCGAACACGGAACTTTGCCCGACGACAAAGTCGAGAGACGGCAAATAGTATGACGAGCAAAGGGTTATACCATAATCAATGGACAACTCTATAAAAGGAGTACTACTGGTGTATACCTAAAGTGCGTTTCCCAGCTAGAAGGTATGGAAATCCTGCGCGAAATCCATCTCGGAGATTGCGGGCATCACGCCGCTCCCCGATCATTGGTCGCGAAAGCATTCCGGCAAGGACTCTACTGGCTGACCGCGAAGGCGGACGCCGACAAGCTGGTTGAGACGTGCACAGGATGCCAGTATTATGCCCGAAAACCACATGTTCCTGCTAAAGAATTGCGAACAATACCAATAACTTGGCCGTTTGCAGTCTGGGGGCTAGACATGGTGGGACCGTTACAGACGGCACCATGTGGATTTACGCATCTGCTTGTAGCAGTTGACAAATTCACCAAATGGATAGAAGCTAAACCCATTAGAAAGCTTGATGGGGCAACTGCCCTCAGGTTTGTTCGGGATCTAGTGGTGAGATTTGGTCTCCCACATAGCATCATCACCGACAACAGAAGCAACTTGTCACTCGGAGAAGTGGAGGCTTATTGCTGGGACAAAGGCATCCGACTTGACCTTGCATCTGTGGCACACCCACAATCCAATGGTCAGGTTGAGCGAGCTAATGGATTAATTCTGCAGGGAATCAAGGCACGTCTTGAGGCACCGCTACATAGAGCAGCTGGAGCCTGGGCGGAAGAATTGCCATCTATGCTATGGAGTTTACGAACTACACCCAACAGATCCACCGGCTACACCCCTTACTTCATGGTATATGGAGCAGAAGCCATCTTGCCTTCCGACATCCTCCACGATGCACCAAGAGTTGTCGCCTACGACGAGAATGATGCTGAAGAATCCAGACACGTAGATGTGGACCTTCTCGAGGAGGAGCGTGTTTTGGCATTCCAAAGATCCGCCATCTACCAGCAGAAGCTACGCAGCTACCATGGTCGCTGCGTTCGGCATCGCTCGTTTAAAGAAGGGGATTTGGTGCTCCGACTTAAGCAGAAGAAGTCACACACATTATCCCCGCCATGGGAAGGACCGTTCATCATAAGCAAGGCGTTGCTCAATGGGTCTTACTACCTTGTTGACAATCGTGAACTAAAGGATAGACCCAACGAGGGTCATAAGCGTAAGCGACGTGACCCAGAGGATGACTACCCGGAGCTTGATCGGCCATGGAACATAGCACATCTATGTCATTTTTACACTTAGCATTTTTTATCTAATTGTGTACCTCTTATATGATCAATGAAATAAAGCTCTTTGGTTCACTCATATTTCTGAGTCTTCTGCATCCTTTACTGTTCATTTTTGGATCATATAAAAACCTTTATTCACAAGTATTGCGTTTGCACTTGTGAAAATTCCGCCTACGGGCGTTAGCTTAAGTTTTCTGGTCTACACGTTCTTTGTCGTTTTTATGTGGATTCTGGAGTAGTGACTTTTGGCACTTGTTGTCGGCGATTTTGTGCTTGGGTTATTGATGGTGCCATTGGGCATCATCGCCTAAGCGCATGGTTCCGACAACGAGTCTTCCGACTCACGAAAAGTCAAGCATAAGAACCAGAGTAATGGATAAGCCATCACTTGCTTAAAAAATATATACATGCTGGAAAATAGTTCTTAAGTAGCAGGGCATAACAACCATTGTTTTCCTCCTTAAGTTACATCCCCAAGTTTTTTCCGCGCACACACCAAAGGTGAAACAAAGATTACAAAGTGTTTTTCATTCTTTGGGCGCAGGAGACTTGGAGGCAGCATCGTCACCAGCCGGAGCATCACCCTCAACATCAGCGCTGTGATGAGACTTGGAGGAATCTTGGTTGACACTGTCGATGGTGTTCATGGGCACAAAAACGTCGACGTCCACCAACTCGGCAACTCTGGTGTCATAACCCGCGAGTGATGACAAGATGGCTTTGTGATCAATCTCCTTGCCGTCATCATCCACATCGGGGATGCTAGAGGTCATCGTGTCGATGTCGGCATCTTCGTAGTGTGCCTTCACCATTGACAGCGCCATCCTTGCGCCAGCCCGTGCACATGAAGCTTTCCAGCTCGTGACACGCTCGGGGGCTCGGCGCAGAATCTCCGAGTACTTCGTCACGAAGTCCGAGGCCTTGATGTATATCTTGAGGGGCTTGGAAATCTCCTTGGCTTGAGTGATGGCGGTGTTGATGAAGTTGCCGGCAAGAACCCTGCATTCCTTGTCCGAAGGAGGCGAGCGGGTTAAACCCATAGGAGCTGAAAATTCCGACAAGAAGCGCATGAGTTCAATAGACTCTAAGTGTCTATAATACAGAAATACAAGGCGGAGGACACTTACTGAAGATGCTAGCCTTGCCTTCCATAGGGTGTCCGCCAGGGATTCCTTCTCTTGTTGGAGGAGCTTAAACTCCTCGCTATGGCGATGGTTTTGCTCATCAGCAGCTTGCTTCTGATCCTTTAAGATCGCAAGCTCCTCCTTCAAGCGATTGATTTTCGCAGTGGCGGAATCCTGCAGGGCTTTCATGGAATCCTCATGCATCTTCAGCATCTCTTCCCTCTCCTTCTTAAGGATTTTGTTCTTGCTGTCCAGCTGCTGAATGTGCTTGGACTGCTCGACAATATCCTTGGCCTTGGCGACATGTTCTGCAAGTCGGAGAAAACAAAGTACACAGTGAGTACTCGGAGATTATGGGCACAAAAATAAGACGGAAATGCGCAAAAAGAAAACATACTATTGTTTTTGATGATCTGTTCCTTCAAGATGGCAGTTTTACCCTTTTCGGCTTCAAGATCTGCGTGCATCTTCTGGTACTTGTTGTTGGCCATGCCCCTCCGAGCATTCTCGTTCTGTGGCAACAAGTATAAAGTTAAACCGTTGTTTGGTCTGCTTGGAGCATCTATTCGGAAACTTTCCACCTAGACGTTCGGGGGCTAAAACTTAGCAATATGCTTAGCTTTTCTTTAAGCATCTAGTCGGAGCTAATTCAGTTCTCGATTAGAGGCTTGGGGGCTACAGTATTGAAAATTATGAACACTGCGTATGCTACTCTTGAAGCATCTAGTCGGAATAGTGTGTTCCATCTAAATGCTTGGGGGCTACAGTGAGAGTTTTTTCTAACTTAGTCACTCTTAGAGAATATAGATGCAAAACCTATGGTTTTCCGTCTACATCCTCGGGGGATACAGTGGGATACTCATATGAAATGCAAAAGGCAAAGTAAAAACTTACAAGTGCAATAATCTTGAGGTTTGTAGCACTCTCGGCTAGCAGCTTGCCGAAGGAAATGCTATTTCCTCGCAAGATATCCGCTTGTCGGAGTAGCTCCTCAAGACCGCACGTCGGAGATGACGGTACTCCCCCAGGAACCAGAGTTGTGTTACTCGGCGTAAGCGCCGGGTAAACTATCTTCGGAAACTCAAAAGGTTTCTGGGGAGTAGGGGCACCGTCTTCGGCAGAGGTACCATCTCCCACCACCGCCTTGCCGCTATCGATGGCATCCTTAGCCGGAGCTTCAGCCATTTATAGAGCAGCGCTCTCCTGCGTCGCCTGCTCGCCGACAACAGCGAGTTCGGTAGAGGCGCCAGAATCCACTTCCATGGCGGAAGGGCCTGGTGCCTCCTGGTCTTGAGAGCTTGTTGGAGCAGAGGAGGGCTTGACGACAAGAGTAGCAGGAGCGATGGCGGGGGAGGAGTCACGATGCAGCATGTCCTTGATATTTCTAGAAGCCCCCAAAGTTTTGGAGGACTTCTTGAGGCTGGTCGTGGCTTTCTTCCTGAAACGTGCAAAGTGCATAAGTACAGGAACAAGACAGATAAATAGACAATGTCGGAAAATGAGAGGCTTACACTAGGGGGGCGCTTTGGCAAAAATCCTGGTGGCTTTTCTCTTTTCTGCCTCTAAGGCGGCGGTAGTCTTCTTGGAGGCTCCACCCTCCGTCTTCTTCTTCTTGCCTCTATCGGCAGCGTCAGAGGTGGAGCTCTTTCGCTTTCGCGCCAACGGGACATCGTCGTCGGACACGACCGTGACTTCCTTCATCTTTGGATCGTAGATTTGGGCAGCCAGGTTGCCCTCATCTAGATCGCTAAGATGTTAAGTGAGAAATCACCGTGTTAGATAAGATGGTATTGGCAAGACGGGAAAACTGGAGCAATGTCGTACATGGAAAATAAATACCTACCTTTGGGCACTTGCCGTCTACGAACATGTCGTAGGTGATGGTGAATCCACGCTTCTTATCCTTCACCTTGACGATGTCCTTAAGGCGGAGCTTGACGGAGTCGCTCGAGAAGTTATCCACGGAGATCCGGAGGGTATCCCTTCGATCACTGGTATACTCGTGCATGAACTTCGCGCGGTGCTGCAGAGGTTGGATTCGCCCGATGAACCAGCACATGGCTAGGTCCAAGCCGGTCAAACCCGTATCTACGAACCATTTGATCCGCCTTATTGCGCGAGAAGCGTCAAGGTCGGAGGGAAGAGAGGCATGGGATCTCCATGTAGAAACTTCAGCGGTGGCTCCATCCACGAAGTCCGGGTACGTCACTTCTCGGCCCGCCAAAGGAATGTCGGGGCCGTAGAAGTACGTCCGCTGCCAGTTCTTGCAGGACTCGTGGCCGACGATGTCGAGGAACCGCCGGCCAGGTCAAATCTTGAAGCTTATGGTGCCGTAGTTCCTAAGCTCCTCCCTACTATGTCCGGCTTCACGTTTGACGGTGAAGAAGTACACGAACAAGTCTAACCTAGGCCTTATCCCTAGGTAACCCTCACAAAGTGCCGCGAAGTTGCTAAGCACTAAGATGCTATTGGGGGAGAGGTTGTGGGGTTGGACCTTGTAGTGGTTCAAGACAGAGAGAAAGAAGTGGGAGATGAGCAAGGAAACGCTGCATACCAGCTGAGCCTTGAGGTACACCTTTTATCCGACTTGGGGAGAAGGTGTCACCTCGCCGGCTAGCGCCGCCCGCCAGGCGAGCCCCTCCGTCGCAGGGAGGTAGCCTTCGGCGACCATCTCCTGGATGTCGCGGTCGGTGATGTCCGAGCCGTGCCAGTCACCCTTATGCGAGTCTGGCTCTTCTTCTAGTGGTTCCAGCGCCGCTAGATTGTCGTCGCCGCCGGTGGTCTCGATCACCGCCGATGCAGGGATGACCAGGCGCTCTGGAGGCACGATGAAGGAGCTCGCCGGCTTCGCTCGACGCCGCCATCGATGGGGAGGAGTTGCTGCTGGCCATGGAGTGATGGAAGGATGCGACTGACGCAGATGGGGGCTAGGGTTTTCGAGATTTCTCGCGGAGAGCTCGAGGAGGCGTGCGGCTGGAGGAAGAAGACGATGACGCGAGAGGAATGAGGTAAAAAGTGGAAAGTGTCCCACGGTTACTATTTATCATACTCTGCGTCAAGATTCGTGCAACTAATCGGATGGTTGCCGCGTAGACGACGTGTTCGTGAACGTGCGTGGTAATTTCGCCACGTCTCCAACCGCCGCCGCCAATGGTCCATATCGCTCGCAGGGGAAAATCGGGTATGATTGCATTCTCTGCATGTGTGAGTTACGAGGCGTCGCTGACCTAAGCCTACGTCGTCATAATCGACATGGGTAGATGAGCCGTCGCATCGAAGATTCCGACATGGACGGATTCAACCCGACTACGGAAGAGTACGATGGAAGATTCAGCATTTCTCCGGCTTACAATTCAAAGACGGAGAAAACCTTGCAGGGTTCTTTGGGAGGAATACAAGATATTGCTTGACGATTTGCCGACATCCATCTAGACGGAGCATTCCACGTGAAGAGGTAAGACGGCGCAAGATCTCGGAGTTCTCCGGGG
This sequence comes from Avena sativa, assembly GCA_916181665.1. Taxonomy (NCBI): domain Eukaryota; kingdom Viridiplantae; phylum Streptophyta; class Magnoliopsida; order Poales; family Poaceae; genus Avena; species Avena sativa. The sequence goes on from OV702297.1 coordinate 415,637,973, forward strand.
CTACTATTGGGGATATGCTATATGGGTATCCTAATAGCATGTCTCTTATCCGACTAACCCGGGTGGCCCATAGTCGGTAGCATGGCCTATGGCCTGCTGGGCGGCCCAGTTAGGTGGATCCAGAAGGGAGGCCCATGCCAGATAAAGGAAGGCTACGGTGGAGTCACCAGTATATCCGGAGCCTTGGAGTGCAAGATACACAAGACTAGTGATAGACGGTGTAGGACTCTGTAACCTGTCCGGCTAGGACTTTTCCCTGTAATACTAGGACCTGGCGACTATATAAGTCGGGCCTATGGGAACCTTTAGGACACAACAGAAGATAACTTCATACAACCTTGCACAGCGAACCTATCTCTGTAACTCGGCGTATTGCCCTTATAGTGATTTATAGCAGGAGTAGGATTCCGCCACCGTTGTGGGATCTGAACCTGGGTTAGCTGTGTTATCTCGTACCTGTCAACCGTCCGCCTTACCCCACGTCTCTAAGCACGCTCTATGAGGACCCCTCCATGGCGTACTCGTCGGCAATACCACGACAGTTGTGCAGGTCTCCGCATTGCTTGCAACACCTGTGTGACGTTTCCTTCCTCCTACTGGTTCGATACCTCTTTTTCTTACTGAGGGAAAACTTGCTGCTGTGCTCATCACACCTTCCTAACCCCAACGAAGCGTCCCATGACAAGTGTTGGACGTCATCAGTTTCCACTATGATTAGGCATGGCTTAGGATAGCGGCCCAGGCGCTTCTCTAACACATATACATAACTCCATGGACTTACAAGCTCCCCTTTTATTTCACAGCGACGACATCCGTAAACAAAAGAGCATGATACCAACCGGGTATATATTTACAGGTGTTGAAAGCGTTCCCCATGACAGGACGGTTCTGCTAACTCCCAGCCTATAATTTGCAAGCATATAACTTTCATGGACAGTCACAATGGTTCAGGTTTATTAAGTGCAAGAAATAAAGTGTGTCATCAAGTTCGTGAGAGCTTTACTAACTAACTTTCTCATAATAAGCAAACATTTTATTTGGAAGAAAACAAGGCATAATGAATATGCACGTAATAGCAAATGATGCTAGTAGGTAGATATGGTGGACACTTCTGAAAAGTTTGGTTTTGGGGAGTTGGAAGCACGAGTAGAGCTCATACTCAGTGCAAGTGAAGGCTAGCAATAGAGAGGGAGCGACAAACGAGAGAGCAATAACTGTCATAATCATGTTTGCAACAAAACAGGACTAATTATGGCATGAAAGTGATACAAGAACTCTGAGGCAAAATAAATCATCGAGGCTTACTGACTATTGTTCAGTCATATGCATGCATGAGAATGTGCCAAGTCGATTCACATGAAACATTCAGAGGAGGATACCACAATATCATACCAAGTTATGAATAGAACAGTGCAATCAAACATTCATGTAGCATGTTACAAACTATTAGCAAGCTGGAGCTAATCATAAGAAAGCAAGAACTACTAAGCATGCATAAATAACATACACCTTACATGAACAGACTAAGCATGCCCACAATGATGAGTATATGTACAAAAATGAAAACAAATATAGTTCATTATCAGCCTCTTACCACACCTCAAGTTGTCTTAATCTTCATTATTACCCTTCACTTGTGTGGCTTGAATAATAACATGAAACTAAACTCCACTGAGGACTGCTGAACCCTGCCACGAACTTCACAAAACCAAAGAAGGACAACAAATATTTTTGTTGTTTTTGATTTTTAAAGCAAGCACTAAAAGCAAAAACAAACAAAGCAAAATCTTTTTGGATTTTTCTTAAGGCAAACCAAAGCTAAAAAGCAAGAGAAACAATAAAAATATTTTTGGTCTTTTTGTGTTTTGGGAAAGCAGAAACAAAAACCAAAAAGAAAGCATAACATGGATATACAAAGAACTGCCGAAACATGATATATATAGATGAGTGTGATGTCAGTGCACCTCCCCCCAAGCTTAGGCTTTTGGCCTAAGTGGGGCTCAATTCCAGCCTGGCCAAAAAGGTGCACCTTCGTACTGCGACGAAGAGGCCCCTTCGTCCTGGTACGTTCTCGAGGAAGCCCCTTTGAAGTACACAGAGTGGTCATAAGAGGGCGCGTCCCCTAGTAGTGTTTGTGGAAACCACAAATGTGTAGCTTCTCGCCCATCTCCTCCTTGGAGCGTGACCAAGGTCCCCTGCAAATACTGAACAAAGTGGTTTGTGGCAAAGGAATTTCCCTCTCTTCCCCATCAGTAAACATCATCCTGTAAACCAAACTCTCAATGGTAGAGCTAGCAGTGAAAATTGATGCGCTTTCATGGCAGCAAGATCAAGCCTCTAAGGAGCCAAAATTGTATCATTTGGATCAACAGAAAGTTCTAAGGCAGTAACTACACGTGCAGCAATAATACCCCCATAAATGGGCCCTCTAGCATCTAAGCGATGAGCAATGAGAGAACCAAGATTATACCTGGTTTCATTGTTGAGTGTTCTCCCTACCAAGAATACTAGTAGCAAGATAATAAGCAAAATATTTGATAGCTAGGAGTTGAATATTTCTTATCTTCCCGCGTTGGGCTCTATGGTCATCACTATTAGTTACCCCGCGGTAGAGCTCCAACAAATCAGCGGGTACGTGCTCGAGGAAGCCCCGCGGTAGAGCTCCAACATCATCATTAGTTACTATGACGAAGAGGAACCTTTGACCTAGTACGTGCTCGAGGAAGCCCCTGTGTAGTGCACAGAGTGGTCATAAGAGGGCGCGTCCCCCTGGTAGTGTCCGTGGAAACCACGAATGTGCATCTGATCGTCCATCTCCTCCTTGGAGCGTGACCAAGGCCCCCTGCAAATACTGAACAAAGTAGCATGTGGCAAAGGAATTTCCCTCTCGTCCCCATCAGTAAACATCATCATGTAAACTAAACTCTCAAGGCTAGAGCTAGCAGTAACAAAGTGATGCGCTTTCATGGCAACAATATCAAGCCTCTATGGAGCCAATATTGTATCATTCATATCAATAGAAAGTTCTAAGGCAGCAACTCCACGTGTAGCAATAATACCCCCATAAATGGGTCCTCTAGCAGCTAGGCGACGAGCAATGAGAGAACCAAGATTATACCTGGTTTCATTGTTGAGTGCAGCATCTAGAAAGTCCAAATGATAGTTGGAAATATTGCTAGTGTTCTCCCTACCAATAATACTAGTGGCAAGATAATAAGCAAAATATATGATAGCTGAGAGTTGAATATTTCTTATCTTCCCGCGCTGGGCTGTGCGGTCATCATCATTTGTTACCCTGCGGTAGAGCTCCAACAAATCAGCAGGTCGATCTTGAATCTTCTTCACCGTCCCAGCCATGCCCATACCCAAAATTTCACAAAATTTCTTCAATGTCATGGTGATAGGCCTATCATAGATTTTGAATGACACATCCGTCCTAAAAGGGTTGTTAATAAAAGAGAAACTCTCCACAAAAGTTTTAGTGAGCATAGCATATTACTCACTCTCATCCTGCATATAATTAGTTAGACTAACCCTCCTAACAAGAGTTAGGAAATCATTGAGAATCCCTGCAGCCTGCAAAAAGGTAAAACAAGTGAAGGTAGAAGGGTGCGCATCCCCCTCATCTTCCTGTTTGCCAAAGCGCGACGTAATAAGATCCTCATTGTATGATGGCCTAGCTCGGGAGGATGATCTCAAAGGCCTTGTCCTCCTAGGTGCATCACTCTCAAACACTTCTCCAAAGGTGTGGTTGTCCATGAACCCTTTTTTCTGAAATTTTTAGGCAAACATCAAACCAAGCAATTTCCAAGTTGATAAATGATGAGGAATTACTATAGGAACTTGCTAGAGGGATAAACATACATCAAAATGAAATCTCTAAGCATAGAACAAGCATGCAAGCTCACACAACCTGTCACCTATAGTAGCAAAATACTCAAGCTATAATCTACCAATCAAAAATCTAATTGGAAAAGCGGGGGGGGCACATACCAGAGAGCAATCCCTCCAAAAATCAGCAGCAAAGATGGGTTGAGCAAGGATATCGAAAATCGGGAGCAAGAACAGCAGGAACTCGAGCTTGAGAAAGTTTTCTGGTGTTTTTTGGGAGAGAGAAAGAAGTGGCTGGAAGGAGACACTTTAGAGGGCCACATGTGGGTCCCACCCAATCCAGGCGCTCCCTGGGGCTAGCCGCGCCACCAGGGGTGTGCTGGCCTGGTGGGTCCCCCTGGGCCACTCCAAGTGTCCCTCTGCCCCTTTTTTGGAGGAAAAATTTAATATGATTTTTTTGCAATTTTTCGGAAACTTTATTTTTGGTCAATTTTCAGGTTATGAAAATTGATTTTCTCGCAGAAAAGGATTTTTTTAGAAGAAGCAAAAAGCAAACCAAAACCAAAACTACAGAAGTTCTAAGACACTCTAACAAGCAAACAATAACAAAACTAAAACTAACAAGAGGAAGAGCAAAGACTGGAAAGGAGAAAAATAAAAGTGAGCAAGTATTACCATTGTGAAAACATTGTTTTGTTCATTAAAATCCCTTTGTTAACAAGGTTGATAAAGTCTTGTTACCAAAACAGTTTAAAATGAAACAAAACTTTGCATTTCACTAAATGATTATGTTACCTCAAACTTGATAGCAATAGTCCCAATCATAATAGTTTCATAACTTTCTTGTGGAATGGGACAATATATTTCTCCAACTTTGTTGCTCTCAATATTTTCAATGGAATTCATGCAATAGCTCTTATCAATTTTCTAGGGAAATAGATAGTATGCTCTTTGTCATTAATATTAAAAGTTACTTTTCCTTGATTACAATTGATGATAGCACCTGTAGTATTAAGAAAAGTTCTCCCAAGAATAATAGACATATTATTATCTTCAGGCATCTCAAGCACAACAAAATCAGTTAAAACCAAGTAATTATGAGCCACTTAAACAGGAACATCCTCACATATACCAACATGAATAGTAGTAGACTTATCAGCCATTTGCAAAGATATATCAGTTGGTATCAACTTTTCTAGCTAGAGTCTCTTATAGAGAGAAAAGGGCATAACACTAACTCTAGCTCCCAAATCACATAAAGCAGTTCTAACATAATTATTTTTAATAGAGCAAGGAATAGTTGGAATACCTGGATCACCAAGTTTCTTTGGAACCTTACCATTGAAGGAATAATTAGCAAGCAAAGTAGAAATTTCCTCATTAGGAATCTTCCTTTTATTAGAGACAATATCCTTCATATACTTTGAATAAGGAGGCAACTTAATAGCATCAGTCAAAGGAATTTGCAAAAATAAGGGTTTCATCCACTCACAAAACTTGTTATAATGTTCTTCCTCCTTTGACTTGTGTTTTTATTGGGAAAAGGCATATGTTTCTGCACCCAAGGTTCTCTTTCACTACCATGTTTATTAGCAATAAAATCTTCCTTAGTGTACCTAGTGTTCTTAGTGTGCTTCTCAGGTTCTTTCTCAATTTCTTCTTTATCAGGAGCATCATTTTTATCATTACCACTTTCAGTTTCAGCATTAGAGACAAATATACTATTAGGATCTACAATAGGTTCAGGAGGTTCCTCAACTATTTTATGTTTATTTTTCTTTCTCTTATGAGGACTACCACTATTTTCAGCTTGTTGAGAATCCTGCTCAATTCTTTTAGGATGTCCTTCAGGATATAAAGGATCTTGAGTAGATGTACCATTCCTAGTTCTAATTCCATAAGCATGTTTATCTCCTGAGGCATTAACTAGCATATCTTTTTGCACCTTAGCAAGTTGATCAATTTGGGTTTGAACCATTTGGAAGTGTTTACAAAGCATTTTAACATCATTAGCAGTTCTTTCCACAATATCTTTCAACTCGTTAATAGCTGTAGAGTTTTCCAATAAATGATTCTAAACTTGTTTATTAAAATTACCTTGTTTAACAATAAAATGACAAGTTCCTCTAAGCATTGGTCAGGAGGTTTACCATAGGGAATATCACCTTCATCAAAGTGTTGGAGTGAGTGTACCTCAATAGTAGATGAGTGGGGAATTGGCTTACATAGTTCTTCTATAGGAGGTAGATTCTTCACATCTTCAGATCTAATACCTTTCTCCTTAAGACATTTATTAGATCCTTTAATCACTCCATCATTTAATGCAATCATTCTCCTCTTATTTGGTGTTGGTGCTGGAGTTGGTTCAGGCACAATTTGTTCAGGTGTAGTAGGCTCAGGTGTAATTAACTCAATTGAAGTCTAATCATCATAGTTCTTGCTTATTTTAGCCATTAATTCTTCAGCTTCTGCAAGAGTTCTTTTCCTGAAAACACCATCAGCAAAACTATCTAGGTATGTCCTAGAATCATCAGTTAGTCCATTATAATAAATATCAAGAAGCTCATTTTTAGGCAATGGACATCCAAGATGTGCATGAATCAAGGCACAAAATCAGTTATTTTGGGGACTTATACCCAAATATCGAGGGAATAACAGATATGGGGTTTCTCCTCCTATGGATTCCCCAAATCCATCTTTAGAGGAGAAGATAAACTCTTACCTAGATTCTCAAGCTTCTAAAGTGCTTTATTGTGTTGTGATCCATGTAGTTATTTCTTCAATCATGCCTTATCAAAGTTCTCATGAGATTTAGACAAAGCTTCAAGAAAAATATGATGTGTCCAAATTATTGAAGATGATAGTGTTCCTTCCACCTCAGGCCATGATGAGTTCATATTCCTCCACTCCACCTACATGTGATTTGTCACAAGGTAATGATATGGTGAGTATTGGTGGAAATTGAATGTTGGTATTGAGCTTACTGATGACCCACAAGTATAGGAGATCACAACAGTCTTCGAGGGTAGTATAACCCAATTTATTGATTCGACATAAGGGGAGCCAAAGAATACTTATAAGCCTTAACAACTGAGTTGTCAATTCAGCTGCACCTGGAAATAGTCTTGCTCACAGAGGTTTATCAGTAGCAACAGTTTTGTAGTAGCAATAGCAATGTAATAGCAGCAGTAGAAAAAAAGCAATAGTAACAGTAGTAACAAGCAGTAGGATATCAGTGCGGTAGGCATAGGTATGGATGGATGGGCGTTGCATGGACGAGACTATTCATGTAACTTCAAGATCTAGGGCAATTGCAGATAAATAAGATAAAGCATCCAAGTACTAAACAATCATATGCATGTGTTCCATATATAGTCATACGTGCTCGCAATGAGAACTTGCACAACATCTTTTGTCCAGCTAGCCCGTTGCAGCGGGGCCTCAAGGGAATCTACTGGTAATTAAGGTACTCCTTTTAATAGAGCACCAGAGCAAAGCATTAACACTCTGTGAACACATGTGATCCTCACATCACAGCCATCCCCTCCGGCTATCCAAATTTCTGTCACTTCGGGGCCTTTGGATCCAGACAATGATATGTGTACACAACTTGCAGATAAGATCACAAACAATAATATCATCATGAATCAATAATAAATTCAGATTTGAGATCATGACACTCGGGCCCTAGTGACAAGCATTAAGCACAACAAGTTGCAACAAAGTCAAATAACACTAAAAGAGATACTAGGCACCATGCCCTAACAATCTTATTCGATTACATGATAGAACTCATCCAATCCCTAGCATCCCCATAGCCTATAGCGGGGGATTACTAATGAATGGGGAAACATGGATGGTTGATGGAGAGGCGTTGGTGATGATGATGGCGATGATCCTCTCCAAATTCCCCGTCCGGCAGGGTGCCAGAATGGAGTTTCTGGTTCCGAATCGCGGTTTCTGGTGGTGGCGGCGCAACATAACTCTTTCTAGAAAAAGGTTGACCCCCTCCCCCGAGTTTTTAGTTCAAGAGGCAACTTATAGGCGAAGAGGGAGGCCGAGGGGGTGCCCGAGGCAGCCACACCCCTCCCAGGCGCGGCCAGGCCTGGCCTGCTGATGGTGCTGATGTGGAGCACTTCGTTGGAAACCCCAAGAGCAAGGTGTGAACCAGCAAGCATCAAGTCTTCCCTCAGTAGAGACCGAGGTTATCGAACCAGAAGGAGGAATGAAACATCACACATGTGTTGCAAGCAACGTGGAGACCTTCACAACACAAACTCAAGACTTTGCCCCAACGAATCGGTGAGGTTGTCAAGCTCACCGGTTTGCTGTAACAAAGGATTAAACGTATGGTGTGGAAGGTAATGGTTTGCAGCAAGTAAACAGTAACAGTGGAAGATGTATCAATTGTAAAGATTGGACCGGGGTCCATAGTTTACTAGAGGTGCTCTCCTTAGATAAACACCATGGCATGGAGGGTAAACAAATTATAGCGAGGCAATTGACAGGAACTGAGCAAGGCATAACAATGCAATTACTAGTCAGAAAGATCCTATGAGGTTGATTGGGAAATACAACAATATACATAGACCGCCATCCAACTACATCTATGACTAGAAGTCCACCTTTAGGTTATCATCCGAACCCCCTCCAGTTTTAAGTTGCAAGCAACAGACAACTGCTTTAAGCAAAGTGTGTAAGGTAAACAGTCCACATGTTCCATAAACAAGAGACCGTTGTTTTTTCCCTAGTAGCAACATCACATCTACAACCAAAGAGATTTTTGTCACTTCCCTTGAAAACTAGAGGCATGAACCCACTATCGAGCATAAATACCCCCTCTTGGAGTCACTAGCAACTAATTGGCCAAGATAGCTACTAACAACGGAGAGCATGCAAGATCACAAACAACACAGACATGATAGAGTCATAAAGACAAAACCATTAATCAAACCAACATAATAATCTCAATATCCATCGGATCCCCGCAAACACAACATGCATGATTACAAATAGATTAGATCTTGATCATGAACGGAGCTCACAAGATCTATACATGAAAGCACAAAGGAGGAGATACAACCATCTAGCTACTACATGGACCCATAGTCCAAGGTGGAACTACTCACGCATCATACCGGAGAGAAGGCCTCCGGGATGATCTCCCCTCCGGCAGGGTGCCGGGAAGAACTTCAGATCCCCCCGATCTAGGGACGATGGTGGTGGCGTCTACAGACGGTTTGGTGGATTTCTGATCGGGTACTTAGGGTTTCTGCATCGGGGGCTTCTTATAGGTGAAGGGGAAGACTGAGACGGCGACCATGGCGACCAAATCCTAGCCAGGCGCGAGGTGGGGCCCACCCGCGCCTGGGGTGGGTCTGGTCCCTCTGGCCGGCCTCCCGGGCTCTCCTCTGGACTTCTTGTTCTCCACGAAAAGTAATTGACTTTGTCCTTTGTCCCGTACAATTTCGAGAATATTTCTTTACTAACTTTTCTGAAACCAAAAAACAGCAGAAAACAGGCATCTGGCACTGTTGCAACTTGTTAGTAGGTTACTACCAGAAAACATGTAAAAAGCACCTCAAAGTGTGGATAAGTAAAGCAAAATAGATACTAAACAATCATGGAGCATCAAAAATTATAGTACGTTTCCAACGTATCACCCGCGCGGCCAGGGGGTGTGGGCCCTCGTGGCCCTCCTCCGTCTCGCCTTTTGGCTCCGTGAGTCTTCTGGTGAAATAGGATTTTTGACATATTTTCCAGGATTTTTCCCGATAGTTTATTTTCTGCACAAAAACTAGACACCAAGGCAATTCTGTTTAAAACAGCATGAGTCCGTGTTAGTTGTATCCAAATCACACAAGTTTAGAGGAGAAACAATAGCAAAAGTGTTCGGAAAAGTAGATACATTTTGGACGTATCACTTACTATTGATGATCCTTCATTTCTATTTTATTGCAATTTTTTATATTTGGACTTAAACACTTCTAGCACCATAACTGTTGTACATGCTTGTGTTGATAGTCCCTTGTAGAAATTTTGTGAATAAATCTCATGATGATATTCTTGCTATGTCTTGTTGCATGATAAAAAAATGATTCCATTTACTCTAGTATGTGTGTAGCTAGCAATGTATAGGAAACTGACGACTCTATGGGGAAAGACATGGCCTTGAATGGAGCTCCAAGTAGTTCTTTATCTTCATCTCCTTTCGGTTCACACATGTGCCTTATAGATAGGGCCTCAAAGGTAACTCTTTATTTGAAACCCAATATATCTCGTGCGAATGTGGATGATGATAAATAAGAATATGATGATGATGATATTGATTCCTTAAATAAGAAGACTGTGATGGTTTTCAAGGTTGTTCGTAAGATTAAAATTGCTTACTCTATATTCATTCAAATCTTGACTATTCCTATTAAGAGCAAGAAAATCATTGAGACCATGGAAGGGCATGTGAGTGAGTATGTAGATGAAATTGCATGTATAAATGAAGCTCTTGAAGAGGAACAAACCACCAAGGAAGCTCTTGAAGAGACTTTTTCTCTAGAATTATCTAGAGTAAAGAAAACCCATGATAGAGCTATTGAGGTGACAAATGATTTTAGAATTAAAAATGACGAACTTGTAGTTTCTCATGCCAAACTCTGCCGGATTTTGGAAAACCAAGCGGTTTATATCAAGTGGTAGTTATTGGCAGAAGCACACTAAGCGGTTCAAATCAAGGTCCTCATAACCATACATGGAAATGACCTTGTTTCGCCTTAGAAACCTGTCCATGTCTGGAACTGACTTAAATGACTTACTCACATCATCGCTTACATCGTCTTGAACCAAACCTTAACACCACTACGGCCTACTAGTGTCATGGTGGGTCCACAGGCAGTGTTCCATCTAGGCAAGGTGGCACAAGGATGGCCAAGACGCCTCTCGTGTTGGTACTCTACATTGCAAAGCTCTCTCTCTCTCTCTCTCTCTCTCTCTCTCTCTCTCTCTCGACAGACCTCATTGGGTCGCTTAGGCATTTACACCCATACAAGATATGTATTTCTCGTTGTTACTAACATCTTTTCAAGACATCGTCGCAATCCCACTACCCAAGGACATTTGAGACATATAAGTCATCAAGCGTACTTTGAGGTCAAGGACACCCGAAGATCTGACTCTTTAGGTCGATACTATACACCATAGACCTGCCTCTAAGGTTTCTGACATTCATTGGACCTGTTACATCAAGTTTTCGAAGTCATCAAGCTCATGAGTCGAAGGTTGAACTAGAGTTGGGATAACTCTGGCGAAGAAAGGTCATCTTATTAAGGTATCAATCAGGGGCTCGTTGGTGATAGGTGGATTAAGGCATGTATTCTGCATAGGTCTTATCCCATGTTCCTTCCCATGAAGACCTCGATGCCCATAACTTGGATACCCATATCCTGAAGCTATCAACGGACTTGGCAAGTCGAGCTGCAAGACGGCTCTCCGGAGGATCCTGGAGACCATACGTGCATCCAAGGGAGATGAAAGATCAACTTAACATGCAGGAAAAGATGAAGACCTATTGTGACTAAGGGATACCCTTACACTACTAACGGCTATATATACTAGAATACATTCACCTAAAGAGGACACACCATAATCGTCCAAGACATAGCCATTAGCCTTAGTCACTAGCCCTAGATTCGTCTACTCTTGCTAGATACTCTCATAAACCCGTCGAGATTCATCGTGTAAACACCTTGTACGATCTCTTGATCATCTTATGAATAAAGTCTGAGGGAATCCTCCCTGTTTTTCCATTACCTTTATCTTTGAGATCCAAACTTGCTGACCCAAGACGATTGTCGAACAAATAAAATCTCTTTCAATATTTTGAAGTGAGACTATTGTGGGATTGTGTAAACTATCATTCATTTGTTGGCGTGCTAGGCAGGGGTGCCCCCGTAATGTAGATTTGATTGTCTACAAGGACGGCTTCCTATGGTGACAACGAAACAAGTAGAGTTTCGCCTAGCCCAAACCACAACACGCGGGGTTACTGAAAGAACATGTGGGCCCCCATTGTGTGGTTTTGGTAATTAATGACAATCTTTATGGACTAATATGTGTATTAAGTTGTACTTGTAGGAATTGTCCATTGGCATTGCTTGGAGCATGTGTTGACTTCAAGATAGATGAAATGAGAAGAAGATGTGTTGTGCAAGCTCAAAATGCACCATCTATAGAAGATCTCATGTTTGATGCTTGCCATCCTCGGTGATCATGGATCGATGATGAGGAATCAAGAAAGGTGTCCATCTTGAGAAGGACAAGATCGTCTACATCGAGCTCAAATAGATTTCTCAAGGCAAAGGTATAATATTGATAGGTTTTCCCTTTTGCGGGTCTCATGTTTGTTGGAAGACCGGGTTTAGGATAGATAACCGTACTATCAAGAGGGGCTCTCGAATGAGTAACTCGGTCACATCGTTCGGAGAAAGATCAAACCTTTGCATACTTGCATCATCATATTTGGTTGTTATTTGGTCTTATCCATGTGAGGATATAAAGCTTGTGGTAATATCCATAACAAGCTCTAGTTCATCAAAAACGGGTTTCCCTTTTATATCTTATTGCGTTTTGATCTTGGAGGTTTTACCGGTTTGTATTTTAGAGATAGGTAAAACCTTCCATTATTTGGTTCTTACTCATGTGAGGATTTAGAGCTTGTGTTAATCTCCATGACGGTTCATCGAAAACGGATTTCATATGCATTTTCTATTACGTTTTTTATGTTGGAGGTTTTATCGATTCGTCTTTTTGATAGAGGTTAAACATTTCGTAATTTGGATCTATCATCCCTTTCTGTACTATAATGTTTCTTTGCATGATCTTTTATAGCTTGTTGTCCTCTTCGAAACGAGCCCAAGATCATCAAAATCGGAGTCCGGATGCAAAAGTTATGGCCGTTTTCGTTCAGGGATGACCGGTAGTACCGGAGGTCCGGTAGTACCGCCCCTTAGTACCGGTCGGTACATAGTAAGGTGCGTTTGGCGACCTGGGATCCCTAGGGAATGTCCGGTAGTACCGGGAAAAAGTCCGGTAGTACCGGGATTCGCGTTTTTGGGCTTCAACGGTTGGATTTTGGGGGGACCTATTTAAGAGGCCTTCTTCCCCAATAGTTCCCCAACCATTCTTGCAAGTTTTCCCCTCCATTGTTGACCTTCTTGAGCTTGCTTTTTCTCAATCCCTCCGATTATTCTTGCATATTCTTGAGGGATTTGAAAGAGGAGATCTAGATCTACAATCCCACCAATCAATCTCTCCTCTAAGTGAGGGAACATATTGGGATCTAAATCTTGGAGTCTTTTGTGGATTTCCTCCATTGTTCTTCCTCTCTTATTCCCCCATAAGCTTTTGTAGCTTTGGTGGAATTTGGGAGAGAGGGATTTGAGCACCTTTGTGGTGTTCTTGCCATTTGCATTTGGTGCATCGGTTTGAGTTATCCTCGGAGGATTTGGTTCGTGTGACTCATTGGAGCTTGTCCCTCTTGGGTTCTTGGAACCCTAGACGGTTTTGTGGCCTTGGTGGCATTGTGGCCTTTTGTGGCATTTGTTGGGAGCCTCCAATTAAGTTGTAGAGAAGTGCCCCAACCTTGTGAGAGGTTCCGGTTGCCACTGACAAGTGCACCGATAGTGGAAGCGTGGATCGATCCCATTGGGGTGAGATTCACCGGAGAATAAGGGAGGCCTTTTGTGGCGTAGGTGGTTAGATACCACCCCCTCTCCAAACGAGACGTACTCCATGTTGGGAGGAACTCGGTAAAATATCGGTGTCCCCGCGTGCCTTGGTTATCTCTATACCCGAGCTCTTTACTTATGCACTTTACATTGTGATAGCCTTCGTGCTTGAAGTAATATATATCTTGCTATCACTTTGTTGCTTGTATTGCTTAGCATAAGTTGTTGGTGTACATAAGTGAACCTTAGTTGTTCTAGGTTGTTCTTAACAAAGTAAACACTAGTTTTATTCCGCTTTTGTTGAGCCACTCTAGGAAAAGTTTTAATCGCCTATTCACCTCCCCTCTAGGCGACATCCGTATCCTTTCAGTTACGGAGGTCAAAGCCTGGATGCAGGCTCCGCGCCCGATCTATGGTTGCTACCTAGAAGCAATGGTCTACCAGGAACATACGATGGCTAGGTCCCCCCGTCATGGGAATCCTAGCGGCGCATCGCTAGGATAACCCCAGGGGCTGCATCGATCCTCCCATAGGTCTCGGCTAACCCTAGGACCTTCGAGCGAGGTGCTACCAGCTAGAACATTATATATCCTGGCACCTAGAGATTAAAGGTATTTTCTCAGTAAGTCAGCTTACAAAATCTATTACCAGTCCATAATTTATGAGTGCTAGGCGGGTTCATCAAATGGAGGTGCAGGGAGTGAATGGGAGAGAAACATTTGGAATCAGTTGTGGAAGTTGGACTGTCATCCCAAGGTGCACCATTTCTTATGATGGTTTGCACTGGATAGTTTGCTTATGAGAATGAATATTCAGAAGAGCCACATTGATTTAGACACGAGGTGTCCAGTCTGCAACACCATGTTTGAGATTGATGGCCACCTCTTTGTTGTGTGGCCTGGAGAAAGGAAAGTTTGGCTTGCTATATCCATGGATCAATCTAGACAAGTGCTTCTCAACTCTGACTCTGCAATGGAACTATTGGATCACGTCCTAGCTATGTCATACGATAAGAATATGAAGTGTGTTTCCTTCCTGTGGTGCTGGTGGACAAAGAGGAGCAACACAAATAGGGGTGAGCATAGGCTAGCTACCCCTGGCTAAGCTGCATGCTAACATAAACATGCATACTGAACAAGGACCCCAAACATGCCATGGATCAGATTCAGAGTTGGCAGCCACCTCCAACTGATTGGATTATGCTCAACACGGATGAAACTTTTAGTCATGTCACAAGGAAGGGAGGGCTCTGTTTCTGCCGCGTTCCACATAGAATTAGTGGCCGTTCTAAAGGCAATCACGATTGTTGGAAAGATAGGCATCATCAGTGCGACAGACTTCCAGACATTACAAAAGGCCCTCACCTCGTGAGGATATGATATTTTCGAACTTGGCGCCCTCTTCCGTGAAGCAAAGTTCCTCTGCTACGTACTAAGTTCATCGAGCATCATGTTGCTTATGTACCACGAGCTTGTAATAAACTAGCCCATGCGTTAGCTGCTAGGGTTTTGGCTGGGGTGACAAATGACCATCAAGTGCGGATGGATCAAGTCACTGTTGGTGTAAGATGCGCTCTGTACGGTGACTCTACCATTCAAGTTTAACGGAATCGATGTATTCCACGTAAAAAATCTGCTTCCAACTTGACTCTATTTGGGATTTGAGTTTTGGGAGCGATGACGGCCTAGGATAGAGTTGATTGTTAACATTGCAATGTTTACATTGACTATATTTCCCCTTTCCATGGCAAAAGACACTAAAAAGGTCGATCTTGTTGGAAATGAACTTATCATAGATTCTCCTTGGATTAAATTATACTTCACCCTAAATTAATAGTCAGGATTTGCTATCGCTCATTTGATATCTTTAGTTCCAACTCTAACATGATTCGATTTTTCATTGTAGCGGAGTATAGAGACAATATATTTGCTAGGGTAGGTGAAGTCGCGGGATGAAGCC
This sequence comes from Avena sativa, assembly GCA_916181665.1. Lineage (NCBI taxonomy): Eukaryota > Viridiplantae > Streptophyta > Magnoliopsida > Poales > Poaceae > Avena > Avena sativa. Next base: position 415,653,482 of record OV702297.1, read on the forward strand.
ACACACAAGGCAGGCGCAACAACAACAGAGCTATCGGTTATAGATTGTGTTGGAACATTAGATCAAGTTTATTTTGTTTTGTGTCTGAGACATGCATGTGGTCACTATCAACCACTAGACTGCGGCAAAGTTACTCAGATAAAGGTGAGATCATGTGTGTACATGCAACCTTCTAGTGGGTCAGCTTAATTAGTTGGGTTATTCGCGGCGGAGTTTTTTTTGCTGAGTTCACGGTGGAGTTTTTTCTGCGGAGTTTGTTAACTAGGTGCATGCTGGCTAGTTCTAGTGCATAGTGGAGAAATTCTAGAGGTGCATGGTCATGCCGTGAGTCTAGATCAGAAGATGCGTGAGTCATTATCTCGTGTTCCCTCTATCCTAACATATAAGAGTCTAAGGATTAGTCAAAAGTCAAAGTTTTTTAAGTTTGACCAAATTTATACACAAAAATATAAACATCTATAATACAGGAAGCAATATTAATAGATTTACCATAAAGCATATTTTATTAATGTGTCCATTTAATATTATAGTTATAAATATTGTGTCCGAGATATTTGGTTTTGACTAATTCTTAGACGCCTAATATTTTAGGATAGAGGGAGTACTGTCTATTTAAGTTGGAAAATGGAATGAGAAAATTAGGCCGCGAGGGCAAGACACAATGTAGCGCCAATGTAGCCACCGTGTTCCCAAAGAGGAAGTATTCATGACAAAGTCATTATCTTCTCCTTGTGGTGTGTGTGCGTGAGTTTCTTCCATGGTGTGTGTGCTTGTGTTTCATGAGAGTGTAGAGAGAGAAGATTAGGGGCAGCTCCAACAGATTGATGCTCGGTTATTTTGTTTGTATAATTTGTCGGTTTCGCTATAAAAAAGCATGGAGTCAGAGACGATAAAAATATGTTTGCAACGGTACCATTAGAGGCAAGCTTGGATTGAGAGGCGACAGTGGTAGTAGGAGGAAGATAGTTGACTGAAAATAAAACAGAAGGTTGAAGACATGGGCATAGAGAATTAAATGGTTGGTAAGGACTAGATACAAGGATCGAACAACCAGGGTATGTTGACAGAGAAATCAACATAATTTGGAATACCAATTTTTTAAATAAATTTACTGAAGTTGCGCCTCTAAAAATCGATTTTAAACACAATAATATGTTAATCAAATAAGGTAAAGACTTGTGCCCATAAAAATGTTAGGAATCTACTAAGAGCTTCACCAATCGGCTTTCTATATTTTGAATTGCCAAACCGGCTAGAAGAAGAGAAGAGAGAAGATTTAGTAGTAAAAAAACTGCTTAATTTGCAAATCATCCCTAAAAAACTAGATTCCTATAGTTGCACAACAAACACAATGACATACAGGTACAATCTTTCAGTGACACATACGACACATACAGCCATCCACACTAGCACACACACACGCGAATCAGACACACACAACACAACGCACACGGACACACACACGCACACCCAGCACATGCACGTGCACACTCACACACATGTGCACTCGCATGTCTCATTAGGTCTCAAGGAAAGAAAATCCGCTAATACCAACGATGGCGACAAATGGCCCAATGGAGAAGCACAAGGCAGCCCTTCCGAATGAAAAATGAAGACTGTTAGTGTTGCGGGATCGGGATAGCCAAAAGGCTATGAAGGCCTCTATGACTCCTGATGTGAAAATGGCAGCAAGAGTGGGGTAGTACGCGACCTTGTTGGGGCCGAAGAACACTCCCATGGCCGGCTTATAGAGCGCCGTGCCAATGACGAAGATAAGGGTGAGCAACGACAATATCCATAGAGCTGTGGTAAGATGCATCGGAGACACGGTAATAGGTGTGTCTAAAGGCTCATCAACTACCTCGGCAGGTCGAGAGATTGTGCCTATGTTGATCCTAGTGGCATTGTTGTCACGGTGATCCTGTACAATGGAGTAGTCTGGCATCATGACCATTGTAAATGCGGTGGAAAAGGAATACATGCATCATACATAACAACCAAGTTATAACAGATAATACTCCCTCGTTCCAAATTAATTAAAGTCTTAGCTTCATCATAAGTCAAACTTCTTTATGTTTTACCAAGTCTACAAAAATATCAACAATTATAATACAAAATTAGTTCCATTTAGATTCATGTTTGAATATATATATATATATATCCTTGCTATACATATTCTGTGTTGTAGATATTAGCATATTTGTACATAATAAGCTTGAGCCTTCCCTAGGGAGATCGCTAGGCAATTGTTCCGTGTGTTCTCAACAGTGTGATTCCTTTTGACTTGAACGGTAATACATTCATGCTCTTCTTAGTTATTCACACTGTGCTAGTGACGAGTATGACGCTTGACATAGCTTGGTCTCGACTACTTGTTTTGTTTCCTCTATTCTTTCTCTTGTGTGGTATGTTTTGTATCCCATTGTGTTATATCCTAATTCTTTCTGTTATTTGAAACCATATTTGAAAGGTCCATGCTTCTCATATTCGCAAATAGTTCACCTAAAAAACAGGACATTTGATTGTCGCACCTGTTGTGGCCCATAGTAGTGGTTGTTGGGGACTTGGAGGCCGCTCGTCATCACTCTGGCCACCATTCCAAGAAGCTGTGTCACATGTATACGTAAGCTAAAATAATTAAACGATGATAGAGCAGTAGCAATGATATCAAGGGTGTTTAAAAATGCGTTCGCTTCAATATTTTCTCCTTGTTCAAATTTAAACACAATAACGTCTGAGATCATACCGTACCCCTTCATAACTAAGGGCATGATGGTTATTAACGTATTAAAAATTAATCATTAACAAATAATTAAAACGATGACCCAACTGAGAATATATATGGAACAATACGAGATCTCCTCGCAAATGGTTCCAAGCATCACGTAGTAATTCGTAGGTACAAAATTCATGTGCTGTGTATGGACGTGTGACATTATGGACTTAGATCTGGATCACGTTGGTCCAAAGAATTTAAATCAGGATTATAATTCAATTAATATAGTGACCAAGTTGCCCTTTTAAGTTTTGGGAGTGAGGAACATTGAAGCAGGCGTTGTTTAATAATAGTATAAATATTGCTAAATACCATATCTGTCGAGATTTTTAGTACTGCTTTATTAGCTTTGGAGAGAGATACATGTGAAAGAGGATAGAGACATAGATTTAAGAGTTGATGATGATAATAATAGCCCCTTTTTTGAACTGATAATAATAGCCCCAATATAACAAGATATCTAATGGACCCGTGCCCATGTATGTCTTCACCCACGGGGCCATCCTAATGGGTTTAGATCTATAAGAAATTGATGTTATTGGTGAATGGTTACCACCTTACAAGGTAATTAGGCAATGATTTACCTATTACTTGTCATTGCAATGTCCTAACAAGGCTAGGGGTAGAATATTGAGGTGTTACTAACAAGTAGACCATAGAAATGCTGTAATGCAAGGCTTACATGGATGTGCATGTTAGCCAATCAGCTAGAACGTAACCAAGCGAGAAAAAAAGAACGTAACCAAGCGGCGAGAACATGATAACCAAGTGGACATAACATATGTATAACAGAGAAAGAAAGACTCTATAAGACACATGACCATTGCTGGCAGAAAAACTGTAATTAAAACGAATCAAAGTGTTATCTAATAGTTTCTAATATCTCGTCTTAACAAAAACTATGGGAAAAACTGATCACGAATTTGGTATACTGGTCGAGAGACAAAACGATCACGATTTTGTGGTTTACTGGTCTAGAGAGAAAACATTTCGAAGACATCACATATTTGTATCTAATAGAAACGCCATATGCTAATTCATATCACTGTCCATGAAGAGAGAGGCACCTCGAGCATGCCACCGCCGCTGCTGCCGCCACCGCTGCCGCCGCCGCCGCTGCTGCCGCCACCGCCTCGGGAGACGATGGTTGGCTGCTGGGACGACGTGACAAAGGCGACGTCGAGCATCACGGGCTCCGGCGTCATGTGCTCAAGGCTCTCCTCCATCACAGGCTCTGGCGTCATGTGTTCAAGGCTGTCCTCTGCCGTCGTGAATCGCTGATCTTGGTCCGCCATGACACCTTGATCTAGCTAGCTAGTTCTGCTGCCTGTTGGGTGAGTTATGCTCCGGTCCCTGGGGGTGGGGGGAGGGTGGGGGGTGTACTTGTAGGAGGGCATGACATATGTTGACTTGGATAAAATGGATCAGGCAGACCCCACCTTTATCAGCACCCATGATCCATGCATGCATGCATGGTCACTACCTAACATTTCTGGTAATTTCTTTTGATGATATCAAATTAAACCATTCATGGTGCGCCACACATCACAACGTACCGCCGAGCCTGCTGCGCTCCGTTGATATGCAACCTTTAGACCTAGTGCTAAGCTAGGCTTTCTGCCACATATAAAATGATAAAACACCGGTGCTTATTCTTCACAATCTACATGCTCCGGTGCATATATGTACTCCGTCTATTCACTAATGTAAGACCTTCTATTTTTACGCTTTAAACATGCATGTATCACATGTTTATTGTTTAGGTACACCCATTTTTGTTTGAATCTAGTCTAATTTGAAATGTCTAGAAGGTCTTACATTAGTAAACACATGGAGTACCGTGAATGAATATACTCGCTCCATCCGCGTTTACGTGGTTCAAACCCTTTCCTATATCCAAATTTAATCATCGGTTTGATTAAAGAAGTGAATTGTAAGTAAATGATTACACCGTTGAATTTATATTTGAATAAAGTTTCTAATAATATATTTTATATGATATCTAACACATGTATTAAAGGTCAAATACTGGTCAAAATTGTTCCCACCCAAAACTGACACGAGAACAACTTAGGAGGAGGCTTATAGTGGCAATCCCCTCCCACGACAACAAGAAAACATGCCGCAATGCTATAGAAGCTCGTCGCAGTGCATCATGTCGAGGAATGTGCTACGCAAAATAAAAATTTACAACACACGAAATCATGCAAGTTGCAAATAACGAGATCATAGACTCGACGAACATGTCAACACATCGGAGTTGATGATGGTGTTGATGACGATCTTCAACCCCTGCACCTAAGTTATACCTCCCATCCCCAAAAGTTATCTACTTGTGAAGGTCCACACGATCGAGCATCGGAGTAGACGATACATTTGGGGTATCGACACGTATGGGTGTAGCTTCGATGAAGATCTAAAGCCGCCGCGATCGCCTTCAAGATTATATCTAAATAGTGTTTGATATCTGGTAGCACTCCGACGCAGGGCGTAGGGCGACACACGGCTAGGGTTTTGGCCAGCATGGGGTGTCGGCCAAGGAAGCGAGCTAGGGCTGCAACTTGGGGTTCCTTTGGGCGTCTCTTGTGATAACTTGTATTGATCTATAAATTGAGGTTACAAGGGTATGTTCTTTCCGTACAAGCCAAAGATACATATACAAGGAAATGTACACAAGACCATATATCCACACATATGTACTATAGGGTTTTTTATGTAAGCTCTTTGTCAGTACTTTGTTGAATAATTTAATAAAGAGGACCGTATGAATCTCTTCGATGCAGAGGTCGGGGTTCTCATCCTCCATTTTGAAAGAAAAAATGTATTCTAACAATGATGGCAAAAGATGGTTAAGAAGACCTTGACTATGAAAATGGTCAACAAGAGAATTGCTTTCTTTTCAAGGAAAACAACTTTACTTTAGTGTCATCTTCATGCGAGTTAGTATACGACATCCATCAAAATCCCTATGGCTTATCTGGCCGGGACCCAAATTAGGGTCTTGGACGTGAATCCAAGCCCATTTTTTACATGGAAAGTCCAATCAACTCATATATATACACGGGAGGTACTCCTAAAAAAAATACACAGGAGGTGTCTGCCCCAAACCAATCAAACAAATTAATTTAGTACTACTTTTTGTGTTCGCCTACCTTTTCCTCCTTGTTATCGTGCTTTTTTATCTTTTGTTGTTTTTTAAGACGCAACTATTCCATGAAGCTCTAGGGACGGGTGAATCCAGCAAGGACAGCAGATAGCCGCCGCGCTTTTGATGGGGTACATCCGGTGTGGGCGGAGTTTCAGGTCTAAAAAAGCACACATCGGATTGTCATGAATACCGTCCTTCGTACGTATTATTTATCACATTCGAAGCTGATAATACATGATGATGACGCTGAGAATACATGATGACGTTTTTGGGTGCGAACAAAAGTAATTCATAACAAACAAAGACGCCATGTAAATAGAAACAATTTTCAAATGGGGTCAGGCCCTCAAAATTTTATTGTTCTGTTGTTTGTTCTCGCAAAACCTTTAGATGAGCAAAATGTTCCCATTTAACCATCTAAATTGCACCTAGCCGAACACGCATCCCTTTTAGACTATCAATTTTTTAGAACCGGCCGCAACCTTACCTAGCAAAGTATTCCTCCCTCTAGACACGTGCATAGCCTCCATGCTGCGCCGCCCATCCCCGTCGGCGTTCACACTGTCGACCACATGTTGCCTCCTTTGAGAGCCCAAAACATCCTCCGCACTCCTCCCTCACTCCACCTCGCTCGTCGATGGTTGCCCTCGCTGAAATCGGGCCCGTGAGCTGCCACATCTTTTCTGATCCAGCCGCTGATTCATGGGTGTTTCCGGTCGCAGCGAGCTCGGTTCCTTCCGGCCACGGGGAGCTTGGTGGCTATCGGAGCATGGGGGAGTCGTAGATCGACCGCCGTGGACCTAGGCGTGGCCAGAATCGAGGTTGCAGCCTCTTTCAGCAGTTCCCGATGGCGCCAGAATCGACATTTACTTAACCAGCGTTCGGCTACATGGGTATTCCGCGACGGCTACCTCGACCTCCAGTCGTCGCGCAGCCCGACGGTGGTCTCACACCTCATCATCGGCTCTACTGCGCTGCCCACGAGGTGTTCGACGAATTCACTAGGTGAGTTTTTTCTTTAGTAATATTAAATAATTTGGTTTACAATATTATATAAATTGGTTTGTTACATTTATTAATCCGGTTTGTAATATTGATTTTTTGGTTCAATGATTTGGTTTGCAACAAACAAAATTTTGCTCATCTAAATATAGGGGTTCGGCCATAAACTTTCCTTTAGATGATCAAATATGAGGAGTTTAGGGATAGGGAGGCTTTTGATCATCTAAGATCATCTCCACCAGGAGTCCCCAAAGCATGAGTCAACTAATATGGTTCGGAGGAAGTACATAATTGTGAATTGTTACATTTTAAGCATATCTTATGGTAAAAAAATTACATCGAGCTTTCGAGCCGGCTTGCAAGCTTCAGCGAGCTGGTTTGTCAAGCCTCGAGCCTGATTTCCAGGTTTGAGGCTCGGTTTGTCCAACTTCCGAGCCGAGTCAAGCCCGAGCCAAGCCTTGTCGAGCCCAAAACGAGCCTCCGAGCCCGAGCTTTGAGTCCACGCCTAGCGCCGGACAAACTTTGGAGGCTCGCATGCTGCCGGCAGTTTGCGGACACTGGCGTGGAATATTTTTTTCCTATCCACCCCCGCGGGTGGAGATGTTTTAAATTGGGCTTATAGCTCCCATGCGACGTCTTTACGCGGAATTGGAAGGAACACAATATCGTTGAAAAGAATAGCTCGCATGCGACGCTTGTGAGGCAGCTAATAGCCTAGGGCCACACGGGTCATAAAACAGTTGTTAAGGACACATTTAACTTTGTTCCAAGATTAGGGTTAAGCCAAACCGGTCGGTTGGGACAGCTAGTCAAGCCAGTCAAACCAACCACTTCCGACCGAGAGTGCGCGTCACACTGACTATAGCTTCCCTGACGGTGGCGGCGGACCTCGCCCATCGTTCTCGGCGGTGGCGGAAGGGCAATTCTTTTAGGCGGCGATGCTTTCGTTCGACGACGAAGGTGGTGAGTGCCATTTGAAAGCTAATTCCTCCCCCATTCTTCTCAATTCGAGATCTGAGCGTGCCCATTGATGCTAGATTGTGGAGGCGAGGGTGTGCTGAATGGGGCAAGGGGGAATGAGATGGAGCATGGAGAGGGGACTTCTAATCGGTATATCCCGTATCTCTGCACTTAATTTCTCTAAGGTTGAGCTATTTGTTCGCTTCCACTAGCTCACAGTGCCCGCCAAAAACAGGGGAGACGGTGTTGCGCGCCAAAACTTCGAACTTCGCATCAATTTCTTCCCCTCTAGGGCTGTTTTAGTTGATGGCAGCACACAGATCATTGAGAGAGACACGGTTGTTAAATGGGAGGTGGAATTAGAACATGTTGATCCCCAAGAGCTAATAAACATGGGAAAGTAGGCGGTGAGGAAAATGGTGGAAAAAATTGGGGATAGTGTGGTTTGGGGGCCAGAGCAAGAAGTTTGTTTGTTACGATTTGATGATTACAAATGTGACTATGTTAGGGTTGAGACAGGTGAACATATAGTTGATAAAATCGATGAGCGAAACGGTTGGACAAGCAAAACTGTTCTGTTTTTAGCACAACTCATTGATCTGGAACCTGATTCGAGGGTTGGATATGTGGCCTTGCTTAGATGGTCGAGGATGATTGGGCTGCACAAAGACAAGTAATGCCTATACTTACTGAGTTGGAAGTGTTAACAGTGGAGGATGACGCTAATGCACAAGGGGAGGCTGCAGATGCTAATGCACAAAGGATTGTAACTGTTGATTGGAATTCAGTTGAGATACATGACCGGACTGATTTGGTCATTGCACCAATAGATGACATTGAAATGGCAAAGCCTTTTGGCATTCCTATAGATGACAGAGACAAGGAGAAGAAGAGGGAGGAAGCTGCAAATGATGGTGACAACCATTTAAGAGATGAAGAGACAGATCTAGATCTAGAGTTGTTGGAAAATGTTGCAGTTCATGTAGATGATGCACATGATGATGATCTAGTAATAGTTTATGACAAAGAGGACCCAGTTATTGAAGTTGGGAGATTTTTTCCAAGCATGGATGAATTCAGGATGTGTTTCAGGACATATGCAGTCAAACGTGAGTTTGCTACGAAGACTATGTGGACTGATAAAAAGAAGTTCTATGCAAAATGCATAGGTTATGATGGTGGTGGTGTAACACCCTCAGAATCGGCCCTATGCGAGTTTTAGCGATTCCCGCCAAACCCGCATAGAAACGATTCAAAGGTGCCCACCAGGCACTTTCGTGCGGGTGAAAAACGAAGTAATACCATTACACAATAGTCCACGATGGAACCCACAGAACAGATATATACAACAACGACTCAAAGAGTCAAGGATACAGATATACAATACAAAGATCCAAATCACCTGGAAATCGATATAGCGTCCAAGTACGGACAAGAGGCAAATTGAGCTAAGAGCCCTGAAGAATAACCAATGGCGTCCATAACCCTGCCCAGGCCAAGCCGGAAGGGTAACCCTGCTAACGACGTCGATCTCAAAACCTGCTTAAACAAAAGGGGTGCCGACAAAGGGCAAAGGAAAAAGAGAGAGCGGTCAGTACTGAGGCCAGTACACGGCGAGACTAGAATTCGGCGGTCCTCGCCTACATAGGTATGGTGGACTGAGCGGCAGCGCGGCATGCACTAAACAACCTATAGAGACTCGAGATAACTGTCGGCTATCAGAGAGGGATAAGAAAGACCTATTCGGAACCAACCTGATTCTACCACCAAATATACCCACCCTGGTGTTTCCCCCTCGAGACCAAACGAGGAAGTCAACCGAGGAACTCACACCGTTGGTAGTTTTATTCATTCCGTTATAGTTGCGGCAATTACTAGTCAAATATAGGTAGCATGAGTCATCCTGATATAATAAGCAGTGGGCAGATTTAGTTAACCATTCCATTGTAGTTGCAACACTTACTAGTCAGATACAATTAACATGAGATATCCCAAAACCCAGCAGTTGTTGGTACTTTTATTTAGCCACTCCGTTGCAGTGGAGCTGTTTACTAGTCATATCGGATACAAGTCAAATTATAACAGTAAACTTTAGTTATAGTTGTCTATGATCGAGAACTGTGCTCCAAGTCGTCCATAACCGCGGACACGGCTTTTCGAAAAGATTTAACCCTGCAGGGGTGCACCAAAGTATCCACACGCACTTTGACCCTTTTTGCCAGATCAGCTAACATACACCCATCGGTATGTCGGCGGGGCCTAAGTCATGACGTTTCCCAGACCCAAAGCAAGTACATGGGGGCCACCCCACTAAGCTACCCGCAACAAAGTCGGCCGGTCTCCGAGACGGACTCAGGGTTTGCGTCAATGGTTGTAAACGACTGGGAACCCGAAAGTGTGACTGGGCTTGTCGATACCGCGAAAACACTCCGCAATCCTAAACAGTACAGGTGCAGTACCTCGCACAATTTTAAATAAAGCAGTAAAGCATGGCATAAGTACAGAATAGTAATAAAGCCCCAAACTACTTTGTGGCCCCCAGTACAATACTTTGAAATCAGGTACTAATCGATGGGGGTGCCCACACACCCCACCTGTGGTTAGCGCGCTCGATCTCGGAACAGGTGTCAAGAACTCGGGGTCCTACGGGACACCAGTGAGCGGTTAAAAACCAAATATTGTCTATTACCCACCGGTGCATCTGCATTTACCTACTTTCAATTTTAGTTATTAAACAGTAATTAAAGCCATGATCATCTCCAACATTAAACATGCGGCAACACTCCAACAACTGTGGTACTTGACGACACACAACAACACTTGAGTAAGCAACTACGACACGCAAGTCCAACTATCTACCACTCAACAGGTAATAGGATGTGTCCAAGGCAATATAAGGCTGCAAGGGATATCACGGGTACGAAAACTAGAGCATCGTAACACAGATAGCAATAGATCAACAGGAGGGAATAAATACTATAAAAGTAAGATAGGTAGAAAGGGGGAGATTGCTCGCCTGAAAACATTGCCGAAGGTTCATCCGAAGATCGGGTCGACACTCGCATCAACTCATCGGCCTAATCCGTGAAGAAGCAAAGCACTAGAAGAAACACCGGAGGGACTATTTAATACTACGGTAGAAAATCGGGCATGATGCATGTATGATGTATGACATGGCAAAGGTGCGATGCAATTAGATCACATTAAGCGGAACCGGGGTCCCGATAATTAAGTATATGGTTATAGTTGTTCTAGATACCCCGCAATTTAAATGTTGTCTTAACATGGCAAAAGATAGCACCGGTTCGCTATACAAATTTAAATGGGACCAATATAAGACAAGATTTGTCCATATATAGGCGCCATATTTATTATTAGATGATTCGACAACATACCCCCAACCCACAATATGTATGCAAGCATGACAATTTAATATGCAACAATTGTATATAGCATTTAATAAAAATAGGGGCTCGGATTTGGGATCACACATTGAGGGGTCTCGACGATCTTGGGGTTCACCGAGGGTTCGGGTCGGCGCACCGGGATCGGTCTTCAGGGTCTCGACACCTTCGGTTCCATGTGGCGGCTTTGGCATCCGAGAATAGGGTCTTGCGGTTCGGGAGGGAGATCTTGGGGTCCCATGGTGCCATTATCAGGGAGAACTCGTTGGCGTCGGGGTCTCCGGAATGGCGTCGGCCCTTGCACGATTCATGGGATTCAACCGGCAATTGTAGGAGAACTTGCTCTCGGATCAATTATCCTTTGAAGATCTTACCGAGAGGTTGATCCGAAGGAGTGGCCATAGCTTCACGATTTTATCACCCTCGAAGAACCATCTTATCAGCGTCAGAATACACATACAACACCCATCCACAGGTACATCACCACATGGGCAACACCATCACCACAACACCACCTTACCATATACTAGCCACCGTTTCTCATCAAAACTTCAACACGACAGCCACATATGGTCGGAACAGGGGCTGCTAGGGCACGGGGTCGGCAGGCCGGTAGGCGATCTCGAGGTCAGACAACGACGAGAGGGCACGGCGGTCACTGGCAGAAGAGGAGCAGCAGGGGTCATCAGAGATCCCCGGCGAGGTGCTAGCGACAGCGGCGGCCCGGGTCGAGGGAGAGGGCATGCCGACGGTGGCGCCCGGGCTGAAGCAGAGGCGGCGTCTAGAGGCGGCAACGACGCTCGGGCAAGGCGCCGGAGACGGGGTGCTGGCCGCAGCCGAGCGAGGAGAGGCGGCCGGCTCGGGGGGCTGAGGCGGCGGAGGAGGGAGCTTGCCGCAAGCGGGGAGGGCGCGACCGGGGAGAGGAAGGACTGGGTGGACGGAGAGGTGGGCGGAGGCCATGGGCGTCAACGGGGCCGCGCTGGTGGTGGCTCGGCTCGATGCGGTCGGGTTGCTGGCCGGCGAGAGGAGGGCGCGACGCAGAGGTCGGCGGCCGGGGAAGGAGGAGACGGGGGCGGCGAGCGCAGCGAGCCGGAGCTCGAGGCGGCGCACAGGCGAGAGGCGCTGTCGAGGGCCGACGGAGGAGGCCGGCGCGGGCGGAGCTCGCAGAGGAGGCGGGGAGGCGGCTCGCCAGCGGGGAGGCGGATCCAGGCGGCGGCGGCACAGAGGGGTCCGGGTCAGCGACGAGGAGGCGCGGGGCCGGCGGCTTGCAGGGCGACGAGGAGGCGGCCAGGGCGAAGCTTGGTAGGCGGGGTGGGTGAGCGGTTGGTGGGAGAGGCGCGGGGATTGCGGGAGATGGTGCCTGCGGGTGGGGCTGAGCGGGACAGGGGCAGGTGGTGGGGCCAGCAGTGGTGGGCGGTCGGTGGCCAGGATGGAGGCGGGCAGGGCCACGTGTGGCGGCTGGGGGGATTAGGGGTGAGGTGGCAGAAGGTGGTTGGGTGGATTAGGGAGGAGAGATGAGGTGGCGAGCACCGATTGGGTGGGATGAGGTGGAGGAAGGGTGGGTAGATTAGGTTGGAGTAGGAAAAGGGTTTAGGTAGTCCGGTTTTGTACTGGGGTTGGCCGACTGGGTCGGATCGGCTCGGTACGGCTGCCCCTAAAAATAAAATAAATATTTTAATATTTAAAATGGGGCTTTTGAAAACCGTTGGTAGACAAAGCAAAATATTCCGGAGACCCGGGTTTTGTGTTTGAATAAAGACGGGGCGTTCAGAAGACAGAAATAGATTTTTCGAAGATAGTTTTATGCAAACGAATGCAAGATGACATGACGATGCTCAAATGCAATGTGGCATGATGACATGAGCATGCGGTCATGATGATGCAATGCATAAAAACAACGCGATTTTCTAGTAGTGGTTTTGGCGGGGCGCCACAGGTGGTGCCAAGCCTTGCAAGTGGTATATATCTGCTAGACGCCAACCTGATGGAAGAACAATAAGAGTGAATCAAATTCCAAAACCTCATACTTGCATTACAAGTTCTCAAACAGTTACAAAGATGACATCACAATTATGGGTTGCAGAAAAGATCAAGCCCATTTTAGCCACAACACCAAACAACACTGCAAAGAGACTGAAAATAGACTTGGAAAAGCAGTACCCCATTAAGCTGAATTATACTACAGTGTGGAAGGCAAAGCAAAGGGCAATGAAAGAGCTATATGGTGATTGGGCAAATACCTTTCGAATGCTTTATAACTTCAAAGCAAAAGTAGAGAAGAGGTCACCTGGCAGTGTTGTAGAGATAGATACTAAGGTAACAGCTGATGGGAAAGTCTTCTTCTCTAAATTCTTCATGGCTTTAAAGCTTTGCATCGATGGCTTCAAAGCAGGGTGCCGTCCATATTTGAGTATAGACTCATCTTTCTTGACTGGAAAGTGGAATGGTCAACTAGCAGCATGCAATACTTTAGATGGACACAATTGGATGTTCCTTGTAGCTATTGGCATGTTTCAGTCTAAGACAGAGGCATCATGCACATGGTTCATGATGCAGTTGAAAAGATGCATAGGGCCAGTCTCTCCATTGGCAGTGCACACAGATGCATGTAAAGGTTTAGAAAATGCAGTGAAGATTGTTTTCCCTCATGCTGAGCAGAGGGAGTGCTTCGGTCATATGTGGATGAATTTGATCAAAAAATTCAGAGGAGATGATTTTGGACGCATGTGGCCAGCAGCAAGATCTTACACTAGACAGACACATTCATATCACCTTGAGAAGATTAAGGCGGCATGCTCTAAGGAGGATATCGTCAAGTTTTGTACATGGTTGGAAACCTACCATTCTCTTTTATGGTACAGGTCAGGTTTTAACACTGCCATCAAATGTGATCATATCAACAGTAATTTGGCAGAAAGTTTCAACAACAAAGTGAAGAAGTTAAAAGACTTGCCTATCCATGACATGGTTGACCAGATCAGGATCATGATCATGAGGTTGTGGGAATTGAGAAGAAGGCTTGGTGATTTTCTTCAAGGAGATAAGCTTCCTGATGTTGTGCAGCAGGTGGTCAACAGGAGCAGAAATCTTACACATTTGCGTGTTGAGAAATCCTCATTGTGGGGTGCTGAAATCAGAGATACAAAGACTGGCAGGAGGCATGTTGTTGCACTCAATGGCATGAATGCCAATGCCTTGAGTGGCAACACACTGGGAAGCCTTGTGAGCATGCCATACTTTTCTTGGCCTCCAAACACAAGCTAAATATGCACCCATATTTGCATGAGTCTTATTCTGTAGCAAAATTCAAGGCTACATATGGAACACCAATTCCAGCACTTACAGATCAGTCTCAGTGGCCTGAAGTGGACATTCAGTTCTCCTTGTGTCCTCCTTTGATGAAAAGAAAGGCTGGCAGGCCCAAGCAGAGTAGATTCAAGGCTTGGTTTGAGAAAGGTGGGAGCAGCAAGAAGGGAAAGAAAGATGAAAAGAAAGATGCCAAGCCAAAAAGGGCCCAAAAAGGTAACAAGAATAGATGCAAACTCTATGAATAACTTTGACACCGAGCTGGCTCTACCAAGTGCAGATACACTGCTGAAAAGCCAAAGTATGTTTATCCAAAATCTATCCCTTTTCTTGTTGATGATTTTTCTCCCCCAACTAACTTGCTTGTTTTTAGGAGGAAGCGTGAAGAAAAAGGCCCACCTCTTGTTGTTGACGAATGCTGGCCAGTGAAAAGGGTAAGAATCAATGGCCAAAGAAAGAAGAGAACTAACCAGATCATGTTTGGTGCTGCTGAGGTGCAATCTGAACTTGTTTTGGAGGATGATGTGCAAACTGTTGAGGCTTTAGTGCAAAATAAGCCTGTTGTTGAGGCTCTAGTGCAAAATGAGCCTGTTGTTGAGGCTCTAGTGCAAAATGAGCCTGTCGTTGAGGCTCTGGTGCAAAATGAGCCTGTTGTTGAGGCTCTGGCGCAAACTGACCATGTTGATGAGGCTCTGGTGCAAACTGACCATGTTGATGAGGCTCTGGTGCCAGATTGTGTTGTTGAGGAGGTGCAGGAGGTGAAGGAGACTCTTGGACGTGCTGTGGGGAGGCCAGATGGTAATGGTAAGAAAAAGAAGATCATAAACTTGTTGTGTGGTGTGAAACTTGTGAAGGAGAAGAAAACGAGGGGTAAGAAGAGCCAAAAGAAATAGACTTTGAATTTGGTACTTGTTGTTGTTGTTGTTGTAAACATTTGTTATTGTAATAATTTGGCAGTTGTTGTTGTAAACATTTGTTATTATAATAATTTGGCACTTGTTGTTGATAATTTGGACAAAATTCAAATATGATGGTAAATTTGAATTTCAACAAATGTAGCTATGTGTACTTTTCTATGTTTGTATGAGCTTCCAACGTTTTTCTCATATGTAGAGTACAACTCATCCTCACCCTGATCCCTTTTGTGAAGTACAACTCACCCTCACCCAAAATATGGTAGAAATGGGCTCCAAAGCTAGGGTAAACCACCCCATTTCTAAGCAAGTTTTTTTTCGACCATTTATAAAACCAAGTTTGATATTTTTCCTCACAACTATGTCACATAACATGACACCATGCGAAGGTTTTGTATTTTTTTGATTTTTTTGAATTAGTTATGCACATTTGAATGTTTGGTTAAATCTTTTGAAGGGTTTTCATAAATATTCTTAGCTAGGGGTTGAGGCTCACAAAAATAGCATTGGATCTCTGATGAAATAGCATGTTGTGAACCTAAAAATGATTTTTACAAAAAATCATCAACATGAAATCATGTACTTGTAGTTCATATCTTACCCACTTCCAACCGATTCGGCAGGATTTGTCTTTTTCACCAGGGATGGAATAAAAGGTTTGAGATACTCAAGTTGGGAAATTGTACATGCTATGTGGTGTATTATTTTTAAAAAATAGGATGTTACCATTTCGAAACTTCAATTTGGTGGTTGCTTCATAAATCCCCCCTCTTTCGGCACTCAGAAAATAGAAAATGGATTTTCTGTGCGTCGAAAAGGAAAACTTTGTGCTACAGCATTGTTAGTCATACCATTATATACATTCATGCCCAATATGGGCACATTATCACAAACTATGCCTTGATTCTAGCCATATCATTGGTCATTTGACCCGAAAGCTAGAAAACCTCGGAGGAGATAGGTCATTTTGTGAAGGATTTTTGAAATATGATCAATAGACTAAGTTTGATATTTTCCTCACAACTATGTCACATAACATGACACCATATGAAGGTTTTGTATTTTTTTGATTTTTTTGAATTAGTTATGCACATTTGAATGTCTAGTCAAATCTTTTGAAGGGTTTTCATAAATATTCTTAGCTAGGGGCTGAGGCTCGCAAAACTAGCATTCGATCTTTGATGAAATATCATGTTGTGAACCTAAAAATGATTTTTACAAAAAATCATCAGCATGAAATCATGTATCTGTAGTTCATATCTTACCCACTTCCAGCCGATTCGGCAGGATTTGCCTTTTTCACGAGGGATGGAATAAAAGGTTTGAGATACTCAAGTTAGGAAATTGTACATGCTAGGTGGTCTAGTATTTTTGAAAAATAGGATGTTACCATTTTTAAACTTCATTTTTGTGGTTGCTTCACAAATCCCCCCTCTTTTGGCACTCAGAAAATAGAAAATGGATTCTCTGTGCATCGAAAAGGAAAACTTTGTGCTACAACATTGTTAGTCATCCCATTATACACATGCATGCCCAATATGGGCACATTATCACAAACTATGCCTTGATTCTAGCCATATCATTGGTCATTTGACCTGAAAGTCAGAAAACCTCGGAGGAGATAGGTCATTTTGTGAAGGGTTTTTGAAATATGATCAATAGACCAAGTTTGATATTTTTCCTCACAACTATGTCACATAACATGACACCATGCGAAGGTTTTGTATTTTTTGATTTTTTTGAATTAGTTATGTACATTTGAATGTCTGGTCAAACTTGTGAAACCCTGTTGACTGCATCCTAAACCCAGCTAACCCTAAGGCTGAATGAGGAACGTAGATCTAACCCTAGCGCGACACTGTGGCCGTCCGATCGCGTCTTCTAGAAGGATTCTGCGGGTGGCTCTGGGCGATCTGTGGAAGAGCTTGTTCTGCAACCTGATTGGTTGACGTCTCTTAGAAGGATTTCGCGGCTAGCTCTTGGCGATCCGTGGGATGGATGATTCTGGAATCTGATTGGCTCGCATCATTTTTCCATGAACAGATAAGATACAGCGTGGCACACTTCATTGACCGTTCGACCGAGCGTGGCATGGGAGGGCGCTGGGCGGGACGGGCTGCACCCCGCACCATGCATGCATGATATGCATCGTGTCGCAGTCTAGCTATTTTGCATGCAGCCAACCGATACAGCAGCGCTGCAGTGTATTTACTCCCTCCGTCGCATTAAATAAGTGTACGTATAACAACTTTCTTCAGTCAAACTTACTTCCCTCCGGTTCATGCGCCATAGAAAAAGTAAATATTTATAAACTTTAACTACGTATATAAGAAAAAATATCAAAATTTAAAATATGTAATAAATATAAGGTACAACGTGGCACACTATATTGACCGTTGGACCGAGCGTGGCATGCGAGGGCGCTGGACGGGGCGGGCTGCACCATATATGCATGCTATGCATCGCGTCGCAATCTAGCTATTTTGTGTGCAACCAACCGATGCAGCAGCGCTGCAGCATATTTACTCTCTCCGTCGCATTAAATAAGTGTACGTCTAATAATTTTCTTTAGTCAAACTTACTCCCCTCCGGTTCATGCGCCATAGAAAGAGTGAATATTTATAAACTTTGACTACGTATATAAGAAAAAATATCAAAATCTAAAATATGTAATAAATATAATTAGATTCACCATAACACATACTTTTATATTATATAAAATTGATATTATAAATTAATATTATAAACTTAGTTTCATACTCCCTCTATTCCCTCCAATTGACATCCCTCTGATTACTTCCACCGATTTTTCTTCTCACCCGTTGAGTTTTCATGTGTGAGTTTGTTGCATGCGGTGTAAAAACGAACGAGTTTGCTGCATGTTGTGTGACAACTAACTTGGTCCTAGATTTCTGCATTTATTACTGAGTAAATTAAGACCAAATTCTATTTTCTCTTTTATTTTTTACTGCCAATGAACAACTACCTTGGACGTTTTCTCTCTCTTTTCTATTAATGCATGCATGCATGCAGGACGGGGGCGACGGTGCAGGGGTCACATCGCATCCTAGCAATTTTGGACTGACCGCATTGATCACGCACGCGGCTACGCCCGCTGCCTACACGCAACGCAACACACGCGGCTGCACCAACGCAGGATTCCCACGCCGCCCTTCACGTTGAGCCCTCAATAAATAGGCAAAACGCATTTGCCTCCTCATCTTCAACCTCGAGTCCGTCCCTTTGCCTCCTCCCATCCCCAAACCCCAAAAAACACTCCGACGACCATGGCGACCCTCCTCCCGCTTCCCTTCGGAATCCGAAGTAAGCGACGAGGACAACCACCCGGACCACAAGCAAGTCTAGGAGCAGGAGGCGCCCACGCGTCCGAGGCGTGGCAAAAAGGGGGGCGACGCAAAGCCCCGCCCTGCCCCTGGGCCCAAGGACACTTCGTCCACAACCCCCTCCCCAGCGTCGGCGGCAACCTCCCCGACGATGGCCCCTCCGACGCGTATTGGAAGGTGGCGGAGAAGCAGGAGGCAAAGGAGGAGGCTGCTTACGCCAAGTGGGAGGAGAAGCAGGCCGCACGCGCCTTGAAGAAAAGGCGAAAACGGCAGGAGGAGGACCGACGGGAGGCCAATCGCTGGGCCTTCCAGGAGGAGGAGCGGCGGCTTAGAATGCGGCGGCGGCACCGCCCCCACCGCCGATGGAGTAGGGAAGCCTCTCGGCGGCGAGGTTGACCGGCAGCCGGGCGCCCCTAAACCCACGTAGTAGCTAGGGTTAGGGTTTAGCCCAGGGTTTAAGCGTCGGGCCCTTAGGATTAGTTTCCCTTCTATATTGAACCCCAATCTTTTATTGTAATGTTATCGGGCTATCTAAATATGTAATGTTATCTAATATATTATCTATCTCGTGTTTTACTCGTGCAATATTTATAATCTGTTATCACTCGACTTGTGTTTTATTGTATTGTCATTTGTCAAAACACCCAAAACAACAAGTGCATAAAACAAAAGACACAAAAAAGTTCTCATATAATACTCGTGCAATATTTATAAAATGAGTAAAATTAGAAAAACTCAAAAGGAAGAATAAGTTAACGTTATGATGGTTGATTATTTTCAAACAACACATGCAACACATGGTTCATTTTCAAACAACACATTTACATATTTACATAAGTTAAAGATGCGCCCAAGTTATGTTAGTTAAATGGATGCCCTTGGCCTTCATTTATATATTTACTTCCGCAAAAAATAAGAGATTGCGACCTGAGCACGAGTATCTGCAGATCCACACGTCCCTAGTTAGATTGTAATGTGAGTACCATTTTTTTGCCCAATCTATAAGTAGTTAATATTGGGCATGGATACGACCATTTTGGCCTGGCTAAGTTCTATTTGGACCTGACCTTTTTCAATCACTCCTCGTCAATTGTTTTTTTAACTTTTCAACCCATCTCCCTCCCCTGCACACTGATAAAACTGAAGGAACACTGACGAAACTGAAGGAACACTGATTTCTAAAACAGAGCAGCTCAAAATTTGCCCGAATTTGTGTTGCATTTTATTCAAGCCAAAGACATAGACCATTACATCCATTACAAAGCATCACTCGAACACTGATTGCGCTGTCTAATGACTAATGATCAGGAGATAAACTAATCTGAGAGAAATTACACAAAAATAAAAAAAAACGACCATCAGATTGTCCTGCTTCTTCAATTCGATAATTTGCCTTAGCTGCTTGTTCATCTTCTTCAGCTCGGCCTTCACTTTCGCATCCACCGTAGTACCAGCGGAAATGGGGTTGCCACATCCCAATTGCTTCACCACGGACTGGTTTTCGAGCTCCCGGGATGCTACCTCCACCCCAATTCGCTCGATGTACTCATCAAGCCACTCAAAATGCCCACATTTTGGCAGTTCCTGAAATCGCAGAGATGAACCCTAAATCCCAAATTCGATGAAATGCATGAAATTTCGAAAGAAAAGCGATAAATTGGCGCTCGGAACACTCAGATCTCACCTTTCCCGGCTCGGGCTTGCTCTCACACTTCACAAATTCCCGGCCAATGTTGCCGTTATTGTCGGTGGATGTGACAAGCCGCTTCAGGGGCACGGTACGGAGGCAATCGGGGCACCTCCTCATCGGCACTGCACCATACCGAGGCCATGAGCGGAGGGAGGTTGAAGCAGAGCTCGACATCCCTCGCCGGCGTTGCCGCACTTGCTCGCTGGAGAAGAAAACGGAAGGGGATGAGATGTTGGAACGGTGGTGGGAGTGCTCGGGTGCGGGGACGGATCGGGGCCAACGGCTCTCTTCAACCACAGCGTGGGTCCCATGATATGAGGTGGACATCAGGTGAGTTCCGCCGTGATGTGGAGAGGTTGTGGGTCCTACTATGCTCAGCTGATTCGAATTCGTTGACGGTCTCGTGAGGTTAAGTGGAAGTGTCGCACGGGAGCTATTTGCCGCTTTAGAAGTGTCGCATGCGAGCTATTCTTTTCAGCGATGTCGTGTTCCTTCCAATTCCGCATAAAAACGTCGCATGGGAACTATAAGCCCGTTTTAAATTATAAGAGTTCGGCTAGAGATGCTCTGATGGTTCTTTTCAGCATGCACCGGCGACATCTATGCATCATTCATGCTGACCATTATGGGGATTTGCTTAAATTAAGAATGATGACCGTAAAAAGAAAGAATGGTGACTCACCTCTCACCCTGTCTTTGTCGACACTGGTAGTCAGCTAGCAGTTGCGGACCTTGGAACGAGTCATTAAGTTGTTAGAAAGAGCGAACACTTATACGTACTGAAATAAGGTTAAGTGTTCGTCATCATCTTTTAATTCTTCAGGGTGTTCCTCATGTTTCTAACAATTAGCACTCATAATTACCTTGGTTGGTTTAGAAAATTTATTTGGCAGAGACGACGATCCAAATTTGCAGAATAATCTGTGTTAGAAATCGGAGGGTTTTTGTTGCAACAAGGCATACCATGTAGCACGACCTGGTCTGGTATGACGTGAGTTGCCTTTAACCTTGGTGCACGCCCCACCCAGTCTCGGGGGCCATACTTTGATGTGCACTAACTTAGAAAGTTCTATGGTGGCGCTTTCTTTTTCGAAAAATGTAAAAGTGCGTGAAAACCATTTTCAATTGGTTGCATCCAATAGCCATCTCGCTTGTCCATTGGCTGGATATGACCATATATGAATCCAATGAGTACCATGTGCTATAACTTGCATGAAAGAAGATTTTTATTGAAGATAAATTCAATTGGTTGCACCCAATAGCCGATCTCTCATCTCGCTTGTCCATTGGCTGCAGGATAGGACCATATATGGATCCAATGAGTAGCATGTGCTATAACTTGCATAAAAGAAGATTTTTGTTAAAGATAAAATTATTTTGCATATTCTAGATGGCCCAAAGCATAGCGAAACTATTACTAGAATTTGAACTTTGTTTTTTTAGAAACTCTCCTTAACCAATTCCCCAAAAGGTTTGTAATGTTATTTAGGGTAGCCATAGTGCAATTAACTCATTTAAAAATCACACACACTACAACACATGCACATACCCACGTGCACTCACCCCTTTGAATACGTGCACCCGCATCCTACCCTTGATGAGGAACTCCAATAGACTAGGTCAGATCCTGAGATTGGCGGATTGATCACGAGAATCTTGTTGTTGACAGGCGTATCACCTATCACTGAAAAATAGTCCCTGTTAGATTGTAAAATAAATTAAAATAAATTGAGCACTCATACCAAGTCTATGAGTTGAACCCCCGCTTACAGCTATGTCCTCATTGATCTGTCACTGATATAGGAGAATATCTTGATTAATGACAAGCTTGTTTTGGATAGTCGGTCGAAAAAGACCGTGTGTCAAATCCAATCAACAAAGTCGGCAAATATCTGGGATACAGAATAACAAAATAAAATGCTGGTGACATATTTTTATTTGCTTTCTAACACAATAGTTCCTACCCAACTTGCTTGGAAAAAAAAAGGATTGATGTCGATGTTGTTGTCTTCAACACAATAAGCTAGTCGTGGAAGCACTATTAGCTGATGATGTTCAGATACCAACAGAAAACTGATGCTGGCAAGCAACAAAGAATACTAATGGTAAAGATAAAGCGATCTTTTCATGGAAAGGAACTTAAACTTCATTGGAAAGCATGTATGACAACCTCCTTCCCTACTATATGCCAAAACTTTTGAGAAATCTCAGTTGGTAGTGGTACATCAGGTCCAGGAGGGGCTTTGTCATCTTCAATTTGCAGCCAAGTCTCCTCGATCTAGACTAAGATTCCACTAACTAAATTTTCTCAGCAACGGAACTACTGATAAAGAAATAGTAGAGATACCCTCACTCTGTCCAAAAAGAATCTTCATAGAAAGTAGTTGCATATATAGAAGAATATATCTAGCATCCACAATCAAAAAACAATTGTTTCCCAAAAAACATGAAAGTCTTTGCTTGCCAGTCGGACACTTGCAGGCCAAGGTTCTCTGTGAGATTGGTTGTTAGTGCACCAGAGTTCATATTTACTTTGCCTAGTCCCTGTCGATGCATTATTGTTGTAGTGAATCCGGAACGCACCACGAGTCGCCGCAAGTTTGTGTACCAACAAAGTTTGAGCTGTCGAGATCGATGCGGTGAGAGTTTGCATTTCTGGTGAAAACATCATGTCGTATTTCAATTTAAAAAAACTGTTCTAGGTCCCAGTTACCGGGATGTCATTCGCATCTTCAGACCGCGGGCAACTCCAAGCTCTGTCGATCCATCGTTACCTCTCATGTGTCTGAATCTTTAGTCATTTCATTAATTGAGAGCTTTGTTGGGACCTATGAAGTATCCTGAAGTTAACGAATTGTACCATTAGTCTAATTTTTTTAGAGTTAAACACATGTGTGGTCTATTAAGTTGCCACGCATGAGCGTATTGGTCATCAACTGGAAAAATGCAAACTATCGGTCACAAAGTTGTGTGAATGTGTCCCATTAGTCATTCCGTCACGTTTGCCGTTGACGTGGCTACATGTTTTTTTAAATACTTCCTTATAATATTATTTTCTTTAGTTAATAGGTCCTTTTTTCGCTATCCTATGATTAGGCCGTAAAAATAGATGTAGGGCCCCCCTGTCAGCCTATTCACCCCCACTCTCTCGTAGAGACATTCTACCAAATACCTCCCATGCACATATCAGGAAAGCCACCCATCAATATCGTAGAGATGTTGGTCTGAAAGGTTTTGCATCTCTTACTATGATGTTCAGCAGACAAATATGATATAACCTCTAACAATGTCATCTGCACACACTAATCATGTGATATTTTTGTGCTAAAATGATTTAAATTTGAAAAGGTATCAGCTCAAGGGAACATTGTTTGTTGGCTCTCCTCCAAAATAACTTGAGAGCGGTCCTGCATTTCTTCTAGCACTCGTCAATATCAACCCTAAAACTTGCACGTGAAACTCGGTTTTTCAGGATGATCAACGGGATGAGAAAACTCAAAACTGAGACCACTTAAATTATGATGATTTCCCCTGTGATCTGTTTTTTACCCTTAAATTATGAAACAACTGTTTAATTCTAAAACTATGACCACTTAAAAAGTGAGTTTATCTGACGGTTCTTTTATCTCTTTTTATGTAAATGTTTTAGGGCCTTGGGTGTCAGGAACCAAAAAAGTTGAGATAATAAAAATAAGATCGTGATTTTTTTGTATCGATAGGAAGTAAGAATAGAATAATTTGACTATGTGGCCAGTGGCGGAGCTAGAGAAGTGATGATCCGGGTGCACGGTGGTGCCCCAGCTAAAAATTTACTTGTATTAGGGGTTGCACACATGGTGAAACATAGCTAATTTACAAAGAAATTTAGTTCGACCCGGTGTCTTGTGCACCCCCATAGTTGCACATGTATCCGCCCCTGTATGTGGCTGTTTGGATTCTCTACAAGTATTTTGTAGGAATCTGATGATATATTGGCTATGTAAGGTAGCAAAGAAGATTTCTACTTGTTCTGATGTCTTGCTCGAAACAATATGAAACCCAAAAAGGTGCACAATTAAAAGCAAAATACTCGGATGATTGTAACCATTTGATTCCAAGGTTCTTCACAGAAAATTTTCTTCAGATTTAAATCCAAAAAAATGATAAAAACATATCTAGATCCAAATTGCCTTATTTTTGCATATGTAAGATGATATAATCTCATATTGTTTTTCATCATCAAGCCGCCACCTAATCCATCATGATCTGAGCTAACCCATAATTCATTAGTTCGACGATCCAACGATGGCCATCTCCACCTGGATAGCGCAGCACGATTCCACGATGTAGCCCCTGGACCGGTCCTTGAGCGTGCTGAGCGGGAAGAAGTTGGAAAAACCCCATCGATGTTTACCCGGATACACCACGGGTCCTGCATAATGCAACCACGACAACATAAATATGTATAGTTTGTCAGCCAAGATCAACCTCAGGACAAACAAACATGAGATATATAGGAATTGTGGTGTCGAATGGACCTATGATTTTACGGAAGTGGTCCCCGTACTTCTGGTCGAGGATGGACACAACCAGTTCGACCGCCGGCCCTGGCTTGAGAGGGCGATCATCGTCCGCAGCGTCCAGGTACATGTACAATGAGAGGCAGCCGATGCTGTACTCATCACCTTGTGGATATATGCCGAGGTACCTGAGAAGAATACACAGAGTTCAATCATTTCAGAGAGACCAACTGAAAGAATTATAGTATCTGCACCCGATGAATAAGATCAGTACCATTTATGTCCACCAAGTTCAAAAGTACGTGAACGGATGAGATCCTTGGGTTTCAGTTCAAGAAAGTTCTTCATGCTCACATTGTAGGTCTTTTTGATGAATGCGTTCTTGTGGATGAACAGGTTCTGAACTGTGGTAGACTTCACAATAGCCTTCTTTTCGGGAGAGAAGACATCAATACTTATCATCTCCACACCAAAGACGCAGCAATCCTCATGCAGAAAATCAGACGATTTCAGCAGTTTGCTAAGAGAAATCAAGCATTCGTACTCCGAAATTGGGTGGCTGACACTGAAGTTGGAGCGAGCTGCATTTATAAGTAGGTGAAGGTTAGAAGATCAGAGAAAATGAACAAATATCCTAGAAAGAAACATAATTTCCAAGGCAATAGATAACAACTATGGATGATGTGCAAACTATTTGATCATATTTAAAAACCTACATTCACCGACTTTTAGCGATAGAATTTGGATCCAGGGTAAAACGGAAGGTACAAAGTTGTAGTTTCAAAATTTTGAAGTACCGAGTAGTGACTCCTTGATCTAACAGGGTGGATGGGTATATGATACTCCCTCCGTCCAAGAATAGATGTCTTGGTTTTTTCAAATTTTAGATGAATCTATATACTAAATAGTGTCTAGATTCATTCAAATTTTGACAAATTTGAGATATCTATTTTGGGACGGAGGGAGTAGAAAAAATTGGAGGAAACTACCTCTGTATCCATAATACATCCCATCTGAATGATTGTATATTGACAACTCAAACACTGCCACCACATAGTATCCTGGATCCGACTGCAGGGTATCTCTTGCCATCCCAAGACAAAGAGAAACGTACTGATACAAGGAACCACCTTCTCTATGCCGTGGAGCCACTGCCATGAAGCTGGTAAATGAATTATGGAAAACAGAATCAAGACGGTCTAGAAGCCATGAACTGGTAACACTTAAAAATGATTTCTTCAGTTATGCATCATATTTATTTGTTTAGTACATCTAAGACAACGATGGGTACCACTTAAACCCGGAGCAGTAGAAAGGGGCAGATACAGCCGTTATAACACCCTTCCTACTAATCAGATTCTCGAAGTTATGAATCTTCCATACGAAGGTGGGATCGTGGGTCTCTCTCAGGAGCGGAGGAGCTGAAAATTTGCACAAGGCCACCATCTCAAAAGTCAAAAGTGCGGAACAGAGAAGAAAAAACAACAGGTGCTATGAGCAAGTTCAGGTGCCTCGTGCTAGTTAGTTAACTGCAGTGCCAAATGATCAGGCTGTATTCAGTTTACAAAAAGGTTTGATTCGACAAGATGCAAATTATAAATTAATAGTAGTATCATTTGAATCCTCCTCATAAAATGCAAGATCTGTATTCGAATTACAAATCTAGCAAGAATATCATGAATTACACCATGCACAGATATACACATACATCCTGAGCCTGAACCCCAGGAATTGCCCATGGCTCTGCTCCTTCCTGTGCCTCCTTCTCCTTCTCTGAAACTGAAACTTAATCGTCAACCCATCGTATCATGGTGCAGGCTGATCAAGAAGGTAAATAGTGGTGAAAGATAGTTCTGAGCTATCTTGATCGAATAATTACTATTGGCATATAGAAAATCAACGGGCCTGCCATGATGGAGAGAAAATGTCAGAACACGTTAGCTGCATGATCCAAGAGATCCGACATGGCTCATTAGTCCTCCTCGAAACAGCCCTTCGCCCAGCTATATAAATATAGCAACCGTTTAAGACTGATGCTGGGTCAGACATCACAACGTCCAAAAGACAAAACAAAAAGAATAAATAAGAAAAAAGAAGAGAAAACAAAGCCGATAACAGTGGCTTGACGAAAATAAGGATGACCGGCAACCGCTGTGCCCTCCGAAAGATTATCACCACGCTCCTAGCGCTCTGAAGCGTCGCATACCAAGCAACACCTTCAAGAAGGAAAGTGACGACAACGACGCTGCTGTCCGGACTGGTCCTAGGGTTTCCCCGATACGCTACGGGAGGTGAAGAAGAGATACACCCGATGTCCTTCAGGAAGGATGGCGACACCCGCAGGCGTCACCGCATCGGTGTCTAGACGACAAGGATTTCTCCCGACCTCTCAAAAAACCACACTCCCAGACACTTTGAATTGCTCCACCACGCAGGCCGCCCATCAGCACACGCCACCACGGTCTTGCAGTCACCCCTGCCGTCTCACCGTGAGCCACAATGTGAGACTAGTACGACTGAAAGGGAGGAACTTTGGTGGGAGTCAGCGGTACAGTCACACGCAGGAGGGGACTACCTCCAGCGCCGGAGGGCGATAGCCGACCGGATGCAGCAGCAGGTGCAAACCAGGCCCTCACTGACCCGGCCTCGCCCAAGAGGGCTTGTGAAGCCCTGTCGCCACACTACAGTAAGGGTGTCACTGTCCGCCAACCCAAGCGTCAGTTTCTACTTCTCCGTCCACTAGTGAATCCGCTGCCACCGCAGATCCCCGCCGCCAAGCAGCAGCGTCGTCGCCACCGAGTTCACCCGGACTTGTCGGACCGCCACCGGTCTGAGGCACACCCCCTAGGTTGGGTTAGCAGGGCCAGACACCACCTTGACGCTCATTAGTCATTACTACCGAATATCGCACAAATCCCCGCTCACATTCCGGTGTTGGGAATTGGGATATCATAGATGGGACAACAGTTAACTCCTCGAGGGGTTAAGCTATATTGATCATCATCAGAGGTTTAACAGCCGCCACAGAACGTAGGGTCCGGGAATAAATCTCTAACGTTAACAGGGGCAAGGAGGCGGAGCGTGGGGGAGGGAGGCTCACCACCTGGAGATCCAGCAACGACGGATTGGTTCGAGTCGCCTACGGGAACGGAGCGGAGAGCGGACGTACGGCGGCGGGGTAACGATTTCTAAGTTTTTTCTCTTAGAGAAAATCACCCTAGGATAACGTCTAAACCTTGTAAGCAAGTACGTGACGGACTCGAACTCCCGAATTCCCAGCCCATATCGGATTCCAGATTTTGGAAGGCCCTGCCCTGCCCTGCCGCCCACTCCCTCCATCTATATAAGCACAACACTTACACGGTAGATCTCCGAGCTCGATCGATCCTCACAATGTCGTCTGTGTCCGACGAGTTTGAGTGGACGCCAATGTCGGCGGCGGCAGACGATCTGTGTCCCTCCTGCGGCAGCAACAATGGCCTAGTCGAGTGCGGTGCGTTCGACGACATCGGCGAGATGGTTCTCACGGTGATCCACGGCGGGGAGGCGGTGGCCGAACTGATTCGTGACGACGGCGGCAGCGGCGAGCTACGCGTGCTGCCCAGCGAGAGCTTCCTCGAGGGCTGTTGCCGCGTGCACGTGGTGGACGTGCAGGGCGAGCGGGAGGCGTTCGTGCTGATCGTGGCGGTCCACCAGCATGATGGGACCATTGCAAGCGTCCGGAAGATTTGCTGATTCGCTTATGAAAGATGGATTTCTGCAGTACTAGTAGCATCGAAAGAAGATAAATCATAGTATCAGTTCTTGTGCTAGCATTCAAATAAAAATACGGAGTAGATCATGTTCAAGCGAGGTGCAGTCCGATTTCCATTTGAGTAATAAAAACTCTTAGAGAGCCCAAAATGTTGTCGCCTTCGAATTTGTTCTTTTGAATACCCGGGGAGGCTGGAATATTGGTGGTAACCATGTTGGTTTTTTTCTTATATATTAATAGTTATGTCATCCACAAATTTGCTCAAAAACAGTTCTCAGTCCATTCCAAAATATAAGACAGTGCAAATGGAATCACAAGCCAAACTTTCATAAACTTTACCAAGTTCACAAAAATATGGAAGTCTACAATAATCAATTCAACGCCAATGTATAAGACGTATGCGCATCGGTCAATGGAGATTATCGTATGGAAAGGAACACCTTCGGCATTGGCGGACCAAGAAGATTTCGAAAGGCTGGGCAAACATGTCTAAACGCCGTTTTTCGAACAAAATCACTACATAAAGTCATAAAATACAAGGCATCACACGTTGACAAGCCTTAGGCCCTAACAAGCCTGGGCGACTGCCCGGGCTGCCGCCCTTGACCTTCGGTG
Source organism: Avena sativa (assembly GCA_916181665.1). Classification (NCBI taxonomy): domain Eukaryota; kingdom Viridiplantae; phylum Streptophyta; class Magnoliopsida; order Poales; family Poaceae; genus Avena; species Avena sativa. Next base: position 415,682,894 of record OV702297.1, read on the forward strand.
CGATGTCTTCTTGGATTCTTGCACCCCTTGTTCAGCTCTGAGACCCATCCCCATCGGCACCCTGACCTAGCATGGTTTTCTTTAGGTTTTTGTTGGGCTGTAGTAATTTATTATTTTTAATCTACTGTTTTTCTCTTTTCATGGGTAGTATGGCTACCCTTGTTCTTTATTCTTTTATTTTTAAAGTCATGTGTATGACTTTTGTCTAAAGAGATCAAATGAAAATAGTTACCCTTACAAACAAATGCACGCCACAAACAATGGTCAATGATTCCTCTTATTTACTTCTGTATACACTCTTACATGTTAGCGCACCAGTCGGTTTGCCATGCCTCCATATTTCTCATGTCCTTTGGAGGTGCAGAGGACAAATCCTCTTAGTTGGGGAGATTGAGAGGAGGTTCTCCTTTTGCTATGTTTAGGTTATCTTGGTGAGGACGGATAGGCGGTTGGGGTGTTCTTGGGAAAAAGACAAGTCTTCTTCGCTTGCCCCGCAACGGCTACTCCGACTTCGGCACTACCTAACGCTCTCGGCTCCCTCGACATCGCCACAAGGGATATCACCTCGCTTGAGCATCATCAACTTCCTCTACAGTCCAAGCTACCGTGACGCGACACCGTCCACGACGTTCCTGCTCCTATCGCGGGGGATGTCAGCCCACTAGTTCTACTTCGGTTTATCTCCAGTCTGACCGTCTGTGATGTTTCAGTTGTTCATGACGCTACCGCTATGACTGCGGGGATGTTAGAGTATTGTACGTATACGGTTGTTATGGTAGCTTAGAATAGTTAGGACTCTAGCCTAACTTGACTTGTACTCCAAGATGATCCATGTACGTCTATATATACTTGTCCATGAGGCTTAATAATACATCCAACATATTTCGTCAATCTCCTTCTATATCCTTCTATACTTTTAACCGCCACATCACTCTAATAACGGTGTTTGAGTGTGTAGAGGGTTTGTGCGGTTGTTTTGTACTTTTTGGTATGCTGGCAGCCGCCATCTCAACTTTGTAGAGTGTTAACAAACGTTTTTTTATCGTGAGTGTTGATAAACGTTGTTTCTTAACTATTTGAGCCATATAGTATTGACATGCCACAAATGGATGGGTCAAGCATACTTTTCTTATCGAGTCTATAATCTATGAAGCATGGGGGTATGTCACCTCAAGATGCACACTCATGAGTTTCGGCGACCCGTCATATGAGGCAAGCATCTATTGCCTCTCCGGGAGCTTCTACGCAAGGTTTTTTACATAATTATTGGGATGGTATCATGTTTATTCATCACCGGGTGGCTTCTTGAACAACAAGTGGTGGCAAATAGTATTAGGGTCCTCAAGGGCTTTTTTGTAACTTTTGTTTTGTTTGATTCATTAAATATATTAGGGTTGTTGTATGTTAATAGCTTGTTTTGAATTTAACTCAAACTATCTTACTTTTTGTGTGTGTGTGTTGAAAACCTTTCCCTTTTTTGAGAGGATTTAGTCTTGATCTTGAAGCGGATACCGCTCTCACCCCAACCCAGATTATCTCTCATCCCTCCTTTGAGAGTTAATATCGGCCACCCGCCTCTACCCCTACTCCCCGGGCAGCGTTGTCGTCTGGTGTGGACATGGGAGGTTGTTGAGGGATGCATAGAGTAGTGTTAGGGCTTTTGGCTGAATTCCGGTAGTAGGATATATGCTCGTAGTTTTTCTCGTTCCACTCGTTTGCACTGAGCTATTTTTATGTGACAACAACAAGTATTTTTATTTACAACAGATTAAAATGCAGACATGCACAAAAACTAAAATGGCAACATAATTTTACCCATAACTTAGAACATTGTAATCATTATATTTGTACAATAACAAGACCTATTAAACACTATAATACCAATAACATCCCATAGGACTTTCTATAACATTTGTACGGTCTTCGGGCTCGCAAAGAGGCTCAGTAGCTGTTTCATGCTTCTCCAAACCACCTCTTTGTCATACTGGAGAAATGACACTGACAAAGAAAAGAGAGAGAGTATGTGTTCCACCTTAGATCACGATACACATAGCATAATCGACACATAACAAAGAAGAATAAACTTACATTTCCATGGCACAATTGTTGACTATGCCAAGTTCTTCATAGGGAGGCGTTACTCCTTGTGTACAATGAGCTAAGGCAGATCTTTGTCAGTACTGAATTGTGTTTCTTGTTTTATTTCTACCAATATTATTTTATGCAGTGTCATCGAAATAGAATCAAGTTTTCAGAAGTGCACCCCTAATTTAGATAAGCAGAATAATATAAAACATAACAATCTAGGAAAGAACATAACAATCTTAGAAGAACTACCTTAGCATAATATACTCTAAGAGGAACAATCTAAGAAAATCAATGTAAGCAGAACGATTTAAGTAGAACAATGTAAGCAGAACAACCTTGTCGGCACAATATCCAGTTCATAGTTACCTAAACATAACATTCACACTAAATAAAATTTAGAGAAACCCTGGTTCATCGACACTACGACCGGTGACACAAAGATTAATACCTTCTAGTCAACGGGAGTACATCTCCGTCGTCCTCCTCCTCCGGAAACGGAGTAAAAACATTCTCCGTGGCATATAACACACGGCCAGTATCGGCCAGGCCTCGTCGGCCACTTGCAATTTTGTTTATCCGTGGGCCGTAACGTTGGTGTTTCTTATGGGGGTTGAAATCAGCATTTTCAAACTCAATAAAATGTAAAGTCTCATGGTGGCCTTAGGCCAAATGTTATTCTTTTGCATTCCGCATCGGATTCTCCCTATGGGGCCAGAGGGGAATTCCCCACCAGAAAGAAACCGAAAAAGCTGCAATAATATCGTCAATGATGATGTTGTGCATATGTTAATGAAGACGGGTTGACTTTGGCCCCTAGTGGACATCTTGCTGGGGAAAGGACGCCATCCTAGTCCCCAAAAGGGAGAGGGACATTGATAGAGTCAAATCACCTCTTAGGGTCGCTTTATACTAGTGCATGAATATATGTATCGAAGACTTTTATGGCTTCCAGTCAACATATTTATGTCTATACATGATATCTCTAATTGATTTGTCCATCAACCTATTTAATTCAGTGATCCTGGTGAAATAAGTATAAAAGATCTTAGAATATAGAATTTTGATGAACTAAAACAAAGATTTGGTGAAATAAAACAAATCATAGGGTTTAGAATGGATTTTTTAGCCAAATTTCCCCCAAGACCATGAAGTTCTGTGTTTTGCAACAACACCCCCCCCCCACCCCCCACCCCGCACCCCGCCCGCCCACCCACCCCACACACACCCACCCCACCCCCATCACCACACACACAGATCCTTGGCAGGCTTTGCCACCGAGAGTCTCTTAAAAAAATACGAGACTTTTCGAAAGAATTTTTTTACAGGAGAACATACACACTTTTGGCAAAATGTAGGTACATGAGTTACGGGATAAAGGACAAAGTGTCACGAGGAATAGAAAAACTTGTTCCCCCTTGCCTTGAAAAAGGCAGCTACCCTTGGCGCGCTTCGCTCCGACTATGAGCTATGCCCTAGGCATTTTTTTCATGATAATACGTACTCCTATCTCATTTATATCATAAATGTCATAACACAAGCCACGTAGATATCAACCTGATAAAACTGAAAACAGTAGAACGCAAGACTTTGCGCAAAGGACCATCAGCCAATAAAGAAAATTACGATCCAGACCGAAAAAAATTCTGAGCTTGACGCCAACGCCCGTCACCTGGCTCTGACACCACAACATCAGCCATCAAAGGAAAAATAACAGATCACCTCCTCACTCGAGCTCAATGCGGCTCCATCGCTGATATGCAGTTTTGCGAACCTCCAAGGTGGCTCACTCGAGGTAAAACCATTGTCGTTGAACGAATCAAATCGGGGCAGCACCCCGGACACGCCATCAACTCCAGATCTAACATACTCGCACGACTAAGATGTCGGAGGAGGAAACCATACTTGCCATCCATGAACCACGGAACCAACACGCGATCCACCATCTTTCAGATGCCGTCGATGCAGACCACAATCTGCATCCGCTCCTTGACTACCTCCCAGGTTCCACGTCAGCTCTAGAGCAAACGCCGCCACAGCGGTTGGATCCCAAGGACACACATCCACCACAAGGATGCCATCACCGTCGCACCATCCTTGCTTGAATAGACTGGTCTTCAAATCCATTAGGAAAAGAAAAATATTCATCGTCGCTATTACCACCACCCAAGACCCCCTAACCAAGACGATGATCAGTCCAAAAATAAATCTATTTTGACCAAAAACTATCCAAATGCGTGAATCCGGCGAGCCCCTCATCACCGATGACCTAGGTCATCGGCGGGAGGAGCCGCCGGAGGCCGACGCGGGAAGGCTTGTGCCTAGGGCAAGATCTTTTTTTTCCTCCCTGCCGGGGTCGTCGTGGGTATGGGGTACGCATATGGCCGTGTGGCTGTGCTAATATAGCCTTTCTCTACTCGTATTTGTACGTATCCCACGGTTGATGACAAATCGGTCACACACCTGGCGCGGATACGGACGTTGGCACGTTGCACCGAATAATGTCTCTCTCGCGCCATGTCGATCGGAGGAAGCACGTACTACGTGCGTGCACCCAGCTCCATTGATCCATTGCCATAAATGTGTACATACGCGTACAGTAGGTATATGTGGACGTCGTGTTGGCTCGTTTGGATCCATCCCGCTACCAGAGACACCGCCTGCACGAATAAAACCCTGAAATAATTCCACACAAGAAAAAAAGACAACGCCTGCACGAGCTAGCTAAAAATCCACTATTACCGTATTATAAGTAGTGCATTCTGACTAAATTAAACTCCTGCCGAGCCGATATCTGTTGCTCCGGTATCAAGTGCTAGGATGTAAGATTTTTCTACTATTAATTAGATCTCAGTTCTAGTCTAGCTATTGGATTTGTTGCATCCAAAAGGGCTGTCCATTTTTTTCGATTTTTCTTTGATTTGCGACTGGATTTTGTAGTTACTGGGCTGAACAATATTAGTGTTTTACACATGGGAGTGTCTAGGGCTCACTCAACTGAGCGCTTGCTTAGTTCTCGTTCACGTTGCGTCCGTCCTATATAACAAACGCTTGTTGGATTTATGGTTGCTTTATGGGCTGATGTTGTATTTGTTATACTTATATGGGCTGTTGTTGCATTTGTTTATACTTGTTGTGGGCTCAGGTTATCTCATGGGTTTTACTGGGCTGTGTTTTGCTACCAACTATTAGATCTACAGCCCAAAAAAATCCATCAGAATTAAAACACTTTCTGGAACCTTCATCCTCTCCCAAATCTCACCTGCTCCCCCGACTCTTCCATGTAGATCCAGCCGCCGTGTAACACATAGCCATACCTAGGTCCCCTTCTTCTCCAGTTCTCCTCTCTCTCTCTCTCTCTCTCTCTCTCTCTCTCATGTAGCTGGAGTTGTTCACAACACGTAACAAGAATTAAAGAGAGGCTTATCCAAAAAAACTAAAGGAAAAAACGTAGATGGCAGGAGGAGGAGGAGGATCCGACAGACCTGAAACCAGTACTCATCAGGGTATGTACATACAGATCTTCTTGACTTTTTGTACATAAACAACTTCTTGTCATGAAACAAGTACATACACAACTTCATGATTTTTTTTGTATCTTCTTTTCAGGAATCTTAGAAACGTATGGTGACTTTTTATTTGGAACACAAGTGAGTTTTATATTGAAAATGAATGACAGAATTATATGCCAGACTTGTATATTGAAAAATGATGCATTTGATAATTGCTGTTACAGATTCCACCTACAAGAGCGTACCAGGAAGCTAAACAAAAAAAATTGTTGGATCCATATGATCATGCAATGCAGGTAATATGCAGAATATGGGTTTTATTTGTTCAGTCAAAGAAGAACAAATGGAACAAGCAGGGAAAATAATGTTTGATTATGTGCTTGTTTGCAACATCAGGTTGGGCATGCACAAAGTTCTATAGGTGTATATCAGCATGGAGTTTCAGATCAATTATTGTCTCCTTCTAGTTATGCAATGCAGGTACAAAACATGCAGAAAATGCAGTAACTAGTGTTTCAAACATCTTTCAGTAACTGTGTTCTTGAAGTTACCTTGATTGCTTTACTTGTGTTTGCCTCCAAAAATAGGTGTCAAACAATAATTTGTCTTCCCATGTATCTGAAGAAGATAGAATGACTCACAATTCATTAAGTTTACACATTTTGTAATGGAAAAAAGAAATTGACTTAATGCTCTATTTCTTCAGAAGATATTATGTAGTAGATAATTTCTTATATACAGATATTACAAGATGAAGGTTTAGGCATGAGCTACACTGAGATGATTTTTGCTGCAGAGTCCAATTCACAGAAGCAGGTAGTTACAAAACTTCATTATGTTTGTTCAAGTACATTTTAACATCTTTATCTATGAAATATATCAAAACTTATATGTGGCAAAACAATCATATATCAGATTTCCAACAATGGATTTGATAGCATGTTTGAGGAGCCTATGGGAAGGGAGGTACTTTGTTTTACTATGTTTAATTTTGAAATGGATTAGATGTTTGTAAAAATATTATTGTATTTACTATGTTTTGCCTGCAGAACAATACTTTTATGATAACAGAGCGTTATTCAGATCACAACAATCCATATCCAAATATAGAGATGCAGCAACAGTTAGAACACAGTTCTAGTGATGTTGAAGAACAAAAAGGTCCTGAGTACTGTTCATTCAAAGGCTATGATTCTGACCAAGCAGATGAGGATATTGGAGGCATGTTTTCAGAAGAAGAAACTGAACCAAATACTGAAGCACAGTTTGCTGAAGATGACAATGTTGTTCCAACAGATTCAGCATTTGGTTCTGGAACTGGAGCAAGCAACATTTTGGATGATGAAAATGATGATGAGGGCAATGAAAACCTAACTCAAGAGGATATAAAGTTGTTCCTAGAATCTGAGAGTGTTGTTGCTGCAGAAAGAGGTAGTCAAGAAGCTTTGAGTCATCATGTTCCAACAATAAACATGATTTTTGACACAGATGATCAAGCCTATGCTTTCTACAATGAGTATGCTTCCATACATGGATTTTCCATCAAGAAAGCTTCAACTTACAATGCTAAAAGAGGCGGCACCAATAAAATTACTAGGAGGACCTATAGATGTAACAAGTCTGGTCCAGTCTTAGACAAAGAAGTTGATGAAGATAGGAGAAGGAAAAAACAATTAAGGAAACAACAACGGACTGGTTCTGCGACACCTAAAGCATCAAGGCAAAGGAGAACAAATAGAATTGAGATAACAGGTTGTGAATCAAAGATGATTATAACTCTGAAGAATGACAAATGGATTGTTACAAGTCTAGAGTTAGAACATAATCATCAGTTGAGCCCACATGATGAAATCAAGTTTACGAGATCACACAAACACATGACAGAACAAGAGAAGCTTTTTATTCGTACCTTCAATTCTGTTAATCTACCCATGAGGAATATTATGTCCATTCTCACATATCTTAGAGGTGGAAAGAAGAAGGATGTTCCCTACAACAAGAAGTGTGTCAGCAATGTAAGAACAGCAATAAGAAATGAGAACAAAACAAATGATATGATGCAAGTTCTTGAGTACTTCAGGAAAAGGAAGGCAGAAGATCCATCATTTTTCTATGATTTCCAGCTTGTTGACGGGGACAAAGTGCAGAGCATTTTCTGGGCAGATGCATTTTCAATAAAAATGTATGATTTGTATGGTGATTGCCTAAGTTTTGACACCACATTCAAGACAAATAAGTACAATTTGCCTTTCGCTCCGTTTGTCGGAGTTACTGGGCATGGTCAGAACTGTCTATTTGCCTGTGCAATTCTACACAATGAAAGTAAGAAGACTTTTGATTGGTTGTTTTTGACATTTCTTAAGTGTATGGGCAACAAACACCCGTTCACAATTATCACAGATCAAGATGTAGCTATGTCAAAATCAATACCAGATTGTTTTCCAAACTCAGTGCATAGAAATTGTTTCTTCCATATAAAAAAGAAGTGTCAAGAAAAGTGTGGCAGGTGTTTTGGCACGATTCCATTTCTGCATGCAGATTTCTCTGACATCCTACACAACTCCTTGACAGTATCTGAATTTGAAACACTATGGAAGGACATGATTGTCAGATACAATATTGGACACATCAAGTATTTTCAAGACATGTGGGCTTATAGAGCCAAGTTTGTTCCCGTGTACTTCAAGACAACTTTCTTCCCATTTATCCACTCAACTGCAAGGAGTGAAGGCACAAATGCTATATTCAAGGACAACGTCGGGTCAACATTTAGTGTTATCAGCTTTTTGCATGAATATGAGAAAATATCAGACACTATAGAAGAAAATGAGAAAGAGCAAGACTCAGTAACAAGAATTAGTGAGCCCAAATATTGGTTGCACACAGAGCTTGAGTACCAAGCAGGCCGCAAATACAACAGAAAAATATTCTACAAATTTCAGAATCAAATGAAGTTCAGTATGAATTTGCATGTCGATGAAGTTGAAAAGAATGTGAGATATGAAGTTTACAAAACAAACATGCTAGCTCTCAAAGATTTTAGAGTCAGACGGTATGTTGTCCTTGTGAACTTGATGAGTCAAGATTTCACTTGCATCTGTGGGAAATTTCAAAAAGATGGAATTCTTTGTGGTCATGTTCTCAGAGTGCTTGTGCATCTTAACATAACAGAATTGCCTGACAAATACTATAAAGAAAGATGGTGTCCTAAAGATAGAAAAGATATAAGGAACTTGCAGTTCAATGTTCCACATCATCTAACTCGAGACAATAAGCATTTGCGGTACAGTGTATTGTCAAGGAGGCTCAATGACATTGCTTCAAATGGTTCAAAAACAGATAGCAGGTATTTGATGGTGCTTGCGGAAAGTGAAAGGATTGTAGAAAAGTTGGACAAGATGGCTGAAGAAGAAGAACAAAAGGAGTTACAGGAAAAACATGCCAGCAAGCAACCAGTGAATGATGGCTACAACTACCTACGAGATCCAGATGTTGCTATTTCTAAAGGACGACCAACAGGTCCTGGCAGACAAAAAACGTTCATGGAAGAACTATTTTCTAAACAAACTATCACATGCAGCCACTGTTATGATCATGACCACAATATTGCCACATGTTTAAAGTTGCATATTCCGCATTCTGAATTCCAGAAGAAAAAACCAGCAAATAGAAAACAAGGTGATTTACCATGAACCTTTTTTGTTTTAATATTCTAATATTAGTTTGATCTAACATTCTTCAAATTTTATTTCATAGGTTCAGCCAATGGTACTAAGCAGAAGGGAACTACCAGCAAGCAACCAGCTAAGAAGGCCAGAACTAAGAAAGCTGACAAATAAATGATCATACAAGACAAGAGAAATCACATACTATCAATTTCTGAGCTCAGAAAAATGTTGTAAATGATAAATTCATGTACTATGTTTGAATACTATTTTGCGTGTACCTGGTATTTCTGAATATGTTTGGTCTGATTGATCTTCTTATGTACCTGGTATTTCTGAAAATTACAGCATGGTTTTGCATCTACGATTGTGTATCCATGCATAACTCCCCTGCAACATAGAAAAACATAGCGCAAAAACAACTAAACTGTTGTAAAGAGAAACAACTTTTTATTGATGGGCATTAAGATTGCACATGAAAAATAATTGCATTAATCAAAACATACGAATAGTATAAGAACCAGCGGTATATGATCTATGAGAATAATATTCAGATGAACAATCTCTAAAACTCGTATTCACATTATGAAGTATTTTCACTCTCTCTCTCTCTCTCTCTATGTCTCTCTCTCTTCATTCCAAATCTGCGAAGTGTAGATGCAAACTGCAATTGCTTCTATTCTTCATTCCTCTTGTATACCTACATTCAAACAAAAATAAAATAAAATTAGAAGATATATAACAAACCTGTTTGTATATTAGGGATAAATAATTTGTCAAAAAACTAGAAAGAACCTTTGGGTCGAAATTTAGCACTCTTAGCATTGATTCTTTTTCTTCATTATACTTGATGAATTGAATTTCATTAGCAAGTTTGATGCGTATCTGCGGGATGTCCTTCCATGTGAATATACATGATGATGAATTCCTTGGGCAGTAGCACTGTATGTACTTGATAACGAAAATTCCACAATCATCGCTTCAGTCACCAAAAAATAAAAACAGAGGGATATAAGGTTCAATCAAAAAATAAATAAATGTATAAAAGTACTTTTAAAAAGTACATTATTGTCCAGTAAGTATACAATTGATTAGTGAAAAGTACATACCCGTTATTTTGTTTTGGCACATTAGGATAGATTGTACCAAAATTTTCAAAATACATCCTTTTTAATCCAGCCTCTGACCATAAAGTCTTGAAGTTCTTGATCTATAAAACCAAAAAATAAAATTAGCAAGATAAACATAACACAAAAGTTGCATTGTTTCTATATGGAGTATGAAAGAAACCAAATTTATTATTTACCAATAAGTTTGACGTTTTCTTGGAGTATGTACTATGTTGTTCATAGTATGAATCAAGGAACAGGAAGTTGCGAGCTTTCATGTCGACAACAAAAACAAACCAATGTTTTGTGTAGACAGATGGAAAATACAACTAAAAAATTAAAAAGACCAAAAACATGAGATAGTTGCAAACAAAATAAAGATAAAATAAGTCAAAAACTACAAAGAAAATGGAAGTTTAACAAAAAAGTCATTACCCTTTCAGACAAATGGAGTGCTCGAGCTCCATTAGCCGCCTGTAGTCCTTTTATAGCATTATCCTTCCACCTTAGTTGTGTTTCCTCATTTTGCCATTTTTCAAGTAAGTAATCCTGTCATTAATTTCAATTTTCAGGAGCAGAAGAAAATCTAGGAACAAATCACAAAATCTAGCAAAAATAAAATGCATATGAAAGAAATTCTCACAGATGTAGTGCTGAAGAAATAATGCTTATTTGACTGCCTAGGATGGTTTTCTTTGAACAATTTTCGGCATAAAACATTAATCACATAAGATTCCACCCATCCATTCAACTTCATTGATGTTCCCAATTGTAAAACTGAGACCTTGCAATTGTCAAATTTTACTGCCCATTTACTACAAAGTCAAAAATGGGAAAGTTAATAATATCAATATGCTATAAAAGTACTAAATTCACACCAAAAAACAAAATAAGTACATAAACTACATATAAGTCAAAATAAGTAAATGTACTTACTACTTGAACTCATCAATGTCACAAAGGGTTGTAATTGCTTCATAGTTCCGGATTTCACTTGGTTTTATGTATGTTGGATTCAGGTCATACGGTGAAACATAGTATTTGCTTGGATTTATAGCTCTCATTGGCATTAAATTTTCCTTGGTTGCTGATGAACTGGTACTGCCAAGAGAGAGATCAGTGTTGTACATGAGATCAGCTTGGTTGCACATGTTGTTACATGTATCATTGAATTTTCTCTCCCCAAGAACTTGCACTTCAGAGTTACCCTATTGGACAAGATAAAAAATATGCAAGACAAAATTAATGGCCTGTCAAGGAAACCTATATATATATATAAATTGCATGACAGTTGCAACTGAATTTGAAACCTAGTTACAACTGTGATGCAACTGTGCAGAATAATAAAAACTATAGGAACACCCAAGTTGCAAATTTTACTAGTAGGATGCAAGTTTTCCCTCTAGTTTCAGTTGGGATGCAAGTGGTGCAGATTTAAAAAAGAAAAAATACAGTTGCAAGGAGTATGCAATTAACTTCACTTGCAATTCGGATGCAACTAGGATGCAATTGGTGCAATACTAAAAATGAAAATAATCAGTTGAAACTAAGATAACCAGTTTCATTTGCAACTAGGATGCAACCGGTGCATCCTAGTTGCAAAATTTAAAACAAAATTTAAAACAAAATAATCAGTATGTCAATTACATTGGTTCTTTGCAGGTAGTTCTTTGTTGCAGAATCCAAGATTTTAACTTCATCTTCATAATCATCTACTTCATTGATGAATAGTTGGCGCCCTACAAGCATTGCTTTGCTATAGTCCTGCTCATTAATTTGAGTAAAATGTTATGTCAATGAGATAATATATCTTCAAGTGATACATCTAAATAAAGCATATAGATTAAAAAACTAAAATATACTTAGTTACTGACATGTTTCTTCTCTGATGTATAACTTGCTCCAGTGTTTGAAGATTGAATTTTTGTATTCGGTGTAACCTGGATTATTCATCAGCATTTCAGTAAAACAAGTAGTAGAAATACTTCAGCAAAAAACATGTCCAAAAAAACACTTTCACATTGTAATACATACCAGGTCTACTACTGAACTTATATCTTTCCTTCCATGTTTTGAAATTTGTATTGGTGATACTATTAGATTTGTATAGGATCGCTGCCTCTGTGCACATTGCACACTGCTCAGGTATTCAGTTTCTTTTACTTCCTACCGGATTACAAAATCAACATAAGATAATCAACGCACGAAAGAAAAATAGGAAAACCTGAAAAGATAATCAAATATTCACAATTGTTTTACTTCTAGGTTGTGATAATCAATAGACAAAATAAAACCATAACCGAAAAAGCCTTTCTCTAGGGGAGAAATTGACATACCTCAAACCGTTCACTGGTTTTAGTACATTTGTGTGGTGGTGTTTTTGGAGAAGGTGTCTCAACCGTATTGGTGCCATCTATCTGATCAGCACGAGTTTTTGCTTCCTTTAAAAACAAAGAGTTTTCAGTTAGTTGAGCACACACAGAAAAAATTCTAGTGAAAAATGAATCAATATTATTAAAAAAAATTAGTACCTCAATTTTTCTCATATACATTTCATCATCCATATTTATTGGTCTCCATAACTCAGGTTCTTCAATCAGTGTTCCTCTATCATCATGGTCATCCAATAGCCGGAATGTTGGAGTGTCATCTGAATAGAAGAAATATTTCTTTCTTGCTTCCTCAATAATTTCACTTCTCCTTTTGTGCCTCTCAATATTTAGTTCCAGTTTAGCATAGTTCTCAGCTGTCATGGTAACAAAAGAATCAAAAAATCATAACATCAATAATATTGGAAAACAGTTTGAATAGAATCTACACTTAGTTCACATAATGTAAACACAGTTCATTTACCTATAACTGTGATGTTTGGTAAATTTATATCAATGTCTCTATTAATAGTTTTGAACGAGCTCTTGTTCTCATGTTTGGTAACTACATCATATTGTTGTGCAGTCATCTTTACCTAATTGGGAAATAAACAAACAAAAAGATTATATCAGAAAAAGAACATTTCAAGTATCACTAAGTTAAAAACATTGAAAAGGTATATTATCAAAATAATACCTTGGGTCTAGAGATATCATTTCTGAAACCACCAAAAATTGTGTCAGTATCTTCGGTATGAGTTCTTGTTGGCTTGCGATTCTTAATGTCTAAGTTACTAATGTCTTCTGATTTGACATCTTCATTATCATCTTTAGGAAGCATGTAGTCCAGACTTGTTGTTTTCATACCCATGGATAATTTGTACTGTGTTCCTTCTTCTTTCAGTTTACCATCACCTTACATTCCATCACTCTGCAAAGAAACAAGATGCCATGCATAACTTCTTTAATAAAAATCAGTGTATTGAACAAAAAGAGCGAACAAGCTTCAGAAAAAACAACAAAAACTTAGTACCTTATTGGTAATATTAGCAACTTCTTCATTTATTCCTGCTGTGAAACAATTACTGGTTGAACATTCTTTAAATATAGCATTGTTCATGTGTCCATTGGGAGGATTATAGCATTTTCCATCATCATCTACATTCTGGATAGAGTGACATTCTGTATCACTTCTTCTTCTTTTCCTTGCTATTAGAGCTAATAATCAAGTAACAAAATAGAAACAATTAACATAGAAACATGTTTTTAAAAATGAAACTAAAAAAAGAATAATACAGAAAAAATCATAATATATTTCTACCTTCTGCATCATGTACTACTTCCTCCTCATCATCAGTTGTTAGCTTCTCAGTGCTACCTGAAAGAATTCCCATGTCATTTGAATTATGTTTGTCTTCTGAGCTCTCAACCTTAACAGTGTCTTGCGATACTGGATCTGTAGCTTGAATTGCTTCAACAATACTACAAACCAATGACTCAGCTCTCAAACAATCATATTTATCTTGGTACTTCATGTGCTTTTGGAAACAAGTTGCAATGCACTCTTTAACCTATAAAAAATGGTAAATATGAATCAACATTACTTAAGGTAATTAACGAATAAAACAACTTAATCTAAAATATCATAGAAAAGGAACCTTACTTTGTCGCTAAAAAGATTAAAAATATTTGAGCTGATTAATTCTTTTGATATTGCAACATCAAAACTTTGAGCCTTCCTGTAGCATGTTTCCTCAATATCTTTTATCTAGAAAGAATTCATGCAAAGTTAAAATCATGATAAAAAGAAAATTAAGACATTAGAATAGATTCGCGAGTCTCTTATGTACTTACAGGCAGAGCACCGTAGTTCCCATTAATATCCATAAACATATCACTGAAGCATTTTATAAGTTTTCCTTTCCAAACTTTTATCCGAGGTAGAGTTGGAGGAAGTTTAATGTCTTCAAAATCAACAAAGTCAAGACACCGAACCTGAAAAAAATCAGGTAAAAAAGTTTACCACCTGACATGACATAACATGCAGAAAATAAAAATAATTTCAATGAATGTTTCAAGTGGTTTGCCACTTACAACTATAGTGAAACTAGCTAATTATTGAAAACATAGTGTAGCAGGAATAAATATCTATGGCATTTAATATAACATAGATACAAATAAACACTTACGGCCAGATGATATATACAACCACCAAGGGTCATAGTTAACCGCTTCCCCTTTTTCTTCTCAGCCAAGTACTTCTTGATATACCACATCATCCACTCATATATGTACTTTTGCCAATCAAGATCAATTATCTTATTGACATCAACAAGTGCCCCCATGTATTTTGTACTCAACTTAGTGTTTGAGTTTGGGCAGAGAAAACATCCGAGGGAAACAGACACAAAACATCTACAAAAATCATCGTCTTCAAGAGGCCCATTTAGAATTCTGTCTCCAAAGAATTTGATGGAAGGAACATCTTCCAGACCATAGAGGGCTAAGAAAGCTGCTTTCCCTGATTCCTCATCAGTAGCAACTCTACTAGTCCCGCAGTTGATTCCTAGAGTATCCTTGATAGACTGAAGATTGAGCTGGATATCTTTAGATCCAATTCTTATTACCTCTTCAACAATATCAACATGGTCAGCTACCCACTGAGCAAAATGTCTTGGAATATAACAATCTTCGACATCCAGCATGAAATCAAACCCGATATTCTTCAAAAGATCAACATAATGAGGGCAAGTGAGTACTTTCTTTATGACTGTGAACAAGTATGGCAAGCTGCATCTGCTATAAGCTTTTGCTTCATTTGGCTGTTGGTACTCAGTTCTTGATCTCTACCAAAAAGAATTGTAATACATCAAAAAAATATAGAATAGTTCAACATACAAAATCATCATTTTAATAAGAACATAGAATGACAAACTTACCTTTCTCTTTTGCTTTCGTATTGACTGTCGCCTTTCTCTACGTTTCTCACTTGTTTTCATGAGTATCTTCACACTCTCATAAAAAATATCTTGTGATAGTTCTGTCTCTGTTAAGTCAACATGATGACTATATCCATCTATGTTTACTTTCTCTATCTCGTTATCTTCAATATCAATGCCTATAGCTCCGTGATCAGAAACATAACCATCGTACTCTGTCTCATTGTAATCTATGAAACCAAGATCAATGCAACATGTAAATCATTTGGCCAGAGTTTCAAAACTGCAATCCTACTTACAAAACCTAGTTACAGAACTCGAATCCTTACAAAACGTAGCTACAATTATCAGGTTCTTGAATAATCAGGAAACTGCACTTGCAAGTAGGTTGCAATTGCTAAATCATAGAAAACAGGGAACAAAATCTATAGTTGTGACTATGTTGCAATTGATAATTCAGAAGAAAACATAGTTTAAAGTAGGCTTGCAAGTAGGTAAACCAATTGCAACCTAGTTGCAACTAGTACTGCATAATATACCACACATACCAAAATAAACAACAAATATTATACACTTGCAACTAGGTTGCAAGTGGTAATTCAGACATAAGTCCAGAATTATGCCACTTACAACCTACATGCAACTACCTCGTCATTAAAACATAACATAGACTTGCAACTAGGTTGCAGGTGGTAATTGAGATATAAAAACATTGCTCATGGCAAAGTCTAGAATTATGCCACTTACAACCTACATGCAAGTACCTCGTTATTAAAACATAATATACACTTGCAACTAGGTTGCAAATTATAAACATTGGAATGCAACTCGCACCCTACCTGCAACTAGGTTGGTTCTTGTTTTAGAAAATTCAACACTTGCGACTAGGTTGCAAGTGGTGAAAATAAATGCAATGTAAAACAACAGTACACAAAACTGAACATCAAATGGAATGTTTGAAAAATAGCAAAATGGAAATGTTAGAAAAAAATGTACTTACAGAAGCTGGGATTGTTCAAAACTACTAGTTCTCAAGCAAGGAACACAATAACTGATATCAGAACATTTCCTTCCCTGTGAGTATCAAAATACAAAACAACACATGAGCAAAAACAGAAAGTATGCAGTAAAAACTTATACAAAAAAACTAAGAGTCCTATTGAAGTGTAAAATAGTGAAGAAATTCCTTCAGATTTGCTATTCAAAACTGGAATCCTACTTACAGAACATAGCTACAATTATCAGGTCCTTGAATAATTAGTAAACTGCACTCGCGAATAGGTTGCAATTGGTAAATCATAGAATAGGGAACAAAAATATTTAGTTGCGACTAGGTTGAAATTAGTAGCTAAGCCAATTGCAACCTAGTTGCAACTGGCTTACCCAAGTTGCAACCTAGATGCAACTGGTACACACATACCATATTCATATAGATGCATATAATTCAGAACATGGATGCTCTCACCATCAGATTTCACTATGGGCATCACAGATATATCATTTGTAACTAACTTGCAAGTAGGTAAGCCAATTGCAACCTAGTTGCAACTGGTACACACATACCATATTCATATAGATGCATATAATTCGGAACATGAATGCTCTCACCATCAGATTTCGCTGTGGGCATCACAGATATATCATTTGCAGCTAACTTGCAAGTAGGTAAGCCAATTGCAACCTAGTTGCAACTGGCTTACCCAAGTTGCAACCTAGTTGCAAATGGTACCACACAGGTAAATAATAGAAAAATAGGAAACATAATATACAGTTGCGACTAGGTTGCAATTGGTATTTCAGAAGAGAAAACACATTTTCCATTGGGCGGCTAGGTTGCGACTAGGTTGTAAAAATAGGACCATTTTACTATAGTTTGTAAAATTTACATTCGGAATTAGATTGACATTAGTAGCTAAGCCTATTGTAACCTAGTTGCAACTGGTACTGCATAATATACCACACATACCAAAATAAATAAAAAATACTGTACTACATCTAGATGAATATAATTCGGAAATGTTGATGCTATCACCATCAGATTTCACTCGGGACATCACATATGAAAATTGGATGGAGCCAAGAACTGACATCTAATCTGTACACTAAAGGACTGCGTCACCATCAGATTTTTACACTAAAACGAACCGCGTCGAAGCTTAACCGTAAACTATAGGCACTGAAACCATACACTGATGATGGGTCATGGTGTTCCATATCCATCAGCAATAGATCACACAATGTGTCACACATCATATTACAACAATAGATAAGCACTGAAAACATATTCATCAGCAACTAGATCACACAACATGTCACAAATCATATTACAGCAATGAATAAGCACAACAACCAAACCCATCATCAATGTATAGGCACTGAAACCATACACATCATATTACTACCTGATTTTGTGAATTGCACAGAAGAACATCTACATGAGGACATAAATCAGAGTAAAACATCTATTAATCAGTGGGCAAAAAGGCGGGCTACTGAAGGAATGCATTCAGACTTATAAGGGACTACGCGAGGGTGAATTCATGGATATGACGACGTCATGAGCATGATTCAGCAAATCAAAAACGCCCTCGACATAACCTGGACCGCGAATTTGCACTGTATGACCGCGGCGCTAGCGATTTGACCCGGCTCGTGGCGGCTCGTGGACTACAGATTCCTAAATTATGAGGACGCACAGCCGCGCGACACAAAAAAGCAGGGGAGGGAAGCTCACTGTCTCAAATGAATAACGACGACCTTCAAACGGATTTACCTCGAAACATTGCGGTGAGGCCGACCTCAACTTCAGATCTGAGAAGGTCAAGGTGCTGCGGCGTCTTCCGGTACGCAAGGAAGAGAATACAGCAAACCCTCTGTACGCGCGAGCACAAACAGCAACTCCTTGACGCGCCGCTGGTGACGAGCGAATCCACCGTCGCCGACAAGGAAGATAGGATTTGGGGGAAAATGTTTCCAAGCTCTCTGTCCTTAGCGCTTCTACCAAGATTTGAAAAGACAAGACGATAAAAGTCACTGCACGGTGGGTCTCATGTACATGTCGGTACGACAAAGGAACAGAAGCAATATACAATCCATTTTCAGAGAAGAATCAACCAACCATTCGTGCAGGCCCACAAACTGA
This sequence comes from Avena sativa, assembly GCA_916181665.1. Classification (NCBI taxonomy): domain Eukaryota; kingdom Viridiplantae; phylum Streptophyta; class Magnoliopsida; order Poales; family Poaceae; genus Avena; species Avena sativa. The sequence continues at coordinate 415,701,715 of OV702297.1, forward strand.
CAGCGTCTCCACAAACTACAAAAAAAAAACAACAAAAAACAAAAGATAAAGTAAGGCCCAACTGTAAAAGAACTCACGGGCTGCACCACCACGCACACATCTTGGCGCACAAGCATCGCACGCTCACACGCGCGACCGAGCGCTAGCGACGATCTCGGTCAACCGAGCGCTAGCAAAACCGTTTACACATTACGTGTATATGAGTCCTCACAAAACTCAAATTTTAACAAAATAAATCTTCAAGAAAAATATTAACAGAAGAAAGAGAAATAGTACTAATAGAACATCAAAATACAAGTACTAACAGACTAGCTAGTAGGTTTTGTTTACAAGTTTTGCAAAATAAACATCGAGTCTCACCAAGCTTCCTCTGTTCAGTGTTCACGGCAAGAACACGCAGGCCACTGAGAACCAACACGTAACTAGCTTGACATTTTGGATCATGCCCAAAGCGGTGGTGGCCACCGGCGGCGCCGCCGACCTGGCATCGGACAAGGAGCCGTACCGCGACCCGCCCCCGTCCCCGTTCCTGGACACGAGCGAGCTGTTCGGCTGGTCCCTGTACCGCGCCGCCATCGCCGAGTTCATGGCCACGCTCATGTTCCTTTACATCAGCCTCGCCACCGTCATCGGCTACAAGAGCCAGTCCGCTGCCGCCGCAGATGCCTGCACCGGCGTCGGCTACCTCGGCGTGGCCTGGTCCTTCGGCGCCACCATCATGGTCCTCGTATACTGCACCGGTGGCGTCTCCGGCGGGCACATCAACCCGGACGTGACGCTCGCGCTACTGGTGTGCCGGAAGCTGTCGCTGGCGCGCGCCGCGCTCTACGTGGCGGCGCAGTGCCTCGGCGCCATCTGCGGCGCGGCCGTCGTGAAGGGTGTCACGGGGCGCAGCTACGAGGCCCTCGGCGGCGGCGCCAACGCGGTGGCCGACGGCTTCTCGGTGGGCGGGGCGCTCGCCGCCGAGGTCGCCGGCACGTTCGTGCTCGTCTACGTCGTCCTCTCGGCGACGGACCCCAAGCGCACCGCGCGCGACTCCTTCATCCCCGTTCTCGTGCCGCTGCCGATCGGCTTCGCGGTGTTCGTGGTGCACCTGGCCACCATACCCATCACCGGCGCGGGGATCAACCCGGCCAGGAGCCTGGGCGCCGCCGTCATGTACAACCAGAAGAAAGCATGGAAAGACCACGTAAGTGCTATTACCATTGATGCACCACGGATGCACGCCTGGACGCTGACCATGCATGATCGTCATTTTGCGTGCAGTGGATCTTCTGGGTCGGGCCGTTCATCGGAGCGACGGGAGCGGCGTTGTACCACCGGTACGTGATGCGCGGGGAGGCCACCAGGGCGCTGCTGAGCTCGTTCAGGAGCACCGCACCGTCGCTGCTGAGCTCATTCAGGAGCACCGCACCGGCGCTGCCACCGCGCGAACCTAGCTAACGCATCAATGGTGATGGGGCGCCACGTACATGCATACATTGAAGCTGCTCTAATTGGATCACTTGGTTCTGCTGCTAGTGTACACAAGAAGTACTACGAGTACTTGATTAAGAAACTCTCCACCGGGCCCCTTGGCAGCCGCAAAACGCCTTCTTCCTCATGGCAGCCACTCTCATTCCTCCCCGCCACAAGTCCTCGCTAGTCACCATGAGGCGGCCTGCATCGGTAACGGTAGCACCGACGGCAGGCGCACCCGCGCAACCTCACCATCGAGGAGGCGACTGTCCTGACCGAGAACAACCTTCTCGTGCCACCAGACTAGCGCCTTCCTGGTGGATCAAACATCAGCGCCGATGGTTATGCCTTCTGCTCCTTCCATGCGACAAGGATATGGTGGAGGTGATCATGTGGCGACACATGGCGCTTACGCCAGAGCAGAAGGTAGACCCAAACCGGGTCGACGACGCCCTCTGGGTTGCTCCTCTAGGCGGAGCGCGAGGAGGCGGTGGCGGCATCGACTGTCCCATAAGGAGGGCCATGAAACCGTGAGGGGCGCCACCAGTATTAGGATAGGACCACCACAAAATCGACGACGAACTCGCCCAGCGTGGCCACCATGTCAGGCGTGCAGGCGACATTGTTTTCTGCACGTCGTCGTGGGCGCTACATTGTATTCCACACACTGCTGGTCATGGACTAGGATCCCTCTCCGCCGTGGAACGACGACATGCCTAGTGAGGAGCCCCGCGACAACATGGTGGACTACGACGAGGGCTACCTCGCCTATATTGTTGGCACTAAGCCATGTCAGTGCGTGGCTAGTGCGTGTATCGTGTTCGTGTTCGTGTTCGTCGTGTAGGTGCAGGTTGAGTCGGAGGCCGTTTGTGATCTGTTGGACGCCAGCCGCGTTGAGCGCGTAGGAGCGCGTCATGTGCGCAGCAGCCTGGACGAGCGGATCACAGGAGCGTGTTGACCGAGTGAGCTACATACGTATAAGCTGGAGGTCATGCGGAGCGGGAGCGTATGGATCAAGCTGCATGTGTACGTGTGTTAGTGGCCAGTCTGGTGGCCGGGTCTCGCGTGCGCGCGTGTGTTAGTGTGCGTGATACTGGCTATATAAGCCTTCCTGTACTGCTTGTATGAGGTGAGCCAGCAAAAGGAGAAAAAGATTGGGGCGTTTGTGCGCCCGTGGCGGCGTTCGTGCGCCGGCCGGAAAAATCCTACCGTCTCCATTGTTTCCTTCTTCTACCTCTGATCCGTGAGTGTGTGAGAGGGTGCCGTGCTAACATGTATGACGGACATCTGGCAAGAGGAGGAGATGCCCCTGCAGCCGCCGGAGATGGACTTGGAAGAGGCCATGGCCATTGCGTAGCCCGGGGAGCACGAGGAGAAGGCATAGTGGCCACGGGCACGTTCGAGGCCCTGAGCGAGTCTGTGTTGACCACCCATGGGTAGGACCCGTCAACACATGTACGTGCTCTCATTGGTTGAAAGTCGGGTTTCCGAGTGTCCCTGCCCATCTAGTATTTCTGGAGCAGAAATAGACAACAAGGATCTCCGAGATAAATAAAAAGACCTACATGAAAATCCTCGAAGTCGTCACATCTAAATTCGCCTTTTCTATCTCAATTTTTCTCCGAGCCTATAGTGAAGATACTAAAAAGGCAATACATGCATGTACAAGCAGCATCTTATCTTAGCTTTTTTTAAATCCTCATGAGATATTAGGTGAGAATTTAAAATTGTTGAATGCACTACGGGACACTTCTCTTTCAAAGCAGTATGCCGCCCTCGTTGTACTCCCTCCGTTTCAAAATAAAATATAAGATATTTTAGATTTATGAAGAAAATATATTTAGACTTGTTTTAGTGTGTAGGTTCACTCAAATTTGAAGTAAATCTACATACTAAGAGTAGTCGAGATACATTTGATTGCTAAAACATTTTATATTCTAAAACGGAGGGAATAGTAATTTTCGGAGAAGTAAAAAAACATGAAACAAAAGAACCATATACCTTCCAAAACAATAAACACGAAACTGGATCTTAAAATAAAAGAACAGGGGGCCCCGCTTGTAACCTGGGCCAGTATGGTCCAGCCCAGCCCCCAATGCGACATCCCTGTCTCCTTTCTACCGGTTTAACGAATGGCCCGTAGATGTTTCCAGCTTTCAGATAAAGGGCCCAACATATATTTTCTAGACAAAAGAAAACCACATTTACGCTCCACTTAGTATAAGAAAAAACACCCCTAAAAATAAACAGAGCACACGCCTATGGAAAATCACATCAACCATTTTTTCATATAATCAATACTTCCTCCATCCCATATTATAGTTTGTGTGCAACTCAAACTTTGGAAAGTTTTACCAAGAATATACAAAATAATATGAATATATATAATATAAAACGTATATATTATGAAAATATATTTCAAGACAATTCTAATAATATTAACTTAGCATCATATAATTTTATAGTTATATCAACTAATTGATCAAATATTGTACAGTTTGACTCTGATAAAATCTTATATACAACCTAAATTGAAACGAGAGAGTACTTACTACTCGTGTGGATCGGAAGCCTTGACCTGGCAAAAGCAGAATGCTATGAGCTACACCCGGGGTTCAGAAGGGGGAGAAAACAAGGAGCGATATCGCCAAAAACTTAGCTCGTCGGGTAAAAGAAAAACCAAACCTCGAAACCGAGTAATTAGGTAGCGCAAGTGCAACCACGCGTACGTGGATGCATCTCCCTGCCTGGACACGTGCGTACTAGTAGTATTATTTTCGATCCCAGCCTTCTGAAAACCTCTGATTCTGAACGATTCGTGTGGGCTGCGCGTGGAGGGGAGCAGCTGAAACTATTAGCAAAGTCTCAGGTCACTGCGTTGACTTGTTAACTTGGAGCAGTACCACTCTGCCACCACGAGCAATCACGTGTACTACATAGTAGGCGCTAGCTCGGGAGCACGAATTCGAGAGGCGTTCCTATTTATTTTTTCTGATGTCGTGTGTGACCCATCCATCCATCCATCTATCCAGCGCGTGCATGTCGCAACAGCAGTTGTGACGGACCCATATATCTAGGTCAAGCAAAACGCTCTCCGGTAGTGTCGTGTGACCTATCCGGCCGTCCGTTACCTTAATTACCTGGGAAGAAGTGACACGGCAGCTTTGTCGCGAACGGGAGGAAGTTGCAAGCGGGACCCAACGCGGTCGCCCGGCACGACACTCGCCACCTTAAAAAGCGTCTAAATTAAGCGAAAGCGGCGCCCCAGCCCGAACGGAAACCAGATCGAATCCAACAACTTTTGTTGACCCAAGACTTCGTGCCACTTTACGAGCGTCAGTCCCTTTGCCATTTCGGCCTTTTCCTGTCGTCACGCACGCACGTCAAAACTCAATAGTAGAGTGAGGTCCTCTCGTTCTTGTTCTTGTTCTCGTCTGGATATGTGGATATGTGCTCGTTGGTCTGTGTGCGCGCGCACATGCGTGTGTGTTCCCTATATACTATGCGTTTTGGTGGATTTGGTCCTATTGCCATAGGTTTTCGCTCGGTTTGTTTTTAGAAAAAAAATAGGCACTTTCTTCTTAATTAATAAAGGAGGGAATACTTTTGCCACCGTTTTCAAAATAATAATCAAAATGCACAATTGACCGATAACGAAGAGATATCCTCGTGTTCCCAATTTCATAAGTTTGAAGGAGGGGTACACTTGCGCCAAAATAAGCCGTCGTCAGCGCAAAGGAGCACGTCGTACGGGGGATCAATTCTTGGACCAACTTGTTCTTTTCGTCGGGGCATCTACGTATACGTGTGCTGCATCTACTACTAACAAAGTCTAGAGTCAGCGCGGTAGGCTTCGATGGAGGGAAGGAAGTGTCAGACGCGGCCACTGGCTAGCCATTCATTCGCGGCAGAAAGTGGTGGGGCCATTGCATTTACTTTTGTAGCAGCACTAGTATGACTCTGCCACCACGAGCAATCAGCATCCACATAGTACTAAGGGCCTGTTTGGTTTCTAGCCATAGTTTGTCAAGCCAAAGTTTGGTAAAGTATGACAGCCACAGATTGGAAGCCAAACTTTGGCAAAAGTTGGCAAAAAATTAACTCTATGACAAGTGGACCATAGAATTAATAAAATGTACCAAACTATAAGTGTGACAAAAATCAAACACAAGCCAAACAAATTGTGGCTGCCAAGATTTGGCAAACTGTGGCTGGGAACCAAACGGGGCCTACATGAAGCGAAAGCGGCGGCCCCGCCCTGGCCCGACGGAACCCAGATAGAATCCAACGACTTGTGTTGACCCGACTTCTTCGTGGCTTTTATGGGCGAGCGTCCGGCCCTTTTCCTTTCGGCGCATATATATGCGCGCACGCACGGACGTCAAGAGCAGAGGGAGGGAGGGAGGACCTCTCGTTCTCGTCTCACGCACCCACGCACGCATACCTGCCTGCACGGAACGTGCGTGCTGTGTGGTTGTAACCGAGCGGAAATCGCGAGCAGATCCATGGTTCAAAAATATTCGAGTCGAGACGACCCGTAGCCTCTAGTAATTCTCAGCAGTAAGAACTATTTTCCTCCCCTTCAAAAAAAAAGTAAAGAAATATCTTTCCTACTGGCGCGGGAAACACCAACGAACTACTGCATGCGCGCGTAATTGCCGGCGATTGCCTCCATGCAATGGGTCTCTCTCTACTGATCGGGTCAAGTCGTGCCAACTTTGGAGTCTGCCCGGTATCCATCCTATCCCATCCCATCCGTCGCCAGGCGTACACGGTTTCCTTCTTTGTCTACAATAAAAAAAACTACACGCGTCGCTCGAATAGTTTTCTCTCGCTGTGCCGGCCGGTGGTCTTGGCTCTTCTCGCCGCCGAGCAACCTGCAAGCGGTCGAGTGCGACAGAGTGGCCGCTTGTCGCAGCGACAGCCTGCTTCCCCGCGCGCGTGCTGCTGGTTAGGTTATGGGTTACTAGGAACAAAAGTAGAGTCAAGCAGTCTACGTCGCGCCCCTCCTCACATACGTGCCAAATGTGAGTGTCAGATGTCTATAAATAATAATTAAGCACTCGAGCATGTCATATTATGACAGAAAGACTAAAAGAGTAGCAAAATATAAGAGATACTATTTTCTGCTAGTTTGATTATCTCAAATAATAAATAATTCCAGTGAGTCCTCCAACAATAATGTTTTAGTGCTTCACAAAATCTTCGGGACCTTTCAAAAAAATGTCTTCTTCAGGACCTTTCAAAAAAAAGTCTTCTTTGGGACCTTTCAAAAAAAAAGTCTTTTTCGGAAATTTCCAGATGCAAAATCACCGAGAAAAATCTTAACATCAAGCGTTGTCCAAGATATCATTCCCAGTACAAGATATAGCCAAGCCATTCAATCTATCTTGTGTAACATAGTTCACGGCCTCAATTTCATCCAAGGACTATTCATTGACCTCATGATCGGATTTGAATTCTGATCATCATCTTGTCTTTGATTATTGTCATTGACATCAACACTACTCGTTGCCAAAACATACTTATTTAGAGTGCCTTTTGTGATTCAATAAGTTCAACCTTGGTTTTCTTTTATTTCTTTTCACAACATCAGACTTATCTTTCACCCTTGTAGGACCTAAAATTGTGATTGACTAAAGATTAAGAGAAAAGGACTGAATGCCATCAAATTATGGATTCACGGAGACACGGACAATTGAGGGATGAACGTACCAAGGGTCAGCAATGGCCGAGCAGGCGAGCAACGATTCATTTGTCAGTTCATTAGTTGATCAATTCCCAAACAACCAAATCCAAATAGGCCAATCCATGAATCGGACTAAGGGGAACGACGCGATCTGCGCTGATTCTTTGGACTGTGGATTGGAACATAGACGAAGAAGAGATCGCCAGCAGTAGTCGGAGGTCAGAAGACTTGGAACAGTCAAACGGAGGAACAGTCGGGCCTACGAGCCTAGGAATGCTTAGAGGAGATCGATCGCGTATTCATGTGCCAGCGTGCGTTTTCACTTCCCACGTCGCTCGTGTGGTTTCCTCTTCCCAGTTTGATTTTTTGCAACCCAATAACAGCAGTTGTGAATATAGAGAAGAATGTGGTCATGGCCCCCCAAAGCATAGGCCCTAGGGCGCCGCCCAATCTCGCCCCAAAGCATAGGCCCTAGGGCGCCGCCCAATCTCGCCATGGGCCAGAGCCGGGCGTAGCGTTTTGGTGTGTTTGGTCATGCTGTTGTAGGTTTTCGATCGGTTTCTTCTAAAAAATTATGCACTTTCTTCTTAAGTAATGATGAAGTAGGAAATACTTTTGCCGCCGTTCTAAAGAAAATCATACCTACCAATTTTAGATATCCTTGTGTTCCCAATTTTGTAAGTTTGAAGGAGGGGTACAATTGAGCAAAAGCGTTGATATAATTAAGCAAAATTACTAGTAGTACTTGTGTGGATTGGAACTCGGAAGTCTCGACCTGGCAAAGCAGAACGCGATGTATGCGCTACGCTCGGGCTGCAGAAGCTAGAGACAACAAGGGGTGTATCCCAAATAAGTTAGTTCGGTCAATTGGTTTCAAAAAAAAAAAAAAAGTTAGTTCGGTCAATTGAAACCGAGTTAATTAGGTACGTACTTTCGATCTCTACCTTCGCAAAGCCTCTGAATGATTCGTGCTGCGCGTGGAGGGGAGCAGCTGAAACTACCGTACCGGCATGCAGAGATCGATTTGACGACCTGCGCCGCCGCTAATTATTTAGTACTATCTCCGTTTCAGAGCTTAAGGCGCACACGTTTTTTAAAGCAAAGTTTGATCGAAAGATTGAGTAATAAAATCTTAATTATATTTTACATAATTAATACCGTTAGATTCGTATTGAAAAATACTATTTAGTGATACTAGTTTTATACCAAAACTCTTTACGTATTTAGAGTAATTTTTAAAAAAAAACACGCAAAACGAGAACGCCTTATGACCAGAGTAGTGGTCGTCCGCGCAAAGGCAGAGCACGTCGTATGGGGGATCAATTCTTTTTTTCTTTTGAAAGCTTTAACTGTACGGGGGATCAATTCTTGGTCCAACTTATTCTTTCCGTCGGCGCATGTACGTACGTACGTGTGCTGCATCCATTAAGAAAGTCTGGAGTCAGCCGTAGGCTTCGATGGAGGCAAGGAAATGTCAGACGCGGCCACTAGGCATTCATTCGCGGCAGAAAGTGGCGGGGCCATTTCATTGACTTTTGTAGCACAAGTATGACTCTGCCACCACGAGCAATCAGCATCCACATAGTATAGGTGAGTGATAGATATGTCCCTCTTCAAACTCCGAAAGGAATGATCTTACTAGTTTAATCCCTAATTAACAATGCATAGTTACACAAGAAAGCACTTTTTTTATGTCTAGAATGGAAAAGAAAAAGAAGGCATTGATTATTTTTGAATCCTGTTGTAGATGACACTCTCGATGTTTATCTGGTGCGGGCAGGCTGCACCAGCCATAGGTATGTACAAATGCGTCCAGGGAAGAAGTGACACGGTTGAAAACTCAGCAAGTTTTTTTTTTTTTTTTGAAAAAGCGCAGGAGAGCTGCGTTTTCATTGATAGAGGAAGGAGTACAGGGTACTCAAGCTGTACAAAGTCAAGAGAAAGGACATGAACCACATCCAGAAATCAAAGGTAGGAGAGGAAAAAAAAAACGGCCAGGAGACCGGAAAGACCACCACACTACTCCCGTGCCCACAGGTGCCGGCAACCAGCCAGCGCCCAACTCGAGCGCTCATCCTGAGCCTCGGAAAGGACTACCGAAGGAGGCTTCTCGACGCCGCGAAAAATGCGATCGTTGCGCTCGCGCCAAATGAACCAAACCAGGAGGAGAGCCAGGGTCTTGCTCCTCTTTGCCGCAGGAGAGCCTGCATCAGATGAAAGACCCTCCAGCCAATCCGGCAGCGTGGCCCCGGTCCGCCAAGAGGAAGGGAGGAAACTCGGGACATCGAAACCAGCGGCATCCAGGCTCCATAAGCTCCTGGACCACGGGCACTCAGCGACAAGGTGAACAGCCGACTCAAGGTTGCGCCGGCACAGAGGGCAGAAGTAAGAATTTGGCCATTGCCTCGCCATCAGTCTGTCCGCAGTAAGGATCCGGTTCTGTACCAGGAGCCATGCGAACAACCGACACTTGGCAGGAGCCAGACCTGCCAAATCGAGGGGACCAAGGGCGACGCTGTCGAGACCTGAAACTACAAACGGTAGGCATAAGCCGCTGAGTAGCACCCAGAGGCGCACGCGCGCCAGACGAACACGTCATCGGAACCCTACTACAAGTTGAGCGCCGCGACTGCCGACCAGAGGCGCACAAAGTCAGGCAAGGTCGCCGCCGAGACCCGCCCGCGGAGGTCGGCAACCCAACGCTGGGAGGTCACTGCGTCCACCACCGAGCGCTTCTTGCGACGGGAGGCCGCAAATAGCTCCGGCATAGAACGGAAGGGGGACTGGCCATCCAACCAGTTGTCGAACCAGAAACTGGCTCTGCGGCCGTCGCCCACGGTAACCTGTGTGGCCGCGGCGAAAAGATCCTGCTCCGCAGGTGAGCAAGGTAGAGGCATGCCCGCCCAGGGCTTGTCAGGCGCAGTGCGGTCGAGCCACAACCACTTGAGGCGGAGGGCCGTTCTGAAGCGATCAAGGTCAACGATTCTGAGGCCACCTAGCTCCCTGGGCCTGCAGATACGACCCCAGGCGATCTTGCAGTGCCCGCCATGGCAGGAGACCTCGCCGCGCCAGAGCCAGGCGTGCCGAAGGCGGTCTATCTCCTTGCGCATCCAAACTGGCAACGAGTGTATGGAGATCCAGTAGACAGACAGGGCCGAGAGCACCGCATTGAGGAGTACAAGTCGCCCGGCATCCGAGAGCCACTTGAACTTCAAGCAAGCCAGCCGACTGGCGACCCGGTCTAGCAGAGGCTGGAAGTCGATCTTGCGAAGCTTCCGCAGGCTAAGAGGTAGCCCCAGAAACATGCAGTGCAGCGAAGCTATACAGGCGCCCAGCGGAGAGACGACGTCCATCACGTCGAGGTCCTCGCAGCGGATGGGAATCACCGAGGTCTTGGAGAAGTTGACCCGAAGACCTGTGACCGCGCCAAAGCGGTCCAGGATGGCGTGCGCTGCTTCCAGCTTAGCTTTGATCGGGTTGATGAAGAAAATGGCGTCATCGGCATACAAGGATGTGCGCAGCCCATTGGACTGGCCACGGATGCGGGACAGGACGCCCTCGTCAACCGCCAAGGAGAGCAACCGGTGCAACGGCTCCATAGCCATAATGAAAAGGAATGGTGACAATGGGTCGCCTTGCCGCAGGCCACGCCGATGGCGGATACGCTCACCCACGGCACCATTGAGGATGACCCGCGAAGAAGCCGTCGAAAGCAGGAGAGCGATCCAATCGCACCACTTCTCACTGAAACCACGCGCACGCAACATGGCCAGGAGGTAAGGCCAAGAGACAAAGTCGAACGCCTTGGCGATGTCCAGCTTGACCATCAACACCGGGGTCTTCGAGCGGTGGAAGAAGCGCACAAGCCCTTGGACAAATAGGAACTTGTCCTGGATGGACCTACCACGGATGAACGCACTCTGAATAGGGGAGACTAGGCTGCTGATTCGCCGTGTCAGGCGGGTAGCAAGCACCTTCATGAAGAGCTTAGCCACGCTGTGCAGCAAACTGATGGGGCGAAAGTCACCCATAGAGCTCGTGCCATCGCACTTGGGGATGAGCACGATGTGTGCCTCATTGAAGCGGTGCAGGCTAGTCTTGTTCAGCAGGAAGATCTGCCTAAACGCGAGCACCAGTCCTGGATGATCACCGGCGCCACCGCCTTGTAGAAGGCACCACAGAACCCATCCGGGCCAGGCGCCCGATCAGCCGGCATGTCAGCAATTGCCTCCAGAATTTCGGCCGGAGAGAAGGCCGCATCCAGCTCGGAGAGGTCGAGGGATGGTAGGCCGAGGGCATCCCAATCGAACATGTCAATGGCAGCGGCCGGGGTGCCAAGTAGGCCATCAAAGAAGTCCTTGGCCACCTTGGCTTTGTGGCCATGCTCGGTAGCCACACCATGGGGGCCGGATAGCGAAGGTATGAAGTTCTTCCGCCGACGAGCATTGGCTTTGAGATGGAAAAAGCGTGTGTTGGCGTCACCAGCCTTGAGCCAGTTCACGCGTGCCCTTTGGCGCATCCGAATGCGCTCAATGACCGCAAGCCCAAGGATACGAGACTTCAGGGCCTTGCGCAGCTCAAGCTCGTCGGGATCCAGACGGCGCGACTCCTGTGCCGCGTCTAGAAGCATCACCGTGTCCTGGGCCATGAGCAGCTGAAGTTTCGTGTCGCCAACGTAATTCTTGTGCCAGCCCTTGAGGGCAGCTGCAACACGACGCAGCTTTAGATCAAGGCGACCCAGGGCATCCCTCGCGGCACATGGCTCACTCCAAGACTGCGCCACCACCTCCTGGAACCCTGCCAGATGCACCCAAAATGCCCCAAACCGGAAGCCAGGGGGGCGGCGATTGGGGAGTCGCAGGTGAGGATCAAGGGGCAGTGGTCAGACATGGCAGAGGCGTGAGGCTGCCGGCGAGCATTGCTGAACATGATGTCCCAATCAGCGTCGCAGAACGCACGGTCAAGACGGACCAGAGTAGGATCATCCTGCTCGTTGGACCAAAGTGAAACGTCTGCCAGCCAGCTTGAGCTCCTTCAGCTCACTAGCATTGAGCGCATCCCTAAAACGAGCCATGAGCCCACGGTTTAGGTTGGAATTGTTCTTATCGCGGGCCTCATATATTAGGTTGAAGTCCCGATGAGGAGCCAAGGCCCAAGGGCCGGCGACTCTGCTCCGGATTGTGGCAAGCTCCTCCAAGAAGAGGGGCAACTCAGCAAGTTTGTCGCGAACGGGGAAAGGAAGTTGCATGCGGGAGCCAGCGCCACTGGCCACCTTAAAAAGCGTCTAAATTAAGCGAAAGCGGCGGCCCCGCCCTGGCCCGATCGACGGAAACCCAGATCGTTCGAATCCAACAACTTGTGTGTTGACCCGACTTCTTGGTGCCTTTTACGGGCGAGCGTCCAGCCTTTTCGGCGCATATATATGCGCGCACGCGCGCACGGACGTCAGGAGCAGACGGAGAGGGAGGGCCTCTCGTTCTCCTGCATGTGCATGCACGCACGCATGCCAACCAACGGAACGTGCGTGGTGTGGTTCAGTGGTTGTAACCGAGCGGAAATCTCGAGCAGATCTATGGTTCAAAATATTCAAGACGACCAAAAGCTTTTCCTCAGCAGTAAAAACTATTTCCCCCCCTTTAAAAAAAAGATAAAAAATATCTTTCCTACTAGCGCGGAAGAAACAGCAACGAACTGCTGCATGCATGTATGCACGCGTAATTGCCGGCGATTGCCTCCATGCCTACCAGCAATGAGCCAAATATAATGGGTCTCTCCACTGATCGGGTCAAGTCGTGCCAACTTTGGAGTCTGCCCAGTATCCATCCCATCCCATCCCATCCCATCCGTCGCCAGGCGTACACGGTTTCCTTCTTTGTCTCCAAAGAAAAAGAAAACTACACGCGTCTTGGCTCATCTCGCCGCCGAGCAACCTGCACGCGGTCGACTGCGACAGAGTGGCCGCTTGTCGTCGCAGCGATAGCCTGCGCCCGCGCGCGTGCTGCTGGTTAGGTTATGGGTTAATGCTGTGGGTACTAGGAGAAAAAGGTTGAGTCGAGCAGTCGACGTCGCGCCCCTGCTCACATACGTGCAAAATGTGCAAAAAAAAAAAGGTGTATGGATGGTTTGGGCTCTCTCGGTGTTGGGGAACGCCCGTGTCAAAACAGTCCAGAGCAAGACCTAGCAAGGACGGCCTAGTCGACCATTTTTCGGAGCTCCCAAGTTGCACTACCTCAGACAACAATGGGAATGGATGCCCCCCCTTCCCTCCCTCATATTCAGTGGCGAAGGACGAGAAAAAATTAAGGTCGGGCAAACTCTAAGATATAAAAAATGTGATGCAAAAAATCAAAATTGTATCGATACAATGGTAATAGCATAATCAGTTGACCACAAATTCAAACTTGCTTCAATAGTTCAATTGACCACAAAATCACAAACTGTAGCTGTCCCCTTTGAAGCTGCAGGTTTTTTCCCCTTCTTGTCTATCTCTACCATAAATTTGCAGAGCCTAGAGGCCACTAATAGGAAGGAGCATAACCCTATATTTTGAAGCAGGGTCAGAAATTATAACTGAGATGAGAAGGAGCCCTAGCTGGGTGAACCGTGTCACCGTGAGAATTTAAAATTTAAGAAAATGAGAAGGTCGGAGGAGGATTATGGGGAGGGTGGCCTTATCGGCGAGTAGTTTTTCCGGCAGGGAGTAGATTAGTAGAAGACGGCGGCGTTCCTCCTGCTCGTCACTCGAGTCCTGGACTCGTAGGCTTCGATGGCTCTGGGGCGAAGACAGGAAGGGGCTCCGGCCACATACGCACACACGATCAGGGGGCCTACTGCTCCCTAGTGCGTGGCCCAGCAAACGACCTGTACGGCCGAATCCCCTCCAACGTAGCCCATTTTCTATTTTCGGTACTCCCTCCGGCCCATATTAATTGACTTGAATTTTGTTAAAATTTGGATGATCTATATGCTAAATAGTGTCTAGATTCATCCAAATCTAGACAATGTGAGTCAATTAATATGGATCGAAGGGAGTCGTAGTTTTTCTTCAAAACTCACGTACTTTGCAGAGAACTATTTGTATGTCGAATAAAAGGTTATATATATGCAACTTTTTACAAAAATTCAAGGTAGGACAGCTGCCATACCTTGTCCAAAGGGGTCCTTCGCCCCTGCTCCTATTTGTACCCCGGGTTTCCCAACAACAGCTACCATGGGCTTGACATGGTAACCTCACCACATTTCAAACAAGGTCACCACATATAGTGTAATGCGAGCAGCAAAACACCTTCTATTTGCATCAGTCGAGCACAAAAGACTGCACACGTGTGCAGCGAACCAAACATAGTGGCGATATTTCACCAAAGAATACATGTAAATCAAGTGAAAAACATGATTTTTGGCTTGTTTCTTTTTTTTGACTAGAATCGGAGATGAGGCGGCCATGTTAGTTTTGGCAGCTGTAACAATATGCTTGCGTTTCGTGACAAATGTTGGCCTAGGCAACTATGACTCATACTAAGGTCTCTCATATGCACTGGCGGACCATCACGGGGGCGAACCTGGGCCGTCGCCCCCCCAGCCCATGAAAAATTGTTTGATATTTGCAGGTATATTGGCCCATTTTCCAATTAAATTCAGCCAGAGGCCCATTTTTCGCCCCCCCCCCCCCCAAGCCTGTTTGCCCCTCCAGGATTTTGGCCCAAGGTCCGCCAGTGCTCATATGTACGAGCTCAACACCGACGTCTCCAAGACTACACCACCAACACACTCTCACACATTATGCACATTCCCGCAAACGTAGATGAAAAATATAGTCATGGTCGCCGGAACTCGCCTTCAGACCCCTTCCCTCTCCCTGATGTGGTGGAGGTTTGGGAGAAGTCCTTTCAAGATAAACTATCTTGCTCTAGAATTGTATGACACGGCCTGGATCATCCTCGCATAGTCGCATATGCCGCCGTTTCCTCCCCGCCGAGCGCCGAGTCTACATATATGTACGGAATTTCCTCTAAAATAACATTATGCCATTATGGAAACAATACAAGATACATTTGAATAAAAAATGTTAGCCAGTATTTTCTTATGCAACGTTTCTGAGAAAATAATTTATATTACATCTTTATGAAAAACTATTTTAAGATGGATAGGCATGATGAGAGGGTTGCTAGCGAGAGCGGTTACTAGCGAGTAAACGGGGACACAACAAACTCGTTCTGTCCTGTCCCGGAGGCGAGTTTCCCGGAAATACCCCCGCGGGTTTCTCCAATTTGCCCACCTAACCTCCACCGCCGCTGCTCCTCTACCCCCACCCCCTCTTCTCTCCTCCTCCCCTCCCCTCCTCGTCTCCTCCGTTCCCGATTCGTAAATCGCAATAAAAAACCCCGTCTCCCTCCTCCCCGGTAACACAACCGCCCCGTGCCGCGCCGAGCGCCGCCGCTCTCCTCGAGTCGCCATGTCGCCGGCAGCTGGAGCCGCCGCACCCGCGCAACCGGCGGCTGCCTGCTTCGACCCTTCGCCGGCGCCGACGGCGGCGATCGGTGCGTCGCGCCAGCCGCAGGAGAATCTCCGCGATCCGTCCGCGCAGGCGGAGGGGGGCGATCCCGGCAATGCGGCGGTGAGGAAGACGGCGTGGAACGTGCCGCCGCCGCCGCCCCCATCCGCGGCCCCCGTTGGCGGCGGCATCATGGGCGGCGAAGAGTCGTGGCCGGCTCTCGCGGACGCAGCGGCGGGGCGCGCCTGGCCGAAGTCGGCCTCCTCCGACTCCCTCAGGTCCCTCTCGGATGGCTCCGCCCCCTCCGCGCCGGTAACTGAATCTCGCCATACTTCTACTGTGCTGATGCATCTAGACATAATCACACATCGCAACTACCTGATCTTTTCTGTGTATCTGATGAATCTTTTGCTGATGCAATCAGGAGGACTTGATTGTGCCGTCCGTGCCATCGCAACCGGTTTCTAGTCCGATCTCCGCTGCCCCAAGCCCTGCGTCTGCTTCTGCTTCTGCTTCTCCTCCTCCTCTCAGTGTTGCCGCTGCAGCCCCATCGCCACAGAACGGTTGCACAAGCCAGCCAGATTTATTTTGGCATGGTAGCAGGCACGGTGGTAACAGTGGAGGTAAGGGTCACAAGGTTAACAATGGAGGGGACAACAGTGGCAATAGGAGTAATCGTAGCCGTAGCACCGGTAACAATAGTAGTGACGGGAATAGTACTAGTGGTGGTGATGTTAACTGGAATGATGCGGGCTTTGGTGGCGGCATCAATATCAACTCCAGTGTTCATAGTGCCAGCATCAGCTCACATGTTCATATTGGCGGTAGCAACATCAACTCTAGTGTTCATACTGGTGGCAACAATTTAAACTCCAATGTTCATACTGGCGGCAGTAACGTGAACTCCAGTTTTCATAGTGGCAACATTAGTGGTAGTGGTATTGATAGCAGCAGAAGGGTGCTCGACGGTAATAACTGGAACGGTAACAGTCGTGGTGGTGTTGGCAGCAATGACAATGGCAATGGTGGTGACTGGAGCAGTAGAAATAATGGTGGTAGTGGTAGAGGCAGCGGCCACTGGAGCAATTATGGCCGAAATGGTAGTGGCAGTAGCAATGGCGGCGGTCGCGGTGGTCGGAATCGCCGTGACCATGACAGAGGGGCTAATTTTTCCACAAGGAACTATTCACGAGTTCTGTCGGTGCAGCAACAGCAGCAAGGATTCTACCAGCCTGGCCCATTTCAACGACCACCACCGCCACCACCTGCTGCCCATTTTATGATGCCACAGCCTTTTGGGCCATATGTTCCACCTTATGCATACCTTGGTGAGGCAAATCATTCTGTTATTATTTGGGATAAAATCTTACTATATCTTTCTTCTAATGTGGTTAGTGTTGTCATGTGCAGGGGATGTACAGACGTATCCTTTGTACGTCACACCATTTGAGCAGCAGTTCCAGAACATGCATCTTATCCAGCAGACAATGCAGTCTTTAGTGGCTCAGCAGGATCAACTAAATCTACAACATGATATTCAACATCAGATTGAGTACTATTTTAGGTAGTGAATCTACTTAATTATTCTTGGTGTGTTAGTCCTATGTCTGTTGCTGATTGTTTGTTTCGCCTTTTCTTAATAGCACAAATAATCTTTGCCGCGACACGTACTTGAGAGAACGTATGGATGATCAAGGATGGGTTCCTATTGACCTGATTGCTACATTCCCGATGGTTAGTTTTTCAAGTTTTTTCAGTTTAGTACTTTTGAATGACAAATAAATGTAGTTTCCCTATGGTTTTACTTCCCTCCTGACACGCTCATTGGTAGTATGCCTCTGCTGACTTTATTTTGATATAGATAACTTACGTTTCATGACCAAAATTTGGAAGTTTTACTTGGTATACTATATCATAGGAACAATATAATTCTGTTCCGTAGTTGTGTAGAATAGAACTTTGCTTATGTGTTCTCCTAGTTGTTTTCGTTTGGTATTGAGGAGGGCTAATTGCCAAATCTAGTAATTTTAGGAATGCCAACTATAGAGGATTCTTAGTGTTCAGAATATATGTAAAATTATGCTAGTTTGTTCCGTTTTGGGCTTTTCCGGTAGAATATCACAGGTTTTGTTACTTTACCTTGAGCTCAATTGTTTTCCAACGGAATGGACATTGTATGATTTTAATATGATAACCTTGCCAAGAGAACTTGTGAAAAAATGCAGACATTAATGTGTGGTTTATTGTTGTTTTTTGCACAAGTTTGTATGTGTTCTAACCTTGTTTTTGGTGGTTGCCTTATATATGATTTTGGGGCTAGTTCTGTAAAACGCCCTGTTTCCATTGACTAGCCATTTCTATGTAGTTAATAGGTGACATAGCTGAATTAGTATGATAATTTAAAATAGTACTCCCTCGTTCAGAAATATAAGACATTTTAGCTTTGTGAACTGAATGTATCTAGACGCTTTTTAGTGTATAGGTTCACTCCAAACCTCTATGAACCTATACACTAAAAAACGTCTAGGTACATTCGATTCACAAAGTTAAAATGTCTTATATTTCTAAATGGAGGGACTACGATCTGTTGGAATTTCAATGATAACCTCTAGGGTTCAGCGTGTACCTTAGTATTGCTTTGGCCAAACTTTTTTTGAGATTGTAAGCCAAATGGCAATGAGATCATACAGCTGGTGCTTGGAAAAAGTTCTTAGACGTGGTGGGGCAATCCTGGTCAGGGATTCTCTGATACTATAGTGGTATCCCAATAGTACCTTTTGCATTGCGCTCTTCTCTTGAATTGCTCTGGTTTTCGCTTGTAAAGATGCATGTGTGTTTGGAGGATTATGGGGTTACTTTACTTCAAGTGCATTGGCACTTAATCCTCCCAAGTTGCCGTTCTGCATTTAAACATCGAAGAGTTTCCGTGGCACTAGTATGTCATCCTTCTGAAAAATAAACACTTAAATCAATGCATGATTACCTTGATTTCGAAATGATATTTAAGTTTTATATTTAATAATTTGGGTGTCATTTTTCACAGTGTATCAGGTTCACAATGTTAGGAGTGGATACCAACTATATACTAGATTCTCTCCGGGGCTCCGAGTTGTTGGAAGTGCAGGTTCGCTATACATACATGCAACGTCTGAATTAACATTTTATGTGTCTATTTTAGTGACCATTGAGATTATGATCTGGCACATCTGACATGTTTTTTTGTGTGCATAATTTACCATTCTGGCACGCCAACAGGGAAATAATATCAGAAGACGCAATGATTGGGCAGCATGGTTGCTTCGCAGAGGCCCCCCACCTTCAAATTAGGTTGGTTCCACATTCCGCTACTCAGAACAAAACAGGCTTACTCATATCGAGCTTTTC
This sequence comes from Avena sativa, assembly GCA_916181665.1. Lineage (NCBI taxonomy): Eukaryota > Viridiplantae > Streptophyta > Magnoliopsida > Poales > Poaceae > Avena > Avena sativa. The sequence continues at coordinate 415,720,737 of OV702297.1, forward strand.
CATACGGATATGCACTCTACATTATAGATTAGGTGTATTAACTAGACAATGTATTTCTCCAGGTCCAGTTGAGAACCAGATGACGAGATGTGACTGAGCTGCTTGTCATTATTGGCGGGATATCTCGTGGTAGATGGATCGTGTATATACAGAGGTCATAGTTTCACAGTCGGATGATTTTGTTTGTCTAGGTCAGACATTATGGCTGCATGTGAAGCACATCAAAGAGAGAAACACACCAAATAATATAGAAAATAAATTTTAGAAAATTAAAAATCCTCTTCTCTTTTGTGTGTACAGTTATGTCTGAGATTATACTATTGCTCTCTTCTGCTGTTCAATGATGCGCAGTTGACTGTTTTGCATGTTTTTTGGGGTTTATCTTTGAGAGATTATAAAAACTATCCTCCTCTTTTATGGAGTATACACCACTCTCACTCTTTTGGCCTATGTTCTTTGACGTTATCGTTACGGTTTATTCTAGGTTGTTGTCAGGATAATTATGTGTGAAATGAAACCCCAATGCGGGATTGAAATAGGAAATGTGAATTACGTTCTCTCTTCTTCGGGAGATCCTTGTTAGATTGCAACCTCTACATAGGCCTGCATTCGGAGCAGAATCACATAATACCACTAGCGAATCTATGGTGGGTTTCCGAACTTCCAAACGAAGCCCAGTAAGGCCTCCATGGTTGTTTCCTATTTTCAAAATGAATTCCAATAACGCCTGTTTGGAATGCAGGATAGAAGAAGAAATTGAAACAAAGATTTTTATAGGTGAGATGATATCTCTTATAGATTTCTCCAAGATTTTGGAACACATGAATCGTACAACATAGTTGAGCGAATAGTTTATAGCAATTTAGTCGGAAATTGTTTTATGATCAGAGATCGGAGAAATGAGATAAAATATGTGTTGCATCCAACTTGAGTACAGTACTCATTCAGATCCATATTACGTGTCACAGATATAAATATATCTAGACATATTTTAGTGCTAGATACATTCAATCTAGTGATAATTAATATGGATGAGAGGGAGTAGTAGAATACACAGATTCAGCAAATGTCTAAAACCCTAAAAAAAATGAATGAAAGCAGTAGGACACGTGGATTCGGCAAATGTCTAGAACCCTAAAAAATTAATGGATGCAAGATCGCCTATACTCTCCGTTATGGAAAATGTGCCACCCGTTGTAAGATGGATGTGACGATGTACCGCTGTCTATTCCGAAATTGAGTAAACAAAGAGCCTAGACTAATGACATTTTCCGTTAATTCTTGATCTGGTGACGTTGCTCTTGACACAAACTCTTAAAAATGAGTTCTCAGTTCATTCGCAAAAAAAAAGTGAGTTCTTACTCACGAGCAATATTTTGCTGCAGCCTTCTCTCTCTCTCTTATTCCAGACCAGCCCATAAAATCGTTTTCAGTAGCCCGTGAAAACACGAGATGAGTCGATACAAGTACCGACCGATACGGCGGGTGCGGGTCGAAACCCTCACTTTCTCACCATCACAACCCTAGCTCCGTCGTGCCCAGCTAGAACTCCGACGAGTGATTCCACGCATTTTGGCGACAGATGCGGCGAAGTCTTGTTGGCACATGCTCTTTGGGGGTACGCACAGGCGTAGCGGAGGCGGTGGTGACGGCAATTGGCCCAGAAAAGTTGTGGCGACCTCTCCGAGGATGAGCGAAAGCGAATCGTGCGGTCGGAGGGCGCCAAGAAGCACGTGGCAAGGCAGTGGACCAACTGCGGGATTTGGCCCCTGCCGTCCCTCCATCGGTTTGCTCCAACAGCGTCCCACCACCACCAGCCCCCCTCCCCCGTCGCCGCCGCCACCATCACCGGAGCACGTTCCGACGATCCGCAGGTACGCACATGACGGGGAGGCCTCAAGCAACCTCGCTCCTCTATCTCCCCTCCTCCGATGAATGGAGCACCCCTTCTCTTTCCTACTTCGGTCATGGTGCCCGCGGACTATGACGGGACTCCGACAAGGAGCGCCTCGCTGTGGAGATGCTCATGCGTGAGTCAGATCTTAATCGCGAAGTGGAGATCACCCGCGAGCAAGCGGAGGGTCGTCGCGCTCATCGAGGTGCATGTGGACAGGGAGAGGGAGGAGGCGCGCGCACCACCAACGTCGTCAAGCTCGAGGAGGCGGATATTTTGTTTATTCGAGGGGTGCTAAAACGTGTGCAAACTTCAACGGTTAAAGTAAGCATCGCAGATTTGGAATCTTCACCATGATCAAATTGTTAAAGGGTTTAATTTCATCAGAAACGATGAATATGCTTGTATTTACAAGAAAGTAAGTGGGAGCAATGAGACATATTTTTAATACTTTATATAGAAGACATTTTATTTATTGGAAAAGATGCATCTTATATTGACAAAAAGTAAAAAATTTATTAAAATTTGGATTTTGATGAAAGACTTAGGAAAAACCAGAATGCTAAACATCATGGTGTATATAAATAGATTGAAGTGGTAATATAGTTATGCCAAAGTAGATAGGTAAAATGTTGAATTAGTTTAATATGGAAACGACGAGTAAGGTTCTTGCCGCATGGAAGAGGTTGAAGCAATATTCAAATGTTTTGACAATCAGTGAGTGAAACCTCGCGAATGATTTGATCAATCACGCATACCGTGATATGTAGATATCTAGATATGTCTTATGTTCAAAATGTTATGAGCATATACCAGACTGATACATAAGATAATCATTAGACAATAATATTGATATTATTATGTGCTTTGGAAGAACTAAGAATATATATGTTCTATATACAAAGATGACATATAGTTCATTGAAATGTGTTACATTAGTACTAGTTTTTGTTGCATATACAAATAAAGTTTATATCAATCTATGACGCGTGTTGAGAAATAAAGTGACACAATGAAATGGAAGAAATTTCCATGATGGATTTGGATGATTTCCAAAGTTATAACATTGTGATGGATACTATAACGAAGGCTGAGTATATGACAACTATATTAGCAGCAGAATAAAGACGTTTGTGTGAAAGATTTTATTACCAAACTAGCTATAGTTCCAGGCAGGGTATACTATGAATATATATTGTACAATAATAGTGTCATCTGAGTTTTGGATAAGGAACTAAGGTCTCATGAGAAGAAAAAATTTATACAATGTCATCTCATTTGAGAATGAGTGATGCATGGAGACACAAAGATATGTAAAATACATACAGAACTGAAAGTGTTAGAACCAAAGATTAATTTTGTCATGAGCAAAGCATATGAATAACACCGGAATGACATATGTGTTAAATGCGCAAACTTTGAATAGATTATTTACTCTAGTGCAAGTGAGAGACGGTTGAAAATATGCCTTAGAGGAAATAATAAAGATGTTATTATCATATTTCGTTGTTCACGATAAGTGTTTATTCTCCATGATATAATTATATTAACCAGCAACTAAATAATGTGTGGATATATAAAAATACAGTGAGCCTCTAATGACTAGTTCGTTAGTATCATCATCGGTAACCAGTAGTGTTTATTCTCTTGTTTAGTCATAGGGATCCTACACCATGAAATGAGTAAAATAGAAATTGTCGATAATGAAATTGAACTAGGTATGATGATATCGACGATCAAATCTTGGGCAAGTATTATATCTTGATACAAAGGGAATCTGATACATGATTAATTGAATCATCGACATAGTGGTACAATCGATAAAAGAACTTTGTTGAATATCTTGGAACCAATATGTACATCCCCAGTCCCACTACTGGTTATTGATCGGAGAGGTGTCACGATCATGTATGCATGTTCTCGAACCCATAGGGTCACACACACACTTCGATGTCACCAGGCTTTAATGAGATTATAGGTGGTATGATCAAGTGTTGATTTGAAGTATCAGATGATATCCTAGATATCACGAGGATCTCCATAGGTAAATAAAAGTATATGGGAAGTTATTTTAGGGTTCTGGAAAAGTTCGGGAATTTTTCATTATCATATCGGGAAGCTTCTAGAAGGTTCTAAGGGTTCATCTATGGGGCCCACTTATGAGGTGGGGACACATGGGCCAAAAAGTGGGGCATCCTAGCCTACATGGGCGAGGACACCACAGCCCTCTTGGCACATGCGACCACGGGTGGGCAAACCCTAACCCTAGGACGCCTAAAGGAGGTTAGGGAAAGGGGGAGTTTCCCCTCCCTCCTTGGCCACTGCCCCTTGGTATACTTGCAAGAAGGGCCAAGGAACCAACCCCCATGCCTATATACAGAGAGGGGAGGGTCTGGGGGAACCACCAAGAGCTCTGGACGCCGCTCCATCTCTCCTAGATGTTTTCTCCCCCTCCACACAGACGCTCAACATAGCCCTGCCCATCTCTCCACCATAGAAAAGTACTATTGTTATGCTGCCGGAATGTCGTGGAGCTCTTCTCCCTCGCTTGTGGGATCAAGGAGGAGGAGATGACATCAAGCCGGATGTGTGGATAGCGCAGAGGTGTTGTCCGTGGGGTGCTTCATAGGATTGATGTAACGTCGTGTATGTCCACATCAACCACGATCTTCGAGATTGTTAAAAACTTTGGATCTTCAAGGGTATGTATATGATCTAACTCTTGTTACTACCATCTCACATATCAGATCTTTTTGGGTTCCATCCGCTCTTTCGCAAGAAATTTTTTCCACACCACGAATCCCATCATTCAACTAAGACAAATTTAGTTGATTGTATTGTCATTGGATGATGTATGGTGATCAACATAAACTCGTAGAAAGGGCAATAGATACTCTAAATATTGATGTCAAGCTCAAATATTCCAACAATATCTAGCATAACTTATAGCATATGGGACACAAAAGAGCTCATGATAGGGGCAATGTAATGAAAACTAATGATGAACTATAATCTAAAGCATGCCCTCAAGTAATATGGTTTCTAAGCTAAATATCTTGCACATGTTTAATACATGTTTCCCTCTATAAAAGGACTTTCTACTTCTTTCTGGGTCAAAGGAACAAAGATTCTTAAAAGTTCTCTATTCCAAGACCAAACGATAGGAATAGTTCTCAATGCATAAGCTTGATTAGGAATCATTTATATCTTTCATACAAGTTTGTTTAATTTTCCATAGTACTTGTTCATTTTCTATTATGCAAAATAATTTTACTCTTATGAATATTTTAAGTTTATGTTTCCTTTTACTTCATATGATGATTGCTTATTGTTATTTACTTATCATTAAAACTATCATACTTTATGTAGCAATGGTAATGAAGACTATACTATGTATTTGTTGAAAATAAACTCCAAAGCTCATTTAGCTATCACTTTGATGCTCGAGGATGAGCATTTGTAGTCTATTGTGTTATATTCCTTCATAAATGAGTCATATAATCATGTTTTATAGAGATTTCAGGGATTTTACTAAACGGTCCCTTTTATTTGTATTATAACTCTGTAGACAGGAAAAGCTCATGATGCGTGGTTTAAACTTTTAGGGACCTTTCCAAACTCAAATTGACCTGCAATTTTTCCTACGCAAGTTTTTTAAAAGGAAGGCCTCAAGCGCTTGGACCTCAACTAGAGAAGGAGAAGGGCCAGGAGAGGGCCCATGGCATGGTCTGATACCCTGGCCATGCCATGGGGTCCTACTTCTCTCTTGTGGCTCTGATACCGTCGATTCCTACACCCTTGGATTATTCTTTACCAAAAACATCTATAAATACCGCCCCAATTGCGATTATGAAGCACGACGCATATCGGAGATAGAGACACAAAAAAATAATATATTATAAAGATTGGAGGGGGAAACACCACTGGCTCGCATCTCCTACCTCACCGAGGATATCTCCATTATCACCATGATCAAGAGGGAGTATTCCCCCAAATTATGGTTTTGTTTAAGTAGCTTGTTCTATCTTTCTCTCATGCTATCAATTTTCTAGTGCCATATGATCTCCTCAACATGATTATGGTCATCTATATGTAATCCCTTTGTGGTGGATCTTTGGTTTTTATCAATTGAGTATTTGAGATTGGAATTTTTAGATTGTTTTTATGTATATTATGTACCTTGTTCTTGATTCCTTGGTTCTGGTCCAACTAGTATGTGTGGACATGAGAGGGGGAATGTGTGCATTAGATGGAGTAACATGGTAGTATGAAACTGGACAACGATAGAAAGTTTGGGTTCTACTATGTTTTTTACCTTTCCGTAGTTACCTCACCAAGGATAAATGAATTCATGTACTTGTATTGCCTAGTGAAATATTAGTTGAGCTCATATCTTTTGAGGTAGTATATTATGCAATCAACTTCATGTCATAGAAACAAAGGCAATACTCTCTTTATCTTAAATCTAGTCACTAGTAGGAAAAGGTGTATCAGTGGCGCACCGAATAAGAGGTCAGTGGCGCACTGGCCGTGCGCCACGCATATTATGCCGCTAATAATATTTATCCGTGTGATACGTCGGAAACATATCTATAATTTTTTATGTTTTATGCTTATTTAGTATCTACTTTGCTTTGCTTTGTCTACACTTTGAGGTGTTTTTATATGATTTCTTGTACTAACCTATTAACAAGATGCCACAGTGTGATTTGCATGTTTTCTTATGTTTTTGGTTCCAAAAAGGCAGAAAATCAATATTCTCGGAATTGGACGGGACAAAAGCCAAAGTCAATATTTTACCGTGGGGAACACGAAGCCAGAATACGAGACAGAGGGGAGCCACCAGGAGGCCACACCCCCTGGCCATGCGGCTAACCCTAGCCCGCGCCTGGGGGGGTGCGGCCGCCCTGGCTGCCCCTGCCTCACCTCTTCGCCTATAAAGACCCCCTGATGCAGAAACCATAAGTACCCAATCAATATTCCACAAAACCGTCTGTAGTCGCCGCCACCATCGTCCCTAGATCAGGGGGACCTAAAGCTCTTCCCGACACCCTGCCGGAGGGGATATCACCCTGGAGGCCTTCTTCTTCATCATGCCAGCCTCTGGTATGAAGTGTGAGTAGTTCCACCTTGGACTACGGGTCCATGTAGTAGCTAGATGGTTGTATCTCCTCCTTTGTGCTACCATGTTTAGATCTTGTGAGCTCCGTTCATGATCAAGATCATCTATTTGTAATCATGCATGTTGTGTTTACAAGGATTCGATGGATATTGAGATTACTATGTCAGATTGATTAATGGTTTTGTCTTATTGATTCTATCATGTTTGTGTTGTTTGTGATCTTGCATGCTCTTCATTTGTAGTAGCTATCTTGGCCAAGTAGATGCTAGTGACTCCAAGAGGGGGTATTTATGCTCGATAGTGGGTTCATGCCTCTGTTTAATCTAAGGGAAGTGACATAAATCTCTAAGGTTGTAGATGTGATGTTGCCACTAGGGAGAAAACAACGGTCTCTTATTCATGGAACACGTGGATTGTTTACCTTACACACTTTGCTTAAAGCAGTTATCCGTTGCTTGCAACTTAATGCTGGAGGGGGTTCGGATGATAACCTGAAGGTGGATTACTAGTCATAGATGCAGTTGGATGGTGGTCTATGTATCTTGTTGTATTGCCCAATCGAATCTCATAGGATCATGAATGTCTAGTATTGCATTGTTATGCCTTGCTCAGTCCTGTCAATTGCCCTGCTTTAATTATTTTACCCAGCATGCCATGTTTGTTTATCTTAAGGAGAACACCTCTAGTGAACTATGGACCCCGGTACAATCTTTACCATTGATACATCTTCCACTGTTACTGTGTACTTTATGCAAACCACTATTACCTTCCACACCATACAGTTAATCCTTTGTTTCAGCAAACCGGTGAGATTGACAACCTCACTGTTCGTTGGGGCAAAGTCTTGAGTTTGTGTTGTGCAGGTTTCCAAGTTGCTAGTAACACCTTTGAGTCGTTTCCTTCCTCATATTGGTTCGATAACCTTGGTTTCTCACTGAGGGAAAACTTATTGTTGTGCTCATCATACCTTCCTCTTGGGGTGTCGCAACGAAGCGTTCACGCACCATCAAGACTTATTTTGGCACCGTTGCCGGGGAGGCTAAGGACGTCTTCACAAGGGGAGTCCTTCACAACCTTTCTCTTTACTTTGTTTTTTGTTTTGCTTGGTTTTGTTTGCCTCTTTTTTATCAAAAACTCCAAAAAAATAGTTTAGTTTGGTTTGCTTTCTCTTATCAAATACACAAAAAAATAGCTCCTACTCTAGTTGTGACCTTGATCTAGCTCACCATGTTGATTCCCAAGTTCACCCTGAAAGACCTTTCAATAGGTAGTGGCTCTTTAATTGGGAAAGAAAATATTGAAGAATCCTTTAATCATATTAGCAAACACGAGGATATTAAGGATAGATCTATAGCAGAACTTGCTCCTAGTTATGAAATTGCTGCAGCTTCTTTAGTTCATATGTTGGAGGCTAGGTTTGTTAACCTTAACCCCATGATGCAAATCGTGTTCCTTAAACTAAAAGAAGAGAAGGATCCTCAAAAGGGAGATTTTATCCTAAAAACTTTACTAAAAGAGTTCAATGATGTTGCTAAGGAATCCAAAAAGGTCTTTGAACGTTTTAATATGCTAGTCTCATGTGTAGATGTTATGGGTACTTTAGATAAAACCAAACACAGAGAGGAAATTAAGCTACCCATACCTTTTAAACTTGTAGGAATGCATGAAGCCTTAGAAAAGAATTTTGATTGGATTGTTCCTGAAAACCCTTTTGATGAAAGTAGTGAACCAAGGAGAAATGAGAAGGGATCCTCTAAAACTCATTTGGATGAGATACCTTTCCTAGTTGAAGAGATTGCAAGTATTGATCTTAATGCTTCTTCATTTGAAAATACTTGATTCTTGCTTCTTGTGCCTAACTTAAAGGCGTTAAATAAAAGTACTTATTGGGAGATAACCCGAAAGTTTTCTTTAGTCTTGGAAGTTACTACTTCAGTAATGACCTCTCCTTATCCTTTTTATTTGCTTTTTATGCCTAGAATGACCTCTAATGAGAGGGAAGTAAGATTTGGGGAGTTGCTGTCCCGAAACAGATTTTTGGTGCTCCACCATAAAAATTCGTGAAGAATCTCTATAAGTCGGATTGAGATGATATTTTCTGAATAAATCCTCCAGTATGTTAGCTAACTTTCGTTAGTTCAAAACTTTTTGATTTGAGCAACAGAAGGTCTTTGAAAAAAATTGTTTCTACCCGCTGGTCTGTTTTGACAGATTTCTGCCATTATTTGCATTTGCTTCTTATTGATTCCTTTTTGGGTTATTTTTGGGAAATTGAGCTGTTTGAGGGAATTTCTACAATAGATTGTGTTTTAGTGAAAGTTTTGCTATTATAAAGCTAAACCCAAAGGTCTATTATCTTTTGAATACACTAATGTTGGTAATGAAGATTGTGTGAAGTTTTGTATGAAGGAAAAATTTCAGGTGTAGAGAAAGAATGATGTAATGAGATTAAGAATGGACAAAATCTCAAGCTTGGGGATGCCACCCCGTGTCACCCCAAGAAATATTCAAGAGGTACAAGCGTCAAAGCTTGGGGATGCCCAAGGCATCCCCTTCTTCATCAATAAAAAGCGGAGGTCTTTCTAGACACTTCGTTTTTATTGTTTCATGCACAGTTGTGTTGTTCTTGGAGTGTCTTAGTTTTCGTTTAGTTTGCTTAGTTTGCTTGAATAAAGTAGTTTCGACCCCCGTTCTCGTTGTGTTGTTTCAAATAAGTTGATTCGTGTTGGAGAGGAGTAGAAAGTTCTTGCTTAAGTAGTACACGAGTAGCTTGATTTGACTGTGACTTAGACTTTAGCATGTCATGCTAGGTGTTGTTTTGACCTTATGCTTAGTTATTATTGCTATAACATGACTTGTTCTAAACAATTAGGATTGCTTAATGTGCCTTGAAAGAATCATGCGTTGTTTTAGCATACAAAAGCATAGTATTGTGGTATTCTCCTTTGATGCTTTGTTTGGGTTGACTTGGCACATGCTCACACCATGTTATGACTATGAACAAGTCACCATATCCTCTATGATCATTTAGTCCATGACTTGTGATACCACTTTATGCTTTGATTAGTAATGTTGTGTCGCTCTGCATGATTATGGCCATTATTGCTCTCTTAGTTGGTCGCTCCCAGTCTTTTGCTAGCCTTCACTTGTATGAGTAACTTCTACTCATGCATCCAACTCCCAAGAAACCAAGTTATTCCAAAGTGTCCACTATAAATTCCTATGCATGGTGTGTTACACCATTCCAAGTATATTCTTGTTTTCATCTATCTTCCAATTAAAAAGTCTCTTTGTTATGTGAAAACTTAGTGATTAAAGCTCTCACGAACTTTATGGCACACTTTATTTTTCTTGCCCCTAATAAACTTGAACCATTGTGTCATCTATGTTGTATATCCTTGCAGTTATACGTTGGAATTAGCAGAACTGTGCTGTCATGGGGAACGCTTTCAACATTGCACTTGTACTTTGTACACAGTTGATATCATGCTCTTTTGTTTATAGATGTCGTTGGTGTGAAATAAAAGGGGAGCTTGTAAGTCCATGGAGTTATGTATGTGTGTTAGAGAAACGCCTGAGCCGCTAGCCTAAGTCATGCCTAATCATGGTGGAAACTTGCAGCATCACCATAATGACATCTATGAAGCTTTCTTCTTATAAAAAAAGAGACATATTGAGAAAAGAGGAAAGAGAAAAAAAGCACCATTTTCCCATGGTAAATAAGAAGATTGCTGAGATGTTGATTGTTTGCTTACCTTGTCATTTTGGTTATGAGATAGCTCCTATACCATGTTCAAGGGGTACTCCGTTGGCGGTTCTCTATGATAGACATGTACTTACTATGACAAGAACTTACAGGTGACTAAAGTTGAGTAGCATGAGGTGCGGCCCTCGTATTCAAGGTACATGAGATTGCCAACTTATACTTTGTCAAGCATATACTCCATAGTTTGTTCACTTTAACCTTAATCACTTCAAGATGCTTATGATAGGGGCAATGAGAGCTAAAAGCTAACAAGTACCATAATTTTTGGAATCTCTTTATGAAACTTGTAATCCCTGCTTCCCTATATGAAGGGCCTTTCTTCCACCATTATATTGAGTCTCCACCTTCTACCTTTAGGCACCAGTTAAGAGAGCATACTTGCCATTCTTAGTTCTATGTGCATTGTCCCAAAACTTATTGATTGATTCATATTGTTGACATTACTTATCCTTGAACTATTTGTATCTAGTCACTCTTATGAACTTTGAAGGTTTCCTATGCATTTATGTTTTGCTACTCCAGGAGCCACCAGGTGGACACACCCCTGGCCACGCGGCTGGGCCCAGCCCGCGCCTAGGGGGTGCGGCCACCCTGGCTGGCCCCTGCCTCGCCTCTTAGCCTACAAAGACCCCCCGATATAGAAACCCTAAGTACCCGATAAATATTCCACAAAACTGTCTATAGCCACCGCCACCATGGTCCCTAGATCAGGGGGGATCTTAAGCTCTTTCCGGCACCCTGCCAGAGGGGAGATCATCCCGGAGGCCTTCTTCTTCATCATGCCAGCCTCCGGTATGAAGTGTGAGTAGTTCCACCTTGGACTACGGGTCCATGTAGTAGCTAGATGGTTGTATGTCCTCCTTTGTGCTACCATGTTTAGATCTTGTGAGCTCCGTTCATGATCGAGATTATCTATTTGTAATCATGCATGTTGTGTTTGCGGGGATCCAATGGATATTGAGAGTACTATGTCAGATTGATTAATGGTTTTATCTTATTGATTCTATCATGTCTGTGTTGTTTATGATCTTGCATGCTCTCCGTTTGTAGTAGCTATCTTGGCCAAGTAGATGCTAGTGACTCCAAGAGGGAGTATTTATGCTCGATAGTGGGTTCATGCCTCTATTTAATCTAAGGGAAGTGACAGAAATCTCTAAGGTTGTAGATGTGATGTTGCCACTAGGGAGAAAACAACGGTCTCTTGTTCATGGAACAAGTGGATTGTTTACCTTACACACTTTGCTTAAAGCAGCTATCCATTGCTTGCAACTTAATACCGGAGGGGGTTCGGATGATAACCTGAAGGTGGATTACTAGTCGTAGATGCAGTTGGATGGCAGTCTATGTATCTTGTTGTATTGCCCAATCGAATCTCATAGGATCATGAATGTCTAGTATTGCATTGGTATGCCTTGCTCAGTCATGTCAATTGCCCTGATGTAATTTGTTTACCTAGCATGCCATGTTTGTTTATCTTAAGGAGAACACCTTTAGTGAAGTATGGACCCCGGTCCAATGTTTACCATTGATACATCTTCCACTATTACTGTGTACTTTCTGCAAACCACTATTACCTTCCACACCATACAGTTAATCCTTTGTTTTCAGCAAACCAGTGAGATTGACAACCTCACTGTTCGTTGGGGCAAAGCCTTGAGTTTGTGTTGTGCAGGTTTCCAAGTTGCTGGCAACACCTTTGAGTCGTTTCCTTCCTCCTACTGGTTCGATAACCTTGGTTTATTACTGAGGGAAACTTTTTGTTGTGCTCATCATACCTTCCTCTTGGGGTCTCCCAACGAAGCGTTCACAGACCATCATCGTGGTGCATAACCTGGCGTCAGCAACGCACCTCCTCTCTGTGTGCCACCGATAATATCAGTGGCACACCATTTTGGCGTGCGCCGCTGACTAGCTGTGCCACTAAACAACAAATGGTGCACCACTGATTGTTCGAGTGATTTTTTTATACAGCAATTAATTATACAACAATACACCCATACCATGATCATTACAACAATAATCACACCACTAGACAAGTATACATCAATCAAAATAATTATTTATACAACAATCAAAATAATCACACCACTAGACAAGCATACAACAATCAAAATAATCACATTGGATCACATTACAAATATCATGACATAAAAAATAGAGCTATCACCCTATGATCGAATAGAGGATAACAGCGACGACGGTGAGCAACACCCAAACCATGATCGAGATCGATCTTTAACCCCTGTGTATATACCACGTACCACTTCATCATCCCTATAGACAAAGCATACATAGACACTGCATATATGTTATATAACGAAGGCACACATAAACAAGGCAGCAGTCCCTATATATTCCTATAACATGCAAAATATTCCTAAAATGCAGAAGTGATGGTGAAGTGATATATTCCAAATTAAGCACATGCATGATGAAGTGATGGTGAAGTGATATATGACTGATAGATGCCTCAAAATGGAATAAAGGCACAATTACCATTTTTGGTTGCATTTTCTAATGAGCATGTTTGAACTATGCACTGTTCTACTTGTGTGTGCATGCTCTTGTCCATAGGTGATATTTTTGTCAATAAAAGCCAGCACACACTCTGCATCGCCATTTCATTCCCAGCTATGGAGACCAAGTTTTACTCAAGGAGGAGAAGCAATTTAGAGAAGGAGGAGATGAAGGCTGCAAAGGCACTTGAGAAGATGAGTGACATGCGGCCAGATGAACCAAGAATAGTGGAGCATGAAGCCATTTTCCAAGGTGTGTTCAAAACAGGAACTCATATACCTGAAGTAGTTCCATCGGATGCTAAAGAAGAAGAAGAAGAAGAAGAAGGCAGAGTTTGGTGAAGGAAGCAGCAGATAGAAGATCGAAGGGCAGTTTGTTCTATGAATAAAATACAGCTACTAGAGCTATTGTAGTACTTGTATGTGCTTTGTAGCAGGATGATGTGTATGTGCTTGTAGCAGTATGTGTTTGGTTCCAAATAATCTCTGATTGTGTTTCAGAATATGTATGTGGCCATTTTACTTTGACTTGGAATTTTATTAATGTCACCCATTTTACTTTTGAAAAGCTACCAAACAGGGCACATGGCACAAGGTCACATGGCCAAGGTGTCCTCGGGTAGGCATGGTTAGGAAGGGGTGGTGGTTTAGGTTAGCAAAAGAGGGGTGTGGGTTGGTGGTGGTGTGGCTTTGGTTTGGCCAAACCGAAAGGGAAAAGGATAGGGCTAGGGTTGTGTTAGGTAGATAATTAGATAGATTTAGTTAATTAGGCTTTGGTTTGAATTCACAAGTTTAGTTTGGGCAAGACCTGACTTTTCTATCCTGCATTCTTAGTATGTGATGACTACCAGACTTTTCTATCAGGAATTACTTTTATACACTTTCATAGAATTCATGACCAAATGATGTTACTAACACGCACACAAGATTCGCAAGACTGCACAAATTTCATCAAATAATGGAACCGAGGAGCTCAGGATCCCTGATGATCTAAAAACATCTCACAAAGTAGATCCAAAATCCCAAAACTGAACCTGACAGCAAAATAACAAACTGATGCAGAGGAGCTGCGAAGAGCAGAGCTCGCCTGCGCGCTGCTCACTCTTCCTCGTCAAATTCGATGGCCGGCTTGGTCAGAGTGGGTAGCACGGGGTACTTGCGCGAGAAGCATGCGTAACAGTAGTCCCCCACCTCGTCACCATAGTTGTTGTGTAGCTTGTCGAGCGAGAGAAAGGCGAGCGAGTCGCTGCCGATCTCCCGGCGTACGCCCTCCAGGTCCATCCAGTTCGAGATCAGCTCCCCGTCGCTCGGCGTGTCGATGTCGTAGAGGGAGGATCCCACCACCGGCGGGCTGACGATGCGCATGTGCACCTCACACGCGCCTACGTCGCAGAGCAGGCGCACGATCTTGTTGGAGGTGGTGCCATGCACCAGACTTTTCTATCAGGAAGTACTTCAAGACCAGACGTCGTCCCCCTCACCCCACCGCCAAAGCTCCTTCCACCCTCATCCACAGCTGCCATGCCGCGCCGGTCCTCGATGTCGCTGTTGACGCCCACGACATTGCAGTTGCAGTCGCAGCTACACACCAAGAGGCGTGGGAGCCGCTCCTTTGTCATGGAGGGCGGCACAACGGTGGCCACTCCTTTGGCTGCGAGGGGATGGATCTAGGGGAGGGAGGAGGAGGGGATGCGAGGAAGTAAAGGGGAATGCGAAGAGAAAGAAAGGGGAGAAGGGGGTCGTGGGCGTGTGTTATTTCGGCTAAGTGCCCAAACTCAGTGGCGCACGCGTATTTCGTGCGCCACACATATATATGTAATGGGACGCGCTAGACCACTAGCTGTGGGGACCACTTATCTGTGGCGCACCGACCTTGCCGTGTGCCACAGATAAGTGCAGGTCAGTGGCGCATCGACCACGACGTGCGCCACGGATAAAGACATGTGGGGCACCCTTCTTATGTGATCCACGGATATGGGCCCTCTGGATAAGCCTTTTCCCACTAGTGAGTTTAAGGAGCTAACTAGAGAAGTATTAGTGGGATGTATTGCATCATCTCTAGTATAGGACGTGGTGCCCACACGAATTTCTATCAAACATATTATAAAGTTATATTGATATTATGCTTTATTTGGAGTTGTTTTGAGCCCAACAGGTTTATGAGAAAGTAGACAAGTGAAACTATGAACCCTGGTCTATTTTTAATCATAAGAAACACCTTTTACTTGCATTCATAAGTCCTTTTATTTTAAACAGTCCTTTAATCGTAAAATACATAAACATTTATCTTACTTGCATTTAGCTCTTTGATGGGGATATGCCGAGTGGGGTATACCCAGCAGGACGTTTCCTATTGGCCCAAGCTGCCAGCAAGCGGGCCTACAGGACAGCGATTGGATCAAGACCCAACAAGGAGCCAGGCGACTGGGAGCTGAAGGCCCAGAAGTGTAGCTAGGCCCAGTCGGATTAAGTCAAACACCCTCTGAATCCTTAACTAATTCGGTTGTAGGTCTGTAAACCCTAGCGAGGTCAGTCTATATAAACCTCCCCTAGCCTACGCATAGAGGACACGTTCCATCATACACCCCCTGCGACTCGCCGCCTAGTCGTCGAGCTCGCCCTTGTATTCTCTCATCAATACAATCTAGCAGGAGTAGGTCTTTACCCTCCGGGGGCCAAACCTGGGTAAAACCCTGTGTCTCTGCCCTCATCCTGCATCGCAGATGGCTGGCCGCCCTTGCCCCTCGTTCTACTACTCGCTGCTGATTGCAGCAGCTGCCATGGCCATTCCCACGACAGTGGCGCCCACCGTGGGGCCTGGCCGGTCAGGCCGGTATTCTGTGGCGAGATACAATCTGCCAATCAACGAGACGATCACCACCGGCCGCATGATCGTGATCAGCGAGATCCTCCAGATCTTGCCGAGCAGCTACGTCCCGGCGGCATGCCCCGTCACGCACAGCGTGATCATGCCGATTGGCACGATTGGCCTCTTCGTTGGCTTCACCGACGTCATCATCTCGGAGGACTCGGCTCGCATCCGCGAGTCGCCACCGTGTGATCGGCTCTCTGAGAGTCAGGTCCGCACCATCCACCGCCTCGCCTCCGAGTATGACTCAGCCAACAGCAACATGGCCGAGACCAGCATGATCACGGACGACGCCGACTCGGTGACCCCGGCGTCAGTCGCCGGATCCATCGTCGTCGCGTCACCTGCGGGCTCCATCACCTAGGTCTCCAACATGGGGGACTTCAAGGATCCTTCCATTCTCGGGATCTTCGACTCCGACTCCGGGTCGGAAAACTCAGACGATCTCCACGACGGATCTGGTCGCTACGTCGTGACCTACATGGCAAGCGGCACGGACGCCCCGCCAGACCCCTTCTCCATGCCGATCTCGCCGACTGCGACGGCGACGGAGGTCGAAGAACTCCGCCTGCAAATGGAGGAGGCGGTCCGCAAGGAACAAGCCGAGCGCGAGAAATTTCGCCTCGAGCAGGTAACGGCGCAGGAGATCTCGTGTTACCACCAACTCCGCACCAGGTCGCGCCTAAACCCCACCGTTCAGGGCCGCGCCCTAAACTTCAACGACGAGAGCGACCCGGCCCGCGTGGCCGATTGCGTGATCTGCGAGAACGCGCCGCTAGGAGGAAGCACTTGACCACCACCAGGCGCATCAGCGAACGATGCTCCCCACCGCCGCCCGGTCGCACGCCCCCTCCAAACCAACCAAGGACCATGATCTCCCCGCAAGAGCGGGACGCGAATGACCTCCCGCTGTTCTCCACTCCGATGGACAACGTCATCACGAGTCGAGCTGCGGTCGACAATATCAACGTGACCGAGGAAGGCGCCCTGCAGATCCAGTACGCCAGGGCCTTACTCGCCAAGGATGTCGAGCAACAAGCTGTGGGAGCAGATTCGCAGGGACGCGTCTACTCCCGCTCGTTAGGAAGAAGGGCGGCCTCGAGCGGCCGCCCAATGATGGCAAACACTCTCAACTCCCCACCACCTAAGCCTCTGCAGCGCCAACCCCGACCCGCGCATGCGGCAGTCTCCACCAACGACCCGCGACCAACGAGCATCCTGGTCGCCGCCAATGGGCAGCCGGTCGACGCGCGGACCCACATCATCAACAATCAAAGCTGGCGCACACGCCAACCTAACGACCTGACGCACACCCTCATGAATCACCGTGACGGCGAGGCAAGAGGCTCGCTTAGCCGAGTCGGCCCCCAATGCTTTGGACCAATGATCCAAGGCGAAAAATACTCGGTGAACTTCAAAGCGCCGAAGGAGATCGAGAAGTACGACCCCTCGTACAACCCGTCCATGTGGATGGACACATCCCTTGTGGAAATGGGAATCACCGGCTACACCGACCTACTCGCCGCTTGCTACCTCCCCCTGATGATGGAGGGAGCGAGCCGGCAATGGATCAACACCCTCCCCGCGTAGAGCATTGACTCCTTGGAGGATATGTGCGATGCCTTTGTCAGGCATTTCGAGGGATCCTACAGCAGCGCCACCACCATCGAGGACCTAGAGCGATGCGTCCAGGGACCCCGCGAGTCGACCCGCAGTTGGGTCCAGCGCTGGCAGGACCTGTGGTTCAACGCGGCCGGCATCCACCTGGACACCGCGATTCACTGCTTCAAGACCTCGTGCCACTACGAGCCCTTGGTAACCAAGCTCAAGCGGGTGTACAAAACACTCGACAACATACCGGACCTCCCCGAGATCGCCAAGCGGTACACGGAGGAGGACCCGAACCAAGAAACTGACGACGAGTTGGGAGGAAATCGCCGCATGAGTGGCCATGACAACGGGAGACGACCCGAACTATGCTACAACAACACTCGCCTTACCGGCAAGCGCCGCGGTGACGGGCGAGTCGACTTCATCGCCAACGCCGGCTACGCGCCATGTGAGCCCAAGAGTTTCCGTCGCAATGGAGGCCAACGCCGCGACAGCGACAACTACAAGGCGAAGCTGAGGTTCGACCCCGCGGCTCTCCTCAACCAGCCCTGTGTGTTCCACAGCAGGGAGAGGAAGCCCGCCATGCACACGACCGCCGACTGCTGTTGGGGGGGTGACCCCGGATAGGGTAAGGACGGGGAAAGATGAAAGGAAATTCCCCGTCCAGTTTCCAAGTTACAGTCTAAATCGGTCGAATCCTGTAAAGGTCGGCCGAGGTAAGCAAGAGCAGGACCCTTATAAGAAGAGCAAGGCGTTACCCGGCCGACATACTCTGTAAGTCGGCTGGGTCAGCCCGAATAATCTGAGTGCAGGTGAAGGCCAAGCCGAGTTAAATGAGACAAGGCCGAATGATATGAAGCTTGCAGGAGAAGGAGATGCCTATAGTCAAACTCTAGTCACGGGCCAGGAAGAATCTAAACAGAGCCAAGCACAAAGGACAAGGCATAGAGCGACAGAGGGGCAGAAGGAGGTCACAGAGGTGACAGTCCAGAAGCCCGATGCGTGCAGGTGGGGTCCTCTGGAACCTTGCCGTCATTAGAAGGGCGACAGGGAAAGGAGGTCGCCGAGTTACTATATTGGGACAAGCATATTCCTCGAATATGCTTGCCACATCAGCCCTAGAGGAGCCAAGGTTCCCCTTTATAAGGAGAGGCTTGGACTCAGAGCTGGGGATCGACTCATTTGGTACCGTTAGGCTAGTAAAGTTCTTATTCTCCACTTGTATATAGCTCAAGGAGCACTTGTAGCCCAAGAAAGGAGAAATAAAGATCTTTACGTTAGTCTTCTATGTGTAGAATCAACTACATCTTCCCTCCCAGATCCCTCTAGCATCCATTGGCCCCATACTTTAGCCTACCCATGGGATCTGCCGTGCCACCACCACGACAGTTGGCGCCCACCATGGGGCCAGCATCGGTGCTAGCTGGAGTCATGATCCGGACGGGAAACTTCATCCACACTGGCGAGCGCGTTGTCTCTGGCTTAGTCCGGAGATTTGATCTCTATGACTACGTCAGCGACAATGCAGGCAGCTTCAAAGGAAAAACCCCTCCGCGCAACGGCGTCTTCATCAACTTGGGCATGCACTAGATCTACGTCGGCATCGACACCTCCGGCGTTTACCCTCACCAAGTTGTTGTTGCAGGAGAGCCGCCCCTTAGCGCCGCAAACGGTCCGCGCGGAGTGCGCCCCGTCAGCAGCGTCGAGGTGATGGTCGCGGCCGGGGTGCAGGCGGGAACAGCGGGCGCCGGATCAAGCAAAGAGCCGTCGACGGGTGTGCAGATGGCCACCAAGCAGGCAGCTCCACAGACCACCGAGGTAATTCCTTCAGCGGCAAACCCAGCCGAGGTGCAGGAGACGACCCCAAAGGCACCAAGGGTAAGAGGGCCACCTCTATAAAGACCAGAAAACATTCTTCAGACAACTATAGATAATCTGACTACACCTGTAGCGTCGATACTTGATCCGGCTAATGCTCAGGCAGAGTTAGAAGAGACCAGGCAAAAAGTGCTGGTAGAGGCAAAAAAGGTGTCAGCATTGTGGGAGTCCTTAAACAGGACCCTGCGAGAATATGCTTGGGCAAACAAGCTTGACGTCGCCCCCAAGCGGGTTGACGAGTTAGGATTAAGAGGGAAGAACCTCATAGATGATATCAACAAAGAGCATGATGCTCATAAGGCAGAATCAGTTGATCTAGGCTTGCCGAGGTACAGTACCCCGGCAAAGAACCTGAGGGCGGCAAATGCCGCTGCGCTAGAGTTAGAAGGATTGACCGGCGAAGCCCGGCAAAAATAGCAAGAAAGAGTGAATGAGCTGGTGCGCATTGCGAACCAGCAGAATGAAGAAATGCTCAGGGCAGACCCGACAAGGCCTGGTGCCTCGCGAATGGTTCATTCGGCTGGTGCAACACCTGCCTTATCTATGGCAGCAACATCCTCGCCCGGAAACAATGCGCGGAAAGACAGAGTGGTAACTTCGGGAAAAAGAAATAAGCAAATAGTTCCATATGATCCGGTGATAGCCGGAAAAGCAAATGAAAATAGAGGCAATGGAAGCCGAGGTAACAGCGGCGAGAGAAACCCCGGCCGTGCCAAGAGAGGCAACGGAAGCCGAGGTAATGGAGATCTCGGAAGAGGAAATCACGAGAATAATATCCCGGCTGAAGGAAGGAGAGAACCGCCACCCAATCCACAACCGAGACATGAACCTCGGCAGGAAAGAGAAGTGAGACCAGCTCGCCACAATCAGGTGAATGAGAGGTATAATGATGGTTATTCCGAGATGGAATATGCGGATCATGGTGGAAATAACCACTATGGAATGCATGAGAGAATTCTGTATAGAGATTTGCCGTCAAGTGATGCGAGAGTAAAGCTGGACCGGCTATACCGGTCCGAGTTGTTAGAAGAACAAGGTCCACCAGGCCCGTCATGCTTCGGACCACGGATCATGGGCGAGCCGCCAGTGCCGAACTTTCAGCTGGCAAGAGGCACAAAAACATATAATGGGAGCACCAAACCACAGGATTGGTTGATTGATTATGCCACTGCCGTAAAAATAGCTGGCGGAAACTTGCGATGGGCAGTATGATATGTCCCGCAAATGTTGGAAGGACCAGCTAGTGTATGGCTGAATAACCTGCCAGCAGGCAGTATCAACTGTTGGTTGGATTTTGAAGAAATGTTTGTTAGCAACTTCACCAGTACTTACAAAAGGCCAAACAGGCCGCAGCAGCTAGCCATGTGCAAGCAAAGGCCGAATGAGACAGACAGAGAGTTCTTAACTCGGTGGTGTAATCTCAGGAATTCATGCGAGGGAGTTATAGAATCACAGGCAATAGCTTGGTTCGCTCAAGGATGCCGCTATGGCAGTGTATTATGGCAGCGATTGCAAAGAGATATGCCAACCACTTTGGCAAAAACCATCAGGATAGCGGATTCCTATGCATTGGGAGATCCGACACAACCAGAAATAATGTCAGCAGATCATCGGGAACATCAAGATCAATATGCAAGAGATGCGGCCGGGTCATCAAGGCGCAATGAGTTCAGAGGGAGAAGAAGAGAAGAAAGACCGGACTATAGATATGGCTCAAATCAGGTGGCAGCGGTAGTGAAAGATCATCCGAGTCACGGAAACAATCAACGGCAAAAGAATGGTCCTCAGCAATGGACACCAAGGAATGAAGGGAAAAGACAGTGGACACCAGAACAGAAGAAGCAATGGCAGGAAAGGCCGAAGTACACGTTTGAGTCTATGTTAGATCAACCGTGTAAATTTCACACTTCAAACCCGGCCAAGCCGGCCAATCATACGACTCGGCAGTGTGCCTGGATGAAAAATGCAATGGGTAACCCGGCTGGCATGCAAGCAACATCCCACCAAGCACATCAGCAGCATCAGCCACAGTTGACTGGAGCAAATGCACAGCAACTAATGTTACCACCTCCTCCCCCGAGGTATGATAACTCAGACCGGAGAGATGCAGTGCATCAAGTGATAAATCAGGGTCCGGATGGAAGGACGAACCCAGGAAATAGTGGACGCAATGATTACAGGGAACATCATCAATCATATTGCGTGTTCACAACAGAACAGCAAGACAGGCAAAGTGTACAACGCCGGCATATGGAAGTAAATGTTGTTATGCCGGCAGTACCAAGATATGTGCCTTGGTCAGATCAAGAAATAACTTGGAGCATAAAGGATCACCCCAAAATAATGCCGAATCCGGGGTCGTACGCACTCGTACTAGATCCGACATTTGTCGGACCGAGCATTAATGTGAAATTTTCAAAAGTACTCATTGACAATGGGAGCAGTATCAATATCATGTACAAAGATATAATGCATAAACTCGGAATATCGCAGAATATGCTGCAATCCACGAGGACCACATTTCATGGGATAGTACCGGGGCTTTCATGCGAACCCATTGGAAAGGTTCGAGTGGATGTGTTATTCGGCACAAGAGATAACTGCAGAGCAGAAAAATTGGAGTTTGAAGTGGTGGATCTAGAGAGTTGTTATCATGCTCTACTCGGACGGCCGGCATTGGCCAAATTCATGAGCAGCTGCCACATAACCTACTTGAAGATGAAGTTACCCGGACCACAAGGGGTGATAACAGTAGCAGGAGATTACAGGAAGTCAATGGAATGTGCTTCAGCCGGATCGAATTTGGCCGAGTCATTGGTAATAGCAAGAGAAAAAAGAAGAATTCAGGAGGTAGCGGCCCTCGCTCAGTCGGCACAACTGAATATGCCGGCATTGGACAATCCGCGTGGAAGTGTCTCTTTCCAGCCAACTAAAGAAACAAAAAAATTCCAGATAGATGAGAAGTTCCCAGAGCGCACTGTCACCATTGGTGCCAGCCTAGATGCTAAATAGGAAAGCGAGCTCACCAACTTCCTCCGTGAGAATCGGGATATCTTTGCATGGTCAACTCAGGATTTGCAAGGTGTGCCGAGGGAGTTGGCTGAGCACTCTCTGAATGTAAGGCCAGGAGCAAGGCCGGTGAAGCAACCTCTCCGCCGCTTCGCCGAAGACAGGAGAAAAATAATAGGGGATGAGATAGCTCGGCTCCTTGCGGCCGGGTTCATGATGGAGGTGCTTTATCCGGATTGGCTATCGAACCTGGTGCTAGTAGAAAAGAAGAAGGATGATCCAAATGTAGCCATTGTATGGCGAATGTGTATTGATTACACGAACCTGAACAAGGCGTGTCCAAAAGATCCTTTTCCTTTACCTAGAATAGACCAAGTCATTGATTCGACCGCTGGTTGTGAACTATTATCATTTGTAGACGCGTATTCTGGTTTTCACCGGATACCGTTAAATCCGGCCGATCAAATAAAGACTGCATTTATTACCCCGTACGGGGCTTATTGCTATCGCACCATGCCATTCGGCCTGCGTAACGCAGGGGCAACGTACCAGAGATGTATGCAAAAATGTCTGCATGAGCAGATAGGAAAAAATGTACAAGTATATGTAGATGATGTGGTTATCAAAACCAAAGAAAGCAAAACACTACTGGATGATATCCGGCAGACTTTCGCGAACCTGAGAAGGTTCCAAATGAAGCTTAACCCGGAAAAATGCACTTTCGGTGTGCCGGCTGGAAAACTACTCGGTTTTCTCGTATCTAGCCTAGGTATAGAAGCCAACCCAACTAAGATAAGAGCAGTAGAAAGGATGGAATTGCGAGGTGTCTAAATGTCGTACAGAAGTTCACAGGTTGCCTAGCCTCGCTTAGCCGATTTGTATGTCGGCTGGGAGAGAAAGCATTACCACTTTATCAACTGATGAAAAAATCTGATAAGTTCATTTGGACACCGCAAGCAGACAATGCGTTCCATGAATTGAAAAAGATGTTGGTCACAGCGCCAATCCTGGCTGCTCCATTGTCGAAAGAGCCTATGTTACTTTACATAGCCGCCACGAACAGAGTAGTAAGCGCTGTGATCGTGGTGGAACGAATTGAAGATGATAAATTGGTACAAAGGCCGGTGTATTACCTAAGTGAGGTACTATCAGCCTCAAAAAAAATTACCCACATTATCAGAAGATGGCATATGGCGTATACATGTCAGCAAACAAAACTTAAACATTACTTCGAAGAGCACCCCATCAAAGTGATCTGTGAAGCACCCATAGCCGACATATTGAGCAACAAAGATGCAAGTGGCCGAATAGCAAAATGGGCAATTGAATTGTCACCTTATGCTCCGCAGTTCGATAGGCGAGATGCAATCAAATCTCAGGCGGTGGCCGACTTCTTCGTGGATTGGGCTGAGGTGCAATATGAGCCACCATTACCAGATCCGAGCTATTGGACGATGCATTTCGACGGTTCCAAACTGAGAAACGGTTTGGGGGCAGGAATAGTGTTAACCTCGCCAAAAAGAGATCAGCTGAAATATGTGCTGCAAATACATTTTGCCGCATCAAACAATGTAGCCGAATATGAAGCACTCGTCCATGGGTTAAAAGTGGCAAAAGAGATTGGGATACGCCGAATCTTATGTTACGGAGATTCGGATTTGGTAGTACAACAAGTCTCAGGCAATTGGGATGCGCTAGATGCCAATATGGCCTTATATAGGTTTCATGTGCAAAAAATCAGTGGATACTTCGATGGATGTGAATTTCATCATATACCTCGGGCAGAAAACGACGCCGCAGACACATTATGTAAACTCGAATCAACCAGACAATCAATTCCCCTAGGTATCGCCCTAGAGCACCTAAGGAAACCATCAATAACACCATCACCAGAATCCGAATCCATATTTATTTCGGCAAAATCAAGAGAAGATAGTGTGCCGATGGAAATTGAGAAGGAATGCAACCCGGAATTTCCAAAAATGAACCCGGCCGATGCAAGGAGAGATATGAGGAAATCCGAGGTAGTTATGTCGGCGGAAAATATGGAAATAGATAGTGAGATTACCCAGAAAAAATCATACCAACATGGGCGTAACCCATATTTTCTTTCCTTAAAGATGCGATTTTGCCGAATGACGAGGTATTGGCAAGACAGACAGTGAGAAGAGCTAAAGCTTATACAATCATAAACAATGAGCTGTATAAAAGGAGCGTCACAAGCGTGTTGCAAAGATGTGTGAACTCGGCGGAAGGCCAGGAGATCCTCCTAGATATACATCAAGGAGAATGCGGGCATCATGCCTCGTCCAGAGCTTTAGTGGCCAAAGCATTCAGGCATGGGTTTTATTGGCCAACAGCGTTGAAAGAGGCCAAAGAACTGGTCGAAAAATGTAATGGTTGCCAGAGATATGCCAGCAAGATACATATGCCATCGTCCGAGTTAAAAACGATACCAATTACTTGGACATTTTCTGTATGGTGCTTAGATATGGTGGGACCATTCAAGCCGGCCCGGGGCGGGATGACCCACATCTTAGTCATGGTCGACAAATTCACAAAATGTATTGAAGTAAAACCAATAAAGAAGTGTGATGGGCCCACAGCAGTAAAATTCCTCAAAGATATTATCTTGAGATATGGTTACCCACACAGTGTTATTACAGATAATGGTACAAACTTTGCTGAAGGAGCCTTCGCTAGATTCTGTCAAGAAAAGCACATAAGACTAGATGTCGCCTCGGTGGCTCACCCAGCATCTAATGGGCAAGTAGAAAGATCTAATGGACTAGTACTGTCCGGAATAAAACCACGACTCGTCGAACCACTGCAAAGGTCGGCAGGGTGTTGGATTGAGGAACTACCAGCAGTACTATGGAGCCTCAGAACTACCCCAAACAGATCAACAGGGTATACACCATTTTTTCTAGTATATGGGGCAGAAGCCGTGTTTCCGACCGACATAATACATGACTCGCCAAGGGTTACCCAGTATACGACCGCAGAGGTAAATGAGATAGCTCGGCAAGATGATGTCGATCTGCTAGAAGAAGCCAGGGAGTTGGCACTATCAAGATCAGCTATCTATCAGCAGGACTTGCGACGATATCACAGCAAGAAAGTAAATCCAAGAGTGTTTAAAGAAGGAGATTTGGTCCTTCGGTTAGTGCAGCGCACAGCCGGCATGCACAAACTCTCACCCCCGTGGGAAGGACCGTTCATCATGAGCAAAGCATTGCACAATGATGCGTATTACCTAATTGATGCTCAGTCACCAGAAAAGAACAAGGCAGACAAAGCCGGCGAAGAATCGAAAAGACCATGGAATGTAGCTTTACTTCGTCCATTTTGCTCGTAAGAGTCATCTACGACACATTGTAAAGTAACGCTCCAGGACAAAGTATCAACTATGTATTAAACCTCGGCACCTTGAGCAGTGGCTCGGGGACTGCCCTATATTGTTTTTGAGTTTGGGTTATGTATTAAACCTCGGCACCTTGAGCAGTGGCTCGGGGACTGCCCTATATTGTTTTTGAGTTTGGGTTATGTATTAAACCTCGGCACCTTGAGCAGTGGCTCGGGGACTGCCCTATATTGTTTTTGAGTTTGGGTTATGTATTAAACCTCGGCACCTTGAGCAGTGGCTCGGGGACTATCCTATATTGTTTATAAGTTTGGGTTATGTATTAAACCTCGGCACTTTGAGCAGTGGCTCGGGGCCTGTCCTATATTGCTTCTGAGTTTTGGGTATGAATTAAACCTCGGCACCTTGAGCAATGACTCGGGGACTACCATATTTTGTTTTTGAGTTTGAGTTATGTATTAGACATCGGCACCTCCAGCAATGACTCGAAGACTGGCCAACATTATTTCGCATTTTTAGTGATTTATTGAGTCTCGATTTTTAAAGAAGTGATTAGAGAATTGCCACACAATCGTCGCTTGTTACAGAAATGGGTATCAAAACTTCGGCACCCAGAGCGATATTATTTCGTTCTCCCTAGATATAAGCTTCGAGATTGACAACTTGGATAAAATTCAAGAACACAATGGTTGAAGTGTCAAATTCATCAAGGTCAGGCAA
Source organism: Avena sativa (assembly GCA_916181665.1). NCBI lineage: Eukaryota > Viridiplantae > Streptophyta > Magnoliopsida > Poales > Poaceae > Avena > Avena sativa. The sequence continues at coordinate 415,747,486 of OV702297.1, forward strand.
TATTAAACACCGACCTACGGTAGAACAAAGGCAAACATACACTCCGGACTTAAGAAATTGAAGGCTACCAAAGCAAAGATTCGAACAAACAGGATCAGTTTAAACAAAATAATAACGATCACAACCATGTGTGCCTCAGCGGCAAAAGGCAAAAGAGGTTCATACCGCGCAGAAAGTCGGACAATTGTTTCATACACATCATACGCCCGGCATACCGGGGATAAGAAACGACTTAGAGTTTTTTAAACCTAAGGGGCAGTGACTTGGTCAGGTACTGGGCGCTCCGAGGTAGACGGCACCTCGGCCGAAGTTGCTTTGCCCTCCACAGAACCAGGAGCGACTTCGGGGGAAGCCCGGGGCTGTTGAGAAACATCAGCTTGAGCTGTGGAATGCCCAGTACCTTTGGAGGAGGATCGCACATCGCCATTGCCATCCGAGCTCGAGCTGGAATCACCAGAAGTATCCGAGTCGCCCTCAGCCTCGTCTTGGTTGGCTGAATCATCATCAGAAGCATCTTCAACTTCGACCTCATCCGCCGGGTTAGAAAGGAAACTCAGCCCTTCAATCCAGTTATGCACGTCCGCATATTCAACGAGCTGGAAGGCACGAGCTTCTCGGCGAGCGACGAATTCTGGATCCTCAACCCAACGGGAGCCAGTGCGCAAATTTATCAGGGTATCGAGGGAAATATCCTCGTACCATGACATAACGATTGTGAGCGCCATATCAGCATCAGCTCGTCCAGCGGATTCCCTCCAAAGATTCAACTGGTTCTGGGATGCCATCAATCTTTCCACCAGTATCTTGATTTCATCAATATCAGGAGTCCCAGAAGTATTCGGCCAGAGAACATGGTAGGCCCGAATGGCTGCTTGCACCAAGTCCCTGGCCATAATCTTCATCGGACCAACGACAACCAAGAAATCTTCTATCGAGTATTCTGAGCTTGCATCAACAGGAACACCTCGGCGCACACGAGCATTAATCACCGCTCTAGAGCTCACGGGCTTAGCTTCTGGAAAATGGTCTGCGCAAAACAAAAGTACGTCGGTCAACAGTAAGAAAGGGAAAAAGATAACTCGGCCGCGGTCAGAGGCTTACGATGAATATAGATCAGCATTATCTGAAGATCTTTAGCCCAGTCACCCTTGGTTTTCTCAAAGCGAGTGTTCTCCTTGCTCATCGCCTGTGTCTTGAGTTCGGCAGCCTCGAGGAGTTCTTTATTTTTCTGCAATTGCAGAGCCAGCCGATTCTTCTCCTCGGAGAACTCCTGGTCGACCTTCTCTAACTCAGACTTCTGAGAGAGCTTGAGGGACTCCACCTCGGCGCGCAAGCGAGTTATCTCGTCATCTTTATCTTTCAGATGCGCCGAATGAGTGGCGGATTTTTCTAAAAAATGCAGCATCATATCAGGCATGGGTATGCATTCTTGATGTGACGCTGCAAAAGTTTGTAACTCGGCTATACCGAAGCCAAAAGGGTTAAGAGAAACCCAGTGCACATTTCGAATAGATATGTGTAAGAGAAAAAAGAGTAGCTAACCTTCCAGGGCCTTGACTTTCTTTTCAAGACGGATATTAAGATTGTTGATATTACCTATTCACCAGCAAAATCAGCTAACACCTCACGTCCAAAGCAATAAAAACTTTAGGGATAATGCGAAAGCTTGTTAACTTACTAGCTTTCTTCACCAAGGGAATGACCTTCTCATAATTATCTTGCAATTTTTTATGAGCGAAGAGCACCCTTTGGAATTCGGCGGTCCGCCGGTCATGCGCAACCTAAGCAACAAAACAAATAGCAGTAAGATATTCGAACATAAGAGAGATCCAAATCAAGTAAAGCTTAACTCAGATCTAGGTGGCTGGATATTCGAAGCTAAGACAAATCCGAGTCAAGCAAAACTTAACTCGGATCTAGGTGGCTGGATATTCGAAGCTCAGACAGATCCGAATCAAGCAAAGATTAACTCGGATCTAGGTGGCTGGATATTCAAAGCTCAGACAGATCTGAATCAAGCAAAGCTTAACTCGTATCTAGGTGGCTGGATATTCGAAGCTCAGACAGATCCGAATCAAGCAAAGCTTAACTCGGATCTAGGTGGCTGGATATTCGAAGCTCAGACAGATCCGAATCAAGCAAAGCTTAACTCGGATCTAGGTGGCTGGATATTCGAAGCTCAGACAGATTCGAATCAAGCAAAGCTTAACTCGGATCTAGGTGGCTGGATATTCGAAGCTCAGACAGATCCGAATCAAGCAAAGCTTAACTCAGATCTAGGTGGCTAGATATTCGAAGCTACGACAAATCCGAATCAAGCAAAGCTTAATTCGGATCTAGGTGGATGGATATTCGAACACTAACGCAAAACTGAACAAGGTAAAGCCTGATAAAACTTCCAAACGAATAACAAATTATTCGATTGCAAGCTTCGGGGACTAGAGTATATATAATAGCATTCGAGTGACTAATCAAACGTCCATGAAAACAATTACCTCATTCATCTTGTAAGCCAGATGTAAGCGACTGCTGATGTCGGAGAGTTGAAATGGCTGGCTGCTTGGATTGCCCTCGATCTGATCAGCAGCGTTCCTATTGTTGGCATACTCAACCAACGAGCCGAGGCTGTTCCCACTTTCTGTGCGAGTCAGGACTTTACCTCGGACGTGTTGGGTAGCCACCGCCGCCGCGGGACTCTTGTGAAGAGCAAGTTGTGTATCAGCAGCTGTGGTAACAATAGTCTTGGCAGAAGAAACCCTCTTGCGCAGCGCATCAGCAATTGTAGGCTGAGAAGAGCTGGCAAGTCCTTTCTGAGATGAGGGAGGCTTGGTGACAATGACCTTTCTTGCCTTAGAAGAGGCGTCGGTAGGAGCCGTTACCTCGGCACTTGGAATGGCATCTTTGGGCGCCGGAGGAATTACGGTTTCTAAGGGCGCCAAGATATTGGTATCCTCGGCTGGAGACGGAGTCGCAGTAAAGGCTGGGGCGGTCGAAGGGATCTCAGGGGAAACTTCAGGATTCACGGAGGAGGCAGCAAGCTCAGTAGAAATATCTACGGGCCGAGTTGTACCGACATCAACAGGAGAGACCTCAGGCGCATCCTGGCGAGACGACGTCTGATTCGGAGCGGGAGGAGAGTCAACACGAGCAGAACTAGGAACTCTAGTATCTTCAAGAGGCGGAGGAGAAGGCGGCCGAGTCGTGTGACTCGTCATGCTAGGACCACTGGGTTTAACAGAAAGAGGAGCTCTGCAAAGGCAAAAAAGGTCAGGTCAAAAGGCAGAAAGAGAGAAACAAGAAATACAAATAAAAAGCAACTCACCCACTAACCCCAGGCATAGTTTTATGCTTAGGAGGGTGCGGGGCTGACTTCTTCATCCGTTTCTTGGGAACGGCTTCCGAGGCACTAGCTGGAGCACTACGTTTCCCCGAGGTAACAGGAGGTCGGGAGGCGAGAGGCTCGGCGTTGTGAACCTGACCAGCCGGATTAGCTGAGAAAGTAGAGGCCAGAAACGCATAAGAAATTGGCATTGCGGCAACTACCTCAAGAACTTGGACCTCGTCCGAATCACCTTCCTCCTCATGGGCGGGGGTCTTGCCACGGGCACGAGCTGGAGCAAGGTCCGACTTGGGAACGAACTCCTCCGAGTCCGGCTCCCCACTGTCCGGAGTGTTCCGATCTGCGGCAAAAGAATGGTCCTCAGCAATGGACACCAAGGAATGAAGGGAAAAGACAGTGGACACCAGAACAGAAGAAGCAATGGCAGGAAAGGCCGAAGTACACGTTTGAGTCTATGTTAGATCAACCGTGTAAATTTCACACTTCAAACCCGGCCAAGCCGGCCAATCATACGACTCGGCAGTGTGCCTGGATGAAAAATGCAATGGGTAACCCGGCTGGCATGCAAGCAACATCCCACCAAGCACATCAGCAGCATCAGCCACAGTTGACTGGAGCAAATGCACAGCAACTAATGTTACCACCTCCTCCCCCGAGGTATGATAACTCAGACCGGAGAGATGCAGTGCATCAAGTGATAAATCAGGGTCCGGATGGAAGGACGAACCCAGGAAATAGTGGACGCAATGATTACAGGGAACATCATCAATCATATTGCGTGTTCACAACAGAACAGCAAGACAGGCAAAGTGTACAACGCCGGCATATGGAAGTAAATGTTGTTATGCCGGCAGTACCAAGATATGTGCCTTGGTCAGATCAAGAAATAACTTGGAGCATAAAGGATCACCCCAAAATAATGCCGAATCCGGGGTCGTACGCACTCGTACTAGATCCGACATTTGTCGGACCGAGCATTAATGTGAAATTTTCAAAAGTACTCATTGACAATGGGAGCAGTATCAATATCATGTACAAAGATATAATGCATAAACTCGGAATATCGCAGAATATGCTGCAATCCACGAGGACCACATTTCATGGGATAGTACCGGGGCTTTCATGCGAACCCATTGGAAAGGTTCGAGTGGATGTGTTATTCGGCACAAGAGATAACTGCAGAGCAGAAAAATTGGAGTTTGAAGTGGTGGATCTAGAGAGTTGTTATCATGCTCTACTCGGACGGCCGGCATTGGCCAAATTCATGAGCAGCTGCCACATAACCTACTTGAAGATGAAGTTACCCGGACCACAAGGGGTGATAACAGTAGCAGGAGATTACAGGAAGTCAATGGAATGTGCTTCAGCCGGATCGAATTTGGCCGAGTCATTGGTAATAGCAAGAGAAAAAAGAAGAATTCAGGAGGTAGCGGCCCTCGCTCAGTCGGCACAACTGAATATGCCGGCATTGGACAATCCGCGTGGAAGTGTCTCTTTCCAGCCAACTAAAGAAACAAAAAAATTCCAGATAGATGAGAAGTTCCCAGAGCGCACTGTCACCATTGGTGCCAGCCTAGATGCTAAATAGGAAAGCGAGCTCACCAACTTCCTCCGTGAGAATCGGGATATCTTTGCATGGTCAACTCAGGATTTGCAAGGTGTGCCGAGGGAGTTGGCTGAGCACTCTCTGAATGTAAGGCCAGGAGCAAGGCCGGTGAAGCAACCTCTCCGCCGCTTCGCCGAAGACAGGAGAAAAATAATAGGGGATGAGATAGCTCGGCTCCTTGCGGCCGGGTTCATGATGGAGGTGCTTTATCCGGATTGGCTATCGAACCTGGTGCTAGTAGAAAAGAAGAAGGATGATCCAAATGTAGCCATTGTATGGCGAATGTGTATTGATTACACGAACCTGAACAAGGCGTGTCCAAAAGATCCTTTTCCTTTACCTAGAATAGACCAAGTCATTGATTCGACCGCTGGTTGTGAACTATTATCATTTGTAGACGCGTATTCTGGTTTTCACCGGATACCGTTAAATCCGGCCGATCAAATAAAGACTGCATTTATTACCCCGTACGGGGCTTATTGCTATCGCACCATGCCATTCGGCCTGCGTAACGCAGGGGCAACGTACCAGAGATGTATGCAAAAATGTCTGCATGAGCAGATAGGAAAAAATGTACAAGTATATGTAGATGATGTGGTTATCAAAACCAAAGAAAGCAAAACACTACTGGATGATATCCGGCAGACTTTCGCGAACCTGAGAAGGTTCCAAATGAAGCTTAACCCGGAAAAATGCACTTTCGGTGTGCCGGCTGGAAAACTACTCGGTTTTCTCGTATCTAGCCTAGGTATAGAAGCCAACCCAACTAAGATAAGAGCAGTAGAAAGGATGGAATTGCGAGGTGTCTAAATGTCGTACAGAAGTTCACAGGTTGCCTAGCCTCGCTTAGCCGATTTGTATGTCGGCTGGGAGAGAAAGCATTACCACTTTATCAACTGATGAAAAAATCTGATAAGTTCATTTGGACACCGCAAGCAGACAATGCGTTCCATGAATTGAAAAAGATGTTGGTCACAGCGCCAATCCTGGCTGCTCCATTGTCGAAAGAGCCTATGTTACTTTACATAGCCGCCACGAACAGAGTAGTAAGCGCTGTGATCGTGGTGGAACGAATTGAAGATGATAAATTGGTACAAAGGCCGGTGTATTACCTAAGTGAGGTACTATCAGCCTCAAAAAAAATTACCCACATTATCAGAAGATGGCATATGGCGTATACATGTCAGCAAACAAAACTTAAACATTACTTCGAAGAGCACCCCATCAAAGTGATCTGTGAAGCACCCATAGCCGACATATTGAGCAACAAAGATGCAAGTGGCCGAATAGCAAAATGGGCAATTGAATTGTCACCTTATGCTCCGCAGTTCGATAGGCGAGATGCAATCAAATCTCAGGCGGTGGCCGACTTCTTCGTGGATTGGGCTGAGGTGCAATATGAGCCACCATTACCAGATCCGAGCTATTGGACGATGCATTTCGACGGTTCCAAACTGAGAAACGGTTTGGGGGCAGGAATAGTGTTAACCTCGCCAAAAAGAGATCAGCTGAAATATGTGCTGCAAATACATTTTGCCGCATCAAACAATGTAGCCGAATATGAAGCACTCGTCCATGGGTTAAAAGTGGCAAAAGAGATTGGGATACGCCGAATCTTATGTTACGGAGATTCGGATTTGGTAGTACAACAAGTCTCAGGCAATTGGGATGCGCTAGATGCCAATATGGCCTTATATAGGTTTCATGTGCAAAAAATCAGTGGATACTTTGATGGATGTGAATTTCATCATATACCTCGGGCAGAAAACGACGCCGCAGACACATTATGTAAACTCGAATCAACCAGACAATCAATTCCCCTAGGTATCGCCCTAGAGCACCTAAGGAAACCATCAATAACACCATCACCAGAATCCGAATCCATATTTATTTCGGCAAAATCAAGAGAAGATAGTGTGCCGATGGAAATTGAGAAGGAATGCAACCCGGAATTTCCAAAAATGAACCCGGCCGATGCAAGGAGAGATATGAGGAAATCCGAGGTAGTTATGTCGGCGGAAAATATGGAAATAGATAGTGAGATTACCCAGAAAAAATCATACCAACATGGGCGTAACCCATATTTTCTTTCCTTAAAGATGCGATTTTGCCGAATGACGAGGTATTGGCAAGACAGACAGTGAGAAGAGCTAAAGCTTATACAATCATAAACAATGAGCTGTATAAAAGGAGCGTCACAAGCATGTTGCAAAGATGTGTGAACTCGGCGGAAGGCCAGGAGATCCTCCTAGATATACATCAAGGAGAATGCGGGCATCATGCCTCGTCCAGAGCTTTAGTGGCCAAAGCATTCAGGCATGGGTTTTATTGGCCAACAGCGTTGAAAGAGGCCAAAGAACTGGTCGAAAAATGTAATGGTTGCCAGAGATATGCCAGCAAGATACATATGCCATCGTCCGAGTTAAAAACGATACCAATTACTTGGACATTTTCTGTATGGTGCTTAGATATGGTGGGACCATTCAAGCCGGCCCGGGGCGGGATGACCCACATCTTAGTCATGGTCGACAAATTCACAAAATGTATTGAAGTAAAACCAATAAAGAAGTGTGATGGGCCCACAGCAGTAAAATTCCTCAAAGATATTATCTTGAGATATGGTTACCCACACAGTGTTATTACAGATAATGGTACAAACTTTGCTGAAGGAGCCTTCGCTAGATTCTGTCAAGAAAAGCACATAAGACTAGATGTCGCCTCGGTGGCTCACCCAGCATCTAATGGGCAAGTAGAAAGATCTAATGGACTAGTACTGTCCGGAATAAAACCACGACTCGTCGAACCACTGCAAAGGTCGGCAGGGTGTTGGATTGAGGAACTACCAGCAGTACTATGGAGCCTCAGAACTACCCCAAACAGATCAACAGGGTATACACCATTTTTTCTAGTATATGGGGCAGAAGCCGTGTTTCCGACCGACATAATACATGACTCGCCAAGGGTTACCCAGTATACGACCGCAGAGGTAAATGAGATAGCTCGGCAAGATGATGTCGATCTGCTAGAAGAAGCCAGGGAGTTGGCACTATCAAGATCAGCTATCTATCAGCAGGACTTGCGACGATATCACAGCAAGAAAGTAAATCCAAGAGTGTTTAAAGAAGGAGATTTGGTCCTTCGGTTAGTGCAGCGCACAGCCGGCATGCACAAACTCTCACCCCCGTGGGAAGGACCGTTCATCATGAGCAAAGCATTGCACAATGATGCGTATTACCTAATTGATGCTCAGTCACCAGAAAAGAACAAGGCAGACAAAGCCGGCGAAGAATCGAAAAGACCATGGAATGTAGCTTTACTTCGTCCATTTTGCTCGTAAGAGTCATCTACGACACATTGTAAAGTAACGCTCCAGGACAAAGTATCAACTATGTATTAAACCTCGGCACCTTGAGCAGTGGCTCGGGGACTGCCCTATATTGTTTTTGAGTTTGGGTTATGTATTAAACCTCGGCACCTTGAGCAGTGGCTCGGGGACTGCCCTATATTGTTTTTGAGTTTGGGTTATGTATTAAACCTCGGCACCTTGAGCAGTGGCTCGGGGACTGCCCTATATTGTTTTTGAGTTTGGGTTATGTATTAAACCTCGGCACCTTGAGCAGTGGCTCGGGGACTATCCTATATTGTTTATAAGTTTGGGTTATGTATTAAACCTCGGCACTTTGAGCAGTGGCTCGGGGCCTGTCCTATATTGCTTCTGAGTTTTGGGTATGAATTAAACCTCGGCACCTTGAGCAATGACTCGGGGACTACCATATTTTGTTTTTGAGTTTGAGTTATGTATTAGACATCGGCACCTCCAGCAATGACTCGAAGACTGGCCAACATTATTTCGCATTTTTAGTGATTTATTGAGTCTCGATTTTTAAAGAAGTGATTAGAGAATTGCCACACAATCGTCGCTTGTTACAGAAATGGGTATCAAAACTTCGGCACCCAGAGCGATATTATTTCGTTCTCCCTAGATATAAGCTTCGAGATTGACAACTTGGATAAAATTCAAGAACACAATGGTTGAAGTGTCAAATTCATCAAGGTCAGGCAATATTAAACACCGACCTACGGTAGAACAAAGGCAAACATACACTCCGGACTTAAGAAATTGAAGGCTACCAAAGCAAAGATTCGAACAAACAGGATCAGTTTAAACAAAATAATAACGATCACAACCATGTGTGCCTCAGCGGCAAAAGGCAAAAGAGGTTCATACCGCGCAGAAAGTCGGACAATTGTTTCATACACATCATACGCCCGGCATACCGGGGATAAGAAACGACTTAGAGTTTTTTAAACCTAAGGGGCAGTGACTTGGTCAGGTACTGGGCGCTCCGAGGTAGACGGCACCTCGGCCGAAGTTGCTTTGCCCTCCACAGAACCAGGAGCGACTTCGGGGGAAGCCCGGGGCTGTTGAGAAACATCAGCTTGAGCTGTGGAATGCCCAGTACCTTTGGAGGAGGATCGCACATCGCCATTGCCATCCGAGCTCGAGCTGGAATCACCAGAAGTATCCGAGTCGCCCTCAGCCTCGTCTTGGTTGGCTGAATCATCATCAGAAGCATCTTCAACTTCGACCTCATCCGCCGGGTTAGAAAGGAAACTCAGCCCTTCAATCCAGTTATGCACGTCCGCATATTCAACGAGCTGGAAGGCACGAGCTTCTCGGCGAGCGACGAATTCTGGATCCTCAACCCAACGGGAGCCAGTGCGCAAATTTATCAGGGTATCGAGGGAAATATCCTCGTACCATGACATAACGATTGTGAGCGCCATATCAGCATCAGCTCGTCCAGCGGATTCCCTCCAAAGATTCAACTGGTTCTGGGATGCCATCAATCTTTCCACCAGTATCTTGATTTCATCAATATCAGGAGTCCCAGAAGTATTCGGCCAGAGAACATGGTAGGCCCGAATGGCTGCTTGCACCAAGTCCCTGGCCATAATCTTCATCGGACCAACGACAACCAAGAAATCTTCTATCGAGTATTCTGAGCTTGCATCAACAGGAACACCTCGGCGCACACGAGCATTAATCACCGCTCTAGAGCTCACGGGCTTAGCTTCTGGAAAATGGTCTGCGCAAAACAAAAGTACGTCGGTCAACAGTAAGAAAGGGAAAAAGATAACTCGGCCGCGGTCAGAGGCTTACGATGAATATAGATCAGCATTATCTGAAGATCTTTAGCCCAGTCACCCTTGGTTTTCTCAAAGCGAGTGTTCTCCTTGCTCATCGCCCGTGTCTTGAGTTCGGCAGCCTCGAGGAGTTCTTTATTTTTCTGCAATTGCAGAGCCAGCCGATTCTTCTCCTCGGAGAACTCCTGGTCGACCTTCTCTAACTCAGACTTCTGAGAGAGCTTGAGGGACTCCACCTCGGCGCGCAAGCGAGTTATCTCGTCATCTTTATCTTTCAGATGCGCCGAATGAGTGGCGGATTTTTCTAAAAAATGCAGCATCATATCAGGCATGGGTATGCATTCTTGATGTGACGCTGCAAAAGTTTGTAACTCGGCTATACCGAAGCCAAAAGGGTTAAGAGAAACCCAGTGCACATTTCGAATAGATATGTGTAAGAGAAAAAAGAGTAGCTAACCTTCCAGGGCCTTGACTTTCTTTTCAAGACGGATATTAAGATTGTTGATATTACCTATTCACCAGCAAAATCAGCTAACACCTCACGTCCAAAGCAATAAAAACTTTAGGGATAATGCGAAAGCTTGTTAACTTACTAGCTTTCTTCACCAAGGGAATGACCTTCTCATAATTATCTTGCAATTTTTTATGAGCGAAGAGCACCCTTTGGAATTCGGCGGTCCGCCGGTCATGCGCAACCTAAGCAACAAAACAAATAGCAGTAAGATATTCGAACATAAGAGAGATCCAAATCAAGTAAAGCTTAACTCAGATCTAGGTGGCTGGATATTCGAAGCTAAGACAAATCCGAGTCAAGCAAAACTTAACTCGGATCTAGGTGGCTGGATATTCGAAGCTCAGACAGATCCGAATCAAGCAAAGATTAACTCGGATCTAGGTGGCTGGATATTCAAAGCTCAGACAGATCTGAATCAAGCAAAGCTTAACTCGTATCTAGGTGGCTGGATATTCGAAGCTCAGACAGATCCGAATCAAGCAAAGCTTAACTCGGATCTAGGTGGCTGGATATTCGAAGCTCAGACAGATCCGAATCAAGCAAAGCTTAACTCGGATCTAGGTGGCTGGATATTCGAAGCTCAGACAGATTCGAATCAAGCAAAGCTTAACTCGGATCTAGGTGGCTGGATATTCGAAGCTCAGACAGATCCGAATCAAGCAAAGCTTAACTCAGATCTAGGTGGCTAGATATTCGAAGCTACGACAAATCCGAATCAAGCAAAGCTTAATTCGGATCTAGGTGGATGGATATTCGAACACTAACGCAAAACTGAACAAGGTAAAGCCTGATAAAACTTCCAAACGAATAACAAATTATTCGATTGCAAGCTTCGGGGACTAGAGTATATATAATAGCATTCGAGTGACTAATCAAACGTCCATGAAAACAATTACCTCATTCATCTTGTAAGCCAGATGTAAGCGACTGCTGATGTCGGAGAGTTGAAATGGCTGGCTGCTTGGATTGCCCTCGATCTGATCAGCAGCGTTCCTATTGTTGGCATACTCAACCAACGAGCCGAGGCTGTTCCCACTTTCTGTGCGAGTCAGGACTTTACCTCGGACGTGTTGGGTAGCCACCGCCGCCGCGGGACTCTTGTGAAGAGCAAGTTGTGTATCAGCAGCTGTGGTAACAATAGTCTTGGCAGAAGAAACCCTCTTGCGCAGCGCATCAGCAATTGTAGGCTGAGAAGAGCTGGCAAGTCCTTTCTGAGATGAGGGAGGCTTGGTGACAATGACCTTTCTTGCCTTAGAAGAGGCGTCGGTAGGAGCCGTTACCTCGGCACTTGGAATGGCATCTTTGGGCGCCGGAGGAATTACGGTTTCTAAGGGCGCCAAGATATTGGTATCCTCGGCTGGAGACGGAGTCGCAGTAAAGGCTGGGGCGGTCGAAGGGATCTCAGGGGAAACTTCAGGATTCACGGAGGAGGCAGCAAGCTCAGTAGAAATATCTACGGGCCGAGTTGTACCGACATCAACAGGAGAGACCTCAGGCGCATCCTGGCGAGACGACGTCTGATTCGGAGCGGGAGGAGAGTCAACACGAGCAGAACTAGGAACTCTAGTATCTTCAAGAGGCGGAGGAGAAGGCGGCCGAGTCGTGTGACTCGTCATGCTAGGACCACTGGGTTTAACAGAAAGAGGAGCTCTGCAAAGGCAAAAAAGGTCAGGTCAAAAGGCAGAAAGAGAGAAACAAGAAATACAAATAAAAAGCAACTCACCCACTAACCCCAGGCATAGTTTTATGCTTAGGAGGGTGCGGGGCTGACTTCTTCATCCGTTTCTTGGGAACGGCTTCCGAGGCACTAGCTGGAGCACTACGTTTCCCCGAGGTAACAGGAGGTCGGGAGGCGAGAGGCTCGGCGTTGTGAACCTGACCAGCCGGATTAGCTGAGAAAGTAGAGGCCAGAAACGCATAAGAAATTGGCATTGCGGCAACTACCTCAAGAACTTGGACCTCGTCCGAATCACCTTCCTCCTCATGGGCGGGGGTCTTGCCACGGGCACGAGCTGGAGCAAGGTCCGACTTGGGAACGAACTCCTCCGAGTCCGGCTCCCCACTGTCCGGAGTGTTCCGATCTGCGAGCCACGGGAGGGACAATTGCTGATGCGATTAAAAGGCAGAACACAACTGCAAGAACTTCTGCTCCTCAAACCTCTGCAGGAAATGAAAGAGAGAAATTAACAAGACAAATCACAGATGCGATTAAAAGGCAAAACACAACTGCAAGAACTTACTCTGGGAGGGGGATGCTCGCGGGTGAACGGCCTCAATCCCCAGGCCCAGTCCTCCGGCATCTCTATCTTAAAGATAGCCCGGACGCGTTTGAAGATAAGATAATTATCAAGCTCCACCGTTGAGACTCGATTGGGATCAAGGGTACCGCTCATATAGCAGAGCTTATGCGTGCGCTTCTGGAATGGGTAGATCCGGCTGCTGACGAAGGTGGTCATCAGATCCTCGCCGCGTAGCCCGGAGCGAATCAGTTCCTTCAGCCGAATCTCAAAGGCCTCGGCCAGAGCATGACTTTTCTTCGGATTATAAGTCCAGTTCTTCTTGGAGGGGGGACCAATGGAAAAAGCAGGGAGCCGAATCCTGTCTTCCTTCCCAGAATTCTTGACATAAAATAACGATTTATGCCATTTCTTGCACGACTCTAGACCAGCAACACGAGGAAACTCGGATTTCCTCTGAGGTGTGATTGATGCAGCTCCACATTGGGTGAGCAGTTTCTCGGAAGGTTGAAGGGATTTGTCTGGGACAACATTGGAACGGATCTGAAAGAACTTCGACCAACCGTGCACAGACAGCCATAGGCCGAAGTATCCTTCCGAGGATGAGATAAAGGCAGAAAGAGAAGCAATGGCATTAGCCGGAAGATGATGCGGCTGCAGGCTGAAGTAATCAAGTAACTCACAGGCGAAATCGCTAAGGGGGAGACCAAACCCGCGAGCGAAGTGTGACATAAAGACGACGTACTCGTCCTCCTTGAGAACGGGAGAAGATTCACTGCCGGGTAAGCGACAGGCTACCTCGGCAGGAATCCGACGAGTTCGGATTAACCACTCAATCTCTCGGCGGGTGACGGAAGATCCCTGCCAGGAGCCCCGCTCGGGCCCAGACGCTGCATCGTCATCCTCAATAAACGCACCGCTAACAGAGCTCGACATGGGGTCGCTGGAGGAATCTACGGAAGATGAACTAGCGGCGGAGCGAAGCCTAGAACTGCAAGGCCCCGTCGTGTTCTTACGCGAAAACGGTGGCGGAGCGGAGAAGGAACCGCCGCGGGAAATCTAAGAAGAAGCAGATGCGTCTAGAGAATAAACTAGGCAATGAGACCGGATAAACTCACCGGCGATGGCGCCGGAGCAAGTATACGGGGACGGGGTCGACGGAGCAAAGCGATGGGAGCCTCGCCGTCGAAGGTTCCGATGGGCGCACGGCGGCGGAAGCACGAACAGGCGCGGAAGCGGGAGGAGGAAGAAGGGCAACGGGAAGCAGGGGAGGAAAGCAAATCTCCTAGCCCCGCCCCCTCTTTATAACCACACGACCTGAGTGGTAGTGGGATCGTGCGTGCGGGCGTTAATTGTATAGATCGTGTGTGCGGCATAACCGCGCGCCGCTGAGTGGAACCGCACCAACGACCACACGATGCAAGAGAGGATTATGATCCCTGACAGAAACGGTGCGCGAGGCGTCGCAGCGCCGACGCGATAGGCATAGTAATTACTGTAGCCTGTCAGTGAGCACTGCAGAGGAACAAAAAACTAGAGAAACAATGATGAGTGTGACACGTAGGACGAGGCATACGCGAGAAGATACGCAGATACCTCGAATGAGGGAAAGGTAACTCGGAAACAAGGAAAAACGAATATTGTGAAACTGATACGGCCCGACCGAGGTTATAGGCAGGACCATACCAGCTTCGGGGACTAATGTTGGGGGGGTGACCCCAGATAGGGTAAGGACGGGGAAAGACGAAAGGAAATTCCCCGTCCAGTTTCCGAGTTACAGTCTAAATCGGTCGAATCCTGTAAAGGTCGTCCGAGGTAAGCAAGAGCAGGAGCCTTATAAGAAGAGCAAGGCGTTACCCGGCCGACATACTGTGTAAGTCGGCTGGGTCAGCCCAAATAATCTGAGTGCAGGTGAAGGCCAAGCCGAGTTAAACGAGACAAGGCCGAATGATATGAAGCTTGCAGGAGAAGGAGATGCCTATAGTCAAACTCTAGTCACGGGCCAGGAAGAACCGAAACAAAGCCAGGCACAAAGGACAAGGCACAAAGCGACAGAGGGGCAGAAGGAGGTCACGGAGGTGACAGTCCAGAAGCCCGAGGCGTGCAGGTGGGGTCCTCTGGAACCTTGTCGTCATTAGAAGGGGGACAGAGAAAGGAGGCCGCCGAGTTACTATATTGGGACAAGCATATTCCTCGAATATGCTTGCCACATCAACCCTAGAGGAGCCAAGGTTCCCCTTTATAAGGAGAGGCTTGGACTCAGAGCAGGGGATCGACTTATTTGGTACCGTTAGGCTAGTAAAGTTCTTCTTCTCCACTTGTATACAGCTCAAGGAGCACTTGTAGCCCAAGAAAGGAGAAATAAAGATCTTTACGTTAGTCAGGACGCGCAACTGCCACTCTCTGAAGTAGATCGAGAAGGCAGGACGCGCACGGGAGGACCCCAACAACCACCCTTCAAACGGCAGGGCATTCGGCAACGACGTGGGATCGCTCCACACCTTCATCGGGTTTAGCACCAAGCGCGAAAAGAAGGTCATCGCCCGCTCCGTCGCAGACAATGCGGTGTCCCAGATCGAGGTCCCACGCTTCCTCAACTGGTTCGAATATCCGGGGCAAGTCGCCTTAGTGGTCATCTGGAGCCGCGAGGACCACTCGCCACGGATCGAATATCCGGGGCGAGTCGCCTTGGTGGTCAAGCCCAAGGTGGGAGACTACTAGCTCCCCAAGACGGTGATGGACGGCGGAAGCTCCATCAACATTCTCTACCTGGACATGTTTAGGCGACTGCGGCTCCCGCAGTCGATGATCGAGACGACCTACACCACCTTCCACGGCATCGTCCCCGGTCGGAAGGCATACCCGATCGTCAAGGTGATGCTGCCAGTCACCTTAGACACACCATCGAACTTCCGCACCGAGCGAATCGTCTTCGAGCTGGTGCCCTTGAACAGCCCCTACCACTATGTTCTGGGGTGGCAGGCATTTGCCAAATTCATGGCGGCGCCCCACTATGCGTACAACGCGATGAAGCTCCCAGTGCCGTGCGGCATCATCACTGTCCACGATGACCCTGACATGGACGCAGAGTGCAAGGCCAAGGGCGTCTAGCTCGCTGACGCTGTCATAGTCGCAGAAGCCAACCACACGGAGGAGCTCGCCAAGTACACGAGCGGGGTCAACAATGAAGACCCCACAATACTCAAGAAGCCCAACTCGGAGGGTGGTGGCTCAACGGCCTTCGAGGCAACCACGCACACACGCTCCGTCGAGCTGGTCCCAGGCGACTCCATCTAGACGGTGATGATAGGAACGGGCATGAGCCTAGCATAGGAAGGCGCGCTCATCGAGTTCCTCCATGAGAATCGCGACATCTTCGCATGGAAGCCATCTGACATGCCTGGTGTCCCGAGGGAACTCGCTGAGCACAAACTAAAAGCCAACCCCAAAGCGCGACCCATCAAGCAGTCGCTGCGGCCCTTCAATGAAGAGCACCGTGGATCAATCGCCGAGGAGGTGCAGCGTCTACTCGCTGTAGGCTTCATACGGAAATCAAGTACTCCAAGTGGCTGGCAAACCCAGTCCTGGTCGAGAAGAAAGATGGGACCTGGAGAATGTGTATCGATTACACAAACCTCAACAGCGCCTGCCCAAAGGAGCAGTTCGTCCTCCCGCGGATCGATCAAATCATCGACTCTACCATGGGCTTAGAGTCGCTGTGTTTCGTTGACACCTACTCTGGATACAACCAGATCAAAATGGCAATCGAGGACGAGGATAAGATGGCGTTCATCACGCCATTCGGAGCATTCTGCTACACCGTCATGACCTTCGGCCTCAAGAACGCCGGGGCGACCTACCAGAGGTGCATGCAGGAGTGCCTTGCAAGCCAAATTGGCAGCAACATCCACGTATACATTAACGACGTGGTAGTGAAGTCCACCCGCCAGAGCGATCTACTCACCGACCTGGCCGAAACCTTCGCAAATCTACGGAGGTACAAGATCAAACTAAACCCTAGAAAGTGCACCTTCGGTGTACCTACTGGACAACTGCTAGGGTTCGTCGTCTCCAAACGAGGGATCGAGGCGAACCCCACCAAGATTAACACGATCGCCCGGCTCGGCAAACCCAAGTGCATGCGTGACATTCAGAAGTTGGTCGAGCGAGTTGTGGCTCTCAGTCGCTTCATCCCCCGGCTAGGCGAGAAGGCAATGCCTCTCTACCGCCTAATGCGCAAGAATCCCACGTTCCAGTGGGACAAGGAGGCAGACGACACGCTCCACGCACTCAAGGAAGTGTTACTCGCGGCCCCGCTACTCGCCGCCCCCGTCGACAAGGAGCCCATGCTCGTATATGTCGCGGCTTCCGAGCGAGTCGTCAGCGTCGTCAAGGTCGTCGAGCGGCCAGCGCTACCCGCAGTACCAGAAATTGGTATATGAGGTCTTCTGAGCTCAGCGACGCCTGCCGCACTACTTCCAGGAGAACCCAATCACGGTCGTCTCCTCAGCGCCATCGCAGGACATCATCCGCAACCGCGAGGCGACAGGGAGAGTCGCCAAGTGGGCCATGGAGATTGGAGTCCACAACATCAGGTACAATCCGCACAAGGCAATCAAGTCGCAGGCCCTGGCAGACTTCCTCGCCGACTGGGAGGAGGCGCAACAGCCAGAGAAGCTGCCGTACCTCCACTACTGGTCTCTACACTTTGATGGCTCCAAGAACACAGATGGCGCAAGGGAAGGGATCGTCTTCACATCCCCAAAGGGCGACAAACTACGCTAAGTCATGTACCTTGACTTCACCCCTTGCACCAACAACATGGTCGAGTATGAGGCGCTCCTCCACGGCATGCGAGCAGCCAAAGAAATGAACATCAATCTTTTGTGCTGCTACGGTGACTCCAACTTCGACGCCTGGCAAGTCACCGACACATGCGATGCAGTATCCCCCACCATGGTGGCATACCACCAAGCAGTGGATCAGCTGGGAGGCCAATTCGCTGGCTATTCTGTCGAGTGTATCGACCGGCGCAAGAACGAAGAGGCCGACGCCCTCTCTCGCATTGGGTCGGCTCGAATCGCGCCACCCGCCAGTGTCTTCCTCGACACCATTACCAAGCCGTCTGTCTCTCCCCCGAGAGAGATCAACATCGGAATTCCGCTATAACCAGAACCGACCCTGGTCGCCATGGTCGCGGAGCCAAGCGACTGGACCGTGCCATTCGTCACCTACCTGGAGGGAGGGACCCTTCCCGCCGACGAGACGGAGGCCCGCATGATAGTACGTCGTTGCAAGTCCTTCGTCATCATCAATGGTGAGCTCCACAAGCGCAGCGTGACCGACGTGTTCCAACGCTGCGTACAACCCGCAGAGGGTCGCAAAATCCTCCAAGACATCCACGCCGGCGACTGTAGCCACCACGCTGGCGCTCGATCCCTGGTCGCCAAGGCCATGCGACATGGCTTCTACTGGCTCACCGCACACGCCGACGCGGTCGACATCATACAACGCTGCGTCGGATGCCAGAAGTACGCCAACCAGACTCATGTCCCAAGGTTGGCACTCAAGACCATCCCCATCACCTGGCCATTCGCCGTGTGGGGCATGGACATGATGGGCCCCTTCAAGAAGCCCCCCTCCGGCTTCACCCACCTCCTAGTCGCAGTCGACAAATTCACAAAGTGGGTGGAAGCCAAGCCAGTCTACAAGTGCGACAGGAAGACCGCCACCAAGTTCCTACGCGAGCTCATTTACCGCTACGGGTTCCCGCACAACACCATCACGGACAACGGCACCAACTTCGCCAAAGGATCCATGGCCTAATTCTACGAGGAGCACAACATACGGCTTGACCTCGCCTAAGTCGCCCACCCGGAGTCCAACGGCTAGGCGGAACGCGCCAACCAGAGCATCCTCCATGGCCCGAAGCCGTGACTGCAAGTTCCCCTCGAGCGAACTCCGGGGTGCTGGGTCGAAGAGCTCCCTTCCGTCATCTGGGGCATCCGCACCTCCATTAACAGGCCGACAGGATTCACCCCCTTCTTCATGGTGTATGGCGCCGAGGCCGTCATGCTGACCGACCTCGAGCACGACTTGCCTCGGGTGGTCAACTACGCGGAGGCCGACAACAAGCTCGCACGCCAGGACATGCTCGACCAGCTCGATGAAGCACGCAACCTAACTCGCTCCCGCACCTCCATCTACCAGCAAGGACTCTGCTGCTACCACAGCCAGTCCGGACTCGCACCTTCCAGGAAGGCGACCTGGTCCTGCGACTGATCCAGGACAAGAAGGGCATGCACAAGCTCTCTCCCCCTTGGGAGGGACCTGTTGGAATTATGCCCTGGAGGCAATAATAAAGATGTTATTATTATAATTCTTGTTCATGATAAAGTTTATGTTCCATGCTAGAATTGTATTAAGCGGAAACTTTGATACTTGTGTGGTTTATGAACAACACCGTGTCCCTAGTACGCCTCTATGGACTAGCTCATTGATTAATGATGGTTAAGGTTTCCTAACCATAGACATGAGTTGTCGATTAATAATGAGATCGTGTCATTAGGAGAATGATATGATGGACAAACCCAAATTAAGTAGAGCAATTAGATCGTGTCATCGTGTTCATCTTTGCGAAGCTTTTTCTTATGTCAAGTATTGTATTCCTTAGACCATGAGATAATGAAACTCCCTTGTATCGGAAGAAAGCTTTGAGGTCATCAAACTTCATCCTATGAGAGGGTGATCATAAAGGTGTCTCTCAGGTGATCGGAAAGTACTTGTTGGGTTGTATGTATCTAGATGGAATTTGTCCCTCCCGAGTCAGAGAGATATACTTTGGACCCACTCGGTAATCGATATCAACACCGCTTGCAAGCACGTGGTTAAGGAGTTAATCACAAAGTGATATCGGATTACAGAACGAGTAAAGTACTTGCTGTGAATGAGATTGAACTAGGTATGCCGATACCAACGATCGAATCTCGGGCAAGTAAAATATCGCGTGACGAAGGGAATACATATATGGGATTAATTGAATCCTGGCATCATGGTTCATCCGATATGATCATCGATGAATATGTGGGAGTCAATATGGGTTTCGAGATCCCGCTATTGATTATTGATAGAAGATCATGTCTGCATATTCTCGAACCCGTAGGGTCACACACTTAACATGCATTGACACTAGGATAGAATGGATGATTGGTTTATGACTTTTGTTTAGAGTCTCGGATGAGATCCAGGACATCACGAGAGGTTCCGGAATGGTCCGAAGAATAAGATTCATATAAAGGAAAGCAGTTTTTGGATTTTGGAATCATTTCGGAGTTTATCGGTATTGTACCAGAAGGTTATAGAAGGTTCCAGAGTGGGACCAACGTGGGCCCACTTGTAGGAGGCCTGCGTGGGCCTAAGGGGAAGTGCCCTGGCCACTTTGGGCTAGGGGCACAAGGCCCCCAAGGCCCAGCCGGCCAGCCCTAGGGGAAACCCTAGGGGAGCCTTCTAGAAGGAAGGGGGAAGACTTGCCCCCCACTCCACCCTTGGGGCCGCTGCCCTAGGGCTTGGAGGAGGGGCCAAGGGGGCCGTCCATCCCCCTATATAAGGAGGGCAGGGAGGCACCCTACCCCTCCCACTCCTCCAACCCTAGCCGCCAACTGTTGCCTCTCTCTCTCTCTCTCTCTCTCTCTCTCTCTCTCTCCCGACTACGCGTAGGCGAAGCCCTGCCGCAGAAACTCTCCACCATAAGCACCACGCCGTCGTGCTGTAGATCCAATCTATCTCTCCACCATACTTGCTGGACCAAGGAAGGAGGAGACGTCGCGGCACCGTACGTGTGCATCTCTCGGAGGCGCAACCACTTGTGGCGTAGGATCGGATCGGATCGCGAGGAGGAGACGGCGAGTACGACTACATCAACCACGTTCTGTTGAATGTTTCCGCTGTGCGATTTCTTCAAGGGTATGAAGATCTCATATATCTATCTCGTTGATTGCATCTCCTAGATTAGATCTTGGCTTTCTTGTTCGCACCCGTAGAATTTTTTTGATTTACTATGCTGCGAAACCCTTCAGTGGTATCAGAGCTAGATCTATGCGTAGATGTGTTTCACGAGTAGAATGCAACATGCTTGTTGCGGGCGTTGATGTTTTATGTTGCAAACCTCTAGTTGTGAATTTCTTATGGCGCGACATAGTGAGATCAAAGCGGTCCAGGCCAACTTTACGCGACCTCGTTCGCGAGACCGGCTCCGCACTTGACGTGTGGCTTGTTCCACACATGCGGCTAGTGGATGCCAGTTTCTCTCACTATAGTAGTCATGGGATTTACAACGGATGTTGGCAACCATAATATCACCGTTGTGGCTTTCCATAGGTAAGAATCGTTCTTAGCTTGTTACTCCCATAAGCCACGTAAAACATGCAACAACAAAGTAGAGGCGTCTAAGTTGTTTTTGCAGGGAGTGTTTTGTGATATGGTATGGCCCAAGACATGATGTGTATGAATTGAGATGTATGCAATGATCATGTTTTGTAATATTTCACGACTTGCATGTCGATGAGTTCACAACCGGCAGGAGCCATATGGTTGTCTTTATAATTGTGTATGACCTGCGTGTCAACTTCTTATACGCCATGTAATAGCTTTACTTTATCGCTAGGTAGTTAGCAATAGTTTTAGTTGCTATTCGTGGTGGAGGCAATCATGGTGGAGTGATGGAGATCATGCTGGCGCGCACAAGATGGAGATCATTGCGCGGAGATTGGCTATACCATGTCACATAAAATTATATGCATGTGATGTTTATTATTTTATGTATCTTATTATGCTTAGATCGCGACGGTAGCATTATAAGATGATTCCTCACTTAAAGATCAAGATAAAATTGTGTTCTCCCCATGTATGCACCGTTGCGAAAGTTCGTCGTGTTCAAGCACCTCGTGATGATCGGGTGCTATAAACTCTACGTTCACATACAACGGGTGCAAGCCAGTTTTGCACACGCGGAAATACTTGGGTTTGACTTGACGAGCCTAGCATGTACAGACATGGCCTTGGAACACACGAACCGAAAGGTTAAACATGAGTCATATGAATGATATGATCGACACTTTGTTGTCCACCATTGAAACCACATCTCTTCTCGTGAAGATCGGATCAAGTGTGGTGAATTTGGATAATGTTCACTAAACAACTTGAGGGATGTTGAATTTAGTGGGAGTTCATCTAGTAATATGATTAAGTTGAACTAGTTATCATGAACATAGTCTAAATTGTATTTGCAAATTTTGTAGATCAAATGGCTAAGTCCAACTTCAACTTCAACGTTTTTGCTGAGAAAGAAAAGCTTAAGAACAATGGGTCTAACTTCACCAACTGGTTCCGCAATCTGAGAATCATTCTCGCTAGCGGACAAAAGGACTATGTACTAGAGAAAGCGCAAGGTGACGCCCCTGCTACTGATGCGCCGACTGATGAAAAAGCCGTTTATCAGTCACGCAAAGATGATTATGGAGTGATTAAGAGTACCATGTTGTTTGCTATGGAACCGGACCTTCAAAATCGTTTTGATGAGTTCGCCGGGCCCTTTGAGATACTTGAGGAACTGAAAACCATGTTTCAGACTCAGGCCCGTTCTGAGAGATATGAGATCTCTGAGAAGTTCTTTAACTGCAAGATGGAGGAAGGGAGTTCCGTTAGTGAGCACGCCATTAAGATGTCGGGCTACACTCAACGTCTTGAGCAACTGGACTGCAAGATTCCAGAAGAGCTCAAGATTGACAGAGTTCTGCAATCACTCCCTCCTATCTACAAAGGTTTTGTAGTTACTCACAATCAAATTGGTTCCACTGATACGATCACTGAGCTCTTCGCTAAGCTGAAAGCTGCGGAGGTGGATATCAAGAAAAATAATCATGTGTTGATGGTCAACAAGACCCCTAGATTTAAGAAAGCTAAGGGTGCAAAGAAATCCTTCAAGAAAGGCAGCGGCAAGCGCGTTGCCCCTGCTGAGAAGAAGCTCAAGTCTGGACCTAAGCCGAACACTGAGTGCTCCTATTGCAAGGACAAGGGTCACTGGAAGCGCAACTGTCCAAAGTACTTAGCGGACAAGAAGGCTGGCACCATTAAAGGTATATTTGATATACATGTTATTGATGTTTACCTTACTAGCACTCGTTGTAGTGCCTGGGTATATGATACTGGTCTAGTTGCTAATATTTGTAACTCGAAACAGGAGCTACGGAATAGACGGCGGCTAGAAAGGGATGAGGTGACAATGCACGTTGGCAATGGATCAAAAGTTGATGTGATGGCCGTCGGCACGCTCTCCTTAGTTTTACCTTCGGGATTAGTTTTAAACCTTAATAAATGTTATTATGTGCCTGCGTTGAGCATGAACATTATATCTGGATCGTGTTTATTGCAAGACGGTTATTCATTTAAATCGGAGAATAATGGTTATTCTATTTATATGAATAACATATTTTATGGTCATGCACCTGTTGTGAATGGTTTATTTCTTCTGAATCTCGAAAGCAATGAAACGCACATCCATAACATTGAGGCTAAGAGATGCAAAGTAGATAGTGATAATCCAACTTATTTGTGGCACTGCCGTCTAGGCCATATTGGTGTAAAACGCATGAAGAAACTCCATTCTGATGGACTTTTGGAGTCTCTTGATTTTGAATCATTTGACACGTGCGAGCCGTGCCTCATGGGCAAGATGATCAAAACCCCGTTCTCCGGAATAATGGAGCGAGCAACTGACTTGTTGGAAATCATACATACCGATGTATGCGGACCAATGAGTGTTTCGACGTGCGGTGGATATCGCTATTTTCTCACTTTTACTGATGACTTAAGTAGATATGGGTATATCTATTTAATGAAACATAAATCTGAAATGTTTGAAAAGTTTAAAGAATTTCAGAACGAAGTGGAAAACCATCATAACAGGAAAATTAAATTTCTACGATCCGATCGTGGAGGTGAATATTTGAGTTATGATTTTCTCACGCATCTTAAAGCAAGCGGAATCGTTTCGCAACTCACGCCACCCGAAACACCACAACGCAATGGTGTGTCTGAACGCCGGAATCAAACTCTATTAATATGGTGCGATCAATGATGTCTCTTACAGATTTTCCGTTATCATTTTGGGGTTATGCATTAGAAACCACTGCATTCACTTTAAATAGGGCACCATCTAAATCCGTTGAGACGACACCGTATGAACTATGGTTTGGTGCTAAACCTAAGTTGTCGTTTCTTAAAGTTTGGGGATGCGAAGCTTACGTCAAGAAGTTGATGCCGGACAAGCTCGAACCCAAAGCGGAGAAATGCGTCTTCATAGGATACCCTAAGGAAACGATGGGGTATACCTTCTACCACAGATCCGAAGGCAAAGTTTTTGTTGCAAAGAACGGATCCTTTCTTGAGAAGGAGTTTCTCTCGAAATAAGTGAGTGGGAGGAAGGTAGAGCTAGACGAGGTTATTGAACCTTCTCTCGAGTTGGAGAGTAGCGCAGCACCTGAAATTGTTCCAGTGCCGTCTGTACCAACAAGAGAGGAAGCTAATGACGAGGATCATGAAACTTCGAACGATGCTACTACTGAACTTCGCAGGTCGACAAGGTCACGTGCCACTCCTGAATGGTATGGCAACCCTGTCTTAACCGTCTTGTTGTTAGACAACAGTGAACCTGCGAACTATGAGGAAGCAACGATGAGCCCAGACTATGAGAAATGGCTAGAGGCCATGAAATCCGAATTGGGATCCATGAGCGAAAACCAAGTATGGACTTTGGTGGACCCTCCTAGCGAGCGTAAGGCCGTGCAAATGGATTTTCAAGAAGAAAACGGACGCGGATGGTAATGTTACTGTCTATAAAGCTCGGCTTGTCGCAAAAGGGTTTCGGCAAGTTCAAGGTGTTGACTACAATGAGACTTTCTCTCCCATAGTGATGTTTAATTCCATTCGGATTTTATTAGCAATTGCTGCATTTCGTGATTATGAAATATGGCAGATGGATGTCAAGACTCCGTTCCTCAATGGAAACATTGATGAAGAGTTGTATATGATGCAGCCCGAAGGTTTTGTCGATCCTAAGTATGCTGATAAGGTGTGCAAACTTCAGCGTTCCATTTATGGACTGAAGCAAGCATCTCGGAGTTGGAACCTTCGTTTTGATCAACTGATCAAGAGTTTTGGATTTGTTCCAAATTGCTACGAAGCTTGTATCTACAAGAAAGTGAGTGGGAGCTCGGTGACATTTTTAGTACTATATGTGGATGACATATTGATTATTGGAAATGACATCGGTATGCTTAACGACGTGAAGAGTTATTTGAATAAATGTTTTTCAATGAAAGACCTAGGAGAAGCTGCTTATATATTAGGCATCAAAATCTATAGAGATAGACAAAGACGCCTAATAGCTTTAAGCCAAAGTACATATCTAGAAAAAGTTCTGAAAAGGTTCAGAATGGATAAAGCAAAGAAAGGTTCATTGCCCATGTTGTCAGGTAAGATATTGAGCAAGGCTCAGTGTCCAGCTACGGTAAATGATAGAGATACTATGAGCAAAGTGCCATATGCCTCGGCCGTAGGTTCTATCATGTATGCCATGCTATGTACTAGACCGGATGTGTCCAATGCTCTTAGTTTGATGAGCAGATACCAAAGTGATCCAGGAGTGGAACACTGGACAGCCGTAAAGAACATCCTAAAGTATTTAAATAGGACTAAAGAAATGTTCTTGGTCTATGGAGGTGATGAGCAGCTCGTCGTAAAAGGTTACGTCGACGCTAGTTTCGACACCGACCCGGATAATCTCAGACAGGATACGTTTATATTTTGAATGGTGGAGCTGTGAGCTGGAGAAGCTACAAGCAGAGCGTGATCGCGGGATCTACAACAGAAGCGGAATACATGGCTGCTTCAGAAGCGTCAAGTGAAGGAGTTTGGATAAGGAACTTCATCACTGAGCTTGGTGTGGTGCCAAGTGCCTTGGACCCACTGGATATATTGTGCGACAACACTAGCGCCATAGCACTGGCTAAGGAACCAAGATATCATCCAAAGACTAAGCACATCAACCGCCGTTTTCATATAATTCGAGATTATATAGCAGATGGAGATCTAAAGATTAGCAAAGTACGTACGGATCTGAATGTCGCAGATCCGTTGACTAAACCTCTTCCACGAGCAAAACATGATCAGCACCTTAATGCCATGGGTGTTAGATTGTTGCCAGATGTAAACTAGATTATTGACTCTAGTGCAAGTGGGAGACTATTGGAATTATGCCCTAGAGGCAATAATAAAGATGTTATTATTATTATTCTTGTTCATGATAAAGTTTATATTCTATGCTATAATTGTATTAAGCGGAAACTTTGATACTTGTGTGGTTTATGAACAACACCGTGTCCCTAGTACGCCTCTATGGACTAGCTCATTGATTAATGATGGTTAAGGTTTTCTAACCATAGACATGAATTGTCGATTAATAATGAGATCATGTAATTAGGAGAATGATATGATGGACAAACCCAAATTAAGCAGAGCAATTAGATCGTGGCATCACGTTCATCTTTGCGAAGCTTTTTCCAATGTCAAGTATTGTATTCCTTAGACCATGAGATAATACAACTCCCTGGTATCGGAAGAAAGCTTTGAGGTCATCAAACGTCATCATATGTGAGGGTGATCATAAAGGTGTCTCTCAGGTGATCGGGAAGTACTTGTTGGGTTGTATGTATCGAGATGGAATTTGTCCCTCCCGAGTCGGAGAGATATACTTCAGGCCCACTCGGTAATCGATATCAACACCACTTGCAAGCACGTGTTTAAGGAGTTAATCACAAAGTGATATCGGATTGCGGAACGAGTAAAGTACTTGCTGTGAACGAAACTGATCTAGGTATGCCGATACCAACGATTGAATCTCGGGCAAGTAAAATATCGCGTGACGAAGGGAATACATATATGGGATTAATTGAATCCTGGCATCGTGGTTCATCCGATATGATCATCGATGAATATGTGGGAGTCAATATGGGTTTCCAGATCCCGCTGTTGATTATTCATAGAAGATCATGTCTGCATATTCTCGAACCCGTAGGGTCACACACTTAACGTGCATCGACGCTAGGATAGAATGGATGATTGGTTTATGAGTTTTTGTTTGGAGTCTCGGATGAGATCCAGGACATCACGAGAGGTTCCGGAATGGTCCAGAGAATAAGATTCACATAAAGGAAAGCAGTTTTTGGATTTCGGAATCATTTCGGAGTTTATCGGTATTGTACCGGAAGGTTGTAGAAGGTTCCGGAGTGGGAACAACGTGGGCCCACTTGTCGGAGGCCTGCGTGGGCCTAAGGGTAAGTGCCCTGGCCACTTTGGGCCAGGGGCACAAGGCCCCCAAGGCCCAGCCGGCCAGCCCTAGGGGAAACCCTAGGGGAGCCTTCTAGAAGGAAGGGGGAAGACTTGCCCCCCACTCCACCCTTGGGGCCGCCGCCCTAGGGCTTGGAGGATGGGCCAAGGGGGGCCGGCCAGCCCCCTATATAAGGAGGGAAGGGACGCACCCTCCCCTCCCCCTCCCACTCCTCCAACCCTAGCCGCCAACTGCTGCCTCTCTCTCTATCTATCTATCTATCTCTCCCGACTGCGCGTAGGCGAAGCCCTGCCGCAGAAACTCTCCACCATAAGCACCACGCCGTCGTGCTGCAGATCCAATCTATCTCTCCACCATACTTGCTGGACCAAGGAAGTAGGAGACGTCGCGGCACCGTACGTGTGCATCTCTCGGATGCGCCGCCACTTGCGGCATAGGATCAGATCAGATCGCGAGGAGGAGACGGCGAGTACGACTACATAAACCACGTTCTGTTGAACGTTTCTGCTGTGCGATTTCTTCAAGGGTATGAAGATCTCATCTCTCTCTCTCGTTGATTGCACCTCCTAGATTAGATCTTGGCTTTCTTGTTCGCATCCGTAGAATTTTTTTGATTTACTATGCTGCGAAACCCTTCAGGACCATTCGCCATCGGGCGAGTCCTGGGCAATGATGCCTACTACCTCATCAACGTCCGCGATGACGGAAAACTCGATGTCAAGCGTCCGTGGAATGTAAATCTCCTACGGAAGTTCTACTCATAGAACTCCAAACATGTACCCCCTACCCGCTATGAAATAAAGAAGATCGATTCACACAAATTGTGTCCACTCTCCATACCTTGTGTCACTTGCACTCATAATAACAGTGCCACGCTACTCGTGGAAGTCAATCCTTGGTCACGCGACCGGCACGGCCAAGTAGTGCGATACGAGGGCACCGAAAAATTTCGGGCCTCATATCATCCACGAAAAACGCCAACCCGGATCCCCATCAGAGTCACCCCGCTCGACTGGCTTTCCGAGCCAAGATGACCGCATTCGTTTCCAACAGCGACCCAGTCCTCCACATCGTTGGTGCGGCGACTCGAACGGCTAACTACCAGGCTCGAGGACTGACACCAGTCCAAACCCGAGCGACTAGGGAAAACGCCAAGTACGAGAGCGCGTCCTGGACTCGCCACACGACTGATCCTACGGATCAGGTGGAGCGACGCGCCTAATACAACGTGCCTCGTCCTCACCTACCTTGGGCATGCGACTAGAATGGCAAGTACCACACTCGGGGACTCGGCCATCCTATCCCGTTTGCGCCCGGGAAAACGGCTAAGTATAGAGCACCCCTTGGGGTCGCCACGCGACTGGCTTTTCAAGCCACGGGGAGTTGACCTCAACCGACTAACAGTATAAAAACGAACACACACATAAAAAACGAGGTAAACCCCACAAAAGGGCGGACGCGCTCGGGGACTCGGACAACTTAACAACTCACAATCAAACCAAACATTGACAAAAGCATCAATGCATTCCTTATGGAAACAAAATTTGTTCGCTTACAAGGGCAGGCACATTATTCCTTTACAACTAACGCCACCTGGCAAACTCTCCTACTCCACAGGCCTCGACAACGACTCGCCACCACCTCCGTGGACACGGATGAAAGGCACCCACGGGTTTGACGGATACGTCGTCAAGGTGCCCGCCATCACCGATTGGAAGGGCTGCTCCACCTTGAAGTCACGCTTCGCCGGCTCCTCATCATTCGAGGCGACGATCGTTTCTTGATACGGCAGGAAGTCTCCTATCGCCAACACCCGGTTGGAGTAGACCGCGGCCCGGTCGGTGAGCTTGAGCACATCGGAAATCTCGACCATGCCCATGGACGAAGGGTTGCCGTTGGTGACGTCGTCGAGATCGAAGTCGTCGGGAAAGTGCGCGAGCCCAAGGCTTAGCGCAGTCGCCGCCCCACGGAAAAAAGCCGACCACGACATGCACTCCACAACTGCTGGAGCCTTCTCCAGATATCGGCAGACCTCGGTCAGCTTGCTAGGAATAACCTCCGTCGGTGAAATTTCCTGAAGGTACGCGTGGATGCAAGTCGCCGACAGAGCGGCAGAGTCCACCAACGTAGTGACACACTGATGCGCGTCATACGACTGCGCCTCGGCTTCGTCGTCAAGAATCTTCCCTGCAAAGCACAAGTACGCAATCAGAAAGGCTCCAACAAAACAAAGGCGACCTGCATTCTTGGGGACTCGCTAGTCACTCCAAAGAACAAGGACCTCACCAATCAAAGGACGGCAGATCCCCGTGATGAAATCCTGTAGTCCAGAGAGGTCATCCTGTAGCCTGAAGACGAGCGCATCTGATACCTTCCGCTCCTCAGCAGTAGCAGCAACGGTTTCCTTGGCCCTCTCATCCGCCGAGGTCGCCTCCGCCTTCGCGTCCTTGAGCTCCCGCTCCAGGTTGACGATTCGCTTCTCCACGGCACTCAAGGACGACTAAGCAGCCGTCGGGTCACTCGCAGGGACCATACCCTCACGAGCCTTCTCCACCGCAGCCGCATGACCCTCCGCGTTAACAAAACCGTGAGTATGAAATCAGCAAACGACACCTTCGACAACAAGCACAACAAACACTTACCAGCAGTCGACCGAAGCTGCTCGTTCATACCTTGGATGGCGTGGAGCTCCTTCTCCAGACGCTTCCTAGCAGCCAGCCGCTCCGCCGACTCACGCTGAAGCCCCTACACAACCATGAAAAATAAGCCACTCGGAGACTGGGCAGCGAAGAAATTCCTAAATGCCTAGCCGCTGAAATTCAGTGACTAGCCACTCGGGGACTGGGCGACGAAGAAATTCCTAAGTGCCTAGCCACTGAAGTTCAGCGACTAGCCACTTGGCGACTAGACAGCAAAATCAATAAGGATCCGACTGCTGAAATTCAGCGACCAGATCCTCGGGGACTAGACATACCTGGATGGCTGCACATAGCATGCTATGGAGCTCGACCGCGTCCACCGACGGGAGCACAAGAGGAGTGCGCCCGCGATGTTGGTCGACCTCCGAGCCGACGATTTCGGGCACCTGGCCCGATGGCGCTGAAGCACTCGCCATAGAGGCCCTCGCTACGAAGCAAGGGAATGTTGCCACCGCCGCTCCCGTGGCACTCGAAGATGGGACTGTCGCCCGGACCGACACCGCGGCTTCCACCCACTGCGACTCCGTGTCCACCATGGCCTTCATGGCCGCATCTGCTCCAGTCGGAGCCTCACTTGGGGGCGACCATCGGCTCATCCGAAATTGTGACGTCCTCGTCGCCCTTCGCCTTCTTCGTTCCCTCAATGGGCGCCTCGACCTCGTTGCTCTTCCTCTTCTTCGAGGGATCGACTTGCGCCCCCGGCGCACCCAATGGGACCTTGGCCACCGAGGGGTGACCTATCTTGTTCACACCAGTCCTGCAACACATTGACGTCAGCGAGTTCGCCGGACAAAAATAAATCAGCCGCCCAACTCTGAAAGATACTCACTTGGCGACTAGGATGAATGCTCGCCGACTTATCCAACTCCGACCCCAGCTTCTGACTGAGGCCCGTCTCGAACACGCTTAGGGCCCAAGACAGTGAGGGATTCTTCGAGGACAAGGCAGCAGCGGGAGGATCCATGGCAATCGCCGCAGGCGCTCCTCTTGGTGGCGAGGTACCCGCGGATGGAGTGGCCGCGAGTCCAGTGACTGTGGTGAAGGGCGGTGGCAGTGACGCCAACGGCACTTTGCCCTCCACCACGGTTCCGTCAGTTTCCACAGTTGCCCGCACCGGCACGCTGGCCTCAGCTTCTTCGGCCGCGCTAGTAGCCTCGGAGCTGCTCGCGGACCGAGGCGGTGACATTGCCATGGTCGGATTCTTCTTCTTCTGAGGCGATTTCTTCTTCGATGGCGTGGCCAAGCGCCGTGAAGTGTGCTCGGGGATCTCGTCGTCACCCCGTCATGAGCCTCAAGGCTCTTGCTGGACTCGAGCTCGCATTGTCGCTGCCCACGGGTTTTACGGACCGTGGGAGCGGCGACCTCCACAGCCCTGTCGTCATCGTCATCGTCGTCGTCATCGTCATCATCGTCGCCTCTGAATTTTCCCTTGTCGGACGAGGACTCGCTCTCGTCCTCAACGGACTTGTTCGAGTTTTCATCATTAGTAGGCGGAAGCCAACCTTCCACCACTTGGAACAACTGCAACAATAAACGTGATTAGCAAAAACCGCGACTGCGAAATGGATAAGGAAGTGAGAACTTACTGACAGAGCCTTGTGCTTCTCGGTGTATGGGGGAACCCCGGCCTTTGCGTCGAGGTATTCCGCGTCAGTGATTTTCTTCAGGGCCAAGGTGTAATCGTTAAGCCTCCACTCGGTGGTGCAAGACTTCGTCGGGTCGTCCTTGCCCGTGTACTCGTACATCCAGTGGGCGCGACTGGCCAGAGGAACTAGTCGCCTCCCAAGCCAGCAATTATATAAGTTGATGGTCTGGAGGCCCTTCTTCTTCAAGTTATGGATGGTCAGCAGCATTTCGTCGACCACCATCCGCTGGTCGTGCGGAAGCTTGGCGACTTGAAGCCGACGCGGCTCAGGCCGGTCGGCGGAATACATCGAAAGCGCCACCTCGTCGTCTGGCGACGACTCGATCACGTAGAACCAATGTTTCTTCCACTCGTTCGCCGCCTTCTTCGGCAGCATCAGGTCAAAGAAGGAGGCCTTTGAGTTCAGCTGGAAGGTGAGGCCGCCCGTGGCTAGCATCGGGCCGTCGGTCTCCTCGTGTCAGATCCTCCCGTGCAACAGATCTTGCCACAGGGGGAATTACAGCCGGTAGCCTAGGTTGCACTCGCAAAACGCCACAAAGATGGCGAGTTGCTCAATGTTGTGCGGCCCTAGGTCTGACGGCTGGATGTCGTAATACGTGCAGAAGCGGCAAAAGAAGATGCAGGTGGGCAATCTGAGCCCCCTCTCCAGGCGGCTGGTGAAGCAGATAAATTCTCCCTCACGGACCTGGCACCACCTCTCCGGCCGCGGGGATGCGCCATCTCCTGGCGCGGAGGATCCCTGCCTCCTCGAATGACTTCAGCAGCACTTTCATGCACTTGGATCTCCCCCATGGTTCCGTCGAAGGCACCATCAGTCGGAGGATCTAGGGTTGCAGATCGCCCTGGGTCGCTCTAGTCGCTACAGAGGAATGGAAGACTAGGAGATGCGCGAGATCGGAGGAAGTGTGGGGAATGATCGTTGTTCGCCCATCACTCTCCTTATATAGAGGTTGCTACCCGCCATTTTTGGGAGCCGTTACCGTGCGGTGATTACGCCGATATTACCGTTGAATTACCTAACGACTAGTTTGACCAATGCCGACGGTCCAACTTCGTCTACTCGACTCGCCAGCTTCGGAGACTCGACTAGTCGCCGACCTGATCGCCCTAGCTGCGATTCGATTATTCGCCGACCTGGTCACCATAGCAGTGATTCGACTACCCGCCGACCCATTCGTCGTGTTGCAATTCGATTGGTCGCCGTTATTGCGACTAAGATAACAAGTTCCCTCTTTCATTCAGGGAGTCCACCGGCGATTCGACTGGGCGTCCAAATTGGACCCGCATACTCCGACTGCCAACGAACACCTGCGACGAATCAATTACGGCCTCGGGGACTACTGATGGAGATATGCCGAGTGGGGTATATCCAGCAGGACATTTCCTATTGGCCCAAGCTGCCAGCAAGTGGGCCTGCAGGACGGCGATTGGATCAAGACCCAACAAGGAGCCAGGCGACTGGGAGCTGAAGGCCCAGAAGCATAGCTAGGTCCAGTCGGATTAGGTCAAACACCCTCCGAATCCTTAACTAATTCGGTTGTATATCTATAAACACTAGCGAGGTGAGTCAATATAAACCTTCCTAGGGTACGCATAGAGGACACGTTCCATCATACACCCCCTATGACTCGCCGCCTAGTCGTCGAGTTCGCCCTTGTATTCTCTAATCAATACAATCTAGCAGGAGTAGGTCTTTACCCTCCGGGGGGGGGGGGGCAAACCTGGGTAAAACCCTGTGTCTCCGCCCTCATCTCGCACCGCAAATGGTTGGTCGCCCTTGCCCCTCTTTCTACTACTCGCTGCCGATTGCAGCATCTGCCGTGGCTATTCCCACGACAATCTTCTTTCATATAGTTTGCACCACTACCAACATTATAACAACACACTCTTGCATTGCATCTAGTTTATCTTTCATATTTCATTTAGTTTACTTTATTGGCTTCATATTTACTTTCATTATTTTATTTAATTTTTTTCTAATTCTAATACGAAACCTTGTGCTTGACAATCACTTGGTGGAGTTGGGGACACAAGAAAATTCATCTTTGTTTTATAGGTTGTTGGAAGAGCAAGGAAGAGAGAATCTACGGTTTCCCCGATAGTTCAATATAAACCCTCTAAGTCACCCTTGTAGGGAAAACATCCTTGATACATCAGACTGCACTTGGAGTCCCAACGAATTCATGTTCACGTAGTTTAGTGCCATCAATATGTTATTGACAATAGCATTGTTGCCAACCCAAATCCGGTCACGAAAACAAATTACTCCTTTGCTCCAATGAACGCCCAATCTCATTTGTGCCAGCTAGGCTTATTTCTGACCAAAGCTGCTTAGTTGTTGAATTGTTATCATAACCATCCACTAAAACTTGCAGCCAAATAGTTTCCACTGCTGAGATTGATAGAAATGTATCACTACGAACATGGCATTTCAAGGAATCAGAATCATCATTCGTGGTGCCCTTTTTGTCCGAGATTGTATAATTAAGCCCAATCAATTTCACAAATTCCTTGTGTTGAACTCGCATTGTCAATTATTGCTATATCAAATTCAATATTTTTTGATCAATTCATATGGTGAGCTCTTGATCTTGCAAATACGAACACCACTTTTCCATGACCTGAACGATGGCCAGTCACTCCTTCGCATACGTGGACATCACATGATTCTTGGAGAACGGGGATTTGCTTTAAGTATGCCACTAGATGATCAATCTGCATCAGCACTCCGCCCACCTTAGTCCGGCATGTGTCTGTCTTCATGATGAATCGTTGGTTGAAATTGGGAACAACCAACATCGGAGCCTGCACGAGTTCTTCCTTTAGAGTGCAGAACACTAAGTTGGTGTTAGGTGTTTAATGGAACCGGGTCCCTTTCTTCAGCATCTTTTTTAGAGGGCATCAAATGACGTTGTAATGGAATTAAATTTTTGGTAATATCCCATGAGGCCAATAAATCCATGATTTTCCTCCGGATTACTGGGAGCATGCCAGGTTTTCATAGCCGTAATCTTGTCAGGATCGATTGCCACTACGTCGCTGCTAATTACCTGGCCTAGGTACTCCACACGCGGTTGTGCAAACATGCTTTTTGATTTTTTTGATGAACAATGGATTTGCTTATAGAATTTACAGTACTTGATGAAGCATAAGCAGGTGCGCTTAGGGAGTTGGAATGTCAATTAAGATTTCATCCATCAAGACAAGGACACCATGCGGAGCAGCTTGTTGAATATTAGATTCATCGCCCCTTGAAATGTTGCCGGTGCTCCCGCGAAGTCAAAGGGAATGACGAGAAAGTCGTAGAGTCCTTCATGTGTGCATAAGGTGATTTTGTGTTCTTCCCTGTCCGCCATGCGAATTTGATGGTATCCCGAGCTCGGGTCAATTTACTGAACCACTTCTCACCCGCCATATCATCAAACGGCTTCTTCAACGACTATCACTAGGTGTTAGCTTTTAATGATGAGCGTGTTGAGCTACCGGTAATCGATGTAGAAACGCGGTGACCCATCTTTCTTGCGGACCAGCAAGACAAAGGAAGCAAATGGCTAGAACTGCGGTGAATTATGCCATGTTTCAACATTGCTTGGACTTTGCGCTCAATTTCTGATTTTTGGTGAGGCGCATAATGGTAAGGGCGCACATCAACTTTGCGCTCCGTTCATGATCAAGATCTAATCTATTTGTAATCATGCATGTTGTGTTTGCGGGGATCCGATGGATATTGAGATTATTATGTCAGTTTGGTTAATGGTTTTGTCTTTATGATTCTATCATGTCTATGTTGTTTGTGATCTTGCATGCTCTCCGTTGTTAGTAGCTATATTGGCCAAGTAGTTGCTAGTGAATCCAAGAGGGGGTATTTATGCTCGATAGTGGGTTCATGCCTCTAGTTTCCAAGGGAGGTGACAGGAATCTCTTCGGTTGTAGATATGTTGTTGCCACTAGGGAGAAAACAATGGTCTCTTGTTTATGGAACAAGTGGATTGTTTACATTATAAACTTTGCTCAAAGCAGTTATCTGTTGCTTGCAACTTAATACTGGAGGGGTTTCGGATGATAACATGAAGGTGGACTTCTAGTCATAGATACAGTTGGATGACGGTCTATGTATATTGTTGTATTGCCCAATCGAATCTCATAGGATCTTTCTGACTAATATTGCATTGTTATGCCTTCTTCAGTTCCTGTCAATTGCCCTGCTATAATTTGTTTACCCTTCATGCCATGTTGTTTATCTATGGAGAGCACCTCTAGTGAACTATGGACCCCGGTCCAATATTTACCATTGATACATCTTACACTGTTACTATTTACTTGCTGCAAACCACCATTACCTTCCACACCATACATTTAATCCTTTGTTATAGCAAACCGGTGAGCTTGACAACCTTACTAATTCGTTGGGGCAAAGTCTTGAGTTTGTGTTGTGCAGGTCTCCGCGTTGCTTGCAACACCTGCATGACGTTTCCTTCCTCCTTCTGGTTCGATAACCTCGGTCTCTACTGAGGAAAACTTGTTGTTGTGCTCGTCACACCTTGCTCTTGGGGTTTCCAACAAAGCGTCCCACGACAACACTGGGTGCACGCAATAACCCCCATAGGGTTATGCTCCTCCAACCAGTCAGCTCCGAGAATAAGATCGTAGCAGGACAAGATGTGAAAATTTGGTGTGAATGAATGCCCGTGGCATAAGAATTGTAGTTGCGGTATGACCTTGGAGCTAGTTAAGGGAGTAAAATTTGCTACTACAAAATGAGTTGGGACTATGTCCTACATTGTCCATCCTAGTTTCTCTGCCAAATCATGTAGGGGTTCGTAGCATGGAAAACAAAAAAATTATATCGCATGAACACATACAAGCCAAGATATATCTACTAGATTGTAGCAATGAGTTGATAGAGTACTAACCCTTGAAGATCCAAAGCAGTTAACGAGATCGGATTCTCGTGGATGATGTAGTCGTTCACTTGTCGATCTCAAGATCGCATAGACGATCCTTCCGGCGCTGTGTTCTGGCAGCGCTCCCGTAGTCGGTCACACGTATGGTACTCGATGAAGACCTTCCTCTCCCTTATTCCAGCAGGCAGCGGAGGTTGTAGCTCTCTCCTCGCGATTCCGGCAGCACGACGACGTGGTGTCGGAAGTAGAGGGGAGATCCCGCAGGACTTCGCCTAAGCCGAAGCGGATATGGTGGAGTAGAGGGAGCCCGACGATCTAGGGTTTAGAGGGCTGAGGTTTAGAGGTGGTTGGCAACTAGGGTTTAGCTAGTCGTCAACTGTTTAGAGGAGGATCTAGATTGGCCGCAACTAGAGAGGGGGCGGCCAACCTAGGGATCCTTGTGGGATTCAAGGGGTGCGCCCCATCCCCTCTATTTATGAGAGGGAGGGGCGGTTTGGGGTAGGAGAGTCCTCCCCCAACTCCACTTCTAGGCCGGCACAAGGGAGAGGGAGGAATCCTCCCTTAGGTAGGATTCCTTCCCTCCCTCCACTTGGAAACCAATGTTCCAGTTTGAATTTTTCAAAATGGCTTTTTAACTTTCAAACTAGAGTTTGATTTCACTCTTCCAAGTGTCCAGCCAAGTGACCTAGGACATGATGCAACCATTCCACTTTGTCATGACACATCCATATACCCTTCCCACTCTGGATCGGTGGACCTTCTAGACCCGTCTAGAACATTAGGGTGAAAACACTGAAACCATTACCACTCCGGAGTATTGGACTTTCCTTATATAAATCTTATTCTCTAAACCATTCCGGATCTCCTCGTGATACCCCAGATCCCATCTAAGACTCCAAACTACATTCGGTCTCTTTACTCACATTCCATATCTACTAAACAACATTGAATCTTTAAGTGTGTCTCCCTACGGTTCGTGAATTATGCAGACATGATCGAGACTCTTCTCCGAACAATAACCAATAGAGGAATCTGGAAATTCATATGGCTCCCACATATTTCTCTGATTACTTCATGATCAAATGAACCATTTACATACGATACCAATTTCCCTTTGTCTCGTGATATTTTACTTATCTAAGGTTTGATCATCAGTATCTCTGCATACCTAGTTCAACCTCGTTACCGACAAGTACTCCTTACTCGTTCCTGTGATATGTGATCCCTTGTGAGCCAGTCACATGCTTGCAAGCCAATTGGATGACATTCCACTGAGAGGGCCCAGAGTATATCTATTTGTCATATGGATGGACAAATCCCACTCTTGATCCATGTGCCTCAACACATACTTTCTGAACACTCAACGTCACCTTTATAACCACCTAGTTACGAAGTGGTGTTTGATGTCATTATAGCATCCATCCGGTGATGGTGATTAACATGATCTCATGGTCGAAGGATTTATGTTACAATGTATTTGAAATCTTATAGCAAGTGAACTATTTAAATGGCTTGATCTTAAGCTACGCTTAACTATAGGAGTATGTCCATCACATCATTCTCCTAATGATATGACCTTGTTGTTAATAACATCTCAATGTTCATGATTAGGAAACCATGATCATATATTAATCAACAAGCTAGTTTAACAAGAGGCTTTACTAGGGACTCTTTTATGTTTACAAACCACACAAGTATTAATGTTTCTAGTTAATACAATTATAGCATGAGATGCAAACATTTATAATAAGCATGAAAATATGATAATAACCAGTTTATTATTGCCTCTTGGGTATATCTCCAATAGTCTCCCACTTGCACTAGAGTTAATAATCTAGTTTCAAACCTTTGTGTATTCAACACCTATAGCTTTCCGGTGTTGTATGTACACGATTGCTAGTGGTCAACTGATCTTCAGATCCGACACTTTCAGGTCCATGTGTAATTGCATGTCTTTGCGTCTCTACGCATCACTCATTCTCTAATGAGATGGCTTTGTATAAATTTGGTCCTTTGGTGAGACCTTTTAGTTCCTTGGGGTTAAAACATGTTGATAATATTGCCGTACAATATATATTCATAGTACTATCCCGTTGTGAACCTCATATAGTTTGATTACAAACTACTTGACACAAATGCCCTCTTTTGCTGCTATAATAGCAGTCATATACTTAACCTTTTATTGTAGTATCTGTCACAATGTCTTTAACTTTGGAACTCGTCCAAATCCATTATGGAACTTTCCTTCCATTATATTGTGCCGCCCATAGTTTAAATTAAGATCAACTTAATTTATACTTTGTGACAAAACTAGTATCAATGTAATACTTTACAATGAACTATCTATCTATTTGTCAACTTTACAAGAATAACATATTCTTAGTTCTTCCATATGATCATAAGAATATCCTTACTATAGTCCAATGATCATATTATGAATCATTCTAGTATTTTCTCATAATAATTAGAGTATAGGACATATCTGGATGTGTACATATCACAGTACGATTGATCAAAATACGCTTTGTGATTTCATTCACCAAGTATCAATCTGTACTTGAATCTTTATTTCACTTACCAAGTGTCGATACATTTGAATTTTGATTTAATCCTTTCTATGTGGCAAGAACCTTTCTTGTAATTTCCATATCGAACTCATTCAATATCTCATCTATGTACTTCTGGCACAACCATATTAGCGTCTCAATCTATCCATATAGACATTGATGCCAAATATTCGGGTTTTGCCTAAGTATGTCATCGAGATGAAATTCTTAACCCGTGTCAATAAAAGATACATCATTTCCAATCAACAATATGTCTTCCATGTAATGTATTAGAAATATGTCTTAGCGCTCCCACTTAATTTCTTGCAAATGCAAGCATCTCCATCATCTCTGATGAATTTAAACTCTTTTAACAGTTTCATCATGGTGAAGATTCCAACTCCGCAATGCTTACTTCAACCATTGAAGTTTGCATACGCTTTTAGCATCCTTTGAATTAACAAAACCCTTTGGACCATGTTATGTACATGTCCTAGGTAACCATTCTATTAGAAGAACTTGTTTTGTTTATTCAACTACAAGCAGCATACGCCTTTTTTAGCGATAGAAACGATATCTCCCTCTCCAAGCATTGGGGCACCATCCATGCCGAGTGTAGCAAGTTCCTAGGCCTTCTCGTTGGGCCATTGTTGGATGTTGCTCAAGGACACCAAAAAATGGGAGACTAGCTATGCCCTTTGGAGATAAACGGACATCATGAAGAGGGGAAATGCCAGTGCTTCAACGGGCAGTGTCATTGACCTAGACGCTGACAATGATGAAGGCTTCATTACCTATGCAAGCGATGTGACTACCGGTCGTGGCCACCGCCCTGGTGGGCACAAGGCCACGAATGCGAACCTCGCCTGCCAGGCTGGTTCCTTGGCGTTCCAGGAGACCTTGAAGAATATACTGGAGAAGAAGGAAGAGGCCATCACTGAGAGGGAGGAGAGGCGACACAAAGAGAAAGAGGACGCCGCCAAGACCTTTGTTGAGCTGCAGACGGGTCCATCGAGGTAGAGGAGGCCAATGCCAAGGCCATGCTAATAGAGATCAAGGCCAAGGCGAAGTCGACGGAGGCCGAAGCCAATGCCAAGGAGGCCGAGGCCAGGTCTAGGGTGCTGGAGGCCGAAGCAAAGGCCAAGGTGGCCGAAGCCAAGATCATGGTCGAGGAGAACGCCATCACCCTCACCGACCTGGATAGCATCGTCGACCCCGATCACATGGCTTGGGTTGTGCGGTGACCCAGCATACCACTGCATGTGTAGTACACTATAGTCGTTGACATGACATTCACAGAACACCGTTCCGTAAACATCACATCCCTCAGAGTGGTACAACAGAAACATTGCGGGTCCATATTACAAACATACACACATTATTATTATAATACCAGAAGTTCAAGACTTCAAAAGATTCAACTTACAAACCAAATATAAAGTGTTTCAAAGGAAGTTTTAAAGTGACAACTTAAACTCCAAATTGAGCTCAACAACTTATTGTTATATATTGTTCATGTTGCTCGGCTCAATTGGTTCCTATAACTACGGTAATTATTCTGACTCATGGTTCTCTCATCTATAGACGACATCGTAGTCCACCCCTTCTACGGCATCGTATA
Organism: Avena sativa; assembly: GCA_916181665.1. Lineage (NCBI taxonomy): Eukaryota > Viridiplantae > Streptophyta > Magnoliopsida > Poales > Poaceae > Avena > Avena sativa. Next base: position 415,788,150 of record OV702297.1, read on the forward strand.
TATTGGGCTCTTCATAGAATACCTCCTCTTTACTTTCAGCTGCATACATTGGGGTATATTCTGGATCCTCAGAGTCTAAGAAGGGGATCAAAGGAAAAGGTGAGTAACAGCGTTACCCAACAAGTTAATTATATGCAAGGTGGGAAGTTTGATGCTCTATCTACCACCTCGGACTATTAAGTCCTTGGCACTATGCAGTTTTCATAAACCTTTCTTCAAAGATTGATTTTATTTTGAAAATCTATGCCCATCAGCCTTCACAGGTTTACCAGAACTTTCATGGAGTTCCTTCCCTGCCGCGTTCGTAGCTCCTTCCCGGAACAGGGAGTAACAAGTTACAATTTTTACACTCTGTAGAGGTGCGTTACTTTACCCATGAGAGATCAACTCCTTGTTGCACAACCAGGCGTACTTTCCCGTCAACAATTCCATGATGTGGGGCCCAGTAGGTGATCCAAGCCAATCACTGCCCTCTCCTCGACCCATATGTCTGCACGATCCTTCGGGGCTAGCTCACCTCTGTTAAGCCCCCCTTCTGGGCAGGCTAAAACCCTGATGAGTTCTCGGAGACTCTATGAGATGGTTGTGCCCTGGTAAGTACCTTATACGTCTGGCTAAACCTCCAGCAGCCACTCATAGATAATCTAGACACCAAAAACATGGGGCCTAAAGGTGCCCACCCGTCATTGGATCTGCACAAGGAATCACAACATCATGTTAAGGTAGTCTTGCCTCCATACGAAAGGAAAAGGATACAACTGACTTCTCTGTCCCATTCCAAATCTCATGGCTAACGCGTTATATACGACGCTAGAATCACTAATGTCATGGGTTGTTAAATTCCTAGATGATTATCATTGTTGCAAATAGAAACCTAAGTTCTGTTGCTCCATTATATCATCACTTAGGATGATATCAACAATTTATTTATTTGAGAAAATAATATTTTCTTTCCTTGAAACATAGATGATAACACACAATTTGCAAATACTTTGGAAAAGACGCTTGAAAGGACATGAGAAAGTGATGAACTTGCCTTGTGATCATTATTGCCCGGTAAGGACAATATTTAAAGAAGCAAAATGAATATGCATAGTAATGTAATGCATTATTTATCATTTATTTTCTTTGTGTGTTTTACCCAATATTTTAGTTTCCAGAATTTCTTTAAGTAATAAAGGATTTCATTTTAAAGAATAATCTTTAATATTTTACAAATATTTCATTCTATAAATAATTAACAGAGTTAAAGCTAAGAATCTTTATTAAATATAAATTCTTGTATTTATTTGTTTACTAGTTCTTTTTAAGAATTAGTATTTAGATAAAAGAGAATTTCTTTTAATAACTCTAAATCTTTATTTAGTATTTTTCTCAAATACTATAATTACAAAACATAACAAAAGTGCTTTTTATTTATTTTTATCCTTTTTCTTTAATTTTATAAAATTCCCTAAGGAATATATATATCATAAAATTCTTGACAAAAAATTATATACATAAAAAGTATTTCTTAATTTAATTAAGTAGGATGGATTATTATGAATCTAAAAATATATTATTTGCAATTTTTAGACTTCTATTTTATTTTCTAGAATTTTATTTAGTTCTAGGGTATTTTGGTCTTTTATTAATTACTAAAAGTTCCTTTTAAGTTTTTTGGGCTAACCTTTTGTGCTTATTGGGCCAAACTGGCCCAAGTGACTTGGCCAAAAGATCTCCCTGAAGGGCTCTGGCCCTATCAGCCCATTCTCTCTGTCTCTCCCTCTCGACCTTACTTCTTCTCCTCCTCGACCCCGTGGTCGCTGGCGCCGCCGCCGAGCGCTGCCCACCGCTGTGGCCTTCCCTGGCCGCCACTGTGGTGTATGGCAAGGTTATCAGTCATGCTCCTTTATCTTATCCGACTCGATTTGGTTCTGGGGCCCTACTGTGGCCAGGCTAGCCCCATCCCGAACCCTAGGTTTGCGCTGGTGCTGTTAACGCCGCCGCCGATGCTCCTGTGGTGACATGCGGTGCTCGTGCGCCCTTGTGTGCTACTGTGGCCACCACCGTGGCTGGGTGCGGGTTGCAACGCCCTCTGGGGTGCTCCCCGTGTCGTCGCGAGCTCGTTGGCCCCTCTGCTTCCTCTTCAATTCTTCAGCGAGGACAACAGGTGAGTTGGTTCTCTGTTATCTCATGTGCCTCTGTCTACTTCGAGTATCTCTATGTGTAACTAGTGGCTATCCTTCATTAGGGTTTGTACTGGTTCTAGGGTTCATCCCTAGTTCTAGGGTTCATCCCTCTGTATGCTTGTATGATAATGATTTTATCAGGCAGTGATGCCTAGTATGAATTGTGCTCATTGTAATTTAAGGTTGAATGTCATGATTTGATTGTCTGGTGCGACTGTGAATCTGATGCTACTGGTTAGATAATGTTGCCTCTGATTGGTGATTAAGCTGGTTAACCTGATGGCTTGTTCACTGCATCAGTGGGTGTTGGCTTGTATGTTTATCAATAGACTGAACTTAATCATTAGAGTCTAATGATACTTTGAAGATAGATGGATATATTAGATGATCTCTGAGTGTAATCTCAGGGAAATGATAATTATTGGCTTACTGGTTTATTAATATATATATATATATATATATTTCTCTTTTTGTAATTTCCTTTCTGTAAAGATTCTTTATTGTCACAATGAGTTACTCTTTGTAAATTATTCATGGAATAAAGATAAGGAATAAAATATTCATTTCTTAATTGGATTTCTTATTTAGAGTTTCTATTACTATACATTATTTCTTGATTAAATAATATTACTAAATCATTTAGAATTCATTTAAAATATCAATTCCTAACTTTAAAATATAAACTCAAATTTAAAATTTGAATTCAAATTCTTTTCCCCCAAAACACACTAATTGATAAAGATCATGTCAAAATTTATAACGATCACTCTCCAGAGCTATTCCTACACTTAGAGAGTGAAAGAAACTCTGATCACTTTAAGTTTTTATTTGGCGAAATTTTCCCCACATTTTACAGATGAATGCATGCATATGCACAAATTCCTAAATCTACCCTTCATTGGTTCCTAAATGCTGGAATGTTACAGACTTCCCCCCTTAAATTAAACTTTGTCCCGAAGTTTGCTGAAGTGTACCTAAATAGTTCTGGATAGGCTTCTCTTAAGTCATCCTCTTTCTCCCATGTGGCTTCTCTCTCGGGGTGATGCTCCCAATGTACCTTACAATACTTGATTTCCCTATTTCTTAATCTTTTCCAGTTCTCTTCTAGAATTTTACAGGGTTTCTCAACATAAGTCAAGTCTGCTTGTAATTCTATCTCTTGATGTGTGATTGCATCATTAGGAACTTTAAGACATTTCCGGAGTTGTGACACATGGAAAACATTGTGAACTTAAGCCAATCTTGATGGTAACTCTAAAGCATAAGCTATGGTCATGTTCTGACTCGGTACTTTAAATGGTCCTATATATCTTGGACTCAATTTTCCTTTAACTCTGAACCTCTTAACTCCCTTCATTGGGCTTACTTTGAGATAATACCATATCTCCTATTTCAGGATGCCATGATCTTCGACTTTGGTCAACATAACTTTTCTGCCTACTTTGAGCTATTTTTAATATATCCTTGATTATATCGATGATATCTTGCCTTTCCTTGATATAGTCTGGCGCAAATTCTTTGCTACTCCCAGGCTCATACCAACATATAGGTGATCTACATTTCCTTCCATAAAGTACTTGATATGGAGCTGCCTTCAGACTACTCTGATAACTGTTATTGTAAGAAAATTCTGCCAACGGTAGATGATCTTCCCACGAACCTCAAAAATCTAAGGCACAAGCCCTAAGCATGTCTTCCAGTATTTGATTGGTTCTTTCAGTTTGACCCCCAGATTCTAGATGATAGGCTGTGCTAAAATGCAACTTTGAACCAAGTGCTTCATGTAATTGCTTCCAAAATGCTGAACTAAACACGGATCCTTTATCAGTTACGATTTTCTTGGGCACTCCATGCTTACTTACTATCTCCTTGATGTAAACTTCTACTAACTTCTCAGTATTATCTTTCTGATTCACCAGAATAAAATGTGCACTTTTGGTGAGTCTATCAACAATCACCCGTATCATATCCTTCTGTTTTGATGTCATGGGTAATCCTGTGATGAAATCCATACCAATTTCCTCCCATTTCCACTCGGGAATTTCCAAGGGTTGTAATGGTCCTGCTGGACTTTGATGTTCAGCTTTTACCCTTTCACAAGTATGGCATTCTGACACATATTTTGCAATGTCTCTTTTCATGTTATTCCACCAGAATAATTCTTTCAGATCCATGTACATCTTAGTACTTCCTGGATGAATGGAATATGGTGTCTCATGTGCCTCTTTAAGTATCACTTCATGAATCTCTGGCACATCTAGAACACAAAGACGATCATAAAGATCCATAATCTCCTAAGCGAAAAAACTAATGCTTGTCCTTGAGATATCCTCCGAATTTCTTCAATGATAAAAGGATCTTCTGCTTGATGTCTAAAAATTCCGTGCTTGAGATCACTATTCTGTTCTGCAACTACCTTCATAGTATCTAATCCTCCAAGAGTCTCTGCTCTTATGAATTGAAGCTCTAATCTTTACAAATCCATCTGTAACTCTTTTGGTAGCTCCCGATTGCTAGGGTGAATATCTGCACTTTTACGACTTAAAGCATCTGCTACAACATTTGCCTTTCCAGGGGTATAATTGATTGTCAAATCATAATCTTTAATTATCTCACCAACGCTTGTCTCATATTCCATTCCTTTTGAGTGAAGAAATATTTGAGACTTTTGTGGTCAGTGTATAACTCACATCTAGCTCCATAAAGGAAATACCTCCATCCTTTCAAAGCAAAGACTATTGCTGCTAATTCCAAATCATGGGTTGAATAATTGACTTCATGTGGTTTCAGTTGTCTTGATCCGTAAGCAATTACTTTATGATCTTGCATTAACACACAACCCAAACCTTCTTTGGATGCATCACAGTATACTATAAAGTCATTCCCTGTTTCAGGAACTGCTAAGATTGGAGTGGTAGTTAATCTAGTCTTTAACTCCTGAAAGCTTGCTTCACACTTCTCATCCTAGATGAATGGTGTATTCTTCCTTAACAATTTGGTCATTGGTCTAGCTATCTTGGAGAATCCTTCAATGAACCTCCGATAATAACCAGCCATTCCCTAGAAACCTCGAATTTGTTTCACATTGCTTGGTGTCGTCCATTCTAATACTAATTGAACTTTGGATGGATTTACAAAAGTCCCATCTTTACTGATCACATGACCGAGGAATTCTACCTCATCTAGCCATAATTCACACTTGCTGATCTTAGCATAAAGCTTATGTTCTCTTAGGATCTACAATGCTATTCTCAAATGATCAGCATGCTCTTCCTTATGCTCGGAATATATCAGAATATCACCAATAAACACTATGACAAACTTGTCCAAGTACGGCATGAAGATTTTATTCATCAAATTCATGAATATTGCTGGTGCATTGGTCAATCCAAACGGTACGACAAGATACTCATGGTGTCCATACCTTGAGATAAATGCTGTCTTTGGAACATCTTCCGGTTTAATTTTTATTTGATGATATCCAGATCTCAGATCAATCTTGTAAAAAACTCTAGCTCCTTTAACTCGATCAAACAGATCCTGAATTCTAGGTAATGGATACTTATTCTTGATGGTAACATTATTGAGATTTCTATAGTCCCCACACATCCTTCTCCCTCCATCTCTTTTATCTACAAAGATCACCGGTGTTCCCCATGGGGATACACTTTATTGAATGAATCCTTTTCTGGCTAACTCATAAATTTGCTCTTTAAGTTCTTTCAATTCTTTTGGACCTATATTGTATGGTGATTGAGCTATTGGTGTTGTACCCGAAATTAGATCAATAGTGAACTCTATTTCCCGATCTGGTGGTATTCCTGGTAGCTCTGCTGGAAAAACATCTTGAAACTCATTTACTACAGGAATATCTTCTAACTTGACCTCTTCCATTGAGTTCAACTGAAGATCCACCATGATATGACTGTGCTTATCTACTTGATAAACTATCCATTCTCCACTTGGAGTCTTGATTGAGACAGTTTTATCCTCACAATTGATCTGAGCCCCATGTTGAATCATACAATCCATACCCATCACTACTTCAATTACCTTCAAAGGAATCACATAAAGGTCCACAAAGTAGGTACAACCACAGATCGAGATAACCTGATCTTGTTTAATGTGACGTACAACTACATTTCCCCCTATCGACACCACGGTCATAGGGTTTTCTAACGTTTCCCTTCTAATCCCGAATTTATCACAGAATTCTTCAAAAATGAATGAAGTAGTTACACCAGTATCAAATAGAAATTTTCCGGGATTGGTAAGGATATTGAGCGTACCTATCACTACATGCTCTGAGTTATCCACCTCCTCCAGGGTTGCGCAACTCAGCTTCCTGGTAGGTTTGTTCCTCTTGCCATTATTGTTCTTGACAAAATTTCCTCCTTTATTGGGTTGTCCATTGCCTCCACTGGTTTGTCCTCCACCTTTAACCGGCCAACCACCTTGTGGTTTTCTCGGACAATTTGGCTTTATATGACCCCTCTGACCACAAGCATGGCAAACTATCATTGGTTCCTGGCAATCCGTGCTTATATGCCCTGGAAGTTTGCAATTATGACATATAATATTCCTTCCGGTTGGAATTGTTGTTGTTGTAAGGTCTATTCCTTGGCTTGAATTCCAGATTGGGCTTGGGTTTACTTGCCTGAATCCTCTTAGTTTCCTTCTTGGCTCCTTCCTTCTATCCTCTTGGAATATTCTTGTAGTCATCTTCAAAAGTTATGGCTTCATCTAGTAACTGCTGATAAGTTTGTTTATTGGCCAACCTCAACTGCATCTTTATGAATGGATTTAACCCTCATAGAAAACGCTTCTTCCTCTTTTCTTCAGTGCTAACTTCTTTCTCTGCATAGCGAGACAGTTGGCTAAACTTCCGGATGTACTTCATGACACTAATATATCCTTGTTGAAGCTCTTCAAACTCTCTACGCTTCAACTCCATCACACTTTCAGGAACATGATACTCACGTAACCTCTGCTTGAACTCTTCCCAAGTATACTCTCTTCCTGGTTGTTGCATGGCTAACTGATTTTCCCACCATGATACTGCAGGTCCAGTCAAAAGATGAGTTGCATACCTCAGCTTTTCCTCATCATTATAACTTACAGTCTTCATCTTTCTCTCTGTATCTACTAGCCAATCTTCTGCATCCATTGGTTCAGGAGATGATGCAAAAGGTAACGGCCTTGCATTCTGGAAGTCAGAAAGACTCACTCCTCCGCCTTCAGGTGCTCTCTGGTTTCCAGCTCATCCCAACAACTATTCCATGAACTTGTTTTGGTTTTCTTGCATCATTTGCATATACTGCATAAAGTTATGCTCCATTAGCAGCCTCATTGGTGGTGGTAATGTTTCCTTATTTCCGGCATCTGCATCTGCCTTCTCCTTGGCCTCGCGCTCTATGCGCTGCTGCTCAAATTCGGTTTCTACTCCCGATTCCATGACCCCCTAGTCCTGCAACATAAAGCGAATACTCATAATTACATCATGCATATGTGTTATGAGCTCAACTTTACGCACACAAATAGTCACACAATGGAAATCAAAATCCAAATATGCATTTACATATTGTACATTACACACAACTTAGTAATATAAAGTCATTTTAACATGTACCATATAGGTACACTAACAACTTAACAACACTTCCTCATTTATTTAGCTACATCATTCTCTCGGATTACAATACGCAATACCCGATACTCCCTAATAAGTAGCCTGCTTCTAGTAACCTCAACGCTCATCATACATGCCTGAAGTCCAACCGTGATGACGTAATGTCCGTCGCACAGTTTGTGGAACAAATGGCCTTCCAAAAGGAACATAATTAGTATTTGAAGTATCAGGACTTGAGTCATTACTCAACCTGAGTGCATTGACTCCATCCAGCTCAGCTGAAAAGTCTTCAGAACCCTGTTCCGCATTATCACCCACTTGTATCTCCAGAGCTTCATTCCTAGAGTTATCAACAGAATACGCAGATTCTGCTGCTCCCTAGGTGCTCTGTTGGGCAAGATAATTAAACACTAGATAATGTATATTCCCTGGGTTTTGAGAAGATGTTGATGATTCAAACACTCTCTCCTTAGGATCTTCTTCCTCATCCTGATCATCTACGAATATGGTATTTCTACTATCGTTGTTAGGATTGGTTCCCATACCCATCTAGCTAGATTGTCCAACATCTCTGTCAAACCCATCTATAGACATCTGATTCCCTTGGGATCCTCTAAGTGATCCCATTCTCCAACCATCAGAATTCTCGATAGGAAGTTCTGAATCATACCCTTCCTCTGAACCCTGTGGTACAGAATACCTCATATCTAATGTAGGATCATAGGTAGGCTCTGGTCTGGGTGTAGAAGATTCAGGATCTATGGGTATATCCTTAAAGATTAGTTTTGCACTACTCCTTGCTTCTTTCCCCAACTGGAATCCTAACTGTTTCCTTCTTTCTGGATTAGTTAGATCCTCTAACATGTCATTTTTATCTTCAACTATAACTTGATGTGTCTTATAAAAAGACGCAACAAGTGTTCGATATCGATCCATAAACTTGGAAGCTAACTTAGGATGCTTCTTCACCAAAGTAAGATGATCCGGTACTATCTCCGAGTCTATAGAATCATGAGGAATCACAGAAAATGTGCTCCCTTCTAACTCCTTGGCTTTATGCTCCTGGATATTAGCTATCGCCTCCACAACAGCAACATGATATGCTGCTAAATGACTCGTACCTTCACCTATAGGTAGATCGTGATATAATCCAAGCTCCTCTGGAAGTTGGATACTCACACGATACTTGGATAACATACGACCATCATAATAGGTTATGGTATTCATTGGAATTTTAGTTGGACAACTAAAAATCCTTAAGAGTTGACGAAGCTGATCAGTGAATGATCATTGGTAGTCATCGAGAGTCTCTTCTTTCCTTACCAAAGTTTGTTTTGGGAACTTTGGTGCCATACTCTGTATAACAAAATATTTTTATTAGTAATCAATAATATATTGCATCATAACAAAGAATTATCGCACTAAAAATATATAAAGGAATATTCTCATTTGAATACCCATTATACCCTTTTTAGAGAATTCTTTATCGTTGCTCAACACTCCTACAAGTAATACCCTTTACTAGGTTTCCAACCTTAGGTCAAAGAAATTTGCTCTAATACCAACTACGGTGACCCATCATACCACTTCATATGTAGTACACTATACTCGTTGACATGACATTCACAGAACACCGTTCCGTCAACATCACATCCCTCAGAGTGGTACAACAGAAACATTGCGGGTCCATATTACAAACATACACGCATTATTATTATTATTATTACAATACCAGAAGTTCAAGACTCAAAAGATTCAACTTACAAATCAAATATAAAGTGTTTCAGCGGAAGTTTTAAAGTGACAACTTAAACTCCAAACTGAGCTCAACAACTTATTGTTATATATTGTTCATGTTGCTCGGCTCAATTGGTTCCTAGAACTACGGTAATTATTCTGACTCATGGTGCTCTCCTCCGTAGACGACATCGTAGTCCACCCCTTCTACGACACCGTACATATTGGGATCTTCATAGAAGACCTCCTCTTGACTTTCAGCTGCATACATTGGGGTATTTTCTGGATCCTCAGAGTCTAAGAAGGGGATCAAATGAAAAGGTGAGTAACAGCGTTACCCAACAAGTTCATTATATGCAAGGTGGGAAGTTTGATGCTCTATCTACCACCTCGAACTATAAATCCTTGGCACTATGCAATTTTCATAAACCTTTCTTCAAAGATTGATTTTATTTTGAAAATCTATGCCCATCAGCCTTCACAAGTTTATCAGAACTTTCATGGAGTTCCTTTCCTGTCGCGTTCATAGCTCCTTCCCGCAATAGGGAGTAAAAATTTACAATTTTTACATTCTGCAGATTTGCATTACTTTACCCATGAGAGATCAACTTCTTGTTGCACAACCGGGCGTACTTTCCCATCCATAATTCCATGATGTGGGGCCTAGTAGGTGATCCAAGCCAATCACTGCCATCTCCGCAACCTCATATGTCTGCACGATCCTTCGGGGCTGGCTCACCTCCGTTAAACCCCCTTCTGGGCAAGCTAAAACCCTGATGAGTTCCCGAAGACTCTATGAGCTGGTGGTGCCCTGGTAAGTACCTTATAGGTCCGGCTAAACCTTTGACAGCTACTCATAGATAATGTAGACACCAAAAACGTGGGGCCTAAGGGTGCCCACCCATATGTTGGATCCACACAAGGAATCACAATGTCACACCAAAAACGTGGACCCATATGTTATATCATCACTTAGGATGATATCAACAATTTATTTATTTGAGAAAATAATATTTTGTTTCCTTGAAACATAGATGAGAACACACAATTTGCAAATACTTTGGTAAAGACTCTTCAAAGGACATGAGCAAGTGATGAACTTGCCTTGTCATTGCAAGGTAGTGAAGTCGGATGCTTGCACTGGACCTTGAGCTTCTATGTCTATAAAACATCATTATTCCCCGATAAGGACAATATTTAAAGAAGCAAAATGAATATGCATAGTAATGAAATGCATTATTTATCATTTATTTTCTTTGTGTGTTTTACCCAATATTTTAGTTTCTAGATTTCTTTAAGTAATAAAGGATTTCATTTTAAAGAATAATCTTTAATATTTTACAAATATTTCATTCTATAAATAATTAACAGAGTTAAAGCTAAGAATCTTTATTAAATATAAATTCTTGTATTTATTTGTTTACTAGTTCTTTTTAAGAATTAGTATTTAGATAAAAGAGAATTTCTTTTAATAACTCTAAATCTTTATTTAGTATTTTTCTAAAATACTATAATTACAAAAAAAAGTGATTTTTATTTATTTTTATCCTTTTTCTTTAATTTTATAAAATTCCCTAAGGAATATATATATCATAAAATTCTTGACCAAAAATTATATACATAAAAATTATTTCTTAATTTAATTAAGTGGGTTGGATTATTATGAATCTAAAATATATTATTTGCAATTTTTAGACTTCTATTTTATTTTCTAGAATTTTATTTAGTTCTAGGGTATGTTGGTCTTTTATTAATCATTAAAAGTTCCTTTTAAGTTTTTTGGGCTAACCTTTTGGGCTTATTAGGAAAAACTGGCCCAAGTGACTTGGCCAAAAGATCTCCCCGAAGGGCTTTGGCCCTATCGGCCCATTCTCTCAGTCTCTCCCTCTCTCGACCTTACCTCTTCTCCTTCTCGACCCCGTGGTCGCTGGCGCCGCCGACGAGCACTGCTCGCCGTTGTGGCCTTTCCTGGCCGCCGTCGTGGTGTATGGCGATGTTGTCGACCATGCTCCTTCATCTGCTCCAACTCGATTTGGTTCTAGGGCCCTCCAGTGGCCAGGCTAGCCCCGTCCCGAACCCTAGGTTTGGGCTGGTGCTGTTAACGCCGCCGCCGATGCTCCTGTGGTGACGTGCAGTGCTCGTGCGCCCTCGTGTGCTACTGTGGCCACCGTCGTGGCTGGGTGCGGGTTGCAACGCCCTCTGGGGTGCTCCCTGTGCCACCGCGATCTCGTCGGCCCCTTTGCTTCCTCTTCAATTCTCCAGCGAGGACCACATGTGAGTTGGTTCTCTGTTATCTCCCATGCCTCTGTCTACTTCGAGTATCTCTGTGTGTAACTAGTGGCTATCCTTCATTAGGTTTTGTACTAGTTCTAGGGTTCATAGCTGGTTCCAGGGTTCATCACTTTGTATGCTTGTATGATAATGATTTGATCAGGCAGTGATGCCTAGTATGAATTGTGCTCATTGTAATTTAAGGATGACTGTCATGATTTGATTGTTTGATGCCACTATGAATCTGATGCTAGTGGTTAGATAATGTTGAATCTGATTGGTGATTAAGCTGGTTAACCTGATGGCATAATTGTGAAATCTGTTGGGTGAGATTGATGCTTAGTGTGTTCACTTGCTGTCATTACTGTGATACTGATAGTAACATTGTCAGTGATTGTTCACTGCATCAGTGGGTGTTGGCTTGTTTCTTTATCAATAGACTGAACTTAATCATTAGAGTCTAATGATACTTTGAAGATAGATGAATATATTAAATGATCTCTGAGTATAATCTCAGGAAAATGATAATTATTGGCTTACTGGTTTATTCATGAAAGCTAAAATATTTGTTTGGCTTGGTGGTAGGATTTGTTCTTGTGACACCATCTTAGAATGGCACACAAGTTGATTCTACTTACTGGTTTTACTACGGACAGTACTTGAGATTGGATAGATGCCTAAAAATAAGTTGAAAGCTTCTATTGATATCTATGCCTATGATGTTGGTCTGAGGCTATAGGAACTAGATTCCTATCTTGTTGTCCCTTTCAAATATGCTAAAGAATCATAGTTTCTCACTGGATCTTGGATCCTAGTTGGTTAAGTTAATTGGTATGTTTGTAGCTTATGAAATCTGAGGTGCTACTCTTTCTTGGAGATGTGCCCAGATTTTATAAGAACAAATGATGAAATATATAAGTTGTTTTTGGTATCACCAGATCTATGATGATGGTCTGAGATTTTGGTGTGTTTAGTAGAGTTTTATTCTGGCCTTTATATTTCAAATCCTCTAGGATAGGTTCACCCCACTTGGGTGATCACTGAGAGGTTAATCCTAAAATAACACATGCTTTTCTGTTTGGATAAGATGAATAGAATCTGTGGATGTTTTATGATGCTCACCACACAGTTGATGATTTGTGATGGTTGTTGGTTGATATGTGGCTTGATCTTGCTGATTATGTTGCTGGCTTGATCTTGCCCTTCACATCCTGGTGCTGCTCTTGCTACTTCTGGTTCATGTGCTTGGCCTTGATCAGCCCTGCACCTCCTAGCTCCTGTGAGCTTGACCTTACTATCCACCTGATTCTCCCCCTCCTTATGTCACCATCTGGTGATGCTTGGATTGATCTGGTGTGAAGTTTTTGGCTGGTGGTTTGCTTAGATTTGGTAAGCTGAGTTTTCTTGGTGTGGTGTTGAAAATACAGAGATGTACTAGTGGCTGCCCACGGCTGTGCTTGGTCCTTTTACTTGGTGAGCTACTGTGGCTGTGTTGACAACACACCCCATGCAATTTGGTGATTGAGCCGCATGTGTGTCTGTTGCATGGTTGGGGATGAGATCAGTGAGGTGTTTTACCCTTTGATCTTTTTACTATTATCCTGCTTGGTGAAACTTGCCCCTTTTACTTGTTGTGATCATTTGACTTATGGCTTATTTATTATGAAAGATCAAATTCTTTCATATTGGTGAAACTTGCCCCTAAAATATTTACTCAATGATGTAAACTTGAGCAGTGCAACTCACCGCTCTCTACTGAGAGTAAAATTAATAATTTAACTTTCATTTTCCTTTTTGTTTGTTCTTTATTTTGCAGGTGCAAGATCTGAAGATTCAAGATTAGTATAGGTTTACTTTTAGACAAATAAATTCCTTTGTAGTTTTTATTTCATTTTTTTGTAAGAAATGTGTAATAGTTTATTAATATATATATATTTCTCTTTTTGTAATTTCCTTTCCGTAAAGATTCTTTATTGTCACAATGAGTTACTCTTTGTAACTTATTCATGGAATAAAGATAAGGAATAAAATATTCATTTCTTAATTGGATTTCTTATTTAGAGTTTCTATTACTATACATTATTTCTTGATTAAATAATATTACTAAATCATTTTAGAATTCATTTAAAATATCAATTCCTAACTTTAAAATATAAACTCAAATTTCAAATTTGAATTCAAATTCTTTTCCCCCAAAACACACTAATTCATAAAGATCATGTCAAAATTTATAACGATCACTCTCTAGAGCTATTCCTACACTTAGAGAGTGAAAGAAACTCTGATCACTTTAAGTTTTTATTTGGCGAAAAAAATTCCCACATTTTACAGATGAATGCATGCATATGCACAAATTTCTAAATCCACCCTTCGTTGGTTCCTAAATGCTGGAATGTTACAGGTTGCAAAGAAGCAGCAAGCCATCAGGGCTCGTGATGCCTGAAGGGTAATGGCGACGGCGGATGCAACTTTTTAGACAGGGAAGTTATCATTTTAGGAATATTTGTATGAAATGCCCCCTTTTGTAAATTTCTGGTTCGTCCACGGAGGGTGAGTCGGGGCCTAAGATTAGGCCGAAAGGCGTAGTCGATGGACAATAGGTCAATATTCATGTACTACCCCTTGTTGGCATGGAGGGACGGAGGAGAGAACCAGTAGCCACTTGTTGGCGATGCACAAAGGGCGATGGCGCACGTCTACCATGTTATTTGTCAGTTAATCTGTGTGTCTTTGGCCAGAGATGGAGCCATTTTTAACTGATTTGTATCCCTTGCCCAGCGATGGCGCCAACACCCGCATGCGCAGACAAATGGGTCGTGCCACTGGGCGCGGCTGGCCGGACAGGCCAGACCCCCTCCCCATATTTTTTTTGAGCGCAACTACGACAGGTTACACCAGCCTAAACGATTTCATAACATAACAGCTAAAACATTTGTTCAGTTACAATAGATGTTAGAAGACATAGAGAGAATAACGGAAAGGGTCGCGATGGATCAAAGTCGTTACACCAATTTATAAGAGAGGCCTTGGGGAGGTAAAGTTACATCCGTTGGCCCATAATCTAATGTCTTGTTCTTTTTTTTTTCAAAACAAGGCAAAAGACTTGTCATTTTTATTGATTAAGGAGAGGAGTTTTTAAAGAGTGCTTACAAACTATATCTTGGCAAAAGCCAAGACCAACAACAAAACAATTACTCGCAAAAGACTTGTTCTTGGGGTCAAATTGAAGACACTCCCCACTTGTTGGTGGGGAGGTTCAGGCATCAGCTCTCCTCTAGCATCGAACGGAGTTACATCTTCGGTGCAGGCATCAGCTCTCCTTCGATCGTTGGTGGGGAGGCGTCGTCGATGCAGCAGCCAGAAGAAGATCTTGCATTTCAGGAAACGACGCTACCCAAAAATTTTGGGCCCGATCCCCTTTTCCATATTGTCTACGATCTGATCTAAACGGACCGTTTAAAGTGATAGACAGGTGGAGATGTCCTAACCAGGTAAAAAAAACAAAGTCACCACGCTTTGAGTATCTGTGCGGAAATGATGTGGTGAATCTAGGATCTAGGAGTAGGGGAAAGCAGGGCTAGAGAGAGCAGACCAACCAAGTGGATCCGTTGCCCCGAGGAGGGACACGCGCTGCCCTGTGGACCGGGACCGGGACCGGGTGCCATTTGACCAGTGCCGCCTCATCACGCTCACTCCAGTCGACAGTGCCCCGCACACTCGTCGCGCAGCCACTGGCCACGGTCCACACTCCACAGAAGGGGCGAGGCGAGACCGAGCTGGCGAGCCAGCCCCACCTCCCTCCATCCCCCAGCTCGAGCTCACTCCTCCTCAGCAGCAGAGAGCAAACCACCTACTACTTATTCCCATCTCTGTCTCGGCCAAAAGAGGCAAAGAAGCGGCCGCCCCAAACGCACCCCCGCCCGCCCGCCCGGGACCGGGATACTCCCGCATACATACAGACACCCAGACCGCGCCAGCGGCCATGGCCATGGAGGCGGACGACGCCGACATGTGGGGCGCCGTCGCCACCAGCCCCAGCGCCTCGCCCCCGCCCGCCATCTCCACCGCGCTCAGCCTCGACATCCGCCTCCACCTCCTCGCGGCTTCTGGCGTCGGCGGCGTCGGGTCCCCGTTCCTCCCCGGGTCCCCTTTCCAGCCCGGCGGCGGCGGCTGCTACCGCAATGTGGCCGCGTCGCCCTTCTTCTCCGCCGCCGCCGCCGTGGCCTCCTCCTTCCCCCGCCACGCGCCGCCGCTCGACGCCGGCCCGGCCCGCCGCGCGCTGGAGCGCGAGATGCGCCTCGGCCCCTCGGCAAACGCGGCCGCGAGCTGGACCGTAGCCAACGCCGGCGGAGGAGGCCTCGTCGGCGCCGCCACGCCCGTGGAGCGGCGCAAGAAGCGGATGATCAAGAACCGGGAGTCGGCGTCCCGGTCACGCGCGCGCAAGCAGGCACACGTCACCCAGATCGAGACGGAGGTGGAGGAGCTAAGGGAGGCCAACGAGCAGCTACGCCTCAAGTACGACCAGGTACACGCAGACCGCCACAATCCATCCGTCCAAGATCCTCTTTTCTGTTTCCTGGTTCTTCAGAACCATTTCCTGAATTTACTAACTCTGTCTCGCCTCCGTCGGTCCGGGCGGCCGGCCGGCAGCTGAAGGCGACAGTGGAGGTATCCGTGCCGGTGAAGAAGACCCTCAAGAGGGTGCTCTCGGCGCCGTTCTGAAGATTCATCCTAGTCAAGACCCAAGAAGCAGCAGCTCCAACTATCACTACCGCTACTTACTCCAACTACTACCACCACTCACATAGCTAGCTAGCTAGCCAGTGTTGCAGTAGCACTTAATCAGCAGCAGCTACGCGCTAGCTCATCGCCATCCATGTAAATTCAACCGGGGATATCTTCGCATGTTTTCTTGCTTTTGCTTCGCTTTGCTTAGCTTAGGGCCTGTCCTTCTAGTAATATTTTGGTCATGGAGAAGAAGAGGTACGTACGGTGGGGATGAGATGAGATGAGATGAGAGGGCAGCTTAACCTGTATAGCCGCACGCAGCTGCTACTAGTATTACTACCACTAGCAGTATAATACTCCATTGATGGAGTATTATTATTATTATTGCCATCAGCCATTGATGTCCATGTCTCTAGCTTGCTGCTGTCGCGTGGGATTAGGCAGAAAGATGATCTCACCGTCCTGCCTGCACAAATCTGGCAACTACCTCCTCCGACGACCTCTCTGTTAGTGGGTGGATGGACCATCGACCACGTAGTACGCCGCGTGGTCCATGGATGATGGGGCAGCGTCATTTTTCTCCCTGGCTTCTTTTGGTAATACTGCTACTGGTAATCTTGGCATTTTCACTGTGCGTTTTGTGATGATCTAATCTGTCCGGCGAGCTGCGCTTTGTTCCGCCGTCGGCGTCGGAAAGGGACCCGGTCTTTCTATCCGAATAGTCGGGGCTGCGCGCAAGTCCGCCGTGCGATCGCTCTCCATCTCCCTTCCTTCTCAAAGCCATGCTCGATCGGAAACATGCCACGGTTTTCACATGCAAGTGCTCTAGCGGACCCCTAAAAACGGACGTTTAAAACACGTAATATAGTGCACCGAAAACATTTTTTTAAAGTCTAATTCTTCTTCAAGCAGAATAGAAACTGAACGCCAAATTGAATAGTTTTTAGTAGAAAACAAATTCCGTAGAAAAATTCAGTCCAAGAGCAGCAAGATCACAATCCATTCATCGGTCGAGTGCAGTGCAGTGCATCCATCGGTAAGATATCACATTCACACTCAACTACAAGATATCACATTTTTTAGAATTAACATATCACCAACAAACTTACATATTCATCAATAGTTATCCCATTTGGAGGCGAATTTCTCACATGCTCCAAGCAAGCACTCCAATGGATACAACATACCTTGATCACATAATAATGGCCTTGAAGTGGTAGAAATGTGCAGGTGGATGGGGTGGGAATGATCTTGTTGAACATCTTCTCAATCCTTCCCCAATACATCTTGCCAGTTTGATCATTGCCGGCCACGACATCGAGTGACACTTGCTCCCATGCTTTCACCGAACAATTGTCATCTATCTCCGTGTAATTGACACTTCTTATTGATTTTCCCTTAACCGATTGAGAAACACCAAAAACTTCATCCACAATCTCCTCCGCCTCATCATCACTCTCCCCATTCTTTTTACCACCCACCTCTCATCACCCTCCCCATTCTTGTTCTCCCCATACTCATAGCCGACATCAAAGTGATCAAGTGCAACCGTGCCAATATTGACCTCATTCGATGCCAACATATTCACATACCAGCACAGAACGGAGTGGAAGCTATATAATAAAAGAAATAAAAAGAACTAAGCAAAATGTCACCAATTGGACGGATTTTAGGAGGAAGGAGGAGGAATTTGTACCTTTCGGGAGTTTCCTTGACAAGGGAGGAGGCGGATGGTGAAGGAGGTGCATTTCGGGCTTGCCTGGAAGGCTTCTTGGTCTTCTTTGGAGCTGCTTGTGGCTGTGAATTTTTGTTGGTGTTGGCCACCAAGCACCCCAACACCAACGACGCTCGTATAAGGCTGAAATTGCCTACTTGCACGCTGTAGTTGCCTTGCCGCTTCCGTTTGGCCATAGTTGCGCCGACAACAAGCTCGTGAGCTCGAGGAGCACCGGGAAGGGTTTACACACGCTTGGGCTGCGTAGTGAGGTAAGATGGGAGGTGGAGAGAGAGATCGGCGGCGGTGGCTTGACGGCAAATGGCAAGCTGAAATGTCCGTAGCGTCAATTGACTACTCCCTCTGTACGGAATTATAAGACCGGAGACCAATTTCTATTTGTTAAACAATGTAAGTCCGGAGAGTTAATTAATTCAGCCCTTTCAATTCTCTCTCTCCCAGCTGGTTGGTCGCTGCTTCCTCTCGCATGCCGTGCCAAAAAAGAAGCCAATGCATACATATATTACGGGATAGTTATTGGCCACGGAAAGGAAAGAGAAAAAATAACCTAAGTGTAATTGATTACACACACCAATTCAGCACCAATGGAAATTCACCTTGGTCTTGCCAAAATGGCCCTCCGGTCCTATAAGACTAGTCACAATGGGGAGTATCGTATAGTAGTATCATGCATATGATACTATCTCCACAATGCATAGTATCATATAGTAGTATCATAGACTTGGTGTACTTATTGTTTTGTAGAATCTCAATGTAAAATTGTGGACAAGATTTGTTTGAGATTAATTTTTCTAGTTTTATGTGTTATGATACCGTATCTACCTATGATACCAACACAATCTCTTCCATCATTAAATGCTATAACATATAATCATTTTGCATGCATGTGGTGCATGATACCACCTATGATACCGTACAGAGTGAGTACTAGGTATCGAGGGACCGGGAAAATGAATAGTCCAACCCGACGATACGGAGGTCTTGGCGCAGAATTTCCTGCCTTCACAAAAATCGGCCGGCTCATCTTACAAGATCTATTCAAGAGGTTATTTTTCGTACGAACCCGAAAACTGAATCCGGACCGGCCATGTAGAATCCATCCTTCCACGTGTTTCGACTCGGGCCTATACAGCTAATCATGGCGGCACTGTGCGTAAAACTGTCCCCTACCGGACCGGAGCACTACGCTTTTGTGTGTCCTTTCCCGTTCTAGGCCATTCCAGGGAGATCTAGAGAACTGTTGGATTCGACCACACCACACCACACCATCTTGCAGGACGCGGACCAGCATGCCATGCCACGCCAGTGAGGACCCGACCACCGATCCACGTGGCCCCACGTGTCATGCATTACGCTACTACTATGCTGCTGCTATCCAAGGAGATTTCGATTTCGTTTTGTTTTTGCAGCCAAGATCTGGTCTAAGGAGATGGTTGACCTGCTCTATCAATTCAGTTTATTCCCTCTATCTGTACTGCCTGCTTGCCTGCCCTGTGCTAAAAATGGGAGTAAATACAAATTGTTACACCCCAGGCAGGCACCATAAGTTGTACGACGACGTGACTGGCGTAGGACCCACCCTCCCTCTGGCCGGCAGGCCCCACAGCCCATTACCTTCCCTGGTCTTCAAGGACAGATTCTTCATCAGAAACAAAAAAAAAATACTTCAAAAAAGGACAGATGCTTTATGCCTTGATAGAAAAAGGAAAAAAAAAGGACACATATTCTTTTATTGCGAGGGTGCACCTGGGTACCTCCATCGGTCAGGACTTGTTGTCACATCGCCCCTAGATCCTCAGCTCAGCTCAGCTGTGTGAGTGTGTGTCATCTCTTTTGCTCCGACACTCTCAAGCATCACACCACACAGAAATAGTAGTATAAGTACACTTAGCTTAGCTTAGCAGAGCATGGTACTCCACTGATGATGATGGCCACACGCTACTCAAACGGCCAGCTAACATAATGGTGGTGGTGGGGGATCAGGGTGCTAGGTATAGGTCGGAATCCGCGAATAGAAACACTTGACCAGTTAGGGTCCGGCCGTACAGGCAACTGTGTTGTCAAAGCCATAATTTTCTCCTGCTGCTTTGGCGCCCCAGAGGCCAGAGATAGATACTGTAGATAGATATTTGTCCTGGAACTACGTATACTGCAAGCTAGCTGGTGTACGGCGCTTGCATGGCATTGGCCAAGGCGGCATTGCATGCAGGACCCGTGGCGAGCCTCGCACCACACAAACCCTTGAGCCAATGACGAATCGTTTCTACTTCCAGCGAAAAAGAATCCGGGTTTGCTATTTCTCGGTCAACTCGGAATTTCTTAAGTCGAAGTCATGTACAGTAAAAAAAAGTGCAACCTTCTATCAGAAAAAATATAATTAACCAATTGCACCTTCCTGATAGAAAAATATAATTGCACTTTTCGTAACTAGCTAGAACGAGTTATACATTTCTTTTAACTACAGTTGTATTTTTTTAGATGATTAAGACTTAAAAAAATCCTAATCGACTGAGACATAGTTGCCTTCCCAGGTTCCCAGGAGATTGGTGAGGTGATGTCATGAAGCAGCAAGCTGTAAAGAGAACGTGATGCTTCATGTACCATACTAGTACGCATTTTAAAATATAAGTAATACAGTAATGATTAATAGTCCTTTTGTATGTAGCCATGGATCATGAGGTCACCCTCGAACGGCTTTAGGGTATGTTCGGTTCCGGAACGAGAGGAAATGGAATGTCATGGTTCCATTCCGAGGTCATGGAACGATTTCGACCCCGTGTTCGGTTTGGAAAAAAAGAAGGAACGAAATGGTTCTGTTTTTTGTTCGGTTTGAGGAATTGGAGAGCGGAATGGAAGGTGGTTGAACTTAATATTTTGCCTCAATATCGTAATTAACAGTGGTAAATGACCTTTTTAATCTTAAAAACATAATTAACAGCACCTAATGGCCTTTTTAATCTCGAAATCGTAATTAACCATTTTTTGTTAGGTTGAAAGAATTTGGAGAGCAGAACAGAATGTCTCAAAATCGTACTTAACATTGGCAAGTGGCTTTTTTAATCATAAAATTATAATTAACAATGTCTAATTATTTTCCAGATAAATTATTGGAGTGTTTCGTAATTAACAGCGGCTAATTAACAGCCGTTCCACCACAGTCCACCGATTCGGTGGAATGGGTGCATTTCGCATATGGAGGGAATATTCCCTTCCTAGGAACCACTCGGTTCCATTTCAGAACCGAACCGAACCGAACACAAGAACAGGTGCCAGGTATGGAACCGTTTCATTCCATTCCACCTAATTCCAGAACCGAACACACCATTAGGGTCTGTTCGGTTGATGTCACGAAGTGGAATGTAATGGAATGGTTCCACACTTAAGAGTCGTTCTAGTGTTCAGTTGAGAAATGGAATGGAACGAGGTGGTTCCTCAAAAGAGAATATTCTCTCTAGATCCAGAACACACCCATTCCTCCAAATCGGTGGAATCTCCCCGTTCCTCTATGCTAAAGCCACCCAACCCTTCTCACTCTCTCTGTTCTTTTGACATATTTTTTGCTAAATGTACCCAAACATAGAATGGAACCATTCCATTCCACTTTTTTTTTGGCTTAACCGAACAAAGGATGGAACCATTCCATTATACCTTTTTTGTTCTAACCAAACATAAGAACGGAACCAACCCATTCCAGTGGAATGGAACCATGACATTCCATTCCACTTTGTTCCCGAACTGAACACACCCTTACATAACACGAGCATATATGGACGGACGACTTAGCTAATGGCATCTCCAGCGGGCGACCCAACCGGTCCGCTGGCGTTCGAACGCGTCCGAGCGGACTGATGGTCCATCGGTGCAACCCATTCAGACCCATTTACGCTGACCGACCCATCTATTCACTAAACTTGGATCATTGTTGGGTCGGTCCGGACATCGCGCTTGGCCTTCCGCATCCTCCCGTAGTATGTCCGTGCCCTCTCGGTAGTGGCTAGCCAGCGCTGTCAAAAGAGTTGGATCGCTGTGTGTCGCTTGCCGGACCACAACCCAAAATAGACCGTGGCCCCAGCACACGGACATAAATGAACGTTTTAGGTCGTCTATTTGGATCGACCAGGTGAAGATGTCCTAGGCTCATAAATGTCATGCATCGTGATTAGTCAAGAACCGTACGTACGTAGGTACAGTATGTGTACTCGAGCAGACAACACACATGTATAGTTGAAGAACATTAAATAAAGTATAGTTGAAGCAATGTTGGAGTCTCCGGTGTACCCAGGCCAAGCAGGGACAATCTGGAGGATGTTCTGGACGCGGTCCGGAGATTAGACCGGAGATTAGTCCGGAGTCTCCGGTCTTACAAAAACTGGCAGAAGGACCAATACGAAAACATCCATAACTTTTGCATCCAGACTCCGATTTTGATGATCTTAGGTTCGTTTTAAAGAGGACAATAAGCTTTACAAGATCATACAGAAAAACATAATAGTACAGCAAGGGAGTATAGAACCAAATGACGAAAGGTTTAACCTCTCTCAAAAAGACAAACCAGTAAAACCTCCAACATCGAAAACATAGTAGAGAATGCATATGAAATCCGTTTTCGATGAACTAGAGCGTGTCATGGAGATTAAAACAAGCTCTAAATCCTCACATGAGTAAGAACCAAATAATGGAAGGTTTTACCTATCTCTAAAAGACAAACCGGTAAAACCTCCAAGATCAAAAACGCAATAAGATATAAAGGGGAGATCCGTTTTTGATGAACTAGGGCTTGTTATGAATATTACCACAAGCTCTAGAACCTCACATGGATAAGATCCAAATAACAACCAAGAAAGGGTGATGCTAAGTATGCAAAGGTTTGAGCTCTCTCTGAACGATATGATCGAGTTACTCACTTGGAAGGCCCTCTTGATAGTACGGTTGTCTATCCTATAAACCGGTATCCCCAACTAACACCACGAGACCGGTAAGAAAGAAACCCTATCAAGATCATACCTTTGCCTTGCACATATTTCACTTGATTATGATGTAGACGGTCTTGTCCTTCTCAAGATGGAACACCTTTCTTGATTGCTCTTGTACGCACTTTCTTGATGAAGACTTGCAAGTTACTCCCCCATACAACATGGGGAAACCTTTACTTTGACCTTGTCTTCATCGATCCATGATCACCGAGGATGGAAAGCTTCAACCATGAGATCTTCGAGATATTGCACATCTTTAGCTTGCACATCATTTCTTCTTTTCTTCATTATGTTGATGCCTTGAAGGTGCACCAGAGATATTAACCCATCTTATTCTTCAAGACATACTTGCCATAGGTTTAACTCTCACATGACCAATCTGTGGATCACTCTTTGAACACCTTGGTCACCACTTGATCCTCTTCACTTTTTTTCTTCTCCAAACCTTGAAGCCGACATATGGTTCAAGCATTGCCTATGGACAATTCCTACAAGTACAACTTGATACAAGCATTAGTCCATAGAGATTGTCATTAATTACCAAAACCACACATGGGGGCACACATGTTCTTTCAATCTCCCCCATTTTGGTAATTGATGACAATCCATTTGAGAGGGTTTATATAAGGAATTTAATAAATAAAATGGTAGCACCAATATCGAAATACTACAGAAGTATGTGATATTGGTACCATCACCATATATAGAGCAAACTCCCCCACAATCTATGCATGTGTGATGAATTTGAATTTCATTGAATATATTGCCAATCATTATCATTGGTGGAGTTTCCTCTATATATATACCACATGCTAAGCAACAACAAAGATGCAAGAGCATGAAAAGCAAATGCTTAGGAAACAAACTCAAAGCATAAACCATTTCCCTTAAACCCTCTAAAACATTTCCCCCATTGGCATCGATTGCCAAAATGGGTGACAAGTTCTAGAAGGCCAATATAGTGATAGATCCCCAAAGGTGTGCATTCGCACATATCCAATGATGAATACTTGGGAGGAAGTAGAACTATATCGAGGACCCAAAGATTGCCACAAGAAATAAAATAAAAGAAGCATCAACAAATGATGTAAGCAATCACAAGATCCAGCAAACCAATTGAAAACAACAAATGAGTCCAATTGGAAACAACAAGATATTATGATACGAGTAGATGAGTGTTTTAAATAACAAACAGAGAAGCTCCCCAAGATTTGTGCACAATTAAATAAATGCATTGGAATACATAATGCACAAATATGGAATCCTTGCTCCCCCATAGGCATTTAAAACACAACAAATAAAAGATCAAATAAATGCTTAAATAAAATAGAGAAGCTCCCCAAGATTTGTGCATACTTTAGAATCATTGTATTTCAATACACAAATGCACAAATATGGAATCCTCACTCCTCCATAAACATTTAAGGCACAATAAATGAGAAAGAAGACAAATGAGCATTATTAAATGAATTAGATGAGCTCCCCAAAGATAATGCACCAATTATGATAATTGTATTTGGGATCAAGGTGCATAATCATGGAATCCTCACTTAGCCAAATTCATTTAACAATACAAGGCCTGAGAGAACAAGTATGAGTGTCCTAAGATGCAGACAAGAGGAACAATCACTCATAGGCAAATAAATTTGGAAGCCACCGAAGAATCAAAAGGAATAAAAAGGTGGTATCCAAGGATTAAAGATCAACTAAAATTATCTTCTCATATGTGTATATGTCTCTAAGTGGAAAACATCGCAAAGACATATGCCAACAAAGGAAAATTCACACATAAAGAAGATATACAAGAAGCACATGGAAGAAAAAATGAAGTCATAACATATACCAATAAGATTTTTGCTTCAAAGCACGGCCAAAGGCTCAAATATATCTTATTGTAGATTAATGAGATTCAAACACCAACACACTACATATATTACAACTATCACCAAGGGAAAAAGGAGCAAGTTGGAATATATGGAGAAAGGCAACAAGTATCATAAGAGAAAATAGACTAGCAAAATCTCACTATTGCACATGAGAGAAGTTGAGGAAATGATAGGCAATAAAATTGCTAGATTGACATATTTGGGATTGGAGGATCATATGCATGATTTTGTATAGTCCCAATTATATGCACTCATCTCAACTTAAATGCATATACAATATAGAGTCCTCTCAAAACCATGGCTAGAACTACAGTAATTACAAATACATTAATTCATGCTAGAAGGCAACCGACAAATGGTTGGAATCAAGATATGTGAGCATGAGAAAGAGATACTTGTTATCGAGATATAATTGGTAGGATGTAGAGGATATGAATTCGTTGATCATCCTATAGCTTGCCTCAAATTTTCTTCTAAGCATCACTTCTTCAAAATTGAGAGACAAGCATCCAATCTCTCTCCAATGTACCTAAAACAAATTTAAGTACAAAATGGTCCCCAAACTTATTGGGTCCAATGTAGTTAGTGCAACTACAATACATAGGAGAGACTCCACATAAATATGTACATATTGATGTGAAATTGAATTTCATGCACAACTTAGCCGATGGGATTTGGTGGAGTATCTCCTATATATTGGATCAAAGAAAGCAAGCATGCCATTATATAAACATTTAGTAAATATGCATGCATAAATCTTTCAAGAACCAAAAAGAAGATACAATTTGAACAAAAACACCAAGTAAATCTAGAGTGCACACACAAGAGTGTGACACGACAAATGATGTCCAAATTATATCAAAGAACCAATTCAACACATGAAAGATCACAAATTCAACAAATGAACTAGGCTAACACCAAAAGAGCAAAAGGTAGATAGAAATAAGAATGCTCAAGGGTTTATCTCATTCTAAAATGGTCAAATCAATAAACAAGGAGTGAGACAAAACCAACTCCCAAAAAGAGCAAGGTTCCAACAAGAAACCAAACTCCCCAAACTTCTCATGATGGCACAAAATACCAAAACGAAAAGATTGAGGTTCCAAGCACATAAAACCCGATATGGATCAAACAAAGAAGCATAAATACGAGTGTTCTAAATAATATAGGAGAGCTCACCCATAAGTAGTACATTATATAGAATTTTGCTTTTGAATGCAAAATGCACACAAATGAGATCATCACTACTACCTACATTAAATAAAACACAAGAGGATACCAATAAAATAAGAAGATCCAAAAGTAGCAAGTAATACATGGGAGCACACAAAACAGTTACTTGGCCAAAGATAGGACAATATTAAGCAAGGCCGAAGTGAATATGATCAATAAATTCTACCATAAATATAGTACTCATTGTCCAAGGACAAGAAATATTGGGAATCATTTTCCCAAGGTAGCTTGCATAGATATCCAAGATCATAGTCACAACAAGAAGCATATAACAAATATAAGAATTAAGCATGATACTTCGAACAAGATTCTTGGTAGCTTCCAATTGTCACACAATCACTAGTGATTAGAGTAAATTGAAGCAAATGGTTTCCATGATGATATAGAGATCTAAATATGAGGAAACACATACCAAGAACCACTCTCATATACAAGATCCAAAATATGATCAATAAATGAATTCAAGCAAATTGGAACTTGTATGAGCAAATGTGTCACATAGGCGCTAGATAATTATCAATATCAATTCTAAGTGACACAACCTCGAATATTCACATTTTCTAGGATTGTAATTTTCACTAAGCATATGACTCCCCCATAATGTGATACTACCATAAAACGAACACGAGGCAAAAGGATACAAATAGAGATGATTAATGGACATTATAAAACTTAAATTTCTCATGAGAATTATACCACATAGAGACTAGACAATAATCCAATATAAATACTAGGTAGTATTCCTCATGTACACACAATTTTAGGATTGTGGAATGCCCAAGCATAACCCTCCCCCCAAATGGTATAATCCATTAATCTCTCACAAGAGCCAAATAAGATATCAAATATAATCAATTAAGGCTTCAATACAAGAAACACACATACATGGTGTGCCACCTAATCATATACAAATATACTTGATACCTTAAGATAATTAAGTGGAAAGCACAACATGTACAAAAGCATGGAAAATACAAAACCAACACATACACAAGGGGCGAGTAACTTTCAATGTAATGAGTTTAGCATATGTTACCGCAAGGAGGAACATTGGAAATATAATATAATCAAGATAATCCAAATGGCTTGGCTTGTCAATAATAATTGATGAAGATCCCTCAATTCTTCATAATGTAGCCAAGACTCCAATGCCCTCCAAAATACACCTATTGATCAAGTTTTGGCTTGTTGGTCCCCAACCAAGTTGGGTCCTAAGAGGTTAGTCACAATAGGTTTGGCAACCCAAATGGTTCTTTTCTTGACACCACATTGAGCACCAACAAATTTGGCAAACACATTGCCAACCTCATCCTTACAAAGAGAATAAACATCATCAATAATGATAGGGTTGGATGAGGAGATACCGATTATGCATGAGGAAGAAATATGCCCCTCTCACGGCATATGTAGCAAGTTCTACTCTTGCCATATTTCTTCTTAGGTGAAGCCACAACTCGAGGAAGAGCTCGAGTAGTCCTCTTAGGAAGAGGCCCGTCGATGACTAGAGGTGGAGCTTGAGGCCGCTTCCCTTGTTGCTTCACACTAAGAGACTTTTTCTTCTATGGGCAAGATCTAACATGATGCCCTTCTTCCTTGCACTTGAAGCAAACAATGTTGGCCGGATTCTTGACTTGATATTGGCCATTCTTCTTGTTGTCCTTGTGCTTCAATTTGATAGTGGACTTGTTCTTGACATTGGAGTTGAATCCAATCCCACTCTTATCATTGGGGAATTTTTGCACACTCAAGATTTTGTTGAGTGCGGCCTTCCCTTGATGACCCTTTTTCAAGTCATTCTTCAAAGAAGTGACTTGATCCTTGAGCTCTTTGATTTTATCTACATGGTTAGTTTCAACAAAAGTACTAGAGGAAGTAGATGCTACATTGTTAGAGCAACAAGGCATGGAATGTAATTCATCACGAGATATAGCATGGTTGTGAGAGGATGAATTACAAGGACTAGCACATGGCAATATAACATTTGGAGTAGATATAGTGCTAATGTCCACATGAGGCCTACTAGATGTTACCTTTGACATGATGGACTCATGAGCTAACTTTAGCCTACCATGGGAGACTAAAAGATCCTCATGCGAGCTCGAGAGCTTAACATGACTTTCTTCTAATTTCCCATAGTTGCTAGTTAGCAACGCAAGTTGAGCCTTTAGCTCATCATTCTCCTTCAAAATAGATGCTTCACAAGAAATAGAGTTAGTAGGACAAGCACCATTACTATTTGCAAGAGGTGAGGGCAACTTGGCAAGCTCTTTAGAATATGAAGCTTTAAGTTGCTCATGTGACTCGGTGAGTTTGATGAGCTCACCCGTGATGACCCTAGAGCCATTTTTGAGGTGCTCAAAATCCTCAAGGAGTTTAGCATAAGCACCTTCAAGTTCATCATTTTTAATCTTGAAGGAGTTTGCCACCACAAGTTCTCTATCATGGTATTCCTTTACTCTAGATAATTCTAGAGTAAAAGTCTCCTCAAGAGATTCTTTGGTGGTTTGTTCTTCTTCAAGGGAGTCCTTTATTTGTGAAACTTTATTAGCATACTCACGCTCAAGTGCAAACTTTTCATCAATTAAGTTTTCTTGCTCCTCAATAAGATTATTGCCTTCTATGGCACAATTCAAGATTTCAAGAAAGTTGGAGGAAGCAATTTTATTTTTGAAGAGAGTGCTATAGACAACCTCTATAATAGAGGTAATATCATACTTACCTCTATAATCATCATTATCATTCTTAACCTCATCATCATCATCATGAGATACAATGGGATTCAAAGAGGTTACCTTTGTTCCCTTAGCCATAAGGCACATGTGAGAACCGGAGGAAGGTGATGATGAGATTGCACTTGTAGCTCTCTTCAAGACCTTGTCTTGGCCCATAGAATCTTCATTTTCCTCTACATGGTTAGCAACACAAGCACTAGAGGAAATATAAGCATTTTTATCATGGCAACAAGACAACATGAGCATATCATCATGAGATTTATTCAAGTCATTTCTACATGATATGCAAGGACTATTAACACAAGCATGTGAGGAAATTTGAGTGCTAGAAGTGTTAAGGTCCAAAGATAGATCATTGCAACTAGATAGAGATGTAGGATTACAAATAGTAAGCACACTATCCAAATTGCAATTTCTATCACCACTCACCATATCATTACCTTGTGAGAAGTCACATGTTGGTGAAGTGGTAGAGGATGAGAACTCATCTCGACCGGAAGTGGAAGCAACACAATCATCCTCAAAAATGTTGGACTTGCTATATTTATCTTGAAGCTTGGTCCATATCTCACGAGCGCTTGAATAAGGCATGATAGAAGAAAGAACTACATTGCTCACAACATGCAAAATAATTTTAGTAGCTAGAGCATCTATATGAGAGTTCAACTTCTCCTCTAAAGATTCGTTTTGGGTATTCATAGGAGAAGAGAAACCCACATATAGATATCCCTCGATAATTGGGTGAATTTCCCGAAATAAATTAAGCATGCGAATTTTCCAAACATCATAATTTGTGCCATCGAATGTGAGCGTGTCCTTGTGCACTAATCCCCTAGCCGACATCTTTACTCTCAAGGCGGTGAAGCCTCAAATGAGATACCGGGCTCTGATACCAATTGAAAGGATACAGATGTCTCCTAGAGGGGGGGGGGGTGAATAGGTGATTAAAACTTTTCCTAGAGTGGCTCAACAAAGGCGGAATAAAACTAGTGTTTACTTTGTAAAGCATAACCTAGAACAACTAAGGTTCACCTATGTGGACCAACAACTTATGCTAAGCAATACAAGCAACAAAGTGATAGCAAGATATATTACTTCAAGCACGAAGGCTATCACAATGTAAAGTGCATAAGTAAAGAGCTCGGGTATAGAGATAACCGAGGCACGCGGGGACAACGATATTTTACCGAGTTCCTCCCAACATGGAGTACGTCTCATTTGGAGAGGGGGTGGTATCAAACCACCAATGCCACAAAAGGCCTCCCTTATTCTCCAGTGAATCTCACCCCAATGGGATCGATCCACACTTCCACTATCGGTGCACTTGTCGGTGGCAAACCGGAACCTCTCACAAGGTTGGGGCACTTCTCCACAACTTAATTGGAGGCTCCCAACAAACACCACCAAGGCCACAACCTGCAACACCAACAAACCGTCTAGGGTTCCAAGAACCCAAGAGTAAAAGCTTCTCAACTTTCACTCACCAAATCCTCCGGGGAGAACTCAAACCGATGAACCAAATGCTATGGCAAGAACACAAGTAGTGCTCAAATCCTTCTCTCCCAAATTCCACCAAAGCTACAAAAGCTTGTGGGGGAATAAGAGAGGAAGAACAAAGGAGGAAATCCACAAAAGACTCTAAGATCTAGATCCCAAGATGTTCCCCTCACTTAGAGGAGAGATGGATTGGTAGGATTGTAGATCTAGATCTCCTCTTTCAAATCCCTAAAGTATATGCAAGAATCAAGGGAGGGATTGAAGGGGGGTAGCAAGCTTCAAAAGGTCAACAATGGTGGGGGGAAACTTGCAAGAGAGCTAGGGAACCATTGGGGGAGAAGGGCCCCTTAAATAGTCCCTAGAAATCCAACCGTTAGGCCCAGGAATCGCCCGGTCAGGAGTCTCCGGACTGGGACCGGAGTCTCCGGTGTACCCAGGCCAAGCAGGGACAATCTGGAGGATGTTCTGGACGCGGTCCGGAGATTAGACCGGAGATTAGTCCGGAGTCTCCGGTCTTACAAAAACTGGCAGAAGGACCAATACGAAAACATCCATAACTTTTGCATCCAGACTCCGATTTTGATGATCTTAGGTTCGTTTTAAAGAGGACAATAAGCTTTACAAGATCATACAGAAAAACATAATAGTACAGCAAGGGAGTATAGAACCAAATGACGAAAGGTTTAACCTCTCTCAAAAAGACAAACCAGTAAAACCTCCAACATCGAAAACATAGTAGAGAATGCATATGAAATCCGTTTTCGATGAACTAGAGCGTGTCATGGAGATTAAAACAAGCTCTAAATCCTCACATGAGTAAGAACCAAATAATGGAAGGTTTTACCTATCTCTAAAAGACAAACCGATAAAACCTCCAAGATCAAAAATGCAATAAGATATAAAGGGGAAATCCGTTTTTGATGAACTAGGGCTTGTTATGAATATTACCACAAGCTCTAGAACCTCACATGGATAAGATCCAAATAACAACCAAGAAAGGATGATGCTAAGTATGCAAAGGTTTGAGCTCTCTCTGAACGATATGATCGAGTTACTCACTTGGAAGGCCCTCTTGATAGTACGGTTGTCTATCCTATAAACCGGTCTCCCCAACTAACACCACGAGACCGGTAAGAAAGAAACCCTATCAAGATCATACCTTTGCCTTGCACATATTCCACTTGATTATGATGTAGACGGTCTTGTCCTTCTCAAGATGGAACACCTTTCTTGATTGCTCTTGTACGCACTTTCTTGATGAAGACTTGCAAGTTACTCCCCCATACAACATGGGGAAACCTTTACTTTGACCTTGTCTTCATCGATCCATGATCACCGAGGATGGAAAGCTTCAACCATGAGATCTTCTAGATATTGCACATCTTTAGCTTGCACATCATTTCTTCTTTTCTTCATTATGTTGATGTCTTGAAGGTGCACCAGAGATATTAATCCATCTTATTCTTCAAGACATACTTGCCATAGGTTTAACTCTCACACGACCAATCTGTGGATCACTCTTTGAACACCTTGGTCGCCACTTGATCCTCTTCACTTTTTTTCTTCTCCAAACCTTGAAGCCAACATATGGTTCAAGCATTGCCTATGGACAATTCCTACAAGTACAACTTGATACAAGCATTAGTCCATAGAGATTATCATTAATTACCAAAACCACACATGGGGGCACACATGTTCTTTCAACCCTCCACCCCACCCCCTCCCCGAGTTTTGGTAGGCTCTGCCACTGTTGTGATGTTGCTTTAATTTTTCTCTATATATATATGTGAGCCGAATGTTAATTCTTTTGTACCAAGATTGTGGTGCAGATGTGCACCTTCCACCGTTGGCACCTTCTGTATTAGATTTTACAATATGTTGGAAAAAATTACCCTTCAACATAGCTATGAATTTTTACTGGATTTTTCAATCTGGTTGACAAAATCATGTGAACTTTGTATGTGTCATTTTGCTGTCATGAACTAAATTGCTTTTATTTGTGGCTGTTTTGCAGTTACGGTGTCAAAATACTACCGAAATGCAGCAGAAATATCTATTATGTTGTCATTTACTCATTAGCTGCTAAAATGCTCTTAACATTCCGTCATTTGTTGTTATGTTGTTTAAATGGCGAATAAACATGTCAAAATGCCGTGGAAATTTTGTGCAAAGATGACTTTTGCTGTCATTTTTTCCGCTGCTATATATTTCGAGCATTTTGGGAAAACCTAAGCAAACTTAACATTATGGATTCCCATTTTTTTTGTAGGGAAGATTACCTAATTGTTTTTGGTAGCAATTTTTCCATTCTACTCCCTTCGTTTTAAAATATAAGATGGTTTAGCTTTATGAAGCAAATGCGTCTAGATTTTTTTAAGTATACAGGTTCACTTAGGTTTGGAGTGAATCTACATTAAAAAAAAGTCTAGATATATTTGCTTCACAAAACTAAAATATTTTGAAACGGATAGGGAGTAGTTTTTGGGTGTCGATTATAGATACTTAAAAAATTGTTAACCGAATTACCCGACCCGAACCGTTAGGTAAAACTGGACGCCCGGCCTGACCAGGAAGGAGGCCGGAGGGAATTAACAATCCAAGATCTTTTGACGGTGCTAGCTACCGTATGAGATCCCGCTGGCCCCAGCAGCAAATCTTTAGACGGCCGATGGCGATGGCATGCATGCGCCGTGGCGCGGTTCCGTGGCAACTTGGCAGCGAAAGCGAGGGCGCAGGAATATTTCACGTGTCCAACTCCGGCGCCGCGACGTACGCTGTCTGCGCATATCGTCGCGACCGACGCGCGGCCGGACGGAAACGTACATACACGAGCGAGCGTGGCCCCTTTCGTGCGCCGCGGTTTGCTACTTGACTACACTTGTCCCTGCTTCACGGCGTACCACGTAGGCTACCGGGTAGGCGTGCATGTGCATGGAGACGGCTCGCCGGCCGCCGGCGCAGGACGGTTAGTTTGCAACATGCTTGCATGGCCTCATTGACAAGTTTGGAGTAAAGCATGGATGTAATTTTATTGCGGGGTAAAGAGTAGGTAGAAATATATTTAGATGCATGGTACTTCAATGTTTGGAGTAGCAAATGGTAAAAAAAAAGTTGCTATTTGACAAGTTTGGTTGAAAAGAGCATCTCCACTCGACTACCTAGGACGCCGATTCAGACGCCGAATTTAGGACCGGACGCCGAAAATCGGCCCAGTCGCGTACCCAGGAACCTGTTTTCGTCCGGTTTTGGACGAACTTTGGTCCGGACTACCCAGGCCGTACCCAGGATCCCGGGTACGCCCTGGGAATGCCGGACTCAGCGAAAACGGGCGTGGGCCAGCTCTATCAGCGAGAGAAGGCTGAACTCCCTCTACTTCGCCGAGCTCCCGGTGCCTTTCTTCCCTATTCCCCTCTCGCCACTCCGCCGAGAGCCCGCCCACCATGCCGCCCAAGAACTTCGTCCAACCTAGATCGATCCTCGGCGAGGATTCAGCGGAGAAGAAGGCGAGGAAGCCGAGAGCGCCATCGAAGAAGCCGAAGGGCATGTCCGACGCCGTGTGAGCTTCCAAGGAGCAGGCCGGGTAGATGGCGTCGGCGGACCGGAAGGGCAGAAAGGAGAGGGCGAAGCTCTGGCAAGACCAAGAGAAGGCGGCGGCGGAAGAGCAGGCGATCGTGAGGGCGAAAAAGGCGGCGGCGACGAGGTCAGCATTGATGGCGGCGCCGTACCCACCCAACTGGGGAAGCCAGGCAAGCGTCGGCTCGCCCGCCGGATTCTCGCCGATCTCTCCGGCCGGCTTCCAGGAGAGCCAGACGGCTGCCTAGCAAAGATACTCCTCGTCCCCCGAGTTCGACGGCGGGTTCAACCCCAATGTGGTCTTCCCCTGCCCAGCGCCACGCCCTACTTCGGCCTTCAACGTGGACATCAACCTCCCATACTCCACCTCTCCGGCTTACGCAGGTCCCACGCTGCCCGCGGACCACTGCTCTTCGGCGGAAGCTCGGCACAAGGAAGCTACGGCCAAGGCGAGGCCGACACGCGCAACATGTTCGACGAAATGCCGGTCGCCCTGCCGGCCGGCATGTCGGCCGAGACGTACATGGAGGACATGATTGCAACAGGCTCGGCCTTCTTCTTCACGGAAGAACAGACCCGGGCCGACGCCGAGCACGACATCGAGTCTCAGGACCTCGCCGACATCGACGCCGAGGAGACGCAGGCCGAGGCCACGCAGGAGGACGCCGAGGGTGAAGCCGTGCTGCTGGCGAAAGGCAAGAAGGGGAAGAAGAATCCAGGCACTCTGGCAGACGCTCGGATCAGGTGGACCGTGGCCGAGGACACCTGTCTCGCCGAAGCTTGGAAAACGGTGAGCATGGATCCGATCACCGGTGCCAACCAGAATTCAGTCAACCATCGGTGGCGCGTGAAGGTTGTGTTCGACGAGCGTAGCCTTTGCGACCCAAAGTATCGCAAAATTCAGATGGAGCGAGGAGAGAAGGCTATTACCAACCATTGGGCGATCATCCAGACTGCGTGCAGCAAGTGGCACAGCTGCGTGGAAGAGGTGGAACGCACACAAGCCAGCGGGGAAAACATGGATAACAAGGTACTCGCGAACACTAGCTTTGTCGTGCACTCGCTTCCATTTTGACACACTTGACACACTTCCATTTTGCAGCTTCGTCGTGCACTTGCTTTGTTTCGAGAGGACATGAAGATGGAGTTCAAGTTTCATCATGTCTTCGAGGAGATCGAGAACTGCGAAAAGTGGCGGGACACTCGACTGAGCCTCTCCAAGGCCAAGGACGGCGTCTACAACCCGGAGGCCCCTCTCGCTGCTGCCGGCGAAGGAAGACCAGAGGTCGGCCAGAAGAAGGCGAAGATGCTCAAAGCCGCTGGACCTCCCGCCGAGCGTCTCCAGGCTTCGATCGAGAAATTCATCACCGACACGAGGGCGCAGGCAGAGAAGAGGGCCGAGAAGACCGATGCGCGTTGGAAGCAGCTGATCGAGACCCAAGGGGAAAAGGTGGCCCTCATCAAGGCTAACCTCGCCGAGAAGAAGGCCAACTACGCCGCCAAGAAACGCAACACGGATCTCAAGTTCCTGATGGGCGGAGAGGACACGTCGAAGATGAGCTCGCCAGTCAAGGCCTGGTACATGGCGCAACGTCATTCCTCCAGGGCGAGATCACGCCTTTCCCTTCCTCTGCACCGAATGCCCCTGCGCCGAACACCCCCACGCCAAGCTCTGCTTCCACTTCCTCCAACCCGGCGGCGTCCGACAGCGAGACGGACAACCACGCCGTGTCGGCCACGCCGTGTCGGCCACGCCGCAGGAGCCCATCCCCATCGACGACTAAGCGATAGCCGAGTCTTTCTCCCTGTTCTGTAATAATTTGTCGCCGAACTTGTGGGCGTAAATGCTGTCGAACAGCTTGTGGTCGAGCACTCGCCGGCGGAAACGATAAAAAATCAAATATGTCACCGTTTTCTGTTCGCCCGAGTACTCGGCCTAGGTACGCGAGTGGGAAACTGGGCGTACCCATGCTGAAATCAAGTTTCGTCCGGCCAAAAAAATATCCGGATCTTGGCATGGAGGCAAAAAAAAAAGGAGTTGCCCAAAAAAGTTGCACACTAGGACAAAAAACAAAACTGAAACTAAATATAGGGCAAATAAGAATTGATTGGTACTTCCCACCAAGTGACGGCAACACAAACACAACATAAAAGTGGTCCAAACACGATCTTTGTATTTAGAATTTTTTTTCAGTTTTTTTAATAAAAAGTGACGGTCTTGTACGAAAACGAGCCAAAAAAGGCAACAAAGGTTACATTGAAATCAACTGAAAGTTGTCGTTTCAGCCTATGGCCTTTTTATACTAGTCGTTCTCTTCCATACATCGATTTCCTGGCAAAGAACAAGTAACGGCAAATATTTTGAGGAGCCTCCACGGTAGTAGTTGGGAACCTGGATGGGGAATCGTTGTCAAACCATTGCTTCATCAGGACAAAGTCCACAGCACTAGCTAAATAAGAATCCCAATATAAGAGAGGTATGAAACTCGAGAAGTAGACACCGAAACGAACTCGTGGAAAATGGAAAAGGACACCCCCAAGGCACCGAAATTCAAACCATTGAATCAACAACTTTCGGCTCCATGGGGGCACAAACACCATGAGTTCCTTGGCACCAAGCATGCCACGATATTTGTTGGTATCAGATCTACGTACCCTTTCGCCTCCAAGGAGCTTGAGAAGGTGATTAGGGTTTTCATGCTCCCGTCGGCGCCGTCGGCGATCTGTGCCGTTTCTGTGGCCTTCGGGCCATGGAGGCAGGGTGGATCTTGGCCTTCGTCGGTGGGAGGGTTTTGTTTTTCTGTTTCTAGGATAAAGGTTTGGTGGGGCGACGCTCGGATGGTGGCGGCGACGCCTTCTCCAATAAAGTCTTCTCGGCTTCAGCCCCATCTCGACGGCAACGCCGAGAAGCTTTTGGGAGTGGTGTGGTCTCCAAGGACTTCTTCTGGCTGTGGGGATCTTCCGTCAAGGAGCTTTATCGGCGGTTCATCCTTCTTCTTCGTCTTCGGGAGGGTTGTGGTCTTCGAGGCCCGTTCGGCGACTTACCTTCTGCAACCAACAACGTTAGACCGACTCTAGGAGTGTTAGTATCTATATGTTATCGATGTAACCTAGTAGGACACGATTGGGAGTCCGTATTGTATACGCTAAGGTGCCACATAACACCAGCCCTTCCACCTATAAATAAACGATCGATGAGGCTCGGTGATTATCTGAGTAGACAAAAATATTCTACTTGATCTTACGTTTTACATGGTATCAGGCCGGCTCTTCCGTCGAAATATCTAGATCGCAAACTCCAAAATCGTCGCCGCATGTTCTGCTGTCTCCGCCCCGATGGGATCTTTCTCGACCTCGCAGTCGATCAATCTCGAGGCTCCTACGACGGACAAGCTTACGAGACAAAACTACCCGGGATGGCGCGCCTAGATCCTGCCTCCGATCCGCGGAGCCCGTCTCTTCGGCCTTCTTGATGGTTCGGATGCCGCGCCGACGGAGACGCTGGTTGTGGAGCCAGCAGATAAAGCCACATATCACATTGCCAAGACAACATCCAATCCAGAATATGAAAACTGGATCTCCGAGATCAAATTGTTCTTGGGTATCTTATACAATCTCTGTCACCAGAGGTTCTCCCTCATGTCCATCGGCTTGTCCATGACGCTGAAGTCTGGAACGCGATCGAGGAGATGTTCTCCTCCCAAAGTGAAGCCAAAATCACCAATCTGCGCATTGCCCTCGCAAATACGAAGAAGAGAAATATCTCCACCGACGCCTTCCTCACCACGATGTACAAATTGTTGATGAGCTTGATGCTGCTGGGTGTCCGGTCTCGACCAAGGCACACGTTTCCTTCATCCTTGATGGACTGGGCGCTGGCTACGATGCCGTTGTTGTTGCCCTGGGCGTAGCAACCATTCCCATCTCCTTAAGCTCCCTCTACGCGCAACTTCATGCGTATGACCAGCACCAGGAGATGATTCATGGGACGTCTGACCCCCCCTTTTGAGTCTTTGGCCAACGCTGCTTCACGCCAAAACCGAGGACGCCCTAACTACAACACCCGCCCTCTCGGTGACCGTGGTGATCGTTATGACGAGCGGCGAGATGACCGCACCTATGATCGCCGGGACAACCGCAACTATGATCGTCGTGATGATCGCTGCCAAGATCGACGTGATGATCGTCGAGACAGCTACACCAGCTATAATCGCGGCGGTGGACATGCGCCTATAGGAGGGGGCGGCCGTGGACGTGGAAGGCGTCGCACTTCCCCCTGGGTTGATGCTACCTACCAAATATGTGACAAAGAAGTTGATCTTGCTAAAGATTGTTGGTCACGATTTGATGATCATGATTCCTATGGCGAGAAGGAAGTCCATGCTGCCTATGGAGTCGACACAAATTGGTACCCGGATACTGTTGCCACTCATCACATCACAGGGGAGCTCAATAATCTGACGGTCCGTGACACCTACAGGGGAAATGATTGAGTGAATATGGCCAATGGACAAGGTATGATTATTTCACATGTTGGTAAATCAATTATTCATACTCCTTCTCAAAGTTTTCAACTTCGCAATATTCTGCATGTTCCCACTGCATCCAAAAATCTGCTCTCTGTCCACCGTTTCACTTATGATAATAATGTGTTTTCGAGTTTCATCCGTTCTCTTTTTTGATCAAGGATCAAGTCACACGGAAAATAATTCATAGACGACGATGCGTTGGTGGCCTCTATCCCTTGATTTCATCCTTGGAGTCTCCTTAGTCCCAAAAACATGTCTTTGCTGCAGCCAAGCTCTCTCAGTCCAAGTGGCATAGTCGTCTTGGTCATCCTTCCTTTGATATTGTTAGGAAAATCATTAGCAAAAATAGTTTACCTTGTGTTAGAGATTCTAGTTCCTTGTCCGTGTGTGATCCTTATAAACAAGCTAAAAGTCACCGGTTACCTTATCCTATCTCCACCAGTGTGTCTACGGTTCCTTTACAATTAGTCTTTTCTGATGCATGGGGTCCTGTATCTACTTCTATTGGTCGCTTTGACTATTATGTAAGTTTATTGATGACTATAGTAATTTTACTTGGATCTACTTACTCAAAAAAAAATCTGATGCCCTAGCTGCGTTTATCAATTTTCAAACACTTGTTGAACGCCACAAGAAGATCCTTACTATCCAATCCTATTGGGGAGGAGAATATGTTAAACTTAACTCCCACTTCCAAACACAAGGTATATCACATCATGTTCCTTGCCCTCATGCCCATCAACAAAATGAGTGCTGAGCGAAAGCATCGTCACATAGTTGAGGTTGGCCTTGCACTTCTTTCTAATGCTGGTATGGCCCTTAAATTTTGGGATGAAGCGTTCCTTACTGCCACATACCTCATAAATATGCTTCCTACTAAAGTTATCAACAATGACACTCCTATACATCGCCTTCTTGGTAATAATCCCAACTATTCCTATCTCCATGTCTTTGGTTGTGTGTGTTGGCCAAATCTCCGTCCTTATAACAAGCACAAACTAGCTTTTCATTCCAAACAATGTGTTTTTATAGTCTATAGTCCTCGTCACAAAGTAGTCAAGTGTCTCGAAGTTTCTACAGGTAGGTTCTATATATCTCATGACGGAGTTTTTGATGAAGGTGTTTTCCCTTAAAAAATTACATCCTAATGCTGGAGCCCTTCCCAAACAGCAAATTCTCTTGTTAGACCCTTCTCTTCGAAATTTTGAGCAAGGAGATGATATTGTTGATGATACTAACATGCAAAATATTCATATTCTTAATCCATTGCCAAGTTCTATTTGTCTTCCTCCATAGGGTACAAATCGAAATAGAGCACCCAGCGAAAATTCTGAGCAAAACAGTGCTTCAAGCTTCTCCAATGCCAACTCAGGAGAAAACCACAGCAGCTCGCGATGTTGGAGATATGCCCAAGAGGCAATAATAAAGTGGTTATTATCATATCTTCATGCTTATGATAAATGTTTACATACCATGCTATAATAGTATTAACCGGAAACATTAATACTTGTGTGATTTGTAAACATAAAAGGGTCCCTAGTAAAGCCTCTTGTTAAACTAGCTTGTTGGTTAATATATGATCATGGTTTCCTGATCATGAACATAGAGATGTTATTAACAACAAGGTCATATCATTAGGATAATGATGTGATGGACATACTCCTATAGTTAAGCGTAGCATAAAGATCAAGTCATTTAAAATAGTTCACTTGCTATAAGCTTTCTGATACATAGTGACCTAATTCCTTCGACCATGAGATCATGCTAATCACCATCACCGGAAGGATGCTTTGATGACATCAAACACCACACAGTAAATGGGTGGCTATAAAGGTGGCATTGAGTGTTCGGAAAGTATGTGTTGAGGCACATGGATCAAGATTGGCATTTGTCCATCCATATGACAGATAGATATACTCTGGGCCATCTCGGTGGAATGTCATCCAATTAGCTTGCAAGCATGTGACTGGCTCACAAGGGATCACATATCACGGGAACGATAAAAGAGTACTTATTAGTAACGAGGTTGAACTAGGTATGCAGAGATACCGACGATCAAACCTCGGATAAGTAAAGTATTGTGAGACAAAGGGAAATTGGTATCGTATGTAAATGGTTCACTCGATCACGAAGTAATCGTAGAAATATGTGGGAGCCATATGAATTTCCAGATTCCTCTATTGGTTATTGATCGGAGAAGAGTCTCGATCATGTCTGCATAATGGTTGCATCATGTCCTAGGTCACTTGGCTGGACACTTGGAAGAGAGAAATCAAACTCTAATTTGAAAGTCAAAAAGGCAGTTTGAAAAAGTCAAATCCCAACATGGTTTCCGAGTTAGGGAGGGTTTCCACCTGGGTTGGGAACACCCTTGGACGCCCCCCACCTATATAAGGAGGGGTAGGGGCGCACCCCAAGGTATCCCCCTTGCCCTAGGCGCCCAAGAAACCCTAGGTTGGCCGCCACCCCCTCTCTAGTTGCGACTAATCTAGATCTCCTCTAAACCGCTACCGACTAGCTAAACTCTAGTTGCTAGCTACCTCTAAACCTCGGCCTAAACCCTAGATCGCCGGGGCTCCCTCTACTCCACCATACTCGCTCCTACTTAGGCGAAGCCCTGCGGGATCTCCCCTCTACTTCAGACACCACGCCCTCATGCTGCCGGAATCGTTTGGAGAGAGCTACAACCTCCGTTGCCTGCTGGAACAAGGGAGAGGAAGGTCTTCATCGAGTATCGTATGCGTGAACGACTGTGGGAGCGCTGCCGGAACGCGGCGCCGGAAGGATCGTCTACGCGATCTTGAGATCGGCAAGTGAACGACTACATCACCCACGAGAATCTGCTCTCGTTAACCGCTTTGGATCTTCGAGGGTTAGTACTCTCAACTTGTTGCACCGATCTAGTAGATAGATCTTGGCTTGATCATATATTAGATCTTGATTGTGTGTTCATGCGGTAGAATTTTTTTTTCCATGCTAGAAAACCCAACAGTGGTATCAGATCCATGTCTATATGTAGATCTGTTGCACGAGTAGAACACAATTGTCATTATGGGCGGTGGTGTTTTTATTATCAATTGCTTCTTGTGTACTTTGCATCTTGCGGTATGGTGGGATGAAGCGGCCCGGGCTAACCTTACATGACATCGTTCATGAGACTTGCTCCATGCTCGACATTCAATTTACAATGGGCACCTGATAGTTCAAGCATCAACGTTGTGGTTCTTGTTCGTAAGTTAGAACGACACTTATTGAAAGCCCCAAACCACGTAAAACATGCAAAGAAAATTAGAGGTGCTTAACTTTGTTTTGCAGCGGTGTGCTGTGATGTGATATGGCCATGATTGTGATTATATATGATATATGCAATGTTCCTTATTGTAAGTCGGCAACCAGCAGGAGCCATATGGTTATCTTTTAATTCCGTCTAGACCTGCGTGTCTATTATTCAAAGTAGTTGTAATAGTTGATGCTGGTGGACGACAACCATGGAGCAGCGCCATTGACCTTGACGCCACGCCGGTGATGATGAAGATCATGTTCGTGCTTGAAGATGGAGATCGAAAGCACAAGAAGAAAGGCCATATCATATCACATATTTTGAATTGCATGTGATGTTAATCCTTTTATGCATCTTGTATTGCTTAGTTCGCGACGGTAGCATTATAAGATGATCCCTCTCAAAAAAATATCAAGTTATAGAGTGTTCGTCCTTAGTAGGCACCATTGCCAAAGCTCGTTGTTTCGAAGCACCACGTGATGATCGGGTGTGTTAGATTCTGCGAGTGTATACAATGGGAGCAAGCCAAATTTGCTCATGCGGAAGCTAAGGTTTGATCTTGACGATCCTAGCATGTACAAACATGGTATCGGAGCACGGAATACCGAAAGATAAAGCATGAGTCATATAGATGATATGATGAACATGATGATTGTTCGCCTTTGAAACTATATCATGTCACGTGATGATCGGACTTGGTGTAGTGAATTTGGTTTGTGTGATCACTAAAACAATGTGAGGGATATTGTTTTGAGTGGGAGTTCAATAGCAATATGATTAAAAGTTGAACACTATTTATCATAAATTAAATCAAAGTAAATTTGCATAGTTGTTGTAGTCATTGGAATCTGTTTACCACCTTGCGCTTAGTTATAATTGAGATAATAGAACTATAGAATTCTGGTTATTTATTTTACGAACTGGTATCGTATTGTTTTGAAGTGTTAATCTAAAGTTTAAAAGTCCTATTGCAAACTTTCAGTCAGTCCCGGTTACTCCGTGAAGTTTAATAATTGGTATTAAATCAAGAGTGACAATTCCAGTGTTAGTATATAAGTATCATGTTTGTCTCCATGATTCTTGATATTCAAAAGATTGTTTTAATATCAAGGTTATCTAGGATCTAAAATAGTTGTTTCAGAAACCATGATGTGTGGAAGATATTGCGATATCTAAAATGATGTTTTAGTTGCAACATGAGAGAGTATAATATGGCAAAGTTTGTGTTCTCATATTTGATGATAATTTGAAAAGGTTGGAGACGCTTGTCGTCCTAATCCTCCAAAAGGTTTTGGAGATTAACATTATACTCGCGATTCACCGTTATAAGCTAAAAGTAGCTTGATCATGAATAGTTCCATGATAAGGGTGAATATTTGATAAAATGTTTACTACACTAAAACATTACTAAAGAATGGAATTTGAAAGAACACCAAGTATTTGATGATGGTGATCTACTTCAAAGTGCAAGTCCAAAGACACTAGTATTTAACTATACATGCTTTGGACTATGTGTCATGTGTATGGCTCCACTATTGATGTTGATAGATTCTTTCGAACAGAAAAGGAAATACTGGAAGAGAATCTCAGAAATATATGGCAGAAAAGAAAAGACTAGAATTGTTCAGCTTAGGTATATAGAGGATATACATGTTATGGCTATATTCTTTGCTTATTAAATAATGTGGTTCTTAAGTATTGGATACTGAATTTGTTGGTGTGAATCGTCATACTAAACAACACAATTCATGAAATACAATGGCCTAAGTAACTAGCAAAAGAATATGTGATGATGTTCATCGAGAACAAATAAAGGGTTGTTGTGTTGCTCGTTAACATCAAAGCTTGCCTTCAAGATTTGTTTTATAAGATATTATGAGAACAAAAGGGTTGTTCAAATAATTTCCATAATCCATAAAAGATGGATGATTTACAAATCTCGTTGGATAAATCGCATCCATAAAAATATTGCTAAAAATGTCGAAAGACAATTGATAAGAAAGATCACTTAGGAAGTGACATCGCCGTTTAAATTATATTGGAAAGAAAACATGAAGAAACTCCATGTGGATGGAATTTTGGAGTCTTTTGATTTTTAATCAAATGACGCTTGTGAAATTTTCCTAGAGATAATTAAAACTCCGCTCATAGGCCAAAGGGAACGGATGACTAGCTTATTGGAACTTGTACATATTGTTGTATGAATTCCATTAAGGGTAGTCAAGAGCGATAGATTTCAACTTCATATGCTTTCTCCGAAAATTTGAATGAATATATGAATATTTACTTAATAAGGATGAAATGTGAAACATTTGAAAAGTTTAAAGACTTTCAAGATGAAGTGCAAAATCAATATAACAAGAAAATAAAGAATTCATGATATGATCATAAAGGAAGATATTTGAGTTATAAAGTTTAGCATAACACCTAAGATTTGAGGAATCGTTCCATGGATTTGTGTTTCCCGAAACACCATATGAGTATGGAATAATCGAGATATGAAATGAAACCTTGTTTGACATGGTAAGATCAAAGGTGTAATTGATAAAACTGCCATTATATTTTAAAGATTAAAGCTTTAGAGACTACCGTTTTTCCACTGAAAAGAGCTCCATCATAATCCGTTGAAATGACACCATATAAAGTTATGGTTTGGGATAAAACTCAAGTTGTCCTTTCTTAAACATTGGTATGCTATGCATAAGAAAGATGTTTGCAACCAAAATCGGATGAACATATCTTTGTATGTTATTTGAATAATCGTTGAGTATTCC
This sequence comes from Avena sativa, assembly GCA_916181665.1. NCBI lineage: Eukaryota > Viridiplantae > Streptophyta > Magnoliopsida > Poales > Poaceae > Avena > Avena sativa. The sequence continues at coordinate 415,832,898 of OV702297.1, forward strand.
TCCATAACACCAAAGACAAAAATGTTTGTCGCTTAGAGCGTCAAGTTTCTTTGAGAAAGGAATTTTTCATGAAAAGTTAAGTGGGAGGACAATAGAACTTTGATAAGGTTAAAAGAACCTTAACTATATGTGCAAAGTTGCGCAGCTCTGAAAAATATTCCGGAGGCAGCAACAATGCTCATGGCTCACGTGCCTCATATGTTGTGGTCACGGAGGTCTAAGTTCCTATTGAAACAAGTAGGTCGGGTAACCAATCAAATACCAAGATTTGAGAGTTAAATCATTATTTGACAATAATGATCCGATTACATGGAAAGAAGCGATGATGGGCCCTGACTCCGTCAAATGGTTTGAAGCCATAAAATCCGTGATAGTTCCATATACGAGAGATCAAGCTTTGAACCTGAAAGACCCTCTGAAAAAGGTGCAAGACCTTATAGTCGTATTTGGATCTATAAAGAAATAGACATGAATATTTCACATCTATGAAATTATCGACATGTCAGGAAAGAGTTCACGACAATGTTCAAAGAGTTGACTATGACAAGATCTGATCTTTCATTAAGCGATATTTAGTCTAGACGGATTAATGTAGCAACCACTACATATAATTTTGTTATGTGGTAGTTGAATAAACAAAACAAGTTCTTCTAATAGAATGGTTACCTAGGACATGTGCATGACACGATCCAAAGGGTTTTGTTAATTCAAACGATGCTAAAAGCATATGCAAACTTCAATTGTTGAAGTAAGCATCGCGGAGTTGGAATCTTCACTATGATGAAACTGTTAAAAGAGTTTAATTTCATCGGAGACGATGAAGATGCTTGCATTTGCAAAAAATTAAGTGGGAGCGCTAAGACATTTTTCTTATACATTATGTGGAAGACATATTGTTGATTGGAAATGATGTATCTTTTTATTGACACATGTTAAGAATTTCATCTCGATGAAAGGCTTAGGCAAAACCCGAATATTTGTCATCAATGTCTATATGGATAGATTGAGACGCTAATATGGTTGTGCCAGAAGTACATAGATAAGATATTGAATGAGTTCAAAAATAGAAACTACAAGAAAGGTTCTTGTAGCACAGGAAGGATTGAATAAAGATTCAAGTGTTTTTGATACTTGATATATAAAATCACAAAGAGTACTTTATCAATCATGCTGTGATGTGTACAAATCCAGATATATCATATGCTCTAAATGCTATGAGCGTATACCAGAATGATTCATAAGATGATTATTGGACGATGGTAAAGATATTCTTATGATCTTTTAGAAGAACTAAGAATATATTATTTTGTAGAAGTGACAAATAGATGGTTAGTTCATTGTAAAAGTATTACATTGATACTAGTTTTGTCACAAAGTACAAATTAAGTTTATCTCTATCTAAACTAAGGGTGGCACAATATGATGGAAAATAAGTTCCATAATGGATTTGGATGAGTTCCAAAGTTAAGACATTGTGACAGATACTACAACAAAAGGCTAAGTATATGACTGCTATAATAGCAGCAAAAGAGGGCATTTGTGTCAAGTAGTTTGTTATCAAACTAGGTGTGGTTCACAGCAGGATAGTACTATGAAGATATATTGTACGAAAATATTATCAACATGTTTTAACCCCAAGGAACTAAAGGTCTCACCAAAGGACCAAATTTATACAAAGCCATCTCATTAGAGAATGAGTGATGCGTAGAGATGCAAAGACATGCAATTACACACGGACCTAAAAGTGTCGGATCCGGAGATCAGTTGACCACTAGCAATCGTGTAAATACAACACCGGAAAGCCATAGGTGTTGAATGCACAAAGGTTTGAAACTAGATTATTGACTCTAGTGCAAGTGGGAGACTGTTGGACATATGCCCAAGAGGCAATAATAAAGTGGTTATTATCATATCTTCATGCTTATGATAAATGTTTACATACCATGCTATAATAGTATTAACCGGAAACATTAATACTTGTGTGATTTGTAAACATAAAAGAGTCCCTAGTAAAGCCTCTTGTTAAACTAGTTTGTTGGTTAATATATGATCATGGTTTCATGATCATGAACATAGAGATGTTATTAACAAGGGGTCATATCATTAGGAGAATGATGTTATGGACATACTCCTATAGTTAAGCGTAGCATAAAGATCAAGTCATTTAATATAGTTCACTTGCTATAAGCTTTCTGATACATAGTAACCTAATTCCTTTGACCATGAGATCATGATAATCACCATCACCGGAAGGATGCTTTGATGACATCAAACACCACACCGTAACTGGGTGGCTATAAAGGTGGCATTGAGTGTTCGGAAAGTATGTGTTGAGGCACATGGATCAAGATTGGGATTTGTCCATCCATATGACTGATAGATATACTCTGGGCCCTCTCGGTGGAATGTCATCCAATTAGCTTGCAAGCATGTGACTGGCTCACAAGGGATCACATATCACGGGAACGAGAAAAGAGTACTTATTAGTAACGAGGTTGAACTAGGTATGCAGAGATACCGACGATCAAACCTCGGATAAGTAAAGTATTGTGAGACAAAGGGAAATTGGTATCGTATGTAAATGGTTCGTTCGATCACGAAGTAATCATAGAAATATGTGGGAGCCATATGAATTTCCAGATTCCTCTATTGGTTATTGATCAGAGAAGAGTCTCGATCATGTCTGCATAATTCACGAACCGTAGGGAGACACACTTAAGGATTCAATGTTGTTTAGTAGATATGGAATGTGAGTAAAGAGACCGAATGTTGTTCGGAGTCTCGGATGGGATCCGGGATTTCACGAGGAGATCTGAATTGGTCCGGAGAATAAGATTCATATAAGGAAAGTCCAATTTCGGAGTTCGGAAATGATTCTGGTGTTTTCACCGGAATGTTCTAGAAGGGTCTAGAAGGTTCACCGATCCGGAAGGGGAAGGGTACATGGATGTGTCATGACAAAGTGTAATGGTTGCATCATGTCCTAGGTCACTTGGCTGGACACTTGGAAGAGATAAATCAAACTCTAATTTGAAAGTCAAAAAGGTAGTTTGAAAAAGTCAAATCCCAACATGGTTTCCGAGTTAGGGAGGGTTTCTGAGTTAGGGAGGGTTTCCACCTGGGTTGGGAACACCCTTGGACGCCCCACCTATATAAGGAGGGGTAGGGGCGCACCCCATGGTATACCCCTTGCCCTAGGCGCCCAAGAAACCCTAGGTTGGCCGCCGCCCCCCTCTCTAGTTGCGACCAATCTAGATCTCCTCTAAACCGCTACCGACTAGCTAAACTCTAGTTGCTAGCTACCTCTAAACCTCGGCCCTCTAAAACCTAGATCGCCAGGGCTCCCTCTACTCCACCATACTCGCTCCGGCTTAGGCGAAGCCCTGCGGGATCTCCCCTCTACTTCCGACACCACGTCGTCGTGCTGCTGGAATCGCGAGGAGAGAGCTACAACCTCCGCTGCCTGCTGGAACAAGGGAGAGGAAGGTCTTCATCGAGTATCGTACGTGTGACCGACTGCGGGAGCGCTGCTGGAACACAGCGCCGGAAGGATCGTCTACGCGATCTTGAGATCGGCAAGTGAACAACTACATCACCCACGAGAATCTGCTCTCGTTAACCGCTTTGGATCTTCGAGGGTTAGTACTCTATCAACTTGTTGCACCGATCTAGTAGATAGATCTTGGCTTGATCATAGATTAGATCTTGATTGTGTGTTCATGCGGTAGAATTTTTTTTGTTTTTCATGCTACGAAACCCTACACGCGATCCCATGTCAATTCTCTGAGCGAATCCACCTCGGGATCGACGCAGTCAGCATCCAATCATGGAGGGGCCCCTCCTGACGCGCGCATGGATTCCAGCGCCACTTCTCCCGCCCGCACAAAATCCAACAAAGATTCTCCCGCCCGATCCCCCCATGGGCCCTCTTCCCCGGGATCCTCTACACCCAGGTCTCGGAATTCCACCGCATCACAGCCCACAGGATCAAGTACGCCGCGGGCCTCACGTGATGTGGCCGATTCGTCTGTGTCTAGCAGATCTTCTGTGCCTGCTCCGCCTGCCTCCGAGATTGTATCACCTCCAGGACGACCTGTCACGCGTGCTTCTCGAGGCGTTGTTCAACCTAAGAAGTACAGTGATGGCACGGTTCGTAGGTGCATGTCTGCTCAAACTGGAGAACCAGCAAATTTATAATCTGCCTTAGCTGATTCAAATTGGCGTGGAGAAATGTATGAGGAGTTTGATGCTCTTTTGAAAAACAAAACTTGGAGGTTAGTTCCACCTCGTGCAGACAAGAACATTATTGATTGTAGATGGATTTATAAAATCAAGCGCAAGAAAATGGATCTATTGACAGATACAAGTCTAGGCTGGTAGCCAAAGGTTTTAAACAACGATATGGTATTGACTATGAGGATCCTTTCAGCCCAGTGGTAAAAATTGCAACTGTATGTCTTGTCTTGGCAATTGTTGTTTCTCAAGGATGGAGTTTGCGACATCTAGATGTCAAGAATGAGTTTCTTCATGACGTTCTGGAAGAGGAGGTCTATATGAGGCAACTCCGAGGGTATGAAAATAGGAACACCCCAAATTATGTTTGCAAACTTCACAAGGCAATTTATGGGCTGAAACAGACTTCTCGAGCATGGTATTTGATGGTGTTGGTTAGCACTTCGTTGGGAACCCCAAGAGGAAGGTGTGAAGCAGCATAGTAGCAGTTTTTCCTCAGTAAGAAACCAAGGTTATCGAACCAGTAGGAGGAAGGAAACGTCACATAGGTGTTGCAAGCAACGCGGAGACCTGCACAACACAAACCCAAGACTTTGTCCCAACGAATCAGTGAGGTTGTCAAGCTCACTGGTTTGCTGTAACAAAGGATTAAACGTATGATATAGAAGGTAATGGTTTGCAGCAAGTAAACAAGTAACAGTGGAAGATGTATCAATGGTAAAGATTGGACCGGGGTCCATAGTTCACTAGAGGTGCTCTCCTTAGATAAACAACATGGCATGAATGGTAAACAAATTATAGCAGGGCAATTGGCAGGAACTGAGGAAGGCATAACAATGCAATACTAGTTAGAAAGTTCCTATGAGATTCAATTGGGAAATACAACAATATACATAGACCATCATCCAACTGCATCTATGACTAGAAGCCCACCTTCAGGTTATCATCCAAACCCCCTCCAATATTAAGCTACAAGCAACAGACAACTGCTTTAAGCAAAGTGTGTAAGGTAAACAGTCCACATGTTCCATGAACAAGAGACCGTTGTTTTCTCCCTAGTGGCAACAACACATCTACAACCGAAGATATTTCTGTCTTTCCCTTAGAAACTAGAGGCATGAACCCACTATCGAGCATAAATACCCCCTCTTGGAGTCACTAGCAACTACTTGGCCAAGATAGCTACTAACAACGAAGAGCATGCAAGATCACAAACAACACAGACATGATAGAATCATAAAGACAAAACATTAATCAAACCAACATAATAATCTCAATATCCATTGGATCCCCGCAAACACAACATGTATGATTACAAATAGATTAGATCTTGATCATGAACAGAGCTCACAAGATCTATACATGAAAGCACAAGGAGGAGATACAACCATCTAGCTACTACATGGACCCATAGTCCAAGGTGGAACTACTCACGCATCATACCGGAGACAAGACCTCCGGGATGATTTCCCCTCCGGCAGGGTGCCAGGAAGAACTTCAGATCCCTCCCGATCTAGGGACGACGGTGGCGGCGGCTATAATAGGTTTCATGGAATATTGATCGGGTACTTAGGGTTTCTGCATCAGGGGCTTCTTATAGGCGAAGGGGGAGGCCGAGGAGGCAACCAAGGGGCCCACACCCTACCTAGGCGTGGGCCCACCCCTGGCCGCACCTAGGGGGGTGGCTGCCCTGGCCCGCTTCTCCGTCTCCCCTTTGGACTTCTTGTTCCCCATGGAAAGTTATTGACTTTGGCTTTTGTCCCATCCAAATCCGAGAATATTGATTTTCTGCCTTTCTGGAACCAAAAACAGAAGTAAACAGGTAACTGTCACTGTGGCAACTTGTTAATAGGTTAGTTCTAGAAAAGATATAAAAACACCTCAAAGAAAGACAAAGCAAAGCAAAGTAGATACTAAACAAGCATGGAACATCAAAAATTATAGATACCTTTTCGACGTATCAAGCATCCCCAAGCTTAACTCCTGCTCGTCCCCGAGTAGGTAAGTGATAAAAAGAATATTTTTTGAGGTGACATGCACCATCAAAACCAAGATCAAACCATTTGCAAGTATTGAAAGCTAGGATCAAAGAACTCTAAACATGTGCATGAAAGATGGACTTCTAACAATAGGACATAGTAACTATGCATGCAACATGTCAAGGTACAAACAAAGATCATGAATAACATGCATTGAAAAAACTTTGTTTGTTTCACATACAGAAAACATAGCATAGTGGCAATCAGCTTGTCCCTTATAGAGTAGCAAACAGATGCATAAGACACCTTCAAAGTTCACAAGGGTGACTAGAAACAAATAGCACAAGAACAAGTAATATCACAATATGCATCAATCAATAAGCTTTGGGACACTACAGACAGAATGACAACTATGCTCTCTTAATGGTGCCTAAAGATAGAAGGTGGAGACTCAATATAATAGTGGAAGAAAGTCCTTTTATAAAGGAAAGCAGGGATTGCAAGTTTCAAAAAGAGCTTCCAAAAATTATGGTACTTGTTAGCTTTCAGCCCTCATTGCCCTTATCATAAGCATCTTGAAGTGATTAAGGTTAAAGTGAACAAAGATGAAGTATATGTTTGACGAAGTATAAGTTGGCAATCTCAAGTCTCTTGAATACGAGGGCCACACCTCATGCTACTCAACTTCAGTCACCTGTAAGTTCTTGTCATTGTAAGTATTTGCATATCATTGAGAACGGCCAACGGGGTACCCCTTGCACATGGTACCTGAGCTATCCCATAACCAAAATGACAAGGCAAGCAGACAATGAGCATCTCAGCGATCTTTTTATTTACTATATGTATAGCTTTTTATTAAGGATGCTTCATAGATAGCTCACTATGGTGATGCTGCAAGTTTCCACCATGATTAGGCATGGCTTAGGCTAGCGGCCCAGGTGTTTCTCTAACACAGAATACAAACTCCATGGACTTACAAATTCCCTCTTTATTTCACACCGGTGACATCCATATACAAAAGAGCATGATATCAACTGAGTACAAAGTACAAGTGCAATGTTGAAAACGTTCCCCGTGACAACATGGTTCTGCTAATTCCAACGTATAAGTGCAATCATATACAACATAGATGACACAATGGTTCAGGTTTATTAGGGGCAAAGAATATAAAGTGTGCCATCAAGTTTGTGAGGGCTTTAATCACTAAGTTTTCACATAACAAAATAGTTTTTAATTAGAAGATAGCTGGAAACAAGAATATACTTGGAATGGTGTAACACACCATGCATAGGAATTTATAGTGGACACTTTGGAATAACTTGGTTTCTTTGGAGCTGGAAGCATGAGAAGATCTTAGTAATACAAGTGGAGGCTAGCAAAAGACTGGGAGCAACCAACTAAGAGAGCATAATGGCCATAATCATGCAGAGCAACAAAGCATTACTAATCAAAGCATAGAGTGGTACTACAACTCATGGAATAAATGATCATAGAGGCTATGGTGACTTATCATAGTCATAACATGGTGTGAGCATGTGCCAAGTCAACCCAAACAAAGCATCAAAGGAGAAAACCACAATACTATGCTTTTGCATGCTAAAACAACGCATAATTTTTTCAAGGCACACTAAGCAATCCCAATTTTTTGGAACAAGACATGCTATAGCAATAATCACTAAGCATAAGGTCAAAACAACACCTAGCATGTCATGCTAAAGTCTAAGTCACAGTCAATTTAAGCTGCTCTTGCACTTCCAAGCAAGAACTTACTACTCCTTTCCAACACCAAGCAACTTATTTGCAAAACAACACATCGAGAACGAGGGTTCAAACTACTTTATTCAATCAAACTAAACAACCTAAGCAAAGCAAACGAAAACTAAGATGCTCCAAGAACAACACAACTATGCATGAAGCAATAAAAACGAAGTGTCTAAACATACCTGAGCTTTTTATTGATGAAGAAGGGGATGCCTTGGGCATCCCCAAGCTTTAACGCTTGTATCTCTTGGATATTTCTTGGGGTGACACTGGGGTGGCATACCCAAGCTTGATATTTTGTCCATTCTTCATGTCATTGCATCATTATCTTTCTACACCTGAAAATTTTCCTTCATACAAAACTTCACACAATCTTCATTAGCAACATTAGTTTATTCAAAAGATATTAGAACTCTGGAAAAGCTTTGGAACAGCAAGGCTTTTTACTAAAAACACAAGCTATTGTATTAACTCCTTCAAAAAGCTCAATTCCCCAAAAGAGAACTAAAAAAGGAATCAATAAGAAGCAAATGCAAATAATGGCAGAAATCTGTCAAAACAGACCAGCAGATAGAAACCGATTTTTTCGAACATCTTCTGTTGCTCAAATCAAAAAGTGTTTAACTAACGTAAGTTAGCTAACATATTGGGGGGTTTATTCGTAAATTTTCAGATCAATCCGAGTTACGGAGACTCCTCACGAATTTTTATGGTGGAGGACAGAAATCTGTTTCGGGACAGCAACTCCCCAAATCTTACTTCCCTCTCATTAGAGGTCATTCTTGGCACAAAAAGCAAACAAAAAGGATAAGGAGAGGTCATTACTGAAGTAATAACTTCCAAGACTCAAGTAAACTCTTGGGTTATCTCCCAACAAGTATTTTTCTTTAACGCCTTTAAGTTAGGCACAAGAAGCAAGAAGAATCAAATATTTTCCAATGAAGTATTAGCCCTTTTGTTCTTTCCTTTCTTACCTTTATTCTTCTTTTTAGGGAAGATATGATTGCTTACCGGAGGAGAAAAGTGCATAATGCCCTTTCCCACATCTATTATTGCTTCAAGGTGTTTCAGTAGGGATCTTCCAAGTGTAATCTGTCCTTTGCGTACACATTCAATAACCAGATAATCAGTAGACCCCATTTTCCCTGAGATTTTTGTAAACACCCCTTCAACTATTCCAATGGGTAATAAGGTGGCATTATTAGTAAGAGAGATTTCCTCTCCTCCTTCAGAAAGCCCCCAAACACACAAAAAATCATAAACATCTTTAGGCATGAGACAAAATTCAGACATGATATCATAGCGACCATCAAAAAGTGTAGTATTTATAGAGACTTTGATTGTGGGAAAGCACTTTGGAGGCTCAGAATTTATGGGAACATAATCATGGTAAGCCCTAAGCGTGTGATAGAAACTATTCATAGTAGCAATACTGGTCTCAAGAGTGTTCAACCTAGCAAAAATATTTGTGAAAGAGGAATCAGACCTGTCAGGTGTATCATAAATTGCAATCAACTTCTTTATGGCATTAAAAGCTTCATCCTCAATACATTAAAAAATATCTTTTTTCAGCCATAGCATCCAAAGCATGTCTATAACAAAGAGCAATACCGCGGTAGAAACTATTGATAACCATGCTAAGACTCATCTTAGGCTCATTTTCCCTTTGTAAAGTAGTGATTCTAGACCAAGTCTCTTTAAAACTCTCTTCACTTTTTTGCTTAAAACTAAAGATCTCTTCCAAAGGTGTAATAGAGATTGGCCCCAAACTAGACATGGTAGCTACTAGGGCAAGAACTATTTTTTTGTGTTTTTGAAAAAAAGCAAACAAAACCAAGCAAAAGAAACAAAGCAAACTAAAAACAAAGTACAGAGAAAGGAAGTGAAGGACTCCCCTAGTAAAAACGTCCTTAGCCTCCCCGGCAACGGCGCCAGAAAATAGCCTGATGGTGCTGGTTAACACTTCGTTAGGAACCCCAAGAGCAAGGTGTGAAGCAGCACAACAGCAGTTTCCCTCAATAAGAAACCATGGTTATCGAACCAGTAGGAGGAAGAAAACGTCACACGGGTGTTGCAAGCAACACGGAGACCTGCACAACACAAACTCAAGACTTTGCCCCAACTAGACAGTGAGGTTGTCAATCTCACCGGTTTGCTGTAACAAAGTATTAAACGTATGGTGTGGAAGGTAATGGTTTGTAGGAAGTAAACAAGTAACAGTGGAAGATGTATCAATGGTAAAGATTGGACTGAGCTCCATAGTTCACTAGAGGTGCTCTCCTTAGATAAACAACATGGCATGAAGGGTAAATAAATTATAGCAGGGCAATTGACAGGAACTGAGAAAGGCATAACAATGCAATACTAGTCAGAAAGATCCTATGAGATTTGATTGGGCAATGCAACAAGATACATAAACCGCCATCCAACTACATCTATGACTAGAAGTCCACCTTCAGGTTATCATCCGAACCCCCTCCAGTATTAAGTTGCAAGCAATAGACAACTGCTTTAAGAAAAGTGTGTAAGGTAAACAATCCACATGTTTCATGAACAAGAGACTGTTGTTTTCTCCCTAGTGGCAACAACACATCTACAACCAAAGAGATTTCTGTCACTTCCCTTGGAAACTAGAGGCATGAACCCACTATCGAGTATAAATACCCCTCTTGTAGTCACTAGCAACTACTTGGCCAAGATAGCTACTAACAACGGAGAGTATGCAAGATCACAAACAACACAGACATGATAGAATCATAAAGACAAAACCATTAATCAAACCAACATAATAATCCCAATATCCATCTGATCTACGCAAACACAACATGCATGATTACAAATAGATTAGATCTTGATCATAAACAGAGCTCACAAGCTCTATACATGAAAGCATAAGGAGGAGATACAACCATCTAGCTACTGCATGGACCCATAGTCCAAGGTGGAACTACTCACGCATCATACCGGAGAGAAGATCTCCGGGATGATTTTCCCTCCGGCAGGGTGCCAGAAAGAACTTCAGATCCCTCCCGATCTAGGGACGACGGTGGCGGCGGCTACAGAAGGTTTCGTAGAATATTGATCGGGTACTTAGGGTTTTTGCATCGGGGGCTTCTTATAGGCGAAGGGGGAGGCTGAGGAGGCGACCAGGGGGCCCACACCCTGCCTAGGTATGGCCCCCCTAGCCGCGCCTAGGGGGGTGTGGCCGCCCTGTCCCGCTTCTTCGTCTCCCCTCTGGACTTCTTGTTCCCCATGGAAAGTTACTGACTTTGGCTTTTGTCCCGTCAAATTCCGAGAATATTGATTTTCTGCCTTTCCGAAACCAAAAGCAGAAGAAAACAGGCAACTGGCACTGTGGCAACTATTTAATAGGTTAGTTTTAGAAAAGATATAAAAACACCTCAAAGAAAGACAAAGAAAAGCAATGTAGATACTAAACAAGCATGGGAAATCAAAAATTATAAATACGTTTCTGACGTATCAGTATTCTCGTCTTAGTTCAAAACTGGTCAATATTGGTTTTGTTTCTTCTAAATCTGACACGTTGTTGTTCATATACCTCAAGTCAAATATCACCATTTATATGCTCATCTATGTGGATGATATCATAGTTGTCAGTTCATCTCAGTTGGCAACTGATACACTACTAAAAGACTTGAGCAATGAGTTTGCTTTGAAGGATCTTGGTGATCTTAACTTCTTCTTGGGCATTGAGGTACAGAAAATTGACAATGGAATTGTCTTCAGTCAAGCAAAATATGCGCAGGATATTCTTACAAGGGTCGGCATGAAATACTACACAGGCATGCCTACACCGTTGTCTTCTTCTGAAAAGGTTACTGCACATGATGGTGACCTGTTGGGACCTGAAGATAATACTAATTATAGAAGCCTGGTTGGCGGCCTACAATATCTTACCTTGACAAGGCCAGATATATCCTATGCGGTAAATAAAGTGTGTCAATACCTACATGCGCCTATCATTGTTCATTGGACAGCTGCCAAAAGAATTTTAAGATATGTTAAACACACTATGACAATTGGAGTCACGGTGATGAGGGCCACTTCAACACTGTTAAGCGCCTTTTCTGATGCCGACTGGGCTGGGTGCGTTGATGACCGTCGATCCAAAGGAGGGTTTGCTGTATTCTTTGGATTGAACTTGATATCTTGGAGCGCTAAAAAGCAGGCTACTGTTTCAAGGTCCAGCACGGTAGCAAAATATAAGTCTATAGCAAACGCTACTGCTGAGCTCATTTGGTTCCAGTCATTACTAGCTGAACTGGGGATTCAGTTATCTCACACACCATACTTATGGTGTGATAATATGGAAGCCACATATTTATCAGCAAATCCAGTGTTTCATGCACGCGCTATACATATTGAGATTGATTTTCACTTTGCCAGAGAGCGAGTATTGAAGAAGTAGTTGGAGATTCGGTTCATACCATCAAAGGATCAAGTAGCAGATGGTTTTACTAAACCACTTTCACATAGAGCCTTTGAAGAATTCAAACATAATCTCAACTTGTTCAAGTTGTGATTAAGGGAGTGTGTTAGAGTTAGCATCTATATGTTATTGATGTAACCTAGTAGGACACGATTAGGTGCCGCTAAGGTGCCGCATAGCACCAGCCCTTCCACCTATATATAAATAAACGATCGATGAGGCTTGATGATTATTCGAGTAAACAAAAATATTCTACCTGGTCTTACGTTTTACAAGGAGGAGCGGCAACAGTGACGTGCCGTTGACATGGTCTAGAGGTTAAAGATGAATGGCATCTCGTTAATTTTGATAAAAAAAATTCCAGATATTTTGTACTGTTCACTGTTTCTTTTAGTGCTAAAGTCTTTATTCGTAAAAAAAAAAAGCATGGCACGATCGGAACCAGACGAGGATGGGGCCAGGATGAGAGGAACCTCGAACTCGAAGCCAAGCTGTGCCTCTCTCGGGGAGACCAAACAAATCGGAGACCGGGAAAAAAAACATGCAGCTACAGTCGCGAGCAGCTGGGAGTGGTGGTCGTTTTCGGCCAGTTGGCCGCCCCACACTGATGCCATGTCGTCAGTAGTACTACTCCCTCTATCCCAGTTTATAAGACTTACGCGTATAACTAGGTCGTCCGTATGAGCTATATATTATGAATTATATAATATAAAAATTATATTATTAGAAAATATAACATTTGAACTTTATAATAATATAGTTTTTATCTTATATACCTCAATCTAAGTTAGTTAATTTGTTACCCTAGAAATGTGCGTAAGTCTTATAAAGGGAAACGGAGGTAGTACTGCTTTGGCCCTGTCACGCCACGGTAGTACAAGGCGACATGTGCGAGACCGTCCTTGGTCGCCCGCCCCCAACACCCCCAGGCGTGCGTTTCAAGCCACTCCCTCCCCGGCCTGTCCCCTATTGTACCCTGAAGCTGGACAGACTTCACACCTCTCCAGTCCCCATGCGCCCATGCCCTTTGTTTTATCTTTCGCTTCAGGGGTGTGCATTGCAGGCCTAGAGCACTATGTACACGCAGGACGTACTTCCTCTGTTTCAAATTACTTCGCACGCACGCTTATCTAGGTGGGCTATTATTCTCTTATTTTTTGTTTAAAAAATTCTCAACATTTTTGAAATAGCTACTACGCATTTCATACTATCTAGTTTAAAAATTTTAGGATTTTTTTGGATAAAAAATGAGAAAAAACTAGCCCACCTAGATAAGAGTGCGCGCGGAGTAATTTGAAACAGAGGGAGTACTACTCTACTAGTCGTAGCATGTGAACAGTACTCAGAACCGAACATTGAATCGATGACAAGTAGCTAGCGAGGAGTACTACATGCTGTCGCGAAACGGGAAAGCAGTCCGGCCGGTGTGCGACTGTTTTAGCAATGGCACGTGCACTAGTGCGTACTGTACTCCCTCCTCCGTTAGGGATTATAAGGACTAAGAGTTTTTTTAAAATGTTAGAAATTATAAGTCTTTTCTTATTTATTATCATCTTTTATCCAATGCATGGTCTTTTTTTTTCTTTCTCTTCTCTCATGCATGTATAACTATTGGTGCATGTAGTAATCAAGAGGATAAGTTATTAATTTTCTTAATCCTATCAAAATGGTCCATAGGCCTATAATCCCTAACAGAGGGAGTACTGTAGTGTACCCCGGTACGAGATTCCGGTCCGGTGCGCCCGCATATGCTGTTGCTGTCACGGTGGTGGACGCCGAGAAATCGTTACAGGTGCCTGCTTCGTTTCTAGTCTTAGTTTGTCAAGTCTACAAGTGTGTCTGCCATAAAATTGCGGCTACAAAATTAAAAGTCACAAAGTGTGGCAAAAAATAGCTCTATAATAGATGGACCCTACAAATAATAAAGTATGGCAGTTCTACAACGTGACAACAGTTAAACATATGCCAAATTGCAAAACTTTGGCTTGACAAACTACGATTAGGAACTGTGTTTGGTAGGGGTCAACCTGGCCCGCAAGTAGGCTGATTGGGTGCCTGAACCATCTCCATGTTGTGTCTCGTGAGTGTCAAAGCATTCTCGGACAAGCCCGTTAGAACCGTTGATCTAGTAGTTTTCATGAAGTCACCCACATTCCCGCGAGTGTCAAAGCATTCCCGGACAAGCCCGTTGAAACCGTCGATTTGGTAGTTTTCAGGGATCCACCCACATTCTTGCACCCCATAGATGCAAAAAATAAAAGTTTTGGCTGCACGAGCTCGTGCTATCATGGAGATGGCATGAGCTCAGCGCGCTGCACCCAAAAAACAGACTGAAAAAATTCGAACACCTCGCGCCAAAACCCTCACCTTATGTCTATTCTTTCCCTCACCTTTTAAATTCAAAACCGCAATTATTCTCATCAAACCATCGATCCATGGTTAGAAGTGCCGGGAACAACTGGACGGTCTCTCTAACAATAGCTACGAAGGATTTGACACCATGGCTGAAGCAGAGGAGGATTGCTCCCAATTCTTGGCCACTAAGAACATCAATGAACACGTAGCCCGGTTTTGACAATGTAGCCTCCTAAAAAAACTTCAACATGGCCGTTGTTTTCTTGGTGACCGTGAAGTTCCTTCTCTTCTAATCTTTCTGTATGATCAAATGTACTAGTATGCTATGGCATCGTATGATGGTAATGTCACCATATTTAGAACAAGGTTGCCACAGGGAGTCTCGTCTGGACAAACCAAACATCCGTCATTTACATCAGCAAAACCAAAAAATGATGTGTGTAGCCAATTAAGACCAGCCACACTGCTGCGTCGGTTTAATAAAAAATTTGTCAGACCAAGGAACCGGCGTGGTTGCATGGTAGTGTATGGAACCGGCTATGTTCCCATCCCCTGACACATTGCATGCTGCCTTTCCCTCACAGTTTTGCTAGTAGGTCCCACATTTGCATGGAAAAAGCGATTCAACTTGTTGATCCGCTTCTCATGTTAGACTGTTAGAACCGATGCTGTGTAGTGTATTGAACCGATTCAATTGGAGGTGAGAGAAGAGTAGGAACCGCTTTTTACACACACTCTGGGTGGTCTAAGAACAAAAAATGATGTGTGTAGCCAATGAAACAAAGTGACCATTGCTGTCCTACCGATGCAGCCACAAAAAAGTACTCCTATGGACAGCCAAACGAGGCGGATTATATGGCTTTTAGCCTGTTTTTCTGTGACCTTGCCCCACGGGGCTCTAGGTGTACAGTTATGGGCTGTGTTTAGCAAGGTGTTGGTATCCATAGTTGGTAGTAGCAGCAGCATGCTAACTGTTGAAGGAGGAGATTGCCAACGCGATCGACGAGCGTGTGCAGTGTAAGCAAAATATGGTGTCTATAAAAACTTTTCAGCCTTAGACCTATGTCTAAACGGTGGAGAAAATGATTCTAAGAAAAAGATTCTTTGTCTTGAGTCTAGTACAAGGCCATGTTTTAGTTAATTAAAAAAATCATTTTAATTCCTTGGACTCCTTCTATTGGCCGAAAGTGTAGCAGTTTGGTGGAGGAAAGTAAAAAAATCTGGTACAGAACACCTACACAGGGTCCTAAACGGTGAAGCAATTTTGGTTTTCTAGACTTAAGTCTAGTTATTTTCTTAGCTCATGTCTAAGCTTTAGCACGCTGCACATGCCCTAAGGGCATTTTCCCCGGCGACTCGTCCGCATGTCCGAACTAGTCCGCGCGAATACGTGCGTAACGTTCTAGCGGGCCGTCCATTCGGACAAACACGTCCGGCTTGATCCATTCGTGCATATAATCTGGGCGAGGGTTGTGTCAGCCTGGACGCGCGCAGACAGCGCGGGTTGTGCGCGGGGTGTCCTGCCCGTTGGCGACAGGACCCATATGTAAGTGAGACATTAGTATTTAATTTGCTTTTAATTAGATTTTAAACTCCGCCAGTTATAAAAAGGCCATTCAAACAAATTAGGAGATGCTACTGCTGCTCCTGCGACAATGGTTACAGCTACTGCTGGAGGAGAATGGCGCGCCAGCTACACGCCTTCGTTGCCACGGCCGCCAGGTCCGTCGATCGCCGCCCTAGCGGACCAGATGGCCCGCTGCTGGATGTGTTCGCGGTGACGGTCGCGCGCATGGTTACGACTCACCGCCTTGCCTGCCACGTTCCTCTGCCGCCCGGTTTGCCAGGGCCTTCTCCATCTCGGCGGCCCAACGGTCCTTCGCCTCCTGGTCGCCGAGCTCCTTTGCCTCAGCCGCGAGCAACTCCGCCGAAGGAGCCGGAGCCGAGACGAAGCCGGGATCAGAGCACCATTGGGACCGAAGCCCAGCGCCTGCGCTATCTGCACGGGGACGGCGATCGGCGCCTCCAGCTGGTTCACCTCCTTACCCTCCTCCTCCTCCTCGTCCTCCGCCTACTCCGTGTTGTCGGCGTCGACGAGACCCCACGCGACCGCCTCCTCAGCGTCCGGAGTGTCGCGCCTCTTCCGCGTTGTTGCGCGGAGGAGCTCGCGGATGGCGACCTTGGTGACCTCCTTGGCCACTTCCTCTAGTATGGTCATGGCCGCCTCGTGGCGGATCTCGGGAAGAGCCGCAGATGCAGTCTCCAAGGCCACCGCCTCCTTTGCGGTGACGTGGTGTATGCCGGTCACCACCCATTGGGCGGCCACAGGTGCCGCTGGCTCCACCACCCGCTGCTGCGCCATCTCGGCGATATCGCCTTCCTTCTCGAAGGCCAGCACCTGCGTCGCCCATGCGCCTGACCAGCACTATGGCCTCGAGGTGGACCTCCACGTCCGGGTAGCGGGTGCGACACATCTCCCGGAGCTTCGTCCAGTTGGGGATCTTGCGGCAAGGCATGGCTTTTTCGGCTGCTGGTTTGATCTTGCTTTGGGGCTTGTTGTCTCTGCCGCGCCGACGGCCATCTTTTATAGACCGCGGCGGAGGCGGGAAACAACCTTGGATGCAAGGGAAGTTTTCTCGTCGCAGGAAGTGAGGCGCGCGCGGGAAACGATGGCAGGAAACGCCGGTCGCGTGGAAAGCCGCCGGCCCTGACAGCCGACCTCGCGTCGCCATTAACATCCCATCGCGAGTGTTTCAACCGAAGACATCGGAAGGGAGACGGACATATGGATCGGACCGCTGGGCGCGGCCGACCGAACCTGGTTCGGCCTAAACGGACAGAAAGAGACGGTTTGAAGCGATAGGATGGATCGGCCCGATATAGATGCCCTAACAGCGCGGAGGGATGATTACAGGGTACACGTGGTAGATCGGTGAAATATTCGGTGGATGGATTTGGGTCCTTGCCGGCCGGCCGGGCGGAGAGAAGCGTGGCCCGTCGCATGGTGGATGGAGTTGGAGCCTGGTACCGATGCCAATTAAAGAGCGGCACACCGCTGGCACTGGAACGGGATGCGTGAAGATGCTAGGAGGATCCCCCTAGCTAGCTGCTAGCGCTAGGGGAGCAGTACACGTACTCGTAGCTACTACGTAGCCTTCGCGTGCCCCGATCGAAGGAAGCCCAGAAGCAGGGCGATCGTGCCTGTGATTGACCGCGCGACCGTGACCACACGGACAGTGTGGGGCCGAGGCGAGGCGCGCAAGGCGTCAAGTCGGGGTACGTAGAAAATATTTGCGCTTCGTCCCCACATGGCCCAGGCGCGGCGCGACCAGCAGGTTCGCCCGGTGCCAGGCAGGCAGGCATGATTTGTGATTTGCGTCTTTTCCTGCCATTTTTCCTGGTTCCTCCATGGGACGCCGCGCGCGAGGTGGTGTGGTGGATGTCCGCCCATCGATCGGTGAGCGCGCGTACCACCGCAACCCTCTGGCGCCGACGAGGAGAAAGATGAACGTGGCCCTGCCTGCCTGCCACGACCGGCGGCGAGGGAGGGACTTCTCGGCCCCAGTCGTCGCCAGCTCAGCAGGTTCGCCACTTGAGGTGACCGCATCAGTCAGTCACGATCGATCGGGAGTCAGTCGTCAGGAGGACGTGGATGGCGTGGGCAGGGTGACCGGTGCAGCAGCCGCTACCATCGGCGCGCAGAGCCTGCTGCTTGGCAGCAGCCAATGTGTGCCGCTCTCTGCGCGCACCATGTGTCTAGGCTCGAGCGACCAGCACGGACGGACGCGAAACGAGGGGGCGGGGGAGGAGCAATTCAAGGCAAAGAAAGCCAAGTGGAGCTTCTCCATCTGCCTAGGGTATCTCGCGCGTCGAGACTCCTTCACCAATCTGTCCCGTTTTATAGGCCTACAGTTCCACTGTCCTTTTCTGGAATAAAAGTAGAACAAACTCCCTCCATTTCAAAATATACGATTTAGTCTTTTTCTGAAACAAGTCTTTTAAGTATAGTTTAGTCCATTTTGTTTCGAATCTACACACTAAAAGGTGTCCGGATACCCGTAATTTTTTTAAAAAAGATAAAACATCTTATATTTTAAAACATAGAGAGTATATTATATATGCACGATGCGGTCATCTACTTACCGTAAAAAATATATATGATGCAACGTCTAATCCACCGTACCCGGCAATAGTACAGCTGTGTATTCGCTAACGTGGCGCTATCTGGACATCGCTCGTCAAAAAACGGGCAGTTAAGTGAAAACTGGAAAATTGAAAAGAGGGGCTTATTTGCAATTCAACACAAGTACGACATCATTGCTATCTGTGGCTCAAACCCTAGACGCCAGAGTTGGTCCATTGCAGCCATCATTCGGTGCAAAACTTGTTCATGTTTGCCAGTTTTCGTGAATTGACTGTACCTTTTGTTTGTCTGGAATGATCCTCCTTGGAGTTGTGTTACAATATGAGGATCTTTCTTCGATGTTTTTAGAAACCAAGTCCGATTGACTATATCTTCAACTTCCACATCAACAGTAGATAGCTATAGGAATTATACACTCATTTGTATCTATGCCAACCGCACAAGTGGCTGGCATGTATACCTTGTCTTTATATGACATCCATCAACAAATATAATGGGTCTGCACCCGTAGAGAAATCCTCTTTTGCGGGCTTCTATGATCGTATAACACCCTTCTGAATTTACAACTTCCATCGAGGACTGGATTGGAGATGGCAAGATTGCTTGTTTTGATTTCGTTGACATAATCCCACAACATCTTGTATTATACTTCATCACCATATATACATATCTTCATGGCAATCCTTTGAGCTCCCTACTACTTGCTCCTACCCGGTGTCATATTCCATTTCTTCTACCCACCATTGAGAA
The DNA here is from genome assembly GCA_916181665.1 of Avena sativa. Taxonomy (NCBI): domain Eukaryota; kingdom Viridiplantae; phylum Streptophyta; class Magnoliopsida; order Poales; family Poaceae; genus Avena; species Avena sativa. Next base: position 415,852,570 of record OV702297.1, read on the forward strand.
AATTTTCATGTTCATGTCCTGATCACCTTGAAGCTTTGCAAGTAATTTTTTGCTACAAAGTCAGCAGTGAATGCCCTCATGTTCCACTTCCTCCCACTAGATCTGTGTTCTAGATCGTCTTATCTTTCTATCATCCAAGACTATGTCTTGTAGTCATAGCTAGCCCACAAGTAGCATCTATAGTTTCACTACCATTACACTTGGCTCTAACCCTCTTATCATTAATTGGCAACTTGGTATCCTTCTTTTGTTGGCAACTACTCCCTCCATTTCAAAATATAAGATGTTTTAGTTTTGTGAAGCAAATGTATCTACACTTCTTTTTGTGTATAGGTTATGTTTTAGTTTAGTGAACCAAATGTATCTAGACTTCTTTTAATGTATAGGTTCATTCAAATTTGAAGTGAATCTACACACTAAAAAAGTCTAGATACATTTGCTTCACAAAGCTAAAACATCTTATATTTTGAAACAGAGGGAGTATATTCTTTGAGTGCTATTCTCAACATGCGAACTCACTCAAATATCTGCCCTATATGGAATTTAGGAGCAGTAATATCTTCTTTTCTAAAAGTCTTGAACTTCAACTCAACTCTACTCTCATCTGAATCAAAACCCCATTGGTCTTCTTCTTATGATTCTTCATGATCTTCAAGCTTCTCTTTTCCTTTCATTTTGATCTCCTCATCCTCTGAAACATTCTCCCATCCTCATCTACATTGTTTGTGTAAAGATCATCATCTGAATCTCCTATGTCATTGTCTGAATCAACTATGGAGTAGTTTGAATATTCTTCTTTAGTATATTCTGCTTCTTCTCTGCTTGCTTCATGTTCTTCTTTAGTCTTGAAGCCAATCCTCGGTTTGCTTCTTATCCTCATTCACTCATTTATTGATCCTACACCTTGCTATGCAGGAACAATTTGAATTGGAACAGGGCACCCCCACTTGACTTGATGCATCATTAACATGACAAGGAAGTCAATTACGTCATCCCAATTGACTGCCCTAATCGATCCATCATGGTCCAGGTAAACACTGATGTAATGGTGACCAATTGACATAAACTTTGCCATCGCACTTGTGTCTTCTTCATCTCTTATCTGTCATAGGCCATTCTTGCTTCATTAACAATAGTGGGATGCACTAATGAAACTTCATCCTATCCTACATCTCATACCCAATATCCTTCACCATATTCTCAAGCATGTTTGGTGGCCATGTCTGACTATCCACATGATTAAACCACACCGCAACCCCATCAACATAGCTTCGGTTAGTCCCTTGTCCAAAAAAAATAACCATGTTTGATTTCAACCGAGAAAATGGCTATTACGACCTACCACAAGCATACATAGAAACAAAATATCAAGATCGTCTCCAACCTTGAAATAAATCACATAAAATCAACCTAACTAAACCCATACCAAACCCCTACCCGAACTACTACACACACACCTGACCAACCCCTACAGAAACGCTACCCTAGAACAAACTCCTATCCAATTAGCCACATTCAACTATTGATCCCTAACCATTTGACACGAGATCGAGCCGATTTTGGGTTCTTACAGTACTTTGGAGGACGAGTGCCTTTTGGCCGTCGACACGGAGGCATCGCCAGATTGCCCGACCGCTGGACAAGCTCCATGAAGTCGCAACCTGTAGGAGGATGAAAACCGCCTCTACCACCGTCTCGGCCATGCACCCACCTCAGTATGATTGGATGGAGATGAACACCTCTCTTTGTTAGTGGAGACGAAGTATACATGAGATATATGCTTGTGTGAGGGAGTGCATATTTTTGGATCCCGGGCTATGTGGCTCCTGTTTTTTGAATCTTTTAAAAATGTGAGTTTGAAGTTTCAAACACTTAATGTACTCTATCTAATACACAAGTCTCACCCCGATCTGGCCTGAACAAAAAGAAAATCAAAATCTGATATATGGAGTAGTGAACAGTGCCAGATTTCAAACCATAAAAATCTGCCAGATTTTGTTATTTTTGTTGAGCCCAGAATACAAGGTATTTCGAGGTGAGACTTTGTGTATTGGATAGAGTACCTATGTGTAGGATATTTGACACTTATTATGGATCAGAAGAAGTATTAAAAATCTAAAAAACCCAGGAACCCTAAGCTCCATTTTGATTCCTTTTGTAGGTTATTTTTTGCAAAATAAGAGGTGGCTATATCGTTGCTGGTTACAACGAGACATGTAATTAATTATCGTTGCCAATTACTCAAAAGGTACTATGTAAGTTTAGGTGCGTGGATAGAATTTACTCAAAAATTAAAACCGATATCAAACATAGTTTGCTCATTGTAAATCGCTTTTATGCTTTTCTTTAGACTTGTTAGTATTGAGATAAAGAATACTATAAACTTTTTTTGCAGGGAAAATAATATTATAAACTGAAGGAACAGACGGCCGCTAACTCATTTTTTTAAATATAGATTTTCTAGGGACATGAGAATGAAGGGATCAAGCCATGAAGGTGACATCTTAGTTGAACATCGGAGTACTCCCTCCATTTCAAAATATAAGATATTTTAGCTTTGTGAAGTAAATGAATCTAGACTATTTTTAGTGTGTAGGTTCAATCCAAATATAAGTGAACCTACGCACTAAAAGTAGTCTAGATACATTTGATTCACAAAAATAAAATATATTATATTTTAAAACAGAGGGAGTACAAGCGATCGCAGGTGACCACGTTCCGCATGCGAGCAACAGCTGAACATGACGTATCTGAAACTCTGGTGCGCAGCAATGAGGCCAGGTAAACGGAGCGAGGACACAGGAATTTCATCGTCACTTCCTGAAGATATTCAATCCATATGAGGCGTCACACGACATGCAATTAAGAAGCAGCGAACGAATAGCAAACCCTACAAGATTAACTGAACACGACCAATCCACAGAGCCATCTCTCTTATGTGGAGAGCGAGGAGGCGTTGGTGTCGCGCAGATAACCGTCGTCGGAGTATATGCTCTCTGCCATCTCCCAGATCTGTATGACGTTATCCTCCGCCACGCTTGCCACCACCCACTTCTCGCTGGGGTTCCACGACAGCTCAGAGATCTTGGCCGTGTGGCCTCCGTGGACGAAGAGCAGCTCCGGTGGTCCGTCGCTAGCGTCTTCCTCAGCCTGCTCATCTCCAATCCTGAAGGTGTGACAGTGAGGGCAAGATTCAGGCCATCGAACAAATCATGTCATATGATACAGATAACAGCTCGCAAGTCCATAGAACAACTAGGCATTCATCTTTTGTGCAACTAGTAAATGTAGATAAGTTAACTATATATGATATCATAGAAATTGTTTTGGATCAATGTCATTTCGTTCCTTTTCTGTTTCCACTAAGGAGTGATTCACCAGTAACAACGTGGGAGAATACTAAAATTGAGATACCAACTGCAACCCAAGATAGAAGGGAGCAGCAGATTTGACCGGACATACCTGTTAACGTCCCATATCATCACCCTCTTGTCTGCAGCATGGGAAGCTAATACAGTCTCCATATTTGGATTCCATTCAACCTGAAAGACCTCCCCCCTACACGTGCAAATTGTGCAGCAAAAAACATCAGATGCTTAACAGCAGATCAGTTTAGCTGGAGAATAGGAGGTACGCTGACTGACTGAACCACAAAGGTGCCAAGAAGAAAATACATACTCATGGTTGTCAAATGTATGCAAGCTTCTTGATAGCTTTCGCAAGTCAAACAGCTTAATAGTTGCATCGCCAGATGCTGTGGCCAAGATCCATTCATTAAATGGATTGAAGGAGAAAGAGTTAACCTGACCAAAAGATCATGTACATTATGAACAGAAACACATAAGACTGAAATAAGGAACATATATTTTCATGGAAGCAAACTGTAGGGCCAGCATAGACATCAGCCTTATCCTTTTTTTAAGAAAACATCGGTATTATCTATTCACAAATAGTATGGAATCATGTGATACTCTTCACTATCTTTTTTGACATGCCCTTCACTCAAATTTCACATACATAAAACTGCCACAAGGAAACTTCATTACTGTAGGAGAGGTGACCTTATAGTGTCTAACTAATCAACTGAGTGCGACTTAATCAGTTAAGTGAATGGCAGAGCTGCTGTCCTCCTTTTCGAAAAATCATGTCCAACAAAAAAAATCTGCCAAAAATCATGTTCAACAAAAAAAAATCTGCCAGAGAAACTATTGAGGAAGCCAGATACCTCGATTAAGCATATCATTGCAACATTGGAAAACATGCTTTGCATATTGCTCCTAGGTAGTATATAAGAAAAGGTATGGGATAATGAAAATCAAGTTCAACTATAAGAATCTGACAGAGAAATCTACTGAAGGGAGATGTCAGGAGTCAGCGTATCGTTGCAATGCTACAAAGACATGCTTGACATACCACTCCTAGGTACAAAAAGACAAGGTTACTGAAAACCGAGGTGTACAACAAGCTGCAGGACTGCAGCTATGTACCGAAAGCATGAAAAAAATCTAGTCCAGGAACTCTTGATTAAAGCATGCTTACTTCCTTTTGGTGTGCAACTATAGATTGTTCTGGTTTGTTTGTACGCAAGTCCCAAATCATCAACTTGCAGTCATCGCCAACAGATCCAAACAGGTTTTCATCTTTCAGGTGCCAAGCCACATCTTCAACATAATCCTCATGAGCCTGCAAAAACATGAATTTCAGTAATATTCGTAGAACCTGAATAAAACCCGACAAAAAATAGACATTTGATGCCAACATCACTTTACATAATACTCCCTCCGTTCCAAAATATAAGATGTTTTAGACTTATGAAGCAAATGTATCTAGACCTATTTAGTATTTAGATTCACTCCGAACTACACACTAAAAAACATCTAGATACATTTGCTTCACAAAGCTAAAACATCTTATATTTTGGAATGGAGGGAGTAAAAATAAACACCCATACACTCTTATGTCACATCTGTAGAATAGTGCTCATGCAATTTATGATTTTCTGACAAAGTAAGATAAGCACAGAAGTAATGATATGTATGATCAAATTATAATTGTGAAGATCATTATATCCACAGTACTAAAGTAAAGTTCCAGGCATAAAAAAAATACACAAGTCACGTTTCCACTGAAGGTTATGTTCAAGGATCTGGCTGGTAAATGGCTGATGGGAGTCCTATTTTTATGCTGCGGTTCAGCTACTTTTTTATGTTTGTGTCCAGATGATGCTGTTTTTTCTAATGAGCGGAGTACTTTGTAGTAGTGGTTCTGTACATGCTGTTTTAGTGTCAGCTGCTGTAGTATTTCTGAGTAAGCTAGGACCTGAACTGTAAGGCTCGTGGTTGGTGGCCAAATTCATCCTGCTGGACCAAACACTGAACAAACTGGGAGCTAGAAGCTCCTTTATTCGGAATAATAGTAGGATTATAGAAATTTTTTGCATGTAGGACTATAGCATATCTGCATGCCAGGAAAATGAAACAATCAGTACTCACAGCAACTTGTTAAAACAAAATGAAAAGCTATCTAGTATTTATGCATATGTTTTGATGGCAGGTACTGAGTTCAGTATGTCTTTCCAAGTAAGATAAAACTAGTGTCTTTCAACACCCAGCTGAATTATTTTTTCTAGTAAGGAACCACTGCAAACAGAAAACAAATATATTTCAAGTCCAAGCTTCAAACAAAAGCACCATACATAACTGATGAACTATAATGGCAACAAGAGCGATGGTAATTCTGTTTAATTAAGGCCATGAGGACTTTGTTGAGATTCTGTGTTCTCATGCTATCGCAATAGCTGAGTAATTTGATGTGAGAAGACAACACTTCTTTTATTCCAAATGAATCATGGCTGGATGAGTAATAATAGGAAGATGATATCTCTAGCTTGAAACAAATTGCTTTGTTAAAAATAAAATCAGAGAAACATTGTTCTCAATACACCTGAAAAGTGAAATAGAATTGTAAGGAAATAAGGATTTCTATGTAAACATGGTATCCTATTTCCATAGGCTCGAAACCTAAAATGACCCCTTGTAATAACAATGTGCATAGTCTGTTCCCATATGTAATGAACTTATAATCTGATGATCAAGTCGATTCCATGATTATAAGTTAAAAAACCCTAACACCCATTCCAATTTTGGGCGGACCAGATGTTCTCATTATTTTACTCCAATTAGTAAGAGGGATCTTGACTAAGAAATAGACCTAACAGCTAAAAGAGGGTATCCTGAGCAATTGCAAGAACAGGGTTAATTGATATTTCTGCCTTCCCGGTATAGTATATGTTATCACACAGGAATGAAATACAAAATTTTCTGGTGCAAGATTAAAGTGCCTAGCCTGGTTATCCACCAGATACTGAAGAGTTGGACATGCTATCAGCCTATCACATTGGAAGTTTAAACATATCAGGTTCACATATAATGGATAAAACGGTGGATTGAAGTGGTGAGATGGACTGAATGTGCCCATCTATTTCTTCAATTAAAAATATGTGAGCATCCTATCAGGGACATTCGATAGTGTTTTATACGATATTTTCACATATAGTGCTCTGGGTAATACACAAATAAGGATGACGGAATTTGTGGCTGGTAAATTGGCTTTGTTCTGACTTATAACTTGAATGATTCTTGTATAAGCAGGTCTTATGAAGACATAAGTGTTAAATACTCTGCTTCAAACGTAGCTACTAGCATCGTAGTATATAATATTCATATGTAGCATAACACGTATATATATACAATGATACACGAAAAACATCATAAATTGGGGGACAATAAACATCAGACGAGTAACTGGCGGGGACATTACCTCAAACACCTGTTGCGCATCCAGAACTGGGGCTCCATTCCCGGCCTTGAGATCCCATAGGCAAATCTTCTTATCATATGAGCCGCTCAGCAGCCACCCCTCCTTCAAAGGGCTCCACGCCAGCCCATAGCCCTCCGCTTCATGACCCCTGAGCACGACATCGGCGCCGGCCTTCTGGCCATCGTCGGCAAGGTGGTACACGTGCACCTCATCGACACAGGTCTTGGTGGCCACGGTATGCGGCCTCTGCGGCATGCACCGGGCGCGGTTGACCTCGCCCTGGTGCGGCGCCGAGCGGACCATGGACACGGACGGGGCCGGCACGGCCCCGCCCTCCGCGGCAGCGGCGGCGGCCAGGCGGGGCGGGAGCGGGAGCACGGCGTCCACGAGCAAGAGGTAGTTGGGGGAGTCATCGGCGGCGTGAGTGCCGAGGACGAGCTGGTGGGAGCGGGCGGCGGCCGGGGACTCCGAGGGGAGCCACTGGACGGTGAGCGAGGGCCACTCGAGCGGGTGGGAGATGACGAGGTCGTAGAGCACCGGTGCGTTCTTCTTCCAGTTCAGGTACTCCTCCGTCTCCATCGCTGCGGCGGCGGCGGCGGCTGGGAAGGAGGAGCCGCCGTCCATGGCTGATTTACTCTGCGCGGGAAAGTGGAGGCGCCGAACTGCTGGTCTCCCGCCAAAATGATCGATGAGGAAGCAGAGGGAGCTACGAGGTGAGGCTTTAAGGCGGATTTTATGGGCTTGTTGGGCCTTTTGCTGATATACTATGTCCAAGGTATGCCCGCTAAGTAGAAGGTCCAGAGACCGGTGAAGAAGGCCTCACGGCTTAATTACTCGGCTAGTCCAAGAGCGTCTCCTCGCTTCGGAGTTCGGATTGAATTCCTCAGTCTCCAATAATTTTTTTTCCCCAATCCGCCGCCGCTGCAGACGCCGCGATGATGCAGTCGCATATGCCGTCGCCGGCGAGGCTGGGGATGACCGTGTCGTCGCCGTCTCACCCGCCCAATCAGTCTCCCGCGAACCCGACCTCCTCGCCGCCTCAAGCCAACCCATCCACGAGCGCTGCCGTAGCCGCAGCCGGAGTCCCGGCGCGAACCCTAACCACCTCGGCGTCGCTGCTCCCACTCCTGCCGCCGCTCCCGCGGGCGCAGTCGCTGCTCCACCTCATGTCCTCCCTCGCCGCCAACCTCTTCGAGCTCTCCCCCAACCGCGCCGTCTGGATCTCGTCCTACCGGGGATCGCCCCCCAACTTCCTTGCGTCGTCGTCGGCTTCCGCGGCGCCTCCACCGCTCCCGGTCGCGGTCTCGACCACGAAGGAGGCGATGTCGATGCTCACCTCCCTCCAGACACAGCTCTTCGAGACCGTCGCCGAGCTGCAGGAGACCCTCGACCTGCAGGACGCGCGCGCCCGCCTCGCCCGTGAGGCGGGTGCCAAGGACGCTGCGCTCCTCGCCTTCGCCAAGAAGCTGCGCGAAGCCCACCACGTGCTCGACCGCCTTGTCGACGACTACGCCGACTACCGCCGCGATGCCAAACGCCCCCGCGGCGCTGCTGCCGTAGATGAACCCGAGCCGGTATCAAACGGGGATTTCGGCGTGTCGCTCCACTCCAAGCTCAAGCTGGACGACATCCTGACCTATGCACATCGCATAAGCTACACCACATTCGCTCCGCCGGAGCATGGTGCTGGACTGCCTCTGCGTGGTGCGTTGCCGCCTGCACCGCAGGATAACGAGATGCGGATGTCGCAGCTGTATCAGTTTGCTGATTTGGATGTTGGGGTGCCCAAGAAGGCCCTTGAATCAAAGGAGGGGGGCACAGCTGAAGCGGTGTCCGCCCCGCTGTTTGTGCTACCACCGGAAGAGCCCCGGCCATCTATGCTACCAATTACTGTGCCAGCTGGGTGGCCGAGAGGGTTGCCTACAGAACTGCCTCCTGATATTCCATTGCCGCCTCCTGGATGGAAGCCTGGGGACCCGATCGAGCTGCTGCCTGGTGGGATTTTGCCTGGTATCAAGCCTGAGGAACCACGGCCCAATGTGCCCATGCCTGTTGGGGTGCAACCGTTGGTGCCAAGAGACCAACAAGCGATACAGGTTGCAGCTGTGAGCCTTGACATTCTCTATAGTTCTAGCAGCGATGAGTACAGTAGTGATGCCGGGAGCTCAGAAGAAGATGATGAGGAATAATGCTTCTGTAAGTTTGTCCATCTCATCATTCATGTCCTGTTTATGCGATGGCAAGAATGCATAATGTAAGCTTTAGCTAATATTGTCTTATGTGCCTGTCAGTTGGAGCTTTTGTAACGCTAAATCTATTTGACAATACATTGACTTACTGTGCTGGTTTAGTACACTGTCATTGGTTCACTTGCTGTCATAAGTGTAACCAATCCAGAATGAGTGTGTGTCTTGAGCGATATTAATAAGAAACCTGGCTTCTTTTATTGGTAGTCTATGTCATGAATTTAATGTTTGATGTTCCCTGTTGTAGGCAGGTCACTTGTAAACTTGTAGTTGTTTGTCTGCGTAGTATAATGTCTTCCACGTTTTTATGGACATCTTATGAAATCTGCCTTCCTACTTGTACACTGTGACACTGATCTGTTGTTCTATTTGATGAAAGCTTACCCCAAATTTGAAAATTCACTGGGTTGTACCATTAATGTTGCTAATCATATGCATAAATATCACCATCTATCTGGTTTCTCTCTCTGCCTCTCGTTGCCTAATATATAGTGACAAGCCATCATTAGACAAATTGTTTTCTTAGCAAATAGTGGTAGTTCTTATGACATTGTTTTCACAATGACAAAATGTAACTTATATTAATTTGTTCAAAGTCAAACTCCATAACTTTGACCAGGTATGTGTAGAATTAAAACTATCAACATTTACAACACAAAATAAATATTTTAGAACCATTATGAAATATACTTTCATAGTGGAGGTATTTGATATTTTGATATTGTAATGTGGATACTTTTTTCTATATACTTGGTCAAAGTTTATGGCGTTTGACTTTGACCTGCTGCCATGAATCCAATCAATCTGAGTTGTTCAATTTCCTAGATCTTTGTAGTGCAAGATGTGTCTTAAGCTGTGTTAACCCTGAACCTGGTGTCTTTTACATATGGTGATAGCAAGCTAATGTTTGTCGTTCCTCGTTGTAGGTTTCAGCTATATTTGCCTGCTTGTGTAATCCAGGGCTGGGCTTCTCACTAATGTCTTCCATGTTTATGGACACCTCTCATCTGCGTGCCTATCTGTGCAATATGGAGCTGATCTGCCTTTCGGCTTGATGGTGCATGCTTTATTCCAAACTTAATAAGTCAATTGGTCGTATGGTCTGCACCATTTGTGTTACTAATTATATGATTTACATCATCCTTTGCTTGATTTCTCTCTTTTCTCTGAGATCTGTAATGTATTGACAAGTTACTATAGCACACAGAAAGACTGATAGCTGAGTATGCACAAATTATTTTTCTTCTCAGAGTATGTTTTTTGAATGGTATGTAGATGTAGATCTCCATTTCTAGATCTAACTTTTTGTTGTCAACTCAACACAATAATATTTCTAGTTATAATCACCTTGTGTAGTTATGTTTTTTCTTTCCTTTCTATGTTAACAAAGAGACCCACATTGTGCTGAGTTAGTTTTGGCGCATCGTACTTTTAGGAGCTAATCAAAGTCCTTTCATCAATAATATGCTCCAGCTTTTGTACAGCAGTTAGCTTGGTGTCCTCATAAAGTGTTATATAGCCAGTCACTGTGTCTCTGTTGCGGATTTCCGTGGTGGGAATGTCGGCTAGTTGAACACAGGTTTTTATGTTAAATATCCATGCAAAGACTTGTTCTGGATGTTGGTTATTCTTTGCTTTCTCTAGCTTGTGTTGTACCAACATTATTTGATTGATTACTTGCAAACTGAGAATTTGCTTCCAATGACCCAGTGAAACTTTTCGGAATGAGCACACATGCTTCATCCAATTTGAAAACTGAAGCCACTAATATGTTCTGAAAATAAATACTGCTAGAGTGTTTTAAAAAAATCGGCAATAAAAAGTCCAGTTTAAAGCTGGATCCAGCACTAGCATGGACCTGATGGCCGTCTTTGCAACTGAGGCAGAGTTTGTTTGTTCTGTAATCCACTCAGAGTTTGCTTCTGAGGCGACCTCAATGTTTGATGTTCCCTGTTGTAGGCGGGTCAGTTCTAAAATTGTAATTGTTGTTTGCGTAGTGTTATGTCTTCCACTTTTATGGACATCTTATGAAATCCGCCTTCCTACTTGTACACTGTGAAGCTGATCTGTTCTGTTTGATGAAAGCTTACCCCAAACTTGTAAATTCACTGGGTTGTACTATTAATGTTGCTAATCATACGTTTAAATATCACTCTATCTGGTTTCTCTCTCCGCCTCTCATTGCTCTAATATATAGTGACATGCCATCATTAGACAAATTGTTTTTCTGAGCAAAGAGTGATAGTTCTCATGGCATTATGAGCATGATTTTACTATCCTGAGAATACATGGCCTCTTCATAGTACAAATTCAAGTAGAGTACTATTGCACATCATAAAGTACAAATTAACATGTATTTTTCATGTCGAGAATTTTATTGTTTTATTAAACCGACACATGAAATCCAGAATTTAGTAAGCAAAGACCAACTCTCTGTACACTTTCCACTCCAAAAGACATGAACAACCAAATCCCTGTCTTGTGTACATTTTGAAGCCTAATGCACAAGGTAGAAAATTAAAACCAAATTTACAGGGAAGGCCTTGTAAAAAAAAGCTCAGTTTGCAATGGCAGTAACCTGGGGGAACTGACAACATCGTCGGGTCTAGTTGTAAATGTGGATAAGAAAAGAATTCCAGGGGGGGGGCTGGGGAATAAAAGGAGCCCTTATTTGTGAGCCTGAAATATGCATGTCCATTGCTCCAATTGCATGTGCAGTAGAGCACATCAAAGCTAGCTCGATTAATTGCATCTTTAGTCATGCTCGTTTCCCTGGCATTTCATCTTGTTTTTAACATTCACTTGATCTTTCTTAGCAACCACGAGAGAAGTCGTGGCTTGCACATGATTGATGATCGATTCCATGACTGGAATATGTACATGTTCACAAATTACAATTGCATGAAGTGTTCTGGTCTCGCTACCAGATTCGTAGTTAGCCACCAGATCCTGTTCTGCTGCGGCAAATCACGTAGCTGACAGACATGACCGAAACAAAAAGCAGGATGAGGAGGTTGATGGTGGAGCATGGGGGTCTGGAGGTGTTTGATCAGGTGCAAGCATGTTTGTATCGGCAAATGAGGTAGCCAGCAGACATGACCGAAATGAAGAGCAGGATGGCAGCCACGAGGAGGTTGATGATGGAGCACGGGGTCTTGAGGTGGTCGCGCTTGAGCACGGCCATGTACCGGTTCCAGCGGGAGTTGCAGTGCTCGTTGGTGTCCTTGAAGAGCTGCGCGTAGCGGTGCTTCCTGGGGTCGAACAGCGCGCTGCCGCCAAGCTGGTTGAAGAAGGCCGCCGCCTCGTCCTCGTTGGAGAGCATGTTGTCCAGGATGCCGTGCCGCTGGAGGACCGCGACGTCGGCGCCCGTGTTCACCAGCGCGTTCATCAGCACCAGGTACCCCGTCATTGTCCCCTCGTTCCAGCAGTCCTTGGTCTGCTCCAGTGCGAACAAGTTTGCCAGGAGGATCCTGGTGCCGCCGTTGATGACGAGGCGCGGGATCTCCATGGTGCCACGGCGGAACGTCACGTCGAACTGGCTCGCCGGCGAGAGCTTCTCCTTGAAGGTGACGCCGAACTCTTCCTGTAGCGCGGTCACGCATGGGATGGCCAGCGGCGTCATGGTCCCGGTGACGGGCCTGCGTATGAAGGAGGCGATGCCCGTGGGGATGCTGTAGAGGCTGGTGCCCAGCCTCCGTAGCGGGCGAAGCCTCCGGTGCTCTGGCGTCATGACGATCCTCTGGTACTGGAGATGGAGCAGGTGGTAGGCTTGGGTGAACTGAGGGCCTGCTGGGGGCGGCGCCGGGACCTGACACAGTGGCTCGCGCAGGCTGAAGAAGCCGAATATGAGCTGGAGAAGCCGTTGATCCACCATATCCTCTTCTGCTGCTGCTGCTGCTGCTGCTGCTGCTGAGCTACCCATCACCAGGCTGAAGAGCTTGGCGAGGACGAAGAGGGGCATCTGGTTCTCGACGAGGAGCAAGTCGTAGTAGACGTAGATGGACGACCCCTGCATAATGCTCTCGCTCCACTCGAGCAAGAACTGGAGGATGAAGCAGCCGTCCAGCACCAGCAGCTCCACCAGGTCGTCCCCTCCCAACGCTGGAATCTGGCCGTAGCATCGCCGCGCCCGCGGCTCCATCGCGCGTACAGCCTTGATGCAGGCCGCGAGGAGGCCTGCCTTGCCGTCGGGGTCCCCTCGGCGGAGGAAGTCGCGGAGCATGTCCCACTTGTGCGCCTTCATGGCCAAGGTGCTGGCGCTGGACATGTGGTAGGGGCCGATGGAGACCACGGTCGGCTCGTAGAGGCTCCTGTTGGCCTCGCGGACGTGCGGCGGCAGGCGGGCGATGGTGAAGGCGTCCTTTTGGTGGCCACCGCCCGCCGGAACCTGGTTGCTCATGCCGGCCTCCGTGCGGCGGAGCAGCTCGTCGTAGTGCATAGCTGAATCTATGTATTGTGCCTCGAAAAAAAAGCTGAATCTATGTGTTTGTGGTTGAATGCATGTGAGAGGTTAACGAACTAGAGCATGCTGGAGTAGTAGTATATAGAGGTGGCTGTCGTCCCTCGTCATAATGCCATGCCACGAGAATCTACGACTAGTTCAGATTCTAATTAGATCGACCTTGTTAATGGTTTCTTGGGGAAAGGGGCAAGAGGACAGGCTCCCACTCGCGCTTAGTTTCGTATAATTTTTATTGTCTGTCTGTATTTAAATCCAGTGACGTACCCTACTCTTTACTAAACTGGAGTACACTACAAAACCGTTTTCTCATCGTTTTTTTCAAATTAGACTAGTATGTTTATTTCTCCATTGTCGACGTACTCCCCCACCGTCCAATGAATCTAGCGTGGTCTTTTCTCCTTTGTCCCCTGCCGTCAGCGGGGACATCACCCTCCCCCGTGTTTCTCAGTGCATCTGGAATCGTTTGAACTTAGATTTCTATTCCATACTCCACTTTCATTGGAGGGTACATGGTCTGGATATATGTCACTATTTCTTACCACGTCATAGACTTTCCTGTCAAGTTTACCTGAGACAATATGACACCGGGCTGAGTTGGCAAGAAGGAAACCCCCGTGAGCCGTTGCGGTCGGTGCCAGCTCGATGTACAATAGTGATGAGTCAGCTGTCTGCAACACAGGAGGTTATAAATGGTTTTAATGATGTGGAGAAGAGAGAGAGTAAGGCTATCTATAAAGTTCTAAACAGTCTGTAGTAATTTTACAGACAGTTTACATACGGTAATTTTGTTGTTGTAGAGTAGTGTTTTTAATTTATACTCACACATAGTTGACTAAAAATAGATATCTTATACTATAATATTGTCTATACAGACTCCACCTGTCTAAACCAATGTTCATAGGGATGAGCAATGGTTTAGATATCTACCGTCTGCACGCTCACCTATAGACGGCAGCAGGGGCGGAGACACGCCCAAGGCAAGAAGGGTCGTGGCCCTGGTTGCTAGGATTTTGCTTACCTATTATGCACGAAATTTTTTTTTGGCCCGCAACCCAGGCCAGGCCTGTCTCGACCAACGATGCGACGACCTCGATTGCTCCACCTCTCGCTCGCTCATTGCGTCGCACCTGCCCACGCACGCACCCACGCCGCGAGCCCGCACCACGACCGCGAGATTACTACCTGGCGAGTGGCGACGACTGCTGCTTGACCCAAGGCCGCCGCGGCGCCGCCCCTGTCTGTCGGCAACTCGGCCTGGTCGCCTCTGTTCCGTTTGGTCCCCAGGCGCCCTACCTCTATCCCGTCCGGTGGCGGCGGCGCCGCCCTACCTCTGTCCGGCGACGGCGCTCCGATATCTCCGCCCCTGCCCCTTGGTAATCAGGTATTCAGATTCAGGTGCTAATTGGTTAAAATCAAAACATCTGCTAATCTGATACTTGAAATGTTGAACAGTTGAACTTGGTTAAGTTTGATTTAGAAATAGACAGGAAATTGGGGAATAAATTAGATAGAGATAATCAGATAGAGGATGAATAACTCTGACTTACATATGTTCAGAAATGATTTCATGTTTTAGGTAGAGAAGATGAAGAGATATTATCCAGCGATCTCGCGAGAGAATGAATCAATTCCCCAAACCGAAGATGCTCCTCCTCAATTTGAAGAAGCTCTTCAAACCGAACATGCTCCTCAAACTAACACTACTAGGAAAATGCCTATTTGTGGCGCACATGGAATGGTCATCCGTGGCACACTAGCAGTGCGCCACTAGCTTCGCGCTGCGGCTATCTCCTAGCCGTGACGCACTGCCTGGTGTGTCACGGTTGTGTCGAGATAGGTGTAGCGCACCTGCTAGTGCGCCACGGCTATGTGGGCAGGTGCGCTACGCGTTGGATCTTCTATGACGCATGTTGCAGTACGCCACTAAGCTGCGCAGACGCGCTTTAGATGTAGTGCGCCACAAAAGCTAGGTCATGTGCGCCACGGTTTTTTTTTGTTTTTTTGTTTTTTGTTTTAATTTCAGAGCCAAATGATATACAATATAGATTATATACAATATTACAGACAGATATACACATACAGATATAATATATACATATATATATATATAAATACACAATTTGCAAAACAAGATTGAAACAAATACATATAGATAAGTCTCATACATAAATACATAGTATAAGTTATACATTGTTTCGATCAAGTTACGAAGTAGTTGGTGACATGTGAATACATGTGTCTCGAACAAGTTAGAGCTCGGAAGCTCGCCTAGACATCTAAACTAGCTAGACACAAACGCGGGATAAACAACCAAAGACGATAAGCATGATCACCATGACGAAGGTGTAGGTCTTCATCCGGTTCCTCGTCCTAACTTCCGCTAGATAGCGCGTGTATCTAGCTTCCGCCTCTGCCATAGTGTTATACCCTTTGTAGCTATTGCCGCTGAAACGGTGCACCTGTCTCCGGCAGTCTTCCCAATCATCGTAGACTCCGGGAACCCGTCCCTTGTACACGACGTACCACATCATCTACAAGTTGACAATAATAATTAACCGGTGATTGAAAAAAAAACATGTATAATTAAAGTCGCATATGAAGATACACCTATAGAAAGTACTCCTAAATCAAAAAGACCAAAGTAACTCAAAAATCATGCCTCATATATAACTAGGTTGTTGGACACAGGAATATGCTACGATGGAACTGTACGCCAAGTAGTATGCACAACACATGGACTTGTGCATAGCACAAGGCGTACAATCCCGTCACAGCACATTCACATATATAGTGTGCCACGACATTTCAATCATCGGCATTCTCGAAAAAGACCAAAGTAACTCAAAAAGCATGCCTCATATATAACTAGGTTGTTCGACACGGGAATATGCTACGATGGAACCGTCCGCCAAGTAGGATGCACAACACCTGGACCTGTGCATAGCACAAGGCAGACAATTCCATCGCAGCACATTCACATATATAGTGTGCCACGATATTTCAATCATCGGCATTATTCTCGAAAAAGACCAAAGTAACTCGAAAAGAATGCCTCATATATAACTAGTTAGGTCGTTGGACATAGGAATATGCTACGACGGAACAGTTAGCCAAGTAGGATGCACAACACCTAGACCTGTGCATATCACAAGGCTAACTATCCCGTCGTAGCATATTCACATATATAGTGTGCCACGACATTTCAATCATTGGCATTATTCTCGAAAAAGACCAAAGTAACTCGAAAAGAATGCCTCATATATATATACATAGGTCGTTGGACACAGAAATATGCTACGATGGAACTGTGAGCCAAGTAGGATGCACAACACCTGGACTTGTGCATATCACAAGGCTCACAATCCCGTCGTAGCACATTCACATATATATTGTGCCACGACATTTCAATCATTGGCATTATTCTCGAAAAATACCAAAGTAAATCAAAAAGAATGCCTCATATATATACATAGGTCGTTGGACACAGGAATATGCTACGGCGGAACAGTGAGCCAAGTAGGATGCACAAGACCTGGACTTGTGCATATCACAAGGCTCACAATCCCGTCGTAGCACATTCACATATATAGTGTGCCACGACATTTCAATCATCGGTATTATTCTCGAAAAAAGACTAATAAAGTAAGGAAAAAAGAAGGACCAAAGTGAGCAAAGTACCAAAGAGTAAGCAAAAAAACCAAGCATTGATTGATATATAATAATAATAAGCAAAAGAAGTAAGCGATAATTCATAAACCTAATAAGATAAGTAGTAGCATGTACACTTGTCCACACACACACAAATGTCATCTATAGTTTGGAACTACAACTAGGCCAACATCAAGACTTCTGGCTCGGCTTAGGGAACGGGGGGACGCCTTGTCTCGTCATGAACTTCCTATAGTCACCCTGCATCTCTAGGCGATCTTCTATGTCACGGTTATTCAGGATATTTCCTCCGTAGAAGATCCCACACGAAGTCATGACATCACGAAAGATGATTGCCCCAAACTGCTGCTGGATGCGATACATCTATTGTCTAATATCTGAATCAGTGATCTTAGCCTTTGCTTCTGCCCACTGTTTGAGATGATCTGGCAGCGTAGAATTCTGCTGGTCTAGTAGGAACGCCCTCATGTGATGGAGTGCGTAGTAGGCTTCCTTCTTACTGCTTTCCGGCTGCTTCACGCAGGGGAACTCTGTTACTTGGTTTAATACGTGCCTACCGAACTTGACCTTCATACGCACGAAGGTGGTGCCTTCCGTCTAGGCATAGCCAGTGAGAGCATCATCCAGAACTTCCTTGATCTTGTCATAGTTTTTCTTCTTTTCTAGACTCCCTGAGTCGAAATATGTGGCGTGGGAATGCTTCGGCAATAAGGATACGAGCGTGTAGTGTTCATCTCTGTGCAAAAAATTCAAATGGAATGTGTTGGAAAAAGAATGATGATAATCTAATAAAGCCAATCGACGGTGGCGAGTGAATAACAACTTACTCGGGAAAGTAAGGCACGAGAATGTATTCCTTTGTCTTGTTCGCCACGAAGATTGTTTTTAGGTACGAGTCCACGATACGTCGTTCAGCCGGGGAACCCAAGCAGCCGTCACGCATGTAGTAGGGGTCCACTATAGTGATGCCCGGTGTGTTCTCTCTAATGATCTGCATGGTCAGGCTGAGAGAAAACAGGCGGACCATGGTATAGTGCAGCGGGTATAGGTGGAACATATTGAAGATGTCGTCGAACCGCAGGAAGAATAGATCCGCAGGGGCATTGTCGATGAAGCCCAAGCCTGGTGGCACCTTAACCACGAATACCAGGAGTGAGGGATCTTTCTCCGCCAGAAGGCGTCTCTCTATCATCAGCACGCCGTCATGCACACTCTGCAGTTCCGAACTAGCGAGCCTCCGCAAATTCTTAGGTAGCATGGGCTCACCCGCCACATGAATCCTCCACATAATACCCTCGGGTCTTGGTGGTCCGTCCCGAAACCTGATCGGATTCGCAGTTGACGCCATCGGCTGGCTCGAGCTGCTAGATTTTCTTTTCCTGCCCTTTTTTCCTTTTGGAGAGCGGGCAGGCACCACAATCTGAGCACCGGCCGCCCTATGTAGTGTGTTAGGGCTTAGAATAAAGGGCCGGTTGGTTGTATCAACTGGCTCTGTAAAGGCGCAAGCTGGAGGCGTCTCCTGAGAACCAAACAGACGCTTGGTGATAGTGGGTTTCTCTGTGGGGCCACCAGCTAGGTCTTCGTTGCTAAACTGAGTGTTGAAGAAGTGATCATTCCAGTCTTCGTCGTCCTTGGCCAGATCATGCGCCATGTGCATATCATCAACATGATCATCCGACCCACCGCGTGGAGGTGACGGCGAGGCCGGTAAGGGGGCCTTGCCACCGCTTGTCGCTGGCACGACAGGCGGTGCTGTTGTCTGTGGAGTGATGGCCCCCGCCGTCCCCAAACGGATTATGCTCTTTGGCCATTGCAAGAATAAGCTGAAGCAACTTCTAAGTACAACCGACTCTTCTTCATCCGCTCCTGGGGGTTGAATGGGAGGTTCCAGGTCGTCGCAACCCCTTAGCACCCAACTATTTTTAACCCTGTGCACACTATCTGGCATCGGCCTTGAGTGGAACATGCGCTGCAAGGGTTGAACGATGGTACCCTTGGCAACATCCCTCAGCTCGTTGTTCACATAGCATAAGAGAGTGCAAGGAACATCCATCTGCGGAAAACATGTACGGCATCATCAGAGATGCCATAAGAGTAATAGATGGCGTGAAAGGCGGTAAAGCAATTTGTTTACCGTGATGGCATCGAGATCGGCTAATGTCGAGGCACCGCATACGGCGACGAGCGTGTAAGAGACGGAGGGGCTGCTTGATGGCGCGGTGCTGGCCGCTGGTGTATTCTCCCTACCGGGTGCTTGGAGCTCCGGTGCCGCCGCGACGATGGAAGGGGGGCCACCAACATGTCCGGCGCCGCGGTGATGGCAAGGGGAGTCACTAACACTTGCGGCACCGTGGTGCTAGCGGACGGAGTCACGAACACGTAGTTCGCCTGATTCGTCGGCGCCGCGTTGTTCGAGTGGATGCTGACCATGCTTGGAATCGGGCACGGCCCTACTCGACCACCTGCACTCCAGTTCGCTATTGACTCCACCAAGGTAGGCAGGATGGATGTGAGGGAGATTGCCAGGTTGTCTTGGACGATCTGCAGGATCCGCGCCACTTGTTCCTTAAGTTCTTGAACCTCGCGGTTTTCCTCCTCGCTCCTTCCCGACGACGCCACACGCGTCCTCGGCGGTGGACCAAAATGATCTACCCAATTCTTACCCCCGAGGCCGGCCAGACGGCCAGCCGACAATGGCTTCTTCGTAACTGGCTCTATTTTCTTGGCCCGGTTCATTGCCCTGTTAAAAGGGTTATACCACCGGGTGTCCGCCGTCTACCCCTGGGATCCATGACTAGCAACAATTTCCTCCTCCTGCAGAAGAAGTAACAGTGAATCATTTAGAAACTAGACTTCATCGATTAGAATGCAATCGAGTTGATCCGCGGTAATTAGATTACTAACCATAATTTCCTCGAAATCCTTCACCGCAGGATCCACGGTGAGTTGTTTTATTTTTGGGTCCACATGGTAACGGGTCCTGATGAAGTTTCGAACCTGCCCGGGTTCGAATTTCACAAAGGGGTTTTCTTTCCCCTTAGATCTATACTCTTCGTCCTCCTTATTCCATTTGGCCTCCGCGGTTTTGTATCCACCAGATCCGAGATGGTGATGACCTATATTCATCGCCTGCAGCACCTTTCCCCGATTACTATTGGCCAGGGCTCTTTCGGATTCACACCTCTCCTTGAACTCCTGGAACTGATCTTCGGTGATCTGCGGGTCAATCTTCTGGATCTCCTCGAGACTTTTGCCTTCTTTATAGATCTTCTTCTTTATCCGGGTTCCCCAGATGGCCAGGGCGGTGCTCATCTTTGTGAGGGCGGATTTGTTTACTTTGTTCCCATGATAATTTGTGTTCCGATACTTAGCGGGGAACTTGTATCTTGCGTGCAGCTTCTCGAAGAGGAGTGTGCGCAAGTGGCCATTATCTTTATGCCGGAGATTCTCGATGTTGATCGAGATGGTTGTCCGGGTGATCGCCGCCACTTTCCCACCGTACCCTTTGACGACAAGGTCAGGCTCCAAAGGAACCCCTATTGGGCTCACTTCGGTAATTTCCTCCCTGACGGCGCCGACCGTGTTCGGGCGCTGTTCCTTCGGCTTCTTCTTCTTAGGAGGATTGCTACCACTCCCTGTGCCCTCGTCGCCATCAGTGGTTTCATCACCCGTCGTTCCTTCGGCTTCTTCCTCCGCGTCCTCCATCTCATCATCCTCGCTCTCCGGAGGATGGTATTCTTCATCGTCTTCTAGCCGCTAGGCCGCCTCCCAAAATGTCAATTGTTTATTCAGAGGTCTGAGTTCTCCTTCAGCGCTGATGCGCTTAGAACATCCAGCCTCGTCGTTGTCACACATCTTTTCACTAATAAAAAACAAATAATTGGTTAAATTCACGGAAAAATCCGACATGACCTTTGCTAATTTTCTTAAACTAGGAGTGCCCGATTTCTGCTGAAACGGAAGTTAATCAACATTCCGGCAAAAATCAGGACTCATTTCATACAAGAACCTGCATACACGACATAATAAAGTGCTGCATACAAGCACAAGCACAATTTCAGGTGCATTATATGACATTATATGACAGCAAGCAAATACAAGTTTATATGACAACAAATATGACAGCAAGCAAATACAAGTTTATATGACATCAAATATGACAGCATGCTTCTGATGAAGGAATTGTTCATCCACAGTTGAAGGCATGTCATACTTGTCGGCATTGGATGGAGAGATAACCACAACTTTAACAGAATTTCCTAAGCTGGGAAAGTAATCACAAACACACAGACGAATAGAACTTTCAGATTTACCCGAGAAAGTAACCACAAGCTTTTGCTTATCCCTAGCATACTACTTGATGGCCAAGCACTAGTTGTTCTTGAATTGGACAGAAGCAACAAGTCAATTTTTGAGCTGCAGGTCATTATTTGAACTATTAAAATAGTTTCATTTGTGATTATCCTTTGGACGGTTTTTTCTAGCAGGACATGCCTGTGTAAGCGTATCCCAAGTTCAAAAACCATTTGGTCTGATCTGATACAACATTTGAAAACCTCAAGACACCAGAATCTCATCTGTCCTTATGCGCCTCCGTTAGGTGATATCACTTCATGTTTGTATCAAGTAATATATGTCTTCAATTATGAATTCTATACTCGCAACTACATTTCAATGATTAGGTATAGAGTCCTCCTAAATAGCCCAGAAGCTTCATAACCATCTAGTTAACAGTGAGCATCCTAAAAATAACATGAAGAGCATGATGAAATTCTAGCTAACAGTGAGCATCCTAGCTAACAGTTGTACTATATGGGATCATTATATAGTGTCCCCAACAATACCTCAGTTGCAGTGAAAAGAAATGGACTTGATTTATTTACTTTAGGAAGACAACTATTGATTTCTACAGGCTATTGATTTCTTGCTTTCATTTGAAGTGCAGAGAAATGGTCCCAGTTGAAGCGCAGTGCAGAGAAATGGTCTCAAATCGAAAAGGAAACAAGCTACATGCAAAAATGGTCTCTCTGATTTCTTGCTTGCACTGGCTCTGGCTAAAAATCTACAAGAACTACAAGCTACAGGGGAAGTGATTCCGTCATGATTTAGTCATGATTCCTTGCTTGCTTGCAGATTTAGTCATGATTCAGTCATGGCTCTCTGTTTGCTTGCAGATTCAGTCTAACCTACAATGAATCAACCGAGAAGTGGATAGGGGAGAGAGGGAGAGAGGGGAGAAGACTCACCTCTGAGATGAGGACGAGGACGAGCCCGCGGGTGAGGTGGCTGGCGAGGCGGGGCTGTAGGCGGTCGAGGCCGCTGGCGAGGCGAGCGTGCGGGCGACGCTCCTCCTCCTCGTCCTCCTCCTGTCTAGCGACGCTCCTCATCCTCTCCTAGCGTGGCGGCCTCCTCCTCCACCTCCTCCTGGCTGGCGACGCTCCTCCTCCTCTCCTGGCGCGGCAGCCTCCTCCTCCTCCTCCTCCTCCTCCTCCTCCTCCTCCTGGCTGGCGATGCTCCTCCTCCTCTCCTGGCGTGGCGGCCTCCTCCTCCTCTTGGCTGGCGAGGCGCGCGTCGATGCAGATGGGATGCGGCAGCGGCGGCGCATCGATGGGGATGGTTTGATCCGTGTCTGAGGACGATGGGGAGGGTAGGGACGACGTGGCGAGTTGACTAGTCCAACCCACTTAGGCGTAGCGCACCCTGGCCAAGTGACCGTAGCGCACTTGGCCAGGTGCGCTACGCCTAAGTGGGTTGGACTAGTCAGATAAGAGGGCGGCCACCCCACTAGTTAAACACTAGCACTGCCTTATCCCACTGGTTCCGCCCACTTCTCTATTCTAAACTTGTGAGCACCTAGGTTCGAATCCTGGTGCCCACCTTTTTTATTATTTTTAAAATACTTTTAAATATTCTAAAAATGCCCAATAGTGATAATATATGTCATAAAAGTGGTACAAGTATGATTCAAAGTATAACTAAATTTCATAATAATTTGTCCATGAATATTACAATCTTTTTCGACCACGCGTTTTACAATATTTTTTGAGCTAGCGTTTTACAATCTTTTTTCCCTTCTTTGTCGCGGTTGAATAATTTAGCCCTGGCACTTTAATGTTTCTTCTTTCGAACGGGCTACCTTTTTTGGGTAGGGTTGTCCTTTTTCTTCTTGTGATGTATGTTGCTGCATCGTAGTCGTCGTCATCTTTAATCTTTGGATCGCCGTACTGGTCGAAGTCTTGCTCGTTGACGACTCCATCCATTCCAATGATGTTTCTTTTTCCTCTCCTCACGACAACACAACTAGGCTTTGTCGGGTCGGTAATGAAAAAACATTGGTCCACTTTCGTATCCAGTACCCATAGTTCATTTTTCGCGGCCACGTTCGCACCGGCGGCCTTGGATTTGGCTGCTTCGGGTATAACCATGGTTGTGAAATACCGGTCTTCTCTTTCGACGCTCTTTGCCCATCTGACACGGAACATCGGCACCTTTTCTCCACAGTAGTCGAGCTCCCAGATCTCCTGGATTCTTCCGTAGAATCTTTCCTTCATGTTGTCATCGGTGTAGAATTCCGACGTTATGCCTGAGTTCTGATAATCACACTTGTTGTCCTTTTCCTCCATGTAGAATGTGTAGCCGTTGATATCATACGCCTGATAGGTCACCAGGTTTTGCATCGGTCCCTACGATAAGGTGAATATGATCTTTTCCATGTCAGAAGAATGCGATCGCGGGGGATTATCAAGGAGCGTCTGCCTAAACCAACGCGTGAAATCTGAGTTGTGCTCTTTGATTATTTCTCCCTGCATCCTCTGTATGCCCCGATCACTGTACTTCTTCTCGATTAACCTTTTGTGCTTCTATACCCAAGGATCGACCAGTTCTAAATGCTGTAGTGCGACGAGGTTTGCTCGATCAAAGTCTGCGCGTCGAAAATCGAAGTCTGCATGCAGTATGCGATGACCCTCTCGGTGACCAGATCTGTCGAGCTTGCCAAGGTGCCTGTTGACGGGAAGACCGACAGGGTTCTCGATGTCTAGATAATTCGTGCAGAAAGAGATGCACTCTTCAGCCAGAAAGCCCTTGGCTATGCTTCCATCTGGACGGGACCTGTTGCGAACGTATCCTTTGATTTGTTCATTCATCCTTTCGAACGCCATCATGCCACGGAGGAACATCGACCCGAGTTGGACGATGTCCTCCACGACATGGACCAGCAGATGCACCATAATGTCGAAGAATGCAGGCGGGAAGTAGACCTCAAGCTCGCATAGTATCACCACGATCTCCTCCTGTAGCCTCCCGAGCTGATTCACGCCAATCGACTTCCTAGAGATGACGTCGAAAAACTTGCAGAGGCCAAATAACGTTTCACGGACGTGCTTGTCCATTATCCCTCTTAGTGCAACCGGATGTACCTGCGTCATTAGCACGGCACAGTCGTGAGACTTCATGCCACTGAACCTCTGCTTCGCCTCGTCTAGGTATCTGCTTATCTTGCCCGCGTAGCCGTATGGAAATTTGACTCCTAGAAGACACTTGAAAACTGTTTGATCTCATCCTGGCTTAGAGTGAAGCAGGAAGGAGGGCAGTAATATTCGTTCTTCTTGAACTTTTTACCCTTCCGACGACCTTGTGTCATCTCCGACTCATGATCATCGTCATCTTTCTAATCATTAGGAGTAGTGCGTCCTCCGTGAAGCTTCTTCCGGATACCCATGAATATCAGGTCGTGTCTGGCTTTTAGACCATCTTTCGTCCTATCTGTCATGTTGATTATGGTGGCGACCAGACTCTTGCACATGTTTTTCGTGATATGCATGATGTAGAGGCTATGAGGCGTGCGGAGAAACTTCCAGTATGGCAACTCCCAGAAAACAGACCTTGTTTTCCATACCTTCATCAGCGGCTTGTCTTGCTGCCTCTTTTGCTTCTTTCCAGGCTTAGGACAATCTTTCCAGTTTTTCAGCAACTCTTCCACTTCTTCGCTGCTCCTACGCTCTGGGATTCCTCGTGTCTCGGATTTGCCATCGAACAGGTCTCCACATTTTCTCCATGGATCATTCTTGCCAAGCCACCTCCGGTGCGCCATGAACATGGTTTTCGAAGACCCTGGATCTTTCTCTAGTTGGAGATAGCTTGTGTTATCCATGCACCTAACGCATGCGCAGAATCCTTGGATAACCTGCCCCGAGATATACCCGCAACCTGGATAGTCTTGCACCGTAGTGACCAACGCGGCTCTCATAGTGAAATAATCTTGTGCGACGGTGTCGTAAGTATTGGCTCCATATTCCCATAACGTGGCTAGCTCCTCTTTCAACAGCCCGAGATATAGATTGATGTCGGTACCAGGTTGTTTCGGCCCTTGAATTAGCATACTCATTTGTATGTACTTCTTCTTCATGCACAACCATGGAGGGAGGTTGTACATCCATACAAACATGGGCCAAGTGCTGTGCATGCTACTCTGGCTACCAAACGGATTGAGTCCATCAGTGCTTGCACCAAGCCTGATGTTCCTCCAATCACCACCGAATTCTGGGAATTCGAGGTCCAATGCTTTCCACTGGCTAGCATCTGAAGGGTGCGTCAGCAGCTCATCCTTTTTGGGGTCATATTCATCTCCTGGCTTCTTCCTTTTGGCATGCCATCGCATGAGCTTCGCTTCCTTAGGGTCCGCGAAATAGCGCTGCAGACGAGGAGTGATAGGAAAGTACCATACCACTTTTCGAGGTGCTTTCTTCCCTTTCTTGTATCGACTCACGCCGCACACCGGACATGTGGTTTTCTCCGCGTCCTCGCCCCGATAAATGATGCAATCGTTGATGCATACGTGATATCTAACATGCGGTAGATCGAGAGGACAGACGATTTTCTTGGCGTCCTCGATACTAGTTGGACACGTGTTCCCCTTCGGGAGACGATCGTGCCAGAATGCCATCATATCGTCGAACATTGCGTCGCTCAATTTGTGTTTTGCCTTTATCTCCATAGCCTTGAGCGTTACATTCAACCGGGTATCATCGGGCCTGCATCCTTCACACAATGGAGTAACCGCGTCTTTCTCAAGTTGCGCAAGCTTGGATTTCTCTCTAGCGACAGCCCTGGCGTTACTCGTCTGCTTTAGAAGCAGGTCTTGCACATAAGGGTCCCGCACCCAGCCTGACGTTGTTCCATCGTCGTCTGCTCCTCCGGCATCTAGATCATCATCATCCCGGTCTGCTTCCGCACCTTTACCATCTCCAGGATACTCTTCATCATCTCGCCCGTTCTCGCCATGATGATCATTGTCATGTTGCCCACCTTCACCGTATCCATCGTCTTCGTCATCGCTTATCCAACGAGTGTATCCATCCATGAAACCATGGAGGAGCAGGTGCGCCTGCAGATTCCCGGAATCTGGGTCGATCACCCAGTTGAGTTTGCATCTTCTACACGGACATCTTATCTCCGTCTTGTTATTTCGTATCATGTCGGCCGTTGCACATTTCAAAAATCTAGCCACAATGCCTTCGCTCATTATGAGCACCATTTTTGCTTGCACGGTGTATACGGTACAATTAGAAGTCTATTAGAACCACATAATCAATGCATGCATGCAATGGTCGATAGAAAATTTCGGCATGACCTATCCTAAAATTAGGACCTTTGCGAAATGCCAAAGTCTTGCCAAAATGGAAATGAATCAACATTTTGGCAAAACAAATGGCAACTTGTTCACACACAAACACAAGAGAGAGAGACCGATCCATACACACATGAACATATCATTATCCTCTCCATACACACATGCATGCATATGAGCATCGACACTCTCCATATATATACACACACATGACCATCGATCCTATCCATACACCCATCATGAACATCAATCATCTACATACATATGAGCATATCATCCATATACACATGAACACATCCTTACATGGACAACTTACCGAGATGAGAGACCGATCGCGAGAAGATGGAAAGGAGAGGTGCGCACGAGACCGGAGAAGGAGATGAGAGACCGAAGAGCTTCCTCTATTACGTATGTAACATCCAAGGCAAGTTCCACATGCTAAAAATGGTGAATGAGTAGAGAAATTGAGGTGGGAAGGAGAAGGATCCCGACTAGATCTAAGGAGGAAGAAGAAGGGGAAAGTGAAGTGTGGGGTGGTGGATGATCACATGTGCACAAAGTGGAGCACATGGTCGACACATCCGTGGCTCACATGGCCCTAGTGCGCCACAGGGAATAATCACAACCGTGGCGCACGTGCCAGAGTGCGGCACAGATGTTTCTGCCCATTTACTGAACAAAGGGGCTTTCACTTAGGCGTAGCGCACCACCTGCATGTGCGCCACGGTTAACCATAACAACCATAGTGCACCTCCCCCATGTGCGCTACGGGTATGCAGCATGCGGCCGGCAGGGCCCTGGCCCACACATATCTGTGGCGCACTATGACCATGTGCACCACGGTTGTGCTAGTTACTAGTAGGGCACTGCCCACAGGTGAGCCACACCTGTTTTAGCCATGGGGCACTTCAACCATGTGAGCCACAGATGTGCCGATTTCCTATAGCCATTTTCCTAGTAGTGTAAGTCAACTGCCCAAAGTGAACCTTCAACCTCAACTCAACAAAGTGATAATCTTGCATATCGTGTTGCCAATGCCAATACTCACCTAGGTATGGATGTTATTATTTCAGATCCCTGTCTTAGGATACCTATTGAGGATTTGGATCCGAACATACAAGATGTTGCTAGAAGGGAGTATGTTAATTTAGGTCCATGTCAGCCTTTTGGTCACAAATATAGGAGGTCTCCTTTTGGAAAAGCCGGTAGACTTAGAAGCTTTCATGATAATTGGTTCAAGAATCATGGCGATTGGTTAGAGTATAGTGTTGCTAAAGATGCTGCATTTTGTTTCTATTGCTTTCTTTTTAAGCAACCTAAAGCATACAACTTTGGCATTGAATCATTCACAAAGTTCTTGTTGAGTTGAATAACCGCTTTGCTGAAAAGTCTACTCAATTGTTGAGGTGCATTGCTTGTCTTGATCCAAAGAACTCATTTGCTAATTTTGATGAAGACAAACTTGTTGAACTTGCTCAGATGTATGTTGAAGACTTCTCCATATATGAGATTTCTTTTGTCCTTAGAAATCAACTTGAGACATTCATTGCTGATGTGAGAGGTGATTCGGATTTTCTGAATTGTCATGACCTTAGAAATCTTGTTGTGAAGATGGTTCAGACTGATAGACACACGGTTTTTCCTTTGGTGTATCGCCTCATTGAGATGACATTGATTCTACCGGTTGCAACAACATCAGTAGAGAGAGCTTTCTCAGCTATGAACATTATCAAGACCGAATTGAGAAATAAAATGTGCGATGATTGGACGAATTATAGCATGGTGTGTTATATTGAGCGAGATGTATTTCACTCTATCAATGATAATGATATTGTATACCGTTTTCAATCATATAAGTCACGTAGAGGAGTTTTACCTCGTTGTTTTGGTAAGTTCTCATATTTGTATCAATGATTGACTATTTCATTTCATGAGTATACCTTTTCTTATGAAATATTCTCGCTTTTTGAAGGTATTGGTTCTTCTTCTACTACCATTGATGAGATTATGGGAGGCTTAGATAAACCAAACCAGTGATTTGGTACTATTTTTTGCATTTCATACTACTATTTTTAGCCTTTTAGACATATCTTATGTACGTTCTTGAATTGTTAACTATGGATTTAAAAATATATGTTCATGCTTGTCATCGTACCAAAAAAAAATTATACTGCTACAAGAGTTTTTTAGTAGTTTTTTTTATGTTTAGATTTTGGTCGGGGGCTTGCTTCATTCCTGGCTCCGCCATTCGACAACATGACTCTTGTCTCGTACAACAGGCTCGTCTGCCAATGGTATCTTTTGAACAAAACTGCTAGTTTGCACGTGACATGCATTGTCCTTGGGCGGAGAGAGGGTGGGCCACGGGATTTCTCATGACCTAGGACTGGATGAAATAACGGCACCTCCATACAACGCGAAAGAGGATATGTGTAAAGCCGTGGTTTACACGGCAACAGACCGGCGCTATTTCTACAGACAGACTCGTTCGTTTTATTTTCTCTCTCTTCTCCGCGTTGTTAAGATTCCTACATGGCACATGTTACAGACGGGGCTGATGTTGGACTATTATACACGCCCTAAGCACCAGGAGCCCATCCCAGGACCGGTTCTACTGCACACCGACCACAGCTTGAGCCTGGAACATGGCCGAACGTGGCCTCGTTCCGTTAATCCACTTCCCTAGTAGATTAAGGCCCTGTTCGGTTAATCCCTTTCCCAAGTGGAATGAAATGGATTGGGGTGGTTTGGAGAGGATTTTGACTTAGATGGAATTAATTTCCCTCCGATCCATGTCAAACCCGTCCAAATTGCTTGAAACCGAACAACGCCTAAAGTGGTTTGGAAGGGATTAGAGGGATTTTGATTTAGATGGGATTTAATCCTCCTCAATCCCTGTCTATCCCGCTCAAATTTCATGAAAGTGGGCTAGAAATCCGTGCACGCGGTGGCCCGTACCAGTCAGGCACCTCAAGGCCATTCACTTTCCAGTCGTTTGCCAGCAATCCTATACGCAGATCAGCCATGTTGCTAGCCATTCGACCATTCCACAAAGTGCAACCTCCTCCTTGGTGATGAGTACCATTCTTTGGTTCCTTTCCCGTACGGTCATCTTCGTTGTGCCCAGGCTCCTCATCTTGAGGGCAAGCACCATCATCTAGATCACTTCATGCATCCGAACATCGACCGGACCCATTTTCGTCGATGCCTCCCTCTATTTCGATCTCAATTCAGAAACATTCCTCGTATGGTCCGTTGTTTGTGGTATATGTTTCCGATTAGTCACTGAAACCAAAAACCTTGCAACATCATGTTGTTCTCTACTAAAATACCATATCCACCTCCTTTGTTTTCCCAACTAGCGACCCAACAGCAACCTAGATGCGAATGTACAAATCAGATGTCGAGGTGCTTCCACTCTAGTGGCACTATGCATTGTACATTGAAGTTTGTCATTTTGCACGCCACATCTCTGGAAATAGAAAGTCCCCTTTGGAAAGTGGTTTTACGATCATGAGAAAAGAGTAATCCCCTACCTTCCGTCTAGACCGGTAAGACTCAAGCTGTTCTTTTGAGTTTTGGGTGTTGCCCCTTACATGTTCGAATCCATTACTCGTATGGGCAAAATAAACATGTTTATTTGGGAGGGAATTGTGGTGCTTCTACTCTCCAAGACGAACACAACAAATTCTTGAAAATATAAATAATAATCCATATGATTTAATTCAAATAAATAATTGGTAAAACATGATCATATAAATAGCAATTATATAGATCATGCAAACTAACAGAGTGGATGAACATATTGCATCTAATAGGATAAACTAATCACATATACTCCAAATGCTAGAACAAAAAACTCTAGCAGAACCTGAAAGAGACAATTGAGGATTACGTGGTGCAGCGGCGTCAGCAGTAGCCGCAGCGGTAGTAGCAGGAGAGTTGTCGCTCATGTTGAGATTGCCGAAGAGATCGGTGACGTCCGGGAAGAAGTCGTCGTTCGGGAACTCATTGTCGACCGACGTCATGGTAGCCAGTAATCGCGATTGAGCGCTTCCTAAAAATTTGATCGCCTCTCACTCGTACAGGTTCACGAGAGGCGGGGTTCCGGATGCCTATTTTCCTGATCTGCTATGCACGCCGCAAGCCGAGATGAGAAAGGCGAAGAAGGCGGCGTAATGGACTAGGAGGTACGTGTGATGCATTGAAATTGTGTAGGGTTTGCGGCTCGGTTTATATAGTGCATATGTCGGGTAGGTCGTGGGGCGTAGCTGTCACATCCCAAGATTTTCCAAATCTTGTAATGTGAAAAATAAATAAACAAAATAAAATTTTTGTTGAAAATCAGGGTGAAAAGAAACTTTTGTTTCTAAATGGAAACTTAAAACCCCATCTTGAACAAACTTTGGTAAACGTTTGAATCCAACAAAAAAATCCAAATCAAGGGAAATGCATTCCTCAATGAATGTATCTGGAAATTTAAACGCTTCGAAAATAAATCCAAACCCTAAACCCAAATGGAATAAAAATCATTTCCAAGTTATCTCCAAGCCTATGGATTTGATCCATATAAAAATTTGTCAACAAACATTCATAAATGATCAAGAAAGACAAATAAAAATATTATAAAGCCATATAAAATGGTTTCACTCATTTTGGAACCATAAATAAAATCTTATGAATTTATTAAGATAAGAAATTGAATTCCCAAAGCTATTAAAGAACCTATCTAGAAACCATACCAATTGGTGAGCAAATGATCCTAAAGATCTTTAAAAGGATAAATAAATATCAAACAGGATTTCACAAATTGGAATCATCAAGTTTGGATCTCTAAATAAAAGATATGGATTTTATAAGGTGAAGAAAGAAATATTAAATAAGGAATATTTAAAGACCAAACCAAATCTTGGCCAAATCTTTAAACAAGTGGAATGTTTATAATCCCAATCCAAATAAAATAAAAGGATAAAGATTTTTTCCAAATAAAATAAAATGGCAATAACCATTCTATCCCTATCTTAAAAAAAAGACAAATCTCTAAATAAGAATACATGAGAAAATGATATTTGGAATTTACCCAAGTGGAATAAAAGTTGTTTAATCAACTTAAATAAAATAGAACCTCCAAATAAAAATTAGGGAATTAAAACTATATTAAATTCCATTGGAATTAAAACAAATACCCAATCTTAAATGATTAATAAATCATATTAAATACTTTCCAAATAATTCAAGATGAATTATTTGAACCAACTAAACAAATAAAAACCTACTGAAAGGAATTGGAAAGTTTGAAGAATTTAAATGGTGTTTGAAACATTATTGAAACCTATTTGATAAAATACAAGGACCTACTTTAATAATTAAAAAGACCCAAAAAGGAATAAAATAAATTCCAAAAATTTACATCAGAATGTTTTACTAACCAGTATTTAAACCCACACAAATTTGGGCAAGGTTTTGATTTCAAATGGGTGTTTGAATCAATTAAACAAAATCAAAACAAATTTGAAGAAATAGAAAAAGAGAAAAACAAACAGAACAAAAAAAATATAAAAGGACCTCAGCCCAACCAGCCGGCCCAACTGACCCAGCAGCAACCCAACTAACCTGCCTGAAACTTTTCTTTCTCACTCAGGCGCACACCCATGCCCTCACTAACGATTAGGCCCCACCGTAACCCTTCTAACTCGCTGACAACACTGTCCCACAACGCCACCACATCATCGTCTACCCCGCGACGACCACGCCCTTTCCTGGCCGTTTCTGTCGCTGAATCCTCTGTGTAAATTCCTGATTAATGGCTGATCAATTCTCGCCAACGTCCATGCCATCTTAAATGCCATCACCCACTCTATCTTTCCCCCCAGTCCTCATTTCCCCAGAGCCACCAGGCTGCCTTGATTCTTCGCGTGAACCCCACTGCCCCGACGACCTTTCCCGGCCGATTCCGGCCAGCCCACGCCCCCCTTGCTCCCTGGCGCACCCGAGCTTGCTCCCCACCTCCAGGCGAACCTCCCCGTAGCACCAGCTCGCCCGCGCATGCCTTGCAGCCTCGACTCTGTCCATGTCTGAGCGCCACCGATGATAAGCCCGACTCCGGCGAGCCATAGCCGACGACCTCGTGCGCCCCTTGCTCACTGGTGAGTGTTTCCGTGACCCTTGAACTCGTGTGTATCTTCCTGATGCATTGTTTTTCTCGTTTGTGTCCCAGATACTCGCCTTCGACCACGACCGTGCGTGCCCGAGCCCGCAAGCTACTCCGGCGAGGAATCCACGCCACCATCGTGCGCCCCTTGACAAACCGCAAGGACGTTGAGCATCGTCGTGATCTCCTGAACCTGGTGAGACACCCCCTTCCTCCCTCGCTTCCTCTATCGCCAGCCCCGCCGTAGCCAGAGCCAGCGCCGCCACCTGCCGCCGCCAGCGCCGCTGCATCAAGGTCAAAGCAGTAAGGTCCATGGGATCTTGATCTGATGGTTAAGATTAGAACTAACCGAAGGGGTACGTTTGCCTCTGAGCCACACGATCTGCTTTAGATCCAACGCGCCAGAGCAGCTGATCCGGACGAAACGGTATGGGCGAATAGGAATTAGACACGTGGCTTGGGATCTGTTTTAAAAACAGAAACTTGTCTATTAGATGTTCCAATTTGAAAAATTCATAACTTTCAAACCACACGTCCAAATTTTGCAAACTTTATATCAATGGATTCAGAAAAACAAGCCCTAGCCAACCATGCGCTTTGTTTAGTAAAAAGCTTCTGGTAAAATGTTTGTTTTTACAGAAACTTATGAATGCTTGTTTAGGATATAAAAATTGTTCTAAAATGATTTTGAGGATAAAATCTTTGGCAAATGGTGTGTTTTGAACCTACTGACCATAGGAAACAAATTTTGGTTTCAAAAATGTATTTGGTGAAACAAAAGAATGAATCTTGGATTTAAACCAATTCTAGTCAAATAAAAATATGGTTTATTTATTAAAAATGGTTTTGGAAGAAAACCTTTGGGAAATGTTTTGTTTTAAACTCTCTGACCACAAACACCAAGTTTTATGATTTGAAAATGTATTTGGTGAACCCTATAGAACTACTACTTTACTAAAGACATTTTCAACCACATAAAATAATGACTTGGTTTAGAAAATGGTTTATAAAGTGAAACCTTTTGCAAATGATTTTGACACTTTATAAAATGACCAATAGGTGTTTTCAAATGTTTATAACCTATTAGAAACCACTTTTACAAATAAATAATCTCTTGCATGCTTGCATGTATTGTTTTGTTTTATTATTTTATGTGATGTTTTGCTTGATTGGTAGATTGAAATTGTGCCTTGCTTGATTAAATTGTAGTGACTTGAGGAGTGTGATTGTAGAAAGGACAAGGAGTGAACTTATACTCTACCAAAAAGGCAAGTGATGCTTCATACTTTGTCCCATTATTTTCACTATGCATTAGTGATATTTCTAAGTAGGACTTGCATGGAATTTTGCTAAGTATAAACTATGCTATGGGAAATCCTAGTAGATGAAACCTTAGTAGAAATTTCCTAAGTTAAGATTCCTATTACTATCATGCTTAGCTTAGCTAATAGAAAACAAGGGTGGAATATATATATATATATTCATGCTATGGAAAAATTTCTAAGTCTAAGGACTTGTGCTTTGTTTAATAAAACAACTAAGTAAATGAATCACCTGGGTGGAATGGAAGGAATGGTTTGTGTTGAGTGGTCATGCAAGACCAGTATGCTAGGGAAAACTTGGGTACCACCAAGTCTAGTATGCTGGGGAAAACTTGGTGTCTCACTTGTGGATGGCCACCCAGGAACAAAGAGATTTGAGATGTCAAATGTTGAGAAGCTTCAAGTGCAACCACTTGGCATTATGGGCTCTGCCTGGATCATATAGGTTGCAATAACTTAGCCAAATGGAAAGTTGGTGGTAGGGGTTTGATAGGTTGGAGCACGTCCATTTTGGTCTAAGGGAAGGCTTCTGAAAGATCTTGTCTTGGGAAACCAAGTCTTGTGGGGAAAGTGCACCACCTCTGCAGAGTGTAAAATCTAAGTACTTAGCCATGTCCCTGGTAAAGGACAATTTGAGCATAAAGACATGGAAGCTATCAAGAATCTCATCATCCAAATTTCTAAGTTAAAAATTTGTGGTTGAACAAGGGTTTAAGGTTCACTAATTTCTATTGGTGGTTCCTTGGGTGATTTTTATCAAGCAAAAACTTAGTGTTTTCAAAGGATAAGGAAAATCTATTTTGAGCAAAGCAAGCCTCAACTCCACTTTGCCAAATGCATATAGATGATAGACTACACTATACTACCATAGTATCACTTGCCAATACAATTCAAATGTATTGACCCTTGTGGCTGTAACTTGTTATGTTGTAGGTTTGTTTGATTTAGTGAAGTGTGTTGATTAGGATTACAAAGTCTACAACCAACATGTCTACCTGTGGCACTTTGAAGATGAAGGACCCCATGCTATTGTTATATTCTGCTGCATTGTAATGAGATAGCCAAATAAGCTATGTAAGATGTAATAAATTATTTTATTCCTGGTTATAAAGTTGTATTATGACCTTTGTTTCTTGATATTACATCTTAACTGTGGATGCTAGCTATTGATCCAGGGACTAGCATTGCAATCACAGGGATCCTTTTCCTTTACAAAGGAAGGATCTTACAGTTTGATTATCACAGTTCATCAGAATGGCGGGTGTTGGTTTTTCAACTACAGGTAAGTCCATCAAGAGCTCACGAAGCCACTCTGCTTCAACAGTGGTTGTGTCTAATGCTGTGAGTTCTGCGTCCATTGTTGACCTTCTTAAGATGGTCTGCTTGCAGACTTCCAGGAAACAGTGCCACCATCAAGTGTAAACAAATAACCACTCATAGCCTTAATCTCATCAGCATCAGATATCCATTTTGAATCATTATAACCCTCAAGTACACGCGGATGCCCAGTATAGTGAATACCATAACTCGCAGTGCCTTTCAAATAGCGCAAAACTCTGTCAAGAGGATGCCAATGATCATCTCCGGGATTTGACACAAATCGACTCAGTTTGCTTACAGTAAAGGAGATGTCGGGTCTAGTAGCACTAGATAAATACATGAGCGAGCAAATTATTTGAGAATATCTCAATTGATCTTTAGCAATCCTTCGATTTTTTCGAAGTAGCACACTCGGATCATAAGGAGTTGGATAAGACTTGCAGTTGCTATACCCGAAACGACTCAATATCTTTTCCACATAGTGGGACTGAAGTAGTGTAATCCCACCATTATTGTCCTTTAGTAGCTTGATGTTTAAGATTACATCAGCCATTCCCAAGTCCTTCATCTCAAAGCAGCGAGATAGGAACTCTTTTACCTCCTCGATAACAGCAAGGTTGGTCCCGAATATCAATATGTCATCGACATAGAGACACATAATAACTCCCTCTCCTCACCATGGCGATAATACACACACTTATCAGCTTCGTTTACAACAAAGCCTTCAGCAGTTAAAGTTCTTTCAAACTTCTCGTGCCACTGCTTAGGAGCTTGCTTAAGACCATACAAAGACTTCACTAACTTATACATCGTTCCTTCTTAACCATCTACTAAAATCCATCAGGCTACTCCATATAGATTTCCTCATCTAGTTCTCCATTTATAAAAGTTGTCTTAACGTCCATTTGATGAACGAGAAGATCGCGTGAGGCAGCCAAAGATAGTAGTACTCGAATAGTGGTCAATCTAGCTACATGTGAGTAGGTACCAAAGAAT
The DNA here is from genome assembly GCA_916181665.1 of Avena sativa. Lineage (NCBI taxonomy): Eukaryota > Viridiplantae > Streptophyta > Magnoliopsida > Poales > Poaceae > Avena > Avena sativa. The sequence continues at coordinate 415,889,183 of OV702297.1, forward strand.
TCTTCATCTTATTTTTGGGTATAACCCTTGTCCACAAGACGTGCCTTGTACTTTCCAATAGTACCATTAGGTCTAAGCTTTTTCTTAAACACCCACTTATATCCTACAAGTTTGCACCCATAAGGACGGTCAGTAAGCTCCCAAGTTCTATTAGATAAGATGGAGTCCATCTCGCTTCAAACAGCTTCCTTCCAGTAGTTAGCATCTTCAGATGCATAGGCTTCTAACTTAGAAGTGGGAGTATCATCCACAAGGTACATGATGACCCACAAGTATAGGGGATCGCAGTAATCTTTAAGGGAAGTAAAGCCCAAATTTATTGATTCGACACAAGAGGAGCCAAAGAATATTTATAAGCCTTAACAGATGAGTTGTCAATTCAGCTGCACCCGGAAATAGTCTTGCTCGCAATAGTTAATTAGTAGCAACAGTTTTGTAACAGTAGTAACAACATAACAGCAGTAGTAACAATTGTAATAAACAACATGATTAAAGTGCGGTAGGCATAGAAATGGATGGACGGGCGTTGCATGGACCAGAAATTTCATGTAATAATCAAGGCAAAGGGAACTTGCAGATAATGAAGATAAAGCATCCAAGTACTAAATAACCATAGGCATCTGTTCCGTATATATTCATGTGTGCTCGCAATGAGAACTTGTACAACATCTTTTGTACTGCCATCCCGTTTGCAGCGGGGCCTCTAGGGAATCTACTGGAAATAAAGGTGCTCCTTTTAATAGAGCACCGAAGCAAAGCATTAACACCCCATGAACGCACATGATCCTCACATCATAGCCATCCCCTCCGATTATCCCAATTTCTGTCACTTCGGGGCCTCGGGTTCCGGACAATGATATGTGTACACAACTTGCAGGTAAGATCACAAACAATAATATCATCATGAATCAATAACATGTTCAAATCTGAGATATGGCACTCGGGCCCTAGTGACAAGCATTAAGCACAACAAGTTGCAACAATGTCAAAAGGCACTAACAATAGCTACTAGGCACCATGCCCTAACAATCTTATGCAATTACATGAATGATCTCATCCAATCCCTACCAACCCCATAGCCTACTGCGGGGAATTACTCACTCATGGATGGAGGAATCATGGATGGTTGATGGAGAGGCGTTGGTGATGGTGATGGCGATGATATCCTCCAATTCCCCGTCCCGGTAGGGTGCCAGAACGGAGTTTCTGGTTCCGAATCGCGGTTTCTGGTGGTGGCGGCGCAGCGCAACTCTTCTCTGGAAATAGTCGACCCCCCGTGTTTTTAGGTTAGAGGGTATATGTAGGCGAAATGAGAGGTCGAGGCGGAGTCCGAGGCGGCCACACCATGCCCTGGAGCGGCCAGGCCTGGCCCGCGCCTAGGGGTGGTGTGGGGCCATCTGGACTCTTCTCCCCTCCGTCTTCTGGCTCCGTGAGTCTTCTGGGAAAATAGGATTTTCGTCATATTTTCTGGGATTTTTCTTGAAAGTTGATTTTTTGCACAAAACCGAGACACCAAAGCAATTTTGCTAAAAATAGCGTCAGTCCATTTTAGTTATATACAAATCACACAAATTAGAGGAGAAACAACACCTTACATGAACAGACTAAGCATGCCCATATGGATGAGTATATGTACAAAAATGAAAACAAATAGAGTACATACCAACCTCTTACCACATCTCAAATTGTCATAAATCATCATTATTGCCATTAACTTGTGTGGCTTGAATAATAATATGAAAACCAAACTCCAAAAGAGTCACTGAAGACCGCTAAACCCTGCAACGAACTTTACAAAACCAGAGAAGAACAACAAATATTTTTGGTTTTTCAATTTTTTTAAGACAAGAACTGAAGGAAAAGCAAACAAAGCAAAATATCTTTGGTGTCTCGGTCGAGGCGGAGTCTGAGGCGGCCACACCATGCCCTGGAGCAGCCAGGCCAGGCCCGCGCCTAGGTGTGGTGTGGGCCCCTCTGGACTCTTCTCTCCTTCGTCTTCTGGCTCCGTGAGTCTTCTGGGAAAATAAGATTTTCGGCATATTTTCTGGAGTTTTTCTTGAAAGTTGATTTTTTGCACAAAACCGAACACCAAAGCAATTCTGCTGAAAATAGCGTCAGTCCGTGTTATTTATATCCAAATCACACAAATTAGAGGAGAAACAACACCTTACATGAACAGACTAAGCATGCCCACATGGATGAGTATATGTACAAAAATGAAAACAAATAGAGTTCATACCAGCCTCTTACCACATGTGATAAATCATCATTATTGCCTTTAACTTGTGTGGCTTGAATAATAATATGAAAACCAAACTCCACAAGAGTCACTAAAGACCGCTAAACCCTACAATGAACTTTACAAAACCAGAGAAGAACAACAAATATTTTTGGGTTTTCGTTTTTTTAAGACAACAACTGAAGGAAAAAGCAAACAAAGCAAAATATCTTTGGTGCCTCGGCCGAGGCGGAGTCCGAGGCAGCCACACCATGCCCTGGAGCAACCAGGCCTGGCCCGCGCCTAGGGGTGGTGCGGGCCCCTCTGGACTCTTCTATCCTCCGTCTTCTATCTCCGTGAGTCTTCTGGGAAAATAGGATTTTCGGCATATTTTCTGGGATTTTTCTTGAAAGTTGATTTTTTGCACAAAACCGAGACACCAAAGCAATTCTGCTGAAAATAGCGTCAGTCCATGTTATTTATATCCAAATCAAACAACTTAGAGGAGAAACAACACCTTACATGAACAGACTAAGCATGCCCACATGGATGAGTATATGTACAAAAATGAAAACAAATAGAGTTCATACCAGCCTCTTACCACATCTCGAATTGTCATAAATCATCATTATTGCCTTTAACTTGTGTGGCTTGAATAATAATATGAAAACCAAACTCCAAAAGAGTCACTGGAGACCGCTAAACCCTGCAACAAACTTTACAAAACCAGAGAAGAACAGCAAATATTTTTGGGTTTCGATTTTTTTAAGACAAGAACTGAAGGAAAACGCAAAAAAGCAAAATATCTTTGGTGCCTCGGTCGAGGCGGAGTCCGAGGCGGCCACACCATGCCCTGGAGCGGTCAGGCCTGGCCCGCGCCTAGGGGTGGTGTGGGCCCCTCTGGACTCTTCTCCCCTCCGTCTTCTGGCTCCGTGAGTCTCCTGGGAAAAGAGGATTTTCGGCATATTTTCTGGGATTTTTCTTAAAAGTTGATTTTTTGCACAAAATCGAGACACCAAAACAATTCTGCTGAAAATAGCGTCAGTTCATGTTAGTTATATCCAAATCACACAAATTAGAGGAGAAACAACACCTTACATGAACATACTAAGCATGCCCACATGGATGAGTATATGTACAAAAATGAAAACAAATAGAGTTCATACCAGCCTCTTACCACATCTCGAATTGTCATAAATCATCATTATTGCCTTTAACTTGTGTGGCTTGAATAATAATATGAAAACCAAACTCCAAAAGAGTCACTAGAGACCGCTAAACCCTGCAACGAACTTTACAAACCAGAGAAGAACAACAAATATTTTTGGGTTTTCGATTTTTTTAAGACAAGAACTGAAGGAAAAAGCAAACAAAGCAAAATATATTTAGTGCCTCGGTCGAGGCGGAGTCCGAGGCGGCCACACCATGCCCTGGAGCGGTCAGGCCTGGCCCGCACCTAGGGGTGGTGTGGGGCCCTCTGGACTCTTCTCCCCTCCGTCTTCTGGCTCCGTGAGTCTCCTGGGAAAATATGATTTTTGGCATATTTTCTGGGATTTTTCTTGAAAGTTGATTTTTTGCACAAAACCGAGACACCAAAGCAATTCTGCTGAAAATAGCGTCAGTCCATGTTATTTATATCCAAATCACACAAATTAGAGGAGAAACAACACCTTACATGAACAGACTAAGCATGCCCACATGGATGAGTATATGTACAAAAATGAAATAAATAGAGTTCATACCAGCCACTTACCACATCTCGAATTGTCATAAATCATCATTATTGCCTTTAACTTGTGTGGCTTGAATAATAATATGAAAACCAAACTCCAAAATAGTCACTGAAGACCGCTAAACCCTACAACGAACTTTACAAAACCAAAGAAGAACAACAAATATTTTTGGGTTTTTATTTTTTTAAGACAAGAACTGAAGGAAAAAGCAAACAAAGCAAAATATATTTAGTGCCTCGGTCGAGGCGGAGTCCGAGGCGGCCACACCATGCCCTGGAGCGGCCAGGCCTAGCCCGCACCTAGGGGTGGTGTGGGGCCCTCTGGACTCTTCTCCCCTCCGTCTTCTGGCTCCGTGAGTCTCCTGGGAAAATAGGATTTTCGGCATATTTTCTGGGATTTTTCTTGAAAGTTGATTTTTTGCACAAAACCGAGACACCAAAGCAATTCTGCTGAAAATAGCGTTAGTCCGTGTTATTTATATCCAAATCACACAAATTAGAGGAGAAACAACACCTTACATGAACATACTAAGCATGCCCACATGGATGAGTATATGTACAAAAATGAAAACAAAGAGAGTTCATACCAGCCACTTACCACATCTCGAATTGTCATAAATCATCATTATTGCCTTTAACTTGTGTGGCTTGAATAATAATATGAAAACCAAACTCCAAAATAGTCACTGAAGACCGCTAAACCCTACAACGAACTTTACAAAACCAAAGAAGAACAACAAATATTTTTGTGTTTTCATTTTTTTAAGACAAGAACTGAAGGAAAAAAGCAAACAAAGCAAAATATCTTTGGTGCCTCGGTCGAGGCGGAGTCCGAGGCGGCCACACCATGCCCTAGATCGGTCAGGCCTGGCCCGCGCCTACGGGTGGTGTGGGCCCCTCTGGACTCTTCTCCCCTCCGTCTTCTGGCTCCGTGAGTCTCCTCGGAAAAAAGGATTTTCGGCATATTTTCTGGGATTTTTCTTGAAAGTTGAGTTTTTGCACAAAACCGAGACACCAAAGCAATTCTGCTGAAAATAGCGCCAGTCCGTGTTATTTATATCCAAATCACACAAATTAGAGGAGAAACAACACCTTACATGAACAGACTAAGCATGCCCACATGGATGAGTATATGTACAAAAATGAAAACAAATTGAGTTCATACCAGCCACTTACCACATCTCGAATTGTCATAAATCATCATTATTGCCTTTAACTTGTGTGGCTTGAATAATAATATGAAAACCAAACTACAAAAGAGTCACTGAAGACCGCTAAACCCTGTAACAAACTTTACAAAACCAAAGAAGAAGAACAAATATTTTTGGGTTTTCATTTTTTTAAGACAAGAACTGAAGGAAAAGAGCAAACAAAGCAAAATATCTTTGGTGCCTCGGTCGAGGCGGAGTCCGAGGCGGCCACACCATGCCCTAGAGCGGTCAGGCCTGGCCCGCGCCTACGGGTGGTGTGGGCCCCTCTGGACTCTTCTCCCCTCCGTCTTCTGGCTCCGTGAGTCTCCTCGAAAAAAAGGATTTTCAGCATATTTTCTGGGATTTTTCTTGAAAGTTGAGTTTTTGCACAAAACCAAGACACCAAAGCAATTCTGCTGAAAATAGCGTCAGTCCGTGTTATTTATATCCAAATCACACAAATTAGAGGAGAAACAACATCTTACATGAACAGACTAAGCATGCCCACATGGATGAGTATATGTACAAAAATGAAAACAAATAGAGTTCATACCAGCCTCTTACCACATCTCGAATTGTCATAAATCATCATTATTGGCTTTAACTTGTGTGGCTTGAATAATAATATGAAAACCAAACTACAAAAGAGTCACTGAAGACCGCTAAACCCTGTAACAAACTTTACAAAACCAGAGAACAACAACAAATATTTTTGGTTTTTCGATTTTTTTAAGACAAGAACTGAAGGAAAAATCAAACAAAGCAAAATATCTTTGGTGTCTCGGTCGAGGCGGAGTCCGAGGCGGCCACACCATGCCCTGGAGCGGCCAGGCCTGGCCCGCGCCTAGGGGTGGTGTGGGCCCCTCTGGACTCTTCTCTCCTCCGTCTTCTGGCTCCGTGAGTCTTCTGGGAAAATAGGATTTTCGGCATATTTTATGGAGTTTTTCTTGAAAGTTGATTTTTTGCACAAAACCGAGACACCAAAGCAATTCTGCTGAAAATAGCGTCAGTCCGTGTTATTTATATCCAAATCACACAAATTAGAGGAGAAACAACACCTTACATGAACAGACTAAGCATGCCCACATGGATGAGTATATGTACAAAAATGAAAACAAATAGAGTTCATACCAGCCTCTTACCACATCTCGAATTGTCATAAATCATCATTATTGCCTTTAACTTGTGTGGTTTGAATAATAATATTAAAACCAAACTCCAAAAGAGTCACTGGAGACCACTAAACCCTGCAACGAACTTTACAAAACCAGAGAAGAAGAACAAATATTTTTGGGTTTTCGATTTTTTTAAGACAAGAACTGAAGGAAAAAGCAAACAAAGCAAAATATGTTTGGTGCCTCGGTCGAGGCGGAGTCCGAGGCGGCCACACCATGCCCTGGAGCGGTCAGGCCTGGCCCGCACCTAGGGGTGGTGTGGGGCCCTCTGGACTCTTCTCCCCTCCGTCTTCTGGCTCCGTGAGTCTCCTGGGAAAATAAGATTTTTGGCATATTTTCTGGGATTTTTCTTGAAAGTTGATTTTTTACACAAAACCGAGACACCAAAGCAATTCTGCTGAAAATAGCGTCAGTCCGTGTTATTTATATCCAAATCACAAAAATTAGAGGAGAAACAACACCTTACATGAACAGACTAAGCATGCCCATATGGATGAGTATATGTACAAAAATGAAAACAAATAGAGTTCATACCAGCCTCTTACCACATCTTGAATTGTCATAAATCAACATTATTACCTTTAACTTGTGTGGCTTGAATAATAATATGAAAACCAAACTCCAAAAGAGTCACTAGAGACCGCTAAACCCTGCAACAAACTTTACAAAACCAGAGAAGAACAACAAATATTTTTGGGTTTTTGATTTTTTTTAAGACAAGAGCTGAAGGAAAAAAGCAAACAAAGCAAAATATCTTTGGTGCCTCGGTCGAGGCGGAGTCCGAGGCGGCCACACCATGCCCTGGAGCGATCAGGCCTGGCTCGCGCCTAGGGGTGGTGTGGGCCCCTCTGGACTCTTCTCCCCTCCGTCTTCTGGCTCCGTGAGTCTCCTGTGAAAATAGGATTTTCGGCATATTTTCTCGGATTTTTCTTGAAAGTTGAATTTTTGCACAAAACCGAGACACCAAAGCAATTCTGTTGAAAATAGCGTCAGTCCGTGTTATTTATATCCAAATCACACAAATTAGAGGAGAAACAACACCTTACATGAACAGACTAAGCATGCCCACATGGATGAGTATATGTACAAAAATGAAAACAAATAGAGTTCATACCAGCCTCTTACCACATCTCGAATTGTCATAAATCATCATTATTGCCTTTAACTTGTGTGGCTTGAATAATAATATGAAAACCAAACTCCAAAAGAGTCACTAGAGACCGCTAAACCCTGCAACGAACTTTACAAAACCAGAGAAGAACAACAGATATTTTTGGTTTTTCGATTTTTTTAAGACAAGAACTGAAGGAAAAAGCAAAAAAAGAAAAATATTTTTGGATTTTATAATAACAAACCTAAGCTAAAAAGGGTGAAGCAAACTAAAGCTAAAAGCTAAACAAGAAAATAAACAGAAACAACAAAAATATTTTTGGTCTTTTTGTGTTTTGGAAAGCATAAACAAAACAAGAACAAAAATGAAAAATAAAGAAAGCGAGACATGGATATACAAAGTACCGACAAAATATGATATGTAGATGAGTGAGTTGTCGGTATACCTCCCCCAAGCTTAGGCTTTTGGCCTAAGTAGAGATTAATCCCAACGCGGGTAGGAACTCCAAGCTGGCGGGTCATCATCATTTGTTACACCTCGGTAGAGCTCCAGCAAATCAACGGGTCGACTTTGGATATTCTTTGTCGTCCTAGATGCCAATACCTATAATGCCGCAAAATCTTTCCAAGTTCATGGTAATAGGCATATATAGATTTTAAATGAAATAGTTGGCCTATAAGAAGTGTTAGTGAAAGTGAAGCTCTCAACAAAAGTTTTGGTGAGCAAAGCATATTGCTCACTCTCATCCTGCATGTAAGTGGTTAGACCAACCCTTTGAACAAGAAGCAAGAATTCATTGAGGATCCCTGCAGCTCACAAAAAGTCAAAACATGGGAAGGTAGATGGATGTGCATCTCCCTCATTACCAAAGTGCGGTGCAATAAGATCTTCATTATATGATGGCCTAAATCAAGATGTGGATCTCGAAGGCCTTGCCACCCTTGGTGTTTCTCTCTCAAACACTTCTCCAAAAGTATGGTTGTCCATCTCTCTCTCTTTTCGGAGAACAAATGCTCCAAAAATCAGCAGCAAAGAGTGTCTGAGCAAGGAGATCGAAAATCGCGGTGAAGAACAGCAAGAACGCGGGTTTGAGAATTTTCCGGTGTTTTCTCGGGAGAGAGAGTGTAGTGGTAGGTGGCTGGGTAAGTGGAGGGCTAGGGGTGGCCCACATCATGGACAGGCGCGCCCCTAGGGTGGCCGCGCCACCAGGTGGTGTGCCTGCCTGGTGGCCCCCCTGGGTCACTCCAGGTGCCTCTCTGTCCCTTTTTTGACATATAAATTTAATATGAATTTTGTGGAATTTTTCGAGAAACTTTATTTTCGAGCAATTTTCAGGAATCAGTAAATGATTTTCTCACAGAAAAAGAAAGATTTTGGAATGATGGATAAACAAATCAAAACCAAAACTACAGAAGTTCTAATACACTCTAATATGCAAGAAACTAGCAACACAAAGATGAGCAAGGTGAAAGCAAAAATTGGAATAAAGAAAATAGGAGTAAACAAAGATAATCATGGTGAAAACATTGTTTTGTTCATCAAAATCCCTTTGTTAACAAGGTTGATCAGGTCTTGTTACCAAAACAATTTTATATGAAGCAAAACTTTGTGTTTCACTAAATGATTATTTAACCTCAACCTTGATGGCAATAGTCCCAATCATAATAGTTTCATAATCTTCTTGTGGTATGGGACAATAAATTTCTCCAACTTTGATGCCCTCAATATTTTCGATTGAATTTAGGCCATATTTCTTATCAATCTTCTTGGGGGAAAAACTATGCTCCTTTTCATCAACATTAAAAGTTAATTTTCCCTGGTTACAATCAATGACAACACCTACAGTATTAAGAAAAGGTCTCCCAAGAATAATAGACATATTTTCATCTTCAGGCATTTCAAGCGCAACAAAGTCAGTTAATATCAAACAATTATGAGCCACTTGAACAGGAACGTCCTCACATATACCAACAGGAATAGTAGTAGACTTATTGGCCATTTGCAAAGATATATCAGTTGGTATCAATTTTTCCAGGTTAAGTCTCTTGTAGAGAGAAAAGGCATAACACTAACTCTTGATCCCAAATCACACAAAGCAGTTCTAACATAATTATTTTTGATAGATCAAGGAATAGTTGGGATACCTAGATCTCCAAGCTTCTTTGGAACCTTACCATTGAACTAATAATTAGCAAGCAAAGTGGAAATTTCCTCATTAGAAACCTTCCTTTTATTAGAGACAATATCCTTCATATACTTTGAATAAGGAGGCAATTTAATAGCATCAGTCAAAGGAATTTGCAAAAACAAAGGTTTCATCCACTGACAAAACTTGTTATAGTGTTCTTGATCCTTTGACTTGTGTTTCTTATCAGGAAAAGGCATTGGTTTTTGCACCCAAGGCTATATTTCACTACCATGTTTATTAGCAGCAAAATCTTCCTTAGTGTACTTAGTATTCTTAGTGTGCCTTTCAAGTTCTTCTTCAATTTCGTCTTTATCAGGAGCATCATTTTTATCATTACCACTTTTAGTTTCAGCATCAGAGACAAATATACTATTAGGATCTTTAGCAGGTTTAGAAGATTCTATAACTATTTTATGTCTCCTTTTCTTTTTATTAGAAGAAGTACCACTATTTTTAGCTTGTTGAGAATTTTGCTCAATTATTTTAGGATGTCCCTCAGGATATAGAGGATCCTAAGTAGAATCACCACTTCTAGTTATAATTTCATAAGCATGTTGTTCTCTAGAAACATTAACTAGCAGATCTTTTTACACCTTAGTAAGCTGATCAATTTGAGTTTGAACCATTTGGAAATGTTTAACAAGCATTTTAACATCATTGGAGGTTCTCTCCACAATATCATGCAACTTATTAATAGCTGTAGAATTTTCCATTAGATGATTCTGCACTCTCTTATTAAAATTATCTTGCTTAACAATATAAATATCAAATTCTTCTAAGCATTGATCAGGAGGTTTAGAGTATGGAATGTCACCATCATCGAAATGTTGGAGAGAGTATACCTCAATAGTGGATGAGTGAGAGATTGGCTTACATAGTTCTTCTATAGGAGGTAAATTCTTCACATCTTCAGATTTAATACCTTTCTCCTTAAGACATTTCTTAGCTTCCTTCATCACTTCATCATTTAATTCAGTCATTCCCCTCTTCTTTGGTGTTGGTGTTGGAGTTGGCTCAGGCATAGTTGGCTCAGGTGTAGTCCAATCATCATAATTCTTGCTTATTTTAGCCATTAATTCCTCAGCTTCATCAGGAGTTCTTTTCCTGAAAACACAACCAACACAACTATCCGGGTATGTCCTAGATTCATCAGTTAGTCCATTATAATATATATCAAGGAGTTAATTTATAGGTACTGGATATCCAGGTTGTGCTTTAATTAAAGCACAAAACCTTGCCCATGACTCAGGCAATTTCTCTCCTTCTTCCTGCTTAAAATCAAAGAGTTTCTGCAAAATAGCATGTTGAGCACTAGGAGGGAAATATTTCTGAAAGAAAGTATTAACCACACCAATAGGACTATCAATATATCTAGGAGGTAAATTATTAAACCAAGCTTTAGCTTCACCTTTCAATGAAAAAGGGAAAATTTTAGCAACAGAGTAGGTGCGTTTCTTAATATCATCATAAAATAAGCCACTCAAAATAGAGAGATCTTGCATATGTGCCACAACACTTTCATTTTTAGTCTCACAAAAAGGTTCTTTGTCCACAATGGTTATATAAGATAAATCAATAGAGAAATCATAATCCTTATCTTTAATGTGTATGGGAGATGTGGCAAACTTAGGATCAGGAGATTATTTATGTCTAACCGTATGTATCTCAGTAAGACTCTTAATAGCACTTACACCATGACTGTTTTGACATTCCTCAATAAATTCATCAATCATTTCAATATAACAGTTATCAAGATCATAGCTAGGATACTCTCTAGACTCTGGTGAACTAACAAGTGTAGCAATATCTTCATTAGGAGTTCCAGTGTTTCCAAATATATTTCTAGCAATTGTAGCATCTAGGAAAGTACCAAATGAACCACTCTCATCAAGCACTACAGAAGTAGCATCATAAGTATCAGAAGCATTTTCAGATTCAGCAGAAGTAGCGGTATGTGTAACATGTGTATGTGGTGGTGGTGTAAGGATCTTACTCATCACATACGGTGAATCAAGAGCAGTAGAGGTGTTCAGAGTTGTACCTCTTCTTGTAGTGGATGTCAATATAGAAACTTTTCCATCACGAGCTTTACCCATGATGAATGGATAGCATCGAACAATAATAATTCCAAGTGAACTTATAAATAAAGCTATTATCCCTGGCAACGATGCTAGAAAATAATCTTGATGACCCACAAGTATAGGGGATTGCACCAGTCTTCGAGGGAAGTAAAGCCCAAATTTATTGATTCGACACAATGGGAGCCAAAGAATATTTATAAGCCTTCACAGATGTGTTGTCAATTCAGCTGCACCTGGAAATAGTCTTGCTCGCAATAGTTTATCAGTGGCAACAGTTTTGTAAGATTAGTAACAAAATAACAGCATTAGTAAAATAAATACGGTAGTAACAATTGTAATAAATAACATGATGAAAGTGCGGTAGGCATAGGGATGGATGAATGGGTGTTGCATGGACAAGACATTTCATGTAATAATCAAGGCAAAGGGTACTTGCAGATAATGAAGATAAAGCATCCAAGTACTAAATAACCATATGCATGTGTTCCGAATATAGTCATGCGTGCTCATAATGAGAACTTGCACAACATCTTTTGTCCTGCCAGCCCGTTTGCAGCGAGGCCTCTAGGGAATCTATTGGAAATTAAGGTGCTCCTTTTAATAGAGCACCGGAGCAAAGCATTAACACTCCTTGAACACACGTGATCCTCACATCACAGCCATCCCCTTCGGTTATCCCAATTTCTGTCACTTTGGGGCCTCGGGTTCCGGACAACGATAAGTGTACACAACTTGCAGGTAATATCACAAACAATAATATCATCATGAATCAATAACATGTTCAGATCTGAGATCATGGCACTCGGGCCCTAGTGACAAGCATTAAGCACAACAAGTTGCAACAATGTAAAAAAGCACTAACAATAGATACTAGGAACCATGCCCTAACAATCTTATGCAATTACATGAACGATCTCATCCAATCCCTACCATCCTCATAGCCTACTGCGGGGAATTACTCACTCATGGATGGAGGAATCATGGATGGTTGATGGAGAGGCGTTGGTGATGATGATGGCGATGATCTCCTCTAATTCCCCGTCCTGGCAGGGTGCCAGAATGGAGTTTCTGGTTCCGAATCGCGGTTTCTGGTGGTGGCGGCACAGTGGAACTCTTATCTAGAAATTGTCGACCCCCCGATGTTTTTAGGTTAGAGGGTATATGTAGGCGAATGGAGAGGTCGAGGCGGAGTCCGAGGCAGCCACACCATTCCCTAACGCGGTCAGGCCTGGCCCGTGCCTAGGGGTGGTGTGGGCCCCTCTGGCTTCTTCTCCCCTCTGTCTTCTGGGAAAATAGGATTTTCGGCATATTTTCTGGGATTTTTCCTAAAAGTTGATTTTCTACACAAAAACAAGACACCAAAGCAATTCTGCTGAAAACAACGTCAGTCCGTGTTAGTTATATCCAAATCACACAAATTAGAGGAGAAACAATAGCAAACGTCTTCGGGAAAGTAGATACGTTTTGAACGTATCAGTACACAATGAAATCATCACCAAATTACTTTGCATTCCTTTGTATCTTTCTCCTTTGGGGAGTTTAATTGTCGTCCTCCATAGGATTATCATAGTGTTCTATCGGCTTAGTGGGTTTAAGAATTATAGCAAATTCCTGACTATATGAACTATTCATCTCCTAATTTGATGAGATAGACATACCTTTCGTAGGAAATATGTCCTCAAATAAAGTCGCATCATTCGACTCCATAATTGTACCGACGTGCATAACGGATACCTCAAATTTTACGATCAGAAATCTATAGCCAATGCTATGAAAAGCATAACCCAGAAAAATACAATCCATGGTTTTTGGTCTAAGCTTTCGCTTCTTGGGTATTGGAATATTGACTTTCGTCAAACATCCCCAAGTTCGTAAGTAAGAGAGTTTAAGCCTTTTATTATCCCATTAATCAAATGGAGTCATGGTTTTATACTTTACGGGAACATGGTTTAGGACATGACATGCAGTCATAAGCGCCTCCCCCCGCCATTCCTTGGAAAGACCTGATGTATCTAACATGGCATTAACCAGATCATTTAGAGTGTGGTTCTTTCTTTCGGCCACCCCATTTGACTGAGTTGAGTGGGGAGGCGTAATGTAATGTATAATTCCATGTTCTGTATAGAATAAATCAAATTCGTTTGAAAAATACACTCCACCATGATCCGACCTTAGCCGCTTGATTTTAAGATCAAGTTGGTTTTTTTGCCTCATCTTTATAGATGTTGAAGTAGTTCAAAGCTTCATCTTTAGATTTCAGAAGATAAATATAGCAGTATCTAGTGGATTCATTAATCAACGTCATGAGGTATATTTTCCACCTTTTTTCAATACACCATTTATCTCACAGAGATCCAAATGTATAAGTTCTAGCGGTGCTAAGTTTCTCGATTCCATAGCCGTATGATACTTGTGGGGTTGCTTTGCTTGAACACAAAATTGGCACTTAGAACCTTGACAATAGTAAATTTCGGAATTAAATTTATATTTGCTAGCCGCGTCATGCAACCAAAGTTAATATGACAGAGTCGTGAATGCCAAAAATTGGACTCATTATAATTACAAACATGATCAGTAACTTTAGTACATTAGTCTGACAAAGACAAGCGGAATAGACCTCCGCACTTATAACTCTTTCTAACAAATTGTACATACTTAGATATGACAACTTTATTGGACTCAAAAACCAACTTAAAACCATCTCGGCATAAAAGCGATCCGCTGACGATATTCTTATTAATGGAGGGAAGGTGCTGCACATTCTTTGGATGTACAGTCTTCCCTAAAGAAAATTTTAGATTTAGCCTACTAACACCATGAACAGAAGCACGTGAGTCATTTCCCATCATCACGGAAGAAGTCCATTTGAGACATGGTAAGAATAAAACATGGAAATATCATAACATACATATGTGTTAGCGCCTGTGTGTATCCACCATTCAAGAGAATGACATGCTGAAAGGATAGTAGGTAAAATAGCATATCCAGCATCCTTCATCTCAGTATCGCTAATAACAACATTAGCGGTCTTGCCGCTATTTCCATGTTAACGCTTGTCAAAGCGATTAGGGCAGCTAGGAGCCCAATGATCAGGATCACCACAGACGTGGCAAGAGTCTTTCCTCTTATCATTTTTTTTCTTAAAGTTGGTTGAGTGCATGACCTTATTCTTGCCATCAAACTTCCCTTTTCCTTCAAATTTGTTCTTGTTCTTGAACTTGTGGGATTTGATGTTTTTCTTCTGTACCAAATTGACACTAGAACCTCCCTCAAATCCTCGAGCAGTTTTGTCATTTAATTTGCTCTCATCTTCTCTTCCACTTTAAGAGACCCAATGATATCCGTAACAGAAAACTCTTGTCTCTTATGTTTCAGAGAATTAGCAAAGTTCCTCCACGAGGGAGGAAGCTTGGCAATAATGTCACCGACCACAAACTTGTCCGGTAAGATACACTTGAAATGCTCAATTTATTTGGCAAGTGATTGTATCTCATGAGCTTGATCAACAACGAAGCGCTCATCAACAATCTTGTAGTCATAGAATTGCTCCATGATATACAACTCAGTGCCAGCGTACGAGACCCCAAACTTGGCCTTGAGCACATCCCACGCGTCCTTTCCATTATCAAATCAGGTCAACAATGTTGTCCCCAAGAACACTTAAGAGAGCCTCCATAAACATGGTATCAGCTTTCTTAAAGGTCGCTTCCTGCTTAGCAGAAAGATCTCCTTCAGGTTTGCCAAGAATGGCGCTATAGTAGTTTAGGTTTTCAAACCAGAGAACCGTACTTGTGCACCATCTCTTATAGTGCATACCATCAAAAGGAGGTGGCCTAGTAGCCGCGGCTATTCAGTGGAATTCAGCTGCCTATAATCAAGTTTTTAGATTGTTAAAAATATAAGCAATAATTCATATGATTTAATCTGAATAAATAATTGGTAAAGTATAATCATACAAATAGCAATTATATAGATCACGCATACTAACAGAGTAGATGAACAGATTGTATCTAAAATAGGATAAACTAATCATATCAACTCCAAATGCTAGAACAAAGAACTCTAGCGGAATCTAAAAGTAGCCGTAGCGGTAGCAGTAGGAGAGCTAGATGTCACCCATGTTGAGATTGCCGAAGAGGTCGGTGATGTCCGGGAAGAAGTCATTGTTCGGGAACTCGTCGTCGACCGACGTCATGGCAGCCAGTAGTCGCGATTGAGCGCTCTCCAATAACCTGATCTCCCCTCAACCATACAAGTTCATGAGAGGCAGGGTTTCGGAGGCCTACTGTTCTGATATGCGGTGCACGTCGCAAGCCGGGATGGGAAAGACGAAGACGACGACGCAATAGATTGGAAGGAGGTAGGTGTGATGCGTTGTACTCGCATAGGGTTGGTTTATATAGTGTCGGTCTGGTAGGTCGTGGGGCATAGCCCATGTCCGAGTCAACATAACCCACGATCAAAAGATCTGGCTAATTAAAGCGCCCGTTAATGTCTCATAATTAATTTCCCAAATAACAAAGGGATTTCTATTTTCGTGCCTTTGGTTCCTTAATTGTACTCAGTGTTTCCCAGCCGCTTAGCTTTTCCTCACTTTTGCCCAGCTCCTATTATGAAACTTTCGCACGGTCTGAAACTCGTTGTCTGTCAGCCTTACCGTTAGATGCTAACAAGTGGGGCTGCATTCAGTCGGGTCCCATAGTGGACCCTCGCGGTTACATGCTGACAAGTGGGGTTGCGGTCTATCAGGTCCCGTAGTGGACCCTTGCCGTTACATGCTGACAAGTGGGGCCACGGTAAGTTGGTTCCCGTAGTGGACACCTCTCTCCACCTATCCAGATCAGCATGGGACCCATAGCTTATCCATGTGAGCGTCGGACCCACAGCTTATCCGCGTGAGCCAGCCCCATGCTCGCGCCCATGTCGTTGTCTCCCCTTTCTTCTTCTTCTTCTTCTCCGGTGACGACGACCCTTCTCTGGCAACGGTAGCCCTTTGTCGAGCTTCACTTCGTCCTCGTCCTGGCCGCAGTGGTGTCGTCCCGTTGACCTGTATGAAGGATGACAATGTCAAACGTGCGCAGAGAAGGTTAGATCTCGCACCAAAATGTTCCAATTAGATGGGTGCGCTTGCTGTGGAGAATGCGGTCGGCGAGCCGTTCCGATGATTTAAGGGATTGGTTTATCGAGTTAATGTCTTGGCTGCAATCAAGTGAAAGAGTGTTTATAATTAAAATTTAGGGACATGGATATATAATAAATAAGAAAATGACACAACTCTTGAACACTTTCAAATTAAAAAAATTATACAACTCTTAATGTACAAGAGTGTTTATAATTGACAACACTCTTGAGCACTTTCAAATTAAAAAAAAATATACAACTCTTAATGTACAATAGTGTTTATAATTGACACAACTCTTGAACATTTTCAAATTAAAAAAATTATACAACTCTTAATGTAAAAGAGTGTTTATAATTGACACAACTCTTGAACACTTCCAAATTAAAAAAATTATACAACTCTTAATGTAAAAGAGTGTTTATAATTGGGACAACTGTTGAACACTTTTAAATTAAAAAAAAATTATACAACTCTTAAAGAGTGTTTATACTTGACACAACTCTTGAACACTTTCAAATTAAAAAAATTATGCAGCTCTTAATGTAAAAGAGTGTTTATAATTGACACAACTCCTGAACAAAACACTTTTAAATTAAAAAAATTATATAACTCTTAATATAAAGGAGTGTTTATAATTGACACAACTCTTAAACATTTTCAAATTGAAAAGTTATACAACTCTTAATGTAAAAGAGTGCTTATAATTGACACAACTATTGAACACTTTCATATTGAAAAAATTATACAACTCTTAATGTAAAAGAGTGTTTATAATTGACACAACTCTTAAACACTTTCAAATTAAAAAATATACAACTCTTAATATAAAAGAGTGTTTATAATTGATACAACTCTTGAACACTTTAAAATTGAATTATACAACTCTTAATATAAAAGAGTGTTTATAATTGACACAACTGTTGAACACTTTCAAATTAAAATATATATATATACAACTCTTAAAGAGTGTTTATACTTGACACAACTCTTGAACACTTTCAAACTAAAAAAATTATGCAGCTCTTAATGTAAAAGAGTGTTTATAATTGACACAACTCTTGAACACAACTCTTGAACACTTTTAAATTAAAAAATTATACAACTCTTAATGTAAAAGAGTGTTTATAATGGACACAACTCTTGAACACTTTCATATTGAAAGAATTATACAACTCTTAATGTAAAAGAGTGTTTATAATTGACACAACTCTTGAACACTTTCAAATAAAAAATTATACAACTCTTAATATAAAAGAGTGTTTATAATTGACACAACTCTTGAACACTTCCAAATTGAAAAAAATATACAACTCTTAATGTAAAAGAGTGTTTATAATTGACACAACTCTTTAACACTTACAAATTATAGAGTCCTAAGAAAATCTTGAGAGTTTACCATTTTAGAGCATGAAAAGTGATCCCTAAACTTGCGTATACAAAAATTATAAATCTTTGAACACTATGAAATCGCACTTAATACGTGATAATGATGTGCTAAGAAAATCTTGAGAGATTATCATTTTCATAGAATGTAATGCATAAACTTGCATATGGCAAAAATTATACACCTTTGAACTCTTTGAAATCGCACTTAGGATATGATAATGTTGTCCTAATAAAATCCCGATCATTTATCATTTTCATGGAGTGAAATATAATGCAAAAATTATACACCTTTGAACACTTTCCCTTCAAATTATATTCAAAATCATTTGTTTATGGAGTTAAAGCATATGTGGCAAACTCGTTATTTTGCAAGGATAGAGGGTGCCCCCTGACAGATACAAGGATTATCTTGTCCGCTAGATCACAGAGGATCAACGGTTTGTGGGTACGATCCGCGTGCAACTGTCTTGACTAATCAGAGTGTAGTAGCCAAGATGAGCACATGTGTGAGAGTTTGTGACTAAGAGAGGGTAAAACTGAGTAGAACTTAAAAACCAAGGGCAAAACTGAGTAGAACTTAAAAACCAAGGGCAAAAATGACAAGGGGGTTCAAATAGAAAACAGAAAGAGATTTAAAAAATGAAAGATGCTTCTTTTATATAATAAAATACATATTGGCATACATCAAATTATTTGCAATTCAAATATATAACAGTTTGACAATTATTGCCTCATTCAGACAAATTATATTTTAGGGAGGGATGTTTATGGAAGAGGCTTGAGTAGAAAGCCATGAACCTTCATAGATAGTAGATGATTTGAGAAGTGGTGATTTAGGTTAAAACTTGATCTATATACATTTCTTATGGTGGCAGGTCACATAATAGGACTCCCTGGATAGATGCCACTATGTTTTGATCTTTTTAAATTTGTTGTGCATAAAATGACTTAATTAGCTAGCTAAAACTCATTCGTTGACTCTCTGTTGACCAGTCACTGAAGGGTAAAAGTGAGTATATTGCACACGGCAGTGTTAGTACTGGAGAGCAAAACTCGGTACAACCAAACTACCAGTGTTATACTCGAGGGCATAACTGAGCACAACTAAGTGGCCAAGGTTAGACACGAGGGGGGAAACGTGACGCACAGTATGTGTGTCGCGGTGCACGGGGCGGTAGCGGACACATGTGGCCGTCCATGGTGTAGTAGTGTACGCGGTTACACAGTGCACGGTGGTGCAACGAAACGTATCCTCCCTTCACCTTTATAGAGGCCTACTCACTCTCACTCATCACTCGCTCACTCACTCACGCAACCATCTCCACTATCCCATCACCTTCTGCAAACCCCCAAGAAAACTCCAACCACGCCAGCGATGGAGAATAACAGCGCGGTGGCCATCGTCGCCTCCAAGGCCGCCGACGAGGAGGCTCCCATCCCCGTACGGGCCCCTGTTGAGGCATCGAAGGCAGCCGCCATCCCCGTCCAGACCTTGTCCTCGCTTCCGCCATAGCCGCTGGCGAGGAGGCCCCCATCCTCGTATAGGCCCTCGTCGAGGCATCGAAGGCAGCCACCGTCCCTGTCTAGGCCCTTGTCTCTTCTCCGCCGTAGCCGCCGGCGAGGAGGCCCCCGCCGTTCTCCGGCAGATCCCGCACGGCTGGGACCACTATGGGGACAACAATTACATCAGGCCGGAGAACCCCTACGACACCAGCTTAGCCGACCTATGGTTGGAGGTAACTAGGGTTTTCTCCCCTTATTTTTTTTCTTCCCCCATTCCCATTGTTGGATGCTAGATCATGCGTTATTAGGGCTCGACTGTTCGTATCTTCAATCGTTGGATGCTAGGTATTTTTACAGTAGCTAATCCTCTTGTGTTAGATCTCGTATTTCGATGAATGCCCCTAGTTGGGATCAGTACTAGCACTGATCTGTAGTTGGGATCACTATTTGATTTGGTTAGAGATTTGGGGATTGGGGAATAATCAGGGGATCTCAATCGGTTAATTTATGCAAACAATCAATCCCGATAAACACGGTATCTCAATCATGTCCTTATTGCACTCTACTGTTTTTTCCAACAGGTGGATATCAGCGACGTCTGCAGTGATGACGAGTCCACAAACACCAATGTTCGTTAGGTACTGAGGAGGCCGAAGTCCGACCAGTACAACGACTTCTTCGTTGGCGACGTCTACAGGTGCCCCTTGTGCACCAGGAGCCTTGCCACCGACTTCAACTCCCTCATGAGGCATGCCGAGGACGTGAAGACATGTGGCCTGTCAAAGAATGTCCATGCCTTCAGAGCCAAGCACTAGGCGCTCGGTTTTCACCTCCGCAACCTCCAGAAGGTGGCCATCGAGGAGGGTCGCAGGCCCTCGATCAATCCCAAGGCCCCCAAGGTTAAGGGACTGGGAAGCAAGAAGTGGAGGCGGATGCCCTCCTAGCGGAGGCCATGAGGGGACACTAATCTTGTGCTGATGCTACTGCTCTCCTAGCAGAGGCCATGAGGGGCCACTAATCTTGTGCTGATGCCACTAATTATATGAAATCGACGGTTGATGTGCTTGGTCTTTGGATGATATCTTGGTTCCTTAGCCAGTGCTATGGCGCCAGTGTTGTCACACAATATCTCCAGTGGGTCCAAGGCGCTTGGAACCACACCAAGCTCAGTGATGAAGTTCCTGATCCAAACTCCTTCACTTGACGCTTCTGCAGCAGCCATGTATTCCGCTTCTACTGTAGATCCCGCGATCACGCTTTGCTTGCAGCTTCTCCAGCTCACAGCTCCTCCATTCAAAATATAAACGTATCCTGTCTGAGATTTAGAATCACCCTTGTCGGTGTCGAAACTAGCATCGACGTAACCCTTTACGACGAGCTGTTCATCACCTCCATAGACTAAGAACATTTCTTTAGTCCTATTCAAGTACTTTAGGATGTTCTTCACGGCTGTCCAGTGTTCCACTCCTGGATCACTTTGATATCTGCTCGTCAAACTAAGAGAATTGGACACATCCGGTCTAGTACACAGCATGGCATACATGATAGAACCTATGGCCGAGGCATACGGCACTTTGCTCATAGCTTCTCTATCATTTACCGTAGCTGGACACTGAGCCTTGCTCAATATCTTACCTGACAACATAGGCACTGAACCTTTCTTTGCCTTATCCATTCTGAACCTTTTCAGAACTTTGTCTAGGTATGTACTTTGTCTTAAAGCTATCAGGCGTCTTTGTCTATCTCTATAGATTTTGATGCCCAATATATAAGCAGCTTCTCCTAGGTCTTTCATTGAACATTTGTTCAAATAACTCTTCACATCGTTAAGCATGTTAATGTCATTTCCAATAATCAATATGTCATCCACATATAGTACCAGGCTGAAACACCCGACCCGCGTCGCTCCTTCCCCAGGGGCGACCCGGGAGGCGACACCGCCCACCACCGTCGACCCATCCTCCCTCCTCCTCCCTCCTGTCGTCGCCGGTCGCCTCCACCGGGCAAAGCCCGGGTGGAGCCGGCGGCGGCGGGACCTTCTCCGCGGCTGCGCTCGGGAGTGGGGGAGCTCGCGGCAGCGGCGCTCATGGCGGATGGGTGGTCGCGCGCTTCGGGCGGCGGGCGGTCGCTCAGCAGGCGGGGACTTCAGCGGCGGCGGCGTTCGGCGGAGTGGGAGGCGGCGGCCGAGTCTGCGCGGCTGGGTTCTGTCCGGGCCCGATCTGGGCCCTGGATGGGCCTGGGCGGGCTACGGCCGGGGAGTCCCTCTCGGCGTCCGCGCGGGAGGCCGAGCCGGCGGGCTCGGGCGGGGCTTCGGTCGGGGCGGCGCCCTCGACCTCGGGCGGCAGGCAGGGGTGGCTGGGCTGTTTCTCCAGCGTCGGCGGCGTCCGGTCTGCCGGAGATGTGGATGCCGGGGCGGCGGCCCCGGGAACGCGACGGCTTTCGGGTGGTCAGCGGCCGGAGGTTTTGCCTCGACGCTTCGGTGGCATGGAGGACGGCGGGCTGGGGGCGTCTCGGCGTGGTGGTCTCGTCGCGGCCGCGCCCTACCTCGTCGGTGCTTTGGCGGCTGCTGTGGGTCGCCGCGGGATGTTTGGCTGTCTGTGGCGGTGGCAGATCGGCATGGGGTGATGCGGTGCTACGCGCATAAGCCGGAGCGGCGGCTCCGGATCGTGATGGTGGTGATGCTCTTCCCTGGCCGCGGGGGCGGCGGGGTTGGGCTCCGTGGGCGTGGACGGCGTCTCTCTCGCCGGTGATCTTGCTCGCCGGGCGGCATGAACTGTCTAGTTGATAGTCTCTTGGAGGTGGTGGTCGAGGTCTCCGGACGAAACTCTAGCCCGATGCGGTAGGTGCCGGCAATGGCGGCGCTTGTGAGCGTCGTTCATCCCTCTTGAGGGCGTTTTCGTGGAACCCCGACGCCCCTCCGTCGTTCATTCCGGGGTGAAAACCCAAATCTGGCTTGCCGGATTGGATGACGGCAGCGTCTTCTGGACGACGTTACCCCCTTGGAGGCGTCATCTTTCGGAGTAGGCGGAGCCTTTGCTTGGGGTGTTTGTGTTGCTGGTTCGAGTCGTTTGTCTTCGAGCCCTGTCGGCGTGCGGGTACCGCCGGCGTGTTCCCAGCGGCCTGCCTCTCGCCATGAAGCCGAGAGGCCTAGCTGTTCCTTCGGCTCTGACTTCCTCTCCGGGGACCTGGACCAGGCTTTTCGTTGCGCTCGCTGTTGCCGTTGTGTTCGTGTCGTTCGGCGGTGCTCCAGACCTAGTCGACCTAGGTAGTGCGGCCTCGTGTGGTTTTCTGCCAGTTTTTTCTTAAAACTGTGCCCTTTGGGGTCTTTTTTTGGTCTGGTTCCCTTTTTAACCGGACCCGTGTGTTTATACGTCTGTTTGGGGTTTTGGACGGTTTCCCTTCCAAACCGGTCAATTCTCTTCTTCTAATAGAAAAGGCAGTGCTCCTGCTGGTTGCTCCAAAAAAAATATAGTACCAGAAATGTCACTGAGCTCCCACTCACTTTCTTGTAGATACAAGCTTCGTAGCAATTTGGAACAAATCCAAAGCTCTTGATCACTTGATCAAAATGAAGGTTCCAACTCCGAGATGCTTGCTTCAGTCCATAAATGGAACGCTGAAGTTTGCACACTTTATCAGCATCCTTAGGATCGACAAAACCTTCGGGTTGCATCATATACAACTCTTCATCAATGTTGCCATTGAGGAATGCAGTCTTCACATCCATCTGCCATATTTCATAATCATGAAACGCAGCAATTGCTAATAAAATCCGAATGGACTTAAACATCGCTACGGGAGAGAAGGTCTCATCGTAGTCAACACCTTGAACTTGTCGAAAACCTTTCGCGACAAGTCGTGCTTTATAGACGGTAACGTTACCATCCGCGTCCGTTTTCTTCTTGAAAATCCATTTGCACTCAACGGCCTTTCGGTCGCTAGGAGGGTCCACCAAAGTCCATACTTGGTTTTCACTCAGGGATCCCAATTCGGATTTCATGGCCTCTAGCCATTTCTCAGAGTCTGGGCTCATCATCGCTTCCTCATAGTTCGCAGGTTCACTGTCTTCTACCAACAAGACAGCCAAGACAGGGTTGCCGTACCACTTAGGAGGGGCACGCGACCTTGTCGACCTGCGACGTTCAGTAGTAGCATCGTCCGAAGCTTCATGCTCCTTGTCATTAGCTTCCTCTATTGTTGGTGTAGACGGCACTGGAACAATTTCAGGTGTTGCGCTACTCTCCAACTCAAGAGAAGGTTCAATAACCTCGTCCAGCTCTACTTTCCTCCCACTCACTTCTTTCGAGAGAAACTCCTGCTCAAGAAAGGATCCGTTCTTTACGACAACACTTTGCCTTCGGTTCCGTGATAGAAGGTATACCCAATAGTTTCCTTAGGGTATCCTATGAAGACGCATTTCTCCGCTTTGGGTTCGAGCTTGTCCGGCATCAACTTCTTGACGTAAGCTTCGCATCCCCAAACTTTAAGAAACGACAACTTAGGTTTAGCACCAAACCACAGTTCATACGGTGTCGTCTCAACGGATTTAGATGGTGCCCTATTTAAAGTGAATGCAGCGGTTTCTAATGCATAACCCCAAAATGATAATGGCCAATCAGTAAGAGACATCATTGATCGGACCATATCTAATAGAGTTCGATTCCGGCGTTCAGACACACCATTGCGATGTGGTGTTCCGGGTGGCGTGAGTTGCGAAACGATTCCGCTTGCTTTAAGATGCGTGAGAAAATTATAACTCAAATATTCACCTCCACGATCGGATCCTAGAAACTTAATTTTTCTGTTATGATGGTTCTCCACTTCATTCTAAAATTCCTTGAACTTTTCAAATGTTTCAGATTTATGTTTCATCAAATAGATATACCCATATCTACTTAAGTCATCGGTAAAAGTGAGAAAATAGCGATATCCATCGCGCGTCGAAACACTCATCGGTCCGCATACATCGGTATGTATGATTTCCAACAAGTCCGTTGCTCGCTCCATCATTCCGGAGAACGGGGTTTTGATCATCTTGCCCATGAGGCATGGTTCGCATGTGTCAAATGATTCAAAATCAAGAGACTCCAAAAGTCCATCAGAATGGAGTTTCTTCATGCGTTTTACACCAATATGACCTAGACGATAGTGACACAAATAAGTAGTATTATCACTATCTACTTTGCATCTCTTAGCCTCAATGTTATGGATGTGTGTTTCATCCCTTTCGAGCTTCAGAAGAAATAAACCATTCACAGCAGGTGCATGAACATAAAAGATGTTACTCATATAAATAGAACAACCATTATTCTCAGATTTAAATGAATAACCGTCTTGCAATAAACACGATCCAGATATGATGTTCATGCTCAACGCAGGCACATAATAACACTTATTGAGGTTTAAAACTAATCCCGAAGGTAAAACTAAGGAGAGCGTGCCGAAGGCCATCACATCAACTCTTGATCCGTTGCCAACGCGCATCGTCACCTCATCCCTCGCAAGCCGCCGTCTATTCCGTAGCTCCTGTTTCGAGTTACAAATATTAGCAACTGAACCAGTATCAAATACCCAGGCACTACAACGAGGGCTAGTAAGGAAAACATCAATAACATGTATATCAAATATACCTTTGATGGTGCCAGCCTTCTTGTCCGCTAAGTACTTCGGACAGTTGCACTTACAGTGACCCTTGTCCTTGCAATAGAAGCACTCAGTGTCCGGCTTGGGTCCATACTTGAGCTTCTTCTCAGCAGGGGCAACGCGCTTGCCGCCGCCTTTATTGAAGGGCTTCTTTGCACCCTTAACTTTCTTAAAGCTGGGGGGCTTGTTGACCATCAACACATGATTATCCTTTTTGATGTCCACCTCCGCAGCCTTCAGCTTAGCGAAGAGCTCGGTGATCGTATCAGTGGAACCAATCTGATTATGAGTAACTACAAAACTTTTGTAGCTAGGAGGGAGTGATTGCAGAACCCTGTCAATCTTGAGCTCCTCTGGAATCTTGCAGTCTAGTTGCTCAAGGCGTTGAGTGTAGTCCGACATCTTAATGGCGTGCTCACTAACGGAACTCCCTTCCTCCATCTTGCAGTTAAAGAATTTCTCAGAGATCTCATATCTCTCAGAACGGGCCTGAGTCTGGAACATAGTTTTCAGTTCCTCGAGGATCTCATAGGGCCCGGGGTAATCTTCAAAACGATTTTGAAGGTCCGATTCCATAGCAAACAACATGGTGCTCTAAATCACACCATAATCATCTTTGCGCGACTGATAAACAGCTTTCTCATCAGCCTGCGCATCTACAGCAGGGGCGTCACCTAGCGCATCTTCAAGGACATAGTCCTTTTGTCCGCCAGCGAGAATGATTCTTAGATTGCGGAACCAGTTGGTGAAGTTAGACCCATTGTTTCTAAGCTTTTCTTTCTCAGCAAAAACGTTGAAGTTGAAGTTGGACTTAGCCATTTGATCTACAATATTTGCAAGTACAAATTAGACTATGTTCATGACAACTAGTTCAACTTTAATCAAATTACTAGATGAACTCCCACTAAATTCAACATCCCTCAAGTTGTTTAGTGAACATGATCCAAATTCACCACACCTAATCCGATCTTCACGAGAAGAGATGTGGTTTCAATGGTGGACAACGAAGTGTCGATCATATCATTCATATGACTCATGCTTAACCTTTCGGTTCTTGTGTTCCGAGGCCATGTCTGTACATGCTAGGCTCGTCAAGTTAAACCCAAGTATTTCCGCGTGTGCAAAACTGGCTTGCACCCGTTGTATGTGAACGTAGAGTTTATAGCACCCGATCATCACGTGATGCTTGAACACAATGAACTTTCGCAACGGTGCATACATGGGGAGAACACAGTTTTATCTTGATCTTTAAGTGAGGAATCATCTTATAATGCTACCGTCGCGATCTAAGCATAATAAGATACATAAAAGGATAAACATCACATGCATATAACTTTATGTGACATGGTATAGCCAATCTTCGTGAAATGATCTCCATCTTGTGCGTGCTGGCATGATCTCCATCACTCCACCATGATTGCCTCCAACACGAATAGCAACTACAACTATTGCTAACTACTTAGCGATAAAGTGAAACTATTACATGGCGTATAAGAAGTTGACACACAGGTCATACACAATTATAAACACAACCATATGGCTCCTGCCGGTTGTGTACTCATCGACGTGCAAGTCGTGAAACATTACAAAACATGATCATTGCATACAACATACACATCACATCTTGGGCCATACCATATCACAGAAAACACTCACTGCAAAAACAAGTTAGACGCCTCTACTTTGTTGTCGCATGTTTTACGTGGCTTGTGGGAGTAGCAAGCTAAGAACGATTCTTACCTACGGAGAGCCACAACGGTGATATTATGGTTGCCAAACTCCGGTGTAAATCTCATGACAACTATAGTGAGAGAAACAGGCATCCACCAGCCGCATGTGTGGAACAAGCCACACGTCAAGTGCGGAGCCGGTCTCGCGAACGACGTCGCATAAAGTTGGCCTGGACCGCTTCAATCTCAGTATCCCGCGTCATAAGAAGTACACAAACAAGAGGCTTTCAATAGAAAACATCAACGCCCGCAACAACCATGTTGTGTTCTACTCGTGAAACACATCTACGCATAGATCTAGCTCTGATACCACTGAAGGGTTTCGCAGCATAGTAAATCAAAATTTTCTACGTATGTGAACGGGGAAAGCCAAGATCTAATCTAGGAGATGCAAAAAACGATGGGGAATAGATGAGATCTTCATACCCTTGAAGATTCGCATAGAGGAACGTTCGACGGAACGTGGGTGATGTAGTCGTACTCGCTTCTCCTCCTCGCGATCCGATCCGATCTAACACCGGAAGTGGCGATGCCTCCGAGAGATGCACACGTGCGGCACCTCGACGTCTCCTCCTTCCTCGGTCCAGCAAGTGGGGTGGAGAGATGGATTGGATCTACAACGCGATGGCGCGGTGCAAGCGGTGGAGAGTTTCTGCGGCAGGGCTTCGCCTACGCGCAGTCGGGAGGGAGAGAGAGAGAGAGAGGAGGGGCAGCAGGGCGGCTAGGGTTGAGGAGGAGGTGTAGGGGGAGGGTGCGCCCCCAGACCTATTTATATAGAGGGGTGGGCTCCAGCCCTAGCCCCTCCCCCAAGCCCTAGGCCGGCAGCCAAGGAGGGAGGAGTGGGGGGCAAGTTTCCCCCCTCCCTTTAGAAGCTCCCCTAGGGTTTTGCCCTAGGCTGGCCGGCTGGGCCCTATGGGGCCTTGTGCCCCTGGCCCAATGCGGCCAGGGCACTCCCTCATAGGACCATGCCCCCTCCCGACAAGTGGGGCCACGTTGGTCCCACTCCGGAAGGTTCTAGAAGCTTCCGGTACAATACCGATTAATCCGGAACAATTCTGAACTCCAAAAACTGCATTGCCTTATATGAATCTTATTCTCCGGACCATTCTGGAACCTCTCGTGATGTCCCGGATCCCATCGGAGACTCCGAACAAAAACTCATAAACCAATTATCCAATCTATCCTAGTGTCGAGACACGTTAAGTGTGTGACCCTTCGGGTTCGAGAATATGCAGACATGATCTTATATCAATAATCAACAGCGGGGTCTGGAAACCCATATTGACTCCCACACATTTAGCGATGATCATATCGGATGAACCACGATGCCAGGATTCAATCAATCCCATATATATATATATTCCCTTCATCTCGCGATATTTTACTTGCCCGAGATTTGATCGTCGGTACCGTCATACCTAGTTCAATCTTGTTCACAGCAAGTACTTTACTCGTTCCGTAATCCGATATCACTTTGTGATTAACTCCTTAACCACATGCTTGCAAGCGGTGTTGATATCGATTACCGAGTGGGCCCGAAGTATATCTCTCCGACTTGGGAGGGACAAATCCCATCTCGATACATACAACCCAACAGGTACTTTCCGATCACCTGAGAGACACCTTTATGATCACCCTCTCATAGGATGACGTTTGATGACCTCAAAACTTTCATCCGATACCAGGGAGTTGCATTATCTCATGGTCTAAGGAATACAATAATTGACATAGGAAAAGCTTCACAAAGATGAACACGATGACACGATCTAATTGCTCCGCTTAGTTTGGGTTTGTCCATCATATCATTCTCCCAATGATACAATCTCATTATTAATCGACAACTCATGTCTATGGTTAGGAAACCTTAACCATCATTAATCAATGAGCTAGTCCATAGAGGCGTACTAGGGACACGGTGTTGTTCACAAACCACACAAGTATTAAAGTTTCCGCTTAATACAATTCTAGCATGGAATATAAACTTTATCATGAACAAGAATTATAATAATAACATCTTTATTATTGCCTCTAGGGCATAATTCCAACAATATAGTGCTCCAAACTCTGCATTTCATAAACAACCTATAGAATTTCCTAATCCTAGAATTAGGGAATATCGTTTTGATAGTGAAATTATTAAAATATTGCAGGAAAAGGCTTTCAGTGGAAGGGAAGATGAGGACCCAGGAAGGCATCTTAGATGTTCGACGATGTGATAGCATCACTTAGACCAAAAGGTTTGCCAAGAGTATTCTCTCCTCTGAAATTATTTCGTTGGTCTCTCAAAGGTAAAGCTCTAGACTGGTTATATTCTCTCCCTCGCCATTATATTAAATGTTGGGAAAACTGCATCATCAAATTCATAAACAGGTTTAATCCTTTTGCAAAGGTAACAGAACTTAAAAGAATATAGGCAATTTCAGTCAAAACATGGGAGAAAACTATCCACAAGCCTGGGAAATATTTTTTGGAATGATCAATAGTATCCCTAATCATGGCTATTCCGAGACAACTATTTTCCACTTATTTTACCATGGTCTTAATACCCAATGCAAATAATTGCTAGATTCATCGGCAGGAGGATCGATAAATACCTTAACTATTAAAGCATGTTTGGAATTAATGGCTACTAGGGCTAAGAATGGTTCTTCATATAATCCCGATTTTGACACTAAGACGGAAAAGGGAATACTTCATATAAATCCTGATCTTATGCCTGAAGTGCGTAAAACCATGAAAGAAAAAGGTATACCTTCAGAGCTTGTCAAGGAAAACAAAGTAGATTTATTACAAGTTTTAACTGAAGAAGATGAAACTAGAAAAGTTTTTCAAGAATTGAAACATCGACAAACAAAGTCTTATAATAACTTGCATAAGAAATTTCAAAGACATAATTTTTTTTGGCCGAACTTACATAAAATAATGAGGAAATTGGCCAAGAAATAAAATTATTCAACAAGTACCTCAGTATGATTGAAACTAAATATGAACAAATAGCGTCCGGTTATCAAATTTTTCTTCGTGATGATATAAATATTCCTGTTTCTACTAATGTTGTTACAAGAAGAGGTGCAGTTGTAAAAGGACCATTAGGACCACCGGAATATGAGGCTGAAAAAGATCGAAAGGAAAAAACCTTACTTAAAGCAAGTCAAGAAGATGATACATTGGTGGATCCTCAATATGAGACTGCTCAAGACACACAAGATCAAACCTTGGAGGAGAAGAACAATAAATAGAATGAAAGTTATAATTCTGATGCAGAAACTGTTGATCCAGAAGAAGAAAAAGACACAAGCAAACAAGATGAAGTTGTTACAATAGAGAAAAAGAAAAATGATAAGCAATAGCAAAATAGAACTACTAAAGAGCCTGATCCTCCACAAAAGGTAAAAGACAAAGGTAAGAAACTTCCGTTTCCAGATCGCAAAAAGAAAGCACCGGATCTAGTAATTTATGATTCTTTCACATAGTCACTTAATAAACTTCGTCTAGAATTCCATTTGCGGATGCAATAAAAGTGCCTGATTATGCTAAACTTCTTTGTGATATTCTTAATAGAAAGAAAGAGATAACTGAAATTATTGCCATGGTGACTAGTTACCCTGCTAATGGGAGATTATTGTCTAAGTCAGGAGATCCCGGTATACCAACTATTTCATGTTCAATAGGCAAAACTGATATTCATAATGCCTTATGTTATTTAGGTGCAAGAGTTAGTGTAATGCCATAATCTCTCTATAAAAAGCTAGGATTAGGGGAATACTCCCCCACTTCTATCACTTTACAGATGGCTGACAAATCCACTAAACAACCTGTTGGTATGATTGAGGATGTTCTACCTAGAATATATGAACATGTTATCCCCACTGATTTTATTATTCTCGAAATGCTGGAGGATGAAAGTTTATCTATAATACTTGGAAGACCTTTTCTTAGTACTACAGGAGCATCAGTTGATTGTGCTGCAGGGAAATAATCTTCAACGTTTATGATGCTAAAATAATTCGGTATTTTCCAAAGAATCTAGAAGCATGACAGAGGTATGTTCCACCAGCAAAACAAGTTCATGTGGTAAGTGCCTTTGATAAAGGTCAGCCGAAGGTAAGAATTCGAGAACATAAAAGGGGTTGAAATATTCAACCATTCTCAATAAAATGCTTAATGGGAGTCAACTCATTCTATCAATTAAATAAATTAAAATTAAATAATAAAGTTGTTGATCGCATTCCTACAACTTTTCACAGACATTTTTGCGGCCCGTAAAGATGCAGCTGTCAAAAAGTAGTAGAAATACCGACAAAACAAACATAGATTTAGAGTAGAAAATAAATATCGAGTTTTTCTGTAGAAACTAGCTCGATATTATTGTTCAAATAAAAAATGCATCTCTAAAATTTTGGTGAAAAAGCATGCTATAGAAGGTTTAACGAAAAACTATACGCCCAGAATAAAATTCCCGCCGTATAGTTGCGACCATATAGTTATCAACAAAATTCTTAAAACTTGGGTTTTGGATACATAAAGGTTGACGACCAACTATACGGTGGGACCATCTAGTCCGGCTGTATAGTTGTGACCGTATAGTTGTGATCTGGCAAAGGGAAACCCTAACCCTCGCCGCTGCCACAACTATACGGCGGGACCTACCCGGCCCGGCCGTATAGTTACCGCTGTATAGTTTGGTCCGACCACTTAAATAGGTCGGGACAGGGCTATCTTATTCCTCCCCTCATTATTTCTCTCAAACTCTCTCTCCAAAACTCTCAAAACCTCTCAAGAACTCTCAATTCTTCATGGATTTCGTTCGTTTGAGTGGGGGAATCGATAGATCGGTATGTTTCTCTCCCTATCCATGCTTTATTTTCAGAATTCCATGGTTGAAATCTTCTCATTGAATTAGTGTATGAACTCAAGATTGATTGATTTTCTACTTTAATTTCTCACATTAGGATTGAATTCCTCCACGTAGAATCGTTCATATATCATGTAGAAATTATATGCCTAAGGTTTTATGTTGAAATTTCTCAGTGCATCAAGATGAACAAGCTCAGTAGTATTTTTTAGCAAGAGCAAGCACCAACGTGGTGAGGGCTCGAGGATCCGGGTTGAGCTCGACAACAAGTATGCCATGGTGTTGGCAAGGAAGGTGATGCCCACACGATGGGCCGACAATGGCTTCCTCAACTCAACCGGGTTGAAGGGGAATTCGACTACCTGTGTGCAAATGTAGGGCTCGTCGGCCTCGCCAACGCCAGCCACCACACTTACGAAGGGCTCACCCATGAGTTCCTCGCCTCCTTCTACGATCTATGGGTAATTCATGGATGATAAATTTCATCGTTAACCAATGGTGGTATC
The DNA here is from genome assembly GCA_916181665.1 of Avena sativa. NCBI lineage: Eukaryota > Viridiplantae > Streptophyta > Magnoliopsida > Poales > Poaceae > Avena > Avena sativa. The sequence continues at coordinate 415,921,623 of OV702297.1, forward strand.
AAATTATCTATCAACAATTTTGCGATGCTTATGGATTCCCTCAGGAGGGGGAACCAACTGTTACAAACCTGTATAGCACCTCGAGTGCAACTGCTTGGGAGGTTGTTTCTGTTCATGGTGGTAGGGACTTCTACCAGAAGAAAATGTCCACCATTCAGAACCTAGCCATCTGTTACTTTGCTATGTTTATTGCTAACACCTTGTTAGAAAGAGGATATACCGGCTCGATGGCCAACGCAGATATGGCCATGATCACCAAGGCGCTCTTCCCTGGTGCGCCGCAGAGTCCCACTCCTGCAGCTCTATTCCTCCAGCACCTCCACCACTTGCGGTGACCTAGCATACCACTGCATGATGTAGTATACTATAGTCGTTGACATAACACCAATGAAACACCGTTCACTAGTATTACATCCCTCAGAATGGCACAACAGAAACACAGCGAGTCCAATACATGGCTAAAGGTTACAGTTCACTCTTTACATAAGATCTAGAGAACACTCTAGGTTAAAGAGAGAGAAAGAACTTCTTACGGAGAAGAATCAAAGATAAACAACGCAAGAACGATTATACTATTAAGTCTAATATTCAGACTAAGAGGTTAGCATTGCTTCTATTGCAACGCACTACAGAAATAGGTTCTTTGGCTAGAGATAATATTCCTATCTAATCAGTAACTTTCGTCTTCACTTGAGTTGAGGTATACGTTGACTTCCTTGTCTTCATTGAAGAGCTTTAGCTGGTCTTGATAAGTCCTGGAGAATATCTTGATGTAGAAATCGTTTTAAGGGCTTCAGAATCTAGCAAGGGTTAAGAAGATACTTTGAGTACGAGCGTACTCAGCAAATTCACTAGAAAAGGAGTGTTTGATGCACTATATATACAACCACAGACCATAGGTCGTAGGCAATGCAAGTTTTCATAAACATTTCTTCAAAGGTTGCTTTTATTCTCAAAAGCTATGTCCGTCAGCCTTCACGGGTTTACCAGAACTTTCATGGAGTTCCTTTCCCACCGCGTTCGCAGCTCCTTCCCGGAACAGGGAGTAACAAGTTACAGTTCTTACACTCTACAGAGGTGCGTTACTTTACCCATGAGAGATCAACTCTTTGTTGCACAACCGGGAAGCTTATTCCCGTCCACAATTCCATGATGTGGGTCCTAGAAGATGATCCAAGCCAATCACTGCCCCCTTCGCGACCTCGCATGCCTCCTGGTGTACACCATGCCCACATAAATAATTAGGGCAATGGTTTGTACAAACCGTTAGATGCCAGAACTATCGTGGGACGATGAGGGTTCCCACCCATATGCTGCATATCCTCTACGAATTACCAATTAATATGCACGCTACGAGGATAACAGCCACGACCTGCACATCCGGCTTCATGCGAGAGGAAGAAGATACAGCTGACTTCTCCGTCCCATTCCAAATCTCATGGTCAACGCGTAATATACGACAAAAGAATCACTGGCGACATTGGTTGTTAAGTCCTAGGTGATATAGTTCTGAACAGTGGTATTCCAACTGTCAGACTTAATAGATTAATTGATCACCCTGGATCAGTAATCAATAGTTCTCATTATTATTGAAAATAGTGTTTTCTGACCTTTTTCAAATGCAGGTGAAGACGGCACTGGATTTGTAAATTACTTTACAGAAAATAAACAAAGGACATGAGCAAGTGTGAACTTGCCTTTTGTGATTGCAAGATTATGCACTCACGTTCTTCGAGTCAGTGTATAAGATCCAAAATCTGAAATCAGCATCATTGGTCCGGTAAGGACTAATGTTTAAAGAAGCAATATGCTTTTATACATAAGTAATGTGATGCACGTTCTAAGCACAAATCCCGGGAATAACGTTGTCCTAGGGTTTGGATTCCGAAAATGGTTACTTTGGAAGGTGTGGTCCTTTTAGATAAGTTTCATAGTTGTACTTTTATCGGAGTTTATGAGTGGTTGTAAACAACACTTATGTAGGAGTAAAGTATACATTCTTATGACATACTAGTTAGGATTACTTATACAAGAGTTCTTATTTAAAGTGGCAAAAAGGATAACCTTCAAAGAAAAGGTTTCTCTTCTAAGGTCTAAACAAACTTTGTGGGTAGTTAGTGGTGGTTGATGTTATATGTTTGCTCAAATGGTTTGGCTTGAGTTGCTTTATAATTTAACTACTTCAGACCAAAGTTAACTATAAAACAAAGATGATTTTGAGAGTATAATACTTATAACATTTGTATCTATTGTATCGGAAATGTTTCCTTTAGGTTACTTAAGAATGGTCATTCTTTTTACTTGGATAATGTTTTCTTGTTTTGATTATGGAGTAATATCATTTATCTTTTATAGACAAGTGAGTATAGTTTATAATCTAGAACATACTATTACTTAACTACTTATGGGTTTATATAATGTTATGGTAGTTTTTGCAATTTGGTAGTTAATATAGATAGGAAAGGTTTGGTGTATTCATAAGTTGTTCTTTAAGGTTTTTATTATAAATTGAAATACTTTGAGAATATAATCTTTACTTAGGGTTGCTGATAATTTAAATGAAAGAAATTTATAATGTTTTTAAACCCTTAAAGTTGAATTTCATTAATATTTAAGATTTGTACTATTTATTAAATTTAATTTACTCATTTTAAGAATATTAATAAATTTTATTTATCTTTATATGAATTATTAATGAAGTAAATAAGTTTAAATTTGATTTATTAAATTATTTGAATTTTATTTAACCCAAAAGTATAATATTAGATTTTTATCATATAGATATTATTTTTGTGATCATTTTAGTATATCACATTTATTTTTGTGATTAATAAATAATAAGATATGATTTTTATAATTCTTATTATTTTATAATTACTAAATAGATATTAAGTATTTATTTAAGTGAAATAATAATACATAATTATAGTTTTATATTGGAATTATTACTTTTCCAAGATTTTTGGTATTTTATTTAGATTTTTAATATTTACCATTATTAGAATATGAATTATCAAAGCTTTATTACTTATAAAACGTTTATTAAATCATCATAATAATATTTGGTAATAGTTTTAAGTTGTAGATTTTATTTTGCTGAAATTTTTCATATATTATACATATTTTTCCGAATTATAAATCAAAAGTTATTAATTGAACAAAGTTTAATCATTTATTTGATTTCTGGAATATTATTAATTGGATTATAACATTTTATTTATTTCTAAACAGAAAATTACTTTTTACACCACGCCTAGATCTAGCCCCAGTCAATGACTAGTGGGCCATTGTCCACCTCAGCTCTCAGATGAAAGAAATGCATTAGTTACTGACCTCGCACTTATCCCCACTCAATGACATATGGGCCCTAGGCGAGGTCATCAGCCATGTTTGCAAAGACCAGTCAAACTAGCTGACGTGGTGCAATCATGATGTCACGATGGCGTCAGCATCACCGCCGCCGCCGCTAGAGGTTGGTCGCCGGCGACGATCTACTTCACCCCCGCAAGCGAAATAGAGCTAGTTCGAATCAGTGTAACCTACTGAACCGAATAGTGGCAGCGCAGCTAGGAAATGGTCATCGGAGGGTCATCGGCGACGAGCTACTGCGGCGGTGCTCAACAAAACTAGACTTACGGTGCGAATCAGCAAACAAAACTAGGGTCCAGAGATGCGTAATCTTACCCCGATGACGATAGAGCGGTCGAGGAGGCTTGGGGAGGCGTGATGACGGCGAATCGACGGTAATGGCCACGGCGGCCGAGGAAGGAGAACGCTCGATTTCACATGGTTCCCGGCGAGCGGGCCTCCGTGGCTTGTCCTAGATGGTTCAGTTCACAACGGCGCGTCGAATGGTGGCTACCACGAGGCAAGGGGTGGTCGGGGTTGGCCGGGACGATGAACTCCGATGAGCTAGGTTTTCGGGTGAAGGAAGGAAGTGCTTCTAGGAAGAGGGATTATGGATGAGGACGCGCAGGGGTGTTGCGGTGGCCTTCTTATCCTCTCCTGGAAATGACGACGAGTATCTTGGCGCAACGACGACGATAACGGCATCGGGCGGCGGCGAGCTCCGCCAGCGAGCTGCCTGTGTGCGTGACGGTGACGACGATGATCGTTTTGCGGATAACCCCCTGATGATTTCTTTAGCTCAACCCGCGGTCCTCTCCTGACCCCACTTGTCAGTCACAGATGGAAAAGGTCCTGGGCTGGTTACTGGGCTGTTGTGGGCTGCACAGGGCGTCAAATAAGTATAGGGTTGTTGGGCTGCGGCCAGGTTTGGTTTTTTATTTGTTTTATCCTTTTTCTATTTTATGTTTTCGTATTCAGATTTGAATTTGATTTATATATTTTGAACTTTTCTTTGCAGGATTTCTTTGCTGGACTATTTCAATAACACTAAAATATAGTTAGTATTATGTGTGAATTTATTTATTATATTTATCTTATTGTATTCCTTGTATTTTCTTAATATATAGAAACCCCTTTTTAATATTTTTAAAAGCTCTTCCTATTATTTTACTTTCCTCTTTTAGTTATGGATTTATTGAATGATATATTCTTATTTGTTTATCAACTTAGTTTTAGTGAGCTCATAGTTTGAATAGGAACTTTATATATGTATAATGATTCTATACCATTATTTTATGCATGAAATATAAAGACATTGATATGGTGATTATTACTCCCATTAATTTGGAAAATGGCAATGTATGTGATAAACAAAGAAGATTAGGGTTTTGAATTATGAATATTTACCCTAGGGTTTAGGGTTTTTAATATACTTAGATTCCTTTTAAGAGTTAAGATTCAATAACTAAGCATATTGCCTTATGTATATAGTATTGGATGAAATCTCCCTTTTTAATAGAAAGTTATAATTAGAGTGTTTTATAGAAGTGAACTTATAAAAATATACTTAGGCACATATAGTGATGATGGTTGAAATTGACAGAGATAAGCTTATGTAATTTGTTATAGGGAAATATTTCTAAAAAGTGTTATAAGCATCAGATGATGGATCAACAGTATGAGATGGATATTATGTTTGATTTGAGATGTAGAGTTGATTGCTTAACCAGATTAGAATAGGAAAATGATTTATACATATAATTGTGTTTCACAATCTTGGATCTCTAATTAAGGAATTCCTTTCCTAGATATAATACTTCCTCCTATCCATCATCATGATTAACATGATGAGCTTTACTCATTTAAATCTTATTATTCATATATTATTCTTCTAAACTCATGAATGAATCCAATGAATTTGATACTAAAATAGTTCATAACTTCTTCATATCCATGCTTGATTGCACCTACTATTCTACTGTTGATAAACTTCCATCCAACCAGTAGTTCCTTCAACTTCACTCACAATTGTCCTTGTTATTCCATCACTGATCTTTCTCTAAGGTTGATTTTCTTTTAAGACGAATAACACTACTTCTAAACTCTGTGCTATACTAGCTTTAATTAAATAATATCAGCCTATATTTACTTAACTCTCATGACTTATACTTCAATTCCTGAATTATATTTATGTGGTTTGCAAAGACTACTCTAGGATCACTTAACTCTACTAAGGTTCCAATCATGTTCTACCCACCAGTATTACCTATACTAAATATAAGCATTTAATATTGGTGGCCAAAGCATTATCATGATAGTACTCTAATCATTTATTACTGAAGTTCTTAGTTGACTAAGCAGGGCTTTATCAATTCTGCCTTTTATTGTCTGGAAATTATCTTCTTAGTATCTTATATTGGATTAAGGTTATTAATGGATTATGCCCTCATTAGAAGATTTAAGTAGATGTTCTGATAAGATCAAGTAATAGATCAAAGATTAATAGTTAATTTTTTTTTGAATCAATGGGGAATTATCCTACATTGATGAACAACAGATATTGAAATAAGTTCTATGAAGATTCTATAGAAGAAAGATATCTATATAGTGATGATCTTGACTTAATCTCTTTCCAACTCCAACTCATCAAAGGAGTTTTTAAGATTAGGTGTTACTATGATACTCAGGATGTATGTAGATGGGATTAAGATATAATTGCTACATTCTTATTATTTGTGTTATATCTTTAACTTGGTACTTATGAATGATTATAATGAGTACTATAATATGATCACCTAATGATCAAATATATTTCACATTGTGTTAAGGTTTAACTTATAGTACATTTGATCTACCCTTAGATCAAATCTATCTTACCTAAAAACAAATGAGATTTTAACAAAGGTCTTATTGAAACTTATCGCAGTCAACTTGATGATATACTTCAATTCCATCAAGCTAAGAGAAGCTTCAATCACTTTGACAAGTTTTGTTTAAAAGCACGAAAATTATTCGGATTTTCTATGCATGAATGTAATGCACACATCTGGGTTCAGCTTATTTCTAGGCTCTAATGCTGGGATGTTACACCAATAGAGCAACAAACCAAAAGGTGATATTCGTATCGGTGGGATGGTCACCCACCTAGTCCAAGCAGTTGAAATTCCAATTCCCATTGCACAACCTGTTGAGGGCTCCATACTTATGGATGTTAGATATGTTATTGCTTGTGGCTTCCTCGGTGTTTACCGAGTTAACAGGAGGCTCCGAGCCTATCAGTTTGGTTATCTTAATGATGTGCAGGAGGGTCAGATACCATTGCCTTGCCCGTAAGCCATGGAGTTTCAAGGAAGGGACAACTGGATCCTTACCAAGGATCAAGTGACTAAAATTATGGCAGAGCTCTATCCGGACTCCGATAAAGAGGAAGAAGGAGGGAATCAGGAAGAGCAGGAGTAGCAGCAGGAGCAGGAGTACAATCCTGCTTGGGAAGGACAGCAGCAACAGCATTAGGACCAATGGCCCAATCAGCCACAACAGCAATAGGGTTTCAACAATGTCCCCTATCAAGAATTTTTGCAGCTCAACTAGCACGTTGGGGAGATCGATCAGACTCTTCATGGAGTTAGTGATCATGTGAGTGCTTTAACTCACACCTTTGGTAACTTCATGAACTACTTCCCCGACTACTACCAACAGCACCATCAGCCGCTGCCAAATTACGGCAACAACTGAGCATGGCAATAGCCTAAGCTTGGGGGAGGTTTTGAAAACCTCGAAACTTGCATTCATATTTTTATTTCTTCTTTTGATTTGTTTTCTTTTCCAAGAATAGCATGTTTACTTTCATCTTGCATTACTAAAACCCAAAACACAAAAAATTTAGTGTATGCAATTTGTTTCTTTGTTTTTCTCAGAAATTGCTCAATTTCAGGTGACTTGGCAATAGGAAAAAATAGAGAGGATTCGACTCAAGTACGAGAACAAAGAAAGCAAGAGGAGGTATCACATTCCTTTCATCACCTCTCTTGCAATTTTAAAATGATCCTATAATTATTTACTTGCTTGCACTTGAGTCACTCTCCCCACCTAGCTTGTTATCCTATAAATTATATTCCCTTGCTAGTGTCCACTTTTAGCTTTGAAACCTTGAGCAATGAACTTGGTTAAATATTTCCAACATTTTTACAACAATAAAAAGCATCCAGGAGATGACTTGAGTCCATGTTTAGCCCAAAATATTTGATTTTAGAAACTACTCAACCCCATTGAGCTTAATGTAAATAGACTCGATAGCACCCTTGAATGAAATTGTTTGATAAAATGAATACTTCGAAGTAGTAGAGATTATGTCACTGCTTTTTCTAATAATTATAGTAGGATATTGCTTTACGCGTGTCACTACAAATACTGTCGTACTTCATGGGGAACTATTAACTCTGCTGGCCAACAAATGATCTAAATGTGGGAAACCACTTGATTTGGGCTATGAGTTATGTAAACGTCTGTAGCTGCAAAGCTATGACATGTAAAAAATAGTCTCCTCGTGGTTTTACATTCCAAGTGAAGTTGTAGTACTCCTCTGACCCACTATTGCTCAACAGTTGTCTATTGGCATGGTCACGAGTGCGCAACACATCCCCAATTAAATGTTAAAAGTAGTGGCATGATTTCTCCATGAAAAGAGTTAAAGTTTTTGAAAAACAAGGAAAGGAAAAAGGTGCTTTGAGAGTCTTGAAATTTTGACGTGAGAGTAGATGAGTTGTTCTTAAATTAAATATTCTTGGTGCAAACTTGAGTACTCTTAATTGATTAAAGGAACAAGAGCAAAAAAATTCATCTCTCAATAAGAGAGATGCCAAAAAGATTTGTTTCAATTTCCTAGCTAAACTCTCGACACTTGCTCGTGCATAGGATTTATTTGCTACCAAGATATGCGTGGTTAGGAAGTGAACTGAGTGCAATCTTGTGAATGCTTGTATGATCATGTTTAAGATTACAAGAAACATGAAGAATAGAATTTGACACCAATTCAAGCTTGTAAGTTATTTTTATCTCAGTTTCGAATCTCCACCATCCTTTCTTATTTTATTGTCACTCGAGGACGAGCAACACCTAAGCTTGGGGGAGATGATATCTATGAGATTCTACACATTTTTTATGGCTTCTATCAATGGTTTTCATTTGGATTTGATGGTTTTCCCGCTTTACCTAACACTAATACTTCGGTACCAAAGAAAACTTGGTTTTTAATGTGTGTTTCAGGTTCTATATGTCAACAGAGGGATTTAACAGCAAAAACACAATATTCAAGCGAAAACAAGCAAGTCCATTTTTGGAAGCAATCGAGGAGAATCACTTCAAGTTTAACGACCAACTATACGGGCCGCCGTCGTATAGTTGCCATCTCCTTTGTCTTATTAAAAGGAACAACTTATGTGAAGAGGCCAAGGTCTAAAACAGAACACATGAGCTGCCATACCATCCAAAAGGGAGAAAGAAGGGATCCGGAGAAGAAGGGGAAGACGTTCTTCATCTTGCTCCACGATCTTCGATCTCCTAGCCACCACTCCTCCATAGTCGTTACTTGTACTTGAGAGAGATCTCCACCTTGCAAGATTAGGGTTTGAGATTGTTCTTCCTATCTTGAATTGTGTTGGATTTGTTTCTATTTCTTATTGTGGATCTCCACGGTAATATCGAGAAGAACTCCCTTTATTTTATTATATTGATGATGCTTTCTTCTCTCATGCATGAGTAAGTTCCCTTGGGCGTGGGAAATGTTGGGGATTGGTAAGATGTGATGTGCCTACACAATTTCCATCAAGTTTGTGTTTAATTATAATTGCTATATTATGTGTGCTTGACTATCTGTGGGATGCTTAATGCATGTTGTCCAAGTAAGGGCTCGTACAACTTGATGCTTTGTTCTACATAGATAGAATATTATTTTCTAGCAGACCGGCGACCCTCGAGTGACACGAGGATATCAATGGGAAACTAGTTTAACTTGAGGATAACGAGGAACCACCAAGATTATTGCACTAGTCCGATCCAAGGAGCTTAATTGCTAAGCAACCTGAAGGATCTTAATTGTCTAGCGACTAACCATGGTTGTGGTAAATAGGCTAGTAGGATTATTGAAGTTGGGATGAAATCTACCAAGAGGAATTCCGGCTAATTACGGGTTGCTCACATACACATGTACTTATAAGATTATAATTATTATAATTATTACTCATTTACCGATACATTCACTGTCACCATGAACTGAAACCCCTCGCGCCTACTTCGTCATCTGCAGAAAATAACAAACAAATCGTCCTTTACTTTTTATGCTTTTTATTTCGGAAGTTTACATTTTAGTTTTATTTAAATACTTCCATTTACACCCAAATTATATTCTTATTGTCAACACTTGCAGTCAATTCACTCGAAGACCTGTAAAAACTTCGGGTGCGACAGAGACTTCACCAATAAACATTTACCTTTGAGCTCCCTATGAGATCGATATCTGAACTTCGAAACTAGCTACAAACGATCTGTGCACTTGCAGTCATCACTGGTTAGATTTGTTGATCTAGATTTGCTACCAGATTGGAAAATACGAGGGTCAAAAGGAACCATGAATGAAAAGAGAAGATACTCTAGATTCTCTACTTTTTTAGGCAAAAAGTAACACAGCTGTTAGCAACATAAAGGGTTAAAGACGCTCTTAAAAAGACCAATCATAAAATAATAAAAAAGAAATCTTCCAATTTAGGCGACAGGGTGCACATAACTATCAAACGCGCCCCACATGGTCCGACACCACATCCCCCAAAATGTGTTTCCAACAAGCCGACCCCGCGCAATCCAACATGGGTGGTCCTACTACGGGACCCGACTGAACATGGCTCCACTTGTCAGCACGTAACGGAGGGGTCCTACTTGTCAACACGTAACGGCGAGGGTCCACAACAGGACCCACCTGAATGCGGCTCTTCTTGTTAGCACGTAACGGCGAGGGTCCACTAACGGGACCCGACGGAGAGCGAGTTTCAGACCGAAGCGAGAGTTTCGAATAAGTAGCTGGGAAAAAGTGAGGAAAAGTTAAGCGGCTGGGAAAAACTGAGTATAACTAACGAACCAGGGGCACGAAAATACAAATCCCAATAACAAAATAAAGCTTGGCTCGGCGAGATTCCCGCAACCCACAACCCGCGGCGCACGTGTCTTGGCGAGGCGAGGCGTGGCGTGGCATGGTGAGGCAAGGTGGGCGGCGTCGGAGGAGGGTGCGCGATATATGCTTTTCTTCTCACTCACTTAGTGGTGCTAGAACAGCCTCCTATATAAGGTTGTGTAACTCCCTATCAACTCGCAATGTGGGACTAAATTTTTAGCTCCACTACATCGCCACATGCTGCCATGTACTAGTGGGACAAAGAGAATTCTAGGAGATGATTACATGAATACAATACAATGCGGTTTTATTGGTAGGGAAGTAACTCTAAACTAGGAACTACCCTTCATACTGGACTCAGACTCCAAACGTCTGAATAACCCTTTATAGAGTTATTTTTTCTTCTATGTTGACATAGTTTCCAAGGTCTTGGGCCTTCTTTCCGGCAACTCATAGTATATATGGGCTTAAGTCGGCTCCTGTCGCCGGCTTCTGGAATATTCTATTGAGTAGGCCTACTGTTGCTGGAATTGCCAACTATCTGGGCCTACTTCTTGATAGTCCTCTGGATATTCTTCAATGCGCTGACTATCTTTAGCCTTTAGTCGCCTGGTCTTGGGCTCGAATCTGGTAATCGCAAAAAATCATTCCACATGTGAATCACGACGAGGGCACCCCCGTGTGCAGGTGTTAGCTGGCCTTGGCGCCTGACCAGCTGCTGGTGATCCTCATGTAACTGGGTACAGAGTTCCATGTCAGGGATAACATGGCCACCCCGCATTAGTTCCTCAACAGGCTCCCACCGAAGCCGCTATCGTCCCTGGTGTTGAAGCCCTTGAGCTTGGACGGAGGGGTGAGGAGCGGGTTCTTGGGTTTCTTGGGCACATATTTGCTCATCTCCATGGATGGTAAGGGACTGGTGCGGGGCTAGTGGAGGAGAGGCACCCGTGCACGACCACATCAATTTGGTAAAAATTCCTAAGCCTTCCAACGCGTATGTAGATGGAGAGGTGATCAAATCTACTAACGATCGTTTCTATAAATGTAGATGTAGATGTAGATGTAGCCATGCATTAGGAAAATTTTCTGAACCTTCCAATGCATATGTAGATGCAGCAGTGATATTGTGTTTACATGCATCACCGATGATGATAACTCGAGAATAATAAATGATTGGGGGAGATAAAATATATGTTGATTTTGTCAAATATTGTGGGAGGAGATACTGACCCGTCCGTAACGGTGCGAGTTGGGGAGAGCGCATGGCCGCTCGTCCGCATGCTGAGGGAGATCCATAGAAGTCGCCGGCATGGAGGCGACGTTTGTGGAGAAGAAAAGGAAGGGGTGCCCTTGATTTTGGTCGGGACAGGAGGAGTTACGGGAGGGGAACAGATTGATCAATTTTTTCACTTATCGTTGGCAGTGTGGGTAATTCCTCTGTTGGTGGGTGGGCAAAACGGGAAACAATTATCCTTCAATTATAAGGGGTGTAGATAACTACAAGCCAATAGTAGGGATCTTATAAATGATAGAGCTAATAGTAGGAATCTCTTAAATGATAGAGCTAATAGTAGGAATCTCATAAATGACAATTAAAACATAATAAAAACCCACTTAGCATGTAAACCAACTCATTATGAGTATAAAGAAAAAATTAATTATCATTCAATGTTTGCTAACTTAAGAAAATACACTTACCAAATTCTTCTCCATCATATGTTCCTAACATTATAAATGGACATGTCTACTGACCCTTGCATCTCTTGTCTTATACTTCACAAGTTACCAAGACAACTCTTGTCGGCGAAAGAAACTTTTGCCTGGTACAACAGAAATTGCAATCTGAGAGTTCATCATGGCATTTAAGATGTCGATAGTAGTTGTGTCCGTGGTCATGTTTGCAGTTCTCTTCTGTTATGGTAAGTAAAAAAGATAGCATCATAAATTTACAAAATAAATTCTATAACCTAATGTATTTTTTTGTTTAATACAGGTATAGGAGCCGACATCGCCAACTGTAAGACTTGGCAAGCAAACATTCCAGATCCTTGTATTTTCGATAAATGTATGAACTTCTGCATACACCAAGGCTACCAAAATGGGACATGTGGTTATTGCGGCCCGCCTTATTATGCCGAACATGCTTGCTGCTGCTTCAACTGTGATTAGAAGATCTCGACGCTTCAACTTCTTGGGTATCCATATAGAGATTGAATATGCAATATAAGACAGGAAAAAAACACCACCTATGAAATACTAGTGATCTTGGTGAGCTCATATTTATTTATATAAAAATAATTTGGTGGTGATTGTTAAAGCGATTCACAAGAACTATATGATTGCATAATTATTTCCTCTGCCTATGAAACAAAAAGGCTAGTTTGCGAAAGACCACAAAACATCACTTGTCCTTCTCTAGTCCTATCTCATTTCATACCATCAACCTAACTCTGGTGTCAAACACAAAAGTGAATATTTTTACTCCATGTTCCTCAACATTATCCATATCACGAGGTTGGAGTATAAGATCGGAGTAATGCACCTTATTGTATTAGCTATCAAGTGGTAAAGGATCCTATGTTGATACTAGTGTATCCTAGGAGATCTGAATTCTAAGAGTACACCACACTAGTGGTCCTTATTCTTTCGTCCCTCCTTCACTTGTCCTAATCTTTAAAAATGCATGCACAAGTCCTAATTGTTTCTAAGTTATGTCATGCGAGGTTCTAAACTGGTATGACCATCGTTGACTCGTGCCACGTCGGCAGTGGGGCATGTGGTGAGAGTTTTCCTGTGATGGGCAGTTGGGAATTTTGCAAATGAAACCTTATAAGTATTAAGCCCCTAGGTATTCTTCCCCAACTCTCTTCTCTCTCCCACCATGTTTGCCTCCACAAGTTCCTCCACAGTATTCAAGCAAGGAGGAAGCGAGCTTCTCCATCTCTAGAAATCTTGCCACAACATCCAGTAGCCGGAGTATCCCCTTTTCCATAGCCTATAGCACCCGTGACACTGACGTTGGTTCCATGCCCATGTTGTTGGAAGTGCAGAACGACTTGCCTCATCTCTTAGTAAAGTACCAATCCAGTGCATGTGTTCTACAAATTCCCTAACCATCGTGTAAGTTGTGGTTTGTAGTTCATATGGACTCAATCTGCCTCCCATTTGATTATTTTTTATAATTTGTGCCACAAATTGGACCCAATCCCTACAATCACTACTACTGGAAAGATGGAGAAGATTTTTATGTGGATTTCCTTGCTATAAATGGCAACGTTACTGCATTTGGCACTATTTGTTCTGCTGGTGATATATAATTTGAAGAAACGAATGATGTACAAGAAGAAAGCCGACTAAAGGTGATGTATGATGTGGGCAAGAAGATTGGTGATGTAGTGAAGATAGATGAGTTGATTGATATCCATATGAATGTGTTTGTTGCAATTTTGATTCTGACTGTAGTGATCTTATATGTAGTTGTTGTTGCTAAGATTTGATGTACTAGCCATGTTTTATGTGCTAGTTGTGATGCACCCTGGATTTTGTTTTGAAATTTGGCAGCATTTTATTTCTTTATCTGAATATTGGTAGCAAATTGATTCACATATAGAACAAAGTGATAGAACTTAAAGAAAGAACAATAGAACAACAAAGCGACATATTTAACAAATCATAGTGAACATCACACATAGTTAATTAAGTACATTGTCTAGAACATTGTTTGCAACATAGGCAAAATATAGGAGTGGCAGATTTCAATTGCACTTAAAATCAATTGCACTTTCATGATTTATGTGGAACCTTTAGTCACATCTCAGGTTTTAGTACAAACCCAACCAAAAGAAACCATAGATATTTTTTAGTTCTGTCCAAAATATACAACCACTTCTTGTTGTCACCTAAACCTCGGTACCTGATACGTCGGAAACGTATCTATAATTTTTGATGTTCCAAGATTGTTTAGTATCTACTCTTCTTTGCTTTGTCTACACTTTGAGGTGTTTTTATATCTTTTCCGGAACTAACCTATTAACAAGTTGTCACAGTGCCAGTTGCGTGTTTTCTTCTATTTTTGGTTCCAGAAAGGCAGAAAATCAATATTCTCGGAATTGGACGGGACAAAAGCCAAAGTCATTATTTTACCATGGGCGACATGAAGTCCAGAGGGGAGATGGAGAGGCCCGCGCCTGGGGAGCGTGTGGGCCCTCTGGCCGCCTCCCAGCCTCGCCTCTTCGCCTATAAGAAGCCCCTAATGCAGAAACCCTAGGCACCCAATCAAAACTCCATGAAACCGTCTGTAGCCGCCGCCACCATCGTCCCTAGATCGGGGGGATCTGAAGTTCTTCCCGGCATCCTGCCGGAGGAGAGATCATCCCGGAGGCCGTCTTCTTCGATATGATGCGTGAGTAGTTCCAACTTGGACTACGGGTCCATGTAGTAGCTATATGGTTGTATCTCCTCCTTGTGCTTTCATGTATATATCTTGTGAGCTTCGTTCATGATCAAGATCTAATCTATTTGTAATCATGCATGTTGTGTTTGCGGGGATCCGATGGATATTGAGATTACTCTGTCAGATTGATTAATGGTTTTGTCTTATTGATTCTATCATGACTATGTTGTTTGTGATCTTGCATGCTCTCTGATGTTAGTAGCTATCTTGGCCAAGTAGTTGCTAGTGACTCCAAGAGGGGGTATTTATGCTCGATAGTGGGTTCATGCCTCTAGTTTCCAAGGGAAGTGACAGAAATCTCTTCGGATGTAGATGTGTTGTTGCCACTAGGGAGAAAACAACGGTCTCTTGTTCATGGAATAAGTGGATTGATTACCTTACACACTTCGCTTAAAGAAGTTGTCTGTTGCTTGCAACTTAATACTGGAGGGGTTCGGATGATAACCTGAAGGTGGACTTCTAGTCATAGATGCAGTTGGATGGCGGTCTATGTATATTGTTTTATTGCCTAATCGAATCTCATAGGATCTTTTTGTCTGGTATTGCATTGTTATGCCTTGCTCAGTTCCTGTCAATTGCACTGCTATAATTTGTTTACCCTTCATGCCATGTTGTTTATCTAAGGAGAGCACCTCTAGTGAACTATGGACCCTGGTCCAATCTTTACCATTGATACAACTTCCACTATTACTGTTTACTTGCTGCAAACCACCATTACCTTCCACACCATACAGTTAATCCTTTGTTCCAGCAAACCGGTGAGCTTGACAACCTCACAATTAGTTGGGACAAAGTCTTGAGTTTGTGTTGTGCAGGTTTCCACATTGCTTGCAATACCTTTGAGACGTTTCCTTCCTCCTTCTGGTTTGATAACCTCGGTCTCTACTGAGGGAAAACTTGTTGCTGTGCTCATCACACCTTGCTCTTGGGGTTTTCAACGAAGTGCACCACGCACAGCCAACAAGACATTCTGGCACCGTTGTCGGGGAGGCTAAGGACGTCTTCACAAGGGGAGTCCTCCACTTCCTTTCTATTTACTTTGTTTTTAGTTTGCTTAGTTTATTTTGCTTGGTTTTGTTTGCCTCTTTTCAAAAACTCCAAAAAATCATTCTAGTTTGGTTTGCTTTCTCTATTAAAAAACACAAAAAATTAGTTCCTACTCTAGTTGCCACCTTGCTCTATCTCACCATGTTGTTCCCATAGTTCTCCCTAAAAGATCTTGCAATAGGTAGTGGCTCCATAACTGGGAAAGATAATATTGAAGAATTCTTTAATCATGTTAGCAAGCATGAGGATATTGAGGATAAATCTATAGCAGAGCTTGCTCCTAATTATGAAATTGTTGCAGCTTCTTTAGTTCATATGTTGGAGGCTAGGTTTTTTAGCCTTAACCCCATGATACATTTTTGTTCCTAAAACTAAAAGAAGAAAAGAATGCTAAAAAGAGAGAATTCATTCTTGAAACTTTACTAAAAGAGTTCCATGATGTCGCTAGGGAAGCCAAAAAGGTCTTTGAGCGTTTCAATATGCTAGGCTCAAGTGTAGATGTTGTGGGTACTTCTAATAAAACTAAGCCTAGAGAGGAATTTCAGATACCCATACCGTTTAAGCTTGTTGGAATGCATGAAGCCTTTGAAAAGAATTTTGATTGGATTCCTCCTGAAAATCTTTTTGATGAAAGCAGTAAACCAAAGAGAGATGCGAAGGGATCCTCCAAAAATCATTTGGATGAGATATCTTTCATAGTTGAGGATTTTGCATGTATTGATGTTAATGCTGCTTCATTTGAAAATACTTGATTTTCTTGCTTCTTGTGCCTAACTTAAAGGCGTTAAAGAAAAGTACTTGTTGGGAGATAACCCAAGAGTTTCCTTGAGTCTTGGAAGTTATTACTTCTGTAACGACCTCTCCTTATCCTTTTTTTTTTGCTTTTTGTTCCAAGAATGACCTCTAATGAGAGGGAAGTAAGATTTGGGGAGTTGCTGTCCCTAAACAGATTTCTGTCCTTCACCATAAAAAATCATAAGGAGTCTCTGTAAGTCGGATTGAGCTGAAAATTTACGAATAAATCCCCCAGTATGTTAGATAACTTTCATTAGTTCAACACTTTTTGGTTTTATCAACAGAAGATTTTCAAAAAAAATAGGTTTCTACCTGCTGGTCTGTTTTGACAGATTTCTGCCATTATTTGCATTTGCTTCTTATTGATTCCTTCTTGAGTTCTATTTTGGGAAATTGAGCTTTTTGAAGGAGTTGCTACAGTAGATTGTGTTTTAGTGAATTTTTTTGCTGTTCCAAAGCTTTGCCTAAAGGTCTATTATCTTTTGAATACACTAATGTTGCTAATGAAGATTGTGTGAAGTTTTGTATGAAGGAAAATTTTAAGGTGTAGAAAGAGAATGATGTGATGAGATGAAGAATGGACAAAATCTCAAACTTAACCCCGGTGTTAACCCAAGAAATATCCAAGAGGTACAAGCGTCAAAGCTTGGGGATGCCCAAGGCATCCCCTTCTTCATCAATAAAAAGCTTAGGCCTGTCTAGACACTTCGTTTTTATTATTTCATGCACTATTGTGTTGTTCTTGGAGCGTCTTAGTTTTCGTTTGCTTTGCTTAGTTTGTTTAGTTTGCTTGAATAAAGTAGTTTGGACCCCCGTTCTCGCTGTGTCGTTTCAAATAAGTCAATTGATGTTGGAAAGGAGTAGGAAGTTCCTGCTTGGAAGTGTAAGAGGAGCTTGCATTGACTGTGACTTAGACTTTAGCATGACATGCTAGGTGTTGTTTTGACCTTATGCTTAGTGATTATTGCTATAGCATGGATTGTTCCAAACAATTGGTATTGCTTAGTGTGCCTTGAAGAAATTATCCGTTGTTCTAGCATGCAAAAGCATAGTATTGTTGTATTCTCCTTTGATGTTTTGTTTGGGTTGACTTGGCACATGCTCACACCATGTTATGGCTATGAACAAGTTACCATAGCCTCTATGATCATTTAGTCCTTGACATGTAGTACCACTCTATGCTTTGATTAGTAATGTTTTGTCGCTCTGCATGATTATGGCCATTATTGCTCTCTTAGTTGGTTGCTTCCAGTCTTTTGCTAGCCTCCACTTGTATGAGTAAGCTCGACTCATGCTTCCAACTCCCAAGAAACCCAGTTATTCCAAAGTGTCCACTATAAATTCCTACGCATGGTGTGTTACATCATTCCAAGTATATTCTTGTTTTCAGTTATCTTCCAATTAAAAACTATTTTGTTATGTGAAAACTTAGTGATTAAAGCTCTCACGAACTTGATGGCACACTTTATATTCTTTGCCCCTAATAAACCTGAATCATTGTGTCATGTATGTTGTATATGCTTGCACTTATACGTTGGAATTAGCAGAACCATGCTGTCATGGGGAACGTTTTCAACATTGCACCTGTACTTTGTACACAGTTGATATCATGCTCTTTTGTCTATGGATGTCACCGGTGTGAAATAAAGAGGGAGCTTGTAAGTCCATGGAGTTATGTATTTTGTGTTAGAGAAACGCCTGTGCCACTAGCCTAAGTCATGCCTAATCTTGGTGGAAACTTGCAGCATCACCATAGTGAGCTATCTGTGAAACATCCTCAATAAAAAGCTATGCACATAGTAAATAAAAAGACCGCTGAGATGCTCATTGTCTGCTTGCCTTGTCATTTTGGTTATGGGATAGCTCCTGTACCATGTGCAAGGGGTACCCCATTGGCGGTTCTCTGTGATACGCATGTACTTACAATGACAAGAACTTACAGGTGACTGAAGTTGAGTAGCATGAGGTGTGTCCCTTGTATTCAAGGGAATTGAGATTGCCAACTTATACTTTGTCAAGCATATACTCCATAGTTTGTTCACTTTAACCTTAATCACTTCAAGATGCTTATGATAGGGGCAATGAGGGTTGAAAGCTAACAAGTACCATAATTTTTGGAAGCTCTTTTTGAAACTTGAAATCCCTGCTTCCCTTTATGAAGGGCCTTTCTTCCACTATTATGTTGAGTCTCCACCTTCTACCTTTAGGCACCATTAAGAGAGCATAGTTGTCATTCTGTGTGCAGTGTCCAAAAACTTATTGATTGATGCATATTGTGATATTACTTGTTCTTGTGCTATTTGTATCTAGTCACTCTTATGAAATTTGAAGGTGTCTTATGCATCTATTCGTTACTCTATGAGGGACAAGCTGATTGCCACTATGCCATGTTTTCTGTATGTGAAACAAACAAACGTGTTTCAATGCATGTTATTCATGATATTTGTTTGTAGCCTTTCATGTTGCATGCATAGTTACTTTGTCTTATTGTTAGAACTCCATTTTTCATGCACATGTTTAGAGTTCTTTGATCCCAGCTTTCAATGCTTGCAAATGGTTTGATCTTGGTTTTGATGGTGCATGTCACCTCAAAAATTATTCTATTAACACTTACCTACTCGAGGACGAGCATGAGTTAAGCTTGGGGATGCTTGATACGTCGGAAACGTATCTATAATTTTTTATGTTCCATGCTTGTTTAGTATCTATTTTGCTTTGCTTTGTCTACACTTTGAGGTGTTTTATATCTTTTCTGGAACTAACCTATTAACAAGTTGCCACAGTGCCAGTTGCCTGTTTTCTTGTGTTTTTGGTTCTAGAAAGGCAGAAAATGAATATTCTCGGAATTGGACGGGACAAAAGCCAAAGTCATTATTTTACCATGGGCGACACGAAGTCCAGAGGGGAGACGAAGATGCGCCACAGGGCGGCCAGACCCCTCCTGGGCGCGGCCAAGCCTGGCCTGCGCCTGGGGAGGGTGTGGGCCCTCTGGCCGCCTCCCAGCCTCGCCTCTTTGCCTATAAGAAGCCCCCGATGCAGAAACCCTAGGCACCCGATCAAAACTCCACGAAATCGTTTGTAGCCTCCGTCACCATCGTCCCTAGATTGGGGGGATCTGAAGTTCTTCCCGGCACCCTGCCGGAGGGGAGATCATCCCAGAGGCCTTCTTCTTCGGTATGATGCGTGAGTAGTTCCAACTTGGACTACGGGTCCATGTTGTAGCTAGATGGTTGTATCTCCTCCTTGTGCTTTCATGTATAGATCTTGTGAGCTCCGTTCATGATCAAGATCTAATCTATTTGTAATCATGCATGTTGTGTTTGCGGGGATCCGATGGATATTGAGATTACTATGTCAGATTTATTAATGGTTTTGTCTTATTGATTCTATCATGTCTGTGTTGTTTGTGATCTTGCATCCTCTCCGTTGTTAGTAGCTATCTTGGCCAAGTAGTTGCTAGTGACTCCAAGAGGGGGTATTTATGCTCGATAGTGGGTTCATGCCTCTAGTTTCCAAGGGAAGTGACAGAAATCTCTTCGGTTGTAGATATGATGTTGCCACTAGGGAGAAAACAACGGTCTCTTGTTCATGGAACAAGTGGATTGTTTACCTTACACACTTTGCTTAAAGCAGTTGCCTGTTGCTTGCAACTTAATACTGTAGGGGGTTCGGACGATAACCTGAAGGTGGACTTTAGTCATAGATGCAGTTGGATGGCAGTCTATGTATATTGTTGTATTTCCCAATCAAATCTCATAGGATCTTTTTGTCTCGTATTTCATTGTTATGCCTTTCTCAGTTCCTGTCAATTTCCCTGCTGTAATTTGTTTACCCTTCATGCCATGTTGTTTATCTAAGGATAGCACCTCTAGTGAACTATGGACCCCGGTCCAATCTTTACCATTGATACATCTTCCACTGTTACTGTTTACTTGCTGCAAACCACCATTACCTTCCACACCATACAGTTAATCCTTTGTTACAGCAAACCGGTGAGCTTGACAACCTCATTGTTCATTGGGACAAAGTCTTGACTTTGTGTTGTGCAGGTTTCCACGTTGCTTGCAACACCTTTGAGACGTTTCCTTCCTCCTTCTGGTTCGATAACCTCGGTCCCTACTGAGGGAAAACTTGCTGCTGTGCTCATCACACCTTGCTCTCGGGGTTTCAAACGAAGTGCACCACGCACATCCAACAGTACCATGTTCTCCTTTTTCTTTGTAGGCTTATTTCTCTTGAGACCAAGATTTATAGTAGTTGATCTTGGATGGGGTAGATTTTCTATGCATCTTGCAATGAGTTGGCTTTTAGGTAGAGGACCTTGGAGTGCAATTTGAGGTTGTCGTGTTGCTAGATCCTGCAAAATATACATTGTGCATATGAAAATAGCTTGCAGATTGCATAGTAAATGAGGAGATACAACTGTAGATTAGGGAACTCACTTGGTCCTATAGAATCAGAATCACACTAGAGGAATAAATATCATAACTCATAGCAGATTCATCAATACTAGTTCATGCACTTGTACTTAGCTTTGGTAATGTCTTATTTTGAAATTAATTACACAAATGTGTGAGACAAATGACAAATGCAATTAACAATAATTTTCATAGACATGTTGAAAGCGCATGTGGGCCCCCATGTGTGATTTTGGTAATTAATGACAATCTCTATGGACTAATGTTTGTATCAAGTTACACTTGTAGGAATTTTCCATTGGCATCGCTTGGATCATGTGTTGGCTTCAAGGTAAAAGAAATGAAGAAGAAGAATAAAGAAAAGAATATCAAGGGTGTCTTGAAGAAGAATATAGAGTTCCTCATGTGTATCTTCAAGACATCATCTAGAGGGAGTTAGAAGAAATGTTGTGTAAGCTAAATATGCGCCATATCTAGAAGATCTCATGCGTAAAGCTTGTACTCCTCATGATCATGGACCGATGAAGATAAGTTCAAAGAAGAGGTTTCCCCATGGTATATGGGGGAGCAAGGTGCACGTCTTCATCAAGCAGGCGCAAGGAAGAGCAATCAAGAAAGGTGTTCCATCTTGAGGAGGATAAGATCATCATCATCAAGATCAAGTGGAATATGTGCAAGGCAAAGGTATGATATTGATAGGGTTTATTTATTGCTGGTCTCGTGGTGTTTGTTGAGGAGACCGGTTTATAGGATAGATAATTGTACTATCAAGAGGAGCTCTCAAGTGAGTAACTCGATAATATCTTTCAGAGAGAGCTCAAACCTTTGTATACTTAGCATCATCTTTCTTGGTTTTTATTTGGATCTTATCCAAGTGAGGTTCTAGAGCTTGTGGTAATATTCATAACAATCTCTAGTTCATAAAAAATGGATTTCCCTTTTATATCTTATTGCATTTTTTAACTTGGAGGTTTTTTGGTTTCTCATTAAGGGAGGTATCTCACATTATAATACATGAAATATTCTCACTTGGTGGTATCCAATATTTTCCAACAAAATTGGTTTCGGGTCAATTAGAGTTTCCAAACTCTGGATATCGCTATTTTAAGTTTGCCTCTTATTTGGTTCTATCTTACCTTGCTGGACTATGATGGTTCTCAGGCCGGGTTTTTTCCGGAATCTTCGGTGTAAAGTCACATGCCGGAATCTCTGATGTGCAAAGACCGGACTTTCCGGTTTGCCTAGAACTAGAGTTTCTGCCAAGTCTCCGGAGTGGCTATCAAGACCAGGTCCAGGAGATTCTGTATGGGGGTCCAGAGATTGACCGGAGACCGACCGGAATCTCCGGTGTGAGGTGAATGCATGCCGGAGTCTCTGGTGTGGAATTTCCCCAACAGGCACAAAACGGTCTAAAATGAGTGGGCCTATATAAGGGGCCCTTCTTCCCCAATGGTCTTCTCTCGAGTTCTGCAAGTCTTCCCCTCCATTGTTGACCTTCTTGAGCTTGCTTCCTTTCAATCCCTCCTATGATTCTAGCATATACTTGACAGATTTGAAAGAGGAGATCTAGATCTAGAGCCCCACCAATCAATCTCTCCTCTAAGTGAGGGGAACATATTGGGATCTAGATCTTGGACTCTTTTGTGGATATTCTCCATTGTTCTTCCTCTCTTATTCCCCCATAAGCTTTTGTAGCTTTGGTGGAATTTGGGAGAGAAGGATTTGAGCACTTCTTGTGTTTTTGCCATCGCATTAGGTGCATCGGTTTGAGTTCTCTACGGAGGATTTGGTTGGTGAAAGTGAGAAGCTTTTATCTCCTGGGTTCTTGGAACCCTAGACGGTTTAGTTGTTTTGAAGGTTTTGTGGATTACTTTGGGCCTCCAATTAAGTTGTGGAGCTTTCCCCAAGCTTGTTTGTTGGGAGCCTCCAATTGAGTTGTGGAGAAGTGCCCCAACCTTGTGAGAAGTTCCGGATTGCCACCGACAAGTGCACCTATAGTGGAAGTGTGGATTGATCCCGTTGGGGTGAGATTCACAAGAGCATAAGGGAGGCCTTTTGTGGTGTTGGTGGTTTTAAACCACCCCTATCCAAACGATACGTACTCCAATGTTGGGAGGAACTCAGTAAAACATCGTCGTCTCTGTGTGCCTCGGTTATTTTTATACCCGAGCTCTTACTTATGCACCTTAATTTATGATAGCCTTCGTGCTTGAAGTCTATATCTTGTTATCACATAGTTGCTTGTATTTCTTAGCATAATCTGTTGGTGCATATAGGTGAACCCAAGTTGTTCTAGGTTTTGTGCTTGAAAAAGTAAACGCTAGTTTAATTTCACCTTTGTTGAGCACCTCTCGTAAAAGTTTTAAATCGCCTATTCACCCCCCCTCTAGGCAGCATCTGTATCCTTTCATATGTTTACCTTGGCACTGTCCTACCTTTTCACAGGCATTTCACTACAACACGAAGCTCATGCCCTGACGCTTATAGACGCCTAGGCACAGCCTTAGTCACCGCGCTCGCGCTGGCGCGGAAAAAGAAAGCCACTAGGGATACCTGCGTCGGGGATTCTATAACAGCGTGGATTTTTTGGCTCGGCGCAACATGATCTGTCGACCTAGTGCTTCCGTGGCAGCAATACGTTTACGACGTGGCCCATATAGAGAGGAACTACATACATGTCGTGGCAGCTGTGAGACGATGACACAATATGGTACTGACCTACGTAACCCATGCACGACATGATTTGTAGTTCCCCCAATGATGCTTCTAAGCGCAACAATTTAGCCATCGGTTTCTATATTTAGGGTTCCCCTAATTTACACCAAATCACACATGATACTTCCAAATATCACAACTCAAATTCGAATATATAGCATAACGGAGTATCCAACACATACATCGTAGCACTAAAAAGGCATCATAATTAGTTTTGACACATCCATCACACAAGTTCTGAAGAGAAGTTTAAGTGTATAATCTGCTTCAGATGGATCAACTCAATTTTCTACCAGCAATGAACCCATCTCGTCTAGGGTAACAAGTACTACGATGATGTGTTGATTGCTTGGTCTTCAGTTGAGTCTATGACAAACTCACGATTAACAAGGAATAAAAAGAACTATAAATCACTTGCTGCAAACTAGGAAATATATATAGTAGCATATATACTAGATAAAAGATTAGGCATACTATTGTTTGATCCAAGAATGGAAATAGGTATATTGTTGGACCTAGGAGCTCCTTATGCCTTCGTGAGTAGATAAACATTTGTCAGGATATGTGCATTTGACAAATCTGGCATCTAGGAGTCAATATTCACATACATTTGCATATGGCCACGCAATGTTGACGTTAAGATCCTTTCCCAACTTCTTAACCTTTCTGAATGGCCTAGGCAGTGGGAGATGCTTTTCCACTACAACATCAATCAGGATTGCTCTGTAATCCCCTAATAATTTTCCATCATCCCATAGTGCATGCTTGTCTATGCAAGTTAACTTCCCAAATGCAACTGTCCTATCACTTGTCATGGATCACAAACCCACTCTTGATTCAATCTATATGAAGTTAATATAGCATCAACAACATATGCATTCCTGACAGCTAACATACATAGAGAATACATATACCTGAGTTGTGTAGTTAGTCGAACTCAAAGAATTTATAACATCCTCTTCATCATGGTCCCTGGACTATAAAAGTGCAGAGGTCAACAATTGCAATGCATAACACGGTAATAGGAAGAAGTAAAACTGGAGGCCTAGAATAACCTCCTCCTGATTTCTTCTTCTTGGAACTATTTTCACCAATAGATGAATCTACAGCTCCCTTCGAAGTAACAACTTCAGTGTGGGGGTTAGCCTTAGCAACATCTAGAGGGGTGGTTATAGCAGCATCTAGAGGTGTGCCAGCCAGCAGCATCTAGAGGTGTACCAGCCAGCAGCACCCGAATATTTAGCATGAATGTCTATAGTGGATAGACTGTGACGCTAATATGGTTGTGCCAAACGTACATATATGAGTAGAGGAGTTCAATATAGAAACGACAAGAAACGGTTCTTGTCGCACGGAAAGGAATTGAATCAAGATTCAAGTGTATCGACACTTGATAAGTGAAACAAGATTCAAGTGCTTTGACACTTTATGAGTGAAATCACAAGGATTTTTTGATCAATCATACCATGATATGTACACATCCAGATATGTCCTATGCTCTGAGTGTTATGAGCATATACCAGAATGAATCATAAAATGATCATTGGACGATAGTGAGGATATTCTTATGATCTTTTGGAAGAACTAAGAATATAGTTGTGTAGAGGTGACAAACAATTACAAATAGTTCATTGTAAAGCGTTACAATGATACTAGTTTTGTCACAAGATATAAATTAAGTATATCTCACTTTAAACTATGGGTGGCACAATGAAATGGAAAGAAAGTTTCCATGATGGATTTGGAAGAGTTCCAAAGATAAGACATTGTGACGAATACTACAACAAAAGGCTAAGTATATGACTGCTATAGTAGCAGCAAAGGAGGGAATTTGTGTCAAGTAGTTTGTTATCAAACTAAGGTGTGGTTCGCAACGGGCTAACACTAAAGATATATATTGTACGACAATAATATCGACATGATTTAACCCCAAGGAACTAAAGGTCTCACCAAAAGACCAAATTTATACAATGCCATCTCATTAGAGAATGAGTAATGCGTGGAGACGCAAAGACATGCAAATACACAAGGACCTGAAGCGTCAGATTCATAGATTATGTTAACCACTTGCAATTGCGTATATGGAACACCAGAAATCCATATGTGTTCAATACGCAAAGTTTTCAAACTAGATTATTGTCTCTAGTGCAAGTGGGAGACTGAAAGGAATATGCCCGAGAGGCAATAATAAAGTGGTTATTATCGTATTCCTTATTTATGATAAATGTTTATTTTACATGCTATAATTGTATTAATACGGAAACGTTAATACATGTGTGTTTAATAAACAAAAAGGAAGTTCCTAGTTATGCCTCTCTTATAAACTAGCTCGTTGGTTAACAAGATGATCAAAGGTTTCCTGATCATGGACATTGGATGTTGTTCATAACGAGGTCACAACATTGTTGGAATGATGTGATGAACATTATCCGAAGTATAGCATTATGATCAAGGTCATTGTGTTTATATTGCTATAACATCATACGAAGTAATCTTAGTCCTTAGACCATGAGATCATGTCAATCACTAACACCGGAAGAGTATCTTGATAACATCAAACGCCACACCGTAACAGGGTGATTATAACTATGGGTTCAGTGCTACGAAGGTGTTATGTTGAGGCTCATGGATCAAGAGTGGAATTTGTCCATCCCGATGACGGAGAGATATACTCTGGGCCCTCTCGGTAATATCACATTGGTTAGCTTGCAAGCAAGTGATTTGATCACTAGAATGTTATATCACGGGAACAAGAAAAGAGTACATGTCGGTAACGAGATCAAACTAGGTATGGGGATACCTATGATCGAATCTCGGACATGTAATTAAAAAACAGTAAAACTCAACTAGCTAGGACCCCTCACAGCGATTTGGTTCCGCCAGCCGTCCGATCTGGTCTTTCAATGCCCTGGATGTGTTGGTCGTATCAGCGATCGTCGCTAGGTTGTCTTTACCTCGTTTTTTTCGTGACGGCACACCAGAACCTTGATGGGCTGCTGCTGCTCACATGGACCTGGGCGCCTTGTGGTTAACTAGGCCTAAATCAGACGCCGTTGTCATTTTAGGATGGGCCTCCACGGGAGAGCCCGCATGGTGGTAGCGCAACTCCGCAATTCCTCCCCAGTAAGGCGAAGCAGCGGCGAGGGAATGGCCATGGTGGCGCGGCCGCGGTTTATTGCTTCAATTAATGGCAGAGCAGCTACGTCCCTTCAGTTTCCTTTCATTCCGGCACGCCTCCTCTACTTAGGCTCATTATTATATATCCTATGCATAATATTTGTCGCTCTCATCTCGCCTTCGACCTCCAGTCGTTCTACAACCATGCTCTTCGCTTAGAGCAGTAGCATCCATGCCCACCAGCACATGCACCTCCATCAGCGGTGACACCCCCAAATTGGCCATAGGTTTCTCAAGTGGTTTTTCTTGTCTTGGTGAAGAATTTTGCACACAATTTGATTAACTCATGGTGTTCATCTCAGATACATAAATTCATTAGATTTTTATCGATCTCACCCAGAAGTTTCATTGTGTGGGTTGACCTTCCCAGGAGGACCAGCAGATGATGAACATAATGCATCTTCAGAGTGAGAAGCATTCCAACTGCTGCTTACAATTCGTATAAAGTACCATGTATATTGTTTCAGAGGAGCGGCATTTTGGTGGCTATATTCCTATATGGGTATGATGATGGTAATTTTCTAGATTGGCTAATTTCCTTAGTTGTACTTTTGCACATGTGGTTGGTGACGTAGCAGAGCATAGGCCTGGTCATCACAAGTTGGTCATTTCTGACCATCAATTTGTTTTAGTATCTAGAACTTATGCCCCGTCCTGTACATGTAGGTGTTGTTCTAATTTTCTCACATATTATATTATCTAAACATTCTAAAATAAATTTATCATCTTTAGTTTAAGATGGCCGGGCGCGGCAAAGCGCGCTTTCATGATCTAGTATATCGCGAGACAAAGGGATTGATTTACATGCGTATAAGGTTCACACGATCACAGAAGTCATCGTTGAATATATGGGAGTCAGTACGAATCTCCAGGTCCCGCTGCTGATTATTGATCGGAGAGGGGTCTCGATCATGTCTACATTATTCGCGAACCGTAGGGTGACACATTTAAGGGATACCGACACCATTTGGAGCAAATAATATGCCATAGAAAGAAAAAGGAAAGCGCATAAATTTATTTCACTAGACACCGGAATTGTTTCGGTTGAAATTGCTGAAACTGGTTCTGCATGTGAAATGGAATACTAGCAAGGGGTTTTATTTGAATATTTGTTAATTAAAGTAATTAACAAAATTCTGAATAAATAAATAAAAGAGTTTTATTTAAATAAGAGCTTGCATGAAATTTGGTGGAAATTTAATGCATGTGAGTGGATTTTTGAGTGGAGGCTTTTTAATGGGAGTGAAGGCTTTTCATTTTGAGTGGGAGATCCACCCACATGAATGTGGAAGAGGTGGGGGCAGCCACCATGGCTGGGCGCCATGCCCCTTGGGGTTCCCCCCTCTCCTTATAAAAGGCCCCCCTCTCCTCCTCTCAAAGTACACCTCCTCGCGAAGGATCTCTCTCCCCCTTTAGAATTTCCCCATGGTCTCGGATCAACGAGATACATGTTCCCGGTGGCTTTTTCTGGAAGGATTTGTTGCTTCCGCTGCTTCTCTAGAGCGAGGGCGCGGAGGTTGTCAGGGTACCCGGACGTGTGTGCGATCACGGATGCACCACTGCTTTGCAGTGCTGGACGTGATGGTGCTGGACCGGCTAGACCAGATGGACTTCATCACGATCTTGAGATCGGCAAACGTTCGACTACATCATCCACGAGTACAACCTCGTTAATGCTATATGGTCTTCAAGGGTATGTATTCTATGGATGTATATCCACCCGTTGCTTGTATCTAGTAGATAGATCTTGGTGCTTTGTTCCCATCGTAGGAAATTTTTTGTTTTCTATGCTGCGAACCCTTCAGTGTTTTGTCCTGCTATGCAAGATTGGCTAGCAGAAATTTCTTGACTATCTAACTTATTTTTCATTGCATTTATTCTTTCCTCCTGGGCATCCACCCTAGCGATAAGGATATCATTCGTCGACCTAAGCTCATAGTTCACCTTTGTTATTTCTGTACACCTCGCAGATGTTCTTCCAATGTCAACTGCTTTGTAGGCATGAGGTAACAACCCCAATCCACGAACTCTGCCTCTTTGAAGCACAAGAAGGCTCTCTCCACATCTTTTTGAAGGGTTTCGCAACATAGTAAATCAAAAAAATTCTACGGATGCGAATGGGAAAGCCAAGATCTAATCTAGGAGATGCAATCAACGAGAGGGATAGATGAGATATTCATACCCTTGAAGAAATATCACAGCGGAAATGTTCAACAGAACGTGGGTGATGTAGTCGTACTCGCCTTATCCTCCTCGCGATCCGATTCGATCCAACACCGCAAGTGGCGGCGCCTCCGAGAGATGCACACGTACGGTGCCACGACATCTCCTCCTTCCTTAGTCCAGCAAGTGGGGTGGAGAGATAGATTGGATCTACAACACGACGGCGTGGTGCTATGGTGGAGAGTTTCTGCAGTAGGGCTTCGCCTACACGCAGTCAGGAGAGAGAGAGAGAGGTAGGGCAGCAGCTGGCCGCAAGGGTCTGGGGTGAGGGGAGGGTGCGCCCCCTGCCCAACTTATATAGGGGGATGGACGCCCCCCTTGCCCCCTCCTCCAAGCCCTAGGGCGGCAGCCCCAAGGGTGGAGTGGGGGGCAAGTCTTCCCCCCCCCCTTCTAGAAGGTTTCCTAGGGTTTCCCCTAGGGTTTTGGCCGAATGGGCCTATGGGGCCTTGTGCCCCTGGCCCAATGCGGCCAGGGAACTCCCTAGTAGGCCCACGCACCCCTACGACAAGTGGGCCCACTTTGGTCCCACTCCAGAAGCTTCTAGAACCTTCCGGTACAATACCGAACATTCTGAAACGATTCCGAAATCCAAAAACTGCTTTCCTTTATATGAATCTTATTCTCCGGACCATTCCGGAACCTCTCGTGATGTCCTGCATCTCATCCGAGACTCCGAACAAAAAACTCATAAACCATTTATCCATTATATCCTAGCGTCGAGACACGTTAAGTGTGTGACCCTACGGGTTCGAGAATATGCAGACATGATCTTCTATCAATAATCAACAGCAGGATCTGGAAACCCATATTGACTCCCACATATTCATCGATGATCATATCGGATGAACCATGATGCCAGGATTCAATTAATCCCATATATATTCCCTTCGTCACGCGATATTTTACTTGCCCGAGATTCGATCGTCGGTATCGGCATACCTAGTTCAATCTCGTTCACAGCAAGTACTTTACTTGTTTTGTAATCCGATATCATTTTGTGATCAACTCCTTAACCACGTGCTTGCAAGCGGTGTTGATATCGATTACCGAGTGGGCCCGAAGTATATCTCTCCGACTTAGGAGGGACAAATCCCATCTCGATACATACAACCCAACAAGTACCTTCCGATCACCTGAGAGGCACCTTTATGATCACCCTCACATAGAATGACGTTTGATGACCTCAAAGTTTTCTTCCGATACCAGGGAGTTGCATTATCTCATGGTCTAAGGAATACAATATTTGACATAGGAAAAAGCTTCGCAAAGATGAACACGATGACACGATCTAATTGCTCTGCTTGATTTGGTATGTCCATCATATCAATCTCCTAATGACATGATCTCATTATTAATCGACAACTCATGTCTATAGTTAGGAAACCTTAACCATCATTAATCAATGAGCTAGTCCATAGAGGCGTACTAGGGACACAGTGTTGTTCATAAACCACACAAGTATCAAAGTTTCCGCTTAATACAATTCTAGCATGGAATATAAACTTTATCATGAACAAGAATTATAACAATAGCATCTTTATTATTGCCTCTAGGGCCTAATTCCAACAGTCTCCCACTTGCACTAGAGTCAATAATCTAGTTTACATCTGGCAACAATCTAACACCCATGGCATCAAGGTGCTGATCATGTTTTGCACGTGGAAGAGGTTTAGTCAATGGATCTGTGACATTCAGATTTGTATGTACTTTGCTAATCTTTAGATCTCCATCTGTTATATAATCTCGAATTATATGAAATCAACGGTTGATGTGCTTGGTCTTTGGATGATATCTTGGTTCCTTAGCCAGTGCTATGGCGCCAGTGTTGTCGCACAATATCTCCAGTGGGTCCAAGGCACTTGGAACCACACCAAGCTCAGTGATGAAGTTCCTGATCCAAACTCCTTCACTTGACGCTTCTGCAGCAGCCATGTATTCCGATTCTACTATAGATCCCGCGATCACGCTTTGCTTGCAGCTTCTCCAGCTCACAGCTCCTCCATTCAAAATATAATTGTATCCTGTTTGAGATTTAGAATCATCCGGGTCGGTGTCAAAACTAGCGTCAACGTAACCTTTTACGACGAGCTGCTCATCACCTCCATAGACCAAGAACATCTCTTTAGTCCTATTTAAATACTTTAGGATGTTCTTTACGGCTGTCCAGTGTTCCACTCCTGGATCACTTTGGTATCTGCTCGTCAAACTAAGAGCATTGGACACATCCGGTCTAGTACACAGCATGTCATACATGATAGAACCTATGGCCGAGGCATAAGGCACTTTGCTCATGGTTTCTCTATCGTTTATCGTAGCTGGACACTGAGCCTTGCTCAATATCTTACCTGACAACATGGGCACTGAACCTTTCTTTGCCTTATCCATTCTGAACCTTTTCAGAACTTTGTCTAGGTATGTACTTTGGCTTAAAGCTATTAGGCGTCTTTGTCTATCTCTATAGATTTTGATGCCTAATATATAAGCAGGTTCTCCTAGGTCTTTCATTGAAAACATTTATTCAAATAACTCTTCACATCGTTAAGCATACCAATGTCATTTCCAATAATCAATATGTCATCCACATATAGTACTAGAAATGTCACTGAGCTCCCACTCACTTTCTTGTAGATACAAGCTTCATAGCAATTTGGAACAAATCCAAAGCTCTTGATCACTTGATCAAAACGAAGGTTCTAACTCCGAGATTCTTGCTTCAGTCCATAAATGGAACGCTGAAGTTTGCACACCTTATCAGCATCCTTAGGATCGACAAAACCTTCGGGCTGCATCATATACAACTCTTCATCAATATTGCCATTGAGGAACGCAGTCTTGACATCCATCTGCCATATTTCATAATCATGAAATGCAGCAATTGCTAATAAAATCCAAATGGACTTAAACATTGCTACGGGAGAGAAAGTCTCATCGTAGTCAACACCTTGAACTTGTCGAAAACCTTTTGCGACAAGCCGAGCTTTATAGACAGTAACATTACCATCCGCGTCCGTTTTCTTCTTGAACCATTTGCACTCAACGGCCTTACGGTCGCTAGGAGGGTCCACCAAAGTCCATACTTGGTTTTCGCTCATGGATCCCAATTCGGATTTCATGGCCTCTAGCCATTTCTCAGAGTCTGGGCTCATCATTGCTTCCTCATAGTTCGCAGGTTCACTGTTGTCTACTAACAAGACAGTTAAGACAGGGTTGCCGTACCACTCAGGAGGGGCACGCGACCTTGTCGACCCGCGATGTTCAGCAGTAGCATCGTTCGAAGTTTCATGATCCTCGTCATTAGCTTCCTCTCTTGTTGGTACAGACGGCACTGGAACAATTTCAGGTGCTGCGCTACTCTCCAACTCGAGAGAAGGTTCAACAACCTCGTCTAGCTCTACCTTCCTCCCACTCACTTCTTTCGAGAGAAACTCCTTATCAAGAAAGGATCCGTTCTTTGCAACAAACACTTTGCCCTCGGATCTGTGGTAGAAGGTATACCCAATCGTTTCCTTAGGATATCCTATGAAGACGCATTTCTCCGCTTTGGGTTCAAGCTTGTTCGGCATCAACTTCTTGACGTAAGCTTCGCATCCCCAAACTTTAAGAAACGACAACTTAGGTTTAGCATCAAACCACAGTTCATACGGTGTCTTCTCAATGGATTTAGATGGTGCCCTATTTAAAGTGAATGCAGCGGTTTCTAATGCATAACCCCAAAATGATAACGGAAAATCTGTAAGAGACATCATCGATCGTACCATATCTAATAGAGTTCGATTTCGGCGTTCAGACACACCATTGCGTTGTGGTGTTCCGGGTGGCGTGAGTTGCGAAACGATTCCGCTTGCTTTAAGATGCATGAGAAAATCATAACTCAAATATTCACCTCCACGATCGGATCTTAGAAATTTAATTTTCCCGTTAGAATGGTTTTCCACTTCGTTCTGAAATTCTTTGAACTTTTCAAACGTTTTAGATTTATGTTTCATTAAATAGATATACCCATATCTACTTAAGTCATCAGTAAAAGTGAGAAAATAGCGATATCCACCGCGCGTCGAAACACTCATTGGTCCGCATACATCGGTATGTATGATTTCCAACAAGTTCGTTGCTCGATCCATTATACCGGAGAACAGGGTTTTGATCATCTTTCCTATGAGGCACGGCTCGCACGTGTCAAATGATTCAAAATCAAGAGACTCTAAAAGTCCATCAGAATGGAGTTTCTTCATGCGTTTTACACCAATATGACCTAGATGGCAGTGCCACAAATAAGTCGAATTATCACTATCTACTTTGCATCTCTTAGCCTCCATGTTATGGATGTGTGTTTCATTGCTTTCGAGATTCAGAAGAAATAAACCATTCATAGCAGGTGCATGACCATAAAAGATGTTACTCATATAAATAGAACAACCATTATTCTCCGATTTAAATGAATAACCGTCTTGCAATAAACACGATCTAGATATAATGTTCATGCTCAACGCAGGCACATAATAACACTTATTAAGGTTTAAAACTAATCCCGAAGGTAAAACTAAGGAGAGCGTGTCGACGGCCATCACATCAACTCTTGATCCGTTGCCAACGCGCATCGTCACCTCATCCCTTGCTAGCCGCCGTCTATTCCGTAGCTCCTATTTCGAGTTACAAATATTAGCAACTGAACCAGTATCAAATACCTAGGCACTACAACGAGCACTAGTAAGGTAAACATCAATAACATGTATATCAAATATACCTTTAATGGTGCCATCCTTCTTGTCCGCTAAGTACTTCGGACAGTTGCGCTTCCAGTGACCCTTGTCCTTGCAATAGAAGCACACAGTGTCCGGCTTAGGTCCAGACTTGAGCTTCTTCTCAGCAGGGGCAACGCGCTTGCCGCTGCCTTTCTTGAAGGGCTTCTTTGCACCCTTACCTTTCTTGAAGCTAGGGGTCTTGTTGACCTTCAACACATGATTATCTTTCTTGATATCCACCTCCGCAGCTTTCATCTTAGCGAAGAGCTCAGTGATCGTATCAGTGGAACCAATCTGATTGTGAGTAACTACAAAACCTTTGTAGCTAGGAGGGAGTGATTGCAGAACTCTGTCAATCTTGAGCTCTTCTGGAATCTTGCAGTCTAGTTGCTCAAGACGTTGAGTGTAGTCCGACATCTTAATGGCGTGCTCACTAACGGAACTCCCTTCCTCCATCTTGCAGTTAAAGAACTTCTCAGAGATCTCATATCTCTCAGAACGGGCCTGAGTCTAAAACATGGTTTTTAGTTTCTCAAGTATCTCAAAGGGCCCGGCGAAATCCTCAAAACGATTTTGAAGGTCCGATTCCATAGCAAACAACATGGTACTCTTAATCACTCCATAATCATCTTTGCGCGACTGATAAACAACTTTTTCATCAGCCGGCGCATCTATAGCAGGGGCGTCACCTAGCTCTTTCTCAAGGACATAGTCCTTTTGTCCGCCAGCGAGAATGATTCTCAGATTACGAAACCAGTTGGTGAAGTTAGACCCATTGTTCTTAAGCTTTTCTTTCTCAGCAAAAACGTTGAAGTTGAAGTTGGACTTAGCCATTTGATCTACAAAATTTGCAAGTACAATTTAGACTATGTTCATGATAACTAGTTCAACTTAATCAAATTACTAGATGAACTCCCACTAAATTCAACATCCCTCAAGTTGTTTAGTGAACACGATCCAAATTCCCCACACCTAATCCGATCTTCACGAGAAGAGAAGTGGTTTCAATGGTGGACAACAAAGTGTCGATCATATCATTCATATGACTCATGCTTAACCTTTCGGTTCATGTGTTTCGAGGCCATGTCTGTACATGCTAGGCTCGTCAAGTCAAACCCAAGTATTTCCGCGTGTGAAAAAATGGCTTACACCCGTTGTATGTGAACGTAGAGTTTATAGCACCCGATCATCACGAGGTGCTTGAACACGACGAACTTTCGCAACGGTGCATACATGGGGAGAACACAATTTTATCTTGATCTTTAAGTGAGGAATCATCTTATAATGCTACCATCGCGATCTAAGCATAATAAGATACATAAAAGGATAAACATCACATGCATATAATTTTATGTGATATGGTATAGCCAATCTTCGCGCAATGATCTCCATCTTGTGCGTGCCCGCATGATCTCCATCACTCCACCATGATTGCCTCCACCACGAATAGCAACTACAACTATTGCTAACTACTTAGCGATAAGGTGAAGCTATTACATGGCGTATAAGAAGTTGACACATAGGTCATACACAATTATAAAGACAACCATATGGCTCCTGCCGGTTGTATACTCATCGACATGCAAGTCGTGAAATATTATAAAACATGATCATTGCATACAACATACACATCACATCTTGGGCCATACCATATCACAAAACACTCCCTGCAAGAACAAGTTAGACGCCTCTACTTTGTTGTTGCATGTTTTACGTGGCTTATGGGAGTAACAATCTAAGAATGATTTTTACCTACAGAAAGCCACAATGGTGATATTATGGTTGCCAACATCTGGTATAAATCCCATGACAACTATAGTGAGAGAAACTGGAATCCACCAGCCGCATGTATAGAACAAGCCACACGTCAAGTGCGGAGCCGGTCTCGCGAACGAGGTCGCGTAAAGTTGGCCTGGACCGCTTCGATCTCACTATCCGGCGTCATAAAAAGTACACAACAAGAAGCTTGCAATAGAAAACATCAACGCCCGCAACAAGCATGTTGCGTTCTACTCGTGAAATACATCTACGCATAGATCTAGCTCTGATACCACTGAAGGGTTTTGCAGCATAGTAAATCAAAAAAATTCTACGGATGCGAACGAGAAAGCCAAGATCTAATCTAGGAGATGCAATCAACGAGAGGGATAAATGAGATCTTCATACCCTTGAAGAAATCGCACAGCGGAAACGTTCAACAGAACGTGGGTGATGTAGTCGTACTCGCCTTCTCCTCCTCGCGATCCGATCCGATCCAACGCCGCAAGTGGCGGCGCCTCCGAGAGATGCACACGTACGGTGCCGCGACATCTCCTCCTTCCTCGGTCCAGCAAGTGGGGTGGAGAGATATATTGGATCTACAACACGACGGCGTGGTGCTATGGTGGAGAGCTTCTGCAGCAGTGCTTCACCTACACGCAGTCGGGAGAGAGAGAGAGAGAGAGAGAGAGAGAGAGAGAGAGAGAGAGAGAGGTAGGGCAGCAGCTGGCGGCTAGGGTTTGGGGTGAGGGGAGGGTGCGCCCCCTTCCCACCTTATATAGGGGGCTGGCCGGCCCCCTTGCCCCCTCCTCCAAGCCCTAGGGTGGCGGCCCCAAGGGTGGAGTGGGGGGCAAGTCTTCCCTCCCCCCTTCTAGAAGGTTTCCTAGGGTTTTGGCCGGCTGGGCCTATGGAGCCTTGTGCCCCTGGCCCAATGTGGCCAGGGAACTCCCACTCATAGGCCCATGCACCCCTCCAACAAGTGGGGCCATGTTGGTCCCACTCCGGAAGCTTCTAGAACCTTCCGGTACAATACCGAACATTCCGAAACGATTCCGAAATCCAAAAACTGCTTTCCTTTATATGAATCTTATTCTCCGGACCATTCCGGAACCTCTTGTGATGTCCTGCAT
Organism: Avena sativa; assembly: GCA_916181665.1. Lineage (NCBI taxonomy): Eukaryota > Viridiplantae > Streptophyta > Magnoliopsida > Poales > Poaceae > Avena > Avena sativa. The sequence continues at coordinate 415,958,591 of OV702297.1, forward strand.
CTCATTCGAGACTCCGAACAAAAAACTCATAAACCATTTATCCATTCTATCCTAGCGTCGAGACACGTTAAGTGTGTGACCCTACGGGTTCAAGAATATGTAGACATGATCTTCTATCAATAATCAACAACGGGATCTGGAAACCCATATTGACTCCCACATATTCATCGATGATCATATCGGATGAACCACGACGCCAGGATTCAATTAATCCCATATATATATTCCCTTCGTCACGTGATATTTTACTTGCCCGAGATTTGATCATCGGTATCGGCATACCTAGTTCAATCTCGTTCACAGCAAGTACTTTACTCGTTCTGTAATCCGATATCACTTTGTGATCAACTCCTTAACCACGTGCTTGCAAGCGGTGTTGATATCGATTACCGAGTGGGCCCGAAGTATATCTCTCCGACTTAAGAGGGACAAATCCCATCTCGATACATACAACCCAACAAGTACCTTATGATCACCTGAGAGACACCTTTATGATCACCCTCACATAGGATGACGTTTGATGACCTCAAAGTTTTCTTCCGATACCAGGGAGTTGCATTATCTCATGGTCTAAGGAATACAATATTTGACATAGGAAAAAGCTTCGCAAAGATGAACACGATGACACGATCTAATAACTCTGCTTGATTTGGGTCTGTCCATCATATCATTCTCCTAATGACATGATCTCATTATTAATCAACAACTCATCTCTATGGTTAGGAAACCTTAACCATCATTAATCAATGAGCTAGTCCATAGAGGCGTACTAGGGACACGGTGTTATTCATAAACCACACAAGTATCAAAGTTTCCGCTTAATACAATTCTAGCATGGAATATAAACTTTATCATGAACAAGAATTATAACAATAACATCTTTATTATTGCTTCTAGGGCATAATTCCAACACTTTTCTGGCTGACTCTTGACACATTGTGAAGTGAGCTTTGTTGTGTGTTTGACGCCATGGGATTTTCTTCACAAATGTGTCCCATATTATATAGATGCCATTAGCAAGGTAATACCCCATCGTGTGGTCATGACCATTCAAAACATAGTTGCAAGGAGGAGCATCTCTTGAGCCTAGAGAAAAGTGGTGATCTTTGAGAGCATGTTCAGGTCATTATGAGAGCCAGGAAATCCAAGGAAAGCATGCAAAATCCATAGATCACTTGATGCAACAACCTTAAGAATGATTGTTGGATCCTTGCAGTGGATTTTATACTAACCATTCCATCCAGCTGAACAACTGTTCAATGTCCAGTGTAGTCAATTGATCCAAACATCCTAAGCCATCCTCGTTATTCATTCTCACCCAAGAGTCTTTTGGTGTCTTCTTCATTGGATGCCCTCAAGTACTCTGTCCCGAAGATAGATATCAATCATGGCTTGTGTCAACCTTCTCACATCCTCCAAGATTACATCGTCCCCAAAGTGAACATAATCCTCAATGGCGTCGGCTGAACAACCATAGGCAAGCACGCAAACAACTGCAACACAGTTAATTAATGTGCTTGCACTGATGTCCCTGATGCACTCCTCCTAAGTGTAAACCAAGCATCATGCTTCTCCATGGCTCTTGCAATTGTGAAAAATGGACTCTTGTGCGTCCAAACCCACCGTAAAAAATACTTCTCTGGATATATTGCATTAGGGTTTTAAATAATCTCTCATGAGTTTGGCATGCCCTTACGATCTATCTTAGTTGATGTCCAAACGTCTGAATTGGGATCCTACCATCGGCCGAACGAAAATCCTCACTCAAATCATGATCATAGCGGTTTCCAAATCATCATCATATTTATTCCTCCTCCTCCTCCAATGAAGAGTTCGTTGAAGATCATCTCCCTCAAACTCTTCATCTATAGCCAAAAATATATGTTGAAGCCAGTTCAAAACTGAAAACAAAAACACAAACAAACTCACCTAGTTATTTCGTCAAACACCTCGTGGACGAAGGATGTGAGAACCGTGGATAGCGGAGTTGAGCCGAAACAGAAGGGTGAGATAAATGACGAGGCTACGCAGTGACCGAAAGTCGACTTAGTGCTCGTGGAATTGCTGGTCGTCGGTCGATTAACAAGGTCGCCGCAGCCGGAGTCCACTCATCGAAAAAGTGGCTTGGGCCCTCCGTTCCAGCAACACCTAGATTCGCGGCGGTTGATCTATGATGTCTCCGTCTCTAAACAAACTGAGCTCGCCGTGGCTAGAAACGACCTTGAATTGACGGCAAGATCAAAATGACTATGATGGTTCTACGACCTGATTCCGGCGATGCCAGCCGCCTGCAAGCGACGCAAAGAGGGAAGGAGGGCGGTGTAGGTTCTAGCTCTTGACGGAGGGACCACTTGGTCGCCTGAGTGTACACCGGCGGGGATGGACGACGCATCGGTGAAGGTGTGCTCGCGGGTGGAGGCGGATTTTTCTCCACGGGCTCGCGCCCGAGTATATTTAGGATTCGGGGAAGCTGAATCTTAATTTTTTTAGTCCTCTAAAACCGATAGGAGTTTGGAATTGCAGGTTAGAGCACCTCTACTCATTGGGCATTCCTAGGCCAAAATCCGGCTCTATTTGTCGCTGGATGGATGAAATTTTCGGACTAGGAACGACTAGTTTCCCACTCGTGTTCCTAAGAAAACCCAAAAATTGGCGATATATTTGAATGTTCCTCTTCCCGCCGCCAAAAAACAACACAAGTTTGATAGACTCTCGCCCAAACACGCAGTTCGGCGGTTGCAAGTAGCCCAAAGACGCAGTTCGGTGGTTGCAAGTAGCCCAAGTTCATATTTCAAATTATTACAAAAAAGGGATCACTCATCCACCACGATAGACTCCTCCGCCATAGCAGCCGGAAACGCCTCCGTCGTAGCTATTGTGGCAGAGCTCCGCGACGGGTTGGAAGACACGGAGACAGAGCTCGGCGGTGCAGTGGTGGCAGAGAGTCTTGGCACAGAGCTCGGCGTGGGTGTAGATGTGCCCGTGGCCGGAAGGTCCTCGTCCAGAATGCGCGCCGTGTACCATGCCTTGACCTGGGGGCTCATCACCGAAGTGTCCTCGCCGCCCATGAGGAATGCCAGGTCCGTGTTCCTCTTCTTCGCGGCGAAGCTGGCCTTGAGCAGGTCGAGCTTCATGCCTTGGTCCTGTTGGCTCCACATTTCTTCGGACTTCTCCTCCCTCTTGTCGGCATGTGCCTTCGCATCGACCATGCACTTCTCGATCGATGCGTCGGTCTAGCCGTCCGGCTGCGGCGCTGTCGGCTTTCTCTGCTTTGGTTGCGCAGGCTCGCCGGTGATGGTGCGAGGATTGGTGAATTTCTTGGGCGGCATGGCGTGCGGAGCTCGGGGAATTGGCGGGAGCTGCGGCCGATTGGTGGGGAATGGAGAGGAAATGGAGGGAAGGGGGAAAGGAGGGAACTAGGCCTTCGGTCACCGAAAGCTCTAGTCCACCCGCTTTTTCGCTTCATCCGTCGTTTCTAGGCGACACCCAGCGTGTTGGGATCAGCCTGGAACGCCCGGATAAAAATTGGACCTAATACGACGAAAAGGCGTACTAGAAATGCGAGTGGGTTAAATTTCGTCATCGGGATTAAAAAAACGTTTCAAAAAGGTTCTTCTCAGAACGGAGGAGTTCTTAGACAAAAAAAAATGATTATAGGGTTCGGCTAGAGATACTCCAAGTAGTGTGATTCTTGGGCCTAAATATCAAGCTGAAACGTGTAGTTTCTCCGTGAATAGATAGAGAGTAATACAGCTCAGTCGCAAGAATTTTTTTCTTAATAACTGACAAAAGATTCAACACCAAACTCAGAAGACGATGCGAAGTCAGCGGTCTGATCCATTCCATCACCGTCACGACAGCAAGCCAAACCACAGCCCGATCACAGCGAGGCAGGAAACCCCCGCGACGTGGAGCCGCCCGCGCAACAACGAGGCGCCGGAGCTGGCGGAGGAGGCGCGGGTGTCAGGAACGCCGGCGGGGGCGGCGGCGGCGGTGGCGGTGGAGGGGGCAGCTCGGCCACGGCGACCGTGAACTTCATGCCGCCGAGGCAGTGCCCCGTGACGTTGCAGATGAAGTAGTAGTCCCCCGGCGCGGCGAGGTCGGCGACGTCGCTTCCGGAGGCCCACCCGCGCACGATCTGCCTCGCCGTCGGCTCGCACGTCCGGAACGCGTCCTGCGTCACCTGGTACACGTCGTGCTGCCCCGGCACGTAGTTGAACGCTGCGAAAGGACCCGTGGATCGATGAATTATTATTACGCGCGGTACGTGATCCCGTGCTGGATCGACGTGCTAGCCACGGAGGAGAGGATTGCCTTCGGCGTGCGGACGTACCGAGCGTGTCGCCGGCGGTGAAGTTGTGCTGCTGCGACCAGGCGGCGTAGTTGGGGCCGTTGGTCCACCCTTCGGAGTCGCCCACCACGTACTCCGTCGCGCCGTCGCCGCGTGGAGCAGCTGCCGCGGCCGCAAGGAGAATCAGTAGGATTGCGGTGGCGGCCATGATTGGCGGGAAGACTAGCAGCTAGGCGGGCGTGTGTACGTAAGGGCCAAGTGGACGACGACTTTGGACTTGTTGGGCGTGTTTCTTGCAGTAGTTATAGGCGGTTGCTTTTGCATCCCAGTGTAGTTGCAAGTTGCAACGTTGGCTTGGTCGTTATCGCTCACTTGCCAAGAGTGTATGAGAATATCATCTTGCTTATGCAAAAATAAGGCAATCCGGAATCAAATACTGTAGTATGTTTTTATTAAATTTCTAGGATTTGAATCCAAACAACATGTTCTGCTAATTCCCTTCGAATCAAACAGGTTACAATCATCAGTTTTTTTCTTTTGACTGTGCGTTCGAGTTTCGTATGGTTCAGAGCAAGATTTTTTTTTGGAAAAGAGCAAGATTTTTATGGTTCAGAGCAAGATGTCAGAACAAGTAGAAATCTTCTTTCCTGACTTGCTACGCAGCTAATATACATCTTTAAATTCATCCAAAAAAATACTCGTATAGAATCTAAAGTATTAAAATTATTTTGTTCTTATTCCCATGGATTAAACAATTCTTGATCCTATTTTCATTATTTCTATTTTTAGGATCCTAACATCCAAGGCCCAAGAGATTTCCATTAAAAGGCGATAATCCAACTGTGTGATAAGCTCACTTTTAAGGTTTTTTTTTAGAATTAAAAGTTGCTTCATAATGTAAGGGTCATTTCTTTAGATCATCTTTCGGTTAGAAGCTGCACAAGATTTGTGTGTGCTCTCTACCGCATAAATCTCGTGGACCAGACGGGAACTTATTAAATATAAATGGATGATCATAGCACACAACACACAAGTATAGGCGACATTGTCTTTCGAGGAAAAAAAAGATTGAGCCTTGCTTCGGTATCCCCCCTAGACAAAGAAATATAGCGCTACCCGGGTTTCGGGTTCATGCTCCGAGTGAAGACCGGATGGAGATGGAGACCGTACTGGCTACGTATACCACAGCGGCATACGTGATCGGACGGGATTGTAATTGATCAGTTGCTAGGAGGACATACAAGGAGGTCGGGATCAGCTGCGAGCGTACGTGACCGCGCAGATCATGTCGGCCGCCATCGCTGTACAAAGAGAAGATCGCCGCTGCACTCTCGCTCCCCGCCCCCGCGCAGTTCCTCCACCTCCCCTCGCTCCTCCTCCACATGGTCATCCACACCTATATCCACCTGGACCTACGTACCCACCATGGTGTTGTCCATCGCCCCCCATGCCTAGCACTAACACCACGCCCAGCTCCTCTTCCGCAATCTCCACGCCCAGCGTTAGCACCTCTGACTGCAGCTGCTCCCAATCTGCACAACATCTGGCTCCCAATCTAAGCCCGGTCTCCACCCGGAGCACGGACCCGAAACCCGGTAGCGCTAAATTTCTTTGTCTAGGGGGGGATACCGAAGCAAGAGTGAAAAAGATTTGGAAGCCAAAAGTACTCCCCTTGCTGCTTGGGAGTTGGTTTGCAAACCTAAGGACCAAGGTGGTCTGGATGTTATTAAATTATCAATTTAGAATGATTGTTATCTCATGAAACACTTGCACAAATTCTATAATAAAGCCAACCTTCCATTGGTCGAATTGGTTTGGGAAGTTTATTATTCTACTAATGCACTACCCAGCCAAATCAAAAGATGTGTCCGAGATTGCCTCAAATTGCTTTCCACATTCAAGAATTTGGCTTCTTGTAGTATTCTATTTGGCTTCTCTGTTCTCTTGTGGCAGGATATGTGGGCTCAAGATACTCTCCAAATGAGCATGCCTCATGTTTTCTCATTCTCTAAGAATGAAATATCTATAAAAAGTATAGATATTCCCATGCCAACTTTACTGACCACTCGCCTCGTTTTCTCATTCGATTTTTTGGAAAAATATATATAAAAAGTCAAACTTGCCAGGGCCCACAACAGAATTCCCATGCCAACTTTACTGACCACTCGCCTCGTTTTGCCAATATCGAATCTGATATTTGCATGATTTATCATATCTCGGGCCCGGGCGCACAATTGCCAGACAACGTCCTCATTTGAATTGGCTCAAGGAGGGTCGAGGGAGATGCAAACTCCAGGTTTTTCCATAGTATCTCCTTTGACCGGTGATGTCATGTTTGGCGGTTTCACCTTTCTGGTGCTTATCCCGTTAGACCCTAGCTCTAATGGAGTGGTGAACAATGGAGGGTTGTTCCTATCCACAAATCGGGGGTTTGTAAGCTAGAACATCACATATCAACCAAAAAAATCAAGATGCATGGTCCTCGGGAGAAAGAGAGGAGGACATGTCATGCCAACGGTCGTAGTAGGTGTACCGGCGGCCACATGAAAGGTGGGCGTCGGCCCTAGGGTAAGACGATAGCGGCGGCAGTGAAGATGAAGATACCAGATGAGATAGAAGAAGTGAGAGGTAGGGAAAAAGAAGAGATAGGGCAAAGTGGATCAGCTCGACCGATGCGGGTGGAAATATGGGCACCGCTTTGACCGAAACTGTTATTAGAGAGAAAAGGCCAAGTCACTGTAGCTGCGTTGCTATAGATGGATGCTGCATACAGTGATTTTTCTAACGTGGACACAATAAGAAGCCTTAAAATCTTTCTCCTTGAGGCCTTGTTTTGCACGGCGGTTTTGGGAAGGATTAAGGAGTATTTATTAGGCCCAGGTCCTCGTTGCACTGTTTTGCACGCCAGGTTTGGACGGGCTTAACCCCAAAAAGCCCAGCTAAACCGTCTTATACTCGCGTGGATTGAAACGCTAGCTACTCCTCGCGTTTCTATTGCTCACTCAGCTCTAGCGTTTTGGATGTACAGAGAGGTTTCACCATATCCACGTAGAATAATACTCCTCAAATACTCCTGTGCAAAACAAGGCCTAAGAGAGGGAAGTGATGATAGTGATAATAATCTCCATTGGAAAAAAAACATACTAGTAAGATTGAACCATAGAACTTCCCGGACGCATAGTGTCAAGGTAAACAATGGTATCGTCACTTTGGGCAAGTTTTACCATACCTTTTACTGGTCATAGCAGAGATTAGACCTAGCTGGCCCATTAGCCTTAACATACAAAGTGCATTTAGTTCTAGCCGAAAAAAACACAAGCCACCACCGATTCACCGAACAAGCTCGTCTTCTCCCGCACGCCGCCGCCGCCGCCTCCACATGCCGCTTGCACGGAGCCGCCAGCGCCTACTCCGCCTACATAACGCCGCCTACTCCACTCCCAACCCAGCCCTGCCTCTTCCACCCCCCACCCGCCTACACGAGTAAGGACGTCGCCGCCGCTTCGCCCAGCTCCGACATCCCGATAGGGGGAAGTCGCCGCCGCTGCCTCCCCCAGCTCCCACGCGCCCACATGAGTAGGTCGGCGCCGCCTCCGCCGCCTCGTATCACCTCCCACGTGGCCTGCCTGTAGGGAGCCGACGTCACCCACACGACGCCCTCTGCATCCAGATCGCTGGAAGGTAGTTCGGTCAACTCCGATCCCTAGCGCGTGACGTGATTGCAAGTGTAATGTAGTCGTCCTTGTAATCAGTACTGTATAATGTACTAGGATATTACGTGTGTCTCATGTTCAGTTGTTTTGTGCTGCTGATATTCACTTCTGTTTGATGAACAAAAACTGCTTCTGGATGTTGTTCAGCTCATCGGTCGGATGGTAATTAATGGTGCTAGTTTTCTAGGCTAACTAGGGTTTGTACTGATGAAAATGTTGTTGATGTACTAGAAAAAGCAGACAAATTGCTGTCAAATTCATGCAGAAATCTTGTCCAACTTTGTACCAGATTTCTGTCTATTTTTTGTTCAAATTTGTTGTTAAATTTATGAGAAAATAGTGCACCAAACTGCCAACATAATTGCTTTTTATCCATGTGAACATACAGTGTACATTAAATTTCTTTTACATTCATTTATCTGTAAATAGGAACAGCTTGAATTCTGCGGGAGCGTGTGTCTGTCAATCCTGTATAGTAACAATTGTTGCAAATAAGTTTTATCCGAGTTACTGAAGGAAGATTCAAGACATCATCAACGTCACTAACATCATCAAGAGGAGTCTGACTCTAGATGGATTGAATCCTCCATCTGCGTTGTGTGTGCCAATTTATTCAACTTGTTATTTGTTCAGGCGTTGAGTTCACTATGGCAGGCGATGGACCATGCATGCCACCTTGTTAGCTGAATATGTGGGGAAGTGCATATGTGGTGTAGTGCTAGAATAGGTGGGTGATCAGAACTGGTGGTATAATACGATTGTTTTCTCTCTGTCCATCTTATTGGTAGCACCTGCTATGATGAGATCTGAACCTTACTATGTGCTACTACAGTATAACCCGCTACTTTAAAAGTTCAGTTAACAACTAGTGGTGACTTTAGATGAGACATTATCGGCATACTTGGTTAGTTAATGAGGATTCTAAGAATCTGACTCAGTGCCCATAGTTTTAAATTGCAACATAATAAAGTGAAAAGTGATTTTTCTCACTGTAATTTTCTTGTCGTATATTGCCCTGAAATTTCCAAAATGAAACATGAACCTTCTCTCTAAACAAACTGAAATTATACCAAAATAAAAAGTAAAAAAGATGAGAACTATGAAATTTCCCTAATCATGCTGCTATGATGAATTTTCAAGGGTTGGACAGGTCAAAGAAGTGAATGCTGGTGTCTTGCTTCTACTGAAAACATGGCTGGGATGTATACACCTGGATTTCAGCAAGATTGAGTCACGACTCTGAATTTTGCAAAGTAAAGTCGCAGAATGGGAATCAGTCTCTTAGGATGAACAAGCATCTTTGTAACTGCTACCTGGAAATGTTTGCGGGATAGTGGAAAGGATACTTAGTTTTCGGACGATTCAGACTCTGTAATGAAGGGTGACCTTATTGTAAGTGAGTGGTCCTTAGGGAAATGTGTCATCCCTGAGAAAATAGGGTTACTATGTATCGTTTTATATGTTCCATAGTCACCAAATAGCATGTGTAAAACTGCTCCTAGAGTACAGAATGTTCTGTGCAAGATGTGTTTAGAGAGATGTGCCTTTTAACTACTAAAATCGCTAAGCAAAGAACTGTATTGGCAGATACTCATAATCGGCATGCAAAATCTCTATTAGCAAATATGTTAAGTGACACTATTGAATCTTTAGCTACATTGATGAACAAGAGTTGTACTACTACCTTTTTTACTCAGTGATCAAATTGATTAAACAGATAAGTTCTGTGATCATAAATTTATGTCTTAATCCTGAAGGTCAGAACTGTTGTCATATTAAGCAGAGTGGTCCAGTACACCAAATTAGAGATGCACCAATTCTGAAATTCAGAAGAGTGGTCATGAGAGATCTATTATTTCTTTGTACAATTCCTGATGGCACATAACAGAAATCGACAACATATATAGCATGATACTAATGTTACTGCATGTCTACACAGTGGGAATCATTATTCGAGCTACATACAAGACTGGCATGAACCGGAAAAGTCTAGAGTATTTCCTATATTGGCCTTTCACGTATTCAAGTCTCTTCACGTGTAATATGTCATGATCTATCTGCTTCTCCCCGTAAACAAACAGATTTGAACATTTGTTCTCTAATTGTAAAATTTGTTGTTCTTTCTCATTGACAAGGTAGACCGATCAAGCCAATCCATCTTGTAGATTATAATTTGAATCCATTGTGCAGTAGTTTAACATCTCTTTAGCATACTTATTGAGAAGGTCCTCCCAGATTGACAAACAACAACCCTGCATAAATTAGTAACAGTATAACAAAGATTAGTGCAATGTAGATCAAGGAAAAAAGTATTACAAATATTGCACCTCTGACACAGTGCATTTTAGAAAGCACAGAAGATGTGTAATTTTAAGTTTAGTAGATGTGTCGCACTGCCGGTTCGTGGCAAGAACGTTCAAGCTCCCGCAGATCACAATCATCTAAGGGGGGCGATCCATGACGGATCAAACACGAGATTGATCCTCTCGTTGACATGTTTAAGAAAATCTTTTGAACCCTAAAGAGAACGATCTAGACATCACATACAAATAATTCAATGAGATATGTTAAGGGTCCTGGTTTACCCATATGACAGAGAGAGGAAGAGAGCAGGGATGATGGGAGGGGAAGAAATACTCCTGCCTCAGGCAGACATTGGGCCGGTGGTACTGGATTTAATTTATATCAATTTTCTGAAGCAATTTAGTTGTGCTTGTGCTGAATTCTACTGTATGCCACTTGCTCTGCCTTTGTGGAGGTCCTTTGCAATGTAGTTTTTTTGCAGGTTCCAAAATACAATAATAAAAGAAAACAGAGCCATAGCTGATAGAAACGAGCATGGATTACTATGATTTTTTTGCTACTGGTGATCAAATGCAAACATTCTATTTTCTAGTCTGCTCACTGAGACAACAACTAAAGAAATTTGTGTGCTAATGGTGAGCTGGTAGAATGCTTCAAATTAGTTAGTTATAATCGGTTATAAATTGTGATGGTTAAGGCTCGAACTCTTGTTTGCCTAGTGATTTGCAACATATACCATTACCCTGTCTTATGACCTCATAGTTACTCGCTCGATAGCAAAGTGCTGACCTATGCTGTTTTGTGGCAAAATTACTTGTAATTCATCTCTTGGTTTGTGTGCCATTGTAAACTGCTATGCGTCAAGATAATTTTTGTCTGGACCCAAAAACAACATAATGTTGTACTAAGAAAGTCTCAATTTTCTAGAGTGCAATTTCAGTGTTCATTTGAGAACATTGTAACACAAAACTTACTTGGAACATTAGTTTGAGCAGGACTTTTTGCTTTACAAAGAAAATGGAGTAAGTGGCAATCTGCCGGCTACTTTTCATGAATCTACTACTGGTAACATAGTAGCATCCAAAGAAATTGTCGAGGGGCACATCGCAGTATCCCAGTGGACTGCGAAGCAGAACACATTGAGTATCAGAAAGAACGGGATAAACAAAAACTACAAGCTGCAAAAAGTACTCGAAGAGCAGGAAATGGGATCAGATCAGCACAAGTGCAAGGTGCTTGTGCACGTTCAGTGATGTACTGTGGAGCGTCTAGGTCGAAATCAAATGCGCAGCAAATACTTGTTTTGCACCAATGGAACTGAACTAGCTAGTCAATGAAGCCGTATGCATTCCTTGATTTGACCGAGCAAGTAGAAAGGGGGCAGGTACGTAACGATGTCGGGATCGTTGTCGACGAGGAGCACCGAGAAGGACCGAAGCCGGAGATACGGAGGAGGCGACGTGCCAGCGACGCCTTGGACCACCAGAACACGTGTGAGGATCCTCTCATGGACTCCTTCCGTTTCCCCTCCCAGTGACGGCACCACTTCGGCGACCTGATCCCCTCCGCTGCGCCACCGCCTCACCGACCTCCTCCCAACCATATCAGCTCCACTCCACCATCGACGGCACGGGCAGCGCGCCGCGATGAGCTCCCGACCCTCCTGTGGAACCGCGTGATGAGCTCAACCGCCATAGCGAGCAAGGAGGGTAGTGCTGTGGGGTCCTGGATCGTGGCTGAGGCCGAGGGCGAGGGCACCTAGAGCGAGACGTGGGTAGATTTGGTGAAGGAGGACGGGGCCTGCTGCAGGTAGGTGGGGATCTTGGCGTAGGATCTGTACATGCCAATGGGAGGGGACGAGGCGGCGGTGCGCCGAGTTGCCCATCGGAAGATCGGCGGCGGCGGCACCCAGGCAGCCGAGGAAGAAGCGAGGGTTATGTTTTTTTTCGAACATACTACAAAGGCAAAACAAGTTGGACTCTATTTGGGCCGGGCCCGTCTACGGTGATTTTTTGTTGCGGTGCTGATTTTGTCCTTGCAAGGCCACCAGTATGAATCATACTTATTACGTTTTTTGCACAAGTATGGATTGTTACGAGCCTTTGGATGGATGAAAATAGATGGCTGTCATTCATCTAAGGGTACCACAAAAGAACTCTCACTTTGGGGTCATTGAAGAGCACACAAAACCAGTGTTGAATATTCTGGTGAAACTGTCTGTTGCATCGATCACAGTTTCTTTCTTGAGAAATCAATTGATTGCACTTCGTTGTTTTTGAGAACTCGATCGACCACGGTTGATTTTATTGGATGTGGGATGTACAACTGGATCTACCGATGCATTACTTGCGATGATGAGATGACACTACTACTGGTTTGTGACCTTCATCTAGCAGGTCCGCGCCGCCGTCGGGGCAGCAGGAGCATTTGCTTATGTCAGTGCAATGTGCTCCCTCGATGTAGTTGCACAGTCTACTGCATCGGGGTAGGCTGCAGTTAAGGAGAGTCCTCACGCAAGCATCGCCACGATCTGCAGATTTTGTATTTGTACGCACATCAGTTAGGATTACAGAGAATAAATAGGTATATATCTATGGATATCATGCAAGTTAACAGGGAACGATGAGGAAAGAATAGACATCACTCATGATGGTTGACATGACCTTGCTCAGCGTGGCATGACCACGGGGCGGTGACCGTGACCGTGACCATGAGAGCCACCAGGCACAAGAGGGAGCTAGTGTTCTTCTCCAAGATTGCCATGATCGTCTCAGGGCTATTTGTTCGTCAGGTTTGGTGAGTGCTGGATTGATCTCCACCCATAAAAATGGTGTTTATATATAGATAGGCATGGGTTACCAAATATTTAGCCTCTACTCTCTACATAAAGTCAATATATATGCTAATTAATAGCAAATTAACATTTTAATTGGGGTGATTTAATACAATAGTTATCCTTACCGATAACCGGTATTCTGTCTATCCCAAAATAATTGACTCAGCTTTCCCTAATTACGAGCATGTATCTATTGTCAAAATCTAGGCAAATTTGAGATAATTAATTTTGAATAACCAGCCATATGGTCCATTTGAGAATGTCTACTTATTGTCAAAATCAACGGTGTCGTCAGTTGTTGCAATTTTTAGGGCATCTTGTCTCAATTTGTCCCAAACTTGGTGGCTTATCTAGACTGTTTTAACCGGTGTGATTTAATATGATAGTTATCCTTACATACGGATAAGGACCAATAACTAGTAGTAAATTGATTTATCTATAACCCTCCATGATCCATTTGAAAATATCTATTTGTTGCCAAAATCAAGTGCTGAGTTGTTGCTATTTTTAGGGCATCTAAGAGTAACCCCTGAACCTTTTCTATTAGTCCTTTTGGAGAGTCTAGACAAAATTCAGACGCCGGGAGCACCCCTTTTTTTCAATTTTGTTCAGACACCCCTATTTCGTCCCCGAATTTGGGGATGATTTGGAGACTTATTCATCACCTTCTCTGTCCTCCTTTGCACGCCCGACCTCTACATCATCAGAATGTCGGTGTCACCACCCAACTTCACACCTCCATCGCCTGGATCCACATTGACACCATCCATACCCTCCAACCTAGCTCATCGACGCAACTGGTAGGATGGAGGAGCCAATCGCCCCTTCACTTTTCTCGCCGTCCAAGAGCTCCAGGATCAGTCGACCACCTTCCTGCGCCAAGATTGGGTCCAGGAGGAGCTAGAATGAGAGTTAGCTTAGCTAATGATGCAGGACAAGGCAATGTATGCGACATTGAAGACAAGGTTTTGTTTTGTCCATGGACAAAATGGGAGGTGCCCATGGATATCATGGGATTTTCTCCTTGGAGCAATGCCCAAACATCCACCAAATGGATGAGATATGAGAAAACAAATGACTACAATTACTACAGAACACATAAAGCAATATTTCAATTATAGATTAAAATTTAGACCATCGGACACATCTAGATACTCCTATATGGACCAATATCAGATTAGTTTCAACCAGAACTAACTAGTATGTTTTTGATGATTATTAATTGATCGGTAGAATTTTGCAAAGAAAAAACTAAAACCTTAATTGTGATGACATGCAGCTCTTGTGAGGCCATCTGACGTGCTTGCTATGGTTGTACGTGGGCCTTTGCCGCTCGATGTATCTATGTGGGTGAGGGCCTCTTTTAGATAATTGCAATCGTCATATAAATACTTGTCAATTAAGTGCATTTTCATAGAAAAGTTGAAAGTGTGTTCCGCTCGTACACAAACTTGTCACAAGGGTGCAAATTCATACAAGATTGTCCGAATTTGTTCTGGTTATTGTGACACCTATCCTGCCACAATGGCAAGTGGCACGAGCCAGATCCACTAAACATTGCAGATAACCCTAGTTAGTTTGCAATTCACATTTTGAGGCCCTTGTCCACTATGTGACATAGAGTTCCCATTTGCGCAACCCTAATCCCAAATTCCCAGATCCTCGAGACCGGCAGCGCGTAGACGGGAGAGCCGTGGCAGCGGGGCTAAGAGGAAGACGTGGAGACAAGTGTAGGAGTGAGAGTGCAGAGGATGGCGTCTACGTCGAGGGCCATAAGAGCGACACGCGGGAGCGTTGTGCGGTGCTCGATGGGGGCGGAGGCGATGGCTCCAACAACAATGGCGATGGCGGTGATTGGGAGGTCACCAACATGGTCTACTATGACCCGAACCAGAAGAGGAGATCGAACAAAAACCAGAACCATAAGATGGGATCGAAGGTGAGCTTGTTCTCTCTTAAATTGTATCGTAGTGCAGTAAAGTTGCAAACATGCAAATTTATTAGAAATTTTTGCCTTGTACAAAAAGCAATGAACTGCAGATTCGAGTGATAGAAACAATGGAGTTCAATTGTGGTGTGATTGTGATGTTACTAATCAGTGCAGGAGCACAATGATTCTCAAAGGACAAGTTGAAGATTGAGAATAAGATGATGACAACAGAGCTGGAAATTAGGGATGTATCTCTTGTACTCATGTTTGTTGTTGTTTTTGGTATTCAGTTTATAGACCGTTTTTTAGGTTATTGTTGTAAGAATCTTGGCTTGTATCCTATTATTTGAGTTTAAAATAAAATATATTTTCCTGATATCATGATATCATAAAAGTTGTGAAATTTTATGTGCATTTCACATTGTTGGCCTGTAAGATCTAAACTGTGCAACATCTATCTTCACTCTAGCATTGTTAGGTTTACCTCTTCAAATTCCTTCTTATCCCTTCTTCTCTAGCATTCACACCATTGTAGCAATGGAGTTGCGGCATGTCTATAGGCGATCCACTGGTGCTTAGGAAGGAGAAGAAGAAGATGCAGGTGTATAGAAAAATGACAGAGCAAGAGAGGCAGGAGAGGCTGGAGGTAGCTCAAGGACCAGAACAACTAGGAGAAAGAATTGTTTATTCTCAAGTTAGAGGTCTGGCAGCACCAAAATCTCCTAATTGCATGACATGTATGCCTATAATGCATGAACTACCTAGAAGAGCGGATGGAATGCATCCTAGGCTGGCTATATATGAAGCTATACAAGACACTAGGTATGACCACTCAATTGAGTTTTTCATGCACGTTATGGTGCCTGGAAGATTGAACCAGAAATAAAAGCTTATTCTCTGTAAGATCAAGAAAAGAATCGAGTATGTCATCAATAGGATTAGAAATGGGAAGGCGAAGAAAGATAAGAATGTGATGTACTGATGTGAATTTGTAGCTTTCTCTAGAAATACATGTACTTAATAATGTAGTAGGACTAATGTAGTAGAAAATAATGTCTCCATATTTTCATACAATGTATCTAGTGACATCAAATCGGACTCTCAAATTTCACATATGAACTAATACTTGCCTAACAACAAGAAATGAAGTTAAATATGAACTAAAAGATGGAAATTCACTCAATAAGTGCATTTTGAGTGAGTTGCACCTATTCTGCATTCTCTTCAGGTTGTAGAGCTTCATTTAGGTGTAGGATTGCATTTCTTTCTTTCTCGTCAATTAAAGAAGAGATAATGAGATGAACCCGGCCCTGTGTTGTATGACTTCCTTCTTGTCCCTCCTCTTGATACTTCATGTTGTCCCTACTCTTCCTCTAGATTCCATGCCTCCACCTCTAGTTGTACCAGCAGAAGTGGTTTCTTCTTCATCATCAAGCTTTCTTTTATTTCCTTTACATGCTAACACAAACAACAAAAAACACTAACTTTACTGAACAATCAGTGCCACACTAGGATTCGACGGCGGCAAAAGCAGGAACATGACATGGATGGAATTGATGAAATCAACACCTACAAAACGAGGCAGAAGAACTAGTAGTGACAAAAGAGGAGAAGACACATACCGTTGTCAGGGGCCTCTTCGTCACATCTGCGAAGGTGTGGATCGTCGGACATGTCGCGGCGGCGATACATGCGAGTTCTTCATGCCTGTTCTTCCCGCCAACTATACCTAGTTTCAGGGAGGGGGGGATGTTTTTCCACTACTTCAAGAATATCACGTTTTGAGGGATACTGAATTACCAATATCAAAGGTTTTAGTCACCGTCAAATAAATCAAAGTATATTTAAAATTGTGGTATTTTCATAAACTGTAGATTGTTTGTTTTTGAGAATCATAAACCGTAGTATTATTAAAATACTTCAAAATTACTTTGCTATCCAACATAGCCTAAGTTTAATAACCATGTGACTAGCGTTTCGGCACACCAAGAGAAGTGGAATTAACTTCATTTTCTCTTTTCATTTTCTTTTGTCTTGGTTTTAGTATAGGTCGTAATTTAGCTACTATGGATGTGGCTAGTAACTCGTTTTGAATTTTATAAAAATAAAAGGTGAAATAGTATGAAATTCGCCTAAATTCCATTTTTCTTTTCTTTGAGCAATTTGTGACGTGGGTGCTAGACATGCGGCGTTTGTGTGGGAGGCCGGTCGGGTCCGGACACCAAGAACAAGAAATCTGGATCCGCAATTGCATCGCTCGCAACAAAAAAGAGAGCATTTTTCTGTCGGATTCTCTCCTGTTGCTCTATTCCCTGCCAGTTCTGAATCGATTTCTTGCTAATCCAGAATTGGACACATAGTGTTGCTTGATTCTCACTGGTTCAACACTCTCCAGATCTTCTTCCTCCTCCTGCCGTTCCACCAATCCGATCCAATCCCCCTCCCGCCGGATGCATTAGGGAGTCAATGGCGCTCGGAGAGATGCACGCCGACGTCGTCCGGCGGCCGCCGCAGCAGCACGCCTCCGCATCCTCCTCCTACTGCTCCGCCACCACCGTCGCCGTCTTCGTCGGGCTCTGCCTGGTCGCCGTCTGGATGGCCTCCTCCACGCTCGTCTCCCCCGCCGAGTTCTCCCCGCTCCAGGCCCCACTGTGGCGCCGCCCCACCCCCAGCCCCGCCAGCGAAACGGAGGGGAGCGCAACCGCCGACGTGTCCCCCGTCGTCGTGAGAGAAGGAAGCGCCGGGGAGAAGGGGGAGCCTCCTGCGGTGAGACAGGACGCCGTGACAGAGCCAACAGAGAGAGCAGATCAGCTGCCTGACGAAGAACAAAGTGTACAGGAGAAGCCGGATGGAAATCAGCAGGAAACCAAGCCTGATGAACAGAATGTACAGGAGGCAGAGGAGAAGCCGGATGATCAGGATCAGCAGCAGAAAAGGGACGCCGAGGTGTTCCCCGATGCTGGCCAAGCCGAGCTGCTCAACCAGACAGCAACAGAGCGGGCACCATGGCCCACACAGGTTACCAAGTCGGACATTCCACAGACACCCACGGCAGTGTCGACTGCCCTGGCGACAAACTACACCTGGAAGCTCTGCGACGTCGAGGCCGGAGCCGACTACATCCCGTGCCTTGACAACGTGGAGTTCATCAGGAAGCTCCAGCACGATGAGCACTACGAGCACCGGGAGCGGCATTGTCCTGAGGAGCCTCCGACGTGCCTTGTCCCGCTGCCCAAGGGGTACCGGAGCCCGATCAGGTGGCCGAAGAGCAGAGATCAGGTTCAGTTACATGAGTTCAGTTACACTCAGACATGTTCGTTTACATGGTTTGTTTAATTGGGGACACTGAAGAAAATCTTCGTCTTGATGCATAAGTTCAGTTATATTTACTTGGGATTTTGTTTGGTGCAGATATGGTACAGCAATGTCCCTCACACTCAGCTGGTGGAGTTCAAGGGGAAGCAGAACTGGGTGAATCTCTCCGGGGAGCACCTGGTATTTCCAGGAGGCGGGACTCAGTTCAAGTATGGAGCATTGCATTACATCGATTTCATTCAGGAGGTAACACCTCAGCTGCTACCATTCATCATAATGTAAGTTCATACCCTTACGTTGTGGGAAAACTTGTTGCAACATTCCAGTCACAATAACTACTGTAGGCATGCCATGGTCAGATAATGCTAGTGATTTGTTGAGTAGGTGCCGTGCACAAATTCATTTGGAATTAAATTATGTGTAAACTATAATTATGTTTAATTGTTCTGTTCAGGGCACTCTTGGTTATCATTATAGTGTCTTATTAGGCTCAGTGTTCATACACTAGCCGGTTTAAGTACTCAAAGCTGGAATGGGAGTAAATGCAACCAAAAATAACCTTGTCTAAGCAAACTTTAGATAACATATCAGTGTGCAAATGCGGGTATCCAATCAGCTAGTTATTATCAGGATTTCCAGCTCTGAATTTGCAACAGGCTCTTTGCTTCAGCTACATATCCTTGAACCTGTCTTTTCCCACTATTTTCTGTATAATCTCACAGTTCTCATTTTTGCCACTTGATACATATCATAGTAGAGGGGAAATCATTACGGTGAAAGAAAAATAAGCAACCACAGTAACATACCCAAGTGATTAAATTTTGTTGCCTTCCAGTCAGAAGTTTGAGAAGATCCACACCAAAACTGTATACATCACTCTTCTGTGTCAGCTGGCCAGTCATAGCATATCTCCGACGAGCAGGAGCATCAAAGTTAGAGAGAAAATGCATGAAAAGCAGGACTACAAATATGTCAACAACTTATGCTAAAAATGCAAGTGAACTTTGTGTTAAAATGTTCATCTCCTACAACAGTAACTTTCGACCGTCTTCAATAACTTTACAACTAGTTTATAGATATAAGCATCATGAACAGATAACCAATATAGTTCCGGCAAAACACAAGATTGCAGTCCCCAAAGGCAGAAAACAATATCAACCATGGGCAGACAAAAACTAACTTCAGTGTTTGAACTCTATCGGTGAACACTTTTTTCTGTTTCTAGGCATATGAAAGCAATGTCAGCAGGCCTGGACTGCAAATCAAAGAAATATCTAAGCACTGCCAGAAATGATAACTTTGCAGATTGCCATGATGCACTGGATTTATGAACTCGATGTAGTTTTAAATTGGTGTTCTTTGTTTGACATCTATGATGCTACTACACAGGCAAAGAAAGATCTGGCGTGGGGAAAACGAACCCGTGTAATCTTAGACGTGGGCTGCGGAGTCGCAAGCTTTGGAGGATATATGTTTGACAGAGACGTGCTTACCATGTCCTTTGCACCAAAAGACGAGCATGAGGCTCAGGTGCAGTTTGCTCTCGAGAGAGGGATCCCTGCTATATCGGCGGTTATGGGCACAAAAAGGCTCCCGTTTCCTGGCGGGGTCTTTGATGTTGTTCATTGTGCACGCTGTAGGGTACCATGGCATATTGAAGGTGGTAAGCTCTTGCTAGAATTGAACAGAGTGTTACGGCCTGGTGGGTACTTTCTGTGGTCTGCGACTCCTGTGTACCAGAAAAAAGGCGACGATGTCGAGATATGGGAAGGTAAATTAATTGATTATTACAAAATTTGATTTTGCGTTGCTCCGACTTCCATGTCAATTCACTGTTGCAATGAAATGGCAATTATCTTTGCCAGCAATGTCTGCTCTAGCAAGGTCGATGTGCTGGAAATTGGCGAATAAAGTATTTGAGAGGATAAATCGAAAGGGTATAGCAATTTTTCAAAAACCAATGGACAACCGCTGCTTCGACGCAAGATCTGCTACGAACCCTCCACTGTGTGGGGAATATGATAATGCCGATGCTGCCTGGTAAGTCTTCTCATCCTTAACAGGTTATATCTGTGATGCTGGTCACCGGATCCTGTACCTAATTTTAGGTTCATGTGTCTTGCTGTTCAGGAATGTTTCATTGCAGTCTTGTATGCATAAATTGCCTGTAGACCGCTCCAGCCGTGGTTCACGGTGGCCGGAGGAATGGCCGTTGAGGGTGGAAAGACCACCTTATTGGTTGAATAGCTCGGAAGCTGGAGTTTATGGAAAGCCTGCTCCAGAGGATTTTCAAGCGGACTATGAGCACTGGAAGCGGGTCATACGCAATTCGTACATGGAAGGCTTGGGTATTGATTGGTCTGCTGTCAGAAATGTTATGGACATGAAAGCTGTATACGGAGGGTAAGAACATAGCACATAGGTGGTCTTTTTGGCATAAAAAAAAGAAATTCTGCCACCCAATCTGTAGATTTCCTCTAGTGCAATCGAAATGCAGTACATGACGTGAATCCCTGTCATCTGCTTCCTTATGTAGGTTTGCAGCAGCTTTGCGAAACATGAAGGTGTGGGTCATGAATGTAGTTCCGATCGATTCTCCTGACACGCTCCCAATCATATACGAGCGTGGGCTGTTGGGACTCTATCACGACTGGTGTGAGTCGTTTAGCACCTACCCGAGAACCTACGATCTCGTGCACGCGAACCATCTCTTGTCCAAGGTTAAGAAGAGGTATTCTTCTTCTTGACATCACACAACACAAAATCTGCCGTGCTCTAACAAACATATGCATGTTAAGACTGAAATGCTGTTGTTGTAGGTGTGAACTGTTGGGTGTGATTGTGGAGGTGGACCGGATAGTGAGGCCAGGAGGGAGGCTGATCGTTAGGGATGACATGGAGACAATAAGCGAGGTGGAGTCGATCGTCAAGTCGCTGCACTGGGAGGTCAGGCTGTCCTACTCCCAGGACAAGGAAGGCCTTCTGTTTGTGCAGAAGACCATGTGGCGACCAAGCTCTTCCAGTTGACTGAATCTAGAAAATCTCTTAACGATCCATCGGCACATATACATACCCTGTTTTCTTACAGAGTACACATATATACGTTTTTTTGTGTGTAGAAGAAGATCGATCCTGTATAGCGTAGCATGTGATGATATTTTTGTTACCAGCAATTCATTATTTTTTCTTGATTAGCAGAAGAGGCAGTGTATGTAATATATGTATGTAATACATGACAATTGTTCATGTTGTTAGAGTGATTAGGCTCAACAAGATTGAGCTTGCTTTGCTTATAAATGTGAGAAACAAATAACAGTTTCTGGTAGCATGGTATAAAAACAGAAATAATTTGATTGCAAAGTTTCAGACAATCAAAAATGATTTCTTCCAAAATTTCAGGCAAAGTGGCTTTGAAGAGCAAGGTTCAGAGATAATAACAATGTAGCAGACAGGACGGTTGCCCTGCCTGAAACAAGTATCAGATAAGTCATGAAAATAGGAAGATGCTGGAGAAGAACCGAAGAAAGTTTCTGGCAAGAATAAGGTGATTTTACTCTCTTTGTTAACAAGGTTATTTTTCACCAATGTTCAGACACGTTCTACGGTTCTTGTATGTCAGAACAATTGTGGATGAGAATAGGAGTAGCTTCTAGAGAATTCTTCTTTTAGTTTTGCTATTTGTATTTTCTCAGGTTTTATTCATCATCTTGATAAAACATAAAAACAAAAAAAATCATGATGCTGGTGGACACCACCACCAACCACAGTTTTTATATGTCACCATTCAGCAGTACTCACATCCTTCAATTGTGTACGAAGTGTGCAAATTTCAGATTAAATTGTTTTTTCATGTATATTTGAGGTTATGTCTACTTTGTAGTAAGCGCGTGTTTGCATTTCTTACTGTCTACTCCCTCCGTTTCAAAATATAAGATGTTTTAGGTTTGTGAAGTAAATGTATCTAGACTTGTTTTAGTATCTAGGTTCACTCAATTTAGGGGTGAATCTACACACTAAAAGAAGTCTAGATTCGTTGTCTTCACAAAACTAAAACATCTTATATTTTGAAACAGAGGGGGTACATGGTTAGGAACTCCGATGATCAAAATATTGAGGAATAATATGACACTACTGACTTCAGAAAACTGGCTACTACTGTAAATTGCTATCAATTTTCCATGCTTCAGACCTTTGCCTTAATTTTCATTGTAGGTACTTCGTGCTTGATATCGTATTTGGTATGTTCATCCGGTCGAGTCATTAATTTTCTTTTTATGGGCTATTCCTCACCTTTTAGATGAGATTTATTTTTTATTTTGTAAATCGTCTAAAGGTTATCTTAGCTTTGCATTGTCTACAAGGACCATGTATTGTTGTCCAGAATTCTCTCCGGAAGTGGCATACTGTGCACTGCAGATTTTGTTGCAGCCATGTAGCTGGGCGCGGCTGGAGAGTCTTTGGAGCCATTCTCTAGATATTCTGGCTTAGTTGATAAAATGAGGATCTCCTGTTGCCACTTTTAAGGCTTTCGACAGAGAGTTCTTTTAGTTTTCCTGATATTTTTATCGGCGCTTCTCTCGATCTCTGTTCCACGGCATGACTAAATCATTTCCTTCATTATCAGTGTCTTGCAGAGGCATAATTTCAGCTGCAATAATTCAAAAAAAATAAAAATTCAGCTGCTATAGCAACAACAGTCGGTCATAAATAAACCTACATAATAAAAGAAGTCTAAATACATTTGCTTCACAGATCTAAAACATCTTATATTTTAAAACGGAGTGAGTATATACTAGTAGTACTATCAATCTTGTCAACTCATGACCTGAATACCGTGATGCTACTACTCCCGCCGACCCATATTAGTTGACTTGGATTTGTCCATATAAATAATGTCTAGATTCATTCAAAATTTAGACAAATTTGAGTCAACTAATATGGGTCAGAGAGAGTATATGATTTGGAAATGATCTCTGGTTCACCCTTTTACAACTACCTGCCGTGCCTTTTACAACTACCTGCCGTTTGGTGGTTGTTTTATACATGCTCCTAAACAGGTGCACAACTTCATGTCTACAAGATCGAGAGTGATTTTGAGTCGCTAACAGGTGGGCCTCGGCAACAGCCACACAACGGCGACAACACAAGTGGTCTGTCCCTGGCAACGACAACACTATTCTATTTCTAGGCATCAATTTCATTTTGTCATTGACGTGGAGAAGGATCTGGTCAAAATTTTCAAGTCTTTACCTTCAGGGTCCTTGTTGTAAAAGCATAAGGCTCGGTTGTAAAAAATTTCCTTCAACTTGTCCTCTGAGATCCACTCATTGATCTGCTTTTTAGAATTTTATTATAGCATTATCCCTAAAAAAAGAGCAACAAACAAAATTAGGTATTTGTGTTGGCCCAAAACTAAAGATCCAGGACATATGTACATGCAAAGCAAAACAAATGTCTACCCTATGACTTTTGTCAAATCGTATCTATGTCTTTATTTTGTATGGGTGTTGTCTGAAAAACAAGGAATACAATGTGTTGCTTTTGTCAAATCGTATCTATGCCGTTATTTTGTTTGAAGATATGCACTGGTACTTGTGAGCACTTGAGATCAATTATTTACCTGTACATGACTGAACAATGTCTGCCTCTTTCCCTATATAGGATGGCTGCCTTCTGCATTTTTGGCAAGGCAGCATGGAGATCCAACCACAAAATAGTATGAGGAGCAGTGGTACTAGGGATGGAAAGGTTCTTGTCTACAGGAGGAGAACTAGGGAGGAGAGGGAGCAAGCAGCTGCTAGAAGAAGGGCAGAGAAAGAGATGATGGCAGTGGAGGGCCTTAAGGAGCTAGGAGCTGGAAGAGAGGGAATTGGTTTGCTATACCAAACAACAGAAGACTAAATTCTGCCAGCATTTATTTCAGAAAGCTATGCTCCAGAATTACAAGCTGCTGGTGCATTGTGTAAGATCAAAAAGGGAATTACATTTGTGTTCAACACGCTCAAGAATGAGAAAAAACAACAAGCAGGGTAAAAGTCCAGTGGACATGTGGCTCAGAGTCATGAAGCATGTGTATCTTTTCCATTCAAGCATTGCAATATGTGTACCTTTTCTATGTTTTATGTAGTTTGATTTATCTTTTCTCTTTAGCAGTTCAATGTATCTTTTTAATTCAGCAGTTCTATGTACTTGAATGCAATGGAATAAAGCTTTTATGATCAAACACATGCTCCGTCTCCCTCTTGCACTTGCTCTTGTCAATCCGGCACCTGGTTCAGGAATGGAGTCTCTTCCATCGCATAGCACTGATATCGATCTAGTAGTTTTCCACTGTTAGTGAGGATTGGTGTAAAAAATGGGAAGGCGGTACACCAAGGGTGACCATCGGCGTAAGGTAGTGGGGCGCTATGCCGAGGGCAACCCTCGGTGTATGCCTGACGCCATGAGAACGACATCACGTACCTGGGCTTCAGGGGCGTGCGTCTACCTCTTACGCCGACAACCTTCGTACGCCGAGAATAGCCGTCGGCGTAGAGTGGCCTACGTCGACAACTGTCCTACACTGACAGCTGTCTTGACGGCTGGCCTGGTCGAGGTCTACGCCGCCGGCCCCGACCTTTGGCTGTCGGCGTAGCGTCCGGCCGCTGGCCCCGTCCTTTTCTTATACTAAATATCTTTATTTTTACAACTCTTTTATCTATTTATCTCTCACCATATAATCTTAAATTATACTTTTAAATATTGTTAGCATAAATCTCTAACCCTTGAAGTATATGTAAACATATATAGCAGATATGGGTATACTATAAAGATGCATTCTTTAACTGGGTTACTTAAGAATAAGAAAACCGACATTAGTTGTTTTATTTCCGGACATTACTTATTATTTTTGCGCTAAACCAAACTTATAAATTGGAGAAAAAGTAAAAACAAATATCATGTCTTCATAAATTATTTTGTAATACCTAAATGAATTCCTAGTATATGTATGTATTCATGCCTACATTAGTATCGCTAAATGCTAAATATTACTGACAAGAGCTCTAAAAAAACCACTATAAGTTTCTAGAGTCCCTAATTTTAGGTTTAAGAAAATGGGAGAGATAATTATCATTAAATATGAAATATAAATTCTATAGTATTAGAATAGCAAAGAGTAGGATTATGATAATCTAGTGCAGTCTATAATGACATCAAAATAGGAAAAAGTGGGTAGGATAACTGGGATTACGATAATCCAGTGGATGATAGTCTTGAGGAGATGAAATTAAGAATGATCTTTCATCTGCATATTAGTAGGTGTTTTTTTCATCACCTCCAGCCATCTGAGTCACACACCACGTGAGATCATGCGTTTTGGCCTTGTTTATTTACCCCGAGATCGTAATATAACATACGTGCTAGTATGTGACGTGCTTATCTATTTTAACTCTCGAATCATAGCCTCCATACACACTACTAGATGGACATAGCGCGCTTCCCTGCGCCCTCCTCCTCTAATGAGGTTTAAATTCTGTGGAAGGAGTGCTTGTTTGCTCTCGTATATATGGTTTTGTTTTCAGCTTGCTGTGACCTAGGCTTATTCACATGACGGTGGAGTACTCTATGTATGAACTTACACGACTGCTATAGGATAAATAAAACATATATTTTTGCAATTTCATTGTTGATATAAGTATATTGTATGATATAAAGGGAGCCTAGATGACATCCACGACTATCTTTATAATGTACAAAGATATTAGAACTTGATATTAGAATGAGCAAGAAACTTGTTTAAGCTTGGTCCTGATGTCATTATGTGTTCTTCCTTTTGGTGATTCTCATACTTCTGTTAGCAAGCTTGAAAAAGTTGTGCATATGCCAGCTATAAGGCTGGCTAAATCCTCCCTTGGAACAACCATCATCAACAGGGATAAAACCTAATACTTAGTAAAAATATAATTTTCAAGATGCCACCTGGTATCAACTCTATCGAATCCTCAATGCCTTGGAAGTTTAAGAATGGACTGATATCATGTACGAAAGCAAAATGGCCGCAAGGGTAAGTGACAGATAAACTGTAAAAGAGAGATGACGGAACCTGGACTATTACATATGGTCTCACAGAAGTTGCCGGTTGCTCATGTTTGAAAAGGGACACCATTGTATTGCTTGGCAGAAATTTGGTCCAAAGTGCCTCACCGAAGCAAAGAAAAATTAGGGAGGAAAAAGATTCTTAAACTAACAATGAGAAAATGAGCCTTAGAGCAACCGAAGTTAAAGTGCCTCACCGAATCAATCAACATGTACCGTGCCAACGAATCAATCGCCCGTATGTGCCAACTGAAGGAGTGAAGTCTCGACGAATCAACCAACCAGTGTGGGCTCGGAAATCATTTCCTCTGCTGCTGACCATGAACAGGAAAGAGGAAAGAGGGAGAAGCAGAGGGGAAAGTAGACTCACCATCACAGGCAGCCGGCGCCAAAGAGGAGAGATCGGAGGAGCTGAGGCGCGACATGGTGCTGGTACCTGAGCGATAGATGGGGTCGCGTGCGATACTGGCGATGGCCGATTCCTCCTTCCTCCGTCAACGGCGCTGGCGAGATGGGCCAAGGCGCGTGCAGCCGCGTGCAAGATTGGATCAGTTGAGGTGGTGCTGCTTGCTCGAGAGAATTTATGGAGGCGAGGCGATAGGTGCTCAGCGAACCGCCAAAGTCGATACAACGAACCGCCTAGGAAACACGTCGCATTGCACGTAGGAACCTGCCGTCAACACCTACTACGCCGGTAGAACCCTAGGTATGGAAACAGCCGCCGCCTCTCGCCTCCGCCTCCTTTGTAGACCGGCTCTCATCCTCTGGCCGGCCTCGCCGGCATCGGGAGGGGTGGGGAACCCGATCTATGAGTGAAGTTTCTAGTAATAGTACAGATTTTGGCAGATTATGTTTAGGGTTTTTCTAGCCATCTTCGCCTCAATGGAGGTGGCATTATCTACAATAAGCGATCTTCGGTCATTCGCGATGTCAATGGTGATGTTGGAAGATTAAAGTTACCTAGATATGGGTCTTCAGATCTTGCTTCGCCAGATCTATTTTGGATTTTTTTTTTCTCATGGTTGCAGCGAGCTTTGTCCTCGTAATATTTGTCCCGGCGGCTACGTCCTCGACAATGATGATTTCTACTATCGATTTATTAGCGACGTTGATTAGGTTGTTCGGTTATTATTCCCTATAATATTGGTGTTGGTACTCTTGTCGATGTTGGTTGATTACTTTAATGGATGTGCGTGTGCACGCATCCTTAGCATTGCAACACAAATTAAAATTATGAAAGAACCAACATTGAGCCTCTATGTCATGTTCTCCATTTTGTTTAGTGTGTGGTACCCTGGCACCTCTTTATTTGATTGCCTAAAAATCATCTTTGAGGTTGAGCAGATATGAATAACACGTGTTTGGTTGCTAGCTTGTTGCTATTTGTGGCACACACAAGTGCATCTCCTCACCTCTTTTAAAATTGGTGAGGTTGCCATACCACACCATACCACCAGCACACACGAAGAACAAGTACTAACAAAAAAAGTACTAACAAACATATTAAATAATTAATAGTAGCACATTAAGAGCTAACGAAGTATTTATGTTACTACTAGCTGCATCGTATTTAAAAAAAAGGTGTATC
The DNA here is from genome assembly GCA_916181665.1 of Avena sativa. Classification (NCBI taxonomy): domain Eukaryota; kingdom Viridiplantae; phylum Streptophyta; class Magnoliopsida; order Poales; family Poaceae; genus Avena; species Avena sativa. Next base: position 415,986,644 of record OV702297.1, read on the forward strand.
ACATGCAACCTGACTACTAATTACACCATGAGTACACACATCTGACACAAAATATATGTTCACAGGCCTCTATAGGCAACAACATATTAACAACCATGAGTGCAACAACAAAAGGAAGATCAACAGATCATGGCGTCGATCACCTGCCATGGCCTCTGTAGCCGAACACCACCTCCAAAGAGGTGCCGGACATGTACATTTGTAGATTGAACTCTTCGTTCTTATACTTGAACTCAAGGGTGTGTCGACTACGGCCATCTTGATCTTGGTGGCGAAGTCCTTCTACCCATTGAAGTACACCCGGTTGCCTTTGTACCACTCCATCTATACACGGGTCTCGCAGAATTTAGTGGTCCGGATAGGCACCTTCACTGTTGGATTCACGATCTTCATCTTCTTGGCAAGCACGTCCTCCATTGTTGGCGGAGCGACTAGGGATTTTTAGGTCCCCATGGATCACCTGCATGTAGAACCAGAGTGACATCTTAGGGATATCGTAGTGCCCCACACTTGGAGGACACTCCATTGGCTTCTCCGACGTCACCTGATCCAGCTCGTCCATAACCTCCATTAGTGCTAGTATCTCGGGCCTAAGATGCACCTTGTTGATGACGTGTGCCATCTCCGACGGAGGAGGGATGTAGTTGTTCAAGAACTGCTAGTTGCAAAAAATAGAGCATTGTCAGCATGTCGATGGCACTGTAATGATCACCGTGCCATCACGGTGACCACCATGCTTGCATTGCCATGCATGCCATTATAAGCACGGTGGAGTCCCCCATGGCATGATTAACTTGCAAGTGTGCAAGTGTTCAATATAAGCGCTAAGCACCGCATCTACATCGAATCAAAGTTCTAATCTAGAAGAAATTACATATTGAACGGATCCATAGAAACCGTAACCGCAATGGAAAACAGGAAATTGAAACTTACCATGGGACGAAGGGCCAATGGGCCTTCTGCTTAGGTGATGCAGAGTAGCTCGTCTCATCGATGCTTGCCTTGTTACAGGTCGTGCGGGAGTTGTCAATGCAAAAGCCGAGGTTCTGGCATGTCAAGCAGACTGTAGGGCCGCCAAGGCAGACTCTGGGGGACTAAAAAATGCCATCGGGGCGCCGTTGTAGTTGGAGGGAATCTTCGCTTGGGGTGGAATCCCGACAGATTGGTGGAGGACACTATACGGGCTTTCTTCCATGACTATCTGGCTAATACTATCATTGAGATTCAAATTAGCAAACATGGGGGAGAAGATTTTGTTGCTTGGCAGCATGATAAGCATGGAACATACACTGTCAGCGTACAACTTCGTCAGAACGACGGCTTTCTTCTCATATTGAGGTTTTGCTGGTAGGGGTTCTAGCTCTGACAAAGAGTGAGAGACAAAGATGTGGAAGGAAGTGTGGGCTATTAAAGTACCTAACAAAATGAAGATCAATCTTTGGTGTACGATGACTGTGTCCCAAAAGATTTTCAGTTGCATCGTAGATGGATACTTACATATGATCATTGTGTTTGTTGTGGGCAGGTTGAAAGAGATCACCTTTTCTTATTCCGCCCCTTTGTGCGAGCGGTTTGTAGTGCTTTGTGGGCAGGTTGAAAGAGATCAACTCCAAACAGTGGGTTTTATGAATTCCTTAACAAGGAGAATGAGACAAACGTCACAGTGTTGTCTGCCACTATGTGGCATATATGGGAAGCTCCTAACTGCGCTAGAAACAACTAAGGCCTGTTACACCCTCTATGTGTGGCATCAGAGATTGGAGCCTATGTTCAACTCATTTTGACCCATCTGTTCAGGTCCAGGGATGTTGTCAATAGAGCTTCTATGCCTTTGGAGCCAAGGTGGATGCCTTCGACTGATGGTTGGGTGTGTATCCATGTCGATGTGGCTTCGTTTCCCACTTTAGTAGGCGATATAGAAGTCTTAACTATGGTCTTTGAATCATGTTTGTTTAAATTTTCTGGTAGAAAGTATAAGGTGGTAGCACATAAATTGGCTCGATTTGCTGGCCTTCGATTTGTATTTTATTTGTTGGTGTAGTCCTGGAGCTTATCCAGGAAGAACTTTGTAATGATGTTTCTTGATCATTAAAGTATCGCATCTCTCTAAAGACACAACCAATGATGATTTGTTACCGGGAATGTCGGATTCTCAAAACTCGACCACGCATGTTTTTAAGATCTTGGATGTAGATCAGTTTGCGACTGGGGGAGGCACCCTTCAAACATATGCGAGGCTTACTTCATACTACAGACCTAGAAATATAATTCTAAATTTTCTAGCTAAAACTATAGGATTCTCATTTTTCCCATTTTCAAACTTAGCAAATAATCATATCACTTCACGAAATTTTGATGGGTAAGATTCAACTCAAAATCCGTGTGTCTATTTTTGCAAGATTTTACAAAACTTTGTTTCATGCTAAGATTTTGAAAATGGGTGACCCTAAGACTAGATTTTCTGTGTCTATCTTTGCAAGATATTACAAAACTTTGTTTCATGCTAAGATTTAGAAAATGGCAACCCTAAGACTAGATCTGTATTTCTACCGACTCCAACATTGTTTACCAAGTGAGAACCTTTTGGTTCTTTGGCTCTTAGCATTCTAAAAACCAAGGCAAAGAAGTAACATAGCATTCTAATTTCGCAGAATACTGAATCATACCGTAAAAGAAAAATAAGAATGTGTAACGTAACTTGTGTGGTCGCATTGCAAGACAAAATGTGGAAACTTTTCTAAAGAACCATCTGTATGTGATGGTTGTGATGGTTGTGATGGTTGTGTGGTCGCATTGCAAGACAAAATTTGACTCAATAAAAATATTCCTTTGAAAATTGCAAGCAAAATGGACCACTGAAATAAGTCCTACCAAACAGAATAGGTCCTATATAAAAATGAAGGAACGTTTTTTTTTCAAAATTTCTATGCAATTACTTTTAACAAAAGATGTCTTGAGTGTCACAAATCATTTAGTTACATGTCTCTCTTCCAATTGGTGTCACAAATCATTTAGCTACTTACATTTTTCTCTTCCAATCCAAATCATGCCAAGGAAAAATGAACTAATTAATGTTTTGTTTGAAACCCATAAGTTTGGGGTGGATTATATGTGGTGCAATCTCATTCTCACCCACATGATCATCTTTTAACCAGATGAGGCAGGTTAGGCTATTCATGTGAGAGCTTGTGCCACATTTTTATTTAGCATTTTCCCAACATGTTTCTACATAATTGTATATGAATATATGAAGGGAATATGCCCTGAGAGGCAATAATAAAGTGTTTATTATGTGTATTCCAAGTATATGATAGATGTTTATTTTACATGCTGTAATTGTATTAATACGGAAACATTAATACATGTATGTTTAATAAACAAACAGAAAGTTCCTAGTTATGCCTCTCTCATAAACTAGTCCGTTGATTAACAAGATGATCATAGTTTCCTGATCATAGACATTGGATGTTGTTAATAACGAGATCATAATATTAGTGTAATGATGTGATGAACATTCATCCGAAGTATAGCATTACGATCAAAGTCATTGAGTTTATATTGCTATAAACAACTTACGAAGTGATCCTAATCCTTAGACCATGAGATCATGCCAATCACTAACACCGGAAGAGTTTCTTGTTGACATCAAACGTCACATCATAACTGGGTGATTATAAAGATGGCTTCAAAGCTACCAAAGTGTTATGTTGAGAATCATGGATCAAGAGTGGAATTTGTTCATCCCGATGACGGATAGATATACTTTGTGCCCTCTCGGTGATATCACATTGATTAACTTGCAAGCAAGTGATTTGATCACTAGAATATTATATCACAGGAACGAGAAAAGAGTGCATGTCAGTTACGAGATCAAACTAGGTATGGAGATACCGATGATCGAATCTCGGACATGTAATATATCGTGAAACAGAGGGATTAATATACAAGCGTAAAAGGTTCCGACGATCACAGGAAAGTCATCGTTGAATGTGTGGGAGTCAGTATGGATCTCCAGGTCCCGCTACTGATTATTGATCGAAGAAGGGTCTCGATCATGTCCGCATTATTCGCGAACCGTAGGGTGACATACTTAAGGGACACTGACATCCGGTTGGAGCAAATGTTTCATGCCGGAAAGAATAACAAGCGCAGGAATTTATTTCACTAGATACCGAAACAGGTTTTCGGATGAAATTGCAGAAAGTGGTTTTGCATGTGAAATAGAATTCTGGCAAGGGGTTATATGTGAATGTTTTTCATTAAAGTAATTGACAAAATTCTGAATAAATAAAAGAGTTTTATTTAATGAGAGTTTGCATTAAATTTGGTGGAAATTTAATAGCAAGTTTGAGTGGGATTTTGAGTGGAGGGATTTGAAGAGGATTTTGTGAGTGGAGTGTCCACCCACATGAATGAGGGGAGGGCAAGGGGCAGCCACATGCACCGGCCACCCCCTTGGGGTCCCCCCTCTCCTATAAAAGGCACCCCTCTCCTCACTTCTCACTCACACCTCCTTGTGAAGGATCTCTCTCCCCCTCTAGAATTTATCCCCCATGGTCTCGGACTAGCGAGATACATGTTTCCGGTGGCTATTCGGCAAGAAAGGGTTGTGCTTCCGCTGCATCGCTGGAGTGAGGAGGCGGAGGTTGCTCGGTGTCTTGTACGTGTGTGCGAGCACGTATGCGCTGCTACTTTGCGGCGCTAGGACTTCCTCTCGATCTTGAGATCGGCAAGAGATCGTCTATATCAACCACGAGTTCAACTCGTTAAGCTTTGTCGGTCTTCAAGGGTATGTTCTCTACAGATATACATCCGTTTGTTGTGTGTATCTAGTAGATAGATCATGGTACTTAGTTCCCACCGTAGGAAATTTTTTGTTTTCTATGCTGCAAACCCAACAATATACCCAGAGTTTCGGGTTATTATCTTGTAGACTTGGAAATGTATCTTCGATTTCTAAGAAACAACTTCCAAGCACTTGGAGATATACCTAATAACGGGAACAAAGCAAGATGATAAGACCATTGGGTTATCTCTACCTTTTGTCATGGTGTAATATTTTACTAATGGTCAATCATAAAGAATAACCTATGAAGATTTGATGAATATCAACCCAAATGTTATGTATTTGTGTACATGGTTTGTCCATGCTAACAAGCGTCTCAAACGACAGGGTCACACACATTTGTTGGTGCTTATACTTTGGCAGTATATAAGTGTTGGAAATCTAACAATTTGTTAGATGGACCATTGACTTGTACATTATTTTCCCACCCAAAAAGCATATGTTACATTGGTTTCCATTGCTTCCATCTGTTACCTGATCTCTAGAAAACAAAAGATTTCACCTTTTCCGTTATGATTCAACGGAGGAGAGAACGCCGTGCTGGAGCGGTGTCCACCATCTGACGTTCTTCTAGGTTGCTACCCGACATTCTAGTGTAACTTTATGTCTACAACAAACCTAATATTTGGATCTTCGCAGCATTAATGTCCCAATCTCCCAATACAATCTCTACAATGATTATCAACATAAATGTTGGATGCGGGAAAGCAAGCATCATGATTGTAGAATGCATATGTCACGCCCGCCCAAAACAAATGTATTCTACTCTATTTTTTCTTCTGAAATTAATAATATTTAGATATTTCTTACTTTAAAAAAAAGTTTGAGAATAGGGCAAGAAAACAATTTGACAGTGATCCAAAGCTATTCAAAACTTAAACACCGACAACTCAGTGCAATTTTACACCACTGGTTTTGGTCATATTGCAATATCATAAAACTCCGTTATCAATTTCATGTAGCTCCCAATAGTGAATAAAAATGCATGAATCATCAAGCCACACGTCTTCCCACCCCATTGTCCTTATCAACCTTCCATCTATATAAGTATATATAGTACATCTTAGAGAAAAACATGCTGTCCTTAGGAAGATATATATTTGTAAGAGAATGATTTTCGTCCTAGCCAATCTAACACAATCTAAAACATATCTCATAATTAATCAATGTAACAGAATATCAGTAATCCAGTAAACATAGACTGAACTCTTATGAGATATATGGGAAGAAACTAACGCCCAGATTGGCAACTGAAACTTATGGAAAGAAACCTCTAATAATATGTCAAATACATTTTCCTTATTTAAAAAAATAGTATGTCAAATACATTTTCCTTATCGAAAAAATAGTATGTTAAATACATTTTCCTTATGAAAAAATAGTACTGTGTCAAATACATTTTTTTCTCTTGCGGGCCATGCCACAAGCACATAGTAGCTTCAGGTAGAAAGCTAATCCATGACCAGTTTCACAAAGCCATCATCTCCATCTTCCTGGCCTCCCTACACAGATCGATCACAGTCCGGGTGGCGCTGAGAATTAACACGCATGCATTGTCGGTGTGGGTGCTAACTCTTTTGCTGAACTTAGAGGTGCAAGATCAAATGGAACTCTCGCAAGGGCGGCTTGCAGCGCCTGCACCCGGAACGTGCTAGGAAGCTTCTAGAACATTCCATTCGCCCGCACCATTGCCTCTCTGCTACTGCAGCAGCCCCACATCCCGCATTGGTGCATGCAAGGGAAATTGAACTCGCCTAGATCGACCGACTAAACCAACACGACTTGCATCTGATCAAGCAGCCTCCACCATTTCTGCCTCTGAGCAGCTGCACGCTGGGAACTGGGAATTCCAGAGCAGTATTTGGGCAATCGACCGAGAATTCGAGTGAGATCCAGCGAGCTAGAAACACGGTACGTGACTGGGACCAAAACCAGTTCACAATTCAGTATTCAGAAGCCGCCTTATGGATGAACACGGATAGAGCTCCAACCAAAGCAAGTCTTATTGAGAAGATGAAGCTTTTACAAGCGAAATCGACGATAACTCATCTCCGGCGAAGAGGAAGGAGAGAGGACAGCGAGCTCGAACTACGAGCTACCCCCAGCAATTACATTAATTACAAGAAGATCCCTCTCTCTCCCTATCTCGTCGTCTACTTCTTTTTCTTGTTCTTCCGGCAGGTGCGCCCTCCAATTTCCTCCGTCGCGGCATAGATCTCCTTGATCAGCCGGTAGCGCTTCACAATCCGCTGCCTCCCAGCAACCTCGTGCTCCTCATCTTCCTCCCAGTCCACGCAACAGCCCAGGAGTACGACCGGGGTTAGGGCCGGCGCTGGCGGGGTTTCCACGGAGCGCGAGGAGTAGGAGCCGCCGGAGCCCGCCGAGGCGCGTCGGGCGGCGTGTGGGGTGCCCGAGGACGCGCTGCTCTCCCTGAGGTGGATGAGCTGCCGCGCCACGTCGATCTCACGCGTCGTGAAGGCCTCCGCCGCCAGCGCGCCATTGGTCTTGGGCGCCATCTTCGCCCTCGCCGGCTGCGCCTCTCCTTCCAGTCTCTGTTTGGCTCTTAGATTTTCCTTCGCAATTTTCCTCTTTGCGTGTGAAGCTGGGTCTTTATTATACGCAATGAGGAAAAGGATTGGGTTTAGTACTTATTTATTTTATTTATTTATGGCTTTATATTTATTTTATTTACTTGTTTATTTATTTCTCATTCGTTTATTTGGGCAAGGGGTTAATAGCTTCCTCGCATATAGATCTTGCGAATATCAATATATTGTGGTTGTATATTCACGCGTGATGCGGAATATATAAGTTGTAGTTGATACACATAGGATGTGACTGGAAGCCCGCACGGCTGGAAACAGGTCCGCTAGATGCAAAAATTGGCCGATTTCTTCCTCGTGCTTCGACAGTATCATCGCCCCGGCGCGCGCGTTAACGCACTCTAGGCTAGGCCCGAGAAGAACACTCGAACCAGCCGTTTCTGCAGAGCCAGGCCGCATGGAGCACATAGAGAGCCTTCCCTTGCACATGTGGAAAAGGAGCGTGAGACGGTTCGGGAACACGCGCCATAAAATCTCAAACATGCGCCATAAAATCCCCTCACCGCTCACTCACTCCCCCTCTTCTCACCTACCTATCACATCACCCCGGCGGTAGCCGTAACTGGGACCACCTCCTCGACCACGATGGTGCGCAAAAGATCCGGAAGTCGTCCATGAGCACGACCACGATCGCCTCGTCGTCCGCGACCTCAATCGAACCGCATCGTCGATGTCCCCGTACATCACATCCTCGACTTCATCCTCGATCGGTTAGCGATGGCGGTAAGACCTGCCAGCACACCCTTACCGATTCCCTTGTACTTTAGATCCGTTGCTACATGTTCTCTACTAGGCCGGTGAATGACATGCACGGTAGATCTGGTAAGGTTTTGGTTCAAATAGGCTAGTATCACCATTTCGGTTTGAAGATGCTCGATTGCAGTACCGTAGTTTGCATTCGTATCTATTTTGCTTATAACAGTATTGTACATGCTCTGGATTCATTCCCCATTTATAATAGTATTGTACATGTTTTGGTTTGAAGATGCTCGATTAAAGTACTGCAATTTGCATTCGCATCTAATTTGCGTATAACAATATTATACATGCTATAGATTCATTCCCCATTTATTGTTTGTTCTAGTGCCGATGATTAAAATCTTGCACTTGGTCTATTCCAGTGATGATCTGCATTAAAATCGGTCCTGCCCAACCATGTTTGTTGGCCATCACATCTGTTAAGTGACAGATACTCGGTGATGTGTCTGAAACATTACGATGCTCTTTTTTAGTTCTGGCCAATGATTAAACTATGTATTTTAGGGACAGGGCTACCAAATCTAGTGTCATGTCCACACCAAAAAGTTATGCATATACCCTGATTCGTTGACTCCGCCTCTGAAATATGCTCCATGTTAGCTATATGAGGCCCCAATGTCTTGTTTGTTTCTGTTTGTGCCAATGATTATAGTCTATTCTGGACGAGGTGATCTATACCAACATGGTGTGTTGTACAACAACATGGCTTGTACATGCAACTTGGTCGATACGGATTCATCTCGCTCACAGTTGTGTGTTATGTACATATAAGGCATTTGATTGAACTTCAAACTTTTTTTATTGCATTGCAAGCCAATGATTGAAAGAACCCACCATTTGGGTGCAAGGAATGGTTCTATCATACCTTATGCTTTGGACAAGAGCATTTCCTTGTGCATTTCAGTATGTTAGAACCATTTCTTTGCACTGGGTGTGATTATTGTATGAGGCACAATGTTTATTCTTCTCTCTGTTGTTCAAATGTGTGATTTAGTTTGTATGCATTGCCTCACCATTCTTGTTTTCTCTATAGATGTTGTAGCTTGGAGTCCCTGTCGAGGTGCTACCAGAAGAGGGCTCCAACAAGAGAGCTAGGGGAAGGCCACCAATTGTTGTCCACTTCCATGTGGAAGTGTTGCCTACACATTTCGTCAAGGTGCTGATGGCTCTTGGGTTAGGGATGTTCCCTCTCGTAGATGCCTTTAGGCCCTACCTGGGGCCGGTGCCGGGGAAGGTGATCATGAAGACCAACACCGGCTGCTAGTGGGAGATGAACATCAAGGAGGTTAGTGACAAAGCCTGTCACGAAGCTGGATGGGCCGACGTCGCCATAGCTCACAACCTGAAGATCGTCTACTTTCTATTCTTTAAGAAGCTCTGTTCAAAGGAGTACATGGTGATTATCTTCAACTACTTTGGCTGTGAGGTTGTAGCCAGGTGCCCTGGGCACATAGAGTCCAGCAGATGACCGTTTACAATGTTGATAACTCTGACTGGCCTAAGGTGTATGTTATGCTTGCCTAAGTAGACTAAAGTACGGGTGTGCGCCATGATACTGCCTAAGTAACGTACTATGTTAAGTATGGATCTAATATGTCAAGTATTGCTTAATTATGTAGCGTGTTGTTTAATTATGTGTTGTTCTTGCAGCTATTCTTGCTCTGATAGCTAGTAATCTCACTAGTACTAATAAGAGGTTACCACAACCGCTCCATGCTGGACAACAAAATACACACGCATGTGAGCAGCCTTGGGTTGGGCGTGAATATGCAGCCCACCAAACATCCACACACCCACTGTTTGTCGAGGGCCAAGAAAATGCCCCACCTGAACTACCAAACGCACTGCAGAATATGGCCTAGAGTCTCCAAAATCTTCCTAGGCTACCAACCACGCTCCTAGTGGTCTCTTTGTTATAGCTATGGGGACGCATTTGTATGCCAATATTATTTCAAGAAATATATAGAATCACATCAACCTTAGATAGGTGTAAGTAAGAACGAATTTGATTATTGGTCATTGCATCCTAGGTAATCTGAAATGAGATGAACAATATATGGTCTTTCAGGCAATATATTGTGCCTCCCACCCTTCTGTTCTTGATCAAGGACAATATGTGACTTATGGGATATTAGGTTCTAGGGAAATGACATCTCTTCCTTCGTGTGTGACATTTATTTTTTGGAGGCCTGACCTTGCCCACCATCTTTCCAAACGCAACTCAGGTACCATCAAGTTTCACACAAAGGCCTTACAGGAACAAATTCTGATTGTTTTCTATTTTTTTAGGTACTAATTTTTTTTCTATGTTAGCTGAACACTGGAAAAACATGAGACCGCCTTTTATTTTTATGTCCCCTCAGCGCCACTTCTTGGTGAGAAGTGGGCATTCGATGGAAATTTCAATACTTGACAAATTTGTTAATGGCAAATGAAACTTTTCATTTCTTATTTGAGCTCTTTGATATCATGGCATGGAATATTTGGAAGGAAAGGAACAATTTGATCTTTAATAGGATTAAACCCACTAGATAAAACACGAGAATTAGGACTAAAGTTGATCTACATCTTTTAAGATTCGGTTTTAAGGATGACATGAAGCCTATACTACAATGTACAGTCGATAGTGAGTGGACAAACATAGGCCAAGCTACATGTTGCCCTTCATTTTTAAAAAAAAATCCAGAAATCATATGTACAAGTATCAAAAGAATTAAAAATGTTTGTATGTAGTTAAAGTTGTATCTTACAAGTTTGCAAAATATTAATGTGAATTTATTTATATTCTATGATACACTAAAATGATAAAAGTTGAAAAAAATTATACTTTTGAAATGTGCATTTATTCCCTATGATTTTTGTGTAGCCTAAAATGTGTAGCCTAAATGTGAAGTATTTCATATTGACATTCTGCACGCTCTCGTAGTATACATCATTGGCTATTTCCAGGATTTTTTTAGATTGTTTTGAAAATTTAAAATATCATCTCAAATTTTAAAAATAAAAAGCTACATGTAGCTCGGCCTCCATTTGGAGTTTCTGATAGCACTTAGTTCATCTATCTCTCATTGTACTCTATAGGGGTATCCATTCCCCATGTAACATATATATTTATTAATATACCACATAGTAGCCTCTTCTACTTGTTGCAAGTTTTTTAAAAGGACAAGAGGTAATTAAATGCTGAACAAACTCATGCGAATAAAAATATATATTTATGCACCCATTCCATCTCCTCTTAGCTAGGTTATTCTTAATAAGTAAGAACTCTTATTTAAGGACCACATTTTTTTTGATATTTAGGGGTAATTTTAACTACCACTGATATTATGGAGAAGCCGTTCATAAAGTCGTCATACATAGAATTGACTGAGAATGAAGCTATTGTCATCAGCTTCCATGTAATATATTTGGTTTATAGGAAAGGTGTATCATCAACCATGCATTCCACTTACCTCTTGTTAAGGCCTATCTGAAACCTATATTTAATGGAAGTTTCTATAAAACACTAACAACATAAATGTTTTTTCTTGCACAATTTATACAATGATAGGTTTTGTTGGAATAGAGGCGTAACACTCTGACATGTATCTTCCCAAATGCGAGTACTCCATCCATTACTAATAACAGAAGAGACTCTAATCAAAAGCTCCTCTTTGACTTGCGTGTCGTCGTTTCAAAAAAGGGGAGTTTGTAGAATTTGATTGACATTGAGATAATGTTTTGGTTTGAAGGTATCTATTTTGTTGCAACTCTTGCCACACACCCTCATCATTCAAGAGCTTAAGTAGCCACTTGCTTTCTAAGAATTTGTTCATTATATCTTGCACCTTCATATCTAAACTTTGTCCTTTGATCAACATATTATGTCAAATTTAGACAACTGATATTTAATTCTATGTTGATTATTTTGATAGAAAAATTGGGATCTATAAAAGTCCAGTCTTCCTCTTACTCCTTAGGTATTTTAAGAAAATATAGTATGCGCATTGGCCGGTAGACTAGCATATGAGAGCAAGTTGCCTTCCCAGCACACTAAATTTCATTCAAAGGTAAAGAACCAACTGCACAACCAAATAGTTGGTTATACCAATTATTTTCATCATTTGCCTTTCCAAATTAAAAAATCTCCCTTTATGGAAATTTATCTTTAGGTTGGACGAATGTTAAAATATGTAAAAATATTTTTCATATTCACAACTTTCTTTAAGTCATGCTACATGAATACAATTGTATCAACTAGATATTGAAGTATGGAACCCAACCGTCAACAATACTAGACGAATAAGCGCACTTCGCCGCGCTACCTGCGTGACGTTCTGCTTGCGTGACATGTATGATACACTCACGGTGGTTTGTTCTACGACACTATGGGCGACTATTTGTTCTATGAAATTATTGGCGCAAATCCAATTCGGCTCACGAGTGCAAATGAACCTATTATTCAAAAAAATATTTTGGAATGGCAAAAAATTAGAAAAATAATATCTCCATGTATATTTGGACATTCTATATTTGCACACACTTTTCTTGGGAAAAGCATTATTTGTGCCATGTGTAAAAACACAAATTCAGATGCTCCAATAACATTATTATTCTTTGACAATTTTTGGACTTTTTACACAAGTTACATAAAATGGACTTTTTTGCCGAAAAGTTGTGTAAGAACACAAAATGTATAGATATACACGCAGAATTTTCTTTCTTATTTTTTGACATTTTAATTTTTCTTTATGTTTTTTATAATAGGTTCATTTTTATATATGAGCCAAAACACCACCTCCGTATATTTTGTTGTTGTGTCCTACTAGTATGTGTAGATGTAATAAGATAGCAGTTTGATCTATACAAAAGGGTTGTGGATATGCCGGTTGGTACGATGACCACGCATGATAGTAGTTATCATATCTTTGCTCAATTTAATCTTAGAACCACCGTTTACTCTTATGCACAGAGAGAGAGGGCTGGTGGTGCCATGACAGGAGTAAGAGAGGATGTAGTGAAAACTGCGACGCGTAAAGCAGCACCTGCATGCCTCCACCACACGCACGAAGAAGCATCACACGGACGCACACATCAATGTGAAGAGTAGGAAAGTGGGCTCACATGCCAATGTCATGGTAGCGGCAGATGGCCTCGGAATGCTTGCATGTGACCAAGCTTAACCTTATAGATAATGAGGGATGATGCCATCTACTTGACCATCAATTTTTGCCCTTAAATGAGGATATAGCCAGCATATCTGCTAAAATCTTGAAAATCGTTGTATATAGGGAAACCTCTCAATCCTTTCATGGTTTGAATATAATGGACATTGTCATCATTAACTCTTATACCAACATTACCCCATTGAACAAACTACGCAATATATTCACACTACCATTGTGTGAATCTTTCATACTCAAAGTCTACAGCGGAAAGGGTCATTTAACTTTATCTTAAGATTTTTAAAATTGGTTTTGGAAAGAACTCCGTCTATTTTCTTGCTATGAAGTTCATGGATGATCTCATATTAGTACTAGCACACCTTCCAAGATATGTCGACCTAGCATAAACAAGGTCTGGGTTGCTCTAATAACCTTATGGGAAATCCCAATATTTTGATTTACACACTTCCTTAAAAAAATAAAGCTCACATTGAGAAGATAAATAGGCTGAAAGACGTCCTATTTTTAGGAAAATAGGGTGATGACCCCTAAAGTTTAGTTTAAACAGATGGAACTCTCCTCTTTGTAACTTTACAAACAAGGCCACTTCCCAACTTTTGTGGTAAAACTCCGCTAAAAATCAATCTGATCCTGGAGCTTTATTATGCTCCATCAGAGAAATGGCACCATACATTTCTTTCTCTATGAAATTAGTTATAAAAAATGTTAATCTCATCCGCAGCCTTAGAGAAATTGTTTTAGGTTGGTGCCTGAGACATATATGTTATAATATTCGGCTACCTAAAACCTTAGGTTAGCCTCTCCTTCAAACGTCCGGATCGTGCACGCATGTTGATTTTGTAATTTCTGGCAATAAACAGAATGGTGCTTCCTTTTCAATTAAGTCTTTCCCTAAACAGAAGTATTTACATGATTTTGTACTCCCTTTGTTTGTTAACATAAGACCTTTTAGATATTTTAAAATGGACTAGATACATTCTAAAATAAATAAACCTACATACTAAAACACATCTAGATACATGTCTTTAGAAAAAAGACTAGAATGTCTTACATTAGTGAACGGAGGAAGTACTAAAATTTTGACCATAAGGTTCTAGGAAGCGTGCAATTTACTGAAATTATGTGAAAACAATATGTAGCTAAGAACATATAAACAAGTTGCCTTCATATAATTATATATCAAAGCTTCTTCGAAACAGGCTTCCGTCCCGCTTTATAAATAAACCAGCATCCGAGTACACATAGTAACAACAATATGGACACCAAGGCACCGAATGAAAAGAAAAGGTAGCCTGTCGGGAAAACAACACGGATACACCCAAAGACTAAACCAAAAAGGAGAGACAAATCTTGACTCCTAGACCGCCTCCTCAGGGCTGAGACAAAAAGGAGCTGTGAAGCGCTGCACAGACGCCCTTGGCGCCTAGAAGATGCTATCCAAGTGCACCCGATCATGTTGTTAAGATAGCGGGTACCGCTGCTAAAGATATGCCAAAAAAGCGAAAATCATCCAGAAGCTCGTCTCGGAAAGATCTGTTCTATCACCATCTTGTTACGAATGTTCCACAACGTCCACGTAAGACCCACAAACACTAACTAGAAGAGATGGTGTCTCCTACCAGTATGGTTGGCCTCTGTCTCCGGTATTCCCCGAGGTCTTGGGCCTGCCAAGAAGGCTCGAGGGTTTCTCGGGTAAAACTCCAAATAAACTTAGCGGCTGGACACGTGAATATGATATGGCCGCACGTCTCTGGCATCCCACATAATGGACACAACCTGTTCCCAGGGCCATTATGTTTCAAAACCTTTACTCCTGAAGGAAGACGGTCTTGTAGCAATTTCCATAGGAATATACATCAAGCTAAGGGGTAGGAGTGCTTTCCAAAGGGAGGTAGTCCACGTGATCTCTTGTCCGTGGAAGAGGGTCTTATATGCTAAACTAACCGAAAAGGTCCTGAAGGAGACTGGCGCCAAGTCAACTCATCTCTCACCTCTCAGAGGGATGAAGGCAGGGCGCCCCGCAGTCTCAGGAGCTCAGTGGCTTCGGCAGCACCGAGGGTCCTCTAGAACGGGATGTTTCAGTAGTCCCCTTGGCATGCCTCAACCACTAGCATCGTGGGAGCTACGCAGAAGGCGAAAAAGGTCGGGAATTCCTAGCATAGCAGGGAAGCCCCTAGCCAAGGATCAAGCCAAAAATGAATCTCGTGCTTGTTTCCAACAGCAAAATATGCCCCCTGTATGGCATGTTTTATGTTCTGGATGGGTAGCCAAAACTGGGAGCCTTCCCGACGTTCGCGCGCCAAAAGGGAGTGGCCATAGAGGTATTTGGCTTTCACGAGTTGAATCCACAAACCCCCATTGTCCTGCAGAATCAGCCACACCCACTTGAGCATCAGGGCAACATTGAAACAGAGAGAGTCTAGGATACCTATGCCCCCAAGATTTTGGGGGGCGCAAATGTCAGACCATTTCACCATATGGTATTTCCGGTGGCCATCCCTAGCCACCCAAAAGAACCCTGACAACTCTTTAGCAAAGTCAGCAAAGGTCCCCTCGGGAAGTAAGTATAGACCCATTTGATACATGGTGAGGCTTGACATGAAAAAGTTGATGAGGATCATGTTGCTCCACTTAGACGTGAGTCTAGCCTGCCAAGGTTCAGCTTTAGACTGCACCCTCGCGACTAGGGGAGCCAGATCCTTGATCAACACCCTCGTATCTCGGACAGGCATCCCTATATAGGTGATAGGAAAATATGCCAACCTGCATTTGAGGTTTTCCATGATACATTGCCTATCCTCGTCCGAATATCCTAGGATCATGACTTCTCTCTTATCGAAGTTGATCTTGATCCCAAACATGGATTCAAAGAATAGGATCAAGAATTTGAGGTGGATGATATCAAGCTTCGAGCCCTGCATCATGATCATAGTATCATCCGCATATTGGAGGTGGGTAATCCCTCCTCCGGGGATGAGATTCCCTACCACACCTGATATGTGGCCAGAGATTTGAGCTCAATCCAAGATCTCTACAAGGGCATCCATCGCCGAGTTGAACAAGAGGGGAGAGATAGGGTCCCCTTGTCTCACTTCGCGTGTCGGCTTGAAGTATGTGTCAATCTCCCCATTCACATTAATAGTGGTGCTACCACTCATGGCGAACTGCATAATCCAACTAATCACATTGTAATCAAGCCATCTCCACTAGAGGACTTGCCTAAGGAAGGACCAATCCAACAGATCATAAGATTTCTGAAAGTCCAGCTTGAGGAAGACGCCCTTATGGTGGTGGATCTTAACCTCGTGAATAATTTCATGGACGACAAGGACCTCCATCATGAATTAGGCGTCCCTTCAAAAAATCAAAATAAAGGGGATGCGTCAGGCGTTCCACGACCAGGTCGAGCCTAATATCATAGACCTTGGAGAATATACGCTGGATGACATTGATCACCATGATTGGTCTAAATTAGCGGATATCCGTGGCCCTCACTATTTTGTGGATCAAGTTAATCATGTCGAAGTTCAACCTGGACATCACCAGAGTCCCAGTATATAACTCCTGAAACATCGGCATAATGACCGACTGCAGCTGCTCCCAAAAAGTCTAGAAGAAGGCGACCGGAAGGCCATCGGGGTCGGGGGCCGAGTTGGCCTTCATAGAATTAATCGGCTCGGCTATCTCAGCCCGGAGAAATGGGAGCATGAGCTCCGCATTCTCAGCATCGGTAACCTTGGCCCCCTCTCCCCAAAAGTCAGGGGCCATCGAAAGGCCCGAGCCTAGAGAAGACGAGAACGGATTTCGATAGAAGGCGTAAATATGGGAGGAGATCTCCTTCTGGTCGTCCAAAAGGGTGTCGTCCTCCCAGAGGCATAGGATCGAACACTTCCTGTGTCTGCCATTGGCAATGGCATGGAAGGAGGTCGTGTTTGACTCCCTCCAGATAGTCCTATTCCGATGGCTCCGCTGGCGCTAGAAAGCCTCTTCTTTCTTATAAATCTCCATGATAGAGGTCTCAAGGGAGTATCTATGGGACGACCAGGCTTCCGCCGAGAGTCCCACCAAGTCCGCCTCCTGATCCAGCGCCTAAATTTCCTGCAGCATCAACTCTTTCTGTCCCCGCAGTGCCGCCCCCAAGTTTGCCCCTCACCCTCTCATAAGTTGGCGTGATACCTTGGCACAGTGGTGCCAGACATCAACCGCACAATATGCGCATGGTGGGGAAGTGGGGCAGCCTCCACCCACCTAGTTCGAACCGCCTCCACAAAACCAGCTGGTTGCTTCAGCCAAAAGGTCTCAAAGTGGAAGCGATTCGATCTAGGTGGGTTCCCTCCTCCTGACGAGAGGAGCAAGGGGGTATGACTGGAGCCAACCCTGGTCACCGCGCAAAGGGAGCACGGCGGAAAGGCCACTTCCCATTCTACCAAGACAAAGACTCGATCAAGCACGGTGCATATAGGGTCGAGTTGCTTGTTATAATTTGCCTTGTTCCAAAAAGAAGCCAAGTCATGAGTTCTCCATGCATCCACACAGACACACTTGCAAGGAACATTGCATCCGAACACACTTTCTAGAATTAATTATTTAATTATATCGGGATTAAAGCTGGCCGCGGTCTACGCGAACTAATCACGGTAAAGCAATTAATGTCAAGTCGCAAATGACATATTTTCCCTCCAAAATATAGTTAACCCGGCCTCTCGTTCACATCGGACGCGTTTACAAAAGCTCTGCGATTACCCAGCAGCTTCATCCACAGTTCCACAGGGCCAGATGCAATTAGGTGTGAACTAATTAACTAATCATGGATGGAAATTAGATGAGAAATGGAGGTTATGGATGGAACTGACTAATCATGGATATGCATCGACCCCGGTTTTGCTATGGAGCTCCCGTGTGTACCTGTTGCCACGAATGGCATTGCTTAACGAGCGCAACATCCCTTTGGCTTCCACCAAGCTTCCCCGTACCATCAGCAACGAAACAAAATCCTTCCCATCAGCTAGAAATTAGCAAGCTACCGGCTTGGTCGTCTCATCTGTATCAGAATGTCGTCTACGCGTTAATGGTTCTCTGTGTGAGCTAGGTACCGACGGCCATATATGTCCAGATCTGTGTCGCTTCCTCACAGAATGTTTAATTTAGCAAGTGATCATTCCGTGTTTGCTTACTGAATACATGAGATCAACACTAGATAATAGTTTGAAGAAAAAGGAAATCATCTGCTTTATCACACTCACGCGCCTTTCCTCTCACGAGATCACAATAACAAACACACTCTAATCTTTGTACGTGTTCTTCTGAGCATGATAAGATCATTGCCGTGTGGCTGCAAGCAAAACAAGGAAATTGCACGAACTACCACATATTGCTGTTCTGGTTGCACAAAACACCAACTATACGTGTTTTTTTTGCACAAATCACCAATTATACGTGTAATGTGTTGCACATAGGTCTTAATCTGCGATAAATTTAGTTACAAAATTGACGATAGAGTCTCACAAGGCAATGGTGATGTGGTGTCCACGTCTCATGGGCTAGTTTTTGTCAAACGTACATGGTTGATAAAGAAATTATCTTGTACCTCATTTACTTTTCTAACTTATTTTTCAAACTTTTAAAGATTACTTACATCGTATTATTTCAGTTACTAGAATATTTTTCGTTCTACCCGAGCCTTACAAAAAGTGATACATATTATAAATATATTTTTTGGATGATCTAAATTGATTAAAGCTTTCCTAGAATTTTTAGTATATCGTTAAAATTATTAAAAGTTACATATTTCTACTTGAAATATTTGAAAAAAAGAATAGCAAATGACATGTGGATGCCATGTCCATATGAACTCTAGCCGTCAGATTTGCTGTTAAGCAACCCAATACCAGATTTAGATCTCTGTGCAATGAATTACACGTATAGTTGGTGGTTTATGCAAAAAAACAAGTGTAGTTTTTTTTGCAAGGAAAAAGAACACATATAGTTGGTGTTTTTTGTGTAACTAAAGCAGCAATAGTTGGTGGTTTGTGCAATTTTTTCAAGCAAAACTGTACGCACGCAGACTAGCTAGTCCTATATTCTTGGGTTGTCCAGCTCCACATCATGCAGGATCAGTCAGCTTCTCCTACCTTGTCAAAAATATGAAGACGTCGCATTGATGATCGCACATGCTGGCCGGGTCTACTACTCCCCGTATGTGCGCGAGAAGAGTTCAAATCGCGGACGAGAGGGAACCGCGGAAATGATGACCCCGGCCCCGATATTTCGAGATCTCTCTCTTACGGCGAGATTCAAATTCAAAACTCAAACATGCATGGAGGCGCGCGCTGTACAAGCAAAAGCTGTGTGCGATGTTTGTCGTCTTCCGTTTCTTCTCTGATGAAAAGATTGGTGGAAATACAGTAGCGGAAATGACCCTACGACCACGACGCAATTACAGAAAAGCCACTTCGACGACGCTCTGTACACGACTACTTTCGCTCTCTATAGTGGTCTCCGCCGTACCTCGTCTTCTCCTCCTCCGACGAGGACCCGAGCACGTTGTCACCGTCTCCGTGGTGGTGCCTCTTCCGCCTCTTCTTCGCACCGGAGGCGGAGGCGAGAGTCACCGGGATCGTGGCGGCGTAGA
Source organism: Avena sativa (assembly GCA_916181665.1). Classification (NCBI taxonomy): domain Eukaryota; kingdom Viridiplantae; phylum Streptophyta; class Magnoliopsida; order Poales; family Poaceae; genus Avena; species Avena sativa. Next base: position 416,006,651 of record OV702297.1, read on the forward strand.
GCTCCGACAGAAGGCGGTACCTCTTCCTCGCCCTCCTGTCCAGCTCCATCGACCCCAGCGGCAACGCCTTCGCCTCGACGACCCTCTCCGGCTCCTCCTCCTCCGCGTCCGGGGTGAGGTCCTCGACGAGGCACGGGCTCGGCGACCTCCGCGATGAGTAAGTCGTGGCAGACGACGACGACTCCGCCGCCTCGTCGTCCCTTCCGGCTCCGGCGACGCTGAGCTGCAGGAGCAGGTCGGCGGCCGCCAGCTCGGCCGCCGTGAATAGGCCCGCGAGCCAGAGCTCCACGTCCAGCCCGCGGCCGACGCCGAGCGACGACGACATGGCTGGCGTAGCGGCCCGGCCGATCGGTTGGCTCACTAGATCAGGAAGAGGATCAGGGAGGGAATCGCAGATTTTTTTTCGGGTTCTCACTGGGTGGATGCGGAACGGAGACGTGGGCTGCACGCGCGGCGACTTTATAGCGGGGAACCGTCTCGGTCGGTGTCGGTCCCGTGCGAGACGTTGGTGCCGTGGGGCCTCGGGCACTGGCGCGTGGGGCCCCGGAGGCTGGGTGATGGCGATGGACGGACGGACCTGGTCTCTCGCGTGTCACGTTTGAACGTTGGGGTGAGCTGGATCCCGGCGGGCCAACGGATGATGGACATGTGGCGATGGCGTGGAGGGTGAGCCGAGCTTTTTTTTTTTTTTTTGAACGGAGAGGGTGAGCCGAGCTGGTGCGCTGGTGTCAAATGGATAGGCGGACGTAGCGGTGGTGGGCAGGGGCGGAGCTAGAACACGAGTCACTCCGATGCACCATTTCACTATGGCATAAATTTTTCAAGCAACTGCCCGTTATGTAAAAGGCTGGATTATAACTTCTAACATGGATAGTATGACATAATAAGAGACATTGTATAAATACAAAGAAAAACATAATAAAAGTATAAAAATGCCTACTATATTGATGAAACAAGAACAAAGTTACTTGAAAACGATGTCTCGCACTTCCAAATTTCAAATACATCGTCAAACTTCTCAATAAGCTACAAAATAAAGAAAAATAGTTTTAATTTTCAATTAGAATAGCAAAATGACCCTAATTATTGTACTCAAATAGCTAAAAAAATTAGGTTAACTTTTACATTTTTGTACGGTCAATTCTTGAAAGCCATAAAATACTAAAACCAATTGAATCTCCTCTTTCCAATTCATGTTTGTTGGCAAATCTTGTGCTGCTGCTTTTTTCTTGAGAAGATTGTCCATGATGTACCTACATTTGATAATAAATATTGAGAATTTGTCCAAGAAACTCATATATATATGTATGCGGCACATAAACCCTAGCTACAGTTTTCTTGAGATATTATGTACTGGCAGCAACTTTCGCAACAAGTAGATCATAAGTTAGGGGTTTATCAGTGGAGAATTGAATCTGTATAATCATGAATTGTAGATTAAAAGAATGGCACAAAACCATCCACAATGAAAGAGCGCGAGAGTAGCTAGTTTAGAAGGAAAAGGACACCAGGGGCTATTCAGCCTCACTTGTCGGACCATCGACCACAGGCGAATTAAGGAAGAGACCAGGTTGTTTAGGTTGGGCGATAGTCGGTGATCGATCGGATCGGAAGACCTCCACGCCTGCCGGCTTGCTGCTTCTGCCTCGCCCTGCGTAGTGCGTGTGGAGACTGAAGATTTTGTTTAGTTCCTGCTCGCCGCCCAACATTTTGGTTTCCTTTTCCCCCCTTCGATGTTTGATCGATCAAGCGGAGTCGCTACACGTTTTTTCTAGATTGAGTCGCTAGGTACGTGAGGAGGGAGCAATTGAAGTCGTACTTGGACAATGTGTCGTGAATACGAGGTCTTCGGCCGCCGCGGGCGTGCGAGAAGGCCAACAGCCAACACCCAGTAGCCTTGATGCACTACTTGCACCCATCGAATCCACCCTGATGCACAACATCCAGCCCACCCTAAGCACTTCTAAAATTATTTTTGGACCTTGATGCTTGTGCATCATGGTCGGCCCATTGGGATCCTCCCCTAGTGACATGGATATGCCCAACGGTTACACGATGTTAGCATACCTGGTCCAGCCCGACGGAAGGCTCACTCGATGACCTGCCAGGGTTCATGATGCCTATGACGTTTTGGCTACTATGAAGCCCATATAGACACGAACTCCCAGGCTCACAAGACAAGAAAAGCTCAAGACTAGAGTTTAAATACAACTTGTAACCAAATCGTATCAGTACCTGAGACCTAGTCTCCCCATATATAACGGCTAGGAGGGTCCAACGAGGAGGGCACGTACACAATAGACATGCTATGATACAATAGACTAGAACACAACAGATCTACAGATCTAGACATCTCTCATACCACCGCATACACACCTCCACGCCAGATTGCATCTGCGCACCCGTTTAACTTTCGATTCCGTCGTAATCAAGAGCAGACAAGCAGGAGTAGGGTTTTCCCTCCGGGGGGCTGAATCTGAGTAAATCTCGTGTCCCCAGTTGCTTGTCTGTTAACCGTTCCGCGATCTCCAGCACCCCATCTTCTTCAAAACCTAAGCTCATAACAATGGACATTGACGAGATTAAACCTCGTCAATTGGCGTCGTCTGTGGGAAGCGGGAGTGTTGATTGTACGATCGTGACGGTTCCATCATCAACAATCTACAACTCGACGACTACCAGAGAATAGATACTTTGCTCAAGATCATAGATAAATTCTGATTGTATGTACGGAGGCTGGGCTGAATATCTCCACCACTTTGGTACGATGATCCGATCTGGAAAATCGAGATCGGGAAGCCATCCGGGCGGCTACCAATATTTAATTCGTATGTAATACATACTATTTGCCTACGATTGCTTAATCCATGGTGACCTAGCAGTCATACAGGTGTGATCAATGGCTGGTAGGCTGCATCGTAACAAAATCGTACCTGATTTGTCGTACGCCAAGCAGTGCTCTACTATACATGGCGATAGCGCTCTCGCTGTTTTGATGAAGCTGAATCGGATGAAGGTGGCACAATCAGTTTTTGTTTTCCGATCGATCAGTTGGAATTTTTGGAGTACATAGCCCACGTGAAGACCAAGACAATTGAAGCTAGCTATGCTTGCGTACCGTATCAAGTTTGGTCAGGATTAAATCCCTGCATCTCCTGAGGCGATCCGGTATTACGGTCAGAGAAGCAAGATACTGCACCAGTTCAGGTGCATCAAGACAAATCACATTTGTTCGAAAAATCCAGATTTATCAATACAAACTATTACAAGAATCAGTACAAAACAATAAAAAAACAGAGTACCGATCACATCGCTACCTTCACTGTGTCAACTCCGCCCGACCGCGTTGAATCTACACTCGCGGGCTGCGTCGACACGTCTGCTGTGCCAACTCCGTCCCACGACCCGCTATGGTCTTCGACCCTTACGACCCGCCACGGTCTTCGGATGTGGCGACCCGATGTGGCCTTCGGCTGTGGTGACCCGCTGTATCCTTCGGATGCGGCGTCCCGACGTGATCTTCGATTGCGAGAACTGGCTGCATCGGCTCCAGCGACAACGACTCGGGGGCTCCCTCCGCTTTGGCGACCAGCCGCGTTCTTCGGCTCCAGCAACCCGCTGTGGTCTTCGGCTGCGACGACCCGTTGCATTTTTTGAATATGGTGACCCGCTACATTGTTCGGATGAGACGGCCCAGTGTGGTCTTCGATTGCGACAATCTTCGGATGCGGAGCTCGCTGTCGCCATCGACCCTGGAAACCCGTCGCTGCTATGATCGCGGTCCGCCGGGTGGACTACGTTCGCCGCGTGACCCGCTACCGTGTCAACTTCGGCATGACACCCAACAAAGCTAAGTTTACCTCTACTTAGAGCTGATTTATTTTTTAACTCGCATTCGAAACACTCAAGAGTTACACCCTCTTTGAGTAACCTAATGTGTCATCGGCTCCACGCACTCGAGCACCTCGAACGCAACAGCCCGAGTAGCTGATTCTGCCTGATCGCCGAATCCTTGAACTCCGAGTGCCTCGGCAAGATACTGAGACTAAGGGTAATCAGGCTAACAAAAAGACCTAGCATATAGTGCAAAAGTGTCGACTCGATCGGCACCAAAATCTTACTATACAAGCCGATAGGCAAATATTCCTTACAAGATACAGGTACTTCACAATTCTTTATGTTTTATGCAGCTTACAAAGACAAGATGCTGGTCACACACCCGACAGACGTGACGTTGGCCGCGCACCCGACAGAAGCAACGACGCCGACTTCATCTGGAACGTCAAGTCCTTCCGGCTAAACGTCGTGTAACTCTGCTACGTTGACTCATGGCTCATTATGTGTGAGATGCTGAATCGATGTACTTCTGGGTCAGTGGTTTCTCCTCGCATGAGTCTCCACTCGAGTCTACGACTCGACTAGACACTCAGGGGCTATTCCTATCAGGAGTGCTGGTTGCGCATCCGATGTACTTCCGGATCAGCGGTACGCCCACAAGATTGACGACTACAACTGCATGATTCAAGACTCGAGTCTCTGCCCGAGTCTACGACTCCGCTAGACACTCGGGGGCTACTCCAAACTGGAGCGCTGGTCACGCACACAGAAGATCTTCGAGTGGCACGCTTTGATTCCCCACTCGAATCAATGATTCGACTGAGGACTCGAGGGCTACTCCCATAGGGAGCGCTGGTCGCGCATTCGAAAAAATGAAGGCATTCAAGGAATCTGCAAGGTCATCCGAAGAATTTCCGGATCACCATATTGCGCAACCGACGACTATAAGTTTATGCTCGAGTCTACAACTCGAATAGACACTCGGGGGCTACTCCTATAGGGAGCGCTGGTCGCACACCCTATTGTCCATTGTGTTGACTACGTCCATAATGTCGACTCCTTTGCAACAACCGAACAAATTCAGTTGACCCGACGAGATTTTGGGTGAAGTGTTTCACACTCGACACAACTTCCTACCCCGACATCCAAATGCAACGCTCAAGACAACTAAGTCTCCACCCGAAACTTGTTCGGATGAATGCACTCGAAAGATTATAGAGTCTCCACTCGAATCTATGATTTGACTGAACACTCGGGGGCTACTCACATGGATATGCCCAACGGGTACCCGATATTAGCATACCTGGTCCAGCCCGACGGAAGGCCCACTCGACGACCTGCCAGGGTCCATGACGCCTATGACGTTTCGGCTACTATGAAGCCCATATGGACACGGACTCCCAAGCGCACAAGACGAGGAAAGCTCAAGACTAGAGTTTGAATACAACTTGTAACCAAATCGTATCGGTACCTGAGACCTAGCCTCCCCATATATAAAGGCTAGGAGGGTCCAACAAGGAGGGCATGTACACAATAGACATGCTACGATATAATAGACTAGAACACAACAGATCTATAGATCTAGACATCTCTCATACCACCGCATATACACCTCCACGCCATATTGCATCTGCACACCCCTGTAACTTTCGTTTCCGCTGTAATCAAGAGCAGACAAGCAGGAGTAGGGTTTTCCCTCCGGGGACCTGAACCTGGGTAAATCTCGTGTCCCCTGGTTGCTTGTTTGTTAACCGTTCTGCGATCTCCAGCACCCCTATCTTCTCCAAAACCCAAGCTCATAACAATGGGAATTGGCAAGATTAAACCTCGTCACCTGGTGGTGGGCTCGGGCTGGCCGCCCAGCCGCGAACAGATCCCACCGGCTGCTGATCGGGGACAGCCTAGCGTCGGGCTATCCAGGACCTCACATCCCTAGCTTCTTCTCCGACGAGTTCAACTGTATCACCAGTCTCCTCTTCCACCGTGTGGTGTCACATGTCCCAACCCTCGCTATAATTGTCGCTCCAACACCTTCCCAGTCTATCTAGCTCCCGACTACCTCTCCCATAGTCTTACTATTCCCCCTTCGTTGAGTCCCCACTAGACACCTACAAGGCGCCATACGTCAGATTCGGCGAGGCAGCACAATCTACAAGAGCTTTCCATAGGGTTGGAGGCGAGTGGCGCACCATTTTTGTGGTCATCGCTGGGAGGGGTCGTGGCCGCCTCCGGCGGAGTTTGTGGAGCGCGCGGCAGTGCTCGTGGGCGTGTTGCGACACGAGAGAATGGACACATTCGTGATACATAGTAGGTGGACATCAGTGCTGGAGACGTGTCTAGCGGGACAATTATGGCATGCCTACCCTTTTTCCGTGGCAAGCATGTACGTTTGACGGGCCAGTGACTTAGAAGGGCATGTCAAAGGAAGTGGCGGAGCTGCTGCGCAACGAGGGAGGGGTGTGGATGAGAGCGCATCACTGAAGCCATGGTGCGCGAGGCGTTCTAGCGCGACAACGGCTGCACAAAGAACTCCGGTAAATTTTCACCATTGTTTTTGCGTGTGATCTCATATATTCTCGTGAAATAATGCGCTGCTACTCATACGAACTTTGGATGTTTTTTTGTGGCGGTGGTTAAACCGTGGATGATTTATAGTAGTGTTGGTGGTATTTCTTAGGCTGTGATTCCACCATATTTTGTGGAGATCTCTATTTGGTCAGATTGTGCCAATCCCTATCTTTTGTGGCCCAAAAGTTTACTATTGATATCTAAGACCGGGACATCTTGGTGTATGAGAGCCTTTAGTTCTCACTACAGAAGAACTACATGTATCCCAATTGGGCGGCATTAGATCTTGGTTTTTATCCCAAGATAGGGCTTTTCTACATTTAAAATTTCATGTATGTGTGTTATTTTTGCTACTACAGTTTTGAGGGCGTGCTTAGGGCGAAAGCATTGGATTGGTCAGCAGTTGGCCTCATACATGTGTTGTTTTATTAATGTATGTCGTTGCATATGTTCCATTCTGCGATGAGCAAGGTCCTTGTTTATTCCACTTCAATATTTTAGATAATGTTTATTGTGTGCTAATTCCCCAACACCATCATCATACAAAATTTGTAAAACCACTAGATAAACTAAAGCTTGAAAGGGGCATATAACACAAGATACCTGAGATAGAACCAGGAAAATCATGCTTTGGCAAACCTAGAAGACTTGCAATGAGTATTATTTATGGAGATGAGATAGAGTGGTACAATTTGTTGTGAAAGTGTGTTGTTGAACCGAGGACAGAAAATTGAGGAGCTTGAATGCAATTTAAAAGGTTTTTTTGGAAGGCTACAAACCTGTTATTCATCTTGATGGGTGCCATTTGAAGATAAATTTTTGGGGTTTGATCTCCATATATAGAATCCTCCCTCGTGTGCCCGTACTTGCTGCTCTCGAGCCCCTTCGTCATGGAAGATGAAGTCAAGGTTATGTCACCACGCCCTAAACACATTGTAAAATATAATGAAACTGCAGTAAGGCGAAGTATTCTCAGGAATCATTGGTATTAATCATGATTAGGTTAAATCTATTTTTTCTTCATGACGTGTGTGGAGAGAGCTCCATAAATGAATGGTCACAGAAAGTCATATGTTATTTCATCCCTAATAACTACTGCGATGATCGTAAGCAAGCCACTTCGATCCCTCACAATTAAGGGTTACCCCATAAATATTGATATGATCCTAGTGAATCTCTTCTTACTCCCCTTAACCATATGAATAGCATGCCGACACATTATGTCACTTAGCACCATACATACTACCATACACCCAGCGGTAATTCCCTCTCAAGTCATGAAGGAAATATTACATGGTCAACTTCACATAATATTTAGAGAGAAAACCAACACATAATCATGAACCAAAGTTATAGATCATCTTTCTTTAATTTATATCACAATATTGCTAGGGTTTCTCCATCTCCCCAAGAACAGGGTAAACCACTCAGTCATGGAGGCAATCAACAACATCATAATTGATTTATGAAATGGATACGAATAGATGGATGATGCCCTTTGCAAGTTCCCCTCCAGATCCCTTCCGGAGGTGAGGTTTCTGCGTATTATGGTGTCTCTAAATTTCGGATCTCAGATCCGTGTATGAGTGATTAAAGTATTGATGAGGCAAAACGGCCGCCACATGGTACGGGCAGGGCTTGCCCGTACCGACGCTTGTTAAATCTTCTGGAGCTTCTCTTCGCGATGGCTTTCCTCCCAGGTGCATGGTAAATCATAATAATGACTTTTATCACTTTAAAGATATCATATTGTGTCCAATATGATATCTCAAATTGATATATTCATCAATGCCTCAATATTTCGGGATCCTGTGAAAACATGCATAAAAGGTGCACGCGAGCGCCATAAAATACTAAAACCTACTACTACTCATGCAAAAATATAAGGTAAACATGCTTAAAAATGCACTCATCATCAAGCATAAGGTTTCATATTAGTAAAACATAAATAAAATAATAAAGTAAATAATAGTAAAATAAACTACAACTAGAACAAGAAAGTAAAAATCAGTAAAGTAAAGTTAACTTTAGGTTTTTATTTATGCTTGAAAAAGGCAAAAGTATTTTTATATTTTTGGATTTAATTCTTGCAAAAAGTATATTACAGTAAAAAAAGTAAAATTGGTTTCTTATGATAAAAAGTGGACTGAGGTTTATGGGTTCACTTGTCCACTCTCTTGTAAAAGTGTTGTGGTGATAAAATTGTTCACAAATTATATAATATCACTGAAACTTTATTATGTATGGTTATCGTTCATATGGGCATCATGTTATAATATAAAGATAATATAACATATCTCACTTATACTCCTCTATAAAGCAAAAACTCCGTGCAATCTAGAATTAAGAATAAAAAAATATACTTAGGTAATTTGACATTATGTTTGAATATAAAATGTGCTACCTCGAGCCGACAAGATGATCTTTGTTGCCACTAGATGATAATACAACACATGTATATTCAACTTATCCCTAGTGAGGTAACAAAAGAAAGGTAAAAACCATAGTGGATCTCAAATTTTCTGTCACTATCCAATCACTACCACCATGTTATTATATCTAATACACACATTCTCCCATACACACCTTTGCATACAAGTTTGATTGAAATAATAACTTAAGAATGGGGTACATAATATGCATCTACCAATACATCTTACGCATAATAGAATCCTAATCTCAAATATCATCTCATCGAACAAAGATCCATCTCATAGGAATTACATATATAACCATAATCATGTAAAGCAGCTCATATGATTCTAAATAATGATAGCACAAGAGAGATATAGACTAAGATACTACCACAAACTCATAGTCTATAGATGGACCACTCTCTCTTAATCATGGAGACGGTGTTGATGACGTTGGAGAGGGTGGAGATCCAACTGGGGATAGCTCAGGCAGTAGTTCCCCCTTCAGGCATCGCGAATCCTGATGGTCTGCCGCCTCTTCGCAACCCAAGCCCTGTGATCGGGGTCGGCGATGCTATATAGGTCGGTGAACACGATGGCGTTATCCTCGCCCATGATCTTGGCTTCGGCCTCCGGCGCCCTTGACCTGGCCTCGACCTCCTTGGCATTGGCTTCGGCCTCTGTCAACTTTGCCTTGGCCTCGATCTCCATCAGCCTGGCCTTGGCGTTGGCCTCCTTCGCCTCAATGGACCTCGTCTTCAGCTCAACGAAGGCCTTGGTGGCGGCCTCTTTCTCTTTGCGCCGCCTGTCCTCCCTCTCGGCGATGGCCTCTTCCTTCTTCTCCAGGATCCGCTTCAAGGTCACATGGAACACCAAGGAACCAACCTGGCGGGCAAGGTCGACCTTCGTGGCCTTGTGGCCACCGGGTCGGCGGGCACGCCCCGCAGTCCTGTCGCTTGCATATGGGACGAAGCCTTCGTCACTGTCGACGTCTAGGTCGGCGACGCCGCCCGTCGAAGCATTGCCCTTGCCCTTCTTTTTGTTCACTTATCTCCAAAGGGCAAAGCTAGTCTCCCATTTTTTGGTGTCCTTGAGCACCGTCCAACAATGGCACAATGAGAAAGACTTGTTATCGTTCACCATCTTGAAATGCTCCATTGCTTTCATGATCTACACACATGGATGCCAATAATGGCTCAACCGGCAAATGCAGATGCAAGACATCGACAAAGAGGGGAAGAGGTTTTACCATGTCAAGCGGCAGCAAGCCTCTTATTTTCCTTTTCGTCACCATCTCGTAGGAGCCTTGGAACTTGCTACACTCGGAATGGATGGTGCCCCAATGCTTGGAGAGGGATAGATCATTTCGATCGCCAAGAAAGACGTCCTTCCCAAATTTTCTATGCTCATGGAAGAACCTGCCCCACCTTCTTCCAATAGGAAAAGCCCTTTTGCTCGGCGTCGCATAGTGGATCTTGTGAAATCTCTATCCATGCGTTGCATAGGATCTTGTCCTCGGCGAGGGTGTAGCCCCCGGTTCGTTGGCTCACCTTCTTGCCGTCGACAATTGAGGCCCCAAGTGAAGCGGCCAACGACGCGGCCATGATGCCCTCACACATGGAAGTGCCATCGTTTTCATCGTTTTCGAACATTGACTCGTTCACAATGTTGCATGCATCTTGCTGGGTCTCTTGATGCGTCTCCGTCTCGGCCTCGCCGCTGTCGGCATAGCCCTGGCCACCCTCATTGATCAAGTCGTTCATGACGTCCTCGTCGTCGTTTCCCACGAAATCCTACACGCCAATTGGCCATCATAAAGCGGCACCAACAGTGCACTGGCAATGGCAAAGAAATATGGCAATCATGCCGTGTCATCGGTGGCCGGTGGCTCGGCACGCATTCCGCCGAAGAGGTTGACTAGCATCGGCATGTTCGCGGCAGAGATGGCCCGCCGCTTTGTCGACGCCTCCGGGGTTGCGTCCGTGGTGGTTGGAGAGCGGTTCAGGTCGATGGCGGGCTCTCCCGCCTTCGACGACGCCGCGCGGGGATGGTTGAACCAGGACAGCTGGTGGCCTCTAAGCGAGGGCCTCTAACCAGGACACCCCAGTAGACAGTTTCACAAACTGGGTCGGCCGATGAAGACGCCCTAAGTTAGAGACATACGAATAAAAGGGCTTATATTATCTAACGCGCACGGACTGAAGGGGTTATTATCAATTCTCCCCCTGTTCGTCCAGGAGAAGCAGAGGGTGAGGCGGAAGCGGCGCCGGCGACACCACGGGCGGCGGCCCTCCTCCAAGCGGCGCCTCCGGCTCCCACGGGCGGGAAGCGCGGATCCACAGGCCACCGGCGCGGTTCGTCTGCGGGCCAGCCATACGGGCGTGGCGGCCACTCCAGGACCACGGGCACGTGGAGCACGAGCGTGGCGACGACTCCGGCGACCACCGGCACGGAAAATACGACGGCCAGGTGACCAGTTTTTTCTCTCCACTCCTGATTGCACTCAATTTGGCTCACCTACACCCCACGACCAACTACGGCCACATACATCATCATTCCCCATCACCGTCGTCGCGCTGCCCTGCCTCCGCCGCCATAGCCGGACTTTCCTCGAGGATTCCACTGGCCCCGAGCTCTCTGAAGAGCAGAGATCCTACCAGACCTAATTCCACTCAGCAGACCCAATCTAGCGCGCTTCTCGCCCCTAGGTCTAAAGAAAAGTGGTTACGGGTTCTATTTAGTAAGCCCTAATTCCACCTCATTGTTTTTGCACTGATTATTTTATCAATTTGTTGGCTATACTTCTGAAAGCGTGGTCAGTTAGTTGCGAATTTGGATTTTTATTCTCACCAGGAAACTTGAAAATTTGTTTCTCCTTCACTGTGAAGTTTGTGAATTCGGGTGTTATGCTATTGCTACTAGGGTTCAAATGTGCTTGGCAACTAGTTTCTTTTGTTCGTAGTTCACCGTTCTTAAGACTGGTTTCCATTGTTTATAGTTTATACGGTTCTCTTAAGTATTACATTCTAGGCATGCATACCTGCATTTGTGCATTGTTAACACCTTCCATTCTGGCTTAATTTCTCCTAAGACTTGGAAAATATGGTTTATTGTGGCCAAAGCCAGGTGAATAAATGGATTTTTTCTCATCATCTTCATCCATGATAATCACATGATTTCATTAGTTTTTGTGCATGAAGCTTAAGATGTAATCATAAAACAATTTACATTTGGGTGGTTCAGTTAAGAATAAAGGGCGTTCTTTAACTCAATATTTTCCCCAAAAAGTATATGATTGTCTTGGACCTGCCATAAGTCATCTGCTATAAAAAGCTAAAACGACATCGCCACATTACTTTACGGCTTTACATATGTGTTATTTAGGGCAATAGTTATATGTATTATGAAGTTTCATTGTTGTGTCTCTTTTTTGTTATTTATCGCAAGCGCATTTTTATGATTGTTAACTCATTTGGTTGTCTTCACCTAATGAATGACAGAGTGTAGGCAATCATACTGTCTGTCTAGGCTACACTTGCTTCATTTATAATGGAAGTCGATGATGATGTGGAGGACGATGACATGGATTTCAACCCTTTCCTAAGGGAAGGATCACCATCTGAAACCTCGTCAAGCCTCACCTCAGAGGCAGAATGTGAGGAAACTAGCTTCGAAAATCAACCAAGCACTGAGGTGTATCTTCGCCATGATCCTGATAATGGAAACACAGGTGATTGTGCTCTCCTGCAAAAAAAAGTCGCAGCTAAAGGTGCCTGCGGAGAAAATGTTCCAGAAGGTACTTCTACCCAGTTGTATTGTGAGAATGGAGAAGGTCATGCTAATGGACTCGGAAAGGAACCTGTACAGACGGATGCTTCCTTGTTTCCATCAGTACAGAGTTCTCATCCTCTGTTGCTTGAAGCTAGCGAGGAAGATGCAATTTGCAGGCGCACACGAGCAAGATACTCTCTGGCAAATTACGCACTCGATGAATTAGAGACCTTTCTCCAGGAATCTGACGATGATGGTGACCTGCAGAATGTTGACGAGGAAGAGGAATACCGCAAGTTTCTTGCAGCTGTTCTATCTGGTGGAGGCGATGACACACAGGTTTTCCAGGGGGATGAAACCCAGGACGAAGATGAGAATGATGCAGACTTTGAGCTGGAAATTGAGGAGGCCCTAGAAAGTGATGGCGAGGATAATGTCGAGAACTATGAAAGCATAAATGGTAGGAATAAGAAAGATGACAATAGGCCTCTGACTAGGAAAAAGAGACCTGAGTTGTCTAGGCCAGTCAAAGAATCAACTAAATCTAATTTACGACCGATTCTGCCGAACGTCTCATCTGCGCTCCTGGCCCCTTTGAATGCTTGTGGATGGCGTTATCCATCCCAGAACATCAATGTCCATTCCTCCTCATTATCAGTAACTGGTGTTGCTGTAGTGAATGGATTTACTGATAAGCAACTGGGTCAATTGCATACGTTGATATATGAACATGTTCAGCTCATGATCCAAACCTTCTCTCTATGTGTTCTTGACCCATGTAAACAGCGTGTAGGCGCTGATGTTAAAAAAATGATAGTTGAGTTGGTTGGCTGCCGTGATCAAGCATTGGCAAGGAGAGCCCCTATCTGTCAACAATTCTATTTTGAACGGCAGCATCTCCAGTCAGCACTTAGTCATGCTTCTTCTGAGAGTTCACAATGCCAATGGATTCCGTTAATTAAGAATCCTGTTATGTCCATTCTTGATGTATCGCCACTTCATTCAGCCCTCAGTTATTTAAGTGATGTTGCAGCTGGTAAGTTCACAAAATATGTGTGTGACCAATTTTGGATATACTGTTCTTCATTTTGTTCGCCATCACTTAAGCATCTTTCTTTTCACTCAACTGACAGCTGTTGTGGAGTATAGAAGAAGCCATTTGAATGGCACTGCAGATAAGACCCGCTCTAGGAAAGAGCCTCTTTTTCTGTTACCGGCACTTAGCACTGGTGAAGATGCTAACAATGTTTCCCAAGACGGACCAAATAACGTGTCCACAGCATCAGCTTCGCCTGCGAAGTTACAGCCCAAGAAATCATTAGCTGCTACGCTTGTTGAGAGTTCTAAAAAGGAGTCGGTTGCTCTTGTTCCATCTGATATTGCAAGATTGACACAGAGATTTTATCCGCTTTTCAATTCTTCACTATTTCCTCATAAGCCACCTCCTGCAGCTAGGGTCAATCAACTGCTTTTCACTGATGCAGAGGACGGGTATGCTTTATGTTTCAAGTTATGCATTATAGTTTCCTTCTCTGTTAATTATAATCTAGCCCATTTTAATCAGAGTTCATTCCATGTTATCGTAATGTAAGATCCAAGGGACACCCGGTGTCGAAGTTCTGTTTTAGTCTGTTGATTGAAGTTCTGTCCTCATTCTTGTGTTACTGGCATTGTTTTATGCAATTTGTGACTGGCTTTACTAAGCTGTCCTTTCATCTTTGTATTGAACTTTTTTATGGTTTCCTCCTTTTGGGTGGTTAATCATATCAAGTTTGATATGCTTTTGTTTCACTTCCTTAACATGTCTGTCCTTTCATCTTCGTATTGAACTTTTTTAAGGTTTCCTCCTTTTGGGTGGTTAATCATATCAAGTTTGATATGCTTTTGTTTCACTTCCTTAACATGACTCATTTATTATTCCTTTTCAAAAGAGTGATTATATAAATTTTGAATACAACTCCTATCATTGTTTTTCATGGTTATTTTAATCTCAGTTTATGTTCTACTTGCAGATTATTAGCTCTAGGGCTTCTGGAATATAATAATGACTGGGCCGCGATACAGAAGCGTTTCCTTCCTTGCAAATCAGCGCATCAGGTAATGTTGTAGTGTCATATATTTGTTTCAAAGCTATGCTTCAAGCCTCAACATTTCTTTATCTTTTGAATAATCCGCACTTTTCTACGATTTACTAGATGTACCAACTTTGTATTTTCTCACTGTTTTGGTGCCTTTGGTGTCTGCATGGATCCTTACAACTGACTTCTTCTAACTATCTGAAAATAAGAAGAAAATGGAGTTCATTTTGTGTAGTCTGTATTACAAACAGTGATGTTCTCATTCTATTTACATTGGCACTACTAGTGGCCTAATCTGATATCTACTTAATAACTAGTACACCAGGTTTGCTTGTTTCAAATAAAGACTGAACTCTTCCTCATATTCAGTTTGAACAAAGGCAACTGCCTGCAATTTGTTTTGTTTTGTTATACAAGCAAGCTTGGATCAATCTTGATCATTTAATCTCAGCTTACAACCATAACTCCCTGCCTTCTGGGCATATACCAATTTTTGTGCAGTGCCTACTTCTTAACTGTAGTCTCTTGACCAAATATTGTCAGTTGCTCAAAATATTAGTTTCTCTTTACTGTATACTTTATGCTCATTTAATAACATAACTTTCTGTAGTGTAGATATTTGTGAGGCAAAAGAACCGCAGCTCATCCAAAGCTCCTGATAATCCAATTAAGGTAAAAGTACAGACCTTTCCATTTACTGGTACATAAGATGATCCTTTAATTCTTACAAGCCTTTAAGAGTATGCTCAAGCTCTTAACTGATTAGCATAGTATGATGTGTTAATTGATACCATCATCTAGTTGTGGACCTGACCTGTGAATCCTTTCTATAATGATATTTTAAGCAGTGAAGTTCCTGCAGAACTATCATGACTGTTTTGAATTGCCAATATTTGAACCTTTCTTTTTATTTTCAGCATCGTATTTGCATTTGTTTATGTTCCAACAGTAAAGGAATGCTAATAAAATTTCTCTGGAAAACTGTAAAAGCCAACTGCCATAATATTGGCAATATTGCATTTGTTTGTTATCATAATTGAAAACAAACTGGGGAAATGATTTTGACCAGCTCTATTTTAGAAGAGTAGAGAATGATGTCAAAATTTGCAGTGCTTTTGTGGGCTTCAATTTTATTCTACCTCTTGCAGCTGGATGCTTCAAAGAGCACTCCTGCTTGTTGTAAAAGAGTAGGTCAGCATGCCTTGTACCAAAACTAATACTGCTTTGGTGCTGGGATGACTGAATCCTCATGCTGTACTGGCTATTATGGTGATCTCTGCTAGGAGTAGATGTTGATCTTCTTGACTGTCGTTTTTCCAAAAGTCAACATGCTACTAAGCATATTTTGTTTGAAATACTCATGGTGCACTTATGGTGATCTCCGATAGGAGTGGATGTTGGTCTTCTTTACTGTCATTCTTCCAAAAGTGAACATACTACTAAGCATATTTTGTGTGAAATAATGTAGGATGTGCGCCGTATGAAGACTTCTCCATTGAGTACTGAGGAGATACAGCGTATCGAAGAGGTGGTTATATATTTTTCTGCAGCCTATCTTTTGTTCCCTCTTGAGTTGGTATTTGCTTACATTTTCCCTCTTTCATATGGTTGATGCAGGGGCTCAAGATATTCAGAACTGATTGGATATCTATTTGGAAGTTTCTTCTGCCAAATAGAGATCCTACACTGCTCCAGCGTCAGTGGAGAGTTGCCACTGGAGTCCAGCGATCTTACAGTAAAAGTGACGCCATAAAAGAAAAGAGGAGATCATATGAAGCAAAGAGGAGGAGGAAATTAAGAGCTTCAATGCCCGATTCACGAGTAGTTCGTGAGCAGGAGGTTAGTGTGTTTCATAACTCCCACGATACCCATAAGATATTTGAACGTCTATGTCCATGTACAGTGTTGTCATCGAGCACAATCTACAATTTTCTTGTGACAGGATGATGATGATGCTTCTGAGGGTGTTGAAAATGATGATGATTCATATGTCAATGAAGCATTTTTAGCAGACACAGAGAATAGGAGCATCAATATGATGCAGATGGGCACCAGCGCTGATGACGAATGTGGTGCAGGACATGGCTGCTTTGACCAGCATAATAGTATGAAGCATGGCATGAGCACCTCATATACACCTTTTAGCTCTTACGCTTCTGATGGCCCTTCAACTAAGAGTGTGTTTGGTAAAGAGAAAGGTAGCCATGTGGTCAAGTTGGCCCCAGATTTGCCTGCAATAAACCTTCCTCCTTCGGTCCGTGTGATATCTCAGATGGAATTTCATCAGAACGCAGCACATTTTAATGGCACCTCAGATAATGCAGCGAAAGATATGCTTCCTGTGCTGCCTCCAACCATAACAGGACCTGTTTATACACAGCTAAACCTTTTCCCTGATCATAGTGCTAATGATAGATTACAGCAACATGGGATTATTAACGGAAGTGCAACAGAAGATGGAGCTGAGCAAGATTTTCCGATGCATCCTTTGCTTTTTCAGCATCCCCGAGAAGTGCATTCGTCATATAGTCATCCTGTTAAAAATCTTAATAGTCATTCAAGAAGTTTTGACCTTTCGCCTTTTGAGAAAGTTCAAGTTGAGAAAAGTAATAATCAGACTACAGATGACATGGAAGGAGCTCCTGTGAATGCTAATACTATCGACTTCCATCCTCTACTGCAAAGAACTGA
This sequence comes from Avena sativa, assembly GCA_916181665.1. Taxonomy (NCBI): domain Eukaryota; kingdom Viridiplantae; phylum Streptophyta; class Magnoliopsida; order Poales; family Poaceae; genus Avena; species Avena sativa. Next base: position 416,024,010 of record OV702297.1, read on the forward strand.
AGTTGAGATGCATGGGGAAGCACCAGAAGAGGACTGCCATCAGTTTGCTAATCAATCTGACCATCCCATCAGGGAAGCATCGACAAGCCTTCGCGAGTGGGAGAACAGTATTGATTTGCAAGCATCCACACGCGCTTGTGAGAGGGAAAACAATATCGACTTGGGCATTCATTTGGGTTCCTCAATGAATTTCAGGAATGCAAACGACATAAGTACTATTAGTCAATCCAGCATTCAGCCTGAAGGGTCTATCATAGCTGGTATTTCAAATCTGGAGCCTGTATATGCTTCTCATCATAATGTTGAAGAGCCCAGCGAAGAAGCAATGCAAGGCATTGTGATGGAACAAGAAGAATTAACTGATTCGGAGGAAGATATCCAGCATGTGGAGTTTGAATGTGAGGAAATGGATGATTCTGAAGAGGAGCAAGCTCATGATGCAGAACCCTGTTCGACTGCAAATAAGGTAATGATTGACGTTATATCTGATATCGTTATCAATCTATAGCGTTAATGAATCTGCTGTAGGACTGTACTGTGATTTTCCCCTCTTCTGCCATGCTATGATTTTAAATGCCAAAAATGTTTATTGCACTGCGCTGCTTATGTTCAGGATGTTTGTCTTATATGATTGGTATTGTATTTCGTGGACTGATGCTCACATGTTGTACTAATAAAATGATTAATCGAGATGTGAAACTAAAATATTTGTCGTGAATGATCTTAATGTGTTTGAACCTTTCTTCTCTCCATGTTGCTTTTCCTCTTCAGGTTCGCTGACACCAATAGATATTTCATTGTGCAGGGAACTTCCAAGTTGCAAGAAAGTAATGATCAGTATCAGATCCAACAAGGATTAGATCGGGTGGTTAAACAGGGTGCGAGTTCAACAAATAAATCACATGGGTCTTCTAGTGCAAGGTCAGGCAGAGCAAAGTTGAAACCGGTGCGTGGAAAGCGCATTGGATCTAGAACAGGCCAACGATTATCCACTGCTCGAACAAGTGACCCTAGCCCGGCCAGAACCAGAACCGGAACCAGAAGAACTAAAAGGCGTCAGAAGGAGGCAGGCCTTGAACACAAGTCAAGTGATTCGAGAAGGTCTAGAAAGAGCCCTGCCCCGGGTTAAAGGTCTTTCTAGCCTTTCCTTTGCACTTTGCACCGGATATCGCCTTGCTGCACACGACAGATGATAATGGCCGAATGGCTCACTGCAATTCATAGCTACTTCTGCTGCTGGGCCGATTACTTTCCATTTATGCAGTGCCCATGCTGGAGATAGACCTGTCAACCATTGTTGGCACATACACACCCTCTCAGATGGCCAGTTGAACATGGCAACAAGAAGCAGAGGCTGCACTTGTAGTAGAAAAAACTGAAATGTTGAGGATGTTGTACTCTATTTTAGGACGTATTGCTGACTTCATCAACTAGCTGCCTGTGTTGCAGAAAGCATTCCCTGAGGGAAAGATGTGAGCGGCCAGGGTTGGCGCACCTGGATGGTTATAGGTCTGTTCTTGGATTGAGTTTGTGTACATGTAACATGAGCCAATGCTGATATAGTTGCCAAAAACAAAAGAACTATTATTGATATATCATGTAGATGGATCAGTGAAGCTGGCTTTTCAGTGTATGTTTATTCTTCTAGCTGCCTTTCTTTTATCAAATGCTGCTCACCTGGAATTTATTCGAATGCCTCTTTGCAACAGCAGATTTTTTGTGTGTACTCCTGTTTCAAAATATAAGATGTTTTAGATTTGTGAACGTAGCGTATCTAGACACCTATTAGTGTGTAGATTCGGAGTGAACCTCAAAAAATATATCTTTCGAGGCACTTTTAAAATTGCCTTAAAAGATCTACCTTTTGAGGCATTTTAAAAATTGCCTTGTACTAATTTAAGGCACTATTGAGAAAGCCTCTAACAATTTTTATTGGCACTTTGCAAAAGTGTCTCAAAAATGCCTCGAAAAAAATTAGGCATTATACAATAATGCCTTAAAAAATTGTAGGCCTTATACATGAATTCAAGCTCACAGTACATGCTCTTTACATTTCATATTTATTCACATGAACAACTTTTAATTCTGAAGAAAACATGGTAGTATGTCATTTGATCCATCCAAAATAGTCCCTCTGTTTCAGAATATAAGACGTTTAAGAAAATATATATTCCGACCAGGTGAAAAACCTATTGAAAGACATTGATAACCCTGTCTAAAATTCAAATCTCAATCTCGATCGCCTTCATCCCAGCCGGAATCGGTCCTCCCGATCGATCAGGATCCGCGCGCATGGCCTATCGATCATGCTGCGCGTGTCGCCTTCTCGCCGGCAGATCCTTCTCATCTCCTCAGCAACGTCGCCTTCTCACCGGCATCACTCTGAGGAGATGAGTAGTAGTTATAAGAAACATAAATGTCCACTTATGTAAGCAAATTTCAGAACAATATATTCACAGCAGTATTTCAAATATTTACTCCAGAATATGGGGAGCTATAGCAGTACTTATACTCTATATTCACAGCAGTATTTATATTTAAATTCAAAGTCAGAGCAATATATTCACAGCGGAATAGCTATTGAAAGCTATGGTGTGATACTGCAAAGGCAGAATAGCAATAAGGGTAGGCACCATGGCAATTAATATTCTTACCAGATCAGAAACAAACATGCAGATGTGGAATACTGAGAGACAATATGCTGAGATTGAAACCGGAAATATATTCACAACGGGATAGCTATTGAAAGCTATGGTGTGATACTGCGAAGGCAGAATAGCAATAAGGGTAGCCACCAGATCAGAAACAAACATGCAGGTGTAGAATAATGAGAGACAATCTGCTGTAATTGAAACCGGAAGGACAGAAACCATGTCGACCATTCTGTGAACCATAGATAGGAGTAGAGAAGGGTAGCTAACTTACCATCGCAGCCAAGCCTTTAGTGTCAAGATGTACCGGGCATGGATTAAACCATAGATGGTTTCCACGGCCGGCCACCACTATCAGCTCATTCTGTTCCTCAACAAACACATCACCTGCGGACAAGATAAGATGAATATTGATAGTACTGAATATTGACAGTTTGTATTGACAATACTTCTTTCTTTATTACCTATATTGAACCAATCTACTTTCAACACTTCTTTTGTGGAGTACTATTATATTGAATTGACTGGAGTATTTTTTGCGCAAGCAATATAAGTGCTGGAGTAGCTAAAATAATCATTGACATGCTCCTGGAGATGAGTTGTGCTACAAAGCAAACTGAGAAGACACATGCTCCTGGAGATGACCTGTGCTACCAAGCAAATTTACTGTGTTGCCTTCATTAAGCTATAGACTATTGTTCAAGTTCAGTTACTGGAGTAGCATGATTGCAAATTTACAGTAGCACACCATCAAACATGCATGCATTATTAGCACTCACAAATTAGCACGATTGCCACCAGATTCCTATACAAGCTCAATTAAATAAGGAGTACTTGATCAAATTGGCAAATTAGTTTGAGTTACCAATTTGAGAAAGTTCTAATCCCTCTACTTGTAACTAGTGGCAATCTAAAGAACACTACCCTGCAAAATACAGTGCCAAAAATTCCTCTACTTGTAACCAGTAATTCTGCAAAAATACAACGCCAGATGATCCTAACCTTTCGGAAAACAGTTCAGATGCAGTACATGAAACTATAGTTCTTCAACCAAGAAAAAACGCATGCTTATGATTTGGAGATGGACTCACATAATCAACAAAAAACCAGCTCATGCTTTCAGCTAATCATTATAAAAGTAACTATGGAGTTGCACAGAAAAGATGTCAACTGTTTAGAACACACAGCATCGTCATTCTTCATGGCAACCACCTCGCTGGTGGCCTAGTTTCCATCTCACATACATACCTAAAGAAATTGTCTAAAAATGTGCAAGTTTCAGAAGATGTTGTATTGTGGAGACTGAAGGTAAATGGTGTACAGGCTAAATGAGTAGGTTATGCCGATTAGAATCACACATCAATGTTTCAGACTTGACTCTCAAGCTCACCCTTAGAAATGGCACAAGGGAACGACGACCTTGGGGATCTCCTTAGTGGGCTTCTTCCTCGGCAAGGCGAAGCTGACTTCCCGCAGGGCGTCCCATACCAGGCCCCCGAGGCAGCCATCGACCTCCCTGGCCACATCCCGCAGTATAGAATTACAACAGTATAACTTTTGTAATAGAATTATAACAGTATAGCAGTAAAAAAATCTGAACCTGAACATAGGCTAACAGGTACTCCCTAAGGTACCAATCCATGATGTTGGCTAGGCTAAATTACAGATGCAACATGTTATTTTCTCACGAACCAAATCCGGTGCCAATCAATGCTAGCAACATGAACCAAATCCTATTCGTTCATTAATGTCTATCTAGTCATTTTCTCACGCAATAATCAGATGCAACATGTTAGCTACTCATGCTCACGTGGTCATTTCATCAAGCATCTTCGACGCACATATCTATTCGAAGGAGAAGTATCACTAGTGACCAACCTGATAAAGCTTGAGGACAGGTCGAAGAGGCTACCAACAACAGCGATGTTGTGGATGTAATCCTCGAAGCTCCAGTCAAGGGATTCGTGGAGGATTGAAGCCTGTGGGCGTGAACGGCGGCCTCGGGGACCTCCTTGGCGGGCCTCTTCCTCAACGAAGGGAAGAGGAGGTCCCTCAGGGCGTCCCGGCCCAAGCCCCTGAGGCAGATGGCGACCTCCCTGGCCACATCCCGCAGCGCCCCGTCCTTTGGTGCGATGATGCTGCCCTTGCCAGCCACCATGGACGCGCACTCTAGAACGCCATCGTGAGCGCGGTCGGAGGGGCTCGAGGATGGTGCCCTCCTCGCCGTCGTCAGGAGAGGAGTCGGGCGTCGAGATCCGCGAGGAGGGCGACGAGGCGGTGGTGCTGGTGTGTAGGGGCGAGGTGCCTGGCGGTGGCGAATCCGACGGCAAAGGAGGCCGGGATGACGCCGACGGGGAAGAACTCAAGCGAGGAGGGGTGAAGGGACTAGGGAGAAGAGGGGCGGAGAGGGCAGCGTGCAGGCTGGGACTAGGGAGAAGAGGGGAGAAGAGGGGCGGAGAGGGCCGCGAGGGAGGAGGCGCCGGATGAGTCCCATCGCGGGATGGGTGGGTGGCATGGGATGGGAGAGTGACGGACTGGACTGGAGGATGAGAACAGTTTTTTGATTTTTGCCGGCACTTTCCAAAATGCCTCAAAAAATAGGATCATTGTAGGCACTTTGAATACTGCCTTAAAAATATATTTTTACAGGCATTTCTGTATAGTGCCCCTTAAAATTATATTTTTGCAAGCACTTTAGAAAAATGCCTCTAAAAATAAATAATATGCTGGCACTATTAAAAAATGCCTCTAAATATTATTTTTCTAGGCACTTTTAAAAATGCCCTAAAGAAAATGCCTCCAAAAATTGACCGTGACATAGTGAGATACCCTATTTCAACTGGTGCACAACAATGCTGTCCTCCAGGAAATCCTTGGCTTTGGGACTCTTACATCCTGGGGTAAATTTTCAAGATATATATACGGCATGGTGATTGCATGTATGGTGGTGGTGTGAAGGTGGATCACGCTCTAGATGACGACTTCCGGGCGGGCAGCGGTGTTAGTTGGATTGGAGATTTGTTTCTCTTAGTGACATGGTTATACCCTGCGAGTACATGATATTAGTATACCTGGTCCAGTCCAAGGAAGACCCATAAGAATATACGCGGTCTGTGGAGATTTTTGGGTGGCCCAAGCCCATGGCGTCTTCGGATTCTTAAAGAACAAGACTATAGTAGATAGAATATTCAAAGGTGCAAACCCTAACTTGTAACCGACTCGATCTGTGCCCGAGACCTGCCTATCTCTATATAAAGGCTAGGAGGACACGACAATGAGGGCAACTTCTCACCGCATACACACATCCACGCCAGATTGCATCTACGCAACCCTGTATTTTTCGGTTCCGCCGTAATCAAGAGCAGTAAAGCAGGAGTAGGGTTTTCCCTCCGGGGGCCTGAACCTGGGTAAATCTCGTGTCCCCTGGTTGCTTGTCTGTTAACCGTTTTCTCCAAAACCCAAGCTCATAATAATGGGCATTGACGAGTCGAAACCTCGTCAATTGGCGCCGTCTATGGGAATCAGAGGCGCTGATTGTGCGATCGTGATGGTCCCAACCAAAACAATCTACAACTCCTCAGCGATGGAGAGCCATCTCCTCTTCGACGCTTTCGACTTTACCGTCCATTCGCCAGACACCATGAAGGATTTCAAGCCCGTAGGCGACGGGCTCGAGATTCTGTTCAGGAGCTTCTGCTTCCAGGTGGAACAAACCGGCACTCTCCGCCTCCTAGAGCGGGTGCCACTGCCATCAATCAGGCCCGCCTCGTGGGCCCCGCATCCCAACGTGCTACGCACGTCAACGCTGACAGACGAGTCATACGACAGCAGCACCTGCAACTTAGATCTGTGCGACCCCCCATCGGACGAGGGAACCTACGGTTCCGAATCCGAAAGCTGCGGCAGCAGCGATCCGATCCGCGGACGCTACCAGTACGCCGTGGTCATCCAAAGCGACGTGGAACAGCAACCACTAGGTTCGAGTGTCCACGTGCCACCACCCAACCCATAGGGTGAAAACAAAGAAAACAGGAGGCAACCATCCCTCCCGCCCAACGAGGGCGACGCTGCCGCCTACAATCGGATCAACCTCAACGAGGACGGCTGGCGCCAAGCACGTGAAGCCGTGGCGGGCAACAAGATCCTACCCGTGAATTCTTCACGGAACCTGCTGATGGCATACCACCACCTCCTCATCGGCGAGCACAACAGACAGGTGAAGCTACAAGAGGAGCTCGACAAACGCAAGCAAGCAGCCTCGGAGTCTAGCGCGCAGTGAGCTGCGCTATCCGCCGCTGGTGGCTCCAGCTCGCACGGCAATCAAGCCAACAAGCATCGCTCTCGCACGGATAACATGGACCCCGCTGCATGTCGCGAGCTCACCCGAACCCTCAACACGTTCTTCATGAAGATGGACGTCAACGGCAACGTCATACTGAAGACGCCGCAAGCTGCGATCATGGCAGCCACCACATATCTCGCGTCTCATCCACCTCTGGTGTGGGACCCAAAGAGAACTATGCATAAGTCCGCACTAGACGGACTCGGACTCGTCGGAGCTGCGCTCCACAATGAGGCTCCCGTGGAGCCGAAAAAGAAAGCTGCGGTCAGATTCAACCGCAGCCCCACGCCCTCATCTGACGAGGAGGAAGACGAGAACGATCTACCTCGACGACACAAGAGTCCGAGAAGTCGCAACCGCGACTACGATGCTCGAAGCGACCTCGCTCAGCGCAAGGTCGACAAAGCACGTGCCAAACACGCGTGCTCAACCAAATCCGAAGAGGATGACGATGGAGAACTCTGCGGAGCTCGATGCTTCAGCAGATCTGTCCGGCGAACACGGATGCCGAAAAATTTCAAGCTTCCTTCGGATACTCTGAAGTTCGACGGGACGCAGGACCCAAAAGCCTGGCTCAGCGACCCCCTGTCGTCCGTCAAGCTGCACGGTGGAAACAAGAACACTGCCCTACAATGCCTTTAGCTGCAGCTGACAGGCGCAGCCCGAATCTGGCTCAACAGCCTGTCTTTAGGCTCAATCCGAAACTGGGAGGAGCTGGCATACAGTTTCATCCAAAACTTCAAAGGCACCAGAAAACGGCCAGCCTCGATCGAGGAGCTACGGGCCTGCACCCAACGAACGGACGAATCCATTCGCTCGTACATACTATGATGGTCCAACATCAAGAACTCTGCGGCGCACATCTCTGAGGAGAGAACGATCGACGCCTTCAAGGACGGTGTCAAGCGCCCTAACTTCAAGGAGGAACTTGGGCGCGTCAAGCCCAAAACACTCGACCACCTCATGAACATCGCCAACATGTGGGCAGATAGCGAGGATTCCCTTCACCGAGCGCATTCGGAAGAGGAGGATAAATATGGCCGTAGACGCGAGCGGTGTAGCAAGCGAAGATCGCGCGTCTACGACAATCGCGACGGACCCGACATGGTTGCGGATATTAATATATGCTCCTTTCGAGAAAAAAATACATATCTGTACGATGAGGAAAGTATGGCTTCTACCAGATGATGACGAAGCGTTGCGGTACACAGGACCAGATTATTTTCTTGTGCTACTCATCAGCTCCTTGTCTGAAGAAACGAAAGTCTAATGTCATCATGTTATTAAGGAGAGCATGAGACCTGCGAAACAAGGCAGTCCATGGGAAGGGGACGGCTACTGTAGCTGACGATCCGGTCTTTTTTTTTTTTTTGAAAAATTATAGTGATCCATTGTTGCCGACTGCTGTTCCGACAAAAAGTGGATGAGAAACGCAACGCAAAGCTCCAGTGTTCAGAGGAACTTGTTTTGGATAAACAGAGAAGTGCTGAAAGTCTAGAAACTCGGAACTGGACTAACACCTCCACAAGGTTGGGATTGTTGCAAGAGATTGCAGAGGACTTGTACTGTACTCAGCCCATGCAACGATCGATGCCTGCTGGTAGATCGAGTGCTGTTGAGGTTGAAGCCCAGGCGTGCTTGGAGGGACAGGGAGTCAAAATTGCTAGGGATTATCTTGGAGTCTGATACATTGCAGCAGAAGGACATCAAGCGATCTGTATGTGTCCTGAACAGCAGCAGATACTCTGAGTGTTTCCAATAGTCTTCGTGAGGTGAAGTGGAACAATGTACAGAGATCATGTAATAGGGTGGGTAGCATATGAGTTAGCACAATTGGGGGATGAGAACTAGGCAATGTTCAGCGTGGACGACACTACGTGCTCCACCTGAATTGCCTGAATTATCACCCCAAGAATATAATCCCCTATTTGTTTGATTCATGAAGCTCTCTTTACCCTAAAAAATATACTGCTCTGTCCAACTTAATACTAGTTCTGATCTGCCGTTGTTCAGGGTGCCTGATGGCTCCAGAAGGTGCTACTGAATAGTACTAATTAATAGCTCAATGCTGACACTGCATCAATCCATAGACATGCAAATAATAATTGAAATCATCTCTTCTTTTTGGCTACTTAGAAACTACTGGAGTAGCACCTTTCATTCTAGAGGCTTTTTTCTTGATAATCCCCTTCAACCTAGAGTTCATATAAGCGAAAACCTGAACTGTTCAACCTAAAGGGACGACGGGCGGCCCATTCCTTTGGACGTTCCTGGCGCTCGCAATCACAAAATCCCGCATTTCTTCGTCCGACGCGATGGCGTTCCCGATCCCGCGACGACCACCAGGCTGTGGGACACTAGTGGTGCCGGCTATCCCTGTCGTCGTCGAGGACGACGATGGCACGCCGGCGCCGCCACGCCTCAGTAGCCTGGAGATCTCTCGCAGGTAGCTGCCCACGCCGCCGCCGCCCTTCGCCTCCCCATGCTTCCTCGTCGGCGATCGCGCTCCGGTGCTTTTGGAGTTGGATGCCCGGCGACACTGCGGTTTTCTGCCGAAGCACCGCGGATGACGGTGGTGGCACGTCTTGAACCCGAGCGTGTCTTCGGTAGAGGAGGAGGAGGAAGTTGTGGAGGCGGGGCTTGACGAACCCGACGCGGATGTCTTGGCGCCCGGCGGGCGGCTCTTATGTTGTTGTCGGTGCACCTTCAGGTCCTCGGCGACCGGCGGCGCGGAAACCGCGTCGCCCTTGCTGCCGCGCGCGCTGAAGCACGGCGGCGAGACGGAGCGGCTGCTCTGCAGAGACAACGTCGCCTCGAACCCGGCCAGGTCGCCGAGCGAGAAGGTCGACGAGGACGTCGAGGACGCGGAAGGGGAGGAGGAGCGTGCCGGCGACGCCTCGGCCTGGCCGCCCACGCTCGATGCCTGCGGCGGCAACGAAGAGTCTTCGTGCTCGTGGTCGAGGTCGACGGCCGCTGACAGTGACGCGTCGAGCGCCATCGCTGCGCACAGCAGGGCGAGCTGGAAGATCTGCATTGATCGCGCCTGCGTCGGAGTTGGGGAGGAAGGATGCAATTGAGTCGGTGGAGTTGCCACTGTTCACGGTGTGGCACCGTCTTTAAGGTATACGCACGGTGGCTGATTACAGCGTGACGCGGCGGCCATTACGGCTAGCCATTACAGCGTGACCCGAAATGCCATGCCGTTCCACCTTTGCCAAATTCTATGGCTAATTTCTCGCCATCATTTTCTACTTCCATGTTTATTTACTTGCCGGGCAGTTTTTTTTTTTTGACTTTGCCGGGCAGTTGATTGAAAAGGAAAAGTTTTATCGCTTATCCATTCGCGCTAAATAGTGATTTATACAAATTTTTTTTTGGAAAATCGTGGTCTGTGGTAGATCAAATCTATGACGGTCCTTCAATCATCGAGATTTATACATTTTCTACTTCCATGTTTATTTTCTCTCCGGGCAGTTTGATTGAAAAGGAAGAATTTTATCGCGTATCCATTTGCTGCATAGTGATTTATACAATGTTTTTTATTTTTGGAAACACATTTTCTAACCATCGGTCAACCTCATTCTGGCAAGGTCGCGTGCCTCCGCCGGGAGATCACCATCCAACCGACCATGGATATCCCACCGTTTCAAATTTTGGGAGCTACGCTCTGTAAAGATGGAAATTTTATCCACGGATTTAGGTATCCATGGATATCCAGCTTGTTGGTTAAGGGTACGGAGGATTGATTGTGTCTACGGATTTCATGGGACAGATATTCCGATGTAGGCACGGACAGTTGTTTGACCCCTGGATATCAAACGGATACCCGAATGACACCTGTGACCCAAATGTGAGCGAGAGGTTGTTTTTACCTAGTACATGCGGCAAACTCACTAAAGGCCAAACCTCTCCTGCCGACCAAAGGCCCTCCTAACTAACTCGGTATTGTATTATGTATTTTGTGGTGTGATATTGTGATTTTAGATTTGTCATTTTTTATGTACTATGTGGTTGAAATATTGTTGCTATCATAATCCTATTGTATCATATATGTTGTTGTTATTGCTGATATTGCTGCTGTAGTGCTGAAATGCTACTAAATGATGTTATGCTAAAGTGTTATGCTGCCTATGCACATAGTGCGTAAAACCACGTGTATGCATGTATCCGGCGGGTTTGGATTTGAGTGATATCCGGGCCCATGAATACCTTCGTGGGTGTGCTAGAATGATTTGGATTTGGATATGGTTTCGGTCTACTTGTCCAAACCCGCCGCATTGACATCCTTAGTGTTCAGGGTACCTAGTCGGAGAGAGACCATCGTATCCATTTCCCACATTCTGGTCTAAATCGACAAATGCCAAACTGGAGTTTTCAATATTTTTCTCATAAAAAAGATTTTCCATTTTATTAGTGAAAAATTGCCTTTTTTGTCTGAAGGAACCATCTAAATAAGTTGCGTAAATGCAACCCCACACTTCAGCCATTGTATAAAATAGTTCCTTACATTTACACATCCCTAAAATAAGCCGCATAAATGCAAGGAACCATTTTATTAGATGTTGTTGTATGGCAAAGGCCAGGAGATCTCAAATTTTCTCGGTCCATAGATTACCTTGCCGTTTTTCTTGAGCTTCAGCCAAAATTTGAAAACACTATCAAATTTGAATTGTAGGTATATCAGATATTGGCATGTACTTTTTTTTTAAAAATAGTTCCATTTTCCTTGCACGTAGTTCCAGATATTGTTTTTCAAATTTTCAAACCCATGCTATGAATTACAGGGCGAACAAATTTAACCCAAATTTGAAACCAACCAAACTAAATAAAAAAATAAAAAACATGCATAGTCAATCATTGAAAGTGATGTAGTTGACATGAAAAATTACAACGGTGGTTATAAGAAACGGGGACTCCATTTCCTAAACTCCTCTCCAAACCTCAGGACTAACAAAGAGTGGTCTGAACCAATAATGGCTCCGCCACCAAAGTGAGGGAACATAGCCTCCCACTCCGTAGACATGAACACCCGGTCCAACACACACCTACTCCCTCCGTCCGCAAATAAGTGTACTTCTACCTTTTGCATAAGTCAAACTTTATCTGATTTGATCAATTATATATATAAATATAACAAGATATGTTAAATCAAATTGATATATTATGAAACTAAATTTAAAAACATATCTACTTCTTATTTAGATATTGTCACGTTTATATATTGAAATTTATATATTGTAGTACCAATTGGTTCCTTGCATCTAAATTGGTTTAGTGATCAAATTTAAAAACATATCTACTACTTTGAAGGAACCAAATCAAATTGACAATATCTAAATTGGTTCCGTGATCAAATTTATATATTCTAGTACCAATTTAGAGTCATAAATATTGTCACGTTTTCCTGTAAAGTTAGTCAAACTTTACTAACTTTGACGTAGGACAAACCTAGAAGTACACTTATTTGCGGACGTAGGGAGTAATCGAGTTTAGCTGCTCGTTAGTCATGTGTACCTAGATCCACCCTTATAGATCTCCCAAGTGCAAGGTTGGCAATGCAATCGATGAACCTATGCACCGTGACCCTAGGCCAATTCCAATCATTGGTGTCATTGTTCTTATCTTATGATCCCCTAATCAGATTGGCTTGGTGAGCAATAATTTGGTTTTAGACAATACTTTAGTTTTAGAGGATACTCCGTTTTGAAAACCACGATATTCATTGCATCCATTACATGTTACAATATTTAATACTTCAGTAGTTTAAAAAACCAAAGCATTCTCCAAATAGTGAATATTTCAAATAATACTTCAATGCCGAAGTTGGCATTATGTTTTGTATGTGCGTGCTGTCTATGAAAAAGAAATTTTTTCCTCGAGATAGGTGAATAAAAATTGGATCTCCCTAAAACGCAGCGGACTGTGACCTATCTTAGGTCTCAGTCAAGTGACGTCACGCTGCATGTGTAGTCGCTGGTCGGGCAGGCCACCCTGCGTCCGGCCGCCCGTTTGCCGTTTTTGGTTTCTTCTCTGGTAGACAACATGTCAGTGTCAAACTCCATATGTAAACTTATATTTCCTCCTTCTCAAAATAAATATCAAAATTTGTCTAATTTAAATGAATTTATACTATTTCTGCCCTATATTAATTGACTTAAATTTGTCTAGATACGAGTGTATCTAGTACTTTGTCTAGATATGGGTATATCTAGTACTTAAATTTGACTAGATATATTCATATCTAGATGAATCTAAATCAACTAATATGGTTCAGAGGGAGTACAAAAATTCTCCACCAAATTTCCGACATTTTCTTAGACTAAATAGATTTAAATAAAATGTTTTAGTTAAAATAGTCTAAAATAGCCTACCAACACTCAGTATATTTAGAAACACGGGTAATAAGGTAGTTGCAACCTCACCTATAACTAAAAAATAACCCAACTACAACTATGTACAACTAAAAAATACAACTCAGTTACGACATACTTGCAACTGAAAAGACAACTAAATTTCAACATCACTTGCAATTAAAAAAATAACTCCGTTGCAGCCCCACTTGCAACTGACAAAATAACTCAGTTACATTCCCACTTGCAACTGACAAAATAACTCAGTTGCAATCTCATTCGCAACTAAAAAATAACTCAAGTTGCAACCACAACGAAACAACTCAGTTGCAACCCCTACTTATAAACCTATCATTAGTTTGAAGTTTCCATGGAACTCAAATTAAAAGAAAATATCTTTAGTTACAAACCTATATTGTAACATTTGCATCCCCCTCCTTTTCCACTGATAAAAGCTAGTTTCAAGTGCACATGCAACTCGTTTTGTACCTCGAAGAAAAAAAGCAGTTTCAAGTGCATATGCAACTTGTATTCAAAAAGCAAAAAAAAATCTTAGTTATAGAACTACTTGCAACTCTCTCACCCCCTATCCTACCCCCTTAGAAAAGCTAGTTTCAAGTGCACGTACAACTCGTTTTGGGATCTTAAAAAACAAAGACAGTTTCAAGTTTACATGCAACTCAAATTAAAAGCAAAAAAACATAAATTACAAACCTATCTTGTAAATTTCGCATCCCCCACCCTTTCCACCAATAAAAGCTAGTTTCAAGTATACATACAAACCCCTTATCCCCCCGATAAAAGGCTAGTTTTAAGTCCACGTGCAACTCATAGAAAAGTCAGTTTCATGTGCACATGCAACTCGTTTGAATTCTGAGAAAAAAAGTCAGTTTCAAGTGCACATGCAACTCATCCCCCTTCTCTGACAATATCCAATTTCAAGTGCATATGCAACTCATTTTGTAATCTCAAGTAACAAAACCAGTTTCAAATCTACATGCAATTCAAATTAAAAGCAAAAAAAAAACATAAGTTACAAAACTATGTTGTAACTCTCGCATATCTCCCCTCCCTTTCCACCGATAAAAGATAGTTTCAAGTATACATGCAACCCCCCTCCCCCTCCCCCCCGGATAAAAGGCTACTTTCATGTCCACATGCAACTCATAGAAACACATGTTTAAAGTACACATACAACTCATTTGAATCCTGAGAAAAAAGTCAGTTTCAAGTGCACATGTAACTCATCCCCCTCCCCTGACTAAAGACAATTTCAATTGCACATGCAACTTGTTTTGGTATCTCAAGAAACAAAGCCAGTTTCAAGTCTACATTCAACTCAAAACAAAAGCAAAAAAACATAAGTTACAAACATATCTTGTAACTCTCGCATACCCTCCCTTTCCACTGATTAAAGCTAGTTTCAAGTAATACATGCAAGCCCCTTTTCCTGAGAAAAGGCTAGTTCTAAGTCCACATGCAACTCATAGAAAAGCCAGTTTCAACTGCCATGCAACTCGTTTGAATTCTGAGAAAAAAGATGGTTTCAAAGTGCACATGCAACTCACCCCCTCCTGAAAAAAGGCAATTTCAAGTGCACATGCAACTCGTTTTGGAATCTCAAGAAACAAAGTCAGTTTTAGCTCTACATGCAACTCAAATTAAAAGAAAAAAATAAGTTATAAACCTATCTTGTAACTCTCGCATCCCCCTCCCTTTTCCCCTGATAAAAAACTAGTTTCAATTTCACATACAACTCATATTAAAAGCCAGTTTCAAGTGCACATGCAACTAGTTTTACTCCTCAAAACTAGCCAGTTTCAAGTGAACATGTAACTCACCCCCTCTCCTAACAAAAGCCAATTTCAAGTGCACATGCAACTCGTTTTGAGATCTCAAGAAACAAAGTTTCAAGTTTACATGCAACTCAAATTAAAAAGCAAAATATTATAATTCCGCCCGATAAAACACTAGTTTCAAGTCCACATACAACTTATAGAAAATCTAGTTTCAAGTGCACATGCAACTCATTTCAATCCTGAGAAAAAACAACTCATCCCCCTCCCCAGACAAAAGTCAATTTCAAGTGCACATGCAACTCATGTTAGATCTCAAGAAACAAAGCCAGTTTCAAGTCTACATGCAACTCAATAAAAAGCAAAAAATTATAAGTCACAAACCTTTAATGTTTCTAGTAAAACATCCAACTCGTATGAAAGAAAAAAATCTAAAATTTATCAGTTATAAACCTATTTGTAACTCTCCCACCCCTATCTCCTTCTCAGTTTCAAGTCAACATGCAACTTGTATGGAAAGAAAAAATTCTCAATTCGAAACCTACCTGAAACATTACCACCCACCCTCCCCTTTCTCGAGTAAATCTTGTTTCAATTGTATATCAAACTCATATATTAAGACAAAAAATCTTTAAGTGTGCATGTAACTCGTTTGGATCTGAAGAAAAAGGCTAGTTTCAAGTCCACATGTAACTCATATTAAAACCAAAAAAATAAACTCCTTATTTACAAATCAATTTGCAACTATCATCAATAAACAATAAAAAAATTGCAGTGCATAGTAAAAATAAAAACAACTTATTACAACAAGAAAATGAAAATAAAAATATTATAGAGAATTAACTACTTGTAATAATACTAGACGTCAACTACAAAGAAGTCAAGGCTAATCCATTCAAATCACACCCATACGTTAAAATATTCATTCTTCAGGTCTGCCATTGCGACGACAAGATCCCCAACATTTATGTTTTTGATACTACAAAATTCATCCCAATTATCATCAAAACTCGCATACTCTCCACGAGGTCGTGTATATGATCCGTTCAATATATAATCATCACGGTCGTACATAGCCATGCCTTTGATTGGAGATTCATATTCGAAATCAAAAACGCCAATGAGTATATCCTGATAGAAAAAACGAAAAACAAAAATTAAATTCATAAAAAAAGTTCTTATAATTAAATGTTTAAATTGAAAACACATGAATAAAAAAACTAGCCAAGCGGTATTGATCATCATTGTCAATCATGTGAACATAGAATTTTGGGCTATTGACATTATAGTTTTCTAATTGCTTAAGCTATTGTATACCTTGAACAACCCCGTTCATTTCTTGTTGGCTGACATCAATTATATCTGTAAAAAATGCCTTCTCGACTACATATTCAAGGTTTTGGATCAATGCTTGACATTCTATTAAAAATAATGTTAATACAATATTTAAAATACTAAAATATAATAATATGTCCAAAATACAAAATAAAAATATCATACCAGGATATGCCGTCAAAAAATTGTCATCACCATTATGAGATATAACGTGTATATCAAACAAATTTTCTTCTTCATTCAATGAAAAAGTGATGACATCTTGTAGCTCAACAACAAAAACTTTAACCATAGATACTCAATATGGTCCACACAGGAAATTGTGTTACCATATATACTTAGAAAAATATGGTGGGTACTCTCAAATTCTATTCCATCCCAAAAAACGTGTCGTACTTCAACCTTAGCTTTCAACCATTTTTTAGGACATAGCCTGTCCAAGGTTGCATTGAAATAGCAAGGTGCATTCTGTCCAAAACAAAATTCAAATGAATAATGAAATAAAAAATCTTCTATTTAGAACAACAAATATATAATAAAAATCATTAAAATATATACATACAACTCCAATATCAAAATTTCATTCCGTCATCTTCACAGAAAATTGTAGACCGCTTCGCCTAGAAAGGCGAGAAATATTAGAAGGTTGTGAGCATACTACGCAAGGTTCACCATCCATGATTTGTATATTCTAGAAGAATAGTAAAAACAAAAATCAAAAATATTTTGAAAAGTCTCCCACTGAATCAAAACAAAAAGAAATAATAATGCCAAAATCATGAAAATACCAGGAGAAATTTGCAACAATTAATCAAAAAAGTTGTCGCAAAATATCATAAACAGTACCGCGGGCTTCTTATTTATATTGATGACTTATTGTTCTTTACTTAGGCAAATGAAAAGTGGAGAATAAGAGTCCTAACTTAGACAATCTAATAATAGAAAATAAACAATGCAATCCAGCACAACCATATATTCATACCAAGAAAAAAAATGAATGATAGACAATAATATATTTTTTATTCAAAACAACCAAAACGAATAATCTATATTTAGACAAATATATATAAATAGTTATTTTCGTGTCAAAAAAAATCACATCCACTCACATGTTTCCATCATCGACCAGTAGAACAACTAGCTAAAAAGAACAACAGTGGATCCAATTATTGACAGAACAACTAGCTAAAAAAAACAACAATGGATCCAATTATTGACAGGGCAAACAGCAGTCTACCACCATCGGACAACAAAAAATAACAAAAAATCCCACCACCAGACAAAGCAAACAGCAGCAAATCAGGATGTGGCGAAACAAGGCCGAGAAAACGGCCCAACTAGCTCAATCCGGGACAAAACAACAAAAATCACACCAATCTTCAAGTAAAGCAAACAGTCAGAGAGCGAGCTGTGACATAAGCTATGTCACAGCTAGCTGTGACTTAGCAATTCCGATAAAAATTTGGTCGAGCCATTTCGGTTTTCCAAGCCAGGTTGGTATTATTCCAGCAGTGCAACCTAGAGAAATGAATTAAGCCTTGCCTAAATGGCTAGAGCAAAAATAAAATAAAATCAGATAGGTAAAAACCAATCCTGGAAAGCGAAGTGGGCAAAGCCAAAAAGCGAAAGAAAGACGAGCCGAGACGAGCGAGGAAGCAAGATTAACAGACCAGTCGCCGATGAACACCTTGCAGCTCCAGGCGCGGACGGCGCCGGCAGAGGAGGCCTTCACGGCCGGCGAGCTCGACGCGGCCGAGCAGCTCGTCCAACTCAGCGCGAGCAGCTCGTCCTCGGGTGCGCCCCGGCGGCCTCCCGCTCGTCCTCCTCGCCGCGCTCCGTGAACTCCCCGCCGGCGCCAGCTGCGGAGCCCGTACTCCCTGGCGGTTGCAGGGATTGGGAGGAAGGCGAGGTGGTCGGGACTCGGGAGCCAGCGGAGGGTGAAGCGGTTCCGCCTCATCGCCGAGATCTACGCCGCGACGAAGGATTTTGGAGGCCGCGGCGGCAGGCAGCAGCAGCCGGAAGTGGGTATAGACGAGGTGATGGATAGAGAGGGGAAGGAGCCGCTTGTAAATAACGTAGTTCCTAAGGGGTAGCTCGTAGTTCGAGCTCACAGTCCTCTAGATGGAGAGGAGTCATGTCGATCGATCTCGCCGTCGAAGCTTCATCTTTGAAATAAGACTTCGGATTGCCTGCCTTTTACTACTTCAGTTCAGACATGGCGGCCCCTGAATTTCCATCTCGTCCAACCGGTCGATCACGCGCACGCTGTACTGCTGTACTAGTTCAGTACTTCAGTCTCGTACTCTTCCTAGCTAGCTTAGGCTGCAGGCACGATCTCGATCGATTCGATGATCTCTGATGAGGTGAAGATCGCCGGCGATCGATTCGCCATGGGGGTCGATCGGATCAGTTCTGGCCATGGATTCGGTTATTAGACACTCCCTCTCCAAATTAGATTGCATATAAGATTTTATCTTGACCAAGTAGTTTGATACAACTATAAACTTATACGGTGTAAAATTAATATTATTAGAATTGTTTTAAAATATATTTTTATAATATATATATTTTATATCACACATATTTATATTATTTTGTATATTTATGGTCAAACTTTGCAATACGCAAAATTATGCGTAACATAATATGGGATATGGGATGGAGGGAGTAGCTCGGAGATTCTCAACTCGCGCGGGTCCATGCAATTTTGAGAATTAACTATTCCCAGACGTCCCAGAATGCGATTTTGCCGATCGATCGACCAATCTGGACTCTGGAGTCCTGTTTGCTTGAATTGGGAAACGGTGAAGACGCTGGATTCTTCTTCCCAGCATTCTACACCTGACCTGGTCATGGGGGCGAGAAATGTGTGGCAGTCAGGCAGTAGATGTGCACAAGTGTTGGCGGAACCTCCCGCAGACTAATCTGGCCGTCGTAGTTTCTTTTTACTCCAGCCGACGAGCTTATTCAACATCCAGTGTCTCTCCATAATCCATATTGATTCGACTGATTAAGAAGAATCTAATTTCTTGAGTGCGACATGATCGACACGACGATAGCAGGAACAATGGTATCGGGATTGGGGCAGATCGAATGTTCTAGAACCTTCCACGTGTGAATCCCGATGTGGAATTAATGGCAAGGGAGTTTATCAATTGACCACCAATGTGTGAGTGTGTGACTGGTCGTACAGTAGCTCGATCTGAACCCATCTCATAACAGCCTAGTTCATTTTCAGTTCAATTAACCCCCATGGCGAATTTAATTTCAGGACTTATACAAACTTGTGAACAAATAAAAATATTTATTTAAATTTTGCTTTATTACCCAGGTCACAAATAGACATATTAATTATTTGATGTATTTTGCAAGTGTACTTGACTTTATTGAATGGTTACAAGTGTACTTCACATTTCTATTAATAGCGTATTTTTTGAGAATGGACGAGCTTTATTACTTAGGCAACAACGTCATTACAATCACGCATTAGGGAGTCCAACGCCAGGGAGGAGCAACCCCATGCAACACACCACACTCACTTGCCTAACTGCGCTAGATCATACGCAACTTTATTACTCACCTGAGCAATCTTTATTATACACCACACTCACGCATGGAGGTCTATCATTGCCTTTGCCTTCTAAAACAGCCACTAGTGACTAGATCTCTCACTTGTCATGGACGAGAGCACTGAGACTACACGCGCACAGTCAGACTCCAGAATACCGGAATGTTGCAGATGTGCTGCAAGGTATGTGATACCCTCCAAGCAAGCAAGGATTTCAGCTTCTTCGGCACTTGCAGAGGCCACCAATGTCTTTCACTTAGAGTACAACACATTACCACTCGAGTCGCACACAACCACTCCCAGCCTGCCTGTTGCCAAAGATGCATGCCAGCCAGCGTCGATGTTTACTTCGATTTATCCCTCGCCGGTCGCCGCCATTGAGATGGCGAGTCACGCACTGGCGGTATAGTAGAAGGCCGCGCCGGCGCCCTTGGCGCTTTTCCTTTACGATCTAGCTCCGGACCGTCAGGACGGATGGACCCCACATAACTCTGCAGGAACGGGATAGACGCTGTTGTAGAAGCTCTGCCATCTCCATGTACCACGTTGTTCCGATCGATGGTGCCAAGTGCGCCAGAATAGGAAGAGAAATTTCACCCTCACATCCATGCTAACCCCATCTAGCAGAAGAAGGAACTAGTCCTGGCCAGTCAAACGCAGGTCCTCTTCTCATGGTAGGGTCCACACCGCGTCCTCATGCCATCACGTAGTGCGCGGGCGAGAGTGCACCGTACCATGGCATGATGGGCATCATGATGGAAACAGAACTTGTGGACCATCGCTTCATCCCATGTGTAAGTGACAGGACCGATGAGTTGTGAAACCCACCGAAGACTGCACCTTTCCTTCATGCCTGAGAGTTTTAGATTGACCGCTCTCGGGAACTTAAGATATTTTTAGCTCCAGTTGCAAGTTTATCCAAAAGTACAAATTGATAGGAGAGATAGTATATGTCAACACCCCCTAACTTCTGATCTCTCATAAACTTTTCGTGTACATGTTACTTAATCTAATAGACATATTATTGTGACATGCACATGCTATTTCACATTTATTGAAATTTCTTATTTAAAAAAAATAGTTGTTGAAGAAACTCCTCCCGAAGAACTCTTGTGCCATCTACAAATAACTTGAAAACTACATGTTTATGGCACACAGTTCCATAGGAAAGTGATGAAGAAACGATCAAACAATATTACAAAAGGCCCTGCTGTTTGGGGGCACGTCAGGTGGCGCGTAGGGTGCTCGAGGACATGCTGGTCTGAACGAGGTGGAAGAGCTAATGGGCCACGTAGAGCTCACGTGTCCTCCACTGTCAGCACACCCTTCATCCTGGGCACCAGCATAGAAGCCTTCTTCGTCATTGTTGGTCGTGCCACGTGCTGTATGGTTTTCATGGTTATTAGTAGGTTGGTTGCCATGGGCGCGCCTCGGCTAATTTTGTCTCTCCTCTCTTCTCCTTGTCTTTTTTTGGGGTTTTAGATTTCCCTTATCGTTTTTCCTCTTTGCCTATGAGGTTAGGTTTTTATTCTAGGCAAAGAGAGAAAGGCTTGGTTTATATCCATATATTCTATTTACTTATTTCCTTGTCTTTCTATTTAGGAAAGGTATTAGTTGTTTTTTCAAAGGTATATTTCACAAGTATCTATATAGTACCGTTACCGATGGTTCATGCGGTTAGTCAGATGCTACATGCACGCTGTTGTATGCAGATAGTATTTCTAGTAAATATATAGATGCACGTTGCCTTAGAATGGTGGGAGGCTTCCTCCTTAGTAAATAAATATATGAGTATTATTATGTATGAAAGGAATTCGGTAAATAGATATATGAGTATTATTATGTAAGACATATTGGAGTAGACAACATGTGTTTTGGGTGGGAATGTCTGGGATAGCAACAATGATACTTGCTTTCCTCACATGGTGAATTGTTGTTGACGATCATTGTACCATGAGATTGGACATAAACACAAAAAAGGTCAAAAGTTTTGTTTAGCCATGGACTGAAAGCCACACGTGTAATGGTAGATAGCAACTAAGAGATATTTTCTCCGCTGTAGAATCATGACAGAAAAGGTGAATTATGTTGTTATATATGGATCATGTAATTTCTTGAAATTAATATTAGAACATCATGTAACGGATGGTGAAATGTACGGACATGGATAAAACTTGATGGGCTATCCCGAAAAAGATGGTTACTAACACTTCGCTTCTTAAAATCCACAACCTGTGTCCAATCATCACATAAAAAAGCTAGTTTGGCAAATGTGTGTTAGCATTTGTTAGTAAGGCCAAAGCTGGTATACAATAGTTATTTTGGTTGGAATTCATTCCATTATTCACTATACAACTATTGCCATTGCTCATCGGTGGAATGTTACACCATAAGCAATATAGCACCTCGTATTAATATTAGTTCTCTTACTCCTCTCTTGCTTGTTGTAGCTAGCTCCAAATTGTTAAAGCCCGTGGTAAAACGAAATAGGGCACTCTAATAGGACCTCTCAACCGAGAGGGAAATTTTGGGACATAGTTACCGTTCACCCCATATTCTCTCTCTGATATTTTTATTATAATTGTGAAATAATTCATGGGTGTAATTAATATTACATAATATGCATATGATAAAAATCATAACAAATTACCTTCGGGACATGTACAAACATGTGAACAAATATAAATCATGTGAATGCTATTTAAATTGAACATTATTTATTTAAATTTTGGTTTATTTCCTAGGTCACAAATAGCCATATTAATTCTTTGATGTATTATGCAAGTGTACATGACTTTATCGAAGAGTGTGTTTGACATTTTTATTAGTAGCGTCTTCTAATCTTGAACTTAAGACATTTTATCTCCGAGTTGCGAGTTTATCCAAAAGTCTAAACTGATAGGATATATAGTAGATGTCAACACCCCCAAACTTGCGATCTCTCATAAACTTTGTGTGTACACATTACTTAATCTAATAGACATATTATTGTTGACATGCATAAATTATTTCACATTCCTTAAAAAAGATTATTTAAAAAAAGATTTATGGGTTCAGCGGACTCCTCTCAAAGAACTCATCCGGAAAAACTCTTGTGCCTTCTACCGAAAACTTGAAAACTGCATATTTATGGCACATAGTTCCATAGGGAAGCGATGGAAAAAGATCAAAAAAATATGCAAAGGCCCTGCCGTTGGGGCGCGTGGGGTGCACAAGGCTCAAGGACACGCTGCTCACGCTCAGGTGGAAGAGATGCGGGCCCATGTTGATCTCACACGTCGTGAATTTCTCCACCGCTAGCGCACCCCTTCGTCTTGGGCACCAACATAGAATGCATCTTTGCCCTTGTTGGTCGCGCCACGTGTTGTATGGTTTTCATGGTTATTGGTGGGTGGGTTGCCATGGACGCGCCTCACATAATTTTATCTCTCCTCTGTTCTCCATGTCCTTCCTTTGTTTTTAGTTTTCCCTTCTCATTTTTCCTCTTTTCCTATGAGGTTGTATATTTATTCAAGGCAAAGAGAGAAAAAGGCTTGGTTTATATCAATGTATTCTATTTTTTTATTTTCTCGTATTGCTATTTAGGAAAGGATTTAATTGTTTCCTTAGAGGTAGATTTCACAAATGTTCATATATTACCGTTCCAGCGGTTCACGCAGTTAGTTAGATGCTACAACTACATAGTTGTCTGCAGATAGTATTTCTTGTAAATATATGGATGCACATTGGCTTTAGACTGGTTGGAAGCTTCTTCTTCAGTCACCCCTACCACTAAGAAAGAAATTCGGTAAATAAATATATGAGTATTATTATGGAATACATGCCTCAGATATGGCAACAATTATACTTGGTTTTCTCACACAGTGAATTTTTGTTGACGATCATTGTACCATGAGATTGGACCCAAACATGGAAAATATGTGAATTCTATTGATATATGTGGATCATGTAATTGCTTGGAATTAATACTAGAAAATCATGTAACATAATATTTTGGATGGTGAAATGTCCAGACATGGATGAAACTTGATTGTCTATCTAAGAACAAGAAAGTTACCAACACTTTGCTCCTTAAAAGCCACAACATGCGCCCAAGCATCACATAAAAAAATCCAGTTTGACAAATATTTCTTAGCATTTGTTAGTAGGGCCGGAGCTGGTATACAATATTTATTTTGGTTGGAATTCATTACATTCTTCACTACACAAATATTGCCATTGGTTATCGGTCAAAGATTAAACCATAAGAAATATAGCACTTCGTATTAAAAAAAATTCTCTTACTCTGCTCTTTTTTTTGTTGCTGTAGCTAGCTCCATGTGCTTAAAGCCCGTGGTAAAACCGAATAGTGTACTATAATAGAAACTATCATCCGGTATGCCAATTTTGGAACCTAGTTACCGTTCACCCCATATTATCTCTCCAATGTTTTTTATTATAATTGTGAAATAATTCATGAGTGTAATTAATGTTACATAATGTGCATATGATAAAACTTATAACACAATTTGTCTTCAGGACATATGCAAACATGTGACCAAATATAAATCATATGAATGCTATTTAAATCGAACATTATTTATTTAAATTTTCTTTATTTCCTAGTTCACAAATAGCCATATTAATTATTTGGTGTATTTTGCAAGTGTAGTTGACTTTATTGAACGGTTACAAGTGTACTTGACATTTTTATTAGTAGTGTCTTATGATCTTGAACTTAAGACATTTTAACTCTGAGTTGCGAGTTTATTCAAAAGTCCAAACTAATAGGAGAGATAGTAGATGTCAACACCCCCTAACTTGCGATCTCTCATAAACTTTGTGTGTACATACTTAATCTAATAGACATGCATGGGCTATTTCACATTCATTAAGAAATCTTATTTTTTTTAAAAATAGTTATGGGTTGAACGAACTCTTGTGCCACCTACAAATAACTTGAAAACAACATGCTTATGGCACATAGTTTCATAAAAAAGTGATGAAAAAACGCTCAATCAATGTTGCCATGGCAATGCCGTTGGGGCGCGCCAGGTGGCGTGCGGGGTGCCTGAGGACACATTGTCTTGCCGAGGTGGAAGAGTTGTTGGGCCACGTCGAGCTCACGCGAAGTCCTCCACCGCGAGCGCACCCTTCATCCTAGGGAATAGCATAGAAGCCATTCGTTGCCTTTGTTGATCACGCCATGCGCTGTGTGATTTTCATAGTTATTGGTGGGTAGGTTGCCATGGATGCGCCTCAGCTAATTTTGTCTCTCCTCTCTTCTCCCTTTCTTTCTTTGGTTTTTAGATTTTCCTTCTCATTTTCCTCTGTGCCTATGAGGTTGGGTGTTTATTCTACGCAAAGAGAGAAAAAAAGGCTTGGTTTATATCCTTGTATTCTATTCTATTTATTTATTTTCTCGTCTTGCTATTTAGAAAAGAAATTAGTTGTTTCCTCAGAGGTATGTTTCACAAATATCTATATAGTACTATTATCGACGGTTCACGCGGTTAGTCACATGATACATGTACACAGTTATATGCAGATAGTATTTCTAGTAAATATATAGATGCACGTTGGCCTTAGATTGGTGGGAAGCTTCCTCTTCAGTCACCCTTTTCCTCTTAAAAATAAAGACGGTAAATAAATATATGAGTGTTATTATAGAAGACATATTGGAGTAGATTGCATGTGTTTTGGGTGGGCATGGCTTGGATAAGGCAACAATGATACTTGATTTCCTCACATAGTGAATGTTTTTTTATGATCATTGTACCACGAGATTGGACACAAACACAGAAAAGGTCCAAACTATTGTTTACCCATGAATTGGAAGTCATAGTGTAATGGTAGATAACAACTATGAGATATTTTCTAGGCCACAACATCATGACAAAAAGGTGAATTTTGTTGTTATATGTGGATCAAGTTATTTCTTGAAATTAATACTAGAACATCATGTAACATTAGCTTTTGGATTGTGAAATATCCAGACATGGATGAAACTTGATGGGCTATCTAAGAAAAAGAAGGTTACCAATACTTTTTGCTTCTTAAAAGCCACAACATGCACCAGAGCAGCACATAACAAAGAAAGTTTGCCAAATGTGTGTTAGCATTTGTTAGTAGGGGCCGAGATGGTATACAATAGTTATTTTGTTTGGAATTCATTGCATTCTTCACTACACAACTATTGCCATTGCTCATCGGTAGAAGATTGCACCATAAACAATATAGCATCGTGTATTAACAATCCTTCTTTTACTCCACTCTTGCTTGCTTGTTGTAGCTAGCTCCAAGTGCTTAAAGACCGTGGTAAAACCGAATAAGGTATTATAATAGGACATATCAACCGGGAAGGCAATTTTGGAAACTAGTTATTGTTCACCCCATATTCTCTCTCCAATATTTTTTGTTATAACTGTGAAATAATTCATTGGTGTAATTAATGCTACATAATGTGCATATGATAAAATTCATAACAAAATTTATCTTTGGGACATATACAAACATGTTGAGAAATATAAATCATGTGGATGCTATTTAAATTGAACATTCTTTATTTAAAATTTGCTTTATTTACCAGGTCACAAATAGCCATATTTATTATTTGATGGATTTTGCAAGTGTACTTGACTTTATTGAATGGTTACAAGTGTACTTGACATTTTTATTAGTAGCGTCTTCTGATCTTGAACTTAAGACATTTTAGCTCTAAGTTAGGATTTTATCCAAAAGTGCAAACTCATAGGAGAGAGAGTATATGTCAACACCCCCTAACTTGCGATCTCTCATAAACTTTGTGGGTACAAGTTACTTAATCTTTTTTTTGAGATATCAAGTTACTTAATCTAATAGACATATTATTGTTGACATGCACAACCTATTTCACATTCATTTAAAAATCATATTTTTAAAAATAGTTACGGGTTGAACGAACTCCTCTCGAAGAACTCTTGTGCAATCTACGAATAACTTGAAAACTGCATGTTTTTGGCCCAAAATTACATAGGGGAGTGATGAAAAGAACACTCAAACAATATTGCAAAGGCCCTGCTATTGGGGTGCGCCAGGTGGCGCATAGGGGTGTCCAAGGATAGAATGCTCTCACCGAGGTGGAAGAGTTGTTGGGCCACGTCGAGATCACGCGCCGTGAAGTCCTCCATCACTAGTGCACCCTTCGTCCTAGGCACCAACGTAGAATCCATCTTCGCCCTTGTTGTTCACGCCACATGATGTACGATTTTCATGATTATTTGTGGGTGGGTTGCCATGGACGTGCCACGGCTATTTTTTCTCTTATTTTTCTCCCCGTCTTTCTTTGGTTTTAGATTTCCCTTTTTTTATTTGCCTATGAGGTTGGGTTTTTATTCTAAGCGAAAAGAGAAAAAGGCTTGGTCTTTGTCCATGTATTCTGTTTATCTATCTATTTATTTTCTTGTCTTTCTATTTCGCAAAGGTATTAACTCTTTTCTTAGAGATATATTTCAAAAATATCTACATATTATCGTTACTGCCGGTTCACGCGTCAGATGCTAAAAGTACGCCGTTGATTGCGAATAGTATTTCTAGTAAATATATAGATGCTTGTTGTTATATGTGGATCATGTAATTGCTTGAAATTAATACTAGAATATCATGTAACACAATATTTTGGATGGTGAAATGTCCAGACATGGATGAAAATTGATGGGCTATCTAAGAACAAGAATGTTACCAACACTTCGCTTCTTAAAAGCCACATCATGTGCACAATCAACACATAAAAAAGCTAGTTTGGAAAATATATGTTAGCATTTGTTAGTAGGGTCGGGCTAGTATACAATAGTTATTTTGGTTGGACATCATTGCATTCTTCACTATACTTGCCATTGCTCATCGGTGGAAGATTACACCATAAGAAATATAGCACCGAGTATTAACAATTTTTCTCTTACTCTGCTCTGGCTTGTTGTTGTAGCTATCTCCAAGTGCTTAAAGCTCGTCGTAAAACCGAATAGGATACTATAATAGGAACTATCAACCGGGAGGGTAATTTTGAAACCTAGTTATCGTTCACCGTACATTCTCTATCCAATATTTTTATAATTGTTAAATAATTCATTGTTGTAATTAATGTTACATAATGTGCATATGATAAAACTCATAACTAATTTTTTCTTTGGGATGTATACAAACATGTTAAAAAATATAAATCATGCTAATGCTATTTAAATCAAACATTTTTTATTTAAATTTTTCTTTATTTTTTATGTCACAAAATAGTAAATATTAATTATTTAATGTATTTTGCAAGTGTATTTGACTTATTGAACAGTTACAAGTGTACTTGACATTTTTATTAGTAGCTTCTTCTGATTTTGAACTTAAGACATTTTAGCTCCGAGTTGCGAGTTTATCCAAAAGTCTAAACTGGTAGGAGAGACAATATATGTCAACACCCCCTAACTCTCATAAACTTTGT
This sequence comes from Avena sativa, assembly GCA_916181665.1. Taxonomy (NCBI): domain Eukaryota; kingdom Viridiplantae; phylum Streptophyta; class Magnoliopsida; order Poales; family Poaceae; genus Avena; species Avena sativa. Next base: position 416,052,498 of record OV702297.1, read on the forward strand.
ATGTACACGTTACTTAATCTGATAGACATAGTATTATTGACATGCACAGATTATTTCACATTCATTGAAAAATATTTTTTAAAAAAGGTTATGGGTTGAGCGAACTTCTCCCAAAGAACTCTTATGCCATCTATCAATAACTTGAAAACTACATGTTTATGACACATAGTTCTATAGAAAAGTGATGAAAAACGTCTCAAAAAATATTGCAAATGCCATGCCATTTGGATGCGCCAGGTGGCACGCGAGGTGTCCAAGGACACGCTGCTCTCGCTGAGTTGGAAGAGCTGATGGTCCACATCGAGCTCACGTGTCGGGAAGGCCTCCACTCCCCGCGCACCCTCCATCCTTTGCACCAGCATAGAAGTCATGTTTGCCATTGTTGGTTGTGCCACGCGCTGTATGGTTTTCAAGGTTATTGGTAGGTGGGTTACCACTTACCATAGACATGCCTTGGCTAATTTTATCTCTCCTCTCTTCTCCCCGTCTTTGTTTGGTCTTTAGATTTCCCTTCTCATGTTCCCTCTTTGCCTATGAGGTTGGGTTTTTATTCTAGGCAAAGAGAGAAAAAAAGGCTTGGTTTATATTCATGTATTCTATTTATTTATTTTCTAGTATTGATATCTAGAAAAGGAATTAATTGATTCCTCATAGACAAATTTCTCATCTATATATATTAGCGTTGCCAGCTATTCACGCGGTTAGTAAGATACTACATGTACGCAGTTGTACGCGGATAGTATTTATAGTAAATATATAGATACACGTTGGCCTTAGATTGTTGCGAAGATTCCTATTCAGTCACCCCTATCACTAAGAAAGGAATTCGGTAAATAAATATATAATGAGCATGTGATCTGTCGTGGGAATGGCCACGACAGATGCTGCAATCGGCAGCGAGTAGTAGAACGATGGGTAAGGGCGGCCAGCCATCTGTGGTGCGAGATGAGGACGGAGACACATGGTTTTACCCGGTTCGCCCCCGGAGGGTAAAGACCTACTCCTGCTAGATTGTATTGATGAGAGAGAGTATAAGCGTGAGCTCGACGACTAGGCGGCGAGTCACAGGGGGTGTATGATGGAACGTGTCCTCTATGCGTACCCTAGGGAGGTTTATATAGACTCACTTCGCTAGGGTTTACAGATCTACAACCGAATTAGTTAAGGATCCAGAGGGTGTTTGACTTAATCCGACTGGGCCTAGCTACGCTTCTGGGACTTCAGCTTCCAGTCGCCTGGCTTCTTGCTGGGTCTCGATCCAGTCGCTATCCTACAGGCCCACTCGCTGGCAGCATGGGCCAATAGGAAACGTCCTGCTGGGTATTACCCCACTCGGCATATCCCCATCAGTAGTCCCCGAGGCCGTCGTTGATTCGTCGCAGGTATTCTTTTGTAGTCGGAGTATGCGGGTACAATTTGGACGCCTAGTCGAATCGGCGGTGGACTCCCTTAATGAAATAGAGTATACATTATCTTAGTCGCAATAACAACGACCAGTCGGATCGCAGCACGACGAGTGGGTCGGCGAGTAGTCGAATCGCAGCTATGGCGATTGGGTCGGCGAGTCGAGTAGACGAAGTTGGACCATTATCCTTGGTCAAACTAGCCGTTGGTAATCCAACGGTAATATCAGTGTAATCACCGCGTGGTAACGGCTCCCCGAAAATGGCGGGTAGCAACCATTATATAAGGAAAGAGATGGGCTAAGAGCGATCATTCCCCACACTTCCTCCGACCTCGCGCGTCTCCTAGTCTCCCATTCCTCCATAGCGACTAGAGCGACTCAGAGCGATCCCGCAATCCTAGATCCTCCAACTGATGGCGCCCCCGACATAACCTTGGGGGAGATCCAAATGCACGAAAGTGTTGCTGAAGTACTTCGAGGATGCGGGAATCCTCCACGCCGGGAGATGGCGCATCCCCGCAGCCGGAGAGGTGGTACCAGATCCGCGCGACGGGGAATTCATCTGCTTCACCAGCCACTTGGAGAGGGGGCTCGGTTTCCCCACCTCCATCTTCTTCTGCCGCTTCTACACATATTACGACATCCAACCGTCGGACCTAGGGCCACACAGCATCGAGCAACTCGCCATTTTCGTGGCGTTTTGCGAGTGCTACCTAGGCTGCCGACCGTACTTGAAGATTCGCACAGCGGAACGTTCGTCGGAACGTGGGTGATGTAGTCGTACTCGCTTCTCCTCCTCGCGATCCGATCCGATCCAGCACCACAAGTGGCGGTGCCTCCGTGAGATGCACACGTGCAGCACCTCGACGTCTCCTCCTTCCTCGGACCAGCAAGTATGGTGGAGAGATGGATTGGATCTACAGCACGACGGCGTGGTGTATATGGTGGAGAATTTCTGCCGCAGGGCTTCGCCTACAAACAGTCGGGAGGGAGAGAGGAAGGCAGCAGGGCTACTAGGGCTTGGAAGGGAAGGTGTGGGGGGTTGGTGCGCCCCCACCCCTCTTTATATAGAGGGGGGGTCGCAGCCCTAGCCCCTCCCCCAAGCCTATCTCTAGTTTAAACAATTTAAACTTTTCCCTTATCTAGAAATTCTATCTCTAGATTTAAACGATTTAAATCTTATCTAGAATCGGCTGGGCCCTATGGGGCCTTGTGCCCCTGGCCCAATGCGGCCAGGACACTCCCTCATAGGCCCATGCCCCCTCCCGGAAGGTGGGACCACGTTGTCCCCCTTCCGGAAGGTTCTAGAAGCTTCCGGTACAATACCGATTAATCCGGAACAATTCCGAACTCCAAAAACTGCACTGCCTTATATGAATCTTATTCTCCGGACCATTCCGGAACCTCTCGTGATATCCCGGATCCCATCCGAGACTCCGAACACAAATTCATAAACCAATTATCCAATCTATCCTAGCGTCGAGACACGTTAAGTGTGTGACCCTGCGGGTTCGAGAATATGCAGACATGATCTTCTATCAATAATCAACAGCGGGGTCTGGGCACCCATATTGACTCCCACACATTCATCGATGATCATATCGGATGAACCACGATGCCAGGATTCAATCAATCCCATATATATATTCCCTTCGTCTCACGATATTTTACTTGCCCGAGATTCGATCGTCGGTATCATCATACCTAGTTCAATCTCGTTCACAGCAAGTACTTTACTCGTTCCGTAATCCAATATCACTTTGTGATTAACTCCTTAACCACATGCTTGCAAGCGGTGTTGATATCGATTACCGAGTGGGCCCGAAGTATATCTCTCCGACTTGGGAGGGACAAATCCCATCTCGATACATACAACCCAACAGATACTTTCCGATCACCTGAGAGACACCTTTATGATCACCCTCTCATAGGATGACGTTTGATGACCTCAAAGCTTTCTTCCGATACCAGGGAGTTGCATTATCTCATGGTCTAAGGAATACAATATTTTACATAAGAAAAGCTTCGCAAAGACGAACACGATGACACGATCTAATTGCTTCTCTTAGTTTGGGTCTGTCCACCATATCATTCTCCCAATGATATGATCTCATTATCAATTGACAACTCATGTCTATGGTTAGGAAACCTTAACCATCATTGATCAATGAGCTAGTCCATAGAGGCGTACTAGGGACACGGCGTTGTTCACAAACCACACAAGTATTAATGTTTCCACTTAATACAATTCTAGCATGGAATATAAACTTTATCATGAACAAGAATTATAATAATAACATCTTTATTATTGCCTCTAGGGCATAATTCCAACAGTCTCCCACTTGCACTAGAGTCAATAATCTAGTTTACATTTGGCAACAATCTCACACCCATGGCACTTAGGTGCTGATCATGTTTTACACGTGGAAGAGGTTTAGTCAATGGATCTGCGACATTCAGATCTGTATGTACTTTGCTAATCTTCAGATCTCCATCTGCTATATAATCTCGGATTATATGAAACTTGCGGTTGATATGCTTGGTCTTTGGATGATATCTTGGTTCCTTAGCGAGTGCTATGGCGCCAGTGTTGTCACACAATATCTCTAGTGGGTCCAATGCACTTGGAACCACACCAAGCTCAGTGATGAAGTTTCTGATCCAAACTCCTTCACTTGACGCTTCTGCAGCAGCCATGTATTCCGCTTCTACTGTAGATCCCGCGATCACGCTTTGCTTGCAGCTTCTCCAGCTGACAGCTCCTCCATTCAAAATATACACGTATCCTGTCTGAGATTTAGAATCATCCTTGTCGGTGTCGAAACTAGCATCGACGTAACCTTTTACGACGAGCTATTCATCACCCCCATAGACTAAGAACATTTCTTTAGTCCTATTCAGGTACCTTAGGACGTTCTTCACGGCTGTCCAGTGTTCCACTCCTGGATCACTTTGATATCTGCTCGTCAAACTAAGAGCATTGGACACATCCGGTCTAGTACACAGCATGGCATACATGATGGAACCTATGGCCGAGGCATAAGGCACTTTGCTCATAGCCTCCCTATCATTTACCGTAGCTGGACACTGAGCCTTGCTCAATATCTTACCTGACAACATAGGCACTGAACCTTTCAATGCCTTATCCATTCTGAACCTTTTCAGAACTTTGTCTAGGTATGTACTCTGGCTTAAAGCTATCAGGCGTCTTTGTCTATCTCTATAGATTTTGATGCCCAATATATAAGCAGCTTCACCTAGGTCTTTCATTGAAAAACACTTGTTCAAATAACTCTTCACATCGTTAAGCATGTTGATGTCATTTCCAATAATCAATATGTCATCCACATATAGTACCAGAAACGTCACCGAGCTCCCACTCACTTTCTTGTAGATGCAAGCTTCGTAGCAATTTGGAACAAATCCAAAGCTCTTGATCACTTGATCAAAACGAAGGTTCCAACTCCGAGATGCTTGCTTCAGTCCATAAATGGAACGCTGAAGTTTGCATACTTTATCAGCATCCTTGGGATCGACAAAACCTTCGGGTTGCATCATATACAACTCTTCATCAATGTTGCCATTGAGGAACGCAGTCTTGACATCCATCTGCCATATTTCATAATCATGAAACGCAGCAATTGCTAATAAAATCCGAATGGACTTAAACATCGCTACGAGAGAGAAAGTCTCATCGTAGTCAACACCTTGAACTTGTCGAAAACCTTTTTGCGACAAGCCGTTCTTTATAGACGGTAACATTACCATCCGCGTCCGTTTTCTTCTTGAAGATCCATTTGCACTCAACGGCCTTTCGGTCGCTAGGAGGGTCCACCAAAGTCCATACTTGGTTTTCGCTCATGGATCCCAATTCGGATTTCATGGCTTCTAGCCATTTCTCAGAGTCTGGGCTCATCATCGCTTCCTCATAGTTCGTAGGTTCACTGTCTTCTACTAACAAGACAGTCAAGACAGGGTTGCCGTACCACTCAGGAGGGGCACGCGACCTTGTCGACCTGCGACGTTCAGTAGCAGCATCGTCTGAAGCTTCATGATCCTTGTCATTAGCTTCCTCTATTGTTGGTGCAGGCGGCACTGGAACAATTTCAGGTGCTACGCTACTCTCCAATTCAAGAGAAGGTTCAATAACCTCGTCTAGCTCTACTTTCCTCCCACTCACTTCTTTCGAGAGAAACTCCTTCTCAAGAAAGGAACCGTTCTTTGCGACAAACACTTTGCCTTCGGTTCTGTGATAGAAGGTATACCCAATAGTTTCCTTAGGGTATCCTATGAAGACGCATTTCTCCGCTTTGGGTTCGAGCTTGTCCAGCATCAACTTCTTGACGTAAGCTTCGCATCCCCAAACTTTAAGAAACGACAACTTAGGTTTAGCACCAAACCACAGTTCATACGGTGTCGTCTCAACGGATTTAGATGGAGCCCTATTTAAAGTGAATGCAGCGGTTTCTAATGCATAACCCCAAAATGATAACGGCAAATCAGTAAGAGACATCATCGATCGGACCATATCTAATAGGGTTCGATTCCGGCGTTCAGACACACCATTGCGCTGTGGTGTTCCGGGTGGCGTGAGTTGTGAAACGATTCCACTTGCTTTGAGATGCGTGAGAAAATCATAACTCAAATATTCGCCCCCACGATCGGATCGTAGAAACTTAATCTTTCTGTTACGATGGTTCTCTACTTCATTCTGAAATTCCTTGAACTTTTCAAATGTTTCAGATTTATGTTTCATTAAATAGATATACCCATATCTACTTAAGTCATCGGTAAAAGTGAGAAAATAGCGATATCCACCACGCGTCGAAACACTCATTGGTCCGCATACATCGGTATGTATGATTTCCAACAAGTCCGTTGCTCGCTCCATCATACCGGAGAACGGGGTTTTGATCATCTTGCCCATGAGGCATGGTACGCGCTTGCCGCCGCCTTTCTTGAAGGGCTTCTTTGCACCTTTACCTTTCTTAAAGGAGGGCTTGTTGACCATCAACACATGATTATCCTTTTTGATGTCCACCTCCGCAGCCTTCAGCTTTGCGAAGAGCTCGGTGATCGTATCAGTGGAACCAATCTGATTGTGAGTCACTACAAAACTTTTGTAGCTGGGAGGGAGTGATTGCAGAACCTTGTCAATCTTGAGCTCCTCTGGAATCTTGCAGTCCAGTTGCTCAAGGCGTTGAGTGTAGCCCGACATCTTAATGGCGTGCTCACTAACGGAACTCCCTTCCTCCATCTTGCAGTTAAAGAACTTCTCAGAGATCTCATATCTCTCAGAACGGGCCTGAGTCTGAAACATGGTTTTCAACTCTTCGAGAATCTCAAAGGGCCCGGGATAGTTTTCAAAACGATTTTGAAGTTCCGGTTCCATAGCAAACAACATGGTGCTCTTAATCACACCATAATCATCTTTGCGCGACTGATAGACAAATTTCTCATCAGCCGGCGCAGTTGCAGCAGGGGGGTTACCTAACGCTTTCTCAAGGACATAGTCCTTTTGTCCGCCAGACAGAATGATTCTTAGATTGCGGAACCAGTTGGTGAAGTTAGACCCATTGTTTCTAAGCTTTTCTTTCTCAGCAAAAACGTTGAAGTTGAAGTTGGACTTGGCCATGTGATCTACAGTATTTGCAAGTACAATTTAGACTATGTTCATGATAAATAGTTCAACTTAATCAAATTACTAGATGAACTCCCACTAAATTCAACATCCTTCAAGTTGTTTAGTGAACACGATCCAAATTCACCACACCTAATCCGATCATCACGAGAAGAGATGTGGTTTCAATGGTGGATAACTAAGTGTCGATCATATCATTCATATGACTCATGCTTAACCTTTCGGTTCTTGTGTTCCGAGGCCATGTCTGTACATGCTAGGCTCGTCAAGCTAGACCCAAGTATTTCCGCGTGTGCAAAACTGGCTTGCACCCGTTGTATGTGAGCGTAGAGTCTATAGCACCCGATCATCACGTGATGCTTGGACACGACGAACTTTCGCAACGGTGCATACTTGGGGAGAACACAGTTTTTATCTTGATCTTTAAGTGAGGAATCATCTTATAATGCTACCGTCGCGATCTAAGCATAATAAGACACATAAAAGGATAAACATCACATGCATATAACTTTATGTGACATGGTATAGCCAATCTTCGCGCAATGATCTCCATCTTGTGCGTTCCGGCATGATCTCCATCACTCCACCATGATTGCCTCCACCACGAATAGCAACTACAACTATTGCTAACTACTTAGCGATAAAGTAAAGCTATTACATGGCGTATAAGAAGTTGACTCGCAGGTCATACACAATTATAAAGACAACCATATGGCTCCTGCCGGTTGTGTACTCATCGACATGCAAGTCGTGAAACATTACAAAACATGATCATCGCATACATTATACACATCACATCTTGGGCCATACCATATCACAGAAAACACTCCCTGCAAAAACAAGTTAGACGCCTCTACTTTGTTGTTGCATGTTTTACGTGGCTTATGGGAGTAGCATGCTAAGAACGATTCTTACCTACGGAAAGCCACAACGGTGATATTATGGTTGCCAAACTCCGGTGTTAATCCCATGACAACTATAGTGAGAGAAACTGACATCCACCAGCCGCATGTGTGGAACAAGCCACACGTCAAGTGCGGAGCCGGTCTCGCGAACGATGTCGCGTAAGGTTGGCCTGGACCGCTTCAATCTCACTATCCCGCGTCATAAGAAGAACACAAACAAGAGGCTTGCAACAGAAAACATCAACGCCCGCAACAACCATGTTGCGTTCTACTCGTGAAACACATCTACGCATAGATCTAGCTCTGATACCACTGAAGGGTTTCGCAGCATAGTAAATCAAAATTTTCTACGGAAGCGAACAGAAGGAAAGCCAAGATCTAATCTAGGAGATGCAAACAACAAGAGAGATTGGATTAGATCTTCATACCCTTGAAGATTCGCACAACGGAACGTTCGTCGGAACGTGGGTGATGTAGTCGTACTCGCTTCTCCTCCTCGCGATCCGATCCGATCCAGCACCACAAGTGGCGGTGCCTCCGTGAGATGCACACGTGCAGCACCTCGATGTCTCCTCCTTCCTCGGACCAGCAAGTATGGTGGAGAGATGGATTGGATCTACAGCACGACGGCGTGGTGTATATGGTGGAGAATTTCTGCCGCAGGGCTTCGCCTACAAACAGTCGGGAGGGAGAGAGGAAGGCAGCAGGGCTACTAGGGCTTGGAAGGGAAGGTGTGGGGGGTTGGTGCGCCCCCTCTCGGAGTGATGTTTCCAACAAGTACTTATTTGCTTGATTTGGAGTTCGTATGAAGAATCCACGTCCGTTTCAATTTCAGGGCTTCTGTCTGTCCGAACCGAACCTTCCTTCTTGATGATCTTCTCTTGCGCCTTCCTCCCGCTCCTCCCTCGCGCATCCTTGGCGATCATCATGCTAGGCTCCTCTTGTAACCCTTCTACTCCTCGTGTCAAGCTTGTTTCCTCAACGAACCTGATCATACACAAGTGCATAGATTTAGGCAGTATAAAGTTCTCATTATCATAAACATCAGATTCATTTAGGAGTGAATTCACCTGTTGTTCAAGTAGCTTTGCACGAGCCCGTGTAATGGGTCCAATTCTAATCTCATTGGACTGATCCTTCTTAGCATTGGCTGGAACATCTTCAGTAGTAATTGGGGTAGGTGTAAATATAGGGATGTCCTCATCATCTCCCCCCCTTCAAAAGGCGTCGACCTCGACGCTCCAAGGTCTTCTCCATTATATGGTGACAAATCAGCAACGTTGAAACTGTTGCTAACTCCACCAAACTCAGCAATAGGAATATCAATCGAGTAGGCATTATCATTGATCTTGGCTAACACCTTGTAAGGACAAGCACCACGGGGCTTCAATTTGGATTGTCGAAGCTTGGGGAACCTATCCTTGCGCAGATGCACCCATACCATGTCTCCAGGCTTGAACAAAACCTCCTTTCTTGCTTGATTCCTTGCAGCAGCAATGTTCTTGCCTTTCTTCTCAATAGCCTCTCGAGTCTTCTCATGAATTTTCTTCACATATTCAGCATGTTTTGATGCCTCCATATCAACTCTCTCATGCAATGGTAGAGGCAACAAATCAAGTGGCGTCAATGGCTTGAATCCATACACCACCTCAAAAGGACAAAGCTGAGTAGTAGAATGCACAGCCCTGTTGTAAGCAAATTCTACATGTGGCAAACACTCTTCCCACTCCCGTAGATTCTTCTTGATCATAGTCCTCAATAACTGTGACAATGTTCTATTCACCACCTCCGTCTGACCATCTGTTTGGGGATGACAAGTAGTACCGAACAACAACTTTGTTCCAAGCTTCCCCCATAAAGTCTTCCAAAAGTAGCTCATGAACTTCACATCACGGTCAGAAACAATCGTCTTGGGTACTCCATGTAGTCTCACGATGTCCCTGAAAAACAGGTTAGCAATATGCGACGCATCGTCGCTTTTGTGGCAGGCAATAAAATGAGCCATCTTAGAGAATCTATCCACTACCACAAATATAGAATCATGACCTCTCTGAGTTTTGGGTAAACCTAGCACAAAGTCCATGCTAATATCTTCCCAAGGTGTAGTAGGTGCAGAGAGAGGTGTATACAAACCATGAGGCTTCAACTTTGATTTGGACTTGTTGCATGTAATGCAGCGACTCACAAATCGATAGACATCACGCCTCATCTTGGGCCAATAAAAGTGATCAGCAAGCATGAGCAAAGTCTTCTCACGCCCAAAGTGACCCATCAAACCTCCAGCATGTGATTCCTGCACTAAAAACAAACGCAAAGACGATTCTGGAATGCATAGTTTGTTAGCTCTAAACAAATAGCCATCATGTATATGATACTTATCCCAAGCATGTTTCAAAGCACACAAACGACATGGTTCAGCAAAATCATGATCAGTTGCATAAAGTGCAGAAATACTCTCTAATCCAAGAATTTTAACATCAAGATGTGTCAATAACATATTCTTCCTAGACAAAGCATCAGCAACCACATTTTCTTTTCCTTTCTTATATTTTACAATGTAAGGAAATGATTCAATAAACTCAACCCATTTATCTAAGCGTCTATGCAAGTTTGATTGAGCTTTAAGATACTTCAATGCTTCATGATCAGAATGTATGATAAATTCTTTTGGCCACAAATAATGTTGCCAAACCTCAAGAACTCTAACAAGTGCATACAATTCTTTATCATAAACAGGATAATTCAGTCTAGCACCAGCAAGTTTCTCAGAAAAATATGCTATTGGACGACCCTCTTGCATCAAAACACCACCAATTCCTATACCACTAGCATCACATTCAACTTCAAATTGCTTTGAAAAATCAGGTAATGCAAGCAAAGGTGCAGTAGCAAGCAAACGTTTTAATGTATCAAATGCAATATCTTGGGCTGTGCCCCATACAAATGGCACACCTTTCTTAGTCAATTCATTCAATGGTGCAGCAATAGTGCTAAAATCCTTCACAAAGCGCCTATAGAAACCAGCTAAACCATGGAAACTACGCACTTGACTCACATTCATGGGAATAGGACAATTTTGAATTGCTTCAATTTTAGATTGATCTACTTCCACCCCATGCTTAGATACAACATATCCCAGAAATATGACCTTATCTTTTGCAAATGTGCACTTCTCAAGATTAGCATATAATTGATTATCACGCAACACTTGCAAAACTTGTCTAATATGATCAGAGTGTTCAGATTTATTGCGGCTGTGTATGAGTATATCATCGAAATAAACAACCACAAAACGACCAATATATTCTTTCAAAACATGATTCATTAATCTCATGAATGTACTAGGTGCATTAGTAAGACCAAAAGGCATAACTAACCATTCATACAAACCAAATTTTGTTTTGAAAGCAGTTTTCCATTCATCCCCTTCTTTCATCCTAATTTGATGGTATCCACTACGCAAATCAATTTTAGAGAAAATAGCAGCACGACTCAATTCATCTAACATATCCTCTAAGCGTGGAATAGGATGACGATATCGAATAATGATGTTATTAATAGCTCTACAATCTACACACATGCGCCATGTACCATCTTTCTTAGGTACTAAAATAACAGGAACAGCACAAGGGCTAAGAGAAACACGAATGTACCCTTTGTCGAGCAATGCTTGTACTTGTTTCTGTATCTCCTTAGTTTCTTCGGGGTTGGTTCGGTATGGTGCCCGGTTTGGTAATGTAGAGCCAGGGATCAATTCTATTTGATGCTCAATGCCACGCAATGGAGGCAATCCAGCTGGCACATCTTCTGGAAACACATCACCAAAATCCTGCAAAACAGTAGATACACCAAGAGAAATAGGGGTCATGTCGTTAGAAACCAAAACCTCGCCCTTATACATGAGCACAAGTGGCATGGCTGTAGGATCCTCACTAAATTCTCTCATATCCTCTTTGGTGGCTAGTATTACTAGATTAGGCACTCGATCACTTTTCGTTATATCATTCTTTTGGGGCTCATTTACAACACTCACAGTTTCAACACTCTCTCGCCTAGGTGCATCTTGCAAGTTCACTTCAATCTTCTGACGAGATTCATTCACAATCTGCTGTGGTGTCATAGGCTGCAAATTGATTTTCTTGCCCTTGAACTCCAAATGATATGTATTAGCTCGGCCATTATGTTGCACATGGCGATCATAAAGCCAAGGCCGACCCAATAGTAAATGGCACACAGTCATAGGAACCACATCAAAATCAATAGAATCCTTGTATGGCCCTATTTCAAAGTTCACACGTACCATATGGTTTACCTTCATCTCACCACTGTCACTCAACCATTGTATGTAGTATGGCTTGGGATGAGGTAAATATGTCAAATTCATCTTGGCACACAACTCCTTGCTTGCAAGATTTCTGCAGCTACCTCCATCAATGATTACTTTGCAAGCTTTGTTTGGGCCAACTAGAGCTTTTGTTTGGAACAAGTTGCAGCGTTGAGAGTCAACAACAGGATGCACACTAAGGATACGTGGAGAGACCACTATGGTAGGCGCATGCTCAGGAAAGGCATCCATACCTTCCTCCTCATAATCAGCGCCATGATCATCAGTATCAACATCATCTCCACTCTCATACTCTCCTTGATCACTAACAAACATCACCTTGCGGTTTGGACAATCTCGCTTGAAATGTCCCCTTCCTCCACAAGTATGGCACTCCACATCATGAGTACGAGCTGTTGACATATTGGAACCCGTGCTAGCAGCAGGAGCAACAGGTTTCCTAGCTTGAGAACCATAGGATGACTGAGGTGTTGGCTTGGAAGATGGGGTAGTAGTGTGGCCAGCAGCCGCATGAGGTGTAGAAACCTGTGGCGGCGGTGTAGACCTTGCTGAAAAGCGGCCTATGGAAGGGAATCTTGCACGCGCCTTCGCCTCTTCAGCAAGCTGTGATTCGGCCTCCCTTGCATGATGCAACAATTCATTCATAGTCTCATACCTATGATGACGAACAATGCTCTTGATTGGTAGCTTCAAATTATTGAGAAATCGTTGCATGGTCATCTCAAGCGATTCACGAACTCTAGCACGCTGCATAAGCATCTCCATCTCCATGTAGTACTCATCAACCGACATGGTTCCTTGTCTCAAGTTTGTCAACTTATCAAAAACTGAGCGCAGTTAGTTGGTGGGTACAAAGCGTTCCTTCATGATACGCTTCATCTCTCGCCAAGTCATCACCGGAAGGTCATTGTCATCCCTTCTATTCTGCACAAGGGCATCCCACCAACGCAAAGCATAACCATCAAATTCTGACGCTGCAAGCTTGACCTTCTTTTCTTCAGTGTACTCATACAAGCGCCAGAGCTTCTCAATCTTCAACTCCCATGTGAGGTAATCTTCAGGATCAATGGAGCCATCAAACTTGGGAATTGAAAACTTGGGCTTGCCCAATCCATCATCAACCGGTTGGTGAGGTATACGCTGAGCACGCCCAATTGGATCAAAGCCACGTCCATGAACAGGTTGAGGAGCACGGCCACGGCCACCTTGTGGTTGTTGACCATCCCCTGCATTACTTGCTTCTTCATTGTCATGGGCATCATCATATTGTTGCCTTTGTCCAATTGCTATTGTGAGAGCATCAAGCGAACGTTGCAAATCTGTGACATTGTTGTTGATCGCTGTTACTTGTGTCTGTATGGTAGCGACTGCATCAACATTTGCTCCCAAAGTCACTTGCACGTCCTGAATATTCTTGTCAATGGCATCTGTTGTATGGTTGAACACACATGTCAAATGGGACTTCAATGCTTCATATTCCCGCCAGTTGACAAGCTCATCGTCCTTCTTTTTCTGTGACACAACATCATCACTAGTCGACATGATTAGTAGATTAGTGCAAAAAGCAAAATCGATATGGTGGAACACTCACAACTCACTCCAACTAACAAGAAAGTAGATCTTACCATTCCAAAGTGAATAGAGGTGCTTTCCCAATTCGAAATCAATAACTAATGCACTGATGTGATGAAGTGCATATCAAGGGTATGGAGAACGATCGCAGGGCACACAGGTTATTTATGGTGGAGCTGTAGGTATGGTATCCTAACTACACCGCAAACAAGTCCTAGTGCTGATCGTTATGATAACCCAAGAAACACACACAATGGAGATAAGCGTGGCAAAGCAACTTATGAACAGGAATATTGCAATGCACAAGAGAGACGCTAGTAATAGCTCAAAATAAACATGCACAAGATTGCTCAATCTACAAGTGCTATGATCAACTAGGCCTCCAATAAAGCACACTTTGATATCTCTTTGTGTCACGCTTGTAGCTCTATTCGCTCTCCTTTTTTTTGATACTGAATCTCTTTTCCTTTTCTGTTTTTCTTTTTTTTGATTTTTTTAACTATATGACTCAATGCAAAACGAATGCAAACTAGAGGGGGCCGGATAATCCGGTTTGTCGGGGGCCGGATAATCCGGTCTGGTGAGGCGAAAATTTTGCACTTTCAAAACCCTAATGAGCAGCTTGTCAGAGCAAAGCAACTAGTCTCGTGGGTACGTTCCTAGGCACGGATGCAGTAGATAGGCTGTAGCTAGGTTTGAAACACAAAAGTACGCTATGTGGACTCGGAAAAGTAGATGGAAACTTGCGGAAAACGGTGATGGTAGATTCGGCGGAAAACAAGATCAAAACCCTAAACTTAAACACAAACGAAAACTAGACTCCTACGAGAAAAACCTACAGATCGGATCTACGAGAAGACACGACCAACAACTAAAACTCGAAAAACGATGCAATCTAGGCTAGGGCAAATCTTTTTGTATGGCTTTTTCTGTATAGGACGAAAAAAGAACTAATCTATGGATGGATTTGTGGATGCTCACCGAGTAAACGAGGAAATCTGGTACCAAGATGATATGGGGTGGCCCGATCTTCTCAGCAAGCACTTGTCGATGATGATGGAGGATGATAGATAACTAGCATGTAGCTATAAACTCTCCCGCTCGAACCCTGATGCCAATGCAACAGCTCTCGAACCCTATGGGATATTCACAACACCACGCTCTTGCGCACGCAGCCGTCGACCACGAACGGTAGTTTGCAATCTACTAATTCCCAATGGAACAACAGATCACACTCAATTGCAGTAGATAATTCGATCACAGGGTAATTCCAGAGGTTCTTGATAAGAAACAACTCCAAAATAGTTTTAACGTGGTCTAACCCTAACTATGGGGACGTCCCAGGGCTTATAAGGGCGGCTGGGGCGGCCAAAATCGCGAAACAAAACGTGTCCGATACAGTCAGATCCGTCCAGATCTGTTGGTAACTTTCAGGGCTGGACTTTCCGCCCTAAGTAGTGGCGGATTATCCGCCGCCCCCGGATTATCCTCCCCTGTGGCGGATTATCCGCCCCCTTACTGAGCCTTGCGCCTGAAGTCCTTAGCAGAATTCCTGGAGCAGGACCGTATTATCCGCCCTTGTGGGGGCCGGATTATCCGCCCCCTAGGGACGTGTAAGTACTCGTTGGAAAGCTCTCGGAGTGATGTTTCCGACAAGTACTTCTTTGCTTGATTTGGAGTTCGTATGAAGAATCCACGTCCGTTTCAATTTCAGGGCTTCTGTCTGTCCGAACTGAACCTTCCTTCTTGATGATCTTCTCTCGCGCCTTCCTCCCGCTCCTCCCTCGCGCATCCTTGGCGATCATCATGCTAGGCTCCTCTTGTAACCCTTCTCCTCCTCGTGTCAAGCTTGTTTCCTCAACGAACCTGATCATACACAAGTGCATAGATTTAGGCAGTATAAAGTTCTCATTATCATAAACATCAGATTCATTTAGGAGTGAATTCACCTGTTGTTCAAGTAGCTTTGCACGAGCCCGTGTAATGGGTCCAATTCTAATCTCATTGGACTGATCCTTCTTAGCATTGGCTGGAACATCTTCAGTAGTAATTGGGGTAGGTGTAAATATAGGGATGTCCTCATCAGGTAAGCTTGCTTTCCCTTGTTTATTCCGCACTTGTAAAATTACAGTCGCACTTTGCTGATCACACGCTGTTCATGTAGCTGTTCCAAGTGGTGGAAGGTTGGCTTCCACCCGCTGATGACGAGAACTCGAATGAGTCCGTCGAGGACGAGAGCGAGTCCTCCTCCGATAGGGGCAACATCGGAGGTGATGAAAATGACGACGATGATGACGATGACAATGACGATGAAGATGACGACGAGGCCGTGGAGGTCGTCGCACCCATGGTCCGTAAGACCTACGGCAGCGACAATGCGAGCTCGAGGCCAGCAAGTGTTGGAATTATGCCCTAGAGGCAATAATAAGGATGTTATTATTATAATTCTTGTTCATGATAAAGTTTATATTCCATGCTAGAATTGTATTAAGCGGAAACATTAATACTTGTGTGGTTTGTGAACAACACCGTGTCCCTAGTACGCCTCTATGGACTAGCTCATTGATCAATGATGGTTAAGGTTTCCTGACCATAGACATGAGTTGTCAATTGATAATGGGATCATATCATTGGGAGAATGATATGGTGGACAGACCCAAACTAAGCGAAGCAATTAGATCGTGTCCTTGTGTTCATCTTTGCGAAGCTTTTCCTATGTCAAATATTGTATTCCTTAGACCATGAGATAATACAACTCCCTGGTATCGGAAGAAAGCTTTGAGGTCATCAAACGTCATCCTATGAGAGGGTGATCATAACGGTGTCTCTCAGGTAATTGGAAAGTATCTGTTGGGTTGTATGTATCGAGATGGGATTTGTCCCTCCCAAGTCGGAGAGATATACTTCGGGCCCACTCGGTAATCGATATCAACACCGCTTGCAAGCATGTGGTTAAGGAGTTAATCACGAAGTGATATCGGATTGCGGAACGAGTAAAGTACTTGCTGTGAACGAGATTGAACTAGGTATGACGATACCGACGATCGAATCTCGGGCAAGTAAAATGTCGCGAGACGAAGGGAATATATATATGGGATTGATTGAATCCTGGCATCGTGGTTCATCCGATATGATCATCGATGAATGTGTGGGAGTCAATATGGGTGCCCAGACCCCGCTGTTGATTATTGATAGAAGATCATGTCTGCATATTCTCGAACCCGCAGGGTCACACACTTAACGTGTCTCGACGCTAGGATAGATTGGATAATTGGTTTATGAATTTTTGTTCGGAGTCTCGGATGGGATCCGGGACATCACGAGAGGTTCCAGAATGGTCCGGAGAATAAGATTCATATAAGGCAGTGCAGTTTTTGGAGTTCGGAATTGTTCCGGATTAATCGGTATTGTACCGGAAGCTTCTAGAACCTTCCGGAAGGGGGCCAACGTGGTCCCACCTTCCGGGAGGGGGCATGGGCCTATGAGGGAGTGTCCTGGCCGCATTGGGCCAGGGGCACAAGCCCCATAGGGCCCAGCCGATCCTGGATAAGTTTAAAACCGTTTAAACTAGAGATAGGGTTTCTAGATAAGGGATAAGTTTAAAATTGTTTAAACTAGAGATAAGCTTGGGGGAGGGGCTAGGGCTGCGACCCCCCCTCTATATAAAGAGGGGTGGGGGCGCACCAACCCCCCACACCTTCCCTTCCAAGCCCTAGTAGCCCTGCTGCCTTCCTCTCTCCCTCCCGACTGTTTGTAGGCGAAGCCCTGCGGCAGAAATTCTCCACCATATACACCACGCCGTCGTGCTGTAGATCCAATCCATCTCTCCACCATACTTGCTGGTCCGAGGAAGGAGGAGACGTCGAGGTGCTTCACGTGTGCATCTCACGGAGGCACCGCCACTTGTGGTGCTGGATCGGATCGGATCGCGAGGAGGAGAAGCGAGTACGACTACATCACCCACGTTCCGACGAACGTTCCGCTGTGCGAATCTTCAAGGGTATGAAGATCTAATCCAATCTCTCTCGTTGTTTGCATCTCCTAGATTAGATCTTGGCTTTCCTTCTGTTCGCTTCCGTAGAAAATTTTGATTTACTATGCTGCGAAACCCTTCAGTGGTATCAGAGCTAGATCTATACGTAGATGTGATTCACGAGTAGAACGCAACATGGTTGTTGCGGGCGTTGATGTTTTCTGTTGCAAGCCTCTTGTTTGTGTTCTTCTTATGACGCGGGATAGTGAGATTGAAGCGGTCCAGGCCAACCTTACGCGACGTCGTTCGCGAGACCGGCTCCGCACTTGACGTGTGGCTTGTACCACACATGCGGCTGGTGGATATCAGTTTCTCTCACTATAGTTGTCATGGGATTAACACCGGAGTTTGGCAACCATAATATCACCGTTGTGGCTTTCCGTAGGTAAGAATCGTTCTTAGCATCTACTCCCATAAGCCACGTAAAACATGCAACAACAAAGTAGAGGCGTCTAACTTGTTTTTGCAGGGAGTGTTTTCTGTGATATGGTATGGCCCAAGATGTGATGTGTATATTGTATGCGATGATCATGTTTTGTAATGTTTCACGACTTGCATGTCGATGAGTACACAACCGGCAGGAGCCATATGGTTGTCTTTATAATTGTGTATGACCTGCGAGTCAACTTCTTATACGCCATGTAATAGCTTTACTTTATCGCTAAGTAGTTAGCAATAGTTGTAGTTGCTATTCGTGGTGGAGGCAATCATGGTGGAGTGATGGAGATCATGCCGGAACGCACAAGATGGAGATCATTGCGCGAAGATTGGCTATACCATGTCACATAAAGTTATATGCATGTGATGTTTATCCTTTTATGTATCTTATTATGCTTAGATCGCGACGGTAGCATTATAAGATGATTCCTCACTTAAAGATCAAGATAAAAACTGTGTTCTCCCCAAGTATGCACCGTTGCGAAAGTTCGTCGTGTCCAAGCATCACGTGATGATCGGGTGCTATAGACTCTACGCTCACATACAACGGGTGCAAGCCAGTTTTGCACACGCGGAAATACTTGGGTCTAACTTGACGAGCCTAGCATGTACAGACATGGCCTCGGAACACAAGAACCGAAAGGTTAAGCATGAGTCATATGAATGATATGATCGACACTTCGTTGTCCACCATTGAAACCACATCTCTTCTCGTGATGATCGGATTAGGTGTGGTGAATTTGGATCGTGTTCACTAAACAACTTGAGGGATGTTGAATTTAGTGGGAGTTCATCTAGTAATTTGATTAAGTTGAACTGTTTATCATGAACATAGTCTAAATTGTACTTGCAAATACTGTAGATCACATGGCCAAGTCCAACTTCAACTTCAACGTTTTTGCTGAGAAAGAAAAGCTTAGAAACAATGGGTCTAACTTCACCAACTGGTTCCGCAATCTAAGAATCATTCTGTCTGGCGGACAAAAGGACTATGTCCTTGAGAAAGCGTTAGGTAACCCCCCTGCTGCAACTGCGCCGGCTGATGAGAAAGCTGTCTATCAGTCGCGCAAAGATGATTATGGTGTGATTAAGAGCACCATGTTGTTTGCTATGGAACCGGAACTTCAAAATCGTTTTGAAAACTATCCCGGGCCCTTTAAGATTCTCGAGGAGCTGAAAACCATGTTTCAGACTCGGGCCCGTTCTGAGAGATATGAGATCTCTGAGAAGTTCTTTAACTGCAAGATGGAGGAAGGGAGTTCCGTTAGTGAGCACGCCATTAAGATGTCGGGCTACACTCAATGCATTGAGCAACTGGACTGCAAGATTCCAGAGGAGCTCAAGATTGACAGGGTTCTGCAATCACTCCCTCCCAGCTACAAAAGTTTTGTAGTGACTCATAATCAGATTGGTTCCACTGATACGATCACCGAGCTCTTCGCAAAGCTGAAGGCTGCGGAGGTGGACATCAAGAAGGATAATCATGTGTTGATGGTCAACAAGCCCTCCTTTAAGAAAGGTAAAGGTGCAAAGAAGCCCTTCAAGAAAGGCGGCGGCAAGCGCGTTGCCCCTGCTGAGAAGAAGCTCAAGTCTGGTCCCAAGCCGGACACTGAGTGCTTCTATTGCAAGGACAAGGGTCACTGGAAGCGCAACTGTCTGAAGTACTTAGCGGACAAGAAGGCTGGCACCATCAAAGGTATATTTGATATACATGTTATTGATGTTTTCCTTACTAGCCCTCGTTGTAGTGCCTGGGTATTTGATACCGGTTCAGTTGCTAATATTTGTAACTCGAAACAGGAGCTACGGAATAGACGGCGGCTTGCGAGGGATGAGGTGACGATGCGCGTTGGCAACAGATCAAGAGTTGATGTGATGGCCGTCGGCACGCTCTCCTTAGTTTTACCTTCGGGATTAGTTTTAAACCTTAATAAATGTTATTATGTGCCTGCGTTGAGCATGAACATTATTTCTGGATCGTGTTTATTGCAAGACGGTTATTCATTTAAATCGGAGAATAATGGTTGTTCTATTTATATGAGTAACATCTTTTATGGTCATGCACCTCTTGTGAATGGTTTATTTCTTCTAAATCTCGAAAGGGATGAAACACACATCCATAACATTGAGGCTAAGAGATGCAAAGTAGATAGTGATAATACTACTTATTTGTGGCACTGTCGTCTAGGTCATATTGGTGTAAAGCGCATGAAGAAACTCCATTCTGATGGACTTTTGGAGTCCCTTGATTTTGAATCATTTGACACATGCGAACCATGCCTCATGGGCAAGATGATCAAAACCCCGTTCTCCGGTATGATGGAGCGAGCAACGGACTTGTTGGAAATCATACATACCGATGTATGCGGACCGATGAGTGTTTCGACGCGCGGTGGATATCGCTATTTTCTCACTTTTACCGATGACTTAAGTAGATATGGGTATATCTATTTAATGAAACATAAATCTGAAACGTTTGAAAAGTTCAAAGAATTTCAGAATGAAGTGGAGAACCATCGTAACAGAAAGATTAAGTTTCTACGATCCGATCGTGGGGGCGAATATTTGAGTTATGATTTTCTCACGCATCTCAAAGCAAGTGGAATCATTTCACAACTCACTCCACCCGGAACACCACAGCGCAATGGTGTGTCTGAACGCCGGAATCGAACCCTATTAGATATGGTCCGATCGATGATGTCTCTTACTGATTTGCCGTTATCATTTTGGGGTTATGCATTAGAAACCGCTGCATTCACTTTAAATAGGACTCCATCTAAATCCGTTGAGACGACACCGTATGAACTGTGGTTTGGTGCTAAACCTAAGTTGTCGTTTCTTAAAGTTTGGGGATGCGAAGCTTACGTCAAGAAGTTGATGCCGGACAAGCTCGAACCCAAAGCGGAGAAATGCGTCTTCATAGGATACCCTAAGGAAACTATTGGGTATACCTTCTATCACAGAACCGAAGGCAAAGTGTTTGTCGCAAAGAACGGTTCCTTTCTTGAGAAGGAGTTTCTCTCGAAAGAAGTGAGTGGGAGGAAAGTAGAGCTAGACGAGGTTATTGAACCTTCTCTTGAATTGGAGAGTAGCGCAACACCTGAAATTGTTCCAGTGCCGCCTGCACCAACAATAGAGGAAGCTAATGACAAGGATCATGAAGCTTCGGAAGATGCTGCTACTGAACGTCGCAGGTCGACAAGGTCGCGTGCCCCTCCTGAGTGGTACGGCAACCCTGTCTTGACTGTCTTGTTAGTAGAAGACAGTGAACCTACGAACTATGAGGAAGAGATGATGAGCCTAGACTCTGAGAAATGGCTAGAAGCCATGAAATCCGAATTGGGATCCATGAGCGAAAACCAAGTATGGACTTTGGTGGACCCTCCTAGCGACCGAAAGGCCGTTGAGTGCAAATGGATCTTCAAGAAGAAAACGGACGCGGATGGTAATGTTACCGTCTATAAAGCACGGCTTGTCGCAAAAGGTTTTCGACAAGTTCAAGGAGTTGACTACGATGAGACTTTCTCTCCCGTAGCGATGTTTAAGTCCATTCAGATTTTATTAGCAATTGCTGCGTTTCATGATTATGAAATATGGCAGATGGATGTCAAGACTGCTTTCCTCAATGGCAACATTGATGAAGAGTTGTATATGATGCAACCCGAAGGTTTTGTCGATCCTAAGGATGCTGATAAAGTATGCAAACTTCAGCGTTCCATTTATGGACTGAAGCAAGCATCTCGGAGTTGGAACCTTCGTTTTGATCAAGTAATCAAGAGCTTTGGATTTGTTCCAAATTGCTACGAAGCTTGTATCTACAAGAAAGTGAGTGGGAGCTCGGTGACGTTTCTGGTACTATATGTGGATGACATATTGATTATTGGAAATGACATCAACATGCTTAACGATGTGAAGAGTTATTTGAACAAGTGTTTTTCAATGAAAGACCTAGGTGAAGCTGCTTATATATTGGGCATCAAAATCTATAGAGATAGACAAAGACGCCTGATAGCTTTAAGCCAGAGTACATACCTAGACAAAGTTCTGAAAAGGTTTAGAATGGATAAGGCATTGAAAGGTTCAGTGCCTATGTTGTCAGGTAAGATATTGAGCAAGGCTCAGTGTCCAGCTACGGTAAATGATAGGGAAGCTATGAGTAAAGTGCCTTATGCCTCGGCCATAGGTTCCATCATGTATGCCATGCTGTGTACTAGACCGGATGTGTCCAATTCTCTTAGTTTGACGAGCAGATATCAAAGTGATCCAGGAGTGGAACACTGGACAGCCGTGAAGAACATCCTAAGGTACCTAAATAGGACTAAAGAAATGTTCTTAGTCTATGGGGGTGATGAACAACTCGTCGTAAAAGGTTACGTCGATGCTAGTTTCGACACCGACAAGGATGATTCTAAATCTCAGAAAGGATACGTGTATATTTTGAATGGAGGAGCTGTGAGCTGGAGAAGCTGCAAGCAAAGAGTGATCGCGGGATCTACAGTAGAAGCGGAATACATGGCTGCTGCAGAAGCGTCAAGTGAAGGAGTTTGGATCAGAAACTTCATCACTGAGCTTGGCGTGGTTCCAAGTGCATTGGACCCACTGGAGATATTGTGTGACAACACTGGCGCCATAGCACTCGCTAAGGAACCAAGATATCATCCAAAGACCAAGCATATCAACCGCAAGTTTCATATAATCTGAGATTATATAGCAGATGGAGATCTGAAGATCAGCAA
The DNA here is from genome assembly GCA_916181665.1 of Avena sativa. NCBI lineage: Eukaryota > Viridiplantae > Streptophyta > Magnoliopsida > Poales > Poaceae > Avena > Avena sativa. The sequence goes on from OV702297.1 coordinate 416,075,573, forward strand.
AGTACATACAGATCTGAATGTCGCAGATCCATTGACTAAACCTCTTCCACGTGTAAAACATGATCAGCACCTCAGTGCCATGGGTGTGAGATTGTTGCCAAATGTAAACTAGATTATTGACTCTAGTGCAAGTGGGAGACTGTTGGAATTATGCCCTAGAGGCAATAATAAGGATGTTATTATTATAATTCTTGTTCATGATAAAGTTTATATTCCATGCTAGAATTGTATTAAGCGGAAACATTAATACTTGTGTGGTTTGTGAACAACACCGTGTCCCTAGTACGCCTCTATGGACTAGCTCATTGATCAATGATGGTTAAGGTTTCCTGACCATAGACATGAGTTGTCAATTGATAATGGGATCATATCATTGGGAGAATGATATGGTGGACAGACCCAAACTAAGCGAAGCAATTAGATCGTGTCCTTGTGTTCATCTTTGCGAAGCTTTTCCTATGTCAAATATTGTATTCCTTAGACCATGAGATAATACAACTCCCTGGTATCGGAAGAAAGTTTTGAGGTCATCAAACGTCATCCTATGAGAGGGTGATCATAAAGGTGTCTCTCAGGTGATTGGAGATAAGCTTGGGGGAGGGGCTAGGGCTGCGACCCCCCTCTATATAAAGAGGGGTGGGGGCGCACCAACCCCCCACACCTTCCCTTCCAAGCCCTAGTAGCCCTGCTGCCTTCCTCTCTCCCTCCCGACTGTTTGTAGGCGAAGCCCTGCGGCAGAAATTCTCCACCATATACACCACGCCGTCGTGCTGTAGATCCAATCCATCTCTCCACCATACTTGCTGGTCCGAGGAAGGAGGAGACGTCGAGGTGTTGCACGTGTGCATCTCACGAAGGCACCGCCACTTGTGGTGCTGGATCGGATCGGATCGCGAGGAGGAGAAGCGAGTACGACTACATCACCCACGTTCCGACGAACGTTCCGCTGTGCGAATCTTCAAGGGTATGAAGATCTAATCCAATCTCTCTCGTTGTTTGCATCTCCTAGATTAGATCTTGGCTTTCCTTCTGTTCTCTTCCGTAGAAAATTTTGATTTACTATGCTGCGAAACCCTTCAGCAAGATCCTCGAGGCTCACGACAGGGGTGACGTCGAGGTTCCCGAGCACACCTCGCGGCGCGTGGCCATGCCATCAAAGAAGAAATCACCATAGAATAAGAAGCCGACAAAGGCAGTATCGCCACCTCGGTCCGCGAGTAGCTCCAAAGCTATCAACGCGGCCAACAAGGCTGGGGCTAGTGAGCCGACACGGGCGACCTCGGTAGCCGACGCGGCTGTGGTAGAGGATGAAGTGTCGTTGGCGTCACTGCCACCGCCCTTCACCGCAGTCGCTGGGTTCGGGGTCGCTCCATCCGCGGGTGCCTCGCCACCGACGAAAGCGTCTGCGGTGATTGCGGCAGATCCTCCTGCCACGGCTTCATCCTCGAAGAAGCCCTCAGTTTCTTGGGCCTAGAGCGTGTTCGAGACGGGCCTTAGCCGGATCTGGGGCCAGAGTTGGAGAAGCTGGCGAATATTCGCACCGACCTTCGCTTTATACCAGTCGCCAAGTGAGTATCCTTTAGAATATTTCTTTGGGCAACTGATTTATGTTTGTCCGAAGAACTTGCTGACGACGTCGTTTTGCAGGACTGGTGTGAAGAAAATAGGTCACGCTTCGGTGGCTAAGGTCCCATTGGGTACTGCGGGGGCGCAAGTCGATCCCTCGAAGAAGAGGAAGAGCGACGAGGTCGAGGCGCCCGTTGAGGGTGCAGAGAAGGCAAAGGGCGACGAGGTCGTCACAATCTCTGACGAGCCGGTCGGCGCCCCAAGCAAGGCTCTGACTGGAGCAGATGTGGTCATGAAGGCCATAGTGGACGCAGAGTCACAGCGGATAGAGCCCGCGGCGCCATGGATTGTCCATTCTTCAGCAGCTTATACCATTCTTCAGCTCTCCCTTTCAAGGATATGGAGAGTAACTTCTTCTTCACCTTTTTATTTGTGATACCTGCACACTTAAACAACCCGCATAATTCATGGATAAAAAGCAAGTGGTCACCAGGATGGACAGTTCCATCCCCTAAATAATAATTATCCATAACACGATCAACAATACTTGTAGGTATCTTAAAAGGATCTATCTCAACAGGTGGTGGTTCATCTACTACCCTAGCAGTGGTAGTAGTTTTCCCAAACAGAAAACCAAGTGGGTTATCCATATTGGAAACAAAGTAACAAGCAGTAACAAAAACAATACTCACAGTAGAAGTTTCCTTTACCAATTCCACTCTTCAATAGCGCTTCACTCCCTAGCAACATCACCAGAAAATAGTCTTGATGACCCACAAGTATAGGGGGTGTATCTTAGTACTTTCGATAAATAAGAGTGTCGATCCCAACGAGGAGCAGAAGGTGCTGAACAGTGGTATGGAGCAGGAAATCCCTGTGAATACTTAGCAAACAGATTTTTAGTGGTTTTCTGATAAGGCAATAAAACAAAGAGCAAGTAATAAAGAACAAACGTAGCAAGTGGCCTAATCCTTTCTTAGCAAAGGACAAGCCGGTGGAAATCCTTATAAAGACCAAACGTTCTCGAGGACACATGGGAATTCTGTCAACTGCTTTCGCTTCAAATAGCCGAGTACTCTTCTTTGGTGTTGTAAGTGTTGTGTGGGTGAACCTGTGCTAATGTACCGACCGTACTTGGACTAATACATACTTGTGATTAAACCCCCTGCAAACATCTGTAACTACAGTAAAGTAATTAAGATATAAATCTAACCACAGCCTTAAACTCTGAGATCCTACACTCCCTTGTGCAAAGGTTTCCTAATGGGGGTTCAAGTTTCTGTCACTTCGGCAACCCCACAATTAGTAGCCAAATACACAATGCATTCCCCTAGGCCCATAAATGGTGAAGTATCATGTAGTCGACGTTCACATGACACCACTAGAAGAATAGCACCACAACTTAAATACTAAACCATTGAATAATAACTCAACACAAATCCACTAATAACAACGTGACTTATCCCATGTCCTCAAGAACTAAACGAACTACTCACAAGACATCATATGGATCAAGATCAAAGATGATATGATAATGGATAAAAATCGAAACATAAACAATAATCCAATGGTTCCACTCACAAGCATCAACTACAATAGTAATTAACACCGGGAAAGTTTCCCCTAAGAACTAAAGCAATATCCAACACAATTGTTACAGCGGGACGGAGTGGTGATGATGGTGCTGGTGGAGATGATGGTGTGGATGATGATGTTGATGATCTCGATGAAGCCTAGCTTTACGATGGTGTTGATGGCGACGATCTCCCCTCTTCAGGAAGGAATTCCCCCGGAAGAAATCTGTCTGCTGGAGAGATCTTTCTCTCTCGGTGTTTTCCGCCCCCAGAGGTGGCGGAAATCTATCTTTGGTCGTCCCCTGAGCCTTAGGGTTCCATAGGGAAGATATAGGGGAAGGGAGGATTTGGGAGCCGGGCAGGTGGGCCACACCTGCCCTAGGCATGGCCTAGGGTGGGCCCATGCCTAGGGGGTTGTGGGGCCCCTGCGGCCCTTCTTCGTCCCTCCTTCTAGCTATAGGGGTTCGTAGCATGGAAAACAAAAAAATTCTACCACATGCAAACAAACAAGCCAAGATCTATCTACTAGATTGTAGCAACGAGTCGATAGAGGAACTCACCCTCGAAGATTCCAAAGTGGTTAACGAGAGCAGATTCTCGTGGGTGATGTAGTCGTACTCTTGCCGATCTCAAGATCGCGTAGACGATCCTTCCGGCGCTGCGTTCCGGCAGCGCTTCCGCAGTCAGTCACACGTTCGGTACTCGATGAAGACCTTCCTCTCCCTTGTTCCAGCAGGCAGCGGAGGTTGTAGCACTCTCCTCGCGATTCCGGTAGCACGACGGCGTGGTACCGGAAGTAGAGGGAAGATCTCGCAGGGCTTCGCCTTAAGCCGGAACGAGTATGGTGGACTATGAGAGAGGCCTTGGCAATCTAGGGTTTATAGGGCACCAAGGGGCGGATCTTGGCTGGTGGCTAGGGCTTGGGGAATCCCCAAGTCGGCCGCTAGGAGAAACCCTAGGGCGGCGGCGACTTGCAGGAGGCCGGCGGCTAGGGTTAGGGTTTTGGGGTGTGTTGGGTGTGAGGGAGAGGGGCAGCCCTGCCCCTCCTTTTATAGGTGGGAGGGAGCGGCTTGGGAGGAGGGATTACTCCCCCAAGTCGGCATCCTTGGCCGGGTGGAGGGAGGAGGACTTCCTCCCCAAGTAGGTTTCCTACTCTCCCTCCACCAAGCAAAATTTCCGTTTGACTTTTTCAAATTGGCGTTTGACTTTCAAACTAGGATTTGATTTCTCACTTTATTTTGCCCAGTCATGTTACCTAGTACATTATGCAACCATTCCACATTGTCATGACACATTCATGTACCCTTCCCCTCCGGAGTGCCGGACCTTCCGGACCCTTCTAGAACATTCCTGGTGAAAACACCGGAATCATTCCCCAACTCTGAAACAAGACTTTCCTTATATGAATCTTATTCTCCGGACCATGCCGGATCTCCTCGTGATATCCCGGATCCCATCCGAGACTCCGAACAACATTCGGTCTCTTACTCATCATTCCATAACTACTCAACAACATCGAATCCTTAAGTGTGTCTCCCTACGGTTCGTGAATTATGCGGACATGATCGAGACACTTCTCCGATCAATAACCAATAGAGGAATCTGGAAATTCATATGGATCCCACATATTTCTACGATTACTTTGCGATCAAATGAACCACTTACATACGATATCAATTTCCCTTTGTCTCACGATAGTTTACTTATCCGAGGTTTTGATCGTCGGTATCTCTGCATACCTAGTTCAACCTCGTTACTGATAAGTACTCTTTTATCGTTCCCGCGGTATGTGATCCCTTGTGAGCCAGTCACATGCTTGCAAGCCAATTGGATGAAATTCCACCGAGAGGGCCTAGAGTATATCTATCCGTCATATGGATGGACAAATCCCACTCTTGATCCATGTTCCTCAACCCATACTTTCCGAACACTCAATGCCACCTTTATAGCCACCCAGTTACGGTGTGGTGTTTGATGTCATCAAAGCATCATTCCGGTGATGGTGATTAGCATGATCTCATGGTCGAAGGAATTAGGTTACTATGTATCAGAAAGCTTATAGCAATTAAACTATTAAAATGACTTGATCTTTATGCTACGCTTATCTATAGGAGTATGTCCATCATACCATTCTCCTAATGATATGATCTTGTTGTTAAAAACATCTCAATGTTCATGATAGGGAAACCACACTCATCTATTAACCAACAAGCGTATTATGAAGAGGCTTTACTAGGGACTCTAATTTAGTTTACAAATCACACAAGTATTAATGTTTCCTGGTTAATACTATTATAGCATGAATGTAAACATTTATCACAAACACAAAGATATAATAATAACTACATTTATTATTGCCTCTAGGGCATATCTCCAACACTGGCTTCCTCAATCTTCTGGAATAATAATATTTCCCCATATTTTTCTGGTATTTTTCTGATCTTCGCGAAATTGCATCAAAACGCCCTCTTTTCCATCAGAATCCAGACTCCGGCAGTCCATCCTCCAAGAACCATCCAACATGCATAAACAGTGGAAACGACATAAGCAATACCTCATAATAAGACAAATATCAATGAATAGAGGTAGATTATGATATAGAATGGTGATGCAAATTGGGCGTATCATGCCTCTCTCTCTCTCTCTCTGTCTCTCTCTCTCTCTCTCGCGCGCGCGCGCGACCGTGCCCCCTTGTTTGGGTTGTGCGAACGAGGAGTTCTTCACCGCAGAGCGCCGTTGCGCTACGGAGATTCCAAGTCGGAGATATACTTCCGCACTCCCGGTAGGGATCAAAGAGCCGGAGGTCGTCATCGTACACCATATGTGTACGAAACCTAGAGGGGACACACTTGGGGCACCTTGGATGCGTGAGCCGGACGACTGCACGATGATGGAGCAAGGGGTGACTTGCGAGGAGCTTCGCGACCTTGAGGTCGGCTCCACGACTACATCAACCACATTCCCCTTGTAATGTTAAACGCTTTCAGACTACAAGGGTATGTATGTGAAACTTTCGGCCATTACTGCATTACTAATAGATAGATCTTGGGTGTTAGGGAGTTCTAACGTAGGATTTTTTTTGCTTTCTACACCAGAACCCCAACAGACACTGCTCGTCCCGTAGAGATGGACACCGGGGCGGTGTCCCCGGACTTCTTCTGCGACCGCTATGGTTGCGAGGGTGGCACATTTGCTAGTTCGGGGGCTCGGTGCAGCTTAGCTTGTCATATCCGCGTGGTGTGGATGGTGATGGCGGTGCATGATGAGATCTCCGGCCTACTGTTGTGAGCCGGTGGGCTACAGCGTGGGGCATGTCAATCTTCCTAAAAAGGAGGTGGTTCTTTTAATTGATAACGACAATGATCTGCATGATCGGTCCTCCTCGATATGGCCACCGACGTGTTTTGAAGCTACTACCAGAGGTCTTCACGGATTGGCGCAACCCCCTAGATATCCGTATCAGATAGAAGCTGGTCGTGCATGGCGATATCAGCCTACACAGCTTCATGAGGGAGTGACGAGAAGCTCTGAAGTTTGTTGAGACTATGGGACATGGCGGTATCTCCCATTTCTATGGTGTAGATAATGATGGAGAAGGGCATGGTTGCTGAGACTGGAGTCAGTAATGGCGAAAGGGGCCTTGGAGGCGATTGAGGCATTGCTTCACAGGCTTGTTTTCAGATTTGGCTTGCGGGATTTTCCCGTCCACTCTAGACATGGTACGTGCGAGTCCGGTGTTTGATAAGTTTCAGCAACAACAGAGGCGTCAAGTAGGGGCAGTAGTACTAGAGGATTTCATTTTTATGGTGCTTCTCAAGTGTCGAGTAGGGGCGGTAGTACTAGAGGATTTTGCATGTATCTATACATTAAAACATTTCTAGATATATATGAATCTAGATAAATGCAAGTCACTTATTTCTGGACGAAGGGAGTAATATTAATTTAGTATTGTTAGATTTATATTTGTATCAAACTATTTGGTCAAACATTATAAAGTTTGAATTTAATAAAATCTTATATGCAACATAAATTAGGACGGAGTAAGTAGGATGTTACTTGTTTCTACTTGCAATACTAGCTAGTATTCATTATGCAGGTTGTTCCTTCATGATCAAGAGCTATATCAGCTTTATATTTTCCATGTCAAAAAAGGTTGTAGATTCTTGTCTCCGCACGTTGAAGGGAAAACGTAAACTAAGACCACTGTTAATTAAACCAATCGAGTGTCTCACTTACGGCATGTAGACATGCATGACTAATCCTTAAGCAATTGAGGATCAATGTACTCCCTACGTTTAGAAAGATAATATGTTTTAGATTTGTGAAGGAGATGTATCTAAACACCTTTTAGTGTATAGGTTCAATGAATTTAGACACTAAAAGATATCTAGATACACTCTTTCACAAACCTAAAACATTTTATATTTCTAAACGAAGGGAGTAGTTTGTTGTTCATCATACACACCGCTGGTGCAGGAGGGCCCTTGAATGTGTTAAATAAAGTTGGATTTGTTGTCTCTTTTATTTACTTTTCTTTCTATAACACTAGTACTATTTAGTGCTGACCTCGTTAAGGCAAGCGAGACATCGTATACTAACTTACCAAGTAAACCCCCATGTTAAGGAAACCAGATAAAAAGAAGGATTAAGGACATTGGGGCACACATGCATGTAGTACTTATATTCGTCACGCGAATCAACATTCTCGAAATGGTTGTTGATAAGTACTCCCTCTGTTTCAAAATATAAGATGTTTTAGCTTTATAAAGCAAATGTATCTAGACTAGTTTTAGTATATAGGTTCACTTATGTTTGTAATGAATCTACACACTAAAATAAGTCTAGATATATTTTCTTCACAAACCTAAAAAATCTTATATTTTGAAACGGAGAGGGAGTAGAATCATTCACGCGATAGAGGATTGAATCCCACATGCAGCTAGGTAGCTGGCTTTGTCGCTGATTTGACTAAAGGAACATCTTTCTTCCTGGTATGGGGAAACTTGGTGGAAGCCAAGGGATGTTGAGCTAGGCAAGCAATGCTATCTTGGCAATAGGACACGTTGGAACTCGTTAGCAAACAGGGGATACGTCCATGATTAATACCTAATACAAGCTTCCGGTTCAAGGCTAATTACATACTTTTTGTGAATTACAGAAACACCTTGTGCTTTGAGATTTGAAAAAATTGTGATAACCGATGGAAGAAAAATCACCTCAGGATGCAAGAATAAATTTCAATTCTGGACCAAATTGATGACTAGAATGTTCCCGTCGTTAGTCAATTCACATTAAACATGTGGAGTGTATGCACTAAATCTAGTCATACAAATGGAATTATCATACATAGTGTCACAAAAATGAGTATGAATTTCCTAAAAAGACAAACTATGAGTTAATTCTACTAGGGTAGATCATCGGAATCCACACTCCTGAATTCTATAGAAGTGTTCGAATTGGTAGACCAAAGGTAAAACTAATTAGCCTGCAAACTTCAAATAATACATTGGTAAATAAAGTTTGTTCAACATGTTCTAAAATGTGAAGTACTCAAAGATAAGAATGATCACAACTATCTTTATTGAAAGTGTGATTCGCGTTACAAGATTCACTTGAAAAAGTGGAGCTACCAAGACAATATTGTGTGGCATCTCTATGTTAAATGACAATAGTGACACTTGTTGTCATTATACAAACATCTTGATGTAACGTTGCAATGTAATAAATAATGTTGTTTGTAGTTACTCCTCTTACAATAGCATACACGATACTCTCTCACCAGGATTGTTTTAGTAACAATGAGTACGTCATTTGGGTCAACACTAGATGTATGTCGTGTCGAGGCTGCTGTATGAATGTAACCTTGACCACTAGTACACCCTGAATACAATTAGCATCTTAGTCATGTCCTTTCTTGGAGACATGAGTGGTCCACGGGGAAGGTCTTCTCTAGTCCGAAACCAATGCATTTTTGTAGAGTTTCACAGAGTATAATTAGTAGACGTCTATGTAGAGTGATATTTTTAACGATATTAATGAGTGTGATAACACACTCAACTACAATTGCCATGATACATCCAACTAGGCATTTGAATATCTAACGTTTGATTACAAGTGTGAAAAATCCCAAATAAAATCAACATACAACATATTATGACAAGAACGTCATGTTAACTATGAGTGTGACACTAGTAGCAAATAGCCTATTGGTGGCGTGTCAAAAAAAGTATGCACTAGTAACAAGCTAGCCATAGCATGCCATAGTATCCCCACACAAATGCTAAATTATTACAGGCGCTAAAAAAAGAAGGCACACACATATAGGCCCAACCCACACATAGTGGGCTCTAAACCCTAGATCTGGCCGGTGGTAACTCAGTTGGCCGGCGGTAGGCGCATGGAGGCGGTAGCGAAAATTGCTTGCTTGTTGGGAGGCAGGCATACATAGGAGAACAAATAAGTTCAAACCCAGTTTTCTAGATTTATTTATTTTATGTTAAATAAAGAGATCGTCATTTGCATTCCGATAATCGGGTAACAAACCCCACTAATGTGGAAAATCATAAACAAAGGGGAAATTACAACTAGGATCATAAGCATAAATATTCTCGCCAAATATCCCTAGTAGAACTCGTCGTCTTGCCACCATGGATTTCCCTGACGATAGACATTCTCAAAAACACCCATTAAAGTACCCACAAACCTATAGCGAATAAAACCCGCTTAATTGTCCCTATAGTAGACCGTTAGATTCGTTAGCGGTTAAGAATCGTGTCAAACATATCACAAGGGGTACCACCCTGACTCGTGCTAGCATTGCAGAACTCGGATGACAATCTTGCTCTCAAAAGCTCAAAAGGGAGCCACGATGTTCTCACCGATGATATCCATATATAGCCACGCTAACGAACAACAAGAATCAAATCATCGTCCATGAAATCCAATGGGGATAAAAGTCCCAAGCTTCCTAGTAACGACAAACCAAACATCACCGAGTCGTGATTGGATACAAATGGCTTTCATTGAAGACAACACCCCTATATCACCATGTGAGCGACGTTGCAACACAAAAAACAAATACAATAGAAATCATCCAACATCCTTTCCTCTCCGCCCCATGGCACCGAAGTGCTGGAAGAAATTTGGCCTGAACAATCAATTTTCTTTTCCTAGCCAATTTTTTTTATTAACGAGAACCACACTGCAAAAACTTACTAGAGCCATTTCCAGGCAGGTCGGTATTTATGCCAACCACCCAATGAAATAAATAAATTGAAAACTTTGCCTAAAAGGCCAGATGGAGAAAAATAAATAAAAACCAACCGCCCGCGCTGATATCAATTAAGAGAAAATGAAAAATCAGAAAGCGAAAGAAAGATCAGGAGGCCAACAACGCGCGTCCACGGCAACCCACCCGAGACGGCCAGGCGAATCGCCGATGAAAACCCTGCAGCACGAGGCGCGGCCGGCGAGGGCGAAGCCGGCGCTGGCGCCCAAGAAGGCGCCGGCGGAGGAGGCCTTCACGGCCCGCGAGCTCGACGCGGCCGAGCAGCTCATCCACCTCAGCGAGAGCAGCTCGTCCTCCGGTGCGCCGAGGGCCGCCGGGAGCGGCGTCGCGGCCACGCGCTCCTCCTCCTCCTCGCGGGACTCTGTGAACGCCCCGTCGGCGCCTGCCGCGCCCGTACCCCTCGGCGGTTGCGCGGACTGGGAGGAAGAGGAAGAGCGGGAGGTGGCCGGGAGCCAGCGGAGGGTGAAGCGCTACCGGATGATCGCCGAGATCTACGCAGCGACGGAGGAATATGGAGGGCGCGGCGGCAGCGGAAGCCGGAAGAACAAGAAGGAACGGACGAAGAGATGGGGAGAGGAGAAGGACCCTCTTGTAATTAGCGTGATTCCTAGGGGGTAGCCCGTAGTTCGAGCTCTCACTCCTCTCGGTGGAGCACTGGAGGAGTCGGGAGGGGGCGATCTGGATGTAAGGTAGTTGGGGCTTGCTTGATTCTGAATTTCTAGCTAATCTAACTCGATCCGCGCGGTAGCTCAGTCTCGTGCTCCTGTTTGTAGCCTAGGCTAGACTCGATCGATCGAGGATCTATCTATGAGGCAAAGATCCATTAAAATCTCTGCAGTTAACTATCTATGAGGCAAAGATAGTTTCGTAATCCGGCCGCTAAGCTTCTTCCGAGCACCCTTCGCCTCTCCATATTGGATTTGGTTCGATCGATTCAGGAGAATGTGTGACTGCTGATACTGTAGATCACTTCACGCAATTCTTCAGGTTGAACTGATCAGATCCATGGTCCTGTAGCTCTAAATTTCGTGACAGTCTAGTTGTAGACTTCTAGTTCAGTGAGTTAATTTTCCTTGTAGCTGATGCGGAACATGCACCTCGAAGTTCAAGTCTGCAAAAGCTAGCACCAACGATGATGCACGCATGTCCATTTTAAATGCCACCCTTACAGTTACAGTACGTGTGATCGATGTATATGGATCTGGTCATGGTGTCTTTTGGTAGCGCGTAAAAGCTCGATATGTTTGCTAGGTAGCTGGTGCTTATAATTTGTAAAGCCGATTCTAGATTTAGAAAAGAAACAAGAAAACATGTGCAATAATTTTAGAAATAATAATTAATTTTAAATGTGCTTATAGTTTTTTTAAACGAATATTTGTATAAGTACATTTTTTGCTAACTCTTGATCCAGTGGGATTTTCTTAATTATTATATATTTATGAGTGTGCAATTTCAGTTTCATGAAAAGTGTAACTCACACTTTTATCGAAAAAGCAACTGTTTGAAAAGGTGTTACTCGCATTTTTTGACTAAACTGGAGTTACACTTTTTGAATCGATTCGGACTTAACAAAATATTGAATGAGACAGAATTAGGGATTCCAAACATAAGAAGTTATCAAACTATGTTTACATGCTTACTCGATTAAGTGATATATTTTAAGTGCGATAGATTACCTAAAGACTAGTCTCCTTTTTTGGCGGGTAAGTCTCATTTTGTTACAACTATGCAACTAATTAAGGGCCCCGTATGAACCACACCCTTTTGGAAATGGATTGTAAGGTAGAGTAGCTAAGATGGAAGGTTGCCAAGGCTACAACGAAAATCATTGGAGGCATGTGGTTAGAAAGTTCATTATTTATATCTATTGAACTTAAATTCATTTTTTTCTCATTTCACAAAAGAAATGGTTTTGAATATGTGGTATGCCATGGTTGGTAGTATTGCTCTCTCTTTTGCCTTTATCGGCGTGTAAGATAGTGTAATTTGGATGCTCAATTTTATCAAGAGTATCATGTGCAATATATTTATTTTGTACTTAATTATAGACACCTATATTATTTTCAAAACTAGAAGATTTCTGGTCCTTGTGGAGATCAAGTGGTTCTTCCCTATAAAAAGAGAGAAAGAAAATAAGTGATTTGACTTTCCTATTTTGCTATAAGCTATAATGTATGTAGGAAACATTTTCTTAATTCTGCGTGATATTATTGATTTTTTTTGCAAACTAATAATTGTCATATTGTTGATGTTTAGATTTAGTATAACCTCTGTCACCGGCATGACTAGGATTCTACAATGATAATGCTTGCTTTCCCTCCACACAGAACTTCTATGGATGGCCACTATACTAAACGATTTGAGATAAATCGTGACAACCATTCCAAAGAATCAGTTAGTCGTAAACTGAAAGGTACATGCAACATGGTACATATCAACTCACAATAATGTTATAGATATGGTGGTTATTGCTATGAGATCTTTTTCTGCCATGAAAATCATGATGAAAAAGGTGGACCTCATGTCTATACATATCATTAATGGATGAAAAACAACAAAAAATATGTAACTTAAGATTTTTGGTGGTGAAATGTCATTGACATGAATGAAATTTGATGGGTCTGTCCAAAAACTAAAAGTTTCTATCCTATTGCTTCTTAAAATCCAGATTGCAAGCAGGCAAGCAATTCACATAAAACTTTAAGCATGTCAAACCTGTGTTAGCGTTTGGTTAGCCACCCGATGATGGGGGTGGCCATGATCGGGGCCGTGTGCACTGACCTCACACCTACACATATTATCTAAATACGGAGGCCTGACTAAGCAGCCCAACTGGGAGTCGGGAGCACAAATCGGTCCAGCAGACCCTCAGCGCGCACTACATGCACACGCTCGAGAAGTCGCCCCGTCATCTTCTGCGAAACCTATATTTAGAACAGGGGTCAATGCTTTAATCAAAGGCGGGTTATGCTTTCATTGTTATTCTAAGGTTGGTTTGGTATTTGTTTTACAACTTAATACCTCTTCATTCATAAGTGTTGGTAGTTATCGGACACCAAAAGAGGTATAATCAAAGGCGGGAGAGGGGGGTGTCATCTAGCCAAACACTCTTGTTCGAGTCCCGAGACAATCAATATAATTCATGAGCTATGTTTATTTGTTTCACGTGGGCTATACTTAGAAATAGTAATAGGCAATTTAGCTGACACAAGGTAGGAATCATCAAATACGTCAGCATGCTGCAATTCCATGATATTGCCTCCATCCAGCAGACCAGCACCATCTCCATAAAATCAGAGCTGATTGTCTCTTTGTTACAGCCCAGTGATCGCCCCAGGAGTAATCCTTGCTTCACTGTCTGCGTCTGCGCATTGACAGCGAAGGCATCCTGGGAAAAAAAATCAAGCTTTGTATTACATGCTGCAATAAATTATCCAGTACTAACAGGGATGACAACAAACATTGTTCTTCATAGTTAACCTTCATCAAAGGATGTGTCGACGTTCACTTTCAGATGATTTACCTGGATTTTTAGGCCAGCCACCCCTCTTGAGTTTGATGTTTGGATTTTGGTGAGTTGGTAATTAACAATGAAATTGAACGCTAACACCTTTTTTGTCATGCATTGCCGATCTGTCTGAATACTGAGTGGGATCCTCTTTTGGTATGTCCACCACAACAAGTTCGGTGGTGTTTCCATGTCCCAAAATGAATGAGGCACGGTACTCAGAAAAAGTACAAACAACAACACAGGCCGATCAGAGCTCTATCCAACTCGCAAGGTTTAGTAATCTTCACATCAAATCCCAAGTTCTTCCAAATCATCATTTTTGGAAGATAAATGAACATACGTTTCATATCCTCGGCACCACTTTCACATAGGAAATTGGGAACCGGTCTTCATGTGTCTATTAGCCAAGATGGTCAATAGTTTCTTGCACAGCTCGCCACATAAATATTTTTACCTTGGTCATTTCACTTCCAATTTCCGGATCCTCTTCCACACTGATCATCTAGCTTGGCACTTTGGTGGCATGCTTTTTTCCTTTTATTTTTTAACAATTTTGCTATGTGCTTCCTCGATGTCTCGATTTGTTCTTGGTATTAAGTTGTTGCAAAGGCCGAGTGTACCCGATAGCGGCTTGATATTAACATATTTCTCCTTGTCGAAAATTTTGCAGGGTCGGCCCGACTCCTTGGCTCTGATTCATCTCGAGCATCCCCACTCGTTGGGCGATCCTAGGCCGAAATCCGTACCAAGTTTGGGCCAGACGAAACTCGTTTTCGGCCTGGGAACGCCGAGTTTCCCACTCGCGTTCCTAGACCGAGTTCCCGCGTTCGGCTAAATTCAGTTAAACACAGCGAAATTTGGACGAATATATGCGAAATTCATTAAGTAGGGCTAGGATGCATATATTACATCAAATTTAAACTAGGAAAACATTAAATTTAAACTAGGAAAAGGCCGTTGTCGTGGCCGACGCTAGACGCCGCTTCTACATGCCGAGGCGAGGGTGGTTGCCGGTCTGGATGTGCCCCAGCACGACGGCGAGCGTTCGCCCAGGAACGCTCCACCAGCGGTGGCGAAACGCCGCATTGTGATGCATCGGCGGCGAGCCCAGCGGTCCATCGTGTTAGGTGAGCTCCTGGAGACGTCTGTCGGCGAAGAACTGCTCCCAGAAGACCAGGTTGCCAGGATCCTCGGCGAGATTCGGGTCTTCCATGGTGGCGATAGCCGCCTGGATCTCGCCGGCCATGTCCTCGTCACTCGGCACCGGCGGAATAGGGATCCCGCCGGCACTGAGACTCCAGCCGGCTAGGAGACGAAAGTCCGACGGCGCCGTATAGCCCGCGTCGTGGAGCAGCCGGGCCTCCCACGTCTGCAGCGTGCGGCGGCCATTCGCCACCGCAATATCGCCGGGGAATCTATGGGCCATGGGGTTTCGGTGGAGTTCTGGAGGTGGAAAGGTGTGAGCGCCTGGAGTTCGCTGGAGTTGGAAGCGGTGTGAGAGAGTGTGAAGGGAGAGGGCGAGATCTACGATTTTTATAGGCTGAGGCGTGGAAAGGTGCGAGCGCCTGGAGTTCGCTGGAGTTGGAAGCGGTGTGAGAGAGTGTGAAGGGAGAGGGCGAGATCTACGATTTTTATAGGCCGAGGCCGGCGGCGAGAGCGGGAGGGGTGTAGCGGCGAGGGCGGGAAACGGGAAAACGGCGGGAAGGACGACGACGAATCGGCTTTGGTTGCTGACAGGGCTGGTCCACTCGGCGAATTCGCTTCGTCCGGCGTTTCCAGGGCGTTCCCGGGATTCTGGGAATGGCCAGGGAGGTCCGGACCAAAGTTGGTCCAAATTCGAACGAAAAGAGGTTCCTGAGAACGTGACTGGACCGTTTTTCGATGTCTAGACCTAATTTTTGCCTTGGGTTCAACGTCATGGGTAGCCGAGTGGAGATGCTCTTAGTCCCGACTTGGTTCTCCCATTCAATATGGTACTCCCTCCGATCCATATTAGTTGACTCATCTTTGTCTAGATACGGATGTATCTAGACTAGATACTTAACTAGATTTATATGAATCTAGAAAAAGTTGAGTCAACTAATATGGGTGGGTGGGAGGGAGTACCAAAAAGCAACGTCATCTTCCATATTAAAACGACGACCCGATTCTGCCCACGTTCACATGCCAAAAGGTTTCGGCCCCGGCCTCGACGTAATGACCTTGATCTGCTAGACTGCTACTCATCCCACTGAGTAGTGATCGGGCGGATTAAGTATTTGGTCTTATTAATAAGATTTTAGCCCCTCGACGTAATGACCTGCATGTGAAAGCTCTACCTGCTAGAATCCACTGCCCGTCCCATATGTTAACAGTATTAGCATCACCAACATGCCAAATACTAATTAAGTTGAAATACAAATATGTCTGAGATATATAATCGATCAAGCATTCAAGTTCACATTTTTAGGACAAGTACGACCAAAGAAAAAAGATACTCACTCTGGTCCAAATTACTTCTCGCATCTTCATTGAGTCTAGATAGATTTTTGGCAATATGGCAAATATTTTTGGATCGGAAGGGGTAGTGAAGTATATTACCATATTAAATAAAAGATCAGCTCACATACATAAGCAAAAGATAAGTAGCATAAAATAAGTCCCTTGTCGTTCTGCTGTATTTTCCAATTCAAAGTTTCACTTGTGTGACCTGAGGCCGCTCGATATGTATATATGTAACTCAGAAAAGAGATTCTACTGTGCACGTTAGGTGGCGTGCACAGTTTTATCCCGTTTTACTCCGTGTTAACATATCTAGTTTTTGTGAAATATGATGGAGCATGATGTTACACCAATGCACTTATCTCAAAGCAAAAAATCAATGGGTGGCACATGCACGCCACCTAGCGTGCAGTACTAGAAAAATCACTCTCGTATGTAGCTGGCCTGCAACTCGCGGCGCGGGACATCCGTTGCCGGCGGCGCGGGTGTATGATTTACGAAGCCAAGAATGTTCTGGCACTATAGCGCGGCCACGCTACGCAGATCAGCTGCTGGGAGGAATGAAGCATCGTGTGACTTTTATGCTCTCTCTTTTTTTTATGCTCTCTCTTTTTTTTGCTCTCTCTTTTTTTTTTGCGACGGAATGAAGACTTTCACGATTGGGTTAAGCAAACTCCAAAAGAAAACAAAGCGAAAAATAGGCTGGGCCTTAGCTTAGCGGAGGCGTCTATCAGCTGCAGCTGCACAGTTCCTTGCGGGAGTGGAGAATAAATATTTGCGGATTTTATCAGCACACGACAATCTGCTATCTATTTTGGAAAAATCTAAAGAGAGGCGCCGCACCATGCACCCTTCCGTGTGGCATGCAGTAAACCCGGCAGGTTGGAATAATTAATCTGACAGTACGAAAAAACTAATCTGGCAACTAACCTAGAGTAATTAGTTTTTTCGGAAAAACTAATCTGGCAATGGAGAAACACGCTAGTGTTCTGCAGATTAATTAGTTTAGGCCTAATTAATATGACAATTTTGCATAATTAATATGGCAATTAGGCCTAATTAACATGGCAATTAGACGCCGCAGGACGCGACTAATATGCGGCACCGCGCGTTAGCAAAGTCCATCTATTTTTACTTTCCTCTCAAACCCCTTTTATGGCTAGCAAGCCATCCCATGTAGCCAAGAGCATCTTCACTCGTGCTCCTCACAGGGAGCCTTTTTTTAGTCATATAGGGACCGCCAGCGCACACACAAATGTAGTGTGGAGGAGGGGGCGCAAACTCCTAGTCATGGCCCCGTTAGCAATTCAAAAGTGATAAAATTTGTAGAAACTTAAACTAAATTGTGACAATTAGTGTTTTTTACATGTGCGGAAAATAAAAACTAGTCATACTCGAGAGTATCCAGTTCGCACGAGCAGCGACTAGAAGTGCGAGTACCGTAGGCGAGGGTGATCACCCTCAGCAATCTGGCGCATCATTCCCGGGAGTGTCCGGTTCGCCCACCAGAGCCGTCGGCCAGCCTCGTAGTTGTTCACAGGAGGCGGGTCGTCGCCCTCGTACCTGGCGAGCTCCCTCTCCTATCGGTTGTCGAAGAAGGCGTTCAAGGTCTCGTTGTTGTCGGGATCCCAATGGGATCCATTTGCTGCTCCTCCGTGAGCTAGAGGTAGTAGTGGTTCATGATGACTGCCTGATGGACCGCACCTTGAGGGACCGGCACGCCGCCAGCGCTCAGCCTCCAGTCGGGGGCAGCCTGTAGCCTAGCGGGTAGGGGTAGTTGGAGGCGCTCAACCCCTTTGTCTCCTCGAGGGTGAGATAGGCCCATTGAGGTGTGGTCATGGTGAGAGAGAAACAACGGTGGATCTGTCGATGGAGGCCATGCCTAGATATAGCGGAGACAAGGGAGGGAAGACAGTACGGGAAGCGGCGGAAAGAGCGAAAACGAAAGGGTTCGCCGCCGCGAGGCTAGTCAATGGACAGGTCGTCTGGCCGACAAGGCTATGTGGACGCGGTGCCTTTCTCTCACTACCAGGAAGGGCCCGCTATGTTTCAGCTTCATCTGGTGCCCGTGCTAGCCTCTCCTTGGGTTGGGTTCAGTCTTGGGGATACAATAATGGGTCGTGCTGGTGTGAAATAAGAATTGAGGGGGTTGGCTGAGCGCGATTTTGGCCTTCGATACCCCCAATAGCCCTTGGGGGTGGGGTGGGGGTGGGGGGGGGGGGTAGGACCACCAAGTGAAGAATCTCTAAGGTGCTAAGCTGCAATAAGTCTGTTTGATCATTTTGTCCTCGTGGCTTCATTAGTTGGTTCGTGTGTACATTTAGTTTGTCCTCGTGGCCAGCGGTCACTCGTTGTAGGAAGGTCTTGCCCGATAGCTAGGCCCCACCGGTTAGTTTAGTTGTCTAGGTGGATCAAAGTTGGATCAGTGTTTGTTGTTGGTGGTTTCTTTTATTCTAAGACCATCCACTACATGGTTTTAAAGTGATTTAAAGAGCTACATCGAGCCGATTCTATACATATTTGAGAATCAATTCAAGGATTCAGAGCAGAGAAGCGAACCAATATGTTGGTTCGGTTCAAGATCGAATTTTATATTAG
Organism: Avena sativa; assembly: GCA_916181665.1. Taxonomy (NCBI): domain Eukaryota; kingdom Viridiplantae; phylum Streptophyta; class Magnoliopsida; order Poales; family Poaceae; genus Avena; species Avena sativa. Next base: position 416,094,591 of record OV702297.1, read on the forward strand.
AAAAAGGGTTCCAATCTGACAAGTCACATGTACAGCCAATCATGAATGAGTACCAAGCAACCATCGGTGGAGCAAGAGTATTAGGCCACGTATAGTGCAGGTGCTTACATGAGACGCTAGGGATTTAATCCCGGCCATTTTATTTTAGACTTAATCCCAATTTTTTTGTTAAGTTTCTGGCAGTTGTTTAAGCATCGACAGAAACATAGGCGCCAGACGCCTGAAAATGACCTATAGATTATGCTTGGAAGCGGCCGACGCTTGTGGCACGTAGTAACCAACCTTTTAAGCGCCCGAGGTAAATGCCAGCAATATGCATGCCCTTAAACAGTTCTTGAACGGGTCTCATCTCTGCAATGAACCGAAGTCACACGTAGCAGTAAAATAGTACCCATTTCTAACTTTGACATATTTTTCTTTGAATCAAACCCATGTAGTACATGGTCTAAGAAATGGTGGTTGGTTTTAGAAACCTTAGTTGTAATCGTGGTGTTTTTTCTGGAATTTTCTAGTCTCATTCATTCGGGCCGCACACGAGCCGGACACCGACCGAGTCGGTTCCACGCTACAGAGCCGCCGCGCATCCGCCCGCATGCGGCCAACGACTCCGTCCCGGCCCATTTCTTCTCCTCCGCACCCACCACACAAAATAATTTCCAATTTTCTCCTGGGGCCACAGCTCCCGCCGCTTCGCTAGCCACCCATGTCGTCGCTCGCCGTCGGCCGCGGGGTGGAGGATCTGGGGCTCTGGCTCGCGGGACTCTTCACGGGCTCGGAGCTGGCAGCCGCCGAGCTTCTGCTGCAGCTGAGCGGCGCCGGAGGGGACGGCGACAAGGTGGTGTCGACTTCGACCGCGTTTTCCTCCCCGTGCCACAAGGACCTCACCGTGGACGAGGAGGAGCGGGTCGTCAAGGAGCAGGCCGTGTCGACGGAGCTGGACAGGAGGGCGAGGAAGAGGTACCGGCGGCTGGCGGAGCTCTACGCCGTCACGAGTCAGGTAACCACCGCCTCCGCTGCGCCGAAGAAGCGGAAGAGGCAGCACCGCCAGTCCACTACGACGGGTTCGGGTGGCGGAGGCGACGAGGCACGGCGAACAAATCTTCTGTGTCCGCTCTTTAGCCACCTAGCTATTTTCAGAGAAGAAACCCAAGGCACGACAGATGGACACTGCGGTTGTACAGGAACAATCAGGTGTTAGTACGTCAGCGTCTCCATTTCTGAAATTGATCCTAATATCTCCATCGGTAATATGATCGTACATCATTTTTTGTGTTCTTTGATTCCTTCGCACAAGGAAACTACTCTAGGCAGCTATCGTGTGTGATCATCAAATGCGAGGTCTTCAGGTTGACATGATATAGGAGATGATCAACACAAGAAAACTATCGACGCAGCAGTAGACAGCTGCACAAAGTTTGCTTGCAAGCGCACGCAAATGATCTAGAATATAGTGCCAATGTTTAATTTGCATGGGAAATTCAAGGATCTTTTTGTGAGGATCAGTATGTCAAAGAGTTCGCAATGTATGTAGTTCCTTCCAGCTGCAGCTGTCTAGCTTGATTTTTTTCTTTTGCAGAAGTGTCTAGCTTCATTTTGTCTTGGCTAATTTTTTTTAGATTATAAGTTCCTTCGCAGGTCGAAGCATAAACATAAAATAATAAGGCCAGTGTCAATTAACTCAATTATGAGTGTTATGTACGGCATGAAGACACGGCTATTGCTTCAGCATTTGATTTTTTTCTCTTCATTTTTCGATCTATAATAAGATTTAGTTTTGATCTTATTCGGCTTGCTGACACATCGTACTCTCACTAAGTAAACATCATATTAAGGTGTTAGGGAACAAGTATACATGGTTTTCTTTTTTGTGGAGAAACAAGTATACATGCTTTTTTTTTGCGGGTACAAGTATACATGATTAACTGTTGTAGTACGAATCAACATTCTCGAAATGGCTGTTGATAGTTTATACGAGCATTATTCATGCGTTGAGGATCGAAGCCGGTGTGCAACTAGCCAGCTTTCTTCTGATTTCACAAATAGAAAATTCTCTTGCTAATATGGGGAAGCTTGGTGGAAGCCATGGGATGCTGAGCTCGTTAAGCAATGCCATTCTTGGCAATAGGACACGTTGCGAACTCCATACCGAAAGCAAGGGATATATCCATGGTTACATCTAGACATAACCTCCGTTTCAAGGATAGTTTGTCCTTTTTGTGAATTGCGGAAATATATTATTTCTTTAGAGAATTTTTCAAAATAAATGTGTAATAACCTACGAAAGTGAAATCAGCTTGGAACTGATTGGTCACTAAAATGTTATACTCCCGATAAATCCGAATTAATCGGCTTGCCTAAACTTGCGATAATTAAATCGGATCAGAGGGAGTAGTATTTTCTCCGTTCAGTATTATAAAATATATTAAAAAATGCATGTAACTAGACGTGTTTTAGTGTGTGAGTTCACTAATAACTTAGGTATGTATATAGTCTATATTGAAATATCTAAAAGGTCTTATAATGTTGAACGAAGGAAGTAATGTAACACGTGAGATATACTATTTATATCAAAGGGAGGGGCTTATGCACCAAGAAACATATGTCTCCGTTATAAATATTAAATTTGTAAAATGTTAAAAAATTAAGAAAATGTTTTTATTGACGTTGTATATGTTATTTTTGACATGTTTGCAAGGCTTCACTACCAAAGACATATATCGTGCTCTGGAAAAATAAACAATTATTTCAGCTGTAAAAAATGTTTCTTGGAGCACCAAACAAAAATAGGAGCGGTAAAGTGATTCTTGGGGCACTAGTATTTTTTAGTGCGCACATATGACATGGAATTGGAGATGCACGAGACTAGTTTTTTTTTTCATTGTCACGCGATGATCCCAACAACATGTGCTCCCAAGTAAGGATGACAATGGAGTGGGTTTGGGTGGATAGACCAAAACATACCCAAATCCAGATCCATCAACTTCACTCTAGCGCCCCCCCCCCAACTAAGGTATCCATGGACATGTATATCGCTCCAAATCAAAACCCAGCAGATACTCGGGTATCCATGCTTCTATAGCAGCACATCATACCATCATTTTAGTAGCGCTTCTACATGAACGGAAGGAGCGCCGAACATGACTAGGGGTGTGGTCGTGTAGGGTGCTTCATGCAAATCTTGTTAGGGTTAACTAGTTAGAGTTAGGGGAGCCTTTCGGGTTGGCGAAGGGGAGGTTAGGCCTTTAAATGAGTCCGGACAAAACAAATTGTGTCCCTAAGATGTGGGCCCGACGTGTTATGGATATCCATAGGGCAAAACTTCTACTTGTGCCCACTCCACGAGTTAGTAGGTATCCACCCCACGAAATTTGTGGGCGTAATTAGCCCTCCATACACTTGCCCAATGGGTCGGATATCCATAGATATCCGAATTCATGGATAAAATTGTCAACCTTACTCCCAAGCTCTATTTTTGAGCTCTCGCTATGAGTGAAGTGTACTAGGAGTCGGAACATGTCCCACATGTAAGTAGAGTCATATATTGAAAAGTATTATATGTTGGTCATAAAACTTGCAAATTAGGGGTGCGCGGGGGCACATACATCCCACCTTGAATGGATCATGTTGTTGTTGTGGCCATTCTTTTTTACAAAAAAAAACAAAACCCTTCTATTTTTAAGGTTGTGCTGCCAATCAGGAGCATGTTTTTTCTTATGAAAACACTCATGTGTCATCACCACCACTATGCGGAGCTTGTTCTTGAAGATGACAACGGTAACAATGTCACCGTCGTCGTCGTGCTCCCTATTGGGAAGGACATGTCCCTCCTGGTGGTGTGACATGTCACGATTGCTTTGATATGCTTCGAAGTTTGACAACATGCTTGTGCACGCATTTGCGCGGACAACGCCTTGGTTCTCTTATGGCAACGCCAAACCAGCTGATTCAGTCTAATAGTAGAAGAGAACTTGCGACGGTGCACATCTACTCCAAATCGATCTCTTCCTAGGATACAAGCATTACAGAAGAGGGCAGAGTTGGATTTTTGCACTATTTTGAGACCAAACAAATTTTGTATAGTTGCACAAAGTATAATTAAATTTGACACCCAAATACATTCAGTACCACATTCTACCTTCGTTTCATAATGTAATCTGAACTGCTAGAAAGAATTATATTATAGAACAGAGGTGATAATATTAATAATAATTAAAACCCAAACTTATAACTATAGAAATATCTCCGTGGAGGCAATTCGTTTCCAGGCCACGTCAGTATTTATGCCAGCCACCTAGAGAAATAAAGTGGAACTGGCCTAAAAGAAAGTGGAGAAAATAAATAAAAATATCCAAGACTCGAACGAACGCAAAGAGGAAAAAAAAAATCCAGAAAGCGAAAGAAAGACTAGACTGGAGGGAGGCGAAATTAGCCAACGACGCGCGTGCACGGCAACCCCCACCCCCACGCACCAATCGCCGATGAGAACTCTACATCACGAGGTGCGGCCAGCCAAGGCGAAGCCGGCGCCGGCGGAGGAGGCCTTCACGGCCCGCGAGCTCGACGCGGCGGAGCAGCTCATCCACCTCAGCGGGAGCAGCTCGTCCTCGGGTGCGCCGAGGACCGCCGGACGCGCCCCCGCTGCCTCCCGCTCCTCCTCGCCGCGCTCTGTGAACGCCCCGCCGCTGGCCCCGGCGCCCGTACCCCTCGGAGGTCGCGCGGACTGGGAGGAAGACCAGGAGCGCGAGGTGGCCGGGAGCCAGCGGAGGGTGAGGCGCTACCGCCTGATCGCCGAGATCTACGCCGCGACGGAGGAAATTGAGGTGCGCGGCGGCGGCGGCAGCAACCGGAAGAAGAAGAACAAGAAGGAATTAGCCGTCGGGATAGAGATTGAGAGAGGAGGACCCTCTTGTAATTAACGTAGTGGATAGGGGGTAGCTCGTAGTTCGAGGCTTCGACCGAGCTCCCTGTCGTCTTCTTCCTCTCGCCGGAGAGGGAAGTCGCCGTCGATCTCGCTTGTAGAGGCTTCATCTTTGAAATAAGACTTCGGACTGCTTGCCTTTTGCCTTCAATTCATTCATGGCCGGCAGGCTCTGATTTCTATCTGATCTTCGCGTGCTGCACGCAAGCTGTACAGCCGCAGTTCTAGCAGACTTCGGATCGTGCTCTTCTAGCTAGCTAGGTTCGATCTCGATCTTATCTCGATCGATGGATGATCTGTGAGGAAAAGATGGCTGGAGATCGATCGCGACGGGGGTCGATCTAATCAGCTCCGGCAATGGACTCGGCCGTTCCCGGTTCTCGTGCGTGCATGCAATTTTTTGCAATTAACTATTCCCTGGCCTGCGCGAATGCGATTCGCCGGTCGATGGACCGATTTGGAGCCGTGTTTGTTTGACATCGGCAACGGCGTTGATCCGGGAGTCCAGTTCCCAGCAAGCACCTGGTCATGGTGCCGAGAAATGCTTGCTGTGGCATAACAGAACTGACGGCGGACATGGCTGGCCGGCCGAGTTTCTTACTCCGGCCGGGCACCCACAGCCTTTCCATATTGACTCGATCGATTCAGGAGGGTCCACTTTGTCGAATGCAACATGATCGACGGGACGAGATCATGCTGGAGCAGAAACAACGGCGTTGGGGCAACTGGAATGGTCTAGAAGCTTCCACGTACGTGCACATCTCAGGGGTAGAATCAGTGACAAGCGAGATGATCTCTAAAGTGTGACTTATGAATTATGACACTGTACTACTGTAGATAGTGTTCCCCAATTCTTCAGGCTGTTTAACTGAAAAGATGGATGCATAGATTCGATACCTCTGAGTCCCATCACAGTTTAATTGGAGTTCAGTGAGCTAATTCGCTGCCGGCAAGCCGGCCATGGCTGCTAGTAGCTGTATATACGTAGAAAGTTCTCGTGAGTAATGGTTAATTTTCTTTGTAACTGCTGACGAGCCATCCACGAAGTTCATGTCCGCATAAGCTGGCACCAACGATGTATGCATGTTCATCTTCACTACCACGCCCAGTGTGTTCCCACAAAACTTGCAAAAGGCAAACAACACTCTTGACAATTGTATGCTTGGCAAAGAGTTGCTTGACAATTGTATGCTTTGGAAAATGATGCCACTAAATGCAATTACCCAACATTTTAAACAGATCCATTATCACTTGGCAAGTTGAGCAAACTGCATTGCATAATTTTCATTTTACACCCAACAAACGGGCACCCGAATGTGCCATGCGTTCACTTTGTCAAGTGTAATAGGTAAATTACACTCGTTTTTGGTTGCACCTGCTAAATCACAATAATTCAAATATGGAAGTCATCATATTCCTTCATGGATAACATACAAGTCAAATAACAATTCTGCATCATATTCAACATCCAGATACATCACCATGTCGACCATATCAAGCCAAATAACAAGCCAACACAATCATAGTTCCTTCATGGACGACATACAAGTCACATAACAAGCTGATGTCATCATGTCGAGTATCAGAGTCCATAAATTATTCACATAGATATCATAGTCCATCATGGACAACATACAAGTGAGCAACATCTACAGAAGTTTAGAAATGCACACAACATATCGGGAACCGCTGCAATATGTACATCTGCCAGGGGAAAACTATAATAAAAAGGAATATGATATGACTTAACTATTTTAATTAACTTTAAATATATTGACATCCATCATGTTCAGAACGGGAGTTTGGTACAATATGTCAAGTTGGACAAGGCACATTTATAGAATCTGAATTACATGTCTACACTTGAGCAACCAGAGTTGAAGAGAACTAACCGTAGTCGTCGATATAGAGACTAGGGAATACCAGCATGAGGGGTAACTCAACTTTGTTGTAGCAGGGCCATCTCCAGATTCATTCAATCCAGTTGATCGCTGCATGTTTAAACAAGATAGAAGTCTAGATACATTTGCTTTACATTAGTATGTAGATTTGAACCTACATACTAAAAGAAGTCTAGATACATTTGCTTTACAAAGCTAAAATATCTAAATAAACCTACGTATTAAAAGAAGTCTAGATACATTTGCTTTACAAAGCTAAAACATCTTATATTTTAAAATGGTGGGAGTATGATTTATACTCGGAATGCGTTGCATATAACCGTTGGATGTGGCAACAAAAGAATGCGCTTGAGGAGCTAGTGACATGGTTATACCCTACGGGTACCCGATGTTAGCCTACCTGGTCCAGCCCGAAGGAAGGCCCACTCGACGATCTGCCGAGGTCCATGATGCTCATGACGGTTCGGGTGGTACGAAGCCATGTGGACACGGACTCTTAAGCGTACAAGACAAGGAAATCTCAAGACTAGAGTTTGAATACAACTTGTAACCTACTCGTATTGGCACCCGAGACCTAGCCTCCCCATATATAAAGGCTAGAAGGGTCCAACGAGGAGGGCACGTACACAATAGATCTAGATCTTCGACTCATACTCTCGCACACGCATCCACGCCAGATCGAATATGCGCACCCTGTAACCTTCGGTTTCGCCGTAATCAAAGAGCAGACAAGCAGGAGTAGGGTTTTCCCTCCGGGGGCCTGAACCTGGGTAAATCTCGTGTTCCCTGGTTGCTTGTCTGTTCACCGTGCCACGATCTCTAGCATCCCCATCTTCTCCAAAACCCAAGTCCATAACAATGGGCATTGACGAGATTAAACCTCGTCAATTGGCGCCGTCCGTGGGGACTGGGGACGCTGATTGTGCGGTCGCGACGGTTCCATCCACTACAATCTACGATTCGTCGGCTACTAGAAACGGATCTGATTTGGGACCCTTGTCATCAAAACCGGCCAGATCGGATCATATCCGGTCGATGCGTTCGCGTCCGCGTTTGCGCACTCAGCTTTGCCGTCAACATGGCCTTCGACTCCTGCGAGACCCGCTATGGCCTTCGGCTGCGGTGACCCGCTGCATCCTTCGGATGTGGCGACCTGATGCGATTTTCAATTGCAATAATCTTCGGATGCGGAACTCACTGCCGCCATTGACCCCAGGAACCCGCCGCGTCGACTACGTCCGCCGCGTGACCCGCTACCGCATCAACTTCGTCCACGACAACTACCAATAAAGCTAAGTTTCCCTCTACTTAGAGCTGATTTCAATTTTAACTCGCACTCGAAACACTCGGGGGCTGCGCCCTCTTCGAGTAACCTAATGTGCCATCGGCTCCACGCACTCGAGCACCTCGAACGCGACAGCCCGAGTAGCTGATTATGCCTGATCGTCGAATCCTTAAACTCCGAGTGCCTCGGCAAGGTACTGAGACTAAGGGTAATCAGGCTAACGAAAAGGCCTAGCATACAGTGCAAAAGTGTCGATTCGATCGGCACCAGAATCTTACTATACAAGCCGACAGGCAAATATTTCTTGCAAGATACAAGTACTTCACAAATTTTCATGTTTTTTGCAGCCTACAGGGACGTCGAAATTACATCTCGCTATTGTATCGGGTCCTCCAACGGAGTCGACCAATGCCAAGACCCGAGTCGACGCATTCCTCGGATTACCACATCAATCAACGAGAAAAGCGGCGCTGGCCGCGCACCCCAAAGAAGCAACGGTGTCGACTTCATCCGCAACATCGAGTCCTTTCAGCTAAACGTTGCACGACTCCGCTACGTTGACTCCTGGCTCCTTATGCATGAGACGCTGACTCGATGCACTTTCGGGTCAGTGGTTTCTCCTCGCATGAGTCTCCACTCGAGTCTACGACTCCACTAGACACTCGGGGGCTACTCCAAACTGCGCGCATCCGAAGCATAATCAAGATATCACACTGCAAAGCTATTCTTCGAGTCCTACGTCGAGTCTATGACTCCACTACGGACTCGGCGGCTACTCCCATAGGGAGGACTGATTCAAGCATCCGAAAAAAAAAATTGTGTCCTACGGACCTGAAGTAAGCAACAGCTGAACTAAAGTCTCCGCTCGAGTCTACGACTCGAACAGACACTTGGGGGCTACTCCCATAGGGAGCGCTGGTCGCGCACCCTATAGTCCATTGTGTTGACTACGTCCACGATGTCGATTTCTTTACAACAGCCGAACAAATTTAGCTGACCCGATGAACTTCCGGATGAAGTGCTTCGCACTCGACACAACTTTCGACTCCGACATCCAAATACAAGGTTCAAGACAACTAAGTCTCCATCCGAATCTACGTTTCGGATGGACACTCGGGGGCTACTGACATGGTTATACCCTACGGGTACCCGATGTTAGCCTACCTGGTCCAGCCCGAAGGAAGGCCCACTCGACGATCTGTCGAGGTCCATGATGCTCATGACGGTTCGGGTGGTACGAAGCCATGTGGACACGGACTCTCAAGCGTACAAGACAAGGAAATCTCAAGACTAGAGTTTGAATACAACTTGTAACCTACTCGTATTGGCACCCGAGACCTAGCCTCCCCATATATAAAGGCTAGAAGGGTCCAACGAGGAGGGCACGTACACAATAGACCTCGATCTTCGACTCATACTCTCGCACACGCATCCACGCCAGATCGAATCTGCGCACCCTGTAACCTTCGGTTCCGCCGTAATCAAAGAGCAGACAAGCAGGAGTAGGGTTTTCCCTCCGGGGGCCTGAACCTGGATAAATCTCGTGTCCCCTGGTTGCTTGTCTGTTAACCGTGCCACGATCTCTAGCATCCCCATCTTCTTCAAAACCCAAGTCCATAACAATGGGCATTGACGAGATTAAACCTCGTCAACTGGACAGAACTAAATCTAGAACCTGGACCGACGGAGGTGAAAGCCACGTTTGACGCCTCAATTCTGATCACCCTTAGAGATGACCAGATGGCGCTATTCTGGATGGACGTTTGGCTGCGACCCACTCCTATTCAGAAGTCCCCCACCCACAGATGCTCTCTTCGATGTCGTGGATGCACTAGCTACAGGTAGTGGCAAACCTAGGACGAAAATGGAGGTTGGGCTCAAAACTTATACACTAGTCTGAATTGAGAATATGATAATTTGTGTGCGACGGAAATGGCGTAGATAAACGCTTGCCATAGCTCCTTGCTAGGATCGATATCAAAATCGGAATTAATACTTTCACATAAAAACATGCTTTGACGAATTTGTGCTCTCGATGTCATCAGCAAGCATCACTCGTCTTACTTCCTCACCATAGAGATTAAACATACATACTAAAAAAAGTCTAGATACATTTGCTTTACAAAGCTAAAACATCTTATATTTTGAAAGGAAGGGAGTATCATAGAAAATAAATATATTTGACCGGTAGTACTCCATCGGAATGCCGTAGATTTCTCCTGTGAAATTCACATGTATCTTGTACACAAAATTAAACATATCTAGATACGCACTAATAAACTAGACAAATGGACCATGTTATTTTTACGGATTTGCTAGTTCTCAGGCGTCTAAGAACTTCTTAAGTCGCAGTCGTCTCTTTCACCGTTTGATTTACCTCGTGATTCGTGCTATACATAAGTTGCAATTTGGATGTAACTGAGAATTTAATAAGTTATAACTAGGTTGTAACTGAGAACTAGTACAAATCTTATAAGTTGCAACTAGGTTGCAACTGAGAATTAGCACAAATATTAGGATGATATCATCGACTTAGACATAACTAATTATCAGGCCAACACTCTCTTATTTTTAAGACAGAGAGAGTACTTAGCATGACGGAGAGAGTACTTAGCATAGCCACTGGGGTACGCAGCCCAACTGCCCAAGTGACGTGCATGCACACACACGCTTAGGGTAGCTAGGAGGAGCAGCATCTGACTTGGGATGCGCCACAGCCGTACAGTACAGGCATGCACATGTGATCCCCACACGCGTTCGGGATTAGGCAGCAAGACCACGACCGCGACCGCGGCGAAGACCTTGACCATCTTCAGTTTTATTTCTGTTTTCCGACGGAAGACCTTGACGATTGCGTCAAGCAAAACCGCGAAGCAAAAAAGGTTTAGAGCCTGCTTGGAATGTTGTTTTTTAAATAAAACCCCCGGATTACACGGAGCTCATTTGTTTAGCATCTTCACAAAATAAAAACAACAGGATAAATAACGACAATTCAAGCAGGGCATTAGCGAAGGCGTTGTCGGGGCCGTCAGCTTGCACTTCCTTGGGTGACACTTTCCGTCTACCAACAGTGACAATTCATAAAAGAGACGCGCTCTCGCCCCTCCTCCTTCCCCCCAGGGCGACAGCGCATCGCCCCTCCCTCCCCGACTAACCCTCCCCTTCCTCCCTCCATCCCCCGTCGCCGCCGCCAGCAGGGGTCAATGCGCGAAGCTCGGGCGGTGCCGGCGGTCTTCCACTCCCCGCGCCATGGGAGTTGGTCGGGGTTGGCCTTACTCTTCGGCGGCGGTGTCCCTAGGGAAGCTTCGGCTTGGAGTCCTTCCGGGTGGTGCAGACACGACGATCCTAGTGACGACATGCTCTTTCCGGTCGACGATCACCTCCCAGTGGTGGAGGTGGGCTCCTCCTGCGTGGCCGCAGGGCTGCTGTCCCTAACTCAATCTATTTCACTTCCCTCTGTATTCGTGTTGCTTGCTATGTCGACGATGAGACGATGATGATGGTAGCCGAAAGATCGTGGTGGTGTATGTTGGTGGGCGACGAAGCTGGTGGTGGTGCGCCGAATCACCCGAGTGCCGGGGGAAACCCTAGGTCCAGTGTTCTGGCCCGGGCAACAGCGTCGTGTCGACGACGCTTTCCTTCTTGAAGGTGATGTCTTGGTACCGGGCGCGTCGGTGTGCTAGAAGTGTGGTGGGACAATTTCGGATAGCGCAGCGGTGGCATGTCACCCGAGTCTCATCGAATCTCCATTTCTTTTCATTTTTTTGGGGGCATTGTTTTAGATGATGTTATGTTCTAACTCTTGTATTAGTATGGTTGCTTTAATTATAAAGAGGGATGAATGCATATTTCGATGAGTTTGCACTACCTTGCGGGAATGAAAAAATACGTACGTATCGCATCTCTGATTTTTTATAGACGACGACGACGGTTTCGCATATATGTAGCCGTACGTGTAGAACTACAAGGGTGCGCAACAAGCCAACAAAGCCCGGCCGTGCCATTGTTTATTCGTTGGTATACACGCTGCACATACCGAGAGACCAAACTTGATCGCTTTAATTTGCCGACATGGGTCACCGCGTATTGAAACTGAGCTGCTTGCTTGGCAAGGCAATGTTCGGCGCCGGATCGACGACGTACGTAGTATACGTTCCTAGAGGTTTCCGCTGCACGTACGGCGACCGGAGGGAGGCGCCAAGGCCACCGTTAAATAACGTCTCAGCGACACCACCGCGCCAGCTCAGCCAACCCTCCAACGTTCCTTCACGTGACACGCCAGGCCAGCGACCAGGTCCGTCCGTCCATCACCACCACCACCACCCGGACCCCACGGCACCAACGTCTCGCTCCTCCGGGCTACGGCCAATCGCCCGCGAGCCCGACACCGACCCAGCCCGTTCCCTCAATCCACGCTATAAAGCCGCCGGCCGCGCGTGCATCCCACGCCTCCCTCCATCCCGACTCACCATTTTTCTTCTCCTCCCCGCGCCCACCACCCAAAAAAATCTCCAAATCCCGAGTCCTCTCGCCAAGCAACCGCTCCGCCCATCCGCCGCGCCAGCCATGTCGTCGCTCGCCCTCGGCCGCGAGCTGGACGGCCTGGAGCTCTGGCTCGCCGGCCTCTTCTCGGCCGCGGAGCTGGCGGCCGCCGACCTGCTCCTGCAGCTCAGCGCCGACAAAGGGCTCGACGGCGACGAGGCGATGCTGTCGTCCTCGGCCACGGAGTCCGCCTCGCCGCGCTCGGCCACACCGGGATGCGGCAGCGAGGACCTCACCGTCGATCAGGACGAGGAGGAAGCGGAGGAGGAAGATGAAGAGATGGAAGCGGAGGAGGAGCGGGTCATCGAGAAGCCGGCCGCGTCGACGGAGCTGGACAGGAGGGCGACGAAGAGGTACCGGAGACTGTCGGACCTCTACGCCGCCACGAGACCCGTGACCTCCGCCTCCACCTCCACCGACTCGAAGAAGAAGAAGCGGAAGAGGAACCACCACCGCCGCAACAACGACGGGCTCCGTTCGCCCTCGTCGTCGGAGTCGGAGGCGACGAGGTACGGCGGACACTACTATAGTAGAGAGAGAAACTACTACTACTAGTCCGTCCTTCGTTTGTGTCAGTTCCCGCAAACCCCGGCTCCACTTTAGCTAGCTAGCTAGCCAACTGTCTTTTTTCAAACAAGAGTCGGAACAAGACAAAAAGGGAAATCAAAAGCTTGCACAGGAAGAAGAGACCTAGCTGGCTGGATTGTGGTGGTTAGCGCCTCAGCTTTTGAATTTTGAATTTCAAAAATTTGGTGGCCTCCACTTCCCACCGAGATCTCGAAATATCTGGGCTCAGGATCCGGCGTTCCCTCCTCTTCGATTTGAATTCGAACTAATTTTCTCCCCCGGCTTTTGTTCGAAAGCGCGTGCGCGCACACACGCGCGATCGGGTTGTTGTTGCTGTGGTCGCGGCGTGTGCGACCATCAATGCGAGGTCGACAAGGTAGGAGAAGCTGATTGATCCTGCATGATGTGGAGTTGGACAGCCCAAGAATATACTAGTATTAGTAGGACTAGCAGGTAACGTACGCAGCGCCATGGGCGTACAGTCTTGCTTGCGGCCAGCCACACGGCAATGGTCTTGTCATGCTCAGAACAAAATTAACTCGATTTATGTTCTAAAAAAATACTCCCTCCATTTTAATGAATAGTGCGTCCTTGTTTTTCTTTCTTTCTTTTAACCAAGAATTACTCTAAATATAAAAGTATTTTTGGCATATAATTAGCATCAATAGAAAAATGTTTTCAATTCCAATCTACTGATACTCCCTCTGATGGTCCGACCCATATTAGTTGACTTAAATTGTTTATATACGAATATATCTAGTAATAAAACTTGACTAGATACATTCATATTTAGACGAATCTAAGTCAACTAATATGGGTCAGAGGAAGTACTATATAATCAAGGTATTGTTCCTCATTTTTTGGTCAAAATTCTTCATGAAATGTCTGTGGGCTTTATTTATATAAGAAGATGTAGTATGCTTTTTTCATTAGATACGTAGTACTCCCTCCGCCTGGATTTATAGGTCCTTCACATACTTCTTAATCATTAATTTGATTAATAAAATATAAATTATATAATACAAACTTAAAGTATTACAAAATATAACATCTAAAATTTCTAATGATATATGTTTTCTATATCGACCTAAGGATTCGCAAGAGGACCTATAAACCAGTAGTAGGAATAGCACTGCAACCGTGCTTTTATGTGGAGTAAGACGGTTTTGCCCGAAAATAGTATGGCCAAGAATTTTCAACGTTTCCTCGTGGAGGTGTTAATTGCTAGTGCTTCCCAGACTAGCAACGTTGGCAGTTCCAGCTAGATCATATCATTATATCTAGAGGCCAGAGCTAACTACCCTGGAGACAGATAACAAGCTTGATTTTATCTTTGAAAGCTAAAACACAGCAAACTCGGACGACTACGGTACGAACACATGGTTACTTTACCTCATTTTCTAGACTGGATTACCGTACAGCAGACTAGATCGATTTGTATTGTGTTAAAGGAAAGGCGCACGGAGGTGGTATATATGAATTAAGCTCTTTTTGTTTTGAAACCTGTATATACGAAGCTGATCATTTCCTTTTTCTTCCACACGATTTAGTCTTTGATCATACGTACATTCAGTTAGCCGACACGCTCGAAATGGGCGTTTTTTTTGTTGCATAGACTCGAAATGGGCGTTGCTAGTTCATACCGAGAACCATTAACGCGTACGTAGATGACATCCAGATATATACGGATGAGACGACGAAGCGGGCAGCTTGCTTTCGTGCCGACGAAAGGCGTTTTATTTGGTTGCTGATACGGGAAAGACTCGTGGAAGCCAACAAGGGATCCATGCAGTTGAGCTCAAGAAGCAATGCCATTCTTGGCAATACCTACACGTACATCACATCGGAACTAGTACAAAACAAAGCAGGGATCGATGTATATATCCATGATTTGTTCGTTCCATCCATAACCTCCATTCCCATGATTTGTTCGTTCCATCCATAACCTCCATTCCCATGATTTGTTCGTTCCATCCATAACCTCCATTCACTACAAGAGAAGCAGAATACACCGACGGCCAGGTCCCGTCGGCCTAGTCCCTAAACCCAGTCGGCGTATGACGGTTGCCGTCAGCATACATGTCCGTAGGCGTAGCTCTATTTCCTGTCGGCATAGAAAAGCCGTCGGCGTATGTAGCTACGCCGACGTCAAAGGGTCCAAGCTAGATGACTAATGGCCGTTTGGCTACGCCTAGGTTTTTCCAGAAAAAAAATCATTTTTTTTCAATTTTGTTTTCACATTTTTGAATTGTTTAACTTGTTAATCTTATATGGACATTTTTTATTCTAAGTATACTTAGTCTTAAGTCAAATTATACAATTAGTCAAACTTCACAATCGGTCACCCATCCTAATACTACTCTAGCCCTAGCACCTTAACTTCTCCGTTCCTTTCACATGAGCTTCCCACAAAGAAATTAGAACTTGTTTGTGAATATTATCATATCAATCCTATTAACCATTAGACTATAATGTTAGACGTCTTTATTTTTTACATTCCATATAATTATTTGAGTAAACAACAATGAATAAGTAATAATAATCTTAAATTCAAATAAAAATAAAATAAATTTTATTTATTTTGTTGTTTTTCATTTAAAATTGAATAATTCATATCTATAAATTCGTAAATCATAATTCGACAAATAATATATCCAAATCGATCAGAAAAATGAGAGGAATCCAAATATGACATCCCTATCATCTATTTAATTACATATCATAACTTTTTAATATTAGACCAACCGAAACTATGTCAGGATTCATGAAACACCCTGTTTTTGGCAATCGGAAAATAGAAATTGCCTTTTTGGTGCGACAAAAAGGAAAACTTGCATTAGATCTCTGATGAAATAGCATATTATGAATCTAAAAATGATTTTTATAAAAAATCATGAGCATCATATTATGTACCTATCGTTCAAAACTAACTCACTTCCTATCGATTCAGCAGGAATTTATCTTTTTTATGAGGGATGGACAGAAAGGTTTGAGATATCCCGGTTGGGAAATTGTCCATTCAAAGCGGTCTAGTATTTTTGAAAAATGGGGTAGTATTATTTTGAAACTTTCATTTGGTGGTTGCTTCATAAAACACCCCGTTTTTTGCATTCGGAAAATGAAAAATGGTTTTTTGGTGCGACGAAAAGGAAAATCCCTCCTGCAACATTGTTCGACATCCCATGATATACATGTATGCACAATATGGGCACATTATCACAAACTATATCGCGATTCTCGTAATAATATTGGTCATTTGACCTGAAATCCAGAAAACCTCGATTGAGATAGGTCATTTTGTGAAGGGTTTTTTGAGACACAATCAATTACCAAGTTTGTTATTTTTCCATGCAACCATGTCATATAATATGACACCACGCGAAGGTTTTGCATTGTTTCGATCGTTTTTGAATTTTTTTATGCCCGTTTCAAACTATCGTCAAACTTTCTAAATCGAGGGGCATGAAGATTCTTAGCTCGGGGCTGAGCCTCACTAAACTTACATTAGATCTCTGATGAAATAGCATATTTTGAATCTAAAAATGATTTTTGAAAAAAATCATGGGCATCGTATCATGTACCTGTAGTTCAAATCTAACTCATTTCCTACCGATTCGGCGGGAATTTGTCTTTTTTACGAGGGGTGGATGAAAAGGTTTGAGATACTCAGGTTGGGAAATTTTTCATTCAATACGATCCAGTATTTTTGAAAAATATGGTATTATCATTTTAAAACTTTCATTTGGTGGTTGCTTCACAAAACACCCCATTTTTTGCATTCAGAAAATAAAAAATGGCTTTTTGGTGCGACGAAAAGGAAAACTTCCTCCAGCAAGCAATATTGTTCGCAATCCCATAATACACATGCGTGCACAATATGGGCACATTATCACAAACTATACCGCAATTCTAGCAATAACATTGGTCATTTGACCTGAAATCCAGAAAACCTCGGTCATTTTGTGAAGGTTTTTTTGAGACACAATCAATATACCAAGTTTGGTATTTTTCCATGCAACTACGTCACATAATATGACACTACGCGAAGGTTTTGCATTGTTTCAATCGTTTTTGAATTTTTTTTATACCCGTTTGAAACTATCGTCAAACTTTCTAAATCGAGGGGCATGAAGATTCTTAGCTCGGGGCTGAGCCTCACTAAACTTGCAATAGTTTTCTGATGAAATAGCATACTGTGAAACTAAAAATGATTTTTGCAAAAAATCATGGGCATCATATCATGTACTGTAGTTCAAATCTAACTCATTTCCTACCTATTCGGCGAGATTTTGTCTTTTTACGAGGGATGGACGAAAAGGTTTGAGAAATCCAGGTTGAGAAATTATACATTCACGATGGTCTACTATTTTTTTCAAATGGGGTAGTATCATTTTGAAACTTTCATTTGGTGGTTGCTTCACAAAACACCCCATTTTTTGCACTCGAAAAATGAAAAATATGTTATACAAAAGTATTTATATTATATTTTTTGTTTGAAAACAAATATGTAATATTTGAGTTTATATATATAGATCTTATTTTTCTGCAAATTTTGATATATTATATATATATTTCTGAATTTAAATGATTTAGTTATGATTTTTCTAAGATTAATGTGGCAAAAAAGAAAAATGGCTACGCCGTCGCTCTGCCGTTAGTCTAATATGCTACGCCGACCGTTCCGTTTACGCCGACGACGGCCGTCGGCCTATTTATCCTACGACGACGGCAAAACTGGGCCGACGGCCCATCAAGCTACGCCGACGGCCCCGACATTTGTCGTCGGCGTATAAAAAGGCCGTCGGCCTATCTTGTTATTCCCGTAGTGATTTCTCGCCTAATTTAGTGTATAAATACATTTTTATCTACACAAACTCAAGTCAGTTATTTCTGAACGAAGGGAGTAGGTAATTGCGGATCAAGCTTATCGATGCTTTCTATGTGAATGTGATTAATTAACTCTAGTTGCAAGGAAATTTTGTCATTCACGACTTGGCATTATTTTACCGTGATTAATTAGCCTAGACCGTGTGTTAGATATGTATTCTTCACCCGACATAATCCCCCACATGTGGAATCAAATAATTCTACAAAGTGCGTTCGGAAGCAAGGATTTGGCATCCCTTGCAATTGTCTGTTTGTGTGCACGGAGAACTCATGACTTGGCTTCTTTGTGGAACTGGGGAAATCATAAGCTTTTGACATAAGGCAACTTGTTCATATCTTTTTGACACGATCCCTCTTGAATTGCACGCCTTATTGAAGAAACCTTGTGGTCAAAAAATTTAGTACATAAACAGATAAGCACTTCCTGTCGGGAATGGCTGAATTAAGGAGGAAGCTGCACTCTGTTTTTTATTCTTTTGGGGGAAACAATTGGATTCCGTCTAGCTGCGAGAATTTATTAATCATCAAATAAAATTACATGGTTCGCCAAGTGGTTACGAAGAAAATCAGGTGAATTCTCATGTCAAACAATTGAATGGGGTCTCTCCGCTTCGGTGGCTAAGGTATGAGCCACAAAGTTACCTTTTTTATGACAATGAGAAAAATTAACAGTATTAAAACCACGAACCAAGAAAGCACATTCCTCCTATAACACCGCAGCTGCTCCCGCTGAATTGCCGCCAATATGCATTATCGATGACCTCCATCCAATCACTGTTGATCAAAAGCTTATTGCATCGCCTGACCAGCTAGGATGAGCTCATCTCTTAGAGCGTGTGTAGTGTGATGGAAAATCTATGTCTAAGAGAATTTTTTTGGTCTTAGACCTATGCCTAAATAGTAGAAGAGGTGAGTCTAGCTAAGCTTTCTCAGACTTGAGTCTAGTACTAAATATCTAAGGGAATCAAATATCAAATAAGCCCGATTGTCTGTGTATGGTAGACTTCTTATATTGTTTCTTTCTATTCTGATTGGTGGGGTCCTTAGGGGTGTCAGAAAGTGGAGCAGATTTCATCTCTTAGATACAGAGTCAACAAATTTCTTAGATCGAGTTTAGCTATTCTCACGCCGTACACGCCCCTAGAGCCATTGCTTATGCGCTCGCCGCGTCACCAATATTTGGGGTCCCATAGCATGACCCACCAATGAACATACCACGGTCGTCCTGTATAACAGCACATGTTGCCCCTCATCAATATTAAGTTTAATATAGCCCTCTAGTGGTTTCTCCCAACCGGGACGTCTAATACATGAACTCTCCTTGCATGACTTGAAGAAGTTTAGAGATAGAGCCAAAATTGCTTGTGATATCATCGATGGCTTCTGCATTGGCTCATCGCACAACACTATGTTTATTGTTAGAAGATTAATTGTAAATATGCGTGCACAAGCTAGAGGTTTTTTTAACCGACGATGGCTGATACGTCGGAAACGTATCTATAATTTTTATGTTCCATGCTTGTTTAGTATCTACTTTGCTTTGCTTTGTCTATATTTGAGGTGTTTTTATATTTTTCTGGTACTAACCTATTAACAAGATGCCACAGTGTGTCAGTTGCCTCTTCTACTGTTTTTGGTTCCAGAAAGGCATAAAATCAATATTCTCAGATTGAACGGAACAAAAGCCAAAGTCAATATTTTACCGTGAGGAACACGGAGCTAGAATACGAGATGGAGGGGAGCCCCCATGGGGCCACACCCCCTGGCCACGCGGCTAGGGTTAGCCCGCGCCTGGGAGGGTGCGACCGCCCTTGGCTGCCCCCTGTCTCACCTCTTCGCCTATAAAGACCCCCCGATACAGAAATTCTAAGTACCCGATCAATATTCCACGAAACCGTCTGTAGCCGCCGCCACCATCGTGCCTAGATCAGGGGGGTCTGGAGCTCTTCCCGACACCCTGCCGGAGGGGAGATCATCCCGGAGGCCTTCTTTTTCATCATGCCAGCCTCCGGTATGAAGTGTGAGAAGTTCCACCTTGGACTACGGGTCCATGTAGTAGCTAGATGGTTGTATCTCCTCCTTTGTGCTACCATGTTTAGATCTTGTGAGCTTCGTTCATGATCAAGATCAACTATTTGTAATCATGCATGTTGTGTTTGCGGGGATCTGATGGATACTGAGATTACTATGTCAGATTGATTAATGGTTTTATATTATTGATTCTATCATGTCTGATCTTGCATGCTCTCCGTTTCTAGTAGCTATCTTGGCCAAGTAGATGTTAGTGACTCCAAGAGGGGGTATTTATGCTAGATACTAGGTTAATGCCTCTATTTAATCTAAGAGAAGTGACAGAAATCTCTAAGGTTGTAGATGTGTTGTTGCCACTAGGGAGAAAACAACGATCTCTTATTCATGGAACAAGTGGATTGTTTACCTTACACACTTTGCTTAAAGCAGTTATTCGTTACTTGCAACTTAATATTGGAGGGGGTTCGGATTATAACCTGAAGGTGGATTTCTAGTCATAGATGCAGTTGGATGGCGGTCTATGTATCTTGTTGTATTGCTCAATCGAATCTCATAGGATCATGAATGTCTAGTATTACATTGTTATGCCTTGCTCAGTCCTGTCAATTGTCCCGCTGTAATTTGTTTACCCAACATGCCATGTTTGTTTATCTTAAGGAGAACACCTCTAGTGAACTATGGACCTCGGTCCAATATTTACCATTGATACATCTTTCACTGTTACTGTTTACCTTTCTGCAAACCACTATTACCTTCCACACCATACAGTTAATCATTTGTTTACAGCAAACCAGTGAGATTGACAACCTCACTGTTTGTTGGGGCAAAGTCTTGAGTTTGTGTTGTGAAGGATTCCAGTTGCTAGCAACACCTTTGAGTCGTTTCCTTCCTCCTACTGGTTCGATAACCTTGGTTTCTTACCGAGAGAAATTTGTCGTTGTGCTCATCATACCTTTCGTTTGGGGTCTCCCAACAAAGTGTTCACGCACTCATCAAGGCTTGGGGTCTCCCAACGAAGTGTTGCCGAAGAGGCTAAGGACGTCTTCACAAGGAGAGTCCTTCATAACCTTTCTCTTTACTTTGTTTTTTTGCTTGGTTTGTTTGCCTCTTTTTATCAAAAACTTTGAAAAAATTAGTTTAGTTTGGTTTGCTTTCTCTTATAAAAAACATAAAAAAATTAGTTCCTGCTCTAGTTGCTGTTGCTGTTAGCTTGCTCCACTTTTGCCAAAATGAACTTTGCTGAGAACACCAAGTTGTGTGACTTAACTAGCACAAACAACAATGATTTCCTAAGTACTCCTATTGCTCCACCTGCTCCTGATGCTACCTTTTATGAAGTTAAGCCTGCTTTGTTGAATCTTGTGATGAGAGAGCAATTTTCTGGTGCTAGTTCTGATTATGTTGCTGCCCACCTTAATAACTTTGTTGAACTTTGTGAGATGCAAAAATATAAGGATGTAGATGGAGATATTATTAAGCTCAAGTTGTTTCCTTTCTCTTTGAGAGGAAAAGCTAAAGAATAGTTGTTATCCTTGCCTAAAAATAGTATTGATTTTTGGATTAAGTGCAAAGATGCTTTTATTGGAAAATACTATCCCCCTTCTAAGATTATATCTATGAGAATTGAAATAATGAAATTTAAACAACTTGATAATGAACATGTTGCTCAAGCTTGGGAAAGAATGAAATCTATGGTTGATATAAGTTTCAAGGTCCTCATAATTTATCTCCCATTAATTAAACATGAATTAATATAGCATTGCATATTTAAGACTCGGGAGATGGTTTCTGTCAAGTGTCTCCGGCCATCCCTCCTCTTAGAAACATGAAACAGTGACAACCTTATGCATTCCCAACATATATGTTCACTCATACATCAGTACGTAATACCATCATAGAACATAATATACTTGTATGCAACCAACAAAGAATTATGTCATAATTTCCATAAAAAGATCACTACTCGAAAATAATAGATTGCATCACACATCATGTTTGCCAAGATATTACAGTAGTGAGATGAAGAGAGTGTTGCTGTAGATGTTGATGATGACCATGCTAGAGGAGGGTGGAGCCTACCCGACACGATTCCGGCAGCGGTTCCCTCCTTCGATCTCCTACGGACAGGGGCCTACTAGATCTCTATTATTTTGTTTTTGATCGCTGCCTCCGTATATCTTGAGAAAGGCTGTCAAGGGCTATATATAGATGGTTTTAGGTCAAACCGAAGAGAATGGTGGTGAAATCGATGATATTGGAGTTTTGACAGCTGAAATAGCAATCGTGACGCGGTATGGAGTAAATGGGCAGCCGTTTTCAGCTCGTTGGGCCTCTTGGGTCCTACTTGAGGCCTTTTTGGAGTTCCGTAGAAACAATAAAAGGAAGATTTTCTATCAAATGGAGCTAAAACCAAAAGAGAGGGGATTGTTTCAAAAATCCAAGAAATCATTAAGAACATTGGTAATAACTACTAATATGATACAAATATATTGGAATAAGAAACAATAAACGAAAGAGTTCATGTATGCATTTTGCATGCATCACTACACACTAAAACGCGTATAGATATATGTATTTTAAAAAAGCTAAAACATCTTATATTTTAGAAAAAGGGAGTAGGAACTAAAAAGAAGACACATAACTCCTAGGCAAAGACTCGCCCCACATGTGCTGATTATGACGGGTCCAACTGTAGGTCAGTCTCGATGTTCATCCCCAAAGCCAAACCTCGATCCACATCCTTCAACAACGGAATGCCGTAGGCGTGCATCTACATTGCGATATGATAATCAAGTGTTTCACCAGAGTGTGCAAACTCGATGTTGAATCCGTTTCTACCATCATCAATTTTCTGACTAACGACTTCTCACTAATCAGAAGTCATTGGAGGAGAAACTGGAAGTTGATGATGTCGCATACCGTCACACATCTTGCCACTGTCGCACCACCCTCAGTCAAATAACAACATACTTGACTTGATGCCGCCAGAAGAGACATTGTATGTAGCACCTGCCAGGATCAGGCATGACTATACAACTCCTTGTGAGACATCATGGACACCGTCGGCCACACATGACTTCACACCTCCTCCGGAGACATTGTGCGCAGAACCTGTTTAGTCGAATCTAACCCGATCTTGAAGGGGGCCTCCCACACCACCGCCGGCCTCCAAACTCTACAGTATCAGAAGAGAGACTCATACTGCGACCAACCGCGACACATGGAGCTTGAGACCATGACCAAATCGGAGATCTGGCCACCACTCATCCGTATGACCACGATGATTTCCACCATTCAAATGCCAAACTCCTCCATCACGATCGGCTGATGATGAGTCTGAAATAAGCATTTTTACCTCTTGTTTTTAATAAGTAGAGTAGGGGTTTTAGTATTTTACTATGTTTGCACGCACCATTTGTCTTTGTTTCAACAGGATCCCAACTTACTAAGTCTCTTATGAACATATCAATTAAAACTGTCATATTATACTATAATATGATATTTGTGTTGGAGATATGCCCTAGAGGCAATAATAAATATAGTTATTATTATATCTTTGTGTTTATGATAAATGTTTACATTCATGCTATAATAGTATTAACAAGGAAACATTAATACTTGTGTGATTTGTAAACTAAAATAGAGTCCCTAGTAAAGCCTCTTTATAATACTAGCTTGTTGGTTAATAAATGATTGTGGTTTCCCTATCATGAACATTGAGATGTTATTAACAACAAGATCATATCGTTAGGAGAATGATATGGTGGACATACTCCTATAGATAAGCGTAGCATAAAGATCAAGTCATTTTAATAGTTCAATTGCTATATGCTTTCTGATACATAGTAACCTAATTCCTTCGACCATGAGATCATGCATATCACCTTCACCGGAAGGATGCTTTGATGACATCAAACACCACACCGTAACTGGGTGGATATAAAGGTGGCATTAAGTGTTCGGAAAGTATTGGTTGAGACACATGGATCAAGAGTGGGATTTTTCCATCCATATGACTGATAGATATACTCTGGGCCCTCTCGGTGGAATGTCATCCAATTAGCTTGCAAGCATGTGACTGGCTCACAAGGGATCACATATCACGGGAACGAGAAAAGAGTACTTATCAGTAACGGGGTTGAACTAGGTATGCAGAGATACCGACGATCATAACCTCGGATAAGTAAACTATCGTGAGACAAAGGGAAATTGGTATCGTATGTAAGTGGTTCATTCGATCGCAAAGTAATCGTAGAAATATGTGGGATCCATATGAATTTCCAGATTCCTCTATTGGTTATTGTTCGGAGAAGTGTCTCGATCATGTCCTCATAATTCACGAACCGTAGGGAGACACACTTAAGGATTCGACGTTGTTTGAGTAGTTATGGAATGATGAGTAAGAGACCGAATTTTGTTCGGAGTCTCGGATGGGATCCGGGATATCACGAGGAGATCCGGAATGGTCCGGAGAATAAGATTCATATAAGGAAAGTCCTGTTTCGGGGTTGGAGAATGGTTCTGGTGTTTTCATCGCGAATGTTCTAGAAGGTTCCGGAATGTCCGGCACTCCGGAGGGGAAGGGTACATGAATGTGTCATATCAAGTTTGAATGATTGCATCATGTACTAGGTGTCATCGCTGAACAAAATAAAGGGTTTAATCAAATCCTAGTTTGAAAAGTCAAACGCCAATTTGAAAAGTCAAACGACTATTTTGTGAGGTGGAGGGAAAGTAGGAAACCTACTTGGGGAGGAGTTCCTCCCCTCCACCGCCGGCCCACTTGGGATCCGAGTTGGGGAGGAACTCCCCTTCCCTTGGCCGGCGCCTCCCACCTATAAAAGGAGGGGCAGGGCTGCCCCTCCTAGGGGCAGGGCTGCCCCTCCTAGCACACAAGTTGCCCCCTCTAAACCCTAACCCTAGCCGCCGCCGCCCTCCATAGCCGCCGCCTAGGGCAAACCCTAGCCGCCGGCCTTGCCTCCTCCTTGGTGCGTCTAAACCCTAGATCGCCGAGGATCTCTCTCATAGTCCACCATACACGCTCCGGCTTAAGGCGAAGCCCTGCGATATCTCCCCTCTACTTCCGGTACCACGTCGTTGTGTTGCCGAAATCGCGAGGAGAGTGCTACAACCTCCGCTGCCTGCTGGAACAAGGGAGAGGAAGGTCTTCATCGAGTACCGAACGTGTGACCGACTGCGGAAGCGCTGCCGGAACACAGCGCCGGAAGGATCGTCTCCGCGATCTTGAGATCATAAAGAGTACGACTACATCACCCACGAGAATCCGCTCTCGTTAAACACTTTGGAATCTTCGAGGGTGAGTTATTCTATCGACTCGTTGCTACAATCTAGTAGATAGATCTTGGCTTGTTTGTTTGTATGCGGTAGAATTTTTTTGTTTTCCATGCTACAAAACCCTACAATTTGTAAATGATAAAAGTCATTTAATTGATTTATCTTTGCACCCGAAGGAATTGCTTGCGTGGAGGAGGTCACATGGCACTTAACGACCACTGGAACGGGCAGAGCCCGCCCGTACCGTTCGCCCGTACGATGTGGCCGCGTGACCTCTTCGTCAAATACTTCCACCTCGCGAAGATGGATCTCCGACATTCACAGAAACCTCCAGCCACAAAAAACACACTAGAAAGGGATCTGGAGGAGGAACTTGGAGAAGGGGAAATCCAGGCTGCTTCATGGATCATTGGAGGACAGCGCATCATCCCCTTCAGCATCAATCGTTGCATCACCATCACCATTACTACCCCAATCTTCCATCCAATAGATCTTGTTGTAATTCCATATTTAATTGTGGTTTGCACTAGATTCATTCCAGTACTTTTACCCATCCATTTGATTAGGATGATGTTGTTGATTGCTTCCATGTGTGAGTAGTTTCTTTTATTATTAGGGAGATGGAGAAACCCTAGCATTATTATGAAATGAAATAAAGATGATATATTACTTATGTCTATGATCTATTGATCTATGATATGTATTTGATCTCTCACTTTAGATGGTATGTGTAGTCGGCCACCTATCATTTGCCTTTAGGTCTAAAGAAGAGGGTGAAATCCTTTGGACGTGTTTGAAAGCATGCTCGGCTCTATTGTGACTAGAAGCACGGCTAGCAACCTGCACGGTCGAAGGAGGAATAAAGAGAGACTCACTAAGCTAATTACAGTATCCACGGGGATACCCTTAATTGGGGTGGTCTATATGGGTGACTGTTCTTAGACATCGCGGTGGTTATTTATTAGATATGACCTCATTCCTAGCTCAACAAAGTAACTGGGTACGAGTTTTGTAGTAAACATCTTATTATGAAACTTTCTCCACACATCATGACATAAGAAATAGGTTATCATAATTATGATTAATTACAACATGCTAGTGGTGTATGCTACATCCCCGAAAACATTTTAGCCCTATTGAGTTCAACCTCTATTTCAAACGCTTTTGTTACTTGCTTTCTTTTACTTGTTTTATTTACTCTCCTGCATCTAATCCAAAAACCATTCAAACACCCTTTACTTGAAATCAAAGGTAGCTTACAAGTATCCTTTGGTAGATAGTGACGAGGGGCATAAAGACCTCAACCAAATAGCTCTATGTGGGTTTGATACTCTTATTTCAAAACTAGCTACAACCAATCTATGCAATTGCAGTCATCAGCTGACATCATATCGAGCAGAGTGTGGCCAGATCACTACCGCTAGAAGTACTATCGGTGACCAGGATTCCATGCAACGCTAGCCACCTCTTACCCGCCAAACCGATGCAAGCACCATTTTTAGGCCCTATGTCTAGAGGAATTAAGTTGCAGTAGCCTTGGCACCGCCATGGAGCCAACACTGGGTTTCCCCGCATCTGTGACCGCCTAGCCACCACCATCTCGGAATTGTTTCCCTCGAGACCAGGATCCACCTCGCACATATGGGTCCTGAGACGACCGCTGTGTTCTAGACACAGTTCCCTGTCGTGACAAGGGGGAGAACACGCGGGCCTACCATCCTCCATGAGGGACTTTTCTTGACGGCTCCCTCTGACTGTGGCAGGAGATTGGGGAGATGGGGTTGGGAGCGGCGGCTAGGCGCCATGTCGGAGAAACGCTGGGCACCTAGTGGAGATGGATCGACTACATAGAGGATACACTGACCAATGATCCGATTCCTCTCCTGCAAATGCAGATGTCTTGGAAGGAATAAGCTTCCCACGATCGATAAGATTGTATGTATTTGTTCAGAATATGTTTACCGCAGCAGTATCAGAGTATCAGAGAGAGCGTCAGGCGCCAGCTGTATCAACCACCAAGTTGGTATTGCTAGTCGCGTCAACACGGTAATATTGAGTGTGAAATTGAACCGAATGACGTAAAAACATACTCGGCCAATTCGATTACGGGCCTATATCTATAAGATCCACCTAAGAGGAAAACATTGAAATCTTGCCTAAATCACAAGATTTGAAAATAAATAAAACAATTATTGTATAAATAAATAGATAGATATGAACTCAACAGTTTTCCTCTCTGCCGCATATAATGAGAATCCAGCCTCACAGGCGACGAGGAAAAGGAGAAGGAAAAACAACTAATAGCCAAAGAAAGACGGGGAGAAGAGAGAGGTGAGGCAAAATTAGCCTACGCGCGTCCACGGCAACCCAACCCACCCACCAATCGCCATGAAAACCCTACACCGCGAGGCGCAGCTGGCGAGGGAGAAGATGGCGACGGCGCCGGCGCCGGATCCCAAGTCGAAGGGCGCGCTGGTGGTGGAGGCCTTCACGGCGCGCGAGCTGGACGCGGCGGAGCAGCTCATCCACCTCAGCGCGAGCAGCGCGTCCTCCGGCACCCCGCGCGCCCGGTCCCGGCGCGCCCCCGCAGGCTCAGGCGCCTCCTACTCCTCGCGCTCGGTGGGCGCCCCGCCAGCCCCCGCGCCCGCGCCGGTCCCGGCCGGGGCCGTACTCCTTGGCGGTTGCGTGGACTGGGAGGAAGATGAGGAGCAGGAGGTGGCCGGGACCCAGCGGAGGGTGAAGCGCTACCGGTTGATCGCGGAGATCTACGCCGCGACGGAGGAAATTGTTGGAGGGCGCACCGGCCGGAAGAACAAGAAGTAGTAGTAGACGACGGGATAGAAAGAGAGAGAGAGGGATCTTCCTGTAATTAACGTTATTGCTGGGGGGTAGCTCGTTGTTCTAGCTCGCAGTCCTCTCTCTGCTTCCTCTCGCCGCTGAGGATTTGCCGTCGTTCTCGCTTGTATTTTGAATAAGAATTTCGTTTTGGTTGGAGCTGTCTGTCCGTGTTCATCCATGGCGGCTTCTGAATTGTGAACTGAATTGGTTCGGCTCTAGTCCCGTACTGTGTGTTCCTTTCTAGCTGGCTGGGCTGGATCTCACCTGAATAATTCTCGATCGGTCGCCTTTACTGATCGATGATATCCGCGGTGATCAGATCAGCTCCGGCCATGGACTCTGACTGCGCGCCGCGCCGCGCCCCGTCGCGCCGCGTCGAGTCTAGGCTGATCGATGGTGCCGCGCGCGTCGGCGCGTGCATGCGGTTTCTGCAATTAACTATTCGGAGACGCATGCGAGTGCGATTCGACCGATCGATCTTGGGATTCATAGCCATGAATCCATGATTGTTCGATTTTGGGTTTGGCCGGGCAGCGGCGATCACATACACTGCGCGGGGCGTCCAGTTCCCTGCAGCGTGCAGTGCTAGCTGGTCAGAGACCCAGAAATGCTCACTGTTGTAATGTAGATCGGCAGAAATGGTGGAAGAGCCGGGGCGGCCGGCCGGCTGGCCGGCGTTCGTAGATACAGGGCCGCCTCCTCCTGTTGATTTAGTTGATCTAGAAGACTTCAATTTCCTGCACACAGCATGACGGGGTGAGGAACTGCTTCAGCTGCAGCCACGGTTTGGTCGAATGGAATGTTCTAGAAGATTCCTCGCCCGTCGATCCAGGAGGTAGGCAGGCCGTCCGTGCGAGAATTGCATTTGATCTTGCACTTGCACTACATTCGACCACGAGCTTGAAGGTGTAGGTGTGACCGTGTGAGTGACCGGCGATATTGCAGATAAATAATGCTTCTTTCGATTCTTCAGGTTGAACTGTTCTGATCCATGGAGTAGTCGCTCGCAGTTTCCCAACAGTCTCTAGTTCAACCGAGTTCAGTGAGATCGCTGGAGAAGAGTATCTATCTCTGCAGAATCGTTATGCCTCTAGTATGGGAGACGTTATATACCTCAAAGTTCATTACGTCTGCAGAAGCTAGCTAGCTCGAATATCTATCTCTGAAACTGGTCATGGTAAGTGGCCTTTTGTGACCTTAGCTAGTTAACAACATACTTAGCTTATTTTGATATCTTTGTGCATTGGAAACGCGGATTAAATTCTTGTCGCTATAGCTGGGGAGAAAAATAAAGAAAGAAATGCAGTATAGCTTTCCACCTATAGCTATGTGCTTGGTGACATGGCGTGCTACAGAGAAAATGTATCTGATCTGGGAAGTGAGATTTACCACGATGTTTCTTCCCATATATAGGGGTCACTTCCATACTAGAGGTTAATCAGCATGTCAGAAAAAGGAAGTATGGAGAGGACTAGCTAGAAGTTCAATCTCTGGTTACTTGCTTGTTGGATTGTTTTAGATGATAATTCCTACTATCATTTTTTAACTATATGCGACACTAATGCCCAAAGGTTCTTCTTAGCTTGCTCACCCTGTTGGAAATGGGTTGGGAAAGATAAGAGAGTTCCAAAGATGAACTATCGATGGAAGGTTGTAAAGGGCAATAACAAAAATTGCGGGGTGATGCATTGCTTGGAGATTCATGCATTTTCTTCAACACCAGGAGGTGTACAATATTGTTAAAAGAAAACATCTTGGCATTGGGCATATATGCTTGTGAGCATGTGGTATACGATATTGTTGACATTGCACATTGAATTGAGCGATGAAAAAATACCGTAATTTGGATGCTTAGTTCATCATGAGTGTGGAATACTTTATGTAGTGATAATTCTAGTAGCATTTTTTGTGTGGATTTGCTCATATGTCTGGAGGCTTTCTTGTCCTGCTAAATTTTAGTTTTCTTGTGGATACTTTCTCAAAACAAATTGATTCTAGGATATATTCTAAGTAGAGTTAGGGAATAAGTGATTTGACTTGGATGCTTTCATGTGAGCTAGAATGAAGGAAGAGTTTGTTATTTTAGTGTGACATTATCAAAATCGATGGAATAAATTTGCCCAATTTTCCTTGTCTAGATTTTGCAGAATTTTGGATCACTGTGAAATCGGTAATAAGATATTGTGATATTCTCTACAATAAAAAAAATGATAGCAATGCAAAAGGATAGCAATGTGGTATACGCTTAAGCGCCACAGATACGGTTGGTTATAAAAAGAAAGGCACACGTGGAATGGCGGATAGCAATGCAAAAGGATGTCGTGAAGATGTTGGAAACCTCCACAACACGGTGCTTTCTCCTCCATAGAACCATAACAGAAAAGGGGAATCTTTGTTTTGTAAGGATTTAATAGATTAAGATCAACAGAAATCGTGTAACGTAAGCTTTTTTGGATGGTGAAATGTCCGGACACGAATGATACTCTATGGTCTGTCTAACAAACTGTAAGCTTTTTAGGATTTCACTTCTTAACAGAGAGACACACAAGCGGCCAAGCCACGTGAAGCAGAAAGGCATCTTGCCAAACACATGTGACCCACTCGTCAGAGTTGCTTGTTGGTAGAAGGGGAAAAGTGGGTATACACTATTTGGGTTGAAATTATCAAATCTTTCAATAGATTATTGGATTTCATAGCTCATTAGTGCATATTACACCAAACAAAATAGAGCTAACCCAATGGTCTTACCGTCTTGCTTTGTCCCTCCATTTTCTGGTAGCCATCACGAAACTCCAAGTGCTTATAGAAAAGCCATTTCTAGCTCTCGAAATAATAACTCGAAAACAAAGGGTATACCAGTATGGTTCATGTGTAGTTATATTGAGAAATATTGGAAAATACTAAAATAAAACAATGATCTCGCAGCATTGTCAAAGTGAAGTGTGAGAGTAGCGCAATTAGGGGAAAAATGGCTCAAATGGTTTTACGAGCGGTTTAGTTCGAGCCTATGTGTTTGGGACTATCCAAACTGATTGTAATCACTTTGTTGCCTAAGTAATAAAAGCTCGCGGTTCCTTCAAAAAAAAAATCTTGCAGAGTCCTTCACATGATTAGCATAGCATGTCCCTCTCAGTTGAAAGATGATCATGTAGCTGAGATTGCACCGTCCGGCCGGGACAATTCCGCGTGGATCACGTCGTCTATCTCACCCTATACTACCAGTTTTGGAAAAAATACTCCCTCTGTTTCATAATATAAAATGTTTTAGCTTTGTAAAAGGAGTTTATCTAAATCTGTTTTAGTGTATAGGTTTGCACTCCATAGCTACACACTAAAAGAGGTCTAGATATGCTTCTTTTAGATAGCTAAAACGTCTTATATAATAAAACGGAGGGATCGGAGTAATGGGTAATTATTATACTCCATAGCTACACACTAAAAGAGGTCTAGATATGCTTCTTTTAGATAGCTAAAACGTCTTATATAATAAAACGGAGGGATCGGAGTAATGGGTAATTATTATCCCCCCCCCCCCGGGCATGGTTTGGATTGGAAGAGAGAACGCAAGTATCTAAATGCGTTGCAGCACACATGTTCTCTTTGTTTCAAAGGATTTTTTTGGATTTTTGGCGAATTTCAAAGGAATTTTGTTGGAATGCAAGTAGCTAAATGCGTTGGAATTTCGGCGAATCTTGTTGGAATTTCGGCGAATTTTGGCTCAGTAGGATTCGAAATGCCACGGAATCAGAACACTGTCAATTATATTCTACCGGGGGTTTTGTTAGAAATAATGGGCTAATCCATTTAGGCTCATGTGTATTTCAGATTTTTCCTAAATCTCAAAGCCTAGATTTGTGGCAATTCATATGTGTTTAGGCTCATGTTTGTGGCAGCTCACATGGGAGTGGAGTGGGAGCTAAAGTTAAGTCCCACATGAGAGTTAAAGGAGAGTTGCACCACCTTATAAGGTGGAGTGTTGCACCACTTAGTAAGTGAGTGGCAATAAGATAGATACACGCGCGCGCTCCTCCTCCGACGACGCCCACCTGCCCGCCCTCCCGCTCGTCCATCTCGTCACGACGCTCGTGCCATGGGTTGCCGAGCCGAACTTTATTTTGCTGCTCAGGAAAATTGTGAGGTTTTAACAGACGTGTCAAACGGTTAGCTTATTCGGGTCGCTCCTGGATCGTGGGCTACTGTAACCGACCCGAACGTGCGCAACATGGACTCGGCCCACGTTCGCCTCCGTTAGGGTTTCCTGAAACGCTCTATATAAAGTCATGCGCGGCTACCGCCACAACACCACCGAAAACCAATCTAGGGTTTTGCCATCCTCTCTACTTGCGCTGTCACTGTAGTCTACTCCATCGCGCTTGCCGGCGTGCACCGGCGGACGGGAGAGAAGGTCTCCGGAACCACTCTCCCTTGTGATCATGTACGAGAGAGGGCGAATAAGGTTTTTGGGAAGCGCTCCGTGCGACTGCTCGAGTTCTCCATCACGGGTCGTCTTCCATCCAAATCAGGCGGTGCTGCCTACCGCCGTCTTTGTCAACGTCTGCTTTGATCAGTCTTCCCCAAAGTTTCTACTACGACAACCTAACGATACGTGCTACGAGCTCCTGTTTGGTTATTCATCATGTTCAGCGAGTACATGTTTAGCTGCTGTTTGTTTCCGTTTATCCTGTTGTTTAGTACCTCTAGTATGTTCAAGTTACATGAGCTAGTAGCTGGTTTTGTCATGCTTAATATTCTGGAATTAATCATGAAAATTATGTCTAATATTCCAACAATCCAAAAACCTTATTGTAGGCAATTTCCTGAATTAACAATGACTGGTTTTGCCGATGCACTGAGGCCAGATAAGTTCATCGGTGTGCACTTTAAGAGGTGGCAGTACAAGGCTGAGCTTTCGCTGACCACGATAAAAGTGTTCCAAATTAGTAAAGGCAAACCCGAAGGAACTATGTATAACTAGGATCAGAGGAAGTTCGAGGAAGCCAATACTATCTTTGTGGGATGCATTCTGAGCATTCTTGACGACCGTCTGTGTGATGTGTTTATGCACATAAAAGACAGGAAGGAGCTCTAGGACGCACTGGACGCAAAGTTTGGTGCTGCAGATGCTGGCAGTGAACTGTACATCATGGAGAGCTTTCATGATTTTAAGATGACAAAGGACCTTTATGTGGTTCAACAAGCTCATGAGATACAGTGCATTGCCAAAGAGCTCGAACTCCTTAAGTGTACCTTAACCGACAAGTTTATGGCGGGTTGCATTATTGCTAAGTTGTTCCCTTCATGGAGGAACTTTGCCACAGCTCTCAAACACAAGAGACAGGAGATATCTGTTGAAAATCTGATAGCGTCCCTTGATGTTGAGGAGAAGGATCGGATAAGGACACTACTGAGAAAGGAGAGGGTCATGCTACTGCTAAATTTGTGCAGAAAGGAAAATCCATAGGCAAGAACAAAGGAAACTTAAAACCCTCCTTTAACAAGCCTGTAAAGACCAATGGTAAGGAAATCGGTAATCGTTAACTGCTCGGTTGTCTTGGGAGTAGTGAATAATCAAAATTCGGACGATTAACTGATTTAATCGGTCGGCTATTAATCCGTGCAACCTACAAAAATTAACACGTATAACACATATGACTCCTCTTGCACCTCAACCACCTAACCTATTAAAGGCAGCCTCGAGCTCCCGGATGAGATCCTCAAGGCGCTCGAGCTCTTGTATTTGAGGTCTGATCGACAACTACGAGGAACTGGTCAACAACGACAAGGAACTGGCTGGTGGTGGCAGAAATGGAGCTCCTGGAGGCAGGGATCGAGCAGGACCTTTGAAAAAACTACTTCATTGGGGCAGGCTAGCGGATGGATGGGCGATATGTGTTGATAATTCTGCAACTTTTTTGACCAAGTGTAGTAGTTAATCAGGAACATACCTAGTAATCAGAGTGTTAGAGCTATTAATCGGGCTAAACGATTAACACAAATGATTAGTGGTAATCGACACAGTCAGGTACCTAGTAGCGATTAATCAGCCTATTAATCGCTGATTCGGCCTATTTTTTGAACAATGGTAAAGACTACAACTTTCAAGAAGAAGACGAACAGGGACAAGAGTGATCTGTCTTGTTACACTTGTGGAGAGCCCATTCACTTTTCCAAGGACTGTACGCGCAGACCGTAGAGGAAAAAAGGCCAAGACTGTCAACATCGTGACCGCTAGCAATACTGATGGGTATGCTAATTTATTTACTGTTCTTTGAGTATTTCAATCAACGTGTTGGTGGCTTGATATAGGTGCTAATGTTCATGTGTGTGCTGACATCTCTATGTTCACTTCTTATCAGGTCGCTCGGGATTCATCTGTCCTAATGGGGAATGTATCACATGCTTCTATTCGTGGTGTTGGCACGGTGTATCTGAAGTTTACTTTCGAAAAGATCGTGCAGCTGAGGAACGTGCAACATGTCCCTACTATGAACAAGAATCTCGTTAGTGGCTCTCTTCTATGTAGAGATGGGTTTAAGGTTGTCTTAGAGTCTAATAAAGTCGTTGCTTCGAAATATAGACAATTTATTGGTAAAGGTTATGAGTTCGGAGGCTTGTTCCGGTTTTCACTTTCAGAGTTTTGTAATAAATCCGTGTCATATTTGTGGTGGTGTTAATGATGATACCAGTGTTTGGCATTCTCGTTTATGTCACATTAATTTTGGTTTGATGTCTTGAATGTCTAGTATGATTTTAATTTCAAATTTCACTATTGCCAAAGGTTCTAAGTGCCATAGTTGTGTGCAATCAAAGCAACCTCGAAAGCCTCATAAGGCTGCCGAGGAGAGAAACTTGGCACCTCTAGAACTCATACATTCTGATCTATGCGAGATGAATGGTGTGTTGACAAAAGGTGAAAAGAGATATTTCATGACATTGATAGATGATGCTACTAAATTATGTTATGTTTACTTGTTGCAAACTAAAGATGAGGCTTTAGACTAGTTTAAAATCTATAAGGCCGAAGTTGAAAATCAACTAGAGAGAAAGATCAAGCATCTTAGGTTGGATCGTGGTGGTGAGTATTTCCCCAAAATATTTGACGAATTCTGTCAGGAACACGGAATTATTCATGAGAGGACGCCTCCCTACTCGTCCCAATCAAACGGGGTTGCCGAGAGGAAAAACCGCACGCTAACTGACTTGGTAAATTCCATGTTAGCCACTGCTGGTTTATCAAAGGCATGGTGGGAGGAGGCTTTGTTGACTTCATGTCATGTCCTGAATAGAGTTCCTAACAAGAATAAAGAAAAGACCCCTTATGAGGAGTGGGTTGGGAGAAAACCATCACTTTCGTATCTGCGCACTTGGGGGTGTTTGGCGAAGGTCAACATATCGATCCCCAAGAAACACAAGCTCGGACCTAAGACAGTGGATTGTATCTTTCTTGGATATGCTCCACGGAGTATAGGCTTTAGATTTCTAGTGGTTAAATTTGAGGTACCTAATATGCATGTTTATACTATAATGGAATCTCGTGATGCAACATTCTTTGAGAATATGTTTCCTATGAAAGATATGCATAGCATTGGTAAGATTTCTTCTGAAATACTTCCTGAATCTCATGCATCTATTGAGAATTCTGAACAACCACATGAGGAATTCCTTAAGAAGGATGACGATGAACCTCTCACGAGGAGTAAGAGACAGAGGGTTGCAAAATCCCTTGGTAATGACTTCATCGTGTACATTGTGGATGATACTCCCAGATCCATTACTGAGGAATATGCATCGAAAGAAGCTGTCCAAAATGAGATGGACTCGATTCTTTCTAATGGATCTTGGGAATTATCAGAATGACCCTATGGTTGTAAACTTGTGGGATGTAAGTGAGTGTTCAAGAAGAAGCTAAGGCCTGATGGTACTATTGAGAAGTACAAGGCGCGTCTTGTAGCTAAGGGCTACACATAGAAAGAAGGCAAAGATTACTTTGACACCTATTCACCTATCGCTAGACTGACCACCATTCGAGTACTACTATCCCTGGCTGCCTCTTATGGTCTTCTTGTTCATCAAATGGATGTGAAGACAGCTTTCCTTAATGGAGAGTTGGAAGAGGAGATCTATATGGATCAGCCAGATGGGTTTGTGGTAAAAGGTGAAGAGACAAAGGTGTGTAAGTTATTAAAATCTTTATATGGCCTAAAACAAGCACCCAAGCAATGGCATGAGAAGTTTGACATAACTCTACTTTCTGCTGGATTTGTCATTAATGAGGCTGATAGGTGTGTTTACTATCGCCATGGTGGGGGCGATAGCGTTATATTATGTTTGTACGTGGATGACATTCTGATATTTGGTACAAACATGAAAGTGATAAATGAAGTCAAGTCTTTCCTGTCAAAGCGTTTTGATATGAAAGATCTGGGAGAGGCTGATGTGATTCTGAACATCAAGCTTATTAAGAATGAGAATGGGATTACTTTAACGCAATCTCATTATGTTGAGAAGGTCTTTAGCCGATTTGGCTTTAATGATGGCAAGACTTCTCCAACACCTTATGATCCCAG
The DNA here is from genome assembly GCA_916181665.1 of Avena sativa. NCBI lineage: Eukaryota > Viridiplantae > Streptophyta > Magnoliopsida > Poales > Poaceae > Avena > Avena sativa. The sequence continues at coordinate 416,131,422 of OV702297.1, forward strand.
TTTGACATTACGAAAGAATAAGAAGAAACCAACATATCAGCTGAAATATTGTAACACCCTCAGAATCGGACCTATGCAAGTTTTAGCGAAACCCGCCAAACCCGCATAGAAACGATTCAAAGGTGCCCACCAGGCACTTTCGTGCGGGTGGAAAACGAAGTAATAACATTACACAACAGTCCTCGATGGGACCCACAGAACAGATATATATATAACAGCGACTCAATGAGTCAAGAATACAGCTATAATATACAAAGATCCAAATCACCTTGAAAATGATAGGGCGTCCGACTACGGACAAGATGCAAATGGGGCTAAGAGCCCTGAAGAATAACCAATGGCGTCCATAACCCTGCCCAGGCCAAGCCGGAAGGGTAACCCTGCTAACGACGTCGATCTCAAAACCTGCTTAAACAAAAGGGGTGCCGACGAAGGGCAAAGGAAAAAGAGGAGCGTCAGTACTGAGGCCAGTACACGGCGAGGCTAGAATTCGGCGGTCCTCGCCTACATAGGTATGGTGGACTGAAGCGGCAGCGGCAGCATGCACTAAACAACCTATAGAGACTCGATACAACTGTCGGCTATCAGAGAGGGATAAGAAAGACCTATTCGGAACCAACCTGGTACTAACACCAAACAAACCCATCCTGGTGTTTCCCCCTCGAGGCCAAACGAGGAAGTCAACCGAGGAACTCACACCGTTAGCAGTTTTATTTATTCAGTTATCGTTGCAGTAATTACTAGTCAGGTATAGATAATCATCCTGATAAAATAAGCAGTGGGCACTTTTATTTGACCATTCCGTTATAGTTGCAACACTTACTAATCAGGTACAGATAGCATGAGATAAACCCAAAACCCAGCAGTTGTTGGTATTTTTATTTAGCCATTCCGTTGTAGTTGCAATACTTACTAGTCAGGTACAATGGTCGCAAGCGACACCCAAACAAGCAATTGTTGGCAGTTTTACTTAGCCATTCCGTTATAGTGAAGCTGATTACTAGTCATTATAGAGTCAAATTTATAGCACTACTTTAGTTATAGTTGTCTATGATCGAGATACTGTGCTCCAAGTCGTCCATAACCGCGGACACGGCTTTCAGAAAGTTTTAACCCGGCCGGGGTGCACAAATAGCAACACACACTCGATCAACCTCGGAAAAACCAAATCAAAACCCAACGAGGCAGTCACGACAAAGCAATCACAGGATTCAGAAATATTTCAGGGGGCCACCCCTTTAAGTATACCCGCAACGAAGTTAGCTGACTCCGAGACGGACTAAAGGTTTGTGGGGCCGGCTGTAAACGACTGGGAACCCAAAACTGGGCTTGTCGATACCACGAAAACGGGTCACAATTCCTAAACAGTACAGTGTGCTATCCATCGCACAATTTTAATAAAGCCGTAAAGCATGGCATAAGTACAGGATAGTAAATAAAACCTCAAACTAGTTTGTGGCCCCAAGAAATAAGAATGAATCAAGCTCTGGCTCAGGGGGTCCATAAGCCTCCCGGATGTGGATAGCGCGAATATTCAAGGAACAGGTATCAGGTACTCGGGGTCCTACGGGACACAAGTGGACGGTTAACAACCAAATAACATCTATTGCCCACCTGTGCCTCTGCTTACCTACTTCAATTTTAGTTATTAAACAGTAATTAAAGTTAACGATAAATATAGCCAAGATCATCTCCAACATCGAACAGGCGGCAATACTCCAACAACTGTGGTACTTGACGACACGCAACAGCACTTGAGCAAGCGACTACGACGCGCAGGTCCAACTATCTACCAAACAACAGGTAATAGGATGTGTCCAAGGCAATATGAGTCTGCAAGGGATATCACGGGCACGAAAACTAGAGCATCGCAACACAGATAGCAATAGATCAACAGGAGGGAATAAATACTATAAAAGTAAGATAGGTAGAAAGGAGGGAGGTGCTCGCCTGAAAAACATTGCCGAAGGTTCATCCGAAGATCGGGGCGAAGCTCACATTAACTCAACGGCCTTATCCGCGAAGAAGCAAAACACTAGAATAAACACCGGATGCAATATTTAATACTACGGCAAAAGATCGGCATGATGCATGTATGATGTATGACATGGCAAGGGTGCAATGCAATTGGGCAAGATTAAGCGGAACCGAGGCCCCGACAATTAATTAACCGGTTCAAGTTATTTATCTATCCCGCAAATTAAATGTTGTGTTAATAAGGCGAAATTATGTCATCGGTTCGCTACACAAAATTAAATGGAGACAAACTGAGACTAGATTAGCCCGCATATGGTCTCCATATTTAATTATATGGTGAAACGGCATAAGGCCCCCAAACCACTACAATATGCATGCGAGTATGAACAATTTAATATGCAACAGTGAATATCATATATTATAAAATAGGGTCCAAAGAAAGGGTCACACATAGGGGACTCGGCGATCTTGGGGTTCCGAGGGTTCGACGGGTTTGGTCTCGCCGGGATCGGTCTTGGCATTCGGGAAGAAGAACTTGGCATCCGAGATACGATCTTGGCGTTCGGGTTCTCGACGTTGCATCCGGGAAGAAGGTCTTGTTGCATCCGGGGGTCGTCGGGTCTTGTCGTCGGTTTGTCGTTTCACGGTGGAGATCTTGGCGTGCCGGTCTTGGGGTCCATGAGGAAGAGCTTGGCGTCTGCCTTCCAGGTAACCGATCGAGGAGCCTCTCAGTTACACAGTTACTGCACCAAGAAGATGTGCGCCAACACACTACACTCCGTCCCGGTGTTCTTGAGTTGAGGGGTGAGCCTTGGTCATCGGGTAGCAGCAGCAACAACAGACAACATCTGAACATGCGGAACAGGGCAGAGGCACACAGGATCCACACAAAAGGTAGCAGGCAGAACAACACGAACTGGCAGGAGCGTGGAGGAAGGCGACGAGGGCGGAGGCCGGAGGAAGCGAGGGCGTGGGGCCGCGGGAGGGGACGCCGACGAGCTGCTGCAGGCCGCGCCTGCGGACAGAGAGGGCCGACGCGGGGAGGAAGAGGGGGAGAGCGGCCCAGCGGACGAGGACGACGGCCGGCGGGGAGCTCGCAGGCGGCCGGCGGGCGAGCTCTGGCGGGGACGCGGCGGAGGAACAGAGACGGGGTCGCCCGGGCGGAGGAGGCTGGCAGAGGGCGGCGGGGTTCCGCTGCGGCGGCGCTTGGGACCACGCGGCGGCGGCCGGAGGCGTGGCGGACGAGGCCGACGAGGAGCTTGGCGGGGCGAGGCCGGCGGGGTGCCGCGGCTGCCGGAGAGAGGGAAGATGACGGGGCGAGCGCGGTGAGGAGAGGAGGGGGACGGCGAGCGGCGAGGTGGGGTGGAGGCAGGGACGGCCGGAGGGGGGGAAAGCGCGACGGGGCCGGCGGCTTGGCGAAGCGGGGAGGAGGGAGGAGCGGCGCCTCGATGCAGAGGACGCGGGGCTCGGGAGGATGGGGAGACGGGGTCGGGGAGAGAGGGTCGCGTGGGGGAGGTGGGGCCGGGGGACAGCAGGAGGTGGGCCAGGCGCGGGGTGGGTCGGTGTGGGGTGAGGGAGGAAGGGGCTGCGGGGCCCGGGGAACAGGGAGAGGGGTGAGGACTGGCTCAGGTGAGTGGGGGTGTTGGCTGGCAGGTGGGAGGTGAGGTGGCAGCAGATGAGTGGTGGGGAGGAGGGAGAGAGGTGAGGTGGCAAGAGAGGATTGGGTGGGTGAGGTGGCTGGAGGGGTGGGTAGACTAGGTTGGGTGCAAAAGGGGTTTAGGGTGGACCGACCTGTTTTGTACGGGGGTGGTCGACTGGGTCGAATCGGCCCGTTCGACTGCCCCACTAAAAATAATTAAATAATTTATTTATTTCAAACAACCTTTTGCAAACCGATAGCAGACAAAAATAAGATAATCCGGAGACCCGGGTTGGGCGTTTGAACAAGGACGGGGCGTTTAGAAAACAGAAACAGGTTTTTCCGAAATAGTTTTATGCAAGCAAAATGCAAGATGATGATGATGCTCAAATGCAATGTGGCATGATGACATGAGCATGCGGTCATGATGATGCAATGCACAAAAACAACGCGATTTTCTAGTAGTGGTTTTGCGGGATGCCACAATTCGACACCACTAACAATGGATCTCGCCCTCGAGATCCGCCTCATGGTACCGGAAGGAAGGTCGGCGATCTGCATCTTCTCGCATCGTGTAGATCCTCGCGACACCACTAACAAGAGGTCGTTGTCCGTGATCGTCGAGAGAACACTCCGGAAACAAAAGGTCGAAGGTAGAGGTATCAACAAATAAAGCCACCTCTAACTTCCATAGAAGGAGTATAATTGCATCAATCCACCATTCAATGTACAAGAGCGAATGATAAGAGTAGTCGGATGGTGATCAGTCCATCGCGCACCCAAAGCATTACTCTTCACATGAATAGAGGATCATGCAACCAACTCTCGGAATCAGACTGAAGACTCGACAATCGAGGTTCGGAAACAAAAGAGTGATGCAGACTCTGCATCGGATCTGGCGTAGATGATGTCGTCGCGTCAGAAAGCACCGGAAGGCACAAGAAGGAGCAAAAAGAAGTCCACCAGACGAAGGATTCCTCGGATAGCATGAAGACCAGATATAGCAACACCGTTACCAAAGGAGGAAGCGAAACCCTGAAGGTACGACGGAACCCAACCACGAGAAGTCCTGGACTCGAAGAAAGAGAAGAGAGCGGATTCAAAATGCGTAGAGGTAAGAGGAGAATAGCAGAGGGTAAGGAGTAAAAGCAGACCTAACCGGAACTATCCAACCGATTTTGCAAAAATAGTTTTTGACACTCTACTTCGGCCGTTAGCTAGGTTATCCTACAGGCTGGACTTGTGGGGTATCGCAACTGCTGGGCTCTGATACCACTCTGTAACACCCTCAGAATCGGACCTATGCAAGTTTTAGCGAAACCCGCCAAACCCGCATAGAAACGATTCAAAGGTGCCCACCAGGCACTTTCGTGCGGGTGGAAAACGAAGTAATAACATTACACAACAGTCCTCGATGGGACCCACAGAACAGATATATATATAACAGCGACTCAATGAGTCAAGAATACAGCTATAATATACAAAGATCCAAATCACCTTGAAAATGATAGGGCGTCCGACTACGGACAAGATGCAAATGGGGCTAAGAGCCCTGAAGAATAACCAATGGCGTCCATAACCCTGCCCAGGCCAAGCCGGAAGGGTAACCCTGCTAACGACGTCGATCTCAAAACCTGCTTAAACAAAAGGGGTGCCGACGAAGGGCAAAGGAAAAAGAGGAGCGTCAGTACTGAGGCCAGTACACGGCGAGGCTAGAATTCGGCGGTCCTCGCCTACATAGGTATGGTGGACTGAAGCGGCAGCGGCAGCATGCACTAAACAACCTATAGAGACTCGATACAACTGTCGGCTATCAGAGAGGGATAAGAAAGACCTATTCGGAACCAACCTGGTACTAACACCAAACAAACCCATCCTGGTGTTTCCCCCTCGAGACCAAACGAGGAAGTCAACCGAGGAACTCACACCGTTAGCAGTTTTATTTATTCAGTTATCGTTGCAGTAATTACTAGTCAGGTATAGATAATCATCCTGATAAAATAAGCAGTGGGCACTTTTATTTGACCATTCCGTTATAGTTGCAACACTTACTAATCAGGTACAGATAGCATGAGATAAACCCAAAACCCAGCAGTTGTTGGTATTTTTATTTAGCCATTCCGTTGTAGTTGCAATACTTACTAGTCAGGTACAATGGTCGCAAGCGACACCCAAACAAGCAATTGTTGGCAGTTTTACTTAGCCATTCCGTTATAGTGAAGCTGATTACTAGTCATTATAGAGTCAAATTTATAGCACTACTTTAGTTATAGTTGTCTATGATCGAGATACTGTGCTCCAAGTCGTCCATAACCGCGGACACGGCTTTCAGAAAGTTTTAACCCGGCCGGGGTGCACAAATAGCAACACACACTCGATCAACCTCGGAAAAACCAAATCAAAACCCAACGAGGCAGTCACGACAAAGCAATCACAGGATTCAGAAATATTTCAGGGGGCCACCCCTTTAAGTATACCCGCAACGAAGTTAGCTGACTCCGAGACGGACTAAAGGTTTGTGGGGCCGGCTGTAAACGACTGGGAACCCAAAACTGGGCTTGTCGATACCGCGAAAACGGGTCACAATTCCTAAACAGTACAGTGTGCTATCCATCGCACAATTTTAATAAAGCCGTAAAGCATGGCATAAGTACAGGATAGTAAATAAAACCTCAAACTAGTTTGTGGCCCCAAGAAATAAGAATGAATCAAGCTCTGGCTCAGGGGGTCCATAAGCCTCCCGGATGTGGATAGCGCGAATATTCAAGGAACAGGTATCAGGTACTCGGGGTCCTACGGGACACAAGTGGACGGTTAACAACCAAATAACATCTATTGCCCACCTGTGCCTCTGCTTACCTACTTCAATTTTAGTTATTAAACAGTAATTAAAGTTAACGATAAATATAGCCAAGATCATCTCCAACATCGAACAGGCGGCAATACTCCAACAACTGTGGTACTTGACGACACGCAACAGCACTTGAGCAAGCGACTACGACGCGCAGGTCCAACTATCTACCAAACAACAGGTAATAGGATGTGTCCAAGGCAATATGAGTCTGCAAGGGATATCACGGGCACGAAAACTAGAGCATCGCAACACAGATAGCAATAGATCAACAGGAGGGAATAAATACTATAAAAGTAAGATAGGTAGAAAGGAGGGAGGTGCTCGCCTGAAAAACATTGCCGAAGGTTCATCCGAAGATCGGGGCGAAGCTCACATCAACTCAACGGCCTTATCCGCGAAGAAGCAAAACACTAGAATAAACACCGGATGCAATATTTAATACTACGGCAAAAGATCGGCATGATGCATGTATGATGTATGACATGGCAAGGGTGCAATGCAATTGGGCAAGATTAAGCGGAACCGAGGCCCCGACAATTAATTAACCGGTTCAAGTTATTTATCTATCCCGCAAATTAAATGTTGTGTTAATAAGGCGAAATTATGTCATCGGTTCGCTACACAAAATTAAATGGAGACAAACTGAGACTAGATTAGCCCGCATATGGTCTCCATATTTAATTATATGGTGAAACGGCATAAGGCCCCCAAACCACTACAATATGCATGCGAGTATGAACAATTTAATATGCAACAGTGAATATCATATATTATAAAATAGGGTCCAAAGAAAGGGTCACACATAGGGGACTCGGCGATCTTGGGGTTCCGAGGGTTCGACGGGTTTGGTCTCGCCGGGATCGGTCTTGGCATTCGGGAAGAAGAACTTGGCATCCGAGATACGATCTTGGCGTTCGGGTTCTCGACGTTGCATCCGGGAAGAAGGTCTTGTTGCATCCGGGGGTCGTCGGGTCTTGTCGTCGGTTTGTCGTTTCACGGTGGAGATCTTGGCGTGCCGGTCTTGGGGTCCATGAGGAAGAGCTTGGCGTCTGCCTTCCAGGTAACCGATCGAGGAGCCTCTCAGTTACACAGTTACTGCACCAAGAAGATGTGCGCCAACACACTACACTCCGTCCCGGTGTTCTTGAGTTGAGGGGTGAGCCTTGGTCATCGGGTAGCAGCAGCAACAACAGACAACATCTGAACATGCGGAACAGGGCAGAGGCACACAGGATCCACACAAAAGGTAGCAGGCAGAACAACACGAACTGGCAGGAGCGTGGAGGAAGGCGACGAGGGCGGAGGCCGGAGGAAGCGAGGGCGTGGGGCCGCGGGAGGGGACGCCGACGAGCTGCTGCAGGCCGCGCCTGCGGACAGAGAGGGCCGACGCGGGGAGGAAGAGGGGGAGAGCGGCCCAGCGGACGAGGACGACGGCCGGCGGGGAGCTCGCAGGCGGCCGGCGGGCGAGCTCTGGCGGGGACGCGGCGGAGGAACAGAGACGGGGTCGCCCGGGCGGAGGAGGCTGGCAGAGGGCGGCGGGGTTCCGCTGCGGCGGCGCTTGGGACCACGCGGCGGCGGCCGGAGGCGTGGCGGACGAGGCCGACGAGGAGCTTGGCGGGGCGAGGCCGGCGGGGTGCCGCGGCTGCCGGAGAGAGGGAAGATGACGGGGCGAGCGCGGTGAGGAGAGGAGGGGGACGGCGAGCGGCGAGGTGGGGTGGAGGCAGGGACGGCCGGAGGGGGGGAAAGCGCGACGGGGCCGGCGGCTTGGCGAAGCGGGGAGGAGGGAGGAGCGGCGCCTCGATGCAGAGGACGCGGGGCTCGGGAGGATGGGGAGACGGGGTCGGGGAGAGAGGGTCGCGTGGGGGAGGTGGGGCCGGGGGACAGCAGGAGGTGGGCCAGGCGCGGGGTGGGTCGGTGTGGGGTGAGGGAGGAAGGGGCTGCGGGGCCCGGGGAACAGGGAGAGGGGTGAGGACTGGCTCAGGTGAGTGGGGGTGTTGGCTGGCAGGTGGGAGGTGAGGTGGCAGCAGATGAGTGGTGGGGAGGAGGGAGAGAGGTGAGGTGGCAAGAGAGGATTGGGTGGGTGAGGTGGCTGGAGGGGTGGGTAGACTAGGTTGGGTGCAAAAGGGGTTTAGGGTGGACCGACCTGTTTTGTACGGGGGTGGTCGACTGAGTCGAATCGGCCCGTTCGACTGCCCCACTAAAAATAATTAAATAATTTATTTATTTCAAACAACCTTTTGCAAACCGATAGCAGACAAAAATAAGATAATCCGGAGACCCGGGTTGGGCGTTTGAACAAGGACGGGGCGTTTAGAAAACAGAAACAGGTTTTTCCGAAATAGTTTTATGCAAGCAAAATGCAAGATGATGATGATGCTCAAATGCAATGTGGCATGATGACATGAGCATGCGGTCATGATGATGCAATGCACAAAAACAACGCGATTTTCTAGTAGTGGTTTTGCGGGATGCCACAAATATTCACAAGTTGTAGGTTATCTCATGTACTTAGCAAGTGCTACAAGACCCGATATCTCTTTTGTTGTGAGCAAGTTGAGTAGGTTCATGTCTAACCTGGGTATTGATCATTGGCATGCACTTGAAAGGGTCATGAGCTATGGGATTCACTATTCAGGGAACCTGCTGTGCTTGAAGGATATAGTGATTCGAATTGGATCTTTGACGTTGATGAACTCTACGCCACGAGCGGGTATGTGTTTACCCTTGTAGGTGGCGCGGTGTCATGGAGGTCTCGTAGACAAACTATATTGACGAGGTCAACTATGGAAGCAGAACTTACTGCTTTAGACACAGCCACTATTGAGTCAGAATGGCTGCGTGAGCTCTTGATGGACTTGTCTGTGGTTGAGAAACATGTGCCGACAATCCTTTTGAATTGTGACAATCAAACTGTTATTATCAAACTGAATAATTCTAAGGATAACGCGAAGTCATCAAGACACGTGAAGAGACGTTTGAAATCTGTCAGAAATTTGAGAAACTCCGGAGTAATAACTGTTATGTATATTCAAACAGAAAAAACCTGGCAGATCCCTTTACGAAGGGACTATCACGAAATATGATAGATAGTGCATCGAGGGAGATAGGGTTGAGACGCATGGATGTCACACCTAGTGGTAACCCAACTTATGTGATCGGAGATCCCGTGAATTAGGACATGAGAAGAACAAGCTAGTGGGTGGACTGAGGAGAGTATTTTGTAACTCTCTCTATATGAAGATGCATAACTCTCATAATCTGTAAGGCAGGTTGACAACATGTCTTAATATGTTTTTGTTGGCTTTAATTAGCAAAGATGCCATCCTACAGGGCATTCTTGAACGAACACACCCATATGAGCTCGACTGTAAATGTCGCGGTCTATGAGACTTGAATGATCTCTAGTAAACTCATGAAGAGACCAGGGAGTATGACGCATATGCTCTAACCCGCGGGGTAGGTTACTGGTAGCCAGGTACTAGTTATGATTTTGAGTGAAATCTATTGGCACCAAACTTGCAATTCAAGGTTCGTCCATTGTTCAAGTTGTTGATAGACGTAGTTCAAGATTCTAGGCGAAAGTTTAACTTAATAATCTCTGCTGAAACACTGGTATATAAACAACTAGCGAGGATTGGCAAATCTTCAAATGGGTATTTGAGATCTGGTGGGGGTTTGTTAAAAATAATGGGCTAATCCATTTAGGTCCATGTGTATTTCAGATTTTCCGTAAATCTCAAAACCGAGATTTGTGGCAGCCCATATATATTTGGGCCCATGTTTGTGGCAGCTCACATGGGAGTGGAGTGGGAGCTAAAGTTTAGTCTCACATGAGAAGTTGAAGGAGAGTTGCACCACCTTATAAGGTGGAGTGTTGCACCACTTTGTAAGTGAGTGACAATAAGAGAGATACACGCATGCGCTCCTCCTCCGACGACGACGCCGCTCGCACGCCCGCCCGCTCGTCTCGTCGACGCGCGCGCGGGGGTTACGTGAATCTCACCTAGCCGAGCTTTATTTTGCTGCTTAGGAAAATTGTGAGGTTTTGACAAACGTGTTAAACAGTTAGCTTATTCGAGCCGCTCCCGGATCGTAGGCTACTGTAACCGACCCAAACGTGCGCAACGTGGACTCGGCCCACGGTCGCCTCCGTTAGGGTTTCCTGAGACGCTCTATATAAAGTCATGCGTGGCTACCGCCACAACACCACTGAAAACCAATCTAGGGTTTTGCCATCCTCTCTACTTGCGCCGTCACCGTGTTCTACTCCATCCCGCTTGCCGGCGTGCACCGGCGGACGGGAGATCAGGTCTCCGGAACCACTCGCCCTTGTGATCCTATAAGGGAGAGGGCGAATAAGGTTTTTGGGAAACGCTCCGCACGACTGCTCGAGTTCTCCATGACGGGTCGTCTTCCATCCAAGTCAGGCGGTGCTGTCTACCGCCGTCTTCGTTGCCGTCTGCTTCGATCAGTCTTTTCCAAAGTTTCTACTACGACAACCGAACGGTACGTACTACGTGCTTCTGTTTGGTTATTCATCATGTTCCACGGTTACATGTTTAGCTGTTGTTTATTTCCGTTTATCCTGTTGTTTAGTACATCTAGTATGTTCGAGTTACATGAGCTAGTAGCTGATTTTGTCATGCTTAATATTCTGAAATTAATTATGAAAATTATGGCTAATATTTCAACAGGTTTTAGAACGGCGCGGACCAAAATTTAAGAACCAAAAGGGTCTCGATCGGCTGGTAAAAAGTTGAGGGCGCAGTGGAGATGATCGGCATCGGGTAACTGTACTGGTACTAGCTAGGCGCCCGTGTCGGCAGAACGGGAGCTGGGTCGGCCGTGAACCGTCGCGTCATTAATTATTGGCCACTCACTACGCCAAAGGGAGTCTCGATCGGATGCTATCTGTCCTTGGTCAGTGCAGCAGCCACCCACGGTTCACGCCGGTCACACACCTGTAACTGTAAACGTCACATCACTCCGATCCGATTGAATTGTCGTTCCAAACCCAAGGTCACGGATCGGAGCATCATTTTTGAAAGACAATGCCGAGCACGTCTAGTTCTGTTCTGCAGATTGTTGTGGAATTGTTTGGCTGCCTGAGCCTGACTAGTCTGACCAAGATCAGGTCAAGTCTAAGCAAGACTAGCAGCAAACATATACTCCCTCCGATCCATATTAATTGATTTTGATTTGTTAAAATTTGAATGAACCTATATACTAAATTGTATCTAGATTCATTCAAATCTAAATAAATTTAAGTCAATTAATATGGGCCGGAGGGAGTACGTACTAGTTTATTCATTTATTTGGTCCAAAGAAAACAAAGAGCGGCAAGTGAGTCCTGGATTCTGGGAGTATAGGTGCTTGGCAATTCCTGTCGGCTCCACCACCTGATGATGAAAGCCAGAGGAGAGGCGGCTAGGGGAACTCTGCCGTGCTGCTGCTGGTGGTATATTATGCCATTCCACTCACTGAAACTCATCCCTGCTCACCCATGCTTCGGAAAAGGAGCCATTGCAATCTGCAGCTAAGAAGAGGAAACAGGAGCGAGGCAGGAGTGACAGAACACAAAACCAGACAATGGAAGCTTAGGGAGCAGGTGCACTGAGTTGAAGATAGAAAAAAAGGTATGTACTCCACTTTTTTTTTCATCAACAATAACAGCCATATATTCTCCCTCGAGTATCCATCAGGCTAGAACTCTGTCCAAAATACACATGATACATGATACACCACGGAAGAGAAATTTCTGGTCAAGGGGGATTGCGGGTGCTTCGGATGCAGCGGTGTTTAACCGACTGTCCCTGAACCGAAGGATTTCACCATGGTGCTAACTCTTGCGCCGAAGCTTCTCGAGGCGATCGTCTTCTTCCCTGGGACGTGGAATGGGTTCGAGACCGCGTCTACGTACCCCGCGTGGAACTTCCTGAAAAACTGAGAAGAAGACGAAGATTGACTGTGACTCTTTTCTTTGCATACAAAGGCTAGCATGAGCTAGACATACTTTGCACACTGAGAAAGAGTTCAGTGTTTAGGGGTGTCATTGTTAAAAAGCACATATTGTCGGGATCTTGTGGTTCAGACTTATTCAGAAGCTGGAGAGTGAAAAACTGGCTCTTTCTAGGTTGTAAGGTATGGCTAACCATGAGCAAAAAACTCAACAGAGCAGTCAAGAAAGAGAACAACAGTGCTCTAATCAAATATCTCACTACTTGCTCTTTCCTATCTGCTGAAAAAAATACTAGCATAGTTCACAAGGTATTTGTAACTATTGAACTATTTTCCTCACTTGACAAAATAATATTATACTGTGAGATCTAATATATAACCTTCTGAAATCAGAAAGCTACTGGCTTTATTTTTTATGAATAATTCAGATAAAACAGCTTCTGGACCACTGTGTAAAGGCCAGAAACTGGATTTTGAAACTTCGCTAACAGCTGGACACGGACATGCAGTAAATGAAAACTAAGCAAAATCGCAAAGACACTTACACTTTGTAGTTCTCAGTAGGATATAGAAGACCCAAAAATGTATGTCAATAAGAAAAGTAAGATAGATGATACAAGTGATTCACAAATTATAGTTGGGATGTCCCTAGCATGAAACTTTGATGGCTGCATTTCAAATAGACAGAGAAAGAACCATGTGAATGAAGTCTATATCTCTAATCAGATCGATGCAAGTACCACAGTTATCACGACTCAGATGGAACCCACGCGGCTCTATGCACGTTGACGCGGTGACCGCGAGATGGGGGCAAGCCGTTCCCCGCTAGTTGCTGGAACGTGTGTGGGGAGGAGACAAGGAAGCCTATACTAGTGGATTGGAGGGCCAATGCTTACGAGTAAATAGCACCGAAGGTCATAGAACTTGTCCCTCATATGTACTTAAGTCACACAACTTGTAAAGGGACTAACCGATCACACAACTTGTCAAACGCGTGCACCGCAGGCAGGGCCGTCTCCAGAAATTCGAGGCCCCGGTGCAGGCTGCAAAATGAGGCCCTAAATTTTTTAAGGATATACTAATAGGACCAACCATACTTTCACTTAATTATATGGGTTTAGTATTTCTCACTTCATACAATATACAAAAATATAGTATCATATATTAAAGCTAAAAAAAGTAAATGTAGCTCGCGAATCTGGTCTTTATCGAAAAGCATCTGCTCTTTCGACATCATTCCAAACGCGCAAATCCATCGAGTATTTCTTGTGTCATGCTAGAACTTATTGCTATTTTAGGAACTTATTTTAGCAAATCAAACCTTGATCGGCATTCAGGGTCAGATCATTGGGAGCTAGGACGGGAGGGCCGACTGAATTGTCTCAAACAACAATGGCGAAACGGACAGCAAGGCTGCAGCCTATAGGTTAAACGGCGCTCGACCGAATGGCCGATCGATCAAATCGATCCTGCTAGACGCAAGCGCATGACAGACCGCATTCCAATGGCAGGTGTTGGTTTCAGTCGGTAGTTTTTTCCTGAAAAACCCAATCGGGATTTAAGTCAGACCTAATTTCTTGATTCAATTGAACTTCGTATGACTTGTGGCGTGCATATGTGCGGAATTAACTAGCAGGGACACGCTGGCTTTTGCCTAATACAATACGTTCTTCCAGGCTGGACCATAGGGGTGGGTCAAGAGGAAAAGTGGGACTGCTGGGATTTTTCAGTCCAATGGAATCCGCGACAGGAGCTTCACGCCAGCTATCGTGAGACATCGAAAGAACAGGGAACTTCCTATTAAAAAAAAAGAACATGAAACTTCCAGGTCAGGGCTGGGCTGGGCTGGGGATATGGGGCCCTAAATATTTGGGGGCCCTGTGCGGTCGCCCAGCCCGCACAGCCCCTTGGACGGGCCTGGCCGCAGGTCACAAACTGCTTAACCGGCCGGTTTTAAAAAAAACTCGTCACGTGAGACGTGAACCCTTATGTGAACATTTTTTTTTGACTTCGCGTAATTAATGTGATCTGATTAAAAAATACAATTCCAACTGAACCCGGCCAGATAAACATGAGGGGTTTTTTGTAAATTTGTAAGTGCCATGTTGACCGATCGTGACACGCGCGTGATGCTTGTGTTAAAAACCGGCCGGTTAAGCAGTTTGTGACCTGCGATACACGCATTTGACAACTTATGTGACCGGTTAGTCTATTTTACAAGATGTGTGACTTAATTGCACGTGGGAGACAAGTTCTATGACCTCCGGTGCTATTTACTTCAATGCTTACTATTGCTAGGACAAGCACGAATCTTGATGCAATCTGTTAATTACCAGAGCTTCAGACTCAGACGTCCCATGATAAATTTAATTTTTAAGTACTCCCTCCGACACTTAAATTTAGTTTTTAAGTATTCCCTCCGACACTTATTTTGGATCGGAGGGAGTACACAGGTACCACCACTACATACTGTGTCAACAACTAATTAGCAAATCATATCAGAGATAATAATGAACAAATTAAAAACGCTGTACATGTACATGAACATAACACATGTCATCACAAACCAAACACTGATAAACAGAACACTGAGACCACCATTTGCACAAAGCTTGATGAATAAATCTACTGGTTCTTGAAGCGCACACCAAGTGATTGCAGGTGGTGCAACCCGTCCGGGTTGAGCACTTCGCCTTTCAACACACATAATGTTGAACAGGAATAATGAACAGATCGTATCACATATGTCAAACAGATTACTACTAAAGAGCTGTGCCTGAATTCCATAAAAAGTCACAACAAACGAAACATTGATGAACAATACAGGAGATAACTATCCATACAAAACCGGTGAATACATCTACTGGTTCTTGAATTAATCATCATAGTGCTTATTTTGTTCTCAACGTTTTTGTGGATGTTACAATATCAGATAATGAATTCACAAAAAAAAATCAGAAAATGAGGTGCTGCTGCCTCGAGTTCAGAGGACAAAACGAGTTCCTGGTGTGTGAAACTTCGTTGCAAGTGCATCCATCCACGACCTGATAAAACGTCAGACGAGCACAGTGGAACCAAAACAGCTGATTGGAGTAATTTACAGCATTGCCGTGTCACGGGATGCCCTGGAAGGTGGAAGGATCCCGGATGCAGCAATATCCCAGAGCACCTGCAACAAACACCTATAAGAGCAAGTATTATGATGAGTACAAGCACCAAAGCAGAAGTATATATATTTTCTGTGGAAGCATAATCTTCGTGTGTTGCAAAATGCAATCTTTTCACATAACTAAATATGATGATGGAGAACAAAGCTATAAATTTTGTTGCATACTAGTGTATTTAGCAAGCACCAAAGCAGAAGTATATATATTTTCTGTGGAAGCATAATCTTCGTGTGTTGCAAAATGTAATGTTTTCACATACTAACTAAATATGATGATGGTGAACAAAGCTACAAATTTTGTGGCATACTAGTGTATTTAGCAAGCAACCATAGTGGTAAGCAGCATATACGGTGGTTTGCATGGAATAACTGTCCGAAAATTTGGAACATATATGTCCATGACATTCTAATTAATTCACTAAAAGAGGCATACTACGACTATTTTTTTCAAGTGTTCATTCGACGCCACGGTTGGGATCCGGTTGTCAAGCATCTGGACAGTGGCTGAATTTGATAATTAATTATGATTATGAAAAATAAAGCTATGTATTTTGCGGTACCCTACTGCGTTTAACAAGCAATCATACAGTGGTAAGCAGCGTATGGCCGTCATAGAATAGCTGTTCAGAATTCAGAACATAGATGTCCATGACATGATAATTCAATAAATCACAAAAAACAAGCATAATATGACTATTTCCTGAGGTGTTCATTCAACGCCATGGTTGGCTCCGATTGTTAGGCATCTGGAAGTAGTTGAACCTAAGGGCATCTCAACCTGGCTCACAAACATGATTACGTTTTTGCTGAACTACTGTATCGTAGTCCCAGTTTTGTTATAGAGAATCCTAGCGAAAAGCTACAGTTACTGAACATGCTATGCCTAGCTTGAAAAGGGGCTTATTTCATAACACGAAGAAAGCTCAAGAGCACTGCACAATAACGAGGCTCAAACTGAGACAGATAATAATTAAGAGGAACATATGTTGGGCAAGTCCCCTGATGTGTGCACTCAAAAGCCTAGAGTTTATTAATTAGACACTCTGATAGTTGTGCTCAAAAGACAGCTGTGGGTCGAATCAGATTCCGTTATAACTTCTGATGCAATGGCACGGTGATAAGAATTCAAATAATTCATATTACACTGTGAGGTTCTTCGATCGGAAGTGAAATTCAGTTAAAAATACAGCCAAGAAAGAGGCTACAATATCAAGGAGGCCAAATATCCAGAACAGTGTAATAGTACTGCAATTTTTACAAACGCCTGAGTGCTACAGATGAAAACAGATCTTTCAAATTGATAATTCCATTATAGAAAGAAGCTTCCCGATTCACAGAATCTCTCGAAGCTAAATCGATCAATTTCAGATCCTGCTATAACTTCTGATGCATTGACACAGGTTTTAGTAATTCAAATGTTCTATAACATACTGTGAGGTCGTCCGGTCTGAAGTTAAACTCAATTGGAAAATTCAGCCAAAACAAGAGAAAATAACACCAAAGACAGAGGCTTCCCAATTCCATTGCAGAGTTGCCAATGTCAGCAATATTATACTGTAAATCAACAGCTAGATCAACCGTACAGCGGGTGAATTTTGATTCCGACTAGGCGAAACTGAACTCGTAGAGGGGAATATCGAAGTCAATGGGCTCACAGCTCAGGTCTTGAGGCTCTTGACGAGCTTCCAGCGGGCGAGGAGCCTGGCGATGGGCGGCGTGAGCGCGATGGTGATGGGGATCCTGACGGGGATCAGGGCCTTGTTGCAGAGGAGGGCGAGAGCGAGCGTTCCGCCGCTGGAGGCCACAAGTTCCCCGGTCCGGTTGCGCGTGGGCGCCTCCTGGCCGGCGGCGGAGGGCTGAGCATCGTCGCCGGCGGCGGGGGAGACGCCGGTGGAGATGCCGATCTTGCGGAATACGGCGTCGACGTCGACGTTGTTGTTGATGGCGACGTAGAGGCCCGCGGCGGTAGCGGCGGAGACGGAGATGTGGACGCCGAGGGCCACCTTGCCGTACTTCCTCCCGAGGTCCTTCATGCGGGCGGTGAACGCCATGGCTGCCTCCGGCGGCGAGGCTGGGGTGTGGGAGGTGGGCTCTGCGCGAGCTCAAGATTTTGCGGCGGCGGAGGCTGGGCGGCGGGCTAGGGTTTAGAGCGGTGCGGCGGATCGGCGGCGACTAAAAGAGACGTGGATCCTCTTTTTTCTTTCTTGGAGAACCAGGCTACACTCGGACACGGATGATGGACGTGTACCCCAAGAATACGCTTTCCAACTTCATTTGTGTATTCTTGAAGAACCCCAACCCCAACCGTGAGCAGGGGCTTTTCTTTTTCAAGGACACTGAAGATAATACGTTGTAGCATGTGGAACAACAGGTCTTAAACATACAAACATGAAACTCTACATACACAACAAAGATCCAGGTTTATTTACTTGTGCGTTGACTTCCCAAATCACAAATTCAGATACAAAGTACATCACAGCCGCACATACATCTTGCTTTTTTTTTTGGCCAACATGGAAATTATTTCTTAAAAGTCGATAGATATCAAGGCTTTTTTTTTCTCTTGGGTGCATATGCACCCTTTATTTGAATTTGATTTTTGTCAAAATTTGAAATGCCAAAATAATTCAAAAAATACGTGCACATAGAACTTGAAGTTTAAGATGCACGCAAAGTCGTTTCATGAAAAAATGAATATTTTGGGTGGCTTGTGCGAAAAAGACAAAATTTGGTGCTAAATTAACATGCTCCATCATGCAAAAAATTGTCTTTTTTACACAGCACACAAAATATATCGGTTTTTGGTGGAATGATTTCGTGTACACCGCAAACATGAAGCTACACATAATCATATTTTTTAAAAAATTTACAACTTTTTGAAAAATATTTTTTTATACCGGGTGCATATGCACCTAGGTGTAGAAAGGGGTTTCCGGGTATCATATGTTGAGTTTTTCGCCATCCTCCCGATTGCGCACGATAAGAGGGAGCCCATACCTAGGCACCAATGTGATAAAGTTCGTGGGCATGTGAACATACTAGCAAGAGAGGGAAAAGGATAACCTTCCGAAGATCATTGCCATCATGGTCTGCACCTGGATCATGGAATAGTTCCTCCCAATGCACCCGCGTGGCCCATATGAGAAGGTAAAAAACATGTCCCCATGCTTGGCAGCCCTCGAGACGCCTTTGTCAAACCTCATGGGGTTGAACTCGTCGGCATCAAGGCCCCATATGTTCTTGCTACGATGTGATGCAACATAACCACTTGAAATGTTTTCTAGTATTGTGTTTGAGGCGGTCTTCCTCGCAAAGAAGGGCACTGGGCTATAGAATCTTAGTGTCTCAAGGAGGAACATGTTAAGCTGCATTGGTGTGCATAAAGAGATAACTAAACTTGTACTTGTACATAATTTTCATATGTAACTTATGTACATACCAGTTTCAGTTTGCCAAGATTGTCAATGATGTCGACATCTAAACATTCTCTTAGAACCTCCTCCCCGAGCTTCTCTTGCCATTGCAGGTAGCTGCTGAGTAGGAACATTACCCAAGTGAGGAGGGTGGCACTTGATTCATAACCTGTAGCAAAGAAGTTCTTGCAATCACCGATAATCTCCTCGATGCTCAGCACCTCGACTTCTGACTTGTGGGCCTTTAGCATCATCCCAAGCAGATCATCCCCATAGACACCACCCACAATCCGGGCCTTTAGAGCATCCCCACTTGTTGGGCGTTTCTAGGCCGAAATCTGGACCAACATACGGCCGAACGAAGCTCGTTTTCGGCCTAGGAACACCGAGTTTTCCACTCGCGGAAACTCGGCGTTCCCAGTCCGAGTTACTGGGACGCCATTTTCCGCCAAATTTGGCTCAAATTCGTCCAGATTTCGGCATAGTTCGGCATAATATGAATACGGAACATTGTTCAGCCTAGTTCGGCATACAGTCGATCAAAGTTTGGCGTAAATTTAAACATAGTTTGGCCTATGGTGAAAATATAACATATTTCGGCCTAGTTCGACCAGTTCATGCTCGACATCAATGTGTTGCCCATGCGTATCCATAGGTGCTCAATAAGATCATCTTCCAGTTGTTGATACACTGCTGGATCTCGGATCTCTTGGCGTATGGCGATGAAGGCTGCGCAGGTTGGAGGCACCTGATGATCAGGCTCGGCAAGAGGTCTCTGTCTATAGTATGGCTCGTTCTGCTCGACCAAACTCACTGATTCATTCCTCTCATCCTCAATGATCATGTTGTGCAAGACCACACAACAGTTCATCACTTCCCACATCTGATCTTTCAACCAGGTCATAGCAGGGAACTGGACAACTGCAAACCTCTGTTGGAGCACACCAAATGCCCGCTCCATGTCCTTTCTGCAAGCTTCATGTTCCTTGGAAAACTAAAGCCCAGTTCTTTTGGTGGCTTCTCCCAGAAGCTGCCCCACCCCAGCTTCCTGGTGAAGCCGGTTTAAAAAAATTGCGAGTCTTCTAAATTTATTTAGACTTAACTATTTTGAAAGCCTCGCAATTTTTTTAGATCGGCTTCTCCAGGAAGATGGGGGGAGGACGGCTTCTCGGAGAAGCCCCCAAAAGAACTGGGCCTAAGAATGCTTGGGGAGCATTGGGTTTGAGATAGTCTTCATAAATGTCGGCCATCTTGGATAGATGTCATCTGCTAGATAGTATCCCTTGTTGTAGTGGTGCCTGTTGATCTCAAATTCCACAGGGGACCCGTCGTGGCGCGGACCGGTGCGGGGCTGGGCCGCCGGCGGTGGCCAGGTATGGGAAGGCAATGGCGATTTCTGGGTAGGCGCGGGTCGGTGGAGGCGGGGTTAGGCTGGACCGGGGTGGGACGGCGTGGCATCGGCAGCCAGGGATGGGCAGGTGGTGGTGATTTTGGGGGTACGAGCGGGAAGGTGTGTGGTGCGGAATGAAAGAAAGGTTGGGGCGGGTGGTGCCTTTAAGAAAATTTTGGACGACACGGTGGTGGCGTCTAGGATATACCGAATGCCACCACTAAACCGTAGTTGCGACGTTCGAAGGTGCTGAACGCCTGGGATATATTGGTCCCGGGTCATCTCGTGGTCCCCACTTAGTGTCGGCGATCGCTCTTCCTCGAACGCCATGACTATGATGTAGTGGTGGCATTCATATTTTCTCGAATGCCACGACTATTTTTCCTTGTAGTGGTGGTGCCCATTTTGTTTTAGACGCCAATAGAAAACTGAGTGCTATAATCTTTTTCCTACTAGTGCATGCTTTGAAACTGCAAGATACCCATAACTCTACATTAAAATGACAACTGCCTTAATATGTACTTTATCTGCGCGATTAGATCCCAGCTATCCAACATTCACTATGTGGTTCTGACGGTGTCTAGGGCAATGGCACACTCCCACCATTCATGCTTTTCAATGTTGCTGATATGTTAGCCATCTTAATAGTAAGAGAAAAAGAGGATGGCTAGATTTACGGATTGATTCCTCATCTAATTAAAGGCGGGTGTCCATTCTTCGGTACGCTATGCACTACAGGACGCGCGCGCTACGTCAAGGGCAAAAAGGCGTCGGCGTAGACCAAAATGCCCTCGGCGTATGGTACGCCGACGGCTTTTCTTGGCGTAGCCTCCTCGGCAAAGGTCTTCCTCGGCGGAGCACATACAGACCGTCGGCGTACGCTACGCCGACGGTTTTGCCCTCGGCGTAGCGGCCGTCGGCATAACCTGTCGGCTGGTTGCAAAAACATTTTTTTAAAATTATTTTTTATTTTTTTCTCAATTTTTTTAATCTTTAAATTGTTAGAATCGTTAATCTCTCATTTTGAACATTTTTAACACTAATTATACTTGATATTTGATTAAATTGCAGTCTTGGTCAAACTTCCCAGTCGATCACCCAACCTAATACTACTCCAGCTCTAACACGCTTAACTTCCTCGTTTCTTCAGAATCTATTTCTGCAAAGTAATTCATATATTGTTGTCAATACTATAATATCAATCCTATTAACTCTTATATCATCATGTCACATGTTTATATTTTTTGAAATTACAAATAATTACTTAAGTAAACATTAATGAATAAGTAAACATATTATTGAATTCAAATAAAAATTTAATAATTTTACTTTTTTGTATTTTTCTATTTAATATGGAATAATTAATATCTTTAAATCCATAAATCGGAATTCGACAAATAATATGTCTAAATTGATAAAAAAAATGAGAGGAATCCAAATATGATATCCATATCAACTAAACACTAACCCTCCATTTTTCAATTAGCTATTTGGTGGTTGCTTTAGAAAATCCCCCTTTTGGCGTTCGGAAAATGAAAAATGCCTTTTTGGTGCGATGAAAGGGAAAACTTGCATAAGATCTTTGATAAAATAGCATATTGTGAACCTAAAAATGATTTTTGTAAAAAACATGAGCATCGGATCATGTACATGTAGTTCATATCTGACCCACTTCCTACCGATTTGGCAGGAATTTGTCTTTTTCACCAGAGGTGGACGGAAATGTTTCGGATCCCCCTGTTGGGACATTGTCCATATAAGGTGGTCTAGTATGTTTGTAAAATATGGTGGTAGCATTTTGAATTAGCCATTTGGTGGTTGCTTCACAAAACCGTCCATTTTTTATGCTCGGAAAATGGAAAAGGCCTTTTTGGTGCGACGAAAAGGAAAACTTCCTCCTGCAACATTGTTCGTCATCCCATGATTCGCATGTATGCACAATATGGGCACATTATCACAAACTATGCCTCTATTCTAGCCATAACATTGGTAATTTGACCCAAAAGCCAAGAAACCTCGAATAAGATAGGTCATTTTGTGAAGGGTTTTTTCAGACATAATCAATATACCAAGTTTAATATTTTTCCTTGAAACTATGTCACATAATATGACACCACGCAAAGGTTTCATATTGTTTTGATCGTTTTTGAATTTTTTATGCCCATTTTAAACTATCGTTAAACTTTGTCGAACGACGGGCATGAAGATTCTTAGCTCGGGGCCGAGCCTCGCTAAACTTGCATTGGATCTTTAATAAAATAGCATTAAAAATTATTTTTGTAAAAAACATGAGCATCGTATCATGTACCTGTAGTTTATATATGACCCACTTCATCCCGATTTGGTAGGAATTTGTCTTTTTCACCAGGTGTGGACGGAAAGGTTTCAGATCCCCCTATTGGGACATTGTCCATATAAGGTGGTCTAGTATTTGTGTAAAATGTGGTGGTAGCATTTTGAATTAGCCATTTGGTGGTTGCTTCACAAAACCGTCTGTTTTTTATGCTCGGAAAATAGAAAATGACTTTTTGGTGCGACGAAAAGGAAAACTTCCTCCTGCAACATTGTTCGACATACCATGATGCACATGTATGCATAATATGGGCACATTATCATAAACTATGCCTCTATTCTAGCCATAACATTGGTCATTTGACCCAAAAGCCAAGAAACCTCGAATGAGATAGGTCATTTTATGAAGGTTTTTTAGACATAATCAATATACCAAATTTTATATTTTTCCTTATAACTATGTCACATAATATGACAC
The DNA here is from genome assembly GCA_916181665.1 of Avena sativa. Taxonomy (NCBI): domain Eukaryota; kingdom Viridiplantae; phylum Streptophyta; class Magnoliopsida; order Poales; family Poaceae; genus Avena; species Avena sativa. Next base: position 416,154,589 of record OV702297.1, read on the forward strand.
AACGCAAAGGTTTCGTATTGTTTCGATCGTTTTTGGATTTTTTTATGCCCGTTTTTGATAATGTGCAGGAATTTGTGTTTTTCACCAGGGGTGGACGGAAAGGTTTTAGATCCCCTATTGGGCATTGTCCATATAAGGTGGTCTAGTATTTTTTGTAAAATATGGCGGTAGCATTTTGAATTAGCCATTTGGTGGTTGCTTCGCAAATCCGTCCGTTTTTTGTGTTCGAAAAATGGAAAATGGCTTTTTGGTGCGACGAAAAGGAAAACTTCCTCCTGCAACATTATTTGCCATTCCATGATGCACATGTATGCACAATATGGGCACATTATCACAATCTATGCCTTGATTCTAGCCATAACATTGGTCATTTGATCCGAAAGCCAAGAAATCTCGAATGAGATAGGTCATTTTGTGAAGGTTTTTCAGACATAATCAATATACCAAATTTGATATTTTTCCTTGTAACTATATCACATAATATGGCACCACACGAAGGTTTCGCATTGTTTCGATCGTTTTTGAATTTTTTATGCATGTTTTAAACTATATATGATATTTTATGTTTCACTTAATTTTTACTTACAAATGTATAATATTTGAGTGTATATAGATAGATCTTATTTTTCTGCAAAATTTGATATATTATTTGTATTTTTTCCAAATTAGAATGATTTAGTTATGATTTTTCAAAGTTTAATAAGTAAAAGAAAAAATAGCTACGCCGAGGGCGGCCGTCGGCGTAGCATAGGATACGCCGAGGACAATTCTACCCCGACGGCTGCTTGGCAGGGCTGGTCTGGACAATGGCTACGCCGACGGCCCCGACGTTTGGCCGTCGGTGTAGCGACCGGTCGTCGGCGTAGCTTCCTATTCCTGTAGTGATGATAATATGTGTGGCTTGCTTGGACGTGTATCACCACATAGTGTCGTGTTCTTCTGCTTCGGCAGAAAGGGCATGTTCTTGGATATTCCATCGGGATTAATGGGATTGTTGGGAGTCGGGACACACAGGTCTCATAGGCCCATCAAATTATCCTGTCCATACTATTCAGGCTAACGATCGTAGAGTCCAGCAGCAGCAGATTAACACCTTAGTTCCGTACGGACGAGCTATTCGTGCGATCATATATGTACGTTGGCCGGTACAAGAGGTATTGGTGGGATGGTTACCGCTAATCTCGTGGGATAAATTGGGATGCCATAATCGGGAGTACGTGGGATTTGTTGGCGGGACAGGAGGAGGGCTTGGTGGTAGGCCCGCCCCACTTGCATCGCTACTGGATATTATTCATGCAACACTAAGGCCTCGTTCGTTTGGGTGGAAATGCAGGGGCGGAGCTAGGTATAGCTAGCCTCGTGCACATGCACCAGGGTCGAAAATCTTGTTTGGTAGCGATCAGTTAGGTAGAATAAACGATGCACCAGGTGGTTGGAACAGTGGTGCACCAGGTTTGATCAAAATATGGCAAACGTGTTCGGATGTGTTTGTTGTGTGTGATGTCTTGGGCTGTGCAGCTTTTGCCTTGTCAGCATTATGATTAGGGCCCAATAATATACATCGATCTAATTACAGAGGCAAGAGCAAACGGGCCAGAAACTAATCAGTCAAGCGATAGACTCCAGTAGTACTACCCGATCACGCACGCGTTGATTCGGCTGATCGGCTCCCATCAACATGACCTATCCCCACTTTAGGCGAGGAACAGATGGCTGACGGCGCCGCTGATCCTTGCGCCCCTCTAGAATCGAGCATCCGCGGAAAGGAAGTAACCCGTTTGACCCGATCGACAGCCTCCCACCACATTCAGTAATTCAATTGCATCCAATGCCAAGGTACCAGATAACACACACTAATTTTTTCATCCGATCTTTTAATTTCCTTAACAAAATTGTTGAAAAATGGGAGATTTAGCTTGTTTAACCAGTCTTTCGTCAAATGCTAATACATCAACATGTATATTCTAAAAGGAAAAATGCCATTGCAAAATCTAGATGATATAAATTGGGAAGAGGAGATACAGTATGATCCGGGACAAAGAAAGAAAACAGAAGATTATCATCCAAATCTCAAGGACTCCGTAAGAACAAAAAACTTAATTAATGGGCGTTGTCAACCTCGCATTTATGAATTTCGGTATACACTCATCGGAGTAGCAGGGTTTAATCCTGAATGGTTTGATGAGTCAAGTCCTTGTCGATTCATGAAAATAAGAGATCATAAATATTAAAAAGTAACACTCTCTAACTTAAAATATTATATCTATTTCAGTTGACAAATTGAAACCGCATTGCTAATTTATAGGTTACAGACGATGCGAGGTTGGACCATGTCTTTTGTTATTATCGACTATCTTTTGCGAGTCACTTCATCATTAGTTTATTTATTTCAGAAAAAAATAATTGTTCTTACCCCCGAACATATGGTGTGTCCTTTGCTTTGTCAAATTCTTTATGTTGATCTTGTTAAAAGAAATAGTATTACTAAATATTGATTCGGTTACATATATGGATAAGTTGATGTAAAATTTGTGCACCATGGTAAATTTTTCCTAGCTTCGCCCCTGTGGAAATGAATACAAACCTGGAATTGATCTAGACGTGGATCGGGTGAATCCAGTCCTATCACCCAATCCCTACTAACCCCTACTAATACATTCCCCATAATTCCTTTGTACATTTTAGCCGTTCGTTTAGTCCCTGGTAGGTTACACATAAAGTCAATAAACATTTCCATAATTCTTTCTCTAAGCAACACACCTGTATAACATTAAATTTCACAAAAGAAACAAAAAATGTTCAAATCTGAACTAGGACTCTAAGAAAAATAAAAATGTTCAAACATGGCCATCTTTGCAAATATTGAGCAGTACATGGATTAAACACATACGTACAAGATTTCAGACTGTACCAACATGAAACATGCTTTCTAGATGAAAGTACCAGTAGCCGCATTAAAGGCAACACGTAATATCTTGAACAAAGTAACTTGCTGGACATCTGGCGAACATAATCCTATCAAAATTAATCTGCTAGACACAGCTTGGGTACTTCATGGATATCACAAGATTACTCAAAAGTAACAACAACTGTTATTTTTTGAGCACTTCAATCTTCATCTAGCATCTCATCGCTGGACAGTGAAACAAAATTGTGGCAGCTGTCAAAATCAATAAGGGTGAAGCATCATGTCATCTTCCTCCTGTATTGAAGAGAACAAGGAGCTTCAGATTTCATATACGAAAATAAACAATATCTCACAGCTCTTGAAGTAGTATGCAAAACCCAAAATATCATCTCCAATGCACCGCTAAAAATGGAACCAGGAAAAAAACTAAGAAGGTTGAGAGACTCGTTAAGAAAAAGAAGAGAGGACATACAAAAATGAAATGCATTCCGAAAACGGATCAGGAAGTGGATCCTAGGATGGAGGGGGCTAGTCCTCTCGGACTATTGATGGGCGGGTAAGTTCTGAAAATCAAATTTAGAAAGTGACATTGTTAAGCTTCAATTAGTTTCAACATATACTGTTAGATGTATATATTTGTATATTGTAGTTTTCCTATATGTTAGGGGGGTTCCTGCATATTCACACATGTACCTGTATTATATATTGTGGCCTTTGGCCCCAGAGGAATACATGTTGCATATTCCTGACATGGTATCAGAGCTAGGTTAGACAATTTTTTCTGCAACATCGTCACAGCCGCCACCGTCCCTGTCGTCGTCGTTCTTCCGACGTCGCCGCCGCCGGTTGCCGCTGTCTCCGGCCATCTCAGATCTGCCGTATTCTTTCCAGATCGATCCCGTTCTCCAGCGGGATCTCCTCCACGCACGGTACCTCCTCCACGCGCCTGCCAACCGACGCCAAGCCATCTTCACGCGAGGAACCTCCACGCGCGGGCCCCCACGCGCCTGGGACTCCACGCCTCCGCGCCGCCAACTTCTTGGCGCCATCTTCACGCGAGGACCTCCACGCGCGGGCCCCCACGTCGCCTGGGACTCCACGCCTCCATGCCTCCACTTCCTGGCGCGGCGCTGCCTCCCGCCCGACAGATCTGGCCCCGCCCCATCGCTGTACGGCCTGACCCCGCCCCGTCGTTGTATGGCCCGCCGCCTCCCGCCCGACTGGTGTCTGACTCTGTCCGGCACTGTCCCTGTACGGCCAGCTCTGCCCGCCCCGTTTGACTGCCACTGGCCCCGTCCGGCCGGATCTGGCCCCTCCCCGTCTGGCCCTCGCCACCATCTCGTCAGATTCCGTCTGTTGTCGTCAGCTTGCGTCAGGCCGGTCAGATCTAGATATGATCTGATCTGATCTGTGTATAAAAAGAGAGAGAGAGAGAGAGATATGTCTTCTTCATCGGGTTATGTTGCGATTCCTCGCTGCCCGGTGATCTTCGATGGCGCGAATTACCCTGATTTCGCTGCCTTTATGCGCGTTTACATGCGCGGTCTCCGTCTTTGGGGTGTGCTCTCCGGCGAGGTCTCCTGTCCGCCGTGCCCCTGCTCCTGTGGCTCCTCTTCCGCCGACGCCGATTTTTCTCGGTGCTGATGTTTCTCAGGAGGCCAAGGATGCTGCTTAGAGCGCTGATGATAGTGTTGTTGCTGCTTATGACCTGAAGTTCAAGCAGTACTCTTCTGATCTCGAGGCCTATCGACACGCTCTGACTGCTTACACTCAGTGGGTTGATGAGGATGCTCGTGTTGCTGCTGTTCTCACCTCTAGTGTTCTGCCCCAGTATGCTGTTGAGTTTATGAGTCTTCCTACTATTGCCGCTCAGTGGGCCCATCTTCGTCAGTGCTATCAGCCGTCTGGGATGCTCTTTACTTGTCTGTGGTTCGCCAGGGGCATGCTCTCTAGAAGGGTATGTTGGAATTATGCCCTAGAGGCAATAATAAAGATGTTATTATTATAATTCTTGTTCATGATAAAGTTTATATTCCATGCTAGAATTGTATTAAGCGGAAACTTTAATACTTGTGTGGTTTGTGAACAACACCGTGTCCCTAGTACGCCTCTATGGACTAGCTCATTGATTAATGATGGTTAAGGTTTCCTAACCATAGACATGAGTTGTCAATTAATAATGAGATCATATCATTGGGAGAATGATATGATGGACATACCCAAACTAAGCGAAGCAATTAGATCGTGTCATCGTGTTCATCTTTGCGAAGCTTTTCTTATGTCAAATATTGTATTCCTTAGACCATGAGATAATACAACTCTTTGGTATTGGAAGAAAGCTTTGAGGTCATCAAACGTCATCCTATGAGAGGGTGATCATAAAGGTGTCTCTCAGGTGATCGGAAAGTACCTGTTGGGTTGTATGTATCGAGATGGGATTTGTCCCTCCCAAGTCGGAGAGATATACTTCGGGCCCACTCGGTAATCGATATCAACACCGCTTGCAAGCATGTGGTTAAGGAGTTAATCACAAAGTGATATCGGATTACGGAACGAGTAAAGTACTTGTTGTGAACGAGATTGAACTAGGTATGACGGTACCGACGATCGAATCTCGGGCAAGTAAAATATCGCGAGACGAAGGGAATATATATGGGATTGATTGAATCCTGGCATCGTGGTTCATCCGATATGATCATCGATGAATGTGTGGGAGTCAATATGGGTTTCCAGACCCCGCTGTTGATTATTGATAGAAGATCATGTCTGCATATTCTCGAACCCGCAGGGTCACACACTTAACGTGTCTCGACGCTAGGATAGATTGGATAATTGGTTTATGAGTTTTTGTTCGGAGTCTCGGATGGGATCCGGGACATCACGAGAGGTTCCGGAATGGTCCGGAGAATAAGATTCATATAAGGCAGTGCAGTTTTTGGAGTTCGGAATTGTTAGGGTTAATCGGTATTGTACCGGAAGCTTCTAGAACCTTCCGGAGGGGGACCAACGTGGTCCCACCTATCGGGAGGGGGCATGGGCCTATGCGGGAGTGCCCTGGCCGCATTGGGCCAGGGGCACAAGGCCCCATAGGGCCCAACCGGCCAGCTAGGGTAAAACCCTAGATAGACCTTCTAGAAGGGGGGGGTTTCCTTGCCCCCCACTCCTCCTCCTTTGGCCGCCGGCCTAGGGCTTGGGGGAGGGGTTAGGGCTGCGCCCACCCCTCTATATATAGAGGGCTGGGGGCGCACCACCACCCCACACCTTCCCCTCCAACCCTAGCTGCCCTGCTGCCCTCCTCTCTCCCTCCCGACTGCTTGTAGGCGAAGCCCTGCGGCAGAAATTCTCCACCAATTGCACCGCGCCGTCTGTTGTAGATCCAACCCATCTCTCCACCATACTTGCTGGACCAAGGAAGGAGGAGACGTCGAGGTGCCGCACGTGTGCATCTCACGGAGGCATCGCCACTTGTGGTGCTAGATCGGATCGGATCGCGAGGAGGAGAAGCGAGTACGACTACATCACCCACGTTCCGACGAACGTTCCGCTGTGCGAATCTTCAAGGGTATGAAGATCTAATCCAATCTCTCTCGTTGTTTGCATCTCCTAGATTAGATCTTGGCTTTCCCTCTGTTCGCATCCGTAGAAAATTTTGATTTACTATGCCACGAAACCCTTCAGTGGTATCAGAGCTAGATCTATGCGTAAATGTGATTCACGAGTAGAACGCAACATGGTTGTTGCGGGCGTTGATGTTTTCTGTTACAAGCCTCTTGTTTGTGTTCTTCTTATGACGCGGGATAGTGAGATTGAAGCGGTCCAGGCCAACCTTACGCGACGTCGTTCGCGAGACCGGCTCCGCACTTGACGTGTGGCTTGTTCCACACATGCGGCTGGTGGATGTCAGTTTCTCTCACTATAGTTGTCATGGGTTTAACACCGGAGTTTGGCAACCATAATATCACCGTTGTGGCTTTCCGTAGGTAAGAATCGTTCTTAGCTTGCTACTCCCATAAGCCACGTAAAACATGCAACAACAAAGTAGAGGCGTCTAACTTGTTTTTGTAGGGAGTGTTTTCTGTGATATGGTATGGCCCAAGATGTGATGTGTATAATGTATGCGATGATCATGTTTTGTAATGTTTCACGACTTGCATGTCGATGAGTACACAACCGGCAGGAGCCATATGGTTGTCTTTATAATTGTGTATGACCTGCGAGTCAACTTCTTATACGCCATGTAATAGCTTTACTTTATCGCTAAGTAGTTAGCAATAGTTGTAGTTGCTATTCGTGGTGGAGGCAATCATGGTGGAGTGATGGAGATCATGCCGGCACGCACAAGATGGAGATCATTGCGCGAAGATTGGCTATACCATGTCACATAAATTTGTATGCATGTGATGTTTATCCTTTTATGTATCTTATTATGCTTAGATCGCGACGGTATCATTATAAGACGATTCCTCACTTAAAGATCAAGATAAAAACTGTGTTCTCCCCAAGTATGCACCGTTGCGAAAGTTCGTCGTGTCCAAGCATCACGTGATGATCGGGTGCTATAGACTCTACGCTCACATACAACGGGTGCAAGCCAGTTTTGCACACGCGGAAATACTTGGGTCTAACTTGACGAGCCTAGCATGTACAGACATGGCCTCGGAACACATGAACCGAAAGGTTAAGCATGAGTCATATGAATGATATGATCGACACTTCGTTGTCCACCATTGAAACCACATCTCTTCTCGTGATGATCGGATTAGGTGTGGTGAATTTGGATCGTGTTCACTAAACAACTTGAGGGATGTTGAATTTAGTGGGAGTTCATCTAGTAATTTGATTAAAAGTTGAACTAGTTATCATGAACATAGTCTAAAGTTGTACTTGCAAATACTGTAGATCACATGGTTAAGTCCAACTTCAACTTCAACGTTTTTGCTGAGATAGAAAAGCTTAGAAACAATGGGTCTAACTTCACCAAATGGTTCCGCATTCTGAGAATCATTCTCGCTGGCGGACAAAAGGACTATGTCCTTGAGAAAGCGCTAGGTGACGCCCCTACTACTGATGCGTCGGCTGATGAGAAAGCTGTTTATCAGTCGCGCAAGGATGATTATGATGTGATTAAGATCGCCATGTTGTATGCTATGGAATCGGATCTTCAAAATTGTTTTGAGGAGTTCGCCGGGCCCTTTGAGATTCTCGAGGAGTTGAAAACCATGTTTCAGACTCAGGCCCGTTCTGAGAGATATGAGATCTCTAAGAAATTCTTTAACTACAAGATGGAGGAAGGGAGTTCCGTTAGTGAGCACGCCATTAAGATGTCGGGCTACACTCAACGCCTTGAGCAACTGGACTGCAAGATTCCAGAGGAGCTCAAGATTGACAGAGGTCTGCAGTCACTCCCTCCTATCTACAAAAGTTCTGTAGTTGCTCATAATCAGATTGGTTCCACTGATACGATCACCGAGCTCTTCGCAAAGCTGAAGGCTGCGGAGGTGGACATCAAAAAGGATAATCATGTGTTGATGGTCAACAAGCCCCCCACCTTCAAGAAAGGTAAGGGTGCAAGGAAGCCCTTCAAGAAAGGCGGCGGCAAGCGCGTTGCCCCTGCTGAGAAGAAGCTCAGGTCTGGTCCTAAGCCGGACACCGAGTGCTTCTATTGCAAGGACAAGGGTCACTGGAAGCGCAACTGTCCGAAGTACTTAGCGGACAAGAAGGCTGGCACCATCAAAGGTATGTTTGATATACATGTTATTGATGTTTTCCTTACTAGCCCTTGTTGTAGTGCCTGGGTATTTGATACTGGTTCAGTTGCTAATATTTGTAACTCGAAATAGGAGCTACGGAATAGACGGCGGCTTGCGAGGGATGAGGTGACGATGCGCGTTGGCAACGGATCAAGAGTTGATGTGATGGCCGTCGGCACGCTCTCCTTAGTTTTACCTTCGGGATTAGTTTTAAACCTTAATAAATCTTATTATGTGCATGCGTTGAGCATGAACATTATTTCCGGATCGTGTTTATTGCAAGACGGTTATTCATTTAAATCGGAGAATAATGGTTGTTCTATTTATATGAGTAACATCTTTTATGGTCATGCACCTATTGTGAATGGTTTATTTCTTCTAAATCTCGAAAGGGATGAAACACACATCCATAACATTGAGGCTAAGAGATGCAAAGTAGATAGTGATAATACTACTTATTTGTGGCACTGTCGTCTAGGTCATATTGGTGTAAAGCGCATGAAGAAACTCCATTCTGATGGACTTTTGGAGTCTCTTGATTTTGAATCATTTGACACATGCGAACCATGCCTCATGGGCAAGATGATCAAAACACCGTTCTCCGGTATGATGGAGCGAGCAACGGACTTGTTGGAAATCATACATTCCGATGTATGCGGACCGATGAGTGTTTCGACGCGCGGTGGATATCGCTATTTTCTCACTTTTACCGATGACTTAAGTAGATATGGGTATATCTATTTAATGAAACATAAATCTGAAACATTTGAAAAGTTCAAGGAATTTCAGAATGAAGTGGAGAACCATCGTAACAGAAAGATAAAGTTTCTACGATCCGATTGTGGGGGCGAGTATTTGAGTTATGATTTTCTCACACATCTTAAAGCAAGCGTAATCGTTTCGCAACTCACGCCACCCGGAACACCACAGCGCAATGGTGTGTCTGAACGCCGGAATCAAACCTTATTAGATATGGTCCGATCGATGATGTCTCTTACTGATTTGCCGTTATCATTTTGGGGTTATGCATTAGAAACCGCTGCATTCACTTTAAATAGGGCACCATCTAAATCCGTTGAGACGACACCATATGAACTGTGGTTTGGTGCTAAACCTAAGTTGTCGTTTCTTAAGGTTTGGGGATGCGAAGCTTACGTCAAGAAGTTGATGCCGGACAAGCTCGAACCCAAAGCGGAGAAATGCGTCTTCATAGGATACCCTAAGGAAACTATTGGGTATACCTTCTATCACAGAACCGAAGGCAAAGTGTTTGTCGCAAAGAACGGTTCCTTTCTTGAGAAGGAGTTTCTCTCGAAAGAAGTGAGTGGGAGGAAAGTAGAGCTAGACGAGGTTATTGAACCTTCTCTTGAATTGGAGAGTAGCGCAGCACCTGAAATTGTTCCAGTGCCGCCTGCACCAATAATAGAGAAAGCTAATGATAAAGGATCATGAAGCTTCGGACGATGCTGCTACTGAACGTCACAGGTCGACAAGGTCGCGTGCCCCTCCTGAGTGGTACGACAACCCTGTCTTAACTGTCTTGTTAGTAGATGACAGTGAGCCTACGAACTATGAGGAAACGATGATGAGCCCAGACTCTGAGAAATGGCTAGAGGCCATGAAATCCGAATTGGGATCCATGAGCGAAAACCAAGTATGGACTTTGGTGGACCCTCCTAGCGACCGAAAGGCCGTTGAGTGCAAATGGATCTTCAAGAAGAAAACGGACGCGGATGGTAATGTTACCGTCTATAAAGCACGGCTTGTCGCGAAAGGTTTTCGACAAGTTCAAGGTGTTGACTACGATGAGATTTTCTCTCCCGTAGCGATGTTTAAGTCCATTCGGATTTTATTAGCAATTGTTGCGTTTCATGATTATGAAATTTGGCAGATGGATGTCAAGACTGCGTTCCTCAATGGCAACATTGATGAAGAGTTGTATATGATGCAACCCGAAGGTTTTGTCGATCCTAATGATGCTGATAAAGTGTGCAAACTTCAGCGTTCCATTTATGGACTGAAGCAAGCATCTCGGAGTTGGAACCTTCGTTTTGATCAAGTGATCAAGAGCTTTGGATTTGTTCCAAATTGCTATGAAGCTTGTATCTACAAGAAAGTGAGTGGGAGCTCGGTGACATTTCTGGTACTATATGTGGATGACATATTGATTATTGGAAATGACATTAACATGCTTAACGATGTGAAGAGTTATTTGAACAAGTGTTTTTCAATGAAAGACCTAGGTGAAGCTGCTTATATATTGGGCATCAAAATCTATAGAGATATACAAAGACGCCTGATAGCTTTAAGCCAGAGTACATACCTAGACAAAGTTCTGAAAAGGTTCAGAATGGATAAGGCAAAGAAAGGTTCAGTGCCTATGTTGTCAGGTAAGATATTGAGCAAGGCTCAGTGTCCAGCTACGGTAAATGATAGGGAAGCTATGAGCAAAGTGCCTTATGCCTCGGCCATAGGTTCTATCATGTATGTCATGCTGTGTACTAGACCAGATGTGTCCAATGCTCTTAGTTTGACGAGCAGGTATCAAAGTGATCCAGGAGTGGAACACTGGACAGCCATAAAGAACATCCTAAAGTACCTAAATAGGACTAAAGAAATGTTCTTAGTCTATGGGGGTGATGAACAACTCGTCGTAAAAGGTTACGTCGATGCTAGTTTCGACACCGACAAGGATGATTCTAAATCTCAGACAGGATACGTGTATATTTTGAATGGAGGAGCTGTGAGCTGGAGAAGCTGCAAGCAAAGCGTGATCGCGGGATCTACAGTAGAAGCGGAATACATGGCTGCTGCAGAAGCGTCAAGTGAAGGAGTTTGGATCAGAAACTTCATCACTGAGCTTGGCGTGGTTCCAAGTGCATTGGACCCACTGGAGATATTGTGTGACAACACTGGCGCCATAGCAATCGCTAAGGAACCAAGATATCATCCAAAGACCAAGCATATCAACCGCAAGTTTCATATAATCCGAGATTATATAGCAGATGGAGATCTGAAGATTAGCAAAGTACATACAGATCTGAATGTCGCAGATCCGTTGACTAAACCTCTTCCACGTGTAAAACATGATCAGCACCTCAGTGCCATGGGTGTGAGATTGTTGCCAAATGTAAACTAGATTATTGACTCTAGTGCAAGTGGGAGACTGTTGGAATTATGCCCTAGAGGCAATAATAAAGATGTTATTATTATAATTCTTGTTCATGATAAAGTTTATATTCCATGCTAGAATTGTATTAAGCGGAAACTTTAATACTTGTGTGGTTTGTGAACAACACCGTGTCCCTAGTACGCCTCTATGGACTAGCTCATTGATTAATGATGGTTAAGGTTTCCTAACCATAGACATGAGTTGTCAATTAATAATGAGATCATATCATTGGGAGAATGATATGATGGACATACCCAAACTAAGCGAAGCAATTAGATCGTGTCATCGTGTTCATCTTTGCGAAGTTTTTCTTATGTCAAATATTGTATTCCTTAGACCATGAGATAATACAACTCCCTGGTATTGGAAGAAAGCTTTGAGGTCATCAAACATCATCCTATGAGAGGGTGATCATAAAGGTGTCTCTCAGGTGATCGGAAAGTACCTGTTGGGTTGTATGTATCGAGATGGGATTTGTCCCTCCCAAGTCGGAGAGATATACTTCGGGCCCACTCGGTAATCGATATCAACACCGCTTGCAAGCATGTGGTTAGGGAGTTAATCACAAAGTGATATCGGATTACGGAACGAGTAAAGTACTTGCTATGAACGAGATTGAACTAGGTATGACGGTACCGACGATCGAATCTCGGGCAAGTAAAATATCGCGAGACGAAGGGAATATATATGGGATTGATTGAATCCTGGCATCGTGGTTCATCCGATATGATCATCGATGAATGTGTGGGAGTCAATATGGGTTTCCAGACCTCGCTGTTGATTATTGATAGAAGATCATGTCTGCATATTCTCGAACCCGCAGGGTCACACACTTAACGTGTCTCGACGCTAGGATAGATTGGATAATTGGTTTATGAGTTTTTGTTCGGAGTCTCGGATGGGATCCGGGACATCACGAGAGGTTCCGGAATGGTCTGGAGAATAAGATTCATATAAGGCAGTGCAGTTTTTGGAGTTCGGAACTGTTCCGGGTTAATCGGTATTGTACCGGAAGCTTCTAGAACCTTCTGGAGGGGGACCAACGTGGTCCCACCTGTCGAGAGGGGGCATGGGCCTATGAGGGAGTGCCCTGGCCGCATTGGGCCAGGTCACAAGGCCCCATAGGGCCCAACCGGCCAGCTAGGGTAAAACCCTAGATAGACCTTCTAGAAGGGGGGGGGGTTTCCTTGCCCCCCACTCCTCCTCCTTTGGCCGCCGGCCTAGGGCTTGGGGGAGGGGTTAGGGCTACGCCCACCCCTCTATATATAGAGGGCTGGGGGCGCACCCCCCACACACCTTCCCCTCCAACCCTAGCTGCCCTGCTGCCCTCCTCTGTCCCTCTCGACTGCTTGTAGGCGAAGCCCTGCGACAGAAATTCTCCACCAATTGCACCGCGCCGTCGCGTTGTAGATCCAACCCATCTCTCCACCATACTTGCTGGACCAAGGAAGGAGGAGACGTCGAGGTGCCGCACGTGTGCATCTCACGGAGGCATCGCCACTTGTGGTGCTAGATCGGATCGGATCGCGAGGAGGAGAAGCGAGTACGACTACATCACCCATGTTCCGACGAACGTTCCGCCGTGCGAATCTTCAAGGGTATGAAGATCTAATCCAATCTCTCTCATTGTTTGCATCTCCTAGATTAGATCTTGGCTTTCCTCTGTTCGCATCCGTAGAAAATTTTGATTTACTATGCCGCGAAACCCTTCAGGGTGATTCTACCATTGATGAGTTCTATACTCAGAGTGCTGCTATTTGGCATCAGCTTGATTCTCTTCATACTGCTGTTTGTGGCACATGCTCGTGTTGCCAGATTGTGCGCTCGGATTTGGAGTTTCACCGCATCTATGAGTTTCTGTCTCGGCTTCGCCAGGAGTTTGAGCCCCGGCGTGCTCGTGGTCGTGTTCCGCTCTCTGAGGTGTTGACTGAGCTTCGGGTTGAGCAGACTCGTCTTCGTGGTGCTGGTCTTCTTGCGGCTCCATCTATGCTTGCTACTCGTGGTCCTCCTATGTCGTATGTTCCCTCAACTCAGCCGTGGTCCTCTGTGCCGCCGCCGATACTACCCACTCCTCCAGGTCAGGGTCAGAGTCAGCACCAGCAGTTTTAGGGTCAGAGTCAGCACCAACAGTTTCAGGGTCAGAGTCAGCACCAGCAGGCTCGTGGTCAGGGTCGCCGTGGTTCTCTTCGTCACTTCTCTTACTGTAACAAGGATGGTCACACTTGGGCCACCTGTTATACACGGGATCCCAGTTTACGTCAGCAGCACCAGGCTCGTGGGCAGTCGGCTCCTTCTGGATCTTCAGCAGTTGCTCTCTCTGATCAGGACATTATCAGGAGTCTTCGCGGTCTGCTTGCTGCTACAGGCTCTTCTTCGACAGAAACTGCTGGTTCTGTGACTGAGTCTTCAGGCACCATGCGACCACCACCTTCTACATAGTCAGGTACGTCCCCATGGTATCTGGATTCTGGAGCTTCTTTTCATATGACCTCTAAGTCTTCTTTTATGTCCGCTCTTCGTTCTCTCTCTTCTCATGTCCGTGTTTTCACAGCTGATGGTACCTCTCTTCCTGTTTCTAGTCGGGGCACCCTTTCTACTTCTTCCTTTTCTGTTCCTGATATTTCTCATGTCCCTCTTCTTAAGATGAATCTGTTCTCTGCTAGCCAGCTTACTGACTCTGGTTGTCGCGTCATTCTTGATGCTGATTCTTGTGTTGTCCAGGACCGTCGCACACAGGCCCTGGTTGGAGCTGGCCCTCGCAGCCGTGACTCTTTAGGACTTTGGGAGTTAGACTGGCTTCGTGTTCCTTCCACTGCCACTTCATCTGCCAGTTCTTCTCCGGTCGTCGCCTCTGCTACCAGCTCCTTTCAGCAGTGGCATCATCGTCTTGGTCACCTTTGTGACTCTCTCTCCTGTCGTCATTAGTTCATCGTGGTCTTCTACGGTCTGTCTCAGGAGATGGGTCTTTACATTGTCAGGGCTATAGGTTGGGTAAACAGATTCAGCTTCCCTATCCTACTAGCGCATTTGTATCTCAGCGACCTTTTGATTTAGTTCATTCAGATGTTTGGGGTCCGACTCCTTTCGCTTCGAAAGGGGGCTATCGCTACTATATTTTATTCATCGATGATTTTTCTCGGTACACTTGGTTGTATTTTATGCGCTCTCGTAGTGAGGTGTTCTCCATATATCAGCGTTTTGCGGCCATGGTCCGTACTCAATATTCTACCCCCATTCGTGTGTTTCGTGCTAATTCTACTGGTGAGTATATCTCCCAGATGTTGTGAGGTGTTCTTGCTGAGCAGGGTACTCTTGCTCAGTTCTCCTGTCCTCGCTCATGCCCAGAATGGCGTTGCCGAGCGTAAGCATCGTCATCTTCTTGAGACCACTCGCGCCATGATGATTGCTTCTTCTCTTCCACCGCATTTCTGGGCTGAGGCTGTTGCTACGTCCGCTTATCTCATCAGTATTCAGCCTTCTGCTGCTCTGCAGGGTGGTATTCCTCTTGAGCGCCTATCTGGACAGTCTCCAGACTACTCCATGCTTCGCTTGTTTGGTTGTGTTTGCTATGTTCTTCTTGCTCCTCGCGAACGCACCAAACTGACCGCTCAGTCTGTTGAGTGTGTTTTTCTTGGATATAGTAATGAGCATAAGGGCTATCGCTATTGGGACCCCGTTGGTCGTCGGATGCGTATCTCTCGTGATGTTACATTTGGTGAGACGCGCCCTTTCTATCCTCATCCCACTGTTGGTACCTACCGGTGGAAGATATCTATTTTCTTCTCTTTCCTAACGCACCTCCCTCTCCTCCTATTGTGTCTTCTTCAGGATCTCCTCCCCCTGATGTCTCTTCCTTGCCACCATCCTCCTCTTCTCCTTCTAGTTCTCCTAGTTCTCCTTGTTCTCCGGTGTCTTCCTCTGCTATTCCTTCTTCTTCATCGTCGTCTCCTAAGTCGTCTTCCTCTGATGAGCTTCCCTCTACTTGTCCTGTTCGTCAGCGTCGTGCCCCCAACCGTTACTCTCCTAGTAAGTATGGTCTTTCTGCTGCCTCTGAGCCGACTTCTTATCGGGATGCTGAGCATCATCCTGAATGGCAGCTGGCCATGGCTGAGGAGATTTCTGCGCTTGAGCGCACTGGCACCTGGGATCTTGTTTCTCCCCCTCCCGGTGTTCGTCCTATCACGTGTAAGTGGGTTTATAAGATTAAGACCCGCTCTGATCGATCTCTTGAGCGCTATAAAGCGTGTCTTGTGGCTCGTGGTTTTCAGCAGGAGCATGGTCGTGACTATGATGAGACCTTTGCTCCTATGGCTCATATGACCACTGTGCGTACTCTTCTTGCTGTTGCTTCTGTTCGTCACTGGTCTGTGTCCCAGCTTGATGTTCAGAACGCCTTTCTCAATGGTGAGTTGAGTGAGGAGGTTTATATGCAGCCTCCTCCTGGGTATTCTATTCCCGAGGGGATGGTTTGTCGTCTTCGACGTTCTCTTTATGGCCTCAAACAGGCCCCTTGTGCCTGGTTTGAGCGCTTTGCTTCTATAGTGACTGCTGCTGGTTTCTCCCCTAGTGCTCATGATCCAGCGCTGTTTGTTCACACTTCTCCTCGTGGCTGCACTCTTCTTCTTATCTATGTTGATGATATGATCATTACTAGTGATGATTCTGAGTATATCGCCTTTGTTAAGGCTCATCTTCGTGATCAGTTTCTTATGACTGATCTTGGTCCTCTTCGATACTTTCTTGGAATTGAGATTTTCTCCACTTATCAATGCTTTTACATCTCTCAGGAAAAGTATATTTAGGATCTTCTTGCTCGTGCTGCTCTCGGGGATGAGTGCACTGTTGAGACCCCTATGCAGCTTAATGTTAAGCTTCAACCTACTGATGGTGATCTTCTTTCTGATCCGACGCGTTATCGTCATCTTGTTGGAAGTCTTGTTTATCTTGCTGTCACTCGTCCTGACATTTCTTATCCTGTTCATATTCTGAGTCAGTTTGTTTTTGCTCCTACCACTGTTCACTATAGTCATCTTCTCCGTGTTCTTTGTTATCTTCGTGGTACGATCACTCGTCGCAGCTCCCTCCAGCTCCAGTGTTATTCGGACGCTACGTGGGCGAGTGATCCTTCGGATCGTCGTTCACTTTCTGCTTACTGTGTGTTTCTTGGTGGTTCGCTCATTGCTTGGAAGACGAAGAAACAGACAGCGGTTTCCCGTTCGAGTGTTGAGGCTGAGTTGCGTGCTATGGACTTATTGACTGCCGAGGTGACCTGGTTACGGTGGTTACTTGCGGATTTTAGGGTCTCTATTACCACACTCACTCTGGTTTTGTCTGACAGTACAGGTGCTATTAGTGTTGCACGTGATCCGGTCAAGCATGAGCTTACCAAGCATATTGGTGTTGATGCTTTCTATACACGTGCTCAGGTGCAGGCTTAAGTTGTTGCGCTTCAGTATGTGCCTTCAGATTTACAGTTGGCGGATTTAGACACAAACCAGATCGCAGCATGATTTCTTACTTTCTAAACTCAGTGTTATGGATCCACCATGGGTTTGAGGGGGGGGGGGAGGGGGGGGAGGGGTGTTAGATGTATATATTTGTATATTGTAGTTTCCATATATGTTAGGGGGCTTCCTGCATATTCACACATGTACCTGTATTATATATTGTGGCCTTTGGCCCCAGATGAATACATGTTGCATATTCCTGACATATACATCATATATCATATACTTGTGAGAAATTTCAGAGAATGGTGTAATAGTTAATATTGTTCAACTAGTGTAGCATGCAAGAAGATCAGTATATGATATCATTTAGAAAACTAGTGTACTACTAGCAAGTTAAACTAATGTGCCGTTGGTTGTTATTTAAATGGCTATCATAAAAAGAACGTCTATATTTTTTACAACCGTCTTTTCTGCAGTAATTAAAGATACACCACAACAAATCGTAAATTCAATCTTAATAATAACACACTTCTGATTTCAAACGAAAATAAAGTTTAGGAATGTGCTAGCAGATGACAGACACGCAATTGTAAATACTCTTGAATTCATAAGAGGGACACTAAAATAGGATAATATTCTAGCAGCCTACCACCGAATAGTTATGTATCTACTTAGCATGTGAAAACAATACAACAATTAGGTAACTGATAATGCGTAATATAATTGTTTGTTCATCTGGTGGTCACGACAACTATATAACGCAAGGTAAAGTTTCCGGTGTTTAGTAATAATTCTTGTTTGAACCAAGTCTTTTGTTAGGTCAGGGTAAAAGGTAAATAAAATACGCGAACTTTAGGATACAAATGATGTAATCTGACAAAGAGGTTTCACAAATTTATGGCGTGTCTCAGGGAGCTCATATGCAATCAACTATCAAGCATATATGATAGAATCTGTATACTTAGATGTAGATGGATAAAACTAAAGTTTAGTGCAAATTTATACATCAAATGGCAGGGCACCAAACAATACATACACTAAGTTCCGCTGACTTGGCCTATGAGCATTGTTATCAGCGTTGCTTGGACTGAATTAGCAGGAGACGTACACTGTACTGGCCTACTACTCTAGCAAAAGGTCCAGTTTCCCTTTAGATTCAGACCAGAATCAGTCGCCAAGAACTGGAAGAACAAATAAATCACCTTCCCGTTTTCTACCTCCCGGCCATCCTTCTACTTCCTCCGTTTTCCGCCATCTTTCTCCAAGAATAATCTCCGACCAAGAATCGACCAAGAACCCTAGGTAGGAGATGGAAAGGATCGATGATAAATAAAGGGGGCATACCGGGAAGAACGTTGCTGATGAAGGAGAGTTCCGGCGGTGAAGGGGAAGGCTCCACGTCGCCGTCGCCGTCGCCGCCGCCGAGATCGCCTGTCTCCATCTTCTCACCCCTTCGCTTGCTCTCTCTCTCATGGTCGTGGAAATTTTCCAGACGTCGGGTGGGGAGAAATTTTTTCAGGCCGTGTTAGTGGAAGATGCACTGGATCGGTTGGGATAGTATTTACGTCCGGGTGTAAACGAAGACTCAACTTCAGTGGGCTGTCGGGCTGGATTAGGCCCAATCCATATCAATCCATACCTGTATGGGATTAAACGAACGAGGCCTAAGCTGTTTTTTTTCTTGTGTGTGCCGAGAACTTCAAAGTCTAGGTGAGTTTTTAACTGGGTCAATATGAAATGTTGGATCTCGAATGGATGGTAGATACATGGGCTAACTCACCGGATCTCATTTTATAGCTCTCGCACCACCTGCTCACCAGAAATCACTAGGGCAACGTCTCCACCATCCCCTTCCTACTCTCATGCCACTCTAGAAGCCACGCAAGCACCACCATCGTTCAATTCAACCTAACTCAACACGTTCATTGCCTAAACTTTTTTTTTCAAAATGGGGGTAAACCTTGGTCTCTGCATCAATTGATGCAAACAACCTTTTTATTGCAAAGTTTTCAAATCTCTCAAGTACAGAGTGCAAAAAATCAAATTACAAGAATCATGGGTCACTCAAAGTGGCTGCAAAGCTGAGCCACGTGAACCAAACAACCAGAACTCGCTTAAACAACATTTATCCTCTTAGTATGCCGCCACCTAGCTTGGTTGTAGATAGCATGTGCGACAGACTCCAAACGGCTGCACCCAATAACCATATACGCCTGCTAGCCCTCTGGGAGAAGATATGATCACATATGGATCCAATATATAGCTTTGTGGATAACCTGCAAGTAGTTAATAGTTCTAGATCTGTTAAAAAAACAAGTCATTTCTCGAGTTCTACAAAGACTATAACAGAGTACAGACACCGAAGCGAATTCTAGCTTTGTCTAGTTTTTCAACTCCGTTTAACCAATTCTCAAACATGTTTTATATATTTCTAGCAAAGAAAAACATATTTTGTACATTGGATCATTGCCTAAACTAGCTCGCTCCTATAGTCTACGGCGTCATGCGCCTGCGCGAGGTCCACCTTCCCAACGACCAATCACTACAAGACGTGCGCGCTACGCCGAGGGCAAAAAGCCGTCGGCGTAGGCTAAAATGCCCTCGGCGTATGGTACGCCGACGGCTGCCCTCGGCGTAGCCTCCTCGGCAAAGGTCTTCCTCGGCGGAGCACGTAGAGACCGTCGACGTATCAAAATACCGTCGGCGTATGCTACGCCGAGGGCAATGCCATCGGCGTAGCGGCCGTCGGCATAGCTTGTCGACAGGTTGCAAAACATTTTTTTTATAAATTTTTTTTCTCAATTTTTAAATCTTTGAATTGTTTGACTCGTTAATCTCTCACTTTGAACATTTTTAACACTAATTACACTTAATATTTAATTAAATTGCAGTC
The DNA here is from genome assembly GCA_916181665.1 of Avena sativa. Taxonomy (NCBI): domain Eukaryota; kingdom Viridiplantae; phylum Streptophyta; class Magnoliopsida; order Poales; family Poaceae; genus Avena; species Avena sativa. Next base: position 416,174,762 of record OV702297.1, read on the forward strand.
TTGGTCAAACTTTCCGGTCGGTCACCCATCCTAATACTACTCCAGCTCCAGCACGCTTAACTTTCTCGTTCCTTCAGAATCTGTTTTCGCAAAGTAATTCATACATTGTTGTTAATACTATGATATCAATCCTATTAACCCTTATATCAACATGTCACATGTTTGTATTTTTTGAAATTACAAACAATTATCTAAGTAAACATTAATAAATAAGTAAAAATATTATTGAATTCAAATAAAAATATAATAATTTTACTTTTTTCTATTTTTCTATTTAATATGGAATAATTAATATCTTTAAATCTGTAAATCGGAATTTAACAAATAATATGTCTAAATTGATCAGAAAAATGAGAGGAATCCAAATATGATATTCATATCAACTAATCACAAACCCTCCATTTTTCCTTCTAACTATGTCACATAATATAACATCACACGAAGGTTTCGCATTGTTTCGATCATTTTTTATTTTTTTATGCCCGTTTTAAACTATTGTTAAACTTTGTCAAACGGCGGGCATGAAGATTCTTAGCTCGGGGACGAGCCTTGCTAAAATTGCATTGGATCTTTGATAAAATAGCATATTGTGAACCTAAAAATGATTTTTGTATAAAAACATGAGCATCGGATCTTGTACCTGTAGTTCATATCTGACCCACTTCCTACCAATTCGGCAGGAATTTGTCTTTTTCACCAGAGGTGGACGAAAAGGTTTTGGATCCCCCTGTTGGGACATTGTGCATATAAGGTGGTATAGTATTTTTGTAAAATATGGTGGTAGCATTTTGAATTAGCCATTTGGTGGTTGCTTCACAAAACCGTCCATTTTTTGTGCTCGGAAAATGGGAAATGGCTTTTTGGTGCGACGAAAAGGAAAACTTCCTTCTGCAACATTGTTCGCCATCCCATGATGCATGTGTATGCACAATATTTGCATATTATCACAAACTATGCCTTGATTCTAGCCATAACATTGGTCATTTGATCCGAAAGCCAAGAAACCTCGAATGAGAGGTCATTTTGTGAAGGTTTTTTTGAGACATAATCAATATATCAAGTTTAATATTTTTACTTATAACTATGTCACATAATATGACACAACGCGAAGGTTTCGTATTGTTTCGATCGTTTTTGAATTTTTTATGTCCGTTTTAAACTATCGTCAAACTTTGTCGAACGTCGGGCATGAAGATTATTAGCTCGGGGCCGAGCCTCGCTAAACTTGCATTGGATTTTTGATAAAATAGCATATTGTGAACCTAAAAATGATTTTTGTAAAAAAACATGAGCATCGGATCATGTATCTGTAGTTCATATCTGACCCACTTCCTGTCGATTCGGCAGGAATTTGTCTTTTTCACCAGTGGTGGACGGAAAGGTTTCGAATCCCCTTATTGGGACATTGTCCATATAAGGTGGTATAGTATTTTTGTAAAATGTGGTGGTACCATTTTGAATTAGCCATTTGGTGGTTGCTTCACAAAACCGTCCGTTGTTTATGCTCGGAAAATGGAAAATGCCGTTTTGGTGCGACAAAAAGGAAAGCTTCCTCCTGCAATATTGTTCGCTATCCTATGATGCATGTGTACGCACAATATGGGCACATTATCACAAACTATGCCTTGATTCTAGCCATAACATTGGTCATTTGACCAGAAAGCCAAGAATAAACCTCAAATGAGATAGGTCATTTTGTGAAGGTTTCTTTGAGACATAATCAATATACCAAGTTTTATATTTTTCCTTCTAACTATGTCACATAATATAACACCACGCGAAGGTTACGCATTGTTTCGATCATTTTTGAATTTTTTATGCCTGTTTTAAACTATATATAATGTTTTATGTTTTACTTAATTTTTATTTACAAATGTGTAATATTTGAGTGTAGATAGATAGGTCTTATTTTTCTGCAAATTTTGATATATTATTTGTATTTTTCGAATTAGAATGATTTAGTTATGATTTTTCAAAGTTTAATGAGATAAAATAAAAAATAGCTACGCCGAGGGCAGCCGTCGGCGTAGCATAGGATATGCCGAGGGCAATTCTACGCCGACGGCTGCTTGGCGGAGCTGGCGTAGACGATGGCTACGCCGACGGCCCCGACGTTTGGCCGTCGGCGTAGCAACCGGCCGTTGGCGTAGCTTCCCATTCCTGTAGTGAATAGGAAGGATGGCTTCTGGCTGCAGTACAGAGGAGCCCTTGCTCCGACATATCCATACTCTGCCTAGCTCGGGCTTAACTTCGTCTAAGTTTTGCACATTCTAACTTTTTTTCAAGAACACGCGCAAGCATCGTGTGTCTTCATTCATTAAGGTAGAGAAAGAGTATTACTCATTCCATCCATAAATAATTAACTTGATTTTGTTTAGATTCGAATGTATCTATACGTATTTTAGTATATAGATACATTTGAATGTAGACAAATCCAAATCAGTTATTCCTAGACGAACGGAGTACAAGATTACAGAGATGAGGCAGCACGAATGCAACCTCAGTCCACTCCACTCACACGACTACAGCCTAGGTGATTCCTCGATGGTGCCCACGTCCCCAAAGCCCAGCCCTATGCCAAAGGTTGAACTCCTGCTGTATGCGCTCATTTAGCTCTGGAGGTAAACCTTTCGTCCTGTCGAAAGATGCATGCATTACGTTCCAGCCAAAGATCGAGTCCTAGCCACTCTAACTCAAAGGTCGTGGCTCTGCACTGTTATTGCACGTTCGTGTTACTCAAGAGTCAAGATTAGCTCTTTCTCTCGGATAAAGTGTGAGGTAGAGTGAATTCATGTGTGATTTTGTTGGGATGTTCGAATGTTACATATGATGCTGAGAGTTCTTTACATGGTTTGTGAGGTTATATATTTTTAGATGATTTTCTTTTGTTTGAAGAAATATTTTCTGTGAATTCCAAAGATGATGTAAGACAATATATATGTTGTGGTAGTGGAACGACTAAACATACAATTATACAACTACATTCACAACCAAGATCGATCTAGGTTTATATATTTACTTGTATGATGCCTTCCCAGATCACAAGTTCACATACATAGTACATAATAACACGCCATGCACACTTGCTCTTGATTTATTTGGCAGAACAGATATACTATTTCTTAATTAAAGGCGAGGGAGAGCGGTAGGTATTAAGAAACCATGCACATCTCATCATTTGTTTTGGCCGTCCTGCTGCAGGTTTCTCACGATGAGAGGAAGCCCATACCTAGGCACTAGTGTGATGAACTGTTTGGGCTTGTGAACATAGTGTGGAGAGAGTGTGAAGGAAAACCTTCTAAGGATCATCGCCATCACAGTCTGCACCTGTACCATGGCATAATGCCTGCCAATGCACCCCCGTGGCCCGTATGAGAATGCCAACAACGCGTGACTGTGTTTGGCAGCCCTGGAGGCGCCATTCTCAAACCTCATGGGGTTGAACTCATCAGCGTCAAGGCCCCATGTGTCCTTGCTCCGATGCAGCATCACGACCGGAAATGTTATCACGGTTCCTTTCGGCACTTGAATGTTTGCTAGTTTCGCAGGGGCGAAGCTAGGAAAAATTTACCATGGTGCACAAATTTTACATCAACTTATCCATATATGTAACCGAATCAATATTTAGTAATACTATTTCTTTTAACAAGATCAACATAAAGAATTTGACAAAGCAAAGGACACACCATATGTTCGGGGGTAAGAACAATTATTTTTTTCTGAAATAAATAAACTAATGATGAAGTGACTCGCAAAAGATAGTCGATAATAACAAAAGACATGGTCCAACCTCGCATCGTCTGTAACCTATAAATTAGCAATGCGGTTTCAATTTGTCAACTGAAATAGATATAATATTTTAAGTTAGAGAGTGTTACCTTTTAATATTTATGATCTCTTATTTTCATGAATCGACAAGGACTTGACTCATCAAACCATTCAGGATTAAACCCTGCTACTCCGATGAGTGTATACCGAAATTCATAAATACGAGGTTGACAACGCCCATTAATTAAGTTTTTTGTTCTTACGGAGTCCTTGAGATTTGGATGATAATCTTCTGTTTTCTTTCTTTGTCCCGGATCATACTGTATCTCCTCTTCCCAATTTATATCATCTAGATTTTGCAATGGCATTTTTCCTTTTAGAATATACATGTTGATGTATTAGCATTTGACGAAAGACTGGTTAAACAAGCTAAATCTCCCATTTTTCAACAATTTTGTTAAGGAAATTAAAAGATCGGATGAAAAAATTAGTGTGTGTTATCTGGTACCTTGGCATTGGATGCAATTGAATTACTGAATGTGGTGGGAGGCTGTCGATCGGGTCAAACGGGTTACTTTCTTTCCGCGGATGCTCGATTCTAGAGGGGCGCAAGGATCAGCGGCGCCGTCAGCCATCTGTTCCTCGCCTAAAGTGGGGATAGGTCATGTTGATGGGAGCCGATCAGCCGAATCAACGCGTGCGTGATCGGGTAGTACTACTGGAGTCTATCGCTTGACTGATTAGTTTCTGGCCCGTTTGCTCTTGTCTCTGTAATTAGATCGATGTATATTATTGGGCCCTAATCATAATGCTGACAAGGCAAAAGCTGCACAGCCCAAGACATCACACACAACAAACACATCCGAACACGTTTGCCATATTTTGATCAGACCTGGTGCACCACTGTTCCAACCACCTGGTGCATCGTTTATTCTACCTAACTGATCGCTACCAAACAAGATTTTCGACCCTGGTGCATGTGCACCAGGCTAGCTATACCTAGCTCCGCCCCTGGATGTGGCCTATGACTTTGTAATGGCGCTTCCAATCATCTCCGTTTGCGGTTAGAAGTCCTTTGCGTGTGATGATTTCGAGAACTGGGTTTAGATAGTCCTTTTGGAACAAGTCTGTCCGGTCGTCCAGCACTTGCTTGAGTAGCTCCATGTCGGTGGAGCATAGCGCCGGTACCGGTCCTAACCAATAGAGAAATGTTTTTCCTACGTATAGACACAGGGGGGTTTATTAGTTAGATTGGAGTGTGTGTGTGTGTGTGTGTGTGTATATATATATATATATATATATATATATATATAGAATAAAACATATAATTCACTTACCGTAATCGGATGCCCACTTGTGGAAGAAGGGAGCGACGAGTGAAGTGTAGTCATGACATTGGGCGCCATTTGGTGACCCCTTTGCTGCTCTCCCTGCATCGTTCATCCGTCTCATCTCCAACAAGGACCCGACAACGATTCTATACGGTGGCCCTCGTATCCCCTGCAGTTGGAACCACCGGGCGACGGTGTACGGCCTCCACACCAGATGCCATAGGGACCTTGAGATGACCGAGATGGCGAGGATAGCGGCCACCGCCATGAAACCTGCTTTGGAAATCATTGGATTTGTTCCAAGTTCAGTTAATTGTAGGCGTCGTTCAATTGTGTGGGTGGGCAATTATATATACAAATAATTTTAGTATATAAGCTCCTATACACACATATACATATACGAGATTATTTTGCATGTGCTTCACTCGCAGAAAACGCAAAAACAACATGCAACCAGCGAGCCCAAATACTGTACGAGAGCTATAGCCTCCAACCACCGAGCCGCCCCCTATTTTAATTTGCGCTGTAGTTTTGGGTCACGATCCCAACTCCTTGCGTCGACAGCGACCACTAATTGGCTTCCCGCGGTCTAAGATCATCTCCACTAGTATTTCCAGGACGTCGATCCGGACGTCAAAATTAGGTTCGGACGTCGAAATTAGGTCCGAACGCCGAAATTAGGTCCGGTCGCGTTTCCAGAACCTCTTTTCGTCTGGATTTAGGCCAACTTTTCTCCGGACTTCCCAGGATCCCGGGAACGCCCTGTGAACGCCGGACGAAGCAAACTCGGAAGCAGCATGTGGACCCGCCGAGTCAGCGACGGAAGCCGAGTCGTCGTCATCCTCGGAACCACGCGACGACCGTTGACCGTCGGCCATGCGTCGCCGTAGTGCCGCGCCACCGCCGCCCCCTCGGCTCCCGCAACGGACCGGCGGGCACTAACTTTCCGCTGTTTCCCATTTTCCCGCCTTTGCTCGCCGCTACACCCCTCCCGCCCTCGCCGCCCATCTCGGCCTATAAAAGCCGTACCCCTCGCCGGAGCTCCTCGCACTCTCTCATAGCTCCCAAGCCCCCAACAACTCTAGCGAACCAAACACTCCGGCGAACTCACCGCTCTTCCTCTCCTCTTCCCATGGCCGAGCTCTTTCCCAGCGACGGTGCGGCAGCGAACGGCTTCGGCCGCCGCACGCTCCAGCCGTGAAAGACGCGAATGCTTTACGAAGCCGGTACATGGCATCGCCGAACACGCGGAACCCTATTTTAATGTTCGCTGTAGTTTTGGGCCAGGCTGCCACGATCCCAACTCCTAGCGTCGACAGCGACCACCATAATTTAATTGATCACCACCACGAATTGGTTTCCCGCGGTCTAACGCTTACCGACCTTTCCCGCTGCCTAATCCCCGGTCACACGCAGCACCAAGATCTGAAATTTCTCCAATCGCCAGTTGTGAGCTAGCGGCGGCCGGCGTGTGTTCATATTAGAAATTTGGAACCTCCAGATACCCTCTAGTTTAGTCTAGTTTTAAAAAATAAACTAGTTTCCTCAAAAAATAATGATTTCTAAAAACTTAGTTTATTTTTTATACTACTACCCATTTGCCATCCTTAATATTCCAGCAAAAAGGAGCCGCATCAGTGCAGCGCCCCTAAACCAATCTCATTCCCACATAATACAAATTTAAACAATCAGAAATAGGTTTGTGAATGTAGACTGAGTGCTTCATACTCCCTCCGTTTCAAAATATAAGATGTTTTAGGTTTGTGAAGAAAATGAATCTAGACTTGTTTTAGTGTGTAGATTCATCCCAAAGTTGAGTGAATCTAAATACTAAAATAAGTCTAGATTTATTTTCTTCACAAACCTAAAACATCTTATATTTTGAAACAGAGGGAGTATTTCTTATGTTTTCCCTAATTGTGATAAGTGCTTGAGGTTTAATAACTTATTTTCTTATTTGTACGTTATTGGATGATTGCTTGGTTACCTTTCTTCTTGCACACCAAGGATGATGACATTATTTTTGCTTTCAAAAAGGGTGATCATAGAGTGAAGTAATATATTTTTTCTCCGTTTTCCTATATAGCTTTAGAGACATTGTCACTAGTATGAACAATTTGTAATTCCGTTCTTTTTATTGTGAACCTACATATATTATATTGGTTTACTGGAATTTGTTTGACTCTGAATACCAAATATAAAAATCCTGGCTCCGTCACTGCCTCTTCATTTCGTCGTGAAGATATAATTCAGAAGAAAATTTGTTTTATAAAGAGAATATATTAATATAAGATGATACCAATTTACACATGTCTCTGCAACAACATAATAATTAGAGAGTCTAAACATTAAGGATGCACACAACCAAAAAAAGAAGAAAACGAAAGCAAAAAACCCGCCGAAACAACGAGAGACTCGTCACAACAGCAATAGCACCACCTGAACCGCTGTGAGTACTCCCTGAAATCTTCTCGACTCGACACAAGCATGCGAGATGAAAAATTTCAGAGCCTATTGGTCTTCTTCGCGCATGACCGCCATAGTCCCCTTATCAGCACCCTAGTAATCACGGCACGAAAAGAATGCCAAAGCAAACCCAAGGATGATGGTGGTCGTCCCTAGCCATGGGAAAAATCTTCATATCAGACCACACTCTCGTGGCGCGGGCAAAGAAGGCAAAGAGTCGATGACTTGTCTACCATAGACGACGATCCATTGCATATTGATTCAAGCACATATATGTGAGGTTGTGTGCTTGCCCTGGCTAGATCAGCCCACGAGGATCACAAAGTCGCTCCATAGGCGCCAAAATCATCAACATGCGCTTCGTGGCCAAGCCGCAATTCCACCTCTCAATCTAATCAAGCCCTGACACCTATATCCTACCACATGTAGATTGTGTGAGACTTCGACTTATTGTAGTCATGTCGGGCGGCACCGGTATCATAAGTTGCACCACCAAGAACTATTGTAGTCATGCCCGGTGGCACACCCCCATGCGCCAAGAGCCCGAGGAGCATACATGGTGGACGGGGTCGTGGATCCACCCGACCCAAATCCTCGGAACCTCCCACTAGAGCATGTACTAGGAAGCCACGCGATCCGAAGCACCGGTCACCATGGCGCAAAATAGGACCGGATTGATGCACACAATTCATGGTAGTGGCATCACATAGATTGGATCAAGATGGGGCTGGTGGGGCTTAGTGGAGGTAAAGGGGTGTAACATCCCAGGATTAGCACCTAGAAATAGAGAGAACACAAGTTTGTGCATTGCATTCATGCATAAGAAATCCGGGGAATTTCCACGCAAAACTAAAAGAGTGTAGAGGGATCGAGATATCTCTTGTTCTGGTGGAAACGTCAGCGCAATTGCGATAGATTTCGACATGATATTTGTAGAATTCTTTGCTTAAGGGGAGAAGTTATTCAAACATGTATTTGAATTTCAAATTTGAATTTAAATGAATTTAGAAAATTTAAAAAGTAAATTATGGAATATTTAAATACTTAAGGGTAATGGAATGGAAATTCTTGGAGAAAGAAGTATGAAATTGCAACAAATAAATAATAAAGTAATTGATATAAATAAAAGGATAAAGGAATAGTTATTTACATTAATACATATATTACAATGCTCTTACACTTATTCAAATAGAAAAGAAAAATACAAGAGAAAGAAAATTAATCAAAATACTTAAAGAATAGTCCTTATGTCTTAAAAGTATAAACATGTGTGATAATAGTGTTGTAAAGAATAACAATAAAGTAAAATTGAAACACAAAAAAATTAATCATATAACAGATGAACAAATAGAATGTAATAAATAAAACATTACATTACAGAAAGAATTGTAAAAGAAAAATAAACTTTATTGAATAAGATGTAGATATTACATTATTCTTTACAAAGAAAAGAAATGAAATCACAAAAAGTAATAAAAAGAAAATCTAAACTAATTACTGAATACTTCCTAATCTAGTCTGCTTTGATCTTCTATCAGTATCTTTCTCCCTGTAAAACAAAAGGAATAAATATAAAATAAAGGGTTAGTTTTGGGAGTTAGTGATACTCTCAGAATCAGCTTAGTAATGCTAAGCTATATATCATCACTGAGTATTAAAGGAAAATGAGCCATTTCAGAATCAGTTCTTATCCAAGATTTGGCCTCAGACTCATGCATCACTTGCCTGGGCCAAGTTTCACCATTTTTAGTGCAAATAAATAAACAAAATAGGATAATACCAAACCGGCCGAGTTGATCTCCACCTGAAAAGATCTTTACATGAAACTTGAACCCTAGGAGGGTCCCACCAGTAAGCAGCTCACACACTGCATGCAGCAGTTGTGCTGTCAACACAGCAAGGTAGCTCCAGGAAGAGCAAATAGAGAGCACATCCACAACACAGTATAACACACGTCCACTTCCATATTTTTCACAACACTTTCCAAACCATATCCGCGGTTCCACTTCTTTCACATAACCAAGAAACATCACTATCTTGTCCCTGATCCATTCACACACCAGATTTCTCAATAAGACAGCTAGAAAGGGTAGAAAAGATCAAGCATCCTGATGTGAGAGGCTAGATGATCAAGAAGCAATAATAATAGACCAAGATCTCCAGCAGGCCATAGATCACTCACCAGAAGCAGGTAAAAATCATTAGAAATTCCCACGAGATCATGCAGCATTTGTTCTTATATCTTGCATATAAATTTGGGAATACAAGGGAAATAATACACATCAACTAGTTCCATCTACCCTTCCGCTAGATTTTTATCTAGGAGGATTGGATCATGAAAGTGCCATGCAAGGTTCATCATAGAGGTTTAAAGCCAACAGGAATATCTGTCCTTATCCAAAATATGCCTCAGACTTTGCATCATAGGCCAAGTCAAGAAATCAAGTACAAAATTCCGTTCTTATATAAAGTTAAGCCTCAGCTTTTGCATCATTGGCAGCCAAATGTTAATAGTTTATCAATTTTTGCAGTAATGTAACATGCCACCATGAACCTCTTCTGTGCACACTCCTTGGAGACACCACAGTAAGGTTCTACATCAAACACGAGCCACTACTTAATTAACAACAGTAAAAGCTTTCAATTGTAGTAGCAACATCAGTGTAGAATTTCCATAACACAATACCTTGGTAAGCCGCCAAACTAAACTAGCAATAGTAGCTTAGTTATTCCTAATATTGGAAGTTCCTCTAAATCATTTCTCTAGTTAAAGAAACATAGATCATTTAATTTTTGCTTCTGTTGTCATGAACTTAATCCATATTCCATGTCTAGCCAAATCAATTATAACATGTCATTCAGAACCAAGAGATAGCCTCAAAATAATTATGGTAATCATAGGAAACAAACTAACATCATTTGGTTGGTGAGTTATATCAATAACTTTTTATTCAATATTGTTTCCTTTATTCAGTAAACAAAGTTTGTTGGTGAAGTGAGTCCTCGGAGGAACACCCAGATGGGGTGAATAGCTCATCATAGGATAATGTTATTAGCCACAAGAAGAATATGTTCTTATTTTAAATACACAGATTAGGTCTCAGCTTTTGCATCATAGACCTAATTTGGAGCCAACTAGCCACATCACATGAACAAGAATAATTTCATTGTGTGGTTATTACTGGGCACGTCCCAGTTATGGGTAACACCTCACTAATACCAATCAAAGAGAGACATTTCTCTATAAATATAATCTTCCATGAAATAAATATTAAAATAATATTCCTAATATTTTTAGGAATCATTTATACAAGTTATTTATCACATGTTAGCTACAGCAAAATAGCTAACCATAATTAATGAATCACTATTTTAAGCTCTGGTTCACAAGTATCAGGTCCATATCATCTATCTAGTCCTAGGACTAGAAATCATATATGAGATTCATCAGTATTTAAACAATATATTAAACCATAAATCCACCATGTATATTAGGCATCACTCCTAATAACCACACCACCTTTTCACCACTACCATGAAGGATATCAAGTCCTTAGGAACTAAATCACATATCTTAAGCATAACTCTAGGAAGTAAATTACCACCAACATCATAGAAGTCATAGGATTAAATACAATATGTGAGCCACCAGATCAACCACAACAAGTTAATCAACTACCATATAGCTAGAAATACTACTAATCATCATCAGCCACTAGCAAGCCAAAGGCCAACACATAAATGGCAAACCAGGAAATTATTTATCCCAATTCAACTTAACCAGTAGCCATAGATAATTTTAGCACTAAGGGGAACCCTAGAACAAGCCAGAGTACTCTCTGAAAGAAATCCATGTCCACAAATATGAACTCCAGGAGGAATAAAGAGATGAAGAGGAATACCACCACTTACCCGAGGTCCTCGCTAATTTTAGAAGAGGAAGCAGAACGGCCAACAACGAGGTACACGGTAGCACGGGGAGCACCCAAAGGCGCTTCAACCCACGCCAGGCCACAGACTCAGCGGCCAACAGAGTTCAGGCAGCCATGGAAGCACCACGGCGTCTCCCAGCACCAGAACACTATGAGGGAACCACAACGGCACTAGGGATTGAAATCCTAAGCGTCAGGAAGGTGAAGACATGGCCAATGGGAGGCGCAAGCGACGAATCAAACTGGACAGGAAGATGTGGCATCTCCATCCACACAGTTCAGCACGACAACGGCGGTCGGGAAGGTCAAAGATAGCTGGAATCGAGCAACGGCGGTAAGGAAAATCTCGGTCGCCATAGAGAGGAACGAGCGGGGAAGGTTGAGCAAACTCGAGAGAGAGAGAGAGAGAGCACTGGGCTAGTGGGTCGGTCCAGTGGCGGCTGGGTGGGTTTGACTCAGAACCACTGGGTTGGGTCGGGCCAGCCCAAAAGGCCAGGCCCAAGGTCTAACTAAATAGTAAAGAAAAAGTAAAATTACCGAAATGTCTCTATAAAGGTTTTAAACTCTAGAAAATATAGAAAAATCCTAAACATATATACAATATATCAAAATGATCACAAAAATATTATATATCTAGGAAGAATATAAAATTACATGTTTAAGTTAAAAAATGCAAATAAATATTAACACCATTAAATCCCCAATGAAATTTAATAAAATAAGGAGAAGCCCTAAAATTAAATAAAAATCATTCTTGTATAAAAAAATAAAACTACTATTTTATAAGAAATACCAACTTAATTGCTTACAAATAAAACTAGAAAAAATATTAAAAGACATTTAATACTTTGTGGAATTTTATAAAAATGAAAATAATACTTAAAAATCATTTTTAAGATCTTGAATAAATATATTTTACTATAAAACTATTAAATATATTATTACAAAGGTTTTTAAAGATTTTAAAGTAATAAATTCTTATATATTTAATAAAATACCTATTTTTGTTAATTCTTTTAAAACATTTCTTAAATAAGAAATAATCATAATTTTATACAAAACCTTAAATATTCTACATCGAAATACTAATTCCAAACCATAACTTAAATCTATAATAAAACTTAAGTGTAAACCATTAAGTTTATAATAATTCTTTTGAACTTTAACTTCAATTTAAACACAACAATCTTTAGAATAACATTATACATCATTCATCTATATTATGGGTGAATGGTCTTTATCTCTTATTCATTATTAACATGACCTCAAATCCTAACAAAGTACCAAGATCATCTAATTATACTCTCATTAATAAATTACATATTATTCTTCTTATAACACATCCAATCTCAAACTCATCATTCATTTAAAATTAAAGTAAATGATTATACATTAACAACTATACTATTCAAAACCCTAAAACTTGATAACATTCTAAAAACATTACACCTTAAGATTCACTTCTAGTTTTATAGTTATCTTTGGTCTAAACAATCATAAACATCTTATTTGAAGTTTATTCATGTTTTTAGTTAACTTTGGTCACTTATACAACCAATTAAAGTATAATAACCCAACATCATTTGTAAGCATAAAAAACATAATGTAAACCCTAGTAACCTTTAAGATTGATTAACCTAACCTAAACACTAGTTTCTTCAAATGTTATTTGTTTTGCCACTTCAAACAACAACTCTATGATAGTTCTTTCAACTCTTAACAACTCAACACATGGACTTTCATCCTAATTACCAGATAATAATTAAATCTAATCTTAAAATGATTTGTACTCTACTTTTATACCTTGTATGTTAAGACATAAATTCCTTATAAATATATTTGCTTGTAAAGTAAAATTGAAAACAAACTGAGTCTTAAAGTAATCACCTAAGTTCAATTCACTTTTACTATTGGGAATTCACTTTGGGAATTTTATAAAATGCATATCATTACTTATGCATAATAGCATATTGCTTCTTTAAAAATTAGTCCTTACCGGACCAGTGATGCTGATTTCAGATATTGGATCTTATATTGTCTTGAAGACCGTGAGTGCATAATCTTGCAATCACAAAAGGCAAGTTCACACTTGCTCATGTCCTTTGATTATTTTCTATCAAGTATTTGCAAATATATTTTGTCATTATTTGCATTTCAAATAGGTCAGAAAACAATATTTTCATAATTAATATGAACTATTGGTTACTGATCTAGGGTGATCTTAGTTAATCTATTAAGACTAGCAATGGAAACCACATTACTTGGGAATATATCATCTTGTACTTAACAACCAATGTCGCCAGTGATTCTTGCGCCGTAGAATACGTGTTAACCATGAGATTTGAAATGGGATGGAGAAGTCAGCTGGATCTTCTTCCTTTCATATGTAGGCAAGACGACCTTAATGTGACACTGTGATTCCTTGTGAGGGTCCAGCATATGGGTGGGCACCCTTAGGACCCACAATTTTGGTGTCTAGATTATCTATGAGCGGCGGCCAGAGGTATAGTTGGACCTATATAGAGCTTGCCAGGGGCATTACCGGCTCATAAAGTCTTCGGGAACTCATCAGGATTATAGATTTCCCGAAAGGGGGGTTAACAGAGATGTAGTCTGGCCCAAAGGATCGTGCAGACATATGGGGTCGCGAAGAAGGCAGTGATTGGCTTGGATCATTTACTGGGCCCCACATCACGGAATTGTGGACGGGAATAAGCTGCCCAGTTGTGCAACAAGGATTTGATCTCTCATGGGTAAAGCAACGCACCTCTGCAGAGTGTAAGAACTGTAACTTGTTACTCCCTGTTCTGGGAAGGAGTTGTGAATGCTACACGAAAGTAACTCTATGAAAGTTCTGGTAAACCTGTGAAGGCTGATGATGCTTGACGTGGCACTTCGTTGGTAACCCCAAGCGTAGGGTGCGAAGAGCAAGCAACAAGTTTTCCCTTAGTTGAGACCAAGGTTAGCGAACCAGAAGGAGGAAGGAAACGTCACACAGGTGTTGCAAGCAACGTGGATACCTGCACAACACAAACTCAAGACTTTGCCCCAACGAATAGGTGAGGTTGTCAAGCTCACCGGTTTGTTGTAACAAAGGATTAAACGTATGGTGTGGAAGGTAATGGTTTGCAGCAAGTAAAAAGGTAACAATGGAAGATGTATCAATGGTAAAGATTGAACCGGGATCCATAGTTCACTAGAGTTGCTCTCCTTAGATAAACAACATGGCATGAAGGGTAAACAAATTACAGTAGGGCAATTGACAGGAACTGAGCAAGGCATAACAATGCAATTACTAGTCATAAAGATCCTATGAGATTTGATTGGGCAATACAACAAGATACATAGACCGCCATCCAACTGTATCTATGACTAGAAGTCCACCTTTAGGTTATCATCCGAACCCCCTCCAGTATTAAGTTGCAAGCAACAGACAACTACTTTAAGAAAAGTGTGTAAGGTAAACAGTCCACATGTTCCATGAACAAGAGACCATTGTTTTCTCCCTAGTAGTAACAGCACATCTACAACCGAAGAGATTTCTGTCACTTCCCTTGGAAACTAGAGGTATGAACCCACTATCGAGCAGAAATACCCCCTCTTGGAGTCACTAGCAACTACTTGGCCAAGATAGCTACTAACAACGGAGAGCATGCAAGATCACAAACATGATAGTATCAAATAGACAAAACCATTAATCAAACCAACATAATAATCTCAATATCCATCGGATCCCCGCAAACATAACATGCATGATTACAAATAGATTAGATCTTGATCATGAATGGAGCTCACAAGATCTATACATGAAAGCACAAAGGAGGAGATACAACCATCTAGCTACTACATGGACCCATAGTCCAAGGTGGAACTACTCACGCATCATACTGGAGAGAAGGCCTCCGGGATGATCTCCCCTCTGGTAGGGTGCCGAGAAGAACTTTAGACCCCCCCGATCTAGGGACGATGGTGGTGGCGGCTACAGACGGTTTCGTGGAGATTTAATTGGGTTCTTAGGGTTTCTACATCGGGGGCTTATTATAGGCAAAGGGGAAGGCTGGGGCAGCGACCAGGGGGGTCAAACCCTACCTAGGCATGGGCCCACCCCTGGCCGCGCGTGGGGGGGGGGGGGGGGGGTTGGCCGCCCTAGCACGCTTCCTCGCCTCCCCTCTGGACTTCTTGTTCCCCACGAAAAGTAATTGACTTTGACGTTTGTCCCGTCCAATTCCGAGAATATTTCTTTACTAGCTTTTCTGAAACAAAAAAAACAGAAAACAGGCAACTGGCACTGTGGCAACTTGTTAATAGGTTAGTACCAGAAAACATGTAAAAATCACCTCAAAGTGTGGACAATAAAAGCAAAGTAGATACTAAACAAGCATGGAGCATCAAAAATTCTAGATACGTTTACGACATATCAGCATCCCCAAGCTTAACTCCTGCTCGTCCTCGAGTAGGTAAGTGATAAAAAGAATAATTTTTGAGGTGACATGCACCCAACTATTTGCAAGCATTGAAAGCTGGGATCAAAGAACTCTAAACATGTGCATGAAATATGGAGTTCTAACAATAGGACATAGTAACTATGCATGCAACATGACAAGCTACAAACAAAGATCATGAATAACATGCATTGAAAAACGTTTGTTTGTTTCACATACAGAAAATATAGCACAGTGGCAATCAGCTTGTCCCTCATAGAGTAGCAATATAGATGCATAGGACACCTTAAAAGTTCACAAGGGTGACTAGAAACAAATAGCACAAGAACAAGTAATAACACAATATGCATCAATTAATAAGCTTTGGAACACTGCACACAGAATGACAACTATGCTCTTTTAATGGTGCCTAAAGGTAGAAGGTGGAGACTCGATAATGGTGGAAGAAAGGCCTTTTTATAAAGGAAGCAGGGATTGCAAGTTTCAAAAAGAGCTTCCAAAAATTATGGTACTTGTTAGCTTTTAGCCCTCATTGCCCCTATCATAAGCATCTTGAAGTGGTTAACGTTAAAGTGGCAAAGATGGAGTATATCCTTGACGAAGTATAAGTAGGCAATCTCATGCCCCTTGAATACGAGGGCCACACCTCATGCATACACAACTTTGGGTCCAGGTAAGTTCTTGTCACTATAAGTATTTGCATATCATTGAGAACCGCCAACGAGGTACCCCTTGCACATGGTATAGGAGCTTTCCCATAACCAAAATGACAAGCAAGCAGACAATGAGCATCTCAACAATCTTCTTATGTACCATGGGAATAAGGTGCTTTTTTCTCTCTTTCCTCTTTTCTCAATGTGTCTCTTTTTTAAGAAGAATGCTTCATAGATGTCACTATGGTGATGCTGCAAGTTTCCACCATGATTAGGCATGGCTTAGGCTAGCGGCCCAAGCGTTTCTCTAACACAGGATACAAACTCCATGGACTTACAAGTTCCCTCTTTATTTCACACCGGTGACATCCATAGACAAAAGAACATGATTGTTGGAGATATGCCCAAGAGGCAATAATAAAGTGGTTATTATCATATCTTCATACTTATGATAAATGTTTACATACCATGCTATAATTGTATTAACAGAAAACATTAATACTTGTGTGATTTGTAAACATAAAAGAGTCCCTAGTAAAGCCTCTTGTTAAACTAGCTTGTTCGTTAATATATGATCATGGTTTCCTGATCATGAACATAGAGATGTTATTAACAACAGGGTCATATCATTAGGAGAATGATGTGATGGACATACTCCTATAGTTAAGCGTAGCATAAAGATCAAGTCATTTAATATAGTTCATTTGCTATAAGCTTTATGATACATAGTAACCTAATTCCTTCGACCATGAGATCATGCTTATCACCATCACCGGAAGGATGCTTTGATGACATCAAACACCACACCGTAACTGGGTGGCTATAAAGATGACATTGAGTGTTCGGAAAGTATGGGTTGAGACACATGGATCAAGAGTGGGATTTGTCCATCCATATGACGGATAGATATACTCTGGGCCTTCTTGGTGGAATGTCATCCAATTAGCTTGCAAGCATGTGACTGGCTCACAAGGGATCACATATCACGAGAACAAGAAAAGAGTACTTATCGGTAACGAGGTTGAACTAGGTATGCAGAGATACCGACGATCAAAACCTCGGATAAGTAAACTATCGTGAGACAAAGGGAAATTGGTATCGTATGTAAGTGGTTCATTCGATCGCAAAGTAATCGTAGAAATATGTGGGAGCCATATGAATTTCCAGATTCCTCTATTGGTTATTGTTCGGAGAAGTGTCTCGATCATGTCCGCATAATTCACGAACCGTAGGGAGACACACTTAAGGATTCGATGTTGTTGAGTAGTTATGGAATGAT
The DNA here is from genome assembly GCA_916181665.1 of Avena sativa. NCBI lineage: Eukaryota > Viridiplantae > Streptophyta > Magnoliopsida > Poales > Poaceae > Avena > Avena sativa. Next base: position 416,192,633 of record OV702297.1, read on the forward strand.
GAGTAAGAGACTGAATGTTGTTTGGAGTCTCGGATGGGATCCGGGATATCACGAGGAGATCCGGAATGGTCCGGAGAATAAGATTCATATAAGGAAAGTCCTATTTCGGAGTTGGGGAATGATTCCGGTGTTTTCATCGGGAATGTTCTAGAAGGTTCCGGAAGGTCCGGCACTCCGGAGGGGAAGGGTACATGAATGTGTCATAACAAGTTGGAATGGTTGTATCATGTACTAGGTGTCATCGCTGAGCAAAATAAAGGGATAAATCAAATCCTAGTTTGAAAAGTCAAAACGCCAATTTGAAAAGTCAAACGGCAAGTTTGCTTGGTGGAGGGAGAGTAGGAAACCTACTTGGGGAGGAAGTCCTCTTCCCTCCACTGCCGGCCAAGGAGGAGGAGCTGGAGGAGGATTCCCTCCTCCCAACCGCGCCTCCCTCCCACCTATAAAAGAAGGGGCAGGGGTGCCCTCTTCCCTACACCTCTCACACCCCAAACCCTAGCCCCAAGTCGCCGGCCACCTCTAGTGCAGCCGCCGCCTAGGGCATCCTCTAAGTCGTCGAGTTAGGGTTTCCCCAAACCCTAGCCATCGGCCAAGCTCTCCCATTTGTACCTCTAAACCCTAGATCCCCAAGGCCCTCTCTCATACTCCACCATACTCGCTCCGGCTTAAGGCGAAGCCCTGCGAGATCTCCCCTCTACTTTCGGTACCACACTGTCGTGCTGCTGGAATCGCAAGGAGAGTGCTACAACCTCCGCTGCCTGCTGGAACAAGGGAGAGGAAGGTCTTCATCGAGTACCGAACGTGTGACCGACTGCGGGAGCGCTGCCGGAACGCGGCGCCGGAAGGATTGTCTACACGATCTTGAGATCGGAAAGAGTACGACTACATCACCCACGAGAATCTGCTCTCGTTAACCGCTTTGGAATCTTCGAGGGTGAGTTCCTCTATCGACTCGTTGCTACAAGCTAGTAGATAGATCTTGGCTTGTTTGTTTGCATGCGGTAGAATTTTTTTGTTTTCCATGCTACGAACCCCTACAGTGGTATCAGAGCCGTGTCTATATGTAGATCTGTTGCACGAGTAGAACACAATGGTCATTGTGGGCGTTGATGCTTTTGTTGTCGATTGCTTCTTGTGTACTTTGCATCTTGCGGGATGGTGGGATGAAGCGGCCCGGGCTAACCTTACATGACATCGTTCATGAGACTTGCTCCACGCTTGACATGCAACTTGTATTGCATAAGTGGCTTTACGGGTGCCTATTTCTCCCAACATAGTTAAGATTCAATTTACAACGGGTGATTGACAATACTAGTATCAATGTTGTGGTTCTTGTTCGTAAGTTAGAACGACACTTACTGAAAGCCCCAAACCACGTAAAACATGCAAAGAAAATTAGAGGCGTCTAACTTTGTTTTGCAGGGGTGTGCTGTGATGTGATATGGCCATGATTGTGATTATATTTGATGTATGCAATGTTCCTTATTGTAAGTTGGCAACCGGCAGGAGCCATATGGTTGTCTTTAAATTCTGTCAAGACCCGCGTGTCTATTCAAAGTAGTTGTAATAGTTGAAGCTGGTGGACGACAACCATGGAGCGGCGTCATTAACCTTGATGCAATACCGGTAATGATGGAGATCATGTTCGTGCTTGAAGATGGAGATCGGAAGCACAAGAAGAAAGGCCATATCATATCACATATTATGAATTGCATGTGATGTTAATCCTTTTATGCATCTTGTATTGCTTAGTTCACGACGGTAGCATTATAAGATGATCCCTCAAGCACACAATTTCAAGTTTTAAAGTGTTCATCCTTAGTAAGCACCGTTGCTAAAGCTCGTTGTTTCGAAGCACCACGTGATGATCGGGTGTGTTAGATTCTGCGAGTGTATACAACGTGAGCAAGCCAGATTTGCTCATGCGGAAGCTAAGGTTTGATCTTGACGAGCCTAGCATGTACAGACATGGTCTCGGAACACGGATCACCGAAAGGTAAAGCATGAGTCATATAGTAGATATGATGAACATGTTGATTGTTCGCCATTGAAGCTACATCAACTCTCGTGATGATTGGTTTTGATGTGGTGGATTTGGTTTGTGTGATCACTAAAACAATGTGAGGGATATTGTTTTGAGTGGGAGTTCAACAGCAATATGATTAAAAGTTGAACACTATTTATCATAAATTAAATCAAAGTGAATTTGCATAGTTGTTGTAGTCATTGGCATCCGTTTACCACCTTGCGCTTAGTTTTAATTGAGATGATAGAACTATAGAATTCTGGTTAGTTACTTTACGAACTGGTATCGTATTGTTTTGAAGTGTTAATCTAAAGTTTAAAAGTCCCATTGCAAACTTTCAGTAAGTTTTGATTACTCCGTGAAATTTAATAGTTGGTATTAAATCAAGAGTAACAATTCCAGTGTTAGTATATAAGTATCATGTTTATCTTCATGATTCTTGATATTCAAAGGATTGTCTTAATATCAAGGTTATCTAGGATCTGAAAGAGTTGTTTCAGAAACCATGATGTGTGGAAGATATTGTGATATTTGAAACGAAGTTTTGGTTGTAACATGATAGAGTATAATATGGAAAAAGTCATGTTCTCATATTTGATGAGAATTTGCAAAAGTTGGAGACACTAGTTGTCCTAAACCTCCAAAAGGTTTTGGAGAGCAACATTATACTCGTGATTCACCGTTATAAGCTAAAAGTAGCTTGATCATGGATGATTCCATGATAAGGGTGAATATTTGATGTAGGTAAAATGTTTACTACACCAAGAGATTACTAAAGAAAGGAATTTGAAAGAACACCAAACATTTGATGATGGTGATATTCTTCAAAGTGCAAGTCCAAAGACATTGGTATTTTACTATACATGCTTTGGACTATGTGTCATGTATATGGCTCCACTATTGATGTTGATAGATTCTTTCAAACAGAAAAGGAAATACTGAAAGAGAATCTCATAAGTATATGGCAGAAAAGAAAAGACTAGAAATTTTCATCTTAAGTATATAGATGATATACATGTTACAGATATATTCTTTGCTTATTAAACAATGTGGTTCTTAAGTATTTGATACTGAATTTGTTGGTGTGAATCGTCATACAAAACAACACAATTCATGAACTACAATGGCCTAAGTAACTAGCAAAAGAATATGTGATGATGTTCATCGAGAACAAATAAAGGGTTATTGTGCTGCTTGTTAAACATCAAAGCTTGCCTTCAAGATTTGTTTTATCAGGTATTATGAGAACAAAAGGGTTGTTCAAATAATTGCCGTAATCCATAAAAGATGGATGATTTACAAATCTCGTTGGAGAAATCACATCCATAAAACCAGTGCTAAAAATGTCGAAAGACAAATTGATTGAAAGATCACTTAGGAAGTGACATCGCTGTTTAAATTATATTGGAAAGAAAACATGAAGAAACTCCATGTGGATGGAATTTTGGAGTCTTTTGATTTTTGATCAAATGATGCTTGTGAAACTTTCCTAGAGATAATTAAAACTTCATTCATAGGCCAAAAGGGAACGAATGACTAGCTTATTGGAACTTGTACATATTGTTGTATGAAGTTCATTATGTAGTCAAGAGCGATGGATTTCAACTTCATATGCTTTCTCCGAAAATTTGAGTGAATATATGAATATTTACTTAATAAGGATGAAGTATGAAACATTTGAAAAGTTCAAAGATTTTCAAGATGAAGTGCAAAATCATTGTAACAAGAATACAAATAGTTTATGATAAGATCATAAAGGAAGATATTTGAGTTACAAGTTTAGCATAATACCTAAGATTTAAAGGAATCGTTCCGTGGATTTGCATTTTTCGAAACACCATAAGAGTATGGAGCATTCGTGATTTGTAACTAAACCTTGTTTGACATGGTAAGATCAAAGGTGTAATTCATAAAACTGCCATTATATTTTAAAGATTAAAAGCTTTAGAGACTACCATTTTTCCACTGAAAAGAGCTCCATCATAATCCGTTGAATTGACACCATATAAAGTTATGGTTTGGGATAAAACCCAAGTTGTCCTTTCTTAAAAATTGGTATGCTATGCATAAGAAAGATGTTTGCAACCAAAATCGGATGAACATATCTTTGTATGTTATTTTGAATAATAGTTAATTATTCCTCCATAACATCAAAGACAAAAGTGTTTGTCGCTTAGAACGTCAAGTTTCTTTAAGAAGGAATTTTTCGTGAAAAGTTAAGTGGGAGGACAATAGAACTTTGATAAGGTTAAAAGAACCTTAGCTATATGTGCATAGTTGCGCAGCACCGAAAAGTGTTCCGGAGGCAGCAACAATGCTCATGGCTCACGTGCCTCAAAGGTTGTGGTCACGGAGGACTAAGTTCCTATTGAAACAAGAAGGTCGGGTAAACAATCAAATACCAAGATTTGAGAGTTAAATCATTATTTAACGATAATGATCCGACTACATGCAAAGAAGCGATGATGGGCCCTGACTCCGTCAAATGGCTTGAAGCCATAAAATCCGTGATAGTTCCATATACGAGAGATCAAGCTTTGAACTTGAAAGACCCTCTGGAAAGGTACAAGACCTTACAGTCGTATTTGGATATATAAAGAAATAGACATGGATGTTTCACATCTATGAAATTATCGACATGTCGGGAAAGAGTTCACGACAATGATCAAAGTGTTGACTATGACAAGATCTGATCTTTCATTAAGCGATATTTAGTATAGACGGATTAATGTAGCAACCACTACATATAATTTTGTTATGTGATAGTTGAATAAACAAAACAAGTTCTTCTAATAGAATGGTTACCTAAGACGCATGCATAGCACGGTCCAAAGGGTTTTGTTAATTCAAAGGATGCTAAAAGCATATGCAAACTTCAATGGTTGAAGTAAGCATCGCGGAGTTGGAATCTTCACTATGATGAAACTGTTAAAATAGTTTAATTTCATCAGAGACAATGAAGATGCTTGCATTTGCAAGAAATTAAGTGGGAGCGCTAAGACATGTTTCTAATAAATTATGTGGAAGACATATTGTTGATTGGAAATGATTTATCTTTTATTAACACATATTAAGAATTTCATCCTGATGAAAGACTTAGGAAAAACCCAAATATTTGGCATCAATATACGCTAATATGGTTGTGCCGAAAGTACATAGATGATGTATTGAATGAGTTCAATATAGAAACTACAGGAAATGTTCTTGTCGCACAGAAAGGATTGAATGAGTTCAATGTTGATGATATATTCAAGTGTATTGACACTTGGTAAGTGAAACAAAGATTCAAGTATAAATTGATACTTGATGTATGAAATCACAAAGAGTATTTATATCAATCATACCGTGATATGTACAAATCCAGATATGTCCTATGCTCTAAATGTTATGAGCATATACCAGAATGATTCATAAGATGATTATCGGACGATAGTAAAGATATTCTTATGATCTTGTAAAAGAACTAAGAATATATTATTTTGTAGAAGTGACAAATAGATGGTTAGTTCATTGTAAATGAAATACATTGATACTAGTTTTGTCACAAAGTACAAATTAAGTTTATCTCAATCTAAACTAAGGGTGGCACAATGTGATGGAAAGTAAGTTCCATAATGGATTTGGATGAGTTCCAAAGTTAAGACATTGTGACAGATACTACAACAAAAGGGCTAAGTATATAACTGCTATTATAGCAGCAAAAGAGGGCATTTGTGTCAAGTAGTTTGTTATCAAACTAGGTGTAGTTCACAGCAGGGATAATGCTATGGAGATATATTGTACGACAATATTATCAACATGTTTTAACCCCAAAGAACTAAAGGTCACACCAAAGGACCAAATTTGTACAAAGCCATCTCATTAGAGAATGAGTGATGCGTAGAGACACAAAGACATGCAATTACACACGGACCTAGAAGTGTCAGATCCGGCGATCAGGTGACCACTAGCAATCGTGTACATACGACACCAGAAAGCCATAGGTGTTGAATATACAAAGGTTTTGAAACTAGATTATTGACTCTAGTGCAAGTGGGAGACTGTTGGAGATATGCCCAAGAGGCAATAATAAAGTGGTTATTATCATATCTTCATACTTATGATAAATGTTTACATACCATGCTATAATTGTATTAACAGAAAACATTAATACTTGTGTGATTTGTAAACATAAAAGAGTCCCTAGTAAAGCCTCTTGTTAAACTAGCTTGTTGGTTAATATATGATCATGGTTTCCTGATCATGAACATAGAGATGTTATTAACAACAGGGTCATATCATTAGGAGAATGATGTGATGGACATACTCCTATAGTTAAGCGTAGCATAAAGATCAAGTCATTTAATATAGTTCATTTGCTATAAGCTTTATGATACATAGTAACCTAATTCCTTCGACCATGAGATCATGCTTATCACCATCACCGGAAGGATGCTTTTATGACATCAAACACCACACCGTAACTGGGTGGCTATAAAGATGGCATTGAGTGTTCGGAAAGTATGGGTTGAGACACATGGATCAAGAGTGGGATTTGTGCATCCATATGACGGATAAATATACTCTGGGCCCTCTCGGTGGAATGTCATCCAATTAGCTTGCAAGCATGTGACTGGCTCACAAGGGATCACATATCACAGGAACGAGAAAAGAGTACTTATCGGTAACGAGGTTGAACTAGGTATGCAGAGATATCGACGATCAAAACCTCGGATAAGTAAACTATCGTGATACAAAGGGAAATTGGTATCGTATGTAAGTGGTTCATTCGATCGCAAAGTAATCGTAGAAATATGTGGGAGCCATATGAATTTATAGATTCCTCTATTGGTTATTGTTCGGAGAAGTGTCTCGATCATGTCCGCATAATTCACGAACCGTAGGGAGACACACTTAAGGATTCGATGTTGTTGAGTAGTTATGGAATGATGAGTAAGAGACCGAATGTTGTTTGGAGTCTCGGATGGGATCCGGGATATCACGAGGAGATCCAGAATGGTCCGGAGAATAAGATTCATATAAGGAAAGTCCTGTTTCGGAGTTGGGGAATGATTCCGGTGTTTTCATCGGGAATGTTCTAGAAGGTTCCGGAAGGTCCGGCACTCCGGAGGAGAAGGGTACATGAATGTGTCATAACAAGTTGGAATGGTTGCATCATGTACTAGGTGTCATCGCTGAGCAAAATAAAGGGATAAATCAAATCCTAGTTTGAAAAGTCAAAACGCCAATTTGAAAAGCCAAACGGCAAGTTTGCTTGGTAGAGGGAGAGTAGGAAACCTACTTGGGGAGGAAGTCCTCTTCCCTCCACCGCCGGCCAAGGAGGAGGAGTTGGAGGAGGACTCCCTCCTCCCAACCGCGCCTCCCTCCCACCTATAAAAGAAGGGGCGGGGGTGCCCCTCTTCCCTACACCTCTCACACCCCAAACCCTAGCCCCAAGTCGCCGGCCACCTCCAGTGTAGCCGCCGCCTAGGGCATCCTCTAAGTTGCCGAGTTAGGGTTTCCCCAAACCCTAGCCGCCGGCCAAGCTCTCCCCTTGGTGCCTCTAAACCCTAGATCCCCAAGGCCCTCTCTCATACTCCACCATACTCGCTCCGGCTTAAGGCGAAGCCCTGCGAGATCTCCCATCTACTTCCGGTACCACACCGTCGTGCTGTCGGAATCGCGAGGAGAGTGATACAACCTCCGCTGCCTGCTGGAACAAGGGAGAGGAAGGTCTTCATCGAGTACCGAACGTGTGACCGACTGCGGGAGCGCTGCCGGAAGACGGCGCCGGAAGGATCGTCTACACGATCTTGAGATCGGAAAGAGTACGACTACATCACCCACGAGAATCTGCTCTCGTTAACCACTTTGGAATCTTCGAGGGTGAGTTCCTATCGACTCGTTGCTACAATCTAGTAGATAGATCTTGGCTTGTTTGTTTGCATGCGGTAGAATTTTTTTGTTTTCCATGCTACGAACCCCTACAATGATATCAACTGAGTACAAAGTACAAGTGCAATGTTGAAAACGTTCCTCGTGACAACATGGTTCTAATAATTCAACCGTATAAGTGCAAGCATATACAACAAACTTGTCACAATAGTTCAATTTTATTAGGGGCAAAGAATATAAAGTGTGTCATCAAGTTCGTGAGGGCTTTAATCACTAAGTTTTCACATAACAAAATAGTTTTTAATTGGAAGATAGTTGAAAACAAGAATATACTTGGAATGGTGTAACACACCATGCATAGGAGTTTATAGTGGACACTTTGGAATAACTTGGTTTCTTGGGAGTTGGAGGCATGAGTAGAACTTACTCATACAAGTGGAGGCTAGCAAAAAGACTGGGAACAACCAACTAAGAGAGCATAATGGCCATAATCATGCAGAGCAACAAAGCATACTAATCAAAGCAAAGAGTGGTACTACAAGTCAAGGACTAAGTGATCATAGAGGCTAATGTGACTTGTCATAGTTATAACATGGTGTGAGCATGTGCCAAGTCAACCCAAACAAAGCAACAAAGGAGAATACCACAATACTATGCTTTTGCATGCTAAAACAACGCATAATTTCTTCAAGGCACACTAAGCAATCCCAATTGTTTGGAACAAGACATGCTACAACAATAATCACTAACCATAATGCCAAAACAACACCTAGCATGTCATGCTACAGTCTAAGTCACAGTCAATGCAAGCTCCTCTTGCACTTTAAGCAAGAACTTACTAGTCCTTTCCAAACACCAAGCAACTTATTTCAAAACAACACAGCGAAAACGGGGGTCCAAACTACTTTATTTAAGCAAACTAAACAAACTAAGCAAAGCAAACGAAAGCTAAGACGCTCCAAGAACAACACAATTGTGCATGAAACAATAAAAACGAAGTGTCTAGACAAGCCTGAGCTTTTTATTGATGAAGAAGGGGATGCCTTGGGCATCCCCAAGCTTTGACGCTTGTACCTCTTGGATATTTCTTGGGGTGACACCATGGTGGCATCCCCAAGCTTGAGATTTTGTCCATTCTTCATCTCATTACATCATTCTCTCTTTACACCTAAATTTTTTCCTTCATACAAAACTTCAAACAATTTTCATTAGCAACATTAGTGTATTCAAAAGATATTAGACCCCTGGCAAAGCTTTGGAACAGCAAGGCTTTTCACTAAAAACACAAGCTACTGTAGTAACTCCTTCAAAAAGCTCAGTTCACCTAAAGAGAACTCAAAAAGGAATCAATAAGAAGCAAATGCAAATGATGGCAGAAATCTGTCAAAACAGACCAGCAGGTAGAAACCGATTTTTTCGAACATCTTCTGTTGCTCAAATGAAAAAAGTGTTGAACTAACGAAAGTTAGCTAACATACTGGGGGATTTATTAGTAAATTTGGAGCTCAATCCGAGTTATAGAGACTCCTCACAAATTGTTTTGGTGGAGGACAAAAATCTGTTTCGGGACAGCAACTCCCCCACATCTTACTTCCCTCTCATTAGAGGTCATTTTTGGCACAAAAAGCAAACAAAAAATAAGAAGAGGTCATTACTGAAGTAATAACTTCCAAGACTCAAGGGAACCTTTGGGTTATTGATACGTTGGAAACATATCTATAATTTTTTATGTTCCATGCTTGTTTAGTATCTACTTTGCTTTACTTGTCCACACTTTGAGGTGCTTTCTACATGTTTTCTGGTACTAACCTATTAACAAGTTGCAACAGTGTCAGATGCCTGTTTTCTGCTGTTTTTGGTTTCAGAAAAGTTAGTAAAGAAATATTCTCGGAATTGGACAGGACAAACGTTAAAGTTAATTACTTTCTGTGGGGAACAAGAAGTCCAGAGGAGAGCCAGAGGGGCCGGCCAGGGGGGCCAGACCCACCCCAGGCGCGGGGGTAGGTGGGCCCGCGCCTGGATAGGGTTTGGTGGCCCTGGCCGCCTCCCGGTCTTGCCCCTTCGCCTATAAGAAGCCCCCGATGCAGAAACCCTAAGTACCCGATCATAAATCCATGACAACACGCCAACAAGTTTTCTGGCGTCGTTGCCGAGGAAAGAAGAAGAAGCTCCCACGTCAACAAAGCGCCATCAGTTATCTCCCAACAAGTACTTTTCTTTAACGCCTTTAAGTTAGGCACAAGAAGCAAGAAGAATCAAGTATTTTCAAATGAAGAAGCATTAACATAAAACCTTGCTTTCAAAGGAGGAGCAAAAAACAACTTCTCTCTCCTCATAGGGAAGTGTTTAATACCTTTCTTGAATGGAAAATGACATTTGATGGTGCCTTCTTTCATATCAATGATGGCACCAACTGTTCTAAGAAAAGGTCTTCCCAAAGTATTAGGACAAGAAGCATTGTATTCAACATACAAAATATAGAAATCAACAGGGACATAAGAATTATTAACCATAATGAGAACATCATTAATACTCCCCATGAGTTTCTTCTTAGCATTATCATTGAGTGGGACATCTAAATAACAATCTTCCAATGGTGGTAAATCAAGCATTTCATAAATCTTCCTAGGCATAATAGAGACACTAGAACCAAGATCACATGAAGCTTTGAGATCAAAGTCATTCACTTGCATATTAATAATGGGTTCCCAACTATCTTCTACCTTCCTAGGAATAGAAGCTTTGTATTTTAGCTTCTCTTCCTTAATCTTAACAAGATCATCTGTAATGTGTTTGGTGAAAGCAACATGCATATCACTAGCATCAGGACTTCTAGCAAGATTTTGCAAGAACATAATCACTTCAGAAATATTGCAACCATCAATATCAAAGTCACACTTAGCATCACTAGTAGTAGGCTCAATAGGCTTAGGCATAGGAGGAGGAGGAATAGGGAATACTTGTGGTTTAGTGGTGATGGTGCACACACTATTGTTTCTATCAATTTCAGCTTCCCTTTCCCACTTAGCATGAAGTTGAGCTAACAACCTAACATTTTCATCAATAGTAACTTGTATGGCATGAGCAGTAGCAAAGGTATTTTCCATGGCTTCAGGTTTAGCAGCCATTTTATTAATCAAGGAGGAATGAGCTTCAGACAAAGAGGATATATTTTACTCAACAGCTAAAAGCTTTTCCTCTATAGTCTTATTGAAAGTGGTTTGTTTACTAATAAAGTCTTTGAGCATGACTTCAAGTTCAGATGGGGCACTTCTAGCATTATTGTAAGAGCTTCCATAGTAATTGCCATTATTAGGAGGATAAGGCCTATAATTGTTGTTGCTACCAAAATTATTTCTGTAGGCATTGTTGTTGAAATTGTTGTTTCTAATGAAGTTCACATCAACTTGCTCTTCTTGAGCAACCAAAGAGGCTAAGGGAACACTATTAGGATCTAAAGGAGCTTTCCCATTAACAAGCATGGCCATAATAACATCAATCTTTTCACTCAAAGAGAAAGTTTTCTCAACAGAATTTACCTTCTTACCATGTGGAGCTCTCTCAACATACCATTCAAAGTAGTTAACCATCATATTATCAAGGAGCCTTGTGGAAGCACCCAAAGTGAGGCCCATAAAGGTACCTCCAGCAGCTGAATCCAACAGATTTCTTGAGGAGAAGGTCAAACCTGCATAAAAAGTTTGGATAATCATCCAAGCAGTGAGTCCATGAGTGGGACAATTCTTAACCAAAGACTTCATTCTTTCCCAAGATGGAGCAACATTTTCACTATCAAGTTGTTTAAATTTCATAATGTCACTTCTCATAGATATAATCTTAGCAGGAGGATAGTACTTTCCAATAAAAGCATATTTGCACTTAGTCCAAGAATCAATACTATTTTTAGGCAAATAAAGAAGCCATTCTTTGGATTTCCCTCTCAAGGAGAAAGGAAAAAAGCTTGAGCTTAATCATATCTCCATCTACATCCTTATACTTTTGCATCTCACAAAGTTCAACAAAGCTATTGAGATGGGCAGCAGGATCATTAGAACCAGCACCATAAAATTGCTCTCTCATCACAAGATTCAATAAAGCAGACTTAATTTCATAAAAGGTAGCATCAGGAGCAGGTGGAGCAATAGGAGTGCATAGGAAATCATTGTTGTTGGTGCTAGTGAAGTCACACAACTTGGTGTTCTCAGTAGAGTTCATTTTGGCAAAGGTGGGCAAGCCAAAAACAGCAGCTGCAGCTCGAGCGGGAACTAATTTTTTTGTGTTTTTTGAAAAGGGGCAAACAAAACCAAGCAAAAGAAACTAAGCAAACTAAAAACAAAGTAAAGAGAAAGGAAGTGAAGGACTCCCCTTGTGAAGACGTCCTTAGCCTCACTGGCAACGGCGCCAGAAAGTCTTGATGATGCTCGACATGGCACTTCATTGGTAACCCCAAGCGTAGGGTGTGAAGAGCAAGCAACAAGTTCTCCCTCAGTTAAGACCGAGGTTATCGAACCAGAAGGAGGAAGGAAATGTCACACAGGTGTTGCAAACAACACGGAGACCTGCACAACACAAACTCAAGACTTTGTCCCAACGAATCAGTGAGGTTGTCAAGCTCACCGGTTTGCTGTAACAAAGGATTAAAAGTATGGTGTGGAAGGTAATGGTTTGCAGCAAGTAAATATGTAACAGTCTAAGATGTATCAATGGTAAAGATTGGACCGGGGTCCATAGTTCACTAGAGGTGCTCTCCTTAGATAAACAACATGGCATGAAGGGTAAACAAATTACAGTAGGGCAATTGACAGGAACTGAGCAAGGCATAACAATGCAATTACTAGTCAGAAAGATCCTATGAGATTTGATTGGGCAATACAACAAGATACATAGACCGCCATCCAACTGTATCTATGACTAGAAGTCCACCTTTAGGTTATCATCCGAACCCCCTCCAGTATTAAGTTGCAAGCAACAGACAACTACTTTAAGAAAAGTGTGTAAGGTAAACAGTCCACATGTTCCATGAACAAGAGACCATTGTTTTCTCCCTAGTAGTAACAGCACATCTACAACCGAAGAGATTTCTGTCACTTCCCTTGGAAACTAGAGGTATGAACCCACTATCGAGCAGAAATACCCCCTCTTGGAGTCACTAGCAACTACTTGGCCAAGATAGCTACTAACAACGGAGAGCATGCAAGATCACAAACATGATAGTATCAAATAGACAAAACCATTAATCAAACCAACATAATAATCTCAATATCCATCGGATCCCCGCAAACATAACATGCATGATTACAAATAGATTAGATCTTGATCATGAATGGAGCTCACAAGATCTATACATGAAAGCACAAAGGAGGAGATACAACCATCTAGCTACTACATGGACCCATAGTCCAAGGTGGAACTACTCACGCATCATACTGGAGAGAAGGCCTCCGGGATGATCTCCCCTCCGGTAGGGTGCCGAGAAGAACTTTAGACCCCCCCGATCTAGGGACGATGGTGGTGGCGGCTACAGACGGTTTCGTGGAGATTTAATTGGGTTCTTAGGGTTTCTGCATCGGGGGCTTATTATAGGCAAAGGGGAAGGCTGGGGCAGCGACCAGGGGGGTCAAACCCTACCTAGGCATGGGCCCACCCCTGGCCGCGCGTGGGGGGGGGGGTTGGCCGCCCTAGCACGCTTCCTCGCCTCCCCTCTGGACTTCTTGTTCCCCACGAAAAGTAATTGACTTTGACGTTTGTCCCGTCCAATTCCGAGAATATTTCTTTACTAGCTTTTCTGAAACAAAAAAAACAGAAAACAGGCAACTGGCACCGTGGCAACTTGTTAATATGTTAGTACCAGAAAACATGTAAAAAGCACCTCAAAGTGTGGACAAGCAAAGCAAATTAGATACTAAACAAGCATGGAGCATCAAAAATTATAGATATGTTTCCGACGTATCAAAGGCTGGCGGACATAGATTTTCAGAATAAAAAGCAACCTTTAAAGAAATGTTTTCGAAAACCTTCATAGCCTACGACCTATGGTCTGTGGCTGTAGCTAGTGCATCAGACACTCGTTTTTAGTGAACTTGCTGAGTACCCTCGTACTCAACCGTATCTTCTTGACCCTTGCTAGATTCTGAAGCTGATAAATACGACATCAACACCAACTTATGCTCTAGGGAATTATCATAAAAAGCTCGAGTTCTCAATGATGTCAAGGAAGTCAACATATACATCAACTAAAGTGAAGAAGAAGTTATTGATTAGATAGGAGTATAATCTCTAGCCATAGAACTTATTCCGTTGAGTATTGCAATAGTAGAAATGCAAGACAAATAGTTAGATGCTAGTTTATTAGTATAATAGTTATGAGTTGTTAATTCTGGTTCTTCTTTGTAAGATTTGCTTTTCCTCAACCTAGAGTGTTCTCTGGATCTTTTGTAAAGAGTCGAGTTGTAACCTATAGTCATGTCTTGGACCTATTGTGTTTCTGTTGTACCACTCTGAGGGATGTGATACTAGTGAACAATGTTTCATTGGTGTTATGTCAAAGAATATAGTGTACTACATCATGAAGTGGTATGGTGTGTCACCATAAGGGGAGAGCATGGGAGCCCCGTCGCCTCCATCAGCCGATGGCCAGCCTCATCTGGCATCAGTGGGATAAGCTGGAGGTGTAAGGAAGACCTTTGGCGACGCAATTTGGAGCCTCCGAAGTCACCCGAGGGTGACCCGGGAGGTGAAGACAAATAAAAATAGATTTATGTTTTCATCTAGATTGCATTAATTTCTGGTATTTTGTTTTCGCATCTGGTTTTGTATGTTATATGGTCATCACTATATATTTCATTTCACAAAAAAGATTGTGGGTAATCCTTTAGTTAGCTACATGCAAAGAAATAACCACCATGCATGTTAGATTATACTGTTGAGTTTGGTATTATTTGTTCGTGAAAATGGCCTAAGGTCATATAGGAAGCTCTTATGGCTAACGTGAAGCCTGTTGGGAACCCCAAGAGCAAGGTGTGAAGCAGCACAGCAACAAGTTTTCCCTCAGTAAGAAACTGAGTTTATCGAACCAGTAGGAGGAAGGAAACGTCTAACAGGTGTTGCAAGCAACGCGGAGACCTGCACAACACAAACTCAAGACTTTGCCCCAACGAATCAGTGAGGTTGTCAAGCTTACCGGTTTGCTGTAATAAAAGATTAAACATATGGTGTGGAAGGTAATGGTTTGCAGCAAGTAAACAAGTAACAGTGGAAGATGTTTCTGTGGTAAAGATTGGACCGGGGTCCATAGTTCACTAGAGGTGCTCTCCTTAGATAAACAACATGGCATGAGGGGTAAACAAATTACAGTAGGGCAATTGACAGGAACTGAGCAAAGCATAGCAATGCAATACCAGACAAAAAGATTCTATGAGATTTGATTGGGCAATACAACAATATACATAGACCGCCATCCAACTGCATCTATGACTAGAAGTCCACCTTCAGGTTATCGTCCGAACCCCCTCCAGTATTAAGTTGCAAGCAACAGACAACTGCTTTAAGCAAAGTGTGTAAGGTAAACAATCCACTTTTTCCATGAACAAGAGACCGTTGTTTTCTCCCTAATAGCAACAATACATCTATAACCGAAGAGATTTCTGTCACTTCCCTTGGAAACAAGAGGCATGAACCCACTATCGAACATAAATACTCCCTCTTGGAGTCACTAGCAACTACTCGGCCAAGATAGCTACTAACAACAAAGAGCATGCAAGATCACAAACAACACAATCATGATAGTATCAAATAGCCAAAAGCATTAACCAATCTGACATAGTAATCTCAATATCCATCGGATCCCCGCAAACACAACATGAATGATTACAAATAGATTAGATCTTGATCATGAACGGAGCTCACAAGATCTATACATGAAAGAACAAGGAGGAGATACAACCATCTAGCTACTACATGGACCCATAGTCGAAGGTGGAACTACTCACGCTTCATACCGGAGAGAAGGCCTCCGGGATGATTTCCCCTTCGGTAGGGTGCCGGGAAGAACTTCAGATCCCCCCAATCTAGGGACGACGGTGGCCGTGGCTACAGAAGGTTTTGTGGAGTTTTGATTGGGTGTTTAGGGTTTGTGCATCGGGTGCTTCTTATAGGCGAAGAGGCGAGGTTGGGAGGCGGCCAGGGGGCCCACACCCTACCCAGGCGCGAGGTGGGCCCAACCGCGCCTAGGGGGTGCGGCCGCCCTGGTTCGCCTCACCGTCTCGTATTCTGGTTTCGTGTCCCGCTCGGTAAAATATTGACTTTGGCTTTTGTCCCGTCCAATTCCGAGAATATTGATTTTCTGCCTTTCTGGAACCAAAAAACAGAAGAAAACAGGCAACTGGCACTGTGGCAACTTGTTAATAGGTTAGTTCAAGAAAATATATAAAAATACCTCAAAGTGTAGACAAAGTAAAACAAAGTAGATACTAAACAAGTATGGAGCATAAAAAATTATAGATACGTTTCCTACGTATCAAGCCCAAATACCCTCCTAAGTATCAGGTTTGGGACAGAGAACCCCCACAACTTTAAACCGGGGCACTTAACCCCCTAAGTTTTGAAAACCAGGCAATTTACCCCTCCCCCCCCCCCCCCCCCCCCCGCCGTTGTTAGGAGTATTGGAGAGCTGTTTTGCTGACGTGGACAATGGTTTAGTACAGCTAGAACCAGACCAGCTGGAAAGACGATGGTTCAACTCCTTCTACTTTCCCCCGCTCGTAACCTGGCTGAGATTCAACCAGCCCGGGCACCAAACTACTCGCCGCTGCCACAGTTCCTCATGGCTCACACTTCTGGCCGACACCGCCACCTTCGCCCGCCGCTGATACCCTTGTCACATGAACAGACCCGGCGCCACTCATTCTCCCGCCGATGTGTGCCCTGTTGGCCATCTCTGGAGTGCCACCGCATGCTCCTACTAGCCTTGGCCGCCCCAGTATTCCTCCACCGTGGCCGTGGACATCATGACGGCCACCGTCCTGGACTAAGAGTGCCTGCCATAGAACTGTTGCAGCTTCTCACTCTAGTAGATTGACAGAATAAATTAGGTGCACTAGTGATGTCACTCGGAGTTGTAGGACTGAATCTAATTATTGTTGTGAACATGCAATGTCTTTCTCATACTACCTCCGACCCATATTAGTTGACCTCAATTTGGATGTATCTAGACATAGATACATCTAAATTGGAATCAACTAATATGGATCGGAGGGAGTAGTAAATTGTTCTGTACCTTATCTAGTGTTCTGCTGCATACCTGCATCCAATGTCTTTCACTCAGAGGTGTAGGACTTAATTAGACGGTTGCATCCAATTGCTGCTGGCGTTGAACTAAGTTGCAAAACCAAAAGACTACTGATTGGCAATACATTCTCTTTAATAATGGTCATGGCCATATTTTCTAAATTATGAATATTTCTAGAAGATTAAATCATGATTTCGTTCCTATTAAAATTGGTTGTGGTTTTTTTTATGAACTTTTTGACATGGTGTGTAGCTACTCATGTTGTGTTATTATATCTTGGTAGAATGGCTTGCTGCTGGAAAGGTGATTGATACCAGGTATGTAGTGGCTATTGGGCATGTGCTTGATGATGGGAAGTAGGATGGTCTGAGATCATTTCTATGCTCAGATGTTGGCTCGGATAGTGCTATAATTGTGACAAGCCGCAACAATCAAGTAGCTTTAGTCATGGACACAATCCCTTCACATCAAATATCACTTCTGAATCAGGATCAATCATGGGAGCTTTTCTGTAGGGACGCATTTGGAAGGAGAGTGAAAAAGCATGATGAGTTGATCTCAGCAGTGATATGTTGTCTTGGTAGCTATTAGTCTGACGATTTAATCTCAAATGCAACTAGTAACTCGAATCTAACTATATCGATCAATGGATCAAATTGATTGCCTGACGAACGGAAATGCATGCAGATGCAAGCGGAGGTGCAGTTCTTGTCTCACCTGGTGCCGGCTTCCAGGAGGATCTTGCTCCAGTAGGAGCAGACCTGCTCGGTGGTACGGTGCCGGAGTCAGCCGTCTGACTGCAACATCCACCAAGGTACGCACAGATCGCCTGGCATGGCTCCAACGTGCCCAAAAGGCCAAAACCACTGTCCACCGTGGCCAAAACCACCCCATAAACTGCCCATCACCTCTTGAGGGGGTAATTTGTCCGGTTTAGTGTAGACAAGGGGGTTAAATGACCCGGTTAGTAGTTAGGGGGGAAGGGGGCTAGTGATCCAAACCCAATAGTTAGGGGGTTTTGTGGACTTCTTTCTTTCTCTATTAGAACAAAGTTGGAGATTTGTACTAGAGGATTTGTCTGTATCACTATATTTATAGTGCGTTTCTAAGATTATCATGCATGAATATCGCTATAAGTGCCTGATTCTGGAGATGTTTTATAATATTTGTGAAACTGTTTCCTTAATTATTTATCAGTTTTCTCAATTATAGCCTGAAGTCGCCCTGTTGCGCACCACAACAGCCATGCCGCTCAATGGATCTTCTGACCTATGCCTATTGAGTGGTTGTGTAGCCTTCTGCGTCGGCCAACTCGTGCCTCGGCCAACTGCCACGGGGTCCTCACGTCGAGGCGGTGTCCAGGGATGTGCCCGTGTCCACGCGTCTTGACTCAACCTCTCTAGTGACATGAGTCGACCTTGGCGCCGTCAGACTGGAAGCATCCCGTGATGAGACGGCGCTGCTTCTTGTGGGGTCTATTCATGTATGCACATGTGCCTGATTGCTAGCCAGATTTTAGTGTTGATTCCTCTTGTTTTGTTTATGAATGCTGCTCTGAAGATGAGTTTGTTTAGAGAGGTCGATGTGGAAAAATGTGCTAACAAGAAAGAACAACTAAATATGTTTGTTTTTTTAAACCTCTCGGTCAGATTAAAGTTTCATCCTAATTTCTCCGGATCCATATTTCTTTTTGGATAGTTTGTTCATGACCAATAAATTTGGGATGTATTATGCGGTTTTATTCTATTTGGTTTCTAGACCCAAAATGAGATCCATTTGTGATTTTTTTTTCATACCGATTTGTGCCAAGAGCGAGTTTTCCTTCATCCTCCACTCGCCGATGGCACCTCACTCACGGAGTGAAAATATTAGGGATAGGATTTCGAGCACCGAGGTTTGGATGGCATCGACAGCGGCAGCACGAATAAAGCTTCATCGGCATCAAACTAATCTTTGCATTATCTAGGATGGAGACGATGAGCCTGGATAATTCTTTACTCGTCCTATATTAGATCAAGGCAACAACGTTCCACAATGATGATTTCTATCTCTATATGAATAAAACATAAATATTATCTAACTATGGATTGGCGAATTAGATAGAGGTTAAGGCAAGATAGTTGTTCTAGGATCAGACGAATTTTAAGTTGGAAAACAAAGTGTTGCGCCTAAGAAGATCAACATGACATGGACCATGGAGTCGAATAAGAGTGTAGCAGCACTAGAGTGATTTCAAATGGTATCTAAAGGAGATACATAGACAAAGCGAATGAGAGTTATATGAGATAATAAAGACAACAATGTATTTTAGTGCTTATGTAACATCATTAATATTTTTTTTTGCGAATAACATCATTAATATTCAACAGGTGGAGTAAAGTCATAGTTTAGATTAGTGTATGTTTTAGTTCAACCCTCGTATCTCTGAAATAAACTCCTCGTTTTTATTTCCATAGGAAGCCCGAGTCATCTCCATAATACAAGTGAAGTGAAATATTACTCGGTAATTTAGGGGGGTATCGACTTTTCTAATGCCAAATTATAGTTATGTATAATATGACGGTTTATGGAATTTTTTTGATATTACACGTGCTTCAAGAAAACTCGAGACGACCATAGCAACGGACATGAATTTATCTAGTAATAAAATAAAGAACCGTATGCGTAGTTTTGATGTAGAGGCTGGGTTACCCCTATTCCGGAAAAAAATCCAGCCAGCCACCTAATAAATTGATAAAAAAATACTAGTTCTCCTCACTGTATAACATGGTCTGCAGCTAGAATTCCCGTAGACCAAACGGAGAGTTTCTCGAGCTGACAAAGTCGGAAAGCATCGATGAAAATAGAGTCGGAAAAAGAATAGAAAAGAACGACGAAACGTGAAAGCAGAGTCGAAATAATTACCGGAGTTAGAGGACGGTTGGTCGTATACATCTTCATGAAAACTTCCGGAACTTTTCGTTCCACTCTTTCCGTAATCAAATATTGCATGAGGGTCTTATAGTCCTTCGGCGCAAGCTGGCTGGAACTGGCCCGCATCTTGTCCTTCTTGTCGCTTGTGATCTGGTGCATGAGGCGATCTCCGTGGTGCTGGAGAAGCTGAATTCGGCGCTCCAGCCAGCAGTGGATCAAGTCGAATCCACGGAGGCCCTCATGCTTCATCAAATATTCAATCCGCCTCTTGGCAAGGATCAAAATATCTGACAGCTCTAGCGCCTCCGCGTCCCATGAATCTTGGTGGGGAGCGACGCCGTTGACGAACGTCGGAAGACCTTCCGCCTTTCCTGGAGCTGGAATATACTTATGATAGAAGAAAGTTCCGGCCTAGCGTTTGACAGACTCACTAGCGTTAATCCTAAGATAGATCCGATTCCTCCTAAGGACTAAGCTAAGAGTATCGGTGACATAAGGCATACCGGCACTGATGAAATTCTTCCGAGTACCATAATAGTAGCGGAAAAGAGTGAGACTTGACCTAATGCCAAGAAACCCCTCGCACAAAGTTGCATGAGCACTAAGCTCAAGCAGGGAGTTGGGAGGAAGATTATGGAGTTGCACACCGTAGTAGTTGAGGACCTCGATGAGGAAGTACGACGGTGGAAAGCTGAGGCCGCGGTCGACGTGAGTGCCGAACAGCACCCTCTTGTCGTCGAGCGGCGCAGGAACGGCGTGTCCTAAGGCGCTCTGCCACGCACCGGCAACAATGAACCCTTCGTTCTCCATGACTTGGAGCTCCGCGTTGTCCATGGTGCTGGGATCCAAAGACCCCACATTTTCTTCTCTTCCACCGCCGACGAACCCGCCGTCGCCGCCGCTCCTGAGGTTGAGGCAGAAGCCATGGATCTTGGAGGAAAAAGGGCTAGTAGGGGAAGGAGAGATTTTTTTCTCAACGGTGCGTAGATGGGAACTGGTGCGGAGCGCTCGAGGAGTACGAGTAAGCAATGAATGAATCGATGGAGAGGTGAATATGAGAGAAAGGGTTTTTATCCCCTCTTTATTTACCTCTACGTCAAGATTCGTGCGATGACACGCGCGACTAGCGCCACGCGTATAGGAGAGGGGGAGTTAGCTTCCTCGCGACTCTTCTGCACCCTCGATTTTCGTGCTAGCATTGGGAATGGACCCACCAATGGTCGTGCTGATGGAAATCTTGTCAGTGACAGGACCTGGTCTGAAAAGTTGTCAGTCTACACGCCGCTGAAAAATCCGGCTTATGTTTCAAACTAAGCAGGGAAAAGACTAAGGTCAGAGCAAAATATATCCGAATCGATTGACTCGGAATCCTATATTAGTGAAAGAAGTTTTCGGGAACCCTTCAAGATTCTCAAGACGAAGAAACCATCAAGCCAGACGATTTATCCGACTTCAGATCTTGGAGACTTCCGGGGGCTACTGTTGGGGATATACTTTTTGTGTATACCCACAGGACTCGCTGACCAGGATGGCCCACCAACGGGTTAGAGCTTTGATTTACGGGCGGCCTAGTCAGAGAAAGAGGAGGAGCCAATTCCGGCTACGACAAGACCTAGAAGAGTTACCGACTTAGGCCTGTGATATTACTTGTAGTCCAAGCTCTACGTAGTTACCGAATCTGTAATGTATCCGAATAGGTCTCTCCTGTAACCCTAGGCCTCGGTGACTATAAACCGGTCCTATGGAAGCCTTTAGGGCACAACTCAATACACACAACCACAACCAACTCGCACAGACGAACCTCTCTTGTAATCCGCTGTAACATCCGGCTTACGCCGATATATTACTGGGTTGCTAGAAGGAGTAGGATCCGATTATCGCAATCGGATCTGAACCTGGGTAAACTTGTGCTCACCGCTCCTAGAACATCCGACGTCTCACACCCCATCCCTCCAACGCCACTAGGACCCCCTATGGCGTACTTGTCGACAATCCGACGACACATCTCTATGCGTCCCTCGGACGATGGGAACTTCTCATCGTCCTGCTCCTCTACGCGCCACGTGTCCCTTAAATTGCTCTAAATTCCGCTTTTACCGCAAAACACCTTGTTTTTGCTTCAAATGTCCCCGCTTTTGCTTCTGAAGCAAAAAAAGGTTTGTTTCAGAAAATAGAACGTCCCGCCGAAGACCTCGTCAGAGACCATGCAGCAAAAAAATATGCTAATGTAGCAAAACCGACTTCGCCGGAGAAATCGTCAGAAAAACTCGCGGGTGCCTCTCGCCGGAGAACTTGTAGCAAAAATTTAACACTGTTGTAGCAAAACCACGAGACGGTTGTAGCGACAAAGTTCTTCTAGTGTAGCAAAAAACTAACTTCACCGGATACATGGCTGGAGACTAGACGGGAACCCTCGCCAGAGAACTTGTAGCAAAAACTTTACGATATTGTAGCAAAACAAAAAAAAACAGAGGTAGCAGAAAAAATATATCAATGTAGCAAAATCAGAGGCCAGCCTTTGTAGCATCGTCTGCCTTAGTTTGCAGCTCCGACGAGCACCACCATATCCTTAGTCCGTAGCTCCGGCGCCACCCATTGTAGCGGGGTAGCCGTGCTGCTGTAGCAGGGTAGCCGTGATTATGTAGCAGGGTGCTTGGGGGACGATGGGAACTCTGGCGAGGCGCGGCTCGAGGAAGGTCGACGCAGGGGCGTGCGCGGGCTCGCGGGTGGAGGAAGCCACGACGAGGGCTCGCCGGCCGGGGCAGGTCTGGGTGTTCCCGAAGCCGACGGTGGCCGGGACGACTGCATGAGGGATCGGAGGCGAGGCCTACGCGGGAGAGTGCATCGGGAACAGGGAGCGCGGCAGGGCGTCGCAACGGGAGGTTCGCGGCCGGGCGTTGTAGAGAGGAAGACGGTGACGGTGGGTGAGGACCTCACGCTGCCGCCATGCTGGAACATGGAGCGAGGGGAGAGAGGAGAGTGCGGGAGAGCAGGGTTGGAAGATGACGCCTACGTGGGTGGGTCCACGTGACTAGTGCCGTGAGTGCGGGACCAGTCCGGATAATGTACATCGTTTCCCAACGGAAAAAGCAGGAAAAATAGTTAATAGCTGGCGAGAAAGAAAAATAAACAAAGAGGAGAAAACTTATCCATCCGGCGTCGTCGCGGAGCGGGCCGGGCCCCTCCCCGTTGTAGCACGCCACCTGCTCGTCACTCCGTCGCCGTCTCCGTCGTCTCTCCCCAATTCCACGCCACTCTAGAAGCCACCCTGCCTCCGCCGCCCCCTCAGTCTAACTCGTCTCAATCACCTCATGGCCTTCACCAGCTTGCTCGTGCCCTCGCCAGCCTCCCTCGTCCGCGCGAGCCCCGCTCCGGAGCTCCCCTTCCCGCAGGTCAACAGGAAAGGCGGCGTCTCGCTGCGACGCCGGGGAGCCCGGCTGGGAGGTATCTATGCCCCCCGCCCCCCCCCCCCCCCCCCCCACCCCACCCCCACACACACTCCTCGTGCTTAGCGTCCTTTGATTTACAGTCATCTAAGATGTGTGCGCTAATTGCTACGTGTAATCAACAAGTCAAGATTAGTTCTTTCGCTTTGATTTGGAGCGAGGTAGAATGAAATCAGGTCGCCAGTACCGATTTAGCTGCGATGTTCAAATGTTTGCGTATCTGCCAATGCATCAGTCTTTGTCTGCTACACTGAAGTTAGCGAATTGTTCAACACGTTTGGCTTTGTACTTGGCAAGCAGAAATATGGTGATTCATAGCTAACTGCACTTGTAGAAAAATTAAAGAACATCCTCAATTTTTTTGTTTGTGTTTGAAGAGGTATGATGGATGGTTGATCTGAGACGAACTGTCTGATGTTTGTTCTGTACCAGTTAGGGCTGAAGTTAACGAATCTGGAAGTGCTTTAGCGATTGATGCTCTCTCCCAGGTTAAGCATGTGCTGCTCCCGATCACTGACCGCAACCCTTACCTCTCAGAAGGTACAAGACAGGTCTGTTTTCTTTTCCCGATATTCATTAGGTTGCTGTTCGTTCCTAAATGAGTATGCAGAACATATAGGTTGCATTGGTGATATAGAGGAATTAAATCAGTGTGACCAACTTCCAGGGCAGTTTGATTATGTCCATAGTTTTATGATCTTCAGATAGTGAACTTTTTAGCTGATCCTTTTTACTTTATCCTTCTTTTTTACTTGCTCTGTATACACTGCAAATAGTGGCTTATGTATAACGGCTGATGATGTACCAGGCTGCAGCAACAACAACTTCTCTAGCAAAGAAGTATGGAGCAAACATTACAGTAGTTGGTATGATCTCAATTGCTTTGAAATATTTTTTCTGTAATTATCTATAGCACATATTTGTTTACTTAGCTTAAAGTTTTCTGCATCTACTTGTCATTTCAGTTATTGATGATAAGCCGAAGGAGTCATTCCCGGAGCATGATACTCAAATGTCAAGCATTAGATGGCACCTTTCTGAAGGTTAGAATCATTTCATGAAGGAAACTGTGCTCGTGCATTACGAAGTTCTCTCAATACATGAGTGGACAACAAGATAACCACCCCAAGAGTCTAGCCATATGTTACAGCCTAAATATGAAAAGGGATGAAAAAGATAACATTTCTGAGAGCTATCCCTGCATCGTTTTAAAGTGGTGCTATTTACATTCACCGTGTTGATATATATCCGTGCTTCTTTGCAGGTGGATTTACGGAGTTTGGATTGATGGAGCGCCTTGGAGAAGGAAAGAAGCCGACGGCTATCATCGGAGAAGTCGCAGATGAGTTGGAGTTAGACCTGGTTGTCCTTAGCATGGAAGCCATCCACTCGAAGCACGTTGATGGGAATTTACTAGCCGAATTCATCCCCTGCCCTGTGCTGATGCTCCCCCTCTAATCTGCCGATTATGCATCTTCTTATGTCGTCTTGGGTGTAAATTGTCCGGCTTTTATCTTCCGAGATGAAATCCCTTTACCGATTTTCTGGATATGATGATACATTTTGGTTAGCTAATTGTTGCACTTTGTTAACGCTGTTCTTCTGTTAGATTTGTGATTCTGTGAATATTTGCAATGGCATTAAGTTCTTCCTTTGTGAATTATGCTCTTTTTGTACACAATTATATTATCTGAATACCATGTTATCGTTTCCATCGATCTCACAAAATACTACTACTATTGCTGGGTTAAAAAATGGTAGGTAAACCAAAAAAAATTAGATTAATTTTTTTTGCAATGGCATTAAGTTCTTCCTTTGTGAATTATGCTCTTTTTGTACACAATTATATTATCTGAATACCATGTTATTGTTTCCATCGATCTCACAAAATACTACTACTATTGCTGGATTAAAAAATGGTAGGTAAACCAAAAAAATTAGATTAATTTGGAGATGCGGGGTATCGATCCCCATGCCTCTCGCATGCTAAGCGAGCGCTCTACCATCTGAGCTACATCCCCTTGTTGAATTATTTTCTGAAGAATCTTTTTTCTTGTAAATTATAGAAGCAGAATATAACCAGGAAAATGCTGAACTACAACAGATGCCCCCGCACAAAGTGCAGAGCGACCTCCTGAAATCAAAATCATTTTATACTCCCGTCAAACAGCGATCTGCTTCCACCACGACCTTCTCCTTTTTCTTGAACAACCTTCTCCTGGTACTTCCTTTGCTAAAATGTGTGGTATATATTCTCACGATTGCCAATGGTACGTACTTTTTCCTTAACTATTAAATTATGAAAATTCTGATCCATTTATTAATCACATTGATGAAAATATTGTCTCCCAAAACCCTGCCTCCTCTTTGCTCAGCGAGCTTGGTAAGTTGTAGCGAGAGGAACAACATGTAAGCAATACCAGTTGGGAGCAATCAGTTAGAGCGCTTCTAGCAGATATAGAAAAACGCGAGTGGCCCGCAAAATAAAACTAGAGAATCATGGCCGAGAAAAACGCTATCATGTTGATGGATCCAAGAACGATGGATCATCTAAAGCTAGAAATATTCCCGCGCAAAGTAGAGTAGTATACTACATGTTTTGTGGGTCAAAAATATGCATGCATGATCTGCTAGAAGTGCTCCTAAAGAGTCTGAACTGCAAATGCCTGCTGTCTTCCACTAACACAACCTTTGATACCAAATGCAACCTTTGGACCAACTTCTCAACGCGCTTCTTGCCTTCTTTACTCGGTGTTCTAGCTAGTTGTTCAGAGTTCACACACGTTGGAAAGTAAAGGTCTGTTTTTTTTTGAAACATTGGAAAGTAAAGGTCTTTTGGTTGGTGCATATATGATACTATGAGAAAGAAGAAAGCATAAAGGTACACACCCCTCGACCATAAATCCATATAATCCAGCTCTCACACCTCCCACTTCGCAGAAGCGTATAGGCGTTCTGCTCTAGAGACAGCTAGCGACAACAGGCCCTCCCAGGTTCCCGCTTCCAACTACCTCCCGCCGGCCCCGCTGGAAATCCGCCACGCACCAGCGCCGCCGCTGCCCTCCCAGGCTCCCGCCGCCCCGCTCCAAATCCGGAAGCGAGGCCGACCTGCACCCGCGTCACCCTGCACCGGCCCGGACACACGCAACTCTGACAACTTCCCTGCATTTCGACCACCGGTTATTGCAGGGATTTCTTCAGGTTCGGCTGTCTTCAAAATTCAACGAAAACATCAGCATCTCATATCTTTTCTAAGTACTAGTTGTTTCTGAACAAGATTCGCTTAAATTTCCTTGCCACCTTGTTATTTCAGACGGTTATGGGCAAAACAGTCCTCAGTTTAACTGCTGATCTTCTCATGGTAGGCTGCTAAGGCAGGTGAGGTCTATTTCCAATTTACTCGTTATTATTCCCGTTAAGTACTGAACTGCTGATCATATGATTCACATTATTCACGTTGCCGGCTCTTCTTCGGATCTTTTATCTTCGAGATGTCCCAGTAGCTTATAAATTTTTAGAACTCTGCATTTCTCACGATTTCAGATGAGGTCAATAGCTTACAAACAAAAATCCGATTTTCTCTTATTTCTGTTATAAGTGGAGAACTGCTGTTAATATAGACACCTCTTCTTCTTTTAGGTCTCTTATTATTTCTGTTAAGTGCAGAACTGCTGACAAATACTCTGTCCTAAAATCTAGAGCCTAATGCATATAAGGACATGATGTCAAGAAGGTCATGTTCACCAGAGTGAGCTCCTTGAAATCCTTAGAATGGATTAAGGAGATTTTAGTATTTTCCGGTCTTCCGATTTACTCCATTTCTCGATTATGATGTTGAAATGTTGAATATTCATCCCTTAAGATTGGTTTTAGATGGAGAGCTGCGACCATCTTGCATTCCAATTTCGGTCAGTAACAAGATTTAGTGAAATGATTGGCTTCATATAGCTTTCTACAGAATGAGATCTGCAAGCTTTGATGCTAATAAGGTGGTAATTTAAGTTTTGTTACTTATTCGTATGATCCTGGGAATTGCAATCTGCCCATGGTACAATATGCTCATGTTTGTAACTTGGCGAAAAATCATATCTATAAATTTCTTTTTTTTTTGACAAAATACATAGAAGTAACTTGGCGATAAAATTATGCAATTCAGTGTAATGTAAGTTGTTTTTACATTCAGTTATTTCAACTCAGAATTAACAATTGGATTTGCCTCGGACTCAAAATTATCATGCTTTTGGGGAAGTTTATATACGTGAATATTTTTACTATTTTCTGGAACTTGTATGGGTCCCTTTTTTAGAAGTACTGATAGTTCTTTGGTTCTTTCTTTGCATTAACTAATCCTTTTGCCAGTTGTCTGCATTCACCGAAAAGAAAAATCTTGGCGACAAAACGCATGAGTTCATTTGCAAACCAATGAAAGAACTCAAGTTGTACTACAACACTCCAGTTGATGATTTATTTTTATCATTTAAAGACAATCATGATAATACATCGCATGCCATGTTAATGAAATGCTTTTTAGAAGAAGCATATGCTCACTATTTTTATCATTTTCCATAAGAATGTATTTTTTGGCTAGATGTACATACTTAGTACTAAAGTTATGTTGACCTACAAAGTTTGACATTCATATGTTTTGCAATTTGGAGAAGCGAAAAAGAGAAAATTACCTAAAAAAAGAGAAAATCATATGAATTCTATACTCATATTTGGTACCACTTGTTCATTTTGTACAGTCACATACAAATTTCTTTTCTTCCTACTCGTTTTTGTGTTATGTTGTGCTACGATCATGGTTTTTCTAAAATTACTACAAATTTCAATAAAATTATTTGTACTTTCACCCCAACTCATTTCACAACTTCCTCTTTTCTATGCATGCAGTCATGGTTCGTACTATATAGCTCTTGGGATCGACCATGGCGGATTCCACGGTGCCCTTCCCGCAGTTGCACCGCCTGGCTCTCTCCTTTGCCCTATTGTTGCTGCTTCTTACTTCCAGGCAAGTCGAGGGCGGCACACGCCAAGGAACTTCGCTGAGGTCTCAAGCTACGGTGCTTCTCCGCTGGAGATCATCCGTCAGGTACTCCTCCAAGAACCAACTAGGAACCTGGAGAGGCGACGACATGTACCCATGCAACTGGACCGGCATCACCTGCGGTGATACTTGGTCACATGGAGGAACCAAGGTGAAAGTCATTAGAGGGATTTCCCTTGGTGGTGCTGGGATCGCAGGGCGACTTGATGCTCTGAGATTTAAGTCACTCCCTTACCTCGTCAACCTCGACCTCAGCGACAACTATCATCTCTCTGGTACCATTCCTCCTAGCATCAGCTCTCTTTCCATGCTTTCTAGACTCAACTTCTCTGGTGACCAACTCAGCGGGCACATACCCGTATCAATCTGCAACCTTGAGTGGCTCACACACATGGACCTCTCCAACAACATTCTTACCAGCCAAATCCCTCTTGCCTTGGGTAATCTCTCAAGGCTTGCTATTCTTTATCTAGGTGGTAATAGCCTCTCAGGTAACATCCCATGGCAGCTTGGACGGCTTCGGAACATGAGGCGGATGGATTTGACTTTTAATATCCTTTCTGGCCGTATACCATCCACCCTTGCAAACATGACAAACCTCAACTATATTGATCTTTCTAGAAATCATCTATCAGGACTCATACCTGAAGTGCTAGGACAACTCCAAAACCTGCAAGAACTATACTTGCAAGAAAACAACCTAAACGGCACAATTCCTCCATCCCTTGGAAACCTCACAATGCTCATAGCCATACACATATATAAGAACCGGCTCACTGGTCCGATCCCGGTAGAGCTTGGGATGCTCTCGAGCTTGACTGTCTTGGACTTTTCAGAGAACCGTTTGACTGGCTCAATTCCTTCTAGTGTTACTGGAAATCTTACTTTGATGACCTATTTTAATCTTAGGAATAACCTCATAACTGGCTCCATCCCTCATGAGTTTGGAAATCTCGTGTACCTAGAAGAACTCGACCTCTCGATTAATTTCATAGTTGGATCAGTGCCACCAAGTATTGGAAACATGTCTTCACTCATCCACATAAACATATATAGCAATAATCTCTCTGGGGAATTGCCGACCGAGTTTGGAAATTTGGTGGGGATGATAGAAATGCGACTATTTTCCAATCAGCTATCCGGCCCTTTGCCTTCAGCACTCTCCAACCTTACCAATTTGGTCCTCATTGAATTGAGTGATAACCAGCTATCCGGACCTTTGCCAGATTTGTGCCTGAGTAAAAATCTAAAGATATTTATAGCTTACAACAACAGGCTGGATGGTCCTGTCCCAAGAGGCTTGAGGGATTGCAGTTCACTAACAATACTTGGAATCGACACTAATCAAATTGAGGGAGACATTGCGGAAGCATTTGGGGTGTATCCGCATCTCACTGATATTGATTTATCTTCAAACAAGTTCGTTGGCCGGCTCTCGCCAAATTGGGGCTCATGTCAAAACTTGACAAGAATGTTTTTTGCAAACAACATGATAGAAGGCGATATACCTTCCGAGTTTGGTGAGCTAAAAAATCTTGTGATGCTCAAACTGAGTTTTAATAGGTTGACCAGTGAGATACCACCGGAATATTTTATCATGTAGTAAATTGTGTTAGTTGGAATGCTCTGCACTAATGCATACTCCTAATTCTTATGTTCCTATGATGGATGCAGAATTTTCCTACACATCTGCAGTTACAGAGAAGTGTGATGTATATAGCTTTGGTGTTGTCGCACTTGAGGTGTTGATGGGCAAACATCCAGGAAACATGCAAGAATTTCTTTCTTCATTGAACGACCAGTTTCTTCCGGAAGAGATTTTGGATAAACAACTTCCAAGGCCCAAAAATGACGAGGAAAGAGATGTAAAACGGTGTATGTCTGTGGCATTTGACTGCCTACTTCCTTCACCCAAAGAAAGGCCAAGTATGCTGAAAGTTTATCGAGATCTTTTCAAATAAAGTTACATGTTAAATTCGTGCAGATGTATCATCTTAGGCTTGTTTAGTTGTCCAAGCATCTGTGAACTAATGCTATTTCAGTTGGGCACACTGTGTAATTGTTTCTTGCTGATCATACAGACCATAGATCAAGCTCATGATAATATAAGGAGGCTAGCTGAACCTCTTTTTTTTTGAGAGAGGCTATCTGAACTTCTGTTGCTAATTGCTACGATGTACTCAAGAAGTCAAGATTAGTTATGTCGCTTTGATTTTGAGCGAGATATACTGAATTTAGGTCGACACCACCGATTTAACCGCGACATTCAAATGTTTGTGTATCTGACAATGCATTAATCTTCAGGATTTGTACTGAAGTTAGTGGATTGTTCAACATGTTTTGGCTTTGCACTTGGCAGGTAGAAGTATGGTGATTCATAGCTAGCTGCAATTAGAAATTTTAAAGAACATTCTTATTTTTTTGTTGGTACTTGAAGTACGATGGATGGTTGAGCTGATTCCAGTTAGGGATGAAGTTAGCGATTCGTAATATCCTGTTGTCTGATGTTTGTTCTGTACCGGTTAGGCTGAAGTTTACGAATCAGGAAGTGCTTTAGCGATTGATGCTCTCTCCCAGGTTAAACATGTCCTGCTCCCGATCACTGACCGCAACCCTTACCACTAAGAAGGTACAAGACAGGTCTGTTTCCTTTTTCTCGATATTCACCAGTTCGCTGTTCGTTGCTAAATGGATATACATAACATATATGTTGCATTGATGATATAGAGGAATCAAATCAGTGTGGCCAACTTCCAGGGAAGTTAAATCATAGTTTTATAATCTTCAGAAGGAGAACC
The DNA here is from genome assembly GCA_916181665.1 of Avena sativa. Classification (NCBI taxonomy): domain Eukaryota; kingdom Viridiplantae; phylum Streptophyta; class Magnoliopsida; order Poales; family Poaceae; genus Avena; species Avena sativa. The sequence continues at coordinate 416,224,023 of OV702297.1, forward strand.
TCTTAGCCCATCCTTTTCCGATTAGGTAATTGTACCTTGTGCTGCTGTCATTGGTAGAATTGTGTTTCTGTGAATATTAGGGAAGAACATCAAGTTGTTCCTTTCTGAAATGCGTGGTTCCTTTGTATAATAATCTCACAAAAAAATGCATTTAAATACAACGAAAACCGAATAGAAAAATAGAACAAAGTATGGAGATGCGGGGTATCGATCCCCGTGCCTCTCGCATGCTAAGCGAGCGCTCTACCATCTGAGCTACATCCCCTTGATGAATTTTACTTCTAAATAAACCTTTGTATTGTAAATTATAGAAGCAGGATATAACAAAGATTCTAGGAAGATGCTGAACTACAACAGATGCCCACGCACAAAGTGCAGAGCAACCTCCTGGAGTCATTTTATACAACTAAAAATCTCACAAAGAAAATACCCTCGGCAGCGTCAAATTTCTAAGATCCTCCCGTCAAACAGCAATCTGCTTCCACCACCACCTTCTCCTTTTTTTTCTGAACTACCTTCTCCTGAAACAAGTTTATAAAAGCTGAACTAAAGTGAAAGGCTGGACTGCATCTACGTCATGTGTTGTTTACTCGGCGTTCTACTTGTTCAGAGCTTACACTTGTGATCCAACATCGATGGAAGAAACGAATCGTGCAGATCCCCAAATCAAAATCAGTAAATATTTCAACAAGTTATGAATAGATCATCATCTCTAGCCAAATCTAGAGTAAACTGGCAGCAAGTTACTTTTTTTTCGAAATGGAGGAAGATCACCCAGGCCTCTGCATCCAATAGATGCACACAACCTTTTTATTAGATTATTCTCAAACCTTACAAGAGAGATTATAAAGATCAAACAGAATTCCACCAAAACAAGCGACATCTCACTATTCCTACAACATCAATAAAGGGGGTTTCCATGAACAGAGCCAATATCCCTGACATCTCACCAACGCATGACGTCTAAAAACCGAAGGTCTCAACAAGTCGTCCAATGACGAGCAAGTGGCACAACCGGTCCGGGAGACCTCGCGTGTACCAACATGCACGTTTTAGAAAGTCCTCGCTGCCACCGTCTTCCGCATTCCATCTTTAGGAGAGGTCGAAGCAATGACCTTGTGAGGTCTGCCGTCGACGTCACCATGACGCCAAACAACACCTCCACCCTGCACACGTCCAACACGCATACACGAACGACATCGAGACCCCTCAGCACCATGTCGATGAGTCCCGCAATCCGACGCCGCTAGAAACCATCGGGAGATCCGTCGTGCGTAGCACCTGCCGAACCAGGCATGACCGAACGTAGCACCTGGCGGTTAGGCATGAGTTGACATCTCCACCGGTGTCTCCGTGCTAAAATAGTCGCTCTGTCTACTGTCTCTGATGTCCGGCGTTGCTCCACAAACGATGCTCCCAAGAGAGAACACGACGCCAATGCGCCGCCATCGTCCGATTCGAAAAACCGAATCTTAGGGTTTCCCCCCAAGCAACACGAGCACAGAAGACATAGTCTACTATGACGATGCCTTCAACAAGCTAACGACGCCGCGGCGTCGCCATCGTCCGCAAAAGGCCTGGTTTTTACCGGCAGATGTGCCTCCCATGTTGTCGCCGGTGCCGGATCTGGAATCAAGAGATCGACCGCATTTAGCCTGGCCGACCACCTCCGGAGGAGGAGATGGCAGCAAGTTACTACTAATCGAAGAAAAAACGTTGGGACCAAGCTAAAGTTCATTAATTGTCCCTAAAAAAAGGATTCATTAATTGATAATCAAAAATCTCGTGAAGCAATACCAGTTGGGAGTAGGGATGGCACCGCCGGGTTCGGGCCGGGTCCGGCGCCCACATACCCACCCCTTTTGTTGGCCCAAACGGGAACCCGCAGCAGCCCACCTAGCGCTAGCAGCAGCATCAGCGGCCCAAACGGGAACCCGCAGCAGCCCACACCCCTCTCTCCCCCTTCCTTTTTTTCCTACTTACGAGTGGGGCCCCCTTGTCATCCCCGTCAAGGAGGAGCCCGACTCGGAGACAACCGCCGCCGCAATCTTCGCTGATTCGGCTCGATCCCGAGCCTCCCCTGCATCCTAACCCCACCCTCCCCGATAAAAACCCCTCCTCCTCCACCTCGTGCCGTTTTTTTGCGATTTTGGAAACCCTAGCACCCCATCGTTGAGCTCCCGATCTCGCCGCTTCAGATCGAGCTCGGTCTTGAGGTTCTGCACCACTCTCGCGCCTCCCTTTTCCCCTATCTCCTTCCACTCTCTGCAATGCTTCCTCTCATCCTCTTATTTCCTCCGCAGGAGCACCAAAGCGCCCAGGCATCATCGCCGGAGATCGCCGTCGGCTGAATCTCTTCAGCCGCCCGCCACCGTCTCTAGGGGAAGCAAACCGCCACGCCATGGACACCAGGGATCCCGACGTATCGCCCTGCATCTCTTCGTCCAGTCCACCGTCGGAGAGAACCACCGGAGCACCACCCACCACCACCGTCTGGGCCGCCACCATCATTTTCTTCATCGTCGCCGGTGAGCCTCGTCTGGGACGACCTCATCCGTTTGATGGCCATCTCATCCAACGGCCCCTACTCTTTTCAGCACAGAAGGGGTACCAGCCAGTGAGGTGCTGCCACTTGTCCTACCACGTCAGCACGCGCCGAATCAGCGCCTGGTCAGCGCCTGGCCAGTCAGAGCTCGCCGCGTGGCAAGCCTGTCTGCTGACTGTGTAATCTGCTTTTAAGAAAATAGTCAGAATATTTGCAGAACTTGTAAAATTCGTAGAAAATTTATTATAGCTCAGAAAAATACAAATAACATATCCCTGGATTCAAAATAATGTGTAGAATATTATCATGCAATAAAACTCGTACTTTGATCAATGCATATTTTCTGGAATATTTAAATCTAATATATGGTACAAAATTCATAGGAAAATATCCACAACTCCAAAATTGGCAAATTTGGTGTCTATGGATTCAGAAAATTGTATTCTATGTCACTGTAGCATTAGTTGATTTTGTTACAGTACAAAATAATTATCTATGATTAAATCCATTAAATTGGTATTTTGGCTATAACTTTTAATCTATAAATCATTTTAAGGTGAAACCAGTGGCAAATGAAAGCTATGAACATTACCTATCCAGTAGAATGGTTCTCATAATTATATGAAACTATTCTATACAGAAAGTATTCAGAATTCATTAATACATATTTTAAGCCTATTTGATTAATAGAAAATGCCTATGAAATGCTTTTGATCATGTTTTCTTTTCTAAAATGCATACATACTGTTTTGTTGTGTTGTGCTACTGTATGATTGATTGAATTATTGTTTTGCACGATAGATTGCCCGGAGATCGATATTTGTGATTGCGATGACTGTGTGAACGATTACTACAACTAAGGCAGGTGTCACTATCATGAATCTCCTATTGTTTTATTATGCATTTAGTTTTCAGTAGCTTGCATTGAAGGAAATGTTTTATATTATATATTGTATGCTATGGTGTGAGTACCCAATGGAATTGTCATTGACCCCAGTTGATTCCTTGATAGCCATTGTATTGTAGATGCTTAGCCATGCTATTAGTTGTGTGGGTGGTTTTCATGATACATATGTGTATGAGAAGGATTATGTTTTGCTTAAATGAAAACCACTTAATCAATGAATCACCTGGGTGGAATGACATTGATTGGGTCATCGAGTGTGGATTTTGGTGGGGATTACCACCCAGGCTTCAAAGAGATAATAGGCGGTCTTGATTAGTAACTTCCATGTACAACCACATGTCATATGGGCTCTGACTTGACTGAGTAAGGTATGGGATCATGTCCTACCGTGACTAGCAGATGTAGGTGTTGATAGGATGGTACGTTCCAGAGTTAGGCTCATGATTCTGTTTCCCAAAGGTCTCGTCCTGGTCTTCTCTCAAAATGGGTTGATCGGGTCTTGTGGGTAAAGTGTACTAGCCTCTGCAGATGGTTTATGAACTAAGTACTTAGCCGTGTCCCCGCTAATGGACAATTATGAGTAACTTCTCTTGACGTGGTTGAAAAGTCTCATTCATTCCAATTTCTCTAATAAAACTTGATGGGTGAACTTAAAGGGTTATAGGAGCACTTGAGTGACTCAATGTGTCCATAGTTTTAGGAGCTCTCGTGTGACTCGAGTTGTTCTTAGTTATTTTGAAGAACTAAAACTTTATTTAAAAAGGTAGGAGAAAATGCTGCTTTATGCAAATAGCCTAAACTCCACTAGCCAAACTGTGCATGTATATGATAGGTTGCCAATTGTGTCCACATAACAGTGACATCTTGTCAATACAATTCAAATGTATTGACCATTCGTGGTTGCAACTTTTTATGTTGCAGGTTATTTCGACGACAAGTAAGGTTATCGTTTAGGTTGCGAATCTCCACTCAGCGAGATTCCTGTGGCGTGATGGAGCCTTTATCTATTGTTTATTTGTTGAACTATGTTATTTGAGCTAGATGTGAGCTAAGCAACTTTGTAATATTTATATTCTTGGATCAATCATTGTAATAATGTGACGCATTGATACTCTTTTATTCATCGAAACTGTGTGTGCTAGCTAATCGATCCAAGGGACTAGCACTGTAAACACATGATCCAATTCTTAACAGGTTGGATCGCTTCAAATGGTATCAGAGCATTGCGTTGACTGTAGGTTCATGACCTTAGAACTGGATTAGAAATAGGAGACTTCTATTAGGATAACTATCATATTTTCTACTTATTAGAGTTCATATATTCCTTATCTATCTTTTCTAGAACCTCATCCTGTTTAAAATTTGTAGTTGTCCACTTCTTTGATACATGTATGAGAGTTTTCCTACAAGTAAAATAATAAATAGAATGACATGAATGAACGTCTAACTAAGTTTTGTTAGTTTTGGTCCGCCATATTTATCTCTTTAGGAGATCATCGCTATCGTGTTAGCATATTGATCTTACCAACTTATGTGGTATGACAATATAGGTTGCTTGCTTGTTTGTATTGAGTTATTTTGTGTGATGCCTTGTTAGGATCATTTAGTTTTGAACTCCAAAGTTTCTGAAATTTTTGTGAGGTTTTTAGATTAGTTTATTGGTGTGAATTGATTGAAATTCGTGATATTGCTGCTGTAGTTTTCTGCTAAACCTGCTGTACTGTACGATTGTTCATGTTTTTTTGGTAACTGGTAAAAATCTGAAAAAATGGGGTTTGGTTCGAAACTTACTGTAATACATGCAAAAAAATTGGCTAAAATTCCTGACGTATTTAAGTCGGTCAGAAAAATTTGTGAAACCTGCTGTACCATTTTGACAGATTTTGTGTATTGCTTATATGTTGCCTTGTTTTGCTCTAGTATTGTCTCCAACCTATTCAAACTATTCTGTGGCTATATACTGCTAAGTTTAGACCCCTGTAATGTTGTTATGCAAGTGGTTTCTTGTGTGTTGATTGCTTATGATGGTTTGCTTGTTTGTGTTACTGATTGCTTCATATAGTTATGGGTAGTACTACTTTCTCTAGTCCCTTCTATCCAAAACTTATCTATGCTGTCCCAAACAGATGCCGCCTCGCCGTCAACCCACTGAGATGTAGCAGCTGATAGCAGCCCAGACACAGCTAGCACAGGTGATGACTCAATTCATGGCTGCCCAGAACAACAACAACAACAATAACGGGAACAACCAGCCCCAGGAGGATGATCTCACCAGGTTTCTGAAACTTAGGCCAGCTAAGTTCTCCACTGCATTTGAACCTATAATTCTCTTGACTGGTTGCGATCGGTGAACAAAGACTTAGTGACTGTTGGATGCACTGATACTTAGAAGGTGAGATTTGCTGCTCACCTACTGGAGGGACCAGCTGCTTCTTGGTGGGATACTTTCCAAATCACCCACCCGCTGGACACTGTTACTTGGGCCATGTTTGAAGATGGAGTTAAGACCAACCATGTTTCTTCAGGGGTTCTGAGTCTTAAGAGGAAGGAGTTTCGCAACTTGCGCCAAACTAACTGTACAGTGGCAGAATACATAGAGGAGTTTAATAATCTGTCACGCTATGCACCTGAAGACGTTGACACTGACTCTAAGAGGAGGGAGAGATTTCTGGATGGTCTCAGTGATGAGCTCTCGGTGCAACTGTTAGTGGTTTACTGCCCCACTTTCCAAGATCTGATGGACAAGGCTAGAATTCTTGAAGGGAAGCACAAGCAAGTGGAACAACGCAAGAGGAAGCACAATGGCAATCACAACTCAGGATCATATCATAAACGTACCTTCCATGATGGCAATGACAATTCCGATGACCACAACAACAGAGGTAATGGCCTCAACGGTAATGGCCACAACAAAGGTAGCAATGGACATCAACACCACGTAGGAGGAAATGGCCACAATTCTGGAGACAATAGCCATCAGCATAATGGAAATAAAGATCTCAGTAATGTGGAATGCTACAAGTGCAGGAAGTTGGGACACTGTGCCTACAGTTGTCCAGAAGATGGAACCAAGACAAACTCAACTGAGAAGGCAACTGTGAACCACATGAACATGAAGAGAGGACTCAATAAACCGTGCTATGTGACTGGTACGCTTCTAGTTAATTTATACAATGCACTCATACCTCTTCAATACTAGTGCACCGCATTCATTTATATCAAGACATCCATGGATGATATTAGTCACATATGGAGTTACTTAGAGGATTTGTTAAAGTGAACTCATTGGAGAAGAAATTGATAGCTAGTACAAGATGCCACAATTAAGTCTTAGATGTTTGGAGATGCCAAGTTCAGTCATCTTAAGGGGGTTAGCTTTATAAATGTACCCATGGAAGAGAAGCCAAATGGATGCCAGAAAATACAATCCGCGAGAACACCACTAGAACCTATTTGCTAGCCATCTCGAATCTTGAGGACGAGATTCATCTTAAGGGGGTCAGTCTTTAACATCTCAGATTTTAAAATGGGAAATATTCATAGGATTCATATGCATTGCATCATGGCATCTTGCAAAATTTCCAAATTTAAAACCATTTGTGAAAAACCATATTTGAAAATCCTTTATGCATCTATTAGGGTTTCTAAATAAAACCTATGTTTGAAAATTTGTTTTGGACAGGATTATGTATCCCTAGTAGTCCATATTGATATTTTGAATTTTAGAAAAAAATTTACACTGGTTTGAACTTATTTGGAGTTCTAAATCAAATTATACAAAAGAAATAGAAAAAAACAAAAAAAAAACTAAAACAAACCCTACCGGACCGACCAACTGGGCCGGCCCGTGCCTACCCACCCGCGCACGCGGCAAGCAGCAACCCACCTAGATCTAGCAGCAGCATCAACAGCCCAACCGGGAACTCGCAGCAGCCCACACCCCTCTCTCCCCCTTCCTTTTTTCCTTGCTAACGAGTGGGGCCCCCTTGTCATCCCCGTCATGGAGGAGCCCAACTCGGAGACAATCACCGCCGCAATCTTCGCTGATTCGGCTCGATCCCGAGCCTCCCCTGCATCCTAACCCCACCCTCCCCGATAAAAACCCCTCCTCCTCCACCTCGTGCCGTTTTTTGTGATTTTGGAAACCCTAGCACCCCATCGTTGAGCTCCCGATCTCGCCGTCGTTGCCGCTTCAGATCGAGGTCGGTCTTGAGGTTCTGCACCGCTCCTGCGCCTCCCTTTCCCCCTATTTCCTTCCACTCTCTGCAAGGCTTCTTCTCATCCTCTTATTTCCTTCGCAGGAGCACCACAGTGCCCAGACATCGTCGCCGGAGATCGCCGTCGGCCGAATCTCTTCAGCCACCCGCCACCATCTCTAGGGGAAGCAAGCCGCCACGCCGTGGACACCAGGGATCCCGACGTATCGCCCCACATCTCTTCGTCCAGTCCATCGTCAGAGAGAACCACCGGAGCACCACCCACCACCATCGTCTGGGCCGCCACCATCGTTTTCTTCATCGTCGCCGGTGAGCCTCGTCTGGGATGACCTCATCCGTTCGATCGCCATCTCATCCAACGGCCCCTGTTCTTTTCAGCACCGAAGGGGTACCAGCTAGTGAGGTGCTGCCACTTGTCCTACCGCGTCAGCACGCGCTGAGTCAGCGCCTCGTCAGCGCGCCCAGCCAGTCAGAGATCACCGCGTGGAAGCCCGTCCGCTAACTATGTAATCTGCTTTTAAGAAAATAGTCAGAATATTTGCAGAACTTGTAAAATTCGAAGAAAATTTATTATAGCTCATAAAAATACAAATAAGATATCCCTGGATTCATAATAATGTGTGGAATATTATCATGCAATAAAATTCATACTTTGACCAATGCATATTTTCTGGAATATTTAAATCTAATATATGGTATAAAATTCATAGGAAAATATCCACAACTCCAAAATTGGCAAATTTGCTGTCTATGGATTCAGAAAATTGTATTCTACGTCACTGTAGCATTAGTTGATTTTGTTACGGTACAAAATAATTATCTATGATTAAATCCATTAAATTGGTATTTTGGCTATAACTTTTAATCTATAAATCATTTTAAGGTGAAACCAGTGGCAAATGAAAGCTATGAACATTACCTATCCAGTAGAATGGTTCTCATAATTATATGAAACTATTCTGTACAGAAAGTATTCAGAATTCATTAATGCATATTTTAAGCCTATTTGATTAATAGAAAATGCCTATGAAATGTTGTTGATCATGTTTTCTTTTCTAAAATGCATACATACTGTTTTGTTGTGTTGTGCTACTGAATGATTGATTGAATTATTGTTTTGCGCGATAGATTGCCCGGAGAGCGATATTTGTGATTGCGACGACTGTGTGAACGATTACTACAACTAAGGCAGGTGTCACTATCATGAATCTCCTATTGTTTTATTATGCATTTAGTTTTCAGTAGCTTGCATTGAAGGAAATGTTTTATATTATATATTGTATGCTATGGTGTGAGTACCCAATGGAATTGTCATAGACCCCAATTGATTCCTTGATAGCCATCGTATTGTAGATGCTTAGCCATGCTATTAGTTGCGTGGGTGGTTTTCATGATACATATGTGTATGAGAAGGATTATGTTTTGCTTAAATGAAAACCACTTAATTAATGAATCATCTGGGTGGAATGGCATTGATTGGGTCATCGAGTGTGCATTTTGGTGGAGATTGCTACCTAGGCTTCAAAGAGATAATAGGTGGTCTTGATTAGTAACTTCCATGTACAACCACATGTCATATGGGCCTTGACTTGACTGAGTAAGTTATGGGATTATGTCCTACCGTGACTAGCAGATGTAGGTGTTGATAGGATGGTACGGTCCGGAGTTAGGCTCACGATTCAGTTTCCCAAAGGTCGCGTCCTGGTCTTCTCTCAAAAGGGGTTGATCGGGTCTTGTGGGTAAAGTGTACTAGCCTCTGCAGATGGTTTATGAACTAAGTACTTAGCCGTGTCCCCGGTAATGGACAATTCTGAGTAACTTCTCTTGACGTAGTTGAAAAGTCTCATTCATTCCAATTTCTCTAATAAAACTTGATGGGTGAACTTAAAGGGTTATAGGAGCACTTGAGTGACTCAGTGTGTCCATAGTTTGAAGAGTTCTCATGTGACTCGAGTTGTTCTTAGTTATTTTGAAGAACTAAAACTTTATTTAAAAATGTAGGAGAAAATGCTGCTTTATGCAAATAACCTAAAATCCACTAGCCAAAGTGTGCATGTATATGATAGGTTGCCAATTGTGTCCACATAACGGTGACATCTTGCCAATACAATTCAAATGTATTGACCATTCGTGGTTGCAACTTTTTATATTGCAGGTTATTTCGACGACAAGTAAGGTTATCATTTAGGTTGCGAATCTCCACTCAGCGAGTTTCCTGTTGCGTGATGGAGCCTTTATCTATTGTTTATTTGTTGAACTATGTTATTTGATCTAGCTGTGAGCTAAGCAACTTTGTAATATTTATATTCTTGGATCAATCGTTGTAATAATGTGACGCATTGATACTCTTTTATTCATCGAAACTGTGTGCTAGCTAATCGATCCAAGGGACTAGCACTATAAACACAGGATCCAATTCTTAACAGGTTGGATCACTTCAGATTGAGTTACATGCGTATAAGGTTCACACGGTCACACAAGTCATCGTTAAATATTTGGGAGTCAATACGGATCTCCTGGTCCCGTTGCTGATTATTGATCAGAGAGGGGTCTCGATCATGTCTACATTATTCGTGAACCGTAGGGTGACACACTTAAGGGATACCGACACCATTTGGAGCAAATAATATGCCAGAGAAAGAAAAAGGAAAGCGCAGGAATTTATTTCTCTAGAGACCGAAACTGTTTCGGTTGAAATTGCTGAAACTGGTTCTGCATGTGAAATTGAAATGTTATAAGGGGTTTTATGTGAATGTTTTTTAATTAGAGTAATTAACAAAATTCTGAATAAATAAATAAAAGATTTTTATTTAATGAGAGATTGCATTAAATTTGGTGGAAATTTAATGGAGGTGAGTGAAATTTTGAGTGGGTGGCTATTTATGTGAGTGGGGGCACCTCCATGGCTGCCACGCCATGGGAGGGGGATGTCCCCCCTCTCCCTATAAAAGGCACCCCACTCCCTCCTCTCATCTCACACCTCCTCGCGAAGGATCTCTCTCCCCCCTTTGGAATTTCCCCATGGTCTCAGATCAGCGAGATACATATTCCCGGTGGCTTTTTCTGGAAGGATTTGTTGCTTCCGCTGCTTCGCTGGAGCGAGGGCACGGAGGTTGTCGGGGTACTCGGACGTGTGTGCGATCACGAATGCACCACTGCTTTGTGGTGCTAGATTGGATGGTGCTGGACCGGCTGGACCAGATGGACTTCATCACGATCTTGAGATCGGCAAGTGTTCGTCTACATCATCCACGAGTACAACCTCGTTAACGCTATTCGGTCTTCGAGGGTATGTATTCTATGGATGTATATTGATACGCCCAATTTGCATCACCTTTCTATATCATAATTTACCTCTATTTATTGATATATGTCTTATTATGAGGTATTACTTATGGCTTTTCATTTGTTTATGCATGTTGGATGATTCTTGGAGGAGGGACTGCCGGAGTCTGGATTCTGATGGAAAAGAAGGCGTTTCGGTGCAATTTCGTGAAGATCAGAAAAATACTAGAAAAATATGGGAAAATATTATTTTCCAGAAGACTGAGGAAGCCAGAAGGAGGAGCAAAGAGGGGCCGCATGGGGGCCATACCCCCTAGGCGTGGGTCCCCTAGCCCACGCCTAGGGACGGTGTGGCCCACCTGCCCGGTTCCCGACTCTGCCCTTTCGCCTATATCTTCCCTAGGAAACCCTAAGGCCAAGGGAGCGACCACAGATAGATTTCCGCCACCTCTTGGGGGGCAGAAAACATCGAGAGAGAAAGATCTCTCCGGTAGACAGATTTCTGCTGGGGGATTCCTTCCCGGAGAGGGGAGACCATTGCTATCAACACCATCACCAAGCTAGGCTTCATCGGGATCATCATCATCCACACCACCATCTCCACCAGCACCATCATCACCACTCTGTCCCGCTGTAACAATTGTGTTGGATATTGCTTTAGTTCTTAGGGGAAACTTTCCCGGTGTTGATTACTATTGTAGTTGATGCTTGTGAGTGGAACCATTGGATTATTGTTTATGTTCAGATTGTTATCCATTACCATATCATATTTTGATCTTGATCCATATGATGTCTTGTGAGTAGTTTGTGTAGTTCTTGAAGACATGGGAGAAGTCATGTTGTTATTAGTGGATTTGTGTTGAGTTATTATTCAATGGTTTAGTATTTAAGTTGTGGTGCTATTCTTCTAGTGGTGTCATGTGAACGTCGACTACATGATACTTCATCATTTATGGGACTAGGGGAATGCATTGTGTATTTGGATACTAATTCTGGGGTTGCCGGAGTGACAGAAACCTGAACCCCCGTTATGACACCTTTGCACAAGGGAGCGTAGGATCTCAGAGTTTAAGGTTGTGGTTAGATTTATATCTTAATTACTTTCCTATAGTTACGGATGTTTGCAGGGGATTTAATCACAAGTATGTATTAGTCCAAGTAAGGTCGGTATGTTAGCACAGGTTCACCCACACAACACTTACAACACCAGAGAAGAGTACTCAGCTATTTGAAGCGAAAGCACTTGACAGAATTCCCATGTGTCCTCGAGAACGTTTGGTCCTTATAAGTATTTCCACCGCTTGTCCTTTGCTAAGAAAGGATTGGGCCACTTGCTGTGTTTATTCTTTGTTACTTGCACTTTGTTTTGTTGCCTTATCAGAAAACCACTAAAAATCCATTTGCTAAGTATGTACAGAGAGTTCCTGCTCCATACCACTGTCCAGCACCTTCTGCTCCTCGTTGGGATCGACACTCCTATTTATCAAAAGTACTACGATACACCCCCTATACTTGTGGGTCATTATATATCCACCTGTTGCTTGTATCTAGTAGATAGATCTTGGTACTTAGTTGTTCCGATCATAGGATTTTTTTTGTTTTCTATGCTACGAACCCTACAATAAGGTTCAGGCAAACTACGATCAATAGTACAAACTTTAGTATTTCTAGAAGGAACATGATTAACAACATCTTTATAACGTGCATGGTACTTGTTCCACTTCTTTTTAGGAATTTCAATATAAGAGGAAAAAGCCTTAAAATAATTGGCAATACTTTGAGAATCAATACCATAATCACTACTAATATCATGAAAGTCATCAGTTCCCATAAAAGATTTAATGTATTCATAATCATAATTTATACCTGACTTTCTTCCTTTGTCATTCTCCCAAACTTCAGTGTTTTCTTGAATACGGTCTAAAAGATCCCATTTAGCTTCTTCCTTCATATGTGTGAATGATCAAGCACAAGAAGCATCTAATAAATCTTTATCATGCAAAGAAAGCCTTGCATAAAAGTTATTAATAATAATATTGATAGGGAGTTCATGTATAAGACATTTAAGCATTAGTAACTTCAATCTCCCCCAAGCTTGGGCTTTACTTTCTCCATCACGAGGCCAAAAGTTATATATTTGATTCCTATCCTTATGGATCTCACTGGGAGGATAGAATTTAGAATAAAAGAGAGGTACTATTTCCTCCAATTCCATATATTGTCCATTCTTCAGCAGCTTATACCATTCTTCAGCTCTTCCTTTTAATGATTTAGAGAGTAACTTCTTCTTCACATGTTCAGTTGTGATACCTGCACACTTAAACAAACCGCATAATTCATGGATAAAAAGCAAGTGATCACCAGGATGGACAGTGTCGTCCCCAAAATAATAATTATCCATAACACGATCAACAATTCCTATAGGTATCTTATAAGGATCTATCTCAACATGTGGTGGTTCATCTACTACACTAGCAGTGGTAGTAGTTTTCCAAAATAGAAAACCAAGCGGGTTATCCATATTAGAAACAAAGTAACAAACAGAAAATAAAAGTAATACTCATAGTAGAAGTTTCCTTTACCAATTCCACTCTTCAATAGCGCTTCACTCCCCGGCAACGGTGCCAAAAAATAGTCTTGATGACCCACAAGTATAAGGGGGTGTATCGTAGTACTTTTGATAAATAGGAGTGTCAATCCCAACAAGGAGCAGAAGGTGCTGACTAGTGATACTGGCTCAAGAATTCTCTGTAAATACTAGAAAACGGATTTTTAGGAGTTTTTGATTAAGCAAAGAAATAAAGACAACAAATAATTGCAGAAAGTGGCCCAATCCTTTCTTAGCAAAGGACAAGCTAGTGATATTACTTATGAGGACCAAACATTCTCGAGGACACATGGGAATTCTTTCAAGTGCTTTCGCTTCATATAGCTGAGTACTCTTATTTGGTTGGGTACGTGTTGTGTGGGTGAACCTCTGTGCTAATGTACTGACCTTTGTAGGACTAATACATACTTGTGAATAAACCCCTTGCAAGCATCCGCAACTACAAGAAAGCAATTAAGATAAAAACCTAACCAAAGCCTTAAACTCTGAGATCCTACACTCCCTTGTGCAAAGGTGTCCTAACGGGGGTTCAGGTTTCTGTCACTCCGGAAACCCCACAATTAGTAGCCAAATACACAATGCATTCCCCTAGTCCCATAAATGGTGAAGTATCATGTAGTCGACATTCACATGACACCACTAGAAGAATAGCACCATGATGGCGCTGTGTCAACGTGGAGCGCTTCGTCGGGAAACCCCAAGAGCAAGGTATGATGCAGCACAACAGTAAGTCTTCCCTCGGTAAGAAACCGAGGTTATCGAACTAGTAGGAGGAAGGAAACGTCTCAAAGGTGTTGCAAGCAACATGGAAACCTGCACAACACAAACTCAAGACTTTACCCCAACTAACAATGAGGTTGTCGATCTCACCGGTTCCTGTAACAAAGGATTAACTGTATGGTGTGGAAGGTGATGATGGTTTGCAGCAAGTAAACAGTAACAGTGGAAGATGTACAATGGTAAAGATTGGACCGGGGTACATAATTCACTAGAGGTGTTCTCCTTACATAAACAAACATGGCATGCAGGGTAAACAAATTACAGAAGGGCAATTGACAGGACCGAGTAAGGCATAATAATGCAATACTAGACATAAAGATCCTATGTGATTCGATTGGGCAATACAACAAGATACATAGACCGCCATCCAACTGCATATATGACTAGAAGTCCACCTTTGGGTTATCATCCGAACCTCCTCCAGTATTAAGTTGCAAGCAACAGACAACTGCTTTAAGCAAAGTGTGTAAGGTAAAAATCCACTTGTTCCATGAACAAGAGACCGTTGTTTTCTCCCTAGTGGAAACAACACATCTACAACCTTAGAGATTTCTGTCACTTCCCTTAGATTAAATAGAGGCATGAACCCACTATCGAGCATAAATACCCCCTCTTGGAGTCACTAGCAACTGCTTGGCCAAGATAGCTACTAACAACTGAGAGCATGCAAGATCACAAACAACACAGACATGATAGAATCAATAAGACAAAACCAATAATTAATCTGACATACTAATCTCAATATCCATCGGATCCCCCGCAAACATAACATGCATGATTACAAATAGATGAGATCTTGATCATGAACAGAGCTCACAAGATCTAGACATGAAAGCACAAAGGAGGAGATACAACCATCTAGCTACTACATGTACCCGTAGTCCAAGGTGGAACTACTCACGCTTCATACCGGAGGTTGGCATGATGAAGAAGAAGGCCTCCGGGATGATCTCCCCTCCGGCAGGGTGCCGGGAAGAGCTTCAGATCCCCCCGATCTAGGGATGATGGTGGCGGCGGCTACAGACGGTTTCATGAAATATTGATCGAGTGCTTAGGGTTTAGGCATCGGGGGCTTCTTATAGGCGAAGAGGCGAGACTGGGAGGCTGCCAGGGGGCCCACACCCTGCCTAGGCGCGACCCAGGGTGGGCCCGCGCCTGGGGGGTGCAGCCGGCCTATGGCGCCCCTCCGTCTCTCTCTGGACTCCGTGTTCTCCTCGGTGAAATCTTGACTTCGGCTTTTGTCCCATCCAATTCCGAGAATATTTCCTTACTAGCTTTTCTGGAGCCAAAAACAGCCGAAAATAGGCAACTGGCACTGTGGCAACTTGTTAATACGTTAGTACCAGAAAACATATAAAAATCACCTCAAAGTGTGGACAAAGCAAAGCAAAGTAGATACTAAACAAGCATGGAACATCAAAAATTATAGATACGTTTCCGACGTATCACATCACAACTTAAATATCAAACCATTGAATAATATCTCAACACAATTTCACTACTAGCAACATGACTTCTCCCATGTCCTCAAGGACTAAACGAACTTCTCACGAGACATCATTTGGATCAAGATCATAGGTGATATGATGATGAATAACAATCTGAACATAAACAATAATTCAATGGTTCCACTCACAAGCATCAACTACAATAGTAATCAACATCGGGAAAGTTTCCCCTAAGAACTATGATTCAACACAATTGTTACAGTAGTACGAGGTGGTAGTGAGGGTGCTGGTGGAGATGATGGTGTGGATGATGATGATCCTGATGAAGTCTAGCTTGATGATGGTGTTGATGGCGATGGTCTCCCCTCTCCGGGAAGGAATTTCCCAGCAAAAGTCTTTCTGTCGGAGAGCTCTTTCTCTCTCTGTAGTTTCCGCCCCGCAGAGGCGGCAGAACCGATCTTTCTGTGGTCCCCTCCCCCCGCCCCTGCCCCCGACTTTAGGGTTTCGTGGAGAAGATATAGGCGAGAGGGCGGAGCCATAGGTGGGACAGGGTGGCCACACCCCCTATAGGCACGGCCAGGGGTGGTCCGCGCCTAGGGGTGTGTGGGCCCCCTGTGGCCCAACTCCGCCTCCCCTTCTGGCATTCTTCGTCTTCCGGGAAAAAATAATTTTCTGTAGTTTTTCTCGGTTTTTTTTATCTTCACGAAATTGCATCAAAACACCGCTTTTTCCATCAGAATCCTGACTCCAGCAGTCCATCCCCCAAGAATCATCCAACATGCAAAAATAGATGAAAGTGACATAAGTAACACCTCTTAATATGAAATATATCAATGAATAAAGGCAAATTATGATATAGAATAGTGATGCAAAATGGACGTATCACTTCAACATCCAAAAAATCTTATGTATTCGGCTTCCACCTCCTTAGCTTGTCCGAAACAAAAAACTTCACTCTTACGGAAGTTAATTTTAAGCCTAGATAATTGTTCAAAGATGCATAAAGTAAATTTCATGTTCAATGCTTTCTGGATATCATATTCCATGAAAATGATAGTGGCATCCGCGTACTGAAGGATTGACATCCCCCTTCTACTAGATGAGGTATGATACCTTCAACTTACCCATATTATTTAGCCCGTTTATCATAACCGCTAACATATCCGCAACAATATTAAATAGGATCAACGATAGAGGATCTCCTTGTCGTAGACCCTTTTGTGTTTGAAAATAATGACCTATGTCATCGTTAATTTTTATCCCTACACTTCCTTGATCGACAAAATCATGTATCCATTTGCACCATTTAGGGTCGAATCCTTTCATTCTCAACACTTATTGCAAGAAAGGCCATTTAACTTTATCATAAGGTTTTTTGAAATCTATTTTCAAAAGTACCCCATCCATTTTCTTAGAACGTAGTTCACGAATCATCTCATGCAAAATTAGAACTCCTTCGAGAATATGCCTCCCCGGCATAAACTGCGGTGATCCAGCATACCACTGGATGATGTAGTATACTATAGTCGTTGACATAACACCAATGAAACACCTTTCACTAGTATTACATCCGTCAGAGTGGTACAACATAAACACAGCAGGTCCAATACATGGCTAAAGGTTACAACTCACTCTATACACAAGATCCAAAGAACACTCTAGGTTAAAGAGAGAGAAAGAAACTTCTTACCAAGAAGAATCAGAAATAAACAACTCAAATACTATCATACTATTTAGACTAGTGTGCTAACTAATGGCCTGGCATTGCTTCTATTGCAATATGCTACAGAAATTGGTTCTATGGTTAGAGATTATATTCCTATCTTAACTTCGTCTTCACTTCAGTTGATGTATATGTTGACTTTCTTGACTTCATTGAAGGGCTTTTAGCTTTTGATGATGACTCCTGGAGCATAACTTGATGTAAACGTCGTCTGTATTGGCTTTAGAATCTAGCAAGGGTTAAGAAGATACTTTGAGTACGAGCGTACTCAGCAAGTTCACTAGAAAAGGAGTGTTTGATGCACTATAACTACAGCCACAGACCATAGGTCATAGGCAATGCAAGTTTTTGTAAACATTTCATTAAAGGTTGCTTTTATTCTAAAAATCTATGTTCGTCAGCCTTCACGGGTGTACCAGAACTTTCATGGAGTTCCTTTCCTGCCGCGTTCGCCGCTCCTTCCCGGAACAGGGAGTAACAAGTTACAGTTCTTACACTCTGCAGAGGTGTGTTACTTTACCCATGAGATATCAACTCTTTGTTGCACAACTGGGCATCTTATTCCCATCCACAATTCCATGATGTGGGGCCCAGAAGATGATCCAAGCCAATCACTACCCCCTTCGCGACCTCGCATGCCTCCTTGGTGTACACCATGCCCACATATTGGATTACGGCAATGGTTTGTACAAACCGTTAGATGCCAGAACTATCGTGGGACGTTGAGGGTTCCCACCCATATGCTGCATATCCTCTACGAATTACCAATTAATATGCACGCTACGAGGATAACAACCACGACCTGCACATCTAGCTACATGCGAGAGGAAAAGATACAGCTGACTTCTCCGTCCCATTCCAAATCTCATGGTTAACGCGTAATATACGCGCAAGAATCAATGGCGACATTGGTTGTTAAGTCCTAGATAATATGTTCCTTTACCACCGGAACTTTTATAGTAGGTTATTACCTCATGGTAAATAACCAATAATCATATTATTAGGAAAATAGTGTTTTCGGATCTTTTTGAAATGCAGGCGATGTCCACATTGGAGTTGTAAAATACTTTACATAAAATAACCAAAGGACATGAGCAAGTGTGAACTTGCCTTTTGTGATTGCAAGATTATGCACTCACGGTCTTCCAGACAATATAAGATCCAATATCTGAAATTTGCATCATTGGTCCGGTAAGGACTAATGTTTAAAGAAGCAATATGATCTTATGCATAGGTAATGTGATGCACTTTATAAATGCGAATCCCGGGAATAACGTTGTTCTAGGGTTTGGATATCGGAAATGGTTACTTTAGAATGTGTTGCCCCTTTTTGATAAGTTTCATACTTGTGCTTCTTATTAAGGCTTGTGACTGTGTGAAACAACATGTAATTACAATATTATAAAACAATGAGACACACACAAATGTGAAATGCTACTCAAGATTGCTTATATAAAATTTGTTGTTTGAAGTGGCAAAAAGAATAACATTTGAAGAAAAGATTCCTTTTCTAAGGTTTAAATAATCTTTATTATTAATCAAATGTGGTCAAGGTTGTTTGTGCTTACTTGAATAGTTTGGACTTGAGATGCTTTATAACTTAAGTAATACAGACCAAAGTTAACTATAAAACATATAACAATGTCTTTAGTATTATATTTAGAGTCTTGTAGACTAAAGTTAACTTTAAAACATAGATGGTTTGGAAGTGTAATGCATATGATATTTTTACCTTGTGTACTTGGTAATGTTTCCTTAAGGTTTCTTAAGAATGGTTATGCTTTTACTTGTTGTAGTGGTTTCTTGATTTTATAATGGAATAGTATCATTTACCTTTTTATAGATGAGTGGTTACAGTTTATAAACAAAGAAATAATATTACTTAACTACATATGGACTTACTATAGTGTTGTGAAGGTTTTGTAATCTGATGGTTGAAGTATATGGAAAAGATTGGATTTAATCCCAATTATTCTTGGGAATTTTATATTGGATAAGGATCCTTTTAGAAAATAATCTACACTTATGGTTGAAAGATAACTCAATAAAATAGAATTTATAAAGTTTTGAACCATTATGACATCATAATATTAATATTTAAGACTAATACTATTTATTAGACTTAATTGACTAATTTTAGAAATATTAACAAATTTTATTTACCCTTATATGATTTATTAACTAAGGAGATAGGTTTAAATTCAAATTACTAGAGTATTAAGTTTTTTATTTACTTTTTAAGTGTAATATTATATTTTTAACAAGTAGACATTATTTTTGTGACCATTTTGATATATTACATTTATTTTTGTGATTTATAAATAATAAGATATGATTTTTATAAGATTTATTACTTTATAAATACTTAATAAATAACAATTATTTAATTAAGTGAAATAATAATGTGTGATTATAAATTTGAATTATAGTTCTTATTTTTCTAAGATTTTTGATATTTTATTTATAATTTTAATATTTACCATTATTAAAATATGAATTATCAAAGTTTCATTACTTATAAGATCTTTATTCAATAATAATTATTTAAATAACTATTACAATAATGTTTGATAATAGTTTTAACTGATAGATTTTATTTTTCTAAACATTTTCATATATTATACATATATTTCTAAATTACAAAATAAAAGTTATTAATTAAACAATATTTAATCATTTATTTCATTTCTGGAATACTCATATACAATTTGTATTATTTTCTCATTTTATTTAAACAGTAAATACTTTTCTTACCGAGGCTAAACCTACCCAAGGTCAGTGCCCAATAGGCCTATGGCCACATCATCAGCCACGCAAGCGAAGACTAGGTCAAATGATGGACTGGGTCAAGGGTGGCGTCGGCATGACGTTGCTACGACGTCAGCACAACCACCGCCGTCAGTGGGTGGTCGCCGGCGACGATCTACGGCGCCCTAGCAAATGAAACTAGCCTAGTTCGAATCAGCGCAACATGCTGGACCCTAAAGTGGCGGCGTCGCTCGGAAATGGTCATCGGAGCCTAGGCTCCGACGAGCTCCGACGGTGGCCAACGATGGCATAAGGTGTGATGGCGATTGACAATGAGATAAGGAAATTTAGGGATACGGGAAGGTTCAGGAACTCACCCTGATGACGATAGAGAGGTCGTCGAGGACAGGCGTGGTCGGAGACGAACTCTCCGACAAGATTTCCGACGAACACCGACGGCACGAGATGATGAAATTCACCCCAACTCGTACTCCCCCAGTCTCTGCGTTCTTCTTAGATGATCTACAAGCGACGACACTTCTCCTCGTCTACTTCACGGCCTCCAGGACGAACTCTATCGACGGCGAGGCGTGGCTCCGGTGAGCTAGGGTTTCGGCCCCATTCGAAACAGAGAGGATAAGGAGGGAATGAGGATAGGGATGAGGCAGGGTGTCGTGGTGTCCTTCTTATCCCCCTCTAGAATGGCGGCGGGCATCTCGATGCACGGCTGACGACGATGGCATCGGGCGGCGGCGGACTCCTACAACGAGTTGCCTGTGTGCATGAGGATGACGATGATGTTCATTTTATAGAAAACCCCGTGGCGATTCTTTCAGCTCAACCCGCAGTCCCTCTTTGGTCCCACCCGTCATCCAGAGGAAAGAACGAACTAGGCTGGCTGCTGGGCTTTTTGTGGGCTGCACGTGGGCGACAGGTAAGAAGGGAAGTTGGGCCACTGCCAGGAAATGTTTTTTTATTTGTTTTCCTTTTTCTATTTTCAGTTTTACTTTTCAGATTTGTATTTAATCTATAATTTGAACTTTTCTAACAAAGTTTATTTGCTGAACATTTGCAGCAACAATTAAAATTGATTGAGATTTATTTTGTAAATCTTAATGATAAATATTTTATTTTTATATATTTCTTTATTTTATTTATATAAATCCCCCTTTTAATATTTTGTAGAAGACTTTGTTATTAATCATTCTTCTAATAATAATAAACCATGGTTTCATGATATTTCCTTATTTGTTTTTAAAATTTAATTCTAGTTAGCTATTGGTTTGGAGGAAAATTCTTATATTATGGTCCTATATAATTATTTATTGTATAAGATACAAAAGAATTAATATGGTTAATATTACTCTCCATAAATTTAGGAAATGGCAATGTGTATTTTCTATTATAATTAACATAGAAGTTAAGGTTTGAATTGTAAGTACTTACCCTAGAGTTTAGGGTTCTTAATAAACTTAAACTTATGTTCTTTTGTTGATAAAAGTTTATGACTAAGCATATTGTCTTTATGTTTGTGATTCTTAATGCTATCACCTTTTAAAATAGAAAATTATTATCTAAAATGTTTTATGGAAAATAATTGATAAACATATCTCCTAAACACATATGGTTAAGACAATTGGAAATGATAAAGATGTGCTTATGTGATTTACTATAGAAAAATCTTCCTATAAAGTGATATGGAGATAAGATGATGGATCAATAACATGAAATGGATATTTTGTTTGGTTTGAGATTTAAAGTTGGGGGTTTACCAAGAATTTCTATCTTCCATAATTCACAATCCTGGACTTCTAAGTAAGGAATTCCTTTCCTAGATACTCTTTCCCTTCATATCCATCATCATGTGCTAATATGATGAGCTTTACTTCACAAGAATATTCTTATCCATCTTTTATTCTTCTAAACCCATTGATAGATCCAATGAGCTTGACAGTAAAGCTTTTATAGTTTTCCCATATCCATACTTGGTTATATCCACTACTCTTCTGTTGATAACCTCCAATCCAACAAGTAGTTCCTTCAAACTACACTCATTATCTTCCTTAATCTTCCATCACTAAAATTTCTCTAGTAGATGTATACATCAAACTACCTTTTTCTAAAGCTTACTATACTTTAAGAGGAATAACACTACTTCCATAACTCCATGCTATACTAGCTTTAATTTAATCATACTATCTTACATTTACTTTACTCTAATAACTTATACTCCAACCTCACATTATATTAATGTGACTTGCAATGACTATTCTAGGATAACTTATCTATACTAGGGCTTCAATCATTTTCTACCCACCAATGTCACTTATACAGGGTATAGGTATTCAATCTTGGTGATTAAGGCATGATCATTATAATCCTTTAATCATTTATAACTTAGGTTTCCAGTTGGCTAATCAAGGATTCATCAATACAACCTTACAATTGTATTGAAATTATCTTCTTAATATCTCTTATTGGATTAAGGGTTGTTATTCCTGGACTATGCCCACTTGATCCAATAGAATTACTACTGATAGCTGTCTTCAGGATTCATCCTTGTAATCTCCTTTACTACCATATAATTATATAATATAAATAACTCTTCTATTCATTCAAGAGTGATTTAACTTCACCAATAATCCTGTTGATCTAATTTACTTCCAACTCCCATCCTATAGATGATATTTGAACCTAGCATTACCATATACCTTTCCTTACCTCCCTCTTTAAGGATTTAAGTGAATGCTATGATAAGATCAAAAGGTAATAGATCAAGTATTGTTAGTTGAAGAATTGGTGAATCAATAGTTGATTACTCAACATTGATGAACAATAAATATTAGAATAAGGTTCAATATAGATGACAAAGATTGATATGGAAGGACAAATATGTGATGAATGATCTTGGCTTAGTTTCCTTCCTAACTAAAGAGTTTGGGTGAAGTGTTACCATGTTCCTTATGGTAGAAATAGAATAGGGATTGAATAGGTCAGTATTAATCATTACATACTTATTACTTAAGTTGTTATCTTAACTTGGCATTCATGAGTTTTTGTAATGAATATTATAATATGATCCCTTAAGGATCAAATATTAATCATTTAAGCAATGCATTATGAGTGACATTTTATAATATTTGATCTATCCTTAGATCAAATCATGTTTACCCAAATAAGGTTTTAGCAAAGGTCATATTGAAACTTGTCACAGTCAGCTTGATGATCTACCTCAATTCCATCAAGTTGAGAGAAGCTTCAATCACTTTGACAGGTTTTGTTCAAAATCGCGAAAATTATTCGGATTTTCTACGCATGAATGTAATGCACACATCTGGATTCAGATTATTTCTAAACTCTAATGCTGGGATGTTACATAAACGATGTTTGCGTCAGTTGGATCACCTTATGTGCCACCGCCAGAACTCTATTCGTTCCTACCTTCGTATAAAAAATTAAACTAACATTTAGTAGACAAAAAAGGTTTGTATTGTTGTATTTGAATCGCGTTCTCTTTTTTTAGGGAGTAGTATTATCGTGTCATAGTTTAGATGGAATAAAGGTAATTCCCCTTTCTAGAATTTAGCAAACATGTCCATCATGTCGCCTTTAATAATCTCCCAAAAAGTTTGATAAAATTCAGCCGAAAAACCATCAGGTCCTGACGCTTTATTCTTTTCCATTTGCATTATGGCTTCGTGTACCTCCTTCTCAGTGAAGTCAGCAACCAAAATATTATTTTCCTCCTGTGATATTTGTGGAATATCTGAGGTTTGGGTTTCTACCATGGAGAAGTTATTCTGAGGCTCTGCTCCAAATAATTTGTTGTAGAATTCAGTTATATAATTTTTAAGATTCTCTTGAACCAAAATAACCCTCTCATCTTGTTCAAGCTGAAATATTTTTTTGCGCCTATGTTTACCATTATCTATTAGATGAAAATATTTTGTATTATTACACCCCCCCCCTCTTGTACGTGCTTCACTTTTGCACGTTGAGCCCACTTAGTTTCTTCATCTCTTCTTAGAGAAGCTAGTCTCTCATTTGTATTCTTTAAGTCATCCCTTTCGGATTTTGATAGCAGAGTTGTTTCCACTTTCAAATCAAGAGAATTAATTAAATTTAATAGCTTTTCTTTTTTCCTTCTTATATTCACTATTATTCCTATCCCAACCTCTTAAGAAATTCCGTAAGTGATGGATTTTGAATTGTCAAACGTCCATAGGACTATTTCCTTTATTGCTAGCTACCCATTCTTTAGATACCATCTCAAAAAAAAAACTTGTTGTCTTAACCAGGATAATTCAAATGAGAAGGTTGGCTTATTTCCACGGTGAGTTTGTACATCAGAGTCAACGAGCAAAGGCGTGTGATCCGAGCCGGCGCGCGTTAAGGTCCGGACAGTAACCAACGGTAATTTCCGTTCCCAACTCACACTAGAAAAAACTCTTATCTAATTTCTCGTAGGTTGGAACTTCTTTACGATTAGCACATGTGTATTGTCTACCAAAAAGTGCTATTCTTGTAGGTCCAAATTTTCAATTATGACATTAAAAATAAAAGGTCATCTTGCATTAAAATTATCGTTATTTTTATCCTCTTAACGAAGAATGATGTTAAAGTCTTCTCCGGCTAACATGGGTAAAGTCTCATTTTCTCCTCTTTCTAGCATTTTAAAGTATAGTTTATCCGCTTAAGTACATTTGCACTTTAGATGATGCCACTTGAGATGTAAAGCGTAAGAAAATAAGATACAATTTTAGAGGCAAGCAGAAAAGGTAGTACTGGTTTAAGCGGATTTACGATTGCTTGATAGGGTATAATTTGAGAGTTAAATGTGTTCTGATTAGCATAACCAAAATCATCACCGCAGTTTTTCTACAAGGTCGTGGGGTACCGAGCTTATCTCCCCTGTTCAGATCTAGAAATTTAATTTTGGATGTACAAATTTCAACAAACACAAAATATAAAGGCGAAAATCTGAAAATAGGCTCTTTATCAAGCGCTACTATTTGCCAAATGTAGCTCGATTTGGATGAGAAAACGCAAAGCACACATGCTAGGGAATAACACAAGTTATACATATGTCCACCATATACTATATATAAAAGAATTTGCATAAATTTTTAGGTGTATATTTGTACACCCTTGACCTATATTGGATCCGTCCATGCCCCTGTCCATTGCCTATTTAAGATTCATGGTGGACATCTCACACAAACATCCTTGACTTGTAGACCTTCTTCCCCATATAGAAGGCAAAGTGGACATGCACACTTCGCCCCTACCCTGACTCGTCCCTCCTCTGACCTTTCTCCTGCTGAATCCTCCCTCTCCCCACCTCTGTCCGTTCTGGGCTCGCCGGACACCATGACCTGCGGCGAGTCAGCCTCCTCGTCGACAACTTATCCTCCAAGGTCAACGCCACTTGTCCTGCACTCGTGCTGCAGAAAGCCATCTCCACCATTCCTCATCCGAAAGGCGCCATCGTCGGCGCGATGGCGATGAGACGCCCAACTAAGGAACCACGCCGTTAAAGCCCACATGATCTGCGTCCAGTCCTTCCATTGCGCAGGAAACCTTACATGTCCCATGGAGATTGGATGAAGGAATGGAATTTATTTTGATTCTTATACCTCAGATCTGTAGCATTTCTTTACCTTTTCTCTTCTTATTATTTCTGGAAAAGTCATATGATGGATAGTTGTGTTTTCCTTTTTTTTCTCGTATCCATGTCCCTCTTCCTCGAACGTTGAACAAAATCAATAAAATTATGTGTGCTCGTTGTTGTACTAACTGATCCAAACCGAATGGATCTTATTCTGTACTACTAACTGATACAAGTAGCGTACATGTTCAGTGCTACTTCCTGCACTAATTATGTGCTAATTCCTATGCTAATTCTCTGCTAATTCCTATACTAACCGTACTAACCGAATGGAACTAATTATTTGTTAATTCATGTAACTGCTCCAAACTGAATGGAACCGAGTATGATACATGTTCGGATGGAAAGGCACACAAACGAGCAGTAGGTTTATGCAAGGGACTGCTTGACAAGAAAGCAGCACAACCGAGGGGACTTTTTGCAGAACAATCTCACCGATCGTGAAGCAAAAGAGAGCTGGTGGAAGGGCGTGATAAGCCCGGGACCCCAACGTGTATGTAGAGTTGGTTTTTTGCAAAATCATGGTAATCAAACCAATGATACAACAACCGATCATATGTTACACCCCAAAATTGTTCATACACCTGAAGAAGTCAGAGAGAAATCCTCTGCTTCAAATGCACGGAGCTCCACGGCTTCTCTGTTGTCCTGCGTTACGCGGCGAGAAGATTGGCGATGGTGGTGTGGATCGCTGGGTTGGGGATCAGGTCGACGGCGCGCGTTGTCGCCCCGCACATGCACCTGGAGCTCGCGGTGATGCGGTCACGCACGCAGCTGTGGAAGAAGTTGTCAAAGAAGCACTTCCTCGCCAGCACGGCATCCGCCATCACGTTCTTGTAGATCTTGTAGTGGAGCTCCGTGGGGATCACAGGCGCCGGCGCGGGAATGACCGGAGGAGATGGAGACCGAGACCTCGCGGCCGTGGAGGCGCTCGACGTCGCGGGCAAAGAGGAAGAAGAACCATGGACATGTTGCAGGGCCGATTTGGGGGCGCGAGGGGAGGACATCACTATAAGCCTTCTGTTGAACTATAAGTCTGCTGGTCTCTGTTAACTGAAGATAGTTAGGTTTCTGCTTTGCAGCTCTAGACGAAGTTCAGTTAGCAGCTAGGATAGTTTCAGTCATCTGTTCCTTAGCTGAATAAAAATTTAGACGCTCGAGAGTTTGTTCTCGAGCTAGACTAGGCTATAGTCGTCGTGCACGATGCACCGTGGGATGGCACGGATCCAATGCTCGCTGCACGACATCGCGGAAGTGGTCAGGTGATCGTGGGATGGCACGATCGGCACACCTGGTCATGACCTGATTTTTAGGATCGTTTGCTGTGCTTGTAACAACCCTACAAATAAGAGAAAAGAAAACGAAAAGTAGGAGGTCGTTGAGCGATGTGCAAAAATCCTCTTGTTCACTCTGTGTCCTCCATAGCTAAATCACAGGTTTAGCGCTGACATTTGGTATCAGAGCCATTCGAGGATCATGGCGGGCACGCCAACGCCAGCGGAAACGCCATGAGCGGTCGCGTCCAGGACACCGGAACGTTCGCCGAGCGGCAGCGGCTCGTCGCGAGATCGGTCGCCGAGCCGCGGCCGGAGTCACTCGTGAAGGCACTGCAAGGAGGTTGTGACGGTCCAGGAACGCGGCGTGCAAGCCAGCGCGCTTGTAACACTACGGTTCTGAAAAGACCGTAGCTTCTATGTGACATGTCAATCCCTGGATCGGCTCATTGGCCCACAATAGAATAAGATGAATAACATAGCAAAATATCCGTGTATCATAAATAACGAAGATCCAGAGTATCATTATTATAATAAAAGCTTAGCTCAAGGCTAGCTCTAATTATTCAAGTAGCAACATAAATAAAGCAAATCCTCCATTCTTCAAATTGCCCACAAGTGAACAAGTGCCGAGTGGAGTACCGTGGCCTAAATCGATTACTCAGAATCGGAATATCCTGCAACATGAAACGTAGCAGCCCCAAAGGGTCAATACATGGAATGTATGACAAGTAGAGCTATTAAAGGAGACAATAGAGCTAACAACTACATGCAGATTTGGCAAGTGGAGCTGTGGCTAGCTTGCATTTGTAAATACCTTTGTCCTACTTTTACAAACAGTTTTTGATTTTTTTTGAAAAGATCCCAATTAAGTTAATCCATCAATATTAAAGTAATTAGAAAATTGGAATGAGCGAGAAACATGTCATGGAATCAATATCAAGCAACTCAAATGTCCATAACCGGGGACACGGCTAATCGATTAGTTTATACACCCTGCAGGGGTTAGTACACTTTACCCATGTGACTTGGCCAGCCCAGCTCGTACCACCACTCTCATTTTGGGTGATGATAGGGAGAAGTCCAAAAAGAGACCGTTCGGGAAGTAGCTCCCCAAACCCGACACGCACCGGTCCAACCTATCAAAATTTTACATCTCTGGATACGTGGGTTCGAGTTACCACAACCAACTGAGTCTAACCAACCGCCCATTTCATTATTGGCACATGGTTGTACACGTAAGCTATAAAATAAAGAAGACAATCATTTTTTCTTGATACCTGGATGCCTTTCCGCAATGATACCACCAAAAATTATCAATCTCATCACACCCAGAAGATTCATTGATTAAGTTGTTTTTAGTTTTCGCAAACCAACACATTTAAAAACAACTTTCAGTGATGTAACCCATCCCTTGATCATCATAGCATGGCTAAGCACATCTACCAACGGTGGTTCATATACAGGAAATCCCTACCACATAATAGGACATAGCATAGCGATAGTATTATCCTACACATGCATCTACAAAATACACAACAATTCATTGAAAATAGTAGGAAAACATAATGAACAAAGTAGCATCTACCTTCCTTGGCTGTAGCGGTCGGAAGAACAATCCACACACGAGCAAATGTTGCACTCGTCACAATCTACACGATACAATTGCAATCATAAACAAACCATCCACAATCATATACAAACAAAGACGATGCAAGATGCATGCATGACAAGTTGAATAACGCTACAGTAGTATCACATAATCTTATTCAGTATAACTACTGTATGCATGCATGGAAATTATTTTGAGTGCAACGAAAACAAGGCATGCAATTTATAACGCTCAAATAATAGAGCTGGAAACTAAATAATTAGCCACTGCTAACATACTGTTTGTAAAATCTTGGAAAATTTCCACTGTGTAGGCAACCCAAAATAGAGTCAGTACCAATTGGAATTTCTCAAAAAGGTTTTGTATAAAGCCCTGGGTAATTAAAACACTACAGTAAGCCATTATAAAGATTCTGCAAATTCCAATACTGTAAGTGTAACTTTTTAATTTACTACAAGATTCCTCTTGTTCTACTGATTCCAGGGACATCTTAGTTGCAATTTTTGGAGTTACAGAACTTATTCTATGAATTTATTACTCTAAAAAGAGTATTAACTCATTTAATTAACCAGGACAAAACCTTGCTGTAAAAGTGTAAAACAACTGTACAGCAATATTCTATGTGAGACACTGATTTCATACATATTTTATTTGCAATTTTTGGCCCAGTAGATTAATTTCTATGAATTTTATAATTTCTAGTTAAAATGTGCCAATTAAATCGAATTAAAATTAATCGGTCAAACCTGACCGTTTGACTACGCATACGTGGCGCTGACCAGTAAGCGCCCTGGGCTGACTATTCCATGGTCCATCTGGACCGCTGGATGCCGATCGAACGGCAGGGGGAGCGCGCGAGGGGGAGGCTCACCGGAGCAGTTGGCAGCGGCGACGGCGATGGTCGGGCGGTGGCGGTCCTTGGCGGCGGTGGAAGGTGGGACGACGTCGGGGGCGAGGGGACGGATATCCTCGCGGTGGTGGCGCGCGTCAGCGAGCGCGTAGACGGCGGCTGGAGTGGCGGGCGGCGTCGGTGGCGGCGGCGTCGGTCCTGCGGGGGAGAGAGGGGAAGTGCGGGTCAGTGGGAGGCGGCGGCGACCCCAGCGGGCGAGAGAGGCGAGGGGGTGTCGCTGGCGGCGGCGATGATTACTTACCGCGTCAATGGCGGCGGTGGCGGTGGCGTACTCCGGCGAGAAATCGGCGGAGATTGGAGGCGGTTTAGGTGATGATTTTTCGGGGGGTTTGGAAAGGAGGGCGAGGGCTATAAGAAGGGGCAGTTCGGCGCGGAAGTTGCGCACGAATCGGAGGAGGACGCGACGATGGGCGACGTGCTCCAGGCGGACTGGGCGGACTCGACGGCGCCGACAGGTGGGTCCCACCTGTCGGTGGCTGGCGGCGGGGCTGGCGGCGCCTAGCTATCGGCCGCGCGCGCGCTGCTGGCTGCTGGGCCGGCTGGGCCGCAGGCAGGCCGGCTCGCTGCAGCGCTGCGTTTTTTTATTCCTTTTCTTTTTCTTTTCCCTGTCGAATTTTTAACTGATTTTTTTTGACAGAAACTGTCTACTCTAATCATCAAAATTCAGTTTGCCATAACTTCTTCTACGAAGCTCCGATTTGGGAGATTAAAAGTGCTACGGGTTCGTGGCGGAACCCTCTATGCACATGTGTCTTCCATACACCCAAAATACAATGTTTTTAACAGAGACATGGTAAAACCTAGTGTTCAAGTGTAGGTGTCAAAATGCAAATGCAAGTGGTTTGCTTTGTCAAAATCTTTTCAAACTAAAATTTTGCAAGGATGATCATGATGCAATGCCATGAATGTTATGAAGTACCAAATATAAAATTTGGGATGTGACAAGACTAACCCCCTTAAGATGAATCTCGTCCCCGAGATTCGGCGTGGCTAGCAAATAGATGTGGGTGGTCCTCTCGGATGTCATCTTCACGCTCCCGAGTGGCTTCCTCTTCGGTGTGGTGGCTCCATTGCACCTTGAAAAACCTGATCGTCCTGGTACGGGTAATCCTCTCCGCTGTCTCCAGTATCTTGACCGGTTTCTCCTCATAGGTCAAGTCATTCTCAAGCTGAACCTCCTCTAGTGGCACCGTGTCTCTCAATGGTGTATCCACCATCTCCGGATGACACTTCTTCAGCCGAGACACGTGGAACACGTTGTGGACGGCGAAAAGAGCCTCTTGCAACTCCAACTGATAAGCAACCTCTCCTTTGCGTGCTAAGACCCGATATGGTCCAATAAACCGAGGTGCCAACTTACCCTTGATTCCAAACCTCTTAATTCCACGCAGTGGCGACACTCTGAGGTATACTCTATCACCTACCTCATACATCACTTCCTTGCGCTTGGCGTCATCGTAGCTCTTCTGCCTTGATTGTGCTACCTTCAGCCTGTCCCTAATCAAGGCGACCTTCTCCTCAGCGTCCTTGATCAAATCAGGTCCAAACAGCTGACGTTCTCCTACTCCATCCCATAACAATGGTGTCCGGCACCATTTCCCATATAGCACATCGAACGGTGACGTCTTGATGCTGGTTTGATAGCTGTTGTTGTAGGAAAACTCAGCATACGGCAAATTCTCATCCCAACTAGATCCATGAGCCAAAGCGCAAGCTCTCAGCATATCCTCCAAAATCTGATTTACCCTCTCGGTCTGTCCATCAGTCGGGGGGTGGAATGCTGTGCTAAACTCCAACCTAGTCCCCAATGACTCGTGCATCTGGCGCCAAAAGTGTGAGGTAAATTGGGTGCCTCTATCAGATACAATGCTCTTAGGAACTCCATGTAGGCACACAATTCTGTCCATATAAATCTTGGCTAACTTTGCACTCGTGTAGGTCGTCTTCACCGGTATAAAGTGGGCTACCTTGGTCAAATGGTCGACCACTACCCAAATGGAGTCATATCCCGACCTGGTCCTGGGCAATCCTGTGATAAAATCCATTCCCACTCTATCCCACTTCCAATCCGGCATGGGCAATGGTTGTAGTAGTCCTGCTGGTTTCTGGTGTTCCGCCTTCACTCGGCTACATACATCACATAGGGAAATATGATTGGCGATGTCTCCCTTCATGTTGTTCCACCAAAACCTGCCTTTCAAATCCATATACATCTTTGTATTGCCCGGATGTATGGAGTATGGCGAGTCATGAGCTTCCTGTAGAATCAGCTTCCTTATCTCTGGGTCGCTGGGTACACACAAACGATCTCCATACCACAAGGTACCATGCTCATCCTCGCGAATATCCTTTTCTCGATTTTCCTTCACCTTTTCCTTTATCTCCTCTATTTCCTTGTATCCTACCTGAGCCTTCCTGATCATGTCCTGTAGCGTTGGTTGGACTTCCATTGCTGCCGAATATCCTTCAGACACTACCTCCAGTCTAAGGTCCTTGAATTGCTTGCACAAATCCTCGGGCAATTCCCCAACAGTCAATCCATTGGCATAGACCTTCTGGCTCAGAGCATCTGCTACTACATTAGCTTTTCCTGGGTGGTATTGCAGATTCATATCATAATCCTTAATAAGTTCCAACCATATCCTTTGCCTCATGTTCAGTTCCTTCTGTGTAAATATGTATTTCAGGCTCTTGTGGTCGGTGTACACATCACAATGTTTCCCCATTAGGTAGTGCCTCCATACTTTTAGCGCATGCACAACCGATGCTAATTCCAAGTCATGCGTGGGATAATTCCTCTCATGGTGTTTAAGTTGCCTCGAGGCATATGACACCACTCTCCCATCTTGCATCAGCACACTCCCAAGTCCCTGTTGAGAAGCATCACAGTACACTTGGAAATCCTTCTGAAGGTCTGGTAAACACAGAACAGGTGCGGTCACTAGTCGACGCTTCAGTTCCTGAAAGCTGTCTTCACATGCATCCGTCCACTCAAACTTCCTCTCTTTCTTCAGAAGTTCTGTCATCGGCTTAGCAATCTTGGAGAAATTTTCAATGAACCGCCTGTAATATCTAGCAAGTCCCAAAAAGCTACGAATATCACCCACATTCTTGGGCGCTTCCCACTCAGTTACTACAGTCACTTTGCTTGGATCAACAGCGACTCCTTCTCCTGACACCACGTGTCCAAGAAAACCAATAGTGTTAAGCCAGAATTCACACTTACTGAATTTGGCATACAGCTTGTGTTCCCTCAGCTTCTCCATAATCAGTCGCAGATGTTTCTCATGCTCAGCATCATCCTTGGAATATATCAGTATGTCATGAATAAACACCACCACGAACTTGTCCAAGTACTCCATGAATACCTTGTTCATCATGGTCATGAAATATGCTGGAGCATTCGTTAGTCCAAAAGACATAACTGTATACTCATATAAACCATACCTAGTAGTGAAAGCAGTTTTTGGTATGTCCTCCTCCCGGATCTTCAATTGAAAATAGCCCGATCGCAGATCAATTTTGCTAAACACCTTAGCTCCTTCCAGTTGATCAAACAAATCATTTATGTTCGGCAGGGGGTATTTGTTCTTGATGGTCACTTCAT
Source organism: Avena sativa (assembly GCA_916181665.1). Taxonomy (NCBI): domain Eukaryota; kingdom Viridiplantae; phylum Streptophyta; class Magnoliopsida; order Poales; family Poaceae; genus Avena; species Avena sativa. The sequence goes on from OV702297.1 coordinate 416,257,355, forward strand.
TCAGCGAGCGATAGTCCACCACTAACCTCTTGCTGTTGTCTTTCTTCTCCACAAATAGAACAGGCGCACCCCATGACGACGAACTAGGCTGAATGAATCCCTTGTCCAACTGCTCCTTTAGTTGTTTCTTTAATTCCTTCAGCTCATCCACATCCATCTTATATGGTCTCTTTGCTATAGGTCCTGTTCCCGGCATCAGATCGATGAGAAACTCCACATCCCTGTCAGGTGGCATCCCTGGCAGCTCTTCCGGAAACACGTCGGGGTACTCCTTAATCATAGGCACAGTATCCATGCTAACCCCCTTAAGAGAATTCAGCTTACACCTTCCCGGTCGCACAGCCGACTTGAACCTAATCCTCTTACCATCCGGGGTTTTGAGCGAAACTGCTCGCTGTGCACAATCTATGTGTCCCCCATGCATAGACATCCAATCCATGCCCAGAATTACATCTAAACCTTGTGACTCCAAAACTACCAGATGTGCAATGAAATTGTATGCTCCAATCCTCACAGTTAAGTCGCGGCATCCCGCGCTAGCTATCATATCCCCTCCAGGTGAGCTTACTCTAATAGACCCTTTTAGAGACTCCGTAGGTAACTTATACTTATCCACAAATGCCCTTGATATGAATGAATGCGATGCACCAGTATCGAAAAGTATAAGTGCAGGGTGAGTGTTGATTGGAAACTTACCAACCACAAGATCAGGCTCATCTGGGATCTCCTCCACATTCATGTGGTTCACTGTGGCCTTCTGGTTGTTGCCTGGCTTCAGTCCCTTCTTCTCCGGACAGTTGTCTGCATAATGTCCCTTCTGGCCACACTTGAAGCATGTCACCTCACTCAGGTCCTTCTTCACAAAGCTGCGGTCACGGTTGCGGTCATGTCCACTGTGTCCTCCAGAATGGTGAGTGTGTCCTCCCTTGTGGCTGTGGCGGTTGCTCTTGTGGCTATCATGGCGATGTCCATCGCCCCCATGGTTGTGGCGGTCATGGCTTCCATGGTGCCCATGGTCACTTCCCCCATGCTTGGAGTATCCATCATAAGAAGTGCGAGACTTGTGGTGAGAACCAGAGTGGTGATTGCTGCTCTTTCTCTTGCGGTTTTCCACCTGCTTGTGCTTCCCCTCCAAGATTCCGGCCTTGTCCATAAGCTCCTGGAAAGTGGGGCAATAAACCACCAGCAGCTGCACTGAAAGCTCATCACTGAGGCCATCTAGGAACCTCACTCCTTTTGGCATTAGTGTCAACATCCTCAGGTGCATAACGAGACAGGTTGTTGAACTCCTCAATATACTCAGCCACGGTATGATTGGTTTGGCGCTGCGAAATTCCTTCCTTTTCAGGCTCAGAACTCCTGAAGATACGTGGTTGGTCCTGAAACCTTCCTCAAACATTGCCCAAGTCACAGTGTCCAGAGGGTGGGTGATCTTAGAAGTGTCCCACCACGAAGCGGTTGGTCCCTCCAGTAGGTGAGCGGCAAACCTCACCTTCTCCGCATCTGTGCACCCAACAGTTACCAGATCCTTGTTGACTGAACGCAACCAGTCGAGAGCAACCATCGGCTCCGTTGCAGTAGAGAACTTCGCTGGCCTTAGCCTCAGAAACCTAGTAAGTGCATCTCCCAGAGGCTGGTTGTTCCCATTGTTGTTGTTGTTGTTATTGTTGTTCTGAGCTTCCATGAACTGGGTCATAACTTGGGTCAACTGTGCCTGAGCCGCCATGAGCTGCTCCAACTCAGTAGGTTGACGGTGGGGAGGCATCTGCGGTTCAGCACAGGTAAGTTTAGAAAGAATCGATTACGAAAACAGAATTCTACCCATGCATTATGATCAAACAACAACAAAGCAGTCACAGACAATCTCAAGCAAGAAACACATTAGCAATCAAATGATCTAGCAACATCCCAGGGGTTATCATAGCAGTATATGTCTACTGGAATAGTTTTTAGAAGAGTTGGCAATAGTTATCTACACAAAAGATCAACAAAGCATTAAGAACAGGAATCTGCCAGAACAGTCCAGCAGTGTTCACGAATTTTTCTACCTGACTTAAACTCGTCAGGAATTTTTCTTTTTTTTTGTATACAGTACAGAGAGTTTCGAACCATCCCTATTTTTTTCAGATTTTTCTCAGTAACCAGTAAAATATGAAAAATCGTGCAGTACAGCTGTGTCAGCAGAAAACTGCAACAGGAATAACTCAGATATCAACCAAACTTGCCATAACGCTTCCATAAAATTCGCACAAATAATCCTGGGATATTGGAGTACACATAGGAGCAACTAAACACTCTTAAACTAACAGTAATTAAGTTTTACATCGATCGAGACTAATCCCAACGATTTTACCTAACGAAGACTAATTGGTGGACTTCTATCTACTTCTTGAAGAGGCTGCGGTAGGTCCTCGCACTCATGCGTTGGCGCTTCTGTCCATGAACCAACCATGGCGGTGGAGTATACACCTCTCCTGAGTCATCACTTAAAATCTCAAGCTCCACCTCTTCTTCTTCATTCTCTGCTGCAGCTACAACAGCTTCATCTCCTCCACCATCATCGTCTCCATCATCATCATGCTCGTCCTCATCATCATCATCATCGTTCCCACTGTCATCATCATCATCATCATTGTTGTTGTTGCCATCATCTCCATTGTTATCATAAGAGGGTGGATTCAGCTGTGCTTGGAGAGCGGCAATCTGGGCTGTCATATCTTCAATAGTCTGGTCCCTTTCTTGGACGGTACCTTGCAGTTGTTGTATGAATTGGTTGTTTTCCTGCACGGTCCCATTAAGCTGAGCTATGGTTGCATCCATTCCTATCAGGGCATTATTCAGAACATCCACAGCTTCATGCAAGGTATCTATCTCCTGTCCCTGGACCACCATACCATTGCTGGCAAAATCTTCTATCTCCTTCACCATCATCACTTTCTTAGCTAGAGCTCCATTCTCCCTTTCCATGTCCTCTATGTGCCTCCAACGGGACGGCATGTTGTTCCTGTCGCCCGGGGTAACCACAATGTTCCCATTCTCATCACGCTTTCCGTAGTCACGGTAGGGTGAGTCTTCTGGCAGCAGGTGTCGGACAAGATGGCACTGGCGTGACAGGGCTTCATGCAGGGCCAAGTTTATTCCAAGTCCCCAGTTGCAGTATGTCTTTGTGTAAACCAGATGCACATGGTTTGGCAAGGCGGCATCCCTGAAGATGAAAGTGGTGATCTCCCATGCATCCTCGCCATATCCATAGGTGTATAGCCTTTTTCCCTTGAACATGGGTAGTGGCAATCCCAATGACTGCGAGAGCTGTGCCAACTGTCTTGCAAAGGGCCTTGGTGACTCCATAGTTGCATACTCAGTCCTGACTTCTCCCATCTATCAATTAAAAGAGGAAAGTGTGAGAATAGCATATGGTAAGAATTTACGAGAGTGAAAGGCATAAGATGAAAGACAGAGTTAATATAAGCTTTAATAATTCTATGGCTTCCTAATCCAAACCTAGGTCATTATCCTACAGTCGACACACGGGCTCTAATACCATCTTGTAACACTATGGTTCTGAAAAAAGACCGTAGCTTCTATGTGACATGCCAATCCCTGGATCGGTTCATTGGCCCACAATAGAATAAGATGAATAACATAGCAAAATATCTGTGTATCATAAATAACGAAGATCCAGAGTATCATTATTACAATAAAAGCTTAGCTCAAGGCTAGCTCTAATAATTCAAGTAGCAACATAAATAAAGCAAATCCTCCATTCTTCAAATTGTCCACAAGTGAACAAGTGCCAAGTGGAGTACCGTGGCCTAAATCGATTACTCAGAATTGGAATATCCTGCAACATGAAACGTAGCAGCCCCGAAGGGTCAATGCATAGAATGTATGGCAAGTAGAGCTATTAAAGGAGACAATAGAGCTAACAACTACATGCATATTTGGCAAGTGGAGCTGTGGCTAGCTTGAATTTGTAAATACCTTTGTCTTACTTTCACAAACAGTTTTTGATTTTTTTTAAAGATCCCATTTAATTTAACCCATCAACATTAAAGTAATTAGGAAATTGGAATGAGCGAGAAACATGTCATGAAATCAATATCAAGCAACTCAAATGTCCATAACTGGGGACATGGCTAATCGATTAGTTTATACACCCTACATGGGTTAGTACACTTTACCCATGTGACTTGGCCAGCCCAGCTCGTACCACCACTCTCATTTTGGGTGATGATAGGGAGAAGTCCAAAAAGAGACCGTTCGGGAAGTAGCTCCCCAAACCCGACACGCACCGGTCCAACCTATCAAAATTTTACATCTCTGGATACGTGGGTTCGAGTTACCACAACCAACTGAGTCTAACCAACCGCCCATTTCATTATTGGCACATGGTTGTACACGTAAGCTATAAAATAAAGAAGACAATTATTTTTTCTTGATACCTGGATGCCTTTCCGCAATGATACCACCAAAAATTATCAATCTCATCACACCCAGAAGATTCATTGATTAAGTTGTTTTTAGTTTTCGCAAACCAACACATTTAAAAACAACTTTCAGTGATGTAACCCATCCCTTGATCATCATAGCATGGCTAAGCACATCTACCAACGGTGGTTCATATACAGGAAATCCCTACCACATAATAGGACATAGCATAGCGATAGTATTATCCTACACATGCATCTACAAAATACACAACAATTCATTGAAAATAGTAGGAAAACATAATGAACAAAGTAGCATCTACCTGCCTTGGCTGTAGCGGTCGGAAGAACAATCCACACACGAGCAAATGTTGCACTCGTCACAATCTACACGATACAATTGCAATCATAAACAAACCATCCACAATCATATACAAACAAAGACGATGCAAGATGCATGCATGACAAGTTGAATAACGCTACAGTAGTATCACATAATCTTATTCAGTATAACTACTGTATGCATGCATGGAAATTATTTTGAGTGCAAAGAAAACAAGGCATGCAATTTATCACGCTCAAATAATAGAGCTAGAAACTAAATAATTAGCCACTGCTAACATACTGTTTGTAAAATCTTGGAAAATTTCCACTATGTAGGAAACCCAAAATAGAGTCAGTACCAATTGGAATTTCTCAAAAAGGTTTTGTATAAAGCCCTGGGTAATTAAAACACTACAGTAAGCCATTATAAAGATTCTGCAAATTCCAATACTTTAAGTGTAACGTTTTAATTTATTACAAGATTCCTCTTGTTCTACTAATTCCAGGGACATCTTATTTGCAATTTTTGGAGTTACAGAACTTATTCTATGAATTTATTACTCTAAAAAGAGCATTAACTCATTTAATTAATCAGGAAAAAACCTTACTGTAAAAGTGTAAAGCAACTGTACAGAAATATTCTACGTGAGACACTGATTCCATACATATTTTATTTGCAATTTTTGGCCCAGTAGATTAATTTCTATGAATTTTACAAGTTCTAGTTAAAATCTGCCAATTAAATCAAATTAAAATTAATCGGTCAAACCTGACCGTTTGACTACGCCTACGTGGCGCTGATGTGGCGCTGACTGGGCTAACTATTCCACGGTCCATCTGGACCGTTGGATGCCGATCGAACGGCAGGGGGAGCGCGCGAGGGGGGGCTCACCAGAGCAGTTGGCAGCGGCGGCGGTGATGGTCGGGCGGCGGCGGTGGCGGTCCTTGGCGGCGGTGGAAGGTGGGACGGCGTAGGGGGGAGGGGGCGGATCTCCTCGCGGTGGTGGCATGGGTCCGCGAGCGCGCAGACGGCGGCGGTCGGCGGCTGGAGTGGCGGGCGGCGTCGGTGGCGGCGGCGGCGGCTCGCGAGCGTCGGTCCTACAAGGGAGAGAGGGGAAGAGCGGGTCAGTGGGAGGCGACGGCGACCCCAGCGGCCGAGCGAGGCAAGGGGGGTCGTGGGCGGCGGCAGCGGTGGCGTACTCCGGCGAGAAATCAGCGGAGATTGGAGGCGGTTTAGGTGAGGATTTTTTGGGGGTTTTGGAGAGGAGGGCGAGGGCTATAAGAAGGGGCAGTTCAGCGTGGAAGTTGCGCACAAATCGTAGGAGGACGCAGCGACGGGCGACGTGCTCCAGGCGGACTCGGCGGCGGCGCCGCCGACAGGTGGGTCCCACCTATCAGTGGCTGGCGGCGGGGCTGGCGGCGCCTAGCTATCGGCCGCGCGCGCTGCTGGCTGCTGCGCGCGGGCCGCTGCGCGGCTGGGCCGCTGGCAGGCCGGCTCGCTGCAGCGCTGCGTTTTTTTATTCCTTTTCTTTTTCTTTTCCCTGTCGAATTTTTAACTGGATTTTTTTGACAGAAACTGTCTACTCTAATCATCAAAATTCAGTTTGCCATAACTTCTTCTACGAAGCTCCGATTTGGACGATTCAAAGTGCTACGGGTTCGTGGCGGAACCCTATATGCACCTGTGTCTTCCATACACCCAAAATACAATGTTTTTAATAGAGACATGGTAAAACCTAGTGTTCAAGTGTAGGTGTCAAAATGCAAATGCAAGTGGTTTGCTTTGCCAAAATCTTTCAAACTGAAATTTTACAAGGATGATCATGATGCAATTCCATGAATGTTATGCAGCACCAAATCTAAAATTTGGAATGTGACAGCGCGCTGGTATGGCCGACCCTCACCACCACCAGCTACGTCGAGTGGGCTCTCATGATGCAGATCAACATGGAGGACTGCCTCCTCTAGGACGCGGTGGAGGGCAATCCGCCGAACGTGCTGACGGACAAGGCGGCGTTGGCTGCGATCCTGCGGGCGGTGCCACCAGAAATGGTGGGCACGCTCGTGGTGAAGAAAACGGCGAAGGAGGCGTGGGACGCCGTCAAGCTGCTGCACGTGGGCGTGAGCCGCGCACGTCAGGCCACGGCGCAACGATTGCGCAAGGAATTCGAGGACATCACTTTCAAGGACGGTGAGACTCTTGACGCGTTCGGCATGCGCATCACCGCCCTCGTCAACAACCTCCGATCTCTGGGCGACACCGTGGACGAGGTCCGGGTTGTCCAGAAGATACTGCGCGAGCTACCGAGCCAATACGCGCAGATCGCATGCTCGATCGAGACGCTGCTGGATCTCGATGGCATGACCATAGAGGAGCTGATCGGCAGGCTACGCTCGTCTACCCAATGCTACAACATCAACTCCTCCAACACCAGCGATGGCCAACTCCTCCTCACTAAACAGGAGTGGGATGCACGCTGCAAGCAACGCGAGCAAGGACAAGGATCCAGCTCAAACGGTGGCAAGGGCAAGAACAAAGAAAAGGAGAAGAAGCCATTCCAGGGCCGCGTTGGTGGCCAGCAGGGCGGAGAACGCAACATGAGCATGGTAAAATGTTACAATTGTAACAAATTCGCCAATCACTTCTCCAGGGATTGTCCGGAACCACGACGCGAACGCAAAGAACGCGCCAACCTGGTGCAAAATCAAGCAGAAGAGGCTCTCCTCATCGCCAGCATGTGCTCGCTCATCGTTACGGCCGCGCGCACCAATGAGCGGCCACTCGTAGCGTCAGTAGCACAACGCCGTATGAGGCCTGGCACGGCAGGAAACCAGCAGTCCATCACCTTCGCACTTTTGTATGTGTTGCCCACGTCAAGCGCCTTGGCCCGGGCAACGACAAGCTTGCAGATCGGTCGACACCGATGATCCTCGTCAGATACGAGGAAGGCACCAAGGTGTACAGGCTGTATGATCCAGCAACGAAGAAAGTGCGTGTCTCCTGTGACGTAAAGTTCGAGGAGCAGAGGAGGTGGGACTAGACAGGATAGGCGAACGCCGCGCCAGCACTGGACGAACAGCTGGTGGTTGTCTACCCAGACGACCCCCCCCCCCCCCCCAACTGCACCACACCGCTACCACCCCAGAGCTTCACTACTGGATCGCCGTCGAGCCCGAGCAGTGATAGAAGGGGCATGTTTGCTTCCCCTGCGGGTGAAGCTTCTGACGGCGGTGGGGACTCAACGCCCACGCCAGGCGTGGCACGGACTGTTCGCTCACCCCTTCAACCGCGTCGATAGAAGGTGGCTAGGCAACGCCGCCCAGCGATGACTACGAGCGGCACGACCTCGACCACACCCCGCCGCACTACCTCAAGATGCAGCACGTCCTCGAGCAGATGGACGAAGAAAAGGCAGAGCACGTCTCACTCTGTCTTGTGGCAGCAGAGGAGCCTACCAGCGTCGACGAGGCGCTGACGGAGGGGTGCTGGCGGAGCGCCATGGATGCTGAACTCGAGGCCATCAAGGACAACGACACGTGGGAATTCGCCACGCTCCCGCCCGGTCACAGGGCCATCGGGCTGAAATGTATTTACAAGGTAAAAAGGATCCTGCAGGTCTTGTGGTGAAATACAAGGCTCGCCTCGTCGCCAAGGGATACGCGCAGCGGCAAGGCGTGGACTATGACGAGGTGTTCGCACCTGTCGCGCGCATGGAGACGGTGCAGCTGCTGCTGGCACTGGCCGCACACCGCGGCTGGTCCGTGCACCACATGGACGTGAAGAGTGCGTTCTTGAACGGGGATCTGCGGGAGGAGGTCTACGTCCATCAACCCCCTGGTTACGTCGATGACAAGAACTAGCACGGCGTGCTCCGTCTGCGCAAGGCACTATACGGGCTGCGCCAAGCGCCACACGGGCCTGGAACGCCAAGCTGGACGCGTCGCTCGTCTCGCTGGGATTCGAGGGCAGTCCTCTCGAGCACGCGGTGTATAGGAGAAACACCGGTGACTCGACTCTCCTCGTCGGCGTGTACGTGGACGATCTGGTTATCACCAGATCTGACGACGGCCACATCGACACATTCAAGGGGGAGATGAAGCACCTGTTCGCCATGAGCGATCTTGGGCTGCTCTCCTACTACCTTGGTATCGAGGTAGTACAGAGTGAAGGATCGATCACTCTGTGCCAGAGCTCATACGTCGCCAAGATTTTGAACGCGGCCGGCATGGCCAGCTGCAACGCCACGCACACACCCATGGAGAGCAGGTTGAAGCTGGGCAAGTCCGATTCAGGGGGAGTTGCTGATGCAACCCTGTACCGCAACATCGTGGGGAGCCTCCGCTACCTCTGCAACACGCGGCCAGACATCACGTTTGCCGTTGGCATTGTGAGCAGGTACTTGGAGACTCCGGCTGCGCCGCACTGGGCAGCGGTGAAGCAAATCCTCCGCTACATCGCAGGAACGCCGGGTTTTGGATGCTGCTACAAGCGCGGTATGGGAGCACTGTCACTGACTGGTTTTAGTGACAGTGACTATGCCGGCGACATCGATGATCGCCGGAGCACGACAGGCATCGTCTACCTCCTAGGGACGAGTCCAATCACCTGGACCTCCCAAAAGCAGAAGGTGGTCGCCCTCTCGTCATGTGAAGCAGAGTATGTGGCGGCAGCGGCAGCAGCATGCCAAGGAGTGTGGCTCTGCAGGCTTCTGGGAGAGCTGATAGGTGATGCATCTCTCAAGGTCAGGCTACGCGTCGACAACATGTCGGCGATTGCTCTCAGCAAGAACCTTGTGCACCATGATCGAAGCAAGCATATCGACGTCAAGTATCACTTCCTTCGACAGTGTATTGAGGATGGCAAGGTGGAGATCGATCACATCAGCACTGACGGCCAACTTGCAGATATTCTCACCAAGGCGTTGGGACGTGTCAAGTTCATTGAGATGAGGCTAAAGCTCGGCATCATGGAGGTAAAGATCGACCGTCAGGCTTAAGGGGAGAAATGTTGAACTATAAGCCTGCTGGTCTCTGTTAACTGAAGATAGTTAGGTTCCTGCTCTGCAGATCCAGACGAAGTTCAGTTAGCAGCTAGGATAGTTTCAGTTATCTGTTCCTTAGCTGAATAAAAATGTAGACGCTCGAGAGTTTGTTCTCAAGCTAGACTAGGCTATAGTCGTCGTGCACGATGCACCATGGGATGGCACGGATCCAATGCTCGCTGCACGACATCGCGGAAGTGGTCAGGTGATCGTGGGATGGCACGATCGGCACACCTGGTCATGACCTGATTTTTAGGATCGTTTGTTGTGCTTGTAACAACCCTACAAATAAGAGAGAAGAAAACGAAAAGCAGGAGGTCGTTGAGCGCTGCGCAAAAATCCTCTTGTTCACTCTGTGTCCTCCATAGCTAAATCACAGGTTTAGCGCTGACATCAGTGACGTTGGTCTCGGCGGATAGGCCAGCGACACGGCCCACCAGCACGGTGGAGTTGCACTGCACATGTGTGGCGTCTTTGGCGAGTTCCTCGCCAGTCTGGGCGTCGATGAGGGCCACGAACTCCTGGGGCAGGTGGTGGCTGTGATGAGCCGCTTCAGCTCGGCACCAGCACGCAGTGTGTTCTTAAACCCCGTCTCTCTGACGCTGGAGTAGTTTTTTCTGAATTTCTGTAAGTGTCACGTCTGACACTGCAGTTTAGGATAGGATTTATTCAGAGTTTCTTGTTGCTATTTTTCAGCACACGTTTTGTGTGCCTTCGACTCAGTAGTAGATCGCTCTCACGTCGCTTGGATCATGGGATGGCATGGTCAGTAGTGGAGCACGATGTCAGGCACGTTTATATTCTCTCGATCTATAAATGGATGACAGAAAAGCTGCAGGCAGTACGCAGCACACAAAAAACCACCTGAATTCATCTTCCTCTTGATTCACTCAATTGAGAGCTAACTTGATTTTCAGGGCGACACGGAGACCATCCCCACTTGGAAGAGATGGTGAGAACGAGACGAGACGACGGATGCTACCATTTATCTCCAGAAGAACCACCAAACCTAGTCGGACTCGGAGTGTTCGCGCTGCCATCGCCATGGATGGATGTATAAGAAAATGCACGAGTCTTTATTTGCTACACTGAAGTTAGTGGATTGTTCAAAACGTTTGGCTTTGTACACGTACTTGGCACTGGCAGGTAGAAATATGGTGATTCATAGCTACAGTAACTGTACTTGTATAACATTTAAATCCTCATTTTTTTTGTTTGAAGATGTACGATGGATTGTTGAGCTGAGATCCACTGTCTGATGTTTTTTCTGTACCAGTTAGGGCTGAAGTTAACGAATCTGAAGTGCTTTAGCAATAGATGCTCTCCCATGTTAAACATGTTTTACTTGCTCAGTATACACCGGAATTAGTGCTTATATATAACGGCTGATAATGTACCAGGTTGCAACAACAACTTTTCTAGCAAAGAAGTATGGAGCAAACATTACAGTAGTTGGTATGATCTCAATTGCTTTCAAATATTTTTTCTGTGCTTAGCCATTGCACACATTCGTTTAGATTAGCTTAATTTTCTGCATCTGCTCATCATTTCAGTTATCGATGATAAGCCGAAGGAGTTATTTCCGGAGCATGCTACTCAAATGTCAAGCATTAGATGGCACCTTTCAAAAGTTTTGAACCATTTCATTTATTTATTTACTGATAAGAAGAGTTTGCCCTCCATGAGCCGTACGTGCATTACAAAGTTCTCAATTGCTAAGCAAGATAATACCCCAAGATTCATCTATTACAGACCCATTATGGAAAGATGGAGGTTATCACCATTTCATTCACTGTCTGCTTGTTTTCAGGTGGTTTTATTTCAGCATTTCCAAATCGTCATGCTGACATATCAATTTCCCTATGCAGGTTGATTTATGGAGTTTGGGTTGATGGACCGACTTGGAGAAGGAAAAAAAAGGAAAAAACTATTATCGGAGAAGTCACAGATGAGTTGGAGCTAGACCTGGTTGTCCTTATAATGGAAGTGACCCACTTGAAGCACATTGATGAAAAATTACTACTCCCTTTATCTAAATTTTGACAAATCTAAGACATCTATTTTGGGACGGAGGGAGTAGCTGAATTCATCCGCTGCCCAGTTCCGACGCTCCCACTCTAATCTGCAGAATTTTCATCTGATTGTGTTTTGGGGGCATAGATGGTCCGGCTCTTGTCTTCTAATAGTCGTCTTGTAAGAGAAAATTCCTGACTGTTTCTTGGATATGATGGTACGACTTTCGGTTAGGTAATTGTTGTACCTTGTGCTGCTGCCATTGGTAGAATTGTGTTTGTGTGAATATTGGGGAATAACATCAAGTTGTTCCTATTTTGCAAAAAAAAAAGTTGTTCCTTTCTGAAATGTGTGGTTCCTTTGTATAATCTCAGAAAATATTGCATTCATAGCTGGAATAAACTGCATAGTGATAACTGATATACAATGAAAAAGAATAGAAAAATAGAAAAAAATGGTAATTGTTGTACCTTGTGCTGCTGCCATTTGTAGAATTGTGTTTGTGTGAATATTGGGGAATAACATCAAGTTGTTCCTATTTTGCAAAAAAAAAGTTGTTCCTTTCTGAAATGTGTGGTTCCTTTGTATAATCTCAGAAAATATTGCATTCATTGCTGGAATAAACTGCATAGTGATAACTGATATACAATGAAAAAGAATAGAAAAAATAGAAAAAAAAATGGAGATGCGGGGTATCGATCCCCGTGCCTCTCGCATGCTAAGCGAGCGCTCTACCGTAAATAACCCAGATTTCAAACAGCGATCTGCTTCGACCACCACCAGTCCACCACCTTCTCCTGAAAGCCCTGAAACAGTGTATCAAAAAAGCTGAATTAAAGAGAAATAGAAAGGCCGGGACTGCATCTACATCAAGCGTTGTTTACTCGGTGTTCTACTTATTCAGAGCTCACACTTGTGATCAAACAGCGATGGAAGAAACAAATCGTGCAGATCCCCAAATCAAATCAGTAAGTATCTCAACAAGTTATGAGTAGACCATCTCTAGCCAAATCTATTGTAAACTGGCAGCAAGCTACTATTAGCTCAGTTAGTTAGCTGCCAAGTTTGAAGAAAAAAAGTTGTGACCAAGCTAAGAGTTCACTAATTGACTATCAAAATCTTGTGAAGTAATGGAAACAAGTAACGCCTCTAAGTAGGATTTTAGATATTAACTCACAAAACCCTGCCTCTTCTTTGCTGGGCGAGCTTGATAAGCTCTAGCAAAAGGAACAACATGTAAGCAATACCAGTTGGGAGCAATCAGTTAGAGAGTCTGAACTGCAAATGCCTGCTTCTTCCTTTTTTAATCTTCCACTAACACAGCCTCGATACCAAATGCAACCTTTAGACCAACTTCTCACAGGGCAACCAATGGCAAACCCTTTACGTGCTCATGCCTGTCATCATCACTAAAACCTGTCTGAGTTAGCAATCGAAGAAGATCGTCTCCACACAGGAAATGTAGGGGTGCTTTGGCAGTCAAGGTCTTCGCTGGATATGAAAAGTGTACAGGCACCGAGCCTTCTTATACCTTACGCCTCGACCACGAAGCAGCTCACACCTTACACCTCGACCTCACAAAGACCCTGCCGGTCAGCAATAATCCTCCCAGCAAAACCAAGCACAAGTGCATATATAGCAGCTGTTCTGCTATCGGGACAGCTACAAGAGGTACGTATCTGCCGTCAGTCTTATATATAGGAGTATTCCAGAGCTTATGTGGAGGATATTTTTGACTCCCATGTGCGTGCAAACTTGTGTTAATTAAATACTTTTGGTGCGCGCATTTTCTTTTTTGAAAGAAAACCCCCACAAATTGTTGTAGTAAATTTATGTCGACCTGCCATGATGCAAGGTTTCAATATCGTTTGATTATGCGGTTTGGGAGAAACCAAAAAAGAAAAAGAGAAAATACTATGAATTCTACATCCATATTATTATAGATATATCAGCTACCGCTTGTTCTTTTGGGACGATGTTGTACTACCCTCATGATTTTTCTAAATTTATCACAAACGCAATAATAAAAATATTTTTGTCCAAAAAATAATAGATGTACTTCACCCCAACTCATTCACAACTCCCTCTTTTCCGTGCATGCAGTCACTGTCCGTGCTATATAGCTATTGAGATCGACCATGATGGATCAATCTGGAAAGGTCCCGTACAGTAGGGGATTTCATGACCGAAGTCCTTTTGATGCCCTGCTGCTCGGACGAAGCTGACTCCTTGAGTCGCAACTCATCCTTGCCGTCCTCATGCGCCGCACTCGCCGTCTGAAGCGCCTACTCATTTATTGATAACAGAGGGGACCCTAGACACATGGAATGGAAATGAATTGATGGATTCTTCTTAAGAAGCAAATAGCATTTCCTATTGATTTGTCCCCTGGACTAGACCTATGTAGATTCGGAATTATCCGTCGCTACGCTGTTCCCAAAGAAGCCAGCCGCCTACTCCTACTATTGGGTCGGTTGGTCGGTCAAGTGAACCATTGGTTTCGCCACAAGGGAGGTACTAGTTATGACTTAGAGAAATAGCACCGGTTTTCACTTCGTGTAGCAGCTTCTTCTTTTGTCTACTCAAACACTTCATCCATGAGAACCAAGTTTTGTTTTGATCCATGATATATTCTAAAAGTAAGAGCAACTCTATTAATCTACGCCACAATAAGAAAGAAGCAAGCGAAACAGCTAGAAGCGCTCGCTTCGCCGCGCCCCCAAGACGTCAGTCCTTTTTCTGCTTGCTGGCCAAGGTCAGTTTACTGAATCCCTTCCAAACACCAACCCAATCTCCATTCCTTGATGGGAAATGAGCAAGACCCTAGAGAGCTTTTCCAACCGCTGCTTAGGGGTTCCCGCGTGTAGCCCACCGGGGTTCTTACCTTCCTCGAGTCCATGTCTCGGAAGCTTCCTCTCTAGGGTTTTTAGAAGATGCCAGTAGTTCTGGTTGAAGACAGTGGACTTTGGCGCCTACGCTTTTAGAAGTACCGAGGGTCGGGTCTCGATCCGAGTTGTTTAGCGAATGACTCAACCAATACATCTCTACTTCGAGGGGGATCCTGCTCTTTTGGGCTGTAGTGCGAGAAGGGATCCGCACGCACCAGCTCGAGTTCGTGCCTGTAAAGAGGATAAGTGAATCACGAGGTCCAGAGATAGTGAAGAACCTGCTTTCTCGGACTGCTCAGAAGGAACGCTAGCTATATGCTTAACACATGCAAGTCGAACGTTGTTTGTGTCCCTCAATCAACCAAGCTAACGCACAACCTTACTTGTTTCAGTCAGGCATCCTTGGGATCCAAGACTGGTGAATTTCTTGCTCATTGCCCGCTGTAGGTCGTTGGCATCTTTTTTCTTTGGGAGGAGAGTGATGGATGCCTGGGTTAGCCTCCAAACATAAAGGCCATTGCTATGAAATAGGTAGAAGTTCGAAAACCTTTCGAGGATCCAACCCACGCTGGCTAAAATCCCAAACCCTAGAATGGGGGGGCCCCTCAAGTATTGGAAGGAAAGTTTCACCCTTCTGAAAAGAGAAAAAGTCTGTATTGAACTATGATTTGAATTCCTTTCTTATTAGTTTCCAAGTGCAAAATGTTCATCAAATCACTCAAAAGGAGATTCCTGATTTCGTAGAGAAACTCGAGGGGATAGGTTTGAGAGCAGGCACTGTCTATATATCCAAAACCGGAGGAGGGTTTGGATCACAGACGATCGGAGATTTTGGATTGAGAACGATCTCACCCTTTGTTCAGTGCCGCATAAGTACTGACTTCTTGAACAGATACCGGTACCGTTCATAATTGCATAAAAGGAGTCAAAATAGTGGTTGCGGCGCGTCGAGGGTCAACCTTGATATCGAATAACCTTTCGAGCCTGAACTTCATCCTCGGCCGAAAAATACGGAGTGTTTTATATTGTCTCAATGCCAATCCACCACTAGAAATCCACTGATTGAACCGACCCCGGACGTACCACTGGGGAACCTGTGGCTGGCTTTGTTCAAGAAAGCCCCATCGGGCAGGTATTGGAGGTGATTGTAGCCATCGGCCATCTTCCCCCGCACTAAACACTCCATTATACCCATATTTGTTAGGTCTCCACAAGAGGCTTGCCCGTTCATAATGGCATAAAAGAACCATTCTTTTTATGAAAACTCTTGTTCCAACCTCACCTCAGGTCGAATGAATACGATAAAATAAAAAAGGAGTCTTCATGTCCCGTTATCGAGGACCTCGTTTAAAAAAAATACGCCGTCTGGGAGCTTTACCAGGACTCACTAGAAAAACACCTAAATCCGGAAGTAATCTGAAAAAAAAATTCCATTCTAGTCAACTTCTAACTGCAATACCATTTACCTGCAGTTCCTACACACTTGGTAGTTTGAAGTATTACATAACTAGGATGAGGGTTTCGTTTTTCAATATTCATTGCGTCCTAGTATCCGGATGATGAAAGGGCGGGCACCCCATCGTTCCCAACGCGGAGCGCCTTTATTTTCGTATTGAACTCCGCTAGGAAGAAAAAGTGAGACCGTAGCCTTGTCGAACAACCTCGTTTCTCGCTTTTGTCGATTGACTCGTGGGACTCTCAAATTCTTTTGAAAGACCGGGCCGGTCACTATTTAGCTCGTTTGGATGGAATCAGGGACAGAGCTAGAATCTTCCTCAGAGGGCGGGGATAAAGGGGAAAGTGCTTTCTTGGATGGCAATCGCCATGGGTAACGTAGAGCTGAATTAGGTTTTTTCGGTGTTCTCGTCGAAACACGCAGGCATACTCCTTGCTTCTGGGGACATTGATCCGAAGCTCGAGTACGGTCCGTGCGCCGGAAGAGAGTTGCTTGCCTCTTGCTGCCACTAAACCCCAATGTGAAAGAAACTGCGTCTTATCGAATAGTGCTTTTGAGTCAAAGTGCAATCACCATTTCATGTACACCATCTTTGTCAATACTGGAAAGTGACCATTTAGTAGCGCATAGCGAAGGAAAAAAGTCGCGCATCCTTACCTTTTCATATTTGTAACGTTGACCGAAAAAAGCCATTCAGCTTCGTTATCGATTAGGTATCAGTGGGAACCGTTCATCAACGCGAAGCATGGCTGCAACCCCTAACTATTCTTTGATTTATTGATCTTCTTATCATTAGCAATGCTACTATGGTTTTGATGTCTTCTTGTGTCGAGCTCGCTATCTAAGGGTTTGAGATCATTGTAATAGCTAAGCGCTCCATGGCACCGAAAATGTCTCAGGGCTCAAGTGATTCACCGAAGCGACGAGACCTTGAAAGTTTTCAAGTGTCAGTAGCGGGACGTTCTGATTTTTTCTTACGATTTATTTGGTTTATTTATATATAAAGAAGAATAACTTGGGAGTGCTCAAGGTGAGTAGTGATCATATTCATCGGATTGACGCAGACCCCTTGGGGATGGTTTTCACAAGGCATCGACGTTTCTTCGTAGTTGTCGCAATCACTTCAAGCAGTGGAAAGAACAAAAAATGTGCGGAAAGTCCCTCTTGCAAGCTGGGTCAGATCATTGTCCTTTACTTCTAGAAAATGGGGAAGATCAGGAACTTAAAAAAAATAAGAATTGGGATGCGATTTACCTCAACTCGGCAATTGAATCAAAGAAGTAACAAGACTATATCATTCAATTCCCTACTCATTGGGAGGTTAGAACCATGTTGTATGGCCTCATTCGGAGCCTATATCGCCCAGATCAATGGAAAATGGAAGTTTCTAGAATTGCAGCTATGTTCTGTTCTTATCGAAAGTGAATCAATCCCTCTAACACTTCTGTTAGTGTTTTATGAGAAAATCTTAGCAGCCTAGACACAACAAGTGTGAAAATCCTTAGTGCTCATTATCAAAAAAAGCGGAAAAGCCATGATGTTTCCACATTACGGACTCGGGGCTCCGCGCTCTATCAGCTATCAGTTAGTTGGCGCTAGCGGAACAGAGAACTTTCTCTAATCCAACGCCGCATTCTCCGAAGATTGAGGAACAAGAGGAGATCCATTAAAAGAAATCTTTCTCAGAGAGAAAATGAAAGAAAAATGACACGAAGATCGACATGAGCTAGACATGGATGTATCAAGCCTTTCCTTATGTCCGCAATCCTAAAGACTAAAAAGGTATAGTCTAGCCCAGTGCTAAAGCTAAGGGCTAGATAGGGCGGGCTCACTCACTCATAAAACGACTCTAGTAAGTAGCGCCAAAGCGCGCTCTTTTTTCCTGCTTTTTTGAGTGAAAATAAGGAGTGCCCGGCCATCTAAAGTGCCAGTCTAAGTTCCCCTCTAGGCTGCAGGGTAAAGGGCAGACACAGGTTCAGAGCAAGGGGAAAGGATCAAGGGTGCGTAGTATGCTTCTTACCCGCTTTATCTTCCGGGAAGATCGAGATTAGCAGATCGGCGCCTATTCTGTGGGAGAACAGAAGTAGAAGCTACCGGATTCACGCCCGCTAAAAAAACCTCTTCTTCTTTAGATCCTGAAAAAACGAAAATAAGTAAGAAGGAGCAGTAGTAGTAGGAAGACTTAAGTGACTTCGTTCATAACAGCGGCCCAAAAATGGTAAGGTTTTCTTTGAAAAGAAAAAGGAATGGGATGAGGTATGAATCCTTAACTACAAAAGTAAGCGAGATGTCTCTGCTTTCCGTCGAGGACTCCTATCTCTTGATCGTTCCACTTCGATACGGCTTCTTTAGAGGAAGCCTTCTCTTCGTTCCACTTGCCAAGCACACAGGATGACCGAACAAGAAAGAGGTGAGCGAGGCAAATCGTGTTTCATCAAATGTGACATGTTTTGAGATGCATTTTTTCTGCGTGCGGGGAGGAAGAAAACTCCGATTTCGCTTTCAAAAGCGTAAACAGATAGAGATTTATGCCTCTCACCCTCCTCCTACGGGTCGAATTGCTCTCCTCGCCTTTCTAAAAATGCGATTCCTCCCTCTTTCTTTTATTTGAGTGCATCATATTTCCGTGAAGTCACCGGATGAATTGCCGAGTAGATAGATCAGATCCGGACGCTGCAGTTGTTCCGCGGTGATACGGACTGAACCAAATCCTTTGCCTTTATTTATTCTATTATTTTGATATAGATCAGCTGAAAACAAAACCAAAATACTACTA
Organism: Avena sativa; assembly: GCA_916181665.1. Taxonomy (NCBI): domain Eukaryota; kingdom Viridiplantae; phylum Streptophyta; class Magnoliopsida; order Poales; family Poaceae; genus Avena; species Avena sativa. The sequence continues at coordinate 416,276,281 of OV702297.1, forward strand.
CGTTGGGACAATGACCCTGTTTTGCAAAGGTTCGCTCATGCTGGAGGTACTAACCACTTAGTGATCGGTCCGCTAGTTCACGCAAATCCGAAGAAGTTATCACGGACGAGCCACATGTGTATCTATGCAGTACTGTTTCAAGTGGAAGAAGTGTTTTTGTTACTAACAACATAGAAACCATCTTCTTTTCTGACCGTTTGGAGCTGCTCACAAGGCCTAAACCTTCCTGTAATCCCTGGAGCTAGAACTAACGAAAGATAAACCAATAAAGGAGAGTCGTACTGGGGAGAGGGAAAGGTATGGAGATTGGAATCAACAATAGCATCAGCCCTTTCTTAAGCATATACGCGGCTAGCATCCCATTCACTCAGCGATCTTTTATCGCTTCGTTCTTCCCGTTGTCGGACGGAAAAACTACTACAAAGATCACAAGAAACCCAGCTCAAAGTGAATGGAGAGAGAACCCCTGCGCCTTGGAAGGCTTCAAGACCAAAGATACTCGGCTTCCTCTTCATCAAGTCACGAAATTCGACCCGTAGCACCAAAACTAGAGCAGGCCCAAAAGCGATGATTCACTTGTCCCCTTGTCTATAGGGACCTTGTGGCATACAACCGCCACGACTCCTGCGTTATAGCCGCCCCTTTCTCTCTTTCTTTTGACTGCCTCGTGGACGGGCGAAAGAAGGGAAGTTACAGAAGGGGGCAGTGAAGGTAAAGAGCCAGTTAAGGAATCTCACCTAGCTGGAACCTACTCCAACTGCTGACAACTCATACTACGATCTTTTCTCGCCTAGTGGAAATTGTGATATCACCACAACTTTCCGGGGTCAAGTGCAGGTAGAAAGACATCCTTCGTTACCGCGCTGAAACAACAACAATTCCTGCTAAAAAAATCTCCAGCAGATAGCGATATCGATATTTCAATTCGATCATTCGAAATGCAAGATTCTGCCATAGCGAGAAGGACCTGATCGGAAGGGGGCGGCCCTTACGACATAACTCGGGGTTTTCGTCTCCTTCCTTGTTGATTAACAAAGATTTAGGGCTTGATCTTTCTCTTGCTTCATTCAATTCCGAAGCTACAAGAGTGCTTGGTCTATGGCTATGGCACGTCCAGGTGGCATCCATGGAGTTATGGAAGTGAAAAAAGAAGACCGAGATCCTTCCCAGATGGTGTTTCTCTTATCGAATGCTTCTCCTGAATGGGTTAGTCGAGAAGATTCCAGACGGCGGTTGATGCGATTTCTGTTGCCGGTATCATACCTGTTTCAAGATTCTTGCTAAGCCCTTCTTGTTGCCACATATCTGATACAACGTAAGTCACAAGCTTGACACAGCGAGAAAAAAAAACTGACAACTCCTGCAACAGATATTGACAGAGCATGACACTCTCTATTTAGTGATCAGTCCGCTAGTTTCTTTGATTCCACTCGGTGTTCCTTTTCCATTTGCTTCCAATAGTTCGACCTATCCAGAAAAATTGTCGGCCTACGAATGTGGTTCCGATCCCTCCGGGTATTCCCCTTTTCCAGTGAGAAAGGCAGCTTGCTCCTAGATCTTCTACACTGCTTATCCGGATAGAATCTTTCATTGAAGGATCAGAAGGTAGCCTGTTTGGCTCTATGTTCAGGAAAGGAATGCCCTCAGGGAAGAAAGAGGAAAGTAGCACTGGTCTGCCCGGTCAAATCAGCGATCATGCCCCCCTTATTCTAGCGGAGGAACAACTTCATCAGATTCATTCCCTTGCTAATCCGCCTTCAAGCCTTGTTCCTTCTTCCGCCCCCTCAGCCGGAAATCTAGATTGCCATACCACTCATGGGCCAAGCCAGCTCTTTTTTTTCTCAGTTCCCTTATCCTTAGTCAAAAGAAAATGAAAGAGAGTTTGGTGTTCGTGCCAAGGAGGGGGATAGAGAGGGTTATTTTGGTGATTGGGTCTTTTAGTTACTACTAGAGGTCTAGGTGGTCAGGGGTTTCAAGGTCTGGAATAGGTGTGAGCCTTCTGCCAATTGTGTGTTACTTGTACTCTTCTAGGCTTCCTCTTTTCCTCAAGTGATTAAACTCGTCAACTACACCAACCACATTTCTTACCTCAAACCTCTCTACAATCTCTTGAATTCACTCTTGCTCCTAGAGCGAATAGGTTTACCTACATATTTCATTGACATTGTCTTTTCATGTCGAAGACAATGGATGCCTCTTCACTAAAGTGGACGAATCGCGTCCATGCCAACGACTAAGGAGAAGGGTGTTTGACCAGTGGCTATACATATTGACGTCCGATAAGCCCAGAGAGCCTCAAGAAGGCGATCTGGCCAGCCTGAAGGACCGGCCTTTTGAATTCAAGGTGATGCCCCGGCAACCTTTCAACAACTCATAAATAGTGTTTTTAAAGAGATATGTTGGAAAGGGGTCTTATTGTTTCTTTATTTTTTCTATAATGTAGAGTTTCTGTTTTCGATTTTCCTTTCAAATCTTCAAATTAGGAAGAGATTGGAATGGCCGGAATGGAATGAATATTAAGATAAATAAAAGAAATAAAATAAACCATTGATAAAGTTATTTATTCTTATATTAATTTCCTATACTTGACCGAACTACTTCCAATTCCAGTTTGGTTGCCTACGCTTGCTCTCCGGCGCGCTACGGCAACACCCCCTGCTTGCTTCTTTCTGTTTGACGCGGAGCTCGCAGCCTCCCCACCCTTGCTTAGCGCTGACCCTAGAACAACAAGAGGCAACAGGCTTGCTTAACACTCGAACAAGAGGAAATCGCTTCGTCTTTTTGCCCTTGGCGCGCCTTCTACTTCTGTCGGGAAAGATCTTTTATTGTAATAGCGGTCAACCCCAGGAACACGTACCGCCTTGCCGACGATTAGCGTGCGGTTGACCGACCAGAAAGGAAATGAATCAAAAAATCAGACAATCAAACAGCTAAAGGTAGAGGTAGAGACGAAGTCTAACACCTGTTCTAATAGGGAAGTCCTATATCTTAAAATTAAATGCGATGGGCGAACGACGGGAATTGAACCCGCGCATGGTGGATTCACAATCCACTGCCTTGATCCACTTGGCTACATTCGCCCCTTATCCAGGGCCGCTCACCCGAAACAAGGACTTGAGGACATCTTTGAATTGTATCAGCCACCTTATTTATTGGTAAACGGCGGAGCCGTAGATCGTTTTTTATACGCTTTCACTGTCACCGGATACTTTACTCACTTCCTCAACCCACGAGTAGGGCTCGAAAGCCAGGGACTCTCCAGGCAAAGTGTTCTTCTGTCGTGCGACCCGATGGCTTATGTGCGACCTGTGGCCCCGGTTCCACCGAAAACTCTCATTTGTTGCAGCGGAGCATAGTGCGGCGCCGAGGGAGAAAGGTCTCTTTTTTTCGATTTGCATTCTTCGCAGTATACCTGACAAAGCGGGAGGTCTAGCCGCAAATATTTAGTTAGAATCTAAATAAAGGCGCATACGTGGGCGGGCAGGGGGCCCCACTACTTCTTCATTCAGGATTCTCAATGGAAGATCGGGGCGTTTTTGACCAATTCTTTTGCTAATAAAAAAAAAATCCGGTGATTTCTAACTACAAGATGACTTTCTTTATTTGAAAACGGAATCCTATGACATCTAGCTACGATATGCTTGCTATTAAGGGAAGATAAGTCATGCGGAGGCTGAGCTTCGAGCTCTTGCTACTACTACTACTCCCTATTCTTCTAGACAGTCACTAACAATAATTCTATCCCATCCTCCCTCATCGACACTGCTTGTCAAGAGCACCCAGTATAGAATACTTTTTGAGTATGTTGGTAAGGTCCGGTCATCCGCTTCTGTGCTGCTTGACCTTCCAATTTATGTTGAGGGAATGGAATTACATTCTCCCTGGTCGCGTTCCTGGGGTTGACCGCTATTACAATAAAAGATCTTTCCTTAAGGAAGGGGCTTAAGTTGACCCTTAGGGTGCTGTGCGTTGAAGTAGCTCACTCAGAGTGCTGGCTTCCCAGGGGAGGTGCAGGTCCAAGTACTTCGACTCCACCAATGGATTTCTCTCCAACCGTGACTCTGTGGAGCAAAGCGCAAAACAATATATTTGAGTATGGAGAATTTAATCTCACAAGGCGGAAATCAGAAACCAATTTCTCAACTTCAGCAGGTCTAATTCCTGAAAAAACTAATAATACCTTGCTCGAGAAAGGATAAGACATGGCTATCGCTTCGACAGCTTCTCCGGAGGAAAAGACGAACCTGTGGACACCAACGGATCTCCAAAATGGTTGATGACTCCCACAAGGCAGCATTCCCGTGAAATTGTTTTGGGACAAGAGTGCAAAAGAAAGGAAGGCCCTATTCCGGTCAAAAGTACTCTTTACGCTCACGAGCAGTCCTATGAGGCCTCTGTCCGGTCGATCATTCCGCTGGCATCTTGCATTCACGCCTCCGTTTGACTGCCGGCTCCTAAGTCGTCCACTATACAATAAAAGAATCGAAGCCAGAGGAAACAAGTGAAGGTGGATCAGCGATTCCTGTCCAGGTGGTTCCAAAACTAGAAAAAGGGGAGAGCTCCCCGTTCCTGGTTCTCCGAATTGGATTTTTTGTCTGAAAGTGAGGGCGATGAGTGGGGAAGGAAGCTGACGATTTTCTTAGTGTGTAAGGTGGCCCCGAGAGCTGAACCAAAGCTTTTATTCGAGACCAGGGAGCTTTAACAAGCGAGACGGCTCTATCTCTTTTCACAGTTGCGGGCGTCAACGATCAGGAAAATAAAGGAATAACAAGAAAGCCATGATGCACGCGTCGTTTACCGACATCCTCTCGGCTATCATACGTCCTCCGCTTATCTCTCTTAGGCATAGGCATCTCAACGCATTCCTCCTTCCGAGTTGATTGTCCGAACTCAAAAAATTAGTAAAACGAAGGAGCTGCAAAATCAAGAACTGCTAACAAACCAAGGATATAAGAATATTCATTAGGCTTTTCGAGTACAGTAGACTCTATCGTACCATGAAGTGAAGAAAACTAACATCTAACAGCTGAGGGTCAGGCGGAAGAAAAAAGGGATAAATGGCCGATGAAGCTCAACCCTCTCTCGAACTTTTCATTTGAATTTCGAACAAAAAGTGCGAGTAGTTCAGTGACGGTCAAGCTTTCTTCCATCCTTCCTAGCTCCTCGAGCTTGCACCCGTCTCCCTTGTAAACCAGACCGCGTCATTCCTTTTTTCTTTCTTTGGTAAGGAAGGGACCTAGCCGCAACCTAAACGCTGGTTCTATCCGGGAAAGAAAGATCAGGGGAAGAAGCGGGGTAGAGGAATTGGTCAACTCATCAGGCTCATGACCTGAAGACTGCAGGTTCGAATCCTGTCCCCTTGATTAGGACTAGCAATTAGGAGATCGTCCTCGAACAAAGAGCTCAACTGCTTTTGATTTCATACCTACTTTGGATCAAAGCACTTCTTTGGCGGAGCCTGGTCGGGTACAGTTTCCTTTATTTTTATCCCTTGTAGCCGTTACCCGAATTCGCGCAAGTGTGTCCACACCCCCCCCCTGACCTTTTGGGCGCAGGCAGCCCTCTACCATCCATCCCATTGCATTCCTCTCGTAGAGTACTGTACCGTCTCAGACCACTCGGCTAATGAATATGCCCAGCGCCGAATAAAAAGAATTGTCCGGCAGACCCTATCGAGTGAGCTATTATGGCCACGAGCCACACCAGGTAAAGCCCAAGCCCCTTCCCCTTTTCCATGGGTTCCGCGGGCATCGCGATAAGTCCTCTGTCCTACTACAGGTGCTGCGACAACATTTACCAAGTCCGAACGATTGTCAACTACCAGATCCGCTGGTCCTCAAACCCCAAATCACTGCAGAAGCACTCAACAGCACCGAGTAACCATCATCAATTGAAAGCTGATGGACGATCGAACCTAAAGTACCGCTTTTTTTGAAATGAATCCCTCTTGGATCGCGTCCGATCAAGCTCTTGAAAACAGTAAGAGGGCGCTGCTGGAAGAACAGCAAGAGCTCATCGTGGCGGCGGCTGCCCAACCGTAGAAACGAAAATAGAAAAAGGTAGTTACTCGTCTATCTCAACGTAAATGAACGAAGTCAGAAACATCGTTTTTCGATTTTGACTGAATTGGTCGGAGCGTAGACGAGCAAGCAGAGCCCAGGAAAGAGGTCAGATCGTCATAGAGCAGTCGACTATAAGTATAAGACTGCTGGCCTGAGAGAAGGCAGTCTCTCTCGGGGAGTATGAGGAAGGCCGATTTTCTTTCTATATGAAGATGAAACAAGGATCAGGGTCAAACATTTCTTACTTTTGTTGAGTATGACTGAATGAGGAAGTTCACCGGATTCGAGGGATTGTGCATGCGGGAATATGCTAAGAAAGGAATATCCTCCGCCTCACCCGTTAAGTCAACTGGCGGAACAAATGATCCCTTGGTAGCCAGTCTTTCACTTCTGCCTCTCCACTCCCATGCCTTTCTTGGTCGGACCAACCCAACCGGCGATTTCCGACAAGTCTTTCTGCTTAGAGCAAGAAGCGGAACCAAAATAAAGCTTTCTTTATTTTCATTTATGACGATGAACTGCTGCAAAGTGAACTGACCGGGGGGCAGCCATGAAAGGCTTACTTTCTTAGGAAAAGCCATCTGGGCAAGAGATCGTCAGATAAACCAAACTGAGCTTTATTCGGCCTTTTTTGTATGACCGTCTTCCCTTCCTGTCTATCTCCTTCGGTCAGACCGATTCTCTCTTTCGGTAGCAGACACCGAGATTTAAAGGCTAGGAAACCTTATTCGATACGATAGGACAGGTAAACAAAGCAAGGCCTGGGTCGAGAGCCAATTTCTGATTCTCCGGTTCCATTCCTGATCTTCCTGTCATCAGTCCCCTAGCCCCAGGAGTAGTAAGCCCGAACCGAAAAGTAGAGAGGCAGTGTCAGCGACACACCAAACAGAAACCTGCTTTCTGAGCCGAGGTGGGCAAAGAGCAAGACATGAAATAACAAGATCTTTTGGATAACGAAGTCATCTCAAGGGCTTAGCAACCAGCTCTGAACCATCATAGGTTGTTGACTACATAGATGGAGGATTGCACCTAGATGCCCGACTTCATATCCCACCCTCTCCTGAACGATACCTTAAATTATTTCCTATTCCTGTGGGTCGAGTAAAAGATCGTGCATCTGTGGCCGCAACATAATGGCCTACAGGGTCTACACCCAATGCCACATTTTGAGGAATTTCCTTGAGACAAAAACGGAATTTGTTGGCAGTAGTCAACATAAAGTGCCTAAGAAGGTGGTTCGCCAGGTCCAAGAAGGTATGGAAAAGGCATTATAGGTTTGATTCGCTCAATCTTCTCACTCCGTTCGTATCATCAACCCCCTGCCCCCAATCTTGGGGGTTCAAGAAACAAGAAAACAAAACAAAAGAAAAGACAAGAGGCTCCAAAACAGTGTTTAGAAGCTCTGGCGTGTTCCTGGTAAAGAAAGTATGCCGTTGCACCGGCTCGCTCTCTTGTGCGCCCTACCGCTTGTTCTTTTCGCTCCAAGGCAAGCTGAGGGCGCCACACCTAAAGGCACTTCGCTGAGGTCTCAAGCTGCGGCGCTTCTCCACTGGAGGTCTTTAGTCATGTACTCCTCCAAGCACCAGCTAGGAACCTGGAGAGATGACGGCATGTACCCGTGCAACTGGACCGGCATCACCTGTTGTGCTACTCGGTCACACGGAGGAACCAAGGTGATGGTCATTAGAGGGATTTTTCTTGGCGGTGCCGGTATCGTAGGGCGACTGGACAACCTGATGTTCCAGTCACTCCCTTACCTCGTCAACCTCGACCTCAGCGACAATTATCATCTCTCAGGTGCCATCCCTTATGGCATCCGCTCACTTTCCATGCTTTCTACACTGAACTTCTCTAGTGGTCAGCTCAGCGGGAACATACCTTCATCAATATGCAACCTTGGGAGACTCACACTAATTGACCTCTCCATCAACAATCTCACCGGCCAAATCCCTCCTGCCTTGGGTAATCTCTCAAGACTTGCTATTCTTAATCTAGCCGAGAATAGGCTCTCAGGTCACATCCCATGGCAGCTCGGACAGCTTCGGAACATGAGGGAGATGGATTTTTACTCTAATATCCTTTCTGGCCAAATACCTTCCACCCTCGCAAACCTGACCAACCTCGAATATCTTGACTTTTATGGTAATCGTTTGTCAGGACCCATATCTGAAGACCTAGGCAAGTCCAAACCCTACAAGTACTATACTTGGGAAATAACAACCTGGATGGCGCAATTCCGGCCTCCCTTGGAATGCTTTCACGCTTAATTGCTTTGGACTTGAGAGGTAACCATTTGACCGGATCTATTCCTTCTAGTGTTGCTGGAAATCTTACTTCTGTAACCAATTTTTATCTTTGGGATAACCATATAACCGGGTCCATCCCTCACGAGTTTGGAAAACTCTTGAATCTCGAAGAACTCGAACTCTCGTTTAATTACATAGCTGGATACGTGCCACCAAGTATTGGAAACATGTCTTCACTTAGTTGGATAAGCATAGATAACAATAATATCTCCGGGGAATTGCCGATCGAGTTAGGAAAATTGGCGAGAATGACAACAATGCGAATGTTCAGCAATCAGCTCACTGGCCCTTTGCCTTCCTCACTCTTCAACCTTACCAATTTGGCCCACATTGAGCTTTCTATAAACCAGCTGACCGGACATTTGCCAGACATGTGCCAAACTAAGATGCTAAAAGTTCTCCTAATTTCTGAAAACAATCTGGATGGTCATATTCCAAAAGGTTTGAGGGACTGCAGTTCACTTACATCCCTCGGAATCAGAAATAATCAAATTAAGGGAGATATAAATGAAGCATTCGGGGTGTACCCACATCTCAATGATATCATTTTATCTTCAAATAGGTTTGTTGGCCGACTATCGTCAAATTGGGGCTCATGTCAAAACTTGACAACTATTGATTTTTCCGACAACATGATAGAAGGTAGTATACCTTCTGAGCTTGGGGAGATAAAAAATCTGAGAAAGCTAAATCTGGGTTTCAATAGGTTGACCAATGAGGTACCTCCAGCAATTGGGAAGTTAATCAACCTGTATTGGATGGATTTAAGAAGCAATCAACTATCTGGCGTGATTCCTAAGCAAATCGGCCAACTTGGCAATCTTGAGATTCTTGATTTGTCAAGCAACTTGTTAAGTGGTAATATACCAGAAGAGATAGGAAACTGTTTGAAACTACAATCGTTACAAATGAACAGCAACAACCTTAGTGGAAGTCTTCCACGCAGTTTGGGCCAGTTAGCTTCGCTGCAAAGAATGCTTGATCTTAGTATGAATAGTCTTAGTGGACAAATACCATCGGAACTAAGCAAACTAGATATGTTGATGTTTGCAAACTTCTCGCACAATCAATTTAGAGGTGTCATCCCCGTCTCAGTTGCAGAATCAAGGGATTATGGGAGCCCCTTTCATTTTGCATTTTAGCTACAAGAGTAAACAAAATAGATTCAACCCGCATGAGACATGAATTACAAAAAATAGTATTTATCATTAGATCTGCAAGTTTATTCAATAACAAAATTACAATATTTTCCCAAGAAACTCGATTGCAAGTGGGTCATGTAGTACATATGGTTTAGTGCCTACAAGATTACACAGATTGACTACTTAATAGATATTACAGTAATTTTGTTTTTGTCGTAACGCAAAAAGGAGTTGACTGAGCCATCTCCGATCCCTCAACTGACATTGTTCTGTATAATGATGTGCCAAATCTAGTAAAGCAAGTGCATGAGAGCATATACGAAATGCACCATCTGACGATGACTTAGTATCACACGATCATACATGCAGCTTAACTAAAAATCGAAGAGTACACAAAAACTCACTTTTAATCGAAAAAAGATAATATCCATCAGAACAATCTTTTTGGAGAGGCACAAGCAAGGATTTTCTCATTGTATGAAATACTAACTAATCAAGAATAAGGCATGTGTACGATTCTCTAAAAAAAGCAATTACAAATAAAAAAAGTCTATACCAAAGTCCCAAAACATGATATAAAACGTGAACACTTCCCAGAATCCCAATGCCTATTCAGGAATTAAACACGTGATGAACACCTATACACAGATGTAACCTGCATGCTAACAAACCATATCACCTTATTTTTCCATAAATAAGATTTCAATGGATTTAGCACAAATAAAATCAGAACAATCATCTTGTGAAGATACAACAAATCTTTGTGGATTACATCAACATAATAGTTTGTCTATCATTTCTAGATCACATCAACTTTCTTGAAGAAAATTCAGTAATTAAATCTGGGAATACATATATTATCAAATTGCAAAGGGAACCATCTAGTGGCCAAATAATGTACAAGTACATTTTTACATTAAGCGAGATTCAACAAGAACTGAAGCATGTATTTGTAAGGACATATCGGAGATGAGTCAAATTGAGAACATTAAATATTAGATTAGACTGAGGATCTAAAGACAGAGTCTTACCATATGTAGCAAAAAGTAGTGCATTAACACAGAACCTTATCATGTTATGGAATGACACTTGCATTAATCCAAAAAAGGCTCCTTTGCAACCTTTAGATTCAAGAAATAATGCGTGATAGCTTGTTCATTTGCAAGCACACCATACATCGACTTGTCACTGGAATTCCACTCCTTCGAGCACATGACATACGCCTCAATTAGAATTTTAAGTATTGAACCGCATTCCTTCCCTAGAAACATAATTGTTGATCAGTTTTAAGAAAATTGAATCATACATATACATTGGCAATGGATCTGCATGACAAAAAATATATGTTGTTGTATTTCACATGAATGATTTATTTTGACTCACATAAATTGCGACAGTTAAAAAACTACCTATCAAAAGCTAATGTCTCCAAATTATACCCCTCTTTCTACTTGATGTTGATGATGGGCTATATTAATGTCACACACAGAGTCGAGCACTATGATCCAGTACTAAACAAGAGTATATTTGATGACGCATTAAGACAAAGATATGGGGTGAGTGAGAAAATATGTCATGGATATTAAAGGAGCGATGCAGGGAAGGGAGAGTCAGACCTTGTTGGTGCCGTAGAAGAGTGAGCAAGTCATGCAACACTGGAGACTTTCATTTATTGGATAGTCATGAAAGTAGTTGATCTGTAGAGTGACAACATTTATGAAACTCCGCAATTTTTACTCTTCCTGAACCTGGACAGAAATTGTAACACCCTCAGAATCGGCCCTATGCAAGTTTTAGCGAAACCCGCCAAACCCGCATAGAAACGATTCAAAGGTGCCCACCAGGCACTTTCGTGCGGGTGGAAAACGAAGTAATAACATTACACAACAGTCCTCGATGGGACCCACAGAACAGATATATATAACAGCGGCTCAAAGAGTCAAGAATACAGATATACGGTACAAAGATCCAAATCACCTTGAAAACAATAGAACGTCCAGCTACGGACAAGATGCAAATGGGGCTAAGAGCCCTGAGGAATAACCAATGGCGTCCATAACCCTGCCCAGGCCAAGCCGGAAGGGTAACCCTGCTAACGACGTCGATCTCAAAACCTGCTTAAACAAAAGGGGTGCCGACAAAGGGCAAAGGAAAAAAGAGGAGCGTCAGTACTGAGGCCAGTACACGGCGAGACTAGAATTCGGCGGTCCTCGCCTACATAGGTATGGTGGACTGAAGCGGCAGCGGCAGCATGCACTAAACAACCTATAGAGACTCGATGAAACTGTTGGCTATCAGAGGGGGATAAGAATGACCTATTCGGGACCATCCTGATGCTACCACCAAACATACCCATCCTGGTATTTCCCCCTCGACACCAAACGAGGAAGTCAACCGAGGAACTCACACAGTTGGCAGTTTTATTTATTCAGTTATCGTTGCAGCAATTACTAGTCAAGTATAGATAGTCATCCTGATAAAAATAAGCAGTGGGCAGTTTTAGTTAACCATTCCGTTGTAGTTGCAACACTTACTAGTCAGATACAATAAGCATGAGATATCCCAAACCCAGCAGTTGTTGGTACTTTTATTTAGCCATTCCGTTGTAGTTGAGCTGATTACTAGTCACATCGGATACAGGTCAAATTATAACAGTAAACTTTAGTTATAGTTGTCTATGATCGAGAACTGTGCTCCAAGTCGTCCATAACCGCGGACACGGCTTTTCGAAAAGATTTAACCCTGCAGGGGTGCACCAAAGTATCCACACGCGATTAGCATGAGATATCCACACGCACTTCGACCCTTTTTGCCAGATCAATTAACATACACCCATCGGTATGTCGGCGGGGCCTAAGTCATGACGTTTCCCAGACCCAAAGTAAGTACATGGGGGCCACCCCACTAAGTCGAACCCGCAACGAAGTCGGCCGGTCTCCGAGACGGACTTAGGGTTTGTGGAGCCGGCTGTAAACGACTGGGAACCCGAAACTCTCGGGCTTGTCGATACAGCGAAAACGGGTCACGATCCTAAACAGTACAGTGTGCTATCCATCGCACAATTTAAATAAAGCAGTAAAACATGGCATAAGCACAGAATAGTAATAAAACCTCAAACTAGTTGTGGCCCCCAGTACAATACTTGGAATCAGGTACTAAATCGATGGGGTGCCCACACATCCCACATGTGGTTAGCGCGCTCGATCTCGGAACAGGTGTCAAGAACTCGGGGTCCTACGGGACACCAGTGAGCGGTCGGAAACCAAATATTGTCTATCACCCACCGATGCCTCTGCTTACTTACTTTAATTTTAGTTGTTAAACAGTAATTAAAGTGAACAGTAATTAAAGCCATGATCATCTCCAACAATTAACTTGCGGCAATACTCCAACAACTGTGATACTTGACGACACGCAACAGCACTTGAGCGAGCGACTACGACACGCAAGTCCAACTATCTACCAATCAACAGGTAATAGGATGTGTCCAAGGCAATATAAGGCTGCAGGGGATATCACGGGTACGGAAACTAGAGCATCGCAACACAGATAGCAATAGATCAACAGGAGGAAATAAAGACTATAAAAGTAAGATAGGTAGAAAGGGGGAGATGCTCGCCTGAAAACATTGCCGAAGGTTCATCCGAAGATCGGGTCGACACTCACATCAACTCATCGGCCTAATCCGCGAAGAAGCAAAACACTAGAAGAAACACCGGATGCACTATTTAATACTACGGCAAAAGATCGGGCATGATGCATGTATGATGCATGACATGGCAAAGGATGTGATGCAATTAGGCAATATTAAGCGGAACCGGGGTCCCGACATTTATTTAGACGGTTCATGTTGTTTAGATACCCTGCAATTTAAATGTTGTTTTAACAAGGCAAAATTATATCACCGGTTCGCTACACAAATTTAAATGGGGTCAAGATAAGACTGGAAAAGTCCGCATATGGATCCCATATTTAATTTAGGTGAATCGGCATAAGGCCCCCAACCCACATGACAAGTATGCATGCATGCATGCACAATTAATATGCAACAAGTTTTATATATAGCATTTATAAAATAGGGGCTCGGGAAAGGGTTCACACATCTGGGGTCGTAGGTCTTGGGGGGGTCGGAGGGGTTCCGGGGTTCGGGGTCGGTCTCAGGGTTCGACGGGAGAACGGCTCGACGAGATCGGTCTCGGACAACGGAAGTCGATCTTGTCGCATCCGAGAAGAAGAACTTGGTTGGCGTCGGGGGCACATCGGGTCCGCCCTGGTCGGTACCGATCTTGTCGTCACGAAGATCTTGTCGGGTCGCATCGGATTCTTCCGGGTCGGTGTCGATCTTGTCGACGATGGCGAACTTGAGTGGATCGGGTACCGGGGTCTTCGGATCCGTGAAGTAGATCTTGTCGCACGGTGTCCGGGAAGACGAACTTGGCGTATTTGCGTCGGCGATCTTGGCGTTCCGCGAAGCTCTTGATGTCCTGGTCCGGTGACGACCTCCGGTTACCGCAGATTCTCGGTGGTGGTCTGGAGGCTCCCTGACGAAGATCTTGTGGTGCTTTGCACAGATGGCCGAACTGGTCGCGGAGCGACAGACCAAAGGCTCACGGTATACCACGGGACCAAACAAACATATACAACGACATGCACATGTGTGCGGGCGTCGCAACATCCGGAGGCCATGCTGTCCGCGGCGGTGACTGGGTCGAACAGGAGCTTCGACGCGGAGGCGCATAGGCAGGGACAACGAGCACTACGCTGTCGGCGGCTGGACGGAGGGTCTTCGGCGGCGACAGGCAGACGCGGGCGGCGCGGGGCGACGGGGGCCGTGGTCCAGGCGAGGCAGAACGGAGGTGAGACGCGGGCAGGAGGTCGGCTCCCTGGCAGCGGAAGGCGACGGCGGCCCGCGCGGTGCTGCAGAGGGGGGGAGGACCTGCGGCGGCGCGCTCGCGCTCAGGGCGGCAGCGAGGAGGAGACCGGCGGAGAGGGCGGAGAGCCGGCGGCGGACGCGAGCGCGCCGGAGCTCGCAGACAGAGGCGGGGCCGCGGTGGTCGAGGACGGCGGTGGCGGGGAGGTGCCGGCCGCGGGGCGCTCGAGGCGGAGGACGACGCGGCCGAAGAGGCGGGCTCGAGGAGGCGGTCCGGCGAGGCGGGGGGTCGGGCGAGCTCGGGCGGCCGTCGCGGGGGAGGCGGCGCCTGAGGAGAAGGCGGGTGGCGGTGGCGCCGAACGGGGAGGCGCGGAGGACTAGGGAAGGAGCGCGCCGGAGAGAAGGGGCGGCGCTCGGCCGGAGCTGGGGGAGAAGGGGGCGGGGTCGTCTGCGGGGAAGGCTCGGGAGAGGAGCCGGGGGTTGGTGGGGCGTGGACCGCGCGGTGGAACCGTGGGGTCGGTGGGACCGGGGGTTTGGTGGGCCAGGCGGTTGGGGTTTGTGGGGTGGGGTGGTTTGCTGTGTATGCTGCGGGTGGGACCGGCTGTCGGTGAGGGGGAGAGAGAGAGGGGGTGGGCAGGTGGCGGCCCGGGATTGGGTAGAGGGGAGGGAGAGGGTGAGGTGGCAGCCAGGGATTGGTGGGGGTGAGGTGGCTGGAGGGGTGGGTAGACTAGGTTGGGTAGACTAGGGATTTTGGGGTGGACCGATTTTATTTCTGGGGTGGTCGTTCGGGTCGAATCGGCCCGTTCGACTGTCCCACTAAAAATAATTAAATGTTTTATTTATTTAAAACGGGGCCTTTGCAACCCGATAGCAAACACAACAAAATATTCCGGTGACCCGGGTTTTGCGTTTGAACAAAGACGGGGCGTTTAGAAAACACAAACAGGTTTCTCCCAAAATAGTTTTATGCAAGCAAATGCAAGATGATGACGATGCTCAAATGCAATGTGGCATGATGATATGAGCATGCGGTCATGATGATGCAATGCACGAAAATCAACGCGATTTTCTAGTAGTGGTTTTCCGGGATGCCACAGAAATCTAGCACCAAATACACCTTACCTTTCATACTTATCTAATATTAGCTCGGAACAAGAAAATATGTACAGCTATAGAACTATCTATGCTACATGTTCTAAGCTGGAAACATTAACTGGTTCCACCCATACAAATGGTATTCCATAAACTGGGTCTCGGTATAATGTCCCAATGATGATATATCACTAATTCAGTACCTATTTTCAAGCTTGCGCTCCTGCTATAATTTTTGAATATTTTGGAAAGCGTCCCAATCTTAATGTCTCCAAAACAATTTATGACTTCTTAGTTGCAATGCAACGGTGTTTTATCCTGAACTCCTCAATTATTCTACCCATTATTTATTCCGTGCCCTTTTCATCTCGTCACTAATTTTACAAAAGAAAATGATCATTTCAATCTTCCTCCTCACCTTACCCACTAAAAAACTGCAGGAGTAAACAATGGACTTGCTCCCCAATTTAAGCAGTGCAGCTGCTTTGTTCCCATCAACAACAGCTGCTTCTGTTGGAGTTGCTCTAACACCAGTCTGGGATGGCAGTGGTGCCAATCATCATTGACAGGTTACATACTGGGTTTCGAGCCGCTGCCACGGCAAATCTATCAGGAGCCTGGAGAAGCAGGACCAAATGATAAGTCACACCAAGAATAAGAAAAAATTAAGTAGTAAGTGTCTCTTATGGTTCGAAGACTGTAGGATGTTGAGCTGACCGATTAAATGGGTTGTCAAGAATTCACCATGCGAAATCCCGACAACTGCTACTTTAGACGCATCGAGCAGTCCTTCCTTGATTACGTAGTCTAGGGCCATAAGACAGTCTTAGACATCCTATTCAAACACGTTTCCGGAACCGGTTTTGGCTCATAAGGAACAAAGATCAAGAATATAACTTACCTGACAATTGCTTTAGCTTGTATGGTTAACCTTTCATGTTTGAACTGTGATGTCCATTGCTCTGTCTTGCAGTTGATAATAGAGACTAATATACTCTTGAAAAGATTTGTGCTGAAAGTCAGGCCAAAATTGATGAGTTGGAGAGAACAAATTACTACACTACCCAACAACTTATACAGGTGAGTGGCTCTATATTTTCACCATTACATCACTGGCCGATTGTGCTATTTGTATATGCAGAGGTGTATGCATGAAACCTTTCTATTATATTCCCCTTTTCTCTCCTGAAAACAGTACATGTTTTACTTATTACACACGCTTCATTTTGGCGATACAGAGATATGATCTCGATCCTGCTGCAAAGGCTGTTGCAGCAAATGTTTTGGCATCTAAGCTAGGTGCGGATTCTGGCTTGAGAATATTTTTGGGAGATGAATCGAACATGGATGGAAATAAAAGTAATGATCAGCATGGACATACTTCTGGTCTAATTAGCAGCAGACTGCTACTCAAAGGATATAGGGGAGATGATTACAGTAGCAGTTCTTGATAGAATTATGGTATGCAAAGGCAGACACAAACCTTGAGCTCTCGTAGTGCTACTGAAACGATATCATGGCTGCAAAGTCAAAGTCCAAGAAGAACACTTTCACAGTGCACAGACATAATCACAAAAGTAAAGCAATTACAGGTCGTATGCACCCTTCTAATCTTTAATATGAAAAAAAAAACATATAGTGACACACAAATTACTGCCTATCTAATTCAGGAAATACGTTCGTATTTTCTCATCAAAGCCACCACAAAAAAATTACCATTTAATAGAGTTCTTGGGAAGTTTCCTATAGTTTTCATGCCGAATGTGAGTATGTCTGTAGCAAAACAACAAAGCATCAGTTGAATCGAGTGTCTTCCAAGCCCAATACATACCAACAACGTTAAATATATGGATTTGCTCTTTAGAAATAAATTGGTGATGGCTTTTCTCTATATCCTGATTGCAGAAGGAGCAGCGTCTATCTCTTTCTCTGGTCACAAATTTAATTAAGCTACATTGCAAAAGCTAGAAACCTAAATTCTTTTGTGTAGAAAAACTCAAGGCATAAAAATTTGAGCCAAACATCTACATGCCATTGCTAACCACACCGAGATTACAATCTCACTTCTATTCCGCCAAATAAACAGTATCATGACTACATGAATCCCGCATGCCCTTGGTTAAATTCTGCCGAACAGATGAATTAAGGACACAACGACAACATAACATTAGGGCAACAGTAGTTATGGATTAGGTGATCTCAAAAAAAGTTAGGGATTAGGGACATAGGGTGATTGCACCATACCTTGGCAGGAGGATATGAGGAAAGATCGCTGGCCTTCACAGCCTCCCACGGAGACCTCGAACCCCGGGCCTACACGTGCCTCTAGGACCCGCCTCCACTCATTGCGCTCCCCTGCGGCACCGCGGCGCCGATCCGTCCCTCTCCCCCATCTCCATGAATCCCACCCGATCTTCCCTGCGCACCTCCACCTGCTCTAGCCTCGAAGGATCCCCCTCTCCCGGGTGGGATGGGGATGGGAATGAACGTGCAAAGGATGCGGCGGAGGGAGTAAGCACTGCTCGTCGATATGCTCCTTGTAGCCGCTCGATCTAGCCTCCCAGACTTGTTGGTGGGCAGGAAGAAGCCGACCGGTCGGGGTAGTCGGCGCAGCGGCGTCTAGGAGATCGAGCGGTCGTGTGGGAAAGCTGGAGGTGGTGGGCGTGGCGGCGGGGATCCTTGGGCGGCACGTGGAGGTGGGCGTGGCGACAAGGATTCTTGGGCAAAGACTCGCAGTATCGCGGCAGGGATGCTTGGGTGTGTAGTGCTCGAGGACGGCGTCGATGGTGGCAGCCAGGCTTGCAAGGTTGGGGACAACACCGTCCAGGCACGCCTGCACCGTTGTTGGGCAGTCCGCGTGTGGAGCTCTAGGGCGGCGGCGATGTCCAGGCGCAAGGTGGGGGCGAGATGTAGGTTGTTGCCGGTATCATTTAGTGGCGGGGGGTGGAGGAGATTGTGCGGCTTGATTTCTGGATCGAAACGGGGAAGTTAATACTGCCTGATTTTGCGTGGGTGAGACGGTCCTAGCGACGCGGGGATGATGAAATCGGTGTTGACGAAGGGAACGACGTAGTGAGTTGGTGGTAGAAAACGGAACTCCTTTCTTCTTTTTAGTTTCT
Organism: Avena sativa; assembly: GCA_916181665.1. NCBI lineage: Eukaryota > Viridiplantae > Streptophyta > Magnoliopsida > Poales > Poaceae > Avena > Avena sativa. Next base: position 416,294,872 of record OV702297.1, read on the forward strand.
TCTTTTTAGATAGTAGAGATAGAGATAGAGATAGAGATGCGCGATATGCGCCTTCCGCGGTGTCGTCTCGGACTGAAAGTCCTGTCATCGAGTATTCGAGTTGTGTGTCCGGTCGTGTGAACTAATAAAAAAAAAATTATGTATATAAATATATTAGAAGTATATTTTTTGGGCCCCTAAATTTTTTGGGCCCGGGGCGGCTGCCCCCCTTGTCCCTCCCCAGGGCCGGCCCTGCATCCTTCACCTAAAGAAAGGCCAACTATGCTGAAAGTTTATCGAGATTTTTTCATCTAAAGTTACATGTTAAACTCTGACAGATGTATCATGTTTGACTTGTTTAGTTTAGAACAAAACTTAGGCCACCTTAGTTGTCCAAGCGTCTGTGAACTAATGCTATTTCTATCGGGCAACATAGAATAAATGGGTACACTGTATAATTGTGTCTTTCTGATCAAGCTCATGATAAAATAAGGAGACATGGAAGTGATGACAATGGTCTCGTACAAGTTCTGCTAAACTTTTGTTGCTCTATCTCGTACAAAATTTTCTTTCTAGCATTTTAAAGTATATTTAAACCACTTAAGTACATTTGCACTTAAGATGATGCCATAGGAGATGTAAAACGTAAGAAAATAAGAAACAGTTTCAGAGACAAGCAGAAAAAGAAGTAATACTGATTTAAGTGGATTTACGACTGCTTGATAGGATACAATTCGAGAGGAAAATGTCTTTTGATTGGCATAACCAAAAATTGGTAATCAATCCAATGATACAATAACCGAGCATATGCTACATCCCAAAATTGTTCGTACACCTGAAGAACTCGGAGAGAAATCCCCTGTTTCAAATGCATGGAGCTCCACGGCTTCTCTGTTGTCCTGCGTTACGCGGCGAGCAGATTGGCGATGGTGGTGCGGATCGCTGGGTTGGGGATCAGGTCGACGGCGCGCGTCGTCACCCCGCACACGCACTTGGATCTCGCGGCGATGCGGCCACGCAAGTAGCTGTGGAAGAAGTTGTCGAAGAAGCACTTCCTCGCCAGCACGGCGTCCGCCATCACGTTCTTGCAGATCTTGTAGTGGAGCTCCGTGGGGATCACGGGCGCCGGCGCGGGAATGACCGGAGGAGACGGAGACCGAGACCTCGTGGACGAAGAGGAGGAAGAACCACGCGCATGCTACAGAGCCGATTTTTTTAGATGAAAGGGGATCATCCCTCAGTCCCATTTTCATTAAAATGAGATCAACCGAGTTCAAACTTACGGGAGTATAACTCCACACAGCAGTTTAAAATAAACCGACGAAGAGAACTAAAGATAACTAGGGGCAACGTTTTAACAACCAAAACAACTACTACGATAGAGCAGGGGACAACAACCAAGGCACAGCCTCCACACAAATAGAAACACTGAAGACGCAGAATGCGATTTGTGGGCGCAAGGGGAGGAATCGGTGACGTTGGTCTCGGCGGATAGGCCAGCGACGCGGCGCACCAGCACGGTGGAGTTGCGCTGCACATGTGCGGCGTCTTTGGCGAGTTCCTCGCCGATCTGGGCGTCGGTGAGGTGTCAAGCATTAGATGGCACCTTTCAAAAGTTTTGAACCATTTCATTTATTTATTTACTAATAAGAAGAGTTTGCCCTCCATGATTCATCTATTACAAAGTTCTCAATTGCAAAGCAAGATAATAAGAAGCATTTATTTATTTACCTCCATGATTTAAATAAGAAGCATTTATTTATTTACAAAGTTCTCAATTGCTAAGCAAGATAATACCCCAAGATTCATAGATTACAGACCCATTATTGAAAGATGGAGGTTATCACCATTTCATTCACTGTCCGCTTGTTTTCAGGTGGTTTTGTTTCGGCATTTCCAAATCGTCATGCTGACATATCCATTTTCCCGTGTAGGTTGATTTATGGAGTTTGGGTTGATGGACCGTCTCGAAGAAGGAAAAAACCCGACAACTATTATCGAAGAAGTCACATATGAGTTGGAGCTAGACCTGGTTGTCCTTATACGCGAAGCGATCCACTTGAAGCACACCGATGGAAATTTACTGTTTGAATTCGTCCCTTGCCCAGTTGCGACGCTCTCACTCTAATCTACCGAATTTTCATTTGATTGTGTTCTGGGTGCATAGATGGTCCGGCTCTTGTCTTCTAAGAGAAAATTACTGTCATTGGTAGAATTGTGTTTCCGTGAATATTGGGGAAGAACATCAAGTTGTTCCTTTCTGAAATGTGTGGTTCCTTTGTATAATCTCACAAAATAGAAAAATAACCATCAAAAAATAAAATGCAATATATAGGTAGTGATATACAATGAAAAAAATGGAAAAAATATGGAGATGCGGGGTATCGATCCCCGTGCCTCTCGCATGCTAAGCGAGCGCTCTACCATCTGAGCTACATCCCCTCGATGCAAAGATTTCTTGTACTCTATATAATTAGTAAAACACTTAGATTTCATAAGCATGCTGATCTGCAACAGATGCCCACGCGGCCACACAAAGGGTCAACGTCGCCATCCCATCGCAGCACTCCCGTCGTCGTCGCCGCCCTCACAAGCTCCTGTCGCCAACGCCCCCCCTGCCAGCCCGCTGGAAATCGGCCACGCACCAGCATGCCATACCCAACGCCGCCGCTGCCCTCCCAAGCTCCCGCCGCCCCGCTCCAAATCCGGCCGCACAACGCCGCGATAGCCTGCACGGGAGGCCCTCCCTGCACGCCGGGAAGCGAGGCCGACCTGCACGCCGGAACGCTGAGACCCGCGTCACCTTGCACCGGCCGGATCGACACCACGCAACTCGACAACTTCCCTGCAATTCGACCACCGGTTGCATGGCTTTCTTCAGGTTCGGCGTCTCCAGTCTGAACAAAAACATCAGCATCAGATATCTGTTCTAATACTAGTTGTTTCTGAAATTTGAAATTCTTTAGACTTCAAAGAGAAAAGACAACTATGTACAGAATAATGCTTCCTAACTGTTAGAAAATGGACTGAACTTTGGAGGCAAGTTCAGGCTTGAGAGAGAAACTGAAGCTAATTGAAAAAATTGTTCGTCAATTTATGCTTTGAATTATGAGATATACTTTACTTCTGTTTGATTGTGGCATAACAGTTTCTTTCTCCTGCAGGAGTTAAATCTGAGTGAACTTCCCCGCAAAAAAAAAACTTACTGAACTGAGTAGTGAGTACTATGGATCACTTGCACCCACATATAGTACATCTGTGTAATAATCATCCTATATATATGAACTTTCAATGCCCGAGATTCATTTAAATTTCGTTGTCATATTGTTATTTCAGACGCTTATGGGCAAAACAGTCCTCTATTTAATTGCTGATCTTCTCATGGTAGGAAGCTAAGGCAGGTGAGGTCTATTTCCAATTCTATTCATTATTTCTGTTAAGTACTGAACTGCTTAGAAACTTTTAGAAAATCGTATGTCTCGCTAATTCAGATTAGGTAAATGCACAGTGTTTATGAATATAGCCGTGTTATGTTACCATATACACGCCGAACACCAATTCACTTTTCTCTTATATTTCTATTAAGTACAGAACTGCTGAGGAATACTCTGTCCTAAATTCCAGATCCTAATGCATATAAGGACATGATGTCAAGAAGGTCATGTTCACCAGAGTGAGCTCTTTGAAATCCTTAGAATGGATTAAGGAGATTTTAGAATTTTCTGGTCTTCAGATTACTCCATTTCTGAGATCATGATGTGACCATCTTGCATGCCAATTTTGGTCAGTACCAAGATTCAGTGAAATAATTGGTTTCATATAGCTTTCTATTGAATGAGATCTGCAAGCTTTGATGCTAATAAGGTGGTAATTTAAGTTTTTCACTTATTCGTATAATCCTGGGAATTTGCAATCTGCTCATGTTTGTAACTTGGCGAAAAAGCATATCTATAAATTTCATTTATTTTTGACAGAATACACAGAGATGACAAGTAGAAGCATATACATGTGATTTGGGGGAAAAAATACGCAATTCAGTGTAATGTGAGTTTTTCTTTACATTCAGTTATTTCAAGTCAGATTTAGTTATTGGATTTGCCTTGGTCTGAAAATGATCATGTTTTTTGGCAATTTTATATATGTGAATCTTTTTACTATTATCTGGAACTTGTAGATATGATATTTTGCATGCCAAACAATCTATGGGTCCCTTTTTTTAGAAGTACCGGTAGTTCCATTGGTTCTGTCTTTGCATTAACTAATGTTTTTGTCAGTTGTTTGCATTCACCGAAAAGGAAACTTGTTAACAAAAAGAAGAAGAAAAGACCAGAAAATTTATTGTCATAATCCACCTCAATACCAATTGCAGGTTTAAACGTATGTATGTGTTTCTTCTTTTTCCATATGATTCCCGGTGGGGAGCCGGGCCCCTTTGCGTGCTGATATCTGTCAGCACTAAAACATGTCGAGTTAGGTGAACATCAACGTAGAAGGTCTCTGTCCGTTCCACATCGAAAATACATAGCAGGACTTGGATGGAGTCAAGGTCTTCGCTTTTTGCCTGTAGGTGTGTACACGAGGCACTAGCTAGTCTGCTGCACATGTCCTTTTAATCCCCTGCACACCATAAACGGCTAAAAACATCTCACACTTCACAGCTCGAGCTCGCTCACACACCCTGGCGAAACCAGCACATGTTCGACTATTCAGACAGCTACCAGAGGTACGCTACGCCTTATCTCATTTAACATGCATCAACTTTTTTCGCTCTGTGTGCGTCTTTGCTCCCAGATTAACAGGACTAGTCCAGTTTATGCGGTCATTTTTCTATACGCATGCAGTCATAATTCGTACGTAGCTAGCAAGGCCATCACGGCGGATCCCATGGTGCTGCCGCCGCTGGGTCGCATGGTTCTCTCATTTTCCCTGCTACTGCTGCTGCTGCTGCTGCTGCAGCTTCTCCTTGCTCCCAGGCAAGCCGAGGGCGCTGCGCCGCCGCCACACACATCACTGAGAACTCAAGCCGCGGGGCTTCTCCGCTGGAAAGCATCACTACGGTACTCCTCCAAGCACCATCTGGGAACCTGGAGAGATGACGACATGTACTCCCCGTGCAACTGGACCGGCATCACCTGCGGTCATACTTGGTCACGCGGAGGAACCAAGGTGAAGTACATCAGAGGGATTTCCCTTGGTGGTGCTCGCATCTCAGGGCGACTGGATGCTCTGAGATTCGAGTCACTCCCTTACCTCGTCAACCTCGACCTCAGCGATAACTATTATCTCTCTGGTGTCATCCCACCTAGCATCAGCTATCTTTCCAAGCTTTCTAGACTCGACTTCTCTGGTGACCAACTCAGCGGGCAAATACCCGTATCAATCTGCAACCTTCAGCGGCTCACACACATGGACCTCTCCAGCAACATTCTCACCAGCCAAATCCCTCCTGCCTTGGGTAATCTCTCAAGACTTCATATTCTTTATCTAGATGGGAATAGCCTCTCAGGTAACATCCCTTGGCAGCTTGGACGGCTTCGGAACATGAGGCAGATGGATTTGAGTTTAAATATCCTTTCTGGTAGTATACCTTCCACCCTTGCAAACATGACAAACCTCAACTATATTGCTCTTTATGGAAATCATCTGTCAGGACCCATACCTCAAGCGCTAGGACAACTCCAAAACCTGCAAGAACTATACTTGCAAGAAAACAACCTAAACGGCGCAATTCCTCCATCCCTTGGAAACCTCCAAAACCTGCAAGGACTATACTTGCAAGAAAACAACCTAAACGGCACAATTCCTCCATCCCTTGGAAACCTCCAAAACCTGCAAGAACTACACATATATCAGAACCGGCTCACCGGTCCGGTCCCGGTAGAGCTTGGGATGCTCACGAGTTTGACTGTCTTGGACTTTTCGGAGAACCGTTTGACTGGCTCAATTCCTTCTAGTGTTGCTGGAAATCTTACTCTGATTACCTATTTTAATCTTTGGAGTAACCTTATAACTGGCTCCATCCCTCATGAGTTTGGAAATCTTGTGTATCTGGAAGAACTCGACCTCTCGATTAATTTCATAGTTGGATCAGTGCCACCAAGTATTGGAAACATGTCTTCACTCAGCCAAATAAACATATATAGCAATAACCTCTCTGGGGAATTGCCGAACGAGTTTGGAAATTTGGTGTGGATGACAGAAATGCGACTATTCACCAACCAGCTATCCGGCCCTTTGCCTTCAGCACTCTCCAACCTTACCGATTTGGTCATCATTGAATTGAGTGATAACCAGCTAATTGGACCTTTGCCAGATTTGTGCCAGAGTAAAAAGCTAAAGATTTTTATAGCTTACAATAACAGGCTGGATGGTCCTGTTCCAGAAGGCTTGAGGGATTGCAGTTCACTAACAATACTTGGAATCGACACTAATCAAATTGAGGGAGACATTGCGGAAGCATTTGGGGTGTATCCACATCTCAGTGATATTGATTTATCTTCAAACAAGTTCGTTGGCCGGCTCTCGCCAAATTGGGGCTCATGTCAAAACTTGACAAGAATGTTTTTTGCAGACAACATGATAGAAGGCAATATACCTTCCGAGTTTGGGGAGCTAAAAAATCTTGCGATGCTCAAACTTAGTTTTAATAGGTTGACCAGTGAGATACCACCGGAAATCGGCAAGTTAATCAACCTGTACTGGATGGATTTAGGGAACAATCAACTAACTGGCCAGATTCCTAAGCAAATCGGCCAACTTAGAAATCTTGAGATTCTTGATTTCTCAAGCAACCGGTTGAGTGGTAAAATACCAGAAGAGATCGGAAGTTGTTTGAAACTGCAGTCATTACAAATGAATAACAACAGTCTTACTGGATATCTTCCACGTAGTTTGGGCCATTTAACTTACATGCAAAGAATGTTTGATCTTAGTATGAATAGTCTCAGTGGACCAATACCATTGGAACTTGGCAAACTAGAGGTGTTGATGTTTGTGAACTTATCACGGAATCAATTAAGTGGTTCCATCCCTGTCTCCGTTTCAAGCATGCAAAGCCTGTCAATATTAGATGTATCATACAACTTCCTAGAAGGCCCTATCCCAAAAGGGATCCACAATGCATCAACTGAATGGTTTCTCCACAACAAAGGTCTTTGTGGAGATCTTGTTGACATGCCACCTTGTAATTTGCCCCATGGGGATCATAGGAGAAAGCATGAAAACTTAATACTAGCAGTCAGTGTTTCTATGTTTGGCATTAACATAATAATAGCAACAGGTGTGATTACCCTTTTAATTTGCCGCAAGAAAGTATATCAAAAAACTGATTTTGTGAGGAAAAGGGGTGTATTTTCTGTATGGAGCTTTGATGGTAGAATGGCATTTGAAGATATTATCATTGCAACTGAAAATTTTGATGAGAAGCATTGCATTGGAGAGGGATCATACGGCATTGTTTACAAAGCAGAACTTCAAGATGGACATGCAGTTGCAGTAAAGAAACTCCACATAGGCAATGAAGAGGCACAGGATGAAGAAAGATTCCACCATGAGATTGAAATGTTAACAAAAATCCGCCAGCGCAGCATCGTCAAATTCTATGGATATTGTTCTCATCCACAATACCGATTCATTGTATGCCAGTTAATAGAGAGAGGAAATCTAACCTCTATCTTAAGCAATGATGAAGAAGCAGTCCAGTTAAATTGGCAAAGAAGGACAGCTCTGATAAGAGATGTGGCTCAAGCCATTGCATACCTCCATCATGATGTTCACCCACCGATAATTCATCGAGACATCACAAGCAGAAATATCTTACTAGATGCTGATTACAGAGCATTTGTCTCGGATTTCGGTATCGCAAGAATGTTAAAACCCAATTCATCAAATTGGAGTACACTAGCAGGAACCTATGGCTACATAGCACCTGGTATGTCTATCAATAATGTATCCTATAGCAAATTGTGTTAGTTGGAACGCGCTGCACTAACGCATACTCCTAATTCTTATGTTCCTATTGATGGATGCAGAATTTTCCTACACATCCGTAGTTACAGAGAAGTGTGATGTATATAGCTTTGGTGTCGTCGCGCTCGAGGTGTTGATGGGCAAACATCCAGGAGACATGCAAGAATTTCTTTCTTCACTGAACGAGCAGTTTCTTCTGGAAGAGATTTTGGATAAACAACTTCCACGGCCCAAAAATGACGAGGCAAGAGATGTGACTCGGTGTATATATGTGGCACTTGACTGTCTACTTCCTTCACCCAGAGAAAGGCCAACTATGCTGAAAGTTTGTCGAGATCTTTTCAAATAAAGTTACATGTTAAATTCGTGCAGATGTATCATCTTAGGCTTGTATATTTGATTCTAATGCTATTTCTGTTGGGCAACATAGAGTAAATGGGCACATTGTATATTTGATTCTTGCTGATCATACAGATCATAGATCAAGCTCCTGATAATTTAAGGTGGCTATCTGAACTTCAGTGTTGTTTTGTGCACTTCAGTGTTGTTCCCAAGCCAGAGATGATATTTGTACCTAATGATTCCCTGATGCAAAGAGTAACCTTTTTTATTTGGGATTGATATATTGAGTTCTTGAATGAGGGGCCATGCTTTGTCGTCCGCGGCATATCCATCAACAATGGACTCAAGCCACCATGATCAACAGAGTGAAATGGCATAGAGCTCATTTTCAGATGGATGCCAGGACAGGGCATGCGCAACAGAGTTTTCTTCCATTTTCTGTAAACCAGCTTGTACATTTCTACTGCAGCACCATCATTTTTTTTTCTTTCTAAAAAGCCTTTTGTTGCATTTCACTTGTCAATTTCTTGTCTGATAAAGTTGCCTCATCTATCTCTGTAGCTGTTTCACCGGATACCCAAAGAAGTTCTACAACAGAAGCACTAGAGAGTTGAAGGAGATGGTTCTGTGGTTCTCAGTGCAATTTTCGTTTTCTGTAGGAATCCCTTTGTAACATCCATAATACTATTGTATATGATTAAAAATATATTTTATGGCGATTCTAATACAAAACATAATATTGTACTCTCTCTGTCCCAAATACAATATATTATGAGCTACGTAAAAAGGATAAAATATGACAAGATTTAAACATGCACTATTCACACATCGGGATCTAAAGTTTTGTTTATTTTTGTGTACCATAGAATACAACATATTTTGGATTCAGACCTGCATGCTTGAAGTAATTAATATTGCCTGTACGTATATATTTTTTGCTGGATTTTATGAAACTGTTAAAATACCTTTTTGAGGGTTCAAAATAAAGGGCTTGTGTGAGCCCGGGAGCCAAATTAATGCACTCGGTTCTTGATACCTCTTTGCTCGGAAACGTTTCATTCCGCTTTGTATGCCCCCCGCGGGCGACGAGGCAGACCCTAGGTCTTTGCCTTCCTAGGCCCCTCCATCCTCCTCCCCCGCTGCTAGTAGGCAAAGCACGCGCAGTGTTGGCGACGAATCTGTCTTTACATGGGATCTCCTAGTTTGACATGGTACGTTGCGCAAGGAGGCTCAACTCTTGGCCGGCGGTTAGGCATGATGTCGCGCGTGGCTTGACGGTCTTGAGGTCATTGGGGCGAGCAAACAAGCGGCAGGGAGGCGTCAGGCGACAATGTGTCTACGGCACGAAGACGCAATGACCGCGAGCTTGTCACATTTATGCCACGCGTGCGCTGGTGTGCTGTGGCCTTCCACTACGTGCAACCAGGCTACATGTGCCCGTGTCTATCACTCCCCCGACTGCGCATTAGGCTCTCTAGCGAGCGACATTGAGGTGGTGATGGCTCCCTTCTTGGTTGTGTGGATGGCGAGGATCCTAATGTTGGCGAGGATTCTGCAAAGGTGGCTCCTAGATCATGTCCTGGATGCTCAGCTTGGTGATAGTAGACATTTGAAAATACTGGGATGTAGTGTGAAGGTCTTTCCACGCGAAAACTCAGTGCTCTGGCTCCAGTGACGACGATGCTTGTGGGTGTCATAAACCTCTTGGGGGTGTCGTTGTGGTTATCTTCCTTGCGTCAGGGCTCTGGGTGAAAATCCTTGACCATTCCGATCTTGACGACGATGACGTGTTGCGTTGTCACACTCTTGGAGGCATCGTCATGGAGATCCGGTACCTCTCCGTCTCGCTCCAGTGTCATCAATGGGCAAGTTCGGGTCATGTATTGAGACACTTTCAACGCTGACGTAGGATGTTTGAGACGGTCTCCTATCCTATACATGTGGCTCTATTTTTACCACTTTCTGCCCTCACTACCCGTTAGCAAGATCAATATTCCACGGCCCAGAGCAAGAGCGCAGGTGGCCCTCCCGACAACAACTTGGTGGGCTTAGTACTCTTATTTTTTTCTGTTTTGCAAGAGGATTTCCGTTTGGTCGTGTTGTACCTGTACTGCCCTAAAACTTTTTTCGAAATTGTTTTTTATAAAAAACCATGTTGTTTCGTAGGAAGAAAATATTGGGTGAACATGTCACACGTGGCGGATGGTTGGAATAAAAAGACGGTCCATCACCATCACTCCCCAGGAAGGCCAGCACGTGTCGACAGTTTGTGTCGACGAGTCGAAGTAGAAAGAGGTTTCTCGAAGGAAAGGCCGCCTCACCACGACACTTCCTTCTTCTTCCTCCATCTTCTCAGGCATCTCGTCCTGTCCTCACCGGCGCCACCTCTCTCTCCCTCCCACCTGTCATCACCGCCACCGGCCATGGTGTCCGAAGCCAGCAAGAAGAAGGCCGCGCAGAAGAAGGCCGCCGCCGCCGCCAAGAGGGGGGCCAAGGTGCCCACCCCATCGGCCTCCTCTTCCACCAAGGCCGCCGCCGACGCCCTCGCCGCCGTCCACCTCTCCGACCGCACCTGCACCGCCGTCCTCACCTCCCATCCCCTCTCCAGGGACATCCATGTGAGATCTCCCCACCCGCCTCTTCCTCTTTACCCGTTATTACTTTCACAGAGATCGATCTTTCACATACCATCAGAGATTGATTGTTAGTCGGTCACTGCATGCGCGTGTTTCGTCGGTTCTAGATCACTTGCCTCATCCACATCGAAACTAGATAGAACTATGATGTCTAGTCTGGTGCTGATTTTTAAATATAGATAGATGAAACGCATCTTCCCCTTGGCCCGATTCGTTGGATTGATTATTCAGTTAGACCCCCTCTTCGGTCTCAGATCATATTATAGTAGTATAATATGACAATCTGTTCCATCAAATAGAGTAATATATTTCTACTGCCATAGATGTTCCCGACCAGCTCAATACTGCTAGATCAGAGGCTGTAATGGATCTGTTTCATCATCTACCGCACATTCAGGCTCCCTATTTGGATTGAGTTATAGGATTTTTTACATCATGTGTCTAGGATTCCAATCGTGTTTCGTCGATTCTAAATTACTGCCTCATCCACACCGAAACTTGGCAACTATGATATCTAGCCTGGTGCTGATTCCTAAAAATTAAATTAAATACACCTTCCTCGGTCTGATCCGTTGGATGAGTTGTTTATGGGGTCCATTATTTAATTTAAGTATATCCCCCTCTTCGGTCTTGGTTCATATATTATATAGTATAATACGACAGTTTGTTTTCATCAAATAGAGTAGTATATTTCTACTGCCATAGATGTCTCCGACCAGTTCAATCCTGCTAGATGAGAGGACAGTCTACTGCTTTCTGAAACTATCGAGGGCTGGACTGGATCCGTTTCATCATCTACATTGAATTGTAGGATTTTCTTATGATGTTTCTAGGATTCCGACAAATAGAGTAATACTGAGTATATTTCTACTGCCATACATGTGCCGGCCAGTTCAATACTGGTAGATCAGGGGACATTATACTGATTTCTGAAACTATCGAGGGCTGGACTGGATCGTTTCATCATCTACTGCGCATTTGGGCTCAATTGTAGGCTTTTCACAGGATGTTTCTAGGATTCCGATCCTTAGGATTTTCCCCATGTAGATCTTTTGGATCACATAGACCAGTATATTATGGATCACTTACATATGCCCCCAATGCATTAGGAATTTTGTATCTAAAGGTAGTAAATGATATGATCTAACACATTTTTCTCTGTTGAATTACCCACTTGCAGATAGAGTCTCTCACCCTAACATTTCACGGCCACGATCTACTTGTGGACACAGAGCTGGAGCTTAACTACGGCAGGTATTACAGTATTACCTTGACCACACTCTTCCCAGCGTCTTGTTTCTGTGACCGTGTTTAATGGGTTTATTCCACCTCAGGCGCTATGGTTTGCTTGGTCTGAATGGCTGTGGAAAGTCTTGCCTTCTGAAAGCAATAGGTTGCAGAGAGCTTCCTATCCCTGAACACATGGATATATATCACCTCAGCCATGAGATAGAGGCTTCAGACATGTCTGCACTCGGAGCAGTCATTAGTTGTGATGAAGAAAGGGTCAAGTTGGAAAAGGAAGCTGAAATTTTGGCTGCCCAAGTATGTTCAACTTGTTTTTTTTTTGCCATGTTGTACTTATAAGCCTAAACTGACTGGTTCTGCAAAATGTTCTGACAAGCTGGCATATTTAGGATGATGGCGGAGGTGAAGCTTTGGAACGTGTGTATGAGCGGTTAGACGCAATTGATGCATCCACTGCTGAGAAGCGTGCTGCTGAGATTTTGTTTGGCTTAGGTTTTAACAAGCAGATGCAGGCCAAGAAAACTAGGGACTTTTCTGGCGGTTGGCGCATGAGAATTGCTTTGGCAAGAGCTCTGTTCATGAATCCAACCATCCTTTTGCTTGATGAGCCTACCAATCATCTTGGTGAGCTTTTCTGTTAACTCATTTGACAAGTAAAAGCGGATTGGGTCCTACCTGTGTATTTAGTACAAAATAGCAATGTTTTTTTAGTAAGTTCCCGAATGGCAGAATTTAAGATGTACATAATACTCGGTCTTTTTAGATGGGATGCAGTGGCCAACTGTGAATGTGGAGATGGGATATGTTACTTGTCTGTGCCATGTAGTTAGTCAATTGTAATATCGTCAATGAATGCATGCTTGTTTGAGAGTTAAATCACATTAATTTTTGACATGCTTGGGTGTCAATTCTAGAATTTAATGGCCCTTACTTAGTTGGGTGGTGGTAGGATGAAAATTTTATTCCATACTGCCCTCGTAATTCTCTAGTGGGTCTTGTTTGTCCAAGATTCTCTCGAGTTGATTGGCGAACAGTGTTGTTAAATTATTTGATTCAATTGTAGGCCTTTGTTTTCTCATCTTCCATTGACATAAGTCTTTTTATTATGTTCAAAATGTATTTGTTGAAAACGTTAATACTGCTTACCTGCTATGCTATGTACCTGGTTTCACTGAACCGAGCAGCATGTTTGAGGCTGACTGAGATGTACCAGTAAACGACATTTGAAGACAAGTGTGAACTAATGCTTGCAAATTTCTGCAGATCTTGAGGCATGCGTCTGGTTGGAAGAAACACTGAAGAATTTTGACCGTATACTTGTTGTCATATCACATTCCCAAGATTTTCTGAATGGAGTGTGTACAAACATCATCCACATGCAGAATAGGAAGCTTAAGCTGTACACTGGCAACTTCGACCAGTATGTCCAAACACGGTCTGAACTGGAAGAGAACCAAATGAAGCAGTACAGATGGGAGCAGGACCAGATATCTTCGATGAAGGAGTACATCGCACGTTTTGGGCATGGGTCTGCGAAGCTGGCACGGCAAGCCCAGAGCAAAGAGAAGACGCTCGCTAAGATGGAGCGTGGCGGTCTGACGGAGAAGGTTGCGAGGGACAGGATACTGACGTTCCGCTTCGCGAATGTCGGCAAGCTCCCGCCGCCGGTGCTGCAGTTTGTGGAGGTGACGTTCGGGTACATTCCAGACAACCTGATCTACAAGAAGCTGGATTTCGGCGTGGACCTGGACTCGAGGGTGGCACTGGTAGGCCCCAACGGCGCAGGGAAGAGCACGCTCCTGAAGCTGATGACGGGCGAGCTGGTGCCGCTGGACGGGATGGTGCGGCGGCACAACCACCTCCGGATCGCGCAGTTCCACCAGCACCTGGCGGAGAAGCTGGACCTGGACTTGTCGGCCCTGCAGTACATGCTGAACGAGTACCCTGGCAATGAGGAGGAGCGGATGCGGGCCGCGATCGGGAGGTTCGGCCTGTCGGGGAAGGCACAGGTGATGCCGATGAGGAACCTGTCAGACGGGCAGCGGAGCCGTGTGATCTTCGCGTGGCTGGCGTGGCGGGAGCCACAGATGCTGCTGCTGGACGAGCCGACGAACCACCTGGACATCGAGACGATCGACTCGCTGGCGGAGGCTCTGAACGAGTGGGACGGGGGCCTGGTGCTGGTGAGCCACGACTTCAGGCTGATCAACCAGGTGGCGGAGGAGATCTGGGTGTGTGAGAAGCAGGCGGTGACACGGTGGGAAGGGGATATCATGGAGTTCAAGGAGCACCTGAAGAGCAAGTCCGGCCAGTCAGAGGACTGAGAGCTGTGAACTGGTGTTATGGTTTGCTTGGGTAATGTCGTCCATTGATGAATGCTCTAGCTAGTATTGAGGTTTCACGTAGGTGTTTTGAGTTGTTGTTATGGTGAACTAATGCGGCGCATGCCATGACGGATGATGCCGACTGTCGGTAGTATGCTGGCTGCCTTATGTATGTGCGGCACCGGCGCATGGCACCAATCAGATGCGTGTGACCTTGTTAAGTTACCTGGATATTTTGATTCTTGCATGTGTCTGTTATGTATGGTGTGGTATGTTACTTATGAATAAGAAGATGAAGATGGTAATGGTGTTTTCATTTGGGCTGGTTGATTGTTGCAGCTAGCAGACATCTTATGCTACTCTCTGCATGACATGGGACAAGAAATGACTTGAGAAAATAGATCTGGTGATGGTATTTTTTGCTGAAAAACAATGGAATACGCTTTTCTTGGAGATCTTCCCTTTGGTACCAAGTTATCTAGCTCATTGAACAACCTCATGGAGTTCCTATTTTGTTGTCTACAGGATTGCTTGAATGAAGAGTTTTGTCAGGATGGGGTCTAATCCAAAGTTCCTCCCTGTTGCAAGGTATCTTTTGTATTGACTCTTACAGTCCATCATGTTCACAATTTTCCTTTCCTTGGTCGACATTATTCTGGCCACTGTCACACCTGTTGTTTCCAATAAGTTAATGTCATATTTCTAATTTATTTGCTATTTTTATGCTTTCCTTTTTGCAGGTTTGATGGAGATGGGTATGTGATACAATCTCTTCTGTTTGGAATACTGTAGCGTTGAATATTAGTAAGTTTCTCATGTTTTCAGTACAGTTTTCCATACTATACCATGGCCACATTTGCCATGCTGAGATGAAGGTTTTTACATAAACTTTAGTGTTTGTCAAGCACGATTAATTTGGCTCCACACATTTGTCCTTCCGTGTCTCGAAATAAAATACATATCTTTTTTTTGAACAAGCGGTGCGATTAGCCGATTACAAACTACAAAGAGGCTCAAAACTAAAAGAGAGTTACGACCAGGACCTCCACTTTTACACAAAGGACCATAGAAAGAAAAAAAAAGGAAAAGCAAACGAGTCCTCGGGGGCCTTCTCCAACGCAGCTCATGAATGTACTCGACGGCATGAGACGGTGACATAGGGGATGAACCACTTGATGCGACGCCTCGGAAGAACCTTCTGCCGGAGTTGAGGGGCCTCCCAGATGGAGGTAGAAGAGCCACCGGAACGTGGCCACGGAGAGCCGCCATTCGGCCATAAGAAGCAGAGGCAAGACGGGCAGCGCCGTCGCACGTCCTCTACTGAGGAGCTCCAGAGGAACGCAGCTACAGAACCCCGCTGTGCAGCCCACCACTGACGGCGCCACGCCACGCCTCTCCCAGCCTCCATCGCCTTGATGGTTGAAGAAGAGAGAGTAAAACGCCAGCCAGGAGCTTCCCGCACAGCCAAAGACGAGCTTATTGACCAAGCAGCCAGGCCCAGGGAGCGCCACCAGGAAGAAGAACAGGGCCAGCAACCTCCGAGCACAGCTCGAATGGGAGAGGAGTAACTTGAAGGCACAGCCTTATTGTCGTATATTATTCGAGTAACTAGACATGTAATATACTGGATTTTTTTTTGCAGAAATTTTTAGTTTTGCAAATAAAGTTATTGAAATTTTCAAAAATCGAGATCCGAAGGCTATTATTCGAACGAGTGCTCGTTTTAGAAGAAAAAAAACATGTCCCATACTTTATCAGGTCCTTGTTAAATCCAAAGCATGTGGCAGATAATAAACTGCAGCGGGTCTTGTAATGCACGGCAGTCCCGCGCGTCTCTGTATCCATGAAGACACTGCATGTGCAAATACAATGAACTTGACCTGCTGACGCCTTAATGGGGGCCGTATATGAGCTCCCTTTCGTTATCGCCTCATTTTTTCCCCTTTATATTATTATTATTATTACCACTTGACTCCGGCGGCGGCGGGTGCCTCCGGAGTCGCGTGATGTGACCCGGAAGGTTAGGTTTCTAATCCGTGTTACTCTCGTGACACGGATTTTTTTTATTGCACACGTTACTTGTGTCCATGTCGGGATGTCGAAACAATACATGTTCACTACCTTTTGACGCGCTAATTTATCCAAAGGAAACCAAGAAAAATTCATCTCCACACGATAAGCATGCTATTTTCTTTTTTAGTTTTGACGAACGGACTGAAAGCATACACGATCATCACACAGGGATACAGAGGCGATAAGAAACCGACATCTTAGACCAGTAAACCGTCCACGCGCTGATCTTTGTCAGCATTTAAACCTGTTAGAGTTATGTCGCCCATCAACGCATTGAAATCTGTGAAGATATATAGGTCGCTCATCTAGGTTGAAAAATTGAAAAGTATGTATGTAGCCGGACTTGAGGACCGAGTCCACGTCTTGGTTGCAGATGAGATTGATGCAGGTGCGTGGATGTGAGATGATAGCTGCTGTATAGGAGTATGTCTTTAAACCGCTGGATCGACCCAGGAGCCAGTTGATAACAGACTCACTTCACAGCTGGAGCTCACACGCGCAACCACCATCCGCCCGCCAAAATCAGCCAGGTTGCAGCGTTCTGCTCAGGACGCCGGAGGTGCGCTATTATATTCTCTCGTCCATCTCCTCATCTGAGTATTTATTTTCGTCGTATGTGCGTCTTGCTGCCAGAATTATTGTGGGAGAGTACTTACGTGATCACTCATTCACTTGGCTTGTGCAGTCATATATTCATACGGAGTATTCACTCTGGCGTGCAATCATGGCGACGGCACCGCCGATACATCGCCTGGTTCTCTCGTTTGTCTTGCTTCTTCTCCTTGTTTCTTGGCAAGCCGAGTGCCGGGCACTTCGCTCAGAGCTCAGGCCGCGACGCTTCTCCGTTGGAGATCATCCGTCGGGTACTCCTCCAAGCACCAGCTAGGAACCTGGAGAGACGACGGCATGCACCTGTGCAACTGGACGGGCATCACCTGCGGCGACACTCGGTCACGCGGAGGAACCATGGTGAAGGTCATCCGAGGGATTTCCCTCGGTGGTGCTGGCATCATAGGGCGACTCGACGCCCTGAAATTCGAGTCACTCCCTTACCTCGTCAACCTCGACCTCAGCGAGAATTATGGTCTATCTGGTGCCATTCCTCCTGGTATCAGCTCTCTTTCCATGCTTTCCACCCTAAACTTCTCCGATGATCAGATCAGTGGGGACATACCTGTATCGATCTGCAACCTTGGTGGGCTCACACACATGGACCTCACAAACAACAATCTCACTGGCCAAATCCCTCCTGCCTTTGGTAATCTCTCAAGACTTGTTATTCTTTATCTAGGCGGGAATAGGCTCTCGGGTAACATCCCGTGGAAGCTTGGACAGCTCCGGAAACTGAGAGAGCTAGATTTGAGCTCAAATACCCTTTCTGGCCAAATACCTTCCGCCCTTGCAAACTTGACCAGCCTCAACATTCTTGCCCTTTCTAATAATTGGTTGTCAGGACCTATACCTCAACACCTAGGAGACATCCATACCCTGCAGGGCATATCCTTGGCAGTAAACAACCTGACTGGCACAATTCCTCCCTCCCTTGGAAACCTGAGAGAGATGGATTTGAGCTTCAATATCCTCTCTGGCCAAATAACTTCCTTCCTTGCAAACATAACAAACCTCAGCTATCTGGACATTTCTCATAATCGTCTGTTAGGAACTATACCAGAAGAGTTAGGACAGGTCCATACCTTGCAAGTAATATCCTTGGCCAAAAACAACCTGACCGGCACAATTCCGTCCTCCCTCGGAAACATCACAATGCTTAAATACTTGTTGACATATTCAAACCATCTCACTGGTCCGATCCCGGTACAGCTTGGGATGCTCTCGAGCTTGGTTGGGTTGGACTTGTCACACAACCATTTGACCGGCTCGATTCCTTCTAGTGTTGCCGGAAATCTTACTTCAGTGACCTATTTGTCTCTTTGGGCTAACCACCTAAATGGATCCATCCCTCATGAGTTCGAGAACCTAGTGAATTTAGAAGTACTCTACCTCGCAGGAAATTACATAGCTGGGTCTGTGCCGCCAAGTATTGGGAACATGTCTTCACTCAATTGGATAAGCATAGATAGCAATAGTATCTCAGGGGAATTGCCGGTGGAATTAGGAAAATTGGCGAGCATGACAAATATTCAACTATTCACCAATCAGCTCTCTGGCCCTATTCCTTCATCACTCTTCAACCTTAGCAATTTGGTCAACATTGGACTGAGTTACAACAAGCTAACCGGACACTTGCCAGATTTGTGCCAAAGTAAAAGGCTACAAATTTTCCAAGTTTCCTATAACAATCTACACGGTCCTGTCCCAAAAGGTTTGAGGGATTGCAATTCACTAACATCCCTCGGAATCAATGGTAATCAGATTGAGGGGGACATAACTGACGCATTTGGCGTGTATCCACATCTCAATAGAATTGATTTATCTTCAAACAAGTTTGTAGGCCGGCTCTCGCCAAATTGGGGCTCATGTCAAAACTTGACAAGTATTGATTTTTCTGAAAACATGATAGTAAGGCAGTATACCTTCTGAGCTCGGGGAGCTAAAAAATCTTGGAAGACTCCTAATGAGTTTCAACAGGTTGGGTGGTGAGATACCCCATGAAATTGGCAAGTTAACCAACCTGTATTGGATGGATTTAAGAAATAATCAACTACTTGGGCGGATTCCAAAGCAAATTGGCCAACTCAGCAATCTTGAGATTCTTTATTTCTCAAGCAATCAGTTGAGTGGTAAAATACCAGATGAGATTGGTAATTGTTTCAAATTACAGACGTTAGATATGAAAAACAACAACCTGAGTGGAAGTCTTCCCAAAAGTTTGGGCCGTTTAGCTGACATGCAAAGCATGCTTGATCTGAGCCTCAATAATCTCAGTGGAACAATACCATCGGAACTTGGCAATCTAGAGATGTTGATCTTTATAAACTTCTCACACAACCAACTCAGTGGTGCCATACCTGTCTCGATTGCAAGCATGCAAAGTCTATCTACATTTGATGTATCATACAACTTTCTAGAAGGATCTGTCCCAAAAAGGATTCACAATGCATCAACTAAATGGTTTCTCCACAACAATCGTCTTTGTGGAGACCTTGATGGCTTGCCGCCTTGTAGTTTCCCCCCTGCAGATCATAGGCGAAAGCATCAAAAGATTATACTATTAGTCAGCCTTCCTATGTTTGTCACTACTATTTTGATAGCATCCATTGTAATTGCCATTTTGATTTTCCGCAAGACCGTACCTCAAAAAACTGATGATGTGAACAAAAGGGATGTATTCTCTGTATGGAGCTTTGATGGTAGAATGGCATTTGAGGATATTATAGATGCAACTGAAAATTTTGATGAGAAGCATTGCATTGGAGAGGGATCATATGGTCGTGTTTATAGAGCAGAACTTCATGATGAACAAGTGGTGGCAGTAAAGTTACTCCATGCAGGAAACGAAGAGACACATGATGAAGAAAGGTTCCAGCATGAGATTGAAATGTTAACAAAAATTCGCCAACGCAGCATCGTCAAGCTATATGGATATTGTTCTCATCCACGGTACCGGTTCCTTGTATGCCAGTTCATAGAGAGAGGAACTTTAGCTTATATCTTAAGCAATGAAGAACTAGCGACCCAGTTCAATTGGCAAAGAAGGACAACTCTCATTAGAGATGTGGCCCAAGCCATCACTTACCTCCATCATGATGTTCAACCACCCATAATTCATCGAGATATCACAAGCAGAAACATATTACTAGATGTTGATTACAAAGCATTTGTATCGGATTTCGGCATTGCAAGAATGCTAAAACCCGATTCATCAAATTGGAGTGCACTGGCGGGGACCTATGGCTATATAGCACCCGGTAAGTTTGTTCAGTAGAATACTATATCCTCTAGTAAAACTTTTAATAGGAGTGCTCTGCACTAATGCACGTTCCTAATTCTTATGTTCCTATGATGCATGCAGAATTTTCCTACACATGTGTAGTTACGGAGAAATGTGATGTATATAGCTTTGGTGTGGTGGTGCTTGAGGTGTTGATGGGCAAACATCCAGGAGACATGGACAATTTTATTTCTTCGTTGGGTGACCAATTTCTCCTTGAAGAAATTTTGGATGAACAACTTCCACAACCCGAAGCTGATGAAGCAAAAGACGTTAAACGGTGCATTGCAGTGGCATTTGACTGCTTGCGTCCTTCACCTAAAGAAAGGCCAACTATGCTGAAAATTTATC
Organism: Avena sativa; assembly: GCA_916181665.1. Classification (NCBI taxonomy): domain Eukaryota; kingdom Viridiplantae; phylum Streptophyta; class Magnoliopsida; order Poales; family Poaceae; genus Avena; species Avena sativa. The sequence continues at coordinate 416,315,685 of OV702297.1, forward strand.
AAGATCTTATTATCTAAAGTTACATGTTTTGTTCTTGCATCTTCGGCTTGTTTAGTTCAGAGTAAACTTTGGCTACGCTAGCTGTCCAAGCATCCGCAGACCAAATAACTGATGCTATTTCTGTCGGGCACCATAGATTATATGGGTCACCAATTTTACACAGTACAATTGTTCTCTGGTGATCATATAGATCATGCATCAAGGTCATGATTATATATTGGAAGGAGGTTTTAAAATGGTGATAACCGACTCATGTATGTTCTGTTACCTGAACTTCTGTTATCTGCCGGCGTTCCTTCTTGTTTATTACTGCCAACTGTATCTCCAAAAATGGACCCAACTAAGTAACATCTTTAGGATCGTAAATCCTGACATGGAGTGTGTATGTTGGTAAGTCTATATCGATATGCAAGACAGGTAGAAAATCAAATGTCAAATTGAACCAGTTAAATACATTCGTAATGTTGAAAGAAGAGCACTACTATATATATCCTGTATCCTGTTGAACTTCAACACAGGGCAGATGGATCACAAATGCGTCGATAGCAGGTCGGTGGAGATGAACGGATCAGAAGAAAATAAGATAATACCGGACCACTGTCGGTCCAGTATGCAATAAATATGTGGTACTATCACTGTCAAAAGATTTTTATTTTTATTGATCTACTAAACACTAGCTAGCTCTAATAAGACACAGGGTTCAGACTATCTTCTATATATATTTCCTACGAATGGCGTTTCTAGATGTCACCATGAGCATAGATTTCCGCTACTTTGGACTGCATTCACCATCAGTGAAGCTAGCCGTGGAAGACGCGGCATTTGCGAACACCGATCTTGTCCATATCAAATAGTACATACGGGTTTAATTGACCCGTTGACGCTCTAACTACTACACCAAAATCAAGAAAATTTCCATCTCTTCCACAAGATAAGCAAGACATTTTTAAGATGTTGAAAAAAGTGAATTCTATTTTTTACCCCATAGTTGTTGCGTTTGTGACACATATTACATCATTTGGCGAAAATTCTACTGTAATGCTCCAACCAAAAAACTTTGAACACGGTTTTACCCCCATTCTAGCATTTCGCATGGTTTGCTCGATAAAACCGACATGTTAGGCCGATGTTGCGCCGCGAAATATGTAAACCTCGAAGGGCACGATCATATCCATCCTTCTCTTGCCCATTTCTTCCACTCCTAGTTGACATCCTGATATCTTCAAACCTCAATCCTTGCCCACGGATATCATCAGAAAAAGAGGATCCAAAGTTTCTAAAAAGGGTCCCAAAAATTAGCCAGTTAGTCCCAGAAATAATCAATTTATATTGAAAATAGTCAATTGAACTTCTAAAGCAATGAGTACGTTTACAACGCATCACAGGCCCCACTACAGAGGATGGAAGGCCTGTACGTCTGTATGAACAGCTACCTAACGACAAAAATGCATGTTGCATCTTCGCCTTCAACTGAGGAGCTCGACCGCCAACTTTCGCCATATGGAGAGGCTTTCTCCTAGACAACATTCGACGAAAAGATGGGTTTCTCACATCTACCAGTTGTGTTGAACTTCAAAGTTTATTGTGAAAAATATTTTCAAAGTTGGAAAAAAAAAAGGCACAGTATATATGTGGTACTATCACTATGAAAATATTTTTATTTTTGTTGAACTGCTAAACAATACCTCTAATAAGACATTTCAGAATTCAGACTGTCTTCTATATTCGAATGGCGCTGATCTAGATGTCACGATGAGCATAGTAGTTTCCCTCTATTTTGGACTGCATTAATTGTGTTCACCATCAGCATAGCTAGCCGTGCAAGACACGGCATTTGCAAACACTGACTATGTGTCCGTGTCCGTGTCCGTGTCCATGTCGAATAGTACATACAATATACGAGGTCGCTTGACCCGTTGTCGTGCTAATTTCTTGAACAAAATCAAGAAAAATTCCATCTCTTCCACACGATCGACAAGCAAGGCATTTTTAAATTATGCACAGTCATCACTCATCACACAGAAGCAGACACGATTAAAAATGGACAGTGTCAAACAAGATGTTTTAAAATGTTAAAAAAAAGGTGAATTCCATTTTTTTACCCCATAGTTGTTGCGTTTGTGACACATATATTACATCATTTAGCGAAAATTCTACCCTAATGCCCCATCCAGAAAACTTTGAACACGGTTTTACCCTCATTTTATCATTTTGTATGGTTCGTTCGATTAAACCGACATGTTAGGTCGATGTTTCACAGCAAAATATGTAAACCTCGGAGGGCACGATCATATCCATCCTTCTCTTGCCCATTTCTTCCACTCCTCTTCACCATCCTGATATCTTCGAACCTCAATCATCACCGCAGTCCTGGCCCAATGGATATCATCAGAAAAAAGAGGGTCCAAAGTTTCTAAAAAAGGGTCCCAAAAATTAGCCGGTTAGTCCCCAAAATAATCAATTTATATTAAAAATAGTCAATTGAACTTCTAAAGCAATAAGTACGTTTACAACATATCACACGCGAGGATGGGAAAAATGTATGTGGGTATGAACAGCTACCTAACAACACAAATGCATGTTGCATCTTCGGCTTCAACTAATAAGGAGCTGGACCGCCAACTTTCGTCATATGGAGAGGCTTTCTACGGACAACATTCGGAAAAAGATGGGTTTCTCACATCTACCTTGAACTTAAAATTTATTGTGAAAATTGTTTGCAAAAGTTGGAAAAAAGGCACAGTATATATGTAGTACTATCACTATGAAAATATTATTTTTGAATTACTAAACAATACCTCTAATAAGACATTTCAGAGTTCAGACCGTCTTCTATACTCCGACGAATGGCGCTTCTAGATGTCGCAATGAGCATGGATTCCCTCTATTTTGGACTGCATTAATTGTGTTCACCATTGGAGTAACTAGCCGTGGGAGACGCGGCATTTGCAAACACTGACTGTGTCTGTGTCCATGTCGATATAATGTACGAGGTCGCTTGACCCGTTGACGCGCTAATTTCTCCGAGAAAATCAGGAAAAATTCCACCTCTTCCACACCAACACGACAAGCAAGACGTTTTTGAAAATTTGAACGGACTGAAATTATGCACGACCATCACACAGAAGCAGAGACGATTAGAAATGGACAGTGTCATAGACGTGTAAACCACTCAACGTGCTGGAGTTCATCGGCATTGAAACCTGCCAAGATATGTGGCACACCACCAATGCAAGAGATCTCCGTCGTCGATCCGAGTTCTAGAAGAAAAGTGTATATCCAGATGAGCTGCAGGTGTGTGGGTGGGGGTGGGGGGGAGGGTGCTGAGCAAGTGTTTTTAAACCAGTAGCCAGTAGCCAACTGAACACCCAACTCACACTACAAGCCTCGAGCTCACACACAAGACACCACCCCACCCAGCATAAGCGCGGCTGCCGCGTTCTGCTCTTCACTAGCAGAGGTGCGTTGTTCTCTATATCTCCTAAACTCTTTTCGCATGTGTTCGTCTGTCCTGCCACACTTGTAGAGTACCTTTTGTTAGATCAATTTTGTAGGAGTACTTCGGTTAATTTATGTGATCACTTGTCATGTGCAGTCATACCAAGTCATGGCGAATTGCACGGTGCCCCCGCTGCTACATCGCCTGGTTCTCTCGTTTGTCCTGCTGCTGCTTCTCCTCGCGCCCAGGCAAGCCGAGGGCCGTGCCACGACACCGCGAGGCACTTCGCTGAGAGCTCAGGCCGATGCGCTTCTCCGCTGGAGATCATCCGTCAGGTACTCCTCCAAGCACCAGCTGGGAACCTGGAGAGACGACGGTATGTACCCATGCAACTGGACCGGCATCACCTGCGGCGACACTCGGTCACGCGGCGGAACCACGGCCAAAGTCATCAGAGGGATTTCCCTTGGTGGTGCCGGCATTGTAGGGCGACTGGATAACATGAGTTTCCAGTCACTCGTTTACCTCGTCAACCTCGACATCAGCGACAACTCTGGTCTCTATGGCGTCATCCCTCCTAGCATAACATCTCTTTCCATGCTTTCCAGCCTCAACTTCTCCAGTAACCAACTCAGTGGGAACATACCTGTGTCAGTTTGCAACCTAGAGAGGCTCACGCACATTGACCTCACTAAAAACAATCTCACCGGCCAAATCCCTCTTGCCTTGGGTAATCTCTCAAGACTTGCTTTTCTTTATCTGCTTGGGAATAGGCTCTCGGGTAACGTTCCATGGCAGCTCGGACAGCTTCCGAAACTGAGGGAGCTGGAATTGAGCTTCAATATTCTCTCTGGCCAAATACCTTCCTCCATCGCAAACCTAACAGAGCTCAACTATCTTGGCCTCTCTGGAAATTGTCTATCAGGACACATACCTGAATCGCTAGGAAAAGTCCAAAACCTACAACACCTATACTTACACAAAAACAACCTGACCGGTACGATTCCGTGCTCCCTTGGAAACCTAACAATGCTCAGGTTTCTGTACATATATGAGAACCAACACACTGGTCCGATCCCAGTAGAGCTTGGGATGCTCTCCAGCTTGACGCACTTCGATTTGGCAGAAAATTATTTGACCGGCTCAATTCCTCCTAGTGTTGGTGGAAATCTCACTTCGGTGACCTTATTTTCTCTTTGGCATAACCATATAACTGGATCAATCCCTCGTGAGCTCGGAAATCTGGTGAACCTAGAAATCATTGCACTCCAGGACAACTTCATAACTGGATCATTGCCGTCAAGTATTGGAAACTTGTCTTCACTGAGAGAAATAATTATTTTCAACAATAATCTCTCTGGGGAACTACCGAGTGAGTTTGGAAATCTGGCAAATTTGGAAGGACTTTTTGCCTATGAAAATCAACTAACTGGCTCAATCCCTCAGAGTTTTGGAAAATTGGTGAAGATGACAGAAATGCGACTATTCAACAACCAACTCTCTGGCCCTCTACCCAAGGCATTCTCCAACCTTACCAATTTGGTTGACATCCAATTAGCTGAAAACCACCTAACAGGGCACTTGCCAAATTTGTGCCAAGGTAAAAAGCTATAGATTTTCACAGCTATTGATAACAATCTGGGTGGTCCTATCCCAAAAGGCATGAGGGATTGCAGTTCGCTAACTGCCCTCGACATCAGCGATAATCAGATTGTGGGAGACATAACTAAAGCCTTTGGGGTGTATCCACATCTCAATTTAATTAACGCGTTTTCAAACAGGTTTGTAGGCCAGCTCTCGCCAAATTGGGGCTCATGTCAAAACTTGACAAGAATTAATTTTGCACGCAACATGATAGAAGGCAATATACCTTCTGAGCTGGGGCAGCTAAAAAATCTTGTGACGCTCATACTGAGTTCTAATAGATTTACGGGTGAGATACCACATGAACTTGGCAAGTTAACTAGGTTGTACAGGATGGATTTATCAAACAATCAACTATCTAGCCAGATCCCTAAGCAAATTGGCCAACTTTGCAATCTTGAGATTCTTGATTTCTCAAGCAACATGTTGAGTGGTAAAATACCAGAAGAGATCGGAAATTGTTTGAAACTACAGTCATTTAATATGAATAACAACAGCCTTACTGGAATTATTCCACCTAGTTTGGGCCATTTATCTTCCATGCAAAGAATGCTTGATCTTAGTGAGAATAGTCTCAGTGGACCAATACCATCAGAAATAAGCAAACTAGAGATGCTGATATATGTGAACTTATCACACAATCAATTCAGTGGTGTCATCCCTATCTCAGTTGCAAGCATGCAAAGCTTATCAATATTTGATGTATCATACAACTTTCTAGAAGGCTCTATTCCAAAAGGGATCCACAATGCATCAGCTGAATGGTATCTACACAACCAAGGACTTTGCGGAGACCTTGTTGGTCTGCCTCCTTGTGATTTTCCCCCAGCTGATGATAGGAGAAAGCATCAAAATTTCATACTATTGGTTGGTCTTCCTATGTTCGTCGCTACTATTGCAATAGTAGTTGGTGTATTTTCCTTGTTTGTTTGCCACAAGAAAGTATCTAAAAAATCTAATGATATGAACAAAAGGGACATGTTCTCCGTATGGAACTTTGATGGTAGAATGGCATTTGAGGATATTGTAAATGCAACCGAAAATTTTGATGAGAAGCACTGCATTGGATAGGGATCATATGGTAGTGTTTATAAAGCAGGACTTCAAGACGAAAAAGTGGTTGCAGTAAAGAAACTCCATGCAGGAAATGAAGAGGCGCATGATGAAGATAGGTTCCAGCATGAGATACAAATGTTAACAAAAATTCGGCAACGCAGCATTGTCAAGTTGTACGGATATTGTTCTCATCCACAATATCGGTTCCTTGTATGCCAGTTTATAGAGAGAGGAAATCTAGCTTCCATCTTAAGCAATGAAGAACTAGCAATCCAATTCCATTGGCAAAGAAGGACGAATCTCATAAGAGACGTCGCTCAAGCCATCGCATATCTCCATCATGAAGTTCTTCCGCCCATAATTCATCGAGACATCACAAGCAGAAACATCTTACTAGATGATGACTACAAAGCATTTGTCTCAGATTTTGGTATTGCAAGAATGTTAAAATCCGATTCATCAAATTGGAGTGCACTAGCGGGGACATATGGCTACATAGCACCTGGTAACTTTATTCAATATAATACTATAGCTTGTAATAAATTGTTTTAATATGAATGCTCTACATTAATGCATATTTCTAATTCTTATGTTCCTATGGTGGATGCAGAATTTTCATACACATCCGTAGTTACGGAGAAATGTGATGTTTATAGCTTTGGTGTCGTGGTGCTTGAGGTATTGATGGGAAAACATCCAGGAGACGTGCAAAATTTTCTTTCTTTATTGGGAGACCGATTTCTCATGGAAGAAATTTTGGATAAACAACTACCGCAACCCGAAGCTGATGAAGCAAAAGACGTGAAGCGGTGCATCTATGTGGCATTTGACTGTCTGCTTCCTTCACCTAAAGGAAGGCCAACTATGCTCAAAGTTTATCAAGATCTTATCATCAAAAGTTAGATGTAATATTCTTGCACATGTATAATCTTAGGTTTGCTTATTCAGAATAAACTTAGCCTACCTTAGCAGTCTAAGCATCTGCAAATCAAATAACTAATGTTATTTCTGTTAGGCACCATAAATTATAGGCCAAGAATTTTATAATGGTGATCATACTTATTATGCATCAGGCTCATGATTAAATATTGCAAGGCGGCTTGAAAACGACAATAACTTCCTCATACAATGTTTCTGCTATCTAAACTTGGTATTCCAAACGCGGAAAAATGTTTCATACATTGTTATGTTTTAGTCTTGACTCTTGTAGCCCAGTATGTTTCCACAAGAACGCACCATATAATTCGTTGCACGGGAAGTTTCACTAACACCTAACGGCAACACGCAACTAGGATAATAACCTAGAGTGGATCGTACGACAACTTGGGCAAGATGACGAATTGTTGCTAATGCTCCAAATCTTGCCTACGTTAAAAGTGGTAGTCTTTAAGCCACAAGAAATCAGTTTTTCTTTTGAAAAAAGGTGGAAACCCTGTATTTGTATTAAAATGATGCACGGAACCTGTTTATTAAATTATTCAACAAAGCTTGAATATATCAGAAACAACTCAAACCCATCTTTCTAGCAACCACAGTTTCTTAACCTACAAGCATGATGATAGGTGTGACTTCATCATGGCCATGTGCCTTAAACTCACACCTACACACATCGTCTAAGGCATCACCAAGACACTCAACAACGAGCCAACAACACTAATCGGTCCATCGGATCCTAGAGCACACCACATGCACACGCTCTAGAAATATCGTCGTCTTTCGCCAACCCATCTTCAGCTACAAGAAAACAGTATGTACAAACAGATAAACAGAAAACATCATACACTAGTGTAGGGGTGAAGCTCCTAGTAGGACCCACATTACCTTGATGCACGTGTATTTTAAACAATTTGAGTAGTCATACATTGACAGCATACTTCGTAGGAGAAAGTTATGTTTGTTTTGCGAACAGTGCAAAACGGAACTCAAACTGAAATTGACTAAGTCTAGTCTAGAGGAAAACAACACTTTTGACTATGATTTTTCGAAATCAATATTATTTAACCATCATTGTTTGTAGTAGTTTTCACGTTCTTCTTACCTACAACGTTATTTTTATTTATTAACTATTAATGGTAAAATTTTCCTAATATTTTTTGATAAAAACATACAACTTCAACGGCATATTCGCGAAAGGTTATTACTCAGCAGTAATTTTTGATGGTTCCTAATATCCCAATGGTGCATCCACCGTTATTCTTTGGCAGTAACTTTTTGACATAGATATTCAGCCTCAGGTCGGTCTTAGACGGTAATTCTTCGGCGGCATTGATGTCTATTTTTGACTTTGACAGTAGTTTTTACATCGGGTTTTTTATTCTTCGATCGCTTCTAATTCTTGGACACAACTTTTCGTCCTTAAATTTCTGATGATGGTATTTATCCTGATCTTTTTTACTTCCCCTTTTTATGCCTTGACGGTAATTTTTTGACATAAATTTCTGATCGTCATTTTCCGACAATAGTTACCGTACGATACTTCCTCGCCAACAAGTAATTTTCCAACGGTTTTTTTTCTATTCTTTGATATTAATATTTTGACATAACTTTTCAGCTGTAATTTCTCAACGCTGGTTACCCCACGGTAACTCTTCGATGGTGAGAACTTTTTGTCAGTAATAATTTTATTTTTGGATCTTGTTCTATTCTTCGGCTGTAACTTTTAGACAAATTTTCCTAACAATAGTTTCCTCCAGTAGTTATCCCATGGTAATTGCTTCATGGTGAGTAATTTTCTGATTGTAGTTCATCGGCAGATAATTTTATTTTTTATTCTTTTCCTATTTTTGGTAGTAATTCTTCCACACTTTTCCAGCCGTAATTCTCACAGATATCCTACTAGTGTTAGTGATTTGCCAGCCTTAATTTGTTAGCAGTAATTCATTTCTTTTTATGTTTTAACATTACACAGCGTGTAACTAGTACTTCTGTAGTACTAGAGAAACCTATATATTGTAGTATTTGTACAAAATTTTAACCAACGATTCCGCCATGCCAATTTTTCTAGTGATAAATAATGTATAGCGAAAATGAAACAACCCACCGAACTTCTCAAACAAGGGATGAGGTGCAAGATATAGTGTTCCACTTAACGCGAAGTTTCATGACCTGGGTACTCTTGAACTCGACTATACTTACCATGCCATTAAGCTAGATAGTTATCCAGACATTAAGTTATAGAAAAGTTCATAACTTGGTGGTGGTTCCTTCTTCATTTGAAACTTTATCAAATTTTTGCCTAAACTACATAGTTTCGAGTTTCGGCATGCCAAAAATTACACAAATACACGTGCCGCCTCTACCAGAAAACTTTTTAAGATTTTTTGAAAGTAGGCAGGATCAGAAGTACCCCTACCAGTTGAGTATTTTCGATGTTCCAATGCGACTCTCGCTTCCACGATTACAGTATCTAGGGAAAGTAAGGTATTCCTCGCTTTTATGTAATGGAACTGGTAGTAGCTAAAAGCAAGAAGAGGGATCGATAGCTAGTCTAGAAGTCAGCGTCGTCCCCCTCGGCCATGTGTTTTCCGAGTTCTTCCTCGTGCTGGAGGCTCTCTCGCCTCTTCTCGGCACTCTCTTTTTCCTTGTAAGAATTCGTGGGGGACCTCAGTGCCTTACTGCTGCTTCGTTCTGCATGTTCAGACAAAATGCAATCCCTGGAGTTGAACGTATCATCTGTCTGGTTGGTTGAGTACACACGTCTGCAATCTCTTTCGACACCACCCAACCGTTGGCATGAGGTGACATCAACTACCTAATCTCTGATGGTCTTGGCAACAATGTACTGGCCTACTGGGCAACAAACGGCAGGGTTCTCAGGAAGATCCGCAAGAATGGTACAATAATGTTGCGTCTTCAGACTCAGCGAGCTGCACCGAGTTTCATCGAGCTGTCAAAAATCTGGGATCGATCCCTGTTTCATGTCTTGTTCGAGCAACGAGCCGAGCCAGGATCAACCCGAGAACGGCGAGCTATCTGAAGGTTCAGCCTGAGCTTGGCTCGGCGAGTGTAGCAGCAACGGAGCGTCTCCACACCTTCTTCCCTCTTATTCGCCCAATCAGGCAAACCTTTGATTCCGAAGACAAACAATCTACCAGAAAGGACATTGGGCCACGTACACCAGGCAATTTGTATCGTTCAATGTTAATTTTTAGTGAATATAATACTTTATCTGACCCATATTAGTTGACTCAAATCTGTCTAGATACGGATACTAAAACTTGACTCGAAGCAAAAATGTCGTATCTAGATGAATCTAAATCAACTAATACGGGTCGGAGGGAGTAGTAGGAAGCAGTTTGTCATTTGTGATGTATCCTATAAATCTGTAAATATAATATTTTTGCGACTATTTATTTACAATTGAAATAGGAGAAACAAAATGCGCTTTTATAATTGTATTTGCGTGTTAGAGGCCCTTCTTTGGTATGTTGCACTCAGATACCACGACCGGCCGGCCATGCCTAGAAGTTGTTATAGAAGCTGAAAAGGAGGAGCCTCTGTTGATGGACAAAAAGAAGGAGCCCCGAACCCTACCTCCCTTTTACCAACGAAAGGCTCTTTCTAGATATGCATTTTCTCTATTTAAAATGTATTGTATTCCCCCACCATCGTAGCTAGCGCACACATGGTGTCCATGTCGAGTACAAAATAAAAGTTCACTTGACCTGTTGACGTCCTAATTTGTCAAAGAAATAATCCATGTCCACTAAGACAAGCACGGTGCTTTCTAACGCGCGCACTCAAAGCGTGCATCCTTTTTCTACAATTAAAGCGTGCGCCATTATCATAACGATTCAGGTGCAATTGGAAACGGATAATAAAAGAAAGTGTTGTGTTGAAGTTGTTCTGTAGAGAAGGAAGAAAGAAAGAAAGCTGGTTATCCATTTCTTATGTAAGAAAGCTGGTACAATTAGTATTGTACCCGGGTGATCTTTCCATATAGCAACTAATACTGTATTCCAATACTAATCTTTCTCAAGTACTAACTTAAGTACACCTTGTGTATGTATATATATTCCTCAAGTACAAATTCCATCTAGTAATCATTCTAGATGAACAACAATTCCACAATGAGATATTTCCAAATGGGATTAAATAGTTGCAGGACATACATAATTCCTACATCTCTCACTTGTCCAAAACACTTAATTAAATAATCGAAAAAACCATGGTATTGATATTCTTTTAGATGGATCATGACCTAGACATTTAGTAAGTCATGCCTTTCCTCAATGTGTTACCTTTTGGAGATGAAGCTTGACAGTGGGCACTAAAACCTGTCGTCGAGTTAGGCTGCAAATCAATGACCGGATCCGTCTAAAGGTATACAAACGGACTTGGACGAAATCAAGGTCTTTGGCTGCAGATGATAAACTCTTTTAAACCCCTCCACCATGCATGAACCAGGAGCCAGCAGATGAGCACCCATCTCACACTTGACAGCTCACACACAGACACCACCTGCGCCGCGCGCGTTTCTGCTCTTCACACGGCTGCCGGAGGTACGTACGCTACTCCTTATCTCATTTGAGGTGTGTTTTGGTGTTCTCCTCCTCTTCTGAGACTTAGAAAACTAAAAACACAAGATTGGCTAATACCCCTTCGGTTAGGAGAGCATGAAAGGGTATCAACCAATCCTGGTCATTCTTGTGTTTTTAGTTTTCTAAGTTTTGGAGGAGGGGGAGGACAACGGAGCAAAAGTGATCTCATTTTAAGCATCATCATCCCTTTTCGCTTGGTCCCAGATTAACAGGACTAGTCCAGTTTACACGTTCGTCAAGTGGGATCAATCTCACCTAGTTCATTTTGAATTTTTAGTGCAAAATTTTCAGCTCTAGTTCGTTTTGAATTTTTAGTGCATTTTTTAAAAAGTTTGCGCTACAAATTTAAAATAAACCAGATGTGGGATTTCGGTGGGATCTCAATTGACACCTTAATTTTCCATATGTATGCAGTCATAATTTGTACCTAGCTAGTGAGGCCATTATGGTGTATCCAACGGTGCCCCGAGAGCCACCGCATCGCCTGGTTCTCGCGTTTTCCCTACTGCTGCTTCTCCTCCTCCTCACTCCTAGGGAAGCCGAGGGCGCACCCAAACCGCGAGGCAGCACTTCGCTGGCAACCCAAGCCGGGGCGCTTCTCCGCTGGAAATCATCCGTCGCGTACTCCTCCACGCACCAGATGGGAACCTGGAGAGACGATGGCATGTACCCATGCAACTGGACCGGCATCACCTGCGGTGACACTCGGTCACGCGGAGGAACCACGGTGAAGGTCATTAGAGGACTTTCCCTCGGTGGCGCCGGTATTGCAGGGCGACTGGACGGTCTGAGCTTCCGATCACTCCCTTACCTCGTCAACCTTGACCTCAGCAATAACTTCCATCTGTCGGGCGCAATCCCTCCCAGCATCGGCTCTCTTTCCATGATTACTAAACTCAACATCTCAAGTAATCAACTCAGTGGGCACATACCTGTCGCAATCTGCAACCTTGGGAGGCTCACACTGATAGACCTCTGCTGCAATAATCTCACTGGCAAAATTCCTCCTGCCTTGGGGAATCTCTCAAGACTTGTTTTTCTTTATTTGTCTGATAACAAGCTCTCGGGCAGTGTTCCATGGCCGTTGGGACGGCTTCGGAACATGAGGGAGATGGAACTGAGCTTCAATATCCTTTCTGGACAAATACCTTACACCCTTGGTAACCTAACAAACCTCGAGTATCTTGGCCTTTCCGGAAATCATCTGTCAGGAACCATACCTGAAGCGCTAGGACAAGTCCAAAACCTACATGAACTATACTTGCAAAAGAACAAACTCGGCGGCACAATTCCATCCTCCCTTGGAAACCTCACAATGCTCAGGATCATGTACATATATATGAACCATCTCAGTGGTCCGATCCCAGCAGATCTTGGGATGCTCTCGAGATTGACTGAGTTGGACTCGTCAGAGAACCATTTGACTGGCTCGATTCCTTATGGTGCTATTGGAAATCTTACTTCAGTGACCTATGTTTCTCTTTGGGGTAACCTCATAACTGGATCCATCCCTCAAGAGTTTGGAAATCTCATGAATCTTGAAGAAGTCGACCTCTCGTTCAATTTCATAGTTGGCTCAGTGCCGCCAACTATTGGAAACATGTCTTCACTCAGTTGGATAAGCATACATAACAATAATCTCTCTGGGGAGTTGCCTGCTGAGTTAGGAAGATTGTCGAGCATGACAGAAATACAAATGTTTGGAAATCAACTATCTGGCCCTTTGCCTTCAGCACTATTCAACCTTACCAATTTGGTCCACGTTGAGCTATCTAATAACCAGCTGACGGGACACTTGCCAGATATGTGCCAAACTAAAATGCTACAAGTTCTCCTAATTTTCCAAAACAACCTGGATGGCCATGTCCCAAAAGGTTTGAGGAATTGCAGTTCACTAACATCCCTTGCAATCAGTGATAATCAGTTTGTGGGAGACATAACTGAAGCGTTTGGGGTGTATCCACATCTCGATTATATTGATTTATCTTCAAACATGTTTGTTGGCCGACTCTCTTCTAATTGGGGCTCATGTCAAAACTTGAAACGTATTGGTTTTTCCAACAACATGATAGAAGGCAATATACCTTCCGAGCTTGGGGAGCTAAAAAGTCTCGGAATACTCCTATTGAATTCCAATAGGTTGAATAGTGAGATACCATCGGAAATTGGCAAGTTAATGAGCCTATACAGGATCGATCTAAGAAACAATCAACTCTCTGGCCAGATCCCTAAGCAAATCGGCCAACTTGGCAATCTTGAGATCCTTGATTTCTCGAGTAACATGTTGAGTGGTAAAATTCCAGAAGAGATTGGAAGTTGTTTGAAACTGCAGTCAATAAATATGAATAACAATAGTCTTAGTGGAAATCTTCCTCGTACTTTGGGGAATTTACCTTCCATGCAAAGTATGCTTGATCTTAGTATGAATAGTCTTAGCGGACCAATACCATCAGAGCTTAGCAAACTAGAGATGTTGATGGTTGTAAACATTTCACATAACCAATTCAGTGGTGATATACCTGTCTCGATAGCAAGCATGCAAAGCCTAACAATATTTGATGCATCATACAACTTGCTAGAAGGCTCTGTCCCAAAAGGGATCCACAATGCATCATTTGAATGGTTTATCCACAATGAAGGTCTTTGCGGAGACCTTATTGGACTGTCGCCGTGTAATTTGCCACCAACAGATCATAAGAGAAACCATCATAAGTTTATAATAGCAGTCAGCATTCCTATTTGTCTTGCTATTATAGCAATAGTAGTATGTGCAATTGCCTTCTTTGTTTGCCGCAAAAAAGTATCTACAAAATCTGACGATATGAACAAAAGGGATGTGTTCTCCATATGGAACTTTGATGGTAGAATCGCATTTGAGGATATCATTGATGCAACTGATAATTTTGACGAAAAACATTGCATTGGAGAGGGATCATATGGTAGTGTTTATAAAGCAGAACTTCAAGAGGAACAAGTGGTTGCAGTAAAGAAACTCCATGGAGGAAATGGAGATGCACATGATGAAGAAAGGTTCCAGCATGAGATCGAAATGTTAACAAAAATTCGCCAACGCAGCATCGTCAAGCTTTATGGATATTGTTCTCATCCTCGATATCGATTCCTTGTATGCCAATTTATAGAAAGATGAAATTTGGCTTCTATATTAAGCAATGAAGAACTAGCAATTCAGTTCAATTGGCAAAGAAGGACAACTCTCATAAGAGATGTGGCTCAAGCCATCACTTACCTCCATCATGATGTCCAACCACCGATAATTCATCGAGACATCACAAGCAGAAACATCTTATTAGATGTTGATTACAAAGCATTTGTCTCGGATTTCGGTATTGCAAGAATGTTAAAACCGGATTCATCAAACTGGAGTGCACTGGCGGGGACCTATGGCTACATAGCACCTGGTATGTTTATTCCATACAATACTATATACTCTAGTAAACCATGTTCGATGGTTTGCATCTATGCATACTCCTAATCGTCATGTTCTTGTCTTGGATGTAGAATTTTCCTATACATCTCTAGTTACGGAGAAATGTGATGTATATAGCTTTGGTGTTGTGGTGCTTGAAGTGTTGATGGGAAAGCATCCAGGAGACGTGCAAAATTTTCTTTCTTCACTCAATGAAGAAATTATTCTGGAAGAAATTGTTGACAGACAACTTCCTCGACCCGAAACTGATGAAGCAAAAGATGTGAAACGGTGTATCTCTGTGGCATTTCACTGTTTGCTTCCTTTACCTAAAAAAAGGCCAACTATGCTGAAAGTTTATCGAGATCTTGTCACCTGAAATTACATGCATGTTTAATCACTGCAGATGTATCATCTTGGGCTTGTTTAGTTCAGCACAAACTTAGGATTCATTAGCGGTCAAAGCATATGAAATAAAATAATTAATGCTATTTATGTTGGGCATAATAGAATGTATGGGGCATATTTATACATTGTACGACTATTTTGCCCTGATCACGGAGACAATGGATCAGGTTGTTATAATATATTAAAAGGAGCCTCCGAAGTATGTATATCTATCTCACATGGATTGTGCTATATGTGAACTTCTGTTATCTCCTGGGAGTGCCAAGTGAATCAGTTCAGTACATTGGCACTTACCAAAGCAGAATATTGTTTCCCTGTTGTCTCTTGATAAAGCAGAATACTGGTCTGATCTGGAGTTTACTGCAGAAACGGATTGTGATGAAGCCCGGGAGCTGATTAAGGCGGAGACTCCGAACACATCCATCTATGCAAGCAGATTCCAGGTGATTCGTGAGCTAATATGGGAAAGAAATGTCCAAATTGCCAGGGTAGATCGTGACGCAATGGTGCAAGTCACAAGCTGGCTAGAATTGGTAGAACTAAACCACGTACTGTTGTGTGGTTACGAGGTTTCCCGTCGGAAATCGCCTATGTAATTGCGCACAATTGTAGTTCTAACATTATTTAATATATACAATTTCTTTCCCCGCAAAAAATAGTAGACAAGAAGCGATGGGCCGCAAATGAGTGGATATCAAGTTGGACCAGAACTAAGTCGGTGGGAATATGAAGGGTCGGAAGAAAATGAGATAAGACAGGTGAACTGACTTTGTTGACTGCCGAAGTGAACAACTTTTCTGTAGGAACTTGAATTCGTAGCATGCGAAGTCTTAATGGCGACACGAATGAACTTTTATTGACTTCAGTTCGTGGTGTATCCTGGATATGAACACTATTTTTGACTTTAATTTGATGGTCAGAGACAAAAGAAAAACTAGGCAGTGGGAATTAAGACCCCTAGGAAAAAATAGTGATGTCTCCTACTACCCGTGGAAGTATCGACTTACTTGCTCCAAAAAGTCTTTGGGCCATTCGAGTATCACAATCTCACATTGAATACACACCAGTTGTGGTGGTAGTTTATGGGAGACCGGGCAGCGGCCCGGCTTGCCCTGCTCCAGGATTGCAGCTGGTGTGTGGCCGATTTTACAAATACGTTTGGACATCTCATTCTCTTTAATGTATTGACGCAAGGCTTCTTCCTCGCTGGTCTGTTTACACATCTGTAAAAAAAATATTCACGGTGATATAATAATTTGTTAACCTAGTGCAAAAAATATCTTGTTTGTTCTTAATATCCAAAAAGAATTGTTGCATGGATCTCAACATCGGATCGGCGGTTCTTGGCCTCGGCTGAGACTTAATAAATTCTTAGTCGACTAAACAGCTATACTATTGGACCGAAGCGATCTGTAGGCGTCGGTTCCACACGCTAGCTAGGGGAGAAAAACCATGGCCATTTCAAACTCTGAAGCGACTTATCTTGAACAATTAATGGTGTCCACAATGTCAACACGATACAGAAAGAAAACCTGGTGCAAACATTATTACTTTTGTGTCCACCTGTCCTGTTGCAAAGTACAGGTTCACTTGTCGTCCTGTTGCAAAGTCAAGAAAAATCCATCTCCACGCGAAAAGCACGCTATTTATTTATTTCGTTTTGAACAGACTGACAGCATAGACGATGACCACAGGGCGATCGAGACAGCTAGCGATAAGGACGTATAAACCTCCCCATGTGCTTGTGTTCGTCGGCATTGAAACCTGTTAGTAGAGTTATGTCGCACATCAACGTACGCGTTGAAATGTCAAGACAATATAGCTAGCCCATATCTACGTCTAATTTGGACTCCTGGATATGAACACAATATAGCCGGAGTTTAGGACCGATTCCAGGTCTTCGGTGCAGATGAGATGCAAGTGCGTGGATGCTTTTTAAACCCATGCATGGAGCCCCAGCTGATAACGCAAATCTCAGACTCAGTTTTCGCAGCTCGAGCCAAAATCCAGCATAAACACGGCTGCCGCGTTCTGCTCAGGCCACCGGAGGTGAGGTGCGTTATTCTCTCCATCTCCTTATTCATGATTTTTGCATATATGCGTCTTGTGGGGAGCTATTGCTCGGTTAATTTACGTGAGATCACTTGCTCATATGCAGTCATATGACAAGGATTCGTGCGATCATGGCGACGCCCCCGCCGCTACATCGCCTGGTTCTCTCCTTTGGCCTGCTACTTCTCCTCATTTCCTGGCAAGCTGAGTGCCGAGGCACTTCTCTCACAGCTCAGGCCACGACGCTTCTCCGCTGGAGATCATCCGTCAGGTACTCCTCCAAGCACCAGCTAGGAACCTGGAGAGACGACGGCATGCACCCGTGCAACTGGACCGGCATCACCTGCGGCGACACTCGGTCACGCAGCGGAACCACGGCCAAAGTCGTCAGAGGGATTTCCCTCGGTGGTGCCGGCATCGTAGGGCGACTCGACAGCCTGAGATTTCAGTCACTCCCTTATCTCATCGACCTCGACCTCAGTGAC
Organism: Avena sativa; assembly: GCA_916181665.1. NCBI lineage: Eukaryota > Viridiplantae > Streptophyta > Magnoliopsida > Poales > Poaceae > Avena > Avena sativa. The sequence continues at coordinate 416,333,736 of OV702297.1, forward strand.
AACTATGGTCTCTCGGGAGACATCCCTCTTTCCATCGGCTCTCTTTCGATGCTTTCCACCCTCAACTTCTCCGGTGATCAGCTAAGCGGGCAGTTACCAATATCTATTGGCGACCTTGGAAGGCTCACACTGATGGACCTCTCCAGCAATGTTCTCACCGAAAAAATCCCTCTTGCCTTGGGTAACCTCTCACAACTTTCCTTTCTTTATCTACCTGGGAATAGGCTCTCGGGTAACATCCCATGGCAGCTTGGACAACTTCAGAACATGAGGGAGATGGATTTGAGCTACAATATCCTTTCTGGCCAAATACCTCCTGCCCTCACAAACCTGACAAACCTCAACTATCTTGACCTTTCCGGTAATCGTCTATCAGGACCCGTACCTGAAGAGCTAGGACAAGTCCAAATGCTCCAAGAACTATACTTGCCGGAAAACAACTTCAACGGTACAATTCCGCACTCCTTTGGAAACCTTACAATGCTTAGATACCTAACGATGTATAAAAACCAGCTCACTGGCCCAATCCCGGTAGAGCTTGGGATGCTCTCGAGCTTGATTGGGTTGGACTTGTCGGAGAACCGTCTCACCGGAGAAGTTCCTTCCACGGTTGCTGGAAATCTTACTTCGATGAACTATTTTTCTCTTTGGAGTAACCTCCTAACTGGTTCCATCCCTTATGAGATCGGAAATCTTGTGAATCTGGAAGTGCTCGCCCTCTCATCCAATTTCATGGATGGATTCGTGCCGTCGATTATTGGGAACATGTCTTCACTCACACAAGTAGTAATACATGCGAATAATCTCTCTGGGAATTGCCGGCTGAGTTTGGAAATCTGAAAAATTTGGAAATACTTTCAGCCTATCAAAATCAGTTGTCTGGATTAATACCTCGGAGTTTGGGAAAATTGGTGAGGCTGAAAGAAATGCGACTATTCACCAATCAGCTATCCGGAAATTTGCCTCCAGCACTCTCCAACCTTACCAATTTGGTCCTCGTTGAATTGGATGACAACCATCTGACTGGGCACTTGCTAGACTTTTGCAAGGGTAAAAAATTAGAGGTATTGCTGATTCATACAAACAATCTGGATGGTCCTGTCCCAAAAGGCTTGAGAGATTGCAGTTCATTAAGATCGCTTGGAATAAGTGGCAATAAGATTGAGGGGGACATGACAGAAGCCTTTGGGGTGTATCCACATCTCAACGATATTAGTTTATTTTCAAACAAGTTCAGTGGACGACTCTCGTCAAATTGGGGCTCATGTCAAAACTTGACAAAAATTAATTTTGCAGACAACTTGATAGAAGGCAGTATACCTTCTCAGCTTGGGAAACTAAAAAATCTTAAAAGGCTCATAGTGAGTAACAATAGGCTGACCGGTGAGATTCCACAGGAAATTGGTTGGCTGAGCAACATAAACTGGATAGTGTTAAGAAACAATCAACTATCTGGGCAGATACCTAAGCAAATCGGACAACTTAGCAATCTTGAGATTCTTGATTTCTCAAGCAATCGGTTGAGTGGTAAAATACCAGAAGAGATTGGGAGTTGTTTGAAACTGTTGTCATTAGAGCTGAATAACAACAACCTTAGTGGAGATCTTCCAATTAGTTTAGGCCATTTAGCTTCCATGCAAATAATCCTTGATCTTAGTATGAATAGTCTCAGTGGACCAATACCGTCAGAACTTAGTAAACTAGAGATGCTGATTTTTATGAACATATCACACAATCAATTCAGTGGTGTCATCCCTGTCTCAATAGCAAGCATGCAAAGCCTGTCAACATTTGATGTATCATACAACTTTCTAGAAGGATCTGTCCCAAAAGGGATCTATAATGCGTCAGCTGAATGGTTTCTCCACAACAAAGGTCTTTGTGGTGACCTTGTAGGCTTGTCTCCTTGCAGTTTTCCACCTATAGATCATAAGAGAAGCCATCGAAAGTTTATACTTGTGGTCGGTCTTCCTATGTTTGTCTCTATTATTTTAATAGCAGGAGGTGTAATTGCATTTGTTATTTTCCGCAAGAAAGTACCTCAAAAAACCGATGCTGTGAGCAAAAGGGATGTATTTTCTATATGGAGCTTTGATGGTAGAATAGCATTTGAGGATATTATCAATGCAACTGACAATTTTGATGGGAAGCATTGCATTGGAGATGGGTCATATGGCAGTGTTTATAAAGCAGAACTTCAAGATCAACAAGTGGTTGCGGTAAAGAAACTCCATGCAGGAAATGAAGAGGCACATGATGAAGAAAGGTTCCAGCATGAGATTGAAATGTTAACAAAAATTCGCCAACGCAGCATCGTCAAGTTGTATGGATATTGTTCTCATCCACGGTACCGGTTCCTCGTATGCCAGCTAATAGAAAGAGGAAATCTAGCTTCTATCTTATGCAATGAAGAACTATCAATCCATTTCCATTGGAAAAGAAGGACAACTCTCATAAGAGATGTGGCTCAAGCCATCACTTACCTCCATCATGATGTTCAACCACCCATAATTCATCGAGACATCACAAGTAGAAACATCTTATTAGATTTTGATTTCAAAGCATTTGTCTCGGACTTTGGTATTGCAAGAATGTTAAAACCAGATTCGTCGAATTGGAGTGCACTAGCAGGGACCTACGGCTACATAGCACCTGGTATGTTATTTCAGTACAATATTATACCATCTACTAAATCGTGAATTGGAATGCCTTGCACTAATGCATATTCTTAATTCGTATTTTCTTGTTTGGATGCAGAATTTTCCTACACATCTGTAGTTACGGAAAAATGTGATGTATATAGCTTTGGTGTTGTGGTGCTTGAGGTGTTGATGGGCAAACATCCAGGAGACGTGCAAATTTTCCTTTCTTCGATAAATGACCATTTTCTTCTCGAAGACATTCTTGATACACGACTTCCACAGCCCAAAACTGATGAAGCAAAAGATGTGAAACGGTGTATCTCTGTGGCATTTGAATGTCTGCTTCCTGCACCTAAAGAAAGGCCAACTATGCTGAAAGTTTGCCGAGATCTCATCATCTGAAGTTACATGTTAAATCTTTGCAAATATATCATATTTAGCCTGTTTAGTTTTTAAGAAACTTGGGCTACCTTGGTTGTACTGAAATCAGTTTCCCACAAAAGAAAACATGGGATGCGGTGCAAAATACATTGCGTTGTTAATTACAGTATTGCGGTAGAAATTCCTAAACTTGACTGACTAGTCCTGGCATTTTAAAAACGAAACATGCACCAAGAGGGATGACCAGCCTATAGTTCGGCCTTCTCATTGGCCATGTGTTTCGCGAGTTCTTTCTCTTGTTGGCCTTTTTGGAATCTCTCTCGAGCTGCTATGCGTACAACATTGTCTGTACCATTTGCATAAGGTGCACAAACCATCCAACCATCCAAACTTGTGACAAAATTATAGCAAACCATCGGATTACGAGTCGGATGGACATAGGACACAAAGTGCCATACACACTGAGGTTCCGGTCTCTCTAGCCAATTCTCAGCTCTCTTTTTCCTTGTGAGAATTTGGAGGTGTCTGGAGGTGGCCACGACCGGGACGGTAGCAATCACGCGATGGCGGCGGGTGGAGCTGGCCTGGATGGCTCGGGGTTTGCATTGACCCATATCTAGGCCCATTTGGGCCTGATCTAGGCTGGCGGGCCCTGTGACCTAGCTGGGTTTCAGGGGAAACCGGTTGTACGGAAGCCCATCCCTTGGCCATGGAATGGTCGGGGTGCCGGATCCGCGCCAGTTGGTCTAGATTTGGTGTCCGCTTAGCAGTCTCGCTTCTCGTGTTCTACGGGTTCAGCCTGTGGGCGCGTCTTACTCGTGGAATCCCCGTTGTCGGCACGGTGGCTAGCTGTCCTGGACCTCCTTTGCCGCTCCGATGGGCTTGCAGTTGTGGCATCTTCCGCGATGTGGGCGAGACCTCGAACGCCAGGGCGGCGACCCCGGAAGGCGGACTGCGCGGGCGACTCTTCAGCGAGCGACGCAACGGTGATGGTGGTCTCTCTCTTCGGTCATGTGGGTGGCGAGGAGCGAACGGTGGGAGACCCTGATGTTGGCGGTGCTTCGGCGTTGACAGCTCCCAGATCGTGTTTCGGAGGTCTATCTCGAGGTTGACGGGCGCGTCGAGTTCTTCAGAGCGGGGTTAAGGTTTTTCTAGGCAAAACCTCAGCTCTTTGGTGCCAACGACGGCGATGTCTGTGGGTGTCGTAACCCTCTTGGGGGGCGTTTTGGTTACCTTCCCTATGCTAGGGCTCCGGGTAAAAACCCTTGACCGTGTGGTCTTGATGGCGAAGGCGTGGTGCGTCGTTACCCTCTTGGGGCGTCGTCGTGGAGCTCCGACTTCTCTCAGTGTCTTTGTAGTTTTAGGCTTTTTTGTGGGTTTTATTTTTATCTTTGATTTGTTTTGTAAGAGGATCTCCTTATCACCTTGTATCTGGTCGCCCGATATGGTTTTATTTATAAAACGTGGCGAAAGCCTATTTCAAGAATTCGGAGATAATCTCAGAGCCTTTAATGCTTCGGTGTGCATGTTCAAGCAGAATGCAATCCTGGAGTCAAAAGCAGCACGTGGCTTGGCTTTTGAGTACACTTCAATAATACAATTCTTTCAACACCAGCAACAAGACTCTCAAGATCTAAAGACCAAAGGGAGAATGACCCATCGGCTTTTTTCTAGATGGGGCCAAAAACTCAGTTCAAATATCGCTCTCTGGGAGTCAAACCCCTCTGGCTTGGAACACTAGAAATTGTTCCTTCCGCTGAGCAAGTGCTCAGCTCAAAGTCTCACGTTAGTTTCTTGAGTTTACAAATACACTTGTAATTATTTGTCTAGTTACTCTCTACAAATTTATATAACAAAAAAATATTACTAGTTATAATTACTTTTTTAACAGGAGTTATAATTACTTGGTACTAGATAAATCTGCTTACTTAGTTACTATTTATAAATTTGTATGCTAGATAAATCTTACAAATTATATCTAGTTATTATTAGACAAAATTTGTATAGTGTAAATGTGTACTTCCATGAAATTGACTCGCGTTGATACAAGATAGAGTCGTAAGATGCATCTAAATTTCCTTACCATGATCTGAGATGAAATTTCTATAGCGTAAATGTGTGTGCTTCCATGAGATTGACTCGTGATGGTTTGAGATAGAGATGTACAATGCATTTAAATTTGTAAATGGCTGAGGTAATAGCAAAACCTATATATATTCTTGTATGGATAAGTGTAAGATGCATTCAGATTTTGTTTGCGAAATATAAGATAGACTTGCATCTCTAAAATTACTTAGCATAATCAATACTTATGCTTTCTGAGATAGAGTTGCATTTCTAAATTTACATAGCATGATCTGAACTGACAGCAGCAATATGTAATTTATGGTACTAACTTGCTATGTTAACATATATTCGTGTTGAGGAATTGAAATTGCGGTCCCTTGGCAACAATGCAACGAGCAGAGTTCCGGATGCCTCCACTCGTTTCGGACGTGTGCACTCGATCCCGACAGGATCGAGGGCTTTCAACGATGGATCCGGATCCGTCCTCAGTGAGATCTCTTGCATCCTCCCACCTCGTCTCGTGATGCCCTCCCTTCTCTCGATGCGTTACCGCCATTCCCTCATTCGGCACGAGCTCGTGCAGTGGTCTTCTGGCCCCATGCGCGGCAACGCTTTAGCCTCATGCGGATTTAGCCAACACACAACAAATGCAAGGCCAGGAGCTCCATGCCATTGGCCGCCTTCGTGCCCGCTGCCCCCTCTGCGTCTATGCCAACCTGGTATGCTAAGCCCTGCTTGGCGGCGGCTGCATGGCGACGTGTGTGTGCCTCCCCACCGTCCCAACTCCTCCCTCGCCGTCATCGCTAATTCCGAGCGCATCGCCCCTCAAGCGTGATTCCAAAACCACGAGGAATGGCGCATCACCACCTTACGGGCTCCCATGTATCGTAGTCCGCAAACCACCTCCGAACGGGAGGAGGCAGCCTAGTAGGTTAGGGGGATCGAGAAGTACCTACTTTGGAATGGAGCTTCTACGTGACCGGGCCCCCGGGGATGGATCTCCGTGAGCGAGTATTTCAGTCCGATATTTTCTTTCTTGGTTTTCTTGGACAAACTAATGTTGACTTGACCTGTTGGGTGTTGGCGCGTTAATTTTTGCTAAGAAAACCAAGAAAAAAATCATCTCTGCTGACAAAGCAAGCACGATACTTATAAATTTTTGAACGGAATGAAAGCATGCAAGATCATCACGGACGCAAACAAAAAAACACGGAGAATCTTTGAGCAGTAAACCACACTATAGGCGCTGATGGATGATGTTTGGCAGCGTCGAAACCTGTCGAGAGAGGTCGGCACATCAACGCGCGCGGAAGAGAGGTCTCTGTCGGAGTTGGGCGAGAAAAAGAACGTAGCCGCAGTTTAGGACCGAGTGTCAAGCTCGTCGCTGCAGGTGGACTTTTGCAGTACCCCCTTGGTTAGATGCCAGCCATCCATCCATCCATTATTCTACAGTAGCAAGATCCAAATCCGTACACTGGAAAGTAGTCAAGGTTTTCGCTGCTGCTGATGAGATGCAATGCAAGTGTGTGGGCGTCAGGCTGCTGCTGTACATGTGTTTTTAAGCCCCTGAAACAGGAGAGCCAGCTGAGTACCCAACTCACACCACCACAGTCCACAGGTGAGCCATTCTCTCAATCTTGCCAAGGCAGCTACGACTACCAGAGGTGCCTTCTTCTCTCTATCTCCTTAATCATCATGTCATTTCTCTTGTGTCCATCTTTCCTGTCAGACATTGCTGTTCAGTTTACACATAATTTGCCATGTGCAGCAATAGTTACGCCTGTATGTAGGATCGATCATGGCGTATTCCGCGGCGCCCCGGACGCTACATTGCCTGCTGGTTCTCTCGTGTGCCCTTCTACTTATGCTTCTCCTTACCTCCGGGCAAGCCGAGGGCCGTGCTACGCGACTTCGAGGCTCCTCGCTGAGATCCCAGACCGCTGCCCTTCTCCACTGGAAATCATCCATCAGGTACTCCTCCAAGCTCCAGCTCGGAACATGGACAGACAACGGCGCAATGAACCCGTGCAACTGGACAGGCATCACCTGCGGCGACACTCGGTCACACGGAGGAACCACGGCGAAGGTCATCAGAGGGATCTCCCTCGCCGGTGCCGGCATCGCAGGGCGACTGGACGCGCTGAGATTCCAGTCACTCCCTTACCTCGTCAACCTTGACATCAGTGACAACCACCTTCTCTCCGGTGCCATCCCTCCTGCCATCGGCTCTCTTTCCATGCTTTCAAGCCTCAACCTCTCCGCTAACCAGCTCGGCGGGCACATACCTGCGTCAATCGGCAGCCTTGGGAGGCTCACGCAAATGGACCTCTCCATCAACAATCTCACCGGCGAAATCCCTCCTGCCTTCGGTAACCTCTCGAGACTTGCTATTCTTTATCTAGGTGAGAATATGCTCTCAGGTAGCATCCCGTGGCAGCTTGGACAGCTTCGGAACTTGAGAGAGATGGATTTGCCATTGAACAACCTTTCAGGCCAAATACCTTCCACCCTTGCGAAGCTAACAAACCTCACCTATCTTGGCCTCTCTAATAATCGTCTGTCAGGACCCATACCTGCAGAGCTAGGACAAGTCCAAACCCTGCAAGGACTATACTTGGAAAATAACAGCCTGGACGGACCAATTCCATCCTCCCTTGGAAACCTCACAAGGCTCATGTTCATGCACACATATAAGAACCAGCTCACTGGTCCGATCCCTGCAGAGCTTGGGATGCTCTCGAGCTTGGCTGAGTTGGACTTCTCAGATAACCGTTTGACCGGCTCTGTTCCTTCTAGTGTGGTTGAGAATCTTACTTCGTTGACGTATTTTTCTCTTTTTAGTAACCTCATAACTGGGTCCATCCCTCATGAGTTCGGAAATCTCGTGAATCTAGAAGTGCTCGACATCTCGATGAATTTCATAGTTGGGTCGGTGCCGCCGAGTATTGGGAACCTGTCTTCACTCATCCGAATCAGCCTATATAGCAATAATCTCACTGGGGAGTTGCCGACTGAGCTTGGAAATTTGGAGAATTTACAAATACTTCGATTCCAAGAAAACCAGCTGTCCGGCTTAATCCCTCAGAGTTTTGGGAAAATGGAGAGGATGACAGAAATGGTACTATTCACCAATCAGCTATCCGGCCCTTTGCCTTCAGCACTCTCCAACCTTACCAATTTGCTCATCATTTCACTGAGTCAGAACCATCTGATTGGACACTTGCCAGAATTTTGCCAGAGTAAAAAGCTACAGGTTTTCCATGTTTTTAATAACAATCTGGATGGTCCAGTCCCAAAGGGTTTCAAGGACTGCAGTTCACTAACGTCGCTCCAAATCACTGATAATCAGATTGAGGGAGACATAACCGAAGCATTTGGGGTGTACCCACATCTCAGTAAAATTAATTTAGCTTCAAACAGGTTCACTGGCCAGCTCTCGCCAGATTGGGGCTCGTGTCAAAACTTGACAAGGATTGATTTTGCGGACAACCTGATAGAAGGCAGTATACCTTCTGAGCTTGGAAAGCTACAAAATCTTAATACCCTCAGGCTGAGTTTCAATAGGCTGACTGGTAAGATACCCCTAGAACTTGGTAAGTTAATAAGCATGTACGCGATGGAGTTAAGAGACAATCAACTATCTGGTCAGATCCCCAAGCAAATTGGTCAGCTTAGCAATCTTGAGATTCTTGATGTCTCAAGCAACCAGTTCAGTGGTAAAATACCAGAAGAGATTGGAAAATGCTTGAAACTACGATCAGTATATATGAATGACAACAACCTGAGTGGAAGTCTCCCTGCTAGTTTAGGCCATTTAGCTTCCCTGCAAAGCATGCTTCATATTGGTATGAATAGTCTCAGTGGACCCATACCATCGGAACTTAGCAAACTACAGATGCTGATCTCAGTGAACTTCTCACACAATCAGTTCAGTGGTGCCATCCCTCTCTCCATTGCAAGCATGAAAAGCTTGTCGATGTTTGATGTATCATACAACTTCTTAGAAGGCTCTGTCCCAAACGGAATCAACAATGCATCTGCTGAATGGTTTCTCCACAACAAAGACCTCTGTGGAGACTTTGTTGGCATGGCTCCTTGTAATTTTCCCCATGCGGATTATAGGAGAAATCATCAAAATTTAATACTATCAGTCAGTATTGCTATGTTTGTGGCTACTGTTTCAATAGCAGCATGTATAATAGCCTTTTTTGTTTGCCGCAAGAAAGTGTCTCCAGAAAACGCTTTTGTGAGCAAAAGGGATGTATTATCTGTATGGAGCTTTGATGGTAGAATGGCATTTGAAGATATTATTAATGCAACTGACAATTTTGATAAGAAGCATTGCATTGGAGAGGGATCATATGGTACTGTTTATAAAGCTGAACTTCGAGATGAACAAGTGGTTGCAGTTAAGAAACTCCGTGCAGGAGATGGAGAGGCACATGATGAAGAAAGATTCCAGCATGAGATTGAAATGTTAACAAGAATTCGCCAACGCAGCATCGTCAAGTTGTATGGATATTGTTCGCATCCACAGTACCGGTTTCTTGTATGCCAGTTTATAGAGAGAGGAAATCTAGCTACTATCTTAAGCAATGAAGAACAAGCAATCCAGTTCCATTGGCAAAGAAGGACGGCTCTTATAAGAGATGTTGCTCAAGCCATCACTTACCTCCATCATGATGTTCACCCACCCATAATTCACCGAGACATCACAAGCAGAAACATCTTACTAGATGTTGATTACAAAGCATTTGTCTCGGATTTCGGTATTGCAAAAATGTTAAAACCGGATTCGTCGAATTGGACTGCACTAGCAGGGACATATGGCTACATAGCACCTGGTAAGTTTGTTCAATACAATATTGTATCATCTAGTAAATTATGCTAATAGGAATGATCTGTATCAATACATGCTCCTAATTCTTATGTTCATCTGGTGGATGCAGAATTTTCCTACATGTCTGTACTTACGGAGAAATGTGACGTATATAGCTTTGGTGTTGTGGTGCTTGAGGTGTTGATGGGCAAACATCCAAGAAATGTGCAAGATTTCCTATCTTCATTGGGCGACAAATTTCACCTGGAAGAAATTTTGGATAAACGACTTCCACAACCCAAAACTGAGGAGGCAAAAGACGTGAGGCGGTGTATCTATGTGGCATTTGACTGCCTAGTTCCTTCACCTAAAGAAAGGCCAACTATGCTGGAAGTTTATCGAGATCTTATCATGTAAAGCTGCAAGTTAGATTCTTCAAGATGTCCAAGCATCTGCAAACCAAATAGCTAGTGCTACTTCTGTTGGGCATCATAGATTATATGGGGTCATCTACACTGTACTACTGTTCTCTGGTGATCATACAGATCATGCATCAAGCTCGTCATTAGATGTGGAAAGGAGGCCTGGAAATGATGAAAATTGTCTCACATATGTTCTGCTATTTGAACTACTGTTATCCCCTAACCTTCTTTCATGTTTACCGCAGTCAATCCATAGGGGGTCTCTAAAAACTAGACCCAGTTAAGTAATATCTTTAAGAACAGAAATTCTAGCATGCGGTTAGTAACTAGTATGTCTCCATCCATATGCAAGACGGGTAGAAAATCAAAGCAAGTTGAACCACACAAGTACATTACGCACTTCGGATGAGGCGAGATGTAAAGGGTCAGAAGAAAATAAGATGAGACACGGAAACAGCTTCATTGACTCCCTAGTGCCGAGATACACAGATACCACTTAATCAGGGTAAAACCCTTAACAGATCGTACTTTAAAATCCTCAACTTAACCCATACCACAAGTCTGCTGGACAACCTCTCACTTACGCCGCCTGATATTGCTAGATTTTAGTCAGGACTCTTGTTGCCCCAGTACGTATCAACGAGACCTCACAATATATGTTTGCTTTAACGTGGGAGCTGCAATTCACCATATATGTTGCTTTAACGCAGGAGCTGCAATTCACCAATCACCATATATGGTGCTTTGGCGCAGGAACCACAATTCATGGCATGGGAAGTCTTAACAACAACACTGTAATCGATGACAGTTAACATATACACTCTAAAACAATGAAACAACCTGTGAATCCATGCAAGAAAAACACGGTTTAAAGCAGAAACCTGTCACAACCGTGGAGTCAGGACGTACAGAAACTCAGCAAGATGGCAAGATGTTATTAAGGCTGCAAACCTCTCTGACGTTAATAGCAACAGAGTACCAGCAACCCAAAAACAGTATGTAGACACTGATCACTACAGCATAAGATGAATCACGTACAGTGAAAATGAAGTTGTGGCACTGAACTGTCCTCAAATCAACTTCCAGGAAAGCAAACATGGGATGCGATGCAAAACAGTCATCTGTTGCAGCTCTTGCTTCCTCGATTACAGTATCTCAGGGGAAAATAAGATGCTTCCTAAACAATTTGTGGTGATAAAAGAATTGTTAGGAACATAAATAAACCACACAAGTAATAGTATCAAACATTGCACGATTCAAATTGTCCCCACAGGAAGATCAGAGATCATGCAGCTCCTATAATCGACAGAGTAGTCCTCGCGTTTTTTAAATAAAACATGCAGCAGCTGAACGCACCAAGGGGTAGCCAATCTAGAAGTCATCGTCGTCCTCCTCAGCCATGTGTTTCGCAAGTTCTTCCTCCTGCTGGAGTCTCTCTCGCCTCTTCTCAGCGCTCTCTTTTTCCTTGTGAGAATTCGGGGGGAATCTCAGAGCCTTGACTGCTTCGTTGTGCATGTTGAGGCAGAATGCAATCCTAGAGTTGAACGCAGCCTGTGGCTCGTTGGTTGAGTACACGTCGCCAGTCTCCTTTGACACCACCCAACCATTGGCATGATCAACGGTGGCATCAACTGCACCATCTCTGATGGCCTTGGCAACGATGCACTCGGCATCAGCGACAGGGTTCTCAGAGTCCAACCTCAGTTTCTTGGCAATGTCAGGAAGGGAGATCCGTGAGTATGATATGCTAATGTTGCGCAGTCCAGTCCGAATGACATTGTGCCGCAGCCTCACAATCAAATTGGATGTCCTGTCTGCACTGAAAGTGCTTGAGAATTTTTCTGCAACAGCTTTGAACAGTTCTAGGTCCCCAACCCGAACAGCCTGGAGATCATACATGAAAAACAATTAAGATTGTAACATGCAGCAGTGCCACGCTTTTTTTTCCAAGGAAATTTAACTTACATTTGTCAGCTCAAAATATGGTGTCAGAGCCGCCTTCATTCCTTTCTGCATGAAAACAGTTCTCTCTGGTATCTCCCCTAAAAGTAGCCTTACTATTATAGCCCATTTGTTGCACTGGATGCGGAATCCGCGGGCTGCAGTGGGTGCTTTTCGTGCAGCTTGCAAGAGGCTCTCTTTAGCATCAGTGTATTCCAGCTGAATCGTTCTAATTTTGCCTAAGTAGAACAGATACCTGCAAAACTGTGGTACAAGTAGAGAGGTTAGAACTTGTCTGCAATAAGACCTTCAAATAATCAAATAAAAGAATGAAAATTTATAGGCCGTTCATCATTAAATCGATAACCAGCATCAGTACAAACAATGAAGGCATACTCCAGTTCTAATTCAACTGTAACAGCTTAGCATACAAACAGGAGAGGGAATAAACTACTTGACGAATAAGGATTACCTGCTGATTGGAATGTGCTTCAAAACGTGGTGCCTTTGACCTAAGTTTTTCTGCCTGATCGTACAAGTTGTAGTGCAGGTAATTGCGAAGAAGCAGGTTAAGAAGCGTTTCCTGCCATCAAAACCAGAAGTTAACCACATGATTTGACAGCATTTATGTTGAAAGTCTAAAAACTGAAGAGTAGAATCTCAGAACAACCTGACCAAGCTCATCACGGTGCAAAGTTGCCATCCTGTGCAACCCCAGAAGAGTTCTGCAAAGCACCAATTGTGAGCGGCAAATGAAAGCAGGACCAAACAGGAAAAGGAGCTTACAAGTTACTCAGAGAAACACAGTGGAAGTTCTTTTTAGAACCGCATACTGAGATAACAATTAATGATAGTTGGAATAACTCACCCACGAATTTCAGCAAGGCTGTTGGTGAGTTCATGGGCATACGAGTAATACGAGTACAGCCTAGAAGCCAAAACATCAACAGTCCTCCTGTTGAGATTCTTCAGACGAGCAATGCCAGCGTTTGCACATGCTTTAGCCTGTAGAGAGCATCAAATCAGTATGTTTCAATAATGATGACAAAGTGGAGGAAGTTCTCAGATATACCTCGTCATATTTCTTATGATCAATAAGGAAAATCAACACGAGCAGGTAGCAGTATATTTCAATCTCTGGGAGACCATGTTTGATTGAAACTTGAGCCACTGGAGCTGCAGTATCAACATCCATCTCACTTCCATCTTCCTAAAAAAGGTAACATTCAGGTTAACGTCAACAAACTCAGCAAGAAAAGAGTCCGGTTTCAATTTTTAGTGTACAGAATGACAATGTAACAAGTTTTAGCCCCTACACACCAATTCCAAAACTGTGGAAGTGCCAATTAAGCATCAGAACATAAGGAACCAGGTTCAACATGAACTTCAATAGTGAAACTCAATCGCAAACTATGAAATTACTCAATGCTTGTCCAGCATAACCATACAGTCACAGTTGCTTTACAGCAATTATCTAGATTACGAGATCCTCACTTCTAAGAAGCCAATCAATCCAGAACGATCTACCATGTCAGCAAAGCATCAATGCAGATGGAATCAGGTTCGACATGAACTTCAATAGTGAAAGTATGAAACTCAATTGCAAAATATGATTTAAATTTACCCAATGTTTATACAACATAACCAATACAGTAGAAGTTGCTTTACAACAACCATCTAGATTATGAGTTCAATTGGCTTCTAAGAAGACAATCGATCCAGAACAATCTACCATGCAATTCAGCAGCCAAGGCATATTCAGAGTAATAAGCATGCACGCGACGCTCAAAACCTTCGTATCCCATCAGATTCAGGCATAATTGCTCGTTTGTTCCAAATAACACAGTAGTTCAGTTGCAGGCTGAAAATACCTTGGGCAGGAGCGGAGATAGGCGAGTGAAGGCATCGGAGGAAGCGGGCAGCGCGAAGGCGAGGAAGACCGCGACGTCGCGGGCGGCGAGGCGGCGGCGTAGGGCGACGGTGAGGCGGACGGCGCGGGAGATCCGGCGGACCTCCTTGGTCAGCGACCCGGCCTCGATCACAGACGCGATCTCCTTCAGATCTGCGCGCACCAAGAGGAATACACGAGTTAGCTACACACACTCTCAACGCCCACGGCGCCGAAAGCGGAGCTAGGGTTTTGGAGAAGGGCACTGGGAGACGAGAGGCTACTCACGCTGCAAGGTGGAGAGAGCGGGCGCGGTCACGGGCGTATCGGCGGCCGCAGGAGCGGCGGCGGGGGCGGGCTGAGCGGAGTCGTTCATCTCGACGTCCTCCGGCATGGCGGCGTCGGCGGCGAGGTCGAGGAGGGGGAGGAGTTTGTGCGGCGCGAGGGGGAACGGGAGCAAGGAGAGTGAAGGCAAGCGGAGGGAGATATTGTCAGATCGAATCGAATAGTAGTAGGAGTGTTTACTTTGGTGACGCCAACACAAAACAAATATGGCCCGATTTGTAAAACAAAATCAAAAGTTTACAAGAACGTGGCAATATAAATATTTTAAAGGTCTTTTCTTACAATTACTACTATTCTTGTCATAGCTTTGCATGTTTCCTTAAAAACATTGTCGACAAAACTAAAAAAAAAAACACTTTTCCTAATTAACAGTTATCTGTTTTGCAATTGAAAAACAGCTACTTTGGGCCGTTGGATCACTGTCCGAATCTCTGTGCGTGTCTTTTTCTTTTCTGCCACTTCAGCGCGCTCCGTCTTTCCCTTTCTTTTTTTTATTTTGAATTTTCATTTAGCTCTTCGCTTTTCTCCTGTCTCCTCACCTTTTCCCCTCTGTCTATCTGTTCGTGTTCTTCGAGAGGGAGAAACCAATCCATGGCGGAGAGGGCAGCGGCGTCACCGCATCTATCTCCGCCGGCGCCAGCGGGGATGGGGCTTTGCGAGGCGGATCCGTTGGATAGGAAAGTGCCGAAGCCGAAGGAGTCACCAGGTGCATGCGCCCCCTTTCGCCCCCGGGAAATGAAATCCTCAAGTCGCGAGCGCGGAAGGCATGGTCGCCCCCGGAAAGATAGGTATGCCTCCGTCCCTCACAGTATATGGATTGCACATGTTGCGGGGTTGGTCAATCTCGTTTCAATTTTTCTAGCCTATAGCTGTTGTTGTGTAGCTTCTATTGGTGATTTGTCATTGAGTCTGGGCGTCGTAGATGTAGTGGTTTTTAGCGTATGAGATCTGCCGATTGGGTGATATGTTGGGGTGTTTAGGCTCTTCGTTTTCTGTTGCATGTCACCGTTGTTGTAGCCGGATTTCTCCAATTTTGATTGGCTGCGTCGATGTAGTGTGTTGTTTGCGTGTGATATGTTCGGATGGGGTGAACTATTGGATGCGTTTAGGCTCTTCGTATTGCAGGTCTTCGTTGATGCAGCCCTAAATCTCCATTTTCGATGTGCGATCTGTTCTTAGTTTTTTGGGCGTCAAGCTGATGTGCTGATGTGCTATGTAGTTCTACTTTGTTTTGTACTTGTAGTGCCCAGATGTCCGGCCTCATTTTCTAAGCTAAGTTGATCTGCACTAACTTTTGAACTGTGTGTATAGAGAGGTGTTCGGATTTACATGTGCCGAAGCATTTTGTTCAGTAGAATATGTGTTTTCATTCTCCGTCTGAATGAATGAAGACAAATTTGATATGTGTTTTCATTCCCACTAAATTAGTCTAGATACATATGAATCTAGACAAAGTTGAGTCAACTAATATGGGTTAGAGGGAGTTGTTGATATTCAATCTAGATTGATGACTATTTTTGGCACTTTTTGTTTTTGATTAGATATGGTTGTTGTCAGTCGCACATCAGTTTGTATTTTTGCTTTTGTTTCATTATATCAGTATATCAGGGTCTGTTTTTAGCTGATATCCTGGGATATGGGGAGGTGGGCTCATACGTGTCCTGTTTTTTTAGATATGATTGTATGTAAGCTGTATATGATTTTTTACTTGTGATTTTATACATAAATAATCTGTGTGTTTTCCCTTTTGATATTTTTTGCAGATTTACTAACAAAAGGAGGTTTGGTGATAGTTTGGGCATAGCGAATTTAATATTTTCTCGCTCCCCCAATTATGATCCTGATTGCGAGTTGTCTCACATTGATAGTGTTGAGTTCAGTTTGTCATCAAGTGACAAAGTATTATATTTTGTATCTTTTTTCTCTGCAATTGTGTTTTACTGAATGTTTTTGCTGATTTGGGGTGGCCTCCCATCTCGTTTTGTGTGGCGTGTTTTCACTTCTTTTGTTGTTTTTATTTTTTGGGCAGGAGAATGTAAAGCCTGGGAGAAAAAGACTTTTGGATGATGCATTGTTTGAGTTCTTCCGCAAAGAGGTTTTCCTGAAAGTATGAGTTTGAAATGCTTATGCTTATGCATATTCTCGTGCTATTTTTTGTAACTAATAGTTCTAAATACTCACTCCTTTTTGTTTTTGTTCGTCCTTATACTAGGCTGTAAAAACTTTAAAGGAGAACTTCTCAAGTTTCTGCCACCGCAATGATGATTGGACACAGGTTTGTTTGCTGGTGTCTTTTTCTTTTCTTGTTCTTTTCTCATGTGACTCGTTTTGAACTTTTTAAATTTATGGTTCTCTCTTTTTCTTGTAATTTTTTTCACAACAGAAAGCTCAGTGGGCAAGTTATTGGGAGAGATGATTTTAGTTCCTATTCTATCAAGTACTTCTGGGAGGTTTTGAATTCCTTGTCCAATCGTCGAAAAGAAGTTATTAGGAATTTTGGTTTTGGTTGTCTTTTGTCCTTTGAGAAATGTGAAATTCCTTCAGCTTTTGTTTGTTGGCTTGCTAGCTGCGTCGACACTGTTTCTTCCCAGATCATTATTGATGATTCCAAAGTTTTACCAATATCAAAGGATCTTGTACATCATGTCATTGTACTGCCAAACAGTGGATCTGTCCTGATGCCAGATAGCGAAAGTGGGGCTAAGTTTGTCATGTCTATGTTTGGTTTGACAGAACTACCCACGTCACTTTCTTTGGAAATAAGCTGAAATCTAAAGAAGTGTTAACAGATAAAGAAGTTTTTGTTTGTTTCATGGTGGTCGCATTTAAGTGTTTCCTTCTCCCCACAGTTGATGATTACCCAAACACTGATTTCTTGTCCATTCTCGAAGAACCTACTTCTGCTATTGGTGTTGATCTTTCTTTACTTGTGTATGAGCATCTCATCTCTGGTTTATCCAAATTCTGAAGTATTTGTAAATTAAATGGAAGGAAGCCTAAAGTTTTTGAGTTATGCTACTATGCTCTTTCAGTGAGTTCTTTTATCTTTTTCTCTCTCTCTCTTTGTTCTTTTTATGGGTCACTGCTAACTAGTGGCAACTTTTTATTTTTGATTTTTTAGGTTTATTATCTTGATTCCTTGGATTTTGGTGCTAGAATGCTTGATCAGAGTGTACCAAGGATTTCTTTCTGGAAGGGGAACTTGATTAAATTCTTCTCCGATCTTGACCACAAGAAGAAGAATCTGTTTGGGAAGAGGCAGGTGAAGAAAAACCTTGCACATTGCTATAGAGATGTGTTTGTTGTTTTTGTTACTGTTTTTGTTTTGTTAACACATTACATAAGTGTAGGGTTTAAATTTAAATGTGAAACTAATTCACTTTGTGTTTGTTTTTGTTTGTTTAGTTTGGGGCTGTAGGAGATTGCAAAAGTGAAAATGATGTTTTCGAGCACCATAAACCTATTTTCTCGTCTGAGTTCAAGCACAGTTTGCACGAGAGGTTTGGCAACTCACTTGAATCCAAGGTACTTTTGGCTTCTCATATCTGTTTTTGAAACATTTGTTATTTTGTTTTATTTCACTTTTCTGCTTTTCTCAAAGTTTATGTCTTACATTTTTATTTACTGTTGACATTTTTCAGAATATCAATGGCATTGTTGAATCTGTTGAGTCTGCTCAACTAGCAAAATTGAAATCTGTTCAGAAATGTGAATTGTTGGTCAACAATGTCTTGAATGTTTTGATGGTTTCCAAATCTTATGATGTCAAAGATCAGAGCGTTCTAGGTATTTTTATTTTTCATTTTTGCCTCCCTTTTATCTAAGCCATGTACTTTATTTTTGGCTTGGCGGCATTGTCAAATTTGTTTTTCATTTCTTATTTTTGGTTTTTTCTTTCTCTGTAGGACGAGATAACTGTAGTTCTGGTCATGCTGCAACCGAGGTTTGTGCAAGGATATATGTGTCAATATAGTTTTCATTTGGTTTTCTCTTTTACTTCCTATTTATATTTTATTTGGACTTAATACATTAATTTGATTGATTTTGCGTTCTTCAGAGTGATGTTGCAAGCAAATTGGCTTTGATTAGTCCCAATGTTTTCTCCAAAGTACCACTCAGTAGCAAAGTTGGGAACACATCATTTCGTACTCCTGGTATATACTCTCTTGTGTAAAAATATTTTGCTGTTAAGCATTCTTTTTTATAAATACTGATAGATATTGATTTTATTTTACATACCTTTTTCTCTATTTTTGCAGCAAGTCCTGATTTTGTGTCATGCAAGGCAGCTGAGGTTGGTACTTTCAATACAGGTAGGTCAACACGTCTACTTTTCGCCCTTTCTTTTTTCATTTTTTTTCCTTTTTTAGTTTGTAATATATCATTTTTCTCTTTGATGATTGCATCTTTTTATAGCTCCTGCAATTCAACCTATGCAAAAATTTAGATCTAGACTTCCACTTCCAGTACCCGTAGAGCAAGTTTTACCCTCTATTAACACCGGACCATCTAGTGTTCCCAAGTCTTTCTTATGCATTAGCTCTCCAATCTCTCAGATCAATTTCTCTCCGCTCTCAAAAGATAAGGTTTATATTTATTATCTCTTTTTTTCCCTTTTTGTAATCGGCATGTATACGATCATCTTCATTACTATCTCTGTTGTTTCTTCTTTTAATCATTTGTTTTTTCCATTTTCTGCCCATAGGTTTTGAATGCACCTTGTGTTTCTAAAGTATGCAATGTAGCAACCAAAGAAATTGGTACAAACTTGAATGTCAATGGATCCAAGCATGCTCCTATCGCGGTTCTTGATTCTTCTCCTATACCTCACCTTGTAAGTTTAAGAATTGTCTATTTTCTACTCATTTTTATTATACCTTGTTTTTGTTATTTTTGTACCTTATTTTTTGTCTGTTGTCTCCTCTTTGCTTATTTATATTTGTCACTTAATTTTTATTGCTGCAGATCGCTCAATCTCCCGAAGTGCAGATTACCGGGACAACCAGTTTTAGTTTTAGACAAGCTCAGCTAGCTAAGGATGTAGATCATCTCTATAACAACATGGCTAACAATGTTGTTATGCAGGGAAAGAAACCAATGGGAAGCAAACTTGTTAATGAGAAGAGTGATGAAGATTTTATTGATTTGTCTCAGCATGATATTGAAGATAGGGTTGTGACAGATAAATTAGTTATTCTTTAGCCTAAGAATTCTTTGGCTCTCCCTTTGGTTCAGAATGGTCGATTCCCCGTGTCAGATCTGGATATCAAGCACTTCTGTGCAATTGTAGACTTGGCATATACTCAAGGAATTCAAAAGTAAACCTTCTTCATCCCATCTCTGCAGTGTTTTGTGTTTTGTATTTTCCATGTCTGTATGTTTTTAAAATTGATTAATTTTATTTTCTGTAGATCGTACGCTATCAAGTATCCTAAGGTTCATTGCAGTTTTATATCATTGGGGCAATCTTTAATGGTTGAAGGCCATGTTGATAATTTCTTGATTCCTGTGTTCTGCCGTAAATTATTTGAAGATAATCATCCAAGTAAATCTGGCAGACACCACTTCTTCTCCCTTGTTGGTGTTAGTCCTTTCATCCTTCTCTCTTTATGTTTTTTCATGTATTTCATCCATTGTTTTTTGATTTATTTTTTGTCTGATATTTTTAGTTATATTTTCTTGTCAGGAGTTTATCCTTGATTACCAAAATGATGTTCAGTATTCATTTATTTTGAAGGCATTTTTAGGTGCTGCATCTGCTAGCAGAGGGAAGCGTTTGGAACTGTCAGATAGGGTACATGTTTAATCCTTTTTATTTTTCCTGTTCTTTTCTATCATTTTGTTCTCAATCATTTTTGTTTGTATATTTTTTCACTTCTGTCAGCTGTTTTTCCCGATATGCGGATGCGCCATTGGTTTACTTTCTCCGTCGATTTCAAGTATAGAGCATTCATATTCCTCGACTCTCTCTACAACAAGGATGACGAATTTCATACTTCAATAAAGAAACGCCTTGTAAGTTTGATTTAACCGTGAATATATATACTTTTGTTTTTATTATTTCTATATTTTCTATTGTTATGCATCCATACTTTTTGTTTTCCGTTTTCTATATTAATGTTATTTATATTTTTTGTTCACTTTTTAGATCAACAACTTTATCAAACTGTGGAAACAAATTTTCAAAACCAAATAAAATATCTTCAAGGAATATGGAGTGATGTATGCGAACATTCCCAAGCAAGACAATGCGTAAGTTTAGTAAAATCTTGATCATGTTTTTTCATGCATCCTCCCTCTTGTTTATTTTATTATATCTTTTGTTTTATACATTTTGTTCTTATAATTTTTTATCTTGTTTTTAAAAATCCTGTAGTGATGATTGCAGTATTTTTGCAATGAAGTTGATGGAAATTTTTAAGCCTGAATTGGATATGCATCGTTTCTTTAGCAAAGCAGATATTGTGAATATCAGGATTCAGTTTGCGAACAAGCTTTTCTTCTGCAGAAGGAACAGCACCGACAAGTCCCTTGTCCTCGATCATGTTAGCTAGGTACCTTTTGTACCTTTTTATTGTTCCTTCTTTTTTCTCATATATTATCACTTTTTAACTTGTTTTATCTTTATTTTTTGCATAGTTCTCTGCCAGATGCATTGAGAGAAATTGATTACGGTCTTGCAGATGTCTGCCGAGAGTTGATTTTTTTGTATGTTAAATTTGGCTGCATATTCCTCCGTTAGTTGCGGTAACCGTCGATATATTGATCCTCCTTTGTATGCATTATGAAGTTCGAACCTATCCATCATCCTAGTTATGTTTTGGACACTTGTAGTTACTATAATGTGTATGTGGAACTATCTGATCTGTCTAAGTAATATGATCTTCTTTGTCTCATTATATCATTTTTTCAGTCATTAGTTAGTTTCTCATATTCTTATTTGAACAGTAACTTTGTTAAGCCTCTTATTAACTTTCTCATATTCAATGTTTTAGTATTCTTTCTTCATTTTCTCATCTTCTTATTGCCTCAGTTCCTTTCTTAAGTTTCTCAATTATTAATGTTTCTTCAGTTTCTCACTGTTTAGCCTCTCAATTATCTTATTTTTCTCATTTTTTCATTTTTTCATTTTTTAAATCTCACTGTTTTTTCAGTTTCTCATTGTTTCTTCAGTTTCTCATTGTTTAGCCTTTCAATCTATTAGTTTCTCTGATTTTTTCAACATTTTATTATTCTAGTTGTTGTTTTTAGTTTCTTAGTTTCCGAGTATCTTATTGCATCTTTTTCTTTCTTAAGTCTCTCAATTTTTCATTCCGAGTATATTTTTTATTCAATTTTTGTCAGTATCTCATTGTTTATTCTATCAACATCTTATTGTCTCAGTTTGTTTCTTTAGTCTCTTAATTCTCAGTTTTGCAATCTTCAGCCTTTCTTGTTTTCATTCCATCTTTATTTAGTCCCTTTTGTTTAGTGTCTCGGTATTAAGTAAATTAGTCTGTCACTAATTCTTTCACTTGTTATTCTTTGTTCTATGCCTTTTTTCAGCTTTGAGTCACTATGTTTATCCTCTTTTCTTCAGTCTTTTAGTGTAAAGTTTTTTAATATTTCAGTTTCTCATTTTTGAAATTTTCCTTGTTTTAATATTTTAGTTTTAAGTTTTTTATTCTTTTTCTGAGTCATATGTGTTTTCTCTATTTGCGGGGAAGGGTTTTTTGTGGGGAACTCCGCCTATCCAACAGTTTGGATAGCCGGTTCCAAGCCCGGGTAAAGGAGGAGGAACCACTGATTTTAATTTTTTCAATCCTTCTTTTCTTCAGTTTATCACTTCATGTTTCTCCCTGATCCACTTTTTCTTATTGTATATTCATCTGGTAGATGATGGCTAGCATCCAGGAGCTATCTATCTCCTTATTTTTTGTTGAATCCTCATTATTTGTTTTCAATGGATCGTTTTTATTTTTTTTAAAGTGATGTATACAACATCAGGTTTGTATGTAGCACAATATAACATGCATGATCACATTTTTTCAACATGAATAAATAAGATTTCTCCCGATACAAGCACAAGCACAGTTGTATCATTTTTGCTCATTATTACACTTAATGGTGGTCAGAACAAATACATTTCCTGTTTTTTTACAACTACAACGTTGTTGTAGATGCTTCTTCGCTACATGGATTTGGGATATCTTGATTTGATTGAGCTTCTGTCTTGTTTTTGTCCCCTTTCTTCGCTGTTTTCTTTGCTGGAGAGTCTATTCCTGCAAGCAAAAGAAAACAATTTGTAGTTAAAATGCACTGTTATTTATTTTTTACAGAATGTAGTTATTCTGTCTTTTAAGTCTATTTTTGCTACCTGTTCCTGCAGGTTTTGATTTTCTCGTCCTTTTATGTTTCGGCAAGTTGTAGACCTGGTGCTTGTTTGTGCAGTTCTTCTTCGTGTGTTGAGTACTACCATAGTGGCTACATTTATAAAACTTATTTGCCTTTATCTTCTCTTTTATTGTCAACATCCTTGGGCGTCCTTTTGTATGAGCATGATCAGGGTTAAGTATTTCAATAGTGGAACTAGTACCCTGTTGAAGTGATGCATTAAACAAGTTTGATATTGTCCTTGTTGAAGTTTGCTGAGCATTTGGTTGTGTCTCATCAGTGTTTTCGGTAGTCCTGTCCATAGCATCCATGTGGTCCTCTATTCTTTGAGCTTGTTCTAGCAAATACTGACATTTTTCCCTTCTCTTTGATCCTTTTGAAGCTGTTTGAGTCAATCTTCTTGATAGTAAGCTGTATCTAAGGCAGTCATTGTCAATTTCCTGTGGGGCAGGGGTGTAGTAGCTCAGTTTCATTTCCCGCTTTCTCCATCTTTCAATGATGTACTTCTCCGGTATCTTATCCACTTCAAGGCGTAGCATCACTTTCAAAATGTGTGAGCATAGGATGCCATCTTTTTAAAACCTACAGCATATACATGAATACTCTTCATTTTCCAAATTTACTTGCACTATGAAGTTTCTTTGTCTGTTTTCTTTGACTGGATAGTTGGGTGCTTGAAATAGCACATAAATCTTTCTTTCTGTGTCCTCTCTAATGTGCAGCCTTGTAACATCATTCAGTATGTGTTGGAATTTTCTGAATATTGCCAAGTTGTAGAGGTCATGAGCTTGTCTTTCTATGTAATATTTAGTACAAAATTTTGTCGGTGGCACTGTCTTGTTTGATGCATTATGGTTAAGTTCATCCTCTCTTGCATGGATAGTGTCCAAAATTCTCCGATACTCTCTTAGAAAGCTTGTCATGTTGAACTGTGCACCCACTCCTTTCTTGAACAAAGCATTTGTTCCCTCACTCCTTGTCGTTGTTTGGATGAATGGGAAGAAGCTCTTCTTGAAGTATACTGGTACATACTTCTTTCTCGATGCCCACATGTCATTAAAGATTTTTACACCTTCCACCTTGTGTTCTTCAATCATAGCCATCCATAGTGTTTCAAACTCTTGAACTGTCAATGAGTTGTCTATTATATCTTGCATTTCTTCCCATAACCCCTCATTTTCTTAAAATGTTGGCCCATTTTTGTCATCACACTTTTTTTTCACATGGAACAAGCATGTTCTGTGTATTGCATCAGGAAAAACATCATTAATTGCAGCTTCCACGCCCCTGTATTGATCAGTAATAATTGATTTTGGATGTTTGTCCCCCATGCAGGTCTCAAACTCTTTGAACAACCATTTAAATGTTTTTGCTGTCTCATTCACGATGAAGGCACATGCGAATATATATGTTTTTCCATGTGGCGAGATTCCAACAAAAGGTGCAAATGGTAAGTTGTACTTGTTTGTGAGGAATGTTGTGTCAAAACTAACACAGTCGCCATACAGATCATAATATTGCCTCGATCTTGCATCTGACCAGAAAACACTCCTAACTTTGTTTTCGGCATCAAGTTCCAATGAGTAGTAAAAGCCTGGGTTTTCAGCTTGTTTCTTGTTAAACCAGGCTAGTACTTCCATTAGATCACTGTTCTTCAATTCTCTATTCACACTTGTACCATAGTTGCACACTTTCCTTTTGTTGTATGGTAGCTGGTCCATCCCCCCCCCCCTCATGTGTGCTAGAATAGAGAAAATATTTCTAGTGGGAATGTTGCATTGCTTCATTGTTCTTATGATTGCTTTCTCCTCCTTTGTCATGCAGACATGTGATCTGAAAAACCTACTCTCTGGATCAAGAGGGTGGTTGTGTTCAAGCATCAGGTTAGTTATCCGCCATATCCCATTTTTCTCACTAATGACCATCTCCACCTTGCAGTCTATTTTGATAATCACTGTGCATTGTCTTTGTCCTACTAGCTGTTCCTTTTCAGTTTCTGTGTTATGACCTTGCTTGTTACACTTGATTGTCACCCTGTCACCTCATTATTTCTTTTTTTGTTGCTTGTTCAGTAAACAGACACAACCACAATTGAAAACCAGCTGCAAAGGAGTACATGTTCAAGAATTGATGAGCTTCTTTTCTTGATTTAAATTCCATACCCTTCTCTGGCATAAATTCAGCACTTACGGCTGAGTTTGCTTTCTCAGTTTTTGGTGTATCATTTTCTAAAAAATTCTCAATATCTTCCTCATTTATCTCTTCTCTGTCCTTGTGTCTATTTTCATTGGACATGTCGTTCTGATCTTCACTATTGTGATCATTTTGACCATCCAGGTTCCATGTATGGTCGAAATCGTGATGATTTGCTTCACCTCTTGGGCTGTCGTCATCAATAATCTACAGGAAAGTAGATGTTAATCTTCATTTCAAGCTTTTCTTTTCTTTTTTCAGTTCAAATGTTTCAACAAAAGCTTGAAGAACTAACCTTGTCAATTACCATGTTCTGAAATAGATCCGCGTCCCATGGATTACCTTCATCCTCATCATGTTGTGTGTTATTTTGCTGCTTCAAATTTGTGTTTTGGTAAGATGTTAGTTTCTGTTCATTTTTAGCACATGTGTTTTTCTTTTTCTTAAAATGTAAGTGCTTGATTGAATTTGTACCTCAAATCTGACTCTTTTATCATGAAATGATGAACTTGCACCTGTCCCTTCATCATTCCCAAAAGGGTTGACCTGTAAGTTTTCATGCCATGATGTTAGTCATATACATTTATTTTTTCTTCTTCCTGGTACATTCATATTCATTTATTTGGTAGATACAGAGAAGTATCATATGTATATTTTACTATATGTTTGCTGCAACATAAGAATTATGCATTGAGTGGTTTTTACCTGATGATTCTCATGAAAATTTGAGTAGTCAATGTCTATATCTCCACGCAGCAGAGCCATATATGAAAAGTCTCCCTATGAAGAGGTTTAACACTAAGTTAGTCATCATCTCTGCTCTGAATGAATATAGGGTAACATATTTTTTTTGTTTTTTGAATACCTGCAGAAATAGCTGCTCATTCATTTCTCTATCTTTTGATTGCATTGTGCTCCCTCCACTAAGTACCTGCAAAACAAGAAATTCATTCTCATTATCAATTTTTCTCTCATTAGTTCATATGATTTCTTAGCTAAAAGTTTCTCTACATGCTTTCAGGTTGCCTGGCAGTGTCACCTAACATTGGGAGTTATTTTGGAAGGTTAATCATAGGTATACACCTCCCCTTACAATGTATCCCCTGTAGCTACAAACCTAAGAAACCTATTTTCTATATCTGATAATATGCAACATATTTCAGATGCAAGTTGAGTAAGGTCAGTACCTGTGATAGACCAGTATCCTGAAATCCATGTGAGTTTTCTCCATGCTTCTCTTTCTCCTGTGATTCCATCCCTCCCTTTTCTGGTTTTTGGAGCTGATCTCCCTCACTCCCCTCTTTCCGTAGGAGGGGGGGGGGATTTGTCGGATAAGAATGACCTAGATCGACTAAGAACAAAAAGAGGAGAAATTGACCAGTTTGTGTTGTTCTTTTCTCGCTTCCAAGATCCGCTCTGCATCAGGTGCGATGCGTTCTTTCTTGGGGGAGAAGAAGGTAGAGCTGAGAGTTGACTGGGCTTACCCACTGGTTTTTGGGTGTTTGTGGCTTTTTTCCTCCTGCCTTTGTAGCTCTATTTTTCTGTGACTTAAATAGTGGACTCCAATATTGAGTGTTTTCTGGGCTGTGTCGAATGAGGTTTTTGGGCCGAGGGAGTAAAACTGAACGTTTGAAGACAACTGAAAACAGACACATTTTTTCCTTCCTCTTTCATTTTTTACCTTACAGCTGGCGGGTTTGTATTGGTTTACAAATGTGTCTGTTTTTCAATTAAAAACAGCTATCTGTTAATTAGTCACTCCCAAAAAAAATGTAATGTGTCATGCTTTTCCAAAAGCTAATGCATATCGCTCAAGATTAAAAAATTTATGTTGCACAAGAACCTCTTTTTGTATTCAATAAATATCACATAAAACAAATTATGTAAGTAGAAAGAACAATTATTAGGTGTATTTTATGATCTAAGATTCCAACTACTTTTGGTGGGCGACTCTAGGGGTTATTTAAAACCATCCAGGGTTACTCGAGGAGGACATGTATGATCTCTTGTAAATTTGATTGGCGAATCTAGAAATAGTGACTTTGAGGTGTTTTGACGTAACTTTACAGTTTATCAATATTCTTTGTTGGGCGCTTTTTGTTTCATTAGTAAAGTTTAGATCAATGGTAACAAGCAATTAAGAGGTTACGCGGTGTAATTTGGAATGACTAGAGGAGGATATGATATTTGTTCACCATCGTCAATTTAACTATTTTAGGCCTCTTTGATTCATAGGAGTCGGAAAACCCACCGGATTCCTGTGGGGTTTTGATTCATTCTATTGCATTACAAGGAATTCAAAGGATTCCTCCCAAGATGTTTAAATGGATGCAAATTTTCTTATGGAACCCATTACAAAGGAATCTTAGGAATGAAATCCTATGGGATCATATGAATTAGACAATCGGCATTGAAAACATTTCGAAGGACTCTAAGAGCATATCCAACGGCTTACCCATATTTTGGGTAAACAAATTGAGTTTGGGTAAGCCAGAGAGAAGATATGTGTAAGTGATTTTTCAGCTTGCTCACATCTTATTACCCAAAACTGGCACTCAGAAAAATCAGCACGTAGGACCCACTTGTCAGCGGGTCTTATTTTTTTCCTCTATTTTTCTTCCCTCTCTTCTTCTTCCCTATGCCAATTTCCCCACATGTGTGGCCAACCAAACTCCATCCCCGACCAGCGGCGCAGGGAGCCGCCCTCCCAACTAGTGGATTCGAGCTCTCCCTGGTCGAAATTGACGAAGACAAAGGTCAGAGCTCTCCTATGTGTGGGGCCCAACAGGCGGTGCTCGATACGAGGGCGGCCTCCTAGCGGTGGTGGTGGCGGAATCCCGATGCGACCTGCAGGCCTCACAGCTCGGCGGCTACCTCCAGTGGAAAGAATCGTGCGGAGGACATGAGCCACGACCACAGGGAGCTCTGAAGGCGTGAGAGGTGCAGGGGCTGGAAGGGCAGGGGTGCAAGCGGGGGTGGTTGCAGGTTTGGTGCGGTGCACCGGAGCTCGCCGATGATGGGAAGGGCACTGAATCCGATGGGGATAGCGAGGTCGCGTGGTGTATCTTCTGTATGCGGTCGTTGATTGGTGCTATCGTGTTGATTTTTCTATAACCCAAAATATGTGTTGGCTTACCCATATATGTGAAGGGGTTATAATTTTGACGATCACCCAAAAACAATTGGTACAGAACCACTTATAGATAAGATGTTGGAGCTACTTTTTTTACTCTTACCAAAAAAAGGTTATTACCCCTCTTACCCGAAAAAGCGGTTATTACCTCCCTTGCCCAGCAAGGCGTTTATTAACATTCTTACCTATATGGGTAAGTTGTTCTCAATTTCAACATCTAACCTTTCTCATCAAAACTTATTATGTTAATGCATTTATATATTATATAAATTAAGGTTGTACAAATTTAATTGACATGATCAAGTAATATGTACTCAAGTATGGATAGTAGGAGTTACGAACTATAGAATAATTAAATATAAGTCCAATCATAATCTTTGTACTCTCAGTGAAGTTGAAAAAAATAGAAACAAGACCATTTCTGAATTTAGAAATATGAGGCAATTTAGATATGAATTAATCATAGAGAAATAGTCCACTAATCACAAAGTTACTTTTGTATCGTCACCAACTCTCGAATAGACAAAGTGAATATGAATTTTAACAAGCAAGAACAGTGCAAGTTCTACCGTACCAATATACATCAAATAATAGTTTGAATATAACACCTAATTATTGAAAAACAAAATACCAACACCAATTGACAGGCGATGACTTCCTACTTTATTACAGTATTATTATTGTTAGGTGGTATATATATAAATTATGGTTGATCAGATAAGAATATGGACAGTACTACCTTCCTTCCAAAATAAGTGTCTTAACTAGATTCACATGTATCTATACACGTTTTAGGTGTAGATAATTACAAATCTAAACAAATTTCAAACACTTATTTTAAAACGGAGGTAGTACAAGTTACGAGATGTAAATGAACCCTATTATCACTTGCTAAATTCGAATATGCGTGGTGCAATACCAATGCCTTGCTACATATTACAGAATAAGAAAATTAAATCCAAGCATATGGCAGGCCAGTCATTGTACACTCGTGGAAGTTACAAGAAAAAAAGAGAAACAAGGTAACTTCTAATTTTTGAATTTAGAAATACAAGAAATTTAGATCTTTAATCTTTAATATTAAATGGGAGTTGGTGGCTCTCTTTGGGATCAAACATTGAGAACATTGGACCATCAAATTTCTCTCAAACACATCTACCATCCGTCCTTGCGCGCCTACCCCATTCCTAAACAACAGTTAAGAAAGTATTTATTTACAAATCAATTAGGATCCCACAATCAAGGCAATTTAAAAGGGAAATTCAATAAGTCGATTGCATGTTCCACCAGCAAAAGACCACGGTCCGATCAACATCTAGCCCAAGCGTAAACAAAACATACATACCCTACCGTAAATCGCTTGCACACAGATGCTCCCAACTGTGCCGCCGCCCCGGAGTACCTCTCCCCAGCTTCCGCCGCGTGCAGGTCTACCCCCATCTTCGTGCACCTTCTTTCGCTGCTGCCCCATACAAGTCCTGCCCCACCGCCTCCCCTTGCAGGTATCGTGCGCCGAGATGGGGCTCCGCTACGCCCCCGCCCGACCATGTTGAGTCGTCTAGACCGGCGTCCATCCTCCTCCTTGAAGTTATGTCGCTTCTCATCCAAATCTTCGGACCGCCATGTGGCTTGTTGGGCCACCACCCAACCCCGTTGAGCGTCCTGACTGGCCTCTGTCATCCTCCTCGCTGCACAACCATCGAATATCTGCCCTCATCCTCGTGTTCAAGCCCTGCTCGAGGCCATACATGGTCATCGAGGCTCCAGTTTCCGCCATTATCTGTGTGCTGTTTGCAGTGAACCTCCACCTTCTCCTCTAGCCACCCGTCAATGACACTGACCGTTCTCCTCATCTCCAGGGAAGGCCACATGGCTCTATGCTTGCTCTCTTCTATTTTGTATCTGGATCTTAAAAAATAACAGGTTGTTAGCTGTAATGTCGCGTGCTACAAATGAAGTAGCTGAATCTGAGTGAAATTACCTATGCCATTATCTAATATTTATTACTCCATATACTTTGATGTGTTCTCATAGTATTGATGTTTGGATTCAGGAAAACATATGACCTGAAATTTATTTATTGGATGCATGAGTTGGCATCAACTACTGAATCACAAGAGGTTCCATGCGCTTTTGTTTTATGCACACTATTATGGCTTGCAAAGCATTGACAATCCAGTAAAATCAATTCAGAATTGACAATCTTATTGGGGAATACTTCTGCTACTATAACTCTAGAAGGTTTGAAAGGATAGAGATGTCGCCTAGAGGGGGGTGAATAGGCAATTTTAAAACTATTACGGTTTTGGCTTGATAGAATGCGGAATTAAACTAATGTTTATTTTACAAGCACAAAACCTAAATACACTAGGCTCAACTAAGTGCACCAATAACAAGTTAAGCTAAGCAAGAAAGCACAAGAGAATTTATCACAAGTGATAAGCAAGATATAAGTACTTCAAGCTCGATGGCTATCACAAGGAAAGTAAGCTCGGGTATAGAGATAACCGAGGCACGCGGAGACAACGGTGTATTCCCGTGTTCCCTCACAAGTAAGGTACGTCACGTTGGAGAGGTGTGGGATTCCACGAAGGATTTCCCAACGCCACGAAGGCTTACCTTCTTCTCCGAGTCTATCCCACGAAGGAATAGACCCTTTCCTTATGGCTAGCTTTTCCTCCACTCCGAAGATGGCAAGCTCCACAACCACTTCACAAGCTCCACGAAGGAGAAGCCCGGGTCTCTTCACAATCTTCCACGAAGAGAACACCGTGGCACCAACCGCCAAGCCAACTAGGAGGTCACCCTCCAAGAGTAACAAGCTCACGGTCTCTCACTCGAACAAATCATAATGGAGAGCTCAACACTTATGCAAGAATGCAAAGCAAGAACACCAAGGGGTGCTCAAGTCCTTCACTCTCAAATCCCACCAAAGCAACAAGTGCTAGGGAGGAATTAGAGAGGAAGAACAATGGTGAAAACCAACAAATGACTCCAAGATCTAGATCCAATGGGTTCCCCTCACTTAGAGGAGAAATTGATTGGTGGGGATTGTAGATCTAGATCTCCTCTTCCAAAGCCCTCAAAAAGATGCAAGAATCATAGGAGAGAAGGAAGAGGAAGAAAGCTCAAAGGGGTCAACAATGGAGGTCAAAAACGTGCTCTCAAGCCTTAGAATTTTGGGGAAGAAGCCCCCTTTTATACCCCTTCAATGGGGATGACCGTTGGAAGAAAGATGCGCTGGACGAACACGTTCCGGCGACGAAACCGTCGCTGTCGGATCAGCCGTCGGAATTTCCGGTCAAAACCAAAAGTTTCGGTACAAACCGAAACAGCATACAGAATAGTTTTTCGGTGGTTTGCCGAAAATTTCCGGCGGTCGCCGGAAATTCCGGCCACAGACTCGGTCCGCCGGAATTCTCGCCGGAATTCCCGCCGGAATTCCGCTGGAACCAAATAGGACACACGAAAACGGCGATACCTTTTGCGTTCAGACTCCGATTTCGATAATCTTGGGCTTGTTTTGACGAGGACAACAAGCCCTACAATATGGTGCAGAGAAAAATCATAGTCCAATATAGGAGGATAGAACCAAATGAATAAAGTTAAGAAGCCTCCCTATAAGAAGAACCGATAAAACCTTCAAACTCGAAAACGCCATAGAAGATGCATACGAATTCCGTTTTCGATGAACTTGGGCTTGTTAAAGAGCTAGAAACAAGCTCAAGAACCTCACATGGAGAAACACCAAGAAGCAACAAAATAGGAAGATGCATAGAATGCAAAGGATTGAGCTCCCTATGACGATGTGATCAAGTTACCCAGCCGATAGCCCCTCTTAATAGTGTGGCTATGTATCCTATAACCCGGTCTCCCAATAACCACCTTGAGACCGGTAAAAGGAAAACCTAAAAAGGCCATACCTTTTCCTTGCGCATCCCTCTTGATCTTGATGACAACGCTTCAATCTCCATCCAAGCCGGAATGCATCACTTGATCATTGTTGCTTCGTGAAGACTCCTAATTTGCTCCCCCATACACCACTATTGGATAGCTTCATTAATACATGTCTTCACATGTCCATTATCACCAATATGGATGGCAAGCTTCAAGCAAATGATCTTCTCAAGATGCTTATCTTGAACTTGCCATTCTCAAACTTGATGACGATTACCACTTGATGTCATCCTCTCATGGGCTATATAAGATCTTCACTTTTGAAGAATGCCCATGGAAAGATACCTATCCCATATAGAAAACGCAAAGGCACATATATAATGGGTTAGTTCATGATGCATGATTGACAAGGCTTACCATACCACAAGATCCATGTGGTACATTCTTTATGCTTCATGTGTTGACCAACTTGAAATCGCTCTTCACTCTTTGTATAGATCAACCGTGTATCTTCTCATGCTCCATCTCAATATCTTGAGGTACATAAAGAACTCTTAATTTGATTACATGCTCTAAATCTAAGTCAATCATAGCTCAACTAATGAGGCTATCATGACACCATCTTAGAGCCATATATTGAATTCTTCTATTGAGATCACACTCTCAAGATCTTGATCATATCATATTATTCTCTTCAACTCGATGATCTTGATGCCAATACTCAAGGTATATCTTTATCTTCATGGCATCCATACTTGAATCCAACACATAGACTACAAGCATGACCTATGGTATATTCCTTCATATAAAACTTAGTGAAAACATTAGTCCATAGGGATTGTCATTAATCACCAAAACCACACATAGGGGAAATTACTCTTTCAATCTCCCCCATTTTGGTAATTGATGACAATCACAACAAGAGGGTTTATATAATGAATATTAGAAACAAGTACGCAGCTTATCCAAGAATAAGTTGTGTAGAAGAGGTTGCATTTGATATGGTCAATTAACACAAATCTACTAGCACATATCAAAACTGATTCTACTTACACAAACTACAACTAATGCAAGAGATGTGAGTAGAACCAACATATATAGAGCAAACTCCCCCACAATATATGCATGTGTGATGAACTTGAATTTCATTGCATACATTGTCAAGAATAAACTTTGGGAGAGTTTACACTATATATACAACCATGTAAAACATAATAAAGATGAAATGCATGAAAGGCAAACACTTAAGAACAAACCAATCTTAAGTATAAAACCATTTGCCTTAAACCCTCTAAACTTATCCCCCATTGACAATAAGTGCCAAAATGGATGAAAAAGTTAGAAGGCCAATATAGTATGAGTTCCTCCCAAAGGTGTGCATTTCTCAAAATTTGAGCGAAATCAAATGCACGTATCCAATGATGAATATTTGGAGGAAATAAAGCTATATTGAGGATCAAAGATTGCTACAAGGATAAAACGATGAATAAACTTCAATGGATGAAGCAAGCAATCCAATTATCCAAAAAATTAAATGGACAAATAGTGCTCTAAATGAAATAAGGAAGCTCCCCAAGGTTCGTGCATAAATTTTAATTATTGTATTTGAATACAATATGCACAAACATGGAATCCTCACTCCTTCTATATTATTTAGAACACAACCAAGATACAAGGAGTAGATATAAATAAATACACTTGTCAAGACAAGCTTAAGTCCAAAATAAACCAAATATGAGATATGAGTGCGTGAAGATGCAATAAAAGTAAACCAAGCACTCATAAATTAAGACCTTACCAATACCATTAAAAACCAAGAGGATAAGAGATATGGTCGGCAAAGAGCGATGATATCAAGGCGAGAGATTAACACTCTCATGTATATAAGTATATAAGTGGACAAAACATGAGAATAATCTACAAATAAACAACCATACATAAGAGGTTAAAAAAAGAAAACATGATATCCAAGAGTAAGTCATAAGATATACCAAACATGATATTTTTGCTTAAGTGCATATATAGCCCATGGCTCTATTTTCTCTTATGGTATATCAATGAACTTCACCAAAGAAAAATAAAAACCTCAAAAACATCACAACTAGCACTAAGGGAACAAATGCTAGTTTGGATACTTTGAGAAAGGCAACAAGTAGCAAAAGGAAGGATTCAAAGCAATTTCAACAATATTGCACATGAGAGTACTTTGAGGAATTGATATGCAATAAATTGCTAGAAGGCATATTTGGAATTGGTGAATCATGAAAATGATTTTATATACTCCCCATTATATGCATCATCTCAAATTACTCACATAAGAAGTAAGGATAGAGAAGTCTTTCAAAGATACTTGCAAGAACCACAACATTTACATACAGATAAATTCATGCCAAGATGCAACCTACAAGAGATTGGATGAAAGAATAGTATGCATGAATACGATACTTGTTACTGAGATAGCAATGGTATGATTGAAAAGGATACAGATGCCGCCTAGAGGGGGGGTGAATAGGCGGTTTAAAACTTTTACGAGATGGGCTTAACAAAGGCGGAATAAAACTAGCATTTACTTTGTCAAGCACAAAACCTATATAAACTACGGTTCACCTATGTGCACCAACAACTTATGCTAAGCAAAACAAGCAACTATGTGATAGCTAGATATAATAATTCAAGCACGAAGGCTATCACAAAGTAAAGTGCATAAGTAAATAGCTCGGGTATAGAGATAATCGAGGCTCGCGGAGACGATGATTTATTACAGAGTTCCTCCCATAAAGAGAGTACGTATCGTTGGAGAGGGGGTGGTATCAAACCACCTACGCCACAAAAGGCCTCCCTTATTCTCCGGTGAATCTCACCCCAATGGGATCGATCCACACTTCCACTATCGGTGCACTTGTCGGTGTCAACCGGAACCTCTTACAAGGTTGGGGCACTTCTCCACAACTTAATCGGAGGCTCACAACAAATGCCACCAAGGCCACAACCTGCAACACCAACAAACCGTCTAGGGTTCCAAGAACCCAAGAGTAAAAAGCTTCTCAACTTTCACTCACCAAATCCTCCGAGGAGAACTCAAACCGATGCACCAAATGCAATGGCAAGAACACGGGAAGTGCTCAAGTCCTTCTCTCCCAAAGTCCACAAAAGCTACAAAAGCTAGTGGGAGAATAAGAGAGGAAGAACACACGAGGAAATCCACAAAAGAAACCCCAAGATCTAGATCCCAATATGTTCCCCTCACATAGAGGAGAGATGGATTGGTGGAGTTGTAGATCTAGATCTCCCCTTTCAAATCCCCCAAAAGGATTCAAGAAATATGGGAGGGATTGAGAGTATTTGCAAGCTCTTGAAGGTCAAAACAATGGAGGAGAGAGAGAATTCAAGCAACATGCCTAAGGAGGAAGAAGGGGTCTATTTATACCCCTCCCCAATGAAATATGACCGTTTGGGACCTTCCAGGCCGGATAATCCGCCCCTCCCCCGGATATTCCGGGTTCCCCGGGCCAAAAAAATGGCTAAGGACTTCGCGGCGCGACTCTCAGTATAGGGGCGGATAATCCGCCCTCGAAGGACCAGAAAATCCGCCCCCATTACTGGGAGCCACGCCTCAAAGTCCTTAGCCGCTTTCCAAAAATTGGGCCGGATAATCCGCCCCCATGGCCGGATAATCCGCCCCCCTAAAAACTGGCAGGAACATCAAAACTGAAACCATCATAACTTTTTCATCCGTACTCCGATTTTGATGATCTTGGGCTCGTTTCGAAGATAGTAACGATCTCTACAAGATCATGCAGGGAACCATCATAGTCCATCAATGTAGGATAGAACCAAATGATGAAAGGTTTAACCTATCTATAAAAGACAAACCGGTAAAACCTCCAATATCGAAAACACAATAGAGAATGCATATGAAATCCGTTTTCGATGAACTTAAGCTTGTCATAGAGGTTGACATAATATATAAATCCTCTCATGGATAAGAACCAAATAAGAACCAAGAAATATGATGCCAAGTATGCAAAGGTTTGAGCTCTCACCGAGGGATATGATCAAGTTACTCACTTGAGAGCCCCTCTTGATAGTACGGTTATCTATCCTATAAACCGGTCTCTCCAACTAACACCACGAGACCAGTTAGAAAGAAACCCTATCAATATAAAACCTTTGCCTTGTATATTCCACACCTCAGGATGGATCACCTTTCTTGATTGCACTAGCTTGGTGAAGATGCTCCCCCATACTCCACTATGGAAGAGTTTCTCTTTTAGGCATATCTTCACATATCCATGATCACCATAAGGATGGCATGATACACTTGAGATCATCTTATGAAACCTTGATCAACACTTGATCTTCTTCACTTTATTCTTATTCCAACCTTGAAGCCACCATATGGTTCAAGCATTGTCTATGGACAAATCCTACAAGTAAAACTCAATGCAAACATAAGTCCATAAAACATTGTCATTAATTACCGAAACCACACATGGGGGCACACATGTTCTTTCAAATCTCCCCCATTTTGGTAATTGATGATAATCCTTTGAGAGGGTTTATATAATCAACTTAACGAATAAAAAATGGTTGCGCCAAAATCAAATACTACACAAGTATGTGATGTTGGTACGCCCATAATATATAGAGCAAGCTCCCCCACAATAAAAAATGGTTGCGCCAACATCAAATACTACACAAGTATGTGATGTTGGTATGCCCATAATATATAGAGCAAGCTCCCCACAATATATGCGTGTGTGATGAACCATTACCGTTGGTGGAGTTTCCTCTATATATTCAACATGCAAAGGAAGAATAAAGATGCAAGAGCATGAGAGGCAAATGCTTAAGAACAAACTTCCCTTAAACCCTCCAAAACATCTCCCCCATTGGCATCGATTGCCAAAATGGGTGAATAGTTCTAGACGACCAATATAGTAATAATTCCTCCAAAGGTGTGTCTTCGCACATATACAATGATGAATACTTGTGAGGGAGTAGAAATATATCGAGGATCCGAAGATTGCCAAAGGAATAAAATAAAAGACGCAAGCAATCACAAGATCCAACAAACTAATTTGAAAACAACAAATGAGTCCAAATGGAAACTACAAGATATTATGATATGAGCAAAAGAGTGTTTTAGATAACAAATAGAGAAGCTCTCCAATATTTGTGCACAATTTTAAAATAAATGCATTGGAATACATAATGCACAAATATGGAATCCTTGTTCCCCCATAAAAATTTAAAACCCAACACATGAAAGATCAAATAAATGCTTAAATAAAATTGAGAAGCTCCCCAAGATTTCTGCATACTTTAAAATCGGTGTATTTCAATACAAAAATGCACAAATATGGAATCCTCACTCCCCCATAAACATTTAAGGCACAATAAATGAGACAGAAGATAAATGAGCATTATTAAATGAATTAGATGTGCTCCCCAAAGATAATGCACCAATTATGATAATTGCATTTGGGAACAAGGTGCATAATCATGGAATCCTCACTCATCCAAGTTCACTGAACAATACAAGGCATGATAGAACAAATATGAGTGCCCAAAGATGCAAACAATAGGAACAAGCACCCATAGGTAATTAAATTTGGAAGCCATCAAAGAATCAAAAGGAATAGAAAGGTGGTCTCCAAGGATTAAAAACCAACAAACATTATCTTCACATATGTGTGTATGTTTCTAAATGGATAACATCACAAAGACATATGCCCATAACAAAACAAGCACACATAAGGAAGATATACAATAAATCACATAAAAGGACAAAACCAACTCCCAAAAGAGTAAGGTTCCAACAAGTAAACCAAACTCTCCAAAATTTTCATGATGGCACAAAATACCAAAACGAATAGATCAAACTTCCAAGCACATAAAACCCGATATGGATCAAACAAGGAAGCATAAAAAGATTGTTCTAGATAATATAGGAGAGCTCACCCATAAGTAGTACATTATATAGAATTTTCTTTTGAATGCAAAATGCACACAAATGGGATCATCACTACTACCTACAATAAGAAAAACACAAGAGGATATCAATAAAATAAGAAGATCCAAAATAAGCAAGGAAGGCTTGGGAGACAACACAAAACATTTTCTTGGCCAAAGATAGGATAAAATTAAACAAAGGCCAAAGTGAATATGATCAATAAATTCTACCATAAATTGAGTACTCATTGTCCAAGGACAAGAAACATTGGGAATAATTTTCCCAAGGTAGCTTGCATGGATATCCAAGATCATGGTCACAACAAGAAGCATATAACAAAATATAAGAATTAAGCATGATACTTCGAACAAGATTCTTGGTAGCTTCCAATAGTCGCACAATCACTAGTGATTAGATTAACTTGAAGCAAATGGTTTCCATGATGATATAGAGATCTAAATATGAGGAAACACATACCAAGAAACACTCTCATATACAAGATCCAAAATATGATCAATAAATGCATTCAAGCAAATTGGAACTTGTATGAGAAAATGTGTCACATAGGTGCTAGATAATTATCCATATCAATTTTAAGTGACACAACCTCGAATATTCACATTTTTTAGGATTGTAATATGCACTAAGCATATGACCCCCCCCCATAATGTGATACTACCATAAAACCAACACGAGGCAACGGATCCAAATAGATATAACTAATGGACATTATAGAACTTAAATTTCTCATGTACACACATTTTTAGGATTGTGGAATGCCCAAGCATAACACTCCCCCAAAATGGGATAGTCCATTAATCTCTCACAAGAGCCAAATAAGATACCAAATATAACCAAGAAAGGCTCAAACATAATAAACACACATACATGGTGTGCCACCTAATCATACACAAAAATATGCTTGATTCATCAAGATAATTAAGTGGAAATCACAACATGTACAAGAGCATGGAAGATACAAAACCAACACATGCACAAGGGGGCGAGTAACTTTCAATGTAAAGAGTTTAGCATATGTTACCGCAAGGAGGAACATTGGATATATAATAGAATCATGATAATCCAAATGGTTTGGCTTGACAATAATAATTGATGAAGATCCCTCAATTCTTCATAATGTAGCCAAGTCTCCAATGCCCTCCACAACACACCTATTGATCAAGTTTTGGCTTGTTGGTACCCAACGAAGTTGGGTCCTAAGAAGTTAGTCACAATAGGCTTGGCAACCCAAATGGTTCTTTTCTTTAACCCACATTGAGCACCAACAAATTTGGCAAACACATTGCCAACCTCATCCTTACAAAGAGAATAAGCATCATCAATAATGATAGGGTTGGATGAGGAGATACCAATAGTGCACGAGGAAGAAATGTGCCCCTTCTCACGGCATATGTAGCAAGTTATTCTCTTGCCATCTTTCTTCTTAGGTGAAGACATAACTCGAGGAAGATCTCGAGTAGTCCTCTTAGGAAGAGGCCCGTCAATGACTTGAGGTGGGGTTTGAGGCCGCTTCCCTTGTTGCTTCACACTAAGAGGCTTTTTCTTCAATGGGCAAGATCTAACATGGTGCCCTTCTTCCTTGCACTTGAAGCAAACAATGTTGGCCGGATTCTTGACTTGAACTTGGCCATTTTTCTTGTTTCCCTTATGCTTCAACTTGATAGTGGACTTGTTCTTGACAATGGAGTTGAATCCAAGCCCACTCTTGTCATTGGGGGATTTTTGCACACTCAAGATTTTGTTGAGTGCAGCCTTCCCTTGATGACCCTTTTTCAACTCATTCTTCAAAGAAGTGACTTGATCCTTGAGCTCTTTGATTTCCTCTACATGGTTAGTTTCAACAAAAGTACTAGAGGAAGTAGATTCTACATTGTTAGAGCAACAAGGCACGAAATTTAATTCATCACGAGATATAGCATGGTTGTGAGAAGATGAATTATAAGGACTAGCACATGGCAATATAACATTTGGAGTAGATCTAGTGCTAATGTCCACATGAGGCCCACTAGATGTTACCTTTGACACGATGGCCTCATGAGCTAACTTTAGCCTACCATGGGAGAGTAGAAGATCCTCATGCGAGCTTGAGAGCTTAACATGAATTTCTTATAATTTCCCATAGTTGCTAGTTAGCAAAGCAAGTTGAGCCTTTAGCTCAACATTCTCCTTCAAAATAGATGCTTCACAAGAAATAGAGTTAGTAGCAAAAGCATCATCACTTTTTGCAAAAGGTGAGGGCAACTTGGCAAGCTCTTTTGAATATGAAGCTTTAAGTTGCTCATGCGACTCGGTGAGTTTGATGATCTCCCTCTTAACGACCCGAGAGCCATTTTCGAGGTGCTTAAAATCCTCAACAAGTTTAGCATAAGCAACTTCAAGTTCATCATTTTTAATATTGAAGGAGTTTGCCACCGCAAGTTCTCTATCACGGTATTCCTTTACTCTAGATAATTCTAGAGTAAAAGTCTCCTCAAGAGATTCTTTGGTGGTTTGTTCTTCTTCAAGGGAGTCCTTTAGTTGAGCAATTTCATTAGCATACTCACGTTCAAGCGCAAACTTTTCATCAATTATGTTTTCTTGCTCCTCAATAAGATCATTGCCTTCTATAGCATAATGCAAAAATTCAATCAAGTTGGAGGAAGCAATTTTATTTTTGAAGAGAGCGCTATAGACAACCTCTCCCATTTTCTTAATAGAGATAATATCATACTTACCTCGATAATCATCATTATCATTCTCAACCTCATCATCATCATCATAATCATGAGATACAATGATTCCAAAGAGGTTACCTTTGTTCCCTTAACCATAAGGCATATGTGAGAACCAGAGGAAGGTGATGATGAGATTGCACTTGTAGCTCTATTCAATACCTTGTCCTGGCCCATAGAATCTTCATTTTCCTCTACATGGTTAGCAACACAAGCAATAGAGGAAATAGAAGCATTTTTATCATGGCAACAAGACAACACAAGCATATCATCATGATAATTATTCAAGCCATTACTACATGATATGCAAGGACTATCAACACAAGCATGTAAGGAGTTAGTAGTGCTCAAAGTGTTAAAGTCCGAATTTAGATCATTGCAACTAGATAGGGATGAAGGATTACAAATAGTAAGCACACTATCCACATTGAAATTTCTATCACCACTCACCGTATCATTACCTTGTGAAAAATCACATGTTGGTGAAGTGGTAGACGATGAGAACTCATCTCGACTGGAAGTGGAAGCAACACAATCATCCTCAATAATGTTGGACTTGCTATATTTATCTTGAAGCTTGGTCCATATTTCATGAGCACTCGAATAAGGCATGATAGAAGAAAGAACTACATTGCTCAAAACATGCAAAAGAATTTTAGTAGCTAGAGCATCTATATGAGAGTTCAACTTCTCCTCTAAAGATTCGTTTTGGGGATCCATGGGAGGAGAGAAACCCATATATAGATATCCCTTAATAATTGGGTGAATTTTCCGAAATAAATTAAGCATGCGAATTTTCCAAACATCATAATTTGTGCCATCGAATGTGAACATGTCATTGTGCACTAATCCCCTAGCCAACATCTTTACTCTCAAGGTGGTGAAGCCTAAAATGAGAGACCGGGTTCTGATACCAATTGAAAAGGATACAGATGCCGCCTAGAGGGGGGGTGAATAGGCGGTTTAAAACTTTTACGAGATGGGCTTAACAAAGGCGGAATAAAACTAGCGTTTACTTTGTCAAGCACAAAACCTATATAAACTATGGTTCACCTATGTGCACCAACAACTTATGCTAAGCAAAACAAGCAACTATGTGATAGCTATATATAATAATTCAAGCACGAAGGCTATCACAAAGTAAAGTGCATAAGTAAATAGCTCGGGTATAGAGATAACCGAGGCACGCGGAGACGATGATTTATTTCCGAGTTCCTCCCATAAAGAGAGTACGTCTCGTTGGAGAGGGGGTGGTATCAAACCACCTACGCCACAAAAGGCCTCCCTTATTCTCCGGTGAATCTCACCCCAATGGGATCGATCCGCACTTCCACTATCGGTGCACTTGCCGGTGGCAACCGGAACCTCTCACAAGGTTGGGGCACTTCTCCACCACTTAATCGGAGGCTCCCAACAAATGCCACCAAGTCCACAACCTGCAACACCAACAAACCGTCTAGGGTTCCAAGAACCCAAGAGTAAAAAGCTTCTCAACTTTCACTAGATGATATACAAGGACTAGCAACAAAAGGGGATATAGCATTATTATTGCAAGAAGTTCTTAAGTCCAAAGAAGATACATTGCAATGGGATAGAGATGAAGGATCATCATTAGCTAGCACAATATCAACATTGCAATTCCCAACACCACTCACCATATCTTTACCGTGTGTCTTGCCACACGTTGGTGAAGTGGGTGAAGATGAGAACTCATCGCTGCCGGAGGTGGAAGCAACTTGGAGCTCTTCATGATGTGAAGGAGAAGAGATATCCTCAGAGAAACCACCGACAATATAAGAAATTGAACCACCAAATATTTCTTTAAGTTTGGTCCACTTATCCTGATATGACTTGCGCTTTACAATCGTCAAGAACAAATTAACTGTGGGGCTCAAAGATAAAATAAGCTCATTAGATACTTGAGCTTCGAGATGTAAATTTTTCTCATCCTCTAGAGATAGATTTTGAGGATCCATCGGAGGAGAAAAACCTACATCTAGAAATCGCTCAATATTTGGACACAAGGTCCAAAGATTACAAAGTAAGCAATTTCTCCACACAGCATAATTTGTGCCATCAAAGATAATTGTGTCATTGTGCACTATACTACTAGCCGACATCTTTACACTCTAGGCGGTGAAGCCTAAACAAAGAGAGACCTTGCTCTGATACCAATTAAAAGGATACAGATGTCACCTAGAGGGGGGTAAATAGACAATTTTAAAACTATTACGGTTTTGGCTTGATAGAATGCGTAATTAAACTAACGTTTATTTTACAAGCACAAAACCTAAATACAATAGGCTCAACTAAGTGCACCAACAAAAAGCTAAGCTAAGCAAGAAAGCACAAGAGAATTTACCACAAGTGATAAGCAAGATATAAATACTTCAAGCTCGATGGCTATCACAAGGAAAGTAAGCTCAGGTATAGAGATAACTGAGGCACACGGAGACAAAGATGTATTCCCGTGTTCCCTTACAAGTAAGGTACGTCACGTTGGAGAGGTGTGGGATTCCATGAAGGATTTCCCAACGCCACGAAGGCTCACCTTCTTCTCCGAGTCTATCCCACGAAGGAATAGGCCCTTTCCTTATGGCTAGTTTTTCATCCACTCTAGAGATGGCAAGCTCCACAACCAATTCACAAGCTCCAGGAAGGATAAGCCCGGGTATCTTCACAATCTTCCACGAAGAGAACACCGCGGCACCAACAGCCAAGCCAACTAGGAGGTCACCCTCCAAGAGTAACAAGCTCACGGTCTCTCACTCGAACAAATCGTAATGGAGAGCTCAACACTTATGCAAGAATGCAAAGCAAGAACACCAAGGGGTGCTCAAGTCCTTCACTCTCAAATCCCACCAAAGCAACAAGTGCTAGGGAGGAATTAGAGAGGAAGAACAATGGTGAAAACCAACAAATGACTCCAAGATCTAGATCCAATGGGTTCCCCTCACTTAGAGGAGAAATTGATTGGTGGGGATTGTAGATCTAGATCTCCTCTTCCAAAGCCCTCAAAAAGATGCAAGAATCATAGGAGGGAAGGAAGAGGAAGAAAGCTCAAAGGGGTCAACAATGGAGGTCAAAAACGTGCTCTCAAGCCTTAGAATTTTGGGGAAGAAGCCCCCTTTTATACCCCTTCAATGGGGATGACCGTTGGAAGAAAGATGCGCTGGACGAAGACGTTCCGGCGACGAAACCGTCGCCGCCGGACCAGCCGCCGGAATTTCCGGTCAAAACCGAAAGTTCCGGTACAAACCGAAACAACATACATAACAGTTTTTCGGCGGTCGCCGGAAATTCCGGCCACAGACTCGGTCCGCCGGAATTCCCGCCGGAATTCCGCTGGAATCAAATAGGACACACGAAAACGGCGATAACTTTTGCGTCCGTACTATGATTTCGATGATCTTGGGCTTGTTTTGACGAGGACAACAAGCCCTACAATATGGTGCAGAGAAACATAATAGTCCAATAGAGGAGGACATAACCAAATGAAGAAAGTTAAGAAGCCTCCCTATAAGAAGAACCGATAAAACTTTTAAACTCGAAAATGCCATAGAAGATGCATACGAATTCCGTTTTCGATGAACTTGGGATTGTTGAAGAGCTAGAAACAAGCTCAAGAACCTCACATGGAGAAACACCAAGAAGCAACAAATAAGGAAGATGCATAGAATGCAAAGGATTGAGCTCCCTATGACGATGTGATCAAGTTACCTAGCCGAAAGCCCCTCTTAATAGTGCGGCTATGTATCCTATAACC
Organism: Avena sativa; assembly: GCA_916181665.1. Taxonomy (NCBI): domain Eukaryota; kingdom Viridiplantae; phylum Streptophyta; class Magnoliopsida; order Poales; family Poaceae; genus Avena; species Avena sativa. Next base: position 416,378,291 of record OV702297.1, read on the forward strand.
CGGTCTCCCAACAACCACCTTGAGACCGGTAAAAGGAAAACCTAAAAAGGCCATACCTTTTCCTTGCGCATCCCGCTTGATCTTTATGACAACGCTTCAATCTCCATCCAAGCCGGAATGCATCACTTGATCATTGTTGCTTCGTGAAGACTCCTAATTTGCTCCCCCATACACCACTATTGGATAGCTTCATTAATACATGTCTTCACATGTCAATTATCACCAATATGGATGGCAAGCTTCAAGCAAATGATCTTCTCGTGATGCTTATCTTGAACTTGCCCTTCTCAAACTTGATGACGATTACCACTTGATGTCATCCTCTCATGGGCTATATAAGATCTTCACTTTTGAAGCATGCCCATGTAAAGATACCTATCCCATATAGAAAACGTAAAGGCACATATATAATGGGTTAGTTCATGATGCATGATTGACAAGGCTTACCATACCACAAGATCCATGTGGTACATTCTTTATGCTTCATGTGTTGACCAACTTGAAATCACTCTTCACTCTTTGTATAGGTCAACCATGTATCTTCTCATTCTCCATCTCAATATCTTGAGGTACATAAAGAACTCTTAATTTGATTACATGCTCTAAATCTAAGTCAATCATAGCTCAACTAATGAGGCTATCATGACACCATCTTAGAGCCATATCTTGAATTCTTCTATTGAGTCACACTCTCAAGATCTTGATCGTATCATATTATTCTCTTCAACTCGATGATCTTGATGCAATACTCAAGGTATATCTTTATCTTCATGGCATCCATACTTGAATCCAACACATAGACTATAAGCATGACCTATGGAATATTCCTTCATATAAAACTCAGTGAAAACATTAGTCCATAGGGATTGTCATTAATCACCAAAACCACACATAAGGGTAATTACTCTTTCAAGTTTAGTCTGAACATCGTTGTTCGAAGCAGTTTTATCATGTTTGCATTAGTTTCTGTCTAGGATGTGCTATTTTGCAAGTGTATTGATTCTATTCAGCGATAGAGTCTCGTCTTGTGTGTTAGATGTAGGGGTTCGTAGCATGGAAAACAAAAAAATTCTATCGCATGCACACAAACAATCCAAGATCTATCTAGTAGATTGTAGCAACGAGTCGATAGAAGCACTCACCCTCGAAGATTCCAAAGCGGTTAACGAGAGCAGATTCTCGTGGGTGATGTAGTCGTACACTTGCCGATCTCAAGATCGCGTAGACGATCCTTCCGACGCTGCGTTCCGGCAGCGCTTCCACAGTCGGTCACACGTTCGGTACTCGATGAAGAACTTCCTCTCCCTTGTTCCAGAAGGCAGCGAGAGGTTGTAGTTCTCCCCTCGTGATTCCGGCAACACAACAGCGTGGTGTCGGAAGTAGAGGGAAGATCCTGCAGAGCTTCGCCTAAGCCGGTGCGAGTTATGGTGGATCTAGGGTTTCCCGGTGATCTAGGGTTTAGAAGACCGGGAGGAGGAGCGGGTGTCGGCGGCGGCGACGTACCAGCGGCGGCGCGAGGCGGCGGCGGCTGGCGACAGCGGCGAGGCGCGGCGGTAGCTTGGCGCGGCGACGGCTTGGGTGTGGGAGGGCTAGGGCTTGGCGGTTTGGGGCAGCCCTCCCCCTCTATTTATGAGAGGGGGCAGCCTTGAGAGAGGGGAGTTTGAATCCACTTCCAAACCCAAGTTGGAAGGACTCTTTCCTTCTTCCACTAGGAAACCATTGTTCCAGTTTGACTTTTCAAACCTCCCGTTTGACTTTCCATTTAGAGCTTTAATTCTCTCTCACAAATGTCCACACCAAGTGACCTAGGATATGATCCAATCATTCCACTTACCCATGACACATTCATGGACCATTCCCCTTCCGGACCGGTGAACCTTCTAGAACCTCTCCGATGAAAACATCAGAATCTTTCCCGAACTCCGCAATCAGACTTTCCTTATATGAATCTTATTCTCCGAACCATTCCGAATCTCCTCGTGATATCCTGGATCTCATACGAGACTCCGAACAACATTCGGTATCCCTACTAACATTCCATATCTACTAAACAATATCGAATCCTTAAGTGTGTCTCCCTACGGTTTGTGAATTATGCGGACATGACCGAGACACTTCTCCGATCAATAACCAATAGAGGAATATGGAAATTCATATGGCTCCCACATATTTCTACGATTACTTTGCGATCGAATGAACCACTTACATACGATACCAATTTCCTATTGTCTCACGATAGTTTACTTATTCGAGGTTTTGATTGTCCGTATCTCTGCATACCTAGTTCAACCTCGTTACCAATAAGTACTCTTTTCTCGTTCCCGTGATATATGATCCCTTGTGAGCCAGTCACATGCTTGCAAGCTAATTGTATGACATTCCACCGAGAGGGCCCAGAGTATATCTATCCGTCATATGGATGGACAAATCCCACTCTTGATCCATGTGCCTCAACACATACTTTCCGAACACTCAATGCCACCTTTATAGCCACCCTAGTTACGGTGTGGTGTTTGATGTCATCAAAGCATCCTTCCGGTGATGGTGATTAGCATGATCTCATGGTCAAAGGAATTAGGTTACTATGTATCAGAAAGCTTATAGCAAACAAACTATTGAAATGACTTGATCTTTATGCTATGCTTATCTATAAGAGTATGTCCATCATACCATTCTCCTAATGATATGATCTTGTTGTTAATAACATCTCAATGTTCATGATCGAGAAACCACGATCATCTATTAACCAACAAGCTAGTATTATAAAGAGGCTTTACTACAGACTCTAATTTAGTTTACAAATCACACAAGTATTAATGTTTCCGGTTAATACTATTATAGCATGAATGTAAACATTTATAATAAACACAAAGATATAATAATAACCACTTTTATTATTGCCTCTAGGGCATTATCTCCAACAGTCTCCCACTTGCACTAAAGTCAACTAATCTAGATTATATGGTAATATACCGAACACCCATGGCAGTTTTGTGTTGGTCATGTTTTGCCCTCGGGAGAGGTTTAGTCAACGGATCCGCCACATTCAGATCTGTGTGTACTTTGCAAATCTTTATGTCACCATCTTGGACATGCTTTCGAATAGCGTGAAAACGTAGCTTGATATGCTCCAGCTTCTTGTGTGACCTTGGTCTTGCGCATTGGCTATGGCGCCCATGTTATCACAATAGATAGACATTGGGTCCAGCGCACTCGGAACCACACCGAGCTCTGTAATGAACTCCTTCATCCATATCACCTCTTGTGAAGCCTCCGAAGTAGCTATGTATTCCGATTCAGTTGAAGATCTCGCCACAATGCTTTGCTTTGCACTCCTCTAGCTAACTGTTGCACCATTCAAAGTAAATACGTATCCAGATTGAGATTTAGAATCATCCGGATCGGTGTTCCAACTAGCATCGGTGTAACCATTAACAATGAGTTGTTCATCACCTCCGTAAGAAAGAACCATATCCTTAGTTCTTCTCAAGTACTTAAGGATGTTTTTGACCGTTGTCCAATGATCTACTCTTGGATCACTTTGATATCTGCTAGTCAAACTAACAGCATATGCAATGTCGGGTCTAGTAAATAGCATGGCATACGTAAGAGATCCTATGGCTGAGGCATAGGGAGTCTTACTCATCCTTTCTCTATCTTCTGCCGTTGCAGGACTTTGAGTTTTACTCAAGGTCGTATTGGGAAACATGGGCAAGAACCCTTTCTTGCTATCTTCCATTCCAAACCTCTTTAGAACATTGTCCAAATATGTACTCTGTGACAATGATATTAGGCGTCTCGATCTATCTCTATAAATCTTTATGCTTAATATGTAAGCTGCTTCGCCAAGATCTTTCATTGAAAAACTATTATTCAAATAATCCTTGACACTATTAAGAAGGTCTACATCATTCTCAATCAACAATATGTCATCTACATATAGTATTAAGAATGCTACAGAGCTCCCACTCACTTTCTTGTAAATACAAGCTTCTCCATAATTTTGTATAAAACCAAAACTTTTGATCACCTTATCAAAACGTTGATTCCAACTCCGGGATGCTTGCTTCAATCCATAAATGGACCGTTGAAGTTTGCATACCTTGTTAGCATCTTTAGGATCGACAAAACCCTTGGGTTGTACCATATACAACTCTTCATCAATGTCTCCATTGAGGAATGTCGTTTTGACGTCCATCTGCCATATCTCATAATCATAATATGCAGCGATTGCTAACATAATCCTCACAGACTTTAGCTTCGCTACCGGTGAGAAATTCTCATCGTAGTCAACTCCTTGAATTTGTCGAAACCCTTTTGCGACAAGTCGAGCTTTATAGACAGTAACATTACCATCGGCGTCTGTTTTCTTCTTGAAAATCCATTTGTTCTCGACAGCCTTCCGGCCATCCGGTAAGTCCACCAAAGTCCATACTTGGTTTTCGTACATATATCCAATCTCGGATTTCATGGCTTCTTGCCATTTATTGGAATCTGGGCTCATCATCACTTCCTCATATGTCGCAGGGTCATCGGTGTTGTCCACCAACATGACACTCATAACGGGATCATACCAATTAGGAGTGGTACGAGTTCTCGTTGACCTACGAGGTTCTGTAGTTACTTCAACTGAAGTTTCATGATCAACATCATTAGCTTCCTCTCTTATTGGTGTAGGCGCCACAGGAACTACTTCCAGTGCTGCGCTACTCAAAAGTTCGAGAGAAGGTTCAACAACCTCGTCGAGTTCTACTTTCCTTCCAGCCACTTCTTTCGAGAGAAACTCCTTCTCTAGAAAGGATCCATTCTTGGCAACGAAGATTTTGCCCTCGGATCTATGATAGAAGTTATACCCAATAGTTTCCTTCGGGTATCCTATGAAGACGCATTTTTCCGCTTTTGGGTTCAAACTTGTCGGGCTTTAACTTCTTTACATAAGCTTCGCAACCCCAAACTTTAAGGAACGATAATTTAGGTTTCTTCCCAAACCATAATTCATACGGTGTCGTTTCAACGGATTTAGATGGTGCCCTATTTAAAGTGAATGCGGCTGTTTCTAATGCATAACCCCAAAATGATAGCGGTAAATCTGTAAGTGACATCATAGAACGAACCATATCTAAGTGAGTTCGATTACGATGTTCGGACACACCATTATGTTGTGGTGTTCCCGGCGGTGTCAATTGTGGAAGTATTCCGCATTTCTTCAAATGCTCGCCAAACTCGCAACTTATATATTCACCTCCACGATCAGATCGTAGAAATTTAATCTTCTTGTTACGTTGATTCTCTACCTCACTTTGAAATTCCTTAAACTTCTCGAAAGTTTCGGACTTATGTTTCATGAAATAGATATACCCATATCTACTCAAGTCATCCGTGAAGGTAAGAACATAACAATAACCACCACGCGATGCTACACTCATTGGACCACACACATCGATATGTATGATTTCCAATAAGTCCGTAGCTCGCTCCATCATACCAGAAAATGGAGTCTTAGTCATTTTACCCATCAGACATGCTTCGCATCTTTCAAGTGATTCAAGAAGTCCATCGTAATGGAGTTTCTTCATACGCTTCACTCCAATATGACCAAGACGACAGTGCCACATATAGGTCGAGTTATCACTCAATTTCAACCATTTAGCTTCAATATTATTAATGTGTGTATTACCACAATCGAGATTCAATAAGAATAGACCATCTATCAAAGGTGCATGTGCATAAAACATATTACTCATATAAATAGAACAACCATTATTCTCGGACTTAAACAAGTAACCGTCTCGCAATAAACATGATCCGGATATAATGTTCATGCTCAATGTAGACACCAAATAACAATTATTTAAGTATAAAACTAATCCCGATGGTAGATGCAGAGGTAGCATGCCGACCGCGATTACATCAACCTTTGATCCATTTCCAACGTGCATCGTCACCTTGTTCTTCGCTAGTTTGCGTCTATCCTACAGTACCTATTTCGAGTTACAAATGTGAGCAACCAAACCAGTATCAAATATCCAGGAACTACTACGAGTACTAGTGATATACACATCAATAACATGTATATCGGATATTACCTTTCTTCTTGATGTTGCCATTCTTCAAATCCGCCAAGTACTTAGGGCAATTCTGCTTCCAGTGACCCTCTCCCTTGCAGTAAAAGCACTCAGTATCAGGCTTAGGCCCAGCCTTGGTCTTCTTCGCCAGCGCGGTAACTTTCTTACCGCCCTTCTTGAAGTTTCTCTTTTTCTTAGACTTGCCTTGCTTCTTGAATTTGGTGGTCTTATTGACCAACAACACTTGGTGCTCTTTTTTGATCTCCACTTCTGCAGACTTTAACATGGAGAAGAGTTCGGGCAACGACTTGTCCATGTTTTGCATATTGTAGTTCATCACAAAGTTCTTGTAACTTGGCGGTAGTGATTGGAGGACACGATGAATCCCCAAAGCATTAGGAATCACCATACCTAAGCTTTGAAGCTTGCTTGTGTGCCTAGACATCTTAAGCACGTGCTCACTGACGGAGCTGCCCTCTTCCATCTTGCAGTTAAAGAACTTTTCAGAAGCCTCATAACTCTCCACTGCCGCATGAGCCTCAAATATCATTTTGAGTTCACGGACAATATCATGTGGGTCATGATTCTCAAACCTTTTCTGAAGTTTCGATTCCAAACCATACAAGATAGCACACTAAACTATGGAGTACTGATTCTTCCAAGCGAGGAAAACATTTTTTACCTCATCGGTAGCATCAACTGCAGGCGGGTTACCTAGCGGTGCATCCAGCACATAGGTCAAATTACTAGCATTGAGGACAATCCTCAAATTGCAGAACCAATCCGCGAAGTTGCTTCCATTGTTTTTCAACTTTTCTTTCTCTAGGAACACATTAAAATTGATGGTAGGGGCCACCATTGATCTACAACATATTTGCAATAGTTTAGGCTAAGTTTATGACAAATTGAGTTCTAATTAATAGTTAAATTAATCTAGGTGAACTCCCACTCAAAACAATATCCCTCACATTGTTTTAGTGATCACACGAACCAAATCCACCACATCAAAACCAATCATCACGAGAATTGATGTAACTTCAATGGCGAACAATCATCATGTTCATCATATCTACTATATGACTCATGATTTACCTTTCGGTGATCCGTGTTCCGAGACCACGTCTTCACATGCTAGGCTCGTCAAGATCAAACCCTAGCTTCCGCATGAGCAAATCTGGCTTGCTCACATTGTATGCACTCACAGAATCTAACACAATCGATCATCACGTGGTGCTTCGAAACAACGAGCTTTAGCAACGGTGCTTACTAAGGATGAAGACTTTAAAACTTGAAATTTTGTGCTTGAGGGATCATCTTATAATGCTACTGTCGCGAACTAAGCAATACAAGATACATAAAAGGATTAACATCACATGCAGATCATAATATGTGATCTGATATGGCCTTTATTCTTGTGCTTCTGATCTCCATCTTCAAGCACGAACATGATCTCCATCATCACCGGTATGGCGTCAAGGTCAATGGTGCCGCTTCATGGTTGTCTTCCACCAGCATCAACTATTACAACTACTTTGAATAGACACGCATGTCTTAACGGAATTTAAAAGACAACCATATGGCTCATGCCGGTTGCCAACTTACAATAAGGAACATTGCATACATCATATATAATCACAATCATGGCCATATCACATCACAGCACACCCCTGCAAAACAAAGTTAGATGCCTCTAATTTTCTTTGCATGTTTTACATGGTTTGGGCTTTCAATAAGTGTCATTCTAACTTACGAACAAGAACCACAACGTTGATGTTTGAACTATCAAGTGCCCGTTGTAAATTGAATCTATACTATGATAGGAGAGACAGACACCCGCAAAGCCACTTATGCAATACAAGTTGCATGTTAAGCATGGAGCAAGTCTCATGAACGATGTCATGTAAGGTTAGCCCGGGCCGCTTCATCCCATCATACCGCAAGATGCAAAGTACACAAAAATCAATTGATAATAAAAGCACCGCCGCCCACAATGACCATTGTGTTCTACTCGTGCAACAGATCTACATATAGACACGGCTCTGATACCACTGTAGGGGTTCGTAGCATGGAAAACAAAAAAAATCTACCGCATGCACACAAACAAGCCAAGATCTATCTACTAGATTGTAGCAACGAGTCTATAGAATCACTCACCCTCGAAGATTCCAAAGCGGTTAACGAGAGCAGATTCTCATGGGTGATGTAGTCGTACACTTGCCGATCTCAAGATCGCGTAGACGATCCTTCCGGCGCTGCGTTCCAGCAGCGCTTCCGCAGTCGGTCACACATTCGGTACTCGATGAAGACCTTCCTCTCCCTTGTTCCAGCAGGCAGCGGAGGTTGTAGTTCTCCCCTTGTGATTCCGGCAGCACGACGGCGTGGTGTTGGAAGTAGAGGGAAGATCCCGCAGGGCTTCGCCTAAGACGATGCGAGTTATGATGGATCTAGGGTTTTCCAGTGATCTAGGGTTTAGAAGACCAGGAGGAGGAGGTGTCGGCGGCGGCGACGGACCGGCGGCGGCACGACGGTGCATGGCGGCAGCGGCGACTTAGGTGTGGGAGGGCTAGGGCTTGGCGGTTTGGGGCAGCCCTCCCCCTCTATTTATGAGAGGGGGCAGCCTTGAGAGAGGGGAGTTTGAATCCACTTCCAAACCCAAGTTGGAAGGACTCTTTCCTTCTTCCACTAGAAAACCATTGTTCCAGTTTGACTTTTCAAACCTCCCGTTTGACTTTCCATTTAGAGCTTTAATTCTATCTCACAAATGTCCACACCAAGTGACCTAGGATATGATCCAATCATTCCACTTACCCATGACACATTCATGGACCATTCCCCTTCCGGACCGGTGAACCTTCTAGAACCTTCTAGAACCTCTCCGATGAAAACATCGGAATCTTTCCTGAACTACGGAATCAGACTTTCCTTATATGAATCTTATTCTCCGGACCATTCCGGATCTCCTCGTGATATCCCGGATCCCATCTGAGACTCCGAACAACATTCGGTATCACTACTAACATTTCATATCTACTAAACAACATCGAATCCTTAAGTGTGTCTCCCTACGGTTCGTGAATTATGCGGACATGACCGAGACACTTCTCCGATCAATAACCAATAGAGGAATCTGGAAATTCATATGGCTCCCACATATTTCTACGATTACTTTGCGATCGAATGAACCACTTACATACGATACCAATTTCCTTTTGTGTCACGATAGTTTACTTATCCGAGGTTTTGATCGTCGGTATCTCTGCATACCTAGTTCAACCTCGTTACCGATAAGTACTCTTTTCTCGTTCCCGTGATATGTGATCCCTTGTGAGCCAGTCACATGCTTACAAGCTAATTGGATGACATTCCACCGAGAGGGCCCAGAGTATATCTATCCGTCATATGGATGGACAAATCCCACTCTTGATCCACGTGCCTCAACACATACTTTCCAAACACTCAATGCCACCTTTATAGCCACCCTAGTTACGGTGTGGTGTTTGATGTCATCAAAGCATCCTTCCGGTGATGGTGATTAGCATGATCTCATGGCCGAAGGAATTAGGTTACTATGTATCAGAAAGCTTATAGCAAACGAACTATTGAAATGACTTGATCTTTATGCTATGCTTATCTATAGGAGTATGTCCATCATACCATTCTCCTAATGATATGATCTTGTTGTTAATAACATCTCAATGTTCATGATCGAGAAACCACGATCATCTATTAACCAACAAGCTAGTATTATAAAGAGGCTTTACTAGGGACTCTAATTTAGTTTACAAATTACACAAATATTAATGTTTCTGGTTAATACTGTTATAGCATGAATGTAAACATTTATCATAAACACAAAGATATAATAATAACCACTTTTATTATTGCCTCTAGGGCATATCTCCAACATTAGATTAATTATGCATATTCAACCTTGGAAGTTCATTTGTCCTATGCTCATTGTGCTCGTTTTCCACCTTACATGATTGGTGAATTAGACATTGGATTTTCTTGACACTTAAGAAGTTGTTTATTCCTCATTTTTACTTAAATAGAAAGCTCCCGTCCATTTTTATCGTCTAGCATAGCAGGCTAACAGTGGATGTTTAGTCCAAGTATGCAGGTCATTGTATACATGCCTACATGCCACATCTACTAGGTGATCAGGACTACACCACTGAGTGGAACAAAAATAATCTAAACTTGGCCTGCACTACACTACGTACACTTGCATCTTTTATAAACCATTTGAACCATTGAAATAGTGGATCTCAAGAATGGTGTATTGAATATCTCAATTATTTATATGTTGTTGAAATGATGATGCTTTTGCACAAGGGCATTTGTATGTTGTACACTTGCAATATTAGAGAGAGCTTTCGTTTTGAAATGTCTCCTGCGAAAATTGAAACATAACTTCTAAAAAGTGATTATTTTGTCTTTGGACCCATGTATTGCAAATCAAATCAAACAAGCTTATGGGCATAAATTAGAAAATACCTATCGTAGATAAGTTTAATATGAGAGCTAAAGATAACACAACTTTTGAAGGAATTGATGGACATCCATGTGAATTAACTCTTACAAGGACAGTGAAACACATAGTTGTGGAGCTTTTATGTACACATGTTGGTTTGTATATTCTATTACCCGGCCACTAAGCTACCTTAATCAATGGCAGGGTATACATGGATAGTGAGTTTGAAGCTTTGAGAGTACAACTATGAACATTACAGGGAGTCGAGCTTTTTTTGAACTTGATGTACTTTGCAATTGTCACTATGTGGATAATAGCTATGCTTTTTTGGATGGTCTCCTTTATCCGATCAGGGCATCTTGTTTCTTTTCAGATCCGTTGTTTGTTTATTCTATTTGCAATTTGTTCTAGTGAGAGCATGGTTGTTGATGATGGTTGCGATGTTTTGTTTACATGTTAGGAGCACTTATCTCTTAGGAGATGTCCAATGTCCAACTATCATGAAGATCATGTTGAAGGCATGGAGGATGCTATGGATGTTTCTACTGATGACAATGGTGCATGAATCTAATAGCATAGCTTTTCTGATACTTATTGGTTGATGAAGTACATCTAGATGGAGAAGTTCAAAGTTTAGTCTGAGGACCATGGTTGTGTTTGTAGAGAAGTTTGTTTAGTAGATAAGGTTGCTTCAGCGTCTAATTTTAGTTGGGACAAAGAAAGTTCCTAAATTATTTGATATTTTTGTACTAATACTTTAATTATTTTTGCTTTTCTTTGTAATATTTGTAATACTATTGTCTGACACTAACTTGCCATGTGTATTGTCTGCCCGCGGCTGTGCTCATCACAACTCAAAGTAAACAGCTTGCATCTGTCTACAAGAGAACATGAATGAAGATTACCTTCTGTTAAGAACATGCTCTGTTGTCGCCAAAGATCAAATTAAAAATCGCCAAAAAAGCCAGAGGATTTAGTTTCCCTTTGGTTTTTGAACTAATATTGATTGCTCCTCAACAAAATGTTGATGAATGTTTTCATGAGAGCTACATTTTGGCATCAGTTTTGAAGAAAATCCAAGGCATTGCCTTTTTATTTTTGTATTACTAGAAGGCATATTTCTGGAGTTAATCAATTTCAGTCACTATTACATGGTCAATTTTGTATTGTCCTTGTTTTCCTACTCTCCAGAGAAGATATATTGATATTATGTTTGACAAGTAAACTAAGTCACCCCAATGATGTTTATATTCACATGGTCCCCCCAATATCCATATCTTATTAGAGAGAAGTACCCGCTGCTAGCATATAGAATTTGTATGATGTGGAGGCAGTTTTATTAGGGATAACATTGATGTGATCATCTAAGTTTGTTAGCTTATGAGCTAGAGCCTGCTTTATCGGAAATGGTTTTGCAAAAGGATTGAATTTAGTTATGCTTGTGCTAACTACACACGAAAGAGAGATAACCCTAGAATGTATCTGAGTCACTTTTTAAGTATAGATGGCATACAACATTTTGCTACTTAAATAGCTTGTAATTAAATTGGGAGTGAGTACATGTATTTAAGCACATGAAAAATACACCAGATGTTTGGTTATGTTCAGATTATCTCGTTTACTATTAACTACATCAGTTGTCACCACAAGTTGATTGTTGGGATGGCGCCTCAGGCGATCGTTGATTATCAATATTGCAAGGTGTACTTCCTAATTTTTTATTTTCTCTGTTTCTAAATATAAGATGTTTTGGGAAGTTAGGGTTTAGGGTGGTCAAAACGTCTAATATTTAGGAACAGAGGTAGTATATGATAATGGAGTAGACCCATGAAGAGAGAAGATGAACATGAAAAGGAGCATTGTGGTCGTGGTAAACAAGAATAAAAACCACACCATCATCAAGCGTATTTGTCATATCCCATAACAATGCAAGCATTTATCTAAACAAACAAATGGATAATGCGAGTGACAAATGATGTAGTTAAGGGTGATGTGCTGACTCCTATGGCTGTTGCTTTCTATTCATACAATGTCACAAAATATGTTTTGGGATATTGTGAGATTATATATTGCTATATATACACGTAATTACTATGACTATAGTGTGGTAAGAGAAAAAACTTGAAAAATCCATAGCAACGCACGAACATTAAACTAGTATGAATTAATTCTAGAGAAACAGTGTATTAGTCACAAAAAAGTTAATTTCGAGTCATCACCAGCAACTCTCGAGTAGACAAGGTGAATATGAATTTTAACAAGCAAGCACAGTACAAAGTTCTACCAAACCAATATACGTCAAATAATAATAATTTTAAATATACCACCTGATGGTAGAAAAAACAAAAAAACAAACTCAGCACGAACTGGATTATAACAGAGCCTAATTTGAGAAAATTGCACCACAAAATGGCTTTTAGTGGATGGTCTCCATGGAGCCTGTTTTTGATTTTTTTTGAAAATTGATATTTTGAAGTTCCAAAAATCTGAAATAAAATTATTGATGTTGACAATGACTTAATTTACAGCTCTGCAAAATTTCAGCACAAGATAGTTTGTATCCCAGCCTACACAAAAATAACAAATTGTGATAAATTTGAAGAATTCGAATTTTGCACTGTTCTCACCTCAAATTTGGAAATTTGGCATTTTTATACAGCCCAAAATATGGAATATTTCGGATTGGTTTTTTGCACACTGCTAGAAGTCATCATTATCTACATCTGAAGGTTTTTTTCAGAATTTTTCCAAACTTTATAATGTTGATTTTTAAAAAAATCAAAAACCCATACTCCATATTGAGGCGTTCCATCAGAACTTCCTAAACCATATAATGCTTACAGCGTGAACAGAAGCAATGAAATTGTAAATACAACTAGAACTTAAACTTTAAACACAGGACAACAGACGAAATTGGCACACTGTAACAGAGAACAAGACTTCGTTTTATGTAAAAATTTAAAAGAATGCCCTGCTCTAAACATTTACCAACTGATAGCTACAATTAGTTTGACATCTACTGGAAAAAGAAAGCACAATCATAACAGGCGCTACCCTAAAAACCTAGGTATCACATATCAAAATCTGGCCACCACATTCACAACGAATGTCAAGCTTATACAAAGTATATGTCAACCGACAAACAACACAGATGATACATCTTCATACTTGGAGCAGGCATCCAACTAACGGCAACTGGTCTGGAGGAGCTGCAAGCAGCTTATGCACCGGAAGCAGCCGCATACACCATGCCATCGGCATTGCCACCACGCCCTCTGCCCCGGGCTGGGCCTCTCCCACGTCCACGACCTCGACCACGACCTGCAGCGCGACATGTGTGCAAAAGTTTAACAAGAGATGTATGTGTACAACCAATTTGATAGCAGAAAGCTGCCCCTACCTCCGGCTGGTGCTAGAGGTGCCTCTTCATAATACCCTCCATCTTGCTGATAATCAGGCTGGCCACCATAGCCACCTCTCCTGCCACGGCCCCTGAAACCACGGCCACCACCTCTGGGTGGTGCTGGTGCCTCATCGTAATACCCTCCATCATGCTGATAATCATGCTGGCCACCATAGCCACCTCTCCCTCCATCTTGCTGATAATCAGAATGGCCACCATAGCCACCTCTCCTGCCACGGCCCCTGAAACCACGGCCTCTACCACGTGGATAACCATTGACCTCATAAGCAGGAGCATGGTCAGCATACCCATTGCCTGCATAAGCAGGAGCATGGTCACCCTCCCACCCACCATCAGCATACTCCACGTATCCGTTCCCTGAAAATCATTATGTAAGGAACAGTTGCATTTGACATCATAAAATGATTCACTAAGTAGCAGTTTAGCCTCACCACGTCCACCTCTACCTCTTCCCATTCCCCTTCCACGACCTCGGCCACGTCCTCTTCCTCGTCCAGGAGGTGAGTGTACATCTACAATTACAGTGAAATATGAAACCATAGAGTAACCAGAATAAAAATAACACTAAGCTAAACTAGCTATTACCTTCTTCGTTATCATATTCAACAAATGGCTTCACCTTGTCCGCTGGAAGTGGAGACTGATACCTGCTCATATAATTAAGTTAACCTATCATACACACTAAAGTATAATCTATTGCCAATTGGCAATTTTACAACTTCATGCAACAAGCTAACATATTTTGATAAGACCTAAGTTAATTGACAAATGGGCCTGCCAAAGAACATCTCAATCAACTAGCAATTCTCCAGACAACTGAAGAGAGCATAAAAGCTACCAGAATTTTTCCCTATTATCAGATATACAGTTAACAGAAACAGCATTCATACCCGACAGAGGACGTGTCCAGCTCCTTCTTTGAAAGAGTTATAGTAATCATAGACACATGCCTTGTTGTCTCGAGCCTGCAGAAAAAAAGTTCAGATAGCATACAAGAGCAAAACATAGTTCATCCAAGTAAGAACCCATATTTCTAACATAGTAACAATCAACTAGTAGCCTTCCATGCTAAGATTTTATTAAAATGTCACTTACGGGAGTAGGCCTTCCTCCAGTGGCTCCCATGTATCAGTAATATCAGTAGATTCAGTGGCGGTGTTTTGATGGAGACCCACAATTCTCCTCTGTACAACAGAAGAGCAAATCACCAATTAGAACGGGTCAAATGTCTAGTTTACAAGCAGAGCGGCAGTCAAAAGTACCTTGATCAATTCTGCAATCATGACAGTTTTGTTTATGGCCCTCCCCATCGCCTTGAATACAACTTCATCGCAACCTTTGTCCTTTATGAATATATTGCAAGGCATCAGCCACAGTACATAGATGTCAATTTCAAAGAAATAGTGCTGGAAAATTTGGCGATCGAAAAGCAGTTTAGGACATGTATTGTAAATTCTACAGTATAAATGAATAGGCCCAAAGCCAAGAAAACTGGCCCCAAGCAATTATAAAGCACCGTGCATCCTTAACACAAAGTAAACTTGCAACAAAAAAAAGCCTACATTGCTAAGAGAACGAAAAGATGCAAGGTGGTGGGGCCTAAAATGGAACTCATAAAGCCAACCCCGCAGAAATCATTGAAACATTGATGTGACGTACATTCCATACCGGCAAAATTAGTGAAAGATGGATGCGACTCACAGTCACTATCAATTAGGCAACAGATGAAGGAAGACAATAGTGCACACCCTGTACTACACCCACCAACTAAAGTGATTGCACATACAAAAAGGGGGGCAACTAAAGACATTATTCAAAGTTTGGAGTGAAAATCACATCCAAAAGAGTAGAACATGTATTCCCCCACAATGCATTTGATTCAAAAACATCCTAATCGGCCACACTGTATTGTCAGTTTTGGCATGATTGTATTGCTCAAATCTTAGTATCCTACCAACCAAAGCATACTGAAGTAATCACCTACAAAGCTACAAGTACCTTTCATGATTGTATTGCTGAAATTTTAGTATCCTACCAAACAAAGCACCACATTAAAAGCAATTATCCACTAGCCTCAAATAGTTTGCACTGAAAAGTACGGGAATCCGTACGGCCCAATCATTCAGCAAACTTTTTCTAACAATGTCCTAAGCCAGTCAGCTTATCACCGAGCAAGCCACAAAGCGCGGGCGCTAAACAGACAATTCAAACCGTGAAAAGCCCCCGGGGGTACCTGGAACAAGGTGGTGGCGTAGGTGATGTAGTTGCGCATCCTGCCCTGGGTGGTGATGCGGATCTCATTCTCCTTGATGGGCACCTCCTCCCTCGGCTTCTCCACCCTCTGGTACCGATCCATCCCTCTCCCCCTGCCCTGTTCGCTCCGCTGCAAGCCACAATGCGCACCGCGACCACCCTCAGATCCACGGAAACAGGAGCCCTAGCCGCCGGCGACGGCAACAAAAAGGTGCGGAGAAGCCATTACCTGCGCGGCGGTTTTCCTCCGGCTGGCTGGTCGGCTGGCGGCTTGTCGTGGCGTCGATGCGGTGGAGGTGAGGTAACCGCCGGGTAGGGGTGGGAGTGACGGCTTTTATACGGCCGCCTCCGTTCGGGCCGGGGGCGCGGGACCGGGTCGGACTCGCCTACCCTCGCGCGCGCGTCTAGGGTTTTGCGGGTGGAAGTTACGGGATTACCCCCTCGCCCACGTTGCGGGGTTTAGCGGCCGCGCGGGACGGGCGGATCTCCGGGGACGGTGTCGCGTGTACGGCTGGGATTTTGCCTTGTAGAAGGTGCGTGCCCATTGTTGGTTCGGTTTTGGCCCAATGGGCCTTACTTAGTAATCATGTTTTCAGCCCAACAAAATAGTAAGAGCTTGTTTTCTCTTCTTTTCGAAATTTTTTCAACTCTGGCAAAATAATACATTATTAAATATACTTCTTTGAACTATGGCATAAACTATTACTCCCTCCGTTCATAAAAGGACGATGTACATCGCGTCTAGATAAATATGAATCTAGATAATCTGTGATATTTTTTTTTGACGGAGAGAGTATTGCTTATTAAACTAGGGAATCAACTATTTTGTAGAAAATTATTGTGCTTATTATGTTTAAGGCCATATGCATCAATTGACGCAGAGGCTCGGTGTGCCCTATTTCAGGAAAAAAATTGTGTTTATGTTCAAGTTCAGTTGATCTTTAGGTGTTTAGTTTGTGTCTGATAAATTTCGTAAGCATATCGAAAGGTTGTTTATAACAATGTCGTAAAAGAAATAAGATATTCTCTCCGACCCATATTAATTGACATGGATTTGTCTATATTCAAATGTATCTAGACATGTTTTAGTGCTAGATACATCTGAATTTAAACAAATTCATGTCAACTAATACGGGTCAGAGGGAGTAATAGCCCTACAAGATAAGTGGCCTTAGCATGAACGAGAACTTCGTGAGGTCCTGAGAGCATGGTGCAAGCTTTTTTTATGAAATACTTTGGAAAATTCAATGAGTTAAACACAACCAGAAAACATGAAGTAAATGAGCTTGGAGACAATGACACATGATTTGTTTCCCCAAGTTCAAATTGTTGCCTCCATTTCTACGTCTTTGTTGGGAGAGGCTATATATGCTTGTGTTCACCTAAGATTAATCGACTTCACCCGCCGATAGCCAAGCCTTGTTCTCTGTTAGCGTGAACCCTACGGCTCTGTCCGGTCAGTATGGGTGGATATTTTATAGGTGATCTCCTGACTTCTCTGTGGCCAATTCACACCTTAGATGCCTAAGGGAACCTTGGCAAGTCCACACCTTGGATGCTCGACGGTTATGACACCTAACCATCCAAGAGAAGCGAAATCTCAAAAAGTAATATGTTTGATCTCATTGGCCCATCCTGCTCTTGTTTGATGTGCTTAACCAAACTCAAAGCTCTCAAACTCTCAATGACATTTAATTGGATACGAGAGAGGTGGAGGGGGTGCTTGAAGATACAGTTGTGGAGATCTTTTGAAGTTATGCTCGAGTCCGCCAACCCTACTCATTGGGTCTAAGGCTCTATTTGTAGGTGTGTGGGCGAATCTAGTTGTTGCATGGAGGTTGTCCTCTCTAGATGATGAAGAAGTAATTGTGGTTCAAGCATCTAGAAGTCAATTTGGTGGCTTGTGAGTTCTAACTTCCAAGCACCAGCTTAATGATGTCTTGAGGGACTGGGCTCAACACAATGATTTACTTCAGCCCGCGGTCGTGCTTCAACCATGTGTTAAACCTAATGTGTCGTGAGTGAATAAGTGGCTGATACGTGAGAAGATTTCTAGATTTTAGGTATGTATATTGGATGAGTTTTGTTTGAGTACTCACAAAAAGTATCTGATGACGCCTTTAAGACTAGAACCCCCTCCCCCCTTAATAGTATGTTTTTCATATGGCTCAAAGCTATAAAATAAGGCTATATCTTCAATGTGCTCATGCTTCAAATCTTCTGATAAGTTGGATCTTCTTGATGCATCAAGTAGGAAGCTTTTGCGATGATTCTTCGTGTGCGCTAGAACACTTCCTTTTCAACCTTTGATTCTTCAGCTTTGTTTTCTTCGCCGTCTTCGTCGAGACAACATATAGGCTTCAAGTGCGTTCTGCTGAGTTCTTACATGGCAAGATGATACGAGTTGAGTGCTTCGTTGATTGTTATCTTACCATTGACACAACAAATGGTCTTCAAAGACGCCCGTTGTTTTGTTGACGCAAATTTGGTTTATGCACCCTAAAGCCTTTGTTGAGTTGTTGTCTTCTGTCAATTTTGTTGTTGGTACAACCATATAGAGCTCAAGGGACATCTTGATTGTTCCTTGAGTTCTGCATGTAGCTTCTGGTCGGTCTTTGTGTTTGTTGGTGTGAGTTTTAGGTCAGTCTCTTCCGATCTACATATCTCATCATTGGGATGTTTGCTGCTCTGGTACGCTGGTTCTTTGGTGGCTTAGCACAATGACTTCTCGTGTGTCTACTACAACAAGCTCAACTACGACAAGTTTTGTCCAGTTTTAGTGATGGAGGAGCAAGGACGACGATGCGTCTTTGACTCGTGCTAGTATTTGTAGTCGTCTCTAGGTGGTCCATGGACCTATTTATAATTTTTATTATTTTTAGGCCTTCTTGTAATGATGTTGATGATTATTAGTAGATAGGAGGAATTTTCGAAAAAAAGCATAGAAAGGCTACAATAGATAGACCTCAGAAGCACCAAATAGTTGCTTGAATCAAGTCGATGGTGTACTTGTGGGTTCTTCATGTATGTTGTCCTTAGCCTTTGGCTGATGAAACAGATAAACCTCAGGAAACGTTAATTGAGTCTTGCCATGATGCAATTGATACTGTTTCCTGAGTTCTTGAACCACACTTATCAACCCGATTCTTCAAGCGCGTTTGATGTATTGATGTAGTGGTGTTTGATGCTTGACATGAGTTATCCTTTTGAGATAATGAGTTATGGGACTATGTGCATGTAAGCACTCAACTAGCAAACACTTGGGGCTCCCCTCCCTAGTATGAGTGGATATGAGCGATTGATTCCAACACTAAATTGGGAGAGTTTGTACTTGAGTATTGGAACATCAGTTTGGAAAGATAATAGAAGCATGAGTTCATTTTTGGACATGGTATTAAGAACTGGAATCTGAAAATGGCCCCTCACATTTTGGAGATTCATGCTTCAAATTAACTAGATGTATGCTGAAACCTGGTAAATCTTGCAGCTGGTGAAACCAGTAGATAGGGACACCTCCCAAGTATAAAGGTAGTATTATTCTTCATTTATTCTGTGGCTCACTCAATACATCCAAGATGTCTCTACATATACATGCACATCCACCTCGTCACAAAACTGCATTATTACCAGACATATCAACACTAAAAATCAATCAAAAATTATCTATGGCTATACCTATGCAGATCATCCTGTGTGTTCTATCCTGTAACTCCTATTGTAACTACAAAAAAAAATGTGTGTGTGATCCTGTATCTGCATGTGATTAATCAGTACAAGGTAATGCCAGGCAGCTGAGCTGATCAAAGGGAGGCCAGGCATAACAGAGCAATGATGGCAGCGAGGGTCCCGCTCAAATGCCACTGGATAGACGAGCTGGATGAAGGTTGGGGCACATCGATCTGCGTGATGTTTGGCGAAGGGCCCTTTGTGGCTTCTGGATTAGAGCTGCTTGGCCCCATGGCGGGTTTTGTAGGAACGGATGAAGGATTCTGGTTCACAGGAAGCTTGCTCGAATTGTCAACGTTGTAGCCTGACATGATAAAAAACACAGTGTGTAAGGGCACATTTTGGGTTAACGATGGAACTAAAACGAAGAACCAGTTCGTGGGATATTGAATTACTCACAGTTGAATGTTTTCCAGCCCAGGACAAGCCTCTCGCGGTCGAACACAATTTTCAGCCCAGACATGAAATTTTCTGCACGAGAAGTAGCTAGCAGTTAGAACAATGAGGCCGATCATTGACAAATGGGGTGATTTAGTGGAGTAGTTTGGGACACATCAAGGAAAAAAGTAGAGCCTTTATAAGAACTAATGCTATAACAAAGAGGTTGCACATGGATAATTAATGCTGAAATATCTGAGGTTTTTGCATATAGAAGTACAGAAACCTGACAAATAAGCTAGCAAAGCAGGTCTGACAATGAACAAGACATCTGAAAAGTAATAGTCATTCATTAATCATTGGTTCTTTACAACTAATATATGCTACCAACTCCATCCAGGAACTCACATGAAGAATATATAAAAGCTAGATGAGGTAACCTTTACACACCTCAAACATTACTAGAATGGTTTAGACAGAATCTAATTTTTTCAGAGCATTGGACATCTTTAAAGAATGTAACAGTGCAGAGTACAAGAGCTCACCCCCGATTAAGTTAACACCTTCACTCTTCATGATAGCCAAGCAATAGCCAATTGGTTTCTGTTCCATCAAAGAGCAGCAGGAAGGATTATATATTCAGTAGCTAGCTTACTTGGCTGGAAGAAACTACAAAGTATCAATTCTATCTTACCGAAGAAGCATCCGTTATGGTAATTATTGGGTCATAGACAGGAAATATACTGCCACCTTTCGCCGTCAGACTTATGTTTGGAAGACTAACAGCTCCCTTGGAACTGGAGAGCATAGCAGCATATCCGTGAGGCACAGACAAGTTTGTGAACATGTATATTCAAGGCCTGTCGCTCGATAGACTTACCTTATAGTGTAGCAAAATTCAAACGGCAACGACGAATCAGGCGGATTTTTCTTCTCTTTAACTTGTGCATTGAACTGAATAAGAATGAACACATATGAGACCAGTCGTGAAAATATATAAATATGGTCAAACCAGGGCTGATACGGTAAAAATCTACTTACGGAGCTAGTGATGTCGGTGTACATCGGGTCAGAGAGAGCCGTGAACGAGGTACCGGAGTCCACAATAGCACTGAACTTGGTACTGTACGATTTATTTCCAACCGTAACCCCTGTGATGCTTATGTTGTAATAAGGACTGCAGAAACAGAGCATGCCACCGTGAGTTTCAGAAAACCTATTTCTACTTTCTGAAACAGTGGAATTTAAAAGTAATCATACTTCTGTTTGTAAATGTTCAGAGGAGTCTCCAGCTGGTCAGAGCTTCCGGTGTCGCCAAAGTTGATCCTACCATGACCGTCTTCTCCGAAGCACATGGAGAAAGAGTTGGCAGCGATTCCCTTGCTTGCCAGCAAACTAGGCACCGATTTGCTGGCCATGCCGAGCCCGAGCAGACCGTTGGGCGCGGCGCTGCCTAGGAATGAACCTGTCTGGACCTGTCCACAGCTAACAATCCACACAAACTCAGCACACATCAAAGTGATGGAGCAGCGACTCTTCAGAATTAATAAGCATGTAATAACAGAATCATGAGGGACATACCCGAATGTTATGGGGGCCTGGGTGATCTTTGGTTGCCCGGACTCGCTCGTCAGGTACATGAAATCCTCCACCAGCACCCCGTTCGACGAGGTGTTGTCGGACAGGTACTCGATGCTGTAGGGGCAGCTGCTAGTCTCGGTGCTGCACTCGGTCTGGAGATCGCACAGGCTGCTGCTGCAGGGGACCTTCTTGCTGGTGCTCGAATTCCCAGGGCTGTACATGTCGAACTGCAAATTCTGTTCAAAATACCCGGTACAAAGAAACAGAGTTACACACCAGAAATTACGCAAGAACATGCACAGTAATAGCATTTACGATCAAGAATCAACAGTTAAGTCGTCATGTTGCAACAAATTTATGTGAGCCTCCAACAAGATCACACATGGAATGGGCCATAAATTAGAAGTAGTGTTTTTTAAGCAGCGTCAGGTCCCAGCTCAAGCTGTCATGCCCCTAGAAAGGTTTCGGCAGAACAAGACGGCACGTGCGGTGCTTCCGTGATTTCCCCCCTTTTTATCCCCGAAATATGCTCGAACAACTCCATCGCAGAAGCATGTCTACCATCAACTAATCCCATTTTTCATCCGTGCGTAACTACTAATCCTAATTCCTACCGTAATAATCTGCTGATTAACCCCCGAAATATCTCGTGGGAGCAACTGACTAACTAACAAGAGCGAGCATGGATCGTAACTAACAGAAGCAAAACAATGGAGTCGAAGGAGGAGGATGGAGGAGTAGAACGTACGCCGTAGCTTGGGGAGGAGAGCGGCGCGCACTTGACGCAGTCGCAGGGCACCCAGAAGAGGTCGCTGCCGGTGTCGAGCGCGACGAGGAACGTCACGTTCGGCGTCCCCAGCGCCACCACCGCGTAATGCAAACTGCACAGCCAACCACCACCACCATCTTTAGTTAGCCCAAAAGCAAGAACGGAGGAGGACAGCAACCCTTTGGTGCTTTTTACTAATCAATTAATCAATCTAGGAACAGGGTAATGAATCAAGAGCGAGCGGGCGGCTAGGCTTACAATCCGAAGTCGCTGATGCGGAAGGTCTCGTTGCCGTCGGCGAAGGCGAGCGGCCCGCCCGCGGCGGGGGCGGCGGCGGGGGAAGAGGCTGAGGCGAGCGAGCGGCGGCGCAGGTCGTGGCCCGCCAGCGCGGCGTAGTACTCCGCCGTGCCCGCCTGTGGCGCGCGGTGTCCGGGGTGCCCGGCCGCCTCCGCCCAGTCCCGCACCGTCGCCGAGTACCGGTGGTGCACGTCCAGGCTCAGCGACTCCGCCCCCACGGCCGCGGCAACAGCAATCAGCAGGAGCGGCAGAGCCCGCGCGGCGGCGCCCATACCAGCAAGCAAGCAACACGGCTGCGCCTCCTCCCAAAGCGGAAACGAACTTGCGACTTTACAGGGAAGAAAGGAAAGGAAAGGAAAGGGAAGAAAATTGCTTGGCCCTCGGCCGCGGCGTCGCTATATATCTGGCTATCGTGGATACGGCGACGGGGAGGAATACTAGTTGGAAAGATCGGCAGCGGGGGCGAGGGCGAGGTGGCCGCTCGGTTTCCGCGGGAAGGGGCGGGTGGGGCCGGCGGGACAGTGACGGGAGGGGGGGAAGACGTCAAGTGAGCTGGAAGCTCCGCCTTCTTGGACTGGCGCTCCCCTGCCTGCCGTGGCGGCCTTCTCCTCCGGTTCTCGATGACGAGGCTGAGGCGAGGGGAACCTGGAGGTGATGAGTGGTGACACCGGGTCGGGTCGGGTCGAAGTGTCGACGCCGGTCGGTCGAGGGTGCGCGCGCCTGGTCGGGGTCGTCGGTTCACACGGCCGGGGCTGTCTGACTCGTGTCGTTTCGTTTTCAAGTCACGAAATTACACGGGCCCGGCGCGTTGCTCGTGCGGTCGTGCTTGGCGATCGAGTGGATTGTCGGCCGCCTAACCACACGGTTTCTTATGATCTAGTAGGACCCTAACGACTTACAGCTTACTTCGCATAACGGCATGTACAATAGGATGATATAAGCCTTTTCGTTTAGTTGTCACGTTGGATTTTTCCTTAGTTAGAGAAAAGAGAAATAAAAGAAAAGATTGTTTTCTCTTAGCTAATAAAGATCCTCGGAACTAAGAGAAGGCTATTTTTTTATTGTATCATATGTCTTCCTTTAGCAAATTAACGTTTTACTAAAATATAGTTAATTCTTATTAATTGCTAGAGATAGTAATAAAAGATAATGCATTGTACAACTTATATATTTTATGTTCTCTTAGATAAAGTGAAAAGCTAAAAAAAAACATGTCTTTTTTACCATTGTACATGCTCTCGGAGCATCTTTGAAGACCTTTGCCCATAATTTGGGGAGGTTGTATAGGTCATGAAGACAGAAGCAATCGGCAGGCCAAATTTTGTTTCCTCCAAGAGCTTAACTTTTTTTCTACCCAAAACGCAACTCGATCACCATAATAAACGCACAAACCATAATTGGGTTCATCTTTCTTACAGCTAAGTCTTTGGATAGAAAAAAAAAGCAATCAAATCCTCCATTGTGTCGTTCTCTCGAGGGGAGAAGCTCCTGCCGGCACGACTGCAGCCTCCTAGCGTGTTGACGGGACGTGGGCAACCTTGTGGGCTTCCTAGTGACGAGGGGGAGCCGTGCCGAGGTCATACGGGAGCTCGTTGTGAGTGTCAGGCGGTTCTGTGGGATGATGGGCGAGAGTTGCGGGGGCGGATGAATCGTCAACATGGACGAGTTTGGTGCTCCATGGGCATGCGGAGGAGAAGCGCCATGGCTTGGATTATGACCTCATGGCGCACCGATGCAAGCGGCCTAGCATCGTCGATTTCGGCCGCTGCAGGTGGTAGGTATGCAGGCGGACGTGCGCTAGAGCATCCCGACCTGTCCGCCCGATTTTCTAATCGCACATCCTCTTCTAATCTTGTGTCACTTTCTAACTTTGCATGCACCCGTAAAATTATCTAGCGAAATGTCCGCCTGGCCGTTGAACTGTCCATCTACATCCCTAGCAGGCGCCACGAGGCCCGTGAAGTCGTTGGTAGCATAGTTTTAAAAACGGACCGGTGATCAAACCGAGAGGATTTCGGTTTAGATTTTTATGTTCATCAATTCACTATCTAGTTTTGAAGATTTATAAGTAATATGTTTTTACTTATAAGTTTTGTAATAAATAAATAAACATTTATGCATAAAATATCTTTGGTTTGACGAGACGATGATGATATGTCTTTGGTTTTTCCAAGATGGTGACGCGCATGGGGGGCACAATAGCAACAACCTGGGTGGCGGTTGCCTGATCTGATCCGGGTCCTGGCCGGGTTCACACCGCTTGATCCTCGCCGACGTGCGTCCTCTCGTCCGAGGCGCGTTGGTTATTCATGTTTGTAATCGATCGATCAATCTAGGTCTGTGATGACTAGGGACGTAAGCGGTACATTAATTAATCCTACTTACGTAATATCCTTTATCAGTACTCTAATTTAATAAAATTTATTTTGTTTTAAATAAATAACTAACAAGTTGAATAAACGGGACTTGTGGATGACTTAAGTGTTATTTACATATCCTAGTGATGACTGGTGAGCAGCAGCACCAACGAACGAGCACAGGAGGTCAGTCCGGTGTGGGGCGCGTGAGCAGTTGTAGCCTACTCCCTCTATGCACAAATAAATGTATTTTTTCTACTCTCTCCGTTCCAAATTAGGTGTTTTAGATTTATTAAAATTTAGATGAACCTATATACTAAATAGTGTCTAGATTTATCTAAATTTTGACAAATCTGAGACATCTATTTTAGAACGAAGGGAGTAGGTTTTATCTAAGTCAAACATAATCAAATTTGATCAGTTTTATAGAAAAATATAGAAACATATATTATTCAAATTAACATATTATAAAATTAAATTCAAAAATAAATCTAATGATATCAATTTATTATTATAAATATTAATATTTTAAAAAAGTCAATTTTTTTTAAATTTAACTTAAAATAAGAGTAGAAGTATACTTATTTACGGACAAAGGGAATAGCATGCGCGTTGATGATGCGGTCTTCGGTCTCCGCACGGCGTCGGTCTCTGTCTGGTTTGGCCCGCGGAACACGATCTGTCGGGTTCAGTCAGTGTCAGGAGTCAATGATAAGGCGGACTTGGTCTGTCACATGGACTAGTTGGCGTCTACAAGTTGAGTGCCTACTCCGCGAGGGTTGAAGGAGTACCCCGTTCTGGGTTTGCAGTGTAGCGGAAAAGATTAAATAAAATCCGATAGGATACAAAAATATCTCTATCTCTATCTCTACTATATAATTTGTCTAGAGGTGGTTTTCGTTTTCGTACGTCGGGCAATTTTGCAGTTTACCCCTTAGAAATTGGAAAGTCAACCCGCAGTCCGTCTCTTCCTAACCCATCCACTCGCATCTCGACGCTACACGGGAGTTTAGGCTAGCGAACCACCGCCGATTAGTCCGTGCCACGTCGCTACCTACCCTGCGCCGCCCAGAGCTCCGCGGCACCGGCGCGAGCTCCCTTCTCTATCGCCTGGTCCGAGTAGCATCTCTAGAGCCGCTCCTCAACGCCATCCTAAGTATTTCCCTTGCCGCCCCAGAGCTCCATCTCCTCGGCGCCCCTATAGAGAGCTAAACAGAGGAAGACATGGAAGGGGAGATGGTTGGGCTGCTCGCAACGGAGGATGAGAAGAGTGGAGGGGTGGTTGCAGGGAGGAGACGGATGAGAAGGCTGCTCGTTCCAAAGCAGGCGTCCTGAACAAACGAAGCATCTCCGTTCTGGAGCCGTCGCTGCCATGGTCTCGAGAGTCGAGATCCGTTTGTCCAGTACGAGCAACGATGTACTCCTACCGCGCCACCTCTCCCTTCCCACATCTCTTGGATTTCTTGGATGGATGTTGCCCATTGATTTCTTCATGTTTCATTTATCAGATTCAGATGTGATGTTCGTGGTCTGATTCAATTTTTTGGGTACACGAGTCAGAGCAAGGGCTACCCCATATCATCCTCCCCTCAACGAATCGATACTGGTACAGTACCAGTATAAATACGGTTTAGTATGCATGTAGCCCAAACCTAGCACATCAGGGGTGTTGCTCTGTATGTAATGTACCTAAGCCCAAAACGAGCCCAAGTTTTATTTTCAGGCCCTAAACTGCCCCATATCAAGCAGCTGCAGCTTCTACCATCGGTAGAGAATACAGGGGCGCAGCAAGGATCTTTGACGAGGTGCAGACGATGTCGCATGACCTGGGGCGCGTGCGGGAAGGAGGCGCGAGGCTAGGGTGCCTTCATTGCTACGGAGAGAAGGTCGACGTGGTTCGGAGCGGCAACACCGGTCGGCGTCGGTCGGGCACAGAGGCATGTATGCTGGCTCGAGGTCGGAGCAGACCTGGGCGTATCCGATTCCGTAGATACACAATCTTGTTTCATTAATCTGATTAATTTGCATGAAGCTTTTTAACAGCAAAACCGACTCCTTTTTTGGTTATGGATCATCCGATGTGATTTGGGGAACCCTTATCTTAGTCTACTCAACTAATCATTATGGTAAGAAGCACTATATATTTCTAATCTTTTAGTTGGTATATCCGGTTGTTAAGTTACCCATTAGCGATCTCACTCAGAATGATTGTTTGAATAAATTAACTTTGTGTCTTCTTAAAGTACCTATCAGGGAGTTAGCTTCCTTCCATGTGCTACCTGATAAATAACACATCAATTAATTTCACCACGTTATTTCCATGTCTTTGTAAAAGAGAGTTTCAATAGTGTAGCTCATATTTTTGTCTTTCATGCTAGAATCAGCTCTGTAGATTTGCTGCTGAAAGTTGTTCCTTTAGCCTATAAACCTATGGTTAGGGAGGACTGTAAGGATGCTACGCAATGAAGTCTCGGTTGGTCTAAACAAAAGCACTGGCATGTGGGGTCCATCTTATGGCCCTATGATTCAGGTTTTGTTTATTAGCGGGAAAGCTAAGATAAATACTCCTCGTGCTAAAAATGATATTTTAACTTTGTTTAGATAAACATGTATCTAGACGTAGTGTGTAGATATACACGAATAAAAAAATGAGACATCCTTTTTGTGACATAACGAATATAAAGTTGTCAATGGACAACATACAAATGGAAAATATTGACTAAAGCAAATGCATGGAAAGTTTTAAAATATTGACTAAAGCAAAGTCATCGACAATTTTAGTTTTAATAGCAAGGTTCACACTTAAAAAGATTGGGTTTTTCAAAAGACCGTCTATACCACCAGTAGTGAAATTTTTCATGACCTAAAGATATTCAGTAAAAGTTACAATTACTTCATTTTGTGTTTTTTCTTGACTTTTTTTTCATAAAAGTGTTTTTTTTTAACTATTAGCATGCACATGTGAGGGTGTCTTTATATGCATGCTAAAGTTTTAAAATAATTTCAAAGGAGAAAACGTTGAAGAGAGAATTTTTTATCATCCCGTAGCAACGCACAGGCATTCCCCTAGTAATACATTATATGGAGTACTACTCAGCTGCAGCATCGATCAAATCTTACCACGAGCACCACCCTGACCGCGAACTGCTCCACAGATTCATCCTCTTTCATCTGCAAATTCTTGTAGGTTTTCAACATCGTTTGCAGCGAGGCTTCGTGCACACGTTCATGCATGTCCTAGCTGCATCATCTTGATGGTGTGGGATCGTCTTGATGGTATCCCACACGTACTTTGCAGACTCCTTCGAAATCAGATGATGCATGATGTCCATCTGCATAGGCAAGGCCGCCTAGCGATCTCGCCGACGCTCCACTCCATCCTTCTCATACTCGTCGCCTCCAGGGTCGACGATTTTCTAGAGCCTGTGCGACTCCACCGCACACTGCATTGTAGCTGCGCCCAAACATCCGTAGTTATCGCGGTCGAATCACGGGAATTGCGTTGGTGACCAAGCTGGCGCCGCAGCTTGTAAAGCCAGGCCAGACACCTTCGCACGTGCCTTCTTGTTTTCGACGTCGCCCATAATTTTCCGTTACTAGGAGATCCGGCCAGCAAGGCTTTGATATCAACTGGTAGATCTCATGCTAAATCGATATGCAAGAAGATAAAGAAAATCTAATTTCGAGCTATGTTAGAGAGAGATTTGGCACAGCAAATACGACCGCTTTTTCTGGTGTTTTTTGTTAGAGTATATCACGGTTTGGACATATTAGGTAGTTTCATATTGTAATCCGATTCTATCTCTAGTAGTCTTCTTGCCCTTCAAGTCTTCTAGTAATATATAAACAGCCCAAGGGCTCACGTTGTAATCACCACAATCAATATCAATACAGATAATATTCCGCAATTCTACATGGTATCAGAGCGGTTCGCTCCGCCTAGGGTTTAGCCACCGCTTCCGCCGCGCCGCCCCGGGGAGATCCTTCTCCGCCGAGGGCCGCGCAATAGTAGATTAGATCTTACTTCGCCAATTTTTTCTCGCCGGCCGCTGACCGGCGCTTCTTCTTCTTTCGCCGATCATAGATCGGATTGCATCGTCCACAACCACATGTCGTCATCACGCGTCTCTACTTCAACCTTGGCGTCGACTCATCTCCGGCAAATCATCGTCAACGATCGTGCCAAGAAGGCTCCGCGCGGCGCCCCAAGGGACGCCTTCACACGTTGTGTCGGCTTCTCCGTCCTCACGTCGTCATCACGCCGGCCCGTCTTCGCCATCATCGACCGGGATGCACGTCCCCGAGTACGTGCCTCGCCGTCAACAAAGGGCTTCACCTTCATCTCCCGTGGTCATCATCGCCGACAATTATCTACACCAACAACATCGTCACATCGTCGCCTCCACCACCAATCATGGTCATCGTCAATGCCAACAAGTTCATCTACACGAGCGACGCCGCGCTCATACAAGCGGAAAATACGGGTCTAATCCCCGAAATCAACTACCGCAACAATTCAATCGTCATCAACATCTACCTCGTCCTCTTCGTCCACCACGACCTCGCCGCCAGAGTCGCAGTCTAATTTTTATTTTGCACTAAATTTATTTTCTTCTTTCAACCACTTCATCTACTCCGACACGGCGGACAACTTCTACATCGACCGTTTACGAAAATTTTCTTTGCTCCTCAATCCGGCTCTGGCACGCATGGCTCATGATGGTCCCTGTCTTCGCACGTTCGGTATCGGCAACACCGATGTGTGCCTTCGTCCCCGACACGCTCTCGAGTCTGGCAAGCTCGGCATTGCGGGTCGATCTACTTCAACTCAAACTACGTCTACCTCAACTACTACGACGAATTCTCCAGGCTCAACGACGACATCGACGGCGACAACTTCACCAACGGCGCCATCGACCACGACTACAACGCCCTACTTCCGGCTACATCGACATCGACATCCTCTCCCATCTCCGCCTTCGGATTATGCTTCAGTCAGACCATTCGCGTCACTACCGATCTGACTGCGGGGGAGTGTTAGAGTATATCACGGTTTGGACATATTAGGTAGTTTCATATTGTAATCCAATTCTATCTCTAGTAGTCTTATTGCACCCAAGTCTTCTAGTACTATATAAACAGCCCAAGAGCTCACGTTGTAATCACCACAATCAATATTAATCATACAGATAATATTCCGCAATTCTACATTTTTCATTGCTTTATTAAATAATAAGGGATACATGTCGCGTCCAACACGATCACAGGCCCAACACGACTAATAAGAACAAGGGAATTAGCTAGACTCGGAACACGAAACCCTCCTAACAGCACGCACTCCAAACCGACATAAGATTAAGATTCGTCCTAACGAAACGCACAAGGCTGAGAAAGGGGTCTGAGGCCTCGAGGGTGGGTGGTTCCCTGATCGGATTCGGGTCCTGAATTCACACACCGCTTGATCTTGGCCGACGTACGTACTCTCTCCGTTTCAAAATATAAACAAAATAAATCTAGACTTGTTTTAATATGTAGGTTCACTTAACTTTAGGATAAATCTATATATATATATATAATAGAGAAAGTCCAGATTCATCTTTTTTACAAATCTAAAATATCTTATATTTTAAAACGAAGGGAGTACGTGCGTCGTCGTCTCGTCTGAGTCGGCAAGTCGCCTTGTTTATTGATTGAGGTAATAATCCATCGACCGATCGATCAGGTGGATGATGAATGAATGAATGAGCAGCGGCACGAACGGAGCGAGCAGAGGAGGCGAAGTGCATTTGACCATGCACGGGCGGTCGGCGGGCGTGTTCAGTCAGTGTGGTCTTCGCTCTTGAGATTTCCACGCGGTGGGTTTGGCCCGCAGAGCACGGTCGGACGGATTCACTCAGTATCAGGCAGGGGTCAACATGGAACTAGAATGAACACCGGGGAGTGGTGCCCGCGCCTGCCTGCCTGCCCGATTAAAAGTTCCCTCGGACTTGTCTGTTGTCATGTCTTTGTTGGCGTCTAGAAGCTCAGTTGCGCGCGCGGTGCGAGGATCGCCCAAGACGAAAATACCTTCTTCTGACTTGTGAGTTCCGATTCCGATGATCGAGGCATCACGTGGTGGGATGGATTTTTGGTAGTAGCCAAAGAGATGAAATCTAAGTGGAGGACAACAAACAAAAAAACTAGACGAGGCGATGAAGGAAAGCGGCGGCGATAAAAAACTAGACGAGGCGACGAAGGAAAGCACCGGCATCGCCGCCGCTCGCCGCGGAAAGGTCCTCCGTCTTGCGAACAATGAGGAAATCGTGGAGGTTCCGTCCGACGACGAGGAGGAATCAGGCGGCTCGGAGGAGGACGGTGCGGAGGACAACGACATCGAAAGTGATATTGTTGACTAGTGGTTGAATCAATTAATGTAGGATGTGAAATCGTAGCTTTGTTTAGGATAAACTCATGGTTGAATCAATGAACTGTAACTATGTTTTCGTCTTGATTTAGATCTTCGTTCCGGATGGACTTCATCAGCGCCTTCGCCGCCTCGTTGCCGTATGGATACGGCGAGGACCTCCTAGGCGGCCAACGGCCACCTCCTCCTCCTTCTTCCCCGCTGCTACAGTCGCCCATAGGCCGCATCCATGGCGTAGGGTGGACATCTGGTGTCGGAGCCACGCGAATCGCTCGCCGGAGGAGAGGGCTATAAGCAATGACGCGAGGCTAGGGTTTGGACGCGGTGGAGGGATGCGGCTTCTGACCCGTGTCCACTCCGTCGGCCGGTACTAATAGGGGTCGGAGAGGACTTTTAACGGAGGCACATGAAAAAAATTTACTAGCTGGGCCATATACGAACTCTCTTAGCTGCTAGGTGCTATGTGTGCTGACAGATGTTTCGGGCAGAATCCTAGGTGCTATGTGTGCCGACAGATGTGAATATGTGAGATCGTCTCTGAACTGAGATTGCTCGGATTTGGTTTCAAGGTTCTGGATCGGTTTCAGGCAGAATCTTCCATGACCATCACTCTAGGATTAACAAACTCAGCTAATGATTTGAAGGATTTTAACTTTTCATATGTGCACTGACCAGGGGCGGAGCCAGGATTTGACATTGAGAGGAGCGAAGATACTGATGATCATATATAAGATTTTTTTTCTCATAAAGACAACAACTACCTATCATTTTGTGTTGGAAGAACTGTTTGGATAAAAAACATAACATTATATCAAAGTGTCGGTATAGAACTGATATTAATATGTAGCACCAAATCTTAGACAATACAAAACAAAAAATTAGTTTATATTGGATCTACTTTATCTCTATGAGTATAAAGCCTGATAATTTCATTGCAGGTGACCTTTCTATTATTATTTCTCAATTATTATGTAATAAGTTGTCTTCATCACCGAGCAACATCAAATAAAAGACGCATATTTTTTGTAAATTAATCAATTAGACTATTATGCAATCTATCGACAAAATAAGACTATTGGTACCTTCAATCAGAGTGAGGAATATTGATTCCTATACTCGATGGCACAACATGCTTGTTGCTGGCGTTGCTGCATGATTAACAAATGTAGAACTGGCAAACAACATGGCTAGCTAGCATGGCGCCACGACCACGGCATCGTGTGACATCTGACTACTGAGTAGGAGCGAGCGATGGTTCAGTTGATCTGAACAATTGCATATGGTGCTAGCTATTAGGTATAGTTACACAAACGAAAAAATGTTGGAACATGTTACCATGATTGACTAATAAAACAAATTTATGGGATATATTTGGCTTTCGGTATAGAGAAGCACGACAAATTAATTAATTTGGGCTTAGTGTTAATTAAAACTATAAGATCATTAGTTTAATAATAAAATCAGCACCTACGTATTGACGGGGGGCGATGGTTAGGGAGGTCTAGCCCCCCCCCCCCCCCCCAAGCCCTGCAACTACAACACGCGGATGTGCAAAGCCACGTTGATTATGCACTTATATGCCTCATTATAGTTTTTGTTGCAAGGATATACCGCATTATTATTTGATTATTATGGTTCCTTTATTAAATGAAGTACGACATGTGATAAAATAAAGTAAAAGGCATGGAAACCAAAGGCTGTAAAAGGAGAATCATGTAATTTGGTTATATAACTTATCTATTTCGAAATCATGAGATATTTTATGACACGCACCTGGAGCGGTATTATCCATGTATAGGAACAGAATGGATTTCAGAATATGCTAAATGATAAACCACCATATGATTTTTTCTTGAAAAGAGAAAGTAATACTCCCTTCGACTCATATTAGTTGACTTGGATTTGTCTAGATTTAAATGTGTCTAGACATGTTTTAGTACTATATACGTCCGAATCTAGAGAACTTTGAGTCAACTAATATGGGTCGGATGGAGTAGAACAAATGTGAAGGGTCAAATTTAAAAATGCAGTGCACCTGATTCTTGAGAAATTAGCTCCAGCAACTCATAGGTTGACTACTAATCCAACTTGTTAGCTATATGAAGCGCACACGCACGCAGGCCATGGATAAATAGGTGTGGTGCCTGCAGTTTTGCACTAGAGCAAAATGCAATCACCTGCCGAGCCACTCACGATAGTTAGACTTGCCAGGTTGAGGCTATCTAGAAGGTGGCGGGTTCCGCCGGCGGAACGTGCTGCGCGACGAAGGAGGCGCCGGAGCTCAGAAGGACCTAGTTATAATTTTCTTTGTTTCTAGGCTTTTCAGTAAGATGCTTGGTTGATGTAATCTTCACCCACAAAAAAAAGCATTCATCGGATATACCGGACGGAGCACCAGTCCGCAGAGGCCCCATTCGCCTCATCCCCCTGCCGGAGCCGCATATACCCGGCTTCCCCCCATTCTGTCGACCACAAACCGGTCGCCCTTTAGCCCTTTAGACCATGGATGAATAGGTGTGGTACCTGCCGTTTTGCACTAGAGTAAAATGCAATCACAGCCACTCGGGATAGTTAGACTTGCCAAGTTGAGGCTATCTAGACTTGCCGAACTTACAATTGTACAAGACTTGAGTCGCCTGAATTCACAGTCTCTGAAGTTGAAGCTATTTTTTCTTTCACATTTACGTCAAAAACAATAGTGTAGTTGGATCACTAGGGCAGGACTGTTTTTAGGGAGGGCTTAGGTGAAACTTTTTTTAGCCTTTTGCCCCCACCCCCAAACCTTCAAACTTCAACTTTTTTTCCCAGCAGATCGAGTCTAGCTTCGCCAGTGTTAAGGGTCACCTCGTTGCTCGGCCTCACGAAGTCCCAATCCCAGATGTCCATGTTCTTGTGAGCCTAGTAGTACCAAATGTGACGCCCACGTAGTGGTATTCCCACCACGACGAAATCCCAAGACGAAGCTCCATGTCCTCAAATGCTTTAGCCGGGTCGCCACCTCCGTGGCCATGCTGGTTGTAGTGGTCACAATCTACGAGTTGTTGCGGCAATAGATCTGCACTCTTTGCAGTCTTAATCATGTACAATCACTCGAGGGTCGCCTTGGCGGCGAACGCCCAGCTGCTCCCACATCTCGTTCCTTGGTTCTTCACCACCTCATGTAGACTCCTTCCTGGGGCAGCGCTAGTCAACAAACCACACCATATACTGTTGTTGTTGGTAGCTGATATTCCACATACTGGTGTACAGCTTTGTGTTCATGGTCTATGACTCCCGAAAATCCATTGCTACATATATGTGGGTGTTCTCGTCTTATCTGGGATGACTTCAAGATAGGTGTCAACTTTTTGACAAATCAACCTCCAACATATTATATGCACATTGTAAAAATCACCTCTAAGACACTGCATGTTCATTAATTTTAGACAATACATTTCCGCCTAAACCGCTTTTACCTTGATTTGAAGATGAAGATGATTTGCCTTGCACTACATTGGGAAGGACTTCAAGATACTGTTGCTGGCTAGCTGACGTTATTCTTTTTTTAGAAATGAGCATATATTAATATCAAGAGATACCAATTACATCGAGCATCGGTAACAAGGCAATATTCTAATGGCAATACGGATGCACACAGCCAAAAAAAAAATGAAATACAAGTCCCGCTACGGTATTCTAGCTCTAGCAGCAACAATACATCCACCACCAAGACAACACCTGAATTGCAGGCTCTTCAAAAGCGACGTCTTTAAAAAGGAAACAATGCACAAACATCGTCGTCGCTCGATCAGAAGATCTTAGTTTTTTATCCTGAAGATAGTCCACGCTCTCAAAACAATGTCTTCAACAAGACCATTGCAAGGTACAATCAATTAAGGCTAGACCTTGAGTTTTCATCCTAAAAGGTAAGACTCTGAACTTCACGTGTGCTGCCACCCCCACTGTAATATTGCTGTTGTGAAACCAGAACACCAAGCAAGTCCCTCAACAACACAGAGACTCGAACCTCTATTGCTAGTCCTCCAATCCGGCGTTTATGATATTCTCTACATTTGATTTCACCATTAAACAGAATGTGCTGGCAACACAGAACAGAGCTTCGCGCCGCTCCCTCCAGAACCAAACGATCGGAATAAAAGCATGGGTGCGCACGACCGAATACCACCCGATCTAGCAAACTCCAGCCATAAGGTGCACTGTTACATTCACTGGCGGAGCCTTCTGAAACTCAGCACTCCGGATAGATCAAGATGTACCGGCCTCAGGAAGGTCTTCATCTTCGTACAAAAGGAACCCTAGAATAACCACCTTTATCGAAAACCGCACTAGGAGTCCTGGCACCACCGGTCCACAACACACTGCGTAGTGCTCCCTTGAATTTTCAATGGCTCTTGACTCAACCTGAGCATGCATGCAAGATGGATCCTCGAGAGCTTATCCGATCTTCTACGAACACGAGCACCATGATCGTCCCGTCAACACCTTAGATATCGCGGCAATGAAGATGCCAAGGCGGATCCAGGGTGCACAGGAACTTCACGTCGCCATCGACCACAGTGGCACAAGGATCGCACTCCCATGGCGAAAACGGAGCAGGCGAAACAGCCCAAGGCTCCGGCTACCGCAGGTGTCAATACGGCACACTACAGGACGCGCGCGCTACGCCGAGGACAAAAAGCCGTCGGCGTAGGCTAAAATGCCCTCGGCGTATGGTACGCCGACGGCTGCCCTCGGCGTAGCCTCCTCGGCAAAGGTCTCCCTCGGCGGAACACGTAGAGATCGTTGGCGTATCAAAATACCCTCGGCGTAGCGGCCGTCGGCATAGCTTGTCGACAGGTTGCAAAACATTTTTTTTTTAAAAATAATTTTTTTATTTTTTTCTCAATTTTTGAATCTTTGAATTGTTTGACTCGTTAATCTCTCACTTTGAACATTTTTAACACTAATTACACTTAATATTTAATTAAATTGCAGTCTTGGTCAAACTTCCCGGCCGGTCACCCATCATAATACTACTCCAACTCCAGCACGCTTAACTTTCTCGTTCCTTCAGAATCTGTTTCCGCAAAGTAATTCATATATTATTGTTAATACTATGATATCAATCCTATTAACCCTTATATCAACATGTCACATGTTTGTATTTTTTGAAATTACAAACAATTATCTAAGTAAACATTAATAAATAAGTAAAAATATTATTGAATTCAAATAAAAATATAATAATTTTACTTTTTTCTATTTTTCTATTTAATATGGAATAATTAATATCTTTAAATCTGTAAATCGGAATTTAACAAATAATATGTCTAAATTGATCAGAAAAATGAGAGGAATCCAAATATGATACCCATATCAATTAATCACAAACCCTCCATTTTTTGAATTATCTATTTGGTGGTTGCTTTAGAAAATTCCCTTTTTGCGCTCGGATAATGAAAATGGCTTTTTGGTGCGATGAAAAGAAAAACTTGCATTGAATCTTTAATAAAATAGCATATTGTGAACCTAAAAATGATTTTTGTAAAAAAACATGAGCATCGGATCATGTACATGTAGTTCATATTTGACCCACTTCCTGCCAATTCGGCAGGAATTTGTCTTTTTCACCAGAGGTCACTAGTGGAAAAAGGGCCATCCGTTCGCGACCCC
This sequence comes from Avena sativa, assembly GCA_916181665.1. Lineage (NCBI taxonomy): Eukaryota > Viridiplantae > Streptophyta > Magnoliopsida > Poales > Poaceae > Avena > Avena sativa. The sequence goes on from OV702297.1 coordinate 416,415,670, forward strand.
TCAGAGCATTAGTCCCGGTTGCACCACCAACCAGGACTAATGCTGGCACGCGTCCCGGTTCGAGCAGGCACGGGGCCAGGGGGCATGCGTCCCGGTTGGTTAGGGGGAATACGTCCCGGTTGGAGACAGCAACCGGGACTAAAGGTTTGGCCACAACCACGTGGCGTGGCACACACCTTTAGTCCCGGTTGCTGGCTCCAACCGGGACGTATTCTCCCGCCCTCTATAAATGCAACGCCCCAGCCCCCTCTGCCTCCATTCTGTTTTTCTCTTGGTGGAAGGTGTGAGGGGTGTGCTAGTTTTTTCTCTTGTATGCATGCATTGAAGGTGTTTGATGAAATGTTTAAGTGAATAATCCCGTTGAATTTCTCATAGAACAAAAATATATAAGGTGTCCGGGACGCACTTGAGCTTTCTCCTCTTTATTTCCCTAGATCGAGGTTAGCAATCTTATCTTTTCTAGGTCATTGATACAATTCATGTGTCGATGTGAATTGGTTATTTCACTATTTATGATGTCCTGTTTTTTGATGAACTTACTTATATGATGCAGATGAACGGCCGGGAATGGATGTACGGTGACCGGCGCGTAGCCGGGTATATGAAAGGCGTGGATAAATTTATCGATGTGGCTACGGCAAACAAAGAGAATGGATTTATACGTTGTCCATGTGTTCAATGTCGGAACAACAAGGAGTACTCTTCCTCGAAAATCATTCGCGGCCACCTGATTATGAAAGGTTTCATGCCCAACTATAATTGCTGGACCAAGCACGGGGAAAGAGGGGTTATGATGGAAGATGGTGAAGAAGAAGATGATGATAACAACTATCATCATATGTTTCCTGAATACAGTGATACTGTAATGGAAGACAATGGAGAGGAAAGAGGTGAAGAACGGGCATCAGATGAGCCGGCTGATGAACTTGGTAGGGTCATTTCTGATGCAAAGAGAGACTGTGAAACAGAAAATGAGAAGTTGAAGTTAGAGGGCATGTTAGAAGATCACAAGAAATTGTTGTACCCAAATTGTAAAGATGGCAGCACAAAGCTCGGTACCACACTGGAATTGTTGCGATGGAAGGCAGAGTGTGGTCTAACTGACTCCTCATTTGAAAAGATGCTGAAAATAATGAAGCCGAAGTTTCCAAAGCATAACGAACTTCCCGAGAGTACCTACGAAGCAAAGAAGACTCTCTGTCCTCTCGGATTAGATGTGCAAAAGATACATGCATGCATTAATGACTGCATCCTCTACCGCGGTAAGGAGTATGAGAATTTAGATAAATGCCCGGTATGCAATGCGTTGCGGTATAAGATCAGACGAGATGACCCTGGTGATGTTGAGGGAGAGCCCCTCCGGAAGAGGGTTCCTGCTAAGGTTATGTGGTATGCTCCTATAATACCAAGGTTGAAACGCATGTTCAGAAACAAAGAGCATGCCAGGTTGTTGCGATGGCACAAAGAAGACAGGAAGTTGAGACACCCTGCTGATGGGTCACAGTGGAGAAAAATCGAGAGAGACTTCCCAGACTTTGCAGGTGACGCAAGGAACTTATGGTTTGGTCTAAGTACGGATGGCATGAATCCTTTTGGGGAGCAGAGCTGCAGGCACAGCACCTGGCCCCTGACTCTATGTATCTACAACCTGCCTCCTTGGCTGTGCATGAAGCGTAAGTTCATTATGATGCCAGTGCTCATCCAAGGCCCGAAGCAACCGGGCAACAACATTGATGTGTACCTTAGGCCATTAGTTGAAGAACTCTTACAGTTGTGGGGCAAACCAGGTGTACGTATGTGGGATGAGAACAAACAGGAGCCATTTGATCTACGAGGGTTGTTATTCGTAACCATCAATGATTGTCCTGCTCTTAGTAACCTTTCAGGACAGACAAACAAGGGAGATAAGGCATGCACCCACTGTTTAGATAAGATTGAAGGTACATATTTGCATAAATGCAAGAAGGTTGTGTACCTGGCGAATCGACGATTTCTTCTGACCAATCATCCCGTAAGAAAGAAAGGCAAGCATTTCAAAGGTGAGGCAGATCACCGGAAGAAGCCTGAACTCCCTGCTGGTGATGATGTATTTGGTATGGTCAAGGACATAGAAGTAATCTTTGGAAAGGGTCCCGGCGGTCAATCAGTTCCGAACGACGTCGCTACAGGACACGCACCCATGTGGAAGAAGAAATCTATATTTTGGGAGCTGCCATATTGGAAAGTCCTGCGTGTCCGCTCTTCAATCGACGTGATGCACGTGACGAAGAATCTCTGTGTGAACCTGCTAGGATTCCTAGGCGTGTATGGGAAGACAAAAGATACACCTGAAGCACAGGAGGACCAACAAATTATGAAAGACCCAAAGAACATGCATACACATAACAAGACGGATAAAGGGCGTCACTTAAGTCGTGCCAGCTATGCTCTTACCAAAGCAGAGAAGGAAATCTTTTTTGAAGTCCTTTACAGTATCAAGGTGCCGTCGGGCTTCTCATCTAATATAAAGGGGATAATAAATATGGCAGAGAAAAAGTTCCAAAACCTGAAGTCTCATGACTGCCATGTGATTATGACGCAGTTGCTTCTGATTGCATTGAGGGGGCTTCTACCGGAAAATGTTCGAGTACCCATTGTGAAGCTGTGTGTATTCCTCAATGCAATATCTCAGAAGGTAATCAATCCAGATATTCTGCCAAGGTTACAGAAGGATGTGGTACAATGTCTTGTTAGTTTTGAATTGGTGTTCCCACCATCCTTCTTCAATATTATGACGCATCTCCTGGTTCATCTAGTGGAAGAGATTGCCATTCTCGGTCCGGTGTTTGCACAATATGTTCCCCTTTGAGAGGTTCATGGGAGTCTTAAAGAAATATGTTCATAACCGTGCTAGACCAGAAGGAGCATCTCCAAGGGATATGGAACAGAGGAGGTCATTGAGTTTTGTGTTGACTTTATTCCTGACCTTAAGCCGATTGGTGTTTCTGACTCGCGGCATGAGGGAAGACTAAGTGGAAAAGGCACGTTGGGAAAGAAAGCAATGATATGTAGGGACGGGGATTCTTTCACTAAAGCACACTACACAGTTCTACATAATTCCACCTTGGCAGCTCCGTATATCGAGGAACACAAGAATATTGTACGCTCCAAAAACCCGGGGAAGTCTGAATCATGGATTACATATGAACACATGAAGTCTTTTGGTGGTTGGATGCGGACACATCTCTTGAATGACACCACTGTTGGAGATCAGCTATACTTGTTGGCCGCGTCACCATCTTCTACTGTATTGAATTTCCAAGGGTACGAAATAAATGGGAATACATTCTACACGATCGCCCAAGATAAAAAGAGCACCAACCAAAATAGTGGTGTCCGCTTTGATGCAATAGACGAGAATGGACAAAAGGACACATATTATGGTTACATAGAGGAGATATGGGAACTAGACTATGGAGTCTCTTTTAAGGTCCCTTTGTTTTGCTGCAAATGGGTCAACCTGAATGGGGAAGGGGTAAAGATAGACCAGTTGTACGGAATGACAACAGTGGATCTCAACAATCTTGATTATAGAGATGAACCATTCGTCCTAGCCAATGATGTGTCTCAGGTTTTCTATGTGAAGGACATGTCCTCCAGACCGAAAAAAGAAAAAATATGCAAACGAATACATCATATGATGAGCCAAAGCGTCACATAGTTCTTTCAGGGAAAAGAAACATCGTGGGAATCGAGGACAAGACAGACATGTCAGAAGATTATAATAAGTTTGATGAAATTCCGCCCTTTACAGTGAAAACTGACCCAAGCATTCCGTTAAGTAAAAAAGATGCTCCATGGTTACGTCTGAAGCGATCATAAGGAAGGACATATGCCAAGAAGTTCATGGTCATATTATGTAACTCTAGTTCATGTCTTTCGCGGTTTGTGGCTTGACCGAAGGATATCTTTCGCGGTTTGTGGCCTTTAGTCCCGGTTTTGTAGTCTCAGTTTTTAATATTAATAAATGTCTTGAGTGTTAGTCCCGTTTTGTGGCTGGACCGGGACTATGAAGAAGTTGTCCCGATTCGTACTTACCATTAAGATCTTATCTCCAAACGCGCGCAGTCACATATTAGGGAGTGCCTCTATGACCAGTTTCTTGGAGATGCCGGAGGACTGGGATCCGGCGGCATCTCCCTCAAACTGGTCGTAGTGGTGTCCCTGCTCTCGAAAACCATCTTGCAGCTTGTAACTTCTCTAACTAGATCAATACGCCTCGGAGCTAACTAATTTCACATATTAGGGAGTGCCTCTATGACGAGTTTCTCGGAGATGCCGGAGGACTGTGCTCCGTCGGCATCTCCCTGAAACTGGCCGCAGTGGTGTCCCTGCTCTCGAAAACCATCTTGCAGCTTGTAACTTCTCTAACTAGATCAATACGCCTCGGAGCTAACTAATTTCACATATTAGGGAGTGCCTCTATGACCAGTTTCTCGGAGATGCCGGAGGACTGGGCTCCGTCGGCATCTCCCTGAAACTGGCCGCAGTGGTGTCCCTGCTCTCCAAAACCATCTTGCAGCTTGTAACTTCTCTAACTAGATCAATACGCCTCGGAGCTAACTGATTTCACATATTAGGGAGTGCCTCTATGACGAGTTTCTCGGAGATGCCGGAGGACTGGGCTCCGTCGGCATCTCCCTGAAACTGGTCGCAGTGGTGTCCCTGCTCTCGAAAACCATCTTGGAGATGCCTCAAACTGGCTGGAGGACTGGACTCGCAAGGATGCTTATTTATAGTACAAGCAGCTCGGCATAGTGTCGACACTTACGAAATAATGTCGACACTCACCCCTATCATTAGTGCTGACTCGTGTTTTGTCCCGGTTGGTGTCTCCAACCAGGACTACATGTTGATCTTTAGTCCCGGTTGGTGACACCATCCGGGACAAGGTACACGCCGCACGACATAATGTCGACACTCACCCCTATCATTAGTGCTATCTGGCCCAGCCTGCCGAAATCGTCCATCCCGGGTAAAAAGGACAAATGTCTGCCGAATCGGCAGGATGTGGGTCCGGTTTGTACTACAGGTACAAGATCTATCGCCCGTGATTTTTTGAAAAAAATCATTTTTAGACTCGCAATGTGTGGTTTCTTCAGAGATCCAATGCAAGTTCTAACGATGCTTGTCCCCTATCTTCATGCACACCGGTTCGACCATAGTTAGAAATTCAGATAATTCAAAACAGGCATAATAAATTCAAAAAAAATCCGAACAATGAAAATCCTTTGCGTGGTGTCATATTATGTTACATAGTTGAAAGGAAAAATACCAGACTTGGTATATTGATCATGTTTCAAAAAAACCTTCACAAAATGACCTATCATGTTCGAGGTTTCATGGCTTTCGGTCCAAATGACCGATGTTATGTGCTGAATCACGGCATAGTTTGTGATGTTGTGCCCATATTATGCATGTGTGTGGACATTGGTATGGAGAACAATGTTGCAGGAGGAAGTTTTCCTTTTTGTCGCACGGAAAAGCCCTTTTCCATTTTCTGAGCGCAAAAAACGGGTCGTTTTGTGAAGTAACCACCAAAATGCCGTTTCAGAATGCTACCGTCCCATTTTCCTAAAATACTATACACCTTACATGGACTATCTCCCAACCGGTATATCTCAAACCTTTTCGTCCATCCCGGGTAAAAAGGACAAATGTCTGCCGAATTGGCAGGAAGTGGGTCCAATTTGTACTACAGGTACATGATCTATCGCCCGTGATTTTTTGAAAAAAAATCATTTTTAGACTCGCAATATGTGGTTTCTTCAGAGATCCAATGCAAGTTCTAATGATGCTTGTCCCCTATCTTCATGCACACCGCTCGACCATAGTTAGAAATTCAGATAATTCAAAACGGGCATAATAAATTCAAAAAAAATCCGAACAATGAAAATCCTCCACGTGGTGTCATATTATGTTACATAGTTGAAAGGAAAAATACCATACTTGGTATATTGATCATGTTTCAAAAAAACCTTCACAAAATGACCTATCATGTTCGAGGTTTCATGGCTTTCGGTCCAAATGACCGATGTTATGTGCTGAATCACGGCATAGTTTGTGATGTTGTGCCCATATTATGCATGTGTGTGGACATTGGTATGGAGAACAATGTTGCAGGAGGAAGTTTTCCTTTTTGTCGCACGGAAAAGCCCTTTTCCATTTTCCGAGCGCAAAAAACGGGTCATTTTATGAAGTAACCACCAAAATGCCGTTTCAGAATGCTATCATCCCATTTTCCTAAAATACTAGACCACCTTACATGGACTATCTCCCAACCGGTACATCTCAAACCTTTTCGTCCATCCCGGGTAAAAAGGACAAATGTCTGCCGAATCGGTAGGAAGTGGGTCCGGTTTGTACTACACGTACATGATCTATCGCCCGTGATTTTTTGAAAAAAATCATTTTTAGACTCGTAATATGTGGTTTCTTCAGAGATCCAATGCAAGTTCTAACGATGCTCGTCCCCTATCTTCATGCACACCGGTTCGACCATAGTTAGAAATTCAGATAATTCAAAACGGGCATAATAAATTCAAAAAAATCCGAACAATGAAAATCCTTCGCGTGGTGTCATATTATGTTACATAGTTGAAACTAAAAATACCAGACTTGGTATATTGATCATGTTTCAAAAAAAAACTTCACAAAATGACCTATCATGTTCGAGGTTTCATGGCTTTCGGTCCAAATGACCGATGTTATGTGCTGAATCACGGCATAGTTTGTGATGTTGTGCCCATATTATGCATGTGTATGGACATTGGTATGGAGAACAATATTGCAGGAGGAAGTTTTCCTTTTTGTCGCACGGAAAAGCTCTTTTCCATTTTCCGAGCGCAAAAAAGGGTCATTTTGTGAAGTAACCACCAAAATGCCATTTCAGAATGCTACCGTCCCATTTTTCTAAAATACTAGACCACCTTACATGGACTATCTCCCAACCGGTACATCTCAAACCTTTTCGTCCATCCCGGGTAAAAAGGACAAATGTCTGCCGAATCGGCACAAAGCGGGTCCGGTTTGTATTACAGGTACATGATCTATCGCCCGTGACTTTTTGAAAAAATCATTTTTAGACTCGTAATATGTGGTTTCTTCAGAGATCCAATGCAAGTTCTAACGATGCTCGTCCCCTATCTTCATGCACACCGGTTCGACCATAGTTAGAAATTCAGATAATTCAAAACAGGCATAATAAATTCAAAAAAAATCCGAACAATGAAAATCCTTCGCGTGGTGTCATATTATGTTACATAGTTAAAAGGAAAAATACCAGACTTGGTATATTGATCATGTTTCGAAAAAACCTTCACAAAATGACCTATCATGTTCGAGGTTTCATGGCTTTCCGTCCAAATGACCGATGTTATGTGCTGAATCACGGCATAGTTTGTGATGTTGTGCCCATATTATGCATGTGTGTGGACATTGGTATGGAGAACAATGTTGCAGGAGGAAGTTTTCCTTTTTGTCGCACGGAAAAGCCCTTTTCCATTTTCCGAGCACAAAAAACGGGTCGTTTTGTGAAGTAACCACCAAAATGCCGTTTCAGAATGCTACAGTCCCATTTTCCTAAAATACTAGACCACCTTACATGGACTATATCCCAACCGGTACATCTCAAACCTTTTCGTCCATCCCGGGTAAAAAGGACAAATGTGTGCTGAATCGGTAGAAAGTGGGTCCGGTTTGTACTACAGGTACATGATCTATCGCCCGTGATTTTTTGAAAAAATCATTTTTAGACTCACAATTTGTGGTTTCTTCAGAGATCCAATGCAAGTTCTAACGATGCTCGTCCCCTATCTTCATGCACACCGGTTCGACCATAGTTAGAAATTCAGATAATTCAAAACGGGCATAATAAATTCAAAAAAAATCCGAACAATAAAAATCCTTCGCGTGGTGTCATATTATGTTACATAGTTGAAAGGAAAAATACCAGACTTGGTATATTGATCATGTTTCGAAAAAACCTTCACAAAAGGACCTATCATGTTCGAGGTTTCATGGCTTTCGGTCCAAATGACCGATGTTATGTGCTGAATCACGGCATAGTTTGTGATGTTGTGCCCATATTATGCATGTGTGTGAACATTGGTATGGAAAACAATGTTGCAGGAGGAAGTTTTCCTTTTTGTCGCACGGAAAAGCCCTTTTCCATTTTCCGAGCGCAAAAAACGACTCGTTTTGTGAAGTAACCACCAAAATGCCATTTCAGAATGCTGCCGTCCCAGTTTCCTAAAATACTAGACCACCTTACATGGACTATCTCCCAACCGGTACATCTCAAACCTTTTCGTCCATCCCGGGTAAAAAGGACAAATGTCTGCCGTATCGGTAGGAAGTGGGTCCGGTTTGTACTACAGGTACATGATCTATCGCCCGTGATTTTTTGAAAAAATCATTTTTAGACTCGTAATATGTGGTTTCTTCAAAGATCCAATGCAAGTTCTAACGATGCTCGTCCCCTATCTTCATGCACACCGGTTCGACCATAGTTAGAAATTCAGATAATTCAAAACAGGCATAATAAATTCAAAAAAAATCCGAACAATGAAAATCCTTCGCGTGGTGTCATATTATGTTACATAGTTGAAAGGAAAAATACCAGACTTGGTATATTGATCATGTTTCGAAAAAATCTTCACAAAATGACCTATCATGTTCGAGGTTTCATGGCTTTCGGTCCAAATGACCGATGTTATGTGCTGAATCACGGCATAGTTTGTGATGTTGTGCCCATATTATGCATGTGTGTGAACATTGGTATGGAAAACAATGTTGCAGGAGGAAGTTTTCCTTTTTGTCGCACGGAAAAGCCCTTTTCCATTTTCCGAGCGCAAAAAACGACTCGTTTTGTGAAGTAACCACCAAAATGCCATTTCAGAATGCTGCCGTCCCAGTTTCCTAAAATACTAGACCACCTTACATGGACTATCTCCCAACCGGTACATCTCAAACCTTTTCGTCCATCCCGGGTAAAAAGGACAAATGTCTGCCGTATCGGTAGGAAGTGGGTCCGGTTTGTACTACAGGTACATGATCTATCGCCCGTGATTTTTTGAAAAAATCATTTTTAGACTCGTAATATGTGGTTTCTTCAAAGATCCAATGCAAGTTCTAACGATGCTCGTCCCCTATCTTCATGCACACCGGTTCGACCATAGTTAGAAATTCAGATAATTCAAAACAGGCATAATAAATTCAAAAAAAATCCGAACAATGAAAATCCTTCGCGTGGTGTCATATTATGTTACATAGTTAAAAGGAAAAATACCAGACTTGGTATATTGATCATGTTTCGAAAAAACCTTCACAAAATGACCTATCATGTTCGAGGTTTCATGGCTTTCCGTCCAAATGACCGATGTTATGTGCTGAATCACGGCATAGTTTGTGATGTTGTGCCCATATTATGTATGTGTGTGGACATTGGTATGGAGAACAATGTTGCAGGAGGAAGTTTTCCTTTTTGTCGCACGGAAAAGCCCTTTTCCATTTTCCGAGCACAAAAAACGGGTCGTTTTGTGAAGTAACCACCAAAATGCCGTTTCAGAATGCTACCGTCCCATTTTCCTAAAATACTAGACCACCTTAAATGGACTATATCCCAACCGGTACATCTCAAACCTTTTCGTCCATCCCGGGTAAAAAGGACAAATGTCTGCCGAATCGGTAGGAAGTGGGTCCGGTTTGTACTACAGGTACATGATCTATCGCCCGTGATTTTTTGAAAAAATCATTTTTAGACTCCTTCCCCGACGCCCGCGCCGCCCGCGCCCTTCCCCCACCGCCGCGCGTCATCGCCTCCAGAAGAGGTACGCCCCTCCCTGCCTCTGGCCTCCCCCTCCCTCTGCTGCTGCTGGTGGGCGGCGGCGGCTGCTGCTAGGTGCTGCGCGCGTGCAGGCAGGAAAGAGAGGAGATGGGCCTCGTCCCAGGGAGAGAGGGAGAGATATATTTTTTCTACTGAAATGTTTTCTATTTCTGTTTTGTGTTTTCTAGTTGTATTTTTAATTTCTTTTCTGTTTTTGAATAGGTTCAAAATACAAGATACCTTTATAAAACATTTGAAAACACTAAGGGGCCCTTTATACTATTTGGGCTCCAAACACTTTGAGGTTTTCAAAATTCAAAAGCCATTTGAAATGATTTCAAAGGAGGGAAACTAGGGTTTAGGGTCACCCGCGGGGATTTTTTAATGTAATGCAAAAAAACTATGTGTTTCGTTTCATTTGTACAAAGAAGATTTTAGTACCCAAGAATATAGCACCACTCACAAGCTTGGACGCCAGAACTGCTGCAAGACCGCTTATGTTGCCGCAAACAAAGAACACATTATATGTTAGTTTCTAATTCACCACATATAGTACATATAGATTAAACATGTTTCGATTCATTTGCCACAAGGAAGGCGTCCGCAGCTGCTTGATGGATGATTCAAATATTTGTTCATGTGTTTTTAGTTGGGTTTCTTTGCCATGTGGTGATCTATAGCAAGAGTTGGGGCAAAGCTTTTTCCCCTGTTTGAAAAAAAGGTTGTGCATCATCGCATTCTTATCATCGGACTATCCTCTTTTGTTATAGGAGTATCACATTTACTCAATGATAGATTTATACTCCCTCATGTCGGGTTTGTAAGGCTCGGGAAAAGGGGATGTCGGTGGCCGGTTCCGCAGGACATGGGAGGCGTGCAGGGACGCGTGGGGCGGGTGTATTGTGGCAAGAGAGAGGCAGAAGCTCTGTTTGCTCGGGATTCGGTTAGCGGCGGCGAGAAAGCGCCGAGAAACATCGGATAGACGGTGGAATCGTGAAAGGGTAAGACACCAAATTGTCTTGGAAAAAGGGCCAACGTTTACTGTAGATATGCACCACATCTACAGTATCAAGCCGCCACCGTCGGTGCCGGCAACGCACAGGCAAGGCCAGGTGGCCCGTCCTGACAGCGCAGCGACGAGGGGAAGGTGAGGAGAGGGGGGAGGAGGCGGCGGTGATGGGAGTTCCCCTGTTCGCTCACGCATGGGCGAGACATGGGCGAAGGGGTCGCACGGTCAAAATCATTGTGTTCGACGTAGGAAAGCTCGGTCTGGCTCGGTCGCGCGCAAATCTTCCCATGAAATTGCATGCCCCTTAGGTGCATGTGGGTTCGACGATGTGCCTTTGCCAGGGCATTCTGAACCCTCTTAAATCGATTCCAATATGGTATTTTGTTAGTATCTAGTGTTACCTATCTACTGGATAGTTTCCCTTTTGTAGCCCTATACTCATGTTCCCCTCTCATATGCATCCGAGGTTTCTCCGAACTAGGTTTTACACCCCTCGGAACTCCGGAATATTGATTTTAGTTGATTTTAGCTAGAGTTACCTATCTACTACACGGTTTCCTTTTTGTAGCTAGGTTTAGGGTTTCTCTTCATTTTTATTATTGTGTATGTATATATTAGGGTTTCTCTGAATTAGGGTTTATATCTCTCAACACCGTACCTAACTTTCTCCTTTAGCCGCTTTGACTTATTCGTTTTTCCACCTATGCAGAAAATATGGACCCACACGTCAGAGACGAAGAAAAGGAAGAGTTGATCCAAGGTGTGATCCGTGGGGAAGAAAATTTAGACGTATCAACGTTTCTGAACAACTCCGATGAGGGTGATCCTCTTTTTACCGGAATAGACGACTTGTTTGAGGTTGAAGGTGTTGCCTTCCGCGAGGGAGAAGGCGATGCCTTGTGTAATTGAGAAGACGACCGCTCCGGCGAGGTGCATGTAATATAATCAATTCATTAATTAATCATCTGCTATCTATATAGAAATAGTAACGACGATCTTTCTTCTTTTAGCCCTCCGAATCGAAGGAATCTAGTGAAAAGAGCAGACGAGGCCCAACCAAAAAGTTGCAAGACCATGAGAGGTTTAGGATCGAAGATGTCGCTGAAGACGGCAAACCGACGGCTCCCGAAGTTGTCACAACCAAATTTGTGGCACAATGCGGAGTAATCGTTAGTGACTTAATCCCGATCACCATTAGAAATTGGAATAGGCCTGCTAATGCGGATGAAGAAGGAACATGTTTATTTGTCCCTAACCACGCCAAAGATTTACTGTGGAAGAGGCTCATGGTTAATTTCAAACTACCGAAGATAGAGCTGGATCCAAATGCGGAGGATCCAGTTTTGGACGCCTTACAACATGGGAGAGCCATGGAGGCTAAGGTCAGGGAGTGGGCTTTGAAGAAGATGGCCTAGTGTTTCACCAACTAGAAGAAAAGATTGCACCTTGACTATGTCGTGAAAAAGAAGACTCCCGATTTCAAGAATATTCAGTTTGAGAAGATAAAACCATTCTGGGCTGAGTTTGTGGAATACAAGAAATCAGAAAAAGCTAAGAAAATGTCTGAAACGAATAAGCTGAATGCTGCTAACAAGAAGTATCACATACTATGGGGCAAGGTGGCTACAGGGCTGGCATTCCTAAGTGGGAGAAACTTGAGAATGAACTGCGTGTTAAAAAGATCACCCTAGAGACATACGATTGGGTAGAACATGCAAGGAATTGGTTTTACGGGCATAGGGGCACGTTGGACTCGGAAGGGAGGTGTATATATAACATACGACATAAAGAAGACCCCTTGCCAGTCAAAGGATGAGAAAAGCAGTAAAGGCTGTTAAAGATGGGGACTTCATTCCCGATAGAGAGAATGATGAGCTCACACTCGCCCCTGGAAATAAGGAACATGATGGACGAACATGAGGCACAAGAGGCTCCCAACCATGGAGGACTGGGTTTCCCGAAGAGAGGAAGAAATATCCTGATAGAAGCCGTCAGAGGAGAAAGGACAGGGCGGAAGTTGAAGCAAATAGTCAGAAAGAGCGAATGCGTTTAATTGAAGAACGATTAAAGCAACAACAAGATGAAATTAACACACTTAAAGAGCAAAGTACTACCGGCCCATCTCAGCAGCACACTGCATTCGATGCTACCGGCCTATCGAATAATCGAAAAAGAAGTGTGGCTTCCACCGAGGTCCCGGGTGATGACAATGGCGATGACGATGGTGCACCGACGATGGCTCCTGTTGGCTACCCAGTGGATGATATCACAGAGATGACACACTGCAAGCTACATGTCAAAGTTGTGAACATATCAATGAAGGTGGAGGTCGGCTATGCCTTACCAATTGGACCCACACCAACTTACCACTGTCGTCCAGTTCCAGAGGGCTACGCTGTTGTCGGGGTGGATGAAATCATGCCCACCTTTGAAGTTTTGGATCTTCACTACCCTGCAGGTGAAGGGGATGTGACTGTACTGGGAGACGCAAAAAATGTCACCATTCTATGGCCGAAGGAATGTATCGTGCTTCGAAATCACATGCCAAGGCCATCTTCGCCGCCGCCTCACCCGTCTCCAGTGAGGTCGTGGCCGCCGCGGCAGCCGTCTTCGTCGCCTCACCCGGCTCCGTCGCCTCACCAATCTCCGGCGCAGCCATCGCCGCGGGAGCCATCGCGTCGCCTCAGGATAAAAAGCGTAAGCGTACCGCTACTGTGCGTCGTGGTAAGCGACCGCCGAAATATAAACAAGAGCCTCTTCCAAAACTACCAAAGGTTCCTCCCAAGAGAGCTTATGACTGTACTGAAGAGGAGACTGCGGCGATCGTTGATGCGGAAACGACAGCGTTTTTCGCTAAGCTGAGGCGGTCGAAAGAGCCAGAGTTCCCCAGCACCAAAGAAGAAAAAGCCAAAGTGTTGAAAATGCTAAAGACTCTTCATCAACCCGAGCCAAAGCTGTCATCAGACTATGAGCGTTCTATTCTCAAGTCACATACGGCACAAAAAGCCTCGAAGAGCAGTACCGATGCAAGCGAGAAATCTGTTGCCCAGTTCGGAGAACAAGCAAAACAGACTTGCGCCCCTCTCAAGGTGATTTCCCAAACCAATGTGGGCTCGAGCAAATATGGGGCCGAAGAGCAGTATGATCCATAGGTAGTTGCACAATACGGAGAAGCTGCCGCTGCTCAAGGTATGAGTATTGCCCAGTACTTATCCCAGTTAGAGTTCTTCCCCGTGAGTGAAGTAGCATACAAATACCAGTACGGCAAACCTCTCGTCAAACCTGAGGAGGTAAACAATCTTCCAACAAAAATGCAAAGATTGCATAACTGGTACATGCATGCCACAAAGGCCGGGGCTAACTGGATAGTGCTGAAGGTTACAAAAAAGCATTATGGAAAAGATATGGATGACATGATATCCATTGAATTTGATGAACTATTTCAATTATTCAATCAGGACGCCTTGGACAAATCTATAATCAGTGCCTATTGTCTGTAAGTACTAATTCTGTAATTAATTTAGTCTCCAGCTATCTCACCTTGTTTATTGCATGTATATAATCATACTGTAATATGCAGAATGAAGATTCTCGAATGCAGCAGAGGACAAATCTATGACATTGGCTTCATTGACCCATATTGGGTTCATCAAGCTAATCTCAAAACAAACCCCCAGGATACGGAGGATAATATAGTACACGCGTTAAGGTTTCAAGAAACCAAAAGGGAAAAACTATTTCCTTACAACTTCGAGTGAGTATTATTGTCTTGTATACACTTTCTATTTCGTTTACTCGATGTTAAGTATATAATTGATTAGTTATGCATTCGCAGCTACCACTATATTCTGTTAATCATTCAACTTGACAAAGGGCGTGTACTAGTCATGGACTCGAAACATAAACCCCTTGAGACGTGGAAGGACATGCAGATACTTCTCCAGCGGTAATGCTAATCATTACGATACTATATCGGCAACGTTCGTGAATTTTATGATATCAAGTACTTAATAACTTATTTTATTCGTTTTCTACGCCGGACAGCGCTTGGAAACGGTTCACCAATAAGGCTAGAGGTGTTTAGAAAGAGGAGCTTACATTTCAACCACTAAATGTAAGCACCACTAGCTATATCCGCGCATCTCTTTGATTCTAGTTTTGATACAATTATTATCATGCTTGATTATTATTTTGAGTGAACTCTGTTCTCGTAAAGTGCCTGACGCAGGGACCAGATAACAATCTATATGGATACTATGTTTGCGAGTTCATCCGGCAGACATGTGATGAGAAGGGCAGAAATTTAGAGCAACTCCACGTACGTAAACAATTTCTATAATTTTTAATTACAATCAAATTGTGTTTAGTTTCATTCATATAGGCTGACTCCTTTTTTAAATTAGATCGAACGTCTACGGGACGGTCTTCTGTCAAATGATCGCGTACGAGCAATTCAGGAGGAATTGGTGGGATTCTTGGATGCAGAAGTCCTAGACCCAAAAAGGAAATACTATTCGGCTGTGTATAGATAATAGGGATTGTAAAAATAGCAACTTTGAAGGAATTGGCCGGTAGCATCGAATAGCAACTTTTGTATGTAGTGCATGAACTCGATCCGTATATTGAATGTAATATTGTCATGATATTCATGATGTAATATAAGGTTCCTTCATTGATAAGTGCAAATCACTAAATAAACAATAAAACAACCTAAATGAATTCTCTGTCGCGGCACAAAAAGTGGCGAAAATGCTGCCGCGGCAACAAAATGTGCTAAAATGAATTCTCTGCCGGAACAGAGAAATGGGCCAAATCTCTGCCGCGGCCGAAGGTTATTAGTCCCGGTTCGTGTACGAACCGGGACTAATGCTCCACCCACCTCGTCCCTCTGCGGCTGCCACGTGTGCTCCTCATTTGTCCCGGTTGGTGGGGCAACCGGGACTAAAGGTTAGGGTTTTAGTCCCGATTGCCCCGTCCCGGTTGGGCATCCGGGACTAAAGCCCCTTACCAACCGGGACCAATAGGGATGTTTCCACCAGTGGGTGGACGAAAAGGTTTTGGATACCCCTGTTGGGACATTGTCCATATAAGGTGGTATAGTATTTTTGTAAAATGTGGTGGTAGCATTTTGAATTAGCCATTTGGTTGTTGCTTCACAAAATCGTCCGTTTTTTGTGCTTGGAAAATGGAAAATGGCTTTTTGGTGCGACGAAAAGGAAAACTTCCTCCTGTAACATCGTTCGCCATCCCATGATGCATGTGTATGCATAATATGGACACATTATCATAAACTATGCCTTGATTCTAGCCATAATATTGGTCATTTGACCCGAAAGCTAAGAAACCTCGAATGAGATAGGTCATTTTGTGAAGGTTTTTTTGAGACATAATCAATATATCAAGTTTGATATTTTTACTTATAACTATGTCACATAATATGACACCACGCGAATGTTTCGCATTATTTCGATCGTTTTTGAATTTTTTATGCCCATTTTAAACTATCGTCAAACTTTGTCAAACGGCGGGCATGAAGATTCTTAGCTCGGGGCCGAGCCTTGCTAAACTTGCATTAGATCTTTGATAAAATAGCATATTGTGAACCTAAAAATGATTTTTTTAAAAACCATGAGCATCGGATCTTGTACCTGTAGTTCATATCTGACCCACTTCCTACCGATTCGGCAGGAATTTGTCTTTTTCATCAGAGGTGGACGGAAAGGATTCGGATCCCCCTGTTGAGACATTTTGCATATAAGGTGGTATATTATTTTTTGTAAAATGTGGTGGTAGCATTTTGAATTAGCCATTTGGTGGTTGCTTCACAAAACCGTCCATTTTTTGTGCTCGGAAAATGGGAAATGCCTTTTTGGTGCGACGAAAAGGAAAACTTCCTCCTGCAACATTGTTCGCCATCCCATGATGCATGTGTATGCACAATATGGACACATTATCACAAACTATGCCTTGATTCTAGCTATAACATTGGTCATTTGACCCGAAAGCCAAGAAACCTCGAATGAGATAGGTCATTTTGTGAAGGTTTTTTTGAGACATAATCAATATATCAAGTTTAATATTTTTACTTATAACTATGTCACATAATATGACACCACGCGAAGGTTTCGCATTGTTTCGACCGTCTTTGAATTTTTTATGCCCGTTTTAAACTATCGTCAAACTTTGTCGAACGCCGGGCATGAAGATTCTTAGCTCGGGGCCGAGCCTCGCTAAACTTGCATTGGATTTTTAATAAAATAGCATATTGTGAACCTAAAAATGATTTTTGTAAAAAAAACATGAGCATCGGATCATGTACCTGTAGTTCATATCTGACCCACTTCCTACCGATTCGGCAGGAATTTGTCTTTTTCACGAGAGGTGGACGGAAAGGTTTCGGATCCCCTTATTGGGACATTGTCCATATAAGGTGGTATAGTATTTTTGTAAAATGTGGTGGTACCATTTTGAATTAGCCATTTGGTGGTTGCTTCACAAAACCGTCCGTTTTTTATGCTCGGAAAATGAAAAATGCCTTTTTGGTGCGACAAAAAGGAAAGCTTCCTCCTGCAACATTGTTCGTTATCCCATGATGCATGTGTATGCATAATATGGGCACATTATCACAAATTATGCCTTGATTCTAGCCATAACTTTGGTCATTTGACCAGAAAGCCAAGAATAAACCTCGAATAAGATAGTTTATTTTGTGAAGGTTTCTTTGAGACATAATCAATATACCAAGTTTTATATTTTTCCTTCTAACTATGTCACATAATATAACACCACGCGAAGGTTTCGCATTGTTTCGATCATTTTTGAATTTTTTATGCCTGTTTTAAACTATATATAATGTTTTTTGTTTTACTTAATTTTTATTTACAAATGTGTAATATTTGAGTGTAGATAGATATGTCTTATTTTTCTGCAAATTTTGATATATTATTTATATTTTTCTGAATTAGAATGATTTAGTTATGATTTTTCAAAGTTTAATGAGATAAAATAAAAAATAGCTACGCCGAGGGCAGCCGTCGGCATAGTATAGGATATGCCGAGGGCAATTTTATGCCGACGGCTGCTTGGCGGAGCTGGCCTAGCCGATGGCTACGCCGACGACCTCGACGTTTGGCCGTCGGCGTAGCAACCGGCCGTCGGCGTAGCTTTCCATTCCTGTAGTGACCTGCATATCTCAAAACGCACGTAGGCCTCATGTGCAGCCTCATGTGCGATGAGTGTGCACAGGAAAGATGCGGCTGACCTTCGTGGAGTGGAAGCACGAGACGGGGAGGACCTACAGCTCTACCGGCGAGGAGGAGCGCCACTACGTGACGTTCAAGGACAACCTGCGCGACATCGACCGGAGAAACGCCGCCGGGGTCTCCGACCTCACCCAGAAGGAGAAGTTCAGCGCCATTCTCTGCTCGTAATTATTCCAACAGATCACGACAGGGACAAGGCAGTTTGGAGGTTGATTATATACATGTTTGCTTGTAGTTTCTTCATTATTTATTTTACCTTTTGCTGATTGCTCCTGCCATTCGGATCAAGTGGCTGGCGTCCTAAATCCTTGATGAACTAGATTTTTGTTGCAGTAGTTTGTCTATCCACATCAACAGAAATCATCATCTTCTAACAGAAATCCTTGATGAACTTGAAGCATCTCAGCATTTGGACTGAAAAAAGCTTAGATGCAGAGAAGAGAAAAATAATCCTAGTGTGCTAATTGTTTCTAAGCTAGGGGACCCATATGGCATTTTTCTCTGATGGACAATCCACCATTTACTGCCATTTTCTTCTTAGCAGAACCATCAACTTCCAGCTGACATAATGCCTCTTGGTAACATCTTACATATACATCTCACGTGAATGTTTCACATTCTTATTGGTAGCAGCGCCTCCTCTATATTGTCATCATTGGCATAAACCTCTCTTGTTATTTTATTTTATTCATTATATTTTTTAGCATGTATTTTTATTCCTTGCAGTTTATTAGTCAAGTATCCGGCACCGAACAAAATTAAAGTTTGGAGGTAGCACCATTTCTGGAGAGATGAAGCACCCGTGGATCTGAATGTGGTATTTTACTGTGTTGTTCATGTAGTAAAAGTGAGATGAAAGTGTATGCATTTCAGGAAGATGAAATGAGAAAATAAATCCAGTGAATATATTTATTTGCCATATGTGTTTCTGACCATGGATGCAGGATAGAAGTAAATTATGAATGAACAAACTTTTTCTGCAGCATTACAGCCACAAAGACTCTGTTCCTTTGAACATTTAATCATTCATTCCTTTTATTGATTGCACGATGAATATTTTCTCTAGATTATGATGTGAATGATGGCATTGCAGTAACAGGTTGTCGCCGTAGGCAGAGTGCACCCGTGCAAGATGTCTGGAACAGGTAAATTTGAGCAGTTGAGCACCATCACAAAGATAAATATTACAGCTTAGTCATAAATCCCCTAGATCTATACAATTGGTTTACTTTCTGTCCATTGGTGCATTCGGAATGCATTTGTTAAAATTGTTAGTCTGAATTTATCATCAGTGGTACCATTCAACCAGCGAGAGACCAGCATGGTCGGTTTCTTCGGTGAGTCTGTTAATGGCATCCACGCTAACTACCATGAGTGAGATCCTGTAATCCTATGTTGTGCGGCTTTAATTCGCTACTGGTTAGAAGGTCAGATTAATCTCGATTAGGATGCTAGATTGGATCATACAGTATGCAAGTTGGTAAACAAGTATTGTTTCATCCACTTATAACCAAGTAAATAATTTGGTTCTTTTTTGAGCCAAAGCACTGGATTATATTAAACAAGGAACAAGATTACAAGATCTATCCAGAACAACCATGTTAAAGGGTGGAAATTTCCATATGAGACTCCAACTTATGAACACCCCGCGATCAGCTACTTCACTGGGCATCATTGATACCTTCATTGGACAACTTATGAACATCATGGGGTTCTTTGTTTTCGAGTTGTTGCTTGCCCTTGTCTGTTGTAGCTCCTGAAGCTACCTCGTGTAATGTACACTTGGAAATAAATGTAAATGTGGTGCCAATGTGTCACGATATATAACTACTAAGATACTGCCTAACCATGCTGATGCTGCTACCTTTTTTTCTCTCTCGCCATCTGCAGAACTGACAGCACATGGTACTACTTGATAACCAATTCCATTGCTGCAACTGCTATCATACATTCTTTTAAATGCTGGGAAAGTGTTCGACCATGCACTCATGCTGAATCTTCCCATCTTCTGAAGTAAACAAGTTCTGCCCTTTGTTTTAACATGACGATGAGCTTTGCAAGTGCATAGTTGTATCAGTATTCAGATTATACATGTTTAATATGTACACTGGTGCTTCTGAATGCCCTGCAAGTGGGGTTGGAAATCATCATGCAGGGTCGATTAATCGATTCTTCTGCAGTATATCATTGCCCTGTTTTTTCTCTCGGAAATACCGGACAAAATACCATCCGAGATTTCTCAAAAGAATTCATAAATTTTCGTATAAATTTGTCAAAACTATTTTCCGGTGAATTTCGTCCGGTAGAAAGTTTTCTCTGTGGTATCCAGAATAACCGGTTTTCGGCGAGATACCGGAAATACCGACCGAGAAAAAAACTCCGGGGCTGAATAAAGTGGTGAGAACTTTTCTGAATGAAGGTTTTTGCAGAAAAGGTAAAATGGTTGGTTCTTCCGTAGGATCTCGTTGTTTGTTTGGTTGGCTTTAGGCTGAATCAAGTGGTGAGGATCTTAATGTGCTTCTGTCCGTTCAAACCACTGATAATTTGTTCTTTTGCTGATTACACAAGGAATGTTCCCCTAGATTAATGATGTGGAACTTCCAGAGGCACGGAAGCACATTCCTTGTGCAATCCCCTAAATTATGGAAGTTGGCATTGTACGGTTGTAAGTACTCCCTCCGTTTCAAAATATAAGATGTTTTATCGAGTGAATCTGGACACTTAAATAAGTCTAGATATATTTTTTTTACAAAGCTAAAACATCTTATATTTTGGAACGGAGGGAGTAGTAACCAGCAGCAGCCAGAGGTTGAGTCGTGCAAGATGTTCAGGAACATGTAATTCAGTCTGAGCAGTTTTTGCCCCAATGCTGAAAAGATGAGTCACAAAGTCATAATACTATGGATCCATAATTTCTGTTCATCGGTACATTCAGAGGTTCACTTGTCAGTATTCTTGGTTGGAATTTCTCGCAATCCTTGATGCTTTTACTGAAGATGGCAGGGCGGGACAGTTACGAGCGTGTGCCAATCCCCTGGAGGCGGAGCTGGCGGCAATGGAGGAAGGACTCGGCCTTGCTCTTCATCGGACGACGGCTCCAATAATCATGGTGGAGACGGACATCACAGAAGCAATCAAACTCGTCGCTGAAAAAACACCGAACCTATCACGTTATGCTATGAGAATTAGAAGCATTTGAGAGAGCCTTAATTAGGAAGACGTTGTAATACTAACAAAAGTTAACCGTGAGGCCAATGGTGCAAGTCATGGTCTAGCTTTTTTTTTTTTTTGAGAGCAACCACATATTTCATTAATTGAAAATCAAGTTACATGAAGCAACACATGTGGACACTAAAAGACAAATTGGAATAAAATGATTATATTGCAGATAAAAGACTAAGAGATCGAGAAATACAAAACAACCCCTAGATTTTACTGTAACCACCGAATCTAGCGGCCTCCGCCAAACTCCAGCGCCGCCGAGACGTACACCGAAAGAGACGTCGAGCCTCCACCATTGCAAGATCCAAAAAAGCACCATCGCCAACGAGGCTTCGTGAGTCGATGAACAGGCCTGCTGCACGCAACAAGGCACATGTCGTTGTGGCACGTCGACTGGGGACATCCCCGTGCTGTCTTGGACCAAGATCTGTCGCCTCCCGTCGACGAAGTCGAAGGAGAAAGGCAGATCCACCACCTCCGGACCAACATCCTTGCTCCAGAAAAACCACCTCGTCCCGGCCGACAGAGCGCCAGCGACACAACGAGAAACAGATCTCGCCGGATCTGAAGAACGACGAGAAGACCAAGCTGCCGATCTAAAAGACCAAACAACAAACGTTGCCATCACCTCTGAGGCGCAACCATGAAGATCAGCGTCGGTGTGGGAGTAGAGATGAGGCAGATTTATTCGTCTGGACGCCGCTCCCACCACCCCAACGCCGCACCACGACAAAAATACCCTAACCCTAACTACTAGACGGAGGAACAAGGTCCCCCCCTCCCTCCAGCCGCCAGAGCAGCAAGCAGAGGGAGAGGGAACCAGACCGATCGCCGGCTGAGATCTAGAGAGGGAGTTGGGTTGAGCGCCGCCGTCTAAGGAGACGTGAACGCAGAGAAAAACGGTCTAGCTTTCTTCGGTAGAGTACATGAGCAAACTGCCACTTGGCTGAAAAACTACCCTCCGGAAATCGCCGGTGAGATAGAGGCAGATTGTATATTCTCCCTATTTGATAATTGAAATTCTCTTTCCCTGCAAAGGAAAAGAGAGCAACTAATCGAATCAGAGGAAACCACGCACTTCAGTTCAGAAACGATCACATATTCAGATCTGTCGGCCAACATAATATCCACGTGTAGGTACGAGCGGCGAAACACCATTCAATCAGCCGGCCCGGGCACCAGCCCCAGCCGATCCTGAAAATGAAAGGGAAATCGTTTTCTTTTCCACCAATCTTACTACTACTGAGCTCCCTGATCCTTACATACACCTTGAGTAGTGTTTGTTTCACTAGCTTACACGAAATCTGTATATTCTGGACGCATGGTTGCATAATACAAGACGTACTACTACCGGAGAGAGAGAGCACAGACAAGACAAGTACTGATCAGCGCTGAGCGACACCGGCTGTCAATCTCCAACCACCGCCGTCCTTGACATCACCTACATAGAAGTGAACGTCTCGACCGTCAGGCCGTGCTGCGCGACGAGGGGGTCCAGGATGCGCGTCCAAGTGTCGTACTCGATGGGCGATCCGGCTCCGGGCTGGAGGAACCCGTTCACGAAGAAGAAGGGCGCGCCGGCGACCCCTCTCGTGCACCCATACTGCAGAAAGAAGGAATCGAAGGAGCGGTTCATAGACGTTTATGTCAAATGGCACCAGCAGCAGAACATGTCTAACAATGATGCTTAAAAGTTATCACGGTGTACTTGACGCAGTAAGCAAAGCTGACCTTGAAGGAAACCCTCGCTGCCGAGTCGGTCCTCGAGTCGCTGAAGCCTGACTGGAACTCCGAGACCGAGTTGCCGACCGCCTGCGCTGCCATCTTCGATATCTCGCCGGTTACAGCGGTGCTCGACACCGATGATGTCGCGTGGTTGGAGAATCTTCCCTGTGTGGTGTTGTTAATTTCAAGAACATGTTAGCAACAGCTGTACGAGCGAGCGCAAGGATACTGGCCAAGAATGTGTAACTCTAGTACGTGCTCCTGAGGTGGTTTTCATTTCGCTTGCCCTGTTGTTTTCAGGACAGGTAAGACTGGTGTTTCTTCTACATCAGGCAAGAGTGATGTTGGCCTGTGATCGCCATTTGCAGTATTTCAGTTTGGCTTAAACATTAATTTTGTAAGGCTACTTGTTGTAGATGCTGTGATTTAAAATGAAAAGAGTTGTAGAACTGAGCACGAGGAAGAATGCTGCAGTGGATGAATTATATCATCAGGATAAAGCTATGTCGCTACAACTCAATTTAAGTATCCACAATGATGGTTCGTGAGCATACTTGAATCAGCGCAAGGGATTGGTTCGAGGAATAGTGCTCGAAACTATTTTGTAGGTTCTAATCGACTACTGATAGAATCTGCCATTCAAGCATGACCATACTAATCCATCGCACGGTGCTCCAGTATATTAACAATCTGAGCAAAAGCTTTGAAGGTTCTCATATGTGTTCTGAGCATAACTTGGCAAACCCTACAGCACACAGATGTACAAGGCCACGTCGAGCATGCAGTGATATACCTAATCACAACTCGACTATGATTCATTAACTAAATAAATTAGGGATGTTATATTTAAACGCTACAGTGCTCCTATTAGCTGTTGTTATAAAAGTTCAGGCTGGCAGTTTGCTCATCGTAGTTCGGGTTAAAAAAGTCTGGCATGTTACAAAATAAAATAAAACACATGGATAACAAAGCTACAAAATGAAAATCATACAATTTTGTTATAGAACTATCAGTGTCGAAATCATGAAGTATTTGATGACATACCCCTAGAGCAGCCTTATTCAAAGGTATTTCATAACTTGCATCGGTATTTTTTTCAAAAGGTGCCTTAATAGGCAACATAAGAGTTGCCATGATGGAACTAAAGAAAAAAGGTAACGGTTTAAGTACAAAATGCAATGCACCTGGTTCTTGAAAAATAGCTCCAGCAACGGATAGGTTGACGACGAATTCAACTTGTTAGCTATATGAAGGGCACGACAGGCCATGAACGAATAGGTGTGGTACCTGCAGTTTCGCAGTATAGTAAAATGGTGTTAGAATGAGGCGTATGGCACCTTCTGCTATAAGAATCACATCTAGTGCCAGATTTTATGCGACTGAAAATGCAAGAGCAGTGGAAAAATAGCGAGCCCAAGACACAACCCTCTGTTGTGGACGTGGACTGCAGCCAGCCAATGAAACAGGACATGTTCAGTCCAAAATTAAGTATAAATCCCACAAGACCAAACTGGACCAGCATCTGAACAAAATAACCCACATCTAAACCAATACAGGGCGGATACTAGGGAAGATTCTGTCCAATTCTTTCATTCTCCAAGTGTCAATGCCAAAAGTATCTATTCCTATCTATCAGCTCTAAAATTAAGACATGGCATGTTCAGACTTAAATTAAGTATAAATCCCACAAGGCCAAACTGGACCAGCATCTGAACAAAATAACACACAACTAAACAATTACAGGGCAGATACTAGGGAAGATTCAGTCCAATTCTTTAATTCTCGAGTGTCAATGCCAAAACTATCTATTCCTATCCATCAGCTCCAAAAAAATTGACCACTTACAACCCCTTATACAACATATAATCAGTGGCACTATACCTCTCTTTATGTTTACTGCAACTCTAGCCTTTAGGCTCATGGACCAATCTCAAAACCCGGAGTACACACATCCCCTGTAGACCGTCCCACAAATTTTCCGTTCACAAAGTTACCAAATTTCGAATCACTCTATGAGTCAATCGGCTACTCAGACTTGCCAATTCAAGACTACCCGTGGTTGCCATAATTACACTCGTACAAGACTTCGGTCGGCCGAATTCGCAACCTCAGACGACACTCCATGGAGCCCTGCAGTAGTACACTGCTCCAAAAACGCTAAATTTTTCACAATTAAAGCAAACACTACTGAAGTTGGAGCACTGCGAGACTGATACGATCCGGAAACCTCGGAGCACAGATAACTGCAACAGAGCAACGGGAGAGGGGAAGGGAAAAATTAAAGTTGGTGCGGCGCGATCTTACGGGAGGGGGAAGGGGTGGACGATGAGAGAGACCCGCGGGGAGTAGCGCTCGACGGCGAGCCTGAGCGGGGGCCAGGCGTCGCGGCTGTCGGGGCAGAGCGGGTCCAGGAAGGCCTCGACGAGGACGGCGTCCTTCCAGGCGACGGCGCCGGCCCCTGCGCCGCCGTAGGCGAAGCCGTCGTAGCGCGCCGGCGCGGAGGCCTGCGCCTGGAGGACGAGGAGGAAGTAGGAGCAGGAGGCCGCGAGCGCGGCCGCCAGGAGGAGCCGCCGGAGCAGCGGCGCGCGCGGCAGCAGCGGAGGAGACCTCGCCATGGCCGTGAAGGGCAGTGGTCGTCGTGCGCCGGGATCGCTGCTGGCGGCGTGGCTGGCTCTGCTCCCGTGTGTAGAAGTCAATCGCACTCCGGTGGTGGTGGTGGTGATGCGAATGGGGAGAGCGGAAGGGGGACACGATGCGGTCGTCGCCATCGTCGAACTTATTGATCGGAGAGAAGATAGATAATTTTTTCTTCTGGGAATAGGTTACTCGGGGTGACACGTGGGTCCTACTCCCAGTAGTGACGTTACGCTCCAACTGTCTAGGTGAAAAAAAATTCTCTTCTAAATGGAACCGAATCTATCCGACTGTTTAAAGAACAGAGTAGCTACTGTAGCAGATCCTCGTTCGGCTAAAATGGTTTTAGAAGGTTTTAAACTGTATGCAATTTTATATCAAGAACTTCAATATTCAATGCAGTATTGCATCGTCCAGAAGTTATTATTAGTAGACAGAACTAGTTAGAGTGATTTTAATAACATGCATGCTACTCCCTCCATTTAGAAATATAAGATGTTTTAGATTTGTGAAGGAGATGTATTTAGACACCTTTTAGTGTATATGTTCAAATGAATCTAGATACTAAAATGTGTTTAGATACATCTCATTCATAAACCTAAAACATCTTATATTTTTAAACGGAGGGTGTACCAGTAGTTATTAGTAGGCAGAACTAGTTAGAGTGATTTTAATAACATCCATGCTACTCATACTCATCCTCTTCCAGTGACCAATCATGGTTGATGCAATCAAAGTAAAAGATGCGATGCATATGGTCAAGGGTGAAGATGATCAGATTACCAATGTTCATCTCGTAAAGAGTGACAAATTATGTCCAAATCGCTCAACTAAAATAGGTGACGAATGGCTCGTTGGTGAGTTGAACCGTGCAGGTGGGTCTGGACTATTTGTGTGACACAATTTTAACTGCACATGTTCTATAGTACTGCTCTCTTCAGAAGACATGCTCCAAAAAACCATGGCTTGTCTTGTATAGAATATTCTGAGTAAAATCATCAGAAATAATATAGTTAGTTTCAACCATCGTAGCATATAGTTTGAAGAAGGTAGATTAAATATATATAGTTCAAAAAATATATGATTCTTGTTTTCAAATTCTAAGAGAGCACTATGCGGAATGTCTTGTCCATGCACGATGAGTAATCATACGTGACGCACGGCTGATTCGTATTTTGCATATATATACAATCTTAATTATTTAGCATCAAGTTGCATAAACATCGGAGATACACAAAACATAATCCCACCAATAGACATCTATACAAATGATTTCTACAAATTCATATTATTAATTTCTATACTATATCTATGCATTTATTCTAACATTTCTAAACTAATAAACCAAGTCACCCACAACTTAAATTCATCTAAAATCATCCTATCATTTCTATCTCTAAAATCATCCTAAAGTTCTATCTAAAATCATCCTAAAATTTCTATCTAAATCTGGGTTAGATATATATAAAATGAGGCACGACGGCGCTCACCTCGAGTGCGGTGGAGCGGAGCGGAATGGCCGGGGACGAGAAGGGTGGTGCGGCAGGGACGAGGCGGGCGGCGGTGGCGATCGAACCGCGAAGGCGCCGGGGACGAGGCAGGCTGCGACGGAGCGGAGTGGCCGGGGTAGGAGGCGGTGGTAGAACAGAGTGGACGGGGAAGAGACGAGCAACGGTTAGAGAGGAGCGGTGAGAGAGAGTGGATGCGGCCAAGCAAAGCGGACCGACGGTAAGGCTAGGATGGGCGGGGTAGGGTGGGGCGTGTGGGCCACGGTGGGATGGTTCAGGTCGCGTGGAACCCGCATGGCGACGTGTTTAAGAAAAGCAACGCACAAATTAGTGGTGAGTCGCCACGTCACTATTTTCCCCCATGATAGAGTTAATTGGATAAAACTACTCCCTCCGACCCATATTAGTTGATGTGGATTTGTCAAAATTTGGATAAAACTATATACTAAATAGTGTCTAGATTCATTCAAATCTAGACAAATCCAAGTCAACTAATATGGATCGGAGGGAGTATCATAATTCGAAATCTGACTATGAGTCAGCATCAATATTGGTAATTTTGGTGAGTTGGTACTAACTTTTGGATCTCAGCATTATAAATTGGACTAATTCATGGCTAAAAGCACTTTGACAACGGTCCTGATGGCGAGAGTCCACCTGTGTAAGTGCTGTGTTGGCTGGTGTCATCTTCCTATATAGTTATCCCTCATTGTCGTCATCTCAAATATTTTGAGAGGACCACGTTTTTTATCTCGGTTTATTAGTTGGAGCCTCGTCATTCGTCGTCTTCGAGTTATCATTGTGATGGAGCGGTTTTCAACAACATTTGAAGACAAATAGTTTGCCTTTCGATTTCGTCATTTATTATTCAGCGTCTTCGGTTGTTTCTCGTTCAGAGCATGGGCCGTAGCCCATGGAACGGGGGCAGGATGGGTTGTAGCGGGTGGGCTGGCCGGCATCCTCCCCAGTAAAATGCATAAGCAGTCCTCGAACTCATTGGCTATATCTAAAATAATCCTGGAACACAGAAAACGTATCAAACTAAACCTGTGCAAACATGGTTTAGCCAGTTTAACTGGTTTGGCTTAGTTCAAAATTTTATACTAGCTCTAAAGTTTAGATTAGATTTGTGAATGAGATTGCACTAGAGAAGTTTTGGCTGGTTTGAGTTGTTTGACTGGTTTCACATTTTGTACAGGCTTACTCAGAACAGTCCTCAAACTTGTCGTAGATATCTATATACGGCCCTAGATACGTATTGCGGTGATGTGGCAATGATTATTTACCCACAAAAGCATACCATGGAGGCCCACGACGGCCACGCCTCCTCAATCTATGGCAAAATTGCTAAGGCCTCGTACAACCCTTTGTATGCTCTTTATATTTTGGTTTAATTAGTGTACAGAATGGATGCTCTTGATAGCTATCTTTGCCTTTAATTTTTCTATTTTAATTTAAGATCTGAAATGTTGCTCTAAGATTGCTTTGGCTTGAGAGTGAATTTGCTCTATAGTGTTTTTTCGTTGGATCGGCTATATAGACTGATGCATGATTATAGGCACGATGTTATATGATTAATGGCCCGTCAGTTATACTATAAAATGTTAGCGAAATAATTAGGTAGGCTAATATTGTATTTTGATCTGGAAAATATCATTTGCACCCCACAATTGGCACTATCATTAAATGTGATCATTCTAACTTTCTTATTTCCCCATTATTTTTAGAACTATATCTTACTTTTAAATTCTTATTTTCCCACTATTTTTTGGAACTACATCACACTTATTATTTTCTTATTTTCCACTACTTTTAGAACTATATCATACATTTTAATTTCTTATGTTCTCACTATTTTTTTGAACGCCATCATACTCTTCCCCCGTAGGGTCCATACAACAAGCTCATTCTTTCCACATAAGAGCAAATCTAGCCGATCACCTAAACCTTGGCCTCCTATCTGGCCTGCTAAACTAGATGAGCAAAAATTTGCTCCGCTAAACGGTGGCCGACTATAGCCGATACCTATTTTTTTTCTCAATTTTCAAACTACAACCATAACATTGAGATCATTGCATCACATATCAATGAAACTTTCAAATGGTTCAAATTCGAGCACTAGAAACTACTGACGAATTCATTACAAATAGGTCCAAATGTTCACCAAATCGAATTAAAACAACCGTAGTGCTCATCCAGATGCACCACGTTGATCAAGTTTGATCCAAAAAAAACACAACATAGCAAGTTCATATGTTGCAAGCATCACCACTTACTAAATGCCATCATCAAACACCTTCGATGCTGCCACCTCCATTCTCTCCAATGCCACCATCTCCATTGTCACAGATGCCACCATCATAGTTGAGATCGTTGAGGCTCACCACATGGCTGAGGTCCAATGGTGTTATGAACTCGGCCACACCCATTTCGGTTGCACTACATTGACCACCAAACATCGATTGTACCCAATTTGTGAGCACGAATTCGTTCAAGACAAGTGTGCAACAAAAAATTTAATCTTTACCTCGGCTGCGACATTTCGTCGAGCACCTCGAGGCCGGGGGGCTCGGACGCGTGCTGCGACACCGTTGCGGGATGCCGGACGGGGCGCAAACGCGATAGCTGCTGGCTTGCGAGCTGCCGGACGAGCTGGAGGCGTCGGCCTCGACCCCGCGGCCTTGTTCTACTACATCTTCGTCATCGCCTCCGAGAGGGCCTACATGGCTGGTGTCTTCTTGTGCGCCCGCGGTCCGCTGACCACCGGAGCTAGAGGAGGTCGCCTCGCGGTCATCGTGCCCTTTGCGCTCTTCTTGGCGGCCTTTTCCGCCGCCCCGGTGGCCTGAACCACGCCGGTGTTGCCTAGCCTCTTCCGCGGCAAAGGGGCCACGTCGTCTGTTGGTTTCGGCGGCGTAGAGCCGGCAAAAAAATTCGGCGGGAATGCAGACGGGACTCAGCGGATCTATCTCGATCGAAATCGGGACCGATGGTTGCACCGGGTGAAGGCTGGCAAAATTGGGCGGAAGGGTCGGCGGCTAGACAAGGAAAAGACGAGAACTAGAAGCAGGCACATAGGGGCGGAGCACGGCGTGAGGCGTGGGCAGCGGTCACGGTGAGGTGCACGCGCACGCGCACACGCAACCACATCAGGCCATCAGCATGGCGCTGCCACACACACACTGTCACCGTCTTTCTCGTGTGTAGCAGCAGCAGCAGGTTGCCGCAGCCAGCCAGGCAGCGAGCGGCGTGGCTCGAAACTTATTGGGTTTCCTCGCCACCGTGAAGACCTAGCAGCAGGCTTTACGCCGACGCAAGATCCATCTCTCCCGATCCCGATCCCCATCCCCATCTTAGTGGTTAGTACTCCCTCCGTTTCAGGACTTAAGGCGTCCTCGTTTTGCGTGTTTTTCTTTGACTAAGAATTACTCCAAATACGTAAAGAGTTTTGGCATAAAATTAGTGTAGTAATATAAGATTCATCAAGCGGATCATCGTAAGGCAATTTAGCTTCCATTTCAGAGCCATGGTTTTTGGACTCCATGGTTTTCGAAATTTCAGAGTCTTCATCTTTCAGAGCCTGCAGATTAAGGACGATAGAGTAACATTAAGTTCTATGAATCTTTAGTGAGTACTACCACCTTGGTAACTGGCACAGATGGATCATAGCATGGTTTAAAAAAATGTGGTTCTAATGAAACATAAGGCCTTGTTACCTATTCAGCCAAATCAGAACAATACAAATTTTGTGACGGAAACTAAGTGGAAGACAAATTACATTAAGAATATGATATGAAGAAAGTAGATATATTATTTTGAATAGTTGATTTCCTTAGAACCCAACTAAGAACTACGTGCAGAAAAATTCAGTTCTATTCAATACACTAAACTGACCGCCGTGGGCGTCCAACCAAATCTCACAATTAGATACCCTATGAAAATCCTGGAACATATTCTACAACTTGCATTTAGAGACTAATTCGAAATTATGGACAAAATAACCTAGGATTTGAGCTGAAGAATAGTATCTTAAGGCATCAGAGCAACTCCAACAGCTTACCCATATATGGGTAAGCGAAATGCATTTGGGTAAGAGGAGAGAGAAGGTATAGGTAAGGAGGTTTTGATTTGCTTTTCTAGCTTACCTATTTTTTTGCTTACCCAAAATATGGGTAAGCTGTTGGAGATAATCTCAGCTAGAGAACTTTCTCTGGTTGAACCTACTGACACAGTTCAGAACAGCACAAGTTAGGATTGAATTAGGTTCAGGAAAAAAGGGAGCTAGCAAACTACAGCTTGGTTCGGTGGCCTAAGTAAAAAAATGATGCTCGAAAACTACCTACTGCCTTAGTCATCGATGAAGTACATGAAGAGAATAAGCCAACCACATCAAACCAACCATGTCACCATGATCCCAAAAAACACTACATGGAGCACGGGAAGTGGCCACATACTTCAGACAATATATTATGTTCAAACACAAAATAAGAATTGTAAAATTTAAACAACTACATGAAGCACTCGACATTTTATCGTTGATTGGAGATTCTTCCCCTGCAGTTTGCTTGGATTTTTCTAGAGGGAAATCTGAGTATAGTCTTTGAAGCCAAGATGGAGATGGAACTGTGAAGTTAATAAGGGATACTATTTTGTCTTGAGGGAAATAGGAGGAGTGACTCTAGAATTACCTCGGAATAAGCCACGTTTCTGAGTGATGGTTCAGGCTCTGTTCGAGTTTGAACCACCCGGACAATTGCAGACATATCGACATCATCATCAATCAGGTTTTCTTCAGCTGCTGGGAAACCTTGGCTTGTAGTTGCTCTCGCAGGGATCCTGCACTGTCACCGAGTTTCTGCTCACATGATACCTACAACCAACCACTTACCATGCTAAGAAATATTACACATGAGTTGCAATAATAGATTTAAAACATGGAGGATATGCTAGCGATGTAGACATATGCAAATTCAACTAATGCTAAAGCTCATATGTATATTGGATCATTTAGACAACATATAAGCATTAAATATGGAAAGTAGCCGAAACTGTAGCCATCCGAAGAATAGTGATATCATGGAGAGGAACTAAAATCACAATAATTAGTGCATGTCCAGTTCTTCTAAGAAAAAGTAAATTAGCAAGTAAAAATCAGAAATTCTTTGTTCTTTCTGCTTTCCAGATTGTTTTCAGTGTTATCATCCAACTCTACAACTTTTGAAATGATAGTCTAAAAACGGTTTCATTGAACAACGCTATAAATGAGGGCAATCTTTGACCATATTAGCATCCTATATGCGATGTGGATACCTTTCAATGGTTGGATACAAAAGAACATCAACAAAAATGGATTTTCAGAAACAAATGTCAACCTTTTACCTTAGTAGCCTTCCTTATCAGTGCAACTATCACCTTGTTTTTGACCTGCCACTACCTCGATGGTGATTTATAATTGTACTCCAAGATCCATAATCATCCATAGATCATAAATTGCTCTAGCAATAGATAGTATGTTAAGCTAATATTTTTAGGACTGATACTTGAAGTTAATATTCAGTGTTCATTCTTACCAAGGCCAGCTATTTCGTGAAGCCATCTTTTTTCACAATTCTGGATTTCATGCCAAATTGAAACTGAACATAGAGCCCAATCCTGATGAAACAAAACACTAATCACATAACTGAAAAATTTAGGAACTCTCCAAGGAAACTATGTAAACTAAGAGAACGGGTTAATTAGACTAATACATGAACGTTTAGTATGTGCAAACTCACAAATTGGTAACCTGTGCCACGTGTGTAAAACAACCCACAACAAATATATTTCCCCATGAATCACTTATCAATCCTAACTTTTCATACTATATAGTAAATTACAGAGGAAAAAAAGCAGTTTTGGAGAATCTCAAGAGGGGTTCAACCTGTAGTTTTGGAGGCTACTGCTCACAAACCGGTAACCTGTGTAGGGGGAGCAGTTGCTGTTAAACAAATGACAGCAATTAATGGTAATAAAATCCAAATTTATATTAATGGTAATAAAATCCAAATTTATACTATTAAAATATTCCGCGAGCAAAGTCTATATGATTGAGTTTTTTAGAAAGATAATACCCAATTGCAAAAAACAATTAAATACCACACACATGTACCGGAAACTAAGGTTTAGTGTTCACAGCTTCAAATACAACAGTAGGTGATCATCACAATAACTTTGCAAACCAATCACAGAGCTGCTTCAGTTAACGTAGATGTCTCAAGCAAACCAAGACAAAATATTTAGCTTAAAACATGTCACTGGAGGTACGTAAAACTGCTGGTTAAAAGAAATCTAATAGCAAGAAGAGAAAACATATAGATGTGAGCACGAATTCGTTCAAGACAAGTGTGCAACAAAAAATTTAATCTTTACCTCGGCTGCGACATTTCGTCGAGCACCTCGAGGCCGGGGGGCTCGGACGCGTGCTGCGACACCGTTGCGGGATGCCGGACGGGGCGCAAACGCGATAGCTGCTGGCTTGCGAGCTGCCGGACGAGCTGGAGGCGTCGGCCTCGACCCCGCGGCCTTGTTCTACTACATCTTCGTCATCGCCTCCGAGAGGGCCTACATGGCTGGTGTCTTCTTGTGCGCCCGCGGTCCGCTGACCACCGGAGCTAGAGGAGGTCGCCTCGCGGTCATCGTGCCCTTTGCGCTCTTCTTGGCGGCCTTTTCCGCCGCCCCGGTGGCCTGAACCACGCCGGTGTTGCCTAGCCTCTTCCGCGGCAAAGGGGCCACGTCGTCTGTTGGTTTCGGCGGCGTAGAGCCGGCAAAAAATTTCGGCGGGAATGCAGACGGGACTCAGCGGATCTATCTCGATCGAAATCGGGACCGATGGTTGCACCGGGTGAAGGCTGGCAAAATTGGGCGGAAGGGTCGGCGGCTAGACAAGGAAAAGACGAGAACTAGAAGCAGGCACATAGGGGCGGAGCACGGCGTGAGGCGTGGGCAGCGGTCACGGTGAGGTGCACGCGCACGCGCACACGCAACCACATCAGGCCATCAGCATGGCGCTGCCACACACACACTGTCACCGTCTTTCTCGTGTGTAGCAGCAGCAGCAGGTTGCCGCAGCCAGCCAGGCAGCGAGCGGCGTGGCTCGAAACTTATTGGGTTTCCTCGCCACCGTGAAGACCTAGCAGCAGGCTTTACGCCGACGCAAGATCCATCTCTCCCGATCCCGATCCCCATCCCCATCTTAGTGGTTAGTACTCCCTCCGTTTCAGGACTTAAGGCGTCCTCGTTTTGCGTGTTTTTCTTTGACTAAGAATTACTCTAAATACGTAAAGAGTTTTGGCATAAAATTAGTGTAGTAATATAAGATTCATCAAGCGGATCATCGTAAGGCAATTTAGCTTCCATTTCAGAGCCATGGTTTTTGGACTCCATGGTTTTCGAAATTTCAGAGTCTTCATCTTTCAGAGCCTGCAGATTAAGGACGATAGAGTAACATTAAGTTCTATGAATCTTTAGTGAGTACTACCACCTTGGTAACTGGCACAGATGGATCATAGCATGGTTTAAAAAAATGTGGTTCTAATGAAACATAAGGCCTTGTTACCTATTCAGCCAAATCAGAACAATACAAATTTTGTGACGGAAACTAAGTGGAAGACAAATTACATTAAGAATATGATATGAAGAAAGTAGATATATTATTTTGAATAGTTGATTTCCTTAGAACCCAACTAAGAACTACGTGCAGAAAAATTCAGTTCTATTCAATACACTAAACTGACCGCCGTGGGCGTCCAACCAAATCTCACAATTAGATACCCTATGAAAATCCTGGAACATATTCTACAACTTGCATTTAGAGACTAATTCGAAATTATGGACAAAATAACCTAGGATTTGAGCTGAAGAATAGTATCTTAAGGCATCAGAGCAACTCCAACAGCTTACCCATATATGGGTAAGCAAAATGCATTTGGATAAGAGGAGAGAGAAGGTATAGGTAAGGAGGTTTTGATTTGCTTTTCTAGCTTACCTATTTTTTTGCTTACCCAAAATATGGGTAAGCTGTTGGAGATAATCTCAGCTAGAGAACTTTCTCTGGTTGAACCTACTGACACAGTTCAGAACAGCACAAGTTAGGATTGAATTAGGTTCAGGAAAAAAGGGAGCTAGCAAACTACAGCTTGGTTCGGTGGCCTAAGTAAAAAAATGATGCTCGAAAACTACCTACTGCCTTAGTCATCGATGAAGTACATGAAGAGAATAAGCCAACCACATCAAACCAACCATGTCACCATGATCCCAAAAAACACTACATGGAGCACGGGAAGTGGCCACATACTTCAGACAATATATTATGTTCAAACACAAAATAAGAATTGTAAAATTTAAACAACTACATGAAGCACTCGACATTTTATCATTGATTGGAGATTCTTCCCCTGCAGTTTGCTTGGATTTTTCTAGAGGGAAATCTGAGTATAGTCTTTGAAGCCAAGATGGAGATGGAACTGTGAAGTTAATAAGGGATACTATTTTGTCTTGAGGGAAATAGGAGGAGTGACTCTAGAATTACCTCGGAATAAGCCACGTTTCTGAGTGATGGTTCAGGCTCTGTTCGAGTTTGAACCACCCGGACAATTGCAGACATATCGACATCATCATCAATCAGGTTTTCTTCAGCTGCTGGGAAACCTTGGCTTGTAGTTGCTCTCGCAGGGATCCTGCACTGTCACCGAGTTTCTGCTCACATGATACCTACAACCAACCACTTACCATGCTAAGAAATATTACACATGAGTTGCAATAATAGATTTAAAACATGGAGGATATGCTAGCGATGTAGACATATGCAAATTCAACTAATGCTAAAGCTCATATGTATATTGGATCATTTAGACAACATATAAGCATTAAATATGGAAAGTAGCCGAAACTGTAGCCATCCGAAGAATAGTGATATCATGGAGAGGAACTAAAATCACAATAATTAGTGCATGTCCAGTTCTTCTAAGAAAAAGTAAATTAGCAAGTAAAAATCAGAAATTCTTTGTTCTTTCTGCTTTCCAGATTGTTTTCAGTGTTATCATCCAACTCTACAACTTTTGAAATGATAGTCTAAAAACGGTTTCATTGAACAACGCTATAAATGAGGGCAATCTTTGACCATATTAGCATCCTATATGCGATGTGGATACCTTTCAATGGTTGGATACAAAAGAACATCAACAAAAATGGATTTTCAGAAACAAATGTCAACCTTTTACCTTAGTAGCCTTCCTTATCAGTGCAACTATCACCTTGTTTTTGACCTGCCACTACCTCGATGGTGATTTATAATTGTACTCCAAGATCCATAATCATCCATAGATCATAAATTGCTCTAGCAATAGATAGTATGTTAAGCTAATATTTTTAGGACTGATACTTGAAGTTAATATTCAGTGTTCATTCTTACCAAGGCCAGCTATTTCGTGAAGCCATCTTTTTTCACAATTCTGGATTTCATGCCAAATTGAAACTGAACATAGAGCCCAATCCTGATGAAACAAAACACTAATCACATAACTGAAAAATTTAGGAACTCTCCAAGGAAACTATGTAAACTAAGAGAACGGGTTAATTAGACTAATACATGAACGTTTAGTATGTGCAAACTCACAAATTGGTAACCTGTGCCACGTGTGTAAAACAACCCACAACAAATATATTTCCCCATGAATCACTTATCAATCCTAACTTTTCATACTATATAGTAAATTACAGAGGAAAAAAAGCAGTTTTGGAGAATCTCAAGAGGGGTTCAACCTGTAGTTTTGGAGGCTACTGCTCACAAACCGGTAACCTGTGTAGGGGGAGCAGTTGCTGTTAAACAAATGACAGCAATTAATGGTAATAAAATCCAAATTTATATTAATGGTAATAAAATCCAAATTTATACTATTAAAATATTCCGCGAGCAAAGTCTATATGATTGAGTTTTTTAGAAAGATAATACCCAATTGCAAAAAACAATTAAATACCACACACATGTACCGGAAACTAAGGTTTAGTGTTCACAGCTTCAAATACAACAGTAGGTGATCATCACAATAACTTTGCAAACCAATCACAGAGCTGCTTCAGTTAACGTAGATGTCTCAAGCAAACCAAGACAAAATATTTAGCTTAAAACATGTCACTGGAGGTACGTAAAACTGCTGGTTAAAAGAAATCTAATAGCAAGAAGAGAAAACATACACTATTTGGACAATAGTACTCAAATACTCATCCTCTGAAACTGAATCTTCATGCTCTACTCAAGAACAAATCATGTGTGAAAATTAGAATCTTTCAATATTAAAATCTAATAGCAAGAAGAGAAAACATACACTATTTGAACAATACTACTCAAATATTCATCCTCTGAAACTGAATCTTCATGCTCTACTCAAGAACAAATCCTGTGTAAAAATAAGAATCTTTCAATATTAAATTTCCAAAATCCCATATAAGATCTGCAGCTATAAAAGGTTCAGTAATTGAGCAAAGAACAGTGGCATTGTGCGGTGAAAAAACATCAGAGACTAAAGAAAGTAGCATCTATAGTTTGGTATAGAACAATTAATTTTAGTATAAGTGGTGGCCTCAACAAAGAGATTCATGCCCACTTAAATTATTGATCGATCTATTAGATGACACCACAAACTCAGTCCTACAGCCTTAGCTCTCTATCTCCAAGCCCCCACCCTGCCCTTCCTAACCATTAGAGAGGGATATGGAGAGGGATTTGCCGCATGCTGTCCCCAATCTGTCGGCTTGGCTCCACCTCCACCACCCAAAGGAACGATCCAGATAGAGAACTAAGGGAGAGAGACGAACATGTAGATCCTTTTCGAAGAGGTGGAGGAGGCAGTCCACTATGCTGCATGCCTTCGTCGGTGACGATGACGTAACATGGCCGAGTACATCAGAGGTAACGCCATGTCGCTTTCCATGCGTGTTGCAACGCTCGTAGGAGGCGCCCCATGGCCGCTCCTCCTTCCCACGCAGGCGAAGAAGCATGGAGGCGGAGTGATGTGGTCAGCGTGTCGAGGGCGAGGACGGTCGCGTCCTCCTCTGTCCCTCCACCTCTTCCTCCTGATGTGTGGCGCGGAGCGAGTACGACGGCGGAGCCGCCACGCCGGCTCAGCGGCGGCCAGCTGCGGGGAGACCCTTTCCCTAGACGCGTCGCCACGGAGGTCAACCGGAGCGAAGACGTCGGCGCCGCTCGCCACCGCCACGGCTCCCGCCACCGACCGGAGCGGGGAGTTGCGGGGGTGGAGGATGCGACCTGGCCATCTCGCGCGGCCGCGACCTCCTCCTGCTACCCTCCGTCGCCGGACGGGCGACGAGCTCGGTGCCGACATGGCGCCCGCCACCGCCACTGCTCGCCGTCGTCGCTACTCGCTCGTAGCTGCCGTCGCTGCTCGCCCATCGGCGCACGCCCTGGCCCTGCTCACCCATCAACACGCCTTGCTCCTCGCCGTCGCCTCTCGGACTGCGCCCTTCTCTTCATCGCTGCCGCGCCCTACTCGCCACCTTCGCTGCGCCCCCTGCTCGCCGCCGTCGCCTCGCTACCTGCTCGAGGCCGGTGTGGAGGCGGGGATGTGGGCGGGGTTGTTCCCCCGCGGGAGCCGACGCCTCCTCCTTCAGGAAGACGAAGAAACGGAAAAGCCGGCGAGGGATGCGGGGCGAGCGAGGCAGGGAAGCACGAGGGACGGAGGCTGACGGCGGATGGGAAGTAGGATTATAGGCACGCGCAGCAGGAGAGCCGGCCCTGCCCCAGCGCGAGGAGCCATCTCCACCATGGCGACCACCACGGACGGCCTCACCCACCCCGTGCCAGGCTCGCTCACAAGCATACGGCCAAAAAAAGGGACCACGTCCAGCGAAAGGAGCACAGCCAGCGGGTAGCCTGTGACGTAACCGACGGCGGCGTGGGCGCGGGACGGGCGGGGGGATGGGCGCAGGATGGCCTGCCGTGGTGGTTGACGACTGCGGAACGGGCGGGGGATGGGCGACGAGCGTTTGCCCCTGGCAGACCTAAGGAACCCTGTAAAATTGCCACGGGAAACCTGGCACGAGGCCGACATGCGGGCCCGGCATTAGTCTCGACGGGAACCAAAACGGTTCGGCCAGAGAGAAGCGCAAGAAGCGTGTAGAACAGCGCGTGCAGACAGCGATTCCGGTTTTTACTGTGCGCGGGGGCAAAACAGTCAAACCACAATCGAACGGTTCAGATCCTGTCTCAGAGGACGATCCAACGGTCCAGAACAGAGAGCGTCCCTAGGAGCCCCATGGGGGGCATCAATTACACCAGGGGATGAAGTGAGCAGTGGAGTAGTAGTAAACCAAGTTGGTGGTACTCCACTCTTCATTAAACTCGCTGCGACTGCAAGGTCTTCACCCCCACACAGGCCACTCCAGGATCGATCAATCGATGGATGGATGAAACGGAGCGACAGGGCAGAAGGGGTAGTACGACGAGACGAGGCGCAGGGCAGCGAATTCACCACCACTGCCCAAGTCCGGCCCGGCCGTCACCAGGAGGTCCAGCACCGCCCGTCAGTCAGCGTCAGGTCATGTGTGTGTGGTGCACTCACTGCACTGCGCTGCGCATGAAAGCACGCCCAGTCGCCCAGTACTAGTAGCTACCAATGGCGCGTCCGTGCTCGCTCCCAATCCATCCATCTCGCTGGTATCCCGGCCATTGTTCCTCCATTCCCAGCTTAGTAGTAGTAGTACTAGCAGGAGCACGGGGACAGAGCCACATTTTTGAGATACAGGAAAGCCGGACGGACCCCTAGCCGCAATGTTTACATAGTCCGGCAGCACTACCGGCCGGCCGGCCGGCTGGTCCGAATCCACCACCGCGCGCACGGGGTCTCGCGTCGAGTCTCCTGGGTAACAACAAAACAAAACGCTCGTTACCCCTTGTAACTTGGGCTCTCCCGATTATCAGTACCAAAAGCCTAGTACCATCACCCATGTCGTAGTCCAATTGTTTAAGCAAGCACCCCTGCCACGCGATGCATCCCACAAGAGCAGCGCCGGTCCTGAGATTTCAGCGGACCGGGACGAAACTAAAATTCCAGGGCTTTTATTATAAAAAGTTATGCATATATGAGATGATAAAAAATAAATATTTTAAGTATACTGCCAACTATAACATTTATATAAAAATAACAATGTTTGTATGATACCTTAAAATTTCCTTCAAAAATTCCTAGAAGCAAAGTCTGTGACGATGGAATCAATATCAATCTCGTCCACTAAATTCTTCTCTATGTATAGAGTTGCCAAACCATTTAACCTCTCCTAAGACATTACAGATCTCAAATAGTTCTTCAATAATTTCAACTTTGAAAAGCTTTTTTCAGCTTATACAACAGTCATCGGCATAGTAAATAAGATCCGATAAGCGATAGAAATATTAGAATAACAATTTAGCAGATTCATCATCATGATTACTCACATTGTCATCATCTGCGTTGATATGAACATCGTTCTCTATGCCGACATTATCTTCTAAACCCACAAGAACTAGCGCCAACTCATCTGGATTGCTCGTAGTGCTCGTGTTGCTCTTCAAAAATTTATGAAAGGATCCTCTCTATGATTCTATTAATTTCCTCTCTTGTTCTCTCCTTTTTTATTTTCTAAGAACCGGATTTAGGCGCCATAATCAGTTAACCTCTCTTGCTACAAACAAGAAATCAAGAACAACAATTACTAACTAGAATTAAGAACTAAGAACTAAGAAATAAGAAATAAGAAATAAGAATTAGGGCTAGGCGAGGGCAGACAGCAGGCAGATTTGAAGATCGTCGATGGCCTTCATGCATGTGGTATGCCTGGCGGTCGATCGTAAAGGGCTTGAGGTAGGACGCTCGAGAGGCGATTAGGCGACATGAGGCAATTAGGTGACGAGACTCGGGAAGTAGGGCATGGCTGGTACGTGGGAAGCCGAAGCGAATAAGCGAGTCTAGACCAATTCCTGGAGTCGTCGAGCACTCGAGTCGAGCACATGTCTTGGTCGTGGTCAAGCGATGCGCCGATACCTGGGAGTTGTCGAGTCCAGCGATAACTTCCTTGGTCTGGGAGTTGATCGTCGAGGCAGGCAAGCGATTAGGCCCTGCGAGAGATCGATGCCTATTTCCTGATAGCGAGGGAGTCGATATATAGCCCATAAAAATGTCTTTTTTTACGATGTATAGTAGGCCTATGAATTTTTGGGCCCCTATTTTTTTAGACCCGGGGCGACTGCCCCGCTAGTCCCCGCATAAGAGAAAAAAGCAAAAAACTTCCCAGAAAATCTGCTCGTCCTCTCGGTGTACCCGTGACGCGAGAGCTCCGCGACACACGGTTGAGGAACGGGGACTCGGGGAGTGCCAATCACGGTATGCTGATGGTAACGAGCCCCGGACGCCGCCGTTACCGGCTGGCCGATCGCTTCGGTTCTTCGCCTTCGTCGCCGTCACGCATCAGAGTGGGCGGTGGCAGGCAGCAAGCGGCCACACAAGGAAAAATGTCGTCCACCGGCTCAATTCGATGCCCCCTGTGGTCTGCTCCAGCTGCATGCAGATTCATTCGTATCAGAGAAAATTGCACATAGCACCAGGCTTTGGTGCTAAAGTTGTACAAAACACAGAATCAAAAGACTTGTTGCAGTTGACCCCAGTTCTTGGTGTAATCCGTTGCACCTAGCTCAAATAGAGCTAAATAGAGGTTATAAAGACTTAAAAATATATCTGACATATGAGCTCGTATTTCTATACCGTATATCATACGTGTGGGCTAGTATTTGTATATATTGTTCGAGAGCAATAAAGAACTCGGCTAATGCTAGTCCTACATCACGTAGTTTGTTGTCTAATCAGTTGTAGCTAGCTCAAATAGAGCATATAATGCGTTAACAGTATCCGACACGTGGATATGTATTTTGTATCGTATGTCACAATTATACGGTAAATTAAGAAAGTAGACAACATATGAGAGCATTAATTTGGCGGATGAGGTCCATAGAGCTCGTTTTTCAAAACTTCAAAAATTGTATTTAAAGCTTTGAAAGATTTTAAAAAAATATAAGAACAT
Source organism: Avena sativa (assembly GCA_916181665.1). Lineage (NCBI taxonomy): Eukaryota > Viridiplantae > Streptophyta > Magnoliopsida > Poales > Poaceae > Avena > Avena sativa. Next base: position 416,457,997 of record OV702297.1, read on the forward strand.
AGCTCATAATTTATTCTTCCTCTCCGTAAATTTACAATACAAAATACCTAATATTCCATCCTTAGGAAAATGACAAAAGTGCAGATCTGGAGTGAACGGTACAAATTTTGAATCTTCTAAAATTTATCCAAATTATCCTTTTTGCCGATCCTAAAATATAAGTTATTTCACATTAAAAAAATTGCATGCTTGTAGTGTACATAGTTGACCACACAAAGGTATATTTTTCTGAAAAAAATCCTATACATCACCACTGCTGGAATTTTTTGCAGTGTACGCGCAGCAGACGCAGGTGCCGTAGGCTGACATTAGGCCGAGTTCGATTACTCTCAAACAACAAAAGTGTTATAATCTTTAACATTAAAAAATACTGGTCCACACGTATGATATATGGTATAGAAATACAAGCCACGTATTAGATACATTTTTAAGGCTCTATAACCTGTATTTAGGCTCTATTTAGGCTAGGTGCAATGAATTACACCAAAAACTGGGGTCAGCTGTAACAAGTCTTTTGATTCTGTGTTTTATGCAATTTTTGCACCAAAGCCTGGTGCTATGTGCAATTTTCTCTTCGTATCATGGAGCTGGACTGCTGGAGGCCCTGGGCCCTGGACCGCGTCATCATTGCGACCGCGAATCAGCAGCAGCAGTGCCTGCCCCAAATCCCCTTTCGACGTACTAGTACTGATCTGATTTGCGAGGTTTATCGTGTGGCGTCACGTGAGCTGGATTGGATGGATAAACCGGCCCTTTTTTTCTATCCATCTTTTGGAACTCCGAGAGAGACTGTCCATGTACGACGTTTCGTCACGTCTTCTCGTGTGCGAAACCTATTTCTTTTCCCGCTGATTTATCGATATAATCATCAACAGTAAAATAAGGAGTGCAAAAAATAATAAAAATATAATTAGATTCTAGAACCATCTACCCACCGACTACACAAACTAGCGCGTCGCCGTTCTCGCCGCTCCATCACCGAAGCCGGTCAAAACTTATAATAATATAGCTTATTGTAACAGACAAACATGAAGTCGACGTGCTAAAGTCCTAGAGGACCAACACGCTAGAGTTGCAACCCTCGCCAATGATGAGAACCATAGACCGGAAGAGACTGACATAAGACCACGCCGACAAACACAAAAAAGACCGAATCCCACGAGATCCGTCGGACAAATGACTCCACAGCCTTGCGCCAGCGCTAGACGCACCAACGAAGCGAGGATAGGACGAGGAGGATCTTATTCTGACTTCAGGATATACCCACCACCTCACCATCTTGAAGAAGACACAAAAAGGTCTAAAAAAGAATGAAAACCTCCCGCCGACGAGGGGTCGTGATCCGCCATGCCTCCAAGGCCCTAAGGCTACCGAAGACGGAGAGGACCACCGGCGTCGCCGACGGGTGGACGGAACCCTAGACGGGTTTTCTGACCATCTATGGCCGCCACTCTCAGGTCACGTACCGGTTCGACTCTAGGGTTCTCTTTTTCTTTAGGACACATAAACTAGAGGTTTTTTTCCTTTTTAAGGAGTATAAATTGCAAAACAAAACACCACATTAGCGTGACAAGTCCGAAAATCAACCGAATTTTTTATTTCGCAAAAATCCATGTTGGTTCGTTGCAATGTGCACTCACTCGGGTTTTTAGCCGTGTTAACAAGGTTTCTAACAGGGGGGCACTGTTAATGATGACGTGGCAGAAGAGAGAAGGCCGCATCGCACAACCATCGACTTTCGTTAAGGGCGCAGTGTCCAAACCCTAGGTCATGGTTTGAATCGGCGATTCCAGTCCTCACTCCCCTCCCGCGCCCTGTCTCCCTCCAAGATGGCGACCCCCAATCCCGGCGACAAGCTCGGTCTTGACACCCTCGGAGGTCGCGAACATGGCAGCTCGAACCCTACCCCAAATCTTCATTGTATAAGGCCTTTTCTAACCAGGATTGAAACCCACATTTTAAGACTTGCTACACACAAAGTAAGAGATAGCTCATAAAATTGACTGCAACTAATGTGAGAGATCATCATTGCAACTAACCACATCATGCAAAGCTAAAATTGACTGAAATGTGAAACATCAACAATGCCACTAATGAGATCATGCACAACCTAAAATGACACAAATTTTACTACAAGCAGCACTAAAAGACTACAAATCAATCACTACAAACAATCAAATTCTCTGAAGAATCATAAAATTGGCAAATTTTAAATATGCTTGATCCATAAAGCAATGCTCACATGCATACATCAGAGACTCACATTATCTATGGAGCATAGGTAGAATCGTGCCCCGTGTTTGTTCCTTCAAATGCCACGTAGTTCAACGACCCTTTCTTGTGGCGGCGACATAGTTTATCGCATCCCACACATATACCTTTAAATGTTGGGTCTTCACAGGTGTTAGGAGCATAGTCAAGGTCGGTTAGGTCCTAATCAACAACGAATTCCAAGAAATTTTGGTAAATTGACAAGAAATCATAGAAATGGCTAGATTCCCCAATTTGAAATCCTAGATAACGAGGCTATGGCAGGGGAGCTTACGCCCATAACATATTCGCTCGAAGAGCAGCCATCATCCTAGCTCGACATGGTGTTGGTGTAGGCAGGCCGCACGAACGACGACAAGGTTAGCGATGACTGATACGTCGTAAACGTATCTATAATTTTTATGGCCCATGCTTGTTTAGTATCTACTTTGCTTTGCTTTGCTTTGTCTTCTCTTTGAGGTATTTTATATGCTTTCTTGGACTAACCTATTAACAAGATGCCACAGTGCCAGTTGCCTGTTTTCTGTTGTTTTTTGGTTCTAGAAAAGCCAGAAAATGAATATTCTCGGAATTGGTCGGGGCAAAAGCCAAAGTCAATATTTTACCGTGGGGAACACAGAGCCATAATACGAGACGGAGAAGGGCCTCGAGGGGGCCACACCCCTGGCCGCGTGGCCTGGCCTACGCCTGGGGGGTGCAGCCGCCTGGGGCATGATAGCGCTTGACGAGGTGGAAGAGGTTGAAGTAGATTCCTCAGTAACGGCACCAGAAAGCTTGATGGCGCCTAGTGTTTGATGTGGAAGCGCTTTGTTGGAAACCCCAAGAGCAAGGTGTGAAGCAGCAAGCAGCAAGTCTTCCCTCAGTAGAGACCGAGGTTATCGAACCAGAAGGAGGAAGGAAACGTCACACAAGTGTTGCAAACAACATGGAGACCTAGACAACACAAACTCAAGACTTTGCCCCAACGAATCAGTGAGGCTGTAAAGCTCACCGGTTTGCTGTAACAAAGGATTAAACGTATGGTGTGGAAGATAATGGTTTGCAGCAAGTAAACAAGTAACAGTGGAAGATGTATCAATGGTAAAGATTGGACCGTGGTCCATAGTTCACTAGAGGTGCTCTCCTTAGATAAACAACATGGCATGAAGGGTAAACAAATTACAGCGAGACAATTGACAGGAACTGAGCAAGGCATAACAATGCAATTAATAGCCAGAAAGATCCTATGAGGTTGATTGGGCAATACAACAATATACATAGACCATAATCCAACTGCATCTATGACTAGAAGTCCACCTTCAGGTTATCATCCGAACCGTCTCCAGTATTAAGTTGCAAGCAACAGAAAACTGCTTTAAGCAAAGTATGTAAGGTAAACAGTCCACATGTTCCATGAACAAGAGACCGTTGTTTTCTCCCTAGTAGCAACAGCACATCTGCAACCGAAGATATTATTGTCACTTCCCTTGGAAACTAGAGGCATGAACCCACTATCGAGCATAAATACTCCCTCTTGGAGTCACTAGCAACTACTTGGCCAAGATAACCACTAGCAACGGAGATCATGCAAGATCATAAACAACACAGACATGATAGAATCATAAAGATAGAACCATTAATCAAACCAACATAATAATCTCAATATCTATCGGATCCCCGCAAACACAACATGCATGATTACAAATAGATTAGATCTTGATCATGAACGGAGCTCACAAGATCTATACATGAAAGCACAAAGGAGGAGATACAACCATATAGCTACTACATGGACCCATAGTACAAGGTGGAACTACTCACGAATCATACCGGAGAGAAGGCCTCCGGGATGATCTCCCCTCTGGCAGGGTGCCACGAAGAGCTTCAGATCCCCCCAGATCTAGGGACGATGGTGGCGGCGGCTACAGATGGTTCCGTGGATTTCTGATCGGGTACTGAGAGTATCTGCATCAGGGGATTCTTATAGGCGAAGGGGCGAGACCGGGAGGCAACCAGGGTCGCCAAACCCTAGCCAGGCGTGGGCCCACCTGCCCCTGTGCCTGGGGTGGGTCTGGTCCCCCTGGCCAGCCCCTCCGGCTCTCCTCTGGACTTCTTGTTCCCCACGGAAAGTAATTGACTTTGACGTTTGTCCCGTCCAATTCCGAGAATATTTCTTACTAACTTTTCTAAAACCAAAAATAGCAGAAAACAGGCATCTGGCACTGTTGCAACTTGTTAATAGGTTAGTACCAGAAAACAAGTAAAAAAGCACCTCAAAAGTTAGACAAGTAAAGCAAAGTAGATACTAAACAAGCATGGAGCATCAAAAATTATAGATACGTTTCCAACGTATCAGCATCCTCAAGCTTAACTCCTGCTCGTCCTCGAGTAGGTCAGTGATAAAAGAATAATTTTTGAGGTGACATGCACCCTCAAAATAAAGATCCAACCATTTGCAAGCATTAAAAGCTGGGATCAAAGAACTCTAAACATGTGCATGAAAGATGGAGTTCTAAAAATAGGACATAGTAACTATGCATGCAACATGGCAAGCTACAAACAAAGATCATGAATAACATGCATTGAAAAACGTTTGTTTGTTTCACATGCAGAAAACATAGCATAGTGGCAATCAGCTTGTCCCTCATAGAGTAGCAATATAATGCATAGGACACCTGTAAAGTTCACAAGGGTGACTAGAACTAAATAGCACAAGAGCAAGTAATAACACAATATGCATCAATTAATAAGCTTTGGAACATTGCACACAGAATGACAACTATGCTCTCTTAATGGTGCCTAAAGGTAGAAGGTAGAGACTCAATAATGGTGGAAGAAAGGACTTTTTGTAAAGGAAGCAGGGATTACAAGTTTCAAAAATATCTTCCAAAAATTATGGTACCTGTTAGCTTTCAGCCCTCATTGCCCCTATCATAAGCATCTTGAAGTGGTTAAGGTTAAAGTGGCAAAGCTGGAGTATATGCTTGACGAAGTATAAGTTGGCAATCTCATGCCCCTTGAATACGAGGGCACACCTCATGCATACTCAACTTTGGGTTCAAGTAAGTTCTTTTCACTGTAAGTATTTGCATATCATTGAGATCCGCTAACGGGGTACCCCTTGCACATGGTACAAGAGCTTTTCCATAACCAAAATGACAAGGCAAGCAGACAATGAGCATCTCAGCAATTTTTCTTATGTACCATGGGAATATGGTGTTTTTTCTCTCTTTCCTCTTTTCTCAATGTGTCTCTCTTTTTTATATAAGAAGAATGCTTCATAGATGTCACTATGGTGATGCTGCAAGTTTCCACCATGATTAGGCATGGATTAGGCTAGCGGCCCAAGCGTTTCTCTAACATAGAATACAAACTCCATGGACTTACAAGCTCCCACTTCATTTCACACCGGTAACATCCATTGACAAAAGAGCATGATATCAACGGAGTACAAAAAGTACAAGTGCAATGTTGAAAACGTTCCCCGTGACAGCATAGTTCTGCTAATCCCAACTTATAAGTGCAAGCATACACAACAAATTTGTCTCAATGGTTGAAGTTTATTAGGGGCAAAGAATAAAGTGTGCCATCAAGTTCGTGAGGGCTTTAATCACTAAGTTTTCACATGACAAAATAGTTTTTAATTGGAAGATAGTTGAAAACAAGAATATACTTGGAATGGTGTAACACACCATGCATAGGAGTTTATAGTGGAAACTTTGGAATAACTTGGTTTCTTGGGAGTTGGAAGCATGAGTAGAACTTACTCATACAAGTGGAGGCTAGCAAAAGACTGGGAGCAACCAACTAAGAGAGCAATAATGGCCATAATTATGCAATACAACAAAGCAAACTAATCAAAGCAAAGAGTGGTATTACAAGTCAAGGACTAAATGATCATAGAGGCTAATGGTGACTTGTCATAGTCATAACATGGTGTGAGCATGTGCCAAGTCAACCCAAGCAAAACATCAAAGGAGAATACCACAATACTATGCTTTTGCATGCTAAAACAACGCATAATTTTTCCAAGGCACACTAAGCAATCCCAATTGTTTGGAACAAGACATGCTACAACAATAATCACTAAGCATAATGCTAAAACAAAACCTAGCATGTCATGCTAAAGTCTAAGTCACAGTCAATGCAAGCTCCTATTGCACTTCAAGCAAGAACTTACTACTCCTTTCCAAACACCAAGCAAACTTATTTGCAAAACAACACAGCGAGAACGGGGGTCCAAACTACTAAAGCAAACTAAAAAAACTAATCAAAGCAAACAAAAACTAAGACGCTCCAAGAACAACACAACTCTGCATGAAACAATAAAAGTGAAGTGTCTAGACAGACTTGAGCTTTTTATTGATGAAGAAGGGGATGCCTTGGGCATCCCCAAGCTTTGGCGCTTGTACCTCTTGGATATTTCTTGGGGTGACACCATGGTGGCATCCCCAAGCTTGAGCTTTTGTCCATCCTTCATCTCATTGCATCATTCTCTCTCTACACCTGAAATTTTTCCTTCATACAAAACTTCACACAGTCTTCATTAGCAACATTAGCTTATTCAAAAGATATTAGACCACTGGCAAAGCTTTGGAACAGCAAGGCTTTTCACTAAAACATAAGCTAATATAGTAACCCCTTCAAAGAAAATCAATTTACCTGAAGAGAGATAAAAAAGGAATCAATAAGAAGCAAATGCAAATAATGGCAGAAATCTGTCAAAACAGACCAGCAGGTAGAAACGAATTTTTTCGAACATCTTTTGTTGCTCAAATCAAAAAGTGTTGAACTAACGAAAGTTATCCAACATACTGGAGGATTTATTCATAAATTTTGAGCTCAATCCGAGTTATAGAGCCTCCTCACAAATGTTTTTTTGGTGGAGGACAGAAATCTGTTTCGGGATAGCAACTCCCCAAATCTTAGTTCCCTCTCATTAGAGGTCATTCTTGGTAAAAAAAAGCAAACAAAAAGGATAAGGACAGGTCATTAGAGTAGTAATAACTTTCAAGACTCAAGGAAACTCTTGGGTTATCTCCCAACAAGTACTTTTCTTTAACGCCTTTAAGTTAGGCACAAGAAGCAAGAAGAATCAAGTATTTTCAAATGAAGAAGCATTAACATTCATACTTGAAAAATCTTCAACTATGAAAGGTATCTCATCCAAATGGGTTTTGGAGGATCCTTTCTCATCCCTCTTTGGTCTACTACCTTTATAAAAAAATTCAGGGGCAATCCAATCGAAGTTATTTTTAAAGGCTTCATGCATTCAAACAAGCTTATAGGGTATGGGTATATTGAATTCCTCTCTAGGCTTAGTTTTATCAGAAATACCCACAACATCGAACCTAGCATATTGAAATGTTCAAAAACCTTTTTGGCCTCCCTAGCAATATCATGGAATTCGTTTGATAAAGTTTCAAGGATGAATTCCTTTTTTTCAACATTCTTTTCTTCTTTTAGTTTTAGGAATAAGAATTGTATGAAGGGGTTAAGGCTAACAAACCTAGCCTCCAACATATGAACTAAAGAAGCTGCAGCAATCTCATAATTAGGAGCAAGTTCAACTATAGATTTATCCTCAATATCCTCATGCTTGCTAACATAATTAAAAAAAATCAATATTATCTTTCCCAATTATGGAGCCACTACCTATTGCAAGATTTTTCAGAGCAAACTGGGGAAGCAACATGGTGAGCTAGAGAAAGGTGGTAACTAGAGCAGGAACTAATTTTTTGTGTGTTTTTGAATACGGCAAGCAGACCAAGCTAGACTAATTTTTTGGTTTTTTTAAAGAGGCAAACAAAACCAAGCAAAAGAAACAAAGCAAACTTAAAACAAAGTAAAGAGAAAGGAAGTGAAGGACTCCCCTAGTGAAGACGTCCTTAGCCTCCCCGGCAATAGCGCCAGAAAACTTGTTGATAGCGCTTGACGAGGTGGAAGAGGTTGAAGTAGATTCCTCAATAACGGCACCAGAAAGCTTGATGGCGCCTAGTGTTTGATGTGGAAGCGCTTCGTTGGAAACCCAAGAGCAAGGTGTGAAGCAGCAAGCAGCAAGTCTTCCCTCAGTAGAGACCGAGATTATCGAACCAGAAGGAGGAAGGAAATGTCACACAGGTGTTGCAAACAACGTGGAGACCTGCACAACACAAACTCAAGACTTTGCCCCCAACAAATCAGTGAGGCTGTCAAACTCACCGTTTTGCTATAACAAAGGATTAAACGTATGGTGTGGAAGATAATGGTTTGCAGCAAGTAAACAAGTAACAGTGGAAGATGTATCAATGGTAAAGATTGGACTGGGGTCCATAGTTCACTAGAGGTGCTCTCCTTAGATAAACAACATGGCATGAAGGGTAAACAAATTACAGCGAGGCAATTGACAGGAACTGAGCAAGGCATAACAATGCAATTAATAGCCAGAAAGATCCTATGAGGTTGATTGGGCAATACAACAATATACATAGACCGTAATCCAACTGCATCTATGACTAGAAGTCCACCTTCAGGTTATCATCTGAACCCCCTCCAGTATTAAGTTGTAAGCAACAGACAACTGCTTTAAGCAAAGTATGTAAGGTAAACAGTCCACATGTTCCATGAACAAGAGACCGTTGTTTTCTCCCTAGTAGCAACAACACATCTGCAACCGAAGAGATTATTGTCACTTCCCTTGGAAACTAGAGGCATGAACCCACTATCGAGCATAAATACTCCCTCTTGGAGTCACTAGCAACTACTTGGCCAAGATAACCACTAGCAATGGAGATCATAAACAACACAGACATGATAGAATCATAAAGATAGAACCATTAATAAAACCAACATAATAATCTCAATATCCATCGGATCCCCACAAACACAACATGCATGATTACAAATAGATTAGATCTTGATCATGAACGGAGCTCACAAGATCTATACATGAAAGCACAAAGGAGGAGATACAACCATCTAGCTACTACATGGACCCATAGTCCAAGGTGGAACTACTCACGAATCATACCGGAGAGAAGGCCTCCGGGATGATCTCCCCTCTGGCAGGGTGCCAGGAAGAGCTTCAGGTCCCCCCCGGATCTAGGGACGATGGTGGCGGCGGCTACAGACGGTTTCGTGGATTTCTGATCGAGTACTGAGAGTTTCTGCATCAGGGGCTTCTTATAGGCGAAGGGGCGATACCGGGAGGCAACCAGGGTCGCCAAACCCTAGCCAGGCGTGGGCCCCACCTACCCCTGCGCCTGGGGTGGGTCTGGTCCCCCTGGCCGGCCCCTCCGGCTCTCCTATGGACTTCTTGTTCCCACGGAAAGTAATTGACTTTGACGTTTGTCCCGTCCAATTCCGAGAATATTTCTTTACTAACTTTTCTGAAACCAAAAACAGCAGAAAACAGGCATCTGGCACTGTTGCATCTTGTTAATAGGTTAGTACCAGAAAACATGTAAAAAGCACCTCAAAGTGTAGACAAGTAAAGCAAAGTAGATAATAAACAAGCATGGAGCATAAAAAATTATAGATATGTTTCCAACATATCAGGGCACCCCCTCGGCCTTCCTCTTCGCCTATAAGAAGCCCCCGATACCTAAATCCTAAGTACCCGATCAATCTTCCACGAAATAGTCCATAGCTGCCACCACCATCGTCCGTAGATCGGGGGATATGAAGCTCTTCCCGGCACCCCCCCCCCGGAGGGGAGAGATCATCCCGGAGGCCTTCTTCATCACCATGCTAGCCTCCGGTATGATGTGTGAGTAGTTACACCTTGGACTACGGGTCCATGTAGTAGCTAGATGGTTGTTTCTCCTCCTTTGTGCTACCATGTTTAGATCTTGTGAGCTCCGTTCATGATCAAGATCATCTATTTGTAATCATGCATGTTGTGTTTGCGGGGATTCGATGGATATTGAGATTACTATGTCAGATTGGTTAATGATTCTATCTTATTGATTCTATCATGTCTTTGTTGTTTGAGATCTTGCACGCTCTCCGTTTCTAGTAGCTATCCTGGCCAAGTAGATGCTAGTGACTCCAAGAGGGAATATTTATGCTTGATAGTGGGTTCATGCCTCTATTGAATCTGGGGAAGTGACAGAAATCTCTAAGGTTGTAGATGTGTTGTTGCTACTAGGGAGAAAACAACAATCTCTTGTTCATGGAAACAATTGTATTGTTTACTTTACACACCTTGCTTAAAGCAGTTATCCGTTGCTTGCAACTTAATACTGGAGGGGGTTCGGATGATAACCTGAAGGTGGATTACTAGTCATAGATGCAATTGGATGGCGGTCTATGTATCTTGTTGTATTGCCAATCAAATCTCATAGGATCATGAATGTCTAGTATTGCATTGTTATGCCTTGCTCTATCCTGTCAATTGCCCCGCTGTAATTTGTTTACCCAGCATGTTATGTTGTTTATCTTAAGGAGAAAACCTCTAGTGAACTATGGACCCCGGTCCAATCTTTACCATTAATACATCTTCCACTGTTACTGTTTACTTTCTACAAACCACCATTACCTTCCACACCATGCAGTTAAACTTTTGTTTTCAGCAAACTGTGAGATTGACAACCTCACTTTTCGTTGGGGCAAAGTCTTGAGTTTGTGTTGTGCAGGTTTCCAAGTTGCTAGCAACACCTTTGAGTCATTTCCTTCCTCCTACTGGTTCGATAACCTTGGTTTCTTTCTGAGGGAAAACTTGCTGCTGTGCTCATCATACCTTCCTCTTGGGGTCTCCCAACGAAGCTCTACAGTGATATGAGCTACACATCATCAAGCTATTTCTGGCGCCGTTGCCGGGGAGGATAAGGACGGCTTCACAAGGGGAGTCCTTCATAACCTTTCTATTTACTTTGTTTTTGTTTTGCTTAGTTTCTTTTGCCTTGTTTTGCTTGCTTCTTTTTATCAAAAATAAAAAAAAATAGTTTTGTTTGGTTTACTTTCTCTTATCAAAAAACACAAAAAAAAATTAGTTCTTCCCATAGTTGTCACCTTGCTCTAGCTCACCATGTTGATCCCCAAGTTCACCTTGAAAGACCTTTCAATAGGTAGTGGCTCTATAATTGGGAAAGAAAATATTGAAGAATTCTTTAATCATGTTAGCAAACACGAGGATATTGAGGATAAATCCTTAGCAGAGCTTGCTCCTAATTATGAAATTGCTGCAACTTATTTAGTTCACATGTTGGAGGCTAGGTTTGTTAACCTTAACCCCATGATGCCAGTAATGTTTCTTAAACTAAAAGAAGAGGAGGATACTGAAATGAGAGATTTTATTCTAAAAACTTTGCTAAAGGAATTCAATGATGTTGCTAAAGAAGCCAAAAAGGTCTTTGAACGTTTTGATATGCTAGGCTCATGTGTAGATGTTATGGGTACTTTAGAAAAGTTGGATAAAACCAAACCCAATGGAGAGGAAATTAAGATACCCATACCTTTTAAACTTGTAGGAATGCATGAAGCCCTAGAAAAGAATTATGATTGGATTATTCCTGAAAACCCATTTGATGAAAGTAGTGAATCTAAGAGAGATGAGAAAGGATCCTTTAAAACTCATTTGTATGAGATACCTTTCCTAGTTGAAGATATTTCGAGTATTGGTCTTAATGCTTGTTCATTTGAAAATACTTGATTCTTGCTTCTTCTGCCTAACTTAAAGGTCTTAAAGAAAAGTACTTCTTGGGAGATAACCCAATAGTTTTCTTGAGTATTGGAAGTTGTTACTTCTGTAATAACCTCTCCTTTTCCTTTTTATTTGATTTTTCTGCCAAGAATAACCTCTAATGAGAGGGAAGTAAGATTTGGGGAGTTGCTGTCCCGAAATAGATTTTTGTGCTCCACTGTAAAAATTCGTGTAAAATCTATGTAAGTCGGATTGAGCTGTAATTTTCAGAATAAATCCCAAAGGTTGTAGATAACTTTCGCTAGTTCAACACTTTTTTTATTTGAGCAACATAAGGTCTTCAAAAAAATAGGTTTCTACCTGCTGGTCTGTTTTGACAGATTTCTGCCATTATTTGCATTTGCTTCTTATTGATTCCTTTTTGGGTTCTTTTTGGGAAATTGAGATTTTTGCGGGAATTGCTATAGTAGCTTGTGTATTTAGTGAAAGTTTTTGTTGTTTCAAAACTAAACCCAAAAGTCTATTATCTTTTGAATGCACTAATGTTGCTAATGAAGATTGTGTGAAGTTTTGTATGAAGGAAAAATTTCAGGTGTAAGGAAAGAATGATGTAATGAGATGAATAATGGACAAGAGCTCAATATTGGGGATGCCACCCCGTGTCACCCCAAGAAATATTCAAGAATTACAAGCGTTAAAGCTTGGGGATGCCTTGGGCATCCCCTTCTTCATCAATAAAAATCTCAGGTCTTTCTAGACACTTCGTTTTCATTATTTCATGCACAGTTGTGTTGTTCTTGGAGCATCTTAGTTTTCGCTTTGGGTTTTGGTTTTCTTAGTTTGCTTGAATAAAGTAGTTGGACCCCCGTTTTCGCTGTGTTGTTTCAAATAAGTTGATTGGTGTTGGAAAGTGATACGTCGGAAACGTATCTATAATTTTTTATGTTCCATGTTTGTTTAGTATCTACTTTGCTTTGCTTTGTCTACACTTTGAGGTGTTTTTATATGTTTTTCTAGACTAACCTATTAACAAGATGCCATAGTGCCAATTGTCTATTTTCTTCTGTTTTTGGTTCTAGAAAAGGCAGAAAATCAATATCCTCGGAATTGGACGGGACAAAAGCCAAAGTCAATATTTTACCGTGAGGAACAAGAATCCAGAGTACGAGACGGAGGGGAGCCACCAGAGGGCCACACCCCCTGGCGGCACGGCTAACCCTAGCCCACACCTGGGGTGTGCGGCCACCCTGGTTTCCCCCAGCCTCGCCTCTTCGCCTATAAAGACCCCTCGATACCAAAACCCTAAGCACCCGATCAATATTCCACGAAACCGTCTATAGCCACCGCCACCATAGTCCCTAGATCGGGGAGAATCTGGAGCTCTTCCCTCCACCCTGCCGGAGGGGAGATCATCCTGGAGGACTTCTTCTTCATCATGCTAGCCTCCGGTACAAAGTGTGAGTAATTCCACCTTGGACTACGGGTCCATGTAGTAGCTAGATGGTTGTATCTCCTCCTTTGTGCTACCATGTTTAGATCTTGTGAGCTCCTTTCATGATCAATATCATCTATTTGTAATCATGCATGTTGTGTTTGCGGGGATCCGATGGATATTGAGATTACTATGTCAGATTGATTAATGGTTTTGTCTTATTGATTCTATCATGTCTGTGTTGTTTGTGATCTTGCATTCTCTCTGTTTATAGTAGCTATCTTGGCCAAGTAGATGCTAGTGACTCCAAGAGGGGGTATTTATGCTCGATAGTGGGTTCATGCCTCTATTTAATCTAAGGGAAGTGACAGAAATCTCTAAGGCTGTAGATGTGTTGTTGCCACTAGGGAGAAAACAACGCTCTCTTGTTCATGGAACAAGTGGACTGTTTACCTTACACACTTTGCTTAAAGCAGTTATCCGTTGCTTGCAACTTAATATTGGAGGGGGTTCAGATGATAACCTGAAGGTGGATTACTAGTCATAGATGCAGTTGGATGGCGGTCTATGTATCTTGTTGTATTGCCCAATCGAATCTCATAGGATCATGAATGTCTAGTATTGCATTGTTATGCCTTGCTCAGTCTTGTCAATTGCCCTGCTGTAATTTGTTTACCCAGCATGCCATATTTGTTTATCTTAAGGAGAACACCTCTAGTGAACCATGGACCCCGGTCCAATCTTTACCATTGATATATCTTCCACTGTTACTGTTTACTTTCTGTAAACCACTATTACCTTCCACACCATACAATTAACCCTTTGTTTTCAGCAAACCGGTGAGATTAACAACCTCACTTTTTGTTGGGGCAAAGTCTTGAGTTTGTGTTGTGCAGGTTTCCAAGTTGGTAGCAACACCTTTGAGTCGTTTCCATCCTCCTACTGGTTCGATAACCTTGGTTTCTTACTGGGGGAAAACTTGCTCTTTGCTCATCACACCTTCCTCTTGGGGTCTCCCAACGAAGCTCTACAGTGATCGAGCGCATCAAAGACTTTTCTGGCGTCGTTGTCGGGGAGGCTAAGGACGTCTTCACAAGGGGAGTCCTTCACAACCTTTTTATTTACTTTGTTTTTGTTTTGCTTAGTTTCCTTTGCTTGGTTTTGTTTGCCTCTTTTTATCAAAAACTCCAAAAAAATAGTTTAGTTTGGTTTGCTTTCTCTTATCAAAAACACAAAAAATAGTTCATACTCTAGTTGCTGGTCTGTTATTGCCTTGCTTTGTCATGCTCTCTATCAATGGATGGTTTCTTTGAAACTAGTTCTTATTGGCAAGGTGGGTTCACAGAAGAACAAAAGTATTATTATAAGAAACATTGTTTGTCACAAAAAGAGAAACACTTATGGGAACAAATTGATAAATTGAATACTATTGCTAGAGAGATGTGCTCTACTTATAATGTTACTTAATGCTTTGATAAAGCTTGTTGCTGTAGGAGGTATATACACCTCCCTTTTCAATGTGAGTATAATGATAATGTTACCATATCCTATTATGTTAAAGGAAATTATGACCTTTATGATGTGGAACAAATTGAAGAATTTATTGCTTGGAAGGGTGCTTTTGAACTTGCTAGTTTGCTTGAAAATACTGATGATCCACCTTATAAATATGAGGTTATGATATACTTAAATTTTGCTTTGATAATTATAAGGAAGAAAATGGCTTTATTCTTGAACATTTTAATAGATGCTTTCCACAAACGGAAGATACTAATGCCTTGCAGGAGACTATGGAAGAAGAAATTGCTGAAACAGGAAGCTCATTAGATGAAAAGGAGGAGGAGATTGATGAACAAAAGGACGATAAATGTTATGCTCCTGTGGATTCTTTTGAAATATCTACTATGGGTAAAACTTGTGATGATTTTCCTATGTCTGTTACCTATAGTAGTGATTATGATTGGGAAAAGCACACTAGTTTTGATATTTAAAATCTCTTTGGTACCAATTCTGAACATTTTATTGCCTATGATGATACTTTACCTCCAATTTATGATGATTCAATGATAATTATGATATTTTCAGTCCACCTACTACTGAGGAGAAAGTTAGTTATGATTACAGTATGCCTCCTATATTTGATGATTATGGTGATGAGAATAATAATGATAGCTACTTTGTTGAATTTGCTCCCACTACAATTAATAAGAATGACTATTCTTATGTGGAGAGTAATAATTATTATATGCATGTGGCTCATGATAAGAATGTTTTATGTGATAGTTATATTGTTAATTTTATTCATGATGCTACTGGGAGTTATTATGAGAGAGGGAAACATGGTTTTATGCATCTCAATAATATTAAGTTCCCCCTCCTTATGTTGAAAATTTTGAAGTTGCACTTATTTTTATTTCCTATGCTTGTTGATTTGTGCTTTCATGACTTGTTTCTTTAGAAGATTATTTTTCATAGGAAGTGAGTTAGACTTAAATTTGTTTTATATTTTTTTCTTGGTGCTCCTTTTTACTTCAATTCATATTTCTTATGTGAGCATTTTCTCAAACTATCAAGCCTAACTTAAAGGCGTTAAAGAAAAGTACTTATTGGGAGATAACCCAAAAGTTTTCTTGAGTCTTGGAAGTTATTACTTCTGTATTAACCTCTCCTTATCCTTTTTATTTGCTTTTTGTGCCAAGAATAACCTCTAATGAGAGGGAAGTAAGATTTCGGGGGTTGCTGTCCCGAAACAGATTTTTGTGCTCCACCGTAAAACTTCGTGTAAAATAGCTGTAAGTCGTATTGAGCTGATGTTTTCTGAATAAATCCCCCAGTATGCTAGCTAACTTTTGTTAGTTCAACACTTTTTTATTTGAGCAACATAAGGTCTTCTAAAAAATCGCTTTCTACCTGCTGGTCTGTTTTGACAGATTTCTGCCATTATTTGCATTTACTTCTTATTGATTCCTTTTTGGGTTCTTTTTGGGAAATTGAGCTTTTTGAGGGAACTGCTACAATAGCTTGTGTTTTTAGTGAAAGTTTTGCTGTTCTAAAGCTAAACCCAAAGGTCTATTATCTTTTGAATACAGTAATGTTGCTAATGAAGACTGTGTGAAGTTTTGTATGAAGGAAAATTTTCAGGTGTAAGGAAAGAATGATGCAATGAGATGAAGAATGGACAAAAGCTCAAGCTTGGGGATGCCACCCCGTGTCACCCCAAGAAATATTCAAGAGGTACAAGCATCAAAGCTGTTGGATGCCCTAGGCATCCCCTTCTTTATCAATAAAAATCTCAGGTCTTTCTAGACACTTCATTTTTATTGTTTCATGCATTGTTGTGTTGTTCTTGGAGCGTCTCCGTTTTCTTTTTGTTTGCTTAGTTTGATTGAATAAAGTAGTTTGGACCCCCGTTCTTGTTGTGTTGTTTCAAATAAGTTGATTGGTGTTGGAGAGGAGTAGAAAGTTCTTGCTTGAATAGTACAAGATGAGCTTGTTTTGACAGTGACTTAGACTTTAGCATGTCATGCTAGATGTTGTTTTGACCTTATGCTTAGTGATTATTGTTGTAGCATGACTTGTTCCAAACAATTATGATTGCTTAATGTGCCTTGAAGGAATGATTGTTCCATGGACTATGAACAAGTCACCATAGCCTCTATGATCATTTAGTCCTTGACTTGTGGTGCCACTTTATGCTTTGATTAGTAATGTTTTATCGCTCTGCATGATTATGGCCATTATTGCTCTCTTAGTTGGTCGCTCCCAGTCTTTTGCTAGCCTCCACTTGTATGAGTAAGCTCTACTCATGCATACAACTCCCAAGAAACCAAGTTATTCCAAAGTGTCCACTATAAATTCCTATGCATGGTGTGTTACACCATTCCAAGTATATTCTTGTTTTCATCTATCTTTCAATTAAAAATTCTCTTTGTTATGTGAAAACTTAGTGATTAGAGTTCTCACGAACTTGATGGCACACTTTATTTTTCTCGCCCCTACTAAACTTGAACCATTGTGTCATCTATGTTGTATATGCTTGCACTTATACGTTGGGATTAGCAGAATCATGCTGTCATGGGGAACGCTTTCAACATTGCACTTGTACATCATACACAGTTGATATCATGCTCTTTTGTCTGTGGATGTCGCCGGTGTGAAATAAAAGGGGAGCTTGTAAGTCCATGGAGTTATGTATGTGTGTTAGAGAAACGCCTGGGCCACTAGCCTAAGCCATGCCTAATCATGGTGGAAACTTGCAGCATCACCATAGTGAGCAATCTATGAAGCATTCTTCTTATGAAAAAAAGAGATAGAAAAAGAAATTGAGAAAAAGAAAAAAAAGATGAGAAAATAGGAAAGAGATAAAAAAACACCATTTTCCCATGGTAAATAAGAAGATTGCTGAGATGCTCATTCTCTGCTTGCCTTGTCATTTTGATTATGGGATAGCTCATGTATCATGTGCAAGGGGTACCCCGTTGGCGGTTCTCTATGATACACATGTACTTACTATGACAAGAACTTGCAAGTAACTAAACTTGAGTAGCATGAGGAGGGACCCTCGTATTCAAGGGACATGAGATTTCCAACTTATACTTTGTCAAGCATATACTCCATAGTTTGTTCACTTTAACCTCAATCACTTCAAGATGCTTATGATAGGGGCAATGAGAGCTGAAAGCTAACAAGTACCATAATTTTGGAAGCTCCTTTTGAAACTTGAAATCCCTGCTTCCCTTTATGAATGGACTTTCTTCCACCATTATATTGAGTCTCCACCTTCTATCCCGAGGCACCAATTAAGAGAGCATAGTTGCCATTCTTAGTTCTATGTGCATTGTCCCAAAACTTATTGACTGATGCATATTGTTGTTATTACTTGTTCTTGTGCTATTTGTATCTAGTCACTCTTATGAACTTTGAAGGTGTCCTATGCATCTATTTGCTACTCCATGAGGGACAAGCTGAATGCCACTATGCTATGTTTTCTATATGTGAAACAAATAAACGTTTTTCAATGCATGTTATTTATGATCTTTGTTTATAGAAGTGCTCGTGGAGGAAGAAAACCACTGATGTTCAAGCTAGAGGTCAAGCCCTAGTTGCCTGGAATAAAGTTTGTAGACCAAAGAATCATGGAGGTTTGGGGGTGCTTGATCTTAATGTTCAAAACTCAGCACTTCTTTTGAAAAATTTGGATAAATTCTACAATCACAAGGATATCCCATGGGTTCATCTTGTCTGGAACACTTATTACTGCAATGGTAAACTGCCTGGAAGAAGTCTGGATGGATCCTTTTGGTGGAAGGCTCATCTGAAATTAGTTGACATATTTAAAGGAATAGCAAAGTGCTCGGTGGGAGATGGAAAATCCACTCTCCTCTGGACTGATATGTGGAACGATGAATGCTTACAGCACAAGCTTACTCATCTTCTTTCTTATGCAAAAAATCCTCATATTTCTGTTTGTGAGTTCTTGCAGACAACCAACATGCAAGATCACTTTTCTCTTCCTCTGTCACAACAAGCTTACCATGAATATCAATGCCTTGAGCAAATTCTCAGTGATGGAATGCAGGGAGAAACAGACAGCTGGAGCTATATTTGGGGCAGTGCTATTTTTTCAGTTCAAAACGCCTATTCTACATTATCTGGATACCAGTCTGTGCAACCACATTTTTCCTGGTTGTGGAAGTCCTCTTGCCAGCAAAAACCTAAGTTCTTCTTCTGGCTTTTGCTCCTTGATAGGCTAAACACCAGAAATCTTTTGAAAAGGAAAAGATTCATTCTGGCCTCATATGATTGTGTGTTCCATGGTTGCACGAGTGAGGAAACTCTATTTCACTTATTTTAGGGATGTTCTTTTGCAAAAGCATGCTAGGATGAAAATTGTCCTGTCCAAGACAATGTTCTAAATCTCTTCGAGGCGTTGACTAGTATTAAAAGCGGCCTAAAAGTCCCCTTTGCAATGGAAATCATTATTCTTGGGGCTTGGGGCATATGGATGTACAGAAACAATGAAATCTTCAATAACAAGCATGCTTCCCTTGATGAATGGAGGGCTATTGTTTCTCAGGAATTAAGATGGGTCATGTGTAGAATTAAGAAAAAGTATTACAAGGACCTCAAAGATTGGATTAGCAATAATTTAGACAAGAGATAGTTGCCCATAGTGTTATCCATCTTTGAGGTGGCTTGAAACTTGTAAATATTCGCTACTTGTAACTCTTTATGATTTATAAAAATTGCAGTGGGGTTCTTTACGCTACTGTTTTACCCTCAAAAATAATGTTGCATGCATAGTTACTTTGTCTTATTGTTAGAAATCGATCTTTCATGCTCATGTTTAGAGTTCTTTGATCCCAGCTTTCATTGCTTGCAAATGGTTTGATCTTGATTTTGATGGTGCATGTCACCTCAAAAATAATTCTTTTTATCACTTACCTACTCGAGAACGAGCAGGAGTTAAGCTTGGGGATGCTTGATACGTTGGAAACGTATCTATAATTTTTTATGTTCCATGTTTGTTTAGTATCTACTTTTCTTTGCTTTGTCTACACTTTGAGGTGGTTTTATATGTTTTTCTGGACTAACCTATTAACAAGATGCCACAGTGCCAGTTGCATGTTTTCTTCTATTTTTGGTTCCAGCAAAGGCAGAAAATTAATATTCTCGGAATTGGACAGGACAAAAGCCAAAGTCAATATTTTACCATGGGGAACACGAAGCCAGAGTACGAGACGGAGAGGAGCCACTAGGGGGGCACACCCCCTGGCGACACAACTAACCCTAGCCCGCGCCTAGGGGATGCGGCCACCCTGGCTGCCCCCTCCCTCGCCTCTTCACCTATAAAGACCCCTCGATACCAAAACCCTAAACACCCGATCAATATTCCACGAAACCGTTTGTAGCCGCCGCCACCATCATCCCTAGATCGGGGCGGTCTGAAGATCTTCCCGGCACCCTGCCGGAGGGTAGATCATCCCGTAGGCCTTCTTCTTCATCATGCCAGCCTCCGATATGAAGTGTGAGTAGTTCCACCTTGGACTACGGGTCCATGTAGTAGCTAGATGGTTGTATCTCCTCCTTTGTGCTGCCATGTTTAGATCTTGTGAGCTCTGTTCATGATCAAGATCATCTATTTGTAATCATGCATGTTGTGTTTGTGGGGATCCGATGGATATTGAGATTACTATGTCAGATTGATTAATGGTTTTGTCTTATTGATCCTATCATGTGTGTGTTGTTTGTGAACTTGCATGCTCTCTGTTTCTAGTAGGTATCTTGGCCAAGTAGATGCTAGTGACTCCAAGAGGGGGTATTTATGCTTGATAGTGGGTTCATGCCTCTATTTAATCTAAGAGAAGTGACAGAAATCTCTAAGGTTGTAGATGTGTTGTTGCCACTAGAGAGAAAATAACGGCCTCTTGTTCATGGAACAAGTGGATTGTTTACCTTACACACTTTGCTTAAAGTAGTTATCCGTTGCTCGCAAGTTAATATTGGAGGGGGTTCGAATGATAACCTGAAGGTGGATTACTAGTCATAGATACAGTTGGATGGCGGTCTATGTATATTGTTGTATTGCCAATCGAATCTCATAGGATCAGGAATGTCTAGCATTGCATTGTTATGCCTTGCTCAGTCCTGTCAATTGCCCTGCTATAATTTGTTTACCCAGCATGCCATGTTTGTTTATCTTAAGGAGAACACCTCTAGTGAACTATGAACCTTGGTCCAATCTTTACCATTGATACATCTTCCACTTTTACTATTTACTTTCTGCAAACCACTATTACCTTCCACACCATATAGTTAACCCTTTGTTTTCAGCAAACCGGTGAGATTGACAACCTCACTGTTCGTTGGGGCAAAGTCTTGAGTTTGTGTTGTGCAGGTTTCCAAGTTGCTAGCAACACCTTTGAGTCGTTTCCTTCCTCCTACTAGTTCGATAACCTTGGTTTCTTACCGAGGGAAAACTTGCTGCTATGCTCATCACACCTTCCTCTTGGGGTCTCCCAACGAAGCTCTACAGTGATCTAAGCGCATCAGAAAGGAGTAGGAAGTTCTTGCTTTAGTAGTACAAGATGAGCTTGCTTTGACTGTGATTTAGACTTTATCATGTCATGCTAGATGTTGTTTTGACCTTATGCTTAGTGATTATTGTTGTAGCATGACTTGTTCCAAACAATTAGGATTGCTTAATATGCCTTGAAAGAATCATGTGTTGTTTTAGCATACAAAAGCATAATATTGCGGTATTATCCTTTGATGCTTTGTTTGGGTTGACTTGGCACATGCTCACACCGTGTTATGACTATGAACCAGTCACCATAGCCTCTATGATCATTTAGTTTTTGCCTTGTAGTACCACTTTATGCTTTGATTAGTAATGTTTTGTCGCTCTGCATGATTATGGCCATTATTGCTCTCTTAGTTGGTCGCTCCCAGTCTTTTGCTAGCCTCCACTTGTATGAGTAAGCTCTACTCATGCATCCAACTCCAAAAAACCAAGTTATTCCAAAGTGTCCACTATAAATTCCTATGCATGGTGTGTTACACCATTCCAAGTATATTCTTGTTTTATCTATCTTCCAAATTAAACTTGTTATGAGAAAGTTAGTGATTAAAGCTCTCACAAACTTGATGGCACACTTTATTTTTCTTGCCCCTAAATAAACTTGATCCATTGTATCATCTATGTTGTATATGTTTGAATTTATACGTTGGAATTAGCAGAACCATGATGTCATGGGGAACACTTTCAACATTGCACCTGGTACATGTTACCCAGTTGATATCATGCTATTTTGTTTGCGGATGTCATCGGTGTGAAAAAAAGGGGAGCTTGTAAGTCCATGGAGTTATGTATGTGTGTTAGAGAAACGCCTGGGCCGCTAGCCTAAGCCATGCCTAATCATGGTGGAAACTTGCAGTATCACCATAATGAGCAATCTATGAAGCTTTCTTATTATAAAAAAAGAGACATATTGAAAAGAGAAAAGAGAGAAAAGGCACCATTTTCCCATGGTAAATAAGAAGATTGCTGAGATGCTCATTGTCTGCTTGCCTTGTCATTTTGATATGGATAGCTCCTATATCATGTGCAAGGGGTACCCCGTTGGCGGTTCTCTATGATACACATGTACTTACTATGACAAGAACTTACATGTAAATAAAGTTGAGTAGCATGAGAAGCGTCCCTCGTACTCAAGGGACATGAAATTGCCAACTTATACTTTGTCAAGCATATACTACATAGTTTGTTCACTTTAACATTAATCACTTCAAGATGCTTATGATAGGGGCAATGAGAGCTGAAAGCTAACAATTATCATAATTTTTGGAAGCTCTATATGAGACTTGAAATCCCTGCTTCCCTTTATGAAGGGCCTTTCTTCCACCATTATATTGAGTCTCCCCCTTCTATCCTTAGGAACCAATTAAGAGATCATAGTTGCCATTCTTAGTTCTATATGCATTGCCCCAAAACTTATTGATTGATTCATATTGTTGATATTGCTTGTTCTTGGACTACTTGTATCTAGTCACCCTTATGAACTTTGAAGGTGTCCTATGCATTTATTGCTACTCCATGAGGGACAAGCCGAATACCACTATGCTATATTTTCTATATGTGAAACAAACAAACGTCTTTTAATGCATTGTTATTCATGATATTTGTTTGTATCCTTTCATGTTGCATGCTTAGTTACTTTGTCTTGTTGTTAGAACTTCTTCTTTCATGCTCATGTTTAGAGTACTTTGATCCCAGCTTTCAATGCTTGCAAATGGTTTGATCTTGATTTTGATGGTGCATGTCACTGATACGTCCAAAACGTATCTACTTTCTCGAACACTTTGGTATTGTTTCTTCTCTAAACTTGTGTGATTTGGATACAACTAACACGGACTGACGTTGTTTTCAGCAGAATTACCTTGGTGTCTTGTTTTTGTGCATAAAATGAACTATTAGGAAAAATACCGGAAAATATGCCAAAACTTATATTTCACCAGAAGATCCACGGAGCCAGAAGGGGAGACAGAGGGGAGGCCTGGGGGACCTAGACCCACCCCAGGCGCAGGCCCACTGACCCCGCGCCTGGGGGAGGTTTGGCCACCCTAGGCAGCTTCTCGGCCTCCCTCGGCGCCTATAAGTTGCCTTCTGACATAAAAACAGATGGGGTTCGATAGTTTTCTAGAAATAGTTCCGCTCTGCCGCCGCCATGAGAAACCAAGATTCGGATCCAGAAACTCCGTTCTGGCACCCTGCCGGGATGGGGAATTTGGAGAGGATCATCGCCATCGTCATCACCAACGCATCTCCATCAACCACCGATGTTTCCCTCATCCATGAGTGAGTAATCCCCCGCCGTAGGCTTGGGGATGGTAGGGATTGGATGAGTTTTATCATGTAATCGAATAAGATTTGTTAGGGGCATAGTGCCTAGTATCTCTATTAGTGCTATTTAACTTTGTTGCAACTTGTTGTGCTTAATGCTTGTCACTAGGTCTCGAGTGCTATGATCTCAGATCTGAACTTATTATTGAATCATTATGATAGTATTGTTTGTGATCTTATTGAAGGGTTTCGCAGCATAGTAAATCAAAATTTTCTAAGGAAGCGAACGGGGAAAGCCAAGATCTAATCTAGGAGATGCAAACAACAAGGGGGATTAGATGAGATCTTCATACCCTTGAAGATTCGCACAGTGGAACGTTCGACGGAACGTGGGTGATGTAGTCGTATTCGCTTCTCCTCCCCGCGATCCGCTCCGATCTAACACCGCAAGTGGCGATGCCTCCGACAGATGCACACGTGCGGCACCTCGACGTCTCCTCCTTCCTCGGTCCAGCAAGTATGGTGGAGAGACGGATTGGATCTACAACGCGACGGCGCGGTGCAAGTAGTGGAGAGTTTCTGCAGCAGGGCTTCGCCTACGTGTAGTCGGGAGGGAGAGAGAGAGAGGAGGGCAGCAGGGCGGCTAGGGCTTGAGGGGAAGGTGTGGGGGGGGTGGTGCGCCCCCAGCCCTCTTTATATAGAGGGGTGGGCGCCAACCCTAGCCCCTCCCCCAAGCCTAGGCCGGTGGCCAAGGAGGGAAGAGTGGGGGGCAAGTTTCCCCCTCCTTCTAGAAGCTTTCCTAGGGTTTGCCCTAGGTCTGGCCGGCTGGGCCCTATGGGGCCTTGTGCCCCTGGCCCAATGTGGCCAGGGCACTCCCTCATAGGCCCATGCCCCCTACCGACAGGTGGGGCCATGTTGGTCCCCCTCCGGAAGGTTCTAGAAGCTTCCGGTACAATACGGATTAACCCGAAACAATTCCGAACTCCAAAAACTACATTACCTTATATGAATCTTATTCTCCAGACCATTCCGGAACCTCTCGTGATGTCCCGGATTCCATCCGAGACTCCGAACAAAAACTCATAAACCAATTATCCAATCTATCCTAGTGTCGAGACACGTTAAGTGTGTGACCCTTCGGGTTCGAGAATATGCAGACATGATCTTCTATCAATAATCAACAGCGGGGTCTGGAAACCCATATTGACTCCCACACATTCATCGATGATCATATCGGATGAACCACGATGCCAGGATTCAATCAATCCCATATATATATTCCCTTCGTCTCGCGATATTTTACTTGCCCGAGATTTGATCGTCGGTACCGTCATACCTAGTTCAATCTCGTTCACAGCAAGTACTTTACTCGTTCCGTAATCCGATGTCACTTTGTGATTAACTCCTTAACCACATGCTTGCAAGCGGTGTTGATATCGATTACCGAGTGGGCCCGAAGTATATCTCTCCGACTTGGGAGGGACAAATCCCATCTCGATACATACAACCCAACAGGTACTTTCCGATCACCTGAGAGACACCTTTATGATCACCCTCTCATAGGATGACGTTTGATGACCTCAAAGCTTTCTTCCGATACCAGGGAGTTGCATTATATCATGGTCTAAGGAATACAATATTTGACATAGGAAAAGCTTCGCAAAGATGAACACGATGACACGATCTAATTGCTCCGCTTAGTTTGGGTCTGTCCATCATATCATTCTCCCAATGATATGATCTCATTATCAATTGACAACTCATGTCTATGGTTAGGAAACCTTAACCATCATTAATCAATGAGCTAGTCCATAGAGGCGTACTAGGGACACGGTGTTGTTCACAAACCACACAAGTATTAAAGTTTCCGCTTAATACAATTCTAGCATGGAATATAAACTTTATCATGAACAAGAATTATAATAATAACATCTTTATTATTGCCTCTAGGGCATAATTCCAACAGTCTCCCACTTGCACTAGAGTCAATAATCTAGTTTACATTTGGCAACAATCTCACACCCATGGCACTAAGGTGCTGATCATGTTTTACACGTGGAAGAGGTTTAGTCAATGGATCTGCGACATTCAGATCTGTATGTACTTTTCTAATCTTCATGTCTCCATCTGCTATATAATCTCGGATTATATGAAACTTGCGGTTGATATGCTTGGTCTTTCGATGATATCTTGGTTCCTTAGCGAGTGCTATGGCGCCAGTGTTGTCACACAATATCTCCAGTGGGTCCAATGCACTTGGAACCATGCCAAGCTTAGTGATGAAGTTCCTGATCCAAACTCCTTCACTTGACGCTTCTGCAGCAGCCATGTATTCCGCTTCCACTGTAGATCCCGCGATCACGCTTTGCTTGCAGCTTCTCCAGCTCACAGCTCCTTCATGCAAAATATAAACGTATCATGTCTGAGATTTAGAATCATCCTTGTCGATGTCGAAACTAGCGTCGACGTAACCCTTTACGACGAGCTGTTCATCACCTCCATAGACTAAGAACATTTCTTTAGTCCTATTTAGGTACTTTAGGATGTTCTTCACGGCTGTCCAGTGTTCCACTCCTAGATCACTTTGGTATCTGCTCGTCAAACTAAGAGCATTGGACATATCCGGTCTAGTACACAACATGGCATACATGATAGAACCTATGGCCGAGGCATATGGCACTTTGCTCATAGCTTCTCTATCATTTACCGTAGCTGGACACTGAGCCTTGCTCAATATCTTACCTGACAACATAGGCAATGAACCTTTCTTTGCCTTATCCATTCTGAACCTTTTTAGAACTTTGTCTAGGTATGTACTCTGGCTTAAAGCTATCTGGCGTCTTTGTCTATCTCTATAGATTTTGATGCCCAATATATAAGCAGCTTCACCTAGGTCTTTTATTGAAAAACATTTGTTCAAATAACTCTTCACATCATTAAGCATGTTAATGTCATTTCCAATAATCAATATGTCATCCACATATAGTACCAGAAATGTCACCGAGATCCCACTCACTTTCTTGTAGATACAAGCTTCGTAGCTATTTGGAACAAATCCAAAGCTCTTGATCACTTGATCAAAACAAAGGTTCCAACTCCGAGACGCTTGCTTCAGTCCATAAATGGAACGCTGAAGTTTGCATACTTTATCAGCATCCTTAGGATCGACAAAACCTTCGGATTGCATCATATACAACTCTTCATCAATGTTGCCATTGAGGAACGCAGTCTTGACATCCATCTGCCATATTTCATAATCATGAAACGCAACAATTGCTAATAAAATCCGAATGGACTTAAACATCGCTACGGGAAAGAAAGTCTCATCATAGTCAACACCTTGAACTTGTCGAAAACCTTTCGCGACAAGCCGTGATTTATAGACGGTAACATTACCATCCGCGTCCATTTTCTTCTTGAAAATCCATTTGCACTCAACGTCCTTTCGGTCGCTAGGAGGGTCTACCAAAGTCCATACTTGGTTTTCTCTCATGGATCCCAATTCGGATTTCATGGCCTCTAGCCATTTCTCAGAGTCTGGGCTCATCATCGCTTCCTCATAGTTCGTAGGTTCACTATCTTCTACCAACAAGACAGTCAAGACAGGGTTGCCATACCACTCATGAGGGGCACGCGACCTTGTCGACCTGCGACGTTCAGTAGCAGCATCGTCTGAAGCTTCATGATCCTTGTCATTAGCTTCCTCTATTGTTGGTGCAGGCGGCACTGGAACAATTTCAGGTGCTGCGCTACTCTCCAACTCAAGAGAAGGTTCAACAACCTCGTCTAGCTCTACTTTCCTCCCACTCACCTTTTTCGAGAGAAACTCCTTCTCAAGAAAGGAACCGTTCTTTGCGACAAACACTTTGCCTTCGATTCTGTGATAGAAGGTATACCCAATAGTTTCCTTAGGGTATCCTATGAAGACGCATTTCTCCGCTTTGGGTTCGAGCTTGTCCGGCATCAACTTCTTGACGTAAGCTTCGCATCCCCAAACTTTAAGAAACGACAACTTAGGTTTAGCACCAAACCACAGTTCATACGGTGTCGTCTCAACGGATTTAGATGGTGCCCTATTTAAAGTGAATGCAGCGGTTTCTAATGCATAAGCCCAAAATGATAACGGCAAATCAGTAAGAGACATCATCGATCAGACCATATCTAATAGAGTTCGATTCCGGCGTTCAGACACACCATTGCGCTGTGGTGTTCTGGGTGGCGTGAGTTGCGAAACGATTCCGCTTGCTTTAAGATGCGTGAGAAAGTCATAACTCAAATATTCACCTCCACGATCGGATCGTAGAAACTTAATTTTTCTGTTACGATGGTTCTCCACTTCATTCTGAAATTCTTTGAACTTTTCAAATGTTTCAGATTTATGTTTCATTAAATAGATATACCCATATCTACTTAAGTCATCGGTAAAAGTGAGAAAGTAGCGATATCCACCGCGCGTCGAAACACTCATCGGTCCGCATACATAGGTATGTATGATTTCCAACAAGTCCGTTGCTCGCTCCATCATACCGGAGAACGGGGTTTTGATCATCTTGCCCATGAGGCATGGTTCACATGTGTCAAATGATTCAAAATCAAGAGACTCCAAAAGTCCATCAGAATGGAGTTTCTTCATGCGCTTTACACCAATATGACCTAGACGACAGTGCCACAAATAAGTAGTATTATCACTATCTACTTTGCATCTCTTAGCCTCAATGTTATGGATGTGTGTTTCATCCCTTTCGAGATTCAGAAGAAATAAACCATTCATAGCAGGTGCATGACCATAAAAGATGTTACTCATATAAATAGAACAACCATTATTCTCCGATTTAAATGAATAACCGTCTTGCAATAAACACGATCCAGAAATAATGTTCATGCTCAACGCAGGCACATAATAACACTTATTAAGGTTTAAAACTAATCCCGAAGGTAAAACTAAGGAGAGCGTGCCGATGGCCATCACATCAACTCTTGAACCGTTGCCAACGCGCATCGTCACCTCATCCCTCGCAAGCCGCCGTCTATTCCGTAGCTCCTGTTTCGAGTTACAAATATTAGCAACTGAACCAGTATCAAATACCCAGGCACTACAACGAGGGCTAGTAAGGAAAACATCAATAACATGTATATCAAATATACCTTTGATGGTGCCAGCCTTCTTGTCCGCTAAGTACTTCAGACAGTTGCGCTTCCAGTGACCCTTGTCCTTGCAATAGAAGCAGTCAGTGTCCGACTTGGGTCTAGACTTGAGCTTCTTCTCAGCAGGGGCAACGCGCTTGCCGCCGCCTTTCTTGAAGGGCTTCTTTGCACCCTTACCTTTCTTGAAGGTGGGGGGCTTGTTGACAATCAACACATGATTATCCTTTTTGATGTCCACCTCCGCAACCTTCAGCTTTGCCAAGAGCTCAGTGATCGTATCAGTGGAACCAATCTGATTATGAGTCACTACAAAACTTTTGTAGCTGGGAGGGAGTGATTGCAGAACCCTGTCAATCTTGAGCTCCTCTGGAATCTTGCAGTCCATTTGCTCAAGGCGTTGAGTGTAGCCCGACATCTTTATGGCGTGCTCACTAACAGAACTCCCTTCCTCCATCTTGCAGTTAAAGAATTTCTCAAAGATCTCATATCTCTCAGAACGGGCCTGAGTCTGAAACATAGTTTTCAGCTCCTCAAGAATCTCAAAGGGCCCGGGATAGTCTTCAAAACGATTTTGAAGGTCCGATTCCATAGCAAACAACATGGTGCTCTTAATCACACCATAATCATCTTTGCGCGACTGATAGACAGCTTTCTCATCAGCCGGCGCAGTTGCAGTAGGGGCGTCACCTAATGCTTTCTCAAGGACATAGTCATTTTGACCGCCAGAGAGAATGATTCTCAGATTGCGGAACCAGTTGGTGAAGTTAGACCCATTGTTTCTAAGCTTTTCCTTCTCAGCAAAAACGTTGAAGTTGAAGTTGGACTTAGCCATTTGATCTACAATGTTTGCAAGTACAAATTAGACTATGTTCATGATAACTAGTTCAACTTTTAATCAAATTACTAGATGAACTCCCACTAAATTCAACATCCCTCAAGTTGTTTAGTGAACATGATCCAAATTCACCACACCTAATCCGATCTTCACGAGAAGAGATGTGGTTTCAATGGTGGACAACGAAGTGTCGATCATATCATTCATATGACTCATGCTTAACCTTTCGGTTCATGTGTTCCGAGGCCATGTCTGTACATGCTAGGCTCGTCAAGTCAAACCCAAGTATTTCCGCGTGTGCAAAACTGGCTTGCACCCGTTGTATGTGAACGTAGAGTCTATAGCACCCGATCATCACGTGATGCTTGGACACGACGAACTTTCGCAACGGTGCATACATGGGGAGAACACAGTTTTATCTTGATCTTTAAGTGAGGAATCATCTTATAATGCTACCGTCGTGATCTAAGCATAATAAGATACATAAAAGGATAAACATCACATGCATATAACTTTATGTGACATGGTATATCCAATCTTCGCGCAATGATCTCCATCTTGTGCGTGCCGGCATGATCTCCATCACTCCACCATGATTGCCTCCACCATGAATAGCAACTACAACTATTGCTAACTACTTAGCTATAAAGTAAAGCTATTACATGGCGTATAAGAAGTTGACTCGCAGGTCATACACAATTATAAAGACAACCATATGGCTCCTGCCGGTTGTGTACTCATCGACATGCAAGTCGTGAAACATTACAAAACATGATCATCGCATACAATACACACATCACATCTTGGGCCATACCATATCACAGAAAACACTCCCTGCAAAAACAAGTTAGACGCCTCTACTTTGTTGTTGCATGTTTTACGTGGCTTATGGGAGTAGCAAGCTAAGAACGATTCTTACCTATGGAAAGCCACAACGGTGATATTATGGTTGCCAAACTCCGATGTTAAACCCATGACAACTATAGTGAGAGAAACACGCATCCACCAGCCGCATGTGTGGAACAAGCCACACGTCAAGTGCGGAGCCGGTCTCGCGAATGACGTCGCCTAAGGTTGGCCTGGACCGCTTCAATCTCACTATCCCGCGTCATAAGAAGAACACAAACAAGAGGCTTGCAACATAAAACATCAACGCCCGCAACAACCATGTTGCGTTCTACTCGTGAAACACATCTACGCATAGATCTAGCTCTGATACCACTGAAGGGTTTCGCAGCATAGTAAATCAAAATTTTCTACGAAGGCGAACAGGGAAAGCCAAGATCTAATCTAGGAGATGCAAACAACGAGGGGGATTAGATGAGATCTTCATACCCTTGAATATTCACACAGCGGAACGTTCGACGGAATGTGGGTGATGTAGTCGTACTCGCTTCTCCTCCCCGCGATCCGCTCCGATCTAACACCGCAAGTGGCGATGCCTCCGAGAGATGCACACGTGCGGCACCTCGACGTATCCTACTTCCTCGGTCCAGCAAGTATGGTGGAGAGACGGATTGGATCTACAACGCGACGGCGCGGTGCAAGTGGTGGAGAGTTTCTGCAGCAGGGCTTCGCCTACGTGTAGTCGGGAGGGAGAGAGAGAGGAGGGTAGCAGGGCGGCTAGGGCTTGAGGGGAAGGTGTGGGGGGGGGTGCGCCCCTAGCCCCTCCCCCAAGCCTAGGCTGGCGGCCAAGGAGGGAAGAGTGGGGGGCAAGTTTCCCCCTCCTTCTAGAAGCTTTCCTAGGGTTTGCCCTAGGTCTGGCCGGCTGGGCCCTATGGGGCCTTGTGCCCCTGGCCCAATGCGGCCAAGGCACTCCCTCATAGGCCCATGCCCCCTCCCGACAGGTGGGGCCACGTTGGTCCCCCTCCGGAAGGTTCTAGAAGCTTCCGGTACAATACCGATTAACCCGAAACAATTCCGAACTCCAAAAACTCCATTGCCTTATATGAATCTTATTCTCCGGACCATTGCGGAATCTCTCATGATGTCCCGGATCCCATCCGAGACTCCGAAAAAAAACTCATAAACCAATTATCCAATCTATCCTAGCGTCGAGACACGTTAAGTGTGTGACCCTTCAGGTTCGAGAATATGCAGACATGATCTTCTATCAATAATCAACAACGGGGTCTGGAAACCCTTATTGACTCCCACACATTCATCCATGATCATATCGGATGAACCACGATTCCAGGATTCAATCAATCCCATATATATATTCCCTTCGTCTCGCGATATTTTACTTGCCCGAGATTTGATCGTCGGTACCGTCATACCTAGTTCAATCTCGTTCACAGCAAGTACTTTACTCGTTCCGTAATCCGATGTCACTTTGTGATTAACTCCTTAACCACATGCTTGCAAGCGGTGTTGATATCGATTACCGAGTGGGCCCGAAGTATATCTCTCCGACTTGGGAGGGACAAATCCCATCTCGATACATACAACCCAACAGGTACTTTCCGATCACCTGAGAGACACCTTTATGATCACCCTCTCATAGGATGACGTTTGATGACCTTAAAGCTTTCTTCCGATACCAGGGAGTTGCATTATCTCATGGTCTAAGGAATACAATATTTGACATAGGAAAAGCTTCACAAAGATGAACACGATGACACGATCTAATTGCTCCGCTTAGTTTCGGTCTGTCCATCATATCATTCTCCCAATGATATGATCTCATTATCAATTGACAACTCATGTCTATGGTTAGGAAACCTTAACCATCAATAATCAATGAGCTAGTCCATAGAGGCGTACTAGGGACACAGTGTTGTTCACAAACCACACAAGTTAAAGTTTCCGCTTAATACAATTCTAGCATGGAATATAAACTTTATCATGAACAAGAATTATAATAATAACATCTTTATTATTGCCTCTAGGGCATAATTCCAACACTTATCTGCAAGTTGTGTACACATATCATTGTCCGGATCCAAAGGCCCCAAATTGACAATAATTAGGACAACTGGAGGGGATGGCTGTTGTGTGAGGATCACATGTGTTCATGGAGTGTTAATGCTTTGCTCCAGTGCTCTATTAAAAGGAGCACCTTAATTTCCAGTAGTTCCCTAGAGGCCCCGCTGCCACGGGCTGGCTGGACAGAAGATATTGTGCAAGTTCTCATTGCGAGCACGTATGACTATATTTGGAGCACATGCCTAGGATTGTTTAGTACTTGAATGCTTATTATTATTTATCTGCAATGCCCTAGTTCTTTGAAGTTACATGTTTAGACTCATCCATGCAACGCCCGTCCATCCATCCCTATGCCTACCGCACTTGAATCCCACTGTTACCTTTACTATTACTATTGCTGCTGTTTCACTATTGTTGTTGCTGTTGTTGTTGCTTTGCTATTTCTACTACAAACTGTTGCTACTGATAAAATTCTGTGAGCAAGAACTATTTCCAGGTGCATCTGAATTGACAACTCAGTTGTTAAGGCTTGCAAGTAGTCTTTGGCTCCCCTTGTGTCGAATCAATAAATTGGGTAATACTACCCGCAAAGACTGTTGCGATCCCCTATACTTGTGGGTCATCAAGACTATTTCCTGGCGCCGTTGCCGGGGAGCATAGCTTTATTTGTAAGTTCACTTGGATCTATTATTGTTCACTGCTACCCCTTTCATCATGGGGAAGTCTCGTGATGGAAAGTTCCCTATTTTACCATCCACTACAAGAATAGGTACATTCCTAAACACCTCTATTGCTCTTGATTCACCGTCTGTTATAAGTAAGATTGTCACACCACCACCACATGCTCATGCTACACACGCTGCTACTACTGCTGAATCTGAAACTGCTTTTGATACTCATGATGTTACTTCTACCATGCTTGATGTGAGTGGTTCATTAGGTCCTTTTCTAGATGATACTATGGATAGCCTAGGAAATACCAAAACTCCTAGTGAAGACATTGTTACACCTGTTAGCTCACCTGAGTCTAGTGAGAGTTTTGATATTAATGATGGTTACATAGAGCTCACTGATGAATATGTTGAAGAGTGCCGAAATACACATGGTGCTAGTGCTATTAAGAGTCTCCTTGATAGACATACTATTATACCTAAGAAGTCTTATGATCCTAAGTTTGCCATCTCTCCCATAGATATTAAAGACAAAGATTATGATTTCTCTCTTGATTTATCTTATTTAGATATTATTGAGAAAGGACCTTTTTGTGGGACTGAAAATGAGAGTGTTGTGGCTCATATGAATGAGCTTTATACTATGAGTGCTTTGTTCTCTGATGATTTTAAGATGCGCAAGTACTTTGTTGCTAAGATCTTCCCCTTTTCACTAAAAGGAGAAGCTAGGGCTTGGTTTAACAGATTACCTCCTGGTTCCATTGATAGCCTTGATTGCTTCTTTCTTCCATAAATATTTTCCTCCCAGTGCTAGACATGCTGCTTTGTAGAGACTTTTTGATTTTAAACAGGAAGAAGAAGAGAAATTGCTTGAGTCATGGAAAAGATTCTGTTCCTTGATTCATGCATAACCTGGATGTCCATTACCTAAGAATGAGTTGCTTGATATTTATTATAATGGACTAACTGATGATTCTAGGACCTACCTAGATAGCTTTGCTGATTGTGTTTTTAGGAAAAGGACTCCTACAGATGTTGAAGAATTAATGAACAAGATAAGCAAGAACTATGATGATTGGACTTCAACTGAGCTGAATACACCTGAACCTATTACTCCTGAACCAACTGTTCCTGAACCAGTTCCAACACCAACAACAAAGAAGAGGGGAGTTATTACATTAAATGATGAAGTGACGAAGGAAGCTAAAAAGTGTCTAAAGGAGACAGGTATTAGAGCTGAAGATGTGAAGAATCTACCTCCTATAGAAGAATTATGTAAGCCAAATACCCACTCATCTAATATTGAGGTACATTCTCTCCAACACTTTGATGAAGGTGATATTCCTTATGGTAAGCCTCCTGATCAATGCTTAGAGGAACTTGACATTTTTATTGTTAAACAAGGTAATCTTAATAAACAAGTTCAAAATCATTTATTGGAAAACTCTAGAGCTATCCATGAGTTGAAAGATATTGTGGAAAGAACTTCTAATGATATTAAAATGCTTTGTAAACACTTTCAAATGGTTCAAACTCAACTTGATAAACTTGCTAAGGTACAAAATGATATGCTAGTTAATGCCTCAGGAGATAAACATGCTTATGGAATTAGAACTAGGAGTGGTATAGCTACTCAAGATCCTTTATATCCTGAAGGACACCCTAAAAGAATAGAGCAGGATTCCCAACAAGGTGAGGATAGTGGTAGTCCTCGTAAGAGGAAGAAAAAGAAACATAAGAAAGTTGAGGAACCACTTGAACCTGCTGTAGATCCTAATAGTATACCTGTCTCTAATGCTAAAACTAAGAGTGTTAATATTGATGAGTCTCCTGATAAGGAGGAAGGTGAGGAAGAACATGAGAAACACACTAAGAACACTAGGTACACAAAGGAAGATTTTATTGCTAATAAACATGGTAAAGAGAGTGAACCTTGGGTGCAGAAACCTATGCCTTTTCCAGGTAAGAAACACAAGTCAAAGGAGGTAGAACACTACAACAAGTTTTGTGAGTGGATGAAACCTTTATTCTTGCAAATTCCTTTGACTGATGCTATTAAATTGCCTCCTTATTCAAAGTATATGAAGGATATTATCTCTAATAAAAGGAAGATTCCTAATGAGGATATTTCTACTCTACTTGCTAATTACTCCTTCAATGGTAAGGTTCCAAAGAAACTTGGTGATCCAGGTATACCAACTATTCCTTGCTCCATTAAGAATAATTATGTTAGAACTTATTTATGTGATTTGGGAGCTGGAGTTAGTGTTATGCCTTTTTCTCTCTACAAGAGACTCCAACTAGAAAAGTTGATACCAACTGATATTTCTTTGAAAATGGCTGATAAGTCAACTACTATTCCTGTTGGTATATGTGAGGATGTTCCTGTTCAAGTTGCTCATAATTGCATGGTTTTAACTGATTTTGTTGTGCTTGAAATGTCTGAAGATGATAATATGTCTATTATTCTTGGGAGACCTTTTCTTAATACTGCAGGTGCTATCATCAATTGTAATCAAGGAAAAGTAATATTCAATATTAATGACAAAGAGCACACTGTCTATTTCCCCAAGAAGGTTGTTAAAAGCTATTGCCTGAATTCCATTGAAAATATTGAGGGCATCAAGGTTGGAGAAATATATTGTCCCATTCCACAAGAAAATTCCATTGCTATCAAGTATGAGGTAACATAATCACCTTGTGGAATGCAAAGTTTTGTTTCATATAAGATTGTTTTTGTAACAAGACTTGATCAACCTTGTTAACAAAAAGATTTTAATGAACAAAATAATGTTTCCACTGTGGCTATACTTGCTTTCTTTTTCTTTTCTCCTTCCTAGTCTTTGCTTTAACTTTAGTTTTGCTAGTTGTTTGCTTGTTTGAGTTTCTTAGAGCTCCTATAATTTGGCTTTTGGTTTGCTTTTTATTCTTCTGAAAAATTGTTTCTACGAGAAAATCAATTTTCATACCCTGAAAATTGGCCAAAAATAAAGTTTCCCGAAAAATCCTAGAAAATTCAAAATATTTTTTTCCTCGAAAAAAGGGGCAGAGTGGCACCTGAGATGACCCAGGGGGCCACCCCTAGGCCCCACACCTGTGGTAGGCGCGGGCCTACCACTTGTGGCGCCTAGGGGGGTTTGGCGCACCTAGGCCCCTCCAGGCTGCCTCCTCAAAGCCACCTTCTTTCTCTCTCCCGAAAAACACCGGAAAACTTGCTCAAGCTCGAGTTCTTGCTGTTCTTGCTCGTGATTTTCTATCTCCTTGTTCAGCCCATATCAAGTGTTGATTTTTGGAGGGATTGTTCCTTGGTATGTGCCTCCTCCACTCCTCCTTGGTAGATTGTATCTTGAGTATTTTGCTACTGTAGGTGACTGGTTGTTTGAGCTTGCATGCTTGTTCTATGTTTAGAAACTTTGTTTTGATGCATGTGTAGTCCTCTAGCAAGTTCATATAGTAGTTGCTCATCATTTATCAACTTAGAAATCACTTGGTTTGATGGTTGTCTAAATATTTCAGCAAAGGGAAGTCATGGACCACCACACCTTTGGTGACATATTTGAGAGTGATGCACCTAGAAGGGCAAGGCTCCCAAGGTCATCTAACAGCTCCAGACCCTCATACAATGAGGATCTCATCACTCCGCGGTTTGGTGACGAGGGAGATGAAGGGGATGCTCACCCCTCCACCTTTCCTTGTCAAACTTTCTTGCGAGCTGCTGGGGTTCTTAATGATTTCATGGCTTTGATTGAGAGGGCTGGTCTAACAAGTTTCATGCAGTATGAGAGTGCACAATATGCTTCAATTACTAAAATATTTGTGGAGAGTTTCTCCTTCACCAATAGTTTGTTCAATCCTTCCGTGTCTTTTAGACTTTATGGCAGGACTCATTCTATGTCTTTGAAGAAATTTTGCAAGGCCCTGGAACTTGGTACAAATGGGTCATCAAAGAAGATTACAGCTCTTCCTACTGATTTGTTGGAACTATACCGTGGAATAACCAATTATGATGACCGTAGAGCTCAACGAGGGAAGATAAAGAACATTCAACTTCCAGCCATCAGGTACTTCACCTACTATCTTACCACCAATGTTCTTGGTAGGGAGAACACTAGTAATAAATCCAACTATCAATTGGCCTTCTTAGATGCTCTGCTCTACAGTGAGGATAAGTATAATCTTGGTTCCCTCATTGCTCGTCGTTTAGCTGCTAGGGGACCCATTTATGGGGGAATTATTGCTACTCGTATTGCTGCTGCCTTGGACATTGCTGTTGATCCCCATGATATAGTTTTGGCTCCTCAGAGACTTGATATTGCTACCATGAAGGCGCACCACTTTGTCACCTCTAGCTCTACTCTTGAGAACTTGGTTTATAGAATGCTGTTTACTGACGGGGAAGAGAGAGAGAGAGAGAGATCCCTCTACCCCAAACCAGTTTGTTCAGTATTTCTCAGGGACCTTGGTCACGCACGAAGGCGGAGATGGATGACAAGCTGCGCTTTCTCAACTTCCACGGGCACTATCAGGGGGGGAGCACCTGCATATGACCCCGTTGTACACTACACAGGGGAGGCCTCGAGCTCGTACCAGGACGAGGGAGCTTCCTCGATATGCTATGGAGGTGCATCTACTTGGGCACCATGGGATTGAGCCCCACTTAGGCCAAAAGCATAAGCTTGGGGGGAGGTACACCGACATCACACTCATATACATATCATGTTCGGTCGATTCTTTGTATATCCATTATTTCGCTTTCTTTTTGGTTTTTGTTGCTTCTTTCTAAAAACCCAAAAACAACAAAAATATTTTTGTTGTTTCTCTTGGTTTGTTTCTTTGTTTCTTTGCTTTGGTTTGCCTTAAAAGAAAAATACAATTTTTTTTGCTTTGTTTGGTTTGCTTTGTTTTTGTTTGGTTTTTCTTTGTTTGCTTGTTCCTAAAAAAATCGAAAACACCAAAAATATTTGTTGTTCTTCCTTGGTTTTGTGAGTTCTTCGTAGGGTTCAGCCGTCCTCAGTGGATATTGGTTTTCATGTTAATTATTCAAGTCACACAAGTGAAGGGCAATAATGAAGATTAAGACAACTCGAGGTGTGGTAAGAGGCTGGTAACGAACTCTATTTGTTTCATTTTTGTACATATACTCATCATTGTGAGCATGCTTAGCCTGTTTGTGTAAGGTGTATGTCATTATGGATGCTTAGTAGTTCTTGCTTGTCTATGATTAGCTACAGCTTGCTAATAGTTTGTAGCATGTCATATGAATGTTTGCTTGCATTTTTTATTCATATTTTGGTATGAAATTGTGGTATCCTCCTCTGACTGTTCATGTGAATCGACTTGGCACATGCTCACGCATGCATATGACTAATCAATAGTCAGTAATCCTCGATGATTTATTTTGCCTCAGAGTTCTTGTATCACTTTCATGCCATAGTTAGTCCTGTTTTGTTGCAAGCATGATTATGACAGCTATTGCTCTCTCGTTTGTCGCTCCCTCTCTATTGCTAGCCTTCACTTGCACTGAGTATGTGCTCTACCTATGCTTCCAACTCCCCAAAACCAATATTGCCAACTGTGTCCACCATATCTACCTATTAGCATCATTTGCTACTTCAGTGCATATTATATATGTCGTGTTTTCTTCCAAAATAAAATGTTTGTCTGTTTTGAGAAAGTTAGTTAGTAAAGCTCTCACGAACTTGATGGCACACTTCATTCCTTGCGCTTAATAATCTTGAACCATTTTGACTAGTCCATGAAAGTTATATGCTTGCTTATTATATACTGGGAGTCAACAGAACCGTGCTGTCACGGGGAACGCTTTCAACACCTGTTGGATATCTCATCCATTTGATACTTTGCTCTTTTTTATGGATGTCGACAATGTGAAATAAAAGGGGAAGTTGTTAGTTCATGGAGTTTATACATTGTGTTAGAGAAACGCCTGGGCCGCTAGCCTAAGCCATGCTTAATCATGGTGGAAACTTGCAGCATCACTATAATGAGCATCTATGAAGCTTCCTCAATAAAAATCTATGCATATGGTAAATAAAAAGATTGTTGAGATGATCATTGTCTGCTTGCCTTGTCATTTTGGTTATGGGAAAGCTCCTTTACCATGTGCAAGGGGTACCCCGTTGGTGGTTCTCGATGATATGCATGTATTTACAATGACAAGAACTTTCAGGTAGCCAAAGTTGAGTAGCATGCAGAGCGACCCTCGTACTCAAGGGACTTGGGATTTCTAGTCTATGGTCTGTCAAGCATATGATTCAGAGTGGACCTCACTTTCACCTTAACCACACGAAGATGCCTATGATAGGGGCAATGAGAGCTCAAAGCTAATCAAGACCTTCCTTTAAGCATTAGGAAGCCTTTCAAACCTTCACAAAACCGTTTTCACAACTTTGTTGAGTCACCACTTATTCTATGAGCACCTTCTTGAGAGCATAGTTGTCATTCTTGTGTTTGTTCCAAAACTTGGTTAATTATGTCATGACTTTGATGCTTGTATCTCTGATATCTTTACTTCTAGTCTTCATGTGAACTTCAGAGGTGCCTTGGCATTTATATTGTGCTCTTCAAACAAAGGCAAGCGAGATACCACTCTATCATACCTTATTATGAGCATTGCAATGTTGCTTATGTTTATGTTTCATGCTACTTATTATTATTGAGTTGGTTTCTCATCATAGCTTGGAATGACTATTGAGTAGACTTAGTTGCATACTCTTTATTATGAATTGTCTAAGCATCTACTCCTGTGCTGAGAATATATACATCATATGAAGCAAAGTGTTCGTGAAAGTTCTTTTATCACACTCAATTTTCAACTGAATTGCTTGAGGACAAGCAATAAGCTAAGCTTGGGGGAGTTGATACGTCCAAAACGTATCTACTTTCTCGAACACTTTGCGATTGTTTCTTCTCTAAACTTGTGTGATTTGGATATAACTAACACGGACTAACGCTGTTTTCAGCAGAATTACCTTGGTGTCTTGTTTTTGTGCAAAAAAATGAACTATCAGGAAAAATCCCGGAAAATATGCCATAAATTATATTTCACCAGAAGATCCACGGATCCAGAAGGGGAGACAGAGGGGAGGCCTGGGGGGCCTAGACCCACCCCAGGCGCGGGCCCACTAACCCCGCGCCTGGGGGAGGTTTGGCCACCCCAGGCAGCTTCTCGGCCTCCCTCGGCACGTATAAGTGGTCTTCTGACCTAAAAACAGAGGAGGGTTCGATAGTTTTCCAGAAAGAGTTCCGCTCCGCCGCCACGAGAAACCAAGATTCGGATCCAGAAACTCCGTTCTGGCACCCTGCTGGGATGGGGAATTTGGAGAGGATCATCGCCATCGTCATCACCAACGCATCTCCATCAACCACCGATGTTTTCCTCATCCATGAGTGAGTAATCCCCTGCTGTAAGCTTGGGGATGATAGGGATTGGATGAGTTCTATCATGTAATCGAATAAGATCTGTTACGGGCATAGTGCCTAGTATCTCTATTAGTGCTATTTGACTTTGTTGCAACTTGTCGTGCTTAATGCTTGTCACTAGGGCCCGAGTGCCATGATCTAAGATCTGAACTTATTATTGAATCATTATGATAGTATTGTTTGTGATCTTATCTGCAAGTTGTGTACACATATCATTGTCCGGATCCAAAGGCCCCAAAATGACAATAATTGGGACAACTGGAGGGGATGGCTGTGGTGTGAGGATCACATGTGTTCATGGAGTGTTAATGCTTTGTTCTGGTGCTCTATTAAAAGGAGCACCTTAATTGCCAGTAGTTCTCATTGCGAGCATGTATGACTATATTTGGAGCACATGCCTAGGATTGTTTAGTACTTGGATGCTTATTATTATTTATCTGCAATGCCCTAGTTCTTTGAAGTTATATGTTTAGACTCGTCCATACAACGCCCGTCCATCCATCCCTATGCCTACTGCACTCGAATCCTACTGTTACCGTTACTATTACTATTGCTGTTGTTTCACCGTTGCTGTTGTTGTTGCTTTGCTGTTGCTACTACAAACTGTTGCTACTAATAAACTTCTGTGAGCAAGAACTATTTCCAGGTGCAGCTGAATTGAAAACTCAGTTGTTAAGGCTTGCAAGTATTCTTTGGCTCCCCTTGTGTCGAATCAATAAATTGGGTAATACTACCCGCGAAGATTGTTGCGATCCCCTATACTTGTGGGTCATCAGTCACCTCAAAAATTATTCTTTTTATCACTTACCTACTCGAGGATGAGCATGAGTTAAGCTTGGGGATGCTTGATACGTCGTAAACGTATGTATAATTTTTGATGTTCCATGCTTGTTTAGTATCTACTTTGCTTTGCTTTGTCTTCTCTTTGAGGTATTTTTATATGTTTTCTGGGACTAACCTATTAACAAGATGCCACAATGTCAGTTGCCTGTTTTCTGTTGTTTTTGGTTCCAGAAAAGACAGAAAATGAAAATTCTCGGAATTGGACGGGACAAAAGCCAAAGTCAATATTTCATCGTGGGAAACACAGAGCCATAAGACGAGACGAAGAAGGGCCTCAAGGGGGCCACACCCCTAGCCGCAAGGCCTGGCCTGGCCTGTGCCTAGGGTGTGTGTGTGGGGGGGGGGGTGTGTGCAGCCGCCTCGGGCATCCCCTCGGCCTCCCTCTTTGCCTATAAGAAGCCCCTGATACCTAAACCCTAAGTACCCGATCAATCTTCCACGAAACAGTCCGTAGCCGCCGCAACCATCGTCCCTAGATCGGGGGGATCTGAAGCTCTTCCCGTCACCTTGCCGTAGGTGAGAGATCATCCCGGAGGCCTTCTTCATCACCATGCCAGCCTCCGGTATGATGTGTGAGTAGTTCCACCTTGGACTACGAGTCCATGTAGTAGCTAGATGGTTGTTTCTCCTCCTTTGTGCTACCATGTTTAAATCTTGTGAGCTCCATTCATGATCAAGGTCATCTATTTATAATCATGCATGTTGTGTTTGCGGGGATTCGATGGATATTGAGATTACTATGTCAGATTGGTTAATGATTCTATCTTATTGATTATATCATGTCTGTGCTGTTTGAGATCTTGTATGCTCTCTGTTTCTAGTAGCTATCTTGGCCAAGTAGATGCTAGTGACTCCAAGAGGGAGTATTTATGCTCGATAGTGGGTTCATGACTCTACTGAATCTGGGGAAGTAACAGAAATGTCTAAGGTTGTAGATGTGCTGTTGCTACTAGGGAGAAAACAACAATCTCTTATTCATGGAACAACTGTATTGTTTACTTTACACACCTTGCTTAAAGCAGTTATCTGTTGCTTGCAACTTAATACTGGAGGGGGTTCGGATGATAACCTGAAGATGGATTACTAGCCATAGATGAAGTTGGATGGCGGTCTATGTATATTGTTGTAATGACCAATTAAATCTCATAGGATCATCAATGTCTAGTATTGCATTGTTATGCCTTGCTCTTTCATGTCAATTACTCCGCTGTAATTTGTTTACCCAGCATGTTATGTTGTTTATCTTAAGGAGAACACCTCTAGTGAACTATGGACCCTGGTCCAATCTTTACCATTGATACATCTTCCACTGATATTGTTTACTTTCTGCAAACCACCATTACCTTTCACACCATATAGTTAATCCTTTGTTTTCAGCAAACCGATGAGATTGACAACCTCACTGTTCATTGGGGCAAAGTCTTGAGTTTGTGTTGTGCAGGTTTCCAAGTTGCTAGCAACACCTTTGAGTCGTTTTCTTCCTCCTACTAGTTCGATAACCTCGGTTTCTTTATGAGGGAAAACTTGTTGCTGTGCTCATCATACCTTCCTATTGGGGTCTCCCAACGAAGCTCTATAGTGATCTGAGCTACACATCATCAACAGCAACACTCTAGTAGGGGGACGGGGATGAGCGAGGGGCTTGGGATAGAGTAAGACACGGGGAAGGGGGAAACACTATGTAGTATGTACGATACGACTAAAGGATGGGGCCCATGGCACCGTTAACGGTAGTCGATGGCTATCCGCTGCCGCCGTCTCCCCTATGCCACGTCATCACCGACAGTGGGTCCCCCTATCAGAAACCTTGTTAACATGGCGAAAAATCCGAATCATTGCACATTGCAATGAACCAACACGATTCCGACAGTTTTTTCCAAACCAAAAAAATTTGGTGGATTTTTGATCTTGCCACACTAATGTGGTGTTTTTTGCAGTTTACTCCTTTTAAGTCCATCAATAAGCGAGTACGGAATCGAGTCCCGCATAGAACATGTAGTACAAAGGTTACTGAGACTATTGTTCCTATTTATTCCATTATCACCTAGATCATACAATAGGTCCATCTTATATATTATTATTGTTTGCGTATCCCTAAAATATGAGATTATCAAAATTAAAGAAGAAAACATGCGAGATAGAAAAGATATATCTTGTACAATTGTCTAAATGCCTTATCTTACTAAGACTTCATCTCGTACAATTATCATAGGTGGCATTGTTAAGATAAAACCATTGCAACCTTTCCTCACATCCATCCACACAAAGGTCACCTCCTTTTTTGCAACTTGTAGTCCTCAGAGGTCGGGAGCCCGTAGATTTTGGTATCTTGTCTTGACATGGCCTTAGCAGCCAACGTATCAGGGCTGGCGGTGTTTTGGTTTCTTCATTTGTACGGTAAGTGCTTCTTGGGCACCCGACGATAAA
Organism: Avena sativa; assembly: GCA_916181665.1. Lineage (NCBI taxonomy): Eukaryota > Viridiplantae > Streptophyta > Magnoliopsida > Poales > Poaceae > Avena > Avena sativa. The sequence goes on from OV702297.1 coordinate 416,501,932, forward strand.
AACAGTTGTCCGACGTATTGGTCTTAATGTTTCAAAGGTTTAATATTGTTACCCGTTATGGTGAACATATAAATAAAATCACCATGAGGTAAGTAAAGGTCACACGCTATATATGTCAATGAGAATTCTTCGATGGTGCATGGAAGAACATCGAGAAGCTATTGCCGGGGCTAAAAATACCGGCTTTAGAGTGCTTTGTTGTCAATTCTGAGTTTTTCAATGTTCTATCTTGACTTCCTTCTTGTTTATTAAATTTCTTCCCCTTAAGGTTCATGCTTACAATGATGCTAACCTCTTAACTTCAATAAGGTAGTAGCATAGACTCTGGTGTTTCTTTGCTGATCGAAAATTTGGAATTTTAGTCGGTGTATTTTTTGAGCTATAAGATTGAAGGAGAGCATCAAACATAATTTCTAGAAGACCTACTTTTTTCTATCATATTTAGACATCTAACACCAAAGGAATTTTCATAACTAGGAGTTTGGCTGAAAGCCGAGATGAGCTCCTGGAAAAATGGCTTTCGACTAGTGAGCAACACAAAAATTTGAAATTTCAGCCATTGTATTTTTTGATCTATAAGATCAAGGGAGAGCACCAACTGAAAGATCCACTTTTTCCTATCATATTCAGACATCTAACACCAAAGGGCTTTTCGTAACTAAAAATTTGGCTGAAAGTCGAGACGAGCTCCTAGCTAAATGGCTTTCGACTAATGAGCAACACAAAAAATTCAAAATTCAGTCGTGGTATTTTTTGAGCTATAAGATCGAAGGAGAGCATCACCATCATTTCTGAAAGGCCCACTTTTTCTATTGGATTCAGAAATCTAACATCAAAGGGCTTTTCATAACTAGAAGTTTGGCTGAACGTCGAACGAGCTTTCTTTGGCAAGTACCAGAAATATACTTTGTCTGAATCCTTATGTTCACTTGCATTTCTCAAGCTCACCTATGGTATATCCCTTTCCCATACCTTAGAAGTGAGACCGATGGATTTCTCTCGGGACATTGAAAATCACGACTTTAAACTTCAACAACCCTCTCATCTTGGTTCTTTCCCCTTTTGCCACCTCTATATAGACTCTCGCCTTGTCTCATTGAGTTATTCTCTATGTTATCATAGTGAAATAGAAAATTAAGATGGGCATGTGGCAAGAAAAGGATTGACGACACACACACAAAAATCAACTGTCAATACGGATAGAAAACCACTGTGTAGTGTACGAATTACTCAATTCATACCGTAAAAACAGAATAGATCAAATGTTTGAAATGTACTAAGTTGGAGCCTTGTACTATTTATGGTTTCTCACACATTGATTAGGCTCTTTATTGCACACCCATAGATCTTGGTATCTTGTTCTTTCTTCTTTTTTTCCCTTTGTTCATCTCATACACCCGTCTTGGCATCGCCTTTGCAGCAAGCTAGCAGTGTTTTGGTTTCTTCGTCTGTGTATGTGCTCTCCTTATTTGGGAACCCGGCGATGAAGTAGTTGTCCGACAAACACCCTTGTGAAAAGTGTGTGCATTGGTCATAATGTTTCAAATGTCTAATGTCGTCACCATTATGGTGAATAAATAATTCAAATTAGCACGAGGTAAGTCAAGGTCATAGCAGTATATATGTCAATGAGAATTCTTCGCATGGTGCACGAAAGAACACCGAGAAGCGATGGACTGAGCTAAAAATGGTGGCTTTAGAGTGCTTTGTTGTCCATCTAGAATTTTTCAATGTTCCTTGTTGACCGCTTTTGTCTCGATTTTTTTCATCTATTGAAACTTCTTTGCTAAATTAAGATATTGCCTCCTTACAATGACGCTAACCTCCTAACTTTAATAAGGTAGGAGCACAGTCTCTAGTGTTCCTTTGCTCCACGAGAATTCAAAATTTCCACCATTATACTTTTTGAGTTATAAGATTGGAGGAGAACATCAAAATCACTTTTGAAGGACCCCTTTTTTCTACGAGATTTAGACGTGTAACACCAAAGGTCTTTTCATGACAGAAATATACATAAGTCCGAGTCCTTATGTTCACTTGTATTTTCTCAAACTCACCTATGGTGTACCCCTTTTCCCATCCCTTAGAAGTAAGAAGAATGGGTTATTTTCTCTCTCTCAAGATGTTGAACATCATGACTTCAAATTCAACTATATCATCTTGTTTTATCCTTTTGCCACCCCCATATCGACTCTCGATTTGTCTCATTCTGTATGTTGTGAGAGTGGAAGAGAAGATAGAGAGGGTCATGGCCAACATAAAATATTGACCGGCCCACTATCTATATGAATAGAAACCCACACGCAGTGTTCGAATTATCAATTCATACCATCAAAAAACAAAATTCATACATCAAAATAATAGATTGAATGTTTCAAAAGTATGTTGGAACATTGTATCATTATGGTTTCTGACACGTTGATTATAATTGTACAACTATTGTCTCAGTATTTCCCCAAATAATATCTATTTCTGTATCTTCTTGACATTTCAATTCTAGAGCCACAAATAACTCTCATAATTGCACAATAGTATCTTACTTTTACCAATACCAACTGATATCTTATACTATAGATTCTCTCCATCTCATTTATGTGCTCAGAAGGCGCTCTATTAATTGCGAAAGGTTCTGCAATTTTCACCAAATAATATCAATTTAATCCTTCTTGCTGATCCAACTATGTTAGTACCAAAAAATACACTATTAATTTACTCCACAATATTCTCATGATTTCACTAATTAATAGAGCAATGGCACATGTACTTTACAAACTTAATAAAAATAAAATAGGAAATAGTAAGATTTTCTTGACAATTTATTTGATAGTTAGACTAGTTATTTTCACCCCTAGTGACTAAACACCCGATCACTGTCCCTAACCCTCACATGACCTCAAACCTTAACCCTCTCATCTTTGTTTCTCCTTTTGCCACCTCCACACCAACTCTCACTTTGCATCCTTGATGTTGTGATAGTGGAAGAGGAAGATAGAGATGTGAGTGTGGCAAGAAAAAGATTGACCGGAGCGCGTAGAAAAATAATATAAACATTTTTCTATAGAAATAGAACACAAACATGTAGTCTTTGATTTACTTGATTCGAACCGTTAAAGGCAAGTATAGCCAATGTTCAAAAGTAATTTGGAACATTGCATCATTTTGGTTACCAACATATTAATTAAGCTCTTAATTGCATAATGATTGTCTCAGTATTTTCCAAAGTAATATCTTTTAGTATATCTTCTCGATATTTCAATTCTTTAGGCACAAATAACTCTATTAATTGTGCAATAACATCTAACTTTTATCAAATAATATTCTATATATCTTCTCTGTATCATTTATGTGGTCACGAAGTACTCTTTTAATTGCAAAATATCCTCTCATTTTCACCAAATAATACTACCCATTTAATACCTTCTTGCTGATCCAATTATGTAGCCACAAACTATTACATTATTAATTTACTGCACAGTAATTTCTGAATGTCAATAATAAGTACTAGAGAGTTTATAAACTTTTCTTTGAAAATAAAAATAGCAAACACCAATTTCCTTAACATTGTTCTCAAGTTACTCTCTCTATCCCGGTTTAAAGGACACAATTTGCAAATCATGCAATCCCAAAATATTTAGACACAAAAGCATTTAATCTCTTTAATTACTCATGTGTGAAAATAATAAAATGCTTGCATGCACATGTGTGAACAAATATGAACGCCTTGATGGTTCTTCTCCATACTATTAAATGGACCAATTAGAGAACAACTAGGGTCCAGAGAATTGCAAATTGTGTCCTTTAGGCTGGTCCTAGTGGTAGTATCATACTACTAGTATCATGCATATGATACTAGTGCATGATACTATATCTCTAGTGCATTGTATCATGTAGTAGTATCATAGTAGTGGTATATTTATTGATTTGTAGAATCTCTATGTAAAATATGTGTACAAGATTTACTTGTCATTATGATTTTTAGCTTTACGTGCTATGATACGGTATCTACCTATGATACACTGACCATCTCTCTCTTCATTAATTATAGCGTCACATCAGATTTTTGCCAAATTGACATGCATGATACACCTTAACCTTATGATACTAGCACTAGGACTCACGTGACCCAAATCTACAGCCCCACATAAACAAATCACACAAAGATTCCCTGCCATCATCATCAGAATTTAGGAGGTCCTCCAACCTTTCTCCCCCACAAGCCCACTTCCACAACCAACAAAATTTCACCCCTCTCCACCACCACGGCACCACCTGACAACAACCAACACCAGCCCCCTCCCTCATCCTTCTCTCCTCTGCTTTCTACCACCTCCCTCCCGCACACTCTCCCACTTTGACTTTGACTCCCCCACCCTCACTCCTCACTCCATCCCCTGTACTCTACGCTAAACCCTGCTCTAATAAACCTTGCCTAGGCTAGGCTAGGGTGGTAGCCTCCGATGGGGAACTGCGCCGCCTCCCGGCTCGCCGGCGGCGGCGGCGGCATGGGTGGTGGTGCGGGCGGCGACCCCGTGGCGGTGTGTCGCGACCGGAAGCGCCTCATCAAGGCGGCGGCGGAGCGCCGGTTCGCGCTGGCGGCGGCGCACGCGGGCTATGCGGCGGCCCTGCGGTCCGTCGCGGACGCACTGGACGTGTTCGTGGCCCGCCACACCGCGCCGGCGCCCATACTCATCACGCTCCCCACCCCCACCAACTCGCCTCCCGGGTCCCCCAAGCCGGCGCCGGCGCCCGCGCTGCCGCCATCTTCACCCACGCCCTCGAGCCCGTCGCCGCCGCAGAAGCAGACGGATGCGCCGGTGGAGGAGGAGGACAGCTGCGGCGCGCAGACGCCGGAGATGGGGCGCCCGTACTACTACACGCCCCCGGCCACGCCGCCCCCGCCTCCCGCGGCGGTCGGCGGGTGGGACTTCTTCAACCCGTTCTACGGGACAGAGGAGGTGGCGTCGGCCATCAGCGACGAGGAGATGCGCGCCGTCAGGGAGCGGGAGGGGATCCCGGACCTGGAGGAGGCGGAAGAGGAGGAGGAGGAGGAGGACGACGACGAAGAGGGGGAGAAGGCTGCGCCGGCGGCGGCGCCAAAAAACCCTAAAACAGAGTCTTCGCTCGGAGTAGCCAAGCAGGAAGAGGCCAAAGATGTAGCCGAGGTGGCGGGGAACAACGGTGGCGGCGGCGGCCGCCTGGAGGTGTCCATGGTGCTGCCGGGGCGCGAGCTGCTGGCGGCGCTGAAGGATGTGGAGGAGCTCTTCGCCCGCGCCGCCGAGGCCGGCAAGGAGGTCTCCGGCATGCTCGAGGCCGCCGCCCGTGCCCCGGAGCTCAAAGGTCCGGCCTTTTTATCCCGTTCCCCCAACTCTTCTTGCTTTGCCTCGATCTCCTTCTCTCTCTCCCCCACTGCAACCTGCCCAATTTTTGCCGCAAATGTGGTCGAAACCCTTTTTGCTGTTCCTGGAAAAAATGCAAGATTTTGGGCAGAAAGCTGTTCTTCTTCATCAGTGAAAGAAGGCCTTGTGTTATTTTGCTGGATAGATTTGGACACTTTTTTTTAATACTCAGGGTGGTATGGAATTTACTGTTCTTTGTTTAGGACTCACACACTTGTGCCCCTGGAGATTAGACAGAGCACATCTCTTAAAAAAGTGACTTTTAATATTCTCGGCTGATGCAATATCCGCCACAGGGTCAATTTGTTATATCAACTTTTCCCCACTTTGCAGTCATGTCATGGTCCAATTGTTTTAGCCCTTTTGATGCTACTACTTGTGGTTCTTCATTGCCAAGGTGGTCCTTTTGTGCTACAAATGACTAAAGGCAGCCTGCTTCATGATTGGCACCATGAATCTGCACTTTCAGTTCTCCTAGAACAGCCTTACAAAGAGTAGCTTTTGCTTGATAGTATTCACACACTTCAGACTACAGATTGGGTGTTATTATTGCTTGCTGCTGTGTCTTTGATTCATGGAATTAACAGTGCTAGTTATTTCTTGGTGCAGAGAACTCGTCGAAGATAATTCATGCCATTGCGTGGCATCGGTCTCCATCATCTGTATCCTCATCCTCCTATAGGAGTGAGCTGGGAGCAAGCTCTAACAGTTTGTCTTGGACAGAGAAGAGCGAAACTAATAAGAGTGACGATATATTCGATGACTATGGTGGGATGAAGTCAGGAAGTCACTCCCAGACTTTAGGGAGATTGTATGCTTGGGAGAAGAAACTTTATGAAGAAGTTAAGGTGGGCTATGTAATCATGTTTGGTGTACTTCAGTACTTAAATCTTGTTGAGGCTGTAAACCTTATCTGCTGGAGTCATTTGATCTTTCCTGAGATAATGTGATTGCATAGGTATAAGGTTTTTTCTCATTGAAAGCGGAAGCAATTAATTCTTCTAGGAACCACATTGAAATGAAAATGAATCTTGTTTTTGTATTGACATGTCTTGGGTGTCCAAGTCTGAAAACCTCTGTTTGGAAGCCTAGCCTGGTGATCTTATATCTACAGCAACATGCTTATTTTCCATGTACTATAGTCACTTTGCATACTAATTGTGCCCATGATTTTCTGTATTTATTTGCCTTTCATGCAATATGTTTTTACTGCATTGCATGTTTGCACATCTATTTTAAATGATTTGGTCTGGTGCAGGCTATAGATCAAATCAGACAAACATATGAGAAGAAATGTGTACAACTGAGGAACCAAGACGCCAAAGGTTCAGATCTGCGTTGTGCTGAAAAAACTAGGACAAATGTGAGAGACTTGTACACAAGGATCTGGGTTTCTCTTCGAGCAGCAGAATCGATATCCGATAGAATACAAAAATTACGGGATGAGGAGCTGCAACCACAACTTGTAGAGCTGTTACATGGGTAAGCTGACCTCCTCATGTTCATGCATAGGAATAGGAATATATGAATGATGCAGTCTAGTTGAATCAATACTCATGATCTGCCTGCTCTTTTGGCAGCTTTACGAGCACATGGAAAGTGATGGTGGACTCGCATGAAACTCAGAGACAGATAATGTTCGAGGTGAATTCCTTTACCTGCCCTGCTTACGGGAAGTTCTGCAACAACGCCCAGCGGCATGCCACTCTTAAGCTGGAGGTTGAACTGAGCAATTGGAGGTCCTGCTTCGTGAGCTATGTCAGCGCACAGAAGGCCTACATCGAAGCGCTCGACGGCTGGCTGTCCAAGTTTATCCTAACGGACACCATCCGTTACTCGCGGGGGATATCTTCCATCGCGCCCGACAGGGCCGGCGCGCCGCCTCTGGTCGTGATCTGCCACGACTGGTACACCACGCTGTCGAAGTTCCCCTACAAGCGGGTCTCGTTCACCATGAAAAACTTCAACCGGAGCGTGCGGGTGCTGTGGCTGAAGCAAGGGGAGGAGCAGCAGCAGAAGCGGAAGGTGGACGGGCTGGCCAAGGAGCTGGACAAGAAGGTGACGGCCTACAAGCGGGCGGAGAACAAGGTGGTCGAGACGAAGCTGCTCCTGGAGCACCACCGCCCCGCCGCGGAGGCGCAGGCGGCGGCGGCGGAGGCGAGGCAGCGCGTGGAGCAGCTGTCGGAGCGCAAGGAGACGCTGAACGCGCTGCGGCGGCGCGTGGAGGCGGAGAAGGCCAGGCACCACCACTGCATGCGCGACACCCACGACGTGACCCTCAACGGCTTCAAGATCGGCCTGGCCAGCATCTTCGAGTCGCTCGCCGACTTCTCCAGGGACTCGGTGCAGCTCTACGAGGACCTCTTGGCGCGCGCCGGCCCCCCCAAGGAGCAGCGCCTGGAGAAGGCCCCTTCCGCCCCCGAGCAGCAGCAGCAGCAGCAGCAGGCCTGCGCCGAGAGCGAAGGGCTGCCGCAGCGCTCATACCCGCACCACCAGGCCACCGTCGACGCGAGATGACTGACTCTGAGCCAGCAACCGGTATTATGATGATCTGTTTCAATTAGGACATTGTTGTGTTGTTGCATTGCCCCCTGGTTTTTTGGACCCCTAGAATGTTTTCTCTGATGTGGAATTAGCCTGTAGAGTAGCAGCAGCACCATGGAATGGATGCTGGGTGGGTGGGGTGGGGTGGGGGGTAGGGTCTCGCCATTGTTGTGGGCGTGCATTGCATCTTCTGCTGCTGCTTGTAATTATTCTTTTAGCCTGATATCAAGTGAGGATTCGCTTTTCTGCTGCTGCTTGCTCCTGTTGCTTGCTGTCGTGATGATTTATCTACTCCGCAATACTGAAACTGTTGCTGCATATACGTACAGTAGCAGCAGCAGTATTCGCTGCTTGCGCATACATACGTACAGTAGCAGCAGCAATGTTCACGCGCAGCAGCAACTGGCGAACGACACGGGGAATCTGGGCAATAGTTTCACTGCCAATGTTGATCTTTCTGGAGGCATCTGTGAGATATACGGTATGTTCCGGTGTGTTCTGAACAATCAAACTTATTACAGCCCTGAAATGTAAATGGCAAACAATCCATCCGTTCAACCAAAACTTATCTCTACTCGTACTAGATTATCTCCCGGTAAAATGGTAATGCCACATGAGAGACAGATTCATCCAAGATACTGAGACCCTAAACCATTAGGACAGTAGGACACCCTTGAAATACTGAAACTGTTGCTGCATATACGTACAGTAGTAGCAGCAGTATGCGATGCCGGCCAGGCCGTAGGATGTCACCCCTGAGCAGCGGCAGATGGTAAACGCCACGAGGAGAGGCGTCAGGGCTTCCCTGACCCTGAACAGTATCAGTGCCAATGTTGATCCTCTTGGAAGTACATGTGGTAGTGATACTGTCTTTCTTTCTTTCTTTTTTGAATGATCAGATGCTGAGATGCAACAGACAAACATTCATCCGTACACATAATAAAAATCGGTCGTGGCAACAAAAACTTGTAATGTACCTGACAAACAATTTTGGCCGCAAACATAACTGCACGAGACTCTGGCTCAAACTAGACAACTGCTTGCTTGTTTAGGACAGAAGTATACTAAAGCTGGCACTGCCTGTGATCAACATGACAACTTATTCATGTGCAGAGAGAGGCTGTGTAGCCAATCCAGGACCAGGAAGGACCCTGCATGTTTTGCAGCAGCATACATGTAATTTTTCTTCTTTCTCGGCAGTGGCTCATAATAATAAATTGCAAATTCTGCGGCTATTCATACTGGACTAGCATTTCAGAACACACTCGAAAGAGAGAAATTCATTCCAAGATCTGGATGGCGAAATAGTCTTTGTTGACACTTGATTAATTCAATTTAAACAAGAAGAAACCCTTGAAATAGAAAATGAGCGGGTTCATTCGCTGCTCCCTTCATCAGTCTTGACAGTTCAAAACCTGGAGCTGAGCAAACGAACGCACAGCTGACCATGTCAAATGGTGAGCTTCAGCATCAGGAAACAGAATGGCACACAGTACAACGATGACGCTTAACCAACACACTCCAAATAAACAGGGCACGATTTTAGGGAAATTTAGCCCCGCATACATGTCAATAAAGATACTGAAACTGAAAGTTTCCACGAATGTACATATATGAGCAAAGCGATAGCATATACACATCCCTAACTTATAAAACGTTGACATGTTTTCGGAGCTAACCATGGTAACAACAGTAGAGCACGATCTATAAGTTTTATTGGAGGAAATGGCAGCGCCACTTTTACCTAGTGCTGCTGCCTCCTCCTCGTTCTTCTTGTGGCTGTGGGCTCCGAAGGCGGCCTGGACCTCCTACTCTGGGCTGCCTGCCCCACTATAACAGCCACGGTGCTAGAAGTCGATGCCTGCTCCATAGATGATGACTGCTGAGGAACTGACGGTGCAGCATTATCAGAATTAGAAGATGGCAGTTGAGCCGGACTGCCACTCTCACGGGCTGCATAGCGCGGCACAGGCCGCACTATTGGGGAGGGTGCAACAAGACTAGCAGTTCTTTGCTGTCTATGAATCCTGCTGAGCCTTCTCAAGCCTTCAGGAAGCACTGTCACCTCAACTCCGCCTGCAGGCTGAGCTGCCTGTCCGCTCAACTGATCCTGGTTTTCTATCAACCGCCTGACCATGCTCGCAATGCCTCTCGGGTCTGGCATCTGCAGCTGCTGCCTCATGCTCTCGCTCCTGTTCGCGCTTGGTCTAGGAGGGACATCATTGCTGGAAGCGTCCCGTTCGCCGCCTCCTCGTCCATAGATCGGTGTGACGTTTACTTCGAGTACCTCTCCTTTGCAGACAGGGCACTCAGAGTGGACTGAATGTCCATGGAGCCACTGGTACAAGCATGGCCAGCAGAAGAGATGGCCACACGGCGTGACCACGGGCTCTTTCGCTGCATCAAGACAGATGTTGCACTCGAAATTGCCGTTGCATCCACAGTTTGCATCCTTCTTCACAGCACCCGTTCCTCCCATCTTGCCATTAGCATCGAGATTCTGCCGCCTTGATGCATCCAGAGAACTATGAGACCGCTGGATGGCGTGCAGCAGTCTTTCGGCTTCGAATTCTGGACTAGTCGCCCGCTGGCTGCGGCTCACTGGCCCTGGCCTCGCAATGCGGTGCTGTTCGCTCACCTGGATCAACCTCTGAAAGCGGAGCTCAGGTGTCGTGTCCTCAATTGCACCCTCAACAGACTGCCTCGTGCTGACCATTTCTGCTGCGGCAGCAGGAGCCACCCGATCAGAGTGCGAAAGCCTTTCCACCCATTCAAGGCGAACCCCTTCCAACCCAGCAAGAGGCAGTTGTGTCGGTGGCGGTGGTGGTGAGGTATTGGCATCATGTGAGGGTGCATCAAACGCCACAGACTCACCAGCATCAAGAGCCTCTTCGCTGTCCGTACTCAGGATATCAGACTGAGCAAAGATCATAGGAAAATGTGCCCCCCATATATCAGTCGTGGAGGGCGCATCTGGTTCCCAGTCTTCCAGGGGCAGTGCCAGCATCTCCTCTTCTGCCAGCAATCCTTCTGGCTCATCCACTGTTGGAACTTCCGGCTCCGGAATGACCAAATCCGGCAGCAGCATGTAAACATCATGTGAGGAGGGTACATCGAGAGTATCTTCACTTTCCGTACTCAGGCCATCATCAGAGGATGCATCGGACGCCTGGGCTGGTTCACCAGCATCAAGAGTGTCTCCTTCACTGTCCGTACTCAGGCCATACTCTGAGGGCACACCAAGCGCCTCGGCGAGTTCACCAGCATCAAGAGTGTCTTCATCACTGTCCGTATCCAGGCCGTCCAGCCAATCAACGAGGATCGGATCAATCAGCGGGATCTCCGGCGTGGAGAGCTCGTTGAACGGCGAGAACACCGGGGGAAGCGGCGGCGGTCCTGCAGCTGTATCATCTCCCGGTCTTGGAGCTTCCGGCACGGGACTTCCCGCCGGCGCAGGGCAGTCCATGGCTGCACCCAGCCGACCTGGAGGCCGCGGCAACGGGGGTAGGCCCAGGTAGAGGTTCAGATCCATCCAGCGCCGGCCGGGCGATAGGGGCGGAAACCCAGGGCCCCAATCTTTGTTTGTGATCCGGAAGCTAGTCGGCGGCGAGCCGGGATCTGGGCGGAGGCGATACCGAGACGGGGGCCGAGGTCGAGCTTGGCGGCGGCGTCGATCTGCTGGCGCAGGAGCTCGGAAGACGTGGCAGGCGGCGACGGAGGAGGACGTGGTCGGAGGCGGGGCGAGAAACGGAGGCGGGGGTGGGGTGGGGGCGGCGACGGCGGGAGGTGGGAGGCGACGACGGCGGGGATGAGTGTGGGAGCGCGGGTCAATACCCTAGCCGTTTGGTAGAGAGACCGTGCGGGTGCGGGTGCGGGTGCGCCGGTGCGGGCGCGTGCGGTTTGGGCCTTTGGGGCCAGCCTGGCACGCGGTGGCAGGTGGAGGTAATTTCTGCGAAAATCGTAGCGCGTTTCTGAAACCTACGAGCGGAGAGCCGGAGAAGAAAAGAGGGGATTTGAACACTCACGCCTCACTGCCCTCCCCTCCACCTCGCCGGAAACTCACCGCCGATGGCGACTACGGCGGCGGGGAGGCACGGAAACCTCGACAGGTCGTTCAAGCTCGCCGCCCGATCCCTCCTCACCGCCTTCTCCCGCGAGGTTCGGTTCCTTCCCAACCCCCCTCCATCTCCCCCTACTCCTCACGGCTCCCGTTTCCGCTCTCGACGACGCCCGCCGGTCTCACTATGCGCGCAGGTGCCCAGTGGAATGCTTCGTGTCCTCTCCGTGAAAGGGGGGATCCGTGCTCTTGAGACAGATTTGACTCGTGTTGTCCTGGCATTTCAGGATGTCAACAGAGCTTTCCCATCGTTTACTGACGCCGAAAGGGAGCGCCTGTACCAGATGTTCATCCATGTGAGCGTTCTAATCTGAACTCCTTAGTTTGCAACTACTGGATGCCAAGCATTTCGATCTTTTCCCTGCCTACGTGCAATTCAAATGTCATTACAAGTTCGGGTGTTGCGTGTCTCTTATCTGAATGTGGTGACTCCCCTAACTCTCCATCTGTTATCCTTCCCTTTTTTCTCCAGGTGATCAAGTCTCTGCATGGCAACATTGAGGTACGGTTGTTGCGCCCAACAAGCTGGTTTCTACAGTGATGCAAAGGAATTATGGTTGCTTTGCGCCGTACGCTTAGTTTTGAGCACAGGTTTAGTTTAACCACATTGCGCCAAGGTTGCTTGCCTCATCAAGTTCTTGTACATGTTGAGGAAACCATATGATATGTGTGTGTTGCTAGATGTGTAACTGGTGGGCGACGCAGCCTCATTTTCAGAAACAGAAATATCCAACCGTTTTTCGTGTGCTCTTCTTTTGTGATGTCGTGCTACTTGTAAGCTGTACAATTACTCGCGTACATGTTTTATTTAACCTACTATATGCGTGTCTTAGGCATGACAATACATACTCGACGGCTAGGCTGCTAGAGATTAAAACAAACGATGAGCTATTAACTATTACCTCCATTAACTATATTTAGGAACGGAGTTAGTATATTGCAGTGGGAGATTCGTTATTATTTGGTCGCCAATGTGCCTGGTCACAATATTTTGAGCAGACTTGGACAGAATTTTTTATTTTCCTTTTTTTTGTATATCTTATTTTTATGTTATGTTTGTTGAACCTGATGATGTCCTTTTATTTATTTCTTGTATGCGCTAGCACTGTATTAATGCCACTCTATTGTACTGATACCTGTTCTTCATGCTGCAGGAGGAGTTCCAAAAATTCTGCAGCGAAATAGAGGTAATTTCTTGAGCAGTAGTTCCCTCGCAATGAGGATAGATTCTGATCACTTTCCGGCTCAACCTCGTCAGCTTCAAGTTTCTTTAACACCCTGCGATGAATGTTACGATCTGTGGTAGCATTTTAAATATTTAATGCCATGCCATATCGATTGTTTTAGGTTGCTACTGCCCTTGACAAGGTAGATCAGTTTGTTGAAGAACAAAATCTTGATGTGTTATCTGCAGACAAGTAAGAGTTGTTTCCTTTGCCTTTGAGAACACCATATTGTGGGATTTCGGGGTTCTAAATAGTGTTCACTTTTCTAAGAATTGCGATCACGCATGTTACAAATTGGCTGGTTAGGATTGTCGCAAGTCAAGATTCTCTTTTGTATGCTACTCATTACTCAAACCTATATTAATGCATGAACATGTTCTTTCCAGAAATCCAGCAGAATTTTTCTTGAATTGTCCTTTCTTCAGGGTTACACAGTATAATTACCTTGGGATAAAAACTCATTAAGTTATAAATGTATATAAATGCCTGAATACGTTCTTTCTGGAAATTCAGCAAACTTCTTAGTTTTTGTTTAAAGTCATGCGAAACGTTTACTTGGGTTGATAGCTCACTCATTAACAGGACTAGCATTGAAGACGTCAAAGAAAGGATGTCAAAGGAGAAGAAAGACGAAATCGAACATTTGAAAGGTTTACTAGAGAAGGTATTAAAAAAGCTGTTTTCCAGAATATAGGTTTATCATCGAAATGTGGCTTCATCACTCCATTATGCCCTGTTGTGGGTTTCGATATTTTTTCAGTTTGGACTATACTTCAGTGATCCCAATAGAGTTCAGAAGAGCTGACCATTAGTACCATCAACATGGTATTTAGTTGCAAGGAAAGAAACCCCCATTTATTGTCAAAAAATTTGGGGCACTGTATATGTCACGGGATGGTCACCTTAAGATGGCCAATTAAAGAATTTATCATTATCTCAAATTAATTCTGACTAGCACTCTGATTACGCCAACAACACAGACTGAAGAAAGGATCAATGCCATGAAGGCCCGGATCGAACGCGTGAAGGAAGGGGAGGACTTGGATGGCACGAGAGATCTTCTCAAGAAGGTTTTCTTTATGACACTATCATGCTTTCTTGTTATTACCCTTGCCATTTTGATTCAATTTCCTGGGACTTGGTGCCGCAGCTGAAGCAACGGAACTTTGCATGTCAGAGCCTACAATGACCATCTGGCACTCACTGGGGCAAAAGGCACCTGCTGCTGTCTAGCTTTTGGTGTGGGCGTATAATGGAAGTTGACTGATGAACCAATGGTGCTATGTGACATTCAGAAAAACAACTAACTGTAGTATGATTTTCTAAATGAAAAACAAATGAGAGTTGCCACTTCTGATCCCTGAACAAATTAGGAAACTGAAATCCTTACAATTTTGCACGAATTCTCATTAACTTCCCTGAAACTACTCCTTAGGCAAGATAAATGTTTAAAACAGTAGCAAAACAATCCGACGATCTGAACTAGTGAACGATTAAAACTGAAATTGTTTGCCACTTAAACCTAGCTAGTATCCAATAGAAGCAAGCGGTCGATGACATATGAGTTGCTCTAGCCTTGTCACAGTCGACGGTGAAGGAATTACGAACCTGGGACGCTGCTGCCATGGCCGTCGATCTCCATGCTCACCGATCGAGGCAGCTAGGATAAACATGCTCGGATCGTAGGTGGCCACGGCAGCCGGTAAGTGTACACTGGTGGCCCGCTGCGCTTGCCCCAGAGCCCCATGTACTCATAGAGGCTCGGCACAGAGGACGCGGCTGAGGACGCCGAGAGCTCGGCAGTCTCTTTGTCAAGAGAAAGCAGAACGTAGAAACCTCCAGTTGTCCAGGAGGCCACGGACCCGTCATCGCTGCAGCTTGCGAAGTGGATATTGGCACGTTTGGCCAAGTAGTCGCCACATATGGCTGCGCCCGAGGTCCAATGGCTGCCACCGACGGATGAGAAGAAGGTGCTGGCCTTGGCGACGCAACTGCTATGGCGGAGCACGCACGTCACCCGGAAGTTTGACAGACTTACCGGCGTGCATGATGCGTCGTCCTCGCCGTCGCCGTCGCCGTCGCCGTCACGGAGGAAGGCACCAAGGCAACCGGATTCGTGGAACCATGCAGGGAGCGGGATATTCCTGTAGCGCCGTGCCAGGGGATCACATACTAGGAGACCCCGCGCCGGCGACGGCGACCGCGACGGGTAGTTCCTATTGCTGAAGAGGGAGAGGAGCAGGAGGCCGCCCCGGATGTCGGAAAGCTCCCAGCATGAATTGCTGAATTCAGGCGGCGGGGGCGGGAGGAAGTCGAGCGCGAGATCCCGTGCAGCGAGGATGTCCGCCCATGGCGAGAAGGAGGAGGGAGCGAAGATGGGGTTACGGCCAGGCGGACGTGAGCGTGGCCAGTTGTCTTCGACGATGTAGTGGCCGACGACGTGAGAGGAGGTTGCACCGTGGAGGGAACGGATCAAGCCGCCTCCGCCGCCGCCGTCCGCTGCGATGATGCGTCTCCATCGCTTGCAGGTGCACGCGGCGCGGATAAGGTGGAGAGGCGAAGGGAGACGCAGGAACACCAGCTCAAGAAGCTCGTCCGGGACGGCGTCAACCTTGGCCGCTAGCGCGGCTCTCCTGCGAGCAATCTTGCGGCGGCGGCCGTCCCCCTTGGCCATGTAGCTAGGGTTTCGTCAGTGATTGATCACGTGATCACGTCGAGATATTGGGAACGTACACGTTTGGAACTCGTTTTTTAAAGGGAAAGCCATCATGGCCCCATTGTTAGCTATTACATGCAAAAAAAAATCAGGAGGGGATCCTCAAGCCAAACAATCGCCTGAGTACTCTCTGATCGACTAGCTAATACACGTGCAGCCACATTAGCTTCCCTAAGACAACGACTAAAACATACTCTCTTCGACCCATATTAGTTGCTCAATTTTGTCTAGATTTGGACGAATCTAGACACCATTTAGTATATAGGTTCATCCAAATTTTGACAAATCCAAGTCAAGTAATATGGGTCGGAGGGACTAAGAAAAGAGCACTCTTTGTAAATTGCCGTTGTCGGGCCAAGTGAATTTCCACCATCTTTCATCACGTCGGTACAGTCTGAATTCACCTTGATCTTGTTGCAACCCAATTGACCAGCTAGCAGCTTCTGTGGTTGAAGGATCTGAGACAAATGGAATACCACGGTTACTTGCCGCCAGAAATATGCCTCTGTCATTACGTATGATAGCACCCGTTGATCCAGTCCCTGAGTCATAGCTGAAGCTAGCATCGCCATTTAACTTTGCATAGTCAATCCTCGTTTAGTCCATCCATGCCGAACAATACCTGTACTCTTCTTCTTTGCATGGGAATAATTAAGAACTAAGGTAGAAATTGCTTGTGTTGTTCGAGCTCGAGACTGCGCTGTTTCACCATGTGTTGCCTGACGGCGTACCCACCAAATATATCACACCGCAGTAGCAATGAGATTATTCTTATCCACTTCAGGTAACAGAGACGCCTTAGACGATCTATCACGTAAGAGGACTTCTAGTGCTGAACTGCCTTCAGACTCCAAACAGTAGACTTGTGAAATTAAGTCTCCCATGCCAAGTCGAGACCATGCATATATCATAGACACGAGGGCATGCAAATAAAGCGTGTCGTATACTTTCACAATCCATAAGACACAATTGGCATTGAGAGCTTGGCTGCAAGTGCCTATTCGCTAGAACACCATTGCATGGTATAGCACCTAGCAGGGACCGCCAGCAATGTATTTTAATTTTTGCTGGTACATTCAAACCTCAAAGTGTCTTCCACACAGGTGGCGTTGATGAATAGCCAGAAGGACTATTACATCTCAATTTATTTCCATGTTGATGATCCCACTCCACATAGTAACAAGATCTTACCGAGAAAATGCCAGTTTTTGTGATGTGCCATGGGAAAATCTTCCATCATACTTCTGGCCAAAGGAATGTTCAGAATACGTTGTGCATCAGTTGGCCAACAGATCTCCCTAATAAGTTCTTCATCCCACTCATTCTCAACATCAATAAGTTCCAAGACTTTTGTGTATAGAATATTACCTCTTCTTGTTGCGACTCTCCTATTTGGACTGCTAGGAATCCATGGATCATCCCAATATTTATATTTATACCGTCCACTACTCTCCAAATATGACCTCTTTTAAAAGTTTGAATTCCAGCCCAAATGCTTTGCCAGGTGTACGAACTCCCTTTCTTCAATTGACAATTCAGAATATTCCCATCTGAAAAATACTTTGCTCACAACACCCTAGCACATATGGATTTAGGCTCAGCAATCAGTCTCCAACATTGTTTAGCCAACATTGCAAGGTTGAAGCAGTGGAGGTCCCTCAAGCCCATTCCACCATGTTTCTTACTCACACACATTTTCCACCACGCAAACCAGTGCATGTGTTTTTGTTGGTCATCATCTCCCTACCAGAATTGGGACACTGCCGTGATTATACCTTTAACGATCTGTTTGGGAAGCTTGAAAACTGACATTGCATATGCACGTATGGCTTGAGTGACAGCCTTTAAAAGCACTTCCTTTCTATCAAAGGACATATTTCTCTCTTTCCACCCACTCAACAATTTGCATATTCTATCAATAATATGTTGGAAGCAATTTGATCTATCCAACCCCACCAACGGGGGTAGGCCAAGGTACTTATCAGTAATAGATTCAGTCAAAATTTTCAGAATTATGCATACCTCTACTCGAGTATCTACATCAGTGCAAGGGCTGAAATAGATACTTGATTTAGCCTCACTAACCAATTGTCCAGAGGCAGCACAATTATCATCCAAAGCTCATCTCAAGTTTGCGGCATTTGTTGCATCCGCCCTCATCAATATAAGTGAATCATCAATGAATAATAAGTGTGATACTGCAGGTGCAGCTCTACATACTTTAACTCCCAATAAATTCCTAGTATTTTTTCGTAGTTTAACAAACTAGATAGACCCTCCACACACAGTAGAAATAAATATGGTGAACGGGGGTCTCCTTGGCGAAGACCCCGAGATGGATAAATATAATCAGAGAGATTATTATTGACCCTAACTTGATACCTCACTGAAGATACACATGCCATAATGAGTTCAACCCATCCTGTATCAAAGCCAAGTTGTATCATAATCTGCTTTAAAAATCACCATTCGACTCTTTCATAGGACTTGTGCATGTCAAGTTTTACAGCACATGTGCCATACTTCCCCACTTTCTTGTTCTTTATAGAAAGGTAACACTCATAAGCCACCAGCGCACTGTATGTAATTAATCTTCCAGGAACAAAAGCGCTTTGTGTTGGCGATATAATTTCAGGAAGAAGCCTTTTCAGTCTATTTGCAATCAACATAGATATGACGTTTGGAACTCCTTGGACAAAAGAACTTATGTCATGCCGCTTTTTTTTTGTTTTGATGAGAATTGTGTCTCTCTTTTTCTTTATTTGTCTTGTTGGTGTCATGGAAAAGTGGCAACAACCTATCCTAACGTGACACGGCAATCTAATCAAACTTTCTTAAACGTGAGTTGGTGGTCCGCCGTCGTCGTCGATCTCTTCTAATGCAGAGAACAAAAACAAGAGTTAGAACCCCACTATCTTTACAGATACAAAAACCAGGCTTAAAAAGCCATAATGCATATCCTGCGGCCCTCCACTCTCCATGATTAGCTCAAACACTCGACCCACTCCATTGCTATCCTCCTGAAAGATGTGGCCACAGTGCACAAGATTGGAGACGGTATCAAAATCCCGCCGCAGGCTCTTTGGTGCCCCTGCGCCTCGCATCTTCCACCAAGCTTCGGTGCTCTGGAATGCTTCGTTAGGGGTGGGGAAATTGGCCCTAGACTGGTCAAGGATTTCGGTGCCAAACCTACCGCAAGAAGTGGCAATGCACATCTTACAGTCCTTATTAATGCAACGATAGAGAGAACATACCAGATTGTGATGCCACTGCCTCTCCTCGCCAGGTTATCCGCCGTCAAGCACCGTTTATGTACCGCAGTCGCATGAAAATTTACACTTCATAGGAGACTTGGATTTCCATATGGGTCCGGTGCAGGTGAAACGTGTTCTGGGCTTCTGGCTATGAAGAACAACTAATATGCAGAGCTGACGGAGAAGGCGTCATTCGGCGAGCAGTGCCAGACAACCTCGTCAGGTTGCCCAACAATCAGGATGGCATGCTCCACCAGATCATAGAGCTGCAGGTACTGGGGCCCGATGTTCGAGCTGCGAACAAAGGAGAAAACAATAGGGACAAGGTCTTGCACCGATTTTCCTCCGGGAAGCCAAGCATCCGACAAGAATTTGGCCATGGGAGTTATCGTTATGGTAATGCTAATCACCGGGGAGGTCGGCTCGAAGAGGTCATCTCGGGCGCCAGAGTAGTTGTGCGGCTGGTACCGCAGCGCGTGGATCTGGGCGTCCAGCGCGCCGCCGATGGTCGAGCACACGCAGCCGCGCAGGAGGCGGCCGGCGGCGCCGCTCTGGACCACCAGACGCTGCGTGCAGGAATAGAAACTCCATTACTTCGTCCGTGGTGAACCCACGGTAACCGAATCATTGCGACTTTGTGGTCGGCGTGGTAAATGTACGTTCCGTGCGCTTGACGCGCGCGTCCATGGGGCAGTCGTCGCAGGTCCATATCCTCAGGAGGGAGTCGGCGAGCTCCACGGAGACGAGCGCACCGGTGACTGCGCTCCGACGAGCGCGCCCTGCAGCAGGCCGTTCTCCTTGACGAACCCCGTCAGGAGGCCGACCGTGGCGCCGATCACCGTGTCGGCTGCACGCAAATACGCAAGATAATTATGACCGGATGATCGGCAGTAAGTAAGGTGTTCTCGTACGTAGTGAAAATTATGTGTGGCCGCGCGCGGGCACTTGCCCCGACGACGGCGGCGATGAGGGAGCGCGCCACCCCGCCGGCGGCTCTGGTGGCCGCCCGCGGACAGCATCCTGCTCTGCCGTCTGACGCGTGCAGTGCTCCGGCAGAGTTTGCAGGGGAAGAGGGACGTAGTACGGGGCAATCGGATTGACAATGTCGTATCACAGCTAGGAGATCATGATCATGACGCAGTGATGATCTCCCGATCAGGAACATAGACGCTATGCACACACAGAGAAAATTACAAATAACCACCACATTAGAGGCTAGGGTTTTAAAAAGTCACCACTTTACCTTAGAGTTTTAAAAAGCCACCAGTTCAGAGTTGGTTCGTTTCAGAAAGCACTGATACTGGTTTGACGCTTGTCTAATAACAAAACTGACAGGATGGTCCTACCTGTCAGGATGATGTGGCTCACTCGGGTGGCTGCGGGCAGACGGCCGTTAACGGCGCTGTCGGAACCCTAGACAAAATGATTGCCTCTTTCCTTTCTCTCTCGCGCGCCTTAGTCCTCTGCTTCTTCTCCCTCTCAGCTCGCCCGCCGCCGCCGCCGCTGGTCACCACGCCATCGTCATAGACCATGCCGAGCTGGAACGAGAGCGAAACTTCTGGTGAATCTCTCCTTGACGATGTGAGTAATTTTCTCCTCTAGACTACGATTTGAGATCCGATTTTTGGATTTGGGATTTTTTAGAAATCGTTTGATTTGAGCTCCGATTTGTGGATGATTCGTTCGATTTGTAGATCTGTCCGCTAGACTACGCACCGGCTCATCTCTTTGACGCGGAATATTATGACATTGATGATGATGCCCCATTTGTTTGCTCCGGTCACAATCTGAAACCGCGTCGATGTGTTACATTTGAGGGCAAAGATACAGGGAGGAAGTTCTATCTATGCTTAGTGGAAAATGTGAATACTCAGGTCCTTGTTTTCCCTCGGTACTTTTATCATGGATCGGTAATTTGATTAACTGACATGTTGTTTTAAATAATGAGTACTTGTTCTTGATTCATATATTTAGATAAATCATGGGTACTTGTTTAAATCATGTGCACTGAATCTCTCTTGTACTTAGAAAAATAATGAGTAGTTGTTTTCAACATATATGTTCCCAGATCATGTGCACTGAATCTCTCTATATTAAATCATGTGCACTAAATCTATCTGTATTTGTAATGGAGTGTGCACTCCATTTGTAAAGGCTTGAACCTGTTAGAACAATGATGTACTGAACCTGTTAATAGATCCTGGATCATTTAGATACATTGTGAGTATTGATTATATTCCAAACATATACATGTGTAGCAGGTCCTGAATTGTGGCTTTCAAAGGTGGATTGATCCAGAGTGGGATGATAGTTTGCAACATACATTGTCTAAGTTGTGGGGAATGTACAATGACAGCCACAACTCAAGAATTAAAGAGAGGTATGAGAGTAGTAAGATGATGAAGGCTCTATCTGAAGAGAATGAGAAATTGGAGAAGAAGCATGCAACCCTATTAGAGGGAGGTAATAGGTGGATAGATGAGACTGAGAGGAAGTGGATAGCTCAGACTGAGAAGAAAGCCAGAGCAGAAATCCTTGCTAAGATAAAGGGTGGGGAACATGATGCTGAGCAGATGGAGAAGCGCATAGCTGCATTGAAGAATGAAGTAGAGGTGCTGAAAAATGCTAAGGAGGAACTGAAGAATATGCTCAAATCACAGGTAGAAGTATTCAAAGTGAAACAGCAGAAGTGGGATGAGGAAAGATCTAATCTGAAGGATGAAAATAAAAAGTCAGAGTACTCCATGCATGACCTTTTCAAGGTCAATGGTGTTAACAAGGACAAGGTCAGGAGAATCAAGGAAATTTGTGAGGAGGAGTGATGGTGTGTTTAGGTAGATGTATGAGTTTGTTGGTGTATTTGTGTAATGCAACTGTTGAGTTGAACCCTTTATTCGTTGAGTTGAAATCTCCATGTGTTGAACCTTTATTTGTTTAGTTGAACCCTCAGTGTGTTAAACCATTCATTTTGTGTCAACATGTTCTCCTGCCTGTTTCTGAAATTTCATGCATTTTACTTAATATGTCAACATCTATAATGCTCATTTTGTGGTATTGTAATGCTCAAATAACACAAATAGTATCAAGAAGCATTTCAGAATCACACAAATAGTATCAACCACAAATAGCATTGTTCACAACCACACATAGTACCAACATAGTTCCAGAATCAGTACCACACAGAATCACTAACACACTTAAATTGTTCACAACCACACATAGTACCAACATAGTGCCAGAATCACTACCATTACACTGAGCATTTAAGAATCAGTACCATTGCACTGAGCATTTCAGAATAGCCCTTTCTTGATACTCCCTCCGTTCCTTGATATAAGGTGTATAGTTTTCTGTAAAGAAAATCAGAATATAAGGTATATGGTGGGATTGTGGGATTTTTTTTACATAATTTAGGAGTCAAACTGATTTGGAGAGATGAGATACCGAGATTTTCATATTTTCCTCTATTCTCACGTCGGTCACCTGCATGTATTAACATCTAAAAGTATCGATTTTTTCCTTTTAGCCTATGCGCTAATATTCGTGCAAGAAAACTATACACCTTATATCAAGGAACGGAGGGAGTATCTCTCAAGGTAAGCTTGTCAATATTGCTTGCTGTGAGGTAACCTGACATCCTTGATGATTGCTTTCTTGCTCTTACAGGCCTACTAGAAGTAGCACTTGCTTCATTTTGTGCAGGACCTGGCCTTGGAGCTTTGAAAGGTTGTGGTGGCCTTGCAGCAGGTGTTGTCCTCCTAGCAGCAGGTGCTGTTTGAGTTGGTGTTGTCATCCTAGCAGAAGGTGCTGTTTGAGCTGGTGTTGTCCTCCTAGCTGCAGGTGTTGTTTGAGCTGAAGTAGCACCAGGTGTTGTCCTCCTAGTAGCAGCTGGTATTGTTCTCCTAGCTATAGGTGGAGCTACTAGCTTGTTTTCATGTGGAGCTGCTGCTGTAGAAGACTCAGAGTGCTCTGCCCTGTTCTCCTGCATCCAAGCAAGACAGTGTTTATCACATAGAAAATGCAGAGAATGGTTAAAACAGAGAAATTGCAGAGAATGGTTAAAACAGAAAACAAACCTTATGTTTGTTTTTCCTCATCACCAGAGATGGCTTTAGAGGGGCACCACAACTAGTGTGTCCATGCCCAAGAGTTCCACAATTGCTGCAGGTTATGGTGGCCATCCTTGATGATTGCTTTGGTTCTGGAACTTCATACATTCCTTTTCTCCTCTTGGTCTGATTCCTGACCAATGATACCTTGAAGACTGGTGGATCAATATCAGGTGTATCAGTCCTTGTCCAGCTATCTTCACCTGGCACAGGGTAAATCACAGGCTTGTATGCCTCAACATACAAAGGCTTCTTGAAGAAATCAGAAACAAAATCTCCAGGGTGTTGGAATGACTTGTAGATGGATGATACACCATGATTGCAAGGGATACCAGTCATGTCCCATTTCTTACATCCACATGTCCTAGCTGTCAAGTTAACAACATAACATTTTCCCCATGGCTAACTTCCCACAAACCTTCAACGGCCTTTCTTGATCTATACATTCTTGACCACTTCTTATTTTCTTCTAGCGGTTCTACATAAGTAGGTGTGATTTCCCATCTTGCCTTGCTAGCTCCTGTTCTCTTGCCTTCATTCCTGACCATCATTTTTTCCTTATGCCATCAAACATTGTTCTCACTGGTTTCCCTCTAATGTCAAGAATCCACCTATTGAAAACCTCACTTAAATTGTTCACCACTAAGTCTGTTTTGCAGTTATAGTCCATGGCATATCTGACCCATGCTGCAACTGGTATTTTCATTAACCACTCCCAAGCTTCCATACTCTCTTCTTTCATGTTAGCCATGGCAACATCAAAACCATGCTTTGTGTAAGAATAGGAGGCTGCATCCATGTATTTCTTGATCTCCTCACCTCTAAACCCAGCAGTTTGAAAGTTTGCATAAATGTGTCTTAAGTAGTATCTTTGTGGGAAGTTGGGGAATATTTGGTTGATTGCATTAAGTAGACCCTACACAAAGATTTCTAACTATGTAAATAACTGAACATCTGACAATGCAACTGCATATGACACAGAGGAAATGTATATTATGCAATTACCTTCTGCGTGTCTGAAATTATGGTATAGTACCCAAACTTGTCTGCCTCACCACCAATAGCATACTTTACTGGGTGAGAAACCAAGACCATGTAGCTGTCTCCTCCTTGTCAACCAGGCCAAAAGCAATAGGGAAGATATTATTGTTCCCATCCCTTCCAGTGGCACAGAGAATCTGCTGGCATGTGGTCAGCTTAATGAAG
Source organism: Avena sativa (assembly GCA_916181665.1). Classification (NCBI taxonomy): domain Eukaryota; kingdom Viridiplantae; phylum Streptophyta; class Magnoliopsida; order Poales; family Poaceae; genus Avena; species Avena sativa. The sequence continues at coordinate 416,526,500 of OV702297.1, forward strand.
CAACCATCTAGACCTACAAATGAATAGATATATGTCAGGTCATAATGTGTATATGTCTCATTAATTAGCAAAGGGAAAATATATCATGTCAATTACCTATAAATGGTCTGCAACCATTAAGGAATCCTTCTACAGATGCACCTAGACAGTAGAACAATCCATGAAATCTAGGGTTGGTACTTGGATGCTCTACCAGAATTTTTGTGGTCACAATGCATCTGGATCCTGGATTTGTGTCAAGCACTGTCTGCAAGTAATCCCTTAGCCTCTTGTATTGCTCCACCTGATCACCAAGCACAACCTGTAAAGCTTTCCTCTTTGCCCTGTATGCCATCATTTTAGGAACATCTACACCAAATTTCTCCTTGGTTGTCTCCATTACAGCCTCAATGCCTGTCCTTGGATCAATTCTAATGCTGGGCTCACAAATCATTGCAACCCATTTGCCCGTGACCTTGCAGTGCTCACTTACCATGCCACAAGTGTGCTCAAAGTGCACCTTTCTTAGGCAGAATGATTTCTCATTCTTTATCTGAGAACCAACCATAAAAAGGACACTTCTATTGAGCACACTTTACTATCGCTTTGTCCTTGCAATTTTTATGGTACCTGAAGTTCCGGAGCTGTGCAATATGAAGTGTTTGCACTGCTCTCCTGAACTGGTACACGTCTAGGAAGCACATCCTAAGACACAGTCCTTCTTCATGTTGTAGTCTACTCTCATCATACCACACCCCTGGCTCTTTATTTTTGGCCCTGCTTTTCCTTCCTTTTGACAGAGCCCATGACAATTTCTCAAATCCATCATCATCCTCTGGATCCAAATTACCATCTGGACCTTCATCATCAGAAGGAAGCCAGTCTGGTGGTTCTTTCTTCTTATTGACAGTAACTGGCTCATCCTTGTCAACATCTGAACAATCAGATGCATTAAATAAATCTTCAGGCTCTTCTGCAAAATAAGACTCATGCTCTAAGGCACCCCTCTTTCTCTTATTCAAATCATGATTTGACTCATCCTCATCTGATTCAGTTTCATTTCTATCCTCTAGAGTGTAATTTTCATCATCTTCCATTTCTGAATCTTCATCCTCTTCCATATATTCTCCATCATCCTCTTCCATATCTTCTTGTTCTTCATCAACAATGTGCTTTCCCTTCTCCTTAGTTGTTCCATGTTCATTCAATAAGTATCCTCCATCACCATCACCCACTTCTAAGATTTGCATGTCATTCTCAAGATCATTCTCGACATTGTTGCTCTGTTGTGTCAGCAAGTACATGCACTCAGGATCTTCAGTTAACTGTGTACATTCTTGACTTGGTAAAACAACTCCATCATCAACTGCGTAAACAATGGGGTTTCCAATTTCTGAAATTGGGATTTGCTCTTCAACTGTAGCAGTGTTGATGTTTGATGGAAGTGTGCTTCCTCTTTTAATTACAGTCAAGCTCACAGATCTCTTATCCTCATAAAGTTCAACCATATGCTGCACCTTACTATGCCCATCTAGTAAGTCTATCACAGCTATCCCTATACCCTCCTCTTTCACATAATATATGTTATCGCTAATCCCATAGCCCTCTGTCTCTATTAGAGCTAGCAAATTGAGGAATGTTACATCTGATTCGGATAAAGTGCGCTCTAAATTGTCCTTACCATCTAAATTGATCCTTATATCCCATATATCATCATCCAAACTGCATATATTCAGAATAAGAGAATTTAATTGTCTATTTTTCAGTACAAATCCCTAGCCAAAATGGATAAGAAAATGGCGAATGACTTACTCAACGCCGCCTTCGAATGAACTGGTCGAATGGCTGCTCTGGGTAAGGTCCTCCTTCCAACGATTTGCCAAGGAAGCGGCGGTCAGCTTCTCCGGCAATGCAAACTTCGCCGTCAGCGGGTTAGAGCTACCGCACCAATTCTCTTCCGTCGCAAGGAAGCCTGACACCTCGACTTCGTGCCCACCACCGATGTCTCCACCGCCATCTTCTCCGCCAGGTACACCTCCAGCTCCCCCGCCGGCCGGAGATCTAGAGCCACGAGAAATCGCCGCCGCTATGGCCTCAGTTCGCGCACGGGATAGGAAGTGTGTGAGCGTGGTCTGGTTTGACCCGTGTGAGAATGGGAGGTTAGGGTTCCGACAGCGCCGTTAACGGCCGTCTGCCCGCAGCCGTCCGAGTGAGCCACGTCATCATGACAGGTGGGACCATCCTGTTAGTTTTGTCATTAGACTAGCGTCAAACCGGTATTAATGCTTTCTGAAACGAACCAACTCTAAACTGATGGCTTTTTGAAACTCTAACGTAAAGTGGTGCCTTTTTGAAACCCTAGCCTGTAATATGGTGGTTATTTGTAATTTTCTCGCACACACATCGGCAAAAGTAGCCAAAAATGCAACTCTACATACACGAGGGGGTCCCGGGCTTATCCCTACCATCTATTGCTTCAAGATTCGCGCATGTTTTTACACAAAACACCTTGGATTTAGCATCATATTTCATTTGCACAGGCCCCTCTATTTCCATGAGAAGCCTTGTATGTTTGCTTATTCGTGTTTTTACAGTTCAACATTGAATGCTGGAAACTCTGACCGAAGATTACATGCATTTTTGTATCAGATATTGGACCAATTTCGTATCATAAATTCTGAGGAAAATATGGAACTAAATAAATCTGACCAAAGATTCTGTGCGTCTCAAGTTCTGTCTATTCAACAACCGATTTTGTCCCAAAATTCTTGACCATAAACAAAACTTTCCCAGGAGAAAACACATGCACTTTTGAACACAAGATTCTAGCATACATGCACTAGTAAATCGTTGAGATCAAGAACCATTAAGATAACCAAAAAAAAACAGATCTTGGATTCATATACAACCCAGAACACTATGGTTGCGTCGTGAGAGATCGGGGAAGCCGATGAGCGGTGTGGGGTGAGGGATCCAGATCGGGAAGGACCTGCCGTCGTCGTGAGGAGAGGCTGTGGCGGTGAGGGATCCAGATCGGGGAGGACCTGCCATCGTCATGAGGAGAGGCTGTGGCGGTGAGGGATCCAGATCGGGGAGGACATGCTGTCGTTGTGAGGAGAGGCTAGTCATGCGACGGATCCTAGCGGCAGGGGCGCCGTCAAGCTCCATTATTTCCGTCGCCGGCGAGGTCGGTGGCCCCGTGACTCCTCTCTGCGGGGTGTCGCCATAGATCTCGAGCTCCCGGCGACCGAGATCTCCGACGTCGACGAAGACATGAGAGAATAGCACGCGGGAGAGAGACAGGGGATAGAGGTGAGGAGAAGGCAAAGTGTGCGTGTACAGCTTCGTTCCTATAGGGACAAGAAGTGTACATTGTCAAGGTTGTTGGTGTAAAATTGAAGACACCAATCTCAGAACAGTGGTGGCCGTTGGATGAGACGGGGACACCCACGCCATTGAAGAATCACTGCGTTCAGAAGTAGCTAGCTAGCGGCAGCCAAATGTGGTTGCTTCGGCCGCTCCGTGTGGACGTCGGGGGCCGGCGAGTCGGCTCGTGCGCACGGATGGAAGAGGACATTGATCCGGGTGTTCAAGGTTTGAAACGCGAGCGCACGGGACGGGACAAAGTGCTTGGAGGGCACTGCCACCGGGCAGAGACCACCCACCCACCATGACGACCTCTTCCCTCCCGTCCTTGGGGGTTGCCGGTAGGACAGGACCACGCGGATCGAAGGAAGAAACGAGGCGCACGTTTGCATTCGTGGGTCCATGTGTGTCAGTGTCACGGCGGATCGTTGCTGCCGGCCGGTGACCGATCAAGACCCTGCGGGCAGAAGGGGAAGATTGACTGCTACGGGTGCAGGGATGTTGACACGGTAGAACTGATGGTATAATGGTTTTGCTATTTTGTAAGACGATAAAAAACATACTACTTCCGTCTTAAGGCTAAAGGGCCTATAACTTTTTTTTAAAGTCAAACTACCTAAAATTTGACCAAATTTTAAAAGAAAAATATTAATATTTATAATAGGTAATCCCTATCCTTTCATACACTATGAAACATATTTTCACATGGTATCTATACTTCTTGATAATTTTTTCTAAAAGTTTAGTCAAACTTTACATGGCTTGACTTTTTAAAAAAGTTATAGGCCTTAAACTTTGGGATGGAGGGAGTAAATACTAACTATTTCTATGTTTTTTCCCAGCAAATGTCACGGTCACTTTATTAATTATCAAACGGAACTAGCATCATCTCCAAAATACCGTCATGCGATTGTGTTCTTAGTGTTCACTAATGAATACTCACAACTTTATAAAGGAATATGAGGACCGATGTTATGAACATCTAGAAAGACCAACAAAAAAAGTGGCATCAATAAAACATATTCGCAAATGTTAGAGTTTTTGTTTTGAGAAATAGGAGTAAGGGCAGAGTCATGATAGGCCATAGCTTGAACCATCTATATTTTCCTTTTTAGACAAAAAATTATATTTTCTAAAATTATTCTACAATGTTGCACGTCAAAAGTATTAGACAAATATGAGTACAGAAACAAATAGTGGGCCAGGGCCCCTAGAGCATGGGGGCCTAGGGCAAGCGTCCCCCCTCTGCCCTGCCCTCTATGGCAGCCCTGCGGAGGTGGGCGTCTGTGTTTTGGGAAAATGCTTTAGTTTCAGCGTTGGGTAAAGGAAATGATCCCCGGGGTCTCCTGACTACCACCGTCCGGGTCTCGCGTCAAAAGCGTGTCCTGCAGGTCCGTCTCTAAGACATCATATCGTTGATGGGCCCCACAAACCTTTTCTCCTCACAGCCACATATTTTCCCCACTTCTCGTTCTCTATCCTCCTGCAATCTCCCGTAAACAGCCATGGAGGTTGTTGTCTAAGCCATGCATCGCGGCCACCCTGGCTACGTGTTAGCGTCGCCCTGGACACATGCCTCCACCACCATGCATAGCTCCTTCTCCGTCCACATCCCTCTCCTACATGCAGGTCGGCGTGGAGGACGATAAGGCTTGACTTCGGCTTGACCTCTCTAGACGCGAGTGTCCCTCCTGACCATCCACGAACCGCTGACGCATGAGCTTGTGCTAATGGTGCAAGGGATGCCCGAGATGCTACCATAGGTGTATGGGGTTGCTACAATTGGATGACAACAGTTGCTACTTTCATATATTTTTCTTGCTAAATACTCATTTTTTTTGTACTTTGTTGTTCTCGAAGTGTTGCAATGTTTTTTATACGTTTTAAACCCATTGAGAAAAAAATATACAATTGATGCTACAATATCATAAATGTTGGTGAGGGGAAGCGATGGGGGAGAGAGATGGGGAGAGAGAGGGGACACATGGGAGAGAGGGATTGGTGGACAGCTTCATCGAGCGTTTTCAGCGTCTCGGTAATGGCCTGGAAACATCGAAAAACGGTCTAGAAACGCTCTCCTGAGAACGGTAATAAACGTTTTTTTTGCAATTCGAATAAAAAGATAGTCTAAAAATGGTCTCATAGAAATGCCAGTGGAGATACTATTACCGCAGCGCATCCGTTCTTTTGACCCAAAATTGTAAGTTTTGGTGCCGGGAGGCCTAGAAATGCCTCGGATAATTGCGGATCTGAGGAAACAAAATGAAACTGGAGCCCACGAGAAAGCCCCCGGTCGGCCCAGGGCCTGCTACCACTAATTAATCGCTGCTAACTCTTTTTTCGAACTGTCATTACACAATCAAAACTATTCCAGTAATAACGTGCACCTCAGCATCTGCAACTTTCTGTACAAATAAAAAACGAACACATTTCTCGATCGGGAAAATGTTTGTCGTCACGAGAGAGAGAGAGAGAGAGAGAGAGAGAGAGAGAGAGAGAGAGAGAGAGAGAGAGAGAGAGAGAGAGAGAGAGAGAGAGAGAGAGAGAGAGAGAGAGAGAGAGAGAGAGCTCCTCGGTCCTGTGTCGTTCGTGAGATCGACGTAGAGTTTCTGACCGCCAACCTGCGGGACCGGCGAGCGGCGAGCGTCGCCGGTAACTAGCTAGCTAGTAGACGGCGTGGCGGCACATCGGGCACTGGGGCTTCCAGAGGAGCCAGCTGTCGATGCACGCCAGGTGGAACACGTGGCGGCAGGCCGGCAGCCTCCTGGCGCTGTCGCCCGCTTGGAACTCCTGACAGAGAAAACAAGAACACGCATACGTCAGTCGATTAGTAGGTGCAGTGTATCCATCGATGGAGATAGCAGAGAGGAATGTGTGGATGCTGACTGACATGGAGGCAGATGGGGCAGGTGGTCTGCTCTGCGGTCTCCTTGGTGAGCGTGGTCGCCGCGAGGCTCTCGACGGCGGCCTTCCGCGCGGCCATCACCGCGGAGCTCGGCTCGAACTGGTGGTCGTCTCGGGCACCGGCGGAGTAGTGGTGTGACTGGTACCGCAGCGCGTCCATCTGCGCGTCCAGCGCGCCGCTGATGGCCGGGAACACGGAGCCCCGCAGGAGGCGGCCGGCCGCGAAGCTCCGGAGCACCAGCCGCTGCAAGAAAGAAGGAGAATTTGATCAGTTGACGGCGAATGGGCGAGAAAAATTACTACTACTCTGATTTTCTTGGGAACTTTGAAAATGCAGGTACCGTGCGTTTGACCCGCGCGTCGATGGAGCAGTCGTCGCAGGTCCATATCCTGAGGAGCGAGTCGGCGAGCTCCACGGAGACGAGCGCGCCGGTGACCGCGCCGACCAGCGCGCCCTGCAGCAGGCCGTTCTCCTCGACGAAGCCCCTCAGGAGGCCGACCATGGCGCCGATCACCGTGCCGGCTGCACGTACGCATGCAATGAATCGAAGCAATCGCGGTAAGACTGTGGCGCGACGGAGAAATATATAAGTAGTACGTGGTGAAAAATGTATGGCCGCGCGCGCGCGCACGTGCACCTGCCCCGACGACAGCCGCGACGAGGGAGCGCGCCACCACGCCGGCGGCTCTGGTGGCTGCCGAGAGCATATTGCACTGCCGTCTGACTCTGCCGGGTGCACTGTAGTGCGCCGGAGTTTGCCGGGAACGGTGGACGCACAGACCAAATATAATCGCGATGGACGACGTCAGACTTGCTCTATATATACACAGAGCGAAGCTGATCGCCTGATCAGGAACAGAGGAGAAGCTACGCATCAATACAAGGATGGATGACACATTAACACACACGCGCGCGTGACATGTACGGCGGCGAAATGTCGTTGCGCCGGCCGCTCCGCGTCGACGTCGGGGACGGACGAGCCGGACCCTGCGAACGGATGGAAGGCGGCATCGGGGTAGGTCTTCAAGCGGAGCGATAGAGGGCGCGGGACGGGACAAAGAGCCGGGAGAGCATGGGGCACCGGGCAGAGACGAGACAGAGCCCACCCACCCACCATGAGGCATGAAGACGACCTCTCCCCGTCGCTGGGCGTTGCCGGCCGGCCGGGGACCGCGCGGGAGGCAGAAACGAGGGGCACGTTTGCGTTCGTGGGTCGATGTCCATGTCTGTGCTAAGACATGTAAAGCTTGTAGTATTAGAGTTTATTATAGTAGATAAACGGAAAATCGTCGTGCTAAGACCACAAAGGATCAGCCACTCGAGCAACAACCATCGCCAATAATAACATCTATAAATGGAAAAATATTGACCCGAACTCACACCAACGAACAAAAAAACGAATCAGATCTTAGGAGATCCGCCGGACACACAATTCCACGCGCTCTCTGCCAGCGCTAGATGCATGACTTAAACGAGGATAGGGCAGGCATGAGCTTATTCCGACTTCAAGTTGTAGCCGCTACCTCCACATTTCAAGAAAGACACTGAAAAAAAAAGACCTAGACAAAGAACGTGACACCTCCCACCGCGCGAGGGGCCGTGGTTCGCCACACCCTGAGGCCACCAGAGGCGGAGCAGACCGACGGCGTTGCTGGCAGAAGTACCAAACCCTAGATGGGTTTCAGCACCGCCACCCAATCGCCTAGTGGTTAATAATATTTGCATGTTGTATAAAAGGAGAAAACAAATATGTTGTACAGTGGGGTTGTTGGGGTTCGTAGCATAGAAAACAAAAAAATTCTATCGCATGCAAACAAACAAGCCAAGATCTATCTACTAGATTGTAGCAACGAGGCGATAGATGAACTCACCCTCGAAGATTCCAAAGCGGTTAACGAGAGCGGATTCTCGTGGGTGATGTAGTCGTACTCTTGCCGATCTCAAGATCGTGTAGACGATCCATCCGGCGCCGCGTTCCGGCAGCGCTCCCGCAGTCGGTCACATGTTCGGTACTCGATAAAGACCTTCCTCTCCCTTGTTTCAGCAGGCAGCGGAGGTTGTAGCACTCTCCTCGCGATTCCGGCAGCACGACGGCGTGGTACCGGAAGTAGAGGGGAGATCTCGCAGGGCTTCGCCTTAAGCCGGAGCGAGTATGGTGGACTATGAGAGAGCCTCGGTGATCTAGGGTTTAGACACACCAAGTAGAGGGAGCTAGGCCGGCGGCTAGGGCAACTAGAAGCCCCAACTCGGCGGCTTGGGAGAAACCCTAGGCGGCGGCTATGGTGGGCGGCGGCGGCTAGGGTTAGGATTTAGAGGGGCAAGGTGTAGGTCTAGGAGGGGCAGCCCTGCCCCTCCTTATATAGGTGGAGGGGGCGCGCCAAGGGGAGGGGAGTCCCTCTCCAAGTCGGTCTCCAAGGCCGGCGGTGGAGGGAGAGGGACTTCCTCCCCAAATAGGTTTCCTACTCTCCCTCCACCAAACAAAATAGCCGTTTGACTTTTCAAATTGGCGTTTGACTTTTCAAACTAGGATTTGATTTATCCCTTTATTTTGTTCAGCGATGACACCTAGTACATGATGCAACCATTCCAACTTGTAATGACACATTTATGTACCCTTCCCCTCCGGAGTGCCGGACATTCCGGAACCTTCTAGAACATTCCCGATGAAAACACCGGAACCATTCTCCAACCCTGAAACAGGACTTTCCTTATATGAATCTTATTCTCCGGACCATTCCGGATCTCCTCGTGATATCCTGGATCCCATCTGAGACTCTGAACAACATTCGGTCTCTTAATCATCATTCCATAACTACTCAACAACATCGAATCCTTAAGTGTGTCTCCCTACGGTTCGTGAATTATGCGGACATGATCGAGACACTTCTCCAATCAATAACCAATAGAGGAATCTGGAAATTCATATGGCTCCCACATATTTCTACGATTACTTTGCAATCGAATGAACCACTTACATACGGTACCAATTTCCCTTTGTCTCACGATAGTTTACTTATCCGAGGTTTTGATCGTCGGTATCTCTGCATACCTAGTTCAACCTCGTTACCGATAAGTACTCTTTTATCGTTCCCGTGATATGTGATCCCTTGTGAGCCAGTCACATGCTTGCAAGCTAATTGGATGGCATTCCACCGAGAGGGCCCAGAGTATATCTATCCGTCATATGGATGGACAAATCCCACTCTTGATTCATGTGTCTCAACCCATACTTTCCAAACACTCAATGCCACCTTTATAGCCACCCAGTTACGGTGTGGTGTTTGATGTCATCAAAGCATCCTTCCGGTGATGGTGATAAACATGATCTCATGGTCGAAGGAATTAGGTTACTATGTATCAGAAAGCATATAACAATTGAACTATTAAAATGACTTGATCTTTATGCTACGCTTATCTATAGGAGTATGTCCATCATACCATTCTCCTAATGATATGATCTTGTTGTTAATAACATCTCAATGTTCATGATAGGGAAACCACAATCATCTATTAACCAACAAGCTAGTATTATGAAGAGGCTTTACTAGGGACTCTAATTTAGTTTACAAATCACACAAGTATTAATGTTTCCTTGTTAATACTGTTATAGCATGAATGTAAACATTTATCATAAACACAAAGATATAATAATAACCATATTTATTATTGCCTCTAGGGCATATCTCCAACAGTCTCCCACTTGCACTAGAGTCAACTAATCTAGATTACATGGTAATACATCGAACACCCATGGCAGTTTGGTGTTGGTCATGTTTTGCCCTCGGGAGAGGTTTAGTCAACGGATCCGCCACATTCAGATCTATGTGTACTTTGCAAATCTTTATGTCTCCATCTTGGACTTGTTCTCGAATAGCGTGAAAACGTAGCTTGATGTGCTTCAGCTTCTTGTGTGACCTTGGGTCTTGCGCATTGGTTATGGCGCCCATGTTATCACAGTAGATAGACATTGGGTCCAGCGCACTTGGAACCACATCGAGCTCTGTAATGAACTCCTTCATCCATATCGCTTCTTGTGAAGCCTCCGAAGCAGATATGTATTCTGATTCAGTTGAAGATCTCGCCACAACGCTTTGCTTTGCACTCCTCCAGCTAACTGCTGCACCATCCAAAACAAATACGTATCCAGATTGTGATTTAAAATCATCCGGATCGGTGTTCCAACTAGCATCAGTGTAACCATTAACAACGAGCTGTTCATCACCTCCATAAGAAAGAACCATATCCTTAGTTCTTCTCAAATACTTAAGGATGTTTTTGACCGCTGTCCAATGATCCACTCCTGGATCACTTTGATATCTGCTAGTTAAACTAACAGCATATGCAATGTCGGGTCTAGTACATAGCATGGCATACATTAGAGATCCTATGGTTGAGGCATAGGGAGTCTTACTCATCCTTTCTCTATCTACTGCCGTTGCTGGACTCTGAGTTTTACTCAAGGTCGTATTGGGCAACATGGGCAAGAACCCTTTCTTGCTATCTTCCATTCCAAACCTCTTTAGAACTTTGTCCAAATATGTACTTTGTGACAATGATATTAGGCGTCTCGATCTATCTCTATAAATCTTTATGTCTAATATGTAAGCTGCTTCGCCAAGATCTTTCATTGAAAAACTATTATTCAAATATTCCTTGACACTATTTAGAAGGTCTACATCATTCCCAATCAATAATATGTCATCTACATATAGTATTAAGAATGCTACAGAGCTCCGACTCACTTTCTTGTAAATACAATCTTCTCCATAAGTTTGTATAAAACCAAAACTTTTGATTACCTTATCAAAACGTTGATTCCAACTTCGGGACGCTTGCTTCAATCCATATATGGACCTTTGAAGTTTGCATACCTTGTTAGCATCTTTAGGATCGACAAAACCTTTGGGTTGCATCATATACAACTCTTCATCAATGTCTCCATTGAGGAACGCTGTTTTGACATCCATCTGCCATATTTCATAATCGTAATATGCAGCGATTGCTAACATAATCCTCACAGACTTTAGCTTCGCTACTGGTAAGAAAGTCTCATCGTAGTCAACTCCTTGAATTTGTCGAAACCCTTTTGCGACAAGTCGAGCTTTATAGACAGTTACATTACCATCAGCATCTGTTTCTTCTTGAAAATCCATTTGTTCTCGACAACCTTCCGGCCATCCGGTAAGTCCACCAAAGTCCATACTTGGTTTTCGTACATGGATCCAATCTCGGATTTCATGGCTTCTTGCCATTTATTGGAATCTGGGCTCATCATCGCTTCTTCATATGTCTCAGGGTCATCGGTGTTATCCACCAACATGACACTCATAACGGGATCATACCAATCAAGAGTGGTACGAGTTCTCGTTGACCTGCGAGGCTCTGTAGCAACTTCAACCGAAGTTTCATGATCATCATCATTAGCTTCCTCTCTTATTGGTGTAGGCACCACAGGAACTTCTTCCGGTGCTGCGCTACTCGCAAGTTCGAGAGAAGGTTCAACAACCTCGTCGAGTTCTACTTTCCTTCCAGTCACTTCTTTCGAGAGAAATTCCTTCTCTAGAAAGGATCCATTCTTAGCAACGAAGATTTTGCCTTCGGATCTATGATAGAAGGTATACCCAATAGTTTCCTTTGGGTATCCTATGAAGACGCATTTTCCGCTTTGGGTTCAAGCTTGTCCGGCTGTAACTTCTTTACATAGACTTCGCAACCCCAAACTTTAAGGAACGTCCCAAACCATAATTCATATGGTGTCGTTTCAACGGATTTAGATGGTGCCCTATTTAAAGTGAATGTGGTTGTTTCTAATGCATAACCCCAAAATGATAGCGGTAAATCTGTAAGTGACGTCATAGAACGAACCATATCTAAGAGAGTTCGATTACGATGTTCGGACACACCATTACGCTGTGGTGTTCCCGGCGGTGTCAATTGTGAAAGTATTCCACATTTCTTCAAATGCTCGCCAAACTCGTAACTCAGATATTCACCTCCATGATCAGAACGTAGAAATTTAATCTTCTTGTTACGTTGATTCTCTACCTCACTTTGAAACTCCTTAAACTTCTCAAAAGTTTCGGACTTATGTTTCATGAAATAGATATATCCATATCTACTCAAGTCATCCGTGAAGGTAATAACATAACAATAACCACCGCGCGATGCTACACTCATTGGTCCACAAACATCGGTATGTATGATAAGTCTATAGCTCGCTCCATCATACCAGAAAATTGAGTCTTAGTCATTTTACCCATCAGACATGCTTCGCATCTTTCAAGTGATTCAAGAAGTCCATCGGAATGGAGTTTCTTCATACGCTTCACTCCGATATGACCAAGACGACAGTGCCACATATAGGTCGAGTTATCGCTCAATTTCAAACGTTTAGCCTCAATGTTATTAATATGTGTATTTCCACTATCGAGATTCAATAAGAATAGACCATCTATCAAAGGTGCATGTGCATAAAACATATTACTCATATAAATCGAACAACCATTATTCTTTGACTTAAACAAGTAACCGTCTCGCAATAAACAAGATCCCGATATAATGTTCATGCTCAACGCAGGCACCAAATAACAATTATTTAAGTATAAAACTAATCCCGATGGTAGATGAAGAGGTAGCGTGCCGACCGCGATCACATCAACCTTTGATCCGTTTCCAACGCGCATCGTCACCTCGTTCTTCGCTAGCTTCTATTCTGCAGCACCTGTTTCGAGTTACAAATATGAGCAACCGAACCAGTATCAAATACCTAGGCACTACTACGAGTACTAGTGAGATACACATCAATAACATGTATATCGGATATACCTTTCTTCTTGATGTTGCCGTTCTTCAAATCCGCCAAGTACTTTGGGCAATTCCGCTTCCAGTGATCCTCTTGCTTGCAGTAAAAGCACTCAGTATCAGGCTTAGGTCCAGTCTTGGTCTTCTTCATCGGTGTGATAACTTTCTTACCACCCTTCTTGAAGTGTCCCTTTTGCTTAGACTTGCCTTTCTTGAATTTGGTGGTCTTATTGACCAACAACACTTGGTGCTCTTTCTTGATCTCCACTTCTGCAGATTTCAACATGGAGAAGAGTTCTGGAAACGTCTTGTCCATGTTTTGCATATTGTAGTTCATCACAAAGTTCTTGTAACTTGGTGGTAGTGATTGGAGGACACGATGTATCCCCAAAGAATTAGGAATCACTATACCCAAACTTTGGAGTTTGTTTGCGTGCCCAGACATCTTAAGTACATGCTCACTGATGGAGCTGCCCTCTTCCATCTTGCAGTTAAAGAACTTTTCAGAAGCCTCATAACTCTCAACTGCCGCGTGAGCCTCAAATATCATTTTGAGTTCACGGACAATATCATGTGGGTCTGAATTCTCAAACCTTTTCTGAAGCTCCGATTCCAAACCATACAAGATAGCACACTGAACTGTGGAGTACTGATTCTTCCGAGCGAGGAAAACATTCTTTACCTCATCGGTAGCATCAGCTGCAGGCGGGTCACCCAGCGGTGCATCCAGCACATGGGTCAAATTACCAGCATTGAGGACAATCCTCAAATTGCAGAACCAATCCGTGAAGTTTCTTCCATTGTTTTTCAACTTTTCTTTCTCTAGGAATGCATTAAAATTGATGGTAGGGGCCGCCATTGATCTACAACATATTTGCAATAGTTTAGACTAAGTTAATGACAAATTGAGTTCTAATTAATAGTTAAATTAATCTAGGTAAACTCCCACTCAAAACAATATCCCTCACATTGTTTTAGTGATCACACGAACCACATCAAAACCGATCATCACGAGAGTTGATATAGCTTCAATGGCGAACAATCGACATGTTCATCATATCTACTATATGATTCATGCTTTACCTTTCGGTGATCCGTGTTCCGAGACCATGTCTGTACATGCTAGGCTCATCAAGATCAAACCTTAGCTTCCGCATGAGCAAAACTGGCTTGCTCACGTTGTATACACTTGCAGAATCTAACACACCCGATCATCACGTGGTGCTTCGAAACAACAAGCTTTAGCAACGGTGCTAACTAAGGATGAACACTTTAAAACTTGAAATTTGTGTGCTTGAGGGATCATCTTATAATGCTACCGTCGTTAACTAAGCAATACAAGATGCATAAAGGATTAACATCACATGCAATTCATAATATGTGATATGATATGGCCTTTCTTCTTTGTGCTTCCGATCTCCATCTTCAAGCACGAAAATGATCTCCATCATCATCGGCATTGCATCAAGGTCAATGACGCTGCTCCATGGTTGTCGTCCACCAGCTTCAACTATTACAACTACTTTGAATAGACACGCGGGTCTTAACAGAAATTAAAGATAACCATATGGCTCCTGCCGGTTGCCAACTTACAATAAGGAACATTGCATACATCAAATATAATCACAATCATGGCCATATCACATCACACCACACCCCTGCAAAACAAAGTTAGACGCCTCTAATTTTCTTTGCATATTTTACGTGGTTTGGGGATTTCAATAAGTGTCGCTCTAACTTACGAACAAGAACCACAACGTTGATGCTAGAACTATCAAGTGCCCGTTGTAAATTGGATCTTACTATAATGGGAGGGACAGACACCCGCAAAGCCACTTATGCAATACAAGTTGCATGTTTAGCGTGGATCAAGTCTCATGAACGATGTCATGTAAGGTTAGCCCGGGCCGCTTCATCCCATCATACCGCAAGATGCAAAGTACACAAGAAGCAATTGATGATAAAAGCACCACCGCCCATAATGACCATTGTGTTCTACTCGTGCAACAGATCTACATATAGACACGGCTCTGATACCACTATTGGGGTTCATAGCATGGAAAACAAAAAATTTCTATCGCATGCAAACAAACAAGCCAAGATCTATCTACTAGATTGTAGCAATGAGTCGATAGATGAACTCACCCTCGAAGATTCCAAAGCGGTTAACGAGAGCGGATTCTCGTGGGTGATGTAGTCGTACTCTTGCCGATCTCAAGATCGTGTAGACGATCCTTCCGGCGCCGCATTCTGGCAGCGCTCCCGCAGTCGGTCACACGTTCAGTACTCGATGAAGACCTTCCTCTCCCTTGTTCCAGCAGGCAACAGAGGTTGTATCACTCTCCTCGCGATTCCGGCAGCACGACGGCGTGGTACCAGAAGTAGAGGGGAGATCTCGCAGGGCTTCACCTTAAGCCGGAGCGAGTATGGTGGACTATGAGAGAGCCTCAGTGATCTAGGGTTTATACACACCAAGTAGAGGGAGCTAGGCCAGCGGCTAGGGCAACTAGAATCCCCAACTCGATGGCTTGGGAGAAACCCTAGGCGGCGTCTATGGTAGGCGACGGCTAGGGTTAGGGTTTAGAGGGGCAAGGTGTAGGTCTAGGAGGGGCAGCCCTGCCCCTCCTTATATAGGTGGAGGAGGCGCGCCAAGGGGAGGGGAGTCCCTCCCCAACTCGGTCTCCAAGGACGGCGGTGGAGGGAGAGGGACTTCCTCCCCAAGTAGGTTTCCTACTCTCCCTCCACCAAACAAAATAGTCGTTTGACTTTTCAAATTGGCGTTTGACTTTTCAAACTAGGATTTGATTTATCCCTTTATTTTGTTCAGCGATGACACCTAGTACATGATGCAACCATTCCAACTTGTAATGACACATTCATGTACCCTTCCCCTCCGGAGTGCCGGACATTCCGGAACCTTCTAGAACATTCCCGATGAAAACACCGGAACCATTCTCCAACCCTGAAACAGGACTTTCCTTATATGAATCTTATTCTCTGGACCATTCCGGATCTCCTCGTGATATCCTGGATCCCATCTGAGACTCTGAACAACATTCGGTCTCTTAATCATCATTCCATAACTACTCAACAACATCGAATCCTTAAGTGTGTCTCCCTACGGTTCGTGAATTATGCGGACATGATCGAGACACTTCTCCAATCAATAACCAATAGAGGAATCTGGAAATTCATATGGCTCCAACATATTTCTACGATTACTTTGCGATCGAATGAACCACTTACATACGATACCAATTTCCCTTTGTCTCACGATAGTTTACTTATCCGAGGTTTTGATCGTCAGTATCTCTGCATACCTAGTTCAACCTCGTTACTGATAAGTACTCTTTTATCGTTCCCGTGATATGTGATCCCTTGTGAGCCAGTCACATGCTTGCAAGCTAATTGGATGGCATTCCACCGAGAGGGCCCAGAGTATATCTATCCGTTATATGGATGGACAAATCCCACTCTTGATTCATGTGTCTCAACCCATACTTTCCAAACACTCAATGCCACCTTTATAGCCACCTAGTTACGGTGTGGTGTTTGATGTCATCAAAGCATCCTTCCGGTGATGGTGATAAACATGATCTCATGGTCGAAGGAATTAGGTTACTATGTATCAGAAAGCATATAGAAATTGAACTATTAAAATGACTTGATCTTTATGCTACGCTTATCTATAGGAGTATGTCCATCATACCATTCTCCTAATGATATGATCTTGTTGTTAATAACATCTCAATGTTCATGATAGGGAAACCACAATCATCTATTAACCAACAAGCTAGTATTATGAAGAGGCTTTACTAGGGACTCTAATTTAGTTTACAAATCACACAAGTATTAATGTTTCCTTGTTAATACTGTTATAGCATGAATGTAAACATTTATCATAAACATAAAGATATAATAATAACCATATTTATTATTTCCTCTAGGGCATATCTCCAACAGGGGTTCTGTCTTACTGCTGTATACGACAATTGTTGTTTGCATGCCCCTAAGGTTATGACATGACTAAAACTTAAACTACAAAAATTGTTACTACGAGAGGACATCTCATACAATGGAGAAAAATATCTTATCTTCCTTTGCTAAGTGAAACTTCTTAGATAAGAGAAAACAAACGTATTTCTTCATTTCTTTCTCCTCCAACTCATCACACATCCTACATGACATGGCTAACATAGCACTATTGTACATGCCTAACAACATTGCTATTTTTTAGATGATCGGGACACAATATTTATATACAGGTCGAATATAAGAACCATAATATTTCATAATTAATTGAGATTCATTTAAATATAAAGGTATGAGTACACTCATGTCAAGTAGGTTGTGAATCCATTAGTCCACCTCTTGTATTTCCATGTCCTTGATTTGTCGCCTAATGTGCATATCATGACATCGATCCACTGTTACACAACGTGCCCTTTGTTTCTTACTCATATGGTCTAAAGAATGACTTTTTAGGAGCAACTCGCGCACTAGATCTAAAGATTCAACATGGAGCGGTGTAGCTAGTTCTACAGGTTTAACAAACTCGTCAATGGGTGTATATGAACAAAATATATAAAACATGCATTGATCTATTATGTATATAAAACAAATATTGACAACATTGAAAACTAAAATAAACGGTACTATCTCTCATGGTACACACTAAGATGCTTCTACATGACAAACACACATTTTCACACAAATAAAATCTCACGCCAAGCTTCGGAACTCGAATCTTCTCCTACATTCTGTCACGTCTCAATATTTCCTGGATATCCTTTATATGTTACAAATACTCAACTCAATTATAACCACTTAGCGACATGATGGCCTTACTAGTTTGTAATCTACGAATGTCTCATGTGATAACCTATAGCAGGCCCTGAAAGCAGTCTAGTCATTTTTGTTGAGTAAAAATTTGTTGCCATGAAGTAATTAATTGGAAAACGAATTCTTGTAACAATGTTCTTAGAGGTTTAATTAGATAATGAGTATGATAATATTTTTAAATGTAATATAATCATCAGTTCTTGCCACCACGACGGTAACCAAGAGAGAGTTATTTGTTACAAATTGTTGTTATTTTGTCTACAAAATTATTTTTTCAAAACATATACAATTCATTTTTCTATCTTTATTTATTTTAATTAAAACTTGTGTTGACCAATGCTTTACGGTAACCTAATATAGATACTTCTATTGTTTAATAGGCACGAGTGAACTACAATAGAGTTTCCTTAAGTATAGAAACTAAAATACCTTTATAATTTGAAACATATTATTATTTTCTATTAGCACAAAACTTGGATAATTTTAGCAAATACTTAACAATATAGTTAATATAATAATTTAATATTTCAGGGTAACTATTAATATACTAGTGTATCTTTTTTATCACTTGAATCTTGACATTTGGGATCATTTCGTAAAGTAAACTCAAGTACTTCCTAATAATAATTGTTTTTTGTACAAAATCACCTAGCAAAAAATTGTATCTTCGAAATTATGCTAATAAAAAGGATATAATTATTAATGCATATCTCTAGTACTAAAGTACGTATTTGGGTCTAAATATACCATGATAGATAACTTTAAGTATATAATTAGAAAAATATCGTGAGATAGGGTTCTAAAATGTATGGACATTGGGAAAATATCTCCAGACATATTTGGTATGAGATTAGTGTCCATGTTAGGTGTGAGTTGTAGAACACCTAGACGATACCCTAAGCATTGCTCGGACCATTTGTAGAAACGACGACAACTTAAGAGATGCGTCTATGGCATAAACATATAGACATGGGCGACTATGGTAAGAAACTAAGTGAATGCTTACAATTAACTTTGCAATTATATTCCATACATATTTCTTCTAGAATGACATGTGACTTTAAATCACTATCCTCTCACTTAAACATATATCACCCAAACACATATTAGTACCTATTATGATTGTTCAAGTGTTTTTTTAACATAGCATGTTGATAATGATTCACCATCGTTGTTTTTTATATTTGGATTCCCTAGGGCTAAATATAAGATGAAACAATTCTTGCAAGCAGTGCTTCTACTTATTTCAATCTGGGGCTACATGTTCATTTACAATCATGGTTGCAAAATGATGCCTATTTTATCGCACATGAGTTCAATGAAAACATCAACCTCAGCATAAAGTTGAGACATATTATTGACATTAAGAAAGGGTAATGAGCTTGTATGCTTATACTTTACGGAAAAAAGATACAAGATAATTTGAGTATGAAAATATGGACGAGTACGATAAAAACGAAAACGACATATATTTCCGTAGGCACATTTTTGTAAGAAAATTTTGGTTTGTGTAAAACATAGAGTTGATGACCTATACACAAAGTCTGATTCAGCACTTTGAAGAATTTCAATAATCGATACACATGTATATATTTGTGTATTGTTGTTGCACCTACACGACATGTACAATAGAACATGTTGTTTGTATATATAGTTAATATGATATGGACATGCCATTTAACCCCTAGGTCCAGAATAGTTATTCTACACCCACCATGTTTTTTACGACCGTACATTGTTTTTGCGTCACGTAAATTTTCTCTTCCCTCATAAGTCGAGAATAACATAAGAAAATATAGACATCACATAAACTTATTTGTACATAAATTTATTTGTTTATGTGACATAAAATACATATTTTTGTGTTTTACACCGTAATGACTCATACATTGGGTTTCTTCTGTCGATTTTTTTCTTGTGGGTCAATGTGAACGTGATTATTTATATAAAAAAACTTGTTTCATGTCTAATTTTTTTCCCTTGATGTGAATATTTACAATGTTGGTATTCTAAAAAACAGAGTATGCTCATTTCGGACCATGGCACATCCATGAAAACTAGAGTTTAATTTGCTCTAGCGATGGATCATCCAGGAAGTGTGTGTACTCACCTATTTAATTTACGGTAGACAATAGAATAAAAATTATGAAGTGATTGCGGAAACCTGCAAGCTTACCACACATACCAGACGGCAGGGGCGGAGCCAAGGGGGGCTAGCAGGGTCAGACCCCCCTAACCGTTCGCCCCCCTCAAGAATATACAAGGCCGACTATTAGTATTAGGTCATGATGATTGTACATACTAATGCCGATAGCTAACCATGTTTAAGCCCAAATTCAAATATTTGTTCATGAGCTGAAGCCCAATAGGTAAAAAAGTAGCCCACATGTACTTCTCAGCGTTGGAGCTCCTTTTCCACTTCACTCGCATCTAATCAGATTAATCGATTATACGAGAGATCTCATAGTGCAAGGACGTCTGCCGCCAATCTATCATTGGCAAGGTTGGACTTTGATTAACAGCTTCTTCGGGAAGTCGAGTAGTCTGGCGGCCGCTCCTGATCTTCCGCCTGGTACCTCATTCACCGTACCATGAATTAATCACCATATTAGTTAAGATACACTGTATTGTACATAGTACTGCTAAATATGATCTTACTCTTTTAATTTGTTCTGGTAAAATTTAGGCTTTAGCTATAGTTTTTTAGTTAAAAACGACGAGAAAATATACTAGATCGACCTTCCCCTCCAATTAGTTTGATCTTTAACCTGGCCTAGTGCTCCACAAATTTGGGATTCGGTCGGTGGTAAAATTTTAGGTATATTTAAACTAGTGAAATATTGCAACCTTGTTGGTATTGCTTGCCAATTTTAACGTTATGGTAATATATTCTTTTTGCTTATGCCCAACATATGTTGATATTCAATTTTGTTATAAACTTGATACTTAGTATACTTGACCTAGCAGTGTCATTGTGATCGGCCGATGTAAACCATTTTGTGAAAGAGAGGAATAGGCGTAAGTCGTCTCTCAACCATATTGAGGTGGTTGGACTTGCTTTCGATGATAACGCTCTCTCTTTTTGGGCCAACCTTCCGTCTGACAGCATTGACTACCTCCTAGGTTTCATGGCTCGCCCCCCCTAAGTCCAAATCCTGGCTCCGCCCCTGCCAGACGGTGCAGAAACCAACTATAGGCGGTGCCGCCGCGGCAACGCAGGCATGTCATGAATGAATGTGATGAGTTTGATATGACTTGCTCTAGGTCATCCTCATCCAGGACCAATTTCCATCATAAAACATTAAAACTATTGAAAACAAAACAGGAGCTCCTCTCAAAGAAAAACTCGGGAGCTCATTTTTTGGCCCATGAAATCTACTCCCTCCGTTTGAAAATATAAGATGTTTTAGGTTTGTGAATGAGATAAGTGTCTAGATAGTGTCTAGATATATCTTATTCACAAACCTAAAACATCTTATATTTCTAAACGGAGGAAGTAAATGTTAAATCCCAAGTTTCCAAGAATATAGAGCTACCACACGGAAACACACGACGGCTCTGCAAGAGGGACGTGTGCTCCACGAACCCAGGAAGTGGCCGTTCCCAGGAGCCAGCCCATCACGTTGCTAAGCTCCTCACCCTCCAGGACCAGTAGCTATGTTTATTGAGAAAGTATTTACTCCTACATCGAGGAGTTAAGAATATTTTCTCCTACTTATAAGACAGGGAGCTGATCATGAGGACGTGCTCTTGACTGAGCACACCAATTGGTGAGACGGTGGCCGATTGTGCGGCACTGTGCAATAAGCAGTTCAAAAACAATGACTAAGTTTAAAATCATTGTCATCTGATTACCTCCGCGTATGACATATACGCTTGGCATTTTTATTTTAAAATCTGAAAGTTGCGTTGCTAGAATATGCAACCTCAAATGCTGGTAGTGTTCCCCTTGATTCAAGCAATTTTTTTGTATTCTCTTCTTTTTCAATTTTATGTCGAATTCCTTATTCACGCTGCTTAATCTGCTTGATAAATGCAACCTGCTGGTATTGTTCCCCTTAGGTCAAATTACCTCCGCGTATGACATATACGCTTGGAATTTTTTTGTTAAATCTGAAAGCTGCGTTCCAAGAAGATGGAACCTCAGATGGATATTGGTAATGTTCCCCTTGATTCAACCAATTTTTTTGTATTCTCTTCTTTTTTATGTCGAATTCCTTATTCACGCTGCTTAATCTGCTTGATAAATGCAACCTCAGCTGCTGGTATTGTTCCTCTTAGGTCAAATTACCTCCGCGTATGACATATATGCTTGGATTTTTTTTGTTAAATCTGAAAGCTGCGTTGCATGAAGATGGAACCTCAGATGGATGCTGGTAGTGTTCCCCTTGATTCAACCAATTTTTTTGTATTCTCTTCTTTTCCAATTTTATGTCGAATTCCTTATTCACGCTGCTTAATCTACTTTTTTTTGTTGGCATTGTTCCCCTTAAGTCAATTTTTTTTGTTTATTCTCTTTTTTCCTCGCATAATTTGAAAGGCGATAATCTTTTTTACTTATTCTTTGATTTATTTTATAAACATTATTCTTCACAATGACATATGCTTGCCTTTTTTTAAGTCACTATATTTTATCCCCAAACTTTATGAAACACATTCATTCTCTTTCTTGACCAATGCACTCTTACAATTTCACGCAATAACATTTAGTCACAAATTAAAATATGGTGTCTTATAGACAGGGTGTTCCATGTTTTCCATGTTTACTTTTCTCATGTACGATAAACGCGTTGTCTTTGTTTACTCACACACTTTTTAATATTGGTTTATGCGTGAGAAATAATCTACATTAGTAAAACACAACTACATGACAACAAAGACACGGGATTCGATATCCTACACTATCGGCAACTCTAGTTCAATTTTCATAAGCAGTTATTTGGACAAGGAGTATTTCTTTATGTTTCCATCTTAGTTTGAATTTTAAACCAAAAATCAATAGAGAAATATTCCATTCCGTAAAAGCCTCTTGGAATTTAGAACTACAAGTGGAGGGTGAGCGAGACCAAGCGAAAAATTAGGTAAATTAAGGTTAGAAAAGGTAGTAGACAAAGTACAGCTCTGCATGAGAAGAATCATTTGGGATAATAATATATATATTGTATACATACCCCATGAGTTATTTTCCTTTTGTCAATAAATTTTACTGAATATTCTGAGACTCTAGTATATGTGTAAGGGAGGCGGCGAGCTCACCGATTCACCTAAAAATTAGGCTACAATTTTTATGATAATGGTGCTCACACTCCCCGCGGCGGTGAGTAGTAGCCTCTATTACTGATGCACTTCATGCAATGGTTGGTTGGGGAGCAGTGGAGGATACGCCTTTGTTCATTACGACATCTAAGCTTGTGCTGAATCCTAGTTACAGAGAGTTGTTCTTGGTGATGCAGGGGCCGCAGTGGGTGCCGGATATAGAGACAGTCGCGGTGAAGGCTGCCGTTGGCAATCTGGTCATTGCCGGTCTGCAATCGTCATTCTCACGCCCTGACAAAGGTAAATTTCGTTTTCATTTTTGTGCTGCTCTCATTTGATTTGAGTTATGTTGAGAGATGAGAGCTGAGATAAGCACCATGCATGTGGACACCAATTCTACATACTCCTTCCGTCCGCAAATAAGTGTACTTCTAGCTTTGTCTTAAGTCAAACTTTATTACGTTTGACTAACTTTTTAGGACAACGTACCAACATTTATGACACTAAATTGATATCATTAGATTTATTTTTAAATCTAGTTTCATAATATGTCAATTTGATGTAATATATGTTTTTATATTTTTCTATAAAATTGGTCAAATTTGGTTATCTTTGACTTAAGCAAAAGCTAGATGTACACTTATTTGTGGACGGAGGGAGTAGTTGTGTGAACTAGTACTGACTGGGAGATGGCATTCAGTTCATGGTATCATGCATTTACTACATCCGGGCTCTTCAGTACTACTCCCTCCGTTAGGGATTATAAGGCTCAAGAGCTTTTTAAAAATGTTAGGAATTGTAAGTCCTCTCCTATTAATTAGTCTCTCCTTCTATGTATGTTCTTTTTTTTCTCTATCTTCTCTCATGCATGTGTAACAGAGAGTCCTCTCTCATGTAGTAATCAAGAGGGTGAGTTATTGATTTTCTTAATTTTAACAAAATAGTCCATAGGCTTTATAATCTCTAACAAAGGGAGGAGCTGCTTATATAAACAATGGCTGGCTGGAGCAAAGTTTGAAAGTCTTGAAGGTAAAAACTCGAAGTTCGAGGACACACATTGCTACTTCCAAGCCAAAGGAAATGGCCCAGCTAATGGATTTTGTGCCACTGGCCAAGAACACTTATACTGTCTATTTTTGCTTGTTCATGGCTTCAGCGTTAACAAACTTTTAGACTACCTATGCTCTGTTTGCTAAAGTAATTATCATTTGATATTGTCCATGTAGATGTCCCCAGAAATTTTGCAAGGAGTTCACCTACTGTACATCTATACAGATAGCATGCCTGACGAATGAAACCAAAGGAAAGGGATGGCAGGATTGGAAAAAAAAATCCCAATCGGTTCAAGAAAAAGAAATTGCAAACTACCATTATGATTCATCATGAAGAGTTGGATCAGATCTTTTACTGTTTGTGCATGAGGTTCATCACCATCATCATGCCCACGATTACTTGAAGAATCCATCAGCGAACTCTTCAATTGGAGCCTCTGTATGAAGTACTATTCAATTTGTGTGTTGATTGCTGCGCCACATTCCTCCTGTTTCTATTTGCAGGTGTAGATTTATTTTGGCGCGCGACTGTATATTCCGTGGGTGTGTTCGTGCCAGATGTAATTCTTTATCTCCTATTATTATGTGTTTATTACTCCCTCTGTTCCAAAATAGATGTCTTAGATTTATCAAAATTTAGATAAATCTATATACTAAATAGTGTCTAAATTTATTAAAAATTTGACAAATCTGAGACATCTATTATGTGATGGAAGGAGTACTTTTAATGGTGTGCTTGTATTAATATTTTTTTTTTGAAGCAAACGGAGGAGCTGGGAGGGGTGCGGGAAGGGAGGGCCGCTCGATGAACTCCACGCGGCAGGTCGCACCGAGCGGCAACATGCTAAGAGATTTCCTAGCTGGGCCTCCCCTCCGTCGTCGCCAGGGCCTCTTCCCTCCCACCGTCCAGTCCTTCTGGGCCGAAAGTACGTGCACGTTCTGGATGTTTCGGATCTGCCGTCCGCACGTTAACCCATCTTCTACACTCTTCCTGTGGGCTGACTGCTGTGGCGATTGGACTTGAAGCGAACCCTCGGGCGCGGGCGGCGGCGACCACCGGAGACGAGAGATGGTGGTGATCGAGCTCGAGCCGGAGCCGGAGCCGGAGAGCGAGGAGACGACGAGCCCCTCGTTGCCGCCGGAGTACGTGGCTGCCGTGGATCCGACGACGGCGGAGGAGGACGAGGAGGCCTTCGAGGACGCCCTCACCGACGAGCAATTGCGGGAGGTAAGCCCCTCGAGCACCCCATCCACCTAATCCGTTGCCTTTTCTTCTGTTGCCCTCGTGAATTTCTGTGTCGAGTGGAGGGACGGAGGATTCCGCTTCTAGCCTGATTTCTTAGGGTTAGTTTCTGCTGTAGATAGTCGTGGACCAAACCAGAACATTCAGTTTGCCCTTTTTAGATTTTGAAACTACGAACAGCTAACAGATGATGCGAAGATTAGTAAGTGGTGCATGATAATTGATGACCGAGAACTTGGTGAGCGAATGAACTTAGGTTCGCTAATTTGGGGGCATTCAGATTTCCTTGGAAAGCAAGTGTACTTTCTGCCTTCCTAGGAGATATTATCTAAAACCTGTCTGGTATTGTGTTTAATTCTTAGTATGCATGTGGAACCATAGGTTAGTATCATGATTTGCTGTTCTTACTCCTCGGGCCTTATAAGGCATAATTGGCTGCCTAGCCTTATCAGGCATAATTGGCTAATCAAAGTTGAAGGGAGGCTTAACTGAATGAAATACATGATTGTTGTCTACAAGAAAACTAAGATATGCATGTTGTGTATGAAGAACTGACATTTATAGATTGCTCAAGCGGTAGGTGCTAGGTGCTTGCCAGGACATTTTACATTCTGTTCTTACTTTTGTACCGTGTTTCCTTTTGCAAGATAGTATGAACTACTCTGATCTAGTGATCTGTAACAATGCAATTATGGGTAGCAACGATTAACTAAATGTACTGTTTTGATAGATTATTGAACCGAGAGTCGGAGACAAAGAGCTTGCACATAGTAAACAGCAATTTGGTTTACTAGGTTTTAGCAGCCTTGTAGAAGCTGTTATTCGGAACTTCAGTTTGTATGCCGTTTGATTTCTTGCTAGTGTCAGGCTGGGTATCACGAGCGTCATGTTGAGTTCAAGAGATATATTGCCTTGTATTGAAATCTATTTCCCCTCTCTACTCGCTGCAGAAAGCTAGAAGCCAAGCAAATGATGCAAAAGCAGAAGGGAACAAACATTTTGGAGCTGGAGAATATGAGGAGGCATTATCCCAATATCAAATTGCATTGCAAATTGCTTCTGAGCTGGAATCTTCTGAAGATATATGCTCTGCGTGCCATTCTAATCGTGCTGTATGTTTCTTGAAATTGGTAAGACATTTTTTCTGATTGGTTCACAACTTTGGAGGACATAGAAGAATATTATCCATGTTTGCTAGCCATTGTTGTTCATTTCATTGATGTGAACATGCTGTAGTAGTTCTGCAATAGTATATTATTATACAATTGCATTATATTAATGTAAACCAGGGTTAAGAACTTTGAACTTTGCTCCATAAACTTGCTAACCTTGTTAATCTGGTAAAATATGTTCTGCAGGACTAGTATAATTTCAAATGTGTGTTATGTATACTTGGACCAACACTTCCTATCAAATAAGTTTTTATTTTGGTAAAATCTAATTACATGAAAACCCTAGTGCTGACTTCTTGTAATCTAGGGGAAATATGATGAAACAATTAAGGAGTGCAGCAGAGCACTTGAGCTGAATCCTTCATACGTGAAAGCCCTGCTTCGGAGGGGAGAAGCACATGAAAAGCTTGAACACTATGATGAGGCTATAGCTGGTTGGATTCTTTCCTCATTATGTCCATGATATTATCAATTACAGATCATTGCACTCTACCTGCACATTAGTTTTGATGCCTTTTTTGAAGTTCACCAGTTCTGAGTTTTGTCTATCTGTTCCTCTTCACAGACATGAAAAAAATCATTGAGCTAGATCCTTCAAATGCACAAGCTAAGAGATCACTGTTCCGTCTTGAGCCACTGGCAGCAGAGAAAAAGGAAAAGATGAAGGAAGAAATGCTTGGTAATATTTTTCCACAAATGCTTAGAATTTAGAGTAGTATCATCTGCATAAACTGGTAGGCCATTTCACAATTGTTGAGACTTTCATCGTATAGCATTATCTGCATTTATGATTTCACTGTAGTACACATTCTAGACATCTTATATGTGAAGTGGTGCCCTCAAGTCTCAGTGGCACTATCTGGTTGCAGGACATGCAAAACTGTGTTTGCACAATTATTTTTAGTGATTAAAAGTGCATCAGAATGTGTGCAGGGAATATGCCAACGCTTTACATTGCTCATAGGCTCTTACAAATTGTTCCTAAACATATATAGACTGTATCATGGTTTTGTTAAACAGAATGCCCCCATTTTATGTGGATTATGCCATGCACCCTGATCTTGTGATGTTTGGCTCATCTTTTCCTTATCTGTTGCAGCAAAGCTGAAAGATCTGGGCAACTCAGTGCTGGGGCGCTTCGGAATGAGCGTGGACAATTTCAAAGCTGTTAAAGATCCAAACACGGGCTCGTACTCCCTTTCTTTTGAGAAGTAGCATAATCTAATGGCATATACGAACATGTGAACCATGGCTAGGTGCCTGATGAGTCACCTTTGGATCACGGTGGATCATTTCGAAGTGGTTTATACTCAGAATGTCGATCCAGAGATGAATGTAACCCATGCTGGATTATTATTCTCTTTTGGTGTGTTCTCGTTACACTGAGAGATGATTTTCCGTGAATCCATGTCGATCCAAAGATGAACTTGACCAAGTGGTCCTGTAAGCAGCGTCCTTTTTCCTTCTGTATGTAAGGATTACCCTCTGCTGTAGTATTTTGCACTTGCAGATCTTTTATATTTTCCTTTGTGAGTTCCTTGGATGTAATAGCTCCTGCTACCTCGTGTGAATTGCAGTCTGCTCTTGAATGTGGTACTGGTCCATAACAGTTATTTTTTTTTTATCATTTACCTGTTACTCTTTCAAAAGGTTATATTTGTCATTGAAGGAACATAGAAATTTGCATGATACGATGGAACAGTGTAATTCGTGCTGGGGAGTTCAGTTTAGAACCTTGATTGCAGATGTTGAACATGAATTTCATGCCTTTGATTACAAGGTATTTTCTGTTGGATTTGTGCAAACTGAAGGGAAAAAATTGACAGCCTTAAATTTTTTACTCCATCGTCGGACTCTGTAAGCTTCGTGGCGAGGCCAGCTGCACAGCCGTCGTAGAGGTCCTAAATCAAGCCGTGGAGTTCTGTTCTGAACCTTTTGCGTGTAATTTGATCTCGGTGCTCGCGGCGATCGCAAAATGATGGCTATGAAATTTCGAGCTTTTGATATACTACCTGAGATGCCGAGACTCAATATAGTTTCTTCTGTATATTTATTTCCCAAGGCCGTTTCGTGCAAACTGAAGGAAAAAAAATGTGAGTATGTGACAGGCTTTTCCGTAGTATCAACAAATCCAGTTATCAAGGTCCCAAATTAGTGTCTCGAAAAAACAACACGGTCACACACACAACAACACAACACAATCACACCGTGTCGATGTCGTGGCCGAAACCAAAACGGCACTCCATTAGTCACGGCGTCAGCGGGCGCGGCCACGTACGCCGGCATCGGCACGCAATGTACAAGCCGAAAAACAGACGGACACTAGGCACGCACGCACACACACACACGCGGCGCGCAAGGCTAGCTACCCCTCCGCTCGTGGTACGTCGGTGCTGCTGCTGTTGGCGGCGGCGGCCAGCTCGAGCCTCCGCCACCTTGCCGCCCGCACGGCGGCCTCGGCGTCGGCCTCCGCGCGCCTGGCGGCGAGGTCGGCGGCGCAGCGGTCGTAGAGGCCCGGCGCCACCTGCTGGAGCAGGGCCTTGACGCTGGCGGTCACCTGCTGCACGCACTTCCTCCAGTGCTGCTCCAGGTTGGCCTCGATGCTCGCCACGAACGCCGGCAGGATGCGCTCCATGGTGCCCTCGCCGGACGACGCCATCTCCAGGAACCGCTCGTTGTTCCACACGTACAGCGCCCTCTCCGCCACCTGGAAAACCCATCAAAACGTACCCCCCACTGTTAAAACTTAAAAGTGCCACACACGACACGACAGAACGATTTGCAGCAAACAAAAATAAAAATCGAACAACTCTTTTTTTTAGACTAACAACTCATTAGTGTTAGCAGTACAAAGCATTATGATTACTAGTACTAGGCATAGAGGAAATTATCCATGGATGGATTACACGACAAGAAACGTTGGACTAGGTGGAAATCATCGCTTGGCAAAGCTGCTTTGGCTATAAACTTTGGACCAATATATAGCTGGTCTGGTACTACTATTACATTTCTGAATTCAGGTTTTTTTTTAGCATGCAAATTCAGAGCTCATGTGGAGGGTCAGTTTCTTCTCCGCGTCAGTGCAAGGCCATATTTTTTTCTCCACAAGATTTAAGTGAAAGGTGTGGGTACACACTGTGCATTGCCACGTGACGGCCATGTTCAATCGGTTTGCTTTGGAATTGAAAGAGTGTGTGGGAAGGTGGTGCCGGAAAAGTGGGGCTTTGATTTTTGGAGCCGAATTGCACGAACCAATGGCGCCGTGTACGTGCAATCAGGTCGACAAATCGACCAAAGTGACATCACTTTATAAAGCCGCTTTGTCACTGTAACTTTCGATCAGCCACTGTTCACCGGCAGCAAACTTTCTTCCCCATATGTGCCCAACCAACTAGAATATGGGGGCAGAAATGACGCATCACTGAATCTACACGAATTTCGAAAAGTTTAAGCAAATCGATACGTTTTAACAGTATATTCTGTCATATATCTAATTCTCATCATTGTTAATTAAGGCGCCTTGAACCGAAAGATTATAGTTTTTTCCGCAAAAACTATGATGCATCTTAATTCTGAATTGAGCCTGAGAAATTATGATTGAATTTCATAGTACTCCCTAGAGCTGCAGATGGACAAACCTGGGAGCAGGAGCTGGTGGCGCAGCGCGCGATCCGGTTGCAGATGGGCAGTGCGAGGGCGTCGAAGTGGCGCTGGTCGAGCGCGTCCACGATCTCCTCCAGCTCGTCGATGAGCAGCACCTCCTTCTGGCAGTTGGTGACGGGCCACCTCCTCAGCACGCCCTGCACGACGGCGCCGGCGAGCGCGGGCTCCTTGTGCAGGAACTGCAGCACGCAGTAGACGAGCTGGCGGTGGTACGCGTGGAGCCACCGCGTCCGGTGCAGCGGCAGCAGCACCCGCAGCAGGAACCCGCGGTGCTCCTCCTTGAGCGGCACCGCGAAGCCGTTGATGATGCTGCCGCAGATCTCCAGCACCTCGCCCACGCCTCCCGAGCAGGCCGACGGGGATGACGAGGTGGCCTCGTCCGTGAAGCGGAGGAGCGCGTTGGCCATGGAGCGGCGCATGAAGGCGCGCTCGGGGGTGAGCTTGGAGTAGAGCGCGTGGTAGGCGGCCTTGAGGCGGTCCCGCTCGCGCGGGTCCTCGGAGGCGAAGAGCGCCAGGAGGGAGGTGAGGAAGCGGCGGTCGACGTGCGCGCGCAGGGACTTGGCGTCGGAGGCGGCGACGGCGGCCAGGAGCACGTCGTAGACGGCCCCGAGGTGCGGCCAGGAAGGGAGCAGCGACGACGCCCCCGCCTGGAGCTGCTCCTCCGCGCCCACGGCGTCGGCGCCGCCCGCCTCGGCGGAGAGCGGGCACGCGGACGGCGGCGGCGGCGGCATCGCGCGGAACAGGTTCGCCGCGAACATCTTCACCAG
The DNA here is from genome assembly GCA_916181665.1 of Avena sativa. NCBI lineage: Eukaryota > Viridiplantae > Streptophyta > Magnoliopsida > Poales > Poaceae > Avena > Avena sativa. The sequence continues at coordinate 416,557,546 of OV702297.1, forward strand.
CGCCGCCATGACGCGGTGGTCCAGCAGCACCAGCCCCGGCGGCTTGGCGCTGGACCGCACGGCGGCGAGGATCTCGGCGAGGCGGGCGCGCTTGAGGTCCCGCTCGTCCGCGCAGTGCTCGGAGGCGGCGAAGGTGAAGACGCGGCAGCAGGAGGCGATCTTGTCGATGAGGCTCTCGGCCTCGGGCTCCGGGGACGGCGGCGGGAGCTTGACCGCGCCGGCGGCGGCCGTGAAGACGAACACGCCGGCGGGCTTCTCGAGGTTGAGCAGGTGCAGCAGCGTGGTGGACCTCCTCTTGCCGCCGGCCGGCGGCGCCGGCGCCCGCACCACCTCCACCTCCGCGCCCATCGAGCAGCACCCTCTCTCTCACGGTGACGGACAGCTGCTTAGCCCGCTGTTGGACACGGGCCTCGCATGCGGAGTGGATGCGGGTCACGGGAGCAGAGAGAAGGGGCCGGCCTTATCGAGGAGGCGGGCGAGGAAGCGGCCAAACGGCGGCGATGGTTTCCCTGCGCGGTCGCAAGGTAGCGACGGGCCGAGCTTTGGAGGCGACGCACGCTAGCTGCCTCTAGCTCTGCCTCGTCCCGTCACCTTTGGTGCTCAGCTATGGCGCAGGGTCGGGTCAAGGCGGGCTCTTATAGGGCGGGGGACAGAACCGATGCGCGGGCGCTGGCGGCTAGCGTCTGGATTCTGGACCCGTCGCTGTCCGCTTCCGGCGAAGGAAATCCATGGCGTTGGATTTAGCTGGATCGGTGGATGCTGCTGCTGCTCCTGTGCCATGTGAGGTCGTGGTCCGCTTGCCTCACGAGTGAGAGCGCGCGTGACAGCGTGTGTGTGACCCAGACTGACAGACCATGTCAAGCCATTGTTGACCGTGCTGATCGACTGCAGTGCAAGTTTTGGTTATTTTTTGCGACGATGAAATACTGAATCACGGACGATGGGTTGACATAAGCAGACAACAGTTACGCCATTGTCCTGACCCGTCGTGGCAGCAAGTGACAATGGTAGCAACAAACCAATTATGCTTCGATGCTCCCCTTCTTTAAAATTCATGCCTTTCTTTCAAACCCATGTAACTGAAAATACAAGGACGACCAAAATTGACCGATAATGTTTTACTACCTTCCGAATCGAAGGAGATCAGAGGGGTGGGAAGGGCGAGCCTAAGCGCTGAGCTTTGACGCACCACCTCCTGCCCCTCCTCTACTCCAGTTATCGACGTCCGACGACAGAGCCCGTGAGGTGGTCGACGACAATAGGCCACCTCATTTTTATGTAGGGGTTTCATGATAGGGAGGTGGTGGCGGTCATGGTGGCTGAGTGGGCAGCACAAGGACCAAAGTTGGGGGAACGACAAGAAGCGGTCTTTGCGGTGCCTAACCTAGATCGCCGTGGTGTATGTGTCCCCGAAGAGGGCCGGGTGCTGTTTGTTGCAGCAAGGAGATTGGTTGCTGCAATGGTGCACCTAGATGCGACATATGGCTCGAAATGGCCAGTTCTTGTCGTGCGACTCGTCCTGGCAACTCCGGATGGTGCATGTAACGTCATCGGGGTGGCCCTAGCCTAAATCCCGGTTATGGTGGCGTGGCAGTATGATGGGTAGGCGGGTTGTGGTCCTCTTGTCAACCGATATGGATGGGAGGGGCATCATGACAAAGTCACAAAGGTCTTCCTCTGACTTGGTCGGAGCTTGCAACGACAACGTTTGTGGGTGTGCGCTCACCTCCTTGGAGGTGTTTAGGGTTTATGGTGTGATGGGAAATGACGAAGCATCTTGTGGTATGGTCCTTCTTAAAGACATCGTCTTAGAGTTTCTTGATTTTCGAGATCGATGAATGCATGCTTGCTACGGGGATTCTAGGACAACAACCCTGGATCGATTCAACATGTGTGGCTTCTTTTATTTAGGAATGGTGGGGTGACAAGCTGAGTCGAGATGAAGTTGGGTATTTTATAGTCTCCTACAATCCCTGACGCTCGAGTTGTAGCGTGGCTCACGAAGGTCGTCTTTTTTCTTGGCTAGGACCAACATGGGTTCTGGCGTCTGTTGTTGCTTCCAGTGCTCGTCAGTGGTCGCTGGCTCGAGGAGCGAGTGATGCTTGATTGTCATTATCTCGATGAGTATGTGTGCTCCTTGCCCTATGTGTCCATACCCCGCGAGGAGTGTTTTTGACCGTCTATAATGGTTTTTGTTCGGTTTTCCATAATAATTGGGACAATTCTATTATTCACGATTAGTAACATGAGATATAATTTTTTCTCGGTTTAAAAGGCAGAGTGTTTTTTTTGCGAAAATTCCACCGATCTATTAATAATCATCAACAGTAGTACAAACAGGCCTAAAAGTAATAAAAAATTTCAAATAGGTTGATGGACCACCTAGCGAAGACTACAAACAATAGCACGAGTCGAAGTCGCGCCGCCATCCTCACCCCTCCATCACCGGAGCCAGGCAAAGCTTGTCGTAATAAAACTTGTTATAGTAGACAAACGGAAAGTCGTCGTGCTAAGGTCCCAAAGAACAAGCGCATTAAAACGGCAACCATCGTCAATGATGACATCAATAGATTGGAAGAGATTGACCTGAAATTAACACGAAAAATGACTAGATCTCAGGAGATCAGTCGGACGCATGACTCCACGCGCCCTCCGTCAGCGCTAGAAGCACCACCGGAGCGAGGATAGAGCGGGGAGGACTTTATTCTGACTTTAGGATGTAACCATCGCCTCAACATCCAGAAAAAGACACGAAAAACAGCATAATCGAAGAACAAAAACCTCCCGCCAACGAGAGACCGCGGTCCGCCACACCACTAAGGCCTTAAGGCCATCAGAGGCGGAGCAAACAAACGGTGTCACCGGCGGAGGAAGAAATCCTAGATGGATTTTTTTTGAGCCGCCGCCTCGGCCTACTTGGAGCAGCCGCATCTTACGTAAAAAAAAGGCAGAGTGGTGTTACCTAGGCCTAGGCCGATAATAACATTATTATCAACTAAAAGAAAAGAAAAGAAAAGAAAAAACCACATAGGGCGCAGTGTAGTGTAGCTAGGGGAGATGATGATGGCAAAACATAGATGATTGCTTAAGTTTCCCGATAACAAAAGATGATTTGCTTGCACCGGTCTCTAGCGGTGACAAGTGAACCAATCGCTCAACGGGATCCGAGGCCGGCCGAGAAGAGAAGGTTCGACCGACCGACCGACCTACCTAGATCTTCCTCCCACGGCCATTTGCTCGATCACGGGCCGGAGCCAGCCAGGGACGGATGCAAGGCAAGCCAAGGGGGTGCACAGGACACCCCCTAGAAAAATATTTCTTTGTAAACTAGCATCTTTTTACCTCATGTGCACCTCCTAAAAATATGTTTTATTTGTTATGACACCCTTAGTGCACCTGATCTCAAACGCTCTAACTCCGCCACTGGAGCCAGCGACACTGCAAGTGGCAGTTTCCTTCATTCCGGTGTGTGTCCGGTAGCAGCTCATGCCGTGTGGCCCCCGCCGCCGCCGGCATCCACGGCCACGGGCGCGCATCCAACCAAAAAGATGCCGCGGCGCCATGCAGCATGTGCATGCGTCCATGTCACTCGCCAACGAACCTAGCTAGGCCATGCATGCAACGCGACGCACGCACATGCAACGGAATGGCGCGGATTTTCGACCGCACCAAAACGGACCCGGCCATGCAACACGACGCAGTGCACCTGCCGGTCCCGGTCCCGGTCCCGGTCCCGGTCGGATCATCATTCATGCTTCGCTAGATTGATGATACGCAATAAAGTGCAAGCGTGCTTATTTGTACGTGTACGTGCCTTGGACGTATAGTACTGGCCCCTCCGAGTCCTTTGTCGTGTCTACGTACGGGCAGTAATTTCGCTGCTCTGGCTCTTGACTTTTATCCGATTTTTTTTTGAACGGGGATCGGTTCCCAAGTACATACATATAGGAGTATTTCATTAACTTTGAGTGGTGGAGGTACAATATATGAAAAGGACCATATGAAGATTAAAAATTACAAATAAGACATTACACGCCCGCCAAACATAATAGAAGGAAAATAACTGCGCGTGCGCACATCTACTTAATCTCTTCTCGCATGCCAATTATCAGTCAATTTTTACTTGCCAAATTTGAAACCCTAATTCTCGCTATCAGTTATAAATCGTTTCTTAGTGCATGTAATTCGGGAACAGAGGATACTTTCAAAGGATTGATTCAGAGGATTGAACCCTTTAAAATTCTTATGAATTATTTTCCTAGTATAGTACAATTTTATAGGATTTCTAACAAGAGGTTAGACCTCTTGGAAAATCTATGTGTCTATGACAACTATGTCATGTACTCAATCTATTTACAATTTTTTTGAGTTTTTCTTGTGATGCAATCAAACGACTTCTGCAGCTAATTCCCGCGTTTATTTGTTTATATATGATTTCACATGTCATGACATACCATTCCTATGGTTTTTCCTATTCCTGTGTTTTTAAAATTCTTTGAATCAAACATGCCCTTAATATGGAACGGAAACAGGGAATTCGAAAATCAGACATTTCCCCTCTCCTCACAACCCTTCTAGGCTTTAAGAGTCATCTCTCTCTCCTTCCGTCGCTGCCCCTCTCCTCCCCTCTCTCTGGTAGCTTCGGCCACTGGCGAAAGGATGGATCAGGTGGCTGGCTTCCTTCTCCTAGCAATAGTTTTAGGTTTAGGATTAGATCTTGTGTGATTCCCGTGTTTCTCCTTGTGGAGTCTGAGGGTAGGCCGGTGGCCCTTGGCGGACGGAGCCACCGTGTCCTAGGGCGTCCCTCTCCCTCTTCCTTGCGTTGGTGGCAGGCGGCGATGCGAAAGGATTCGACAGGCCCTCGCATCCCTCTCAATAAGGTGCGCCCCTAGAGCTTAGGGTCGAACTATTGGGGCCTATAGTTCGGCGCATGGTGGTGCTTCTTCTTCTCGTAGCTGTGCTCCGGCAGAGTGAGCCTATGGCGATGACGGGAAGAAGGACTGCTGGCTCCCCAAATAAGGTCCTAGGTCTTGTCTTCCTCGTTTGCTATCTTCTTGGCTTTCCCACTCCGGATTGTGGCAGATCCCTGAAGTTTGTGGGATGCCGGAATTCACCGAAGCAGTCTGTGGAAGATGGTTATTGCCGGAGGAATCCCGATTGGAGCAAGGCCATGCTCTCCTCCTCTCCTCTCCTAGGTGGAGCTGGTGATTGGAGGAGGGTTGCCGTCCTCCGATTTGATTGCCGAAGGCGTGTGATTGATGAAGCCTTCAACATTTCAAGCTCTACTCTGTTGGTCCAAAGCGATCCGAGTATGCTGGTATGCTCCAGCCCCATTTCAGCCTCCATTTGGAGGCCCTTTGCGAAGCTAGCTGCTGCTGTAGTTCTTGTCGGCGTTGAAGCAAGTGGTGAAGTCCCCGCGGCGATGTTCGGCAACGGTAAGCTGAGCTTCTGGCTCGACGGTAGGGAAAGAGAAGGGCCTGATTGTAATTCTTCATCCTTTAGCAAGGTTCTTTCTGCATATTCTAGGGATCCATATAATATTTTCTATTCTATGGGGTCTTCTGGGTTGATATAATGATAAGGCTTCTAGCCCCTTCAGGGGAAAAAAAATGGAATGGATGTAAGTAGGATTTAGCTGCGTCGATGGAGACGAGACGATGGCGCGCATGTGAGCGGGCGAGGCCAGCCGAGGTCCGCTCAATTCACAGTGAGCAGGGTGGCAGCGAGACCGAGACAGAGCATGCACGTGCGCAGGCACGTGCATGCAAATCCAATGTTGACCGTGCCGATTCAGGTGCGGCAGCCCTCATCTGGACTAATCTTAAAATACCCAGAGGGTCTAATCCAACAAACAGTGTCCACACCATGAAATTATCTAACGATTCACATTAACGCCGTCTTTATCGGGGCTCATCATACCGAACGGACAACCCCGAAACGACCGCCCCACGCCTCGCGTTCTTGCTCAAAGCAATCCGGCAGTTCCAAAACGAAACCATCCAGCCCAGCAGTAGCCCCCGCCTGGCGCTGCCCCAGCTGCGCCGCCGCGCAAGCCCCGCAACCTCCTATCCCAGTCACCGTCCTATCCCCGCCACCGCCTGTGACGCCCTAGCCCAAGCCGCCGCCATCCAAGCCCCGCCACCGCCTACCCCAGCCGCCGCCCAAGCCCTGCCACCACGTGCGCTGTCCCTGCCCTGCCGCGCAAGCCCTGCCAACGCCTGCGCTGGCACAGCCGGCGCCCAAGCCCCGCCGCGCAAGGCACCGCTGCAGCCGCAGCCAAATAGGCCGCCGCCCTAGACGCGCACGACGCGTAGGCCACCACCGGGACACACTGCACCCCCGGACGAGAGGCCGCCTTCACGCCGGTGCGCCGACAATTTCTTCAGGTTCTACTTCATCATGCGTTTATTATTGACCTGCAGTACGAATTAGATTTAGGATTATTGACTGGCGCGAGAGGCCGCCCTACCTAACGCCACAATTTCTTAATGTTCCAGTTCTCGCTATACTTATTGACTTGTATTCAACGGATATTGATTTGGTTCAATCGTCTGACACACTTTTGCTGAACAATCATGCGACACAGATATTGATTGGGCCTTCAGAAATCAGAGCTCTTAGTTTGGTTAAATTACATTATTGTTTGCTGAACAAAACAGTATTTTGGCTATATATATATGGTGTAGTTCAAATTGATGTGCACAAATCGCGATATGTAAGTGATAGACTGAATACATACCATCACAGTTCGTACAAGATGGTATTCTTGGATCAATGTCAATACTGTAATAACATAGAACTATGAGAATTTTGCATCAGGGGTAAACATCGTATACTAACAGATGTTTGGTAAAAAACAGTCAATAGGCTATCTGACAACCTATTTTTCTTGCAATGTTGATTGAATTTCTATCTTTGTGTTTCATACACTAATTGTGCATCTGTCATTATTTCTCTCAAAGTTTGATTCAAAAAGACATGAGCAAGAGTGTTAGGCACCATTTGGCATTATGGTCAGCGTTTTGGATGTGTTAGTCAGGTAAGAAAAAGGATTTGCGGGCCTTGCTCGGGTGTTCCCTTGTTGTCAAAGATTTTTGAGCGATTTCGGCTGTGTCACTGATGGTAGTTTTTGCTTTTTCTGGTTAAGGAGAAGCTGTTTTGTGGCGGTGTCGCTCCACATGGCTTGCACGTGAGTGCCACCTTCGCTGCAGCCTGCCCGTTATGTTCTCATGCTCGATGATAGGGTCTGATCCTTGCCTCCCTGCACACGAACCCATCGCCTGAAGGTGAAATTATGATATTATTGTTTTCTAAATTTTTGGTATAGCCGTGACGAAAAGAACCAATTTTGTGTTAATTGCACAATACAAGTATGTATTACTCAGGTAGCCAATAGATTTTTTAATATAATAGTATTAGGAATAGAGAAATTATCGTGTTAGCCTGCATCATATTCCTACTCTCACAGCTCCTCTAAAGATTTTGTCCCTAGAGTATGAAGCATTGCTATGCTCACTAAGTTTTGCTCCAATGACATGTATCTGGATTAAATAGCTAACACAAATTTAATCTCTTTGTAGACGAAGATAAAGATAATAAATGCTTATTTCTTAACTAATCTATTTGGGCATTGTATGAAAGTGCATGTGCACGTGCTCAATTACTAGTGTATTAAGGGTTGACATTAGCAGACAACAGTTGAGAGGCCACCGTCGTAAGTGGACCCTGGTTACGTCGTTTGTCGTGGCAGGCAGCGGAGAGGGTAGGCAGGCAGCGCGTGCCAATTAACGGTGCGGTTAGGAACGGCCTGGGCTGGGTAGCTGCTCCTAGTACGTACGTACTGCCTGCCTCGCCGCACCAAACCATCGAACGGAGTTGGTGGTGGTGAACATGCATGGATGAAAAGATACACGTACCAGCCGTCCGGCTAAAAGGGCCACTCACTCCTCCAATGCGCACAAGAGATTTCCTGCTCAATGTGCCGGAATAGGCCGTGAGTAGGTGGTTCTTAGCTTTGCTGAAAGTTTAAGACAAGGATCTATGCTTTGGGTTTTATTTCGATTGAAAACGTAACAAGGGAAGAGTCCTCACAGGTAGGGCCGGCCCAGAGAGGGGGGCAGAGTGGCGCTCGCCCCTAAAGGGCTCCATGGTCTAAGACTTGTTACCTATATTAGTCTACTACTTTTAACTTCTAACATTGTAGAATAATTCTAGATAATATAAATGGTTGTGTCTAGAAATAGAAAATATAGATGGTTCAACCTATCATCTATCATGACTCTGTCTCACTCCTATTTCTTTTTAAAAAAATATACTCTTAACATTTTCAAATATTTTTCTCGATGCAGTGATTTCTCCAGCATCTCCAAATGTGCAGAATAACACCGACCACCATGTCTCTTTATGAGGTTGTGAGTATTCATTAGTGGAGACTAAAGACGCAATCACATAACTGTACCATTATTATGCAAGCAACTCTCCTATGATTTCCAACTATTCAACTTCTCCCCATCATACATGTTTGGGAGAATATTTCATCCTCTCATTAATTTAGTATCTAATATGTTCGCTCATCTAATGATCTTTTGCACATGCATATGTACACATGCAGCACTTGATAAAAAAAATACCATGGTATGTAGTACGCTCGATCAATAGAAATAAGTGGTTTTGAATGTCTTTATCGAGATTTTAAAGATCATGGATCTATTAAATGTACGGATTATATATATATTTTTGCATTGCAGAAATACTTCTCTTACGGAATATTAATATTTTTAAGTCTTTTCTGTGTGAACAAGTGACGGAGCTTGACAGGCATAGTTGAGACACCCAAGAACACTAATCATGCAGAAACTTTGAGTAACCTTTCAAATTTTAACATAAATATTAAATATATCTTTAATATATTTTATGGAGTAGGGGGAGGGGGGCATTGCCCCCTTGACCATAGAAAGGCTCTGACACTTTAAACAAGGGGCATTTGATTTTATATGCCCTAGGGCCCTAGGACCATAGTACGCTCGATTAATAGAAATAGAAATAAGTGGTTTTGAATGTCTTTATCGAGATTTCAAAGAATGTACGGATTTTTTTTTGCATTATAAAAATACTTCTCTTACGGAATACTAATATTTTTAAGTATTTTCTGTGTGAATAAGTTGCGGAGCTTGACAAGCATAGTTGAGACACCAAATAACGCTAATCATGCAGAAATTTTGAGTAACCTTTCAAATTTTAACATAAATATTAAATATATCTCTAATATATTTTATGGAGTAGGGGGTCCATTGCCCCCTTGACCATAGAAAGGCTATGACACTTTAAACAAAGGGAAATTGATTCCATGTTGCCCCAGGGCACCCAAAATCTACGGACCGGCCCTGCTCATAAGTCACAACGCCACCAATGGGTCACTACCGGTGCGTGAGAGTAGTAGTGTACTGTGTCACAGAGGAGAAAATTACAAAAAACCACCACATTTGTGGCTAGGGTTTCAACAATACACCACTATTCGATAGGGTTTCAAAAAATCACCGCTTCAGAACTAACACATAACAAAAAACACCGATTTGGTTTTAACCTTTGGTAAAAAGCAAGACCGGCAGATATGGCCCACTGTCAGGATGACATGGCACGTTCATTTTGTAGAAAAGACCTTCGCACATCAATTTCGTGGAAAAAAAGGTAATGGTGAGGTCACAGTTTTTTGTTTTTCTTAATTTTCTTATTTGATTTATTATTCTACATTTCCGTTGACCAAACCAATTGGTGTCATCACGGAGGCACCTGGGCTAGTAGCGGCGGTCATCCTCACCGCGAGTCCGGCGTCCCTGAGCTATTCCGCTGCTAGTGCTCGCTCCGGCAGTGGGCCGCCGTCCGACCGTGTTACCCACCACCGTGACCCTCGATTCCCCCAGGATTAGTGCAGAGCTCGCGACGCAGTCGTCCCCAAAAAATAAATCGAGTCGTCCAACATGACGACAAATTTGACTACTGTGATCGTCCTTACCCTATAATCTCTACTGATTTGAGCTCTCCTTGACTTGCTGCACTTCCCCATAAAAGGAATCGATCCATGAGGCTTTGAATCGATCACACCGACTTCATATTCTTCCTCTCCGGTCTTGGACGCCGTCGCCCGATCTCCTCCTCGGTCTTGTATTTGAAAGCTTATAGAAAACGAACTATTGAAATGACTTGATCTTATCCTACGCTTAACTATAGGAGTGTGTCCATCACATCATTCTCCTAATGATATGATCTTGTTATTAATAATATCCAATGTCCATGATTAGGAAACCATAATCATCTATTGATCAACAAGCTAGTATTACAAGAGGCTTACTAGGGACTCCTACATGTTTACAAATTACACAAGTATTAATGTTTACATTTAATTCAATTATAGCATGGGATGTAAACATTTATCAGAAACATAAAGATATGATAATAACCACTTTATTATTGCCTCTTAGGCATATCTCCAACAATCACAACAAAGGCAAGAAAACAAAACATGAAGAAGTAAAGACCTAATACACATTTTTGTAGTTTATACTACACCAAAGCAAGCATGGGTTATGACCGTTCATGTGCAGGAATTCCCTGATTACTACAAGACATACAGTCAAATCAAGGAGAAGTTTGTTTTCTATTACACTTAATTAAGTTACCTCATTGTGTACTTTTCTATTACACTTAATTAAGTAGACTGTTTAATATTGCTAATAAATTGATAAGATGCAATATTATTTAGTATATAAATATAACATTCATCATTCACGAAATATTTTAATTGACTCTAAATGTAGGTGAATATCTTTGAAAACCTTTCATTGCGTCAAACATCGTTTGATCAATGAAAAAATACAAGTGATTCTTTTGGAATCGCAACTCAGCGGTTTTTGTTGCAAGTTTTTCAAATTTATACTAAACAATTTTTCCTAACTAATGTCACTGCCAAAAAATAAATGTCGTTATTGGTACATATAGCAATGGATTATCTTAAATAGTATTTTCATTTTCATTTATAGCTAGAAAAATTGAGACTCGTGCTATACACATTCTCGAAAAATGTCTTTTGTTCAGTATAATATGAGTGATTAGAAAGAAATGTTAGCATGGTGAACTGGAACTAGGTTTTGTTAAAAAGTTATTTTACTTTTATAGTTAGGTGTGGATGTTTAATAGTAAAACATTTGTTGCAAAAGATTTCATTGTAAATTCAAATAAACCCGATCTATTACATTACAAGACAAATTAATTGTGCCATAACGTTTGTAGTCGTCTATAGTGTCCTTAAATATCTAATAACTAGGCATGGTGATTTGGAGCATCTCAATGTGAATAAGTATTTTGGTAGTCGTTTCTAGAGCATAAGCTTCCAAGTTTTTGTTGTAAGTGATTACATTGTTGATATTGGTTTATAGAACATAAGCATCTAATAAATGGAGTCGTTATATCCTTATTATTGACTTAGAATTAGTTCTTTTCTCAACCAACATAATTATTTTTTTATTTTTTGTATGAACTATGTAGTTTGAAAGTATGAGTTTTTGTAGAACTTGCAAGCAAGCAAGCCCATTTTTTTTGCAATAATATATATAATTTGGTCTCACCCTCATGCTACGTAGTGGGCTAGCTGCTACAGGAGACGCACGGGAACCATAGGTAAGCTAACCCCTCCCCATGACAGTCATTGATCTGAAATCAGCTCCAATTATATGGACCAAGGACTTCTGTCTGACTGTCTCCCTTTCTGGATGGTTCGTACGTCTCGCAGCACGGCAGCAGAATTACATGATGAATGCCAAACCGTCGATCATCAATCACTAACAGCTAGCCCAGAGGTCGCAATTTCGACTTGTTGCTGTGTGGATGATCCAGTAAAGTAACTCAGAGATGTTGGTGCTTTCCGTTTGGATGAGAGTCAGAGATATGGTGGCGATCGTCGTTGGGTATTTTTACATGTGAGTTTGCCTACGATCGATCGGCTCGTGAGTGAGTGACAGGAGCTGTAAAAAGGCGTTGTGTATAGATTCCATGAGCATGAGCTCGACATGCCGTCAGGCGTCAGCCCGGCAGCTAGAGACAAGAGATGCAAGTGCTCTTTTTGGAAGATGATACAGCAAGTGCTGTGTGGCTAGTTAACTTGGCAAACCCCCAAAAAAAGCTGGGGCGGTGCCGGAGACAGAGTTGGGTATATTCTAGCGTCAACTTGCTCTACAGGCAGAGTCACGGGGCACAATGCAAGCAGTGAATTCAGTCCAGAGAACACAATCTTGTCGATCGAGCAGGACTCATGCTAGCTAGCTAGCTACAGGATGGAAGTGCACGCGCGCATGCAGCGTAACGGCTCTAGCTTTCTCTCCCCAGGGAAACGGTGATATACTACAAAGCAGCAGATCGAGTTAATTAAACGAGCAAATTTAGAACTGATGTCTTGCCTTCTATACTAGTAGACGTTTCTGCATAACGTCATTTCACATGGTTAATAATGCCAGGCCGGCCGTGAATCATCAAATACCAGCAACCCAACCGCGATGGTACATTTCCCGGCAGGATGATCGGATTGCGAATATATGTTCTCTGCTGAGGTTGCGGTTTCAGAGGAGCGAGGATCCAGGAAGTTGAGGAGCGGTGACTCGGATGTGAATCCAGAGAACGCAAACATGCCGAGATGACGTCATGCTACGTCTACGTGCTCCCAAAGGAAAACATGATCCAATGATAGGCCATTTACCCCATAGATGGTAGACGTCACGATCTCAAATCAGCTCCAATAATATGGACCAAGGACCCAAAGGACTGCTGAATTCCCTTTCTGGACGCACGGTACGTTTCGTCACGACAGCTTTACATGATGAACGCCAAGCTCGTGGATCATCAAGTAATAAGAGCATCTTCACCGGCCGATCCATCCAGTCACCCAAAGGGTCCGTTTCTGTTAGTTTGGGTCGGACCGCGGTCGATTTAGGGCCTTGTCCAGCAACAGGCCATCTGGACCGCTAGGGCGACTATCGACGGAGCCGGTGGTCGCGGCAACGGCGGCGAGTAGCCGCCGCGCCGCCCTCCTTCAGCAGTAGCCATAGCCGCATGAGCAGCACCAGCAGTAGCAGTAGCACCCCCTAATTAGTTTGAATGACTCTTTTATAACTGACAGAGCTTAATCTAATGAAAAGCTATCGTTAAGTATTAATATCTCTCTTACATATGGGTCCGGGTGGTCAACGGGCAGAACATCCCGTGCTGTCCGCGCGTTCGTGCCGATGCAACCAAGCCACATATTAGATATATGGATGGATCGAGCCGGACGCGTTTGTCCGGATGGGTTGGCCTACCGTGACGCCTCGCATGGCCGGTGGAGATGGCCTAACGACCCAAAGATTGGTGTCTCCTCACCTAAAATCTTCTGTAAATCCTAAAAAAAAATTGCATTGTAATGGTACTGCACCTGCTAAAGCGAATTAGTGTAGTACAGCTTTTCCGGACATAAAACGAAGAATTGAAATAAATAAAGAAGAGACCAGCCAATCAATGATCAGGCGGTCAGGCCCGGTTGGTGATTGTAGCCGAGATTTTCTTCTCTTCAAAATATGCAGTATTCTATGTGCGTGCCTTGGACATGTGGTCCTTGTCCTCTGCACGGATAGTATTTTCGCTGATCTGGGTGTCGACTGCTTGTTTCGTAGAGCTGTTCACGCTTACCGTGAGTGACATGAGGTGTAAAGGGGTTCTGTAGATTCGATGCCGTACGTCAGCCCGGCAGAGAGGGACTCTAGGTGAAAAGTGCTCTTTTTGGAAGATGATGCAACGTATCCTCTATGCTTACCAAGAAAACGGACACGGAACATGTTGCTTTCTGTTAGTAAAACTTTGGCACCGCAAAAAGGTTGGCGAAGCGAAGACAGAATTCGGTATTCTATGGGCGACTGGAGCGTGTTTGGTTGGTCGGGCTAAATTTCTACTAGTTTTTCTTATATGGTTATGTGGGTGCTGCATAGCGGGACTGGGTTTGAGCCAAGTTTGACAGTTCGTTTGGTTGTTTATATCTATTTTTCCTTGTAATTTGAGCAAGTTGTTTGGTTGCCAAGATAACTGACTTTGTGTCGTTTGATGCAAATTTCTACAAGTCGAGCGCCCATTGTTGTCTCCTGCTCTTTCAAGCAGCACAATCGTTTTGGGTAACACCATGGCCACTGTCAGTGTAGTTGTCGTTAGAAACTATATCTTCTTCAGCCGGGAAGTACTCATCGGCGTCAAATTGCAAGATCCAGTTGTGCAAAATACAACATGCAAGAACAAGCTTAACTTGGGTGGGGAAAGAGTGGAAAGACTTCTGATCAAGGATCTTAAACCTGTTCTTCAAAGCAGCGAAGACCCTCTCAACCGTGACTCTAAGGCTAGAGTGCCTAAGATTGAAAAGTTCTTCCGGAGTCCTTAGGTAGTTCCTAGTGTAGGGATTCGTAGCATAGAAAATAAAAAATTTCTACCGCATACAAACAAACAAGCCAAGATCTATCTACTAGATTGTAGCAACGAGTCGATAGAATAACTCACCCTCGAAGATTCCAAAGTGTTTAACGAGAGCAGATTCTCGTGGGTGATGTAGTCGTACTCTTGCCGATCTCAAGATCATGTAGACGATCCTTCCGGCGCCGCGTTCCGGCAGCGCTCCCGCAGTCGGTCACACGTTCGGTACTCGATGAAGACCTTCCTCTCCCTTGTTCCAGCAGGCAGCGGAGGTTGTAGCACTCTCCTCGCGATTCCGGCAGCACGACGGCGTGGTACCGGAAGTAGAGGGGAGATCTTGCAGGGCTTCGCCTTAAGCCGGAGCGAGTATGGTGGACTATGAGAGAGGCCTTGGCGATCTAGGGTTTAGAGGCACCAAGGAGAGAAGGCTAGGCCGGCGGCTAGGGCAAGGGGAGGGCCCCAACTCGGCGGCTAGGCAAACCCTAGGGGCGGCGGCGACTTGGTGGAGGTCGGCGGCTAGGGCTAGGGTTTAGAGGAGAGAGGTGTAGGTTTAGAGGGGCACCCCTGCCCCTCCTTTTATAGGTGGGAGGGCGCCGGCCAAGGGAGGAGAGTCCTCCCCCAAGTCGGCCTCCTTGGCCGGCGGGTGGAGGTAGAGGAACTCCTCCCCAAGTAGGTTTCCTACTCTCCCTCCACCAAGCAAAACTGCCGTTTGACTTTTCAAATTGGCGTTTGACTTTTCAAACTAGGATTTGATTTATCCCTTTATTTTGCCCAGCCATGATACCTAGTACATGATGAAATCATTCCAACTTGTTATGACACATTCATGTACCCTTCCCCTCCGGAGTGCCGGACCTTCCAGACCCTTCTAGAACATTCCCGATGAAAACACCAGAATCATTCCCAAACTCCGAAACAGGACTTTCCTTATATGAATCTTATTCTCCGGACCATTCCGGATCTCCTCGTGATATCCCGGATCCCATCCGAGACTCCGAACAACATTCGGTCTCTTACTCATCATTCCATAACTACTCAACAACATCGAATCCTTAAGTGTGTCTCCCTACGGTTCGTGAATTATGCGGACATGATCGAGACACTTCTCCGAACAATAACCAATAGAGGAATCTGGAAATTCATATGGCTCCCACATATTTCTACGATTACTTTGCGATCGAATGAACCACTTACATACGATACCAATTTCCCTTTGTCTCACGATAGTTTACTTATCCGAGGTTTTGATCGTCGGTATCTCTGCATACCTAGTTCAACCTCGTTACCGATAAGTACTCTTTTCTCGTTCCCGTGGTATGTGATCCCTTGTGAACCAGTCACATGCTTGCAAGCTAATTAGATGACATTCCACCGAGAGGGCCCAGAGTATATCTATCCGTCATATGGATGGACAAATCCCACTCTTGATCCATGTGTCTCAACCCATACTTTCCGAACACTCAATGCCACCTTTATAACCATCCAGTTATGATGTGGTGTTTGATGTCATCAAAGCATCCTTCCGGTGATGGTGATAAGCATGATCTCATGGTTGAAGGAATTAGGTTACTATGTATCAGAAAGCATATAGCAATTGAACTATTAAAATGACTTGATCTTTATGCTACGCTTATCTATAGGAGTATGTCCATCATACCATTCTCCTAACGATATGATATTGTTGTTAATAACATCTCAATGTTCATGATAGGGAAACCACAATCATTTATTAACCAACAAGCTAGTGTTATGAAGAGGCTTTACTAGGGACACTAATTTATTTTACAAATCACACAAGTATTAATGTTTCCTTGTTAATATTGTTATAGCATGAATGTAAACATTTATCATAAACACAAAGATATAATAATAACTACATTTATTATTGCCTCTAGGGCATATCTCCAACAGTCTCTCACTTGCACTAGAGTCAACTAATCTAGATTACATGGTAATATACCGAACACCCATGGCAGTTTGGTGTTGGTCATGTTTTGCCCTCGGGAGAGGTTTAGTCAACGGATCCGCCACATTCAGATCTGTGTGTACTTTGCAAATCTTTATGTCACCATCTTGGACATGTTCTCGAATAGCGTGAAAACGTAGCTTGATGTGCTTCAGCTTCTTGTGTGACCTTGGCTCTTGCGCATTGGCTATGGCGCCCATGTTATCACAGTAGATAGACATTGGGTCCAGCGCACTTGGAACCACACCGAACTCTGTAATGAACTCCTTCATCCATATCGCTTCTTGTGAAGCCTCCGAAGCAGCTATGTATTCCGATTCTGTTGACGATCTCGCCACAACGCTTTGCTTTGCACTCCTCCAGCTAACTGTTGCACCATTCAAAGTAAATACTTATCCAGATTGAGATTTACAATCATCCGGATCGGTGTTCCAACTAGCATCGGTGTAACCATTAACAACGAGTTGTTCATCACCTCCATAAGAAAGAACCATATCCTTAGTTCTTCTCAAGTACTTAAGGATGTTTCTGACCGCTGTCCAATGATCCACTCCTGGATGACTTTGATATCTGCTAGTTAAACTAACAACATATGCAATGTCGGGTCTAGTACATAGCATGGCATACATTAGAGATCATATGGCTGAGGCATAGGGAGTCTTACTCATCCTTTCTCTATCTTCTGCCGTTGCAGTACTGTGAGTTTTACTCAAGGTCGTATTGGGCAACATGGGTAAGAACCCTTTCTTGCTATCTTCCATTCCAAACCTCTTTAGAACTTTGTCCAAATATGTACTTTGTGACAATGATATTAGGCGTCTCGATCTATCTCTATAAATCTTTATGCCTAATATGTAAGCTGCTTCGCCAAGATCTTTCATGAAAAACTATTATTCAAATATTCCTTGACACTATTAAGAAGGTCTACATCATTCCCAATCAACAATATGTCATCTACATATAGTACTAAGAATGCTACAGAGCTCCCACTCACTTTCTTGTAAATACAAGCTTCTCCATAAGTTCGTATAAAACCAAAACTTTTGATTACCTTATCAAAACGTTGATTCCAACTTCGGGATGCTTGCTTCAATCCATATATGGACCGTTGAACTTTGCATACCTTGTTAGCATCTTTAGGATCGACAAAACCTTTGGGTTGCATCATATACAACTCTTCATCAATGTCTCCATTGAGGAACGCTGTTTTGACATCCATCTGTCATATCTCATAATCATAATATGCAACGATTGCTAACAAAATCCTCACAAACTTTAGCTTCGCTACTGGTGAGAAAGTCTCATCATAGTCAACTCCTTGAATTTGTCGAAACCCTTTTGCGACAAGTCGAGCTTTATAGACAGTAATATTATCATCAGTATCTGTTTTCTTCTTAAAAATCCATTTGTTCTCGACAGCCTTCCAGCCATCCGATAAGTCCACCAAAGTCCATACTTGGTTTTCGTACATGGATCCAATCTCAGATTTCATGGCTTCTTGCCATTTATTAGAATCTGGGCTCATCATCGCTTCCTCATATGTCTCAGGGTCATCGGTGTTGTCCACCAACATGACTGTCACATCCCAAATTTTAGATTTGGTTCTGCATATCATTCATAGCATCGCATCATATTCTTCCATGCAAAACCTTCGTTTGAAATGATTCGGTGAAACGCTATTTCCAAAGCCCTATTTTATTTTACTAAAATGCTCCTGCGGGAGGGTTTACTAAGACTAGTGTTTTCCACTCTTGTAGCCTAGTGGTTTCATTCACCACTTGACCCTAGATTGACCTCCTGGATTTTAGAAAATTTTAGAAAGAAGATTCGTTCGAATCGGAGCTCGTACGAAAAAGTTACGGAGGTTTTACTAAATAGGATATTAGAAAATTTAAAAGAACAAAAAAAAGGGAACCAGCGCCGCCGCCAGCCTGCTGGGCCGCGCCGGCCCAGTCAGCGCCCAGCGCGCACGCGCGCGCGCGCCTGCGAGCCTGCGCCCGCGCGGCAGGCTTTAACCGCCGCTGCCCGCGGCAGGCCACCGACAGGTGGGCCCCACCTGTTGGCGCCGACTTCGCCGTCGCCGCCGTGTCCGCCTCCAATTGCCCCGCCGCCGTATCCGCCTCCAAATCCGCACGCGCGGGACCCCTCCCCCACTTAACCGCCTCGCCCGCGACCCCTGCCCCCACTATCGCGCCCGCTTCCCCCTTGCGAGCCGCCGCCGCCGCCTCGCGCACTGCGCCGCCGCCGCTCCCGCATCTCGCCGCCGCCGCCAGGTTAGCCCGCTGCCGTGCCTCCCCCTCTCTCTCGCCGTGAGCGCGCCGCCCCGCGAGCGCGCCTCCCCGCGAGCCCGTCGCCTCGCTAACGCCGCCTCCCTCTCCCCGCAGGCCACCGACGCCGAGCCGCCGACGCCGCCGCGCCTCCAGCCGCTCGCCGCCGCCCGCACCGAGGCCGCCGACCCGCGCCGCCACCGCCACGGGATCCACCTCCTCGTCGCCGACCCTGTACGCCACCTCGCCACCGCCGGAGACCATCGCCGCCGCCGTCCCGAGCTCGCCGCCGCCGCCTCCGGTGAGTCCGCCGCCGCCACCCCTCCTGGCCGTTGGATCTCTGATCCACGGCTCAGATTGACCGAGACCGCGCGGTTGACTGGTCAACCGCCAGTCAACCCCCGCTGAGTCAGCGCTGAGTCAGCAGGAATATTCCCTTTTGATTTAAATCATTTTGGAAATTGTAGAAATTTGTAGGATCTTGTAAATAGAATAGAAATTAATCTACTGGGCCAAAAATTGCAAATAAAATATATGTAGATTCAGTAAGACGTGTAGAATCTTGCTGTACCATTGTTTCACACTTTTGCAGCAAGATTTTGTCCAGATTAATTAAATGAGTTAATGGCCTTTTTGGAGTAATTCATTCGTAGAAAAAGATCTGTAACTCCAAAAATTGCGTATAATATGTTCCTGGATTCAGTAGAATGAGGGGAATCTCAAAGTGAATTAAAAAGATAGGCATACAGTAAAAACTTCTGCAGAAACTGTCTAGTGGCTTTCTGCAGTGTTTTAATTATTCAGGGAGTTTTATAATTCTTTTTTGAGTAATTCCAATTGGTACTGTTCCTAAATATCAATGCCTATACAGTAGAATTTTCCCAAGATTTTACAAACAGTATACTACCGGTAGTGAATTATTTGTGTTCTA
The DNA here is from genome assembly GCA_916181665.1 of Avena sativa. Lineage (NCBI taxonomy): Eukaryota > Viridiplantae > Streptophyta > Magnoliopsida > Poales > Poaceae > Avena > Avena sativa. The sequence continues at coordinate 416,577,185 of OV702297.1, forward strand.
GCTCTAGTTTTGAGCATTATATTTTGCATAATAGTTTTCCTTGCGCTAAAACTATTTTCCATGCATGCAATCAGTACCTTTACTAAATAGTATTATGTGGTGTTGCTGTAGCATCACCCCACTTGTCATGCATGCATTCATGCATCATCTTTGTTGCATATGCTTGTGGATTGTTTGTTTATGATTACAATTGTATCGCGTAGATTCTGACGAGTGCAACGCTTGCTCGTGTGTGGATTGTTCTTCCGACCGCTACAACCAAGGCAAGTAGATGCTACTTTGTTCATGATATTGTCCTACTATTTTTAATGCATTGTCGTGTATTTTATAGATGCATGTGTAGGATGATACTATCGCTATGCTATGTCCTATTATGTGGTAGGGCCTTCCTTGTAGATGAACCACCGTTGGTAGATGTGCTTAGCCATGCTATGATGAACGAGGGCTGGGTTATATCACTAGAAGTTGTTTCTAAATGTGTTGGTTTACGAAAACTAAAACAACTTAATCAATGAATCTCCTGGGTGTGATGGGATTGATAATTTTTGGTGGTTTCATTGCGGAAAGGCACCCAGGTATCGAGAGAAAATGATTGGCTTCTTTATTTTGTAGCTTACGTGTACAACCATGTGCCAATAATGAAATGGTCAGTTGGTTGGACTTAGTAGGTTGTGGTAACTCGAACCCGCATATCCAGAGATGTAGAATTTTGGTAGGTTGGACCGGTGCGCGTCGGGATTGGGGAGCTACTTCCCGAACAGTCTCTTCTTGGACTTCTCCCTATCATCACCCAAAATGAGAGTGATGGTACAAGCTGGGCTGGCCAAGTCACATGGGTAAAGTGTACTAACCCCTGCAGGGTGTATAATCTAATCGATTAGCCGTGTCCCCGGTTATGGACATCTGAGTTGCTTGATATTGATTCCATGACATGTTTCTCGCTCATTCTAATTTCATAATTGCTTTAATATTGTTGGGTTAACTTAATTGGGATCTTTTCAAAGAAAATCAAAAACTGTTTATGAAAGTAGGACAAAGGTATTTGCAAATGCAAGCCAGACATAACTCCAATTGCCAAATATGCATGTAGATGTTAGCACAATTATCTCCTTAACTAGCTCTACTTGCCATACATTCCATGTATTGAACCTTCGGGGCTGCTACGTTTCATGTTGCAGGATATTCCAATTCCGAGTAATCGATATAGGCCACGGTACTCCACTCGGCACTTGTTCACTTGTGGGCAATTTGAAGAATGGAGGATTTACTTTATTTATGTTGCTACCTGAATAATTTGAGCTAGCCTTGGGCTAAGCTTTTATTGTAATAATGGTACTCTGGATCTTCGTTATTTATGATACACGGATATTTTGCTATGTTATTCATCTTATTCTATTGTGGGCCAGTGAACCGATCCAGGGATTGGCATGTCACATAGAAGCCACGGTCTTTTCAGAACCGCAGTGTTACAAGATGGTATCAGAGCCCGTGTGTCGACTGTAGGATCGTGACCTAGGATTGGATTAGGAAGCCATAGAATTATTAAAGCTTATATTAACTCTGTCTTTCATCTTATGCCTTTCACTCTCGTAAATTCTTACCATATGCTATTCTCACACTTTCCTCTTTTAATTGATAGATGGGAGAAGTCAGGACTGAGTATGCAACCATGGAGTCACCAAGGCCCTTTGCAAGACAGTTAGCACAGCTCTCGCAGTCATTGGGATTGCCACTGCCCATGTTCAAGGGAAGGAGGCTGTACACCTATGGATATGGTGAGGATGCATGGGAGATCACCACCTTCATCTTCAGTAATGCCGCCTTGCCAAACCCTGTGCATCTGATCTACACCAAGACATACTGCAACTGGGGACTTGGAATCAACTTGGCCATACATGAAGCCCTGTCTCGCCAGTGCCATCACGTCCGACACCTACTGCCAGCAGACTCACCCTACCGTGACTATGGGAGGCGTGATGAAGATGGGCACATTGTGGTTACCCCGGGCGACAGGAACAACATGCCGCCCCGTCGGAGGCACATAGAGGACATGGAAAGGGAGAATGGAGCTCTAGCTGAGAAAGTGATGATGATAAAGGAGATTGCAGATTTTGCTAGCAATGGTATGGTGGTCCAAGGACAGGAGATTGACACCTTGCATGAAACTGTGGGAGTTTTGGAGAATGCCCTGATAGCCAGAGATGCAACCATAGCTCATCTTCATGGTACTGTGCAGGAGAACACCCAGAACATACAACAGTTGCAAGGGACCGTCCAGGAAAGAGATCAAACTATTGAAGCTATGACAGCCCAGATTGCCGCTCTCCAAGCACAGCTGAATCCACCCTCTGATGATGACAATGGATATGATGGCAACAATGGGGATGAAGATGACAGTGGGAACGATGATGATGATGGAGACGATGATGGTGGAGGAGATGAAGTTGTTGCAGTTGCAGCTGAAAGTGAAGAAGAAGAGGAGGATCCAGAAGAAGTGGAGTTTGAGATCTCAAGTGATGATTCAGGAGAGGTGTACACTCCGCCGCCATGGTTGAACCGTGGACCGAAGCGCCAACGCATGAGTGCAAGGACCTACCGCAACCTCTTCAAGAAGTAGATAGAAGTCCACCAATTAGTCCTCGTTAGGTAAAATCGTTAGGATTAGTCTCGATCGATGTGAAACTTAATTACTGTTAGTTTAAGAGTGTTTAGTTGCTTATTTGTGTACTCCAATATCCCAGGAATTATTTGTGCGAATTTTATGAAAGAGTTATGGCAAGTTTGGTTACTATCTGTGTTATTTTCGCTGCAGTTTTCTGCTGATACAGCAGTACCGTACGAATTTTCATATTTTTATGGTAACTGGGAAAAATCTGAAAAAAATGGGGCTGGTGCGAAACTCTCTGTACTGTATGTGCAAAAATCAGAATAATTTCCTGACGAGTCTAAGTCAGGTAGAAAAATTCGTGAACGCTGCTGGACTGTTCTGGCAGATTGCTGTTTTTGTTGCTTAGTTGATCAACTATTTAGTTAGCCATTGCCAACTCTTGTAAAACTATTTTAGTAGGTATATACTGCTAGGATAACCCCTGGGATGTTGCTGGATCACTTGTTTGTTGACGTGTTGCTTGCTTGTGATTGTCTGCTATTGTTTGTTGTTGTTTGATCATAATGCATGGGTAGAATCCTATTATCGTAGTTGATTCTTTCTAAGCTTACCTGTGCTGAACCGCAGATGCCTCCCCGCCGTCAACCCACTGAGTTGGAGCAGCTCATGGCAGCTCAGGCACAACTGACCCAAGTTATGACTCAGTTCATGGAAGCTCAGAACAACAACAACAACAATGGGAACAACCAGCCTCAGGGAGATGCTCTCACCAGATTTCTGAGGCTAAGGCCAGCTAAGTTCTCTACTGCAACGGAACCAATGGTTGCTCTCGACTGGTTGCGTTCAGTCGACAAGGATCTAGTAACTATTGGATGCACTGATGCTGAGAAGGTGAGGTTTGCCGCTCACCTACTGGAGGGACCAGCCGCTTCTTGGTGGGACACTTTTCAGATCACCCACCCGCTGGACACTGTGACTTGGGAAATGTTTGAGGAACAGGACCAACCACGTGTCTTCAGGAGTTCTGAGCCTGAAGAGGAAGGAGTTTCGCAACTTGCGCCAAACCAACCGCACCGTGGCTGAGTACATTAAGGAGTTCAACAACCTGTCCCGTTATGCACCTGAGGATGTTGACACTGATGCAAAAAGGAGGGAGAGATTCCTGGATGGCCTCAGTGATGAGCTTTTCGTGCAGCCGGGAGCTTATGGACAAGGCCAGGATCTTGGAAGGGAAGCACAAGCAGGTGGAGAACCGCAAGAGAAAGAGCAATAATCACCACTCTGGTTCACATCACAAGTCTCGCACTTCATATGATGGGTACTTCAAGCATGGAGGGAGTGACCATGGGAGCCATGACCACCACCACCATGGAGGCGATGGGCATCACCATGACAACCACAAGAGCACCCACCACAGCCACAAGGGAGAACACTCTCACCATTCTGGGGGACACGGTGGACATGACCACAACCGTGATCGCAGCTTTGTGAAGAAGGATCTAAGTGAGGTGACGTGCTTCAAGTGTGGACAGAAGGGACACTATGCTGACAACTGCCCAGAGAGGAAGGGACTAAATCCAACCAACAACCAGAAGGCCACAGTGAACCACATGAACATGGAAGAGATCCCAGATGAGCCTGACCTTGTGATTGGTAAGTTCCCAATCAACACTCACCCTGCACTTATACTTTTTGATACTGGTGCATCACATTCATTAATATCAAGGGCATTTGTGGATAAGTATAAGCTACCTACTGAGTCTATGAGAGAGTCTATTAGAGTAAGCTCACCCGGTGGAGATATGATAGCTAGTGCGGGATGCCACGGCTTAACTGTGAGGATTGGAACACACAACTTCATTGCACATTTGGTAGTGTTGGAATCACAAGGGTTAGATGTTATTCTGGGTATGGATTGGATGTCTATGCATGGAGGACACATAGATTGTGCACAGCGAGCTGTTTCACTCAAAACCTCGGATGGTAAGAGAATTAAATTCAAGTCGGCTGTGCGACCGGGAAGGTGTAAGCTGAATTCTCTTAAGGGGGTTAGCATGGATACTGTGCCTGTGATTAGGGATTACCCCGACGTGTTTCCGGAAGAGCTGCCAGGAATGCCACCTGACAGGGAAGTAGAGTTTCTTATCGACCTGATGCTGGGAACAGGACCTATAGCAAAGAGACCATATAAGATGGATGTGGATGAGCTGAAGGAGTTGAAGAAACAGCTGAAAGAGCAATTGGACAAGGGATTCATTCAGCCTAGTTCGTCGTCATGGGGTGCACATGTTCTGTTTGTGGAGAAGAAAGACAGCAGCAAGAGATTAGTGGTGGACTATCGCTCGCTGAATGAAGTGACTATCAAGAACAAATACCCCCTGCCGAACATAAATGATTTGTTTGATCAACTGGAAGGAGCAAAGGTGTTCAGCAAGATTGATCTGCGATCGGGCTACTTCCAATTGAAGATCCGGGAGGAGGACATACCAAAAACCGCTTTCACCACTAGGTATGGTTTATATGAGTATACAGTTATGTCTTTTGGACTAACGAATGCCCGGCATACTTCATGACCATGATGAACAAGGTATTTATTGGAGTACTTGGACAAGTTCGTGGTGGTGTTTATTGATGACATACTGATATATTCCAAGGATGATGCTGAGCATGATAAACATTTACGACTGACTATGGAGAAGCTGAGGGAACACAAGCTGTATGCCAAATTCAGCAAGTGTGAATTCTGGCTTAACACTGTTGGATTTCTTGGACACGTGGTGTCAGGAGAAGGAGTCGCTGTTGATCCAAGCAAAGTGACTGCAGTAACTGAGTGGGAAGCACCCAAGAATGCGGGAGAGATACGAAGCTTTTTGGGACTTGTTGGATATTACAGAAGATTCATTGAAAACTTCTCCAAGATTGCTAAGCTGATGACATAACTTCTGAAGAAGGAGAGAAAGTTTGAATGGACGGATGTGTGTGAAGCCAGCTTTCAGGAACTGAAGCGTCGACTAGTGACTGCACCTGTTCTGTGTTTACCAGATCTTCAGAAGGATTTCCAAGTGTACTGTGATGCTTCTCGACAGGGACTTGGGAGCGTGCTGATGCAAGATGGGAGAGTAGTGTCATATGCCTCGCGATAACTTAAACACCATGAGCGGAATTACCCCACACACGACTTGGAGTTAGCGTCAGTGGTTCATGCGCTCAAGGTATGGAGGCATTACTTAATGGGAAAACACTGTGATGTGTACACCGACCACAAGAGCCTGAAGTACATATTTACACAGAAGGAACTGAATATGAGGCAAAGGAGATGGCTGGAACTTATCAAGGACTATGATATGAATCTGCAATACCACCCGGGAAAGGCCAATGTAGTAGCAGATGCTCTGAGCCGGAAGGTTTATGCCAATGGATTGACAATTGGGGAATTGCCCGAGGATTTGTGCAAGCAATTCAAGGACCTTAGACTGGAGGTTGTATCTGAAGGATACTTGGCAACAATGGAAGTCCAACCAACGCTACAGGACAGAATCAGGAAGGCTCAAGTGGGAGACAAGGAGATTGAAGAAGTAAAGGAAAAGATGAAGGAGGATCGAGCAAGGGAATTCCGCGAGGATGAGTAGGGAACCTTGTGGTATGGAGATCGTTTGTGCGTCCCCAACGATCCGGAGATAAGGAAGTTGATTCTGCAGGAAGCTCATGACTCGCCGTATTCCATACATCCGGGCAATACGAAGATGTATATGGACCTAAAGGACAAGTTCTGGTGGAACAACATGAAAGGAGACATCGCGGAGCATATTGCCCTATGTGATGTATGTAGCCGAGTGAAGGCGGAACACCAAAAGCCAGCAGGACTGCTACAGCCATTGCCCGTGCCGGATTGGAAGTGGGATAGAGTGGGAATGGATTTTATCACAGGATTGCCCAGGACCAGGTCAGGATATGACTCCATTTGGGTAGTGGTCGACCATTTGACCAAGGTAGCCCACTTTATACCGGTAAAGACGACCTATACGAGTGCAAAGTTGGCCAAGATTTACATGGACAAGATTGTGTGCCTATATGGAGTTCCCAAGAGCATTGTATCTGACAGAGGCACCCAATTTACCTCACACTTCTGGCGCCAGCTGCACGAGTCACTTGGTACTAGATTGGAGTTTAGCACAGCGTTTCACCCACAGACTGACGGACAGACCGAGAGGGTGAATCAGATTTTGGAGGACATGCTGAGAGCTTGCGCTTTGGCTCATGGTTCTAGTTGGGATGCGAATTTGCCGTATGCTGAGTTTTCCTACAACAACAGCTATCAAACTAGCATCAAAACGTCACCGTTTGATGTACTGTATGGGAAACGGTGCCGGACACCATTTCTATGGGATGGAGTAGGAGAACGTCAGTTGTTTGGGCCTGATTTGATCAAGGATGCTGAGGAAAAAGTCGCCTTGATTAGGGATAGGCTGAAGGTAGCACAATCAAGGCAGAAGAGCTACGCTGACGCCAAGCGCAAGGAAGTGGTGTATGAGATAGGTGATAGAGCATACCTCAGAGTGTCGCCACTTCGTGGGATCAAGAGATTTGGAATTAAGGGTAAGCTAGCACCTCGGTTTATTTGACCGTATCGGGTCTTAGCACGCAAAGGAGAAGTTGCTTATCAGTTGGAGTTGCCAGAGGCTCTGTCCGCTGTTCATAATGTGTTCCACGTATCCCAGCTGAAGAAGTGCCATCTGGAGATGGTGGATACGCCATTGAGAGACACTGTGCCACTAGAGGAGGTTCAACTTGAGAACGACTTGACCTATGAGGAGGAGCCGGTCAAGATTCTGGAGACAGCGGAGAGGATTACCCATACCAAGACGATCAGGTTTTGCAAGGTGCAGTGGAGCCACCACACCGAAGAGGAAGCCACTTGGGAGCGTGAGGATGACATCCGAGAGGACTACCCACACCTATTTGCTAGCCGCGCCGAATCTCGGGGACGAGATTCATCTTAAGGGGGTTAGTCTTGTCACATCCCAAATTTTAGATTTGGTTCTGCATATCATTCATAGCATCGCATCATATTCTTCCATGCAAAACCTTCGTTTGAAATGATTCGGTGAAACGCTATTTCCAAAGCCCTATTTTATTTTACTAAAATGCTCCTGCGGGAGGGTTTACTAAGACTAGTGTTTTCCACTCTTGTAGCCTAGTGGTTTCACTCACCACTTGACCCTAGATTGACCCCCTGGATTTTAGAAAATTTTAGAAAGAAGATTCGTTCGAATCGGAGCTCGTACGGAAAAGTTACGAAGGTTTTACTAAATAGGATATTAGAAAATTTAAAAGAACAAAAAAAAGGGAACCAGCGCCGCCGCCAGCCTGCTGGGCCGCGCCGGCCCAGTCAGCGCCCAGCGCGCACGCGCGCGCGCCTGCGAGCCGCCGCCCGCGCGGCAGGCTTTAACCGCCGCCGCCCGCGGCAGGCCACCGATAGGTGGGCCCCACCTGTCGGCGCCGACTTCGCCGTCGCCGCCGTGTCCGCCTCCAACTGCCCCGCCGCCGTATCCGCCTCCAACTCCGTGCGCGCGGGACCCCTCCCCCACTTAACCGCCTCGCCCGCGACCCCTGCCCCCCCTATCGCGCCCGCTTCCCCCTTGCGAGCCGCCGCCGCCAGGTGAGCCCGCTGCCGCGCCTCCCCCTCTCTCTCGCCGCGAGCGCGCCTCCCCGCGAGCCCGTTGCCTCGCTAACGCCGCCTCCCTCTCCCTGCAGGCCGCCGACGCCGAGCCGCCGAGCCGCCGCCGCCGCCGCGCCTCCACCCGCTCGCCGCCGCCCGCACCGAGGCCGCCGACCCGCGCCGCCACCGCCACGGGATCCGCCTCCTCGTCGCCGACCCCGTACGCCACCTCGCCGCCGCCGGAGACCATCGCCGCCGTTGTCCCGAGCTCGCCGTCGCCGCCTCCGGTGAGTCCGCCGCCGCCACCCCTCCTGGCCGTTGGATCACCGATCCACGGCTCAGATCGACCGAGACCGCACGGTTGACTGGTCAACCGCCAGTCAACCCGCGCTAAGTCAGCGCTGAGTCAGCAGGGAATATTCCTAGAATATTCCCTTTTGATTTAAATCGTTTTGGAAATTGCAGAAATTTGTAGGATCTTGTAAATTGCGTAGAAATTAATCTACTGGGCCAAAAATTGCAAATAAAATATGTGTAGATTCAGTAAGCCGTGTAGAATCTTGCTGTACCATTGTTTCACACTTTTGCAGCAAGATTTTGTCCAGATTAATTAAATGAGTTAATGGCCTTTTTGGAGTAATTAATTCGTAGAAAAAGATCTGTAACTCCAAAAATTGCGTAAAATATGTCCCTGGATTCAGTAGAACGAGGGTAATCTCAAAGTGAATTAAAAAGATGGGTGTAAAGTAAAAACTTCTGCAGAAACTGTCTAGTGGTTTTCTGCAGTGTTTTAATTATTTAGGGAGTTTTATAATTCCTTTTTGAGTAATTCCAATTGGTACTGTTCTTAAATAGCAATGCCTATACAGTAGAATTTTCTCAAGATTTTACAAATAGTATACTACCGATAGTGAATTATTTGTGTTCTAGCTCTAGTTTTGAGTATTATATTTTGCATAATAGTTTTCCTTGCGCTAAAACTATTTTCCATGCATGCAATCAGTACCTTTACTGAATAGTATTATGTGGTGTTGCTGTAGTATCACCCCACTTGTCATGCATGCATTCATGCATCATCTTTGTTGCATATGCTTGTGGATTGTTTGTTTATGATTGCAATTGTATCGTGTAGATTGTGACGAGTGCAAAGCTTGCTCGTGTGTGGATTGTTCTTCCGACCGCTACAACCAAGGCAAGTAGATGCTACTTTGTTCATGATATTGTCCTACTATTTTCAATGCATTGTCGTGTATTTTGTAGATGTATGTGTAGGATGATACTATCGCTATGCTATGTCCTATTATGTGGTAGGGCCTTCCTTGTAGATGAACCACCGTTGGTAGATGTGCTTAGCCATGCTATGATGAACGAGGGCTGGGTTACATCACTGGAAGTTGTTTCTAAATGTGTTGGTTTACGAAAACTAAAACAACTTAATCAATGAATCTCCTGGGTGTGATGGGATTGATAATTTTTGGTGGTTTCATTGCGGAAAGACACCCAGGTATCGAGAGAAAATAATTGGCTTCTTTATTTTGTAGCTTACGTGTACAACCATGTGCCAATAATGAAATGGGCGGTTGGTTGGACTTAGTAGGTTGTGGTAACTCGAACCCGCGTATCCAGAGATGTAGAATTTTGGTAGGTTGGACCGGTGCGCGTCAGGATTAGGGAGCTACTTCCCGAACAGTCTCTTCTTGGACTTCTCCCTATCATCACCCAAAATGAGAGTGATGGTACGAGCTGGGCTGGCCAAGTCACATGGGTAAAGTGTACTAACCCCTGCAGGGTGTATAATCTAATCGATTAGCCGTGTCCCCGGTTATGGACATCTGAGTTGCTTGATATTGATTCCATGACATGTTTCTCGCTCATTCTAATTTCATAATTGCTTTAATATTGTTGGGTTAACTAAATTGGGATCTTTTCAAAGAAAATCAAAAATTGTTTATGAAAGTAGGACAAAGGTATTTGCAAATGCAAGCCAGACACAGCTCTAATTGCCAAATATGCATGTAGATGTTAGCACAATTATCTCCTTTACTAGCTCTACTTGCCATACATTCCATGTATTGAGCCTTTGGGGATGCTACGTTTCAGGTTGCAGGATATTCTGATTCCGAGTAATCGATATAGGCCACGGTACTCCACTCGGCACTTGTTCACTTGTGGGCAATTTGAAGAATGGAGGATTTACTTTATTTATGTTGCTACCTGAATAATTTGAGCTAGCCTTGGGCTAAGCTTTTATTGTAATAATGGTACTCTGGATCTTCGTTATTTATGATACACGGATATTTTGCTATGTTATTCATCTTATTCTATTGTGGTCCAATGAACCGATCCAGGGATTGGCATGTCACATAGAAGCCACGGTCTTTTCAGAACCGCGGTGTTACAATGACACTCATAACGGGATCATACCAATCAGGAGTGGTACGAGTTCTCGTTGACCTGCGAGGCTCTGTAGCAACTTCAACCGAAGTTTCATGATCATCATCATTAGCTTCCTCTCTTATTGGTGCAGGCACCACAGGAACTTCCGGTGCTGCGCTACCCGCAAGTTCGAGAGAAGGTTCGACAACCTCGTCGAGTTCTACTTTCCTTCCAGTCACTTCTTTCGAGAGAAATTCCTTCTCTAGAAAGGATTCATTCTTGGCAACGAAGATTTTGCCTTCGGATCTATGATAGAAGGTATACCCAATAGTTTCCTTTGGGTATCCTATGAAGACGCATTTTTCCGCTTTGGGTTCAAGCTTGTCCGGTTATAACTTCTTTACATAGGCTTTCGCAACCCCAAACTTTAAGAAACGACAATTTAGGTTTCTTCCCAAACCATAATTCATACGGTGTCATTTCAACGGATTTAGATGGTGCCCTATTTAAAGTGAATGCGGCTGTTTCTAACACATAACCCCAAAATGATAGCGGTAAATATGTAAGTGACATCATAGAACGAACCATATCTAAGAGAGTTCGATTACGACGTTCGGACACACCATTACGCTGTGGTGTTCCCGGCGGTGTCAATTGTGAAAGTATTCTGTATTTCTTCAAATTCTCGCCAAACTCGCAACTTAGATATTCACCTCCACGATCAGAACGTAGAAATTTAATCTTCTTGTTACGTTGATTCTCCACCTCACTTTGAAATTCCTTAAACTTCTCGAAAGTTTCGGACTTATGTTTCATGAAATAGATATACCCATATCTACTCAAGTCATCCGTGAAGGTAAGAACATAACGATAACCACCACGCGATGCTACACTCATCGGACCACACACATCGGTATTTATGATTTCCAATAAGTCCGTAGCTCGCTCCATCATACTAGAAAATGGAGTCTTAGTCATTTTACCCATCAGACATGCTTCGCATCTTTCAATTGATTCGAAATCAAGTGATTCAAGAAGTCCATCGGAATGGAGTTTCTTCATATGCTTCACTCCAATGTGACCAAGACGACAGTATCAAATACCCAGGCACTACTACGAGTACTAGTTAGATACACATCAATAACATGTATATCGAATATACCTTTCTTATTGATGTTGTCGTTCTTCAAATCCGCCAAGTAGTTTGGGAAATTCCGCTTCCAGTGACCTTCTCCCTTGCAGTAAAAGCACTCAGTATCAGGCTTAGGTCTAGCCTTGGTCTTCTTCGTCGGTGCGACAACTTTCTTACCACCCTTTTTCAAGTGTCCCTTTTGCTTAGACTTGTCTTTCTTGAATTTGGTGGTCTTATTGACCATCAACACTTGGTGCTCTTTCTTGATCTCCACTTCTGCAGATTTTAACATGGAGAAGAGTTCTGGCAACTGCTTGTTCATGCTTTACATATTGTAGTTCATCACAAAGTTCTTGTAACTTGGTGGTAGTGATTGGAGGACACGGTAAATCCCCAAAGCATTAGGAATCACTATACCCAAGATTTGGAGTTTGTTTGCGTGCCCAGACATCTTAAGCACATGCTCACTGACGGAGCTGCCCTCTTCCATCTTGCAGTTAAAGAACTTTTCAGAAGCCTCATAACTCTCAACTACCGAGTGAGTCTCAAATATCAATTTGAGTTCACGGACAATATCATGTGGGTCTGAGTTCTCAAACCTTTTCTGAAGCTCCGATTCCAAACCATACAAGATAGCACACTGAACTGTGGAGTACTGATTCTTCCGAGCGAGGTAAACATTCTTTACTTCATCGGTAGCATCAGCTGCAGGCGGGTCACCCAGCGGTGCATCCAGCACATAGGTCAAATTACCAGCATTGAGGACAATCCTCAAATTGCGGAACCAATCCGCGAAGTTTCTTCCATTGTTTTTCAACTTTTCTTTCTCTAGGAACGCATTAAAATTGATGGTAGGGGCCGCCATTGATCTACAACATATTTGCAATAGTTTAGACTAAGTTTATGACAAATTGAGTTCTAATTAATAGTTAAATTAATCTAGGTGAACTCCCACTCAAAACAACATCCCTCACATTGTTTTAGTGATCACACGAACCGAATCCACCACATCAAAACCGATCATCACGAGAGTTGATGTAGCTTCAATGGCGAACAATCGACATGTTCATCATATCTACTATATGATTCATGCTTTACCTTTCGGTGATTCGTGTTCCGAGACCATGTTTGTACATGCTAGGCTCGTCAAGATCAAACATTTAGCTTCTGCATGAGCAAATCTGGCTTGCTCACATTGTATACACTTGCAGAATCTAACACACCCGATCATCACGTGGTGCTTCGAAACAACAAGCTTTAGCAACGGTGCTTACTAAGGATGAACACTTTAGAACTTGAAATTTATGTGCATGAGGGATCATCTTATAATGCTACTGTCGTTAATTAAGCAATACAAGATGCATAAAGGATTAACATCACATGCAATTCATAATATGTGATATGATATGGCCTTTCTTCTTTGTGCTTCCGATCTCCATCTTCAAGCACGAACATGATCTCCATCATCACCGGCATTGCATCTGAAGGGTTTCGCAGCATAGTAAATCAAAATTTTCTACGGAAGCGAATAAAGGGAAAGCCAAGATCTAATCTAGGAGATGCAAACAACGAGAGAGATTGGATTAGATCTTCATACCCTTGAAGATTCGCACAGCGGAACGTTCGTCGGAACGTGGGTGATGTAGTCGTACTCGCTTCTCCTCCTCGCGATCCGATCCGATCTAGCACCACAAGTGGCGGTGCCTCCGTGAGATGCACACGTGCAGCACCTCGGCGTATCCTCCTTCCTCGGACCAGCAAGTAGGGTGGAGAGATAGATTGGATCTACAACACGACGGCGTGGTGTATATGGTGGAGAATTTCTGCAGCAGGGCTTCGCCTACAAGCAGTCGGGAGGGAGAGAGGAAGGGCAGCAGGGCAGCTAGGGTTGGAGGGTAAGGTGTGTGAGTGTGGGGAGGGGGCGCACCAGCCCTCTATATATAGAGGGGGGTGCGGCCAGCCCTTGCCCATCCTCCAAGCCTATCTCTAGTTTAAACGATTTAAACTCTCCCTTCTAGAAACCCTATCTTATCTCTAGTTTAAACGATTTAAACTTTATCTAGGATCGGCTAGGCCCTATGGGGCCTTGTGCCCCTGTCCCAATGCGGCCAGGACACTCCCTCATAGGCCCATGCCCCCTCCCGGAAGGTGGGACCACGTTGGCCCCCTTCCGGAAGGTTCTAGAAGCTTCCGGTACAATACCGATTAATCCGGAACAATTCCGAACTCCAAAAACTGCACTGCCTTATATGAATCTTATTCTCCGGACCACTCCGGAACCTCTCGTGATGTCCCGGATCCCATCCGAGACTCCGAACAAAAATTCATAAACCAAGTATCCAATCTATCCTAGCGTCGAGACACGTTAAGTGTGTGACCCTGCGGGTTCGAGAATATGCAGACATGATCTTCTATCAATAATCAACAGCGGGGTCTGGGCACCCATATTGACTCCCACACATTCATCGATGATCATATCGGATGAACCACGATGCCAGGATTCAATCAATCCCATATATATATTCCCTTCGTCTCGCGATATTTTACTTGCCCGAGATTCGATCGTCGGTACCGTCATACCTAGTTCAATCCCGTTCACAGCAAGTACTTTACTCGTTCCGTAATCCGATATCACTTTGTGATTAACTCCTTAACCACATGCTTGCAAGCGGTGTTGATATCGATTACCGAGTGGGCCCGAAGTATATCTCTCCGACTTGGGAGGGACAAATTCCATCTCGATACATACAACCCAACAGATACTTTCCGATCACCTGAGAGACACCTTTATGATCACCCTCTCATAGGATGACGTTTGATGACCTCAAAGCTTTCTTCCGATACCAGGGAGTTGTATTATCTCATGGTCTAAGGAATACAATATTTGACATAGGAAAAGCTTCGCAAAGACGAACACGATGACACGATCTAATTGCTTCGCTTAGTTTGGGTCTGTCCACCATATCATTCTCCCAATGATATGATCTCATTATCAATTGACAAATCATGTCTATGGTTAGGAAACCTTAACCATCATTGATCAATGAGCTAGTCCATAGAGGCGTACTAGGGACACGGTGTTGTTCACAAACCACACAAGTATTAATGTTTCCGCTTAATACAATTCTAGCATGGAATATAAACTTTATCATGAACAAGAATTATAATAATAACATCTTTATTATTGCCTCTAGGGCATAATTCCAACAGTCTCCCACTTGCACTAGAGTCAATAATCTAGTTTACATTTGGCAACAATCTCACACCCATGGCACTGAGGTGCTGATCATGTTTTACACGTGGAAGAGGTTTAGTCAAGAGATCTGCGACATTCAGATCTGTATGTACTTTGCTGATCTTCAGATCTCCATCTGCTATATAATCTCGGATTATATGAAACTTGCGGTTGATATGCTTGGTCTTTGGATGATATCTTGGTTCCTTACCGAGTGCTATGGCGCCAGTGTTGTCACACAATATCTCCAGTGGGTCCAATGCACTTGGAACCACGCCAAGCTCAGTGATGAAGTTTCTGATCCAAACTCCTTCACTTGACGCTTCTGCAGCAGCCATGTATTCCGCTTCTACTGTAGATCCCACGACCACGCTTTGCTTGCAGCTTCTCCAGCTCACAGCTTCTCCATTCAAAATATATACACGTATCCTGTCTGAGATTTAGCATCATCATTGTCGGTGTCGAAACTAGCATCGACGTAACCTTTTACAACGAGCTGTTCATCACCCCCATAGACTAAGAACATTTCTTTAGTCCTATTTAGGTACCTTAGGATGTTCTTCACGGCTGTCCAGTGTTCCACTCCTGGATCACTTTGATATCTGCTCGTCAAACTAAGAGCATTGGACACATCCGGTCTAGTACACAGCATGGCATACATGATGGAACCTATGGCCGAGGCATAAGGCACTTTGCTCATAGCTTCCCTATCATTTACCGTAACTGGACACTGAGCCTTGCTCAATATCTTACCTGACAACATAGGCACTGAACCTTTCAATGCCTTATCCATTCTGAACCTTTTCAGAACTTTGTCTAGGTATGTACTCTGGCTTAAAGCTATCAGGCGTCTTTGTCTATCTCTATAGATTTTGATGCCCAATATATAAGCAGCTTCACCTAGGTCTTTCATTGAAAAACACTTGTTCAAATAACTCTTCACATCGTTAAGCATGTTGATGTCATTTCCAATAATCAATATGTCATCCACATATAGTACCAGAAACGTCACCGAGCTCCCACTCACTTTCTTGTAGATGCAAGCTTCGTAGCAATTTGGAACAAATCCAAAGCTCTTGATCACTTGATCAAAACGAAGGTTCCAACTCCGAGATGCTTGCTTCAGTCCATAAATGGAACGCTGAAGTTTGCATACTTTATCAGCATCCTTAGGATCGACAAAACCTTCGGGTTGCATCATATACAACTCTTCATCAATGTTGCCACTGAGGAAAGCAGTCTTGACATCCATCTGCCATATTTCATAATCATGAAACGCAGCAATTGCTAATAAAATCCGAATGGACTTAAACATCGCTACGGGAGAGAAAGTCTCATCATAGTCAACACCTTGAACTTGTCGAAAACCTTTCGCAACAAGCCGTGCTTTATAGACGGTAACATTACCATCCGTGTCCGTTTTATTCTTGAAGATCCATTTGCACTCAACGGCCTTTCGGTCGCTAGGAGGGTCCACCAAAGTCCATACTTGGTTTTCGCTCATGAATCCCAATTCGGATTTCATGGCTTCAAGCCATTTCTCAGAGTCTGGGCTCATCATCGCTTCCTCATAGTTCGTAGGTTCACTGTCTTCTACTAACAAGACAGTCAAGACAGGGTTGCCGTACCACTCAGGAGGGGCACGCGACCTTGTCGACCTGCGACGTTCAGTAGCAGCATCGTCCGAAGCTTCATGATCCTTGTCATTAGCTTCCTCTATTGTTGGTGCAGGCGGCACTGGAACAATTTCAGGTGCTGCGCTACTCTCCAATTCAAGAGAAGGTTCAATAACCTCGTCTAGCTCTACTTTCCTCCCACTCACTTCTTTCGAGAGAAACTCCTTCTCAAGAAAGGAACCGTTCTTTGCGACAAACACTTTGCCTTCGGTTCTGTGATAGAAGGTATACCCAATAGTTTCCTTAGGGTATCCTATGAAGACGCATTTCTCCGCTTTGGGTTCGAGCTTGTCCGGCATCAACTTCTTGACGTAAGCTTCGCATCCCCAAACTTTAAGAAACGACAACTTAGGTTTAGCACCAAACCACAGTTCATACGGTGTCGTCTCAATGGATTTAGATGGAGCCCTATTTAAAGTGAATGCAGCGGTTTCTAATGCATAACCCCAAAATGATAACGGCAAATCAGTAAGAGACATCATCGATCGGACCATATCTAATAGGGTTCGATTCCGGCGTTCAGACACACCATTGCGCTGTGGTGTTCCGGGTGGCGTGAGTTGTGAAACGATTCCACTTGCTTTGAGATGCGTGAGAAAATCATAACTCAAATATTCGCCCCCACGATCGGATCGTAGAAACTTAATCTTTCTGTTATGATGGTTCTCCACTTCATTCTGAAATTCTTTGAACTTTTCAAACGTTTCAGATTTATGTTTCATTAAATAGATATACCCATATCTACTTAAGTCATCGGAAAAAGTGAGAAAATAGCGATATCCACCGTGCGTCAAAACACTCATCGGTCCGCATACATCGGTATGTATGATTTCCAACAAGTCTGTTGCTCGCTCCATCATACCGGAGAACGGGGTTTTGATCATCTTGCCCATGAGGCATGGTTCGCATGTGTCAAATGATTCAAAATCAAGAGACTCCAAAAGTCCATCAGAATGGAGTTTCTTCATGCGCTTTACACCAATATGACCTAGACGACAGCGCCACAAATAAGTAGTATTATCACTATCTACTTTGCATCTCTTAGCCTCAATGTTATGGATGTGTGTTTCATCCCTTTCGAGATTTAGAAGAAATAAACCACTCACAAGAGGTGCATGACCATAAAAGATGTTACTCATATAAATAGAACAACCATTATTCTCCGATTTAAATGAATAACCGTCTTGCAATAAACACGATCCAGAAATAATGTTCATGCTCAACGCAGGCACATAATAACATTTATTAAGGTTTAAAACTAATCCCGAAGGTAGAACTAAGGAGAGCGTGCCGACAGCCATCACATCAACTCTTGATCCGTTGCCAACGCGCATCGTCACCTCATCCCTCGCAAGCCGCCGTCTATTCTGTAGCTCCTGTTTCGAGTTACAAATATTAGCAACTGAACCGGTATCAAATACCCAGGCACTACAACGAGGGCTAGTAAGGAAAACATCAATAACATGTATATCAAATATACCTTTGATGGTGCCAGCCTTCTTGTCCGCTAAGTACTTCGAACAGTTGCGCTTCCAGTGACCCTTGTCCTTGCAATAGAAGCACTCAGTGTCTGGCTTAGGTCCAGACTTGAGCTTCTTCTCAGCAGGGGCAACGCGCTTGCCGCCGCTTTTCTTGAAGGGCTTCTTTGCACCCTTACCTTTCTTAAAGGAGGGCTTGTTGACCATCAACACATGATTATCCTTTTTGATGTCCACCTCCGCAGCCTTCAGCTTTGCGAAGAGCTCGGTGATCGTATCAGTGGAACCAATCTGATTGTGAGTCACTACAAAACTTTTGTAGCTGGGAGGGAGTGATTGCAGAACCCTGTCAATCTTGAGCTCCTCTGGAATCTTGCAGTCCAGTTGCTCAAGGCGTTGAATGTAGCCCGACATCTTAATGGCGTGCTCACTAACGGAACTCCCTTCCTCCATCTTGCAGTTAAAGAACTTCTCAGAGATCTCATATCTCTCAGAACGGGCCAGAGTCTGAAACATGGTTTTCAGCTCCTCGAGAATCTCAAAGGGCCCGGCGAACTCCTCAAAACGATTTTGAAGATCCGATTCCATAGCATACAACATGGCGATCTTAATCAAATCATAATCATCCTTGCGCGACTGATAAACAGCTTTTTCATCAGCCGGCGCATCTATAGCAGGGGCGTTACCTAGCGCTTTCTCAAGGACATAGTCCTTTTGTCCGCCAGCGAGAATGATTCTCAGAATGCGGAACCATTTGGTGAAGTTAGACCCATTGTTTCTAAGCTTTTCTATCTCAGCAAAAACGTTGAAGTTGAAGTTGGACTTGGCCATGTGATCTACAGTATTTGCAAGTACAATTTAGACTATGTTCATGATAAATAGTTCAACTTAATCAAATTACTAGATGAACTCCCACTAAATTCAACATCCCTCAAGTTGTTTAGTGAACACGATCCAAATTCACCACACCTAATCCGATCATCACGAGAAGAGATGTGGTTTCAATGGTGGACAACGAAGTGTCGATCATATCATTCATATGACTCATGCTTAACCTTTCGGTTATTGTGTTCCGAGGCCATGTCTGTACATGCTAGGCTCGTCAAGTTAGACCCAAGTATTTCCGCGTGTGCAAAACTGGCTTGCACCCGTTGTATGTGAGCGTAGAGTCTATAGCACCCGATCATCACGTGATGCTTGGACACGACGAACTTTCGCAACGGTGCATACTTGGGGAGAACACATGTTTTATCTTGATCTTTAAGTGAGGAATCATCTTATAATGCTACCGTCGCGATCTAAGCATAATAAGATACATAAAAGGATAAACATCACATGCATATAACTTTATGTGACATGGTATAGCCAATCTTCGCGCAATGATCTCCATCTTGTGCGTTCCGGCATGATCTCCATCACTTCACCATGATTGCCTCCACCACGAATAGCAACTACAACTATTGCTAACTACTTAGCGATAAAGTAAAGCTATTACATGGCGTATAAGAAGTTGACTCGCAGGTCATACACAATTATAAAGACAACCATATGGCTCCTGCCGGTTGTGTACTCATCGACATGCAAGTCGTGAAACATTACAAAACATGATCATTGCATACATTATACACATCACATCTTGGGCCATACCATATCACAGAAGACACTCCCTGCAAAAACAAGTTAGACGCCTCTACTTTGTTGTTGCATGTTTTACGTGGCTTATGGGAGTAGATGCTAAGAACGATTCTTACCTACGGAAAGCCACAACGGTGATATTATGGTTGCCAAACTCCGGTGTTAATCCCATGACAACTATAGTGAGAGAAACTGACATCCACCAGCCGCATGTGTGGTACAAGCCACACGTCAAGTGCGGAGCCGGTCTCGCTAACGATGTCGCGTAAGGTTGGCCTGGACCGCTTCAATCTCACTATCCCGCGCCATAAGAAGAACACAAACAAGAGGCTTGCAACAGAAAACATCAACGCCCGCAACAACCATGTTGCGTTCTACTCGTGAAACACATCTACGCATAGACCTGGCTCTGATACCACTGAAGGGTTTCGCAGCATAGTAAATCAAAATTTTCTACGGAAGCGAACAGAGGGAAAGCCAAGATCTAATCTAGGAGATGCAAACAACAAGAGAGATTGGATTAGATCTTCATACCCTTGAAGATTCGCACAGCGGAACGTTCGTCGGAACGTGGGTGATGTAGTCGTACTCGCTTCTCCTCCTCGCGATCCGATCCGATCTAGCACCACAAGTGGCGGTGCCTCCGTGAGATGCACACGTGCAGCACCTCGGCGTCTCCTCCTTCCTCGGACCAGCAAGTAGGGTAGAGAGATAGATTGGATCTACAACACGACGGCGTGGTGTATATGGTGGAGAATTTCTGCAGCAGGGCTTCGCCTACAAGCAGTCGGGAGGGAGAGAGGAAGGGCAGCAGGGCGGCTAGGGTTGGAGGGGAAGGTGTGTGAGTGTGGGGAGGGGGCGCACCAGCCCTCTATATATAGAGGGGGTGCGGCCAGCCCTTGCCCATCCTCCAAGCCTATCTCTAGTTTAAACGATTTAAACTCTCCCTTCTAGAAACCCTATCTTATCTCTAGTTTAAACGATTTAAACTTTATCTAGGATCGGCTAGGCCCTATGGGGCCTTGTGCCCCTGGCCCAATGCAGCCAGGACACTCCCTCATAGGCCCATGCCCCCTCCCGGAAGGTGGGACCACGTTGGCCCCCTTCCGAAAGGTTCTAGAAGCTTCTGGTACAATACCGATTAATCCGGAACAATTCCGAACTCCAAAAACTGCACTGCCTTATATGAATCTTATTCTCTGGACCACTCCGGAACCTCTCGTGATGTCCCGGATCTCATCCGAGACTCCGAACAAAAATTCATAAACCAAGTATCCAATCTATCCTAGCGTCGAGATTCGATCGTCGGTACCGTCATACCTAGTTCAATCCCGTTCACAGCAAGTACTTTACTCGTTCCGTAATCCGATATCACTTTGTGATTAACTCCTTAACCACATGCTTGCAAGCGGTGTTGATATCGATTACCGAGTGGGCCCGAAGTATATCTCTCCGACTTGGGAGGGACAAATTCCATCTCGATACATACAACCCAACAGATACTTTCCGATCACCTGAGAGACACCTTTATGATCACCCTCTCATAGGATGACGTTTGATGACCTCAAAGCTTTCTTCCGATACCAGGGAGTTGTATTATCTCATGGTCTAAGGAATACAATATTTGACATAGGAAAAGCTTCGCAAAGACGAACACGATGACACGATCTAATTGCTTCGCTTAGTTTGGGTCTGTCCACCATATCATTCTCCCAATGATATGATCTCATTATCAATTGACAACTCATGTCTATGGTTAGGAAACCTTAACCATCATTGATCAATGAGCTAGTCCATAGAGGCGTACTAGGGACACGGTGTTGTTCACAAACCACACAAGTATTAATGTTTCCGCTTAATACAATTCTAGCATGGAATATAAACTTTATCATGAACAAGAATTATAATAATAACATCTTTATTATTGCCTCTAGGGCATAATTCCAACAGCATCAAGGTCAATGACGCTGCTCCATGATTGTCGTCCACCAGCTTCAACTATTACAACTACTTTGAATAGACACGCGGGTCTTAACAGAAATTAAAGACAACCATATGGCTCCTGCCGGTTGCCAACTTACAATAAGGAACATTGCATACATCAAATATAATCACAATCATGGCCATATCACATCACAGCACACCCCTGCAAAACAAAGTTAAACGCCTCTAATTTCTTTGCATATTTTACGTGGTTTGGGGCTTTCAATAAGTGTCGATCTAACTTACGAACAAGAACCACAACGTTGATGTTTGAACTATCAAGTGCCCGTTGTAAATTGGATCTATACTATAATGGGAGAGACAGACACCCGCAAAGCCACTTATGCAATACAAGTTGCATGTTGAGCGTGGAGCAAGTCTCATGAACGATGTCATGTAAGGTTAGCCCGGGCCGCTTCATCCCATCAATACCGCAAGATGCAAAGTACACAAGAAGCAATTGATAATAAAAGCACCACCGCCCACAATGACCATTGTGTTCTACTCGTGCAACAGATCTACATATAGACATGGCTCCGATACCACTGTAGGGGTTCGTAGCATGGAAAACAAAAAATTTCTACCGCATACAAACAAACAAGCCAAGATCTATCTTCTAGATTGTAGCAACGAGTCGATAGAATAACTCACCCTCGAAGATTCCAAAGTGTTTAACGAGAGCAGATTCTCGTGGGTGATGTAGTCGTACTCTTGCCGATCTCAAGATCGTGTAGATGATCCTTCCGGCGCCGTGTTCCGGCAGCGCTCCCGCAGTCGGTCACATGTTCGGTACTCGATGAAGACCTTCCTCTCCCTTGTTCCAGCAGGCAGCAGAGGTTGTAGCACTCTCTTCGCGATTCCGGCAGCACGATGGCGTGGTACCGAAAGTAGAGGGGAGATCTCGCAGGGCTTCGCCTTAAGCCGGAGTGAGTATGGTGGACTATGAGAGAGGCCTTGGCGATCTAGGGTTTAGAGGCACCAAGGAGAGAGGGCTAGGCCGGCGGCTAAGGCAAGGGGAGGGCCCCAACTCGGCGGCTAGGCAAACCCTAGGGGCGGCGGCGACTTGGTGGAGGCCGGCGGCTAGGGCTAGGGTTTAGAGGAGAGAGGTGTAGGTTTAGAGGGGCACCCCTGCCCCTCCTTTTATAGGTGGGAGGGCGCCGGCCAGGGGAGGAGAGTCCTCCCCCAAGTCGGCCTCCTTGGCCGGCGGGTGGAGGGAGAGGAACTCCTCCCCAAGTAGGTTTCCTACTCTCCCTCCACCAAGCAAAACTGTCGTTTGACTTTTCAAATTGGCGTTTGACTTTTCAAACTAGGATTTGATTTATCCCTTTATTTTTCCCAGCCATGATACCTAGTACATGATGCAATCATTCCAACTTTTTATGACACATTCATGTACCCTTCCCCTCCGGAGTGCCGGACCTTCCGGACCCTTCTAGAACATTCCCGATGAAAACACCGGAATCATTCCCAAACTCCGAAACATGACTTTACTTATATGAATCTTATTATCCGGACCATTCCGGATCTCCTCGTGATATCCCGGATCACATCCGAGACTCCGAACAACATTCAGTCTCTTACTCATCATTCCATAACTACTCAACAACATCGAATCCTTAAGTGTGTCTCCCTACGGTTCGTGAATTATGTGGATATGATCGAGACACTTCTCCGAACAATAACCAATAGAGGAATCTGGAAATTCATATGGCTCCCACATATTTCTACGATTACTTTGCGATCGAATGAACCACTTACATACGATACCAATTTCCCTTTGTCTCACGATAGTTTACTTATCCGAGGTTTTGATCGTCGGTATCTCTGCATACCCAGTTCAACCTCGTTACCGATAAGTACTCTTTTCTCGTTCCCGTGGTATGTGATCCCTTATGAACCAGTCACATGCTTGCAAGCTAATTGGATGACATTCCACCCAGAGGGCCCAGAGTATATCTATCCGTCATATGGATGGACAAATCCCACTCTTGATCCATGTGTCTCAACCATACTTTCCGAACACTCAATGCCACCTTTATAACCACCCAGTTACGGTGTGGTATTTGATGTCATCAAAGCATCCTTCCGGTGATGGTGATAAGCATGATCTCATGGTCGAAGGAATTAGGTTACTATGTATCAGAAAGCATATAGCAATTGAACTATTAAAATGACTTGATCTTTATGCTACGCTTATCTATAGGAGTATGTCCATCATACCATTCTCCTAACGATATGATCTTGTTGTTAATAACATCTCAATGTTCATGATAGGGAAACCACAATCATTTATTAACCAACAAGCTAGTATTATGAAGAGGCTTTACTGGGGACTCTAATTTAGTTTATAAATCACACAAGTATTAATATTTCCTTGTTAATACTGTTATAGCATGAATGTAAACATTTATCATAAACACAAAGATATAATAATAACTATATTTATTATTGCCTTTAGGGCATATCTCCAACACCTAGTAGAGAACTCGTTGAGATGGTACCTTGTTGATCTGAAGGGTGGCAGAATTCCAGGACGACGGCATACCCGACATCTGCAAGGTAGAATTTGCTGTTAGGGAGCTTCAGGTCATCAGGTCTGCTAAGGCTGTCTGCCAGAATCGTCGCATCGTGGGCAGATCATTCCCACCCGGCAAGCACATATGTGAACTTCATGTCAAAATTAACGGCGGCAAGCACATTCTGACTGGGGCAGTGCTTCCTTCCCCTATATGCAGCTTGCTCATATTTCGACATTCTAGCCATCACATGAGTACCATCAATTGCTTCAATACAATTCTGACATTATAAGAATGTTAGTCGGTTGTCCAATACAATCATCCAAAGAAGAATATGCTAGAGTTGCTCACCTAGAAAAATGGGAACCATCGACCGTTGCCAGGCATCTTCGCGGGAATTTGACCAGATGGTGGCTTGATCATCTTTTCTCTGATTTCTCCAACAGCATACAACACCTGATAGAAATACCGGTAAATTTTCTCGGTTGATCTCCTCCATGTGCCATGGATCACTCGAAATCTCTGGTTATGGCCTAGAACATGAAGAAATAGAGTCATATGTTCTTCGATACAGCATTTGATGATGTCCTTGAGCAGCCCCTTAGACCTGAAAGTCTGCACAAGATGGTTAAATGGTGCTCTTCTCATCCTGAGTATGGTAATAGCCTCCACATCGTTGTTGTTGTAGATGTAGTTCAGATTTGTCATCTTCTCTCTGTCATGCTGCATCAGGGGACCATACTTTACGGCCGACATGTTATGCCTACCAGCCGCTCTTCTGTAGATCAGGAACATCCATGCCTGAATCACAACGACTAGAGCAGCTGCTTGGATGATAACCTTCAGTTGTTGGTCCTAAACATAGTGGCATTGCGTAAGCATAGTGTACGTACTACCCTAATGTCGAGCTAACTACCTTGGTAAAAATGATGGAGAGGAGTCATGGTTGTTACCTTCATGTTGGTGGCCGTCAGAACCTGCGCAGGCGGAGAAGAAGACGAGAGAGAAGTCGACGCCACAGATCTGCGAGCCAGCAGATGCCAAAGTCGGGTAGAAGACGCCAGCCGGTGCCGGAGTGTGCTTAGCAGCTGTTGCCGAAGATCTAAATCGCGCCGCTGCCGCCAAAGCCGTCGCACAAGAGGAAAATGGGGAGAGATTTGTCTTTCAGTGTGAAGTGTTAGCATAAGAGGGAGGTGGGCCTACTTTTCGCGCCATACGGCGCTGCGATTCTTTTGGCTCCCGCCATCTCCCCACGCACGCCGGTCCTCCCCTTGCGCTCGCAAGGGCCTGTCCCGGTGAAAACGCTCGATTTTGGTGTTCTTCTAAAGTCAGGACAAGAGGTGCTTTAAGATCCGTGCGGGCTAAATCCATGATAGACCGCGAGTTATCAAACAGGCTTATTAATGGAGGCGGAGTCGCACGCACCGGACACTGCCCCGTGAATCCAGAGAACACGAACCTCTCACTTTCAGGCCGACCTCATGCTACGTACGTGCGCTGCTACAGGAAATGTACGGGATTGAAGTAAATAATTAGCACTTTGCTCCCAAGGAAACCATGATCAGATGATAGGTAATCTAACCCCTCTCCGTGACAGACATCGATCGCAAATCAGCTCCAATTATATGGACCAAGGACTTCTGTCTGACTGTCTCCCTTCTGGAGGGTACGTACGCACGGCAGTTTTACATGATGAACGCCAAACTGTCGATCATCATCAATCACTAACAACCCAGAGACTGGTGCGCCCCAACCTAAAATCTTCTGTAAAATGCCTAACAAATCGCATGGTACGGTACAGATCAAGATGGTACTACAACCTGCTTCACCCAATCAGTGCAGTACTAGTACAGCTTTCCCAGACATAAAACTGAGCCAGCCAATCAGGTACGGCTGTTGATTGAAGCTGAGATTTACTTTTTTTTCTTCAAAATTTGCAGTGTGGGAATTAGAACCACAAACCTCTATTAATATGTACAGTACCAAGGAAGCTTCATCAGAAAATAAACAAGTAAAGCACTATTGCTCTATGAGGTAGGATACAGACAACATGTTATTTTATTGCCAGTAGGGAATCAGATTACACATCAATCTAACAAAGGCAAAGTTCAGGAAGCGGATTCTGCCTTACACCAGGCATCATCCGACGAGCGCTTGATGGAAGTTATTTGGGCATATACCCAGAAGATGTTAGTTCCACGGTCTACCAAAAAAAAGACATGTTCCTGTCCTGAGCAATGCCAATGGATTCAGTGTTTTAGGTTTGTGGTGCGTTTTGTAGCATGCAGTTTGCCTCCGGCTTCTCTTCTTGTGCTGCTGAACACAAATCAGATGCTTCGTTTCTCAGAAAATAAAAACGCGGCAAAGAATCAAAATGACATCGCACTCTTCAAGAGGTCTTGCCATTTGGATACCGAGAGACAACAAGACTGAATTTTTTGCAGCGAACAAATACAGGGGATTTCTTTATGTTTCAGCACAGGTAACCAGTGCAACATTCATAGGTTCAGATACAAATATTATACTGAAAATATTACACTGAAAATAGATCTCCTTACTCGAACGAACCAATGGAAAAATTGGATTATTTAGTACTCCCTCCGTTCCACAATATAAGTCTTTTTAGCAAGCTGTTTTAGTTTGCTAAAAAGGCTTATATTATGGAACAGAGGTAGTAGCATTCATAGGAAACCTACTACAGAAGTGAAACGGAAAATAATGTGTGCGAAAAAACCCATTGTCTTCAGTATAGCAATGTTAATAAGTGGCGACATAGAGAAATACAAGGTATGATTCATTCATCTCAGGCTTCTCCATCGCCGATTATCCCCTCGAGAAAAATGCCTCGTATTTCAGTAAATGGCAGACCAGATTTCTTCACAGGCTTTAGGCTCCTGATTCTACTTGCCCGCATGTTTGTAAAAATACCTGAAAGCTTAGCGTAGAGAGATTGCAAACAAGTGTTCATGTGCAAACAATTATTAAAATTCACATAAACTTGGGGTGGAGACACTCCCACAAACTTATCAAAGCAGTAAGCTAACAGTTGAGCACAAGCTTAAATAACAACTCTTATTCATTGCCTGTAGAGAATCGAATGGATTTCATTTTATGAGTGAACAGCATCAACAATATAGCTGTCAAAGTTTTTGAACACCAAGTTAATAGGCCCATCGACTTCTATGTCAGGAACAACAGGAAACAAGACTAGCCAACAATCTTATTCCCCCGTAAACCTTCCAAGAGCAGGTATCTAGTGAAATTACCTCATCATGATCCGAAAATACTCTCATCGCATCATAATAGTCCACGCTGGTCAATGACCGAAGTGTTTTCTACCTACTTTAAATTTTTGGAAAGCTTATCTGGAGCTTGGTAAGGTAATTCAAAGAATGAACATAACTGAAATCCAGATTGTAAAGCTAAATAAGAGTTCAACTCCATTACGAAGAAGTCTTCACATTCCAGTCATTGGAAAAAAATAGTGCCCAGGGGATGTAGGAGAGAATGGACTCACACAAAAGAAATGGTTGAGAGAATGCAATGTCAAGTGATCCCAGGATGTGTTCCTGTTATCGATATTGCAAAGGTAGTAGTTTGATTAGCCATTCTGCACATGAATATGGAAGTACTGCTGACTATTTATTGCTGCCTGAGGATCAACCTTTCATCTTTTGAACGGAGCCCCCTCTCTCTTTTTTTCATTTGTATATGAGAGAGGCATCAATGTTGACTAATATAGCACCCACAAAAAAAAATGTTGACTAATATAGCTTCTTCATGATGAAGAAATTTACAGGTCTGATGACGATGCCAATAGTGCTTTTGAATCTCCTCGAATTTGAAGAGTGTGCTTAAGGCATAATCAATTACTATGGGATAGAGAGAGATGCACTATATAGGTAGGTATGGTGCGAACACATCGAAGAAATAGTTTAATTTCTTGGATTTATATATGTAGACAGGCGGAGTATGTGATATGATGAAGGAATGCAAGGCTGAATGTCTAAGAGGCTAGCGATAAGTTTACACAAAAAGAATGACTGGCCTTGAAAGATTTCAGAGGAGAGGAACATCAAACTTAATAATACGCATCAAATATTCAGATTGCAATAATCAAAGCTATAGAAATATGCTTTGATTTTGGCATTGGTGGGACATATAATATTCTGGATCAATTAGAGAATGAAATCAACTTCACTAGACTTAACTCAGAGGGGATCAGGGGACAAGTATTCTCTACCTTAACAGATACATCTATGAACTGAAAACTCTCATGTTATTTAATTCAGCGTGGCAATGAATTCAGAGATTGTCTGTGTGCTCAAAAGCTAGAAAACCAACTTGTCAAAAGAAAGCAACAAGTTCTCTAACATAGGTCTCATGAGGCAATAAGAGTTTGGCAATTGCCCACTGAATACAATCTATCATAGCTAAAGCGATCATGAATTTCAGCAGGGTTCACTAACCTTCCCTCTCTTGAAGGCACAAACTGGAGTTATACCTTCGCAAACATGTTGTAATGCAATGTTTATTGCCGAAGTTTTTCCACAGACCACATTTAAGAACCCAAGAACCATAGTTGAGTCTGAAATTTTGGAACTTACAACAATTACACAAGTAATCTGAATTCGATTTGGATGCAAAGGGAGAACATTGGGCATACCAATCAATGACGCACCACGTTCTGAATTGGCTCCACTCGAACATTGATATGATAAGGGGTATTCTTGTAACGTTCCTGTAATTCATTAAACTTCATTCATCAATAACAATTATGAGAGATGCAAGAACACCTTGTTTCGGAATCAATGTAGCACTGAACTGAAAAGGCAAACCTTATTTTTTCATTAGGAAAACACTAAATCACATTTCTCCCACTATAAATGCAAGGCTAAGAGAATGTACAAATCCAAGATGGAGCCCTGCACATTAAACAAAATAAAGATACACCCAGACTTCAGAATTATGAAGTAATGGCGTAAACCAAGCGAGATAATTTTAATTTGACCCATGCGATTAGAAAGAAGCGACATTGCATACATGTACCATCAATTTAGGCTCAGAGGGAGGTAGAACTGAAAGCTATGATGTGCAAACGGTGCTTTTATGCAGATAATTCTAAAAGGATGGAAAGATATACAACTCCATGGACGAGCCAAGCACAGTAAATTGAAACACACTCTACTCACATCAATGTAAATCAAACTGCGAAAAATTATTAGGTGTGTGTGAGGTAAGGGCAAAACAAGGGTAATGGTTGGGCTTGTGGATGTATGGAAACAATGACATGTTTTCTGAATTTGAACTCTAATACTCAGAAGTTCAAAACAACACATGAAGCGAAAAGCCAGGAAATCAGAACAACAAAATGCAGATCAACAATATATTTTTATCCAAACAGTGAATGCAAAATATGGCAGTATGGATTGATAATTATCCATGTTGGATCCGAGCATGGAGCTGGCACCCCATGCCTCCAGCACACCGCTGGACAGTGGGCTCAGTGCCTTGCCCACAACCCAGCTTGGTGGATCACACATCTCTTTTGCTTTTATCCTGGGGTAGAGTTCTCAAGACAGGCACAAGTATCCAACAAAGATAGAGTGAGGTGATGTCCCAGGGGGGGGGGGGGGGGGGGGGGAATGGAAGGTTCTATTCAGTTTAGAGACCGAGTTGTCAACTATCAGCAGAAAATCCCTTATCAACTGTCGTTCCAGTTCTTGCTCTCTGGCACATTGAGCCTGATGGTGTAAATGGTTCCACAAACACTGAAACAGATTATCTAAAACCACTGAAAAACAGACTGTCATCAACTGAACTCACACAAGATTAGCTCATAAGTCATAATGCATCAACCTTACTCACGAACACTCATCCTGGACTGAATCACGGTAATCATAAAGTGCACTGTGTTGCCAACTAGGGAGTGTGGACACAACTGGATCAAGGGCAAGGCTAAGGCCAACAATACTATGCAGGATTGAAGGGTCAGGTCCTCCAGCTGGTTAGTGCTGGATCTTTTTCAGAGAGAAGGCCATAGCCCAGTGCTAAACTAATGGTACCAGTGAAGCTGAAACCATTCATTCACATGCATCCTTTACACTTCAAAGTGTGTCCTTTAACACTTGTAATGAAGTATGCTGAAGTGAAATTAAAGTAAACTCACCACTGAGCTCGTCATTTTGTCCAACTGGAGCAGCAGCTAAATGGAAATGAGTTTCCCTATCCCTTTGGCGCTTTTGTTTTCTCCCCTTAGTGTTCTGCAGAGCATAAATGAAACAGAATATTTTTAGTTTACCGAGGAACTTGTCTTTGGAGCATTACCTTTGCATATAAGAAGTAAAAGACATACTGGAACGCTATGTAGGGTGACGTGAAGCAAACACGAAGACGATGGCCATGGCCTCGCCTGCTAAGTAAAGACTGTATCCATATTATTTCTACTGTAATGACAGGTAAGCTACCCCATGATTGGCATTCATTTCAAATCAGCTCCAATTATATGGACCAAGGACTACTGTCTTCTCTTCTGGATGCTATGTTTCAGCATGTCTGTTTACATGATGAATGCCAAGACGTTGATCATCAAATACTAACAACCCAGAGATTAGTGCATCCTAACCTATAATCTTCTGTAAAGGTCACAGAAACATGGTACAGACATCCAAGGTACTGCTTGCCTCACCAAATTAGTGTAGTACAGTTTTTCCCAAACATAACCGAACAAAGAAGAACCAGTGAATCAGGTGCGCTTGGTGATAAAAAATGGTAAAGATGGATTTGAAAGCAAAACTGCTATCTGTCAAACATAACCAACGAAAGAACTAGTCTATCAAACATAACTGATGGAAGAACCAGTCAATCAAGTACTGAGGCCATGGAAATATTCAAAAAATGCAGTGAGCACATTCGAACGATATACCTCTATCAATATTACCAATGAAGCACTATTACTCTTATGAGATAGGATACAAACAACAGATCAGGAAAAAAAAGGTAATTGTGTTATCAGATTGCAACAATCTAGTAGCATATATTGATCAGGAAGCAGCTACTGCCTTCCATAAGGCATCCTCCGACCGGTGCTTGATGAAGCCCCGGTCAGCCATCGCTTCCACGAGCTCTTCGTGCTTCCTGAGCTGGCCGGCCTTCCTTAGCAGGCTCAGCACCATTTCATAAACCGGTTTCGCGGGCTTCAGGGATTTCTCCTCGACCATTTCCCTCAGCGTTGCGTGCGCGCGTCTCCAGTTTCCCCTCCCGCAGAACATCTCAATTAGAGCTCCATAGGTGTTCGCGTTCGGCTCCACCCTTTGTGATTCCATGTCCTTCTTTATCCTCAGCACCATGTCCATTGACTTCTCCTTGTTGAATAGCTTCATGAGCAGATTATAGGTCACCACGTTTGGCTTGCACTGCAGCTCCTCCATTCGTTCATACAGCTTCCGTGCAGCGTCCACATTGCCGGTACACATGACCAGCTTCAGCATGGGATTGAACGTGTGGCAGTCGGGAATAATCCCCTTGGCAATCATCTTGGCCAGCACTTTCATCGCCGCTTCAAGGTTGCTCTGCCCCTTCCCGCAATGCGTCTCCATCAGGAAGTTGTATGTGATAATGTCGGGGTCACATCCAAGTTGCCGCATCTGGTTGTGTACCTGCAGCACCTGCTCGGAACGCCCAGCCTTGACATGAGCCCGCATGATGGCATTGAAAGTCGCGGTGTTCGGGTTACACCCGTTGTCGATCATCTGGCACAGGAGCTCCTGTGCACGCAGCACCTGACCCGCACGGTACATGGCATCAATCACCGACGTGTAGGTGTACACGTTCGGCATGATCCCTGACTGCTGCATCTCAGCGAACACCCGCTCTGCCTTCTCCAGGCATCCGGCACGACACCACGCGTGCACCAGGGTCGTGTAGAGCACGACATCCGGCGGAAAGACAGACTTGTAGCTGTCGAACAGCGCCTGGGCCTCGCTGGCAAGGCGCTTCTTGGACAGGGCGCCGAGGAGAGAAGCAAGCACAGTAGGGTCGGGGACTCCTGCGCCGTACTCCTCCATGCGGCGGAACAGCTCGGAAGCCTCCGACGACATGTCCGCCCGAACGTACCGGCGGATCAGGGCGAGGATGACCTGCGACGAGACAGGGATGGAGCGCTCACGCATTTCGTCGAGCAGGTGGCGGGCGAGCGGGAAATGGTGGTGCTTCGCGAGCAGGTCGATCATAGCGGCGTAGAACGCCGGGAGGGAGTCGGCGGGGAGCGACGGGAGGACGTGGTGGAAGAATGTGAGAGCCTCGGGGAACGGGACGCCGCGGCTGAGCGCGAGGAGGCGGCCGAGGAGCTGCAGCGGAAGGTGTGGCGCGGGCGGGGAAGGGAGGAGGCTGGCGAGGGTTGACGAGAAGGTGGGGAGGGGCTCAAATGGCAGGGAGGCAGGGAGCGTGGTCGACGGGTGGGCGCGGCGGTGGTCGAGGATTGCCGCGTGGAGCGAGTCCAGGAGCTTGGTTTCCGCGGGCGACAGGGGCGTAGCCAAATCGAGGGTCGGTGGTGGAGGCGTAGCCAGCGCCAGCTCTGCGGTTGGCTCCGTGGGGGTCGGCTGTGGAGGCGTGGCGGGCGCCGGTTCTGCGGCTGGCTCGTTGGGGGTCGGTGGCGGAGGCGTAGCAGGCGCCGGCTCTGTGGCTGACTCGGTGGCGCATAGGCGGCGGAGGAGGAATCGGGAAGTCGCAGAGAGGTGGTGCTTGGGCTTGAGGAGGAGAGCCATGGCGGCGGCGGCGGTGGCTGGTCTGTCGCGGTTGCCGGCGACGTGGGGGCGGTAGGGTTCTGGGTTTCGGCTTCCACTAGAACAAGGTTGGTTGAGTTTTGGCAGGAGGTTTACTTTGAGTAGTTCCGGCCCACCTTACCCATGAGGCAAACCTTTGGGCTTTCCAGTTAGGCCCGTGAACCATGCCCTCTAAACCATCCGAGCCGTTGAGGCCTTTGTGGGCTTGGGCTGGACCGCATGCACAAGCGGTCGCTGGACTGATCCAAACGGTCGCGGACCCGTCGCTATATGCTTTGGCGTGAGACAGCGTTATCAATTTATTTTTAAGGAAATCTAGCTTGTCTGAGCCATTTTCATTTATTATGAAAGAAAAGGAACAACAAGATACAATTAAGTAGACGACAGAACAACCACCGCACCAAGAACACCAAGATCGAGACTCTCGTAGTCGTAGCCACCTACTATAATCACAATCACCACCAAAGATGTAGAGACAACATGCTCATGGCAAGGGCAAAACACAAACAAGAGTCTCATGGAGAGGTCGAACGGTAGCGAGCCACCGAGTACACAACAATACACCAAAGTGTCACCACTGCGTAGTCGAAGTGCTACGTGCCACCGAGACCGCCCATGACATCGATGTGCCATCGGAGTGGACGAAAGGTATCCCAGACCGAGACCGCGCCACAGAACATCATCTTGAAGCACGGCGCCGAAAGTCTCATGCATGACCAAAAGGCACAAGTCAATCGAGGCCGAGATTGTGGCCGAAAGGCATAGCAGGCCCAGACGACAGAAGGACACAGATCAGGGCAGTTCTGCCAACCTTGGCTTCAAGATGACTGTAATAGAGAAATGAAACCTAGAAGAAAACCCACCTCCGCACCAACACCAACCACTGTCATGGACCTCAAGAGGGCCACCCACGCTCCAGACTTGACATCAATGAACAAACTAACAATAAATCAGTGGATCCAAGATGACTCCTCCAAGTAGGGAACGGTGTCAATGACGCCATCGTCGCCCGATCCAGCATCCGGATTTGAGGCTTTCTCCACCCAGCCCTCCCAAGGCCCTTTTCGCGTCGGCCAACAGAAAATTCACCCGGCCACACCTCCTAGAGCCCCCAAGTACCAAAAAATCGCCTAAAATTCATCCGACAATCCTATGAAAAATCCAGTCCAAGGGTAACTAGGGCGTCGGCAGAAGAAATGATGCCATCCTGGGCCGCGGCGTGTCATGGAGAGAAAGCCCTTAATCATGACCTGGCCCATTGTATCACTTTCCCCCACTACCCACACGCTCATCTTTTATCCTTCTGGACCCGTACGCCACTCGCCGCTCGCCACGTCCTCCTTCAGCACGGCCTCCGTGCTGCCTTCCGGCCACCACACGCTGCCCGTTGCTCCTCTTCTCCCACAATGATGTCGCTACTCGCCGCACTTGTGGTCGCGCCTCCACCGGCCGCGCGAGCTGGTGGTCGCGCCTCCACCGGCTGTGCGAGCTCATGGCGACTCCACTGGCCATGCCTCCCCTGACGTGGAGCCACATGAGGGTGCTCCCGTCCAGGTTGTTGTTGGTGGTGCGACGGCACCCACGTCGACGCCGACGTGATGGTTATCGTCGTCTCCGCGCCGCGCGTGCTACCGCGATACCTGCGGCCATCCCCTTCGAGCATGGCTCCACCTCGAGCTCTGTCAACACCGGCCACGCGAGCTCGTCCGCCTCCGGCCCCCAAGCCAAGGGACGATGTCAGCCCTAGCTAGCCAGCCAACTCGTCCACGGTGCAGGGCAGGATCAGGCCCGGGCGGCGACCATGTGCACTCAAGCTGCTTTGTAGAAATGTTAAACACTATTTCTTCGTCCCTTCGTTTGGGGTGGGGGCACGACCGGAAAAATGCTCTCACTTTTCTGTCGGCTGTGTTGCCCAAGACCCCCCAAAATACATCGTTTTGTCCAGTATTTCCTCCTGAGAGCTCGATCGGTTGGAGATGCTCCAACCTAACAGCAACAGCTGCATAGTAATGCTGACTAACGAGTGTGCACAGCAGAGCTCAACAAACCACTGAACCAGTTTGGTACTCGATCCGGCACGTTTTCATTGCCCCCAAATGGGGAAAACTACTACTCGACGAGCCCCGGCCCGACGGTTTCAAAAAAAGGGAAAAGAAATATGGACGATGGAGCCCCTCTCAAGTCAAACCCCGCCATTCATTACAATTTACACGAGACATATTATTCCTCCATATGGATGATGCGTGCGGGTGCGGCC
The DNA here is from genome assembly GCA_916181665.1 of Avena sativa. Classification (NCBI taxonomy): domain Eukaryota; kingdom Viridiplantae; phylum Streptophyta; class Magnoliopsida; order Poales; family Poaceae; genus Avena; species Avena sativa. The sequence goes on from OV702297.1 coordinate 416,612,523, forward strand.
GTTTCCAAGCCATAATTTCTCATCGACGGCAACAGCCGCTAGCTAGCCACTACAGCGACGTACGGCGAGGAATTCGCGTGCAGTTCATTGCGAGCGTGCAGGCTAGCTATAGCCAGGACTGGACGAACATGTGTTCCCACGGTGAACCTCCCGACGAGTAAGCAGAAAAAAATGGATATAACAGTTTGAATTGCAGATTGATTGCGTGCTTCGGTTCTCACAGTGCTCCATGATTTATTGATGAATCGGCGGAATTTTCATAAAAAAATGATGTGTCCAACAATCGGGCGATTTTGGAAGCGTTGCAGCATGTAGATGGTGTGGGTGGCCTTGGACTAGTGTGCTCTGGTTGTTAGCGATCTACGGGGCCGACAACCCCTATGTGCATGGGATGATACGTTCCACGCGCATCTTTCAATCACGAACATCTTAAGTAGTACTCCTTCCGTTTAGGATTATAAGTCCCGCGCGCATAATTAGGTTGCCAATTTAAACAACAAAATATAAATAGTATAGCACAAAAATTATACCATTAGAAACTTTAGAGGTTATATTTTTTAATGGTATAATTTTTGTAATATATAAGTTAGATTTTGTTAGTCAAATTAACAACCTAGGTATGTGCGTAGGACCTATAATCCCGAACAGAGGGAGTATAATTAAAGACTATGTTTTGGCCAAAGTGGCCACGGTCGGCGCCATACTTTGCGGGCTACCCCTTGGGCATAGCTTCTATCCCATTATTTATAGCACTGATCGATCAATAGAGCTATCCGGTTAACAATTCGCGAAACAAAGAAAAAAAAGCTAGTCAGGAATATATATATATATAGGACTAGGAGTATGAGCTACTCCCTCCGACCCATATTAGTTAACTCAAGTTCATCTAAATTTGAATGAATCTAGACACTATTTAGTATATAGGTTCATCCAAATTTTAACAAATCCAAGTCAACTAATATGGGTCAAAGGAAGTACTATCATTTTAGGAGTGAAGCTGTAATTGGGCTTGGTGCTCCGATTGTGCCTTACGACTGGTAGTTAGTAAATGCCTCTTAACTAATGAAGAGAGGTTAACCCCTGCGAAAGAGAAATGTCCTAAATCATGACGTGGACACATCGCTGGACGCTTAAAGTCGTGCGTGTTAGAGTATATATTTGTATATTGTAGTTTCCCGTGTGTTAGGGGATTTCCTGTATATTTGCGCATGTACATGTACTATATATTGTGGCCTTTGGCCCTCGGGTAATACAACAAGTCTATTATCCTAAAATGGTATCAGAGCCTAAGGTCTCGAGTTCGAGTCCTGGCTTTCGCAATTTCTCCTAAAATTGCTGTAGACCCCTCTATGTCCACGTATAGGCCTCTTGAGTCATACGTGAGTTTCACGCGCCGTCGCTCTCTTTCGGTTACACGTGCTGACTTCTCTCTGTCACACGTGAGAGGGGGTGTTGAAGTGTATAAGTGGATTGCACTAGTCCTTTCCATCATTTCGGACTTTTGGTTGTGTTGGCTAGTGCATGAAGCTTAACATGGTATCAGAGCTGTAAGGTAGCTCTTCTCCTCGCAGCCGCCGCCGTCGCCCGCCCCGGCTTCCTGCCGCCGCGCCCGACCGTCGCCGCTGCCTCTCCCTCGCCTCCTGCGAGCTTGCCCCGTCCTCCTCGGTCGCTGTCGTCCGTCCGATCCGCCCCGGCCGCCGCCCGACCGCCCTGCCCGCCCGTCGGCCTGTCGCCGTTCGTCGCTCGCCCGCCGCCGCCTCCCGGCCGCTTCCCGGCCATCGCCCGGCCGCCGCCCGGCCTGTCGACCCCGTCCGCCGCGGTTGTTGCTGCGTGTTGCGGATCTGATCAGATCAGATCAGATCTGATTTTCGTCAAAAAAAAGAGCCAAAAAAAGCAAAAAAAAAAATGTCTTCCTCGTCGGGCTATCTTGCGATTCCTAGCTGCCCGGTGATTTTCGATGGCGCGAATTATCCTGATTTCACTGCCTTTATGCGCGTCCACATGCGCGATCTTCGTCTTTGGGGTGTGCTTTCTGGCGAGGTCTCCTGTCCGCCGTGCCCCGCTGCTCCTACGTCGCCTATTGCCCTTGCCCCCGATGCTCTTCAGAATCTGACTGACTACACTCACTGGATAGATGAGGATGCTCGTGCTGCTGCTGTTCTCACTTCCAGTGTTCTACCTCAGTATGCTGCTGAGTTCATGGGCCTTTCCATTGCTGCTGCTCAGTGGACTTTTCTTTGTCAGTGCTATCAGCCGTCTAGGGATGCTCTTTACCTGTCTGTGGTTCGCCGGGAGCATGCTCTTCAGCAGGGTGACTCTACTGTTGATGAATTCTATACTCAGAGTGCTGCTATTTGGCGTCAGCTTGATTCTCTTCGTATAGCTGTGTGTGCCACATGTCCCTGCTGTCTGACTGTGCGCGCGGATCTGGAGTTTCAGCGCTTTGAGTTCTTGTCGCGGATCCGTAAGGAGTTTGAGTCGCGTCGTGCCCAGCTGCTTGCCCGTGGTCGTGTTCCGCTCTCTGAGGTACTGTCTGAGCTTCGTGCTGAGGAGACTCGTCTTCGTGGTGCTGGTCTTCTTGAGGTTCCCTCCGTATTTGCTGCTCATGGTCCTCCCGTGTCATCGGCTTCGTTGCGGTCTCCAGTACCGCCGATACTCTCTACTCCTCCGGTCCAGGGCTAGAGTCAGCCTCAGCAGCCTCGTGGTATGACAGCACCTCCTCGTCCTCCATGTGCCTACTGTGGCAAGCCTGGCCACGATGTCTCTAGCTGCTGGAGGAGGGATCCTAGCTTACATCAGCAGTACCATGCTCGTAGGCAGGCTGGTTCTTCAGGATCTTCTGCTGTTGCACTGTCTCATCAGGACATTCCTCGTGGTCTACTCACTGCTACAGGCTCTTCCTCATCGGGTACTGCTGGTTCTGTGCCTAGCTCTTCTGGCACCGCGCGACCACCACCTTCTACACAGTCAGGTACGTCATCCCCGTGGTATCTGGATTCTGGAGCTTCTTTTCATATGATTTTTGCGTCCTTCTTTCTGCTCTTCGCTCTCTTATTTCTCATGTCCGTGTTATCACGGCTGATGGTACCTCTCTTCCTGTTTCCAGTCGAGGCACCCTTTCTACTTCATCTTTCTCTGTTCCTGACGTTTCTCATGTTCCTAGTCTTAAGATGAACCTTTTCTCTGCTAGTCAGCTTACTGATTCTGGTTGTCGTGTCATTCTTGACGCTGATTCTTGTGCGGTTCAGGACCGCCGTACTCAGGCCCTGGTTGGAGCTGGTCCTCGCAGTCTTGAGTCTCTGGGGCTATGGGAGTTAGACTGGCTTCGCGTTCCATCCACTGCCACTTCATCTACTAGTTCTTCTGCGGTTGCTGCTTCTGTCACTGGCTCTTTTCAGCAGTGGCATCATCGGCTGGGTCACCTTTGTGGCTCCCGTTTATCGTCCTTAGTTCGTCGTGGTCTTCTGGGGTCTGTCTCAGGAGATGTGTCTTTACATTCGTGTCAGGGTTGTAGGTTAGGCAAACAGATTCAGCTTCTCTATCCTACTAGTGTGTTTGTATCTCAGCGATCTTTTGATTTAGTTCATTCAGATCTTTGGGGTCCGGCTCCCTTTGCTTCCAAAGGGGGCCATCGATACTATATTTTATTCATTGATGATTTTTCACGGTACACCTGGTTGTTTTTTATGCGCTCTCACGGTGAGGTGCTCTCTATTTATCAACGTTTTGCGGCCATGGTTCGTACTCAGTATTCTACGCATATTCGTGTGTTTCGTGTTGATTCTGCAGGAGAGTATATCTCCCAGCACCTGCGTGGTGTCCTTGCTGAGCAGGGCACCCTTGCTCAGTTCTCGTGTCCCGGCGCCCATGCTCAAAATGGTGTCGCCGAGCGTAAGCATCGTCATATTCTTGAAACTACCCGTGCTATGATGATTGCTTCCTCTCTTCCGCTGCATTTCTGGGCTGAGGCTATCGCTACGTCAACTTACCTCATTAACATTCAGCCTTATGCTGCCCTTCAAGGTGGTATTCCTCTCGAGCGTCTCTCTGGTAGCTCTCCAAACTATTCGACTCTTCGTTTATTTGGTTGCGTTTGCTATGTCATTCTACCTCCTCGCGAACACACCAAACTGACCGCTCAGTCTGTTGAGTGTGTTTTTCTCGGATACAGTGATGAGCATAAGGGCTATCGCTGTTGGGTCCCCGTTGGTCATCGGATGCGCATCTCTCGTGATGTCACGTTTGATGAGACTCGTCCCTTCTATCCTCGCCCCACCTCTGGTACTTACCCGGTGGATGATATCTCTTTTCTTCTTTTTCCTGATGCACCTCCTGCTGTCCCTTCTTCTCCACCTCTTACTTCTGATGCGCCCCCTTCGATTTCGGTGCCATCCTCTCCTCCGTCTAGTTCCCCTAGTTCTCCTTGTTCTCCCCTAGTTTCTTCTCCACCTCGTTCTCCGGCTTCGAACCCTTCCTTTGTTGTTCCTTCTTCCTCTTCTTCTGATGAGTCGTCTTCCGCCGATGAGCTTCCCTCTTCACGGCTTGTTCGTCAGCGTCGTGCTCCAGACCGTTACTCTCCTAGTCAGTATGGTCTCTCTATCGTCTCCGAGCCGACTTCTTATCGGGATGCCGAGCGTTATTCTGAATGGCAGCTTGCCATGGCTGAGGAGATCGTTGCGCTTGAGCGCACTGGAACCTGGGATCTTGTTTCTCCCCCTCCTGGTGTTCGTCCTATCACGTGTAAGTGGGTCTATAAAATTAAGACCCGCTCTGATGAATCTCTTGAGCGCTATAAAGCGCGTCTTGTGGCTCGTGGCTTTCAGCAGGAGCACGGTCGTGACTATGATGAGACTTTTGCCCCTGTGGCTCATATGACCACTTTGCGTACTCTTCTTGCTGTTGCTTATGTTCGACGCTGCTCTCTGTCCCAGCTTGATGTTCAGAACGCTTTTCTTAATGGCGAGTTGAGTGAGGAGGTTTACATGCAGCCTCCTCCTGGTTATTCTGTTCCCGATGAGATGGTTTGTCGTCTTCGACGTTACCTTTATGGCCTGAAACAGGCCCCTCGTGCCTGGTTTGAGCGCTTTGCCTCTGTGGTGACTGCTGTTGGTTTCTCTCCTAGTTTTCATGATCCAACGCTATTTGTTCACACTTCTCCTCGTGGACGCACTCTTCTTCTTCTCTATGTTGATGATATGATCATTACTGGTGATGATCCTGAGTATATTGCCTTTGTCAAGGCTCGTCTTCGTGATCAGTTTCTTATGACTGATCTTGGTCCTCTTCGCTATTTTCTTGGGATTGAGGTCTCCTCCACTTCTGATGGCTTTTCTATCTCTCAGGAAAAGTATATTCAGGATCTTCTTGCTCGTGCTGCTCTTGGGGATGAGCACACTGTTGAGACTCCTATGAAGCTTAATGTTAAGCTTCGTCCTGCTGATGGTGATCCTCTTCCTGATCCCACGCGTTATCGCCATCTTGTTGGGAGTCTTGTTTATCTTGCTGTCACTCGTCCTGATATCTTTTATCCTATTCATATTCTGAGTCAATTTGTCTCAGATCCTACCACCGTTCACTACAGTCATCTCCTCCGTGTCCTTCGTTATCTTCGTGGCACGATCACTCGTCGTCTTTTCTTTCCTAGTTCCAGCTCTCTGCAGCTCCAGTGCTACTCGGATGATCCTACGGATCGTCGTTCACTTTCTGCTTACTGTGTGTTTCTTGGTGGTTCGCTTGTTGCTTGGAAGACGAAGAAACAGGTAGCGGTTTTCCGTTCGAGTGTTGAGGCTGAGCTGCGGGCTATGGCTTTGTTGATTGCTGAGGTGACCTGGTTACGGTGGTTGCTTGCAGATTTTGGGGTCTCTGTTGTGACACTCACTCACTCTTGTCTGACAGTACAGGTGCTATCAGTATTGCACGTGATCCGGTTAAGCATGAGCTGACCAAGCATATTGGTATTGATGCTTTTTATACACGTGCTCAGGTACAGGATCAGGTTGTTGCGCTTCATTATGTGCCTTCAGATTTGTAGTTGGCGGATTTCTTTACAAAGGCACAAACTCGAGCGCAGCATGATTTCTTACTCTCCAAACTCAGTATTGTGGATCCACCATGAGTTTGAGGGGGGTGTTAGAGTATATATTTGTATATTGTAGTTTCCCCGTGTGTTAGGGGGGTTTCTGTATATTTGTGCATGTACATGTACTATATATTGTGGCATTTGGCCCTCTAGTAATACAACAGGTCTATTACCCTAAAAGTGCGAACGTTACGACCTTATTATTACCACCCAATAAACCCATGGGTTAGCAGAGTGAAGAGGACCATTCTTCGCAGGTGCTTTGTAATGTTATATACAGCGGTCCTACATCATGTTGACAAACGAGTATATATACTTGGACTTGGTACAGCTAAGGTTTGTGCAACCTCGCTCCAATGCGATTTAATCATCATGGGTTTATGCAACAAATTACAAACCCATGACAGTTAGATCGAATCCTAGTAAGTAGTAGTATTTTTTTTCCGGCGTCCAGGAACTTTTATCGGAGGAGTACGGCTACATGTTCAATGTTGAGACACGGCATGCCTAAGATATGACTGTGCGGATCAATCTTCCACGCAGACGCAGCTAGCGTCGTGGGTAAAAGAGGGCCCATGCATGGTTGTTGTCGATTACTAGGGCAAAGGCATGTTTTATGTTTGGTGGTAGAGTGCTAACCTACCACCAGCGAGCAGGGTACTATACTGAGTACTACTGAGTCACTGACTAAACGAGATCAGTGTGCACAGTAAGCTCAGCAAAACGAACACACGTTTTCATTGCCACGATCAATCAAGCATAAACTCGAAAAGATCCAGCCCACAGTTTGAATGAAAACGAAAAAGAAACGAAAGGAGGAGCCCCCACCGGGTCAAGCCCGACATTCATTCATTCATTACAGGAGGAGGAGGAGACGTTTTCTCCACCGGTTGAGTCGTACGTGCGGGCCTTTTCCCCTTGGCGTAAACATCTGATCGGACCGCGACAGCTGCTGCTGCTGCTGCTGCCGAATTGAATCCACACAGCGACGGACGGCGGAGGCAGCATCTGCCCGCTCTCCCTCGCGAGAGTACACGCCGCGGAGTGAGGGCATCTCTACCGTGCCAATCTAATCGGTCGATTCAAATGGATCATTTCTATCCGTTTACTTCGGACCGTGGTTATTCTTTATTGGGGTTCGTCTAGTCGTGCTCAGCGGTCCGATCCATCTATCCGTCTTCCCCTACTCTCACTGTTAACTGCTTGACACCATCGCAATGAGACGTTAATGGCGACCCGACATCGGCTATCAGAGTCGGTGGCTTCCCGCGCGGCCAGCGTTTCCTGCCATCATTTCTCGCGCGCGTCTCGTGTCTCCCCTGCCGTTTTCCGCCTTCGTCACGGTCTATAAAAAGGGCTGCCCGCGGCGGAGACAACAAGCCCAAGCAATAGCAAACCAGCAACCGAAAAAGCGCATCAGTTGAGATAAAACAAAACGTTTTCCCTCTAACGTGGTGATCCCAAGATCTAGCTGAGGTAGAAGGCCACGAGGTTTACCACTAGACGCGCAGTTGCAGATTACTGATGAAGCGCATCAGTTGATGCAGTGCAGTCCTTTGCGATCCGATCGTCCTGGTGCTGATCGTACAACACCTCTACTGGCATCCACACGTATAAGGAGGAGCACCGGCGGCGAACTGCTAGGTTCGATACGATGGCAGGACTGCTGTGGAGCTAGGGTTTCAAACACATGGAATAACCTAACCGATCAACGATTAACCCTTCTGGGTTACTGTGTTCCACTATATATAGGGAGTGAACGTGGGCTCCTCACGTGACCTATTCACTAAAGCCCATATAACACTAGTCACCGTGAGTCCGACTCACTGACTCAGTCCTAATCCGGCTTGGATTCAACCCAACCAGATTTTCAGTTCAGATTCAATCCAAATTTCCTCCCGCTCTTAAGTGTATGACCCCGCAGGCTCATGGCTACCTGGACATGATTAGAGTCCGACTCTCAATCGATCGTCGGTAGCGGTTCGTAGCAGAACATGCCGACTCCCAAGTACCAAAGAGTCATGAAGACTTGCCTTTCCAATATGACTTACGTCTGAGTCCTTTTTGCCTCACGATATACCTTGTCAGACTATAGGCAAATAATTTTCATCCCTTAAATAGTCCGACTCTCTTCTCGATCCGAGATAAGTGATTCACCCAACTAACTCTTAGTCGATTGCCTCGGTTAACACTTAACCGAATCGTGCATGGCCATGCTTTCCGAATCGGCGAATCATATCTTCCGAGAGAGCCTAGAGAATATCTCTCCGAGTGGAGGGGCATAATCCCGTCTTGGTTATTTGCATCACGCATCTTGATTCTCACTCGACCCGAACTCTGCCTTTATAACTGCCCAGTTATAGATCAGCGTTTGGCAGAACCTAAGTCGATGATCCTCAACTCGGACTATGCAACAATCTCAGGTCTAAGGATTACATTGATTGAGATATACAAATGACAACTTGTTCGTTGTACCTCAATATGGGTCAATCCGATTCGCTAAACTCTTTAGCCGAATCTGTGTAAGTCGGAATAGCATCACCATGCCCATGACAAGTGGAACCGAGTCATCAAGCCGACTTTCACATTGGTCTAAGTTGTGTGTCCAGCACAACCTCAATGACCAAGGACATTTAGTACAAACAACATGAATGTATAGTTCCACAACCGAATCACATATTCAATGATATACGTCAGATGCTCATACAAGGACAGCTTAATAACTTTATAAATACAATGGGAAATATCGTCATACATGATTGCGTCTAGGGCATAATCCCAACAGTCTCCCACTTGCACTAGAGTCAATCTTCCGACATCACATGTCTAAGCATCTAATACCCATGGCTCTCAGGTGCGCCTCATGCTTCGGTTGTGGTAACGACTTTGTCAACGGATCCGCAATATTTGCATCCGTGTGTATCTTGCATAACTTGATATCACCCTGATCCACGAACTGGCGAATCAAGTGGTATCACATGAGTATGTGCTTGTTCTTCTGGTGTTGTCTAGGTTCCTTGGCTTGTGCAATAGCACCATTATTGTCACAATACACGTCTAACGGATTGGACGAGCCCTGAACTACACCAAGATCCATGAGGAAATTCCTCATCCAAACAGCTACCTTTGTTGCCTCTGAGGCGGTAATATACTTAGTCTCTGTTGTAGATGCAGACACAGTCTCTTGCTTGGAACTCTTCCATCTCACAACACCTCCGTTTATAATAAACACGTATCCGGATTGCGAACGAGAATCATCAGAGTTGGTAAGATAACTCAAATCCGTGTAACCCTTTACACTGAGTTCATCTTTACCACCATAAACTAGAAACATATCCTTAGTCCTTCTCAAGTACTTTAGGATATTTTTAGCCGTTGTCCAGTGGATTTCTCCAGGATCAGCCTGGTATCTGCTCACAACACTTAGAGCATAGGAAACATCCGGCCTAGTACAAATCATGGCATACATGATGGATCCGACGGCAGAAGCATACGGAATCGCACTCATCCGACTTCTCTCATCAGTTGTCGAAGGACACCGAGTCTTGCTAAGTTTTACACCATGGGAAATCGGTAAGAACCCCTTCTTAGACGATTCCATGTTGAACTTCTTCAACACTTTGTCCAAATAAGTACTCTGACTCAATCCAATGAGCCTTCTTGATCTATCTCTATAGATCCGGATTTCGAGGATGTATGTTGCCTCACCCAAGCCTTTCATTGAGAAACTCTTTTCCAATGATTCCTTGGTTTCTTGCAACATCTGGACATCATTTCCAATCAATAATATGCCATCCACATATAAGATTAGGAAGTTTACTTTGCTCCCACTAAACTTCTTGTATAAACAAGAATCATGATCACTCGTGATGAAGCCAAACGATTTGACTACCTCATCAAAGCGAATATTCCAACTTCGAGATGCTTGCTTCAACCCATAAATGGATTTCTGAAGTTTGCACACTTTGTCAGCATTAGCCGGATCGACAAAACCCTCGGTCTGTATCATATACACGTCAACGGTTAAATTTCCGTTAAGGAAAGTCGTTTTGACATCCATCTGCCATATCTCATAGTCGAAATAGGCTGCTATAGCTAACATGATCCGAACTGATTTAAGCATCGCTACGGCAAGAAAGTCTCGTCGTAATCAACTCCTTGAAATTTTCGGAACCCCTTCGTGACAAGACGTGCTTTATAGACGGAAACATTTCCATCCATATCAGTTTTCTTCTTAAAGACCCATTTGCACTCGACGGGTCTTGCACCGTCTGGCAGATCAACCAAGTTCCAAACTTGATTTTCATCCATGGACTTTAACTCGGATCTCATGGCTCCAAGCCATGACTCGGAATCTGATCCCACAATCGCTTTCGAATAATTTTCCGGCTCATCACTGTCTAACAGTAATACATCACGAACACTTCGTAATCTTGCCGATCTTCGTAGTACAGGTGCTGCTGCCGACTCAGCTACCATGACCGGATCAACCTCCAAGGTTTTTGCCGACTCGCTACTAGCCGGTTCCTCTTGAATTTCTTCGAGCTGCACTGTGCTCCCACTTACTCCCAGACTGAGAAACTCTTTCTCAAGGAAGAAACCGTTCCGAGCGACAAACACTTTGCCCTCTTCTCGGTTGTAGAAGTAGTAACCCAAGGTTTCCCTCGGATACCCTACGAAAATACACTTATCCGACTTGGCCGTAAGCTTGTCCGACTAAAGTCGCTTGACAAATGCTTCACAACCCCAAATCTTAAGAAAAGAGAAACTCGGCTTTTTGCCTGTCCACATATCATGCAGTGTCTTGTCTACCGATTTTGATGGTACTCTGTTTAGTGTGAACGCCGCTGTTTCTAGACAATAACCCCAAAATGATAAAGATAGATCTATCTGACTCATCATTGACCGTACCATGTCCAACAAGGTCCGATTCCGCCTTTCTGAAACATCGTTCCTTTGCGGCGTTCCTGGCGGAGTAAGTTGGGGAACTATTCCACAACTTTTCAGATGGTCATCAAACGCATGGCTCATGTACTTTCCTCCTCGGTCCGACCGAAGAAACTTTATTTTCTTGCCGAGTTGATTCTGTGCTTCATTCTGGAATTCTTTGAAATTTTCAAAAGCTTCCAACTTATATTTCATCAAGTAGATATATTCATACCGACTCAAATCATTCGTGAAGGTAATGAAGTACTCATAACCACCCCTGGCCGTCGTGCTCATTGGTCCACATACATAACTATTTACTAGTCCCAACAAGTCAGATGCCCTTTCACAACTCTTTGCAAAAGGTGTCTTGGTCATTTTGCCGAGTAGGCAAGATTCGCATGTCTCGAATGACTCTAAGTCTAACGAAGTTAGGAGTCCATCATCATGGAGCTTCTTCATGCGTTTCCAACTTATATGACCAAGCCGATAATGCCAAAAGTAAGTCATATTTAGATCATTTGGTTTCAACCTTTTAACATTTATGTTATAAACCGACTCACCATCCAGATTCAAAATAAATAACCCGTCCTAGACGGGTGCAAAGCCGTGAAACATATCATTTAAATACAAAAAACAACCATTATTCTTGATATTCGACTCATAGTCTTGCCTCATCAAACATGAAGCAGAAATAATGTGAGCACTGGAACATAATAAAAATTATTCAGTTCCATAATGAATTCGAAAGGTAAATGAAGCTGCATCGTGCCGACTTCCAACGCAAGAACTCTTGCTTTGTTGCAGACTCGAATACCAACCTCTCCTCTTGCTACGCTCCTAGTTCTTACCAGTCCCCCTGCAACGAGTTGCATATGTGAATAACTGATCCGGTATCATATACCCAAGAACTATTAGGTGCATCAGCAAGATAAATGTGTAGGGTTCGCAGCATAGAAAACAAAAAATTTCCTACGATGAGAACATCTAAGTACCAAGATCTATCTACTAGATACAAGCAATGGGTGGATATACATCCATAGAATACATACCCTCGAAGACCGAATAGCGTTAACAAGGTTGTACTCGTGGATGATGTAGACGAACGCTTGTCGATCTCAAGATCGTGATGAAGTCCATCTGGTCCAGCCGGTCCAGCACCATGAAGTCCAGCACCGCAAAGCAATGGTGCATCCGTGATCGCACACACGTCCGGGTACCCCGACAACCTCCACGCCTTCGCTCCAGCGAAGCAGCGGAAGCAACAAATCCTTCCAGAAAAAGCCACCGGGAACATGTATCTCGCTGATCCGAGACCATGGGGAAATTCTAAAGGGGGGAGAGAGATCCTTCGCGAGGAGGTGTGAGAGACAAGTGAGAGGAGGGGGTCCTTTTATAGGGGAGGGGCAGCCCAAGGGGGCATGGCCGCCAGCCATGGAGGGTGCCCCCACCTCTCCCTCATTCATGTGGTGGATGCTCCACTCACATAAAAAACACCTCCACTCACAATTCCACTCACATGCATTAATTTTCCACCAAAATTAATGCAAGCTCTCATTTAAATAAAACTCTTTTATTTATTTATTCAGAATTTTGTTAATTACTTTAATTAACAAACATTCACATAAAACCCCTTGCTAGTATTCCATTTCACATGCAGAACCAGTTTCAGCAATTTCAATTGAAACAGTTTCAGTGTCTAGTGAAATAAATTCCTGTGCTTTCCTTTTTCTTTCTCTGGCATATTATTTGCTCCAAATGGTGTCGGTATCCCTTAAGTGTGTCACCCTACGGTTATCGAATAATGTAGACATGATCGATACCCCTCTCTGATCAATAATCAGCAGCGGGACCTGGAGATCCGTACTGACTCCCACATATTCAACGATGACTTCTGTGATCGTGTGAACCTTATACGCATGTAACTCAATCCCTTTGTCTCGCGATATATTACATGTCCGAGATTCAATCATCGGTATCTCCATACCTAGTTTGATCTCGTTACCGACATGTACTCTTTTCTTGTTCCCGTGATATTACATTCTAGTGATCAAATCACTTGCTTGCAAGCTAACCAATGTGATATCACCGAGAGGGCCCAGAGTATATCTCTCCGTCATCGGGATGGACAAATTCCACTCTTGATCCATGAGCCTCAACATAGCACCTTCGTAGGACTGAACCCATCTTTATAATCACCCTGTTACAGTGTGACGTTTGATGTTATCAAGATACTCTTCCGGTGTTAGTGATTGACATGATCTCATGGTCTAAGGACTAATATTACTTCGTATGATGTTATAGCAATATAAACTCAATGACTTTGATCGTAATGCTATACTTCGGATGAATGTTCATCACACCATTACCCTAATGTTGTGACCTTGTTATTAACAACATCCAATGTCCATGATCAGGAAACCTTTGATCATCTTGTTAATCAACGAGCTAGTTTATAAGAGAGGCATAACTATGAACTTCCTTTTGTTTATTAAACACACATGTATTAATGTTTCCGTATTAATACAATTATAGCATGTAAAATAAACATTTATCATAAACAAGGAATACGATAATAACCACTTTATTATTGCCTCTCGGGCATATTCCCTTCAAAATGTCTATAACATTGCAAACAAGTGTACCTGAGTTGAAAGTCATACCTCCACTCTTGGCTTTATCAGCCAAATACTTGTTGCAGTTCCTCTTCTAGTGGCCCTTGTAGTAGAAGCAAGTGGATCCGGCTGAAGGAGATGGCTTAGTCCCTGAGGAAGCGCTTGGGACCGGGTCCTGAGCCTGCTTTCCTCCCGACTTAGCCTTCTTCTTAGTCCAAGAACTCTTCTTGAACTTAGCCTTATTCTGCACCATCAACACTTGACTAGCGCCCTTCTTGAGATCCGCCTCTGCCTGCTTGAGCATCCCATGCAATTCAGTGAGCTTCTTATCCATACCATGCATATGGTAGTTCGAAATGAACTGCCCATATGCACTAGGAAGAGAGTTCAGAATTATATCTGTAGCGAACTCTTCGCTAATAGGGTAGCCAAGCCTCTCCAGAGACTGCACGTAACCAACCATTTTGATCACATGCGCAGTGGATCACCATCCTTAAGCTTGCAACTCAGCAAAGCCTGAGAGACTTGATACCTCTCAGTCTTCGCCTGAGCCTGGAACATACTTTTGAGGCTTTCGATCATATCATAGGCCTCAACATTCTCGAACTGCTTTTGCAAGTCCGGTTCCATGTGAGCAAGCATAAGACAGCTAATATCCGTGGACTCATCCTTAGCCCGACGGTAGGTATTGGTAGCAGCGACAGTCGCATTCTCATTCGGCTCATCTGGAAGTGAGTTTCCTAGGACATGGTCATTCTTTTCTTGTTTGAGAACAATTCTCAGATTTCGATACCAGTTGGTAAAATTAGTGTCGTTCAATTTATCTTTCTCAAGAATGGTTCTCAATGCAAAACCGGATATCCGAGAGTGACTGCTACTTGGTGCCATGATCTACAACAGAAAATATGCAGAACACTTATGACATGTATTCATAAAAGAGCAAACACACTAGAACCAACACCCCTCCGATGGTTACTTAGTGATTCAGGTGTTGGAATTATGCCCTAGAGGCAATAATAAAGATGTTATTATTATAATTCTTGTTCATGATAAAGTTTATATTCCATGCTAGAATTGTATTAAGCGGAAACTTTGATACTTGTTTGGTTTATGAACAACACCGTGTCCCTAGTACGCCTCTATGGACTAGCTCATTGATTAATGATGGTTAAGGTTTCCTAACCATATACGTGAGTTGTCGATTAATAATGAGATCATGTCATTAGGAGAATGATATGATGGACAAACCCAAATCAAGCAGAGCAATTAGATCGTGTCATCGTGTTCATCTTTGTGAAGCTTTTTCCTATGTCAAATATTGTATTCCTTAAACCATGAGATAATGCAACTCCCTGGTATCGAAAGAAAGCTTTGAGGTCATCAAACGTCATCCTATGAGAGGGTGATCATAAAGGTGTCTCTCAGGTGATCGGAAAGTACTTGTTGGGTTGTATGTATCGAGATGGGATTTGTCCCTCCCGAGTCGGAGAGATATACTTCGGGCCCACTCGGTAATCGATATCAACACCGCTTGCAAGCACGTGGTTAAGGAGTTAATCACAAAGTGATATCGGATTACGGAACGAGTAAAGTACTTGTTGTGAACGAGATTGAACTAGGTATACCGATACCAATGATCGAATCTCGGGCAAGTAAAATATCGCGTGATGAAGGGAATATATATATGGGATTAATTGAATCCTGCCATCGTGGTTCATCCGATATGATCATCGATGAATATGTGGGAGTCAATATGGGTTTCCAGATCCCGCTGTTGATTATTGATAGAAGATCATGTCTGCATATTCTCGAACCCGTAGGGTCACACACTTAACGTGCCTCGACGCTAGGATAGAATGGATAATTGGTTTATGAGTTTTTGTTCGGAGTCCTGGATGAGATCCAGGACATCACGAGAGGTTCCAGAATGGTCCGGAAAATAAGATTCATATAAAGGAAAGCAGTTTTTGGATTTCGGAATTGTTTCGGAGTATTCGGTATTGTACCGGAAGGTTCTAGAAGCTTCCGGAGTGGGACCAACGTGGCCCCACTTGTCGGAGGGGTACGTGGGCCTATGAGGGAGTGCCCTGGCCGCATTGGTCCAGGGGCACAAGGCCCCATAGTCCCAGCCGGCCAAAACCCTAGGGAAACCCTAGGAGACCTTCTAGAAGGGGGAGGAAGACTTGCCCCCCACTCCAACCCTTGGGGCCGCCGCCCTAGGGCTTGGAGGAGGGGCCAAGGGGGCCGGACATACCTTTATATAAAGAGGGCAGGGGTGCACCATCCTCCCCCCACTCCTCCAACCCTAGCCGCCGACCTGCTGCCCTCCAGATCTCTCTCTCTCCCGACTACGCGTAGGCGAAGCCCTGCGGCAGAAACTCTCCACCTTTGCACCACGCTGTCGTGTTGTAGATCTAATCTATCTCTCCACCCCACTTGCTAGACCGAAGAAGGAGGAGACGTCGTGGTGCCGTACGTGTGCATCTCTCGGAGGCGTCGCCACTTGCGGCGTTGGATCGGATCGGATCACGAGGAGGAGAAGGCTAGTTTGACTACATCACCCACGTTCTATTGAACGTTTCCGCTGTGCGATTTCTTCAAGGGTATGAAGATCTCATCTATCCCTCTTGTTGATTGCATCTCCTAGATTAGATCTTGGCTTTCCCGTTCGCATCCGTAGAAAATTTTGATTTACTATGCTGGGAAACCCTTCAGTGGTATCAGAGCTAGATCTATGTGTAGATGTGTTTCACGAGTAGAACGCAACATGCTTGTTGCCGGCGTTGATGTTTTCTATTGCAAGCCTCTTGTTGTGTACTTCTTATGACGCGGGATAGTGATATCGAAGCGGTCCAGGCCAACTTTACGCGACCTCGTTCGCGAGACCGGCTCCGCACTTGACGTGCGGCTTGTTCCACACATACGGCTGGTGGATGCCAGTTTCTCTCACTATAGTTGTCATGGGATTTACACCGGATGTTGGCAACCATGATATCACCGTTGTGGCTTTCCGTAGGTACGAATCGTTCTTAGCTTGTTACTCCCATAAGCCACGTAAAACATGCAACAACAAAGTAGAGGTGTCTAACTTGTTTTTGCAGGGAGTGTTTCTGTGATATGGTATGGCCCAAGATATGATGTGTATGTTGTATGAAATGATCATGTTTTATAATATTTCACGACTTGCATGTCGATGAGTACACAACCGGCAGGAGCCATATGGTTGTCTTTATAATTGTGTATGACCTGTGTATCAACTTCTTATACGCCATGTAATAGCTTTACTTTATCGCTAAGTAGTTAGCAATAGTTGTAGCTGCTATTCGTGGTGGAGGCAATCATGGTGGAGTGATGGAGATCATGCTGGCACGCACAAGATGGAGATCATTGCGCGGAGATTGGCTATACCATGTCACATAAAATTATATGCATGTGATGTTTATCCTTTTATGTATCTTATTATGCTTAGATCGCGACGGTAGCATTATAAGATGATTCCTCACTTAAAGATCAAGATAAAATTATGTTCTCCCCATGTATGCACCGTTGCGAAAGTTCGTTGTGTTCAAGCACCACGTGATGATCGGGTGCTATAAACTCTACGTTCACATACAACGGGTGCAAGCCAGTTTTGCACACGCGGAAATACTTGGGTTTGACTTGACGAGCCTAGCATGTACAGACATGGCCTCGGAACACACGAACCGAAAGGTTAAGCATGAGTCATATGAATGATATGATCGACACTTTGTTGTCCACCATTGAAACCACATCTCTTCTCGTGAAGATCGGATTATGTGTGGTGAATTTGGATCATGTTCACTAACAACTTGAGGGATGTTGAATTTAGTGGGAGTTCATCTAATAATTTGATTAAGTTGAACTAGTTATCATGAACATAGTCTAAATTGTACTTGCAAATTTTGTAGATCAAATGGCTAAGTCCAACTTCAACTTCAACGTTTTTGCTGAGAAAGAAAAGCTTAAGAACAATGGGTCTAACTTCACCAACTGGTTTCGCAATCTGAGAATCATTCTCACTGGCGGACAAAAGGACTATGTCCTTGAGAAAGTGCTAGGTGACGCCCCTGCTATAGATGCGCCGACTGATGAAAAAGTTGTTTATCAGTCGCGCAAAGATGATTATGGTGTGATTAAGAGCACCATGTTGTTTGCTATGGAATCGGACCTTCAAAATCGTTTTGAGGAGTTTACCGGGCCCTTTGAGATTCTTGAGGAACTGAAAACCATGTTTCAGACTCAGGCCCATTCTGAGAGTTATGAGATCTCTGAGAAATTCTTTAACTGCAAGATGGAGGAAGGGAGTTCCGTTAGTGAGCACGCCATTAAGATGTCGGGCTACACTCAACGTCAGCAACTGGACTGCAAGATTCCAGAAGAGCTCAAGATTGACAGAGTTCTGCAATCACTCCCTCCTAGCTACAAAGGTTTTGTAGTTACTCACAATCAGATTGGTTCCACTGATACGATCACTGAGCTCTTCGCTAAGCTGAAAGCTGCGGAGGTGGACATCAAGAAAGATAATCATGTGTTGATGGTCAACAAGCCCCCTAGCTTTAAGAACGGTAAGGGTGCAAAGAAGTCCTTCAAGAAAGGCAGCGGCAAGCGCGTTGCCCCTGCTGAGAAGAAGCTCAAGTCTGGACCTAAGCCGGACACTGAGTGCTTCTATTGCAAGGACAAGGGTCACTGGAAGCGCAACTGTCTGAAGTACTTAGCGGACAAGAAGGCTGGCACCATTAAAGGTATATTTGATATACATGTTATTGATGTTTACCTTACTAGCGCTCGTTGTAGTGCCTGGGTATTTGATACTGGTTCAGTTGCTAATATTTGTAACTCGAAACAGGAGCTACGGAATAGACGGCGGCTAGCAAGGGATGAGGTGACGATGCGCGTTGGCAACGGATCAAGAGTTGATGTGATGGCCGTTGGCACACTCTTCTTAGTTTTACCTTCGGGATTAGTTTTTAAACCTTAATAAATGTTATTATGTGCCTGCGTTGAGCATGAATATTATATCTGGATCGTGTTTATTGCAATACGGTTATTCATTTAAATCAGAGAATAATGGTTGTTCTATTTATATGAATAACATCTTTTATGGTCATGCACCTGCTGTGAATGGTTTATTTCTTCTGAATCTCGAAAGCAATGAAACACACATCCATAACATTGAGGCTAAGAGATGCAAAGTAGATAGTGATAATTCAACTTATTTGTGGCACTGCCGTCTAGGTCATATTAGTGTAAAACGCATGAAAAAACTCCATTCTAATGGACTTTTGGAGTCTCTTGATTTTGAATCACTTGACACGTGCAAGCCGTGCCTCATGGGCAAGATGATCAAAACCCCGTTCTCCGGAATGATGGAGCGAGGAACAGACTTGTTGGAAATCATACATACCAATGTATGCGAACCAATGAGTGTTTCGACGCGCGGTGGATATCGCTATTTTCTCACTTTTACTGATGACTTAAGTAGATATGGGTATATCTATTTAATAAAACATAAATCTGAAACGTTTGAAAAGTTTAAAGAATTTCAGAACGAAGTGGAAAACCATCATAACAGGAAAATTAAATTTCTATGATCTGATCGTGGAGGTGAATATTTGAGTTATTATTTTCTCATGCATCTTAAAGCAAGCGGGATCGTTTCGCAACTCACGCCACCCGGAACACCACAACGCAATGGTGTGTCTGAATGCCGGAATCGAACTCTATTAGATATGGTGCGATCGATGATGTCTCTTACAGATTTGCCGTTATCATTTTGGGGTTATGCATTAGAAACCGCTGCATTCATTTTAAATAGGGCACCATCTAAATCCGTTAAGATGACACCATATGAACTGTGGTTTGGTGCTAAACCTAAGTTGTCGTTTCTTAAAGTTTGGGGATGCGAAGCTTACGTTAAGAAGTTGATGCCGGACAAGCTCGAACCCAAAGCGGAGAAATGCGTATTCATAGGATACCCTAAGGAAACGATTGGGTATACCTTCTACCACAGATCCGAAGGCAAAGTGTTTGTTGCAAAGAATGGATCCTTTCTTGAGAAGGAGTTTCTCTCGAAAGAAGTGAGTGGGAGGAAGGTAGAGCTAGACGAGGTTATTGAACCTTCTCTCGAGTTGGAGAGTAGCGGCGCACCCGAAATTGTTCCAGTGCCGTCTGCACCAACAAGAGAGGAAGCTAATGATGAGGATCATGAAACTTCGAACGATGCTGCTGCTGAACGTCGCAGGTCGACAAGGTCACGTGCCCCTCCTGAGTGGTACGGCAACCCTGTCTTAACTGTCTTGTTGGTAGACAACAGTGAACCTGCGAACTATGAGGAAGCGATGATGAGCCCAGACTCTGAGAAATGGCTAGAGGCCATAAAATCCGAATTGGGATCCATGAGCGAAAACCAAGTATGGACTTTGGTGGACCCTCCTAGCGACCGAAAGGCCGTTGAGTGCAAATGGATCTTCAAGGAGAAAACGGACGCGGATGGTAATGTTACTGTCTATAAAGCTCGACTTGTCGCAAAAGGTTTTCGACAAGTTCAAGGTGTTGACTATGATGAGACTTTCTCTCCCGTAGCGATGTTTAAGTCCATTCGGATTTTATTAGCAATTGCTACGTTTCATGATTATGAAATATGGTAGATGGATGTCAAGACTGTGTTCCTCAATGGCAACATTGATGAAAGTTATATATGATGCAGTCCAAAGGTTTTGTCGATCCTAAGGATGCTGATAAGGTGTGTAAACTTCAGCGTTCCATTTATGGACTAAAGCAAGCATCTCGGAGTTGGAACCTTCGTTTTGATCAAGTGATCAAGAGCTTTGGATTTGTTCCAAATTGCTACGAAGCTTGTATCTACAAGAAAGTGAGTGGGAGCTCAGTGACATTTTTAGTACTATATGTGGATGACATATTGATTATTGGAAATGACATTGATATGCTTAACGATGTGAAGAGTTATTTGAACAAATGTTTTTCAATGAAAGACCTAGGAGAAGCTGCTTATATATTAGACATCAAAATCTGTAGAGATAGACAAAGACGCCTAATAGCTTTAAGCCAAAGTACATACCTAGACAAAGTTCTGAAAAGGTTCAGAATGGATAAGGCAAAGAAAGGTTCAGTGCCCATGTTGTCAGGTAAGATATTGAGCAAGGCTCAGTGTCCAGCTACGGTAAACGATAGAGAAACTATGAGCAAAGTGCCATATGCCTCGGCTATAGGTTCTATCATGTATGCCATGTTGTGTACTAGACCGAATGTGTCCAATGCTCTTAGTTTGACGAGCAGATACCAAAGTGATCCAGGAGTGGAACACTGGACAGCCCAAAAGAACATCCTAAAGTACTTAAATAGGACTAAAGAAATGTTCTTGGTCTATGGAGGTGATGAGCAGCTCGTCGTAAAAGGTTACGTCGACGCTAGTTTCGACACCGACAAGGATGATTCTAAATCTCAGACAAGATACGTTTATATTTTGAATGGAGGAGCTGTGAGCTGGAGAAGCTACAAGCAAAGCGTGATCGCGGGATCTACAGTAGAAGCGGAATACATGGCTGCTGCAGAAGCGTCAAGTGAAGGAGTTTGGATCAAGAACTTCATCACTGAGCTTGGTGTGGTTCCAAGTGCCTTGGACCCACTGGAGATATTGTGTGACAACACTGGCGCCATAGCACTGGCTAAGGAACCAAGATATCATCCAAAGACCAAGCACATCAACCGCAAGTTTCATATAATTCGAGATTATATATCAGATGGAGATCTGAAGATTAGCAAAGTACATACGGATCTGAATGTCGCAGATCCATTGACTAAACCTCTTCCACGAGCAAAACATGATCAGCACCTTAGTGCCATGGGTGTTAGATTGTTGCCAGATGTAAACTAGATTATTGACTCTAGTGCAAGTGGGAGGCTGTTGGAATTATGCCCTAGAGGCAATAATAAAGATGTTATTATTATAATTCTTGTTCATGATAAAGTTTATATTCCATGCTAGAATTGTATTAAGCGAAAACTTTGATACTTGTGTGGTTTATGAACAACACCGTGTCCCTAGTACGCCTCTATGGACTAGCTCATTGATTAATGATGGTTAAGGTTTCCTAACCATAGACATGAGTTGTCGATTAATAATGAGATCATGTCATTAGGAGAATGATATGATGGACAGACCCAAATCAAGCAGAGCAATTAGATCGTGTCATCGTGTTCATCTTTGCGAAGCTTTTTCCTATGTCAAATATTGTATTCCTTAGACCATGAGATAATGCAACTCCTGGTATCGGAAGAAAGCTTTGAGGTCATCAAACGTCATCCTATGAGAGGGTGATCATAAAGGTGTCTCTCAGGTGATCGGAAAGTACTTGTTGGGTTGTATGTATCGAGATGGGATTTGTCCCTCCCGAGTCGGAGAGATATACTTCGGGCCCACTCGGTAATCGATATCAACACCGCTTGCAAGCATGTGGTTAAGGAGTTAATCACAAAGTGATATCGGATTACGGAACGAGTAAAGTACTTTATGTGAACGAGATTGAACTAGGTATACCGATACCAACGATCGAATCTCGGGCAAGTAAAATATCACGTGACGAAGGGAATATATATATGGGATTAATTGAATCCTGGCATCGTGGTTCATCCGATATGATCATTGATGAATATGTGGGAGTCAATATGGGTTTCCAGATCCCGCTGTTGATTATTGATAGAAGATCATGTCTGCATATTCTCGAACCCGTAGGGTCACACACTTAACGTGCCTCGACGCTAGGATAAAATGGATAATTGGTTTATGAGTTTTTGTTCGGAGTCTCAGATGAGATCCAGGACATCACGAGAGGTTCCAGAATGGTCCGGAGAATAAGATTCATATAAAGGAAAGCAGTTTTTGGATTTTGGAATTGTTTCGGAGTATTCGATATTGTACCGGAAGGTTCTAGAAGCTTCCGGAGTGGGAAAAACGTGGCCCCACTTGTCGGAGGGGTACGTGGGCCTATGAGGGAGTGCCCTGGCCGCATTGGGCCAGGGGCACAAGGCCCCATAGGCCCAGCCGGCCAAAACCCTAGGGAAACCCTAGGAGACCTTCTAGAAGGGGGGAAGACTTGCCCCCCACTCCAACCCTTGGGGCCGCCGCCCTAGGGCTTGGAGGAGGGGCCAAGGGGTCCGGCCAGCCCTCTATATAAAGAGGACAGGGGCGCACCCTCCTCCCCCCACTCCACCAACCCTAGCCGCCGGCCTGCTGCCCTCCAGATCTCTCTCTCCCGACTGCGCGTAGGCGAATCCCTGCCGCAGAAACTCTCCACCTTTGCACCACACCGTCATGTTGTAGATCCAATCTATCTCTCCACCCCACTTGCTGGACCGCGGAAGGAGGAGACGTCGCGGTGCCGTACGTGTGCATCTCTCGGAGGCGTCGCCACTTGCGGCGTTGGATCGGATTGGATCGCGAGGAGGAGAAGGCTAGTTCGACTACATCACCCACGTTCTGTTGAACGTTTCCGCTGTGCGATTTCTTCAAGGGTATGAAGATCTCATCTATCCCTCTCGTTGATTGCATCTCCTAGATTAGATCTTGGCTTTCCCGTTCGCATCCGTTGAAAATTTTGATTTACTATGCTGCGAAACCCTTCATCAGGATCCTAAATAAGCAAGTCGGCTAGTGAGCTTTAGCATCACCGCTAGCCGTCAAGTGATCTAGGTATACAACTCCTTATCAATCGCATCTCATACGACTCCTATTGGACGGGCGGCATCACATGCCCTGACTCCCATCTGACTTTTCCCCGAGCCCCACAACCGTTGTGATAGACCCGTCTAGCTTACCGAGTGTTTCCGCAGTAAGAGTCCGACTCGAACCCACCTAGTCGGAAAGAATTAGCAGCACCTCAATTTTATGAGCCCACTACCAAAATGTCCGTCTTGTGATGGTGCAAACAATAGAGGGAAAACCGACTAGACCTTCTTTCAGGGATTAAATTTTACCGACTATCTAATAGAGGTCAAACAGAGACATAACAGTAACACAAAATAAAGCATTTATAATGTGAAATGGTATGGCTCCCTTCATGGCGATCTCCATCTCCACAAAGCATGTAATTCGACTCGTGCCAACTCTTGTCACTTGTCGTCTTACTCCATGTCGCCGACATGTACAACGCCTTGCATGCCATCCGGATTCTCCAAACAGCTATACTAACTTAGTAAAGTAAATTACAAGAAGAATACGACACGCAGGTCTTTATACAATAATATGACAGCACCTAGGCTCCAGCTGGCTGACAAAACCGTGATTCGCAGATCACGTATGGATTACACACATACATCACATGCACATGAACCATACCATTCACAACTTCCTCCAAAAATAAGTTATGCATAGATACAATATCTACCGACGTTGTGAAACTCGCAACGACATCTAAGGCGCTACGACAGGGCAAAGCCGGTGGAAGCCGGTGGTCCGGACATGGATTCCGACCATTGTTCCGATTTGATCAAACTTTTTGATCTTCGATCACCACCTCTGGATTTACGTGTCACAATCTACCCCGATGGCAGAAACCGACCGTAGGGGTATGTCGTTCCACGACCTCAGCAATATGATCACGTAAATCCGATCTACCATTCCTCGAGTACAGTTGATCCAATCAACCTCATACAAAACCGATCTATCTCATAGATTGACCACCAAAACAGCACATAGATCTCATCTACAGCCAACCGCATATCACATATGCGAGATCTCGAGCCTAAAACCAGAAGCTATCGCTCTGATACCACTGTTGGGCCACGTAGAGATAAAACAAAACCTTTTCCCTCTAACGTGGTGATCCCAAGATCTAGCTGAGGTAGAAGGCCACGATGTTTATCACTAGACGCGCAGTTGCGGATTACTGATGAAGCGCGTCAGTTGATGTAGTGCAGTCCTTTGCGATCCGATCGTCCTGGTGCTGATCGTACATCACCTCTGCTGGTATCCACACGTATAAGGAGAAGTACCGGCGGCGAACTGCTAGGTTCGATACGACGATAGGACTGCTGTGGAGCTAGGGTTTCCAACACATGGAATAACCTAACCGATCAACGATTAATCCTTCTGGGTTACTGTGCTCCACTATATATAGGGAGTGAACGTGGGCTCCTCACGTGGCCCATTCACTAAAGCCCATATAACACTAGTCACCGTGAGTTCGACTCACTGACTCAGTCCTAATCCGGCTTGGGTCTAACCCAACCAGATTTCCAGTTCAGATCCAATCCGAATTTGCTCTCGCTCTTAAGTGTGTGACCCCAAGGATCATGGCTACTTGGACACAATTAGAGTCTGACTCTCAATCGATCATTCGGTAGCGGCTCCTAGCAGAACATGTCGACTCCCAAGTACCAAAGAGTCATGACGACTTGCCTTTCCAATATGACTTACATCCGAGTCCCTTTTGCCTCACAATATACCTTGTCAAACTATAGGCGAATAATTGTCATCCCTTAAATAGTCCGACTCTCTTCTTGATTCGAGATAAGCGGTTCACCCGACTAACTCTTAGTCGATCGCCTCGGTTAACACTTAACCGAGTCGTGCATGGCCATGCTGTCCGAATCATATCTTTCGAGAGGGCTGAGAGAATATCTCTCCGAGTGGAGGGGCAAAATCCTGTCTTGGTTATTCACATCACGCAGCTTGATTCTCAGTCGATTCGAACTCTGCCTTTATAACTGCCCAGTTATGGATCGGCGTTTGACAGAACCTAAGTCGGTGATCCTCAACTCGGACTATGCAACAACCTTAAGTCTAAGGATTACATTGATTGAGATATACAAATAACAACTTGTTCGTTGTACCTCAATATGGGTCAATCCGATTCACTAAACTCTTTAGCCGAATCTGTGTAAGTCGGAATAGCATCACCATGCCCATGACAAGTGGAACCGAGTCATCAAGCCGACTTTCACATTGGTCTAAGTTGTGTGTCCAGCATAACCTCAATGTCCAAGGACATTTAGTACAAACAACATGAATATATAGTTTCACAACCGAATTGTATATTCAATGATATACATCAGATACTCATACAAGAACAACTTAATAACTTTATAAATACAATGGAAAATATCATCATACATGATTGCCTCTAGGGCATAATCCCGACACCAAGGAGGATTCCAAGGTCGCCGTCCGCGAGCTTCGCCACGCCGCCAAAGCGCAGTGAGGCGGAAGCGCGCTTCGTGAGCACGACGCCGACATGGCGGCGAAGGAGGAGCGCGTGGCTACTGCCGCATGGGGTCTCGTCGACGGCGACGAGATGAAGGTGGAGGAGGAGGACGACGAGGAGGGGGAGGAGGTTTATCAGTCGGAGGTTAAGGAGGAGGAGGGGGTGAAGGCGATCGCCGCCCCTTGCAGATCGCGCAGGCGCTAGGCTCTGGCGGAGTTGATCGCGGATGAGACAGAAGCCTAGCACCGGGCGTTTGCCTTGGCTGCGGCGAGGGAGAAGGAGGCGAGAGAGCACTGGACCGCCGAGATGTAGAAGGCCCTGGTGAACTGGGCGACGGAGGACCGCAGGAAGGCGACGGACAAAGCAGTGGTTCGCGGCCGGGTGCGCGGACGTTTCCGCGAACGCCTCCAGCAGTGAGCCATCTGGTCTGTTAGGGCGACGATCGACAGGACCGGCGACAGCGGCAACGGCGGGCAGTGCTAATCTAATAGTAAAGACTAATGTTTCGCTTACATATGGACCCCGAGTGGCCGACTCGCAGGACACCCGCATGGTCTGCGGGCGTCTATGCCGATGCATCGGTGTCTAGATTTGGTGTACGGATGAGTCAAACTGGACGCGTTCGATCTGGATGGATCGTACTGCTGAACGCCACGCATATCCCGCGCGGACAAATTCAGACGGGCTCGAACCGGTTGGGCGAACCGGGGTGAAGATGGCTGACAATCGAGTCCGCGTCGCGCCAGACGATCGATCGCTGGCTGGATGCGTACCGTACGCCAGCAAGTCCGTCGTCCACCGCCACGTCGTCGCGCGCCTAGCCGTGACGAGGCGGGCGCCGTAGCGCCGCCACCAGCCGCGACGACGACGACGCGCGCGCCCGGCGTCTGACGTGATCTTGTCTCGGCCAAAACCGGGTCGTCCCATCTCATTTCACGACGCGGACGAGGTCGATCCATCTCGCTTAATAAAAACGAACGGATACCGTAGCCCGTTCTTTGCAACGACGAAGGCAATCCCTGGACAGAGCGCGGTTTCTCCGCGGTGAGCTGCGGCTCCGGCGCGCGCCCGGAAGGAACGGGACCGACTCATCCGTCCCCCACCCGTTTCCCGGCCTTTGACCACGCACGCGATCAGCAGCTGCGACATCCCATCAGGATTTATTATTTACTACCACCACACTCGCCACCAACCATTCCCGTCCCGTCCGTGGTATAAAACCCGGACAGCTCGAGCCGCAAGGGACAAGGCTCGCTGAAAAGGCAACAACAACCGGCGGCCGATCCATCCAGCTACCACCAGTCGTCTCCCTCATCGGTGCAGCCGATCCGAAATCAATCGGCCGGCGAGAAGCTTACCAGAGCAAGCAAGCTACTCTAGCTGTCACGTACGGTACGGTGCAATCTATCTACCCTACGTGCGATGGAGAGGAAGCCGAGCAAGCACGCGAGGAGCAGGAGCGGCGCCCTGGCCTCGTTCCTCCGATCCACCGCGGCATCCTTCTCCTCCACCACCACCACCTTCGCCGCCCGCGCACGGGGCGGGAAGTCCTCCTTCAACCACCGCAACGCCTTCTCGGGCCCCATGGTCTCCATCGTCCCGCCCGAGGCGCGCGGCGGTGGGAGGAGGAGGGGGAACAAGCATGACGCGCGCGGCGGCGGTGGGAGAGGGGACCGCACGCCCGAGGCCTCGTCGCCCAAGGTGTCCTGCATCGGACAGATCAAGCGGAGCAAGTCCAAGACCAGGTCGTCCTGCAAGGCCAAGAAGGCGGCGAAGGCTTCGACGTGCGGGATGGACGGCGGCGCCTGCCCGCTCCCGCCACGACCGCCGGTCCAGCCGGCGGCCTCACGGCCCAAGGCCAAGACCTCCCTCGTCAAGCGGATGCTCTTCCGGCGCAGCAGGTCGCGCTCCTCCTCCTCCTCAAACAAACCGACCTGCGCTGCCGCCGATGCTTTCAGAGGAAGGGGCAGCTCCGTTGCCGCCGCGCCCGCAGCCGGGCTTGGACACATGAAGCGGTTCACGAGCGGCCGCGCCGCGTTCCAGGACTTCGACTGGACGGCGGATCAGGCGGAGCCGAGGGGCTCCGACAGCGACGGCTACGACTCGTACGAGGACGACGGGTTCGTGGCGCACTCGGCGCCGCTGGTGCTCGGCGGCGGGGTGGTGGCGTCGGAGCCCAGGAAGGAGGTCAACCTCTGGCGCCGCCGCCCCATGTCGCCTCCCAAGCCGCTGCAGCTCCCTTGATCATCATCTCAAAGTTAGCAGTATTTAGCACCAGGCAAACCTCCTGCATGTCATGTGCCATGCAGTATTTGCCGAATTTGTCTCTTCTTTTCGTCGGTTTGTACAGTCTCGTACTATATAATCGTAGAGATCGGTTTTGTAAATGTGTCATCGTAGTCTTTAGTGGGAATCAAATCAATTGAAGATTTTTGCCAAAGATAGAGGAATTAAAGATCCAGGAAACAAATACAGTACAAAATCTTTTTCATAATGTAACAATATATTGCTGTTTCTCTGAAGAAAAATAATCTCATTTCGATCATGGGATACGCATGGACGTCAATTCAAAATTCAATAAGAGTAGGTGCGAAGTGGGAACACGTTAAATTACGATAGATATCGCAGGAGTACAAAGATGAACAAGCATTTATATATACTTTGACACACACGGCGTCTTTCCTTGGCCGTACTCATATCCTGGCGCCTTCATTCGTCGTTATTTTCTTCTTTTTTCCAATTTGAAAACATATATAGCCTCCAACTTTCAGAAGTATTTTGACTTGTTCGCGATGCGTGGTGTGGTGGCCGAAACTGTCAAAGATGACAGACGGTCACTCTCTGCTATGGCTGGGTCACTCTCTCTCCCGTTAATATTCAGCAGTTTTCTGGGCACGTTTTCTCTACAAAGTCTGCTTAATTAAATATTATCAGCGCTTGTTGGATTCTGAGAAGTTTGGTCAACCGAAGTTACCACCACTGTAAAAACAAGGCATAAAATGGCCCTGTCGGTTTCGAGAATTTTATGTATGTTTGACTACCGTGCTTAATTCTAATTAAAAAAAATCTCAATCAGAAAATAAGTGTGTAGATTAGCCTGTATTTAATAGCCTGTATTTAACATAATTTAGTATTTAGATTACATACATGCTAATCTAGACAAATCCAAAATAACTTCATTTTCTAGACGTAGGGAGTACTATTCAGTATTCACGAGCCATGATTCACCTCGCGTTAAAATGTACTCCCTCCGTTTTAAAATACTATAAAATGTTTAAGCTTTTCTGAAAGAAATAAATCTAGACGCATATTTTAGTGTGCAAGTTTGAAGGACATCTTATATTTTAAAATAGAGGAAATACCTATCTTATATTAGCACGAGGTAAACCATGCATGATCCGTAGAGTTTGTTTACGCACGAGGGCACAACTCAAGAGCATGCAACCTGAATACTGATTTTGTTTCGTGAGATAAACAGAAGCTAAAGTAAGGCACGCGGAGACAAATTGAGCCTATGCTTTTTAGGCACGAGGTTGCGGTTTTGGATTTCGATCATGTCCTCGGCACGTTTTGCGCCTTAATTTTTTTCCCCGTAGTTGAAATTTTCAACGTTGAACCCGTTGTGCGCATGCTTCACTCGTCACAGTCTGAACGAACCAAGAGAAAAAAAAAACAAGGTGAGTCGATATTGGTCAGATCTTACAGAACTACTATGGGCCTACTGTGAATGTGAAAAGAAATACAATGCAGACAACCGTGGGCAAATTAAAGTTTCCAACCGAGATACGAAAATATGGGCAAAGAACTACTACCACACTTCCAAAGAAAAACTTTTTTTTATCAAAAGTCAAAACATATCAAGTTTTTTTTTTTTTAAGTTTGACTTAAGATATACACAAAATATTAATATAGTGAATAAGTACACTACGAGAATACATCTTATGACGGGCCTATTGATATGGATTTAGCATTGTTCATGTTCATAGCTTTTGTCTAAATTTAGTCAATGACTTTGGACAACTATATTTATGTGAATATGTGATATATACTCCGTATCAGGGAATGAAGGGACTAGCACTGACCGAACGAAAAGGAACATCAAATGGCTCACTTCGCTGAAGAAAAAAAAATCTGCTAATTGAGATAACCTGTCTACAAAAGCTTGAGGGGTTATACCAAACCTTTGCGCCGCGCTGCATGCATGATTCATCCTGCGCAACATCCATAGAGCTTGAGGGGTTATTCATCCATAGAGCTTATTTACGCACGAGGTCGCAAGCGCTAGCGCATGCGGTGCACACCTGAATACTGTGTTAGGTTCGTAAAAGAAACAGAAACCAGTTAGAGGATGGTTGAAACGTTCACGTTGAACCCGTTTGCGCGCATGTTTTAATCATCATCACAGTCTGAACGAACGAAGAAAAAATAACAAAGACATTGGTCTACCTTTACAGAACTGTGGGCCTTCTCTTCCAGAGAAGTACTTAGGCCCAGTTCTTTTGGTGGCTTCTCCCAGAAACTGCCCTATCCCAGTTTAAAAAATTTGCGAGGCTTCCAAATTTGTTTAACCTTAACTATTTTGAAAGCCTCAATTTTTTTTCCTAGGAAGCTGGGGAGAGCGGCTTCTCGTAGAAGCCTAAAAGAACTGGGCCTTACTATACTGGCTGAAGTTTCCAGCCAAGACAAGGAAACTATGGGCCGAAATCTCGAGCCCATCTAGATATATAGACTACATACAGTTTCCAACCATCGTTGCAGACTTGCAGTACCAGCTCCTGCAATTTTTTTCCCGTACCCATCATCATCTATCTACAGTGTATCTATCTATCGCGGTCGTACGACACGAGCCACATTAATTTCCGCGTCGCTGTTTGGCCGACAAGAGGCCGCTCGGCTCCGGCGACTCGATGCTGACGGCCGGCAGTGCTTTCCCGCTTCGCCGCCCGTCGCTGTGGAGTGGAGCAGGACGGATGATGCCTCTAGGCCTCCACCAATTTGGTACTCGGCTCGCATTATTGTTAACGTCACAACAGCTGGTGCTACACACAAACATACCACCATTCGATTCACAAGTCCAGGCCTCAGATTCTGCCGTATGTTGCTGTTTGTGGTGTCTCAATCATTTTCGTCAATTCCTCAACCAAAAAAAAGAAACTTTTTCGTCTCTGAATTGTGCTGTCTTTTTTTTTTGGAAACATTATATATATTAAGCGTGCAAGCCGTCTCGTTAAAATCTTTCAGTCCCCTTAGGTACCCTGGTAATAAAAAAGAGTACGTCTAAAACTTGCAGCTCATCAAACAATCGTTACATCGTTTATCAAGTAGCTCAAAAGAAAACTAGGGAGCTCATCGACCCAATTACACGAGAGATTATTATGAAAAGAAAATTTAGCTAGCTCGTGAGCCACTATATTAGCTTTCCTTGGACAGTGCTTGAATGAGATGCTATCAATATTCACCATCAAGTCCATACAATCCGCATAGATCGCCGCTGCTTCGCTCCATCAAATGTCACCTCCATTGCAAGCTTCGATCGCCTCTACCAAATCAGATTCAGCAATAACACAGCTTAGACCCAACATGTTAACTAGCTTTAGCCCTTCTCTCATGGCCATGGCCTCCGCCAGAGCAGCGGTAGCTACATGGGGTAAAGTAGTAGTAGATGCAGCCACAAATTTGCCATGATAATCTCTGATCACCGCACCAGCTGAGCCTGCCCGAGTATCCGCATGAAATGATGCGTCCACATTTATCTTCATATGTCGAGGAGGTGGTCGAGACCAACTCGCTTGACCTGGATCATAAACCTTATTGGATTTTGAAGCATTAGCAGTAATTGAAATAATTGACATCTTGCATTGATGGATGGACGGAACCAACTCGTCGTGGGTACGCCGGCGTCTGATCCACCATAGATACCAACAACAGATCGACACTATTTCTTTGAGCCCAATCTCGCTGAAGCCCGACAGGGTATTGTCTTGGCGGCGTAGAATTTCTTCCAAGACCGCAGATCCTGAACGATCCACCACCACAGCTTTAGAGATAATATCAGATATGCCAAGATCAGCCCATAACTCAATCGCTGTTTGACATTGGAATAAGAGATGCAGAACATCCTCCGACCCCTGATTACAAATGGGACACCCTCCCGTACTTCTAATATGACGGTTAAATTAGATTGATTTCAAAGGAATAATACCATGCATAGCCCGCCACATAAAGATTTTGACTTTGCTAGAAATTTGTAATTTCCAAAGAACACTCCAGACTGGATTAACAGCCGCAGTCCCTGGCATAGCCAATTGACTCGCAGACGGACCAAAATGATGACGCCACTATAGATAATATCCCGAACGGACTATGTACCTCCCATGCTTAGTAGCTCCCCATGCTACAAAATCCTCAAACCCGTTGCTATGTAGAGGAATCTGCATAATACGACAAACGTCAATAGGACTGAACAAAGAATGAAGTAGTTGTTCGTCCCACATACTCATAATAGGATCAATCAGTTCGCTGACTTTAGTCAAAACAACCCCGCTTCTTGAGGAAAGAATCATGTAATTTGGACTGCTCGAAATCCAGGGGTCATTCCAAATATCAATCTTCTCTCCATCTCCAACTCTCCACAAGTAACCTCTCTTGAAGGTTGACATGCCCGCACAAATACTTTGCCATATGAAAGAAGCTCCTTTTTTTGGACCAGCCTTAAGAATATCACCATGAGGATAATATTTTCACTCAGAACACGTGCACACAAAGAGTCAGGCTCATTAACAAGCCTCCAAACCTGTTTAGCTAGCATGGCAAGATTGAATGAGTGAAGATCTCTAAATCCCATGTCTCCCTCTTTTTTTGGATAGCACAATTTCCACCATGCGAGCCAGTGCATTTTGTTACTATTGTCGTCGTCTTCCCACCAAAACTTGGAAATCGCATCCATCATCTTCTTGCAAACACCTTTAGGGATTAAGAAAACAGACATGGCATATACAGAAATAGCTTGAGCAACAGCCTTTAATAAAATCTCCTTGCCTCCGATGGACAAGAGCTTCTCCTTCCAACCATTGATCCTACTGATAATTCTTTCAATAAATTGCTCAAAGCACTCACTTTTGTTAGTCCCCACTAGGACAAGAAGCCCCAGATATTTATCAGATAAAGCTTCATTATCAATATGTAAAGCCTCACAAATTTCCGCTCTCATGAGGACATGAGTATTAGGTGAGAAAAATATGCTTGATTTAGCTAAACTCACCAACTGTCATGAATGTGCACAGTACGTGTCAAATACCCGTTGTAAGGAAGTTGCATTGTTCATATCCGCTTTTATGAGGATTAGAGAATCATTAGCAAATAAAAGGTGTGAAACTGATGATGCATTTCTGCATACTCTTACCCCATTAATGCCACCAACTTCTTCTTCGAACAACAAGAGACTGGAAATTCCCTCTGCACATAACAAGAATAAATATGGAGAGAGAGGATCCCCTTGACGGAGACCTCTAGTAGGAACAAACATCTCTGTCTCATTAGAATTAAATCTAACCTGATATCTTACCGAAGTAACACAAGCCATCATCAAACCAATCCACCTCTCGGTGAATCCAAGTTTCCTCATCATATTCTCTAGAAACACCCACTCCACTCTATCATATGCCTTGTGCATGTCCAACTTGACTGCAGAACACCCGTTACTCCCTGATCTCTTAATTTTAATCGCGTGAACACTTTCATATGCCACCAGGACATTATCTGTAATAAGACGACCAGGGACAAATGCACTATGCATGGGTGAAATAACATCCGGTAGTATCGCCTTTAGTCTTAAAGCAAGCATTTTGGAAATGATCTTATATATCACATTACACAAGCTTATTGGGCGGAATTGTGTTACCATCTCTGGATCATCAACTTTAGGAATTAGCACCACTATAGTATCATTCCACCCCTCAGGAATAAGCCCGGTATTCAATGCCTGTAGTATCTCATGTGTAATTTCGTCCCCACACACAGTCCAATTTTTTTTATAGAAAATAGCATGAAGCCCATCCGGACCCGGGGCTTTAAAATCACCAATACTGAACACTGCCTTCTTCACATCCTCAGCCAAGAAGGGAGCAACAAGTTTTTCATTCATCTCCTGTGTCACTCTTGGTTGGATCTTATCCAACACCTCCGGATCAACTCCCTGGACCTCAGAAGTAAAGAGATTAGAAAAATACTGGAACACTAAAGGTTTGAGTGCTTCCGTACCTTCCACCCAATTATTCGCATTATCCTTTAACCGGTGGATAAAATTCTTCTTGCGTCGAGCTGAAGCAAAGTTATGGAAGAATGAAGTATTCCGCTCTCTGTGTTGGATCCAATTGGCCCTAGATCATTGTGACCAATAGACTTCTTCTTGCTCCAGCAGCAACTCAACAATATTAGCCAATTCTTTGGCTCTTGGGTCATTTTCATCTGAACTAGGCCCACTCAAAGCCTCATCCAACTCCCGTTGTGCCTTTCTAAGCCTTTTCTTTGGTTTCTGAAGTACCGTGGCATCCCATGCATGCAATGCCGCGTGCATGCGGCCAAGCTTGGCAAGAACCCCATCAGGTACTGCACCTGCTGTCTCCCACGCCTGCTCGACCACCTGTTTAAATCCTTCTTCTCTTAGCCATTTAGCTTCAAATCTACGAGCACCCTTCTTTCGACGCCCTAACTCAATATGGAAATTCGTATTCAACATTATGGGACGATGATCCGAGCGGGTATATCCCAGATGTTGTATTGCTGCTTGCGGGTGCATCGTCATCCAATCTCCATTGCAAACTGCACGATCAAGCCTTGCCCATATGTTTCCTCGCCTCCAAGTGAATGCATCACCTGTGAAGCCGATATCCTCAAGATTACACTCATGTAAACAATCACGGAAAGCCTCCATGTAGCAAATTGGGCGTGGATTACCACCCCGCTTTTCATGAGAAAAAAGTATCTCATTGAAATCTCCAATAAGAACCCACGGCAAGCTAGAATTATTCTTAATCTCCCTTATTTTGTCCCAAGTTTTATATTTATCTTCCCAACGTGGTTCTTCATAGATCCATGTTAGCCTCCATCTCTTCTCCGGAGATTCAATAACCTCCACATCAATATACTTAGGGGCTGAAAAGATCTGTTGAATTACTATCTCCCTTTTCCACATCAACAATACACCACCACTTCTACCATTACTAGGATTCACGATTTTCATGTCCATGTTTAACCTTCTCCTTAGACAATCTACCGGATAGTCATCTAGGTCTGTCTCCGACAAAAACAACACATCGGGATCTTCTCGCCTTCGGAGATCCGAAAGCGCATGAACTGTCGGGTCGTTCCCTACACCCTGACAGTTCAGAGATAAGATTTTCATTGCTCCCGCACAGACTCCTCGTAGGAGCCCGCCGATCCTATTGAAGTGGAGTTAGCTCCTTCCTTCTTTGTTCGTTTGATCCTCTCGTTCTCAACTGAGCCATCAGCCATAACCTCTATGTTAGCTTTCCCAATCACCACTATATCAGTCACTGCCTTGGTGCCAATCTCTTCTTTGTTTAAAGCATCAGCCAGGCTTCTCTTTGCAGATGTGTCTGAATTTGCACTATCCTCCATTACTGTATCCGGAGGCTTCGCTGGGCTAGACGCTGTATCCATAAGAGCCTCATCATCCTCTGTATTAGTGACTTGCGCTAGTGCATTCACCCTCCAAACTGGTAGATCCTCTCCACTGGCAGATCCACCATTGCGTCCACGGCCTCTAGCACCACCACCAAAGCCTCGTCCCCCTCCCATGGGAAAATTATCACGTCCGCCACGGTCATCGCGAGGTCAACCCGCACGGCCACCTCCACGAAACCCTCCAGTACCTCGAGCATACCAAGAATTCCAATCGGCTATTAGCCACTCGCCCCACTTTAATGTTTCCTCAGTGTGTTCCCCAGAGTCGCACTCAAGGTGAGTGTGACCAATAAGGCCACATGCACCACAGAACCTGGGCATCTTCTCGCTCTTGACATTGACACAAATCGGGCTAAGACTTTCCTGACATCCACCCTCACTCTGGAACGAACAAAGTTACCAGCACCTTGGGTATCTAGCTGGACTTCCAAAACCTTGCCAGCCTTTTTTTCCACCATATTTGTAATTAGGGTGTTATTCCTGTATCCTACAAGCACCTTGTGAATCTGGATCCAAGTACTAAAGGAATTTAGATCTATTGTATCAGGGTCAACTAAGCCATCATATGGTTCAATGCAAACTGCGGCTTGGCGAAACAGCCACGGTCCTCCTTTTTCCACCTTCAACCAATCCCCTAGGCAAAAGCACTGAACGGAGAACAAGTTCCCTTCGAGATGTTGAAACTTGATCTCCCTCGCAGGACTCCAAGAAACTGTCATATGTTGTTCAAAAGTTTGAGAACTAAAATAATTTGTGGTATGAACCCTTGCAAGCGCCATCCACTTCATGCCCTCCAATGGAGCGTCAATCTCATCCTCGAAGACTAGATCGTCGAATTCCTCATCTTCAATGCCCAGCCTATTTAGCAGGTCATCAATCTTCTCCTCCTTCTTGCTTCCCGATCCTCCCGCCTTACTCGTTGATTTTGATGGAGTAGATGCCATCTTGATCAACAAACGTCAGAAGCCCTAACGACACCTGGGAGAACAAAGCACCAACCTTCTGACCAGAGACACCACGAGACCCAAGGTTCCCAACTTATAGCCTGCAGATCCAGGGAGAATTCAGACTCCGTGACGGATAAAATTCCGGCGGCGAAGGAACGGAACCCTAGTCTCCCCAGAGAGCGCTAGGTCAGGACCGCAAACTTGGGGAAAATTCCGGCGGCGGAGGAATGGAAAACTTGAACTGTGCTGTCTTCGTGTTGTATGAAATTTTCGATCGCAGATGATAACACAGCTAACCGTATCTGTATCTGCATTTCTGCTCCATGCCGGCCTGCACGCCAGTGGGCCAAGCTGCCCTCATCTTCGCTACCCAGCTAACTGTAGCCTTGTGCTGTCAACAGGCGTAAACGGAAACCCATGGCCCTTGTAACCCAATCACCTGACTTTTCCCTCAAAACAAATCACTTGACTTTCAGAAAACACCAGGAGTAGAAGATTTCTTGCATTTCAAGGATGACAACTCGGAGCAGCCAAATAGTAGAATTAGCCTGGATGGAGCACATGAATATAACTGGTCTGATCTTTCCTAGCTACCGCTCTTTGTCAGTGCTGATTTTTCTTTCCAGGTAAGAAAGATGATTACTGTCCAATGTCCAGCATCAGCAAATTCGGGACGTCCTTGAAGCAGATTTATCATGCGTACATCTGTCCCGAACTGAGACAGCAGGCGACGGTAATTCCGCACCGCTGTTTTGCTAACAGGAGACAGGTGGTAAAGCGTATCATGGACTGTGACAATATCAGTCAGCCTGAGTTGTACTTTTTTTCGGGTAACTTGAGTTGTAGTACTTGATGTATGTTAAACGGGATTAAATTTTTTGAAATTTGTATTACTACAATACTAGCTGAAGGTGCCTGATGAAGAGCTATCCTCTGTTGAAATCGGTGGTTGCTCTAAGAACATCTACCATCGTGTTAAACTTTGATGAAGTTCAACACGATGGTAGATGAGGGGGTGGGAGAGAGGTTCCGACAGAACCAGTGGCATAGCCATAATTGAGATGAGGGGGTGGGAGAGAGGTGTGGACTTTTAAGGTCTAATTTTTTTAAGGCCCAAAAGAAAGTCTAAACAACAAAACAAATGATCCACAATGATTCAATTTTCACAACTGATGAAGTTCAACTACCAAAACTTGAAATGACATAAAAACAACTTGGAAACTACTAAAATGGACTCCTGCTGGCACTTGGGTTGCTCAATTGAGTGCCACCATATGATCTCAATACTCCAAGAGATACCTACAAAATCAACATGTGACGAATTTATGAATGTAAATCTTAGCACAAATATAATAATAATTCTAACTTTCGATAAGATAGTATCATATCATTAAGTTGTATTTAAGTTTGGAAGACGAAAATGTCGAGGTACATGACCTCAACGGCCCTTGTAGAAATGAAAATGTAGCATAGTCTTCTTGTCATCAATTTTCGCAAATATCTCTCAACATGACAAATCATCAAATCACTGAGTCAACCATCATCTATCTTGTTTCAAAGATTTTTCTTTATAATATTCATTTGCCGAGAAAACTCTCTCAACCGACACCGTTGCGACCGGCAATGTCAATGGATGTGTAATAAGATGATACACCAATGGAAAGATCCAATGTTGTCCATTTGAACCAACTTGATAGCAAGACCACTCAGACTGTCACAAGCTAAGAAATCAGGACTTGTTTTAATCATATGAATGTATATGTTGAGTTGATCAGTCAAGAGATAGCAATCATGTGAAGAAAAATTAACGAAGGTCTAATCTTGCAAGCTCAACTATCTTATCATGATCAAATATGCTAAATCAGTCTTTAGGATCAAGTCGGAACGAGCTTGCTCCATTGCCAAGGGAGGTGGCACGTTTCAACACAAAGACAAAAAGAGAAGACAAGAAATGATGATGCGGGGTGCAATTTTATCAAGAGAAAGTCACGGTTGTTGTGGTTTTGTTGCTTTCTATGTCATTAAACCATGGAAACTATTGCCACTTTATAAGAATTTAATGATTATTATAGAGATCGTGCTTTGTCTTTTTTCTAGAAAATGTAATGTTTTTGGCATGAAGATGTATGCTTTGTATAGATGTAGTGTGAGTATATGCATTGCATCTAGAGGTGCATTGGTAATCTTGTTTGAATAAAATAGGAAAAAGAAAGAGATAAGATAAATAATAAAAATGCTCATTTACTCGCCTAAAAATAAATAAAGAAAACAAAAGAGAAAAAGTTCAAGGAAGAAAATAAGAAAAAAAATCAAGAGCGGAAGGGTTGGTCACCTTAGTATTTAATAACAAACAAGGATCACAAAAAAAAACTGCATACTGCAATACTCGCATTCTCATCAGAACCAATATGGAAGAATATAGAGACAAATGATTCAAACACTAGAACACATAGCCCCAACTTTGCGAACAATCCTCCAGGACAAAAGAAACAATATGAGACGGAAGGTGCAAGATTCTCACATTATTACTTGCATTAACGAGTATAGAAAGTTTTAGAATCTGACTTTTGCAATCTGACTTTTGCATGACGGAACAAACTCCTGCTGAAGTCGTGGTGTCTAAAGTCGGTGAAGTCCTATTTTGTGCTAACTACATTTTTTGTACTTACAATTCAATTCAAGCCCAAATAAACAATTGTCTTGGATATAAGGACTGCATATATGAGTATGCCACTACACATATTCTGTTTTTTTCATGCTAAAGCTAGGAAATGTCATGATGGTATGCAAGTTTACACTTTTAGCGTTTTCTTTATTTTCCTTGGATTCTAAACCACACACTTTGAGTTATTTAATTTGATTATTGCACAAGGTCCTTCCCTTGTAAATATGTTAGTTGATAAAATCGTTTCCTCAAATATTCATAGAAAGTTCTTTGTGATGCTTCTCACCTATGTTGGCAAATTATCCAGTAGCCAATTACAATTACATGCACTAATTATAAACATTGTTCAGTCGTCCATATATGTTTTTAACCCTAAGTGTTTCACATCTACAAAGAATATCCTTTTCTACAATTGAAAAGATTCCAAATACCAGCCACTTTAATATTTTTTGGAATTTTGAAAACAACAAGAGGCCCGCTAGCATATCATGTGTACACGAAACTTGGTTTATATTTTAAATTAAAACAAATCACCATACTTTTTACTTTTTTGTTATATCTAATATTAATGTTTTTCTTTTCGAACTAAAATTTCTATCATATGAAAATGCATGAAGATATGGTGAAACTTTAAATTTCAAAATCTGTTGTTTTATAAATTTTATTTTAGTAATTGCGCTGAAGTATAAACACGAAAAGATCATCTTCATCAGCGAAATAACTTGTGCCACAAAACTAGATTACAATGTGTTTATATATTTCTTACATTTTATTACATACAAATATCCTGATAGAGGCTTCTATTATGCACATTCAGGAAGCTTATTTTGATTATGGTTCACACAAATTGGGTTTTGCGAATATTTAATACCCCCTCCATCCAGAAATAACCAACTTAGGGTTGTCTAAATCTGAATTTAGCTAGACACATTCATATTTAGACGAACTCAAGTCAGTTATTTCTGAACGGAGGGAGTAAATGGAAAATTCCAGAGTGGATTAGTTTTTTCCTTTCACAATTTTTAGTGTATGAGGTGTATTTTTTAATTGAGTGTACAAGGTGTGAAAGATGAAGTGTTTCTTCTTCGGCTTCTATCCTCTTGTTTAGATATGGGTCGAATACATGTAGAAGTTTAGATACAGGTGGACTCGTAATTATTGAAAAGTTAATTATCATAGTTGAACATTTGTAACCTGGAGCTAATATATAGACACTAGGATTAGTCAAAATAAACTAGATGCAAGTTATAGGTTAGACACAAGATTGATTTTAGTGACATTAAGGTACCGAGGATACCAGACTGCTGTGACGTTGTAGATTTGATGTGTCTGTGGAACTTGCCGGGCTTGTCCTGAGTGCTAGCGCTCACTCAAGCATGCCCCGTGAATGTAGGCGTTGATCGCTGAACCGTGTTACCAATTCTCGGTCTCATGCCTAAACTTATTTTTTTTATCATTATTCTTTTAAAAGTATTGACCGTGTATGTATACCGTCTGAGCTGCACTGAGCTTCTCAATCCAATGGTGTTGTTTTTCTCTGTAGCACCAGGCCCGTCACGTGAACAATCCCTCCTGCTCATGTGAACATATACTGTCATTACTTGCAACAAAAATTATGATACAAAACAATAAGTTTAGACAATTTATGGTACAGTAATTACATACGTTAGATGATAAACAGTCCCTGCTACTAGTATTTTACGCTACAGTGCTACTATAGCTCTCTGCCTTTCCTTCGATAAGTTAGAGGAGCCCGTTCCTCACATTGTGTCGTGTCTTGAGAGAAGATAGACTATGGATACTAGGTGATAACCACACACCCGTGTGTGTCTTGCTGTTTCGGGTGTCTCTAACTATCTTCGTGTTGTCTGAGTGTTTCGCACAGAGACAGCTAACGGTATCTGCATTGGCATTTCTGCTCCATGTCGGCCTGCTCCGGCAATGGATCTCACGCCCAGCTAACTGTTCTGCTAGCAGGCGTAAACAGAAAATCCGTGGAGACTGTAAGGCTGTAACCCAATCACTTGACTTTCAGCAAAGACAGAAAGATTACTCGCTTTTCACGGCTGACAATCTGGAGCAGGGAGCAGCCAAATAGCATTAGCCTGGCCGGAGCACAATAATACGATTTGTCCGATCTGTTTTAGCGCTCTTAGTCAGTATGCTGACTTTTCTTGCCAGGTGAAAGGATATGATTACCGTCCAATGGGCAGCTAGCATCAGCAAATTAACGATGTCTCGAGACAGATCTATCGTCCAATCTGAGACAGGAGGCGACACTAATTCCCCACCCCTGTTTGGTTAACAAGAGACATGTGGTAAACGTATCATGGACCATGACAACATCAGTCAACTTGAATGGTACTCGACGTATGTAAAATCGCGGCTAACATTTCTGAATTTTGTACTACAATGGTGGTGCCGTGTTTTGACGTGACGTGGTGCTGGCCGAAGGTGCCCGATGAAGAGCTGTCCTCTTTTGAAACCAGTGGTTGCCCTCAAAAACCTACCTGTCTCGTTGAGCAACGCCTACTTTTAAGTGTTGGATGCTTGCAATCACCTAGGCCAGCTTCCTCGAGGTAGTGCAGATCTTTGTGTTGTTCGAGCAGATGAAGAGAGGTTTCGACGGAACAAGCTTGCTCCATTGAGGTGGCACGTTTCAACATAATGACAACAAGGGAAGAAAGGAAATGTTAACATGGGGTGTAATTTTATGTCAAGAGCAATTCGAGGTTGTTGCGGTTTTTGTTTCTTGCTATGTTATTAAACCATGGAAACTATTGCCACTTTATAATAATTTAATCATTATTATAGAGATCGTGATTTGTCTGTTTTGCAGGAAAAATGTATGCTTTGTGTAGGTCTAGTGAACGTATCTATGTTGCATCTAAAGGTGCATTATGTAATCTTGTTTGAAGAAAAGAGGAAAAATAAAAGAGATGAGAAAAATAATTAAAATGTGCATGTACTGGCCTAAAAAGGAATAAAAGAACAAAAGGTAAAATAATCAAAAAATACAAGGAAGAAAATAAGAAAAATTCAAGAGGAAGAAATAATGATACAAAAAATTAAAATACAGCCAAGTGAGTATGTTCTTCCCATGGCATCCATGTGTAACAATTAATCTAAAATGTGTCTAAAATTCTCTCAGACTAGTCACAACGGGGGTACCATAGGTAGTAATGCGTGAAAAAAGCCGGCGTGTCATTGTAATTAATGATAAGAGAGATTATAATAGTATATAGGTAGATACATTATCCTAACAAATAAAACTAGAAAATTTAGTATCGAAAAAATCTTATACACAATTTTGCATTGAGATACTACAAAACAATAAATGTAGTGAGACTATGATACTAATACATGATACTATGCATTATAGAGATTGTATCATACACTAGTATCATATCCAT
Organism: Avena sativa; assembly: GCA_916181665.1. Lineage (NCBI taxonomy): Eukaryota > Viridiplantae > Streptophyta > Magnoliopsida > Poales > Poaceae > Avena > Avena sativa. Next base: position 416,655,115 of record OV702297.1, read on the forward strand.
GATAGTAATATATGATACCGCCCAATGTGACCAATCTAACTCATCAATGGCAGGAAAACAAAAATCAACTTCAAAAGAAACTTGAACTATTTAAAACACAAAACTCTGAAGCAAACAAAAACAACACACGACTTTGTAAACTAGCAACATCAAAAACCTGAGGCGGACAAACATAGTGGAAGGTCCTAGAAAAACTCAATCTAGAGTAGAAAGGTTGATCACCTTAGCATTTAAAACAAGGATCACAAACAAACTATAGACTATAGTACCCGCCTTCCCATCAGAACTAATATGGAAGTATACAAAGAAGAATTTATGACTCAAACACTAAATCATAGAGCCAACAACTTTGCAAATAATCCTTCAGGACAAAAAAATTCAATATGATATGGGAGGAGCAATAAACCAGTTTCCCCTCACGTTATTACTTGTGCATGAATGAATACAGGATGTCCTATAGGCCACACTTTGCATGAAGGAACAAGTTTCCGATGAAGTCCCTACGTGTGTTGGTGGTTAAGTCACCGTGTGTGTTGCCTATATTTGTTCTACTTGCAATTCAATTCATTCCAAAAAAAACATCTTATATTTAATAATTGCATCTGAGAGTATGACACTACACACATTTTGTTTTTTTGTACCTGAAGCTGGGAAATGTCATCAAGGGAATCAGGTTTACACTTTTGTCATTCTCCGTCTTTTCCTTAGATTCTATTCCATATGTTCTGTGTTATTTAATTTTCTTATTGCACATTGTCTTTCTGTTGTAAATATGTTAGTTGATAAAATCGTTTTCCTCAGATATTCATAGAAAATTATATTAGTTGTTTCTCATCCAATTCTTATATCTATGTTGGCAAATCATCCATATATCTATGTTGGCAAATCATCCAGTCGCCAATTGTTATTTGAAATGCACTAATCATACATATTGTTCAATCGTCTAAATATGTTTTTACCTAGTGTTTCACGTCTACAAGAAATAATTTTTCTCCAATTGAAAAGGTCCAATACTAACCACTTTAGGATTTTTTGGACTTCTAGAAACAACAATAGTCCAAGTGGCATATTATGTATATATTAAAATTGTATTATATTTTGATTAAAATAAATCACCATCCTTTTTAATTAAATTTTGTTGTATCAAATATTAATGTGTCTCCTTTCGTACTCGAATTTCTATCATATGAAATACACAAAGATATAGTGGAACATTAAATTTGAAAAGGTGTTGTTGTATAAATTTTAGTTTGGTAACCACGCTGAAGCATAAACAAAACAAAATCACCTTCATCGGCGAAATAACTTGTGCCACCTAAGTATATTACAATATGCTTATATTTATTTTTACATTTTAGCATGTACAAATATCTTGATAGAGGATTCTATTATACACGAGTAGAAACTTATTTGATAATGGTTCCCATAAATTAGGTAGTGCTACAAATATAAAAAATTCCATAATGGATTAGCTTTTATTTTTATTGTATGGTGTACGAGGTGTCTTGTTATTGAGTGTAGGAGGTGTGAAAGATTGGTTTGTCTTCAACTTCTACCCTCTTTACATGTGAAGATTAGTCCGAGTAAAGTCAATGACAAGCTGGAAGACAAGGTTGCCTATGACTGCTCCACAAACAGGAAGGTGCTACTGTTGGAGATATGCCCAAGAGGCAATAATAAAGTGGTTATTATCATATCTTCATGCTTATGATAAATATTTACATACCATACTATAATTGTATTAATAGGAAATATTAATACTTGTGTGATTTGTAAACATAAAAAGAGTCCCTAATAAAGCCTCTTATTAAACTAGCTTGTTAGTTAATATATGATCATGGTTTCCTGATCATGAACATTGAGATGTTATTAACAACAAGGTCATATCATTAGAAGAATGATGTGATGAATATACTCCTATAGTTAAGCGTAGCATAAAATCAAGTCATTTAAATAGTTCACTTGCTATAAGCTTTCAATACATAGTAACCTAAATCCTTCGACCACGAGATCATGTTAATCACCATCACCGGATGGATGCTTTGATGACCTCAAACATGACTTCATAACTGGGTGGTTATAAAGGTGGCATTGAGTGTTCGGAAAGTATGTGTTGAGGCACATGGATCAAGAGTGGGATTTGTCCATCCATATGACAGATAGATATACTTTGGGCCCTCTCGGTGGAATGTCATCCAATTAGCTTGCAAGCATGTGACTGGCTCACAAGGGATCACATATCACAGGAATGAGCAAAGAGTACTTATCGGTAACGAGGTTGAACTAGGTATGCAGAGATACCGACGATCAAACCTCGGATAAGTAAAGTATCGCGAGACAAAGGGAAATTGGTATCGTATGTAAATGGTTAATTCGATCATGAAGTAATCATAGAAATATGTGGGAGCCATATGAATTTCAAGATTCCTCTATTGGTTATTGTTAAGAGAACAGTCTTGATAATGTCTGCATAATTCATGAACCGTAGGGAGACACACTTAAGGATTCGATGTGGTTTTGTAGATATGAAATGTGAGTAAAGAGACCAAATATTGTTCGGATTCTCGGATGGGATCTAGGATATCACGAAGAGATTCGGAATGGTCCGGAGAATAAGATTCATATAAAGAAGTCCAAATCTGGAGTTCGGAAATGGTTCCAGTGTTTTCACCGGAATGTTCTAGAAGGGTCTAGAAGGTTCACTGATCCGAAAGGGGAACGGTAAATGAATGTGTCATGACAAAGTGGAATGGTTGCATCATGTCCTAGGTCACTTGGCTAGACACTTGGAAGAGAGAAATCAAACTCTAGTTTGAAAGACAAAAAGCCGGTTTGAAAAAGTCAAACTGGGACAATAATTTCCAAGTGAAGGGAGAGAAGGAAACTTACCTAAGGGAGGAATCCTCCCTCTCCCTTGCGCCGACCACATGAGGTGGAGTTGGGGAAGGACTACCCTTCCCCAACCGCCCCTACCTCTCATAAATAGAGGGGAGGGGCGCCCCCTTGGCACCCCACACCCAAACCCTAGCAAGGCGCCACCCCTCTCTAAACCGCCGCCTCCTAGGGATCTCCTCTAGTAGCCGAGTTGGGGGCTAAACCCTAGCCCCTATCCGCCGGCCACACCCTCCCCTCGGCGCCTTCTAAACTCTAGATCGTCGAGGCCCTCTTCTACTCCATCATACTCGCTCCGTCTTAGGCGAAGCCCTGCGTGATCTCCCCTCTAAACTCCGACACCACGCCGTCGTGCTGCCAGAATCGCGAGGAGAGAGCTACAACCTCCGCTGCATACTGGAATAAGGAAGAGTAAGGTCTTCATCGAGTATCGTATGTGTGACCGACTGCAGGAGCACTGCTGGAACGCGGCGCCGGAAGGATTGTCTATGCGATTTTGAGATCGGCAAGTGAACGACTACATCACCCACGAGAATCTGATCTCGTTAACTGCTTTGGATCTTCAAGGGTTAGTACTCTATCGACTCTTTGATAAAATCTAGTAGATAGATTTTGGCTTGTGTGTGTTCATGCGATAGAATTTTTTTGTTTTTCATGCTATGAACCCCTATAGTGGTACGTATCAGATCCATGTCTATGAGTAGATCTGTTGCACGAGCATAATGGTCATTGTGGGCGGTGGTGCTTTTATTATCAATTGCTTCTTGTGTACTTTGCATCTTGCGGGATGGTGGGATGAAGCGGCCTAGGCTAACCTTATATGATATCATTCATGAGACTTGCTCCACACTCGACATGCAACTTGTATTGCATAAGTGGCTTTGCGGGTGTCTGTCTCTCCCATCATAGTGAAGATTCAATTTACAACGGGCACTTGATAGTTCATGCATCAACGTTGTGGTTCTTGTTCGTAAGTTAGAACGGTACTTATTGAAAGCCTCAAACCATGTAAAATATGCAAAGAAAATTAGAGGCGTCTAACTTTGTTTTACAGGGGTGTGATGTGATGTGATATGGCCATGATTGTGATTATATATAATGTATGCAATGATCCTTATTGTAAGTCGACAACCGGCAGGAGCCTTATGGTTGTCTTTTAATTTCGTTAAGACCTGCGTATCTATTATTCAATGTAGTTGTAATAGTTGATGCCGGTGGACGACAACCATGGAGCGGTGCCATTGACCTTGATGCCACGCCTGTGATGATGGAGATCATGTTTGTGCTTGAAGATGGAGATCAGGAAGCACAAGAAGAAAAGCCATATCATATCACATATTTTGAATTGCATGTGATGTTAATCCTTTTATGCATCTTGTATTGCTTAGATCACGATGGTAGCATTATAAGATGATCCCTCTTATAAAATATCAAGTAATAAAGTGTTCGTCCTTAGTTAGCACCGTTACCAAGACTCATCGTTTCGAAGCACCACGTGATTTCCAGGTGTGATAGAATCAACGTGTGCATACAACGGGAGCAAGCCAAATTTACTCATGCAGAAACTAAGGTTAATCTTGACGAGCCTAGCATGTACAGACATGGTCTCGAAACACGGATCACCGAAAGGTAAAGCATGAGTCATATGGATGATATGATGAACATGATGATTGTTGTCCTTTGAAACTACATCATGTCACGTGATGATCGGACTTCGTGTAGTGGATTTGGTTCGTGTGATCACTAAAACAATGTGAGGGATATTGTTTTGAGTGGGAGTTCAACAGTAATATGATTAAAAGTTGAACACAATTTAACATAAATTAAATCAAAGTGAATTTGCATCCGTTTACCACCATGCGCTTAGTTATAATTGAGATAAGAGAACTATAGAATTCTGGTTATTTACTTTATGAACTGGTATCGTATTGTTTTTGAAGTGTTAATCTAAAGTTTAAAAGTCCTATTTTAAAATTTCAGTAAGTTCTGGTTACTCCGTGAAGTTTAAAAATTGGTATTAAATCAAGAGTAAGAATTCCAGTGTTAGTATATGAGTATCATGTTTGTCTACATGATTCTTGATATTCAAAAGATTGTTTTAATATCAAGGTTATCAAGGAGCTGAAAGAATTGTTTCAAAAACCAGCATGTGTGGAAGATATTGCGATATCTGAAATGATGTTTTGGTTGCAACATGATAGAGTGTAATATAAAAATTTATGTTCTCATGTTTGATGGGAATTTGCAAAAGGTTGGAGTCGCTAGTCGTCCCAAACCTCCAAAAGGTTTTGGAGAGAAACATTATACTCGTGATTCACTGTTATAAGCTAAAGTAGCTTGATCATGAATAGTTCCATGATAAGGATGAAATTTGAAGTAGGAAAAACGTTTTACTACACTAAAATATTACTAAAGAATGGAATTTGAAAGAACACCAAAACATTTAATGATGGTGATCTACTTCAAAGTGCAAGTCCAAAGACATTGGTATTTAACTATACATGCTTTGGACTATGTGTCATGTGTATGGCTCCACTATTGATGTTGATAGATTCTTTCAAACAGGAAAGCAAATACTGAAAGAGAATCTTAGAAATATATGGTAGGAAAGAAAAGACTAGAATTGTTCAGCTTATGTATATAGAGGATTGATACGTCGTAAACGTATCTATAATTTTTTATGCTCCATGCTTGCTTTGTATCAACTTTCTTATGTTTTGTCTACACTTTGAGGTATTTTTATATATTTTCTGGAACTAACCTATTGACAAGATGCCACAGTGTCTGGTGACCCACAAGTATAGGAGGTGTATCATAGTACTTCCGATAAATAGGAGTGTCGATCCCAACAAGGAGCGGAAGGTGTTGACTAGTGGTATGGAGCAGGAATCTGTAAATACTTAGCAAACGGATTTTAAGGGTTTTCTGATAAAGCAAAGAAATAATGTGCAAGTAATAAAGACAATGAACAACTACAGCAAGTGTCCCAATCCTTTCTTCGCAAAGGACAAGCCGGTGTAAATACTTATAAGGACCAAACGTTCTCGAGGACAGATGGGAATTCTATCAAGTGCTTTTGCTTCAAATAGATGAGTAGTCTTCTTTGGTGTTGTAAGTGTTGTGTGGGTGAACCTGTGCTAATGTACCAACCTTACGTGGACTAATACATACTTGTGATTAAACACCCTGCAAGCATCCGCAACTACAGGAAAGCAATTAGGATATAAACCTAACCACAACCTTAAACTCTAAGATCCTACGCTCCCTTGTGCAATGGTGTCCTAACGGGGGTTCAGGTTTATGTCACTCCGGTAACCCCACAATTAGTAGCCAAATACACAATGCATCCCCCTAGGCCCATAAATGGTGAAGTATCATGTAGTCGACGTTCACATGATACCACTAGAAGAATAGCACCCCAACTTAAATACTAAACCATTGAATAATATCTCAACACAAATCCACTACTAACAACATGACTTCTCCCATGTCCTCAAGAACTAAACGAACTACTCACGAGACATCATATGGATCCAGATCAAATATGATATGGTAATGGATAACAATCTAAACATAAACAATAATCCAATGGTTCCACTCACAAGCATCAACTACAATAGTAATCAACACTGGGAAAGTTCCCCTAAGAACTATGCAAGTATTCAACACAATTGTTACAGCGGGATGGAGTGGTGATGATGGTGCTGGTGGAGATGATGGTGTGGATGATGATGATGATCCCGATGAAGTCTAGCTTGATGACTGTGTTGATGGAGACGATCTCCCCTCTTCGGGAAGGAATTTCCCCAGCAGAAATCTGTCTGCGAGAGAGCTCTTTCTCTCTCGGTGTTTTCTGCCCCACAGAGGCAGTGGAATCTTTCTGTGGTTGCTCCCCGTGTTTTAGGGTTTCGAGGAGAATATATAGGCAAGAGGGTGGAGTCGGAGGCCTGCCAGGTGGGCCACACCCCCTGTAGGAGCGACCCAGGGGTGGCCCGCGCCTGGGGGGTGTGGGCCCCCTGTGTCCCATCTCCGGCTCCCCTTCTGGCTTCCTTCGTCTTCTGGGAAATATGATTTTCCATAATTCTTATGGTATTTTTCTGATTTTCGCGAAATTGCATCAAAACACCTCCTTTTCCATTAGAATCTTGACTCTGGCAGTTCATCCTCCATGAATCATCCAACATGCAAAAACAGATGGAAATACATAAGTAACACCTCTTAATAAGAAATATATCAATGAATAGAGGCAAATTATGATATAGAATGGTGATGCAAATTGGACGTATCAACTCCCCCCAAGCTTAGGCCTTCGCTTGTCCCCAAGCGAAAACTGAGCTCAGTAAACATGTCCATAGTTTTATGGAGTGAAGTGTCAATAAAAGAATACGAACAAGAAGCATCACATTACCATTACACAACTCATAGAAGAAGGCAACTCACCATTATATAACTTAGCTTGCAACAAGTACATGAGTCACAATAGAGATGCATAAAGATAAATCATAATTGGAAATGGCAAACTTTGTTCTTGGTCAGAGAATAGCTGGCAAACAGTTTCACAAAAAGCTTTTGTAGAAGTTTTCACAACAATAGTACTCTTTGCTCAAACATAAAAGGTTTTTCACAATGATGGCTTTCAAAGTAATACTCAATAGATAAGAGTCTTGTGCAAACAAGGAAGATAGAGAACATGATTGAATAAATCATCATATGAATGCTTGAAACACAACAACTCAAATGCTTGCTGGAGATAGAGAGGAGGTAGGTTTACCAATTCAACTTAGAAATAGGATAAAGGTCCCTTCATAGAGGGAAGCAGGGATTTCAAGTTCATAAAGGGCTTCCAAAAGATTATGGTACTTAGTAGCTTTGATCCCTCATTGCCCCTATCTTTGATCCCTCATTGCCCCTATCATAAGCATCTTGAAGTGATTAAGGTTAAAGTGAACAAGGATGGAGTATATGCTTGATGAAATATAAGTTGGCAATCTCATGTCCCTTGAGTACGAGGGCCGCTCCTCATGCTACTCAACTTTAGTTACCGGTAAGTTCTTGTCATTTTAAGTACATGTGTATCATAAAGAACCGCCAACGGGGTACCCCTTGCACATGATACAGGAGCTATCCCATACTAAAAATGACAAGGCAAGCAGACAGTGAGCATCTCAACGATCTTTTTATTTGCTATTTGCATAGGTTTTTATTGAGGATGCTTCACAGATTGCTCACTATGGTTATGCTGCAAGTTTCCACCATGATTAGGCATGGCTTAGGCTAGCGGCCCAAGCGTTTATCTAGCACACATACATAACTCCATGGACTTACAAGCTCCCCTTTTATTTCACACCGACGACATCCGCAAACAAAAGAGCATGATATCAACTAGATATGTATCCATAAGTGTTGAAAACGTTCCCCGTGACAACACTGTTCTGCTAATCCCAACGTATAGATGCAAGCATATACAACTTTGATGACACAATGGTTCAAGATTATTAGGGTCAAGAAAATAAGGTGTGCCATCAAGTTCGTGAGAGCTTTACTAACTAGTTTTCACATAACAAAATAATTTTTAATTTGAAAGATAGATGAAGCTTGATAATTTGCTTGGAATAGCAATAATGCTAATAGGTAGATATGGTGGACACAAATGGCACATGTTTGGTTCAAGGGGGTTGGATGCATGAGAAGAATGCCTTCTCAAACAGGTTTTTGGCTAGCAAGCAAAAGAGTTGAAGGAAACAAGCAAACCTACAAGTGATAAAGCCAAACATGCAATCTTCCTTGAAGACACAAAAGATCTTAAATAAAGAATACTAAGCTTATGAGCCAATCAAGAAAGAAAATAAATGATACAAAATACCTGTAAGCTTTTTCTCTTTTCCTTTCAAACCTCAAAAGGTGTTGCTACTAATGATGGCACTTTGTTGACGTGGGAGTTTCTTCTTCTTTGTTCCCCGGCAACGGCGCCAGAGAACTTGATGGCTGACGTGGAGCCTATTGGGAACCCCAAGAGCAGGGTGTGAAGCAACACAACATCATGTTTTCCCTCAGTAAGAAACCGAGGTTATCGAACCAACAGGAGGAAGGAAACGTCACACAGGTGTTGCAAGCAACGCGGAAACCTGCACAACACAGACTCAAGACTTTGCCCCAACGAATCAGTGAGGTTGTCAAGATCACCGGTTTGCTGTAACAAAGGATTAAATGTATGGTGTGGAAGGTAATGGTTTGCAGCAAGTAAACAAGTAACAGTGGAAGATGTATCAATGGTAAAAATTGGACCGGGGTCCATAGTTCACTAGAGGTGCTCTCCTTAGATAAACAACATGGCATGAAGGGTAAACAAATTACATCAGGGCAATTGACAGGAACTGAGCAAGGCATAACAATGCAATACCAGACAAAAAGATCATATGAGATTCGATTGGGCAATACAACAATATACATAGACCGCCATCCAACTGCATCTATGACTAGAAGTCCACCTTCAGGTTATCATCCGAACCCCCTCCAGTATTAAGTTGCAAGCAACAGACAACTGCTTTAAGCAAAGTGTGTAAGGTAAACAATCCACTTGTTCCATGAAGAAGAGACCTTTGTTTTCTCCCCAGTGGCAACAACACATCTACAACTGAAGAGATTTCTGTCACTTCCCTTGGAAACTAGAGGCATGAACCCACTATCGAGCATAAATACCCCCTCTTGGAGTCACTAGCAACTACTTGGCCAAGATAGCTACTAACAACGGAGAGCATGCAAGATCACAAACAACACAGACATGATAGTATCAAATAGACAAAACCATTAATCAATCTGACATAGTAATCTCAATATCCATCGGATCCCCGCAAACACAACATGCATGATTACAAATAGATTAGATCTTGATCATGAACGGAGCTCACAAGATCTATACATGAAAGCACAAGGAGGAGATACAACCATCTAGCTACTACATGGACCCGTAGTCCAAGGTGGAACTACTCACGCATCATACCAGAGAAGAAGGCCTCCGGGATGATCTCCCCTCCGGCAGGGTGCCGGTAAGAACTTCAGATCCCCCTGATCTAGGGACAACGGTGGCGGCGACTACACAAGGTTTCGTGGAGTTTTGATCGAGTGCCTAGGTTTTCTGCATCAGGGGCTTATTATAGGTGAAGAGGCGAGGCTGGGAGACGGCTAGTGTCACATCCCAAGATTTTCCAAATCTTGTAATGTGAAAAATAATTAAATAAAATAAATTATTGTTGAAAATCAGGGTGAAAAGAAACTTTGTTTCTAAATGGAAACTTAAATCCCATCTGGAACAAACTTTGGTTAACATTTGAGTCCAACTAAATTCAAGTCAAGTGAAATGCATTCTTCATAAAATGCATCTGGAAATTTAAACACTTGGAAAATAAATCCAAAACCCTAAACCCTAATGGAATAAAATCATTTCCAAGTTATCTCCAAGCCTATGGATTTGATCCATATAAAAACTTGTCAACAAACATTTACAAATGATCAAGAATGATAAATAGAAATATTATAAGACTATATAAATTGGTTTCACTTAATTTGGAGCCATAAATAAAATCTTATGAATTTAATAAAATAAGGAAAAGTAATTTCCAAAGCTAATAAAGCACTTACCTAAAACCCATACCAAATGATGAGCAAATGATCCTAAAAAGATTTAAAGTGATAATTAAATATCAAATAAGATTTCACAAATTAATCACCAAGTTTGGATCTCTAAATAAAAAGATATGGATTTTATAAGATGAAGAAAGAAATATTAAATAAGAAATATTTAAAGACCAAATTAAATCTTGGCTAAGACCATAAGCAAATGGAATGAATAGAATCCAAATCCAAATAAAATAAAAGGATAAAGAATTTCCAAAATAAAATAAAATGACTTAAACCAAAATTCCATTTGAATAAAGACAAAACCCCTATTAGAAATAATTAATTAATTCATGAGAAAATAGTATTTTGGAATTACCCAAGTGGAATAAAAGTTGTTTAAATTAATTTAAAATAAAACTTCCAAATAAAATTTAGGGAATTAAAACTATATTTAATTCTTTTGGAATTAAAACAAATACCCAATTCAAATGATTTATGAATCATATTAAATACTTTCCAAATAATTCAAGATGAATTATTTGACACCCTATTAATCAAATAAAAACCTACTGAAAAGATTTGGAAGGTTTTTAGAAACTTAATGGTGTTTGCAAATATTATTAAATCTTATTTGATTTAAAACAAGGGCTTATTTGAATAATTAAAAGACCCCCAAAAAAATAAAATTTTATTCCAAAATTGACTTTAGAATACATTACTAATCAATATTTAAACCTACACAAAATTGGCAAAGGTTTGATTTCAAATGAGTGTTTGAATTAAATAAACAAAACCAAAACAGAATAAAGGAAATGGAAAAAGAAAAACAAACAGAACAAAAAAAAATGAAAAGGTCGACCCAGCCCAGCTAGCCCAACTAAGCCCAACCTAGCGCACTGCTCCTCTCCCGCAGAAAAACGCTTCACACCAGAGAATCTAACCGCACAACGTATGATGCGTGGACCCCATCTCTTCTCTTCTTCTCTCACTGACCGTCAGACCCCACAACGCTATTCATCGTTTCCACCCCGCTGACCACGCTCCTCTGGCCGTTTTCTGCCATTGAATCCTCGCGATCAATTCGCCATAATACTGCGTTTAATCCTCGCCGCGACACCGCCCTCTTAATCCCCTCCCTCTCCTCTTCATTTCCCCTCAAACCCCGCTGCCAGAGAGCCACCAGGCTGCGTAAATTTTGCCTTGCTTTGCCGCTGCTCCGACGAGCTACACGAGCGAATTCCGGCAGCCCCGCGTCACCCCTTGCCTCCTCGACCACGCTCACATGATCCCCATCTCCTGGAGAATCTCCTCGTAGCACCAGCTCATCCCCGCGTGCCCCAGAACCTCGGCAACGATGACAACCACCGCCGCCACCGTCTGTTTCCTCTCCGGCGAAGCCTCGGGTAAGAACCAGACCGCCCCTCTCTTTCTCCTTCATGCACGCATCATCGCCACGTCCTTGCGCATCTAATTGTGTCTTCCGTTTGCTCCCTTGTGTCCCGTAGCGTCGCCCTCAATGACGACAGAGCGTGCCCGTCGCCAGACACCTCTCCGGCGAGCAATCCCTGCAACTCCAGCGCGCCCCTCGACAAACAGAAGGCAGCTTGAGCTTCCCCACGCCACGGCGATCACGGTGAGCCACCTCTCTACCTTCCTTGCTTCCTATTTCGCCAGCTCCGCCGCTACCCGAGCGTCACCGCCGCGCGCTGCCGCTGAGCACCGCCAGAGTATGGTCAGATCGTCTCCAGCCGTTAGATGCAGATCGTAGGGATACGATAGATGACTTAACTGAACCGTTATGGATAGATCTGTGCCGCTCAATCCAACTTAGATCTAACGCCTCACAGCGACCGATCCGCGCGAAACGGTACGCACCAATAAGAAAGCGACGCGTGGCCAGTGTGTTGAATTAAAACAGAATTTGATCTATTGAATTAGTAAACTTGCAAAATTCATAACTTTCAAACCACACGTCCAAATTTTGCAAATTTTATATCAATGGATTCATAAAAACAAGTACTTTCTGACCATGAACTTTGTTTAGTAAAATGCTTCTGTTAAATTGATTGTTTTTGCAGAAACTTGTGTATGCATGTTTAGAATATAAAAATTGTTCAAAAATGATTTTGGAGATAAAATCTTTGGCAAATGGTTTGTTTTGAACCTACTGACCCTAGAAATAAATTTGTGGTTTCAAAAATATATTTGGTGAAGCAAAAGAATAAACTTTTGATTTAAAACCATTTCTAGTCAAATAAAAGTAATGTTTATTTATTAAAAATGCTTTTGGGAGAAAATCTTTGGGAAATGTTTTGGAATAAACTCTCTGACCCTAAACACCAAGTTTTATGACTTAAAAATGTATTTGTTAAACTCTATAAAGATTACTACATTGATAAAGGCATTTTCAACCACATAAAAATAATGATTTGGTTTAAAAATGGTTTATAGATAGAATCTTTTGCAAATAGTTTTGCCACTTTATGAAATGACCAATAAAGTGTTTTAGAATGTTTATAACCAATTATAAACCACTTTTGTAAATAAAACAAAGTTTGGCATGCTTGCATGCATTGTTTTGTTTCTATTATTTTATGCGATGTTTCTTGAATGGTAGATTGAAATTGTGCCTTGCTTGATTGAATTGTAGTGATTTGAAGAGTGTGATCATTGCAAAGACAAGGAGTGAACTCATATTCTCTACCAAAAAGGCAAGTGATGCTTCATACCTTTGTCCCATTATTTTCACTATGCATTAGTGATATTTCTAAGCAGGACTTGCATGGATTTTTGCCAAGTATAAACTATGCCATGGGAAATCCTAGTAGATGAAACCTTAGTAAAATTTCCTAAGTTAAGGTTCCTACTACTATCATTGCTTAGCTTAGCTAGTAGAAAACAAGGGTGGAATATATATTCATGCTATGAAAAATTTCTAAGTCTGTGGACTTGTGTTTTGTTTAATAAAACAACTAATTGAATGAATCACCTGGGTGGAATGGAAGGAATGGTTTGTGTTGATTGGTTATGCAAGTCCAGTATGCTGGGGAAAACTTGGGCATCACCAAGTCCAGTATATTGGGGAAAACTTGATATCTCACTTGTGGATGGCCACCCAGGAACAAAGAGATTTGAGATGTCAAATGTTGAGAAGCTTCAAGTGCAGCCACTTGGCATTATGGGCTCTGCCTGGATCATATAGGTTGCAATAACTTAGCCAAATGGACAGTTGGTGGTAGGGGATTGTTAGGTTGGAGCGCGTCCATTTTGGTCTAAGGGAAGGCTTCTGAAAGATCTTGTCTTGGTGAAACCAAGTCTTGTGGGGAAAGTGCACCACCTCTGCAGAGTGTAAAAATCTAAGTACTTAGCCATGTCCCTGGCAAAGGACAATTTGAGCATCAAGACATGGAAGCTATCAAGAATCTCCTCATCCTAATTTCTAAGATAAAATCTTGTGGGTGAACAAGGGATCGAAGGATCACCAATTTCTATTGGGAGATGCCTTGGGTGATTTTGTCAAGCAAAAACTTAGTGTTTTCAAATGATAAGGAAAATCTATTTTGAGCAATGCAAGCCTAAGCTCCACTTAGCCAAATGCATATAGATGATAGATTCCACTATACTACCATAGTATCACTTGCCAATACAATTCAAATGTATTGACCCTTGTGGCTGTAACTTATTATGTTGCAGGTTTGTTTGATGTTAGTGAAGTTTACTGATTAGGATTACAAGTCTACAACCAACATGTCTGCCTGTGGCACTTTGAAGATGAAGGACCCCATGCTATTGTTATATTCTGCTGCATTGTAATGAGATAGCCAAATGAGCTATGCAAGATGTAATAAATTATTTTATTCCTGGTTATAAAGTTGTATTATGACCTCTGTTTCTTGATATTAGATCTTAACTGTGGATGCTAGCTATTGATCCAGGGACTAGCATTGCAATCACAGGGATCCTTTTCCTTTATAAAGGAGGGACCTTACAGATGGTATCAGAGCATTGTGTTGCCTGTAGGATTGTAACCTAGGATTGGACAAAACCCCTTAGAAAAATAGGAGTTGTACTTGTTCCAAAAACTTATTTACAAACAATCTTGTAAACTCTTTCTTCAACCTTTTTGGATTCTAATCTACATCTCTTCTATTTCAACTTGATGGATAAAGCCTACCCCATGGCCAAAGACTTCACCATGTGCAAAGGACTTCATCAACTCTAATGACTTCAACATCTTCAACTCTAATGACTTCAACATCTTCAACATTTTCACCAAGGACTTCAACCTTGGATATCACTAAGGTCTACAAGTGAGACAAGAAATATTGCTCAAGACTTGAAGACTAAGGAAACACAAATTAGAAGGAACCATCATCACCTTGAAGTTTTGAGACCAAGATGCAAGAAATCCTCTAAGGATACAAACATCTTGTTCAAGACGAATCAACCAAGAAGGATGGAAAGATCTCAAGTGAACCATATAGATGGACCACCATATTTAGCTTAAGTCAAACCCACCAACTTATGTGCTGTAGCAAAAATATTTTTGGTTGCCTAAAAATATGCTTGAAACTTGTTGTTTGAGTGGAATGCTTGTTTGTGATTGCTTGAACTTTTCTTGTGTGAATTGTGATGGGTGTGATTAGAATTATTCCCTTAGAAATATTTTGCCTATTCTAATCCCAATCCAACCCAAATAGATGACTACTCCAAGAAACTCCAACATCAAGGATGGTGACAACAACAACAACCAAGAGACCAACATGAGAGAACTCATAGTAACCCAAACCCAGTTGAACCAAGTGACAGCTCAATTTATAGCCAACACCAGTGAGGTAGATCCAACCATGCAAAGGTTTTTGGAAACCCAAACCCAATTGTTGCATAAGGTGACAGATCAAATGATCAACATGGGAAACAACTCTTACAAAGGAGTTTGTGACAACAAGGATGTCAAGGATGATATTCTAGAAGGAACCCAAGCTTGCAATATTTGTGGAGACAAGGATCACACTTCCAAAGAACATGAAGATCAATGCCCCAATTGTGAAGAGAAACATCCAATTGACCAATGCCCCACATCTCAAGCTACTTGTTACCTATGTGAAGGAAATAATCATGTCCCTATCCAATGCCCCATCTATTCCATAGTTCAACAAAGAAACAAGGTGGAGTGCAACAACTGATTGCAGACCACCATGAGAGAGCCAAGTCTACCAAGAAGGATGAAGACAAAGGAAAATCTCAGCTTGCACCTCCATGCAATATGACTCAATTTAAAGGACCAAAGAGGAGACATATGTTTTATCCAAGGAATAAGAAAAGGTCAAGGAGACCAGGAAACTTTCCTACCTTTGAGATAACATATGAAGAACATGAATTAGAAGCACTCTTAGCTCTGGAGAAACCCAAGAAAAAGAAGGACAAAAGCCATGTGCAATGTGGTCATTGCAAAGAAATGGGACACTATGCCAATGAATGTCCAGAGAAGAAAAAGTATAAGGAGATTAGCCAAGTGTGGTGCAACAACTGCAAAGAGCTAGGCCATTATGTAGCAACTTGTCCACAGAAGATACGTGAAGAACTCAATCTTATCACATGTTACAATTGTGGTAACCAAGGACATTATGCAAGCAATTGTACAGAAAAGATGAAACACAAGATAAAGCCTATGAAGGATCTCAGACTTGTCACATGTTTCAAGTGTGGAAACAAAGGACACTATGCAGATGTTTGCCCAGAGAGATTTCAACAAGATTCCAAGCAAGCCAAGATGTAATCTAGTTGGAAAATTTTTAAGGGTGGTAGTACCCTAGATGCTTTGAGCCAACTTGTAACCCTAGCCTCCCCAAATCTCGGGACGAGATTTATTTTAAGGGTGGTAGCCTGTCACATCCCAAGATTTTCCAAATCTTGTAATGTGAAAAATAATTAAATAAAATAAATTATTGTTGAAAATCAGGGTGAAAAGAAACTTTGTTTCTAAATGGAAACTTAAAATCCCATCTGGAACAAACTTTGGTTAACATTTGAGTCCAACTAAATTCAAATCAAGTGAAATGCATTCTTCATAAAATGCATCTGGAAATTTAAACACTTGGAAAATAAATCCAAAACCCTAAACCCTAAAGGAATAAAATCATTTCCAAGTTATCTCCAAGCCTATGGATTTGATCCATATAAAAACTTGTCAACAAACATTTACAAATGATCAAGAATGACAAATAGAAATATTATAAGACTATATAAATTGGTTTCACTTAATTTGGAGCCATAAATAAATTCTTATGAATTTAATAAAATAAGGAAAAGTAATTTCCAAAGCTAATAAAGCACTTACCTAAAACCCATACCAAATGATGAGCAAATGATCCTAAAAAGATTTAAAGTGATAATTAAATATCAAATAAGATTTCACAAATTAGAATCACCAAGTTTGGATCTCTAAATAAAAAGATATGGATTTTATAAGATGAAGAAAGAAATATTAAATAAGGAATATTTAAAGACCAAATTAAATCTTGGCTAAGACCATAAGCAAATGGAATGAATAGAATCCAAATCCAAATAAAATAAAAGGATAAAGAATTTCCAAAATAAAATAAAATGACTTAAACCAAAATTCCATTTGAATAAAGACAAAACCCCTATTAGAAATAATTAATCAATTCATGAGAAAATAGTATTTTGGAATTACCCAAGTGGAATAAAAGTTGTTTAAATTAATTTAAAATAAAACTTCCAAATAAAATTTAGGGAATTAAAACTATATTTAATTCTATTGGAATTAAAACAAATACCCAATTCAAATGATTTATGAATCATATTAAATACTTTCCAAATAATTCAAGATGAATTATTTGACACCCTATTAATCAAATAAAAACCTACTGAAAAGATTTGGAAGGTTTTTAGAAACTTAAATGGTTTTTGCAAATATTATTAAATCTTATTTGATTTAAAACAAGGGCTTATTTGAATAATTAAAAGACCCCAAAAGAATAAAATTTTATTCCAAAATTGACTTTAGAATACATTACTAATCAATATTTAAACCTACACAAAATTTGGCAAAGGTTTGATTTCAAATGAGTGTTTTAATTGAATAAACAAAACCAAAACAGAATAAAGGAAATGGAAAAGGAAAAACAAACAGAACAAAAAAAAATGAAAAGGTCGACCCAGCCCAGCTAGCCCAACTAAGCCCAACCTAGCCCACTGCTCCTCTCCCGCAGAAAAACTCTTCACACCAGAGAATCTAACCGCACAGCGTATGATGCGTGGACCCCGTCTCTTCTCTTCTTCTCTCACTGACCGTCAGACCCCACAGCGCTGTTCATCGTTTCCACCCCGCTGACCACGCTCCTCTGGCCGTTTTCTGCCGTTGAATCCTCGCGATCAATTCGCCATAATGCTGCGTTTAATCCTCGCCGCGACACCGCCCTCTTAATCCCCTCCCTCTCCTCTTCATTTCCCCTCAAACCCCGCTGCCAGAGAGCCACCAGGCTGCGTAAATTTTGCCTTGCTTTGCCGCTGCTCCGACGAGCTACACGAGCGAATTCCGGTAGCCCCGCGTCACCCCTTGCCTCCTCGACCATGCTCACAAGATCCCCATCTCCTGGAGAATCTCCTCGTAGCACCAGCTCGTCCCCGCGCGCCCCAGAACCTCGGCAACGACGACAACCACCCCCGCCACCGTCTGTTTCCTCTCTGGCGAAGCCTCGGGTAAGAACCAGACCGCCCCTCTCTTTCTCCTTCACGCACGCATCATCGCCACGTCCTTGCGCATCTAACTGTGTCTTCCGTTTGCTCCCTTGTGTCCCGTAGCGTCGCCCTCAATGATGACATAGCGTGCCCGTCGCCAGACACCTCTCCGGCGAGCAATCCCTGCAACTCCAGCGCGCCCCTCGACAAACAGAAGGCAGCTTGAGCTTCCCCACGCCACAGCGATCACGGTGAGCCACCTCTCTACCTTCCTTGCTTCCTATTTCGTCAGCTCCGCCGCTAGCCGAGCGTCACCGCCGCGCGCTGCCGCTGAGCATCGCTAGAGTATGGTCAGATCGTCTCCAGCCATTAGATGCAGATCGTAGGGATACGATAGATGACTTAACTGAACCGTTACGGATAGATCTGTGCCGCTCAATCCAACTTAGATCTAACGCCTCACAGCGACCGATCCGCGCGAAACGGTACGCACCAATAAGAAAGCGACGCGTGGCCAGTGTGTTGAATTAAAACATAATTTGATCTATTGAATTAGTAAACTTGCAAAATTCATAACTTTCAAACCACACGTCCAAATTTTGCAAATTTTATATCAATGTATTGAGAAAAACAATTACTTTCTGACCATGAACTTTGTTTAGTAAAATGCTTCTGTTAAATTGATTGTTTTTGCAGAAACTTGTGTATGCATGTTTAGAATATAAAAATTGTTCAAAAATGATTTTGGAGATAAAATCTTTGGCAAATGGTTTATTTTGAACCTACTGACCCTAGGAATCAATTTGTAGTTTCAAAAATATATTTGGTGAAGCAAAAGAATAAACTTTTGATTTAAAACCATTTCTAGTCAAATAAAAGTAATGTTTATTTATTAAAAATGCTTTTGGGAGAAAATCTTTGGGAAATGTTTTGGAATAAACTCTCTGACTCTAAACACCAAGTTTTATGACTTAAAAATGTATTTGGTAAACTCTATAAAGATTACTACATTGATAAAGGCATTTTCAACCACATAAAAATAATGATTTGGTTTAAAAATGGTTTATAGATAGAATCTTTTGCAAATAGTTTTGCCACTTTATGAAATGACCAATAAAGTGTTTTAGAATGTTTATAACCAATTATAAACCACTTTTGTAAATAAAACAAAGTTTGGCATGCTTGCATGCATTGTTTTGTTTCTATTATTTTATGCGATGTTTCTTGAATGGTAGATTGAAATTGTGCCTTGCTTGATTGAATTGTAGTGATTTGAAGAGTGTGATCATTGCAAAGACAAGGAGTGAACTCATATTCTCTACTAAAAAGGCAAGTGATGCTTCATACCTTTGTCCCATTATTTTCACTATGCATTAGTGATATTTCTAAGTAGGACTTGCATGGATTTTTGCCAAGTATAAACTATGCCATGGGAAATCCTAGTAGATGAAACCTTAGTAAAATTTCCTAAGTTAATATTCCTACTACTATCATTGCTTATCTTAGCTAGTAGAAAACAAGGGTGGAATATATATTCATGCTATGAAAAATTTCTAAGTCTGTGGACTTGTGTTTTGTTTAATAAAACAACTAAGTGAATGAATCACCTGAGTGGAATGGAAGGAATGGTTTGTGTTGAGTGGTTATGCAAGTCCAGTATGCTGGGGAAAACTTGGGCATCACCAAGTCCAGTATACTGGGGAAAACTTGATATCTCACTTGTGGATGGCCACCCAGGAACAAAGAGATTTGAGATGTCAAATGTTGAGAAGCTTCAAGTGAAGCCACTTGGCATTATGGGCTCTGCCTGGATCATATAGGTTGCAATAACTTAGCCAAATGGACAGTTGGTGGTAGGGGATTGTTAGGTTGTAGCGCGTCCATTTTGGTCTAAGGGAAGGCTTCGGAAAGATCTTGTCTTGGTGAAACCAAGTCTTGTGGGGAAAGTGCACCACCTCTGCAGAGTTTAAAAATCTAAGTACTTAGCCATGTCCCTGGCAAAGGACAATTTGAGCATCAAGACATGGAAGCTATCAAGAATCTCCTCATCCTAATTTCTAAGATAAAATCTTGTGGGTGAACAAGGGATCGAAGGATCACCAATTTCTATTGGGAGATGCCTTGGGTGATTTTGTCAAGCAAAAACTTAGTGTTTTCAATTGATAAGGAAAATCTATTTTGAGAAATGCAAGCCTAAGCTCCACTTAGCCAAATGCATATAGATGATAGATTCCACTATACTACCATAGTATCACTTGCCTTTCTGGAACCAAAAATAGTAGAAAATAGGCAACTGGCACTGTGGCAACTTGTTAATAGGTTAGATCCAGAAAAGATATGGAATGTAACATCCCAAAAATATTGATCATGCTTATCAAATTCTAATCACTAAAATTAGGGTTAACAAAAACTTTTATTAAATACAAACCATATGAATGCATGTGTGTATGTGAGGATTGTATGAATGCACTTTTGGACTTGTGTTATTAACCTAAATAGTAAGGGATGGATTAAATATGAAAGTAACATCATCTAAAACATTTCCAAGCAGAAACAAATTAAGATAAAATAAAAAACAAATCAAATAAGGCAAATGGTCATTTTTGCCAATCTTGCTCACTAGGTCACTTTGAGTGTTTCAAGTCCAAGATTTCAAACAGAAACCTTTCCATTTCCTTTCACTCCTTGCAAGACCATGTAAAAGTGAATCAAAGCCCACCTTTCAAACTTGCAGAAACATTTGGCAACCCCATACAAATGACAATCGAAAATTGAATCTATAACATATGTGAAGATCACACATTTTCAAAACCCAACTAAACCAGTGCCCTTTGACCAATCCAACTAACCAGATACTCCCTAGTATGTAATTAGCAAACCCGCCAAGTTTGAATCCAAAATTCAAATTTGAATTTCTTTCGGCCATTTCATCAAACACCTTGTTTGCAGCAAACAAACAAACATCAAGCACTATTTGTAGCAGTGATTTTGGCCAACCTTGTCCCTATAGCACCCCGGGTAAAACCACTACTAGAAAATCGCTCTTGTTTGTACTTGTGCATCATCATGACATCAGCATGCATATTTTTTTTGTCTAAAACAATTTTGCTAAAAGCCCTATTTTTGTTTTCTACAAATACCCCTTCTTCATTTCAAATATAAAACCCTGGTGTTTCGGATGTCTCTATTTGTCAAAACCCTAATTGTAAATGTTTTTCTTTTAAAATAAATAAATATAAAATATTTTTATCGGGGGAGGCAGCCGCAGGCCAAGCCCAAAAGCCCAGCCCACAGCCACCTACCACTCCAACCTAGCAAACCCTAATATAACCTACCCTAAACCCTAACCACCTCTCTCACCCCACCCCTCCACCAGCCGCCGCCAACCCTGCTACCGACGACACCTCCCCGTCCATCCCGTGGGACCCACCCACCTGCCGCGCGAGCCACACCCGCTCCTCTCTCTCTTCCCCTGACCCCGTTCCTCGCCAAGCCTAGCTCCCCTCGCGTCTTCCACCTCCATCCCCGGCCCGCATCCTTCGCCTCCGCCCAGAGCCCTGCCGCCCGGAGCGCCGCGCCTGCAAGCTCGCGTTGGCCGGAGCCTAGCCAGCTCGTGCGACGCATCCGCCCTCCTCCCTCCCTCGATGCTCCCCGACCGTGCCACTGGCCGTCTCCCTGCCTTGCGACCAACACCACGCCCCGACCTCCGCCCGCGGCCGCGCGATCCCTGGCTGCCGTCTCCGACTCCACTCGGTCCTGGACCACATCGACCCCGCCTGCCCGCGCATCCGTCTGATCGAGCCGCCCTGCAGCTCCGCGTTGTCCTCCAGAGCGCCTCTCCCTCCTCGGCTCCTACCATCGACCGCACGCCGTCGGCCCCGCCTCTGTTTCCGTGCGCCTCCTCGCGGGCGGCCCGTCGCTGCGCCAGGGAGCCGCCGTCCTCCCCGTGACCGTGCACCCCTCGCGAGCACCGCCTCCTGCTGCGAGCCGACGCCCCCTCGTTCCAGCACCAGCAGGACCTCCTTGGCTCCTTCTCGTATCCCTGCCTCTGGTCGCCCGCGACTTCGCTGCCGGCAACTGCGGCCACCGTCTTCTCTAGGCACCGCCGCGTGCGCTTCCCTCTCCGCATGAGCGCGCCGCTGCCTGCGACCCCGGTGGTCCTCTACTCCACTTCCCCGGGACCTTGCGCCTTCCTGGGGTCGATTCAAGCCCAGCCCAGGACTCGATGCGCGCTCGTTGATGCCTTGTTCAGGTTCTGGAACCCGTAGTTCGGCTGCAACTGTTATCTTGCAGTGTGTTTTGTGGTGGCGTTGGTGACCAAACAAAGATGTTGCGGTGCCAACAAGGTCTCACGTTCCTGTGCACACTTCGCTATCAATTTCCACCTCCCCGAAGACCAAGACCCGACGACCGAGACCAAGTATGTCATCGTTGATCAAGATGGGACCTCAGGGCCATCTACATGGAACGCAAAGACCCCGAGACCCCCGGATCCGAAGATCATTGTCATGGACCGCTAGGATCGATTTCTCGGACCCGAAGACCGATCCCGGAGTTCGAAGACCGATCCTGCCGAAGACCGAACCCTGGCGCCAAGTTCTTCGACCGTGAAGACCGATCCATCAGAACACCAAGACCTCCGTCCGAACCCGAACCCCGACGAACCCCGAACCGCCAAGATCGCCGATACCCCATTGTGTGACCCTAAGCCCATATTTTTTATAAATGATATTACTTGTTGCATATAAAATTGCCATGCTTGCATACATATTGTCATGTGGGTTGGGGGCCTTATGCCGATTCACCTTATAATTAGATATGGAGGACATATGCGGGCGAATCTAGTCTTATATTGGCCCCAATTAAATTTGTGTAGCGAACCGATACTATGTTTTGCCATGTTAAGACAACATTTAAATTGCGGGTTATCTAAACAACATCAACCTATTAATTAATTGTCGGGACCCCGGTTCCACTTAATATTGCCTAATTGCATCGCATCTTTGCCATGTCATACATCATACATGCATCATGCCCGATCTTTTGCCGTAGTATTAAATAGTGCATCCGGTGTTTCTTCTAGTGCTTTGCTTCTTCACGGATTAGGACGATGAGTTGATGCGAGTGTCGACCCGATCTTCGGATGAACCTTCGGCAATGTTTTTCAGGCGAGCATCTCCCCCTTTCTACCTATCTTACTTTTATAGTATTTATTCCCTCACGTTGATCTATTGCTATCTGTGTTGCGATGCTCTAGTTTTTGTGCCCGTGATACCCCTTGCAGCCTTATATTGCCTTGGACACATCCTATTACCTGTTGATTGGTAGATAGTTGGACTTGCGCGTCGTAGTCGCTTGCTCAAGTGCTGTTGCGTGTCGTCAAGTACCACAGTTGTTGGAGTAATGCCGCATGTTTAATGTTGGAGATGATCATGGCTTTAATTATTGTTTAATAACTAAAATTGAAAGTAGGTAAATGCAGAGGCACCGGTGGGTAATAGACAATATTTGGTTTTTAACCGCTCACTGGTGTCCCGTAGGACCCCGAGTTCTTGACACCTGTTCCGAGATCGAGCGCGCTAACCACGGGTGGGGTGTGTGGGCACCCCCATCGATTTAGTACCTGATTCCAAGTACTGTACTGGGGGCCACAAAGTAGTTTGGGGCTTTATTACTATCCTGTACTTATGCCATGCTTTACTGCTTTAATTACGATTGCGCGTGGAGCGCCTGTACTGTTTAGGAACCCCGTGACACGTTTTCGCTGTATCGACAAGCCCAGTCACACTTTCGGGTTCCCAGTCGTTTACAGCCGTCTACACAAACCCTGAGTCCGTCTCGGAGACCGGCCGACTTCGTTACGGGTAGCTTAGTGGGGTGGCCCCCCGTGCTTGCTTTGGGTCTGGGAAACGTCGTGTCCGAAACCCCGTCGACATACCGTTGGGTGTATGTTTTGTGATCTTGTACCTACCTGATCTGACAACAAGGGTGTAGGTGCGTGTGGAAACTTTGGTGCACCCCTGCAGGGTTAAATCTTTTCGAGAAGCCGTGTCCGCGGTTATGGACGACTTGGAGCACAGTTCTCGATCATAGACAACTATAACTAAAGTTTACTGCTATAATCTGACTTGTATCCGATATGACTAGTAATCAGCTTCACTACAACAGAATGGCTAAATAAAAGTACCAACAACTGCTGGGTTTGGGATATCTCATGCTAATTATATCTGACTAGTAAGTGTTGCAACTACAATGGAATGGTTAACTAAAAGTGCCACTGCTTTTTATATCAGGAAGACTATCTATACCTGACTAGTAATTGATGCAACGATAACTGAATAAATAAAACTGCCAACGGTGTGAGTTCCTCGGTTGACTTCCTCGTTTGGTCTCGAGGGGGAAACATCAGGATGGGTATGTTTGTTGGTAGTATCAGGTTGGTTCCGAATAGGTCTTTCTTACCCCTCTCTGATGCCGCTATTTTGTATCGAGTCTCTATAGGTTGTTTAGCGCATGCCGCGCTGCCGCTTCAGTCCACCATACCTATGTAGGCGAGGACCGCCGAATTCTAGTCTCGCCGTGTACTGGCCTCAGTACTGACCGCTCTCTTTTCCTTTGCCCTTTGTCGGCACCCCTTTTGTTTAAGCAGGTTTGAGATCGACGTCGTTAGCAGGGTTACCCTTCCGGCTTGGCCTGGGCAGGGTTATGGACGTCATTGGTTATTCTTCAGGGCTCTTAGCTCAATTTGCATCTTGTCCGCACTCGGACGCTATATCGTTTTCCAGGTGATTTGGATCTTTGTATTGTATATCTGTATTCTTTACTCTTTGAGTCGCTGTTGTATATATATGTTCTGTGGGTTCCATCATGGACTATTGTGTAATGATATTACTTCGTTTTCCACCCGCATGCAAGTGCCTGGTGGGCACCTTTGAATCGTTTCTATGCGGGTTTGGCGGGATTCGCTAAAACTTGCATAGGGCCGATTCTGAGGGTGTTACAGAGTGGTATCAGAGCCCAGCAGTTGCGATACCCCACAAGTCCAGCCTGTAGGATAACCTAGCTAACAGCCGAAGTAGAGTGTCAAAACTATTTTTGCAAAATCGGTTGGATAGTTCTGATTAGGTCTAATTTTGCTCCTTACCCCTCTGCTGCTCTCCTCTCACCTCCGCGTGTTTTGAATCCGCTCTCTTCTCTCTCTTCGAGTCCAGGATTTCTCGTGGTTGGGTTCCCTCGTACCTTCAGGGGTTCGCTTCCTCCTTTGGTAACGGTGTTGCTACATCTGGTCTTCATGCTATCCGAGGAATCCTTCGTCTGGTGGACTTCTCTTTGTTCCTTTTCGTGCCTTCCGGTGTTTTCCTACGCGACGACATCATCTACGCCAGATCCGATGTAGAGTCTGCATCACTCCTTTGTTTCCGAACCTCGATTGTCGAGATCTTCAGTCTGATTCCGAGAATGGTTGCACGTTTTTCTACTGATTGTGCAGAGTAATAGTTTGGGTGCGTGATGGATTGGCCCCCATGCCGACTACTCACTCTATTCGCTTGTGTACATTGAAGTGGATGAGAATGCATCGGTTCTCTCTTTCTATCGAAGTTAGAGGTGGATTGATTGGTTGATACCTCTACCTTCGCCCTTTGTTCCCGGAGTGTTCTCTTGACGCTCACGGACAACGACCTCTTGTTAGTGGTGTCGCGAGGATCTACACGATGCGAGAAGATTCAGACCGTCGGCCTTCTTTCCCGTACCATGAGGCGGATCTCGAGGGCGAGATCCATTGTTAGTGGTGTCGAATTGTAGCACCCCGGGTAAAACCACTACTAGAAAATCGCTCTTGTTTGTACTTGTGCATCATCATGACATCAGCATGCATATTTTTTTTGTCTAAAACAATTTTGCTAAAAGCCCTATTTTTGTTTTCTACAAATACCCCTTCTTCATTTCAAATATAAAACCCTGGTGTTTCGGATGTCTCTATTTGTCAAAACCCTATTTGTAAATGTTTTTCTTTTAAAATAAATAAATATAAAATATTTTTATCGGGGGAGGCAGCCGCAGGCCAGGCCCAAAAGCCCAGCCCACAGCCACGTACCACTCCAACCTAGCAAACCCTAATCTAACCTACCCCAAACCCTAACCACCTCTCTCACCCCACCCCTCCACAAGCCGGCGCCAACCCTGCTACCGACGCCACCTCCCCGTCCATCCCGTGGGACCCACCCACCTGCCGCGCGAGCCACACCCGCTCCTCTCTCTCTTCCCCTGACCCCGTTCCTCGCCAAGCCCAGCTCCCCTCGCGTCTTCCACCTTCATCCCCGGCCCGCATCCTCCGCCTCCGCCCAGAGCCCTGCCGCCCGGAGCGCCGCGCCTGCAAGCTCGCGTTGGCCGGAGCCTGGCCAGCCCGTGCGACGCATCCGCCCTCCTCCCTCCCTCGATGCTCCCCGACCGCGCCACTGGCCGTCTCCCTGCCCTGCGACCAACACCACACCCCGACCTCCGCCCGCGGCCGCGCGATCCCTGGCCGCCGTCTCCGACTCCACTCGGTCCTGGACCTCATCGACCCCGCCTGCCCGCGCATCCGTCTGATCGAGCCGCCCTGCAGCTCCGCGTCGTCCTCCAGAGCGCCTCTCCCTCCTCGGCTCCCACCATCGACCGCACGCCGTCGGCCCTGCCTCTGTTTCCGTGCGCCTCCTCGCGGGCGGCCCGTCGCTGCGCCAGGGAGCCGCCGTCCTCCCCGTGACCGTGCACCCCTCGCGAGCGCCGCCTCCTGCTGCGAGTCGACGCCCCCTCGTTCCAGCACCAGCGGGACCTCCTTGGCTCCTTCTCGTATCCCTGCCTCTGGTCGCCCGCGACTTCGCTGCCGGCAACTGCGGCCACCGTCTTCTCTAGGCACCGCCGCGTGCGCTTCCCTCTCCGCATGAGCGCGCCGCTGCCTGCGACCCCGGTGGTCCTCTACTCCACTTCCCCGGGACCTTGCGCCTTCCTGGGGTCGATTCAAGCCCAGCCCGGGACTCGATGCGCGCTCGTTGATGCCTTGTTCAGGTTCTGGAACCCGTAGTTCGGCTGCAACTGTTATCTTGCAGTGTGTTTTGTGGTGGTGTTGGTGACCAAACAAAGATGTTGCGGTGCCAACAAGGTCTCACGTTCCTGTGCACACTTCGCTATCAATTTCCACCTCCCCGAAGACCAAGACCCGACGACCGAGACCAAGTATGTCATCGTTGATCAAGATGGGACCTCAGGGCCATCTACATGGAACGCCAAGACCCCGAGACCCCCGGATCCAAAGATCATCGTCATGGACCGCTAGGATCGATTTCTCGGACCCGAAGACCGATCCCGGAGTTCGAAGACCGATCCTGCCGAAGACCGAACCATGGCGCCAAGTTCTTCGACCCTGAAGACCGATCCATCAGAACACCAAGACCTCCGTCCGAACCCGAACCCCGACGAACCCCGAACCGCCAAGATCGCCGATACCCCAATGTGTGACCCTAAGCCCATATTTTTTATAAATGATATTACTTGTTGCATATAAAATTGCCATGCTTGCATACATATTGTCATGTGGGTTGGGGGCCTTATGCCGATTCACCTTATAATTAGATATGGAGGACATATGCGGGCGAATCTAGTCTTATATTGGCCCCAATTAAATTTGTGTAGCGAACCGATACTATGTTTTGCCATGTTAAGACAACATTTAAATTGCGGGTTATCTAAACAACATCAACCTATTAATTAATTGTCGGGACCCCGGTTCCACTTAATATTGCCTAATTGCATCGCATCTTTGCCATGTCATACATCATACATGCATCATGCCCGATCTTTTGCCGTAGTATTAAATAGTGCATCCGGTGTTTCTTCTAGTGCTTTGCTTCTTCACGGATTAGGACGATGAGTTGATGCGAGTGTCGACCCGATCTTCGGATGAACCTTCGGCAATGTTTTTCAGGCGAGCATCTCCCCCTTTCTACCTATCTTACTTTTATAGTATTTATTCCCTCACGTTGATCTATTGCTATCTGTGTTGCGATGCTCTAGTTTTCGTGCCCGTGATACCCCTTGCAGCCTTATATTGCCTTGGACACATCCTATTACCTGTTGATTGGTAGATAGTTGGACTTGCGCGTCGTAGTCGCTTGCTCAAGTGCTGTTGCGTGTCGTCAAGTACCACAGTTGTTGGAGTAATGCCGCATGTTTAATGTTGGAGATGATCATGGCTTTAATTATTGTTTAATAACTAAAATTGAAAGTAGGTAAATGCAGAGGCACCGGTGGGTAATACACAATATTTGGTTTTTAACCGCTCACTGGTGTCCCGTAGGACCCCGAGTTCTTGACACCTGTTCCGAGATCGAGCGTGCTAACCACGGGTGGGGTGTGTGGGCACCCCCATCGATTTAGTACCTGATTCCAAGTACTGTACTGGGGGCCACAAAGTAGTTTGGGGCTTTATTACTATCCTGTACTTATGCCATGCTTTACTGCTTTAATTACGATTGCGCGTGGAGCGCCTGTACTGTTTAGGAACCCCGTGACACGTTTTCGCTGTATCGACAAGCCCAGTCACACTTTCGGGTTCCCAGTCGTTTACAGCCGTCTACACAAACCCTGAGTCCGTCTCGGAGACCGGCCGACTTCGTTACGGGTAGCTTAGTGGGGTGGCCCCCCATGCTTGCTTTGGGTCTGGGAAACGTCGTGTCCGAAACCCCGTCGACATACCGTTGGGTGTATGTTTTGTGATCTTGTACCTACCTGATCTGACAACAAGGGTGTAGGTGCGTGTGGAAACTTTGGTGCACCCCTGCAGGGTTAAATCTTTTCGAGAAGCCGTGTCCGCGGTTATGGACGACTTGGAGCACAGTTCTCGATCATAGACAACTATAACTAAAGTTTACTGCTATAATCTGACTTGTATCCGATATGACTAGTAATCAGCTTCACTACAACAGAATGGCTAAATAAAAGTACCAACAACTGCTGGGTTTGGGACATCTCATGCTAATTATATCTGACTAGTAAGTGTTGCAACTACAATGGAATGGTTAACTAAAAGTGCCACTGCTTTTTATATCAGGAAGACTATCTATACCTGACTAGTAATTGATGCAACGATAACTGAATAAATAAAACTGCCAACGGTGTGAGTTCCTCGGTTGACTTCCTCGTTTGGTCTCGAGGGGGAAACATCAGGATGGGTATGTTTGTTGGTAGTATCAGGTTGGTTCCGAATAGGTCTTTCTTACCCCTCTCTGATAGCCGCTATTTTGTATCGAGTCTCTATAGGTTGTTTAGCGCATGCCGCGCTGCCGCTTCAGTCCACCATACCTATGTAGGCGAGGACCGCCGAATTCTAGTCTCGCCGTGTACTGGCCTCAGTACTGACCGCTCTCTTTTCCTTTGCCCTTTGTCGGCACCCCTTTTGTTTAAGCAGGTTTGAGATCGACGTCGTTAGCAGGGTTATCCTTCCGGCTTGGCCTGGGCAGGGTTATGGACGTCATTGGTTATTCTTCAGGGCTCTTAGCTCAATTTGCATCTTGTCCGCACTCGGACGCTATATCGTTTTCCAGGTGATTTGGATCTTTGTATTGTATATCTGTATTCTTGACTCTTTGAGTCGCTGTTGTATATATATGTTCTGTGGGTTCCATCGTGGACTATTGTGTAATGATATTACTTCGTTTTCCACCCGCACGCAAGTGCCTGGTGGGCACCTTTGAATCGTTTCTATGCGGGTTTGGCGGGATTCGCTAAAACTTGCATAGGGCCGATTCTGAGGGTGTTACAGTCCCCTCTCTAGCTCACTCTACACTCTCAGTAGATGATCAAAATAATCTAACTAGCTTTAGCACCACTGTGAGCAAGCATAGCCATCAATGGTGACCATGCCGAGAGCACCATTGCCACCCCCATGTCGCTAGCGAGCTAGAGGAAGCACTAGCCTCGCCAACCTTGTCTGAGACACTCTCCACCGTACACCGCCACCCCCTGTCCAAGCCCCGAGCGCAACCAACCACTGGACCACACGCCAAGCACGCGCCTAGTGTCTCTGCGTGCGAGCCGAGAGCACGCCAGTGTGCCGCACGCGACACCAGACCACAGACCACGCGCCGCCCTCGCCGCTTGCATACGTGATAGCGAGCACCCCAGCACCCTGCCAGACAACCCTGTTCGCCGCCACGTGGACCATGGACACTGTGCGCCATTAAAATCCCCGTCGGACCCGCCCAGAGCGCCGTGACGTTCCAACCGTTCAGCACCTCCCCACGCCGCGTGACTATGCCGTTGAGCTTCGTCAGGGAGCACATCACCGCCCCTGTCGTCGCCCATGCCATTAGCACGCTGTGCCGACGACCACGATGAGATCCACCCACGCCCGTCGGTCCCCTTCAGCCACTATAAAAGGAGGCCACCCCCGTTAGATTTGAGCACACCATATCACTCCCCACCTCTCACTGATCACACCCACTCACTCCCGGAGCAAGGCGAGCACCAGGTGGCCGGAATTTCACCGAAGTTCACCCCTGTAGAGGAGGAGAGGCGTCATTGATTGAAGCCGCCCCAGGAGGAGCTGTCAGTACTAGGAAAATCGCTGTCGTCGACTTCATTGTTCGCCCCCATCGCCGACCATCGCCGGAGCCCCGCTAAGCCTCCCACGACCCCCACTGGCCGCGCTAGGGTTCTGTCTCGCCGGCTTTGCCCGACATGGACGATGAACCTCAGCCGTTCGATTAGAGTTAGATCGTGCGGCCCTAATTGCCCCATACCGCTTCGCCACTCGCTGTGTCACTGACGAGTGGGGTCGCTCACTTAACCAGCCCGCACGCGTGCTGTGCATAGTGGGCCGGCACAGTTAAACCTCCCGCGCGACCCAACAATTCGAACTTAGGTTTATTCTTTTAATTTCAAACTCAGTTCTATACCTAGATTCAAAAATCAACCCAGCTCGATTCACTGAACCAAAATGCATGAAACAAATTTGTTAGAAAGATTCTGGAGTACTTAATACAAGCCTGTTGGATTCAAACCATTTAGAATTGTAGATCATCCATGGTAAAAATAACAAGGAAGAAGCTTTTCTGCATTCAAACATTTTTCAAAATTCAACCATGAAAGCTTTTGAGTTGATTCCAACTCTCAAAAATCACATTTAACCATAGCTTTCAAAATATATAAAAATATATAGGTTTACTTACAGAAATAATGATCAAGTAATAAAAGAATGCCTCATAGGCCATTCTAGTCATTTTATTTAATTAAAATAAAAGGTTAAACCTTATTAAATTGTGACACCACTTTAAATCACATTCCCATGTACTAAAATATGTGGTGATGACATGTCTCAACATGATCCCATGTTTTATTTGGAGAATATTAAATCTTAAGTAGTTTTTCAATGAGTAGAAATTACTTTTGCAAAATAAAATAAATAAGACAAGTGCTTTAATCTTTGTGATAACAGTGATGATGCTAGATCATCTAGTGTGAACCTTTGTGTGATAAATAGAAATAGTTAAGTATTGTTTGGTGATTTTGTACCTCGTATTTATTTATAGACGCTAGTACCGACCAAGGATATGAGGAGGAAGGAGAATACTACGAAGAGGAATCCGAGGAGAACTTCAACCACTGCTCTGCACAAGGTAAGCTATTAACAGAGCAAGCCTAATACTAACAGTTGACTTTGCAAGCTTGTACTTGCAATTTATGCTAGCTAATACTTGCAAGCTTATACCCATTTGATGATACCCAATCCTAGTTTTACTTGCAAAGCTTAATACTTTATTTCTTTATCAAAGCTTTCTCTTAGTGTTTACTTAGTAACTTGTAGATAATAGAAGGATATTTGAAGGTAGCACAAAGAGCATAAAACTTGGCCTAAGTTAGATAATCTTGATGTCATCCTGAGGCATGAGATTAAACTTAGATAAGATACACTTGTTTACCACCCCTCATCAGTATTCATCCCCCAGTTGTAGATGCTAGTGCTAAGCATAGAACTTGATCAACTTTAGATGGGAATACTTGGTGAAAATGGTTATGAAAACCTTAGAATGATGAGTAATTCTACTGAAATGTTTTCACATGTGTTTCCGAACACCAAATGATTTGATGTTAAGGCATGATCCTTAGACCTTTATAAAACTGATGATGGCTGTCTGGATGCGATACCATTCCAATTTTACCGTACAACCACAATACCCAAAATTTGGGTAGGGCTTGACTGGAAATTTATATACCTTAGTATGGGTTCCCTTGCGGCCTTGTCTGAGTTGAGGCTACATTATGAAGATTGTCCACCTGTGTAGTACCCAAGATGACAGTTGGTCATGGTTGTGTAGAGGTCTCAACCTAATAAGGTAGATTCCTCCTGTGTTTACAATGCTAGTCCCTGGATCAATAGATAGCATCCACAGTTAAGATGTAATATCAAGAAACAAAGGTCATAATACAACTTTATAACCAGGAATAACATAATTTTATTACATCTTACATAGCTCATTGGCTATTACATTACATTGCAGCGGAATATATATAAGCATGGGGCCTTCATCTTCAAAGTGCCACAGGCAGATGTTGGTTGTAGACTTTGTAATCCTAATCAAACAATCTTCTCTAAAATCAATCAAACCTGCAACATTACAAGTTACAGCCACAAGGGTCAATACATTTGAATTGTATTGGCAAGTGATACTATAATAGTATAGTGGAGTCTGTCATCTATATGCATTTGGCTAAGTGGAGTTGAGGCTTGCATTGCTCAAAATAGATTTTTCCTTAACATTTGAAAATACTAAGTTTTGCTTTGATAAAATCATTTTTCTCAATCAAAAATTGAAGATCCTTTAACCAAGGCATCTCTCAATCAATGATTGAAGATTTCAAACAACCCTTGTTCAAACCACAAGATTTTATCTTAGAAATTTGAATGATGAGATTCTTGATTGCTTCCATGTCTTGATGCTCAAATTGTCCTTTACCAGGGACATGGCTAAGTAATTAGATTTTTCACTCTGCAGAGGTGGTGCACTTTCCCCACAAGACTTGGTTTCTCAAGACAAGATCTTTCAGAAGCCTTCCCTTAGACCAAAATGGACGCGTTCCAACCTATCAAACACTACCACCCACTGTCCATATGGCTAAGTTCTTGCAACCTATATGGTCATGGCAGAGCCCATATTGCCAAGTGGCTGCACTTGAAGCTTCTCAACATTTGACATCTCAAATCTCTTTGTTCCTGGGTGGCAATCCACAAGTGTGATACACAAGGTTCACCAGTCCCCTGGCCTTGTGTAACCACTCAACCAAAAACCACCAAGCAAGTCCCATTCCACCCAGGTGATTCATTAACTTAGTTGTTTTATTAAACAAAACACAAGTCCTCCGACTTAGAAATTTTTCCATAGTGTGAATATATACTCCACCCATGTTTTCTATTAGCTAGGCTAAGCTTGATAGTAATAGGAATCTTAACTTAGGAAGATTTCCACTAAGGTTTCATCTACTAGGATTTTCTATAGCAAGGTTTATACTTAGCAAAATTTCCATGCAAGTTTTACTTAGAGAAAAATCACTAATGCATAGTGAAAGTAATGGGACAAAAAGTATGAAGCATCACTTGCCTTTTTGGTAGAGGGTATAAGTTCACTCCTTGTCCTTGCAACAATCACACTCTTCAAGTCACTACAATTCAATCAAGCAAGGTACAACTCAATCTACCAATCAAGCAAAACAACACATAAAATGACAAAGTCAAAGTAATGCATGCAAGCATGCCAAGCTTTGTTTTGTTTGAAGGAGTGGTTCCTAATGGGTCATAAACATTTGAAAACACCTATTGGTCATTTTGTAAGGTGGCAAAGTCATTTGCAAAGGTTTTCACTTTGTAAACCATTTTCAAAACAAGGTATCATTTTATGTGGTGCAGAAATATTTTTACTAAGGCATTAACCTATAGGGTTTACCAAATATGTTTTCAAATCACAATACTTGGGGTTTGGGTCAGTGAGTTTAAAACAAAACATTTTCCAAAGGTTTTCTTCCAAAACCGTTTTTAATAAATAAACCACATTTCTATTTGACTAGAAATGGTTTTAAATCAAAGAATCATTATTTTGTTTCACCAAATTCATTTTTGAATCCACAAAGTGTTTCCCAATGTTAGTAGGTTCAAATCACACCATTTGCCCAAGATTTCATCCCCAAATTCATTTTTAAACAATTTTTACAATCTTAACAAGCATACAAATGTTTCTGCAAAAACAAACATTTTTCCAGAAGCTTTTTGCTAAACAAAGGGCATGGTTGGCTAGGGATTGTTCCACTGAATCCATTGATACAAAATTTGTAATTTTTGGACGTGTGGTTTGAAAGTTATAGATTTTACAAGATTGAACAACTAATAGATCAAATTCAGATTTTAAACCTGATTCTGTGACACGCGGCGCCAACCTATTGGAGCATACCGTTTCGCGCGGATCGGCAGATATGGTCCGTTAGATTTTAGTTGCATCGCACGGCACAGAGGTGCTACTTACCCCTTCACTCTTGTTCTATCCTAATCGTCAGATCAAGATCGGATGGCTACGAGGTGCTTGCCAGGAACTGGCGGCGCGAGCGATGGTGGCTGGCGGCGGCGCGGTAAGACGGCGGCGGAGCTGGCGCTAGAGGAAGCAAGGAAGAGTAAGGAAATGCTCACCAGGTTCAGGAGATCACGGTGAAGCTCAAGGTACTCGCGAGATGGCAAGGGGCGCACGAGGTTGGTGTTGATTGCTCGCCGGAGTTAGGGGTGGCGCCAGGAGCTTCTGCTTGTCGACGGGGACGGGGCTGTAGTCCACCAGAAAGCAAGAAAAAGGTAGGGTTAGATGCGGGCGAGTGCACTGGACACAGGCGTATCATCGGGAGGACAAGGGGTGGCCAGTTACTACCTGGAGGCTTCGTCGGAGAAAAAGGCAGACGGCGGTGCTGCAGGTCGTCGTCGTTGCCGACGCTGGGAGGCACGCGCGAGTGAGCTGAGGCTATAGAGAGGTGCGCTGGGAAATGCTGATCACAGCTGCGTGCTCGAGGAGGCAAGAGGTGGCGTGTGCTGGCCGGAATCGGCAAGGAGGGTCGTCGGAGACAGAGCTGCTCGGGGAGAAATTGGGGCGGCCTGGGGGCGTGCTTGGGGGAGGAGACAGAGGGGAAATGGAGGAGGGTCACTGGCGTTTAAAGGGGCATGATCACTGCGAGTAAAGATGGCCGCGTTAAGGCGAATTCAAGCCGTGAAATCAAAGCCTACAACGGTGACGATGGGAGGAAGAACAGGTCGTGGGGGTGGGGAAGATGACAGCGTGTCTGCGGGGTCCTCTGGCAGCGAGAGAGGGAGTGAGGGGGAAGGGTCCACCGGTCGGTGTCTGCGCGGGTTGCTTCTGTGGTGAAAAACGATTCACTTCGCTTAGAGGGAGAGGTGGGCTCGGTTGGGCTGAGTTGGGCTAGGATAGCTGGGCCAGTCCGTTTCCATATTTTTTCCTTCTGAATTCTTTTTCCTTTTCTATTTCTATTTTACTGATTTGAAATTCAAACAAATGATTCAATCAACCAAATTAATTCAAACAAACACCACACTTCACAACTTTGAACTTGGTTCTGTTTATCAACATAAATCAAATCCCAAAATAAAATAATATTTTTATTCATTTTAAGATCCATTCATTAATTAAAAAAATGGACCTTTAGTTATTTAATCAAATAGGGTTTGATTTATTTAATAAAACTCCATTTGAAATCCAAATATTTTCAAAACCAAATCAGTAGGTTTTATTTGAAAATAAAGAATACTTGGAAAGCTTGTTTAAAACAAATTAACATTTTTGCTATAGGGTCCATTAACAATTAAATAAAATGGGCCTTAGTTATTAAATCAAATAGGATTTGTTTTATTTAAAACCTTATTTTGAAATCTAAAATAGTACCAAAACCATTCAGTAGGTTTTATTTGAGAATACAAAATACTTGGAAAACTTATTTAAAAATAAGTTTTAGTGTTTTCTTAAAATGGGAAAAGCTTTTATTTAACTAAAATTTGGATATCAAGTCCTTATTATTTTATTTAAACAAACCTTTACTCTTTTAATCAAAGCAAAACCTTTTTGTTTCAAAAACTTGGTCAAGGTTTAATTTGGCTTTATAGAATAATCTTTATTTAAAAACCTTTCATTTTCAATTTGAGAACTAAAACCTTTTATAAAAAGATTTCAAAGTAGTAACAAAATACTTTTATTTTCCTTTGTTAAATATTTATCTTTTTTATTCCCTTTAGGATTTAATTGATCCTAATTGGTTTGAAGGTGTCCAATTGGATTCAAAATTTCTTCTGGCCCTGAAAATCAAACAAAGTTTTATTTTATTCATTTGTTTTTCACATTAAAAGATTTGGAAAATCTTGGGATGTGACAGGTTGGGAGGCCAAACTCATAGGAGACGTGCCTATACTAGGGCGTGTAATGGAAAGGTTAGGATTGATTATCCGCATACTGAGTATGGTGAATTCAGGATTGTTTCTGACAGATGTATCGAATGTTGTGGTGAAAGTGTACCACCTCTACAGAGTGTCAAACTATTCGAATAGTCGCGTCCGCGGTTATGGACAGTTGGTGTGGCCATACTGTTCCATCGTCATATGTTTTCAAAATTACTTATGAAATGATTTATGACTTTGACTTGAACACAACAGAGTTGTGACATGAAATTCAATTTCCCACTTAGGTGTTATAAAACTCTCAACTAGTTTTGTTTGCTTCTGAACTTAGGAGAGGTAAATCTGGCTTTTTGCAAAAAAACCCTAGAGCTTAGTATCCTACTCAAAACCACTTCACTTGTTAGTATTAGTTTGCGAATACTTAAAGAGTACTCATGGATTTGTCCCTGGCTATTCCCGTGGCCATACTATGAAGAGGAGTATCCGGAAGACGGACATCAGGAGGGTTATGACAACTAGGATCATCTCCCATCGTCAGCATTGCCTGTGACCACGAAGATGGAGCCTCGCCTATGCTATCATTATTATTACGTTATTCCGCTGCTTGATTTGTATTCAGAACTGGATCATGAGATCCTTATTTGTGTAAGACCTTATGTATGGTTTGTAATGGATGATGTACTGTGATATCCAATCTGTTATGTCTCACAAAAATGGTAATCCTAGGATTGCGATGTATGGCATAACAGGCATCTGGGATTAAAAATCCGGGTGTTGACAAGTTGGTATCAGAGCCATCCTGACCATAGAAGACCCTAGTTTAGAATGGACGTTTGAAACAAAAACTTAGTTTCAAAACCAAGGAAATGAGTATTTATGAAAACTTATTCTCATTCTTACCACTTGGATTCTTTCAATGAAAATTCATGTTCCTCAAAAATTCTTGCAAACTTTGACACACTTGATCACTCTACTAACTTACTCATCCTACATTCTTATAGATGTACATGAAGTACAACAAGTTTTATCAGTTGGGGAATGGAGGAGACCTCATCTTTGAGCGTGACCTGGACCAGCTGGTAGAAATGCTAGAGCGTCCGCACCCCGAGTTCTTCGGAGCTCAGCTCAATGATCAGGAACGAGAGGATTTGTAGTGGCTAGTTGTTGCAAGTCTCTGGGGAAAGATTCAAGCCCCCACCACAGAGGGAATTCAGTTCACCTTGAGAGAGAACAACTGGCTCGATGGACTTGCCAGGGCCATGCATGAAGCTCTTGCCCGTCTATATGGGCAGAGTATCAATCAGATCAAGGGTACCCGCTTCGAGTTCTACCCAAGGCGTGATGTTATGGGACAGCCACTGGAGGCCCCATATCACCATGAGCTGAAGACTCAATTGGACCACCTCAGCTTCATGATGTATGACCGTCACAAGGAGTTGGACAATGCCTGCTCCTACGCCAACCACAAGTACGCCATTGCCGCCAAGAAGGATCAGACTATTGCCATGCTAGTGAAGGATCGCGAGTCTCGTTGCCGTCAGCTCGACAAGAAGGAGCAAATCATTGCTCGTCTTCGCCACCAGATCACAGAGTTGGAGGAGACTGTCCACGAGAGGGATATGCAAATGGAGAGGGAGGATGTAGGGGAAGACCTTCGTGGAGACCCCTACTCCTATATCAGCGATGATGATGACTTTCTGGAGGATCAGGCCATGGACTTCTTCACCGATGAGGATGACTTCGCCTTCATCAATGATGATGATGAGGATGAAGAGGACACCGACTCCGAGGAGTAGTAGCACTTGAGCACTAGCGTTAGTGAGTTGTATTCGGTCCCACTATATCGTAGTTTCACAGAATGGTTCTTAAAACCATATGTTTTCCTTTGTTGTGGTGTGTGTTTGTATCGTGTGCTATGAATGAATGAAAATCAAGTTGCTAGAAAAATCTGAGTCAAACCTTGAAAATGTTTCAAAACACAAAACCCCTGAACCTTAGAAATTTCCCTCTTTTCTCATGATCTACCTCAATCTTCAGATGCCTCGCGGAGGAAGCAGTTCATCCCCAGACCCGATGTTGCAGATCTTGCAATGTTGGTTTCTGACCGCGAAGCTAAAAGAGCCAAACATCACGCCAACTTGGCCACCCTTCAATAGATAGCTCAGATGGCCAACAACAATCAAGGCCATGGACATCAGGACAACCATGGATCTAAGCTCAAGAATTTCCAGAACACCAATCCACCCGTTTTCACTAAGTCAGAAGAGCCCCTAGATGCAGATGATTGGTTGCAAACCATGGAGAACAATCTGGAAGTTGCCGGAGTGGAAGCTAACGAGAAGGTGTTGTGTGCTACCCACTACCTGGACAGAGATGCAAGAGCATGGTGGAAGAGAGTTCGCGCGATGACAGGAGGTCAGATGATGACTTGGGAAGAGTTCAAAGTCAAGTTCAACAGAACCCATGTGCCACCGGGTTTGATCAAGAGGATGAGAGATGAATTCAGGGAACTAAGGCAAGGGAGGATGACCGTAGTGGAATACCGTGACAAATTCTTGTATTGGCTAGGTATGCACCGGATGAGATAGATACCGAAGCCAAGAAGAAGGAGATATTCCTGAATGGTCTGCACGATGAGATGCAGACAGTGTTAGTCAATATCCCCTTTGCTGATATTGAAGCCTTAGTGGACTCTGCCATTCAGATGGAAGGAAAGATCAACCAAGCTAATGAGAACCGCAAGCGTCGCATGATGCATCAACCAGGAACCCACCATACACCCAAGTATCGCCCCAACCCATATCCAGGATTTTCCCCAAGAACCAACAGACCCCCGATGAACCGTCCGACCTATCCCAACCGTGGAAACCCAAGGCCCGGAGGAAACCACAACCACCTCGGCAACCCCAACAATTTCAACCGTGCCCCACCCAAGTTCAACAACAACAATGCCACCACCAACACCAATACTGCCCCAAGGACTGAAAGCAATGCGGTGCCTGTTGCAGCAAAGGACAAGTCTCAGGTGACTTGTTATGAATGTGGAACCAAAGGTCACTATTCCAATGAGTGCCCCAAGAAGATTTCCGCAGCCACCAATGCAAATGCCCCAGCTCAGTAGCATCGTCGTGTTCAGCCTGGAAGAAGGTTTGCCCTAGGGAATTCGCTCAACCGCAACGGCCGTCTCTTTCTCATGGATGCTGAAGAAGCCCAAGAAGCACCAGATGTCGTGCTGGGTATGTTTTCTGTTAACTCAGTACTTGCAAGAGTGTTGTTTGATTCAGGAGCATCGCACTCGTTTGTTACTGAAGAATTTGCATGCACTAGTAAGATTCAACCAACCAAATTGAATCATGTTATGATAGTTCAAATACCTAGTTCAACCACCAAAGCTAGACAAACTTGCAAAGCCGTCCCTATCCGAATCCATGGCATAGATTTTTATGCTAATCTAATAGTACTCAGAACTAAAGGTTTGGAAGTAGTACTAGGAATGGATTGGATGTCCAAACATAAAGGATTAATCGACTGTGCCAAGAAAGCCATAACAATGACCAGTACAACCAGAATATCAGTAGAGCATGTATCTGAAACCTTGCCCCGTCAATTCAAGTGCAACAAGAGTATAGACCAACCAACCCTTGGCCAAGTTCGGATAGTCTGTGAATACCCCGATGTATTTCCAGATGTTTTTCCCGGTATGCCCCCAGATCGGGATATCGAGTTTATCATTGAAATAATCCCTGTAACCGGCCCCATAGCCCAGAGACCATATAGTATGAACCCGTCGGAACTAGTGAAACTGAAGAAGCAACTGGATGCTATGCTGGAAATTGGATTGATTCAACCAAGTGCATCGCCATGGAGATCACCAGTTTTGTTTGTGGACAAGAAAGATGGAGGTAGCCATTTGTGTACGAATTATCGGAAGTTGAATGATGTCACCATCAATAACAAGTACCCGTTGCCAAAGATAGAAGACCTGTTTGACCAGTTGACTGGTGTCAAAGTGTTTTCTAAGATTGATCTTAGAACTGGCTATCATCAACTCAAGATTCGCTTAGAGGATATTACAAAGACTGCCTTTACCACCAGATATGGATTATACGAGTACACTGTCATGTCTTTTGGATTAACCAATGCCCCCGCTTGTTTCATCAACCTCATGAATAAGATTTTTATAGACTTCCTGGATAAGTTTGTCGTTGTTTTCATCGATGACATTCTGATTTATTCCAAATCAGAAGAAGAACATGATCTACACCTAAGAACCACCCTTGGAACTCTTAGGGAGCATCCGTTGTATGCCAAGTTTAGCAAATGTGAATTCTGGTTACATGAGGTAGGATTCCTTGGACACATTGCGGCAGCCGGAGGAATTGCCGTCGACCCTGCAAAGGTGAAGGATGTGGAAGATTGGCAAGCCCCAACCACTCAAACCCAAGCTTGTGCATTTCTTGGATTAGCGGGATACTACCGCAAGTTTGTAGAAGGATTCTCGAGTATCGCAAGACCCATGACCCAATTGCTGAAGAAGGACAAGAAGTTTGAATGGACGGACAAATATGAAGCGAGTTTTCAGGAACTCAAGAGGAGATTGATTTCAGCCCCAATCTTGATCATGTCGGATATCACGAAGCCTTTTGATGTGTATTGTGACGCATCCAAGATCGGTCTCGGATGTGCGTTGATGCAAGAAGGAAAAGTTATATCTTATCTATCCCGACAACTGAAGCAGCATGAACAAAATTATCCTACCCATGACCTTGAACTAGCAGTCGTAGTTCTAGCCCTGAAGACATGGAGGCATTATCTTATGGGAAACCGTTGTGGAATGAGCTAATCCGATACTATGATCTAGACATTCCCTATCACCCCGGTAAATACAATGTGGTAGGAAATGCCCTTAGCAGATTGCCGTGCCGCTTGAACTCCATGATCCTGAAGGAGCAACCAAGCTTGCGCAAGGAGATGGAGGATTTCAGAATGGAATTAGTAAGTGAAGGATTTTTGGCTAGCATATAACTTCAACCCACTTTGATCAGTAAGATCAAGGAGGCTCAGAAAGGAAATGCTAGTATCGATGGAATCAAACCTCACATCAGTACAGGCAAAGTACCCGGATTCACCGAGGATTGTAGAGGTCCCAACCTTTAATAAGATAGAGATCACTGTGTTTACAATGCTAGTCCCTGGATCAATAGCTAGCATCCATAGTTTAAGATGTAATATCAAGAAACAAAGGTCATAGTACAACTTTATAACCAGGAATAAAATAATTCATTACATCTTACATAGCTCATTTGGCTATCACATTACAATGCAGCAGAATATCTACATAGCATGGAGTCCTTCATCTTCAAAGTGCCACAGGCAATCATGTTGGTTGTAGACTTGTAATCCTAATCAACACACTTCACTAACATCAAACAAACCTGCAACATAATAAGTTACAGCCACAAGGGTCAATACATTTGAATTGTATTGGCAAGTGATACTATGGTAGGATAGTGGTATCTATCATCTATATGCATTTGGTTAAGTGGAGCTTAGGCTTGCTTTTCTCAAAATAGATTTTCCTTATCGTTTGAAAACACTAAGTTTTTGTTTGTCAAAATCACCCAAGGCATCTACCAATCAATGATTTAAGATCCTTTAACCCTTGTTCAACCACAAGTTTTTAACTTAGAAATTGGGATGAGGAGATTCTTGATAGCTTCCATGTCTTGATGCTCAAATTGTCCATTGCCGGGGACACAACTAAGTACTTAGATTCTTCCTTCTCGAGAAGTGGTGCACTTTCCCCACAAGACTCGACATGCATCGAGACAAGACCTTTCAGAAGCCTTCCCTTAGACCAAGATGGACGCGCTCCAAACGTATCACCCCCTACCACCAACTGTCCATTTTGCTAAGTTATTGCAACCTATATGATCCAGGCAGAGCCCATATTTCCATGTGGCTGCACTAGAAGCTTCTTAACATATGGCATCTCAAATCCCTTTGTTCCTGGGTGGATTTCCACAAGTGAGATACACTAGGGTAGGCCATAAATATGGGGCCCTGTGTAACCACTCAACATAACCCATTCACAACCATTCCTCGAAACAGGCATTACGCCCAGCTTTATAAATAAAGCAACCACCATCCAGAGTACAATACAGTCACCGACGCCCAGGCATCACAAGAAAAGAGAAAAGGTCCGCTGGGGCCACAGCACAAACTGCCCAAAAAAGGAAGAAAAAAAATAGGGGGGCGACGAAGAGACTACAAAGCCCCGGACGAACTAGCAGGAGCCGAAAGCGTTGCGCCGACGCCCGAAGAGCCTGCAAGATGCCGTCCACCCGCTCCCGGTCACGCTGTCTGGAGAGAGGGTACCACTGCTGGAGGTGGGCAAGCAAAGAAAACACAGAGTCAGAAGCCCGGCAGGGAAAGATCCGCTCAATCACCATCTTATTTCTAATCTTCCAAAGGGTCCAGGTTAACGCCGCAA
The DNA here is from genome assembly GCA_916181665.1 of Avena sativa. Lineage (NCBI taxonomy): Eukaryota > Viridiplantae > Streptophyta > Magnoliopsida > Poales > Poaceae > Avena > Avena sativa. The sequence continues at coordinate 416,698,287 of OV702297.1, forward strand.
ACACCAGCCAGAAGAGGTGGCACCTTCCTCCGGTGCGGTTGGCCTCCGTCTCTAGGAATTCGCCGAGGTCCTGGGCCTGCCAGGCAGGCCTAGAGCTTCCCGGATGAAGTTCCACAGAAATCGAGCGGCAGGGCACGTGAACATTATGTGGGTGCACGACTCAGGGACCCCACATAACGGGCACAACCCATTGCCAGGGCCGCAACGCTTGGAGACCTCCGTCCCCGAGGGAAGACGGTCCCGGAGCAATTGCCAAAGGAAGATACGGATACTCAGAGGGAGAGGGGACTTCCACAAGTGGGAGGTCCAAGGGAGCTCCGGGCCCTGGAAGAGGGACCGGTAAGCCGAGCCAACCGCAAACGCTCCCGAGGGAGACTGGACCCAAGCCAACGTATCCCTCTCAGCAGAGAGGGATAGGGGCAGGGATCCCCGCATCCTCACAAAGTCAGCCGCGTCGGCGTCGTTAAAGGTCCTCCAGAACGGGATGTTCCATTGGTCCTCTCGGAACGCGTCGGAGACTAATATTGTGGGGAACGGCGCAGATAGCAAATAACCCCGGGAACTCCTGGGACAGGGGGGCCCTAGAATCCAGGGGTCCAGCCAGAACAGGACTCCCTGCCCATCGCCTACCTCAAAACGAGAACCACGTCGAATCAGGTGCTTGATGTCTTGAACGGCCCGCCAAAATTGGGAACCCTCCCGACGGTCACACGCCAGCAGGGGGCAACCTCGGAGGTACTTGGCCTTGATTAACTGGAGCCAAAGGCCCCCCTCATCACGAAGCACCCGCCAAACCCACTTAAGGAGCAGGGCGATATTTAAGCGGCGCGAATCAATAATCCCTAGGCCCCCAAGAATTTTTGGGGCGCAAATGTCTGCCCATTTCACCATATGGTATTTCTGGTGCCCATCTCCAGCGACCCAAAAGAATCTAGACAACTCTTTAGCCAAGTCTGCATGGATTCCTTCAGGAAGCAGATATAGGCCCATCTGGTAAGTGGTGAGGCTGGACAATCAGGAGTTAATCAGAACAGTCTTGGAACCCTTGGTCGTGAGCCAGGCACGCCATGGCTCGGCTTTCGACTGAACCTTCGAGACCATGGGGGCGAGGTCCCTGATCAACACCCGAGAGTCCCTCATGGGAAAGCCCAGGTAGGTGATGGGGAAGTCCGCCAACCGGCAATTAAGGCGGTCCGCGATCAGCTGCTCTCCTCCTCCGGGAAGTCAAGGATCATGACTTCGCTCTTGTCAAAGTTGATCTTGAGACCAGGCATCGACTCAAAGCACAGGAGCAGGAACTTGAGGTTAATAATGTCAAGTTCCGACCCCTGGACCATGATCATCGTATCGTCCGCATACTGGAGGTGGGTGACACATCCTCCGGGGATTAGATGCCCCACCACCCCAAAAAGGTGGCCAGCGACCTTGGCCTTGTCCAAGATCTCTGCAAGGGCATCCACCGCGGAGTTGACGAGAAGGGGTGACAACGGGTCCCCTTGCCTCACTCCACTGGAGGGTCTGAAATAGGGACCCACCTCCCCATTGATATTGATAGCCGTGCTACCGCTCATCACGAACTGCATGATCCACGAGACCACCCTCTCCTCAAAGCCCCTCCGCTCTAGGACTTGCCTCAGGAATGACCAGTCTAGCTTATCATAAGCCTTCTGGAAGTCAAGCTTGAGGAACACCCCTTTCTGATGGCGTACCTTAACCTCATGAATAATCTCATGGAGGGCAAGTACACCATCATGAATCAGGCGACCCTTGAGGAAGGCAAACTGAAGTGGGTGAGTCAAGCGTTCCATGACCGGAGCAAGGCGGATAGCGCATACCTTGGCAAAAATCCTCTGGATGACATTGATTACCGTGATGGGGCGAAATTGGCGAATATCCGTGGCCCCCACTAGCTTGGGGATCAGGGTGATCACACCGAAATTCAGCCGAGACATGACAAGAGTCCCCGTGTAGAACTCCTGAAACATGCACATAATCACGGGGCACAGCTGGTCCCAAAAGGACTGGAAGAACACCACCGGGAGCCCATCTGGCCCTGGCGTCGAGTTGGACTTCATAGCTTTGATAGCCGCGGCGACCTCAGACTAGAGAAAAGGGAGGTTCAGCTCCAGATTCTCCTCCACGGTCACCCTGGCATCCTCAGACCAGAAGTCCGCCTCCAGCGCCAGACCTGAGGAGGGGGAAGCCAAGAAAAGTTCCCGGTAGAACGCATAAATATGGGCCGCGATATCTCTCTGGTCCTCCAGAAGAGCGTCTGCGGCCTAGAGGCAGGGGATAGAACACTTCCGACGCCTCCCATTCGCGATGGCATGGAAATAGGTCGTGTTGGATTCCCCCTGGATAGTCCAGTTCTGGCGGCTCCGCTGTCGCCAAAACGCCTGCTCCCCCTTATAGATCTCCATAATGGAGGTCTCGAGAGAGAACCTACAGGACCAGTCGTTAGCCGAAAGCCCCACCCGGTCAGCCTCTCGGTCGAGCACCTGGATCTCCTGAAGGATGGCATCCTTCTGGCCCCGGATGGCTGCACCCAGGTTCGCCCCCAGCCTCGCATCAATTGACGTGACATCAAGGCACAATGATGCCAGACATCAACCGCACAGAAGACACGGGGCGGAGAGGACGCAGCCTCCACCCACCTCGACCGAACTGCCTCCATAAAACCCCGCTGCTATAGCCATAGGTTTTCAAAGTGGAAGCGGTTAGATCTTGGCGGGGGGCCTCCTCCTGAGGAAAGGAGGAGGGGGTATGGTCCGAGCCCACCCTGGTGACCGCCCGGAGCGAACATAGGGGAAAGGCCAGCTCCCAGTCCACGGAGACAAAGACCCTATCAAGAATGCACCGCACCAGATCTAGGCGATTATTGGTCCAGGTAAATCTCGCACCAACCCGAGAGATCTCCCTAAGCGTCAAGTCCGCGATGCAATCATTGAACATACGAATCCTATGGAGATCCACGTTCGCCGAGCTCTTGTCCACGGCAGAGTGAATCAAGTTGAAGTCCCCTGCCACAATGACGGGGGTCTCCGTACGCTCCACCTTGGCCTTGAGCTCGAGCAGAAACTCCTAGGATCTCCTATGGTCCGCGGGGCCATAAACAATGATGACCTCCCATTTGAGGCGAGACTGTTTATGGGTGAGTGCCATGCTCACAAAGAAATCCCCGTGGTCCATATCCTCAACCTCAAAGGTCTCCTCCTTAACCCCAAGGAGGATACCGCCCGAGTGGACACAGGACGGGAGCCAAGTCCAGGAGAACTTATGCCTAGACAACACTATGCCATAGTCAGCGGCCACAGACGCCAGGTGATCCAAAGCAACCTCCTCCAGAGCCGAAAACCTAGAACCCGAAGGCAAACCAGAACAGGGAGGGGGAGGGGGAGGGCGGATCATACCAGGAAACTCGTAGCGCGCAGTCACCCTCAGGGTCGCCCGCTTCGCGATCGTCGGCTCCGGGCCCACGCCCCCACCGCGAGCCCCGGCCAGGCGCACACTATGGCAAGACGGGGGAGGAGGAGGGTGACGGGGGCCTCTGGCCTGGCGCGCCCTAGCACCCGGACCGGGAGTGGCGAGATCGCCCGCGTCCGGGTCACCAGCGGCAAGGTCCGGCGTGTCCGGCGCGAGGGAGTAGCACACCAACCCCGGGGAGCGGGGGGACGACTGAGGGCAGACGACCATCCCCACACTACCCGAGGTGACCTCTGGCGACGAGGCAAGGGTGGTGGGCGGCGGGGAACCCTCTTTTATCCTCCCGATACCCCCTCCAGAGAACAACTGGGTCTGGCCAATGTTGGAGCCGTACTGAGCGATGTCGAAGGCGAGAGGCTCCAGCAGGAGCGGGCGGGAGCGGCGCGGGAGGTCATCTCCCAAGAGCTTTGCCGGGGCACTCCGGGAAAGCGGCAGGCGATCCGGGAAGAAGGGAGCCATCCCGCCAGCCGCACGGCCTGGCACCTCCCCACCCGCCTGAGGACGCGAGGGAGGAGGAGCTGGGACCATCGTGGCCGGCGACTTGGGACCGCTCGGAGAGGCCTCCCCGAGCGAGTCCTCGTCAGACCCCCCATCCCCCCGGCTCGCCCCCTGGTCATCATCCTGAGGTGGGGACGGGGAAGGGGAGCCCAGGCTAGCCGGCGCGGGGGGGCGTCGAGCTCCATCAGCAGGTCCCGTCCCGCCCTGTCGAAGAAGACGCGCTCGATGGTCACCGGGAACACCGCGGGGTCAGGGCACAGGATGCGGCTGCGGATCGCCCCGTGACCGGTGAGGGAGCGCGGGTCCACCTCCAGGCATTTGCCCACGGTCTGCGCCACGAGGGAGACCACGTCAGCCCGATGAGCCTCCGGGGGGACTCCGGCCAGGCGGATCCACACCTCCGACAGCGTGGCAGACACTCCCTGGTCCGCGGACGAAGGCCTGATCAGCACCTGCAGCTGGTGGATCGGCAGGGTGAAGGAGGTGCCGATGGCACACATCCACAGGGTCGCTACGGAGGGGAAAGACACGGCAAACTCATTAGGAGAAATCCTCCGTACCGGCCACCCGTGTCCCGGGAGGACCTCACAGAACTCCAGGTGGATCAGCTCCTCCGTCACCTCGATCTGAACTGGGGGATCCTGCTCAAGAAGTGTCACCGTCGCCAGGGTCTCGGGAACGGCCATCTGTACCCCACCCAGATCGATGTAGTAGAAGTCGCCGTTGACCCCGTGACCGTAGTATTCGAGACATTCCTGAGCCAGGCAGTGAGGAAGGGAGGAGGCCCCCCCACCAGAGCAGCGGACGTCGGCAAAGCAGAGGAGGGCTTCTTCTTCTTATTGGGCTTCTTCTTCTTCTTCTTCTTTAGAGCAACCACGGGGGGAGCGCCCACCCCGGGGCACGACGGGGAAGGCTGACCACCGCGGGGCGCAGGGGCCTCACGCCAGTTTGCCATGTCAGCGCGGCCAGGGGCCCCTCGGGGGCCCAGCGCCTCCCCCCTCTTGGCAAGGGCCTGCTGCCGCAGGTGCCCCTCGCGCCGAACCGCCTCCGGCGAGGGGCCCTGGTCAGGGCGAGGCAGGAGTGGCCCCTGGGCACGACGCTGCTGCCTGGGGGGCTAGCGTGACCCCTGCGAGCTCCCTGGACCCGCGCCCGAGGAGGGGACCTCGGTAGATGGTGTTCTGCAGGGTCCCTGTGCCCCTTGGCCGGAGCCTGGCGAGGCGGGGAGGGGAGAAGGGGGCCGTTCTGGCCGCGGGCCAGGGAGGACCGACGAGGGGGAGGCGAGGGGCGGCGACAAGGGGAGGACTCGTGGCGGGGAGACGCGCCGCCGCGGCGGGGGGAAGGACTGCGCGACCGCTTCGAGGCCATGAGAGCCTCCTTGAAGGAGCGGCCGAGCACAGGGGGGGCGCAGCCGGAGGGGGTGGCGGAGGGGGACGGCGGGGGACGGGGCGGCAGCGTCGGGAGTAAGCCAGAGGGGGCGGCGGTGCGGAGAGTGGGAGACGAGAGCGAACCCTGGGGGTGGGGCTGGGAGGAAACGAGTGCCGACCAGGCCGTGGGCCGTAGGACAGAGATGCACCGGGGGGTGGGCACCCCCCTTGCCGATGCGACGGCGTCCCACTCCGCAGGGACCGGCGACGATGGCGGCTCCTGCAACGGGGGGGTCCTCGCACGCCACCTCCACGACCTCCTCAACGTCCCCCCAGCTCGCGCCGTGGAGCTCGCCGAGCACCGCTATCTCCTCCTCCGAGAGCGGGGGAAGCTCCGGGGAAGGTTCCTCCGCACAAGGCTAGGGCTTGGCAGGACTGCGACCACAAACATGGGGGTTAGGCCATACCTGAGAACCGACGCGGACATGGTGGGCCGGGAAGAGGACGACGCCTCCGGAGCGGACGAACTCGCCCCGCGAGAGGGGGCGCGCGTCGATCACCACATCGCCGACGTTGAGGAGGACGAGTCTCCTGTCCGCCCGGCGGAGGAGGACGACAGCGGGCTCCGGCGACTGGCGGTTGCCGAGGAAGAGGGACCTGGCCGACGCACGCCACCGGACCGGGACAGACGATCCCCGCAGAGACGGCGCCGCCATGAGGGGAGGACGGAGCAGGGCGCGCAAGGGGAAACGGGAGCAGGAAGACGGGGAAGGGGGGAGCGGAAGGAGCTAGCGGTGGCTCGGGGCCTGGGCCGGCCGGGCGCCGGCGACCGGCGCGGGGGAGGCTGGGAGGGAGTTCAAAATCGCCATCTCCAGCACTTCGTTTTCACCCCTCAGAGATCCGCTCGGCTATTTTTGGGGCGAATCTCGAGCGGCCTCCTCACAACCATTCCACCCAGGTGATTCATTCACATAGTTGTTTTATTAAACAAAACACAAGTCATTGACTTAGAAATATTTCATAGCATGAATATAATCCACCCTTGTTTTCTACTAGCTAAGCTAAGCATGATAGTAGTAGGGATCTTAACTTAGGAAAATTCTACTAAGGCATCATCTACTAGGGTATCCCAAGGCATAGCATAGTTAGTAAAAATTCCATGCAAGTCCTACTCAAAATATCACTAATGCATACTGAAAATAATGGAACAAAAATATGAAGCACCACTTGCCTTTTTAGTAGAGAATATAGGTTCACTCCTTGATCTTGCAATTGACACACTCTTCAAAGTTCACTACAATTCAATCAAGGCACAAATTCAATCGTGCGAGAGAGTAGATCGTAGAGGCATCAACCAGAGAGCAGGAGATGGTCAGGTCTCATTGTGTGGAGTCATCGGAGTCGAGGCAGACGGCGACGGTGTTCTGTCGATGATGTTGCCGAGGCTACGGGGCATGCGCGGGCGAGCTAGGGTTATTGGTAGTCGCGGGTGACACTGGCGAGAATGCTCGGGTGAGTCAGGGGAAGTGGGGGGTCGGGTTTGGCCGGGATTGCCACGGTGGCTCGTCGGAGGCAATGGGGTTCGAAGTGAAATCGAGGCAGCCTGGAGGCAATCTGTTGCGGGCAAGCGAGGGTAAAGGGAGAGGGGAGAGGGGCCTTTAAGAGGGCAAGGTCGCAGGGCAAGATTAACGCGGCATTGATGCGAATTCAAGCGCGCATTCAACGGCAGAAACGGCGACGAGGAAGAGGGGAACGGGTCGCGAGGGGTAGATGATGATGAGGTGGCGTAGTGGGACATCGTTGTCAGCGAGGGAGACGGGGTTACAGTGGGGTCCAAGCGTCAGCGACTGCGCGGGTGCATTTGCGTGTGAAAGAAAAACGATTCGGGGAGGGAGAGTGGGCTGTGCTAGTTGGGCCTGTGGCTTTGATGGGCTGGGTCTCCTTTCTCTATTTTTTTATTCCTAAATCTTTTTCTTTTTTCTATTTCTATTTTCTGTTTTGATTTTATTCAATTGATTCAAATAATTGTTTGAATTCAAACTTTTCTTAAAACTTTTAGTAAGTTTTAATATGTTTTAAACATGTATTAAAGTCCATTTTAAAATAATTTTTCTTTATTCTTTTATGGTTTATTAATTATTTAAATTAGACACTTGTATTTACTTAAATAAGATTTTAAATATATTTTCAAACTTTTATTTGAATTCCAATTTTTACCAAACCTTTTTCAGTAGGTTTTATTTATTCATTAGTACAAATATTTCACTTTGAATTATTTAAATTATTTTAATATGATTTACTATTCATTTAGAATGGCAATTTGTCTTTATTCAAATAAAATCATATATGGTTTTAAACCCATATAAATTTTATTCAATTAATTCTCTTTTAAGTTAATTAGATAACTTTTTAATCCTCTTTGGCAAATTCCAATTTATTATTTCTCATGATTTAATTAATCATTTATATTGGGGATTTTGTCTTCATTGAAATAATTTTGAATATGGTTTAATCCCATATAATTTTATTTGAATATTCTTAATCCGTTTATTTTATTTGGATTATCTTTATCTCATTTGCTTATGGATTTAATTCAAGATATAAATTGTCTTCTAAATAATTTTATTGGGATTTATTATTTAGGCAAATTGTCTTTATTTAAATAAAATTGAATATTGTTCAATCCTTATGATTTTATTTTAATAATCTTTTTCTCCTTTTTATTATTTAATAAATTTTATTTGTTTTATGGATTTGGCTAGGATTAAATTTGGCTAGGATTAAATTTCTTTCTTTCTTTCTTTATCTTATAAAATCCATATCTTTTTATGTATAGATCCAAAATTGGTGATTCCAATTTGTAAAATTTTATTTAATATTTCTTTACCCTTTTAAATCTCTTTAGGATTATTTTGCTCACAATTTGGTATGGATTTTAGATATGAGCTTTATTAGCTTTGGAAATTAATTCCTTTTAACTTATTAAATGCATAACTTTTCATCCATGGTTCTGAATTAAATGAAACCAATTTCGATGATCTTATAATATTTTTTTTATCATTTTTGATCATTTATAAAAGTTTGTTGCTAAATTTTTATATGGATCATATTCATGGTCTTAGAGAGATCTTGGAAATGATTTTCTTCCATTAGGGTTTTTGGTTTTTGGTTTACTTTTCCAAATGTTTAAATTTCAAGATACATTCATTGATGAATGCATTTCACTTGGTTGAAATTTGTTGGATTTCATTTTATTCAAATTTTGTTCAAGTAGGGTTTTGATGTTTCCATTAAGAAACAAAAAGTTTCTTTTCACCCTAAATTTCAACAATTATATCTTTTGTTTATTTATTTTTCACATTTCAAAATTTGGAAAATTTTGGGATGTGACAAGGATGAAGGAGTTTTGTGGTACAAAGGACGTCTCTATGTACCAGCAAATTTGGAGTTGAAAGAAGTTATTTTGAAGGAGGCCTATGATATTCTTTATTCTATCCACCCCGGAGGAACGAAGATGTATCAGGATTTGAAGGAGCAATTTCTGTGGCATAAGATGAAGAGAGAAATCTGAAGCTATATCGCCAAGTGTGATATTTGTCAGAGGGTTAAGGCATGACATCATAGACCTGCAGGATTGTTGCAACCCTTGCAGATTCTGGAATGGAAGTGGGATTCAGTTGGAATGGACTTTATCACCGGATTGCCTACTTCTAGTAGGGGAAATGACTCTATTTGGGTCATAGTTGACAGATAGTCCAAAGTAGCCCATTTCTTACCAGTCAAGACCACCTACCAGAGTTCAAAGCTGGCAGAGTTATACGTCGCTAGAATCGTCAGTTTGCACGGAGTCCCCAAGAACATCGTGTCAGATCGAGGAACTCAGTTCACCGCGAGATTCTGGAAGAAAGTCCAAGAAGTTTTAGTAACCCGACTAGATTTCAGCACAGTGTATCACCCTCAGACTGATGGACAACAGAGCGAGTAAATCAAATACTCAAAGATATGTTGAGAGCATGTCTCCTAGAATATGGATCTAAATGGGAAGACTGTCTGCCGTTCGCAGAATTTTCATACAACAACAGTTATCAAGCTAGTTTGCAAATGGCCCCATTTGAGTTCATGTATCGAAGTGTCGCACCCCTTTGAATTGGTCGGAAGTAGGAGAGAGTCATATTTTTGGATCCGACATCCTACGAGACGCAGAAGAGAAAGTTCATGAGATTCGTGAGCACCTCAAGACCGCCCAATCAAGACAGAAGAGTTACGCCGACAAGAGACGTCGAGACCTCGCCTTCAATATCGGAGATTTTGTGTATCTTAAGGTGTCGCCTTTGAAGGTAATGTAGCATTTCTAGCTTAAAGGAAAGTTAGCCCCTAGATATATCGGACCTTTTAAGATTCTGAATCGTCAAGGAGAAGTATCATATCAATTGGAATTTCCAAAGGAAACGTCAGCAGTGCATAATGTGTTTCATATATCGTTACTTCGCAAATGCCTTGAAGTTCCGGAGAAGACTGAAGTTTTCAAGAACATTGATCACCGCACCATAGAGATCAACGATGACCTGACGTATCCTGAAGTACCCATCCGTATTTTGGACGAAGCCTTCAGAACCACCAGAACCCGAAGCATCAAGTTTCTGAAAATTCAATGGAGCAACCACACTTAAGAAGAAGCTACCTGGGAGTGAGAAGATCACATCAGGACAGAGTTTCTCGATCTCTTTAAATCCTAGGTAATCTTTTTTATTCTTTCTCAAATCTCGGGACGAGATTTTGTTTAAGGAGGGAAGGTCCGTAACATCCCAAAAATATTGATCGTGCTTATCAAATTCTAATCACTAAAATTAGGGTTAACAAAAACTTTTATTAAATACAAACCATATGAATGCATGTGTGTATGTGAGGATTGTATGAATGCAAGTTTGGACTTATGTGATTAACCTAAATAGCAAGGGATGGATTAAAGATGAAAATAACATCATCTAAAACATTTCCAAGCAGAAAAAAATCAAGAGAAAATCAAAAACAAATAAAATAAGGCAAATGGTCATTTTTGCCAATCTTGCTCACTAGGTCACTCTTGCGTACGTGATCGCCAGCACCCCGCCAGACAACCCCGTTCGTCGCCGCGCGGACCATGGACACTGTGCGCCATTAAAATCCCCGTCAGACCCGCCTAGAGCGCCGCGACGTTCCGACCGCTCAGCACCGCCATGCGCCGAGTGACCATGCCGTTGAGCTTCGCCAGGGAGCACATCACCGCCCCATATCGTCGCTCATGCCATTAGCACGCTGTGCCGATGACCACGACGAGCTCCACCCGCGCCCGTCGGTCCCCTTCAGCCACTATAAAAGGAGGCCACCCTGTTAGATTTGAGCACACCATCTCACTCCCCACGTCTCACTGATCACACCCACTCACTCCCGAAGCAAGGCGAGCACCAGGTGGCTGGAATTTCACCGGAGTTCGCCGCTATAGAGGAGGAGAGGCGCCATCGATTGGAGCCGCCCCAGGAGGAGCTGCCGGTACCAGGAGAATCGCTGTCATCGACTTCGTCGTTCGCCCCCATCGCTGACCATTGCCGGAGCCCCGGTGAGCCTCCCACGACCCCCACTGGCTGCTATAGGGTTCTGCATCGCCGACATTGCCCGACGTGGACGATGAACCTCAGCCGTTTGATTAGAGTTAGATCGTGCGACCCTAATCGCCCCATACCGCTTTGCCACTCGCTGTCTCACTGACGAGTGGGGTCGCTCACTTAACCAGCCCGCGCGCGTGCTATGCGTAGTGGTCCGGCCCAGTTAAACCTCCCGCGCGACCCAACAATTCAAACTTAGGTTTATTCTTTTAATTTCAAACTCATTTTTGTACCTAGATTCCAAAATCAACCCAACTCGATTTACTGAACCAAAATGCATGAAACAAATTTTGTTAGAAAGATTCTGGAGTGCTTAATCAAGCCCGTTGGATTCAAACCATTTAGAATTGTAGATCACCCATGGTAAAAATAACAAGGCATAAGATTTTCTTCATTCAAACATTTTTCAAAATTCAACCATGAAAGCTTTTGAGTTTATTCCAACTCTCAAAAATCACATTTAACCATACCTTTCAGAATATATAAAAATATATAGGTTTACTTACAGAAATAATGATCAAGTAATAAAAGAATGCCTCATAGGCCATTCTAGTCATTTTATTTAATTAAAATAAAAAGGTTAAAGCTTATTTAATTGTGACACCACTTTAAATCACATTCCCATGTACTAAAATATGTGGTGATGACATGTCTCAACATGATCCCATGTTTGAGTTGGAGAATATTAAATCTTAAGTAGTTTTTCAATGAGTAGAAATTACTTTTGCAAAATAAAATAAATAAGACAAGTGCTTTAATCTTTGTGATAAAAGTGATGATGCTAGATCATCTAGTGTGAACCTTTGTGTGATAAATAGAAATAGTTAAGTATTGTTTGGTGATTGTGTACCTGGGATTTATTTATAGACGCTAGTATCGACCAAGGATACGAGGAGGAAGGAGAATACTATGAAGAGGAAGCCGAGGAGAACTTCAACCACTGCTCTGCACAAGACAATCTATTAACTGAGCAAGCCTAATACTAATAGTTGAGTTTGCAAGCTTATACTTGCAATTTATGCCAGCCAATACTTGCAATCTTATACCCATTTAATGATACCCAATCCTAGTTTTACTTGCAAAGCTTAATACTTTATTTCTTTATCAAAGCTTTCTCTTAGAGTTTACTTAGTAACTTGTAGATAGTAGAAGGATATTTGAAGGTAGCATAAAGAGCATAAAACTTGGCCTAAGTTAGATAATCTTGATGTCATCCTGAGGCATGAGATTAAACTTAGATAAGATACACTTGTTTACCACCCCTCATTAGTATTTATCCCCCAGTTGTAGATGCTAGTGCTAAGCATGAAACTTGATCAACTTTAGATGGGAATACTTGGTGAAAATGGTTATTAAAACCTTAGAATGATGAGTCATTCTACTGAAATGTTTTGACATGTGTTTCCGAACACCAAATGATTTGATGTTAAGGCATGATCCTTAGCCCTTTATAAAACTGATGGTTGTCTGGATGCGATACCATTCCAATTTTACCGTACAACCACAATACCCAAAATTTGGGTAGGGCTTGACTGGAAATTTATATACCTTAGTATGGGTTCCCTTGCGGCCAAGGTCTGAACTGAGGCTACCTTGTGAAGATTGTCCACCTGTGCAGTACCCAAGATGATAGTTGGTCATGGTTGGGAGGCCAAACTCACAGGAGAGGTGCCTATACTAGGGCGTGTAATGGAAAGGTTAGGATTGATTATCCGCATACTGAGTATGGTCAATTCAGGATTTTTCCTGACGGATGTATCGAATGTTGTGGTGAAAGTGTACCACCTCTGCAGAGTGCCAAACTATTCGAATAGCCGCGTCCACGGTTATGGACATTTGGAGTGTCCATACTGTTCCATCGTCGGATGTTTTCAAAATGACTTATGAAATGATTTATGACTTTGACTTGAACACAACAGAGTTGTGACATGAAATTCAAGTTCCCACTTAGGTGTATAAAACCCTCAACTAGTTTTCTTTGCTTCTGAACTTAGTAGAGGTAAATCTAGCTTTTTGCAAAACAACCCTAGAGCTTAGTATCCTACTCAAAACCACTTCACTTGTTAGTATTAGTTTGCAAGTACTTAAAGAGTACTCATGGCTTTGTCCCTGGCTATTCCCATGGCCAAACTATGAAGAGGAGTATCCGGAAGACGGACAATAGGAGGGTTACGACAACTAGGATCATCTCCCATCGTCAGCATTGCCTATGACCATGAAGATGGAGCCTCGCCTACACTATCGTTATTATTATGTTATTCCGCTGCTTGATTTGTATTCAGAACTGGATCATGAGATCCTTATTTGTGTAAGACCTTAAGTATGGTTTGTAATGGATGGTGTACTGTGATATCCAATCTGTTATGTCTCGCAAAAATGGTAATCCTGGGATTGCGATGTATGGCATAACATGCATCTGGGATGAAAAATCCGGGTGTTGACATAAAAATACCTCAAAGTGTAGACAAAGCAAAGCAAAGTAGATACTAAACAAGCATGGAGCATCAAAAATTATAGATACGTTTCCGACGTATCAAGCATCCCAAGCTTAACTCCTGCTCGTCCTTGAGTAGGTAAGTGATAAAAAGAATAATTTTTGAGGTGACATGCACCATCAAAACCATTTGCAAGCATTGAAAGCTGGGAACAAATAATTCTAAACATGTGCATGAAAGATGGAGTTCTAACAATAGGACATAGTAACTATGAATGCAAAATGAAAGGCTACAAACAAAGATCATGAATAACATTCATTGAAAAACTTTTGTTTGTTTCACATACAAAAAAACATGGCATAGTGGCAATCAGCTTGTCCCTCATAGAGTAGCAAATAGATGCATAGGACACCTTCAAAGTTCATAAGGGTGACTAGAAACAGGTAGCACAAGAACAAGTAATATCATAGTAATATCACAATATGCATCAATCAATAAGTTTTGGGACACTTCACACAGGATGACAACTATGCTCTCTTAATGGTGCCTAAAGGTAGAAGGTGGAGACTCAATATAATAGTGGAAGAAAGGCCCTTCACAAAGGGAAGCAGGGATTTCAAGTTTCAAAAAGAGCTTCCAAAAATTATGGTACTTGTTAGCTTTCAGCCCTCATTGCCCCTATCATAAGCATCTTGAAGTGATTAAGGTTAAAGTGAACAAAATATGGAGTATATGCTTGACAAAGTATAAGTTGGCAATCTCAAGTCCCTTGAATACGAGGGTCACACCGCATGCTACTCAACTTCAGTCACCTGTAAGTTCTTGTCATTATAAGTACATGCATATCATACAGAACCGCCAACGAGGTACCCCTTGCACATGGTACAGGATCTATCCATAACCAAAATGACAAGGCAAGCAGATAATGAGCATCCCAGCGATCTTTTTATTTACTATATGCATAGCTTTTTATTGAGGATGCTTCATAGATAGCTCACTATGGTGATGCTGCAAGTTTCCACCATGATTAGGCATGGCTTAGGCTAGCGGCCCAGGCGTTTCTCTAACACAAAATCAATACTCCATGGACTTACAAGTTCCCTCTTTATTTCACACCGGTGACATCCATAGACAAAAGAGCATGATATCAACTGAGTACAAAGTACAAGTGCAATATTGAAAACGTTCCCCGTGACAACACGGTTATGATAATTCCAACGTAAAAGTGCAAGCATATACAACATAGATGACACAATGGTTCAAGTTTATTAAGGGCAAAGAATATAAAGTGTGCCATCAAGTTCGTGAGAGCTTTAATCACTAAGTTTTCTCATAACAAAATAGTTTTTAATTGGAAGATAGCTGAAAACAAGAATATACTTGGAATGGTGTAACACACCATGCATAGGAGTTTATAGTGGACACTTTGGAATAACTTGGTTTCTTGGGAGTTCGAAGCATGAGTAGAGCTTACTCATACAAGTGGAGGCTAGCAAAAGAGTGGGAGCAACCAACTAAGAGAGCAATAATGGCCAAAATCATGCAGAGCAACAAAACATTACTAATCAAAGCATAGAGTGGTACTACAAGTCAAGGACTAAATGATCATAGAGGCTATGTGAATTGTCATAGTCATATCATGGTGTAAGCATGCGCCAAGTCAACTCAAATAAAGCATCAAAGGAGAATACCACAGTACTATGATTTTGCATGCTAAAACAACGCATAATTCTTTCAAGGCACACTAAGCAATCCCAATTGTTTGGAACAAGACATGCTACAGCAATAATCACTAAGCATATGGTCAAAACAACACCTAGCATATCATGCTAAAGTCTAAGTCACAGTCAATGCAAGCTCCTCTTGCACTTTCAAGAAAGAACTCCCTACTCCTTTCCAACACCAAGCAACTTATTTGAAACAACATAGCGAGAACGGGGGTCCAAACTACTTTATTCAATAAAACAAAAAACCAAATGAAAACTAAGATGCTCCAAGAACAACACAACAGTGCATGAAACAATAAAAACAAAGTGTCTAGACAGACCTGAGCTTTTTATTGATGAAGAAGGGGATAACTTGGGCATCCCCAAGCTTTGATGCTTGTACCTCTTGGATATTTCTTGGGGTGACACCGGGGTGGCATCCCCAAGATTAATCTTTTATCCATTCTTCATCTCATTACATCATTCTCTCTCTACACCTGAAAATTTTCCTTCATACAAAACTTCACACAATCTTCATTAGCAACATTAGTGTAATCAAAAGATAATAGACCTTTAGGCAAAGCTTTGGAATAGCAAGAATTTTCACTAAAAACACAAGATACTGTAGCAACTCCTTTAAAAAGCTCAATTCCCCAAAAGAGAACTCAAAAAGGAATCAATAAGAAGCAAATGCAAATAATGACAGAAACCTGTCAAAACAGACCAGTAAGTAGAAACCGATTTTTTAGAAAATCTTATGTTGCTCAAATCAAAAATAGTTGAACTAAAGAAAGTTAGATAAAATACTGGGGGATGTATTCGTAAATTTTCTGCTCAATCCGAGTTACAGAGACTCCTCACGAATTTTTATGGTGGAGGACAGAAATCTGTTTTGGGACAGCAACTCCCCAAATCTTACTTCCCTCTCATTAGAGGTCATTATTGGCACAAAAAGCAAACAAAAAGGATAAGGAGAGGTCATTAATGAATTAATAACTTCCAAGACTCAAGGAAACTCTTGGGTTATCTCCCAACAAGTACTTTTCTGTAACGCCTTTAAGTTAGGCACAAGAAGCAAGAAGAATCAAGTATTTTCAAATGAGGAAGCATTAACATCAAACCTTGCTTTCAAAGGAGGAGAAAAAAGCAACTTTTCTCTCCTCATAGGGAAGTGTTCAATACCTTTCTTGAATGGAAATTTATATTTAATGGTGCCTTCTTTCATATCAATGATGGCACCAACAGTTCTAAGAAAGGTCTTCCCAAAGTAATAGGACAAGAAGCATTGTATTCAACATCCAAAACATAGAAATCAACAGGGACATAAGCATTTTTAACCATAATGTGAACATCATTAATAATCCCCATGAGTTTATTTTTAGCATTATCATTGAGTGGTACATCCAAATAACAATCTTCCAAAGGTGGCAAATCAAGCATTTCATAAATCTTCCTAGGCATAATAGAGACACTAGAACCAAGATCACATGAAGCTTTGAGATCAAAGTCATTCACTTGCATATTAATAATGGATTCCCAACTATCTTATAATTTCCTAGGAATAGAAGCTTTGTGTTTTAACTTCTCTTCCTTAATCTTAACAAGAGCATCTATAATGTGTTTAGTGAAAGCAACATGCATATCACTAGCATCAGGACTTCTAGTAAGCTTTTGCAAAAACAGAATCACTTCAGAAATATTGCAACCATCTACATCAAATTCAAACTTAGCATCACTAGTAGTAGACTCAATAGGCTTAGGCATAGTAGGAGGAGGAATAGGGACTTCTTGTGGTTTAGTGGTATCCATTCTAGTGATGGTGCACACACTATTGTTTCTATCAATTTCAGCTTCCCTTTCCCACTTAGCATGAAGTTGGGCTAACAGTCTAACATTTTCATCAATAGTAACTTGTATGGCATGAGTAGCAACAAAGGTACTTTCCATGGTTTCAGGTTTAGCAGCCATTTTATTAATCAAGGAGGACTGTGCTTCAGACAAAGAGGATATGTTTTTCTCAATAGTTAAAAGTTTTTCCTCTATAGTCTTGTTGATAGTGGTTTGTTTAATAATAAAGTCTTTGAGCATGACTTCAAGTTTAGAGGGGGCACTCCTAACATTGTTGTAGGAGTTTCCATATGTATTGCCATTATTAGAAGGATAAGGCCTATAATTGTTGTTACCACCAAAATTATTCGTATATGCATTGTTGTTGAAATTATTGTTTATAATGAAGTTCACATCAACTTGCTCTTCGTGAGCAACCAAAGAGGCTAAGGGAACACTATTAGGATCTAAAGGAGCTTTCCCATTAACAAGCATAGCCATAATAACATCAATCTTATCACTCAAAGAGGAGGTTTCTTCAACATAATTTACCTTCTTACCATGTGGAGATCTCTCAGTATGCCATTCAGAGTAATTAACCATCATATTGTCAAGGAGCTTTGTTGCAGCAGCCAAAGTGAGGCCCATGAAGGTACCTCCAGCAGCTGAATCCAACAGTTTTCTTGAAGAGAAGTTCAAACCTGCATAAAAAGTCTGGATAATCATCCAAGCAGTGAGTCCATGAGTGGGACAATTCTTAACCAAAGATTTCATTTTTTCCCAAGCTTGAGCAACATGTTCATTATCATGTTGTTTAAATTTCATAATGTCACTTCTCATAGATATAATCTTAGCAGGAGGATAGTACTTTCCAATAAAAGCATCTTTGCACTTAGTCCAAGAATCAATACTATTTCTAGGCAAGGGATAACAACCATTCTTTAGCTTTTCCTCTCAAGGAGAAAGGAAACAGCTTAAGCTTAATAATATCTCCATCTACATCCTTATACTTTTGCATCTCACAAAGTTCAACAAAGTTATTGAGAAGGGCAGCATCATCAGAACTAGCACCAGAAAATTGCTCTCTCATCACAAGATTCAACAAAGCAGGCTTAATTTCGTAAAAGGTAGCATCAGGAGCAGGTGGAGCAATAGGAGTACTAAGGAAATCATTATTGTTTGTGCTAGTGAAGTCACACAACTTGGTGTTCTCAGCAGAGTTCATTTTGGCAAAGGTGAGAAAGCCAAAAACAGCAGCAGCAGCTAGAGCAGGAACTAATTTTTGTGTGTTTTTGAATAAAGAAAGCAAACAAAACTAAACTAGTTTTTTTGGAGTTTTTGAAAAGAGGCAAACGAAACCAAGAAAAAGAAACTAAGCAAACTAAAAACAAAGTAAAGAGAAAGGAAGTGAAGGACTCCCCTTGTGAAGACGTCCTTAGCCTCCCCGGCAACGTCGCTAGAGAACTTGTGATGGCGCTTTGTTGACGTGGGAGTTTATTCTTCTTCGTTCACGGACAACGGCGCCAGAGAACTTGATGGCTGACGTGGAGCCTGTTGGGAACCCCAAGAGAAGGGTGTGAAGCAGCACAACAACAAGTTTTCCCTTAGTAAGAAACCGAGGTTATAGAACCAGTAGGAGGAAGGAAACGTCACACAGGTGTTGCAAGCAACGTGGAAACCTGCACAACACAGACTCAAGACTTTGCCCCAACGAATCAGTGAGGTTGTCAAGCTCACCAGTTTGCTGTAACAAAGGATTAAACGTATGGTGTGGAAGTTAATGGTTTGCAGCAAGTAAACAAGTAACGGTGGAAGATGTATCAATGGTAAAGATTGGACCGGGTCCATAGTTCACTAGAGGTGCTCTCCTTATATAAACAACATGGCATGAAGGGTAAACAAATTATAGCAGGGCAATTGACAGGAACTAAGCAAGGCATAAAAATGCAATACCAGACAAAAAGATCCTATGAGATTCGATTGGGCAATACAACAATATACATAGACCGCCATCCAACTGCATCTATGACTAGAAGTCCACCTTCAGGTTATCATCCGAACCCCCTCCAGTATTAAGTTGCAATCAACAGACAACTGCTTTAAGCAAAGTGTGTAAGGTAAACAATCCACTTGTTCCATGAACAACAGACCGTTGTTTTCTCCCTAGTGGCAACAACACATCTACAACCGAAGAGATTTCTATCACTTCCCTTGGAAACTAGAGGCATGAACCCACTATTGAGCATAAATACCCCCTCTTAGAGTCACTAGCAACTACTTGGCCAAGATATCTACTAACAACGGAGAGCATGCAAGATCACAAACAACACAGACATGATAGTATCAAATAGACAAAACCATTAATCAATCTTACATAGTAATCACAATATCCATCGGATCCCCGCAAACACAACATGCATGATTACAAATAGATTAGATCTTGATCATGAACGGAGCTCACAAGATCTATACATGAAAGCACAAGGAGGAGATACAACCATCTAGCTACTACATGGACCCGTAGTCCAAGGTGGAACTACTCACGCATCATACCGGAGAAGAAGGCCTCCGGAATGATCTCCCCTCCGGCAGGGTGCCGGGAAGAACTTCAGACCCCCCAATCTAGGGCCCATGGTGGCGGCGGCTATAGAAGGTTTCATGGAGTTTTGATCGGGTGCCTAGGGTTTCTGCATCGGGAGCTTCTTATAGGCAAAGAGGCGAGGCTGGGAGGCGGCTAGGGGCCCCACACCCTACCCAGGCACGGGGTGGGCCCACCCGCGCCTACGGGGGGTCTGGCCGCCCTGGTCCGCTTCTCCGTCTCTCCTCTTGACTTCATGTCGCCCACGGTAAAATATGTACTTTGGCTTTTATCCCGTCCAATTCCGAGAATATTGATTTTCTGCTTTTCTGGAACCAAAAACAAAAGAAAACACGCAACTGGCACTGTGGCAACTTGTTAATAGGTTAGTTCCAAAAAAGATATAAAAACACCTCAAAGTGTAGACAAAGCAAAGAAAAGTAGATACTAAACAAGCATGGAGCATCAAGAATTATAGATACGTTTCCGATGTATCAACTGACCAGAGCTCGGTTTGCCAAAACCAATTTAGATCTACTTGACGCTCCCAAAGTGATACCAATACTGATCAACTAGATAATTCATATAATAGAGATTGCAAAGGATGAGACTTCTCATTAATATTCCATAAAGGCACTCACACCAAGGGATACATAGATAATCAACTAAAGGAGAGATACTTCCACATGCAAACCAACCTATAAGATAACTTCTCTACCAAAGATATGAATCTACTAAAAAGGTAAAAGATAAAAGATAATGATGTGATACCGCGACACTCCCCCAAGCTTGGAACAAGCCAAGGGGATGCCAAACCTGATGACGAATTACTCCTTCTGTGGTGGTGGTGGTGTTCTTTTGATAAGCTCCTCAGTCAGTTTCCTGAAATCCTCATTCTCAAAGGTCAGAGTACGAATCAACTCTGAGTTTTGCTCAATGCGGTTCATGATCATATCAGACCGAGAGTCCTAGTCCTTGATATTCTTTCCTCACTCTTCCTTCTTAATGTGTTCCTTCCCTGCATGGTTAGAGCGAGGCAGATCCCAAACTGAGGGCAAGTTCCCTCTGGGCACCTGTTGATATTGTTGCTCATGTATAAGAGTATGGAAGGGATTCTTGGTACGTGGAGGAGGTGACCGTGGAGCGAGGATATGACGCGGGGTTTTCCTTCCTGTAGACATCCGTGCTGTCCTCCTAAGCTTGGTAGGGTTTGCCACCACTCCAATGCTTGTGACGGTAGCGCGAGTGTCTGGATGCTCGTCCTCCTCCATGTCTTCCTCATCCCCAAGCAATATCTCCTCCTCCTCGGGGTTTTGAGGATCATCCTCTTTGCGGAGACCATGGTGCTCTAAACTTGAGAAGATTTCCTGACATAAACAGATCGAAATGAAAACATGATGAGAACATGATACACGAAACTCGGGGGATTCGGGGGTTATATATTATGAAGTTTCAAAGCATAAGGAAGGTACTGGCGCAAAAACAAGGCAGAGACGGAGCTCAGGGGGCTCACACCCCCTCCAGGCGCGGCTAGCTGGGGCCCGCGCCTGGGGTGGGTGTGGCCACCCCGGACTTCGTTTCCTCCTCTGTTTTGTTTCATAACCTTCCGTATGTAATAAAAACATCAAAAATATAAAAATATTAGGCTTTCACAAACCTTCTGTTTTCACCACTTTTACCTATTCAAAGACGAACTTTGCAGAGTCCTTTTCTCCTTCTCCTGGAAATTCCTTTTCTCAAGGCATTGCACAAACTTCAATGGAACATTAGTGTAAGCAAAAGCAATAAACCTTAAGGTTCACGCTTCAACTGAAATCCATCAAAACAAAAGCTTCTGTAGCAACTCCTTTCCAAAAACCCAAAAGAATCTGGAAGGGAATCAATATAGGATTCAAATGAAAATGAAGGCAGAAATCTATCAAAACAGACCAACACGTAAAGATTGATTTTTTTCGAAAACCTTCTGTTGCTCAAATCAAAAAGTGCAAAACTAATGAAAGTTGGGTAACAACTTGGATAACAAGCACAGAAAAATGCAGCTCCATCTGAAGTACTGAGATCCTTCACGAATTTTTACAACGCAACACAAAATCTGTCCCAGGACAGCCACTTTCACAACTCCTCTACTTCTCAAAAGTAATTGAACTTGACACAAAAACCAAAACAAAAAGGAAAAGGAGCGGTTATTACTAAGGTAATAACTTCCAAGACTCGACCAAACTATTGGGTTATCTCCCAAGAAGTACTTTTCTTTAATGCCTTTAAGTTAGGCTTGATAGTTTCAAAGATGCTCACATAGGAGATAAATATCTGAAGTGAAAGAGAGCATTAAAAAGAAAATAACCAACACATTTGAGTCTAACCCACTTCCTATGCATGGGGCATCATTAGAAAACAAATTGTTGAAACAAAAAGCCAATAGCATAGGAAGATAAAAAATGCAACTTCAAAGCTTTCAACATAAAACGGGGAAACTTAACATTATTGAGATGCATAAAACCATGTTTCCCTCTCTCATAGTAACTTTCAGTAGCACTCTGAATAAAATTGACAATATAACAGTCACTGTCAACAATTTTATCATCAGAATGAGCATACTTACAATCACCAAAAAGAGGTCCAAGGTCATAAACCAGATCAATAGAAGCAAGTTGTTCCATCCTAAAATCTTTATTAGGCAAGCTATTTTCACAAGGAGCTTTAACAAATTTAGAAAAATTAAAATCATAAGACTCTCCATCAAACTTAGTTAAAACTTTCTCCTTTTTACAATTTATAATGGCCCCACAAGTTTTCAATAAAGGTCTACCAAAAATGATAGGACAAGTTTTACTAGCTGCCGAATTAAGCACTAGAAAATCAACAGGATACTTAATATTACCGCAAAGGACTTCCACATCTCTTACAATACCAATAAGGCAAATGGTTTCCTTATTAGCAAGGTGTATAACCACATCAATGTCCTCAAGCTCACAAGGACCAATTTCATGCATAATTTCCCTATAAAGCTCATAAGGTATACCACTGGAACTAGCACCAATATCACATAAACCATATAAGAAATGATCACCAATTCTAACAGAAAGCACATGGACACTAGCTTTTCTAGATTTTCTAGATTTTCTAGGATGAGATACAATATTAGAAGCGTCTTCACAGAAGAAAATGTGCTCATCCTCTATATTTCTAGTGACGAGATCTTTCACAATAGCTACCACAGGTTCAATATTTATTTGCTCATCGGGTTACACAGTTTTCTTTGTAACTTTGTTATTCACACTAATCATCATAGAATACTCCTTTACCTTAGCTGGGAAAGGTATTTTCTCAACATAAGGTTCAGGAAAAATATGATCAATAGTATAAACTTCAGTGCTTCTAACAGGAACATGACTAACAACATCTTTATAAGTTGCATGGTACTTATTCCACATGTTTTTGGGAATTTCTATGTAAGAGGCAAAGGCTTTAAAACAATTGGAAATACTTTGGGAGTCAAGACAAAACTCATTACTAATATCACGGAAGTCATCAGTTCCCATAAAATATTTTATGCATTCATAATAATAGTTTATACCTGACTTTCTTCCTTTGTCATTCTCCCAGGCTTCAGTGTTTTCTTGAATATGGTCTAGGAGATCCCATTTATCTTATTCCTTCATATGTGTGAATGATCCAGCACAAGAAGCATCTAGTAAATCTTTATCATGAAGAGAAAGCCTAGCATAAAAGTTATTGATAATAATATTGTTAGGGAGTTCATGAATACGACATTTAAGTATTAGTAACTTCAATCTCCCCTAATCTTGAGCTATACTCTCTCCATCACAAGGCCAAAAGTTATATATCAGATTCCTATCTTTATGAATCTCACTGGGAGGATAGAATTTAGAATAAAAGAGAGGTACTATTTCCTCCCATTCCATGGATTGCCCATTCTTTAGTAGCTTATACCATTCTTTAGCTCTCCCTTTCAAGGATATAGAGAGTAACTTCTTCTTCACCTGTTCAGTTGTGATACCTGCACACTTAAACAACCCGCATAATTCATGGATAAAAAGCAAATGATCACCAGGGTGGACAGTTCCATCCCCTAAATAATAATTATCCATAACACGATCAACAATACTTGTAGGTATCTTAAAAGGATCTATCTCAACAGGTGGTGGTTCATCTACTAACCTAACAGTAGTAGTTTTCCCAAACAGAAAACCAAGTGGGTTATCCATATTGGAAACAAAGTAACAAACAGAAATAAAAAGCAATACTCATAGTAGAAGTTTCCTTTACCAGTTCCACTCTTCAATAGCGCTTCACTCCCCGGCAACGGCGCCAGAAAATAGTCTTTATGACCCACAAGTATAGGGGGTGTATCGTAGTACTTCCGATAAATAGGAGTGTCGATCCCAACGAGGAGCAGAAGGTGTTGACTAGTGGAATGGAGCAGGAAATCTCTGTAAATACTTAGCAAACAGATTTTTAGGGGTTTTCTGATAAAGCAAAGAAATAAAGTGCAAGTAATAAAGACAACGAACAACTGTATCAAGTGGCCCAATCCTTTCTTAGCAAAGGACAAGCCAGTGGAAATACTTATAAGGACCAAACGTTCTCGAGGACACATGGGAATTCTGTCAAGTGCTTTCGCTTCAAATAGCTGAGTAGTCTTCTTTGGTGTAGTAAGTGTTGTGTGGATGAACCTGTGCTAATGTACCGACCTTACTTGGACTAATACATACTTGTGATTAAACCCCCTGCAAGCATCCGCAACGACATGAAAGCAATTAAGATATAAACCTAACCATAGCCTTAAACTCTGAGATCCTACGCTCCCTTGTGCAATGGTGTCCTAACGGGGGTTCGGGTTTCTGTCACTCCGGCAACCCCACAATTAGTAGCCAAACACATAATGCATTCCCCTAGGCCCATAAATGATGAAGTATCATGTAGTCGACGTTCACATTACACCCCTTTAAGAATAGCACCACAACTTAAATACTAAACCCTTGAATAATATATCAACACAAATCCACTACTAACAACATGACTTCTCCCATGTCCTCAAGAACTAAACGAACTACTCACGAGACATCATATAGATCAAGATCAAAGATGATATGGTAATGGATAACAATCTGAACATAAACAATAATCCAATGGTTCCACTCACAAGCATCAACTACAATAGTAATCAACACCGGCAAAGATTCCCCTAAGAACTATGCAAGTATTCAACACAATTGTTACAACGAGATGGAGTGGTGATGATGATGATGATCCCGATGAAGTCTTGCTTGATGACGGTGTTAATGGCGACAATCTCCCCTCTCCGGGAAGGAATTTCCCCGGCAGAAATCTATCTGCCGGAGAGCTCTTTCTCTCTCGGTGTTTTCCGTCCCGCAGAGGCGGCGAAATCTTTCTGTGGTCGCTCCGCATGTTTTAGGGTTTTGAGGAGAATATATAGGCGAGAGGGCGGAGTCAGAGGCCGGCCAGGTGGGCCACACCCCTTGTAGGCGTGTCCTAGGGGTGGCCCGCGCCTAGGGGGTGTGGACCCCCTATGGCCCATCTCTGCCTCCCCTTCTGGCTTCCTTCGTCTTCTGGAAAAATATGATTTTTCATAATTTTTCTGGTATTTTTCTGATCTTCGCAAAATTGCATCAAAACACCTCTTTTTCCATCAGAATCCTGACTCCGGCAGTTCATCCTCCAAAAATCATCCAACATGCAAAAACATATGGAAAGACATAAGTAACACCTCTTAATAAGTAATATATCAATGAATAGAGGAAAATTATGATATAGAATGGTGATGCAAATTGGATGTATCAGTGCCAGTTGCTTGTTTTCTGCTATTTTTGTTTTTAGAAAAGCGAGTAAAGAAATATCCTTGGAATTGGACGAAACAAAATACAAAGTCAATATTTTACCGGAGCGAACATGGAGCCCGAAGGAGATACGAAGGGGGGCCACGAGGTGGCCACACCCTAGGGTGGTGCGGGTCCACCCCTAGCCGCCAGCCCTAGGTGTGGGCCCCTCGAGGCTCCACCGACCTTGCCCTTTATCCTACTTATACGTCTCCGCGATACGTAAATCCTAACGGGGGAAGAAATCCACAAATAGGTCCGCAGCGCCACCGTCGCCACCGAAGAGGAGATTCGAGGGACAGAAGTCTCTATTCCGGCACCCTGCCAGGACAGGGAATTGCCCCCGGATTCATCTCCATCGATCTCCACCACCATCTCCATCACCGTTGCTGATTCCCATGATGAGGAGTGAGTAGTTCTTACTCGAGGCTAAGGGCTCTACCGGTAGCTATGTGTCCATCTCTCTCTCTATGCGTGATCTTATTGCGATCATGAGCTTTGTAATCAAGTAGATCTACTCTTCTACTCAAGTGGTTTAATCAACCTCTGCTTTTCCCCACGTGTGTGAAGGTGACAGTGTGCACACCATGTGGCACTTAGGATAAAGATTACATAAATATGTATCATGAGTTATATTTGTAGTTCGATGTCTCTATAAAATTGTGGTGTTTGTAGGAACCATCTAGCGCTCAAGGTGACGGTGTGGAGTTATCTAGATGGGGAATGCGAACTTTAAGGAGTGCTTTTGTAGCCCTACCATGGATTAGAGTTATCCAACCGCAGAGTAGTTCAGAGTAGATTAATGAAGAGAAGATATTTATATAAGAGTGTCCACTAGTGAAAGTATGATCCCTAGGACATGTTTCTAAGCATTGAAAAACCATTTACAATTAGCCCTGTTACATGTTTGCTTGCTGCCATCTTTATTTCAGATTGCCTTTAGTCTCTTCCTCCCCGTCAAGCTCTTTTCTGGCACCGTTGTCTTATAATCATCCATACTACTTGTATTTTACTCTCTCTTCGCCGAACTAGTGCACATATACACCTGACAAGTGTATTGGGTGTGTTGGGGACACAAGAGACTTCTTGTATCTTGATTGCAGGGTTGCTTGAGAGGGATACATTTGACCACTTCCTCCCTGAGTTCGATAAACCTTGGGTAATCCACTTAAGGGAAACTTGTTGTTGTTCTACAAACCTCTGCACTTGGAGGCCCAACAACTGTCTACAAGAATAAAAGTGCGTAAACATCAAGCTCTTTTCTGGCGCCATTGCCGGGGAGGTAAGGTAAAAGGTACTCACATCCTCTGGCTACTAGCTATCTTCTAGTTCTGTTGCTAGTGTGTGAGTGCTCGAAGTTATTTCCTTTAGATTCTACAATTATATCTCTTTGTTTCTTGTTTTTATTTTCACTAGTTAGGCTTAATGGAAAACAAAAAAAAATTAGAGAGGTTCATAGTATTTATCTTGAGTTAGGACATGAAGTGTTTGAAGAGAAAATTAAAAAACCTATGGAACTTTATTTGCATGCTAATAGCAATGCTATTAGTATGAATTCTTTGGACACCATTATTGCTAATGCTATGGAAAAGTCTAAACTTGGGGAAGCTAGTTTTTATGAAAATAATCTTTTTAGTTCCCCAACTTTAGAGGAGAAAATTTGCTTTGATGATACTCTACCTCCAATATATGATGATTACAATGATGAATATGATATTTTCAGTCCACCTACTATTGAGGAGAATTACAATATGCCTCCTATATTTGATGATTATGGAGATGATAATAATAATGATAGCTATTTTCTTGAATTTTCTCCCACTACAATTAATAAGAATGACTATGCTTATGTGGAGAGTAATACTTATTTTATGCATGTGGCTCGTGATAAGAATGTTTTATGTGATAGTTATATTGTTAATTTTATTCATGATGCTGCTGAAAGTTATTATGACAGAGGGAAACATGGTTTTAAGTATTTCAACAATTGTCACATCCCATCATTTTCCAAATTTTGAAATGTGAAAAATAAATAAACAAAATAAAATTTTGTTGAAATTTAGGGTGAAAAGAAACTTTTTGATTCCAATTGGAAACATCAAAACCTATTTTGATCCAATAAAATCCTAAAGGGATTTAAAAAGATAGACAATAAATAAATAAATTTATAATAGTTGGAATCACTATTTTTGGATCTTTAAATAAAAAGATATGGTTTTTATAAAGCAAAGGTAGAAATATAAATAAGGATTATTTTATAGAGCCAAATTAAATCTTGGCCAAGCTTTTGAAATAAAATATTTCTATTTGATAAGAAGATTAAAGGATTATTTAAATAAAATAATAAGGATTTATTATTGTCCATTTTTATTTAAGTAAAGGCTTTTCCTTTTTAAATAAACACTAAAACTTGTTAAAGTATTTTAAATAAGAATTCCAAGTGTTTTATATTTTCAAATAAAACCCACTGAAAAGGTTTTGGTTTGGTTTGGATTTCAAATAGAGTTTTAAAAATAAATTAAATCCTATTTGAATTAAAGATTAAGATCTATTTATTTAATTATTAATAGATCTTAGAAGAATAAAGGAATTATTTTGTTTTGGACTTTGAATTATGTTGTTAAACAGAATTAAAAACAAAACAAAGTTTGGTGGTGGTTTGATTTGAATTGGAGTTTGAATTAATTGTTTGAAAATCAAAACAGAAATTCCAAATGGAAAAAGAAAAAGCTTTCTGTATAAAAAAAGTGAAACAAACAGACCCAACCCAACAGGCCCAGCAAGCCCAACTCGCAGCCCAACTAAACTCCCCACAGTGAAACGTTTTCTCACTCGCGTCTGCACCCGCTGGGTCACTGAGCAGTGGACCCCGTGCCCCCTCTCTCTCCCTCGCTGACAGACAAACCCCACACGACTGTGCTTCGTTTCCACCCGCGGCCAGCTCCTCGCTGCCGTTTCCAGGCGTTTAACTCCGGTGTTGAATTCGCTTAATTGGCAGGCTTAATTCCTCCGGTGACCACGCAAACTTAACCGCCTTGCCCTCCTCTCTCATTCCCCTCACTCTCTGCCCCAGGGCTGTTCAAATTTGACCCCACATCACCTCTGTCTCCGACGAGATCTCCGGCCAATTCCGGCAAACCGCAGCCGCCCCTCTCCTCACAGAGCACGCAAGCTTTCTCCTCAATCCCGTGCGCACCTGCCCATGTGCTCCACTCGCTCGCGTGCACCCCAAATCGTCGGCAACGACCACCCCCGAGCGCCACCGCCGTCTGTCTCGTCTCCGTCGAGCTCCTCCGGTAAACTCTGACCGCCCCGAGCTTTCCTGTTGATGCTCCTAAGATCCCTAGGACAGTACGCGTCTAACTATGCCTCTATTTTGCCTCGGCACGACCTGCAGCCTCGCCCCCGTCGTCAAACAGAGCCGCCCGACGCTGCTGCACACTCCGACGAGAAATCTCCTCCGTTCCAGAGCGCCCCTTGACGAGTTGACCACACCACGAGCACCACCGTGACGTTGCGAATTCGGTGAGACACTCCTCCCTCTCCCTCGCTTCCTGCATCGTCAGCAAGCTCACCTCCAGAGCGTGCTCCGCCGCTCGCCGCCGTGCAGCGCCGCTAGTCCTTGGTCCGACGCTCTGTGCCTGTTGGATCTCGATCTTCTGGCTGAGATTATAACTAGACGAAGGGGTATCACTCGATCTGCGCCGTGCAATCTAAATAAGATCCTGCGGTCAGAACAGCACGATCCACCCGAAGCGGTACCGTCCAATAGAAACACGCCGCGTGGCACTGGTTTCGATTTAATAACAGAAAATATTCTATTAGAATTGCAAACTTGTAAAATTCATAACTTTAGTTCTACACGTCCAAATTTTGCAAATTTTATATCAATGGAATCAGCAAGACAAATCCTACCCATACATGTATTTTGTTTAATGTTTTGCTTCTGGAAAATTGGTTGAATTTGCAGAAACATGTGTAGGCATATTTTGAATATAAAAAAATGTTCTAGATATATTTTTGAGATGAAATCTTTCAAAAATGATTTGTTGTGAACCTACTGACCATAGGAACCAACTTATGGATTTATAAATGTATTTTGTGAAGTTAAGGAGTAAATATTTGAATTAGCACATTTCTAGTCAAATAAAAATATTGTTTTTGGTTTAGAAATGATTTTGGAGTAAAACCTTTGGGAAATGATTTGATTCAAACCTTCTGACCCTAAACACCAAGTTTTGTGAATTAACAACTTATTTGATGAACCATATAAATTTATTACTTTGCTAAAAGATATTTTCAAACTACATAAAATATCACCTTATCATAATATTTAGTTTATGAGATGAAACCTTTTGCAAATGGTTTTACCACTTTAGTAAATGACCACTTTGAACTTTATAATGTTTAGATCCTAGTAGAAACCACCTTTTGCAAATAAAACTACCTTTTGCATGCTTGCATGCATGGCCTTGTTTCTATTATTTTATGTGTGATAAATTGGTTGGAATGCTAGGTGAATTTGTGTTTGCTTGATTGAATTGTAGTGGAATTAGAAGAGTGTGATTTTTGCAAGGTCAAGAAGTGAACCAACATTCTCTACTAAAAAGGCAAGTGACACTATCATCCATGTCCTACTATTTTCATTACACTTAGTGGATTTTTGTAACATGCATGGAAAGGACTACTATATTTTATGCTATGCTAAATCCTAATAGGATACCCTTATATATTCCTTAGTGAAAACATTGTAGTTGTAGTATGATTAGCCCTGCTATATATTTGGGATGGGATACATGATATGATTATATGAAGTGTTGGAAAGATATATGTTTTATATAATAAAACAAGTACTCAATGAACCACCTGGGTGGACAAGGATACTCAAGATTGGACAAGGTGGAAACAAAGGGAACCATGTTTATATGGCTATCTTTTTGTATGTGCACTAGAAGAAAACCACCCAGGGACTTAGAGATTGAACATGTTTCTCGTACAGTGGTTTCTGTGTACAGCCACATGCTAAATGGGCTCTGGCTTAGTCAACTACATAGTGGAAGACCCATGCATTGGCATCTTCAGGTTAACTAGAATTATGTAAGGGAAATTTATCCCTACATTGGTGCCTGGTTGACAAGCTAGCATAGTGTATTGGGAGGACTTCTATGGAAAGACTTTGTCACATTCTCGATCTGCCAGTACTCCATTTTGGTGAGTACTTATCCAGCAGCCACTGGTGGCATCAAGACGAGATTGTGTCATGTGGGTAAAGTGTACAACTTCTGCAGAAGATCAAATTCTAAGTACTTAGCCGTGTCCCCGGTCAATACTGAGCAACTAAGGCCTGAAGCTATGGAAGATCTCGACATTCCAATTTCTCAAAGTTAAAACTTGAGGGTGACAACAAGGGATTTGAAGCTCTTGGAGTTTTCCAAGGAGTTCAGAAAGATTTGACAAAAGATCAAAAACTATTTTGAAAAGATAGGATAAAACTATATTGCTTTCTACAAACGAGCCTAACCCCACTTAGCCAAATATGCATGTAATGATAGGATCCACTTATTTCTACATAGTAGTGAAACTTGCCAATACAATTCAAATGTATTAACCCTTGTGGCTGCAACTTATTATGTTGCAGGTTTGTATGATGTTAGAGAAGTTTGTTGAATAGGATTACAAGTCTACAACAAACATGACTGCCTGTGGCACTTTGAAGATGAAGGACCCCATGCTATTGTTATATTCTGCTGCATTATAATGAGATAGCCAAATGAGCTATGTAAGATGTAACGAATTATTTTATTCCTGGTTATAAAGTTGTATTAAGACCTTTGTTTCTTGATATTACATCTTAACGGTGGATGCTAGCTATTGATCCAGGGACTAGCATTGTAAACAGGGATCTCTACCTTATTAAAGGTTGGGAACCTTACAACAATATTAAGTTTCCCCTCTTTATGTTGAAAATTTTGAAGTTGCACTAGTTTTGCTGTTGCT
Source organism: Avena sativa (assembly GCA_916181665.1). Taxonomy (NCBI): domain Eukaryota; kingdom Viridiplantae; phylum Streptophyta; class Magnoliopsida; order Poales; family Poaceae; genus Avena; species Avena sativa. The sequence continues at coordinate 416,729,678 of OV702297.1, forward strand.
TTGTGCTTTCATGACTTGTTTCTTTACAAGATTATTTTTCATAGGAAGTGGGTTAGACTTAAATGTGTTTTGAATTTTCTTCTTGATGCTCTATTTTACTTCAATCATATTTCTTATGTGAGCATCTTCTCAAACTATCAAGCCTAACTTAAAGGCGTTAAAGAAAAGTACTTCTTGGGAGATAACCCAATAGTTTTATTGAGTCTTGGAAGTTATTACTTCTGTAATAACCTCTCCTTATCCTTTTTATTTGATTTTAGTTCCAAGAATAACTTCTGATGAGAGAGAAGTAAGATTTGGGGAAGTTGTTGTCCCGAAACAGATTTCTGTGCATCACTGTAAAAATTCGTGAAAATTCTCTATATGTCGGATTGAGCTGTACTTTTTGTGCTTATGACCCAGTTTGTTATCTAACTTTTGTTAGTTCAACACTTTTTGATTTGAGCAACATAAGGTTTTCAAAAAAATCGTTTTTTACCTGCTGGTCTATTTTGACAGATTTCTGCCATTATTTGCATTTGCCTCTTATCGATTTATTTTTGAGTTCTTTTTGGTAAATTGAGCTTTTTAAATGGAATTGCTTCAGTAGCTGTGTTCTTAATGGAAGTTTTGCTGTGTTGAAACAAAACCCAAAGGTTTATTACTTTTGAATTCATTAATGTTGCTAATGAAGATTGTGTGAAGTTTTGTATGAAGGAAATTTTCAAGTGTAGGGGAAGAATGATGTAATGAGATGAAGAATGGACAAAAGCTCAAGCTTGGGGATGCCACCCTGTGTCACCCCAATAAATATTCAAGAGGTACAAGCGTCAAAGCTTGGGGATGCCCAAGGCATCCCCTTCTTCATCAATAAAAATCTCAGGTCTCTTTCTAGACACTTCGTTTTTATTGTTTCATGCACAGTTGTGTTGTTCTTGGAGCGTCTTAGTTTTTGGTTTTCGTTTGCTTGAATAAAGTAGTTGGACCCCCTCTTTCGCTGTGATGTTTCAAATAAGTTGATTGGTGTTGGAAAAGAGTAGAAAGTTGCATGCTTATAGTGGTACAAAAGTGAGCTTGTTTTAACTGTGTCTTAGACTTTATCATGTCATGCTAGATGTTGTTTTGACCTTATGCTTAGTGATTAATGGTGTAGCATGAATTGTTCCAAACAATTGAGATTGCTTAGTGTGCCTTGAAGGAATCATGCGTTGTTTTAGCATACAAAAGCATAATATTATGGTATTCTCCTTTAATGCTTTGTTTGGGTTGACTTAGCACATGCTCACACCATGTTATGACTATTAACCAGTCACCTTATCCTCTATGATCATTTAGTTTTTGACTTGTGATACCACTTTATGCTTTAGTTGATAATGTTTTGTCGCTCTACATGATTATGACCATTATTGCTCTCCTAGTTGGTCGCTCCCAGTCTTTTGCTAGCCTCCACTTGTATTGAATAAGCTATACTCATGCATCCAACTCCCAAGAAACCAAGTTATTCCAAAGTGTCCACTATAAATTCCTATGCATGGTGTGTTACACCATTTCAAGTAAATTCTTGTTTTATCTACCTTCCAATTAAAAAGTCACTTTGTTATGTGAAAAATTAGTGATTAAAGCTCTCACAAACTTGATGGCACACTTTATTTTTCTTGCTCCTAATAAACTTGAACCATTGTGTCATCTATGTTGTATATGCTTGCACTTATAGGTTGGGAATTAGCAGAACCGTGCTGTCACGGGGAACGCTTTCAACACCTGTAAATATCTACCCAGTTGATATCATGTTGTTTTTTTATGGATGTCGGTGGTGTGAAATAAAAGGGGGGGCCTGAAATTAATATAGCAACCACTACATATAATTTTGTTATGTGGTAGTTGAATAAAAACAAGTTCTTATAATAGAATGGTTACTTAGGACGTGTACATGACACGGTCCAAAGGGTTTTGTTAATTCAAAGGATGCTAAAAGCATATGCAAACTTCAATGGTTAAAGTAAGCATTGCAGAGTTGGAATCTTCACCATGATGAAACTGTTAAAAGAGTTTAATTTCATCGGAGACGATGAAGATGCTTGCATTTGCAAGAAATTAAGTGGGAGCACTAAGACATATTTCTAATACATTATGTGAAATACATATTGTTTATTGGAAATGATGTATCTTTTATTAACACAAGTTAAGAATTTCATTTGGATGAAAGACTTAGGCAAAACCCGAATATTTGGTATCAATATCTATATGGATAGATTGAGACGCTAATATGGCTGTGCCACATATACATAGATGAGATATTGAAAGAGTTCAATATGGAAATGTCAAAGAAAGGTTCTTGCCACACAGAAAGGATTGGATCAAAAATCAAGTGTATCGACACTTGGTATAATTGAAACAAAGATTCAAGTATTTTTGATACTTGATGATTAAAATCACAAAGAGAGTTTATCAATCAAACTGTGATATGTACACATCCAGATATGTCCTATACTCTAAATGTTATGAGCATATGCCCGAATGATTTATAAGACGATCATTGGACGATAGTAAATATTCTTATGTTTTGGAAGAACTAAGAATATATTATTTTTGTATAAGTGACAAATAGATGGTTAGTTCATTGTAAAAGTACTACATTGATACTAGTTTTGTCACAAATTACAAATTAAGTTTATCTCAATCTAAACTAAGGGTGGCATAATATGATGGAAAGTAAGTTCCATAATGGATTTGGATGAGTTCCAAAGTTAAGACATTATGACAGATACTACAACAAAAGGCTAAGTATATGACTGCTATTATAGAAGCAAAAGAGGGCATTTGTGTCAAGTAGTTTGTTATCAAACTAGGTTTGGTTCACAGCGGGTGATACGCCCAATTTGCATCACCATTCTATATCATAATCTACCTCTATTCATTGATATTTGTCTTATTATGAGGTATTACTTATGGCTTTTCATCTGTTTATGCATGTTGGATGATTCTTGGAGGATGGACTACCGGAGTCTGGATTCTGATGGAAAAGAAGGTGTTTTGATGCAATTACACGAAGATCAGAAAATAAGGTGTCACATCCCAAGATTTTCCAAATCTTGTAATGTGAAAAATAAATAAACAAAATAAATAATTGTTGAAAATTAGGGTGACAAGAAACTTTTGGTTCTAAATGGAAACTTAAAAATCCCATCTTGAACAAACTTTGGTTAATATTTGAATCCAACTAAATTCAAATCAAGTGGAATGCATTCCTCAATGAATGTATCTTGAAATTTAAACACTTGGAAAAGTTAAACCAAAACCCTAAACCCTAATGGAAGGAAAAACATTTCCAAGTTATCTCTAAGCCTATGGATTTGACCCATATAAAAAATTGTCAACAAACATTAGTAAATGATCAAGAATGACAAATAGAAATATTATAAAACCATAGAAATTGTTTTCATTCAATTTGGATCCATAGATAAAATCTTATGAATTTAATAAGTTAAGGAAATTGAATTTTCAAAGCTAATAAAGCACCTATCTAAAAATCCATACCAAATGGTGAGCAAATAATCCTAAAGACATTTAAAAGGATAAAAAAATGTTAAATAAAATTATACAAATTAGAATCACCAAGTCTGGATCTATAAAAAATATATGGATTTTATAAGATAAAGATAGAAATATTAAATGAGGATTATTTAAAGGCCAAATTAACTCTTGACCTAATCCATAAGCAAATGGAATGAACATAATCCAAATCCAAATAAAATATTGGATAAAGAGTTTTCAAATTAATTGAAAGGGCATTAACCAAATCCTATTCAATTTGAATAAAGATAAAATCCCTATTAGAAATGATTAATTAAATCAAGGGAAAATAATATTTGGAATTTACCCAAGTGGAATAAAAGTTATTTAATTAACTCAAATGAGATCAAAGAAATATTCTAAATAAAATTTATGGAATTAAAACTATATTTAATTTCATTGGAATAAAGACAACTACCCAATTTTAAATGATTAATAAATCATATTAAAAACATTCCAAATAATTCAAGGTGAATTATTTGATACCCTAATAGACAAATAAAACCTACTGAAAAGATTTGGAAAGATTTAGATTTCAAATGGAGTTTGAAAAACATTATTAAATCTTATTTGAATTAATGCAAAGGCCTATTTTAAATAATGAAAAGACCCTAAAAAAGAATAAAAGATTTATTCCAAAATTGACTTCAGAATATATTAATAAACAGTTTTTGAATACACTCAAAGTTTGAGAGAAGTTTGAATTCAAATGGATCTTTGAATTGATTAAACAAAATCAAAATAGATAAATAGAAAAAAGAAAAGGGAAAATCAATCAGTACAAAAAAATGAACTAAACCAGCCCAGCCCAGCAAAGCCCACTAGCCCAGCATCAGCCCATCCCTCTAACCCCGCAGTGAATCATTTTTCACTCAAATAGTCGCCCACAAAGACGCTGACTAGCAGGCCCCACCTCCCCTCTTCTTCTCTCGCTGACGACGCTACCCCACAGCCATGTCACCGTCTTCAACCCCGTGACGACCACGCCCCTCACTTCGCCGGCCATTTCTGGCTATAATCGCTCGCGTAAATTCGCATCAATGCCTCAGTGATTTAGTCCCGCGTTCATGCATACTAAATCGCCTGCGCCCCTCTCTCTTTCCCCTCTCTCGCCCAGCCATCTCTGCCCCCAGGCAATCCCCATTTTCGTTTACACCGCCACAGCCTTCGACGGACTCCGACGTTGATTCCAGCGAACCCAGGCCGCGCCTCGCCCCATCAACCACGCGAGCTTGCTCCCCATCTCCCTATGTACCTCCTTGTGACTCTAGCTCACTCGCCCTCGGTCCAGAATGTCGGCAACGTCTTCCCCAGTGCGCCACCGACGACCCCACAACTCCGGTGAGCCCTAGAACTCGACTCCGTGCGCGTCTCAACCAGTTGATCATGCCGTTTTGTTCGCATGTGTCTTATGCATCTCCAGGTGCCTGCCAATCAACCGTGCACGATCTACATCCTCGTCTCCGATCGTGATAGTACGAGCCCAGCGCCAGGCAGAACTCCGGTGAGCAATTCCCCAGGAACCCGTGCGCCCCTTGACTGACAAAGACCATGTTGAGCATCAGTATGTCGTGGCGATTCTGGTGAGCATCTACCCTACTCCTCTCGCTTCCTGTTCTCGTCGTTTCACCGTAGGCAGAGCATGCCGCCGCCAGTCGCCGCTGCTTTTTGGTCGATGCATGAGAATCATTGGATCTGAATCAGATGTGTAGGAATAGAATTAACTCGAAAGGGTATGGTGAAACTGAGACGCGCGATTAAACTTAGATCCAACGCACCAGATAGGTCGATCCGCACGAAAAGTTTTTGTCCAATAAGATCGCACCACGTGGCCTAGAGTTTGTTTTTAAAACAGAAACTTATCTATTAGTTGTTCAATTTTGTAAAATCCATAACTTTTGATCCACACGTCCAAATTTTGCAAATTTTATATCAATGGAATCAGCAAGACAAACCCTATCCAACCATGCACTTTGTTTAGCAAATTGCTTCTGGTAAAATGGTTGTTTGTGCAGAAACTTGTGTAGGCATGTTTTGAACATAAAATTCTTTCTAAAATTATTTTGGTGATAAAATCTTTGGCAAATGGTTTGTTTTGAACCTACTAGCCATAGAAATCAATTGTGGTTTCAAAAATATATTTGGTGAAGCAAAAGAATAAATCTTTGAATAAAAGCATTTCTAGCCAAATAAAAATGTTGACTATGGTTTAAAAATGATTTTGGAGGAAAACCTTTGGGAAATGTTTTGATTTAAACTCTCCGACCCCAAACACCAAGTTTTATGATTAAAAAATGTATTTGGTGAACCCTATAAAGATTATTGCTTTGCTAAATGCATTTTCAACCACATAAAATATTGATTTGGTTTAAAAATGGTTTACGGGTAAAATCTTTTGCAAATGGTTTTGCCACTTTATAAAATGACCAATAAGTGTTTTAGAATGTTTATAACCTATTAGAAACCATTTTTCCAAATAAAACAATCTTTTGCATGCTGGCATGCATGGCTTTGTTTCTATTATTTTATGTGATGTTGCTTGAATGGTAGATTGAAATTGTGCCTTGCTTGATTAAATTGTAGTGATTTGAAGAGTGTGAATATTGCAAGGACAAGGAGTGAACTTATATTCTCTACCAAAGAGGTAAGTGGTGCTTCATGATTTTATTCCTATGTTTTCAACTATGCATTAGAAATATTTTTCTAGCCTTGCATGAATATTTTGATCAATATGCTATGCTTGGGAAATCCTAGTAGTTTTAGATTTGCTAGAAATTTCTAAGTTAAGATTCTTATCAATGCCATGCTTAGCCTAGCTAGTAGCAACCAAGGGTGGTTATAAATTCATGCTATGAGAAAATATTTCTAAGTCTCTGGACTTGTGCTTTGTTTAATAAAACAACTAAGTGAATGAAACACCTGGGTGGAATGGAAGGAATGGTTTGTGTTGTGTGGTTACACAAGGCCCATTTCTAAGGTTTACCTTGTGTATCTCACTGGTGGAAAGCCACCCAGGAACAAAGGGATTTGAGATGCCATATGTTAAGAAGCTTGTAGTGCAGCCACTTGGTAATATGGGCTCTGCCTGGATCACATAGGTTGCAATAACTTAGTCATTTGGACAGTTGGTGGTAGTGGGATGATAGGTTGGAACGCGTCCATTTGGTCTAAGTGAAGGCTTCTGAAAGGTCCTGTCTTGGTGAAAATCAAGTCTTGTGGGAAAGTGCACCACCTCTACAGAGTGTAAAATCTAAGTACTTAGCCATGTCCCTGGTAAAGGACAATTTGAGCATCAAGACATGGAAGCTATCAAGAATCTCCTCATCCAAATTTCTAAGTTAAAACTTGTGGTTGAACAAGGGTTGAAGGATCACCAATTTCTATTGGGAGATGCCTTGGGTGATTTTGTCAAGCAAAAACTTAGTGTTTTCAAATGATAAGAAAAATCCATTTTTGAGAAAATCAAGCCTAAGCTCCACTTAGCCAAATGCATATAGATGATAGACTCCACTACACTACCATAGTATCACTTGCCAATACAATTCAAATGTATTGACCCTTGTGGCTGTAACTTGTTATGTTGCAGGTTTGTTTGATATTAGTGAAGTGTGTTGAAATAGGATTACAAGTCTACAACCAACATGTTTGCCTATGGCACTTTGAAGATGAAGGACCCCATGCTATTGTTATATTCTACTGCATTGTAATGAGATAGCCAAATGAGCTATGTAAGATGTAATAAATTATTTTATTCCTGGTTATAAAGTTGTATTATGACCTTTGTTTCTTGATATTACATCTTAACTGTGGATGCTAGCTATTGATCCAGGGACTAGCATTGTAAACACAGGGATCTCTACCTTATTAAAGGTTGGGACCTCTACATAACGAAACCATTTGCCCTATTGGTATTGTAAGAGATATGGAGGTTCTTTGCGGTAAGATTAAGTATCCTGCTGATTTTCTAGTGCTTAATTCTACAGCTAGCAAAACTTGTCCTATCATTTTTGGTAGACCTTTCTTGAACACTTGTGGAGCAATTATAGATTGTAAGAAGGAGAAGTTTTAACTAAGTTTGATGGAGATTCTTATGAGTTTAACTTTTCCAAATTTGCTAAAGCTCCTTGTGAAAACAACTTGCCTAATAAAGATTTCAGGATGGAACAACTTGCTTCTATTGATCCGTTTTATGACCTTGGACCTCTTTTTGGTGACTGTAAGTATGCTTACTCAGATGATAAAGTTGTTGCCTGTGATAGTTATATTGTCAACTTTATTCAAAGTGCTACTGAAAATTATTATGAGAGAGGGGAACACGGTTTTATGCATCTCAATAATGTTAAGTTTTCCCGTTTTATGTTGAAAGCTTTGAAGGTCCATTTGTTTTGTCTTCCTATGCTAGTGGCTTTTTGTTTCAACAATTCATTTTTTCATGATACCCCCATGCATAGGAAGTGGGTTAGACTCAAATGTGTTGGTTATTTGCTTCTTGATGCTCTCTTTCACTTCAAATATATATCTCCTATGTGAGCATCTTTGAAACTTTCAAGCCTAACTTAAAGGCATTAAAGAAAAGTACTTGTTGGGAGATAACCCAAGAGTTTTGTTGAGTCTTGGAAGTTATTACCTCTGTAATAACCGCTCCTTATCCTTTTTTGTTTTGGTTTTTGTGTAAAGTTCAACTACTTTTGTGAAGTAGAGGAGTTGTGAAAAGTGGTTGTCCTGAGACAGATTTTTGTGCTGTATTGTAAAAATTCGTGAGGGAGCTCAGTACGTCATATAGATCAGCTGTATTTTTCTGAGCTTGTTATCCAGGGTGTTACCCAACTTTAATTAGTTCTGCACTTTTTGATTTGAGCAACAGAAGGTTTTCGAAAAAATCATTCTTTACCTGCTGGTCTGTTTTGACAGATTTTTGTTATCGTTTGCATTTGCCTCTTATAGAAGCCTTTGTTTTGATAGATTTCAGGTAAAGTGTGAACCTAAAGGTTTGTTGTTTTGCTTACACTAATGTTGCCATTGAAGTTTGTGTATTGCCTTGTGAGGAAAGTAAAATTCTAGGAGAAGGAGAAAAGGAGTTTGCAGAGTTCGTCTTGGAATAGGTAAAAGTGGTGAAAACAGAAGGTTCGTGAAACCCCAATCTTTTTATATTTTTGATGTTTTTAATACATAAGGTAAGTTACGAGGCAAAGCAGAAGAGGAAATGGCAGTCCGGGGTGGACAAATCCACCCCAGGCACGGGCCCTAGCGTGGTCGCGCCTGGAGTAGGTGTGCCTCCCCCGAACTCCGACTCCGCCTCGTTTCCGTGTGAGAACCTTCCTTACGCTTTGAAACTTCGTAATATATAACCCCCTGGATCCCCTGAGGTTCGTGCATCGTGTTCTTGTTGTGTTTTCATTTCGATCTATTTCTGTCAGGAAATCTTCCCAAGTTTAGAGCACCATGGTATTCGCCAACAACAAAGGCAAGAAGTACGAGGAAGATGATCCTCGCAAACCCAAGGAGGAAGAAATCTTGGTAGGTTATGAAGGAGACATGGAGGAGTACAAACAACCGGACACCCGCACTACCGTCGCGAGCATTGGATTGGTGGCAAAACCTACCAAGCTTAAGAGGACAGCACAAATGTCCACAGGAGGGAAATCTCGACATCATACCCTCTCTCCACTGTCACATCCTCCAAGTACCAAGAAACCCTTCCACACTCTTATACATGAGCGTCAATTTCAACATGTGCCCAAAGGGAACTTGCCCTCGATGTGGGATATGCCTCGTTCTAACTATGCAGGGGAGGAACACACTAATAAGGAAGAGTGGGGAAAGAATAATGAGGACCGGAACTCTCGGTCGGATATGATCATGAACTGCATTGAGCAAAACTCGGAGTTGATTCGTACTCTAACCTTTGAGATTGAGGAGTAAAGGAAGCTGATTGAGGAGCTTATCAAGAGAACACCACCACCATCGAAGGAGTAATTCGTCATCAGGTTTGGCATCCCCTTGGCTTGTTCCAAGCTTGGGGGAGTGTCGCGGTATCACCACCATTATCTTTTATCTTTTACCTTTTTAGTGGATTCATATCTTTGGTAGAGGAGTTATATTATAGTTTGGTTTGCATGTGGAAGTATCTCTCCTTTAGTTGATTATCTATGTATCCCTTGGTGTGAGTGCCTTTATTGGAATATTAATGAGAAGTCTCATCTTTTACTTCTTGCACTTCTTATTTTAGTTTGCAATATCTATTATATGATGGATCTTGTTGATCAGTATTGGCGTCACTTTGGGATCATCAAGTTGATCTAAATTGGTTTTGGCAAACCGAGTTCTGGTCAGTAGCAATACTTTTTGAAGTTTGAAAGAAAAAGAGAAAAAAGCTTGCAGGTATTTTGTTTCATTTGTTTTATTTCTTGTTGGCTCATAAGCTTAGTATTCTTTATTTAAGATCTTTTGTGTCTTCAAGGAATATTGCATGTATGGCTTTATTACTTGTATGTTTGCTTGTTTCTTTCAACTCTCTTGCTTGCTACCCAGCTTTCTAGCCAAAAACCTATTTTGAGAAGGCATACTTCTCATGTTTCCAATCCCTTTGAACCAAAACCTTTGCCACTTGTGTCCACCATATCTACCTAGTAGCTTTTGCTATTCCAAGAAAATTCTCAAGCTTCATCTACCTTTCGAATTAAAAAGTATTTTGTTATGTGAAAACTAGTTAGTAAAGCTCTCATGAACTTGATGGCACACCTTATTTCTTTTCCCCTAATAGACTTGAACCATTGTGTCATCGAAGTTGTATATGCTTGCATCTATACATTGGAATTAGCAGAAATGTGCTGTCACAGGGAAAGTTTTCAACATTGCACTTGTACTTTGTACACAGTTGATATCATGCTCTTTTGTCTATGGATGTCAATAGTGTGAAATAAAGAGGGAACTTGTAAGTCCATGGAGTCCGTATTTTGTGTTAGAGAAACGCCTGGGCCGCTAGCCTAAGCCATGCCTAATCATGGTGGAAACTTGCAGCATCACCATAGTGAATTATCTATGAAGCATCCTCAATAAAAAGCTATGCACATAGTAAATAAAAAGATCACTGAGTTGCTCATTGTCTGCTTGCCTTGTCATTTTGGTTATGAGATAGCTCCTGTACCATGTGCAAGGGGTACCCCGTTGGTGGTTCTCTATGATACGCATGTAATTACAATGACAAGAACTTACCGGTAACTGAAGTTGAGTAGCATGAGGAGTGGCCCTCATATTCAAGGGACATGAGATTGCCAGCTTATATTTCATAAATCATATACTCCATCTTTGTGCACTTTAACCTTAATCATCTCAAGATGCCTATGATAGGGGAAATGAGGGCTCAAAGCTAGTAAGTACCATAATATTTTGGAAGCTCTTTATGACTTGTAATCCCTGCTACCCCCTATGAAGGGACTTTTCTCCTATTTTCTAGGTTGAGTCAGTAAACCAACTTTCTCTCTATCTCCAGCAAGCATTTGAGTTGTTGTGTTTCAAGCATTCATATGGTGCTTTATTCAATCATGTTCTTTATCTTCCTTGTTTGCACAAAACTCTTATCTATTGAGTATTTATTTGAAAGCCTTCATTGAAAAACCTTTTTAGCAAAGAGTGCTCCTGTTGAAAAACTTCTACAAAAAGCTTTTTGTGAAACTGTTTGCCAGGTGTTCTCTAACCAAGAACAAGTTATCCAATTCCAATTATGATTTATCTTTATGCATCTCTATTGTGACTGTTGTACTTGGTTGCAAGCTAAGTTATATAATGGTGAGTTGCTTTCTTTTATAAGTTGTGTAATGGTAAGTGTGATGCTTCTTGTTAGTATTATCTTATCGACACTTCACTCCATAAACCTGTGGACATGTTTACTGAGCTTAGTTTTCGCTTGGGGACAAGCGAAGGTCTAAGATTGGGGGAGTTGATACGCCCAATTTGCATCACCATTCTATAGCATAATCTACCTCTATTCATTGATATTTGTCTTATTATGAGGTATTACTTATGGATTTTCATCCGTTTATGCATGTTGGATGATTCACACTTATTGAACTTGGCATACAGCTTATGCTCCCTGAGCTTCTCAAGTATCAAACGCAAATGCTCTTCATGCTCTTATTTTCTCTTGGAATAGATCAAAATGTCGTCGATGAATATGACAACAAACTTGTCAAGAAACTCCATGAACACCTTGTTCATCATGTTCATGAAATATGCTGGTGCATTTGTCAAACCAAATGGCATCACAGTGTACTCATACAGACCATACCTAGTGGTGAAAGCAGTCTTAGGTATGTCTTGCTCCCTAATCTTAAGCTAAAAATAGCCTGATCGGAGATCAATCTTTGAGAACACACGGGCTCCTTCTAGCTGATCAAACAGATCGTTGATTCTAGGCAAAGGATATTTGTTCTTGACAGTCACCTCATTGAGTGAACGGTAATCTATGAATAACCTTTGACTTCTATCTTTCTTCTCAACAAACAGAACTGGTGCACCCCAAGACGAAGAACTTGGTTGAATAAATCCTTTTTGCAACTGCTCTCCAAGATGTTTCTTGAGTTCTTTCAACTCATAAACTGACATCTTGTAGGGTCTCTTTGCTATTGGTCCTGATCCTGGCAGCAAGTCAATGAGAAACTCTACATCTCTATCAGGTGGCATTCCTGGCAATTCCTCCAGAAACACATCCAGATACTCTCTCACAATTAGCACACTGTCTATGCTAACCCCCTTAAGAGAATTTAACTTACTCCCTTTACTTCATGACACTATTATATCCCTGCTGAAGCTCCTCAAATTCTCTCCGCTTCAACTCCATAACACTTTCCGGAACATGATATTCACAGAATCTCTGCTTGAACTCTTCCTAGGTGAACTCCCTTCCTGGTTGTTGCATGGCCAACTGATTCTCCCACCAAGATGCTGCAGGTCTAGTTAGAAGATGAGTTGCATACCTCAATTTATCTTCATCATTGCAACCTACAGTCTTCAGCTTTATTTTTGTATCTGCTAGCCAATCTTCTGCATCCATTGGTTCAGGAGCTGACGCAAAAGGTAATGGCCTTGCATTATGGAAGTCAGATAGACTCACTCCTCCACCTTCAGGTGCCCTCTGATTCGCTCGTCCCAGCAAATCTTCCATGAAGTTGTTCTGGGTCTCTTGCATCATTTGCATACACTTCATAAAGTTCTGCTCCATTAACGGCCTCATTGGTGGTGGTGGTGGCAATGCTCCCTAATTTGCTGCATCTGCATCGGCCTTCTCTTTGGCCTCACGTTCCATCCGCTGTTGTTCAGCTTCGGTTTCTACACCCGTATCCATGACCCTCTAGTCCTGCAACATAAAGCGAATACTCATAATTACATCATGCACATGTGTTCTGAGCTCGACTTTATGCATAGAAATAGTCACACAATGAAGATCCAAAGAAAATCCAAATATGCATTTCACATATTATACATAATATCATAATAATACAAAGTCATTAAAACATATACCATATAGGTATAATCACAACACTACCTTATTGATCTAACTATCTTATTTCTTGAAGTACAATACACGGTACTTGATACCTCTAACTAGTTGCCTACTTCTAGTAGTAACTATGCTCATTATACATGCCTGATGTCCAACCGTGATGACGTGTCGTTCTTCGCACAGTTTGTGGAACAAATGGCCTTCCAGAAGGAACATACTCAGTATCTAAAGTGTCAGGACTTGAGTCATTACTCAACCTGAGCGCATTGACTCCCTCCAGCTCGGCTGAAAATTCTTTAGAAACATATTCAACATTATCTCCCGCTTGCATCTCCTGAGATTCATTCCTTGAGTTGTCAACAGGATACGCAGATCCTGTTGCTTCCCAGATGCTCCTTTGGGCAAGATAGTTAAACACCGGATAATGTATATTCCCTGGGTTTTGAGAAGATGTTAATGATTCAAACACTCTCTCCTCGGGATCTTCTTCTTCATCCTGATTATCTATCGACATAGCATTTCTACTACTTTTACTAAGGTTAATTCTTGCACCCATCCAGCTAGATTGTCCAACATTTCTGTCAGAACCATCTGTGGACACCTGGTGTTCATGAGATCCTTCATATGATCCCCTTATCCAACCATCAGAATTATCAATAGGAAGTTCTGAATCAGAACCATCCTCTGAACCCTGTGGTACTGCGTACCTCGTATCCATAGTAGGATCATGTATAGGTTCAGGACTTGGTGAATAAGGATATGGTATAAAAGATTCAGGATTTATAGGTATATCCTTAAAGATAGGTGTTGCACTACTACTTTCTTCCTTCTCTAATTGGATTGCTAACTGCTTCCTCCTTTCCGGATCATTTAGATCCTCTAACATGTCATTTTTATCTTTGACAATCAGTTGATGTGTCTTATAAAAAGACGCAACGAGTGTTCGGTATCTATCCATAAACTTGGAAGCTAACTTAGGATGCTTCTTAACCAAAGTAAGATGATCCATTATAGGCTCCGAGTCTATAGAATCATGAGGTATCACAGAAAATGTGCTACCTTCTAACTCCTGGGCTTTATGCTCCCGGATATTAGCTATCACCTCCACGATAGCAACATGATATGCTGCTAACTGACTCCTTCCTTCACCTATCGGTAGATCGTGATATAATCCAAGCTCCTCTGGAAGTTGGATACTCACACGATACTTGGATAACATCCGGCCATCATAGTAGGTTATAGTATTCACTGGAATTCTAGTTGGACAACTAAAAATCTTTAAAAGTTGATGAAGTTGGTCTGTGAATGATCCTTGATAATCATCAAGAGTCTCCTCTTTCCTTACCAAAGTATGTTTTGGAAACTTTGGTGCCATAGCTCTGTATATCAGAAAAATAATTTTGATTAGTAACCAATAATATATTGCATCATAACAAAGAATTATCGCACTAAAACATATAACGAAATATTCTCATTTGAATACCCATTATATTACTTTTAGAGAATTCTTTATCGTTTCTACACTCTCCTACAGGTAATACCCTTTATTAGGTTTCCAACCTAAGGTCAAAGAAATTTGCTCTGATACCAACTGCGGTGACCCAGCATACCACTACATGTGTAGTACACTATAGTCGTTGACATGACATCCACAGAACATCGTTCTGTAAATATCACATCCCTCAGAGTGGTACAACAGAAACATTGCGGGTCCATATTACAAACATTCACACATTATTATTATTACAACACCAGAAGTTCAAGACTTCAAAAGGATTCAACTTACGAACAAAATATAAAGTGTTTCAGCGGAATTTAAAAGTAGCAACTCCAACTAGGAGTTGAGCTCAGCAGCTTATTCTATAGAGTTCATGCTGCTCGTCTTCGTTGGTTACTACTAACTAGGATACTTAGTTGGACTCGTTATCATCGACACCATAGTGGATTTCGTAATCCACTCCTTCAACACCTCCTGATAGGTCAGGCTTCTCGTAGAACACATCTTCTTGACATTCAGCTGCATACATTGGCACGTCTTCGGGATCCTCAGAGTCTAAGCAAGGGATCAAAGGAAAGGATGAGTAACAGCGTTACCCAACAAGTTCATTATATGCAAGGTGGGAAGTTTGATGCTCTAACTACCACCTCGGACTATAAATCCTTGGTACTATGCAGTTTTTTTAAATCTTTCTTCAAAGATTGATTTTATTATGAAAATCTATGACCATCAGCCTTCACAGGTTGACCAGAACTTTCATGGAGTTCCTTTCCTGCCGCGTTCGTAGCTCCTTCCTGGAACTGGGAGTAACAATTTACAATTTTTACACTCGGCAGAGGTGCATTACTTTACCCATGAGAGATCAACTCCTTGTTGCACAACCGGGCGTACTTTGCCGTCCACAATTCCATGATGTGGGGCCCAGTAGTTGGTCCAAGCCAATCACTGCCCCCTTCGCGACCTCGCATGCCTCCTTGGTGTACACCATGCCCACATATTGAATTACGACAATGGTTTGTACAAACCGTTAGATGCCAGAACTATCATGGGACGATGAGGGTTCCCACCCATATGTTGCATATCCTCTATGAATTACCAATTAATATGCACGCTACGAGGATAACAGCCACGACCTGCACATCCGGCTTCATGCGAGAGGAAGAAGATACAGCTGACTTCTCTGTCCCATTCCAAATCTCATGGCTAACGCGTAATATACAGCGCTAGAATCACTAATGTCAGGGGTTATTAAGTCCCTAATTGAGCATTATTGTTGCAAATAGAACCCTAAGTTCTATTGCTCCATTATATCATCACTTAGGATGATATCTATGATTTCTTTATTTGTGAAATATTATTTTCTTTCTTTGGAGTATATATGATAACACACAATTTGCAAATGCTTTGATAAAGACTCTTCAAAGGATATGAGCAAGTGATGAGCTTGCCTTGTGATGGCAAGGTAGTGAAGTCTGATGCTTGCACTAGACCTTGAGCTTCTATGTCTACAAAAACATCATTATTGCCCGGTAAGGATAATATTTAAAGAAGCAAAATGATTATGCAAAGTAATGTAATGCATCATTTAGCTTTATATATATATTTTTCCCATTTATTTAAATTATAGAAGTCCTTTTAATAATAAAGAATTTATAAATATTTTTTTTAATATTTATTGAATATTATATTCTTTTATTTTATTTAAATTTATTTGTATTTTATTTAATTAATAATTCCTTTAAGAATTATCATTAAATACCAAAAATTGACATTAAATATTTGTTTAGTATTTTTCTAAAATACTACAATATTAATATATAATGAAAGTGATTTTTTATTTATTTTTATCAACTTTCAATAATTTTGTAAAATTCCATAAGGAATATATAAATTACCAAATTCTTAATAAAATTTATATGTCCAAAATTTTATCTCTTAATTTATTTAGATAGTTTGGATTATTGTGAATCCAAAAATATTGTATTTATAATTTTTGGACTTTTCTTTTATTTTATAGAATTTATTTAAGTTCACGGGCATTTTGGTCTTTTTCCAATTATTAAAACAGGCTCTAAAAGGCTGATTGTTTGGGTTTCTTGGGCCCTTGTGGCCCAATAGGGAAAATCAAAACAATACCCGGCCCAACCCAGCCCAACACTTCTGTCTCTCTCTCGAGCTCACCTCTCTCCTTCTCCTCCCCCGACCCTGTGGTCAGCGGTGTCACCGCTGGCGATTCACGCCGTCGTGGACCTCCCTGGTCGCCACCGTGGTGCAGGATGAGGTTGTCGGCCCCGCTCTAGCCTCCTGTCCAATTGAATTTGGACCTGGAGCCCTCATGTGGCCAGATCGATGCCGTTCCGAACCCTAAGGTTTGGAGTTGGCGTTGGTGCTGACGTCGCCGCTGTTGTCGTGTGTCGTGGGGATACTCCTCGCCCTCAGGCGTGGCTATGGTCGCCGCCGTGGTGTTGTACGGGTCGCAGCGCCCCCTTGGGGTGCTCCCCGTGCCGCCATGTTCGTCGCCCCCCTCTACTTCCTCTTCTAATCTACAGCGAGGACCTTTGGTAAGTTGTTCCTCTCCCTCGTGCTCTCTGTGCTGGGCCATCCTATGCTAGATGTTGGTAGTGACCTTCCTGTTACTGTCCTGTCCTGATTCAGATGGTTTGTTCTGCCTAGGGTTCATACCCTGCTGTGGATTAGATAACTGATGAGTTGGGATCAAGTTTTGATGGTCCCTAAGCATGCTAAATGGTTGTTAGATGTGGCTTGCTACTTATGATTAGCTATGGTGATGTTAGTGGTTTACCAGATGATTCTATGGATTAATTTTTATATGATTCAGATGGTAAAGTTGCTCTAGAAGCAATACTTGGGAAATCTAGTGGTTTTAATAGCTCACCACTGTCATTACTTGGTTAATGACAGTGAGTGTTGTGTGATTAAGTCACTGTATTAGTACTGTTGGCTTAAGAATTTATATATAGTTTGAGATCAAATGATCTCTTACAGTGAAGATATGTATATGGATTTTCCTGATTATGATTCCTGTGATGTCAGGAAAATGATTTATGATTGTTTAGTTGTATCTGTGAAGATTGGATGCTTAACCTACTTGGTTTAGAACTGTTCTTGTGACACCATCTTTGTATGGCACACAAGATTAGATTCTATTTCTTGGTTTGGTTGTGTTCAAGCTTAAAATTGGCTTGGCATTATAGATAAGTGGAATTCTCTTTCCTTGCATCCCTAGAACCCATGATGTTGGTATGAGGTTTAGGGATTAGACCTTTGTCTTGTTGTTTCTCAAGGATTATTTCTGGTAGTGATACCAGCTACTGTTTCTTGAAACAAAGTTGGCGAAAAATGATTGTAAGCTTGATAACTTATATAGATCCATGAGATTAATTTCTAAGGTGCTACTCTTGTCTTAGAGATGTGCCTAGAAGTTTAAATCTTGGCTATGTTCATTCTTGAATTGAAATATAGCTTGATTGCTTAGATCAATGATGTTGTCTTGAGATCTAAGTTGGATCCTTATACTTTTCTGTTTGCTTTTAGTGTTTAAAAACTTCAGTGATGGATTCACCCCACTTGGGTACTTTCTGAGAATTTGAGTAAGAGACGGATCATGTATGCTAGTCTAATCTTAGACAGATAGATCATGTGATGGTCTATTTTAATCACCACACTTATTTGTTGTTCGGGTTGCCAGTGGTTGATCTTGTGCCAACTTGATCTGGTGCTCTCCTGGTATTTCCAGCTCCTAGCTTATCCTTGATCTATCCCTCCACCTCCTGGTCCTGGTGGCTTGATCTTGGTCATGTTCTACCCCCTCCTTATGTCACCATTTTGGTGATGTAATCCAGGGTTTTGATTGGTGTGATCTACCTTGGCTTTGTCTTAGTTTAGCTGGTGGCTGTTATGCTTGGTGTGTAAGAACAATGGAATGGTGTGGGGATTGGCTTCCCATGGCTGTGTTGATGGTTTTGTTTGATTGTGTTGTTGCTGTGGTGTTGACATCACACACTGTAACATCCCAAAAATACTAAGCTTGGATCATCAAACACTAATCATCAAATTTGGGGTTAACAAAAAACTTTTCTAATTAAAATTATGAATGCATGCATTGATTTGGAATTCTTTTAAAACCACCTTGTTTGTTTGTTTCATTGCTTGTGAAATGTTTCTTAGGTGAAATAAACATCATCTAAAACATTTCCCACACTTTTCCCAAAGACAAATAAAGTAAAACAAATAAAATAAAGGAATGGTCATTTTGACCAATTTAACTCCCATGCCTACTTTGGCTGTCTCAAACTTTCAGAACCTAACAGAAACTTTTCTGGATCTTTGCACCCCTTGAGTGTACTCATAACAAAGTATCAAGGCCCACTTTGTGATCATCCAGAAACTTTCAAATGCATAGTTTAAATGGCAATTCAAAATTGAATCTTTATCATATGGGAAGATCCCACTTTTTCAAAAACCACTCAAACAAGCTCAATTTTCAAAACCCAAGCATCTGCAGACTCACTAGCACCAATCTAGAAAACCCACCAAAAATCATTTCAAAATTCAAAACTTGAATTCATGCGGCCATTTCATAAAACAGGTTGCAGCTACAAATCAAACAAACATCAACCACTACTGTGAGCAGTGATTCTTGCCTAACTGGTTCCCTCTCTAGCTCACAACCAGCTCAGTAGATCATCTAGCAAGATTAACTAAACACTAGCACCACTGTGAGCTTGCCATTGCCATCAATGGTGAACAGCCGAGCACACCCTTGCCACCCCATTGTCGACAGCAAGCTAGGAGGTGACACAAGCCTTGCCAGCATGTCTGGGAGGCAGCCCACCGTCCACCGCCACTCACTGTCCCAGCCGCGAGCATTGCCAAGCCCTGGACCACACGCACAGACCGCGCCCAGACCGCCAGCCATGCCGAGCATGCTCCAGAGCACCACCCTCGACCGAAGCCCACAGACCGCGCGCCGCCCTCGCCGCGTGCATACACAATCCCCACCGACCCAGGAGACCGCCAGACATCCCCGTTCGCCGCCCCATGACGCACAGCCACCGCCCACTGTCAAAGACGCCGCCTCTGCCGCGCAGAGCATCGCATGTTCCAGACCAAGCCGCACCGCCCCACGCCTCTAAACCATGTCGTTGAGCATCGCCAGGATACACCGCACCGTCCCCTACCGTCGCCCATGCCAATAGCTGCCTGTAACATCGCCCCCGACGATCTCACCATGCGCCCCGACGGTCCCCTCGCTCGACTATAAATAGAGGCCACGACCGCACGATTTCTTCACACCATCTCACTCCCCTCTCCTCACTGATCGTGCCACACCATTCTCAGAGCAAGGCGAGCACCACCGTGTCGGAATTTCACCGGAGTCCGCCGCCTCTGGAGAAGAAGGGAGCCATCGATTTCGTCCAAACCAGGAGCTGCCGCGACCACCCCTGAGTTCGCCGTCGTCGACTTCGTCGTTCGCCCGCCTCGCCGACCCTCGCCAGCACCCCGGTGAGCCCCCACCACCCCCCACTGGCCGCGCTAGGTTCCGTTCTCGCCGGCGTTGTCTCGCATCGACGATGACTCTCAGCCGTTGGATTAGAACTAGATCGAACGACCCACAGCGCCCCATACCGCTTCGCCCCTCCTAGTGTCACTGACTAGTGGGGACACCCACTTAAGCAGCCCGCGGGAGCCCTGCGCTCAACAGGCCGGCCCAGTAACTTTTCCCGCGCAGCCCAGTTATTTGAATTAAAACTTTTCTATTTTATTTCAAACACACTTCTGTACCCATTTTCAAAATTCAACCCAGGTCGATTCAGTGCACCAATTTGAATAAAACCAATTTTGTTGGAAAGGTCTGGGAATGCTGAATCCAAGCCCGTTGGATTCAATTCATTTGGATATATAGATCACCCATGGTAAAAATAACAAGGCAGAAGCTTTTCTGCATTCAAACATTTTTCAAATTAAAACCATAATAGCTTTTAAGTTGATTCCAACTCTCAAAAATCATATTTGATCATACCTTTCAGAATATATAAAAATACATAGGTTTACTTGAAGGAATAATGTTCAAGTAATAAAAGAATGCTACATAGGCATTTCTAGACACATTAATTAATTAAAATAAAAGGGTAAAACCTTATTAAATTATGACACCACTTTAAATCATATTCCCATGGGCTAAAATATGTGGTGATGACATGTGTCAACATGATCCCATGTTTTGTTTAGAGAATATTAAATCTTAAGTACTTTTTCAATGAGTAGAAATTACTTTTCTAAAAATAAAAGGAATTAAACCAAGCTTTAACCTTGTAATGTTAGAGATGATGTTAGATCATCTATAGGACCCTTGTGTGTGATGATTGCAAGTAGTTAAGTATTGTTTGGTGATTGTGTACCTCGTATTTATTCATAGACGCTAGTACCGACCAAGGATACGAGGAGGAAGGAGGATTCTACGAAGAAGAAGCCGAAGAGAACTTCAACCACTGCTCTGCACAAGGCAAGCCTTACTAATCAAGTTGACCTATGCAAGCTAACACTTGCAATTATGAAAGTTAAATAACCTATGCAATGCACTAAGCATGCTTGGTTAGACATATTTGATGATACCCAATCCTAGTTTTTACGTGCAAGCTTTATACTTTATTTTCCTTATCCAAGGTCTTACTTAGAGTTACTGAATTAAATGGTAGATACTAGAAGGACAATTGAAGGTTGCATAAAGAGCATAAAACTTGGCCTAAGCTAGGTAATCTTTATGCCATCCTAAGGCATGAGATTGAACTTAGTGGAAACTCCACTAGTTTACCACCCCTCATTAGTACTTATCCCCACTTATAGATGCTAGTGCTAAGCATAAAACTTGATCAACTTGAGATGGGAATAATTGGTGAAAATGGTTATGAAAACCTTAGAATGATGGATCATTCTACTGAGATGTTTTGGACATGTGTTTATTGAACACCTGATGATTTTGGTGATGAAATTGTTGAGGCATGAGCCTTAGCCCTTTATAAAACTGATGGTTGTCTGGATGCGATACCATTCCAATTTTATCGTACAACCACAATACCCGAATATTGGGTAGGGCTTGACTGGAAACTTATATACCTTAGTATTAGCTCCCTCACGGCCAAGGTCTGAGCTAAGGCTACCTTGTGAAGATTGTCCACCTGTGCAGTACCCAAGATGACAGCTGGTCATGGTTGGGAGGCCAAACTCACAGGAGAGGTGCTTATACTAGGGCGTGTAATTGAAAGTTTAGGATTGATTATCCGCATACTGAGTATGGTGAATTCAGGGTTTGTTCCTGACGGATGTATCGAATGTTGTGGTGAAAGTGTACAATCTCTGCAGAGTGTCAAACTATTCGAATAGCCGCGTCCGCGGTTATGGACAGTTGGAGTAGCCATACTGTTCCCCCGTCAGACTTTTCAAAATGACTTGTGAAATAAATTGAGACTTTGACTTGACCACAACAGGGTTGTGATATGAATTACAAGATCCCACTTAGGAGTTATAAAATTGTGATTAGCTTTGGAACTTAGTAGAGATAAATCTGGCTTTTGCAAAACAACCCTAGAGCCTAGTGTCCTATTATCCCAAAAACCCCTTTACTTGTTTGTATTGGTTTGCGAGTACTTAAAGAGTACTCATGGCTTTGTCCCTGGCTATTCCCATGGCCAGACTATGAAGAGGAGTACCTGGAAGATGGACCCCAGGAAGGTTACGACAACTAGGATCATCTCCCATTGTCAGCATTTCCTGTGACCCCGAAGATGGAGCTTCGCCTATGCTACCCTTATTATTACGCATTCCGCTTCTTGATGTTGTATTAAGAACTGGATCATGAGATCCCTATTTGTGTAAGAACTCATGTTCGGTTGTAATGGATGATGTACTATGGTATCCAATTCTGTTATGTCTCGCAAAAATGGTAATCCTGGGATTGCGATGTATGGCATAACAGGCATCCAGGATTAAAAATCCGGGTGTTGACAAGTTGGTATCAGAGCCATCCTGACCATAGGAGACCCTAGTTAGACTGGACGTTTGAACCAAAAACTTAGTTTCAAACCCAAGGAAAACAAATATTTACGAAAACTTATTCTCATTCTTATCTCTTTGATTCTTTCATAAAAATTCATGTTCCTCAAAAACTCTTGCAAAATACATAAAATTTTGACACACTTGATCACTCTGCTAACCTACTCATCCTCTATTCTTATAGATGGGCGTGAAGTACAGCAAGTTTTACCAACTAGGGAATGGAGGAGACCTTATATTTGAGAGGGATTTGGACCAGCTTTCGGAACTTCTAGAGCTTCCGCACCCCGAGTTCTTCGGAGCTCAGCTCAATGATCAAGGAGGAGAAGATCTGCAGTTGTTAATTGTTGCAAGTCTCCGAGGAAAGATTGAACCTCCCACTGCGGAGGGAATTCAGTTTACCTTAAGGGAAAACAACTGGCTCGATGGACTTGCCAGGGCCATGCAGGAAGCTCTTTCCCGTCTGTCTGGGCAGAGCATCAATTATATCAAGGGTACTCGCTTTGAGTTTTGCCCTAGGCGTGATGCTAATGGACAGCCCCTGGAAGCCCCATACCACCCCGAGCTGAAGACCCAATTGGACCACCTTAGCTTCATGATGTACGATCGTCAGCAAGAGTTGGACAACTGCCGTGACTACTGCAACCACAAGTCTGCCATCATCAAGACGAAGGATCAGACCATCGCCATGCTAGCAAAGCATCGCAAGTCTCGTCGCCGTCAGCTCGACAAGAAGGAGCGCATCATTGCCCGTCTTCGCCACCGCATCTCATCTCTGGAGGAGACCATCCACGAGAGATACATGCAGTTGGAGGAAAGGGAGAATGCCGGAGAGGATCTTCGTGGAGACCCTTACTCCTATCTCAGCGACGACGATGATTTTCTGGAGGATCAGGCCATGGACTTCTTCACCGATGAGGATGATTTCGCCTTCATCGATGATGATGAAGATGATGAAGCCACAGATTCTGAGGAGTAGTAGCACTTGAGCACTAGCGTAGTGAGTAGTATTCGGTCCCACTGTATCGTAGTTCTTAGATTGGTTCTTAAAACCATCTGTTTTTCGTTGTTGTGGTGTGTGTTGTACCGGGTGCTATGAATGAATGAATGAATGAAAAAGCAAGTTGCTAGAAAATCTGAGTCAAACTTTTTTTTTCAAGGACCCAAAACTTTAGAAATTTCCCTCTTTTCTCATGATCTACCTCACTCTTCAGATGCCACGCGGAGGAAGTGGTTCATCCCCGGACCCGATGTTGCAGATTCTGCAAATGTTGACTTCTGACCGTGAAGCTGAAAGAGCGGAACGTCAAGCCAACCTAGCCACTCTGCAGCAGATAGCCCAACTAGCCCACAACAACCAAGGCCACGAAAATCAGGAAAACCATGGATCTAAGCTCAAAAAATTCCAGAATACCAACCCACCTGTTTTCACTAAGTCAGAAGAGCCCTTAGACGCCGATGATTGGCTGCAGACCATGGAAAATAACTTAGAAGTCGCTGGAGTGGAAGCCAACGAGAAAGTCCTGTTCGCCACCCACTATCTAGCCGGTGATGCCAGGGCATGGTGGAACAGTGTCCGCGCAATGACCGGAGGCCAGATGATGGCCTGGGAGGAATTCAAGGTCAAGTTCAGCAAAACCCATGTGCCACCGGGTTTGATCAAGAGAATGAGAGACGAGTTCAGAGAGATGAAGCAAGGAAGGATGACAGTAGTGGAATACCGTGACAAATTTTTGTCATTAGCTAGGTATGCCCCGGATGAGATCGACACCGAAGCCAAGAAGAAAGAAAGATTCCTGAATGGTCTGCATGATGAGATGCAGACTGTATTAGTCAATATCCCCTTTGCTGACATTGAAGCCCTTGTCGACTCTGCCATCCAAATGGAAGGAAAGATCAACCAAGCCAATGAGAACCGCAAGCGTCACATGATGCACCAGCCAGGAACCCATCAGACCCCAAAGTATCGCCCTAACCCATCTCCCGGATTTGCCCCAAGAACCAACAGACCCCCGATGAACCGTCCAACCTATCCCAACCATGGAAACCCTAGGCCCGGAGGAAATCACAACAACCCCGGCAACGCTAGCAATTTCAATCGTGCCCCTCCCAAGTTCAACACCAACAATGCTACCGCCAACACCAACACTGCCCCTAGGACTGGAAGCAATGTTGTGCTTGTAGCAGCAAAGGACAAGTCGCAAGTGACCTGTTATGACTATGGAAATAAAGGCCACTATTCCAACGAGTGCCCCAACAATAAGAATGCTACAGGCCCCAATGCCAATGTCCCAGCTCAACAGCAGCGTCGTGTTTAACCAGGAAGAAGATTCGCCCCAGGAAATTCACTCAACCGCAATGGCCTTCTTTTTCTCATGCATGCTGAAGAAGCTCAGGAAGCGCCAGACGTCGTGCTGGGTATGTTTTCTGTTAATTCAGTACTTGCAAGAGTGTTGTTTGATTCTAGTGCATCGCATTCATTTGTCACCGAAGAATTTGCATGCACTAGTAAAATTAAACCAACCAAACTGAAGCATGTCATGATTGTTCAAATTCCCGGATCAACCACCAAGGCTAGGCACATTTGCAAATCCGTCCCTATCCGAATCCATGGCATAGATTTTTATGCAAATCTGATAGTACTCGGAACTAAAGGTTTGGAAGTAGTACTAGGAATGGATTGGATGTCCAAACATAAAGGATTGATCGACTGTGCCAAGAAAGCCATAACCATGACCAGTACCGCCGGAATATCATTCGAGCATATATCTGAAACCTTACCTCGCCAATTCAAATGCAACAAGAGTATAGCCCAACCTACCATTTACCAAGTCTGGATAGTTTGTGAATACCCCGATGTATTTCCAGATGTTTTGTCCGGTATGCCCCTAGATCGGGATATTGAGTTTATCATTGAACTAATCCCCGAAACAGGACCCATAGCCCAGAGACCATATAGTATGAACCCGTCAGAGCTAGCAGAACTGAAGAAGCAACTGGATGCCATGTTGGAAATTGGATTGATTCAACCCAGTGCGTCACCTTGGAGATCACCTGTCCTGTTTGTGGACAAGAAGGATGGAGGTAACTGTTTGTGTACGGATTATCGGAAGTTGAATGATGTCACCATCAAGAACAAGTACCCCTTTCCCAAAATAGAAGATTTGTTTGCTCAGTTGACCGGTGCCAAAGTGTTTTCTAAGATTGATCTTAGAACTGGCTATCATCAACTCAAAATTCGTGCAGAGGATATTCCAATGACTGCCTTTACCACTAGATATGGATTGTATGAGTATACCGTTATGTCTTTTGGATTAACCAATGCCCCCGCTTATTTCATGAACCTCATGAATAAGATTTTTATGCACTTCCTGGATAAGTTTGTCGTCGTTTTCATCGATGACATTCTGATTTACTCCAAATCAGAAGAAGAACATGAGCTACACCTAAGGACCATTCTTGGGACCCTTAGAGAGCATCAGCTGTATGCAAAGTTTAGCAAATGTGAATTCTGGTTACAGGAGGTAGGATTCCTCGGTCACATTGTATCAGCCGGAGGAATTGTCGTTGACCCTACCAAAGTGAAAGATGTAGAAGATTGGCAAGCCCCAACCACTCAGACCCAAATTCGTGCATTTCTCGGATTGGCGGGATATTACCGCAAATTCGTAGAAGGATTCTCTAGTATCGCCAAACCCATGACCCAATTGCTGAAGAAGGACAAGAAGTTTGAATGGACCGACAAGTGCGAAGCGAGTTTTCAAGAACTCAAGAGGAGATTGATTTCAGCCCCAATCTTAATCATGCTGGATATCACAAAGCCCTTCGATGTGTATTGTGACGCATCCAAGATCGGTCTCGGATGTGTGCTAATGCAAGAAGGCAAAGTTATATCTTATCTATCTCGACAATTGAAACAACATGAGCAAAACTACCCAACCCATGACCTCGAACTCGCAGCCGTAGTTCTAGCCCTGAAGACATGGAGACATTACCTGATGGGAAATCGTTGTGAGATTTATTCGGATCACAAGAGTCTAAAGTATATATTCACTCAGAAGGAGCTGAATACGAGGCAGAGAAGATGGATTGAGCTAATCAAGGATTACAATTTGGACATTCACTATCACCCTGGTAAAGCCAATGTGGTAGCCGATGCCCTTAGCAGATAGCCGTGCCGCTTGAACTCCATGATTTTGAAGGAGCAACCAAGTTTGCACAAAGAGATGGAAGATTTTCGGATGGAATTAGTAAGTGAAGGATTTTTGGCTAGCATAGAACTTCAGCCCACTTTGATCAGCCAGATCAAAGAGGCGCGGAGAGGGAATGCCAGTATCGACGGAATCAAGCGTCTTATCGGTACAGGAAAAGTACCCGGATTCACCGAGGACGAAGAAGGAGTTTTGTGGTACAAAGGACGCCTTTGTGTACCAGCAGATTCTGAGTTGAAAGAAGTTATCTTGAAGGAGGCTCATGATACTCTTTATTCTATCCATCCCGGAGGAACTAAGATGTATCAAGATTTAAAGGAGCAATTTTGGTGGCATAAGATGAAGAGAGAAATCGGAAGCTATATCGCCAAGTGTGATATTTGTCAGCGAGTCAAGGCAGGACATCAAAGACCCGCTGGATTGTTGCAACCCTTGCAGATTCCGGAATGGAAATGGGATTCTGTAGGAATGGACTTTATCACTGGACTGCCTACTTCTAGTAGGGGAAATGACTCTATCTGGGTCATAGTGGACAGATTGTCCAAAGTCGCTCATTTCTTGCCCGTCAAAACCACCTATCAGAGTTTGAAACTAGCAGAGTTGTACATCGCTAGAATCGTTAGTTTGCATGGAGTCCCCAAGAACATCGTATCGGATCGAGGAACTCAGTTTACCTCGAGATTCTGGAAGAAAGTCCAAGAAGGTTTAGGAACTCGCCTAGATTTCAGCACCGCATATCACCCTCAGACCGATGGACAAACGGAGCGAGTAAATCAAATACTCGAAGATATGCTTAGAGCATGTGTGTTAGAATATGGATCCAAGTGGGAAGACTGTCTGCCGTTTGCAGAATTTTCATACAACAACAGTTATCAAGCCAGTTTGCAAATGGCCCCATTTGAATTTATGTACGGAAGAAAGTGTCGCACCCCTTTGAACTGGTCGGAAGTAGGAGAGAGTTAGATTTTTGGACCCGACATCCTACAAGAAGCAGAAGAGAAGGTTCACAAGATTCGTGAGCACCTCAAGACCGCCCAATCCAGACAGAAGAGTTACACCGACAAGAGACGTAGAGACCTCTCCTTCAACATAGGAGATTTTGTTTATCTGAAAGTATCACCATTGAAGGGAATGCAACGTTTCCAACTCAAAGGAAAGTTAGCCCCCAGATATATCGGACGGTTCAAGATTTTGAACCGTCGAGGAGAAGTATCGTATCAATTGGAACTACCCGAAGAGATGTCCGCCGTGCACAATGTGTTCCATATCTCGTTACTTCGCAAGTGTCTCGAAGTCCCAGAGAAGACCGAAGTATTCAAGAATATCGATCACCGGACCATAGAGATCAACGATGACCTGACCTATCCCGAAGTACCAGTCCGAATTTTGGAAGAAGCTTTTCGAACTACCCGAACCCGGAGCATCAAGTTTCTCAAGATTCAGTGGAGCAACCACACAGAAGAGGAAGCTACCTGGGAGCGCGAAGATCACATCAGGACGGAGTTTCCCGATCTCTTCAAATCCTAGGTAATCTTTTCGTCCTTTTTCAAATCTCGGGACGAGATTTTGTTTAAGGGAGGAAGGTTTGTAACATCCCAAAAATACTAAGCTTGGATCATCAAACACTAATCATCAAATTTGGGGTTAACAAAAAACTTTTCTAATTAAAATTATGAATGCATGCATATGTGTATGCATTGATTTTGAATTCTTTTAAAACCACCTTGTTTGTTTGTTTCATTGCTTGTGAAATGTTTCTTAGGTGAAATAAAAATCATCTAAAACATTTCCCACACTTTTCCCAAAGACAAATAAAGTAAAACAAATAAAATAAAGGAATGGTCATTTTGACCAATTTAACTCCCATGCCTACTTTGGCTGTCTCAAACTTTCAGAACCTAACAGAAACTTTTCTGGATCTTTGCACCCCTTGAGTGTACTCATAACAAAGTATCAAGGCCCACTTTGTGATCATCCAGAAACTTTCAAATGCATAGTTTAAATGGCAATTCAAAATTGAATCTTTATCATATGGGAAGATCCCACTTTTTCAAAAACCACTCAAACAAGCTCAATTTTCAAAACCAAAGCATCTGCAGACTCACCAGCACCAATCTAGCAAACCCACCAACAATCATTTCAAAATTCAAAACTTGAATTCATGCGGCCATTTCATCAAACAGGTTGCAGTTACAAATCAAACAAACATCAAACACTATTGTGAGCAGTGATTCTTGCCTAACTGGTTCCCTCTCTAGCTCACAACCAGCTCAGTAGATCATCTAGCAAGATTAACTAAACACTAGCACCACTGTGAGCTTGCCATTGCCATCAATGGTGAACAACCGAGCACACCCTTGCCACCCCATTGTCGACAGCAAGCTAGGAGGTGACACAAGCCTAGCCAGCATGTCTGGGAGGCAGCCCACCATCCACCGCCACTCACTGTCCCAGCCGCGAGCATTGCCAAGCCCTGGACCACACGCACAGACCGCGCCCAGACCGCCAGCGACCATGTCGAGCGTGCGCCAGAGCACAACCCTCGACCGAAGCCCACAGACCGCGCGCCGCCCTCGCCGCGTGCATACACAATCCCCACCGACTCAGGAGACCGCCAGACATCCTCGTTCGCCGCCCCATGACGCACAGCCACCGCCCACCGTCAAAGACGCCGCCTCTGCCGCGCAGAGCATCGCATGTTCCAGACCAAGCCGCACCACCCCACGCCTCTAAACCATGTCGTTGAGCATCGCCAGGAGACACTACACCGTCCCCTACCGTCGCCCATGCCAATAGCCGCCTGTAACATCGCCCCCGACGAGCTCACCGTGCGCCCCGACGGTCCCCTCGCTCGACTATAAATAGAGGCCACAACCGCATGATTTGTTCACACCATCTCACTCCCCTCTCCTCACTTATCGTGCCACACCATTCTCAGAGCAAGGCGAGCACCACCGCGTCGGAATTTCACCGGAGTCCGCCGCCTCTGGAGAAGAAGGGAGCCATCGATTTCGTCCACCCCAGGAGCTGCCGCGACCACCCCTGAGTTCGCCGTCGTCGACTTCGTCGTTCGCCCGCCTCGCCGACCCTCGCCAGCACCCCGGTGAGCCCCTAGCACCCCCCACTGGCCGGGCTAGGTTTCGTTCTCGCCGGCGTTGTCTCGCGTCGACGATGACTCCCAGCTATTGGATTAGAACTAGATCGAACGACCCACAGCGCCCCATACCGCTTCGCCCCTCCCAGTGTCACTGACTAGTGGGGACACCCATTAAGCAGCCCGCGGGAGCCCTGCGCTCAGCAGGCCGTCCAGTAACTTTTCCCGCGCAGCCCAGTTATTTGAATTAAAACTTTTCTATTTTATTTCAAACACACTTCTATACCCATTTTCAAAATTCAACCCAGGTCGATTCAGTGCCCCAATTTGAATAAAACCAATTTTGTTGGAAAGGTCTGGGAATGCTGAATCCAAGCCCGTTGGATTCAATTCATTTGGATATATAGATCACCCATGGTAAAAATAACAAGGCAGAATCTTTTCTGCATTCAAACATTTTTAAATTAAAACCATAATAGCTTTTGAGTTGATTCCAACTCTCAAAAATCACATTTGATCATACCTTTCAGAATATATAAAAATATATAGGTTTACTTGTAGGAATAATGTTCAAGTAATAAAAGAATGCTACATAGGCATTTCTAGACACATTAATTAATTAAAATAAAAGGGTAAAACCTTATTAAATTATGACACCACTTTAAATCATATTCCCATGGGCTAAAATATATGGTGATGACATGTGTCAACATGATCCCATGTTTTGTTTAGAGAATATTAAATCTTAAGTAGTTTTTCAATGAGTAGAAATTACTTTTCTATAAAATAAAAGGAATTAAACCAAGCTTTAACCTTGTAATGTTAGTGATGATGTTAGATCATCTATAGGACCCTTGTGTGTGATGATTGCAAGTAGTTAAGTATTGTTTGGTGATTGTGTACCTCGTATTTATTCATAGACGCTAGTACCAACCAAGGATACGAGGAGGAAGGAGGATTCTACAAAGAAGAAGCCGAAGAGAACTTCAACCACTGCTCTGCACAAGGCAAGCCTTACTAATCAAGTTGACCTATGCAAGCTAACACTTGCAATTATGAAAGTTAAATAACCTATGCAATGCACTAAGCATGCTTGGTTAGACATATTTGATGATACCCAATCTTAGTTTTTACTTGCAAGCTTTATACTTTATTTTCCTTATCCAAGCTCTTACTTAGAGTTACTGAATTAAATGGTAGATACTAGAAGGACAATTGAAGGTTGCATAAAGAGCATAAAACTTGGCCTAAGCTAGGTAATCTTTATGCCATCCTAAGGCATGAGATTGAACTTAGTGGAAACTCCACTAGTTTACCACCCCTCATTAGTACTTATCCCCACTTATAGATGCTAGTGCTAAGCATAAAACTTGATCAACTTGAGATGGGAATAATTGGTGAAAATGGTTATGAAAACCTTAGAATGATGGATCATTCTACTGAGATGTTTTGGACATGTGTTTATTGAACACCTGATGATTTTGGTGATGAAATTGTTGAGGCATGAGCCTTAGCCCTTTATAAAACTGATGGTTGTCTGGATGCGATACCATTCCAATTTTATCGTACAACCACAATACCTGAATATTGGGTAGGGCTTGACTAGAAACTTATATACCTTAGTATTAGCTCCCTCACGGCCAAGGTCTGAGCTGAGGCTACCTTGTGAAGATTGTCCACCTGTGCAGTATTCAAGATGACAGCTGGTCATGGTTGGGAGGCCAAACTCACAGGAGAGGTGCTTATACTAGGGCGTGTAATTGAAAGTTTAGGATTGATTATCCGCATACTGAGTATGGTGAATTCAGGGTTTGTTCCTAACGGATGTATCGAATGTTGTGGTGAAAGTGTACAATCTCTGCAGAGTGTCAAACTATTCGAATAGCCGCGTCCGCGGTTATGGACAGTTGGAGTGGCCATACTTTTCCCCCGTCAGACTTTTCAAAATGACTTGTGAAATAAATTGAGACTTTGACTTGACCACAACAGGGTTGTGATATGAATTACAAGATCCCACTTAGTGCAGCAGAAATTCTCCACCATATACACCACGCCGTCGTGTTGTAGATCCAATCCATCTCTCCACCATACTTGCTGGTCCGAGGAAGAAGGAGACGTCGAGGTGCTGCACGTGTGCATCTCACGAAGGCACCGCCACTTGTGGTGCTAGATCGGATCGGATCACGAGGAGGAGAAGCGAGTACGACTACATCACCCACGTTCTGACGAACGTTCCGCTGTGCGAATCTTCAAGGGTATGAAGATCTAATCCAATCTCTCTCGTTGTTTGCATCTCCTAGATTAGATCTTGGCTTTCCCTCTGTTCGCTTCTGTAGAAAATTTTGATTTACTATGCTGCGAAACCCTTCAGTGGTATCAGAGCTAGATCTATGCGTAGATGTGATTCACGAGTAGAACGCAACATGGTTGTTGCGGGCGTTGATGTTTTCTGTTGCAAGCCTCTTGTTTGTGTTCTTCTTATGACGCGGGATAGTGAGATTGAAGCGGTCCAGGCCAACCTTACGCGACGTCGTTCGCGAGACCGGCTCCGCACTTGACGTGTGGCTTGTACCACACATGCGGCTGGTGGATGTCAGTTTCTCTCACTATAGTTGTCATGGGATTAACACCGGAGTTTGGCAACCATAATATCACCGTTGTGGCTTTCCGTAGGTAAGAATCGTTCTTAGCATCTACTCCTATAAGACACGTAAAACATGCAACAACAAAGTAGAGGCGTCTAACTTGTTTTTGCAGGGAGTGTTTTCTGTGATATGGTATGGCCCAAGATGTGATGTGTATAATGTATGCGATGATCATGTTTTGTAATGTTTCACGACTTGCATGTCGTTGAGTACACAACCGGCAGGAGCCATATGGTTGTCTTTATAATTGTGTATGACCTGCGAGTCAACTTCTTATACGCCATGTAATAGCTTTACTTTATCGCTAAGTAGTTAGCAATAGTTGTAGTTGCTATTCGTGGTGGAGGCAATCATGGTGGAGTGATGGAGATCATGCCAGAACGCACGAGATGGAGATCATTGCGCGAAGATTGGCTATACCATGTCACATAAAGTTATATGCATGTGATGTTTATCCTTTTATGTATCTTATTATGCTTAGATCGCGACGGTAGCATTATAAGATGATTCCTCACTTAAAGATCAAGATAAAAACTGTGTTCTCCCCAAGTATGCACCGTTGCGAAAGTTCGTCGTGTCCAAGCATCACGTGATGATCGGGTGCTATAGACTCTACGCTCACATACAACGGGTGCAAGCCAGTTTTGCACACGCGGAAATACTTGGGTCTAACTTGACGAGCCTAGCATGTACAGACATGGCCTCGGAACACAAGAACCGAAAGGTTAAGCATGAGTCATATGAATGATATGATCGACACTTCGTTGTCCACCATTGAAACCACATCTCTTCTCGTGATGATCGGATTAGGTGTGGTGAATTTGGATCGTGTTCACTAAACAACTTGAGGGATGTTGAATTTAGTGGGAGTTCATCTAGTAATTTGATTAAGTTGAACTATTTATCATGAACATAGTCTAAATTGTACTTGCAAATACTATAGATCACATGGCCAAGTCCAACTTCAACTTCAACGTTTTTGCTGAGAAAGAAAAGCTTAGAAACAATGGGTCTAACTTCACCAACTGGTTCCGCAATCTAAGAATCATTCTGTCTGGCGGACAAAAGGACTATGTCCTTGAGAAAGCGTTAGGTAACCCCCCTGCTGCAACTGTGCCGGCTAATGAGAAAGCTGTCTATCAGTCGCGCAAAGATGATTATGGTGTGATTAAGAGCACCATGTTGTTTGCTATGGAACCGGAACTTCAAAATCGTTTTGAAAACTATCCCGGGCCCTTTGAGATTCTCGAGGAGCTGAAAACCATGTTTCAGACTCAGGCCCGTTCTGAGAGATATGAGATCTCTGAGAAGTTCTTTAACTGCAAGATGGAGGAAGGGAGTTCCGTTAGTGAGCACGCCATTAAGATGTCGAGCTACACTCAACGCCTTGAGCAACTGGACTGCAAGATTCCAGAGGAGCTCAAGATTGACAGGGTTCTGCAATCACTCCCTCCCAGCTACAAAAGTTTTGTAGTGACTCATAATCAGATTGGTTCCACTGATACGATCACCGAGCTCTTCGCAAAGCTGAAGGCTACGGAGGTGGACATCAAGAAAGATAAGCATGTGTTGATGGTCAACAAGCCCTCCTTTAAGAAAGGTAAAGGTGCAAAGAAGCCCTTCAAGAAAGGTGGCGGCAAGCGCGTTGCCCCTGCTGAGAAGAAGCTCAAGTCTGGTCCTAAGCCGGACACTGAGTGCTTCTATTGCAAGGACAAGGGTCACTGGAAGCACAACTGTCCAAAGTACTTAGCGGATAAGAAGGCTGGCACCATCAAAGGTATATTTGATATACATGTTATTGATGTTTTCCTTACTAGCCCTCGTTGTAGTGCCTGGGTATTTGATACCGGTTCAGTTGCTAGTATTTATAACTCGAAACAGGAGCTACGGAATAGACGGCGGCTTGCAAGGGATGAGGTGACGATGCGCGTTGGCAACGGATCAAGAGTTGATGTGATGGCCGTCGGCACGCTCTCCTTAGTTTTACCTTCGGGATTAGTTTTAAACCTTAATAAATGTTATTATGTGCCTGCGTTGAGCATGAACATTATTTCTGGATCGTGTTTATTGCAAGACGGTTATTCATTTAAATCGGAGAATAATGGTTGTTCTATTTATATGAGTAACATCTTTTATGGTCATGCACCTATTGTGAATGGTTTATTTCTTCTAAATCTCGAAAGGGATGAAACACACATCCATAACATTGAGGCTAAGAGATGCAAAGTAGATAGTGATAATACTACTTATTTGTGGCACTGTCGTCTAGGTCATATTGGTGTAAAGCGCATGAAGAAACTCCATTCTGATGGACTTTTGAAGTCTCTTGATTTTGAATCATTTGACACATGCGAACCATGCCTCATGGCCAAGATGATCAAAACCCCGTTCTCCGGTATGATGGAGCGAGCAACGGACTTGTTGGAAATCATACATACCGATGTATGCGGACCGATGAGTGTTTCCACGCGCGGTGGATATCGCTATTTTCTCACTTTTACCGATGACTTAAGTAGATATGGGTATATCTGTTTAATGAAACATAAATCTGAAACATTTGAAAAGTTCAAGGAATTTCAGAATGAAGTAGAGAACCATCGTAACAGAAAGATTAAGTTTCTACGATCCGATCGTGGGGGCGAATATTTGAGTTATGATTTTCTCACGCATCTCAAAGCAAGTGGAATCGTTTCACAACTCACGCCACCCGGAACACCATAGCGCAATGGTGTGTCTGAACGCCGGAATCGAACCCTATTAGATATGGTCC
Organism: Avena sativa; assembly: GCA_916181665.1. Classification (NCBI taxonomy): domain Eukaryota; kingdom Viridiplantae; phylum Streptophyta; class Magnoliopsida; order Poales; family Poaceae; genus Avena; species Avena sativa. Next base: position 416,765,023 of record OV702297.1, read on the forward strand.
GATCGATGATGTCTCTTACTGATTTGCCGTTATCATTTTGGGGTTATGCATTAGAAACCGCTGCATTCACTTTAAATAGGGATCCATCTAAATCTGTTCAGACGACACCGTATGAACTGTGGTTTGGTGCTAAACCTAAGTTGTCGTTTCTTAAAGTTTGGGGATGCGAAGCTTACGTCAAGAAGTTGATGCCGGACAAGCTCGAACCCAAAGCGGAGAAATGCGTCTTCATAGGATACCCTAAGGAAACTATTGGGTATACCTTCTATCACAGAACCGAAGGCAAAGTGTTTGTCGCAAAGAACGGTTCCTTTCTTGAGAAGGAGCTTCTCTCGAAAGAAGTGAGTGGGAGGAAAGTAGAGCTAGACGAGGTTATTGAACCTTCTCTTGAATTGGAGAGTAGCGCAGCACCTGAAATTGTTCCAGTGCCGCCTGCACCAACAATAGAGGAAGCTAATGATAAGGATCATGAAGCTTTGGACGATGCTGCTGCTGAACGTCGCAGGTCGACAAGGTCGCGTGCCCCTCCTGAGTGGTACGGCAACCCTGTCTTGACTGTCTTGTTAGTAGAAGACAGTGAACCTACGAACTATGAGGAAGCGATGATGAGCCCAGACTCTGAGAAATGGCTAGAGGCCATGAAATCCGAATTGGGATCCATGAGCGAAAACCAAGTATGGACTTTGGTGGACCCTCCTAGCGACCGAAAGGCCGTTGAGTGCAAATGGATCTTCAAGAAGAAAACGGACGCGGATGGTAATGTTACCGTCTATAAATCACGGCTTGTCGCAAAAGGTTTTCGACAAGTTCAAGGTGTTGACTATGATGAGACTTTCTCTCCCGTAGCGATGTTTAAGTCCATTCGGATTTTATTAGCAATTGCTGCGTTTCATGATTATGAAATATGGCAAATGGATGTCAAGACTGCTTTCCTCAATGGCAACATTGATGAAGAGTTGTATATGATGCAACCCGAAGGTTTTGTCGATCCTAAGGATGCTGATAAAGTATGCAAACTTCAGCGTTCCATTTATGGACTGAAGCAAGCATCTCGGAGTTGGAACCTTCGTTTTGATCAAGTGATCAAGAGCTTTGGATTTGTTCCAAATTGCTACGAAGCTTGCATCTACAAGAAAGTGAGTGGGAGCTCGGTGACGTTTCTGGTACTATATGTGGATGACATATTGATTATTGGAAATGACATCAACATGCTTAACGATGTGAAGAGTTATTTGAACAAGTGTTTTTCAATGAAAGACCTAGGTGAAGCTGCTTATATATTGGGCATCAAAATCTATAGAGATAGACAAAGACGCCTGATAGCTTTAAGCCAGAGTACATACCTAGACAAAGTTCTGAAAAGGTTCAGAATGGATAAGGCATTGAAAGGTTCAGTGCCTATGTTGTCAGGTAAGAAATTGAGCAAGGCTCAGTGTCCAGCTACGGTAAATGATAGGGAAGCTATGAGCAAAGTGCCTTATGCCTCGGCCATAGGTTCCATCATGTATGCCATGCTGTGTACTAGACCGGATGTGTCCAATGCTCTTAGTTTGACGAGCAGATATCAAAGTGATCCAGGAGTGGAACACTGGACAGCCGTGAAGAACATCCTAAGGTACCTGAATAGGACTAAAGAAATGTTCTTAGTCTATGGGGGTGATGAACAGCTCGTCGTAAAAGGTTACGTCGATGCTAGTTTCGACACCGACAAGGATGATTCTAAATCTCAGACAGGATACGTGTATATTTTGAATGGAGGAGCTGTGAGCTGGAGAAGCTGCAAGCAAAGCGTGATCGCGGGATCTACAGTAGAAGCGGAATACATGGTTGCTGCAGAAGCGTCAAGTGAAGGAGTTTGGATCAGAAACTTCATCACTGAGCTTGGCGTGGTTCCAAGTGCATTGGACCCACTGGAGATATTGTGTGACAACACTGGCGCCATAGCACTCGCTAAGGAACCAAGATATCATCCAAAGACCAAGCATATCAACCGCATGTTTCATATAATCCGAGATTATATAGCAGATGGAGATCTGAAGATCAGCAAAGTACATACAGATCTGAATGTCGCAGATCCATTGACTAAACCTCTTCCACGTGTAAAACATGATCAGCACCTCAGTGCCATGGGTGTGAGATTGTTGCCAAATGTAAACTAGATTATTGACTCTAGTGCAAGTGGGAGACTGTTGGAATTATGCCCTAGAGGCAATAATAAAGATGTTATTATTATAATTCTTGTTCATGATAAAGTTTATATTCCATGCTAGAATTGTATTAAGCGGAAACATTAATACTTGTGTGGTTTGTGAACAACACCGTGTCCCTAGTACGCCTCTATGGACTAGCTCATTGATCAATGATGGTTAAGGTTTCCTAACCATAGACATGAGTTGTCAATTGATAATGAGATCATATCATTGGGAGAATGATATGGTGGACAGACCCAAACTAAGCGAAGCAATTAGATCGTATCATTGTGTTCATCTTTGCGAAGCTTTTCTTATGTCAAATATTGTATTCCTTAGACCATGAGATAATACAACTCCCTGGTATCGGAAGAAAGCTTTGAGGTCATCAAACGTCATCCTATGAGAGGGTGATCATAAAGGTGTCTCTCAGGTGATCGGAAAGTATCTGTTGGGTTGTATGTATCGAGATGGGATTTGTCCCTCCCAAGTCGGAGAGATATACTTCGGGCCCACTCGGTAATCGATATCAACACCGCTTGCAAGCATGTGGTTAAGGAGTTAATCACAAAGTGATATCGGATTACGGAACGAGTAAAGTACTTGCTGTGAACGAGATTGAACTAGGTATGACGGTACCGACGATCGAATCTCGGGCAAGTAAAATATCGCGAGACGAAGGGAATATATATATGGGATTGATTGAATCCTGGCATCGTGGTTCATCCGATATGATCATCGATGAATGTGTGGGAGTCAATATGGGTGCCCAGACCCCGCTGTTGATTATTGATAGAAGATCATGTCTGCATATTCTCGAACCCGCAGGGTCACACACTTAACGTGTCTCGACGCTAGGATAGATTGGATAATTGGTTTATGAATTTTTGTTTGGAGTCTCGGATGGGATCCGGGATATCACGAGAAGTTCTGGAATGGTCCGGAGAATAAGATTCATATAAGGCAGTGCAGTTTTTGGAGTTCGGAATTGTTCCGGGTTAATCGGTATTGTACCGGAAGCTTCTAGAACCTTCCGGAAGGGGGCCAACGTGGTCCCACCTTCCGGGAGGGGGCATGGGCCTATGAGGGGGTGTCCTGGCCGCATTGGGCCAGGGGCACAAGGCCCCATAGGGCCCAGCCGATCCTAGAGAGTTTAAATCGTTTAAACTAGAGATAAGATAGGGTTTCTAGATAAGGGAGAGTTTAAATCGTTTAAACTAGAGATAGGCTTGGAGGAGGGGCTAGGGCTGGCCGCCCCCTCCCCCTCTATATATAGAGGGCTGGTGCGCCCCCCCTCCCACACACCTTCCTCCAAACCCTAGTAGCCCTGCTGCCTTCCTCTCTCCCTCCCGACTGTTTGTAGGCGAAGCCCTGCAGCAGAAATTCTCCACCATATACACCACGCCGTCGTGTTGTAGATCCAATCCATCTCTCCACCATACTTGCTGGTCCGAGGAAGGAGGAGACGTCGAGGTGCTGCACGTGTGCATCTCACGGAGGCACCGCCACTTGTGGTGCTAGATCGGATCGGATCGCGAGGAGGAGAAGCGAGTACGACTACATCACCCACGTTCTGACGAACGTTCCGCTGTGCGAATCTTCAAGGGTATGAAGATCTAATCCAATCTCTCTCGTTGTTTGCATCTCCTAGATTAGATCTTGGCTTTCCCTCTGTTCGCTTCCGTAGAAAATTTTGATTTACTATGCTGCAAAACCCTTCACTTAGGAGTTATAAAATTGTGATTAGCTTTGGAACTTAGTAGAGATAAATCTGGCTTTTGCAAAACAACCCTAGAGCCTAGTGTCCTATTATCCCAAAAACCCCTTTACTTGTTTGTATTGGTTTGCGAGTACTTAAAGAGTACTCATGGCTTTGTCCCTGGCTATTCCCATGGCCAGACTATGAAGAGGAGTACCTGGAAGATGGACCCCAGGAAGGTTACGACAACTAGGATCATCTCCCATTGTCAGCATTGCCTGTGACCCCGAAGATGGAGCTTCGCCTATGCTACCGTTATTATTACGTATTCCGCTGCTTGATGTTGTATTAAGAACTGGATCATGAGATCCCTATTTGTGTAAGAACTCATGTTCGGTTGTAATGGATGATGTACTATGGTATCCAATTCTGTTATGTCTCGCAAAAATGGTAATCCTGGGATTGCGATGTATGGCATAACAGGCATCCAGGATTAAAAATCCGGGTGTTGACAAGTTGGTATCAGAGCCATCCTGACCATAGGAGACCCTAGTTAGACTGGACGTTTGAACCAAAAACTTAGTTTCAAAACCAAGGAAAACAAATATTTACGAAAACTTATTCTCATTCTTATCTCTTTGATTCTTTCATAAAAATTCATGTTCCTCAAAAACTCTTGCAAAATACATAAAATTTTGACACACTTGATCACTCTGCTAACCTACTCATCCTCTATTCTTATAGATGGGCGTGAAGTACAGCAAGTTTTACCAACTGGGAATGGAGGAGACCTTATATTTGAGAGGGATTTGGACCAGCTTTCGGAACTTCTAGAGCTTCTGCACCCCGAGTTCTTCGAAGCTCAGCTCAATGATCAAGTAAGGAGAAGATCTGCAGTGGTTAATTGTTGCAAGTCTCCGAGGAAAGATTGAACCTCCCACTGCGGAGGGAATTCAGTTTACCTTGAGGGAAAACAACTGGCTCGATGGAGTTGCCAGGGCCATGCATGAATCTCTTTCCCGTCTGTGTGGGCAGAGCATCAATCATATCAAGGGTACTCGCTTTGAGTTTTGCCCAAGGCATGATGCTAATGGACAATCCCTGGAAGCCCCATACCACCCCGAGCTAAAGACCCAGTTGGACCACCTTAGCTTCATGATGTACGATCGTCAGCAAGAGTTGGAAACTGCCGTGACTACTGCAACCACAAGTCTGCCATCATCAAGACGAAGGATCAGACCATCGCCATGCTAGCAAAGGATCGCAAGTCTCGTCGCCGTCAGCTCGACAAGAAGGAGCGCATCATTGCCCGTCTTCGCCACCGCATCTCATCTCTGGAGGAGACCATCCACGAGAGAGACATGCAGTTGGAGGAAAGGGAGAATGCCGGAGAGGATCTTCGTGGAGACCCTTACTCCTATCTCAGCGATGACAATGATTTTCTGGAGGATCAGGCCATGGACTTCTTCACCGATGAGGATGATTTCGCCTTCATCGATGATGATGAAGATGATGAAGCCACAGATTCCGAGGAGTAGTAGCACTTGAGCACTAGCGTAGTGAGTAGTATTCGGTCCCACTTTATCGTAGTTCTCAGATTGGTTCTTAAAACCATCTGTTTTTCGTTGTTGTGGTGTGTGTTGTACTGGGTGCTATGAATGAATGATTGAAAAAGCAAGTTGCTAGAAAATCTGAGTCAAACTTTTTTTTTTCAAAGACCCAAAACTTTAGAAATTCCCCTCTTTTCTCATGATCTACCTCAATCTTCAGATGCCACCCGGAGGAAGTGGTTCATCCCCGGACCCGATGTTGCAGATTCTGCAAATGTTGACTTCTGACCATGAAGCTGAAAGAGCGGAATGTCAAGCCAACCTAGCCACTCTGCAGCAGATAGCCCAGCTAGCCCACAACAACCAAGGCCACGAAAATCAGGAAAACCATGGATCTAAGCTCAAAAAATTCTAGAATACCAACCCACCTGTTTTCACTAAGTCAGAAGAGCCCTTAGACGCCGATGATTGGCTGCAGACCATGGAAAATAACTTAGAAGTCGCTGGAGTGGAAGCCAACGAGAAAGTCCTGTTCGCCACCCACTATCTAGCCGGAGATGCCAGGGCATGGTGGAACAGTGTCCGCGCAATGACCGGAGGCCAGATGATGACCTGGGAGGAATTCAAGGTCAAGTTCAGCAGAACCCATGTGCCACCGGGTTTGATCAAGAGAATGAGAGACGAGTTCAGAGAGATGAAGCAAGGAAGGATGACAGTAGTGGAATACCGTGACAAATTTTTGTCATTAGCTAGGTATGCCCCGGATGAGATCGACACCGAAGCCAAGAAGAAAGAAAGATTCCTGAATGGTCTGCATGATGAGATGCAGACTGTATTAGTCAATATCCCCTTTGCTGACATTGAAGCCCTTGTCGACTCTGCCATCCAAATGGAAGGAAAGATCAACCAAGCCAATGAGAACCGCAAGCGTCGCATGATGCACCAGCCAGGAACCCATCAGACCCCAAAGTATCGCCCTAACCCATCTCCCGGATTTGCCCCAAGAACCAACAGACCCCCGATGAACCGTCCAACCTATCCCAACCATGGAAACCCTAGGCCCGGAGGAAATCACAACAACCCCGGCAACGCTAGCAATTTCAATCGTGCCCCTCCCAAGTTCAACACCAACAATGCTACCGCCAACACCAACACTGCCCCTAGGACTGGAAGCAATGTTGTGCTTGTAGCAGCAAAGGACAAGTCGCAAGTGACCTGTTATGACTATGGAAATAAAGGCCACTATTCCAACGAGTGCCCCAACAATAAGAATGCTACAGGCCCCAATGCTAATGTCCCAGCTCAGCAGCAGCGTCGTGTTTAACCAGGAAGAAGATTCGCCCCAGGAAATTCACTCAACCGCAATGGCCTTCTTTTTCTCATGCATGCTGAAGAAGCTCAGGAAGCGCCAGACGTCGTGCTGGGTATGTTTTCTGTTAATTCAGTACTTGCAAGAGTGTTATTTGATTCTAGTGCATCGCATTCATTTGTCACCGAAGAATTTGCATGCACTAGTAAAATTAAACCAACCAAACTGAAGCATGTCATGATTGTTCAAATTCCCGGATCAACCACCAAGGCTAGGCACATTTGCAAATCCGTCCCTATCCGAATCCATGGCATAGATTTTTATGCAAATCTGATAGTACTCGGAACTAAAGGTTTGGAAGTAGTACTAGGAATGGATTGGATGTCCAAACATAAAGGATTGATCGACTGTGCCAAGAAAGCCATAACCATGACCAGTACCGCCGGAATATCATTCGAGCATATATCTGAAACCTTACCTCGCCAATTCAAATGCAACAAGAGTATAGCCCAACCTACCATTTACCAAGTCCGGATAGTCTGTGAATACCCCGATGTATTTCCAGATGTTTTGCCCGGTATGCCCCCAGATCGGGATATTGAGTTTATCATTGAACTAATCCCCAGAACAGGACCCATAGCCTAGAGACCATATAGTATGAACCCGTCAGAGCTAGCAGAACTGAAGAAGCAACTGGATGCCATGTTGGAAATTGGATTGATTCAACCCAGTGCGTCACCTTGGAGATCACCTGTCCTGTTTGTGGACAAGAAGGATGGAGGTAACCGTTTGTGTACGGATTATCGGAAGTTGAATGATGTCACCATCAAGAACAAGTACCCCTTGCCCAAAATAGAAGATTTGTTTGCTCAGTTGACCGGTGCCAAAGTGTTTTCTAAGATTGATCTTAGAACTGGCTATCATCAACTCAAAATTCGTGCAGAGGATATTCCAATGACTGCCTTTACCACTAGATATGGATTGTATGAGTATACCGTTATGTCTTTTGGATTAACCAATGCCCCCGCTTATTTCATGAACCTCATGAATAAGATTTTTATGCACTTCCTGGATAAGTTTGTCGTCGTTTTCATCGATGACATTCTGATTTACTCCAAATCAGAAGAAGAACATGAGCTACACCTAAGGACCATTCTTGGGACCCTTAGAGAGCATCAGCTGTATGCAAAGTTTAGCAAATGTGAATTCTGGTTACAGGAGGTAGGATTCCTCGGTCACATTGTATCAGCCGGAGGAATTGTCGTTGACCCTGCCAAAGTGAAAGATGTAGAAGATTGGCAAGCCCCAACCACTCAGACCCAAGTTCGTGCATTTCTCGGATTGGCGGGATATTACCGCAAATTCGTAGAAGGATTCTCTAGTATCGCCAGACCCATGACCCAATTGCTGAAGAAGGACAAGAAGTTTGAATGGACCGACAAGTGCGAAGCGAGTTTTCAAGAACTCAAGAGGAGATTGATTTCAGCCCCAATCTTAATCATGCTGGATATCACAAAGCCCTTCGATGTGTATTGTGACGCATCCAAGATCGGTCTCGGATGTGTGCTAATGCAAGAAGGCAAAGTTATATCTTATCTATCTCGACAATTGAAACAACATGAGCAAAACTACCCAACCCATGACCTCGAACTCGCAGCCGTAGTTCTAGCCCTGAAGACATGGAGACATTACCTGATGGGAAATCGTTGTGAGATTTATTCGGATCACAAGAGTCTAAAGTATATATTCACTCAGAAGGAGCTGAATACGAGGCAGAGAAGATGGATTGAGCTAATCAAGGATTACAATTTGGACATTCACTATCACCCTGGTAAAGCCAATGTGGTAGCCGATGCCCTTAGCAGATAGCCGTGCCGCTTGAACTCCATGATTTTGAAGGAGCAACCAAGTTTGCACAAAGAGATGGAAGATTTTCGGATGGAATTAGTAAGTGAAGGATTTTTGGCTAGCATAGAACTTCAGCCCACTTTGATCAGCCAGATCAAAGAGGCGCGGAGAGGGAATGCCAGTATCGACGGAATCAAGCGTCTTATCGGTACAGGAAAAGTACCCGGATTCACCGAGGACGAAGAAGGAGTTTTGTGGTACAAAGGACGCCTTTGTGTACCAGCAGATTCTGAGTTGAAAGAAGTTATCTTGAAGGAGGCTCATGATACTCTTTATTCTATCCATCCCGGAGGAACTAAGATGTATCAAGATTTAAAGGAGCAATTTTGGTGGCATAAGATGAAGAGAGAAATCGGAAGCTATATCGCCAAGTGTGATATTTGTCAGCGAGTCAAGGCAGGACATCAAAGACCCGCTGGATTGTTGCAACCCTTGCAGATTCCGGAATGGAAATGGGATTATGTAGGAATGGACTTTATCACTGGACTGCCTACTTCTAGTAGGGGAAATGACTCTATCTGGGTCATAGTGGACAGATTGTCCAAAGTCGCCCATTTCTTGCCCGTCAAAACCACCTATCAGAGTTTGAAACTAGCAGAGTTAAACATCGCTAGAATCGTTAGTTTGCATGGAGTCCCCAAGAACATCGTATCGGATCGAGGAACTCAGTTTACCTCGAGATTCTGGAAGAAAGTCCAAGAAGGTTTAGGAACTCGCCTAGATTTCAGCACCGCATATCACCCTCAGACCGATGGACAAACGTAGCGAGTAAATCAAATACTCGAAGATATGCTTAAAGCATGTGTGTTAGAATATGGATCCAAGTGGGAAGACTGTCTGCCGTTTGCAGAATTTTCATACAACAACAGTTATCAAGCCAGTTTGCAAATGGCCCCATTTGAATTTATGTACGGAAGAAAGTGTCGCACCCCTTTGAACTGGTCGGAAGTAGGAGAGAGTCAGATTTTTGGACTCGACATCCTACGAGAAGCAGAAGAGAAGGTTCACAAGATTCGTGAGCACCTCAAGACCGCCCAATCCATACAGAAGAGTTACACCGACAAGAGACGTAGAGACCTCGCCTTCAACATAGGAGATTTTGTTTATCTGAAAGTATCACCATTGAAGGGAATGCAACATTTCCAACTCAAAGGAAAGTTAGCCCCCAGATATATCGGACCGTTCAAGATTTTGAACCGTCGAGGAGAAGTATCGTATCAATTGGAACTACCCGAAGAGATGTCCGCCGTGCACAATGTGTTCCATATCTCGTTACTTCGCAAGTGTCTCGAAGTCCCAGAGAAGACCGAAGTATTCAAGAATATCGATCACCGGACCATAGAGATCAACGATGACCTGACCTATCCCGAAGTACCAGTCCGTATTTTGGAAGAAGCTTTTTGAACTACCCGAACCCGGAGCATCAAGTTTCTCAAGATTCAGTGGAGCAACCACACAGAAGAGGAAGCTACCTAGGAGCGCGAAGATCACATCAGGACGGAGTTTCCAAATCTCTTCAAATCCTAGGTAATCTTTTCGTCCTTTTTCAAATCTCGGGATGAGATTTTGTTTAAGGGAGGAAGGTTTGTAACATCCCAAAAATACTAAGCTTGGATCATCAAACACTAATCATCAAATTTGGGGTTAACAAAAAAATTTCTAATTAAAATTATGAATGCATGCATATGTGTATGCATTGATTTTGAATTCTTTTAAAACCACCTTGTTTGTTTGTTTCATTGCTTGTGAAATGTTTCTTAGGTGAAAATCATCTAAAACATTTCCCACACTTTTCCCAAAGACAAATAAAGTAAAACAAATAAAATAAAGGAATTGTCATTTTGACCAATTTAACTCCCATGCCTACTTTGGCTATGTGAAACTTTCAGAACCTAACAGAAACTTTTCTGGATCTTTGCACCCCTTGAGTGTACTCATAACAAAGTATCAAGGCCCACTTTGTGATCGTCCAGAAACTTTCAAATGCATAGTTTAAATGGCAATTCAAAATTGAATCTTTATCATATGGGAAGATCCCACTTTTTCAAAAACCACTCAAACAAGCTCAATTTTCAAAACCCAAGCATCTGCAGACTCACCAGCACCAATCTAGCAAACCCACCAAAAATCATTTCGAAATTCAAAACTTGAATTCATGCGGCCATTTCATCAAACAGGTTGCAGATACAAATCAAACAAACATCAAACACTATTGTGAGCAGTGATTCTTGCCTAACTGGTTCCCTCTCTAGCTCACAACCAGCTCAGTAGATCATCTAGCAAGATTAACTAAACACTAGCACCACTGTGAGCTTGCCATTTCCATCAATGGTGAACAGCCGAGCACACCCTTGCCACCCCATTGTCGACAGCAAGCTAGGAGGTGACACAAGCCTAGCCAGCATGTCTAGGAGGCAGCCCACCGTCCACCGGCACTCGCTGTCCCAGACGCGAGCGTTGCCAAGCCCTGGACCACACGCACAGACCGCGCCCAGACCGCCAGCGACCATGTCGAGCGTGTGCCAGAGCACCACCCTCGACCGAAGCCCATAGACCGCGCGCCGCCCTCGCCGCGTGCATACACAATCCCCACCGACCCAGGAGACTGCCAGACATCCTCGTTCGCCGCCCCATGACGCACAGCCACCGCCCACCGTCAAAGACGCCGCCTCTGCCGCGCAGAGCGTCGCATGTTCCATACCAAGCCGCACCACCCCACGCCTCTAAACCATGTCGTTGAGCATCGCCAGGAGACACCGCACCGTCCCCTACCGTCGCCCATGCCAATAGCCGCCTGTAACATCGCCCCCGACGAGCTCACCGTGCGACCCGACGGTCCCCTCGCTCGACTATAAATAGAGGCCACAACCGCACGATTTCTTCACACCATCTCACTCCCCTCTCCTCACTGATCGTGCCACACCATTCTCAGAGCAAGGCGAGCACCACCGCGTCGGAATTTCACCGGAGTCCACCGCCTCTGGAGAAGAAGGGAGCCATTGATTTCTTCCACCCCAGGAGCTGCCACGACCACCCCTGAGTTCGTCGTCGTCGACTTTGTCGTTCGCCCGCCTCGCCGACCCTCACCAGCACCCCGGTGAGCCCCTAGCACCCCCCCACTGGCCGGGCTAGGTTTCGTTCTCGCTGGCGTTGTCTCGCGTCGATGATGACTCCCAGCCGCTGGATTAGAACTAGATCGAATGACCCACAGGGCCCCATACCGCTTCGCCCCTCCCAGTGTCACTGACTAGCGGGGACACCCACTTAAGCAGCCCACGGGAGCCCTGCGCTCAGCAGACCGGCCCAGTAACTTTTCCCGTGCAACCCAGTTATTTGAATTAAAACTTTTCTATTTTATTTCAAACACACTTCTGTACCCATTTTCAAAATTCAACCCAGGTCGATTCAGTGCACCAATTTGAATAAAACCAATTTTGTTGGAAAGGTCTGGGAATACTGAATCCAAGCCCGTTGGATTCAATTCATTTGGATATATAGATCACCCATGGTAAAAATAACAAGGCAGAAGCTTTTCTGCATTCAAACATTTTTCAAATTAAAACCATAATAGCTTTTGAGTTGATTCCAACTCTCAAAAATCACATTTGATCATACCTTTCAGAATATATAAAAATATATAGGTTTACTTGCAGGAATAATGTTCAAGTAATAAAAGAATGCTACATAGGCATTTCTAGACACATTAATTAATTAAAATAAAAGGGTAAAACCTTATTAAATTATGACACCACTTTAAATCATATTCCCATGGGCTAAAATATATGGTGATGACATGTGTCAACATGATCCCATGTTTTGTTTAGAGAATATTAAATCTTAAGTAGTTTTTCAATGAGTAGAAATTACTTTTCTAAAAATAAAAGGAATTAAACCAAGCTTTAACCTTGTAATGTTAGATCATCTATAGGACCTTTGTGTGATGATTGCAAGTAGTTAAGTATTTTTTGGTGATTGTGTACCTCGTATTTATTCATAGACGCTAGTACCGACCAAGGATACGAGGAGGAAGGAGGATTCTACGAAGAAGAAGCCAAAGAGAACTTCAACCACTACTCTGCACAAGGCAAGCCTTACTAATCAAGTTGACCTATGCAAGATAACACTTGCAATTATGAAAGTTAAATAACCTATGCAATGCACTAAGCATGCTTGGTTAGACATATTTGATGATACCCAATCTTAGTTTTTACTTGCAAGCTTTATACTTTATTTTCCTTACCAAGCTCTTACTTAGAGTTACTGAATTAAATGGTAGATACTAGAAGGACAATTGAAGGTTGCATAAAGAGCATAAAACTTGGCCTAAGCTAGGTAATCTTTATGCCATCCTAAGGCATGAGATTGAACTTAGTGGAAACTCCACTAGTTTACCACCCCTCATTACTACTTATCCCCACTTGTAGATGCTAGTGCTAAGCATAAAACTTGATCAACTTGAGATGGGAATAATTGGTGAAAATGGTTATGAAAACCTTAGAATGATGGATCATTCTACTGAGATGTTTTGGACATGTGTTTATTGAACACCTGATGATTTTGGTGATGAAATTGTTGAGGCATGAGCCTTAGCCCTTTATAAAATTGATGGTTGTCTGGATGCGATACCATTCCAATTTTATCGTACAACCACAATACCCGAATATTGGGTAGGGCTTGACTGGAAACTTATATACCTTAGTATTAGCTCCCTCACAGCCAAGGTCTGAGCTGAGTCTACCTTGTGAAGATTGTCCACCTGTGCAGTACCCAAGATGACAGCTGGTCATGGTTGGGAGGCCAAACTCACAGGAGAGGTGCTTATACTAGGGCGTGTAATTGAAAGGTTAGGATTGATTATCCGCATACTGAGTATGGTGAATTCAGGGTTTGTTCCTGACGGATGTATCGAATGTTGTGGTGAAAGTGTACAATCTCTACAGAGTGTCAAACTATTCGAATAGCCGCGTCCGCGGTTATGGACAGTTGGAGTTGCCATACTGTTCCCCCGTCAGACTTTTCAAAATGACTTGTGAAATAAATTGAGACTTTGACTTGACCACAACAGGGTTGTGATATGAATTACAAGATCCCACTTAGGAGTTATAAAATTTTGATTAGCTTTGGAACTTAGTAGAGATAAATCTGGCTTTTGCAAAACAACCCTAGAGCCTAGTGTCCTATTATCCCAAAAAACCCTTTACTTGTTAGTATTGGTTTGCGAGTACTTAAAGTGTACTCATGGCTTTGTCCCTGGCTATTCCCATGGCCAGACTATGAATAGGAGTACCTGGAAGATGGACCCCAGGAAGGTTACGATAACTAGGATCATCTCCCATCGTCAGCATTGCTTGTGACCCCGAAGATGGAGCTTCGCCTATGCTACCGTTATTATTACGCATTCTGCTGCTTGATGTTGTATTAAGAACTGGATCATGAGATCCCTATTTGTGTAAGAACTCATGTTCGGTTGTAATGGATGATGTACTATGGTATCCAATTTTGTTATGTCTCGCAAAAATGGTAATCCTGGGATTGCGATGTATGGCATAACAGGCATCCAGGATTAAAAATCCAGGTGTTGACACACACCATGCAGTTTGGTGTGTGTGCTGCCTGTGTGCCTGCTGCACGATATGTTTTGAAGTTGAAAGTTATTTTCATCGGGTTACCTTTTACCTGGCTGGTGAAACTTGCCCCTCCTTGCTGTTTATTTGACTTATGGCTTAAAATTTTGAAAGATATATTCTTTCATATTGGTGAAACTTGCCCCTTAAATTACTCAATGATGAAAAAATGAACAGTGCACTTCACTGTCAACTCTGAGAGTAAAATAATTCTAATCCTAACCTTCTTTTTCTTTTAAGTTTCTTTTTATTTTGCGGGTACCAGATTTGAAGATCAAGACTTTTAGTTTAGGTTTTTCTTTTTCTTTATAGAATAGTCACTTGTAATAACTTTATTCTTTTGTAATTTTATTTTTATCCTTTTGTAATAAATATTGTACTATTATTCAATAAAGAAATATTATTCTTCTATTTAGTTACTCTTGTAAAGATTCTTGCTCATTTCCATAAGTTACATTTTTGTAACTCAATATTGAATGAAGTTTTAGAATATTCATTTTATTGATTATCTTCTTTCATTTAAAGTTTGAGTTATTACTGGTTAACTCTTAATTAAATCAAATACTCAAACATCATTCAAAATCCTTTTGAATTATAATTCAAACACTCCAGTTTTAAATTCAAATTTCATTTCCCAATACATTCTAATCCACAAAGATCATATCAAAGTCTATAGCAATCATCCTTCAAGACTATACCTAATCTCAAAGTATGAAAGAAACCTTGATCACATTAGGTTTTTATTTGGCGAAAATTTTACCCACATTTTAACAGATGAATGCATGCAATATCTCAAATTCCTAAATCTACCCTTCGTTAGTTCCTAAATGTTGGGATGTTACATCAACATATATAAGGTTTAGGCAAAATAGGATCGATAGTACAAACCTCTACACTGGCAGGAACATGGGTAACAACGTCTTTATAAGGAGCATGGTACTTGTCCCACTCTTTCTTGGGAATCTCAATATAAGAGGCAAAAGTATTAAAACATTCCGCAAGAACTTGAGGATCAAGGCCAAACTTATTGCTAATATCACGGAATTTATTAGTTCCCATAAAAGATTTAGTGCACTCATAATCATAGTTTATACCTGACTTTCTTCCTTTTTCATTCTCCCAAGCCTTGGTATTATCTTGAATATGGTCTAAAAGATCCCATTTAGCTTTGTCTTTCATACTTGTGAATGATCCAGCGCACAAAGCATCTAATAAACCTTTATCATGAAGAGAAAGCCTAGCATAAAAGTTATTGAGAATAATATTGTTAGGGAGTTCATGAATAGGACATTTAAGCATTAGCAGCTTCAATCTCCCCCAAGCTTGAGCTGTACTTTCTCCATCAAGTGGCCAAAAGTTATATATAAGACTTCTATCCTTTTGGATTTCATTTGAGGATAAAATTTAGAGTAAAAGAGAGATGTCATCTCCTCCCATTCCATGGATTGTCCATTCTTTAGCAGCTTATACCATGCCTCAGCTCTCCCTTTCAAGGATATGGAGAGTAACTTCTTCTTCACCTATTCAGTTGTGATACCTGCACACTTAAACAACCCGCATAATTCATGGATATAAAGCAAGTGATCACCAGGATGGACAGTTCCATCCCCAAAATAATAATTATCCATGACACGATTAACAATACTCGAGGTATCTCAACAGGTGGTGGTTCATCTACTACCATAGAAGTGGTAGTAGTTTTCCCAAATAGAAAACCAAGTGGGTTATTCATATTGGAAACAAAGTAATAAGCAGTAACAAAAGCAATACTCATATTAAAAGTTTCCCTTACCAGTTACACTCTTCAATAGCGCTTCACTCCGCGGCAACGGCGCCAGAAAATAGTCTTGATGACCCACAAGTACAGGGGGTGTATCATAGTACTTTCGATAAATAGGAGTGTCGATCCCAACGAGGAGCAGAAGGTGCCGAACAGTGGTGTGGAGCAGGAAATCCTTGTGAATACTTAGCAAACGGATTTTTAGTGGTTTTCTGACAAAGAAACAAAACAAAGAGCAAGTAACAAAAGTAACGCACAAACGGATCAAGTGGCCCAATCCTTTCTTAGAAAAGGATAAGCCGGTGGAAATACTTATAAGGACCAAACGTTCTTGTGGACACATGGGAATTCTGTCAAGTGCTTTCGCTACAAATAGCTGAGTACTCTTCTTTGGTGTTTGTAAGTGTTGTGTGGGTGATCCTGTGCTAACATACCGCCCTTCCTAGTACTAATACATACTTGTGATTAAACCCCCCTGCAAACTTCCGTAACTACAGGAAAGTAATTAAGATATAAATCTAACCACAGCCTTAAACTCTGAGATCCTACACTCCCTTGTGCAAAGGTGTCCTAACGGGGATTCAGGTTTCTGTCACTCTGGCAACCCCACAATTAGTAGCCAAATACACAATGCATTCTCCTAGGCCCATAAATGGTGAAGTATCATGTAGTCGATGTTCACATGACACCACTAGAAGAATAGCACCACAACTTAAATACTAAACCATTGAATAATAACTCATCACATATTCACTACTAACAACATGACTTCTACCATGTCCTAAAGAACTAAACGAACTTCTCACAAGACATCATATGGATCAAGATCAAAGATGATATGATAATGGATAACAATCTGAACATAAACAATAACCTAATGGTTCCACTCACAAGCATCAACTACAATAGTAATTAACACCAGGAAAGTTTCCCCTAAGAACTAAAGCAATATCCAACACAATTGTTACAGCGGGACGGAGTGGTGGTGATGGTTCTGGTGGAGATGATGGTGTGGATGATGATGATGATCCCGATGAAGACTAGCTTGATGATGGTGTTGATGGCGACGGTCTCCCCTCTCAGGGAAGGAATTCCCCCGGTAGAAATCTGTCTGCTACAGAGATATTTCTCTCTCGGTGTTTTCCGCCCCCGAGAGGCGGCGGAAGTCTATCTGTGGTCGCCCCCCCTGGTGTTAGGGTTCCGTAGGGAAGATATAGGCAAAGGGGCGGAGTCGGAGGCCGAGCAGGTGGGCCAAACCCACCCTAGGCGCGGGGTCAGGTGGGCCCGCGCCTAGGGTGTGTGGTGTAGGGGTTCGTAGCATGGAAAACAAAAAATTTCTACCGCATGCAAACAAACAAGCCAAGATCTATCTACTAGATTGTAGCAACGAGTCGATAGAGGAACTCACCCTCGAAGATTCCAAAGTGTTTAACGAGAGCAGATTCTCGTGGGTGATGTACTCGTACTCTTGCCGATCTCAAGATCGCGTAGATGATCCTTCCGGCGCTGCGTTCCGGCAGCGCTTCCGCAGTCGGTCACACGTTCGGTACTCGATGAAGACCTTCCTCTCCCTTGTTCCAGCATGCAGCGGAGGTTGTAGCACTCTCCTCGCGATTTTGGCAGCACGGCGGCGTGGTACCGGAAGTAGAGGGGAGATCTCGCAGGGCTTCGCCTTAAGCCAGAGCGAGTATGGTGGACTATGAGAGAGGCCTTGGCGATCTAGGGTTTAGAGGCACCAAGGGGCGGAGCTTGGCCGGCGGCCTAGGGCTTGGGGAATCCCCAAGTCGGCGGCTAGGAGAAACCCTAGGGCGGCGGCGACTTGCAGGAGGCCGGCGGCTAGGGTTAGGGTTTTGGGTGGTGTTGGGTGTAGGGAAGAGGGGCAGCCCTGCCCCTCCTTTTATAGGTGGGAGGGCGCGGCCAAGGGGGAGGGAGTCCTCCCCCAAGTTGGCCTCCTTGGCCGGCGGGTGGAGGGAGAGGAACTCCTCCCCAAGTAGGTTTCCTACTCTCCCTCCACCAAGCAAAACTGTCGTTTGACTTTTCAAATTGGCGTTTGACTTTTCAAACTAGGATTTGATTTCTCCCTTTATTTTGCCCAGCCATGATACCTAGTACATGATGCAACCATTCCACAATGTCATGACACATTCATGTACCCTTCCCCTCCGAAGTGCCGGACCTTCCGGAACCTTCTAGAACATTCCCGATGAAAACACCGGAATCATTCCCCAACTCTGAAACAGGACTTTCCTTATATGAATCTTATTCTCCGGACCATTCCGGATCTCCTTGTGATATCCCGGATCCCATATGAGACTCCGAACAACATTCAGTCTCTTACTCATCATTCTATAACTACTCAACAACATCGAATCCTTAAGTGTGTCTCCCTACGGTTCGTGAATTATGCGGACATGATCGAGACACTTCTCCGAACAATAACCAATAGAGGAATATGGAAATTCACATGGCTCCCACATATTTTTACGATTACTTTGCGATCAAATGAACCACTTACATACGATACCAATTTCCCTTTGTCTCACGATAGTTTACTTATCCGAGGTTTTGATCGTCGGTATCTCTTCATACCTAGTTCAACCTCGTTAATGATAAGTACTCTTTTCTCGTTCCCGTGATATGTGATCCCTCACATGCTTGCAAGCTAATTGGATGACATTCCATCGAGAGGGCACAGAGTATATCTATCCGTCATATGGATGGACAAATCCCACTCTTGATCCATGTGTCTCAACCCATACTTTCTGAATACTCAATGCCACCTTTATAGCCACCCAGTTAGGTGTGGTGTTTGATGTCATCAAAGCATCCTTCCGGTGATGGTGATAAGCATGATCTCATGGTCGAAGGAATTAGGTTACTATGTATCAGAAAGCTTATAGCAATTGAACTATTAAAATGACTTGATCTTTATGCTACGCTTATCTATAGGAGTATGTCCACCATACCATTCTCCTAATGATATAATCTTGTTATTAACAACATCTCAAATGTTCATGATCAAGAAACCATGATCATCTATTAATCAACAAGCTAGGATTAAGAAGAGGCTTTACTAGGGACTCTAATTTAGTTTACAAATCACACAAGTATTAATGTTTCTT
This sequence comes from Avena sativa, assembly GCA_916181665.1. Taxonomy (NCBI): domain Eukaryota; kingdom Viridiplantae; phylum Streptophyta; class Magnoliopsida; order Poales; family Poaceae; genus Avena; species Avena sativa. Next base: position 416,784,204 of record OV702297.1, read on the forward strand.
GTTAATACTATTATAGCATGAATGTAAACATTTATCATAAACACAAAGATATAATAATAACTACATTTATTATTGCCTCTAGGGCATATCTCCAACAGTCTCCCACTTGCACTAGAGTCAACTAATCTAGATTACATGGTAATATATCGAACACCCATGGCAGTTTGGTGTTGGTCATGTTTTGCCCTCGGAGGAGGTTTAGTCAACGGATCCGCCACATTCAGATCTATGTGTACTTTGCAAATCTTTATGTCACCATCTTGGACATGTTCTCGAATAGCGTGAAAACGTAGCTTGATGTGCTTCAGCTTCTTGTGTGACCTTGGTTCTTGCGCATTGGCTATGGCGCCCATGTTATCACAGTAGATAGACATTGGGTCCAGCGCACTTGGAACCACACCGAGCTCTGTAATGAACTCCTTCATCCATATCGCTTCTTGTGAAGCCTCCGAAGCAGCTAATTATTCAGATTCAATTGAAGATCTCGCCACAACGCTTTGCTTTGCACTCCTCCAGCCAACTGCTGCACCATTCAAAGTAAATATGTATCCAGATTGAGATTTAGAATCATCCGGATCGGTGTTCCAACTAGCATCAGTGTAACCATTAACAACGAGTTGTTCATCACCTCCATAAGAAAGAACCATATCCTTAGTTCTTCTCAAGTACTTAAGGATGTTTTTGACCGCTATCCAATGATCCACTCCTGGATCACTTTGATATCTGCTAGTCAAACTAACAGCATATGCAATGTCGGGTCTAGTACATAGCATGGCATACATTAGAGATCCCATGGCTGAGGCATAGGGAGTTTTACTCATCCTTTCTCTATCTTCTGTCGTTGCTGGACTTTGAGTTTTACTCAAGGTCGTATTGGGCAACATGGGCAAGAACCCTTTCTTGCTATCTTCCATTCCAAACCTCTTTAGAACTTTGTCCAAATATGTACTTTGAGACAATGATATTAGGCGTCTTGATCTATCTCTATAAATCTTTATGCCTAATATGTAAGCTGCTTCGCCAAGATCTTTCATTGAAAAACTATTATTCAAATATTCCTTGACACTATTAAGAAGGTCTACATCATTCCCAATCAACAATATGTCATCTACATATAGTATTAAGAATGCTACAGAGCTCCCACTCACTTTCTTATAAATACAAGCTTCTCCATAAGTTTGTATAAAACCAAAGCTTTTGATTACCTTATCAAAATGATGATTCCAACTTTGGGATGCTTGCTTCAATCCATATATGGACCGTTGAAGTTTGCATACCTTGTTAGCATCTTTAGGATCGACAAAACCTTTGGAATATAGGCTCATCATCGCTTCCTCATATGTCGCAGGGTCATCGGTGTTGTCCACCAACATGACACTCATAACGGGATCATACCAATCAGGAGTGGTACGAGTTCTCGTTGACCTGCGAGGTTCTGTAGAAACTTCAACCGAAGTTTCATGATTATCATCATTATCTTCCTCTCTTATTGGTGTAGGCGCCACAGGAACAACTTCCGATGCTACGCTACTCGCAAGTTCGAGAGAAGGTTCAACAACCTCGTCGAGTTCTACTTTCCTTCCAGTCACTTCTTTCGAGAGAAATTCCTTCTCTAGAAAGGATCCATTCTTGGCAACAAAGATTTTGCCTTCGGATCTATGATAGAAGGTATACCCAATAGTTTCCTTCGGGTATCCTATGAAGACGCATTTTTCTGCTTTGGGTTCAAGCTTGTCCGGTTGTAACTTCTTTACATAGGCTTCGCAACCCCAAACTTTAAGGAACGACAATTTAGGTTTCTTCCCAAACCATAATTCATACGGTGTCGTTTCAACGAATTTAGATGGTGCCCTATTTAAAGTGAATGCGGCTGTTTCTAATGCATAACCCCAAAATGATAGTGGTAAATATGTAAGTGACATCATAGAACGAACCATATCTAAGAGAGTTCGATTACGACGTTTGGACACACCATTACGCTGTGGTGTTCCCGGCGGTGTCAATTGTGAAAGTATTCCGTATTTCTTCAAATGCTCGCCAAACTCGTAACTTAGATATTCACCTCCACGATCAGAACATAGAAATTTAATCTTCTTGTTACGTTTATTCTCTACCTCACTTTGAAATTCCTTAAACTTCTCGAAAGTTTCGGACTTATGTTTCATGAAATAGATATACCCATATCTACTCAAGTCATCCGTGAAGGTAAGGACATAACGATAACCACCGCGCGATGCTACACTCATTGGACCACACACATCGGTATGTATGATTTCCAATAAGTCTGTAGCTCGCTCCATCATACCAGAAAATGGAGTCTTAGTCATTTTACCCATCAGACATGCTTCGCATCTTTCAAGTGATTCGAAATCAAGTGATTCAAGAAGTCCATCGCAATGGAGTTTCTTCATACGCTTCACTCAGATATGACCAAGACGACAGTGCCACATATAGGTCGAGTTATCGCTCAATTTCAAACGTTTAGCTTCAATGTTATTAATATGTGTATTTCCACTATCGAGATTCAATAAGAATAGACCATCTATCAAAGGTGCATGTGCATAAAACATATTACTCATATAAATCGAACAACCATTATTCTCGAACTTAAACAAGTAACCGTCTCGCAATAAACAAGATCCCGATATAATGTTCATGCTCAACGCAGGCACCAAATAACAATTATTTAAGTATAAAACTAATCCCGATGGCAGATGAAGAGGTAGCGTGCCGACCGTGATCACATCAACCTTTGATCCATTTCCAACGCGCATCGTCACCTCGTTCTTCACTAGCTTCCGTTTATTCTGCGGTACCTGTTTCGAGTTACAAATATGAGCAACCGAACCAGTATCAAATACCCAGGCACTACTACGAGTGCTAGTGAGATACACATAATTAACATGTATATCGGATATACCTTTCTTCTTGATGTTGTCGTTCTTCAAATCCGCCAAGTACTTTGGGCAATTCCGCTTCCAGTGACCTTCTCCCTTGCAGTAAAAGCACTCAGTATCAGGCTTAGGTCCAGCCCTGGTCTTCTTCGCCGGTGCGGAAACTTTCTTACCGCCCTTCTTGAAGTTTCCCTTTTGCTTAGACTTGCCTTTCTTGAATTTGGTGGTCTTGTTGACCAACAACACTTGGTTCTCTTTCTTGATCTCCACTTCTGCAGATTTCAACATGGAGAAGATTTCTGGCAACGTCTTGTTCATGCTTTGCATATTATAGTTCATCACAAAGTTCTTGTAACTTGGTGGTAGTGATTGGAGGACACGATAAATCCCCAAAGCATTAGGAATCACTATACCCAAGCTTTGGAGTTTGTTGGCGTGCCCAGACATCTTAAGCACATGCTCACTGACGGAGCTGCCCTCTTCCATCTTGCAGTTAAAGAACTTTTCAGAAGCCTCATAACTCTCAACTGCCGCGTGAGTCTCAAATATCAATTTGAGTTCACGGACAATATCATGTGGGTCATGGTTCTCAAACCTTTTCTGAAGCTCCGATTCCAAACCATACAACATAGCACACTGAACTATGGAGTACTGATTCTTCCGAGTGATGTAAACATTCTTTACTTCATCGGTAGCATCAGCTGCAGGCGGGTCACCCAGCGGTGCATCCAGCACATAGGTCAAATTACCAGCATTGAGGACAATCCTCAAATTGTGGAACCAATCCGTGAAGTTGCTTCCATTGTTTTTCAACTTTTCTTTCTCTAGGAACGCATTAAAATTGATGGTAGGGGCCTCCATTGATCTACAACATATTTGCAATAGTTTAGACTAAGTTTATGACAAATTGAGTTCTAATTAATATTTAAATTAATCTAGGTGAACTCCCACTCAAAACAATATCCCTCACATTGTTTTAGTGATCACACGAACCAAATCCACCATATCAAAACCGATCATCACGAGAGTTGATGTAGCTTCAATGGCGAATAATCGACATGTTCATCATATCTACTATATGATTCATGCTTTACCTTTCGGTGATCCATGTTCCGAGACATATGTATGTACATTCTAGGCTCGTCAAGATCAAACCTTAGCTTCCGCATGAGCAAATCTAGCTTGCTCACGTTGTATACACTTGCAGAATCTAACACACCCGATCATCACGTGGTGCTTCGAAACAATAAGCTTTAGCAACAGTGCTTACTAAGGATGAACACTTTAAAACTTGATATTTATGTGCATGAGGGATCATCTTATAATGCTACCGTCATTAACTAAGCAATACAAGATGCATAAAGGATTAACATCACATGCAATTCATAATATGTGATATGATATGGCCTTTCTTCTTGTGCTTCTGATCTCCATCTTCAAGCACGAACATGATCTCCATCATCACCGGTATGGCGTCAAGGTCAATGGCGCCGCTTCATGGTTGTCGTCCACCATCTTCAACTATTACAACTACTTTGAATAGACACGCGGGTCCTAACAGAATTTAAAGACAACCATATGGCTCCTGCAGGTTGCCAACTTACAATAAAGGACATTGCATACATCATATATAATCACAATCATGGCCATATCACATCACAGCACACCCCTGCAAAACAAAGTTAGACGCCTCTAATTTTCTTTGCATATTTTACGTGGTTTGGGGCTTTCAATAAGTGTCATTCTAACTTACGAACAAGAACCACAACGTTGATGTTTGAACTATCAAGTGCCCGTTGTAAATTGTATCTATACTATGATGGGAGAGACAGACACCCGCAAAGCCACTTATGCAATACAAGTTGCATGTTGAGCGTGGAGCAAGTCTCATGAACGATGTCATGTAAGGTTAGCCCGGGCCGCTTCATCCCATCATACCGCAAGATGCAAAGTACGCAAGAAGCAATTGATAATAAAAGCACCACCGCCCATAATGACCATTGTGTTCTACTCGTGCAACAGATCTACATATAGACACGGCTCTGATACCACTGTAGGGGTTCGTAGCATGGAAAACAAAAAAATTCTACCGCATGCAAACAAACAAGCCAAGATCTATCTACTAGATTGTAGCAACGAGTCGATAGAGGAACTCACCCTCGAAGATTCCAAAGTGTTTAATGAGAGCAGATTCTCGTGGGTGATGTAGTCGTACTCTTGCCGATCTCAAGATCGCGTAGATGATCCTTCCGGCGCTGCGTTCCGGCAGCGCTTCCGCAGTCGGTCACACGTTCAGTACTCGATGAAGACCTTCCTCTCCTTTGTTCTAGCAGGCAGCGGAGGTTGTAGCACTCTCCTCGCGATTCTGGCAGCACGACGGCGTGGTACCGGAAGTAGAGGGGAGATCTCGTAGGGCTTCGCCTTAAGCTGGAGCGAGTATGGTGGACTATGAGAGAGGCCTTGGCAATCTAGGGTTTAGAGGCACCAAGGGGCGGATCTTGGCCGGTGGCCTAGGGCTTGGGGAAGCCCCAAGTCGGCGGCTAGAAGAAACCCTAGGGCGGCGACGACTTGCAGGAGGCCGGCGGCTAGGGTTAGGGTTTTGGGTGGTGTTGGGTGTAGGGAAGAGGGGCAGCCCTGCCCCTCCTTTTATAGGTGGGAGGGCGCGGCCAAGGGGGAGGTAGTCCTCCCCACAGTAGACCTCCTTGGCCGGCGGGTGGAGGGAGAGGAACTCCTCCCCAAGTAGGTTTCCTACTCTCCCTCCACCAAGCAAAACTGTCGTTTGACTTAAAATTGGCGTTTGACATTTCAAACTAGGATTTGATTTCTCCCTTTATTTTGCCCAGCCATGATACCTAGTACATGATGCAACCATTCCACCTTGTCATGACACATTCATGTACCCTTCCCCTCCGGAGTGTCGGACCTTCCGGAACCTTCTAGAACATTTCCGAAAACACCGGAATCATTCCCCAACTCCGAAACAGGACTTTCCTTATATGAATCTTATTCTCTGGACCATTCCGGATCTCCTCACGATATCCCGGATCCCATCCGATACTCCGAACAACATTTAGTCTCTTACTCATCATTCCATAACTACTCAACAACATCGAATCCTTAAGTGTGTCTCCCTACGATTCGTGAATTATGCGGACATGATCGAGACACTTCTCCGAACAATAACCAATAGAGGAATCTGGAAATTCATATGGCTCCCACATATTTCTATGATTACTTTGAGATCGAATGAACCACTTACATATGATACCAATTTCCCTTTGTCTCACGATAGTTTACTTATCCGAGGTTTTGATCGTCGGTATCTCTGCATACCTAGTTCAACCTCGTTACTGATAAGTACTCTTTTCTCGTTCCCGTGATATGTGATCCCTTGTGAACCAGTCACATGATTGCAAGATAATTGGATGACATTCCATCGAGAGGGCCCAGAGTATATCTATCCACCATATGGATGGACAAATCCCACTCTTGATCCATGTGTCTCAACCCATACTTTATGAATACTCAATGCCACCTTTATAGCCACCCAGTTATGGTGTGGTGTTTGATGTCATCAAAGCATCCTTCCGGTGATGGTGATAAGCATGATCTCATGGTCGAAGGAATTAGGTTACTATGTATCAGAAAGCTTATAGCAATTGAACTATTAAAATGACTTGATCTTTATGCTACGCTTATCTATAGGAGTATGTCCACCATACCATTCTCCTAATGATATGATCTTGTTATTAACAACATCTCAAATGTTCATGATCAAGAAACCATGATTATCTATTAATCAACAAGCTAGTATTAAGAAGAGGCTTTACTAGGGACTCTAATTTAGTTTACAAATCACACAAGTATTAATGTTTCTTGTTAATACTATTATAGCATGAATGTAAATATTTATCATAAAAACAAAGATATAATAATAACTACATTTATTATTGCCTCTAGGGCATATCTCCAACATGTGGGCCCCCTGAGGGACCCCTGAGGCCCCCCCCTTCGCTCCTCCTTCTGGCTTCCTTCGTCTTCTGGTAAAATAATATGTTTCCATATTTTTCTGGTATTTTTCCGATCTTCGTGAAATTGCACCGAAACACCGTCTTTTCCATCAGAATCCAGACTCCGGCAGTCCATCCTCCTGGAATCATCCAACATGCATAAACAGATGAAAAGCCATAAGTAATACCTCATAATAAGACAAATATCAATGAATAGAGGTAAATTATGATATAGAAAGGTGATGCAATCTAGGCGTATCAGGAACGGACCTCGTACTCAAGGGACATGAGATTGCCAACTTATGATTTGTCAAGCATATACTCTATATTAGTTCACTTTTACCTTAATCACCTTAAGATGCTTATGATAGGGCAATGAGATCTCAAAGCTAGTAAGTATCATAATATTTTGGAATCTCTTTATGAAACTTGAAATCCCTGCTTCCCTCTACGAAGGGTCTATATTTTACTTCTTAGATGAGTCAGTAAACCCATTCATTTCTATCTCCAGCAAGAATTTGAGTTGTTGTGTTTCAGTCATTCATATGATGATTTATTCAATCATGTTTCTTATCTTCCTTGTTTTGCACATTGCTCTTATCTGAATGAATATTACTTTGAAAGTTATAGTTGTGAAAAAGCCCTTTTTGTTGGAGCAAAGATTCCTGTTATAAACTTCACTACAATAACTTTTCTTGAAAACCAAGTATATTTGTCAATCGTTCTCTGACCAAGAACAAAGTTTGCCATTACCAATTATAATTGTCTTTATGCATCTTTATTATGACTCCCATACTCGTTGCAAGTTAAGTTATATAATTGTGAGTTGTTTTCTATTATGATTTGTGTACTGGTGAATGTGATGCTTCTTGTCCGTATTCTTTTTATCGACACTTCACTCCATAAACCTGTGGTCATGTTTACTAAGCTCAGTTTTCGCTTGGGGACAAGCGAGGTCTAAGCTTGGGGGGAGTTGATACGTCTATTTTGCATCACTATTTTATATCATAATATGTTGCTTTTCATTGATATATTTCATATTAAGAGGTGATACTTATGTTATTTCATCTATTTTTACATGTTGGATGACTTTTGGAGGATGAACTGCCGAAGTCAGGATTCTGATGGAAAAAGCGGTGTCCATATGCAATATTCGCGAAGATCAGAAAATTCCAGAAAATACATGGAAAAAACTATTTTTCTAGAAGACGAAAGGAAGCCAGAAGGGGAGGCGGAGATGGGCCCTAGGGGCCCCACACCACCCCCTGGCGCGCCCCTCCCCTAGGTCACGCCACCAGGTGGTGTGGCCACCCTGGCCTACCTTCAGCTTCGCCCTTTCGCCTATAACATCCCCCTGAAACCCTAAGACTCTGGGAGTGATTAGCTTAGATCACTATAGAACTTCGTTAGGAAACCCAAAGAGGAAGGTATGATGAGCACAGCAGTAAGTCTTCCCTCAATATGAAACCAAGGTTATCGAACCAGTAGGAGGAACGAAACAACTCCCAAGTTGTTGCTAACAACTGAGAATCCTACACAACACAACTTAAGACTTTGCCCCAACTTATAGTGAGGTTGTCAATCTCACTGGTTTTCTGAATACAAAGGATTAAACGTATGGTGTGGAAGGTAATACTAGCTTTCAGAAAGTAAACAATAACAGTGAAGGATGTAACAATGGTAAAGATTTGACCGGGGTCCACAGTTCACTAGAGGTGTTCTCCTTAAGATAGATAACATAACATGTTGGGTAAACAAATTACAGCAGGGAAATTGACAGGACAGAGCAAGGCATAACAATGCAATACTAGACATCCATGATCCTATGAGACTTGATTGGGCATTACAACAATATACATAGACCGCCATCCAACTGCATCTATGACTAGTAATCCACCTTCAGGTTCTTGTCCGAACCCCCTCCAATATTCAGTTGCAAGCAACGGATAACTGCTTTAAGCAATGTGTGTAAAGTAAACAATACAATTGTTCCATGAACAAAAGATCATTGTTTTCTCCCTAGTATCAACAACACATTTACAACATTAGAGATTTCTGTCACTTCCCCGGATTCAATAGAGGCATGAACCCACTATCGAGCATAAATACTCCCTCTTGGAGTCACTAGCATCTACTTGGCCAAGATAGCTACTAGAAACGGAGAGCATGCAAGATCTCAAACAACACAGACATGATAGAATCAATAAGATAAAACCATTAATCAATCTGACATAGTAATCTCAATATCCATCGGATCCCCACAAACACAACATGTATGATTACAAATAGATGATCTTGATCATGAACGGAGATCACAAGATCTAAACATGATAGCACAAAGGAGGAGATACAACCATCTAGCTACTGTATGAACCCATAGTCCAAGGTGGAACTACTCACGCATAAGACCGGAGGCTGGCATGATGATGAAGAAGGCCTCCAGGATGATCTCTCCCCTCCGGCAGGGTACTGGGAAGAGCTTCAGATCCCCCGGATCTAGGGACGATGGTGGCAGCGGCTACGAAATTTTTCATGAAAGATTGATCGGGTACTTAGGGTTTAGGTATCAGGGGCTTCTTATAGTCGAAGGGGGAGACCGAGGGGGTGCCCAAGGCGGCTGCACCCCCCAGGCGCGGGCTAGGCATGGCCGCACGGCCAGGGGGTGTGCCCCCCTCGTGGCCCTTGATACGTTGGAAATGTATCTATAATTTTTGATGTTTCATGCTTGTTTAGTATCTACTTTTCTTTTCTTTGTCCACACTTTGAGGTGCTTTTCATATGTTTTCGGGTACTAACCTATTAACAAGTTGCCACAGTGCCAGTTGTGTGTTTTCTACTATTTTTGGTTCCATAAAAGCTAGTAAGGAAATATTCTCGGAATTGGACGGGACAAAAGCCAAAGTCAATATTTCACCGAGGAGAACACGGAGTCCAAAGGAGAGATGGAGGGGCGCCATAGGGCGACCACACCCCACACCCCAGGCACGTCCTAGGGTAGGTCCGCGCCTGGGCAGGGTGTGGGCCCCCTAGCCGCCTCCCAGCCTCGCATCTTCGCCTATAAGAAGCCCCCGATGCCTAAACCCTAAGTACCTGATCAATATTCCACGAAACCATCTATAGCCGCATCCACCATCGTCCCTAGATCGGGGGGTCTGAAGCTCTTCCCGGCACCCTGCCCGAGGGGAGATCATCCTAGAGGCTTTCTTCATCATCATGCCAGCCTCCGGTATGAAGCGTGAGTAGTTCCACCTTGGACTACGGGTCCATGTAGTATCTAGATGGTTGTATCTCCTCCTTGTGCTTTCATGTCTAGATCTTGTAAGCTTCGTTCATGATCAAGATCTCATCTATTTGTAATCATGCATGTCGTGTTTGCGGGGATCCGATGAATATTGAGATTACTATGTCAGATTGATTAATGGTTTTGTCTTATTGATTCTATCATGTCTGTGTTGTTTGTGATCTTGCATGCTCTCCGTTGTTAGTAGCTAACTTGGCCAAGTCGTTGCTAGTGACTCCAAGAGGGGGTATTTATGCTCGATAGTGGGTTCATGCATCTACTTAATCAAGGGAAGTGACAGAAATCTCTATGGTTGTAGATGTGTTGTTGCCACTAGGGAGAAAACAACGGTCTCTTATTCATGGAACAAGTGGATTGTTTACCTTACACACTTTGCTTAAAGCAGTTGTCTATTGCTTGTAACTTAATACTAGAGGGGGTTCGGATGATAACCTAAAGGTGGACTTCTAGTCATAGATGCAGTTGGATGGCGGTCTATGTATATTGTTGTATTGCCCAATCGAATCTCATAGGATCTTTATGTCTCGTATTGCATTGTTATGCCTTGCTCAGTCCTGTCAATTGCCCTGCTGTAATTTGTTTACCCTGCATGCCATGTTTGTTTATCTAAGGAGAGCACCTCTAGTGAACTATGGACCCCGGTCCAATCTTTACCATTGATACATCTTCCACTGTTACTGTTTACTTGCTGCAAACCACTATCACCTTCCACACCATACAGTTAATCCTTTGTTACAGCAACCAATGAGATTGACAACCTCACTGATAGTTGGGGCAAAGTCTTGAGTTTGTGTTGTGCAGGTTTCCACATTGCTTGCAACACCTTTGAGACGTTTCCTTCCTCCTACTGGTTCTATAACCTCGGTTTCTTACAGAGGGAAGACTTGCTGCTATGCTGCATCACACCTTGCTCTTGGGGTTTCCCGACGAAGCACTCTCAGGCGCCATCAATAAGTTTTCTGGCACCGTTGCCGGGGAGGCTAAGGACGTCTTCACAAGGGGAGTCCTCCTCAACCTTTCTCTTTACTTTGTTTTTAGTTTTCTTAGTTTCTTTTGCTTGGTTTTGTTTGCCTCTTTTTTATCAAAAACACAAAAAATAGTTACTGCTCTAGCTGCTGCTGCTGTTTTTGGCTTGCTCCACTTTTGCCAAAATGAACTCTTCTGAGAACACCAAGTTGTGTGACTTCACCAGCATAAACAACAATGATTTCCTAAGCACTCCTATTGCTCCACCTGCTCCTGATGCTACCTTTTATGAAATTAAGCCTGCTTTGTTGAATCTTGTGATGAGAGAGCAATTTTCTGGTGCCGGTTCTGATGATGTTGCTGCCCATCTCAATAATTTTGTTGAACTTTGTGAGATGCAAAAGTATAAGGATGTAGATGGAGATATTATTAAGATCAAGTTGTTTCCTTTCTCCTTCAGAGGAAAAGTTAAAGATTGGTTGCTATCTTGCCTAGAAATAGTATTGATTCTTGGATTAAGTGCAAAGATGCTTTTATTGGAAAGTACTACCCTCCTGCTAAGATTATATCTATGAGAAGTGATATTATGAAATTTAAACAACTTGATAATGAACATGTTTCTCAAGCTTGGTAAAGAATGAAATCTTTGGTTAAGAATTGTCCCACTCATGGACTTACTGCTTGGATGATTATCCAACTTTTTATGCAGGTTCGAACTTCTCTTCAAGAAACCTGTTGGATTCAGCTGCTGGAGGTACTTTTATGACCATCACCTTAGGTGCTGCAACAAAACTCCTCGATGATATGATGGTTAATTATTCTGAATGGCACACTGAGAGAGCTCCACATGGTAAGAAGGTAAATTTTATTGAAGAAACCTCCTCTTTGAGTGATAAGATTGATGTTATTATGGCTATGCTTGTTAATGGGAAAGCTCCTTTAGATCCTAATAGTGTTCCATTATCCTCTTTGGTTGCTCAAGAAGAGCAAGTTGATGTGAACTTCATTAGAAAGAACAATTTTGGAAACAATACTTATGGTAATAACTATAGGCCTTATCCACCTAATAATGGAAATACTTATCATGGTAGATCTGGAATGCCTAGTGAAGAGAGGATTCTAGAAGTTGAAAGATCCACTAAAAACTTTATGCAAATGCAATATGAGCAAAACAAGATATTCACAAAGACTATGGAAGAACAATCTTTTATCTTGAAAAATATTAGTCATCAGCTTGAGAATCTGAATAGAGAAATTCCTAGTTTACAGTAAAAAATTGAGTGCTGAGAAAAACATTTCCTCTTTGTCTGAAGCAAAAACCTCTTTGATTAATAAAATGGCTGCTAAACCTGAAACCATGGAAAGTACCTGTAGAGGTCCCAACCTGATAAGGTAGAGATCCTTGTGTTTACAATGCTAGTCCCTGGATCAATAGCTAGCATCCACAGTTTAAGATGTAATATCAAGAAACAAAGGTCATAATACAACTTTATAACCAGGAGTAAAATAATTCATTACATCTTACATAACTCATTTGGCTATCTCATTACAATGCAACAGATATAACTATGTAGTATGGAGTCCTTCATCTTCAAAGTGCCACAGGCAATCATGTTGGTTGTAGACTTGTAATCCTATTCAACACACTTCACTAACATTAAACAAACCTGCAACATAATAAGTTACAGCCACAAGGGTCAATAAATTTGAATTGTATTGGCAAGTGGTACTATGGTAGAGTAGTGGTACCTATCATCTATATGCATTTGGCTAAGTGGAGCTTAGGCTTGCTTTGCTCAAAATAGATTTGCGTTATCATTTGAAAACACTAAGTTTTTATTTTCCAAAATCACCCAAGGCATCTACCAATAGAAATTGGTGATCCTTTAACCCTTGTCCAACCACAAGTTTTTAACTTAGAAATTGGGATGAGGAGATCCTTGATAGCTTCCATGTCTTGATGCTCAAATTGTCCATTGCCGGTGACACGGCTAAGTACTTAGATTTTACTCTCTCGATAGGTGGTGCACTTTCCCCAGAAGACTCGACATGCATCGGGACAAGATCTTTCAGAAGCCTTCCCTTAGACCAAATGGAAGCGCTCCATCCTATCACCCCCTACCACCAATTGTTCATCTGTCTAAGTTATTGCAACCTATATGATCCAGGCAGAGCCCATAATGCCATGTGGCTACACTTGAAGCTTCTCAACATTTGACATCTCAAATCTCTTTGTTCCTGGGTGGATTTCCACAAGTGAGATACACTAGGGTAGGCCATAAATATGGGGCCCTGTGTAACCACTCAACACAAACCATTCTTACCAATTCCACCCAGGTGATTCATTCACATAGTTGTTTTATTAAACAAAACTCAAGTCATGGACTTAGAAATATTTCATAGCACGAATATAATCCACCCTTGTTTTCTACTAGCTAGGCTAAGCATGATAGTAGCAAGCATCTTAACTTAGGGAAATTCCACTAAGGCATCATCTAAAAGGATTTCCCAAGGCATAGCATACTTAGTAAAATTCCATGCAAGTCCTACTCAAAAATATCACTAATGCATAGTGAAAATAATAGTACAAAATGTATGAAGCACCACTTGCCTTTTTGCTAGAGAATATAGGTTCACTCCTTGATATTGAAATGGTCACACTCTTCAAAGTTCACTACAATTCAATCAAGCAAGGCACAATTCAAAACTAGCATTCAAACAATTCATCACATAAAATAATAAAAACAAAACAATGCATTCAAGCATGCAAAAGATTGTTTTATTGGAAAAGTGGTTTCTAGTAAGTCTATAAACATTTTAAAACACCTATTGTCATTTATAAAAGTGGCAAAACCATTTAAAATCAAGTTAGTGAAAATGGGCCATTTAAATCATTTTTGTTTTGCTAGAAATGATTTAAACCAAAGTAATAATTTCTAGTGTTTGCCAACTATATTTTTGAACACAAATGTTAGTGTTTTAAGATCAAAGTGTTTAAGACTAATCCATTTGCAAAAGGTTTCACCCAAAAACCATTTTTAAATCAAAGCAACATTTTTATTTTGCTAGAAATGCCTTTAAACAAAGTAATAATTTTCTAGGGTTCATCAAATATATTTTTCAATCCAAAACTTAGTGTTTAGGGTCAGAGAGTTTAAATCAAACCATTTGCAAAAGGTTTTACTCAAAAAGCATTTTTAACCCATAGGAAATATTTTTGTTTTACTAGAAATGTCTTTATTCAAGGAATAATTCCTTGTGTTTAACATAATATATTTCTAAACCCAAAAGTTTGTTCTTATGGTCAGTAGGTTCAAAAACAATCATTTACAAAAGATTTTACTCAAAAATCATTTTTAAAATAATTTTTATACTCAAAATAGGCCTAAACATGTTTCTGCAAAACACCTAATTTTACAGAAGCAAAATACCAAACTAAGGGCATGGTTGAAAATTTTACATTTTTGTGAATCCATTGATATAAAATTTGCAAAATTTGGCCAAGCAGAAAAATAGTTATGAATTTTACAAAATCATACATCTAATAGAAAAGTTTATATTTTTAAAACAAAATACAGGCCACGTGTCTTAATATTATTGGACGATACTGGTTCGTCTGGATCGACTGATGCGGTGCGTTGGATCTAACATAAATCGCATGGCACACAGCACACGATATCCCTTCGATTATATCTAATCTTATCCATACGATCTAGATCTAACGGACTGAAACACAGCGACCAGGAACTGGCGGCGCTTGGCGGCGGCGAGCGGCGGTGACGCACTGGCTACGTCGTTGCGGCGACTACAGGAAGTGAGAGAGGAAGGGAAGATGCTCACCGGGTTCGTAGTGACGTGGGGATGCTCATCATTTTCATCGCATGTCAAGGGGCACACAGGTTCAACGCCGATTCCTCACCAGAGTTTCCATCTGGCTCGAGCATGTACTGGTCTTGACGGAGGCGACGCTACGGGGCATGCCAAGGCAGGGTAGTGGTTGCGTTAGATGCCGAAGAAACAGAGAGTATAGGAGTATCATCCAGATAGAGAGGGGAGGACGGGGCTTATGGGGAGAGGTGCCGAAGTGGACACAGTCGACGGTGGCGCTCGGGCGAGGTCGTTGCCGACGCTTTGGAGCACGCGCGGGCGAGCTGGAGCTACTGGCAGGTGCGGGAGGGGCTGGCGAGCAAACCAGCAAGCACTAGGGGCAGGGGAGGGTTTGGTTTTGCCGGGATTTGCACTGGAGGTTGCCGGAGATAGCGGTGGTTCGAGGTGGAATCAGGGCAGCCTGGGGGCGGAGAGGTGTGGGGGAATGAGGGGGATTTGGGGAGTTGTTGTCCCGAAACAGATTTCTATTCTCCACCATAAAAATTCGTAAGGAGTCTATGTAAGAAGGATTAAGCTAAAAATTTACGAATAAATCCCCAGTATGTTAGCTAACTTTCGTTAGTTCAATACTTTTTGATTTGAGCAACAAAAGGCCTTCGAAAAAATTGGTTTCTATCTGCTGGTCTATTTTGACAGATTTCTACCATGATTTGCATTTGCTTCTTATTGATTCCTTTTTGGGTTCTTTTTGGGAAATTGAGCTTTTTGAAGGAGTTGCTACAGTAGGTTGTGTTTTAGTGAAAAGTTTTGCTGTTCTAAAGCTAAACCCAAAGGTCTATTATCTTTTGAATACACTAATGTTGCTAATGAAGATTGTGTAAAGTTTTGTATGAAGGAAAAATTTCAGGTGTAGAGAGAGAATGATGTAATGAGATGAAGAATGGACAAAATCTCAAGCTTGGGGATGCCACCCCGGTGTCACCTCAAGAAATATCCAAGAAGTACAAGCGTCAAAGCTTGGGCTTCTTCATCAATAAAAATTCAGGTCTTTCTAGACACTTCGTTTTTATTGTTTCATGCACTGTTGTGTTGTTCTTGGAGCGTCTTAGTTTTCGTTTTCTTTGCTTAGTTTGTTTAGTTCGCTTGAATAAAGTAGTTTGGACCCCCGTTATCGTTGTGTTGTTTCGAATAAGTTGATTGGTGTTGGAAAGGAGTAGAAAGTTCTTGCTTGAAAGTGCAAGAGGAGATTGCTTTGACTGTGACTTAGACTTTAGCATGTCATGCTAGGTGTTGTTTTGACCTTATGTTTAGTGATTATTGCTGTAGAATGACTTGTTCCAAACAACTGGGATTGCTTAGTGTGCCTTCAAAGAATCATGCTTTGTTTTAGCATACAAAAGCATAGTATTGTGGTATTCTCCTTTGATGCTTTGTTTGGGTTGACTTGGCACATGCTCACACCATTTTATGACTATGAACAAGTAACCATAGCCTCTATGATCATTTAGTCCTTGACTTGTAGTACCACTCTATACTTTGATTAGTAATGTTTTGTCGCTCTGCATGATTGTGGCCATTATTGCTCTCTTAGTTGGTCGCTCCTAGTCTTTTGCCAGCCTCCACTTGTATGAGTAAGCTCTACTCATGCTTCTAACTCCCAAGAAACCAAGTTATTCCAAAGGTCCACTATAAATTCCTATGCATGGTTTGTTACACCATTCCAAGTATATTCTTGTTTTCAGCTATCTTCCAATTAAAAAGTATTTTGTTATGAGAAACTTAGTGATTAAAGCTCTCACGAACTTGATGACAAACTTTATTTTCTTGTCCCTAATAAACTTGAACCATTGTGTCATCTATGTTGTATATTCTTGCACTTATATGTTGGAATTAGCAGAACCGTGTTGTTACGGGGAACACTTTCAATATTGCACTTGTACTTTGTACACAGTTGATATCATGCTCTTTTATCTATGGATGTCGCCTGTGTGAAATAAAAGGAGAGCTTGTAAGTCCATGGAGTTATGTATTTTATGTTAGAGAAACGCCTGGGCCGCTAGCCTAAGCCATGCCTAATCATGGTGGAAACTTGCAGCATCACCATAATGAGCAATATGTGAAGCATCCTCAATAAAAACCTATGCAAATAGCAAATAAAAAGATCGCTGAGATGCTCATTGTTTACTTGCCTTGTCATTTTGGTTATGGGATAGCTCCTGTACCATGTGCAAGGGATACCCCGTTGGCGGTTTTCTATGATACACATGTACTTACTATGACAAAAACTTGCAGGTGACTAAAGTTGAATAGCATGAGGAGCGGCCCTCGTATTAAAGGGACATGAGATTGCCAACTTATACTTTGTCAAGCATATACTCCATAGTTTGTTCACTTTAACCTTAATCATTTCAAGATGTTTATGATAGGGGCAATGAGGGCTGAAAGCTAACAAGTACCATAATTTTAGGAAGCTCTTTTTGAAACTTGAAATCCCTGCTTCCCTTTATGAAGGGCCTTTCTTCCACTATTATATTGAGTCTCCATCTTCTACCTTTAAGCACCATTAAGAGAGCATAGTTGCCATTCTTAGTTCTATGTGCATTGTCCCAAAACTTATTGATTGATGCATATTGTTGTATTACTTGTTCTTGTGCTATTTGTATCTAGTCACTCTTATTAACTTTGAAGGTGTCCAATGCATCTATTTGCTACTCTATAAGGGACAAGCTGAATGCCACTATGCCATGTTTTCTGTATGTGCAACAAACAAACGTTTTTCAATGCATGTTATTCATGATCTTTGTTTGTATCCTTTCATGTTGCATGCATAGTTACTTTTTCTTACTGTTAGAACTCCATCTTTCATGCCCATGTTTAGAGTTCTTTGATCCCAGCTTTCTGTCACATCCCAAGATTTTCCAAATCTTGTAATGTGAAAAATAAATAAACAAAATAAATAATTGTTGAAAATTAGGGTGAAAAGAAACTTTTGTTTCTAAATAGAAACTTAAAAAAATCCCATCTTGAGCAAACCTTGGTTAATATTTGAATCCAACTAAATTCAAATAAAAGAGGAATGCATTCCTCATAAATGCATCTGGAAATTTAAACACTTGGAAAATAAACCAAAACTCTAAAACCCTAATGGAAGAAAATCATTTCCAAGTTATCTCCAAGCCTATGGATTTGATCCATATAAAAATTTGTCAACAAACATTTACAAATGATCAAGAATGACAAATAGAAATATTATAAAACCATAGAAATTGGTTTCACTTAATTTGGAGCCATAGATAAAATCTTATGTATATAATAAGATAAGGAAATTGAATTTCCAAAAAACTAATAAAGCACCTATCTAAAAATCCATACCAAATGGTGATAAAATAATCCTAAAGATATTTAAAAGGATAAATAAATATTAAATAAGATTTTACAAATTAGAATCACCAAGTTTGGATCTATAAATAAAAAGATATGGATTTTATAAGATAAAGAAAGAAATATTAAATGAGGAATATTTAAAGACCAAATTAAATCTTGGCCTAATCCATAAGCAAATGGAATGAATATAATCCAAATCTAAATAAAATAAAAGGATAAAGAATTTTCCAAATAAAATAAAATGGCATTAACCAAATTCTATTTGAATAAAGGCAAATCTCTAATAAGAATGATTAATTAAAATCATGGTAAAATAATATTTGGAATATACCCAAGTGGTATAAAAGTTGTTTAATTAACTTAAATAAGATCAAAGAAATCTTCCAAATAAAATTTATGGAATTAAAACTATATTTAATTTCATTGGCATAAAGACAAATACCGAATTTTAAATGATTAATAAATCATATTAAAAACATTCCAAATAATTCAAGGTGAATTATTTGACACCCAAATAAACAAATAAAACCTACTGAAAAGATTTGGAAAGATTTAGATTTCAAATGAAGTTTGAAAAACATTAATAAATCTTATGTGAATTAATACAAGGGCCTATTTTAATTAATTATTATCCCCTAAAAGGAATAAAGGATTTATTCTAAATTTGACTTCAGAATGTGTTATTAAACAGTATTTGAATATACTCAAAGTTTGGTTGAAGTTTGAAATTCAAAAGTTGTTTGAATTGATTAAACAAAATTAAATAGATAAATAGAAAAAGAAAAAGGAAAATCAATCAGTACAAAAAAATGAACTAAAGCCGACCCAGCCCAGCAAGACCCACTGGCCCAGCAATCCCATCTCCCCACCCCACCCGCAGTGAATCGTTTTTCACTCGTGAATTGACCCGCAACGTCGCTGACATCTGGCCCCCATCTCCCCTCTCCTTCTCTCACAGACAGCTAGACCCCACCAGACAGGTCGTCGTCTCCACCCCGCCACTGACCATGCTCGGCCGTTTCCGCCATTGAAAGATCGAGTTAATTAGCGTTAACACCACAGTGAATCCACCTCGCGACCTCGCCCTCTTAAGCACCTCTCCCTCCTCTTCCTTTCCCCTCAGATCCCACTCGACCGGAGCCACTAGGCTGCCCAAATTTCAACCGCGACTGCCCCTGTCTTCGACGAACTCCCTGACGAATTCCGGCCAGTCTCCGTCGCCCCTTGCCTCCTCGACCACACGAGCATGTTCCACAGACTCTGGCGCATCCCCTAGTACTCCTAGCTTATCCGCACAAGCTCCCTAGCGTCGGCAACCCCAACGCCACTCGCCACCGTCTTCGCCTTGACCTCCGGCGAACACCTCAGGTATTCCCCGTCCACCCCTGTTTCCCCTATTGATGCTCCTGTAATCTACTCTCTCTCCCGCGTCTAACGACACCTCTCTCTCGCCTTCGGGTGACCTGTAGCCTCGCCAGCAGCGACAACCAGAGTGTGCCCGATGCCGTACAAACTCCGGCGAAGAATCCCAGTCGACTCATTGCGCCCCTCTACCAACAACGACAACGTTGAGCATCAGCACGTCAAGGCGAACTCGGTGAGCCTCCTCTCTCTCTCTCTCGCATCCTGCATCGTCGACAACGACCATGTCAGAGCGCGCCGCCGCCTGTCGCCGTCGCAGCGCCGCCACTTTGTGGCCGAGTAATCAGAACCGTGCGATGTAGATCGGACGAACGCGATAGAACATAGTCGAAGGGGTAAGTAGCGATCTGTGTCGTGCGATCAAGTTAGATCCTATGGTCTGTATCTAATGATCCACGCGAACCGTTTTTGTCCAATAGGGAGCAGCCACGTGGCCCAGAATTTGTTATAAAAACAGAAATTGATCTATTAGATGTTCAATTTTGAAAATTGCATAACTTTCAAACCACACGTCCAAATTTTACAAACCTTATATCAATGAAATCAACAAAACAAATCCTACCCAACCATGCACTTTGTTTAGTGAATTGCTTCTCGAAAAATGGTTGTTTTTGTAGAAACTTGTGTAGGCACATTTTGTGTATAAAATTCTTTCTAAAATTATTTTGGTGATAAAATCTTTGGCAAATGGTTTGTTTTGAACCTACTGACCATACAAATCAATTTGTGGTTTCAAAAATATATTTGGTGAAGCAAAAGAATAAATCTTTGAATAAAAGCATTTCTAGCCAAATAAAAATGTTGATTATGGTTTAAAAATGATTTTGGAGGAAAACCTTTGGGAAATGTTTTGATTTAAACTCTCTGACCCCAAGCACCAAGTTTTGTGATTTAAAAATGTATTTGGTGAACCCTATAAAGAATGTTACTTTGATAAGGGCATTTTCAACCACATAAAATAATGATTTGGTTTAAAAATGGTTTATAAGTAAAATATTTTTGCAAATGGTTTTGCCACTTTTATAAAGTGACCAATAGGTGTTTAGAATGTCTATAACCTATTATAAACCACTTTTCCAATTAAAACAACCTTTGGCATGCTTGCATGCATTGTTTTGTTTCTATTATTTTATGTGATGAATTGCTTGAATGGTAGATTGAAATATTGCTTGCTTGATTGAATTGTAGTGATTTGAAGAGTGTGAGTATTGCAAGATCAAGGAGTGAACTTATATTCTCTACCAACAAGGCAAGTGATGCTTCATACTTTGTCCCATTATTTTCACTATGCATTAGTGATATTTCTAAAGTAGGACTTGCATGGAATTTTTGCCAAGTGTAAACTATGCCATGGGAAATCCTAGTAGATGAAACCTTAGTAGAAATTTCCTAAGTTAAGATTCCTAATACTATCATTGCTTAGCTTAGCTAGTAGAAAACAAGGGTGGATTATATTTCATGCTATAGAATATTTCTAAGTCAAGGACTTGTGTTTTGTTTAATAAAACAACTAAGTGAATGAATCACCTGGGTGGAATGGAAGGAATGGTTTGTGTTGAGTGGTTCACAAGGCCCATTTCTATGGTTTACCTTGTGTATCTCACTTGTGGATGGCCACCCAGGAACAAAGAGATTTGAGATGATGTTGAGAAGCTTCAAGTGCAGCCACTTGGCATTATGGGCTCTGCCTAGATCATATAGGTTGCAATAACTTAGCCAAATGGACAGTTGGTGGTAGGGGTTTGATAGGTTGGAACGCGTCCATTCTGGTCTAAGGGAAGGCTTCTGAAAGATCTTGTCTTGGTTAAACCAAGTCTTGTGGGGAAAGTGCACCACCTCTGCAGTGTGTAAAATCTAAGTACTTAGCCATGTCCCTGGTAAAGGATAATTTGAGCATCAATACATGGAAGCTATCAAGAATCTCCTCATCCCAATTTCTAAGTTAAAAACTTGTGGTTGAACAAGGGTTGAAGGATCACCAATTTCTATTGGGAGATGCCTTGGGTGATTTTGTCAAGCAAAAACTTAGTGTTTTCAAATGATAAGGAAAATCTATTTTGAGCAAAGAAAGCCTAAGCTCCACTTAGCCAAATGCATATAGATGATAGTTACCACTATACTACCATAGTATCACTTTCCAATACAATTCAAATGTATTGACCCTTGTGGCTGTAACTTGTTATGTTGCAGGTTTGTTTGATATTAGTGAAGTGTGTTGATTAGGATTACAAGTCTACAACCAATATGACTGCCTGTGGCACTTTGAAGATGAAGGACTCCATGCTATAGTTATTTCTGCTGCATTGTAATGAGATAGCCAAATGAGCTATGTAAGATGTAATGAATTATTTTATTCCTGATTATAAAGTTGTATTATGACCTTTGTTTCTTGATATTACATCTTAACTATGGATGCTAGCTATTGATCCAGGGACTAGCATTGTAAACACAGGGATCTCTACCTTATCAATGGTTGGGACCTCTACACTTTCAATGCTTGCAAATGGTTTGATCTTGGTTTGATGGTGCATGTCACCTCAAAAATTATTCTTTTATCACCTACCTACTCGAGGACGAGTTGGAGTTAAGCTTGGGGATGCTTGATACGTCGGAAACGTATCTATAATATTTTATGTTCCATGCTTGTTTAGTATCTACTTTGCTTTCCTTTGTCCACACTTTGAGGTGTTTTTCATATGTTTTCTGGTACTAACCTATTAACAAGTTGCCACAGTGCCAGTTGCCTATTTTCTGCTGTTTTTGGTTCCAGAAAAGCTAGTAAGGAAATATTCTCGGAATTGGACGAAACAAAAGCCAAAGTCAATATTCCACCGAGGAGAACACGGAGTCCAGAGGAGAGACGGAGGGGCGCCACAGGGAGGCCACACCCCCCAGGCGTGACCTAGGGTGGGCCCGCGCCTGGGCAGGGTGTGGGCCCCCTGGCCGCCTCCCAGCCTCGCCTCTTCGCCTATAAGAAGCCCCCGATGCCTAAACCCTAAGTACCCGATAAATATTCCACGAAACCATCTGTAGCCGCCGCCACCATCGTCTCTAGATCTGGGGGATCTGAAGCTCTTCCCGGCACCCTGGCGGAGGGGAGATCATCCCGGAGGCCTTCTTATTCATCATGCCAGCCTCTGGTATGAAGCATGAGTAGTTCCACCTTTGACTACGAGTCCATGTAGTAGCTAGATGGTTGTATCTCCTCCTTGTGCTTTCATGTCTAGATCTTGTGAGCTCCGTTCATGATCAAGATATCATCCATTCGTAATCATGCATGTTGTGTTTGCGGGGATCCGATGAATATTGGGATTACTATGTCAGATTGATTAATGGTTTTGCCTTATTGATTCTATCATATCTGTGTTGTTTGTGATCTTGCATGCTCTCCATTGTTAGTAGCTATCTTTGCCAAGTACTTCCTCCGTCTCACAGCTTAAGGCGTAAAAATTCCAGCGCGTTGATTAAGGAGAGCCAGAGAGCAGCAAGTTTTCCTTTCATACCCCTGATTAATAGCTGCTCATAATTGTTTCTCTCTCTTGTTTATTGGCCAACGTCTCCTGGATTCTAGCTGCCAGCATGCATAGCCAATTAGCATGCGCATGCACGCACGGCATCTAGCGCAAGCAAAGGATTTTTCTGGATAGCTAGCTACTTCTACACCCCACGCCTTATGCTTTGAGGAAAAAGCGAATTTTTTTTACGCCCTATGATATGGGATGGAGGGAGTAGTTGCTAGTGACTCCAAGAGGGGGTATTTATGCTCGATAGTGGGTTCATGCCTCTACTTAATCAAGGGAAATGACAGAAATATCTGCATTTGTAGATGTGTTGTTGCCACTAGGGAGAAAACAACAGTCTCTTGTTCATGGAATAAGTGGATTGTTTACCTTACACACTTTGCTTAAAGCGGTTGTCTGTTGCTTGCAACTTAATACTGGAAGGGGTTCGGATGATAACCTAAAGGTGGATTACTATTCATAGATGCAGTTGGATGGCGGTCTATGTATATTGTTGTATTGCCCAATCGAATCTTATAGGATCTTTATGTCTAGTATTGCGTTGCTATGCCTTGCTCAGTCCTGTCAATTGCCCTGCTGTAATTTGTTTACCCTGCATGCCATGTTTGTTTATCTAAGGAGAGCACCTCTAGTGTACTATGGACCCCGTTCCAATCTTTACCATTGATACATCTTCCACTGTTATTGTTTACTTGCTGCAAACCACTTTCACCTTCCACACCATACAGTTAATCCTTTGTTACAGCAACCGGTGAGATTGACAACCTCAATGATAGTTGGGGCAAAGTCTTGAGTTTGTGTTGTGCAGGTTTCCACGTTGCTTGCAACACCTTTGAGACGTTTCCTTCCTCCTACTGGTTCAATAACCTCAGTTTCTTACTAAGGAAAGACTTGCTGCTGTGCTGCATCACACCTTGCTCTTGGGGTTTCCCGACGAAGCGCTCTCAGGCGCCATCAGCCCTCCTCCGTCTTGTCTTTTGGCTCCGTGTTCTCCTCGGTGAAATATTGACTTTGGCTTTTGTCCCGCCCAATTCCGAGAATATTCATTTTTTGGCTTTTCTAGAACCAAAACAACAGAAAACAGGCAACTGGTACTGTGGCATCTTGTTAATAGGTTAGTCCTAGAAAGCATATAAAAATACCTCAAAGTGTAGACAAAGCAAAGCAAATTAGATACTAAACAAGCATGGGACATCGAAAATTATAGATACGTTTTTGACTTATCAGGGAGCGACCACAGAAAGATTTCGCCGCCTCTGCGGAGCGAAAACTATATAGAGAGAAAGAGCTCTCTAGCAGGCAGAATTCTACCGGGGAAATTCCTTCCCGGAGAGGGGAGATCATCGCCATTAACACCGTCATCAAGCTAGACTTCATCGGGATCATCATCACCATCATCATCCTCACCATCATCTCCACCAGCACCATCACCACCACTCCATCCCGCAGTAACAATTGGGTCGAATCTTGCATAGTTCTTAGGGGAAACTTTCTCGGTGTTGATTAATTTTGTAGTTGATGCTTTTGAGTGGAACCATTGAATTATTTTTCATGTTCAAATTGTTACTTATCATTATATCATCTCTGATCTTGATCCATATGATGTCTCATGAGTAGTTCGTTTAGTTCTTAAGGACATGGGATAATTCATGTTATTAGTAGTGGAATTGTGTTGAAATAATATTCAATGGTTTGATATTTAAGTTGTGGTGTTATTCTTCTAGTGGTGTCACGTGAACATCGACTACATGATACTTCACCATTTATGGGCCTAGGGGAATGCGTTGTATATTTGGCTACTAATTGTGGGGTTGCCAGAGTGACAGAAGCCTGAACCCCCATTAGGAAACCTTTGCACAAAGGAGTGTAGGATCTCAGAGCTTAGTGCTGTGGTTAGGTTTTTATCTTAATTACTTTCTTGTAGTTGCGGATGCTTGCAAGGGGTATAATCAAAAGTATGTATTAGTATAAGTAAGGTCGGTACATTAGCATAGGTTCACCCACACAACGCTTATCCAACCAAAGAAGATTAATCAACTATATGAAGCGAAAGCACTTGACAGTATTCCCATGTGTCCTCGAGAATGTTTGGTCCTCATAAATAATACAACCGACTTGTCATTTGCTGAAGAAAGGATTGGGCCACTTGCTGCAATTACTATTACTGTCTTTTATTTACTTGGACTTTATTTCTTTGCATTATCAAGACCCCCTAAAAATCTGTTTGCTAAGTATTTACAGAGAATTCCTGATCCAAACCACTAGTCAACACCTTCTGCTCCTCGTTGGGATCGACACTCCTATTTATCGAAAGTACTACGATACACCCCCTATACTTGTGGGTCATCACGTAGCATGGAAAACAAAAAAAATTCTACCGCATAAACACAGAAAACCAAGATCTAATCTATGATCAAGCCAAGATCTATTTACTAGATCGATGCAACGAGATTGAAGAGTACTAACCCTCGAAGATCCAAAGCGCTTAATGAGATACGGATCTCTCGCGGGCGATGTAGTTGTTCACTTGACGATCTCAAGATCGCGTAGACGATCCTTCCGGCGCCGCGTTCCGGAAGCGCTCCCGTAGTCGGGCACATGTTGTACTCGATGAAGACCTTCCTCTTCCTTGTTCCAGCAGGCAGCAGAGGTTGTAGATCTCCTCTCAATTCTGGCAGCACGACGACGTGGTGGTGGAGGTAGAGGAGAGATCAGGCAGGGCTTCGCCTAAACCCTGAGGACGTATGGTGGAGTAGAGGGGTTTCCTCGGAGCTAGGGTTTAGCACCGAGGGAGGAGGAGGCGTGGCCGACGGTGGTGGCTTGGAGGTGACGACTATGGGGATAGGGTTTGTTGTGAGGGGTAGGGTGCACCCCCACCCATCCTTTTATAGGTGGGATAGGCAGTTTGGGGAGGAGGGAGCCGAGTCCTCCCCCAACTCCCTTTCCCTAGGGTGCACCCCACCCCTCCTTTTATAGGTGGGATAGGCAGTTTGGGGAGGGGGAACCGAGTCCTCCCCCAACTCCCTTTCTCTTGGTCGGCGGCACAGGAGCTCCACTAGGATTTGACTTTCCAAATTCCCGTTTGACTTTTTCAAACACTTGATACTATTAACCAACCAAGTGACCTAGGGCATGAACCATTCAACCCATTAGGGTTTAGTACATCCCATGTACCCCTTCCCTCTAAAGCGGTGGACCTTCTAGAACATTCTAGAAGCTTTCGGTCAAAACACCAAAAACATTTCCGAACCCCGGAAATTGACTTTCCTTATATGAATCTTATTTTCCGGACCATTTAGGATCTCCTCGTGATGTCCCAGACACAATTCGAGACTCCGAACAACATTCGATACTCCAACACATATATCATATCTACTAAACAACATCGAATCCTTAAGTGTGTCTCCCTACGATTCGTGAATTATGCAGACATGATCGAGACACCTCTCCGATCAATAACCAATAGTGGAATCTAGAAATTCATATGGTTCCCACATATTTCTACAATTACTTCATGATCGAAATGAACCAATAACATTCGAAACCAATTCCTCTTTGTCTCATGATATATTAATTATTCGAGGTTTTGATCGTCGGTATCACTATACCTAGTTCAACCTCGTTACCGATAAGTACTCTTTACTCGTTCCTATGGAATGGCATCCCTTGTGACCAAGTCACATGCTTGCAAGCTAATTGGATGGCATTACACCGAGAGGGCCTAGAGTATATTTCTCCGCCATATGGATGTACAAGTCCCACTCTTGATCCATGCGCTTCAACACATACTTTCAAAATACCTAACGCCACCTTTATAATCACCCAGTTACGAAGTGGTGTTTGATGTCATCAAAGTATCCCTCCGGTGATGGCAATTAACATGATCTCATGGTCGAAGGATTTAGGTTACAATGTATATGAAATCTTATAGCAAATGAACTTCTAAATGACTTGATTGTATGCTATGCTAATCTATAGGAGTATGTCCATCACATCATTCTCCTAATGATATGATCTTGTTATTAATAACATGTAGTGTCCATGAACAGGAAACCATGATCATATTAATCAACAAGCTAGTCTCTACAAGAGGCTTACTAGGGAATCTTACAAGTTTACAAAACACACATGTATTAATGTTTCCAAGTTAATACAATTATAACATGGTTGTAAACATTTATCATAAACATAAAAGATATAATAATAAGCATTTATTATTGCCTCTTGGGCATATCTCCAACAGATGTACCCAGGTTCGAGGCTCTCATAGTGAGATAAAACCTCTACTCCTGCATCTAGATCTTATATACTCCTACCATAGATGGTGGCTACAATGGTGCTCCTTGAGCTGTGTCTGCTATGCCTCTAGTAGCTTTCTCTGTGGGAGCAAAGGAGGAATAAGGAGAGCTCCTAGCGAGCAGAGAAGTGAGGAGCTCTTCAGAGCCTCTCCTGGGAAAGACCCCCTGTGCTCCTTATAAAGGGGAGCCCAGGGGACAAGATTTGTTCCCCACGGTTGGTCCTGGTCAGACTGGTTTGTCTCGTAGTTCTTGTCGTCGGTATCTCTTTAGCATATTCCTGAGATGCTCAACATATGCCTTAGCATCTCTGGAGATGCCTGGCATATTCCCCAGCATCTTAGGAGATGCCAAGGGCATATTCCATATGCCATGTGCCAGTCTGAGCCATGAGCGTCCCAAGACTGACACTTGACTTGATGGTTGTGACCTGGCTGGTAGTGGCGTCGATGTAGAGGTCGTGGGGGTGTCCGAGGATGACTGAGAGGCCGTCCGGGAAGATAAAACTCGGTCTGAGGCCAGTAGATTCGGCCTGGAGGATTGCTGATTCGGCCCAGGCGAAATAAAGGGCCCAACCGGGTTATGCCTTGGCCCAGCCAGGGTTCCTGGTTCGACCCAGGTTGAGTAGTGGCAAAGAAGTACCCAGCCTTGGTTTACTTGACCCGGCAGAGGAGTCCCGCGGTGGGCCAACTTAACCTGTGTCGGCCCACCCGAGGTAGCTGGTGGCGACGAGGTGGTCCCTACGGTGGGCTGGATTCCGCCTGAGCCGGCCCACCCGAGGGAAGATGGAGGCAATGAAGTGAAGCGCGACGTCAGGGGAGTGCTGGCGATGAGGGAGTCCACGGTGGGCCGAGTTAAACCGATGTCGACCCACCCGGGAGCGTCTAGCAGCGTCGAGGCGGGAGACCCGACGGAGAGATGGAGCGCTTTGGCGGGAACGTGGCGATGCCTGGTGGGAATTGGTTCGGCGAGAGGAGCATCTGGCGGGAAGAGGAGCACTGGCCCACGGTGGGCCGGTTTAACCGCTGCCGGCCCACGTGGGGTGGACGTTGGCGTGTTGTGCGCCAAGGCCTTCCTCCACCGGAGTGGTGCTGCCAAGGCCTAGCCGGATCAAGGACTTACTCGGCCAGCAAAAAGCAGACTCGGCCTGGGAAGTTGTCTTCCAGGCCAAGATATCTTCAATTCGGCCCGTTGTGGCTTTTTTCCTTTATCCTTTTCTATTTGACTTTTATACTCATATCAAATATCCTTTCCTTATATATGTCTCTTATTGACTTACTTATAACCCAACTCTGGGGTACCCGAGGTTATATCCTGACACATGTTGTCCGCCGACACGACCAACCTAGAGAAGCATGACCACGCCAGCTTGGGCACTAGCTCGCTAGCGAACTTATCATCAAAGACCAGTTAGTTAGAGTGGGGAGCTGACAAGGAATAGCTCGCAAACAACCTCAAGAAAGCATGGAAGATGGATGTTAATTGGTGCACATTCTATGTCTACGTGCATTTTTAAACCTATCATTATATGTTAAGTTAAATATATAAGAGCATCTCTAATCGGGACCAAGACGATAATAATAAAGGTATCAGACAAAGTTGAGCCCCTACGGAGTCACATGCCCCAAACAGCAGTCGAGACATGCATCGCGACAGGCAACACGAGGATAGGTGGGAAAATGTAGGAGAGAGGTGTAGGTGGGGAGAGAGGATGCCATGTGGGGTGAATTGGGGTTACTACTAGCTGGCATGCATGCTTGTATTTTCTCTAGCGTATCTAAGACCGGAAAATCGTTTTAGAGGACGCAGTTATTAAAGCCCCCTTTTGAATTTTTAAAAAATATTAAATATTTTCAAAAAAATACTTACGCGCAGCCACTAAATAAAATATATGCATGCACATTTTTAACGAAAAATACATTGTATTTTGAATGCATCAAAAAAACAAATATAATAAAATTTGAAAAAACGGTGGCCCATCCAAAATTAAACTGTTTATGTTCAGATTTGGAATTTTTCTTTTTTATCAAGGACAGAATACAGAATATTTTTTCATGATTCTTCGTATTCGTGTATTATAAATTATTATCTATGTCTATATATTTTTTCAAATTTTTCTAAAATTTTAATTTTGAACTTTTTTTAAAATTCTTCTGGAGCCCGAGCGCCATATTGACGCTCTCAGCTGAGACATACACAGCGGATTGCTGGGCATCCCATATATACCGCATCCCGCATCCCGCATACCGCATCCCGTAGCAAAGCCCCCAAATTTCTCCGCCGCCGCGACCAAATTTCCCCTTTCCCATATTCTGCTCCGCCGACCTAATTTCCCAAATTGTCTCGATTTCGGCCGTGAAGACCGCCGATGAGTTCTCCGGCGCGGCCTCGTGCGCGGCGCTCATCCTGGGCTCGCACGCCGCGGCGCGCGTCCTCGCCTCGTTCGCCTCCTTGTGCTGCTAGGTCAAGAAAGAGCGGCGCTCTCGGTCCCTCCCCCAAGCTACATTCGTCGCCTCGCTCGCCGCGGCCCGTGTCCTCGGCTCGCTCGCCCCCGTGCGCTGCTAGGGCAGGAAACGGCGGCGCTCCCCGCTCCCTACGGAAGCTACACACCTCGCCTCGGGGTACCTTCATACCACGCCCTGTGCGACTTGCAGCCCTCGACCGCTGGAGACGGTCGCGGAACAAAACGGTGTGCAATTCATTCTCGTTCTCCACGTTATGTTTATTGTTTTTTTTGTTTTTTCAATCTTGAAATATTCCCGTCCAAGATCTAGAACTATTGCTTAAAAACATGTGTTCTTTTACCTGAATCTTATCCTGAATATTTAGGTAATCACTTTTTTAATATTAGTTCTTATTAATCACCTGTGTAACTTGTCTTGTTGTTTCACCAGCAGCATATTTTCATACCCAGAGCGTTGCGACTCACTGGCAAGCGAAAAACCAACTTTCCTCCTCCGACTGCCGCATGCAATCCTCCTGTATGGTTTCTGTCTGATACTTATGATAAATAATCCATTTTATTTGCAAAACTAGTTTGACTGATTCGTGTGAATGGACTGTAAAGAATTTTGATCAAATTGTAAAACTTATATTCACAGATTGTAGAGTTGGAAGTTGAACCGTTCCTTTTTTTCTGTGAAAATTTGACCTGAAGTTCTTTGTTTATTGGGTCAAAAAATTGCCGATTCTGCTGATAACGAATTATTATATTGAAAATTATTCTATTGCCATGTCGAACTTGGTGGATTTACAAAACGAATGTCATAACTTATTTGTTATATGTAACTTACCATGGAGCTTTATGTGCAGCGTACTTTCATACCAAGGGCCCTACAATTCAGTGAACACAAAAAGAGAAGAACTGCATCTCAGATACATAACCGAGCACAAGCGGCCACAGCATATAATCCTGTAGTATGCTTCTTGCCTTCACTTTTTGATACTCTTGTTGCTTAAATCTTGAACTTCTCTGTGCTGGTATACAGTTCCACATGTTTATTTGAAGTGATGCAACCTGAGTACTAAGTACTCCCTCCGTTTCATAATATAAGATGTTTTAGCTTTTAAAGATAATGTATCTAGCCGCCTTTTAGTGTATAGGTTCACTCCGAATCTATACACTAAACGGTGTCTAGATACATTAACTTTACAAACCTAAAACATCTTATATTTTGAAACGGAGGGAGTACAAGCTACTGTTTTACTGAAAAAATTTACATCTTGTCGTCCGACAATGACTTCAAGCCTAGCTAGTTTGGATTAGCCGTGACGTGGGAAACTTTGTGCATCTGTATTAGTAAAGAATTCATCTCGAATGAAACAACAACTTTATGGGGAGGATGAACTGCTCATGCAATATTTATTCATATTGTAGTTATTTCCATGTTTTTGCGATTTCACTTATTTCTATAGGCTTTTTTTGAATTGGATGCTGTTCTTAGTCTGCAAGACTAGTTTGGATTGACTGTGGTATTGTGGTGATAAATCGTACCCCCTTTCTTATTGAAGTTACTATTTTGCCAAAGCTGACCTCAATGTACTAATGGCGTAATTTTAGTGAACTCAAATATTACCAAAAGTTGTTGTTCAATATCAAGTTGCTTTTTTTTATCATATTTAGCTGGTACTAGTTGGTGGCCAGGTCTACCTCATCAAGTATGTTGATTTGTATCTTATACAGTTTGAATTTGCCCATCTTAAAATTTCTCATGTTTTAGTTAAATTGCTTTAGGGTGTTGCGTATCATGTTCTTTTCATTAGACGGGTTGAACTGTAAGAATGACTTGGATGTATTACAGTGTAGAAAGTTGAACCCTTCCTTTTTCTTTGTGAAAATCTCACCAGAAGTTTTTGCTTAATAGGTTTGTATTGCAAATATGAAATCTGCCACTGCAGAGCTGCCTGCTGTCCTGGATCTAGCTACAATGTCCACTGTACCCTCTGCTGCTTATCATGGCCCGCTGAGTTCTTGCATCCGAGATCAGGAGGCATCATTGCCTTGTCAACCTTATGGAGTATGTTTCTTTCTGTCTTATATATTTTTCTTAAATCTTGAACTGTTAGTGTGCTCATCTTATAATTTCGCATGTATTACTTCAATTGCTGTAGTGTGATGCGTAACATGTTCTTGAAGAACTTTGCATGTTCTTGTCGCTAGACTCTAAACGAAGTCAGCTGACTAGTAAAACTAGTTCGATTGATTCTTGTCAATGAACTGTAAAAGAATTCTTTTTGAAGTTGAACCCGTCCTTCTTCTTTATGAAAATCTCACCACACGTTTTTGTTTAACATTTCTTGTATTGCTGATAAGGAGCTAGTTCTATTGAGAAATGCCATTGTCAACTTTGGAGGACTTAAAAAAGAGTGTCACAACAAGTGACAATGTTGTCCCGCTTTTAACACCATTAATTTCTGGCGTTAGTTTGATGTTGAATCTTGTTTGGGGACTTTTGTCTCATCTTAACAAGTGATACATTTGGGCGTTCTACTTCAGTATACAAATTTGATATTCCAATTTAAGCAGATGTAAAATTGCTTAATGCTATTGCTCTTGTATGCCGCTGATTTGGGTCACTGGTAGATAGGATAAATGTTATCGAAGTGGTTCATGATTTATGTTACTTAAAGATAATCCTGTAGTATGCTTCTTGCCTTCACTTTTTGATACTCTTGTTGCTTAAATCTTGAACTTCTCTGTGCTGGTATACAGTTCCACATGTTTATTTGAAGTGATGCAACCTGAGTACTAAGTACTCCCTCCGTTTCATAATATAAGATGTTTTAGCTTTTAAAGATAATGTATCTAGCCGCCTTTTAGTGTATAGGTTCACTCCGAATCTATACACTAAACGGTGTCTAGATACATTAACTTTACAAACCTAAAACATCTTATATTTTGAAACGGAGGGAGTACAAGCTACTGTTTTACTGAAAAAATTTACATCTTGTCGTCCGACAATGACTTCAAGCCTAGCTAGTATGGATTAGCCGTGACGTGGGAAACTTTGTGCATCTGTATTAGTAAAGAATTTATCTCGAATGAAACAACAACTTTATGGGGAGGATGAACTGCTCATGCAATATTTATTCATATTGTAGTCATTTCCATGTTTTTGCGATTTCACTTATTTGTATAGGCTTTTTTTTTTGAATTGGATGCTGTTCTTAGTCTGCAAGACTAGTTTGGATTGACTGTGGTATTGTGGTGATAAATCGTACCCCCTTTCTTATCGAAGTTACTATTTTGCCAAAGCTGACCTCAATGTACTAATGGCGTAATTTTAGTGAACTCAAATATTACCAAAAGTTGTTGTTCAATATCAAGTTGCTTTTTTTATCATATTTAGCTGGTACTAGTTAGTGGCCAGGTCTACCTCATCAAGTATGTTGATTTGTATCTTATACAGTTTGAATTTGCCCATCTTAAAATTTCTCATGTTTTAGTTAAATTGCTTTAGGGTGTTGCGTATCATGTTCTTTTCATTAGACGGGTTGAACTGTAAGAATGACTTGGATGTATTACAGTGTAGAAAGTTGAACCCTTCCTTTTTCTTTGTGAAAATCTCACCAGAAGTTTTTGCTTAATAGGTTTGTATTGCAAATATGAAATTTGCCACTAAGGATGCACAGCTGCCTGCTGCCCTGGATCTAGCTACACTGTCCACTGTACCCTCTGCTGCTTATCATGGCCCACTGAGTTCTTGCATCCGAGATCAGGCGGCATCATTGCCCTGTCAACCTTATGGAGTATG
Organism: Avena sativa; assembly: GCA_916181665.1. Lineage (NCBI taxonomy): Eukaryota > Viridiplantae > Streptophyta > Magnoliopsida > Poales > Poaceae > Avena > Avena sativa. The sequence continues at coordinate 416,818,079 of OV702297.1, forward strand.
TTCCTTTCTGTCTTATATATTTTTCTTAAATCTTGAACTGTTAGTGTGCTCATCTTATAATTTCGCATGTATTAGTTCAATTGCTGTAGTGTGATGCATAACATGTTCTTGAAGAACTTTGCATGTTCTTGTCTCTAGACTCTAAATGAAGCCTGCTGACTAGGAAAACTAGTTCGATTGATTCTTGTCAATGAACTGTAAAAGAATTCTTTTTGAAGTTGAACCCGTCCTTCTTCTTTATGAAAATCTCACCACGCGTTTTTGTTTAATATTTCTTGTATTGCTGATAAGGAGTTAGTTCTATTGAGAAATGCCATTGTCAAACTTTGGGGGACTTAAAAAAGAGTGTCACAACAAGTGACAATGTTGTCCCGCTTTTAACACCATTAATTTCTGGCGTTAGTTTGATGTTGAATCTTGTTTGGGGACTTTTGTCTCATCTTAACAAGTGATACATTTGGGCGTTCTACTTCAGTATACAAATTTGATATTCCAATTTAAGCCGATGTAAAATTGCTTAATGCTATTGCTCTTGTATGCCGCTGATTTGGGTCACTGGTAGATAGGATAAATGTTATCGAAGTGGTTCATGATTTATGTTACTTAAAGATAATCCTGTAGTATGCTTCTTGCGTTCACTTTTTGATACTCTTGTTGCTTAAATCTTGAACTTCTCTGTGCTGGTATACAGTTCCACATGTTTATTTGAAGTGATGCAACCTGAGTACTAAGTACTCCCTCCGTTTCATAATATAAGATGTTTTAGCTTTGTAAAGATAATGTATCTAGACGCCTTTTAGTGTATAGGTTCACTCCGAATCTATACACTAAACGGTGTCTAGATACATTAACTTTACAAACCTAAAACATCTTATATTTTGAAACGGAGGGAGTACAAGCTACTGTTTTAGTGAAAAAATTTACATCTTGTCGTCTGACAATGACTTCAAGCCTAGCTAGTTTGGATTAACTGTGACGTGGGAAACTTTGTGCGTTTGTATTAGTAAAGAATTCATCTCGAATCAAACAACAACTTTATGGGGAGGATGAACTGCTCATGCAATATTTATTCATATTGTAGTCATTTCCATGTTTTTGCGATTTTACTTATTTGTATAGGCTTTTTTTGAATTGGATGCTGTTCTTAGTCTGCAAGACTAGTTTGGATTGACTGTGGTATTGTGGTGATAAATCGTACCCCCTTTCTTATCGAAGTTACTATTTTGCCAAAGCTGACCTCAATGTACTAATGGTGTAATTTTAGTGAACTCAAATATTACCAAAAGTTGTTGTTCAATATCAAGTTGCTTTTTTTATCATATTTAGCTGGTACTAGTTAGTGGCCAGGTCTACCTCATCAAGTATGTTGATTTGTATCTTATACAGTTTGAATTTGCCCATCTTAAAATTTCTCATGTTTTATGCTTTAGGGTGTTGCGTATCATGTTCTTTTCATTAGACGGGTTGAACTGTAAGAATGACTTGGATGTATTACAGTGTAGAAAGTTGAACCCTTCCTTTTTCTTTGTGAAAATCTCACCAGAAGTTTTTGCTTAATAGGTTTGTATTGCAAATATGAAATCTGCCACTAAGGATGCACAGCTGCCTGCTGCCCTGGATCTAGCTACACTGTCCACTGTACCCTCTGCTGCTTATCATGGCCCGCTGAGTTCTTGCATCCGAGATCAGGCGGCATCATTGCCTTGTCAACCTTATGGAGTATGTTCCTTTCTGTCTTATATATTTTTCTTAAATCTTGAACTGTTAGTGTGCTCATCTTATAATTCCGCATGTATTAGTTCAATTGCTGTAGTGTGATGCGTAACATGTTCTTGAAGAACTTTGCATGTTCTTGTCGCTAGACTCTAAACGAAGTCAGCTGACTAGTAAAACTAGTTCGATTGATTCTTGTCAATGAACTGTAAAAGAATTCTTTTTGAAGTTGAACCCGTCCTTCTTCTTTATGAAAATCTCACCACACGTTTTTGTTTAACATTTCTTGTATTGCTGATAAGGAGCTAGTTCTATTGAGAAATGCCATTGTCAACTTTGGAGGACTTAAAAAAGAGTGTCACAACAAGTGACAATGTTGACCCGCTTTTAACACCATTAATTTCTGGCGTTAGTTTGATGTTGAATCTTGGTTGGGGACTTTTGTCTCATCTTAACAAGTGATACATTTGGGCGTTCTACTTCAGTATACAAATTTGATATTCCAATTTAAGCCGATGTAAAATTGCTTAATGCTATTGCTCTTGTATGCCGCTGATTTGGGTCACTGGTAGATAGGATAAATGTTATCGAAGTGGTTCATGATTTATGTTACTTAAAGATAATCCTGTAGTATGCTTCTTGCCTTCACTTTTTGATACTCTTGTTGCTTAAATCTTGAACTTCTCTGTGCTGGTATACAGTTCCACATGTTTATTTGAAGTGATGCAACCTGAGTAATAAGTACTCCCTCCGTTTCATAATATAAGATGTTTTAGCTTTGTAAAGATAATGTATCTAGACGCCTTTTAGTGTATAGGTTCACTCCGAATCTATACACTAAACGGTGTCTAGATACATTAACTTTACAAACCTAAAACATCTTATATTTTGAAACGGAGGGAGTACAAGCTACTGTTTTACTGAAAAAATTTACATCTTGTCGTCCGACAATGACTTCAAGCCTAGCTAGTTTGGATTAGCCGTGACGTGGGAAACTTTGTGCATCTGTATTAGTAAAGAATTCATCTCGAATGAAACAACAACTTTATGGGGAGGATGAACTGCTCATGCAATATTTATTCATATTGTAGTCATTTCCATGTTTTTGCGATTTCACTTATTTGTATAGGCTTTTTTTTTGAATTGGATGCTGTTCTTAGTCTGCAAGACTAGTTTGGATTGACTGTGGTATTGTGGTGATAAATCGTACCCCCTTTCTTATCGAAGTTACTATTTTTCCAATGCTGACCTCATGGTACTAATGGCCTTATTTTAGTGAACTTGAATATTACCAAAAGTGGTTGTTCAATATCAAGTTGCTTTTTTATATCATATTTACCTGGTACTAGTTAGTGGCCAGGTCTACCTCATCAAGTATGTTGATTTGTATCTTATACAGTTTGAATTTGCCCATCTTAAAATTTCTCATGTTTTAGTTAAATTGCTTTAGGGTGTTGCGTATCATGTTCTTTTCATTAGACGGGTTGAACTGTAAGAATGACTTGGATGTATTACAGTGTAGAAAGTTGAACCCTTCCTTTTTCTTTGTGAAAATCTCACCAGAAGTTTTTGCTTAATAGGTTTGTATTGCAAATATGAAATCTGCCACTGCAGAGCTGCCTGCTGTCCTGGATCTAGCTACAATGTCCACTGTACCCTCTGCTGCTTATCATGGCCCGCTGAGTTCTTGCATCCGAGATCAGGCGGCATCATTGCCTTGTCAACCTTATGAAGTATGTTCCTTTCTGTCTTATATATTTTTCTTAAATCTTGAACTGTTAGTGTGCTCATCTTATAATTTCGCATGTATTAGTTCAATTGCTGTAGTGTGATGCGTAACATGTTCTTGAAGAACTTTGCATGTTCTTGTCGCTAGACTCTAAACGAAGTTAGTTGACTAGTAAAACTAGTTCGATTGATTCTTGTCAATGAATTGTAAATGAATTCTGGTTGAAGTTGAACCCTTCCTTTTTCTCTATGAAAACCTCACCATGCGTTTTTGTTTAATACACTAAAAGGGTCTAGATACATTAACTTCACAAACCTAAAACATCTTATCGAAGTGGTTCATGATTTATGTTAGTTAACCCTTGCAGCTTAAGAGCAATGCCATCCGGTATGACTAGTTGCCTTTTAGAAATATGCAATCTTCTAGGTTTTTGGATCTATATAATCAAGAGCTTTACCATATTTTCTGCAAGTTCTGTTAGTCTTCCCTTCACCTTTGCTTACTTAGTTATCTTTGTATGCAGAAAAATGACTTTGATGTACTGCCAGAGGAAATTATCAATCATATCTGTCTTCTCTTACTAAAAGACCTTAAAGACATAGTATCAATGAAGCTATGCTGTAAATACTGGCGACAAAATACTATCAGGATATTCCCTGCCGATGGGCCAATGTGGCTTCAGATGACGGAGGATAAAATGCTTTTTTATAGAGAAAAATATCAGCATGTGCTTGCAGTGGAGCATAAGTTGACTCTGCCAGATATCAGCTATTGCTCTTCTTTCGGGCACCTTGTTACCCTTGTTGGCAAGCAACATCAGATTCTTGTTTTAAACCTCATTACTCTGAGTGCAACCACGCTTCCTTATTTGGCGACTGAGTTCGAAAACATTGTACAAGCTATTAGCTGGCAGGGTGCAGGAGACCAGATTGAGACGCTTGTCATAAGTTCAGTTGCAGGTCTAAGAAGGATAGGCATCTCTGTTTACTGCACAACCACTGGTTGGGTTTCACGACGAGGAGAGTGCCGGTATCAGTTCTATCCATCTGAGGTGTCAGCTCCTGTAATAAAGGACAATTCTGCATATGTTATTGGGAGGCACTGCCGCATCGGAGTTTGTGACCTTGATTTGCTTACATGGAAACTACTCCCAGCAAAGGCAAGCTGGACGATGTATAATAGAGAGGAGTGCCACCTTTTATCAGTAGAGGGTGATGTTCTGGCAGTTGTAAATGATGAGAGGCATGCATGTCCACCAGTAGTCTTGAAGCTAAATGAGGAGCGTAAAGGCTGGGATCAGATTGGGCCACTGGAAGGCTTCTCTTTCTTTTCAGGATCGCCGAGTTCAGTGGCAGTTCAAAGCCAATCAGGGAGTTGCTTGGTTACCTTGCCGTCATTATGCAGTCCGTACTCTGTTACTGCTGCTCATATCAAATATTATAATGGCCATATGCTGTTTGTTCTGGATAACTGCCATCCAATCAAGCTGTCTTTACATTTTACTCACTGGATCCTGGAGAAACATACATCAAAGTCAAGATTTCCATCCAGGGAAAGAAGAGTGATGAACTTCACCAGGAAAGAAATGTTGGGCTATGGAACCTGGATAGATGCAAAAGTGTTGTCTGAAGTTGAGGATTCCCCGAAGAAGTTTATTGGGCCCTTAGAAAGAGCTTGTGAGGAGATGACAGAGCAGTCTTATCTTGACTAGACTGCACCTATGCTAGGCCGAGTCCTGGAGAATGTATTGTACAGTATGAAAGTATACTCAAGATAGTACATATAATAGCTTTTAGTAATGAACTTGATAAGTGATACATATCATCTTTAGTTAGCATAGGATTTTTCTGACTTGGATATAGCATAGGATTTTTGAATCTGATAATGTGTTTGATGATAAATGGTGGAATCCTCTGATTATGCTTCTTTATCTTCGTAATATTTTAGATGTTGAGCATTAATAGTCTATGACTGAATTCTGATTGATGGTACTCTCTCTGTTTAGAAATATAAGATGAATGTATCTAGATGACTTTTAGTGTATAGGTTCACTCCGAACCTGTACGAACCTATATACTAAAAAACGTTTTGATACATTCGATTCACAAAGCTAAAAGGTCTTATATTTCTAAACTTAGGGAGTACATGAAAATAGTTGGTGTTCCACAGAATATGTTTATACTCATTTTTCCTGTTCTTTGCCTGTTATGTTATGCTATAACTTTCTGGAGTCTGGAGCTATTATTCAGTTAGGTACGTTATGCTGCTGTGTACTTATCTATGGCAATGTTTTACATGATTCAGGATTTGACTACCTGCTCCGTTCCAGAAAAGATGTTGGAATGCTTATTTTGCAAAACAACCCTTACAAAAATCCTGACAAAATCAGCAGCCCACGCGATTGACTTCCTCGCCTTGCCGCCCCACGTTGATGTTAGATGTATTTTGTTTCCTAGGGTACTCCATCCTTGATACGTACCATTTGTATACGCCACATATGGGTTTTTTCTGTCTATTTAACACGCATAGTCCCCACAATTCTCATTAATGACCAACATGGTACCCAGAGCCCCTCTTCTTCCTCTCTAGCCATCGCTGCTTCTCCTCAAATCCGCCGTCAGCCCTCCCTCTTCAACAATTCCATCTCCAAATAATTCTTCCAAGGCCTCTTGATCGTCCTCTACCAATTCTCATACTCAAAACCCTAAAAATCTCTACCCTCTCTCCCCAACGTTTTTTCTCCATGTCTTCTCCATGTCGTCATCTACAACCCCGACGTCGAGTGCCAATGGTGCCCTGCATGCCATGCTTATCCGCGACAACTTCCTCCATTGGCAAGCCTAGATCCCGCCCTCTCTTCGCGGTGTCGCATCATGGGCCTTCTCAAGGGCACTGATGTGGCGCCGCCTGAGCGCTTGGATGCCGAAGATGAGAATCACAAAAAGATCTCCATCCCCAACTCCTAGTATGATGCATGTGTCCTAAAGGATCAACATGTTGTAGGATTTCTCGTCAATTCCCTCTTTGAGGATGTGCTCGCCGTCGTTTTTGGTCTTGATCATGCTGCGGAGGTTTGGAGTGTTCTCAACTTTATTAGTACATGTTCTGCTAGTAGTAAGTACAATACAATACCTTGTGTTCCTTGCTTAATTTTAGGGTGCCTCATGCTAAATGTATGCACCTGATGTAATTTTCCCTTTTTTTAGGTTATTGATGTAAAATCTACTCCCATCGTCCGTATAAAATTTAAACCTTAAAGTAAGTGGTAAAATTTAAACGAATTTAACCTTAGTTTTCAATGATTATGATTTTTGGATTTCAAGCCGAACGATCAAGGTCATGGCCATATGTACATCATACTTTATGTCAACGATGATCCCATATCCAAGAATTTGCATGCGCTAAATTTGGACATATTTTGAAAATAATCGAAGAGGAAGTAGCATGAAGAGTACGGCTCAATCCGCTCCTCTCTCGAGAAGGAGCAAAACCCTATAGCTTTCCTTTCTTAATTTTGGGGCCCTTTGTGCAAAATGTATGATCCTTATGTAATTTTTCCTTTTTAGGTCCTTGGTGTAAAATGTACTCCCACCACTCATGTCAAATTTTATCCTAAAAGTAAGTGGTAAAATCTAAAAGAATTTAAGCTTAGTTGTCAACAAGTATGAACATTTTTGGATTTCAAAAGCCGAACGACCAAGGTCATGGCCATATGTACACATCATACTTTATGTCGATGACGATTCCATATCCAAGAATTTGCATGCCGAAAAATCTGGCCACATTTTGAAAACAATCGAAGAGGAAGTAGCATGAAGAGTATGACTCGATGAGGGTGCTTTCTCGAGAAGCAGCCGACATGTCTATTTTGCTTGCTTAATTTTATAGTGCTTCGTGCTAGATGTATGAACCTCGATGTAATTTTCTATTGTTTTAGGTCGTTGATGTAAAATGTACTCACCCGGTACGTGTAAATTTGAACCTAAAAGTAAGTGGTAGAATCTAAACGAATTTAAGTTTAGTTGTCAACGAGTATGAACATTTTTGAATTTTAAGACGAACGACCAAGGTAAAGGCCATATGTACATCACACTTTATGTAGATAATGATCCTATATCCAATAAATTTGCATGCCGCCAAATTTGGCCAGATTTTGAAAACAATCGAACAAGAAGTAGTACGAAGAGTACGACTCGATCCGCTGCTCTCTCGAGAAGGAGACAAACTCGATTGTTCTTCATTCTTAATTTTAGGGGCCCTTTGTGCTAATTATATGGACCTCGATGCAATTTCCCCTTTTTAGGTCCTTGATATAAAATATACTCCCACCGTCCATGTAAAATTTTAACCTAAAAGTAAATGATAAAATCTAAACAAATTTAATCTTAGTTGTCAACGAGTATGAATATTTTTGGATTTCAAGACGAACGGCCGAGGTCATGGACATATGTACATCATAATTTATGTCAATGATGATCCCATATTCAAGAATTGCATGCTGCCAAATTGAGCCATATTTTGAAAACAATCGAAAAGGAAGTAGTACGAAGAGTGTATGGCTAGATGATGTGCGTTTTCGAGAAGGAGCCGACCTGTCTGTTTTTCTTGCTTAATTTTATGGTGCTTTGTGCTAGATATGACCTTAATGTAATTTTCCCTTGTTTTCAGTCGTTGATGTAAAATGTACTCACCCGGTCCGTGTTAAATATTTGAACCTAAAAGTAAATGGTAAAATCTAAACAAATTTAAGCTTAGTTCTTAATGAGTATGAACATTTTTGGATTTCAAGCCGAACGACCAAGTTCATGTCCATATGTACATCATACTTTATGTTGATGACGATCCCATATCAAAGAATTTGCATGCCGAAAATTTGGCCATATTTTTAAAACCATCGAAGAGGAAGTAGTATGAAGAGTATGGCTTGATGAGGTGCTTTCTCGAGAAGGAGCCGACCCGACTGTTTTCCTTGCTTAATTTTATGGTGCTTCGTCCTAGATGTATATGGACCTCGATGTACTTTTCCTCTATTAGGTCCCTTTGTCGTAGATGTATGGACCTCGATATAATTTCCCCTGTTTTTTGTCGTTGATATAAATTGTACTCACCCGGTCCGTGTTAAATTTTAACCTAAAAGTAAGTGGTAAATCTAAATGAATTTAAGCTTAGTTGTTAACGAGTATGAATATTTTTGGATTTCAAGCTGGACGACCAAGGTCATGGCCATATGTAAATTATATTTTCTGTCGATGATGATCCCATATCCAAGAATTTGCATGCTGCCGAATTAGGCTATATTTTGAAAACAATCAAAGAGGAAGTAGTATGAAGAGTATGACTCGAGGAGGTGCTTTCTCGAGAAGGAGCTGACCCTATTATTTTCCTCGCTTAATTTTATGGTGCTTCGTGCTATATGTATATGGACCTTGATGTAATTTCCCTTTTTAGGAACCTTTGTGGTAAATGTATGGATCTCGATTTAATTTTCCCTTTTTCAGGTCCTTAGTGTAAAATGTACTTCCACCGTCTGTGTAAAATTTGGCCATATTTTGAAAACAATCAAAGAGGAAGTAGTATGAAGAGTATGGATTAATGACGTGCTTTCTCGAGAAGGAGCCAACCAGATTGTTTTCCTTGCTTAATTTTATGGTGCTTCGTGCTAGATGTATATGGACCTCGATGTATTTTTCCCCTTTTAGGGCCCTTTTGGTAGATGTATGGACCTCAATGTAATTTTCCCCCTTTTTAGGTCCTTGGTGTAAAATGTACTCCCACCGATCGTGTAAAATTTTAACCTAAAAGTAAGTGGTAAAACCTAAATGAATTTAAGCTTAGTTGTCAATGAGTATGAACATTTTTGGATTTCAAACCGAACGACCAAGGTCATTTTCATGTGTACATCATAATTTATGTCGATGATGATCCCATATCCAAGAATTTTCATGCCGCCAAATTTGGGCATATTTTGAATACAATCAAAGGCGAAGTAGTATGAAGAGTATGGCTCGATAAGGTGCTTTCTCAAGAAGAAGTCGACCCAACTTTTTTCCTTGCTTAATTGTATGGTGCTTCATGCGAGATGAATGGACCTTGATCTAATTTTCCCTTTTTTAGGTACTTGATGTAAAATATACTCCCACCATCCATGTAAATTTGAACCTAAAAGTAAGTGGTAAAATTTAAACAAATTTAAGCTTAGTTGTCAAATCTAGCCATATTTTAACAACAATCGAAAGAGGAAGTAGTATGAAGAGTATGGCTCGATCAACTGCTCTCTCGAGGAGCCAAACCCGACTGCTTTCCTTGCTTAATTATTTTAGGGTCTTTTGTGCTAAATGTATGGTCCTCGATGCAATTTTCTATTTTTTAGGTCCTTGATGTAAAATGTACTCCCACCACATGTAAAATTTTAACCTTAAAGTAAGTGGTGGTAAAATCTTGTCATGGTGAACAATATTGCCACTAGGAGTTTCCCTTGTTGAAAAAAACTAGGAGGGAGAAGGGACCGAGAGCATAGATGAGAACGAAGAGGAGGATTTGAAGGCGGTGCGATGTGAGAGCAAAGCCGCGATGAGTTTCTGAGACAAGGTACATGGTATAGTGATTAGTAGTAAATTTCAGGGGAAAGGATATTGAAAAGATCGTCATTCACAGTAATGTTACTACTCCTATTAATAAGTAGTGGACAAGGGATGGGTTGATCCTTCTATGTACCATCGCATCGGATGCACACCATTTATGTTCCTTTTTTTAGGGGGACCAGATCTGGCTAGCCTTACTAGTTCGAACTTCTCCACCTCCATTCGTTCCCTTTCACACGAAGAGGAAGCACAAAGCACACCCGCAGCAAGCTGGTTCGAAAGTGAGGAGTGCTCTTTTTTGCAAAGCAAGTAGTACACCCTCCTTCCCCAAGAATTTAAGCCGATTTATCATTATTATGTCAAATTTGAACCTAAAAGTAGTGGTAGATTTCTCTTAAAATTCTACAACTATCTTTTGACGGTAGCCACTAGGCAATCAATGTACCGAGAACCAACAAGATTTTTGAAAGATTCAATTTTGTCTTTTTTAGTCCTTGATGTAAAATGTGCTCCATCGCTCTTGTAAAATTTTAATCTAAAAGTAAGTGGTAAAATCTAAACGAATATAATCTTAGTTGTCAATGAGTATGAATATTTTTGGATTTCGAGCAGAACGACCAAAGTCATGGCCATATGTACATCATACTTTATGTCGATGACGATCCAATTTCCAAGAATTTGCATACCGCCCAATTTGGACATATTTTAAAAACAATCGAACAGGAAGTAGTATGAAGAGTATGGCTCGATGAGGTTCTTTCTCGAGGAGGAGTCGACCCGACTGTTTTTCTTGCTTAATTTTATGGTGTTTCGTGCTAGATGTATGGACCTCGATATAATTTCCCCTTTATAGGACCCTTTGTGCTAAATGTACTGAGCTCGATGCAATTTTCCCCTTTTAGGTCCTTGGTGTAAAATATACTCCCACCGCCCATGTAAAATTTTAACCTAAAAATAATTAAGTTGTAAAATGTAAACGAATTTAAGCCTAGTTGTCAATCAGTATGGACATTTTTGGATTTCAAGCTGAACGACCAAGGTCATGGCCATATGTACATCATACTTTATGTCGATGATGATCCTATATCCAAGAATTTGCATGCCGCTAAATTTAGACATATTTTGGAAACAATCAAAAACAAAGTAGTATGAAGGGTATGACTCGATGAGGTGCTTTCTCGAGAAGGAGCAAGTAGGAAGAATATGTATTTTGTGTAGAAAAACACACCAAAGAGCGAGAAGAGAGACTATGAGAAAAGAGGAGAAAGCTCGAGAGAGCAGCGAAGAGGATTTGGAGGCGGTGCCATATCAGAGCAAAGCTATGATGGCTTCCTAACACAGGGTACATGGTATAGTCAACTACTAGTACTACTAGTACGAAGTAGTAGTACTGTGATATATGCACGCAAAATAAATTGTGTTTTCTATCTTCTTCACTTCCTTATCATCATCCCCATACCCCAGCCGACTAATCTCTCTCTCGTCCAAAATATGGCGTCGCGCACATGTGTCGACCTGGCTTGTGTAGGCGGATCCGTGTCACTATATGGCTTAGTCAGCTGCGTCATGTGTTGGTGTGCATAAGAAGGAACCATTTTGGGGCTTGGCAGAAAAAAGTAGTACTACTGCTTAGGAGTTCAAACTTTCTCGGTTTCGAAGTTTTCACTTCCGGAGGGAAGGTTATTCAAAAGATAGTGGTTCATAAAGGATTGTTTTATGGAATACTACAATATTAATGTATGCAGTATGTCCCATCACATTCAATGCACTTCATTATGATCTGGCCAACTTTCCTACTAGTACTCCGTAGTAATCCATTCTCGTTCTGTTTCACACCCTGCGAAAAGGAAGCACCAAGCACACCAGCATCACGCTGGTTCAAAAGTGAGGAGTTTTTTTGGGGTGAAGCAAGTACAATAGTACGAAGGGTATGGTTCAGCTGCTCGCTTGAGAAGTCGCCGGACTCGAGTGCTTTTCCTTGCTGAATTTTAGGGCCCTTTATGCTAAATGTATGGACCTCTATGTAATTTTCTACTTACATGTAGAAACAAATGACCTTGATTAAAAAAAATAAAAAAACAAATGAGTTTAAGCTAATTTTCCCAAGTAAATTCTTAGGAAAAGTTTGGACCATGTTTCACTTATGATTACCAAGTTTTATGAGTTCCTAAGCTACCTAGCTAACTTTGTCCATTTAAATGAGTTTAAGCTGATTTGCCAATGTTAGGTAAAATTTGAACCAAAAAGTATAAGTGGTAGAATATTGCTTTTAAAGTGACATGGATATGCCCTACGATTACTTGATGTTAGCCTACCTGGTCCAGCCCGACGGAAGGCGCACTCGACGACCTGTAAGGGTCCATGACGCCTATGATGTTTTGGCTGCCATCAAGCCCATATGGACACGGACTCTTAAGCGTAGATGACAAGGAAAGTTCAAGATTAGAGTTTCAATACAACTTGTAACCAAATCGTATTAGCATCAGAGACCTAGCCTTCCCATATATAAAGGCTAGGAGAGTCCAACAAGGAGGACAGATTAGGATACAATAGACGCCACAATAGATCTACAGATCAAGATCTCTCAACTCATCGCATACACATCTCTACGTCAGATTGTATCTGCACACCCCTGTAACTTTCGGTTCCGCCGTAATCAGAGCAGACAAGCAGGAGTAGGATTTTTCCTCTGGAGGCCTGAACCTGGGTAAATCTTGTGTCCCGTATTGCTTGTCTGTTAACCGTTCCGCGACTTCCAGCATCCCCATATTCTACAAAACCCAAGTCCATAACAATGGGCATTGATGAGATCAAATCTCGTCAATTGACGCCGTCTGTGGGAACTGGGGACGCTGATCGTGCGGTCGTGACGGTCCCATCACATGCAATCTACAACTCGTCGACATCGTTCGAGCGGAATCCCTCGTCATCGACGGTGGCCGGATTGCATCTGGCTACTTCATATACTTCGACGTGTTCAACTTCTGCAATTTTTTTTTGATTCGTCGCAGTCCACAATTAGGCGGTTGTCTACGTATCGAGCACAGTAAGCTGCAGGGTACCGCTAGTACCACACATAAGCGGGGCAATTCTATTTCCATAATCGAAGAGCTCTCAAGATTGGATCTACAGCCGAAATTATTGGAGCATAAGGCATGCATACATATAGACCAAGTTCAAACAAGTACGGATGGCTATAAATCCAAGTAAAGACCACGTCTAGTACTCCTTCCAAAAAAAGAGAGGAATCGATCCTGGAAAAATCAGTACACGTGATTAAATCCTTGAAGAATTCTCCAAGAACGGAAGCAATACGTATGGGTGCATGGATTTCATGGCAAGGATGCTAGCTCACCGACCAGAATCGAGTTTCATCGCGTCAGTGAAGATATATGAGGCCGTGAAGTATTCGTCATGGTTGGCTTTGCCTCCGCCGCAACGGCCTTTGCCAGCGCACAGATTCATCGCCGTTGTTGGTGTTATTGATGGTTTTCTCAACGTTACACAATACTTCGCAGCCAAAATTCGTCTTTTCTGCGTAAACAACACCTATCCACCGCTGTGTCGACTCTGTGTCCCATCATGTGACTCTGTTGACCTTGATCACACGTCTGTCCCGACGATTTCGACTGATCGCATTGACTATATGCTCGGGGGCTGCGCCGACTTTGTCGTGTGACCTTCTACGATCTTTGGCTACGGCGACCCGCTATGGTCTTCGGCTGCGGCGACCCGCCGCTACTTCGACTCCATCCGCCGTGCGACTCTGTACCCGGGGGTTGTGCTAACCCGCAGATGCGTCAAGTCGCTACTGCCACCGGCCCTGCTGTGCGACCTGTTGTGGCCTTCGGTTGGGGTGACCCAACGTATCCTTCGGATGCGGGGATCTGATGTGATCTTCGATTGCGGTAACCGGCCGCATCGGCTTCAGCGACCGCGATTCGGAGGCTCCCTCGACTCCAGTAACCCGCTGCGATCTTCGGCTCCAACTACTCATGGGCTCGGGGGCTTGCTCCGCTTCGGCGACCCTCCGCGGTCTTCGGTTCCGGCGGCCCTTGGTCTTCTTCGACGTCGACGACCCGCCACGGTCTTCGGATACATCAACCCGCCATATCTTTGGCTGCGGTGTGATCCGCCACATCCTTCGACTTTGACGACTTGCCATCACGTCGACTACGTCCGTCGCGTGACTCGCTACCGCATCGATTTCGTCCATAACAACTACAAATAAATCTAAGTTTCCCTCTACTTAGAGATGATTTCTTTTTAACTCGCACTCGAAACAATCGGGGGCTGCGTCCTCTTCAAGTAACCTAATGTGTCATCGGCTCCACGCACTCGAGCACCTCATACGCGACAGCCCGAGTAGCTGATTCTGCCTGACCGTCGAATCCTTGAACTCCGAGTGCCTCGGCAATGTACTGAGACTAAGGGTAATCAGGCTAACGAAAAGGCCTAGCAAACAGTGCAAAAGTGTCGACTCGATTGTCATCAGAATTTTACTTTACAAGCCGACAGTCAAATATTCTTTACAAGATACAAGTACTTCATAATTCTTTATATTTTCTACAGCCTATAAGGACGCCTCACCTTACGACATCGTCGACTGATAAACAAACGCATACAACCTGAGTAGCTGACCATGTCAGGCTAACGAAAAGGATATGCACATGCAATCCACTACGTGCCAATACATACAAACTTTACAAAGGGCATTACAAGCCCACTCGAATAAATACAAGATTTATATTATCTCATTTTATTTACAGGTCCTAATTGTTCCGAAGCATAACATTCGTCCGCTCCTCAAATAAGTCTACAATCTCTTCGGCGTTCTGCGCCACAGCTGCGTAATGAGGGCGCATATCCCACACATTGCCACCTGGAGGAGGAGGCGGTCTAGCCGCTATCTCCGCAAGATTGACATCACGACGATGTAGCCGAACGAGAGACAAGGCTGCCTTCATGTCAACACCCGGATTTTTCAATCCTAGATGGCTGTTATGCCATACATCGCAATCCCAGGATTACCATTTTTGCGAGACATAACAGAATTATATACCATAGTACTTCATCCATTACAAACGATACATAAGTTCTTACACAAATAGGGATCTCATGATCCAGTTCTTAATACAACATCAAGCAGCGGAATACGTAGTAATAACGGTAGCGTAGGCGAAGCTCCATCTTCGGGATCACAGGCAATGCTGACGATGGGAGATGATCCTAGTTGTCGTAACCTTCCTAGGATCCATCTTCCAGGTACTCCTCTTCAAAGTCTGGCCATGGGAATAGCCAGGGACAAAGCCATGAGTACTCTTTAAGTACTCGCAAACTAGTACTAGAAAGTAAAGGGATTTTTGGATAATAGGACACTAGGCTCTAGGGTTGTTTTGCAAAAGCCAGATTTATCTCTACTAAGTTCTGAAGCTAGTCACAATTTTATAACTCCTAAGTGGGAACTTGTATTTCATATCACAACTCTGTTGTGGTCAAGTCAAGGTCTCAATTCATTTCGCAAGTCATTTTGAAAAGTCTGACGGGGGAACAGTATGACCACTCCAACTGTCCATAACCGCGGACGCGGCTATTCGAATAGTTTGACACTCTGCAGAGATTGTACACTTTCACCACAACATTCGATACATCCGTCAGGAACAAATCCTGAATTCACCATACTCAGTATGCGGATAATCAATCCTAACCTTTCAATTACACGCCCTAGTATAAGCACCTCTCCTGTGAGTTTGGCCTCCCAACCATGACCAACTGTCATCTTGGTTACTGCACATGTGGACAATCTTCACAAGGTAGCCTCAGCTCAGACCTTGGCCGTGAGGGAACTAATACTAAAGTATATAAGTTTCTAGTCAAGCCCTACCCAGAAGAAAGATCTTTCCACACAAGAGTGGAAGGGATCCTTTAGAAATAGTTCTTAGCTCCAATCTTCTCTGCTGTCTAGGATCGTTAGTGCTATAGTGGAGACACTTTTCTCAAATAAGAATGGTGGTCACATTCCCTTTCTGGTGCCGGTCCCTTCACAAAGATAGCCCCTTCTTGCTCTTACGGTGGAATACAGGAGTTCTGAAGCTCCTTTCTTGCCCCATGATTTGGGAAGACCCTCAAAGATAGATAAAGTAGGCAGTGGATCTAGGAGACCAGGGTAGTGGCAATGCTCTCCCTTGACTCAGTGGCAAACTGCACACTCATGTAGAAAAGTTTGAAGAATTGCTGCAATTCTTCCTGAATAGACTCGATTCTCCCGTCGAGAGTTTCTTTGAAAGTCTTACCTAAACTCTTCCGACTGAAGAGAAAATTATCCACTTTGCAAAGATATCTCGGCGGGATCAAATATATGACGAGATTGCCAGACATTGTGATCGTCCTCGATCAGCAAAAAGAGTATATAGCTCTTAGGGAGTGTGCCATTTTGGGGATTCCTACTAAGGAATCAAAAAAAAAGAAAAATTGGGTCTATGTTCAACGAAAAAAAAATTCAAGAGCAAGGAAAAGTATTTTGTTTTCGTTCGCCCTGCAGTCGCATATGAAATGGACGAAAGGAGAAATTTAGCAACACTTTTCCCACAAGATCTCTTGGAAGAAGAAGATAATCTCCAACTTCGACTTGTCAATTTTATTTCTCATGAAAATAGCGGAGACTCTTGGAAAAGATGGACTAAAAACTCCCCAAGTTAGCGTATTATGGGGGACCGTCAAGCACATCCGGCAAAGATCAAGGGGGATCTCGTTGTTGCATAGCTCAGGTCAGAGCAAGGTGCCATCAGGCGTTCAACATCGTTTTTGAAGACATCTTTCTAACATACTCCCATGGGTTTCGAAAAGGGAGAGGAGTCATCCCCTTTTTCGCTCATGTTCCAAAATTGGGAAAGGTTGATAGACGCCATAGTTCCAGCATTACGGCAAACCCGTGTCAAATATATAGCGGATTTGGGTGCTCTAGCCAAAACGAATCCTATTTCGGCTATGACCTTCTCCATTACAATGTTCTCATACACAGGAATACCCCCGTTATCCGGCTTTTGTAGCAACCATTTTCCATTGATCTGGGCGTTGCTATTAAAAGTGGGTCTACCCGCCCCGGCGTGACTCACACTTGACCAACCACTTCTATCTAAGAAAATACTTAGGTAGGGTCAATCTCCCTTCGGGGTTTACGCGTCCTAGTCCGAACCATTGGATCGATCAGAAGAAGAAAGGCAAAGGAATTGAAAGGTAGAGTAAGAAGCATCGCCCAGCAGCGGCACCTGTCCCAATGACTGGTACACTGACGGTGGCTTATTGGTTCCTTCCTATTGTTAAGAAAAGCGAATTACTATTCTCATTAACAGCATTCAACCACCCCGGCAACCATAGGCTTCGACCTGCATTGAAAGCGGGGCCATTTGTTGAAGATAAGAGTATATCGAACCCATACGTCGTGAAAATCTACACCTCGTCTCCCCCTCAGAACATATGGATCTCCAGTTTTTTTCGCCGTGGATGTTCTTTCTTTTCGATTGGTCTTTCCGAGTGCTTCACCTCGTAAACTCGGGCCTTCATCCATAGGGTCCTTATCAATAGGTTTCGGAGAGACGAGCAATGATTGCTTGACGATCTTCACTGCATGAGACTAGACTTGACTCAAGCTTCATACGAAAGCATTTACTGAACGGTTGGATCCCGGTAGCCAACTGGACTTGGCGTAGGGATGACTTGCCTCGGCATGTCAAGCCCTGGTAAGGTTCTTCGCTTTGCATCGAATTAAACCACATGCTCCACCGCTTGTGCGGGCCCCCGTCAATTCCTTTGAGCGTCCCACCCCAACGTTAAAAAGACTCTCCCCCGCTTGCTGCTCGCCTCAGCCAGACGTGGCTTATGTAGCCGAAGCTAACTTGAGTAAAGCTGAGGGTACGAAAGAATTAGTTGAAGCAAAGCTAGCTCTCAGACGAGCTAGGGTACGAATCGAGGCTGTCAATTGGATTCCCCCCTCCACACAATGGAGCAATGGTACCCCTTTCGGGCGCATGCTTCCCCTTCTCAGTCTCGATCATTCTAGAAATCGGGCAGTTGAACTCACGATAAAATTGGAATAGTATCGCATCCAGACAACCATCAGTTTTATAAAGGGCTAAGGCTCATGCCTCAACATTTTTGTCACCAAAATTCTCAAGTGTTTGGAAACACATGTCCAAAACATTTCAATAGAATGATCCATCATTCCAAGGTTTTCATAACCATTTTCACCAAGTACTCCCATCTAAAGTTGATCAAGTTTTATGCTTAGCACTAGCATCTAAAGGTGGGGGTAGTAATGATGAGGGGTGGTAACTAGTGGAGTTTTCAACTAAGTACAACCTCATGTCTTAGGCTGATGTCAAGGTTTTTAGCTTAGGCCAAGTTTAATGCTCTTTATGCAACCTTCAGAACCTTTCCAGTATCTAAAAGTTACTTAAGTCAAATCTAAGTTGAAGCTTGGATAAAGAAATAAAGTAAGAAGCTTGCAAATAAAACTAGGATTGGTTTATCAAGTGGGTATGATCTCATATGCTTAAGGCATATAGTAGGCATAGTAACAAGTAAGTGTTTGTTGCATCAGTAGGGTATCTTGCAAGTGTTAGCTTGCATAGGTTAACTTGATTAGTATGGTTTGCACATTCAACTAGTAGTATTAGGCTTGCCTTGTGCAGAGCAGTGGTTGAAGTTCTCCTCGGCTTCTTCTTCGTAGAATCCTCCTTCCTCCTCGTATCCTTGGTCGGTACTAGCGTCTATGAATAAATACGAGGTACACAATCACCAAACAATACTTAACTACTTGAAATCATCACACACAAGGGCCCTATAGATGATCTAGCATCATCTCTAACATTACAAGGTTAAGGCTTGATTTAATTCCTTTTATTTTTAGAAAAGTAATTTCTACTCATTGAAAAAAAATTACTTAAGATTTAATATTCTCCAAACCAAACATGGGATCATGTTGACACATGTCATCACCACATATTGTAGTCCATGGGAATGTGATTTAAAGTGGTGTCACAATTTAATAAGGTTTTACCCTTTTATTTTAATTAATTAAAGTGGCTAGAAATGCCTATGTGGCATTCCTTTCTTACTTGATCATTATTTCTGCAAGTAAACCTATATATTTTTATATATTCTGAAAGGTATGGTAAAATGTGATTTTTGAGAGTTCGAAACAACTCAAAAGCTTTTATGGTTTAAATTTGAAAAAAATTTGAATGCAGAAAAGCTTCTGTCTTGTTATTTTTACCATGGGTGATCTATATGTCCAAATGAATTGAATCCAACGGGCTTGGATTCAGCATTCATAGACCTTTCCAACAAAATTGGTTTCACTCAATTTGGTGCACTGAATCGATCTGGGTTGATTTTTGAAGTTGGGTACAGAAGTGTGTTTGAATTGAAATAGAAAAAGTTTAATTTGAATAACTGGGCTTGCGCGGGAAAAGATATTGGGCCGGCCTGCTAAGCGCAGGGCTCCCGTGGGCTGCTTAAGTGGGTGTCCCCACTCGTCAGTGACACGGGGCTGGGCGAAGCGGTATGGGGCGCTGTGGGTCGTCCGATCTAGTTCTAATCCAACGGCTGGGAGTCATCGTCGACGCGAGACAACGCCGGCGAGAACGAAACCTAGCGCGGCCAGTGAGGGTCGCTGGGGGCTCACTGGGGTACGTGCGAGGGTCGGCGAGGTGGGCGAACGACGAAGTCGACGACGGCGAACTTAGGGGTGGTCGCGGCAGCTCCTGGGGCGGCTCCAATCGCTGGCTCCCTTCTTCTCCAGAGGCGGCGGGCTCCGATGAAATTCCGGCGGGCTCCGGTGAAATTCCGGCGGTGTGGCACGATCAGTGAGAAGAGGGGAGTGAGATGGTGTGAAAAAACCGAGCAGGGGTGGCCTCTATTTATAGTCGAGCGAGGGGTCCGTCGGGGCACACGGTGAGATCGTCGGGGGCGAGGTTAGAGGCGGCTAATGGCTTGGGCAAGGGTAGGGGACGGTGCGATGTCTCCTGGCGATGCTCAACGACATGGTCTCGAGGCATGGGGCGGTGCGGTTTGGTCTGGAACGGGCGATGCTCTGCGCGGCAGAGGCGGCGTCTTCGACGGCGAGCGGTGGCTGTGCGGCACGGGGCGGCAAATGGGGATGTCTGGCGGTCTCCTGGGTCGGTGGGGATTGTGTGTGCACGCGGTGAGGGCGGCGCGCGGTCTGTGGGTGCTGGTCGAGGGTGATGCTCCAGCGCACGCTTGGCATGCTCTTTGGCGGTCTGGGCACGGCTTGTGCGCGTGGTCCAGGGCTTGGCAACGCTCGCGGCTGGGACAGGGAGTGGCGATGGACGGTGGGCTGCCTCCCAGACATGCTGGCTAGGCTTGCTGCTGCTCCTAGCTTGCTGTCGACTATGGGGTGGCAAGGGGGTGCTCGGCTGTTCACCATTGATGGCAATGGCAGGCTCACAGTGGTGCTACTCCTTAGTTAATCTTCCTAGATGATCTACTGAGCTGGGTGTGAGCTAACTAGGGAACAAGTTAGGCAAGAATCACTGCTCACAATAGTGTTTGATGTTTGTTTGATTTGTGTCTGCAACCTGTTTGATGAAATGGCTGCATGAAATCAAGTTTTGAATTTTGAATTGAATTTTGGTGGGTTTGCTAGATTGGTGCTGGTGAGTCTGCAGATGCTTGGGTTTTGAAAGTTGAGCTTGTTTGAGTGGTTTTTGAAAAAGTGGGATCTTCTCATATGATAAAGATTCAATTTTGATTTGTCATTTAAACTATGCATTTGAAAGTTTCTGGATGATCACAAGGTGGGCCTTGATACCTTGTTATGAGTAAATTCAACGGGTGCAAAGATCCAGAAAGGTTTCTGTTAGGTTTTGAAAGTTTGAGACAGCCAAAGTAGGCATGGGAGTTAAATTGGCAAAAATGACCATTCATTTAATATATGTGTTTTGATTTACTTGTCTTTAGGAAAAGTGTGGGAAATGTTTTAGATGATGTTTATTTCACCTAAGAAACATTTTACAAGCAATGAAACAAACAAAGAAGGTGGTTTTAAAAGAATTCAAAATCAATGCATACACATATGCATGCATTCATAGTTTTATTTAGAAAAGTTTTTTTTAACCCTAATCTTGATGATTAGAGTTTGATGATCCAAGCTTAGCATTTTTGGGATGTTACACTTCACCCCTGTGATACGCCCAATTTGCATCACCATTCTATGTCATAATCTACCTCTATTCATTGATATTTGTCTTATTATGAGGTATTACTTATGTCTTTTCCACTGTTTATGCATGTTGGATGATTCTTGGAGGATGAACTGCCGGAGTCTGGATTCTGATAGAAAAGAAGACGTTTTGATGCAATTTCGCAAAGATCAAAAAAATACCATAAAAATATGGGAAAATATTATTTTTCCAAAAGATTGAGGAAGCCAGAAGGAGGAGCAAAGAAGGGCCGCAGGGGCCCACACCCCCTAGGCACGGGCCCACCCTGGGCCGCGCCTAGGGCAGGTGTGGACTACCTGCCCGTCTCACGACTCTGCCCCTTCACCTATATCTTCCCTATGGAACCCTAATACGAGGGGAGCGACCACAGATATATTTCCGCCGCCTCTGCGGGGAGGAAAACATCGAGAGAGAAAGATCTCTTTGGCAGACAGATTTCTGCGAGGAAATTCCTTACCGGAGAGGGGAGATCATCGCCATCAACACCATCATCAAGCTAGGCTTCATCGAGATCATCATCATCATCCACACCATCATCTCCACCAGCACCATCATCACCACTCCGTCCTGCTGTAAAAATTGTGTTGGATATTGCTTTAGTTCTTAGGGGAAACTTTCCTGATGTTGATTATTATTGTAGTTGATGCTTGTGAGTGGAACCATTGGATTATTGTTTATGTTCAGATTGTTATCCATTATCATATAATTTTTTGATCTTGATCCATATGATGTCTTGTGAGTAGTTCGTTTAGTTCTTGAGGACATGGGAGAAGTCATGTTGTTATTCGTGGATTTGTGTTGAGTTATTATTCAATGGTTAATATTTAAGTTGTGGTACTATTCTTCTAGTGGTGTCATGTGAACATCGACTACATGACACTTCACCATTTATGGGCCTAGGGGAATGCATTGTGTATTTGGCTACTAATTGTGGGGTTACCGGAATGACAGAAACCTGAACCCCCGTTAGGACACCTTTGCACAAGGGAGCGCAGGATATCAGAGTTTAAGGCTGTGGTTAGATTTATATCTTAATTACTTTCCTGTAGTTACGGATGTTTGCAGGGGGTTTAATCACAAGTATGTATTAGTCCAAGTAAGGTCGGTGCATTAGCACAGGTTCACCCACACAACACTTACAACCAATGGTAAGGAAATCGGTAATCGTTAACTGCTCGGTTGGCTTGGGAGTAGCGATTAATCGGAATTCGGACGATTAACTGATTTAATCGGTCGAATATTAATCAGTGCAGCCTACAAAAATTAGCACCAAAAACACGTATGAATCCTCTTTAACCTCAACCAACTATCCTATTAAGGGTAGCCTTAAGCTGCCTCATGAGATCCTCAAGGCACTTGAGCTCCTGTATCTAAGGTCTGGTCGGCAACTACCTGGAACTGGTCAACAACGACAAGGAACTAGTTGGTGATGGCAGAAATCAAGCTCCTGGAGGCAGGGATCGAGCGGGAGCTTCGCAAAACGTACTTCATTGGGGTGGGCTAGCAGATGGGTGGGCAATATGTGTTGATAATTTTGCAACTTTTTAACCAAGTGTAGTGGTTAATCGGAAACATACCTAATAATCAGAGTGTTAGACCTATTAATCGGGATAAACGATTAACACAAACGATTAGTGGTAATCGACATGGTCAGGTCCCTAGTATCGATTAATCGGCCTATTAATCGCTGATTCGGCCTAGTTTTTGAACAGTGCTTACAACACCAAAGAAGAGTACTCAGCTATATGAAGCAAAAACACTTGATAGAATTCCCATGTGTCCTCGAGAACGTTTGGTCCTTATAAGTATTTCCACCGGCTTGTCCTTTGCTAAGAAAGGATTGGGCCATTTGCTGTGTTTGTTCTTTGTTACTTGCATTTTGTTTGTTGCTTTATCAGAAAACCACTAAAAATTCGTTTGCTAAGTATTTACAGAGAGTTCCTGATCCATACCACTGTTCAACACCTTCTGCTCCTCGTTGGAATTGACACTCCTATTTATCGAAAGTACTGCGATACACCCCCTATACTTGTGGGTCATCAAGACTATTTTCTAGCGCCGTTGCCGGGGGGTGAAGCGCTATTGAAGAGTGGAACTGGTAAAGGAAACTTCTACTATGAGTATTTCTTTTGTTACTACTTGTTACTTTGTTTCCAATATGGATAACCCACTTGGTTTTCTGTTTTGGGAAAACTACTACCACTGCTAGAGTAGTAGATGAACCACCACCTGTTGAGATAGATCCTTTTAATATACCTATTATTTTGGGGATGGAACTGTCCATCCTGGTGATTACTTGCTTTTTATCCATGAATTATGGGGGTTGTTTAAGTGTGTAGGTATCACACCTGAACAAGTGAAGAAGAAGTTACTCTCTATATCCTTGAAAGAGAGAGCTGAAGAATGGTATAAGCTGCTGAAGAATGGACAATCCATGGAATGGGAGGAAATGACATCTCTCTTTTATTCTAACTTTTATCCTCCCAGTGAGATTCACAAGGATAGAAATCTTATATATAACTTTTGGCCTCGTGATGGAGAGAGTACAACTCAATCTTGGGGGAGATTGAAGTTACTAATGCTTAAATGTCCTATTCATGAACTCCCTAACAATATTATTATCAATAACTTTTATGCTAGGCTTTCTCTTCATGATAAAGATTTACTAGATGCTTCTTGTGGTGGATCATTCACACGTATGAAGGAAGAAGCTAAATGGGATCTCTTAGACCGTATTCAAGAAAACACTGAAGCTTGGGAGAATGACAAAGGAAGAAAGTCATGTATAAACTATGATTATGAATGCATTAAATCTTTTATGGGAACTGATGACTTCCGTGATATAAGTAATGAGTTTGGTCTTGATTCCCAAAGTATTGCCAATTGTTTCAAGGCCTTTGCCTCTTACATAGAAATTCCCAAGAAGAAGTGGAATAAGTACCATGCTCCTTATAAGGATGTTGTTAGTCATGTTCTTGTTAGAAGTGCTGAAGTTTGTACTACTAATGATATTGTGCCCGAACCTCATGTTGAGAAAATACCTTTCCCAACTAAGTTAAAGGAGTATTCTATGATTATTAGTGCAAATAACAAAGGTATAAAGAAAACTGTGGAGCCTGATGGGCAATTGAATGTTGAACCTGTGGTAACTATTGTGAAAGATCTTGACGGTAGAAATA
Source organism: Avena sativa (assembly GCA_916181665.1). Classification (NCBI taxonomy): domain Eukaryota; kingdom Viridiplantae; phylum Streptophyta; class Magnoliopsida; order Poales; family Poaceae; genus Avena; species Avena sativa. Next base: position 416,842,524 of record OV702297.1, read on the forward strand.
TAGAGGATGAGCATATTGTCTTCTATGAAGACGCTTCTAATATTATCTCTCATCCTAGTAAGGCTATAAAAGCTAGTGTTCCTGTGCTTTCTGTTAAAATTGGTGATCATTGCTACTATGGTTTATGTGATACCGGTGCTAGTTCTAGTGCTATTCCTTATAAGATTTACAGGGAAATTATGCATGAAATTGGTCCTTTTAAGCTTGAGGACATTGATGTGGTTATTCACCTTGCAAACAAGGATACTATTTGCCCCATTGGTATTGTAAGAGATGTGGAGGTCCTCTATGGTAAGATTAAGTAAAATCTTGTCATGGTAAACAATATTGCCACTAGGAGTTTCCCTTGTTGAAAAAAAACTAGGAGGGAGAAGGGATCGAGAGCATAGAGGAGACAGCGAAGAGGAGGATTTGAAGGCGGTGCGATGTGAGAGAAAAGCTGCGATGAGTTTCTGACACAAGGTACATGGTATAGTGAGTAGTAGTAAATTTCAGTGGCAATGATATTGAAAAGATCGCCATTCATAGTAATGATACTACTCCTATTAATAAGTGGTGGACAAGGGATGGGTTGATCCTTCTACGTACCAACGCATCGGATGCACACCATTTATGTTCCTTTTTTAGGGGGACCAGATCTGGTCAGCCTTACCAGTCCAAACTTCTCCACCTCCATTCGTTCCCTTTCACACGAAGAGGAAGCACAAAGCACACCCGCAACAAGCTGGTTCGAAAGTGAGGAGTGCTCTTTTTTGCGAATCAAGTAGTACACCCTCCTTCCCAAAGAATTTAAGCCGATTTGTCATTATTATGTCAAATTTGAACCTAAAAGTAAGTGGTAGAATCTAAACGAATTTAAGTTTAGTTGTCAACGAGTATGAACATTTTTGAATTTTAAGACGAACAACCAAGGTAAAGGCCATATGTACATCACACTTTATGTAGATAATGATCCCATATCCAATAAATTTGCATGCCGCCAAATTTGGCCAGATTTTGAAAACAATCGAACAAGAAGTAGTACGAAGAGTACGACTCGATCCGATGCTCTCTTGAGAAGGAGCCAAACCCGATTGTTCTCCTTTCTTAATTTTAGGGCCCTTTGTGCTAAATATATGGACCTCGATGCAATTTCCCCTTTTTAGGTCCTTGATGTAAAATGTACTCCCACTATCCATGTAAAATTTTAACCTAAAAGTAAATGGTAAAATCTAAACAAATTTAATCTTACTTGTCAACGAGTATGAACATTTTTGGATTTTGAGCCGAATGACCAAGGTCATGGACATATGTACAACATAATTTATGTCAATGATGATCCCATATTCAAGAATTGCATGCCGCCAAATTGAGCCATATTTTGAAAACAATCGAAAAGGAAGTAGTATGAAGAGTGTAAGGCTAGATGATGTGCGTTTTCGAGAAGGAGCCGACCCGTCTATTTTCCTTGCTTAATTTTATGGTGCTTTGTGATAGATATGACCTTAATGTAAGTTTCCCTTGTTTTTGGTCGTTGATGTAAAATGTACTCACCCGGTCCGTGTTAAAAATTTGAACCTAAAAGTAAGTGGTAAAATCTAAACGAATTTAAGCTTAGTTCTTAACGAGTATGAACATTTTTGGATTTCAAGCCGAAAGACCAAGGTCATGTCCATATGTACATCATACTTTATGTTGATGAAGATCCCATATCGAAGAATTTGCATGCTATAAATTTGGCCCATATTTTGAAAACCATCGAAGAGGAAGTAGTATGAAGAGTATGGCTTGATGAGGTGCTTTTTCGAGAAGGAGCCGACCCGACTGTTTTTCTTGCTTAATTTTATGGTGCTTTGTCCTAGATGTATATGGAACTCGATGTACATTCCCCCTATTAGGTCCCTTTGTCGTAGATGTATGGACCTCGATATAATTTCCCCTGTTTTAGGTCGTTGATATAAATTGTACTCACCCGGTCCGTGTTAAATTTTAACCTAAAAGTAAGTGGTAAATCTAAATGAATTTAATTTTAGTTGTTAACGAGTATGAATATTTTTGGATTTCAAGCTGAACGACCAAGGTCATGGCCATATGTAAATTATATTTTCTGTCGATGATGATCCCATATCCAAGAATTTGCATGCTGCCGAATTAGGCCATATTTTGAAAACAATCAAAGAGGAAGTAATATGAAGAGTATGACTCGACGAGGTGCTTTCTCGAGAAGGAGCTGACCCTATTATTTTCCTTGCTTAATTTTATGGTGCTTCGTGCTAGATGTATATGGACCTTGATGTAATTTTCCCTTTTTAGGAACCTTTGTGGTAAATGTATGGACCTCGATTTAATTTTCCATTTTTTAGGTCCTTAGTGTAAAATGTATTTCCACCGCCCGTGTAAAATTTGGCCATATTTTGAAAACAATCAAAGAGGAAGTAGTATGAAGAGTATGGCTTAATGAGGTGCTTTCTTGAGAAGGAGCCAACCAAACTGTTTTCCTTTCTTAATTTTATGGTGCTTCGTGCTAGATGTATATGGACCTCGATGTATTTTTTCCCCTTTTAGGGCCCTTTTGGTAGATGTATGGACCTCAATGTAATTTCCCCCTTTTTAGGTCCTTGGTGTAAAATGTACTCCCACCGACCGTGTAAAATTTTAACCTAAAAGTAAGTGGTAAAACCTAAACGAATTTAAGCTTAGTTTTCAATGAGTATGAACATTTTTGGATTTCAAACCGAACGACCAAGGTCATTGTCATGTGTACATCATAATTTATGTCGATGATGATCCCATATCCAAGAATTTGCATGCCGCCAAATTTGGGCATATTTTGAATATAATCAAAGGCGAAGTAGTATGAAGAGTATGGCTCGATAAGGTGCTTTCTCAAGAAGAAGTCGACCCAACTTTTTTCCTTGCTTAATTGTATGGTGCTTCATGCGAGATGAATGGACCTTGATCTAATTTTCCCTTTTTTAGGTACTTGATGTAAAATATACTCCCACCATCCATGTAAATTTGAACCTAAAAGTAAGTGGTAAAATTTAAACAAATTTAAGCTTAGTTGTCAAATCTAGCCATATTTTAACAACAATCGAAAGAGGAAGTAGTATGAAGAGTATGGCTCGATCAACTGCTCTCTCGAGGAGCCAAACCCGACTGCTTTCCTTGTTTAATTATTTTAGGGTCCTTTGTGCTAAATGTATGGTCCTCGATATAATTTTCTCTTTTTAGGTCCTTGATGTAAAATATACTCCCACCGCATGTAAAATTTTAACCTTAAAGTAAGTGGTGGTAAAATCTTGTCATGGTAAACAATATCGCCACTAGGAGTTTCCCTTGTTGAAAAAAAACTAGGAGGGAGAAGGGACCGAGAGCATAGAGGAGACATCGAAGAGGAGGATTCGAAGGCGGTGCGATGTGAGAGCAAAGCTGCGATGAGTTTCTGACACAAGGTACATGGTATAGTGAGTAGTAGTAAATTTCAGGGGAAAGGATATTGAAAAGATCGCCATTCACAGTAATGGTACTACTCCTATTAATAAGTGGTGGACAAGGGATAGGTTGATCCTTCTACATACCATCGCATCAGATGCACACCATTTATGTTCCTTTTTAGGGCGACTAGATCTGGCCAGCCTTACTAGTCCAAACTTCTCCACCTACATTCGTTCCCTTTCACACGAAGAGGAAGCACAAAGCACACCCGCAACAAGCTTGTTCGAAAGTGAGGAGTGATATTTTTTGGGAATCAAGTAGTACACCCTCCTTCCCAAAGAATTTAAGCCGATCTGTCATTATTATGTCAAATTTGAACCTAAAAGTAAGTGGTAGAATCTAAATGAATTTAAGTTTAGTTGTCAACGAGTATGAACATTTTTGAATTTTAAGACGAACGACCAAGGTAAAGGCCATATGTACATCACACTTTATGTAGATAATGATCCCATATTCAATAAATTTGCATGCTGCCAAATTTGGCTAGATTTTGAAAACAATCGACAAGAAGTAGTATGAAGAGTACGACTCGATCCGCTGCTCTCTCGAGTAGGAGCCAAACCCGATTGTTCTCCTTTCTTAATTTTAGGGCCCTTTGTGCTAAATATGTGGACCTCTATGCAATTTCCTCTTTTTTAGGTCCTTGATGTAAAATGTACTCCCACTGTCCATTTAAAATTTTAACCTAAAAGTAAATGATAAGATCTAAACAAATTTAATCTTAGTTGTCAACGAGTATGGACATTTTTGGATTTTGAGCCGAATGATCGAGGTCATGGACATATGTACATCATAATTTATGTCAATAATGATCCCATATTCAAGAATTGCATCCCGCCAAATTGAGCTATATTTTGAAAACAATCGAAAAGGAAGTAGTATGAAGAGTGTATGGCTAGATGATGTGCGTTTTTGAGAAGGAGCCGACCTGTCTGTTTTCCTTGCTTAATTTTATGGTGCTTTGTGCTAGATATGACCTTAATGTAATTTTCCCTTGTTTTTGGTCGTTGATGTAAAATGTACTCACCCGGTCCATGTTAAATATTTGAACCTAAAAGTAAGTGGTAAAAACTAAACGAATTTAAGCTTAGTTCTTAATGAGTATGAACATTTTTGGATTTCAAGCCGAACGACCAAGTTCATGTCCATATGTACATCATACTTTATGTTGATGACGATCCCATATCAAAGAATTTGCATGCCAAAAATTTGGCCATATTTTGAAAACCATCGAAGAGGAAGTAGTATGAAAAGTATGGCTTGATGAGGTGTTTTCTCGAGAAGGAGCCGACCCGACTGTTTTCCTTGCTTAATTTTATGGTGCTTCGTCCTAGATGTATATGGACCTCGATGTACTTTTCCTCTATTAGGTCCCTTTGTCGTAGATGTATGGACCTCGATATAATTTCCCCTGTTTTTTGTCGATGATATAAATTGTACTCACCCGGTCCGTGTTAAATTTTAACCTAAAAGTAAGTGGTAAATCTAAATGAATTTAAGCTTAGTTGTTAATGAGTATGAATATTTTTGGATTTCAAGCTAGACGACCAAGGTCATGGCCATATGTAAATTATATTTTCTATCGATGATGATCCCATATCCAAGAATTTGCATGCTTCCGAATTAGGCTATATTTTGAAAACAATCAAAGAGGAAGTAGTATGAAGAGTATGACTCGAGGAGGTGCTTTCTCGAGAAGGAGCTGACCCTATTATTTTCCTCGCTTAATTTTATGGTGCTTTGTGCTAGATGTATATGGACCTTGATGTAATTTTCCCTTTTTAGGAACCTTTGTGGTAAATGTATGGACCTCGATTTAATTTTCCCTTTTTCAGGTCCTTAGTGTAAAATGTACTTCCACCGCCCGTGTAAAATTTGGCCATATTTTGAAAACAATCAAAGAGGAAGTAGTATGAAGAGTATGGCTTAATGAGGTGCTTTCTCGAGTAGGAGCCAACCAGACTGTTTTCCTTGCTTAATTTTATGGTGCTTCGTGCTAGATGTATATGGACCTCGATGTATTTTCCCCCTTTTAGGGCCCTTTTGGTAGATGTATGGACCTCAATGTAATTTTCCCCGGTCCTTGGTGTAAAATGTACTCCCACCGATCGTGTAAAATTTTAACCTAAAAGTAAGTGGTAAAACCTAAACGAATTTAAGCTTAGTTTTCAATGAGTATGAACATTTTTGGATTTCAAACCGAACGACCAAGGTCATTTTCATGTGTACATCATAATTTATGTCGATGATGATCTCATATCCAAGAATTTTCATGCCGCCAAATTTGAGAATATTTTGAATACAATCAAAGTCGAAGTAGTATGAAGAGTATGGCTCGATGAGGTTCTTTCTCAAGAAGAAGTCGACCCAACTTTTTTCCTTGCTTAATTGTATGGTGCTTCATGCGAGATGAATGGACCTTGATCTAATTTTCCCTTTTTAGGTACTTGATGTAAAATATACTCCCACCATCCATGTAAATTTGAACCTAAAAGTAAGTGGTAAAATTTAAACAAATTTAAGCTTAGTTGTCAAATCTGGCCATATTTTAACAACAATCGAAAGAAGAAGTAGTATGAAGAGTATGGCTCGATCAACTGCTCTCTCGAGGAGCCAAACCCGACTGTTTCCTTGCTTAATTATTTTAGGGTCTTTTGTGCTAAATGTATGGTCCTCGATGTAATTTTCTATTTTTTAGGTCCTTGATGTAAAATGTACTCCCACCACATGTAAAATTTTAACCTTAAAGTAAGTGGTGGTAAAATCTTGTCATGGTAAACAATATTGCCACTAGAAGTTTCCCTTGTTGAAAAAAACTAGGAGGGAGAAGGGACCGAGAGCATAGATGAGACAACGAAGAGGAGGATTTGAAGGCGGTGCGATGTGAGAGCAAAGCCGCGATGAGTTTCTGAGACAAGGTACATGGTATAGTGATTAGTAGTAAATTTCAGGGGAAAGGATATTGAAAAGATCGCCATTCACAGTAATGTTACTACTCCTATTAATAAGTAGTGGACAAGGGATGGGTTGATCCTTCTATGTACCATCGCATCGGATGCACACCATTTATGTTCATTTTTTTAGGGGGACCAGATCTGGCCAGCCTTACTAGTTCGAACTTCTCCACCTCCATTTGTTCCCTTTCACACGAAGAGGAAGCACAAAGCACACCCGCAGCAAGCTGGTTCGAAAGTGAGGAGTGCTCTTTTTTGCAAAGCAAGTAGTACACCCTCCTTCCCCAAGAATTTAAGCCGATTTATCATTATTATGTCAAATTTGAACCTAAAAGTAGTGGTAGATTGCTCTTAAAATTCTACAACTATCTTTTGACGGTAGCCACTAGGCAATCAATGTACCGAGAACCAACAAGATTTTTGAAAGATTCAATTTTGTCTTTTTTAGTCCTTGATGTAAAATGTGCTCCATCTCTCTTGTAAAATTTTAACCTAAAAGTAAGTGGTAAAATCTAAATAATATAATCTTAGTTGTCAATGAGTATGAACATTTTTGGATTTCGAGCAGGACGACCAAAGTCATGGCCATATGTACATCATACTTTATGTCGATGACGATCCAATTTCCAAGAATTTGCATACCGCCAAATTTGGACATATTTTCAAAACAATCGAACAGGAAGTAGTATGAAGAGTATGGCTCGATGAGGTTCTTTCTCGAGGAGGAGTCGACCCGACTATTTTTCTTGCTTAATTTTATGGTGTTTCGTGCTAGATGTATGGACCTCGATATAATTTCCCCTTTATAGGACCCTTTGTGCTAAATGTACTGAGCTCGATGCAATTTTCCCCTTTTAGGTCCTTGGTGTAAAATATACTCCCACCGCCCATGTAAAATTTTAACCTAAAAGTAATTAAGTTGTAAAATGTAAACGAATTTAAGCCTAGTTGTCAATCAGTATGGACATTTTTGGATTTCAAGCTGAACGACCAAGGTCATGGCCATATGTACATCATACTTTATGTCGATGATGATCCTATATCCAAGAATTTGCATGCCGCTAAATTTAGACATATTTTGGAAACAATCAAAGACAAAGTAGTATGAAGGGTATGGGTTGATGGTGCTTTCTCGAGAAGGAGCAAGTAGGAAGAATATGTATTTTGTGTAGAAAAACACACCAAAGAGCGAGAAGAGAGACTATGAAAAAAGAGGAGAAAGCTCGAGAGAGCAGCGAAGAGGATTTGGAGGCGGTGCCATATCAGAGCAAAGCTATGATGGCTTTCTAACACAGGGTACATGGTATAGTCAACTACTAGTACTACTAGTACGGAATAGTAGTACTGTTATATATGCACGCAAAATAAATTGTGTTTTCTATCTCCTTCACTTCCTTATCATCATCCCCATACCCCAGCCGACTAATCTCTCCCTCGTCCAAAACATGGCGCCGCGCACGTGTGTCGACCTGGCTTGTGTAGGCGGCTCCGTGTCACTATATGGCTTAGTCAGCTGCGTCATGTGTTGGTGTGCATAAGAAGGAACCATTTTGGGGCTTGGCAGAAAAAAGTAGTACTACTGCTTAGGAGTTCAAACTTTCTCGGTTTCGAAGTTTTCACTTCCGGAGGGAAGGTTATTCAAAAGATAGTGGTTCATAAGGGATTGTTTTATGGAGTACTACAATATTAATGTATGCAGTATGTACCATCACATTCGATGCACTTCATTATGATCTGGCCAACTTTCCTACTAGTACTCCGTAGTAATCCATTCTCGTTCTGTTTCACACCCTGCGAACAGGAAGCACCAAGCACACCAGCATCACGCTGGTTCAAAAGTGAGGAGTTTTTTTGGGGTGAAGCAAGTACAATAGTACGAAGGGTATGGTTCAGCTGCTCGCTTGAGAAGTCGCCGGACTCGAGTGCTTTTCCTTGCTGAATTTTAGGGTCCTTTATGCTAAATATATGGACCTCTATGTAATTTTCTACTTACATGTAGAAACAAATGACCTTGATTAAAAAAATAAAAAAACAAATGAGTTTAAGCTGATTTTCCCAAGTAAATTCCTAGGAAAAGTTTGGACCATGTTTCACTTATGATTACCAAGTTTTATGAGTTCCTAAGCTACCTAGCTAACTTCGTCCATTTAAATGAGTTTAAGCTGATTTGCCAATGTTAGGTAAAATTTGAACCAAAAAGTATAAGTGGTAGAATATTGCTCTCAAAGTGACATGGATATGCCCTACGATTACTTGATGTTAGCCTACCTGGTCCAGCCCGACGGAAGGCGCACTCGACGACCTGTAAGGGTCCATGACACCTATGATGTTTTGGCTGCCATGAAGCCCATATGGACACGGACTCTTAAGCGTAGAACACAAGGAAAGCTCAAGATTAGAGTTTCAATATAACTTGTAACCAAATCGTATTAGCATCAGAGATCTAGCCTCCCCATATATAAAGGCTAGGGGAGTCTAACAAGGAGGACAAATTAGGATACAATAGACGCCACAATAGATCTACAGATCAAGATCTCTCAACTCATCGCATACACATCTCTATGTCAGATTGCATCTGCGCACCCCTGTAACTTTCGGTTCCGCCGTAATCAGAGCATACAAGCAGGAGTAGGATTTTTCCTCTAGAGGCCTAAACCTGGGTAAATCTCGTGTCCCGTATTGCTTGTCTGTTAACCGTTCCGCGACTTCCAGCATCCCCATATTCTCCAAAACCCAAGTCCATAAAAATGGGCATTGATGAGATCAAATCTCTTCAATTGGCGCCGTCTGTGGCAACTGGGGACGCTGATCGTGCGGTCGTGACGGTCCCATCACATGCAATCTACAACTCGTCGACATCGTTCGAGCGGAATCCCTCGTCATCGACGGTGGCCGGATTGCATCTGGCTACTTCATATGCTTCGACGTGTTCAACTTCTGCAATTTTTTTTTGATTCGTCGCAGTCCACAATTAGGCGGTTGTCTACGTATCGAGCACAGTAAGCTGCAGGGTACCGCTAGTACCACACATAAGCGGGCCAATTCTATTTCCATAATTGAAGAGCTCTCAAGACTGGATCTACAACCGAAATTATTGGAGCATAAGGCATGCATACATATAGACCAAGTTCAAACAAGTACGGATGGCTACAAATCCAAGTAAAGACCACGTCTAGTACTCCTTCCAAAAAAAGAGAGGAATCGATCCTGGAAAAATCAGTACACGTGATTAAATCCTTGAAGAATTCTCCAAGAACGGAAGCAATACGTATGGGTGCATGGATTTCATGGCAAGAATGCTAGCTCACCGACCAGAATCGAGTTTCATCGCGTCAGTGAAGATATATGAGGCCGTGAAGTATTCGTCATGGTTGGCTTTGCCTCCGCCGCAACGGCCTTTGCCAGCGCACAGATTCATCGCCGTTGTTGGTGTCATTGATGGTTTTCTCAACGTTACACAATACTAGCAGCCAAAATTCGTCTCTTCTGCATAAACAACACCTATCCACCGCTGTGTCGACTCTGTGTCCCATCATGTGACTCCGTTGACCTTGATCACACGTCTGCCCCGACGATTTCGACTGATCGCATTGACTATATGCTCGGGGGCTGCGCCGACTTCGTCGTGTGACCTTCTACGATCTTTGGCTACGGCGACCCGCTATGGTCTTCGGCTGCGGCGACCTGCCGCTACTTCGACTCCGTCCGCCGTGCGACTCTGTACCCGGGGGTTGTGCTAACCCGCAGATGCGTCAAGTCGCTACTGCCACCGGCCCTGCCGTGCGACCTGTTGTGGCCTTCGGTTGGGGTGACCCAACGTATCCTTCGGATGCGGTGATCCGATGTGATCTTCGATTGTGGTAACCGGCCGCATCGGCTTCAGCGACCGCGATTCGGAGGCTCCCTCGACTCCAGTAACCCGCTGCGATCTTCGGCTCCAACGACTCGTGGGCTCGGGGGATTCCTCCGCTTCGGTGACCCTCCGCGGTCTTCAGTTCCGGCGGCCCTTGGTCATCTTCGACGTCGACGACCCGCCACGGTCTTCGGATACATCAACCCGCCATATCTTTGGCTGCGGTGTGATCCGCCACATCCTTCGACTTTGACGACTTGCCATCACATCGACTACGTCCGCCGCGTGACTCGCTACCGCATCGATTTCGTCCATGACAACTACAAATAAAGCTAAGTTTCCCTCTACTTAGAGATGATTTCTTTTTAACTCGCACTCGAAACAATCGGGGGCTGCATCCTCTTCGAGTAACCTAATGTGCCATCGGCTCCACGCACTCGAGCACCTCATACGCAACAACCCGAGTAGCTGATTCTGCCTGACCGTCGAATCCTTAAACTCCGAGTGCCTCGGCAATGTACTGAGACTAAGGGTAATCAGGCTAACGAAAAGGCCTAGCAAACAGTGCAAAAGTGTCGACTCGATTGGCATCAGAATTTTACTTTACAAGCCGACAGTCAAATATTCTTTACAAGATACAAGTACTTCATAATTCTTTATGTTTTCTACAGCCTATAAGGACGCCTCACCTTACGACATCGTCGACTGATAAACAAAGCATACAACCTGAGTAGTCAGGCTAATGAAAAGGATATGCACATGCAATGCACTATGTGCCAATACATACAAACTTTACAAAGGGAATTACAAGCCCACTCGAATAAATACAAGCTTTATATTATCTCATTTTATTTACAGGTCCTAATTGTTCCGAAGCATAACATTCGTCCGCTCCTCAAATAAGTCTACAATCTCTTCGGTGTACTGCGCCACGGCTGCGTAATGAGTGCGCATATCCCACCCATTGCCACCCGGAGGAGGAGGCGGTCTAGCCGCTATCTCCGCAAGATTGACATCACGATGATGTAGCCGAACGAGAGACAAGGCTGCCTTCACCCCTGTGATACGCCCAATTTGCATCACCATTCTATGTCATAATCTACCTCTATTCATTGATATTTGTCTTATTATGAGGTATTACTTATGTCTTTTCCACTGTTTATGCATGTTGGATGATTCTTGGAGGATGAACTGCCGGAGTCTGGATTCTGATAGAAAAGAAGACGTTTTGATGCAATTTCGCAAAGGTCAGAAAAATACCATAAAAATATGGGAAAATATTATTTTTCCAGAAGATTGAGGAAGCCAGAAGGAGGGGCAAAGAAGGGCTGCAGGGGCCCACACCCCCTAGGCGTGGGCCCACCCTGGGCCGCGCCTAGGGCAGGTGTGGACTACCTGCCCGTCTCACGACTCTGCCCCTTCGCCTATATCTTTCCTATGGAACCCTAATACGAGGGGAGCGACCACAAATATATTTCCGCCGCCTCTGCGGGGCGGAAAACATCGAGAGAGAAAGATCTCTTCGGCAGATAGATTTCTGCAGGGAAATTCCTTACCGGAGAGGGGAGATCATCGCCATCAACACCATCATCAAGCTAGGCTTCATCGGGATCATCATCATCCACACCATCATCTCCACCAGCACCATCATCACCATTCCGTCCCGCTGTAACAATTGTGTTGGATATTGCTTTAATTCTTAGGGGAAACTTTCCTGATGTTGATTATTATTGTAGTTGATGCTTGTGAGTGGAACCATTGGATTATTGTTTATGTTCAAATTGTTATCCATTATCATATAATTTTTTGATCTTGATCCATATGATGTCTTGTGAGTAGTTCGTTTAGTTCTTGAGGACATGGGAGAAGTCATGTTGTTATTCGTGGATTTGTGTTGAGTTATTATTCAATGGTTAATATTTAAGTTGTGGTACTATTCTTCTAGTGGTGTCATGTGAACATCGACTACATGACACTTCACCATTTATGGGCCTAGGGGAATGCATTGTGTATTTGGCTACTAATTGTGGGGTTGCCGGAATGACAGAAACCTGAACCCCCGTTAAGACATCTTTGCACAAGGGAGCGCAGGATCTCAGAGTTTAAGGCTGTGGTTAGATTTATATCTTAATTACTTTCCTGTAGTTACGGATGTTTGCAGGGGGTTTAATCACAAGTATGTATTAGTCCAAGTAAGGTCGGTGCATTAGCACAGGTTCACCCACACAACACTTACAAGTTACAACACCAAAGAAGAGTACTGAGCTATATGAAGCGAAAACACTTGATAGAATTCCCATGTGTCCTCGAGAACGTTTGGTCCTTATAAGTATTTCCACCGGCTTGTCCTTTGCTAAGAAAGGATTGGGCCACTTGCTGTGTTTGTTCTTTGTTACTTGCACTTTGTTTTGTTGCTTTATCAGAAAACCACTAAAAATTCGTTTGCTAAGTATTTACAGAGAGTTCCTGCTCCATACCACTGTTCAGCACCTTCTGCTCCTCGTTGGAATTGACACTCCTATTTATCGAAAGTACTGCGATACACCCCCTATACTTGTGGGTCATCAAGACTATTTTCTAGCGCCGTTGCCGGGGAGTGAAGCGCTATTGTAGAGTGGAACTGGTAAAGTAAACTTCTACTATGAGTATTTCTTTTGTTACTACTTGTTACTTTGTTTCCAATATGGATAACCCACTTGGTTTTCTGTTTGGGAAAACTACTACCACTGCTAGAGTAGTAGATGAACCACCACCTGTTGAGATAGATCCTTTTAATATACCTATTATTTTGGGGATGGAACTGTCCATCCTGGTGATTACTTGCTTTTTATCCATGAATTATGGGGGTTGTTTAAGTGTGCAGGTATCACACCTGAACAAGTGAACAAGAAGTTACTCTCTATATCCTTGAAAGAGAGAGCTGAAGAATGGTATAAGCTGCTGAAGAATGGACAATCCATGGAATGGGAGGAAATGACGTCTCTCTTTTATTCTAACTTTTATCCTCCTAGTGAGATTCACAAGGATATAAATCTTATATATAACTTTTGGCCTCGTGATGGAGAGAGTACAACTCAATCTTGGGGGAGATTGAAGTTACTAATGCTTAAATGTCCTATTCATGAACTCCCTAAAAATATTATTATCAATAACTTTTATGCTAGGCTTTCTCTTCATGATAAAGATTTACTAGATGCTTCTTGTGGTGGATCATTCACACGTATGAAGGAAGAAGCTAAATGGGATCTCTTAGACCATATTCAAGAAAACACTGAAGCTTGGGAGAATGACAAAGGAAGAAAGTCATGTATAAACTATGATTATGAATGCATTAAATCTTTTATGGGAACTGATGACTTCCGTGATATAAGTAATGAGTTTGGTCTTGATTCCCAAAGTATTGCCAATTGTTTCAAGGCCTTTGCCTCTTACATAGAAATTCCAAAGAAGAAGTGGAATAAGTACCATGCTCCTTATAAGGATGTTGTTAGTCATGTTCCTGTTAGAAGTGCTGAAGTTTGTACTACTAATGATATTGTGCCCGAACCTCATGTTGAGAAAATACCTTTCCCAACTAAGTTAAAGGAGTATTCTATGATTATTAGTGCAAATAACAAAGGTATAAAGAAAACGGTGGAGCCTGATGGGCAATTGAATGTTGAACCTGTGGTAACTATTGTGAAAGATCTTGACGGTAGAAATATAGAGGATGAGCATATTGTCTTCTATGAAGATGCTTCTAATATTATCTCTCATCCTAGTAAGGCTATAAAAGCTAGTGTTCCTGTGCTTTCTGTTAAAATTGGTGATCATTGCTACTATGGTTTATGTGATACCGGTGCTAGTTCTAGTGCTATTCCTTATAAGATTTACAGGGAAATTATGCATGAAATTGGTCCTTTTAAGCTTGAGGACATTGATGTGGTTATTCACCTTGCAAACAAGGATACCATTTGCCCCATTGGTATTGTAAGAGATGTGGAGGTCCTCTGTGGTAAGATTAAGTAAAATCTTGTCATGGTAAACAATATTGTCATGGTATACCATATGCATCAACTAGGAGAGCATAGTTGTCATTCTTAGTTTTATGTTCATTGTCCCAAAACTTGTTGATTGATTCATAATGTTGATATTGCTTGTTCTTAAGTTACTTGTATCTAGTCACCCTTATGAACTGTGAAGGTGTCCTATGAATTTATGTTTTCCTATTCCATGAAGGACAAGATGAATACCACTCTTTCTATGTTTTCTATATGTGAAACAAACAAACGTCTTTCAATGCATTGTTATTCATGATCTTTGTTTGTATCGTTTCATGTTGCAACATAGTTGCTTTGTCTTATTGTTTGAACTTCATCGTTGATGCTCATGTTTAGAGTACTTTGATCCCAGCTTTCAATGCTTGCAAATGGTTTGATCAAGATTGTGATGGTGCATGTCACCTCAAAAATTATTCTTTTTATCACTTACCTACTCGAGGACGAGCAGGAGTTAAGCTTGGGGATGCTTGATACGTCGTAAGCGTATCTATAATTTTTGATGCTCCATGATTGCTTTGTTTCAACTTTCTTATGTTTTGTCTACACTTTGAGGTATTTTTATACATTTTCTGGAACTAACCTATTGTGCCAGTTTCCTGTTTTCTGCTGTTTTGGTTTCAGAAAAGCTACTAAAGAAATATTTTCGGAATTGGACGAAACAAAATCCAAAGACAATATTTTACCGGAGCAAACACAGAGCCCGAAGGAGAGACGAAGGGGGGCCACGACATGGCCACACCCTAGGGTGGCGCGGGTCCACCCTGGCCACGCGAGCCCTAGGTGTGGGCCCTCGAGGATCCACCAACCTTGCCCTTTCGCCTATTTATACGTCTCCCCGTGACATAAACCCTATCGGGGGCAGAATTTCATAAAAAGGTCCGCAGCACCGTTGCCACCGAAGAGGAGATTCGGGGGACAAAAGTCTCTGTTCCGGCACAGTGTCGGGACGGGGAATTGCCCCCGGATTCATCTCCATCGATCTCCACCACCATCTCCATCATCGTTGATGATTCCTATGATGAGGAGGGAGTATTTCTTCCTCGAGGCTAAGGGCTCTACTGGTAGCTATGTGTTCATCTCTCTCTATCTGTGCGTGATCTTATTGCGATCATGAGCTTTGTAACCAAGTAGATCTACTTTGCTACTCAAGTGCTTTAATCAATCTCTACTTTTCTCCTCGTGT
This sequence comes from Avena sativa, assembly GCA_916181665.1. Lineage (NCBI taxonomy): Eukaryota > Viridiplantae > Streptophyta > Magnoliopsida > Poales > Poaceae > Avena > Avena sativa. Next base: position 416,858,031 of record OV702297.1, read on the forward strand.
GTGAAGGTGATAGTGTGCACACCGTGTGGAACTTAGGCTAAATATTACGTAAATACTTATCATGAGTTATATTTGGAGTTGGATGTCTCTATGAAATTATGGTGTTTGTAGGAACCATCTAGCACTCAAGGTGGCAGTGTGGGGTTATCTAGATGGGGAATGCGAACTTTAAGGAGTGATTTTGTAGCCCTACCTTGGATTAGAGTTATCCAACCGTAGAGTAGTTCAGAGTAGATTAATGAAGATAAGATATTTATATAAGAGTGTCCACTAGTGAAAGTATGATCCCTAGGCCTTGTTTCTAAGCATTGAACACCATTTACAATTAGTCCTATTACATGTTTGCTTGCTGCCATCTTTATTTCAGATTGCCTTTAGTCTCTTCCTCCCCGTCAAGCTCTTTTCAGGCACCATTGTCTTATAATCATCCATACTACTTGTATTTTACTATCTCTTCGCTGAACTAGTGCACCTATACACCTGACAAGTGTATTGGGTGTGTTAGGGACACAAGAGAATTCTTGTATCTTGATTGCAGGTTTGCTTGAGAGGGATACCTTTGACCACTTCCTCCCTGAGTTCGATAAACCTTGGGTAATCCACTTAAGGGAAACTTGCTGCTGTTCTACAAACCACTGCACTTGGAGGCCCAACAACTATCTACAACCATAACACAATATATGTGTTATGGTTGTATTCTTTGCTTGTTAAATAATGTGGTTCTTAAATATTGGATACTGAATTTGTTGGTGTGAATCGTCATACGAAACAACAAAATTCATGAACTGCAATGGCCTAAGTAACTAGTAAGAGAATATATGATGATGTTCATCAAGAACAAATAAAGTGTTGTTATCTTTGTCATTGACATCAAAGATTGCATTCAAAAATTGTTTTATTGGGTATTATGAGAACAAAAGGGTTGTTCAAATAATTGCCGTAATCCATGAAAGATGGATGATTTACAAATATCGTTGGATAAATCACATCCATAAAACCATTGCTAAAAACGTCGAAAGACAATTGATAGAAAAAGATCACTTAGGAAGTGACATCGCCGTTTAAATTATAGTAGAAAGAAAACATGAAGAAACTCCATGTGGATGGAATTTTGAGTTGATTTTTTGATCAAATGACGCTTGTGAAACTTTCCTAGAAATAACTAAAACTGTTCTTAGGCCAAAAAGGGAACGAATGACTAGATTATTGGAACTTGTACATATAGATGTATGAAGTCCATTATGTGTAGTCGACAGCGATGGATTTCAACTTCATTTGTTTTCTCCGAAAATTTAAGTGAATTTATGAATATTTGCTTAATAAGGATGAAGTATGAAACATTTGAAAATGTTTGAATACTTTCAAGATGAAGTGGAAAATCATTGTAACAAGAATATATATAGTTTATGATTGGATCATGAAGGAAGATATTTGAGTTACAAGTTTAGCATAACACCTAAAGATTTGAGGAATCGTTCCATGGATTTGTGTTTCCTGAAACACCATATGAGTATGGAGTGTTTGAGATATGTAATAAAACCTTGTTTGATATGGTAATAACAAAGGTGTGAGTTATAAAACTGCAATTATATTTTACAGATTAAAATCTTTAGAGACTACCGCTTTTTCACTGAAAAAGATCCATCATGATCCGTTGAAATGACACCATATAAAGTTATGGTTTGGGATAAAACCCAAGTTGTCCTTTCTTAAACATTGGTATGCTATGCATAAGAAAGATGTTTGCAACGAAAGTCGGATGAACATGTCTTTGTATGTTATTTCGAATAACCATTGATTATTGCTCCATAACACCAAAGACAAAAGTGTTTGTCACTTGGAACGTCAAGTTTCTTAAGAAGGATTTTTTCATGAAAAGTTAAGTGGAAGGACAATAGAACTTTGATAAGGTTAAAAGAACCTAAGCTATATGTGCTGAGTTGCGCATCACCGGAAAGTGTTTCGGAGGTAGAAACAATGCTGATGGCTCACGTGCCTCAAAGGTTGTGGTCACGGAGGTCTAAGTTCATATTGAACCAAGTAGGTAGGGTAAACAATCAAATACTAGGATTTGAAAGTAAATCATTGTTATTTGACAATGATGAATCGACTATATGCAAAGAAGCAATGATGGGCCCTGACTTCGTCAAATGGTTTGAAGCCATAAAATCTGTGATAGTTCCATACACGAGAGATCAAGCTTTGAACTTGAAAGACCCTCTAAAAAGGTGTAAGACCTTACAGTCGTATTTAGATCTATAAATAAATAGACATGGATGTTTCACATCTATGAAATTGTCAACATGTTAGGAAAGAGTTCACGACAATGTTCAAAGAGTTGACTATGACAAGATCTGATCTTTCATTAAGCGATATTTAGTCTAGACGGATTAATATAGCAACCACTACATATAATTTTGTTATGTGGTAGTTGAATAAAAACAAGTTCTTATAATAGAATGGTTACTTAGGACGTGTACATGACACGGTCCAAAGGGTTTTGTTAATTCAAAGGATGCTAAAAGCATATGCAAACTTCAATGGTTAAAGTAAGCATTGCAGAGTTGGAATCTTCACCATGATGAAACTGTTAAAAGAGTTTAATTTCATCGGAGACGATGAAGATGCTTGCATTTGCAAGAAATTAAGTGGGAGCACTAAGACATATTTCTAATACATTATGTGAAATACATATTGTTTATTGGAAATGATGTATCTTTTATTAACACAAGTTAAGAATTTCATTTTGATGAAAGACTTAGGCAAAACCCGAATATTTGGTATCAATATCTATATGGATAGATTGAGACGCTAATATGGCTGTGCCACATATACATAGATGAGATATTGAAAGAGTTCAATATGGAAATGTCAAAGAAAGGTTCTTGCCACACAGAAAGGATTGAATCAAAAATCAAGTGTATCGACACTTGGTATAAGTGAAACAAAGATTCAAGTATTTTTGATACTTGATGATTGAAATCACAAAGAGAGTTTATCAATCAAACTGTGATATGTACACATCCAGATATGTCCTATACTCTAAATGTTATGAGCATATGCCCGAATGATTTATAAGACGATCATTGTACGATAGTAAATATTCTTATGATTTTTTGGAAGAACTAAGAATATATTATTTTTGTATAAGTGACAAATAGATGGTTAGTTCATTGTAAAAGTACTACATTGATACTAGTTTTGTCACAAAGTACAAATTAAGTTTATCTCAATCTAAACTAAGGGTGGCACAATATGATGGAAAGTAAGTTCCATAATGGATTTGGATGAGTTCCAAAGTTAAGACATTATGACAGATACTACAACAAAAGGCTAAGTATATGACTGCTATTATAGAAGCAAAAGAGGGCATTTGTGTCAAGTAGTTTGTTATCAAACTAGGTGTGGTTCACAGCGGGTGATACGCCCAATTTGCATCACCATTCTATATCATAATCTACCTCTATTCATTGATATTTGTCTTATTATGAGGTATTACTTATGGCTTTTCATCTGTTTATGCATGTTGGATGATTCTTGGAGGATGGACTACCGGAGTCTGGATTCTGATGGAAAAGAAGGCGTTTTGATGCAATTACATGAAGATCAGAAAATAAGGTGTCACATCCCAAGATTTTCCAAATCTTGTAATGTGAAAAATAAATAAACAAAATAAATAATTGTTGAAAATTAGGGTGAAAAGAAACTTTTGATTCTAAATGGAAACTTAAAATCCCATCTTGAACAAACTTTGGTTAATATTTGAATCCAACTAAATTCAAATCAAGTGGAATGCATTCCTCAATGAATGTATCTTGAAATTTAAACACTTGGAAAAGTTAAACCAAAACCCTAAACCCTAATGGAAGGAAAAACATTTCCAAGTTATCTCTAAGCCTATGGATTTGACCCATATAAAAATTTGTCAACAAACATTAGTAAATGATCAAGAATGACAAATAGAAATATTATAAAACCATAGAAATTGTTTTCATTCAATTTGGAGCCATAGATAAAATCTTATGAATTTAATAAGTTAAGGAAATTGAATTTTCAAAGCTAATAAAGCACCTATCTAAAAATCCATACCAAATGGTGAGCAAATAATCCTAAAGACATTTAAAAGGATAAACAAATGTTAAATAAAATTATACAAATTAGAATCACCAAGTCTGGATCTATAAAAAATATATGGATTTTATAAGATAAAGATAGAAATATTAAATGAGGATTATTTAAAGGCCAAATTAACTCTTGACCTAATCCATAAGCAAATGGAATGAACATAATCCAAAACCAAATAAAATATTGGATAAAGAGTTTTCAAATTAATTGAAAGGGCATTAACCAAATCCTATTCAATTTGAATAAAGATAAAATCCCTATTAGAAATGATTAATTAAATCAAGGGAAAATAATATTTGGAATTTACCCAAGTGGAATAAAAGTTATTTAATTAACTCAAATGAGATCAAAGAAATATTCTAAATAAAATTTATGGAATTAAAACTATATTTAATTTCATTGGAATAAAGACAACTACCCAATTTTAAATGATTAATAAATCATATTAAAAACATTCCAAATAATTCAAGGTGAATATTTTGATACCCTAATAGACAAATAAAACCTACTGAAAAGATTTGGAAAGATTTAGATTTCAAATGGAGTTTGAAAAACATTATTAAATCTTATTTGAATTAATGCAAAGGCCTATTTTAAATAATGAAAAGACCCTAAAAAAGAATAAAAGATTTATTCCAAAATTGACTTCAGAATATATTAATAAACAGTTTTTGAATACACTCAAAGTTTGAGAGAAGTTTGAATTCAAATGGATCTTTGAATTGATTAAACAAAATCAAAATAGATAAATAGAAAAAAGAAAAGGGAAAATCAATCAGTACAAAAAAATGAACTAAACCAGCCCAGCCCAGCAAAGCCCACTAGCCCAGCATCAGCCATCCCTCTAACCCCGCAGTGAATCATTTTTCACTCAAATAGTCGCCCACACAGACGCTGACTAGCAGGCCCCACCTCCCCTCTTCTTCTCTCGCTGACGACGCTACCCCACAGCCATGTCACCGTCTTCAACCCCGCGACGACCACGCCCCTCACTTCGCCGGCCATTTCTGGCTATAATCGCTTGCGTAAATTCGCATCAATGCCTCAGTGATTTAGTCCTGCGTTCATGCATACTAAATCACCTGCGCCCCTCTCTCTTTCCCCTCTCTCGCCCTGCCCTCTCTGCCCCCAGGCAATCCCCATTTTCGTTTACACCGCCGTAGCCTTCGACGGACTCCGACGTCGATTCCGGCGAACCCAGGCCGCGCCTCGCCCCATCAACCACGCGAGCTTGCTCCCCATCTCCCTATGTACCTCCTTGTGACTCTAGCTCACTCGCGCTCGGTCCAGAACATCGGCAACGTCTTCCCTAGTGCGCCACCGACGACCCCACAACTCCGGTGAGCCCTAGAACTTTACTCCGTGCGCGCCTCAACCAGTTGATCATGCCGTTTTGTTCGCATGTGTCTTATGCATCTCCAGTTGCCCGCCAATCAACCGTGCGCGATCTACATCCTCGTCTCCGATCGCGATAGTACGAGCCCAGCGCCAGGCAGAACTCCGGTGAGCAATTCCCCAGGAACCCGTGCGCCCCTTGACTGACAAAGACCATGTTGAGCATCAGTATGTCGTGGCGATTATGGTGAGCATCTACCCTACTCCTCTCGCTTCCTATTCTCGTCGTTTCGCCGTAGGCAGAGCACGCCGCCGCCAGTCGCCGCTGCTTTTTGGTCGATGCATGAGAATCATTGGATCTGAATCAGATGTGTAGGAATAGAATTAACTCGAAAGGGTATGGGTGAACCTGAGACGCGCGATTAAACTTAGATCCAACGCACCAGATAGGTCGATCCGCACGAAAAGTTTTTGTCCAATAAGATCGCACCACGTGGCCTGGAGTTTGTTTTTAAAACAGAAATTTATCTATTAGTTGTTCAATTTTGTAAAATCCATAACTTTTGATCCACACGTCCAAATTTTGCAAATTTTATATCAATGAAATCAGAAAGACAAACCCTATCCAACCATGCACTTTTTTTAGCAAATTGCTTCTGGTAAAATGGTTGTTTGTGCAGAAACTTGTGTAGGCATGTTTTGAACATAAAATTCTTTCTAAAATTATTTTGGTGATAAAATCTTTGGCAAATGGTTTTTTTTGAATCTACTAGCCATAGAAATCAATTGTGGTTTAAAAAATATATTTGGTGAAGCAAAAGAATAAATCTTTGAATAAAAGCATTTCTAGCCAAATAAAAATGTTGACTATGGTTTAAAAATGATTTTGGAGGAAAACCTTTGGGAAATGTTTTGATTTAAACTCTCCGACCCCAAACACCAAGTTTTATGATTTAAAAATGTATTTGGTGAACCCTATAAAGATTATTGCTTTGCTAAATGCATTTTCAACCACATAAAATATTGATTTGGTTTAAAAATGGTTTATGGGTAAAATCTTTTGCAAATGGTTTTGCCACTTTATAAAATGACCAATAAGTGTTTTAGAATGTTTATAACCTATTAGAAACCATTTTTCCAAATAAAACAATCTTTTGCATGCTGGCATGCATGGCTTTGTTTCTATTATTTTATGTGATGTTGCTTGAATGGTAGATTGAAATTGTGCCTTGCTTGATTAAATTGTAGTGATTTGAAGAGTGTGAATATTTCAAGGACAAGGAGTGAACTTATATTCTCTACCAAAGAGGTAAGTGGTGCTTCATGATTTTATTCCTATGTTTTCAACTATGCATTAGAAATATTTTTCTAGCCTTGCATGAATATTTTGATCAATATGCTATGCTTGGTAAATCCTAGTAGTTTTAGATTTGCTAGAAATTTCTAAGTTAAGATTCTTATCAATGTCATGCTTAGCCTAGCTAGTAGCAACCAAGGGTGGTTATAAATTCATGCTATGAGAAAATATTTCTAAGTCTCTGGACTTGTGCTTTGTTTAATAAAACAACTAAGTGAATGAAACACCTGGGTGGAATGGAAGGAATGGTTTGTGTTGAGTGGTTACACAAGGCCCATTTCTAAGGTTTACCTTGTGTATCTCACTGGTGGAAAGCCACCCAGGAACAAAGGGATTTGAGATGCCATATGTTAAGAAGCTTGTAGTGCAGCCACTTGGCAATATGGGCTCTGCCTGGATCACATAGGTTGCAATAACTTAGTCATTTGGACAGTTGGTGGTAGTGGGATGATAGGTTGGAACGCGTCCATTTGGTCTAAGGGAAGGCTTCTGAAAGGTCCTGTCTTGGTGAAAATCAAGTCTTGTGGGAAAGTGCACCACCTCTACAGAGTGTAAAATCTAAGTACTTAGCCATGTCCCTAGTAAAGGACAATTTGAGCATCAAGACATGGAAGCTATCAAGAATCTCCTCATCCAAATTTCTAAGTTAAAACTTGTGGTTGAACAAGGGTTGAAGGATCACCAATTTCTATTGGGAGATGCCTTGGGTGATTTTGTCAAGCAAAAACTTAGTGTTTTCAAATGATAAGAAAAATCCATTTTTGAGAAAATCAAGCCTAAGCTCCACTTAGCCAAATGCATATAGATGATAGACTCCACTACATTACCATAGTATCACTTGCCAATACAATTCAAATGTATTGACCCTTGTGGCTGTAACTTGTTATGTTGCAGGTTTGTTTGATATTAGTGAAGTGTGTTGAAATAGGATTACAAGTCTACAACCAACATGTTTGCCTATGGCACTTTGAAGATGAAGGACCCCATGCTATTGTTATATTCTACTGCATTGTAATGAGATAGCCAAATGAGCTATGTAAGATGTAATAAATTATTTTATTCCTGGTTATAAAGTTGTATTATGACCTTTGTTTCTTGATATTACATCTTAACTGTGGATGCTAGCTATTGATCCAGGGACTAGCATTGTAAACACAGGGATCTCTACCTTATTAAAGGTTGGGACCTCTACATAAGGAAACCATTTGCCCTATTGGTATTGTAAGAGATGTGGAGGTTCTTTGCGGTAAGATTAAGTATCCTGCTGATTTTCTAGTGCTTAATTCTGCAGCTAGCAAAACTTGTCCTATCATTTTTGGTAGACCTTTCTTGAACACTTGTGGAGCAATTATAGATTGTAAGAAGGAGAAGTTTTAACTAAGTTTGATGGAGATTCTTATGAGTTTAACTTTTCCAAATTTGCTAAAGATCCTTGTGAAAACAACTTGCCTAATAAAGATTTCAGGATGGAACAACTTGCTTCTATTGATCCGTTTTATGACCTTGGACCTCTTTTTGGTGACTGTAAGTATGCTTACTCAGATGATAAAGTTGTTGCCAGTGATAGTTATATTGTCAACTTTATTCAAAGTGCTACTAAAAATTATTATGAGAGAGGGGAACACGGTTTTATGCATCTCAATAATGTTAAGTTTTCCCGTTTTATGTTGAAAGCTTTGAAGGTCCATTTGTTTTGTCTTCCTATGCTAGTGGCTTTTTGTTTCAACAATTCATTTTTTCATGATACCCCCATGCATAGGAAGTGGGTTAGACTCAAATGTGTTGGTTATTTGCTTCTTGATGCTCTATTTCACTTCAAATATATATCTCCTATGTGAGCATCTTTGAAACTTTCAAGCCTAACTTAAAGGCATTAAAGAAAAGTACTTGTTGGGAGATAACCCAAGAGTTTTGTTGAGTCTTGGAAGTTATTACCTTTGTAATAACCACTCCTTATCCTTTTTTGTTTTGGTTTTTGTGTAAAGTTCAACTACTTTTGTGAAGTAGAGGAGTTGTGAAAAGTGGTTGTCCTGAGACAGATTTTTGTGCTGTATTGTAAAAATTCGTGAGGGAGCTCAGTACGTCATATAGATTAGCTGTATTTTTCTAAGCTTGTTATCCAGGGTGTTACCCAACTTTAATTAGTTCTGCACTTTTTGATTTGAGCAACAGAAGGTTTTCGAAAAAATCATTCTTTACCTGCTGGTCTGTTTTGACAGATTTTTGTTATCGTTTGCATTTGCCTCTTATAGAAGCCTTTGTTTTGATAGATTTCAGGTAAAGTGTGAACCTAAAGGTTTGTTGTTTTGCTTACACTAATGTTGCCATTGAAGTTTGTGTATTGCCTTGTGAGGAAAGTAAAATTCTAGGAGAAGGAGAAAAGGAGTTTGCAGAGTTCGTCTTGGAATAGGTAAAAGTGGTGAAAACAGAAGGTTCGTGAAACCCCAATCTTTTTATATTTTTGATGTTTTTAATACATAAGGTAAGTTACGAGGCAAAGCAGAAGAGGAAATGGCAGTCCGGGGTGGAAAAATCCACCCCAGGCACGGGCCCTAGCGTGGTCACGCCTGGAGTAGGTGTGCCTCCCCCGAACTCCGACTCCGCCTCGTTTCCGTGTGAGAACCTTCCTTACGCTTTGAAACTTCGTAATATATAACCCCCTGGATCCCCTGAGGTTCGTGCATCGTGTTCTTGTTGTGTTTTCATTTCGATCTATTTCTGTCAGGAAATCTTCCCAAGTTTAGAGCACCATGGTATTCGCCAACAACAAAGGCAAGAAGTACGAGGAAGACGATCCTCGCAAACCCAAGGAGGAAGAAATCTTGGTAGGTTATGAAGGAGACATGGAGGAGTACAAACAACCGGACACCCGCACTACCGTCGCGAGCATTGGATTGGTGGCAAAACCTACCAAGCTTAAGAGGACAGCACAAATGTCCACAGGAGGGAAATCTCGACATCATACCCTCTCTCCACTGTCACATCCTCCAAGTACCAAGAAACCTTTCCACACTCTTATACATGAGCGTCAATTTCAACATGTGCCTAAAGGGAACTTGCCCTCGATGTGGGATATGCCTCGTTCTAACTATGCAGGGGAGGAACACACTAATAAGGAAGAGTGGGGAAAGAATAATGAGGACTGGAACTCTCGGTCCGATATGATCATGAACTGCATTGAGCAAAACTCGGAGTTGATTCGTACTCTAACCTTTGAGATTGAGGAGTTAAGGAAGCTGATTGAGGAGCTTATCAAGAGAACACCACCACCATCGAAGGAGTAATTCGTCATCAGGTTTGGCATCCCCTTGGCTTGTTCCAAGCTTGGGGGAGTGTCGCGGTATCACCACCATTATCTTTTATCTTTTACCTTTTTAGTGGATTCATATCTTTGGTAGAGGAGTTATATTATAGTTTGGTTTGCATGTGGAAGTATCTCTCCTTTAGTTGATTATCTATGTATCCCTTGGTGTGAGTGCCTTTATTGGAATATTAATGAGAAGTCTCATCTTTTACTTCTTGCACTTCTTATTTTAGTTTGCAATATCTATTATATGATGGATCTTGTTGATCAGTATTGGCGTCACTTTGGGATCATCAAGTTGATCTAAATTAGTTTTGGCAAACCGAGTTCTGGTCAGTAGCAATACTTTTTCAAGTTTGAAAGAAAAAGAGAAAAAAAGCTTACAGGTATTTTGTTTCATTTGTTTTATTTCTTGTTGGCTCATAAGCTTAGTATTCTTTATTTAAGATCTTTTGTGTCTTCAAGGAATATTGCATGTATGGCTTTATTACTGGTATGTTTGCTTGTTTCTTTCAACTCTCTTGCTTGCTACCCAGCTTTCTAGCCAAAAACCTATTTTGAGAAGGCATACTTCTCATGTTTCCAATCCCTTTGAACCAAAACCTTTGCCACTTGTGTCCACCATATCTACCTAGTAGATTTTGCTATTCCAAGAAAATTCTCAAGCTTCATCTACCTTTCGAATTAAAAAGTATTTTGTTATGTGAAAACTAGTTAGTAAAGCTCTCATGAACTTGATGGCACACCTTATTTCTTTGCCCCTAATAGACTTGAACCATTGTGTCATCAAAGTTGTATATGCTTGCATCTATACATTGGAATTAGCAGAAATGTGCTGTCACAGGGAAAGTTTTCAACATTGCACTTGTACTTTGTACACAGTTGATATCATGCTCTTTTGTCTATGGATGTCAATAGTGTGAAATAAAGAGGGAACTTGTAAGTCCATGGAGTCTGTATTTTGTGTTAGAGAAACGCCTGGGCCGCTAGCCTAAGCCATGCCTAATTATGGTGGAAACTTGCAGCATCACCATAGTGAATTATCTATGAAGCATCCTTAATAAAAACCTATGCACATAGTAAATAAAAAGATCACTGAGTTGCTCATTGTCTGCTTGCCTTGTCATTTTGGTTATGAGATAGCTCCTGTACCATGTGCAAGGGGTACCCCGTTGGTGGTTCTCTATGATACGCATGTAATTACAATGACAAGAACTTATCGGTAACTGAAGTTGAGTAGCATGAGGAGTGGCCCTCATATTCAAGGGACATGAGATTGCCAGCTTATATTTCATAAAGCATATACTCCATCTTTGTGCACTTTAACCTTAATCATCTCAAGATGCCTATGATAGGGGCAATGAGGGCTCAAAGCTAGTAAGTACCATAATATTTTGGAAGCTCTTTATGACTTGTATTCCCTGCTACCCCCTATGAAGGGACTTTTCTCCTATTTTCTAAGTTGAGTCAGTAAACCAACTTTCTCTCTATCTCCAGCAAGCATTTGAGTTGTTGTGTTTCAAGCATTCATATGGTGCTTTATTCAATCATGTTCTTTATCTTCCTTGTTTGCACAAAACTCTTATCTATTGAGTATTTATTTGAAAGCCTTCATTGAAAAACCTTTTTAGCAAAGAGTGCTCCTATTGAAAAACTTCTACAAAAAGCTTTTTGTGAAACTGTTTGCCAGGTGTTCTCTAACCAAGAACAAGTTATCCAATTCCAATTATGATTTATCTTTATGCATCTCTATTGTGACTATTGTACTTGGTTGCAAGCTAAGTTATATAATGGTGAGTTGCTTTCTTCTATAAGTTGTGTAATGGTAAGTGTGATGCTTCTTGTTAGTATTATCTTATCGACACTTCACTCCATAAACCTGTGGACATGTTTACTGAGCTCAGTTTTTGCTTGGGGACAAGCGAAGGTCTAAGATTGGGGGAGTTGATACGCCCAATTTGCATCACCATTCTATAGCATAATCTACCTCTATTCATTGATATTTGTCTTATTATGAGGTATTACTTATGGATTTTCATCCATTTATCCATGTTGGATGATTCACACTTATTGAACTTGGCATACAGCTTATGCTCCCTGAGCTTCTCAAGTATCAAACGCAAATGCTATTCATGCTCTTATTTGCTCTTGGAATAGATCAAAATGTCGTCGATGAATATGACAACAAACTTGTCAAGAAACTCCATGAACACCTTGTTCATCATGTTCATGAAATAGGCTGGTGCATTTGTCAAACCAAATGGCATCAAAGTGTACTCATACAGACCATACCTAGTGGTGAAAGCAGTCTTAGGTATGTCTTGCTCCCTAATCTTAAGTTAAAAATAGCCTGATCGGAGATCAATCTTTGAGAACACACGGGCTCCTTCTAGCTGATCAAACAGATCGTTGATTCTAGGCAAAGGATATTTGTTCTTGACAGTCACCTCATTGAGTGAACGGTAATCTATGCATAACCTTTGACTTCTATCTTTCTTCTCAACAAATAGAACTGGTGCACCCCAAGACGAAGAACTTGGTTGAATAAATACTTTTTGCAACTGCTCTCCAAGATGTTTCTTGAGTTCTTTCAACTCATAAACTGACATCTTGTAGGGTCTCTTTGCTATTGGTCCTGATCCTGGCAGCAAGTCAATGAGAAACTCTACATCTCTATCAGGTGGCATTCCAGGCAATTCCTCCGGAAACACATCCAGATACTCTCTCACAATTAGCACACTGTCTATGCTAACCCCCTTAAGAGAATTTAACTTACTCCCTTTACTTCATGACACTATTATATCCCTGCTGAAGCTCCTCAAATTCTCTCTGCTTCAACTCCATAACACTTTCCGGGACATGATATTCACAGAATCTCTGCTTGAACTCTTCCTAGGTGAACTCCCTTCCTGGTTGTTGCATGGCCAACTGATTCTCCCACCAAGATGCTGCAGGTCCAGTTAGAAGATGAGTTGCATACCTCAATTTATCTTCATCATTGCAACCTACAGTCTTCAGCTTTATTTCTGTATCTGCTAGCCAATCTTCTGCATCCATTGGTTCAGGAGCTGATGCAAAAGGTAATGGCCTTGCATTATGGAAGTCAGATAGACTCACTCCTCCACCTTCAGGTGCCCTCTGATTCGCTCGTCCCAGCAACTCTTCCATGAACTTGTTCTGGGTCTCTTGCATCATTTGCATACACTGCATAAAGTTCTGCTCCATTAACGGCCTCATTGGTGGTGGTGGTGGCAATGCTCCCTAATTTGCTGCATCTGCATCGGCCTTCTCTTTGGCCTCATGTTACATCCGCTGTTGTTCAGCTTCGGTTTCTACACCCGTATCCATGACCCTCTAGTCCTGCAACATAAAGCGAATACTCATAATTACATCATGCACATGTGTTCTGAGCTCGACTTTATGCACAGAAATAGTCACACAATGAAGATCCAAAGAAAATCCAAATATGCATTTCACATATTATACATAATATCATAATAATACAAAGTCATTAAAACATATACCATATAGGTATAATCACAACACTACCTTATTGATCTAACTATCTTATTTCTTGAAGTACAATACACGGTACTTGATACCTCTAACTAGTTGCCTACTTCTAGTAGTAACTACGCTCATTATACATGCCTGATGTCCAACCGTAATGACGTGTCGTTCTTCGCACAGTTTGTGGAACAAATGGCCTTCCAGAAGGAACATACTCAGTATCTGAAGTGTCAGGACTTGAGTCATTACTCAACCTGAGCGCATTGACTCCCTCCAGCTCGGCTGAAAATTCTTTAGAAACATATTCAACATTATCTCCCGCTTGCGTCTCCTGAGATTCATTCCTTGAGTTGTCAACAGGATACGCATATCCTGTTGCTTCCTAGATGCTCCTTTGGGCAAGATAGTTAAACACTGGATAATGTATATTCCCTGGGTTTTGAGAAGATGTTAATGATTCAAACACTCTCTCCTTGGGATCTTCTTCTTCATCCTGATTATCTATCGACATAGCATTTCTACTACTTTTACTAAGGTTAATTCTTGCACCCATCCAGCTAGATTGTCCAACATTTCTGTCAGAACCATCTGTGGACACCTAGTGTTCATGAGATCCTTCATATGATCCCCTTATCCAACCATCAGAATTCTCAATAGGAAGTTCTGAATCAGAACCATCCTCTGAACCCTGTGGTACTGCATACCTCGTATCCATAGTAGGATCATGTATAGGTTCAGGACTTGGTGAATAAGGATATGGTATAAAAGATTCAGGATTTATAGGTATATCCTTAAAGATAGGTGTTGTACTACTACTTGCTTCCTTCTCTAATTGGATTGCTAACTGCTTCCTCCTTTCCGGATCATTTAGATCCTCTAACATGTCATTTTTATCTTTGATAATCAGTTGATGTGTCTTATAAAAAGACGCAACGAGTGTTCGGTATCTATCCATAAACTTGGAAGCTAACTTAGGATGCTTCTTAACCAAAGTAAGATGATCCAGTATAGGCTCCGAGTCTATAGAATCATGAGGTATCACAGAAAATGTGCTACCTTCTAACTCCTAGGCTTTATGCTCCCGGATATTATCTATCGCCTCCACGATAGCAACATGATATGCTGCTAAGTGACTCCTTCCTTCACCTATCGGTAGATCGTGATATAATCCAAGCTCCTCTAGAAGTTGGATACTCACACGATACTTGGATAACATCCGGCCATCATAGTAGGTTATAGTATTCACTGGAATTCTAGTTGGACAACTAAAAATCTTTAAAAGTTGATGAAGTTGGTCTGTGAATGATCCTTGATAATCATCAAGAGTCTCCTCTTTCCTTACCAAAGTCTGTTTTGGAAACTTTGGTGCCATAGCTCTGTATATCAGAAAAATAATTTTGATTAGTAACCAATAATATATTGCATCGTAACAAAGAATTATCGCACTAAAACATATAACGAAATATTCTCATTTGAATACCCATTATATTACTTTTAGAGAATTCTTTATCGTTTCTACACTCTCCTACAGGTAATACCCTTTACTAGGTTTCCAACCTAAGGTCAAAGAAATTTGCTCTGATACCAACTGCGGTGACCCAGCATACCACTACATGTGTAGTACACTATAGTCGTTGACATGACATCCACAGAACACCGTTCTGTAAATATCACATCCCTCAGAGTGGTACAACAGAAACATTGCGGGTCCATATTACAAACATTCACACATTATTATTATTACAACACCAGAAGTTCAAGACTTCAAAAGGATTCAACTTACGAACCAAATATAAAGTGTTTCATCGGAATTTAAAAGTAGCAACTCCAACTAGGAGTTGAGCTCAGCAGCTTATTCTATAGAGTTCATGCTGCTCGTCTCCGTTGGTTACTACTAACTACGATACTTAGTTGGACTCGTTATCATCGACACCATAGTGGATTTCGTAATGCACTCCTTCAACACCTCCTGATAGGTCAGGCTTCTCGTAGAACACATCTTCTTGACATTCAGCTGCATACATTGGCACGTCTTCGGGATCCTCAGAGTCTAAGCAAGCGATCAAAGGAAAGGATGAGTAACAGCGTTACCCAACAAGTTCATTATATGCAAGGTGGGAAGTTTGATGCTCTAACTACCACCTCGGACTATAAATCCTTGGTACTATGCAGTTTTTTTAAATCTTTCTTCAAAGATTGATTTTATTATGAAAATCTATGACCATCAGCCTTCACAGGTTGACCAGAACTTTCATGGAGTTCCTTTCCTGCCGCGTTCGTAGCTCCTTCCTGGAACTGGGAGTAACAATTTACAATTTTTACACTCGGCAGAGGTGCATTACTTTACCCATGAGAGATCAACTCCTTGTTGCACAACCGGGCATACTTTGCCGTCCATAATTCCATGATGTGGGGCCCAGTAGTTGGTCCAAGCCAATCACTGCCCCCTTCGCGACCTCGCATGCCTCCTTGGTGTACACCATGCCCACATATTGAATTACGACATTGGTTTGTACAAACCGTTAGATGCCAGAACTATCATGGGACGATGAGGGTTCCCACCCATATTTTGCATATCCTCTATGAATTACCAATTAATATGCATGCTACGAGTATAACAGCCACGACCTGCACATCCGGCTTCATGTGAGAGGAAGAAGATACAGCTAACTTCTCTGTCCCATTCCAAATCTCATGGCTAACGCGTAATATACGGCGCTAGAATCACTAACGTCAGGGGTTATTAAGTCCCTAATTGAGCATTATTGTTGCAAATAGAACCCTAAGTTCTATTGCTCCATTATATCATCACTTAGGATGATACCTATGATTTCTTTATTTGTGAAATATTATTTTCTTTCTTTGGAGTATATATGATAACACACAATTTGCAAATTCTTTGATAAAGACTCTTCAAAGGATATGAGCAAGTGATGAGCTTGCCTTGTGATGGCAAGGTAGTGAAGTCTGATGCTTGCACTGGACCTTGAGCTTCTATGTCTACAAAAACATCATTATTGCCCGGTAAGGATAATATTTAAAGAAGCAAAATGATTATGCAAAGTAATGTAATGCATCATTTAGCTTTATATATATTTTTCCCATTTATTTAAATTATAAAAGTCCTTTTAATAATAAAGAATTTATAAATATTATTATTTTTAATATTTATTGAATATTATATTCTTTTATTTTATTTAAATTTATTTGTATTTTCTTTAATTAATAATTCCTTTAAGAATTATCATTAAATACCAAAAATTGACATTAAATATTTGTTTAGTATTTTTCTAAAATACTACAATATTAATATATAATGAAAGTGATTTTTTATTTATTTTTATCAACTTTCAATAATTTTGTAAAATTCCATAAGGAATATATAAATTACCAAATTCTTAATAAAATTTATATGTCCAAAATTTTATCTCTTAATTTATTTAGATAGTTTGGATTATTGTGAATCCAAAAATATTGTATTTATAATTTTTGGACTTTTCTTTTATTTTATAGAATTTATTTAAGTTCACGGGCATTTTGGTCTTTTTCCAATTATTAAAACAGGCTCTAAAAGGCTGATTGTTTGGGTTTATTGGGCCCTTGTGGCCCAATAGGGAAAAATCAAAACAATACCCGGCCCAACCCAGCCCAACACTTCTGTCTCTCTCTCGATCTCACCTCTCTCCTTCTCCTCCCCCGACCCTGTGGTCAGCGGTGTCACCGCCGGCGATTCACGCCGTCGTGGACCTCCCTGGTCGCCACCGTGGTGCAGGATGAGGTTGTCGGCCCCGCTCTAGCCTCCTGTCCAATTGGATTTGGACCTGGAGCCCTCATGTGGCCAGATCGATGCCGTTCCGAACCCTAAGGTTTGGAGTTGGCGTTGGTGCTGACGTCGCCGCTGTTGTCCTGTGCCGTGGGGATACTCCTCGCCCTTCGGCGTGGCTATGGTTGCCGCCGTGGTGTTGTATGGGTCGCAGCGCCCCCTTGGGGTGCTCCCCGTTCAGCCATGTTCGTCGCCCCCCTCTACTTCCTCTTCTAATCTACAGCGAGGACCTTTGGTAAGTTGTTCCTCTCCCTCGTGCTCTCTGTGCTGGGCCATCCTATGCTAGATGTTGGTAGTGACCTTCCTGTTACCGTCCTGTCCTGATTGAGATGGTTTGTTCTGCCTAGGGTTCATACCCTGCTGTGGATTAGATAACTGATGAGTTGGGATCAAGTTTTGATGGTCCCTAAGCATGCTAAATGGTTGTTAGATGTGGCTTGCTACTTATGATTAGCTATGGTGATGTTAGTGGTTTACCAGATGATTCTATGGATTATTTTTTATATGATTCAGATGGTAAAGTTGCTCTAGAAGCAATACTTGGGAAATCTAGTGGTTTTAATAGCTCACCACTGTCATTACTTGGTTAATGACAGTGAGTGTTGTGTGATTAAGTCACTGTATTAGTACTGTTGGCTTAAGAATTTATATATAGTTTGAGATCAAATGATCTCTTACAGTGAAGATATGTATATGGATTTTCCTGATTATGATTCCTGTGATGTCAGGAAAATGATTTATGATTGTTTAGTTGTATCTGTGAAGATTGGATGCTTAACCTACTTGGTTTAGAACTGTTCTTGTGACACCATCTTTGTATGGCACACAAGATTAGATTCTATTTCTTGGTTTGGTTGTGTTCAAGCTTAAAATTGGCTTGGCATTATAGATAAGTGGAATTCTCTTTCCTTGCATCCCTAGAACCCATGATGTTGGTATGAGGTTTAGGGATTAGACCTTTGTCTTGTTGTTTCTCAAGGATTATTTCTGGTAGTGATACCAGCTACTGTTTCTTGAAACAAAGTTGGTGAAAAATGATTGTAAGCTTGATAACTTATATAGATCCATGAGATTAATTTCTAAGGTGCTACTCTTGTCTTAGAGATGTGCCTAGAAGTTTAAATCTTTGCTATGTTCATTCTTGAATTGAAATATAGCTTGATTGCTTAGATCAATGATGTTGTCTTGAGATCTAAGTTGGATCCTTATACTTTTCTGTTTGCTTTTAGTGTTTAAAAACTTCAGTGATGGATTCACCCCACTTGGGTACTTTCTGAGAATTTGAGTAAGAGACGGATCATGTATGCTAGTCTAATCTTAGACAGATAGATCATGTGATGGTCTATTTTACTCACCACACCTATTTGTTGTTCGGGTTGCCAGTGGTTGATCTTGTGCCAACTTGATCTGGTGCTCTCATGGTATTTCCAGCTCCTAGCTTGTCCTTGATCTATCCCTCCACCTCCTGGTCCTGGTGGCTTGATCTTGGTCTTGTTATACCCCCTCCTTATGTCACCATTTTGGTGATGTAATCCAGGGTTTTGATTGGTGTGATCTACCTTGGCTTTGGCTTGGTTTAGCTGGTGGCTGTTGTGCTTGGTGTGTAAGAACAATGGAATGGTGTGGGGATTGGCTTCCCATGGCTGTGTTGATGGTTTTGTTTGATTGTGTTGTTGCTGTGGTGTTGACATCACACACTGTAACATCCCAAAAATACTAAGCTTGGATCATCAAACACTAATCATCAAATTTGGGGTTAACAAAAAACTTTTCTAATTAAAATTATGAATGCATGCATATGTGTATGCATTGATTTTGAATTCTTTTAAAACCACCTTGTTTGTTTGTTTCATTGCTTGTGAAATGTTTCTTAGGTGAAATAAACATCATCTAAAACATTTCCCACACTTTTCCCAAAGACAAATAAAGTAAAACAAATAAAATAAAGGAATGGTCATTTTGACCAATTTAACTCCCATGCCTACTTTGGCTGTCTCAAACTTTCAGAACCTAATAGAAACTTTTCTGGATCTTTGCACCCCTTGAGTGTACTCATAACAAAGTATCAAGGCCCACTTTGTGATCATCCAGAAACTTTCAAATGCATAGTTTAAATGGCAATTCAAAATTGAATCTTTATCATATGGGAAGATCCCACTTTTTCAAAAACCACTCAAACAAGCTCAATTTTCAAAACCCAAGCATCTGCAGACTCACCAGCACCAATCTAGCAAACCCACCAAAAATCATTTCAAAATTCAAAACTTGAATTCATGCGGCCATTTCATCAAACAGGTTGCAGATACAAATCAAACAAACATCAAACACTATTGTGAGCAGTGATTCTTGCCTAACTGGTTCCCTCTCTAGCTCACAACCAGCTCAGTAGATCATCTAGCAAGATTAACTAAACACTAGCACCACTGTCAGCTTGCCATTGCCATCAATGGTGAACAGCCGAGCGCAACCTTGCCACCCCATTGTCGACAGCAAGCTAGGAGGTGACACAAGCCTAGCCAGCATGTCTGGGAGGCAGCCCACCATCCACCGCCACTCACTGTCCCAGCCGCGAGAGTTGCCAGGCCCTGGACCACACGCACAGACCGCGCCCAGACCGCCAGCGACCATGTCGAGCGTGCGCCAGAGCACAACCCTCGACCGAAGCCCATAGACCGCACGCCGCCCTCGCCGCGTGCATACACAATCCCCACCGACCCAGGCGACCGCCAGACATCCTCGTTCGCCGCCCCATGACGCACAGCCACCGCCCACCGTCAAAGACGTCGCCTCAGCCGCGCAGAGCGTCGCATGTTCCAGACCAAGCCGCACCACCCCACGCCTCTAAACCATGTCGTTGAGCATCGCCAGGAGACACCACACCGTCCCCTACCGTCGCCCATGCCAATAGTCGCCTGTAACATCGCCCCCAACGAGCTCACCGTGCACCCCGACGGTCCCCTCGCTCGACTATAAATAGAGGCCACAACCGCACGATTTCTTCACACCATCTCACTCCCCTCTCCTCACTGATCGTGCCACACCATTCTCAGAGCAAGGCGAGCACCACCGTGTCGGAATTTCACCGGAGTCCGCCGCCTCTAGAGAAGAAGGGAGCCATCGATTTCGTCCAAACCAGGAGCTGCCGCGACCACCCCTGAGTTCGCCGTCGTCGACTTCATCGTTCGCCCGCCTCGCCGACCCTCGCCAGCACCCCGGTGAGCCCCCACCACCCCCCACTGGCCGCGCTCGGTTTCGTTCTCGCCGGCGTTGTCTCGCGTTGACGATGACTCCCAGCCGTTGGATTAGAACTAGATCGAACGACCCACAGCGCCCCATACCGCTTCGCCCCTCCTAGTGTCACTAACTAGTGGGGACACCCACTTAAGCAGCCCGCGGGAGCCCTGCGCTCAACAGGCCGGCCCAGTAACTTTTCCCGCGCAGCCCAGTTATTTGAATTAAAACTTTTCTATTTTATTTCAAACACACTTCTGTACCCATTTTCAAAATTCACCCCAGGTCGATTCAGTACACCAATTTGAATAAAACCAATTTTGTTGGAAAGGTCTGGGAATGCTGAATCCAAGCCCGTTGGATTCAATTCATTTGGATATATAGATCACCCATGGTAAAAATAACAAGGCAGAAGCTTTTCTGCATTCAAACATTTTTCGAATTAAAACCATAATAGCTTTTGAGTTGATTCCAACTCTCAAAAATCACATTTGATCATACCTTTCAGAATATATAAAAATATATAGGTTTACTTGTAGGAATAATGTTCAGGTAATAAAAGAATGCTACATAGGCATTTCTAGACACATTAATTAATTAAAACAAAAGGGTAAAACCTTATTAAATTATGACACCACTTTAAATCATAATCCCATGGGCTAAAATATGTGGTGATGACATGTGTCAACATGATCCCATGTTTTGTTTAGAGAATATTAAATCTTAAATAGTTTTTCAATGAGTAGAAATTACTTTTCTAAAAATAAAAGGAATTAAACCAAGCTTTAACCTTGTAATGTTAGAGATGATGTTAGATCATCTATAGGACCCTTGTGTGTGATTATTGCAAGTAATTAAGTATTGTTTGGTGATTGTGTACCTCGTATTTATTCATAGACGCTAGTACCGACCAAGGATACGAGGAGGAAGGAGGATTCTACGAAGAAGAAGCCGAAGAGAACTTCAACCACTGCTCTGCACAAGGCAAGCCTTACTAATCAAGTTGAACTATGCAAGCTAACACTTGCAATTATGAAAGTTAAATAACCTATGCAATGCACTAAGCATGCTTGGTTAGACATATTTGATGATACCCAATCTTAGTTTTTACTTGCAAGCTTTATACTTTATTTTCCTTATCCAAGCTCTTACTTAGAGTTACTGAATTAAATGGTAGATACTAGAAGGATAATTGAAGGTTGCATAAAGAGCATAAAACTTGGCCTAAGCTAGGTAATTTTTATGCCATCCTAAGGCATGAGATTGAACTTAGTGGAAACTCCACTAGTTTACCACCCCTCATTAGTACTTATCCCCACTTATAGATGCTAGTGCTAAGCATAAAACTTGATCAACTTGAGATGGGAATAATTGGTGAAAATGGTTATGAAAACCTTAGAATGATGGATCATTCTACTGAGATGTTTTGGACATGTGTTTATTGAACACCTGATGATTTTGGTGATGAAATTGTTGAGGCATGAGCCTTAGCCCTTTATAAAACTGATGGTTGTCTGGATGCGATACCATTCCAATTTTATCGTACAACCACAATACCCAAATATTGGGTAGGGCTTGACTGGAAACTTATATACCTTAGTATTAGCTCCCTCACGGCCAAGGTCTGAGCTGAGGCTACCTTGTGAAGATTGTCCACCTGTGCAGTACCCAAGATGACAGCTGGTCATGGTTGGGAGGCCAAACTCACAGGAGAGGTGCTTATACTAGGGCGTGTAATTGAAAGTTTAGGATTGATTATCCGCATACTGAGTATGGTGAATTCAGGGTTTGTTCCTAGCGGATGTATCGAATGTTGTGGTGAAAGTGTACAATCTTTGCAGAGTGTCAAACTATTCGATTAGCCGCGTCCGCGGTTATGGACAGTTGGAGTGGCCATACTGTTCCCCCGTCAGACTTTTCAAAATGACTTGTGAAATAAATTGAGACTTTGACTTGATGTAACTACCTCGGTGTATTACGCTCTTAGTTACAATCCTGGATGAGCGGAAATGGTTAAAATAGTACGGTGGGGCCAAGTGCCACTCACAGGTAGACCTTTCGGCCGTCCTAACCATTTCCAAACATCGGGACAAGAACGAGCGGCGTAATCGGCAGGCGAAGGGATCAACTACATACACAAATGAGTACGTATGCAAGCCACCATACAACAGTCCTCAGAGCCATTCCATATAAAAGAAATAGAAATATTGCAACGCCATACGGCAAGATCCAAATATCCTAGATAGATATAATAGTTTAGGATAGCTCCTCATACATCAGACATCAGAGTATCAGGCGGAAGCGGAAAACAAGATCCGAGTACGGATAAGAAGCAAATCGGCATAAGATGCCCCATAAATAAACACATCCCGCCCACAGATCTCACGGATCCCCGTTCCCGGAATCTCTACACCGAATGATCGTTGCCAACATCGTCCGTCTCCTCCACCCAGTATCCATCTTGCGAGTTGACCTGTTCATCTGAATCAAACAATTTATCGTGTGAGACCCTAGGGGTACTCAGCAAGTCTTTATGCCTCTAAAGGGGACACAACCTGGGGTGATGCAATTGCAGCAAAAGATAATACCTAACAATTCTATAGATACTCGCTAACCATCCGCCTAACCAAAGATAGACGGATGTTCGTGAATTAATAACAGCAGTTATAACGGTAATATTAACAGATCCATCCTCCTCCCCGCTTACCAACGAGGAAGCGGACGAACAACCCCCATCCGTTGGCAGTTTTATTATCCATTCCATGAGTGTTGCACTATTTACTAGTCAGATACTTAGTCATATTAAAAGCGGTACTTTAGTTATACTTGTCTATGATCGAGAAACTGTGCTCCAAGTCATCCATAACCGCGGACACGGCTTTCAGAAAGATTTACCCTGCAGGGGTGCACACATAGCAACACACACTCGATCAACCTCGGAAAAACCAAATCAAAACCCAACGAGGCATTCACGACAAAGCGATCACAGGATTCAGAAATATTTCAGGGGGCCACCCCATTAAGCTACCCGCAACGAAGTTGGCCGGCTCCGAGACGGACTCAAGGTTTGCGTCAATGGCTATAAACGACTAGGAACCCGAAAGTGTGACTGGGCTTGTCGATACCGCGAAAACACTCCGCTTACCTAAACAGTACAGGTGCTCCTCGCACAATCTTAAATAAAGCAGTAAAGCATGGCATAAGTACAGGATAGTAATAAAGCCCCAAACTACTTTGTGGCCCCAAGAAATAAGAATGAATCAAGCTCTGGCTCAGTGGGGTCCATAGGCCTCCCGGATGTGGATAGTGCGAATAGTCAAGGAACAGGAATCAAGTACTCGCGGTCTTACGGGACACAAGTGAGCATGAAAAACCAAATAGCAGATATTGCTCACCGGTGCCACTTTCATTAGTTATCCCATTACTACTCAGGTTAA
This sequence comes from Avena sativa, assembly GCA_916181665.1. NCBI lineage: Eukaryota > Viridiplantae > Streptophyta > Magnoliopsida > Poales > Poaceae > Avena > Avena sativa. The sequence continues at coordinate 416,882,153 of OV702297.1, forward strand.
GTTGTATAGGTACCTCGTTATCCATCAGACACTCACATACCCTACACATGCTGTTCTATGACCCGCATGGCTCAAACAACTCCTGTAGTAATGGCTCATGGGATGGAGGAACAAGCTTCGGTGGGGTTTAAAAGTAAAGGCTATGCAATACTTGGGATTCAGTTTAATGCAATCATGTGGTAGTGCTTGCCTGGCAGCTCAGTTGAAGCGAGAGAAGGATCTGGGTAGTGCTCCTGGGTTTCTTGATATATCCCCTGCTCAGCGTCTATTCGAAAAAGAACCAAACAAACAAGGGCCAACATAAATAAAGTGCACAAGCATATGAATAAAATGCGACAAGCAAACAATCATGCCATGATGAATGATGCACAATTTGCATGGCAATAAAGTAGCATGGCATGGGTGAGGTGTGGAATACAAGAATAGGGCATTTTATGGTGTTTTAGTCACCTTTTATCCTTAAATAAGTTGCTGTATACTTTATATTTATATGATGCATGCTGCAATTCAGATCATGGAATGCATAAACAAAAAGGTCTCGTCGAGCTGATCATTTTAGACATATCATTTGTCAAATTTGGAGTTATAAAACAAAAGTTATTAATTAATTAAGGAAAAGGGTATTTTATTTGTAATTTTAATCAACTCGAAATTTAAAGTGTTCAAAATATATTTTGAAGGGCACATTTGAATTCCTCACATTTTTCTGATTTCAAAACATATATTATTTGTATTATTTGGAATTACAAAACAAAAGTTATTAAAAACAGAAATTAACTCATATTAAAACATTTTCAGAAATTGTTTTTATTAAACAGAAAAACGAATCGACTTTTTGTACTCAGCACCAGCTAGCCATAGCCACCGACGAGTGGGGCCGACGCTGACTGGGCCTAGCTGGAAACGTTGCACAGGTGCGGGGTTTTCTCACTGCAGCAGTAGCTAGCCGCAGCCACTGCTCGGTGGACCCGACGCTCACGTGGGCCCACGCGTCAGCGGGGAGGGGGAGAGACTGCCACACGTCACAGCGGGGAGCGCGGGTTGAGGAACTAGGAAACCCAGGTGCCGATCTGTAAAAAGACAGGGAGGCTGACCGGTGGGGCCCAGTGCACCGCGGGTTAAGCCGACAAAAACGCAGGGGGCTAAGCGCAAAAGGGACACGGCCACTGTGGATCTTCTCTGCGACGACCGATCGGTGTTCGCCCGCGCGGCGCGCGGGGCTCGAACCCGGGTCGCGGGCGTGCGCGCTGCGGGCGGTAGCCAGTGCGGATGGCTACAGGATGGTGACAGAGGGGCGGGCGAGGCCTAGCTAAGCCTCTGCGAGGCGCATCGACTCGCAGACAACTACGGCCGCCGTGCACGGAGGGCGTTCAGCGAATACTTCGGCGAGCACAGACCGTGGCCACGACAAAGGAGATGTCCGGTAGAACGAGGTACTCACCCAGGGGAGGTTGATGGTGGTGGATCGGCTTGGGATTCGTCGGAACGGCGAGGAAGCAGACGCTCCGGCGATCTAGGGTTTGCCATGTGCGCGCTGGGGGTACCGCGTACTAGGGTCGGCTCCTCCTCGCAGGCGTGTACTGGGCGATGCAGGGCGGCCTTCTCGGTCTCCCAGGCCACCTCCACGACATGCACGCCGGCTGGAACGAAGAGGGACAGAGGTAGACGGCGGCGACTGGCGACGGGAGCTGGCGTCGGCGAGGAAGGAGGAGAAGGCGAGGCCGGCTTTGAAGCGGATCTGGGAGCTGCCAGGAGGCGTGGGGGATGAGGAGAACGCGAGGGGGAGAGAGGGGTAGCGTGTGGCCACGGGCAGAGATAGCCTCGGCCCCTTCTCTCTTTTCTCCTCGAGCACGTGCAGGTGGGGCTAGGGCAGGAAGGGCACGGTAGGGGAGGCTGCAGGAGGGTCCAGGCTTGGAGACGGTGGGGAGGCTCGGGCTGGAGGGGCCCTCATGGCAGGGAGAGAGAAGAGAGGGAAAGAGGGGGTGGAGCTCGGTTAGGAGCTAGGCTCGGGTTAGGGTTTTGTCTAAGGTTGGGGTGGAAGGGTAGCTCGGCCAGGGGGTAGGGTGGCTAGGTGGGGCCTGCATGTTAGAGAGAGGTGAGATTAAGGTTAGAGCTTAGCTTAGGTCAAGGTTTGGAGAGAGGGGTAGAGAGAGAGGTTAGGGGTAGGTTTAGGGGGAGGGTGGTATGGTAGATGGTGATAGAGGGGTAGGTGATTAGGGTTAGGGTTTTAGGGTTGGGGTAGGGCTTCGGCCTGGGGTGGTTAGATAGCTAGGGAGGGGTGGCTTTTTAGCAAGACCAAACTAGATCAAGCAAAAGGAAGGGTAGAGGATGATGGATGGATATGGCCCCATAAGAGGAAACCCATCAAAACCAAGAGAGAAACAAATGGCTAAAGGTGGTGGACAAGATGGGAGGTGTGTCTAGGGTTTTAGGTGCACATGGCAAGGAGAGACAAGAACAAGATGAGGAGGTTTTGAATAAGAGAGAAAAGGAAGTTCACAAAAGAAAGGATCCACTCAAAAACCAAAGAAAAACCAAAGGAGAAAGAATGGTGGTGCTTTGCATGGCCCATGCAAAATAATTAATGCCATGTTTATTCTCGTGAAAACAATAATATTAACATGGCATTATTCTTATGCATTCCCAAAAGTGGAATAAAAGCCAAGCAAAAGAATTAAAAGGATGCCCCATGTGGAGTAGATGGAGATGACCATATTTGAATAAAAATGGGACTTGCTAGTGTGTATGTGCCACTAGGTATTTAGTAAGCCCAAAAATATCCCAACATGAGAATAACCCCAAAACAACCCATATGGGAGCTAGAAAGAGTTTCCACTCACAAGGCATGCAAAGGTGGCTCCACATATAAATAATGTGAAAACAACATGATGCTAATATGAGAGCATGTGGAAATAGAATTGGATCCATCCCAACCCACATGAGCTAGAGGTAAAACCAAATAAGTTGCAATGCTCATATATGGTGGAATGGTGGAATGATGGGGTGACAAGGAAAGGTGATGGAGTTGAATAAAAGATATGCCCCCAACTCAACTTGGGCATTTACACAATATATCAATAACCAAATACAATATCAAGAGGCAAATACAATTTACAATGCATATGAGAGAAGAACCAAAACAAAAAGGGTTTTATATGATGCTCAAATGCAAGGTGGCATGATGACATGAGCATGATATAATTATGATGCAACAATTATATATAGGAAGTAGCATATATATAGACTAGGCTAGTAGCATTGCAATTGTTAGACAATTGGGATGCTACAACTCTCCCCCACTAAACAAGAATCTCGCCCCGAGATTCCTAGGAAAAAGAAAACAACACAAAGAGAGGCGGGTGTTCGAACGAAGGTGACCCTCACGTCCCCAAGTTGACGAACAACGGAATGGTGCGACCACTACACCTTGCAAAACTTGCTAGACTTGTTGCGAGTCTTGTGTTTTGCTTGAGAAACAATGGGTTAGAAGAGTTGAAGGATTGTCGTGAGACAAGAAGGATAGGATGGACATAGCTCCGGTTTTCTCAAGAAACATGATAAAGGAAATAGAACCACTCGTGAAAGAAAAGATCAGATGATGTATCATGAATCAAGAAAGACACACCGTTAAGATTAAAGATTTACTGATACGAGAGAGGATGAATCTTTGTCTCGCCGGAAGAAAAGAGCTAGATTGGAGAGGTTTGAACCACTATGACAATAGCATCGTATCTTCTCTCGGATTTGAGAAATGAAGTTCGGAAACAATATTGCCTTCAAACAATAGAGTCCCTTGATATCAACAGAAAGATTTAGTTAGACATCGTCGGATTAGATTCTTCTTGCGCCGGTAAGAACCAACGGATCACGCAATTGAGGTGCGCGGATATAACTTCCAGAGACAGATGTGAAGCCAGAACATGGTGGAATCCCGAGAAGCAAAGAATATGGAGGATCTGGAGTTTATTGTAGAGATACTTATTGCTTTCTTTAGCCTTGAGGCTAACGCAATAGATTTGCGGCTGATGGCATCAACCATAATTGGCTTTACCACAGAAAAAGAATTGATGAAACAAAGAGAGAGATAGTTTCCTTTCATCTTGTTTGGGGATGTCGAGCATCGGTAGAAAGACGAGGATAGAAAAGAGTTTGCGTTTATTCCACCAGATAATTGTAGATTTTGCTCCATCTAGAATAGACAGACCACCAACAAGAGATTATTGATTACTTTCTTTGAGAGAGCACTCCGGAAAACAAGGATGGAAGTAAAAGTATCGAGGGGTAAAGGCCACTTCTAACTTCCGTGGAATGAGTGAAATCACATTAATTCACCAATTCAATGTACAAGAGCGAATGATAAGAGTAGTGGTATGGTAGCTACTCCATCCCGCACTCAAAGCATTACTCCGCACATGAATAAGAAAACCATGCAACCCAACTACCGAAACAGACTGAAGGTATTGACAAGAAGAGCTCATGGAACTCCGTAAGAAAACAAAGATTGATGCAAACGATTCACCGGATCCAAGATAGATAAGGGTGATGATGTTGTCGCCATATCATAAGTAACCAGCCACCGGAAAGATATGAAGGAAGATCACGGAGACAACTGCAAGATTCAACCGCTACAGAAAACATAGCACCAACTTGAACGAAAGGAATACAAGATCTGGAAGGTCTTCATGGCCTCCGGTGGATTGAGCATAGACGATAGAGAGAGAGGGTTTCAAGAGATTACTTGACGCGACTGAGGTGAAAGAACTCCATGTTGTTCTTGAAAAGATTGAGAGAGGTTAGCGGTCTTGAGGAAAAACTTTAGCGGAACGACGATGATAACTTGCCAACAAGGAATAACTCCGGGTTTGATTGAAGATGGAAGCTGGAATTAACAATGGACTTGCTGATTCCAGAATTGAAGCGATCTTTTTAGCAGAAGGACGTGGCCGAGATAGGTGACTTCAAAAAGTCAGAATTCTCACTTTGAGACTTTGCACACAGGCAGTGCTCACGAAGCTTGAGAGAAAGAGACACAGATGATCTTCCATGTCCTTCCATTGATATCGAATAGGCAAGCATATTATCAACATATACCACCATGGATTAACAAGATATTCCCAGGATACCAAGTTCAAAAGGCGAGAGAAACGAACAAATGCTCGAACACTTCCTGAGCTCAACGCTCTTAGAAAGATCAATATTAAGAGCACGGGTTCGTGTTGAAGAAGATGCACTGGAAGAATAGATTATCTGGTCCTTCGGAAGAAAAAGAGATGTCACCTGGTTCACATGGTCGATCGGATCACCGGTTACAAAGATAAAGAGATCTTGGATAAGAAACGATGATAGCTCATACCTTAAGCAAAGCTATCAGAAGCGAAAAGATGCAATTCCCTCGTATCCAGGAGAATTGTGCAGATATGGGGTTCAAAAAGATGTGCAGCATGATGGACAGATGATAGACCGCCGTAGTGCCTTGAGAAACTCCGGATTGCCAAAGATGCTTGAATATGCATAGATGTGATCACGGTGTACTAAAAATCACAGGAGATAACCGTCACCATTTGGAGGATAGTGTTGATAGCATTTTCCATATTCCACTCATGATAAGTGTCATATAGCTATGCCGAGAACCAAATTACAATCACCAGCATCGGATTGACACATGTTATGTAATTAGCCCAAGAGAATTGGAGATGAAATGAAACTCTAGGATTAAGCGTCGGTGACAAAAGAATGAGTTAGCATGGACATGCTGATAAAAGGGAGATAGATAATGTTTCACACACGACTGGAAAGGAGTGTGGAAACACAGATGTATCAAAGAAATTTTTTCCGCATTTTCGACATTAAAATACCAATAGATGCGCAAAAATCACTTATCAGGTAGAGATTAGCAACTCCACATTCTATGAAAGCATGCTGGAAGGAGAACACCCTTAAGAAGATGGCACCGTTTAACAAGGAGTCAGATAGATCGCGTCGGTTTTCAAAAGCCTGTCAGTATGGAATGTACCAACAGTTGATAACCAAAAGCAGATTGTGATAACAAATTGGATGCAACAGATAGACAAGGAATTACACACACACACACACACACTTTCTATGGTACTACGGAAACCCAGAACACGTGAATCCTAGTTTGAATTTTAAGAAGAGGATTGAAAACGTTACACTTCCTTACCAGAAAAGGGTGGTGGGTGGGTAAGAAGAAAAATGGAAGCAGTCCTACTCTCACGTTTTGTTTTTCCCTAGTATACATAGCTACCAAAAATATTTGCTAGACTGACAACGACCATTTGGCTGAGACCCTGAAGGGTGGGATGGCTCTGATACCAATTGTAACTACCTCGGTGAATTACGCTCTTAGTTACAAGCCTGGATGAGCGGAAATGGTTAAAATAGTACGGTGGGGCCAAGTGCCACTCACAGGTAGACCTTTCGGCCGTCCTAACCATTTCCAAACATCGGGACAAGAACGAGCGGCGTAATCGGCAGGCGAAGGGATCAACTACATACACAAATGAGTATGTATACAAGCCACCATACAACAGTCCTCAGAGCCATTCCATCTAAAAGAAATAGAAATATTGCAACGCCATACGGCAAGATCCAAATATCCTAGATAGATATAATAGTTTAGGATAGCTCCTCATACATCAGACATCAGAGTATCAGGCGGAAGCGGAAAACAAGATCCGAGTACAGATAAGAAGCAAATCGGCATAAGATGCCCCATAAATAAACACATCCCGCCCACAGATCTCACGGATCCCCGTTCCCGGAATCTCTACACCGAATGATCGTTGCCAACATCGTCCGTCTCCTCCACCCAGTATCCATCTTGCGAGTTTACCTGTTCATCTGAATCAAACAATTTATCGTGTGAGACCCTAGGGGTACTCAGCAAGTCTTTATGCCTCTAAAGGGGACACAACCTGGGGTGATGCAATTGCAGCAAAAGATAATACCTAACAATTCTATAGATACTCGCTAACCATCCGCCTAACCAAAGATAGACGGATGTTCGTGAATTAATAACAGCAGTTATAACGGTAATATTAACAGATCCATCCTCCTCCCCGCTTACCAACGAGGAAGCGGACGAACAACCCCCATCCGTTGGCAGTTTTATTATCCATTCCATGAGTGTTGCACTATTTACTAGTCAGATACTTAGTCATATTAAAAGCGGTACTTTAGTTATACTTGTCTATGATCGAGAAACTGTGCTCCAAGTCATCCATAACCGCGGACACGGCTTTCAGAAAGATTTACCCTGCATGGGTGCACACATAGCAACACACACTCGATCAACCTCGGAAAAACCAAATCAAAACCCAACGAGGCATTCACGACAAAGCGATCACAGGATTCAGAAATATTTCAGGGGGCCACCCCATTAAGCTACCCGCAACGAAGTTGGCCGGCTCCGAGACGGACTCAAGGTTTGCGTCAATGGCTGTAAACGACTAGGAACCCGAAAGTGTGACTGGGCTTGTCGGTACCGCGAAAACACTCCGCTTACCTAAACAGTACAGGTGCTCCTCGCACAATCTTAAATAAAGCAGTAAAGCATGGCATAAGTACAGGATAGTAATAAAGCCCCAAACTACTTTGTGGCCCCAAGAAATAAGAATGAATCAAGCTCTAGCTCAGTGGGGTCCATAGGCCTCCCGGATGTGGATAGTGCGAATAGTCAAGGAACAGGAATCAAGTACTCGGGGTCTTACGGGACACAAGTGAGCATGAAAAACCAAATAGCAGATATTGCTCACCGGTGCCACTTTCATTAGTTATCCCATTACTACTCAGGTTAAGTTGTATAGGTACCTCGTTATCCATCAGACACTCACATACCCTACACATGCTGTTCTACGACCCGCATGGCTCAAACAACTCCTGTAGTAATGGCTCATGGGATGGAGGAACAAGCTTCGGTGGGGTTTAAAAGTAAAAGCTATGCAATACTTGGGATTCAGTTTAATGCAATCATGTGGTAGTGCTTGCCTGGCAGCTCAGTTGAAGCGAGAGAAGGATCTGGGTAGTGCTCCTGGGTTTCTTGATATATCCCCTGCTCAGCGTCTATTCGAAAAAGAACCAAACAAACAAGGGCCAACATAAATAAAGTGCACAAGCATATGAATAAAATGCGACAAGCAAACAATCATGCCATGATGAATGATGCACAATTTGCATGGCAATAAAGTAGCATGGCATGGGTGAGGTGTGGAATACAAGAATAGGGCATTTTATGGTGTTTTAGTCACCTTTTATCCTTAAATAAGTTTCTGTACACTTTATATTTATATGATGCAATTCAGATCATGGAATGCATAAACAGAAAGGTCTCGTCGAGCTGATCATTTTAGACATATCATTTGTCAAATTTGGAGTTATAAAACAAAAGTTATTAATTAATTAAGGAAAAGGGTATTTTATTTGTAATTTTAATCAACTCGAAATTTAAAGTGTTCAAAATATATTTTGAAGGGCACATTTGAATTCCTCACATTTTTCTGATTTCAAAACATATATTATTTGTATTATTTGGAATTACAAAACAAAAGTTATTAAAAACAGAAATTAACTCATATTAAAACATTTTCAGAAATTGTTTTTATTAAACAGAAAAACGAATCGACTTTTTGTACTCAGCACCAGCTAGCCATAGCCACCGACGAGTGGGGCCGACGCTGATTGGGCCTAGCTGGAAACGTTGCACAGGTGCGGGGTTTTCTCACTGCAGCAGTAGCTAGCCACAACCACTGCTCGGTGGACCCGACGCTCACGTGGGCCCACGCGTCAGCGGGGAGGGGGAGAGACTGCCACGCGTCACAGCGGGGAGCGCGGGTTGAGGAACTAGGAAACCCAGGTGCCGATCTGTAAAAAGACAGGGAGGCTGACCGGTGGGGCCTAGTGCACCGCGGGTTAAGCCGACAAAAACGCAGGGGGCTAAGCGCAAAAGGGCCACGGCCACTGTGGATCTTCTCTGCGACGACCGATCGGTGTTCGCCCGCGCGGAGCGCGGCGCGCGGGGCTCGAACCCGGGTCGCGGGCGTGCGCGCTGCGGGCGGTAGCCAGTGCGGATGGCTACAGGATGGTGACAGAGGGGCGGGCGAGGCCTAGCTAAGCCTCTGCGAGGCGCATCGACTCGCAGACAACTACGGCTGCCGTGCACGGAGGGCGTTCGGCGAATACTCCGGCGAGCACAGACCGTGGCCACGACAAAGGAGATGTCCGGTAGAACGAGGTACTCACCCAGGGGAGGTTGATGGTGGTGGATCGGCTTGGGATTCGTCGGAACGGCGAGGAAGCAGACGCTCCGGCGATCTAGGGTTTGCCGTGTGCGCGCTGGGGGTACCGCATACTGGGGTCGGCTCCTCCTCGCAGGCGTGTACTGGGCGATGCAGGGCGGCCTTCTCGGTCTCCTAGGCCACCTCCACGACATGCACGGCGGCTGGAACAAAGAGGGACAGAGGTAGACGGCGGCGACTGTCGGCGGGAGCTAGCGTCGGCGAGGAAGGAGGAGAAGGCGAGGCCGGCTTTGAAGCGGATCTGGGAGCTGCCAGGAGGCGTGGGGGATGAGGAGAACGCGAGGGGGAGAGAGGGGTAGCGTGTGGCCACGGGCAGAGATAGCCTCGGCCCCTTCTCTCTTTTCTCCTCGAGCACGTGCAGGTGGGGCTAGGGCAGGAAGGGCACGGTAGGGGAGGCTGCAGGAGGGTCCAGGCTTGGAGACGGTAGGGAGGATCGGGCTGGAGGGGCCCTCATGGCAGGGAGAGAGAAGAGAGGGAAAGAGGGGGTGGAGCTCGGTTAGGAGCTAGGCTCGGGTTAGGGTTTTGTCTAAGGTTGGGGTGGAAGGGTAGCTCGGCCAGGGGGTAGGGTGGCTAGGTGGGGCCTGCATGTTAGAGAGAGGTGATATTGAGGTTAGAGCTTAGCTTAGGTCAAGGTTTGGAGAGAGGGGTAGAGAGAGAGGTTAGGGGTAGGTTTAGGGGGAGGGTGGTATGGTAGATGGTGATAGAGGGGTAGGTGATTAGGGTTAGGGTTTTAGGGTTGGGGTAGGGCTTCGGCCTGGGGTGGTTAGATAGCTAGGGAGGGGTGGCTTTTTAGCAAGACCAAACTAGATCAAGCAAAAGGAAGGGTAGAGGATGATGGATGGATATGGCCCCATAAGAGGAAACCCATCAAAACCAAGAGAGAAACAAATGGCTAAAGGTGGTGGACATGATGGGAGGTGTGTCTAGGGTTTTAGGTGCACATGGCAAGGAGAGACAAGAACAAGATGAGGAGGTTTTGAATAAGAGAGAAAAGGAAGTTCACAAAAGAAAGGATCCACTCAAAAACCAAAGAAAAACCAAAGGAGAAAGAAAGGTGGTGCTTTGCATGGCTCATGCAAAATAATTAATGCCATGTTTATTCTTGTGAAAACAATAATATTAACATGGCATTATTCTTATGCATTCCCAAAAGTGGAATAAAAGCCAAGAAAAAGAATTAAAAGGATGCCCCATGTGGAGTAGATGGAGATGACCATATTTGAATAAAAATGGGACTTGCTAGTGTGTATGTGCCACTAGGTATTTAGTAAGCCCAAAAATATCCCAACATGAGAATAACCCCAAAACAACCCATATGGGAGATAGAAAGAGGTTCCACTCACAAGGCATGCAAAGGTGGCTCCACATATCAATAATGTTAAAACAACATGATGCTAATATGAGAGCATGTGGAAATAGAATTGGATCCATCCCAACCCACATGAGCTATAGGTAAAACCAAATAAGTTGCAATGCTCATATATGGTGGAATGGTGGAATGATGGGGTGACAAGGAAAGGTGATGCAGTTGAATAAAAGATATGCCCCCAACTCAACTTGGGCATTTACACAATATATCAATAACCAAATACAATATCAAGAGGCAAATACAATTTACAATGCATATGAGAGAAGAACCAAAACAAAAAAGGGTTTTATATGATGCTCAAATGCAAGGTGGCATGATGACATGAGCATGATATAATTATGATGCAACAATTATATATAGGAAGTAGCATATATATAGACTAGGCTAGTAGCATTGCAATTGTTAGACAATTGGGATGCTACACTTGACCACAACAAGGTTGTGATATGAATTACAAGATCCCACTTAGGAGTGATAAAATTGTGATTAGCTTTGGAACTTAGTAGAGATAAATCTGGCTTTTGCAAAACAACCCTAGAGCCTAGTGTCCTATTATCCCAAAAACCCCTTTACTTGTTTGTATTGGTTTGCGAGTACTTAAAGAGTACTCATGGCTTTGTCCCTGGCTATTCCCATGGCCAGACTATGAAGAGGAGTACCTGGAAGATGGACCCCAGGAAGGTTACGACAACTAGGATCATCTCCCATTGTCAGCATTGCCTGTGACCCCGAATATGGAGCTTCGCCTATGCTACCGTTATTATTACGTATTCTGCTGCTTGATGTTGTATTAAGAACTGGATCATGAGATCCCTATTTGTGTAAGAACTCATGTTCGGTTGTAATGGATGATGTACTATGGTGTCCAATTCTGTTATGTCTCGCAAAAATGGTAATCCTGGGATTGCGATGTATGGCACAGGCATCCAGGATTAAAAATCCGGGTGTTGACAAGTTGGTATCAGAGCCATCCTGACCATAGGAGACCCTAGTTAGACTGGACGTTTGAACCAAAAACTTAGTTTCAAAACCAAGGAAAACAAATATTTACGACACCTTATTCTCATTCTTATCTCTTTGATTCTTTCATAAAAATTCATGTTCCTCAAAAACTCTTGCAAAATACATAAAATTTTGACACACTTGATCACTCTGCTAACCTACTCATCCTCTATTCTTATAGATGGGCGTGAAGTACAGCAAGTTTTACCAACTGGGGAATGGAGGAGACCTTATATTTGAGAGGGATTTGGACCAGCTTTCGGAACTTCTAGAGCTTCCGCACCCCGAGTTCTTCGGAGCTCAGCTCAATGATCAAGGAGGAGAAGATCTGCAATGGTTAATTGTTGCAAGTCTCCGAGGAAAGATTGAACCTCCCACTGCGGAGGAAATTCAGTTTACCTTGAGGGAAAACAACTGGCTCGATGGACTTACCAGGGCCATGCAGGAAGCTCTTTCCCGTCTGTGTGGGCAGAGCATCAATCATATCAAGGGTACTCGCTTTGAGTTTTGCCCAAGGCGTGATGCTAATGGACAACCCCTGGAAGCCCCATACCACCCCGAGCTGAAGACCCAGTTGGACCACCTTAGCTTCATGATGTACGATCGTCAGCAAGAGTTGGACAACTGCCGTGACTACTGCAACCACAAGTCTGCCATCATCAAGACGAAGGATCAGACCATCGCCATGCTAGCAAAGGATCGCAAGTCTCGTCGCCGTCAGCTCGACAAGAAGGAGCGCATCATTGCCCGTCTTCGCCACCGCATCTCATCTCTGGAGGAGACCATCCACGAGAGAGACATGCAGTTGGAGGAAAGGGAGAATGTCGGAGAGGATCTTCGTGGAGACCCTTACTCCTATCTCAGCGATGACAATGATTTTCTGGAGGATCAGGCCATGGAGTTCTTCACCGATGAGGATGATTTCGCCTTCATCGATGATGATGAAGATGATGAAGCCACAGATTCCGAGGAGTAGTAGCACTTGAGCACTAGCGTAGTGAGTAGTATTCGGTCCCACTGTATCGTAGTTCTCAGATTGGTTCTTAAAACCATCTGTTTTTCGTTGTTGTGGTGTGTGTTGTACTGGGTGCTATGAATGAATGAATGAATGAAAAAGCAAGTTGCTAGAAAATCTGAGTCAAACTTTAATTTTTTTTTCAAAGACCCAAAACTTTAGAAATTTCCCTCTTTTCTCATGATCTACCTCAATCTTCAGATGCCACGCGGAGGAAGTGGTTCATCCCCGGACCCGATGTTGCAGATTCTGCAAATGTTGACTTCTGACCGTGAAGCTGAAAGAACGGAACGTCAAGCCAACCTAGCCACTCTGCAGCAGATAGCCCAGCTAACCCACAACAACCAAGGCCACGAAAATCAGGACAACCATGGATCTAAGCTCAAAAAATTCCAGAATACCAACCCACCTGTTTTCACTAAGTCAGAAGAGCCCTTAGACGCCGAAGATTGGTTGCAGACCATGGAAAATAACTTAGAAGTCGCTGGAGTGGAAGCCAACGAGAAAGTCCTGTTCGCCACCCACTATCTAGCCGGAGATGCCAGGGCATGGTGGAACAGTGTTCGCGCAATGACCGGAGGCCAGATGATGACCTGGGAGGAATTCAAGGTCAAGTTCAGCAGAACCCATGTGCCATCGGGTTTGATCAAGAGAATGAGAGACGAGTTCAGAGAGCTGAAGCAAGGAAGGATGACAGTAGTGGAATACCGTGACAAATTTTTGTAATTAGCTAGGTATGCCCCGGATGAGATCGACACCAAAGCCAAGAAGAAAGAAAGATTCTTGAATGGTCTGCATGATGAGATGCAGACTGTATTAGTCAATATCCCCTTTGCTGACATTGAAGCCCTTGTCGACTCTGCCATCCAAATGGAAGGAAAGATCAACCAAGCCAATGAGAACCGCAAGCGTTGCATGATGCACCAGCCAGGAACCCATCAGACCCCAAAGTATCGCCCTAACCCATCTCCCGGATTTGCCCCAAGAACCAACAGACCCCCGATGAACCGTCCAACCTATCCCAACCGTGGAAACCCTAGGCCCAGAGGAAATCACAACAACCCTGGCAACGCTAGCAACTTCAATCGTGCCCCTCCCAAGTTCAACACCAACAATGCTACCGCCAACACCAACACTGCCCCTAGGACTGGAAGCAATGCTGTGCTTGTAGCAGCAAAGGACAAGTCACAAGTGACCTGTTATGACTGTGGAAATAAAGGCCATTATTCCAACGAGTGCCCCAACAAGAAGAATGCTACAGGCCCCAATGCCAATGTCCCAGCTCAGCAGCAGCATCGTGTTCAACCAGGAAGAAGATTCGCCCCAGGAAATTCACTCAACCGCAATGGCCGTCTTTTTCTCATGCATGCTGAAGAAGCTCAGGAAGCGCCAGACGTCGTGCTGGGTATGTTTTCTGTTAATTTAGTACTTGCAAGAGTGTTGTTTGATTCTGGTGCATCGCATTCATTTGTCACCGAAGAATTTGCATGCACTAGTAAAATTCAACCAACCAAACTGAAGCATGTCATGATTGTTCAAATTCCCGGATCAACCACCAAGGCTAGGCACATTTTCAAATCCGTCCCTATCCGAATCCATGGCATAGATTTTTATGCAAATCTGATAGTACTCGGAACTAAAGGTTTGGAAGTAGTACTAGGAATGGATTGGATGTCCAAACATAAAGGATTGATCGACTGTGCCAAGAAAGCCATAACCATGACCAGTACCGCCGGAATATCAGTCGAGCATATATCTAAAACCTTACCTCGCCAATTCAAATGCAACAAGAGTATAGCCCAACCTACCATTTACCAAGTCTGGATAGTCTGTGAATACCCCGGTGTATTTCCAGATGTTTTGCCCGGTATGCCCCCAGATCGGGATATTGAGTTTATCATTGAACTAATCCCCGGAACAGGACCCATAGCCCAGAGACCATATAGTATGAACCCGTTAGAGCTAGCAGAACTGAAGAAGCAACTGGATGCCATGTAGGAAATTGGATTGATTCAACCCAGTGCGTCACCTTGGAGATCACTTGTCCTGTTTGTGGACAAGAAGGATGGAGGTAACCGTTTGTGTACGGATTATCGGAAGTTGAATGATGTCACCATCAAGAACAAGTACCCCTTGCCCAAAATAGAAGATTTGTTTGCTCAGTTGACCGGTGCCAAAGTATTTTCTAAGATTGATCTTAGAACTGGCTATCATCAACTCAAAATTTGTGCAGAGGATATTCCAATGACTGCCTTTACCACTAGATATGGATTGTATGAGTGTACCGTTATGTCTTTTGGATTAACCAATGCCCCCGCTTATTTCATGAACCTCATGAATAAGATTTTTATGGACTTCCTGGATAAGTTTGTCGTCGTTTTCATCGATGACATTATGATTTACTACAAATCAGAAGAAGAACATGAGCTACACCTAAGGACCATTCTTGGGACCCTTAGAGAGCATCAGCTGTATGCAAAGTTTAGCAAATGTGAATTCTGGTTACAGGAGGTAGGATTCCTCAGTCACATTGTATCAGCCGGAGGAATTGCCGTTGACCCTGCCCAAGTGAAAGATGTAGAAGATTGGCAAGCCCCAACCACTCAGACCCAAGTTCGTGCATTTCTCGGATTGGCGGGATATTACCGCAAATTCGTAGAAGGATTCTCTAGTATCGTCAGACCCATGACCCAATTGCTGAAGAAGGACAAGAAGTTTGAATGGACCGACAAGTGCAAAGCGAGTTTTCAAGAAATCAAGAGGAGATTGATTTCAGCCCCAATCTTAATCATGCCGGATATCACAAAGCCCTTCGATGTGTATTGTGACGCATCCAAGATCGGTCTCGGATGTGTGCTAATGCAAGAAGGCAAAGTTATATCTTATCTATCTCGACAATTGAAACAACATGAGCAAAACTACCCAACCCATGACCTCGAACTCGCAGCCGTAGTTCTAGCCCTGAAGACATGTAGACATTACCTGATGGGAAATCGTTGTGAGATTTATTCGGATCACAAGAGTCTAAAGTATATATTCACTCAGAAGGAGCTGAATATGAGGCAGAGAAGATGGATTGAGCTAATCAAGGATTACGATTTGGACATTCACTATCACCCTGGTAAAGCCAATGTGGTAGCCGATGCCCTTAGCAGATTGCCGTGCCGCTTGAACTCCATGATTTTGAAGGAGCAACCAAGTTTGCACAAAGAGATGGAAGATTTTCGGATGGAATTAGTAAGTGAAGGATTTTTGGCTAGCATAGAACTTCAGCCCACTTTGATCAGCCAGATCAAAGAGGCGCGGAGAGGGAATGCCAGTATCGACGGAATCAAGCGTCGTATCGGTACAGGCAAAGTACCCGGATTCACCGAGGACGAAGAAGGAGTTTTGTGGTACAAAGGACGCCTTTGTGTACCAGCAGATTCTGAGTTGAAAGAAGTTATCTTGAAGGAGGCTCATGATACTCTTTATTCTATCCATCCTGGAGGAACTAAGATGTATCAAGATTTAATGGAGCAATTTTGGTGGCATAAGATGAAGAGAGAAATCGGAAGCTATATCGCCAAGTGTGATATTTATCAGCGAGTCAAGGCAGGACATCAAAGACCCGCTGGATTGTTGCAACCCTTGCAGATTCCGGAATGGAAATGGGATTCTGTAGGAATAGACTTTATCACTGGACTGCCTATTTCTAGTAGGGGAAATGACTCTATCTGGGTCATAGTGGACAAATTGTCCAAAGTCGCCCATTTCTTGCCCGTCAAAACCACCTATCAGAGTTCTAAACTAGCAGAGTTGTACATCGCTAGAATCGTTAGTTTGCATGGAGTCCCCAAGAACATCGTATCGGATCGAGGAACTCAGTTTACCTCGAGATTCTGGAAGAAAGTCCAAGAAGGTTTAGGAACTCGCCTAGATTTCAGCATCACATATCACCCTCAGACCGATAGACAAACGGAGCGAGTAAATCAAATACTCGAAGATATGCTTAGAGCATGTGTGTTAGAATATGGATCCAAGTGGGAAGACTGTCTGCCGTTTGTAGAATTTTCATACAACAACAGTTATCAAGCCAGTTTGCAAATGGCCCCATTTGATTTTATGTACGGAAGAAAGTGTCGCACCCCTTTGAACTGGTCGGAAGTAGGAGAGAGTCAGATTTTTGGACCCGACATCCTACGAGAAGCAGAAGAGAAGGTTCACAAGATTCGTGAGCACCTCAAGACCGCCCAATCCAGACAGAAGAGTTACGCCGACAAGAGACGTAGAGACCTCGCCTTCAACATAGGATATTTTGTTTATCTGAAAGTATCACCATTGAAGGGAATGCAACGTTTCCAACTCAAAGGAAAGTTAGCCCCCAGATATATCAGACCGTTCAAGATTTTGAACCGTCGAGGAGAAGTATCATATCAATTGGAACTACCCGAAGAGATGTCCGCCGTGCACAATGTGTTCCATATCTCGTTACTTCGCAAGTGTCTCGAAGTCCCAGAGAAGACCGAAGTATTCAAGAATATCGATCACCGGACCATAGAGATCAACGATGACCTGACCTATCCCGAAGTACCAGTCCGTATTTTGGAAGAAGCTTTTCGAACTACCCGAACCCGGAGCATCAAGTTTATCAAGATTCAGTGGAGCAACCACACAGAAGAGGAAGCTACCTAGGAGCGCGAAGATCACATCAGGACGGAGTTTCCCGATCTCTTCAAATCTAGGTAATCTTTTTTCGTCCTTTTTCAAATCTCGGGACGAGATTTTGTTTAAGGGAGGAAGGTTTGTAACATCCCAAAAATACTAAGCTTGGATCATCAAACACTAATCATCAAATTTGGTGTTAACAAAAAAAATTCTAATTAAAATTATGAATGCATGCATATGTGTATGCATTGATTTTGAATTCTTTTAAAACCACCTTGTTTGTTTGTTTCATTGCTTGTGAAATGTTTCTTAGGTGAAATAAACATCATCTAAACCATTTCCCACACTTTTCCCAAAGACAAATAAAGTAAAACAAATAAAATAAAGGAATTGTCATTTTGACCAATTTAACTCCCATGCCTACTTTGGCTGTCTCAAACTTTCAGAACCTAACAGAAACTTTTCTGGATCTTTGCACCCCTTGAGTGTACTCATAACAAAGTATCAAGTCCCACTTTGTGATCATCCAGAAACTTTCAAATGCATAGTTTAAATGGCAATTCAAAATTGAATCTTTATCATATGGGAAGATCCCACTTTTTCAAAAATCACTCAAACAAGCTCAATTTTCAAAACCCAAGCATCTGCAGACTCACCAGCACCAATCTAGCAAACCCACCAAAAATCATTTCAAACTTCAAAACTTGAATTCATGCGGCCATTTCATCAAACAGGTTGCAGATACAAATCAAACAAACATCAAACACTATTGTGAGCAGTGATTCTTGCCTAACTGGTTCCCTCTCTAGCTCACAACCAGCTCAGTAGATCATCCAGCAAGATTAACTAAACACTAGCACCACTGTGAGCTTGCCATTGCCATCAATGGTGAACAGCCGAGCACACCCTTGCCACCACATTGTCGACAGCAAGTTAGGAGGTGACACAAGCCTAGCCAGCATGTCTGGGAGGCAGCCCACCGTCCACCGCCACTCACTGTCCCAGACGCGAGCGTTGCCAAGCCCTGGACCACACGCACAGACCGCGCCCAGACCGCCAGCGACCATGTCGAGCGTGCGCCAGAGCACCACCCTCGACCGAAGCCCACAGACGGCGCGCCGCCCTTGCCGCGTGCATACACAATCCCCACCGACCCAGGAGACTGCCAGACATCCTCGTTCGCCGCCCCATGACGCACAGCCACCGCCCACCGTCAAATACGCCGCCTCTGCCGCGCAGAGCGTCGCATGTTCCAGACCAAGCCGCACCACCCCACGCCTCTAAACCATGTCGTTGAGCATCGCCAGGAGACACCGCACCGTCCCCTACCGTCGCCCATGCCAATAGCCGCCTGTAACATCGCCCCCGACGAGCTCACCGTGCGCCCCGACGGTCCCCTCGCTCGACTATAAATAGAGGCCACAACCGCACGATTTCTTCACACCATCTCACTCCCCTCTCCTCATTGATCGTGCCACACCATTCTCAGAGCAAGGCGAGCACCACCACGTCGGAATTTCACCGGAGTCCGCCGCCTCTGGAGAAGAAGAGAGCCATCGATTTCGTCCATCCCAGGAGCTACCACGACCACCCCTGAGTTTGCCGTCGTCGACTTTGTCGTTCGCCCGCCTCGCCGACCCTCGCCAGCACCCCGGTGAGCCCCTAGCACCCCCCCCACTGGCCGGGCTAGGTTTCGTTCTCGCCGGCGTTGTCTCGCGTCGACGATGACTCCCAGCCGTTGGATTAGAACAAGATCGAACGACCCACAGCGCCCCATACCGCTTCGCCCCTCCCAGTGTCACTGACTAGTGGGGACACCCACTTAAGCAGCCCGCGGGAGCCCTGCGCTCAGCAGGCCGGCCTAGTAACTTTTCCCGCGCAGCCCAGTTATTTGAATTAAAACTTTTCTATTTTATTTCAAACACACTTCTGTACCCATTTTCAAAATTCAACCCAGGTCGATTCAGTGCACCAATTTGAATAAAACCAATTTTGTTGGAAAGGTCTGGGAATGCTGAATCCAAGCCCGTTGGATTCAATTCATTTGGATATATAGATCACCCATGGTAAAAATAACAAGGCAGAAGCTTTTCTGCATTCAAACATTTTTCAAATTAAAACCATAATAGCTTTTGAGTTGATTCCAACTCTCAAAAATCACATTTGATCATACCTTTCAGAATATATAAAAAATATATAGGTTTACTTGCAGGAATAATGTTCAAGTAATAAAAGAATGCTACATAGGCATTTCTAGACACATTAATTAATTAAAATAAAAGGGTAAAACCTTATTAAATTATGACACCACTTTAAATCATATTCCCATGGGCTAAAATATATGGTGATGACATGTGTCAACATGATCCCATGTTTTGTTTAGAGAATATTAAATCTTAAATAGTTTTTCAATGAGTAGAAATTACTTTTCTAAAAATAAAAGGAATTAAACCAAGCTTTAACCTTGTAATGTTAGATCATCTATAGGACCCTTGTGTGATGATTGCAAGTAGTTAAGTATTGTTTGGTGATTGTGTACCTCGTATTTATTCATAGACGCTAGTACCGACCAAGGATACGAGGAGGAAGGAGGATTCTACGAAGAAGAAGCCGAAGAGAACTTCAACCACTACTCTGCACAAGGCAAGATTTACTAATCAAGTTGACCTATGCAAGCTAACACTTGCAATTATGAAAGTTAAATAACCTATGCAATGCACTAAGCATGCTTGGTTAGACATATTTGATGATACCCAATCTTAGTTTTTACTTGCAAGCTTTATACTTTATTTTCCTTATCCAAGCTCTTACTTAGAGTTAATGAATTAAATGGTAGATACTAGAAGGACAATTGAAGGTTGCATAAAGAGCATAAAACTTGGCCTAAGCTAGGTAATCTTTATGCCATCCTAAGGCATGAGATTGAACTTAGTTGAAACTCCACTAGTTTACCACCCCTCATTAGTACATATCCCCACTTGTAGATGCTAGTGCTAAGCATAAAACTTGATCAACTTGAGATGGGAATAATTGGTGAAAATGGTTATGAAAACCTTAGAATGATGGATCATTCTACTAAGATGTTTTGGACAGAGTGTCAAACTATTCGAATAGCCGCGTCCGCGGTTATGGACAGTTGGAGTGGCCATACTGTTCCCCCGTCAGACTTTTCAAAATGACTTGTGAAATAAATTGAGACTTTGACTTAACCACAACAGGGTTGTGATATGAATTACAATATCCCACTTAGGAGTTATAAAATTGTGATTAGCTTTGGAACTTAGTAGAGATAAATCTGGCTTTTGCAAAACAACCCTAGAGCCTAGTGTCCTATTATCCCAAAAACCCCTTTACTTGTTAGTATTGGTTTGCGAGTACTTAAAGAGTACTCATGGCTTTGTCCCTGGCTATTCCCATGGCCAGACTATGAAGAGGAGTACCTGGAAGATGGACCCCAGGAAGGTTACGACAACTAGGATCATCTCCCATCGTCAGCATTGCCTGTGACCCCGAAGATGGAGCTTCGCCTACGCTACCGTTATTATTACGCATTCCGCTGCTTGATGCTGTATTAAGAACTGGATCATGAGATCCCTATTTGTGTAAGAACTCATGTTCGGTTGTAATGGATGATGTACTATGGTATCCAATTCTGTTATGTCTCGCAAAAATGGTAATCCTAGGATTGCGATGTATGGCATAACAGGCATCCAGGATTAAAAATCCGGGTGTTGACACACACACCATGCAGTTTGGTGTGTGTGCTGCCTATGTGCCTGCTGCACGATATGTTTTGAAGTTGAAAGTTACTTTCATCGGGTTACCTTTTACCTGGCTGGTGAAACTTGCCCCTCCTTGCTGTTTATTTGACTTATGGCTTAAAATTTTGAAAGATATATTCTTTCATATTGGTGAAACTTGCCCCTTAAATTACTCAATGATGAAAAAATGAACAGTGCACTTCACTGTCAACTATGAGAGTAAAATAATTCTAATCCTAACCTTCTTTTTCTTTTAAGTTTCTTTTTATTTTGCGGGTACCAGATTTGAAGATCAAGACTTTTAGTTTAGGTTTTTCTTTTTCTTTATAGAATAGTCACTTGTAATAACTTTATTCTTTTGTAATTTTATTTTTATCCTTTTGTAATAAATATTGTACTATTATTCAATAAAGAAATATTATTCTTCTATTTAGTTACTATTGTAAAGATTCTTGCTCATTTCCATAAGTTACATTTTTGTAACTCAATATTGAATGAAGTTTTAGAATATTCATTTTATTGATTATCTTCTTTCATTTAAAGTTTGAGTTATTACTGGTTAACTCTTAATTAAATCAAATACTCAAACATCATTCAAAATCCTTTTGAATTATAATTCAAACACTCCAGTTTTAAATTCAAAATTCATTTCCCAATACATTCTAATCCACAAAGATCATATCAAAGTCTATAGCAATCATCCTTCAAGACTATACCTAATCTCAAAGTATGAAAGAAACCTTGATCACATTAGGTTTTTATTTGGCGAAAAATTTACCCACATTTTAACAGATGAATGCATGCAATATCTCAAATTCCTAAATCTACCCTTCGTTAGTTAATGTTGGGATGTTACATCAACATATATAAGGTTCAGGAAAAATAGGATCAACAGTACAAACCTCTACACTGGCAGGAACATGGGTAACAACGTCTTTATAAGGAGCATGGTACTTGTCCCACTCTTTCTTGGGAATCTCAATATAAGAGGCAAAAGTATTAAAACATTCCGCAAGAACTTGAGGATCAAGTCCAAACTTATTGCTAATATCACGGAATTTATTAGTTCCCATAAAAGATTTAATGCACTCATAATCATAGTTTATACCTGACTTTCTTCCTTTTTCATTCTCCCAAGCCTCGGTATTATCTTGAATATGGTCTAAAAGATCCCATTTAGCTTTGTCTTTCATACTTGTGAATGATTTAGCGCACAAAGCATCTAATAAACCTTTATCATGAAGAGAAAGCCTAGCATAAAAGTTATTGAGAATAATATTGTTAGGGAGTTCATGAATAGGACATTTAAGCATTAGCAGCTTCAATCTCCCCCAAGCTTGAGCTGTACTTTATCCATCAAGTGGCCAAAAGTTATATATGAGACTTCTATCCTTTTGGATTTCATTTGAGGATAAAATTTAGAGTAAAAGAGAGATGTCATCTCCTCCCATTCCATGGATTGTCCATTCTTTAGCAGCTTATACCATGCCTCAGCTCTCCCTTTCAAGGATATGGAGAGTAACTTCT
Source organism: Avena sativa (assembly GCA_916181665.1). Lineage (NCBI taxonomy): Eukaryota > Viridiplantae > Streptophyta > Magnoliopsida > Poales > Poaceae > Avena > Avena sativa. The sequence goes on from OV702297.1 coordinate 416,904,788, forward strand.
TCTTCACCTATTCAGTTGTGATACCTGCACACTTAAACAACCCGCATAATTCATGGATATAAAGCAAGTGATCACCAGGATGGACAGTTCCATCCCCAAAATAATAATTATCCATGACACGATTAACAATACTCGTAGGTATCTTAAAAGGATCTATCTCAACAGGTGGTGGTTCATCTACTACCATAGAAGTGGTAGTAGTTTTCCCAAATAGAAAACCAAGTGGGTTATTCATATTGGAAACAAAGTAATAAGCAGTAACAAAAGCAATACTCATATTAAAAGTTTCCCTTACCAGTTACACTCTTCAATAGTGCTTCACTCCGCGGCAACGGCGCCAGAAAATAGTCTTGATGACCCACAAGTACAGGGGGTGTATCGTAGTACTTTCGATAAATAGGAGTGTCGATCCCAACGAGGAGCAGAAGGTGCCGAACAGTGGTGTGGAGCAGGAAATCCTTGTGAATACTTAGCAAACGGATTTTTAGTGGTTTTCTGACAAAGAAACAAAACAAAGAGCAAGTAACAAAATTAACGCACAAACGGATCAAGTGGCCCAATCCTTTCTTAAAAAAGGATAAGCCGGTGGAAATACTTATAAGGACCAAACGTTCTTGTGGACACATGGGAATTCTGTCAAGTGCTTTCGCTACAAATAGCTGAGTACTCTTCTTTGGTGTTTGTAAGTGTTGTGTGGGTGATCCTGTGCTAACATACCGCCCTTCCTAGTACTAATACATACTTGTGATTAAACCCCCCTGCAAACTTCCGTAACTACAGGAAAGTAATTAAGATATAAATCTAACCACAGCCTTAAACTCTGAGATCCTACACTCCCTTGTGCAAAGGTGTCCTAACGGGGGTTCAGGTTTCTGTCACTCTGGCAACCCCACAATTAGTAGCCAAATACACAATGCATTCTCCTAGGCCCATAAATGGTGAAGTATCATGTAGTCGATGTTCACATGACACCACTAGAAGAATAGCACCACAACTTAAATACTAAACCATTGAATAATAACTCATCACATATTCACTACTAACAACATGACTTCTACCATGTCCTAAAGAACTAAACGAACTTCTCACAAGACATCATATGGATCAAGATCAAAGATGATATGATAATGGATAACAATCTGAACATAAACAATAACCTAATGGTTCCACTCACAAGCATCAACTACAATAGTAATTAACACCAGGAAAGTTTCCCCTAAGAACTAAAGCAATATCCAACACAATTGTTACAGCGGGACGGAGTGGTGGTGATGGTTCTGGTGGATATGATGGTGTGGATGATGATGATGATCCCGATGAAGCCTAGCTTGATGATGGTGTTGATGCCGACGGTCTCCCCTCTTAGGGAAGGAATTCCCCCGGTAGAAATCTGTCTGCTACAGAGATATTTCTCTCTCGGTGTTTTGCGCCCCCGAGAGGCGGCGGAAGTCTATCTGTGGTTGCCCCCCTGGTGTTAGGGTTCCGTAGGGAAGATATAGGCAAAGGGGCGGAGTCGGAGGCCGAGCAGGTGGGCCAAACCCACCCTAGGCGCGGGGTCAGGTGGGCCCGCGCCTAGGGTGTGTGGTGTAGGGGTTCGTAGCATGGAAAACAAAAAAATTCTAGCGCATGCAAACAAACAAGCCAAGATCTATCTACTAGATTGTAGCAACGAGTAGATAGAGGAACTCACCCTCGAAGATTCCAAAGTGTTTAACGAGAGCAGATTCTCGTGGGTGATGTAGTCGTACTCTTGCCGATCTCAAGATCGCGTAGATGATCCTTCCGGCGCTGCGTTCCGGCAGCGCTTCCGCAGTCGGTCACACGTTCGGTACTCGATGAAGACCTTCCTCTCCCTTGTTCCAGCATGCAGCGGAGGTTGTAGCACTCTCCTCGCGATTCCGGCAGCACGGCGGCGTGGTACCGGAAGTAGAGGGGAGATCTCGCAGGGCTTCGCCTTAAGCCGGAGCGAGTATGGTGGACTATGAGAGAGGCCTTGGCGATCTAGGGTTTAGAGGCACCAAGGGGCGGAGCTTGGCCGGTGGCCTAGGGCTTGGGGAAGCCCCAAGTCGGCGGCTAGGAGAAACCCTAGGGCGGCGGCGACTTGCAGGAGGCTGGCGGCTAGGGTTAGGGTTTTGGGTGGTGTTGGGTGTAGGGAAGAGGGGCAGCCCTGCCCCTCCTTTTATAGGTGGGAGGGCGCGGCCAAGGGGGAGGGAGTCCTCCCCCAAGTCGGCCTCCTTGGCCGGCGGGTGGAGGGAGAGGAACTCCTCCCCAAGTAGGTTTCCTACTCTCCCTCCACCAAGCAAAACTGCCGTTTGACTTTTCAAATTGGCGTTTGACTTTTCAAACTAGGATTTGATTTCTCCCTTTATTTTGCCCATCCATGATACCTAGTACATGATGCAACCATTCCACAATGTCATGACACATTCATGTACCCTTCCCCTCCAGAGTGCCGGACCTTCCGGAACCTTCTAGAACATTCCCGATGAAAACACCGGAATCATTCCCCAACTCTGAAACAGGACTTTCCTTATATGAATCTTATTCTCCGGACCATTCCAGATCTCCTTGTGATATCCCGGATCCCATATGAGACTCCGAACAACATTCAGTCTCTTACTCATCATTCCATAACTACTCAACAACATCGAATCCTTAAGTGTGTCTCCCTACGGTTCGTGAATTATGCGGACATGGTCGAGACACTTCTTCGAATAATAACCAATAGAGGAATCTGGAAATTCACATGGCTCCCACATATTTCTACGATTACTTTGCGATCGAATGAACCACTTACATACGATACCAATTTCCCTTTGTCTCACGATAGTTTACTTATCCGAGGTTTTGATCGTCGGTATCTCTGCATACCTAGTTCAACCTCGTTAATGATAAGTACACTTTTCTCGTTCCCGTGATATGTGATCCCTTGTGAACCAGTCACATGCTTGCAAGCTAATTGGATGACATTCCATCGAGAGGGCACAGAGTATATCTATCCGTCATATGGATGGACAAATCCCACTCTTGATCCATGTGTCTCAACCCATACTTTCTGAATACTCAATGCCACCTTTATAGCCACCCAGTTACGGTGTGGTGTTTGATGTCATCAAAGCATCCTTCCGGTGATGGTGATAAGCATGATCTCATGGTCGAAGGAATTAGGTTACTATGTATCAGAAAGCTTATAGCAATTGAACTATTAAAATGACTTGATCTTTATGCTACGCTTATCTATAGGAGTATGTCCACCATACCATTCTCCTAATGATATGATCTTGTTATTAACAACATCTCAAATGTTCATGATCAAGAAACCATGATCATCTATTAATCAACAAGCTAGTATTAAGAAGAGGCTTTACTAGGGACTCTAATTTAGTTTACAAATCACACAAGTATTAATGTTTCTTGTTAATACTATTATAGCATGAATGTAAACATTTATCATAAACACAAAGATATAATAATAACTACATTTATTATTGCCTCTAGGGCATATCTCCAACAGTCTCCCACTTGCACTAGAGTCAACTAATCTAGATTACATGGTAATATATCGAACACCCATGGCAGTTTGGTGTTGGTCATGTTTTGCCCTCGGAAGAGGTTTAGTCAACGGATCCGCCACATTCAAATCTGTGTGTACTTTGCAAATCTTTATGTCACCATCTTGGACATGTTCTCGAATAGCGTGAAAACGTAGCTTGATGTGCTTCAGCTTCTTGTGTGACCTTGGTTCTTGCGCATTGGCTATGGCGCCCATGTTATCACAGTAGATAGACATTGGGTCCAGCGCACTTGGAACCACACCGAGCTCTGTAATGAACTCCTTCATCCATAACGCTTCTTGTGAAGCCTCTGAAGCAGCTAATTATTCCAATTCAATTGAAGATCTCGCCACAACGCTTTGCTTTGCACTCCTCCAGCTAACTGCTGCACCATTCAAAGTAAATATGTATCCAGATTGAGATTTAGAATCATCCAGATCGGTGTTCCAACTAGCATCGGTGTAACCATTAACAACGAGTTGTTCATCACCTCCATAAGAAAGAACCATATCCTTAGTTCTTCTCAAGTACTTAAGGATGTTTTTGACCGCTATCCAATGATCCACTCCTGGATCACTTTGATATCTGCTAGTCAAACTAACAGCATATGCAATGTCGGGTCTAGTACATAGCATGGCATACATTAGAGATCCTATGGCTGAGGCATAGGGAGTTTTACTCATCCTTTCTCTATCTTCTGTCGTTGCTGGACTTTGAGTTTTACTCAAGGTCGTATTGGGCAACATGGGCAAGAACCCTTTCTTGCTATCTTCCATTCCAAACCTCTTTAGAACTTTGTCCAAATATGTACTTTGAGACAATGATATTAGGCGTCTCGATCTATCTCTATAAATCTTTATGCCTAATATGTAAGCTGCTTCGCCAAGATCTTTCATTGAAAAACTATTATTCAAATATTCCTTGACACTATTAAGAAGGTCTACATCATTCCCAATCAACAATATGTCATCTACATATAGTATTAAGAATGCTACAGAGCTCCCACTCACTTTCTTGTAAATACAAGCTTCTCCATAAGTTTGTATAAAACCAAAGCTTTTGATTACCTTATCAAAATGATGATTCCAACTTTGGGATGCTTGCTTCAATCCATATATGGACCGTTGAAGTTTGCATACCTTGTTAGCATCTTTAGGATCGACAAAACCTTTGGAATCTGGGCTCATCATCGCTTCCTCATATGTCGCAGGGTCATCGGTGTTGTCCACCAACATGACACTCATAACGGGATCATACCAATCAGGAGTGGTACGAGTTCTCGTTGACCTGCGAGGTTCTGTAGAAACTTCAACCGAAGTTTCATGATTATCATCATTATCTTCCTCTCTTATTGGTGTAGGCGCCACAGGAACAACTTCCGATGCTGCGCTACTCGCAAGTTCGAGAGAAGGTTCAACAACCTCGTCGAGTTCTACTTTCCTTCCAGTAACTTCTTTCGAGAGAAATTCCTTCTCTAGAAAGGATCCATTCTTGGCAACGAAGATTTTGCCTTACGATCTATGATAGAAGGTATACCCAATAGTTTCCTTCGGGTATCCTATGAAGACGCATTTTTCTGCTTTGGGTTCAAGCTTGTCCAGTTGTAACTTCTTTACATAGGCTTCGCAACCCCAAACTTTAAGGAACGACAATTTAGGTTTATTCCCAAACCATAATTCATACGGTGTCGTTTCAACGAATTTAGATGGTGCCCTATTTAAAGTGAATGCGGCTGTTTCTAATGCATAACCACAAAATGATAGTGGTAAATATGTAAGTGACATCATAGAACGAACCATATCTAAGAGAGTTCGATTAAGACGTTTGGACACACCATTACGCTGTGGTGTTCCCGGCGGTGTCAATTGTGAAAGTATTCCGTATTTCTTCAAATGCTCTCCAAACTCGTAACTTAGATATTCACCTCCACGATCAGAACATAGAAATTTAATCTTCTTGTTACGTTTATTCTCTACCTCACTTTGAAATTCCTTAAACTTCTCGAAAGTTTCGGACTTATGTTTCATGAAATAGATATACCCATATCTACTCAAGTCATCCGTGAAGGTAAGAACATAACGATAACCACCGCGCGATGCTACACTCATTGGACCACACACATCGGTATGTATGATTTCCAATAAGTCCATAGCTCGCTCCATCATACCAGAAAATGGAGTCTTAGTCATTTTACCCATCAGACATGCTTCGCATCTTTCAAGTGATTCGAAATCAAGTGATTCAAGAAGTCCATCGCAATGGAGTTTCTTCATACGCTTCACTCCAATATGACCAAGACGACAGTGCCACATATAGGTCGAGTTATCGCTCAATTTCAAACGTTTAGCTTCAATGTTATTAATATGTGTATTTCCACTATCGAGATTCAATAAGAATAGACCATCTATCAAAGGTGCATGTGCATAAAACATATTACTCATATAAATCGAACAACCATTATTCTCGAACTTAAACAAGTAACCGTCTCGCAATAAACAAGATCCCGATATAATGTTCATGCTCAACGCAGGCACCAAATAACAATTATTTAAGTATAAAACTAATCCCGATGGCAGATGAAGAGGTAGCGTGCCGACCGCGATCACATCAACCTTTGATCCATTTCCAACGCGCATCGTCACCTCGTTCTTCGCTAGCTTCCGTTTATTCTGCGGTACCTGTTTCGAGTTACAAATATGAGCAACCGAACCAGTATCAAATACCCAGGCACTACTACGAGTGCTAGTGAGATACACATCAATAACATGTATATCGGATATACCTTTCTTCTTGATGTTGTCGTTCTTCAAATCCTCCAAGTACTTTGGGCAATTCCGCTTCCAGTGACCTTCTCCCTTGCAGTAAAAGCACTCAGTATCAGGCTTAGGTCCAGCCCTGGTCTTCTTCGCCGGTGCGGCAACTTTCTTACCGCCCTTCTTGAAGTTTCCCTTTTGCTTAGACTTGCCTTTCTTGAATTTGGTGGTCTTGTTGACCAACAACACTTGGTTCTCTTTCTTGATCTCCACTTCTGCAGATTTCAACATGGAGAAGAGTTCTGGCAACGTCTTGTTCATGCTTTGCATATTATAGTTCATCACAAAGTTCTTGTAACTTGGTGGTAGTGATTGGAGGACACGATAAATCCCCAAAGCATTAGGAATCACTATACCCAAGCTTTGGAGTTTGTTGGCATGCCCAGACATCTTAAGCACATGCTCACTGACGGAGTTGCCCTCTTCCATCTTGCAGTTAAAGAACTTTTCAGAAGCCTCATAACTCTCAACTGCCGCGTGAGTCTCAAATATCAATTTGAGTTCACGGACAATATCATGTGGGTCATGGTTCTCAAACCTTTTCTGAAGCTCCGATTCCAAACCATACAAGATAGCACACTGAACTATGGAGTACTGATTCTTCCGAGTGATGTAAACATTCTTTACTTCATCGGTAGCATCAGCTGCAGGCGGGTCACCCAGCGGTGCTTCCAGCACATAGGTCAAATTACCAGCATTGAGGAGAATCCTCAAATTGTGGAACCAATCCATGAAGTTGCTTCCATTGTTTTTCAACTTTTCTTTCTCTAGGAACGCATTAAAATTCATGGTAGGGGCCTCCGTTGATCTACAACATATTTGCAATAGTTTAGACTAAGTTTATGACAAATTGAGTTCTAATTAATATTTAAATTAATCTAGGTGAACTCCCACTCAAAACAATATCCCTCACATTGTTTTAGTGATCACACGAACCAAATCCACCATATCAAAACCGATCATCACGAGAGTTGATGTAGCTTCAATGGCGAACAATCGACATGTTCATCATATCTACTATATGATTCATGCTTTACCTTTCGGTGATCCATGTTCCGAGACCATGTCTGTACATGCTAGGCTCGTCAAGATCAAACCTTAGCTTCCGCATGAGCAAATCTAGCTTGCTCACGTTGTATACACTTGCAGAATCTAACACACCCGATCATCACGTGGTGCTTCGAAACAATAAGCTTTAGCAACAGTGCTTACTAAGGATTAACACTTTAAAACTTGATATTTATGTGCATGAGGGATCATCTTATAATGCTACCGTCGTTAACTAAGCAATACAAGATGCATAAAGGATTAACATCACATGCAATTCATAATATGTGATATGATATGGCCTTTCTTCTTGTGCTTCTGATCTCCATCTTCAAGCACGAACATGATCTCCATCATCACCGGTTTGGCGTCAAGGTCAATGGCGCCGCTTCATGGTTGTCGTCCACCATCTTCAACTATTACAACTACTTTGAATAGACACGCGGGTCCTAACAGAATTTAAAGACAACCATATGGCTCCTGCAGGTTGCCAACTTACAATAAAGGACATTGCATACATCATATATAATCACAATCATGGCCATATCACATCACAGCACACCCCTGCAAAACAAAGTTAGACGCCTCTAATTTTCTTTGCATATTTTACGTGGTTTGGGGCTTTCAATAAGTGTCATTCTAACTTACGAACAAGAACCACAATGTTGATGTTTGAACTATCAAGTGCCCATTGTAAATTGTATCTATACTATGATGGGAGAGACAGACACCCGCAAAGCCACTTATGCAATACAAGTTGCATGTTGAGCGTGGAGCAAGTCTCATGAACAATGTCATGTAAGGTTACCCGGGCCGCTTCATCCCATCATACCGCAAGATGCAAAGTACGCAAGAAGCAATTGATAATAAAAGCACCACCGCCCATAATGACCATTGTGTTCTACTCGTGCAATAGATCTACATATAGACACGGCTCTGATACCACTGTAGGGGTTCGTAGCATGGAAAACAAAAAAATTCTACCACATGCAAACAAACAAGACAAGATCTATCTACTAGATTGTAGCAACGAGTCGATAGAGGAACTCACCCTCGAAGATTCCAAAGTGTTTAATGAGAGCAGATTCTCGTGGGTGATGTAGTCATACTCTTGCCGATCTCAAGATCGCGTAGATGATCCTTCCGGCGCTGCGTTCCGGCAGCGCTTCCGCAGTCGGTCACACGTTCGGTACTCGATGAAGACCTTCCTCTCCCTTGTTCTAGCAGGCAGTAGAGGTTGTAGCACTCTCCTCGCGATTCTGGCAGCACGACGGCGTGGTACCGGAAGTAGAGGGGAGATCTTGCAGGGCTTCGCCTTAAGCCGGAGCGAGTATGGTGGACTATGAGAGAGGCCTTGGCAATCTAGGGTTTAGAGGCACCAAGGGGCGGAGCTTGGCTGGCGGCCTAGGGCTTGGGGAAGCCCCAAGTCGGCGGCTAGGAGAAACCCTAGGGCGGCGACGACTTGCAGGAGGCCGGCGGCTAGGGTTAGGGTTTTGGGTGGTGTTGGGTGTAGGGAAGAGGGGCAGTCGTGCCCCTCCTTTTATAGGTGGGAGGGCGCGGCCAAGGGGGAGGGAGTCCTCCCCCAAGTAGACCTCCTTGGCCGGCGGGTGGAGGGAGAGGAACTCCTCCCCAAGTAGGTTTCCTACTCTCCCTCCACCAAGCAAAACTGTCGTTTGACTTTTAAAATTGGCGTTTGACATTTCAAACTAGGATTTGATTTCTCCCTTTATTTTGCCCAGCCATGATACCTAGTACATGATGCAACCATTCCACATTGTCATGACACATTCATGTACCCTTCCCCTCCGGAGTGTCGGACCTTCCGGAACCTTCTAGAACATTTCCGAAAACACCGGAATCATTCCCCAACTCCGAAACAGGACTTTCCTTATATGAATCTTATTCTCTGGACCATTCCGGATCTCCTCACGATATCTCGGATCCCATCCGATACTCCGAACAACATTCAGTCTCTTACTCATCATTCCATAACTACTCAACAACATCGAATCCTTAAGTGTGTCTCCCTATGGTTCGTGAATTATGCGGATATGATCGAGACACTTCTCCGAACAATAACCAATAGAGGAATCTGGAAATTCATATGGCTCCCACATATTTCTACGATTACTTTGAGATCGAATGAACCACTTACATACGATACCAATTTCCCTTTGTCTCACGATAGTTTACTTATCCGAGGTTTTGATCGTCGGTATCTCTGCATACCTAGTTCAACCTCGTTACTGATAAGTACTCTTTTCTCGTTCCCGTGATATGTGATCCCTTGTGAACCAGTCACATGATTACAAGCTAATTGGATGACATTCCATCGAGAGGGCCCAGAGTATATCTATCCGTCATATGGATGGACAAATCCCACTCTTGATCCATGTGTCTCAACCCATACTTTCTGAATACTCAATGCCACCTTTATAGCCACCCAGTTATGGTGTGGTGTTTGATGTCATCAAAGCATCCTTCCGGTGATGGTGATAAGCATGATCTCATGGTCGAAGGAATTAAGTTACTATGTATCAGAAAGCTTATAGCAATTGAACTATTAAAATGACTTGATCTTTATGCTACGCTTATCTATAGGAGTATGTCCACCATACCATTCTCCTAATGATATGATCTTGTTATTAACAACATCTCAAATGTTCATGATCAAGAAACCATGATTATCTATTAATCAACAAGCTAGTATTAAGAAGAGGCTTTACTAGGGACTCTAATTTAGTTTACAAATCACACAAGTATTAATGTTTCTTGTTAATACTATTATAGCATGAATGTAAACATTTATCATAAACACAAAGATATAGTAATAACTACATTTATTATTGCCTCTAGGGCATATCTCCAACATGTGGGCCCCCTGAGGGACCCCTGAGGCCCCCCCTTCGCTCCTCCTTCTGGCTTCCTTCGTCTTCTGGTAAAATAATATGTTTCCATATTTTTCTGGTATTTTTCTGATCTTTGTGAAATTGCACCGAAACACCGTCTTTTCCATCAGAATCCAGACTCCAGCAGTCCATCCTCCTGGAATCATCCAACATGCATAAATAGATGAAAAGCCATAAGTAATACCTCATAATAAGACAAATATCAATGAATAGAGGTAAATTATGATATAGAAAGGTGATGAAATCTGGGCGTATCAGGAACGGACCTCGTACTCAAGGGACATGAGATTGCCAACTTATGATTTGTCAAGCATATACTCTATATTAGTTCACTTTTACCTTAATCACCTTAAGATGCTTATGATAGGGCAATGAGAGCTCAAAGCTAGTAAGTATCATAATATTTTGGAATCTCTTTATGAAACTTGAAATCCCTGCTTCCCTCTACGAAGGGTCTATATTTTACTTCTTAGATGGGTTAGTAAACCCATTCATTTCTATCTCCAGCAAGCATTTGAGTTGTTGTGTTTCAATCATTCATATGATGATTTATTCAATCATGTTTCTTATTTTCCTTATTTTGCACATTGCTCTTATCTGAATGAATATTACTTTGAAAGTTATAGTTGTGAAAAAGCCCTTTTTGTGTGAGCAAAGATTCCTATTATAAACTTCACTACAATAACTTTGCTTGAAAACCAAGTATGTTTGTCAATCATTCTCTGACCAAGAACAAAGTTTGCCATTACCAATTATAATTGTCTTTATGCATCTTTATTGTGACTCCCATACTCGTTGCAAGTTAAGTTATATAATGGTGAGTTGTTTTCTATTATGATTTGTGTACTGGTGAATGTGATGCTTCTTGTCCGTATTATTTTTATCGACACTTCACTCCATAAACCTGTGGTCATGTTTACTAAGCTTAGTTTTCGCTTGGGGACAAGCGAGGTTTACGTCTATTTTGCATCACTATTTTATATCATAATATGTTGCTTTTCATTGATATATTTCATATTAAGAGGTGATACTTATGTTATTTCATCTATTTTTACATGTTGGATGACTTTTGGAGGATGAACTACCGAAGTCAGGATTCTGATGGAAAAAGCGGTGTCCATATGCAATATTCGCGAATATCAGAAAATTCCAGAAAATACATGGAAAATCCTATTTTTCTAGAAGACGAAAGGAAGCCAGAAGGGGAGGCGGAGATGGGCCCTAGGGGCCCCACACCACCCCCTGGCGCGCCCCTCCCCTAGGTCACGCCACCAGGTGGTGTGGCCACCCTGGCCTACCTTCAGCTTCGCCCTTTCGCCTATAACATCCCCCTGAAACCCTAAGACTCTGGGAGTGATTAGCTTAGATCACTATAGAACTTCGTTAGGAAACCCAAAGAGGAAGGTATGATGAGCACAGCAGTAAGTCTTCCCTCAATATGAAACCAAGGTTATCGAACCAGTAGGAGGAACGAAACAACTCCCAAGTTGTTGCTAACAACTGAGAATCCTACACAACACAACTCAAGACTTTGCCCCAACTTATAGTGAGGTTGTCAATCTCACTGGTTTTCTGAATACAAAGGATTAAACGTATGGTGTGGAAGGTAATACTAGCTTTCAGAAAGTAAACAATAACAGTGAAGGATGTAACAATGGTAAAGATTTGACCGGGGTCCACAGTTCACTAGAGGTGTTCTCCTTAAGATAGATAACATAACATGTTGGGTAAACAAATTACAGCAGGGAAATTGACAGGACAGAGCAAGGCATAACAATGCAATACTAGACATCCATGATCCTATGAGACTTGATTGGGCATTACAACAATATACATAGACCGCCATCCAACTGCATCTATGACTAGTAATCCACCTTCAGGTTCTCGTCCGAACCCCCTCCAATATTCAGTTGCAAGCAACGGATAACTGCTTTAAGCAATGTGTGTAAAGTAAACAATACAATTGTTCCATGAACAAAAGATCATTGTTTTCTCCCTAGTATCAACAACACATTTACAACATTAGAGATTTCTGTCACTTCCCCGGATTCAATAGAGGCATGAACCCACTATCGAGCATAAATACTCCCTCTTGGAGTCACTAGCATCTACTTGGCCAAGATAGCTACTAGAAACGGAGAGCATGCAAGATCTCAAACAACATAGACATAATATAATCAATAAGATAAAACCATTAATCAATCTGACATATTAATCTCAATATCCATCGGATCCTCGCAAACATAACATGTATAGCTACAAATAGATGATCTTGATCATGAACGGAGCTCACAAGATCTAAACATGATAGCACAAAGGAGGAGATACAACCATCTAGCTACTGTATGGACCCATAGTCCAAGTGGAACTGTTGGAGATATGCCTAAGAGGCAATAATAAAGTGGTTATTATCATATCTTCATACTTATGTTAAATTTTTACATACCATGCTATAATTGTATTAACCGGAAACATTAATACTTGTGTGATTTGTAAACATAAAAGAGTCCCTAGTAAAGTCTCTTGTTAAACTAGCTTGTTGGTTAATATATGATCATGGTTTCCTGATCATGAACATTGATATGTTATTAACAACAAGGTCATATCATGAGAAGAATGATGTGATGGACATACTCCTATAGATAAGTGTATCATAAAGATCAAGTCATTTCAATAGTTCGTTTGCTATAAGCTTTCTGATGCATAGTAACCTAATTCCTTCGACCATGAGATCATGCTAATCACCATCACCGGATGGATACTTTGATGACATCAAACACCACACCATAACTGGGTGGCTATAAAGGTGGCATTGAGTGTTCGGAAAGTATGTGTTGAGGCACATGGATCAAGAGTGGGATTTGTCCATCCATATGATGGATAGATATACTCTGGGCCCTCTCGGTGGAATGTCATTCAATTAGCTTGTAAGCATGTGACTGGCTCACAAGGGATCACATATCACGGGAACGAGAAAAGAGTACTTATCGGTAACGAGGTTGAACTAGGTATGCAGAGATACCGACGATTAGACCTTGGATAAGTAAAATATCGCGAGACAAAAGGAAATTGGTATCATATGTAAGTGGTTCATTAGAATACAAAGTAATAGTAGAAATATGTGGGAGCCATATGAATTTCCATATTCCTATATTGGTTATTGATCAGAGAAGAGTCTCGGTCATGTCTGCATAATTCACGAACCGTATGGAGACACACTTAAGGATTCGATGTTGTTTAGTAGATATGGAATGTAAGTAGGGAGACCGAATGCTGTTCGGAGTCTCGGATGCGATCCGGGATATCACGAGTAGATCTAGAATGGTCCGGAGAATAAGATTCATATAAGGAAAGTCCAATTCCGGAGTTCGGGAATGATTCCGGTGTTTTCACCAGAATGATCTGGAAGGGTCTAGAAGGTTCACCGGACTGGAAGGGGAAGGGTACATGAATGTGTTATGACTAATTGGAATGATTGCGTCATGTCCTAAGTCACTTGGTTTTGCATTTGAAAGAAAGAAATTAAACTCAAAATTGAAAGTCAAAAGGCATGTTTGAAAAGTCAAACTGAGACAATGTATCCTAGTGGAGGAAGGAAAGAATCCTTCTCTCCCTCCACCACAAGCCAAGTAGGAGAAGGACTTGGGGAAGGATTCAAACTCCCCTCTCCCAAGCTGCCCTCCCTCTCATAAATAGAGGGGAGGGGTGCCCCAAGAAACACACAACTCCAGCCCCTCCCACGCTGCGCCGTCGTGCCACCGCGTCGCCGCCAGCCACACCTCCTCCTCTCCGGATTCTAAACCCTAGATGCCAGGAACCCTATTACTCCACCATAACCCGCTCCGGCTTAAGGCGAAGCCCTGCGGGATTTCCCCTCTAACTCCGACACCACGCCATCGTGCTGCCAGAATCACGAGAAGATAGCTACAACCTCCGCTGCCTGCTGGAACAAGGGAGAGGAAGGTCTTCATCGAGTATTGAACGTGTAACCGACTGCGGAAGCGCTGCCGGAACGCAACGCCGGAAGGATCGTCTTAGCGATCTTGAGATTGGCAAGTGAATGACTACATCATCCACGGGAATCTGCTCTCGTTAACCGCTTTGGAATCCTCGAGGGTGAGTACTCTAATCGACTTGTTGCTACAATCTAGTAGATAGATCTTGGCTTGTGTGTGTTCATGCGGTAGAATTTTTTTGTTTTCCATGCTACGAACCCCAACAAGAACTACTCACGCATCATACCGGAGGATGGCATGGTGATGAAGAAGGCCTCCGGGATGATCTCTCCCCTCTGGCAGGGTGCCGGGAAGAGCTTCAGATCCCCCCGATCTAGGGACGATGGTGGCGGCGGCTACGGACTTTTTCGTGGAAGATTGATCGGGTACTCAGGGTTTAGGTATCAGGGGTTTCTTATAGTCAAAGGGGGAGACCGAGGGGGTGCCCGAGGCGGCTGCACCCCCCAGGCGTGGGCTAGGCCTGGTCGCACGGCCAGGGGGTGTGGCCCCCTCATGGCCCTCCTCTGTCTCGTCTTCTGGCTCCGTGTTCTCCTTCGTGAAATATTGACTTTGGCTTTCGTCCCGTCCAATTCCGAGAATATTCATTTTATGGCTTTTCTGGAACAAAAACAACAGAAAACAAACAACTGGCACTGTGGCATCTTGTTAATAGGTTAGTCCCAGAAAGCATATAAAAAACCCTCAAAGTGTAGACAAAGCAAAGCAAAGTAGATACTAAACAAGCATGGAACATCAAAAATTATAGATACGTTTTCGACGTATCAAGCATCCCCAAGCTTAACTCCTGCTCGACCTCGAGTAGGTAAGTGATAAAAAGAATAATTTTTTAGGTGACATGCACCATCATAATCATGATCAAACTATTTGCAAGCATTGAAAGCTGGGATCAAAGTACTCTAAATATGAGCATGAAAGATGAAGCTATAACAATAAGACATAGTAACTATGTTGCAACATGAAACGCTACAAACAAAGATCATGAATAACTATGCATTGTAAGACGTTTGTTTGTTTCACATATAGAAAACATAGCAAAGTGGCATTAAGCTTGTCCCTCATGGAGTAGCAAATCATAAATTCATAGGACACCTTCAAAGTTCATAAGGGTGACTAGATACAAATAGTTCAAGAACGAGCAATATCAACAATATAAATCAATCAATAAGTTTTGGGACAATGCACATAGAACTAAGAATGGCAACTATGCTCCCCTAATTGGTCCATAAAGATAGACGGTGGAGACTCAATATAATAGTGGAAGAAAGGCCCTTCAAAGGGAGCAGGGATTTCAAGTTTCATAAAGAGCTTCTAAAAATTATGGTACTTGTTAGCTTTCAGCTCTCATTTCCCCTATCATAAGCATCTTGAAGTGATTAAGGTTAAAGTGGACAAAATATGGAGTATATGATTGACAAAGTATAAGTTGGCAATCTCATGTCCCTTGAGTACGAGGGTCGCTCCTCATGCTACTCAACTTTAGTTACCGGTAAGTTCTTGTCATAGTAAGTACATGTGTATCATAGAGAACCGCCAACGGGGTACCCCTTGCCCCATGATATAGGAGCTATCCCATATCAAAATGACAAGGCAAGTAGACAATGAGCATCTCAGCAATCTTCTTATTTACCATGGGAAAATGGTGCTCTTTCTCTCTTTCATCTTTTCTCATCTCTTTTTTTCTATCTCTCTTTTTTATAAGAAGAATGCTTCATAGATTGCTCACTATGGTGATGATGCAAGTTTCAACCATGATTAGTCATGGCTTAGGCTAGCGTCCTAGGCGTTTCTCTAACATACATACATAACTCCATGGACTTACAAGCTCCCCTTTTATTTTACACCGACGGCATCCATAAACAAAAGAGCATGATATCAACTTGGTAGATATTTAGAGGTGTTGAAAGCGTTCCCCGTGACAGCACGGTTCTGCTAATTCCCAACGTATAAGTGCAAGCATATACAACATAGATGACATAATGGTTCAAGTTTATTATGGGCCAGAAAATTAAAGTGTACCATCAAGTTTGTGAGAGTTTGAATCACTAATTTTTCACATAACAAAGTGACTTTTTAATTGGTTAAAACAAGAATATACTTGAAATGGTGTAACACGCCATGCATAGGAATTTATAGTGGAAACTTCGGAATAACTTGGTTTCTTGGAAGTTGGATGCATGAGTAGAGCTTACTCAATACAAGTGAAGGCTAGCAAAGACTGGGAGCGACCAACTAAGTGTCACATCCCAAAATTTTCCAAATTTTGAAATGTGAAAAATAAATAAACAAAATAAACAATTGTTGAAATTTAGGGTGAAAAGAAACTTTTTGCTTCTAAATGGAAACATCAAAACCCTACTTGAACAAAATTTGAATAGAGAAAGCAATAAACAAATATTTCATCAAAGATCAAATGCATTTATGCATGGAAAGAATCTTGAAATTTGAACACTTGGAAAAATAAACCAAGACCCTAAACCCTAAAGAAAGAAATCATTTCGAAGATCTCTCTAAGACTATGGATTTGATCCATATAAAAATTTAGCAACAAACATTTAAAAATAAATTATCAAAAATGATAAACAAAAATATTATAAAATCATAGAAATTGGTTTCATTTAATTTGGAGCCATGGATAAAAACTTATGAGTATAATAAAATAAAAGGAAATAATTTCCAAGGCTAATAAAGCTCCTAGATAAAACCCATACAACATTGTAAGCAAAATAATCCTAAAAGGATTTTCAAAGATAAACAAATATTAAATAAAATTATAGAAATTGGAATCAACATATTTGGAGCTATAAATAAAAAGATATGGATTTTATAAGACAGAGAAATAAATAAATAAGGAATATTTAAAAGCCAAAATTAAATCTTGGCCAAATCCATAAACAAATTAAAGTTTACTGAATAATAAAAGGAATAAAAGATTATTTAAATAAAATCATATGGATTGAATCATATTCAATTTTATTTAAATAAAGACAAATTGCCTAAACTAAATAAATGATAAATCCCAATAAAAGTATTTAGAAGACAATTTAAACCTTGAGATAAATCCATAAGAAAATGGAATAAAGATAATCCAAATAAAACAAAGGAATAAATATTATTTGAATAAGATTTATATGGACTTGAACCATATTTGATTTGAATAAATACAAAATCCCTAATACAAATGATTAATTAAATATTGAGAAAATAATAATTGAAATAGCCAAAGTGGATTAAAAGTTATCTAATTAACTTAAAAAGAATAAAGGATTAATTAAATAGAATTATATGGTTTGGAACCATATTCAAATTCATTAAATAAAGACAAAAGCCTCATTTAACTAAATATTAAATCATAATAAAATGTTTGAAATAATTCAAAGCGAATTATTTAAACACACTAATCAATAGTTTAAACCTACTGAAAAAGGTTTGGTGAAATTTGAATTCAAATGGAAGCTTGAATCAATGGTTTTAATAAAGACACAAACCTCATTTAAATAAATATTAAACCATAAAAGAATATTTGAAATAATTTTAAATGGAATTTTAAACACATTATTAAGCAGTACAAATTTTCTGAAAAGGTTTGTGAAACATTTAATTTAAATAGATGTTTAAATCATTTGAATAAAATAATATGGATTGGAACCATATTTAAATCTTATTTAAATAAAGACAAATGTCTAATTGAAATAAATAATAAACCATAAGAGAATATAAGAAAATATTCTAAAATCGACTCTAAAATGCATTGTTAAACAGTACAAAAACATACTGGAAATTTGGGAAAGATTTGAAAACAAATGAGTGTTTGAATCATTTGAATAAAATCAAAATAGAAACAGAAAAAGAAAAAGAAAACAGAAAGAAAAAAATAGAAAAGGGTCCAACCCACTAACCCTACCCAGCACCCTTGCCCAGCAAATCCCCTGGCCCAACAGCGCAGCCCACCTTTCTCTACCCCGCGAGCTCCCTTTCTCACTCGCACCCACACCCCCTCACCCACTGACTGCGTGACCCCACTGCCAGCTCACCATCGTCTTCAACCCCGCTACCCCTCCTGCCGTTTCTGGCCATTAACTCTCATCTTGAAATCGCATTGATGGCGACATTAATCTCTCCAGCGACCACGCCCTACTAATCGCCCACCTCTCCTCGCTCTTTCCCCTCAAACCCCACTTCCTTTCTGCCCCTAGGATGCTGCAATTTCAGCTTGCAACGCCACTGCTCCAGCGAACCTCCGCGGCAATTCCGGACAAATCCAGCCGCCTTCCACCCCCGGCAACCACGAGCCTGCTCCCAGCACCTTGCGCACCTGCCAGTACCCTCAGCTCGCTCGTGTGCGCTCTAGAAGCTCGGCAACGACGATGTCTGAGTGCCACCGCTGTCTGCCCCAACTCCGGCGACCTCTCCTGGTAACCCTAGCCCGCCCCCTCCTCTCTGGTTGACGCTCGCGCCTTCACCTCTCTCTTGCGCGTCTAACGCTGCCTTCCTTTGATTTTCCCGTGGCTTGTAGCTTCGTCTCCGATAAGACCCGTGCGTGCCCGACGGTAACACCAACTCCAGCGAGCAATCTACACCAACCCCGTGCACCCCTGGCCTTCCCACGAGCATGTTGAGCATCAGCACGTCACGGCGAACCTGGTGAGCCTCTCCTCCCTCTCCCTCGCTTCCTGAAATAGCCAGACCACCGCGAGCAGAGCATCGCCCAATTATGGTTGACATGCTCTGGACCGTTAGATGTTAATCCAGTGGATAGGATAGAACCACTTAACTGAAGTGGTACGCTAGATCTGAGCCACACAGATCCCTTTTAATCCTGTGGCCCACATTGCTCAATCCAACCGAAGCTGTACTGACCAATAAGATTAAGACGCGTGGCAGTTCTGTCTGATTAAAAATTCCAGAAAATGGTTTTGAATGATTAAACTTGCAAAAATCATAACTTTTGATCTGCTAGGCCAAAAATTGCAAATTTTATATCAATGGAATCAGGAAAATGCAAACCTTGCAACCATTCCCTTAGTTTAGTATTTTTCCTCTGGAAAATTAGGTGTTTTTGCAGAAACATTTATAGGACTATTTTGTGTATAAAAATTATTCTAAAAATGTTTTTTGAGTAAAACCTTTTGCAAATAGTTTGATTTGAACTCTATGACCCTAAACACTAACTTTTGGATTTAAAAATATATTTTGTGACACTAAGGAATTATTCCTTTGAATAAAAGCATTTCTAGTAAAACAAAAATGTTGCTATGATTTAAAAATGATTTTGGGGGAAACCTTTTACAAATGGATTTGTTTTAAACACTTTTACCATAAACACTAACATTTGTGTTTAAGAACATATTTGATTAACACTAGAAAATTATTCCTTTGAATAAAATCATTTCTAGTAAAACAAAATGTTGATATGATTTAAAAATGATCTTTGAGTAAATCCTTTTGCAAATAGATTTATTTTAAACACTTTGACCATAAACACTAACAATTGTGCTTAAAAAACAAATTTGGCTAACACTAGAAATTATTACTTTGATTTAAATCATTTCTAGCAAAACAAAAATGATTTAAAAGGGCCATTTTCACTAACTTGATTTTAAATGGTTTTGACACTTTTATAAATGACCAATAGGTGTTTTAAAATGTTTATAGCTTATTAGAAAACACCTTTTCAATAAAACAACCTTTTGCATGCTTGCATGCATTTCTTTGTTTTCATTATTTTATGTAGTGAATTGTTTGAATGCTAGATTGAATTTGTCCCTTGATTGAATTGTAATGAACTTTGAAGAGTGTGACTATTGCAAGATCAAGGAGTGAATCTAGTTTCTCTACCAAAAAGGCAAGTGGTGCTACATATATTTTGTCCTATTATTTTCACTATGCATTAGAGATATTTTGAGTAGGACTTGCATGGAATTTTACTAAGTATATATACATTCTATGCCATGGGAAATCCTAGTAGATGATGCCTTAGTAAAATTTTCCCTAAGTTAAGTTTCTTGGTACTATCATGCTTAGCTTAGCGAATAGAAAACCAGGGTGGATTATTCATGCTATGATATTATGTAAGTCTATGACTTGTGTTTTTCATTAATAAAACTACGAAGTGAATGAATCACCTGGGTGGAATGGTATGAATGGGTTATGTTGAGTGGTTACACAAGGCCCAGTGACTGACAACCTTGTGTATCACACTTGTGGAAAGCCACCCAGGAACAAAGAGATTTGAGATGTCAAGTGTTGAGAAGCTTCTAGTGAAGCCACATGGCAATATGGGATCTGCCTGGATCATATAGGTTCCAATAACTTAGCCAGATGGATAGAAGGTGGTAGGGTGATAGGTTGGAACGCGTCCATTTGGTCTAAGGGAAGGCTTCTGAAAGATCTTGTCTCGATGCATGTCGAGTCTTCTGGGGAAAGTGCACCACCTCTCGAGAGAGTAAAATCTAAGTACTTAGTCGTGTCCCTGGCAATGGACAATTTGAGCATCAAGACATGGAAGCTATCAAGGATATCCTCATCCCAATTTCTAAGTTAAAAACTTGTTGTTGAACAAGGGTTAAAGGACCACCAATTTTTATTGGTAGATGCCTTGGGTGATTTTTGAAAAACAAAAACTTTGTGTTTTCAACGAATAAGGAAAACTTATTTTGAGCAAAGAAAGCCTCAGCTACACTTATCCAAATGCATATTGAAGATAGATACCACTTCTCTACCATAGTATCACTTGCCAATACAATTCAAATGTATTGACCCTTGTGGCTGTAACTTATTATGTTGCAGGTTTTGTTTGATGTTAAGTGAAGTGTGTTGAACAGGATTACAAGTCTACAACCAACATGATTGCCTATGGCAAATGAAGATGAAGGACTCCATGCTATATAGTTATATTTGCTGCATTGTAATGAGATTGCCAAATGAGCTATGTAAGATGTAATGAAATATTTTATTCCTAGTTATAAGTTGTAAAATGACCTTTGTTTCTTGATATTACATCTTAAACTGTGGATGGTAGCTATTCGATCCAGGGACTAGCATTGTAAACACAGGGATCTCCACCTTATCAGGTTGGGACCTCTACACTAAGAGAGCAATAATGGCCACAATCATGCAGAGCGACAAAACATTATCAATCAAAGCATAAAGTGGTATCACAAGTCAAAAGCTAAATGATCATAGAGGCTAAGGTGACTGGTTCATAGTCATAACAAGGTGTGAGCATGTGCCAAGTCAACCCAAACAAAGCATCAAAGGAGAATACCACAATACTATGCTTTTGTATGTTAAAACAACACATGATTCCTCCAAGGCACACTAAGCGATCTCAATTGTTTGGAACAAGTCATGCTACAGCAATAATCACTAAGAATAAGGTCAAAACAACATCTAGAATAACATGATAGAGTCTAAGACACAGTCAAAGCAAGCTCACTTTTGTACCACTTAAGCATGAAAATTTCTACTCTTCTCCAACACCAATCAACTTATTTGAAAGATCACAGCGAAAGCAGGGGTCCAACTACTTTATTCAAGCAAACTAAATAAACAAAAACCAAAAACGAAAACTAAAACGCTCCAAGAACAACACAACTGTGCATGAAACAATAAAAACGAAGTGTCTAGAAAGAGAACTGAGATTTTTATTGATGAAGAAGGGGATGCCTTGGGCATCCCCAAGCTTTGACGCTTGTACCTCTTGAATATTTCTTGGGGTGACACGGGGTGGCATCCCCAAGCTTGAGGTTTTGTCCATTCTTCATCTCATTACATCATTCTTCCCCTACACTTGAAAATTTCCTTCATACAAAACTTCACACAATCTTCATTAGCAACATTAGTGCATTCAAAAGTAATAGACCTTGAGGTTTAGTTTCAAAACAGAAAAACTTACATTAAAAACAAAAGCTACTGTATCAATTCCCTCAAAAAGTTCAATTTCCCAAAGAGAACCCAAAAATAAATCAATAAAGAGGCAAATGCAAATAATGACAGAAATCTGTCAAAACAGACCAGCGGATAAAAACTGATTTTTTCCGAAGACCTTCTGTTGCTCAAATCAAAAAGTGTTGAACTAACTAAATTTATCTAACAACCTGAAGGATTTACTCAGAAAATTACAGCTCAATCCGACTTACAGAGATTTTACACAAATTTTTACAGTGAAGCACAAAAATCTATTTCAGACAACAACTTCCCCAAATGTTATTTCCCTCTCATTAGAGGTTATTATTGGCACAAAAATCAAATAAAAAGGATAAGGAGAGGTTATTACTGAAGTATTAACTTCCAAGACTCAAGAAAACTATTGGGTTATCTCCCAAGAAGTACTTTTCTTTAATGCCTTTAAGTTAGGCATAGAAAGCAAGAATCAAGTATTTTCAAATGAAGAAGCATTAACATCAAATTTTTCTTTCAAAGGAGGATCAAAGGGTACCTTATCTCTCCTCATATGGAAGTGTTTAATACCTTTCTTGAATGGAAATTGATATTTAATGGTGCCTTCTTTCATATCAATAATGGCACCAACAGTTCTAAGCAAAGGTCTTCCCAAAGTAATAGGACAAGAAGCATTGCATTCAACATCCAAAACATAGAAATCAATAGGGACATAAGCATTGTTAAACATAATAATAAAATCATTAACACTCCCCATAAGTTTATTTTTAGCATTATCATCAAGTGGTACATCTAAATAGCAATCTTCCAAAGGTGGCAAATCAAGCATTTCATAAATCTTCCTAGGCAGAATAGAGACACTAGAACCAAGATCACATGAAGCTTTGAGATCAAAGTCATTCACTTGCATATTAATTATAGGTTCCCAACTATCTTCTACTTTCCTAGGAATAGAAGCTTTGTGTTTCAATTTTTCTTCCTTAATTTTAATGAGAGCATATGTAATGTGTTTTGTAAAAGCCATATTCATAGCACTAGCATTAGGACTTCTAGCAATCTTTTGTAGGAACATAATTACTTCATAAATACTGCAACCATCAAGATCAAAATCAAACTTAGTATCATAGGTAGTAAACTTAGACATTGTTGTAGGAGGAATGGGGACTTCTTGTGGTTTGGTAGCATCCATATTGGTGGTGGTGATAGTACAAACACTATTATTTCTAGTAGTTTCAGCTTCTCTTTCCCACTTAGCATGTAGTTTAGCTAATAGTCTAAAAGTTTCATCAATAGTAACTTGTATGGCATGAGTATCAGCAAAGGTACTTTCCAAGGTTTCAGGTTTAGCAGCCATATTATTAATCAAAGAGGATTGTGCTTCAGACAAAGATGAAATATTTTTCTCAACATTCATAAGCTTTTCCTCCACATTCTTGTTGAAAGTAGTTTGTTTACTAATAAAGTCTTTAAGCATGACTTCAAGTTCATAGGGAGCACTTGTATTGTTGTTGTAGGAATTTCCATAAGTATTACCATTATTGGGAGGATAAGGCCTATAATTGTTACTACCATAAGCATTGTTACCAAAATTATTATTCCTAATAAAGTTCACATCAACTTTCTCTTGTTGAGCAACCAAAGAAGCTAAAGGAACATTATTTGGATCAATATGATTTTTCCATTAACAAGCATAGACATAATAACATCAATTTTATCACTCAAGGAGGAGATTTCTTCAACAGAATTTACCTTCTTACCATGTGGAGCTCTCTTAGTGTGCCATTCAGAATAGTTGACCATCATATTATCAAGGAGTTTTGTTGCAGCACCCAAAGTAATGGTCATAAAGGTACCTCTTGCAGCAGAATCCAATAGATTTCTTGAAGAGAAGTTTAACCATGCATAAAAAGTCTGGATAATCATCCAAGCAGTCGGTCCATGAGTGGGATAATTCTTTGCCAAATATTTCATTCTTTCCCAAGCTTGAGCAACATGTTCATTATTAAGTTGTCTAAATTTCATTATTTCATTTCTCATAGATATAATCTT
Source organism: Avena sativa (assembly GCA_916181665.1). Classification (NCBI taxonomy): domain Eukaryota; kingdom Viridiplantae; phylum Streptophyta; class Magnoliopsida; order Poales; family Poaceae; genus Avena; species Avena sativa. Next base: position 416,929,075 of record OV702297.1, read on the forward strand.
AGCAGGAGGATAGTATTTTCCATTAAAAGCATCTTTGCACTTAATCCAAGAATCAATACTATTTATAGGCAAGGATGGCAACCATTCTTTAGCTTTTACTCTCAAGGAGAAAGGAAACAATTTGAGCTTAATAATATCTCCATCTACATCCTTATACTTTTGCATCTCACAAAGTTCAACAAAGTTATTAAGTTGGCAGCAGTAGCATCAGAACTAACACCAGAAAATTGCTCTTTCATAACAAGGTTCAGTAAAGCAGGCCTAATTTCATAAAAGGTAGCATCAGGAGCATGTGGAGCAATAGGTGTACTCAGGAAATCATTGTTGTTTGTGCTAGTGAAGTCACACAACTTGGTCTTCTCAGCAGAATTCATTTTTGCAAAGCTGGAGCAAGCCAACAGCAACAGCAACTAGAGTAGGAACTAATTTTGTGTGTGTTTTTGATAAGACAAAGCAAAACAAAGGAAACTATTTTTTTTGTAATTTTTGATAAAAATAAAGCAAGCAAAAGAAACTAAGCAAAACAAAAACAAAGTAAAGAGAAAGGTTGTGAAGGACTCCCCTTGTGAAGTTGTCCTTACTCCCTAGCAATGGCGCCAGAAAACTTCTTGATGAGCTCAGATCACTGTAGAGCTTCGTTGGGAAACCCCAAGAGGAAGGTATGATGAGCACAGCAGTAAGTCTTCCCTCAGTATGAAACCAAGGTTATCGAACCAGTAGGAGGAAGGAAATAACTCCCAAGTTGTTGCTAACAAGTAACAACTGAGAATCCTGCATAACACAACTCAAGACTTTGCCCCAACTTACAGTGAGGTTGTCAATCTCACTGGTTTGATAAATACAAAGGATTAAATGTATGGTGTGGAAGGTAATAGTAGCTTGCAGAAAGTAAACAGTAACAGTGAAGGATGTAACAATGGTAAAGATTGGACCGGGGTCCACAATTCACTAGAGGTGTTCTCCTTAAGATAGATAATATAACATGCTGGGTAAACAAATTACAGTAAGGCAATTGACAGGACAAAGCAAGGCATAACAATGCAATATTAGACATTCATGATCCTATGAGACTTGATTGGGCATTACAACAATATACATAGACCGCCATCCAACTTCATCTATGACTAGTAATCCACCTTCAGGTTATCGTCCGAACCCCATCCAGTATTAAGTTGCAAGCAACGGATAACCGCTTTAAGCAATGTGTGTAGAGTAAACAATACAATTGTTCCATGAACAATGAACAAAAGATCGTTGTTTTCTCCCTAGTAGCAACAACACATCTACAACCTTAGATATTTCTGTCACTTCCCCAGATTCAATAGAGGCATGAACCCACTATCGAGCATAAATACTCCATCTTGGAGTCACTAGCATCTACTTGACCAAGATATCTACTAGAAACGGAGAGCATGCAAGATCTCAAACAACACAGACAGGATAGAATCAATAAGATAAAACCATTAATCAATCTGACATAGTAATCTCAATATCCATCGGATCCCCGCAAACACAACATGTATGATTACAAATAGATGATCTTGATCATGAACGGAGCTCACAAGATCTAAACATGATAGCACAAAGGAGGAGATACAACCATCTAGCTACTGTATGAACCCGTAGTCCAAGGTGGAACTACTCACGCATAAGACCGGAGGCTGGCATGATGATGAAGAAGGCCTCCAGGATGATCTCTCCCCTCCGGCAGGGTACTGGGAAGAGCTTCAGATCCCCCGGATCTAGGGACGATGGTGGCAGCGGCTACGAAATTTTTCATGAAAGATTGATCGGGTACTTAGGGTTTAGGTATCAGGGGCTTCTTATAGTCGAAGGGGGAGACCGAGGGGGTGCCCAAGGCGGCTGCACCCCCCAGGCGCGGGCTAGGTATGGCCGCGCGGCCAGGGGGTGTGCCCCCCTCGTGGCCCTTGATACGTCGGAAATGTATCTATAATTTTTGATGTTTCATGCTTGTTTAGTATCTACTTTTGTTTTCTTTGTCCACACTTTGAGGTGCTTTTCATATGTTTTCGGGTACTAACCTATTAACAAGTTGCCACAGTGCCAGTTGTGTGTTTTCTACTATTTTTGGTTCCAGAAAAGCTAGTAAGGAAATATTCTCGGAATTGGACGGGACAAAAGCCAAAGTCAATATTTCACCGAGGAGAACACGGTGTCCAAAGGAGAGATGGAGGGGCGCCACAGGGCGACCACACCCCACACCCCAGGCACGTCCTAGGGTAGGTCCATGCCTGGGCAGGGTGTGGGCCCCCTAGCCGCCTCCCAGCCTCGCATCTTCGCCTATAAGAAGCCCCCGATGCCTAAACCCTAAGTACCTGATCAATATTCCACGAAACCATCTATAGCCGCATCCACCATCATCCCTAGATCGGGGGATCTGAAGCTCTTCCCGGCACCCTGCCCGAGGGGAGATCATCCTAGAGGCCTTCTTCATCATCATGCCAGCCTCCGGTATGAAGCGTGAGTAGTTCCACCTTGGACTACGGGTCCATGTAGTATCTAGATGGTTGTATCTCCTCCTTGTGCTTTCATGTCTAGATCTTGTAAGCTTCGTTCATGATCAAGATCTCATCTATTTGTAATCATGCATGTCGTGTTTGCGGGGATCCGATGAATATTGAGATTACTATGTCAGATTGATTAATGGTTTTGTCTTATTGATTCTATCATGTCTGTGTTGTTTGTGATCTTGCATGCTCTCTGTTGTTAGTAGCTAACTTGGCCAAGTCGTTGCTAGTGACTCCAAGAGGGGGTATTTATGCTCGATAGTGGGTTCATGCCTCTACTTAATCAAGGGAAGTGACAGAAATCTCTATGGTTGTAGATGTGTTGTTGCCACTAGGGAGAAAACAACGGTCTCTTATTCATGGAACAAGTGGATTGTTTACCTTACACACTTTGCTTAAAGTAGTTGTCTATTGCTTGTAACTTAATACTAGAGGGGGTTCGGATGATAACCTAAAGGTGGACTTCTAGTCATAGATGAAGTTGGATGGCGGTCTATATATATTGTTGTATTGCCCAATCGAATCTCATAGGATCTTTATGTCTCGTATTGCATTGTTATGCCTTGCTCAGTCCTGTCAATTGCCCTGCTGTAATTTGTTTACCCTGCATGCCATGTTTGTTTATCTAAGGAGAGCACCTCTAGTGAACTATGGACCCTGGTCCAATCTTTACCATTGATACATCTTCCACTGTTGCTGTTTACTTGCTGCAAACCACTATCACCTTCCACACCATACAGTTAATCCTTTGTTACAGCAACCAATGAGATTGACAACCTCACTGATAGTTGGGGCAAAGTCTTGAGTTTGTGTTGTGCAGGTTTCCACATTGCTTTCAACACCTTTGAGACGTTTCCTTCCTCCTACTGGTTCTATAACCTCGGTTTCTTACAGAGGGAAGACTTGTTGCTATGCTGCATCACACCTTGCTCTTGGGGTTTCCCGACGAAGCGCTCTCAGGCGCCATCAACAAGTTTTCTGGCACCGTTGCCGGGGATGCTAAGGACGTCTTCACAAGGGGAGTCCTCCTCAACCTTTCTCTTTACTTTGTTTTTAGTTTTCTTAGTTTCTTTTGCTTGGTTTTGTTTGACTCTTTTTTATCAAAAACACAAAAAATAGTTACTGCTCTAGCTGCTGCTGCTGTTTTTGGCTTGCTCCACTTTTGCCAAAATGAACTCTTCTGAGAACACCAAGTTGTGTGACTTCACCAGCATAAACAACAATGATTTCCTAAGAACTCCTATTGCTCCACCTGCTCCTGATGCTACCTTTTATGAAATTAAGCCTGCTTTGTTGAATCTTGTGATGAGAGAGCAATTTTCTGGTGCCAGTTCTGATGATGTTGCTGCCCATCTCAATAACTTTGTTGAACTTTGTGAGATGCAAAAGTATAAGGATGTAGATGGAGATATTATTAAGATCAAGTTGTTTCCTTTCTCCTTCTGAGGAAAAGTTAAAGATTGGTTGCTATCTTGCCTAGAAATAGTATTGATTCTTGGATTAAGTGCAAAGATGCTTTTATTGGAAAGTACTACCCTCCTGCTAAGATTATATCTATGAGAAGTGATATTATGAAATTTAAACAACTTGATAATGAACATGTTTCTCAAGCTTGGGAAAGAATGAAATCTTTGGTTAAGAATTGTCCCACTCATGGACTTACTGATTAGATGATTATCCAACTTTTTATGCAGGTTCGAACTTCTCTTCAAGAAACCTGTTGGATTCAGCTGCTGGAGGTACTTTTATGACCATCACCTTAGGTGCTGCAACAAAACTCCTCGATGATATGATGGTTAATTATTCTGAATGGCACACTGAGAGAGCTCCACATGGTAAGAAGGTAAATTTTATTGAAGAAACCTCCTCTTTGAGTGATAAGATTGATGTTATTATGGCTATGCTTGTTAATGGGAAAGCTCCTTTAGATCCTAATAGTGTTCCATTATCCTCTTTGGTTGCTCAAGAAGAGCAAGTTGATGTGAACTTCATTAGAAAGAACAATTTTGGAAACAATACTTATGGTAATAACTATAGGCCTTATCCACCTAATAATGGAAATACTTATCATGGTAGATCTGGAATGCCTAGTGAAGAGAGGATTCTAGAAGTTGAAAGATCCACTAAAAACTTTATGCAAATGCAATATGAGCAAAACAAGATATTCACAAAGACTATGGAAGAACAATCTTTTATCTTGAAAAATATTAGTCATCAGCTTGAGAATCTGAATAGAGAAATTCCTAGTTTACAGTAAAAAAAATTGAGTGCTGAGAAAAACATTTCCTCTTTGTCTGAAGCACAAACCTCTTTGATTAATAAAATGGCTGCTAAACCTGAAACCATGGAAAGTACCTGTAGAGGTCCCAACCTGATAAGGTAGAGATCCTTGTGTTTACAATGCTAGTCCCTGGATCAATAGCTAGCATCCACAATTTAAGATGTAATATCAAGAAACAAAGGTCATAATACAACTTTATAACCAGGAGTAAAATAATTCATTATATCTTACGTAGCTCATTTGGCTATCTCATTACAATGCAACAGATATAACTATGTAGTATGGAGTCCTTCATCTTCAAAGTGCCATAGGCAATCATGTTGGTTGTAGACTTGTAATCCTATTCAACACACTTCACTAACATTAAACAAACCTGCAACATAATAAGTTACAGCCACAAGGGTCAATAAATTTGAATTGTATTGGCAAGTGGTACTATGGTAGAGTAGTGGTACCTATCATCTATATGCATTTGGCTAAGTGGAGCTTAGGCTTGCTTTGCTCAAAATAGATTTGCGTTATCATTTGAAAACACTAAGTTTTTATTTGCCAAAATCACCCAAGGCATCTACCAATAGAAATTGGTGATCCTTTAACCCTTGTCCAACCACAAGTTTTTAACTTAGAAATTGGGATGAGGAGATCCTTGATAGCTTCCATGTCTTGATGCTCAAATTGTCCATTGCCGGTGACACGGCTAAGTACTTAGATTTTACTCTCTCGGTAGGTGGTGCACTTTCCCCAGAAGACTCGACATGCATCGAGACAAGATCTTTCAGAAGCCTTCCCTTAGACCAAATGGAAGCGCTCCATCCTATCACCCCCTACCACCAACTGTTCATCTGTCTAAGTTATTGCAACCTATATGATCCAGGCAGAGCCCATAATGCCATGTGGCTACACTTGAAGCTTCTCAACATTTGACATCTCAAATCTCTTTGTTCCTGGGTGGCTTTCCACAAGTGAGATACACTAGGGTAGGCCATAAATATGGGGCCCTGTGTAACCACTCAACACAAACCATTCTTACCAATTCCACCCAGGTGATTCATTCACATAGTTGTTTTATTAAACAAAACTCAAGTCATGGACTTAGAAATATTTCATAGCAGGAATATAATCCACCCTTGTTTTCTACTAGCTATGCTAAGCATGATAGTAGCAAGCATCTTAACTTAGGGAAATTCCACTAAGGCATCATCTAAAAGGATTTCCCAAGGCATAACATACTTAGTAAAATTCCATGCAAGTCCTACTCAAAAATATCACTAATGCATAGTGAAAATAATAGGACAAAATGTATGAAGCACCACTTGCCTTTTTGCTAGAGAATATAGGTTCACTCCTTGATATTGAAATGGTCACACTCTTCAAAGTTCACTACAATTCAATCAAGCAAGGCACAATTCAAAACTAGCATTCAAACAATTCATCACATAAAATAATAAAAACAAAACAATGCATTCAAGCATGCAAAAGATTGTTTTATTGGAAAAGTGGTTTCTAGTAAGTCTATAAACATTTTAAAACACCTATTGTCATTTATAAAAGTGGCAAAACCATTTAAAATCAAGTTAGTGAAAATGGGCCATTTAAATCATTTTTGTTTTGCTAGAAATGATTTAAACCAAAGTAATAATTTCTAGTGTTTGCCAACTATATTTTTGAACACAAATGTTAGTGTTTTAAGATCAAAGTGTTTAAGACTAATCCATTTGCAAAAGGTTTCACCCAAAAACCATTTTTAAATCAAAGCAACATTTTTATTTTGCTAGAAATGCCTTTAAACAAAGTAATAATTTTCTAGGGTTCATCAAATATATTTTTCAATCCAAAACTTAGTGTTTAGGGTCAGAGAGTTTAAATCAAACCATTTGCAAAAGGTTTTACTCAAAAAGCATTTTTAAACCATAGGAAATATTTTTGTTTTACTAGAAATGTCTTTATTCAAGGAATAATTCCTTGTGTTTAACAAAATATATTTCTAAACCCAAAAGTTTGTTCTTATGGTCAGTAGGTTCAAAAACAATCATTTACAAAAGATTTTACTCAAAAATCATTTTTAGAATAATTTTTATACTCAAAATAGGCCTAAACATGTTTCTGCAAAACACCTAATTTTACAGAAGCAAAATACCAAACTAGGGGCATGGTTGAAAATTTTACATTTTTGTGAATCCATTGATATAAAATTTGCAAAATTTGGCCAAGCAGAAAAATAGTTATGAATTTTACAAAATCATACATCTAATAGAAAAGTTTCTGTTTTTAAAACAAAATACAGGCCACGTGTCTTAATATTATTGGACGATACCGGTTCGTCTGGATCGACTGATGCGGTGCGTTGGATCTAACATAAATCGCATGGCACACAGCACACGATATCCCTTCGATTATATCTAATCTTATCCATACGATCTAGATCTAACGGACTGAAACACAGCGACCAGGAACTGGCGGCGCTTGGCGGCGGCGAGCGGCGGTGACGCACTGGCTACGTCGTTGCGGTGACTACAGGAAGTGAGAGAGGAAGGGAAGATGCTCACCGGGTTCGTAGTGACGTGGGGATGCTCGTCGTTGTCATCGCATGTCAAGGGGCGCACAGGTTCAACGCCGATTCCTCACCAGAGTTTCCATCTGGCTCGAGCATGTACTGGTCTTGACGGAGGCGACGCTACGGGGCATGCCAAGGCAGGGTAGTGGTTGCGTTAGATGCCGAAGAAACAGAGAGTATAGGAGTATCATCCAGATAGAGAGGGGAGGACGGGGCTTATGGGGAGAGGTGCCGAAGTGGACACAGTCGACGGTGGCGCTCGGGCGAGGTCGTTGCCGACGCTCTGGAGCACGCGCGGGCGAGCTGGAGCTACTGGCAGGTGCGGGAGGGGCTGGCGAGCAAACCAGCAAGCACTAGGGGCAGGGGAGGGTTTGGTTTTGCCGGGATTTGCACTGGAGGTTGCCGGAGATAGCGGTGGTTCGAGGTGGAATCAGGGAAGCCTGGGGGCGGAGAGGTGTGGGGGAATGAGGGGGATTTGGGGAGTTGTTGTCCCGAAACATATTTCTATTCTCCACCATAAAAATTCGTAAGGAGTCTATGTAAGAAGGATTAAGCTAAAAATTTACGAATAAATCCCCAGTATGTTAGCTAACTTTCGTTAGTTCAATACTTTTTGATTTGAGCAACAAAAGGCCTTCGAAAAAATTGGTTTCTATCTGCTGGTCTGTTTTGACAGATTTATACCATTATTTGCATTTGCTTCTTATTGATTCCTTTTTGGGTTCTTTTTGGGAAATTGAGCTTTTTGAAGGAGTTGCTACAGTAGGTTGTGTTTTAGTGAAAAGTTTTGCTGTTCTAAAGCTAAACCCAAAGGTCTATTATCTTTTGAATACACTAATGTTGCTAATGAAGATTGTGTAAAGTTTTGTATGAAGGAAAAATTTCAGGTGTAGAGAGAGAATGATGTAATGAGATGAAGAATGGACAAAATCTCAAGCTTGGGGATGACACCCTGGTGTCACCTCAAGAAATATCCAAGAAGTACAAGCGTCAAAGCTTGGGCTTCTTCATCAATAAAATTCAGGTCTTTCTAGACACTTCATTTTTATTGTTTCATGCACTGTTGTGTTGTTCTTGGAGCGTCTTAGTTTTCGTTTTCTTTGCTTAGTTTGTTTAGTTCGCTTGAATAAAGTAGTTTGGACCCCCGTTATCATTGTGTTGTTTCGAATAAGTTGATTGGTGTTGGAAAGGAGTAGAAAGTTCTTGCTTGAAAGTGCAAGAGGAGATTGCTTTGACTGTGACTTAGACTTTAGCATGTCATTCTAGGTGTTGTTTTGACCTTATGTTTAGTGATTATTGCTGTAGAATGACTTGTTCCAAACAACTGGGATTGCTTAGTGTGCCTTGAAAGAATCATGCTTTGTTTTAGCATACAAAAGCATAGTATTGTGGTATTCTCCTTTGATGCTTTGTTTGGGTTGACTTGGCACATGCTCACACCATGTTATGACTATGAACAAGTAACCATAGCCTCTATGATCATTTAGTCCTTGACTTGTAGTACCACTCTATGCTTTGATTAGTAATGTTTTGTCGCTCTGCATGATTGTGGCCATTATTGCTCTCTTAGTTGGTCGCTCCTAGTCTTTTGCCAGCCTCCACTTGTATGAGTAAGCTCTACTCATGCTTCTAACTCCCAAGAAACCAAGTTATTCCAAAGGTCCACTATAAATTCCTATGCATGGTTTGTTACACCATTCCAAGTATATTCTTGTTTTCAGCTATCTTCCAATTAAAAAGTATTTTGTTATGAGAAAACTTAGTGATTAAAGCTCTCACGAACTTGACGGCAAACTTTATTTTCTTGTCCCTAATAAACTTGAACCATTGTGTCATCTATGTTGTATATTCTTGCACTTATATGTTGGAATTAGCAGAACCGTGTTGTCACGGGGAACACTTTCAATATTGCACTTGTACTTTGTACACAGTTGATATCATGCTCTTTTATCTATGGATGTCGCCTGTGTGAAATAAAAGGGGAGCTTGTAAGTCCATGGAGTTATGTATTTTATGTTAGAGAAACGCCTGGGCCGCTAGCCTAAGCCATGCCTAATCATGGTGGAAACTTGCAGCATCACCATAATGAGCAATATGTGAAGCATCCTCAATAAAAACCTATGCAAATAGCAAATAAAAAGATCGCTGAGATGCTCATTGTTTACTTGCCTTGTCATTTTGGTTATGGGATAGCTCCTGTACCATGTGCAAGGGGTACCCCGTTGGCGGTTTTCTATGATACACATGTACTTACTATGACAAAAACTTGCAGGTGACTAAAGTTGAGTAGCATGAGGAGCGGCCCTCGTATTCAAGGGACATGAGATTGCCAACTTATACTTTGTCAAGCATATACTCCATAGTTTGTTCACTTTAACCTTAATCACTTCAAGATGTTTATGATAGGGGCAATGAGGGCTGAAAGCTAACAAGTACCATAATTTTAGGAAGCTCTTTTTGAAACTTGAAATCCCTGCTTCCCTTTATGAAGGGCCTTTCTTCCACTATTATATTGAGTCTCCACCTTCTACCTTTAGGCACCATTAAGAGAGCATAGTTGCCATTCTTAGTTCTATGTGCATTGTCCCAAAACTTATTGATTGATGCATATTGTTGTATTACTTGTTCTTGTGCTATTTGTATCTAGTCACTCTTATTAACTTTGAAGGTGTCCAATGCATCTATTTGCTACTCTATAAGGGACAAGCTGAATGCCACTATGCCATGTTTTCTGTATGTGCAACAAACAAACGTTTTTCAATGCATGTTATTCATGATCTTTGTTTGTATCCTTTCATGTTGCATGCATAGTTACTTTTTCTTACTGTTAGAACTCCATCTTTCATGCACATGTTTAGAGTTGTTTGATCCCAGCTTTCTGTCACATCCCAAGATTTTCCAAATCTTGTAATGTGAAAAATAAATAAACAAAATAAATAATTGTTGAAAATTAGGGTGAAAAGAAACTTTTGTTTCTAAATAGAAACTTAAAAAAAATCCCATCTTGAACAAACCTTGGTTAATATTTGAATCCAACTAAATTCAAATAAAAGAGGAATGCATTCCTCATAAATGCATCTGGAAATTTAAACACTTGGAAAATAAACCAAAACTCTAAAACCCTAATGGAATAAAATCATTTCCAAGTTATCTCCAAGCCTATGGATTTGATCCATATAAAAATTTGTCAACAAACATTTACAAATGATCAAGAATGACAAATAGAAATATTATAAAACCATAGAAATTGGTTTCACTTAATTTGGAGCCATAGATAAAATCTTGTGTATATAATAAGATAAGGAAATTGAATTTCCAAAAAACTAATAAAGCACCTATCTAAAAATCCATACCAAATGGTGATAAAATAATCCTAAAGATATTTAAAAGGATAAATAAATATTAAATAAGATTTTACAAATTAGAATCACCAAGTTTGGATCTATAAATAAAAAGATATGGATTTTATAAGATAAAGAAAGAAATATTAAATGAGGAATATTTAAAGACCAAATTAAATCTTGGCCTAATCCATAAGCAAATGGAATGAATATAATCCAAATCTAAATAAAATAAAAGGATAAAGAATTTTCCAAATAAAATAAAATGGCATTAACCAAATTCTATTTGAATAAAGGCAAATCTCTAATAAGAATGATTAATTAAAATCATGGTAAAATAATATTTGGAATATACCCAAGTGGTATAAAAGTTGTTTAATTAACTTAAATAAGATCAAAGAAATCCTCCAAATAAAATTTATGGAATTAAAACTATATTTAATTTCATTGGCATAAAGACAAATACCCAATTTTAAATGATTAATAAATCATATTAAAAACATTCCAAATAATTCAAGGTGAATTATTTGACACCCAAATAAACAAATAAAACCTACTGAAAAGATTTGGAAAGATTTAGATTTCAAATGGAGTTTGAAAAACATTAATAAATCTTATTTGAATTAATACAAGGGCCTATTTTAATTAATTATTATCCCCTAAAAGGAATAAAGGATTTATTCTAAATTTGACTTCAGAATGTGTTATTAAACAGTATTTGAATATACTCAAAGTTTGGTTGAAGTTTGAAATTCAAAAGTTGTTTGAATTGATTAAACAAAATTAAATAGATAAATAGAAAAAGAAAAAGGAAAATCAATCAGTACAAAAAAATGAACTAAAGCCGACCCAGCCCAGCAAGACCCACTGGCCCAGCAAGCCCATCTCCCCACCCCACCCGCAGTGAATCGTTTTTCACTCGTGAATTGACCCGCACTGTCGCTGACATCTGGCCCTCATCTCCCCTCTCCTTCTCTCACAGACAGCTAGACCCCACCGGACAGATCGTCGTCTCCACCCCGCCACTGACCACGCTCGGCCGTTTCCGCCATTGAAAGCTCGAGTTAATTAGTGTTAACGCCGCAGTGAATCCACCTCGCGACCTCGCCCTCTTAAGCACCTCTCCCTCATCTTCCTTTCCCCTCAGATCCCACTCGACCGGAGCCACTAGGATGCCCAAATTTCAGCCGCGACTGCCCCTGTCTTCGACGAACTCCCTGACGAATTTCGGCCAGTCTCCGTCGCCCCTTGCCTCCTCGACCACACGATCATGTTCCACAGACTCTAGCGCATCCCCCAGTACTCCTAGCTTATCCGCGCAAGCTCCCTAGCATCGACAACCCCAACGCCACTCGCCACCGTCTTCGGCTTGACCTCCGGCGAACACCTCAGGTATTCCCCGTCCACCCCTGTTTCCCCTATTGATGCTCCTGTAATATACTCTCTCTCCCGCGTCTAACGACACCTCTCTCTCGCCTTCGGTTGACCTGTATCCTCGCCAGCAGCAACAACCAGAGTGTGCCCGACGCCGTACAAACTTCGGCGAAGAATCCCAGTCGAATCAGTGCGCTCCTCTACCAACAACGACAATGTTGAGCATCAGCACGTCAAGGCGAACTCGGTGAGCCTCCTCCCTCTCTCTCTCGCATCCTGCATCGTCGACAACGACCATGTCAGAGCGCGCCGCCGCCTGTCGCCGTCGCAGCGCCGCCACTTTGTGGCCGAGTAATCAGAACCGTGCGATGTAGATCGGACGAACACGATAGAACATAGTCGAAGGGGTAAGTAGCGATCTGTGTCGTGCGATCAAGTTAGATCCTATGGTCTGTATCTGACGATCCACACGAACCGTTTTTGTCCAATAGGGAGCAGCCACGTGGCCCAGAGTTTGTTATAAAAACAGAAATTGTTCTATTAGATGTTCAATTCTGAAAATTGCATAACTTTCAAACCACACGTCCAAATTTTACAAACCTTATATCCATGGAATCAGCAAAACAAATCCTACCCAACCATGCACTTTGTTTAGTGAATTGCTTCTGGAAAAATGGTTGTTTTTGCAGAAACTTGTGTAGGCATATTTTGTGTATAAAATTCTTTCTAAAATTATTTTGGTGATAAAATCTTTGGCAAATGGTTTGTTTTGAACCTACTGACCATACAAATCAATTTGTGGTTTCAAAAATATATTTGGTGAAGCAAAAGAATAAATCTTTGAATAAAAGCATTTCTAGCTAAATAAAAATGTTGATTATGGTTTAAAAATGATTTTGGAGGAAAACCTTTGGGAAATGTTTTGATTTAAACTCTCTGACCCCAAGCACCAAGTTTTGTGATTTAAAAATGTATTTGGTGAACCCTATAAAGAATGTTACTTTGATAAGGGCATTTTCAACCACATAAAATAATGATTTGGTTTAAAAATGGTTTATAAGTAAAATATTTTTGCAAATGGTTTTGCCACTTTTATAAAGTGACCAATAGGTGTTTAGAATGTCTATAACCTATTAGAAACCACTTTTCCAAATAAAACAACCTTTGGCATGCTTGCATGCATTGTTTTGTTTCTATTATTTTATGTGATGAATTGCTTGAATGGTAGATTGAAATATTGCTTGCTTGATTGAATTGTAGTGATTTGAAGAGTGTGAGTATTGCAAGATCAAGGAGTGAACTTATATTCTCTACCAACAAGGCAAGTGATGCTTCATACTTTGTCCCATTATTTTCACTATGCATTAGTGATATTTCTAAAGTAGGACTTGCATGGAATTTTTGCCAAGTGTAAACTATGCCATGGGAAATCCTAGTAGATGAAACCTTAGTAGAACTTTCCTAAGTTAAGATTCCTAATACTATCATTGCTTAGCTTAGCTAGTAGAAAACAAGGGTGGATTATATTTCATGCTATAGAATATTTCTAAGTCAAGGACTTGTGTTTTGTTTAATAAAACAACTAAGTGAATGAATCACCTGGGTGGAATGGAAGGAATGGTTTGTGTTGAGTGGTTCACAAGGCCCATTTCTATGGTTTACCTTGTGTATCTCACTTGTGGATGGCCACCCAGGAACAAAGAGATTTGAGATGATGTTGAGAAGCTTCAAGTGCAGCCACTTGGCATTATGGGCTCTGCCTGGATCATATAGGTTGCAATAACTTAGCCAAATGGACACTTGGTGGTAGGGGTTTGATAGGTTGGAACGCGTCCATTCTGGTCTAAGGGAAGGCTTCTGAAAGATCTTGTCTTGGTGAAACCAAGTCTTGTGGGGAAAGTGCACCACCTCTGCAGTGTGTAAAATCTAAGTACTTAGCCATGTCCCTGGTAAAGGATAATTTGAGCATCAATACATGGAAGCTATCAAGAATCTCCTCATCCCAATTTCTAAGTTAAAAACTTGTGGTTAAACAAGGGTTGAAGGATCACCAATTTCTATTGGGAGATGCCTTGGGTGATTTTGTCAAGCAAAAACTTAGTGTTTTCAAATGATAAGGAAAATCTATTTTGAGCAAAGCAAGCCTAAGCTCCACTTAGCCAAATGCATATAGATGATAGTTACCACTATACTACCATAGTATCACTTGCCAATACAATTCAAATGTATTGACCCTTGTGGCTGTAACTTGTTATGTTGCAGGTTTGTTTGATATTAGTGAAGTGTGTTGATTAGGATTACAAGTCTACAACCAACATGACTGCCTGTGGCACTTTGAAGATGAAGGACTCCATGCTATAGTTATTTCTGCTGCATTGTAATGAGATAGCCAAATGAGCTATGTAAGATGTAATGAATTATTTTATTCTTGGTTATAAAGTTGTATTATGACCTTTGTTTCTTGATATTACATCTTAACTATGGATGCTAGCTATTGATCCAAGGACTAGCATTGTAAACACAGGGTTCTCTACCTTATCAATGGTTGGGACCTCTACACTTTCAATGCTTGCAAATGGTTTGATCTTGGTTTGATGGTGCATGTCACCTCAAAAATTATTCTTTTATCACCTACCTACTCGAGGACGAGTTGGAGTTAAGCTTGGGGATGCTTGATACGTCGGAAACGTATCTATAATATTTTATGTTCCATGCTTGTTTAGTATCTACTTTGCTTTCCTTTGTCCACACTTTGAGGTGTTTTTCATATGTTTTCTGGTACTAACCTATTAACAAGTTGCCACAGTGCCAGTTGCCTATTTTCTGCTGTTTTTGGTTCCAGAAAAGCTAGTAAGGAAATATTCTCGGAATTGGACGGAACAAAAGCCAAAGTCAATATTTCACCGAGGAGAACACGGAGTCCAGAGGAGAGACGGAGGGGCGCCACAGGGAGGCCACACCCCCCAGGCGTGACCTAGGGTGGGCCCGCGCCTGGGCAGGGTGTGGGCCCCCTGGTCGCCTCCCAGCCTCGCCTCTTCGCCTATAAGAAGCCCCCGATGCCTAAACCCAAAGTACCCGATAAATATTCCACGAAACCATCTGTAGCCGCCGCCACCATCGTCTCTAGATCAGGGGGATCTAAAGCTCTTCCCGGCACCCTGCCGGAGGGGAGATCATCCCGGAGGCCTTCTTCTTCATCATGCCAGCCTCTGGTATGAAGCATGAGTAGTTCCACCTTTGACTACGAGTCCATGTAGTAGCTAGATGGTTGTATCTCCTCCTTGTGCTTTCATGTCTAGATCTTGTGAGCTCCGTTCATGATCAAGATATCATCCATTTGTAATCATGCATGTTGTGTTTGCGGGGATCCGATGGATATTGAGATTACTATGTCAGATTGATTAATGGTTTTGCCTTATTAATTCTATCATATTTGTGTTGTTTGTGATCTTGCATGCTCTCCATTGTTAGTAGCTATCTTTTCCAAGTACTTCCTCCGTCTCACAGCTTAAGGCGTAAAAATTCCAGCGCGTTGATTAAGGAGAGCCAGAGAGCAGCAAGTTTTCCTTTCATACCCCTAATTAATAGCTGCTCATAATTGTTTCTCTCTCTTGTTTATTGGCCAACGTCTCCTGGATTCTAGCTACCAGCATGCATAGCCAATTAGCATGCGCATGCACGCACGGCATCCAGCGCAAGCAAAGGATTTTTCTGGATAGCTAGCTACTTCTACACCCCACGCCTTATGCTTTGAGGAAAAAGCGATTTTTTATGCCCTATGCTATGGGATGGAGGGAGTAGTTGCTAGTGACTCCAAGAGGGGGTATTTATGCTCGATAGTGGGTTCATGCCTCTACTTAATCAAGGGAAATGACAGAAATATCTACAGTTGTAGATGTGTTGTTGCCACTAGGGAGAAAACAACAGTCTCTTGTTCATGGAATAAGTGGATTGTTTACCTTACACACTTTGCTTAAAGCGGTTGTCTGTTGCTTGCAACTTAATACTGGAAGGGGTTCGGATGATAACCTGAAGGTGGATTACTATTCATAGATGCAGTTGGATGGCGGTCTATGTATATTGTTGTAATGCCCAATCAAGTCTCATAGGATCTTTATGTCTAGTATTGCGTTGCTATGCCTTGCTCAGTCCTGTCAATTGCCCTGCTGTAATTTGTTTACCCTGCATGCCATGTTTGTTTATCTAAGGAGAGCACCTCTAGTGAACTATGGACCCCATTCCAATCTTTACCATTGATACATCTTCCACTGTTATTGTTTACTTGCTGCAAACCACTTTCACCTTCCACACCATACAGTTAATCCTTTGTTACAGCAACCGGTGAGATTGACAACCTCAATGATAGTTGGGGCAAAGTCTTGAGTTTGTGTTGTGCAGGTTTCCACGTTGCTTGCAACACCTTTGAGACGTTTCCTTCCTCCTACTGGTTCAATAACCTCAGTTTCTTACTAAGGGAAGGCTTGCTGCTGTGCTGCATCACACCTTGCTCTTGGGGTTTCCCGACGAAGCGCTCTCAGGCGCCATCAGCCCTCCTCCGTCTCGTCTTTCGGCTCCGTGTTCTCCTCGGTGAAATATTGACTTTGGCTTTTGTCCCGCCCAATTCCGAGAATATTCATTTTCTGGCTTTTCTAGAACCAAAACAACAGAAAACAGGCAACTGGTACTGTGGCATCTTGTTAATAGGTTAGTCCTAGAAAGCATATAAAAATACCTCAAAGTGTAGACAAAGCAAAGCAAATTAGATACTAAACAAGCATGGGACATCAAAAATTATAGATACGTTTTTGACTTATCAGGGAGCGACCACAGAAAGATTTCGCCGCCTCTGCGGAGCGAAAACTATAGAGAGAGAAAGAGCTCTCTAGCAGGCAGAATTCTACCGGGGAAATTCCTTCCCGGAGAGGGGAGATCGTCGCCATTAACACCGTCATCAAGCTAGACTTCATCGGGATCATCATCATCATCATCATCATCCTCGCCATCATCTCCACCAGCACCATCACCACCACTCCATCCTGCAGTAATAATTGGGTCGAATCTTGCATAGTTCTTAGGGGAAACTTTCTCGGTGTTGATTAATTTTGTAGTTGATGCTTTTGAGTGGAACCATTGAATTATTTTTCATGTTCAGATTGTTACTTATCATTATATCATCTCTGATCTTGATCCATATGATGTCTCATGAGTAGTTCGTTTAGTTCTTAAGGACATGGGATAATTCATGTTGTTAGTAGTGGAATTGTGTTGAAATAATATTCAATGGTTTGATATTTAAGTCGTGGTGTTATTCTTCTAGTGGTGTCACGTGAACATCGACTACATGATACTTCACCATTTATGGGCCTAGGGGAATGCGTTGTATATTTGGCTACTAATTGTGGGGTTGCCAGAGTGACAGAAGCCTGAACCCCCATTAGGAAACCTTTGCACAAGGGAGTGTAGGATCTCAGAGCTTAATGCTGTGGTTAGGTTTTTATCTTAATTACTTTCTTGTAGCTGCGGATGCTTGCAAGGGGTATAATCAAAAGTATGTATTAGTATAAGTAAGGTCGGTACATTAGCATAGGTTCACCCACACAACGCTTATCCAACCAAAGAAGATTAATCAACTATATGAAGCGAAAGCACTTGACAGTATTCCCATGTGTCCTCGAGAATGTTTGGTCCTCATAAATAATACAACCGACTTGTCATTTGCTGAAGAAAGGATTGGGCCACTTGCTGCAATTACTATTACTGTCTTTTATTTACTTGCACTTTATTTCTTTGCATTATCAAGACCCCCTAAAAATCTGTTTGCTAAGTATTTACAGAGAATTCCTGATCCAAACCACTAGTCAAACCTTCTGCTCCTCGTTGGGATCGACACTCCTATTTATCGAAAGTACTACGATACACCCCCTATACTTGTGGGTCATCACGTAGCATGGAAAACAAAAAAAATTCTACCGCATAAACACACAAAACCAAGATCTAATCTATGATCAAGCCAAGATCTATTTACTAGATCGATGCAACGAGATTGAAGAGTACTAACCCTCGAAGATCCAAAGCGCTTAATGAGATACGGATCTCTCGCGGGCGATGTAGTTGTTCACTTGACGATCTCAAGATCGCGTAGACGATCCTTCCGGCACCGCGTTCCGGAAGCGCTCCCGTAGTCGGGCACATGTTGTACTCGATGAAGACCTTCCTCTTCCTTGTTCCAGCAGGCAGCAGAGGTTGTAGATCTCCTCTCAATTCTGGCAGCACGACGACGTGGTGGTGGAGGTAGAGGAGAGATCAGGCAGGGCTTCGCCTAAACCCTGAGGACGTATGGTGGAGTAGAGGGGTTTCCTCGGAGCTAGGGTTTAACACCGAGGAAGGAGGAGGCGTGGCCGGCGGTGGTGGCTTGGAGGTGACGACTATGGGGATAGGGTTTGTTGTGAGGGGTAGGGTGCACCCCCACCCATCCTTTTATAGGTGGGATAGGCAGTTTGGGGAGGGGGGAGCCGAGTCCTCCCCCAACTCCCTTTCCCTAGGGTGCACCCCACCCCTCCTTTTATAGGTGGGATAGGCAGTTTGGGGAGGGGGAACCGAGTCCTCCCCCAACTCCCTTTCCCTTGGTCGGCGGCACAGGAGCTCCACTAGGATTTGACTTTCCAAATTCCCGTTTGACTTTTTCAAACACTTGATACTATTAATCAACCAAGTGACCTAGGGCATGAACCATTCAACCCATTAGGGTTTAGTACATCCCATGTACCCCTTCCCTCTGAAGCGGTGGACCTTCTAGAACATTCTAGAAGCTTTCGGTCAAAACACCAAAAACATTTCCGAACCCCGGAAATTGACTTTCCTTATATGAATCTTATTCTCCGGACCATTTAGGATCTCCTCGTGATGTCCCAGACACAATTCGAGACTCCGAACAACATTCGATACTCCAACACATATATCATATCTACCAAACAACATCGAATCCTTAAGTGTGTCTCCCTACGATTCGTGAATTATGCAGACATGATCGAGACACCTCTCCGATCAATAACCAATAGTGGAATCTAGAAATTCATATGGTTCCCACATATTTCTACAATTACTTCATGATCGAAATGAACCAATAACATTCGAAACCAATTCCTCTTTGTCTCATGATATATTAATTATTCGAGGTTTTGATCGTCGGTATCACTATACCTAGTTCAACCTCGTTACCGATAAGTACTCTTTACTCGTTCCTATGGAATGGCATCCCTTGTGACCAAGTCACATGCTTGGAAGCTAATTGGATGGCATTACACCGAGAGGGCCTAGAGTATATTTCTCCGCCATATGGATGTACAAGTCCCACTCTTGATCCATGCGCTTCAACACATACTTTCAAAATACCTAACACCACCTTTATAATCACCCAGTTATGAAGTGGTGTTTGATGTCATCAAAGTATCCCTCCGGTGATGGCAATTAACATGATCTCATGGTCGAAGGATTTAGGTTACAATGTATATGAAATCTTATAGCAAATGAACTTCTAAATGACTTGATTGTATGCTATGCTAATCTATAGGAGTATGTCCATCACATCATTCTCCTAATGATATGATCTTGTTATTAATAACATGTAGTGTCCATGAACAGGAAACCATGATCATATTAATCAACAAGCTAGTCTCTACAAGAGGCTTACTAGGGACTCTTACAAGTTTACAAAACACACATGTATTAATGTTTCCAAGTTAATACAATTATAACATGGTTATAAACATTTATCATAAACATAAAAGATATAATAATAAGCATTTATTATTGCCTCTTGGGCATATCTCCAACAGATGTACCCAGGTTCGAGGCTCTCATAGTGAGATAAAACCTCTACTCCTGCATCTAGATCTTATATACTCCTACCATAGATGGTGGCTACAATGGTGCTCCTTGAGCTGTGTCTGCTATGCCTCTAGTAGCTTTCTCTGTGGGAGCAAAGGAGGAATAAGGAGAGCTCCTAGCGAGCAGAGAAGTGATGAGCCCTTCAGAGCCTCTCCTGGGAAAGACCCCCTTGTTCTCCTTATAAAGGGGAGCCCAGGGGACAAGATTTGTTCCCCACGGTTGGTCCTGGTCAGACTGGTTTGTCTCGTAGTTCTTGTCGTCGGTATCTCTTTAGCATATTCCTGAGATGCTCAACATATGCCTTAGCATATCTAGAGATGCCTGGCATATTCCCCAGCATCTTAGGAGATGCCAAGGGCATATTCCATATGCCATGTGCCAATCTGAGCCATGAGCGTCCCAAGACTGACACTTGACTTGATGGTTGTGACCTGGCTGGTAGTGGCGTCGATGTAGAGGTCGTGGGGGTGTCCGAGGATGACTGAGAGGCCGTCCAGGAAGATAAAACTCGGTCTGAGGCCAGTAGATTCGGCCTGGAGGATTGCTGATTCGGCCCAGGCGAAATAAAGGGCCCAACCGGGTTATGCCTTGGCCCAGCCGGGGTTCCTGGTTCGACCCAGGTTGAGTAGTGGCAAAGAAGTACCCAGCCTTGGTTTACTTGACCCGGCAGAGGAGTCCCGCGGTGGGCCAACTTAACCTGTGTCGGCCCACCCGAGGTAGCTGGTGGCGACGAGGTGGTCCCCGCGGTGGGCTGGATTCCGCCTGAGCCGGCCCACCCGGGGGAAGATGGAGGCAATGAAGTGAAGCGCGACGTCAGGGGAGTGCTGGCGATGAGGGAGTCCGCGGTGGGCCGAGTTAAACTGATGTCGACCCACCCGGGAGCGTCTAGCAGCGTCGAGGCGGGAGACCCGACGGAGAGATGGAGCGCTTTGGCGGGAACGTGGCGATGCCTGGTGGGAATTGGTTCGGCGAGAGGAGCATCTGGCGGGAAGAGGAGCACTGGCCCACGGTGGGCCGGTTTAACCGCTGCCAGCCCACGTGGGGTGGACGTTGGCGTGTTGTGCGCCAAGGCCTTCCTCCACCGGAGTGGTGCTGCCAAGGCCTAGCCGGATCAAGGACTTACTCGGCCAGCAAAAAGCAGACTCGGCCTGGGAAGTTGTCTTCCAGGCCAAGATATCTTCAATTCGGCCCGTTGTGGCTTTTTTCCTTTATCCTTTCCTATTTGGCTTTTATACTCATATCAAATATCCTTTCCTTATATATGTCTCTTATTGACTTACTTATAACCCAACTCTGGGGTACCCGAGGTTATATCCTGACACATGTTGTCCGCCGACACGACCAACCTAGAGAAGCATGACCACGCCAGCTTGGGCACTAGCTCGCTAGCGAACTTATCATCAAAGACCAGTTAGTTAGAGTGGGGAGCTGACAAGGAATAGCTCGCAAACAACCTCAAGAAAGCATGGAAGATGGATGTTAATTGGTGCACATTCTATGTCTACGTGCATTTTTAAACCTATCATTATATGTTAAGTTAAATATATAAGAGCATCTCCAATCGGGACCAAAGACGATAATAATAAAGATATCAGACAAAGTTGAGCCCCTACGGAGTCACATGCCCCAAACAGCAGTCGAGACATGCATCGCGACAGGCAACACGAGGATAGGTGGGGAAAAGTAGGAGAGAGGTGTAGGTGGGGAGAGAGGATGCCATGTGGGGTGAATTGGGGTTACTACTAGCTGGCATGCATGCTTGTATTTTCTCTAGCGTATCTAAGACCGGAAAATCGTTTTAGAGGACGCAGTTATTAAAGCCCCCTTTTGAATTTTTAAAAAATATTAAATATTTTCAAAAAAATACTTACGCGCAGCCACTAAATAAAATATATGCATGCACATTTTTAACGAAAAATACATTGTATTTTGAATGCATCAAAAAAACAAATATAATAAAATTTGAAAAAACGGTGGCCCATCCAAAATTAAACTGTTTATGTTCAGATTTGGAATTTTTATTTTTTATCAAGGACAGAATACAGAATATTTTTTCATGATTCTTCGTATTCGTGTATTATAAATTATTATCTATGTCTATATATTTTTTCAAATTTTTCTAAAATTTTAATTTTGAACTTTTTTTAAAATTCTTCTGGAGCCCGAGCGCCATATTGACGCTCTCAGCTGAGACATACACAGCGGATTGCTGGGCATCCCATATATACCGCATCCCGCATCCCGCATACCGCATACCGCATCCCGTAGCAAAGCCCCCAAATTTCTCCGCCGCCGCGACCAAATTTCCCCTTTCCCATATTTCTGCTCCGCCGACCTAATTTCCCAAATTGTCTCGATCTCGGCCGTGAAGACCGCCGATGAGTTCTCCGGCGCGGCCTCGTGCGCGGCGCTCATCCTGGGCTCGCACGCCGCGGCGCGCGTCCTCGCCTCGTTCGCCTCCTTGTGCTGCTAGGTCAAGAAAGAGCGGCGCTCTCGGTCCCTCCCCCAAGCTACATTCGTCGCCTCGCTCGCCGCGGCCCGTGTCCTCGGCTCGCTCGCCCCCGTGCGCTGCTAGGGCAGGAAACGGCGGCGCTCCCCGCTCCCTACGGAAGCTACACACCTCGCCTCGGGGTACCTTCATACCACGCCCTGTGCGACTTGCAGCCCTCGACCGCTGGAGACGGTCGCGGAACAAAACGGTGTGCAATTCATTCTCGTTCTCCACGTTATGTTTATTGTTTTTTTTGTTTTTTCAATCTTGAAATATTCCCGTCCAAGATCTAGAACTATTGCTTAAAAACATGTGTTCTTTTACCTGAATCTTATCCTGAATATTTAGGTAATCACTTTTTTAATATTAGTTCTTATTAATCACCTGTGTAACTTGTCTTGTTGTTTCACCAGCAGCATATTTTCATACCCAGAGCGTTGCGACTCACTGGCAAGCGAAAAACCAACTTTCCTCCTCCGACTGCCGCATGCAATCCTCCTGTATGGTTTCTGTCTGATACTTATGATAAATAATCCATTTTATTTGCAAAACTAGTTTGACTGATTCGTGTGAATGGACTGTAAAGAATTTTGATCAAATTGTAAAACTTATATTCACAGATTGTAGAGTTGGAAGTTGAACCGTTCCTTTTTTTCTGTGAAAATTTGACCTGAAGTTCTTTGTTTATTGGGTCAAAAAATTGCCGATTCTGCTGATAACGAATTATTATATTGAAAATTATTCTATTGCCATGTCGAACTTGGTGGATTTACAAAACGAATGTCATAACTTATTTGTTATATGTAACTTACCATGGAGCTTTATGTGCAGCGTACTTTCATACCAAGGGCCCTACAATTCAGTGAACACAAAAAGAGAAGAACTGCATCTCAGATACATAACCGAGCACAAGCGGCCACAGCATATAATCTTGTAGTATGCTTCTTGCCTTCACTTTTTGATACTCTTGTTGCTTAAATCTTGAACTTCTCTGTGCTGGTATACAGTTCCACATGTTTATTTGAAGTGATGCAACCTGAGTACTAAGTACTCCCGCCGTTTCATAATATAAGATGTTTTAGCTTTTAAAGATAATGTATCTAGCCGCCTTTTAGTGTATAGGTTCACTCCGAATCTATACACTAAACGGTGTCTAGATACATTAACTTTACAAACCTAAAACATCTTATATTTTGAAACGGAGGGACTACAAGCTACTGTTTTACTGAAAAAATTTACATCTTGTCGTCCGACAATGACTTCAAGCCTAGCTAGTTTGGATTAGCCGTGACGTGGGAAACTTTGTGCATCTGTATTAGTAAAGAATTCATCTCGAATGAAACAACAACTTTATGGGGAGGATGAACTGCTCATGCAATATTTATTCATATTGTAGTCATTTCCATGTTTTTGCGATTTCACTTATTTGTATAGGCTTTTTTTTTTGAATTGGATGCTGTTCTTAGTCTGCAAGACTAGTTTGGATTGACTGTGGTATTGTGGTGATAAATCGTACCCCCTTTCTTATCGAAGTTACTATTTTGCCAAAGCTGACCTCAATGTACTAATGGCGTAATTTTAGTGAACTCAAATATTACCAAAAGTTGTTGTTCAATATCAAGTTGCTTTTTTTTTATCATATTTAGCTGGTACTAGTTAGTGGCCAGGTCTACCTCATCAAGTATGTTGATTTGTATCTTATACAGTTTGAATTTGCCCATCTTAAAATTTCTCATGTTTTAGTTAAATTGCTATAGGGTGTTGCGTATCATGTTCTTTTCATTAGACGGGTTGAACTGTAAGAATGACTTGGATGTATTACAGTGTAGAAAGTTGAACCCTTCCTTTTTCTTTGTGAAAATCTCACCAAAAGTTTTTGCTTAATAGGTTTGTATATATGAAATCTGCCACTAAGGATGCACAGCTGCCTGCTGCCCTGGATCTAGCTACACTGTCCACTGTACCCTCTGCTGCTTATCATGGCCCGCTGAGTTCTTGCATCCGAGATCAGGCGGCATCATTGCCTTGTCAACCTTATGGAGTATGTTCCTTTCTGTCTTATATATTTTTCTTAAATCTTGAACTGTTAGTGTGCTCATCTTATAATTTCGCATGTATTAGTTCAATTGCTGTAGTGTGATGCATAACATGTTCTTGAAGAACTTTGCATGTTCTTGTCTCTAGACTCTAAACGAAGTCAGCTGACTAGGAAAACTAGTTCGATTGATTCTTGTCAATGAACTGTAAAAGAATTCTTTTTGAAGTTGAACCCGTCCTTCTTTATGAAAATCTCGCCTCGCGTTTTTGTTTAATATTTCTTGTATTGCTGATAAGGAGTTAGTTCTATTGAGAAATGCCATTGTCAAACTTTGGGGGACTTAAAAAAGAGTGTCACAACAAGTGACAATGTTGTCCCGCTTTTAACACCATTAATTTATGGCGTTAGTTTGATGTTGAATCTTGTTTGGGGACTTTTGTCTCATCTTAACAAGTGATACATTTGGGCGTTCTACTTCAGTATACAAATTTGATATTCCAATTTAAGCCGATGTAAAATTGCTTAATGTTATTGCTCTTGTATGCCGCTGATTTGGGTCACTGGTAGATAGGATAAATGTTATCGAAGTGGTTCATGATTTATGTTACTTAAAGATAATCCTGTAGTATGCTTCTTGCCTTCACTTTTTGATACTCTTGTTGCTTAAATCTTGAACTTCTCTGTGCTGGTATACAGTTCCACATGTTTACTTGAAGTGATGCAACCTGAGTACTAAGTACTCCCTCCGTTTCATAATATAAGATGTTTTAGCTTTGTAAAGATAATGTATCTAGCCGCCTTTTAGTGTATAGGTTCACTCCGAATCTATACACTAAACGGTGTCTAGATACATTAACTTTACAAACCTAAAACATCTTATATTTTGAAACGGAGGGAGTACAAGCTACTGTTTTACTGAAAAAATTTACATCTTGTCGTCCGACAATGACTTCAAGCCTAGCTAGTTTGGATTAACCGTGACGTGGGAAACTTTGTGCATCTGTATTAGTAAAGAATTCATCTCGAATCAAACAACAACTTTATGGGGAGGCTGAACTGCTCATGCAATATTTATTCATATTGTAGTTATTTCCATGTTTTTGCGATTTCACTTATTTCTATAGGCTTTTTTTGAATTGGATGCTGTTCTTAGTCTGCAAAGACTAGTTTGGATTGACTGTGGTATTGTGGTGATAAATCGTACCCCCTTTCTTATCGAAGTTACTATTTGGCCAAAGCTGACCTCAATGTACTAATGGCGTAATTTTAGTGAACTCAAATATTACCAAAAGTTGTTGTTCAATATCAAGTTGCTTTTTTTATCATATTTAGCTGGTACTAGTTAGTGGCCAGGTCTACCTCATCAAGTATGTTGATTTGTATCTTATACAGTTTGAATTTGCCCATCTTAAAATTTCTCATGTTTTAGTTAAATTGCTATAGGGTGTTGCGTATCATGTTCTTTTCATTAGACGGGTTGAACTGTAAGAATGACTTGGATATATTACAGTGTAGAAAGTTGAACCCTTCCTTTTTCTTTGTGAAAATCTCACCAGAAGTTTTTGCTTAATAGGTTTGTATTGCAAATATGAAATCTGCCACTAAGGATGCACAGCTTCCTGCTGCCCTGGATCTAGCTACACTGTCCACTGTACCCTCTGCTGCTTATCATGGCCCGCTGAGTTCTTGCATCCGAGATCAGGCGGCATCATTGCCTTGTCAACCTTATGGAGTATGTTCCTTTCTGTCTTATATATTTTTCTTAAATCTTGAACTGTTAGTGTGCTCATCTTATAATTTCGCATGTATTAGTTCAATTGTTGTAGTGTGATGCATAACATGTTCTTGAAGAACTTTGCATGTTCTTGTCTCTAGACTCTAAACGAAGTCAGCTGACTAGGAAAACTAGTTCGATTGATTCTTGTCAATGAACTGTAAAAGAATTCTTTTTGAAGTTGAACCCGTCCTTCTTTATGAAAATCTCACCACGCGTTTTTGTTTAATATTTCTTGTATTGCTGATAAGGAGTTAGTTCTATTGAGAAATGCCATTGTCAAACTTTGGGGGACTTAAAAAAGAGTGTCACAACAAGTGACAATATTGTCCCGCTTTTAACACCATTAATTTCTGGCGTTAGTTTGATGTTGAATCTTGTTTGGGGACTTTTGTCTCATCTTAACAAGTGATACATTTGGGCGTTCTACTTCAGTATACAAATTTGATATTCCAATTTAAGCCGATGTAAAATTGCTTAATGCTATTGCTCTTGTATGCCGCTGATTTGGGTCACTGGTAGATAGGATAAATGTTATCGAAGTGGTTCATGATTTATGTTACTTAAAGATAATCCTGTAGTATCCTTCTTGCCTTCACTTTTTGATACTCTTGTTGCTTAAATCTTGAACTTCTCTGTGCTGGTATACAGTTCCACATGTTTATTTGAAGTGATGCAACCTGAGTACTAAGTACTCCCTCCGTTTCATAATATAAGATGTTTTAGCTTTGTAAAGATAATGTATCTAGACGCCTTTTAGTGTATAGGTTCACTCCGAATCTATACACTAAACGGTGTCTAGATACATTAACTTTACAAACCTAAAACATCTTATATTTTGAAACGGAGGGAGTACAAGCTACTGTTTTACTGAAAAAATTTACATCTTGTCGTCCGACAATGACTTCAAGCCTAGCTAGTTTGGATTAACCGTGACGTGGGAAACTTTGTGCATCTGTATTAGTAAAGAATTCATCTCGAATCAAACAACAACTTTATGGGGAGGCTGAACTGCTCATGCAATATTTATTCATATTGTAGTTATTTCCATGTTTTTGCGATTTCACTTATTTCTATAGGCTTTTTTTGAATTGGATGCTGTTCTTAGTCTGCAAAGACTAGTTTGGATTGACTGTGGTATTGTGGTGATAAATCGTACCCCCTTTCTTATCGAAGTTACTATTTTGCCAAAGCTGACCTCAATGTACTAATGGCGTAATTTTAGTGAACTCAAATATTACCAAAAGTTGTTGTTCAATATCAAGTTGCTTTTTTTTTATCATATTTAGCTGGTACTAGTTAGTGGCCAGGTCTACCTCATCAAGTATGTTGATTTGTATCTTATACAGTTTGAATTTGCCCATCTTAAAATTTCTCATGTTTTAGTTAAATTGCTATAGGGTGTTGCGTATCATGTTCTTTTCATTAGACGGGTTGAACTGTAAGAATGACTTGGATGTATTACAGTGTAGAAAGTTGAACCCTTCCTTTTTCTTTGTGAAAATCTCACCAGAAGTTTTTGCTTAATAGGTTTGTATTGCAAATATGAAATCTGCCACTAAGGATGCACAGCTGCCTGCTGCCCTGGATCTAGCTACACTGTCCACTGTACCCTCTGCTGCTTATCATGGCCCGCTGAGTTCTTGCATCCGAGATCAGGCGGCATCATTGCCTTCTCAACCTTATGGAGTATGTTCCTTTCTGTCTTATATATTTTTCTTAAATCTTGAACTGTTAGTGTGCTCATCTTATAATTTCGCATGTATTAGTTCAATTGTTGTAGTGTGATGCATAACATGTTCTTGAAGAACTTTGCATGTTCTTGTCTCTAGACTCTAAACGAAGTCAGCTGACTAGGAAAACTAGTTCGATTGATTCTTGTCAATGAACTGTAAAAGAATTCTTTTTGAAGTTGAACCCGTCCTTCTTTATGAAAATCTCACCACGCGTTTTTGTTTAATATTTCTTGTATTGCTGATAAGGAGTTAGTTCTATTGAGAAATGCCATTGTCAAACTTTGGGGGACTTAAAAAAGAGTGTCACAACAAGTGACAATGTTGTCCCGCTTTTAACACCATTAATTTCTGGCGTTAGTTTGATGTTGAATCTTGTTTGGGGACTTTTGTCTCATCTTAACAAGTGATACATTTGGGCGTTCTACTTCAGTATACAAATTTGATATTCCAATTTAAGCCGATGTAAAATTGCTTAATGCTATTGCTCTTGTATGCCGCTGATTTGGGTCACTGGTAGATAGGATAAATGTTATCGAAGTGGTTCATGATTTATGTTACTTAAAGATAATCCTGTAGTATCCTTCTTGCCTTCACTTTTTGATACTCTTGTTGCTTAAATCTTGAACTTCTCTGTGCTGGTATACAGTTCCACATGTTTATTTGAAGTGATGCAACCTGAGTACTAAGTACTCTCTCCGTTTCATAATATAAGATGTTTTAGCTTTGTAAAGATAATGTATCTAGACGCCTTTTAGTGTATAGGTTCACTCCGAATCTATACACTAAACGGTGTCTAGATACATTAACTTTACAAACCTAAAACATCTTATATTTTGAAACGGAGGGAGTACAAGCTACTGTTTTACTGAAAAAATTTACATCTTGTCGTCCGACAATGACTTCAAGCCTAGCTAGTTTGGATTAACTGTGACGTGGGAAACTTTGTGCATTTGTATTAGTATAGAATTCATCTCGAATCAAACAACAACTTTATGGGGAGGCTGAACTGCTCATGCAATATTTATTCATATTGTAGTTATTTCCATGTTTTTGCGATTTCACTTATTTCTATAGGCTTTTTTTGAATTGGATGCTGTTCTTAGTCTGCAAAGACTAGTTTGGATTGAATGTGGTATTGTGGTGATAAATCGTACCCCCTTTCTTATTGAAGTTACTATTTTGCCAAAGCTGACCTCAATGTACTAATGGCGTAAATTTATTGAACTCAAATATTACCAAAAGTTGTTGTTCAATATCAAGTTGCTTTTTTTATCATATTTAGCTGGTACTAGTTGGTGGCCAGGTCTACCTCATCAAGTATGTTGATTTGTATCTTATACAGTTTGAATTTGCCCATCTTAAAATTTCTCATGTTTTAGTTAAATTGCTTTAGGATGTTGCGTATCATGTTCTTTTCATTAGACGGGTTGAACTGTAAGAATGACTTGGATGTATTACAGTGTAGAAAGTTGAACCCTTCCTTTTTCTTTGTGAAAATCTCACCAGAAGTTTTTGCTTAATAGGTTTGTATTGCAAATATGAAATCTGCCACTAAGGATGCACAGCTGCCTGCTGCCCTGGATCTAGCTACACTGTCCACTGTACCCTCTGCTGCTTATCATGGCCCGCTGAGTTCTTGCATCCGAGATCAGGCGGCATCATTGCCTTGTCAACCTTATGGAGTATGTTCCTTTCTGTCTTATATATTTTTCTTAAATCTTGAACTGTTAGTGTGCTCATCTTATAATTTCGCATGTATTAGTTCAATTGTTGTAGTGTGATGCATAACATGTTCTTGAAGAACTTTGCATGTTCTTGTCTCTAGACTCTAAACGAAGTCAGCTGACTAGGAAAACTAGTTCGATTGATTCTTGTCAATGAACTGTAAAAGAATTCTTTTTGAAGTTGAACCCGTCCTTCTTTATGAAAATCTCACCACGCGTTTTTGTTTAATATTTCTTGTATTGCTGATAAGGAGTTAGTTCTATTGAGAAATGCCATTGTCAAACTTTGGGGGACTTAAAAAAGAGTGTCACAACAAGTGACAATGTTGTCCCGCTTTTAACACCATTAATTTCTGGCGTTAGTTTGATGTTGAATCTTGTTTGGGGACTTTTGTCTCATCTTAACAAGTGATACATTTGGGCGTTCTACTTCAGTATACAAATTTGATATTCCAATTTAAGCCGATGTAAAATTGCTTAATGCTATTGCTCTTGTATGCCGCTGATTTGGGTCACTGGTAGATAGGATAAATGTTATCGAAGTGGTTCATGATTTATGTTACTTAAAGATCCTGTAGTATCCTTCTTGCCTTCACTTTTTGATACTCTTGTTGCTTAAATCTTGAACTTCTCTGTGCTGGTATACAGTTCCACATGTTTATTTGAAGTGATGCAACCTGAGTACTAAGTACTCTCTCCGTTTCATAATATAAGATGTTTTAGCTTTGTAAAGATAATGTATCTAGACGCCTTTTAGTGTATAGGTTCACTCCGAATCTATACACTAAACGGTGTCTAGATACATTAACTTTACAAACCTAAAACATCTTATATTTTGAAACGGAGGGAGTACAAGCTACTGTTTTACTGAAAAAATTTACATCTTGTCGTCCGACAATGACTTCAAGCCTAGCTAGTTTGGATTAACTGTGACGTGGGAAACTTTGTGCATTTGTATTAGTATAGAATTCATCTCGAATCAAACAACAACTTTATGGGGAGGCTGAACTGCTCATGCAATATTTATTCATATTGTAGTTATTTCCATGTTTTTGCGATTTCACTTATTTCTATAGGCTTTTTTTGAATTGGATGCTGTTCTTAGTCTGCAAAGACTAGTTTGGATTGAATGTGGTATTGTGGTGATAAATCGTACCCCCTTTCTTATTGAAGTTACTATTTTGCCAAAGCTGACCTCAATGTACTAATGGCGTAATTTTATTGAACTCAAATATTACCAAAAGTTGTTGTTCAATATCAAGTTGCTTTTTTTTATCATATTTAGCTGGTACTAGTTGGTGGCCAGGTCTACCTCATCAAGTATGTTGATTTGTATCTTATACAGTTTGAATTTGCCCATCTTAAAATTTCTCATGTTTTAGTTAAATTGCTTTAGGGTGTTGCGTATCATGTTCTTTTCATTAGACGGGTTGAACTGTAAGAATGACTTGGATGTATTACAGTGTAGAAAGTTGAACCCTTCCTTTTTCTTTGTGAAAATCTCACCAGAAGTTTTTGCTTAATAGGTTTGTATTGCAAATATGAAATCTACCACTAAGGATGCACAGCTGCCTGCTGCCCTGGATCTAGCTACACTGTCCACTGTACCCTCTGCTGCTTATCATGGCCCGCTGAGTTCTTGCATCCGAGATCAGGAGGCATCATTGCCTTGTCAACCTTATGGAGTATGTTCCTTTCTGTCTTATATATTTTTCTTAAATCTTGAACTGTTAGTGTGCTCATCTTATAATTTCGCATGTATTACGTCAATTGCTGTAGTGTGATGCGTAACATGTTCTTGAAGAACTTTGCATGTTCTTGTCGCTAGACTCTAAACGAAGTCAGCTGACTAGTAAAACTAGTTCGATTGATTCTTGTCAATGAACTGTAAAAGAATTCTTTTTGAAGTTGAACCCGTCCTTCTTCTTTATGAAAATCTCACCACGCGTTTTTGTTTAATATTTCTTGTATTGCTGATAAGGAGTTAGTTCTATTGAGAAATGCCATTGTCAACTTTGGAGGACTTAAAAAAGAGTGTCACAACAAGTGACAATGTTGTCCCGCTTTTAACACCATTAATTTCTGGCGTTAGTTTGATGTTGAATCTTGTTTGGGGACTTTTGTCTCATCTTAACAAGTGATACATTTGGGCGTTCTACTTCAGTATACAAATTTGATATTCCAATTTAAGCCGATGTAAAATTGCTTAATGCTATTGCTCTTGTATGCCGCTGATTTGGGTCACTGGTAGATAGGATAAATTTTATCGAAGTGGTTCATGATTTATGTTACTTAAAGATAATCCTGTAGTATGCTTCTTGCCTTCACTTTTTGATACTCTTGTTGCTTAAATCTTGAACTTCTCTGTGCTGGTATACAGTTCCACATGTTTACTTGAAGTGATGCAACCTGAGTACTAAGTACTCCCTCCGTTTCATAATATAAGATGTTTTAGCTTTGTAAAGATAATGTATCTAGCCGCCTTTTAGTGTATAGGTTCACTCCGAATCTATACACTAAACGGTGTCTAGATACATTAACTTTACAAACCTAAAACATCTTATATTTTGAAACGGAGGGAGTACAAGCTACTGTTTTACTGAAAAAATTTACATCTTGTCGTCCGACAATGACTTCAAGCCTAGCTAGTTTGGATTAACCGTGACGTGGGAAACTTTGTGCATCTGTATTAGTAAAGAATTCATCTCGAATCAAACAACAACTTTATGGGGAGGCTGAACTGCTCATGCAATATTTATTCATATTGTAGTTATTTCCATGTTTTTGTGATTTCACTTATTTCTATAGGCTTTTTTTGAATTGGATGCTGTTCTTAGTCTGCAAAGACTAGTTTGGATTGACTGTGGTATTGTGGTGATAAATCGTACCCCCTTTCTTATCGAAGTTACTATTTTGCCAAAGCTGACCTCAATGTACTAATGGCGTAATTTTAGTGAACTCAAATATTACCAAAAGTTGTTGTTCAATATCAAGTTGCTTTTTTTATCATATTTAGCTGGTACTAGTTAGTGGCCAGGTCTACCTCATCAAGTATGTTGATTTGTATCTTATACAGTTTGAATTTGCCCATCTTAAAATTTCTCATGTTTTAGTTAAATTGCTATAGGATGTTGCGTATCATGTTCTTTTCATTAGACGGGTTGAACTGTAAGAATGACTTGGATGTATTACGGTGTAGAAAGTTGAACCCTTCCTTTTTCAAGTTTTTGCTTAATAGGTTTGTATTGCAAATATGAAATCTGCCACTAAGGATGCACAGCTTCCTGCTGCCCTGGATCTAGCTACACTGTCCACTGTACCCTCTGCTGCTTATCATGGCCCGCTGAGTTCTTGCATCCGAGATCAGGCGGCATCATTTCCTTGTCAACCTTATGGAGTATGTTCCTTTCTGTCTTATATATTTTTCTTAAATCTTGAACTGTTAGTGTGCTCATCTTATAATTTCGCATGTATTAGTTCAATTGCTGTAGTGTGATGCATAACATGTTCTTGAAGAACTTTGCATGTTCTTGTCTCTAGACTCTAAACGAAGTCAGCTAACTAGGAAAACTAGTTCGATTGATTCTTGTCAATGAACTGTAAAAGAATTCTTTTTGAAGTTGAACCCGTCCTTCTTTATGAAAATCTCACCACGCGTTTTTGTTTAATATTTCTTGTATTGCTGATAAGGAGTTAGTTCTATTGAGAAATGCCATTGTCAAACTTTGGGGGACTTAAAAAAGAGTGTCACAACAAGTGACAATGTTGTCCCGCTTTTAACACCATTAATTTCTGGCGTTAGTTTGATGTTGAATCTTGTTTGGGGACTTTTGTCTCATCTTAACAAGTGATACATTTGGGCGTTCTACTTCAGTATACAAATTTGATATTCCAATTTAAGCCGATGTAAAATTGCTTAATGCTATTGCTCTTGTATGCCGCTGATTTGGGTCACTGGTAGATAGGATAAATGTTATCGAAGTGGTTCATGATTTATGTTACTTAAAGATAATCCTGTAGTATGCTTCTTGCCTTCACTTTTTGATACTCTTGTTGCTTAAATCTTGAACTTCTCTGTGCTGGTATACAGTTCCACATGTTTATTTGAAGTGATGCAACCTGAGTAATAAGTACTCCCTCCGTTTCATAATATAAGATGTTTTAGCTTTGTAAAGATAATGTATCTAGACGCCTTTTAGTGTATAGGTTCACTCCGAATCTATACACTAAACGGTGTCTAGATACATTAACTTTACAAACCTAAAACATCTTATATTTTGAAACGGAGGGAGTACAAGCTACTGTTTTACTGAAAAAATTTACATCTTGTCGTCCGACAATGACTTCAAGCCTAGCTAGTTTGGATTAGCCGTGACGTGGGAAACTTTGTGCATCTGTATTAGTAAAGAATTCATCTCGAATGAAACAACAACTTTATGGGGAGGATGAACTACTCATGCAATATTTATTCATATTGTAGTCATTTCCATGTTTTTGTGATTTCACTTATTTGTGTAGGCTTTTTTTTTTTGAATTGGATGTTGTTCTTAGTCTGCAAGACTAGTTTGGATTGACTGTGGTATTGTGGTGATAAATCATACCCCCTTTCTTATCGAAGTTACTATTTTTGCAATGCTGACCTCATGGTACTAATGGCCTTATTTTAGTGAACTTGAATATTACCAAAAGTGGTTGTTCAATATCAAGTTGCTTTTTTATATCATATTTACCTGGTACTAGTTAGTGGCCAGATCTACCTCATCAAGTATGTTGATTTGTATCGTATACAGTTTGAATTTGCCCATCTTAAAATTTCTCATGTTTTAGTTAAATTGCTTTAGGGTGTTGCGTATCATGTTCTTTTCATTAGACGGGTTGAACTGTAAGAATGACTTGGATGTATTACAGTGTAGAAAGTTGAACCCTTCCTTTTTCTTTGTGAAAATCTCACCAGAAGTTTTTGCTTAATAGGTTTGTATTGCAAATATGAAATCTGCCACTACAGAGCTGCCTGCTGCCCTGGATCTAGTTACAATGTCCACTGTACCCTCTGCTGCTTATCATGGCCCGCTGAGTTCTTGCATCCGAGATCAGGCGGCATCATTGCCTTGTCAACCTTATGAAGTATGTTCCTTTCTGTCTTATATATTTTTCTTAAATCTTGAACTGTTAGTGTGCTCATCTTATAATTTCGCATGTATTAGTTCAATTGCTGTAGTGTGATGCGTAACATGTTCTTGAAGAACTTTGCATGTTCTTGTCGCTAGACTCTAAACGAAGTCAGTTGACTAGTAAAACTAGTTCGATTGATTCTTGTCAATGAATTGTATATGAATTCTGGTTGAAGTTGAACCCTTCCTTTTTCTCTATGAAAACCTCACCATGCGTTTTTGTTTAATACACTAAAAGGGTCTAGATACATTAACTTCACAAACCTAAAACATCTTATCCAAGTGGTTCATGATTTATGTTAGTTAACCCTTGCAGCTTAAGAGCAATGCCATCCGGTATGACTAGTTGCCTTTTAGAAATATGCAATCTTCTAGGTTTTTGGATCTATATAATCAAGAGCTTTACCATATTTTCTGCAAGTTCTGTTAGTCTTCCCTTCACCTTTGCTTACTTAGTTATCTTTGTATGCAGAAAAATGACTTTGATGTACTGCCAGAGGAAATTATCAATCATATCTGTCTTCTCTTACTAAAAGACCTTAAAGACATAGTATCAATGAAGCTATGCTGTAAATACTGGCGACAAAATACTATCAGGATATTCCCTGCCGATGGGCCAATGTGGCTTCAGATGACGGAGGATAAAATGCTTTTTTATAGAGAAAAATATCAGCATGTGCTTGCAGTGGAGCATAAGTTGACTCTGCCAGATATCAGCTATTGCTCTTCTTTCGGGCACCTTGTTACCCTTGTTGGCAAGCAACATCAGATTCTTGTTTTAAACCTCATTACTCTGAGTGCAACCACGCTTCCTTATTTGGCGACTGAGTTCGAAAACATTGTACAAGCTATTAGCTGGCAGGGTGCAGGAGACCAGATTGAGACGCTTGTCATAAGTTCAGTTGCAGGTCTAAGAAGGATAGGCATCTCTGTTTACTGCACAACCACTGGTTGGGTTTCACGACGAGGAGAGTGCCGGTATCAGTTCTATCCATCTGAGGTGTCAGCTCCTGTAATAAAGGACAATTCTGCATATGTTATTGGGAGGCACTGCCGCATCGGAGTTTGTGACCTTGATTTGCTTACATGGAAACTACTCCCAGCAAAGGCAAGCTGGACGATGTATAATAGAGAGGAGTGCCACCTTTTATCAGTAGAGGGTGATGTTCTGGCAGTTGTAAATGATGAGAGGCATGCATGTCCACCAGTAGTCTTGAAGCTAAATGAGGAGCGTAAAGGCTGGGATCAGATTGGGCCACTGGAAGGCTTCTCTTTCTTTTCAGGATCGCCGAGTTCAGTGGCAGTTCAAAGCCAATCAGGGAGTTGCTTGGTTACCTTGCCGTCATTATGCAGTCCGTACTCTGTTACTGCTGCTCATATCAAATATTATAATGGCCATATGCTGTTTGTTCTGGATAACTGCCATCCAATCAAGCAGTCTTTACATTTTACTCACTGGATCCTGGAGAAACATACATCAAAGTCAAGATTTCCATCCAGGGAAAGAAGAGTGATGAACTTCACCAGGAAAGAAATGTTGGGCTATGGAACCTGGATAGATGCAAAAGTGTTGTCTGAAGTTGAGGATTCCCCGAAGAAGTTTATTGGGCCCTTAGAAAGAGCTTGTGAGGAGATGACAGAGCAGTCTTATCTTGACTAGACTGCACCTATGCTAGGCCGAGTCCTGGAGAATGTATTGTACAGTATGAAAGTATACTCAAGATAGTACATATAATAGCTTTTAGTAATGAACTTGATAAGTGATACATATCATCTTTAGTTAGCATAGGATTTTTCTGACTTGGATATAGCATAGGATTTTTGAATCTGATAATGTGTTTGATGATAAATGGTGGAATCCTCTGATTATGCTTCTTTATCTTCGTAATATTTTAGATGTTGAGCATTAATAGTCTATGACTGAATTCTGATTGATGGTACTCTCTCTGTTTAGAAATATAAGATGAATGTATCTAGATGACTTTTAGTGTATAGGTTCACTCCGAACCTGTACGAACCTATATACTAAAAAACGTTTTGATACCAGCTCAAAAAAAAAAAAAAAAAAAACGTTTTGATACATTCGATTCACAAAGCTAAAAGGTCTTATATTTCTAAACTTAGGGAGTACATGAAAATAGTTGGTGTTCCACAGAATATGTTTATACTCATTTTTCCTGTTCTTTGCCTGTTATGTTATGCTATAACTTTCTGGAGTCTGGAGCTATTATTCAGTTAGGTACGTTATGCTGCTGTGTACTTATCTATGGCAATGTTTTACATGATTCAGGATTTGACTACCTGCTCCGTTCCAGAAAAGATGTTGGAATGCTTATTTTGCAAAACAACCCTTACAAAAATCCTGACAAAATCAGCAGCCCACGCGATTGACTTCCTCGCCTTGCCGCCCCACGTTGATGTTAGATGTATTTTGTTTCCTAGGGTACTCCATCCTTGATACGTACCATTTGTATACGCCACATATGGGTTTTTTCTGTCTATTTAACACGCATAGTCCCCACAATTCTCATTAATGACCAACATGGTACCCAGAGCCCCTCTTCTTCCTCTCTAGCCATCGCTGCTTCTCCTCAAATCCGCCGTCAGCCCTCCCTCTTCAACAATTCCATCTCCAAATAATTCTTCCAAGGCCTCTTGATCGTCCTCTACCAATTCTCATACTCAAAACCCTAAAAATCTCTACCCTCTCTCCCCAACGTTTTTTCTCCATGTCTTCTCCATGTCATCATCTACAACCCCGACGTCGAGTGCCAATGGTGCCCTGCATGCCATGCTTATCCGCGACAACTTCCTCCATTGGCAAGCCTAGATCCCGCCCTCTCTTCGCGGTGTCGCATCATGGGCCTTCTCAAGGGCACTGATGTGGCGCCGCCTGAGCGCTTGGATGCCGAAGATGAGAATCACAAAAAGATCTCCATCCCCAACTCCTAGTATGATGCATGTGTCCTAAAGGATCAACATGTTGTAGGATTTCTCGTCAATTCCCTCTTTGAGGATGTGCTCGCCGTCGTTTTTGGTCTTGATCATGCTGCGGAGGTTTGGAGTGTTCTCAACTTTATTAGTACATGTTCTGCTAGTAGTAAGTACAATACAATACCTTGTGTTCCTTGCTTAATTTTAGGGTGCCTCATGCTAAATGTATGCACCTGATGTAATTTTCCCTTTTTTTAGGTTATTGATGTAAAATCTACTCCCATCGTCCGTATAAAATTTAAACCTTAAAGTAAGTGGTAAAATTTAAACGAATTTAACCTTAGTTTTCAATGATTATGATTTTTGGATTTCAAGCCGAACGATCAAGGTCATGGCCATATGTACATCATACTTTATGTCAACGATGATCCCATATCCAAGAATTTGCATGCGCTAAATTTGGACATATTTTGAAAATAATCGAAGAGGAAGTAGCATGAAGAGTACGGCTCAATCCGCTCCTCTCTCGAGAAGGAGCAAAACCCTATAGCTTTCCTTTCTTAATTTTGGGGCCCTTTGTGCAAAATGTATGATCCTTATGTAATTTTTCCTTTTTAGGTCCTTGGTGTAAAATGTACTCCCACCACTCATGTCAAATTTTATCCTAAAAGTAAGTGGTAAAATCTAAAAGAATTTAAGCTTAGTTGTCAACAAGTATGAACATTTTTGGATTTCAAAAGCCGAACGACCAAGGTCATGGCCATATGTACACATCATACTTTATGTCGATGACGATTCCATATCCAAGAATTTGCATGCCGAAAAATCTGGTCACATTTTGAAAACAATCAAAGAGGAAGTAGCATGAAGAGTATGACTCGATGAGGGTGCTTTCTCGAGAAGCAGCCGACATGTCTATTTTGCTTGCTTAATTTTATAGTGCTTCGTGCTAGATGTATGAACCTCGATGTAATTTTCTATTGTTTTAGGTCGTTGATGTAAAATGTACTCACCCGGTACGTGTAAATTTGAACCTAAAAGTAAGTGGTAGAATCTAAACGAATTTAAGTTTAGTTGTCAACGAGTATGAACATTTTTGAATTTTAAGACGAACGACCAAGGTAAAGGCCATATGTACATCACACTTTATGTAGATAATGATCCTATATCCAATAAATTTGCATGCCGCCAAATTTGGCCAGATTTTGAAAACAATCGAACAAGAAGTAGTACGAAGAGTACGACTCGATCCGCTGCTCTCTCGAGAAGGAGACAAACCCGATTGTTCTTCATTCTTAATTTTAGGGGCCCTTTGTGCTAATTATATGGACCTCGATGCAATTTCCCCTTTTTAGGTCCTTGATATAAAATGTACTCCCACCGTCCATGTAAAATTTTAACCTAAAAGTAAATGATAAAATCTAAACAAATTTAATCTTAGTTGTCAACGAGTATGAATATTTTTGGATTTCAAGACGAACGGCCGAGGTCATGGACATATGTACATCATACTTTATGTCAATGATGATCCCATATTCAAGAATTGCATGCTGCCAAATTGAGCCATATTTTGAAAACAATCGAAAAGGAAGTAGTACGAAGAGTGTATGGCTAGATGATGTGCGTTTTCGAGAAGGAGCCGACCTGTCTGTTTTTCTTGCTTAATTTTATGGTGCTTTGTGCTAGATATGACCTTAATGTAATTTTCCCTTGTTTTCAGTCGTTGATGTAAAATGTACTCACCCGGTCCGTGTTAAATATTTGAACCTAAAAGTAAGTGGTAAAATCTAAACGAATTTAAGCTTAGTTCTTAATGAGTATGAACATTTTTGGATTTCAAGCCGAACGACCAAGTTCATGTCCATATGTACATCATACTTTATGTTGATGACGATCCCATATCAAAGAATTTGCATGCCGAAAATTTGGCCATATTTTGAAAACCATCGAAGAGGAAGTAGTATGAAGAGTATGGCTTGATGATGTGCTTTCTCGAGAAGGAGCCGACCCGACTGTTTTTTTTGCTTAATTTTATGGTGCTTCGTCCTAGATGTATATGGATCTCGATGTACTTTTCCTCTATTAGGTCCCTTTGTCGTAGATGTATGGACCTCGATATAATTTCCCCTGTTTTTTGTCGTTGATATAAATTGTACTCACCCGGTCCGTGTTAAATTTTAACCTAAAAGTAAGTGGTAAATCTAAATGAATTTAAGCTTAGTTGTTAACGAGTATGAATATTTTTGGATTTCAAGCTGGACGACCAAGGTCATGGCCATATGTAAATTATATTTTCTGTCGATGATGATCCCATATCCAAGAATTTGCATGCTGCCGAATTAGGCTATATTTTGAAAACAATCAAAGAGGAAGTAGTATGAAGAGTATGACTCGAGGAGGTGCTTTCTCGAGAAGGAGCTGACCCTATTATTTTCCTCGCTTATTTTTATGGTGCTTCGTGCTATATGTATATGGACCTTGATGTAATTTTCCCTTTTTAGGAACCTTTGTGGCAAATGTATGGATCTCGATTTAATTTTCCCTTTTTCAGGTCCTTAGTGTAAAATGTACTTCCACCGTCCGTGTAAAATTTAGCCATATTTTGAAAACAATCAAAGAGGAAGTAGTATGAAGAGTATGGCTTAATGACGTGCTTTCTCGAGAAGGAGCCAACCAGATTGTTTTCCTTGCTTAATTTTATGGTGCTTCGTGCTAGATGTATATGGACCTCGATGTATTTTTCCCCTTTTAGGGCCCTTTTGGTAGATGTATGGACCTCAATGTAATTTCCTCCTTTTTAGGTTCTTGGTGTAAAATGTACTCCCACCGATCGTGTAAAATTTTAACCTAAAAGTAAGTGGTAAAACCTAAACGAATTTAAGCTTAGTTGTCAATGAGTATGAACATTTTTGGATTTCAAACCGAACGACCAAGGTCATTTTCATGTGTACATCATAATTTATGTCGATGATAATCCCATATCCAAGAATTTTCATGACGCCAAATTTGGGCATATTTTGAATACAATCAAAGGCGAAGTAGTATGAAGATTATGGCTCGATGAGGTGCTTTCTCAAGAAGAAGTCGACCCAACTTTTTTCCTTGCTTAATTGTATGGTGCTTCATGCGAGATGAATGGACCTTGATCTAATTTTCCCCTTTTTAGGTACTTGATGTATAATATACTCCCACCATCCATGTAATTTGAACCTAAAAGTAAGTGGTAAAATTTAAACAAATTTAAGCTTAGTTGTCAAATCTAGCCATATTTTAACAACAATCGAAAGAGGAAGTAGTATGAAGAGTATGGCTCGATCAACTGCTCTCTCGAGGAGCCAAACCCGACTGCTTTCCTTGCTTAATTATTTTAGGGTCTTTTGTGCTAAATGTATGGTCCTCGATGTAATTTTCTATTTTTTAGGTCCTTGATGTTAAATCTACTCCCACCACATGTAAAATTTTCACCTTAAAGTAAGTGGTGGTAAAATCTTGTCATGATGAACAATATTGCCACTAGGAGTTTCCCTTGTTGAAAAAAACTAGGAGGGAGAAGGGACCGAGAGCATAGATGAGACAACGAAGAGGAGGATTTGAAGGCGGTGCGATGTGAGAGCAAAGCCGCGATGAGTTTCTGAGACAAGGTACATGGTATAGTGATTAGTAGTAAATTTTAGGGGAAAGGATATTGAAAAGATCGTCATTCACAGTAATGTTACTACTCCTATTAATAAGTAGTGGACAAGGGATGGGTTGATCCTTCTATGTACCATCGCATCGGATGCACACCATTTATGTTCCTTTTTTTAGGGGGACCAGATCTGGCCAGCCTTACTAGTTCGAACTTCTCCACCTCCATTCGTTCCCTTTCACACGAAGAGGAAGCACAAAGCACAGCCGCAGCAAGCTGGTTCGAATGTGAGGAGTGCTCTTTTTTGCAAAGCAAGTAGTACACCCTCCTTCCCCAAGAATTTAAGCCGATTTATCATTATTATGTCAAATTTGAACCTAAAAGTAGTGGTAGATTGCTCTTAAAATTCTACAACTATCTTTTGACGGTAGCCACTAGGCAATCAATGTACCGAGAACCAACAAGATTTTTGAAAGATTCAATTTTGTCTTTTTTAGTCCTTGATGTAAAATGTGCTCCATCGCTCTTGTAAAATTTTAATCTAAAAGTAAGTGGTAAAATCTAAACGAATATAATCTTAGTTGTCAATGAGTATGAACATTTTTGGATTTCGAGCAGAACGACCAAAGTCATGGCCATATGTACATCATACTTTATGTCGATGACGATCCAATTTCCAAGAATTTGCATACCGCCAAATTTGGACATATTTTAAAAACAATCGAACAGGAAGTAGTATGAAGAGTATGGCTCGATGAGGTTCTTTCTCGAGGAGGAGTCGACCCGACTGTTTTTCTTGCTTAATTTTATGGTGTTTCGTGCTAGATGTATGGACCTCGATATAATTTCCCCTTTATAGGACCCTTTGTGCTAAATGTACTGAGCTCGATGCAATTTTCCCCTTTTAGGTCCTTGGTGTAAAATATACTCCCACCGCCCATGTAAAATTTTAACCTAAAAGTAATTAAGTTGTAAAATGTAAACGAATTTAAGCCTAGTTGTCAATCAGTATGGACATTTTTGGATTTCAAGCTGAACGACCAAGGTCATGGCCATATGTACATCATACTTTATGTCGATGATGATCCTATATCCAAGAATTTGCATGCCGCTAAATTTAGACATATTTTGGAAACAATCAAAAACAAAGTAGTATGAAGGGTATGGCTCGATGAGGTGCTTTCTCGAGAAGGAGCAAGTAGGAAGAATATGTATTTTGTGTAGAAAAACACACCAAAGAGCGAGAAGAGAGACTATGAGAAAAGAGGAGAAAGCTCGAGAGAGCAGCGAAGAGGATTTGGAGGCGGTGCCATATCAGAGCAAAGCTATGATGGCTTCCTAACACAGGGTACATGGTATAGTCAACTACTAGTACTACTAGTACGGAGTAGTAGTACTGTTATATATGCACGCAAAATAAATTGTGTTTTCTATCTCCTTCACTTCCTTATCATCATCCCCATACCCCAGCCGACTAATCTCTCCCTCGTCCAAAATATGGCGCCGCGCACGTGTGTCGACCTGGCTTGTGTAGGCGGATCGGTGTCACTATATGGCTTAGTCAGCTGCATCATGTGTTGGTGTGCATAAGAAGGAACCATTTTGGGGCTTGGCAGAAAAAAGTAGTACTACTGCTTAGGAGTTCAAACTTTCTCGGTTTCGAAGTTTTCACTTCCGGAGGGAAGGTTATTCAAAAGATAGTGGTTCATAAGGGATTGTTTTATGGAGTAC
The DNA here is from genome assembly GCA_916181665.1 of Avena sativa. Taxonomy (NCBI): domain Eukaryota; kingdom Viridiplantae; phylum Streptophyta; class Magnoliopsida; order Poales; family Poaceae; genus Avena; species Avena sativa. Next base: position 416,972,267 of record OV702297.1, read on the forward strand.
TACAATATTAATGTATGCAGTATGTCCCATCACATTCGATGCACTTCATTATGATCTGGTCAACTTTCCTACTAGTACTCCGTAGTAATCCATTCTCGTTCTGTTTCACACCCTGCAAACAGGAAGCACCAAGCACACCAGCATCACGCTGGTTCAAAAGTGAGGAGTTTTTTTGGGGTGAAGCAAGTACAATAGTACGAAGGGTATGGTTCAGCTGCTCGCTTGAGAAGTCGCCGGACTCGAGTGCTTTTCCTTGCTGAATTTTAGGGCCCTTTATGCTAAATGTATGGACCTCTATGTAATTTTCTACTTACATGTAGAAACAAATGACCTTGATTAAAAAAAATAAAAAAACAAATGAGTTTAAGCTAATTTTCCCAAGTAAATTCCTAGGAAAAGTTTGGACCATGTTTCACTTATGATTACCAAGTTTTATGAGTTCCTAAGCTACCTAGCTAACTTCGTCCATTTAAATGAGTTTAAGCTGATTTGCCAATGTTAGGTAAAATTTGAACCAAAAAGTATAAGTGGTAGAATATTGCTCTCAAAGTGACATGGATATGCCCTACGATTACTTGATGTTAGCCTACCTGGTCCAGCCCGACGGAAGGCGCACTCGACGACCTGTAAGGGTCCATGACGCCTATGATGTTTTGGCTGCCATGAAGCCCATATGGACACGGACTCTTAAGCGTAGAAGACAAGGAAAGCTCAAGATTAAAGTTTCAATACAACTTGTAACCAAATCGTATTAGCATCAGAGACCTAGCCTCCCCATATATAAAGGCTAGGAGAGTCCAACAAGGAGGACAGATTAGGATACAATAGACGCCACAATAGATCTACAGATCAAGATCTCTCAACTCATCGCATACACATCTCTAGTCAGATTGCATCTGCGCACCCCTGTAACTTTCGGTTCCGCCATAATCAGAGCAGAAAAGCAGGAGTAGGATTTTTCCTCTTGAGGCCTGAATCTAGGTAAATCTCGTGTCCCGTATTGCTTGTCTGTTAACCGTTCCGCGACTTCCAGCATCCCCATATTCTCCAAAACCCAAGTCCATAACAATGGGAATTGATGAGATCAAATCTCGTCAATTGGCGCCGTCTGTGGGAACTAGGGACGCTGATCGTGCGGTCGTGACGGTCCCATCACATGCAATCTACAACTCGTCGACATCGTTCGAGCGGAATCCCTCATCATCGACGATGGCCGGATTGCATCTGGCTACTTCATATGCTTCGACGTGTTCAACTTCTGCAATTTTTTTTTGATTCGTCGCAGTCCACAATTAGGCGGTTGTCTACGTATCAAGCACAGTAAGCTGCAGGGTACCGCTAGTACCACACATAAGCGGGCCAATTCTATTTCCACAATCGAAGAGCTCTCAAGATTGGATCTACAGCCGAAATTATTGGAGCATAAGTCATGCATACATATAGACCAAGTTCAAACAAGTATCGGATGGCTACAAATCCAAGTAAAGACCACGTCTAGTACTCCTTCCAAAAAAAGAGAGGAATCGATCCTGGAAAAATCAGTACACGTGATTAAATCCTTGAAGAATTCTCCAAGAACGGAAGCAATACGTATGGGTGCATGGATTTCATGGCAAGGATGCTAGCTCACCGACCAGAATCGAGTTTCATCGCGTCAGTGAAGATATATGAGGCCGTGAAGTATTCGTCATGGTTGGCTTTGCCTCCGCCGCAACGGCCTTTGCCAGCGCACAGATTCATCGCCGTTGTTGGTGTTATTGATGGTTTTCTCAACGTTACACAATACTTCACAGCCAAAATTCGTCTTTTCTGCGTAAACAACACCTATCCATCGCTGTGTCGACTCTGTGTCCCATCATGTGACTCCGTTGACCTTGATCACACGTCTGTCCCGACGATTTCGACTGATCGCATTGACTATATGCTCGGGGGCTGCGCCGACTTTGTCGTGTGACCTTCTACGATCTTTGGCTGCGTGACCCGCTATGGTCTTCGGCTGCGGCGACCCGCCGCTACTTCGACTCCGTCCGCCGTGCGACTCTGTACCCGGGGGTTGTGCTAACCCGCAGATGCGTCAAGTCGCTACTGCCACCGGCCCTGTCGTGCGACCTGTTGTGGCCTTTGGTTGGGGTGACCCAACGTATCCTTCGGATGCGGTGATCCGATGTGATCTTCGATTGCGGTAACCGGCCGCATCGGCTTCAGCGACCGCGATTCGGAGGCTCCCTCGACTCCAGTAACCCGCTGCGATCTTCGGCTCCAACGACTCATGGGCTCGGGGACTTCCTCCGCTTCGGTGACCCTCCGCGGTCTTCGGTTCCGGCGGCCCTTGGTCTTCTTCGATGTCGATGACCCGCCACGGTCTTCGGATACATCAACCCGCCATATCTTTGGCTGCGGTGTGATCCGCCACATCCTTCGACTTTGACGACTTGCCATCACGTCGACTACGTCCGCCGCGTGACTCGCTACCGCATCAATTTCGTCCATGACAACTACAAATAAAGCTAAGTTTCCCTCTACTTAGAGATAATTTCTTTTTAACTCGCACTCGAAACAATCGGGGGCTGCTTCCTCTTCGAGTAACCTAATGTGCCATCGGCTCCACGCACTCGAGCACCTCATACGCGACAGCCCGAGTAGCTGATTCTGCCTGACCGTCGAATCCTTGAACTCCGAGTGCCTCGGCAATGTACTGAGACTAAGGGTAATCAGGCTAACGAAAAGGCCTAGCAAACAGTGCAAAAGTGTCGACTTGATTGGCATCAGAAATTTACTTTACAAGCCGGCAGTCAAATATTCTTTACAAGATACAAGTACTTCATAATTATTTATGTTTTCTACAGCCTATAAGGACGCCTCACCTTACGACATCGTCGACTGATAAACAAACGCATACAACCTGAGTAGCTGACCACGTAAGGCTAACGAAAAGGATATGCACATGCAATGCACTACGTGCCAATACATACAAACTTTACAAAGGGCATTACAAGTCCACTCGAATAAATACAAGCTTTATATTATTTCATTTTATTTACAGGTCCTAATTGTTCCGAAGCATAACATTCGTCCGCTCCTCAAATATGTCTACAATCTCTTCGGCGTACTGCGCCACGGCTGCGTAATGAGGGCGCATATCCCACACATTGCCACCTGGAGGAGGAGGCGGTCTAGCCGCTATCTCCACAAGATTGACATCACGACGATGTAGCCGAACGAGAGACAAGGCTGCCTTCATGTCAACACCCGGATTTTTCAATCCTAGATGCCTGTTATGCCATACATCGCAATCCCAGGATTACCATTTTTGCGAGACATAACAGAATTGGATACCATAGTACTTCATCCATTACAAACGATATATAAGTTCTTACACAAATAGGGATCTCATGATCCAGTTCTTAATACAACATCAAGCAGCGGAATACGTAGTACTAACGGTAGCATAGGCGAAGCTCCATCTTCGGGATCACAAGCAATGCTGACGATGGGAGATGATCCTAGTTGTCGTAACCTTCCTGGGATCCATCTTCCAGGTACTCCTCTTCAAAGTCTGGCCATGGGAATAGCCAGAGACAAAGCCATGAGTACTCTTTAAGTACTCGCAAACTAGTACTAGCAAGTAAAGGGTTTTTTGGATAATAGGACACTAGGCTCTAGGGTTGTTTTGCAAAAGCCAGATTTATCTCTACTAAGTTCTGAAGCTAGTCACAATTTTATAACTCCTAAGTGGGAACTTGTATTTCATATCACAACTCTGTTGTGGTCAAGTCAAGGTCTCAATTCATTTCGCAAGTCATTTTGAAAAGTCTGACGGGGGAACAGTATGGCCACTCCAACTGTTCATAACCGCGGACGCGGCTATTCGAATAGTTTGACACTCTGCAGAGATTGTACACTTTCACCACAACATTCGATACATCCGTCAGGAACAAATCCTGAATTCACCATACTCAGTATGCGGATAATCAATCCTAACCTTTCAATTACACGCCCTAGTATAAGCACCTCTCCTGTGAGTTTGGCCTCCCAACCATGACCAACTGTCATATTGGGTACTGTACATGTGGACAATCTTCACAAGGTAGCCTCAGCTCAGACCTTGGCCGTGAGGGAACTAATACTAAAGTATATGAGTTTCCAGTCAAGCCCTACCCAATATTCGGGTATTGTGGTTGTACGATAAAATTGGAATGGTATCGCATCCAGACAACCATCAGTTTTATAAAGGTCTAAGGCTCATGCCTCAACATTTTTGTCACCAAAATTCTCAAGTGTTTGGAAACACATGTCCAAAACATTTCAATAGAATGATCCATCATTCCAAGGTTTTCATAACCATTTTCACCAAGTACTCCCATCTAAAGTTGATCAAGTTTTATGCTTAGCACTAGCAACTACAGGTGGGGGTAGTAATGATGAGGGGTGGTAACTAGTGGAGTTTTCAACTAAGTACAACCTCATGTCTTAGGCTGATGTCAAGGTTTTTAGCTTAGGCCAAGTTTAATGCTCTTTATGCAACCTTCAGAACCTTTCCAGTATCTAAAAGTTACTTAAGTCAAATCTAAGTTGAAGCTTGGATAAATAAATAAAGTAAGAAGCTTGCAAATAAAACTAGGATTGGTTTATCAAGTGGGTATGATCTCATATGCTTAAGGCATATAGTAGGCATAGTAACAAGTAAGGGTTTGTTGCATCAGTAGGGTATCTTGCAAGTGTTAGCTTGCATAGGTTAACTTGATTAGTATGGTTTGCACATTCAACTAGTACTATTAGGATTGCCTTGTGCAGAGCAGTGGTTGAAGTTCTCCTCGGCTTCTTCTTCGTAGAATCCTCCTTCCTCCTCGTATCCTTGGTCGGTACTAGCGTCTATGAATAAATACGAGGTACACAATCACCAAACAATACTTAACTACTTGCAATCATCACACACAAGGGTCCTATAGATGATCTAGCATCATCTCTAACATTACAAGGTTAAGGCTTGATTTAATTCCTTTTATTTTTAGAAAAGTAATTTCTACTCATTGAAAAAAAATTACTTAAGATTTAATATTCTCCAAACCAAACATGGGATCATGTTGACACATGTCATCACCACATATTGTAGTCCATGGGAATGTGATTTAAAGTGGTGTTACAATTTAATAAGGTTTTACCCTTTTATTTTAATTAATTAAAGTGGCTAGAAATGCCTATGTGGCATTCCTTTCTTACTTGATCATTATTTCTGCAAGTAAACCTATATATTTTTATATATTCTGAAAGGTATGGTAAAATGTGATTTTTGAGAGTTCGAAACAACTCAAAAGCTTTTATGTTTTAAATTTGAAAAATGTTTGAATGCAGAAAAGCTTCTGTCTTGTTATTTTTACCATGGGTGATCTATATGTCCAAATGAATTGAATCCAACGGGCTTGGATTCAGCATTCACAGACCTTTCCAACAAAATTGGTTTCACTCAATTTGGTGCACTGAATCGATCTGGGTTGATTTTTGAAGTTGTGTACAGAAGTGTGTTTGAATTGAAATAGAAAAAGTTTAATTTGAATAACTGGGCTTGCGCGGGAAAAGATACTGGGCCGGCCTGCTAAGCGCAGGGCTCCCGCGGGCTGCTTAAGTGGGTGTCCCCACTCGTTAGTGACACGGGGCTGGGCGAAGCGGTATGGGGCGCTGTGGGTCGTCCGATCTAGTTCTAATCCAACGGCTGGGAGTCATCGTCGACGCGAGACAACGCCGGCGAGAACAAAACCTAGCACAGCCAGTGAGGGTCGCTGGGGGCTCACCGGGGTACGGGCGAGGGTCGGCGAGGCGGGCGAACGACAAAGTCGATGACGGCGAACTCAGGGGTGGTCGCGGCAGCTCCTGGGGCGGCTCCAATCACTGGCTCCCTTCTTCTCCAGAGGCGGCGGGCTCCGGTGAAATTCCGGCGGGGTGGTGCTCGCCTTGCTCCGGGAATGGTGTGGCACGATCAGTGAGAAGAGGGGAGTGAGATGGTGTGAAGAAATCGAGCGGGGGTGGCCTCTATTTATAGTCGAGCGAGGGGTCCGTCGGGGCGCACGGTGAGCTCGTCGGGGGCGAGGTTATAGGCGGCTAATGGCATGGGCAAGGGTAGGGGACGGTGCGGTGTCTCCTGGCGATGCTCAACGACATGGTCTCGAGGCATGGGGCGGTGCGGTTTGGTCTAGAACGGGCGATGCTCTGCGCGGCAGAGGCGGCGTCTTCGACGGCGAGTGGTGGTTGTGCGGCACGGGGCGGCAAATGGGGATGTCTGGCGGTCTCCTGGGTCGGTGGGGATTGTGTGTGCACGCGGTGAGGGCGGCGCGCGGTCTTCGGGTGCTGGTCGAGGGTGATTCTCCGGCACGCGCTCGGCATGCTCTCTGGTGGTCTGGGCACGGCTTGTGCGCGTGGTCCATGGCTTGGCAACGCTCGCGGCTGGGACATGGAGTGGCGGTGGACGGTGGGCTGCCTCCCAGACATGCTGGCTAGGCTTGCTGCTGCTCCTAGCTTGCTGTCGACTATGGGGTGGCAAGGGGGTGCTCGGATGTTCACCATTGATGGCAATGGCAAGCTCAGTGGTGCTACTCCTTAGTTAATCTTCCTAGATGATCTACTGAGCTGGGTGTGAGCTAACTAGGGAACAAGTTAGGCAAGAATCACTGCTCACAATAGTGTTTGATGTTTGTTTGATTTGTGTCTGCAACCTGTTTGATGAAATGGCCGCATGAAATCAAGTTTTGAATTTTGAATTGAATTTTGGTGGGTTTGCTAGATTGGTGCTGGTGAGTCTGCAGATGCTTGGGTTTTGAAAGTTGAGCTTGTTTGAGTGGTTTTTGAAAAAGTGGGATCTTCTCATATGATAAAGATTCAATTTTGATTTGTCATTTAAACTATGCATTTGAAAGTTTCTGGATGATCACAAGGTGGGCCTTGATACCTTGTTATGAGTACATTCAAGGGGTGCAAAGATCCAGAAAGGTTTTTGTTACGTTTTGAAAGTTTGAGACAGCCAAAGTAGGCATGGGAGTTAAATTGGCAAAAATGACCATTCATTTAATATATGTGTTTTGATTTACTTGTCTTTAGGAAAAGTGTGGGAAATGTTTTAGATGATGTTTATTTCACCTAAGAAACATTTTACAAGCAATGAAAACAAACAAACAAGGTGGTTTTAAAATAATTCAAAATCAATGCATACACATATGCATGCATTCATAGTTTTATTTAGAAAAGTTTTTGTTAACCCTAATCTTGATGATTAGAGTTTGATGATCCAAGCTTAGCATTTTTGGGATGTTACAAACCTTCCCCCCTTAAACAAAATCTCGTCCCGAGATTTGAAAAAGGACGAAAAGATTACCTAGGATTTGAAGAGATCTGGAAATTCCGTCCTGATGTGATCTTCGCGTTCCCAGGTAGCTTCCTCTTCTGTGTGGTTGCTCCACTGAATCTTGAGAAACTTGATGCTTCTGGTTTGGGTAGTTCGAAAAGCTTCTTCCAAAATGCGGATGGGTACTTCAGGATAGGTCAGGTCATCATTGATCTCTATGGTCTGGTGATCGATATTTTTGAACACTTCGGTCTTCTCGAGGACTTCGAGACACTTGCGAAGTAATGAGATATGGAACACATTGTGCACGACTGACATTTCTTCAGGTAGTTCCAATTGATATGATACTTCTCCTCGATGGTTCCGAATCTTGAAAGGTCCGATATATCTGGGGGCTAACTTTCCTTTGAGTTGGAAACGCTGCATTCCCTTCAATGGCGACACTTTCAGATAAACAAAATCTCCTATATTGAAGGCGAGGTCTCTACGTCTCTTGTCGGCGTAACTCTTCTGTCGGGATTGGGCGGTCTTGAGGTGCTCACGAATCTTGTGAACCTTCTCTTCTGCTTCTCGTAGGATATCGGGTCCAAAAATCTGACTGTATCCTACTTCTGACCAGTTCAAGGGGGTGCGACACTTTCTTCCTTACATAAATTCGAATGGGGCCATTTGCAAACTGGCTTGATAACTGTTGTTGTAAGAAAATTCTGCGAACGGCAGACAGTCTTCCCATTTGGATCCATATTCTAACACACATGCTCTCAGCATATCTTCGAGTATTTGATTTACTCGCTCCGTTTGTCCATCGGTCTGAGGGTGATACGCGGTACTGAAATCTAGGCGGGTTCCTAAACCTTCTTGAAATTTCTTCCAGAATCTCGAGGTAAACTGAGTTCCTCTATCCGATACGATGTTCTTGGGGACTCCATGCAAACTGACGATTCTAGCGATGTACAACTCTGCTAGCTTCGAACTCTGATAGGTGGTTTTGACGGGCAAGAAATGGGCGACTTTGGACAATCTGTCCACTATGACCCAAATAGAGTCATTTCCCCTACTAGAAGTAGGTAGTCCAGTTATAAAGTCCATTCCTACAGAATCCCATTTCCATTCCGGAATCTGCAATGGTTGCAACAATCCAGCGGGTCTTTGATGTCCTGCCTTGACTCGCTGACATATATCACACTTGGCGATATAGCTTCCGATTTCTCTCTTCATCTTATGCCACCAAAATTGCTCTTTCAAATCTTGATACATCTTAGTTCCTCCGGGATGGATAGAATAAAGTGTATCATGAGCCTCCTTCAAGATAACTTCTTTTAACTCAGAATCTGATGGTACACAAAGGCGTCCTTTGTACCACAAAATTCCTTCTTCGTCCTCGGTAAATCCGGGTACTTTGCCTGTACCGATACGACGCTTGATTCCGTCGATACTGGCATTTCCCTTCTGCGCCTCTTTAATCTGACTGATCAAAGTGGGATGAAGTTCTATGCTAGCCAAAAATCCTTCACTTACTAATTCCATTCGAAAAGCTTCCATCTCTTTGTGCAAGCTTGGTTGCTCCTTCAAGATCATGGAGTTCAAGCGGCACGACAATCTGCTAAGGGCATCGGCTACCACGTTGGCTTTACCAGGGTGATAGTGAATGTCCAGGTCGTAATCCTTGATTAGCTCAATCCATCTTCTCTACCTCATACTCAGCTCCTTCTGCGTGAATATATACTTTAGGATCTTGTGATCCGAATAAATCTCACAACGGTTTCCCATCAGGTAATGTCTCCATGTCTTCAGGGCTAGAACTACGGCTGCGAGTTCGAGGTCATGGGTTGGGTAATTTTGCTCGTGTTGCTTCAATTGTCGGGATAGATAAGATATAACTTTGCCTTCTTGCATTAGCACACATCCGAGACCAATCTTGGATGCGTCACAATACACATCGAAGGGCTTCGTGATATCCGGCATGATCAAGATTGGGGCTGAAATCAATCTCCTCTTGAGTTCTTGAAAACTCGCTTCACATTTGTTGGTCCATTCGAACTTCTTGTCCTTCTTCAGCAATTGGGTCATGGGTCTGGCGATACTCGAGAATCCTTCTACGAATTTGCTGTAATATCCCGCCAATCCGAGATAAGCACGAACTTGGGTTTGAGTGGTTGGGGCTTGCCAATCTTCTACATCTTTCACTTTGGCAGGGTCAACGGTAATTCCTCCGGCTGATACAATGTGACCGAGAAATCCTACCTCCTGTAACCAGAATTCACATTTGCTAAACTTGGCATACAACCGATGCTCTCTAAGGGTTCCATGAATGGTCCTTAGGTGTAGCTCATGTTCTTCTTCTGATTTGGAATAAATCAGAATGTCATCGATGAAAACAACGACAAACTTATCCAGGAAGTCCATAAAAATCTTATTCATGAGGTTCATGAAATAAGCGGGGGCATTGGTTAATCCGAAAGACATGACCGTATACTCGTACAATCCATATCTGGTGGTAAAGGCAGTCTTTGGAGTATCCTCTGCACGAATTTTGAGTTGATGATAGCCAGTTCTAAGATCAATCTTAGAAAACACTTTGGCACCGGTCAACTGATCAAACAAATCTTCTATCTTAGGCAAGGGGTACTTGTTCTTGATGGTGACGTCATTCAATTTCCGATAATCTGTACACAAACGGTTACCTCCACCTTTCTTGTCCACAAATAAGACAGGTGATCTCCATGGGGATGCACTTGGTTGAATCAATCCAATTTCCAACATGGAATCCAGTTGCTTCTTCAGTTCTGCTAGCTCTGACGGGTTCATACTATAAGGTCTCTGGGCTATGGGTCCGGTTCCGGGGATTAGTTCGATGATAAACTCGATATCCCGATCTGGGGGCATACCGGGCAAAACATCTGGAAATACATCGGGGTATTCGCAGACTATCCGGACTTGGTCGATGGTAGGTTGGGATATACTCTTGTTGCATTTGAATTGGCGAGGTAAGGTTTCAGATATATGTTCGATTGATATTCCGGCTATACTGGTCATGGTGATGGCCTTCTTAGCACAGTCGATCAATCCTTTATGCTTGGACATCCAATCCATTCCTAGTACTACTTCCAAACCTTTAGTTCCGAGTACTATTAGGTTAGCATAAAAATCTATGCCATGGATTCGGATAGGGACGGCCATGCAAATTTGCCTAGCCTTAGTGGTTGATCCGGGAATTTGTACAATCATCACATGCTTCAATTTGGTTGGTTGAATTTTACTAGTGTAGGCAAATTCTTCGGTGACAAATGAATGTGATGCACCAGAGTCAAACAATACTCTTGCCAGTACTGAATCAACAGAAAACATACCCAACACGACGTCTGGCGCTTCCTGAGCTTCTTCGCCATGCATGAGAAAAAGACGGCCATTGCGGTTGAGGGAATTCCCTGGGGCAAATCTTCTTCCTGGCTGGACACGACGCTGCTGTTGAGCTGGGGCATTGGCATTGGGGGCTGTAGCATTCTTCTCGTTGGGGCACTCGTTGGAATAATGGCCTTTATTTCCACAGTCATAACAGGTCACTTGCGACTTGTCCTTTGCTGCTACAGGCACAACATTTCTTCCAGTCCCCGGGGCAGTGTTGGGGTTGGCGGTAGCATTGTTTGTGTTGAACTTGGGTGGGGCACGGGTGAAATTGCTAGAGTTGCCGGGGTTGGTGTGATTTCCTCCGGGTCTAGGGTTTCCACGGTTGGGATAGGTTGGACGGTTCATCGGGGGTCTGTTGGTTCTTGGGGCAAATCCAGGAGATGGGTTGGGGCGATACTTTGGGGTCTGATGGGTTCCGGGTTGATGCATCATACGACGCTTGCGGTTCTCATTGGCTTGGTTGATCTTTCCTTCCATCTGGATGGCAGAGTCGACAAGGGCTTCAATATCCGCAAAGGGAATATTGACTAATACAGTCTGCATCTCGTCATGCAGACCATTCAGGAATCTTTCTTTCTTCTTGGCTTCAGTGTCGATCTCATCTGGGGCATACCTAGCTAATGACAAAAGTTTGTCACGGTATTCCACTACAGTCATCCTTCCCTGCTTCAGCTCTCTGAACTCGTCTCTCATTCTCTTGATCAAACCTTGTGGCACATGGGTTCTGCTGAACTTGACCTTGAATTCCTCCCAGGTCATCATTTGGCCTCCGGTCATTGCGCGAACACTGTTCCACCATGCCCTGGCATCTCCGGCTAGATAATGGGTGGCGAACAGGACTTTCTCGTTAGCTTCCACTCCGGCGACTTCTAAGTTATTTTCCATGGTTTGCAGCCAATCATCGACATCTAGGGGTTCTTCTGACTTGGTGAAAACGGGTGGGTTGGTATTCTGGAAATTCTTGAGCTTAGATCCGTGGTTGTCCTGATTTCCGTGGCCTTGGTTGTTGTGGGCTAGCTGGGCTATCTGTTGCAGAGTGGCTAGGTTGGCTTGACGTTCCGCTCTTTCAGCTTCGCGGTCAGAAGTCAACATTTGCAGAATCTGCAACATCGGGTCCAGGGCTGAACCACTTCCTCCACGTGGCATCTAAAGGTTGAGATAGATCGTGAGAAAAGAGGGAATTTCTAAGGTTCTGGGACTTTGAAAAGTTTTAAAGTCTGACTCAGATTTTCTAGCAACTTGCTCTTTCATTCATTCATTCACACGATACAACGCACACCACAGCAAGGAAAAACAGATGGTTTTAAGAACCATTCTGGAAACTACGATACAGTGGGACCGAATACTACTCACTACGCTAGTGCTCAAGTGCTACTACTCCTTAGAATCTGTGGCTTCATCATCTTCCTCATCATCGATGAAGGCGAAATCATCCTCATCGGTGAAGAAGTCCATGGCCTGATCCTCCAGAAAATCATCGTCATCGCTGAGATAGGAATAAGGGTCTCCACGAAGATGCTCTCCGGCATTCTCCCTTTCCTCTAACTGCATGTCTCTCTCGTGGATGGTCTCCTCCAGAGATGAGATGCGGTGGTGAAGACGGGCAATAATACGCTACTTCTTGTCGAGCTGACGGCGGCGAGACTTGCGATCCTTTGCTAGCATGGCTATGGTCTGATCCTTCGTCTTGATGATGGCAGACTTGTGGTTGCAGTAGTCACGGCAGTTGTCCAATTCCTGCTGACGATCATACATCATGAAGCTGAGGTGGTCCAGTTGGGTCTTCAGCTCGGGGTGGTATGGGGATTCCAGGGGTTGTCCATTAGCATCACGCCTTGGGCAAAACTCAAAGTGAGTACCCTTGATTTGATTGATGCTCTGCCCACACAGACGGGAAAGAGCTTCCTGCATTGCTCTGGCAAGTCCATCGAGCCAGTTGTTTTCCCTCAAGGTAAATTGAATTCCCTCTGCAGTGGGAGGTTCAATCTTTCCTCGGAGACTTGCAACAATTAGCCACTGCAGATCTTCTCCTCCTTGATCATTGGGCTGAGCTCCGAACAACTCGGGGTGCGGACGCTCCAGAAGTTCCGAAAGCTGGTCCAAATCCCTCTCAAAGATAAGGTCCCCTCCATTCCCAAGTTGGTAAAACTTGCTGTACTTCACGTCCATCTATAAGAATAGAGGATGAGTAAGTTAGTAGAGTGATTAGGTGTGTCACATTTTTAGGTATTTTGCAAGAGTTTTTGGAGGAACATGAATTTTTATGAAGGAATAAAAGGGATAAGAATGAGAATAAGTTTTTGTAAATAATTGTTTTCTTTGGTTTTGAAACTAAGTTTTTGGTTCAACGTCCAATCTAACTAGGGTCTCCTATGGTCAGGATGGCTCTAATACCAACTTGTCAACACCCGGATTTTTCAATCCTAGATGCCTGTTATGCCATACATCGCAATCCCAGGATTACCATTTTTGCGAGACATAACAGAATTGGATACCATAGTACTTCATCCATTACAAACAATACATAAGTTCTTACACAAATAGGGATCTCATGATCCAGTTCTTAATACAACATCAAGCAGCGGAATACGTAGTAATAACGGTAGCGTAGGCGAAGCTCCATCTTCGGGATCACAGGCAATGCTGACGATGGGAGATGATCCTAGTTGTCGTAACCTTCCTAGGATCCATCTTCCAGGTACTCCTCTTCAAAGTCTGGCCATGGGAATAGCCAGGGACAAAGCCATGAGTACTCTTTAAGTACTCGCAAACTAGTACTAGAAAGTAAAGGGTTTTTTGGATAATAGGACACTAGGATCTAGGGTTGTTTTGCAAAAGCCAGATTTATCTCTACTAAGTTCTAAAGCTAGTCACAATTTTATAACTCCTAAGTGGGAACTTGTATTTCATATCACAACTCTGTTGTGGTCAAGTCAAGGTATCAATTCATTTCGCAAGTCATTTTAAAAAGTCTGACGGGGGAACAGTATGGCCACTCCACCGCGGACGCGGCTATTCGAATAGTTTGATACTCTGGAGAGATTGTACACTTTCACCACAACATTCGATACATCCGTCAGGAACAAATCCTGAATTCACCATACTCAGTATGCAGATAATCAATCCTAACCTTTCAATTACACGCCCTAGTATAAGCACCTCTCCTGTGAGTTTGGCCTCCCAACCATGACCAACTGTCATCTTGGGTACTGCACATGTGGACAATCTTCACAAGGTAGCCTCAGCTCAGACCTTGGCCGTGAGGGAACTAATACTAAAGTATATAAGTTTCCAGTCAAGCCCTAACCAATATTCGGGTATTGTGGTTGTACGATAAAATTGGAATGGTATCGCATCTAGACAACCATCAGTTTTATAAAGGGCTAAGGCTCATGCCTCAACATTTTTGTCACCAAAATTCTCAAGTGTTTGGAAACACATGTCCAAAACATTTCAATAGAATGATCCATCATTCCAAGGTTTTCATAACCATTTTCACCAAGTACTCCCATCTAAAGTTGATCAAGTTTTATGCTTAGCACTAGCATCTACAGGTGGGGGTAGTAATGATGAGGGGTGGTAACTAGTGGAGTTTTCAACTAAGTACAACCTCATGTCTTAGGCTGATGTCAAGGTTTTTAGCTTAGGCCAAGTTTAATGCTCTTTATGCAACCTTCAGAACCTTTCCAGTATCTAAAAGTTACTTAAGTCAAATCTAAGTTGAAGCTTGGATAAAGAAATAAAGTAAGAAGCTTGCAAATAAAACTAGGATTGGTTTATCAAGTGGGTATGATCTCATATGCTTAAGGCATATAGTAGGCATAGTAACAAGTAAGGGTTTGTTGCATCAGTAGGGTATCTTGCAAGTGTTAGCTTGCATAGGTTAACTTGATTAGTATGGTTTGCACATTCAACTAGTAGTATTAGGCTTGCCTTGTGCAGAGCAGTGGTTGAAGTTCTCCTCGGCTTCTTCTTCGTAGAATCCTCCTTCCTCCTCGTATCCTTGGTCGGTACTAGCATCTATGAATAAATACGAGGTACACAATCACCAAACAATACTTAACTACTTGCAATCATCACACACAAGGGTCCTATAGATGATCTAGCATCATCTCTAACATTACAAGGTTAAGGCTTGATTTAATTCCTTTTATTTTTAGAAAAGTAATTTCTACTCATTGAAAAAAAATTACTTAAGATTTAATATTCTCCAAACCAAACATGGGATCATGTTGACACATGTCATCACCACATATTGTAGTCCATGGGAATGTGATTTAAAGTGGTGTCACAATTTAATAAGGTTTTACCCTTTTATTTTAATTAATTAAAGTGGCTAGAAATGCCTATGTGGCATTCCTTTCTTACTTGATCATTATTTCTGCAAGTAAACCTATATATTTTTATATATTCTGAAAGGTATGGTAAAATGTGATTTTTGAGAGTTCGAAACAACTCAAAATCTTTTATGGTTTAAATTTGAAAAATGTTTGAATGCAGAAAAGCTTCTGTCTTGTTATTTTTACCATGGGTGATCTATATGTCCAAATGAATTGAATCCAATGGGCTTGGATTCAGCATTCACAGACCTTTCCAACAAAATTGGTTTCACTCAATTTGGTGCACTGAATCGATCTGGGTTGATTTTTGAAGTTGGGTACAGAAGTGTGTTTGAATTGAAATAGAAAAAGTTTAACTTGAATAACTGGGCTTGCGCGGGAAAAGATACTGGGCCGGCCTGCTAAGCGCAGGGCTCCCGCGGGCTGCTTAAGTGGGTGTCCCCACTCGTCAGTGACACGGGGCTGGGCGAAGCTGTATGGGGCGCTGTGGGTCGTCCGATCTAGTTCTAATCCAACGGCTGGGAGTCATCGTCGACGCGAGACAACGCCGGGGAGAACGAAACCTAGCACGGCTAGTGAGGGTCGCTGGGGGCTCACCGGGGTACGGGCGAGGGTCGGCGAGGCGGGCGAACGACGAAGTCGACGACGGCGAACTCAGGGGTGGTCGCGGCAGCTCCTGGGGCGGCTCCAATCACTGGCTCCCTTCTTCTCCAGAGGCGGCGGGCTCCGGTGAAATTCCGGCGGGGTGGTGCTCGCCTTGCTCCGGGAATGGTGTGGCACGATCAGTGAGAAGAGGGGAGTGAGATGGTGTGAAGAAATCGAGCGGGGGTGGCCTCTATTTATAGTCGAGCGAGGGGTCCGTCGGGGCGCACGGTGAGCTCGTCGGGGGCGAGGTTATAGGCGGCTAATGGTATGGGCAAGGGTAGGGGACAGTGCGGTGTCTCCTGGCGATGCTCAACGACATGGTCTCGAGGCATGGGGCGGTGCGGTTTGGTCTGGAACGGGCGATGCTCTGCACGGCAGAGGCGGCGTCTTCGACGGCGAGCGGTGGCTGTGCGGCACGGGGCGGCAAATGGGGATGTCTGGCGGTCTCCTGGGTCGGTGGGGATTGTGTGTGCACGCGGTGAGGGCGGCGCGCGGTCTGTGGGTGCTGGTCGAGGGTGATGCTCCGGCGCGCGCTTGGCATGCTCTCTGGCGGTCCGGGCGCGGCTTGTGCGCGTGGTCCAGGGCTTGGCAATGCTCGCGGCTGCGACAGGGAGTGGCGGTGGACGGTGGGCTGCCTCCCAGACATGCTGGCTAGGCTTGCTGCTGCTCCTAGCTTGCTGTCGACTATGGGGTGGCAAGGGGGTGCTCGGCTGTTCACCATTGATGGCAATGGCAGGCTCACAGTGGTGCTACTCCTTAGTTAATCTTCCTAGATGATCTACTGAGCTGGGTGTGAGCTAACTAGGGAACAAGTTAGGCAAGAATCACTGCTCACAATAGTGTTTGATGTTTGTTTGATTTGTGTCTGCAACCTGTTTGATGAAATGGCCGCATGAAATCAAGTTTTGAATTTTGAATTGAATTTTGGTGGGTTTGCTAGATTGGTGCTGGTGAGTCTGCAGATGCTTGGGTTTTGAAAGTTGAGCTTGTTTGAGTGGTTTTTGAAAAAGTGGGATCTTCTCATATGATAAAGATTCAATTTTGATTTGTCATTTAAACTATGCATTTGAAAGTTTCTGGATGATCACAAGGTGGGCCTTGATACCTTGTTATGAGTAAATTCAACGGGTGCAAAGATCCAGAAAGGTTTCTGTTAGGTTTTGAAAGTTTGGGACAGCCAAAGTAGGCAAGGGAGTTAAATTGGAAAAAATGACCATTCATTTAATATATGTGTTTTGATTTACTTGTCTTTAGGAAAAGTGTGGGAAATGTTTTAGATGATGTTTATTTCACCTAAGAAACATTTTACAAGCAATGAAACAAACAAACAAGGTGGTTTTAAAAGAATTCAAAATCAATGCATACACATATGCATGCATTCATAGTTTTATTTAGAAAAGTTTTTGTTAACCCTAATCTTGATGATTAGAGTTTGATGATCCAAGCTTAGCATTTTTGGGATGTTACACTTCACCCCTATGATACGACCAATTTGCATCACCATTCTATGTCATAATCTACCTCTATTCATTGATATTTGTCTTATTATGAGGTATTACTTATGTCTTTTCCACTGTTTATGCATGTTGGATGATTCTTGGAGGATGAACTGCCGGAGTCTGGATTCTGATAGAAAAGAAGACGTTTTGATGCAATTTCGCAAAGATCAGAAAAATACCATAAAAATATGGGAAAATATTATTTTTCCAAAAGATTGAGGAAGCCAGAAGGAGGAGCAAAGAAGGGCCGCAGGGGCCCACACCCCCTAGGCGCGGGCCCACTCTGGGCCGCGCCTAGGGCAGGTGTGGACTACCTGCCCGTCTCACGACTCTGCCCCTTCGCCTATATCTTCCCTATGGAACCCTAATACGAGGGGAGCGACCACAGATATATTTCCGCCACCTCTGCGGGGAGGAAAACATAGAGAGAGAAAGATCTCTTCGGCAGACAGATTTCTGCGGGGAAATTCCTTACCGGAGAGGGGAGATCATCGCCATCAACACCATCATCAAGATAGGCTTCATCGGGATCATCATCATCATCCACACCATCATCTCCACCAGCACCATCATCACCACTCCGTCCCGCTGTAAAAATTGTGTTGGATATTGCTTTAGTTCTTAGGGGAAACTTTCCTGATGTTGATTATTATTGTAGTTGATGCTTGTGAGTGGAACCATTGGATTATTGTTTATGTTCAGATTGTTATCCATTATCATATAATTTTTTGATCTTGATCCATATGATGTCTTGTGAGTAGTTCGTTTAGTTCTTGAGGACATGGGAGAAGTCATGTTGTTATTCGTGGATTTGTGTTGAGTTATTATTCAATGGTTAATATTTAAGTTGTGGTACTATTCTTCTAGTGGTGTCATGTGAACATCGACTACATGACACTTCACCATTTATGGGCCTAGGGGAATGCATTGTGTATTTGGCTACTAATTGTGGGGTTGCCGGAATGACAGAAACCTGAACCCCCGTTAGGACACCTTTGCACAAGGGAGCGCAGGATCTCAGAGTTTAAGGCTGTGGTTAGATTTATATCTTAATTACTTTCCTGTAGTTACGGATGTTTGCAGGGGGTTTAATCATAAGTATGTATTAGTCCAAGTAAGGTTGGTGCATTAGCACAGGTTCACCCACACAACACTTACAACCAATGGTAAGGAAATCGGTAATCGTTAACTGCTCGGTTGGCTTGGGAGTAGCAATTAATCGGAATTCGGACGATTAACTGATTTAATCGGTCGAATATTAATCGGTGCAGCCTACAAAAATTAGCACCTAAAACACGTATGAATCCTCTTTAACCTCAACCAACTATCCGATTAAGGGTAGCCTTAAGCTGCCTCATGAGATCCTCAAGGCACTTGAGCTCCTGTATCTAAGGTCTGGTCGGCAACTACCTGGAACTGGTCAACAAAGACAAGGAACTAGTTGGTGATGGCAGAAATCAAGCTCCTGGAGGCAGGGATCGAGCGGGAGCTTCGCAAAACGTACTTCATTGGGGTGGGCTAGCTGATGGGTGGGCGATATGTGTTTATAATTTTGCAACTTTTTAACCAAGTGTAGTGGTTAATCGGAAACATACCTAATAATCGGAGTGTTAGACCTATTAATCGGGATAAACGATTAACACAAACGATTAGTGGTAATCGACACGGTCAGGTCCCTAGTATCGATTAATCGGCCTATTAATCGCTGATTCGGCCTAGTTTTTGAACAGTGCTTACAACACCAAAGAAGAGTACTCAGCTATATGAAGCGAAAACACTTGATAGAATTCCCATGTGTCCTCGAGAACGTTTGGTCCTTATAAGTATTTCCACCGGCTTGTCCTTTGCTAAGAAAGGATTGGGCCATTTGCTGTGTTTGTTCTTTGTTACTTGCATTTTGTTTTGTTGCTTTATCAGAAAACCACTAAAAATTCGTTTGCTAAGTATTTACAGAGAGTTCCTAATCCATACCACTGTTCAACACCTTCTGCTCCTCGTTGGAATTGACACTCCTATTTATCGAAAGTACTGCGATACACCACCTATACTTGTGGGTCATCAAGACTATTTTCTAGCGCCGTTGCCGGGGAGTGAAGCGCTATTGAAGAGTGGAACTGGTAAAGGAAACTTCTACTATGAGTATTTCTTTTGTTACTACTTGTTACTTTGTTTCCAATATGGATAACCCACTTGGTTTTCTGTTTTGGGAAAACTACTACCACTGCTAGAGTAGTAGATGAACCACCACCTGTTGAGATAGATCCTTTTAATATACCTATTATTTTGGGGATGGAAATGTCCATCCTGGTGATTACTTGCTTTTTATCCATGAATTATGAGGGTTGTTTAAGTGTGTAGGTATCACACCTGAACAAGTGAAGAAGAAGTTACTCTCTATATCCTTGAAAGAGAGAGCTGAAGAATGGTATAAGCTACTGAAGAATGGACAATCCATGGAATGGGAGGAAATGACATCTCTCTTTTATTCTAACTTTTATCCTCCTAGTGAGATTCACAAGGATAGAAATCTTATATATAACTTTTGGCCTCGTGATGGAGAGAGTACAACTCAATCTTGGGGGAGATTGAAGTTACTAATGCTTAAATGTCCTATTCATGAACTCCCTAACAATATTATTATCAATAACTTTTATGCTAGGCTTTCTCTTCATGATAAAGATTTACTAGATGCTTCTTGTGGTGGATCATTCACACGTATGAAGGAAGAAGCTAAATGGGATCTCTTAGACCGTATTCAAGAAAACACTGAAGCTTGGGAGAATGACAAAGGAAGAAAGTCAGGTATAAACTATGATTATGAATGCATTAAATCTTTTATGGGAACTGATGACATCCGTGATATAAGTAATGAGTTTGGTCTTGATTCCCAAAGTATTGCCAATTGTTTCAAGGCCTTTGCCTCTTACATAGAAATTCCCAAGAAGAAGTGGAATAAGTACCATGCTCCTTATAAGGATGTTGTTAGTCATGTTCCTGTTAGAAGTGCTGAAGTTTGTACTACTAATGATATTGTGCCCGAACCTCATGTTGAGAAAATACCTTTCCCAACTAAGTTAAAGGAGTATTCTATGATTATTAGTGCAAATAACAAAGGTATAAAGAAAACCGTGGAGCCTGATGGGAAATTGAATGTTGAACCTGTGGTAACTATTGTGAAAGATCTTGACGGTAGAAATATAGAGGATGAGCATATTGTCTTCTATGAAGACGCTTCTAATATTATCTCTCATCCTAGTAAGGCTATAAAAGCTAGTGTTCCTGTGCTTTCTGTTCAAATTGGTGATCATTGCTACTATGGTTTATGTGATACCGGTGCTAGTTCTAGTGCTATTCCTTATAAGATTTACAGGGAAATTATGCATGAAATTGGTCCTTTTAAGCTTGAGGACATTGATGTGGTTATTCACCTTGCAAACAAGGATACCATTTGCCCCATTGGTATTGTAAGAGATGTGGAGGTCCACTGTGGTAATATTAAGTAAAATCTTTTCATGGTAAACAATATTGCCACTAGGAGTTTCCCTTATTGAAAAAAAAACTAGGAGGGAGAAGGGATCGAGAGCATAGAGGAGACAGCGAAGAGGAGGATTTGAAGGCGGTGCGATGTGAGAGAAAAGCTGCGATGAGTTTCTAACACAAGGTACATGGTATAGTGAGTAGTAGTAAATTTCAGTGGCAATGATATTGAAAAGATCGCCATTCATAGTAATGATACTACTCCTATTAATAAGTGGTGGACAAGGGATGGGTTGATCCTTCTACGTACCATCGCATCGGATGCACACCATTTATGTTCCTTTTTTAGGGGGACCAGATCTGGTCAGCCTTACCAGTCCAAACTTCTCCACCTCCATTCGTTCCCTTTCACACGAAGAGGAAGCACAAAGCACACCCGCAACAAGCTGGTTCGAAAGTGAGGAGTGCTCTTTTTTGCGAATCAAGTAGTACACCCTCCTTCCCAAAGAATTTAAGACGATTTGTCATTATTATGTCAAATTTGAACCTAAAAGTAAGTGGTAGAATCTAAACGAATTTAAGTTTAGTTGTCAACGAGTATGAACATTTTTGAATTTTAAGACGAACGACCAAGGTAAAGGCCATATGTACATCACACTTTATGTAGATAATGATCCCATATCCAATAAATTTGCATGCCGCCAAATTTGGCCAGATTTTGAAAACAATCGAACAAGAAGTAGTACGAAGAGTACGACTCGATCCGCTGCTCTCTTGAGAAGGAGCCAAACCCGATTGTTCTCCTTTCTTAATTTTAGGGCCCTTTGTGCTAAATATATGGACCTCGATGCAATTTCCCCTTTTTAGGTCCTTGATGTAAAATGTACTCCCACTATCCATGTAAAATTTTAACCTAAAAGTAAATGGTAAAATCTAAACAAATTTAATCTTACTTGTCAATGAGTATGAACATTTTTGGATTTTGAGCCGAATGACCAAGGTCATGGACATATGTACATCATAATTTATGTCAATGATGATCCCATATTCAAGAATTGCATGCCGCCAAATTGAGCCATATTTTGAAAACAATCGAAAAGGAAGTAGTATGAAGAGTGTAAGGCTAGATGATGTGCGTTTTCGAGAAGGAGCCGACCCGTCTGTTTTCCTTGCTTAATTTTATGGTGCTTTGTGATAGATATGACCTTAATGTAATTTTCCCTTGTATTTGGTCGTTGATGTAAAATGTACTCACCCGGTCCGTGTTAAAAATTTGAACCTAACAGTAAGTGGTAAAATCTAAACGAATTTAAGCTTAGTTCTTAACGAGTATGGACATTTTTGGATTTCAAGCCGAAAGACCAAGGTCATGTCCATATGTACATCATACTTTATGTTGATGAAGATCCCATATCGAAGAATTTGCATGCTGAAAATTTGGCCCATATTTTGAAAACCATCGAAGAGGAAGTAGTATGAAGAGTATGGCTTGATGAGGTGCTTTCTCGAGAAGGAGCCGACCCGACTGTTTTCCTTGCTTAATTTTATGGTGCTTCGTCCTAGATGTATATGGATCTCGATGTACTTTTCCTCTATTAGGTCCCTTTGTCGTAGATGTATGGACCTCGATATAATTTCCCCTGTTTTTTGTCGTTGATATAAATTGTACTCACCCGGTCCGTGTTAAATTTTAACCTAAAAGTAAGTGGTAAATCTAAATGAATTTAATTTTAGTTGTTAACGAGTATGAATATTTTTGGATTTCAAGCTGAACGACCAAGGTCATGGTATGTAAATTATATTTTCTGTCGATGATGATCCCATATCCAAGAATTTACATGCTGCCGAATTAGGCCATATTTTGAAAACAATCAAAGAGGAAGTAATATGAAGAGTATGACTCGACGAGGTGCTTTCTCGAGAAGGAGCTGACCCTATTATTTTCCTCGCTTAATTTTATGGTGCTTCGTGCAAGATGTATATGGACCTTGATGTAATTTTCCCTATTTAGGAACCTTTGTGGTAAATGTATGGACCTCGATTTAATTTTCCCTTTTTTAGGTACTTAGTGTAAAATGTACTTCCACCGCCCGTGTAAAATTTGGCCATATTTTGAAAACAATCAAAGAGGAAGTAGTATGAAGAGTATGGCTTAATGAGGTGCTTTCTCGAGAAGGAGCCAACCAGACTGTTTTCCTTGCTTAATTTTATGGTGCTTCGTGCTAGATGTATATGGACCTCGATGTATTTTTCCCCTTTTAGGGCCCTTTTGGTAGATTTATGGACCTCAATGTAATTTTCCCCCTTTTTAGGTCCTTGGTGTAAAATGTACTCCCACCGACCGTGTAAAATTTTAACCTAAAAGTAAGTGGTAAAACCTAAACGAATTTAAGCTTAGTTGTCAATGAGTATGAACATTTTTGGATTTCAAACCGAACGATCAAGGTCATTGTCATGTGTACATCATAATTTATGTCGATGATGATCCCATATCCAAGAATTTGCATGCCGCCAAATTTGGGCATATTTTGAATACAATCAAAGGCGAATTTGTATGAAGAGTATGGCTCGATGAGGTGCTTTCTCGAGAAGAAGTCGACCCAACTTTTTTCCTTGCTTAATTGTATGATGCTTCATGCGAGATGAATGGACCTTGATCTAATTTTCCCTTTTTTAGATACTTGATGTAATATGTACTTCCACCATCCATGTAAATTTGAACCTAAAAGTAAGTGGTAAAATTTAAACAAATTTAAGCTTAGTTGTCAAATCTGGCCATATTTTAACAACAATCGAAAGAGGAAGTAGTATTAAGAGTATGGCTCGATCAACTTTTCTCTCGAGGAGCCAAACCCGACTACTTTCCTTGTTTAATTATTTTAGGGTCATTTGTGATAAAAGTATGGTCCTCGATATAATTTTCTCTTTTTAGGTCCTTGATGTAAAATGTACTCCCACCGCATGTAAAATTTTAACCTTACAGTAAGTGGTGGTAAAATCTTGTCATGGTAAACAATATTGCCACTAGGAGTTTCCCTTGTTGAAAAAAACTAGGAGGGAGAAGGGACCGAGAGCATAGAGGAGACATCGAAGAGGAGGATTCGAAGGCGGTGCGATGTGAGAGCAAAGCTGCGATGAGTTTCTGACACAAGGTACATGGTATAGTGAGTAGTAGTAAATTTCAGGGGAAAGGATATTGAAAAGATCGCCATTCACAGTAATGGTACTACTCCTATTAATAAGTGGTGGACAAGGGATAGGTTGATCCTTCTACATACCATCGCATCGGATGCACACCATTTATGTTCCTTTTTAGGGGGACTAGATCTGACCAGCCTTATTAGTCCAAACTTCTCCACCTCCATTCGTTCCCTTTCACACGAAGAGGAAGCACAAAGCACACCCGCAACAAGCTGGTTCGAAAGTGAGGAGTGATATTCTTTGAGAATCAAGTAGTACACCCTCCTTCCCAAAGAATTTAAGCCGATTTGTCATTATTATGTCAAATTTGAACCTAAAAGTAAGTGGTAGAATCTAAATGAATTTAAGTTTAGTTGTCAACGAGTATGAACATTTTTGAATTTTAAGACGAACGACCAAGGTAAAGGCCATATGTACATCACACTTTATGTAGATAATGATCCCATATCCAATAAATTTGCATGCCGCCAAATTTGGTTAGATTTTGAAAACAATCGAACAAGAAGTAGTATGAAGAGTACGACTCGATCCGCTGCTCTCTCGAGAAGGAGCCAAACCCGATTGTTCTCCTTTATTAATTTTAGGGCCCTTTGTGCTAAATATATGGACCTCTATGCAATTTCCCCCTTTTTAGGTCCTTGATGTAAAATGTACTCCCACTGTCCATGTAAAATTTTAACCTAAAAGTAAATGATAAAATCTAAACAAATTTAATCTTAGTTGTCAACGAGTATGAACATTTTTGGATTTTGAGCCGAATGACCGAGGTCATGGACATATGTACATCATAATTTATGTCAATCATGATCCCATATTCAAGAATTGCATCCCGCCAAATTGAGCTATATTTTGAAAACAATCGAAAAGGAAGTAGTATGAAGAGTGTATGGCTAGATGATGTGCGTTTTTTAGAAGGAGCCGACCCGTCTGTTTTCCTTGCTTAATTTTATGTTGCTTTGTGATAGATATGACCTTAATGTAATTTTCCCTTGTTTTTGGTCGTTGATGTAAAATGTACTCACCCGGTCCGTGTTAAAAATTTGAACCTAACAGTAAGTGGTAAAATCTAAACGAATTTAAGATTAGTTCTTAACGAGTATGAACATTTTTGGATTTCAAGCCGAAAGACCAAGGTCATGTCCATATGTACATCATACTTTATGTTGATGACGATCCCCTATCAAAGAATTTGCATGCCGAAAATTTGGCCATATTTTGAAAACCATCAAAGAGGAAGTAGTATGAAGAGTATGGCTTGATGAGGTGCTTTCTCGAGAAGGAGCCGACCCGACTGTTTTCCTTGCTTAATTTTATGGTGCTTTGTCCTAGATGTATATGGACCTCGATGTACTTTTCCCCTATTAGGTCCCTTTGTCGTAGATGTCTGGACCTCGATATAATTTCCCCTTTTTAGGTCGTTGATATAAATTGTACTCACCCGGTCCGTGTTAAATTTTAACCTAAAAGTAAGTGGTAAATCTAAATAAATTTAAGCTTAGTTGTTAATGAGTATGAATATTTTTGGATTTCAAGATGAACGACCAAGGTCATGGCCATATGTAAATTATATTTTCTGTCGATGATGATCCCATATCCAAGAATTTGCATGCTGCCGAATTAGGTCATATTTTGAAAACAATCAAAGAGGAAGTAGTATGAAGAGTATCACTCGATGAGGTGCTTTCTCGAGAAGGAGCCGACCCTATTGTTTTCCTCGCTTAATTTTATGGTGCTTCGTGCTAGATGTATATTGACCTTGATGTAATTTTCCCTTTTTAGGAACCTTTGTGGTAAATGTATGGACCTCGATTTATCTTTCCCTTTTTCAGGTCCTTAGTGTAAAATGTACTTCCACCGCCCATGTAAAATTTGGCCATATTTTGAAAACAATCAAAGAGGAAGTAGTATGAAGAGTATGGCTTAATGAGGTGCTTTCTCGAGAAGGAGCCGACCCGACTATTTTTCTTGCTTAATTTTATGGTGCTTCGTGCTAGATGTATATGGACCTCGATGTATTTTTCCCCTTTTAGGGCCCTTTTAGTAGATGTATGGACCTCAATTTAATTTCCACCCTTTTTAGGTCCTTGGTGTAAAATGTACTCCCACCGATCGTGTAAAATTTTAACCTAAAAGTAAGTGGTAAAACATAAATGAATTTAAGCTTAGTTGTCAATGAGTATGAACATTTTTGGATTTCAAACCGAACGACCAAGGTCATTGTCATGTGTATATCATAATTTATGTCGATGATGATCCCATATCCAAGAATTTGCATGCCGCCAAATTTGGGCATATTTTGAATACAATCAAAGGCGAAGTAGAATGAAGAGTATGGCTCGATGAGGTGCTTTCTTGAGAAGAAGTCAACCCAACTTTTTTCCTTGCTTAATTGTATGGTGCTTCATGCGAGATGAATGGACCTTGATCTAATTTTCCCTTTTTTAGGTACTTGATGTAAAATGTACTCCCACCATCCATGTAAATTTGAACCTAAAAGTAAGTGGTAAAATTTAAACAAATTTAAGCTTAGTTGTCAAATCTGGCCATATTTTAACAACAATCGAAAGATGTAGTATGAACAGTATGGCTCGATCAACTGCTCTCTCGAGGAGCCAAACCCGACTGCTTTCCTTGCTTAATTATTTTAGGATCTTTTGTGATAAATGTATGGTCCTCGATGTAATTTTCTCTTTTTTAGGTCCTTGATATAAAATGTACTCCCACCGCATGTAATTTAACCTTAAAGTAAGTGGTGGTAAAATCTTGTCATGGTAAACAATATTGCCACTAGGAGTTTCCCTTGTTGAAAAAAACTAGGAGGGAGAAGGGACTGAGAGCATAAAGGAGACATCGAAGAGGAGGATTTGAAGGCGGTGCAATGTGAGAGCAAAGCTGCGATGAGTTTCTGAGACAAGGTACATGGTATAGTGATTAGTAGTAAATTTCAGGGGAAAGGATATTGAAAAGATCGCCATTCACAGTAATGGTACTACTCCTATTAATAAGTAGTGGACAAGGGATGGGTTGATCCTTCTACGTACCATCGCATCGGATGCACACCATTTATGTTCCTTTTTAGGGGGACCAGATCTGGCCAGCCTTACTAGTTCGAACTTCTCCACCTCCATTCTTTCCCTTTCACACGAAGAGGAAGCACAAAGCACACCCGCAGCAAGCTGGTTCGAAAGTGAGGAGTGCTCTTTTTTGCGAAGCAAGTAGTACACCCTCCTTCCCAAAGAATTTAAGCCGATTTATCATTATTATGTTAAATTTGAACCTAAAAGTAAGTGGTAGATTGCTCTTAAAATTCTACAGCTATCTTTTAACGTTAGCCACTAGGCAATCAATGTACCGAGAACCAACGAGATTTTTGAAAGATCCAATTTTCTCTTTTTTAGTCCTTGATGTAAAATGTGCTCCATCGCTCTTGTAAAATTTTAACCTAAAAGTAAGTGGTAAAATCTAAACGAATATAATCTTAGTTATCAATGAGTATGAACATTTTTGGATTTCGAGCCGAACGACCAAATTCATGGCCATATGTACATCATACTTTATGTCGATGACGATCCCATTTCCAAGAATTTGCATACCGCCAAATTTGGACATATTTTAAAAACAATCAAACAGGAAGTAGTATGAAGAGTATGGATCAATGAGGTTCTTTCTCGAGGAGGAGCCGACCTGACTATTTTTCTTGCTTAAATTTATGGTGATTCGTGCTAGATGTATGGACCTCGATATAATTTACCCTTTTTAGGACCCTTTGTGCTAAATTTATTGAGCTCGATGCAATTTTCCCCTTTTTAGGTCCTTGGTGTAAAATATACTCCCACCGCCCATGCAAAATTTTAACCTAAAAGTAATTAAGTGGTAAAATGTAAACGAATTTAAGCCTAGTTGTCAATCAGTATGGACATTTTTGGATTTCAAGCCAAACGACCAAGGTCATGGCCATATGTACATCATACTTTATGTCGATGATGATCCTATATCCAAGAATTTGCATGCCGCTAAATTTAGACATATTTTGGAAACACTCAAAGACAAAGTAGTATGAAGGGTATGGCTCGATGAGGTGCTTTATCGAGAAGGAGCAAGTAGGAAGAATATGTATTCTGTGTAAAAAAACACACCAAAGAGCGAGAAGAGAGACTATGAGAAAAGAGGAGGAAGCTCGAGAGAGCAGCGAAGAGGAGTTGAAGGCGGTGCCATATCAGAGCAAAGCTATGATGGCTTCCTAACACATGGTACATGGTATAGTCAACTACTAGTACTACTAGTACAGAGTAGTAGTACTGTTATATATGCACGCAAAATAAATTGTGTTTTCTATCTCCTTCACTTCCTTATCATCATCCCCATACCCCAGCCAATTAATCTCTCCCTCGTCCAAAACATGGCGCCGCGCACATATGTCGACCTGGCTTGTGTAGGCGGCTCCGTGTCACTATATGGCTTAGTCAGCTGCGTCCTGTGTTGGTGTGCATAAGAAGGAACCATTTTGGGGATTGGCAAAAAAAAGTAGTACTACCGCTTAGGAGTTCAAACTTTCTCGGTTTTGAAATTTTCACTTCCGGAGGGAAGGTTATTCAAAAGATAGTGGTGCATAAGGGATTGTTTTATGGAGTACTACAATATTAATGTATGCAATATGTCCCATCACATTCGATGCACTTCATTATGATCTGGCAAACTTTCCTACTAGTACTCCGTAGTAATCCATTCTCGTTCTGTTTCACACCCTGCGAACAGGAAGTACCAAGCACACCAGCATCACGCTGGTTCAAAAGTGAGGAGTTTTTTTTGGGGTGAAGCAAGTACAATAGTACGAAGGGTATGGTTCAGCTGCTCGCTTGAGAAGTCGCCGGACTCGAGTGCTTTTCCTTGCTGAATTTTAGGGCCCTTTATGCTAAATGTATGGACCTCTATGTAATTTCCTACTTACATGTAGAAACAAATGACCTTGATTAAAAAAATAAAAAAATAAATGAGTTTAAGCTAATTTTCCCAAGTAAATTACTAGGAAAAGTTTGGACCATGTTTCACTTATGATTACCATGTTTTATGAGTTCCTAAGCTACCTAGCTAACTTCGTCCATTTAAATGAGTTTAAGCTGATTTGCCAATGTTAGGTAAAATCTGAACCAAAAAGTATAAGTGGTAGAATATTTCTCTCAAAGTGACATGGATATGACCTACGATTACCTGATGTTAGCCTACCTGGTCCAGCCCGACGGAAGGCGCACTCGACGACCTGCAAGGGTCCATGACGCCTATGATGATTTGGCTGCCGTGAAGCCCATATGGACACGGACTCTCAAGCGTACAAGACAAGGAAAGCTCAAGATTAGAGTTTGAATACAACTTGTAACCAAATCGTATTAGCATCCGAGACCTAGCCTCCCCATATATAAAGGCTAGGAGGGTACAACAAGGAGGACAGATTAGGATACAATAGACGCCGCAATAGATCTACAGATCTAGATCTCTCAACTCATCGCATACACGTCTCTACGTCAGATTGCATCTGTGCACCCCTGTAACTTTCGGTTTTGCCGTAATCAGAGCAGACAAGCATGAGTAGAATTTTCCCTCCGGAGGCCTGAACCTGGGTAAATCTCGTGTCCCGTATTGCTTGTCTGTTAATCGTTCCGCGACTTCCAGCATCCCCATCTTCTCCAAAACCCAAGTGTAACATCCCAACATTAGAGCTTAGAAATAAGCTGAACACAGATGTGTGCATTGCATTCATGCATAGAAAATCTGAATAATTTTCGTGCTTTTAAATAAAACTTGTCGAAGTGATTGAAGCTTCTCTTAACCTGATGGAATTGAAGTAGATCATCAAGTTGACTGTGATAAGTTTCAATATGACCTTTGCTAAAACCTTATTTTGGGTAAACAAGATTTGATCTAAGGGTAGATCAAATGGAATAAAACTAAACCCTAATACATTACTTAATGATTTATATTTGATCCTTAGGTGATCATATCATAGTATTCATTATAATCACTCATGAGTACCAAGTTAAGGATATAACCCAAATAATAAGAGTGTAACAACTATAGTTTATTCTCATCTAATTATACCATGAGTATCATGGAAATACCTAACTTTAAATCTCTAGTGAGATTGAGTAGGAAAGAAACCAAAGTTAAGATCATTCACCATATATCTTTCTTTCCATATCAATATTTATCATCTCTATTGAATCCTATCCTTATAATTGTTGTTCATCAATATTGAGTAATCCAATAGAGATAAACAGAATACAATTTCAATACAACTGTAATGTTGTATTGATGAAGCCTTGATTAGCCAACTGGAAACCTAAGTCATAAATGATCAAAGGTTTATAATGATCATGTTTAAGTCACCCAGATTGAATGCTTATATCAAGTATAAGTGACATCGGTGGATAGAACATGATTGAACCCTAGCATAAGATAATGGAGTATTATTAAGGTGGATGACTAAGGAAGAGTATGATTGGAGTTAGAAGTAACCACTTGTTGGATTGGGGATTATCAGCAATAGAGTAGTTGATATAGCCAAGTATAGATATAAATGATTATGAAAAGCTTTAGTGTCAAGCTCATTGGATTTACAAATGGATTTAGAAGGATAAAAGGTGGATAAGAATATTCTTGTGAAGCAAAGATCATCATGTTAGCACATGATGATGGATATGAAGGAGTAGTATATCTAGGAAATGAATTCCTTAATTAGAAGTCCAGAATTGTGAATTATGGAAGATAGGAAATTCTTGGTAAACACTAACACCTAATTCTATAACCAAACCTATTATCTATTTCATCTAATTGATCTATCATTTTGTTTCCACAATGATTCAGAGGAATATTTTCCTATATCAAGTCACCTGAGCACATCTTTGCCATTTTCAACCATCATTATCATAGGTGCTTAGGAACCATATTCATCAATTCTTTCTCATAAGATAGCCTAGAAAACAATCCCACTATTTTACTTCAAAGGGTGATAACATTAAAAATTATAAACATTAAGACAATATGATTAACCATTAATCTATATTCACATCAATAAAATAAATATGAGAATATTAAACCTTCTAAGAACTTATGGTAAGCATTTTCAATTTAAACTTTAACTCTTTTGTTAGTAATAATAAAAAAATATATACATTGCCATTTCCTAAATTATGAGAATAATATTAACCCTATTAAGTACTCAAAACTTTATGTATCAAATAATAATGAAGTACCAATAAATATAAAAGTTAACCTAATATTATATATTAATGGAAATAAAATCTCATTAGTTAGTAGTAATACATTCTATGATAAGTTTATGAATTTTTGTCAAATTAAATTCATATTAAGGGCCCTCACAAATAATAATAGAAAAGGTATCTATATAAAGAAAATAAAGAAACCCTAAACAATATATAATAAAAGTTCACAAATTGATTCTTAATAATTTCATTGTTGCTGCAAATGTTCAGCAAATAAAATTCCATAAAGATAAGTCAAAGTTATTGCATAAATTCAAGGCTAAAAACAAAACAGATATTAGAAAAGAAATAGAACCAGGAAAAAATAGGGGAAACACCAAATCTGGCCACGACCCACATTCTCAGGGAATTAACTGTCGCTCGCGTGCAGCAGCAGCCACGAGCCACTCACTTCGCTGCAGCCCAGCAACAGCCCAAAACCAGCCCAATCTACCTTTCTCTCTGATTGACAAGTGGGACCGAGGAAGGACCGCAGTGCAAATCAGAAGAACTGCTGGGGGGTTTTCTGCGAAAAGAACATCGTCGTCTTCCTCCCCGGCGTCACAAGCAACTGGCTGTTAGCATCGCCGCCGTCCGCCACAGCGCCATGACGTCCGGCCGTGCCAAGATCCATGCCACCGCTCATGATCATTTACAAGAAGCCCTGAACGCCGCCGAAGAACCCTAATTCCTTTTCCCCTCTCCATTTTCCTGTTTTGCCGAAACCCTAACTGGATGTGGTTCGAGCTAGAGCTCACTTCCGGCCACCCCTTGCCATTCAGAGGTCACCATGGAGACCGCGACGCTCGATTCAGTCGTTTTCCCCAAGGCACGCTGGTCGGGGGAATCCCTACCTGCAGGATTTAGGCCGTCTTCCCCGACACCGACGCCGTCGTCGACGTCAATCACCGCTGTCTCCAGCTGCACCTCGCCTCTACGACCACTTCTCTACATTCCGGGTGAGCTACTGAACACGCTACCGTCTTCCTTTGCCTCGCTTGCTTCCTGAATCAAGCCACCGTCATGCGTCGCCATGCACAGCCGCTAGACGCCGTCGTGCTCCACTCGCCGGTGACCATTTCTTGGCGGCGCCACCACAACTAGACTCCTCGCGTTGTCCTCGTTCCAACCAACACAACCGCAGCCGCGCGCGCGTTCGGGATTGCTCGATCGATCATCGATCTGAGAGGGATCCAGCGAGATGACGTCATGCTTACGTCGGGTCAGCTCGTTTGACCGATCGTTGCCCATGTGGCATGTGACGTGGTCCCTGGCCCACCTGTCATTGGTTGTGGGTAGAAGTTGGGCCAGTAACAAAGGAATTCACCAATCTGAGGGGTGATGTGGCCGATGGCCCACTAGTCAGTGACTTAGTCTAGATTAGCTTTGGTATAAAAAGTATTTCTGTTTATGAACTAGATAAAACAATATTAATTCCAATATAATAAAATGATTAAATCTTGTTTTATTAATAACTTTTGTTTTATAATTCAGAAAATATGTTTTATATATGAAAATTTTCAGAAAAATAAAATCTACAACTTAAAATTATTATCAAATATTATTATGATAATTATTTAAGTAAATATAATTTAATAAAAGTTTTATAATTAATAAAACTTTGATAAATCATATTTTAATATTAGTAAATATTAAAAAATAAAAATAAAATACCAAATCTTAGAAAAATAAGAATTATACTTTAAAATTATAATTATACATTATTACTTCACTTAATTAAATATTTATTATTTATTAAGTATTTTTAAAGTAGTAAACCTTATTAAAACCATATCTTATTATTTATAAATCACAAAAATAAATGTAATATACCAAAATAATCACAAAAGTAATACCTACATTCTAAAAATGTGATATTCCACTTTTGAGTTAAATAAAAGATTAAACAACTTTAATAACTTAAATATAAATTTATTTCCTTAATAGATAATTTATATAAGGTAAATAAAAATTGTTAATATTCCTAAAATTGCCAATTTAGATTTAATAAGTAATACCAGTCTTCAATATTGATAATATGAAGTCAAAATGGTTCAACACATTTTAAATGCAATTTATTTAAATTATCCTTCAACCATAAGTGCAGATTATTTTATAAAAGAATCCTTATCCAATCTAAAATCTCCAAGATTAATTATAATAAAATAAAAACCATTTCTATACTTTAACCACAAGTTCATGAACAAATCAAAACACTATAAGTGAATCCATAAGTAGTAAATAATATTGTTTAATATTCATAAACCTTAACCACATCTTTATAGGAAGGTAAATCCCTTTATACCATTATAATGTAAAGAAACCATTACCAAATAAAAATAATATCATTCTTAAGTAACTTTAAAGAAACATTATAAGGTGAACAAGACATAAGTATAACAAGCATTACACCTAAATTCCATCTATGTTTTAAAGTTAACTTTACTCTACCAAACTTTGAATATAATACTAAATACTTTATTATATGTTTTATAGTTAACTTTGGTCTGTTATAATCAAGTTATAAAGTATCTTAATACCATACCAACCAAGTTAAAAACCAAGATAGGTAAGTCTCAAATACAAATGCTGTCATTATTTGTAAGGTCCCCAACCTTTAATAAGATTGAGCCCCCTGTGTTTACAATGCTAGTCCCTGGATCAATAGCTAGCATCCACAGTTAAGATGTAATATCAAGAAACAAAGGTCATAATACAACTTTATAACCAGGAATAACATAATTTTATTACATCAATACATAGCTCATTAGGCTATTACATTACATTGCAGCGGAATATCTATAGTCATGGGTCCTTCATCTTCAAGTGCCACAGGCAGATGTTGGTTGTAGACTTTGTAATCCTAATCAATCAATCTTCTCTAAAATCAATCAAACCTGCAACATTACAAGTTACAGCCACAAGGGTCAATACATTTGAATTGTATTGGCAAGTGATACTTTGGTAGTATAGTGGAGTCTATCATCTATATGCATTTGGCTAAGTGGAGCTGAGGCTTGCATTGCTCAAAATAGATTTTTTCCTATCATTTTGAAAATACTAAGTTTTGCTTGGCAAAAACATTTTCCTCAATCAAAGATTTCAAGATCCTTGTACCAAGCCATCTCTCCATCAAAGATTGAAGATTTCAAACAACCCTTGTTCACCCACAAGTTTTATTTAGAAAATTGGAATGATGAGATTCTTGATTGCTTCCATGTCTTGATGCTCAAATTGTCCTTTACCAGGGACATGGCTAAGTACTTAGGTTTTACACTCTGCAGAGGTGGTGCACTTTCCCCACAAGACTTGGTTTCCCAAGACAAGATCTTTCAGAAGCCTTCCCTTAGACCATCATGGACGCGTTCCAACCTATCAAACACTACCACCCACTATCCATATGGCTAAGTTCTTGTAACCTATATGATCATGGCAGAGCCCATATTGCCAAGTGGTTGCACTTGAAGCTTCTCAACATTTGACATCTCAAATCTCTTTGTTTCCTGGGTGGCCATCCACAAGTGAGATACACAAGGTTCACCAGTCCCCTGGCCTTGTGTAACCACTCAACCAAAAACCACCAAGCAAGTCCCATTCCACCCAGGTGATTCATTAACTTAGTTGTTTTATTAAACAAAAACATAAGTCCTCAGACTTAGAATATTTTTCATAGTGTGAATATATATACCACCCATGTTTTCTATTAGCTAGGCTAATCTTGATAGTAATAGGATTCTTAACTTAGGAAAATTTGACTTTGTTTTCAAATGAAAAGGTGAGCCAAATTAATTTTGGCCAAGCTTTTGTAATAAAATATTTTGTTTTGATAAAATGAGTAAAGGTTTATTTAAATAAAATAATAAGGATTTAAATATCCAATTTTATTTAAGTAAAGGGCTTTTCCCATTTTAAATGAACACCAAGTATTTTATTACTACTTTGAAATCTTTTATTAAAAGGTTTTGCTTTGATTAAAATGAGTAAAGGTTTATTTAAATAAAATAATAAGGATTTAAATATCCAATTTTATTTAAGTAAAGGCTTTCCCATTTTAATTAAACACCAAAACTTATTTATTTATTTAAATAAGTTTCCAAGTATTCTTTTATTTTTCAAATAAAACCTTCTGGTTTGGTTTTGAAAATAATTGGATTTCAAATGGAAATTTTATTAAATAAATCAAACACTATTAATAAACTAAAGATCCATTTTATTTAATTAATAAATGGATCCAAAATTAAGTAAATATATTACTTTTTATTGGATTTGGATTATGTCTTAAACAGAACCAAATTCAATTGAAAAGTTTGTTGTTTGTTTGAATTGATTTGAGTGTGGTTTGAATGTTTGATAGTTGGTTGAAATTCAAAACAGAAAAAGATTTAGAAAAAGAAAAATGTGCAGACAGAAAAAAATAAGGAAAAGGTTGACCCAGCCCAGCTCTGGCCCAACTAGCCCAACAGCAGCCCACCTAGCCCACATGTTCTCTTCCCCGAAGCATTCCTTTTCTCACTCAGAAACCTACCCACTAAGTCAATGACCAGTGGCCCCTCTTCTCCCTCTCACTCACTCACCGACGAGATGACCCCACCCAGCCAGTTGTCTCCCTGAAGAAAACGATTCGAACCTAATAACGAACCCACACAGTCGATGACAGCCCGGACCCACACCCACTCTCTCTCTTTCGCTGACAGACGGGTCCCACACCACTGTGCTTCGTCCTCACCCGCGCGACCCCTTCTCCCCCTCACCGCGTGGCCGTTCCTGCCGTTGAAGCCGCGGCTTGAATTCGCGTTAACCACGGCCTTTACTCCCCCTGCGACGACGCCTATTTAATCGCCTCGCTCTCTCCTCCGATTCCCCTCAGACTCCTCCCCCAAGCTCGCCCCCAGGCCGCTCCAATTTCTCCCCGAGCCACCTCTGTCCGACGACGCTCCGAAGCCGATTCCGGCAGCCCCTCGCCGCCCCTTGCCTCCTCAACCATGCTCACGTGATCCCCACCTCCTGGCGATCATCCCCGTAGCACCAGCTCGTCCCCGAGCGCTCCAGAGCGTCGGCAACAACGACACCGAGCAAGCGCCGCCGTCTGTTTCTTCTCCGGCGACTCTTCTGGTAAGCACATGACTGCCCCGCGCTTTCTCGTTCACGCACACACCTACACCGTGCCCTTGCGCGTTTAACCGTACCCTTGGATTGTTCCCTTATGATCTGCAGCGTCGCCCTCGACCTCAACCAGAGCCACCCGACGGTTTACTTCACTCCGGCGAGCAATCCAACCCACACCAGAGCGCCCCTCGCCCGACCAACACTACCTCGATCTTCCCCACGTTCTTGCGAGCACGGTGAGCATGCCCTTTTCCTCTCTCGCTTCCTGTATCACCGGCACCGTCATCGACCGACCGCTCCGCCGCCGTTAGCCACCGCAGCGCCGCCAGTTGATGGTCTGATTGTTAGCAGCCGTTCGATCTATATCTAGCGCTCATGATTAGTTCACTTAACGCCGAAGGGGTATGACCTCTGGACCGCACGATCTAACTTAGATCTAACGCACCGCAGCACTCGATCCGGCCGAACCGGTATGGACCAATAGGAAAGCGACGCGTGGCCAGGTCTGTTTTAAAAACAGAAATTGAAACAGATTTAAGTACCATTTTCAAACTCTTGTAACTTTGGATCCACACGTCCAAATTTTACAAATTTGATGTCGTTGGATTCAGCAAGACAAGCCCTAGCCAACCCTGCCCTTAGTTTAGCA
Organism: Avena sativa; assembly: GCA_916181665.1. Classification (NCBI taxonomy): domain Eukaryota; kingdom Viridiplantae; phylum Streptophyta; class Magnoliopsida; order Poales; family Poaceae; genus Avena; species Avena sativa. The sequence continues at coordinate 417,009,181 of OV702297.1, forward strand.
AATAGTATCGGTTAGCTTGTTAGATTTTGCAGATTCTTTTGTGTGCTTGCTAACATTAGAAAAATTGTTTAAAAATGATTTTAGGGTTAAAACCTTTTCAAATTGGTTTGTTGTGACCTTATTGACCCTAGGAACCAACCCTTGGTGTTAAAACTGATTTTGGTAAATTTAGGTTAGATTATTGGACTTAGCCAATTTCTAGCCAAAGGAAAATAAAGATTTTGGTTATGAAATTGTTTTTGTAAAGAAAAGTTTGGAGAAAACTGGTTTAGACCAAACCTACTGACCCAAAACACCAAGTTTTGCAATAGCAACTCATTTGGTGAAACAAAATAAGGAATCCTTGATTTAAAAACCATTTCTAGTCAAATAGAAATGTGGTTTTCATAAAAATTGGTTTTGAAGGAAAACCTTTGGAAAATGTTTTGTTTTAAACTCACTAACCCAAAACCCCAAGTTTGTGATTTGAAAACAAATTGGGTGAACCCTATAGGTTAATGCCTTAGTAAAAATATTTCTACACCACATAAAATAACACTTTGCTTTGAAAATGGTTTTATAGTGAAACCTTTTGCAAATGACTTTGCCATTTTGGTAAATGACCAATTTGGAACTTACAAAGTTTAGAATCCTAGTGGAGACCATCCTTACAATAGAACCAACCTTTGCATGCTTATGCATGACTTAGATCCCATTACTTTGTGTGTGAGAAATTGTTTGATTGACTTTGGTTTGGAATGTGAATTGAATTGTGTTTGCTTGATTGACTTGTAGTGAAGTGTGAGACTAGCAAGATCAAGGAGTGAACCTATATCCTCTACCAAAAAGGCAAGTGATGCTTCATACTATCTATCCCATTATTTTCACTATGCATTAGTGTTTTTGCTAAGTAAAACTTGCATGGTTTTTGTTTTGCTAAGTATAGACCTTGCTATAGTAGCACCTAGTAGATCAATTTATTTTCCTTTGATAAATGTTTATCTTTATAAATCCCTTTAGGATTATTTGATCACCAATGGGTATGGGTTTTTGGTAAGGGCTTTATTAGCTTTGGAAATTCAATTTCCTTATCTTATTATATTCACAAGATTTTGTCTATGGTTCCAAACTAAGTGAAACCAACTTCTATGGTCTTTCTTGATCCTTTGAGAATATTTGTTGATCAAATCTGGTATGGATCCAATCCATAGATTGGGAGATACTTTGGAAAATGATTTCCTTCCATTAGGGTTTAGGGATTTGGATTTATTTTCCAACTGTTTAAATTTCCAGATACATTCATTGAGGAATGCATTTCCACTTCTACCAAAGTTTGTTCAAGATGGGATTTCAGTTTCCTTTTAGAAAAAAAAAGTTTCTTTTCACCCTGATTTTCAACAAAATTTATTTTGTTTATTTTATTTTTCACATTACAAGATTTGGAAAATCTTGGGATGTGACATTATTCAAACAGAGTAGTTCATTCTTAGTTAAAGACTATAACTAGAAAGAACACCTCATAAGGTTAACTTAAAATCTTAAATGCTTCTAATTAATTGAATAAGATTTTCTTCAAAGGTTATTCGTTTTGCCACTTCAATCAACATATGACAATTAATAGTAAACACCTTACTTTATACTATACTTGTATAATAAGATTGTTAATACTTAAATCCTTTATAAGTGACATTACTTGTAAAGTAAAACTTGAAGATAAACAATTAAGATGTAAGAAACCTTGAGTAGCGTTCCATACTGTGTATTTTGTTGTTGTATAAATACCTATTGTTTTCCACACACTCCCAAGACTTAATAAGAAGCACATGTATGAAACTTAATCTAAAAGGGCAACACATTCCAAGAAATACCTTCCTAGTAACCAAACCCTAGAACAACGTTATTCTTGGGATTTGTGTTTATCAACTTGCATCACATTACTTATGCATAAAAGCATCTTGCTTCTTTAAACATTAGTCCTTACCGGACCAATGATGCAGACTTCCGCAATTGGATCTTATATTATCTTGAAGACCGTGAGTGCATAATCTTGCAATCACAAAAGGCAAGTTCACACTTGCTCATGTCCTTTGATTATTTTCTGTAAAGTATTTTGCAAATCCAGTGTTGTCATCACCTGCATTTGAAAAAGGTCAGAAAACACTATTTTCATAATAATGTGATTATAGGTTATTTACCATGAGGTAATAACCTACTATAAGAGTTTCGGTGGTAAAGGAACATATTACCTAGGACTTAACAATCAATGTCGCCAGTGATTCTTGCACCGTATATTACGCGTTGACCATGATATTTGGAATGGGACGAAGAAGTCAGCTGTATCTTTTCCCTCTCGCATGGAGCTGGATGTGCAGGTCGTGGCTGTTATCACTCGTAGCGTGCATATTATTTATGGTAATTCGTAGAGGATATGCAGCATATGGGTGGGAGCCCTCAACGCCCCACGATAGTTCTGGCATCTGAACGGTCTATACTGCCATCGCCGTAATTCAATAGGTGGGCTGGTGTACACCAAGGAGACATGCGGGGTCGCGGAGAAGGCAGTGATTGGCTTGGATCTTAGTCTGGGCCTCACACCAAGGAAGTGTGAACAAATCTGCAATTCGGATGTGCAACAAAGCTAAGATCTCTCATGGGTAAAGTGAGGCACCTCTGCAGAGTGTAAGAACTGTAACTTGTTACTCACTGTTCCAGGAAGGAGCTGCGAACGCGGCGGAAAAGGAACTCCATGAAAGTTCTGGTAAACCCGTGAAGGCTGACGGACATAGTTTTTTTCAGAATAAAAACAACCTTTGAAGAAATGTTTACGAAAACCTGCATTGCCTACGACCTATGGTCTGTGGTCGTAGTTATAGTGCATCAAACACTCCTTTTCTAGTGGACTTGCTGAGTACGCTCATACTCAAAGTATCTTCTTAACCCTTGCTAGGTTCTAAAGCCAGTACAGACGACGTCTACATCAAGTTATGCTCCAAGAATCATCATCAAAAGCTAACACTCTTCAATAAAGTCAAGAAAGTCAACATATACATCAACTCAACTGAAGACGAAGTTGCTGATTAGATAAGAATAGAATTTCTAACCATAGAACCTACTTCTGTAGAGTATTGCAATAGCAGCAATGCAAGCCTCATAGTTCAGCTACTAGTTTTATAAGTATGGTAGCTATGAGTTATTTATTTCTGATTCTTCTTTGTAAGAAGTTTCTTTCTCTCTCTTTAACCTAGAGTGTTCTCTGGATCTTGTGTGAAGAGTTGAGTTGTAACCTATAGTCATGTCTTGGACCTGCTATGTTTCTGTTGTACTACTCTGAGTGATGTAATACTAGTGAACGGTGTTTTATTGGTGTTATGTCAACGACTATAAGGTACTACATCATGGAGTGGTATGCTGGGTCACCGCACCAAGTCCATAAAAATGGGCATTGACGAGATCAAACCTCGTCAATTGGCGCCGTCTGTGGGAATTGGGGACGCTGATCGTGCGGTCGTGACGGTCCCATCACCTGCAATCTACAACTCATCAACATCGTCCGAGCGGAATCCCTCGTCATCGACGGTGGCCGGATCGCATCTGGCTACTTCATATGCTTCGACGTGTTCAACTTCTGCATTTTTTTTTGTTTCGTCGCAGTCCACAATTAGGCGGTTGTCTACGTATCGAGCACAGTAAGCTGCAGGGCACCGCTAGTACTACACATAAGCAGGCCAATTCTATTTCCATAATCGAAGAGCTCTCAAGATTGGATCTACAGCCGAAATTATTGGAGCATAAGGCATGCATACATATAGTCTATAGACCAAGTTCAAACAAGTACGGGTGTCTATAAATCCAAGTAAAGACCACGTCTAGTACTCCTTCCAAAAAAAGAGAGGAATCGATCCTGGAAAAATCAGTACACGTGATTAAATCCTTGAAGAATTCTCCAAGAACGGAAGCGATACGTATGGGTGCATGGATTTCATGGCAAGGATGCTAGCTCACCGACCAAAATCGAGTTTCATCGCGTTAGTGAAGATATATGAGGCCGTGAAGTATTCGTCATGGTTGGCTTTGCCTCCGTCGCAACGGCCTTTGCCAGCGCACAGATTCATCGCCGTTGTTGGTGTCATTGATGGTTTTCTCAACGTTACACACTACTTCGCAGCCAAAATTCGTCTTTTCTACGTAAACAACACCTATCCACCGCTGTGTCGACTCTGTGTCCCATCGTGTGACTCCATTGACCTTGACACGTCTGCCCCGACGATTTCAACTGATTGCATTGACTATATGCTCGGGGGCTGCACCGACTCCGTCGTGTGACCTTCTACGATATTCGGCTGCGGCGACCCGCTATGGTCTTCGGCTGCGGCGACCCGCCGCTACTTTGACTCCGTCCGCCGTGCGACTCTGTACACGGGGGTTGTGCTAACCCGCAGATGCGTCAAGTCGCTACTGCCACCGGCCTTGTCGTGCAACCTGTTGTGGCCTTCGGTTGGGGTGACCCAACGTATCCTTCGGATGCGGTGACCCGATGTGATCTTCGATTGCGGTAATCGGCCGCATCGGCTTCAGCGACCGCGATTCGGAGGCTCCCTCAACTCCAGTAACCCACTGCGATCTTCGGCTCCCATGACTCGTGGGCTCGAGGGCTTCCTCCGCTTCGGCGACCCTCCGCGGTCTTCGTTCCGGCGGCCCTTGGTCTTCTTCGATGTCGACGACCCGCCACGGTCTTTGGATACATCAACCCGCCATATCTTTGGCTGCGGTGTGATCCGCCACATCCTTCGACTTTGATGACTTGCCATCACGTCGACTACGTCCGCCGCGTGACTCGCTACCGCATCGATTTCGTCCATGACAACTACAAATAAAGCTAAGTTTCCCTCTACTTAGAGATGACTTCTTTTTAACTCGCACTCGAAGCACTCGGGGACTGCGTCCTCTTCGAGTAACCTATGTGCCATCGGCTCCACGCACTCGAGCACCTCATACGCGACAGCCCGAGTAGCTGATTCTGCCTGACCGTCGAATCCTTGAACTCCGAGTGCCTCGACAATGTACTGAAACTAAGGGTAATCAGGCTAACGAAAAGGCCTAGCAAACAGTGCAAAAGTGTCGACTCGATTGGCACCAGAATTTTACTTTATAAGCCAGCAGGCAAATATCCTTTATAAGATACAAGTACTTTATAATTCTTTATGTTTTCTGCAGCCTACAAGGACGCCTCACCTTACGACATCGTCGAATGATAAACAAACGCATACAACCTGAGTAGCTGACCACGTCAGTCTAACGAAAAGGATATGCACATGCAATGCACTATGTGCCAATACATACAAACTTTACCAAGGGCATTACAAGCCCACTCGAATAAATACAAGCTTTATATTATCTCATTTTATTTACAGGTCCTAATTGTTCTGAAGCATAACATTCGTCCGCTCCTCAAATAAGTCTACAATCTATTCGGCGTACTGCGCCACGGCTGCGTAATGAGGGCGCATATCCCACACATTGCCACCTGGAGGAGGAGGCGGTCTAGTCGCTATCCCGCAAGATTGACATCACGACGATGTAGCCAAACGAGAGACAAGGCTGCCTTCACCCCTGTGATACGCCCAATTTGCATCACCATTCTATATCATAATCTACCTCTATTCATTGATATTCGTCTTATTATGAGGTATTACTTATGTCTTTTTCCACTGTTTATGCATGTTGGATGATTCTTGGAGGATGAACTGCCGGAGTCTGGATTCTGATGGAAAAGAAGGCGTTTTGATGCAATTTCGCGAAGATCAGAAAAATACTAGAAAAATATGGGAAAATATTATTTTTCCAGAAGATTGAGCAAGCTAGAAGGAGGAGTGAAGAAGGGCCACAGGGGCCCACACGCCTAGGCGTGGGCCCACCCTGGGCTTGCCTAGGGCAGGTGTGGACCACCTGCCTGTCTCCCAACTCCGCCCCTTTGCCTATATCTTCCCTATGGAACCCTAATACGAGGGGAGCGACCATAGATATATTTCCACCGCCTCTGTGGGGCGGAAAACACCGAGAGAGAGAAATATCTCTCCGGTAGACATATTTCTGTGGGGAAATTCCTTACCGGAGAGGGGAGATCGTCGCCATCAACACCATCATCAAGCTAGGCTTCATCGGGATCTTCATCATCATCATCATCATTATCATCATCATCCACACCATCATCTCCACCAGCACCATCATCACCACTCCGTCCCGCTATAACAATTCTGTTGGATATTGCTTTAGTTCTTAGGGGAAACTTTCCCGGTGTTAATTACTATTGTAGTTGATGCTTGTGAGTGGAACCATTGGATTATTTTTTATGTTCAGATTGTTATCCATTGTCATATCATTTTTTATCTTGATCCATATGATGTCTTGTGAGTAGTTCGTTTAGTTCTTGGGGACATGGGAGAAGTCATGTTGTTATTCGTGGATTTGTGTTGAGTTATTATTCAATGGTTAATATTTAAGTTGTGGTACTATTCTTCTAGTGGTGTCATGTGAACGTCGACTACATGACACTTCACCATTTATGGGCCTAGGGGAATGCATTGTGTATTTGTCTACTAATTGTGGGGTTGCCGAAGTGACAGAAACCTGAACCCCCGTTAGGACACCTTTGCACAAGGGAGCGTAGGATCTCTGTTCGGGATATGCTATATGGGTATCCTCATAGCATGTCTCTTATCCGACTAACCCGGGCCGCCCAGCAGGCCACAGGCCATGCTACCGACTATGGGCCACCCGGGTTAGTCGGATAAGAGACATCCTATGAGGATACCCATATAGCATATCCCCAACAGTAGCCCCCGGAGAACTCCGAGATCTTGCGCCGTCTTGCCTCTTCCCGTGGAATACTCCGTCTAGATGGATGTCGGCAAACTGTCAAGCAATATCTTGTAGTCTTCCCAAAGAACCCTGCAAAGTTTTTCTCCGTCTTCTATTAGTAAGTCGGAGAAATGCTGAATCTTCCATCATACTTTTCCGTAGTCGGATAAAATCCGTCCATGCCGGAATCTTCGACGGGACGGCTCATCTACGATGTTAGCTATGACGACGTAGGCTGTAGGTCAGCGACGCCTCATAACTCACACATGCAGAGAACGCAATCATATCCGATTTTCCCGCGCGAGCAATGCGAACCGTTGGCGGCGGCGGATGGAGACGCGGCAAAATTACCGCGCACGTTCACGAACACGAACACGTCGTCTACGCGGCAACCGTCCGATTAGCTGCACGAATCTTGACGCAGAGTAAGATAAATAGCAACCGTGGGACACTTCCACTTTTTCACCCCATTCTCTCGCGTCATCGTCTTCTTTCTCCAGCCGCACGCCTCCTCGAGCTCTCCGCGGAAAACCTCGAGAAACCCTAGCCTCTCTCTCCGCACCAGTCGCGCTCTCCTAATCCTCCATGGCCAGCAGCAGCTCTTCTCCGTCGATGGCGGCACCGAGCGAAGCCACGACGAAGCCGGCGAGCTCTGTCGTCGTGCCCCCAGAGGGTCTGGTCATCCCTGCGTCGGCGGTGATTGAGACCACCGGCGGCGACCACAATCTGGCGGCGCTGGAGCCTCTGGAAGAGGAGCCAGACTCGCACAAAGGCGACTGGCGCGGCTCGGACATCACCGGCCGCGACATCCAAGAGATGGTCGCTGAGGGTTACCTCCCTGCGACGGAGGGGCTCGCCTGGCGGGCGGCGCCGACCGGCGAGGTGACCCCTTCTCCCCAAGCCGGAGAGAAAGTATACCTCAAGGCGCAATTGCTACGCGACGTTTCTCTGCCCATCTCCCACTTCTTTCTGTCCGTCTTGAATCCCTTCAAGGTCCAACCCCATAACCTCTCCCCCAATAGTATCTTAGTTCTTAGCAACTTCGCGGCACTTTGCGAGGGTTACCTAGGGATTAGGCCTAGGTTAGACTTGTTTGTATACTTCTTCACCGTCAAACGTGAAGCCGGACACAGTAGGGAGGAGCTTAGGAACTGCGACACCATAAGCTTCAAGATCCGACCTGCCCGGCGGTTCCCCGACATTGTCGGCCACAAGTCGTGTAAAAACTGGCAGCGGACGTACTTCTACGGCCCCGACATTCCTTTGTCGGGCCGAGAAGGAATGTACCCGGACTTCGTGGATGGAGCCGCCGCTGAAGTCTCCTCATGGTGGTCCTATGCCTCCCTTCCCTCCGACCTCGACGCTTCTCGCGCAATAAGGCGGGTCGAGTGGTTCGTAGAGACGGGTCTAACCGGCTTGGATCTAGCCATGTGCTGGTTCATCAGGCGGATCCAACCTCTGCAGCACCGCACGAAGTATATGCACGAGTACACCGGCGACCGAAGGGATACCCTCCGGATCTCCGAGGATAACTTCTCGAGCGACTCCGTCAAGTTCCGCCTTAAGGACATCGTCAAGGTGAAGGATAAGAAGCGTGTCTTCACCCTCACCTACGACATGTTCGTAGACGGAAAGTGCCCAAAGGTAGGTATATTTTTTTCCGTGTATGACATTGCTCCAGCTTTTCCGTCTTGCCATTGCCATCTTATCTAACACGGTGATTTCTCACTTAACAGCTTAGAGATCTAGATGAGGACAACCTGACTGCCCAAATCTACGATCCGAAGATGAAGGAAGTCACGGTCGTGTCCGACGACAATGTCCCGTTGGCGCGAAATCGGAAGAGCTCCACCTCTGACGCTGCCGACGGATGCAAGAAGAAGAAGACGGAGGGTGGAGCCTCCAAAAAGAGTACTACCGCCCTGGAGGCGGGAAAGAAGAAAGCCACAGGGATGTTTGCAAAAGCGCCACCCCTAGTGTAAGCCTCTTATTCTCCGACATTGTCTTATTTTATCTGTCATTCCTGCACTTATGAATTTTGCACGTTTCAGGAAGAAAGCCACAACCAGCCTCAAGAAGTCCTCCAAGACTCTTGGGGCTTCTAGAAATATTAAAGACATGCTGCATCGCGACTCCTCCCCCGCCATCGCCCCTGCCACTCCTGCCGTCAAACCCTCCTCTGCTCCGACAAGCTCCCAAGTCCAGGAGGAACTAGGCCCTGCTGCCATGGAAGTGGATTCTGGCGCCTCTACCGAACTCGTTGTTGTCGGCGAGCAGGCGACGCAGGAGAGAACTGCTCTTCAAATGGCTGAAGCTCCGGCTAAGGATGCCATTGGTAGCGGCAAGGCGATGGTGTTTAGAGACGTGGGGTAAGGCGGACGGTTGACGGGTACAGGGTAACACAGCTTCACCCACGTCTCTAAACACGCACTGTGAGGACCCCTCCATGGCCTACTCGTCGGCAATACCACGACAATCTCAGAATTTAAGGCTGTGGTTAGATTTATATCTTAATTACTTTCCTGTAGTTATGGATATTTGCAGGGGGTTTAATCATAAGGATGTATTAGTCCAAGTAAGGTCGGTGCATTAGCACAGGTTCACCCACACAACACTTACAACACCAAAGAAGAGTACTCAGCTATATGAAGCGAAAGCACTTGATAGAATTCCCATGTGTCCTCGAGAATGTTTGGTCCTTATAAGTATTTCCACCGGCTTGTCCTTTGCTAAGAAAGGATTGGGCCACTTGCTGTGTTTGTTCTTTGTTATTTGCACTTTGTTTTGTTGCTTTATCAGAAAACCACTAAAAATCCGTTTGCTAAGTATTTGCAGAGAGTTCCTGCTCCATACCACTGTTCAGCACCTTCTTATCCTCGTTGGAATTGACACTCCTATTTATCGAAAGTAGTGCGATACACCCCCTATACTTGGGGGTCATCAAGACTATTTTCTGGCACCGCTGCCGGGTAGTGAAGCACTATTGAAGAGTGGAACTGGTAAAGGAAACTTCTACTGTGAGTATTTCTTTTGTTACTACTTGTTACTTTGTTTCCAATATGGATAACCCACTTGGTTTTCTGTTTGGAAAACTACTACCACTGCTAGAGTAGTAGATGAACCACCACCTATTGAGATAGATCCTTTTAAGATACCTATTATTTTGGGGATGGAACTGTCCATCCTGGTGATCGCTTTCTTTTTATCCATGATATGGGGGTTGTTTAAGTGTGCAGGTATCACAACTGAATAAGTGAAGAAGAAGTTACTCCCTATATCCTTGAAAGGGAGAGCTGAAGAATGGTATAAGCTGCTGAAGAATGGACAATCCATGGAATGGGAGGAAATGACATCTCTCTTTTATTCTAAATTTTATCCTCCCAGTGAGATTCATAAGGATAGAAATCTTATATATAACTTTTGGCCTCGTGATGGAGAGAGTACAACTCAATCTTGGGGGAGATTGAAGTTACTAATGCTTAAATGTACTATTCATGAACTCCCTAACAATATTATTATCAATAACTTTTATGCTAGGCTTTCTCTTCATGATAAAGATTTACTAGATGCTTCTTGTGGTGGATCATTCACACGTATGAAGGAAGAAGCTAAATGGGATCTCTTAGACCGTATTCAAGAAAGCACTGAAGCTTGGGAGAATTACAAAGGAATAAAGTCTGGTATAAACTATGATTATGAATGCATTAAATCTTTTATGGGAACTGACGACTTCCGTGATATAAGTAATGAGTTTGGTCTTGATTCCCAAAGTATCACCAACTGTTTTAAGGCCTTTGCCTCTTACATAGAAATTCCCAAGAAGAAGTGGAATAAGTACCATGCTCCTTATAAGGATGTTGGTAGTCATGTTCCTGTTAGAAGTGTTGAAGTTTGTACTACTAATGATATTGTGCCTGAACCTCATGTTGAGAAAATACCTTTCCCAACTAAGGTAAAGGAGTATTCTATGATTACTAGTGCAAATAACAAAGGTATAAATAAAACTGTGGAGCCTGATGGGAAATTGAATGTTGAACCTGTGGTAACTATTGTGAAAGATCTTGACGGTAGAAATATAGAGGATGAGCATATTATCTTCTATGAAGACGCTTCTAATATTATATCTCATCATAGTAAGGCTATAAAAGCTAGTGTTCCTGTGCTTTCTATTAAAGTTGGCGATCATTGCTACTATGGTTTATGTGATGCTGGTGTTAGTTCTAGTGATATTCCTTATAAGATTTATAGGGAAATTATGCATGAAATTGGTCCTTGTAAGCTTGAGGACATTGATGTGGTTATTCACCTTGCAAACAAGGATACCATTTGCCCCATTGGTATTGTAAGAGATATGGAGGTCCTATGTGGTAAGATTAAGTAAAATATTGTCATGGTAAAAAATATTGCCACTAGGAGTTTCCCTTGTTGAAAAAAACTAGGAGGGAGAAGGGACCGTGAGCATAGAGGAGACAGCGAAGAGGAGGATTTGAAGGCGGTGCGATGTGAGAGCAAACCTGCGATGAGTTTCTGACACAAGGTACATGGTATAGTGAGTAGTAGTAAATTTCAGGGGCAATGATATTGAAAAGATCGCCAGTCACAGTAATGATACTACTCCTATTAATAAGTGGTGGACAAGGGATGGGTTGATCCTTCTATGTACCATCGCATCGGATGCACACCATTTATGTTCCTTTTTTTAGGGGGACCAGATCTGGTCAGCCTTACTAGTCCGAACTTCTCCACCTCCATTTGTTCCCTTTCACACGAAGAGGAAGCACAAAGCACACCCGCAGCAAGCTGGTTCGAAAGTGAGGAGTGCTCTTTTTTGCGAAGCAAGTAGTACACCCTCCTTCCCAAAGAATTTAAGCCGATTTGTCATTATTATGTCAAATTTGAACCTAAAAGTATCAGAATAATCTTCTAAGGATCGAAATGGCGACCCTCTCACCCACCCAGCCACCAATGGCGACTCCTTGGCGATCTAGGGTTTTTTCTCCCTCTCCACGACAATGGAAACCCTACTCCACTGGGATTTCTCTCCTGGCCAGGCTTTGGCTAATCAGGTGCGTCGACGCTTTGGATCTACGGTTCACTTCCTCCCTTCCTCGACTACCAATGAGTTCTTCTTGGTGGTTTCCTTCTCCTCGGCCTCTTTTTCTCTGAATGTTGAATCTGTGGGTCTTGCTATTCAATGTTGCATTGGTGGAATTGCTGCTAGATTCAATGTTTTTCAATTAAGTGATCGAAGATTTCGGTTCTCCGTTGCTTCAAACAAAGTGGGACACTTCATCTATATTTTGAGAGATAGTCTGGCCTGATTTTGTGTGCCATTTCAGTTTATTTCGGGGTTCCCATCCTCAAATCTCTGGCTTCACACATGATCACTCGTGTTCTGGTTTGCCCTTTGATAATAATGTGAAGAGCTCTCCCACTAATCCTGCCTGTTTTAAGCCAAATTTGGACTTCCTCAAGAAAAGTGTTGCACAAGATCATCATTCGGATTCATCACATGAATTGGCTAAATTTGGTTTTCATCAACAAGGACCTCCTGTGTTATCTTCGGGTGGATCTGATTAGGTTAGGCATCTGTTTTTTGGAAGTGTCTCTGATCCTATTTTGGTGGATCATGAACGTGATCATAAGGAAGTTTTTACTGGTTCAAAGTTTGTACGTCATTTTTGCATGCAACTGCCTTCTGCCACGTTAGAGAAGATAGAAGATATGAGACAGGCCCTCTACTCCGATCAAGATATCATGCATGCTTTGGACTTGAATTTTGTACCTAACAAAGCTATGGTTTTTGAAATTCTGGGACGCTGCTCAAATTGTGGAGATCATGATCATCTTGTGGATTCTTGCCAGAAAAATTGCGAGTGTATTATTGCTCTGGGCCATAACTGTTCGAATTGCTCTAATCTGCGGAGCTCATGGTGTGTTAAATGTTTAATTTCTGGTCACCTAGCGAGTAAATGCGTCTTGGGCTGGCGCCGCCGGAATTGTCATTTATTGGGCCACTGGGCCAGGAATTGCCCAAAGAGGATACGAAGGGTTTGGCAAAAAAAGAAATCAGCTTTAAACAATCAGGCCGATATTTCTGGTCGAAATATCTGGGTAGTTAAGAAGTAGCCAGTTTTTTCACCTGGAGTTTCACCCCCTCCCTCTCCTGCCGCTTCATCTCCTCCGCCGACTGACGAAGTTTCTCTCTCTACCACAACAATGGCCAACTTTCCTGTGAACCCTTTAGCTTTTCTCCCCAATGGCTTGACTATTGATCCAGGGCCAGTAGATCGTTTGGTGAGGTCTCATATGGTGGTACCAGCCGAAGCTCCCATGCAACATGACCGAAAGGTAATTGCTGAGACCAACAGATTTATTCCGATTCAGCTTAGAGAAGACTATAGGGTTCAGGTGATGAATCTTCTCAATGAGTCTCAACTGTTTGTCAGTCGCTTTGATGATCATCCTTTAGGACTTGGCATTTTTACTATGACTGAAACCCTGATTGCGCATGCTACAGTAGGAACAACCTTTGAGATTGATGAAATTACCACTGTCACTTTGTGAAACACAATGAAGCCAAAAATATGCGTCTTACTGCTTTTGGCAGGGAAACCTGGATACAATTTTTAGCTTTTCCACTTGATTATCAGACTAGCCAATATATTCATAGTGCTGTTCAGGAGTTTGGTCTGTTGTCTATGTGGCATAACCCTAGAGGGGATGATAAATCTGTATTGGTCAAGGTGTGGATTGTTCATCCTAAGTTTGTGCCCAAAAGCTTGGTTATTCATCAGCTTGGGGGGGCCAAGCACTCCTGGACTGTTCCTGTTATCTTACTCAGATGTGTGGACTGGAATGCTCATTTGCCTGAAATCCTGCCCCCTCCTGAAGATCCTGAACTTGATGATGGCAATCCCCATCCCATGCATGGTGAAGGTTTATCTGCTGAACAGCTCTACCAACAGCAGCTTGACAATTGGAATCAGCAGAACCAAATGCCTGGAGGTGGACATGCTCAAGGTTGGAATGCTGGAGGTATGAACAATGCTGCTCTGTTTCATCAACATGGACAATTTGTCCCTGCTCAAGTGATTGCTGCACTTTTTGATAATAATGTTGCACAAGATGAAAATATTGTTGCACCAATGGTAGAGGATGCTGCAGTAGTTCCCAAACCTCCTTTGATCAACTTTTAGCAGATCCTAGCTACACAGGGGGTTTCTTTTCAGGATGTTGTGCCACCCCCAATCACCAATGTTCAGGACAGTCCTATGCAAGCTTGGCATGACAGTATATCTAATGTATCTGATGGAAATTCTTCTGGTTCAGATTTGATGCAAGTTGACACCACCTTATCCATCAACTTTGCTCTGGTTGATGACAACCTTTTGGATGTCAGTTCTGAAATTTGGATGACAAGGAACTTTGCTAAATCTGCATTCAAGGAGTTTTGCTTCCCCAACTTTGCTCTAGATAATGCCAAGCTCCTTCCTATCACCCTCTCTCTGCCAAAGTTTATGCAGTTTGAGTTGGTTGATGAATGGGAGTTATTGCTCCATTCCAGGAAGGGGCAGGTAATGAACTATGATAGAAATTTGGTGTCTTCTGATATGTTACCTTTTACTCAAGTTGGCACCAAAAGAAAGATTCCTGAGCTTGATGACACAGAAGTGGTTTCCTTTGGGACACCTATCTCTACTAACCAAGTCAGAAGAAGCTCAAGGTCTACTAGATACAGGGGCTTTAAGCCTAAAATCATTTGTGACTCCAAGCACATTAAATCTAAAGTGAAACCAAGGAAGATTCCAGAAGTTCAGGCTGTTAAAGTCACAGAAGAAACTGCCAACATAAATCCTGGCCATGTTGACATGATTTCTGACAGGACTCTTCTTGCAACCCCAATCCAGTGCTCCAGTCTATTGGAATCTCTCTTTGTGGTGTTCCTCAGGAAGATCTCACTCCTTTGAAGCTTATGGAAGGATGGCAGGAGAAGGAGAATGTTGACAGTGCCTAGTGCCTGTCTATTTCTACTTTGATTTCTTTACTTTTGAGTTGTAATAATGTCACTACTTAAACAATGGGTTATTTTGTGCTGGAACATCAGAGGGATTAATGCTAGAGAGAAACAATTGGCCTTAATGAATGCTATTAATGTAAGTGGATGTTCAGTTATTTGCCTTCAAGAAACAAAAAAGGAGGATTTTGATCTGCAGTTTATTAAAGCTTGCTGTCCAGCAAGATTTGATGAGTTTGTCTTTGTGCCTTCTGTGGGGGCTTCTGGTGGCCTCATTATTATTTGGAATAGTTCAATTTTTTCTGGAATGGTCATGCATTGTGAAAAATTTGCTCTCTCTGTTCATTTCACTTCAACTCATTCTAGACAGTCTTGGACTTTAATTAACATCTATGGCCCTTGTAATGGTGAATTGAGGGAGAAATTTATTGAATGGATGTTTGAGGTGAATATTCCTGATGATGAAGACTGGATCTTAATGGGGGACTTTAATTTTTTTAGGTCCCCTGCAAATAGGAATAAACTTGGGGGGAATGTTAATGACATGCTCATCTTTAATGACTTCTCACTGAATTGCCAATTAAAGGAAGAAAATACACCTGGAGTAACATGCAACAAGATCCTCTGTTGGAGCAACTTGATTGGTTTTTTACTTCCATCCACTGGACAACTAGTTTTCCCAACACAGTTGTTTCAACACAAGGCAAACCAACCTCTGATCACACTCCATGTGTTGTCTCTATTCAGACTAAGATCCCTGGCAGTAGGATTTTTAGATTTGAAAACTTTTGGGTGGCTCATCTTGGATTTCTGAAAGTTGTTGCAGAATGTTGGAGTAAACCAACTCATAAATCTAACAGTGTTGCAAATCTTAATGCAAAGCTAAAAAAGCTGAGATATGATTTGAAATTTTGGAGCAAATCAATTTCAAAGTTGTTCACTTGTATTGAAAATACCAATAGAGTTCTCTCTGAACATGATAATCTGGAGGACATAAGACCTTTGTTCTGTCAAGAAGCAAATTTCAGGAGAATTCTAAAAGCTCATCTATCAAGACTATTACAGTACCAAAATGCTTATTGGAAGAAAAGATGCACAGTTAGATGGACAAAGTTTGGAGATGAGAACACAATTTTTTTTCATAATTTTGCTACTGAAAGATATAGAAAGAACAATATTGCCTCCCTCAAACTTTCAGATGGTTCTTTTGTCATTGAGCATGCTGACAAAGAAAAAGCTATTTATCAAGTCTATAAAGAAAGATTGGGCACTTCTCCTCAGCCTGAGATGCTTTTTGATCTTCAAAATCTGATTACTCCAACTGAGGGCCTTGAAGTTTTATCCATACCATTTACCAGAGAGGAAATTGACAAGGTGGTGAAAGAGATGCCAAGTGATAAAGCCCCAGGCCTAGATGGTTTTATCCATACCTGCTATGTTTCTGTTGTACTACTCTGAGTGATGTAATACTAGTGAACGGTGTTTTATTGGTGTTATGTCAACGACTATAAGGTACTACATCATGGAGTGGTATGCTAGGTCACCGCACCAAGTCCATAAAAATGGGCATTGACGAGATCAAACCTCGTCAATTGGCGCCGTCTGTGGGAATTGGGGACGCTGATCGTGCGGTCGTGACGGTCCCATCACCTGCAATCTACAACTCATCAACATCGTCCGAGCGGAATCCCTCATCATCGACGGTGGCCGGATCGCATCTGGCTACTTCATATGCTTCGACGTGTTCAACTTCTGCAATTTTTTTTGATTCGTCGCAGTCCACAATTAGGCGGTTGTCTACGTATCGAGCACAGTAAGCTGCAGGGCACCGCTAGTACCACACATAAGCAGGCCAATTCTATTTCCATAATCGAAGAGCTCTCAAGATTGGATCTACAGCCGAAATTATTGGAGCATAAGGCATGCATACATATAGTCTATAGACCAAGTTCAAACAAGTACGGGTGTCTACAAATCCAAGTAAAGACCACGTCTAGTACTCCTTCCAAAAAAAAAGAGGAATCGATCCTGGAAAAATCAGTACACGTGATTAAATCCTTGAAGAATTCTCCAAGAACGGAAGCGATACGTATGGGTGCATGGATTTCATGGCAAGGGTGCTAGCTCACCGACCAAAATCGAGTTTCATCGCGTTAGTGAAGATATATGAGGCCGTGAAGTATTCGTCATGGTTGGCTTTGCCTCCGTCGCAACGGACTTTGCCAGCGCACAAATTCATCGCCGTTGTTGGTGTGATTGATGGTTTTCTCAACGTTACACACTACTTCGCAGCCAAAATTCGTCTTTTCTGCGTAAACAACACCTATCCACCGCTGTGTCGACTCTGTGTCCCATCGTGTGACTCCGTTGACCTTGACACATCTGCCCCGACGATTTCAACTGATCGCATTGACTATATGCTCGGGGGCTGCGCCGACTCCGTCGTGTGACCTTCTACGATATTCGGCTGCGGCGACCTGCTATGGTCTTCGGCTGCGGCGACCCGCCGCTACTTTGACTCCGTCCGCCGTGCGACTCTGTACACGGGGGTTGTGCTAACCCGCAGATGCGTCAAGTCGCTACTGCCACCGGCCTTGTCGTGCAACCTATTGC
Source organism: Avena sativa (assembly GCA_916181665.1). Lineage (NCBI taxonomy): Eukaryota > Viridiplantae > Streptophyta > Magnoliopsida > Poales > Poaceae > Avena > Avena sativa. The sequence goes on from OV702297.1 coordinate 417,026,648, forward strand.
GGCCTTCGGTTGGGGTGACCCAACGTATCCTTCGGATGCGATGACCCGATGTGATCTTCGATTGCGGTAATCGGCCGCATCGGCTTCAGCGACCGCGATTCGGAGGCTCCCTCAACTCCAGTAACCCACTGCGATCTTCGGCTCCCATGACTCGTGGGCTCGAGGGCTTCCTCCGCTTCGGCGACCCTCCGCGGTCTTCGTTCCGGTGGCCCTTGGTCTTCTTCGACGTCAACGACCCGCCACGGTCTTCGGATACATCAACCCGCCATATCTTTGGCTGCGGTGTGATCCGCCACATCCTTCGACTTTGATGACTTGCCATCACGTCGACTACGTCCGCCGCGTGACTCGCTACCGCATCGATTTCGTCCATGACAACTACAAATAAAGCTAAGTTTCCCTCTACTTAGAGATGACTTCTTTTTAACTCGCACTCGAAACACTCGGGGGCTGCGTCCTCTTCGAGTAACCTATGTGCCATCGGCTCCACGCACTCGAGCACCTCATACGCGACAGCCCGAGTAGCTGATTCTGCCTGACCGTCGAATCCTTGAACTCCGAGTGCCTCGACAATGTACTGAAACTAAGGGTAATCAGGCTAACAAAAAGGCCTAGCAAACAGTGCAAAAGTGTCGACTCGATTGGCACCAAAATTTTACTTTATAAGCCGGCTGGCAAATATCCTTTATAAGATACAAGTACTTTATAATTCTTTATGTTTTCTGCAGCCTACAAGGACGCCTCACCTTACGACATCGTCGAATGATAAACAAACGCATACAACCTGAGTAGCTGACCACGTCAGTCTAACGAAAAGGATATGCACATGCAATGCACTATGTGCCAATACATACAAACTTTACCAAGGGCATTACAAGCCCACTCGAATAAATACAAGCTTTATATTATCTCATTTTATTTACAGGTCCTAATTGTTCTGAAGCATAACATTCGTCCGCTCCTCAAATAAGTCTACAATCTCTTCGGCGTACTGCGCCACGGGTGCGTAATGAGGGCGCATATCCCACACATTGCCACCTGGAGGAGGAGGCGGTCTAGTCGCTATCCCGCAAGATTGACATCACGACGATGTAGCCAAACGAGAGACAAGGCTGCCTTCACCCCTGTGATACGCCCAATTTGCATCACCATTCTATATCATAATCTACCTCTATTCATTGATATTCGTCTTATTATGAGGTATTACTTATGTCTTTTTCCACTGTTTATGCATGTTGGATGATTCTTGGAGGATGAACTGCCGGAGTCTGGATTCTGATGGAAAAGAAGGCGTTTTGATGCAATTTCGCGAAGATCAGAAAAATACTAGAAAAATATGGGAAAATATTATTTTTCCAGAAGATTGAGCAAGCTAGAAGGAGGAGTGAAGAAGGGCCACAGGGGCCCACACGCCTAGGCGTGGGCCCACCCTGGGCTTGCCTAGGGCAGGTGTGGACCACCTGCCCGTCTCCCAACTCCGCCCCTTTGCCTATATCTTCCCTATGGAACCCTAATACGAGGGGAGCGACCATAGATATATTTCCACCGCCTCTGTGGGGCGGAAAACACCGAGAGAGAGAAATATCTCTCCGGTAGACATATTTCTGTGGGGAAATTCCTTACCGGAGAGGGGAGATCGTCGCCATCAACACCATCATCAAGCTAGGCTTCATCGGGATCTTCATCATCATCATCATCATTATCATCATCATCCACACCATCATCTCCACCAGCACCATCATCACCACTCCGTCCCGCTATAACAATTCTGTTGGATATTGCTTTAGTTCTTAGGGGAAACTTTCCCGGTGTTAATTACTATTGTAGTTGATGCTTGTGAGTGGAACCATTGGATTATTGTTTATGTTCAGATTGTTATCCATTGTCATATCATTTTTTATCTTGATCCATATGATGTCTTGTGAGTAGTTCGTTTAGTTCTTGGGGACATGGGAGAAGTCATGTTGTTATTCGTGGATTTGTGTTGAGTTATTATTCAATGGTTAATATTTAAGTTGTGGTACTATTCTTCTAGTGGTGTCATGTGAACGTCGACTACATGACACTTCACCATTTATGGGCCTAGGGGAATGCATTGTGTATTTGTCTACTAATTGTGGGGTTGCCGAAGTGACAGAAACCTGAACCCCCGTTAGGACACCTTTGCACAAGGGAGCGTAGGATCTCTGTTCGGGATATGCTATATGGGTATCCTCATAGCATGTCTCTTATCCGACTAACCCGGGCCGCCCAGCAGGCCACAGGCCATGCTACCGACTATGGGCCACCCGGGTTAGTCGGATAAGAGACATCCTATGAGGATACCCATATAGCATATCCCCAATAGTAGCCCCCGGAGAACTCCGAGATCTTGCGCCGTCTTGCCTCTTCCCGTGGAATACTCCGTCTAGATGGATGTCGGCAAACTGTCAAGCAATATCTTGTAGTCTTCCCAAAGAACCCTGCAAAGTTTTTCTCCGTCTTCTATTAGTAAGTCGGAGAAATGCTGAATCTTCCATCATACTTTTCCGTAGTCGGATAAAATCCGTCCATGCCGGAATCTTCGACGGGATGGCTCATCTACGATGTTAGCTATGACGACGTAGGCTGTAGGTCAGCGACGCCTCATAACTCACACATGCAGAGAACGCAATCATATCCGATTTTCCCGCACGAGCAATGCGAACCGTTGGCGGCGGCGGATGGAGACGCGGCAAAATTACCGCGCACGTTCACGAACACGAACACGTCGTCTACGCGGCAACCGTCCGATTAGCTGCACGAATCTTGACGCAGAGTAAGATAAATAGCAACCGTGGGACACTTCCACTTTTTCACCCCATTCTCTCGCGTCATCGTCTTCTTCCTCCAGCCGCACGCCTCCTCGAGCTCTCCGCGGAAAACCTCGAGAAACCCTAGCCTCTCTCTCCGCACCAGTCGCGCTCTCCTAATCCTCCATGGCCAGCAGCAGCTCTTCTCCGTCGATGGCGGCACCGAGCGAAGCCACGACGAAGCCGGCGAGCTCTGTCGTCGTGCCCCCAGAGGGTCTGGTCATCCCTGCGTCGGCGGTGATTGAGACCACCGGCGGCGACCACAATCTGGCGGCGCTGGAGCCTCTGGAAGAGGAGCCAGACTCGCACAAAGGCGACTGGCGCGGCTCGGACATCACCGGCCGCGACATCCAAGAGATGGTCGCTGAGGGTTACCTCCCTGCGACGGAGGGGCTCGCCTGGCGGGCGGCGCCGACCGGCGAGGTGACCCCTTCTCCCCAAGCCGGAGAGAAAGTATACCTCAAGGCGCAATTGCTACGCGACGTTTCTCTGCCCATCTCCCACTTCTTTCTGTCCGTCTTGAATCCCTTCAAGGTCCAACCCCATAACCTCTCCCCCAATAGTATCTTAGTTCTTAGCAACTTCGCGGCACTTTGCGAGGGTTACCTAGGGATTAGGCCTAGGTTAGACTTGTTTGTATACTTCTTCACCGTCAAACGTGAAGCCGGACACAGTAGGGAGGAGCTTAGGAACTGCGACACCATAAGCTTCAAGATCCGACCTGCCCGGCGGTTCCCCGACATTGTCGGCCACAAGTCATGTAAAAACTGGCAGCGGACGTACTTCTACGGCCCCGACATTCCTTTGTCGGGCCGAGAAGCAATGTACCCGGACTTCGTGGATGGAGCCTCCTCTGAAGTCTCCTCATGGTGGTCCCATGCCTCCCTTCCCTCCGACCTCGACGCTTCCCGCGCAATAAGGCGGGTCGAGTGGTTCGTAGAGACGGGTCTAACCGGCTTGGATCTAGCCATGTGCTGGTTCATCAGGCGGATCCAACCTCTGCAGCACCGCACGAAGTATATGCACGAGTACACCGGCGACCGAAGGGATAATCTCCGGATCTCTGAGGATAACTTCTCGAGCGACTCCGGCAAGTTCCGCCTTAAGGACATCGTCAAGGTGAAGGATAAGAAGCGTGTCTTCACCCTCACCTACGACATGTTCGTAGACGGAAAGTGCCCAAAGGTAGTTATATTTTTTTCCGTGTATGACATTGCTCCAGCTTTTCCGTCTTGCCATTGCCATCTTATCTAACACGGTGATTTCTCACTTAACAGCTTAGAGATCTAGATGAGGACAACCTGACTGCCCAAATCTACGATACGAAGATGAAGGAAGTCACAGTCGTGTCCGACGACAATGTCCCGTTGGCACGAAAGTGGAAGAGCTCCACCTCTGACGCTGCCGACGGATGCAAGAAGAAGAAGACGAAGGGTGGAGCCTCCAAAAAGAGTACTGCCGCCCTGGAGGCGGAAAAGAAGAAAGCCACAAGGATGTTTGCAAAAGCGCCACCCCTAGTGTAAGCCTCTTATTCTCCGACATTGTCTTATTTTATCTGTCATTCCTGCACTTATGAATTTTGCACGTTTCAGGAAGAAAGCCACAACCAGCCTCAAGAAGTCCTCCAAGACTCTTGGGGCTTCTAGAAATATTAAAGACATGCTGCATCGCGACTCCTCCCCCGCCATCGCCCCTGCCACTCCTGCCGTCAAACCCTCCTCTGCTCCGACAAGCTCCCAAGTCCAGGAGGCACCAGGCCCTGCTGCCATGGAAGTGGATTCTAGCGCCTCTACCGAACTCGCTGTTGTCGGCGAGCAGGCAACGCAGGAGAGAACTGCTCTTCAAATGGCTGAAGCTCCGGCTAAGGATGCCATTGGTAGCGGCAAGGCGACGGTGTTTAGAGACGTGGGGTAAGGCGGACGGTTGACGGGTACAGGGTAACACAGCTTCACCCACGTCTCTAAACACGCACTGTGAGGACCCCTCCATGGCCTACTCGTCGGCAATACCACGACAATCTCAGAGTTTAAGGCTGTGGTTAGATTTATATCTTAATTACTTTCCTGTAGTTATGGATATTTACAGGGGGTTTAATCATAAGGATGTATTAGTCCAAGTAAGGTCGGTGCATTAGCACAGGTTCACCCACACAACACTTACAACACCAAAGAAGAGTACTCAGCTATATGAAGCGAAAGCACTTGATAGAATTCCCATGTGTCCTCGAGAATGTTTGGTCCTTATAAGTATTTCCACCGGCTTGTCCTTTGCTAAGAAAGGATTGGGCCACTTGCTGTGTTTGTTCTTTGTTATTTGCACTTTGTTTTGTTGCTTTATCAGAAAACCACTAAAAATCCGTTTGCTAAGTATTTGCAGAGAGTTCCTGCTCCATACCACTGTTCAGCACCTTCTTATCCTCGTTGGAATTGACACTCCTATTTATCGAAAGTAGTGCGATACACCCCCTATACTTGGGGGTCATCAAGACTATTTTCTGGCACCGCTGCCGGGGAGTGAAGCACTATTGAAGAGTGGAACTGGTAAAGGAAACTTCTACTGTGAGTATTTCTTTTGTTACTACTTGTTACTTTGTTTCCAATATGGATAACCCACTTGGTTTTCTGTTTGGAAAACTACTACCACTGCTAGAGTAGTAGATGAACCACCACCTATTGAGATAGATCCTTTTAAGATACCTATTATTTTGGGGATGGAACTGTCCATCCTGGTGATCGCTTTCTTTTTATCCATGATATGGGGGTTGTTTAAGTGTGCAGGTATCACAACTGAATAAGTGAAGAAGAAGTTACTCCCTATATCCTTGAAAGGGAGAGCTGAAGAATGGTATAAGCTGCTGAAGAATGGACAATCCATGGAATGGGAGGAAATGACATCTCTCTTTTATTCTAAATTTTATCCTCCCAGTGAGATTCATAAGGATAGAAATCTTATATATAACTTTTGGCCTCGTGATGGAGAGAGTACAACTCAATCTTGGGGGAGATTGAAGTTACTAATGCTTAAATGTACTATTCATGAACTCCCTAACAATATTATTATCAATAACTTTTATGCTAGGCTTTCTCTTCATGATAAAGATTTACTAGATGCTTCTTGTGGTGGATCATTCACACGTATGAAGGAAGAAGCTAAATGGGATCTCTTAGACCGTATTCAAGAAAGCACTGAAGCTTGGGAGAATTACAAAGGAATAAAGTCTGGTATAAACTATGATTATGAATGCATTAAATCTTTTATGGGAACTGACGACTTCCGTGATATAAGTAATGAGTTTGGTCTTGATTCCCAAAGTATCACCAACTGTTTTAAGGCCTTTGCCTCTTACATAGAAATTCCCAAGAAGAAGTGGAATAAGTACCATGCTCCTTATAAGGATGTTGGTAGTCATGTTCCTGTTAGAAGTGTTGAAGTTTGTACTACTAATGATATTGTGCCTGAACCTCATGTTGAGAAAATACCTTTCCCAACTAAGGTAAAGGAGTATTCTATGATTACTAGTGCAAATAACAAAGGTATAAATAAAACTGTGGAGCCTGATGGGAAATTGAATGTTGAACCTGTGGTAACTATTGTGAAAGATCTTGACGGTAGAAATATAGAGGATGAGCATATTATCTTCTATGAAGACGCTTCTAATATTATATCTCATCATAGTAAGGCTATAAAAGCTAGTGTTCCTGTGCTTTCTATTAAAGTTGGCGATCATTGCTACTATGGTTTATGTGATGCTGGTGTTAGTTCTAGTGCTATTCCTTATAAGATTTATAGGGAAATTATGCATGAAATTGGTCCTTGTAAGCTTGAGGACATTGATGTGGTTATTCACCTTGCAAACAAGGATACCATTTGCCCCATTGGTATTGTAAGAGATATGGAGGTCCTATGTGGTAAGATTAAGTAAAATATTGTCATGGTAAACAATATTGCCACTAGGAGTTTCCCTTGTTGAAAAAAACTAGGAGGGAGAAGGGACCGTGAGCATAGAGGAGACAGCGAAGAGGAGGATTTGAAGGCGGTGCGATGTGAGAGCAAACCTGCGATGAGTTTCTGACACAAGGTACATGGTATAGTGAGTAGTAGTAAATTTCAGGGGCAATGATATTGAAAAGATCGCCAGTCACAGTAATGATACTACTCCTATTAATAAGTGGTGGACAAGGGATGGGTTGATCCTTCTACGTACCATCGCATCGGATGCACACCATTTATGTTCCTTTTCTTAGGGGGACCAGATCTGGTCAGCCTTACTAGTCCGAACTTCTCCACCTCCATTTGTTCCCTTTTACACGAAGAGGAAGCACAAAGCACACCCGCAGCAAGCTGGTTCGAAAGTGAGGAGTGCTCTTTTTTGCAAAGCAAGTAGTACACCCTCCTTCCCAAATAATTTAAGCCGATTTGTCATTATTATGTCAAATTTGAACCTAAAAGTATCGGAATAATCTTCTAAGGATCGAAATGGCGACCCTCTCACCCACCCAGCCACCAATGGCGACTCCTTGGCGATCTAGGGTTTTTTCTCCCTCTCCACGACAATGGAAACCCTACTCCACTGGGATTTCTCTCCTGGCCAGGCTTTGGCTAATCAGGTGCGTCGACGCTTTGGATCTACGGTTCACTTCCTCCCTTCCTCGACTACCAATGAGTTCTTCTTGGTGGTTTCCTTCTCCTCGGCCTCTTTTTCTCTGAATGTTGAATCTGTGGGTCTTGCTATTCAATGTTGCATTGGTGGAATTGCTGCTAGATTCAATGTTTTTCAATTAAGTGATCGAAAATTTCGGTTCTCCGTTGCTTCAAACAAAGTGGGACACTTCATCTATAGTTTGAGAGATAGTCTGGCCTGATTTTGTGTGCCATTTCAGTTTATTTTGGGGTTCCCATCCTCAAATCTCTGTCTTCACACATGATCACTCGTGTTCTGGTTTGCCCTTTGATAATAATGTGAAGAGCTCTCCCACTAATCCTGCCCGTTTTAAGCCAAATTTGGACTTCCTCAAGAAAAGTGTTGCACAAGATCATCATTTGGATTCATCACATGAATTGGCTAAATTTGGTTTTCATCAACAAGGACCTCCTGTGTTATCTTTGGGTGGATCTGATCAGGTTAGGCATCTGTTTTTTGGAAGTTTCTCTGATCCTATTTTGGTGGATCATGAACGTGATCATAAGGAAGTTTTTACTGGTTCAAAGTTTGTACGTCATTTTTGCATGCAACTGCCTTCTGCCACGTTAGAGAAGATAGAAGATATGAGACAGGCCCTCTACTCCGATCAAGATATCATGCATGCTTTGGACTTGAATTTTGTACCTAACAAAGCTATGGTTTTTGAAATTCTGGGACGCTGCTCAAATTGTGGAGATCATGATCATCTTGTGGATTCTTGCCAGAAAAATTGCGAGTGTATTATTGCTCTGGGCCATAACTATTCGAATTGCTCTAATCTGCGGAGCTCATGGTGTGTTAAATGTTTAATTTCTGGACACCTAGCGAGTAAATGCGTCTTGGGCTGGCGCCGCCGGAATTGTCATTTATTGGGCCACTGGGCCAGGAATTGCCCAAAGAGAATACGAAGGGTTTGGCAAAAAAAGAAATCAGCTTTAAACAATCAGGCCGATATTTCTGGTCGGAATATCTGGGTAGTTAAGAAGTAGCCAGTTTTTTCACCTGGAGTTTCACCCCCTCCCTCTCCTGCCGCTTCATCTCCTCCGCCGACTGACGAAGTTTCTCTCTCTACCACAACAATGGCCAACTTTCCTGTGAACCCTTTAGCTTTTCTCCCCAATGGCTTGACTATTGATCCAGGGCCAGTAGATCGTTTGGTGAGGTCTCATATGGTGGTACCAGCCGAAGCTCCCGTGCAGCATGACCGAAAGGTAATTGCTGAGACCAACAGATTTATTCCGATTCAGCTTAGAGAAGACTATAGGGTTCAGGTGATGAATCTTCTCAATGAGTCTCAACTGTTTGTCAGTCGCTTTGATGATCATCCTTTAGGACTTGGCATTTTTACTATGACTGAAACCCTGATTGCGCATGCTACAGTAGGAACAACCTTTGAGATTGATGAAATTACCACTGTCACTTTGTGAAACACAATGAAGCCAGAAATATGCGTCTTACTGCTTTTGGCAGGGAAACCTGGATACAATTTTTAGCTTTTCCACTTGACTATCAGACTAGCCAATATATTCATAGTGCTGTTCAGGAGTTTGGTCTGTTGTCTATGTGGCATAACCCTAGAGGGGATGATAAATCTGTATTGGTCAAGGTGTGGATTGTTCATCCTAAGTTTGTGCCCAAAAGCTTGGTTATTCATCAGCTTGGGGGGGCCAAGCACTCCTGGACTGTTCCTGTTATCTTACTCAGATGTGTGGACTGGAATGCTCATTTGCCTGAAATCCTGCCCCCTCCTGAAGATCCTGAACTTGATGATGGCAATCCCCATCCCATGCATGGTGAAGGTTTATCTGCTGAACAGCTCTACCAACAGCAGCTTGACAATTGGAATCAGCAGAACCAAATGCCTGGAGGTGGACATGCTCAAGGTGGGAATGTTGGAGGTATGAACAATGCTGCTCTGTTTCATCAACATGGACAATTTGTCCCTGCTCAAGTGATTGCTGCACTTTTTGATAATAATGTTGCACAAGATGAAAATATTGTTGCACCAATGGTAGAGGATGCTGCAGTAGTTCCCAACCCTCCTTTGATCAACTTTCAGCAGATCCTAGCTACACAGGGGGTTTCTTTTCAGGATGGTGTGCCACCCCCAATCACCAATGTTCAGGACAGTCCTATGCAAGCTTGGCATGACAGTATATCTGATGTATCTGATGGAAATTCTTCTGGTTCAGATTTGATGCAAGTTTACACCACCTTATCCATCAACTTTGCTCTGGTTGATGACAACCTTTTGGATGTCAGTTCTGAAATTTGGATGACAAGGAACTTTGCTAAATCTGCATTCAAGGAGTTTTGCTTCCCCAACTTTGCTCTAGATAATGCCAAGCTCCTTCCTATCACCCTCTCTCTGCCAAAGTTTATGCAGTTTGAGTTGGTTGATGAATGGGAGTTATTGCTCCATTCCAGGAAGGGGCAGGTAATGAACTATGATAGAAATTTGGTGTCTTCTAATATGTTACCTTTTACTCAAGTTGGCACCAAAAGGAAGATTCCTGAGCTTGATGACACAGAAGTGGTTTCCTTTGGGACACCTATCTCTACTAACCAAGTCAGAAGAAGCTCAAGGTCTACTAGATACAGGGGCTTTAAGCCTAAAATCATTTGTGACTCCAAGCACACTAAATCTAAAGTGAAACCAAGGAAGATTCCAGAAGTTCAGGCTGTTAAAGTCACAGAAGAAACTGCCCACATAAATCCTGGCCATGTTGACATGATTTCTGACAGGACTCTTCTTGCAACCCCAATCCAGTGCTCCAGTCTATTGGAATCTCCCTTTGTGGTGTTCCTCAGGAAGATCTCACTCCTTTGAAGCTTATGGAAGGATGGCAGGAGAAGGAGAATGTTGACAGTGCCTAGTGCCTGTCTATTTCTACTTTGATTTCTTTACTTTTGAGTTGTAATAATGTCACTACTTAAACAATGGGTTATTTTGTGCTGGAACATCAGAGGGATTAATGCTAGAGAGAAACAATTGGCCTTAATGAATGCTATTAATGTAAGTGGATGTTCAGTTATTTGCCTTCAAGAAACAAAAAAGGAGGATTTTGATCTGCAGTTTATTAAAGCTTGCTGTCCAGCAAGATTTGATGAGTTTGTCTTTGTGCCTTCTGTGGGGGCTTCTGGTGGCCTCATTATTATTTGGAATAGTTCAATTTTTTCTGGAATGGTCATGCATTGTGAAAAATTTGCTCTCTCTGTTCATTTCACTTCAACTCATTCTAGACAGTCTTGGACTTTAATTAACATCTATGGCCCTTGTAATGGTGAATTGAGGGAGAATTTTTTTGAATGGATGTTTGAGGTGAATATTCCTGATGATGAAGACTGGATCTTAATGGGGGACTTTAATTTTTTTAGGTCCCCTGCAAATAGGAATAAACTTGGGGGGAATGTTAATGACATGCTCATCTTTAATGACTTCATTAGAGAACAACATCTCACTGAATTGCCAATTAAAGGAAGAAATTACACCTGGAGTAACATGCAACAAGATCCTCTGTTGGAGGAACTTGATTGGTTTTTTACTTCCATCCACTGGACAACTAGTTTTCCCAACACAGTTGTTTCAACACAAGGCAAACCAACCTCTGATCACACTCCATGTGTTGTCTCTATTCAGACTAAGATCCCTGGCAGTAGGATTTTTAGATTTGAAAACTTTTGGGTGGCTCATCCTGGATTTCTGAAAGTTGTTGCAGAATGTTGGAGTAAACCAACTCATAAATCTAACAGTGCTGCAAATCTTAATGCAAAGCTAAAAAAGCTGAGATATGATTTGAAATTTTGGAGCAAATCAATTTCAAAGTTGTTCACTTGTATTGAAAATACCAATAGAGTTCTCTCTGAACTTGATAATCTGGAGGACATAAGACCTTTGTTCTGTCAAGAAGCAAATTTCAGGAGAATTCTAAAAGCTCATCTATCAAGACTATTACAGTACCAAAATGCTTATTGGAAGAAAAGATGCACAGTTAGATGGACAAAGTTTGGAGATGAGAACACAATTTTTTTTCATAATTTTGCTACTGAAAGATATAGAAAGAACAATATTGCCTCCCTCAAACTTTCAGATGGTTCTTTTGTCATTGAGCATGCTGACAAAGAAAAAGCTATTTATCCAGTCTATAAAGAAAGATTGGGCACTTCTCCTCAGCCTGAGATGCTTTTTGATCTTCAAAATCTGATTACTCCAACTGAGGGCCTTGAAGTTTTATCCATACCATTTACCAGAGAGGAAATTGACAAGGTGGTGAGAGAGATGCCAAGTGATAAAGCCCCAGGCCTAGATGGTTTTAATGGTCTCTTCCTAAAAAGTTGTTGGCACATCATCAAGGAAGACATCTATTCCTTATGCTTTCAATTCTATGAAGGAGATCTGAATCTAGAAAGTATAAATATGGGTCATATTACACTCATTCCAAAGATAGGTTCACCTGAATCTATTAATGATTTCAGACCAATAACTCTACTAAATTGTGTTCTGAAGCTGATAACCAAAATCTTGGCTAATAGGCTACAGAAGGTAATATTGAAGATTATTCATAAAAATCAATATGGTTTTTTAAAAGGCAGAAACATTCATAATTGCCTTGCTTGGGCATTTGAATTTCTTTATCAATGTGAAGCTTCTAAGAAACAGATCATTTTACTTAAGTTGGATTTTGCCATAGCCTTTGATACCATTGATCATATGGCTATGATGAAAATTATGAAACAGATGGGTTTTGATGATAAATGGCTAAAATGGATTGAAATTATTCTTGGCACTGGAAAGTCTGCTGTCTTGCTCAATGGAGTACCTGGGAGATAATTTCACTGCAAAAGAGGTGTTAGACAAGGAGACCCTTTGTCCCCCCTAATTTTTGTGCTTGCTGCTGACTTACTACAATCTGCAATCAATAATGCATTCAGAGAAAACATACTCAGGGCCCCTTTCTCCCCTGATTTTGGACAGGATTTTCCAGTTGTTCAGCATGCAGATGACACTTTGATTATAATGCAAGCAGACAAAGATCAAATTCAGATAATGAAAGGGATTCTTCAGAATTCTGCTGTTTCTACTGGCTTACAGATCAATTTTCATAAGTCTCACCTAATACCAATAAATCTGGATGACAACATCTCTAAGGAAATTGCAGAGATATTGGGATGTGCAATTGCCAAAATGCCTTTCACTTGTTTGGGGCTTCCTCTTGGTACCACTAAACCCACAGTTTATGATCTTATGCCACTGATTGACAGAGTTGAGAGAAAGGTGTCTGTTTCATTCATGATGATGTCTTATAGTGGGAGAGTAACTGTGATTAATTCCTTACTGGCTTCAATTGCAACTTTCACAATGTGTGCAATCAAATTGCCAGATAAGATTGTGGGGCACATAGAAAAAATTCAGAGACACTGTTTGTGGAACAAGAAAACTGAAGAGGGTGAAAAATGCAATTCTTTGGCTGCTTGGGATAGGATTTGCAGGCCAAAAAGTAAAGGAGGTGTTGGCATCCTCAACCTTAGAATTCAGAATGAAGGCCTGCTCCTTAAATTCCTGCATAAGTTTTATAATAAGGATGACACACCATGGGTCTCCCTAGTATGGAATGCATACTACAGCAACAATATTCCTCATGCTTCTGGGCCTTGTGGCTCTTTCTGGTGGAGAGATGTTTCTAGACTTTCACATTTATTCAGAGGGATAGCTAAAAGCTCTATTGGTAATGGGACTACTACACTGTTTTGGAAGGATTAGTGGTCTGCAACTGTCTTAGAAGAGAGTCACCCATCATTTACTCCTATGTAAGGAATCTGACCTCGCGCGGCTGAGGTCAACGCGATGTCACACCGGTGGTGAGCCACGGATCGGCGGCGGGGTGGCGGTTTGCGGGCGAGCGGGGATGTGCGGTTGCTACTGCTCGATGCGGAGCGATACGGGGAGCCTATATACGGTGGAGCCGCCTAGAAATGGTTGCCGGAGCTTCGGCAACAACGACGTCTGATGGTGAGCGGCGGCGGTGTTCAACGAGAGGGCAAACTAGAGGGGAAATACAAGGTTGGAGGAGCACACCGCGGTTGCAGATGATGGCTAGGGGAAGCTAGTTGTGGTCTGACGGCATTGAATCGACGGCGGCCGGCGTCGGGGAAGACAACGTCGATGGAGAGGATTTGAGGCGCCCTGCTCAATTCCTTCGGCACGGAGGCTCAATATGGCAAGGCGAAGATCATGAAGGCCTTAGATGGGCAAGGAGAGCTCGGCAACGACACCACACCGGCGGAGCTCATCGGCTAGGGTTTCGGTGCAGTGCAGAGAGTGAGAGAGAGAGAGAGGGCACGAGGAGTGGATAAGACCACGCGAGAGGGAGAGAGACGTGCGGGGATGCTCCTTATCCTATCCTCCAGGCGCGATGAACGGCGGCGAGCTAGCGACGTAGATCGACGGTGTTGGCGGCGACACCCAGCTGCTTGGCGTTGGCAGTAAATACGATGAACGAGACAGAAGGCTGAAGGGGTATGGGCCGGTGGTGGGCTACGGATGGGCCGAGGTGGGCCACTGGCTTGCACGCTGAGCGGCGGGAAGCGAGGAGAGGAAGGGTTGGGCCAGCCTGGGATGGTTTCTTGCTTGTTTTATTTTGCAGAAACTTTTATTTTTTCTGTTTTCACTTTCCCTTTTGTATTTGAATTTCCAAAACTATTTTGAGTATTTCAAAAATACCAGAGAGTTTATAAAATATCTAAAATATTGCAGAGCCCTTGTATTCAATTTGGGCTCCATAATTTTGGCACTTTTCAAAATATAAAACCTTTTTGAATGCATTTCAAAAAGAGAGGGAAGGATTAGGGTTTAGGGTTTTATTTCCTTTCTTTCTTGCATGCATTTTCAAGTATGATGCTCATGAATGCACAAACAACCCTAATTACTATTTATTAAAAACTTGGGTGTTACAATATGTGTGTGAGTGTGGTGCAAGGTTGGTATATGTCCTTGCATGTGTCCCCCTCGCATGTATGCACTCTAACCTAGGAGCGAAGGTTCTAGACTTGTATAAGGGGGAATCTCCCCGTTCCGGTGAAACCGGGTAGGATAGTGCCCCAACTTGTTAACCAACATGGTTTTACATCATCCTATGACCAAATCAAACACAAAAGAAGAGAGAGCTACGCCGGGCTACCCCCATCAGAAGAATGTCTAGGGGGGTAGACGATCCGAGCCCCGCGGATCAGGGTTTCACCGGAGGAAGACCACGAGAACATGGGAATTAGATGAAAACTTGCATGTGTCCCTAGAATATGTGTGTGAGTGTGGTGCAAGGTTGGTATAGGTGTTTGCATGTGTCCCCCCTCGCATGCATGCGCTCTAACCTAGAAGCGAAGGTTCTGGATATGTATAAGGGGGAATCTCCCTGTTCTAGTGAAACCGGATAGGATAGTGCCCCAACTTGTGAACCGAAATTGTTTTACATCATCCTATGACCTAATCAAACACAAAACAAGAGAGATCTACGCCGGGCTACCCCCATCAGAAGAATGTCTAGGGGGTAGACGATCCGAGGCCTGCAGATCAGGGTTTCGCCGGAGGAAGACCACGAGAACGTCGGAATCAGATGAAAACTTGCATGTGTCCCTAGCATATGTCTGTGAGTGTGGTGCGAGGTTGGTATAGGTGCTTGCATGTGTCCCCCCGCATGCATGCGCTGTAACCTAGAAGCGGAGGTTCTAGACCTGTATAAGGGGGAATCTCCCTGTTCCGGTGAAACCGGGTAGGATAATGCCCCAACTTGTGAAGGAACATGGTTTTACATCATCCTATGACCTAATAAAACAGAAAATAAGAGAGAGCTACGCCGGGCCACTACTGCAGAAAGGCTTATAGCCTCCAGGTGTTAGTGAGAGGCAAAATGGTGCCTGTCACTAGTAATTATTCCGAGTGACGGGCAAGAATAAGCCTGTCACTAGTAGAAATAGTAGTGACGGGCGTATAAATAAGACTGTCACTAGTATTTATTACGAAGATCGACCAAATAAAAAAATTACTTAGTGATAGGCGTTTATAAATACCTGTCGGTAGAAACTCTTTGAGTACTGACGGACTCAATATGTGCATGTCACTAGTATTTTTCATGAAAGCTTGCTAAAAGAGTAAATTTCCTAATGACATGCATTAAAAATGTCTGTCACCGGTATCAGGTACTTTTTTTGACCTGACCAGACCGGCCGGTGTCTCCTCGGCGCCTCCGTTGGCCGAAGCACACGAGCACCTCCTGGCCGGCCCACCCGCTTCATTGGAACTCACATCTAGACACGGTTGTACTAAATCTAGTGCTATGCCACATACCACTACTTCAGAACACACGTTATGTGGTAATTTGGAATTTTGAGCCGAAAAATTTGGTTAGGCCCAAAATGAGCGAAACAATGAAATTTGTCTAAGACCCAGACCGGGCACCACCCCATCAAACATACCTGACTCTCCCTCGTGATCTCCATCTCCTCTTCCAGCGCCGCCATGCCCCGTTACCCTTTTCCCTCTTTTCCATCTCCCCCGTCTTCGGTTGTTTTGGCCCAACTCCGGTTAGCCCCTGCGCTGCAGCCACCGCCCAGCACCCCTCCTTCTGCATTCTCTACCCCACAACATAGAACCATTGATCCGTAACCCTCACTAACAAACCCTAGCCCGCGTATCTTGGAGACCATGGAGGGCGATGGCGCGACAGCGAGTGGTGGCGCTGAATGGCAACCATCTCCGCCATGGTTTAGCCGATGTTGCCGGCCATAAGGCCACGCCCCTCATGGACGCCGGCGTCCCCAGGACCTGCAGGACCATCGGGAGCGCGTACAGGAGCGCCTATAGGCCACTTCTTCCGGCTTCGTCGTCTTCCTAGTCGTCTCTCCATTGTGGTGGTTGTGGTGCTGCCGTGTGGCTGCTGCAGCAGTGAAGCTCGCGTTCCATGTCGCCGCACGCGACCCTCCTGCTCGCCTTCCTGCTACCGTGTACGTACGACGCCGCCCTGAACTCCCATCTCCCGTTTAGTATTGTTGTTCTGCTCATGGATAGGCTCGAGTTAGTTAGCGTTATCTCCACTTTATATGCTAAGTGGATCTAAATTCTCAAACCCACTCTCTTCATGTAGAACCACATGTTCCATTGCCCTAGTTTGAACCTTTTTTCTTCCTTTATTCCTATTGATTTCGTCTACATGTACGTTGCTTATTAATGCATACAAATTTTGTGTTATTTCGGTAGATTGTCACCGAGAATGTGGGGTGAAAAGACCTGTCACGACCTTCGCACCAAAAGTAGAGTCTCGTTGCTGGTTTGCACTGCACACCTGAGAATAAGGAAATCGTTCCTGAAGACAGCAGGATACCGCTGCCATGCCGATCATCATCAAAGATGGGGGTCTCGCTGTCGGCGTTCTTTCCTCTAAATAATTACGGTAGTCACTAGTAGAAAAGAGGCCATCCGTTCGTGCCTCCTAACAACATTAGTTCCGGTTCCGCCATGAACCGGGACTAATGCTGGCACGTGTCCCGGTTCGAGCGGGCACGGGGGCCGGAGGCATGCGTCCCGGTTGGTAGGGGCATGCATCCCGGTTTGTAACACAAACCGGGACAAAAGGTTGGACGTTAGCCACGTGGCGTGGCACACACCTTTAGTCCCGGTTTGTGTTACAAACCAGGACGCATGATCCCGCCCTCTATAAATGCAACGCCCCAGCCCTCTGCCTCCACTCTGTTTTTTCTTGGTGGAAGGTGTGAGGAGTGTGCTAGTTTTTTTTGCCCTATACATGCATTCAAGGTGTTTGATGAAATTTTTGAGTGAATGATCCCGTTCAATTTCTCATAGAACAAAAATATAGAAGGTGCCCGAGACGCACTTGAGCTTTCTCTCCTCTTTATTTCCCTCGATCGAGGTTAGCAATCTTATCTTTTCTCTGTCATTGAATGCATGTGTCGATTTGAATTGGTCATTTCACTATTTATGATGTCCTATTTTTGATAAACTTACTTATATGATGCAGATGAACGGTCGGGAATGGATGTACGGTGACCGGCGTGTACCCGGGTATATGAAAGGCGTGGATAAATTTATCGATGTGGCTACGGCAAACAAAGAGAATGGTTTTATACGTTGTCCATGTGTTCAATGTCGGAACAACAAGGAGTACTCTTCCTCGAAAATCATTCATGGTCACCTGATTATGAAAGGTTTCATGCCCAAATATAATTGCTGGACCAAGCACGGGGAAAGAGGGGTTATGATGGAAGACGGTGAAGAAGAAGATGATGATAACAACTATCACCATATGTTTCCTGAATACAGTGATACTACAATGGAAGACAATGAAGAGGAAGGAGGTGAATAACGGGCATCAGATGAGCCGGCTGATGAACTTGGTAGGGTCATTTCTGATGCAAAGCGAGACCGTGAAACAGAAAATGAGAAGTTGAAGTTAGAGAGCATGTAGAAGATCACAAGAAATTGTTGTACCCAAATTGTGAATATGGCAGCACAAAGCTCGGTACTACACTGGAATTGTTGCGATGGAAGGCAGAGTATGGTCTAACTGACTCCTCATTTGAAAGGATGCTAAAAATAATGAAGCCGAAGTTTCCAAAACATAACAAACTTCCTGAGAGTACCTATGATGCAAAGAAGACTTTCTGTCCTCTAGGATTAGATGTGCAAAAGATACATGCATGCATTAATGACTACATCCTCTACCGTGGTAAGGAGTATGACAATTTAGATAAATGTCCGGTATGTAATGCATTGTGGTATAAGATCAGACGAGATGACCATGGTGATGTTGAGGGAGAGCCCCTCCGGAAGAGGGTTCCTGCTAAGGTTATATGGTATGCTCCTATAATACCAAGGTTGAAACGCATGTTCAGAAACAAAGAGCATGCCAGGTTGTTGCGATGGCACAAAGAAGACCATAAGAAAGACGGGAAGTTGAGACACCCTTCTCATGGGTCACAGTGGAGAAAAATCGAGAGAGACTTCCCAGACTTTGCAGGTGACACAAGGAACTTATGGTTTGGTCTAAGTACGGATGGCATGAACCCTTTTGGGGAGCAGAGCTGCAGTCACAGCACATGGCCCGTGACTCTATGTATCTACAACCTGCCTCCTTGGTTGTGCATGAAGCGTAAGTTCATTATGATGCTAGTGCTCATCCAAGGCCCGAAGCAACCGGGCAACGACATTGATGTGTACCTTAGGCCATTAGTTGAAGAACTCTTACAGCTGTGGGGCAAACCAGGTGTACGTGCGTGGGATGAGAACAAACAAGAGCCATTTGATCAACAAGGGTTGCTTTTCGTAACCATCAATGATTGGCCTGCTCTTAGTAACCTTTCATGACAGATAAACAAGGGATATAAGGCATGCACGCACTGTTTAGATAAGACTGAAGGTACATATTTGCATAAATGCAAGAAGGTTGTGTACCTGGCGAATCAACGATTTCTTCCGACCAATCATCCCGTAAGAAAGAAAGGCAAGCATTTCAAAGGTGAGGCAGATCACCGGAAGAATCCTGAACTCCCTGCTGGTGATGATGTATTTGGTATGGTCAAGGACACAGAAGTAATCTTTGGAAAGGGTCCCGACGGTCAATCAGTTCTGAACGACGTCGCTACAGGACACGCACCCATGTGGAAGAAGAAATCTATATTTTGGGAGCTGCCATATTGGAAAGTCCTACATGTCCGCTCTTCAATCGACGTGATGCACGTGACGAAGAATCTTTGCGTGAACCTGCTAGGATTCCTAGGCGTGTATGGGAAGACAAAAGATACACCAGAAGCACGGGAGGACGAACAAATTATGAAAGACCCAAAGAACATGCATACATAGAACAAGACGGATAAAGGGCGTCACTTAAGTCGTGCCAGCTATGCTCTTACCAAAGCAGAGAAGGAAATATTTTTTGAAGTCCTTTACGGTATTAAGGTGTCGTATGGCTTATCATCTAATATAAAGGGGATAATAAATATGGCAGAGAAAAAGTTCCAAAACCTGAAGTCTCATGACTGTCACATGATTATGACGCAGTTGCTTCCGATTGCATTGAGGGGGCTTCTACCGGAAAATGTTCGAGTACCCATTGTGAAGCTGTGTGCATTCCTCAATGTAATATCTCAGAAGGTAATCAATCCAGATATTCTGCCAAGGTTACAGAAGGATGTGGTACAATGTCTTGTTAGTTTTGAGTTGGTGTTCCTACCATCCTTCTTCAATATTATGACGCATCTCCTGGTTCACCTAGTGGAAGAGATTGCCATTCTCGGTCCGGTATTTCTGCACAATATGTTCCCCTTTGAGAGGTTCATGGGAGTATTAAAGATATATGTTCATAACCGTGCTAGACCAGAAGGAAGCATCTCCAAGGGATATGGAACAGAGGAGGTCATTGAGTTTTGTGTTGACTTTATTCCTGACCTTAAGTCGATTGGTGTTTTTGAATCGCGGCATGAGGGAAGACTAAGTGGAAAAGCCACGCTGGGAAAGAAAGTAATGATATGTAGGGATGGGGATTCTTTCACTAAAGCACACTACACAGTTCTACATAATTCCACCTTGGCAACTCCGTATATCGAGGTACACAAGAATATTGTACGCTCCAAAAACCCGGGGAAGCCTGAATCATGGATTACAGATGAACACATGAAGTCTTTCGGTGGTTGGATGCGGACACATCTCTTGAATGACACCACTGTTGGAGATCAGCTATACTTATTGGCCGCGTCACCATCTTCTACTATATTGAATTTCCAAGGGTACGAAATAAATGGGAATACATTCTACACGATCGCCCAAGATAAAAAGAGCACCAACCAAAATAGTGGTGTCCGCTTTGATGCAATAGACGAGAATGGACAAAAGGACACATACTATGGTTACATAGAGGAGATATGGGAACTAGACTATGGAGTCTCTTTTAAGGTCCCTTTGTTTCGCTGCAAATGGGTCAACCTGAATGGGGAAGGGGTAAAGATAGACCAGTTGTACGGAATAACAACAGTGGATCTCAACAATCTTGGTTATAGAGATGAACCATTCGTCCTAGCCAATGATGTGTCTCAGGTTTTCTATGTGAAGGACATATCCTCCAGACCGAAAAAAACAAAAAAATATGCAAACGAATACATCATATGATCAGCCAAAGCGTCACATAGTTCTTTCAGTGAAAAGAAACATCGTGGGAATCGAGGACAAGACAGACATGTCAGAAGATTATAATAAGTTTGATGAAATTCCGCCCTTCACAGTGAGAACTGACCCAAGCATTCCATTAAGTAAAGAAGATGCTCCATGGTTACGTCTGAAGCGATCATAAGGAAGGACATATGCCAAGAAGTTCATGCTCATATTATGTAACTCTAGTTCATGTCTGGCCGGGATATCTTTCGTGGTTTGTGGCTTGACCGGGACTATATATAGGGGGGCCTTTAGTCCCGGTTTTGTAGTCTCAGTTTTTAATATTAATAAATGTCTTGAGTGTTAGTCCTGTTTTGTGGCTGGACCGGGACTATGAATAAGTTGTCCCGATTCGTACTTACCATTAAGATCTGATCTCCAAACACGCGTGGTCACATATTAGGGAGTGCCTCTATGACCAGTTTCTTGGAGATGCCGGAGGACTGGGATCTGGCGGCATCTCCCTAAAACTGGTCATAGTGGTGTCCCTGCTCTCCCACACCATCTTGCAGCTTATAACTTCTCTAACTAGATCAATACACCTGGGAGCTAACTAATTTCACATATTAGGGAGTGCCTCTATGACCAGTTTCTTGGAGATGCCGGAGGACTGGGATCCGGCGGCATCTCCCTAAAACTGGTCGTAGTGGTGTCCCTGCTCTCGAAAACCATCTTGCAGCTTGTAACTTCTCTAACTAGATCAATACACCTGGGAGCTAACTAATTTCACATATTAGGGAGTGCCTCTATGACCAGTTTCTTGGAGATGCCGGAGGACTGGGATTCGGCGGCATCTCCCTGAAACTGGTCGTAGTGGTGTCCCTGCTCTCGAAAACAATATTGGAGATGCCTCAATCTGGCTGGAGGACTGGACTCACAAGGATGCCTATTTATAGTACAAGCAGCTCGGCATAGTGTCGACACTTACGGCATAATGTCGACACTAACCCCTATTATTAGTGCTGACTCGTGTTTTGTCCCGGTTGGTGTGTCCAACCGGGACTAAAGGTTCATCTTTAGTCCCGGTTGGTGACACCATCCGGGACAAGGTACACGCCGCACGACATAATGTCGACACTCACCCCTATCATTAGTCCTACCTGGCCCAGCCTTCCGAAATCCCTCCAACTGGGACTAAAGATGAACCTTTAGTATATTGAACCGGGACTAAAGATGACCTATCATGTTCGAGGTTTCATGGCTTTCGGTCCAAATGACCGATGTTATGTGCTGAATCACGACATAGTTTGTGATGCTGTGCCCATATTATGCATGCATCTGGACATTGGTATGGAGAACAATGTTGCGGGATGAAGTTTTCCTTTTTGTCGCACGGAAAAGCCCTTTTCCATTTTCCGAGCGCAAAAAACGAGTCGTTTTGTGAAGTAACCACCAAAATGTTGTTTCAGAATGCTACCGTCCCATTTTCCTAAAATACTAGACCACCTTACATGGACTATATCCCAACCGGGACATCTCAAACCTTTTCGTCCATCCCGGGTAAAAATGAAAAATGTCTGCCGAATCGGTAGGAAGTGGGTCCGGTTTGTACTATAGGTACATGATCTAACGCCCATGATTTTTTGAAAAAATCATTTTTAGACTCGCAATATGTGGTTTCTTCAGATATCCAATGCAAGTTCTAACGATGCTCGTCCCCTATCTTCATGCAAGCCGGTTCGACCATAGTTAGAAATTCAAAAAATTCAAAACGGGCATAAGAAATTCAAAAAAAATCCGAACAATGAAAATCCTTCGCGTGGTGTCATATTATGTGACATAGTTGAAAGGAAAAATACTATACTTGGTATATTGATCATGTCTCAAAAAAACCTTCACAAAATGACCTATCATGTTCAAGGTTTCATGGCTTTTGGTCCAAATGACCGATGTTATGTGCTGAATCACGGCATAGTTTGTGATGCTGTGCCCATATTATGCATGCATGTGGACATTGGTATGGAGAACAATGTTGCAGGAGGAAGTTTTCCTTTTCGTCGCACGGAAAAGCCCTTTTCCATTTTCCGAGCGCAAAAAACGGGTCGTTTTGTGAAGTAACCACCAAAATGCTGTTTCAGAATGCTACCGTCCCATTTTCCTAAAATACTAGACCACCTTACATGGACTATCTCGCAACCGGGACATCTCAACCCTTTTCATCCATCCCAGGTAAAAAGGACAAATTTCTGCCGAATCGGTAGGAAGTGGGTCCGGTTTGTACTATAGGTACATGATCTAACGCCCGTGGTTTTATGAAAAATCATTTTTAGACTCGCTATATGTGGTTTCTTCATAGATCCAATGCAAGTTCTAACGATGCTCGTCCCCTATCTTCATGCACGCCGGTTCGACCATAGTTAGAAATTCAAAAAATTCAAAACAGGCATAAGAAATTCAAAAAAAATCCGAACAATGAAAATCCTTCGCGTGGTGTCATATTATGTGACATAGTTGAAAGGAAAAATACCAGACTTGGTATATTGATCATGTCTCGAAAAAACCTTCACAAAATGACCTATCATGTTCGATGTTTCATGGCTTTCGGTCCAAATGACCGATGTTATGTGCTGAATCACGGCATAGTTTGTGATTATGTGCCCATATTATGCATGCATGTGGACATTGGTATGGAGAACAATGTTGCAGGAGGAAGTTTTCCTTTTCGTCGCACAGAAAAGCCCTTTTCCATTTTCTGAGCGCAAAAAATGGGTCATTTAGTAACCACCAAAATGCTGTTTCAGAATGCTACCGTCCCATTTTCCTAAAATACTAGACCACATTACATGGACTATCTCCCAACCGGGAAATCTCAAACCTTTTCGTCCATCTCGGGTAAAAAGGACAAATGTCTGCCGAATCGGTAGGAAGTGGGCCGGTTTTTACTACAGGTACATGATCTAACGCCCGTGATTTTTTGAAAAAAATCATTTTTAGACTCGCAATATGTGGTTTCTTTAGAGATCCAATGCAAGTTCTTAATGAGCCATTTTTATTCCCGCCATTTTTCTCCTCGCCATTTTTTCCCGCCATTTCATCCCGCCATTTTTCTTCCCGCCATTTTTTCCCGCCAGTTTTTCCCGCCAATTCTTCCCTCCAGTTATCTTCCTGCCATTTCTCACTATATATATGTAGGGTTGGCCTCCATTGTCATTGCACATCTCTAGACTCATATCTGCAACCTCATCACTCTTTCCCATGACTTCCACCATAGCACTAACCCCCAGGGAGGCGGAGGCGCTTTGCGCCTCGAACTACCCCCGCCCGCCAGGCTACTGTGTCCCCGTCGGCTGGATGCTGAGCGTCGGAGGCATGCCGGTTCCTCCTGTCCCTCTAGGTGTGGCGCGCCGGATGGCCATTACGAACCACTACTACTTCGAGCTCACGCCGGAGCAGCGGAGGAATCCCAGATGGCATCCCGACTATTTCCCGACTTGGGAAGCCTTCTTCGTGGATTGGCGTGAGAGGGCGCTCGCCAGGCATGAGGAGGACGGCCCACCTCCTCCGAACTTCAACGAGGCCGGCCGTCAGCTATGGTGGCGCGGACGGACTCTCCAGAGCGACATGGCCTACGACACGATCGCCGACTCTAATCCCCGCCTACGCTACCCTCAAGTCCAGCCCACTCGTACTCAGCCTTCAAGGTTCAACTATGGTGACCCCGACGACGACAGCGACGATGGCCGCGGTGAGTACGACGAATATAGTGGCGAGTATTATAGGTGTAGGCATGAGCATGACTGAATCACTCCAACATTGCAAAACAAGTTCGGCCGATTGTGGCTTAATCTGGCCATGTATCTTAATTTTCAGTTCTTCTATGTAATTTTGTGTTAGTTGCGTTATGTACTTTAATTCCAGTTCTATCCTAATAAAATTTTCTTTCCGCCCATTATTTCCCGTCCTTTTTTCCCGCCCATTAATATATAAAAATATAAGTTAATTCAAATCCAAATTAAAAACAGAAAATGGTTTTGAATTAGTTATTCAAATCCAAACACTTTTTATGTTTAAAGTTTTTCTAAATTCCAAATTAATATTCAAAAAAATAAGTTAATTCATTTTTAATTTTAAATGGTTCATAGTTTAAATGGTTACATTAATTATTTTTAAAAACAGAAAATGGTTTTGAATTATTTATTCAAATTCAAACACTTTTTATGTTTAAAGTTTTTCTAAATTCCAAATTAATATTCAAAAAATATAAGTTAATTCATTTCTAATTTTAAATGGTTGCATTAATTATTTTAAAAAATAGAAAATGGTTTTTAATTAGTTATTCAAATCCAAACACTTTTTATGTTTAAAGTTTTTCTAAATTCTAAATTAGTATTCAAAAAATATAAGTTAATTCATTTTTTATTTTAAATGGTTGCATTAATTATTTTTAAAAATAGAAAATGGTTTTGAATTAGTTATTCAAATCCAAACACTTTTTATGTTTAAAGTTTTTCTAAATTCCAAATTAATATTCAAAAAATATAAGTTAATTCATTTTTAATTTTAAATGGTTCATAGTTTAAATGGTTACATTAATTATTTTTAAAAAACAGAAAATGGTTTTGAATTAGTTATTCAAATTCAAACACTTTTTATGTTTAAAGTTTTTCTAAATTCCAAAGTAATTATCATTTA
This sequence comes from Avena sativa, assembly GCA_916181665.1. Lineage (NCBI taxonomy): Eukaryota > Viridiplantae > Streptophyta > Magnoliopsida > Poales > Poaceae > Avena > Avena sativa. The sequence goes on from OV702297.1 coordinate 417,052,005, forward strand.
AAATACAAATTTAAACCCCAAAATAAAAAATAAGGCGGGAACAGAGAGAAAATTCCTGAAAAAAATTTGAAAACAGGGTCATATGTCCCGGTTGGAGCCACCAACCGGGACTAAAGACCCCTGCGCGCGCGCTACTTGGTCTGCTGAAAAAAGTGGAGTATACGTCCCAGTTGGTGGCTCCAACCGGGACGTATGACCTTTTAGTCCCGGTTGGATCCACCAACCAGGAAGTATACTCCTTTCGTTATAACTGGTTACCCCTCCTCCTCTTCTTCCCCATCTCACAATCTCTTCTCGCGCACGACGCCGTCAGGCTGCCCCGCCGCCCTGCACGCCCTACCGGGCGCCCCTCGCCCAGCCAAGCATGCAGGAAGCTTTGCCTCGTCGCTCCGAGGCTTCTCCCCGAAGGAATCGGCCCCGCTCGCTCCCAATCGTCGCCAACGACTCTGTCTCCCTCGAGCCCGACGACCGCGCGCCGCCGTCGATTCGCCGGCTCTCGACCTCGCCTCGCCTCCCCGACACCACCACCTCACACCTGGTGAGTTGCTGGTCCTCGTGGACCCTCTCTCTTGCCCCCTCTTGCTCTGGTTCCTTCTCCCCATCGACCACCTGCCACCATCGCCGCTCACCGTCATCGTGCTCCCCTCTCCGGTAACCTTTTCAAGGAGGCGCCGCTACTCTTTGGCTCGCCTCAACCTCCTCTCTCTAACGCACGCACGCACGCGCCCTAGATCGCCCCCTAACACTGTTCCCGTCACCGTCCTGCAAGCCACAGACGACGTGATGTCATCCTGACGTCACCGTGCGTTAGCACGCGCAGACCCACTTTGCCTGCGTGGCTTGCCTGTGTGGCCTCTGGCCCACAGGTCAGCCTCTCTGGCTAGCCCCAGCTCGAGTGAAAAATGCCCCTAAACCACTTTTGCTTGTGTGGCTGCTGAGGTTGCTCCGGGACCCTCTGTCAGTCACTGTGGCTAGGTATGCCTGCGGTGTAAAAAGTTTAACCAGCTTTTAATAATTTCAGAAATAATTATAATCATATAAATTCAATAACTTTTAATCTATAAGTCAGAAAAATATGAATAATATATCAAAATGTTCAGAAAAATGAAACCTAGCTATCTAAGCTATAATCATGCATTGTTAAACAACTTAAATGACAAGTTTAATTAGAAGAACAAATCCACCCCTCTCATGTGTTCCGGAGTTTCTCCGAGTTAAGGTTTTCACCCCTCGGAACCCCGATTAATTGTAGAGCATGCTTTAGGATTACATTTCAATGCAATTCAACTTGTCATATCATCATACTTGCTTGAGCATTGCATCGATGCCATGTGTTGATTGTTTCCCTTTCTTTCCGGTGTTTGGTTCTTCCCGGCAGAATACGATATCGAGATCGAGATCGAAGCCAAAGATCAACACCGTCGAAGCTCGAAGGCAAATACTTGACCAACTGTAATCAAGTCAAGTACAAGGATCTTGAAGCTCTGCTTTTGGCTATGAACAGGCAAAGGCAAGCATAGCCCCACCATGATATAATCCTATGATTTCGAAAGCATTTCAATTCTTGCCATGATGCATACAATTCTACCATGGTCTTTTATCGATAGATAGAGTGTCCTATCTGTTGCATTACTCCCTTTGAGCTTATATTACCTGATCCACTGCTCCTAGCATATTAGGTTTATTAGTTTGGATTATTAGGTTTATTATTAGTTAGGTATTATTAGGTTTATTAATTAGTTAGGTATTATTAGTCTTCGGCCCCACTGGTCAGTCACTGTGGGTAGCCCTAGACCCGATGAAAAACTACCCCCTATGCTGATGTAAAGTGACACAGTAACTGTTTTAAGATGGTTTAATATTTTCAGAAATTGATATAAACTTGTAAATTCAATAACTAATGATTTATAAGTCAGAAAAATACAAATAATATATCAAAATGTTCAGAAAATTGAGGGCTATGTGTCTAAGCAATCATAATACATTGTCAAGAAACTTTAAACCCTAGTTTAGTTAAAGAAACATCGACACCCCTGATGTACATGTGGGTTCGCCGGTGTGTACTTGTTAGGGCATCCCGAACCCTTTTAAATCGATGTTGCACCTAGGGTTAGTGTAGGATATCTAAATCTGACATGTCATACATATTGATTGCGCATTGTATTATGCCATGTATTGATTGCCGCCTTTCTTTCCGGTATTGGTTCTTCGCGATAGGATACACATTCTCCCTTAGCCACTTTGACTTATCCGTTGTTCCACCTATGCAGAAAATATGGACCCACAAGACAGAGACGAAGAAAAGGGAGAGTTGATCCAAGGTGTGATCCGTGGGGAAGAAAATTTAGATGTATCGATGTTTCCGAACAACTCCGGTGAGGGTGATCCTCTTTTTGCCGGAAGATACGACTTGTTTGAGGTTGAAGGTGATGCCTTCCGCGAGGGAGAAGGCGATGCCTTGTGTGATCGAGAAGACGACCGCTCCGGGGAGGTGCATGTAATATAATTAATTCATTAATTAATCATATGCTATCTATATAGAAATAGTAATGACGATCTTTCTTACTTTAGCCCTCCGGATCGAAGAAATCTACTAAAAAGAGCGGACGAGGCCCAACCAAAAATTTGGAAGACCATGAGAGGTTCAGGATCGAAGATATCGGTGAAGACGGCAAACCGATTGCTCCCGAAGTTGTCGCATCCAAATTTGAGGCACAATGCGGAGTAATCGTTAGGGACTTCATCCCAATCACCATTGGAAATTGGAATAGGCCTACTGATGCGGAAGAAGAGGGAACGTCTTTATTTCTCCCTAATGTGGCCAAAGATTTACTGTGGAAGAGGCTCATGGTTAATTTCAAATTACCGAAGATAGAGCTGGATCCAAATGCGGAGGATCCAGTTGAGGACGCCTTAGACCATGGGAGAGCCATGGAGGCTAAGGTCAGGGAGTGGGCTATGAAGAAGATGGCCCAGTGTTTCACCAACTGGAAGAAAAGATTGCACCTTGACTATGTCGTGAAAGAGAAGACTCCGGATTTCAAGAAGATTCAGTTTCAGAAGATAGAACCATTCTGGGCTGAGTTTGTGAATTACAAGACATCAGAAAAAGCTAAGAAAATGTCTGCAACGAATAAGCTGAATGCTGCTAACAAGAAGTATCACCATACTATGGGGCAAGGTGGCTACAGGGCTGGCATTCCTAAGTGGGAGAAACTTGAGAATGAACTGCGTGCTAAAAAGATCATCCGAGAGACAGACGATTGGATCGAACGTGCAAGGAATTGGTTTTACGGGCATGGGGCAAGTTGGACTCGGAAGGGAAGTGTATATATAACATAGGACATAAAGAAGACCCCTTGCCAATCGAGAAGATGAGAAAAGCAGTAAGGGCTGTTAAAGATGGGGACTTCATTCCCGATAGAGAGAATGATGAGCTCACACTCTCCCTTGGAAATAAGGAACATGATGGACGAACACGAGGCACAATAGGCTCCAAACCATGGAGGACTGGGTTTCCCGAAGAGAGGAAGAAATACCCTGATAGAAGCTGTCAGAGGAGAAAGGACAAGGCGGAAGTTGAAGCAGATATTCAGAAAGAGCGAATGTGTATAATTGAAGAACGAATAAAGCAACAAAAAGATGAAATTAACGCACTTAAAGAGCAAAGTACTACCGGCCCATCTCAGCAGCACACTGCATTCGATGCTACCGGCCTATCGAATAATCGAAAAAGCAGTGTGGCTTACACCGAGGTCCCGGGTGATGACAATGACGATGACGATGGTGCATCAACGATGGCTCCTGTTGGCTACCCAGTGGATGATATCACACAGATGACACACTGCGAGCTACATGTCAAAGTTGCGAACATATCAATGAAGGTGGCGGTTGGATATGCCTTACCAATTGGACCCACACCAACTTACCACTGTCGTCCGGTTCCACAGGGCTACGCTGTTGTCGGGGTGGATGAAATCATGCCCACCTTTGAAGTTTTGAAGCTTGAATACCCTGCAAGTGAAGGGGATGTGACTGAACTGGGAGACGCAACAAACGTCACCATTCTATGGCCAAAGGAATGTATCGTGCTTCGAAATCACATGCCAAGGCCATCTTCGCCGCCGCCTCACCCGTCTCCAGCGAGGTCGTCGCCGCCGCGGCAGCCATCTTCGTCGCCTGTGGCGCCCCGCAAAACCACTACTGGAAAATCGCGTTATTTTTGTGCATTGCATCATCATGATTGCATGCTCATGCCATCATGCCACATTGCATTTGAGCACCGTCATCATCATGCATGTTCGTTCATAAGAGTACTTTGCAAAAACCCTATTTTGTTTTCTAATTAGCCCTCCTTTAATTTCAAATCATAAAACCAGGTCTTCCTGGATATTTTATTTGTCTAAAAACTATTTATAAAATATTTTTAAAAGTTAACTAAAAAAAAATATTTTTTTTTCAGTGGGGGAGGCAGCCACCGGCCAGGCCCAAAAGGCCCAACCGGCAGCCACCTACCACCCCACTGCCCTAATCCTAACCCTAGCCTCCACTCCACTCCCAGCCGCCACCGCCAGCCGCACTGGCACGCGCGCGCGCCCCACCCCGCCATCTCCCGCCCAACGCCACGCACACCGAACCACTCCCCGGTCGCCACCTCATCCCACCTGCCGCACTCACACACACACCACACACGCACTCACACACAGCCCCCACCTGCCCTCCACTCCTTCCCGTCCACCAACCGCCCACCCCCCTGGCCCCACGCCTGGCCCCACCACCGCCTGACCGCGTCGCACCCTGTTCCCCACCCCACCCGCGATCCCCATCTCTCTCGGTCCTCACCCCCGTCCCGCAAGCACGTCGACGCTGCCGGCCGCTTCTCTGCTTCGTGAGCAGCCGCCGCCTCCCTCAAGCTCCGGCGCCCCCAGGCCCCATCGCCCCGGCGGCTCTCCTCCAGCACCCACCTCCGGCCTCGCCCGCGTGCCGCAGAGCCGCAGGTCCGCCCCTGTCCGCCACCGATCTCGGTGCTCCGGCCGTTGTCGCCGCCCTCGACCGCCGCCCTACCTCGCGGCTCCGGCCTTCCCCTCCGCGTCGCCGTTCGCCTTCGTTGCCATCGCCTCGGCAGTGCGGCGCCCCGCATCGGGATTCCCCGCTCCCCCGTTCGTCGCCTTCTCCTCAGCAACCGCCGCCACCAGCGCGTCCCCTCTACCGTCGTCCTCGACCCGGCCTCCTCGCGCCATCGCCACCTGCTTGGGCCCGTCGAGCGCCGCCCACCTCGCCATGTTCCTCTACCCCGGCGACCTCGCCTCTGGCCACCGTGGACCCTCTGCCTTCCTCTTGCCACGACGGCCGGCGCCCTCCTCGCCTCTGGCCGGAGCCCCGACTCCGCACGTCGGCCTCCTCTGCCGCGTCGCGCGCCACCTCCCTGCACCCTCCCCGTCGGCTCCTTTCCCTGCCGCTCGGCTCGATCCCAAGTTGTCGGTCCCGCCCTCCTCTCCGCCTCAGCGGCTGCAGAGCCGACCTCGAGGCCGGGCCCTCCTCTGCTTTGTCCGGCAAGCCCACGCCGACCGAGCCCTGGGCCCCGCGAGGCTCTGCCCGCTTCCCGTCGCCATCTGCTCGCCGCCTTGGCCAGTTCTCCTCCGTGCCCCGAGTGCTGCAGCAATCCATTCCCTCCATGTCCGTCTCTGTAGTCGTCGCCTTCACCCCTGCTACCTACCAAGTTGCATACCCGACCCGATCCCTGCCGCGTGCATCCCGACGTATGCCAACGGCATAGTGTAATCAGCTGTCGATGTGCACTCGCCCTGTATTCAGGTTCTTATGATGGGATATCTGCTATTGGTACTACAACGGGATCGTGAAGACGTGTGTGACCAAGTCAAGAATGGCTATGTGCACTGAGGTGAAGAGGTTGCTGCGTGTGTATTCTACTCGAGGTCTTCATCCATTTGGTGTTCTGTTTCGTCAAGATTGTCGAGAGGGAACTGATGGACTCGGTCGCGAGGATCCGAAGCTCTGAACCACGAACTCCTTCCTGGAACCAAAGACCGATCCCACCGAGACCCTCGGCTCGCCATGATCTCCTTCACAGATCTGATGACCGAGACCCTGAAGACCGATCCGAAGCGCCAGGACCTCCTTCTCGGAACCATCAAGTACTTCCTCTCGGACGCCAAGACCCGAACCTGAAGAACGTCAAGATCGCCGACGCGGATACGCCAAGTTCTTCACCCCGAATGCCAAGACCGACTCGATGGCGCGGACCCGACAAGATCTTCGCGAGGACAAGATCGACACCGACCAGGGCGAATCCGGTGTGCCCCGACGCCAACCAAGTTCTTCTTCTCGGATGTGACAAGATCGACTTCCGTTGTCCGAGACCGATCTCGTCGAGCCGTTCTCCCGTCGAACCCTGAGCCCCTGTCAGACCCCGGACCCCCGGAAACCAAGATCTTCGACCCCTAATGTGTGAACCCTATCCGAGACCCCTATTTTATAAATTGTCAACTATATAAATTGCTGCATATTTATTTGTACATGCTTGCATACATATTATGGGTGTTTGGGGGTGTTTCGACGAATCACCTAAATTAAGTATGGGACCCATATGCGGGCAAATCTAGTCTTATAGTGGTTCTATTTAAATTTGTGTAGCGAACCGGTGATATAATTTTGCTTGTTAAGACAACATTTAAATTGCAGGGTATCTAAACAACATGAACCTAGTAAATAATTGTCGGGACCCCGGTTCCGCTTAATATTGCCTAATTGCATCGCATCTTGCCATGTCATACATCATACATGCATCATGCCGATCTTTTGCCTTAGTAATAAATAGTGCATCCGGTGTTTCTTCTAGTGTTTTGGATCTTCGCGGATAAGGCCGTTGAGTTGATGCGAGTGTCGATCCGATCTTCGGATGAACCTTCGACAATGTTTTCAGGCGAGCATCTCCTCTTTGTACCTATCTTACTTTTATAGTATTTATTCCCTCCTGTTGATCTATTGCTATCTGTGTTGCGATGCTCTAGTTTCGCACCCGTGATATCCCTTGCAGCCTTATATTGCCTTGGACACATCCTATTACCTGTTGATTGGTAGATAGTTGGACTTGCGCATCGTAGTCGCTTGCTCAAGTGCTGTTGCGTGTCGTCAAGTACCACAGTTGTTGGTATGCTGGCAGATGTTTACTTGTTGGAGATGATCATGGCTTTAATTATTGTTTAATAACTAAAATTGAAGTAGGTAAATGCAGAGGCACAGGTGGGCAATAGATGTTATTTGGTTGTTAACCGTCCACTTGTGTCCCGTAGGACCCCGAGTTCTTGACACCTGTTCCGAGATCGAGCGCGCTAACCACAGGTGGGGTGTGTGGGCACCCCCATCGATTAGTACCTGATTTCAAAGTATTGTACTGGGGGCCACAAACTAGTTTGAGGTTTTATTTACTATCCTGTACTTATGCCATGATTTACCGCTTTATTTAAAATTGTGCGAGGTACTGCACCTGTACTGTTTAGGGAAGCGGAGTGTTTTCGCGGTATCGACAAGCCCAGTCACACTTTCGGGTTCCCAGTCGTTTACAGCCACTGATGCAAACCCTGGGTCCGTTCCAGAGCCGGCCAACTTCGTTGCGGATAGCTTAGTGGGGTGGCCCCCATGTACTTGCTTTGGGTCTGGGAAACGTCATGACTTAGGCCCCGCCGACATACCGATGGGTGTATGTTAACTGATCTGGCAAAAAGGGTCGAAGTGCGTGTGGATACTTTGGTGCACCCCTGCAGGGTTAAATCTTTTCGAAAAGCCGTGTCCGCGGTTATGGACGACTTGGAGCACAGTTCTCGATCATAGACAACTATAACTAAAATTTACTGTTATAATTTGACTTGTATCCAATATGGCTAGTAATCAGCTTCACTGCAACGGAATGGCTAAATAAAAGTACCAACAACTGCTGGGTTTGGGATATCTCATGCTAATCGTATCTGACTAGTAAGTGTTGCAACTACAACGGAATGGTTAACTAAAACTGCCCACTGCTTATTATATCAGGATGACTCATGCTATCTATATTTGACTAGTAATTGCCGCAACTATAACGGAATGAATAAAACTGCCAACGGTGTGAGTTCCTCGGTTGACTTTCTCGTCTGGTCTCGAGGGGGAAATACCAGGATGGGTATGTTTGGTGGTAGTATCAGGTTGGTTCCGGATAGGTCTTTCTTATCCCTCCCTGATAGCCGATAGTTATATCGAGTCTCTATAGGTTGTTTAGTGCATGCTGCGCTGCCGCTTCAGTCCACCATACCTATGTAGGCGAGGACCGCCGAATTCTAGTCTCGCCGTGTACTGGCCTCAGTACTGACCGCTCTCTCTTTTTCCTTTGCCCTTTGTCGGCACCCCTTTTGTTTAAGCAGGTTTTGCGATCGACGTCGTTAGCAGGGTTACCCTTCCGGCTTGGCCTGGGCAGGGTTATGGACGCCATTGGTTATTCTTCAGGGCTCTTAGCTCAATTTGCATCTTGTCCGTACTCGGGCGCTGTATCGTTTTCAAGGTGATTTGGATCTTTGTATGTTATATCTGTATTCTTGACTCTTTGAGTCGTTGTTGTATATATCTGTTCTGTGGGTTCCATCATGGACTATTGTGTAATGGTATTACTTCGTTTTCCACCCGCACGAAAGTGCCTGGTGGGCACCTTTGAATCGTTTCTATGCGGGTTTGGCGGGAAGCGCTGAAACTTGCATAGGGCCGATTCCGAGGGTGTTACATCGCCTCACCTGGCTCCGTCTCCTCACCCGTCTCCGTCGCCTCACCAATCTCCAGCGCAGCCATCGCCGTGGCAACCATCGCCGGCGCCTCAGGATAAAAAGCGTAAGCGTACCGCTACTCTGCGTCGTGCTAAGCGATCGCCTAAATGTAAACAAGAGCCTCTTCCAAAAGTACCAAAGGTTCCTCCCAAGAGAGCTTATGACTGTACTAAAGAGGAGACTACGGCTATCGTTGATGCGGAAACGACAGCCTGTTTCGCTAAGCTGAGGCGGCCGAAAGAGCCAGAGTTCCCCAACACCAAAGAAGAAAAAACGAGAGTGTTCAAAATGCTAAAGACTCTTCATCAACCCGAGCCAAAGCTGTCATCAGACTATGAGCATTCTATTCTCAAGTCACATGCAGCACAACAAGCCTCGAAGAGCAGTACTGATGCAAGCGAGAAATCTGTTGCCTAGCTCGGAGAACAAGCAAAACAGTCTTGCGCCCCTCTCAAGGTGATTTCCCATACCAATGTGGGGTCGAGCAAATATGGGGCCGAATAGCAGTATGATCCAGAGGTAGTTGCACAATACGGAGAAGCTGCCACTGCTCAACGTATGAGTATTGCCCAGTACTTATCCCAGTTACAGTACTTCCCGTGAGTGAAATAGCATACAAATACCAGTACAGCAAACCTCTCGTCAAACCTGAGGAGGTAAATAAACTTCCAACAAAAATGCGAAGATTGCATAACTGGTACATGCATGCCACAAAGGCCGGGGCTTACTAGATAGTGCTGAGGGTTACAAAAAAGCATTATGGGAAAGAAATAGATGACATGATATCCATTGAATTTGATGAACAATTTCAATTATTCAATCAAGACGCCTTGGACAAATCGATCATCAGTGCCTATTATCTGTAAGTACTAATTCTATAATTAATTTAGTCTCTAGCTATCTCACCTCGTTTATTGCATGTATATAATCATACTATAATATGCAAAATGAAGATTCTCGAATGCAGCAGAGGACAAATCTATGACATTGGCTTCATTGACCCATATTGGGTTCATCAAGCTAATCTCAAAACAAGCCCCCAGGATACAGAGATAATATCGTACACGCGTTAAGGTTTCAAGAAATCAGAAGGGAAATACTATTTCCTTACAACTTCGAGTGAGTGTTATTGTCTTGCATACACTTTCTATTTCGCTTACTCGATGTTAAGTATATAATTGATTAGTTATGCATTCGCAGTTTCCACTATATTATAATCATTAAACTTGACAAAGAGCGTGTACTAGTCATGGACTCGAAACATAAACCCCTTAGCAGTGGAAGGACATGCAGATGCTTCTCCAGCGGTAATTCTAATCATTACGACACTATATCGGTAACGTTCGTGAATTTTATGATATTAAGTAATTAATAACTTCTTTTATTCGTTTTCTTCGCCGGGCAGCGCTTGGAAATGGTTCACCAACAAGGCTAGGGGTGTTTGGAAAGAGGATCTTACATTTCAAGCACTAGATGTAAGCACTACTAGCTATATCCGCGCATCTCTTTCATTCTAGTTTTGATACCGTTATTATCATGCTTGATTATTATTTTGATTGAACTATGTTCTAGTTTTGACGCAGGGACCAGGTAACAATTTATGTGGATACTATGTTTGCGAGTTCATTCGGCAGACGTGCTGTGAGAAGGGCAGAAATTTAGAGCAACTCCACGTACGTAAACAATTTCTATAGTTTTTAGTTACCATCAAATTGTGTTTAGTTTCATTCATATAGGCTGACTCCTTTTTTAAATCAGATCAAACGTCTACGGGACGGTCTTCTGCCAAAGGATCGCGTACGAGCAATTCAGGAGGAATTGGCGGGATTCTTGGATGCAGAAGTCCTAAACCCAAAAGGGAATACTATTCGGGTGTATATAAACAATAGAGATTGTACAAAGAGCTTATTTTGTATGTAGTGCATGAACTCGGTCCGTGTATCGAATGCAATATTGTCATGATAATCTTGTGTAATATAATGGTTCCTTCGTTGATGAGTGCAAAACATTAAATAAACAATAAAACAACATAAATAAATTCTCTGCCGCGGCACAAAAGGTGGCCAAAATGCTGCCGCGACAACAAAAGTTGTCAAAATGAATTCTCTGCCGCGGCAGAGAAATGTGTCAAATCTCTGCCGCGGCAGAGGGTTATTTGTCCCGGTTCGTGTTACGAACCGGGACGGATGCCCCCCCCTCACCCTCTGCCACGGCCACGTGTACCCCCTTTTGTCCCGGTTGGTGGGGCAACCAGGACTAAAGGTTGGGGCTTTAGTCCCGATTGCCCCTTTCCGGTGGGGCAACCGGGACTAAAGCCCCTTACCAACCGGGACGTATGGGCCGTTCTGCACTAGTGAGTACAAATTGGAAGAGGATTTGTTATGCTTAACGAGGAACCTATATTCCTTCCCTCAGTTCTATTTCAAGGAATCTCCTAGTATGGGCGGTATAATTCCTCATCTCATAGTTATATTTCAAGGAATCTCCTAGTATGGGCTAGCTAGTGATTTTTGCTGATTATTTCTATTCATGAGCCTCACCTTTCTAGGTGCTAAACTGTAGCAGCTAGTGCTCATGGTATGCTTTCTTCCACACCGTCAAAAGGTGTATGTTAATATACTAACTAGGATTTCTTGAAATGCTGATATTTGTATTAATATGCATTTACCACATGAAAGAATAAGGACTCCCTGTATTGACCCATTTCATTTCTTTCTAACTTACCACTCATGCACAAAATAAAAATGAACTAGTACATATTTCAGAATTTCCATCTTAAAATGTACTCCCTCTGTTCCAAATTATAATATGATTTAGTTTTTTTCTAAAACGCATTTATCTAGACTTTTTTAGTTGAAGGTTTAGAGAAACATGACTGAATCTACACACTAAAAGGCGTCTAATACATGTATTTCAGAAAAAAGGCTAAAACATCTTAAATTTTTGGAATGGAGGGAGAATTAATAAACTAGTACAATACCTCCATTTCATGATGTCGTTCATTATTCTATGTTTTCTAAGAAATATTTATACACGATTTACCTTCTCGTTGTTAAGCCCACTCTTTTGAATTTAGAGATAAATAATAGAGAAAGCTGATTTTTATGCCACTATTTGGTTTTTATTTAGAATCTCTATATTCCCCAACAAGTGCTTATCCACCTAGTATCATTGCTCACAATTATATGCTTCATTCCTTGTTTGTATCGGGTTAAGAACGCACGATTAAGGTCCACACAAGGAAGACATAACAAAAGAAGCTACGCCTCAACAAGATGATGAAGTTGTAGAATAGTGAAATGAACTTGCAGCTATGCATATGAACATAATACATGTATCGTGGTAGTGCTATTCTTTGGAGTTCAAATTGCTTGCTAGATTGTTAGTCTATGATAGATTGCAAGTTCTTATGTGAGTGTGTTACCGGTGCAAATATTATGTCATATTGGGTTATGTAAACAAATCACTGGTACAACTTTTTATAGTACTATCTGAAATATTTGTGAAAAATGCATTCAAATTTTATAACATCTTATTGTGCTATCTGAAATATTCGTGAAAAATGCATTCAATTTTTTTGTTACTGAAATTCAAATCAGTGACATGCAAAATAATGTGCCAGTCACTACAAAATCCCACAGGGCTCACTAGCATACACATACTAGTGACTGACATGCGTAAATGTCAGTCACTAGTACACGCATACTAGTGACATGCACTTGCCTCTCACTAGTAACCTCGTACCAGTGACTAGTTATTAGTGACAGGCAATGGGCTATTTGAGCCTGTCACTAATAGCCAATTCTGCAATAGTGGGCTACCCCCATCAGAAGAATGTCTAGGGGGTAGACGATCCGAGCCCCGCAGAGATCAGGGTTTCACCGGAGGAAGACCACGAGAACATCAGAATCAGATGAAAACTTGCATGTGCCCCTAGCATATGTGTGTGAGTGTGGTGCAAGGTTGGTAGGTCCCATGTGTAAGTCCCAAGTGTGACCCCCTTGGTAGACATGCGTTAATACTTAGTAAAATCCTGGATATATACGTGGAAACTCCCTCCACGGGGAAACCAGAGCCTATTTTATGGCAAAGTTGACCCAACCTTTGCTTTCCATGTACATATGTCCTAAACAAAACCAAAACAAAAAGAAAAGTCCACTGGGCTACCCTCGTATGGAGAAAGCTATAGGGGTAGACCACCGGTTCTCCAGGAGTTATAGCACTTGGAAAATCTGTGAGATCATCTTATCTATACTTAAGTTGCAACGATTGAATTATACAATTCCATCATAGCATATAACTACATCTCGCAAGATGGCTATTAGACTCTTGAACAGAGTTCCAGGTTTTGTCAACCCTCTTGAGGAGCGGACTATAGTTTCTCTTGTAGATATAGCATGTACCAGCTCTTCATAAGGATTGAGACCATAGAAATATGAACTTTGCACTAGACCATAAGCTTCTGGAGGATGCCGAACTTCATTTCCATTAGGTGGGTGCCTAGTCACAAACTTTGAGAAACACTCCTCAACCAATCGGCGAGAGTAGAATTTACCCTCATGGTAGAGCTGATGACCAACAGAACCAAGCAAGCTATTGGACTACTTTTGAAACAAAAATGTCACTCTTTGGGTCAATCAAAAGACCAAGATGAGAGGATTTCACGACAAAGTCTGAAATTTGTTGTTTGACATCCTTTAGATTGTTCTCAATTTTGACTACCTCAAGGACCTGCATGCATGTGCCCTAGCACATACATGAAAGTGTGGTGCTATGTTGGAACATACAAAAACTACTAGTCTATGGGTGCTTGCATGTGTCCCTCCTCGCATGCATGCGCTCTAACCTAGAAGCGAAGGTTTTGGACCTGTATAAGGGGGAATCTCCCTGTTCCGGTCAAACCGGGTTGGATAGTGCCCCAACTTGTGAACCAACATGGTTTTACATCATCCTATGACCCAATAAATCAGAAAACAAGAGAGAGCTAGGCCGGGCTGCCCCCATCAGAAGACTGTCTAGGGGGGTAGACGATCCGAGCCCTGCAGATCAGGGTTTCGCCAGAGCATGACCACGAGAACATCGAAATCAGATGAAAACTTGCATGTGTCCCTAGCATATGTGTGTGAGTGTGGTGCAAGGTTGGTATAGGTGCTTGCATGTGTCCCCCCTCGCATGCATGTGCTCTAACCTAGAAGCGAAGGTTCTGGACCTTTATAAGGGGGAATCTCCCTGTTTCGGTGAAACCGGGTAGGATATTGCCCCAACTTGTGAACCAACATGGTTTTACATCATCCTATGACCTAATCAAACACAAAACAAGAGAGATCTACGCTGGGCTACCCCCATCAGAAGAATGTCTAGGGCGGTTGACGATCCGAGGCCCGCGGATCAGGGTTTCGCCGGTGGAAGACCATGAGAATGTCAGAATCAGATGAAAACTTGCATGTGTCCCTAGCATATGTGTGTGAGTGTGGTGCAAGGTTGGTATAGGTGCTTGCATGTGTCCCCCTCGCATGCATGCGTTCTAACCTAGAAGCGAAGGTTCTGGACCTGTATAAGGGGGAATCTCCCCATTCAGGTGAAACCGGGTAGGATAGTGCCCCAACTTGTGAACTAACATGGTTTTACATCATCCTATGACCTAATCAAACACAAAACAAGAGAGAGCTACGCCGGGCTACCCCCATCAGAAGAATGTCGAGGGGGTAGACGATCCGAGGCCCGCGGATCAGGGTTTTGCCAGAGGAAGACCATGAGAATGTCGGAATCAAATGAAAACTGGCATGTGTCCCTAGCATATGTGTGTGAGTGTGGTGCAAGGTTGGTATAGGTGCTTGCATGTGTCCCCCCTCGCATGCATGTGCTCTAACCTAGAAGCGAAGGTTCTGGACCTGTATAAGGGGGAATCGCCCTGTTCCGGTGAAACCGGGTAGGATAGTGCCCCCACTTGTGAACCAACAAGGTTTTACATCATCCTATGACCTAATCAAACACAAAACAAGAGAGAGCTACGCCGGGATACCCCCATGAGAAGAATGTCTAGGGGGGTAGACGATCCGAGCCCCGCGGATCAGGGTTTTGCCGGAGGAAGACCACGAGAACGTTGGAATCAGATGAAAACTTGCATGTGTCCCTAGCATATGTGTGTGAGTGTGGTGCAAGGTTGGTATAGGTGCTTGCATGTGTCCCCCCTCGAATGCATGCGCTCTAACCTAGAAGCGTTGGTTCTGGACCTATATAAGGGGGAATCTCCCTGTTCCGGTGAAACCGGATAGGATAGTGCCCCAACTTGTGAACCAACATTGTTTTACATCATCCTATGACCTAATCAAACACAAAACAAGAGAGAGCTACGCTGGGCTACCCCATCAGAAGAATGTCTAAGGGGTAGACGATCCCAGCCCCACAGAGATCAGGGTTTCACCGGAGGAAGACGACGAGAACGTCGGAATCAGATGAAAACTTGCATGTGTCCCTAGCATATGTGTGTGAGTGTGGTGCAAGGTTGGTAGGTCCCATGTGTAAGTCCCAAGTGTGACCCCCTATGTAGACATGCGTTAATACTTAGTAAAATCCTGGATATATACGTGGAAACTCCCGCCACGGGTCAAACAGAGCCTATTTTATGGCAAAGTTGACCCAACCTTTGGTTTCCATGTATATATGTCCTAAACAAAACCAAAAAAAAGAAAAGTCCACTGGGCTACCCTCGTACGGAGAAAGCTATAGGGGTAGACCACCGGTTCTCCAGGAGTTATAGCACTTGGAAAATCTGTGAGATCATCTTATCTATACTTAAGTTGCAAAGATTGAATTATAAAATTCCATCATAGCATATAACTACATCTCGCAAGATGGCCATTAGACTCTTAAACAGAGTTCCTGGTTCTTTCAACCCTCTTGAGGAGAGGACGATAGTCTCTCTTGTAGATATAGCATGTACGAGCTCTTCATAAGGATTGAGACCATGGAAATATGAACTTTGCACTAGACCATAAGCTTCTGGAGGATGCTGAACTTCATTTCCATTAGGTGGGTGCCTAGTCACAAACTTTGAGAAACAATCCTCAACCAATCGGCAAGAGTAGAATTTCCCCTCACGGTAGAGCTACTGACCAACAAAACCAAGCAAGCTGTTGGACTACTTTTGAAACAGAAATGTCACTCTTTGGGTCAATCAAAACACCAAGATGAGAGGATTTTACAACAAAGTGTGAAATTTGTTGTTTGACATCCATTAGATTGTTCTCAATTTTGACTACCTCAAGGACCTGCATGCATGTGCCCTAGCACATGCATGAAAGTGTGGTGCTATATTGGAACATACGAAAACTACTAGTCTCCGGGTGCTTGCATGTGTCCCCCCTCGCATGCATGCGCTCTAACCTAGAAGCGAAGGTTCTGGACCTGTATAAGGGGGAATCTCCCCGTTCCGGTGAAACCAGGTAGGATAGTGCCCGACCTTGTAAACCAACATGGTTTTACATCATCCTCTAACCTAATCAAACACAAAACAAGAGAGAGCTACGCCGGGCTACCCCCATCAGAAGATTGTCTAGGGGGGTAGATGATCCGAGCCCTGCAGATTATGGTTTCGCCGGAGGAAGACCACGAGAACGTCGGAATCATATGAAAACTTGCATGTGTCCCTAGCATATGTGTGTGAGTGTGGTGCAAGATTGTCATAGGTGCTTGCATGTGTCCTCCCTCGCATGCAGCGCTCTAACCTAGAAGTGGAGGTTCTGGACCTATATAAGGGGGAATCTCCCCGTTCCGGAGGTAGGATAGTGCCCGAACTGGTAAACCAACATGGTTTTACATCATCCTCTAACCTAATCAAACACAAAACAAGAGAGAGCTACGCCGGGCTACCCCCATCAGAAGAATGTCTAGGGGGTAGACGATCCGAGCCCCGTAGATATCAGGGTTTCACTGGAGGAAGACCACGAGAACGTCGGAATCAGATGAAAACTTGCATTTGTCCCTAGCATATGTGTATGAGTGTGGTGCAAGGTTGGTAGGTCCCATGTGTAAGTCCCAAGTGTGACCTCCTTTGTAGACATGCGTTAATACTTAGTAAAATCCTAGATATATACGTGGAAACTCCCGCCACGGGGCAACCAGAGCCTATTTTATGGCAAAGTTGACCCAACCTTTGCTTTCCATGTATATATGTCCTAAACTAAACCAAAAAAAGAACAGTCTACTGGGCTACCCTTGTACGGAGAAAGCTATAGGGGTAGACCACCGGTTCTCCAGGAGGTATAGCACTTGGAAAATCTGTGAGATCATCTTATCTATACTTAAGTTGCAAAGATTAAATTATACAATTCCATCATAGCATATAACTACATCTCGCAAGATGGCCATTAGACTCTTGAACAGAGTTCCTGGTTCTGTCAACCCTCTTGAGGAGCGGACGATAGTTTCTCTTGTAGATATAGCATCTACCAGCTCTTCATAAGGATTGAGACCATGGAAATATGAACTTTGCACTAGACCATAAGCTTCTGGAGGATGCTGAACTTCATTTCCATTAGGTGGGTGCCTAGTCACAAACTTTGAGAAACAATCCTCAACCAATCGGCAAGAGTAGAATTTGCCCTCACGGTAGAGAAGCTGACCAAAAAACCAAGCAAGCTGTTGGACCACTTTTGAAACAGAAATGTCACTCTTTGGGTCAATCAAAAGACCAAGATGAGAGGATTTTACGACAAAGTGTGAAATTTGTTGTTTGACATCCTTTAGATTGTTCTCAATTTTGACCACCTCAAGGACCTGCATGCATGTGCCCTAGCACATGCATGAAAGTGCGGTGCTATGTTGGAACATACAAAAATTACTAGTCTCCGGGTGCTTGCATGTGTCTCCCTCGCATGCATGCGCTCTAACCTAGAAGCGAAGGGTCTGGACCTGTATAGGGGGGGAATCTCCCTGTTTCGGTGAAATCGGGTAGGATAGTGCCCCAACTTGTAAACCAACATGGTTTTACATCATCCTCTGACCTAATCAAACACAAAAAAGAGAGAGCTACACCGGGCTACCCCCATCAGAAGATTGTCTAGGGGGGTAGACGATCCGAGCCCTGCAGATCAGGGTTTCGCCGGAGGAAGACCACGAGAACGTCGGAATCAGATGAAAACTTGCATGTGTCCCTAGCATATGTGTGTGAGTGTGGTGCAAGGTTGGTATAGGTGCTTGCATGTGTCCCCCCTCGCATGCATGCGCTCTAACCTAGAAGCGAAGGTTCTGGACCGTTCCGGTGAAACCGGGTAGGATAGTGCCCCAACTTGTTAACCAACATGGTTTTACATCATCCTATGACCTACTAAAACACAAAACAAGAGAGAGCTACGCCGGGATACCGCCATCAGAAGAATGTCTAGGGGGTAGACGATCCGAGCCCCGCAGAGATCAGGGTTTCACCGGAGGAAGACCACGAGAACATCGGAATCAGATGAAAACTTGCATGTGTCCCTAGCATATGTGTGTGAGTGTGGTGCAAGGTTTGTAGGTCCCATGTGTAAGTCCCAAGTGTGACCCCCTTTGTAGACATGCGTTAATACTTAGTAAAATCCTGGATATATACGTGGAAACTCCCGCCACAGGGCAACCAGAGCCTATTTTATGGCAAAGTTAACCCAACCTTTGCTTTCCATGTATATATGTCCTAAACAAAACCAAAACAAAAAGAAAAGTCCACTCGACTACCCTCGTACGGAGAAAGCTATAGGGGTAGACCACCGGTTCTCCAGGAGTTATAGCACTTGGAAAATCTATGAGATCATCTTATCTATACTTAAGTTGCAAAGATTGAATTATACAATTCCATCATAGCAAATAACTACATCTCGCAAGATGGCCATTAGACTCTTGAACATAGTTCCTGGTTCTGTCAACCCTCTTGAGGAGGGGACGATAGTTTCTCTTGTAGATATAGCATGTACCAACTCTTCATAAGCATTGAGACCATGGAAATATGAATTTTGCACTAGACCATAAGCTTCTGGAGGATGCTGAACTTCATTTCCATTAGGTGGGAGCCTAATCACAAACTTTGAGAAACAATCCTCAACCAATCGATAAGAGTAGAATTTCCCCTCACGGTAGAGCTGCTGACCAACAAAACCAAGCAAGCTGTTGGACTACTTTTGAAACAGAAATGTCACTCTTTGGGTCAATCAAAAGACCAAGATGAGAGCATTTTACGACAAAGTGTGAAATTTGTTGTTTAACATCCTTTAGATTGTTCTCAATTTTGACTACCTCAAGGACCTGCATGCATGTGCCCTAGAACATGCATGAAAGTGTGATTCTATGTTGGAACATACAAAAACTACAAGTCTCCGGGTGCTTGCATGTGTCCCCCCTCACATGCATGTGCTCTAACCTAGAAGCGAAGGTTCTGGACCTGTATAAGGGGGAATCGCCCTGTTCCGGTGAAACCGGGTAGGATAGTGCCCCAACTTGTAAACCAACATGGTTTTACATCATCCCCTAACCTAATCAAACATAAAACAAGACAGATCTACGCCGGGCTACCCCCATCAAAAGATTGTCTAGGGGGGTAGACGATCCGAGCCCTGCAGATCAGGGTTTCACCGGAGGAAGACCACGAGAACGTCGGAATCAGATGAAAACTTGCATGTGTCCCTAGCATATGTGTGTAAGTGTGGTGCAAGGTTGGTATAGGTGCTTGCATGTGTCCCCCATCGCATGCATGCGCTCTAACCTAGAAGCGAAGGTTCTGAACCTGTATAAGGGGGAATCTCCCTGTTCCGGTGAAACCGGGTAGGATAGTGCCCCAACTTGTGAACCAACATGGTTTTACATCATCCTATGACCTAATCAAACACAAAACAAGAGAGAGCTACGCCGGGATACCCCCATCAGAAGAATGTCTAGGGGGTAGACGATTCGAGGCCCGCGGATCAGGGTTTTGTCGGAGGAAGACCACGAGAACGTCGGAATCAGATGAAAACTTGCATGTGTCCCTAGCATATGTGTGTGAGTGTGGTGCAAGGTTGGTATAGGTTCTTGCATGTGTCCGCCCTCTCATGCACGCGCTCTAACCTAGAAGCGAAGGTTCTTGACCTCTATAAGGGAGAATCTCCCCGTTCTAGTGAAACCGGGTAGGATAGTGCCCCAACTTGTGAACCAATATGGTTTTACATCATCCTATGAGCTAATCAAACACAAAACAAGAGAGAGCTACGCCGGGCTACCCCCATTAGAAGAATGTCTAGGGGGTAGACGATCCGAGCCCCGCAGATTAGGGTTTCGCCAGAGGAAGACCACGAGAACGTCGGAATCAGATGAAAACTTGCATGTGTCCCTAGCGTATGTGTGTGAGTGTGGTGCAAGGTTGGTATATGTGCTTGCATGTGTCCCCCCTCGCATGCATGCGCTCTAACCTAGAAGCGAAGGTTGTTGACCTGTATAAGGGGTTTGACCTAATGAAGTCGGCACCAACTATACGGAGCCAACTATACGGCAGCGTCCCGTATAGTTGGTCGCTAAGCTTGCAGTAACCTCTTCACGGCTCCTGATTTTTTTGGCATGTTTGAAATCTCGTATCTTTGGCTTTTATGTAGTGATTTCCATTATTATACGGCATTATCTACGCATGCAAAAATAGCAAAAAAGGATTGCATACCCGTTTGATCATTAGGCATTAGTGGAAGGTTTTAAGACATATTTCATCAAATATATGAATAATATCTAGTTTACGGATGTGGATAGCTATATTTCACATCCATCAATAACAGACGAGATGTCTTCATGTATGTGCCCCTAAGGACCAACGCTCTAGAGCCGAAGTCGTCACCAATAAACTCTTGAATAGATCTGGATCTTCTAACACCAAACTTGAAACATGTGTAAACTAAACAAGATTCTCCGCTCCATTGGAGCAGCGAAGAAACGATTTCCCATCCTCCTCAATGGCACCTGTGAGATCTTCATCGACAAGGTGAACGAGGAGAAGGTTGTACCTTATTCTTGTTCCACATAGCGCCGTCATAGCCCCTATAACATCGATGCCGGTTGACCAATATCTAACTTCAGACACCTTACTCAGCGATGAGCGCGGGTCTAAGGTCCCCGCCCCCTCCCACCACCAGAGCAGCAAGCAGACATGTTGATGTCCGGTCAAAGACGGCGAAAAAGACGGGGCAAATGGAGGTGGCAGCTAGGGTGCAACCCTAAGCAACCCTAGCCACTGCCCCTTTTTCTTTCGTGGGAGACGATAACAGGGAAATAGGGTAACCCATATACAACTCTGTCAAAAAAAAATCATAGGCCGCTCATGTGGCACACGTGTACACATAGCCGAAATTGGAAGCAGTGCGTGTTTCTCAACGATGTAAGGCATAATGAAAACGCATGAATATGGCAAAAGAAGGATAAGAAAACTACACTAATTTGTCTAAGATTTTTGACACTTAAAACCAACCGCACTAAGTTAATTCGTTCCCTTTTATAAAGTTGATATGGCAGCACTTAAACTTTGCATTAGACTGACGGAACAATGCTAATAAATAGGCTGAATAGAAAAGGAAAAGGGGCAAGAGCGGTCGTCGCTTAGCCTGAAGGATGCTGGTTTGGTACGGAGTTCAAAACAGAAAACTAGCATCGTTAAACTCCATACCTCTTATTCGTAGGATCAGTCTAAAAGGTACATTTGCACCTAATCAATTGAAGCAGATGCAAGATCCGAAGTATTCTCCTCCAGTCCGGCTCAGACGAACCGAGAGATCGTTCATCTCCCGGCTTATCAATATCTAAGTTTGACCAAGATTACATATAAAAATATAAACATTTATAATACTAAATCAATATAAACAGATTCATCATAAAGTATATTTTCTCATTTTATGCATTTAATATTATCCATTTTAATATATTTTTCTAAATATTTTGTCAAACTTAGCAAAATCTGACTTTTGACCGATGCTGCTTACTCGCCTTATAATAGAAGGAGCAATAAGTAATAACCAGTCAACAAGTTTTGACAGCTGGCTCTCGAAAATACTCAGCTCGTCTATGTATTCGTGAACCGGGGAAACAAGAAGAATATCAAGGTCTTCAATGTAAACACCACATCAGTAAAAGTTCGTGAGATCTCACCGTTGAAGCGGCCATGCCAAGTAGCTAGCACCAGAAGCGCCACGCATCGCATCCCTTCGCTATGCACCCAGCCGACTAGTTCCCCTTCCTTGCTCCGGCCGGGAGCTCATGGACTCTGAATTATGGAGTTTCAAAATGAGGATGGATGGACTTCGGGTGACGACGAGCACAGATAGGAGCATCAGGAAGAACTGATGCTGGAAACGCATAGCAGGCGATGAGCCGGTGACACGGAGGACCATCTGGTGTTAGAATTTGGATATATTTGCATGTTGGGATTTTAGCCCGTAACAAATACAAATTATAAATTTTTCTTTGGCCCATTATTATGGCGGCTCATATGAGTGGAAGTGGAGCTAAAGTTTAGTCTACATTGCTAATGGAAGAGAAGTTGAACCACCTTATATAGTAGAGTGTTGCACCACTTACTAAGGTGTGAGAAGAAGAGAAGCCCTCGCGCGTCCCTCCTCTGACGCCGTCCGCCACGACGCGCGTGCCGCAGTTTGCGGGAATCTCGCCGAGCCAAACTTTATTTTGTTGTTTAGGAAAAAATAATTATATATTAATTACGAGTTATTAACGGACGAGTTAATCAATCAGCCATTTCCACATCTTGGATCGTGGGCTGGTTCCCGACTCTGTCGTGGGTTGTTGCCTACGTCTTACCCGACCCGCACTATATAAACAGGCGGACGCGAACCCTAACAGTTAGATTGCATCTGCCTACCTGCGCATCTCCGTTCCACCTCTCTGTGTTGTCCTCTGCTACTCCATCCCGCCGGCACGGCTGTCCGGGAGTGCAGGCCTCCGGAACGCCATCTCTCTGGTCCTGCACCGGGAGAGAGGCGATAAGGTTTTTGGGGAGCATCTATGCGCGACTGTTCAAGTTCTTCTCCGTCCTCTACGTCCGGCTTCCTCGACTTCATCGCCATGTCGGACGACGCTCCCAAGAAGGCTGCTGATGTCGTTTCTGCTGCTGCCGCCGGTGGCGGAACCACTTCTGTTGCGCTGCTGGTCATACCATCGACGAACTCGTATGTGTTCTTTGCCCTCCTGATATTTCTGATGTTGATTACTAGTATTGCAGTATGCGTAAAAGTGCTAGGTCTTCACTTGCCCGTATGGTGCATGTCTACTATGCGTATGCTAGTTAATCTTGCAAATTGTTCTGTCATGATTTATATTTGGATAAAATTCATGCGAAAACTGCTAATTATTTCAACATCGGGAACACGCGCAGGGATCCTCACCTCGACTCCTTCCATTTCGCATTCCCCTCCCAGTACCTCCCTTCCCCTGCGCCACCCCCTCTTCGGTCTCCTCGCCATCCACATCAGCTGCACTCACCATCGCCGACATCCCTCCCATTCGCGGTGGCGCCAATAGAACCGAAAACGGCGACCGCGTAGTGTCGGCACCCATGCAGCCAAGGTGGAATCACGGAAGAATCGATGAGGGGAACGCTCATCATCGGTGAGGATCACTGGAATGCGGCGGCGACGCAGTGACCATGAGGCGGGCTTCATCGGGAGGAGAGGAGGCGCCGACGAGATGATTTTTAGGGTTAGGTATATTTTCTATTTACTATTGTTTTTTCCAAGCAATAGCAGACAGGCATAACGAGTTGGGCTTTTTTCCGGCCGTCGACGGCCTTCTTTCCGTGTGGTGCAGGTTTTAGCTAGCGGTATGAATCGTACTGCTCATTTTTTAAAGCACCGGTACGAATTGTTATAGGCCATTCGACGAAAGAAAATAGATGGTAGTAATTTATTTGAGGGTACCACGACAAAACACCTCTTCCAAAATGAGCAAAAGGAGAGACCAGCACAGCCAGTTTCCAAGAAAAGATGAAGTCAATAATAATGTCTTAATCCAACTCCATCTCACTATCCCGCATGCTGCTTCTACATGACCACATCTTTATAGTTCTGTCATGCGAAACAGTTACAATCTGTCGACCATCTCTACTAATATCCAAACTAGTAACCTTGGACTCATGACCTGCCAAGCTTTTGATCGGTTTGTAGTCTCGAGTTGACCACAATGTTGCTCTAGTGTCATAGGAAGATGTCGCCAAATAGTGACCTTGCCGGAGTTCAAATTTCACATTCGAGATAAAACTATTATGTGCCGGTATAGAATACAACATTCTTGTGCTCCTCAAATCCCATATTCGGCAGAAATTGTCTTGGCTCGCTGTTGCAACCAGATGACCATTGGGGGAGAAGCTAACTCCCAGCACAGGTTTCGCATGTCCTGCGAGGTTACAGTACAATCTTCCGGACCTTAGATCCCAGACTCGAGCAAGCGCGTCAAGCCCACAAGACGCGGCCAGAGAACCGTCTGGGTGAAAGCCAACTCCATACACACCTCTGCTATGCCCCTCTTGGAGTAGGAGCTGTGTCCCCGTGTTGACGTCCCACAGTCTCCAGGTCCTGTCGAAGCTAGCCGTGCCAAGGTACTTCCGAGAGGGATGAAATGCAAGGCGAGCGAGACGATCGAGGTGACCGTCTAAAGACATTAGAAGTGACCCGTCGCTGTTCCATAGTCTGGCGGACTTATCGGCGGATGCTGTTGCTAGTAAGTTGCAGTTGTCGATTGCTGGAGAAAAGGCGACATCGGTCGCACGTTCCGTGTGGCCTCTCAGGGTTGCGATTTTGGTTATCATGCCTAGTGGCGCGATGCTCCACACTTTGGTGATCCCGCTCCAGGAGCTTGTGGCGAGCATCGACGCGTCCGAGGAGAAAGAGCAGCCTGTGAGTGGCCGTTCGTCTCCGACCTCGACCTCGCTGTAGTCGAGCACGAAGTCCCCTGCTGCTGCTGCCTGCTTCTTCGCGACGAGGTCAGTCACAGCAGCCTCGGGGTCACATAGGCAGTGTTTGGCCCTGTCGAGCCTGGACTTGGCGCGGGGCAGTGAGTAGTGTGCGATGTCGATTCGCGCATGGAGAAGTTCCTCGGTGCCATGGGTGAAGAATGGGTACTGGATCTGTTGCGCACGGAGGCGGTCGAGCTGGCCCTCAGCCTCGAGGCAGGCCATGAGGAAATTCACCCACGGATCGATCACATCAAACTCAACAAACACGAACGAACAAAGAAAAAAACCTGTTGCCGCAGCTGTTGTGTCCGTAATCTAGACAAACCAAATCAATTAATTTGGATCCGAGAGAGAGTATTTTTTTCAACTTTTACGGTACTACTTATCTGTTGATACAGGCGTTATATATATATGTGCACGGTAGCAACCGACTTAAACACCTAGACCTAGTCTTGTACGGACTCCAAACACGATTCAGACCGATCCTAACTAGCAGCGCACATGCACGGTAGCAACCGACTTAAACACCTAGACCTAATCTTGTACGGACTCTAAACACGATTCAAACCGATCCTAACTAGCAGCGCACATGCACGGTAGCAACCGACTTAAACACATAGACCTAGTCTCGTACGGACTCTAATATTAAACACTTAAAATATCCTATATAAGATTATCAAGTAAATAATATTTAAAAACGTTTGAAATAAAATTGATTTTTTTTTATTTTTTTGAAATGGCAGTCTCTTTGCCGTGTATTTTTTGAAAATACACACTTCTTTGCCATGTACTTTTCGAAAAGACACACGGCAAAGAATAGACACCGTCATCTTCAAGTTTTTGTAGTGTATTATTTAAAACACGGCAAAAGCCCTTTGCCAGTGGCAAAGCCTTTGCCATGTCTTTTGCTCACACGGCAAAAAGACTATGTGGCGTAGTGATTCAAACCGATCCTAACTAGCAGCGCACATACAACTAGCTTAGGAAACTAACTCAAGTCTAGACAAACTAGTACCCTACTACTACTTACAAACCGAACAGAACACATCTCACGTAGACACCTGCTAGATATATAGGACTCATACCCGTCCCACATATTAATGTGTACTAGCTGAATGTTTTTGTGTTGCTACGGATTGATTTATTTGTTCAAGTCCATGCTTTCATAAATAAAAATAAAATTATTTTAGATAAAAAGAAATTAAAAATGAGACACCATTAGTGTATAACGTTGCCGCATATATACAGCTTTATATACAAAAGCAAGGATTCAGTTACATTTGACTTTGAAACATCAAGCAGTAAGTTAGGACATGATCTCGAGCATACTACTATGCACTTCAAGCAGACTACTATGCACTTCGAGCGACTTCATCGAGTCGTCGAACATCTCCTCTTTTTGTTTGTACTCGAGACCCGACTTCCTTATCTTGGATGTGTTGTTCTTGTATGTGTTATTGAAACCATACTATTGCTCCTCCTAACAATTACCTATAAACTGAACACACAATTTTAGAAAAATACATTCACATTTTCTAATACAATAGTTGGATTTATCGATCCATGCGCCTCATATCACATAGCTGAAGGAGAAAAGTGTCCATACCTTGATAGCACACATTTTTATCATCCAAAAAAAAGATGCCCTAAGGCCATGAGAGGCTGAGATTACTATTATATCGCTTGAAATCACTCTCTGATCTTTTTTCAAAAGGATCTGTCCGTGCATGATGATCTCATTTTCTGCACCGAGTTCAGACAATCTGATGTTACGACCATTGCAAAAAATATTGAGGTACAAATGAGTACATGGGTTGAAGAATTGACTGGTTATAGATTCGGAACTGCTATCCGCCTTTTCTTCCATTCACAAACAAAATAAATTTCAGAACTGCCACCTCTAACAAATCGGTTCTGTTAGTGACTGTTTGGTGCATCGATAATTTGATTGATCGTGCACGGGCCACATATATAGGTACAGGGGTATGACCGGGTCTAGTCTCCCAGGGAATACATGGAGGTGGTGGGGTTGCAGCCGGGGCCGCATCACTGCTCGAGGGCGCTGATGTAGTAGGTGCCTGCTGAAATGGAAAAACCAGCTCATCAAAGTAAACGTGTCGTGAAGTATACACACGGTGGGACACGGGATCATAGCACCGGTAACCTTTGGTGTTAGAGGGGTAACCGAGGAAGACACAAGGAACCGAACGTGGAGCGAGTTTATGAGGGGTGGTGGACGCGGTGCTAGGATAACAAAGACACCCGAAAGTCCGGAGACTGTCGTAGGAGGGAGGGACACCGAAGGGGAGCTGATGAGGAGTATAATTCCAGCGAGGACGACAGGGGCGGATGTTAAGGAGAAGAGTGGCGGTGGCAAGTGTGTCCGGCCAGAACCTAGGAGGAACGTTGGAGTGGAAAAGCAACGTGCGGACACAGTTGTTAAGAGTGCGAATGACGCGCTCAGCACGGCCATTTTGTTGGGACGTGTAAGGGCAAGTGAGGCGAAATACGGTGCCGTGCGACGCGAGGAGGTGGCGAACAACAGCGTTATCAAACTCTTTTCCATTGTCAGTTTGAAGGGCGAGAATGGGACGGCCAAATTGAGTTTGGACATAGGAATAAAAATCTGTGAGAGTGGCGAGAGCGTCGGACTTGCGACGAAGGGGAAATGTCCACACATAGTGAGTAAAATTGTCCAAAATCACCAAATAATATATGTAACCCGTGTTGCTAGCAACCGGGAATGTCCAAACATCACTATGCAACAACTGAAAAGGAAAATTGGAAATAGTGGTAGACACGCTAAAAGGAAGACGCACGTGCTTGCCGAGACGGCAGGCCTCACAAGTATGTTGTTCAACTTTATTACAAGTGAATGAAAAACTCTGGAGAATCTGATGCAAAACGGTGGAGTTGGGATGGCCGAGACGAGCATGCCAAAGGTCGACGCTAGCGGCGAAGGCGGCTGGACGAGTGGTGGTGGTGGTGGTGGCAGGAGGGTGCACCGGGTAGAGCTCGTCGGGGCTATCACATCGGTGGAGAACCGTCCGTGTACGGGCGTCCTTCACAGAAAAACCAACGGCGTCAAATTCAACAGTAACGGGATTCTCACGAGTAAGACGGTGAACAGAAACAAGGTTTTTGACTAAATTAGGAGAGACAAAAACATTAGACATGGTAATAGGAGTGGATGTGGAAGGAAAAGACCTATGATCGACATGAGTAATGGGTAAGGAGGAACCGTCACCGACAGTGATGCGAGTAGAAGTTTGAACAGGAGTGGAAGACGCAAGGTTACTGGGATGATATGTCATGTGGGCGGTGGCGCCCGTGTCCATGTGCCATTCACCGCCGCCTCCATAGTTGCTGGGGGACGGCACCGAGTGTAGCGCGGCAAGGAGTGCTGGATCCCACGGGGGCGGCACCTGGGGTGGGTACCCACCAGATGGTGGCACGGCTGTAGGGCCAGCAGCTGTCGACGACGTGAAGTAGGCCGGGTAGGGGGCACCATGGGGCGCATCGCCGAAGGCCGGGTAGGAGGCGCCCGGGGATGCCGCGGCAGGCGCGGCGAAGTAGGCCTGGTGGCTGGACGGATGCGCCCCGAAGAGGCTCGGTGCGGGTGCCCGAGGCACCGGCATGGAGTAAGCATGGACAACGCCGGTCCATGTATTGGTGCCGTACGTCCAGGGAGGGGTGGGCTGGGGCGGGCACGGACCCTCCCGGATGCCTGGCCGTCCTCGGTGGCCTGCTGCTGTGGCTGCTTGAGACCTCCGCGGCGGTTGCCGCGGCGTCCACCCTGCTACTGCTGCTGTTGGGGAGCGGCGGGAGGTGCAGCGTAGAACCCTAGCGGGGTGGGCTGCGACGGTGGCCGGGGGGCAGGCGGGGCATTGGACGGTGGTGCGCCACGCGATGTCCCGGCGGCGAGGGCTTGATGCTGCGCATGCTGTTTGACCCCGCGCATCCGGCGTTCCTCCAGCTTCAAGTACGCCACGAACTTGGGGAAGGAGGGATCCGACATCAAGGAGAGGTTGCTGGCAGTATGGCCGAAATCCTCATTGAGGTTGGTGGTGAGCGTGCTGAGGAGGAAATCATCACCGATGGGTTGGCCAATGTCGCGGAGGTCGTCCGCCAACTGCTTGAGACAACGAGTATACTCGTCAATGGTCTTGTCGTCCTGATGGCAAGCGAAGAACTCTTGCTGCAAGTAGACGGACCACTGAAGTTTGTTGTCGGTGAAGAAGGCGTTCAGCTTGACCCACACGGCGGCAGCATCATCGTCGTCGGTGACAACGGTGTGGAACAGATCTCGCGAGATGGTGGTGAAGAACCACCTGATGAGCGTGGCGTCGATCGCGGTCCACTCGGGATCGGCCGCCATGACGCGCGAGTCGGTGGAGCCGTCGATGTGATCCAGGAGATTCTCCTCGCGGAAAAGGAGAGCGAAGTAGTGATGAGGTTTGATCTCGTCAATGCCCATTGTTATGGACTTGGGTTTTGGAGAAGATGGGGATGCTGGAGATCGTGGCACGGTTAACAGACAAGCAACCAGGGGACACGAGATTTACCCAGGTTCAGGCCCCCGGAGGGAAAACCCTACTCCTGCTTGTCTGCTCTTGATTACGGCAGAACCGAAAATTACAGGATGCGCAGATTCGATCTGGCGTGGATGCGTGTGCGAAAGTATGAGTCGAGATATCTAGGACGTGCCCTCCTGGCCTTTATATAGACTTAGGCAGGTCCCGGGCATAGTCCTAGTCGGTTACAAGTTCTGGGGTCGTACCCCCTCGAATTTCCTAGTCCATGCTAGTCTTGTTCTTCAAGGACTCGAAGGCGTCATGGGCCTTGGCCACCCGAAAATCTTCATAGGCCAGTGTATATCTGCTGTGGGCCTTTCTTGGGCTGGACCAGGTATGCTAAAGTTACGTACCCGTAGGGTATAACCGTGTCAGTAGCCCCCGAGTGATCAGTCGAATCGTAGATTCGGCTGAGGACTCTTCCATTCTTCGGGTGCAACTATATTTTAATAGTATACAAGTGTAGGGATTGTTGATGCGTGTGCCTGGCTCACCCGACGGATCAGGGTCAGTTAACTGTCTTAGGACGAAACGACACGATCTTCTTCAGGTTTGAGTCCCTCAACCAAGACCTGGAACATATGCTGGCGTAATTCGACTCAGGCCGCGGAGGACTTACAGGAGTGGAATTCCAGTGATTTTAATTGGTGTACCCAACGCGTCCGTCGGGATTTTTCATCACGCCTGTTGGCATGGATTCATACTAGCAGAGCGCAGTCAGGTGCGTTGCCAGGCCATCAGATGATATCTGCAGGTCTTATCTTTGCGTCGCAGACGCAGCATCCGAACGTTTATCACCACGGAGGTGCTTCGGGTTGACCAAGGAGACTGTTGCTTACTCAGCACTTTGTTGGGGCAGATTTGCCTAAAAGTTTTTGTATGTTGATCCGAAAGATCACAGTCGAAAGTTTCATAGGATGCGCGACCAGCGCTCCCTATGGGAGTAGCCCCCGAGTGTCTGTTCGAGTCGTAGACTCGAGCGGAGACTTTAGTGCAAGTATTGCTCAGTTGTTTAGTCCGTAGGACTCGAAAATTTTCGGATGCTTAAATCCTTCCTCCCTATGGGAGTAGCCCCCGCGTCCGTAGTGGAGTCGCAGACTCGACGTAGGGCTTAGAGAAGTGCTTTGTCTTCATTTGTCTTTGGGGTGCACGGCCAGCGCTCCTGATAGGAGTAGCCCCCGAGTATTTAGTCGAATCGTAGATTCGAGTGAGTACTCTTAGTTGTGGAGCCGAAGTTGGTGCTAGTATAGCTTTTAATGACGTCAGTGCTGACGATCGATGACCTCAAGCGTCTGCTACGCCAGAGATGACTTGACTGAACGAAGCTTGGGTCCCACTTGCTGACTTTGAATTGACCGGTCACGCGCGGCGTGGAGATTATTACGGCGTCTCCTCGATTTCCGCGCGTAGTGGACGGCGTGGTAGAGACGATTCGTTGTGATGCTGACACGTGTACGACCAGATCTGCCGTTGGCGTTAGGTCTTCTCGATGGACGGCCAGCGTGCGTCGTCCTCGCTGTTATAATCCTTGGTGAAATCGTGGTTTGTTTTTCACCGCACCAGTTCATCTGTTCACTTCTTCCTTGTTCTTGAGCTTTTCTTGCTGCGCGCTTGAGAGTTTCTTCCACATTTCCCTCATTCTTTCTTCGTTGGCAACGCCACCACCGCCATAGCGCCATGGGGAAAACGAAGAAGTCTTCATCTGCGGTTGGGGCCAGCGCCGCCGGAGGCAAGAAGGGTGCCACTGCTGCTCGTGTCACTGATGGTTGCTGGCGGCGGTCAGAGACGCGTGAGAGCGATCTCTGCAAACTACGTGAGCGGGGCCTGATCCCGCAAGATACGACGGCCGTGAGACTCCCCGGCAATGAGGTAATCCCCCGTCCCCCACTTGGGTACCGGGTTATGTTTGTTGCCTTTGTGATTCGCGGGTTTTCCTTTCCGGTCCACGACTTCCTCCGTGGACTGCTCTTCTTCTATGGGGTTCAACTCCATCATCTGTCTCCCAACTCTCTTCTCCACATTGCGTGTTTCATCACTCTTTGCGAGTGTTGGCTTGGCATTGAGCCACACTTTGGCCTCTTCCGGAAGATTTATTCCGTGAAGAGACAATCTGGTTCAGATGGTGTGTACCCCATTGGGGGTTTCATCATCTCCCTCAATCCCAATTTTCAATTCTTTTCCTTTTCCATGTCCGAATCTGTCCAGTACTGGCGGAGGCGTTGGTTTTACATCCGCGACTCTGTTTTGCCTGGGCAAGATTTTGGTCTTGTTCCTTTTGACCCCTCCCAATTGATTGAGAAGAAAAGATCCTGGAAAAACCAAATCCTGGACGGTGAAGTGGCGGAGATAGAGGCCCTTTATCGTCGGGTGGAGGATCTCCAATTGATTCTGGATAAGGAGGTGAACGGAGTGGACATCATCCGAACTTTTCTTGAACGTCGGGTGCAGCATCTCCAAGCGAGGGCGCACCCGATGTTTCTTTATTCTGGTCGCCGCGATCCGACGAGGGTTTCGAGTGAGAAAATCTCCGAGGGAGATCTTGACAAGGATCTTCGCGTGCTGCTGAAGTTCAAGGCCGGAGAAGAAATCCCGGGGAAGTCGCTGACTCCTCCCTTTTCTTCGACGTTGGCTGTGCCGAAGGTGTAGATTTGTGAACGTAGTGCTCCTCTTTTTATTGTTGGATGTGCTTTTGTTTCCTTTGTTTTGCTAACAAAGTTTCTTCTCATCTTGCAGAGCTTCAAGGTGCCGGGCATGGTACCACCATTGCCCGAAAGGTATCCGAATGCCCCGGACAATGAAGTGGTTGACTCCGTGTCCGAACTTCCTTCGGCGCGATCCCCGGCGGAGGATGCCGACGAGTCGAGTGAGGACCATTCGTGCAAGCGATCGCGGAGCTCGAGCGAGTCTTCGGATGCTTCAACTCCTCCGACTCCCAGAAATCCTCTGGGCCTTGAGCATCACAGTGAAGGTCATGGAGCTTCTTCCTCTCCCCTTCCCGCCATTCCTGTGCGAGCTGTTGCTCCGCACCAGCCAGCCAAGCGGAAGAAGGAAGAGAAAAAGGAGGAGAAGAAGGAAGAGAAGAAAGAGGAGAAGAGGGCCCGAAGGGATTCTCCTATCTTTGACCTGAGCGCATTAGGCTCGTAAGTTTTCTTGTTGTACTGTCGTCCTTTTTCTTGTATGATTGTTGCATTTGTGCTTATTGGTTCATATGCAGGCAATCCTCCCATGACTCTAGTGATGATGCGCGGGAGATGATGGGGGAGTCGAACATTGTGTCGCCTCCTCCTCAGACCGTGGCGACTTCGGGTGGCACCGCTCCAGATCCTCCTGTGCAGGAGGGGCTGGTGGTTGTGCCTCAGAATTTCACAGGCGGGCCTTCGGGCTTTCCTTCGGAGCACGTAAGTTTTTGTGCCTCATGTCGCGGGGGGAGCCCCCGAGTATCTTCTTTGCTGATGTTGTTTTTGCTTTTTTATGTTGGGCGCAGCCCCCAAGTCCTATTCTTACTGTTATTGCCTTTTTCTGCAGCCTTTTGTCCAAGAGGCCAAGCGGCTGGTGGAGGAACGCCTGGCGCTGGAGGCGAAACTTCGGCAGCTTCAAGGTATCCTTCTGCCCTTTATTCCCTCTCTTGTTTGTCCTGGTCTTATTCTTTGACACTTGCTCGTCTCGAATGCAGAGGAGCATAACGACTCTCTCCGCGAGGTTGATGCTCTTAAAAAGAGCCTTGGCCAATCGGAGCAGAAAGCTGAGGCTGCCGTTGGCGCGAAAGAGCGCCTTGAGTTAGAGCTGTCGAAGGCAGCCGAAACGAAGGAGCGCCTACAGCGAGGAGCAGCTGGCCACCGTTGCGGCTGCTCGTGAAAGAGGGGTGGCGTCGAAGCTCATGGCTGCTGCCAAGGCTATTTCGGGTGAGTGCTGAATTTTTGTACTTGTCTCTTTTTCGATGGGTCTTCGTCTATGCTTCCTTTCTTCATGCTTTTCTTCATTCTTGTCTCAGATGCCGCAGGCATTGAGTTCGACCGCGGTGCTCTGGAGCACGGGAGTGCTCTGGATGATGCCACTGTGGCGGTCAAAGACCGTTGCAGCACCGTCGTCAACTCCCTGGCCAAGGCGAAGGAGGTCCTTGGCCGCTTCTACCAGGAGCTCTTTCCGAAGGGCGCGACCCTTGAAGATGTGGATGCCCTGACAGAGGCTCTGTCAGCCGAAGCGCCTGCAGCGTACAAGCGCAAGCAGAAGGGCATCGGCGCGTCCGTCGGGCTGGCGATGGCCATGGCGGCTGGGGCGGAGCTGGACTTGCCCCAGATCACTTCTCGGATGCCGACGGCTGCGGATGGATCAGAGGTAGCCTTCGCTGCCTACTCCGCTCGCTGCAGACGATATGGGCCCAAGCTCATTGACTTGCTGTCTGAATACGCACTACGGCAGCAGGGCGAAGCCAAGGCTAGGCAGTCTGGCTCCGAGGCGACTCAGTGTCCTGCGCCTTAGGTCTATTAGACGTAGGGTAGTGTGTAGTCTTATTTTGTTGTAAATATCTTGAGGAGTATCTTCTCTGTGCCACGTAGTGGCTTTATATATTCAATGAATGTTCTCTGAGTTGTGCTCCATCCTTGGCTGAATGTCTGTGTTCCTTTTGTTTGCTGTTGTTCTAGGTTCCTTCGGGTGCTGACCCTGTTGATGCCCCATCCGCAACACCGTTGCGTCCATCCTTGGATGACTCCTCGCAGCTTGCTTTCCTTCGGGATCGTGTGCGCAGCCTTGAGAGGGACTTGCTCGTGCTACGTGGCCGGGCCGACGTTTGGAAGTCCAAGGCGGAACGTGGCGCAGCCAGAGAGGAGTACATGATGGCGGAGCTGGGTCGGCTGTCCGAGCAGCTGCAGTGTAAGTTGATCCTTCTTTCGGGCTGTAGCTCAGTTTTTCGGATGGGCCTGCTGGCCTTATTCTTGTTTTGTGCTACTGTCGCAGGTGCGAATCTTGCTCCGAAAGAGGAAAAAGAGCGTGTCGCTGTTCGAATCAATTGCTTGAC
Source organism: Avena sativa (assembly GCA_916181665.1). NCBI lineage: Eukaryota > Viridiplantae > Streptophyta > Magnoliopsida > Poales > Poaceae > Avena > Avena sativa. Next base: position 417,086,349 of record OV702297.1, read on the forward strand.
TCAACAGGACATGGAGGCCGGCGGCTTCTTCTGGATGGACCGTGATCGTGCCATAGCCTTGGCGACGGTGCAGGATCGTGTTCATCAAGTTTCTCGGGTGCTCCGTCAAGTGTAGACGTCGCTTGCCTCGGTGCTGCATGTCATGTTTCCTTTAGATGCCTTGCCGATGACCCTTGCAGGTCTTCTGGCGAGGTTTCGGAGTGCCAACAATGTCAAGGAGCTGGTGCGACAGCAGCTCGTCGCAGGAGTGAAGGCTGCCTTGTCCCTTGTGAGGGTGCACCGTCCCGACGTAGATTTAGCTGCTGTGTCGGCTGGGACACCTCTTCATCCGGATGGTGGCGAGTGGAATATGCGTCCGCATTACGCGGCTGTAAGGCAGTATGCCGAATAGATTGTAGATTTGTTTGAGCAGCGTGCTCAGGTTATTCTTCAGAATAGATAGGACCTGAAAATAGATAGAGAGATGTAAAATTTGTATATTTCGGTTGGGCATGCTGTGCCTTTGTTGTAAAGATTTGTTTGTTTGTGAGCACGCAGTGCTTTGATCAGGTGTGTTCCCTTTTCGTTTGCCTGACGTTTGTCAGCTACTCAGGTATACACGTTTTAGTCCTCAATCGATCAAATCGTGAGGTGGGGGAGCCCCTAGTGTGTTTTGCCCTCAGTCGATGTAATCGTGAGGTGGGGGGAGCCCCCGAGCGCGTTTTATCCTCAGTCGATGAAATCGTGAGGTGGGGGAGCCCCCGAGCGCGTTTGTAGCATATAGTAAATATGCAGGAAATAATGAGCCGAAGTTTTCGGGCGAGACACTTAGCTTTATTTATATCGTAATGAAGGAAGTACATTGTTCGGCTGAGTAGCCTTGGCTGAAAGCCTTATTGAAAGTAAAGGGGTAGTTTGCTACGGGTAGAATCGTCGCAGGTGCGCGATATTCCATGGGTTGGAGTATGCGACTCCAGACTCCACGTGCTTGAGGCGATAGGCGCCACCCGGTATCACTTCGGTGATGACGTAGGGTCCTTCCCATGGTGACTCGAATTTATTCGGTCGCTTTTGTTTGAGTCGTAAGACAAGGTCTCCTTCGACGAAGGACCTTGGACGTAGCCGACGGCTGTGGTAGTTGCGGAGACTCTGCTGGTACACCGCTGATCTAGCTGCTACTATGTCTCTTGCCTCGTCGAGTGTATCGACGGCATCTTCGAGTGCAACCGTGGATTCGGCTTCGCTGTAAGTGACGACCCGTGGGGCCTGGTGGCGCACTTCGGATGGTAACACGGCTTCGGCTCCGTGTACCATGAAGAACGGTGTGTAGCCGGTGGCGCTGTTTGGCGTAGTCCGTAAGCTCCATAGGACGGATGGTAGCTCTTTCGTCCAGTTTCCAGTTTTGTGTTCGAGGGAGATCATGAGGCGTTTCTTGATGACAGCGCCGATTAGGCCGTTGGCCCTTTCCACTTGTCCGTTCGTTTGCGGGTGTGCCACTGAGGCATACGTGATGTTGATCCCGAGGCCTTCGCAGAAGTCCTAGAATTCTTTGAAGATGAAGTTTGACCCGTTGTCCGTGATGATGCTGTGCGGTACGCCGAACCTGTAGACAATGGATTCGAAGAACTTGACGGCAGTTTTGCCTTTCTGGTTGGTGACTGGCATGGCCTCGATCCACTTGGTGAACTTGTCGACTGCGACCAGGAGGAAGACGTGCCCCCCTTTAGAAGATTTTGGCAGTTTGCCAATCATGTCGAGGCCCCATTGAGCAAAGGGCCAAGCTATTGGTATGGGTCTGAGCTCGGAACCGGGTGCGTGCGGTTTGTCGGTGAACCGTTGGCACCCGTTGCATCTTCGGACGATGTCCTTTGCGTTGCTCATGGCCGTTGGCCAGTAGAATCCTGCTCGTAGAGCTTTAGCGACAAGGGAGCGACTGCCTGCATGGTGGCCGCAGATGCCCTCGTGGATGTCTTGGAGGATGGTTTTGCCGTCATCGATGGTGACGCATCGTTGGAGTACACCCGTGATACTGCGCTTATACAGCTCGCCATTGATAATGGTGAAGGCCTTTGACCGACGAGATATGCGCCGGGCATCTGTCGGGTTGTCAGGCAGTTCTCCATGTAACAGGAACTGGAGATATGGGCGCGTCCAAGTTTCTTCGACTGCCATGACCTGCATCAGGTTGACCATGGCCACTTCGGTGTCCAACTTTTCGGGTCCCTCATGACCTTCGGGCAGCGTAGCCCCCGAGTGTTCTGCTTCTTCGGGTGATCCCTTGGGGAATTTCCGCTTGATGGATGGCACGCAGATCTGTTCGAGGAACACACCTGGTGGCACCTTTGCACAAGTGGAGCCAATGTTGGCGAGCCTATCGGCTTCCTCGTTGCTTTCTCTTCCGACGTGTCGAAGTTCGCAGCCGTCGAATTCTCCTTCGAGTGCGTTATAGAGCGCGCGGTACGCGATCATGTTTTCGGCGTGTGCGTCGCACTCATTCATCGTCTGTTGGACGACGAGGTTGGAGTCACCGTAGATGACCAGGCGCGTTGCGCCGCATATCTTTGCCATCCTCATGCCGTGGATGAGGGCTTCGTATTCGGCCTCGTTGTTGGCGGCTCTGAACTTCATCCGAAGAACGTACTTCATCTTGTCACCTTGCGGGGAGGTCAGTATGACTCCTGCTCCTGCCCCGGCTTCGCGCTTGGAGCCGTCGAAATGCATTGTCCAGGACTGCGATATATCTGGTGTGTCTGGCAGCTGCAGCTCCATCCAGTGCACCAGGAAATCCGGAAGGACCTGGGATTTGATTATGTGTCGCTTCTCGTAGATGATGTCTAAAGGCGATAGTTCGATGCCCCACAGGGCCACGCGTCCTGTGGCCTCTGGGTTATTCAGGATGCTGTTCAGGGGTGCCTCGTTGACAACCAATACCTGATGTTCCTCGCTGAGGTAGTAAATTGGGCGCTGGACCCCATGAGTCTTGCCTTCTTCGGGTCGTTCGACCACGAGTACGGTGCTGACCACCTGGTGTGTGGCTGCTATGTACAACAGCAGAGGCTCGCGCTCTTTTGGCATGACCAAAACGGGCGAGGTGGAGAGGAGCCGCTTGAGGCTTTCGAATGCGTCGTCGGCTTCTGGTGTCCACTCGAACTTGTTTGCTTTGCGCAGCAGCTGGTAGAATGGTAGGGCCTTCTCGCCCATGCGGCTGATGAACCTGCTTCACGCCGCGACTCGTCCTGCGAGCTGGTGGACGCCCTTGAGGTTTTTCGGCTTCTCCATCGTCATGATGGCTCTGATTTTCTTCGGGTTCGCCTCAATCCCTCGTTGGGAGATGAAGTATCCGAGCAGTTGACCCGATGGGATGCCGAAGGCGCATTTTTCGGGGTTGAGCTTGATCTTGTAGCGATCAAGGTTGTCGAACGTCTCGCGGAGATCGTCGATAAGTGTCCTTGCCTCCCTGGTTTTTATTACTATGTCGTCGACATAGACTTGGACGTTGCGACCGATCTGGTCCTTGAGGCAGGCCTGCATGCATCGCTGGTACGTGGCACCTGCGTTCTTTAGCCCGAAGGGCATTGTGTTGTAGCAGTATACTCCGAACGGTGTGATGAATGCCGTTTTCTCTTGATCTTCGACCTTCATTCGAATCTGGTTATAGCCTGAGTAGGCGTCGAGGAAGGAGAGTTTCTCACAACCTGCAGTCGAATCGATGATCTGATCAATCCGAGGAAGAGGGAAGTGGTCCTTTGGGAAATATTTGTTTAGTGACATGAAGTCTACGCACATCCGCAGGATGTCCGTGTCCTTCTTTGGAACCATCACCGTATTTGCCAGCCACTCGCTTTCCTTGATTTCCCGGATGAAGTCTGCTGCGAGTAATCTGTTGATTTCTTTGCTGATAGCTTTGGCTCGTGGCTCCGACAGTCTTCAGATGGACTGCTTGACTGGCTTGGTGTCTGGGAAGACTTTGAGTGCGTGCTCGGCGAATTCCCTGGGAACTCCTGGCATGTCCGCAGGACACCAGGCGAAGATGTCCCAGCGCTCACGGAGGAATTCGACGAGCGCGCCTTCCTATGCGGTGCTGAGGTCGTTGGCGATCAGCGCCATCTTGGAGGCGTCCGTCGGATGGACCTGCACCTTCTTGGTGTTGATGGTGGAGTCGAAGGACATGTCAGGTGCGTTCTGCCTTGTGACTGGTGGTAGCCCATTGTCCGTTGCCTCGCGGAGCCTTACAAGCTCATCTTGCATGCCGAAAGACTGGGAGATTTTGTTGAAATCCCTGTCGCATTGGTCCGATCTGGTGAAGCTCCCATGGACTATGATGACGCCTCTTGGTCCTGGCATCTTGAGTAGTAGGTATGCATAATGTGGGATGGCCAGGAATCTTGTGAATGCTACACGCCCTAGGATGGCGTGGTACTGCGACGGCCAGTCCACCACTTCGAATTCTAGGCGTTCCTGCCGAAAGTTGTCCGGCTTCCCGAAGATGACGTCGAGTCCTATTTTGCCCAGAGGGAATATGCCTTTTCCTGGGACAATGCCGTGGAACGTTGTGTCTGATTGTTCCAGGCTGCATTGCGGGATCCGCATGGCTGCTAGAGTACTTGCGAACATTAGGTTGATACCGCTACCGCCGTCCATGAAGACGCGACTCATCTCGAAACCTCCGATCTGCGCCTCCAGCACCAGGGCAGCATGACCTGGACGAGGGATCTGGCAAGGGTGATCCGCGCGAGTGAATGTGATGCAGGACTCCGATCCGCTGAGGTACTCAGGGATTGCAGGTGGTGTTGCCACGGCCAAGTTGATTTGTCGGGTGATTTTCTTCTGCACCCTATTGGTAGGGCGTCCCTTCTGGATCATATTAAGTGCTCCCTTTGGTGGGGGTATGGGACCCCGGCATTGTTTTGCGCTGGTGCAATTGGTTGATTTGGGCCTCCAATGGGCGGCGGTGGAGGAGCTCCGTGTTCTATTTCCCCTGGTGCGGGTGCGTTTCCAAACGCAGGGATTGGGGCTTGTTGCCTCATCTGCACCATGCCTTCGCTGAGTTTCTGGAACTCGCGGCAGTCCTTGAGCATGTGGCTGGCTTTCTTTTTGCCATCCTGTTTATCGATGTAGAAGTGAATGGTGCATGGACCCGAAAGCTTGTCGAATGCTGAGGGTCCGTTGTCGCGGTCGCGGCGTTGCCACGACTGCATTGGTCGTCCGCTGTCGCGGAAGTTTCCGCTGCGGTATCCTCCGTTGTTGCGGCTGTTGTCGTTACGGCGATCGGTGTAGCCGGCCGCGACCATGTCGGGTCCGTCGCGGTCCTCGTAGACGCGTGATCTCCTCTTGCTGCGGCGTTCATGTCTTCGTCCGTAGTTGTCCTCTTCGTCTGACTGCGCTCGCTGGATGCAATCTTCGCCATCTGCCCAACTGTTGGCAATTTCCATGAGGTGGTCGAGCGTCTTGGGTTTGATACGCCCGAGTTCCTCCTTGAAGTCTGGGCGCTTGACGCCGTCCCTGAAGGCATCGATGGCCCTCTCTTCGGAGATGTGTGCTACGGAGTTCTTGGTTGTAGACCAGCGTAGTATGTACGAGCAAATAGATTCACCCGTTCTTTGTGTGCAGGCCCGCAATTCTTCGAGTGAGGCGGGCCTCTTGCTAGTGCTCTTGAAATTTCGGATGAAGCTGTAAGCGAGCTCCTCCCAGTTTCGGATGGATCCTGATGATAGGCTGCTGAGCCAGACCCGCGCCGCGCCTGTTAGCTGCAACTGAAGACATTGCATGGCGGTTTCTTTGTTACCTCCGTGGAGCTTGACGGATGACAGATGGTCGCTGAGCCAGGACTTCGGGTCTTGTGTGCCGTTGAACTTCGGAGTATCCGAAGGAAGCTTGAAGTTACGTGGCATCTGTGTTCGCCGAACGGATCTGCTGAAGCATCGAGCTCCGCAAAGTTCTCCTTCGTCTTCATCCATCTCAGATTCGGACGAGCATGCGCGTATGGCGCGTGCTTTGTCGATCTTGCGCGGTGTAAGCTTGTCTCTGGCGTCGTAGTCGCGTTTATGGCAGTGCGAGCTCTTCTTCCTTCGAGGAAGGTCGTGTTCCTCTTCCTCTTCGGATGAGGGGGTAGGGCTCCGGTCGCGCCTGGCCGGAGCTTTCTTCTTCGGCTCCGCAGGAGCGTCTTCGTGGAGCGCAGCTCCGATTAAGTGCGGACCTATGTATGGCCCTTTTTGGGTCCCCCTCCGGAGGTGGGTGAGCCGCGAGATACGCAGTGGCTGCCATGATCACAGCTTGTGGCGTCTTCGGGATGATGTTGTCGTCGGCATCTATATCCATGAACAATGTGTGGAGAGTTCGGGTCACATCACGCCGCTCCTTGGGATCCATGTTTTCCACCCGAGAGCGGTGCTTGTTTCCCTGGTTTCCGTTTGTGCTAGATACGGGTGCCATGGCGGAGAGCGCAGCTCGTCACGCGCTGGACTCGGAGGCTGCTTGCTTGCGTTTGTCGAGCGTCTCCTGCATCTTGACTTGTTTCTTGTGCTCCTCGATGAGGAGGTAGTGGTATGCCATCAGTAGATCACGTGAGGCGTCTGCAGGTAAGACGGCGTCGCCTGCGACAGCACGGCGCGCCTGCACCCATCCTTCTTTGCTAAGTTGGATGACGTGGCCGTTGCTTTCCCTGTTGGGCGGGGGGGATTGGCTTCTTCTGTTTTCGCCGTTCTCGTCATTTCGGTTGGGCGGTGGGCGAGGTGTTTCCTCGTCGCCCTGGATGATTGCGGCGCATAGATAGCGCTCGCAGATTGGTCGGCTGCTGCCGCAACTTTCGGATCCGGAACCGTAGGTTCCCTCATCTGAAGGTGGATCACATAGATCGGTGTTACAGCTGCTGCTGCTGCTGTGAAACTCATCTGTTGATGGTGAAGTGCGTAGCACGGGGTGTGGAGCCCACGAACATGGCCTGATTGATGGCACTGGTACCCGCTCAGGGAGGCGGAGGGTTCTGGTTTGACCCACCTGGAAGAAGAAGCTTCCGAACAGAATTTCGAGTCCGTCGCCTACGGGCTCGAAATCCTTCATAGTGGCCGGCGAGTGGGCGGTGAAGTTGAAAGCGCCAAAGAGGAGGTGATTCTCCGTCGCCGCGGAGTTGTAGATCGATCGGGTCGGAACCGTCACGACCGCACAATCAGCAGCCCCAGTTCCCACAGACGGCGCCAATTGACGAGGTTTGATATCGTCAATGCCCATTGTTATGGACTTGGGTTTTGGAGAAGATGGGGATGCTGGAGATCATGGCACGGTTAACAGACAAGCAACCAGGGGACACGAGATTTACCCAGGTTCAGGCCCCCGGAGGGAAAACCCTACTCCTACTTGTCTGCTCTTGATTACGGTGGAACCGAAAATAACAGGATGCGCAGATTCGATCTGGCGTGGATACGTGTGCGAAAGTATGAGTCGAGATATCTAGGACGTGCCCTCCTGGCCTTTATATAGACTTAGGCAGGTCCCGGGCATAGTCCTAGTCGGTTACAAGTTCTGGGGTCGTACCCCCTCGAATTTCCTAGTCCATGCTAGTCTTGTTCTTCAAGGACTCGAAGGCGTCATGGGCCTTGGCCACCCGAAAATCTTCATAGGCCAGTGTATATCTGCTGTGGGCCTTTCTTGGGCTAGACCAGGTATGCTAAAGTTACGTACCCGTAGGGTATAACCGTGTCAAGTAGGTCTTCCAAGGGTGGTAGGAGGCGTTGGAGGCGTCGAGGGTCACAGGAACTCGTTCCCGGATCTTGATCTCGCGGATGACGACGGGATCGGGTCCAGCGAAGGGATTGGTGCGGGAGGAGGCCGGTGTCGACGACATGGTGGAGAGCAGGGAGGGTAGGGCGCGACGGCTGCGTGGAAGGGCAGCGGCGGCGAGGGATGCTGCGGCGACGGCGGCCAAGAGGCGGCGGCGGCAGAGGGTAGCGGCGGCGGGGGCTGTAGCGGCGACGGCGGCCAAGAGGCGGCGGTGGCGGAAGGGTAGGAGCCCGGGACGGCGCCTAGGTGGGGCGGAAGATAGGGTTAGGGACCAATACGGTGTCTAATACCATGTTAGAGACTATTTGGTGCATCGATAATTTGATTGATCATGCACGGGGCACATATATAGGTACAGGGGTATGACCGGGTCTAGTCTCCCAGAGAATACATGGGGAGAGAGACACTATAGGTATAATATACAAAACCCTAATCTATACACGTACAAATATATTCAACATGTTCATAGGCTGATGCAGAGGTCCATATTGACATCCGGGCACCTGAGCGTCTTGCTCTCGTCGCTTGGAGAAGGTGGCGGCAACTCTCCTGATTCCATAGGAGGATGGGGCCAGCCAGCGGAGGGCTCTAGACTTCTGGTGACGGCGTCAGATGGGGTCGATGTGAGGAAGGCGTTGGCTCCTGCGAGCGGCGGACGATGGGCTCGGCGCAGGCGTGGGATCCCGGCTACGGTGGAGGAGGGAGCCGGTGCTTAGAGGGGTGGGTTCTTCCGGTGGCTCTCGACCCTCTCTAGTTGTGGAGGTGGGGTAAGGGCGGTGCAGGCGGCGACACTGGGCGAGCGTGAAAAGGAGAGAAGTGGGCGGCCGCGGCAAGGGAAAGACCAGAACAGGAGCAGTTGACTCGGGAGTGGAGTTTTTGGGTAGTTTTTTTTCTTTTCACTGCACAATACCACTTGGCGGTGGCAAAATATGTCAATACCCCGAACAGTTAGAGGCAAAATTGTCTAGAAAAATTCGGACGAAAACTGTGCGAACGAACCTACCTCTACGTAAATTAGTAGATAAATAGATAGATTGCATTTTTATGATAAGAAAACATATATCATATGGTATATGAGGCATCTAAAAGTTATTTAATATTACATTTATCCTTTTTGAAAACATTTCTGAACAAGGGAAAAAAATAACATGAAAAGAATTGTTACTGGGAGTTGAAACCCTCAACTATGGTCGCGGCCCAGCTAAAACCCAGGACTGGATCAGGCGTGGGATATAGAGTCAAATTCTTTTAAAGGGCTGGATCAGGCGGGAGATTCAGATTCAGATATTTTGACCGAAGACAATGCATTGACGGCGAAAACAGTTAACTTGCGACGATGATTCCCAGCGGCCTGGGGATCGGTTTGAGATGTGGTTTGGCTTGATAGAGAGCTGGGAACATGAGAATACAAAGAATTCGAAGAAACGAGACGGAGGGGCTATAGGTGCGAGGTAAGCTTGAGGAGAGGTTGATGGAATCTCACGGTCGACTAAAAATTGACAGGAACATGCGACCTGATGCCAACTTTGGAGATCGATTTAGGGTGCTTCGGTGATTTGTTTTGAACGAGATTTGCTCCTGCCTGAAGATGGTACTACCGAGAAAAGACACGTGCAAAGTTTGGCAGGAGAGGTCATAATCTTGCTAGGAACATAGGGGAAAAACAAGTGTCGGCTAAACTGTTGAACTCCGTCAGATTTACAATGATATGTGCTGAATTTTGACGGAAGATTGCGAGAGATGTGGAACGCCGTTTTACGTGAGGTTTGAAGCTGGGTGACGCTGATTGTCCCTGTACGCACTCGGTTGCTCAGAGGCGGCGGAGAAGAAGTGAGGTGGTCGCGGTTGGCGTGAAAACAGAGGGCCAGAGGAGGAGGATGCGTGCGCGCGACGTCGAACAACGGTGGCCAGAAGGGGTGCGACGGCGTGGAGGTGTCTTGGTGGGGCAGACCGACAAGCATGGAGAGGAAGAAGATGCAGGGGAGGATGAGGGGCTCACCGCAGTCCTCGTGGGCACGGTGGCGAGCTCGCGATGGACGGTGATGGCGCCACGAGGAGGGCGTCTGTGACGGAGAGCTGCCGTTATGCGGGGACGGTGTGTACTGGGGCGTCTCCTCCATGTCGAGGGCTTGAGGTGCTACAGCAGGTCCAGGAACACCTCTAGGGCATGGTGGTGGCACGGACAGGCCGAGCAAGGTTTAGGCCATGGTCATGGTTGTTTTCTTGGAGAGGGGGAAGATGATCTCCGAGATCAGGATCTGGGGATGGAGGGGTTGGGTGGATTGGCTTCCTTGATCTACAGCTGTGTCATCTTTAAGCACATGGAGGGCTAGGGAGAGGGTATCACGGGAGAGGCATGGGCGCGATGGTCGAGCACGTGAACCGGGGGAAGAAAAACAGTAGTGCGGCGGTGGTGCGGGGCTTGGGGAGGCGCCGGGCGGACAGAGGCCTGGGGGAGGGGGAGGGAGGTGGTCGGCGGGTCGGGCGGATATTTTTTCTTTCTGTTTGAACCGTTCACTTCGGCGAACGACATGTGTGAGAAAACGTATTCTTGGCTGACGGAAACATATTGAACGAACCTACCTCAAGAAAAAATAGTAGATAGATCTCTTTCGACATAGTTATTTTCTAGGTCGATTCAAACCACTGTGAGGACTAGTTTCCGCAGAAACCGGACAAATATCGCACCATGCGCCTTATGTTGCGATGAAATTTTGAAAAAAGTTACGCCTTGTTCACTGGGACAGAGGGAGTACTAATTAGACAAGATTGGTCACGAGTCAAAATCACTCATCTTACAAACACAAGTATATGATATTGTACATCACTAACACAACACCTAGTCATTGACTCCCCCCCTTCGCGTCTCGCGTCGCCCCCTGCGAGGGCGACGGAGACGCTAACACTAGGGCACACCTCCTCCTCCCTCCTCCTCCCTCCTCCTCCCACCTTCCCCTGCCGCCACCAGCGCATGACACCCGGCAAAGTCTGTACGGTCCGGCGGCGGCATGTCTTCCTTTACCCGGCACTGGCGAGTCTCGTGGGAGGGCTCTGCTGGCGGCGGTGCGGCATGGCAGTGGCGGCGAGCTCGACCATAGGCACCGTGGAAGTCGCGGAGTCGCAAGGATGCACGGCTGACACGGGGGTGCAGGGCGACGCAGTGGTGGCTCTATCTGGCGGGGACTCCAGCATCGCAGGGGGCCTACGCGAGACGAGGTTGCTGCGGCAGCGTCCGAGGCTCTCCGGCGGCGGGGCATGGTGGCTGGGCCTCCACGGCTTCAACAGGGTAGGGTGGCGTGGGAGGAAGGTCGACAGTGGCAAGGCGTCCTAGCTGCAGCGGCACATCGGCGGAGCTGACGGGCCCGATCTAGGCCTGGCCGGTGGGCTGGGCCTAATCTAGGCATGGTTAGCACTGCTGCTGAGGCTCCGGATGGCAATCACCATGGCGATGGTGATGGAGGGCGGTTCCCCTCCCCTAGGTGGCCGGGTGGCCCGACACCTGCCGCCCTGATGTCGCCATATCGCGCCATACCCGGCGGCTTTGCGGTGTGACACTTGTTAGAGCCGTGACGCAAGTTCTTGGATGCCGGGGTACGGGTGTCTCGGCGGCGGGGCGGCATTGCAGTGGTGGTGGCCTTCTCTTTGGTTCTGGACCTTTATAAGGGGGAATCTCCCTGTTCCGGTGAAACCGGATAGGATAGTTCCCCAACTTGTGAACCAACATTATTTTACATTATCCTATGACCTAATAAAACACAAAACAAGAGAAAGCTATGCCGGGCTACCCCCATCAGAAGAATGTCTAAGGGGTAGACGATCCGAGCCCCATAGAGATCAGGGTTTCACCGGAGAAAGACCACGAGAACGTCGGAATCAGATGAAAACTTGCATGTGTCCCTAACATATGTGTGTGAGTGTGGTGCAAGGTTGGTAGGTCCCATGTGTAAGTCCCAAGTGTGACCCGCTTTGTAGACATGCGTTAATACTTAGTAAAATCTTGGATATATACGTGGAAACTCCCGCCACGGGGCAACCAGCGCCTATTTTATGGCAAAGTTGACCCAACCTTTGATTTCCATGTATATATGTCCTGAACAAAACCAAAAAAAAAGAAAAGTCCACTGGGCTACCCTCGTACAGAGAAAGCTATAGGGGTAGACCACCGGTTCTCCAGGAGTTATCGCACTTGGAAAATCTGTGAGATCATCTTATCTATACTTAAGTTGCAAAGATTTAATTATACAATTCCATCATAGCATATAACTACATCTCGCAAGATGGCCATTAGACTCTTGAACAGAGTTCCTGGTTCTGTCAACCCTCTTGAGGAGCGGACGATAGTCCCTCTTGTAGATATAGCATGTACGATCTCTTCATAAGGATTGAGACCATGTAAATATGAACTTTGCACTAGACCATAAGCTTCTGGAGGATGCTGAACTTCATTTCCATTAGGTGGGTGCCCAGTCACAAACTTTGAGAAACAATCCTCAACCAATTGGCAAGAGTAGAATTTCCCCTCACGGTAGAGAAGCTGACCAAAAAACCAAGCAAGCTGTTGGACCACTTTTGAAACAGAAATGTCACTCTTTGGGTCAATCAAAAGACCAAGATGAGAGGATTTTACGACAAAGTGTGAAATTTGTTGTTTGGCATCCTTTAGATTGTTCTCAATTTTGACTACCTCAAGGACCTGCATGCATGTGCCCTAGCACATGCATGAAAGTGTGGTGCTATGTTGGAACATACAAAAACTACTAGTCTCCGGGTGCTTGCATGTGTCCCCCCTCACATGCATGCGCTCTAACTAGAAGCGAAGGTTCTGGACCTGTATAAGGGGGAATCTTCCTGTTCCGGTGAAACCGGGTAGGATAGTGCCCCAACTTGTGAACCAACATGGTTTTACATCATCCTATGACCTAATCAAACACAAAACAAGAGAGAGCTACGCCGGGATACCCCCATCAGAAGAATGTCTAGGGGGTAGACGATCCGAGGCCCGCGGATCAGGGTTTTGCCGGAGGAAGACCACGAGAACGTCGGAATCAGATGAAAACTTTAATGTGTCCCTAGCATATGTGTTTGAGTGTGGTGCAAGGTTGGTATAGGTTCTTGCATGTGTTCCCCCTCGCATGCATGCGCTCTAACCTAGAAGCGAAGGTTCTTGACCTCTATAAGAGGGAATCTCCCCGTTCTAGTGAAACCGACCGGGTAGGATAGTGCCCCAACTTGTGAACCAACATGGTTTTACATCATCCTATGACCTAATCAAACACAAAACAAGAGAGAGATACGCCGGGCTACCCCCATCATAAGAATGTCTAGGGGGTACGAGCCCCGTAGAGATTAGGGTTTCAGCGGAGGAAGACCACGAGAACGTCGGAATCAGATGAAAACTTACATGTGTCCCTAGAATATGTGTGTGAGTGTGGTGCAAGGTTGGTATAGGTGCTTGCATGTGTCCCCCCTCGCATGCATGCGCTCTAACCTAGAAGCGAAGGTTGTTGACCTGTATAAGGGGTTTGACCTAATGAAGTCGGCACCAACTATACGGAGCCAACTATACGGCGGCGGCCCGTATAGTTGGTCGTTAAGCTTGCAGTAACCTCTTCACGGCTCCTGATTTTTTTGGCATGTTGGAAATCTCGTATCTTTGGCATTTATGTAGTGATTTCCATTATTATACGGCATTATCTACGCATGCAAAAATAGCAAGAAAGGATTGCATACCCGTTTGATCATTAGGCATTAGTGGAAGGTTTTAAGACATATTTCATCAAATATATGATTAATATCTAGTTTAAATACAGACGTGGATGGCTATATTTCACATCCATCAATAAAGACGAGAAGTCTTCATGTACGTGCCCTTAAGGACCAACGCTCTAGAGCCGAAGTCGTCACCAATAAACTCTTGAATAGATCTAGATCTTCTAACACCAAACTTATAGCATGTGTAAACTAAACAAGATTCTCTGCTCCATTGGAGCAGCGACGAAACGATTTCCCATCGTCCTCAATGCCACCAGTGAGATCTTCATCGACAAGGTGAACGAGGAGAAGGTTGTACCTTATTCTTGTTCCACATAGCGCCGTCATAGCCCCTATAACATCGATGCCGGTTGACCAATATCTAACTTCAGACACCTTACTCAGTGATGAGCACGGGTCTAATAAGGTCCCCGCCTCCTCCCACCACCAGAGCAGCAAGCAGACATGTTGATTTCCGGTCAAAGACGGCGAAAAAGACGAGGCAAATGGAGGTGGCAGCTAGGGTGCAACCCTAAGCAACCCTAGCCGCTGCCCCTTTTTCTTTTCGTGGCAGACGATAACAGGGAAATAGGGTAACCCATATACAACTCTGTCAAAAAAAAACCATAGGCTGCTCATGTGGCACACGTGTACACATAGCCGAAATTGGAGGCAGTGCATGTTTCTCAGCCATGTAAGGCATAATGAAAACGCATGAATATGGCAAAAGAAGGATAAGAAAACTACACTAATTTGTATAAGATTTTTGACACTTAAAACCAACCGCACTAAGTTAATTCGTTCCCTTTATCAAGTTGATATGGCAGCACTTAAACTTTTCATTAGACTGACGGAACAATGCTAATAAGTAGGCTGAATAGAAAAGGAAAAGGGACAAGAGCGGTCGTCGCTTAGCCTGAAGGATGCTGGTTTGGTACGGAGTTCAAAACAGAAAACTAGCATCGTTAAACTCCATACCTCTTATTCGTAGGATCAGTCTAAAAGGTACATTTGCACCTAATCAATTGAAGCAGATGCAAGATCCGAAGTATTCTCCTCCAGTCCGGCTCAGACGAACCGAGAGATCGTTCATCTCCCGGCTTATCAATATCTAAGTTTGACCAAGATTATATACTACAAAAATATAAACACTTATAATACTAAATCAATATCAACAGATTCATCATAAAGTATATTTTCTTATTTTATGTATTTAATATTATCAATTTTAATACATTTTTATAAATATTTTGTCAAACTTAGCAAAATCTGACTTTTGACCGATGCTGCTTACTCGCCTTATAATAGAAGGAGCAATAAGTAATAACCATTCAACAAGTTTTAACAGCTGGCTCTCGAAAATACTCAGCTCGTCTATGTATTCGTGAACCGGGGAAACAAGAAGAATATCAAGGTCTTCAATGTAAACACCACATCAATAAAAGTTCGTGAGGTCTCACCGTTGAAGCGGCCATGCCAAGTAGTTAGCACCAGAAGCGCCACGCATCGCATCCCTTCGCTATGCACCCAGCCGACTAGTTCCCCTTCCTTGCTCCGGCCGGGAGCTCATGGACTCTGAATTATGGAGTTTCAAAATGGGGATGGATGGACTTCGGGTGACGACGAGCACACATAGGAGCATCAGGAAGAACTGATGCTGGAAACGCATAGCAGGCGATGAGCCGGTGACACGGAGGACCACCTGGTGTTAGAATTTGGATATATTTGCATGTTGGGATTTTAGCCCGTAACAAATACAAATTATAAATTTTTCTTTGGCCCGTTATTATGACGGCTCGTATGAGTGGAAGTGGAGCTAAAGTTTAGTCCACATTGCTAATGGAAGGGGAGTTGAACCACCTTATATAGTAGAGTGTTGCATCACTTACTAAGGTGTGAGAAGAAGAGAAGCCCTCGCGCGCTCCTCTTGTGACGCCGCCCGTCTCGGCACGCCACGACGCGCGCGCCACGGTTTGCGGGAATCTCGCCGAGCCGAACTTTATTTTGTTGTTTAGAAAAAAATAATTATATATTAATTACGAGTTATTAACGGACGAGTTAATCAATCAGCCATTTCCACATCTTGGATCCGGGGCTGGTTCCCGACTCTGTCGTGGGTTGTTGCCTACGTCCTATCCGACCCGCGCTATATAAACAGGCGGACGCGAACCCTAACAGTTAGATTGCATCTGCCTACCTGCGTATCTCCGTTCCACCTCTCTGTGTTGCCCTCTTCTACTCCATCCCGCCGGCTGCGTGCACGGCTGTCCGGGAGTGCAGGCCTCCGGAACCCCATCTCTCTGATCCTGCACCGGGAGAGAGGCGATAAGGTTTTTGGGGAGCATCTATGCGCGACTGTTCAAGTTCTTCTCTGTCCTCTACGTCCGGCTTCCTCGACTTCATCGCCATGTCGGACGACGCTCCCAAGAAGGCTGCTGATGTCGTTTCTGCTGCTGCCGCCGGTGGCGGAACCACTTCTTTTGCGCTGCTGGTCATACCATCGACAAACTCGTATGTGTTCTTTGCCCTCCTGATATTTCTGATGTTGATTACTAGTATTGCAGTATGCGTAAAAGTGCTAGGTCTTCACTTGCCCGTATGGTGCATGTCTACTATGCGTATGCTAGTTAATCTTGGAAATTGTTCTGTCATGATTTATACTTGGATAAAATTCATGCGAAAACTGCTAATTATTTCAACATCGGGAACACGCGCAGGGATCCTCACCTCGACTCCTTCCATTTCGCATTCCCCTCCCAGTACCTCCCCTCCCCTGCGCCACCCCCTCTTCGGCCTCCTCGCCATCCACATCAGCTGCACTCACCATCGCCGACATCCCTCCCATTCGCGGTGGCGCCAATAGAACCGAAAACGGCGACCGCGTAGTGTCGCCACCCATGCAGCCAAGGTGGAATCACGAAAGAATCGATGAGGGAAACGCTCATCATCGGTGAGGATCACTGGAATGCGGCGGCGACGCAGCGACCATGAGGCGGGCTTCATCGGGAGGAGAGGAGGCGTTAGGGTTAGGTATATTTTCTATTTACTATTGTTTTTTCCAAGCAATAGCAGACAGGCATAACGAGTTGGGGTTTTTTCCGGCCGTCGACGGCCTTCTTTCCGTGTGGTGCAGGTTTTAGCTAGCGGTATGAATCGTACTGCTCATTTTTTAAAGCACCGGTACGAATTGTTATAGGCCATTCGACGAAAGAAAATAGATGGTAGTAATTTATTTGAGGGTACCACGACAAAACACCTCTTCCAAAATGAGCAAAAGGAGAGACCAGCACAGCCAGTTTCCAAGAAAAGATGAAGTCAATAATAATGTCTTAATCCAACTCCATCTCACTATCCCGCATGCTGCTTCTACATGACCACATCTTTATAGTTCTGTCATGCGAAACAGTTACAATCTGTCGACCATCTCTACTAATATCCAAACTAGTAACCTTGGACTCATGACCTGCCAAGCTTTTGATCGGTTTGTAGTCTCGAGTTGACCACAATGTTGCTCTAGTGTCATAGGAAGATGTCGCCAAATAGTGACCTTCCCGGAGTTCAAATTTCACATTCGAGATAAAACTATTATGTGCCGGTATAGAATACAACATTCTTGTGCTCCTCAAATCCCATATTCGGCAGAAATTGTCTTGGCTCGCTGTTGCAACCAGATGACCATTGGGGGAGAAGCTAACTCCCAGCACAGGTTTCGCATGTCCTGCGAGGTTACAGTACAATCTTCCGGACCTTAGATCCCAGACTCGAGCAAGCGCGTCAAGCCCACAAGACGCGGCCAGAGAACCGTCTGGGTGAAAGCCAACTCCATACACACCTCTGCTATGCCCCTCTTGGAGTAGGAGCTGTGTCCCCGTGTTGACGTCCCACAGTCTCCAGGTCCTGTCGAAGCTAGCCGTGCCAAGGTACTTCCCAGAGGGATGAAATGCAAGGCGAGCGAGACGATCGAGGTGACCGTCTAAAGACATTAGAAGTGACCCGTCGCTGTTCCATAGTCTGGCGGACTTATCGGCGGATGCTGTTGCTAGTAAGTTGCAGTTGTCGATTGCTGGAGAAAAGGCGACATCGGTCGCACGTTCCGTGTGGCCTCTCAGGGTTGCGATTTTGGTTATCATGCCTAGTGGCGCGATGCTCCACACTTTGGTGATCCCGCTCCAGGAGCTTGTGGCGAGCATCGACGCGTCCGAGGAGAAAGAGCAGCCTGTGAGTGGCCGTTCGTCTCCGACCTCGACCTCGCTGTAGTCGAGCACGAAGTCCCCTGCTGCTGCTGCCTGCTTCTTCGCGACGAGGTCAGTCACAGCAGCCTCGGGGTCACATAGGCAGTGTTTGGCCCTGTCGAGCCTGGACTTGGCGCGGGGCAGTGAGTAGTGTGCGATGTCGATTCGCGCATGGAGAAGTTCCTCGGTGCCATGGGTGAAGAATGGGTACTGGATCTGTTGCGCACGGAGGCGGTCGAGCTGGCCCTCGGCCTCGAGGCAGGCCATGAGGAAATTCACCCACGAATCGATCACATCAAACTCAACAAACACGAACGAACAAAGAAAAAAACCTGTTGCCGCAGCTGTTGTGTCCGTAATCTAGACAAACCAAATCAATTAATTTGGATCCGAGAGAGAGTATTTTTTTCAACTTTTACTAATATATAGGACTCATACCCGTCCCACATATTAATGTGTACTAGCTGAATGTTTTTGCGTTGCTACGGATTGATTTATTTGTTCAAGTCCATGCTTTTATAAATAAAAATAAAATTATTTTAGATAAAAAGAAATTAAAAATGAGACACCATTAGTGTATAACGTTGCCGCATATATACAGCTTTATATACAAAAGCAAGGATTCAGTTACATTTGACTTTGAAACATCAAGCAGTAAGTTAGGACATGATCTCGAGCATACTACTATGCACTTCAAGCAGAATACTATGCACTTCGAGCGACTTCATCGAGTCGTCAAACATCTCCTCTTTTTGTTTGTACTCGAGACCCGACTTTCTTATCTTGGATGTGTTGTTCTTGTATGTGTTATTGAAACCATACTATTGCTCCTCCTAACAATTACCTATAAACTGAACACACAATTTTAGAAAAATACATTCACATTTTCTAATACAATAGTTGGATTTATCGATCCATGCGCCTCATATCACATAGCTGAAGGAGAAAAGTGTCCATACCTTGATAGCACACATTTTTATCATCCAAAAAAAAGATGCCCTAAGGCCATGAGAGGCTGAGATTACTATTATATCGCTTGAAATCACTCTCTTATCTTTTTTCAAAAGGATCTGTCCGTGCATGATGATCTCAATTTCTGCACCGAGTTCAGACAATCTGATGTTACGACCATTGCAAAAAATATTGAGGTACAAATGAGTACATGGGTTGAAGAATTGAGTTTGGACATAGGAATAAAATTCCGTGAGAGTGGCGAGAGCGTCGGACTTGCGACGAAGGGGAAATGTCCACACATAGTGAGTAAAATCGTCCAAAATCACCAAATAATATATGTAACCCGTGTTTCTAGCAACCGGGAATGTCCAAACATCACTATGCAACAACTGAAAAGGAAAATTGGAAATAGTGGTAGACACGCTAAAAGGAAGACGCACGTGCTTGCCGAGACGGCAGGCCTCACAAGTATGGTGTTCAACTTTATTACAAGTGAATGAAAAACTCTGGAGAATCTGATGCAAAACGGTGGAGTTGGGATGGCCGAGACGAGCATGCCAAAGGTCGACGCTAGCGGCGAAGGCGGCTGGACGAGTGGTGGTGGTGGTGGAAGGAGGGTGCATCGGGTAGAGCTCGTCGGGGCTATCACATCGGTGGAGAACCGTCCGTGTACGGGCGTCCTTCACAGAAAAACCAACGGCGTCAAATTCAACAGTAACGGGATTCTCACGAGTAAGACGGCGAACAGAAACAAGGTTTTTGACTAAATTAGGAGAGACAAGAACATTAGACATGGTAATAGGAGTGGATGTGGAAGGAAAAGACCTATGATCGACATGAGTAATGGGTAAGGAGGAACCGTCACCGACAGTGATGCGAGTAGAAGTTTGAACAGGAGTGGAAGACACAAGGTTACCAGGATGATATGTCATGTGGGCGGTGGCGCCCGTGTCCATGTGCCAGTCACCGCCGCCTCCATAGTTGCTGGGGGACGGCACCGAGTGTAGCGCGGCAAGGAGTGCTGGATCCCACGGGGGCGGTACCTGGGGTGGGTACCCACCAGATGGTGGCACGGCTGTAGGGCCAGCAGCTGTCGGCGGCGTGAAGTAGGCCGGGTAGGGGGCACCATGGGGCGCAGCACCGAAGGCCGAGTAGGAGGCGCCGGGGGATGCCGCGGCAGGCGCTGCGAAGTAGGCCTGGTGGCTGGACGGATGCGCCTCGAAGAGGCTCGGTGCGGGTGCCCGAGGCACCGGCATGGAGTAAGCATGGACAACGCCGGTCCATGGATTGGTGCCGTACGTCCAGGGAGGGGTGGGCTGGGGCGGGCACGGACCCTCCCGGGTGCCTGGCCGTCCTCGGTGGCCTGCTGCTGTGGCTGCTTGCGACCTCCGTGGAGGTTGCCGCGTCATCCACCCTGCTGCTGCTGCTGTTGGGGAGCGGCGGGAGGTGCAGCTTAGAACCCTGGCGGGGTGGGTTGCGATGGTGGCCGGGGTCAGGCGGGGCATTGGACGGTGGTGCGCCACGCGATGTCCCGACGGCGAGGGCTTGATGCTGTGCACGCTGCTTGACCCCGCGCATCCGGCGTTCCTCCAGCTTCAAGTACGCCACGAACTTGGGGAAGGAGGGATCCGACATCAAGGAGAGGTTGCTGGCAGTATGGCCGAAATCCTCATTGAGGTTGGCGGTGAGCGTGCTGAGGAGGAAATCATCACCGATGGGTTGGCCGATGTCGCGGAGGTCGTCCGCCAACTGCTTGAGACAACGAGTATACTCGTCAATGGTCTTGTCGTCCTGATGGCAGGGGAAGAACTCTTGCTGCAAGTAGACGGACCGCTGAAGTTTGTTGTCGGTGAAGAAGGCGTTCAGCTTGACCCACACTGACGAGGTTTAATCTCGTCAATGCCCATTGTTATGGACTTGGGTTTTGGAGAAGATGGGGATGCTGGAGATCGTGGAACAGTTAACAGACAAGCAACCAGGGGACACGAGATTTACCCAGGTTCAGGCCCCCGGAGGGAAAACCCTACTCCTGCTTGTCTGCTCTTGATTACGGCGGAACCAAAGGTTACAGGAGCGCAGATTCGATCTGGCGTGGAGGTGTGTATGCGAAAGTATGAGTCGAGAGATCTAGGATGTGCCCTCCTGGCCTTTATATAGACTTAGGCAGGTCCCGGGCATAGTCCTAGTCGGTTACAGGTTCTAGGGTTTTACCCCTTTGAATTTCCTATCTGCGCTAGTCTTGTTCTCTAAGGATTCGAAGGCGTCATGGGCCTTGGCCACCCGAAAATCTTCATGGGCCGACGTACATCTGTCGTGGGCCTTCCTTGGGCTGGACCAGGTATGCTGAAGTCACGTACCCGTAGGGTATAACCATGTCAGTAGCCCCCGAGTGATCAGTCGAATCGTAGATTCGGCTGAGGACTCTTCAATCCTTCAGGTGCAACTGGGTAGTAACAGTATACGTGTGTAGGGATTGTTGATACATGTGCCTGACTCACCCGACGGATCAGGGTCAGTTAACTGTCTTAGGACGAAACAACATGATCTTCATCAGGTTCGAGTCCCTAAACTTGAACTTGGAACATATGCTGGCGTAATTCGACTCAGGCCGCGGAGGACTTACAGGAGTGGAATTCCAGTGTTTTTAATTGATGTACCCAACGCGTCCGTCGGGATTTTTCATCACGCTTGTTGGCATGGATTTATACTAGCAGAGCGCAGTCAGGTGCGTTGTCAGGCCATCAGATGATATCTGCAGGTCTTATCTTTTTGCGTCGTAGACGCAGCATCCGAACATTTGTCACCACGGAGGTGCTTCGGGTGGCCAAGGAGATTGTCGCTCACTCAACATTTTGTTGGGGCAGAGTTGCCAAAAAGTTTTTGCGTGCTGATCCGAAAGATCGCAATCAAAGATTTCATAGGGTGCGCGACCAGCGCTCCCTATGGGAGTAGCCCCCGAGTGTCTGTTCGAGTCGTAGACTTGAGCGGAGACTTTAGTTCAAGCATTGTTCAGTTGTTAAGTCTGTAGGACTCGAAAATTTTTCGGATGCTTAAATCCATCCTCCCTATGGGAGTAGCCCCCGAGTCCGTAGTGGAGTCATAGACTCGACGTAGGACTCAGAGAAATACTTTGTCTTTATTCGTCTTTCGGGTGCGCGACAAGCGCTCCTGATAGGAGTAGCCCCCGAGTATTTAGTCGAATAGAAGATTCGAGTGAGTACTTTTAGCTGTGGAGCCAAAGAATTTGTAGGTTGTGCTAGTATAGCTTTTGATGACGTTAGTGCTGATGATCGATGACCTCAAGCGTCTGCTGCGCTAGAGATGACTTGACTGGACGAACGTGGGTCCCACTTGCTGCCTTTGAATTGACCGGTCACGCGCGGCGTGGAGATAATTACGGCGTCTCCGATTTCCGCGTGTAGTGGATGGCATGGTAATGACGATTCGTTGTGATGTTGACACGTGTACGGTCAGATCTGCCGTTGGCGTTAGGTCTTCTGGATGGATGGCTGCCGTGCGTCGTCTTCGCTGTTATAATCATTGGGGAAGGCCGTGGTTTGTTTTCACCGCATCAGTTCTTGTTTTCACTGCCTCCTTGTGCTCTAGCGATTCTTGTTGCGCGCTAGGATTTCCTTCACATTTCCCTCGTCGTCTCTGCGTTTTCACCGCCGGTGCCGTCGTAGCGCAATGGGGAAATCCAAGAAGTCCTCATCCGCCGCTGGGACCAGCGCCGCCGGAGGACAGAAAGGCGCCACCGCTACTCGTGTCACCGTTGGTGGCTGGCGGCGATCAGAGACGCGGGAGAGCGATCTCCGCAAGCTTCGCGAGCGGGGCCTGATCCCGCAGGATAGGGAGGCCGTCAAACTCCCCGGCAATGAGGTAATCCCTCGTCCCCCACCTGGGTATCGGGTTATGTTTCTCACCTTCGTTATGCGCGGGTTTTCTTTTCTAGTCCACAACTTCCTCCGTGGACTGCTCTTCTTCTATGGGATTCAGCTTCATCATTTGTCTCCCAATTCTCTTCTCCATATTGCTTGTTTTATCACTGTTTGCGAGTGCTGGCTTGGCATTGAGCTGCATTTTGGCCTCTTCCGGAAGCTCTATTCCGTGAAGAGGCAGTCTAGTTCGGATGGTGTGTATCCCATTGGGGGTTGCATCATCTCCCTTAGTCCCAATCTTCTATTCTTTTCTTTTTCCAAGTCCGAATCTGTCCAGTATTAGCGGAGGCGATGGTTTTATATCCGCGACTCCGTAGTGCCCGGGCATGATTTTGGTCTTGTTCCCTTTGACCCTTCCCAAAAGATTGAGCCGAAAAGGTCTTGGAAAAACCAAATCCTGGACGGTGAGAAGGCGGAGATAGATGCCCTTTACCGTCGGGTGGAGGATCTCCAGCTGATTCCGAAGAAGGAGGTGAACGGCGTGGACATCATCCGGACATTTCTTGAGCGTCGGGTGCAGCCTCTCCAAGCGAGGGCGCACCCGATGTTTCTTTATTCTGGGCGCCGTGATCCGACTAGGGTTTCGGCTGAGAAAATCTCCAAGGGGGATCTTGACAAGGACCTTCGCGCGCTGCTGAAGTTCAAGGCCGGAGAAGAAATCGCGGGGAAGTCGCTAACTCCTCCATTTTCTTCGACGTTGGCCGTACCGCAGGTGTAGATTTGTGCACGTAGTGCTTTTTGTCGGCTGTGTATTTATTTCATTTGTTTGCTAACAAAGTTTCTTCTGGTTTTGTAGAGCTTCAAAGTTCTGGGCATGGTACCGCCTTTGCCCGAAAATTATCCGAATGCCCCGGATAATGAAGTGGTTGAGTCCATGTCCGAGCTGCATCGGCGCGATCTCCGGCGGAGGATGCCGACGAGTCGAGTGAGGACCGTACTTGCAAGCGATCACGGAGCTCCAGCGAGTCTTCGGATGCCTCGACTCCTCCGACTCCCAGAGACCCTCTGGGCCTTGAGCGTCATAGTGACGGTCATGGGGATTCTTCCTCTCCCATTCCTGCCATTCCTGTGCGGGCTGTAGCGCCGCACCCGTCAGCGAAGCGGAAGAAGGAAGAAAAGAATGAGGAGAAGAAGGAAGAGAAGAAAGAGGAGAAGAGAGCCCGAAAGGCTCCTCCTGTCTTCGACCTGAGCTCGCTCGGCTCGTAAGTTTCTTGTTGTGCTATTGTCCTTTTTCCTTTATGATTTTTGCACTTGTGCTGATTGGTTCGTATGCAGGCATTCCTCCCACGATTCTAGTGATGGTGCACGGGAGATGATGGGGGAGTCGAACATTGCGTCTCCTCCTCCTCAGACGGTGGCGACTTCGGGTGGCGCCGCTCCGGATCCTCCTGTGCAGGAGGTGCAGGTGGTTGCGCCTCAGAATTTCGCAGGCGGGTCTTCAGAGTCGCCATCGGAGCATGTAAGTTTTTCTGCTTCATGTCACGGGGGGAGCCCCCGAGTGTCTTCGTGTGCTGATATTGTTTTTACTCCTTTGTGTTGGGCGTAGCCCCCAAGTCCTTTTCTTACTGCTATCTCCTTTTTCTGCAGCCTTTTGTGCAGGAGGCCAAGCGGCTGGTGCTGGAGGCTAACCTTTGGCAGCTTCAAGGTACTTATTCTCCTTTGGTTGATTTTCCCGTTTAGTCCAGTCTTGCTTTCTGACGTTTCTTGTTTTGAATGCAGAGGAGCATAATAGTTCCCTTCGTGAGGTCGACGCTCTCAAGAAGAAGGCCGAGGCTGCCGTTGGTGCTAAAGAACTCCTCGAGCTAGAGCTGACTAAGGCAGCCGAAGCGAAAGAGCGTCTGCAGTAGGATGCCGCGGAGCGTGAGGAGCAACTAGCCACTATTGCGGCTGCGCGCGAGAGGGAGGTGGCGGCGAAGCTCATGGCTGCTGCCAAGGCTATTTCGGGTGAGTACTATATTTCTGCCTGTTTCTTCGTGCTTCCTTTGTTCTTCTGTGCTGCTTTTCTTCATGTCTTCTCTCTTTTTTTGTCTCAGATGCCGCAGGCATCGATTTTGACCGCGGTGCTCTAGAGCATGGGAGTGCTCTAGATGATGCTACTGTGGCGGTCGAAGACCGCTGCAGCACCGTCGTCAGCTCCCTAGCCAAGGCGAAGGAGGTCCTTGGCCGCTTCTACAGGGAGCTTTTCCCTAAGGGTGTGGCCCTCGATGATGTGGATGCCCTGGTGGAGGCTTTATCAGCCGAAGCGCCTGCGGAGTACAAGCGCAAGCAAAAGGGCATCGGCGCATCCGTCGGGCTGGCGATGGCCTTGGCGGCTGGAGCGGAGCTGGACCTGCCCTAGATCACCTCCCGGATGCCAACGACTGCGGATGGATCCGAGGTAGCCTTTGCTGCCTACTCCACTCGCTGCAAACGATATGGGCCCAAGCTCATTGATTTGCTGTCTGAGTATGCACTGCGGCAGCAGGGCGGGGCCAAAGCTAGGCAATCCGGCTCCGAGGCGACTCAGGGTGCCGTGTCTTAGGCTTTGTAGACGTAGGATAGTTTGTAGTTTGCTTTTGCTGTAAATATTTTGAAGAACACCATCCTTGTGCCACGTAGTGGCCTTATATGTTAATGAATTCTTCTGAGTTGTGCTCTGCCATTGTCTGAATGTTTGTGTCCCTTTCTTTTTCTGCTGCTCTAGGTTCCTTCAGGTGCTGACCCTGTTGACACCTCGTCCGCAATGCCGCCGCGACCATCTTTGGATGATTCCTCGCAGCTCGCTTTTCTTCGAGATCGTGTGCGTAGTCTGGAGAGGGAGTTGATCGGGTTGCGCGGTCATGCCGATGTTTGGAAGTCCAAGGCGGATCATGGTGCAGCCAGAGAGGAGTACTTGATGGCAGAACTGGTTCGGCTGTCCGAGCAGCTGCAATGTAAGTTGTTCTTTGGTTCGAGCTATAGCTCAGTTTTTCGGATGAGCCTGCTGGCCTTTCGCTTATTTGTTGCAATTTCACAGGTGCGAACCTTTCTCCGAGGGAAGAGAAGGAGCGTGTCGCTGTTCGAGTCAATTGCCTGACTCAACAGGACATGGAGGTCGGTGGCTTCTTCTGGATGGATCGTGACCGCGCCGTGGCTCTGGCTACGGTGCAGGATCGTGTGCATCAGGTTTCTCGAGTGCTTCGCCAAGTGCAGACGTCGCTTGCCTCGGTGCTGCACGTCATGTTCCCTTTAGATGCCGTACCGACCAGCCTTGCAGGTCTGCTGTCGAAGTTTCGGAACGTAAATAATGTCAAGGAGTTGGTGCGGCAACAGCTCGTCGCCGGAGTGAAGGCTGCCTTATCCCTTGTGAGGTTGCACCGGCCTGACATAGATTTGGCTGCTGTGGCCGCTGGGCCACCTCTTCGGCCGGATGGCGGTGACTGGGACATGCGTCCACATTACGCAGCTGTAAGGCAGTATGCCGAACAGGTCGTAGATTTGTTTGAGCAGCGTGCTCAGGTTATTCTTCAGAATAGGTAATACCTGAAAAAAAAGAGATAGGTGTAAACTTTGTATATTTCGGCTGGGCGTGTTGTGCCCTTTGTTGTAAAGGTTTGTGAGCACGCAGTGCTTTAATTGAGTACGTGTCCTTTTCGTTTGCCTGACGTTGTCAGCTACTCAGGTGTACACGCTTGGTCCTCAGTCGATGAAATCGTGAGGTGGGGGAGCCCCCGAGTGCGTTTGTAGCATGAAGTAAAGTTGTAAAATAGAGAATTCGAAGTTTTGGGGCGAGACACTTAGCTTTATTTATATCGTAATGGAGGAGGTACATTGTTCGGCTGAATAGCCTTGGCTGAAAGCCTTATTGAAAATAAAGGGGTAGGTTGCTACGGATAGAATCGTCGTAGGTGCGCGATGTTCCATGGGTTGGAGTATGCGACTCCAGACTCCACATGCTTGAGGCGATAGGCGCCACCTGGGATGACTTCGGTGATGACGTAGGGTCCTTCCCATGGTGACTCGAATTTATTCGGTCGCTTTTGCTTGAGTCGTAAGACGAGGTCTCCTTCGACGAAGGACCTTGGGCGCAGCCGACGGCTGTGGTAGTTGCGGAGACTCTGCTGGTACACCGCTGATCGAGCTGCTGCTATGTCTCTTGCTTCGTCGAGTGTATCGACGGCATCTTCGAGTGCAGCCGTGGATTCGGCTTCACTGTATGCGACGACCCGAGGGGCCTGGTGGCGTACTTCGGCGGGCAGCATGGCCTCGGCTCCGTGTACCATGAAGAACGGTGTGTAGCCGGTGGCGCTGTTTGGCGTAGTCCGTAAGCTCCACAAGACGGATGGTAGCTCTTTCGTCCAGGCTCCAGCTTTTTGTTCGAGTGAACTCATGAGGCGCTTCTTGATGCCAGCGCCAATTAGGCCGTTGGCATTTTTCACTTTCCCGTTTGTTTGCGGGTGTGCCACTGAGGCGTACGTGATGTTGATCCCAAGGCCTTCGCAGAAGTCCTGGAATTCCTCGGAGATGAAGTTCGATCCGTTGTCGGTGATGATGCTGTGCGGTATGCCGAACCTGTAGACAATGGATTCGAAGAACTTGACGGCGGTTTTGCCTTTTTGGTTGGTGACCGGCATGGCCTCGATCCACTTGGTGAATTTGTCTACTGCAACCAGGAGGAAGACGTGCCCCCCTTTCGAGGATTTTGGCAGTTTGCCGATCATGTCGAGGCCCCATTGAGCAAAAGGACAAGCTATGGGTATGGGTCTGAGCTTAGACCCGGGTGCGTGCGGTTTGTCGGCGAACCGTTGGCACCCGTTGCATCTTCGGACGATGTCCTTTGTGTTGCTCATGGCCGTTGGCCAGTAGAATCCTGCTCGTAGAGCTTTGGCGACAAGGGAGCGACTGCCTGCGTGGTGGCCGCAGATGCCCTCATGGATGTCTTGGAGGATGTTTTGCCGTCGTCGATGGTGACGCACCGTTGTAGTACACCCGTGATACTGCGCTTGTACAACTCGCCATTGATGGTGGTGAAGGCCTTTGACCGACGAGATATGCGCCGGGCATCTGTCGGGTTGTCAGGCAGTTCTCCATTTAACAGGAACTGGAGGTATGGGCGCGTCCAGGTTTCTTCGACCCGCCATGACCTGCATTAGGTTGACCATGGCGACCTCGGTGTCCAATTTTTCGGGTCCTTCATGGCCTTCGGGTAGCGTAGCCCCCGAGTGTTCTGCTTCTTCGGGTGATCCCTTGGGGAATTTCCGCTTGATGGACGGCACGCAGATCTGTTCGAGGAACACACCTGGTGGCACCTCTGCGCATGTGGAGCCGATGTTGGCGAGTCTGTCAGCTTCCTCATTGCTTTCTCTTCCTACGTGTCAAAGCTCGCAGCTGTCGAATTCTCCTTCGAGTGCGTTGTAGAGCACGCGGTACGCGATCATGTTTTTGGCGTGTGCGTCGCACTCGTTCATCGTCTGTTGGACGACTAGGTTGGAGTCACCGTAGATGACCAGGCGCGTTGCGCCGCATATCTTTGCCATCCTCATGCCATGGATGAGGGCTTCATATTCGGCCTCGTTGTTGGAGGCTCGGAATTTCATCCGGAGGACGTACTTCATCTTGTCGCCTTGCGGGGAGGTCAGTATGACCCCTGCTCCTGCTCCGGCTTCTCTCTTGGAGCCGTCGAAGTGCATCGTCCATGACTGCGACATGTCTGGGGTGTCTGGCAGCTGCAGCTCCATCCAATGTACCAAGAAGTCCGGAAGGACTTGAGATTTGATTGCGAGTCGCTTCTCATAGACGATGTCCAGAGGTGACAGTTCGATGCCCCACAGGACCACGCGTCCTGTGGCCTCCGGGTTATTCAGGATGCTGCTCAGGGGTGCCTCATTGACGACCATCACCTGATGTTCTTGGAAGTAGTGGCTCAATCGTCGAGCCGTCATGAACACGCCGTAGGCGAGTTTCTGGTAGTAAGGGTACCTCTGTTTTGTTGGAGTGAGTACCTCGCTGAGGTAGTAGATTGGGCGTTGGACCCCGTGGGTCTTGCCCTCTTCGGGTCGTTCGATAACGAGTACGGTGCTGACCACCTGGTGTGTGGCTGCTATGTACAGCAGTAGGGGTTCGCATTCCTTTGGCGTGACCAAAACGGGTGACGTGGAGAGGAGCCGTTTGAGGCTTTCGAATGCATTGTTGGATTCTGGTGTCCACTCAAACTTGTCTGCTTTGTGCAGCAGTTGATAGAATGGCAGGGCCTTCTCGCCCATGCGGCTGATGAATCTGCTTAGTGCCGCTATTCGCCCTGCGAGCTGCTGTACGCCTTTGAGGTTTTTTGGCTTCTCCATTGCCATGATGGCTCTGATTTTCTTCGGGTTCGCCTCGATACCTCGCTGAGAGATGAAGTACCCAAGTAGCTGACCCGATGGGACGCCGAAGGCGCACTTTTTCGGGTTGAGCTTGATCCTTTAGCGATCAAGGTGGTCAAATGTCTCGCGGAGATCGTCGATAAGTGTCCTTGCCTCCTTGGTTTTTATCACTATGTCGTCGGCGTAGACTTGGACATTGCGACCGATCTGGTCTTTGAGGCAGGCCTGCATGCATCGCTGGTACGTGGTACCTGTGTTCTTTAGCCCGAAGGGCATTGTGTTGTAGCAGAATACTCCAAACGGTGTGATAAACGCCGTTTTCTCTTGATCTTCGACCTTGAGCCGAATTTGGTTATAGCCTGAGTAGGCGTCGAGGAAGGAGAGTTTGTCACAACCTCCAGTCGAATCGATGATCTGATCGATCGAAGGAAGAGGGAAGTGGTCCTTTGGGCAGTGCTTGTTTAGTGACGTGAAATCCACGCACATCCGCAGGATGTCCGTGTCCTTCTTTGGGACCATGACTGTGTTTGCCAGCCATTCGCTTTCCTTGATTTCCCTGATGAAGTCCGCCGCGAGTAATCTGTTGATTTCCTTGCCGATGGCTTTGGCTCGTGGCTCCGACAGTTTTCGGATGGACTGCTTGACTGGCTTGGTCTCTGGAAAGATATTGAGTGCGTGCTCGGCGAATTCCCTGGGAACTCCTGGCATGTCCGCAGGACACCAAGCGAAGATTTCCCAGCGCTCACGGAGGAATTCGACGAGCGCGCCTTCCTATGTGGGACTGAGGTCGTTGGCGATCAGCGCCGTCTTGGAGGCAACCGTCGGATGGACCTGCACTTTCCTGGTGTTGACGGTGGAGTCGAAGGACATGTCAGGTGCATTCTGCCTTGTGACTGGGGGTGCCCCGTTGTCCGTCACCTTGCGGAGCCTTACAAGCTCGTCCTGCATGCCGAAAGACTAGGAGATTTTGTTGAAATCCCTGTCGCATTGGTCCGATCGGGTGAAGCTTCCGTGGATCGTGATGACGCCCCTCGGTCCTGGCATCTTGAGTAGTAGATATGCGTAGTGTGGGACGGCCAGGAACCTTGCGAATGCTACACGCCCCAGGATGGCGTGGTATTGCGATGGCCAGTCCACCACTTCGAATTCGAGTCGCTCCTGCCGAAAGTTGTCCGGCTTCCCGAAGATGACATCGAGCCCTATTTTGCCCAGGGGAAATATGCCCTTCCCTGGGACGATGCCGTGGAACGTTGTGTCCGACTGTTCCAGGCTGCATTGTGGGATCCGCATTGCTGCTAGGGTGCTTGCGAACATTAAATTGATGCCGCTGCCGCCGTCCATGAAGACGCGACTCATCTCGAAGCCTCCGATTTGCGCCTCCAGCACCAGGGCAGCATGACCTGGGCGAGGGATCTGGCAAGGGTGATCCACGCGAGTGAATGTGATGCAGGACTCCGATCCACTGAGGTACTCAGGGATTGTAGACGGAGTTGCCACGGCCAAGTTGATTTGTCGGGTGATTTTCTTCTGCACCCTATTCGTGGGGCATCCCTTCTGGATCATGTTTAATGCTCCTTTTGGTGGGGGTACCCGTTCCCAGCGTTGTTCTGTGTCGGTGCGACTGGATGGTTTGGGCTTCCAATAGGCGGTGGTGGAGGAGCTCCGAGCGCTATTTCTCCTTGCACGGGTGCATTTCCAAACGCAGGGATTGGGGCTTGTTGCCTCATCTGCACCATGCTTTTGCTGAGTTTCTGGAACTCGCGGCAGTCCTTGAGCATGTGGCTAGCTTTCTTTTTGCCATCCTGTTTGTCGATGTAGAAGTGGATGGTACATGGACCCGAAAGTTTGTCGTATGCTGAGGGTCCATTGTCGCGGTCGCGGCGTTGCCACGACTGCGCTGGGCGTCC
This sequence comes from Avena sativa, assembly GCA_916181665.1. Classification (NCBI taxonomy): domain Eukaryota; kingdom Viridiplantae; phylum Streptophyta; class Magnoliopsida; order Poales; family Poaceae; genus Avena; species Avena sativa. Next base: position 417,117,206 of record OV702297.1, read on the forward strand.
GTTGTCGCGGGTGTTTCCGCCACGGTATCCTCCGCTGTTGCGGCTGTTGTCGTTGCGGCGGTCGGCGTAGCTGACCGCGACCATGTCAGGTCCGTCGCGGTCCTCGTAGACGCGCGATCTCCTCTTGCTGCGGTGTTCCCGTCTTCGGCCGTAGTCGTCCTCTTCATCCGATTGTGCTCGGTGAATGCAATCTTCGCCGTCCGCCCACCTGTTGGCGATGTCCATGAGGTGATCGAGTGTCTTGGGCTTGACGCGCCCAAGTTCCTCCTTGAAATCTTGTCGTTTGATGTCGTCCCTGAAGGCGTCGATGGCCCTCTCTTCGGAGATGTGTGCTGCGGAGTTCTTGGTTGTAGACCAGCGTAGTATGTACGAGCGAATAGATTCACCCGTTCTCTGAGTGCATGCTCGCAACTCTTCGATTGAGGCGGGCCTCTTGCTAGTGCCCTTGAAATTTCGGATGAAGCTGTAAGCGAGCTCCTCCCAGCTTCGGATGGATCCTGATGATAGGCTGCTGAGCCAGACCCGCGCCGCGCCTGTCAGCTGCAGCTGAAAGCATTGCATGGCGGTTTCTTTATTGCCTCGTGAAGCTTGACGGATGACAGTTGGTCGCTGAGCCATGATTTTGGATCTTGCGTGCCGTTGAACTTCGGAGTATCCGAAGGAAGCTTGAAATTGCATGGCATCTGTGTTCGCCGAACAGTTCTGCTGAAACATCGTGCTCCGCAGAGTTCTCCTTCATCTTCGTCCATCTCGGATTCAGACGAGCATGCACGTTTGGCTCATGCTTTGTCGATTTTGCGCTATGTAAGCTTGTCTCTGGCGTCGTAGTCACGTTTATGGTGACGCGAGCTCTTCTTCCTTCGAGGAAGGTCGTGTTCCTCCTCTTCTTCGGATGAAGGGGTGGGGCTCCGGTCGCGCCTGGCTAGAGCTTTCTTCTTTGGCTCCACAGGAGCGTCTTCGTGGAGCGCAGCTCCGACGAGTCCGAGTCCGGTGAGTGCGGACTTATGCATGGCTCTTTTTGGGTCCCCCTCCGGAGGTGGGTGGGCCGCTAGATATGCAGTGGCTGCCATGATCGCAGCTTGCGGTATCTTCAGGATGATGTTGCCGTCGGCATCCATATCCATGAACGATGTGTGGAGAGTTCGGGTCACGTCACGGCGCTCCTTGGGATCCATGTTCTCCACCCGAGAGCGATGCTTGTTTCCCTGGTTTCCGTTTGTGCTAGAGCCGGGTGCCATGGCGGAGAGCGCAGCTCGTCGCGCGCTGGACTCGGAGGCTGCTTGCTTGCGTTTGTCGAGCGTCTCCTGCATCTTGACTTGCTTCTTGTGCTCCTCGATGAGGAGGTAGTGGTATGCCATCAGTAGTTCACGTGAGGCATCCGCAGGTAGGACTATGTCGCCTGCGACGACACGACGTGCTTGGACCCATCCTTCTTTGCTAAGTTGGATGACATGGCCGTTGTTTTCCCCGTTGGGTGGGGGGGACTGGCTTCTTCTGTTTTCGCCGTTTCCGCCGTTTCGGTTGGGCGGCGGGTTAGGTGTTTCCTCGTCGCCCTGGATGACTGCGGCGCATAGATAGCGCTCGTAGATTGGTTGGCTGCTGCCGCAGCTTTCAGATCCGGAACCGTAGGTCCCTTCATCCGAAGGTGGGTCGCACAGATCGGAGTTGCAGCTGTTGCTGTCGTAGAACTCATCTGTCGATGGTGATGTGCGCAACACGGGGTGTGGAGCCCATGAGGCGGGCCTGATTGATGGCACGGGCACCCGCTCAGGGAGGCGAAGGGTGCCAGTTTGACCCACCTAGAAGCAGAAGCTCCCGAATAGGATCTCGAGTCCGTCGCCTACGGGCTCAAAATCTTTCATGGTGGCTGGCGAGTGAGCGGTGAAGTCGAAAGCGCCGAAGAGGAGGTGATTCTCCGTCGCCGCAGAGTTGTAGATCGATCGGGTCGGAACCGTCACGATCGCACAATTAGCAGCCCCGATTCCCACAGACGGCGCCAATTGACGAGGTTTAATCTCGTCAATGCCCATTGTTATGGACTTGGGTTTTGGAGAATATGGGGATGCTGGAGATCGTGGAACGGTTAACAGACAAGCAACCAGGGGACACGAGATTTACCCAGGTTCAGGCCCCCGGAGGGAAAACCCTACTCCTGCTTGTCTGCTCTTGATTACGGCGGAACCGAAGGTTACAAGTGCGCAGATTCGATCTGGCGTGGAGGTGTGTATGCGAAAGTATGAGTCGAGAGATCTAGGACGTGCCCTCCTGGCCTTTATATAGACTTAGGCAGGTCCCGGGCATAGTCCTAGTCGGTTACAGGTTCAAGAGTTTTACCCCTTCGAATTTCCTATCTGCGCTAGTCTTATTCTCCAAGGACTCGAAGGCGTCATGGGCCTTGGCCACCCGAAAATCTTCATGGGCCGGCGTACATCTGCCGTGGGCCTTCCTTGGGCTGGACCAGGTATGCTGAAGTCACGTACCCGTAGGGTATAACCATGTCACACACGGCGGTAGCATCATCATCGTCGGTGATGACGGTGTGGAACAGATCTCGCGAGATGGTGGTGAAGCACCACCTGATGAGCGTGGCGTCGATCGCGGTCCACTCGGGATCGGCCGCCATGACGCGTGAGTCGGTGGAGCCGTCGATGTGATCCAGGAGATTCTCCTCACGTGCGGACACAGTCGTTAAGAGTGCGAATGACGCGCTCAACACGGCCATTTTGTTGGGACGTGTAAGGGCAAGTGAGGCGAAATACGGTGCCGTGCGACGCGAGGAGGTGGCGAACAGCAGCGTTATCAAACTCTTTTCCATTGTCAGTTTGAAGGGCGAGAATGGGACAGCCAAATTGAGTTTGGACATAGGAATAAAAATCTTTGAGAGTGGCAAGAGCATCGGACTTGCGACGAAGGGGAAATGTCCACACATAGTGAGTAAAATTGTCCAAAATCACCAAATAATATATGTATCCCGTGTTGCTAGCAACCGGGGATGTCCAAACATCACTATGCAACAACTGAAAAGGAAAATTGGAAATAGTGGTAGACACGCTAAAAGGAAGACGCACGTGCTTGCGGAGACGACAGGCCTCACAAGTATGTTGTTCAACTTTATTACAAGTGAATGAAAAACTCTAGAGAATCTGATGCAAAACGGTGGAGTTGGGATGGCCGAGACGAGCATGCCAAAGGTCGACGCTAGCGGCGAAGGCGGCTGGACGAGTGGTGGTGGTGGTGGCAGGAGGGTGCACCGGGTAGAGCTCATCGGGGCTATCACATCGGTGGAGAACCGTCCGTGTACGGGCGTCCTTCACAGAAAAACCAACGACGTCAAATTCAACAGTAACGGGATTCTCACGAGTAAGACGACAAACAGAAACAAGGTTTTTGACTAAATTAGGAGAGACAAAAACATTAGACATGGTAATAGGAGTGGATGTGGAAGGAAAAGACCTATGATCGACATGAGTAATGGGTAAGGAGGAACCGTCACCGACAGTGATGCGAGTAGAAGTTTGAATAGGAGTGGAAGACGCAAGGTTACCGGGATGATATGTCATGTGGGCGGTGGCGCCCGTGTCCATGTGCCATTCACCGCCGCCTCCATAGTTGCTGGGGGACGACACCGAGTGTAGCGCGGCAAGGAGTGCTGGATCCCACGGGGGCGGCACCTGGGGTGGGTACCCACCAGATGGTGGCACGGCTATAGGGCCAGCAGCTGTCGACGGCGTGAAGTAGGCCGGGTAGGGGGCACCATGGGGCTCATCGCCGAAGGCCGGGTAGGAGGCGCCCAGGGATGCCGCGGCAGGCGCGGCGAAGTAGGCCTGGTGGCTGGACGGATGTGCCCCGAAGAGGCTCGGTGCGGGTGCCCGAGGCACCGGCATGGAGTAAGCATGGACAACGCCGGTCCATGGATTGGTGCCGTACGTCCAGGGAGGGGTGGGCTGGGGCGGGCACGGACCCTCCCGGGTGCCTGGCCGTCCTCGGTGGCCTGCTGCTGTGGCTGCTTGCGACCTCCGCGGTGGTTGCCGCGGCGTCCACCCTGCTGCTGCTGCTGTTGGGGAGAGGCGGGAGGTGCAGCGTAGAACCCTGGCGGGGTGGGCTGCGAAGGTGGCCGGGGGGCAGGCGGGGCATTAGACGGTGGTGCGCCACGCGATGTCCCGGCGGTGAGGGCTTGATGCTACGCACGCTGTTTGACCCCGCGCTTCCGGCGTTCCTCCAGCTTCAAGTACGCCACGAACTTGGGGAAGGAGGGATCCGACATCAAGGAGAGGTTGCTGGCAGTATGGCCGAAATCCTCATTGAGGTTGGTGGTGAGCATGCTGAGGAGGAAATCATCACCGATGGGTTGGCCGATGTCGCGGAGGTCGTCCGCCAACTGCTTGAGACAACGAGTATACTCGTCAATGGTCTTGTCATCCTGATGGCATGCGAAGAACTCTTGCTGCAAGTAGACGGACCGCTGAAGTTTATTGTCGGTGAAGAAGGCGTTCAGCTTGACCCACACGGCGGCAGCATCATCGTCGTCGGTGACGACGGTGTGGAACAGATCTCGCAAGATGGTGGTGAAGAACCACCTGATGAGCGTGGCGTCGATCGCGGTCCACTCGGGATCGGCCGCCATGACGCGCGAGTCGGTGGAGCCGTCAGTGTGATCCAGGAGATTCTCCTCGCGGAAAAGGAGAGCAAAGTAGGTCTTCCAAGGGTGTTAGGAGGCGTTGGAGGCGTCGAGGGTCACAGGAACTCGTTCCCGGATCTTGATCTCGCGGATGACGACGTGATCGGGTCCAGCGAAGGGATTGGTGCGGGAGGAGGCCGGTGTCGACGACATGGTGGAGAGAAGGGAGGGTAGGGCGCGGCGGCTGCGTGGAAGGGAAGCGGCGGCGAGGGATGCTGCGGCGACGGCGGCCAAGAGGCGGCGGCGGCAGAGGGTAGCGGCGGCGGGGGCTGTAGCGGCGACGGCGGCCAAGAGGCGGCGGCGGCAGGGTAGGAGCCCGGGGCGGCGGCTAGGTGGGGCGGAAGCTAGGGTTAGGGACCAATACGGTGTCTGATACCATGTTAGAGACTATTTGGTGCATCGATAATTTGATTGATCGTGCACGAGGCACATATATAGGTACAGGGGTATGACCGGGTCTAGTCTCCCAGAGAATACATGGGGAGAGAGACACTACAGGTACAATATACAAAACCCTAATCTATACACGTACAAATATATTCAACAGGTTCATAGGCTGATGCAGAGGTCCAGATTGACATCCGGGCACCTGAGTGTCTTGCTCTCGTCGCTTGGAGAAGGTGGCGGCAACTCTCCTGATTCCATAGGAGGATGGGGCCAGCTAGCGGAGGGCTCTAGACTTCTGGTGACGGCGTCAGATGGGGTCGATGTGGGGAAGGCGTTGGCTCCTGCGAGCGGCGGACGATGGGCTCGGCGCAGGCGTGGGATCCCGGATACGGTGGAGGAGGGAGCCGGGGCTTAGAGGGGTGGGTTCTTCCGGTGGCTCTCGACCCTCTCTAGTTGTGGAGGTGGGGTAAGGGCGGTGCAGGCGGCGACACTGGGCGAGCGCGAAAAGGAGAGAAGTGGGCGGCCGCGGCAAGGGAAAGACCAGAATGGGAGCAGTTGACTCGGGAGTGGAGTTTTTGGGTAGTATTTTTCTTTTCACTGCACAATACCACTTGGCGGTGGCAAAATATGTCAATACCCCGAACAGTTAGAGGCAAAATTGTCTAGAAAAATTCGGGCGAAAACTGTGCGAACGAACCTACCTCTACGTAAATTAGTAGATAGATAGATTGCATTTTTATGATAAGAAAACATATATCATATGTTATATCTGATAAAGGCATCTAAAAGTTATTTAATATTACATTTATTCTTTTTGAAAACATTTCGTAACAAGGGAAAAAAATAACACGAAAAGAATTGTTACTGGGAGTTGAACCCTCAACTATGGTCGCGGCCCAGCTAAAACCCAGGACTGGATCAGGCGTGGGATTTAGAGTCAGATTCTTTTAAAGGTCTGGATCAGTTGGGAGATTCAGATTCAGATATTTGACTGAAGACAATGCATCGACGGCGAAAACAGTTAACTTGCGACGATGATTCCTAGCGGCCTGGGGATCGGTTTGAGATGTGGTTTGGCTTGATAGAGAGCTGGGAACATGAGAATACAAAGAATTCGAAGAAACGAGACGGAGGGGCTATAGGTGCGAGGTAAGCTTGAGGAGAGGTTGATGGAATCTCACGGTCGACTAAAAATTGACAGGAACATGCGACCTGATGCCAACTTTAGAGATCGATTTAGGGTGCTTCGGTGATTTGTTTTGAACGAGATTTGCTCCTGCCTGAAGATGGTACTACCGAGAAGAGACACGTGCAAAGTTTGGCAGGAGAGGTCGTAATCTTGATAGGAACATAGGGGAAAAACAAGTGTCGGCTAAACTGTTGAACTCTGTCAGATTTACAATGATATGTGCTGAATTTTGACAGAAGATTGCGAGAGATGTGGAACGCCGTTTTACGTGAGGTTTGAAGATGGGTGACGCTGATTGTCCCTCTACGCACTCGGTTGCTCAGAGGCGGCGGAGAAGAAGTGAGGCGGTCGCGGTTGGCGTGAAAACAGAGGGCCAGAGGAGGAGGATGCGTGCGCGCGACGTCGAACAATGGTGGCCAGAAGGGGTGCGACGGCGTGGAGGTGTCTTGGTGGGGCAGACCGACAAGCATGCGAGAGGAAGAAGATGCAGATAAGGATGAGGGGCTCACCGCAGTCCTCATGGGCACGGTGGCGAGCTCGCGATGGACGGTGATGGCGCCACGAGGAGGGCGTCTGTGACGGAGAGCTGCCGTTATGCGGGGACGGCGTGTACCGGGGCGTCTCCTCCATGTCGAGGGCTTGAGGTGCTACAGCAGGTCCAGGAACACCTCTAGGGCATGGTGGTGGCACGGACAGGCCGAGCAAGGTTTAGGCCATGGTCATGGTTGTTTTCTTGGAGAGGGGGAATATGATCTCCAAGATCGGGATCTGGGGATGGAGGGGTTGGGTGGATTGGCTTGCTTGATCTACAGCTGTGTTATCTTTAAGCACATGGAGGGCGAGGGAGAGGGTATCACGGGAGAGGCATGGGCGCGATGGTCGAGCACGTGAACCGGGGGAAGAAAAACAGTAGTGCGGCGGCGGTGTGGGGCTTGGGGAGGCGCCGGGCGGACAGAGGCCTAGGGGAGGGGGAGGGAGGTGGTCAGCCGGCCGGGCGGATTTTTTTTCTTTCTGTTTGAACCGTTCACTTCGGCGGACGACATCTGTGAGAAAACGTATTCTTGGATGACGGAAACATATTGAACGAACATACCTCAAGAAAAATTAGTAGATAGATCTCTTTCGACATAGTTATTTTCTAGGTCGATTCAAACCACTGTGAGGACTAGTTTCGGCAGAAACTGGACAAATATCGCACCATGCGCCTTATGTTGCGATGAAATTTTGAAAAAAGTTACACCTTCTTCACTCGGACAGAGGGAGTACTAATTAGACAAGATTGGTCACGAGTCAAAATCACTCATCTTACAAACACAAGTATATGATGTTGTACATCACTAACACAACACCTAGTCATTGACTCCCCCCCTTCGCGTCTCGCGTCGCCCCCCGCGAGGGCGACGGAGACGCTAACACTAGGGCACACCTCCTCCTCCGTCCTTCTCCCACCTTCCCCTGCCGCCGCCAGCGCGTGCCACCCGGCAAAGTCCGTATGGTCCGGCGGCGGCATGTCTTCCTTTACCCGGCACTGGGGAGTCTCGTGGGAGGGCTCTGCTGGCGGCGGTGTGGCATGGCAGTGGCGGTGAGCTCGGCCATAGGCGCCTTGGCAGTCGCGGGGTCGCAAGGATGCACGGCTGACACGGGGGTGCAGGGTGACGCAGTGGTGGCGCTATCTGGCGGGGACTCCGGCATCGCTGGGGGCCTGCGCGATCGAGACGAGGTTGCTGCGGCAGCGTCCGAAGCTCTCCGGCGGCGGGGCATGGCGGCTGGGCCTACACGGCTTCAACAGGGTAGGGTGGCGTGGGAGGAAGGTCGACAGTGGCAAGGCGTCCTGGCTGCAGCGGCACATCGGCGGAGCTGACGGGCCCGATATAGGCCTGGCCGGTGGGCTGGGCCTAATCTAGGCATGGTTAGCACTGCTGCTGAGGCTCTGGATGGCAATCACCATGGCGATGGTGATGGAGGGCGGTTCCCCTCACCTAGGTGGCCGGGTGGCCCGACACCTGCCGCCTTGATGCCGCCATATCGCGCCCTACCCGGCGGCTTTGCGGTGTGACACTTGTTAGAGCCTTGACGCGAGTTCTTGGATGCCGGGGCGACGGCCCCTGAAGCTGGACTGCACGGGTGTCTCGGCGGCGGGGCGGCGTTGCAGTGGTGGTGGCCTTCTCTTTGGTTCATGCGGGTGGCAAGGAGCGGGCTTCGGGGGCTCATGGTGGTGGCAGCACCTAGATCGCATTGGAACCTCGACTCGAAACTTGGTGGTCCTAGTTACGAATGGTGGCGAGTGTTTTTTCGGGCAAAAGCCCAGTGCTTCGGCGCCGACAGCGACAACGTCCGCGGGTGTCGTGACCCTCTTGGGGGCATTGTTGTGGCTACTCTCATCCCAAGGGCACCGGGTGAAAACCCTAGACCCCTGTGGTATGGAAGGGACAATAAAAAAGTAGACAAAGTCCATATCAGTAGTTGCCACTTGGGAGCGTATAGATATCGTTGTACAGAAGCAGGAGATTCTAAATTTCTAATTCATGTCATTAGCATGTATGTTTTGACAAATGCAAATGGTTAATTGTCTTGCTGGTGATATCGTGCATGCTAAGACCAGCAGAAGATTATCCCTAAAGAGAGAGGAACCGAATCGCTCTTGCGATGTGGCTGCCCCGCACGCGGGTGATGACCCACAAGTATAGGGGGTGTATCATAGTACTTTCGATAAATAGGTGTGTCGATCTCACCGAGGAGCATACGGTGTTGACTAGTGGTTTGGATCAGGAATTCTCTGTAAATATTTAGCAAACAGATTTTTAGGGTTTTTTGATAATGCAAAGAAATAAACTGCAAGTAAATGAAAGACAGTAAAAGTAATTGCAGTAAGTGGCCCAATCCTTTCTACAACAAAGGACAAGATGGTTGTATTACTTATGAGAACCAAACGTTCTCGAGGACACATGGGAATACTGTCAAGTGCTTTCGCTTCATATAGTTAATTAAACTTCTTTGGTTGGATAAGTGTTGTGTGGGTGAACCTATGCTAATGTACCGACTTTACTTGGACTAATACATACTTATGATTATACCCCTTGCAAGCATCTGCAACTACAAGAAAGTAATATAGATAAAAACCTAACCACAGCATTAAACTCTGAGATCCTACACTCCCTTGTGCAAAGGTTTCCTAACGGGGGTTCAGGTTTCTGTCACTCCGGCAACCCCACAATTAGTAGCCAAATACACAATGCATTCCCCTAGGCCCATAAATGGTGAAGTATCATGTAGTCGACGTTCACATGACACCACTAGAAGAATAACACCACAACTTAAATATCAAACCATTGAATATTACTTCAACACAATTCCACTACTAACAACATGAATTCTCCCATGTCCTCAAGAACTAAATGAACTACTCATGAGACATCATATGGATCAAGATCAGAGATGATATAATGAAAAGAAACAATCTAAACATGAATAATAATTCAATGGTTCCACTCAAAAGAATCAACTACAAAAGTAATCAACACCGGGAAAGTTTCCCCTAAGAACTATGCAAGATTCAACCCAATTGTTACATCAGGATGAAGTGGTGGTGATGGTGGAGATGATGGTGAGGAGGATGATGATGATCCTGATGAAGTGTAGCTTGATGAGGGTGTTCATGGCGACAATCACCTCTCTCCGGGAAGGAATTTCCTCGGCAGATTTCTGCCTGCCGGAGAGCTCTTTCTCGCTATGTAGTTTCCGCCCCGCAGAGGCGACGAAATCTTTCTATGGTCGCTCCCCGAGTCTTAGGGTTTTGGGGGGATGATATAGGAGAAATGGCGAAGCTAGAGGTTGGCCAGGGTGGCCACACAACCTGGTGGTGCGGCCTAGGGGGGGCGCCAGGGGGTGTTGTCGTCCCCCTGTGGCCCATCTCCACTTCCCCTTCTGGCTTCCTCTTCGTCTTCTGGAAAAATAGAAATTTCCATATATTTTCTGGAATTTTCTGATCTTTGCGAATATTGCATCTGGACGCCACCTTTTCCATCAGAATCCTGACTCCGATAGTTCATCCTCCAAAAGTCATCCAACATGCAAAAATAGATGAAATAACATAAGTATCTCCTCTTAATATGAAATATATCAATAAACAACAGCAAATTATGATATAAAATAGTGATGCAAAATGGACGTATCAACTCCCCCCCAAGCTTAGACCTCGCTTGTCCCCAAGCAAAAACTCAGCTCAGTAAACATGAGCATAGGTTTATGGAGTGAAGTGTTTATAAAAAGAATACAGACAAGAAGCATCACATTCACCAATACACAAATCATAATAGAAAACAACTCACCATCATATAACTTAATTTGCAACGAGTATGGGAGTCACAATAAAGATGCATAAAGTCAATCATAATTGATAATGGCAAACTTTGTTCTTGGTCAGAGAACAGTTGACAAATCATACTAGGTTAATCCCAAGTAAATTCCTCACATACAGCTGTACTACCCTTTCTGTCACTGGGGTTCCTATCCTGCAGATCAGTCATTACTCACACTCCCTTTACCTGGATCAATCCTTGGGGTCTTGGGTACCTGACAAGTCCTTAGATTGAGGCAAGAGAGGGTACTATAATCATCATGTCATACAAACTAATACATGATCCCATCTATGATAATTAACATGCACAAAAGCTACATGGCTAGGCCGAAGCCCTTATCCCAAGGAGAATTACTCACACATAGAGATGAAATTGACAAGCATAAACATTGTAATAGAGATCATAAGGATGATATCAAATAGTCTTACAATGTCGCCAATTGGAGAAGAGATCTACTATTACAAGTAGTGGAAGATGGCTATGGTGGTGGAGAAAGGTTTAGAGGTTTAGATCTAGATCTATTCTTCCCGCGTGGCGGCTTCTGGTGGCAGGGAGAGTTGAGGTCAAAAAGAAGCGTTGTTTCCCGTCGCCCGAAGCCTCTTTATATAGGGTTCCCTTCACAAAAGTTGTTCTGTTTGATCTAATGAAATCGGTGCCAACTATACGACGACAACTATACGGCAGCGGCCTGTATAGTTGGTCGTTAAGCTTGTAGTAACCTCTTTACGGCTCCTGGTTTCTTTGGCGTGTTGAAATATCGTATCTTTGGCATTTATGTAGTGATTCCCATCATTATACATCATTATCTGCGCAGACAAAATAGCAAGAAAGGATTGCATACCCCTTTGATCATTAGGCATTAGTGGCAGGTTTTAGAGAGATATTTCATCAAATATACGAATAATATCTAGTTTAAATGCAGACGTGGATGGCTATATTTCACAGCCATCAACCTCCACAAGCTTAAACTTGATCGTCCTCGATCAAGAAAACCAAAATCAAAAAGGAACTCAGCATTTAAACTGAAATAACGAGATGATGATCTTACTCATGATGGGAAGTCTCACGTTTCCTCCACTTCATAAATCTGAGAAACTTCAGCATAGATAGAGTAATGGTAAGCATATCATATGTGTTTTATGAATCCTTATAGCGCACCAAATTATTGTAAGCATGGATGATCCAAGAGGTAAACTTTATTCCATGTCATGTAATCAACTCGTAAGCTTGCCTTTGAACAATAAAGTGTAATCATGTAGAATTAAGAGTGTGAGAGTTTGTGATGAAAAGCATATATACTAAAGTATCTCAATTCTCCCACATCAATAAATAAAGACTTTTTAATCACTACTTTTCTATTAATTATCCTTCAAGAATTTTAGTTCTTAAGTAATTGAGAGCATGCAAAATATTTTCATTAGTTCATCAAGCTGAGATGGACACTCGTGGCACCACTAAGGTTTTTGTTCCTTTTGCATAATGATTACTCATATCAGCCAGAGGAGTGAGTCCATCATGTTACAGCTACCCGGGAGTGCCAATAATCTTACCCATTATAGCATTGCTACTACATATGTTTAATCAACTCATAGCCGAAATCTAGGAGTTTTCCCCATGAAGATCGTTCGTAGGATAGCGGAGTCGTTGGCATCCCATGAAGTTTGCCACGCATAAAGCTATATCATTCTTATGATTACAAGTCAAACTTTGGCATGCTCACAAAAACCGCTAAACATTAATTCAATTGAACAAATCTTTTAAAAGAGATCTATCAAGTCAATCATTATTTTCTGTGGTGTCGAGTGTCTCTAGGAATAAACTTTCAAGACTAAACACTACAACACCCAAGTCTTCAATTTGTGAGACTTTTTCTTGTTTCAATTTTTTCAGCAAATTTTTAGGCAATACCTTTGGTTAACTACAAGGGCTGGAACAAAATGTACCAAGTTAAATACCCATGCAAACAAAATTTTACTACAATATAGAGACTCACTCTACCGATATAACATCTCATCATTACTACTAACTAGCATGGGTTTCTCAAACGTCAAAAGTGGGGAGTCATAAGGCATACCTCTCATGTTTGGTTCCACTTCTCTCTTCCATTTTTATTTGTTTCTTGGAAACTCGAAGTCAATCACTCTCCTGCAAATCAATGAGAACTTCGTGGCAAAAATAAAAAGAGAGAGGGAATATAAAGATAAACGGAGAAATCATTTTGTGGTTTTATTTGAGAAGAGGAATTTAAAGAATAGAAAATTGGCTGCAAGGCTCGACTTGAAAATATCAAACAAAATAAAATAACTAGGATAAAGTGTTGGGGAAACCAACACGAGTGCTTATAAACTCAAATAAAAGCATAACCTCGACAATAAGATAAAGCAAATGAAAACCAAAATATAAAATAGATAGGAAACCTCCCCAAGCTTAGGCTTTTTCAAGCCCTTGAAATCATTGTGGTGGAGGAAATTATTGTAACTCTAGTTTGCAAATCGAGTTGAGAGGTTACTTGTTGTTTCTCGGAGGTTCAGGAGAGATTTTGCATTCCCTCCATAGTTCCTCCAAGTTCTTGGAAATCTTGATATGTAGCGAACTCGTTCGGTGGCTGCTGCTCCTGATGAGGGACTTCTTGCTCCTCATCTTGATCCTCATCCTCCTCTAGAATCTCTTCCTCGGGTTGGTGTTGCTCAACCTATAAGTCATAAAACACACGTCCTTCCTCAATAGAGAAAAGAGCATTAGGCAAAGGAGAGGGGTAAAGACGCCCAACTCCAGCAATATGCAGATAATAAACACCACCTCTCCTAGTAAGCATTCCACAAGCCCTCAAAGTAGAGAACCCAACACGTCGCTCACCTAGTACCGGTTATAACTCACCTAGGTCGATGACTAGAACATTGGCGAGCATGGTGATCATGCGTCCACAAGTGATTGGTCCTTGGATTTGGTTGGATTGGTACTCCAAGTAGCGCACAAGAATTGGGCCGAAGTTAAGTGACAAGTTGTCATAGTCGAGAGCAGCTTTTGCAAGGGCTAAGATGTCCTCCTCATTGAGTTGTAAACTCATTACGCGCATGCAAGGTGTTAACAATAACATAGAACAAATAGCGAATAGCAGAATGTTGAATATTCTTTTCTCTACTGACTCTAAAAGTAAAGCTCATTTTATCATAACAGAGTTCAGGGGAAGGTTCCACATCGGTAAAAGCTGCGTAGAGCATTATGATCGTTGTTGGGTAAACCAAAATAATTGCACCATTCATCAAGTGATAGAGAATAGTTATTGTTCATGAGTCGGAAAGAAATTCTATCCTCCCCATGCCATGTCTTAATGGTGCTTCTCAAAGAACTAAGAAATTCTATGCTTAATCGGCGATAAGTTGGTGCATCATAAAATACAAAGTTTTGCAGGTCAACTCTATTACAAAGTAGATTAAATTAATTAGAAATACCAAGTTGGTTCAATGTGACGGGGCCAGCCCACTTGGTTTCCTTGACTTCTAGGTTTTTGATCATGTCGAAACGATCATGGTGTGCTTCGTTCTTGAATCGAATCCCCATGTGTTCCTGAGCTGCAGCCCAAGAAGAGCTAGCGGCGGCAAGAGCACGTGTCTGGCTCCTCGTCTTCATCTTCTAAATGTAAATAAGAAAGACAAATAAAACTTTTTGATCCAAAAGTAATAATCATAGCATAATCCTCATCATAGCAAACTAAAAATCTCTTCAACATAATAATCTAGGCAAGATAATCTTGGAAAATAGTTCTAAATAAGTCTCACCCTAGATTGACAATAATAATAGATCAAAGATGAATTCATAAAAAAGTAATTGAAGGATCGGAGGAGAAACATACCGTACATCATTTGTGTGTGAGGAATTCGAACGAAATTGAGTAGGGGTGAAAATCCCTTGAGGTTTCAAGAGAGTTTGGAGGTAAAAGAGAGACAAAGAATTGATGATTTGATGTTTTTGGTACATCCACATGCGTTTAAGTGGTCGGTCTCAACTATACGGCGGCAACTATACGGCCAAAACAAATTGTTCCCGCCGTATAGTTGGTCTGGCGGCTAAATTTAGGGTTTCTGTGTGGCGGCTGTAACTATACGGCCGAAACTTTTTTTCCCGTCATATAGTTGGTCGTCAAACCTTATGTATCTCGGGATGAAAAATTTTGATGGGTACCATAACTATACGGCGGGAATTTTTATTCCCGCCGTATAATTGGTCGTTAACCTTTCTTTACTCATCAGAAATTTTCTACTTTTTCAAGAATTAGTTTTTAGACTGAAACTTAGCGAAACACCTTGTTTTGACAGAAAAATGACAGACTATAATTTTGACCAACTATGACATATACAAAACATGAATTTTTAGTACCGATGAATCTCTCTTTCTCACTGGAGTTTTATAGCACTCTTTATTCAATATAAATTTAAACTAAAAATCTAAAAACTTAACTCACACCTTTATTTCTCATGGGTTGCCTCCCATGTAGCGCTCTTTTATGGTCAATATCTTGACCTTGATATTGCTCACTTAGGCCATATGAGTGGAATACACACTCCAAAGTAGTTGGCCTTAAAAGTGATAGCCTCCTTGTCATCTTGCTTGGCTTTATTTTTCCTGGGGAAATGAATAGCAAAAGGATCCCGCGAAGGCAATTGGAGCTTCACGTTCCCTTCATGCAAATTGATCAAAGCCTTAATAGTTCTTAAGAAAGGACAGACTAATATGATAGGGGCAGTAGCATCTTCAGGCATATCAACTATAACGAAATCAATAAGAGCAGGACAACCTTTAATATACACTAAAGTATTTTCTTTAACGCCTACTGCTTGTTTATAGGTAGAATCTGCTAGATGTAATTTTAGTTCGGTAATTTCAAAAGATCCGAGATTCAACTTGTTAAAAAGTCTCTTTGGAATTGTTAAAACGCTTGCACCTAGATCACATAGTGCAACTATTTCATTAGTCCCAATTTTAATCTTAATGGTGGGCTCAAAAACATATCATCTAGCTTAATAGGCAATTTTTCATCAATATTCTTATATTCTTCTTCAAGCTCACGTACCTTTTATTGCTACCTGATTAACAAAGTGTTGATACATGGATTCCTCATTTCCTTCACTTACCGGAATCTTGACATTGATCCTTTTTACAAGATCTTAAACTATGTAGTTTGGTGAAGGAGCATTGCTATAATCAAGTTCTTCGGGGTCCTCCCTTTGAATCCTTATCATGTTGAGATCTTCAACTGGATTGGGCTTAGCTTTACCTTTAACGGCTATTAGGAGCTCATCCGACTTAGCATTGAGTTCTTCATTTTCTTGAGGTGTGACGGAGTTCACCTTCTTCGTGTTTGGTCTTTCCACATGCCATTGGGCATGATTGTCTTGCATATTGTCCAGCATCTGCTTTGCTTTGGTAATTTGCTTACCCATAAATGCTCCTCCAGCTGCGGTATCTAGCATAGACTTAGACACAGGGTTAAGAGCATTATAAAATAAATGGAGAATTAACCAATCTTCCATCCCATGACTAGGATAGTTTCTCATGCATTCTTTCATTCTCTCCCATGCAAGCGCTAGTGGCTCACACTCTTCCTGTCTAAAACCAGTAATACTAGATCTGAGTTGCATAGTCTTTGCAGGTGGAAAGAATTTAGTCATAAATAAAGAAGTACATTCTACCCATGATGTAATAGTATTTTTAGGCATATATAGCAACCATTATTTTGCCCTTCCTCTAAGAGAGAAATGAAATAAACGCATCTTGATCGCATCGGGGTCAACATCTTTAATGTGCATCATATCACATATTTCTATGAAAGTATTTAAGTGCATACCCGCATCTTCTACGGAAGAGCCTCCAAATTGATTTTGTTGAACTAGACTTAAATAATGGAGCTTAATTTCATATTCTTTAGTAGTAATTGCTGGATGAGTAATAGGAGTACACAAATAATCATTGTTAGAAGTTGCAAACTCCCTAAGTTTTTTTTCAGCCATACTTTCTATGTTTTTGTATTTTCTTAAACAAGTACTAATGATGATAAAACAAAAATTAAAAGACTAACTATTTTTTTGGTTTTTCAAATAAAAACTGAAAGCAAACTAACAAAATTAAAAACGAGAATTAAAACTAGCAAGGTTCCTACTAACCTCACCTGGGTAGCCATTGTTTCCTCGACAACGACGCCAGAAAAAGGGTTGATACCTTTGATCCGGATTACGGATGTAGTATAGCTCATTTTACCTAGTAGACCTAGGTCTATGGAATCGTTGAGAAGCGGAAAGCCAACTGAGATTACTTAAACGGACCTTTGAGAGTTTGAGAATTCCTATTGCGTTTTCACCGGACCAAGATTTTGCGATCTTTGTTGTTGTTGACGATGGAGAGAGAGGGCCTATGGTCTTCGGTTTTCACCTGTAGTTGTGCAAAACATCTGATGGGAATAATAGATAATGATAAAGTATACATATAATTATTAGAGAAAGATAATTATATGTGGGCAGTGCATCAATAATTGTTATCGCCTCCCCAACCGCTTATATCAATAACCTACTAGTCTCATACATAGAAGAAAGATAACTAATGATATGCATCGTGATGTCACCGTTAATTTCAAATAAATTTCTTATATACAGTCGTACTACCCTTTCTGTCACTGGGGTTCCTACCCTGCAGATCAGTCATTAATCATACTCCCTTTACCTGGATCAATCATTGGGGTCTTGGGTACGTACCTGATTAGTCCTTAGATTGAGACGAGAGAGGATACTACAATCATCATGTCATACAAACTAATACATGATCCCATCTATGATAAATAACATGCACAAAAACTACATGGCTAGGCCGAAGCCCTTAGCCCAAGGAGAATTACTCACACACAGAGATGAAATCGACAATCATAAACATTGTAATAGAGATCATAAGGATGATAGCAAATAGTCTTATAATGTCGTCAATTGGAGAATATATATACTATTACAAGTGGTGGAAGATGGCTATAGTGATGGAGAAATGTTTAGAGGTTTAGATCTAGATCTATTCCTCTGACGTGGCAGCTTCTGGTGGCAGGGAGAGTTGAGGTCGAAATGAAGCATTATTTCCCATCGTCCGAAGTCTCTTTATATAGGGTTTCTGTAACATCCAAAAAATACTACACTTAGATCATCAAACACTAATCATCAAGATTAGGGTTAACAAAAACTTTTCTAAATAAAATCATAAATGCATGTATATGTGTATGCATGGATTTTGAATTTCTTTAAAAACCACCTTGTTTGTGTGATCCATTGCTTGTAAAATGTTTCTTAGGTGAAATGAACATCATCTAAAACATTTCCCACACTTTCCTTAAAGACAAGTAAATCAAAACAAATATATTAAGTGAATGGTCATTTTGGCTAATTTAACTACCATGCCTACTTTGGCTGTCTCAAACTTTCAGAACCTAACAGAAACTTTTCTGGATCTTTGCACCCCTTGAATGTACTCATAACAGAGTATCAAGGCCCACTTTGTGATCATCCAGAAACTTTCAAATGCATAGTTTAAATGACAATTCAAAATTGAATCTTCTTCATATGGGAAGATCCCACTTTTTCAAAACCCACTCAAACAAGCTCAACTTTCAAAACCCAAGCATCTGCAGACTCACCAGCACCAATCTAGCAAACCCACCAAAATTCATTTCAAAATTCAAAACTTGATTTCATGCGGCCATTTCATTAAACAGGTTGCAGACACAAATCAAACAAAACATCAAACACTATAGTGTGCAGTGATTCTTGCCTAACTTGTTCCCTAGTTAGCTCACACACAGCTCAGTAGATCATCTAGAAAGATTAGCCCAACACTAGCACCCCTGTGAGCTTGCCATTGCCATTAATGGTGAACAACCGAGCACCCCAATGTCACCCCATTGTGGACAGCAAGCTAGAGGAAGAACTAGCCGTGCCAACCTTGTCTAGGAGGCAGCCCACCGTCCACCGCCACTCAGTGTCCCAGCCGCAAGCTTTGCCAAGCCCTGGACCACGCGCACAAGCCGCGCCCAGACCATGCCGAGCGTGCGCCAGAGCGCCACCCTCGACCAGCATCCATAGACCGCGCGCCGCCCTCGCTGCGTGCATACACGATCGTCATCAACCCAGGAGACCGCTAGACATCCCCATTTGCCGCCCCGTGCCGCACAGCCACCACCCGCCGTCGAAGACGCCGCCTCTGCCGCGTAGAGCACCGGCCGTTCCAGACCAAACCACACCGCCCCATGCCTCGCGACCATGTCGTTGAGCATCGCCAGGAGACACAGCACCGTCCCCTACCCTTGCCCATGCCAATAGCCGCCTGTAACGTCGCCCCCGACGGTCCCCTCGCTCGACTATAAATAGAGGCCACCCCCACACGATTTCTTCACACCATCTCACTCCCCTCTCCTCACTGATCGTGCCACACCATTCTCAGAGCAAGGCGAGCACCACCTCGCCGGAATTTCACTGGAGCCTGCCGCTGCCGGAGAAGAAAGGAGCCAGCGATTGGAGCCGCCCTAGGAGCTGCCGCGACCACCCCTGAGTTCGCCATCGTCGACTTTGTTGTTCGCCCGCCTCGCCGACCCTTGCCAGTACCCCAGTGAGACCCCAGCGACCCTCACTGGCCGCGCTAGGTTTCGTTCTCGCCGGAGTTTTCTCGCGTCGACGATGACTTCCAGCCGTTAGATTAGAAATAGATCGAACGATCCACCTTGCCCCATACCGCTTCGCCCAGCCCCGTGTCACTGACGAGTGGGGACACCCACTTAAGCAGCCCGCGGGAGCACTGCGCTTAGCAGGCCGGCCCGTTAGAATTTCCCGCGCAGCCCAGTTATTCAAATTAAATCTTTTTCTATTTCAATTCAAACACACTTCTATACTCAACTTCAAAAATCAACCCAGATCGATTCAGTGCACCAATTTGAATGAAACCAATTTTGTTGGAAAGGCCTGTGAATGCTGAATCCAAGCCCGTTGGATTCAAGTCATTTGGATCTATAGATCACCCCTGGTAAAAATAACAAGGCAGAAGCTTTTCTGCATTCAAACATTTTTCAAATTTAAACCATAATAGCTTTTGAGTTGATTCCAGCTCTCAAAAATCACATTTAACCATACCTTTCAGAATATATAAAAATATATAGGTTTACTTGCAGAAATATTATTCAAGTAATAAAAGAATGCTCCATAAGCATTTCTAGCCACTTTAATTAATTAAAATAAAAGGGTAAAACCTTATTAAATTGTGACACCACTTTAAATCACATTCCCATGGACTACAATATGTGGTGATGACATGTGTCAACATGATCCCATGTTTAGTTTGGAGAATATTAAATCTTAAGTAATTTTTCAATGAGTAGAAATTACTTTTCTAAAAATAAAAAGATTTAAACCAAGCCTTAACCTTGTAATGTTAGAGATGATGTTAGATCATCTATAGGACCCTTGTGTGTGATGATTGCAAGTAGTTAAGTATTGTTTGGTGATTGTGTACCTCGAATTTATTCATAGACGCTAGTACCAACCAAGGATACGAGGAGGAAGGAGGATACTACGAAGAGGAAGCCGAGGAGAACTTCAACCACTGCTCTGCACAAGGCAAGACTAATACTACTAGTTGATTGAGCAAGCTAGTAACTATGCAAGCTTATACTGATATTGATGCAAGCTAACCCTTGCAAGATACCCTACTAAGGCCACAAACCCATACTTGTGATATGACTACTATATGCCTTAAGCATATGTGATCATACCCACTTGATAAACCAAATCCTAGTTTTATGTGCAAGCTTCTTACTTTTTTTCTTTATCAAAGCTTACTTAGAGTCTACCTAAGAGTTTGGTAGATACTAGACAGTTGTGCTGAAGGTTGCATAAAGAGCACAAAATTTGGCCTAAGCTAGATTACCTTGATGTCAGCCTAAGGTATGAGTTTGAACTTAGTTAAAACCCCACTAGTTTACCACCCCTCATCAGTGCTTACTCCCACCTTTAGATGCTAGTGCTAAGCATAAAACTTGATCAACTTTAGATGGGAATACTTGGAGGAAAAATGGTTATGAAAACCTTGGAATGATGGATCATTCTATTGAAATGTTTTGGACATGTGTTTCCAAACACTTGATGATTTTGGTGACAAAAATGTTGAGGTATGAGCCTTAGCCCTTTATAAAACTGATGGTTGTCTGGATGCGATACCATTCCAATTTTATCGTACAACCACAATACCCGAAGATTGGGTAGGGCTTGACTGGAAACTTATATTCCTTAGTATTAGTTCCCTCACGGCTAAGGTCTGAGTTGAGGCTACCTTGTGAAGATTGTCCACCTGTGCAGTACCCAAGATGACAGTTGGTCATGGTTGGGAGGCCAAACTCACAGGAGAGGTGCTTATACTACGGCGTGTAATCGAAAGGTTAGGATTGATTATCCGCATACTGAGTATGTGAATTCAGGATTTGTTCCTGATGGATGTATCGAATGTTGTGGTGAAAGTGTACAATCTCTGCAGAGTGTCAAACTATTCGAATAGCCGCGTCCGCGGTTATGGACAGTTGGAGTGGCCATACTGTTCCCCCGTCAGACTTTTCAAAATGACTTGTGAAACGAATTGAGACTTTGACTTGACCACAACAGAGTTGTGACCTGAACTATAAGATCCCACTTAGGAGTTATATAATTGTGACTAGCTTTGGAACTGAGTAGAGATAAACCTGGCTTGTTGCAAAACAACCTTAGAGCCTAGTGTCCTATTATCCAAAAACCCCTTACCTGTTAGTATTAGTTTGCGAGTACTTAAAGAGTACTCATGGCTTTGTTCCTGGCTATTCCCATGGCCAGACTATGAAGAGGAGTACCTGGAAGATGGACCCCAGGAAGGTTACGGCAACTAGGATCATCTCCCATCGTCAGCATTGCCTGTGACCCTGAAGATGGAGCTTCGCCTATGCTACCGTTATTATTACGTATTCCGCTTCTTGAAGTTGTATTAAGAACCGGATCATGAGATCCCTATTTGTGTAAGAACTTATGTATCATTGTAACGGATGATGTACTATGGTATCCAATTCTGTTATGTCTCGCAAAAATGGTAATCCTGGGATTGCGATGTATGGCATAACAGGCATCTAGGATTGAAAAATCCGGGTGTTGACAGTTTCCTTCACGAAAGTTGTTCTGTTTGACCTAATGAAGTCGTCGCCAACTATACGGCGGCGGCCCGTATAGTTTAGCTTGCAGTAACCTCTTCACGCCTCCTGGTTTTTTTGGCGTGTTGGAAATCTCGTATCTTTGACATTTATATAGTGATTTCCATTATTATACGTCATTATCTGCGCATGCAAAAATAGCAAGAAAGGATTGCATACCCCTTTGATCATTAGGCATTAGTGGCAGGTTTTAGAGAGATATTTCATCAAATATATGAATAATATCTAGTTTAAATGCGAACATGGATGGCTATATTTCACATCCATCAATGACAGACGAGAAGTCTTCATGTACGTGCCCCTCAGGACCAATGCCCTAGAGTCGGAGTCGTCACCAATAAACTCTTGAATAGATCTGGATCTTGTAACACCAAACTTGAAACATGTGTAAACTAAACAAGATTCTCCGCTCCATTGGAGCAGAGATGAAACGATTTCCCATCCTCCTCAATGCCACCAGTGAGATCCTCATCGACAAGGTGAATGAGGAGAAGGTTATACCTTATTCTTGTTCCACATAGCGCCGTCATAGCCCCTATAACACCATTGCTGGTTGACCAATATCTAACTTCAGACACCTTACTTGGCGATGAGCGCGGGTCTAAGGTCCCCGCCCCCTCCCGCCACCAGAGCGGCAAGCAGACATGTTGATTTCCGGTCAAAGACGGCAAAAAAAGACAGGGCAAATGGAGGTGGCAGCTAGGGTGCAACCCTAGCCGCTGCCCCTTTTTCTTTCGTGGGAGACGATAACAGGAAAATAGGGTAACCCATAGACAACTCTGTAAAAAAAACCATAGGCCGCTCATGTGGCACACGTGTACACATAGCCGAAATTGGAGGCAGTGCATGTTTCTCAGCGATGTAAGGCATAATGAAAACACATGAATATGGCAAAAGAAGGATAAGAAAACTACAGTAATTTGTATAAGATTTTTGACACTTAAAACCAACCGCACTAAGTTAATTCGTTCCCTTTTATCAAGGTTATATGGCAGGACTTAAACTTTGCATTAGACTGACGGAACAATGCTAATAAGTAGGCTGAATAGAAAAGGAAAAGGGACAAGAGCGGTCGTCGCTTAGCCTGAAGGATGCTGGTTTGGTATGGAGTTCAAAACAGAAAACTAGCATCGTTAAACTCCATACCTCTTATTCGTAGGATCAGTCTAAAAGGTACATTTGCACCTAATCAATTGAAGCAGATGCAAGATCCGAAGTATTCTCCTCCAGTCCGGCTCAGACGAACCGAGAGATCGTTCATCTCCTGGCTTATCAATATCTAAGTTTGACCAAGATTACATACAAAACTATAAACACTTATAATACTAAATCAATATAAACAGATTCATCATAAAGTATATTTTCTCATTTTATGCATTTAATATTATCCATTTTAATATATTTTTCTAAATATTTTGTCAAACTTAGCAAAATCTGACTTTTGACCGATGCTTACTCGCCATATACTTTGAGATAGAAGGAGCAATAAGTAATAACCACTACGGGAGAAAGGTTCTTTGCCGTGTGGGTGTTTCCACATGGCAAAGGATTTCAAAAGGCCTTTGCCGTGTGTAAACACACGGCAAAAGCCACACGGCAACAATCGGGACGGCAAAGGCCCTTGCCGTGTGTCTTTACGCCCGGGACACGACAAAGGCTTTGTCGTGTGTTTTCTGCTCAGACACGGCACAGTAAAGTACTTGACGGTTTCATCCGTCTGACGGAGCCAACAGATCTTTGTCGTGTCATTCCTTTGCCGTGTGCATTGAGTCTTTGCCGTGTGTCTTTGCTTTGCCGTGTGTCTTGCCGTTGCGCAGTAGTTGTTCTTTGCCGTGAGAATTTTTGTTTGCCGTGTGTCGATTCTTTGCCATGTGTATTTGCTTTGTTGTGTACCACTCAGGGGTGACACACGGCAACGTGCCCTCCTTTCCGTGTGTCTGCACACGGCAAAGCCCCTGCCAGTAGCACTGTAGCGTCCCCAACCTTTAATAAGATTGAGTCCCCTGTGTTTACAATGCTAGTCCCTGGATCAATAGCTAGCATCCACAGTTCAGATGTAATATCAAGAAACAAAGGTCATAATACAACTTTATAACCAGGAATAACATAATTTTATTACATCTTTACATAGCTCATATGGCTACTACATTACATTGCAGCGGAATATCTATAGTCATGGGTCCTTCATCTTCAAGTGCCACAGGCAAATGTTGGTTGTAGACTTTGTAATCCTAATCAATCAATCTTCACTAAAGTCAATCAAACCTGCAACATTACGAGTTACAGCCACAAGGGTCAATACATTTGAATTGTATTGGCAAGTGATACTTTGGTAGTATAGTGGAGTCTATCATCTATATGCATTTGGCTAAGTGGAGCTGAGGTTTGCATTGCTCAAAATAGATTTTTCCTATCATTTTGAAAATACTAAGTTTTGTTTGGCAAAAACTTTCCAAGGCATCTACCAATCAAAGACTGAAGATCCACTCAGGGCATCTACCAATCAAAGACTGAAGATTAGCTTGGCAAAAACATTTTCCTCAATCAATGATTTCAAGATCCTTGTACCAAGCCATCTCTCCATCAAAAATTGAAGAATTTCACACAACCCTTGTTCACCCACAAGTTTTAATTTAGAAATTGGAGTGATGAGATTCTTGATTGCTTCCATGTCTTGATGCTCAAATTGTCCTTTACCAGGGACATGGCTAAGTACTTAGATTTTACACTCTGCAGAGGTGGTGCACTTTCCCCACAAGACTTGGTTTCCCAAGACAAGATCTTTCAGAAGCTTTCCCTTAGACCATCATGGACGCGTTCCAACCTATCAAACACTACCACCCACTGTCCATATGGCTAAGTTCTTGCAACCTATGATCATGGCAGAGCCCATATTGCCAAGTGGTTGCACTTGAAGCTTCTCAACATTTGACATCTCAAATCTCTTTGTTTCCTGGGTGGCCATCCACAAGTGAGATACACTAAGGTAAACCATAAACATGGGCCTTGTGAACCACTCAACCAAAAACCACCAAGCAAGTCCCATTCCACCCAGGAGATTCATTAACTTAGTTGTTTTGTTAAATAAAACACAAGTCCTCAGACTTAGAGTATTTTTCCATAGTGTGAATATATATACCACCCATGTTTTCTATTAGCTAGGCTAAGCTTGATGGTAATAGGATTCTTAACTTAGGAAAATTCTACTAAGGATTTATCTACTAGGTTTTCCTATAGCAAGGTCTATACTTAGTAAAAAATAAAACCATGCAAGTTTTACTTAGCAAAAACACTAATGCATAGTGAAAATAATGGGATAGATAGTATGAAGTATCACTTGCCTTTTTGGTAGAGGGTATAGGTTCACTCCTTGTCCTTGCAACTATCACACTCTTCAAGTCACTACAAATCAATCAAGCAAGGCACAAACTCAATCTACCAATCAAGCAAAACAACACACATAAAATAACAAAGTCAAGAAATGCATGCAAGCATGCCAAGCTTTGTTTTGTTTGAAAAAGTGGTTCCTAGTGGGTCATAGACATTTGGATACACCTAATGGTCATTTTGTAAAGTGGCAAAGTCATGCATAAGCATGCAAAGGTTGGTTCTATTGTAAGCATGGTCTCCACTAGGCTTCTAAACTTTGTAAGTTCCAAATTGGTCATTTACCAAAATGGCAAAGTCATTTGCAAAAGGTTTCACTAAGGCATTAACCTATAGGGTTCACCAAGTATGTTTTCAATCACAAAACTTGGGGTTTGGGGTTAGTGAGTTTAAAACAAATCATTTTTCAAAGGTTTTCCTCCAAAATCATTTTTGATAAAAACCACATTTCTATTTGACTAGAAATGGTTTTAAATCAAGGATTCCTTATTTTTTTCACCAAATGAGTTGCTATTGAAAAACTAGGTGTTTGGGTCAGTAGGTTTGGTCCAAAACATTTCTCAAAGTTTTCTTTTACAAAAACATTTTTTTTGTAACCAAAACAATAGATTTTGATTAGCTAGAAATGGACTAAACTAATTAATCCATTCTAAACTTTTCAAAAATCATTTTCCAAGACAGGGGTTGGTTCCTAGGGTTAGTAAGGTCACAACAAACCAATTTGCAAAGGTTTGATCTCAAAAATCATTTTTAAACAATTTTTCTAATGTTAGCAAGCACACAAAAGAATCTGCAAAATTAATCAAGCTAACAGATACTATTTGCTAAACTAAGGGCAGGGTTGGCTAGGGCTTGTCTTGCTGAATCCAACGACATCAAATTTGTAAAATTTGGACGTGTGGATCAAAAGATACAAGGGTTTGAAAATGGCAAATAAATCTGTTTTCAAATTTGTTTTTAAACAGATCTAGTGCCACACGTCGTATTCTTATTCGCCCGTACCGGTTCGGTGTGGATCGCGTGCTGCGGGGCGTTGGATCAAGTTTGATCGCACGGCACAGGTTCATCCTTACCCCTTCGGTTAGTCATTCTATCCAAGCCGGTGGATCTGCATCCTACGGTTCCTATCGCTTGGCCAAAAAGCAGCGGCGCTGGCGGCGGCGTCTGGTGGCGGAGCGGTCGGTCGATGACGGAGGCGACGCTACAGGAGGTGAGGGAGAAGGAGGGGTTTCTCACCGGGCTCAGGGGGTCACGGCGATGCTCGACGTGGTGATAGTTCGACGAGGGGCGCACTGGTTTAGTCGTGATTTCTCGCCGGAGTTGCTGTCTGGCACGGGTACGCACGAACGTCGTTGGAGGCGAGGCTGTGGTCAACAAGGAGACAAACGGAAAGCATTGTAAGACGCGCAATGGTACAACGGTGATGCTAGCGTGAAGAAGGAGGAGAGGAGCGGTCTGGTTTTACCGGGAAATGTCGTCGGAGAAGAGACAGACGGCGGCGGTGCTGGAGGTTGTCGTTGCGGATGCTCTGGGGCGCTCGGGGAAGAGCTGGTGCTACGGAGATGATCGCCAGGAGGTGGGGATCACGAGAGCACGGTCGAGGAGGCAAGGGGCGGCGAAGGGCTGCCGGAATTGGCCGGGGAAGTCATCGGACAGAGGTGGCTCGGGAAGAAATTGGAGCGGCCTGGGGGCGAGCTTGGGGGAGGAGTCTGAGGGGAATCGGAGGAGAGAACGAGGCGATTAAATAGGCATCATCACAGGGGGAGTAAAGGCCGTGGTTAACGCGAATTCAAGCCGCGGCTTCAACGGCAGGAACGACAGCGTCGTCTGGGGGAGACAGGGTCGCGCGGGGAAGAAGAAGGAGGTGGTGGTGGGGTCCTCTGGTCAGTGGGAAAGGGGAAGGGAACAGGGTCCACTTGTCATATGCTTAGAGGGTTCTTTCTGCGGTGAAGAAAAACGGTTCGGGAAAAAAAAAGAGGAGGTGGGGTCTGTTGTCAGCGAGTGAGTGAGAGGGAGAAGAGGGGCCACTGGTCATTGACTTAGTGGGTAGGTTTCTGAGGGAGAAAAGGAATGCTTCGGGGTAGAGAACATGTGGGCTAGGTGGGCTGCTGTAGGGCTAGTTGGGCCAGAGCTGGGCTGGGTCAACCTTTTCCTTATTTTTTTCTGTCTGCTCTCTTTTTCTTTTTCTAAAACTTTTTCTGTTTTGAATTTCAAACAATTATTCAAACAACATTCAAACCACTCAACTTTGTACTTTGAATTTGGTTCTGTTCATTAACATAATCCAAATCCAAAATAAAATAATATTTTTACTTAATTTTGGATCCATTTATTAATTAAATAAAATGGATCTTTAGTTTATTAATAGTGTTTGATTTATTTAATAAAATTTCCATTTGAAATCCAATTATTTTCAAAACCAAACCAGAAGGTTTTATTTGAAAAATAAAAGAATACTTGGAAACTTATTTAAATAAATAAGTTTTGGAGTTTAATCAAAATGGGAAAGCCTTTACTTAGATAAAATTGGATATTTAAATCCTTATTATTTTATTTAAATAATTCTTTACTCATTTTAATCAAAGCAAAACCTTTTAATAAAAGATTTCAAAGTAGTAGTAAAATACTTGGTGTTCATTTAAAATGGGAAAAGCCTTTACTTAAATAAAATTTGGATATTTAAATCTTTATTATTTTATTTAAATAAACCTTTACTCATTTTATCAAAACAAAATATTTTATTACAAAAGCTTGGCCAAAATTAATTTGGCTCACCTTTTCATTTGAAAACAAAGTCTTTTATTAAAAGATCTAAATTAGTGTTTCCAAAACAATTTATTTTCCTTTGATAAATGTTTATCCTTATAAATCCCTTTAGGATTAATTGTTCACCAATTGGTAGGGGCTTTATTAGCTTTGGAAATTCAATTTCCTTACCTTATTATATTCATAAGGTTTTGTCCATGGTTCCAAACTAAGTGAAACCAATCTCTATGGTCTTTCTTGATCCTTTGTGATTATTTGTTGGTCAAATTTGGTATGGATCAAATCCATAGATTTGGAGATACTTTGGCAAATGATTTCCTTCCATTAGGGCTTAGGGATTTTGATTTACTTTCCAAGTGTTCTAATTTCCAGATACATTCTTTGAGGAATGCATTTCCCTTGATTTGGATTTGTTGAATTCAAACTTTAATCAAAGTTTGTTCAGGATGGGATTTTAAGTTTCCTTTTAGAAACAAAAGTTTCTTTTCACCCTGATTTTCAACAAATATTTATTTTGTTTATTTTATTTTTCACATTACAAGATTTGGAAAATCTTGGGATGTGACAGGATACCACCCTTAAAATAAATCTCGTCCCGAGATTTGGGGAGGCTAGGGTTACAAGTTGGCTCAAAAGCAACTAGGGTACTACCACCCTTTAAATTTTTTTCCAACTAAACTACATCTTGGCTTGCTTGGAATCTTGAAAAACTTCTTCTTGGAAAACTTCTGCTTAGTTTCTTTTGTTTCCATGCTTGACTCATGGGCCAAGGTTGAGATCCTTCATAGGCTTGTTTATCTTGTTCTTCATCTTTTCTGGACAATTGCTTGCATAATGTCCTGGTTTCTTGCAGTTGAAACAATGGATATCTTCAAGTTCCTTGCGTAGCTCTTGTGGACAAGTTGCTACATAATGGCCTAGCTCTTTGCAGTTGTTGCACACTACTTGGCCAATCTCTTTATTTTTCTTGTTCTCTGGGCATCCACTGGAGTTGTGTCCCATTTCCTTACATTTACGACATTGCACAAGGCTCATGTCTTGCTTTGGTTTCTTGGGTTTCTTTAGTCCTTTGAATTGGGTTGTCTTGTTTGGAGGTATGAGTGGTCCTTTTCCTTTGTCATCAACATTCTTGGCATACTTGGATCCTTCTTGTTTCCTTTGTTCAACAATGGCATAGATGGGGCATTGGGTAGGGACATGGTCGTTTCCTTCACAAAGGTAACAAGTAACTTGAGAGGTAGGACATTGGTCAATTGGATGTTCCTCATCACAGTTGGGGCATTGATCTTCATGCTCTTTGGAAGTATGATCCTTGTCTCCACAAATAATGCAAGCTGGTGCTCCATCTAGAATAATATTCTTGTCATCCTTGTTGTCATACACTCTTTTGGGAAAGTTTTCTTCCATGCTGATCATTTGATTAGTCACCTTAAGCATCAGTTGGGATTGTTCCTCCAAAAACTTTTGCAGTGCAGGATCTTTATCACTATTGTTGGCTATGAACTGAGTTGTTAGTTGGTTCAACTGGTGTTGGGTTGCTATGAGTTCTCTCATGCTGTCAACCTGGTTGTTGTTGATGTCATCATCCTTGGTGTGGGAGTCTCTTGGAGAAGTCATCTGTTTGGGTTGGATAGGGATTAGAATAGGCAAAAAGGTTTTTCTAAGGAATCAATTCTAATCACACACATCACAATTCACACAAACAAAGTGCAAGCAGTCACAAACAAACATTCCACTCAAACAACAAAGGTGCAAACACATTTGTAAGCAACCAAATTTTTTTTTTTGTTACACCACATAAGTTGGTGGGTTTGACTTAAACTAAATATGGTGGTCCATCTATATGGTTCATTTGTGATCTTTCCATCCTTCTGGGTTGATTCTTCTTTGAATGAGATCTTTGTATCCTTGGAGAAATTCTTGTGTCTTGGTCACAAATCTTCAAAGGTGTTCATGGTTTCTTCTAAGTTGTGTTTCCTTAGTCTTCAAGTCTTGAGCAACATTTCTTGTCTCACTTGTAGTCTTTAGTGATATCCAAGTTGGAAGTCCTTGGTGAACATGCTGAAGATGTTGAAGTCTTTAGGGTTGAAGAAGTTGAAGTCATTAGAGTTGATGAAGTCCTTTGCACATGGTGTAGTCTTGGGTCATGGGGTAGGCTTTTCCATCAAGTTGAAGTAGAAGAGATGTAGAGTTGAAACCAAAATGGTTGAGGAAAGAGTTTACAAGAGTTTTTGTAAATAGTTTTTTTTTGGAACAAAATGCAACTCCTATTTTCTAAGGGTTTTGTCCAATCCTAGGGTTACAATCCTACAGGCAACACAATGCTCTGATACCATCTGTAGCGTCCCCAACCTTTAATAAGATTGAGTCCCCTGTGTTTACAATGCTAGTCCCTGGATCAATAGCTAGCATCCACAGTTCAGATGTAATATCAAGAAACAAAGGTCATAATACAACTTTATAACCAGGAATAACATAATTTTATTACATCTTTACATAGCTCATATGGCTACTACATTACATTGCAGCGGAATATCTATAGTCATGGGTCCTTCATCTTCAAGTGCCACAGGCAGATGTTGGTTGTAGACTTTGTAATCCTAATCAATCAATCTTCACTAAAGTCAATCAAACCTGCAACATTACAAGTTACAGCCACAAGGGTCAATACATTTGAATTGTATTGGCAAGTGATACTTTGGTAGTATAGTGGAGTCTATCATCTATATGCATTTGGCTAAGTGGAGCTGAGGTTTGCATTGCTCAAAATAGATTTTTCCTATCATTTTGAAAATACTAAGTTTTGTTTGGCAAAAACTTTCCAAGGCATCTACCAATCAAAGACTGAAGATCCACTCAGGGCATCTACCAATCAAAGACTGAAGATTAGCTTGGCAAAAACATTTTCCTCAATCAATGATTTCAAGATCCTTGTACCAAGCCATCTCTCCATCAAAAATTGAAGAATTTCACACAACCCTTGTTCACCCACAAGTTTTAATTTAGAAATTGGAGTGATGAGATTCTTGATTGCTTCCATGTCTTGATGCTCAAATTGTCCTTTACCAGGGACATGGCTAAGTACTTAGATTTTACACTCTGCAGAGGTGGTGCACTTTCCCCACAAGACTTGGTTTCCCAAGACAAGATCTTTCAGAAGCTTTCCCTTAGACCATCATGGACGCGTTCCAACCTATCAAACACTACCACCCACTGTCCATATGGCTAAGTTCTTGCAACCTATGATCATGGCAGAGCCCATATTGCCAAGTGGTTGCACTTGAAGCTTCTCAACATTTGACATCTCAAATCTCTTTGTTTCCTGGGTGGCCATCCACAAGTGAGATACACTAAGGTAAACCATAAACATGGGCCTTGTGAACCACTCAACCAAAAACCACCAAGCATGTCCCATTCCACCCAGGAGATTCATTAACTTAGTTGTTTTGTTAAATAAAACACAAGTCCTCAGACTTAGAATATTTTTCCATAGTGTGAATATATATACCACCCATGTTTTCTATTAGCTAGGCTAAGCTTGATGGTAATAGGATTCTTAACTTAGGAAAATTCTACTAAGGATTTATCTACTAGGTTTTCCTATAGCAAGGTCTATACTTAGTAAAAAATAAAACCATGCAAGTTTTACTTAGCAAAAACACTAATGCATAGTGAAAATAATGGGATAGATAGTATGAAGTATCACTTGCCTTTTTGGTAGAGGGTATAGGTTCACTCCTTGTCCTTGCAACTATCACACTCTTCAAGTCACTACAAATCAATCAAGCAAGGCACAAACTCAATCTACCAATCAAGCAAAACAACACACATAAAATAACAAAGTCAAGAAATGCATGCAAGCATGCCAAGATTTGTTTTGTTTGAAAAAGTGGTTCCTAGTGGGTCATAGACATTTGGATACACCTAATGGTCATTTTGTAAAGTGGCAAAGTCATGCATAAGCATGCAAAGGTTGGTTCTATTGTAAGGATGGTCTCCACTAGGCTTCTAAACTTTGTAAGTTCCAAATTGGTCATTTACCAAAATGGCAAAGTCATTTGCAAAAGGTTTCACTAAGGCATTAACCTATAGGGTTCACCAAGTATGTTTTCAATCACAAAACTTGGGGTTTGGGGTTAGTGAGTTTAAAACAAATCATTTTTCAAAGGTTTTCCTCCAAAATCATTTTTGATAAAAACCACATTTCTATTTGACTAGAAATGGTTTTAAATCAAGGATTCCTTATTTTGTTTCACCAAATGAGTTGCTATTGCAAAACTTGGTGTTTTGGTCAGTAGGTTTGGTCCAAAACATTTCTCAAAGTTTTCTTTTACAAAAACATTTTTTTTGTAACCAAAACAATAGATTTTGATTAGCTAGAAATGGACTAAACTAATTAATCCATTCTAAACTTTTAAAAAATCATTTTCCAAGACAGGGGTTGGTTCCTAGGGTTAGTAAGGTCACAACAAACCAATTTGCAAAGGTTGGATCTCAAAAATCATTTTTAAACAATTTTTCTAATGTTAGCAAGCACACAAAAGAATCTGCAAAATTAATCAAGCTAACAGATACTATTTGCTAAACTAAGGGCAGGGTTGGATAGGGCTTGTCTTTCTGAATCCAACGACATCAAATTTGTAAAATTTGGACGTGTGGATCAAAAGATACAAGGGTTTGAAAATGGCAAATAAATCTGTTTTCAAATTTGTTTTTAAACAGATCTAGTGCCACGCGTCGTATTCTTATTCGCCCGTACCGGTTCGGTGTGGATCGCGTGCTGCGGGGTGTTGGATCAAGTTTGATCGCACGGCACAGGTTCATCCTTACCCCTTCGGTTAGTCATTCTATCCAAGCCGGTGGATCTGCATCCTACGGTTCCTATCGCTTGGCCAAAAAGCAGCGGCGCTGGCGGCGGCGTCTGGTGGCGGAGCGGTCGGTCGACGACGGAGGAGACGCTATAGGAGGTGAGGGAGAAGGAGGGGTTGCTCACCGGGCTCAGGGGGTCACGGCGATGCTCGACGTGGTGATAGTTCGACGAGGGGCGCACTGGTTTAGTCGTGATTTCTCGCCGGAGTTGCTGTCTGGCACGGGTACGCACGGACGTCGTTGGAGGCGGGGCTGTGGTCAACAAGGAGACAAACGGAAAGCATTGTAAGACGTGGAATGGTACAGCGGTGATGCTAGCGTGAAGAAGGAGGAGAGGAGCGGTCTGGTTTTACCGGGAAATGTCGTCGGAGAAGAGACAGACGGCGGCGGTGCTGGAGGTTGTTGTTGCCGATGCTCTGGGGCGCTCGGGGAAGAGCTGGTGCTACGGAGATGATCGCCAGGAGGTGGGGATCACGAGAGCACGGTCGAGGAGGCAAGGGGCAGCGAAGGGCTGCCGCAATTGGCCGGGGAAGTCGTCGGACAGAGGTGGCTCGGGAAGAAATTGGAGCGGCCTGGGGGCGAGCTTGGGGGAGGAGTCTGAGGGGAATCGGAGGTGAGAGCGAGGCGATTAAATAGGCGTCGTCGCAGGGGGAGTAAAGGCCGTGGTTAACGCGAATTCAAGCCGCGGCTTCAACGGCAGGAACATCAGCGTCGTCTGGGGGAGACAGGGTCGCGCGGGGAAGAAGAAGGAGGTGGCGGTGGGGTCCTCTGGTCAGTGGGAAAGGGGAAGGGAACGGGGTCCACTTGTCATCTGCTTAGCGGGTTCTTTCTGCGGTGAAGAAAAACGGTTCGGGAAAAAAAAAGAGGAGGTGGGGTCTGTTGTCAGCGAGTGAGTGAGAGGGAGAAGAGGGGCCACTGGTCATTGACTTAGTGGGTAGGTTTCTGAGGGATAAAAGGAATGCTTCGGGGTACAGAACTTGTGGGCTAGGTGGGCTGCTGTTGGGCTAGTTGGGCCAGAGCTGGGCTGGGTCAAACTTTTCCTTATTTTTTTCTGTCTGCTCTCTTTTTCTTTTTCTAAAACTTTTTCTGTTTTGAATTTCAAACAATTATTCAAACAACATTCAAACCACTCAACTTTGTACTTTGAATTTGGTTCTGTTCATTAACATAATCCAAATCCAAAATAAAATAATATTTTTACTTAATTTTGGATCCATTTATTAATTAAATAAAATGGATCTTTAGTTTATTAATAGTGTTTGATTTGTTTAATAAAATTTCCATTTGAAATCCAATTATTTTCAAAACCAAACCAGAAGGTTTTATTTGAAAAATAAAAGAATACTTGGAAACTTATTTAAATAAATAAGTTTTGGTGTTTAATCAAAATGGGAAAGCCTTTACTTAGATAAAGTTGGATATTTAAATCCTTATTATTTTATTTAAATAATTCTTTACTCATTTTAATCAAAGCAAAACCTTTTAATAAAAGATTTCAAAGTAGTAGTAAAATACTTGGTGTTCATTTAAAATGGGAAAAGCCTTTACTTAAATAAAATTTGGATATTTAAATCCTTATTATTTTATTTAAATAAACCTTTACTCATTTTATCAAAACAAAATATTTTATTACAAAAGCTTGGCCAAAATTAATTTGGCTCACCTTTTCATTTGAAAACAAAGTCTTTTATTAAAATATCTAAATTAGTGTTTCCAAAACAATTTATTTTCCTTTGATAAATGTTTATCCTTATAAATCCCTTTAGGATTAATTGTTCACCAATTGGTAGGGGCTTTATTAGCTTTGGAAATTCAATTTCCTTACCTTATTATATTCATAAGGTTTTGTCCATGGTTCCAAACTAAGTGAAACCAATCTCTATGGTCTTTCTTGATCCTTTGTGATTATTTGTTGGTCAAATTTGGTATGGATCAAATCCATAGATTTGGAGATACTTTGGCAAATGATTTCCTTCCATTAGGGCTTAGGGATTTTGATTTACTTTCCAAGTGTTCAAATTTCCAGATACATTCTTTGAGGAATGCATTTCCCTTGATTTTGATTTGTTGAATTCAAACTTTAATCAAAGTTTGTTCAGGATGGGATTTTAAGTTTCCTTTTAGAAACAAAAGTTTCTTTTCACCCTGATTTTCAACAAATATTTATTTTGTTTATTTTATTTTTCACATTACAAGATTTGGAAAATCTTGGGATGTGACAAGCACACAGGGGCCATACACGTGTCCCTCCCTGTCGTGTGCCAGTCAGGGGGACATACGGCAACATGCCCTCCTTTGCCGTGTGCCTTGGGCAGATTGCACATGACAAAGGCCCTGTGACAACCCCAGCAACACACAGGTGGGCTACACATGGCTCCTCTGCCGTGTGTATACACACGACAAAGTGACCATTTGGCACTTTGCCATGTGTATACACACGGCAAAGGAGCTATCATTTTTCAATTTTTTCCTGTTTCCAGTCATTTCCTACAATTCAAAACATATAATATATATATGATCATACAGATCATCAACAACAATAATATACTCATCAACAATAACAATATAATCATCAACAACAATAATAATATCATCACGAACACCACAATGCATCACCAACACTAGCAAATATCATCACAAGCTCAAGACAAGTATCACATCATGTAACACCCCGGTTTTAGCTAATCATTATTTAGGGTTTGATTGTGCATTCATTAGCATCATCTCTTAAAAATGCATGCAAAGAAAATAAAATGCAAACCCTAAAACCCTAGTTTCCCCTCTCTCTTTAAAACCTTCTAAAGTGGTTTTGTATTTTGAAATCACAAAATTAAAGGATCCCAAATTGATTAAAGGGGTCCCTGTAGTATTTTATATATTTTATAAAATCTCTGGTGATTTTTAAATTACACAAAACAAATTTGAACTGAAAATACAAAAGGGAAATGAAAAACAGAAATTGAAAAGGGTTTTGATAAAAAAATATAGCAGCAGCCAACCTTTCCAGGCCGGCCAAGCTATCCCACCTCCCTCTCCTTTCTCTCCCTGCCGCTCAGCGCGCCGCAGCCGGCCCATCCTCAGCCCATTTAGCCCGCCAGCAGCCCGTACCGGTTTGGCCCTTTCCCCTGTCGTCTTCCCCATCGGCGGCAAGCACCCGCGTGTCCGACGCACCGACGTTGATCTCCTGTGCACCACGATTTCCGCCGCTGCCCGCTGAGTAGAGGATAAGAACACCGACGCTCCCCTCTCCCTCCCCGTACCCATCTTACTCTCTCTCGTGCTCCCTCGCATTTTCCCCTCTTTAGCTCGAAACCCTAGCCGACGTCGCTGCCTCGCGCTGCCGCTAGAGGACTCCCCGAAGCCAGATGAGCACGCCCCAAGCTTCCCCGTCTCTCCCTCGTCCTCCCCAGCAAAGGAATCGCGCCCAGGACCTGAATCGCCACCGCCAAGCTCGTCTTCCCCGCCTCTGTCCTTTGCTCGCCGTCGACGTTGAGCTTGCCTCCGACCTCCCCTGTCCTCCCCGAGCCCTGCATAGCATTCACGGTGAGCTACCGGTGCACTGGCACCTCTCCGTTGCCTTCCTCTCTCCCTCTGTCGAGCCTGCGTCGTGCAGTTGCCGTCGTCGCTGATGTCCACCATCGCCGGCCATGCTCCGGTGGCCAATAAATGGCGGCGCCACCATCTTTAGGTAGCCCGCGTCGCCCTCTCTCTAACACCCCCATCCATGCAAGCGCGCATGCCCTCCTCCGCCGTCTGCCACCGCTGTCTGGCCCGTTGGCCGGCGTGGCTCCTGCGTCGCGTCCACGTGGTGCCTGCATGGCCCAGAACCCACCCGTCAGCCACTGTGGCTAAGGCCAGCCCCGGTGCAAAAGTAATTAAGCCATACGCTGACGTCGGTCTTATGGAGTAATTCAATTTAATGTGGTTTAGTAATTTCAGAAATTAGTTTAATATTGTAAATTCAATATCTAATGATTTATAAGTTAGAAAAATACAAATAATATACCAACATGTCAATAAAAATGAGCACTACCTATCTAAGCTATAATCATGCATTGTTCAACAACTTAAATGACAAGTATAATTAGAAGAACATAGTAACCCCTCTCATATACATCCGGAGTTTCCCCGAGTTAGGGTTTTCAACCCTCGGAACCCCGATTAAATTGTCGAGCATGCTTTAGGGTTACATTTAAATACAAATTAACTTGTCATATCATCATACTTGTTTGAGCATTGCATCAATGCCATGTGTTGATTGTTTCCCCTTTATTTCCGGTGTTTGGTTCTTCTCGGTAGAATACGAGATCGAGATTGAGATCGAAGACCGAGATCAACACCGTCGAAGTTTGAACATCGACGAATAATACTTGACCAACTGTAACCAAGTCAAGTACAAGCTTCCGAAGATCTGCTTATCTGTTATCAA
The DNA here is from genome assembly GCA_916181665.1 of Avena sativa. Classification (NCBI taxonomy): domain Eukaryota; kingdom Viridiplantae; phylum Streptophyta; class Magnoliopsida; order Poales; family Poaceae; genus Avena; species Avena sativa. Next base: position 417,154,514 of record OV702297.1, read on the forward strand.
CTAGCAAAGGCAAGCATAGCCCCACCATGATATAATCCTATGATTTTGAATGCATTTCAATTCCTGCCATTATGCATATGATTCTACTATGGTCTTTTATCGATAAATAGAGTATCCTATCTGTTGCATTACTCCCTTTGATCTTATATTACATGATCCCCTACTCCTAGCATAACTAGGTTTGGCTTGTGTGTACTACTAGAGCTTATTCTGCGTCTTGCTTAGCCATGCATAGCTGTTGAGTCTGGTCCATCCAGATGATGTATGAGATGCAAAGAATCTAGTATGTCAGGAGAACATGATGAGGTGAGATCAGAGGTGATATGAGATTAAACATGCTAAGGCTTGTATGGGTCGCCACGGTGGGATGTCGTTTTTCTAGTCCCATGCTCGCCACCACTAGGACCTGAGTTCTTGCCTTTGGAACCAAGACGAGCGTACAACCACACGGGGCCTGGACAACCTCACGAGCAACTAACTTGCCTAGTAGATTCCATGAGTCACATAGTTCGGGCTTTCCATTTGGCATACGCATTGAAAATGTTTTCGAAAGAGGAGGTGATGGAGGTGCATCATAACATGTAGGGAAGCGTGGACCGGGTTGCTTTGGGTCGATGGAGCCCCTGGTAAACCAACCTCGCCTCACATATTTAAGTACCGGCTTCGGGATTTGACCCGTTATGGCGGAACCATACTTATTGCATGACTCATGGTCTCGGCGAAAGCAAGGTAAAGGTCGTGTCACCCTCTGCCGGTCTTCCAAGGAAGAGGGCTTATCTAGTGGCATTAAGAGAAGGTTAGTACGTGTGGGTAAAGTTGTACACCCCTGCAGGGTAATAATCTTTTCGAAACACCGTGTTCACGGTTATGAATGACTTGGCGACCGGACTCAAGATCATAGAGAACTATAGCCTAATCGTAAAACTTGGAAGATCAACGTGTGTTTAAGGATGCTTCCTCATGGGTACGAGGGGGTGATCCTATTTAGGGTTCATATGATGATGATTTGGTGGATATCAAAAGAAGATGATGATCAATATTTCGGAGATGTCGCTCTTATCCCCTTTTAAAATATTCTGATTAGACGAGATTCTTCTCTCTCTCTCTCTCTCTCTTGTTTTATAAACAGAGATGGCTTTATGCAAAACAACTCCACCATCCATAAGTCTTGCAGAGTACACCCTGTACTCACCCTTGCTTTGTTGATACTTTTGGCAGAGTAAGTATTCACCTGAAGACGAGTTCCATACTACATCGAAATCGACGAGTAGCTTGGGGTTCCCGGCCGACAGCCTAGAATCTATGCGCTGGGACATCATCATTATGCTTTAGGCCTCTTAGGCCATTTGTTAAGTTTGCTATACTTAATAGCATAATTTGCCTTCCGTTGTTTGATGTTTGTGGTCATTGACCTCTGCTTGTAATAATTTTTGTGTCGTAGGGTCACTGATGTGTTACCGATTCTTCACTAGATATTCTCGAGATCAAGGTTAAGCTTATATCAGACGAAGGTCTGGGATTTGTTTAACCCTGATCCTAGGGGTGTCACACATCATCACCACGAAAGCAAGAGAGTTCAAAAATATTACACGTGTCAAATGCTAGTGTTTATTCTTGCCACAGCTCATGCCACAAGTGTCAAATACTACCAAGTGCATAACCAACAAGTTACAAGACCTAAACTAGATAAATACTACAAGACCATCACCACCGAGTGCTCCACAAGCTCATGCTCCATCGTGAGATCCTACAAGTTCAAGACAAGTACATCAATATGACAAGTAAAATCATTAATATGTACAAGTTTCTAGGCAAGTTGATGGCAATGGCAATTACATGGGATTTTGACGAGTCTCATGGAAAATTACATCAATATGACAAGTAAAATCACCAAAAACAAAAGGAAAGAAACAATTCCACGATTCATATAACAATGTCACCCATGCTATACGAATAGTGAAGTAATGTCTTTCCTTTCGACTTTATGGCTATCTAATCTATTTCATAGAGTTCTTACAAATACAAAGACAAAAGGAAAGAAATTTCATTACATAGCATAGCATTCTTACAAATACAAATACAAAAGGAAAGAAATTTTATTACATAGCATAGAGCTCTTACAAATATAAAGACAAAAGGAAAGAAATTTTATTACATAGCCCGGCGGGATTACATAGCAAACACTACTACAAATATTATTACTACTACATGGATCAGAAGCCTGAGTCGGGATTATGAATTGGACGAGAGGTTTCGTCATCGCTATCATTTTCTGGCCACCAATAATCATCCACGAAACCTGGAGGTGGTCCCTATGGATCGTTGACGTCAAGGCCTGCATGGAACGCCTCGAGCAAACTCACATCTTGTTGGTTGTGAACCTCCTCAGCTTCATCTTGTGTAGTGTCTTCCTTCTCAGCTTCTGCTTGCTCATTGTCTACGACCATGTCACCATCGGCGGACAAGTCGATAGTGAATTGCCTAGGGAGCCCTTCTTCCTGATAAAACTCACCATCATTTGTTGAGGGGTCTAGGCGGCGGTAATCATCCTTGTTTGGCAAGGGCGGCCTATTGCGTGTCGGTATCGTCATCACAACATCCCAGTCCTGTAGACGTTTTGTCGGGTTTTGGCATGGGTACGGAAGATAGAATACTTGGAAGGCCTGAGTAGCCAAAATGTAAACATCATCTTCCGCATAAACAAAGCTTCTCTTAACTTCGACCAGTCCAATTTCAGGATCCCGTTTCACCTTATGTGGGTCAAACCAATGGCATTTGAATACAACAGGATTTAGCCCTTTGCCAAAACCGCAATTCAGCTCATATATACCCTCGACTGTTCCATAGTACTGGAGGCCATCCGAGCCTTCACAAAAGACCCCGCTATTTGTCGTCTTCCGTTTGGGCCGGCTAGTTGTGTATTCATGGGTATGGAAGCGATACCCATTCACGTCATAAGCATTGAACGTGTCGACTGAATCGTTAAAGCCCCTGGCAATATTTCTTAACTCGGGTTGCATCTCTTTGTCAGTTCTTGCCTACAAGTTAGAACGAGAAGTTTAGCATAAGAAGTTTATCACAATAAGTGTAGCACAAGAAGTTGGCTCGAATAGTACCAAACCACAGAACCAGCTGACGAAACCAAAACCACCACCCTTATCGATCCTTCTCCTCTTGAGGGTTAGGCTCCCTATTTGGATTCTTCCAATGTGCACTCTTGAATCGTCTATACCAATTTAAAGGAGAGTTAGGCACGGACATAGTAGTGAATGTTTGCGGAAAACTAAATGGTGAGCACTTACTTGATGTACGGCTTCACTTCTTCCATGGTGTTCAAGACATATAATTGGATCAACTCCCGCTCAACTTTTTTCATTGCGAACCTCTTTGTGCCACTTGATTTGCCACCTAGCCCAATGAAGATGCTAAGATTGGGTACATCTTCAGGGTTGGCGGCATTGTAACGAAACACTGGGTTGTGCTTTGTGGGAATGTTGGCATCATAGTGATTTTTCCAACCTCCTCGTTAAGGACTTCCTCGGCTATGGATGCCTCGATCTTGCATTTATTGCCTGTTTTCTTACGAAGCTTCCTTGTTTCTCTCTTAGGCGGAAACTGCCAACAGGACCACACAGGTCCCCCCTTTAAAGCCTTGTCCGCAAGATGCAAGATCATATGTTGCATCGGATTGAAGAACCCTGGCGGAAGGAGCATCTCTAGATCGCAAAGCAACTCGGGTGCCTGTTCATGTAGCTTCTCAAGCAGTTTATGGTCTAACTCCCTAGCACGAATCTGGTGGAAGAAAAAGCTCAACCTCGACAGCACTCGCCAAGTCTCCTCATTGACATAGCCTTGAATCATCACCGGCATTATCCGCTCAAGGCATACGTGGGAGTCATGACTCTTTAGCCCTTCTACTCGTAATGTTTCCATGTTCGCACCCCTCATCCAGTTGGCCGCGTACCTGTCAAGGAAAAACAAACTTTGCGCGATCCATTGGAAGATCTCCCATCTTTGGGGCTTTGTTGGGCAGAAAGGAGCCTTTGGCTTAGACCACCTTTTTCTTCCTTTGTCTCCGGGTGGCTGCATGTTCAACTTTGGCCTATCACACAATGCTTCTTGGTCAATTTCGAGCCTTGATGTTATCTTTCGTCTTCTCGGTTTGCATTATGGTGCTCCAAAGGGCCTCGCCGATATTCTTTTCGGTGTGCATTACATCAATGTTATGCGGGAGCTCAAGATCCTCAAAGAGGGAGCTTCCATAAGCACGGAATGTGGGTCCACTGGTGCATATCCCCGTACCCATGAAACCATTCCCATCGGAGTTTGGCTGGAGAGATTCTAACTCAGCCTTGATTTCCTTTCCGGTCTTTAGACGTGGCTTTGGATCATGTACAACACGGCCTTTCTTGAACCTCTTTTTGCCACTCCTGTATGGATGATTCGGCTCAAGACACTGTCGATGTTGATAAAAGCAGGAATACTTGCCTCCCTTCGACAGCCGGAAGAAAGTCAGAGCTTGCATGCACACTAGGCAAGGCCACTTCCCATGTGTACACCAGCCGCAGAACAACGCACGTGCTGGTAGGTCATGCTGGGAGGTATGGTACCATACATACATATCGAAGTGCTCGTTGTTTGAAGCGTCAAATGTTCGGATCCCCTGACCTTTCCAGCCACGAAGCAAGTCATCAACCAGCGGTTCTCGATACACATTCATGTTCTTACCCGGGTATTTCGGCCCTGGGATTATCATCAAGACAAACATGTTCTCTGATCTCATGCAGATGCTAGGGGGAGGTTCAGGGGAATAACAAACATTGGCCAACAACTGTATACTGAAGTCGACATGCCATATGGATTGAACCCATCGGTTGATATGGCAACTGCTACGCTCCTATTGTCACCGGCTTTCTCAGGATATTTGTTGACAAAGTTCTTCCATGCACTACTATCCGACGGATGTATCATCATCTTGAGGTATCTATTCCCTTCTACTGCCCACTGCATCTACTGGGCAGTATCCTCGGTTATGAAGAGTCGCTGGAGCCTCGGTATGATTGGAAGATATCGAAGGATGTTTTGGGCAACCCCGGTCTGCCTCTTCTGACCATCACCATTGGGATCAACCTCAAAGTACCTAGAGGATTTTCAGCGGATACAATAATTTGTCTTAGGATGCTCCTTTGTGAATAGCATGCATCCCTTCGGACAAGCGTGTATTGGCTCATATGACATCTTAAGGGCATGGAGGATTTGGTCGAATAGTAGAAGTTCTCCCGCAAGAGGTGCCCTTTCGGCAGAATGCTGCCAACGACGGCAAGCATATCATCAAAGTCCTCTCTAGTCAAGTTCTTGTGGCTCTTGAAGGCCAAAAGGCGAGCTATGGCATCCAGTTGGGTAACATCTGTATGTGCATGAAGGGGTCTCTGCGAGGCAAACAAAGTCTCATAGTACTTTGCCGTGTTTTCCTCTGGCTCCTCACTTGTCTCCGCCTCCTGAGGTGTCTCCGCCTCTACATGAGGGATTTCAGGCGCATTAGCATTCACAAAGTTTTCTATGCACCTATCAAAACCAGCATCAAATTCTCCCCTAGACTGACTCTGCTATGACTCCCTCCTAGCACGTTTCGCTAACTTTTCACCATGGAATGTCCAAGTATTGTAGGATGGTGTGAACCCGTAATTGAGCAGGTGAGTACTCACATCATCCTTCGAATGTGTATTCAGGTTCTTGCATCTTGCATAGGGGCAGAAAATTCTTCTGGGTCTGCTGGGGATGGCAAATGCCCGGTTCACGAAGTCCCCAGCCTTTTCTTGCCATTCTGAGGTAAAGACCCACTTACTGATATAGCCATCATACATCCAGTCATGATTCTCCATCCTCTAATCCGTACCAAAAACGATATATATAATGCTTTCAATTAATCATGCCATATAAATAAATACAGTATTAGTTCGGTTAATTTTAGCAAACATATATTTTACGCGTTATATATGTCCACCTATCTCTCTAATAGGTAAACAGGGTCCTATCAACCGCCGGATCCGTAGATTGAGTATGTTCTCCCTGCTCTACCCCGATCCGAGACAGAATTTCGGCAGCACCTCCCCGCTGCTTTCCCGATACACGTCTCGGCAAAAAGCCAAGAGGGATGTGCATCCGGAGAACAACAGGGAGACGCTGCCGAAATCCTATCTCGGACTGGTGTAGAACAAGGAAAACATACTCAACTACGCATCCGTCGGCTGTCCCGATAAATGCCGTAAGAGTTACGCTTCATAATATGCGAGACCACTAATGCATATTTTTCCGTGTAACCCTTACGACTGGGAAGAGACGCCTAGGTAACGCGACAGACTTGGTGATCTACGCATGAAAATAACCCTAGATACAAGATGGGAAAACATATTTTTACCCTCGAAGCGTGATCAAGAGGTGAAGAAGATCAGCGACCCTCCCGCAAAATGACCTACGCCGTCGACAGCTCCACCCTCAGACTCGACACATATCCTGCACGAAGAAAAATTAATAAATTACTACTATACACATGAAAAAATTTTACACATATAATTCCTAAATTACTACTATACACATGTATATATGAAACAACATATATACATACTACTATACATATATGTAACAAATACATGGGACAAATAAATGCTAAATTACTAATATACACATTTATTTCCAAAATACTACTTACTACACATCCTAGATTTCTATTATATAACTACATTACTACTATACTACACTACACATACATATATCTAACAATATATATACTAAAAAAATACATCTATCTAGCCACATGCCGATGGTGTTGTTGGTGGGGGAGGGGGCATGAGGGTCGGGGCGGTGGCCCAGCTCCTACCAGTGGAGCCCCCGGCAAGCTCCCATGGCTGGGGACCGGGGCTGGGAAGAGGCGGATTGGGTGGGGCGGATGGGGCCGAGGTGGGTGGGGGCGGGGGCTGGGCAGGGTGAAGGCAGGAGGTGCCAGCGGCGGTGGCCAGGATGGAGGCGGGGGAAGGTGGACGGCGGCGACACCGACGCGGGATCATGGCGGCGGCACGGCGCAGGAGCTCTCAGGGGTTGGGAGGCGAGCGTGGCTCGGGCTGGGAGAGGATAAGGCAGGGGCGCGTGGGCCCGCGCGGGCCAATTATTGGCACCCCTTTGCCATGTGCCAATCCAGGCGGAACACGACAAAGATCTTTGTCGTGTACCTAGTGCAAGAAACACACGACAAAGAACCTTTGCCGTGTACCATACACAGACACACGGGAAAGGACCTCTTTGCCATGTGTTTTTCCTTTGCCGTGTGCCTTTTAGTGTTTTCTAATTTTATTTTTATTTTTTCTTTCAGTTGTTTTTATTTTAAGTTTTTAGTGAACTTTTTGTTGGCTATTTGTTAGTATTGAGACCATAGAAATACGAACTTTGCACTAGACCATAAACTTGCATGCATGCGCTATAACCTACAATGTCTAGAGGGGTAGACGATCCGAGGCCCGCACACTACTAGAGAAAAGCCTATGCGAGGCGCACCTAAAAACCTATCCGAGGCGCATATCATATGCGCCTCTAGCTTCAAGCCTCGGGTATTTTTTTATGCGAGGCGCATATGAGATGCGCCTCCTATACTTCACATATGCGAGGCGCATATGCGGGTCCGGGACGTCTTCACTACTTCTCTTGAACGGAAGTCCTTTCTTAGGTGGGGTTGTGGTGTACGGTGTTTGGTTGCCATACCCGTCTTCTATCTTCGGGTCGCCGTTCTGGTCAAAGTCTTGCTCGTTGGCGAATCCGTCCATTCTGATAATGTTCCTTTTGCCTCTCCTGACGACAACCCGGCTAGGCTTTGACGGGTCTTTGATGTACCAGCATTGGTCGACTTTGCTAGCCAAAACCCAAGGCTCATTTCTTGCGGGTGCGTTCGCGCTGGTGGTCTTTGACAGTATAACTATCGTGGTGAAATACCGGTCTTCTTTCTCGACGCTCTTGGACCACCTGACACGGAACATCGGCACCTTCTCCGTAACATAGTCGAGCTCCCAAATCTCCTCGATCCTTCCGTAGTATCTTTCCGGGATGTCGCCGGTGTAGAATATCCCTGTTACCCCTAAGTTCTGGTAATCGCAGTTATTGTCTTTTTCCTCTGTGTAGAACGTGTATCCGTTGATATCGTAAGCCTGATAGGTCATGAGGTTGTGCGACGCGCCCTGTGACAATGAGAATATGAGTTTATCTTCCTCCGAGTACTCGCCCTGCGGTGGATTAGCTATGAACTTATCCCTAAACCACCGCGTGAAACCGGAGTTGTGCTCCTTGATAACATCTTCCTCCCTCGGGACCTGGCGCCCCTGATCAGCGTAATTCTTCTTGATAAACTCTTTGTGCTCATGTATGTATGGATCAACCACCTGCAGGTGTTGCAGCACGACCAGGTTTCCTCTTTCAAAGTCCTTGGTTCGGCCCTCCATGTCTACATGCTTTGCACGTCGACCCTCGCGGTGACCCCATCCAGCGAGCCTCCCGAGGTGCTTGTTGAATGGCATACCAAGAGGGGTCTCGGTTTGTAGAAATTTCAAGCAGAAAGAGATGCACTCTTTGGCCAGGAAGCCGTTTGCTAGCTTTCTCCAGGCGTGATTCTTGGGAAGCCACCTCTGAGCCCCAAGGAACACGGTTTTCCCGGACCCGGGATCTTTCTGTAGCTGGCGGTACGTTGTATTATCCTTGCACCTAACGCACCCATAGAATCCTCGGACCACCTGCCCCGAGAAGTATCCGTAACCAGGATAGTCTTGCACCGTCGTGATCACCGCCGCTCTCATGTCAAAGTACTCTTGTCTCGAGGCGTCCCATGTACGGGCTCCTTCTTCCCATAACGTGGCCAACTCCTCTTTCAACAATGTGAGATACAGATTGATGTCTGTACCAGGTTGTTTTGGCCCTTGAACGAGCATACTCATGGTTACGTACTTCTTCTTCATGCACAACCAGGGGGGAGGTTGTAGATCCATAAAAACACGGGCCAGGTGTTGTGTGTGCTGCTCTGGCTTCCAAACGGATTGAGTCCGTCAGTGCTCATGCCTAGCCTGAGGTTCCTTGACTCTTTCCCAAAATGTTGGTAATATTGTAGGTCCAACGCCTTCCACTGGCAAGCATCTGAAGGGTGCCTCAACATTTCCTCCTTCTCTGGATCATCGTCTTCCGGCCTCTTTCTTTCCGCGTGCCAGCGCATGAGCTGTGCTTCCTTAGGGTCTGCGAAATACTGCTGCAAACGAGGAGTTAGAGGAAAGTACCACACCACCTTCCTAGGAGCTTTCTTGGTCCCTCTCTTGTATCGAGAGGTCTTGCACACCGGACACGTGGTCTTCTCCGCGTCCTCGCCCCGGTAGATGATGCAATCATTTATGCAGACGTGGTATTTCACGTGTGGTAGATTGAGAGGGCACATGACTTTCTTCGCCTCAGCGATACTAGTCGGACATGTGTTCCCCTTCTTGGGAAGAATATCGTGCCAGAATACAATGTTGTCGTCGAAACATTCGTCGGTCATTTTGTGTTTCGCCTTCATCTCCAGACCCCTAAGCGTTCCATTTAGACGGGTATCCCATCGTTGCATCCGTCAAACAATGGAGTGACCGCGTCTTTCTCCATTTGCTCCAGTTTAGCCTTCTCTCTACCGGCGGCTCTGGCATTACTTGTCTCCTTGAGAAGCAGATCTTGGACATGAGGGTCTCGCAACCAGCTCGAATCATGGTCGGCACCACCTTGACCATCTTCGTGTCCATGCCCGACGCCACCTTGATCATCTTCGTGTCCATGTCCAGTGCCACCACCCTGATCTTCGTGATCGTGACTGGCGTCTTGATCTTCGTGATCATCACTGGCATCTTGATCTTCACCATTATTGACATCCTCATCATCATATTCGTCATCACGTATCCATCGAGTGTAGCCATCCATGAAACTATGTCGAAGCAGGTGCGACTCCAGCATTCCGGAATCATGCCTTATCAGATACATCAGCTTGCAGTCCCGACATGGACATCTTATCTCTGTCTTGTTTGCACGTCCCATGTCGGCCCTCGCGCATGTCATCCACCTATCCACGCGGGCTTTGTTGATCAGTGGTCGGACCATGGCCGCCTGCGTGGTACAACGAGCAAGAGAATAATTAGAGCATATATGGACGTGGATCGCCGGAAAAATTCGGCATGACCTCCCCTAAAAAGAGGACATCCGCGAGTGCCAGAAATTCGCCGGAAAAGAAATAAATCGACATTCTGGCGAAACATTGGCATCTCAAATAAAATCCCTGCACAAAAATTAGCACCATAACACAATCATATAGTCGGTGTCTCCGACAACGCGCATACATGCAAGCAACGCCTTCACGCTTCCTCCAACAACGACTTGCGCAAGAGAGCCGTAGGAGAAGTAAATGGACATGTTGTAGATCTAGAGGAGCAAGAGACTTCACTTACATATGGGTGTCAACCAATGGATGTTGAGCAAGCTTCTATGGTGAATCAATGGGGGAAATGAGGTGGGGAGGAGGAGGGGGGCGACCAGATTTGTCTTGGTGGAGGAGGAAGAAGTGACACTAGTGAGTGGGGTGGTAGTTGCCTCCATAGGCAGAAAGCTGGAAAAAAGTGGTGCCAGGTTATGCGAGGCGCATATTGCACAATATGCGCCTCCTATAATTCAAACTATAGGAGGCGCATATAGCAATATGCGCCTCGCATATGCGGCCACCTACCACCGCCCGGGCCCGCAGGAGTTACTTGAGGCGCATATGATCATATGCGCCTCGCATATTATCAAATATAGGAGGCGCATATAGCCATATGCGCCTCGCATATTCGTGCACCTACCAACACGCGGGCCCACACAGATTATACGAGGCGCATTCTGTCCATATGGGCCTCGCCTATCTGATATATAGGAGGCGCATATGACTAGAATGCGCCTCGCATAATATGGGGCTGCTAGATTCTGTCCGTACAGGGATTATAGGAGGCGCATTCTTATCATATGCGCCTCGCCTAATTTTATACTAGAGGCGCATGGAGAAGGAGTGTGCCTCGCCTATTTTATAAGAGGCGCATATGGTCTAAATGTGCCTCGCATAAGCATGTCTCCTATAGCCTTTTCTCTAGTAGTGGCAGATCAGGGTTTCGCCGGAGGAAGACCACAAGAACGTCGGAATCAGATGAAAACCTGCATGTGTCCCTAGCATATATGTGAGCGTGGTGCAAGGTTGGTATAGGTGCTTGCATGTGTCCCCCCTCGCATGCATGTACTCTAACCTAGAAGCGAAGGTTCTCGACCTGTATAAGGGCGAATCTCCCTGTTCCGGTGAAACCGGGTAGGATAGTGCCCCAACTTGTGAACCAACATGGTTTTACATCATCCTATGACCTAATAAAACACAAAACAAGAGAGAGCTACGCCAGGCGACCCCCATCAGAAGAATGTCTAGGGGGGTAGACGATCCGAGCCCCGCGGATCAGGGTTTCATCGGAGCAAGACCATGAGAACGTCGGAATCAGCTGAAAACTTGCATGTGTCCCTAGCATATGTGTGTGAGTGTGGTGCAAGGTTGGTATAGGTGCTTGCATGTGTCCCCCCTCGCATGCATGCGCTCTAACCTAGAAGCGAATATTCTGGACCTTTATAAGGGGGAATCTCCCTGTTCCGGTCAAACCGGATAGGATAGTGCCCCAACTTGTGAACCAACATGGTTTTACATCATCCTATGACCTAATCAAACACAAAACAAGAGAGAGCTACGCAGGGCGACCCCTGTTAGAAGAATGTCTAGGGGGGTAGACGATCAGAGGCCCGTAGATCAGGGTTTCACCGGAGGAAGACCACGAGAACGTCGGAATCAGATGAAAACTTGAATGTGTCCCTAGCAAATGTGTGTGAGTGTGGTGCAAGGTTGGTATAGGTGCTTGCATGTGTCCCCCCCGCATGCATGCGTTCTAACCTAGAAGCGAAGGTTCTGGACCTGTATAAGGGGGAATCTCCCTGTTCCGGTGAAACCGGGTAGGATAGTGCCCCAACTTGTAAACCAACATGGTTTTACATCATCATATAACCTAATCAAACACATAACAAGAGAGAGCTATGACAGACTACCCCCATCAGAAGAATGTCTAGGGGGTAGACGATCCGAGCCCACCGGATCAGGGTTTCGCCGGAGGAAGACCACGAGAACGTTAGAATCAGATGAAAACTTGCATGTGTCCCTAGCATATGTGTGTGAGTGTGGTGCAAGGTTGGTATAGGTGCTTGCATGTGTCCCCCTCGCATGCATGCTCTCTAACCTAGAAGCAAAGGTTCTGGACCTGTATAAGGGGGAATCTTCCCGTTCTGGTGAAACCGGATAGGATAGTTCCCCAACTTGTGAACCAACATGGTTTTACATCATCCTATGACCTAATCAAACACAAAACAAGAGAGAGATATGCCGAGCTACCCCCATCAGAAGAATGTCTAGGGGGTAGACGATCCGAGCCCCACAGATCAGGGTTTCGCCGGAGGAAGACCACGAGAATGTCGGAATCAGATGAAAACTTGAATGTGTCCCTAGAATATGTGTGTGAGTGTGGTGCAAGGTTGGTATAGGTGCCTGCATGTGTACCCCCTTGCATGCATGTGCTCTAACCTAGAAGTGAAGGTTCTGGACATGTATAAGGGGGAATCACCCTGTTCCGGTGAAACCGGGTAGGATAGTGCCCCAACTTGTGAACCAACATGGTTTTACATCATACTATGAACCTAATCAAACACAAAACAAGAGAGAGCTACGCCGGGCTACCCCCATCAGAAGAATGTCTAGGGTGGGGGGGGGGGGTAGACGATCTAAGGCCCGTGGATCAGGGTTTTGCCGGAGGAAGACCACGAGAACATCGGAATCAGATGAAAACTTGCATGTGTCCCTAGCATATGTGTGTGAGTGTGGTGCAAGGTTGGTATAGGTGCTTGCATGTGTCTCCCCTCGCATGCATGCGCTCTAACCTAGAAGCAAAGGTTCTGGACCTGTATAAGGGGGAATCTCCCTGTTTCGGTGAAACTGGATAGGATAGTGACCCAACTTGTGAACCAACATGGTTTTACATCATCCTATGACCTAATCAAACACAAAACAAGAGAGAGCTATGCTGGGCTACCCCCATCAAAAGAATGTCTAGGGGGGTAGACGATCCGAACCCCGTAGATCAGGGTTTCGCCAGAGGAAGACCACGAGAATGTCGGAATCAGATGCAAACTTGCATGTTGTGACACCCCCGGGATCAGGGCTAAGAAAATCCCAGACCTCTGTCTGACATAAGCTTAACCTTGAGCTCGAGGATATCCAGTGAAGATTCGATAACACAGCAGTGACCCTACGACACAAAAATTATTACAGCAAGCTCATAGCTGAGCAGAGAACCAAATTATTACAAGCAGAGGTCACTGACCACAAACATCAAACAACGGAAGGCAAATGTAACATCCATAAAATCATAAGTTTCAAAGCTTGCATATCATTCATCCATGCATATAGATTTGAGATCAAATTCAAACCCCTTTTCAGAAAAACAGAAGCACATGGTGCTACGATTTTATGTGAGCAGATTTAAGTCAAATGACCATCCCCATTTGAAAGACTGATTGTTTGTGAACTGGGTTGGTTGCCTTCTATGAGCATTGGGTTTAAGTGTAGATTTTAAACCAAGATTTTCAAATGGGAAATAGTTCCAAAAAAAACCATTTTCAAATTTACAAACCAAGTGCCTAGCCTCTAATATTTTTGATCTCCAAGCTTGACCAAGCCTTTGCAAAGCAACCACATGATCTTATGCCTATATTGGAGACTGCTGCCCACTGCAAAAATCCCAGGAAAATTTGAATTCAAATTGAACTTGATATCATTTGAAAATCTATTCAGAAAATCGAAATAGAAAAGGAAAAGGAATAAAAAAAGAAAAAGGCCGCGTGCCAGGATTCTAGCCCAGCAACGAATCGAGCCCAACTAGCCCACCCGGGGGTTTTCTTTTCCTCTCTCACGCGCGATCGCACGCACTCAGTCACTGACAACTAGACCCCACGCCCCCTCCAATTATTTCGCTGACCAGCGGGCCCCGTCCACGTCGTCCTCGTCTTCCCCAAACCCCGCCCGTGATCACGTCGCCGCTGCAGTCATGGCCGGTAATGGAGCGGCGTAATTGGGCATTAATCCGCGAGTGTTTCCTGTCGCACCCGAGCCTACTTAACCCTCTCTGCCTCACGAGCATTTCCCCCCGTTCACCTCGCTCACTCCGCCGCCAGGCGCCTGCGCGCAATTGCTTTCGAAACCCCGCAGTACCGAGAACTCCGGCGACCAAATACGGTGAGCCTCGACCACCCCTCCCTCTCTGGTTCAAACGAGGATGTTCAGAATGTTCTTGCGCATCCTCTGATACTTTTCTTTTGCCTGCTCGTGACCCAGGACGTCATCTCCGTTCGCGACCAAAACCACCTGCGCCGCCGATAAACTCCGGCGACCAATTAAGGTAAATCCCGAGCGCCCCTTGCCTCCTCCTTCACACGAGCCTGTTCGCCTGTGTCTTGCGCAAGTCCTGATGCCACTGGTTCGTGCTAGGGCGACGCCAAACCTCGGCAAGGACCACGTCTGCAAGCTACTGTCGCCGCCCACAACTCCGACGAGCTCCAGAGACCGTCTCCGCGCGCCCCTTCGCAAGCCAGCACCACGTCGAGCTTCAGCACGCCACAGCGATTCCGGTAAGCATCTCCCTTCCTCCCCGGGCGACCTAGAACGCCGGCACCGCCGCAGTCAGACGCACCACCGCCAGTCAACGCCGCTAGCGCCGCCAGTTAGTGGCTTGCTGTTTGTGTCCGTTGGATCCATATCGTAGGGCTAGGATAGATTGTAAACGAAGAGGTAAGCGCGCATCTGAGCCGCCAGATCTCACTTAGATCCTGCGGTCCGCAGAGCGCGATCCAACCGAAACGGTACGCGCCAGTGATGCTGCGACACGTGGCTAGGGTTAATTCAAAAACAGAAATTCGAATCAGATTTAGATCCAAACTTCAAACAGCTATAACTTTTGATTGCCACGTTGGAATTTTGCAAACTTTATACCATTGGATTCAGTGAATAAAGGCCTTTCTGATTATGCAATGTGTTTAACAAATAGTAACAGTTAAAATGACTTTGTGTGTAGAAACAAGTTTAGGTGCATTTTGATTATAGTTTTTGTTTAACAAATTGTTTTAGGGCAAAATAAGTTCAGTTGGCAAACTTTGTGACTTGTTAGATTTCTTTAACATGCACATGCTTAGTAGAGTTTACAAATTCATCACTTAGTAATTCTTGCATGCATGCATACATAATTTTGTTTGTATATAAATTGTGTGTAATTGTGTGCTACAAATTTCATGTGTAGATTTTGCTAGTGACTGTGATTGTGAAGAGTGCTACTCTCCCCATTACCAAGGCAAGTGGTATTTCATGAATATTCATCCCTATGTTTTGTACTAGCATTAGTTATTTTTGCTATGTCTTGCATGCTACTTTTGTCAAATGATATGTTGGGAAATCCTATGTAGAGTAGAATGATAGAATTGCTAGGAAATCTCTTCTAAGTTAAGTTGCCATGCCATGCTTAGCCTAGCTATTAGCAAACAAGGGTTGGTAAAAATCTATACTTACTATGGTGAAAAAAATTCTAAGTCACGAGACTTATGCTTTCCTAATAAAACAACTAAGTCAAATGAACCTCCTGGGTGGAATGGAAAGATTGGGTTGTGTTGAGTGGTTACACAAGGCCATGGATTTGTCTTGTGTATCACACTTGTGGTATGCCACCCAGGCACAAAGGGATTTGGAGGCCAATTGTTGAGAAAGCTTACAGTGCAACCACTTGGCAATATGGGCTCTGCCATGATCATATAGGTTGCTAGAACTTAGTCACTTGGACAGTAGGTGGTAGTGGGAATGATAGGTTGGAGCGCGTCCATTTGACTAAGGAAAGGCTTCTGAAAGGTCCTGTCTTGGGAAACCAAGTCTGGTGGGGAAAGTGCACAACCTCTGCAGATGGAAAACCTAAGTACTTAGCCAAGTCCATGGCAATGGACAACTTGAGCATCAAGACATGGAAGCTACAAGAATCTCATCACTCCAACTTCTAAGTAAAACTTGTGGGTGAACAAGGGTGAAGAACCCCAATGTCTATTGGAGGTTTCTTGGGAAGGATTTTGATAAAGAAAAACTTAGTGATTTCAACTAATAGGAAAAACCTATTTTGAAGCAAAACAAACCAAGCTACACTTAGCCAAATTGCATATAGTATTATAGTCCACTTAAAAATTTACCAAGGTATCACTTGCCAATACTATTCCAAACAATTGACCCACTGTGGCTGTAACTTGTGATGTTGCAGGTTACTTAGATGAGGACTAGGTGTCATGAGTCTACACTCAACATGCTTGCCTGTGGCACATGAAGATGAAGACTTGTGTTTATTTACTTATTCCTAAACTCTTGAAATTGGCCTATGGCCCTGAGTTGTAAAAGACTATGTTTAATCTCTGGAATGGATGTAATAAATGACCTTTGTATCTGTGTACTTCATCTTAAACTGTGGATGCTAGCATTGATCCAGGGACTAGCATTGCAATCACAGGGATCCTTTTCCTTTATAAAGGAAGGGTCTAACATATGGTATCAGAGCACCGTGTTGCCTGTAGGATTATGACCCTAGAATTGGAAACCATTAAGGAAAAATTTTCAACTACTTCTACACTTGTCTATTCTTCTCGTAAACTTTTCTAATCCTCTCATTCTCACCTCTATTTGTAGATGAACTCCATCAACAAAGTCGTGAAGAAAGGACCACTCATGACCATGACCTTGGAGTGTGAAACTGAGTTTCCCAAAATTCTCAAGGACCTCATGGTGGCAATGGAAGCACATGGTGCAGCTATATACAAAGGCTTTCCAGTAATGGATGAAGGAGTGGAGTTTTGGTGGGTGCAACTTCACTTGTACAAAAACAAGGAAGACAACCACAAAGAAAGGGGATTCTGCATGTACACCAACACTGTGATGCACACCACATTCTTTGAGTCAGCAAGAGAAGCAGCTTGGAGGACTATCAAAGAACTAAGTGTTAGAGTCAAGTGCAGAATGCTCAACCTCCAAAGAGACTTAGAGAAAGAGAAGGAACTTACCCAAGAGTTGGAAGCCACCAACCAAGAATTAAGGGGAGATATTATAGACTTAGTGATGGAATCAAGTGAACAAGATAGGTGGGTTGTCTCTAGGAACATTGTGTTAGTCAACAGATCCAGTGAGATAGGATTGTGAGCACACTTCGTTAGTTGGACCACCATCTATCACCTTATTTTCCAAAAATGATGACTTAGAATAAGATTGAACCTTGATTGATGTAATGACTTGATGAATGCATGACTTGTGTGTTTTGTTTCCATGACTTTGTATGTGGTGTTTTGCCTTATATTTATCTTAAATTGTGTTGTTCTAACATTTCTATCTTATAAATAGATGCCTATTACCATCAGCACTGTTGAGGAGTTCCAGGTTACCCGTTTTGGTCCTCGTATCGTTGAGCTTACTACTTTGCTCGATCTCCCTCTTCCCACCATCATGGTGCACCCACTCACCAAGTTCGAGAGGAAGGACCTCTGGGGCTTCAAGGTGAACCAGCCAGGACGCCAGACAGAGCCTACTACAGAGGCCATCGTCTTCAAGCTTATGCACGACGACAGAGAGAGAGAGGCATGGAGGTAGTCATGCAGGACTTGATAGGACGTCTATTAGGCCGTCACTCCCGACAGGTTAGAGACACTCACTTCCACGCCTTCGGAAGGCGTGATGATGACGGAGAGTCCATTGACTTTGAGGACGACTCGAGGGACGCAGCAGAGCCGATACGTCTCTATCTCCAGGACTTAGAGTCTCTTATTAGGCACGTGGACACGGACAGGACCAACGTCATGCTCAGCAATGACGAGCTCCAGGTGCAGCTTCGCGAGAAGGACAAGCTTTTCGCACAGCAGGACGAGTTAGTCAAGGAAATGGAGGCGAAGTTCGAGACCCAGGACCGTAAGTTCAAGAGTCAGGAGAAACGTGTCCAGGATAGGAACAAGAAGATCCGGGACATGACCGAGGAACTGAAGTCCAAGGATTTCGAGCTAGAGCAGCAGCAAATGGTTATTGAGAGGCTTCGCTCCCAGAAGAGGGCTCTCAAGACCAGGATCGAGACCTTGACCACTACTATTAAGGAGAACAAGACCGCGATGGAGAACGCAGGTCTTACCTTTGTCGAGGAGGAGATTGATGTTGATGAGTAGACTTGACTACTCGGTTATCTTTATTTATCATAATTGTTATTTGTGAACTTATTATTGGACCATCCGACATGTGGATGGCTTGCCACTTGTGTGTTTTATTTTGAGAACTTGTTATCTTGTTTGTTGAACTTTTATCCTTATGTTGCATGCTATGTGTTTGCTTATGTGATGTATTGTGCATAAACATCTATGGGTATCTCATTCTTATCTCTAATTGAATAAACCACAGATGCCTCCTCGTCGCGCAAACCCCAACCCCAACAACATCACCCCGGAAATGCAACAAATGATGAATGCGCAAACACAGCTTATGCAAATGATGATGACATTCATCCAAAACCAGAACAACAACAACAACCCCAATAACAACAACAACAACCCTCCAGGCTTTGACATGCTCACCAGGTTTTTGCGCTTGAGGCCAGCTAAGTTCGCAGGAACGACTGATCCCATGGTGGCCAATGATTGGCTGCGTTCTGTGAATAAGGACTTAGTGACCGTGGGCTGCACGGATGCTGAAAAGGTCAGGTTCGCGGCGCATTTGTTGGAAGGGCCAGCCGCCACTTGGTGGGACAACTTCCAAATCACCACTCCTATTGATGAGGTGACTTGGGCTATCTTTGAGGATGGCTTTCGCACTGCTCATATCTCATCTGGGATGATGAGTCTGAAAAAGAAGGAGTTTCACAATCTGAGGCAGCGCCACCGTAGCGTGGCTGAGTATATAGAGGAGTTCAACAATCTGGCACGCTATGGACCAGATGAGGTTGACACAGATGCCAAGAGAAGGGAGAAGTTTCTTGACGGATTGAATGATGAACTAAACCTACAGTTGTCTGTGGCATATGTTCCAACTTATCAGTCTCTGTGTGACAAGGCTGCTATTTTGGAGAATAAAATGAAACAAGTGGAGAGTCGGAAGAGAAAGCACACCGATAAGCACAGCTCAGGATCGTCTCACAAACGATCTCATATTGATGACAGTGGAAGCTCAGGATCCCACAAGCATGGGAAATTCAACAAGCACCACAACCACAACCATCATGACAATAAGCACCATCGCAGTCATGACAATGATAAGTACAAGAACCACAAGAGTGGACATAAGAGCCACCACAGTGGAAGTGGAAGTGGAAACCAGCCTAAAAAGGACATCAGTCAGGTTGAATGCTTCAAAAGCAAGAAGCTAGGGCATTATGCTAATGAGTGCCCTGAGAAGAAAGTTGAAGGACCTAACAAGCCCAATCCTTTTCAGAAAGGACAGGTTAACCACATCAATGTGGAAGAGGTCTATGAGGAGCCTGATGCTGTTGCTGGTAAGTTCAGACTTAATTCAATTCCAGCATTTGTACTCTTTGATACCGGTGCATCTCATTCATTCATATCAAAAGCGTTTGTTGATAGAAATGGGTTTGCATCTGAAAACATTGGGTGTCCGATAAGAGTTAGTTCTCCGGGAGGAGATATGATAGTAAGTCTTGGATGCCGGGATCTAGTCATAGAGTTTGGAAAATATAAGTTTCCAGAAAACCTGATAATCCTAAATTCCCAAGGATTGGATGTGATTTTGGGAATGGATTGGATGGCTAAGTATGAAGGGGTACTGGATTGTGCCAATCGTACAGTTACACTCACAACCACTGAAGGAAAGCGGATAAAATTCAAGTCCAACTTTGAATCTAAAGGAAGTAAGCTGAATTCTCTTAAGGGGGTTAGCATGGACACTGTGCCAATTGTGTGTGAGTATCCGGATGTGTTTCCGGAAGAGTTACCGGGAATGCCACCAGATAGAGATGTGGAGTTTATAATAGATTTGGTACCAGGTTCTGGACCAAGAGCAAAGAGACCTTATAAAATGTCAGTGGACGAACTAAAGGAACTCAAGAAACAACTTGGAGAACAATTGCAGAAAGGATTCATCCAGCCAAGTTCTTCATCTTGGGGAGCTCCAGTTTTATTCGTAGAAAAGAAGGATAGAACTCAAAGATTATGCATAGATTACCGTTCTCTCAATGAGGTAACTATCAAGAACAAATATCCTTTGCCAAGAATCAATGACTTGTTTGATCAGCTAGAAGGAGCATGTGTGTTCTCGAAGATTGATCTCCGATCAGGTTATTTTCAACTCAAGATAAGAGAGCAAGACATACCTAAAACAGCATTCACCACAAGGTATGGATTGTATGAGTACACTGTGATGCCTTTTGGTTTAACCAACGCTCCAGCATACTTCATGAATATGATGAACAAGGTGTTCATGGAATTTCTCGACAAGTTTGTTGTTGTTTTCATCGATGACATCTTGGTCTACTCCAAGAGCAAGGAAGAACATGAAAGACACTTACGCTTTATACTTGAGAAACTGAGGGAGCATAAACTTTATGCCAAATTCAGCAAGTGTGAGTTTCGGTTAGAAGAAGTTGGTTTTCTTGGTCATGTTATGACAAAGGATGGTGTGGCAGTTGATCCTGCTAAAGTTTCAGCTGTGACTGAATGGGAATCTCCTAAGAACGTAAAAGAGGTTCGTAGTTTCCTTGGCTTAGCAGGTTACTACAGAAGATTTATTGAAAAAATTTCAAAGGTTGCTAAGCCAATGACAGAATTGTTAAAGAAAGACAAGAAGTTTGCTTGGTCTGAAGGTTGTGAACTCAGCTTTCAAGAATTGAAGAAGAGACTTGTGTCAGCACCAGTTCTGTGCCTGCCAGATTTGGAAAAAGATTTCCAAGTATATTGTGATGCTTCTCATCAAGGATTAGGTGCCGTACTTATTCAAGGCGGAAAAGTTGTGGCTTATGCCTTGAGACAACTCAAAACTCATGAAGTAAACTATCCTACTCATGATTTAGAGTTAGCCGCTGTTGTCCATGCACTCAAAACATGGAGACACTACCTTTTGGGAAAGCGTTGTGAAGTATTCACAGATCACAAGAGTTTGAAGTATATCTTCACCCAGAAGGAAATCAATGTGAGACAAAGGAGATGGCTAGAACTTATCAAGAATTACGACTTAAGTTTGCAATACCACCCCGGTAAAGCAAACGTTGTAGCAGATGCTCTTAGTCGTAAGGTGTTTGTAAATGGCCTTACCAAAGGTGAATTACCAGATGACTTGTGTAAGCAATTCAAAGAACTCAGATTGGAGATTGTGCCAGAAGGACATCTCATGTCTTTGGATGTTCAACCCACTCTGTTGGATAAAATCACAGAAGCCCAAAAGACGGATAAAGAAATCGAATAGATTAAGGAAAGGATTAACCAAGGAAAAGCCAAAAGTTTCTGTGTAGACGAACAAGGTACTTTATGGCACAGGAAACGTATTTGTGTTCCACAGGATCCGGAGTTGCGGAAACTGATCCTGCAAGAAGCCCACAACTCTCCGTATTCTATTCATCCGGGAAACACCAAGATGTACATGGATATGAAAGAAAGATTTTGGTGGAACAATCTCATGAGGGACATCGCCGAACATATTGCTTTGTGTGACGTGTGTAGTAGAGTGAAAGCGGAGCATCAGAAACCAGCAGGTTTGCTTCAACCACTGCCTATTCCTGAATGGAAGTGGGAAAATATCGGTATGGATTTCATTACCGGATTACCAAGGACCAGGTCAGGGTATGATTCTATATGGGTAGTAGTGGATCGCCTAACTAAAGTGGCTCATTTTATACCCGTGAATACAACCTATACAAGTGCCAAGTTAGCCAAAATCTACATGAGCAGAATTGTATGCCTTTACGGTGTGCCTAAGAGTATTCTGTCAGATAGAGGAACTCATTTCACTTCTCACTTTTGGAGACAGCTTCATGAATCCTTGGGAACGAGGTTGGAATTCAGTACTGCCTTTCATCCTCAAACTGATGGACAAACAGAAAGGACTAATCAGATTCTTGAAGACATGTTGAGGGCATGTGCCCTAGACTATGGAGCAAGTTGGGACGAAAGTCTGCCTTACGCAGAGTTCTCTTACAATAACAGTTACCAATCTAGTATTGGGATGGCACCATTTGAGTTTCTCTACGGAAGGAAGTGTACCACCCCATTGCTATGGAATGGTGTGGGAGAAAGAAGTTTGTTTGGACCTGATCTTATCAAAGACGCTGAAGAGAAAGTCAAATTGGTTAAGGACAGGTTGAAGATAGCATAGTCCCGACAGGAAAGCTACGCGGATTCTAAGCGTAGAGAAGTAACCTACGAAGTTGGGGATAGAGATTATCTTAGAGTATCGCCACTTCGTGGAGTGAAAAGATTTGGAGTCAAAGGAAAGTTGGCACCAAGATATGTTGGACCATTCAAAATCTTAAGTCGCAAGGGAGAAGTTGCATATGAAGTCGAATTGCCAGAATCTCTGTCAGCTGTCCATAATGTGTTTCATGTGAGTCAGCTTAAGAAATGTCACCCAGAAATGGAAGAGTCTTCTTTGAAGGATACCATACCTTTGGAAGAAGTTCAACTAGAAAGTGATCTCACCTATGAAGAAAAGCCTGTCAAGATTCTTGAGACCACAGAAAGAGTCACAAGGACAAAAACTATCAAGTTTTGCAAAGTGCAATGGAATCATCATTCCGAAGAAGAAGCAACATGGGAAAGAGAAGATGATCTACGGAAAGACCACCCTCACCTATTTGCTAGCCAATCCGAATCTCGAGGGCGAGATTCATCTTAAGGGGGTTAGATTTGTAACATCCATAAAATCATAAGTTTGAAAGCTTGCATATCATTCATCCATGCATATAGATTTGAGATCAAATTCAAACCCCTTTTCAGAAAAACAGAAGCACATGGTGCTACGATTTTATGTGAGCAGATTTAAATCAAATGACCATCCTCATTTGAAAGACTGATTGTTTGTGAACTGGGTTGGTTGCCTTCTATGAGCATTGGGTTTAAGTGTAGATTTGAAACCAACATTTTCAAATGGGAAATAGTTCAAAAAAAACCATTTTCAAATTTACAAACCAAGTGCCTAGCCTCTAATATTTTTGATCTCCAAGCTTGACCAAGCCTTTGCAAAGCAACCACATGATCTTATGCCTATATTGGAGACTGCTGCCCACTGCAAAAATCCCAGGAAAATTTGAATTCAAATTGAACTTGATATCATTTGAAAATCTATTCAGAAAATCGAAATAGAAAAGGAAAAGGAATAAACAAAAGAAAAAGGCCGCGCGCCAGGATTCTAGCCCAGCAACGAATCGAGCCCAACTAGCCCACCCGGGGGTTTTCTTTTCCTCTCTCACGCGCGAGCGCACGCACTCAGTCACTGACAACCAGACCCCACGCCCCTCCGATTATTTTGCTGACCAGCAGGCCCCGTCCATGTCGTCCTCGTCTTCCCCAAACACCGCCCGCGACCACGTCGCCGCTGCAGTCATGGCCGGTAATGGCGCGGCGTAATTGGGCATTAATCCGCGAGCGTTTCCTGTCGCACCCGAGCCTACTTAACCCTCTCTGCCACGCGAGCATTTCCCCCCGTTCACCTCGCTCACTCCGCCGCCAGGCTGCGCGCAATTGCTTTCGAAACCCCGCAGTACCGAGAACTCCGGCGACCAAATACGGTGAGCCTCGACCACCCCTCCCTCTCTGGTTCAAACGAGGATGTTCAGAATGTTCTTGCGCATCCTCTGATACTTTTCTTTTGCCTGCTCGTGACCCAGGACGTCATCTCCGTTCGCGACCAAAACCACCTGCGCCGCCGATAAACTCCGGCGACCAATTAAGGTAAATCCCGAGCGCCCCTTGCCTCCTCCTTCGCCTGTGTCTTGCGCAAGTCCTGATGCCACTGGTTCGTGCTAGGGCGACACCAAACCTCGGCAAGGACCACGTCTGCAAGCTACTGTCGCCGCCCGCAACTCCGACGAGCTCCAGAGACCGTCTCCACGCGCCCCTTCGCAAGCCAGCACCACGTCGAGCTTCAGCACGCCACAGCGATTCCGGTAAGCATCTCCCTTCCGCCCCGAGCGACCTAGAACGCCCGCACCGCCGCAGTCAGACGCGCCGCCGCCAGTCAACGCCGCTAGCGCCGCCAGTTAGTGGCTTGCTGTTTGTGTCCGTTGGATCCATATCGTAGGGCTAGGATAGATTGTAAACGAAGAGGTAAGCGCGCATCTGAGCCGCTAGATCTCACTTAGATCCTGCGGTCCGCAGAGCGCGATCCAACCGAAACGGTACGCGCCAGTGATGCTGCGACACGTGGCTAGGGTTAATTCAAAAACAGAAATTCGAATCAGATTTAGATCCAAACTTCAAACAGCTATAACTTTTGATTGCCACGTTGGAATTTTGCAAACTTTATTTCGTTGGATTCAGTGAATCAAGGCCTTTCTGATTATGCAATGTTTTTAACAAATAGTAACAGTTAAAATGACTTTGTGTGTAGAAACAAGTTTAGGTGCATTTTGATTATAGTTTTTGTTTAACAAATTGTTTTAGGGCAAAATAAGTTCAGTTGGCAAACTTTGTGACTTGTTAGATTTCTGTAACATGCACATGCTTAGTAGAGTTTACAAATTCATCACTTAGTAATTCTTGCATGCATGCATACATAATTTTGTTTGTATATAAATTGTGTGTAATTGTGTGCTACAAATTTCATGTGTAGATTTTGCTAGTGACTGTGATTGTGAAGAGTGATACTCTCCCCATTACCAAGGCAAGTGGTATTTCATGAATATTCATTCCTATGTTTTGTACTAGCATTAGTTATTTTTTCTAAGTCTTGCATGCTACTTTTGTCAAATGATATGTTGGGAAATCCTATGTAGAGTAGAATGATAGAATTGCTAGGAAATCTCTTCTAAGTTAAGTTGCCATGCCATGCTTAGCCTAGCTATTAGCAAACAAGGGTTGGTAAAAATCTATACTTACTATGGTGAAAAAAATTCTAAGTCATGAGACTGATGCTTTCCTAATAAAACAACTAAGTCAAATGAACCTCCTGGGTGGAATGGAAAGATTGGGTTGTGTTGAGTGGTTACACAAGGCCATGGATTTGGCTTGTGTATCACACTTGTGGTATGCCACCCAGGCACAAAGGGATTTGGAGGCCATTTGTTGAGAAAGCTTACAGTGCAACCACTTGGCAATATGGGCTCTGCCATGATCATATAGGTTGCTAGAACTTAGTCACTTGGACAGTAGGTGGTAGTGGGAATGATAGGTTGGAGCGCGTCCATTTGACTAAGGAAAGGCTTCTGAAAGGTCCTGTCTTGGGAAACCAAGTCTGGTGAGGAAAGTGCACAACCTCTGCAGATGGAAAACCTAAGTACTTAGCCAAGTCCAGGGCAATGGACAACTTGAGCATCAAGACATGGAAGCTACAAGAATCTCATCACTCCAACTTCTAAGTAAAACTTGTGGGTGAACAATGGTGAAGAACCCCAATGTCTATTGGAGGTTTCTTGGGAAGGATTTTGATAAAGAAAACTTAGTGATTTCAACTAATAGGAAAAACCTATTTTGAAGCAAAACAAACCAAGCTACACTTAGCCAAATTGCATATAGTATTATAGTACACTTAAAAATTTACCAAGGTATCACTTGCCAATACTATTCCAAACAATTGACCCACTGTGGCTGTAACTTGTGATGTTGCAGGTTACTCAGATGAGGACTAGGTGTCATGAGTCTACACTCAACATGCTTGCCTGTGGCACATGAAGATGAAGACTTGTGTTTATTTACTTATTCCTAAACTCTTGAAATTGGCCTATGGCCCTGAGTTGTAAAAGACTATGTTTAATCTCTGGAATGGATGTAATAAATGACCTTTGTATCTGTGTACTTCATCTTAAACTGTGGATGCTAGCATTGATCCAGGGACTAGCATTGCAATCACAGGGATCCTTTTCCTTTATAAAGGAAGGGTCTAACAGCAAATTATGCTATTAAGTATAGCAAACTTAACAAATGTCTTAAGAGGCCTGAAGCATAACGATGACGTCCCAGCCCATAGATTCCAGGCTGCCGGCCGGGAACCCCAAGCTACTCGTCGATGTCGATGTAGTACCAAACTGATCTTCAGGGAACACTTACTCTGCCAAAAGTATCAACAAAGCAAGGGTGAGTACAGGGTGTACTCCGCAAGACTTATGGCTGGTGGAGTTGTTTTGCATAAAGCCACTTTTGTTTATAAAACAAGAGGGAGAAGGAGCTCGTCTAGTCTAAGTATTTTAAAAGGGGATAAGAGAGCGACATCTCCGAAATATTGATCATCATCTTTTGATATCCACCAAATCATCGTCTGAACCCTATCTAGGATCACCCCCCTCGTACCCATGAGGAAGCATCCTTAAGCACACATTGATCTGCCAAGTTTTACGATTAGGTTCAAGTTCTCTATGATCTTGAGTCCGGTCGCCAAGTCGTTCATAACCGTGAACACGGATTTTCGAAAATATTATTACCCTGCAGGGGTGTACAACTTTACCCACACGTACTAACCTTATCTTAATGCCACATGATTATCCCTCTTCCTTGGAAGGCCGGAAGAAGGTAGTTAGACACGACCTTTACCTTGCTTTCGCCGAGACCATGAGTCACGCAATAAGTATGGTTCTGCCGTAACGGGTCAAATCCCGAAGTCGGTACTTAAAGATGTGAGGCGAGGTTGGTTTGCCAGGGGCGCTATCTACCCCAAGCAACACGGTCCACGCTTCCCTACCTGTTATGAATGCACCTCCTTCACCGCCTTCGAGAAGATCCAGAATGCTTGTCGAATGTTACGCCCGAACTATGTGACTCATGGAATCTACTAGGCAAGTTAGTCACTCGTGAGGTGTTCCAGGCCCCGTGTGGTTGCATGCTCGTCTTGGTTCCAAAGGCAAGAACTCAGGTCCTACTGGTGGCATGCATGGGAGTAGAAAACCCACATCCCACTATGGCCTCCCATACAAGCCTTAGCATGTTTAATCTCATATAACCACTGATATTATCTCTTCATGTTCTCCTGTCATACTAGATTATCTGCATCTGATACATCATCTGGATGGACCAGAACTGACAGCTATGCATGGCTAAGCAGGACACAGATATAAGCTCTAGCAGTGCACACAAGCCAAACCTAGTTATGCTAGGAGTAGTGGATCAGGTAATATAAGATCAAAGGGAGTAATGCAACATATAGGATACTCTATCTATCGATAAAAGACCACAGTAAAATCGTATGCATCATGGCAGGAATTGAAATGTTTTCGAAATCATTGGATTATATCATGGTGGGGCTATGCTTCCCTTTGCCAGTTGATCACAAATAAGTAGATCTTCGGGAGGCTTGTACTTGACTTGGTTACAGCTGGTCGAGTATTGTTCGTCGATCTTCGATCTTCGACGGTGTTGATCTCGGTCTTCGATCTTGATCTTGATATCGTATTCTACCAAGAACAAGCAAACACCAGAAAGAGAGGGAAACAATCAACAATGTCATCGATGCAATGCTCAAGCAAGGATGATGATATGACAAGTTAAATTGTACTGAATTGAACCCCTAAAACATGCTCAACAATTTAATCAGGGTTCCGAGGGGTGCAAACCCTAACTCGGGGAAACTCTGGATGTATATGAGAGGGGTTACTATGTTCTTCTAATTATACTTGTCATTTAAGTTGTTGAACAATGCATGATTATAGCTTAGATAGTTAGGTATCATTTTTATGAACAATTTGATATATTATATGTATTTTTTTGACTTATAAATAATAAGTTATGAATTTTACAAGTTTTATTCAAATTCTGAAATTATTAAAATCAATATAAAAAATTATTACGCAAGGCTGACGTCAGCACAAGAATTTAAACCTTTTACACAGAGGGCGGGGCTAGCCCTATAGACAGACAGGTGGGGCCCGCGACACGTGAGCGAGCCATGTCGACGAAGGGGGCCCGCCACGGGTTGACCTACGCTGACCTGCATGGTGGGCGGTGGCCGACGCCGGCGACCATCTGGCGGCGGCGCTACGACACGCGCGCGGACGCGGTTTTATGCATACGAGAAGCGCCTTTGCGCGGGCTACCAAACAAGGGCGGCACAGGGCCATTTGGTCGAGGGACTCGCCAGCGGCGAGCACAACTGCGGCGGCGGGGTGAGGCGTACGACGCGGGCTCGATACAGAGAGAAAGGAGGAGAACGGAGGGGTGCCTGAGCACCATCATCTCACCATGGTTGCGACGGAGGAGTCGGGAAAGCTTGGTGTGGTCCGAGGGCACCGAATCGACGGCGGCATCGACAGAGACCGACGGTGAAGTCGTGCTTGCGTGGCTAGATTCCGAGCACGCACGGACGATTCCTTAGGTAGGGAGACATAGTCCAGCACGACGGTTCTCCAGAGCTTCACGATGAGGTACGGCGAGGTCCGGGACGGCGAGGCTCGGCGGTGAAAATTGGGCTAGGGTTCGGTATCCTCGCAGTGCAGAGAGGAAGATAGAGCAAGCGAGAAGGAGATAAGGACAGGGGAGAGAGGCGTGCTCGAGGAGGATATTATCCTCATCAGGGCACGATGGACGGCAGGGAGAAGGCGACGGAATCGACGACGCCGACGATGACACGCAGGTAGCGACGAAGAGGTATGGGTCGGATGGGCCGAGGGAAAAGGGCGAGAGGTGAGGGGGTTGCTGGGCTGCGGCCTGGTTGGCTTGCTGGCTCTTTTTTTATCACAAACTTTTTTCCTTTTTCTAAAATCTGTTTTCTCTTTGTAATTTCATTTCAAATTCTATTTTGAGTGATTCAAAAATACCAGAACTTTATGAAACATAGGAAATTAGTGTGGGGCCCTATTAGTCCATTTGGGCTCCAACATTTTGGTAGTTTTCAAAATAAAAACCATTTGAATGTATTTTCAAATAGAGGAGGAAGATTAGGGTTTTAGGGTTTTGTTGTATTTCTTTTAATGCACAATTTAAGATATGATGCTCATGAATGTGTAATCAAAACCCTAATTACTATTTAATAAAAACCGGGGTATTACACATGTGTCCCTAGCATATGTGTGTGAGTGTGGTGCAAGTTCGGTATAGGTGCTTGCATGTGTCCCTCCTCGCATGCATGCGCTCTAACCTAGAAGCGAAGGTTCTGGACCTGTATAAGGGGGAATCTCCCTGTTCCGGTGAAACCGGGTAGGATAGTGCCCCAACTTGTGAACCAACCTGATTTTACATCATCCTATGACCTAATCAAACACAAAACAAGAGAGAGCTACGCCGGGCTACCCAATCAGAAGATTTTCAAGGGGGGTAGACGATCCGAGGCCCGCGGATCAGGATTTCGCTGGAGGAAGACCACGAGAACGTCGGAATCAGATGAAAACTTGCATGTGTCCCTAGCATATGTGTGTGAGTGTGGTGCAAGGTTGGTATAGGTGCTTGCATGTGTCCCCCCTAGCATGCATGCGCTCTAACCTAGAAGCGAAGGTTTTGGACCTATATAAGGGGGAATCTCCCTGTTCCGGTGAAACCGGATAGGATAGTGCCCCAACTTGTGAACCAACATGGTTTTACATCATCCTATGACCTAATCAAACACAAAACAAGAGAGAGCTACGCGGGGCTACCCCCGTTAGAAGAATGTCTAGGAGGGTAGACGATCAGAGGCCCATAGATCAGGGTTTCACCGGAGGAAGACCACGAGAACGTCGGAATCAGATGAAAACTTGCATGTGTCCCTAGCAAATGTGTGTGAGTGTGGTGAAAGGTTGGTATAGGTGCTTGCATGTGTCCCCCCCGCATGCATGCGCTCTAACCTAGAAGCGAAGGTTCTGGACCTGTATAAGGGGGAATCTCCCCGTTCCGGTGAAACCGGGTAGGATAGTGCCCCAACTTGTGTACCAACATGGTTTTACATAATCCTATGACCTAATAAAACAGAAAACAAGAGAGAGCTACTCTGGGCTACCCCCATCAGAAGAATTTCTAGCGGGGTAGACGATCCGAGGCTCGCGGATCAGGGTTTCGCCGGAGGAAGACCACGAGAACGTCAGAATCAGATGAAAACTTGCATGTGTCCCAAGAGAAAGGTGTGATGAGCACAGCAGCAAGTTTCCCTCAGTAGAGACCGAGGTTATCGAACCTGAAGGAGGAAGGAAACGTCTCAAAGGTGTTGAAAGCAACGTGGAGACCTTTACAACACAAACTCAAGACTTTGCCCCAACGAATCAGTGAGGTTGTCAAGCTCACCGGTTTGCTGTAACAAAGGATTAAACGTGTGGTGTGGAAGGTAATGTTTTGCAGCAAGTAAACAAGTAACAATGGAAGATGTATCAATGGTAAAGATTGGACCGGGGTCCATAGTTCACTAGAGGTGCTCTCCTTAGATAAACAACATGGCATGAAGGGTAAACAAATTACAGCGGGGCAATTGACAGGAACTGAGCAAGGCATAACAATGCAATTACTAGCCAGAAAGATCCTATGAGGTTGATTGGGCAATACAACAATATACATAGACCGTCATTCAACTGCATCTATGAGTAGAAGTCCACCTTCAGGTTATCATCCGAACCCCCTCCAGTATGAAGTTGCAAGAAACAGACAACTGCTTTAAGCAAAGTGTGTAAGGTAAACAGTCCACATGTTCCATGAACAAAAGACCCTTGTTTTCTCCCTAGTAGCAACAACACATCTACAACCAAAGATAGTATTGTCACTTCCCTTGGAAACTGGAGGCATGAACCCACTATCGAGCATAACTACTCCCTCTTGGAGTCACTAGCAACTACTTGGCCAAGATAACCACTAGCAACGGAGAGCATGCAAGATCACAAACAACACAGACATGATAGAATCATAAAGATTTAACCATTAATCAAACCAACATAATAATCTCAATATCCATCTAATCCCCGCAAACACATCATGCATGATTACAAATAGATTAGATCTTGATCATGAACGGAGCTCACAAGATCTATACATGAAACCACAAAGGAGTAGATATAACCATCTAGCTACTACATGGACCCATAGTCCAAGGTGGAACTACTCACGAATCATACCGGAGAGAAGGCCTCCGGGATAATCTCCCCTCCGGCAGGGTGCCGGGAAGAGCTTCAGACCCCTCCCCCCGATATAGGGACGATGGTGGCGGGGGCTACAGACGGTTTTGTGGATTTCTGATCAGGTACTCAGGGTTTCTGCATCAGGGGCTTCTTATAGGCGAAGGGGCGAGACCGGGAGGCATCCAGGGCCACCAAACCCTAGCCAGGCGCGGGCCCACCTATTCCCGCGCCTAGGGGGGGTGGTGGTTGGCCCCTCTGTCCGGCCCCTCCGTCTCTCCTCTCGACTTCTTGTTCCCCCACGGAAAGTAATTGACTTTGTCCTTCATCCCGTCCAATTCCGAGAATATTTCTTTACTAACTTTTCTGAAACCAAAAACAGCAGAAAACAGGCATCAGGAACTGTTGCAACTTGTTAATAGGTTATTACCAGAAAACATGTAAAAAGCACCTCAAAGTGTAGACAAGTAAGGCAAAGTAGATACTAAACAAGCATGGAGCATCAAAAATTATAGATACGTTTCCAACGTATCAGCATCCCCAAGCTTAACTCCTGCTCGTCCTCGAGTAGGTAAGTGATAAAAGAATAATTTTTTAGGTGACATGCACCCTCACAATAAAGATCCAACCATTTGCAAGCATTGATAGCTGGGATCAAAGAACTCTAAACATGTGCACGAAAGATGGAGTTATAACAATAGGACATAGTAACTATCCATGCAACATGGCAAGCTACAAACAAAGATCATGAATAATATGCATTGAAAAACGTTTGTTTGTTTCACATGCAGAAAACATAGCATAGAGGCAATCAGCTTGTCCCTCATAGAGTAGCAATATAATGCATAGGACAACTACAAAGTTCACAAGGGTGACTAGAAAGAAATAGCACAAGAGCAAGTAATAACACAATATGCATCAATTAATAAGCTTTGGAACACTACACATAGAATGACAACTATGCTCTCTTAATGGTGCCTAAAGGTAGAAGGTGGAGACTCAATAATGGCGGAAAAAAGGCCTTTTTGTAAAGGAAGTAGGGATTACAAGTTTCAGAAAGAGCTTCCTAAAATATGGTACTAATTAGCTTTTAGCCCTCATTGCCCCTATCATAAGCATCTTGAAGTGGTTAAGGTTAAAGTGGCAAAGCTGGAGTATATGCTTGACAAAGTATAAGTTGGCAATCTCATGCCCCTTGAATACGAGGGCCACACCTGATGCATACTCAACTTTGGGTCCAGGTAAGTTCTTGTCACTATAAGTATTTGCATATCATTGAGAACCGCCAACGGGGTACCCCTTGCACATGGCACAGGAGCTTTCCCATAATGAAAATGACAAGGCAAGCAGACAATGATCA
The DNA here is from genome assembly GCA_916181665.1 of Avena sativa. NCBI lineage: Eukaryota > Viridiplantae > Streptophyta > Magnoliopsida > Poales > Poaceae > Avena > Avena sativa. The sequence continues at coordinate 417,187,229 of OV702297.1, forward strand.
TCTCAGCAATTCTTCTTATGTACCATGGGAATATGGTGATTTTTCTCTCTTTCCTCTTTTCTCAATGTGTCTCTTTTTTAAGAAGAATGCTTCATAGATGTCACTATGATGATGCTGCAAGTTTCCACCATGATTAGGCATGGCTTAGGGTAGCGGCCTAGGCGTTTCTCTAACACAAGATACAAACTCCATGGACTTACAAGTTCCCTCTTTATTTCACACCGGTGACATCCATAGACAAAAGAACATGATATCAACTGAGTACAACAAGGTACAAGTGCAATGTTGAAAACGTTCCCTGTGCCAGCACGGTTCTGCTAATTCCAACTTATAAGTGCAAGCATATACAACAAAGTTGTCACAATGGTACAATTTTATTAGGGGCAAACAATAAAGTGTGCCATCAAGTTCGTGAGGGCTTTCATCACTAAGTTTCACATAACAAAATAGTTTTTAATTGGAAGATAGTTGAAAACAAGAATATACTTTGGAATGGTGTAACACACCATGCATAGGAGTTTATAGTGGATACTTTGGAATAACTTGGTTTCTTGGGAGCTGGAGGCATGAGTAGAACTTACTCACACAAGTGGAGGCTAGCAAAAGACTAGGAGCAACCAACTAAGAGAGCACTAATGGCCAAAATTATGCAATGCAACAAAGGAAACTAATCAAATCAAAGAGTGGTACTACAAGTCAAGGACTAAATGATCATAGAGGCTAATGGTGACTTATCATAGTCATGACATGGTGTGAGCATGTGCCAAGTCAAACCAAGCAAAACATCAAAGGAGAATACCACAATACTATGCTTTTGCATGCTAATACAACGCATAATTTCTTTAAGGCACACTAAGAAATCCCAATTGTTTGGAACAAGACATGCTATAGCAATAATCACTAAGCATAATTCTAAAACAACACCTAGCATGTCATGCTAAAGTCTAAGTCACAGTCAATGCAAGCTCCTCTTGCACTTCAAGCAAGAATTTACTACTCCTTTCAAAACACCAAGTAAACTTATTTGCAAAACAACACAGATAGAATGGGGGTCCAAACTACTAAAGAAAATTAAAAGAAAGCAAAGCAAACGAAAACTAAGACTCTCCAAGAACAACACAACAGTGCATGAAACAATAAAAATAAAGTGTCTAGACAGACCTGACCTTTTTATTGATGAAGAAGGGGATGCCTTGGGCATCCCCAAGCGTTGACACTTGTACCTCTTGGATATTTCTTGGGGTGACACCATGATGGCATCCCCAAGCTTGAGCTTTTGTCCATTCTTCATCTCATTGCATTATTCTCTCTCCACACCTGAAATTTTCCTTCATACAAAACTTCACACAATCTTCATTAGCAACATTAGCTTATTCAAAAGATATTAGACCACTGGCAAAGCTTTGGAACAACAAAGCTTTTCACTAAAAACACAAGATACTGTAGTAACTGCTTCAAAAATCTCAATTCACCTAAAGAGAACTCAAAAAGGAATCAATAAGAAGCAAATGCAAATAATGATAGAAATCTGTCAAAACAGACCAGCAGGTAGAAACGAATTTTGTCAAACATCTTCTGTTGCTCAAATCAAAAAGTGTTGAACTAACGGAAGTTATCCAACATACTGGGGATTTATTTGTAAATTTTGAGCTTAATACGAGTTACAGAGCCTCCTCAAGAATTTTTTTGGTGGAAGACAGAAATCTGTTTCGGGACAACAACTCCCCAAATCTTACTTCCCTCTCATTAGAGGTCATTCTTGACACAAAAAGCAAACCAAAAGGATAATGAGAGGTTATTACAGATGTAATAACTTCCAAGACTCAAGGAAACTCTTGGGTTATCTCCCAACAAGTACTTTTCTTTAACGCCTTTAAGTTAGGCACAAGAAGCGAGAAGAATCAAGTATTTTCAGATGAAGAATTTCCCCTCTTGTTCATTCCTTTCTTACCTTTATTTTTCTCTTTAGGGAAGATATGATTGCTTACCGGAGGATCAAAGTGCATGATACCTTTCCCAACATCTATCACTGCCCCAAGGTGTTTAAGTAGAGACCTTCCAAGTGTGATCTGTCACTTGCCTACACATTCAATAACAAGATAATCAGTAGTTACCATTTTTCCTGAGATTTTTGTAAACACACCTTCAACTATTCCAATGGGTGATATAGTGGTATTGTTGGTGAGAGAGATTTCCTCTCCTCCTTCAATAATCCCCCAAAGACTCAAGGAATCAATAATACCTTTAGGCTTGAGACAAAATTCAGACATGATATCACAACGAGCATCAAAAAGTGTAGTGTTTATTGAGACTTTGATTGTGGAAAACCATTTTGAAGGCTCGGAATTTATAGAAACATAATCATGGTAAGCCCTAAAAGTGTGATAACAACAGTTCATGGCAGCAATACTGGTCTCAAGCTGGTTCAACCGAGCAAAAATACTTGTGAAATAGGAATCAGACTTGCAAGGTGTACCATAGATCATGATTAATTTCCTGATGGCATCATAAGCTTCATCCTCAGTACAAAGAAAAAAATCTTTCTCAGCCACAGCATCCAAAGCATGTCTATAACGAAGAGCAATACTGCGGTAGAAATTATCAATAACCAAGCTGAGGCTTACCTCAGGCTCAGTTTCCCTCTGGAAAGCATAGATTCTAGACCAAGCGTCCTTAAAACTTTCTTCACTTTTTTGTTTAAAAGTGGACATTTCTACCATAGGGGAAATAAAGGCAGACCCGAACATGGCAGCAACTAGAGCAAGACCTAATTTTTTTGTGTTTTTGAATAAAGAAAGCGAACTAAGCTAGACTAATTTTTTTTGGGTTTTTTGAAAAGAGGCAAAAAAAACCAAGCAAAACAAACAAAGCAAACTAAAAACAAAGTAAAGAGAAAGGAAGTGAAGGACTCCCCTAGTGAAGACGTCCTTAGCCTCCCCGGCAACGGCGCTAGAAAATCTTGATGCGTGCAACCAGTGTTGACGTGGGACACTTCGTTGGAACCCCAAGAGCAAGGTGTGATGAGCACAACATCAAGTTTCCCTCAGTAGAGACCGAGGTTATCAAACCTGAAGGAGGAACGAAATGTTTCAAAAGTGTTGAAAGCAATGTGGAGACCTAGACAACACAAACTCAAGACTTTTCCCAGAACGAATCAGTGAGGTTGTCAAGCTCACTGGTTTGCTGTAACAAAGGATTAAACGTATGGTGTGGAAGGTAATGGTTTGTAGCAAGTAAACAAGTAACAATGGAAGATGTATCAATGGTAAAGATTGGACCGGGGTCCATAGTTCACTAGAGTGCTCTCCTTAGATAAACATCATGGCATGAAGGGTAAACAAATTACAGCGGGGCAATTGACAGGAACTGAGCAAAGCATAACAATGCAATTACTAGCCAGAAAGATCCTATGAGGTTGATTGGGAAGGAATTGAAATGTTTTCGAAATCATAGGATTATATCATGGTGGGGCTATGCTTCCCTTTTCCAGTTGATCACAAATAAACAGATCTTCAGGAGGCTTGTACTTGACTTGGTTACAGCTGGTCGAGTATTGTTCGTCGATCTTCGATCTTCGACGGTGTTGAGCTCGGTCTTCGATCTTGATCTTGATATCGTATTCTACTGAGAAGAAGCAAACACCGGAAAGAGAGGGAAACAATCAACAATGTCATCGATGCAATGCGCAAGCAAGGATGATGATATGACAAGTTAAATTGTACTGAATTGAACCCCTAAAACATGCTCAACAATTTAATCGGGGTTCCGAGGGGTGCAAACCCTAACTCGGGGAAACTCTGGATGTATATGAGAGGGGTTACTATGTTCTTCTAATTATACTTGTCATTTAAGTTGTTGAACAATGCATGATTATAGCTTAGATAGTTAGGTATCATTTTTCTGAACAATTTGATATATTATATGTATTTTTCTGACTTATAAATAATAAGTTATGAATTTTACAAGTTTTATTCAAATTCTGAAATTATTAAAACCAATATAAAAAATTACTACGCAAGCCTGACGTCAGCACAAGACTTTAAACCTTTTACACAGAGGGCGGGGCTAGCCATATAGACAGACAGGTGGGGCCCGCGACACGTCAGAGAGCCATGTCGACGAAGGGGGCCGCCACAGGTTGACCTACGCTGACCTGCATGGTGGGCGGTGGCCGACGCCGGCGACCATCTGGCGGCGGCGCTACGACACGCGCGTGGACGCGGTTTTATGCATACGAGAAGCGCCTTTGCGCGGGCTACCAGACAAGGGCTTCGCAGGGCCATTTGTTCAAGGGACTCGCCGGCGGCGAGCACAACTGCGGCGGCGGGGTGAGGCATACGACGCGGGCTTGATACAGAGAGAAAGGAGGAGAACGGAGGGGTGCCTGAGCACCATCAGCTCACCATGGTTGCGACGGAGGAGTCGGGAAAGCTTGGTGTGGTCCGAGGGTGCCGAATCGACGGCGGCATCGACGGAGACCGACGGTGAAGTCGAGCTTGCGTGGCTTGATTCCGAGCACGCACGGACGATTCCTTAGGTAGGGAGACATAGTCCAGCACGACGGTTCTCCAGAGCTTCACGGCGAGGTACGGCGAGGTCAGGGATGGCGAGGCTCGGCGGTGAAAATCGGTCTAGGGTTCGGTAGCCTCGCAGTGCAGAGAGGAAGAGAGAGCAAGCGAGGAGGAGATAAGGACAGGGGGAGAGAGGCGTGCTCGAGGAGGATATTATCCTCACCAGGGCACGATGGACGGCAGGGAGAAGGCGGCGGAATCGAGGACGTCGGCGATGACACGCAGGTACTGACGAAGAGGTATGGGTCGGATGGGCCGAGGGAAAAGGGAGAGAGGGGAGGGGGTTGCTGGGCTGCGGCCTGGTTGGCTTGCTGGCTCTTTTTTTATCAGAAACTTTTTCCTTTTTCTAAAATCTGTTTTCTCTTTGTAATTTCATTTCAAATTCTATTTTGAGTGATTCAAAAATACCATAACTTTATGAAACATAGAAATTAGTGTGGGCCCTATTAGTCCATTTGGGCTCCAACATTTTGATAGTTTTCAAAATAAAAACCATTTGAATGTATTTTCAAATAGAGGAGGAAGATTAGGGTTTTAGGGTTTTGTTGTATTTCTTTTAATGCACAATTTAAGATATGATGCTCATGAATGCGTAATCAAAACCCTAATTACTATTTACTAAAAATTGGGGTATTACACATGTGTCCCTAGCATATGTGTGTGAGTGTGGTGCAAGGTCGGTATAGGTGCTTGCATGTGTCCCTCCTCGCATGCATGCGCTCTAACCTAGAAGCGAAGGTTCTGGACCTGTATAAGGGGGAATCTCCCCATTCCGGTGAAACCGGGTAGGATAGTGCCCCAACTTCTGAACCAACCTGATTTTACATCATCCTATGACCTAATCAAACACAAAACAAGAGAGAGCTACGCCGGTCTACCCCCATCAGAAGAATGTCAAGGGGGGTAGACGATCCGAGGCCCGCGGATCAGGATTTCGCTGGAGGAAGACCACGAGAACGTCGGAATCAGATGAAAACTTGCATGTGTCCCTAGCATATGTGTGTGAGCGTGATGCAAGGTTGGTATAGGTGCTTGCATGTGTCCCCCCTTGCATGCATGCGCTCTAACCTAGAAGCGAAGGTTTTGGACCTATATAAGGGGGAATCTCCCTGTTCCGGTGAAACCGGATAGGATAGTGCCTCAACTTTTGAACCAACATGGTTTTACATCATCCTATGACCTAATCAAACACAAAACAAGCGAGAGCTATGCCGGGCTACCCCCATCAAAAGAATGTCTAGGGGGGTAGACGATCCAAGCCCCGTAGATCAGGGTTTCTCCGGAGGAAGACCACGAGAACGTCGGAATCAGATGAAAACTTGCATGTGTTCCTAGCATATGTGTGTGAGTGTGGTGCAAGGTTGGTATAGGTGCTTGCATGTGTCCCCCCTCGCATGCATGCGATCTAACCTAGAAGCGAAGGTTCTGGACCTGTATAAGGGGGAATCTCCCCGTTCCGGTGAAACCGAGTAGGATAGTGCCCCAACTTGTGTACCAACATGGTTTTACATAATCCTATGACCTAATAAAACACAAAACAAGAGAGAGCTACGCTGGGCTACCCCCATCAGAAGAATTTCTAGCGGGGTAGACGATCCGAGGCTCGCGGATCAGGGTTTCGCCGGAGGAAGACCTCGAGAACGTCAGAATCAGATGAAAACTTGCATGTGTCCCAAGAGCAAGGTGTGATGAGCACAACAACAAGTTTCCCTCAGTAGAGACCGAGGTTATCGAACCTGAAGGAGGAAGGAAACGTCTCAAAGGTGTTGAAAGCAACGTGGAGACCTGCACAACACAAACTCAAGAATTTGCCCCAATGAATCAGTGAGGTTGTCAAGCTCAACGGTTTGCTGTAACAAAGGATTAAACATATGGTGTGGAAGGTAATGGTTTGTAGCAAGTAAACAAGTAACAATGGAAGATGTATCAATGGTAAATATTGGACCGGGGTCCATAGTTCACTAGAGGTGCTCTCCTTAGATAAACAACATGGCATGAAGGGTAAACAAATTACAGCGGGGCAATTGACAGGAACTGAGCAAGGCATAACAATGCAATTACTAGCCAGAAAGATCCTATGAGGTTGATTGGGCAATACAACAATATACATAGACCGTCATCCAACTGCATCTATGAGTAGAAGTCCACCTTCAGGTTATCATCCGAACCCCCTCCAGTATGAAGTTGCAAGAAACAGACAACTGCTTTAAGCAAAGTGTGTAAGGTAAACAGTCCACATGTTCCATGAACAAGAGACCGTTGTTTTCTCCCTAGTAGCAACAACACATCTACAACCGAAGATAATATTGTCACTTCCCTTGGAAACTGGAGGAAAAAGGATCCCTGTGATTGCAATGCTAGTCCCTGGATCATTGCTAGCATCCTCAGTTTAAGATGAAGTACACAGATACAAAGGTCATTTATTACATCTATTCCAGAGATAAACATAGTTTTTACAACTCAAAGGCCATAGGCCAGTTACAAGAGTTTGAATAAGCAAAAAAATATAAGTCTTGATCTTCATGTGCCACGGGCAAACATGTTGAGTGTAGACTCATGACACCTAATCCTCATTAGAGTAACCTGCAACATCACAAGTTACAGCCACAGTGGGTCAATACTTTGGAATAGTATTGGCAAGTGATACCTTAGTATATTTTAAGTGGACTAGCTACTATATGCATATTTGGCTAAGTGTAGCTTGGCTTGCTTTGCTCAAAGTAGGTTTTTCCTATTAGTTGAAATCACTAAGTTTTTCTTTGTAAAAACTTCTCCCAAGAAACCATCAATAGACATTGAGGTCCTTCACCCTTGTTCACCCACAAGTTTTACTTAGAAGTTGGAGTGATGAGATTCTTGATAGCTTCCATGTCTTGATGCTCAAGTTTTCCATTGCCATGGACTTGGCTAAGTACTTAGATTTTTTTCGTCTGCAGAGGTTGTGCACTTTCCCCACCAGACTTGGTTTCCCAAGACAGGACCTTTCAGAAGCCTTTCCTTAGACCAAATGGACGCGCTCTAACCTATCAATCCCACTACCACCAACTGTCCAAATGGCTAAGTTCTAGCAACCTATGTGATCCAGGCAGAGCCCATATTGCCAAGTGGCTGCACTATAAGCTTCTCAACACTTGGCCTCTAAAATCCCTTTATTCCTGGGTGGCATAGCACAAGTGAGATACACAAGGTAAACCATATCCATGGGCCTTGTGTAACCACTCAACCAAAAAACCACCAATCAAGTCCCATTCCACCCAGGTGATTCATTGACTTAGTTGTTTTATTAAGAAAACATAAGTCCAAAGACTTAGAAATATTTTCATCATAGTATGTATATACTTTACCAACCCTTGTTTGCTACTAGCTAGGCTAAGCATGGCATAGTAACTTAACTTAGAAATTTCCTAGCAATTCTACAACTATTTAGGATTTCCCAACTTGGCATTTGGCAAAAATAGTAACACATGCAAGACTTGGCAAAAATATTTCTAATGCTTGTATGAAAAATAGGGATGGAAATATTCATGAAGTACCACTTGCCTTGGTAGTGGGGAGAGTAGCACTCTTCACAATCACAATCACTAGCACCAAAGTCTACACAAAAATGGTAGCACAAAATTACACACAATTCATATACAAACATAAATATATGTATGCATGCAAAATGCTAAGTGATGATTTTTAAAACCCAACCAAGCAAGTGCATAGTACTGAACCATAAACAAGTCAAAAACTTGCTAAATCAAGTTTATTTACACCAAAGCAAATTCCTAAACAAAATCTATACTCAAAATAGTCTCAAACAAGTTTCTGCAAATAAAGTCATTTTAACAGAAACTAAACCCTAAACACATTGCATATCTAGAAAGAGCTTGCTCTCCTGATTCCAACGGTATAAAATTTGTCAATTTCTAACGTGTGGATCAAAAGTTATAGCTATTTCAAAATTGGATCTAAATCTGATTCAAATCTGTTTTTAAACTCAAACCCTAGCCACGCGTCTGTTTCCTATTGGCCCGTACCGGTTCGCACGGATCGAGCTCTGCGGGCTGTAGGATCTAAGTCAGATCTGGTGGCTCAGATGCGCGCTTACCCCTTCTCTTAAGTTCTAATTTCAGCCGTAGGATCTACATCTAACGTCCCTGAATGCCTTGACCAAAGATGAGTGGCGCTAGCGGCGGCGACTGGCGGCGGCGCGTCTGTCAGCAGCGGCGCTGGCGTTCCAGGTCGCGCGGGAGTGGGGGAAGAGGCTTACCAGAACCGCAGGGAGCTGCTGATGCTCAAGGTGGCGATGGCTTGGGGCGGGGCGCACGGGGTCGTCAGAGATTCCTCGTCGGAGTTCGCGAGCGCGTCGGGTGCGGCTGCTGTCGACGTTGGCGAGGTTCTGCGTCACGCTAACTCAAAGGAAGGCACCGTTAGATGCACAAGACGATGGGGGTCCTAGGCGTATCAGGCAGAGGGCAAGGGGCGGCTGGTACTCACGGGTAGAGGTCGCCGGAATTCGTGCAGAGAGTGGCGGCGCTCGGTCGAAGTCGTTGCCGAAGCTACGGACCATGCGAGAACAAACAAGGTGTGTCAGTAGATGCACAAGGAGTTGCTGAGCTTGATAGCATGAGTCAGGGGCAGAGGGGAACACGGAGCTCACCGGAATTCATCGGCGCGGTCTTCGGAACAGCGGCGGCGTCGAGTGAGTTGTGGGCAGCCTGGTGGCGTGAAGGGGGAATTGGTTGAGGGGAAATGGTCGTGAGAGAAAGGGGATTAAGTAGCCAGAGGCGCGACAAGAAACGCCCAGTGAATAAATGCAATTTACCTCGCGGAATCAAAGCAGCAACGGGCAGCGGCGGAGTTCGTGCGCGGGATTTGGGGAAGACGACGATGACGTGGAGAGGGTCCACTTGTCAGCGAAATACGCAGAGAGAAAGTAGGGTCTGGGTGTCAGCGACCGCGTGGGTGCGTCTGCGCGTGCGAGAGAGGGGGAGGGAGGCTGGGTGGGCTAGCTGGTCCGGTTCTGCTGTTGGGCTAGAATAGGAGCGCCTGGCCTTTTTCTTTTCTTTAATCCTTTTCTTTTTCCAGGATGAATTTCAGGAATGGTTTTCAAATGAATTCAAACTCTTTTTGAATTCAAATCTTTTCTGGACTTTTGCAGTGTGCAACATACTCAAACCTAGGTATAAAACCATGTGGTTACTTTGAAAAGGCTTGGTCATTTTTGGAGAAACAAAATAACAGGGACTTTGCACTTGATTTGAAAATGGTTTTTGAAGCCATTCCTATTTTGTAAAAATTTGTTCTAACTCCACACTCAAACCAATCAACAAGGGAGACAACCATCTAGGTTTAAAACATTTAAACTCTCAAATGGGGATGGCCATTTGATTCAAGTTTGCTCACATAAAATGATAGCACTATGTGCTTCTGTTTTGAAATGAGTTTGAATTTGATCTCAATTCTATATGCATGCATGAATGTTATGCAATCTTTGAAATCATGAATTTAGGGATGTTACAAATCTAACCCCCTTAAGGTGAATCTCGCCCTCGAGATTCGGATTGGCTAGCAAATAGGTGAGGGTGGTCTTTCCGAAGTTCGTCTTCTCTTTCCCATGTTGCTTCCTCTTCGGAATGATGATTCCATTGCACTTTGCAAAACTTGATAGTCTTAGTACTTGTGAATCTCTCTGCAGTTTCAAGGATCTTAATAGGTTTCTCTTCATAAGTGAGATCACTTTCTAGTTGAACTTCCTCCAAAGGTCTAGTATCCTTTAAAGAAGTTTCTTCCATCTCTGGATGACATTTCTTAAGTTGACTCACATGAAACACATTATGGACTGCTGACAGAGATTCCGGCAGTTCAATTTCATAGGCAACTTCTCCTTTGCGACTCAGAATCTTGAATGGCCCAACATATCTTGGTGCCAATTTTCCTTTGACTCCGAATCTCTTCACTCCACGAAGTGGTGACACTCTAAGATAGGCTCTATCACCAACTTCGTAGGTGACTTCTCTACGCTTAGGATCTGCGTAGCTTTTTTGTCGGGATTGTGCTATCTTCAACCTGTCCTTAACCAATTTGACCTTCTCTTCGGCTTCTTTGATAAGATCTGGCCCGAATAAACTTCTTTATCCTACACCATTCCATAACAATGGGGTGGTACACTTTCTTCTGTAGAGAAACTCAAACGGTGCCATCTCAATGCTGGCTTGATAGCTGTTGTTATAAGAAAATTCTGCGTAAGGCAGACTTTCATCCCAACTTTCTCCATAGTCTAGGGCACATGCCCTCAACATGTCTTCAAGAATTTGACTAGTTCTTTCTGTTTGTCCATCGGTTTGAGGATGAAAAGAAGTACTGAATTCTAACCTCGTTCCCAATGACTCATGTAGTTATCTCCAAAAATGAGAAGTGAACTGAGTTCCCCTATCAGACACAATACTCTTGGGTACTCCATGTAGACATACAATTCTGCTCATGTAGATCTTGGCTAACTTAGCACTTGTATAGGTTGTCTTCACGGGTATAAAATGAGCCACTTTAGTTAGGCGATCCACTACTACCCATATGGAATCATACCCTGACCTGGTCCTTGGTAATCCAGTAATGAAATCCATACCAATCTTGTCCCACTTCCAATCAGGGATAGGTAGTGGTTGAAGCAAACCTGCTGGTTTCTGATGCTCCGCTTTCACTCTACTACACACATCACACAAAGCAATATGTTCGGCGATGTCCCTTTTGAGATTGTTCCACCAAAATCTTTATTTCATGTCCATGTACATTTTGGTGTTACCCGGGTGAATAGAATACGGAGAGTTGTGTGCTTCCTGCAAAATCAGTTTCCGCAACTCCGGGTCTTGTGGAACACAAATACGTTTCCCATGCCATAAAGTACCCTGTTCGTCTTCATGGAAATTTTTGGCTTTTCCTTGGCCAATCTCCTCCTTAATCTCTTCAATTTCTTTATCAGTCTTCTGGGCTTCTTTGACTTGTCCAACAAAGTGGGTTGAACATCCAAAGACATGAGATGTCCTTCAGGCACAATCTCCAATCTGAGTTTTCTGAATTGGGTACACAAATCATCTGGCACTTCTCCTTTGGTAAGGCCATTCACAAATACCTTACGACTTAGAGCATCTGCTACAACATTTGCTTTACCGGGGTGGTATTGCAAACTTAAGTCATAGTCCTTGATAAGCTCTAACCATCTTCTTTGTCTCATATTGATTTCCTTCTGGGTGAAGATATACTTCAAACTTTTGTGATCTGTGAACACTTCACAACGCTTCCCCAAAAGATAGTGTCTCCATGTTTTGAGTGCATGGACTACAGAGGCTAATTCTAAATCGTGAGTAGGATAGTTCACCTCATGTGTTTTGAGTTGTCTCGAGGCATAGGCCACAACTTTACCATCTTGCATAAGTACTGCACCCAACCCTTGATGAGATGCATCACAATATACTTGGAAATCTTTTTCCAAATCTGGCAGACACAAAACTGGTGTTGTCACAAGTCTCTTCTTCAACTCCTGAAAGCTGAGTTCACAACCTTCAGACCAAGCAAACTTCTTGTCTTTCTTTAACAATTCAGTCATGGGCTTAGCTACCTTAGAGAAATTCTCAATGAACCTTCTGTAGTAACCCGCTAAGCCAAGGAAACTACGAACTTCCTTCACGGACTTGGGAGATTCCCATTCAGTCACAGCTGAAACTTTTGCAGGATCAACTGCTACACCATCCTTTGTCATAACATGACCAAGAAAACCAACTTCTTCCAACCAGAACTCACACTTGCTGAATTTGGCATAAAGTTTATGCTCTCTTAATTTCTCAAGTATCAAACGCAAATGTCCTTCATGTTCTTCTTTGCTCTTGGAGTAGATTAAGATGTCATCGATGAAAACGACAACAAACTTGTCAAGGAATTCCATGAACACCTTGTTCATCATATTCATGAAATATGCCGGGGCATTGGTCAAACCAAAAGGCATTACGGTATACTCGTACAATCCATACCTTGTAGTGAAGGTTGTTTTAGGTATGTCTTGTTCTCTTATCTTGAGTTGAAAATAGCCTGACCGGAGATCAATCTTCGAGAACACACATGCTCCTTCTAGCTGATCAAACAAGTCATTAATTCTAGGCAAAGGGTATGTGTTCTTGATAGTTACCTCGTTGAGTGAACGGTAATCTATGCATAACCTTTGACTTCTATCTTTCTTCTCTACAAACAAAACTGGGGCTCCCCAAGATGAAGAACTTGGTTGAATAAATCCTTTCTGCAACTGTTCTCCTAGTTGTTTCTTGAGTTCCTTCAGTTCATCAACTGACATTTTATAAGGTCTCTTTGCTATTGGTCCAGAACCTAGTACCAAATCTATCAGAAACTCCACATCTCTATCTGGTGGCATTCCCGGCAATTCTTCTGGAAACACATCCGGATACTCACTCACAATTGGCACACTGTCCATGCTAACCCCCTTAAGAGAATTTAGCTTACTTCCTTTAGATTCAAAGTTAGACTTGAATTTAATCCGCTTTCTTTCCGGGGTTGTGAGTGCAACAGTACGATTGGCACAATCTAGTACTCCTTCATATTTAGCCATCCAATCCATTCCCAATATTACGTCCAGTCTTTGGGAATCTAGGATTATCAGACTCACTGGAAACTTATGTTTTCCAAACTCTATTACAAGATCCCGGCATCCAAGACTCACTATCATATCTCCTCCCGGAGAACTAACTTTTATTGGACACCCAATATTTTCAGTTGGAAACCCATTTCTATCCACAAATGCTTTTGATATGAATGAATGCGATGCACCAGTATCAAAGAGTACAAATGCTGGAATAGAATTGAGTCTGAACTTACAAGCAACGACATCAGGCTCCTCATAGACCTCCTCCACATTGATGTGGTTAACTTGTCCTTTCTGAAAAGGATTGGGCTTGTTAGGTCCTTCAACATTCTTTTCAGGGAAGTCATTTGCATAATGCCCCATCTTCTTGCATTTGAAGCATTCAACTTGACTGATGTCCCTCTTAGCTGGCTGACTTCCACTTCCACTTCCATTACCACTATGGTGGTTCTTATGTCCACTCTTGTGGTTCTTATACTTATCATTGTCATGACTGCGATGATGCTTGTTGTCATGACGGTTGTGGTTGTGGTGCTTGTTGAATTTCCCATGTTTGTGGGATCCTGAGCTTCCACTGTCATCATAGTGAGATCGTTTGTGAGACGATCCCGAGCTGTGCTTGTCGGAGTGCTTTCTCTTTCTACTCTCCACTTGCTTCATTTTGTTCTCCAAAATAGCAGCCTTGTCACAGAGTGACTGATAAGTGGGAACATATGCCACAGACAACTGCAGATTCAGCTCATCATTCAAGCCTTCAAGAAATTTTTCCTTTCTCTTGGCATCAGTGTCAACTTCATCCGGTGCATAACGCGCCAGATTGTTGAACTCCTCAATGTATTCAGCCACGCTGCGGTGGCGTTGCTTCAGATTGTGGAACTCTTTCTTTTTCAAACTCATTATTCTTGATGAGATATGAGCAGTGCGAAAGCCATCCTCAAAGATAGCCCATGTCATCTCATCTATGGGAGTGGTGATCTGGAAGTTGTCCCACCAAGTGGCGGCTGGTCCTTCCAGCAGGTGTGCTGCAAATCTGACCTTTTCAGCATCAGTACAGCCTACTGTTACCAAGTCCTTGTTTACAGATCGTAGCAAATCATTTGCCACCATGGGATCAGTCGTCCCTGAGAACTTAGCTGGCCTCAATCTCAAGAACCTGGTGAGCATATCAAAACCCGAAGGGTTGTTGTTGTTGTTATTGTTGTTGTTGTTATTGTTGTTGTTGTTGTTGTTGTTGTTGTTGTTGTTGTTGTTGTTGTTGTTGTTGTTGTTGTTGTTGTTGTTGTTGTTGTTGTTGTTGTTGTTTTGGTTCTGGATGAATATGGTCATCATCTGCATCAGTTGTGTTTGAGCAGTCATCATTTGCTGCATTTCTGGAGTGATGTTGTTGGGATTGGGGTTTGCACGACGGGGAGGCATCTGTGGTTTGTTCAAATAGAGATAAGAATGAGATACCCATAGATGTTTTTCATGCACAATACATCACATAAGCAATCACAAACATGCAACAAAGTATAAAAGATCAACAACAAGATAACAAGTTCACAAAGTAAAACACACAAGTAGCAAGCCATCCACATGTCGGATGGTCCAATAACAAGTTCTCAAAATAACAAGTCTGATAATAAAAGATAAACGAGTAGTCAAGTCTACTCATCAGCATCAATCTCCTCCTCGACAAAGGTAAGACCTGCGTTCTCCATCGCGGTCTTGTTCTCCTCAATGGTAGTGGTCAAGGACTCTATCTTGGCCTTGAGAGCCCTCTTCTGGGAACGAAGCCTCTCAATCACCGTCTGCTGCTGCTCTAACTCGAAGTCCTTGGACTGCAATTCTTCAGTCAAATCTCGGATCTTCTTGTTCCTATCCTGGACACGCTTCTCCTGACTCTTGAATTTCCTGTCCTAGGTCTCGAACTTTGCCTCCATCTCTTTGACTATCTCGTCCTGCTGCGCGAAGAGCTTGTCCTTCTCGTGAAGCTGCACCTGGAGTTCGTCATTGCTGAGCATGACGTTGGTCCTGTCAGTGTCCACGTGCCTAATGAGAGACTCTAAGTCCTGGAGGTACAGGCGTATCGGCTCTGCTGCGTCCCTCGAGTCGTCCTCGAAGTCGATGGACTCTCCGTCCTCATCATGTCTTCCGAAGACGTGGAAGTGAGTGCCTCTAACCTGTCGGGAGTGTCGTCCTAGCAGACGTCCTATCAGGTCCTGCATAACTACCTCCATGCCTCTCTCCCTGTCATCGTGCATAAGCTTGAAGACGATGGCCTCCGTAGTAGGCTCTGTCTGGCGTCCGGGCTGGTTCACCTTGAAGCCCCAGAGGTCCTTCCTCTCGAACTTGGTGAGTGGGTGCACCATGATGGTGGGAAGAGGGAGATTGAGCAAAGTGGTAAACTCAACGATACGAGGACCAAAGCGGGTAACCTGGAACTCCTCAACAGTGCTGATGGTAATAGGCATCTATTTATAAGATAGAAAAGTTAGATCAACACAACTTAAGATAAATCAAAAGACAAAACATCCCATATATCCTTGGGAAACAAAACACACAAGTCATGCATACATGAAGTCATTACCACAATCAAGGTTCATTCTTATTTTAAGACAACATTTTGGAAAATAAGGTGATAGGTGGTAGTCCAACTAACTAAGTACGTTTACAATCCTATCTCACTGGATCTGTTGGCTAACACAATGTTTCTAGAAGCAATCGGCCTATCTTGCTCACATGATTCCATCACTAAGTCTATAATGTCTCCTCTTAAGGTTTGGTTGGTAGCTTCCAACTCTTGGGTAAGTTCCTTCTCCTTCTTCAAGTCTTTTTGGAGGTTGAGCATTGTGCACTTGACTCTAGCACTAAGTTCTTTGATAGTCCTCCAAGCTGCTTCTCGTGCTGACTCAAAGAATGTGGTGTGCACCATAGTGTTGGTGTACATGCAGAATCCTGTTTCTTTGTGGTTGTCTTCCTTGTTTTTGTACAAGTGAAGTTGCACCCACTAGTACTCAACTCCTTCATCCATCACTGGAAAGCCTTTGTACACAGCTGCACCATGTATTTCCATTGCCACCATGAGGTCCTTGAGAATTTTGGGGAACTCTGTCTCACACTCCAAGGTCATGGTCATGAGTGGTCCTTTCCTTACGGCTTCGTTGATGGAATTCATCTACAAATAGAGATGAGAAAGAAGATTAGAAAAGTTTACGAGAAGAATAGACAAGTGTAGAAGTAGTTGAATTTTTTTTCCTTAGTGGTTTCCAATCCTAGGGTCATAATCCTATAGGCAACACAGTGCTCTGATACCATCTGTAAGATCCCTCCTTTGTAAAGGAAAAAGGATCCATGTGATTGCAATGCTAGTCCCTGGATCATTGCTAGCATCCTCAGTTTAAGATGAAGTACACAGATACAAAGGTCATTTATTACATCCATTCCAGAGATAAACATAGTTCTTACAACTCAAAGGCCATAGGCCAGTTACAAGAGTTTGAATAAGCAAAAAAATATAAGTCTTCATCTTCATGTGCCACAGGCAAACATGTTGAGTGTAGACTCATGACACCTCATCCTCATCAGAGTAACCTGGAACATCACAAGTTACAGCCACAGTAGGTCAATACTTTGGAATAGTATTGGCAAGTGATACCTTAGTATATTTTAAGTGGACTAGCTACTATATGCATATTTGGCTAAGTGTAGCTTGGCTTGCTTTGCTCAAAATAGGTTTTTCCTATTAGTTGAAATCACTAAGTTTTTCTTTGTAAAAACTTCTCCCAAGAAACCATCAATAGACATTTAGGTCCTTCACCCTTGTTCACCCACAAGTTTTACTTAGAAGTTGGAGTGATGAGATTCTTGATAGCTTCCATGTCTTGATGCTCAAGTTTTCCATTGCCATGGACTTGGCTAAGTACTTAGATTTTTTTCATCTGCAGAGGTTGTGCACTTTCCCCACCAGACTTGGTTTCCCAAGACAGGACCTTTCAGAAGCCTTTCCTTAGACCAAATGGACGCGCTCCAACCTATCAATCCCACTACCACCAACTGTCCAAATGGCTAAGTTCTAGCAACCTATGTGATCCAGGCAGAGCCCATATTGCCAAGTGGATGCACTATAAGCTTCTCAACACTTGGCCTCTAAAATCCCTTTATTCCTGGGTGGCATACCACAAGTGAGATACACAAGGTAAACCATATCCATGGGCCTTGTGTAACCACTCAACCAAAAAACCACCAATCAAGTCCCATTCCACCCAGGTGATTCATTGACTTAGTTGTTTTATTAAGAAAACATAAGTTCAAAAACTTAGAAATATTTTCATCATAGCATGTATATACTTTACCAACCCTTGTTTGCTACTAGCTAGGCTAAGCATGGCATAGTAACTTAACTTAGAAATTTCCTAGCAATTCTACAACTACTTAGGATTTACCAACTTGGCATTTGGCAAAAATAGTAACACATGCAAGACTTGGCAAAAATATTTCTAATGCTTGTATGAAAAATAGGGATGGAAATATTCATGAAGTACCACTTTCCTTGGTAGTGGAGAGAGTAGCACTCTTCACAATCACAATCACTAGCACCAAAGTCTACACAAAAATGGTAGCACAAAATTACACACAATTCATATACAAACATAAATATATGTATGCATGCAAAATGCTAAGTGATGATTTTTAAAACCCAACCAAGCAAGTGCATAGTACTGAACCATAAACAAGTCAAAAACTTGCTAAATCAAGTTTATTTACACCAAAGCAAATTCCTAAACAAAATCTATACTCAAAATAGTCTCAAACAAGTTTCTGCAAATAAAGTCATTTTAACAGAAACTAAACCCTAAACACATTGCATATCTAGAAAGAGCTTGCTCTCCTGATTCCAACGGTATAAAATTTGTCAATTTCTAACGTGTGGATCAAAAGTTATAGCTATTTCAAAATTGGATCTAAATCTGATTCAAATCTGTTTTTAAACTCAAACCCTAGCCACGCGTCTGTTTCCTATTGGCCCGTACCGGTTCAGACGGATCGAGCTCTGCGGGCCGTAGGATCTAAGTCAGATCTGGTGGCTCAGATGCGCGCTTACCCCTTCGCTTAAGTTCTAATTTCAGCCGTAGGATCTACATCTAACGTCCCTGAATGCCTTGACCAAAGATGAGCGGCGCTAGCGGCGGCGACTGGCGGCGGCGCGTCTGTCAGTGGCGGCGTTGGCGTTCTAGGTCGCGCGGGAGTGGGGGAAGAGGCTTACCAGAACCGCAGGGAGCTGCTGATGCTCAAGGTGGCGATGGCTTGGGGAGGGGCGCACGGGGTCGTCAGAGATTCCTCGCCGGAGTTCACGAGCGCGTCGGGTGCGGCTGCTGTCGACGTTGGCGAGGTTCTGCATCGCGCTAAGTCAAAGGAAGGCACCGTTAGATGCACAAGACGATGGGGGTCCTAGGCGTATCAGGCAGAGGGCAAGGGGCGGCTGGTACTTACGGGGAGAGGTCGCCGGAGTTCATGCAGAGAGTGGCGGCGCTCGGTCGAAGTCGTTGCCGAAGCTACGGACCATGCAAGAACAAACAGGGTGTGTCAGTAGATGCGCAAGGAGTTGCTGAGCTTGATAGCATGAGTTAGGGGCAGAGGGGAACACGGAGCTCACCGGAATTCGTCAGCACGATCGTCGGAACAGCGGCGGCGTCGAGCGAGTTGTGGGCAGCCTGGTGGCGTGAAGGGGGAATTGGTTGAGGGGAAATGGTCGTGAGAGAGAGGGGATTAAGTTGCCAGAGGCGCGACAAGAAACACCCAGTGAATCAATGCAATTTACCTCGCGGAATCAAAGCAGCAGCGTGCAGCGGCGGAGTTCGTGCGCGGGATTTGGGGAAGACGACGATGACGTGGATAGGGTCCACTCGTCAGCGAAATACGCAGAGAGAAAGTGGGGTCTGGGTGTCAGCGACCGTGTGGGTGCGTCTGCGCGTGCGAGAGAGGGGGAGGGAGGCCGGGTGGGCTAGCTGGGTCGGTTCTGCTGTTGGGCTAGAATAGGAGCGCCTGGTCTTTTTATTTTCTTTAATCCTTTTCTTTTTCTTTTGAATTCAAATCTTTTCTGGACTTTTGCAGTGTGCAACATACTCAAACCTAGGTATAAAACCATGTGGTTACTTTGAAAAGGCTTGGTCATTTTTGGAGAAACAAAATAACAGGGACTTTGCACTTGATTTACAAATGTTTGAAAATGGTTTTTGAAGCCATTCCTATTTTGTAAAAATTTGTTCTAACTCCACACTCAAACCAATCAACAAGGGAGACAATCATCTAGGTTTAAAACATTTAAACTCTCAAATGGGGATGGCCATTTGATTCAAGTTTGCTCACATAAAATGATAGCACTATGTGCTTCTGTTTTGAAATGAGTTTGAATTTGATCTCAATTCTATATGCATGCATGAATGTTATGCAATCTTTGAAATCACGAATTTAGGGATGTTACATTGAGTGAAACCAATTTGTATGGCTTTTATAATATGTCCATTTGTCTTTCTTGATCATTTGTGAATGTTTGTTGACAAGTTTTTATATGGATCAAATCCATAGACTTGGAGATAACTTTGGAAATGATTTTATTCCATTAGGGTTTAGGGTTTGGATTTATTTTCCAAATGTTTAAATTTCCAGATACATTCATTGAGGAATGCAATTCACTTGATTTGAATTTTGTTAAATTCAAACTTTAATTAAAGTTTGTTCAAGATGGGATTTAAGTTTTCCATTTAGAAACAAAAAGTTTCTTTTCACCCTAAAATTCCACAATATTTTATTTTATTTATTTATTTTTCACATTACAAGATTTGGAAAATCTTGGGATGTGACAGGATACCACCCTTAAAACAAATCTCGTCCCGAGATTTGGGAAGGCTAGGGTTACAAGTAGGCTCAAAGCATCTAGGGTACTACCACCCTTAAAAAAATTTCTAACTAGATTACATATTGGCCTTCTTGGGATCCTGCTGAATTCTCTCTGGGCAAACATCTGCATAGTGTCCTTTGTTTCCACACTTGAAACATGTGACAAGGCTGAGATCCTTCATAGGCTTGTTTATCTTGTGCTTCATCTTTTCTGGACAGTTGCTTGCATAATGTCCTTGGTTACCACAATTGTAACATGTGATAAGATTGAGTTCATCACGTATCTTTAGTGGGCAAGTTGCTACATAATGGCCTAGCTCTTTGCAGTTGTTGCACCACACTTGGCTAATCTCTTTATACTTCTGCTTCTCTGGACATTCACTGGCATAATGTCCCATTTCTTTACAATGATTACATTGCACATGGCTTTTGTCCTTCTTTTTCTTGGGTTTCTCCAAAGCTAGGAGTGCTTCTAGTTCATGATCTTCATATGTTATCTCATAGGTAGGAATGTCTACTGGTTTCTTTGACCTTCTATTGTTCCTTGTATAATTCATATGCCTCTTCTTTGGTCCTTTAAATTGGGTCATATTGCATGGGGGTACAAGTGGAGATTTTCCTTTATCTTCATCCTTCTTGGTAGACTTGGCTCTCTCATGGTAGTCTGCAATCAGTTGTTGCACTCCACCTTGTTTCCTTTGTTCAACTATGGAATAGATGGGGCATTGGATGGGGACATGATTGTTTCCTTCACATAGGTAACAAGTAGTTTGAGATGTGGGGCATTGGTCAGCTGGGTGTTTCTCTTCAAAGTTGGGGCATTGATCTCCATGCTCCTTGGAAGTGTGATTCCTATCTCCACAAATATTGCAAGCTTGGGTTCCTTCTAGAATAACATCTTTGTCATCTTTGTTGTCACAAACTCCTTTGGAATAGTTGCCTTCCATGTTGATCATTTGATCTGTCACCTTATGCAATAATTGGGCTTGGGTTTCCAAAAACCTTTGCATGGTTGGATCTTCCCCACTAGTGTTGGCTATGAATTGAGTTGTCATTTGGTTCAACTGGTTTTGGGTTGCTATAAGTTCTCTCATGTTGTCCTCTTGGTTGTTGTTGTTGTTGTTGTCACCATCCTTGATGTTGGAGTCTCTTGGAGAAGTCATCTATTTGGGTTGGATTGGGATTAGAATAGGCAAAGTGTTTCTAAGGGAAATAATTCTAATCACACTCATCACCATTCACACAAGCAAAGTGCAAGCAATCACAAACATTCCACTCAACAACAAGTTTCAAGCATATTTTTAGGCCAACCAAATTTTTTTTTGTTACACCACATAAGTTGGTGTTTTTGACTTAACTAAATATGGTGGTCCATCTATATGGTTCACTTGAGACTTTTCCATCTTTCTTGGTTGATTCTTCTTGCATGAGATCATGGTTTCCTTGGGAAAACTCTTGGTCACTAAACTTCAAAGGTGATGATGATTCCTAAGTTATGTTCCTTAGTCTTCAAGTCTTGAGTAACTTTTCTTGTCTTATTTGTAGTCCTTAGTGATATCCAAGGTTGAAGTCCTTGGTGAAGATGTTGAAGATGTTGAAGTCATTAGAGTTGAAGAATTCCTTTGCTCATGATGAAGTCTTTGGCCATGGAAAAGGCTTGTCCATCAAGTTGAAATAGAAGAGATGTAGAGTCAAAACCAAAATGGTTGAGGAAAGAGTTTACAAGATTGTTTGTAAATAAGTTTTGGAACAAATACTACTCCTATTTTTCTAAGGGTTTTGTCCAATCCTAGGTTTAAAAATCCTACAGGCAACACAATGCTCTGATACCATCTGTAAGGTTCCCAACCTTTAATAAGGTAGAGATCCATGTGTTTACAATGCTAGTCCCTGGATCAATAGCTAGCATCCACAGTTAAGATGAAATATCAAGAAACAAAGGTCATAATACAACTTTATAACCAGGAATAAAGTAATTTATTACATCTTACATAGCTCATTTGGCTATCTCATTACAATGCAACAGAAATATAACAATAGCATGGGTTCCTTCATCTTCAAAATGCCACAGGCAGACATGTTGGTTGTAGACTTGTAATCCTAATCAATAAACTTCACTAACATCAAACAAAACCTGCAACATAACAAGTTACAGCCACATGGGTCAATACATTTGAATTGTATTGGCAAGTGATACTATGTTAGTATAGTGGAGTCTATCATCTATATGCATTTGGATAAGTGGAGCTTAGGCTTGCTTGCTCAAACCAGATTTTCCTTATCATTTGAAATCACTAAGTTTTTGCTTGACAAAATCTTTCCCAAGGCATCTCCAAATAGAAATTGGTGATCCTTTGAATCCCTTATTCACCCACAAGTTTTTAACTTAGAAATTTGGATGATGAGATTCTTGATAGCTTCCATGTCTTGATGCTCAACTTGTCCTTTACCAGGGACATGGCTAAGTACTTAGATTTTACACTCTGCAGAGGTGGTGCACTTTCCCCACAAGACTTGGTTTCACCAAGACAAGAACTTTCAGAAGCCTTTCCTTAGACCAAATGGACGCGTTCCAACCTATCATACCCCTACCACCAACTGTCCATTTGGCTAAGTTCTTGCAACCTATATGATCCAGGCAGAGCCCATATTGCCAAGTGGCTGCACTTGAAGCTTCTCAACATTTGACATCTCAAATCTCTTTGTTCCTGGGTGGCCATCCACAAGTGAGATACACAAGGTTCACCAGTCCCCTGGCCTTGTGTAACCACTCAACATAAACCATTCCTTCCATTCCACCCAGGTGATTCATTCACTTAGTTGTTTTATTAAACAAAACTCAAGTCCTCAGACTTAGAAATTTTTCCATAGCATGAATATATATTCCACCCTTGTTTTCTACTAGCTAAGCTAAGCATGATAGTAATAGGGATCTTAACTTAGGAAATTTCTACTAAGGTTTCATCTACTAGGATTTCCCATAGCATAGTTTATACTTAGCAAAAATTCCGTGCAAATCTTACTTAGAAAAATCACTAATGCATAGTAAAAATAGTAGGACAAAGTATGAAGCATCACTTGCCTTTTTGGTAGAGAGTATAAGTTCACTCCTTGATCTTTGAAATGTTCACTCACTTCAAATCACTACAATTCAATCAAGCAAACAATATTTCAATCTACCATTCAAGCAATTCATCACATAAAATGATAAAATCAAAGTAATGCATGCAAGCATGCAATAGGTTGTAAACATTTGGAAACACCTATTGGACATTTTATAAAGTGGCAAAGTCATTTGCAATAGGTTTCACTTTATAAACCCTTTTTTAAAACAAGGTACCATTTTATGTGGTGTAAAAATGTTTTCAATAAGGCATTAATCTATAGGGTTCACAAAATATGTTTTCAAACCATAAAATCTTGTGTTTAGGGTCAGAGAGTTTATTTCCAAAACATTTCTCAAAGGTTTTCTTCCAAAACCATTTTTAATAATTAAACCATATTTTTATTTGACTAGAATTGGTTTAAATCCAAGATTTATTCTTTTGTTTCACCAAATACATTTTTGAAACCACAATTTGTTTCCTATGGTCAGTAGGTTCAAAAAAATCCATTTGCCAAAGATTTTATCCCCAAAATCATTTTAGAATTATTTTTATAACCTAAACAAGCATACATAAGTTTCTGCAAAAACAAACATTTTAACAGAAGCTTTTTACTAAAAAAGTGCATGGTTGGCTAGGGCTTGTTTTTCTGAATCCATTGATATAAAGTTTGCCAAATTTGGACGTGTGGTTTGAAAGTTATAGATTTTTCAAATTTGAACTTCTAATAGGAAAGTTTCTGTTTTTAAAACGAAGTCTGAGCCACGTGCCATGTTCTTACTCGTTGATAACGTTTCGTCTGGATCACGCGCTGTAGGCCGTTGGATTTAAGTTGGATCGTGCGGCACAGAGGCGAGCGTACCCCTTCGTTCTCGTTCTAATCTCATCCGTCAGATCTAGATCCCATGGACCCTATTGCCTTGACCATATGGCAGTGGCACTGGCGGCGGCAGGTGGCAGCGCGTGGTCAGTCGGCGACGGATTTGGCGATGCAGGAAGCGAGGAGGAGAGGGAGGAGGCTCACCGAGTTCGCCGAGGCGTGGGGGTGCTCGAGGTGCTTCCCTTTTGTCGAGGGGCGCGCTGGAGCTACGGGGATTCCTCGCCGGAGTGGTGTCTGGCGACGGGCATGCGCTGTCGTTGTCGGGGACGTCGCTGTAGAGCACGTGAGAGGGGGCAGATGATACTATTAGCGCGTGGGAGAGTAGGGAGCATGGGAGCATCAAAGAGAGAGGGCAGTGCGGTCAGAGGCTACCTGTGGAGCTCGTCGGAGTTGGAGCGGACGGCGGCGTCGTTCAGTCAAAGACGGAGTCGATGCTACAGGGCACTCGCGGGCGAGCTGAGTCCATAGAGAGATGCGCTAGGGTCTGGGGAACTTGCCTGCGTGCTTGGGGAGGCAAGGGGTGGCGCGAGGCTGCCGGAATTGCTCGGTGAGCTCGCCGGAGACAGCGGCAGTGCAACGCAAAATGGGAGCAGCCTGGTGGCTCACTGGCAGTGGGTTTTGAGGGGAATGAAAGAGGAGAGGGAGGTGATTTAACTGGCGTGGTCGCGGGGATTAAACGTCGAGCATTTACCGGTAATTTACTCCGAGGAGTTAACGGCAGGAAACGGCCGGGGGAGCGCGCGGTCCTCGCGTTGGTGGAGAAGATGGTGAGGTAGCAGTGGGGGCCAGTGTCAGCGAGAGAGAGAAGGGGTGCGATGGGGTCCATCTGTCAGCGGCCTCGTGGGTTCAAATGCGGGTGCGAATCATTTTCTGCGGGAGAGAGAGGGAGTGGGCTGAACTGGGCCAGGTGGGCTTAGCTGGGCTGGGTCGGCTTGATTCCATTTTTTTTGTTCTGTTTCTGTTTTTCTTTTTCTATTTCCTTTATCTGTTTTGATTTTGAACAACTAGTTCAAACACTTATTTGAATTCAAACTTTTGCCAAAATTTGGGTAGGTTTAAATATTGATTGGTAGCACATTCTGATGTTAATTTTGGAAATTTATTTTATTCGTTTTGGGGTCTTTTTAATTAATAAAAAGGGCCCTTGTTTCAAATCAAAATAGGATTTAATAATGTTTTTAATTCCATTTGATTTCTAAATTCTTCCAAAACCTTTTAGTAGGTTTTTTTTACTTAAAAAGGGTGTCAAATAATTCATCTTGAATTATTTGGAAAAGCTTTTTAAGATTTATTAATCATTTAAGATTTGGGTATTTGTTTTGATTTCAATGGAATTTTTGATATGGTTTTAACTCCCTAAATTTTTACTTGGAAGATTTATTTTATTTAAGTTGATTAAACAACTTTTATTTCACTTGGGTAAATTCCAAATATCATTTTCTCCTGATTTAAATAATTGTTCTTATTAGAGATTTGTCTTCATTAAGATAGGGATAGAATGGTTATTGCCATTTTATTTTATTTGGATTGGGATTATAATTCAATCCACTTGTTTATGGGTTAGGCCAAGATTTGATTTGTCATTAAATATTCTTTATTCAATAATTCTTTCTTCATCTTATAAAATCCATATCTTTTTATTTAGAGATCCAAACTTGGTGATTCCAATTTGTGAAAACTTATTTTATATTTGTTTATCCTTTTAAATCTCTTTAGGATTAATTGCTCACCATTTGGTATGGGTTTCTAGATAGGTTCTTTATTAGCTTTGGGAATTCAATTTCTTATCTTATTAAGTTCAAGATTTTATTTATGGTTCCAAATTGAGTGAAACCAATTTATATGGCTTTTATAATATTTCCATTTGTCTTTCTTGATCATTTGTGAATGTTTGTTGACAATTTTTTATATGGATCCAATCCATAGACTTGGAGATAACTTTGGAAATGATTTTATTCCATTAGGGTTTAGGGTTTGGATTTATTTTCCAAATGTTTAAATTTCCAGATACATTCATTGAGGAATGCAATTCACTTGATTTGAATTTTGTTAAATTCAAACTTTAATTAAAGTTTGTTCAAGATGGGATTTAAGTTTTACATTTAGAAACAAAAAGTTTCTTTTCACCCTAAAATTCCACAATATTTTATTTTATTTATTTATTTTTCACATTACAAGATTTGGAAAATCTTGGGATGTGATAGCCTTGGGCATCCCCAAGCGTTGACGCTTGTACCTCTTGGATATTTCTTGGGGTGACACCATGATGGCATCCCCAAGCTTGAGCTTTTGTCCATTCTTCATCTCATTGCATTATTCTCTCTCCACACCTGAAATTTTCCTTCATACAAAACTTCACACAATCTTCATTAGCAACATTAGCTTATTAAAAAGATATTAGACCACTGGCAAAGCTTTGGAACATCAAAGCTTTTCACTAAAAACACAAGATACTGTAGTAACTCCTTCAAAAATCTCAATTCACCTAAAGAGAACTCAAAAAGGAATCAATAAGAAGCAAATGCAAATAATGATAGAAATCTGTCAAAACAGAACAGCAGGTAGAAACGAATTTTTTCGAACATCTTCTGTTGCTCAAATCAAAAAGTGTTGAACTAACGAAAGTTATCCAACATACTGGGGGATTTATTCGTAAATTTTGAGCTTAATACGAGTTACAGAGCCTCCTCAAGAATTTTTTTGGTGGAGGACAGAAATCTGTTTCGGGACAACAATTCCCCAAATCTTACTTCCCTCTCATTAGAGGTCATTCTTAGCACAAAAAGCAAACCAAAAGGATAAGTGTCGTGGGAATGGTCAGGGCAGATGCTGCAATCGGCAGCGAGTAGTAGAATGAGGGGCAAGGGCGGCCAGCCATCTACGGTGCGAGATGAGGGCGGAGACACAGGGTTTTACCCAGGTTCGGCCCCCCGGAGGGTAAAGACCTACTCCTGCTAGATTGTATTATGGAGGTGGTACAATGGGCGAGCTCGACGGCTAGGCGGCGAGTCGCTTGGGTGTCTGATGGAACATATCTCTACACGCCCCGCAGGGAGGTTTATATAGGCTCACCTCCCCTAGGGTTTACATATCTCAACCGGATCAGTTAAGGCTTCGGTGCTCGTTCAACCTAATCCGACTGGGCCTATCTACTCGCCTGGGCCTTCAGCTTCTAGTCGCTTGGATCCACGCCGGGCTTTGATCTAGTCGCCGTCTTGCAGGCCCACTCGCCAGTTCTTTGGGCCAGTCGGAAACGTCCTGCTGGGTATACCCCGGTAGGTACATCCCCATCAGTAGTCCCCGAGGCCGTCGTCGATTGGGCGTAGGTGACTGCTGGCAGTCGGAGTATGCGGCTTCAGAGTAGGCATCCAGTCGAATCGTCGGTGGGCTCCTGTATATAGGAAAAACTTGTCATTCTATTCGTAGCTTTGGCGAGTCGAGTCGGCGAATCGCCGTTCGCAGCGAGTAAGTCGGTGAGCCGAGTGGATGAAGTTGGACCGTTAAGCGTGGTCAAACTAGCCGTTGCGGTAATCCAATGGTAACTTTTGGCGTAATCACCGTGTAGTAACGGCCTCCTGATTTGGCGGGTAACAACCGCTATATAATGGGAATGGCAGGCGATCAGAGAGCTATCTTCTCGCCATTCTCTCCGACTACACGCATTCTCACCTTCCTTCGCTTCGCGATCTAGCCGACCTGAAATCCTCCGACCCCCCACAAGTCCTCCGCCATGGCCCTGTCCACCGAACCCTGGGGGAGGTCCAAATGTACGAGGGCGCAACTGGCGTCCTTTGAAGAGGCCGGGATCCTGCGCGCCGGCTGCTGGCGCATCCCCGCGGCCGGAGAGGTGACCCCAAGCCCGCGCGAGGGGGAATTCATCTGCTTCACCAGTCACCTGGAGCGGGGACTGGGATTCCCCACGTCCTTGTTCTTCCGGCGGTTCTGCGCCTACTACGGGATCCAGCCGTCGGATCTGGGTCCCCATAGCATCGAGCAGCTCGCCATCTTTGTGGCGTTCTGCGAGTGCTACTTGGGCTGCCGGCCCTACTTCCCTATTTGGCAAGATCTGTTCCATGGACGGATCAGCCGCGAGGAGGCGGGCGTCCCAATGCTCACCGCGGGTGGCCTAACCTTCCAGCTGATGTCGAAGGCCTCATTCTTCGACCTGATGCTGCCCGCCAAGGCAGCGAGCGACTGGAAGAAGTCGCGGTTCTACGTCGCCGAGGCGACTCCGGAAGGCGAGACGGCGATTCCGCGGTACTCCGCCAACCGGTCCGAGCCGCGCCGCCTTCAAATCGGCAAGCTTCCCAGAGACCAGCGGATGGTCGTTGACGAGATGCTTCAGACCATCCGCGGTCTGAAGAAGAAGGGCCTCCAGACGATAAACCTGTACAACTGCTGGCTCGGGCGGCGACTCGTCCCGCTGGCCCGGCGCGAGCACTACATGTACCAGTACACCGGCCGGGACGACCCGACAAAGGCTAGCCTGGCCGAGTGGAGGCTCGATGACTACACCGCGGCCCTGAAGAAAATCACCCAAGCGGTGTACTTGGACGCTCAAGCTGGGGTCGCCCCCTATACCGCGAAGCGCTCAGCCCCAACGGTAATCACTTCGCATCATTCGCAGTCGCAGTCCTTTTGCAGTCGCGGTCATACTAACTTCATCTTGCCTTTGTTGCAGCTGTTCCAAGTGGTGGAGGGGTGGCTCCCGCCTTCGGATGATGAGAATTCGAGCTCGTCCGTCCAGGACATAGGCGAGTCACCCGCCAGGAGCGACGAAAGCGACAGCGATGACGGGTCCGAGGAAGAAGCTGCCCCGCTGGCGCGCAAGACCCGCGGGCAACATCAGCGCGAGCTCGAGGCGAGCAAGAGCCTCGAGCGCCATGATGATGAAGAAGAACTTCCAGAGACGACCTCGCGCCGCCAGGCCACTCCATCAAAGAAGAAGAAGAAGGAGAAGGAGGCAAAGGCCCCTCCAAAGAGGAAGACGAAGCCGATGAAGCCGGCCTCGCCACCACACTCGGCAAGCAGTTCTGACGCCCCCAGCCCTACCAAGGACGAGGCGCCACCGGCGGCAGCCGCACTGGAAATGGCTACCGTTGAGGTGCCATTGGCTTCGATGCCCCCGCCATTCACCCCAGTCTCTGTGCTGGGGGACGCTCCGGCTGCAGCAGCCTCGCCTCGCAAGGAAGCTCCCGCCGAAGAAGTTCCTGGGCCCCTGTTGCGGCTTCAACGACGAAGAAGCCGTCCGTGTCTTGGGCACGAGACGCCCTGGAGATGGGGCTCAGCCGCCGACTGGGCCCTGAACTGGAGAAGTCGGCTGGCCTCCACACGGGGCTGCGCTTCATTCCAGTCGCCAAGTGAGTTTGCTCACCTATCTTTGTCTTCCATAGCAACTTGAATTATGCTGCTTACGCGATTAATTTACAGGACCAAAGTGAAGAGGATGGGCCAGCCGACCGTGGCTAAGGTACCATCCGTCGTCGGCGAGGAGGATCCTTCCCGTAAGCGGAAGGCGGACGAGGTCGTCGAGCCTACGGATGGTGGCAAGAAGGCCAAGGGCAATGATGTCGTCACGATCTCCGACGACACGGCAATCGTGCCACCCGAGCCCGCACCAGAGGCGACTGCATCCACGAAGGAGGGCGCTCCCCTGCCCAGTGCGGTCGAGCCGACCTCCTTTGGTGTGGGTGCCTCCATTGCAACGTTCCCGCGCTTCATGACTTCGCCATCGAGCCGTGCACATGGGGTCGCCGACGTGGAAGTCGAGCAGCTTCGTGGGCACACGCCAGCTCTCCTCTAGTCCGTGGACGCGATTCAGCTTCATGGCATGCTTGGCGCAGCCATCCAGGTATGTCCAGTCCCCGAGGATCAGGTCGCTGTATTACAGCGCGCTGATCCTTTTAATGTGTAACCGCTGTTTTTCGCGTCCAGCCCCCGAGTGCGCACTCGCTGAATTTCAGCGGGTGGGCACTTAGGAGTTTTTGGTTGCCAGTCCCCGAGTGCGCACTCGCTGAATTTCAGCGGGTGGGCACTTAGGAGTTTTTGGTTGCCAGTCCCCGAGTGCGCACTCGCTGAATTTCAGCGGGTGGGCACTTAGGAGTTTTTTGGTGGCCAGTCCCCGAGTGCGCACTCGCTGAATTTCAGCGAGTGGGCACTTAGGATGTGCTTTGACTAACTGTTTGGGTGATGTGCAGGGTCTGCAGCGTGAATCGGCTGATCGGTTGGCCGCGAGACGCCGCGCGGAGAAGGAGCTGGCCACCGTCCAGGAGGCGAACAAGGTGCTTCAGGCGGTTGCCGCAAAGGCGGAGGACGCCCGCCAGGGTCTTTTCCCAGCGGGTGAATTGGCGGCAGCTCAATCTTCATTGAGCTCGGCGGAAAAGCGAATCGCTGAGCTTGAGCGCGAACTGAAGGAGGCGAAGGAGGAAGCGACCTCAGCGGACGGGCGGGCCAAAGCCGCTATTTCCGCCGCCGCGGAGGATCGTAAGGTGTCCGACGCCCTTGTTGCTGGTCTTCAGGACGACTATACTGCGCTTCAATGCTTCATCACGGATCTCTCCCGCCCCTTGATTGGTGAGTGTGTCCGCTTCTGCAAATGACGTGTGTTCTGTTGTGTCACTCGGTGTACTTATTGCTTTCTTCCATTCGCAGGTCGCATCCTTGATAATGCTGAAGAGGCCAATTCGTTTGACGCGCGGCAGTGCGTGTCCATGCTCGTGGACTCGGCGACGTTGTCGGCGACGTGTATCCGCGCCTACCTCCAGGAGATATCTCCCATGGAAGTAATTCCAAGCGACCTCATCGAGGTGTGGAAGTACTTGGAGAAGGCGCCCGCGGTTGTTGAATTCATGTCGCGATCGGCGTTTCGGCGCGGAGCGGCCACATCGCTTAGCCTTGGGCTTGCTCACTTTCCGGAGGACTTCGACATCGACGACGTGACGAGTGGCTACCCGTCGTCGACCGGCGCAGTGGAGCTGTCTGAGGTGCTCAAGTTGACAGACCGCGCTGCGATGTACTCCGAGCGTGTCTGGGCAATGGGCGACCTCCTTCCGTACCAGGAGACGGTTGTCTCGCCCAACGACCCCGAGCCGCAGCATCGGGACTTCAAAGTCGAGCAGCCCTTCTGCGCGGCGATGGCGGGTGAGCTGACGTCGTACCCGTCCAACCCTTACACGCCATTCATCCACAGTCGCCAGGGTGCTGGCGAGTCGTCGTCGAAGCCTGCGGAATAGGATAGTTTGCCCTGGGGCATTAGTAACAAGTCCGCCGCTTAGGCGTATTTTGTAATGTGAAACAATGCTACATGCTATCGAATGAGACGTCGTGTCTATTTTGTGACTTGGCATGTGTTATGTGATTGATGTTTTGAACGAGTCCCCGAGCGCGTCCGCCCTTTTGTGGGGTTTAGCTCATGTCTGATTTGTTTATGGTTTTTGAATGTTTTGTTATTGTGGTCGACTCGCCCGGACTCGAAGAGCCAGTCGCTAGGCGACTCCCTTGAGCGCTCTGTACTTCGCCGTTTTCCCTTGCACGAATGGGGTCGGGTGGCCGAGTCCCCGAGCGTGGTACTTGGTTGTTCTAGGCGCGACTCGAGGGTAGGTGAGGACTTGGCGCGTTGGTTTAAGCGCATCACTCCTGCCTGGCCCGTGGGGTCAGTCGCATGGCGAGTCCTGGGCATGCTCTCATACTTGGTGTTTTCCCAAGCCGCTCGCGCTGAACTGGTCGTCAGTCCCCGAGCGTGGTACGTGGCCGTTCGAGTCGCTATGTCGAGGATGCGGAGGATCATGGTCGCTGTGAGAAGCGAAGGCAGTTTTCTTGGCTCGTAGGGCCAGTCGGGCTAGGCGACTCCAATGGGTCTCCGGGTAGGCGTTTTTCGTGGATGATGCAAAACCTGAGGTAATTCAGTGCTTTCGCATCGCACTACTTGGCCGTGCCGATCGCTTTACCAAAGGTTGACTTCTGCGATTAGCTTGACGTTGTTATTACGAGTGCGAGTGGCACAAGACATGGAGAGTAAGCGCAATTTGCGGTAACCAATTCTTTATATTTCATAGCGACTGGAGAGTACATATGTGGCGTTCTAGGAATAGAACTTCCGTAGGAGGTTTACATTCCATGGTCGCTTGACGTCGAGTTTGCCGTTCCCGCGGACGTCGGTGAGGTAGTAGGCGTCGTTGCCAAGTACACGGCCGATGGCGAATGGCCCCTCCCATGGAGGGGAGAGCTTGTGCATGCCCTTCTTGTCCTGGATGAGACGCAGCACCAGGTCGCCTTCTTGGAAGGTGCGAGTTTTCACCCGCCGGCTGTGGTAGCGGCGGAGTCCTTGTTGGTAGATGGCGGTGCGCGACCGAGCTAGGTCACGTGCCTCGTCGAGTTGATCGACTCCATCCTGTCGTGCGAACTCGTTCGCAGCTTCCGTGTAGTGGACGACCCTTGGCGAGTCGTGCTCAAGGTCGGTGGGCATGACTGCCTCGGCGCCGTACACCATGAAGAAGGGGGTGAATCCTGTCGACCTGTTGACCGAGGTGCGGATTCCCCAGATGACGGAGGGTAGCTCCTCGACCCAGCACCCGGCGGTATGCTCGAGTGGTACTTGGAGTCGCGGCTTTAGGCTGTGGAGGATTCTCTGATTGGCCCGTTCCGCCTGGCCGTTGGACTCCGGGTGGGCGACTGATGCGAGATCGAGCCGGATGTGGTGCTCTTCGCAGAATTCGGCCATGGCTCCTTTGGCGAAGTTGGTGCCGTTGTCCGTGATGATGCTGTTGGGGAACCCGTAGCGATATATGAGTTCGCGTAGGAATTTAGTGGTGGTCTTCCCGTCGCATTTCCGGACTGGCTTGGCCTCCACCCACTTTGTGAATTTGTCGACTGCGACCAGGAGGTGGGTGTAGCCAGAGGGAGCCTTCTTGAAGGGGCCCACCATATCCATGCCCCATACGGCGAATGGCCAGGTGATGGGGATTGTCTTCAGTGTCGAGCTCGGCACGTGCGTCTGGTTGGCGTATTTCTGGCACCCGGCGCACCGCTGGACAATGTCGTCAGCGTCGGCGTGGGCGGTTGGCCAGTAAAAGCCGTGCCGCATAACCTTGGCGACCAGAGAGCGGGCGCCGGCGTGGTGGCCACAGTCGCCGGAGTGGACGTCGTGGAGGATCTTGCGTCCTTCGGCCGGTTGGACACAGCGTTGGAACACGCCGGTGACGCTTCGCTTGTGGAGCTCGCCGTCGATGATGGTGAAGGATTTGCATCGGCGGGCGATCATCCGGGCTTCCGTCTCGTCTGCCGGCAAGCTGCCGGTCTCCAGGAAGGCGATGTAGGGCTTGGTCCAGTCGTCTGGCTCGGTGACGAGTGCGACCAGGGCTGCCTCTGGCTGCAGCGGGACTCCGATGTCGATCTCCCTTGGCGGGGAGACTGATGGCTTGGTGATCGTGTCGAGGAAGACGCCGGCGGGTGGTGCGAGTCGAGCCGATCCAATGCGAGAGAGTGCGTCGGCCTCCTCGTTCTTCCGCCTGTCGATCTACTCGACGGAGTAGCCTGTGAAGTGTCCGCCCAGCTTGTCCACTGCTTGGCGGTAAGCCGCCATGGTGGGGGAAATGGCGTCGCAGGTGCCAGCGACTTGCCCGGCGACGAGGTTGGAGTCTCCGTAGCAGCATAGGCGGTTGACGTTCATCTCCCTAGCAGCTCGCATGCCGTGGAGTAAGGCCTCGTACACGGCCATGTTGTTGGTGCAGGGTGTGAAGTCCAGGCAGAGGACGTAGCGGAGCTTGTCGCCCTTCGGAGAAGTTAGCACGATCCCTGCGCCTGCGCCGTGCGCGTTCTTGGAGCCGTCAAAATGTAGGCTCCAGTAGTGGAGGTATGGCAGCTTTTCTAGCTGCTGGGCCTCTTCCCAGTCGGCGATGAAGTCCGCTAGGGCTTGCGACTGGATCGCTCTTCGTGGCTCGTATATGATGTTCTGGACGCCGATCTCGACGGCCCACTTGGCAACTCGCCCGGTCGCCTCACGGTTGCGGATGATGTCCGGCAACGGTGCGGAGGAGACGACCGTGATCGGGTGCTCTTGGAAGTAGTGCGGCAGGCATCGCTGTGCCCTAAAGACCGCGTATACCAGCTTTTGGTACTGCGGGTACCGCTGGCACGACTCGGTGAGGACCTCGCTGATGTAGTAGACCGGTCGCTGTACTGGGCGCTCCTTTCCTTCCTCCGGTCGCTCGACGACCATGACCGCGCTGACGACGCGCTCGGAAGCCGCGACGTAGACTAGCATGGGTTCTTTGTCGACCGGGGCGGGCGAGTAGCACCTTCTTGAGGTCGCGGAGTGCGTCGTCCGCCTCCTTGTCCCACTGGAATGTGGGGTTCTTGCGCATCAGGCGGTATAGAGGCATTGCCTTCTCGCCCAAGCGGGGGATGAAGCGACTGAGAGCCGCTACTCGCCCGGCCAGCTTATGAACGTCGCGCAAGCACTCGGGTTTGCCGAGTTGGGCGATCGTGTCGATCTTGGTGGGGTTCGCCTCGATCCCGCGCTTGGAGACGACATAGCCCAGTAGCTGCCCTGCTGGTACACCGAAGGTGCATTTTCCTGGGTTAAGTTTTATCTTGTACCTTCGCAGGTTGGCGAACATTTCCGCCAGGTCGGCGAGTAGATCAACCTGGCGAGCAGACTTTACGACCACGTCGTCGATGTAGACGTGGATGTTGCGGCCAATTTGGCTCGCTAGGCACTCCTGCATGCACCGCTGGTAGGTCGCCCCGGCGTTCTTGAGGCCGAAGGTCATGGCGGTGTAGCAGAAGGCTCCGAATGGCGTGATGAACGCCGTCTTCTCCTCGTCCTCGACAGCCATCTTGATCTGGTTTATCCAGAGTAGGCGTCGAGGAAACATAGCGACTCCGAGCCCGCGGTGGAGTCGATTATTTGGTCGATCCGTGGGAGGACGAACTGCTCCTTTGGGCAGGCGCTGTTCAAGTTTGTGTAATTGACACACATCCTCCAGGTGCCGTTCTTTTTCTCGACTAGGACTGGGTTTGCCAGCCACTTGGAGTACTTGATTGGCCGGATGAAGCCTGCAGCGAGTAGACGCTGCACTTCCTCGGCGATGGCTCGGCGGCGCTCTTCATTGAAGGGCCGCAGCGACTGCTTGACGGGTCGCACTTTGGGGTCGGCGTTTAATTTGTGCTCAGCGAGCTCCCTAGGGACACCAGGTATGTCGGAGGGCTTCCATGCGAAGATATCCCTGTTCTCACGGAGGAAATCGATGAGCGCTCCTTCCTAGGCTGGGCTCATCCCTGTGCCGATCGTCACCGTCTGGCTGGAGTCGCCG
This sequence comes from Avena sativa, assembly GCA_916181665.1. Lineage (NCBI taxonomy): Eukaryota > Viridiplantae > Streptophyta > Magnoliopsida > Poales > Poaceae > Avena > Avena sativa. The sequence continues at coordinate 417,222,607 of OV702297.1, forward strand.
GGGACCAGCTCGATGGTGCGCGTGTGCGTCGTTGCCTCAAAGGTTGAGGTGTTTGCGCCCTCCGAGTTGGGCTTCTTGAGTATGGTGGGGTCGTCATTGTTCACCCCGCTCGCGTACTTGGCGAGCTCGTCAGCGTGGTTGGCCTCTGCCGCGATGACAGCGTCGGCGAGCTCGGCTCCTTTGGCCTCGCACTCGGCGGCCATGTCGGGGTCGCCGTTGATGGTGATGACGCCGCACGGCCCAGGAATCTTCATCGCATTGTACGCGTAGTGTGGCGCTGCCATGAATTTGGCGAACGCCTGGCGCCCCAGCACGCAGTGGTAGGGGCTATCGAAGGGCACCCGCTCGAAGACGATCCGCTCGGTGCGGAAGTTTGCTGGGGTGCCGAAGGTGACAGGTAGCATGACCTTGCCGATCGGGTACGCCTTCCGACCGGGGACGATGCCATGGAACGTTGTGTGGGTTGTCTCGATCATCGACTGCGGGAGCCGCAGCCGCCTGAAGGTGTCCAGGTACAGGATGTTGATGGAGCTGCCGCCGTCCATCAATGTCTTGGGGAGCCAGTAGTCGCCCACCTTTGGCTTGACCACCAAGGCGACTCGTCCTGGATACTCGATGCGCAGCGAGTGGTCCTGGCGGCTCCAGGTGATGGGCTGCTCCGACCAGTTCAGGAACTGGGGAACGTCCACCTAGGCCATCGTGTTGACGGCGACGGCGCGGGTGATGACCTTCTTCTCGCGCTTCGTGTTGAAGCCGGTGAAGGTATGGAGCGACCCGTCCATGTTGCCGAATTTTCCGCTGTTTGGCGTGTTCTTGTCGGGGTCCTCCCTTGCTCGCCGTGCCTTCTCGATCTCCCGGAGGGTATGGCAGTCGGCGGTTGTGTGTGTTGCGGGCTTCCCTTCCCTGCTATGAAACGCGCAAGGTTGGTTAAGGAGGGCCACAGGATCGAACCTTGGCTTGGCCTTGTAGTTGCCGCCGTCGCGGCGTTGTCCTCCGTCGCGGCGAAAGCTCTTGGGCTCGCGTTGTACGTGCCCGACGTTGGCGACGAAGTCGACTCGCCCGTCACTGTGGCGCTTGCCGGTGAGGCGAGTGTTGCTGTAGCGTAGGTCGGACCGTCGTCCGCTGTCGTTGCCGCTCATGCGGCGTTGACCCCCCGACTCGTCGTTGGTTTCCTGGTTTGGATCTTCCTCCGCGTACCTTTTGGCGATCTCGAGGAGGTCCGGTATGTTGTCGAGGGTGCGAGAATGTCGCTTGAGCTTGGCGACCAGCGGCTCGTAGCGGCACGAGGTCTTGAAGCAATGGATCGCGGTGTCTGGGTGGATGCCGACCGCGTTGTACCAAAGTTCCTGCCACCGTTGGACCCAATTGCGGGTCGACTCGCGGGGTCCCTGGACGCATCGCTCCAGGTCCTCGATGGTGGTGGCGCGGGTGCAGGAGCACTCGAAATTCCTGACGAAGGCATCACGCATCTCCTCCCAGGAGTCAATGCTATCCTGGGGGAGGGTGTTGATCCACTGCCTGCATGTCCCCTCCATCATCAGGGGGAGGTAGCGGGCGGCTAGCAGGTCAGTGTGGCCTGCGATCCCCATTGCCATTAGGTACGTATCGAGCCAGACGGCGGGGTCGTACGAGGGGTCGTACTTTTCTATCTCTTTTGGTGCCTTGAAGTTTGGCGGGTACTTCTCGCCTCGGATCATTGGTCCAAAGCACTTGGGGCCGAGGCGACTGAGCGACCCCATTGGCTCGCCGTCGCGGCGATTGGTCAGGGTGTGTCGCAGGTCATCGGGCTGGCGTGCGCGCCAGCTTTGGTTGTTGATGATGTGGGTGCGGGCGTCGATGGGTTGACCGTTGGCAGCGACGAAGTTAGTCGCTGGCCTGGGGTCGTTGATGGAGAGTGCCGCGTTTGCGGGTCGATGTTGGAGCTGTAGTGGCTCTGGTGGCGGGCAGTTGAGGGTGTTTGCCGCTAGTGGGCGGCCGCTGGAGGCTGCTCTGCTTCCCGAAGAACGCGAGTACACTCGACCCTGCGAGTCGGCGCCTGTGTTTTGCTGCTCGACGGCCTTTGCGAGCAGGGCCCTGACGTACTAGATCTGCAGGGCGCCGTCGCCGGTGGCCATGATGTTGTCGGCTGCTGCTCGGCCTGCCACGAGGTTGTCCATCGGGGTGGAGAACAGTGGGAGGCCGTTCGCGTCTCGCTCCCGCGAGGAGACTACTATCCGCGGCTGGTCCCTGGGGGGTGTGCGGTTGGGTGGAGGTGGGGCGCCCATCGTCGTCGACCCTGGAGGTGGTCGGGCGCTTCCTCCTGTTAGCGCGTTCTCGCAGATTGCGCGTTTGGCCGCACGGGCCGGGTCGTTTTCGTCGTCGAAGTTCAAGGCGCGCCCCTGAACAGTAGGGTTCAGGCGCGTCCTGATCCGTTGCGCGTGGTAGCGCGACAGCTCCTGCACCGTCACCTGCTCGAGGCGAAATTTTTCGCGCTCGGCCTGCTCCTTGCGGACGGCTTCCGCCAGCTTCAGGCGGAGTTCCTCGACCTCCGTTGCCGTGGCGTTGGGAGGGATTGGAGTGGAGAACGGGTCCTCCGGCGGATCGGTGCCAGTCGCCATATAGGTTGCGGCGTGGCGATCGGTCCCGTCGTGGAGATCGGCGGAGTTTTTCGATCCGGAGTCGAAGTCGAAGATCCCAAGGATGGAGGGATCCTCGATGTCTCCCGCGTTGGAGACCTGGGTGATGGAGCCCGCGGGTCAAGCCGCGGTGATGGAACCGGCGAGTGATGCCGGGGTCGCCGAGTCAGCGTCGTCGTTGAGGGCGGCGTCTTCCGCGGCCACGGAGTTTTCGGCCACGTCGCTATGGGCCGAGTTATACTCGGAGGCGAGGCGATGGATGGTGCGGACCTGGCTCTCAGAGAGCCGATCGCGTGGTGGCGACTCGCGGATGCGAGCCGAGTCCTCCGAGACGATGATGTCGGTGAGGCCGACGAAGAGGCTGATCGTGCCCACTAGCAGGATCATGCTGTGCGTGACGGGTCGCACCGCCGGGACGTAGCTGCTTGGCAAGATCTGGAGCATCTCGCCAATCGCTATCATGCGGCCGGTGGCGACCGACTCGTTGATGGGCAGATTGGACCTCGCCGCAGAACACCGGCCAGACCGGCCAGGCCCCACGGTGGGCGCCACTGTCGTGGGAATGGTCACGGCAGATGCTGCAATCAGCAGCGAGTAGTAGAACGAGGGGCAAGGGAGGAGACACAGGGTTTTACCCAGGTTCGGCCCCTTGGAGGGTAAAGACCTACTCCTGCTAGATTGTATTATGGAGGTGGTACAATGGGCGAGCTCGACGGCTAGGCGGCGAGTCGCTTGGGTGTCTGATAGAACGTATCTCTACACGCCCCGCAGGGAGGTTTATATAGGCTCACCTCCCCTAGGGTTTACATATCTCAACCGAATCAGTTAAGGCTTCGGTGCTTGTTCAACCTAATCCGACTGGGCCTATCTACTCGCCTGGGCCTTCAGCTTCCAGTCGCTTGGATCCACGCTGGGATTTGATCCAGTCGCCGTCTTGCAGGCCCACTCGCCAGTTCTTTGGGCCAGTCGGAAACGTCCTGCTGGGTATACCTCGGTAGGTACATCCCCATCAATAAGGAGAGGTTATTACAGATGTAATAACTTCCAAGACTCAAGGAAACTCTTGGGTTATCTCCCAACAAGTACTTTTCTTTAACGCCTTTAAGTTAGGCACAAGAAGCAAGAAGAATCAAGTATTTTCAGATGAAGAATTTCCCCTCTTGTTCCTTCCTTTCTTACCTTTATTTTTCTCTTTAGGGAAGATATGATTGCTTACCAGAGGATCAAAGTGCATGATACCTTTCCCAACATCTATCACTTCCCCAAGGTGTTTAAGTAGAGACCTTCCAAGTGTGATCTGTCACTTGCCTACACATTCAATAACAAGATAATCAGTAGTTACCATTTTTCCTGAGATTTTTGTAAACACACCTTCAACTATTCCAATGGGTGATATAGTGGTATTGTTGGTGAGAGAGATTTCCTCTCCTCCTTCAATAAGCCCCCAAAGACTCAAGGAATCAATAATATCTTTAGGCTTGAGACAAAATTCAGACATGATATCACAGCGAGAATCAAAAAGTGTAGTGTTTATTGAGACTTTGATGATGGAAAACCATTTTGAAGGCTCAGAATTTATAGAAACATAATCATGGTAAGCCCTAAGAGTGTGATAACAACTGTTCATGGCAGCAATACTGGTCTCAAGCTGGTTCAACCTAGCAAAAATACTTGTGAAATAGGAATCAGACTTGCAAGGTGTACCATAGATCATTATTAATTTCCTTATGGCATCATAAGCTTCATCCTCAGTACAAATAAAAAAATCTTTCTCAGCCACAGCATCCAAAGCATGTCTATAACGAAGAGCAATACTGCGGTAGAAATTATCAATAACCAAGCTGAGGCTTACCTCAGGCTCAGTTTCCCTCTCGAAAGAAGAGATTCTAGACCAAGCTTCCTTAAAACTTTCTTCACTTTTTTGTTTAAAAGTGGACATTTCTACCATAGGGGAAATAAAGGCAGACCCCAACATGGCAGCAACTAGAGCAAGACCTAATTTTTTTGTGTTTTTGAATAAAGAAAGCGAACTAAGCTAGACTAATTTTTTTTGGGTTTTTTTAAAAGAGGCAAACAAAACCAAGCAAAACAAACAAAGCAAACTAAAAACAAAGTAAAGAGAAAGGAAGTGAAGGACTCCCCTAGTGAAGACGTCCTTTGCCTCCCCGGCAACGGCGCCAGAAAATCTTGATGCGTGCAACCAGTGTTGACGTGGGACACTTCGTTGGAACCCCAAGAGCAAGGTGTGATGAGCACAACAACAAGTTCCCCTCAGTAGAGACCGAGGTTATCAAACCTGAAGGAGGAATGAAACATTTCAAAAGTGTTGAAAGCAATGTGGAGACCTGCACAACACAAACTCAAGACTTTGCCCAGAACGAATCAGTGAGGTTGTCAAGCTCACTGGTTTGCTGTAACAAAGGATTAAACGTATGGTGTGGAAGGTAATGGTTTGTAGCAAGTAAACAAGTAACAGTGGAAGGTGTATCAATGATAAAGATTGGACCGAGGTCCATAGTTCACTAGAGTGCTCTCCTTAGATAAACAACATGGCATGAAGGGTAAACAAATTACAGCGGGGCAATTGACAGGAACTGAGCAAAGCATAACAATGCAATTACTAGCCAGAAAGATCCTATGAGGTTGATTGGGCAATACAACAATATACATAGACCATCATCCAACTGCATCTATGACTAGAAGTCCACCTTCAGGTTATCATCCGAACCCCCTCCAGTATTAAGTTGCAAGCAACAGACAACTGCTTTAAGCAAAGTGTGTAAGGTAAACAGTCCACATGTTCCATGAACAAGAGACCATTGGTTTCTCTCTAGTAGCAATAGCACATCTACAACCAAAGATATTATTGTCACTTCCCTTGGAAACTAGAGGCATGAACCCACTATCGAGCATAAATACTCCCTCTTGGAGTCACTAGCAACTACTTGGCCAAGATAACCACTAGCAACGGAGAGCATGCAAGATCACAAACAACACAGACATGATAGAATCATAAAGATTTAACCATTAATCAAACCAACATAATAATCTCAATATCCATCGGATCCTCGCAAACACAACATGCATGATTACAAATAGATTAGATTTTGATCATGAACGGAGCTCACAAGATCTATACATGAAAGCACAAAGGAGGAGATACAACAATCTAGCTACTACATGGACCCATAGTCCAAGGTGGAACTACTCACGAATCATACCGGAGAGAAGGCCTCCAGGATGATCTCCCCTCCGGCAGGGTGCCGGGAAGAGATTCAGACCCCCCGGTCTAGGGACGATGGTGGCGGCGGCTACAGACGGTTTCGTGGATTTCTGATCGGGTACTCAGGGTTTCTGCATCGGGGGCTTCTTGTAGGAGAAGGGGCGAGACCGGGAGGCGGCCAGGGCCACCAAACCCTATCCAGGCGTGGGGCCACCTATGGCCGCGCCTGGGGGGGTTTGGCCCCTCTGGCCGGACCCTCTGTACTTCTTGTTCCCCACGGAAAGTAATTGGCTTTGTCCTTCGTCCCGTCCAATTCCGAGAATATTTCTTTACTAACTTTTCTGAAACAAAAACAACAGAAAACAGGCATCCGACACTGTTGCAACTTGTTAATAGGTTAGTACCAGAAAACATGTAAAAAGCACCTCAAAGTGTAGACAACTAAGGCAAAGTAGATACTAAACAAGCATGGAGCATCAAAAATTATAGATACGTTTCCAACATATCAGAGCCCCGCAGAGATCAGGGTTTCACCGGAGGAAGACCACGAGAACGTCGGAATCATATGAAAACTTGCATGTGTCCCTAGCATATGTGTGTGAGTGTGGTGCAAGGTTGGTAGGTCCCATGTGTAAGTCCCAAGTGTGACCCCCTTTGTAGACATGCGTTAATACTTAGTAAAATCCTGGATATATACATGGAAACTCCCGCCACGGGGAAACCAGAACCTATTTTGTGGCAAAGTTGACCCAACCTTTGCTTTCCATGTACATATGTCCTAAACAAAACCAAAACAAAAATAAAAGTCCACTGGGCTACCCTCGTATGGAGAAAGCTATAGGGGTAGACCACCTGTTCTCCAGGAGTTATAGCACTTCGAAAATCCGTGAGATCATCTTATCTATACTTAAGTTGCAAAGATTGAATTATACAATTCCATCATAGCATATAACTACATCTCGCAAGATGGCCATTAGACTCTTGAACAGAGTTCCTGGTTCTATCAACCCTCTTGAGGAGCGGACGATAGTTTCCCTTGTAGATATAGCATGTACCAGCTCTTCATAAGGATTGATACCATGGAAATATGAACTTTGCACTAGACCATAAGCTTCTGGAGGATGCTGAGCTTCGTTTCCATTAGGTGGGTGCCTAGTCACAAACTTTGAGAAACAATCCTCAACCAATCGGCAAGAGTAGAATTTCCCCCCACGGTAGAGCTACTCACCAACAAAACCAAGCAAGTTGTTGGACTACTTTTGAAACAGAAATGTCACTCTTTGGGTCAATCAAAAGTCCAAGATGAGAGGATTTCACGACAAAGTCTGAAATTTGTTGTTTGACATCCTTTAGATTGTTCTCAATTTTGACTACCTCAAGGACCTGCAGGCATGTGCCCTAGCACATGCATGAAAGTGTGGTGCTATGTTGGAACATACAAAAACTACTAGTCTCCGGGTGCTTACATGTGTCCCCCCTCGCATGCATGCGCTCTAACCTAGAAGCGAAGGTTCTGGACCTGTATAAGAGGGAATCTCCCTATTCTGATGAAACCGGGTAGGATAGTGCCCCAACTTGTGAACCACCATGGTTTTACATCATCCTATGACCTAATCAAACACAAAACATGAGAGAGCTACGCTGGGCTACCCCCATCAGAAGAATGTCTAGGGGGTAGACAATCTGAGGCCCGCGGATCAGGGTTTCGCCGGAGGAAGACCACGAGAAAGTCGAAATCAGATGAAAACTTGCATGTGTCCCTAGAATATGTGTGTGAGTGTGGTGCAAGGTTGGTATAGGTGCTTGCATGTGTCCCCTTCGCATGCATGCGCTCTAACCTAGAAGCGAAGGTTCTGGACCTGTATAAGGGGGAATCTCCCCGTTCCGGTGAAACTGGGTAGGATAGTGGCCCAACTTGTGAACCAACATGGTTCTACATCATCCTTTGACCTAATCAAACACAAAACAAGAGAGATATATGCCGATCTACCCCCATCAGAAGAATGTCAAGGGGGATAGACGATCCGAGCCCCACAGATCAGGGTTTCACCGAAGGAAGACCACGAGAACGTCGAAATCAGATGAAAACTTGCATGTGTCCCTAGCATATATGTGTGAGTGTGGTGCAAGGTTGGTATAGGTGCTTGCATGTGTCCCCCCTCGCATGCATGCGCTCTAACCTAGAAGCGAAGGTTCTGGATCTGTATAAGGGGGAATCTCCCTGTTCCGGTGAAACCGGGTAGGATAGTACCCCAACTTGTGTACCAACATGGTTTTGCATCATCCTATGACCTAATAAAACACAAAAAAAGAGAGAGAGCTACGCCGAGCTACCCCCATCAGAAGAATGTCAAGGGGGGTAGATGATCCGAGCCCCATAGATCAGGGTTTCGCCGGAGGAAGACCACGAGAACGTCGGAATCAGATGAAAACTTGCATGTGTCCCTAGCATATGTGTGTGAGTGTGGTGCAAGGTTGGTATAGGTGCTTGCATGTGTCCCCCTGGGATACATGCGCTGTAACCTAGAAGCGAAGGTTCTGGACCAGTATAAGGGGTAATCTCCCCGTTCCGATGAAACCGGATAGGATAGTGCCCCAACTTTTGAACCAACATGGTTTTACATCATCCTATGACCTAATAAAACACAAAACAAGAGAGAGCTACGCCGAGCTACCCCCACCAGAAGAATGTCAAGGGGGGTAGACGATCCGAGCCCCATAGATCAGGGTTTCGTCGGAGGAAGACCACGAGAACGTCGGAATCAGATGAAAACTTGCATGTGTCCCTAGAATATGTGTGTGAGTGTGGTGCAAGGTTGGTATAGGTGCTTGCATGTGTCCCCCCTCGCATGCATGCGCTCTAACCTAGAAGAGAAGGTTCTGGACCTGTATAAGGGGGAATCTCCCTGTTCCGGTGAAACCGGGTTGGATAGCATAGGCGGATCTAGGCATGGTGCTACCGGTGCCGTAGCACCGGCCAAGCAGCCGCACCGCAAAGAGAATGGGCTAATTTTAAAGAAAAAATATAAAAAAGTATAGATAATTAGCATAATTAAGGATGTTTAGCACCGGTCTTAGGCTCCATCCAGCTCTGCCCCTGTAGGATAGTGCCCCAACTTGTGAACCAACATGGTTTTGGGCCCCATGGTTTTACATCATCCTATGACCTAATCAAACACAAAACAAGAGAGAGCTATGCCGGGCTACCCCCATCATAAGAATGTCTAGGGGGTAGATGATCTGAGCCCCGCGGATGAGGGTTTCGCCGGAGGAAGACCACGAGAACGTCGGAATCAGATAAAAACTTGCATGTGTCCCAAGCATATGTGTGTGAGTGTGGTGCAAGGTTGGTATAGGTGCTTGCATGTGTCCCCCTCGCATGCATGCGCTCTAACCTAGAAGCGAAGGTTTTGGACCTGTATAAGGGGGAATCTCCCTGTTCCGGTGAAACCGGATAGGATAGTGCCCCAACTTGTGAACCAACATGGTTTTACATCATCTTATGACCTAATCAAACACAAAACAAGAGAGAGCTACGCCGGCCTACTGTAACACCCCTGTTTTTAGTTAATCATTATTAGGGTTTTGTTTTGTGCATCATTTCTTAAAATTTGCATTGAAGAAAATAATCAAACCCTAAAACCCTAGCTTTTCCCTCTCTTTCTATTTGAAAAAAATCCATTCAAATAATTTGAATTTTGAAATCTACAAATGAATGGATCCTAAATGGAATAAAAAGGGCCCCACTTTATTTCATATGTTTTATACAAACCCTCTAGTATTTTTAAAACATCCAAAACAGTTTTGAATTTGAAATTACAAAGAGAAAATGCAAAACAAAAAAGAAAAAGAGTTTTACTGAAAAATAGAGCAGCAGCAAGCCAGGCCGTAGCCCAGCTCCTCTTCTTCCTTCCCTGTCGCGCGCACGCAGCCGTCTGCGGCCCACCAAGCCCATGTGCAGCCCACCCCAGGCCTGATACCCCTTCACCTTTCCTGCTAGTCGTCTTCTACAGGCAGGCACACACCTGTGTGTCACCGGCACTGCCGTCGGACGATGGCGCAGCGATTCGTGCTCGCCGCCGCCCCTGGGTGAGAGGATAAGACCCCCACGTCGCCCTCGTTCGCCGTATCCTCTCATCTCTCCCCCCCAGTGCTCTCTCTCCCTATCTTCTCGTAAGCACCCGAAAACCTAGTCGACGACCTCGCCGTTTCCCCGCCAACTTCGGCCTTCCCTCGCCAAACCGATGGTCCCTGGAGCTCCTCCTCGTCGAGCTGACCTTCCCCGCCAACAGAATCGAAGAGGGGAGCCTCCAGTCAACACCAACGCAGCCGTCTCTTCCGTCACCGACGAGCACCACCATCGTTCATGTCGTCGACCCTGTCCGCCTACGGCCTCACCGTCGCTTCCTTAAGCTTCAGGGTGAGCATGAGGTTCTCCTCGACCCATTTCCCCCCTTCTTCTCGCATCATAGCACGCTGCCACCGCCGGTCACCGAGCGCCGCCGTCAGACCTCATCCGTGTCGTCGTTCCGGTGACCCAAATCGAGTGGCGCCGCGTCTATTTGGTTCGCGCTGCTCCTCTGATTCGAACACATGCAATAGCGCTTCCCAGATCGCCCTCCTCCGCCGACCCTGGCCACTGGCCGACGCGCTCACTGGCGATTCCCGCGTGGCGCCTGCGTGGCTTGCCAGCATGTACCTGGTCCCACCAGTCAGCCTCTAGGGCTAGGCTTTGCCCCGGTAATAAATGTACTGAGCCCTTTTTGTGTGTGTGGCTGCTGAGGTGGCCATGGGCCCATCGATCAGTCACCTGGGTTAGCTGTAGCCTGGGTGTAAAAAGTATTTCCAGTTTTATTTGAATTAAGAAAAGGTTTTATAATATCAGGAATTGTTTTAAATATTGTAAATTCAATAACTTTTAATCTGTAATTCAAAAAAATACAAATTATATATAAAAATGTTCAGAAAAATGAGAACTATCTAATATAGCTATAATCATGCATTGTTCAACAAATTAAATGACAAGTTTAATTAGAAGAAAAAACTAACCCCTCTCAGATGCTCCAGAGTTTTCCCGAGTTAGGGTTTATACCCCTCGGAACCCCGATTAAATGGTCAAGCATTCTTTAGGGTTACATTTCGATACAAATTAACTTGTCATATCATCATACCTTCTTGAGCATTGCATCGATGCCATTGTTGATTGTTTTCCCTTTCTTTCCGGTGTTTGGTTCTTCGCGGTAGAATACGATATCGAGATCAAGATCGAAGACTGAGATCAAGACCATTGAAGATCGAAGATCAACGAACATTACTTGACCAATTGTAATCAAGTCAAGTACCAGATGGTCGAAGCCCTGCTTTCTGGTTATCAATAGGCAAAGGCAAGCATAGCCCCACCATGATATAATCCTATGATTTCGAAAGCATTTCAATTCTTTCCATGATGCATATGATTCTACTGTGGTCTTTTATCGATAGATAATCCTATCTATTACATACTCCCTTTGAGCTTATATTACCTGATCCACTGCTCCTCGCATAACTAGGTTTGGCTTGTGTGCAATGCTAGAGCTTTTATCTGTGTCTTGCTTAGCCATGCTTAGATGTTGAGTCTGGTTCATCCAGATGATGTATCAGATCCAGAGAATCTAGTATGACAAGAGAACGTGATGAGATGAGATTAGTGATATGAGATTAAATATGCTAAGGCTTGTATGGGAGGCCACAGTGGGATGTGTTTTTTCTAGTCCCATGCTCGCCACCACTAGGACCTGAGTTCTTGCCTTTGGAACCAAGACGAGCGTGGAACCACACGGGGCCTGGAAAACCTCATGACTGACTAACTTGCCTAGTAGATTCCATGAGTCACATAGTTTGGGCGTTCCATTCGACATATGCATAGAAAATCTTTTGAAACATTTGCCGGGTGAAGTTGGTGCATTCATTTCTATAAGATCCCTCCTTTATAAAGGAAAAGGATCCCTGTGATTGCAATGCTAGTCCCTGGATCAATGCTAGCATCCACAGTTTAAGATGAAGTACACAGAAACAAAGGTCATTATTACATTCATTCCAGAGACAACATAGTCTTTACAACTCCAAGGCCACAGGCCTAGTACAAGAGTTTAAATAAGTAAATAGATAAAAGTCTTCATCTTCATGTGCCACAGGCAAACATGTTGAGTGTAGACTCATGACTCCTAATCCTCATCAGAGTAACCTGCAACATCACAAGTTACAGCCACAGTGGGTCAATACATTGGAATAGTATTGGGAAGTGATACCTTAGTATATTATTGGTGGACTAGATACTATATGCAATTTGGCTAAGTGTAGCTTAGGCTTGCTTTGCTCAAAATAGGTTTTGCCTATTAGTTGAAATCTCTAAGTTTTTCTTTGTCAAAACTTTTCCCAAGGAACCACCAATAGACATTGAGGTCCTTCACCCTTGTTAAACCACAAGTTTTAATTAGAAATTGGGATGTGGAGATTCTTGATAGCTTCCATGTCTTGATGCTCAAGTTGTCCTTTTCCAGGGACATGGCTAAGTACTTAGATTTTTCCATCTGCAGAGATTGTGCACTTTCCCCACAAGCCTTGATTTTCACCAAGACAGGACCTTTCAGAAGCCTTCCCTTAGACCAAATGGACGCGCTCCAACCTATCATCCCACTACCACCAACTGTCCAAATGGCTAAGTTATTGCAACCTATATGATCCTGGCAGAGCCCATAATGCCAGTGGCTGCACTAGAAGCTTCTTAACATTTGGCCTCTCAAATCCCTTTGTTCCTGGGTGGCTTTTCACAAGTGAGATACAGAAGGTAAACCATAGAAATGGGCCTTGTGTAACCACTCAACATAAACCATTCCTTCCATTCCACCCAGGTGTTTCATTCACTTAGTGGTTTTATTAGGCAAAACACAAGTCCAAAGACTTAGAAATATTTTTATCATAGCATGTATATTTCACCACCCTTTGGTTGCTACTAGCTAGGCTAAGTATGGCATAGATAAGCATCTTAACTTAGAAATTTCTAGCAATTCTACAACTACTAGGATTTCCCAAGCATAGCATATAAGCAAAATATAACATGCAAGACTAGCAAAATATTTCTAATGCTTAGTAGAAAACATAGGGATAAAAAGATCATGAAGCACCACTTGCCTTGGTAGTTTGGAGAGTAGCTACACTCCTCACAATCACAATCACTATTGGCACCAAAATCTACACATAGAATCATAACAACAAATCACATGCAAATATATACAAGCAAAAATATATGGATGCATGCAACATGATATGTGATGATTTTCTAAACTCAACAAAACAAGTGTACAGTACTGGTTCATAAACAAGTTCAAAACTTGCCAAACAACATTTATTTAAACACTAAAACATTTCTTAAATAATTTATATACACAAAATAGGCCTACACATGTTTCTGTAAATAAAACCATTTTAACAGAAGCAAAACATTAAACACATTGCATAATTAGAAAGGGCTTGTTCTCCTGATTCCATTGATATAAAATTTGTCAAATTTGAACGTGGAAATCAAAAGTTATGGTTAAAACAAAATCAAACAACTAATAGATCTAATTCAAATTTTTAAATCAAACTCTGTGCCACGCGGCGCCCTCCCATTGGTTGGTACCGCTTCGCGTCGGATCATGCTTCTGAGCCGCTGGATCAAACTTAATCGCGTGGCTCTGATTGAATCGTACCGCTTCGTCTAGGTTCTATCGTGACCACTAGATCTAGATCTAACGGTGCTCAGCACTCGACCATCAAGTGGCGGCGCTGGCGGCGTCGACGCCTCTGTCAGAACTGCTACTGGCGTTCTAGGTCACGCGGGAGAGGGAGAAGGGGCTTACCAAGCTCTCTGTGTGTTGCTGATGCTCAAGGTGGCGATGGCTGGTCAAGGGGCGCGCTGTAGTAGCCGAGGGAGCTCGTCGGACTTGCTGGCGGCGTCAGATGCTTGTTGTCGAAGACGTTGCCGAGGTTCTGCGTCGACCTAGCACGAGCCAGATGGTTTAGGAGGTGCGCAAGGGCCTGGCGATCAAGACAGTATCAAAGGGGAGGCAAGGGGCGGTCTCGTTTTACCTGAATTGCACGTCGGAGTCAAGCGGTGGCTCAGGTGTTCGCGGGTGTGGACGAAGACGTCGCTCTGGGTCACGAGAAAGCAAACAGAGGGCATCAGTGAACGCGCAAGGACATGCTGGTCACGATGGTTTGAACTAGAGACAGGGGGGCGGTCAGTACTCACCGAGATTGGTCGCCGGAGTGCGTCTGTGCAGCGGCGGTGCAAGGGCGATTGCGGGCTGCCTGGGGGCGTTTCTGTCTGGCTTTGTTGGGGGAAATGGCCGTGAGGGGGAGGTGGTCTTATATCCAGAGCGGGGGCGAGGATCACGCGCGGTATCAATGGCAATTAAGCGCGGAATCAACGCGACAGTGAATGGCGGAGGGAACGGCCGGCGACGTGGTCGTGGGCGCGATTTGGGGAAGATGATGATGAGCTGGCCAGGTCCACCAGTCAGTGACCCATTGGGTAGTGCGGGTGCGCTGAGAAGATCAGAAGGAGAGGGAAAACCCGGGTGGGCTGGCTAATGGGCTGCTTTGCTTGTTGGGCCAAAATCCTGGCGCCGACCCTTTTCCTTTTCTCTAACCTTTTTCTTTTTCTGAATGAATTTCCAGGAACCTTTTTCAAATGATTTCAAAATCTATTTGAATTCAAATCTTTTCAGGATTTTTGCAGTGTGCAACCATCACATTTTTGGGCATAAAACCAAGTGGTCACTTTGAATTGGCCTAGTCACTTGGAAATAAAATAAAATAAGCAGTGACATAGCACTAGTTTTAAAATAGGTTTTGAAATTGGTTTTCAAATTATACACTACTAGAAAAACGCCTATTCGTGGCGCACCTGAAAAGGCCTTCCGTGGCGCACTAGCAGTGCGCCACGGGCCTCGCGCTACGGCTATCTCGTAGCCGTGGCACACTACATGGTGCGCCACGGTTATATCGAGATAGGTGTGGCGCACTACCAGGTGCGCCACGGGTAGGGGTACTGATGCGCCACGGATGTTTTTTTCAAAAATAAAAAAAATGCAAAAAACACCCTCGTTTTGAATTGCAAAAGCAATCGGGTCCAGAAATCGCTATTGTCGCGTCGCCTCGCCGGAGCAGTGGTCGTGGCCACGACCTACCACCGCAGGGATGTGCGGGAGGCCGTGGCCGTGCTAGTCCTCATCAGCGTCGAGGCAGTAGGAGGAGGTGTGGTCGGAGGAGACATCCGGAGGTGCGTCGGAGGTGGACGGAGGTACGGTCGGAGGAGGTGGTGGCGGCGACGGCGGCTGGAGGACGTGTGGTCGGAGGAGGCGATGGCGACTTCTGAAGGAGCTGGTTACCCGTGGTCTTCCTTGGTCGGAGGAGGCCGAAGTAAGGAGAAGGAGAAGAGGGAGGAAGAGAAGAGAAAGATAAGAAGAGATGGAGGAAGGAAGAGAAGAGGAAGAAAGAAGAGAGGGAGGAAGGAAGAGAAGAGGAAGGAAGATAAGAAGAGAGGGAGGAAGAGAAGAGGAAGAGAAGAACAGAGGGAGGAAGGAAGAGATCAAAGAGGAAGGAAGAGAGGGAGAGAGGGAGGTAGGTGGGCAGGGTGGTGATTTGAATTTCGAATCTCGCCTAACTTACTCGTGGCGCACTAGGTGGTGGTGCGCTACGGGTAAGTTGCCTCAATTTTTTTTTCTGCAGCAAAAAATCTTGTTTTTGCCATAACTTTTTACTCTTTTCGAATTTTGAGATTCTAAAAAATCGCTAAACCACGTAAAGGGGTTGCAAGCGGATCTGGAATCTCGTTCTGGTCATTTTGGTATATTATACGTTTTTTTACGACATCGTATGCAAAAGTTACGGCCTTTTTACCGTGGCATGACTTTTTTTTGCAAATAAAGTCGAAACTCATGTTGTTTAATTTTACTAGAAGCTAAACCACATTACCTACCTAAATATGAAAGGATTTAATTTTTTGAAGTGTTTATCATTTTCTTTTATTTTTTGCAAAGTCTAAAAAGGCGATCCACGGGGGGGGGGGGGGGGTGGAGTTGGTGCAGGATAGTTAGGCGTAGGGCACTAGGGCAAGGTGCCCTACTACTAAGTTTATACATCCGTGGCGCACTTGGCATAGTGCGCGACGGATGTGTCTGGCCGTTTCACAGCAGAGAGGGGCATGCGCTTAGGCGTAGCGCACCCCCTCCATGTGCGCCATGGTTGACACTAACAACCGTAGCGCACCTACCCTATGTGCGCTACGAATGTTTGGCGTGTGGCCAACAGGGCCCTGGCCCACACATATCTGTGGCGCACTATGGTCATGTGCGCCACGCTTACGGCAGTTAGCCGTAGGGCACCTGTGGGCAGTGCGCCACGCCTATTTTACCCGTGGGGCACCACTAGCACGTGCGCCACGGATGTGTGGATTACCTATAGACGTTTTCCTAGTAGTGATATTTGTTTTGAATCTTTGGTTTAAATCCTAGCAACCTAGCAATACACTCTAAAAGCAATAAGACACAAGGTTTGGTTCACTGAACATCTATCTCACATTGGAGATTTGTATTTGTTTTAAATGCTGATCACATAAAATAATGAGCTCATATGCTCTTGTTTTTGAATTGATTTGTTTGAAACGAATTCTACATGATCATGGATGCATGGATGATATGCATGAGTTTGAAACATGATTTTAGGGATGTTACAAATCTAACCCCCTTAAGGTGAATCTCGCCCTCGAGATTCGGATTGGCTAGAAAATAGGTGAGGGTGGTCTTTCCGAAGATCATCTTCTCTTTCCCATGTTGCTTCTTCTTCAGAATGGTGGTTCCATTGAACCTTGCAGAACTTGATAGTCTTAGTCCGAGTAACTCTTTCTGCAGTCTCAAGAATCTTGATAGGTTTCTCCTCATAAGTGAGGTCACTCTCCAACTGAACCTCTTCCAAAGGTATAGTATCTTTCAAAGAAGTCTCTTCCATTTCCGGATGACATTTCTTAAGCTGACTCACATGAAACACATTATGAACAGCTGACAAAGACTCTGGCAATTCAATCTCATAGGCTACTTCTCCTTTGCGACTTAGAATCTTGAATGGCCCAACATATCTTGGGGACAACTTCCCTTTGACTCCAAACCTCTTCACTCCACGAAGTGGTGACACTCTAAGATAGGCTCTATCACCAACTTCATAGATGACTTCTCTACGCTTAGGATCTGTGTAGCTCTTCTGTCGGTATTGTGCTATCATTAATCTGTCCTTAACCAACTTGACCTTCTCTTCGGCTTCTTTGATTAGTTCTGGTCCGAACAAACTTCTTTCCCCCACACCATTCCATAACAATGGGGTGGTACATTTTCTCCCGTAGAGAAACTCAAATGGTGCCATCTGAATGCTGGCTTGAAAGCTATTGTTATAAGAAAATTCTGCGTAAGGCAAACTTTCATCCCAACTGGCTCCATAGTCTAGGGCACATGCCCTCAACATGTCTTCAAGAATCTGATTAGTCCTTTCTGTCTGTCCATCAGTTTGGGGATGAAAAGCAGTGCTGAATTCCAACCTCGTTCCCAATGACTCATGTAGCTGTCTCCAAAAATGCGAAGTGAATTGAGTTCCCCTATCAGACACAATACTCTTGGGCACTCCATGTAGACACACAATTCTACTCATATATATCTTGGCCAACTTAGCACTTGTATAGGTTGTCTTCACGGGTATGAAATGAGCCACTTTAGTTAGGCGATCCACTACTACCCAAATAGAATCATATCCTGACCAGGTCCTTGGTAATCCGGTAATGAAATCCATACCAATCTTGTCCCACTTCCAATCAGGAATAGGTAGTGGTTGAAGCAAACCTGCTGGTTTCTGATGTTCCGCTTTCACTCTACTACACACATCACACAAATCAATATGTTCGGGGATGTCCTTCTTGAGATTATTCCACCAAAATCTTTCCTTCATATCCATGTACATTTTGGTGTTACCCGGATGAATGGAATACGGTGAGTTGTGTGCTTCTTGCAAAATCAGTTTCCGAAGCTCCGGATCTTGTGGAACACAGATACGTTTTCCATGCCATAAAGTACCCTGTTCGTCTTCATGGAATCCTTTGGCTTTTCCTTTGCCAATCTTCTCCTTAATTTCTTCAATTTCCTTATCAATCTTCTGGGCTTCTTTGATCTTGTCCAACAAAGTGGGTTGAACATCCAAAGACATGAGATGTCCTTCAGGCACAATCTCTAATCCGAGGTCTCTAAATTGGGCACACAGATCATCTGGCAGTTCTCCCTTAGTAAGGCCATTCACAAAGACCTTACGGCTTAGAGCATCTGCTACAACATTTGCTTTACTGGGGTGGTATTGCAAACTTAAGTCATAGTCCTTGATGAGTTCTAGCCATCTTCTTTGTCTCATGTTAATTTCTTTCTGGGTGAAGATATACTTCAAACTCTTGTGATCTGTGAACACTTCACAACGCTTTCCCAAAAGATAATCTCTCCATGTTTTGAGTGCATGGACAACAGAGGCTAACTCTAAATCATGAGTAGGGTAGTTTACTTCAGGAGTTTTGAGTTGTCTCGAGGCATAAGCCACAACTTTTCCTTCTTGCATAAGTACTGCACCCAAACCATGATGAGATGCATCACAATACACTTGGAAATCCTTCTCCAAATCTGGCAGACATAAGACTGGTGCTGTCACAAGTCTCTTCTTCAATTCTTGGAAGCTGAGTTCACAACCTTCAGTCCAAGCAAATTTCTTGTCTTTCTTTAGCAATTCTGTCATAGGCTTAGCTACCTTGGAGAAATTCTCAATGAATCTTCTGTAGTAACCTGCTAAGCCAAGGAAACTACGAACTTCTTTCACTGACTTGGGAGATTCCCATTCAGTTACAGCCGAAACTTTAGCAGGATCAACTGCAACACCATCTCCTGACACAACGTGTCCAAGAAATCCAACTTCATTCAACCAGAATTCACACTTGCTGAATTTGGCATAAAGTTTATGCTCTCTAAGCTTCTCAAGTATCAAGCGCAAATGTCCTTCATGTTATTCTTTGCTCTTGGAGTAGATCAAAATGTCGTCGATGAAAACGACAACAAACTTATCAAGAAATTCCATGAACACCTTGTTCATCATATTCATGAAGTATGCTGGTGCATTGGTGAAACCAAATGGCATCACGGTATACTCATACAATCCATACCTTGTGGTGAAAGCTGTTTTAGGTATGTCTTGCTCTCTTATCTTGAGTTGGAAATAACCTGACCGAAGGTCAATCTTTGAGAACACACAAGCTCCTTCTAGCTGATCAAACAAGTCATTTATTCTTGGCAAAGGGTATTTGTTCTTGATAGTCACCTCATTGAGTGAACGGTAATCTATGCATAACCTTTGACTTCTATCTTTCTTCTCCACAAACAAAACTGGGGCTCCCCAAGATGAAGAACTTGGTTGAATAAATCCTTTCTGCAACTGCTCTCCAAGTTGTTTCTTGAGTTCTTTCAGTTCATCAACTGACATCTTGTACGGTCTCTTTGCTATTGGTCCAGATCCTGGTAGAAAATCAATAAGGAACTCCACATCTCTATCTGGTGGCATTCCAGGCAATTCTTCCGGAAACACATCCGGATATTCACTCACAATTGGCACACTGTCTATGCTAACCCCCTTAAGAGAATTTAGCTTGCTCCCTTTTGATTCAGAGTTAGCCTTGAATTTAATCCGTTTCCTTTCCGGGGTTGTGAATGCAACAGTACGATTAGCACAATCTAGTACTCCTTCATACTTAGCCATCCAATCCATTCCCAAAATTACATCGAGTCCTTGGGAATCTAGGATCCCGGCATCCAAGACTTACTATCATATCTCCACCTGGAGAACTAACTTTTATTGGACACCCAATGTTTTCAGTCGGAAACCCATTTCTATCAACAAATGCTTTTGATATGAATGAATGCGATGCTCCAGTATCAAAAAGAACAAGTGCTGGAATAGAATTGAGTTTGAACTTACCAGCAATAGCATCTGGCTCTTCATAGATTTCCTCCACATTGATGTGGTTCACTTGTCCCTTCTGAAAAGGGTTAGGCTTCTTGGGTCCTTCAACTTTGTTTTCCGGGCATTCATTTGCATAATGCCCCATCTTCCTGCACTTGAAACACTCAACCCGACTAATGTCCTTCTTGATAGGATGGCTTCCAATGCCACTTCCACTACCACTGTGGTGATTCTTATATCCACCCTTGTGGTTCTTGTACTTGTCATTGTCATGACTACGGTGATGCTTGTTTTCACGATGACGGTTGTGGTTGTGGTGCTTGTTGAATTTCCCATGCTTGTGGGATCCTGAGCTTCCACTATCATCATAATGGGAACGTTTGTGAGACGATCCCGAGCTGTGCTTGTCCGAGTGCTTTCTCTTCCTACTCTCAACTTGCTTCATTTTGTTCTCCAAAATAGCAGCCTTGTCACAAAGAGACTGGTATGTGGGAACATATGCCACAGCTAACTGTAGGTTCAGTTCATCATTCAACCCTTCAAGGAACTTTTCCTTCCTCTTAGCATCAGTGTCAACTTCATCCGCGGCATAACGCGCCAGATTGTTGAACTCCTCAATATATTCAGCCACGCTGCGGTGGCGTTGTTTCAGATTATGGAATTCTTTCTTCTTCAGACTCATCACTCCAGATGAGATATGAGCAGTACGAAAGCCATCTTCAAAAATAGCCCATGTCACATATTCGATGGGAGTGGTGATCTGGAAGTTATCCCACCAAGTGGCAACTGGTTCTTCCAACAAATGTGCTGCAAATCTGACTTTTTCAACATCAGTACAGCCCACAGTTACCAAGTCCTTGTTCACAGAGCGTAGCCAATCATTGGCCACCATAGGATCAGTTGTTCCTGAGAACTTTGCTGGCCTCAACCTCAAGAACCTGGTAACCATGTCAAAACCCGGTGGGTTGTTGTTGTTATTGTTGTTGTTGTTGTTGTTGTTGTTTTTCTGGTTCTGGATGAACGTAGTCATCATTTGCATCAGCTGAATCTGAGCTGTCATCATTTGCTGCATCTCAGGGGTGATGTTGTTGTTGTTGTTGCGGTTGGGATTGGCACGACGGGGAGGCATCTGTGGTTTGATCAATAGAGATAAGAATGAGATACCCATAGATGCTATCATGCACAATACATCACTTAAACAATCACCAAACATGCATCATAATAGAAATAATTCAACAACATAAACGACAAGTTTGCAAAGTAAACACACCAATAACAAGCCATCCACATGTTGGATGGTCATTGTGACTCAAATAAAGTATGATAAATAAATGATAAATGAGTAGTCATCACTACTCCTCGGCATCAACCTCCTCCTCAACAAAGGTAAGACCTGCATTCTCCATAGCGGTCTTGTATTCCTTGACATTGGTGGTCAAGGTCTCTACTTTGGCTTTGAGAGCCCTCTTCTGAGAACGAAGCCTCTCAATCACAGTCTGCTGATGCTCCAGCTCGAAGTCCTTGGCCTCCAGTTCTGCAGTCATGTCCCGAATCCTCTTGTTCCTATCTTGGACTCGCTTCTCTTGACTCTTGAACTTTCTGTCTTGGCTCTCGAACTTTGCCTCCATGTCCTTGACTATCTCATCTTGTTCCGCGAAGAGCTTGTCCTTCTCACAAAGCTACACCTGAAGTTCGTCATTGCTAAGCATGACGTAGGTCCTATCAGTGTCCACGTGACTAAGAAGAACCACTATGTCCTGGAGGTATAGGCGAATCAGCTCTGCTGTCTCCCTCGAAGTGTCCTCGAAGTCGATGGCCTCTCCATCCTCATCACGTCTACCAAAGGCGTGGAAGTGAGTACCTCTAACCTGTCGAGAGTGTCTCCCTAACAGACGTCCAATCAAGTCCTGCATGACTACCTCTAGGCCTCTCTCCTTGTCATCGTGCATGAGCTTGAAGATGATAGCCTCTGTGGTAGGCTCAGTCTGGCATCCGGGCTGATTGACCTTGAAACCCCAAAGGTCTTTCCTCTCAAACTTGGTGAGGGGAAGCACCATGATGGTAGGAAGAGGGAGATTGAGCAAAGTAGTGAGCTCAATAATACGAGGGCCAAAACGAGTTCCTTGGAACTCCTCAACAGTGCTGATGGTAACATTAGGCATCTATTTAATAAGATAGAAACAGTTAGAATCAACACAATAAATAAATTTCAAGACAGAGCATCAGAAGCATAACATTGGCAAACACACAAGTTATAGCATACATAAAATCCATTACAAGCATCCAAGGTTCAACTTATTTAGACAACATTTTTGGAAAATAAAATGATAAGTATGGTGGTCCAACTAATGTGGTACATCACAATCCTGTAGCATCCCAATTGTCTAACAATTGTAATGCTACTTGGTCTAGTAATATATGGCTACTTCCTATACATAATTGTTGCATCATAATTATATCAGGCTCATGTCATCATGCCACCTTGCATTTGAGCAACATATAAAACCCTTTTTGTTTTGGTTCTTCTCTCATATGCAGTGTAAATTGTATTTGCCTCTTGATATTGTATTTGGTTATTGATATATTGTTTAAATGCCCAAGTTGAGTTGGGGGCATATCTTTTATTCAACTCCATCACCTTTCCTTGTCACCACCTTATACTTCCACCATTCCAATAACCCATGAGCTTGTAATTATTTTTCTTTTGATTTTTATTCTAGCTCATGTGGGTTGGGTGGATCTAATTCTATAAATCCGTAGCTTGGCCCTTACTCCATCTTTTGAGGATGCACATAAATAAATGCCATGAGATTTTATTTTGTTTTCACAAGATTAACACATGGCATATAATACTTGCATGGGCCATGCAACCATCACCATCTTTTGTCCTCCTTTGGTTTTATTTGATTTTGAGTGGATCATCCTTTCTACTTGCTTTGTTTCTTGCCTTGTGCCATCAAACCTCATCCACCTCTCTTGTGTAGTGCCATGCATGATCTTACAAGACCATCCCCATGACCATCTCCTCCCCTTCATGCTTGCTCATGCTCATGTGGTTACACCATCTCCCTTCCTCTCTTTCTCTCTCTACCATGAGGGCCACCTGACCTCCTCTCTCTCCCTGGCCCACACCCCAGCCACCCCTCTCTCTAACCCTAAACAAAACCCTAACCCAAGACTACCCCATCTACCTAACCCGAGGCCACCATCTAACCTAACCCGAGCTAGTCCCTCCCTCTCTTCTCTTCCTCACGCCGGCCCCACCCTGCAGCCTCACTGCCAGCCCTAACCTACCCCAGGCCGAAGCCCTACCCCTAACCAAAAACCCTAACCCGAGCCTACTCCATCCTACCCTAGATCTCTCTCTCTCTAGCTCTCTCTCTCTCTAGTTCTCTCTCCCTACCACAGCAGCCCCACCCGACGACCCTAGCTCTGAGCCGATCCCTCCTCTCGCCCTAGGCCCACTGGCAGCCCCTCTGCTGACCCCCATGACGAGCACGTGAGGGCGAGGTGGAAAGGGGGCCAAGCCACCTTTTTCCACCGCCGCTTCCCCCACGGCATCGCCTCCCTCTAGGCTCGCCCTTATCCCTTCCCCTCCTTCCTCTGCCTTACCAAACCACCCCTGGCCTCGCGCCGCAACCATCTCTCCTCTCCCACTACCTTTCTCTCCACCGGCTGGCGACCCGTCGGTCTCCACCGTCCCCCCCTCTTGCAGCCGGTGGCGAGGAGCTGTGGTTGTCGAGGAAGGACGAGGACCATCCTCTGCGTCGCCCCGTACGTGCCAGTAAGGAGGAGAAGGCCCAGCTCGCCGGAGAGAAACCTCGCCGTCCGAACCCTAACTCCGGGGAGCGCCTGCGTCCTTGCCGCTCTAGTGCCTCCCAGCCCGATCCAACTCCACCGTCCCCTCCGCGGTGAGCAGTACTCCCTCCCTGACAACCTCTGCCTTGCTGTAATCGCCAGTGCTCGCCAGACAGATCGTCGAACGGCCTCGGTGCGCGGCGGCCGACGTCGTTCTCTCGTTGCTGCGCCGCGCAGCGACCTAGCTAGCCTGCGTCCACCCTCCTGTCACTACCCTGTAAACCACCGCAATGGCTAGCCCCCTCAGCGCGCACGCCCGCGACCCGGGTTCGAACCCCGCGCGCCGCGCTCCGCGCGGTCGACCACCGACCTGTCCGCGTTCAGAGGAAACAGATGTACAGTATGGGCATGTGGTAGTTTTACAAAAGCCCCCTTTTTTTCCGCTCTCAACCCGCGGTACCTCGTGGCCCACTAGTCAGCCGCCTAGCAATCTTGCCAAAAACCCCCCAGGTTCCTCGGGCCGTAACCCGAGCTCCCCTGCCGCGCCGCGTGGTCAGCCCACTGCTGCCACTGCCACGTGGGCTCCGCATCCCCGTTGGGCCCGCATGTCAGCCTCTCGGTTAGCCTCTGTCCCGGTGCAAAACGTCTTTCACCGCGCCGTTTCACCCAGTCAGGCCGGACCCACTCGTGAGCGTCTGGGGCTGGGTCTGGCTGAGTAATCAAAGTAATTCTGGTTTTTCTGTTTTGATTTAAATTTTCAGAATTTTTTTTAAATTCAAATTGAATCTGTTTTAAATAACTTGTGAAATATAATTCCAAATTCAACATATGATACATGTTTTTGAATCAGAAAAATGTGAGGAATTCAAATATGCTATTCAAAATATTGTTTGAGCACTTAAAATTTTCGAGATAATTAAAATTACAACAAAATGCCCTTTATCTTAATTAATTAATAACTTTAGTTTTATAACTCCAAATTTGACAAATAATATGTCTAAATCGATCAGCGCGACAAGCCCGTTCTATCTATGCATTCCATGTTCTGAGTTGCAGCATGCATCATATAAATATAAAGTATACAGCAACTTATTTGAGGATAAAAGGTGACTAAAACTCCATAAATGCTTTATTCTTGTATTCCACACCTCACCCTTGCCATGCTACATTGTTGCCATGCAAATTGTGCATCATTCATCATGGCATGATTGTTTGCTTGTCGCATTTTAATTCATATGCGTGTGCACTCTATTTATGTTGGCCCTTGTTTGTTTGGTTCTTCTTCGAATAGACGCTGAGCAGGGGATATATCAAGAAACCCAGGAGCACTACCCAGATCCATCCCTCGCTTCAACCGAGCTGCCAGGCAAGCACTACCACATGCTTGCATACATATAGTACCTATTGCCTCTATCTTATTCTTGCATCATTGAGTCGCGATTGCATTAATCTGAATCCCAAGTACTGCATAGCCTTTACTTTTAAACCCCACCGAAGCTTGTTCCTCCATCCCATGAGCCATTACTACAGGAGTTGTTTGAGCCATGCGGGTCATAGAACAGCATGTGTAGGGTATGTGAGTGTCTGATGGATAACGAGGTACCTAAACAACTTAACCTGAGTAGTAATGGGATAACTAATGAAAGTGGCACCGGTGAGCAATATCTGCTATTTGGTTCTTCATGCTCACTTGTGTCCCGTAGGACCCCGAGTACTTGATTCCTGTTCCTTGACTATTCGCACTATCCACATCCGGGAGGCCTTATGAACCCCCCTGAGCCAGAGCTTGATTCATTCTTATTTCTTGGGGCCACAAAGTAGTTTGGGTCTTTATTACTAACCTGTACTTATGCCATGCTTTACTGCTTTATTTAAGATTGTGCGTGGAGCTCCTGTACTGTTTAGGACCGTGACACGTTTTCGCTGTATCGACAAGCCTAGTCACATTTTCGGGTTCCCAGTCGTTTACCGCCGTCCACACAAACCCTGGGTCCGTTTCGGAGCCGGCCAACTTCGTTGCGGGTAGCTTAGTGGGGTGGCCCCCTGAAACATTTCTGAATCCTGTGATCGCTTTGTCGTGAATGCCTCGTTGGGTTTTGATTTGGTTTTTCCGAGGTTGATCGAGTGTGTGTTGCTATTTCTGCACCCCTGCAGGGTAAATCTTTCTGAAAGCCGTGTCCGCGGTTATGGACGACTTGGAGCACAGTTTCTCGATCATAGACAAGTACAACTAAAGTACCGCTTTTAATTTGACTAAGTACCTGACTAGTAAATATTGAAACACTCATGGAATGGATAATAAAACTGCCAACGGATGGGGGGCTGTTCGTCCGCTTCCTCGTTGGTAAGCGAGGAGGAGGATGGATCTATTAATATTACTGTTATAACTGTTGTTATTAATCCACGGACATCCGTCTATCTTTGGTTAGGCGGATGGTTAGCGAGTATCCCTAGAATTGTTAGGTATTATCTTTTGCTGCAATTGCGTCACCCCAGGTTGTGTCCCCTTTTGAGGCATAAAGACTTGCTGAGTACCCCTAGGGTCTCACACGATAAATTGTTTGATTCAGATGAACAGGTATACTCGCAAGATGGATACTGGGTGGAGGAGACGAACGATGTGGGCAACGATCACTCGGTGTAGAGATTCCGGGAACAGGGATCCGTGAGATCTGTGGGCGGGATGTGTTTATTTATGGGGCATCTTATGTCGATTTGCTTCTTATCCGTACTCGGATCTTGTTTTCCGCTTTCGCCTGATACTCTGATGTTTGATGTATGAGGAGATATCCTAAACTATTATATCTATCTAGGACATTTGGATCTTGCCGTATGGCGTTGCAATATTTCTATTTCTTTTAGATGGAATGGCTCTGAGGACTGTTGTATGGTGGCTTGCATACATACTCATTTGTGTATGTAGTTGATCCCTTCGCCTGCCGATTACGCCGCTCGTTCTTGTCCCGATTTTTGGAAATGGTTAGGACGGCCGAAAGGTCTACCTGTGAGTGGCATTTGGCCCCACCGTACTATTTTAACCATTTCCAGACATCCAGGCTTGTAACTAAGAGCGTAATTCACCGAGGTAGTTATAATTGGTATCAGAGCCATCCCGCCCTTCAGGGTCTCAGCCAAATGGTCGTTGTCAGTCTAGCAAATATTTTTGGTAGCTATGTATACTAGGGAAAAACAAAACGCGAGAGTAGGACTGCTTCCACTTTTCTTCTTACCCACCCACCCACCCTTTTCTAGTAAGGAAGTGTAACGTTTTCAATCCTCTTCTTAAAATTCAAACTAGGATTCACGTGTTCTGGGTTTTCCGTAGTACCATAGAAAGTGTGTGTGTGTGTGTGTAATTCCTTGTCTATCTGTTGCATCCAATTTGTTATCACAATCTGCCTTTGGTTATCAACTGTTGGTACATTCCATACTAACAGGCTTTTGAAAACCGGCGCAATCTATCTGACTCCTTGTTAACCGGTGCCATCTTCTTAGGGGTGTTCTTCCTTCCAGCATGCTTTCACAGAATGTGGAGTTGCTAATCTTTACCTGGTAAGTGATTTTGCGCATCTATTGGTATTTTAATGCCGAAAATGCGGAAAAAATTTCTTTGAGACATCTGTGCTTCCACACTCCTTTTCAGTCGTGTGCGATATGCTTAATATCTTCTAGGTGATGTGAACTTTGTTGATATTTTAATATCATCTTAGTAAATTGTATCCTTTAATCTTGGTTAATTCCATCTTGGTACTATTTTGGATTATTATTATTCTCCATTATGGTACTGACTTGTGTTTTATATCAATCACAGGATGGCACCACCACGCCGTTCTGAGGAGGACATACAACCTGAACTGGGGGCCGCATTATCAAGCATCGCCAATGCCTTGGCAGCAATGCAGCAGAACCAGCAGCGTTTTGAAGAAAGTGTCAGGAGGAATGAGTTTGTTCCGCTACCTCCACCTCCCAAGCGAGGAGACATCAAAAGCTTCCTGAAGTTCAACCCACGTCAATTTGATGTGTCCGATCAACCACTTGATGCTGATGATTGGTTGCGTGAGATGTCAAGGTTACTGGTGACTGCTTATGTTCCTGAGCAAGAATGGGTAAAATGTGCCACTCACCTTCTGAAGGGAGATGCAGCTCTGTGGTGGGAGAATTACCTCAAGGCAAACTACACTGGTTTTCAGCCTACATGGGAACAGTTCACTGGAGCTTTCAAAGAGCAGTATCTGTCAGAAATTGTCATGGAGAGGATGAAGGAAGTGTTTCTCAACCTCAAGCAGGGCAATGACAATGTCAATACCTACATCAGAAATTTCATGAACCTTTCTCGTTATGGTGGCGATGAGATCTCTGATGACAAGAAGAAGCAAAAGAGGTTCTGACAAGGGCTCAATGCATCGATTAAATATGCAATCACACATGCAAGGCCGGCGTCTTTGCTGGAACTTCAACATACAGCTCTGCAGGAAGAAGCAAGTAGGCAAGTGTTTGAGGAGTCAAAGAAACACAACCGCGATGCAACAAGCTCTTCAGTTATGTCAACTCCTTCTAAGCGTCGTGTCTGGGTTCCTAACACCCCACCGTCGCTCCCGGCTCCACCAAGACCTTCAAGCTACGCGGCAAGGCCACCAAAATTCCTCACTGCTGCTCCCAGGGGCTACAACCACAACTACCCTGGAGCGCCTGGCGGAGTCCCTGGCTACGTTGCTCCACGTCCACCTGGTGCTTGTTACACTTGTGGAAACACTGGGCATCAACACTGGAACTGTCCATTGAACAACAAAGCTCTTCCTCCACCACCTCCAAGACCTGCGGCAAGCTCTCCTATGGTTCGTGTACCACCACCTCGGGCTCTCAACATCAACACCAAGCCCGGGTCTACTGTTGCTCGTGCCAACTGTGTCAACTCCGCTCAAGCTGAGCATGCACCTGGAGTTGTGATGGGTATGCTTCCCGTTAACTCAGTCCCTGCATGAGTTTTGTTTGATTCTGGTGCTTCGCATTCTTTTGTTTCTCATAAGTTTGCTCATGAGCATGATCTGGATATGGTTCCCTTGTTGCATCGTCTGGTGGTACAATCTCCTGGCTCAAACATGAGGGATGCTCATATCAGCCATGACAACCAAATTGAGATTGGTGGCTCTTCGTTCTCGGCGTCCTTAATTATTCTGGGCAATTCTGACATTGATGTTATCTTGGGCATGGATTGGTTGACAGCAAATGCAGCTGTGATTGATTGTGCTGAACGCTCGGTTTCTCTGAAAATTCCTGAAGACCATATAGTCTATTCTCCAAGTCTGACTCCTGCTATTCAGCTTTTCTCTTTGGCGGCTCTGAATGCTGATGCTATGGAAGCTATTCAGAGTGTTCCGGTGGTCCGTGAGTTCCCAGATGTCTTTCCTGAAGAGTTGCCAGGTATGCCTCCGGATCGTGAGGTTGAGTTTGTAATTGAGCTTGAACCTGGAACGGCTCCTATCTCCAAGCGGCCTTATAAAATGGGTCCTGCTGAGTTGGCGGAACTCAAACATCAGCTTGATGAACAAGAGAAGTTGGGTTTCATTCAACACAGTACTTCTTCTTGGGGTAGCCCAACCGTATTTGTGAAGAAGCGAGACAAGACTGATAGACTTTGTGTTGACTATCGGGCTCTCAATGCTAAAACCATCAAGAATAAATATCCCCTTCCGCGGATTAATGATCTCTTCGATCAGCTAGCTGGAGCTGTGGTATTCTCTAAGCTTTACTTGAGAAGTGGTTATCATCAAATCAAGATTCGCAAGGAAGATGTTCCTAAAACAGCTTTCACCACCCGCTATGGCATGTATGAGTACACGGTCATGTCTTTCGGTCTCACCAACGCACCTGCCACCTTCCCGAGGCTTATGAACTCGGTTTTCATGGAGTATCTTGATAAGTTCGTTGTGGTCTATCTGGATGACATCCTAGTCTATTCTAAGTCAAAGGAAGAACATGAAGAACACCTTCGATTTGTCCTAAACAAGCTTCGTGAGAACCACCTGTATGCAAAGTTCTCCAAATGTGAGTTTTGGCTGCCTCAGGTCACCTATCTTGGTCACGTCATCTCTGCCAAGGGCATTGCCGTCAACCCGGAAACTGTAAAGACAATTGTCGACTGGCTTCCTCCTGTAAATGTCAAAGAAGTCCGGAGCTTCCTTGGTTTGGCTAGTTATTGCCGTCGCTTCGTTCAGAACTTTTCGAAGATAGCGAAGCCTCTTACCGATCTCCTCAAGAAAGGCAAGAAATACCTTTGGACTCCTGCATGTCAAGCAAGCTTTGAAACACTCAAAGAGAAGCTCACTTCCACACCAGTCTTGGTTCCTCCAGATACATCCAAGCCTTTCCAGATATTCTGTGACGCATCTTTGCAAGGATTGGGTGCGGTCCTTATGCAAGAAAAACAAGTTGTTGCTTATGCCTCTCGACAGTTGAAGACGCATGAGATCAACTATCCTACACATGACCTCGAACTCGCAGCAGTTGTCTTTGCTTTGAAAGTATGGAGGCATTACTTGCTTGGCAACCGTTGTGAAATCTTTTCTGATCACAAGAGTCTGAAGTATATCTTCACACAGCCTGATCTCAACCTTCGTCAGAGGAGGTGGATTGAAGCAATCAATGATTTCGATTTGACCATCAACTACACTCCGGGCAAAGCTAATGTCATGGCCGATGCTCTCAGCCGCAAAGCTTATGTCAGCAACCTCATGGTGGAACAACAACAGCCGCTCTTGTGCGAGGAATTCCGTCAGCTCAACCTTGAAATTGTGGATCAAGGGTATCTTCTGAACCTTCTGGCAACCCCTCTCTTGGAAGAAAAGGTTCGCTCCATTCAACTTGGTGATCCGTACACCAAAAAGATCATCTCCAACAGTCAGCTTCCGAAGTATGAGTCCTTCCACGTCGATGACCAAGGCACGCTTTTCTTTGAACACCGGATGTTTGTTCCGAACTACCCGGGTTTGAGAGAGCAAGTTCTCAAGGAGGCGCATAATTCTGTTCTTTCTATCCACCCTGGCAGCACAAAGATGTACATGGACTTGAAAACACAATATTGGTGGCCGGGATTGAAACGATATTGTGCCAAGTATGTCTCGGAGTGTGATGTCTGCCGCAGAGTTAAAGCTGTCCATCAGAAACCTTCCGGTCTTCTACAGCCATTGAAAACCCCGGAATGGAAATGGGAGAAAGTAGAGATGGACTTCATCACTGGTTTTCCAAGGTCGCAGAAAGGCAACAATGCAATCTTTGTTGTCATTGACAGGCTTTCTAAAGTGGCTCACTTCTTTCCCGTCAAGGAAACAATTTCTGCAATTCAGTTGGCTGAGCTCTATATCAACAGAATTGTCTCTCTGTATGGGGTTCCGCTTGAGATCAGTTCAGACTGTGGAATAATCTTCACTTCCAAGTTCTGGGGAAGTTTCCAAAATGCTTTGGGAACAAAATTGAACTTCAGCACAGCTTACCACCCTCAGTCACAAGGACAAGTTGAAAGGATCAATCAGATTCTGGAAGATATGCTCCGTGCTTGCGTCATCTCTTTCGGCATGAAGTGGGAAGAATGTCTTCCTTATGCTGAATTCTCTTACAACAATAGCTTCCAGAAAAGTCTAAAGATGGCACCATTTGAGGCTCTCTATGGTCGCAAATGCAGAACTCTGATTGGTTAGTCGGGTGCAGGAGAAAGAATATTGTTTGGCCCCGACATTGTAACTCAAGCGGAGGAGAAGGTTCACATCATTCTTGAAAATCTAAAGATTGCTCAAAGTCGCCAGAAGAGCAATTATGACAGAAAGCACATGGACATGGAGTATGTCCCTGGTGATCTCGTTTACCTTCATGTCACTCCCATGAGAGGCACGCACCTCTTTGGTATCAAAGGAAAGCTGGCTCCTAGATACATCGGTCCATTCAGAATTCGTGGAAGAAGAGGAGAAGTTGCTTATGCTCTTGAGCTCCCGGAAAAACTCAAGGTCCATGATGTTTTCCACATCTCTCAACTCAAGAAGTGCTTCAAGGATCCCGGCAGGACCGTGGACCATGAGCTTATCAATCTCCAAGAAGACCTGTCTTATCAAGAACACCCCACAAAAATCCTTGAAGTCGCAGAAAGAAGGACTCGCAACAAGTCCATCAAGTTCTGCAAGGTCCAGTGGTCGCACCATTCCGTGGATGAAGCCACTTGGGAGCGTGAAGATGAGCTCCGTGCCAAGTATCCTACCCTCTTTGAGTCTTCTTCTTCTTCCTAGAATCTCGGGGCGAGATTCCTGTTTAGTGGGAGAGAGTTGTAGCATCCCAATTGTCTAACAATTGTAATTCTACTTGGTCTAGTAATATATGGCTACTTCCTATACATAATTGTTGCATCATAATTATATCAGGCTCATGTCATCATGCCACCTTGCATTTGAGCATCATATAAAACCCTTTTTGTTTTGGTTCTTCTCTCATATGCAGTGTAAATTGTATTTGCCTCTTGATATTGTATTTGGTTATTGATATATTGTTTAAATGCCCAAGTTGAGTTGGGGGCATATCTTTTATTCAACTCCATCACCTTTCCTTGTCACCACCTTATACTTCCACCATTCCAATAACCCATGAGCTTGTAATTATTTTTCTTTTGATTTTTATTCTAGCTCATGTGGGTTGGGTGGATCTAATTCTATAAATCCGTAGCTTGGCCCTTACTCCATCTTTTGAGGATGCACATAAATAAATGCCATGAGATTTTATTTTGTTTTCACAAGATTAACACATGGCATATAATACTTGCATGGGCCATGCAACCATCACCATATTTTGTCCTCCTTTGGTTTTATTTGATTTTGAGTGGATCATCCTTTCTACTTGCTTTGTTTCTTGCCTTGTGCCATCAAACCTCATCCACCTCTCTTGTGTAGTGCCATGCATGATCTTACAAGACCATCCCCATGACCATCTCCTCCCCTTCATGCTTTCTCATGCTCATGTGGTTACACCATCTCCCTTTCTCTCTTTCTCTCTCTACCATGAGGGCCACCTCACCTCCTCTCTCTCCCTGGCCCACACCCCAGCCACCCCTCTCTCTAACCCTAAACAAAACCCTAACCCAAGACTACCCCATCTACCTAACCCGAGGCCACCATCTAACCTAACCCGAGCTAGTCCCTCCCTCTCTTCTCTTCCTCACGCCGGCCCCACCCTGCAGCCTCACTGCCAGCCCTAACCTACCCTAGGCCGAAGCCCTACCCATAACCAAAAACCCTAACCCGAGCCTACTCCATCCTACCCTAGCTCTCTCTCTCTCTCTAGCTCTCTCTCCCTTCCACAGCAGCCCCACCCGACGACCCTAGCTCCGAGCCGATCCCTCCTCTCGCCCTAGGCCCACTGGCAGCCCCTCTGCTGACCCCCACGACGAGCACGTGAGGGCCAGGTGGAAAGGGGGCCGAGCCACCTTTTCCCACCGCCGCGTCCCCCACGGCATCGCCTCCCTCTAGGCTCGCCCTTATCCCTTCCCCTCCTTCCTCTGCCTTACCAAACCACCCCTGGCCTCACGCGGCAACCATCTCTCCTCTCCCACTACCTTTCTCTCCACCGGCCGGCGACCCATCGGTCTCCACCGTCCCCCCCTCTTGCAGCCGGTGGCGAGGAGCTGTGGTTGTCGAGGAAGGACGAGGACCATCCTCTGCGTCGCCCCGTACGTGCCAGTAAGGAGGAGAAGGCCCAGCTCGCCGGAGAGAAACCTCGCCGTCCGAACCCTAACTCCGGGGAGCGCCTGCGTCCTCGCCGCTCCAGTGCCTCCCAGCCCGATCCAACTCCACCGTCCCCTCCGCGGTGAGCAGTACTCCCTCCCTGACAACCTCTGCCTTGCTGTAATCGCCAGTGCTCGCCAGACAGATCGTCGAACGGCCTTGGTGCGCGGCGGCCGACGTCGTTCTCTCGTTGCTGCGCCGCGCAGCGACCTAGCTAGCCTGCGTCCACCCTCTTGTCACTACCCTGTAAACCACCGCAATGGCTAGCCCCCTCAGCGCGCACGCCTGCGACCCGGGTTCGAACCCCGCGCGCCGCGCTCCGCGCGGTCGACCACCGACCTGTCCGCGTTCAGAGGAAACAGATGTACAGTACGGGCATGTGGTAGTTTTACAAAAGCCCCCTTTTTTTTCCGCTCTCAACCCGCGGTACCTCGTGGCCCACTAGTCAGCCGCCTGGAAATCTTGCCAAAAACCCCCCAGGTTCCTCGGGCCGTAACCCGAGCTCCCCTGCCGTGCCGCGTGGTCAGCCCACTGCTGCCACTGCCACGTGGGCTCCGCATCCCCGTTGGGTCCGCATGTCAGCCTCTCGGTTAGCCTCTGTCCCGGTGCAAAACGTCTTTCACCGCGCCGTTTCACCCAGTCAGGCCGGACCGTCAGCGTCTGGGGCTGGGTCTGGCTGAGTAATCAAAGTAATTCTGGTTTTTCTGTTTTGATTTAAATTTTCAGAAATTTTTTTTAAATTCAAATTGAATCTGTTTTAAATAACTTGTGAAATATAATTCCAAATTCAACATATGATACATGTTTTTGAATCAGAAAAATGTGAGGAATTCAAATATGCTATTCAAAATATTGTTTGAGCACTTAAAACTTTCGAGATAATTAAAATTACAACAAAATGCCCTTTATCTTAATTAATTAATAACTTTAGTTTTATAACTCCAAATTTGACAAATAATATGTCTAAATCGATCAGCGCGACGAGCCCGTTCTATCTATGCATTCCATGTTCTGAATTGCAGCATGCATCATATAAATATAAAGTATACAGCAACTTATTTGAGGATAAAAGGTGACTAAAACTCCATAAATGCTTTATTCTTGTATTCCACACCTCACCCTTGCCATGCTACATTGTTGCCATGCAAATTGTGCATCATTCATCATGGCATGATTGTTTGCTTGTCGCATTTTAATTCATATGCTTGTGCACTCTATTTATGTTGGCCCTTGTTTGTTTGGTTCTTCTTCGAATAGACGCTGAGCAGGGGATATATCAAGAAACCCAGGAGCACTACCCAGATCCATCCCTCGCTTCAACCGAGCTGCCAGGCAAGCACTACCACATGCTTGTGTACATATAGTACCTATTGCCTCTATCTTATTCTTGCATCATTGAGTCGCGATTGCATTAATCTGAATCCCAAGTACTGCATAGCCTTTACTTTTAAACCCCACCAAAGCTTGTTCCTCCATCCCATGAGCCATTACTACAGGAGTTGTTTGAGCCATGCGGGTCGTAGAACAGCATGTGTAGGGTATATGAGTGTCTGATGGATAACGAGGTACCTAAACAACTTAACCTGAGTAGTAATGGGATAACTAATGAAAGTGGCACCGGTGAGCAATATCTTCTATTTGGTTCTTCATGCTCACTTGTGTCCCGTAGGACCCCGAGTACTTGATTCCTATTCCTTGACTATTCGCACTATCCACATCCGGGAGGCCTTATGAACCCCCCTGAGCCAGAGCTTGATTCATTCTTATTTCTTGGGGCCACAAAGTAGTTTGGGGCTTTATTACTAACCTGTACTTATGCCATGCTTTACTGCTTTATTTAAGATTGTGCGTGGAGCACCTGTACTGTTTAGGACCGTGACACGTTTTCGCTGTATCGACAAGCCCAGTCACATTTTCGGGTTCCCAGTCGTTTACCGCCGTCCACACAAACCCTGGGTCCATTTCGGAGACGGCCAACTTCGTTGCGGGTAGCTTAGTGGGGTGGCCCCCTGAAACATTTCTGAATCCTGTGATCGCTTTGTCGTGAATGCCTCGTTGGGTTTTGATTTGGTTTTTCCGAGGTTGATCGAGTGTGTGTTGCTATTTCTGCACCCCTGCAGGGTAAATCTTTCTGAAAGCCGTGTCCGCGGTTATGGACGACTTGGAGCACAGTTTCTCGATCATAGACAAGTACAACTAAAGTACCGCTTTTAATTTGACTAAGTACCTGACTAGTAAATATTGCAACACTCATGGAATGGATAATAAAACTGCCAACGGAATGGGGGGCTGTTCGTCCGCTTCCTCGTTGGTAAGCGAGGAGGAGGATGGATCTGTTAATATTACTGTTATAACTGTTGTTATTAATCCACGGACATCCGTCTATCTTTGGTTAGGCGGATGGTTAGCGAGTATCCCTAGAATTGTTAGGTATTATCTTTTGCTGCAATTGCGTCACCCCAGGTTGTGTCCCCTTTTGAGGCATAAAGACTTGCTGAGTACCCCTAGGGTCTCACACGATAAATTGTTTGATTCAGATGAACAGGTATACTCGCAAGATGGATACTGGGTGGAGGAGACGAACGATGTGGGCAACGATCACTCGGTGTAGAGATTCCGGGAACGGGGATCCGTGAGATCTGTGGGCGGGATGTGTTTATTTATGGGGCATCTTATGCCGATTTGCTTCTTATCCGTACTCGGATCTTGTTTTCCGCTTCCGCCTGATACTCTGATGTTTGATGTATGAGGAGATATCCTAAACTATTATATCTATCTAGGACATTTGGATCTTGCCGTATGGCGTTGCAATATTTCTATTTCTTTTAGATGGAATGGCTCTGAGGACTGTTGTATGGTGGCTTGCATACATACTCATGTGTGTATGTAGTTGATCCCTTCGCCTGCCGATTACGCCGCTCGTTCTTGTCCTGATGTTTGGAAATGGTTAGGACGGCCGAAAGGTCTACCTGTGAGTGGCATTTGGCCCCACCATACTATTTTAACCATTTCCAGACATCCAGGCTTGTAACTAAGAGCGTAATTCACCAAGGTAGTTATAAATCCCATCTCACTTGCCAAGTTGGCTAACAGGGCATCCCTAGAGGCAATCTGTTTGTCTAGATCACAAGACTCCATTGCTAAGTCTATGATGTCCTTCCTTAGGCTTTAGTTGGTAGCCTCTAACTCCTGGGCATGTTTCTTCTCTTCCTTAAGATCATTCTAAGTGTTAAGCATTCTGCACTTGATTATATCACCAACTTCTTTGATGGCTCTCCAAGCTGCATCCCTTGCTGAATCAAAGAATGTAGTGTGCATCATTGTGTTGGTGACCATGCAGAATCCTGAGTCCTTGTGGTTGTCTTCCTTGTTTTTATACAAGTGAAGTTGCACCCACAAGTACTCAACTCCTTCATCCATCATAGGAAAACCGTTGTACACAGCTGCACCATGTATTCCCATTGCAACCATGAGGTCCTTGAGAGCCTTGGGGAACTCTGTCTCACATTCCAAAGTCATTGTCATGAGTGGTCCCTTCTTCACGACTTCGTTGATGGAGTTCATCTACAAATAGAGATGAGAAAGAATATTAGAAAAGTTTACGAGAAGAATAGACAAGTGTGGAAGTTGTTGAAATTTTTTCCTTAGTGATTTTCCAATCCTAGGGTCATAATCCTACAGGCAACACAGTGCTCTGATACCATCTGTAAGATCCCTCCTTTATAAAGGAAAAGGATCCTTGTGATTGCAATGCTAGTCCCTGGATCAATGCTAGCATCCACAGTTTAAGATGAAGTACACAGAAACAAAGGTCATTATTATAGTCATTCCAGAGACAACATAGTCTTTACAACTCCAAGGCCACATGCCTAGTACAAGAGTTTAAATAAGTAAATAGATAAAAGTCTTCATCTTCATGTGCCACAGGCAAACATGTTGAGTGTAGACTCATGACTCCTAATCCTCATCAGAGTAACCTGCAACATCACAAGTTATAGCCACAGTGGGTCAATACATTGGAATAGTATTGGTAAGTGATACCTTAGTATATTATTGGTGGACTAGATACTATATGCAATTTGGCTAAGTGTAGCTTAGGCTTGCTTTGCTCAAAATAGGTTTTGCCTATTAGTTAGAATCTCTAAGTTTTTCTTTGTCAAAACTTTTCCCAAGGAACCACCAATAGACATTGAGGTCCTTCACCCTTGTTCAACCACAAGTTTTACTTAGAAATTGGGATGAGGAGATTCTTGATAGCTTCCATGTCTTGATGCTCAAGTTGTCCTTTTCCAGGGACATGGCTAAGTACTTAGATTTTTCCATCTGCAAAGGTTGTGCACTTTCCCCACAAGCCTTGATTTTCACCAAGACAGGACCTTTCAGAAGCCTTCCCTTAGACCAAATGGACGCGCTCCAACCTATCATCCCACTACCACCAACTGTCCAAATGGCTAAGTTATTGCAACCTATAGGATCCTGGCAGAGCCCATAATGCCAAGTGGCTGCACTAGAAGCTTCTTAACATTTGGCCTCTCAAATCCCTTTGTTCCTGGGTGGCTTTCCACAAGTGAGATACACAAGGTAAACCATAGAAATGGGCCTTGTGTAACCACTCAACATAAACCATTCCTTCCATTCCACCCAGGTGTTTCATTCACTTAGTGGTTTTATTAGGCAAAACACAAGTCCAAAGACTTAGAAATATTTTTATCATAGCATGTATATTTCACCACCCTTTGGTTGCTACTAGCTAGGCTAAGCATGGCATAGATAAGAATCTTAACTTAGAAATTTCTAGCAATTCTACAACTACTAGGATTTCCCAAGCATGGCATATAAGCAAAATATAACATGCAAGACTAGCAAAATATTTCTAATTCTTAGTAGAAAACATAGGGATAAAAATATCATGAAGCACCACTTGCCTTCGTAGTTTGGAGAGTAGCTACACTCCTCACAATCACAATCACTATTGGCACCAAAATCTACACATAGAATCATAGCAACAAATCACATACAAATATATACAAGCAAAAATATATGGATGCATGCAACATGATATGTGATGATTTTCTAAACTCAACAAAACAAGTGTACAGTACTGGTTCATAAACAAGTTCAAAACTTGCCAAAAAACATTTATTTAAACACTAAAACATTTCTTAAATAATTTATATACACAAAATAGGCCTACACATGTTTCTGTAAATAAAACCATTTTAACAGAAGCAAAACATTAAACACATTTCATAATTATAAAGGGATTGTTCTCCGGATTCCATTGATATAAAATTTGTCAAATTTGAACGTGGAAATAAAAAGTTATGGTTAAAACAAAATCAAACAACTAATAGATCTAATTCAAATTTTTAAATCAAACTTCGTGCCACTCGGCGCCCTCCCATTGGTTGGTACCGCTTCGCGTCGGATCACGCTTCTGAGCCGCTGGATCTAACTTAATCGTGTAGCTCTGATTTAATCATACCGCTTCGTCTAGGTTCTATCGTGACCACTAGATCTAGATCTAACGGTGCTCAGCACTCGACCATCAATTGGCGGCGCTGGCGGCGGCGACATGTGGCGACGCCTCTGTCAGAACTGCTACCGGCGTTCTAGGTCGCGCGGGAGAGGGAGAAGGGGCTTACCAAGCTCGCCGTGTGTTGCTGATGCTCAAGGTGGCGATGGCTGGTCAAGGGGCGCGCTGTAGTGGCCGAGGGAGCTCGTCGGACATGCTGGCGGCGTCAGATGCTTGCTGTCGAAGACATTGCCGAGGTTCTGCGTCGACCTAGCACGAGCCAGATGGTTTAGGATGTGCGCAAGGGCCTGGCTATCAAGACAGTATCAAAGGGGAGGCAAGGGGTGGTCTCGTTTTACCTGAATTGCACGTCGGAGTCGAGCGACGGCTCAGGTGTTCGCGGGTGTGGACGAAGATGTCGCTCTGGGTCACGAGAAAGCAAACAGAGGGCATCAGTGAACGCGCAAGGACATGCTGGTCACGATGGTTTGAACCAGAGACAGGGGCGGTCAGTACTCACCGAGATTGGTCGCCGGAGTGCGTTTGTGTAGCGGTGGTGCAAGGGCGATTGCGGGCAGTCTGGGGGCGTTTCTGTCTGGCTTTGTTGGGGGAAATGGATGCGAGGGGGAGGTGATCTTATAGCCAGAGCGGGGGCGAGGATCACGCGCGGTATCAATGGCAATTAAGCGCGGAATCAACGCGGCAGTGAATGGCGGAGGGAACGGCCGGCGACGTGGTCGTGGGCACGATTTGGGGAATATGATGATGAGCTGGCGAGGTCCACCAGTCAGTGACCCGTTGGGTAGTGCGGGTGCGCTAAGAAGATCAGAAGGAGAGGGAAAACCCGGGTGGGCTGGCTAACAGGCTGCTTTGCTTGTTGGGCCAAAATCCTGGCGCCGGCCCTTTTCCTTTTCTCTAACCTTTTTCTTTTTCTGAATGAATTTCCAGGAACCTTTTTCAAATGATTTCAAAATCTATTTGAATTCAAATCTTTTCAGGATTTTTGCAGTGTACAGCCATCACATTTTTGGGCATAAAACCAAGTGGTCACTTTGAATTGGCCTGGTCACTTGGAAATAAAATAAAATAAGCAGTGGCATACCACTAGTTTTAAAATAGGTTTTGAAATTGGTTTTCAAATTATATTTGTTTTGAATCTTTGGTTTAAATCCTAGCAACCTAGCAATACACTCTGAAAGCAATAAGACACAAGGTTTGGTTCACTGAACATCTATCTCACATTGGAGATTTGTATTTGTTTTAAATGCTGATCACATAAAATAATGAGCTCATATGCTCTTGTTTTTGAATTGATTTGTTTGAAACTAATTCTACATGATCATGGATGCATGGATGATATGCATGAGTTTGAAACATGATTTTAGGGATGTTATAATAACAGGTAGGTAAGCGTGGCTGAGGTTTCTTGGGGTAGATAGCGCCCCTGGTAAACCAACCTCGCCTCACATCTTTAAGTACCGGCTTCGGTATTTGACCCGTTACGGCGGAACCATACTTATTGTGTGACTCATGGTCTCGGCGAAAGCAAGGTAAAGGTCGTGGCCAACCACCCTCTGCCAGCCTTCCAAGGAAGAGGGCTAATAGCTTGGCATTAAGAGTCGGTTGGTACGTGTGGGTAAAGTTGTACACCCCTGCAGGGTAATAATCTTTTCGAAAAGCCGAGTTCACGGTTATGAACGACTTGGCGACTGGACTCAAGATCATAGAGAAGTTTAACATAATCTTAAAACTTGGTAGATCAAAGTGTGCTTAAGGATGCTTCCTCATGGGTACGAGGGGGTGATCCTATTTAGGGTTCAGATGATGATGATTTGGTGGATATCAAAAGAAGATGATGATCAATATTTCGGAGATGTCGCTCTCTTATCCCCTTTTAAAATATTCTGATTAGACGAGATTCTTCTCTCTCTCTCTCT
This sequence comes from Avena sativa, assembly GCA_916181665.1. Lineage (NCBI taxonomy): Eukaryota > Viridiplantae > Streptophyta > Magnoliopsida > Poales > Poaceae > Avena > Avena sativa. The sequence continues at coordinate 417,263,508 of OV702297.1, forward strand.
CTCTCTCTCGCTCTCTCTCTCTCGCTCTCTCTCTCTCTTCTTTTATAAACAAAGATGGCTTTATGCAAAACAACTCCACCATCCATAAGTCTTGCAGAGTACACCCTGTACTCACCCTTGCTTTGTTGATACTTTTGGCAGAGTAAGTATTCACCTGAAGACGAGTTCCATACTACATCGAAATCGACGAGTAGCTTGGGGTTCCCGGCCGGCAGCCTAGAATCTATGCGCTGGGACATCATCGTTATGCTTCAGGCCTCTTAGGCCATTTGTTAAGTTTGCTATACTTAATAGCATAATTTGCCTTCCGTTGTTTGATGTTTGTGGTCAGTGACCTCTTCTTGTAATAATTTGGTTCTCTGCTCAGTTATGAGCTTGCTGTAATAAATTTTGTGGCATAGGGTCACTATTGTGTTACCGATTCTTCACTGAATATTCTCGAGCTCAAGGTTAAGCTTATGTCAGACGGAGGTCTGGGATTTGTTTAGCCCTGATTCCGGGGGTGTCAGAGTTCTTGGTATCAGAGCAGTACCGACCGTAGGAAAACCTTGCTACTGGTCGACGTTGAGTCTAGTGTTTGAGAAAACTATTTTAAAGATGAAAAGTATTTGCGAAAACTCTAGTATGCTTCTTTTACTCCTTATCCAGTTTCGCTCGAACTCCGCGTTATCTTATCTGGTGTTGATTTTGGAAAAGTTTTGATATCTCTTCTAGTCTTTCAAAATTTAGGTGCCTCCTTGGCATGTCGTTTGTCAGCCAGTTGACCTAGTGTTGGATTCTCTAGAGTTGTGCGTGTTGTGAATTACTTGTTACCCCTTACTCTGCTTCATCCGAGAGATTCCTTTCTACCATGATCTCTCTATATTTTGGAACCACAATATTATATTGTTGGGTCTGTAGTGTTCTGTTCTAGGCTTCGAGGACTCCTTTCGCCTCGTGTGCCTCCTTTTTGCTTGTTTGGTACTCTAGAAGTTGTTTCTTATTTTGGAAGGTACCTTGTGGTTACTACCTTGTAGTGTACACTAAGTCACTTAAGTAGTAGTTACTCTTATCGTTGGGTTTTAAACCCCTGGACTTGAACTGAAGATCCCCGATTATGCTAGATTCTGGTGTTGTGAATCTTGTACATGAAGCTGACCTTTAACCCAAGATCCATCATTTTGACCCCTGTCGTTAATGTTCCCACATTACCCTAGGATGGCTGGTATTACAATTATAGCCTTCAATCTTGTGGTCTTTGTTGCGATTGAATTGTGACAACTAAGGACTTCCCCTACCACATGCTATGGCAGATGTTCTTTAATGGAACAAAATAGATCACGGTAGGAGTACTCCTCGAGAGTCTCGTATCTATACTCGTGACTCTGCCACACTTTACCCTTCTCTGCATTGGTTTTCGGAAGATTGTTGAATTATGCATCCACATCTTGGGATTCTATCCTGAGCATGTTCCTTTTTCCTTGTTGTTTTCTGACCTTTATCTACCAGTCGGTAGCCAAGTAGTAAATATGCATCGGTGTCTTCCGAAGAAAGATACTCTTGTGGTCCGTCAAGACAAACCATTTCGGGATGTTAGGAGAAACAAACTCCAGTACCTCGTCATATCTAGGACCAGGTCAAAGTGTTGTAATCTATAGATTAAGAGGCATTGATTAGCTTCTATCTGACATACCTTAAAGTATCACACTCTTTTATAGTAAGAGGCCGTGCCGAGTTTCATGACCCCTTAATGAAGTGATGCTCCTACACATATTTACCCACCCTCCCTCGAGCTTTCGCGCTCATGAGTGATGCGTGTGCGTAACAATGTGGCCATCTCAGATTCTTAGCTTATTATTGTTTGAAATCTAAAGGACATTGTGTCATTCCTAGCGTGATTGGTTAGTTCTATCACTAAGCGAAGTTTGACTGTGCTACCAAGTCCGCTATTCTGGTGCACTCTCTTCAGTCAAGAGTTAGGCTCGTGCCGAAGCTCTAAGACTATGTCCGCTAGCCTTACCAAGCAAGTTTCCTCTCGAACTAAGTGACATATCGGTGGTTCATGATATTCTACATGTCTTCTAGAAGTATCACCATGTTGCCACATGACCGTATTGTCAAGTTCTTGAGCAAGTAAGTTTTCTAGACTACCCTTTTCTCCAAGGATCTGTACTGGATACCCCTGAACTAGTTGGTTGAGCTTAAACAACAACTTGGAGAGTTGTAAGACAAAAGTACTATCCGATCCAGTTACTTTATAAAGGGATGTCTAGTTTTTTTCGTGCTGAAGAAAGATAGTATTTCCTTTGTGGATATATTATTTTTCCCCACCTTTTATTTGATTTGGGTTATCGTTAAATCAAACTCAGTTCCAAGGACTATCTTTATGGTGTTTCTACTTGTGATGTTTCACTTGAGTACATCTTCGTGTCCTTTGCTCTGACCAGTATTTTGCTTTGTTCAATAACATATGAGTCTATCTTCTTGGAGTGTCTTGAAAAGTTTGTTATTGATGTAGGGGTTCGTAGCATGGAAAACAAAAAAATTCTACCGCATGCACACAAACAAGCCAATATCTATCTACTAGATTGTAGCAACGAGTCGATAGAAGCACTCACCCTTGAAGATTCCAAAGCGGTTAATGAGAGAAGATTCTTGTGGGTGATGTAGTCGTACACTTGCCGATCTCAAGATCGCGTAGACGATCCTTCCGGCATTGCGTTCCGGCAGCGCTTCCGCAGTCGGTCACACGTTCGGTACTCGATGAAGACCTTCCTCTCCCTTGTTCCAGCAGGCAGCGAAGGTTGTAGTTCTCCCTCATGATTCCGGTAACACGACGGCGTGGTGTCGGAAGTAGAGGGAAGATCCCGCAGGGCTTCTCCTAAGACAGATGCGAGTTATGGTGGATTAGGGTTTCCCGGAAATCTAGGGTTTAGAGATCCGGGAGGAGGAGGAGGTGTCGGCGGCGGCTAGGGCAGCGGCGATGGACTGGCGGCGACGGCAGCTCGTGGAGAGGGGCAAGGGCTTGTGTTGTTTGGGGCAGCCCTCGTCCTCTATTTATGAGAGGGAGGGGCAGCCTTGGGAGGGGTGGGTTTGAATCCAAACCCAAACCCAAGTTGGATTGAGAGAAGGACTTGTTTCTTCTCCCACTAGGAAACCATTGTTCCAGTTTGACTTTTCAAACTTCCCATTTGACTTTCAATTTAGTGCTTTATTTCTCTCTTGCAAATGCCAACACCAAGTGACCTTGGATATGATCCAATAATTCCACATACCCATGACACATTCATGGACCATTCTCCTTCCGGACAGGTGAACCTTCTAGACCCTTCTAGAACCTCTCCGATGAAAACATCGGAAACTTTCCCGAACTCCGAAATAGTACTTTCCTTATATGAATCTTATTCTCTGGACCATTCCGGATCTTCTCGTGATATCCCGGATCCCATACGAGACTCCGAACAACATTCGGTATCCGTACTAACATTCCATATCTACTAAACAATATTGAATCCTTAAGTGTGTCTCCCTACGGTTTGTGAATTACGCGGACATGACCGAGACACTTCTCCGATCAATAACCAATAGAGGAATCTGGAAATTCATATGGCTCCCATATATTTCAACGATTACTTTGCGATCGAATGAACCAGTTACATACGATACCAATTTCCATTTGTCTCATGATAGTTTACTTATCCGAGGTTTTGATCATCGGTATCTCTGCATACCTAGTTCAACCTCGTTACGGATAACTACTCTTTTCTCGTTCCTGTGATATGTGATCCCTTGTGAGCCAGTCACATGCTTGCAAGCCAATTGGATGACATTCCACCGAGAGGGCCCAGAGTATATCTATCTGTCATATGGATGGACAAATCCCACTCTTGATCCATGTGCCTCAACCCATACTTTCCGAACACTCAATGCCACCTTTATAGCCACCCAGTTACGGTGTGGTGTTTGATGTCATCAAAGCATCCTTCTGGTGATGGTGATTAGCATGATCTCATTATCGAAGGAATTAGGTTACTATGTATCAGAAAGCTTATAGCAAACGAACTATTAAAATGACTTGATCTTTATGCTACGCTTATCTATAGGAGTATGTCCATCATACCATTCTCCTAATGATATGATCTTGTTATTAACAACATCTCAATGTTCATGATCGAGAAACCACGATCATCTATTAATCAACAATCTAGTATTATAAAGAGGCTTTACCAGGGACTCTAATTTAGTTTACAAATCACACAAGTATTAATGTTTCCTATTAATACTATTATAGCATGAATGTAAACATTTATCGTAAACACAAAGATATAATAATAACTGCTTTTATTATTGCCTCTAGGGCATATCTCCAACAGTCTCCCACTTGCACTAGTCAACTAATCTAGATTACATGGTAATATACCGAACACCCATTGTGGTTTGGTGCTGGTCATGTTTTACCCTCGGGAGAGGTTTACCGAACACCCATATCGACACAACGCTTTGCTTTGCACTCCTCCAGATAACTGTTGCACCATTCAAAGTAAATACGTATCTAGATTGAGATTTAGAATCATCCGGATCGGTGTTCCAACTAGCATCGGTGTAACCATTAACAACGAGCTGTTCATCACGTCCATAAGAAAGAACTATATCCTTAGTTCTTCTCAAGTACTTAAGGATGTTTTTGACCGCTGTAAAATGATACACTCCTGGATCACTTTGATATCTTCTAGTCAAACTAACAGTATATGCAATGTCGGGTCTAGTACATAGAATGGCATACATAAGAGATCCTATGGCTGAGGCATAGGGAGTCTTACTCATCCTTTCTCTATCTTCTGCCAATGCAGGACTTTGAGTTTTACTCAAGGTCGTATTGGGCAACATGGGCAAGAACCCTTTCTTGCTATCTTCCATTCCAAACCTCTTTAGAACTTTGTCCAAATATGTACTTTGTGACAATGATGTTAGGCGTCTCTATCTATCTCTATAAATCTTTATGCCTAATATGTAAGGTGCTTCGCCAAGATCTTTCATTGAAAAACTATTATTCAAATATTCTTTGACACTATTAAGAAGGTATACATCATTCCCAATCAACAATATGTCATATACATATAATATTAAGAATGCTACAGAGCTCCCACTCACTTTCTTGTAAATACAAGCTTCTCCATAAGTTTGTATAAAACCAAAGCTTTTGATTACCTTATCAAAACGTTGATTCCAACTTCGGGATGCTTGCTTCAATCCATATATGGACCATTGAAGTTTGCATACCTTGTTAGCATCTTTAGGATCGACAAAACCTTTGGGTTGCATCATATACAAGTCTTCATCAATGTCTCCATTGAGGAACGCTGTTTTGACATCCATCTGCCATATCTCATAATCATAATATGCAACGGTTGCTACATAATCCTTACAGACTTTAGCTTCGCTACTGGTGAGAAAGTCTCATCGTAGTCAACTCCTTGAATTTGTCGAAACCCTTTTGCGACAAGTCGAGCTTTATAGATAGTAACATTACCATCAGCATCTGTTTTCTTCTTGAAAATCCATTTGTTCTCGACAGCCTTCCGGCCATCCGGTAAGTCCACCAAAGTCCATACTTGGTTTTCGTACATGGATCCAATCTCGGATTTCATGGCTTCTTGCCATTTATTGGAATCAGGGCTCATCATCGCTTCCTCATATGTCGCAGGGTCATCGGTGTTGTCCACCAACATGACACTCATAACGGGATCATACCAATCAGGAGTGGTACGAGTTCTCGTTGACCTGGAAGGTTCTATAGTAACTTCAACTGAAGTTTCATGATCAACATCATTAGCTTCCTCTCTTATTGGTGCAGGCGCCACATGAACTACTTCCGGTGCTGCGCTACTCGCAAGTTCGAGAGAAGGTTCAACAACCTCGTCGAGTTCTACTTTCCTTCCAGTCACTTCTTTCGAGAGAAACTCCTTCTCTAGAAAGGATCCATTCTTGGCAATGAAGATTTTGCCCTCGGATCTATGATAGAAGGTATACCCAATAGTTTCCTTCGGGTATCCTATGAAGACGCATTTTTCCGCTTTGGGTTCAAGCTTGTCCGACTGTAACTTCTTTACATAGGCTTCGCAACCGCAAACTTTAAGGAACGACAATTTAGGTTTCTTCCCAAACCATAATTCATACGGTGTCGTTTCAACGGATTTAGATGGTGCCCTATTTAAAGTGAATGTGGCTGTTTCTAATGCATAACCCCAAAACGATAGCGGTAAATCTGTAAGTGACATCATTGAACGAACCATATCTAAGAGAGTTCAATTACGACGTTCGGACACACCATTACGCTGTGGTGTTCTCGGCGGTGTCAATTGTGAAAGTATTCCGCATTTCTTCAAATGCTCGCCAAACTCGTAACTTAGATATTCACCTCCACGATCAGAACGTAGAAATTTAATCTTCTTGTTACGTTGATTCTCTACCTCACTTTGAAATTCCTTAAACTTCTCGAAAGTTTCGGACTTATGTTTCATGAAATAGATATACCCATATCTACTCAAGTCATCCGTGAAGGTAAGAACATAACGATAACCACCGCGCGATGCTACACTCATTGGACCACATACATCGGTATGTATGATTTCCAATAAGTTCGTAGCTCGCTCCATCATACCAGAAAATGGAGTCTTAGTCATTTTACCCATCAGACATGCTTCTCATCTTTCAAGTGATTCAAGAAGTCCATCGGAATGGAGTTTCTTCATACGCTTCACTCCAATATGACCAAGACGACAGTGCCACATATAGGTCGAGTTATCGCTCAATTTCAAACGTTTAGCTTCAATGTTATTAATATGTGTATTTCCACTGTCGATTCAATAAGAATAGACCATCTATCAAAGGTTCATGTGCATAAAACATATTACTCATATAAATTGAACAACCATTATTCTCAGACTTAAACAAGTAACCGTCTCGCAACAAACATGATCCAGATATAATGTTCATGCTCAACGCAGGCACCAAATAACAATTATTTAAGTATAAAACTAATCCCGATGGTAGATGAAGAGGTAGCGTCCCGACCACGATCACATCAACCTTTGATCCATTTCCTACGCGCATCGTCACCTCGTTCTTCGCTAGCTTCCGTTTATTCTGCAGTACCTGTTTCGAGTTACAAATATGAGCAACCGAACCAGTATCGAATACCCAGGCACTACTACGAGTACTAGTGAGATACACATCAATAACATGTATATCGTATATACCTTTCTTTTTGATGTTGACGTTCTTCAAATCTGCCAAGTACTTTGGGCAATTCCGCGTCCAGTGACCTTCTCCCTTGCAGTAAAAGCACTTAGTATCAGGCTTAGGCCCAGCCTTGGTCTTCTTCGCCGGCACGGCAACTTTCTTACCGCCCTTCTTAAAGTTTCCCTTTTTCTTAGACTTGCCTTGCTTCTTGAATTTGGTGGTCTTATTGACCAACAACACTTGGTGCTATTTCTTGATCTCCACTTCTGCAGATTTCAACATGGAGAAGAGTTCTGGCAACGTCTTGTCCATGTTTTGCATATTGTAGTTCATCACAAAGTTCTTGTAACTTGGTGGCAGTGATTGGAGGACACGGTGAATCCCCAAAGAATTAGGAGTCACTATATCCAAACTTTGGAGTTTATTTGCGTGCCCAGACATCTTAAGCATGTGCTAACTGACGGAGCTGCCCTCTTCCATTTTGCAGTTAAAGAACTTTTCAAAAGCCTCATAACTCTCAACTGCCGCATGAGCCTCAAATATCATTTTGAGTTCACGGACAATATCATGTGGGTCATGGTTCTCAAACCGTTTCTGAAGCTCCGATTCCAAACCATACAAGATAGCACACTGAACTATGGAGTACTAATTCTTCCGAGTGAGGTAAACATTCTTTACTTCATCGGTAGCAGTAGCTGCAGGCGGGTCACCCAGCGGTGCATCCAGCACATAGGTCAAATTACCAGCATTGAGGACAATCCTCAAATTGCGGAACCAATCCGCAAAATTGCTTCCATTGTTTTCAACTTTTCTTTCTCTAGGAACGCATTAAAATTGATGGTAGGGGCCTCCATTGATCTACAACATATTTGCAATAGTTTAGACTAAGTTTATGACAAATTGAGTTCTAATTAATAGTTAAATTAATATAGGTGAACTCCCACTCAAAACAATATCCCTCACATTGTTTTAGTGATCACACGAACCAAATCCACCACATCAAAACCGATCATCACAAGAGTTGATGTAGCTTCAATGGCGAACAATCAACATGTTCATCATATCTACTATATGACTCATGCTTTACCTTTCGGTGATCCGTGTTCCGAGACCATGTCTGTACATGATAGGCTCATCAAGATCAAACCTTAGCTTCTGCATGAGCAAATATGGCTTGCTCACATTGTATACCCTGGAAGAATCTAACACACCCGATCATCACGTGGTGCTTCGAAACAACGAGCTTTAGCAACGATGCTTACTAAGGATGAACACTTTAAAACTTGAAATTTTTGTGCTTGAGGGATCATCTGTAACATCCCTAAAATCATGTTTTCAAAGATTTCATATCATGCATGCATGCATATCATTTAGGGATCAAAACTCAAACTCATTTCAAAGAAAACAGAATTTGAGAGTTATGATTTTATGTGATCAACATTAAATCAAATGCTACTTTCCAAGGAGGGGTTATTTGTTCAAAAACCAAACCTTGTTGCTCTCAGATTGTTTTGCTTGATTGCTAGTGCTTAAACCAAAATTTACAAAATAAATATGGATTTAAAACCATTTTCAAAATTTGTTCAAATCAAGTGCTATGTCACTTCTTATTTTGTTTGAACAAAAGGACCAAGCTAAATATAGTGAGACCACATGTTTTTATACCTAGAAATATGAGTGTTACACTCTACAAAAATCCAGAACAAATTTGAATTCAAATGGCATTTGAATTTATTTGAAAATGGATCCAGAAAATTAAAACAGAAATGGAAAAGGAGTAAAGAAAAGGAAAAAGGCCGGCGCCAAGCTTTTGGCCCAACAGTGAAACCAGCCCACTAAGCCCACCCGGGGTTTTCCCCTCTCTCTCTCACTCGCAGCCATACCCACTGAGTCACTGACCGCCTGCGCCCATCCCCTCTTTCTTTCTCTCGCTGACAGCCGCGGCCCACATGGTAGTCGTCGTCTCCACCCTTGGCGACCAGTTCATCCCCAAAATCTTGCCGGGCGTTTCCTGTTTGATTGCGGCTTCAATTCCCGTTCAATGCCTGAGTAAATCGCGCCCGCGCCCTTGCTACTTAAACCCCCTCTGCCCCCTCTCCATTTCCCTCCAAACCCCAAGCACAGAGCGCCACCAGGCTGCTAGAATTTGCCCTCGCGCCGCCGCGGTACTGAGCGTCTCCGGCAGCAAATTCCGGTGAGTCCTGACCACCCCTGTGCCTCTGATTCAAACGAGTGTGACCAGAATGTCCTAGTGCACCTGCTGATACCATTTGTTTGCCTGCTCGTGACCCAGGACGCCGTCCCTGTTCACTTCTGCAAACGACCGAGCCGCCACTCAACTCCGGCGATCGATTACGGTAAATACTGAGTGCCCCTTGACCCCTCTTGCATACTACTAGGTTCGCCTTGTCCTTGCGCAGCTACTGATGCCTCTGGTCCGTGCTAGGAAGGTCCAGAGCGTCGGCAAAAAATCCGTCTGCAAGGACCCGACGCCGTGCACGACTCCGACGAGCTCCAGCAACCACCTCTGCGCGCCCCTTCGTCATCAAAGCCCACCTTGAGCATCAGCAGCACATGGCGAGCACAGTAAGCCACTTCTCCCTCTCCCGTGCGACTTAGAACGTCGGCAATGACTCTGACAGAGCCGCCGCCGCGAGTCGCCGCCGCTAGCGCCGCTCATCCATGATCAATGAATCTGTGGCCGTAGGATCTAGATCAAGTGGGTGAGATTAGAAGCTGAGCGAAGAGGTACGGGCATATCTGAGCCGCACGATTTAGTTAGCTCTAACGGTGCGCAAGCACGATCCGGTGCGAAACGGTATCGTCCAATCAGACGCTGCCGCATGGCCAGTTCTTTGATTTAAAATCAGATTTTATATCTATTAGATGTTTAAACTTGTTTAATTCATAACTTTTGATTTCCACGTCCAAATTTGACAAATTTTATATCAGTGGAATCAAGAGAGAAAGCCCTTTCCATATATGCAATTTGTTTATTGTTTTGTTTCTGTTAAAATGGCTATTTTTACAGAAACATGTGTAGGCCTATTTTGTGTATATTAATTATTTGAGAAATGTTTTAATGTTCAAATAAAGGTTGTTTGTCAAGTTTTGAACTTGTTTATGAATCAGTACTGTGCACTTGTATTATGGAGTATAGAAAATCATCACATATCATATTGCATGCATCCATATATTTTTGCTTGTATTTGTTTTGTATGTGATGTGGTGCTATCATTTTATGTGTAGATTTTGGTGCAAATAGTGATTGTGATTGTGAGGATTGTAGCTACTATCCAAACTACCAAGTCAAGTGGTGCTTCATGATTTATTCCTAAGTTTTACAACTTTGCATTAGAAATATTTTGCTAGTCTTGCATGGTTATTTTGATCTATATGCTATGCTTGGGAAATCCTAGTAGTTGTAGAATTGCTAAAAATATTTCTAAGTCTTATCAATGCCATGCTTAGCCTAGCTAGTAGCAACCAAGGGTGATTATATTCATGCTATGAATAAATATTTCTAAGTCCTTGGACTATGTTTTTGTTTAATAAAACAACTAAGTGAATGAAACACCTTGGTGGAATGGAAAGAATGGCTTATGTTGAGTGGTTACACAAGGCCCATTTCTATGGTTTACCTTGTGTTTCTCACTTGTGGAAATCCACCCAGGAACAAAGGGATTTGAGAGGCCAAATGTTAAGAAGCTTCTAGTGCAGCCACATGGCAATATGGGCTCTTCCTGGATCACATAGGTTGCAATAACTTAGCCATTTGGACAGTTGGTGGTAGTGGGATGATAGGTTGGAACGCGTCCATTTGGCCTAAGGGAAGGCTTCTGAAAGGTCCTGTCTTGGTGCAAATCAAGTCTTGTGGGGAAAGTGCACAACCTCTGCAGATGGAAGAATCTAAGTACTTAGCCATGTCCCTGGAAAAGGACAACTTGAGCATCAAGACATGGAAGCTATCAAGAATCTCCTCATCCCAATTTCTAAGTAAAACTTGTGGTTGAACAAGGGTGAAGGACCTCAATGTCTATTGGTGGTTCCTTGGGAAAAGTTTTGACAAAGAAAAACTTAGAGATTCTAACTAATAGGCAAAACCTATTTTGAGCAAAGCAAGCCTAAGCTACACTTAGCCAAATTGCATATAGTATCTAGTCCACCAATAATATACTAAGGTATCACTTACCAATACTATTCCAATGTATTGACCCACTGTGGCTATAACTTGTGATGTTGCAGGTTACTCTGATGAGGATTAGGAGTCATGAGTCTACACTCAACATGTTTGCCTGTGGCACATGAAGATGAAGACTTATTTATCTTATTATATATTTGAACTCTTGTATTAGGCCTGTGGCCATGGAGTTGTAAAAGACTATGTTTGTCTCTGGAATGATATGTAATAATGACCTTTGTTTCTGTGTACTTCATCTTAAACTGTGGATGCTAGCATTGATCCAGGGACTAGCATTGCAATCACAGGGATCCTTTCCTTTACAAAGGAGGGATCTTACAGATGGTATCAGAGCACTCTGTTGCCTGTAGGATTATGACCCTAGGATTGGAAACCACTAAGGAAAAAAAATTCAACAACTTCCACACTTGTCTTTTCTTCTCTTAAACTTTTCTAATCTTCATTCTCATCTCTATTTGTAGATGAACTCCATCAACGAAGCCGTGAAGAAGGGACCACTCATGACTATGACTTTGGAATGTGAGACAGAGTTCCCTAAGGCTCTCAAGGATCTCATGGTTGCCATGGGAATACATGGTGCAGCTGTGTACAAAGGTTTTCCTGTGATGGATGAAGGAGTTGAGTACTGGTGGGTGCAACTTCACTTGTATAAAAACAAGGAAGACAACCACAAGGACTCAGTATTCTGCATGGTCACCAACTCAGTGATGCACACCACATTCTTTGATTCAGCAAGGGATGCAGCTTGGAGGGCATTCAAAGAACCTGGTGATATAATCAAGTGCAGAATGCTTAACACCCAGAATGACCTTAGGGAAGAAAAGAAGCATACCCAAGAGTTAGAGGCTACCAATCAAATCCTAAGGAAGGACATCATAGGCTTAGCAATGGAGTCTTGTGATCTAGAAAAACAGATTGCCTCTAGGGATGCCCTGTTAGCCAATTTGGCAAGTGAGATGGGATTGTAATGTACCACATTAGTTGGACCACCACACTTATCATTTTATTTTCCAAATGTTGTTTAAAATAAGTTGAACCTTGGTTGCTTGTAATGGATCCATGTATGCCATGACTTGTGTGTTTTGATTTCCAAAGTTATGCATGTGATGCCTTGTCTTGTGATTTGTCTTAAATTGTGTTGATTCTAACTTTTTCTATCTTATTAAATAGATGCCTAATGTTTACTATCAGCACGGCTAAAGAGTTCAAGGGAACTCGTTTTGGCCCTCGTATTATTGAGCTCACTAGTTTGCTCAATCTCCCTCTTCCTACCATCATGGTACTTCCCCTCACCAAGTTCGAGAGGAAAGACCTTTGGGGCTTTAGGTTAATCAGCCCGGACGCCAGACTGAGCCTACCACGGAGGCAATCATCTTCAAGCTCATGCACGATGACAAGGAGAGAGGCCTAGAGGTAGTCATGCAGGACTTGATTGGACGTCTGTTAGGGAGACACTCTCGACATGTTCGAGGTACTCACTTCCACACCTTCGGTAGACGTGATGTGGATGGTGAGGCCATTGACTTCGAGGATACTTCGAGGGAGACAGCAGAGCCGATTCTTCTATACCTCCAGGACTTAGAGGTTCTTCTTAGGCACATAGACACTGATAGGACCAACGTCATGCTCAGCAATGACGAACTCCAGGTGCAGCTTCGTGAGAAGGACAAGCTCTTAGCGGAGCAAGATGAGATAGTCAAGGAGATGGAGGCCAAGTTTGAGAGTCAGGACAGAAAGTTCAAGAGTAAAGAGAAGCGAGTCCAAGATAGGAACAAGAGGATTCGAGACATGACTGCAGAACTGGAGGCCAAGGACTTCGAGCTCGAGCATCAGTAGACTATGATTGAGAGGCTTCGTTCACAGAAGAGGGCTCTCAAAGCCAAAGTAGAGACCTTGACCACCAATGTCGAGGAATACAAGACCGCAATGGAGAATGTAGGTCTTACATTTGTTGAGGAGGAGGTTGATGCCAAGGAGTAGTGATGACTACTCATTTACCTTTATTTACCATGTCTTTGATTATTGAGTCGCAATGACGATCCAATATGTGGGTGGCTTGCTATTGGTGTGTTTACTTTGCAAACTTGTTGTCTATATTGTTGAACTATTATTATTATGATGCATGTTTGGTGATTGTTTATGTGATGTATTATGCATGTTAGTGTCACATCCCAAGATTTTCCAAATCTTGTAATGAGAAAAATAAATGAATAAAATAAAACTTTGTTGATTTTCAGGGTAAGAAGAAACTTTTTGATTCCAATTGGAAACTTTCAAAACCTATTTGATCAAATAAAATCCTAAAGGGATTTAAAAAGATAAGTAAACAATAAAGATAAATTATTTGGAATTACTATTTTTTGAATCTTTTAATAAAAAGATTTGGTTTTCAAAGCAAAAGGTAGAATTATAAATAAGGATTATTTTATAAGCCAAATTAAAACTTGGCCAAGCCTTTGAAACAAAATATTTCCATTTGAAAAATAGTAAAGGGTTATTTAAATAAAATAATAAGGATTAAATATCGAATTTTATTAGAAACAAAGGTTTTTACTATTTTAATTAAACATCAAAACTTGTTATTTTATTTTAAACAAGTTTTCCAAGTATTTTATATTCTCAAATAAAACCTACTGAAGTGTTTTTGGTTTATTTAGATTTCAAATGGAGATTTTAAATAAATCAAAACCCATTTGATTGAATAACTAATGTCCATTTTATTTAATTATTAATGGACCCAAAAATAAAAAAATACTATTTTATTTTGGGACTTGGTTTTGTGTTATTAAACAGAACCAAATCTCAAGGCAAAGTATGGAGGAGTTTTGAATTGAATTGAATGTTTGTATTGTTTGATTGAATTTAAAACAGAAAATCGAAATGGAAAAATATAAAATAGTTAGAAAGAAAAAAATAGAACCAGACCTGACCCAACCCACCTGGGCCAGCAGCCCAGTCCAGCCCAACTAGCTCTCTCCCCGCAGAAAACGATTCGCACCAACTTACTGACCCACGCAGACACCAACGAGTGGACCCTTCCCCTCACTCCCTTTCTCGCTGACAGCAAGGTCCCACCTCTCCCCTCAAACCCGCGCTGATTCCTCCTCGCCGTTTCCTGCCGTTGATTGCTCGAATCAATACGCGTAAACGGCACAATGAATCCTCCCTGCGACCACGCACTCTTAATCGCCAGCAACTCCTCTTCCTTTCCCCTCAGAACCCACTCGACTAGAGCCACCAGGCTGCCCTGAATCGAATTGGCACCACCGCTGCTCCGGCGAGTCTCATCGAGCGATTCCGGCCGAACCCTGTCGCCCCTTGCCTCCCTGAGCACACGGCCGTGACCCCCAGCCCCCGGCGCTTCTCCCTGTGCTGTCCATTCACTCGCGGGCACCCCAGAACGTCGGCTTCGACAACCTCTGAGCGCCGCCGCGTCTGCTTCCTTCTCCGGCGACCTCCCCTGTAAGTATCGACCGCCCCAGCACTCCTCGATGATGCTCCCATCTTCTCCAGAACAGCACGCTTCTAACTGTACCACCTGTTCGTCTTAGGGTGATCTGCAGCGTCGTCCCCGACGACCACCAGAACCGCCTGACGCCGCCATCGTCTCCGGCGAGCAATTACTTCCACTCCAGTGCGCCCCTTCGCCAGCCAGTACCACCTCGAGCTTCAGCAAGCCTCTACGAGTCTGGTAAGCCTCGCCAACCTCTTCCTTGCTTCCTGTAACCGCCGCTAGCACATCGTCCGATCGTGCGCCGCCGCCAGCCGCCGTCAGCGTCGCTCGTGTTTGGTCAAGTCAATTTGCACCGTTAGATTTCCATCTGGCGGCTTAGATAGATTCATTAAACGAAGAGGTACGGGCTAATCTGAATCACACCGTCTCACTTAGATCCAACGGCTGTAGTTGCGCGATCCACGCGAACCGGTATCAGTGAACCAGAAACAGACGCGTGGCACTAGTTGTTTTAAAACAGAGTTTGAAATCAGATTGATTTGCAAATTTGTAAACCATGTAACTTTTGATCCACACGTCCAAAAATTACAAACTTTATATCAATGGAATCAGTGGAACAAGCCCTAGCCAACCATGCAATTTGTTTAGTAAAAAGCTTCTGGTAAAATTTTTGTTTTTGCAGAAACATTTGTATGCTTTTTTAGGTCATAAAATTATTCCAAAATGATTTTGAGATTGAAATCTTTGCAAATTGGTTTGTTGTGAACCTACTGACCCTAGGAACCAACCTATGGATTTAAAAATGTATTTTTGTAAAGGTTAGGATTGAATAGTTGAATTAGCCCATTTCTAGTCAAATAAAAATATTGATTTTGATATGGAAATGATTTTTGAGAAAAAAACCATTTGCAAATGTTTTGATTCAAACCTACTGACCCTAAACACCAAGTTTTGTGAACTAACAACTTATTCGTGAACAATATAATTTGTTTTCTTTGCTAAAAACAATTTCAATCACATGAAATGATGATTTGATTTAAAAATGGTTTATAGATAAAACTCTTTTGCAAATGACCTTGCCACTTTAGAAAATGACCACCTTGAACCTTGCAAAGTATAGAGCCTAGTAGAAACCACCTTTGCAAATAAAACTATTTTGCATGCTTGCTTGCATGACTTAGTTTCTATTATTTTATGTGTGTTTGATTGTTTGAATATTGTTTTGGAATGCTAGTTGAATCTATGTTTGCTTGATTGACTTGTAGTGAAGTTAGAAGAGTGTGAGATTAGCAAGATCAAGAAGTGAACCAACATTCCAAAAAGGCAAGTGACACTATCATCTAAAGTCCTACTATTTTCATTATACTTAGTGGATTTTGAAAACATGCATGAAAAGGATTTCTATACTATATGCTATGCTAAATCCTAATAGGATACCCTTACACATTCCTTAGTGAAAACAATGTAGTTGTAAAATGCTTAGCCATGCTACATATTTTTGAGAAGAGATACATGTTGAGATTTTATGAAGTTGAGAAAAGACTTGTGTTTTTTATATAATAAAACAAGTACTCAATGAACCACCTGGGTGGACAAGGTTACTCAAGTTTTGGACAAGGTGGCAACAAGAGGAACCATGTTTATATGGCAATCTCTTTTTGTTGTGCACCAGATGAAAACCACCCAGGGACTTAGAGATCGAACATGTTTCTCCAACAGTGGCTTCCGTGTACAACCACATGCTATTATGGCTCTGGCTTAGTCAACTACATTGGGAAGACCCATGCATTGGTCTTCAGGTTAACTGGAAATGAGGGAACAAGGAACCCTACATTGGTGCCTGAAGACAAGCTAGCATTGTGTATGGGAGGACCCTATGGAAAGACTTCGTCACATTCTCAATCTGCCAGTACTCCATCTTGGTGAGTACTAATCCAGCGGCCACTGGTGGCAACAAGATGAGAGTGTGTCATGTGGGTAAAGTGTACAACTTCTGCAGAAGATAAAAATTCTAAGTACTTAGCCGTGTCCCCGGTTATGGACAATACTGAGCAACTAAAGGCCTGAAGCTATGGGAAATCTCGACATTCCAATTTCTAAAAGAAAAACTTTAAAGTGACAACAAAAGACTTGAAGCACTTGGGGTGTACCAAGGAGCTCAAGAGATTTTGATAAAAACTTGAAGCA
Source organism: Avena sativa (assembly GCA_916181665.1). Taxonomy (NCBI): domain Eukaryota; kingdom Viridiplantae; phylum Streptophyta; class Magnoliopsida; order Poales; family Poaceae; genus Avena; species Avena sativa. The sequence goes on from OV702297.1 coordinate 417,280,571, forward strand.
CTTGGGGATTTACCAAGGAGCTTAAGAGATTTTGATAAAAACTTGAAGCACTTGGGATTTCCATGGAGCTCAAGAGATTTTGACAAAGACTTGAAACACTTGGGGATTTACCAAGGAGTTCAGAAAGATTTGACAAAATATCAAAACTATTTTTAAAAGATAGGATAAATTATTGCTTTCTGCAAATGAGCCTAAAACCCTACTTAGCCAAATATGCATGTAATGATAGGAACCACTTATATTCTACATAGTAGTGAAACTTGCCAATACAATTCAAATGTATTGACCCTTGTGGCTGTAACTTGTAATGTTGCAGGTTTGATTAATATTAGTAAAGTTGATTGATTAGGATTACAAAGTCTACAACCAACATGTTTGCCTGTGGCACTTTGAAGATGAAGGACCCCATGCTTATAGATATTCTGCTGCAATGTAATGTAATGGCCAAATGAGCTATGTAAGATGTAATAAAATTATGTTATTCCTGGTTATAAAGTTATATTATGACCTTTGTTCCTTGATATTACATCTTAACTGTGGATGCTAGCTATGGATCCAGGGACTAGCATTGTAAATACAGGGATCTCTACCTTATTAAAGGTTGGGACCTCTACAGTTAGCATCTATGGGTATCTCATTCTTATCTCTATTGAACAAACCACAGATGCCTCCCCGACGTGCCAATCCCAACCCCAACAACAACAACATCACTCCTGAGATGCAGCAAATGATGACAGCTCAGACTCAACTAATGCAAATGATGACTACTTTCATCCAGAATCAGAACAACAACAACAACAACAATCAGAACAACCCACCGGGTTTTGACATGCTTACCAGGTTCTTGAGACTGAGGCCAGCAAAGTTCTCAAGAACTACTGATCCTATGGTGGCCAATGATTGGCTACGCTCTGTGAACAAGGACTTGGTAACAGTTGGTTGTACAGATGAGGAGAAAGTTAGATTTGCAGCTCACTTGTTGGAAGGACCAGCAGCCACTTGGTGGGATAACTTCCAAATCACCACTCCCATTGAGGATGTGACATGGGCTATCTTTGAAGATGGTTTACGTACTGCTCACATCTCATCCGGAGTGATGAGTTTGAAGAAGAAAGAGTTCCATAACCTGAAGCAGCGCCACCGCAGCATGGCTGAATATATTGAAGAGTTCAACAATCTGGCGTGTTATGCACCGGATGAAGTTGACACTGATGCTAAGAGGAAGGAAAAGTTCCTTGAAGGGTTGAATGATGAACTAAACCTGCAGTTAGCTGTGGCCTATGTTCCCACATACCAGTCTCTTTGTGACAAGGCTGCTATTTTGGAGAGCAAAATGAAACAAGTGGAAAGCAGGAAGAGAAAGCACTATGATAAGCATAGCTCGGGATCGTCTCACAAGCGTTCCCATTATGATGACAGTGGGAGTTCCGGATCCCACAAGCATGGGAAATTCAACAAGCACCACAACCACAACCGTTATCATGACAACAAGCACAACCGCATTCATGACAACGATAAGTACAAAATTACAAAGGTGGATATAAGAGCCACCACAGTGGAAGTGGAAGTGGCAGTGGAAGCCAGCCTGTCAAGAAAGATCTTAGTCAGGTTGAATGTTTCAAGTGCAAGAAGATGGGGCATTATGCAAATGAATGCCCAGAAAAGGAAGTTGAAGGACCCAACAAGCCCAACCCTTTTCAAAAGGGACAAGTGAACCACATCAATGTGGAGGAAATTTATGAGGAGCCTGATGCTGTTGCTGGTAAGTTCAAACTCAATTCTGTTCCAACATTTGTTCTCTTTGATACTGGTGCATCTCATTCATTCATATCAAGAGCACTTGTTGAAAGAAATGAACTACCGGTAGAAACTATTGGGTGTCCTATAAAAGTAAGTTCTCCTGGCGGAGAAATGATAGTGAACTCAGGATGTCATGATCTAGTCATAGAGTTTGGGAAGTATAAGTTTCCCGTTAATCTGATAATCCTAAATTCCCAAGGATTGGATGTCATTTTGGGAATGGACTGGATGACTAAGCACAAGGGGGTGCTAGATTGTGCCAACCATACTGTCTCACTCACAACTCCAGAAAACAAAAGGATTAGATTCAAGACCAACTTTGAAGCAAAAAGGAGTAAGCTAAATTCTGTTAAGGGGGTTAGCATGGACAGTGTGCCTATTGTGTGTGAATATCCGGATGTGTTTCCGGAAGAATTACCGGAATGCCACCAGATAGAGATGTGGAGTTTCTTATTGATTTGCTACCAGGATCTGGACCTATAGCAAAGAGACCATATAAGATGTCAGTGGATGAGTTGAAAGAACTCAAGAAACAGCTTGGAGAACAGTTGCAGAAAGGTTTTATCCAACCAAGTTCTTCGTCTTGGGGAGCACCAGTTTTGTTTGTAGAAAAGAAAGATAGAAGTCAAAGGTTATGCATAGATTACCGTTCACTCAATGAGGTTACTATCAAGAACAAATACCCTTTGCCTAGAATCAATGACTTGTTTGATCAGTTAGAAGGAGCTTGTGTGTTCTCAAAGATTGAGCTCCGGTCAGGTTATTTCCATCGCAAGATAAGGGAACAAGACATACCTAAGACAACTTTTACCACAAGGTATGGATTGTATGAGTATACCGTGATGCCATTTGGTTTAACCAATGCACCAACATACTTCATGAATATGATGAACAAAGTGTTCATGGAGTTCCTTGACAAGTTTGTCGTCGTATTCATCGATGACATTCTAATCTACTCCAAGAGCAAGGAAGAGCATGAAGGACATTTACGATTGATACTTGAGAAGCTTAGAGAGCATAAGCTGTATGCCAAATTCAGCAAGTGTAAATTTTGGTTGAATGAAGTTGGATTTCTTGGAAACGTTGTGTCAGGAGATGGTGTAGCAGTTGATCCTACTAAAGTTTCAGCTGTAACTGAATGGGAATCTCCCAAGTCAGTGAAAGAGGTTCGTAGTTTCCTTGGCTTAGCAGGTTACTACAGAAGGTGCATTGAGAATTTCTCCAAGGTAGCTAAGCCTATGACAGAATTGCTAAAGAAAGACAAGAAATTTGCTTGGTCTAAAGGTTGTGAACTCAGTTTCCAAGTATTGAAGAAGAGACTAGTGACAGCACCAGTCTTATGTTTGCCAGATTTGGAGAAAGATTTCCAAGTATATTGTGATGCATCTCATCATGGATTAGGTGCAGTACTTATGCAAGAAGGGAAAGTTGTGGCTTATGCCTCGAGACAACTCAAAACTCATGAGGTAAACTATCCTACTCATGATTTAGAGTTAGCCTGTGTTGTCTATGCACTCAAAACATGGAGACATTATCTTTTGGGAAAGCGATGTGAAGTGTTCACAGATCACAACAGTTTGAAGTATATCTTCACCCAGAAGGAAATTAACATGAGACAAAGAAGATGGCTAGAACTCATCAAACACTATGACTTGAGTTTGCAATACCACCCCGGTAAAGCAAATGTTGTAGCGGATGCTCTAAGCCGTAAGGTTTTTGTGAATGGCCTTACTAAGGGAGAATTGCCAAATGATCTGTGTGCCCAATTTAGAGATCTCAGATTAGAGATTGTGCCTGAGGGACATCTCATGTCTTTGGATGTTCAACCCACTTTGTTGGACAAGATCAAGGAAGCCCAAAAGGCAGATAGGAAATTGAAGAGATTAAGGAGAAGATTGGCAAGGGAAAAGCCAAAGGATTCCATGAAGACGAACAGGGTACTTTATGGCATGGAAAACGTATCTGTGTTCCGCAAGATCCGGAGCTACGGAAACTGATTTTACAAGAAGCACACAACTCACCATATTCCATTCATCCGGGTAACACCAAAATGTACATGGATATGAAGGAAAGATTTTGGTGGAATAATCTCAAGAAGGACATCGCCGAACATATTGCTTGTGTGATGTATGTAGTAGAGTGAAAGCGGAACATCAGAAACTAGCAGGATTGTTACAACCACTACCTATTCCTGATTGGAAGTGGGACAAGATTGGCATGGATTTCATCACCGGATTGCCAAGGACCAGGACGGGATATGATTCTATTTGGGTAGTAGTGGATCGCTTAACTAAAGTGGCTCATTTTATACCCGTGAAGACAACTTACACAAGTGTTAAGTTAGCCAAGATCTATATGAGCAGAATTGTATGTCTACATGGAGTACCCAAGAGTATTGTGTCTGATAGGGGAACCCAATTCACTTCTCATTTTTGGAGGCAGCTACATGAGTCATTGGGAACGAGGTTGGAATTCAGCACTGCATTTCATCCTCAAACTGATGGATAGACAGAAAGGACTAATCATATTCTTGAAGATATGTTGAGAGCATGTGCTCTAGACTATGGAGCCAGTTGGGATGAAAGTCTGCCGTACGCAGAATTCTCTTACAATAACAGCTATCAAGCCAGTATTGAGATGGAACCATTTGAGTTTCTCTATGGGAGAAAGTGTACCACCCCATTGCTATGGAATGGTGTGGGAGAAATAAGTTTGTTCGGACCAGAACTAATCAAAGAAGCTGAAGAGAAGGTCAAGCTGGTTAAGGACAGATTGAAGATAGCACAGTCCCGACAAAAGAGCTACACAGATCCTAAGCGTAGAGAAGTCACCTATGAAGTAGGTGATAGAGCTTATCTTAGAGTGTCACCACTTCGTGGAGTGAAGAGGTTTGGTGTCAAAGGTAAATTGGCCCCAAGATATGTGTAAGGTTCCCAACCTTTAATAAGCTAGAGATCCCTGTGTTTACAATGCTAGTCCCTGGATCAATAGCTAGCATCCACAGTTAGGATGTAATATCAAGAAACAAAGGTCATAATACAACTTTATAACCAGGAATAACATAATTTTATTACATCTTACATAGCTCATTTGGCTATTACATTACATTGCAGCAGAATATCTATAAGCATGGGGTCCTTCATCTTCAAAGTGCCACAGGCAGACATGTTGGTTGTAGACTTGTAATCCTAATCATTTAAACCTCACTAATATCAATCAAACCTGCAACATAACAAGTTACAGCCACAAGGGTCAATACATTTGAATTGTATTGGCAAGTGATACTATGGTAGTATAGTGGAGTCTATCATCTATATGCATTTGGCTAAGTGGAGCTTAGGCTTGCATTGCTCAAAATAGATTTTTCCTCATCATTTGAAAACACTAAGTTTTTGCTTGACAAAAATCACCCAAGGCATCTACCAATCAAAGATTGAAGATCCTTTAACCCTTGTTCAACCACAAGATTTTAACTTAGAAATTTGGATGATGAGATTCTTGATAGCTTCCATGTCTTGATGCTCAAATTGTCCTTTACCAGGGACATGGCTAAGTACTTAGATTTTACACTCTGCAGAGGTGGTGCACTTTCCCCACAAGACTTGGTTTCCCAAGACAAGATCTTTCAGAAGCTTTCCCTTAGACCAAAATGGACGCGCTCCAACCTATCAAACCCTACCACCAACTGTCCATTTGGCTAAGTTCTTGCAACCTATATGATCCAGGCAGAGCCCATAATGCCATGTGGTTGCACTTGAAGCTTCTCAACATTTGACATCTTAAATCTCTTTGTTCCTGGGTGGCCATCCACAAGTGAGATACACAAGGTAAACCATAAAAATGGGCCTTGTGAACCACTCAACACAAACCATTCCTTCCATTCCACCTAGGTGATTCATTCTCTTAGTTGTTTTATTAAACAAAACACAAGTCCTCAGACTTAGAAATTTTTCCATGGTGTGAATATATTTCCACCCTTGCTTTCTATTAGCTAAGCTAAGCATGATAGTATTAGGAGTCTTAACTTAGGAAATTTTACTAAGGTTTCATCTACTAGGTTTTCCCATAGCATGGTTTATACTTTAGCAAAAATTCCATGCAAGTTTTACTTAGAAAAATCACTAATGCATAGTGAAAGTAATGGGACAAAAGTATGACGCATCACTTGCCTTTTTGGTAGAGAGTATAAGTTCACCCTTGATCTTTGCAATGTTCACACACTTCAAGTCACTACAATTCAATCAAGCAAACAATATTTCAATCTACCATTCAAGCAAAACATCACATAAAATAATAAATAAAACAATACATGCAAGCATGCAAAAGGGTTGTTTTATTTGTAAAAGTGGTTTCTAATGGGTCATAAACATTTGGATAAACCTAATGGTCATTTTATAAAGTGGAAAAGTCATTTGCAAAAGGTTTCACTTTATAAACCATTTTTAAAACAAGGTATCATTTTATGTGGTGTAAAAATGTTTTAGTAAGGCATTAATCTATAGGATTCACAAAATATGTTTTCAAACCATAAAACCTTGTGTTTAGGATCAGAGTGTTTAAAACAAAACATTTCCCAAAGGTTTTCTTCCAAATCCATTTTTAATAAATAAGCCATATTTTTATATGACTAAAATTGGTTTTAAATCCAAGTTTCATTCTTTTGAATCTCCAAATACATTTTTGAAACCACAAAGTGATTCCTAGGGTTAGTAGGTTCAAAATACACCATTTGCAAAAGATTTTATCCCTAAAATCAATTTTGAACAATTTTTACATTCTAAACAAGCATACATATGTTTCTGCAAAAACAAACCATTTAACAGAAACTTTTTACTAAACAAATGGCATGGGGGCTAGGGCTTGCTTTTCTGAATCCATTGATATAAAATTTGCAAAATTTGGACGTGTAGAATAAAAGTTGTGCAATTTACAAAATCACATATCTAATAGATTCAAAACTGTTTTTAAACAAAACAACAGAGACACGTGGCGTGATTTAATTCGCCGGTACCGATTCGGTTGGATCAGCAATTCAGACCATAGGATTAAACTAACATCGCACGGCACAGATCGATCGATACCCCTTCGGCTAAGATTCTATCGTGACACTCGGATCTGGATCCAGTGGCTCACAGCAGCTCGACCTCAGATGGGCGGCGCTGGCGCGACGGCGAGCGGCGGCGTGCTCAGACGAGGGTGGTGCTGGTGATGCAGTAAGCAAAAGAGACAGGGGAGGGGCTCACCGAGATCGCCGTGCTTCGCTGATGCTCAACGTGGCAGTATCTCGTCGAGGGGCGCACGGTGGTGATGCGAATTGCTCACCGGAGTTCTGCCTGGTGTCGGGCTCATCTGCTCGACGACGGAGGCGACGATGTAGGGTGTGCTAGGACAAACCGAAGGCGCAGTTAGTTGCGTAAGAGAGTCACGAGTATGGGAGCATCATCGGGAGAGAGAGGGGTGGACGGGGCTTACGAGGAAACATCGCCGGAGACAGAGTAGTTCGCGGTGGCGCTCGGACAAAGACGGGGTCGGCATTCTGGGGTGCGCGCGAGCAAAATGGTGATACTGGTAGGTGCTCACGGCTAAGGCGAGCAAGCTAGTGCAGGCTAGGGGGCCGGAGAATGACTGGGCTCGCCGGAATTTTGGTTGCGGCTCGTCGGAATAGAGGGAGTGCCAGATCAAATCGTGGCAGCCTAGGGGCAAGGAAGGTCTGGCAAGTGAGGGAGATCAGAGAGGGGATAGGGAGGCTTAAATGCACGCAGTCACGGGGCTGATTCAACGCGTGGTTATGAGGTATCAAGCGTGCAGTTATTTGGCAGAAACGGCGACGAGGTTTGGGGGAGAAGAGGTCGCGGCGGGTGAGGAAGAAAGCTCGGGTGTGGGGCCGTTCCGTCAGCGAAGTGAGAGAGGGGAGTTGGGGTCCACATGTCTGCGTCTGTGTGGGTGTTTGTTCGAGTGAAAACGATTTGCAGTGGGGAAAGGAAGATGGGCTGCGAGTTGGGCCTTCCTGGGTCTGTTTGCTGGGCTGCTGTTGTTTCATTTTTTTTTACTGAAACTTTTTCCTATTTTCCATTTGATTTTCTGTTTTGAATTTCAATCAAACAATTCAAACATTCAAAACAAATCAAACTTTCACGAAACTTTGTATTGTGTTAGTTCTGCTTAACAACACAAAACAAGTCCAAAATAAAATAATATTTTTATTTTAGGGTCCATTAATAATTAAATGAATAGACCTTATTCATTTAATTCAAATAGGATTTGTTTTATTAAAATATTTGTTTTGAAATCTAAAATAAAACCAAAAACACTTCAGTAGGTTTTATTTGAGAATACAAAATACTTGAAAAACTTGTTTAAAATAATTTAAACAAGTTTTGATGTTTTTAATTAAAATGGGAAAAACCTTTACTTTAATAAAAATGGGTTTATTAATAAACTCTCATTATTTTATTTAAATAAACCTTTACTCTTTTAATCAAAGCAAAACATTTTATTTCAAAAGCTTGGCCAAGGTTTAATTTGGCTCTATAAAATAATCCTTATTTATAAATCTACCTTTTCTTTTGAAAACCAAATCTTTTATTAAAAGATCCAAAAATAGTAATTTTAAATATTTTTAAGTTTATTGATTATTTATCTTTTTAAATCCCTTTAGGATTTTATTTGATCCAAATAGGTTTTGAAAGTTTCCAATTGGATTCAAAAAGTTTCTTCTCACCCTGAAAATCAACAAAGTTTTATTTTATTCATTTATTTTTCACATTACAAGATTTGGAAAATCTTGGTATGTGACAGGCTACCACCCTTAAAATAAATCTTGTCCCGAGATTTGGGGAGGCTAGGGTTACAAGTTGGTTCAAAAGCATCTAGGGTACTACCACCCTTAAAATATTTTCCAACTAAATTACATCTTGGCTTGCTTGGGATCTTGATGTAACTTTTCTGGACAAACATATGCATAGTGTCCTTTGTTTTCACATTTGAAACATGTGACAAGGCTGAGATCCTTCATAGGCTGGTTTATCTTGTGCTTCATCTTTTCTAGACAGTTGCTTGCATAATGTCCTGGTTCTTTGTATTTGAAACACATCACTTGGCTATTATCTTTCTTCTTCTTTTCTGGACATTCATTGGCATAGTGTCCCATTTCTTTGCAAGTGTAACATTGCACATGGATTTTGTCCTTCTTTTTCTTGGGTTTCTCCAAAGCTAGGAGTGCTTCTAGTTCATGATCTTCATATGTTATCTCATAGGTAGGAATGTCTACTGGTTTCTTTGACCTTCTATTGCTCCTTGGATAATTCATATGTCTCTTCTTTGGTCCTTTAAATTGGGTCATATTGCATGAAGGTACAAGTTGAGATTTTCCTTTGTCCTCATCCTTCTTGGTAGACTTGGCTTGATAGTCTGCAATTAGTTGTTGCACTCCACCTTGTTTCCTTTGTTGAATTATGGAATAGATGGGGCATTGGATAGGGACCTTACTATTTCCTTCACATAGGAAGCAAGTAGCTTGAGATGTGGGGCATTGGCCAACTGGATGTTCCTCTTCACAACTTGGGCATTGATCCCCATGTTCCTTGGAAGTGTGATCCTTGTCTCCACAAATATTGCAGACTTTGGTTCCTTCTAAAATAACATCTTTGTCATCCTTGTTGTCATAAACTCCTTTGGAAGAGTTGTCTCCAATGTTGATCATTTGAGTGGACATCCCTTGCAACAATTGGGATTGAAGTTTCAAAATCCTTTGTATAGCTGGGTCTAATCCATTGTTGTTCGCTAAAAGCTGGGTTGTCACTTGGCTCAACTGGGTTTGGTTTGCTAGTAGTTGTTGTCTCATGTTGTTCTCTTGGCTGTTGTTGTCATCATCCTTGATGTTGGGGTTTCTTGGAGAAGTCATCTGTTTAGGTTGGATTGGGATTAGAATAGGCAAAATATTTCTAAGGAAATAATTCTAATCACACATAACACAATTCACACAAACAATGTGCAAGCAATCACAAACAAACATTCCATTCAAACAACAAGTTTCAAGCATATTTTAAGGCATCCAAAAAATATTTTTTTGTTACACCACATAAGTTGGTGGGTTTGACTTAAACAAAATATGGTGGTCCATCTATATGGCACTTGTGATCTTTCCATCCTTCTTGGTTGATTCTTCTTAGATGAGATCATGGTTTCATGGGAAAGCTCTTGGTCACAAAACTTCAAAGGTGAGGATGGTTCCTTCTGAGTTGTGTTTCCTTAGTCTCCAAATCTTGAGCAAGATTTCTTGTCTCATTCGTCCTTAGTGATATCCAAGGTTGAAGTCCTTGGTGAAAATGCTGAAGATGTTGAAGTCATTAGAGTTGAAGATGTTGAAGTCATTTAGAGCTGATGAAGTCATTTGCACATGATGGAGTCTTTGGTCATGGTTGAGGCTTTGTCCATCAAGTTTGAAATAGAAGAGATCTAGAATCAAAACCAAAATGGTTGAGGAAAGAGTTTACAAGATTGTTTGTAAATAGGTTTTGGAACAAATACAACTCCTATTTTTCTAAGGGTTTTTGTCCAATCCTAGGGTTACAAATCCTACAGGCAACACAATGCTCTGATACCATCTGTAAGGTTTGCAACCTTTAATAAGGTAGAGATCCCTGTGTTTACAATGCTAGTCCCTGGATCAATAGCTAGCATCCACAGTTAAGATGTAATATCAAGAAACAAAGGTCATAATACAACTTTATAACCAGGAATAACATAATTTTATTACATCTTACATAGCTCATTTGGCTATTACATTACATTGCAGCAGAATATCTATAAGCATGGGGTCCTTCATCTTCAAAGTGCCACAGGCAGTCATGTTGGTTGTAGACTTGTAATCATAATCATTTAAACCTCACTAATATCAATCAAACCTGCAACATAACAAGTTACAGCCACAAGGGTCAATACATTTGAATTGTATTGGCAAGTGATACTATGGTAGTATAGTGGATTCTATCATCTATATGCATTTGTCTAAGTGGAGCTTAGGCTTGAATTGCTCAAAATAGATTTTTCCTTATCAGTTGAAAACACTAAGTTTTTGCTTGACAAAAATCACCCAAGGCATCTACCAATCAAAGATTGAAGATCCTTTAACCCTTGTTCAACCACAAGTTTTTAACTTAGAAATTTGGATGATGAGATTCTTGATAGCTTCCATGTCTTGATGCTCAAATTGTCCTTTACCAGGGACATGGCTAAGTACTTAGATTTTACACTCTGTAGAGGTGGTGCACTTTCCCCACAAGACTTGGTTTCCCACGACAAGATCTTTCAGAAGCTTTCCCTTAGACCAAAATGGACGCGCTCCAACCTATCAAACCCTACCACCAACTGTCCATTTGGCTAAGTTCTTGCAACCTATATGATCCAGGCAGAGCCCATAATGCCATGTGGTTGCACTTGAAGCTTCTCAACATTTGACATCTCAAATCTCTTTGTTCCTGGGTGGCCATCCACAAGTGAGATACACAAGGTAAACCATAAAAATGGGCCTTGTGAACCACTCAACACAAACCATTCCTTCCATTCCACCCAGGTGATTCATTCTCTTAGTTGTTTTATTAAACAAAACACAAGTCCTCAGACTTAGAAATTTTTCCATGGTGTGAATATATTTCCACCCTTGTTTTCTATTAGCTAAGCTAAGAATGATAGTAGTAGGAGTCTTAACTTAGGAAATTTTACTAAGGTTTCATCTACTAAGTTTTCCCATAGCATGGTTTATACTTTAGCAAAAATTCCATGCAAGTTTTACTTAGAAAAATCACTAATGCATAGTGAAAGTAATGGGACAAAAGTATGAAGCATCACTTGCCTTTTTGGTAGAGAGTATAAGCTCACCCTTGATCTTTGCAATGTTCACACACTTCAAGTCACTACAATTCAATCAAGCAAACAATATTTCAATCTACCATTCAAGCAAAACATCACATAAAATAATAAATAAAACAATACATGCAAGCATGCAAAAGGGTTGTTTTATTTGTAAAAGTGGTTTCTAATGGGTCATAAACATTTGGATAAACCTAATGGTCATTTTATAAAGTGGAAAAGTCATTTGCAAAAGATTTCACTTTATAAACCATTTTTAAAACAAGGTATCATTTTATGTGGTGTAAAAATGTTTTAGTAAGGCATTAATCTATAGGATTCACAAAATATGTTTTCAAACCATAAAACCTTGTGTTTAGGGTCAGAGTGTTTAAAACAAAACAATTCCCAAAGGTTTTCTTCCAAATCCATTTTTAATAAATAAGCCATATTTTTATATGACTAGAATTGGTTTTAAATCCAAGTTTCATTCTTTTGCATCTCCAAATACATTTTTGAAACCACAAAGTGATTCCTAGGGTCAGTAGGTTCAAAATACACCATTTGCAAAAGATTTTATCCCTAAAATCAATTTTGAACAATTTTTACATTCTAAACAAGCATACATATGTTTCTGCAAAAACAAACCATTTAGCAGAAACTCTTTACTAAACAAATGGCATGGTTGGCTAGGGATTGCTTTTCTGAATCCATTGATATAAAATGTGCAAAATTTGCACGTGTAGAATAAAAGTTGTGCAATTTACAATATCACATATCTAATAGATTCAAAACTGTTTTTAAACGAAACAACAGAGACACGTGGCGTGATTTAATTCGCTGGTACCGATTCGGTTGGATCAGCAATTCAGACCGTAGGATTAAACTAACATCGCACGGCGCAGATCGATCGATACCCCTTCGGCTAAGATTCTATCGTGACGCTCGGATCTGGATCTAGTGGCTCACAGCAGCTCGACCTCAGATGGGCGGCGTTGGCGCGGCGGCGAGCGGCGGCGTGCTCAGACGAGGGTGGTGCTGGTGATGCAGGAAGCAAAAGAGACAGGGGAGGGGATCACCGAGATCGCCGTGCTTCGCTGATGCTCAACGTGGCAGTATCTTGTCGAGGGGCACACGGTGGTGACGCGGATTGCTCACCGGAGTTCTGCCTGGCGTCGGGCTCGTCTGCTCGACGACGGAGGCGACGATGTAGGGTGTGCTAGGACAAACCTAAGGCGCAGTTAGTTGCGTAAGAGAGTCACGAGTATGGGAGCATCATCGGGAGAGAGGGGTGGACGGGGCTTACGAGGAAACGTCGCCGGAGACAGAGTAGTTCGCGGTGGCGCTCGGACAAAGACGGGGTCGGCATTCTGGGGTGCGCGCGAGCAAAATGGTGATACTGGTAGGTGCTCACGGCTAAGGCGAGCAAGCTAGTGCGGGCTAGGGGGGCGGGGAATGACTGGGCTTGCCAGAATTTTGGTTGCGGCTCGTCGGAACAGAGGAAGTGCCAGCTCAAATCGTGGCAGCCTGGGGGCAAGGAAGGTCTGGCGAGTGAGGGAGATAAGAGAGGGGAGAGGGATGCTTAAATGCGCGCGGTCACGGGGCTGATTCAATGCGTGGTTATGAGGTATCAAGCGTGCAGTTATTTGGCAGAAACGGCGACGAGGTTTGGGGGAGAAGAGGTCGCGGCGGGTGAGGAAGAAAGCTCGGGTGTGGGGCCGTTTCGTCAGCGGAGTGAGAGAGGGGAGTTGGGGTCCACATGTCTGCGTCTGTGTGGGTGTGAGTTCGAGAGAAAACAATTTGCAGTGGGGAAAGGAAGATGGGCTGCGAGTTGGGCCTTCCTGGGTCTGTTTGCTGGGCTGCTGTTGTTTCATTTTTTTTTACTGAAACTTTTTCCTATTTTCCATTTGATTTTCTGTTTTGAATTTCAATCAAACAATTCAAACATTCAAAACAAATCAAACCTTCACCAAACTTTGTATTGTGTTAGTTCTGCTTAACAACACAAAACAAGTCCAAAATAAAATAAAATTTTTATTTTAGGGTCCATTAATAATTAAATGAATAGACCTTATTCATTTAATTCAAATAGGATTTGTTTTATTAAAATCTTTGTTTTGAAATCTAAAATAAAACCAAAAACACTTTAGTAGTTTTTATTTGAGAATACAAAATACTTGAAAAACTTGTTTAAAATAATTTTAACAAGTTTTGATGTTTTTAATTAAAATGGGAAAAACCTTTACTTTAATAAAAATGGGTTTATTAATAAACTCTCATTATTTTATTTAAATAAACCTTTACTCTTTTAATCAAAGCAAAACATTTTATTTCAAAAGCTTGGCCAAGGTTTAATTTGGCTCTATAAAATAATCCTTATTTATAAATCTACCTTTTCTTTTGAAAACCAAATCTTTTATTAAAAGATTCAAAAATAGTAATTTTAAATATTTTTAAGTTTATTGATTATTTATCTTTTTAAATCCCTTTAGGATTTTATTTGATCCAAATAGGTTTTGAAAGTTTCCAATTGGATTCAAAAATTTCTTCTCACCCTGAAAATCAACAAAGTTTTATTTTATTCATTTATTTTTCACATTACAAGATTTGGAAAATCTTGGTATGTGACAGGCTACCACCCTTAAAATAAATCTTGTCCCGAGATTTGGGGAGGCTAGGGTTACAAGTTGGTTCAAAAGCATCTAGGTACTACCACCCTTAAAATATTTTCCAACTAAATTACATCTTGGCTTGCTTGGGATCTTGATGTAACTTTTCTGGACAAACATATGCATAGTGTCCTTTGTTTTCACATTTGAAACATGTGACAAGGCTGAGATCCTTCATAGGCTGGTTTATCTTGTGCTTCATCTTTTCTGGACAGTTGCTTGCATAATGTCCTGGTTCTTTGTATTTGAAACACATCACTTGGCTATTATCTTTCTTCTTCTTTTCTTGACATTCATTGGCATAGTGTCCCATTTCTTTGCAAGTGTAACATTGCACATGGATTTTGTCCTTCTTTTTCTTGGGTTTCTCCAAAGCTAGGAGTGCTTCTAGTTCATGATCTTCATATGTTATCTCATAGGTAGGAATGTCTACTGGTTTCTTTGACCTTCTATTGCTCCTTGGATAATTCATATGTCTCTTCTTTGGTCCTTTAAATTGGGTCATATTGCATGAAGGTACAAGTTGAGATTTTCCTTTGTCCTCATCCTTCTTGGTAGACTTGGCTTGATAGTCTGCAATCAGTTGTTGCACTCCACCTTGTTTCCTTTGTTGAATTATGGAATAGATGGGGCATTGGATAGGGACATGACTATTTCCTTCACATAGGAAGCAAGTAGCTTGAGATGTGGGGCATTGGCCAACTGGATGTTCCTCTTCACAACTGGGGCATTGATCCCCATGTTCCTTGGAAGTGTGATCCTTGTCTCCACAAATATTGTAGGCTTTGGTTCCTTCTAAAATAACATCTTTGTCATCCTTGTTGTCATAAACTCCTTTGGAAGAGTTGTCTCCAATGTTGATCATTTGAGTGTCCATCCCTTGCAACAATTGGGATTGAAGTTTCAAAATCCTTTGTATAGCTGGGTCTAATCCATTGTTGTTAGCTAAAAGCTGGGTTGTCACTTGGCTCAACTGGGTTTGGTTTGCTAGTAGTTGTTCTCTCATGTTGTTCTCTTGGTTGTTGTTGTTGTCATCATCCTTGATGTTGGGGTTTCTTGGAGAAGTCATCTGTTTGGGTTGGATTGGGATTAGAATAGGAAAAATATTTCTAAGGAAATAATTCTAATCACACATAACACAATTCACACAAACAATGTCACTACAAGAAATGTGTCAGCTTGTGACGTTTTGGTAGTGACCATCTACAAAATCGTCTTAGATTTATGAAGATTCCGCTCAAGCTGCCTCGGAGGGTCAAAGCCTTAGTAAACTATGACGATTTTGCTCAAAACCATCGTAATTCCTTTAAATGAAATCGTCATAAAAGCTAGGGAGATCTAAATATATAGGATAGCAACATGGACCGTTGGATCCAAACAAGATGAACGGACAGGATGCTGATATGCGGGAACTTTGACATGGATCGATGACATGGCACTACCCATCACGCGCAGGAACCAAATATTTTCACATCGCGTGCGTGCCGACCAAACCAAAACCACCACATCCCCACCCTCCCAGCAAACGTCTCCCCAACCCTAAAACATTCGCCGCCGCTCTAGCCGCGAGATCCGCGCCGCCGCTCCAGCCATGAGATCCACCCTCCCCTCCTCTCTCCCCGGCTTGAGCCCAGCTCCGCCTCCCGCCGACCATCTCCTCTCGATCTCATGGAGCACCACGCCCATCTCCTCTCGACAGCATCGCCCCTTCTCCTCCCAGCGGCGGCTGCGCATTTCCCCGCCCCTTCACAACCGCCATGATCCCCTCCGCCCAGCCCATAGGCGCATCGTTGGGTCGGCCATCTTCCAGCGGGTGATGCTCTAACCCTCCACTCCCTGACCGTCGCCGCCATGTCCCTCCTCTCTTTTCCTTCCTCACGTCAGGTCCTTCCCATCTCTAGGGTTTCAGGCGGCGATGTCAATGGGGCAGGCAGAGTTGTGGCATCGAGGAGCCTAGACGGGTCGGCGACGACGAGCTTCATGTTGATCCGGCTGCAGTACATACTGGTGACAAGGTGCTCGGTGATAGGGAGGAGGCCCGCAAGAGCGTCTACACGAAGGTATACTCCCCCGCTTCCTTCAATCACGAGTCGTGCGACCCCTCCTCTCTCTTTCCATCCCATCCCTATCTCTCTAGTGTTCTCTAACAATCCCCTTCTATCTCTCTCTCTCTCTCTCTCTCTCTCTCTCTCTCTCTATCTATCTCTCTCTCTCTCTCTCTTCAGGCTCCCCTAGATGCGACCGTGAGCAACACCGCGCCTGACGACTGCTGATCTGGCCATGCGCGTTCATCTCCCTCCAAGGCCGCGCCTGACGCCCCGAGATCTGCGGCCCAGCTAAGATGAGACCGATGCTAGCGATGCAGCTGGCCGGCGGTCAGGACAGCGACGGCAAGGCGACCATGTATCATCGACCGATGATTTATGTCCCATAGTAGGTCAGTTCCATTCCGGTTTAGCGATTCTGCATTAATCAAAGTCAAGAAAAGGTAGCAGCAATACCACATTTCTATCATGACTTAGATGCTTACGAGCAGAAGCATGTGTTCTTTTATACACCATGAAACTCATTGTATAATTTCAAAGTAGAAGCATGTGTCCTGCTAATGAATGTTACTCATGTCAAAGTAGCCCTTATTATTGCAGTACTCTTATTTGATTTTTTCTTATATTGACTAGAGTGCTAGACCATCTAGATACTGCAATCATCTAAGTTTTGTGATATTTGCTTCACAAAGAAACTACTTAAGATCCTTTGCAACAATGAACCTACACTTCATCTCAATCAGGGTGAAAGGGAGGGCACACTACCCCGCAGGATTAGTTGAAATTATTGTCACTCTTAATTTCCTATGCTATACGGTTTTACTACAAGTTGTTGAACACTACAATGCAACTTTCTTATATATTCAATATAAACTGTTCTTAGTGGATTTGTAGATTTGGAGAAAAACTTTTGCATTGGCCAAGTAATGATTTGTGGTCTTTTTCTGGACATACGTGGCTTTAGTGCAACACTATATTTATTAAAACATTCTACCTAAGCAACAAAAGATTTTGTATTGTTTCCAATTATGCTTCAAACATTCACTCATTGAAGTGACCCAATAAACTCTTGTGCTACAAAACTAAATTGTTTACTATGACCCAGTTAAGCTAATCATGTTTTCCCCTCTTAAGTATTAATAGCTTCATGTCCGCATGTACCTTATGGGACACTTGTTTTGGTCAATTATCCCTAACATTTTAATGTGGTATAAGAACAGAAACCAATACACTCAGTCTTGCTTACTACAGGTCACTTATTTGACAATGTCTTTTCTTTGGTTCTAGATAAGTACAAGAGATGTAGATAATCATCCTATGTTGCAATATTTTCATACAGATCTGATATAGCTCTGATAAATTTCGCAGGAGCTTGTTTTTACTACTGGGATATAATGTTTGCTCTATATACCTAGTGTGATGGACTAAATCAAGTATGCACAGATTTTCCCCTTTTATTTTGATCTGAACCTATTTTGTTCCCACGAGAGGTTATGCTAGATTGTTAGATAGGCTTTGCTAGACCTGTAGGAGTCCTAGGGTTCCTGTAGGGTCCTAGGGTTCTTGTAGGTTCACATTTTTTTATAGGAGTACCTACTGATTTGTACTCAATTTAATTCCCTATATGAGATGTGTGCCTCACATTAGCTGGTTGTCGCATAAAAACTATGTATCCTTGGGCATCTCTTCTATTTTCACATTATTAATATGCTTGAAAATATAGTTGATGCTTGCAGATGCTTATTGAAAAATATATTTGACTAGTTCTATTTTACTTCAAAGCTTGAAAAATATAGTACTGATAAGATCCATGTATCATCATGTTATGTGACATAGTTGCAAGGAACCTGATAAGATCCATGTAGCAGAGTGTTGTGTCTGAACTTTTTGCAGATGTATCTACATATTTTCATTTTTTACTTGCAAGCAACCTGCTAGATGGAGCTAAGGCCCTTCTTTGTTCTTGATGTAATCTCTCTCATCGTTGCTGCTATGGAACTTGTTCATTACTTTAGTCTTCGATGTATCAAATCATAAATATATGTTTGGTCTGTCAATGCAATGACCTGCTCTGTTGGATTGCAGTACTGGACAGGTCATGCTTTACATTTTCCCTATCAGTTTACCATTGTAGCTGCATTAGTTTATTTTCCTTTGCTATTCATGACATTTCCATCAGTATAGCCATGAAATTCTTGTCGCATTTTGTTTGTGTGCAGTGTAATGTGTTTCTTATTCTACTTCTGCATAGATATATTTAATGCATCATTCCTATGTGCATACAAGGCTTGTGATAAATAACTGGTTAGGTGCTAACTCATCACACTGGTGTGTGGTCTTGCAGGTTCACACCGATACCATTCTGTACAATTACTACCATAGGAAGAGGTGTCTGCAGCTTTTTTTGCTGATGCCAAGCGCTTCTTTTTTGTGCTTCCATACTTGAGTGCCAATTTCTGTATTCTTGATGTACTATTTTTTACTGGTTGCTATTTCCCTAGCCATATCTTTTGACATTATGAACTAAGAGTACTGATATTTGCTATTTCCATATGTCTGAGATAGAACTGTGTGATGTACTACTGTTTGCTATTTCCATATGTTCGATATAGAACTATGCATGATGTCCTGCTATTTTCTATTTGCCTATCTCCTGACTCGTGTGAGAACTAAGTCAGAACAGACCCTAAACTGACTTGTGTAGTTTACGTAGGCAAAATCATGTCTAGAACAGACTTACTATTATTCTCATTGCTTCAGAATCTTGTCATGGAACTGTTAGTAATAATTATCATAGCGAATAACTAGAGTTACAAAGTTGTACATCTGAAGTGAAGATATAGATTCTCATGAGATCTTCCTAGCACCTGTGAATATCTTGGGATTGTGAGTGCATAATCCTGTAGGCTTATTTTGGACAAGACAAGTAGATACCTGAGATGCGGTGGATGGGGATGTAGTTGAAGATATGATCCACATCATGGTTAACGATGGTCATAGCAGGTACTTGTCCATCGACGTCTTTTGAGGAAGACCTAGCCAAAGAGGATGTGGTCGAGAAGTACACATGAGATAAAGAAAGTATGCATCTAGCAAAGTTAGAAAAGCTCAGTAATCAAAATAAGTATTCAAGGGCCTGGCAACTGTAGGCTTATTTTGTTCTGCTGGCTATTCATTGGAAATTGTACTCTTGCTTAACTGGCTTGGATAGTTGGATCAGAGCTAATTCTCTTACAGCTTTGTCGTACTCACTTTGAATGACGACACTAATATTTGCTTCTGATTTAGGATTCTAAGTACTGCTCATTGCTAGAATGGCTTAACCACATGTATAATATTTTTTTATTTCTATGATCAATAAGGTGCTCCAGGCCCTTGAATACTTATTTTGATTACTGAGATTTTCTAACTTTGCTAGATGCATACTTTCTTTATCTCATGTGTACTTCTCGACCACATCCTCTTTGGCTAGGTCTTCCTCAAAAGACGCTGATGGACAAGTACCTGCTATGACCATCGTCAACCATGATGTGGATCATATCTTCAACTACATCCCCATCCGCCGCATCTCAGGTATCTACTTGTCTTGTCGAATGGATATGGGCATGTTGATTTATGGCCTTAGTCTTGAGTAGTTCGTTTGGTAAGAGAAACAAATTTTCACTTGTTGGAGAAATGTATGTACATATGGGCAACAGATCTTGTGCATTTCTCTATATTTACCTGGGTACCATAAAATTTTCTCAGCTTATCATCCATAAATATACAATTAAGGTTTTCAAAGACTTTGTCATTCGTACTTCTGATGAAATGTTGAAATCCAACAACATAGAGAGCTACATCCCTCTATATTACTATGTGGTGCTGAATGTCGCTCCAGGTTATTATTTCCGTGAAATAGTACTGTAAAATGATTCTTGCACTTAATTTTGATTTGAATGGAAACTTTGGACACAAGTTTGTAGCAAATCTATGTCTCTTTATATAATTTACATTCTAACAATTCTTGCACTTGATGACCTCCTTTTCTCATCCTAGGCTGGCAACATTTGAATGGGCGTCTCCCTTTTGATGCATGTATCAAGAGCTTCAGTATGAAGATCTCAGAAAACTGTTGTAGCATGCTCCAACAAAGTTTTGTAGCTCGTTGAGCTGGTTATTCTGATTTTGTTCTATGTGGTAGCCAAATACCTGATTTGTACTGTACATGATTGTAATGTATCTTAGAAAATATTGCTTTCTTTCCAACTGACAGACATGATTGTAATGTATTCCTGGGTTATGTCTCATTGTAATATACTGTATGTGATTTTGGCTATGCGTACTGAAATATTGATTATTTAATGTCAGTACTTTGTAAATTAACCAAATGTTAGTTGGGCTCTAAAAAGGCCATGGCCCAAAACATATTGGACCGGAGCAGTGAACAATCTTTCACAAAAAATGTTGAAATAAGAAAGAATTGGGAGCTAAAAAGGCCTTTGCCCATGAAAATAAAAAAGGCCAAAATATTGGGCTTGACCCAAGCAACAAAGAATAAATTAATGGACTGAATTTTGGGCTTGGCCCATGTAAACAATTGAATGGACCGGGCTGATTGTGTGCCACGTAGGATCTGACTTGGCGAGGACAGTTTGCCCATGACGATATCAGATCGTCATAATGGTTATGACGATCCAATATCGTCATAGACGGTTATGACGATTTTGCTGAAATCGTTGTTATAGTTCATTTGCGACGCCCAGCTTTCGACGATCTCAAAATCGTCATAAAATCATCATAAACGGACTATTGTGACGATTTTGTGACGAAAATAGAGGGTCATATATAGCCATATTCCTTGTAGTGTGTGCAAGCAATCACAAACAAACATTCCATTCAAACAACAAGTTTCAAGCATATTTTAAGGCATCCAAAAAATATTTTTTTGTTACACCACATAAGTTGGTGGGTTTGACTTAAACAAAATATGGTGGTCCATCTATATGGCACTTGTGATCTTTCCATCCTTCTTGGTTGATTCTTCTTAGATGAGATCATGGTTTCCTTGGGAAAGCTCTTGGTCACAAAACATCAAAGGTGATGATGGTTCCTTCTGAGTTGTGTTTCCTTAGTCTCCAAATCTTGAGCAAGATTTCTTGTCTCATTCGTCCTTAGTGATATCCAAGGTTGAAGTCCTTGGTGAAAATGCTGAAGATGTTAAAGTCATTAGAGTTGAAGATGTTGAAGTCATTTAGAGCTGATGAAGTCCTTTGCACATGATGGAGTCTTTGGTGATGGTTGAGGCTTTGTCCATCAAGTTTGAAATAGAAGAGATGTAGAATCAAAACCAAAATGGTTGAGGAAAGAGTTTACAAGATTGTTTGTAAATAAGTTTTGGAACAAATACAACTCCTATTTTTCTAAGGTTTTTTGTCCAATCCTAGGGGAAACAAAAGCTCTTTTTACCTGTTGGGTAATCATTCGATTAAGTCTTAAATGAGCCCCCTAAAGTTTGAGGCAAATGAACGCATTACAAATCCAATAGGTAACACAATGCTCTGATACCATCTATAAGGTTCCCAACCTTTAATAAGGTAGAGATCCCTGTGTTTACAATGCTAGTCCCTGGATCAATAGCTAGCATCCACAGTTAAGATGTAATATCAAGAAACAAAGGTCATAATACAACTTTATAACCAGGAATAACATAATTGTATTACATCTTACATAGCTCATTTGGCTATTACATTACATTGCAGCAGAATATCTATAAGCATGGGGTCCTTCATCTTCAAAGTGCCACAGGCAGACATGTTGGTTGTAGACTTGTAATCCTAATCATTTAAACCTCACTAATATCAATCAAACCTGCAACATAACAAGTTACAGCCACAAGGGTCAATACATTTGAATTGTATTGGCAAGTGATACTATGGTAGTATAGTGGAGTCTATCATCTATATGCATTTGGCTAAGTGGAGCTTAGGCTTGCATTGCTCAAAATAGATTTTTCCTTATCATTTGAAAACACTAAAGTTTTGCTTGACAAAAATCACCCAAGGCATCTATCAATCAAAGATTGAAGATCCTTTAACCCTTGTTCAACCACAAGTTTTTAACTTAGAAATTTGGATGATGAGATTCTTGATAGCTTCCATGTCTTGATCCTCAAATTGTCCTTTACCAGGGACATGGCTAAGTACTTAGATTTTACACTCTGTAGAGGTGGTGCACTTTCCCCACAAGACTTGGTTTCCCAGGACAAGATCTTTCAGAAGCTTTCCCTTAGACCAAAATGGACGCGCTCCAACCTATCAAACCCTACCACCAACTGTCCATTTGGCTAAGTTCTTGCAACCTATATGATCCAGGCAGAGCCCATAATGCCATGTGGTTGCACTTGAAGCTTCTCAACATTTGACATCTCAAATCTCTTTGTTCCTGGGTGGCCATCCACAAGTGAGATACACAAGGTAAACCATAAAAATGGGCCTTGTGAACCACTCAACACAAACCATTCCTTCCATTCCACCCAGGTGATTCATTCTCTTAGTTGTTTTATTAAACAAAACATAAGTCCTCAGACTTAGAAATTTTTCCATGGTGTGAATATATTTCCACCCTAGTTTTCTATTAGCTAAGCTAAGCATGATAGTAGTAGGAGTCTTAACTTAGGAAATTTTACTAAGGTTTCATCTACTAGGTTTTCCCATAGCATGGTTTATACTTTAGCAAAAATTCCATGCAAGTTTTACTTAGAAAAATCACTAATGCATAGTGAAAGTAATGGGACAAAAGTATGAAGCATCACTTGCCTTTTTGGTAGAGAGTATAAGTTCACCCTTGATCTTTGCAATGTTCACACACTTCAAGTCACTACAATTCAATCAAGCAAACAATATTTAATCTACCATTCAAGCAAAACATCACATAAAATAATAAATAAAACAATACATGCAAGCATGCAAAAGGGTTGTTTTATTTGTAAAAGTGGTTTCTAATGGGTCATAAACAATTGGATAACCCAAATGGTCATTTTATAAAGTGGCAAAGTCATTTGCACAAGGTTTCACTTTATAAACCATTTTTAAAACAAGGTATCATTTTATGTGGTGTAAAAATGTTTTAGTAAGGCATTAATCTATAGGATTCACAAAATATGTTTTCAAACCATAAAACCTTGTGTTTAGGGTCAGAGTGTTTAAAACAAAACATTTCCCAAAGGTTTTCTTCCAAATCCATTTTTAATAAATAAGCCATATTTTTATATGACTAGAATTGGTTTTAAATCCAAGTTTCATTCTTTTGCATCTCCAAATACATTTTTGAAACCACAAAGTGATTCCTAGGGTCAGTAGGTTCAAAATACACCATTTGCAAAAGATTTTATCCCTAAAATCAATTTTGAACAATTTTTACATTCTAAACAAGCATACATATGTTTCTGCAAAAACAAACCATTTAACAGAAACTTTTTACTAAAAAAATGGCATGGTTGGCTAGAGCTTGGTTTCTGAATCCATTGATATAAAATTTGCAAAATTTGGACGTGTAGAATAAAAGTTGTGCAATTTACAAAATCACATATCTAATAGATTCAAAACTGTTTTTAAACAAAACAACAGAGACACGTGGCGTGATTTAATTCGCCGGTACCGATTCGGTTGGATCAGCAATTCAGACCATAGGATTAAACTAACATCGCATGGCGCAGATCGATCGATACCCCTTCGGCTAAGATTCTATCGTGACGCTCGGATCTGGATCCAGTGGCTCACAGCAGCTCGACCTCAGATGGGCGGCGCTGGCGCGGCGGCAAGCGGCGGCGTGCTCAGACGAGGGTGGTGCTGGTGATGCAGGAAGCAAAAGAGACAGGGGAGGGGCTCACCGAGATCGCCGTGCTTCGCTGATGCTCAACGTGGCAGTATCTCATCGAGGGGCGCACGGTGGTGACGCGGATTGCTCACCGGAGTTCTGCCTGGCGTCGGGCTCGTCTGCTCGACGACGGAGGCGACGATATAGGGTGTGCTAGGACAAACCGAAGGCGCAGTTAGTTGCGTAAGAGAGTCAAGAGTATGGGAGCATCATCGGGAGAGAGAGGGGTGGATGGAACTTACGAGGAAACGTCGCCCGAGTCAGAGTAGTTCGCGGTGGCGCTCGGACAAAGACGGCGTCGGCATTCTGGGGTGCGCGTGAGCAAAATGGTGATACTGGCAGGTGCTCCCGGCTAAGGCGAGCAAGCTAGTTCGGGCTAGGGGGCCGGGGAATGACTGGGCTCGCCGGAATTTTGGTTGTGGCTTGTCGGAATAGAGGGAGTGCCAGCTCAAATCGTGGCAGCATGGGGGCAAGGAAGGTCTGGCGAGTGAGGGAGATCAGAGAGGGGAGAGGGATTCTTAAATGCGCGCGGTCACGGGGCTGATTCAACGTGTGGTTATGAGGTATCAAGCGTGCAGTTATTTGGCAGAAACGGTGACGAGGTTTGGGGGAGAAGAGGTCGCGGCGGGTGAGGAAGAAAGCTCGGGTGTGGGGACGTTTCGTCAGCGGAGTGAGAGAGGGGAGTTGGGGTCCACATGTCTGCGTCTGTGTGGGTGTGAGTTGGAGTGAAAATGATTTGCAGTGGGGAAAGGAAGATGGGCTGCGAGTTGGGCCTTCCTGGGTCTGTTTGCTGGGCTGCTGTTGTTTCATTTTTTTTACTGAAACTTTTTCCTATTTTCCATTTGATTTTCTGTTTTGAATTTCAATCAAACAATTCAAACATTCAAAACAAATCAAACTTTCACCAAACTTTGTATTGTGTTAGTTCTGCTTAACTACACAAAACAAGTCCAAAATAAAATAATATTTTTATTTTAGGGTCCATTAATAATTAAATGAATAGACCTTATTCATTTAATTCAAATAGGATTTGTTTTATTAAAATCTTTGTTTTGAAATCTAAAATAAAACCAAAAACACTTCAGTAGGTTTTATTTGAGAATACAAAATACTTGAAAAACTTGTTTAAAATAATTTTAACAAGTTTTGATGTTTTTAATTAAAATGGGAAAACCTTTACTTTAATAAAAATGGGTTTATTAATAAACTCTCATTATTTTATTTAAATAAACATTTACTCTTTTAATCAAAGCAAAACATTTTATTCAACAAAGTTTCTTCTCACCCTGAAAATCAACAAAGTTTTATTTTATTCATTTATTTTTCACATTACAAGATTTGGAAAATCTTGGGATGTGACAATATGTTGGACCATTCAAGATTCTGAGTCGCTAAGGAGAAGTAGCTTATGAGATTGAATTGCCAGAGTCTTTGTCAGCTGTTCATAATGTGTTTCATGTGAGTCAGCTTAAGAAATGCCATCCGGAAATGGAAGAGACTTCTTTTAAGGATACTATACCTTTGGAAGAGGTTCAATTGGAGAGTGACCTCCCTTATGAGGAGAAACCTATCAAGATTCTTGAGACTGCAGAAAGAGTTACACGGACTAAGACTATCAAATTCTGCAAAGTTCAATGGAACCGTCATTCCGAAGAAGAAGCAACATGGGAAAGAGAAGATGATATTCGGAAAGACCACCCTCACCTATTTGCTAGCCAACCCGAATCTCGAGGGCGAGATTCACCTTAAGGGGGTTAGATTTGTAACATCCCTAAAATCATGTTTTCAAAGATTTCATATCATGCATGCATGCATATCATTTAGGGATCAAAACTCAAACTCATTTGAAAGAAAACAGAATTTGAGAGCTATGATTTTATGTGATCAACATTAAATCAAATGCTACTTTCCAAGGAGGGGTTATTTGTTCAAAAACCAAACCTTGTTGCTCTCAGATTGTTTTGCTTGATTGCTAGTGCTTAAACCAAAATTTACAAAATAAATATGGATTTAAAACCATTTTCAAAATTTGTTCAAATCAAGTGCTATGTCACTTTTTATTTTGTTTGAACAAAAGGACCAAGCTAAATACAGTGAGACCACATGTTTTTATACCTAGAAATATGAGTGTTACACTCTACAAAAATCCAGAACAAATTTGAATTCAAATGGCATTTGAATTTATTTGAAAATGGATCCAGAAAATTAAAACAGAAATGGAAAAGGAGTAAAGAAAAGGAAAAAGGCCGGCGCCAGGCTTTTGGCCCAACAGTGAAACTAGCCCACTAAGCCCACCCGGGGTTTTCCCCTCTCTCTCTCACTCGCAGCCATACCCACTGAGTCACTGACCTCCTGGGCCCATCCCCTCTTTCTTTCTCTCGCTGACAACCGCGGCCCACATGGCAGTCGCCGTCTCCACTCCTGGCGACCAGTTCATCCCCAAAATCTCGCCGGGCGTTTCCTGTTTGATTGCAGCTTCAATTCCCGTTTAATGCCTGAGTAAATCGCACCCGCGCCCTTGCTACTTAAACCCCCTCTGCCCCCTCTCCATTTTCCCCCAAACCCCAAGCACAGAGCGCCACCAGGCTGCTAGAATTTGCCCTCGCGCCGCCGTGGTACTAAGCATCTCCGGCAGCAAATTCCGGTGAGTCCTGACCGCCCCTGTGCCTCTGATTCAAACGTGTGTGATTCAAACATGTGGTACTAAGCATCTCCGACAGCAACTCCAGCGATCGATTACGGTAAATACTGAGCGCCCCTTGACCCCTCTTGCATACGACTAGGTTCGCCTTGACCTTGCGCAGATACTCATGCCTCTGGTCCGTGCTAGGAAGGTCCAGAGCGTCGGCAACAACTCCGTCTGCAAGGACCCGACGCCGTGCACGACTCCGACGAGCTCCAGCGACCACCTCAGCGCGCCCCTTCGTCATCAAAGCCCACCTTGAGCATCAGTAGCACACGGCGAGCATAGTAAGCCCCTTCTCCCTCTCCCGCGTGACCTAGAACATCGACAATGACTCTGACAGAGCCGCCGCCGCCAGTCGCCGCCGCTAGCGCCGCCCATCCGTGGTCAATGAATCTGTGGCCGTAGGATCTAGATCTAGTGGGTGAGATTAGAAGCTGAGCGAAGAGGTACGGGCAGATCTGAGCCACGCGATTTAGTTAGATCTGATGGTGCGCAAGCACGATCCGGTGCGAAACGGTATCGTCCAATCAGACGCGGCCGCGTGGCCAGTTCTTTGATTTAAAATCAGATTTTATATCTATTAGATGTTTAAACTTGTTTAATTCATAACTTTTGATTTCCATGTCCAAATTTGACAAATTTTATATCAATGGAATCAGGAGAGAAAGCCCTTTCCATATATGCAATGTGTTAATGTTTTGTTTCTATTAAAATGGTTATTTTTACAGAAACATGTGTAGGCCTATTTTGTGTATATTAATTATTTGAGAAATGTTTTAATGTTCAAATAAAGGTTGTTTGGCAAGTTTTGAACTTGTTTATGAATCAGTACTGTGCACTTGTCTTATGGAGTATAGAAAATCATCACATATCATATTGCATGCATCCATATATTTTTGCTTGTATTTGTTTTGTATGTGATGTGGTGCTATCATTTTATGTGTAGATTTTGGTGCAAATAGTGATTGCGATTGTGAGAATTGTAGCTACTATCCAAACTACCAAGTCAAGTGGTGCTTCATGATTTATTCCTAAGTTTTACAACTTTGCATTAGAAATATTTTGCTAGTCTTGCATGGTTATTTTGATCTATATGCTATGCATCGGAAATCCTAGTAGTTGTAGAATTGCTAGAAATATTTCTAAGTCTTATCAATGCCATGCTTAGCCTAGCTAGTAGCAACCAAGGGTGATTATATTCATGCTATGAATAAATATTTCTAATTCCTTGGACTATGTTTTTGTTTAATAAAACAACTAAGTGAATGAAACACCTGGGTGGAATGGAAATAATGGGTTATGTTGAGTGGTTACACAAGGCCCATTTCTATGGTTTACCTTGTGTATCTCACTTGTGGAAAGCCACCCAGGAACAAAGGGATTTGAGAGGCCAAATGTTAAGAAGCTTCTAGTGAAGGGAATATGCCCGAGAGGCAATAATAAAGTGGTTATTATCGTATTCCTTATTTATGATAAATGTTTATTTTATATGCTATAATTGTATTAATACGGAAACGTTAATACATGTGTGTTTAATAAACAAAAAGGAAGTTCCTAGTTATGCCTCTCTTATAAACTAGCTCGTTGATTAACAAGATGATCAAGGTTTCCTGATCATGGACATTGGATGTTGTTAATAACGGGATCACAACATTAGTGTAATGGTGTGATGAACATTCATCCAAAGTATAGCATTACGATCAAAGTCATTGAGTTTATATTGCTATAACAACTTACGAAGTGATCCTAATCCTTAGACCATGAGATCATGCCAATCACTAACACCGGAAGAGTTTCTTGATAACATCAAACGTCACACCGTAACAGGGTGATTATAAAGATGGATTCAGAACTAATAAAGTGTTATGTTGAGGCCCATGGATCGAGAGTGGAATTTGTTCATCCCGATGACGGATAGATATGCTCTGGGCCCTCTCGGTGATATCACATTGATTAGCTTGCAAGCAAGTGATTTGATCACTAGAATGTTATATCACGGGAACGAGAAAAGAGTGCATGTCGGTAACGAGATAAAACTAGGTATGGAGATACCGATGATCGAATCTCGGACATGTAATATATCGTGAAACAAAGGGATTAAGATACTAGCATAAAAGGTTCCGACGATCACAAGAAAGTCATCGTTGAATGTGTGGGAGTCAGTATGGGTCTCCAGATCCCGCTTCTGATTATTGATCTGAGAGGGGTCTCGATCATGTCCGCATTATTCGTGAACCGTAGGGTGACACACTTAAGAGACACCGACATCCAATTGGAGCAAAAGTTTCATGCCGAAAGAATGAACAAGCGCAGGAATTTATTTCACTAGATACCGAAACAGGTTTTCGGGTGAAATTGCATAAAGTGGTTATGCATGTGAAATGGAATTCTATCAAGGGGTTATTTGTGAATGTTTGTCATTAAAGTAATTGACAAAATTCTGAATAAAATAAAAGAGTTTTATTTAATGAGAGTTTGCATTAAATTTGGTGGAAATTTAATGGGAATTTGAGTGGACTTTTGAGTGGAGGGAATTTAAAGGAGATTTGTGAGTGGAGTGTCCACCCACATGAAGAGGGGAGGGCAAGGGGGCAGCCCCATGCGCCGGCCACCCCCTTGGGGTTCCCCCCTCCTCCTATAAAAGGAACCCCCCTCCTCACTTGTCTCTTACACCTCCTCGTGAAGGATCTCTCTCCCCCTCTATAATTTATCCCCCATGGTCTCGGACTAGCGAGATACATGTTCCCGGTGGCTATGCGGCAAGAAAGAGTTGTGCTTCCGCTGGATCGCTGGAGCGATGAGGCGGAGGTTGCTCGGTGCCTCGAACGTGTGTGCGAGCACGGATGCGCTGCTGTTTTGCGGCGCTAGGACTTCCTCTCGATCTTGAGATCGGCAAGAGATTGTCTACATCAACCACGAGTTTGGACTCGTTAAGCTTTGTCGGTCTTCAAGGGTATGTTCTCTACGGATATACATCCGCCCGTTGTTTGTATCTAATAGATAGATCTTGGTACATAGTTCACATCGTAGGAAAATTTTTGTTTTCTATGCTGCGAACCCTACAGTGGTATCAGAGCCGGATCTATGCGTAGATACTTTGCACGGGTAGTACACATATGAGTATGTGGGCGATGATGATCATTTTATTGCTTCTTAGTTGTACTTTGGATATTGGTGGCATAGTGGGATGAAGCGGCCCGGACAAACTTTACATGTCCTCGCACATGAGACCTGTTCCACGCTTGACATGCAACTAGTTTGCATAAGTGGCTAGCGGGTGTCTGTCTCTCCTACTATAGTCAATATCTAGTTTGCAACGAGTTGTCAACAATTTGTTTATCCTCGTTGTGGTTCATGTTCGTAGGTAAGAACGGTTCTATCTTCAAAAGCCCTAAGCCACGTAAAACTTGCAATGGATAAATTAGAGGCGTCTAGTTTAGATTGTTGCTGGGCTAGTGTTATGATATGGTGATGTTGTAAGTAGAAGTATGAGATGATACTCTTACAACACACGTAACGTGTAATGTCCATAGACCTTGGACTTACACATATAGGTATGATAGTGATCATACCACGGTGCACATGATAGAGATCATATGCGGTAACCATATCATTCCACTAATAAACATGTGATGTTTGATAGCATCTTATATTGCTTGTTTGGCATTTTATTAGCATAATAAGATGATCCCTCATTTAGATATCAAGATAAGAATGTGTTCTTTCTTAAGTATGCACCGATAATGTTTTGTCGCTTCAAGACATCACGTGATGATCAGGTGTACTTGAATCCACGAGCACATCTCGGGTGTAAGACAGTTACACACGCGAATACTAAGGTTCTTACTTGGCGAGCCTAGCATGTACAGACATGGCCTCGGAACACGGACCTAAAGGTTAAGCATGAGTCATATATTTTGATATGATGACCATTTGATGCTCGCCTTTGAAGCTACACCGACTCACATGATGATCGGACTTGGTGTAGTGGATTTGGTTCATGTAATCACCAAAAAGGCACGAGGGATGTCATTTTTGAGTGGGAGTTCATTTCTAATTTAGATTAGTAGAACTCAATTTATCATAAATTAAATCAAAGTGAATTTGCATAATTTGTTGTAGTCATTGGCATTCGTTCACCACCTTATGCATCGTTGTAATTGAGATAATAGAACTATAGAATTCTGGATATATACTTTACGAACTGGTATCGTATTGTGTTGAGTGTCAATCTAAAGTTTAAAGTCATATTGCAAACTTTCAGCAAATTCTATTTACTCCGTGAAATTTAATAGTTAGTATTAAATTGAGAGTAACAATTCCAGTGTTAGTATCTTAAGTATCATGTTTGCCTCCATGATTCTTGATTGTTTTAATATCAAGTTTATCTAGGAGCTGAAAGAATTGTTTCAGAAACCATCATGTGTGGCAGATATAACGATATCTGAAACAATGTTTTGGTTGCAATATGATAGAGTATAATATATGTTCTCATATTGGATGAGAATTTACGAAGGTTGGTGATGCTAGACATCCTAATCATCCAAAAGGGTTTTGGAAATTAATGTTATACTCACGATTCGCCTTTATAAGCTACAGTAGCTTGATCATGAAAGTCGTCATGATAAGAGTGAATAGAAGATGTATGTAAAGTGTTTACTACACTAAAAGATTACTAAAGAATGGATTTTGAAAGAATAACGATCATTTTGATGATGGTGTTCTACTTCAAAGTGCAAGTCCAAAGGTATTATTATTTGAATATACATGCTTTGGACTATGTGTCATGTATATGGCGTCACTTTTTGTAACATCCCTAAAATCATGATTTCAAAGTTTGCATATCATTCATGCATGCAAATAGTTTTGAGATCAATTTCAAACCAAATTCAAGAAAACAGAAGCACTTAGTGCTATCATTTTATGTGAGCAAACTTAAATCAATTGGTCATCCCCATTTGAGAGCTTAAGTGTTTTAAACCAAGTTTGTTTGCTTCCTTGTTGATTGGATTGAGTGTGGAATTTGAACAAAATTATACAAAATAAAAATGGTTCAAAACCATTTCCAAAACATTTTCAAATTAAGTGCTATAGCACTGTTTATTTTATTTATTCAAAAGGACCAAGCTTGAACAGAGAGACCACATGCTTTTATGCCTTGAAATGTGAATGTTGCACCCTACAAAATACTGGAAAAAATTTGAATTCAAAAGCTTTTGAAATCATTTGAAAAATCAAAACAGAAAAAGAAAAAGAGAAAGGAAATAGAAAAGGGCCGGCGCTACTATTCTGGCCCAATAGTGAAACCAGCCCAGCTAGCCCACCCGGGTCCCTTCTCTCTCTCTCACGCGCAGAAGCACACGCGGAGCCGCTGACGCCAGGACCCCACCTCCCCTCTGTTTATTTTGCTGACAAGTGGATCCGTGACCCCGTCGTCGTCTTCGTCAATCACGCGCGCTTGCGCCGCTCGCGCCGCCGTTACTCACCACAGTCACTGCTGCGTTGATTCCCATTGATTCTGCGAGTAACTCCACGCCCAGCTCCGGCTATAAGAACCTCTCCCCCTCGCGGTCATTTCCCCCCACACTGCACACCCTTCTCGCCACCAGGTTGCCAGTATTCGCTCTTGCGCCGTCGCAGACAGAACCTGCTCCAGCGACCAATTCTGGTAAACCTCGTACGCCCCTTCCTCTCTGGTTCATACGGGCAACTTTGCAACTTCCTTGCGCACCTCCTGATCCCCTTTGCCCGTCTGTTTGTGATCCAGAGCTTCGACTTCGACGAGCACCGAGAGAACCCGACGCCGTCTCCAACTCCGGCGAACCTTCCTGGTTAGTTCTGACCGCGCCTTGTCCTCTCTTTGACACTCACATGACCAACATCACTCCGCGCATCTAACGCACTGCTTATTTTGCCTTGGCGCGATCTGTATCTTCGCCAACGTTGACGAGCAGCCGCACCCGACGCGTTCACGAACTCCGGCGAGGAATCTCCAACGACCCCGTGCGCCCCTTGCAAAGCCACCGCCACGTTGAGCTTCACCTCGTCACGGCGATTCTGGTAAGCATCCTCTTTTCCCCCCGGGCGACCTAGAACGCCGGTACCGCCACTGGCAGAGCGCTCTGCCGCTCGCCGTCGCCGCGCGCCGCCAGACCTTGGTCGTTTGATCAAGAGCCGCTGGATCTAGATCCAACGCGTGCGATAGAATCACTTAACGAAACGGTACGTTAGATCTGAGTCGTACGCGATCACTTAAATCCAACGATCTGCGTCAACCGATCTGTGCGAAGCGGTACGCGCCAATAGTAGCGCCGCGTGGCAGTGAGTTAGATTTAAAACAGATTTTGAATCAGATTTTGGTTCAAATTTGTTTTGTTTGTAACTTTTGATTCCCACGTTAGATTTTGGCAAATTTTATACCGTTGGAATCAGGAGAACAAGCCCTTTCTGTTTATGCAATGTGTTTAATGTTTAGCTTCTGTTAAAATGATTTTATTTGCAGAAACATGTGTAGGGCTTATTTGAGCATATGAAATGTTTAGGATTTGTTTTAGTGTCAAATAATTTTGGTTTGGCAAAGTTTTGATTTGTTTATGATTCAGTACTATGCACATGCTTGGTTGAGTTTTAAAAATCATCACTTAGCATCTTGCATGCATGCATATATATTTTTGATTGTATATGTTTTGTATGTGATTGTGGCTATATTCTATGTGTAGATTTTGGTGCTAGTGATTGTGATTGTGAAGAGTGCTACTCTCCCAACTACCAAGGCAAGTGGTACTTCATGAATATTTCTATCCCTATATTTTTTTATATACAAGCATTAGAAATATTTTGCTAAGTCTTGCATGTTACTATTTTTGTCAAATGCCATGTTGGGAAATCCTAAGTAGTTGTAGAATTGCTAGGAAATTTCTAAGTTAAGTTACTATCTATGCCATGCTTAGCCTAGCTAGTAGCAAACAAGGGTTGGTGAAATATACATGCTATGATGAAAATATTTCTAAGTCTTTGGACTTATGTTTTCCTTAATAAAATAACTAAGTCAATGAATCACCTGGGTGGAATGGGACTTGATTGGTGGTTTTGGTTGAGTGGTTACACAAGGCCCATGGCTATGGTTTACCTTGTGTATCTCACTTGTGGAAAGCCACCCAGGAACAAAGGGATTTTAGAGGCCAAGTGTTGAGAAGCTTCTAGTGCAGCCACTTGGCAATATGGGCTCTGCCTGGATCACATAGGTTGCTAGAACTTAGCCATTTGGACAGTTGGTGGTAGTGGGAATGATAGGTTGGAGCGCGTCCATTTGGTCTAAGGAAAGGCTTCTGAAAGGTCCTGTCTTGGGAAACCAAGTCTGGTGGGGAAAGTGCACAACCTCTGCAGATGGAAAAATCTAAGTACTTAGCCAAGTCCATGGCAATGGACAACTTGAGCATCAAGGCATGAAAGATATCAAGAATCTCATCATTCCAACTTCTAAGTAAAAACTTGTGGGTGAACAAGGGTGAAGGACCTCAATGTCTATTGATGGTTCCTTGGGAAAAGTTTTTTACAAAGAAAAACTTAGTGTTTTCAACTAATAGGCAAAACCTATTTTGAGCAAAGCAAGCCAAGCTACACTTAGCCAAATTTGCATATAGTATCTAGTACACTTAAAATATACTAAGGTATCACTTGCCAATACTATTCCAAAGTATTGACCCACTGTGGCTGTAACTTGTGATGTTGTAGGTTACTCTGATGAGGATTAGGTGTCATGAGTCTACACTCAACATGTTTGCCTGTGGCACATGAAGATGAAGACTTATATTTATTTACTTATTCAAACTCTTGTATTAGGCCTGTGGCCTTGAGTTGTAAAGACTATGTTTATCTCTGGAATGGATGTACTAAATGACCTTTGTATCTGTGTACTTCATCTTAAACTGTGGATGCTAGCAATGATCCAGGGACTAGCATTGCAATCACAGGGATCCTTTTCCTTTACAAAGGAGGGGTCCTACAGATGGTATCAGAGCACTGTGTTGCCTGTAGGATTATGACCCTAGGATTGGAAACCACTAAGGAAAAATTTTCAGCCACTTCTACACTTGTCCATTCTTCTCGTAAAACTTTTCTAATCTTCTCTCTCATCTCTATTTGTAGATGAACTCCATCAACGAAGCCGTGAGGAAAGGACCACTCATGACAATGACTTTGGAGTGTGAGACAGAATTCCCCAAGGCTCTCAAGGACCTCATGGTTGCATTAGAGATACACGGTGCAGCTGTGTACAAAGGTTTTCCACTGATGGATGAAGGAGTGGAATACTAGTGGGTGCAACTTCACTTGTATAAAAACAAGGAAGACAACCATCAGGAAAAAGGATTCTGCATGTTCACCAATTCAGTGGTGCACCCTACATTCTTTGAATCATCAAGGGATGCAGCTTGGAAGACCATCAAAGAACTTGGTGATAGAGTCAAGTGCAGAATGCTCAACCTCCAAAATGATCTAAGGAAAGAGAAGGAACATACCCAAGAGTTGGAAGCTACCAACCAAACCTTAAGAGGAGACATTATAGACTTAGTGATGGAATCATGTGAGCAAGATAGGCTGATTGCTTCTAGAAACCACTACTGCAGAAAGGCTTATAGCCTCTAGGTGGTTAGTGACAGGCAAAATTATGCCTGTCACTAGTTAGTATTACTAGCGACAAGCAATGATAAGCCTGTCACTAATACGAAACACTAGTGACGGGCTTATAAAAGTGACTGTCACTAGTATTATTTGTGAAAGCCGGCTGGATGAAGACATTACTTAGCGACAGACATATATAAATGCCTGTCACTGGTAGCACTATTATTAGTGACAGTCTTAAAATATGCTCGTCACTAGTATCTTCCGTGGAG
The DNA here is from genome assembly GCA_916181665.1 of Avena sativa. Lineage (NCBI taxonomy): Eukaryota > Viridiplantae > Streptophyta > Magnoliopsida > Poales > Poaceae > Avena > Avena sativa. The sequence goes on from OV702297.1 coordinate 417,316,371, forward strand.
GCCGAGTAACAGGGCACTCTAAAGACCTATCACCAGTAGTGATAACTTTTTTTGTCCTAGCCCGTGCCAACCAGATAGGTGCCACCCGCACCTCCTCTTCTGGGCGAACCACCCAGTCGCACACCCCTCCCTCGCCTCCTCCATGGGGCCAACTCACCCGCTCGATCACTCTCACTCCAGCTCTTTCACGCGATGTCGACGCCGAGGGGAGGTGCGCTTTGGGCAACGTGTCTAACTTGCATCGCCTACAGCGATGACAACATGAGCCGGTCCATATTTGGATTCCATGGTTGTTTCCTCGTGTTTTGACCGCTTGATTGATATATGTACTTGATCAATCCCAACAAAAAAGCTATGTCTGTAGAAAAAACAAACAGGCTAGGAAGGTCTCAGTATGATCGATCTAGCCGTGCACGTATCATTTTTGGCAGCAAAAAAGACAAAGTGCAAAGTACGGGTTTTGATCCAAAGCGTTTTGGAGACAAGAAGAAGGAAAAACGCTTACCAACGCATGACAAAATAAAATAGTGCGGCAACATCCCTAAAAAAAACAGTGCGGCACTAAAAATGGACCTAGCCCATATGCCACCGTGATATGAGTCGCCCTGCTCCCGTCCCGTCCCGTCCCAGGTTTCCAAGTGACAACCGCTGAACCGCTGCCGCCCCTCCAACGCCGCCAGATCCTCCAACCTGCATCCCCAAAGCCGACGTCCGACGATGCCGCCCTACATTCCAACGCCGCGCCGCCCGTCCCCCCGACGCGAAGAAGCCGCCGCCCCTACAACGTGCGGCCCTGCATCCCCAACTCCGCCGTCCGGGGACGCCACCCTGCATCCCAACGCCGCGCCGCCCGTCCCCCCGACGAGAGGAAGCTGCGCCCCTCCAACGCCGCCTGACCTCCAGCGCGCGGCCCTGCATCCCCAACGCCCCCCCTCTCCTCCACCCCCGACGCGAGGAAGCCGCCGCTGGTCGAAGCGAGGAAGTCGCCGCCCTTAAACTTCTGTCACTGCTTCCTCCCCTACACATCCAGGCGATGTGTCCCAGGTTCGTATTCCAAATTTGTCATTGTACAAAAAAATCACTAAAAGTTTAAGATGATGATCATGCTTTAGAAGTAATCGTTGATATGGTTGATAAATACTTGCACTATGCATAGCTAACCTTTCATGGCAATGTCAGTTGAAATACATATACTTGGATTATCCTTCGAGCAAGCTCCTCACATTCAACCTATCAATAATAAGGGAACAAGATCAGTCATGAATTTACAAAAGATGGCACTTTCGTTCATTGGCTCCAATAATTGCATTGTAAAGCAGTACAAACAGTCCATATACTACAATGACGATTTTGTTTTCAAAAGAATATCTACACTATAAAGCTAATAGTGCACTTAGCTCGTTGACAATTTCTTGAAGTAGTTCTAAAAATAGCTACAACCTGGGCTTATTTTTTATCTTCATTCATGTCGGATCATGACATAATATAGTATTTTCATATGTGGAGACTGATTTCTCTAGGTAGAAATCTTATGTTGCGTACACTTGTCGCTATTAAAGCTAAATCTCATTTCTAGGTGTCAAAACATAACTTTCTCCCGTTGTTATCCATGGTGATGTAATTCAATATCAATTTTTCACGTACAAAATTTTGGTCATTGTAGTTAAGCAAATGTACAGAAAGAGACTGATTGTTTTATTTAGTTTTAAGTTCATTTTAACTGATTGCTTGTGACAGTTTTTTTAGATATGCTTTTTTCAGACACTTGGTTCACTTTAAATGTGCTAAATCTTGCTATCCGAATTATGAAATAAAAAGATGCTGCTATCTTTATTTTGGTTAACAAGCTGATTTGTTGTTCTGCAATTATGAACAGAAAAGATGCTGCTATTGGTGAGCAAGGACTTCTCTGGCAAGATGATTAAGCATTTAGGTTCATCTAATATTTGATCAATTTAGTATTTCCGAGTTATCTTCTGTTGTTGTTTATTTATTGTTGCCTTATTGATTTTAAAAGTGGTTCCTTCAGGACTGCATTTTCCCAATTCTCTCTGTTATCAAAGTAGATATGGAAGATGTCATAGTGTACTCTTTTATTTTTGGGAGAGGCATGACCTTCATTAATTGGTTTTGTTGTTCAATTGCTCCTGAACTAAAAAGATATCTTAGGCTTATAATTAACTCAAACAGTTGTTTTCTGAGCATTGAGCAACTAGTTTGGTATTGAATTGGTGAAGGTAAATTGCTACAGATACCTACAACGACTAATCAGCAAAGACAGATGGAAGTTATTTAGGTGCTCTATCTGCTGCTGTTATCTCAGCAAAGACAGATGAAAGTTATTCAGGTGATCTATCTGCTGCTGTTATGGCAATACTTATACAGTTTACTGATTTCTTGTTTTAACCCGTGGACAAAGTGGTGAGATTAGTTGGTCTAATGGGCTGATGCAAAATCATGTTCTCCTTTTGTCTGATTTTTTGTAGGCCATAAGTTCCAAACAAAATAAAGGGACCTCCCAACAATAATACTATTGCTGAGCGCGACTCGGGATCCCTGTTTGCGGTATAGATATTGACCTTTGTTGATTGGTACCGTAGCATAGTGGCCTTACATGTTGATTAGCCTTGGAGATCTGTTTACTCAGTTAGGAACCTAAGTATCTTGTGCATATGCTTATGTGTTGTTCCTTGTTTTTACTCTTCCTAAATTTCAATAACTTGCAGGTTTTTGCTCTCAAGACCCGTAGAATATTAAAAAATGAGGAGATGGAGCGCGTACTTTGTGGGGAATGTGATGCTTGATCCACGTACCGCAATGTTGGTCTAGCTACTTGTTTGTCTTCTACATATCGATTGGGTGGTCGTGTTTAATGTAGGCAAAGTGTTTTGGTTGTTTGGGGTTACATGATGTGATAGTTAGAGTTTTGATGCGTTGGCAATCCTAGTTTTTTGTGGTTGAGGTTGTACGCATGTGTTTGGTCGGTGTAATAATTGTGTCATATTCGGTCATATTGTGCTATCTCAAATATTAGTGGAAAATGTATTTAATTTTTTATAACATCTTATTATATCTAGAATATTTATGGAAAATGTATTTTTTTATTACAGAAATTTGAACTAGTGACATGTGGAATAATGGGCCTTTCATTACAAACCCTAGATTGTTGTGGGGTTTGATCGTGACCAGTGACATGCATCTTTTTTGCCTGTCACCAGTACACTCATACTAGTGACAGGCAAGTGCCTGTCACTAGTAACCTTGTATCAGTGACTAGTTATCAGTGACAGACGCTTTGTCTGTCACTAATGGGCTGTTTGAGCCTGTCACTGGTGGCCTATTCTGTAGTAGTGAACATTGTGTTAGCCAACAAATCCAGTGAGATAGGATTGTAAACGTACTTCGTTAGTTGGACCACCACCTATCACCTTATTTTCCAAAATGTTGCTCTAAAATAAGATTGAACCTTGATTGATGTAATGGTTTCATGTATGCATGACTTGTGTGTTTTGCTTCCCAAGGATATGTATGTGTTGTTTTGTCTTTTGTTTTATCTTGAATTGTGTTGTTCTAACTTTTCTATATTATAAATAGATGCCTATTACCATCAGCACTGTTGAGGAGTTCCAGGTTACCCGCTTTGGTCCTCGTATCATTGAGCTTACTACTTTGCTCAATCTCCCTCTTCCCACCATCATGGTGCATCCCCTCACCAAGTTTGAGAGGAAGGACCTCTGGGGCTTCAAGGTGAACCAGCCCGGACGCCAGACAGAGCCTACTACGGAGGCCATCGTCTTCAAGCTCATGCACGATGATAGGGAGAGAGGCATTGAGGTAGTTATGCAGGATCTGATAGGACGTCTGCTAGGTCGACACTCCCGACAGGTTAGAGGTACCCACTTCCAAGTCTTCGGAAGACGTGATGAGGATGGAGAGTCCATCGACTTCGAGGACGATTCGAGGGACGCAGCAGAGACGATACGCCTGTACCTCCAGGACTTAGAGTCTCTCATTAGGCACGTGGACACGGACAGGACCAATGTCATGCTCAGCAATGATTAGCTCCAGGTGCAGCTTCGCGAGAAGGACAAGCTCTTCGTGCAGCAAGACGAGATAGTCAAGGAAATGGAGGCGAAGTTCGAGACCCAGGACAGGAAGTTCAAGAGTCATGAGAAGCGTGTCCAGGATAGGAACAAGAAGATCCGGGATATGACTGAAGAACTGCAGTCCAAGGACTTCGAGCTAGAGCATCAACAGACGGTAATAGAGAGGCTTTGTTCCCAAAAGAGGGCTCTCAAGGCCAAGATAGAGACCTTGACCACTAGCATCGAGGAAAACAAAACCGCGATGGATAACGCAGGTCTTACCTTTGTCGAGGAGGAGATTGATGCCGATGAGTAGATTTGACTACTCATTTATCTTTTATTATCGTACTTGTTATTTGAGAACTTGTTATTGGACGATCCGACATGTGGATGGCTTGTTACTTGTGTGTTTTACTTTGTGAACTTGTTATCTTGTTGTTGAACTTTTATCTTTGTGTTGCATTCTTGTGTTTGCTTATGTGATGTATTGTGCATGAAAGCATCTATGGGTATCTCATTCTTATCTCTATTTGAACAAACCACAGATGCCTCCCCGTCGCGCAAACCCCAACCCCAACAACAACAACATCACTCCAGAAATGCAACAAATGATGACTGCTCAAACTCAGCTAATGCAGATGATGACGACGTTCATCCAGAACCAAAACAACAACAACAACAACAACAACAATAACAACAACAATAACAACAACAATAACAACAATAACAACAACAACAACAACAACAACAACCCACAGGGTTTTGATATGCTCACCAGGTTCTTGAGATTGAGACCAGCTAAGTTCTCAGGGACGACTGATCCCATGGTGGCCAATGATTGGCTATGTTCGGTAAACAAGGACTTGGTAACCGTGGGCTGTACGGATGCTGAAAAGGTCAGATTTGCAGCACATCTGCTGGAAGGGCCAGCCTCCACTTGGTGGGACAACTTCCAAATCACCACTCCCATAGATGAAGTGACATGGGCTATCTTTGAGGATGGCTTTTGCACTTCTCATATCTCATCTGGAGTGATGAGTCTGAAAAAGAAAGAGTTCCACAATCTGAAGCAGCGCCACCGCAGCGTGGCTGAATACATTGAGGAGTTCAACAATCTGGCGCGTTATGCACCAGATGAAGTTGACACCGATGCCAAGAGAAAGGAAAAATTTCTGGAAGGCTTGAATGATGAGCTGAATCTGCAGTTGGCTGTGACATATGTTCCCACTTATCAGTCGCTCTGCGACAAGGCTGCTATTTTGGAGAACAAAATGAAGCAAGTTGAGAGTAGAAAGAGAAAGCACTCCGACAAGCACAGCTCGGGATCATCTCACAAACGATCTCATTATGATGACAGCGGAAGCTCAGGATCCCACAAGCATGGGAAATTCAACAAGCACCACAACAACAACCGTCATGACAACAAGCATCATCGCAGTCATGACAATGACAAGTACAAGAACCACAAGATCCTTTGCCTAGAATCAATGACTTGTTTGATCAGCTTGAAGGAGCATGTGTGTTCTCAAAGATTGATCTAAGGTCAGGCTATTTTCAACTCAAGATAAGGGAACAAGACATACCTAAGACAACATTCACTACAAGGTATGGATTGCATGAGTATACCGTAATGCCTTTTGCCTTGACAAATGCTCCAGCATACTTCATGAATATGATGAAAGAGGTGTTCATGGAATTCCTTGACAAATTTGTCGTCGTTTTCATCGATGACATCTTAGTCTACTCCAAGAGCAAAGAAGAGCATGAAGGACATTTGCGTTTGATACTTGAGAAGTTACGGGAGCATAAACTTTATGCCAAATTCAGCAAATGTGAGTTCTGGTTGGAGGAAGTTGGTTTTCTTGGTCATGTTATGACAAAGTATGGTGTAGCAGTTGATCCTGCTAAAGTATCAGCTGTGACTGAATGGGAATCTCCCAAGTCCGTAAAAGAAGTTCGTAGTTTCCTTGGCTTAGCAGGTTACTACAGAAGGTTCATTGAGAATTTCTCAAAGGTAGCTAAGCCTATGAATGAATTGTTAAAGAAAGACAAGAAGTTTGCTTGGTCTGAAAGTTGTGAACTCAGCTTTCAGGAATTGAAGAAGAGACTTGTGACAGCACCAGTCTTGTGTCTGCCAGATTTGGAAAAAGATTTCCATGTATATTGTGATGCATCTCATCAAGGTTTGGGTGCAGTACTTATGCAAGACGGTAAAGTTGTGGCTTATGCCTCGAGACAACTAAAAACTCATGAAGTAAACTATCCTACTCATGATTTAGAGTTAGCCTCTGTTGTCCATGCACTCAAAACATGGAGACACTATCTTTTGGGAAAGCGTTGTGAAGTGTTCATAGATCACAAAAGTCTGAAGTATATTTTCACCAAGAAGGAAATTAATATGAGACAAAGAAGATGGATAGAACTTATCAAAGACTATGACTTAAGTTTGCAATACCATCCCGGTAAAGCAAATGTTGTAGCAGATGCTCTAAGTCGTAAGGTTTTTGTGAATGGCCTTACCAAAGGAGAATTGCCAGATGATCTGTGTACCCAATTTCGAAAACTCGGATTGGAGATTGTGCCTGAAGGACATCTCATGTCTTTGGATGTTCAACCCACTTTGTTGGACAAGATCAGAGAAGCCCAGAAGACTGATAAGGAAATTGAAGAGATTAAGGAAAAGATGGGCAAAGGAAAAGCCAAAGAATTCCATGAAGACGAACAGGGTACTTTATGGCATGGGAAACGTATTTGTGTTCCACAAGACCCGGAGTTGCGGAAATTGATTTTGCAGGAAGCACACAACTCTCCATATTCTATTCACCCGGGTAACACCAAAATGTACATGGACATGAAAGAAAGATTTTGGTGGAATAATCTCAAGAAGGACATCGCCGAACATATTGCTTTGTGTGATGTGTGTAGTAGAGTGAAAGCGGAGCATCAGAAACCAGCAGGTTTGCTTCAACCACTACCTATTCCTGATTGGAAGTGGGACAAGATTGCTATGGATTTCATTACCGGACTACCAAGGACCCCGGTCAGGATACGATTCTATTTGGGTAGTAGTAGATCGCCTAACTAAAGTGGCTCATTTCATACCCGTGAAGACAACCTATACAAGTGCTAAGTTAGCCAAAATTTACATGAGTAGAATTGTATGTCTACATGGTGTGCCCCAGAGTATTGTGTCAGATAGGGGAACTCAATTCACTTCCCATTTTTGGAGACAGTTACATGAGTCATTGGGAACGAGGTTGGAATTCAGTACTGCTTTTCATCCTCAAACTGATGGACAAACAGAAAGGACTAATCAGATTCTTGAAGAAATGTTGAGGGCATGTGCCCTAGACTATGGAGCCAGTTGGGATGAAAGTCTGCCTTATGCAGAATTTTCTTATAACAACAGCTATCAAGCCAGTATTGAGATGGCACCATTTGAGTTTCTCTACGGAAGAAAGTGTACCACCCCGTTGTTATGGAATGGTGTGGGAGAAAGAAGTTTATTCGGGCCAGATCTTATCAAAGAAGCCGAAGAGAAGGTCAAGTTGGTTAAGGACAGGTTGAAGATAGCACAGTCCCGACAGAAAAGCTACGCAGATCCTAAGCGTAGAGAAGTCACCTACGAAGTCGGTGATAGAGCTTATCTTAGAGTGTCACCACTTCGTGGAGTGAAAAGGTTCAGAGTCAAAGGAAAATTGGCACCAAGATATGTTGGGCCATTCAAGATTCTGAGTCGCAAAGGAGAAGTTGCATATGAAATTGAACTCCCAAAATCTTTGTCAGCTGTCCATAATGTGTTTCATGTGAGTCAGCTTAAGAAATGTCATCCAGAAATGGAACAAACTTCTTTGAAGGATACTATACCTTTGGAGGAGGTTCAACTAGAAAGTGATCTCACTTATGAAGAGAAACCTATCAAAATTCTTGAGACTGCAGAAAGAGTCACAAGGACTAAGACTATCAAGTTCTGCAAAGTGCAGTGGAATCATCATTCCGAAGAGGAAGCAACATGGGAAAGAGAAGATGATCTTCAGAAAGACCACCCTCTCCTATTTGCTAGCCAATCCGAATCTCGAGGGCGAGATTCACCTTAAGTTGGTTAGATTTGTAACATCCCTAAAATCAGGATTTCAAAGTTTGCATATCATTCATGCATGCATATAGTTTTGAGATCAATTTCAAACCAAATTCAAGAAAACAGAAGAACTTAGTGCTATCATTTTATGTGAGCAAACTTAAATCAAATGGCCATCCCCATTTGAGAGCTTAAGTATTTTAAACCAAGTTTGTTTGCTTCCTTGTTGATTGGATTGAGTGTGGAATTTGAACAAAATTATACAAAATAAAAATGGTTCAAAACCATTTCCAAAACATTTTCAAATTAAGTGCTATAGCACTGTTTATTTTATTTATTCAAAAGGACCAAGCTTGAACAGAGAGACCACATGCTTTTATGCCTTGAAATGTGAATGTTGCAACCTACAAAATCCTGGAAAAAATTTGAATTCAAAAGCTTTTGAAATCATTTGAAAAATCAATCCAGAAAATCAAAACATAAAAAGAAAAAGAGAAAGGAAATAGAAAAGGGCCGACGCTACTATTCTGGTCCAATAGTGAAACCAGCCCAGCTAGCCCACCCGGGTCCCTTCTCTCTCTCTCTCACGTGCAGAAGCACCCGCGGAGTCGCTGACGCCAGGACCCCACCTCCCCTCTGTTTATTTCGCTGACAAGTGGACCTGTGACCCTGTCGTCGTCTTTGTCAATCACGCGTGCTTGCGCCACTCGCGCCGCCGTTACTCGCCGCAGTCACTGCTGCGTTGATTCCCATTGATTCCGCGAGTAACTCCACGCCCAGCTCCGGCTATAAGAACCTCTCCCCCTCGCGGTCATTTCCCCCCACACTGCACACCCTTCTCGCCACCAGGCTGCCAGTATTCGCTCTTGCGCCGCCGCAGACAGAACCTGCTCCGGCGACCAATTCTGGTAAACCTCGCATGACCCTTCCTCTCTGGTTCATACGAGCAACTTCGCAACTTCCTTGCGCACCTCCTGATCCCCTTTGCCCGTCTGTTTGTGATCCAGAGCTTCGACTTTGACGAGCACCGAGAGAACCCGACGCTGTCTCCAACTCCGGCGAACTTTCCTGGTTAGTTCTGACCGCGCCTTGTCCTCTCTTTGACACTCACATGACCAACATCACTCCGTGCATCTAACCCACTGCTTATTTTGCCTTGGTGCGATCTGTATCTTCGCCAACGTCGACGATGTCACATCCCAAGATTTTCCAAATCTTGTAATGTGAAAAATAAATAAATAAAAGAAAACTTTGTTGATTTTCAGGGCCAGAAGAAACTTTTGAATCCAATTGGAAACCTTCAAACCAATTTGGGTCAAATAAATCCTAAAGGGATTAAAAAGATAAATATTTAATAAAGGAAAAATAAAAATATTTTATTACTACTTTGAAATCTTTTTATAAAAGGATTTGGTTCTCAAAATGAAAAGGAAGGTTTATAAATAAAGATTCTTTTATAGAGCCAAATTAAACCTTGGCCAAGCTTTTCAAAATAAAACATTTTGTTTTGATAAAAATAATAAAGGTTTATTTAAATAAAGTAATAAGGATTTAATATCAAAGTTTTATTAATAAAGGTTTTATTATCTCTAAACCATCAAAACTTGTGTTTAAAATAAGTTTTCCAAGTGTTTATTATTTTCAAATAAAACCTACGGAATGGTTTTGGTACTATTTTAGTTTTCAAAATAAAGTTTTTAATAAAACAAATCCTATTTGATTTAATAACTAAGGCCCATTTTATTTAATTATTAATGGACCTTATAACAAAAATGTTATTTTATTTTAAACAAGTTTTCCAAGTATTCTTTACTTTCAAATAAAACCTATTGATTTGGTTTTGAAAGTATTTGGATTTCAAATGGAGATTTTATTAAATAAATCAAACCCTATTTGATTAAATAACTAAAGGTCCATTTTATTTAATCAATGAATGGATCCTAAAATGAATAAAAATATTATTTTATTTTGGAATTTTGGATTATGTTACTGAACAGAACCAAGTTCAAAGTTGTGAAGTGTGGTGTTTGTTTGAATTGATTTGGTTGATTGAATTGTTTGTTTGAATTTCAAATCAGTAAATAGAAATAGAAAAGGATAAAACAATCAGACAGAAAAAAATGTGAAATGGACTCGACCCAACCAGTCTGGCCCAGCAAGCCCATTTTCATCCCACCTATCCCCCTCTGCCGAAACGTTTTCTCACACAGAACCACACCCGCAGAACCAATGACCGGTGGACCCCCCCCTCACTCCCTTCCTCACTGACAAAGAGGACCCACAGCCACGTTGGCATCGTCTTCAAACCGCGCGACCAATTCTTTCCCCTCACTTCGGCCGTTTCTAGCGTCATTTACTCGTGATTCAATTCGCCTAAATGATGCACTAATTCCGCCCAGTGATGATGCTCGTGAACTCGCCTCCCCCCTCTCTCTCTTTTCTTCCAGTCATCACACCACCGGAGCACTAGGCTGTCCAAAATTTCTGCTCGAAACCTCACTACCACCGACGAGTTCCCTATCAAATTCCGGCGAGCCCTGACCCTCTCCTACCTCCTAGCTCACACCAGCTTTATCCCCATCATCTCACGCACCTGCCCATGGCCTCCGTTCGCCCACGCATGCCCCACAGCCTCGCCTCCGTCTTCGTCTGAGCGCCACCGACGGCTAGGTCAACTCCGATGAGCTCCTCTGGTAATCCCTGACCGCCCCCTCCTCTCTAGTTGACACTAGCATACTCTCCTGCCTCGCACGTGTCTAACGCTCCCTCTGTTTTACACCGGCGTGCCTTGTAGCCTCGTTCCCGACAACGACCGAGCGTGCCTGACGGAAGCAGGGACTCCGGCGAGCAATTGTCGTCACCTCCGTGCTCCCCTTGGCCAACCAAAACAACAACGAGAATCAATGCTTCATTGCGAACCTAGTGAGCAACCTCACTCTTCCCCGCTCGTCCTATTTCATCGGCAGCATCATCAACAGAGCCGCGCCGCCAGTCGCCGCCGTGCAGCGCCGCCAGCTTTTGGCCAAGCGACTGAGACCGTTAGATGAGAATCGTGTGACTGTGAAAGAACATAGTCGAAGGGGTATCGAGCGTTCTGGGCCACGCGATCTGTTGAGATCCAACGGTTGCAGCTGTGCGATCCGAGTGAAGCGGTATAAATGAATCAGGAACAGCCACGTGGCCAGTTTCTGTTTAAAACAGATTTTGAAATCAGAATTAGATGCAGTTTTGAAAACCCTGTAACTTTCAAACCACACGTCCAAAAATTACAAATTTTATATCAATGGAATCAGTGGAACAAACCCTAGCCAACCATGCCCTTTGTTTAGCAAAAAGCTTCTGGAAAAATGTTTGTTTTGGCAGAAACATTTGTATGCTTGTTAAGGGTGTGAAAATTGTGTAAAAATGAATTTGAGGTTAAAATCTTTTGCAATTGGATTGCTTTGAACCTACTGACCATAGGAAACACTTTGTGGACTCAAAAATATATTTGGTGAAACAAAATAATGATTCTTTGATTTAAAACCATTTCTAGTCAAATAGAAATGTGGTTTATTTATTAAAAATTGGTTTTGGAAGAAAACCTTTGGAAAATGTTTTGTTTTAAACTCTCTGACCCCAAACACCAAGTTTTATGGTTTGAAAACTTATTTGTCGAACCCTATAGATTAAATTCCCTAGTAAAAAAATATTTCTACACCACATAAAATGATACTTTATTTTTGAAAATGGCTTATGAAGTGAAACCTTTTTGCAAATGACTTTGCCACTTTACCAAATGACCAATAGGTGTTTTCAAATGTTCATGATCCATTAGGAACCACTTTTTCAAACAAAACAAAGCTTGGCATGCTTGCATGCATTTCTTTGACTTTGTCATTTTATGTCTTGTTTTGCTTGATTGGTAGATTGAGTTTGTGCCTCGCTTGATTGATTTGTAGTGACTTGAAGAGTGTGATTGTTGCAAGGACAAGGAGTGAACTTATACCCTCTACCAAAAAGGCAAGTGATGCTTCATACTTTTGTCCCATTATTTTTACTATGCATTAGTGATATTTCTAAGTAAGACTTGCATGGAATTTTGCTAAGTATAAACCATGCTATGGGAAATCCTAGTAGATGAAACCTTAGTAGAATTTTCCTAAGTTAAGATTCCTACTACTATCATGCTTAGCTTAGCTAGTAGAAAACAAGGGTGGAATATATATTCATGCTATGGAAAATTTCTAAGTCTGAGGACTTGTGTTTTGTTTAATAAAACAACTAAGTAAATGAATCACCTGGGTGGAATGGAAGGAATGGTTTATGTTGAGTGGTTACACAAGGCCAGGGGACTGGTGAACCTTGTGTATCTCACTTGTGGATGGACACCCAGGAACAAAGAGATTTGAGATGTCAAATGTTGAGAAGCTTCAAGTGCAGCCACTTGGCATTATGGGCTTTGCCTGGATCATATAGGTTGCAAGAACTTAGCCACATGGACAGTGGGTGGTAGTGTTTGGTAGGTTGGAGCGCGTCCATTTTGGTCTAAGGGAAGGCTTCTGAAAGATCTTGTCTTGGGAAACCAAGACTTGTGGGGAAAGTGCACCACCTCTGCAGAGTGTAAAATCTAAGTACTTAGCCATGTCCCTGGTAAAGGACAATTTGAGCATCAAGACATGGAAGCAATCAAGGATCTCATCATTCAAATTTCTAAGTTAAAATCTTGTGGTTTGAACAAGGGTTAAAGGATCTTCAATCTTTGTTTGGAAGATGTCTTGAGAAAAATGATTTTGTCAAGCAAAAACTTAGTATTTTCAAATGTTAAGGAAAATCTATTTTGAGCAATGCAAGCCTCAACTCCACTTAGCCAAATGCATATAGAAGATAGACTCCACTATACTACCATAGTATCACTTGCCAATACAATTCAATTGTATTGACCCTTGTGGCTATAACTTGTTATGTTGCAGGTTTGATTGATTTAGTGAAGTGTGTTGATTAGGATTACAAAGTCTACAACCAACATGTCTGCCTGTGGCACTTTGAAGATGAAGGACCCATGCTTACAGTTATTCCGCTGCAATGTAATGTAATAGCCAATGAGCTATGTAAGATGTAATAAATTATTTTATTCCTGGTTATAAAGTTGTATTATGACCTTTGTTTCTTGATATTACATCTTAACTGTGGATGCTAGCTATTGATCCAGGGACTAGCATTGTAAACACAGGGATCTCTACCTTAGTAAAGGTTGGGACCTCTACAGACGAGCAGCCGCACCCGACGCGTTCGCAAACTCCAGCGAGGAATCTCCGACGACCCCGTGCGCCCCTTGCAAAGCCACCGCCATGTTGAGCTTCACCTCGTCACGGCGATTCTGGTAAGCATCCTCTTTTCCCCCCGGGGTGACCTAGAACGCCGGTACCGCCACTGGCAGAGCGCTCCGCCGCTCACCGTTGCCGCGCGCCGCCAGACCTTGGTCGTTTGATCAAGAGCCGTTGGATCTAGATCCAACGCGTGCGATAGAATCACTTAACGAAACTGTACGTTAGATCTGAGCCGTACGCGATCACTTAAATCCAACGATCTGCGTCAACCGATCCGTGTGAAGCGGTACGCGCCAATAGGATAGCGCCGCGTGGCAGTGAGTTAGATTTAAAACAGATTTTGAATCAGATTTTGGTTCAAATTTGTTTTGTTTGTAACTTTTGATTCCCACGTTAGATTTGGCAAATTTTATACCGTTGGAATCAGGAGAACAAGCCCTTTCTGTTTATGCAATGTGTTTAATGTTTAGCTTCTGGTAAAATGATTTTATTTGCAGAAACATGTGTAGGGCTTATTTGAGCATATGAAATGTTTAATAATTTTGGTTTGGCAAAGTTTTGATTTGTTTATGATTCAGTACTATGCACTTGCTTGGTTGAGTTTTAAAAATCATCACTTAGCATCTTGCATGCATGCATATATATTTTTGATTGTATATGTTTTGTATGTGATTGTGGCTATATTCTATGTGTAGATTTTGGTGCTAGTGATTGTGATTGTGAAGAGTGCTACTCTCCCAACTATTTTGATTGTATATGTTTTGTATGTGATTGTGGCTATATTATATATACAAGCATTAGAAATATTTTGCTAAGTCTTGCATGTTACTATTTTTGTCAAATGCCATGTTGGGAAATCCCAAGTAGTTGTAGAATTGCTAGGAAATTTCTAAGTTAAGTTACTATCTATGCCATGCTTAGCCTAGCTAGTAGCAAACAAGGGTTGGTGAAATATACATGCTATGATGAAAATATTTCTAAGTCTTTGGACTTATGTTTTCCTTAATAAAACAACTAAGTCAATGAATCACCTGGGTGGAATGGGACTTGATTGGTGGTTTTGGTTGAGTGGTTACACAAGGCCCATGGCTATGGTTTACCTTGTGTATCTCACTTGTGGAAAGCCACCCAGGAACAAAGGGATTTTAGAGGCCAAGTGTTGAGAAGCTTCTAGTGCAGCCACTTGGCAATATGGGCTCTGCCTGGATCACATAGGTTGCTAGAACTTAGCCATTTGGACAGTTGGTGGTAGTGGGAATGATAGGTTGGAGCACGTCCATTTGGTCTAAGGAAAGGCTTCTGAAAGGTCCTTTCTTGGGAAACCAAGTCTGGTGGGGAAAGTGCACAACCTCTGCAGATGGAAAAATCTAAGTACTTAGCCAAGTCCATGGCAATGGACAACTTGAGCATCAAGGCATGGAAGATATCAAGAATCTCATCATTCCAACTTCTAATAAAAACTTGTGGGTGAACAAGGGTGAAGGACCTCAATGTCTATTGATGGTTCCTTGGGAAAAGTTTTTTACAAAGAAAAACTTAGTGTTTTCAACTAATAGGCAAAACCTATTTTGAGCAAAGCAAGCCAAGCTACACTTAGCCAAATTTGCATATAGTATCTAGTCCACTTAAAATATACTAAGGTATCACTTGACAATACTATTCCAAAGTATTGACCCACTGTGGCTGTAACTTGTGATGTTGTAGGTTACTCTAATGAGGATTAGGTGTCATGAGTCTACACTCAACATGTTTGCCTGTGGCACATGTAGATGAAGACTTATATTTATTTACTTATTCAAACTCTTGTACTAGGCCTATGGCCTTGAGTTGTAAAGACTATGTTTATCTCTGGAATGGATGTAATAAATGACCTTTGTATCTGTGTACTTCATCTTAAACTGTGGATGCTAGCAATGATCCAGGGACTAGCATTGCAATCACAGGGATCCTTTTCCTTTACAAAGGAGGGGTCTTACACTTTTGATGTTGATAGATTCTTTTAAAAAGGAAAAGGAAATGCTGAAAGAGAATCTATAAAATATATTTGGTAGAAAATAAAAGATTGGAAATATCCAATTTAGGTATATATATGATATACATGTTATGGTTGTATTCTTTGCTTGTTAAACAATGTGGTTCTTGGGTATTGGATACCGAATTGGTTGGTATGAAATTTCATACGGAACGACGCAATTCATGAACCACAATGGCCTAAGTAACTAGCAAAAGAATATGTGATGATGTTCATCGAAAACAAACAAACCGTTGTTTGTATTTCTCATTGACATCAAAGCTTGACTTCAAGATTTTATTTAATAATTGTTATTTGAACCAGGTATTATGAGAACAAAGTTTGTTTAAATAATTATCGTATTCCATATAAGATGGATGATTTACAAATCTAGTTGGAGAAATCACATCCACAAAACCTAATGCTAAAATGTCGCAAGACAAATGATTGAAAGATCACTTACGAAGTGACATCGCTGTTTAAATTATATTGGAAAGAAAACATGAAGAATCTCCATATTCATGGATTTTTGGAGTCTTTGATTTGATCAAGTGACGCTTGTCAGACTTTCCTCGGGATAATTAAAACTTCGTTCAAAGGCCAAAGAAGAACGAACGACTAAAATATTGGAATTTATACATATCAATGTATGTAGTCCATTATGTGTAGTCGTAAGCGATGGGTTTCAACTTCATATGCTTTCTCCGGAAATTGGAGTGAATATTCACTTAATGAGAAAGAAGTTTGAAATATTTGAAAATGTTCAAAGACTTTCAAGATGAAGTGAAAATCATTGTGACAAGAAAATAAATGGTTTATGATTTTATCATAAGGGATTTATTTGAGTTACAAGTGTAACAAGAAAATAAATGAATTATGATTTTATCATAAAGGGATTTATTTGAGTTTCAAGTTAGCAAAACACCTAGATTTGCATTTCCCGAAACACCATAGGAGTATGGAGTGTTTGAGATTTGTAATGAAACCTTGTTTGACATGGTTGGATCAAAGGTGTTATTTATAAAACTGCCATTATGTTTTAAAAGATTAAAGCTTTAGAGACTACCGCTTTTACACTAAAAAGAGCTCCATCTTGATCCGTTCAAATGACACCATGGAAGCTATGGTTTGGGGTAAAACCCAAGTTGTCATTTCTTAAATTTTTGTATGCTAAACATAAGTAAGATGTTTACAACCGAAGTCGGATGAGCATGTCTTTGTAGGTTATTTCGAATAACAATTGGTTATTCCTTCATAACACCAAGAACAAAAGGGTTTGTCGCTTGAAATGTAAAGTTTCTTGAAAAAGGAATCTTTCATAAATGTTAAGTGGGAGGACAATAGAACTTTGATAAGGTTAACGAACCTTAGCTAAATGTGCTAAGTTGCGCAGCGCCGGAAATGGTTCTGGAGGCTGCCATAATGCTCATAGTGTTAGACCCCTCCTTTGTAAAGGATAAGGATCCCTGTGATTGCAATGCTAGTCCCTGGATCATTGCTAGCATCCACAGTTTAAGATGAAGTACACAGATACAAAGGTCATTTATTACATCCATTCCAGAGATTAAACATAGTCTTTTACAACTCAGGGCCATAGGCCTAATACAAGAGTTTTGGAATAAGTAAATAACACAAGTCTTCATCTTCATGTGCCACAGGCAAGCATGTTGAGTGTAGACTCATGACACCTAATCATCATCTGAATAACCTGCAACATTACAAGTTACAGCCACAGTGGGTCAATACTTTGGAATAGTATTGGCAAGTGATACCTTGGTAAATTTTTATGTGGACTATAATACTACATGCAATTTGGCTGAGTGTAGCTTGGCTTGCTTTGCTTCAAAATAGGTTTTTCCTATTAGTTGAAATCACCAAGTTTTTCTTTTTCAAAAACTTTCCCAAGAAACCTCCAATAGACATTGGGGTTCTTCACCCTTGTTCACCCACAAGTTTTACTTAGAAGTTGGAGTGATGAGATTCTTGTAGCTTCCATGTCTTGATGCTCAAGTTGTCCATTGTCGTGGACTTGGCTAAGTACTTAGGTTTTTTTCCATCTGCAGAGGTTGTGCACTTTCCCCACCAGACTTGGTTTCCCAAGACAGGACCTTTCAGAAGCCTTCCCTTAGTCAAATGGACGCGTTCCAACCTATCAGTCCCACTACCACCAACTGTCCAAGAGACTAAGTTCTAGCTACCTATATGATCAAGGCAGAGCCCATTTTGCCAAGTGGCTGCACTATAAGCTTTCTCAACACTTGGCCTCCAAATCCCTTTATGCCTGGGTGGCATACCACAAGTGTGATACACAAGCCAAATCCATGGCCTTGTGTAACCACTCAACATAAACCATTCCTTCCATTTCCACCCAGGAGGTTCATTTGACTTAGTTGTTTTATTAGGAAAGCATAAGTCTCATGACTTAGTAATATTTTTATCATAGCAAGTATAGATTTTTCCAACCCTTGTTTACTACTAGCTAGGCTAAGCATGGTATAGTAACTTTAACTTAGGAAATTTTCCTAGCAATTCTAATAACCTATAACTACTTAGGATTTCCCAACATAGCATATGGCAAAAGTAGCATGCAAGACTTAGCAAAATATCTAATGCTAGTATAAAGTATAGGAATGAAATAATCATGAAGATATCACTTGCCTTGGTAATGGGGAGAGTTGCACTCTTCACAATCACAGTCACTAGCAAAATCTACACAAACATTTGTAGCACAAAATTATATACAAACAAAAATATGAATGTATGCATGCAAGAAATGGCTAAGTGATGATTTTTTTTTGAAAACTCTACCAAGCAAGTGCATGATACAGAAACTTAACAAGACACAAAGTTTGCCAATCAAACTTATTTGGCACTAAAATAAATTATTAAACTAAATCTATACTCAAAATAGCCTTAAACATGTTTCTGCATAAAAAGCCATTTTAACTGAAACATTTTGTTATACACATTAGATATTCAGAAAGGTCTTGACTCACTGAATCCAACGGTATAAAGTTTGCAAAATTCCAACGTGGGAATCAAAAGTTATAGCCAAATGAAATTTAGATCTAAATCTGATTTGAATTCTATTTTGATTTAAACCCTAGCCACGCGTCACAATATGACTGGCGCGTACCGGTTCGCACCGGATCGAGCTCTGCAGCCGCAGGATCTAAACAGATCGCATGGTCCAGAACGCGTACCTCTTCGCCGATAAGTGAATGTATCCTAACGCTTGGATCTAGATCTAACGGCGCTCGAGCACACGACCATGTCCTGGCGGCACGCGGCGTCAGCGAGCGGCGGAGCGCTCAGTCTAAGGCGGCGCTAGCATTCCAGGTCGTCCGCGAGAGGGAGAAGGGTCATACCAGAACCGCAGGAGGCTGCTGAAGCTCAAGGTGGCGTTGGTTTGCGAAGGGGCGCGCTGACACGGTGATGATTGCTCGTCGGAGTAGAGACAGACGTCGGGCACGGTCAGTCGTTGACGTTGGCGAGGTTCCTCGTCGCGCTAAGCCAGAATAAGGGTACTGTTAGATGCGCAAGACGATGAGGTTTCTAGGCGTATCAGTCAGAGGGCAAGGGGCGGTGGCTACTTACGGAGGGAGGTCGCCGGAGTTCGTGCAGAAGACGGTGGCGGCCAGTCGTCGACGTTGCTGGAGCTACGGGTCATGCGAAGGCAAACGGAGTGTGTCAGTAGGTGCGCAGATACTCACTGAACAAGATAGCATGATCTAGAGACTGAGGGGAACACGAGGCTCACCGGAATTCGCCGGCGCAGTCGTCGGAACAGCGGCGGAGTCGTGCGAGTCGTGGGCAGCCTGGTGGCGTGGAGGCAAAATTGATTGGGGGGAAATGGTCGCGAGGAAGGGGAGATCTTATAGCCCGAGGCTCGACAGGTAACGCTCGCTGTATCAATGCCAATTAAGCTCGCGAAAACAGTGCTGCAAAGGGCAGCGGCGGAGGTCGTGCACGGAATCAAGGGGAAGACGAAGCTCACGTGGAGAGGGCCCGCTCGTCAGTGAAGTGCGCGAAGTGGGGGTGGGGTCCGGCCGTCAGCGGATCAGTGGGTGTGCTCGCGTGTGTGGAATGAAAAGAAAACTCCCGGGTGGGCTAACTGGGTCTGCTCCGATGCTGGGCTAAATTCCTGGCGCGCGGCCTTTTTCTTTTGTTTACTCCTTTTCTTTTTCTATTTCGATTTTCTGAATAGGTTTTCAAATGGTTTCAAGTTTAATTTGAATTCAAATCTTCCTGAGGTTTTGTAGTGGTGAATTGGTCTCAGATATAGGTCAAAACCCATGGGGTTACTTTGCAAGGGCTTGGTCAAACTTGGGGATCAAAATAACAGAGACTAGGCATTTGGTTTGCAAAAATTGAAAAATGGTTTTTGAATCCATCTCCAATTTGCAAAACTTGGTTTAAATTCTTCACTCAATCTTATCCTTACAAAAGGCAACCAACTTGGTTCATAAGCAATCAAACTTTCAAATGGGGATAGTCATTTGATTTAAATCTGCTCACATAAAATCATAGCACCATGTGCTTCTGTTTTTCTGAAAAGAGTTTGAAATTTGATCTCAAATCTATATGCATGGATGAATGATATGCAAGCTTTGAAATCATGATTTTAGGGATGTTACAAATCTAACCCCCTTAAGGTGAATCTCGCCCTCGAGATTCGGATTGGCTAGCAAATAGGTGAGGGTGGTCTTTCCGAAGATCATCTTCTCTTTCCCATGTTGCTTCTTCTTCGGAATGATGATTCCATTGTACTTTGCAAAACTTGATAGTTTTTGTCCTTGTGACTCTTTCTGCGGTCTCAAGAATCTTGGCAGGCTTTTCTTCATAGGTGAGGTCACTTTCTAGTTGGACTTATTCCAAAGGTATGGTATCCTTCAAAGAAGATTCTTCCATCTCTGGGTGACATTTCTTAAGCTGACTCACATGAAACACATTATGGACAGCTGACAGAGATTCTGGCAATTCAACTTCATATGCAACTTCTCCCTTGCGACTTAGAATTTTGAATGGCCCAACATATCTAGGTGCCAACTTTCCTTTGACTCCAAATCTTTTCACTCCACGAAGTGGTGATACTCTAAGATAAGCTCTATCCCCAACTTCGTAGGTGACTTCTCTACGCTTAGAATCTGCGTAACTTTTCTGCCTAGACTGAGCTATCTTCAACCTGTCCTTAACCAATTTGACCTTCTCTTCGGCGTCCTTGATAAGATCAGGTCCAAACAAACTTCTTTCTCCCACACCATTCCATAGCAATGGGGTGGTACACTTCCTTCCGTAGAGAAACTAAAATGGTGCCATCCCAATACTAGATTGATAACTGTTATTGTAAGAAAACTCTGCGTAGGGCATACTTTCATCCCAACTTGCTCCATAGTCTAGAGCACATGCCCTCAACATGTCTTCAAGAATTTGGTTAGTCCTTTCCGTTTGTCCATCAGTTTGAGGATGAAAGGCAGTGCTGAATTCCAACCTCGTTCCTAAGGATTCATGGAGCTGTCTCCAAAAGTGAGAAGTGAACTGAGTTCCTCTATCTGACACAATACTCTTAGGCACACCGTGAAGGCATACAATTCTGCTCATGTAGACTTTGGCTAACTTGGCACTTGTATAAGTTGTCTTCACGGGTATAAAATGAGCCACTTTAGTTAGGCGATCCACTACTACCCATATGGAATCATACCCTGACCTGGTCCTTGGTAATCCGGTAATGAAATCCATACCGATATTTTCCCACTTCCATTCAGGAATAGGCAGTGGTTGAAGCAAACCTGCTGGTTTCTGATGCTCAGCTTTCACTCTACTACACACATCACACAAAGCAATATGTTCGGCGATGTCCCTTTTGAGATTGTTCCACCAAAATCTTTCTTTCATATCCATGTACATCTTGGTGTTTCCCGGGTGAATAGAATACGGAGAGTTGTGGGCTTCTTGTAGAATCAGTTTCCTCAATTCCGAATCTTGTGGAACACAAATACGTTTCCCGTGCCATAAAGTACCTTGTTCGTCTATACGGAAACTTTTGGCTTTCCCTTGACTAATCCTTTCCTTAATTTCTTCGATTTCTTTATCCGTCTTTTGGGCTTCTTTAATCTTATCCAACAGAGTGGGTTGAACATCCAAAGACATGAGATGTCCTTCTGGCACAATCTCCAATCTGAGTTCTTTGAATTGCTTACACAAGTCATCTGGCAATTCACCTTTGGTAAGGCCATTTACAAACACCTTACGACTTAGAGCATCTGCTACAACGTTTGCTTTACCGGGGTGGTATTGCAAACTTAAGTCATAATCCTTGATAAGTTCTAGCCATCTCCTTTGTCTCATATTGATTTCCTTCTAGGTGAAGATATACTTCAAACTCTTGTGATCGGTGAATACTTCACAGCGCTTTCCCAAAAGGTAGTGTCTCCATGTTTTGAGTGCATGGACAACAGCGGCTAACTCTAAATCATGAGTAGGATAGTTTACTTCATGAGTTTTGAGTTGTCTCGAGGCATAAGCCACAACTTTTCCGCCTTGCATAAGTACGGCACCTAATCCTTGATGCGAAGCATCACAATACACTTGGAAATCCTTCTCCAAATCTGGCAGGCACAGAACTGGTGCTGACACAAGTCTCTTCTTCAATTCTTGAAAGCTGAGTTCACAACCTTCAGACCAAGCAAACTTCTTGTCTTTCTTCAACAATTCTGTCATTGGCTTAGCAACCTTTGAAAAAATTTCAATGAATCTTCTGTAGTAGCCTGCTAAGCCAAGGAAACTACGAACCTCTTTTACGTTCTTAGGAGATTCCCATTCCGTTACAGCTGAAACTTTAGCAGGATCAACTGCCACATCATCCTTTGTCATAACATGACCAAGAAAACCAACTTCCTCTAACCAGAACTCACACTTGCTGAATTTGGCATAAAGTTTACGCTCCCTCAGTTTCTCAAGTATCAAGCGTAAGTGTCCTTCATGTTCTTCTTTGCTCTTGGAGTAGACTAAGATGTCATCGATGAAAACGACAACAAACTTGTCAAGAAATTCCATGAACACCTTGTTCATCATATTCATGAAGTATGCTGGAGCGTTGGTTAAACCAAAAGGCATCACAGTGTACTCATACAATCCATACCTTGTGGTGAATGCTGTTTTAGGTATGTCTTGCTCTCTTATCTTGAGTTGAAAATAACCTGATCGGAGATCAATCTTCGAGAACACACATGCTCCTTCTAGCTGATCAAACAAGTCATTGATTCTTGGCAAAGGGTATTTGTTCTTGATAGTTACCTCATTGAGAGAACGGTAATCTATGCAAAATCTTTGGATTCTATCCTTCTTTTCCACGAATAAAACTGGAGCTCCCCAAGATGAAGAACTTGGTTGGATGAATCCTTTCTGCAATTGTTCTCCAAGTTGTTTCTTGAGTTCTTTAAGTTCGTCAACTGACATTTTATAACGTCTCTTTGCTCTTGGTCCAGAACCTGGTACCAAATCTATTATAAACTCCACATCTCTATCCGGTGGCATTCCTAGTAACTCTTCCGGAAATATGTCCGGATACTCACTTACAATTGGCACAGTGTCCATGCTAACCCCCTTAAGAGAATTTAGCTTACTTCCTTTAGATTCAAAGTTGGACTTGAATTTTATCCGCTTTCCTTCAGGGGTTGTGAGTGTAACTGTACGATTGGCACAATCTAGTACTCCTTCATACTTAGCCATCCAATCCATCCCCAAAATCACATCCAATCCTTGGGAATTTAGGATTATTAGGTTCACTGGAAACTTATGTTTTCCAAACTCTATGACTAAGTCATGGCATCCTGAATTTACTATCATTTCTCCCCCAGGAGAACTTACTCTTATAGGACACCCAATGGTTTCTACCGGTAGTTCATTTCTTTCAACAAATGCTCTTGATATGAATGAATGCGATGCACCAGTATCAAAGAGTACAAATGCTGGAATTGAATTGAGTCTGAACTTACCAGCAACAGCATCAGGCTCCTCATAGACCTCCTCCACATTGATGTGGTTAACCTGTCCTTTTTGAAAAGGATTTGGCTTGATAGGTCCTTCAGCTTTCTTCTCAGGGCACTCATTAGCATAATGCCCCAGCTTCTTGCATTTGAAGCATTCAACCTGACTGATGTCCTTTTTAGGCTGGTTTCCACTTCCACCTCCATTGTGGTGGCTCTTATGTCCACTCTTGTGGTTCTTGTATTTATCACTGTCATGACTGCGATGATGCTTGTTGTCATGACGGTTGTGGTTGTGGTGCTTGTTGAATTTCCCATGCTTGTGGAATCTTGAGCTTCCACTGTCATCAATATGAGATCGTTTGTGAGACGATCCCGAGCTGTGCTTGTCGGAGTGCTTTCTTTTCCTACTCTCCACTTGCTTCATTTTGTTCTCCAAAATAGCAGCCTTGTCACACAGAGACTGATAAGTTGGAACATAGGCCACAGACAGCTGTAAGTTTAGCTCATCATTCAACCCTTCCAGAAATTTTTCCTTCCTCTTGGCATCTGTGTCAACCTCATCCGGTGCATAACGCGCCAGATTGTTGAACTCTTCTATGTATTCAGCCACGCTTCGGTGGCGCTGCCTCAGATTGTGGAACTCTTCTTTTTCAGGCTCATCATTCCTGATGAGATATGAGCAGTGCGAAAACCATCCTCAAAGATAGCCCAAGTCACCTCATCAATAGGAGTGGTGATTTGGAAGTTGTCCCACCATGTGGCGGCTGGCCCCTCCAACAGATGTGCTGCAAACCTGACTTTTTCAGCATCCGTGCAGCCCACGGTCACT
This sequence comes from Avena sativa, assembly GCA_916181665.1. Lineage (NCBI taxonomy): Eukaryota > Viridiplantae > Streptophyta > Magnoliopsida > Poales > Poaceae > Avena > Avena sativa. The sequence continues at coordinate 417,340,674 of OV702297.1, forward strand.
AAGTCCTTGTTTACAGATCGCAGCCAATCATTGGCCACCATGGGATCAGTCGTGCCCGAGAACTTAGCTGGCCTCAAACGCAAAAATCTAGTGAGCATGTCAAAGCCCGGAGGGTTGTTGTTGTTGTTGTTCTGGTTTTGGATGAATGTCGTCATCATTTGCATAAGCTGTGTTTGCGCATTCATCATTTGTTGCATTTCCTGGGTAATGTTGTTGGGGTTGGGGTTTGCGCGACGGGGAGGCATCTGTGGTTTGTTCAAATAGAGATAAGAATGAGATACCCTTAAATGTTTTTATGCGCATTACATCACATAAACAATCACATTGCATGCAACACAAAAAATAAAAACTCAACAACAGGATAACAAGCTCTCAAAGTAAAACACACAAGTGGCAAGCCATCCACATGTCGTATGGTCCAATAATAAGTTCACAAATAACCAGTACGATAATAAAAGATAACCGAGTAGTCAAGTCTACTCATCAGCATCAATCTCCTCCTCGACAAAGGTAAGACCTGCGTTCTCCATCGCGGTCTTGTTCTCCTCAATGGTAGTGGTCAAGGTCTCGATCTTGGTCTTGAGATCCCTCTTCTGGGAGCGAAGCCTCTCAATAACCATCTGTTGCTGCTCTAGCTCAAAATCCTTGGACTTCAGTTCCTCGGTCATGTCCCGGATCTTCTTGTTCCTATCCTGGACACGTTTCTCCTGACTCTTTAACTTACGGTCCTGGGTCTCGAACTTCGCCTCCATTTCCTTGACTAACTCGTCCTGCTATGCGAAAAGCTTGTCCTTCTCGCGAAGCTGCACCTGGAGCTCGTCATTACTGAGCATGACATTGGTCCTATCTGTGTCCACGTGACTAATAAGAGACTCTAAGTCCTGGAGATACAGGCGTATCGGCTCTGCTGCATCCCTCGAGTCGTCCTTGAAGTCAATGGACTCTCCGTCATCATCACGCCTTCCGAAGACGTGGAAGTGAGTGCGTCTAACCTGTCGGGAGTGACGGCCTAACAGACGTCCTATCAGGTCCTGCATGACGACCTCCATGCCTCTCTCCCTGTCATCGTGCATAAGCTTGAAGACTATGGCCTCCGTGGTAGGCTCTGTCTAGCGTCCGGGCTGGTTCACCTTGAAGCCCCAGAGGTCCTTCCTCTCGAACTTGGTGAGTGGATGCACCATGATGGTGGTAAGAGGGAGATCGAGCAAGGTAGTAAGCTCAACGATACGAGGACCAAAGCGAGTAGCCCGGAACTCCTCAACAGTGCTGATGGTAATAGGCATCTATTTATAAGATAGAAATGTTAGGACAACAAAATTTTAAGATAAATATAAGGCAATACACCACATACATAGTCATGGAAACAAAACACACAAGTCATGCATTCATCAAGTCATTACATCAATCAAGGTTTACTCGTATTCTAAGACAACATTTTGGAAAATAAGGTGATAGATGGTGCTCACAATCCTATCTCACTGGATCTGTTGACTAACACAATGTTCCTAGAGACAACCCACCTATCTTGTTCACATGATTCCATCACCAAGTCTATAATATCTCCCCTTAATTCTTGGTTGGTGGCTTCCAACTCTTGGGTAAGCTCCTTCTCTTTCTCTAAGTCTCTTTGGAGGTTGAGCATTCTGCACTTGACTCTAGCACTTAGTTCTTTGATAGTCCTCCAAGCTGCTTCTCTTGCTGACTCAAAGAAAGTGGTGTGCAACACAGTGTTGGTGTACATGCAGAATCCTCTTTCTTTGCGGTTGTCTTCCTTGTTTTTGTACAAGTGAAGTTGCACCCACCAGTACTCCACTCCTTCATCCATTACTGGGAAGCCTTTGTATATAGCTGCACCATGTGCTTCCATTGCCACCATGAGGTCCTTGAGAATTTTGGGAAACTCAGTTTCACACTCCAAGGTCATAGTCATGAGTGGTCCCTTCTTCAAGGCTTCGTTGATGGACTTCATCTACAAATAGAGATGAGAATGATAAGATTAGAAAAGTTTACGAGAAGAATAGACAAGTGTAGAAGTAGTTGGAAGATTTTTCTTAGTGGTTTCCAATTCTAGGGTCATAATCCTACAGGCAACACAGTGCTCTGATACCATCTGTTAGACCCCTCCTTTGTAAAGGATAAGGATCCCTGTGATTGCAATGCTAGTCCCTGGATCATTGCTAGCATCCACAGTTTAAGATGAAGTACACAGATACAAAGGTCATTTATTACATCCATTCCAGAGATTAAACATAGTCTTTTACAACTCAGGGCCATAGGCCTAATACAAGAGTTTTGGAATAAGTAAATAACACAAGTCTTCATCTTCATGTGCCACAGGCAAGCATGTTGAGTGTAGACTCATGACACCTAATCATCATCTGAATAACCTGCAACATTACAAGTTACAGCCATAGTGGGTCAATACTTTGGAATAGTATTGGCAAGTGATACCTTGGTAAATTTTTAAGTGGACTATAATACTACATGCAATTTGGCTGAGTGTAGCTTGGCTTGCTTTGATTCAAAATAGGTTTTTCCTATTAGTTGAAATCACCAAGTTTTTCTTTGTCAAAAACTTTCCCAAGAAACCTCCAATAGACATTGGGGTTCTTCACCCTTGTTCACCCACAAGTTTTACTTAGAAGTTGGAGTGATGAGATTCTTGTAGCTTCCATGTCTTGATGCTCAAGTTGTCCATTGCCATGGACTTGGCTAAGTACTTAGGTTTTTTTCCATCTGCAGAGGTTGTGCACTTTCCCCACCAGACTTGGTTTCCCAAGACAGGACCTTTCAGAAGCCTTCCCTTAGTCAAATGGACGCGTTCCAACCTATCAGTCCCACTACCACCAACTGTCCAAGAGACTAAGTTCTAGCTACCTATATGATCAAGGCAGAGCCCATTTTTCCAAGTGGCTGCACTATAAGCTTTCTCAACACTTGGCCTCCAAATCCCTTTGTGCCTGGGTGGCATACCACAAGTGTGATACACAAGCCAAATCCATGGCCTTGTGTAACCACTCAACATAAACCATTCCTTCCATTTCCACCCAGGAGGTTCATTTGACTTAGTTGTTTTATTAGGAAAGCATAAGTCTCATGACTTAGTAATATTTTTATCATAGCAAGTATAGATTTTTCCAACCCTTGTTTACTACTAGCTAGGCTAAGTATGGTATAGTAACTTTAACTTAGGAAATTTTCCTAGCAATTCTAATAACCTATAACTACTTAGGATTTCCCAACATAGCATATGGCAAAAGTAGCATGCAAGACTTAGCAAAATATCTAATGCTAGTATAAAGTATAGGAATGAAATAATCATGAAGATATCACTTGACTTGGTAATGGGGAGAGTTGCACTCTTCACAATCACAGTCACTAGCAAAATCTACACAAACATTTGTAGCACAAAATTATATACAATCCATATACAAACAAAAATATGAATGTATGCATGCAAGAAATGGCTAAGTGATGATTTTTTTTTTGAAAACTCTACCAAGCAAGTGCATGATACAGAAACTTAACAAGACACAAAGTTTGCCAATCAAACTTATTTGGCACTAAAATAAATTATTAAACTAAATCTATACTCAAAATATCCTTAAACATGTTTCTGCATAAAAAGCCATTTTAACTGAAACATTTTGCTAAACACATTGGATATTCATAAAGGTCTTGACTCACTGAATCCAACGGTATAAAGTTTGCAAAATTCCAACGTGGGAATCAAAAGTTATAGCCAAATGAAATTTAGATCTAAATCTGATTTGAATTCTATTTTGATTTAAACCCTAGCCACGTGTCACAATATGACTGGCGCGTACCGGTTCGCACCGGATCGAGCTCTGCAGCCGCAGGATCTAAACAGATCGCACGGTCCAGAACGCGTACCTCTTCGCCGATAAGTGAATCTATCCTAACGCTTGGATCTAGATCTAACGGCGCTCGAGCACACGACCATGTCCTGGCGGCGCGCGGCGTCAGCGAGCGGTGGAGCGCTCAGTTTACGGCGGCGCTAGCGTTTCAGGTCGTCCGCGAGAGGGAGAAGGGTCATACCAGAACCGCAGGAGGCTGCTGAAGCTCAAGGTGGCGTTGGTTTGCGAAGGGGCGCGCTGACACGGCGATGATTGCTCGTCGGAGTAGAGACAGACGTCGGGCACGGTCAGTCGTTGACGTTGGCGAGGTTCCTCGTCGCGCTAAGCCAAAATAAGGGTACTGTTAGATGCGCAAGACGATGAGGATTCTAGGCATATCAGTCAGAGGGAAAGGGGCGGTGGCTACTTACGGAGGGAGGTCGCTGGAGTTCGTGCAGAAGACGGTGGCGGCCAGTCGTCGATGTTGCTGGAGCTACGGGTCATGCGAAGGCAAACGGGGTGTGTTAGTAGGTGCGCAGATACTCACTGAACAAGATAGCATGAGCTAGAGACTGAGGGGAACACGAGGCTTACCGGAATTCGCCGGCGCAGTCGTCGGAACAGCGGTGGAGTCGTGCGAGTTGTGGGCAGCCTGGTGGCGTGGAGGCAAAATTGATTGGGGGGAAATGGTCGCGAGGAAGGGGAGATCTTATAGCCCGAGGCTCGACAGGTAACGCTCGCTGTATCAATGCCAATTAAGCTCGCGAAAACAGTGCTGCAACGGGCAGCGGCGGAGGTCGTGCACGGAATCAGGGGGAAGACGAAGCTGACATGGAGAGGGCCCGCTCGTCAGTGAAGTGCGCGAAGTGGGGGTGGGGTCCGGCCGTCAGCGGATCAGTGGGTGTGCTCGCGTGTGTGGAATGAAAAGAAAACTCCCGGGTGGGCTAACTGGGCCTGCTCCGATGTTGGGCTAAATTCCTGGCGCGCGTCCTTTTTCTTTTGTTTACTCCTTTTCTTTTTCTATTTCGATTTTCTGAATAGGTTTTCAAATGGTTTCAAGTTTAATTTGAATTCAAATCTTCCTGAGGTTTTGTAGTGGTGAATTGGTCTCAGATATAGGTCAAAACCCATGGGGTTACTTTGCAAGGGCTTGGTCAAACTTGGGGATCAAAATAACAGAGACTAGGCATTTGGTTTGCAAAAATTGAAAAATGGTTTTTGAATCCATCTCCAATTTGCAAAACTTGGTTTAAATTCTTCACTCAATCTTATCCTTACAAAAGGCAACCAACTTGGTTCATAAGCAATCAAACTTTCAAATGGGGATAGTCATTTGATTTAAATCTGCTCACATAAAATCATAGCACCATGTGCTTCTGTTTTTCTGAAAAGAGTTTGAAATTTGATCTCAAATCTATATGCATGGATGAATGATATGCAAGCTTTGAAATCATGATTTTAGGGATGTTACACATAGCTTATGTGCCTCAAAGGTTGTGGTCACGGAGATCTAAGTTCCTATTGAACCAAGTAGGTCGGTTAAACAATCAAATGATTAAGATTTGAGAGTAAATCATTATTGTTTGACAATGATGAACCGACTATATGCAAAGAAGCGATGATGGGCCCTGGCTCCATCAAATGGCTTGAAGCCATAAAATCCGTGATAGTTCCATACACGAGAAATCAAGTTTTGAACTTGGAAGACCCTCCGGAAAGGTGTAAAAACCTATCGGTCGTATTTGGATCTATAGAGAAATAGACATGGATGTTTCACATCTATGAAATAGTCGACATGTCATAAAGTATTTTATGACAATGTTCAAGGAGTTGACTATGACAAGATTTGATCTTTCATAGCGATATTTAGTCTGGACGGATTAAAGTAGCAACCACTACATATAATTTGGTATATGGTAGATGAATAAACAAAACAAAGTTCTTCTAATAGAATGGTTACCTAGGACGTGTACATGACACGGTCCAAAGGGTTTTTGTTCAATTCAAAGGATGCTAAAAGGGCATGCAAACTTCAATGGTTGAAGTAAGCATCGCGGAGTTGGAATCTTCACCATGATGAAAAAAAGGAGTTTTTTATCAGGAGACGATGAAGATGCTTGCATTTGCAAGAAATTAAGTGGGAGCGCTAAGACATATTTCTAATACATTATGTGGAAGACATCTTGTTGATTAGAAATGATGTAATTTTTATTGACAAAGGTTAAAAATTTCATTTCGATGAAAAACTTAGGCAAAACCCAAATATTTAGCATGAATGTCTATAGTGGATAGACTGTGACGCTAATATGGTTGTGCCAAACGTACATATATGAGATATTGAAGGAGTTCAATATAAAAACAACAAGAAACGGTTATTGTTGCATGGAAAGGAATTTAATCAAGATTCAAGTGTATTGACACTTGATAAGTGAAACAAGATACAAGTGCTTTGACACTTGATGAGTGAAATCACGAGAATGTTTTGATCAATCATACCATGATATGTACACACCCAGATATGTCCTATGCTCTAAGTGTTATGAGAATATACCAGAATGAATCATAAAATGATCATTGGACGATAGTGAGGATATTCTTATGATCTTTTTGAAAGAACTAAGAATATATTTGTGTAGAGGTGACAAACAATTACAAATAGTTCATTGTAAAGTGTTACATTGATACTAGTTTTGTCACAAGATACAAATTAAGTTTATCTCAATTTAAACTATGGGTGGCACAATGTAATGGAAAGGAGATTCCATGATGGATTTGGAAGAGTTCCAAAGTTAAGACATTGTGACGAATACTACAACAAAAGGCTAAGTATATGACTGCTATAGTAGCAGCAAAGGAGGGAATTTGTGTCAAGTAGTTTGTTATCAAACTAAGGTGTGGTTCTCAATGGACTAACACTAAAGATATATTGTATGACAATAGTATCGACATGATTTAACCCCAAGGAACTAAAGGTCTCACCGAAAGACCAAATTTATACAATGCCATCTCATTGGAGAACGAGTGATGCGTGAAGACGCAAAGACATGCAAATACACACGGACCTGAAGCATCAGATTCGTAGATTATGTTAACCACTTGCAATTGCATATATGGAACACCAGAAAGCCATAGGTGTTTAATACGCAAAGTTTTCAAACTAGATTATTGTCTCTAGTGCAAGTGGGAGACTGAAGGGAATATGCCCGAGAGGCAATAATAAAGTGGTTATTATCATATTCCTTATTTATGATAAATGTTTGTTTTATATGCTATAATTGTATTAATACGGAAACGTTAATACATGTGTGTTTAATAAAAAAAATGAAGTTCCTAGTTATGCCTCTCTTATAAACTAGCTCGTGGATTAACACGATGATCAAGGTTTCCTGATCATGGACATTGGATGTTGTTAATAACGGGATCACAACATTAGTGTAATGGTGTGATGAACTTTCATCCGAAGTATAGCATTACGATCAAAGTCATTGAGTTTATATTGCTATAACAACTTACGAAGTGATCCTAATCCTTAGACCATGAGATCATGTCAATCACTAACACCGGAAGAGTTTCTTGATAACATCCAACGTCACACCGTAACAGGGTGATTATAAAGATGGATTCAGAACTAATAAAGTGTTATGTTGAGGCCCATGGATCGAGAGTGGAATTTGTTCATCCCGATGACGGATAGATATGCTCTGGGCCCTCTCGGTGATATCACATTGATTAGCTTGCAAGCAAGTGATTTGATCACTAGAATGTTATATCACGGGAACGAGAAAAGAGTGCATGTCGGTAACGAGATCAAACTAGGTATGGAGATACCGATGATCGAATCTCGGACATGTAATATATCGTGAAACAAAGGGATGAAGATACTAGCGTAAAAGGTTCCGACGATCACAAGAAAGTCATCGTTGAATGTGTGGGAGTCAGTATGGGTCTCCAGATCCCGCTTCTGATTATTGATCTGAGAGGGGTCTCGATCATGTCCGCATTATTCATGAACCGTAGGGTGACACACTTAAAGAGACACCGACATCCAATTGGAGCAAAAGTTTCATGCCGAAAGAATGAACAAGCGCAGGAATTTATTTCACTAGATACCGAAACAGGTTTTCGGGTGAAATTGCATAAAGTGGTTATGCATGTGAAATGGAATTCTAGCAAGGGGTTATTTGTGAATGTTTGTCATTAAAGTAATTGAAAAAATTCTGAATAAAATAAAAGATTTTTATTTAATGAGAGTTTGCATTAAATTTGGTGGAAATTTAATGGGAATTTGAGTGGACTTTTGAGTGGAGGGAATTTAAAGGAGATTTGTGAGTGGAGTGTCCACCCACATGAAGAGGGGAGGGCAAGGGGGCAGCCCCATGCGTCGGCCACCCCCTTGGGGTTCCCCCCTCCTCCTATAAAAGGAACCCCCCTCCTCACTTGTCTCTTACACCTCCTCGTGAAGAATCTCTCTCCCCCTCTAGAATTTATCCCCCATGGTCTCGGAATAGCGAGATACATGTTCCCGGTGGCTATTCGGCAAGAAAGAGTTGTGATTCTGCTACATCGCTAGAGCGAGGAGGCGGAGGTTGCTCGGTGCCTCGAACGTGTGTGCGAGCACGGATGCGCTGCTGTTTTGCGGCGCTAGGACTTCCTCTCGATCTTGAGATCGACAAGAGATCATCTACATCAACCACGAGTTTGGACTCGTTAAGCTTTGTCGGTCTTCAAGGGTATGTTCTCTACGGATATACATCCGCCCGTTGTTTGTATCTAATAGATAGATCTTGGTACATAGTTCACATCGTAGGAATTTTTTTGTTTTCTGTGCTGCGAACCCTACATCTTGTGCAGCCACATGGCAATATGGGCTCTGCCTGGATCACATAGGTTGCAATAACTTAGCCATTTGGACAGTTGGTGGTAGTGGGATGATAGGTTGGAACGCGTCCATTTGGTCTAAGGGAAGGCTTCTGAAAGATCCTGTCTTGGTGAAAATCAAGTCTTGTGGGGAAAGTGCACAACCTCTGCAAATGGAAGAATCTAAGTACTTAGCCATGTCCCTGGTATTGTACAACTTGAGCATCAAGACATGGAAGCTATCAAGAATCTCCTCATCCCAATTTCTAAGTAAAAACTTGTGGTTGAACAAGGGTGAAGGACCCCAATGTCTATTGGTGGTTCCTTGGGAAAAGTTTTTGACAAAGAAAAACTTAGTGTTTTCAACTGATAGGCAAAACTTATTTTGAGCAAAGCAAGCCTAAGCTACACTTAGCCAAAATGCATATAGTATTTAGTCCACCAATATTCTACTAAGGTATCACTTGCCAATACTATTCCAATGTATTGACCCATTGTGGCTGTAACTTGTGATGTTGTAGGATATTCTGATGATGATTAGGAGTCATGAGTCTACACTCAACATGCTTGCCTGTGGCACATGAAGATGAAGACTTATTTATCTTATTATATATTTGAACTCTTGTATTAGGCCTGTGGCCATGGAGTTGTAAAAGACTATGTTTGTCTCTGGAATGATATGTAATAATGACCTTTGTTTCTGTGTACTTCATCTTAAACTGTGGATGCTAGCATTGATCCAGGGACGAGCATTGCAATCACAGGGATCCTTTCCTTTACAAAGGAGGGATCTTACATCATCTTATAAATGCTACCATCGCAAACTAAGCAATACAAGATGCATAAAGGATTAACATCACATGCAATTCATAATATGTGATATGATATGGCCTTTCTTCTTGTGATTCCGATCTCCATCTTCAAGCACGAACATGATCTCCATCATCACCGGTATGGCGTCAAGGTCAATGGCGCCGTTTCATGATTGTCTTCCACCAGCTTCAACTATTACAACTACTTTGAATAGACACACAGGTCTTAAAATTTAAAGGACAACCATATGGCTCCTGCTGGTTGCCAACTTACAATAAGGAACATTGCATACATCATATATAATCACAATTATGACCATATCACATCACAGCACACCCCTGCAAAACAAAGTTAGACGCGTCTAATTTTCTTTGCATATTTTACGCTGTTTGGGGCTTTCAATAAGTGTCGTTCTAACTTACGAACAAGAACCACACTGTTGATGCTTGAACTATCAAGTGCCCGTTGTAAATTGAATCTATACTATGATGGGAGAGACAGACACCCGCAAAGCCACTTATGCAATACAAGTTGCATGTTGAGCGTGGAGCAAGTCTCATGAATGATGTCATGTAAGGTTAGCCCGGGCCTCTTCATCCCATCATATCGCAAGATGAAAAGTACTCATAAAGCAATTGATAATAAAAGCACCACCGCCCACAATGACCATTGTGTTCTACTCATGCAAAAGATCTACATATAGACACGGCTCTGATACCACTGTAGGGGTTCGTAGCATGGAAAACAAAAAAATTCTACCGCATGCACACAAACAAGCCAAAATCTATCTACTAGATTGTAGCAACGAGTCGATAGAAGCACTCACCCTTGAAGATTCCAAAGCGGTTAACGAGAGAAGATTCTCTTGGGTGATGTAGTCGTACACTTGCCGATCTCAAGATCGCGTAGACGATCCTTCCGGCGCTGCGTTCCGGCAGCGCTTCCACAGTCGGTCACATGTTTGGTACTCGATGAAGACCTTCTGCTCCCTTATTCCAGCAGGCAGCGGAGGTTGTAGTTCTCCCTCATGATTCCGGCAGCACGACGGCGTGGTGTCGGAAGTAGAGGGAAGATCCCGCAGGGCTTTGCCTAAGCCGGATGCGAGTTATGGTGGATTAGGGTTTCCTGGAAATCTAGGGTTTAGAGATCCGGGAGGAGGAGGAGGTGTCGGCGGCTAGGGCGGCGGCGACGGACCGGCGGCGCGGGCGGCGGCGCGGCGGCGGGTCGGCGGCTCGTGGAGAGGGGCAAGGGCTTGTGTTGTTTGGGGCAGCCCTCCCCCTCTATTTATGAGAGGGAGGGGCAGCCTTGGGAGGGGTGGGTTTGAATCCAAACCCAAACCCAAGTTGGATTGAGAGAAGGACTTGTTTCTTCTCGCACTAGGAAACCATTGTTCCAGTTTGACTTTTCAAACTTCCCGTTTGACTTTAAATTTAGAGCTTTATTTCTCTCTTGCAAATGCCAACACCAAGTGACCTTGGATATGATCCAATCATTCCACATACCCATGACACATTCATGGACCATTCTCCTTCCGGACCGGTGAACCTTCTAGACCCTTCTAGAACCTCTCCAATGAAAACATCGGAAACTATCCCGAACTCCGAAATAGTACTTTCCTTATATGAATCTTATTCTCTGGACCATTCCGGATCTCCTCGTGATATCCCGGATCCCATCCAAGACTCCGAACAACATTCGGTATCCCTACTAACATTCCATATCTACTAAACAATATCGAATTCTTAAGTGTGTCTCCCTACGGTTCGTGAATTACGCGGACATGACCGAGACACTTCTCCGATCAATAACCAATAGAGGAATTTGGAAATTCATATGGCTCCCACATATTTCAACGATTACTTTGCGATCGAATGAACCAGTTACATACGATACCAATTTCCCTTTGTCTCACGATAGTTGACTTATCCGAGGTTTTGATCGTCGGTATCTCTGCATACCTAGTTCAACCTCGTTACTGATAAGTACTCTTTTCTCGTTCCCGTGATATGTGATCCCTTGTGATCCAGTCACATGCTTGCAAGCCAATTGGATGACATTCCACCGAGAGGGCCCAGAGTATATCTATCCGTCATATGGATGGACAAATCCCACTCTTGATCCATGTGCCTCAACCCATACTTTCCGAACACTCAATGCCACCTTTATAGCCACCCAGTTACGGTGTGGTGTTTGATGTCATCAAAGCATCCTTCCGGTGATGGTGATTAGCATGATCTCATGGTCGAAGGAATTAGGTTACTATGTATCAGAAAGCTTATAGCAAACAAACTATTAAAATGACTTGATCTTTATGCTACGCTTATCTATAGGAGTATGTCCATCATACCATTCTCCTAATGATATGATCTTGTTATTAACATCTCAATGTTCATGATCGAGAAACCACGATCATCTATTAATCAACAAGCTAGTATTATAAAGAGGCTTTACCAGGGACTCTAATTTAGTTTATAAATCACACAAGTATTAATGTTTCCTGTTAATACTATTATAGCATGAATATAAACATTTATCATAAACACAAAGATAGAATAATAACTGCTTTTATTATTGCCTCTAGGGCATATCTCCAACAATTGAGCCCATCGATGGCATCCTCATCTCCTCCATGCAATTTAGATTCATACGAAACAATTGGCATTAATGTTGGAAAATTTTGAGAACCGTCTTTGAGTCATCTCGAAGTATGTGATCTAGATGTTAGAAGTAACCTTTTCTGTTTCATGTGCAACTGATGAAAGATGTCGTCGTGGATTCGAGAAGAGTTATCCCCGTTACTTACGAACACATGTGTGTTTTATTGTTAGTACTTTATATGTACGCAGTTGTCTTTGGACAAATTGCTAAATACATGGGTATAGCAATCTAGAGCAGTCTCTTGGAGCTTTACACTATAGTCCCTGTCTTGAGAATCTAGTAACTTTACGCGGTAAAAGTTGCAAATTTTCTATTTAGATATGCTGAGTCTGAAGTATCATGTCACCTAATCAAATCTGAATCACAAGTAGATATGATGGTTGGTGCTCCTCAAGGTTTTGACATAGGTCTCTTTGTAAATCTGGCAAGATTGATGTAATGGTTGACACACTTAGCCGGAAAGACCTCTTGTCATATTCTCTTGATTCAGCAATAACAACCACTCTTCATGAGGCTTCTTCTATAATTAATTATAGGAGTTTGGCTTATGGATCATTTGTATCTGAAGTCCGACCTTTACTTGGTGTCTGATTTCTCGAACATCAAGGAGAACATTTAAAGTAGTGTTGCTAACTGTCTCTCGGTCGATCCTCCAGACCCTTTTATGTTGGCAAGCGTCTTATTGTGCCAAGTAATTGAAGTCTGAGAATGAAGTTTCTTTCCTCTCGTGTCATCATGAATCTTCTTACCTATTCATATTAGTGGTGCAAAGTGATATCACGATCTTCAGCAAGGATCTTGATAGTCTTGGATGGATAAAGAGTTTCCTTTGTTCTCTCAACCATGTTTTAAGAGTGATTATTATTTTGATAATCAGAAGTTTCTCTTGTTACATGATCCTTGTGACTCTTATGAGTCCTCCCCACCAAAACACCTTTCTGTCTTAAGCCTTCTATTGAATGAAAAGTGACTCTTCCGTGTCAAAAGTAGTTCAGCAGGTTGGTTTTGTTGATCCATATCTCTGCAACCTGAAATCTTTACTTAAGCCGCTTAGTAGAGGTTCCCTATCGAAGTTCGTGGTTATGTTCTTTCTGTTGGAAGCTTTCTCCTTCAGAAGCTTCAAACCCTCCTGTAAGTTTCATGGTCTCAATCCTTATGAAGACCAGCTATCTAACAACTTGAAACCATTCCCTCTTGTTTCCTCCATTACCTTGTTATGTTTCATGTCTGTCATCTCAGAGTTTTTTACGAACACTCCATTCATGAGCTGACCATGAGATACTCTGTGTGTTGTTTAGTGTGTTTCCCTCTTATCTTAGAGTGACCCTGTTTGTTCCTCTCTCTGTCTCTTTTCCTACCTTTGGAATCTCGGGTCGAGATTCTCGTAAGGGGGATAGAGCTGTAACACCCCTGTTTTTAGTTAATCATTATTAGGGTTTTGTTTTGTGCATCATGTCTTAAAATTTGCATTGAAGAAAATAATCAAACCCTAAAACCCTAGCTTTTCCCTCTCTTTCTATTTGAAAAAAATCCATTCAAATGATTTGAATTTTGAAATCTACAAATGAATGGATTCCAAATGGAATAAAAAGGGCCCCACTTTATTTAATATGTTTATACAAACCCTCTAGTATTTTTAAAACATCCAAAACAATTTTGAATTTGAAATTACAAATAGAAAATGCAAAACATAAAAGAAAAAGAGTTTTACTAAAAAAATAGAGCAGTAGCAAGCCAGGCCATAGCCTAGCTCCTCTTCTTCCTTCCCTGTCGCTTGCACGCAGCCGTCTGCGGCCCACCAAGCCCATGTGCAGCCCACCCTAGGCCCGATACCCCTTCACCTTTCCTACTCGTTGTCTTCTCCAGCCAGGCAGACACCTGCGTGTCGCCGGCGCCGCCGTCGGACGACGGCGCAGCGATTCGTAATCGCCACCGCCCCTGGGTGAGAGGATAATACCCCCACGTCGCGCTGCTCGCCGTATCCTCTCATCTCTCCCCCCAGTGCTCTCTCCCTTTCTTCCAGTAAGCACCTGAAAACCTAGTCGATGACCTCGCCGTTTCCCCGCCGACTCCGGCCTTCCCTCACCAAACCGACGGTCCCTGGAGCTCCGCCTCGTCGAGCTGACCTTCCCCGCCAATGGAATCAAAGAGGGGAGCCTCCAGTCAACGCCAACGCAGCCGTCTCTTTCGTCTCCGACGAGCACCACCGCCGTTCATGTCGTCGACCCTATCCGCCTACGGCCTCACCGTCGCGTCCTTAAGCTTCAGGGTGAGCATGCGGTTCTCCTCGACCCATTTTTCCCCTTCTTCTTGCATCATAGCACGCTGCCGCCATCGGTCACCGAGCGCCGCCACCAGACCTCATCCGTGTCGTCGTTCCGGTGACCCAAATCGAGTGGCGCCGCCTCTATTTGGTTCGCGCTGCTCCTCTGATTCGAACACATGCAGTAGCACTTTCCAGATCGCCCTCCTCCGCCGTCCCTGGCCACTGGCCGACGCGCTCGCCGGCGAGTCCCGTGTGGCGCCTGCGTGGCTTGCCAGCATGTACCTGGTCCCACCAGTGTAACATCCCAGCATTAGAGCATAGAAATAAGCTGAACACAGGTGTGTGCATTGCATTCGTGCATAGAAAATCCGAATAATTTTCGCGCTTTTAAATAAAAACTTGTCAAAATGATTGAAGCTTCTCTTAACCTGATGGAATGGAAGTAGATCATCAAGTTGACTGCGATAAGTTTCAATATGACCTTTGCTAAAACCTTATTTTGGATAAACATGATTTGATCTAAGGGTAGATCAAATGGTATAAAATTAAACCCTAATACATTACTTAATGATTTATATTTGATACTTAGGTGATCATATCATGGCATTCATTTTAATCACTCATGAATACTAAATTATAAATGTAAAACAAATAATAAGAATGTAGAAACTATATCTTAATCTCATCTACTTATACCATGGGTATCATTGAAATATCTAACTCTAAATCTCTAGGGAGATTAAGTATGAAAGAAACCTAAGTTAAGATCATTCACCATACATCTTTCTTTCCATATCAATCTTTATCATCTCTATTGAATCCTATCTCAATATCTATTGTTCATCAATGTTGAGTAATCAACTATTGATTCACAAATTCTTAACCTATCAACTCTTGTCCTTATTATAGCATTCGCTTAAGGCTTATAAAGAAAGAAGTAAGAAGAGATAAGTAGTGATGCTAGTTTTAGATATCATCTATAGGATGGGAGTGATTTGAGGAAATCAAATCAATATGGTAACAAAGAAGATTACAAGAATGAAGTCTAAAGATAGTTACCAGGAGTAGTCCTATTGGATCAAGTAGGTATAGTCAATGAATTATATCTCTTAATCCAATAGAACTAAACAGGAGATAATTAGAATACAATTGTAGTGTTGTATTGAAGAAGCCTTGTTTAGTCAACTAGAAACTTGAACCATAAAGGATCAAAGGATCATAATGATCATGCCTTACTCACCAATATTGAATGCTTATACCAAGTATAAGTGACATTGGTGGATAAAACATGAGTGAATCATAGTATAGATTTATTATCCTAGATTAGTCATTACAAGTCACATTAATATAGTGTGAAGTTGAAATGTTAGATATTGGAGTTAAGAAGAGACAAGATAGTATGAATAAGATGATGTTAAAATAACATTGGATTATAGGAGTAGTATTTTCCTCTTTGTAAATACTAAACACTCGAGGAGAGTAAAACTTGATATAAACCTCTACTAGAGTAGTATTTGTGATGGATGATTTAAGAAGGGTATGAATGGAGTTAGAGGTAACCACTTGTTGGGTTAGAGATTATTAATAGTAGAATGGTTGTTATAGCCAAGTATAAATATGAGAATATTATGAAAGCTTTAGTGTTAAGCACTTTGCATTTATAAATGGATTTAGAATAATAAAGGGTGGTTAAGAAGTTTCTATAAAGCAAAGCTCATCATGTTAGTACATGATGATGGATATAGAGAAGTAATATATCTAGGAAAGGAATTCCTTAATCAGAAGTCCAGAATTATGAAGTATAGAAGATAGGAATTCCTGGTAAACATTAAACCCTAAATCTAAGACCGAACCTAATATCCATTTTCTATAGTTGAGATATCATCTTGTTTCCACTGTGCTTTATAGGAATATTCTACTATATCAAATCACCTGAGCATATCTTTGTTATTTCTAATTATCATCATCATAGGTGCTTAGGAACCATCTTTGTCAATTCTTTTTCCTAAGTTATCCTAGAAAACAAATCCACTATTTTTTTACTTTGAATGGTGATGTTATAAAAGATCATAGACATAAAGATAATGTGATTAACCACAAATCTTTATACACATCAATAAAGGAAATATGAGAATAATATTAACCATATTAAGTTCTCAAAACTTTATATATTAAATAACAATAAAGGATCAAGATATAAAAATTATAAGATCCTAAACAAATCCTAAAACCTAAGATCCTAATTTATGCCTATTCTATTTGATATAATAACCTTCATATGATTATGAATATGAAAGTATATAAAAGGGTAAATCAATAAAATATATTGTTATAAAAATAGTATTAATATCATAATCTTAAGTTTATCCCCATAAACTTAGAAAATTCTAAATAAGAAATTCCTATAAAGTTAAGACAAATGAATATATACAAGGGAAATAAAGAAAATATCACAAACCATAATAAAGGTTCACAAATTGATTTTTAATAACTTTATTGTTGCTGCAATTAATTAGCTAATAATTTTCTATGGGAAATATTCAAATAATTGAGTATTATTCAAATCTGAAAAGAAAAATAAATACAAAGCAGAAAACATGAAAAAAAATAAAAGAACTAGGTTAGCCTAGTTTCTGGCCCATGGCCCATTTCCTCTTCGCCCTATTCATCGCTCAGGAGCTGCATCCAACCCTCTCCGCTCACTTCGCATAGGCCTAGCTTCGGCCCAGGCCCGGATACCGTTTCGTCGTCGTCTTCCTCGACGTCACAAGCTTCTCCTTGGAACAAGCGTCGTCGCCCAATGCTGGTCACCGTCGTCAGCAGAAATTGGACCGCCATGATGCACGCCGCCACCCCAGACCTAGTTGATAAGGTCGACCGCAATCTCCTCTATCCATCCATACCAGTCTTATCCACTCCCTCGCTCTCACTTGCCAACCCCGCTTCCTCACCGAAACCCTAACTCCGACCGTCTCAAATCCCTATCGATTCCAACCTCCCCGAGCTTAATCATGGGGTCTGGAAGCTTCCTCTCATTGTTCAGGATTGTTTAGCAGTAGGAATTGATCCCTCACACACGCTATCGGTGTCACTGACCTCATCGGTCCACCGCTCACCGTCGACCATGGCGACGTTGCTCGAGCTTGCCCCTTCTCACCATCGCCTCTACTAGCTTCCTGGTAAGATTCTGCTTCCAATGGTCCTCTCCGATTTGTTGTTCGCTCATCGTAGCCACCTGTCCACGTTAGTATCGACCGCACCATCACCGGAGCTCGTCGCCGACGAGGTTCCGACGACCCTTTCTTGGCAGCGCCACCACACTAGGGTTCAACATGTCGTGCTTATTCGATCTAGGCTGGTCACGTTTGCTGGGGCGCCGACAATCGCCGTCGGCAACCTCATTCTGGTGGTGGAGGCTAGCCTTGCGTCATGCTGACGTCATGCCTACGTCTGTTAACTCGGTCCTTGCCCCGGTGACATGTGACGTGGCCTATGGCCCATCCTTCATAGACTATGAGTAGTACTAGGACCAGTAACAACTGCTTTCACTAACCTAAAGGATGATGTGGCACATGGCCCACTAGTAAGTGACTAGGGTAGGTTCAGTTTCGGTACCAAAAGTATTCTCTGTTTAGAAATTAGACAAAACAATATTAATTCCAAATAATAAATGATTAAAGCTTGTTTCATTAATAACTTTTGTTTTATAAATCAGAAAAATGTATATAATATATGAAAATGTTTGGAAAAATAAAAACTACAACTTAAAACTATTATAAAATATTATTGTGTTAATTACTTAAATAAACATTATTTAATAAAGGTTTTATAAGTAATAAAACTTTGATAATTAATATTTTAATAATGGTAAATGTTAAAAATATAAATAAAATACCAAAAATCTTAGAAAATAAGAATTAGCGTTTAGAACTATAATTATACATTATTAATCATCTTAATTAAATATTATTTATTTATTAAGTATTTATATAGTAATAAATCTTATTAAAATCATATCTTATTATTTATAAATCACAAAAATAAATATAATATACCAAAATGATCACAAAAATAATACCTACATGTCTAAAATGTAATATTCCACTTTTGAATTAAATAAAAAGTTAAACACTCTTATAGTTTGAAATTAAACCTATTTCCTTAATTAATAATTTATATTAAGGTAAATAAAACTTGTAAATAATTCTATAAATTAACTAATTAAGCCTAATAACTAGTATTAGACTTAAATATTGATACTGTGAAGTTAAAATGCTTCAAAACTTTTTTAATACAATTTTATTAAATTAATTATCAACCATTAATGTAGAGTACTTTATAAAAGAATTCTTATTTAATGTAAAATCTCCAAGAATAAATTGTAAAGAAATAAAACCTATTCCTTTACTTTAACCACAAGTCTATAAACAAATCAAAACACTATAAGTGAATCCATAAGTAGTAAATAATATTGTTCACTTATCCATAAACCTTAACCACATCTATATATAAGATGGTAAATTCCTTTATACCATTATAATATAAAGAAACCACTACTCCAATAGAAGTAATGCCATTCTTAAGTAACTCTAAGAAAACAATACAAAGTGAACAAGATACAAGTATCATAAATAATACACCCTAAGTCTATCTACATTCTTAAAGTCACTTATTGTTACCAAGCTTTGAGTATAATGCTAAAGACTTTATTATATACTTCATAGTTAACTTTGGTCTGTTATAATTAATTTATAAAGTATATTAATGCCAACCCAATCAAGTTAACAACCAAGATAGATAAGTCTCAATACTACTAATTTCATTATTCCAATAAAGGCAATTCCTTCTGACTTAAAGACTATAACTAGAAAGAACACCTCATAAGGTTAACTTAAAAGCTTAAATACTTCTACTTAGTTGAGAAAGATTTTCTTCAAAAGTTATTCATTTTGCCACTTCAATCAACATATAACAATTAATAGTAAACACTTTACTTTATACTTTACTTGTATAATAGGAGTGTTAATACTTAAATTCTTTATAAGTAACATTACTCGTAAAGTAAAACTTGAAAATAAACAATTAAGATGTAAGCAAAATTGAGTAGCATTCCATATGTGTGTATGTTGTTGTTGTATAAATACATGTTCTTTTCCACACACTCACAAGCCTTAATAAGAAGCACATGTGTGAAACTTAATCTAAAAGGGAAACACATTCCAAGGAGACCAATTCCAGAATCCCAAACCCTAGACCAACGTTATTCTTGGGATTCGCGTTTATCAACTTGCATTACATTACTTATGCATAAAAGCATCTTGCCTCTTTAAACATTAGTCCTTACCGGACCAATGATGTAGATTTCAGCTATTGGATCTTTTTATATTGTCTGGAAGACCGTGAGTGCATAATCTTGCAATCACAAAAGGCAAGTTCACACTTGCTCATGTCCTTTGATTATTTTCTGTAAAGTATTTTACAAATCTAGTGTTGTCACCACCTACATTTTGAAAAAGGTCTGAAAACACAATTATCATAATAATATGATTATAGGTTTATTACCATGAGGTAATAACCTACTATGAAAGTTCCGGTGGTAAAGGAACATATTACCTAGGACTTAACAGTCGCCAGTGATTCTTGCGCCGTATATCACGCGCTAACCATGAGATTTGGAATGGAACGGAGAAGACAGCTGTATCTTCTTCCTCTCGCATGTAGCCGGATGTGCAGGTCGTGGCTGTTATCACTCGTAGCGTTCATATTAATTGGTAATTCGTAGAGGATATGCAGCATATGGGTGGGAGCCCTCAACGTCCCATGATAGTTCTGGCATCTAACGGTTTGTACAAACCATTCCCGTAATTCATTATGTGGGCATGGTGTACACCAAGGAGGCATGCGAGGTCGCAAAGGGGGCAGTGATTGGCTTGGATCATCTACTGGGCCCCACACCATAGGAAGTGTGGACGGGAAAGATCGCCCGGTTGTGCAACAAGAATTTGAGCTCTCATGGGAAAAGTAACGCACCTCTGCAGAGTGTAAAAACTGTAACTTGTTACTCCCTGTTCCGGGAAGGAGCTGCGAACGAGGCGAGAAAGGAACCCCATGAAGGTTCTAGTAAACCCGTGAAGGCTGACGGACATAGCTTTTCAGAATAAAATCAACCTTTGAAGAAATGTTTATGAAAACCTGCATTGCCTACGACCTACAGTCTGTAGCTGTAGATATAGTGCATAAAACACTCCTTTTCTAGTGGACTTGCTGAGTACGCTCGTACTCAAAGTATCTTCTTAACCCTTGCTAGGTTCTAAAGCTAATATATACGATGTATACATCAAGTATGCTCTAGGAATCATCCTCAAAAGCTAGAGCTCTTCAAGGAAGTCAAGAAAGTCAACATATACATCAACTCAAGTGAAGACGAAGTTGCTGATTAGATAAGAATAGAATTTCTAACCGTAAAACCTACTTCTATAGAGTCTCCAACATATACATCAATTCAAGTGAAGACGAAGTATGGTAGCTATGAGTTAGTTATTCTTGATTCTTCTTCATAAGAAGTTTCTTTCTCTCTCTTTAACCTAGAGTGTTCTCTGGATCTTGTGTGAAGAGTTGAGTTGTAACCTATAGTCATGTCTTGGACCTGCTATGTTTCTGTTGTACTACTCTGAGGGATGTAATACTAGTGAACGGTGTTCCATTGGTGTTATGTCAATGACTATAGTGTACTACATCATGCAGTGGTATGCTGGGTCACCGCAGTTGGTATCAGAGCATATGCTTTGACCTTAGGATTAAAACCTTTTAGGAAGATCTGTAGGTTGGATAGTGACTAAAGAAGCTATCTTATCTAAACCAAATGATCTTATGACTTGTGATGAGTATCCACTTGAGGATAATATTGTCACACCTAAGTCAGATGCTTAAGTCATTCTTTCTTAGTAGTAATTATTTTATCTTTTCTCAAGTATAGTGCTCTTTAGTGTTTTCCGAGGGAGACATAAACCACCAACATACTGTAGGAAAGTGTAAGACATCATATTGAAGTAGTCTTAATGGTGTAGCCTAACCCTAGAATTTAAGAAAGACAGTAAAATCTTAGTGTCAGTTGATAACCAAAGACAACCTGATGAATATTATTGGAATAAATGTGGGTGTAATGAGTAGTAATCATGTGGGATTCACTTGAGAATTCTATGTGATGAAGTGAAATCATGCTAGTAATCAATGGTAGTACTATATGAAACAAAGTCATCATGGCAAGATTAATTCTTAAATCATGATGCACTGGTAAAACATAACCAGATCATGGTGAGATTATCTCTGAAACCATGATGATAGTATAATTATGATAAGGAATTAGTAAATTATCTTTAGGTAGAGAAAGAAAAATTACATGGTGGAACTATGATAGAAGTTATAGGTGTTATAATTTTGGATAAAATTAAATTCTGGATATTAAATAGAATCTGATTAATCTTTTGAAGAGATCATGTGAGGTTAGTTGGCTAATAAAGAAAGGTTGAATATAGTTAATCATTCCAAAGGTGATACAAAATGATGGGGATGTGCCTACCGGGCTATACCCAGCAGGACGTTTCCGACTGGCCCAGGAACTGGCGAGTGGGCCTGCAAGACGGCGACTGGATCAAGGCCCGGTGTGGATCCAAGCGACTGGAAGCTGAAGGCCTAGGCCAGTAGATAGGCCTAGTCAGATTAGGTTAAACAAGTACCGAAGCCTTAACTGATTCGGTTGAGATATGTAAACCATAGGGGAGGTGAGCCTATATAAACCTCCCTGCAGGGCGTGTAGAGATACGTTCCATCATACACCCAAGCGACTCGCCGCCGAGCTCGCCCATTGTACCACCTTCATAATACAACCTAGCAGGAGTAGGTCTTTACCCTCTGGGGGGCCGAACCTGGGTAAAACCTTGTGTCTCCGCCCTCATCTCGCACCGCAGATGGCTGGCCGCCCTTGCCCCTCGTTCTACTACTCGCTGCCGATTGCAGCATCTGCTGTGACCATTCCCACGACAGTGGCGCCCACCGTGGGGCCTGGCCGGTCTGGCCGGTGTTCTGTGGCGAGATCCAATCTGCCCATCAACGAGACGGTCGCCACCGGCCGCATGATAGGGATCGGCGAGATGCTCCAAATCTTGGAGAGAAGCTACGTCCCGGCGGCGCGACCCGTCACGCACAGCGTGATCCTGCTGGTCGGCACGATTAGCCTCTTCGTCGGCCTCACCGACGTCATCGTCTCGGAGGAGTCGGCTCGCATCCGCGAGTCGCCGCCACGCGATCAGCTCTCCGAGAGCCAGATCCGCACGATCCATCGCCTTGCCTCCGAGTACAACTCGGCCCACAGTAACGTGGCCGAAAACTCAGCGGCCGTAGAAGACGTGGCCCTCAACAACGACGCCGACTCGGCGACCCTGGCGTCATTCTCCGGATCCATCACCGCGGCTTCACCCGCGGGCTCCATCACCCAGGTCTCCAACATGGGAGATTTCGAGGACCCCTCCATCCTTGGGATCTTCGACTCCGGGTCGGAAAATTCCGCCGACCTCCGCGACGGGACCGGTCGCCACGCCGCGACCTACATGGCGACCGGCACCGATCCGCCGGAGGATCCCTTATCCATCCCGATCCCTCCTAATGCCACGGCAACGGAGGTCGAGGAACTCCGCCTGAAGCTGGCAGAGGCAGTGCGCAGGGAGCAAGCCGAGCGCGAAAAATTTCGCCTCGAGCAGGTGACGGCGCAGGAGCTATCGCGCTACCACCAGCAGCGAATCAGGTCACGCCTGAACCCCACCGTCCAGGGGCGCGCCCTGAACTTCGACGACGAAAACGACCCGGCCCGCGTGGCCGAGCGCGCGATCTGCAAGAACGCGCCACCAGGAGGAAGCGCCCGGCCCTCGCCAGGGTCGACGGTGATGGGGGCCTCACCTCCACCCAACCGCACACCCCCCAGGGATCAGTCGCGGATAGTAGTCTCCTCACGAGAGCGGGACGCGAACGGCCTCCCACTGTTATCCACCCCGATGGACAACCTCGTGGCGGGCCGAGCAGCAGCCGACAACATCACGGCCACCGGCGACGGCGCCCTACAGATCCAGTACGTCAGGGCCCTGCTCGCAAAGGCCGTCGAGCAGCAAAACGCAGGCGCTGACTCGCAGGGTCGAGTGTACTCGCTTTCTTCGGGAAGCAGAGCAGCCTCGAGCGGCCGCCCAATGGCGGCAAACACCCTCAACTGCCCACCACCAGAGCCACTACATCTCCAACACTGACCCGTGAACGCGGCACTCTCCACCAACGACCCCAGGCCAGTGACCAACTTCGTCGCCGCCAACGGTCAACCCATCGACGCCCGCACCCACATCATCAACAACCAAAGCTGGCGCGCACGCCAGCCCGACGACCTGCGACACACCCTAACCAATCGCCGCGACGGCGAGCCAATGGGGTCGCTAAGTCGACTCGGCCCCAAGTGCTTCGGACCGATGATCCGAGGCGAGAAGTACACGCCGAACTTCAAGGCGCCGAAGGAGATAGAAAAGTACGACCCCTCGTACCACCCCGTCGTCTGGCTCGATACATACCTCATGGCGATGGGGATCGCAGGCCACACCGACCTGCTAGCCGCCCGTTACCTCCCCCTGATGATGGAGGGGACGTGCAGGTAGTGGATCAACACCCTCCCCCAGGATAGTATCGACTCCTGGAAGGAGATGCGCGACGCCTTCATCAGGCACTTCGAGTGCTCCTACACCCGTGCCACCACCATCAAGGACCTGGAGCGATGCGTCCAGGGACCCCGCGAGTCGACCCGCAACTGGGTCCAGCGGTGGCAAGAACTCTGGTACAACACGGTCGGCATCCACCCGGACACCGCGATCCATTGCTTCAAGACCTCGTGCCGCTACGAGCCTTTGGTCGCCAAGCTCAAGCGACATTCTCGCACACTCGACAACATATCGGACCTCCTTGAGATCGCCAAACGTACGCGGAGGAAGATCCAAACCAGGAAACCGACGACGAGTCGGGAGGTCAACGCCACACGAGCGGCAACGACAGCGGACGACGGTCCGACCTACGCTACAGCAACACTCGCCTCACCGGCAAGCGCCGCAGTGATGGGCGAGTCGACTTCGTCGCCAACGCCGGGCACGCACAACGCGAGCCCAAAATCTTCCGCCGCGACGGAGGACAACGCCGCGATGGCGGCAACTACAAGGCCAAGCCAAGGTTCGACCCCACGGCCCTCCTTAACGAACCTTGTGTGTTTCATAGCAGGGAAGGCAAACTCGCAACACACACGACTGCCGACTGCCACACCCTCAGGGAGATTGAGAAGGCACGACGAGCAAGGGAGGACCCCGACAACAACCCGCCAAACGGCGGAAAGTTCGGCAACATGGCCGGCTCGCTCCATACCTCCACAGGATTCAACACGAAGCGCGATAAGAAGGTCATCACCCGCGCCGTCGCCGTCAACGCGGTGGCCCAGGTGGACGTTCCCCAGTTCCTCAACTGGTCGGAGCAGCCCATCACCTGGAGCCGCCAGGACCACTCACCGCGCATCGAGTACCCAGGCCGAGTCGCCCTGGTGGTCAAGCCAAAGGTGGGCGACTACTGGCTCCCCAAGACATTGATGGACGGCGGCAGCTCCATCAACATCCTGTACCTGGACACCTCTAGGCGGTTGCGGCTCCCGCAGTCGATGATCGATACAACCCACACCACGTTCCACGGCATCGTCCCCGGTCGGAAGGCGTACCCGATCGGCAAGGTCACGCTTCCAGTCACCTTCGGCACACCAGCAAACTTCCGCACTGAGCGGATCGTCTTCGAGCTGGTGCCCTTCGACAACCCCTACAACTTCGTCCTGGGGCGCCAGGTGTTCGCCAAGTTCATGGCAGCGCCACACTATGCGTACAACGCGATGAAGCTCCCTGGGCCGTGCAGCGTCATCACCATCAACGGCGACCCAGACATGGCCGCCGAGTGCGAGGCCAAAGGATCCGAACTCGCCGATGCCGTCATCGCGGCAGAAGCCAACCACGCCAACGAGCTCGCCAAGTACGCGAGCGGGGTGAACAATAACGACCCCACCATACTCAAGAAGCCCAATTCGGAGGGCGCAAACACCTCAGCCTTCGAGGCAACGACGCACACCCGCACCGTCGAGCTGGTCCCGGGCGACTCCAGCCAGACGGTGACGATCGTAACAGGGATGAGCCCAGCCTAGGAAGGCGCGCTCATCGAGTTCCTCCGTGAGAACAGGGACATCTTTGCATGGAAGCCCTCTGACATGCCTGGTGTCCCTAGGGAGCTCGCTGAGCACAAACTAAACGCCGACCCCAAAGTGCGACCCGTCCAACAGTCGCTGCGGCCCTTCAATGAAGAGCGCCGCCGAGCCATCGCCGAGGAGGTGCAGCGTCTACTCGCTGCAGGCTTCATCCGGCCAATCAAGTACTCCAAGTGGCTGGCAAACCCAGTCCTGGTCGAGAAGAAGAACGGGACCTGGAGGATGTGTATCGACTACACAAACTTGAACAGCGCCTGCCCAAAGGAGCAGTTCGTCCTCCCGCGGATCGACCAAATAATCGACTCCACCGCGGGCTCGGAGTCGCTATGTTTCCTCGGCGCCTACTCTAGATACAACCAGATCAAAATGGCTGTCGAGGACGAGGAGAAGACGGCGTTCATCACGCCATTCGGAGCCTTCTGCTACACCGCCATGACCTTTGGCCTCAAGAACGCCGGGGCGACCTACAGGCGGTGCATGCAAGAGTGCCTCGCGAGCCAAATTGGCCACAACATCCACGTTTATATCGATGACGTGGTCGTAAAGTCCGCTCGCCAGGGCGATCTACTCGCCGACCTGGCGGAAACATTCGCCAACTTGCGAAAATACAAGATAAAGCTTAACCCAGGCAAATGCACCTTCGCTGTACCAGCAGGACAACTACTAGGGTACGTCGTCTCCAAGCGAGGGATCGAGGCGAACCCCACTAAGATCGACACGATTGCCCGACTCGGCAAACCCGAGTGCCTGCGCGACGTCCAGAAGCTGGCCGGGCGAGTAGCGGCTCTCAGTCGCTTCATCCCCCGCCTGGGCGAAAAGGCGATGCCCCTATACCGTCTGATGCGCAAGAAGCCCACCTTCTAGTGGGACAAGGAGGCGGACGACGCGCTTCGCGACCTCAATAAGGTGCTACTCGCTGCACCACTACTCGCCGCCCCCGCCGACAAAGAACCCATGCTGGTCTACATCGCGGCCTCCGAGCGCGTCGTCAGCGCCGTCATGGTCATCGAACGGCCGGAGGAAGGAAAGGAGCGCCCAGTACAGCGACCGGTGTACTACATCAGCGAGGTCCTCACCGAGTCGCGCCAGCGATACCCGCAGTACCAGAAACTGGTATACGCGGTCTTCAGAGCACAGCGGCGCCTGCCGCACTACTTCCAGGAGCACCCAATCACGGTCGTCTCCTCAGCACCGTTGCCGGACATCATCCGCAACCGTGAGGCGACTAGGCGAGTCGCTAAGTGGGCCGTCGAAATCGGCGTCCATAATATCAAGTACGAGCCACGAAAAGCGATCAAGTCACAGGCTCTAGCGGACTTCATCGCCGACTGGGAAGAAGCCTAGCAGCCAGAAAAGCTGCCATACCTCCATTACTGGAGCCTGCACTTCGACGGCTCCAAGAACGCGGACGGCGCAGGAGTAGGGATCGTGCTGACTTCACCGAAGGGCGACAAGATCCGCTACGTCCTCTGCCTTGACTTCACCCCCTGCACCAACAACATGGCCGAGTACGAGGCACTACTCCACGGCATGCGAGTTGCCAAGGAGATGAACGTCAACCGCCTACGCTGCTACGGAGACTCCGACCTCGTCGCTGGGCAAGTCGCTGGCACCTGCGACGCCGTCTCCCCCACCATGGCGGCATACCGCCAAGCAGTGGACAAGCTGGGCGGACACTTCGCAGGCTACTCCGTCGAATGGATTGACAGGCGGAAGAACGAGGAGGTCGACACACTCTCTCGCATTGGGTCGGCTCGACTCGCACCACCAGCCGGCGTCTTCCTCGACACGATCACCAAGCCATCAGTCTCTCCCCCAAGGGAGATCGACATCAGAGTCCCGCTGCAGCCAGAGGCAGCCCTGGTCGCACTCGTCACCGAGCCAGACGACTGGACCAAGCCCTACGTCGCCTACCTGGAGGCCGACACCTTGCCGGCAGACGAGACGGACGCCGATGCAAATCCTTCACCATCATCGAAGGCGAGCTCCACAAGCGAAGCGTCACTGGCGTGTTCCAACGCTGCGTCCAACCGGCCGAAGGACGCAAGATCCTCCACGACATCCACTCCGGCGACTGTGGCCACCACGTCGGCGCCCGCTCTCTAGTCGCCAAGGCTATGCGGCATGGATTCTACTGGCCCACCGCACACGCCGATGCCGTCGACATTGTCCAGCGGTGCGCCGGGTGCCAGAAGTACGCCAACCAGACGCACGTGCCGAGCTCGGCGCTGAAGACAATCCCCATCACCTGGCCATTCGCCGTGTGGGGTATGGATATGGTAGGCCCCTTCAAAAAGGCCCCCTCCGGCTACACCCACCTCCTGGTCGCGGTCGACAAATTCACAAAGTTGGTGGAGGCCAAGCCAGTCCGGAAATGCGACGGGAAGGCCGCCACTAAATTCCTACGCGAGCTCATATATCGCTACGGGTTCCCAAACAGCATCATCACGGACAACGGCACCAACTTCGCCAAAGGTGCCATGGCTGAATTCTGCGAAGAACACCACATCCGGCTCGACCTCGCGTCAGTCGCCCACCCGGAATCCAACGGCCAGGCAAAACAGGCCAATCAAAGCATCCTCCACGGATTGAAGCCGCGACTCCAAGTACCACTCGAGCGCATCGCCGGGTGCTAGGTCGAGGAGCTACCCTCCGTCATCTGGGGCATCCGCACCTTGGTCAACAGGTCGACAGGATTCACCCCCTTCTTCATGGTGTACGGCGCCGAGGCAGTCATGCCCACCGACCTTGAGCATGACTCGCCGAGGGTCGTCCACTACACAGAGGCTGCGAACGAACTCGCACGACAGGATGGAGTCGATCAACTCGACGAGGCACGCGACCTAGCTCATTCGCGCACCGCCATCTACCAACAAGGACTCCGCCGCTACCACAGCCGGCGGGTGAAAACTCGCACCTTCCAAGAAGGCGACCTGGTGTTGCGCCTCATCCAGGACAAGAAGGGCATGCACAAGCTTTCCCCTCCGTGGGAGTGACCATTCGCCATCGGGCGAGTACTCAGCAACGACGCCTACTACCTCGTCGATGTCCGCGGGGACGGCAAACTCGACGTCAAGCGACCATGGAATGTAAACCTCCTACGGAAGTTCTACTCCTAGAACCCCACATATGTACCCTCCAGTCGCTATGAAATAAAAGAATTGGTTACCGCAAATTGCGCCTACTCTCCGTGTCTTGTGCCACTCGCACTCGTAATAACAGCGTCAAGCTAACCGCAGAAGTCAACCTCTGGTACAGCGATCGGCACGGCTAAGTAGTGCGGTGCAAGAGCACTGGGTCACCTCAGGTCTCGCATCGTCCACGAAAAACGCCTACCCGGAGCCCCATTGGAGTCGCCCAGCCCGACTGGCTGTACGAGCCAAGACAACTACCTTTGCTTCTTACAGCGACCATGATCCTCCGCATCCTCGACATAGTGACTCGAACGGCCAAGTACCACGCTCGGGGACTGACGACCAGTTCAGCGCGAGCGGCTCGGGAAAACGCCAAGTATGAGAGCATGCCCAGGACTCGCCATGCGACTGACCCACCGGGCCAGGCAGGAGTGATGCGCTCGAACTAACGCGCCAAGTCCTCACCCACCCTCGAGTTGCGCCTAGAACAACCAAGTACCACGCTCGGGGACTCGGCCACC
Organism: Avena sativa; assembly: GCA_916181665.1. NCBI lineage: Eukaryota > Viridiplantae > Streptophyta > Magnoliopsida > Poales > Poaceae > Avena > Avena sativa. The sequence continues at coordinate 417,370,094 of OV702297.1, forward strand.
CAACCTCGTTCACGCAAGGGAAAATAGTGAAGTACAGAGCGCTCAAGGGAGTCGCCTTGCGACTGGCTCTCCGAGTCCGGGCGAGTCGACCGCAATAACAAAATATCCAAAAACCGCAAACACATTACAAACGAGGTCAACCCCATAAAAAGGGCGAACGCGCCCGGGGACTCGTTCAACCCTCAATCAAAAAACACATGACAAATCACAAAACAAACACGATATCTCATTCAATAGCATGTCGCATTGTCTCAAATTACATAGTATGCCAAATGGCAGAACTGCTACTAATGCCCCAGGGCAACCTAGTTTACTCCGCAGGCTTCGATGACGACTCGCCAGCACCCTTGCGATTGCGGATGAAGGGAGTGTACGGGTTCGACGGATACGTCGTCAGCTCACTCGCCATCGCCGCACGAAAGGGCTCCTCGACCTTGAAGTACCGGTGCTGCGGCTCGGGGTCGTTGGGTGCGACGACCGTCTCCTGGTAAGGAAGGAGGTCGCCCATCGCCCAGACGCGCTCGGAGTACACCGCGGCGCGGTCCGTCAACTTGAGCACCTCGGAGATCTCCACCGCGCCAGTCGACGACGGGTAGCCACTCGTCACATCGTCGAGGTCGAAGTCCTCCGGGAAGTGAGCAAGCCCAAGGCTAAGTGCCGTCGCCGCTCCGCGCCTGAACGCCGATTGCGTCATGAACTCAACGACCGAGGGCGCCTTCTGCAGGTACTTCCACACCTCGACGAGGTCGCTGGGAATTACTTCCGTGGGCGATATCTCCTGGAGGTAGGCTCGGATGCATGTCGCCGACAATGTCGCCGAGTCGACGAGCGTGGCCACACATTGTCGCGCGTCGAACAAGCTCGCCTCTTCCGCGCTATCAAGGATGCGACCTGCGAATAGAAGACAGCAGTGAGTACGTTGGATATCACAAAAAGGCACATGCAATAGGCAGGGGCAGACACACTCACCAATCAAGGGACGGGAGAGATCCGTGATGAAGCTCTGAAGAGAAGTATAATCATCCTGAAGCCCAGCAACAAGGGTGTCATAAACCTTATGTTCTTCTGCGGCGGCCGTAACGGCAGCCTTGGCTCGACCATCCGCCGAACTCGCTTCTTCTTTCGCCTCCCTCAGCTCGTGCTCGAGGTCGGCGATCCGCTTCTCAGCCGAGCTCAATGCCGATTGGGCCACTGCCAATTCACCCGCTAGGACAAGCCCTTGGCGAGCCTCCTCTGCCTTCACGGCAACTGCCTGAAGCCCCTTATTCACCTCTTAGACGGTGGCCAGTTCCTTCTTCGCGCGGTGTTTCGCTGCCAATCGGTCAGCTGACTCACATTGCAGACCCTGCACACAATTCAAACAGTTAACCAAAGCGAAATACTAAGTGCCCACCCGCTGAAATTCAGCAAGTGCGCACTCGGGGACTGGCAATCAAAAAACCTTAAGTGCCCACCCGCTGAAATTCAGCGAGTGCGCACTCGGGGACTGGCAATCAAAAAACCTTAAGTGCCCACCCGCTGAAATTCAGCGAGTGCGCACTCGGGGACTGGCAATCAAAAATCCTTAAGTTCCCACCCGCTGAAATTCAGCGAGTGCACACTCGGGGACTGGACGCGAAAAATAAAAACAGGCCACTAAAAGAATCAGACCGCTGCTGCACACCGGCCTGATCCTCGGGGACTATACATACCTGGATGGCCACGCCAAGCATGCCATGAAGTTGTATCGCATCCACGGACGCGAGGACAGCTGGCGTGTGCCCGCGACGCTGCTCGACCTCCGCGTTGGTGACCCCAGGTGCACGGCTCGAGGGCGAGGTCCCACTCGCTGTAGCCGCTCTGGCCATGAAGCGCGGGAACATTGCGATAGAGGCACCGGCACCAAAGGAGGCCGGCTCGGCCGCCCCAGGTGAGGGAGCACCCTCCTTCGTGGGTACGGCCGCCTCCATTGCGGGTTCATTCAGTGCGACCGCCGTGTCGTCGGAGATCGTGACGACATCGTCGCCCTTGGCCTTCTTGGCGCCATCCGCAGAGACGACGACTTCGTGCGCCTTCCTTTTACGGGAAGGATCCTCCTCGTTGTCGACGGGTGGCACCTTAGCCACGGTCGGGTGGCCTATGTTCTTCGCTCCGGTCCTATAAATCGATCGTGTGAGCAAGACAATCTAAGTTGCTATGAAAGACAAAAGTAGGTGAGCGAACTCACTTGGCGACTGGAATGAAGCGTAGCCCCGTACGGATGCCGGCTGGCTTCTCCAGTTCGGGGCCCAGTCGGCGACTGAGGCCCATCTCCAGGACATCGCGTGCCCAAGACACGGACGGCTTCTTCGTCGTCGAGGCTTCAACGGGAGCTTCTGAGACATCTTCAACGGGGGCTTCCCTGCGAGGTGAAGCCGCCGCGACCGGAGCGGCCCCTAGCCCAGAGACTGGGGCGAATGGTGGAGGCATCGAGGCCAGTGGCACTTCGCTCAGGACAGTGGCCATGTCCAGCGCGGCTGCCGTCGGCGGTGCCTCATCCTTGGCCGGGCTGGGGGCGTCGGAGCTGCTCGCCGAGTGTGGTGGCGAGGCCGGCCTCATCGGCTTCGTCTTCTTCTTTGGAGGGGCCTTCGCCTCCTTCTTCTTCTTCTTCTTCGACGGAGTAGCCTAGCGGCGCGAGGTGGTCTCCGGAAGCTCGTCATCATCATCATGATGCTCGAGGCTTTTACTCGCCTCAAGATCACGCTGACGCTGCCCGCGGGTCTTGCGGACCAGCGGGGCGACCTCCTCCTCGGATTCATCGTCGCCGTTGCTCTCGTCGCTCTCGGTGTCGCCCTTGGCGGGAGGCGACTCGCCCATGTCCTGGACGGACGAGCTCGAGTTCTCGTCATCTGAAGGCGGGAGCCATCCTTCCACCACTTGGAATAGCTGCAATGAACACAAGATGAGATTAGAATGACCACGACTGCACAAACTGCGACCGCGAATGATGCAAAGAGACTTACCGTTGTGGCTGGATGCTTCGCGGTGTAGGGGCGACCCCGGCCTTTGCGTCCAGGTACACCGCCTGGGTAATCTTCTTCAGCGCTAAGGTGTAGTCCTCAAGCTTCCACTCGGTGGGGCAGGACTTCGTCGAGTCTTCCCGCCCCGTATATTGGTACATATAGTGGTCCCGCTGCGCCAGAGGGACGAGCCGCCGCCCGAGCCAGCAGTTGTATAAGTTGATCGCCTGGAGGCCCTTCTTCTTTAGACCACGGATGGTTTGAAGCATTTCGTCCACGACCATCCGCTTGTCAGTGGGAAGCTTGCCGACTTGGAGTCGGCGCGGTTCGGGTCGGTCGGCGGAGTATAGTGGGATCGCCACCTCGCCCTCCGGAATCGCCTCGGTAACGTAGAACCAAGAATTCTTCCATTGGCTCGCCGCCTTGGCGGGTAGCATCAGATCGAAGAAGGAGGCCTTCGATTTAAGCTGGAATGTCAGGGCGCCCGCGGAAAGCATTGGGCCGCCCGCTTCCTCGCGACTGATCCGTCCGTGGAATAGATCTTGCCACAGAGGGAAGTAGGGCCAGCATCCCAGGTAGCACTCGCAGAACGCTACAAAGATGGCGAGCTGCTCGATGCTGTGCGGACCCAGGTCCGACGGTTGGATCCCGTAGTAGGCGCAGAAGCGCCGGAAGAACAGGGACGTAGGGAATCCCAGCCCCCGTTCCAGGTGGCTGGTGAAGCAGATGAATTCTCCCTCGCGCGGGTTCAGGGTCACCTCTCCGGCCGCAGGGATGCGCCACCTGCCGGCGCGCAGGATCCCGGCCTCCTCGAAGGATGCCAGTTGTGCTCTCGTACACTTAGATCTGCCCCAAGGCTCGGTGGAGGGGGCCATTGGCGGAAGGGTTCGTGGAGGTCGGAAGATTTCGGGTCGGCTAGATCGCGATGCGGAGGAAGGCGAAAGTGTGCGCAGTCAGAGGAAATGACGAGGAGATGGTTCTCCGATTGCCTGCCATTCCCCTTATATAGCGGTTGTTACCCGCCAAATCAAGGAGCCGTTACTACACGGTGATTACGCCAAAAGTTACCGTTGGATTACCCCAACGGCTAGTTTGACCACGTTTAACTGTCCAACTTCAGCCACTCGGCTCGCCGATCCGATCACTACGACAGTGACTGAGTATTTCGCCGACTCGACTCGCCAAGAGCTGCGATCAGAATGACTAGTTTTCTCCTTTATACAGGAGCCCGCCAACGATTCGACTGGATGTCTGCTCTGAAGCCGTATACTCCGACTGCCAGCAGCCACCTACGCCCAATCGACGACGGCCTTGGGGACTACTGATGGGGATGTGCCTACCGGGGTATACCCAGCAGGACGTTTCCGACTAGCCCAGGAACTGGCGAGTGGGCCTGCAAGACGGCGACTGGATCAAGGCCCGGTGTGGATCCAAGCGACTGGAAGCTGAAGGCCCAGGCGAATAGATAGGCCTAGTCGGATTAGGTTAAACAAGTACCGAAGCCTTAACTGATTCGGTTGAGATATGTAAACCCTAGGGGAGGTGAGCCTATATAAACCTCCCTGCAGGGCGTGTAGAGATACGTTCCATCATACACCCAAGCGACTCGCCGCCTAGCCGCCGAGCTCGCCCATTGTACCACCTTCATAATACAACCTAGCAGGATTAGGTCTTTACCCTCCGGGGGGCCGAACCTGGGTAAAACCTTGTGTCTCCGCCCTCATCTCGCACCGCAGATGGCTGGCCGCCCTTGCCCCTCGTTCTACTACTCGCTGCCGATTGCAGCATCTGCCGTGACCATTCCCACGACACAAAAGGTTAGTCAAAAACCAAATTGAGACCACTTTGCTTAAGATTATACTATTGCACTTGAGCAATTTGGGTAAATATTGAGACAAAGTATAGTTTGACCCTAAGTGCTAAGTACCACAATGAAAACCTATACAAGGAGGTGTCATATACTACACAACTAAGCCGGAATTCTAGAGATATTATACTCAAATATTATATTCTGGGCTTAGAATATTGTGTGTTATATGTACCACATTTGGATTTATTTGTTTTTCTTGGATCTTCTTGATTGACTAGATCTGTACATGAATTTTGACTTGGCGTGCAAATGCATGTTGCAACATCCAGTCACTACTTGATGTTATAGACCTAGATAGAGTAAGGGAATTCGTGTAAGGGAGTGACGAAGTTCAAACACCAAAATGAAGATTTACATGAAGAATGAAGCCAAGTATAAGGATTATAAACTCAATTTGGAGGATGGATCAAGCTTAGATCATTATTAGTCAGCAACAAGAATTAATGAACTTAAAATTCAATCAAAATAGGTAATTTTGCTAAGAAGTCAATGGAGTAATTATGTAAGTTCATGGAAGCATCATTAATTAATGCAAATATGAAGCTTTGGAACTAAAATGGTATTCAAGCTCTGACAATTCAGAGAGAATGCTAGAAGTATGTTGGAAACCGTAGGGTAATACATACACCCTAGGATGGTTCGCAGCTGGTAATTATCCGCAGCTGGTATTTGATCCATAGCTAGTAATTGATCCACAATTGGTATCTTGTCCACAACCGGTGTTGGTTGACATAGTTAACCAGATCATCTTAAAAGTTGCATAAAGATCATAAAACTTGGCCTAAGCTAAGTAAGACAGAAAGGAGTATAAAAATTGAGAGCGACCGTCTTTCGAGACTCTTCGTGGAGTTAGGTGCATTAAAGCAAAAATATCCGGATAAGTAAGTAAGACAAATAATGCTGAAAGATTCACTTCGGAGATCCACAAGTGTGTGGATACACCATACAATCTTTCATAAGAACAAATTAGGTGAGGTATAAGCTGAACAAAGACCAACACTCTATTTATAGAATCAAGAAATAATTTATAAGGCAGTTTTAAGACTATTAGTAAACCCTAAAGGGGAGAGTAAACATCACAAATGAAAGTTGAAGAAGTACTATAGGTGATAATGAAATATTATCTAAAGCTTAATAAGGTAAAAGCTTGAAAGTGATAAAAGATTAAGATTAATAGACTAAGTCTAGAGGAAACAACTCTTAAGTGATCCTAAAGAGTGAATAATCATATCCGATTGGACAAGTATGGAGGATCAAGAAATTCCGATGGGTACCAGATCAAGACCGTTGAAGATCGAAGATCAACGTACATTACTTGACCAGTTGTAATCAAGTCAAGTACCAGATGGTCGAAGCCCTGCTTTATGGTTATCAACAGGCAAAGGCAAGCATATCCCCACCATGATATAATCCTATGATTTCGAAAGCATTTCAATTCTTGCCATGATGCATATGATTCTACTGTGGTCTTTTATCGATAGATAGAGTATCATATATATTGCATACTCCCTTTGAGCTTATATTACCTGATCCACTGCTCCTCGCATAACTAGGTTTGGCTTGTGTGCAATGCTAGAGCTTTTATCCGTGTCTTGCTTAGCCATGCTTAGCTGTTGAGTCTGGTTCATCCAGATGATGTATCAGATGCAGACAATCTAGTATGACAGGAGAACGTGATGAGATGAGATCAGTGATATGAGATTAAATATGCTAAGGCTTGTATGGGAGGCCACGGTGGGATGTGGTTTTTCTAGTCCCATGCTCACCACCAGTAGGACCTGAGTTCTTGCCTTTGGAACCAAGAGGAGCGTGCAACCACACGGGGCCTGGACAACCTCATGACTGACTAACTTGCCTAGTAGATTCCATGAGTTACATAGTTCGGTCATTCCATTCGACATATGCATACAAAATCTTTTGAAAGATTTGCCAGGTGAAGTTGGTGCATTCATAACAGGTAGGTGTAGAGGACCCAACCTTTAATAAGGTAGAGATCCCTGTGTTTACAATGCTAGTCCCTGGATCAATAGCTAGCATCCACAGTTAAGATGTAATATCAAGAAACAAAGGTCATAATACAACTTTATAACCAGGAATAAAATAATTCATTACATCTTACATAGCTCATTTGGCTATCTCATTACAATGTAGCAGAATATAACAATAGCATGGGGTCCTTCATCTTCAAAGTGCCACAGGCAGTCATTTTGGTTGTATACTTGTAATCCTAATCAATAAACTTCACTAACATCAAACAAACCTGCAACATAATAAGTTACAGCCACAAGGGTCAATACATTTGAATTGTATTGGCAAGTGATACTATGGTAATATAGTGGAGTCTATCATCTATATGCATTTGGCTAAGTGGAGCTTAGACTTGCTTTGCTCAAAATAGGTTTTCCTTATCATTTGAAAACACTAAGTTTTTGCTTGACAAAATCACCCAAGGCATCTCCCAATAGAAATTGGTGATCCTTCAACCGTTGTTCAACCACAAGTTTTTAACTTAGAAATTTGGATGAGGAGATTCTTGATAGCTTCCATGTCTTGATGCTCAAATTGTCCTTTGCCAGGGACATGGCTAAGTACTTAGATTTTACACTCTGCAGAGGTGGTGCACTTTCCCCATAAGACTTGGTTTCACCAAGACAAGATCTTTCAGAAGCCTTCCCTTAGACCATAATGGACGCGTTCCAACCTATCATCCCCTACCACCAACTGTCCATTTGTCTAAGTTATTGCAACCTATATGATCCAGGCAGAGCCCATAATGCCAAGTGGCTACACTTGAAGCTTCTCAACATTTGACATCTCAAATCTCTTTGTTCCTGGGTGGCCATCCAGAAGTGAGATACACAAGGTAAACCATAGAAATGGGCCTTGTGTAACCACTCAACACAAACCATTCCTTCCATTCCACCTAGGTGATTCATTCACTTAGTTATTTTATTAAACAAAACACAAGTCCTTGACTTAGAATTATTCCATAGTATGAATATATTCCACCCTTGTTTTCTACTAGCTAAGCTAAGCATGATGGTAGTAGGAATCTTAACTTAGGAAAATTCTACTAAGGTTTCTTCTACTAGGATTTCCCATGGCATAGTTTATACTTAGAAAAATTCCATGCAAGTCCTACTTACAAATATCACTAATGCATAGTGAAAATATTGGGACAAAAGTATGAAGAATCACTTGCCTTTTTGGTAGAGAATATAAGTTCACTCCTTGATCTTGCAATATTCACACTCTTCAATCACTACAATTCAATCAAGCAAGGCACAATTTCAATCTACCATTCAAGCAAACAATCACATAAAATAATAGAAGCAAAGCAATGCATGCAAGCATGCCTAAGATTGTTTTATTTGGAAAAGTGGTTTATAATAGGTTATAAACATTCTAAAACACCTATTGGTCATTTTATATAAGTGGCAAAATCATTTGCAAAAGATTTTACTTATAAATCATTTTTAAACCAAATCAATATTTTATGTGGCTGAAAATGCCTTTAGCAAAGCAATAATTTTTATAGGGTTCACCAAATACATTTTTAATTCTAAAACTTGGTGTTTTGGGTCAAAGAGTTTAATCCAAAACATTTCCCAAAGGTTTTTCTCCAAAAAGCATTTTTAACATATAAACAATATTTTTATTTGACTGGAAATGCTTTAAATCAAAGATTTACTCTTTAGCTTTACCAAATACATTTTCAAATCCATGAGTTGGTTTCTAATGTCAGTAGGTTCAAAACAATCCATTTTCCAAAGATTTTATCACAAAAATAATTATAGAAAGAATTTTATATTCAAACTATGCCTACACAAGTTTCTGCAAAAACAATCAATTTAACAGAATCAATTTACTAAAAAAAGTGCATGGTTAGAAAGTACTTGTCTTGATGATTCCATTGATATAAAATTTGCAAAATTTGGACGTGTGGTTTGAAAGTTATGCAATTTACAAATTTGATCATCTAATAGATCAAATTCTGTTTTTAAAACAACACACAGGCCACGCGTCGCGTTGCTATTGGTCTGTACCAATTCGGTTGGATTGCGCTACGAGGTTCGTTGGATCTAAGTGATACTGAACGGTGCAGATGAGCTCGTACCCTTTCGTTTAAGTGACTCTGTCTATGCCACGGGATCAAGATCCAACAGCCCTCAGTGCTTTGACCTAAAACTGGCGGCGCTGGAGTCTGACGCGCGGTGGCGGCGGCCTGGCAGTGGAATCGCCGGCGATGAAGGAAGCGAGAAAGAGAGGGGTCTCACCGGGTCCGCCGTCTGCTGCTGATGCTCAACGTGTTCACGAGGAGGCAGGGGGCGCATGAGGACGAACGTAATTGCTCGCCAGAGTTGTCCTCTGGTTCAGGATCGCACGGTTGTCGACAGGGGCGAGGCTACAAGGCACGGGAGAGCGAAGAAGAGGGTATGTTAGACGCGTGTGAGAGAGGAGAGCGTAGGGGTATCATCTAGAGAGGAAGGGGAGGTCGGTATTACCAGGGAGAGGTCAACGGAGTTGTTGTCAACGGCGGTGGTGCTCTGTCGAGGTTGTTGCCGAGGATACAGTGTTTGCGCGGATGAACGGGAAGCACAGGGAGATGCGCCAGAGGCTGGGGATCACGCTCATGTGCTCCAGGGGGCAGAGGAGTAGCTGGGCTCATCGGAATTCCTACCGAAGCTTGCCGGAGACAGAGAGGGTTCGAGCAAGGATTCGTGCAGCCTGGGGGCTCTCGAGGTGTGGCGTCTGGGGGGAAATGGAGAGGAGAGGAAGGAAATGTAGATAGCATGGTCTGGGGGCAGAATCACTGCGTCATTTAAACGAATTTACACGGTTTGAATCGAACCAGAAACTGCAGAGGGAGAGAGGGGCGTGGTCAGCGCGAGGTTGGGGATGATGAGCTGGCGGTGGGACCATGTTGTCAGCGAGCGAGTGAGGGATACCATGGGGCCATCAAGTCAGTGAGGTGCGGGTTTAGTTTCTCGTGTAGGAAAACGTTTCGCTCGGGGGTGAGAGGGAGTGGGCTGCTGGGCCAGTTGGGTTAGGTTAGTTGGGTTGGGTCTTTCCCCCTTTTTTTATCAGTTTCCTTTTTCTTTTTCTGTTTTGATTTTGTTTAAATGTTTTCAAACATTGTTGGAATTCAAACCTTGTTCAAAAGTTCAGTATAATTCTATACTTTTTAAAATGTAAATTAAATACTATTTTAAGAACAATTATTTTATTTTTCTTATGTTTTATTCTTCATTAAAATAAGCATATGCCATTATTCAAATGAGTTTAAATATATTTTCAAAACACTTATTAAAATTCCAATATTTTTACAAAACTTTTTTAGTAGGTTTATTTATTTAATGGGGTGCTAAATAATTCACTTGAATTATCTATAGTATTTTAATATGATTAGCAATCATTTTAATTTGGGCAATAGTTTTTATTCCAATGAAATTCAAAAATGGTTTTATTTCCATAATTTCATTTAGGTGATTTTCCTTGATTTCATTTGAGTTAATTCAATGACTTTTAATCCACTTGGGTATATTCCAAATATTATTTTCTCATGATTTAATTAATCATTCTTATTAAAGATTTGTCTTTAATTAAATAGAATTTGGTTAATGCCATTTTATTTTATTTGGAAAATTCTTTATCCTTTTATTTTATTTGTATTTGGATTATATTCATTCCATTTGCTTATGGATTAGGCCAAGATTTAATTTGGTCTTTATATATTCCTCATTTAATATTTCTCTCTTTATCTTATAAAATCCATATCTTTTTTATTTATAGATCAAACTTGGTGATTCCAATTTGTAAAATCTTAATTGATATGTATTTATCCTTTTAAATATATTTAGGATTAATTGCTCACCATTTGGTATGGAGTTCTAGATAGGTGCTTCATTAGCTTTGGAAATTCAATTTTTCTTATCTTATTAAATTCATAAGATTTTATCTATGGTTCCAAATTAAGTGAAACCAATTCATATGGTTTCATACTATTTCAATTTGTCATTCTTGATCATTTGTAAATGTTTGTTGACAAATTCTTATATGGATCAAATCCATAGTCTTAGAGATATCTTGGAAATGATTTTATTCCATTAGGGTTTTGGTTTATTTCTCAAGTGTTTAAATTTCCAGATGCAATTATGAAGAATGCATTTCACTTGATTTGAATTTAGTTGGATTCAAACTTTACTCAAGTTTGTTCAAGATGGGATTTTAAGTTTGCATTTAGAATCAAAAGTTTCTTTTCACCCTAAATTTCAACAATTATTTATCTTTCACATTACAAAATTTGGAAAATTTTGGGATGTGACAGTAGGTAAGCGTGGCCGAGGTTTCTTGGGGTAGATAGCACCCCTGGTAAACCAACCTCGCCTCACATCTTTAAGTACCGGCTTCGGTATTTGACCCGTTACAGCGGGACCATACTTATTGCGTGACTCATGGTCTCGGCGAAAGCAAGGTAAAGGTCGTGGTCAACCACCCTTTGCCAACCTTCCAAGGAAGAGGGCTAATAGCTTGGCATTAAGAGTCAGTTGGTACGTGTGGGTAAAGTTGTACACCCCTGCAGGGTAATAATCTTTTCGAAAAGACGTGTCCACGGTTATGCCCGACTTGGCGACCGGACTCAAGATCATAGAGAACTTTAACCTAATCTTAAAACTTGGCAGATCAACGTGTGCTTAAGGATGCTTCCTCATGGGTACAAGGGGGTGATCCTAGTTGATAAATGATGATGATTTGGTGGATATCAAAAGATGATGATCAATATTTCGGAGATGTCGCTCTCGTATCCCCTTTTAAAATACTCTGACTAGACGAGCTTCTTCTCTCTCTCTCTTGTTTTATAAACAAATGTGGCTTTATGCATAACAAATCCACCAGCCATATGTCTTGCGGAGTACACCCTGTACTCACCCTTGCTTTGTTTATACTTTTGGCAGAGTAAGTATTCCCTGAATATCAGTTTGGTACTACATCGACATCGACGAGTAGCTTGGGGTTCCCAGCCGGCAGCCTGGAATCTATGGGCTGGGACGTCATCGTTATGCTTCAGGCCTCTTAGGCTATTTGTTAAGTTTGTTATACTTAATAGCATAATTTGCCTTCCGTTGTTTGATGTTTGTGGTCAGTGACGTCTTCTTGTAATAATTTGGTTCTCTGTTCAGTTATGAGCTTGCTGTAATAATTTTTGGGTCATAGGGTCACTGTTGTGTTACCGATTCTTCACTGAATATTCTCGAGCTCAAGGTTATGCTTATGTCAGACGGAGGTCTGGGATTTGTTTAGCCCTGATCCCGGGGGTGTCACAGCTACCCCGATCAGAAGAATGAATAGGGGGTAGACGATCCTTTCCCCGCAGAGATCAGGGTTTCACCGGAGGAAGACCACGAGAACGTCCAAATCAGATGAAAACTTGCATTAGCAACATGGTTTTACATCATCCTATGACCTAATCAAACACAAAATAAGAGAGAGCTACGTCGGGCTACCCCCATCAGAAGAATGTCTAGGGTTGTAGACGATCCGAGCCCCGCGGATTAGGGTTTCACCGAAGGAAGACCACGAGAACGTCAGAATTAGATGAAAACTTTCATGTGTCCCTAGCATATGTGTGTGACTGTGGTGCAAGGTTGGTATAGGTGCTTGCATGTGTCCCCCCTTGGATGCATGCGCTCTAACCTAGAAGCAGAGGTTCTAGACCTATATAAGGGGGCATCTCCCTGTTCCGGTGAAATCGGATAGGATAGTGCCCCAACTTATGAAGGAACATGGTTTTACATCATCCTATGACCTAATGAAACACAAAACAAGAGAGAGCTACGCCGGGCTAACCCATCAGAAGAATGTCTAGAGGGTAGACGATCCGAGCCCCGTAAAGATCAGGGTTTCACTGGAGGAAGACCACGAGAACGTCGGAATCTGATGAAAACTTGCATGTGTCCCTAGCATATGTGTGTGAGTGTGGTGCAAGGTTGGTAGGTCCCATGTGTAAGTCCCAAGTGTGACCCCTTTTGTAGACATGCGTTAATACTTAGGAAAATCCTGGATATATACGTGGAAACTCCCGCCACGAGGCAACCAAAGCCTATTTTATGGAAAAGTTGACCCAACCTTTGCTTTCCATGTACATATGTCCTAAACAAAACCAAAACAAAAAGAAAAGTCCACTGGGCTACCCTCGTACGGATAAAGCTATAGGGGTAGACCACCGGTTCTCCAGGAGTTATAGCACTTGGAAAATCTGTGAGATCATCTTATCTATACTTAAGTTGCAAAGATTGAATTATACAATTCCATCATAGCATATAACTACATCTCGCAAGATGGCTATTAGACTCTTGAACAGAGTTCCTGGTTCTGTCAACCATCTTGAGGAGCGGTCGATAGTTTCTCTTGTAGATATATCATGCACCAGCTCTTCATAAGGATTGAGACCATGGAAATATGAACTTTGCACTAGACCATAAGCTTCTGGAGGATGCTGAACTTTATTTCCATTAGGTGGGTGCCTAGTCACAAACTTTGAGACACACTCCTCAACCAATCGCAAGAGTAGAATGTCCCCTCATGGTAGAGCTGATGACCAACAAAACCAAGCAAGTTGTTGTACTACTTTTGAAACAGAAATGTCACTCTTTGGGTCAATCAAAAGACCAAGATGAGAGGATTTCACGACAAAGTCTGAAATTTGTTGTTTGTCATCCTTTAGATTGTTCTCAATTTTGACTACCTCAAGGACCTGCAAGCATGTGCCCTAGCACATGCATGAAAGTGTGGTGCTATGTTGGAACATACAAAAACTACTAGTCTATGGGTGCTTGCATGTGTCCCCCCTCGCATGCATGTGCTCTAACCTATAAGCGAAGGTTCGGGACCTGTATAAGGGGGAATCTCCCCGTTCCGGTCAAACCGGGTAGGATAGTGCCCCAACTTGTGAACCAACATGGTTTTACATCATCCTATGACCTAATCAATCAGAAAACAAGAGAGAGCTACGTCGGGCTACCCCATCAGAAGAATGTCTAGGGGGTAGACGATCCGAGCATTGCAGATCAGGGTTTCGCCGGAGCAAGACCACGAGAACGTCGGAATCAGATGAAAACTTGCATGTGTCCCTAGCATATGTGTGTGAGTGTGGTGCAAGGTTGGTACAGGTGCTTGCATGTGTCCCCCCTCGCATGCATGCGCTCTAACCTAGAAGCGAAGATTCTGGACCTGTATAAGGGGGAATCTCCCCATTTCGGTGAAACCGGGTAGGATAGTGCCCCAACTTGTGAACCAACATGGTTTTACGTCATCCTATGACCTAATCAAACACAAAACAAGAGAAAGATACGCCGGGCTACCCCCGTCAGAAGAATGTCTAGGAGGGTAGACGGATCAGGGTTTCGCCGGTGGTAGACCATGAGAACGTCGGAATCAGATGACAACTTGCATGTGTCCCTAGCATATGTGTGTGAGTGTGGTGCAAGGTTGGTATAGGTGCTTTCATGTGTCCCCCCTCGCTTGCATGCGCTCTAACCTAGAAGCGAAGGTTCTGGACCTGGATAAGGGGGAATCGCCCCGTTCTAGTGAAACCGGGTAGGATAATGCCCCAACTTGTGAACCAACATGGTTTTACATCATCCTATGACCTAATAAAACTCAAAACAAGAGAGAGCTACGCCGGGCTACCCCCATCAGAAGAATGTCTAGGGGGTAGACGATCCGAGGCCCAAGGATCAAGGTTTTGCCGGAGGAAGACCACGAGAATGTTAGAATCAGATGAAAACTTGCATGTGTCCCTAGAATATGTGTGCGAGTGTGGTGCAAGGTTGGTATAGGTTCTTGCATCTGTCCCCCCTCGCATGCATATGCTCTAACCTAGAAGTGAAGGTTCTTGACCTCTATAAGGGGGAATCTCCCCGTTCCAGTGAAACCAGATAGGATAGTGCCCCAACTTGTGAACCAACATGGTTTAACATCATCCTATGACCTAATAAAACACACAAAAAAAAATCTACGCCGGGCTACCCCCATCAGAAGAATTTCTAGGGGGGTAGACGATCCGAGCCTCGCGGATCAGGGTTTCGCCAGAGGAAGACCACGAGAACGTCGGAATCAGATGAAAACTTGCATGTGTCCATAGAATATGTGTGTGAGTGTGGTGCAAGGTTGGTAGGTCCCATGTAAGTCCCAAGTGTGACCCCCTTTGTAGACATGCGTTAATATTTAGTAAAATCCTGGATATATACGTGGAAACTCCCGCCACGGGGCAACCAGAGCCTATTTTATGGCAAAGTTGACCCAACCTTTGCTTTACATGTATATATGTCCTAAACAAAACCAAAACAAAAAGGAAAGTCCACTAGGCTACCCTCGTACGGAGAAAGCTATAGGGGTAAACCACCGGTTCTCCAGGAGTTATAGCACTTGGAAAATCTGTGAGATCATCTTATCTATACTTAAGTTGCAAAGATTGAATTATACAATTCCATCATAGCATATAACTACATATCGCAAGATGGCCATTAGACTCTTGAACAGAGTTCCTGGTTCTTTCAACCCTCTTGAGGAGCGGACGATAGTTTCTCTTGTAGATATAGCATGTACCAGCTCTTCATAAGGATTGATACCATGGAAATATGAACTTTGCACTAGACCATAAGCTTCTGGAGGATGCTGAACTTCATTTCGATTAGGTGGGTGCCTAGTCACAAACTTTGAGAAACAATCCTCAACCAATCGGCAAGAGTAGAATTTCCCCTCACGGTAGAGATGCTGACCAACAAAACCAAGCAAGCTGTTGGACTACTTTTGAAACAGAAATGACACTCTTTGGGTCAATCAAAAGACCAATATGAGAGGATTTCACGACAAAGTCTGAAATTTGTTGTTTGACATCCTTTAGATTGTTCTCAATTTTGACTACCTCATGGACCTGCATGCATGTGCCCTAGCACATGCATGAAAGTGTGGTGCTATGTTGGAGCATACAAAAACTACTAGTCTCCGAGTGCTTGCATGTGTCCCCCCCTCGCATGCATGCGCTCTAAACTAGAAGCGAAGGTTCTGGACCTGTAAAAGGGGAATCTCCCCGTTCCGGTGAAACCGGGTAGGATAGTGCCCCAACTTGTAAACCAACATGGTTTTACATCATCCTAGGACCTAATCAAACACAAAACAAGAGAGAGATACGCCAGGCTACCCCATCAGAAGATTGTCTAGGGGGGTAGACGATCTAAGCCCTGCAGATCAGGGTTTCGCCGGAGGAAGACCACGAGAACGTCGGAATCAGAAGAAAACTTGCATGTGTCCCTAGCATATGTGTGTGAGTGTGGTGCAAGGTTGGTATAGGTGCTTGCATGTGTCCCCCCTCGCATGCATGCGCTCTAACCTAGAAGCGAAGGTTCTGGACCTGTATAAGGGGGAATCTCCCCGTTCCGGTGAAACCGGGTAGGATAGTGCCCCAACTTGTGAACCAACATGGTTTTACATCATCCTATGACCTAATCAAACACAAAACAAGAGAGAGCTACGCCGGGATACCCCCATCAGAAGAATGTCTAGGGGATAGACGATCCGAGGCCCGCGGATCAGGGTTTTGCCGGAGGAAGACCACGAGAACGTCGGAATCAGATGAAAACTTGAATGTGTCCCTATCATATGTGTATGAGTGTGGTGCAAGGTTGGTATAGGTTCTTCCACGTGTCCCCCCTCGCATGCATGCGCTCTAACCTAGAAGCGAAGGTTCTTGACCTCTATAAGGGGGAATCTCCCCGTTCTAGTGAAACCGGGTAGGATAGTGCCTCAACTTGTGAAACAACATGGTTTTACATCATCCTATGACCTAATCAAACACAAAACAAGAGAGAGCTACGCCGGGATACCCCCATCAGAAGAATGTCTAGGGGTAGACGATCCGAGCCCCACGGATCAGGGTTTCGCCAGAGGAAGACCACGAGAACATCGGAATTAGATGAAAACTTGCATGTGTCCCTAGCATATGTGTGTGAGTGTGGTGCAAGGTTGGTATAGGTGCTTGCATGTGTCCCCCCTCGCATGCATGCGCTCTAACCTAGAAGCGACGGTTGTTGACCTGTATAAGGGGTTTGACCTAATGAAGTCGGCACCAACTATACGGCGTCAACTATACGGCGCCGACACGTATAGTTGGTCGTTAAGCTTGCAGTAACCTCTTCACGGCTCCTGGTCTTTTGGCATGTTGGAAATCTCGTATCTTTGGCATTTATGTAGTGATTTCCATTATTATACGACATTATCTACGCATGCAAAAATAGCAAGAAAGGATTGCATACCCGTTTGATCATTAGGCATTAGTGGAAGGTTTTAAGACATATTTCATCATATATATGAATAATATCTAGTTTAAATACGGACGTGGATGGGTATATTTCACATCCATCAATAACAGACGAGAAGTCTTCATGTACGTGCCCCTAAGGACCAACGCTCTAGAGCCGAAGTCGTCACCAATAAACTCTTGAATATATCAGGATCTTCTAACACCAAACTTGAAACATGTGTAAACTAAACAAGATTCTCCGCTCCATTGGAGCAGGGACGAAACGATTTCTCATCCTCCTCAATGCCACCAGTGAGATCTTCATCGACAAGGTGAACGAGGAGAAGGTTGTACCTTATTCTTGTTCCACATAGCGCCGTCATAGCCCCTATAACATCGATGCCGGTTGACCAATATCTAACTTCAGACACCTTACTCAGCGATGAGCGCGGGTCTAAGGTCCCCACCCCCTCCCACCACCAGAGCAGCAAGCAGACATGTTGATTTCCGGTCAAAGACGGCGAAAAAAGACGGGGCAAATGGAGGTGGCAGCTAGAGTGAAACCCTAAGCAACCCTAGCCTCTGCCCCTTTTTCTTTCGTGGGAGATGATAACAGGGAAATAGGGTAACCCATATACAACTCTGTCAAAAAAAAACCATAGGCTGCTCATGTGGCACACGTGTACACATAGCCGAAATTGGAGGCAGTGCATGTTTCTCAGCGATGTAAGGCATAATGAAAACGCATGAATATGGCAAAAGAAGGATAAGAAAACTACACTAATTTGTATAAGATTTTTGACACTTAAAACCAACCGCACTAAGTTAATTCGTTCCCTTTTATCAAGTTGATATGGCAGCACTTAAACTTTGCATTAGACTGACGGAACAATGCTAATAAGTAGGCTGAATAGAAAAGGAAAAGGGACAAGAGCGGTCGTCGCTTAGCCTGAAGGATGCGCTGGTTTGACGCTGGATCTTGGATCGTGGGCTGGTTCCCGACTCTGTCGTGGGTTGTTGCCTACGTCCTACCCGACCCGCACTATATAAACAGGCGGACGCGAACCCTAACAGTTAGATTGCATCTGCCTACCTGCGCATCTCCGTTTCACCTCTCTGTGTTGCCCTCTGCTACACCATCCCGCCAGCTGCGTGCATGGCTGTCCGGGAGTGCAGGCCTCCGGAACCCCATCTCTCTGATCCTGGCGATAAGGTTTTTGGGGAGCATCTATGCGCGACTATTCAAGTTCTTCTCCGTCCTCTACGTCCGGCTTCCTCGACTTCATCGCCATGTCGGACGACGCTCCCAAGAAGGCTGCTGATGTCGTTTCTGCTGCTGCCGCCGGTGGCGGAACCACTTCTGTTGCGCTGTTGGTCATACCATCGACGAACTCGTATGTGTTCTTTGCCCTCCTGATATTTCTGATGTTGATTACTAGTATTGCGGTATGCGTAAAAGTGCTAGGTCTTCACTTGCCCGTATGGTGCATGTCTACTATGCGTATGCTAGTTAATCTTGGAAATTGTTCTGTCATGATTTATACTTGGATAAAATTCATCCGAAAACTGCTAATTATTTCAACATCGGGAACACGCGCAGGGATCCTCACCTCGACTCCTTCCATTTCACATTCCCCTCCCAGTACCTCCCCTCCCCTGCGCCACCCCCTCTTCAGCCTCCTCGCCATCCACATCAGCTGCACTCACCATCGCCGACATCCCTCCCATTCGCGGTGGCGCCAATAGAACCGAAAACGGCGACCGCGTAGTGTCGGCACCCATGCAGCCAAGGTGGAATCACGAAAGAATCGATGAGGGGAACGCTCATCATCGGTGAGGATCACTGGAATGCGGCGGCGACGCAGCGACCATGAGGCGGGCTTCATCGGGAGGAGAGGAGGCGTTAGGGTTAGGTATATTTTCTATTTACTATTGTTTTTTCCAAGCAATAGCAGACAGGCATAACGAGTTGGGCTTTTTTCCGGCCGTCGACGGCCTTCTTTCCGTGTGGTGCAGGTTTTAGCTAGCGGTATGAATCGTACTGCTCATTTTTTAAAGCACCGGTACGAATTGTTATAGGCCATTCGACGAAAGAAAATAGATGGTAGTAATTTATTTGAGGGTACCACGACAAAACACCTCTTCCAAAATGAGCAAAAGGAGAGACCAGCACAGCCAGTTTCCAAGAAAAGATGAAGTCAATAATAATATCTTAATCCAACTCCATCTCACTATCCCGCATGCTGCTTCTACATGACCACATCTTTATAGTTCTGTCATGCGAAACAGTTACAATCTGTCGACCATCTCTACTAATATCCAAACTAGTAACCTTGGACTCATGACCTGCCAAGCTTTTGATCGGTTTGTAGTCTCGAGTTGACCACAATGTTGCTCTAGTGTCATAGGAAGATGTCGCCAAATAGTGACCTTCCCGGAGTTCAAATTTCACATTCGAGATAAAACTATTATGTGCCGGTATAGAATACAACATTCTTGTGCTCCTCAAATCCCATATTCGGCAGAAATTGTCTTGGCTCGCTGTTGCAACCAGATGACCATTGGGGGAGAAGCTAACTCCCAGCACAGGTTTCGCATGTCCTGCGAGGTTACAGTACAATCTTCCGGACCTTAGATCCCAGACTCGAGCAAGCGCGTCAAGCCCACAAGACGCGGCCAGAGAACCGTCTGGGTGAAAGCCAACTCCATACACACCTCTGCTATGCCCCTCTTGGAGTAGGAGCTGTGTCCCCGTGTTGACGTCCCACAGTCTCCAGGTCCTGTCGAAGCTAGCCGTGCCAAGGTACTTCCGAGAGGGATGAAATGCAAGGCGAGCGAGACGATCGAGGTGACCGTCTAAAGACATTAGAAGTGACCCGTCGCTGTTCCATAGTCTGGCGGACTTATCGGCGGATGCTGTTGCTAGTAAGTTGCAGTTGTCGATTGCTGGAGAAAAGGCGACATCGGTCGCACGTTCCGTGTGGCCTCTCAGGGTTGCGATTTTGGTTATCATGCCTAGTGGCGCGATGCTCCACACTTTGGTGATCCCGCTCCAGGAGCTTGTGGCGAGCATCGACGCGTCCGAGGAGAAAGAGCAGCCTGTGAGTGGCCGTTCGTCTCCGACCTCGACCTCGCTGTAGTCGAGCACGAAGTCCCCTGCTGCTGCTGCCTGCTTCTTCGCGACGAGGTCAGTCACAGCAGCCTCGGGGTCACATAGGCAGTGTTTGGCCCTGTCGAGCCTGGACTTGGCGCGGGGCAGTGAGTAGTGTGCGATGTCGATTCGCGCATGGAGAAGTTCCTCGGTGCCATGGGTGAAGAATGGGTACTGGATCTGTTGCGCACGGAGGCGGTCGAGCTGGCCCTCGGCCTCGAGGCAGGCCATGAGGAAATTCACCCACGAATCGATCACATCAAACTCAACAAACACGAACGAACAAAGAAAAAAACCTGTTGCCGCAGCTGTTGTGTCCGTAATCTAGACAAACCAAATCAAATAATTTGGATCCGAGAGAGAGTATTTTTTTCAACTTTTACGGTACTACTTATCTGTTGATACAGGCGTTATATATATATGTGCACGGTAGCAACCGACTTAAACACCTAGACCTAGTCTTGTACGGACTCCAAACACGATTCAGACCGATCCTAACTAGCAGCGCACATGCACGGTAGCAACCGACTTAAACACCTAGACCTAATCTTGTACGGACTCTAAACACGATTCAAACCGATCCTAACTAGCAGCGCACATGCACGGTAGCAACCGACTTAAACACATAGACCTAGTCTCGTACGGACTCTAATATTAAACACTTAAAATATCCTATATAAGATTATCAAGTAAATAATATTTAAAAACGTTTGAAATAAAATTGATTTTTTTTTATTTTTTTGAAATGGCAGTCTCTTTGCCGTGTATTTTTTGAAAATACACACTTCTTTGCCATGTACTTTTTGAAAAAACACACGGCAAAGAATAGACACCGTTATCTCCAAGTTTTTGTAGTGTATTATTTAAAACACGGCAAAGGCTTTGCCCATGTCTTTTGCTCACACGGCAAAGAGACTATGTGGCGTAGTGATTCAAACCGATCCTAACTAGCAGCGCACATACAACTAGCTTAGGAAACTAACTCAAGTCTAGACAAACTAGTACCCTACTACTACTTACAAACCGAACAGAACACATCTCACGTAGACACCTGCTAGATATATAGGACTCATACCCGTCCCATATATTAATGTGTACTAGCTGAATGTTTTTGCGTTGCTACGGATTGATTTATTTATTCAAGTCCATGCTTTCATAAATAAAAATAAAATTATTTTAGATAAAAAGAAATTAAAAATGAGACACCATTAGTGTATAACGTTGCCGCATATATACAGCTTTATATACAAAAGCAAGGATTCAGTTACATTTGACTTTGAAACATCAAGCAGTAAGTTAGGACATGATCTCGAGCATACTACTATGCACTTCAAGCAGACTACTATGCACTTCGAGCGACTTCATCGAGTCGTCGAACATCTCCTCTTTTTGTTTGTACTCGAGACCCGACTTCCTTATCTTGGATGTGTTGTTCTTGTATGTGTTATTGAAACCATACTATTGCTCCTCCTAACAATTACCTATAAACTGAACACACAATTTTAGAAAAATACATTCACATTTTCTAATACAATAGTTGGATTTATCGATCCATGCGCCTCATATCACATAGCTGAAGGAGAAAAGTGTCCATACCTTGATAGCACACATTTTTATCATCCAAAAAAAAGATGCCCTAAGGCCATGAGAGGCTGAGATTACTATTATATCGCTTGAAATCACTCTCTTATCTTTTTTCAAAAGGATCTGTCCGTGCATGATGATCTCAATTTCTGCACCGAGTTCAGACAATCTGATGTTACGACCATTGCAAAAAATATTGAGGTACAAATGAGTACATGGGTTGAAGAATTGACTGGTTATAGATTCAGAACTGCTATCCGCTTTTTCTTCCATTCACAAACAAAATAAATTTCAGAACTGCCACCTCTAACAAATCGGTTCTGTTAGAGACTGTTTGGTGCATCGATAATTTGATTGATCGTGCACGGGGCACTTATATAGGTACATGGGTATGACCGGGTCTAGTCTCCCAGGGAATACATGGAGGTGGTGGGGTTGCAGCCGGGGCCGCATCACTGCTCGAGGGCGCTGATGTAGTAGGTGCCTGCTGAAATGGAAAAACCAGCTCATCATAGTAAACGTGTCGTGAAGTATACACACGGTGGGACACGGGATCATAGCACCGGTAACCTTTGGTGTTAGAGGGGTAACCGAGGAAGACACAAGGAACCGAACGTGGAGCGAGTTTATGAGGGGTGGTGGACGCGGTGCTAGGATAACAAAGACACCTGAAAGTCCGGAGACCGTCGTAGGAGGGAGGGACACCGAAGAGGAGCTGATGAGGAGTATAATTCCAGCGAGGACGACAGGGGCGGATGTTAAGGAGAAGAGTGGCGGTGGCGAGTGTGTCCGTCCAGAACCTAGGAGGAACGTTGGAGTGGAAAAGCAACGTGCGGACACAGTCGTTAAGAGTGCGAATGACGCGCTCAGCACGGCCATTTTGTTGGGACGTGTAAGGGCAAGTGAGGCGAAATACGGTGCCGTGCGACGCAAGGAGGTGGCGAACAGCAGCGTTATCAAACTCTTTTCCATTGTCAGTTTGAAGGGCGAGAATGGGACGGCCAAATTGAGTTTGGACATAGGAATAAAAATCTGTTAGAGTGGCGAGAGCGTCGGACTTGCGACGAAGGGGAAATGTCCACACATAGTGAGTAAAATTGTCCAAAATCACCAAATAATATATGTAACCCGTGTTGCTAGCAACCGGTGATGTCCAAACATCACTATGCAACAACTGAAAAGGAAAATTGGAAATAGTGGTAGACACGCTAAAAGGAAGACGCACGTGCTTGCCGAGACGGTAGGCCTCACAAGTATGTTGTTCAACTTTATTACAAGTGAATGAAAAACTCTGGAGAATCTGATGCAAAACGGTGGAGTTGGGATGGCCGAGACGAGCATGCCAAAGGTCGACGCTAGCGGCGAAGGCGGCTGGACGAGTGGTGGTGGTGGTGGCAGGAGGGTGCACCGGGTAGAGCTCGTCGGGGCTATCACATCGGTGGAGAACCGTCCGTGTACGGGCGTCCTTCACAGAAAAACCAACGGCGTCAAATTCAACAGTAACGGGATTCTCACGAGTAAGACGAGCGAACAGAAACAAGGTTTTTGACTAAATTAGGAGAGACAAAAACATTAGACATGGTAATAGGAGTGGATGTGGAAGGAAAAGACCTATGATCGACATGAGTAATGGGTAAGAGGAACCGTCACCGACAGTGATGCAAGTAGAAGTTTGAACAGGAGTGGAAGACGCAAGGTTACCGGGATGATATGTCATGTGGGCGGTGGCGCCCGTGTCCATGTGCCATTCACCGCCGCCTCCATAGTTGCTGGGGGACGGCACCGAGTGTAGCGCGGCAAGGAGTGCTGGATCCCACGGGGGCGGCACCTGGGGTGGGTACCCACCAGATGGTGGCACGGCTGTAGGGCCAGCAGCTGTCGATGGCGTGAAGTAGGTCGGGTAGGGGGCACCATGGGGCGCATCGCCGAAGGCCGGGTAGGAGGCGCCCAGGGATGCCGCGGCAGGCGCGGCGAAGTAGGCCTGGTGGCTAGACGGATGCGCCCCGAAGAGGCTCGGTGCGGGTGCCCGAGGCACCGGCATGGAGTAAGCATGGACAACGCCGGTCCATGGATTGGTGCCGTACGCCCAGGGAGGGGTGGGCTGGGGCGGGCACGGACCCTCCCGGATGCCTGGCCGTCCTCGGTGGCCTGCTGCTGTGGCTGCTTGCGACCTCTGCGGCGGTTGCCGCGGCGTCCACCCTGCTGCTGCTGCTGTTGGGGAGCGGCGGGAGGTGCAGCGTAGAACCCTAGCGGGGTGGGCTGCGACGGTGGCCGGGAGGCAGGCGGGGCATTGGACGATGGTGCGCCACGCGATGCCCGGCGGCGAGGGCTTGATGCTGCGCACGCTGTTTGACCCCGCGCATCCGGTGTTCCTCCAGCTTCAAGTACGCCACGAACTTGGGGAAGGAGGGATCCGACATCAAGGAGAGGTTGCTGGCAGTATGGCCGAAATCCTCATTGAGGTTGGTGGTGAGCGTGCTAAGGAGGAAATCATCACCGATGGGTTGGCCGATGTCGCGGAGGTCGTCCGCCAACTGCTTGAGACAACGAGTATACTCGTCAATGGTCTTGTCGTCCTGATGGCAGGCGAAGAACTCTTGCTGCAAGTAGACGGACCGCTGAAGTTTGTTGTCGGTGAAGAAGGCGTTCAGCTTGACCCACACGGCGGCAGCATCATCGTCGTCGGTGACAACGGTGTGGAACAGATCTCGCGAGATGGTGGTGAAGAACCACCTGATGAGCGTGGCGTCGATCGCGGTCCACTCGGGATCGGCCGCCATGACGCGCGAGTCGGTGGAGCCGTCGATGTGATCCAGGAGATTCTCCTCGCGGAAAAGGAGAGCGAAGTAGTGATGAGGTTTGATCTCGTTAATGCCCATTGTTATGGACTTGGGTTTTGGAGAAGATGGGGATGCTGGAAATCGTGGCACGGTTAACAGACAAGCAACCAGGGGACACGAGATTTACCCAGGTTCAGGCCCCGGAGGGAAAACCCTACTCCTGCTTGTCTGCTCTTGATTACGGCGGAACCGAAAATTACAGGATGCGCAGATTCGATCTGGCGTGGATGCGTGTGTGAAAGTATGAGTCGAGATATCTAGGACGTGCCCTCCTGGCCTTTATATAGACTTAGGCAGGTCCCGGGCATAGTCCAAGTCGGTTACAAGTTCTGGGGTCGTACCCCCTCGAATTTCCTAGTCCATGCTAGTCTTGTTCTTCAAGGACTCGAAGGCGTCATGGGCCTTGGCCACCAGAAAATCTTCATAGGCCAGTGTATATCTGCTGTGGGCCTTTCTTGGGCTGGACCAGGTATGCTAAAGTTACGTACCCGTAGGGTATAACCGTGTCAGTAGCCCCCGAGTGATCAGTCGAATCGTAGATTCGGCTGAGGACTCTTCCATTCTTCGGGTGCAACTATATTTTAATAGTATACAAGCGTAGGGATTGTTGATGCGTGTGCTTGACTCACCCGACAGATCAGGGTCAGTTAACTGTCTTAGGACGAAACGACACGATCTTCTTCAGGTTTGAGTCCCTCAACCCAGACCTGGAACATATGCTGGCGTAATTCGACTCAGGCCGCGGAGGACTTACAGGAGTGGAATTCCAGTGATTTTAATTGGTGTACCCAACGCGTCCGTCGGGATTTTTCATCACGCCTGTTGGCATGGATTCATACTAGCAGAGCGCAGTCAGGTGCGTTGCCAGGCCATCAGATGATATCTGCAGGTCTTATCTTTGCGTCGCAGACGCAGCATCCGAACGTTTATCACCACGGAGGTGCTTCGGGTTGACCAAGGAGACTGTTGCTTACTCAGCACTTTGTTGGGGCAGATTTGCCTAAAAGTTTTTGTATGTTGATCCGAAAGATCACAGTCGAAAGTTTCATAGGGTGCGCGTGTTGGAATTATGCCCTAGAGGCAATAATAAAGATGTTATTATTATAATTCTTGTTCATGATAAAGTTTATATTCCATGCTAGAATTGTATTAAGCGGAAACTTTAATACTTGTGTGGTTTGTGAACAACACCGTGTCCCTAGTACGCCTCTATGGACTAGCTCATTGATCAATGATGTTTAAGGTTTCCTAACCATAGACATGAGTTGTCAATTGATAATGAGATCATATCACTAGAGAATGATGTGGTGGATAGACCCAAACTAAGCGAAGCAATTAGATCGTGTCATCGTGTTCGTCTTTGCGAAGTTTTTCTTATGTCAAATATTGTATTCCTTAGACCATGAGATAATACAACTCCCTGGTATCGGAAGAAAGCTTTGAGGTCATCAAACGTCATCCTATGAGAGGGTGATCATAAAGGTGTCTCTCAGGTGATCGGAAAGTATCTGTTGGGTTGTATGTATCGAGATGGGATTTGTCCCTCCCAAGTCGGAGAGATATACTTCGGGCCCACTCGGTAATCGATATCAACACCGCTTGCAAGCATGTGGTTAAGGAGTTGATCACAAAGTGATATCGGATTACGGAACGAGTAAAGTACTTGCTGTGAACGAGATTGAACTAGGTATGACGATACCGACGATCGAATCTCGGGCAAGTAAAATATCGCGAGACGAAGGGAATATATATATGGGATTGATTGAATCCTGGCATCGTGGTTTATCCGATATGATCATCGATGAATGTGTGGGAGTCAATATGGGTGCCCAGACCCCGCTGTTGATTATTGATAGAAGATCATGTCTGTATATTCTCGAACCCGCAGGGTCACACACTTAACGTGTCTCGACGCTAGGATAGATTGGATAATTGGTTTATGAATTTTTGTTCGGAGTCTCGGATGGGATCCGGGATATCACGAGAGGTTCCGGAATGGTCCGGAGAATAAGATTCATATAAGGCAGTGCAGTTTTTGGAGTTCGGAATTGTTCCGGATTAATCGGTATTGTACCGGAAGCTTCTAGAACCTTTCGGAAGGGGGCCAACGTGGTCCCACCTTCCGGGAGGGGGCATGGGCCTATGAGGGAGTGTCCTGGCCGCATTGGTACAGGGGCACAAGGCCCCATAGGGCCCAGCCGATCCTAGATAAGTTTAAATCGTTTAAACTAGAGATAAGATAAGATAGGATTTCTAGATAAGGGAGAGTTTAAATTGTTTAAACTAGAGATAGGCTTGGAGGAGAGGCTAGGGATGGCCGCACCCCCCTCTATATATAGAGGGCTGGTGCGCCCCCTCTCATACTCCCCTTACACCTTCCTCCAAACCCAGTTGCCCTGCTGCCCTCCTCTCTCCCTCCCGACTGTTTGTGGGCGAAGCCCTGCTGCAGAAATTCTCCACCATATACACCACGCCGTCGTGCTGTAGATCCAATCTATCTCTCCACCATACTTGCTGGTCCGAGGAAGGAGGAGACGTCGAGGTGCCGCACGTGTTCATCTCACGGAGGCACCGCCACTTGTGGTGCTAGATCGGATCGGATCGCGAGGAGGAGAAGCGAGTACGACTAAATCACCCACGTTCCGACGAACGTTCCGCTGTGCGAATCTTCAAGGGTATGAAGATCTAATCCAATCTCTCTCGTTGTTTGCATCTCCTAGATTAGATCTTGGCTTTCCCTCTGTTCGCTTCCGTAGAAAATTTTGATTTACTATGCTGCGAAACCCTTCAGTGGTATCAGAGCTAGATCTATGCGTAGATGTGATTCACGAGTAGAACGCAACATGGTTGTTGCGGGCGTTGATGTTTTCTGTTGCAAGCCTCTTGTTTGTGTTCTTCTTATGACGCGGGACAGTGAGATTGAAGCGGTCCAGGCCAACCTTACGCGACGTCGTTCGCGAGACCGGCTCCGCACTTGACGTGTGGCTTGTACCACACATGCGGCTGGTGGATGTCAGTTTCTCTCACTATAGTTGTCATGGGATTAACACCGGAGTTTGGCAACCATAATATCACCGTTGTGGCTTTCCGTAGGTAAGAATCGTTCTTAGCATCTACTCCCATGAGCCACGTAAAACATGCAACAACAAAGTAGAGGCGTCTAACTTGTTTTTGCAGGGAGTGTTTTCTGTGATATGGTATGGCACAAGATGTGATGTGTATATTGTATGCGATGATCATGTTTTGTAATGTTTCACGACTTGCATGTCGATGAGTACACAACCGGCAGGAGCCATATGGTTGTCTTTATAATTGTGTATGACCTGCGAGTCAACTTCTTATACGCCATGTAATAGCTTTACTTTATCGCTAAGTAGTTAGCAATATTTGTAGTTGCTATTCGTGGTGGAGGCAATCATGGTGGAGTGATGGAGATCATGCCGGAACGTACAAGATGGAGATCATTGCGCGAAGATTGGCTATACCATGTCACACAAAGTTATATGCATGTGATGTTTATCCTTTTATGTATCTTATTATGCTTAGATCGCGATGGTAGCATTATAAGATGATTCCTCACTTAAAGATCAAGATAAAAACTGTGTTCTCCCCAAAGTATGCACCGTTGCGAAAGTTCGTCGTGTCCAAGCATCACGTGATGATCGGGTGCTATAGACTCTACGCTCACATACAACGGGTGCAAGCCAGTTTTGCACACGCGGAAATACTTGGGTCTAACTTGACGAGCCTAGCATGTACAGACATGGCCTCGGAACACAAGAACCGAAAGGTTAAGCATGAGTCATATGAATGATATGATCGACACTTCGTTGTCCACCATTGAAACCACATCTCTTCTCGTGATGATCGGATTAGGTGTGGTGAATTTGGATCGTGTTCACTAAGCAACTTGAGGGATGTTGAATTTAGTGGGAGTTCATCTAGTAATTTGATTAAGTTGAACTATTTATCATGAACATAGTCTAAATTGTACTTGCAAATACGGTAGATCACATGGCCAAGTCCAACTTCAACTTCAACGTTTTTGCTGAGAAAGAAAAGCTTAGAAACAATGGGTCTAACTTCACCAACTGGTTCCGCAATCTAAGAATCATTCTGTCTGGCGGACAAAAGGACTATGTCCTTGAGAAAGCGTTAGGTAACCCCCCTGCTGCAACTGTGCCGGCTGATGAGAAAGTTGTCTATCAGTCGCGCAAAGATGATTATGGTGTGATTAAGAGCACCATGTTGTTTGCTATGGAACCGGAACTTCAAAATCGTTTTGAAAACTATCCCGGGCCCTTTGAGATTCTCGAGGAGCTGAAAACCATGTTTCAGACTCAGGCCCGTTCTGAGAGATATGAGATCTCCGAGAAGTTCTTTAACTGCAAGATGGAGGAAGGGAGTTCCGTTAGTGATCACGCCATTAAGATGTCGGGCTACACTCAACGCCTTGAGCAACTGGACTGCAAGATTCTAGAGGAGCTCAAGATTGACAGGGTTCTGCAATCACTCCCTCCCAGCTACAAAAGTTTTTTAGTGACTCACAATCAGATTGGTTCCACTGATACGATCACCGAGCTCTTCGCAAAGCTGAAGGCTGCGGAGGTGGACATCAAAAAGGATAATCATGTGTTGATGGTCAACAAGCCCTCCTTTAAGAAAGGTAAGGGAGCAAAGAAGCCCTTCAAGAAGGGCGGCGGCAAGCACACTGCCCCTGCTGAGAAGAAGCTCAAGTTTGGTCCTAAGCTGGACACTGAGTGCTTCTATTGCAAGGACAAGGGTCACTAGAAGCGCAACTGTCCGAAGTACTTAGCGGACAAGAAGGCTGGCACCATCAAAGGTATATTTGATATACATGTTATTGATGTTTTCCTTACTAGCCCTCGTTGTAGTGCCTGGGTATTTGATACCGGTTCAGTTGCTAATATTTGTAACTCGAAACAGGAGCTACGGAATAGACGGCGGCTTGCGAGGGATGAGGTGACGATGCGCGTTGGCAACGGATCAAGAGTTGATGTGATGGCCGTCGGCACGCTCTCCTTAGTTCTACCTTCGGGATTAGTTTTAAACCTTAATAAATGTTATTATGTGCCTGCGTTGAGCATGAACATTATTTCTGGATCGTGTTTATTGCAAGACGGTTATTCATTTAAATCGGAGAATAATGGTTGTTCTATTTATATGAGTAACATCTTTTATGGTCATGCACCTCTTGTGAATGGTTTATTTCTTCTAAATCTCGAAAGGGATGAAACACACATCCATAACATTGAGGCTAAGAGATGCAAAGTAGATAGTGATAATACTACTTATTTGTGGCACTGTCGTCTAGGTCATATTGGTGTAAAGCGCATGAAGAAACTCCATTCTGATGGACTTTTGGAGTCTCTTGATTTTGAATCATTTGACACATGCGAACCATGCCTCATGGGCAAGATGATCAAAACCCCGTTCTCCGGTATGATGGAGCGAGCAACGGACTTGTTGGAAATCATACATACCGATGTATGCGGACCGATGAGTGTTTCGACGCGCGGTGGATATCGCTATTTTCTCACTTTTACCGATGACTTAAGTAGATATGGGTATATCTATTTAATGAAACATAAATCTGAAACGTTTGAAAAGTTCAAAGAATTTCAGAATGAAGTGGAGAACCATCGTAACAGAAAGATTAAGTTTCTACGATCTGATCGTGGGGGCGAATATTTGAGTTATGATTTTCTCACGCATCTCAAGGCAAGTGGAATCATTTCACAACTCACGCCACCCGGAACACCACAGCGCAATGGTGTGTCTGAACGCCGGAATCGAACCCTATTAGATATGGTCCGATCGATGATGTCTCTTACTGATTTGCCGTTATCATTTTGGGGTTATGCATTAGAAACCGCTGCATTCACTTTAAATAGGGCTCCATCTAAATCCGTTGAGACGACACCGTATGAACTGTGGTTTGGTGCTAAACCTAAGTTGTCGTTTCTTAAAGTTTGGGGATGCGAAGCTTACATCAAGAAGTTGATGCCGGACAAGCTCGAACCCAAAGCGGAGAAATGCGTCTTCATAGGATACCCTAAGGAAACTATTGGGTATACCTTCTATCACAGAACTGAAGGCAAAGTGTTTGTCGCAAAGAACGGTTCCTTTCTTGAGAAGGAGTTTCTCTCGAAAGAAGTGAGTGGGAGGAAAGTAGAGCTAGACGAGGTTATTGAACCTTCTCTTGAATTGGAGAGTAGCGCAGCACCTGAAATTGTTCCAGTGCCGCCTGCGCCAACAATAGAGGAAGCTAATGACAAGGATCATGAAGCTTCGGACGATGCTGCTACTAAATGTCGCAGGTCGACAAGGTCGCGTGCCCCTCCTGAGTGGTACGGCAACCCTGTCTTGACTGTCTTGTTAGTAGAAGACAGCGAACCTACGAACTATGAGGAAGCGATGATGAGCCCAGACTCTGAGAAATGGCTAGAAGCCATGAAATCCGAATTGGGATCCATGAGCGAAAACCAAGTATGGACTTTGGTGGACCCTCCTAGCGACCGAAAGGCCGTTGAGTGCAAATGGATCTTCAAGAAGAAAACGGACGAGGATGGTAATGTTACCGTCTATAAAGCACGGCTTGTTGCGAAAGGTTTTCGACAAGTTCAAGGTGTTGACTACGATGAGACTTTCTCTCCCGTAGCGATGTTTAAGTCCATTCGGATTTTATTAGCAATTGCTGCGTTTCATGATTATGAAATATGGCAAATGGATGTCAAGACTGCTTTCCTCAATGGCAACATTGATGAAGAGTTGTATATGATGCAACCCGAAGGTTTTGTCGATCCTAAGGATGCTGATAAAGTATGCAAACTTCAGCGTTCCATTTATGGACTGAAGCAAGCATCTCGGAGTTGGAACCTTCGTTTTGATCAAGTGATCAAGAGCTTTGGATTTGTTCCAAATTGCTATGAAGCTTGCATCTACAAGAAAGTGAGTGGGAGCTCGGTGACGTTTCTGGTACTATATGTGGATGACATATTGATTATTGGAAATGATATCAACATGCTTAACGATGTGAAGAGTTATTTGAACAAGTGTTTTTCAATGAAAGACCTAGGTGAAGCTGCTTATATATTGGGCATCAAGATCTATAGAGATAGACAAAGACGCCTGATAGCTATAAGCCAGAGTACATACCTAGACAAAGTTCTGAAAAGGTTCAGAATGGATAAGGCATTGAAAGGTTCAGTGCCTATGTTTTCAGGTAAGATATTGAGCAAGGCTCAGTGTCCAGCTACGGTAAATGATAGGGAAGCTATGAGCAAAGTGCCTTATGCCTCGGCCATAGGTTCCATCATGTATGCCATGCTGTGTACTAGACCGGATGTGTCCAATGCTCTTAGTTTGACGAGCAGATATCAAAGTGATCCAGGAGTGGAACACTGGACAGCCGTGAAGAACATCCTAAGGTACCTAAATAGGACTAAAGAAATGTTCTTAGTCTATGGGGGTGATGAACAGCTCATCGTAAAAGGTTACGTCGATGCTAGTTTCGACACCGACAAGGATGATTCTAAATCTCAGACAGGATACGTGTATATTTTGAATGGAGGAGCTGTGAGCTGGAGAAGCTGCAAGCAAAGCGTGATCGCGGGATCTACAGTAGAAGCGGAATACATGGCTGCTGCAGAAGCGTCAAGTGAAGGAGTTTGGATCAGGAACTTCATCACTGAGCTTGGCGTGGTTCCAAGTGCATTGGACCCACTGGAGATATTGTGTGACAACACAGGCGCCATAGCACTCGCTAAGGAACCAAGATATCATCCAAAGACCAAGCATATCAACCGCAAGTTTCATATAATCTGAGATTATATAGCAGATGGAGATCTGAAGATTAGCAAAGTACATACAGATCTGAATGTCGCAGATCCTTTGACTAAACCTCTTCCACGTGTAAAACATGATCAGCACCTCAGTGCCATGGGTGTGAGATTGTTGCCAAATGTAAACTAGATTATTGACTCTAGTGCAAGTGGGAGACTGTTGGAATTATGCCCTAGAGGCAATAATAAAGATGTTATTATTATAATTCTTGTTCATGATAAAGTTTATATTCCATGCTAGAATTGTATTAAGCGGAAACTTTAATACTTGTGTGGTTTGTGAACAACACCGTGTCCCTAGTACGCCTCTATGGACTAGCTCATTGATCAATGATGGTTAAGGTTTCCTAACCATAGACATGAGTTGTCAATTGATAATGAGATCATATCACTAGAGAATGATGTGGTGGATAGACCCAAACTAAGCGAAGCAATTAGATCGTGTCATCGTGTTCGTCTTTGCGAAGTTTTTCTTATGTCAAATATTGTATTCCTTAGACCATGAGATAATACAACTCCCTGGTATCGTAAGAAAGCTTTGAGGTCATCAAACGTCATCCTATGAGAGGGTGATCATAAAGGTGTCTCTTAGGTGATCGGAAAGTATCTGTTGGGTTGTATGTATCGAGATGGGATTTGTCCCTCCCAAGTCGGAGAGATATACTTCGGTCCCACTCGGTAATCGATATCAACACCGCTTGCAAGCATGTGGTTAAGGAGTTGATCACAAAGTGATATCGGATTACGGAACGAGTAAAGTACTTGCTGTGAACGAGATTGAACTAGGTATGACGATACCGACGATCGAATCTCGGGCAAGTAAAATATCGCGAGACGAAGGGAATATATATATATGGGATTGATTGAATCCTGGCATCGTGGTTCATCCAATATGATCATCGATGAATGTGTGGGAGTCAATATGGGTGCCCAGACCCCGCTGTTGATTATTGATAGAAGATCATGTCTGCATATTCTCGAACCCGCAGGGTCACACACTTAACGTGTCTCGACGCTAGGATAGATTGGATAATTGGTTTATGAATTTTTGTTCGGAGTCTCGGATGGGATCCGGGATATCACGAGAGGTTCCGGAATGGTCCGGAGAATAAGATTCATATAAGGCAGTGCAGTTTTTGGAGTTCGGAATTGTTCCGGATTAATCGGTATTGTACCGGAAGCTTCTAGAACCTTCCGGAAGGGGGCCAACGTGGTCCCACCTTCCGGGAGGGGGCATGGGCCTATGAGGGAGTGTCCTGGCAACATTGGGCCAGGGGCACAAGGCCCCATAGGGCCCAGCCGATCCTAGATAAGTTTAAATCGTTTAAACTAGAGATAAGATAAGATAGGATTTGTAGATAAGGGAGAGTTTAAATTGTTTAAACTAGAGATAGGCTTGGAGGAGAGGCTAGGGCTGGCCGCACCCCCCTCTATATATAGAGGGCTGGTGCGCCCCCTCTCATACTCCCCTTACACCTTCCTCCAAACCCAGTTGCCCTGCTGCCCTCCTCTCTCCCTCCCGACTGTTTGTGGGCGAAGCCCTGCTGCAGAAATTCTCCACCATATACACCACGCCGTCGTGCTGTAGATCCAATCTATCTCTCCACCATACTTGCTGGTCTGAGGAAGGAGGAGACATCGAGGTGCCACACGTGTGCATCTCACGGAGGCACCGCCACTTGTGGTGCTAGATCGGATCGGATCGCGAGGAGGAGAAGCGAGTACGACTACATCACCCACGTTCCGACGAACGTTCCGCTATGCGAATCTTCAAGGGTATGAAGATCTAATCCAATCTCTCTCGTTGTTTGCATCTCCTAGATTAGATCTTGGCTTTCCCTCTGTTCGCTTCCCTAGAAAATTTTGATTTACTATGCTGCGAAACCCTTCAGCGCGACCAGCGCTCCCTATGGGAGTAGCCCCCGAGTGTCTGTTCGAGTCATAGACTCGAGCGGAGACTTTAGTGCAAGTATTGCTCAGTTGTTTAGTCCGTAGGACTCGAAAATTTTCGGATGCTTAAATCCTTCCTCCCTATGGGAGTAGCCCCCGCGTCCGTAGTGGAGTCGCAGACTCGACGTAGGGCTCAGAGAAGTGCTTTGTCTTCATTTGTCTTTGGGGTGCGCGACCAGCGCTCCTGATAGGAGTAGCCCCCGAGTATTTAGTCGAATCGTAGATTCGAGTGAGTACTCTTAGTTGTGGAGCCGAAGTTGGTGCTAGTATAGCTTTTAATGATGTCAGTGCTGACGATCGATGACCTCAAGCGTCTGCTACGCCAGAGATGACTTGACTGAACGAAGCTTGGGTCCCACTTGCTGACTTTGAATTGACCGGTCACGCGCGGCGTGGAGATTATTACGGCGTCTCCTCGATTTCCGCGCGTAGTGGACGGCGTGGTAGAGACGATTCGTTGTGATGCTGACACGTGTACGACCAGATCTGCCGTTGGCGTTAGGTCTTCTCGATGGACGGCCAGCGTGCGTCGTCCTCGCTGTTATAATCCTTGGTGAAATCGTGGTTTGTTTTTCACCGCACCAGTTCATCTGTTCACTGCTTCCTTGTTCTTGAGCTTTTCTTGCTGCGCGCTTGAGAGTTTCTTCCACATTTCCCTCATTCTTTCTTCGTTGGCAACGCCACCACCGCCGTAGCGCCATGGGGAAAACAAAGAAGTCTTCATCTGCGGTTGGGGCCAGCGCCGCCGGAGGCAAGAAGGGTGACACTGCTGCTCGTGTCACCGATGGTGGCTGGCGGCGGTCAGAGACGCGTGAGAGCGATCTCCGCAAACTGCGTGAGCGGGGCCTGATCCCGCAAAATACGACGGCCGTGAGACTCCCCGGCAATGAGGTAATCCCCCGTCCCCCACTTGGGTACCGGGTTATGTTTGTTCCCTTTGTGATTCGCGGGTTTTCCTTTCCGGTCCACGACTTCCTCCGTGGACTGCTCTTCTTCTATGGGGTTCAACTCCATCATCTGTCTCCCAACTCTCTTCTCCACATTGCGTGTTTCATCACTCTTTGCGAGTGTTGGCTTGGCATTGAGCCGCACTTTGGACTCTTCCGGAAGATTTATTCCGTGAAGAGACAATCTGGTTCAGATGGTGTGTACCCCATTGGGGGTTTCATCATCTCCCTCAATCCCAATTTTCAATTCTTTTCCTTTTCCATGTCCGAATCTGTCCAGTACTGGCGGAGGCGTTGGTTTTACATCCGCGACTCCGTTTTGCCTGGGCAAGATTTTGGTCTTGTTCCTTTTGACCCCTCCCAATTGATTGAGAAGAAAAGATCCTGGAAAAACCAAATCCTGGATGGTGAAGTGGCGGAGATAGAGGCCCTTTATCGTCGGGTGGAGGATCTCCAATTGATTCCGGATAAGGAGGTGAACGGAGTGGACATCATCCGAACTTTTCTTGAACGTCGGGTGCAGCCTCTCCAAGCGAGGGCGCACCCGATGTTTCTTTATTCTGGTCGCCGTGATCCGACGAGGGTTTCGAGTGAGAAAATCTCCGAGGGAGATCTTGACAAGGATCTTCGCGTGCTGCTGAAGTTCAAGGCCAGAGAAGAAATCCCGGGGAAGTCGCTGACTCCTCCCTTTTCTTCGACGTTGGCTGTGCCGAAGGTGTAGATTTGTGAACGTAGTGCTCCTCTTTTTATTGTTGGATGTGCTTTTGTTTCCTTTGTTTTGCTAACAAAGTTTCTTCTCATCTTGCAGAGCTTCAAGGTGTCGGGCATGGTACCACCATTGCCCGAAAGGTATCCGAATGCCCCGGACAATGAAGTGGTTGACTCCGTGTCCGAACTTCCTTCGGCGCGATCTCCGGCGGAGGATGCCGACGAGTCGAGTGAGGACCATTCGCGCAAGCGATCGTGGAGCTCGAGCGAGTCTTCGGATGCTTCAACTCCTCTGACTCCCAGAAATCCTCTGGGCCTTGAGCATCACAGTGAAGGTCATGGAGCTTCTTCCTCTCCCCTTCCCGCCATTCCTGTGCGGGCTGTTGCTCCGCACCCGCCAGCCAAGCGGAAGAAGGAAGAGAAAAAGGAGGAGAAGAAGGAAGAGAAGAAAGAGGAGAAGAGGGCCCGAAGGGCTTCTCCTATCTTCGACCTGAGCGCATTAGGCTCGTAAGTTTTCTTGTTGTACAGTCGTCCTTTTTCTTGTATGATTGTTGCATTTGTGCTTATTGGTTCATATGCAGGCAATCCTCCCATGACTCTAGTGATGATGCGCGGGAGATGATGGGGGAGTCGAACATTGTGTCGCCTCCTCCTCAGACTGTGGCGACTTCGGGTGGCGCTGCTCCAGATCCTCCTGTGCAGGAGGGGCTGGTGGTTGCGCCTCAGAATTTCGCAGGCGGGCCTTCGGGCTTTCCTTCGGAGCACGTAAGTTTTTGTGCCTCATGTCGCGGGGGGAGCCCCCGAGTATCTTCTTTGCTGATGTTGTTTTTGCTTTTTTATGTTGGGCGCAACGCCCAAGTCCTATTCTTACTGTTATTGCTTTTTTCTACAGCCTTTTGTCCAAGAGGCCAAGCGGCTGGTGGAGGAACGCCTGGCGCTGGAGGCGAAACTTCGGCAGCTTCAAGGTATCCTTCTGCCCTTTATTCCCTCTCTTGTTTGTCCTGGTCTTATTCTTTGACACTTGCTCGTCTCGAATGCAGAGGAGCATAACGACTCTCTCCGCGAGGTTGATGCTCTTAAAAAGAGCCTTGGCCAATCGGAGCAGAAAGCTGAGGCTGCCGTTGGCGCGAAAGAGCGCCTTGAGTTAGAGCTGTCGAAGGCAGCCGAAACGAAGGAGCGCCTACAGCGGGAGGCCGCAGATCACGAGGAGCAGCTGGCCACCGTTGCGACTGCTCGTGAAAGAGGGGTGGCGTCGAAGCTCATGGCTGCTGCCAAGGCTATTTTGGGTGAGTGCTGAATTTTTGTACTTGTCTCTTTTTCGATGGGTCTTCGTCTATGCTTCCTTTCTTCATGCTTTTCTTCATTCTTGTCTCAGATGCCGCAGGCATTGAGTTCGACCGCGGTGCTCTGGAGCACGGGAGTGCTCTGGATGATGCCACTGTGGCGGTCGAAGACCGCTGCAGCACCGTCGTCAACTCCCTGGCCAAGGCGAAGGAGGTCCTTGGCCGCTTCTACCAGGAGCTCTTTCCGAAGGGCGCGACCCTTGAAGATGTGGATGCCCTGGCAGAGGCTCTGTCAGCCGAAGCGCCTGCAGCGTACAAGCGCAAGCAGAAGGGCATCGGCGCGTCCGTCGGGCTGGCGATGGCCATGGCGGCTGGGGCGGAGCTAGACTTGCCCCAGATCACTTCTCGGATGCTGACGACTGCGGATGGATCAGAGGTAGCCTTCGCTGCCTACTCCGCTCGCTGCAGACGATATGGGCCGAAGCTCATTGACTTGCTGTCTGAATACGCACTGCGGCAGCAGGGCGAAGCCAAGGCTAGGCAGTCTGGCTCCGAGGCGACTCAGTGTCCTGCGCCTTAGGTCTATTAGACGTAGGGTAGTGTGTAGTCTTCTTTTGTTGTAAATATCTTGAGGAGTATCTTCTCTGTGCCACGTAGTGGCTTTATATATTCAATGAATGTTCTCTGAGTTGTGCTCCATCCTTGGCTGAATGTATGTGTTCCTTTCGTTTGCTGTTGTTCTAGGTTCCTTCGGGTGCTGACCCTGTTGATGCCCCATCCGCAACACCGTTGCGTCCATCCTTGGATGACTCCTCGCAGCTTGCTTTCCTTCGGGATCGTGTGCGCAGCCTTGAGAGGGAGTTGCTCGTGCTACGCGGCCGGGCCGACGTTTGGAAGTCCAAGGCGAAACGTAGCGCAGCCAGAGAGGAGTACTTGATGGCGGAGCTGGGTCGGCTGTCCGAGCAGCTGCAGTGTAAGTTGATCCTTCTTTCGGGCTATAGCTCAGTTTTTCGGATGGGCCTGCTGGCCTTATTCTTGTTTTGTGCTGCTGTCGCAGGTGCAAATCTTGCTCCGAAAGAGGAAAAAGAGCATGTCGCTGTTCGAATCAATTGCTTGACTCAACAGGACATGGAGGTCGGCGGCTTCTTCTGGATGGACCGTGATCGTGCCATAGCCTTGGCGACGGTGCAGGATCGTGTTCATCAAGTTTCTCGGGTGCTCCGCCAAGTGCAGACGTCGCTTGCCTCGGTGCTGCACGTCATGTTTCCTTTAGATGCCTTGCCGACGACCCTTGCAGGTCTTCTGGCGAGGTTTTGGAGTGCCAACAATGTCAAGGAGCTGGTGCGACAGCAGCTCGTCGCAGGAGTGAAGGCTGCCTTGTCCCTTGTGAGGGTGCACCGTCCCGACGTAGATTTAGCTGCTGTGTCGGCTGGGACACCTCTTCATCCGGATGGTGGCGAGTGGAATATGCGTCCGCATTACGCGGCTGTAAGGCAGTATGCCGAACAGATTGTAGATTTGTTTGAGCAGCGTGCTTAGGTTATTCTTCAGAATAGATAGGACCTGAAAATAGATAGAGAGATGTAAAATTTGTATATTTCGGTTGGGCACGCTGTGCCTTTGTTGTAAAGATTTGTTTGTTTGTGAGCACGCAGTGCTTTGATCAGGTGTGTTCCCTTTTCGTTTGCCTGACGTTTGTCAGCTACTCAGGTATACACGTTTTAGTCCTCAATCGATCAAATCGTGAGGTGGGGGAGCCCCTAGTGTGTTTTTCCCTCAGTCGATGTAATCGTGAGGTGGGGGAGCCCCCGAGCGTGTTTTATCCTCAGTCGATGAAATCGTGAGGTGGGAGGAGCCCCCGAGCGCGTTTGTAGCATATAGTAAATATGCAGGAAATAATGAGCCGAAGTTTTCGGGCGAGACACTTAGCTTTATTTATATCGTAATGAAGGAAGTACATTGTTCGGCTGAGTAGCCTTGGCTGAAAGCCTTATTGAAAGTAAAGGGGTAGTTTGCTACGGGTAGAATCCTCGCAGGTGCGCGATATTCCATGGGTTGGAGTATGCGACTCCAGACTCCCCGTGCTTGAGGTGATAGGCGCCACCTGGTATCACTTCGGTGATGACGTAGGATCCTTCCCATGGTGACTCGAATTTATTCGGTCGCTTTTGTTTGAGTCGTAAGACAAGGTCTCCTTCGACGAAGGACCTTGGACGCAGCCGACGGCTGTGGTAGTTGCGGAGACTCTGCTGGTACACCGCTGATCTAGCTGCTACTATGTCTCTTGCCTCGTCGAGTGTATCGACGGCATCTTCGAGTGCAGCCGTGGATTTGGCTTCGCTGTAAGCGACGACCCGTGGGGCCTGGTGGCGCACTTCGGATGGTAACACGGCTTCGGCTCCGTGTACCATGAAGAATGGTGTGTAGCCGGTGGCGCTGTTTGGCGTAGTCCGTAAGCTCCATAGGACGGATGGTAGCTCTTTCGTCCAGTTTCCAGTTTTGTGTTCGAGGGAGCTCATGAGGCATTTCTTGATGCCAGCGCCGATTAGGCCGTTGGACCTTTCCACTTGTCCGTTCGTTTGCGGGTGTGCCACTAAGGCATACGTGATGTTGATCCCGAGGCCTTCGCAGAAGTCCTGGAATTCTTCGGAGATGAAGTTTGACCCGTTGTCTGTGATGATGTTGTGCGGTACGCCGAACCTGTAGACAATGGATTCGAAGAACTTGACGGCAGTTTTGCCTTTCTGGTTGGTGACTGGCATGGCCTCGATCCACTTGGTGAACTTGTCGACTGCGACCAGGAGGAAGACGTGCCCCTCTTTAGAAGATTTTGGCAGTTTGCCAATCATGTCGAGGCCCCATTGAGCAAAGGGACAAGCTATTGGTATGGTTCTGAGCTCGGACCCGGGTGCGTGCAGTTTGTCGGCGAACCGTTGGCACCCGTTGCATCTTCGGACGATGTCCTTTGCGTTGCTCATGGCCGTTGGCCAGTAGAATCCTACTTGTAGAGCTTTAGCGACAAGGGAGCGACTGCCTGCATGGTGGCCGCAGATGCCCACGTGGATGTCTTGGAGGATGGTTTTGCCGTCATCAATGGTGACGCATCGTTGGAGTGCACCCGTGATACTGCGCTTATACAGCTCGCCATTGATAATGGTGAAGGCCTTTGACCGACGAGATATGCGCCGGGCATCTGTCGGGTTGTCAGGCAGTTCTCCATGTAACAGGAACTGGAGGTATGGGCGCGTCCAAGTTTCTTCGACTGCCATGACCTGCATCAAGTTGACCATGGCCACTTCGGTGTCCAACTTTTCGGGTCCCTCATGACCTTCGGGCAGCGTAGCCCCCGAGTGTTCTGCTTCTTCGGATGATCCCTTGGGGAATTTCCGCTTGATGGATGGCACGCAGATCTGTTCGAGGAACGCACCTGGTGGCACCTTTGCACAAGTGGAGCCAATGTTGGCGAGCCTATCGGCTTCCTCGTTGCTTTCTCTTCCGACGTGTCGAAGTTCGCAGCCGTCGAATTCTCCTTCGAGTGCGTTATAGAGCGCGCGGTACGCGATCATGTTTTCGGCGTGTGCGTCGCACTCATTCATCGTCTGTTGGACGACGAGGTTGGAGTCACCGTAGATGACCAGGTGTGTTGCGCCGCATATCTTTGCCATCCTCATGCCGTGGATGAGGGCTTCGTATTCGGCCTCGTTGTTGGAGGCTCTGAACTTCATCCGAAGAACGTACTTCATCTTGTCACCTTGCGGGGAGGTCAGTATGACTCCTGCTCCTGCCCCGGCTTCGCGCTTGGAGCCGTCGAAATGCATTGTCCAGGACTGCGACATATCTGGTGTGTCTGGCAGCTGTAGCTCCATCCAGTGCACCAGGAAATCCGGAAGGACCTGGGATTTGATTGCGTGTCGCTTCTCGTAGATGATGTCTAAAGGCGATAGTTTGATGCCCCACAGGGCCACGCGTCCTGTGGCCTCTGGGTTATTTAGGATGCTGTTCAGGGGTGCCTCGTTGACGACCAATACCTGATGTTCCTCGCTGAGGTAGTAAATTGGGCGCTGGACCCCAAGAGTCTTGCCTTCTTCGGGTCGTTCGACCACTAGTACGGTGCTGACCACCTGGTGTGTGGCTGCTATGTACAGCAGCAGGGGCTCGCGCTCTTTTGGCGTGACCAAAACGGGAGAGGTGGAGAGGAGCCGCTTGAGGCTTTCGAATGCGTCGTCGGCTTCTGGTGTCCACTCGAACTTGTCTGCTTTGCGCAGCAGCTGGTAGAATGGTATGGCCTTCTCGCCCATGCGGCTGATGAACCTGCTTAACGCCGCGACTCGTCCTACGAGCTGCTGGACGCCCTTGAGGTTTTTCGGCTTCTCCATCGTCATGATGGCTCTGATTTTCTTCGGGTTCGCCTCAATCCCTCGCTGGGAGATGAAGTATCCGAGCAGTTGACCCGATGGGACGCCGAAGGCGCATTTTTCGGGGTTGAGCTTGATCTTGTAGCGATCAAGGTTGTCGAACGTCTCGCGGAGATCGTCGATAAGTGTCCTTGCCTCCCTGGTTTTTATTACTATGTCGTCGACATAGACTTGGACGTTGCGACCGATCTAGTCCTTGAGGCAGGCCTGCATGCATCGCTGGTACGTGGCACCTGCGTTCTTTAGCCCGAAGGGCATTGTGTTGTAGCAGTATACTCCGAACGGTGTGATGAATGCCGTTTTCTCTTGATCTTCGACCTTCATTCGAATCTGGTTATAGCCTGAGTAGGCGTCGAGGAAGGAGAGTTTCTCACAACCTGCAGTCGAATCGATGATCTGATCAATCCGAGGAAGAGGGAAGTGGTCCTTTGGGCAATGTTTGTTTAGTGACGTGAAGTCT
Organism: Avena sativa; assembly: GCA_916181665.1. Lineage (NCBI taxonomy): Eukaryota > Viridiplantae > Streptophyta > Magnoliopsida > Poales > Poaceae > Avena > Avena sativa. Next base: position 417,412,446 of record OV702297.1, read on the forward strand.
ACGCACATCCGCAGGATGTCCGTGTCCTTCTTTGGAACCATCACCGTATTTGCCAGCCACTCGCTTTCCTTGATTTACCGAATGAAGTCTGCTGCGTGTAATCTGTTGATTTCTTTGCCGATAGCTTCGGCTCGTGGCTCCGACAGTCTTCGGATGGACTGCTTGACTGGCTTGGTGTCTGGGAAGACTTTGAGTGCGTGCTCGGCGAATTCCCTGGGAACTCCTGGCATGTCCGCAGGACACCAGGCGAAGATGTCCCAGCGCTCACGGAGGAATTCGACGAGCGCGCCTTCCTATGCGGTGCTGAGGTCGTTGGCGATCAGCGCCGTCTTGGAGGCATCCGTCGGATGGACTTGCACCTTCTTGGTGTTGATGGTGGAGTCGAAGGACATGTCAGGTGCGTTCTGCCTTGTGACTGGTGGTGGCCCATTGTCTGTTGCCTCGCGGAGCCTTACAAGCTCATCTTGCATGCCGAAAGACTGGGAGATTTTGTTGAAATCCCTGTCGCATTGGTCCAATCTGGTGAAGCTCCCATGGACTATGATGACGCCTCTTGGTCCTGGCATCTTGAGTAGTAGGTATGCATAATGTGGGACGGCCAGGAATCTTGCGAATGCTACACACCCTAGGATGGCATGGTACTGCGACGGCCAGTCCACCACTTCGAATTCTAGGCGTTCCTGCCGAAAGTTGTCCGGCTTCTGGAAGATGACGTCGAGTCCTATTTTGCCCAGAGGGAATATGCATTTTCCTTGGACAATGCCGTGGAACGTTGTGTCTGATTGTTCTAGGCTGCATTGCGGGATCCGCATGGCTGCTAGAGTACTTGCGAACATTAGGTTGATACCGCTACCGCCGTCCATGAAGATGCGACTCATCTCGAAACCTCCGATCTGCGCCTCCAGCACCAGGGCAGCATGACCTGGGCGAGGGATCTGGCAAGGGTGATCCGCGCGAGTGAATGTGATGCAGGACTCCGATCCGCTGAGGTACTCAGGGATTGCAGGTGGTGTTGCCACGGCCAAGTTGATTTGTCGGGTGATTTTCTTCTGCACCCTATTGGTAGGGCGTCCCTTCTGGATCATATTAAGTGCTCCCTTTGGTGGGGGGTATGGGACCCCCCGGCATTGTTTTGCGCTGGTGCAATTGGTTGATTTGGGCCTCCAATGGGCGGCGGTGGAGGAGCTACGTGTTATATTTCCCCTGGTGCGGGTGCGTTTCCAAACGCAGGGATTGGGGCTTGTTGCCTCATCTGCACCATGCCTTCGCTGAGTTTCTGGAACTCGCGGCAGTCCTTGAGCATGTGGTTGGCTTTCTTTTTGCCATCCTGTTTATCGATGTAGAAATGAATGGTGCATGGACCCGAAAGCTTGTCGAATGCTGAGGGTCCGTTGTAGCGGTCGCGGCGTTGCCACGACTGCATTGGTCGTCCGCTGTCGCGGAAGTTTCCGCTGTGGTATCCTCCGCTGTTGCGGCTGTTGTCGTTACGGCGATCGGTGTAGCCGGCCGCGACCATGTCGGGTCCGTCGCAGTCCTCATAGACGCGCGATCTCCTCTTGCTGCGGCGTTCATGTCTTCGGCCGTAGTTGTCCTCTTCGTCTGACTGCGCTCGCTGGATGCAATCTTCGCCATCTGCCCAACTGTTGGCAATTTCCATGAGGTGGTCGAGCGTCTTGGGTTTGATACGCCCGAGTTCCTCCTTGAAGTCTGGGCGCTTGACGCCGTCCCTGAAGGCGTCGATGGCCCTCTCTTCGGAGATGTGTGCTGCGGAGTTCTTGGTTGTAGACCAGCGTAGTATGTACGAGCGAATAGATTCACCCGTTCTTTGTGTGCAGGCCCGCAATTCTTCGAGTGAGGCGGGCCTCTTGCTAGTGCCCTTGAAATTTTGGATGAAGCTGTAAGCGAGCTCCTCCCAGTTTCGGATGGATCCTGATGATAGGCTGCTGAGCCAGACCCGCGCCGCGCCTGTCAGCTGCAACTGAAGACACTGCATGGCGGTTTCTTTGTTACCTCCGTGAAGCTTGACGGATGACAGATGGTCGCTGAGCCAGGACTTCGGGTCTTGTGTGCCATTGAACTTCGGAGTATCCGAAGGAAGCTTGAAGTTACGTGGCATCTGTGTTCGCCGAACGGATCTGCTGAAGCATCGAGCTCCGCAAAGTTCTCCTTCGTCTTCATCCATCTCAGATTCGGACGAGCATGCGCGTTTGGCGCGTGCTGTGTCGATCTTGCGCTGTGTAAGCTTGTCTCTGGCGTCGTAGTCGCGTTTATGGCGGTGCGAGCTCTTCTTCCTTCGAGGAAGGTCGTGTTCCTCTTCCTCTTCGGATGAGGGGGTAGGGCTCCGGTCGCGCCTGGCCGGAGCTTTCTTCTTCGGCTCCGCAGGAGCGTCTTCGTGGAGCGCAGCTCCGATTAGGCCTAGTCCGGTGAGTGCGGACCTATGCATGGCCCTTTTTGGGTCCTCCTCCGGAGGTGGGTGAGCCGCGAGATACGCAGTGGCTGCCATGATCGCAACTTGTGGCGTCTTCGGGATGATGTTGCTGTCGGCATCTATACCCATGAATGATGTGTGGAGAGTTCGGGTCACATCACGCCGCTCCTTGGGATCCATGTTTTCCACCCGAGAGCGGTGCTTGTTTCCCTGGTTTCCGTTTGTGCTAGATACGGGTGCCATGGCGGAGAGCACAACTCGTCACGCGCTGGACTCGGAGGCTGCTTGCTTGCGTTTGTCGAGCGTCTCCTGCATCTTGACTTGTTTCTTGTGCTCCTCGATGAGGAGGTAGTGGTATGCCATCAGTAGATCACGTGAGGCGTCTGCAGGTAAGACGGCGTCGCCTGCGATAGCACGGCGCGCCTGCACCCATCCTTCTTTGCTAAGTTGGATGACGTGGCCGTTGCTTTCCCTGTTGGGCGGGGGGGATTGGCTTCTTCTGTTTTCGCCGTTCCGGTTGGGCGGTGGGTGAGGTGTTTCCTCGTCGCCCTGGATGATTGCGGCGCATAGATAGCGCTCGCAGATTGGTCGGCTGCTGCCGCAACTTTCGGATCCGGAACCGTAGGTTCCCTCATCTGAAGGTGGATCACATAGATCGGTGTTACAGCTGCTGCTGTTGTGAAACTCATCTGTTGATGGTGACGTGCGTAGCACGGGGTGTGGATCCCACGAACATGGCCTGATTGATGGCACGGGTACCCGCTCAGGGAGGCGGAGGGTTCCGGTTTGACCCACTTGGAAGAAGAAGCTTCCGAACAGAATTTCGAGTCCGTCGCCTACGGGCTCGAAATCCTTCATAGTGGCCGGCGAGTGGGCGGTGAAGTCAAAAGCGCCGAAGAGGAGGTGATTCTCCGTCGCCGCGGAGTTGTAGATCGATCGGGTCGGAACCGTCACGACCGCACAATCAGCAGCCCCAGTTCCCACAGACGGCGCCAATTGACGAGGTTTGATCTCGTCAATGCCCATTGTTATGGACTTGGGTTTTGGAGAAGATGGGGATGCTGGAGATCGTGGCACGGTTAACAGACAAGCAACCAGGGGACACGAGATTTACCCAGGTTCAGGCCCCCGGAGGGAAAACCCTACTCCTGCTTGTCTGCTCTTGATTACGGCGGAACCGAAAATTACAGGATGCGCAGATTCGATCTGGCGTGGATACGTGTGCGAAAGTATGAGTCGAGATATCTAGGACGTGCCCTCCTGGCCTTTATATAGACTTAGGCAGGTCCCGGGCATAGTCCTAGTCGGTTACAAGTTCTGGGGTCGTACACCCTCGAATTTCCTAGTCCATGCTAGTCTTGTTCTTCAAGGACTCGAAGGCGTCATGGGCCTTGGCCACCCGAAAATCTTCATAGGCCAGTGTATATCTGCTGTGGGCCTTTCTTGGGCTGGACCAGGTATGCTAAAGTTACGTACCCGTAGGGTATAACCGTGTCAAGTAGGTCTTCCAAGGGTGGTAGGAGGCGTTGGAGGCGTCGAGGGTCACAGGAACTCGTTCCCGGATCTTGATCTCGCGGATGACGACGGGATCGGGTCCAGCGAAGGGATTGGTGCAGGAGGAGGCCGGTGTCGACGACATGGTGGAGAGCAGGGAGGGTAGGGCGCGGCGGCTGCGTGGAAGGGCAGCGGCGGCGAGGGATGTTGCGGCGACGGCGGCCAAGAGGCGGCGGCGGCAGAGGGTAGCGGCGGCGGGGGCTGTAGCGGCGACGGCGGCCAAGAGGCGGCGGCGGCGGAAGGGTAGGAGCCCGGGACGGCGCCTAGGTGGGGCGGAAGATAGGGTTAGGGACCAATACGGTGTCTGATACCATGTTAGAGACTATTTGGTGCATCGATAATTTGATTGATCGTGCACGGGGCACATATATAGGTACAGGGGTATGACCGGGTCTAGTCTCCCAGAGAATACATGGGGAGAGAGACACTATAGGTATAATATACAAAACCCTAATCTATACACGTACAAATATATTCAACAGGTTCATAGGCTGATGCAGAGGTCCAGATTGACATCCGGGCACCTGAGCGTCTTGCTCTCGTCGCTTGGAGAAGGTGGCGGCAACTCTCCTGATTCCATAGGAGGATGGGGCCAGCCAGCGGAGGGCTCTAGACTTCTGGTGACGGCGTCAGATGGGGTCGATGTGAGGAAGGCGTTGGCTCCTGCGAGCGGCGGACGATGGGCTCGGCGCAGGCGTGGGATCCCGGCTACGGTGGAGGAGGGAGCCGGTGCTTAGAGGGGTGGGTTCTTCCGGTGGCTCTCGACCCTCTCTAGTTGTGGAGGTGGGGTAAGGGCGGTGCAGGCGGCGACACTGGGCGAGCGTGAAAAGGAGAGAAGTGGGCGGCCGCGGCAAGGGAAAGACCAGAACGGGAGCAGTTGACTCGGGAGTGGAGTTTTTGGTAGTTTTTTTCTTTTCACTGCACAATACCACTTGGCGGTGGCAAAATATGTCAATACCCCGAACAGTTAGAGGCAAAATTGTCTAGAAAAATTCGGACGAAAACTGTGCGATCGAACCTACCTCTACGTAAATTAGTAGATAGATAGATTGCATTTTTATGATAAGAAAACATATATCATATGGTATATGAGGCGTCTAAAAGTTATTTAATATTACATTTATCCTTTTTGAAAACATTTCTGAACAAGGGAAAAAAAATAACACGAAAAGAATTGTTACTGGGAGTTGAAACCCTCAACTATGGTCGCGGCCCAGCTAAAACCATATAACCCAGGACTGGATCAGGCGTGGGATATAGAGTCAGATTCTTTTAAAGGGCTGGATCAGGCGGGAGATTCAGATTCAGATATTTTGACTGAAGACAATGCATTGACGGCGAAAACAGTTAACTTGCGACGATGATTCCCAGCGGCCTGGGGATCGGTTTGAGATGTGGTTTGGCTTGATAGAGAACTGGGAACATGAGAATACAAAGAATTCGAAGAAACGAGACGGAGGGGCTATAGGTGCGAGGTAAGCTTGAGGAGAGGTTGATGGAATCTCACGGTCGACTAAAAATTGACAGGAACATGCGACCTGATGCCAACTTTGGAGATCGATTTAGGGTGCTTCGGTGATTTGTTTTGAACGAGATTTGCTCCTGCCTGAAGATGGTACTACCGAGAAGAGACACGTGCAAAGTTTGGCAGGAGAGGTCATAATCTTGCTAGGAACATAGGGGAAAAACAAGTGTCGGCTAAATTGTTGAACTCCGTCAGATTTACAATGATATGTGCTGAATTTTGACGGAAGATTGTGATAGATGTGGAACGCCGTTTTACGTGAGGTTTGAAGCTGGGTGACGCTGATTGTCCCTCTACGCACTCGGTTGCTCAGAGGCGGCGGAGAAGAAGTGAGGTGGTCGCGGTTGGCGTGAAAACAGAGGGCCAGAGGAGGAGGATGCGTGCGCGCGACGTCGAACAACGGTGGCCAGAAGGGGTGCGACGGCGTGGAGGTGTCTTGGTGGGGCAGACCGACAAGCATGGAGAGGAAGAAGATGCAGGGGAGGATGAGGGGCTCACCGCAGTCCTCGTGGGCACGGTGGCGAGCTCGTGATGGACGGTGATGGCGCCACGAGGAGGGCGTCTGTGACGGAGAGCTGCCGTTATGCGGGGACGGTGTGTACTGGGGCGTCTCCTCCATGTCGAGGGCTTGAGGTGCTACAGCAGGTCCAGGAACACCTCTAGGGCATGGTGGTGGCACGGACAGGCCGAGCAAGGTTTAGGCCATGGTCATGGTTGTTTTCTTGGAGAGGGGGAAGATGATCTCCGAGATCGGGATCTGGGGATGGAGGGGTTGGGTGGATTGGCTTCCTTGATCTACAGCTGTGTCATCTTTAAGCACATGGAGGGCGAGGGAGAGGGTATCACGGGAGAAGCATGGGCGCGATGGTCGAGCACGTGAACCGGGGGAAGAAAAACAGTAGTGCGGCGGCGGTGCGGGGCTTGGGGAGGCGCCGGGCGGACAGAGGCCTGGGGGAGGGGGAGGGAGGTGGTCGGCGGGTCGGGCGGATATTTTTTCTTTCTGTTTGAACCGTTCACTTCGGCGAACGACATGTGTGAGAAAACGTATTCTTGGCTGACGGAAACATATTGAACGAACCTACCTCAAGAAAAAATAGTAGATAGATCTCTTTCGACATAGTTATTTTCTAGGTCGATTCAAACCACTGTGAGGACTAGTTTCGGCAGAAACCGGACAAATATCGCACCATGCGCCTTATGTTGCGATGAAATTTTGAAAAAAGTTACGCCTTGTTCACTGGGACAGAGGGAGTACTAATTAGACAAGATTGGTCACGAGTCAAAATCACTCATCTTACAAACACAAGTATATGATGTTGTACATCACTAACACAACACCTAGTCATTGACTCCCCCCCTTCGCGTCTCGCGTCGCCCCCCGCGAGGGCGACGGAGACGCTAACACTAGGGCACACCTCCTCCTCCCTCCTCCTCCCACCTTCCCCTGCCGCCGCCAGCGCATGACACCCGGCAAAGTCTGTACGGTCCGGCGGCGGCATGTCTTCCTTTACCGGCACTGGCGAGTCTCGTGGGAGGGATCTGCTGGCGGCGGTGCGGCATGGCAGTGGCGGCGAGCTCGGCCATAGGCGCCGTGGCAGTCGCGGAGTCGCAAGGATGCACGGCTGACACGGGGGTGCAGGGCGACGCAGTGGTGGCGCTATCTGGCGGGGACTCCAGCATCGCAGGGGGCCTACGCGAGACGAGGTTGCTGCGGCAGCGTCCGAGGCTCTCCGGCGGCGGGGCATGGTGGCTGGGCCTCCACGGCTTCAACAGGGTAGGGTGGTGTGGGAGGAAGGTCGACAGTGGCAAGGCGTCCTGGCTGCAGCGGCACATCGGCGGAGCTGACGGGCCCGATCTAGGCCTGGCCGGTGGGCTGGGCCTAATCTAGGCATGGTTAGCACTGCTGCTGAGGCTCCGGACGGCAATCACCATGGCGATGGTGATGGAGGGCGGTTCCCCTCCCCTAGGTGGCCGGGTGGCCCGACATCTGCCGCCCTGATGTCGCCATATCGCGCCCTACCCGGCGGCTTTGCGGTGTGACACTTGTTAGAGCCTTGACGCGAGTTCTTGGATGCCGGGGTACGGGTGTCTCGGTGGCGGGGCGGCGTTGCAGTGGTGGTGGCCTTCTCTTTGGTTCTGGACCTTTATAAGGGGGAATCTCCCTGTTCCGGTGAAACCGGATAGGATAGTTCCCCAACTTGTGAACCAACATTGTTTTACATTATCCTATGACCTAATAAAACACAAAATAAGAGAGAGCTATGCCGGGCTACCCCCATCAGAAGAATGTCTAAGGGGTAGACGATCCGAGCCCCATAGAGATCAGGGTTTCACCGGAGGAAGACCACGAGAACGTCGGAATCAGATGAAAACTTGCATGTGTCCCTAACATATGTGTGTGAGTGTGGTGCAAGGTTGGTAGGTCCCATGTGTAAGTCCCAAGTGTGACCCGCTTTGTAGACATGCGTTAATACTTAGTAAAATCTTGGATATATACGTGGAAACTCCCGCCACGGGGCAACCAGCGCCAATTTTATGGCAAAGTTGACCCAACCTTTGCTTTCCATGTATATATGTCCTGAACAAAACCAAAAAAAAAGAAAAGTCCACTGGGCTACCCTCGTACAGAGAAAGCTATAGGGGTAGACCACCGGTTCTCCAGGAGTTATCGCACTTGGAAAATCTGTGAGATCATCTTATTTATACTTAAGTTGCAAAGATTTAATTATACAATTCCATCATAGCATATAACTACATCTCGCAAGATGGCCATTAGACTCTTGAACAGAGTTCCTGGTTCTGTCAACCCTCTTGAGGAGCGGACGATAGTCTCTCTTGTAGATATAGCATGTACGAGCTCTTCATAAGGATTGAGACCATGTAAATATGAACTTTGCACTAGACCATAAGCTTCTGGAGGATGCTGAACTTCATTTCCATTAGGTGGGTGCCCAGTCACAAACTTTGAGAAACAATCCTCAACCAATTGGCAAGAGTAGAATTTCCCCTCACGGTAGAGCTGCTGACCAACAAAACCAAGCAAGTTGTTGGACTACTTTTGAAACAGAAATGTCACTCTTTGGGTCAATCAAAAGACCAAGATGAGAGGATTTTATGACAAAGTCTGAAATTTGTTGTTTGACATCCTTTAGATTGTTCTCAATTTTGACTACCTCAAGGACCTGCATGCATGTGCCCTAGCACATGCATGAAAGTGTGGTGCTATGTTGGAACATACAAAAACTACTAGTCTCCGGGTGCTTGCATGTGTCCCCCCTCACATGCATGCGCTCTAACTAGAAGCGAAGGTTCTGGACCTGTATAAGGGGGAATCTCCCTGTTCCGGTGAAACCGGGTAGGATAGTGCCCCAACTTGTGAACCAACATGGTTTTACATCATCCTATGACCTAATCAAACACAAAACAAGAGAGAGCTACGCCGGGATACCCCCATCAGAAGAATGTCTAGGGGGTAGACGATCCGAGGCCCGCGGATCAGGGTTTTGCCGGAGGAAGACCACGAGAACGTCGGAATCAGATGAAAACTTTCATGTGTCCCTAGCATATGTGTTTGAGTGTGGTGCAAGGCTGGTATAGGTTCTTGCATGTGTCCCCCCTCGCATGCATGCGCTCTAACCTAGAAGCGAAGGTTCTTGACCTCTATAAGGGGGAATCTCCCCGTTCTATTGAAACCGACCGGGTAGGATAGTGCCCCAACTTGTGAACCAACATGGTTTTACATCATCCTATGACCTAATCAAACACAAAACAAGAGAGAGATACGCCGGGCTACCCCCATCATAAGAATGTCTAGGGGGTACGAGCCCCGTAGAGATCAGGGTTTCAGCGGAGGAAGACCACGAGAACGTCGGAATCAGATGAAAACTTACATGTGTCCCTAGAATATGTGTGTGAGTGTGGTGCAAGGTTGGTATAGGTGCTTGCATGTGTCCCCCCTCGCATGCATGCGCTCTAACCTAGAAGCGAAGGTTGTTGACCTGTATAAGGGGTTTGACCTAATGAAGTCGGCACCAACTATACGGAGCCAACTATACGGCGGCGGCCCGTATAGTTGGTCGTTAAGCTTGCAGTAACCTCTTCACGGCTCCTGATTTTTTTGGCATGTTGGAAATCTCGTATCTTTGGCATTTATGTAGTGATTTCCATTATTATACGGCATTATCTACGGATGCAAAAATAGCAAGAAAGGATTGCATACCCGTTTGATCATTAGGCATTAGTGGAAGGTTTTAAGACATATTTCATCAAATATATAAATAATATCTAGTTTAAATACAGACGTGAATGGCTATATTTCACATCCATCAATAATAGACGAGAAGTCTTCATGTATGTGCCCTTAAGGACCAACGCTCTAGAGCCGAAGTCGGCACCAATAAACTCTTGAATAGATTTGGATCTTCTAACACCAAACTTATAACATGTGTAAACTAAATAAGATTCTCCGCTCCATTGGAGCAGCGACGAAACGATTTCCCATCCTCCTCAATGCCACCAGTGAGATCTTCATCGACAAGGTGAACGAGGAGAAGGTTGTACCTTATTCTTGTTCCACATAGCGCCGTCATAGCCCCTATAACATCGATGCCGGTTGACCAATATCTAACTTCAGACACCTTACTCAGTGATGAGCACGGGTCTAATAAGGTCCCCGCCCCCTCCCACCACCAGAGCAGCAAGCAGACATGTTGATTTCCGGTCAAAGACGGCGAAAAAGACGAGGCAAATGGAGGTGGCAGCTAGGGTGCAACCCTAAGCAACCCTAGCCGCTGCCCCTTTTTCTTTTCGTGGGAGACGATAACAGGGAAATAGGGTAACCCATATACAACTCTGTCAAAAAAAAACATAGGCTGCTCATGTGGCACACGTGTACACATATCCGAAATTGGAGGCAGTGCATGTTTCTCAGCGATGTAAGGCATAATGAAAACGCATGAATATGGCAAAAGAAGGATAAGAAAACTACACTAATTTGTATAAGATTTTTGACACTTAAAACCAACCGCACTAAGTTAATTCGTTCCCTTTATCAAGTTGATATGGCAGCACTTAAACTTTGCATTAGACTGACGGAACAATGCTAATAAGTAGGCTGAATAGAAAAGGAAAAGGGACAAGAGCGGTCGTCGCTTAGCCTGAAGGATGCTGGTTTGGTACGGAGTTCAAAACAGAAAACTAGCATCGTTAAACTCCATACCTCTTATTCGTAGGATCAGTCTAAAAGGTACATTTGCACCTAATCAATTGAAGCAGATGCAAGATCCGAAGTATTCTCCTCCAGTCCGGCTCAGACGAACCGAGAGATCGTTCATCTCCCGGCTTATCAATATCTAAGTTTGACCAAGATTATATACTACAAAAATATAAACACTTATAATACTAAATCAATATCAACAGATTCATCATAAAATATATTTTCTTATTTTATGCATTTAATATTATCAATTTTAATATATTTTTATAAATATTTTGTCAAACTTAGCAAAATCTGACTTTTGACCGATGCTGCTTACTCGCCTTATAATAGAAGGAGCAATAAGTAATAACCATTCAACAAGTTTTAACAGCTGGCTCTCGAAAATACTCAGCTCGTCTATGTATTCGTGAACCGGGGAAACAAGAAGAATATCAAGGTCTTCAATGTAAACACCACATCAATAAAAGTTCGTGAGATCTCACCGTTGAAGCGGCCATGCCAAGTAGCTAGCACCAGAAGCGCCACGCATCGCATCCCTTCGCTATGCACCCAGCCGACTAGTTCCCCTTCCTTGCTCCGGCCGGGAGCTCATGGACTCTGAATTATGGAGTTTCAAAATGGGGATGGATGGACTTCGGGTGACGACGAGCACACATAGGAGCATCAGGAAGAACTGATGCTGGAAACGCATAGCAGGCGATGAGCCGGTGACACGGAGGACCACCTGGTGTTAGAATTTGGATATATTTGCATGTTGGGATTTTAGCCCGTAACAAATACAAATTATAAATTTTTCTTTGGCCCATTATTATGATGGCTCGTATGAGTGGAAGTGGAGCTAAAGTTTAGTCCACATTGCTAATGGAAGGGGAGTTGAACCACCTTATATATAGAGTGTTGCATCACTTACTAAGGTGTGAGAAGAAGAGAAGCCCTCGCGCGCTCCTCTTGTGACGCCGCCCGTCTCGGCACGCCACGACGCGCGCGCCACGGTTTGCGGGAATCTCGCCGAGCCGAACTTTATTTTGTTGTTTAGAAAAAAATAATTATATATTAATTACGAGTTATTAACGGACGAGTTAATCAATCAGCCATTTCCACATCTTGGATCGTGGGCTGGTTCCCGACTCTGTCGTGGGTTGTTGCCTACGTCCTACCCGACCCGCACTATATAAACAGGCGGACGCGAACCCTAACAGTTAGATTGCATCTGTCTACCTGCGCATCTCCGTTCCACCTCTCTGTGTTGCCCTCTTCTACTCCATCCCGCCGGCTGCGTGCACGGCTGTCCGGGAGTGCAGGCCTCCGGAACCCCATCTCTCTGATCCTGCACCGGGAGAGAGGCGATAAGGTTTTTGGGGAGCATCTATGCGCGACTGTTCAAGTTCTTCTCCGTCCTCTACGTCCGGCTTCCTCGACTTCATCGCCATGTCGGACGACGCTCCCAAGAAGGCTGCTGATGTCGTTTCTGCTGCTGCCGCCGGTGGCGGAACCACTTCTGTTGCGCTGCTGGTCATACCATCGACGAACTCGTATGTGTTCTTTGCCCTCCTGACATTTCTGATGTTGATTACTAGTATTGCAGTATGCGTAAAAGTGCTAGGTCTTCACTTGCCCGTATGGTGCATGTCTACTATGCGTATGCTAGTTAATCTTGGAAATTGTTCTGTCATGATTTATACTTGGATAAAATTCATGCGAAAACTGCTAATTATTTCAACATCAGGAACACGCGCAGGGATCCTCACCTCGACTCCTTCCATTTCGCATTCCCCTCCCAGTACCTCCCCTCCCCTGCGCCACCCCCTCTTCGGCCTCCTCGCCATCCACATCAGCTGCACTCACCATCGCCGACATCCCTCCCATTCCCGGTGGCGCCAATAGAACCGAAAACGGCGACCGCGTAGTGTCGGCACCCATGCAGCCAAGGTGGAATCACGAAAGAATCGATGAGGGGAACGCTCATCATCGGTGAGGCGTTAGGGTTAGGTATATTTTCTATTTACTATTGTTTTTTCCAAGCAATAGCAGACAGGCATAACGAGTTGGGCTTTTTTCCGGCCGTCGACGGCCTTCTTTCCGTGTGGTGCAAGTTTTAGCTAGCGGTATGAATCGTACTGCTCATTTTTTAAAGCACCGGTACGAATTGTTATAGGCCATTCGACGAAAGAAAATAGATGGTAGTAATTTATTTGAGGGTACCACGACAAAACACCTCTTCCAAAATGAGCTAAAGGAGAGACCAGCACAGCCAGTTTCCAAGAAAAGATGAAGTCAATAATAATGTCTTAATCCAACTCCATCTCACTATCCCGCATGCTGCTTCTACATGACCACATCTTTATAGTTCTGTCATGCGAAACAGTTACAATCTGTCGACCATCTCTACTAATATCCAAACTAGTAACCTTGGACTCATGACCTGCCAAGCTTTTGATCGGTTTGTAGTCTCGAGTTGACCACAATGTTGCTCTAGTGTCATAGGAAGATGTCGCCAAATAGTGACCTTCCCGGAGTTCAAATTTCACATTCGAGATAAAACTATTATGTGCCGGTATAGAATACAACATTCTTGTGCTCCTCAAATCCCATATTCGGCAGAAATTGTCTTGGCTCGCTGTTGCAACCAGATGACCATTGGGGGAGAAGCTAACTCCCAGCACAGGTTTCGCATGTCCTGCGAGGTTACAGTACAATCTTCCGGACCTTAGATCCCAGACTCGAGCAAGCGCGTCAAGCCCACAAGACGCGGCCAGAGAACCGTCTGGGTGAAAGCCAACTCCATACACACCTCTGCTATGCCCCTCTTGGAGTAGGAGCTGTGTCCCCGTGTTGACGTCCCACAGTCTCCAGGTCCTGTCGAAGCTAGCCGTGCCAAGGTACTTCCGAGAGGGATGAAATGCAAGGCGAGCGAGACGATCGAGGTGACCGTCTAAAGACATTAGAAGTGACCCGTCGCTGTTCCATAGTCTGGCGGACTTATCGGCGGATGCTGTTGCTAGTAAGTTGCAGTTGTCGATTGCTGGAGAAAAGGCGACATCGGTCGCACGTTCCGTGTGGCCTCTCAGGGTTGCGATTTTGGTTATCATGCCTAGTGGCGCGATGCTCCACACTTTGGTGATCCCGCTCCAGGAGCTTGTGGCGAGCATCGACGCGTCCGAGGAGAAAGAGCAGCCTGTGAGTGGCCGTTCGTCTCCGACCTCGACCTCGCTGTAGTCGAGCACGAAGTCCCCTGCTGCTGCTGCCTGCTTCTTCGCGACGAGGTCAGTCACAGCAGCCTCGGGGTCACATAGGCAGTGTTTGGCCCTGTCGAGCCTGGACTTGGCGCGGGGCAGTGAGTAGTGTGCGATGTCGATTCGCGCATGGAGAAGTTCCTCGGTGCCATGGGTGAAGAATGGGTACTGGATCTGTTGCGCACGGAGGCGGTCGAGCTGGCCCTCAGCCTCGAGGCAGGCCATGAGGAAATTCACCCACGGATCGATCACATCAAACTCAACAAACACGAACGAACAAAGAAAAAAACCTGTTGCCGCAGCTGTTGTGTCCGTAATCTAGACAAACCAAATCAATTAATTTGGATCCGAGAGAGAGTATTTTTTTCAACTTTTACGGTACTACTTATCTGTTGATACAGGCGTTATATATATATGTGCACGGTAGCAACCGACTTAAACACCTAGACCTAGTCTTGTACGGACTCCAAACACGATTCAGACCGATCCTAACTAGCAGCGCACATGCACGGTAGCAACCGACTTAAACACCTAGACCTAATCTTGTACGGACTCTAAACACGATTCAAACCGATCCTAACTAGCAGCGCACATGCACGGTAGCAACCGACTTAAACACATAGACCTAGTCTCGTACGGACTCTAATATTAAACACTTAAAATATCCTATATAAGATTATCAAGTAAATAATATTTAAAAACGTTTGAAATAAAATTGATTTTTTTTTATTTTTTTGAAATGGCAGTCTCTTTGCCGTGTATTTTTTGAAAATACACACTTCTTTGCCATGTACTTTTCGAAAAGACACACGGCAAAGAATAGACACCGTCATCTTCAAGTTTTTGTAGTGTATTATTTAAAACACGGCAAAAGCCCTTTGCCAGTGGCAAAGCCTTTGCCATGTCTTTTGCTCACACGGCAAAAAGACTATGTGGCGTAGTGATTCAAACCGATCCTAACTAGCAGCGCACATACAACTAGCTTAGGAAACTAACTCAAGTCTAGACAAACTAGTACCCTACTACTACTTACAAACCGAACAGAACACATCTCACGTAGACACCTGCTAGATATATAGGACTCATACCCGTCCCACATATTAATGTGTACTAGCTGAATGTTTTTGCGTTGCTACGGATTGATTTATTTGTTCAAGTCCATGCTTTCATAAATAAAAATAAAATTATTTTAGATAAAAAGAAATTAAAAATGAGACACCATTAGTGTATAACGTTGCCGCATATATACAGCTTTATATACAAAAGCAAGGATTCAGTTACATTTGACTTTGAAACATCAAGCAGTAAGTTAGGACATGATCTCGAGCATACTACTATGCACTTCAAGCAGACTACTATGCACTTCGAGCGACTTCATCGAGTCGTCGAACATCTCCTCTTTTTGTTTGTACTCGAGACCCGACTTTCTTATCTTGTTTGTACTCGAGACCCGACTTTCGTCGAAACCATACTATTGCTCCTCCTAACAATTACCTATAAACTGAACACACAATTTTAGAAAAATACATTCACATTTTCTAATACAATAGTTGGATTTATCGATCCATGCGCCTCATATCACATAGCTGAAGGAGAAAAGTGTCCATACCTTGATAGCACACATTTTTATCATCCAAAAAAAAGATGCCCTAAGGCCATGAGAGGCTGAGATTACTATTATATCGCTTGAAATCACTCTCTTATCTTTTTTCAAAAGTATCTGTCCGTGCATGATGATCTCAATTTCTGCACCGAGTTCAGACAATCTGATGTTACGACCATTGCAAAAAATATTGAGGTACAAATGAGTACATGGGTTGAAGAATTGACTGGTTATAGATTCAGAACTGCTATCCGCTTTTTCTTCCATTCACAAACAAAATAAATTTCAGAACTGCCACCTCTAACAAATCGGTTCTGTTAGAGACTGTTTGGTGCATCGATAATTTGATTGATCGTGCACGGGGCACTTATATAGGTACATGGGTATGACCGGGTCTAGTCTCCCAGGGAATACATGGAGGTGGTGGGGTTGCAGCCGGGGCCGCATCACTGCTCGAGGGCGCTGATGTAGTAGGTGCCTGCTGAAATGGAAAAACCAGCTCATCATAGTAAACGTGTCGTGAAGTATACACACGGTGGGACACGGGATCATAGCACCGGTAAACTTTGGTGTTAGAGGGGTAACCGAGGAAGACACAAGGAACCGAACGTGGAGCGAGTTTATGAGGGGTGGTGGACGCCGTGCTAGGATAACAAAGACACCCGAAAGTCCGGAGACCGTCGTAGGAGGGAGGGACACCGAAGAGGAGCTGATGAGGAGTATAATTCCAGCGAGGACGACAGGGGCGGATGTTAAGGAGAAGAGTGGCGGTGGCGAGTGTGTCCGTCCAAAACCTAGGAGCAACGTTGGAGTGGAAAAGCAATGTGCGGACACAGTCGTTAAGAGTGCGAATGACGCGCTCAGCACGGCCATTTTGTTGGGACGTGTAAGGGCAAGTGAGGCGAAATACGGTGCCGTGCGACGCGAGGAGGTTGCGGACAGCAGCGTTATCAAACTCTTTTCCATTGTCAGTTTGAAGGGCGAGAATGGGACGGCCAAATTGAGTTTGGACATAGGAATAAAATTCCGTGAGAGTGGCGAGAGCGTCGGACTTGCGACGAAGGGGAAATGTCCACACATAGTGAGTAAAATCGTCCAAAATCACCAAATAATATATGTAACCCGTGTTTCTAGCAACCGGGGATGTCCAAACATCACTATGCAACAACTGAAAAGGAAAATTGGAAATAGTGGTAGACACGCTAAAAGGAAGACGCACGTGACGGCAAGCCTCACAAGTATGGTGTTCAACTTTATTACAAGTGAATGAAAAACTCTGGAGAATCTGATGCAAAACGGTGGAGTTGGGATGGCCGAGACGAGCATGCCAAAGGTCGATGCTAGCGGCGAAGGCGGCTGGACGAGTGGTGGTGGTGGTGGCAGGAGGGTGCATCGGGTAGAGCTCGTCAGGGCTATCACATCGGTGGAGAACCGTCCGTGTACGGGCGTCCTTCACAGAAAAACCAACGACGTCAAATTCAACAGTAACGGGATTCTCACGAGTAAGACGGCGAACAGAAACAAGGTTTTTGACTAAATTAGGAGAGACAAGAACATTAGACATGGTAATAGGAGTGGATGTGGAAGGAAAAGACCTATGATCGACATGAGTAATGGGTAAGGAGGAACCGTCACCGACAGTGATGCGAGTAGAAGTTTGAACAGGAGTGGAAGACGCAAGGTTACCAGGATGATATGTCATGTGGGCGGTGGCGCCCGTGTCCATGTGCCAGTCACCGCCGCCTCCATAGTTGCTGGGGGACGGCACGGAGTGTAGCGCGGCAAGGAGTGCTGGATCCCACGGGGGCGGTACCTGGGGTGGGTACCCACCAGATGGTGGCACGGCTGTAGGGCCAGCAGCTGTCGGCGGCGTGAAGTAGGCCGGGTAGGGGACACCATGGGGCGCAGCACCGAAGGCCGGGTAGGAGGCGCCGGGGGATGCCGCGGCAGGCGCGGCGAAGTAGGCCTGGTGGCTGGACGGATGCGCCTCGAAGAGGCTCGGTGCGGGTGCCCGAGGCACCGGCATGGAGTAAGCATGGACAACGCCGGTCCATGGATTGGTGCTGTACGTCCAGGGAGGGGTGGGCTGGGACGGGCACGGACCCTCCCGGGTGCCTGGCCGTCCTCGGTGGCCTGCTGCTGTGGCTGCTTGCGACCTCCGTGGCGGTTGCCGCGGCATCCACCCTGCTGCTGCTGTTGGGGAGCGGCGGGAGGTGCAGCTTAGAACCCTGGCGGGGTGGGCTGCGACGGTGGCCGGGGGGCAGGCGGGGCATTGGACGGTGGTGCGCCACGCGATGTCCCGACGGCGAGGGCTTGATGCTGCGCACGCTGCTTGACCCCGCGCATCCGGCGTTCCTCCAGCTTCAAGTACGCCACGAACTTGGGGAAGGAGGGATCCGACATCAAGGAGAGGTTGCTGGCAGTATGGCCGAAATCCTCATTGAGGTTGGCGGTGAGCGTGCTGAGGAGGAAATCATCACCGATGGGTTGGCCGATGTCGCGGAGGTCGTCCGCCAACTGCTTGAGACAATGAGTATACTCGTCAATGGTCTTGTCGTCCTGATGGCAGGCGAAGAACTCTTGCTGCAAGTAGACGGACCGCTGAAGTTTGTTGTCGGTGAAGAAGGCGTTCAGCTTGACCCACACTGATGAGGTTTAATCTCGTCAATGCCCATTGTTATGGACTTGGATTTTGGAGAAGATGGGGATGCTGGAGATCGTGGAACGGTTAACAGACAAGCAACCAGGGGACACGAGATTTCAGGCCCCCGGAGGGAAAACCCTACTCCTGCTTGTCTGCTCTTGATTACGGTGGAACCGAAGGTTACAGGAGCGCAGATTCGATCTGACGTGGAGGTGTGTATGCTAAAGTATGAGTCGAGAGATCTAGGACGTGCCCTCCTGGCCTTTATATAGACTTAGGCAGGTCCCGGGCATAGTCCTAGTCGGTTACAGGTTCTAGGGTTTTACCCCTTTGAATTTCCTATCTGCGCTAGTCTTGTTCTCCAAGGATTCGAAGGCGTCATGGGCCTTGGCCACCCAAAAATCTTCATGGGCCGGCGTACATCTGTCGTGGGCCTTCCTTGGGCTGGACCAGGTATGCTGAAGTCACGTACCCGTAGGGTATAACCATGTCAGTAGCCCCCGAGTGATCAGTCGAATCGTAGATTCGGCTGAGGACTCTTCAATCCTTCAGGTGCAACTGGGTAGTAACAGTATACGTGTGTAGGGATTGTTGATACATGTGCCTGACTCACCCGACGGATCAGGGTCAGTTAACTGTCTTAGGACGAAACAACATGATCTTCATCAGGTTCGAGTCCCTAAACTTGAACTTGGAACATATGCTGGCGTAATTCGACTCAGGCCGCGGAGGACTTACAGGAGTGGAATTCCAGTGTTTTTAATTGATGTACCCAACGCGTCCGTCGGGATTTTTCATCACGCTTGTTGGCATGGATTTATACTAGCAGAGCGTAGTCAGGTGCGTTGTCAGGCCATCAGATGATATCTGCAGGTCTTATCTTTTTGCGTCGTAGACGCAGCATCCGAATATTTGTCACCACGGAGGTGCTTCGGGTGGCCAAGGAGATTGTCGCTCACTCAACATTTTGTTGGGGCAGAGTTGCCAAAAAGTTTTTGCGTGTTGATCCGAAAGATCGCAATCGAAGATTTCATAGGGTGCGCGACCAGCGCTCCCTATGGGAGTAGCCCCCGAGTATCTGTTCGAGTCGTAGACTCGAGCGGAGACTTTAGTTCAAGCATTGTTCAGTTGTTAAGTCCGTAGGACTCGAAAATTTTTCGGATGCTTAAATCCATCCTCCCTATGGGAGTAGCCCCCGAGTCCGTAGTGGAGTCGTAGACTCGACGTAGGGCTCAGAGAAATACTTTGTCTTTATTCGTCTTTCGGGTGCGCGGCAAGCGCTCCTGATAGGAGTAGACCCCTAGTATTTAGTCGAATAGAAGATTCGAGTGAGTACTTTTAGCTGTGGAGCCGAAGAATTTGTAGGTTGTGCTAGTATAGCTTTTGATGACGTCAGTGCTGACGATCGATGACCTCAAGCGTCTGCTGCGCCAGAGATGACTTGACTGGACAAACGTGGGTCCCACTTGCTGACTTTGAATTGACCGGTCACACGCGGCGTGGAGATAATTACGGCGTCTCCTTGATTTCCGCGCGTAGTGGATGGCGTGGTAACGACGATTCGTTGTGATGTTGACACGTGTACGGTCAGATCTGCCATTGGTGTTAGGTCTTCTGGATGGATGGCTGCCGTGCGTCGTCTTCGCTGTTATAATCATTGGGGAAGGCCGTGGTTTGTTTTCACCGCATCAGTTCTTGTTTTCACTGCCTCCTTGTGCTCTAGCGATTCTTGCTGCGCGCTAGGATTTCCTTCACATTTCCCTCGTCGTCTCTGCGTTTTCACCGCCGGTGCCGTCGTAGCGCAATGGGGAAATCCAAGAAGTCCTCATCCGCCGCTGGGACCAGCGCCGCCGGAGGACAGAAAGGCGCCACCGCTACTCGCGTCACCGATGGTGGCTGGCGGCGATCAGAGACGCGGGAGAGCGATCTCCGCAAGCTTCGCGAGTGGGGCCTGATCCCGCAGGATAGGGAGGCCGTCAAACTCCCCGGCAATGAGGTAATCCCCCGTCCCCCACCTGGGTATCGGGTTATGTTTCTCACCTTCGTTATGCGCGGGTTTTCTTTTCCAGTCCACAACTTCCTCCGTGGACTGCTCTTCTTCTATGGGATTCAGCTTCATCATCTGTCTCCCAATTCTCTTCTCCATATTGCTTGTTTTATCACTGTTTGCGAGTGCTGGCTTGGCATTGAGCCACATTTTGGCCTCTTCCGGAAGCTCTATTCCGTGAAGAGGCAGTCTGGTTCGGATGGTGTGTATCCCATTGGGGGTTGCATCATCTCCCTTAGTCCCAATCTTCTGTTCTTTTCTTTTTCCAAGTCCGAATCTGTCCAGTATTGGCGGAGGCGATGGTTTTATATCCGCGACTCCGTAGTGCCCGGGCATGATTTTGGTCTTGTTCCCTTTGACCCTTCCCAAAAGATTGAGCCAAAAAGGTCTTGGAAAAACCAAATCCTGGACGGTGAGAAGGCGGAGATAGAGGCCCTTTACCGTCGGGTGGAGGATCTCCAGCTGATTCCGGAGAAGGAGGTGAACGACGTGGACATCATCCGGACATTTCTTGAGCGTCGGGTGCAGCCTCTCCAAGCGAGGGCGCACCCGATGTTTCTTTATTCTGGGCGCCGTGATCCGACTAGGATTTCGGCTGAGAAAATCTACAAGGGGGATCTTGACAAGGACCTTCGCACGTTGCTGAAGTTCAAGGCCAGAGAAGAAATCGCGGGGAAGTCGCTAACTCCTCCATTTTCTTCGATGTTGGCCGTACCGCAGGTGTAGATTTGTGCACGTAGTGCTTTTTGTCGGCTGTGTATTTATTTCCTTTGTTTGCTAACAAAGTTTCTTCTGGTTTTGTAGAGCTTCAAAGTTTCGGGCATGGTACCGCCTTTGCCCGAAAATTATCCGAATGCCCCGGATAATGAAGTGGTTGAGTCCATGTCCGAGCTGCATCGGCGCGATCTCCGGCGGAGGATGCCGACGAGTCGAGTGAGGACCGTACTCGCAAGCGATCACGGAGCTCCAGCGAGTCTTCGGATGCCTCGACTCCTCCGACTCCCAGAGACCCTCTGGGCCTTGAGCGTCATAGTGACGGTCATGGGGATTCTTCCTCTCCCATTCCTGCCATTCCTGTGCGGGCTGTAGCGCCGCACCCGCCAGCGAAGCAGAAGAAGGAAGAAAAGAATGAGGAGAAGAAGGAAGAGAAGAAAGAGGAGAAGAGAGCCCGAAAGGCTCCTCCTGTCTTCGACCTGAGCTCGCTCGTCTCGTAAGTTTCTTGTTGTGCTATTGTCCTTTTTCCTTTATGATTTTTGCACTTGTGCTGATTGGTTCGTATGCAGGCATTCCTCCCACGATTCCAGTGATGGTGCACGGGAGATGATGGGGGAGTCGAACATTGCGTCTCCTCCTCCTCAGACGGTGGCGACTTCGGGTGGCGCCGCTCCGGATCCTCCTGTGCAGGAGGTGCAGGTGGTTGCGCCTCAGAATTTCGCAGGCGGGTCTTCGGAGTCGCCATCAGAGCATGTAAGTTTTTCTGCTTCATGTCACGGGGGGAGCCCCCGAGTGTCTTCGTGTGCTGATATTGTTTTTACTCCTTTGTGTTGGGCGTAGCCCCCAAGTCCTTTTCTTACTGCTATCTCCTTTTTCTGCAGCCTTTTGTGCAGGAGGCCAAGCGGCTGGTGCTGGAGGCTAACCTTCGGCAGTTTCAAGGTACTTATTCTCCTTTGGTTGCTTTTCCCATTTAGTCCAGTCTTGCTTTCTGACGTTTCTTGTTTTGAATGCAGAGGAGCATAATAGTTCCCTTCGTTAGGTCGACGCTCTCAAGAAGAAGTCCGAGGCTGCCGTTGGTGCTAAAGAACTCCTCGAGCTAGAGCTGACTAAGGCAGCCGAAGCGAAAGAGCGTCTGCAGCAGGATGCCGCGGAGCGTGCGGAGCAGCTAGCCACTGTTGCGGCTGCGCGCGAGAGGGAGGTGGCGGCGAAGCTCATGGCTGCTGCCAAGGCTATTTCGGGTGAGTACTATATTTCTGCCTGTTTCTTTGTGCTTCCTTTGTTCTTCTGTGCTGCTTTTCTTCATGTCTTCTCTCTTTTTTTTGTCTCAGATGCCGCAGGCATCGAGTTTGACCGCGATGCTCTAGAGCATGGGAGTGCTCTAGATGATGCTACTGTGGCGGTCGAAGACCGCTGCAGCACCATCGTCAGCTCCCTAGCCAAGGCGAAGGAGGTCCTTGGCCGCTTCTACAGGGAGCTTTTCCCTAAGGGCGTGGCCCTCGATGATGTGGATGCCCTAGCGGAGGCTTTATCAGCCGAAGCGCCTGCGGAGTACAAGCGCAAGCAGAAGGGCATCGGCGCATCCGTCGGGCTGGCGATGGCCTTGGCGGCTGGAGCGGAGCTGGACCTGCCCTAGATCACCTCCCGGATGCCAACGACTGCGGATGGATCCGAGGTAGCCTTTGCTGCCTACTCCGCTCGCTGCAAACGATATGGGCCCAAGCTCATTGATTTGATGTCTGAGTATGCACTGCGGCAGCAGGGCGGGGCCAAAGCTAGGCCATCCGGCTCCGAGGCGACTCAGGGTGCCGCGTCTTAGGCTTTGTAGACGTAGGATAGTTTGTAGTTTGCTTTTGCTGTAAATATTTTGAAGAACACCATCCTTGTGCCACGTAGTGGCCTTATATGTTAATGAATTCTTCTGAGTTGTGCTCTGCCATTGTCTGAATGTTTGTGTCCCTTTCTTTTTCTGCTGCTCTAGGTTCCTTCAGGTGCTGACCCTGTTGACACCTCGTCCGCAATGCCGCCGTGACCATCTTTGGATGATTCCTCGCAGCTCGCTTTTCTTCGAGATCGTGTGCGTAGTCTGGAGAGGTAGTTGATCGGGTTGCGCAGTCATGCCGATGTTTGGAAGTCCAAGGCGGATCGTGGTGCAGCCAGAGAGGAGTACTTGATGGCGGAATTGGTTCGGCTGTCCGAGCAGCTGCAATGTAAGTTGTTCTTTGGTTCGAGCTGTAGCTCAGTTTTTCGGATGAGCCTGCTGGCCTTTCGCTTATTTGTTGCAATTTCACAGGTGCGAACCTTGCTCCGAGGGAAGAGAAGGAGCATGTCGCTGTTCGAGTCAATTGCCTGACTCAACAGGACATGGAGGCCGGTGGCTTCTTCTGGATGGATCGTGACCGCGCCGTGGCTCTGGCTACGATGCAGGATCGTGTGCATCAGGTTTCTCGAGTGCTTCGCCAAGTGCAGACGTCGCTTGCCTCGGTGCTGCACGTCATGTTCCCTTTGGATGCCGTACCGACAAGCCTTGCGCCAAGAAAAATTAGTAGATAGATCTCTTTCGACATAGTTATTTTCTAGGTCGATTCAAACCACTGTGAGGACTAGTTTCGGCAGAAACTAGACAAATATCGCACCATGCGCCTTATGTTGCGATGAAATTTTGAAAAAAGTTACGCCTTCTTCACTGGGACAGAGGGAGTACTAATTAGACAAGATTGGTCACGAGTCAAAATCACTCGTCTTACAAACACAAGTATATGATGTTGTACATCACTAACACAACACCTAGTCATTGACTCCCCCCCTTCGCATCTCGCGTCGCCCCCCGCGAGGGCGACGGAGACGCTAACACTAGGGCACACCTCCTCCTCCGTCCTCCTCCCACCTTCCCCTGCTGCCGCCAGCGCGTGCCACCCGGCAAAGTCCGTACGGTCCGGCGGCGGCATGTCTTCCTTTACCCGGCACTGGGGAGTCTCGTGGGAGGGCTCTGCTGGCGGCGGTGTGGCATGGCAGTGGCGGTGAGCTCGGCCATAGGCGCCGTGGCAGTCGCGGGGTCGCAAGGATGCATGGCTGACACGGGGGTGCAGGGCGACGCAGTGGTGGCGCTATCTGGCGGGGACTCCGGCATCGCTGGGGGCCTGCGCGATCGAGACGAGGTTGCTGCGGCAGCGTCCGAAGCTCTCCGGCGGCGGGGCATGGCTGCTGGGCCTCCACGGCTTCAACAGGTTAGGGTGGCGTGGGAGGAAGGTCGACAGTGGCAAGGCGTCCTGGCTGCAGCGGCACATCGGCGGAGCTGACGGGCCCGATATAGGCCTGGCCGGTGGGCTGGGCCTAATCTAGGCATGGTTAGCACTGCTGCTGAGGCTCCGGATGGCAATCACCATGGCGATCGTGATGGAGGGCGGTTCCCCTCCCCTAGGTGGCCGGGTGGCCCGACACCTGCCGCCTTGATGCCGCCATATCGCGCCCTACCCGGCGGCTTTGCGGTGTGACACTTGTTAGAGCCTTGACGCGAGTTCTTGGATGCCGGGGCAACGGCCCCTGAAGGTGGACTGCACGGGTGTCTCGGCGGCGGGGCGGCGTTGCAGTGGTGGTGGCCTTCTCTTTGGTTCATGCGGGTGGCAAGGAGCGGGCTTCGGGGGCTCATGGTGGTGGCAGCACCTAGATCGCATTGGAACCTCGACTCGAAACTTGGTGGTGGTCCTAATTACGAATGGTGGCGAGTGTTATTTCGGGCAAAAGCCCAGTGCTTCGGCGCCGACAACGACAACGTCCGCGGGTGTCGTGACCCTCTTGGGGGCATTGTTGTGGCTACTCTCATCCCAAGGGCACCGGGTGAAAACCCTAGACCCCTGTGGTATGGAAGGGACAATAAAAAAGTAGACAAAGTCCATATCAGTAGTTGCACTTGGGAGCGTATAGATATCGTTGTACAGAAGCAGGAGATTCTAAATTTCTAATCCATGTCATTAGCATGTATGTTTTGACAAATGCAAATGGTTAATTGTCTTGCTGGTGATATCGTGCATGCTAAGACCAGCAGAAGATTATCCCTGAAGAGAGAGGAACCGAATCGCTCTTGCGATGTGGCTGCCCCGCACGCGGGTGATGACCCACAAGTATAGGGGGTGTATCATAGTACTTTCG
Organism: Avena sativa; assembly: GCA_916181665.1. Classification (NCBI taxonomy): domain Eukaryota; kingdom Viridiplantae; phylum Streptophyta; class Magnoliopsida; order Poales; family Poaceae; genus Avena; species Avena sativa. The sequence goes on from OV702297.1 coordinate 417,437,558, forward strand.
ATAAATAGGACTGTCGATCTCACCGAGGAGCATAAGGTGTTGACTAGTGGTTTGGATCAGGAATTCTCTGTAAATACTTAGCAAACAGTTTTTTAGGGTTTTTTGATAATGCAAAGAAATAAACTGCAAGTAAATGAAAGACAGTAAAAGTAATTGCAGTAAGTGGCCCAATCCTTTCTACAACAAAGGACAAGCTGGTTGTATTACTTATGAGAACCAAACGTTCTCGAGGACACATGGGAATACTGTCAAGTGCTTTCGCTTCATATAGTTAATTAAACTTCTTTGGTTGGATAAGTGTTGTGTGGGTGAACCTATGCTAATGTACCAACTTTACTTCGACTAATACATACTTATGATTATACCCCTTGCAAGCATCTGCAACTACAAGAAAGTAATATAGATAAAAACCTAACCACAGCATTAAACTCTGAGATCCTACACTCCCTTGTGCCAAGTTTTCCTAACGGGGGTTTAGGTTTCTGTCACTCCGGCAACCCCACAATTAGTAGCCAAATACACAATGCATTCCCCTAGGCCCATAAATGGTGAAGTATCATGTAGTCGACGTTCACATGACACCACTAGAAGAATAACACCACAACTTAAATATCAAACCATTGAATATTACTTCAACACAATTCCACTACTAACAACATGAATTCTCCCATGTCCTCAAGAACTAAATGAACTACTCATGAGACATCATATGGATCAAGATCAGAGATGATATAATGAAAAGTAACAATCTAAACATGAATAATAATTCGATGGTTCCACTCAAAAGAATCAACTACAAAAGTAATCAACACCGGGAAAGTTTCCCCTAAGAACTATGCAAGATTCAACCCAATTGTTACATCGGGATGAAGTGGTGGTGATGGTGGAGATGATGGTGAGGAGGATGATGATGATCCTGATGAAGTGTAGCTTGATGAGGGTGTTAATGGCGACAATCACCTCTCTCCGGGAAGGAATTTCCTCGGCAGATTTCTGCCTGCCGGAGAGCTCTTTCTCGCTATGTAGTTTCCGCCCCACAGAGGCGACGAAATCTTTCTATGGTCACTCCCCGAGTCTTAGGGTTTTGGGGGGATGATATAGGAGAAATGGCGAAGCTAGAGGTGGGCCAGGGTGGCCACACAACCTGGTGGTGCGGCCCAGGGGGGCGCCAGGGGGTGTTGTCGTCCCCCTATGGCCCATCTCCACTTCCCCTTCTGGCTTCCTCTTCGTCTTCTGGAAAAATAGAAATTTCCATATATTTTCTGGATTTTTCTGATCTTCGCGAATATTGCATCTGGACGCCACCTTTTCCATCAGAATCCTGACTCCGATAGTTCATCCTTCAAAAGTCATCCAACATGCAAAAATAGATGAAATAACATAAGTATCTCCTCTTAATATGAAATATATCAATAAACAACAGCAAATTATGATTTAAAATAGTGATGCAAAATGGACGTATCAACTCCCCCCCAAGCTTAGACCTCGCTTGTCCCCAAGCAAAAACTCAGCTCAGTAAACATGAGCATAGGTTTATGGAGTGAAGTGTTTATAAAAAGAATACAGACAAGAAGCATCACATTCACCAATACACAAATCATAATAGAAAACAACTCACCATCATATAACTTAATTTGCAACGAGTATGGGAGTCACAATAAAGATGCATAAAGTCAATCATAATTGATAATGGCAAACTTTGTTCTTGGTCAAAGAACAGTTGACAAATCATACTTGGTTAATCCCAAGTAAATTCCTCACATACAGCTGTACTACCCTTTCTGTCACTGGGGTTCCTATCCTGCAGATCAGTCATTACTCACACTCCCTTTACCTGGATCAATCCTTGGGGTCTTGGGTACCTGACAAGTCCTTAGATTGAGGCAAGAGAGGGTACTATAATCATCAGGTCATACAAACTAATACATGATCCCATCTATGATAATTAACATGCACAAAAGCTACATGGCTAGGCCGAAGCCCTTATCCCAAGGAGAATTACTCACACATAGAGATGAAATTGACAAGCATAAACATTGTAATAGAGATCATAAGGATGATATCAAATAGTCTTACAATGTCGCCAATTGGAGAAGAGATCTACTATTACAAGTGGTGGAAGATGGCTATGGTGGTGGAGAAAGGTTTAGAGGTTTAGATCTAGATCTATTCTTCTCGCGTGGCGGCTTCTGGTGGCAGGGAGAGTTGAGGTAAAAAAGAAGCGTTGTTTCCCGTCGCCCGAAGCCTCTTTATATAGGGTTCCCTTCACAAAAGTTGTTCTGTTTGATCTAATGAAATCGGTGCCAACTATACGGCGACAACTATACGGCAGCGGCCTGTATAGTTGGTCGTTAAGCTTGTAGTAACCTCTTTACGGCTCCTGGTTTCTTTGGCGTGTTGAAATATCGTATCTTTGGCATTTATGTAGTGATTCCCATCATTATACATCATTATCTGCGCAGACAAAATAGCAAGAAAGGATTGCATACCCCTTTGATCATTAGGCATTAGTGGCAGGTTTTAGAGAGATATTTCATCAAATATACGAATAATATCTAGTTTAAATGCAGACGTGGATGGCTATATTTCACAGCCATCAACCTCCACAAGCTTAAACTTGATCGTCCTCGATCAAGAAAACCAAAATCAAAAAGGAACTCAGCATTTAAACTGAAATAACGAGATGATGATCTTACTCATGATGGGAAGTCTCATGTTTCCTCCACTTCATAAATCTGAGAAACTTCAGCATAGATAGAGTAATGGTAAGCATATCATATGTGTTTTATGAATCCTTATAGCGCACCAAATTATTGTAAGCATGGATGATCCAAAAGGTAAACTTTATTCCATGTCATGTAATCAACTCGTAAGCTTGCCTTTGAACAATAAAGTGTAATCATGTAGAATTAAGAGTGTGAGAGTTTGTGATGAAAAGCATATATACTAAAGTATCTCAATTCTCCCACATCAATAAATAAAGACTTTTCAATCACTACTTTTCTATTAATTATCCTTCAAGAATTTTAGTTCTTAAGTAATTGAGGGCATGCAAAATATTTTCATTAGTTTATCAAGCTGAGATGGACACTCGTGGCACCACTAAGGTTTTTGTTCCTTTTGCATAATGATTACTCATATCAGGCAGAGGAGTGAGTCCATCATGTTACAGCTACCCGGGAGTGCCAATAATCTTACCCATTATAGCATTGCTACTACATATGTTTAATCAACTCATAGCCGAAATCTAGGAGTTTTCCCCATGAAGATCGTTCGTAGGATAGCGGAGTTGTTGGCATCCCATGAAGTTTGCCACGCATAAAGCTATATCATTCTTATGATTACAAGTCAAACTTTGGCATGCTCACAAAAACCGCTAAACATTAATTCAATTGAACAAATCTTTTAAAAGAGATCTATCAAGTCAATCATTATTTTCTGTGGTGTCGAGTGTCTCTAGGAATAAACTTTCAAGACTAAACACTACAACACCCAAGTCTTCAATTTGTGAGACTTTTTCTTGTTTCAATTTTTTAGCAAATTTTTAGGCAATACCTTTGGTTAACTACAAGGGCTGGAACAAAATGTACCAAGTTAAATACCCATGCAAACAAAATTTTACTACAATATAGAGACTCACTCTACCGATATAACATCTCATCATTACTACTAACTAGCATGGGTTTCTCAAACGTCAAAAGTGGGGAGTCATAAGGCATACCTCTCATGTTTGGTTCCACTTCTCTCTTCCATTTTTATTTGTTTCTTGGAAACTCGAAGTCAATCACTCTCCTGCAAATCAATGAGAACTTCGTGGCAAAAATAAAAAGAGAGAGGGAATATAAAGATAAACGGAGAAATCATTTTGTGGTTTTATTTGAGAAGAGGAATTTAAAAAATAGAAAATTGGCTGCAAGGCTCGACTTGAAAATCTCAAACAAAATAAAATAACTAGGATAAAGTGTTGAGGAAACCAACACGAGTGCTTATAAACTCAAATAAAAGCATAACCTCGACAATAAGATAAAGCAAATGAAAACCAAAATATAAAATAGATAGGAAACCTCCCCAAGCTTAGGCTTTTTCAAGCCCTTCAAATCATTGTGGTGGGGGAAATTATTGTAACTCTAGTTTGCAAATCGAGTTGAGAGGTTACTTGTTGTTTCTCGGAGGTTCAGGAGAGATTTTGCATTCCCTCCATAGTTCCTCCAAGTTCTTGGAAATCTTGATATGTAGCGAACTCGTTCGGTGGCTGTTGCTCCTGATGAGGGACTTCTTGCTCCTCATCTTGATCCTCATCCTCCTCTAGAATCTCTTCCTCGGGTTGGTGTTGCTCAACCTATAAGTCATAAAACACACGTCCTTCCTCAATAGAGAAAAGAGCATTAGGCAAAGGAGAGGGGTAAAGACGCCCAACTCCAGCAATATGCAGATAATAAACACCACCTCTCCTAGTAAGCATTCCACAAGCCCTCAAAGTAGAGAACCCAACACGTCGCTCACCTAGTACCGGTTATAACTCACCTAGGTCGATGACTAGAACATTGGCGAGCATGGTGATCATGCGTCCACAAGTGATTGGTCCTTGGCTTTGGTTGGATTGGTACTCCAAGTAGCGCACAAGAATTGGGCCGAAGTTAAGTGACAAGTTGTCATAGTCGAGAGCAGCTTTTGCAAGGGCTAAGATGTACTCCTCATTGAGTTGTAAACTCATTACGCGCATGCAAGGTGTTAGCAATAACATAGAACAAATAGCGAATAGCAGAATGTTGAATATTCTTTTCTCTACTGACTCTAAAAGTAAAGCTCATTTTATCATAACAGAGTTCAGGGGAAGGTTCCATATCAGTAAAAGCTGTGTAGAGCATTCTGATCGTCGTTGGGTAAACCAAAATAATTGCACCATTCATCAAGTGATAGAGAATAGTTATTGTTCATGAGTCGGAAAGAAATTCTATCCTCCCCATGCCATGTCTTAATGGTGCTTCTCAAAGAACTAAGAAATTCTATGCTTAATCGGCGATAAGTTGGTGCATCATAAAATACAAAGTTTTGCAGGTCAACTCTATTACAAAGTAGATTAAATTAATTAGAAATACCAAGTTGGTTCAATGTGACGGGGCCAGCCCACTTGGTTTCCTTGACTTCTAGGTTTTTGATCATGTCGAAACGATCATGGTGTGCTTCGTTCTTGAATCGAATCCCCATGTGTTCCTGAGCTGCAGCCCGAGAAGAGCTAGCGGCGGCAAGAGCACGTGTCTGGCTCCTCGTCTTCATCTTCTAAATGTAAATAAGAAAGACAAATAAAACTTTTTGATCCAACAGTAATAATCATAGCATAATCCTCATCATAGCAAACTAAAAATCTCTTCAACATAATAATCTAGGCAAGATAATCTTGGAAAATAGTTCTAAATAAGTCTCACCCTAGATTGACAATAATAATAGATCAAAGATGAATTCATAAAAAAGTAATTGAAGGATCGGAGGAGAAACATACCGTACATCATTTGTGTGTGAGGAATTCGAACGAAATTGAGTAGGGGTGAAAATCCCTTGAGGTTTCAAGAGAGTTTGGAGGTAAAAGAGAGACAAAGAATTGATGATTTGATGTTTTTGGTACATCCACATGCGTTTAAGTGGTCGGTCTCAACTATACAGCGGCAACTATACGGCCAAAACAAATTGTTCCCGCCGTATAGTTGGTCTGGCGGCTAAATATTAGGGTTTCTGTGTGGCGGCTGTAACTATACGGCCGAAACTTTTTTTCCCGTCATATAGTTGGTCGTCAAACCTTATGTATCCTGGGATGAAAAAAATTCGATGGGTACCATAACTATACGGCGGGAATTTTTATTCCCGCCGTATAATTGGTCGTTAACCTTTCTTTACTCATCAGAAATTTTCTACTTTTTCAAGAATTAGTTTTTAGACTGAAACTTAGCGAAACACCTTGTTTTGACAGAAAAATGACAGACTATAATTTTGACCAACTATGACATATACAAAACATGAATTTTTAGTACCGATGAATCTCTCTTTCTCACTGGAGTTTTATAGCACTCTTTATTCAGTATAACTTTAAACTAAAAATCTAAAAACTTAACTCACACCTTTATTTCTCATGGGTTGCCTCCCATGTAGCGCTCTTTTATGGTCAATAGCTTGACCTTGATATTGCTCACTTAGGCCATATGAGTGGAATACACACTCCAAAGTAGTTGGCCTTCAAAGTGATAGCCTCCTTGTCATCTTGCTTGGCTTTATTTTTCCTGGGGAAATGAATAGCAAAAGGATCCCGCGAAGGCAATTGGAGCTTCACGTTCCCTTCATGCAAATTGATCAAAGCCTTAATAGTTCTTAAGAAAGGACGGACTAATATGTTAGGGGCAGTAGCATCTTCAGGCATGTCAACTATAACGAAATCAATAAGAGCAGGACAACCTTTAATATACACTAAAGTATTTTCTTTAACGCCTACTGCTTGTTTATAGGTAGAATCTGCTAGATGTAATTTTAGTTCGGTAATTTCAAAAGATCCGAGATTCAACTTGTTAAAAAGTCTCTTTGGAATTGTTAAAACGCTTGCACCTAGATCACACAGTGCAACTATTTCATTAGTCCCAATTTTAATCTTAATGGTGGGCTCAAAAACATATCATCTAGCTTAATAGGCAATTTTTCATCAATATTCTTATATTCTTCTTCAAGCTCACGTACCTTTTATTGCTACCTGATTAACAAAGTGTTGATCCATGGATTCCTCATTTCCTTCACTTACCGGAATCTTGACATTGATCCTTTTTACAAGATCTTAAACTATGTAGTTTGGTGAAGGAGCATTGCTATAATCAAGTTCTTCGGGGTCCTCCCTTTGGATCCTTATCATGTTGAGATCTTCAACTGGATTGGGCTTAGCTTTACCTTTAATGGCTATTAGGAGCTCATCCGATTTAGCATTGAGTTCTTCATTTTCTTGAGGTGTGACGGAGTTCACCTTCTTCGTGTTTGGTCTTTCCACATGACATTGGGCATGATTGTCTTGCATATTGTCCAGCATCTGCTTTGCTTTGGTAATTTGCTTACCCATAAATGTTCCTCCAGCTGCGGTATCTAGCATAGACTTAGACACAGGGTTAAGAGCATTATAAAATAAATGGAGAATTAACCAATCTTCCATCCCATGACTAGGATAGTTTCTCATGCATTCTTTCATTCTCTCCCATGCAAGCGCTAGTGGCTCACACTCTTCCTGTCTAAAACCAGTAATACTAGATCTGAGTTGCATAGTCTTTGCAGGTGGAAAGAATTTAGTCATAAATAAAGAAGTACATTCTACCCATGATGTAATAGTATTTTTAGGCATATATAGCAACCATTATTTTGCCCTTCCTCTAAGAGAGAAATGAAATAAACGCATCTTGATCGCATCGGGGTCAACATCTTTAATGCGCATCATATCACATATTTCTATGAAAGTATTTAAGTGCATACCTGCATCTTCTACGGAAGAGCCTCCAAATTAATTTTGTTGAACTAGACTTAAATAATGGAGCTTAATTTCATATTCTTTAGTAGTAATTGCTGGATGAGTAATAGGAGTACACAAATAATCATTGTTAGAAGTTGCAAACTCCCCAAGTTTTTTTTCAGCCATACTTTCTATGTTTTTGTATTTTCTTAAACAAGTACTAATGATGATAAAACAAAAATTAAAAGACTAACTATTTTTTTGGTTTTTCAAATAAAAACTGAAAGCAAACTAACAAAATTAAAAACGAGAATTAAAACTAGCAAGGTTCCTACTAACCTCACCTGGGTAGCCATTGTTTCCTCGGCAACGACGCCATAAAAAGGGTTGATACCTTTGATCCGGATTACGGATGTAGTATAGCTCATTTTCTCTAGTAGACCTAGGTCTATGGAATCGTCGAGAAGCGGAAAGCCAAGTGAGATTACTTAAACGGACCTTTGAGAGTTTGAGAATTCCTATTGCGTTTTCATCGGACCAAGATTTTGCGATCTTTGTTGTTGTTGACGATGGAGAGAGAGGGACTATGGTCTTCGGTTTTCACCTGTAGTTGTGCAAAACATCTGATGGGAATAATAGATAATGATAAAGTATACATATAATTATTAGAGAAAGATAATTATATGTGGGCAGTGCATCAATAATTGTTATCGCCTCCCCAACCGCTTATATCAATAACCTACTAGTCTCATACATAGAAGAAAGATAACTAATGATATGCATCGTGATGTCACCGTTAATTTCAAATAAATTTCTTACATACAGTCGTACTACCCTTTCTGTCGCTGGGGTTCCTACCCTGCAGATCAGTCATTAATCATACTCCCTTTACCTGGATCAATCATTGGGGTCTTGGGTACGTACCTGATTAGTCCTTAGATTGAGACAAGAGAGGATACTACAATCATCATGTCATACAAACTAATACATGATCCCATCTATGATAAATAACATGCACAAAAACTACATGGCTAGGCTGAAGCCCTTAGCCCAAGGAGAATTACTCACACACAGAGATGAAATCAACAATCATAAACATTGTAATAGAGATCATAAGGATGATAGCAAATAGTCTTACAATGTCGCCAATTGGAGAAGATATATACTATTACAAGTGGTGGAAGATGGCTATAGTGGTGGAGAAATGTTTAGAGGTTTAGATCTAGATCTATTCCTCCGGCGTGGCAGCTTCTGGTGGCAGGGAGAGTTGAGGTCGAAATGAAGCATTATTTCCCATCGTCCGAAGTCTCTTTATATAGGGTTTCTGTAACATCCCAAAAATACTACACTTAGATCATCAAACACTAATCATCAAGATTAGGATTAACAAAAACTTTTCTAAATAAAATCATAAATGCATGTATATGTGTATGCATGGATTTTGAATTTCTTTAAAAACCACCTTGTTTGTGTGATCGATTGCTTGTAAAATGTTTCTTAGGTGAAATGAACATCATCTAAAATATTTCCCACACTTTCCTTAAAGACAAGTAAATCAAAACAAATATATTAAGTGAATGGTCATTTTGGCTAATTTAACTACCATGCCTACTTTGGCTGTCTCAAACTTTCAGAACCTAACAGAAACTTTTCTGGATCTTTGCACCCCTTGAATGTACTCATAACAGAGTATCAAGGCCCACTTTGTGATCATCCAGAAACTTTCAAATGCATAGTTTAAATGACAATTCAAAATTGAATCTTCTTCATATGGGAAGATCCCACTTTTTCAAAACCCACTCAAACAAGCTCAACTTTCAAAACCCAAGCATCTGCAGACTCACCAGCACCAATCTAGCAAACCCACCAAAATTCATTTCAAAATTCAAAACTTGATTTCATGCGGCCATTTCATCAAACAGGTTGTAGACACAAATCAAATAAAACATCAAACACTATAGTGTGCAGTGATTCTTGCCTAACTTGTTCCCTAGTTAGCTCACACACAGCTCAATAGATCATCTAGAAAGATTAGCCCAACACTAGCACCCCTGTGAGCTTGCCATTGCCATTAATGGTGAACAGCCGAGCACCCCAATGTCACCCCATTGTGGACAGCAAGCTAGAGGAAGAACTAGCCGTGCCAACCTTGTCTAGGAGGCAGCCCACCGTCCACCGGCACTCAGTGTCCCAGCCGCAAGCTTTGCCAAGCCCTGGACCACGCGCACAAGCCGCGCCCAGACCATGCCGAGCGTGCGCTAGAGCGCCACCCACGACCAGCATCCACAGACCGCGTGCCGCCCTCGCCGCGTGCATACACGATCGTCATCAACCCAGGAGACCGCCAGACATCCCCAAACCACACCGCCCCATGCCTCGCGACCATGACGTTGAGCATCGCCAAGAGACACAACACCGTCCCCTACCCTTGCCCATGCCAATAGCCGCCTGTAACGTCGCCCCCGACGAGCTCACCGTGCGCCCCGACGGTCCCCTCGCTCAACTATAAATAGACGCCACCCCCACACGATTTCTTCACACCATCTCACTCCCCTCTCCTCACTGATCGTGCCACACCATTCTCAGAGCAAGGCGAGCACGACCTCGCCGGAATTTCACTGGAGCCTGCCGCTGCCGGAGAAGAAAGGAGCCAGCGATTGGAGCCGCCCTAGGAGCTGCCGCGACCACCCCTGAGTTCGCCATCGTCGACTTCGTCGTTCGCCCGCCTCGCCGACCCTCGCCAGTACCCCGGTGAGACCCTAGCGACCCTCACTGGCCGCGCTAGGTTTCGTTCTTGCCGGAGTTGTCTCGCGTCGACGATGACTTTCAGCCGTTAGATTAGAAATAGATCGAACGATCCACCTTGCCCCATACCGCTTCGCCCAGCCCCGTGTCACTGACGAGTGGGGACACGCACTTAAGCAGCCCGCGGGAGCACTGCGCTTAGCAGGCCGGCCCGTTAGAATTTCCCGCGCAGCCCAGTTATTCAAATTAAATCTTTTTCTATTTCAATTCAAACACACTTCTATACTCAACTTCAAAAATCAACCCAGATCGATTCAGTGCACCAATTTGAATGAAACCAATTTTGTTGGAAAGGTATGTGAATGCTGAATCCAAGCCCGTTGGATTCAAGTCATTTGGATCTATAGATCATCCCTGGTAAAAATAACAAGGCAGAAGCTTTTCTGCATTCAAACATTTTTCAAATTTAAACCATAATAGCTTTTGAGTTGATTCCAGCTCTCAAAAATCACATTTAACCATACCTTTCAGAATATATAAAAATATATAGGTTTACTTGCAGAAATATTGTTCAAGTAATAAAAGAATGCTCCATAAGCATTTCTAGCCACTTTAATTAATTAAAATAAAAGGGTAAAACCTTATTCAATTGTGACACCACTTTAAATCACATTCCCATGGAATACAATATGTGGTGATGACATGTGTCAACATGATCCCATGTTTAGTTTGGAGAATATTAAATCTTAAGTAATTTTTCAATGAGTAGAAATTACTTTTCTAAAAATAAAAAGATTTAAACCAAGCCTTAACCTTGTAATGTTAGAGATGATGTTAGATCATCTATAGGACCCTTGTGTGTGATGATTGCAAGTAGTTAAGTATTGTTTGGTGATTGTGTACCTCGTATTTATTCATAGACGCTAGTACCGACCAAGGATACGAGGAGGAAGGAGGATACTACGAAGAGGAAGCCGAGGAGAACTTCAACCACTGCTCTGCACAAGGCAAGCCTAATACTACTAGTTGATTGAGCAAGCTAGTAACTATGCAAGCTTATACTGATATTGATGCAAGCTAACCCTTGCAAGATACCCTACTGAGGCCACAAACCCATACTTATGATATGACTACTATATGCCTTAAGCATATGTGATCATACCCACTTGATAAACCAAATCCTAGTTTTATGTGCAAGCTTCTTACTTTTTTTGTTTATCAAAGCTTACTTAGAGTCTACCTAAGAGTTTGGTAGATACTAGACAGTTGTGCTGAAGGTTTCATAAAGAGCATAAAATTTGGCCTAAGCTAGATAACCTTGATGTCAGCCTAAGGTATGAGTTTGAACTTAGTTAAAACCCCACTAGTTTACCACCCCTCATCAGTGCTTACTCCCACCTTTAGATGCTAGTGCTAAGCATAAAACTTGATCAACTTTAGATGGGAATACTTGGAGGAAAAATGGTTATGAAAACCTTGGAATGATGGATCATTCTATTGAAATGTTTTGGACATGTGTTTCCAAACACTTTATGATTTTGGTGACGAAAATGTTGAGGCATGAGCCTTAGCCCTTTATAAAACTGATGGTTGTCTGGATGCGATACCATTCCAATTTTATTGTACAACCACAATACCCGAAGATTGGGTAGGGCTTGACTGGAAACTTATATTCCTTAGTATTAGTTCCCTCACGGCCAAGGTCTGAGCTGAGGCTACCTTGTGAAGATTGTCCACCTGTGCAGTACCCAAGATGACAGTTGGTCATGGTTGGGAGGCCAAACTCACAGGAGAGGTGCTTATACTAGGGCGTGTAATCGAAAGGTTAGGATTGATTATCCGCATACTGAGTATGTGAATTCAGGATTTGTTCCTGATGGATGTATCGAATGTTGTGGTGAAAGTGTACAATCTCTGCAGAGTGTCAAACTATTCGAATAGCCGCGTCCGCGGTTATGGACAGTTGGAGTGGCCATACTGTTCCCCCATCAGACTTTTCAAAATGACTTGTGAAACAAATTGAGACTTTGACTTGACCACAACAGAGTTGTGACCTGAACTACAAGATCCCACTTAGGAGTTATAAAATTGTGACTAGCTTTGGAACTGAGTAGAGATAAACCTGGCTTTTTGCAAAACAACCTTAGAGCCTAGTGTCCTATTATCCAAAAACCCCTTACCTATTAGTATTAGTTTGCGAGTACTTAAAGAGTACTCATGGCTTTGTTCCTGGCTATTCCCATGACTAGACTATGAAGAGGAGTACCTGGAAGATGGACCCCAGGAAGGTTACGGCAACTAGGATCATCTCCCATCGTCAGCATTGCCTGTGACCCTGAAGATGGAGCTTCGTCTACGCTACCGTTATTATTACGTATTCCGCTTCTTGAAGTTGTATTAAGAACCGGATCATGAGATCCCTATTTGTGTAAGAACTTATGTATCGTTGTAACGGATGATGTACTATGGTATCCAATTCTGTTATGTCTCGCAAAAATGGTAATCCTAGGATTGCGATGTATGGCATAACAGGCATCTAGGATTGAAAAATCCGGGTGTTGACAGTTTTCTTCACGAAAGTTGTTCTGTTTGACCTAATGAAGTCGTCGCCAACTATACGGCGGCGACCTGTATAGTTTAGCTTGCAGTAACCTCTTCACGCCTCCTGGTTTGTTTGGCGTGTTGGAAATCTCGTATCTTTGACATTTATATAGTGATTTCCATTATTATACGTCATTATCTGCGCATGCAAAAATAGCAAGAAAGGATTGCATACCCCTTTGATCATTAGGCATTAGTGGCAGGTTTTAGAGAGATATTTCATCAAATATATGAATAATATCTAGTTTAAATGCGAACATGGATGGCTATATTTCACATCCATCAATGACAGACGAGAAGTCTTCATGTACGTGCCCCTCAGGACCAATGCCCTAGAGCCGGAGTCGTCACCAATAAACTCTTGAATAGATCTGGATCTTGTAACACCAAACTTGAAACATGTGTAAACTAAACAAGATTCTCCGCTCCATTGGAGCAGAGATGAAACGATTTCCCATCCTCCTCAATGCCACCAGTGAGATCCTCATCGACAAGGTGAATGAGGAGAAGGTTATACCTTATTCTTGTTCCACATAGCGCCGTCATAGCCCCTATAACATCATTGCTGGTTGACCAATATCTAACTTCAGACACCTTACTTGGCGATGAGCGCGGGTCTAAGGTCCCCGCCCCCTCCCGCCACCAGAGCGGCAAGCAGACATGTTGATTTCCGGTCAAAGACGGCGAAAAAAGACAGGGCAAATGGAGGTGGCAGCTAGGGTGCAACCCTAGCCGCTGCCCCTTTTTCTTTCGTGGGAGATGATAACAGGAAAATAGGGTAACCCATAGACAACTCTGTAAAAAAAAACCATAGGCCGCTCATGTGGCACACGTGTACACATAGCCGAAATTGGAGGCAGTGCATGTTTCTCAGCGATGTAAGGCATAATGAAAACGCATGAATATGGCAAAAGAAGGATAAGAAAACTACAATAATTTGTATAAGATTTTTGACACTTAAAACCAACCGCACTAAGTTAATTCGTTCCCTTTTATCAAGTTGATATGGCAGCACTTAAACTTTGCATTAGACTGACGGAACAATGCTAATAAGTAGGCTGAATAGAAAAGGAAAAGGGACAAGAGCGATCGTCGCTTAGCCTGAAGGATGCTGGTTTGGTACGGAGTTCAAACAGAAAACTAGCATCGTTAAACTCCATACCTCTTATTCGTAGGATCAGTCTAAAAGGTACATTTGCACCTAATCAATTGAAGCAGATGCAAGATCCGAAGTATTCTCCTCCAGTCCGGCTCAGACGAACCGAGAGATCATTCATCTCCTGGCTTATCAATATCTAAGTTTAACCAAGATTACATACAAAAATATAAACATTTATAATACTAAATCAATATAAACAGATTCATCATAAAGTATATTTTCTCATTTTATGCATTTAATATTATCCATTTTAATATATTTTTCTAAATATTTTGTCAAACTTAGCAAAATCTAACTTTTGACCGATGCTTACTCGCCATATACTTTGAGATAGAAGGAGCAATAAGTAATAACCACTACGGGAGAAAGGTTTTTTGCCGTGTGGGTGTTTCCACACGGCAAAGGCTTTCAAAAGGCCTTTGCCGTGTGTAAACACACGGCAAAAGCCACACGGGAACAATCGGGACGGCAAAGGCCCTTGCCGTGTGTCTTTACGCCCGGGACACGACAAAGGCTTTGTCGTGTGTTTTCTGCTCAGACACGACACAGTAAAGTACTTGACGGTTTCGTCCGTCTGACGGAGCCAACAGATCTTTGCCGTGTCATTCCTTTGCCATGTGCATTGAGTCTTTGCCGTGTGTCTTTGCTTTGCCGTGTGTCTTGCCGTTGCGCAATAGTTGTTCTTTGCCGTGAGCATTTTTGTTTGCCGTGTGTCGATTCTTTGCCATGTGTATTTGCTTTGCTGTGTACCACTCAGGGGTGACACACGGCAACGTGCCCTCCTTTCCGTGTGTCTACACACGGCAAAGCCCCTTCCAATAGCACACAGGGGCCATACACGTGTCCCTCTCTGCCGTGTGCCAGTCAGGGGGACATACGGCAACGTGCCCTCCTTTGCCGTGTGCCTTGGGCAGATTGCACACGACAAAGGCCCTGTGACAACCCCAGCAGCACACAGGTGGGCTACACATGGCTCCTTTGCCGTGTGTATACACACGACAAAGTGACCATTTGGCACTTTGCCATGTGTATACATACGGCAAAGGAGCTATCATTTTTCAATTTTTTCCTGTTTTCAGTCATTTCCTACAATTCAAAACATATAATATATATATGATCATACAGATCATCAACAACAATAATATACTCATCAACAATAACAATATAATCATCAACAACAATAATAATATCATCACGAACACCACAATGCATCACCAACACTAGCAAATATCATCACAAGCTCAAGACAAGTATCACATCATGTAACACCCCGGTTTTAGCTAATCATTATTTAGGGTTTGATTGTGCATTCATTAGCATCATCTCTTAAAAATGCATGCAAAGAAAATAAAATGCAAACCCTAAAACCCTAGTTTCCCCTCTCTCTTTAAAACCTTCTAAAGTGGTTTTGTATTTTGAAATCACAAAATTAAAGGATCCCAAATTGATTAAAGGGGTCCCTCTAGTATTTTATATATTTTATAAATTCTGTGGTAATTTTTAAATTACCCAAAACAAATTTGAACTGAAAATACAAAAGGGAAATGAAAAACAGAAATTGAAAAGGGTTTTGATAAAAAAATATAGCAGCAGCCAACCTTTCCAGGCCGGCCAAGCTATCCCACCTCCCTCTCCTTTCTCTCCCTGCCGCTCAGCGCACCGCAGCCGGCCCATCCTCGGCCCATTTAGCCCGCCAGCAGCCCGTACCGGTTCGGCCCTTTCCCCTATCGTCTTCCCCATCGGCGGCAAGCACCCGCGTGTCCGACGCGCCAACGTCGATCTCCTCTGCACCACGATTTCCGCCGCTGCCCGCTGAGTAGAGGATAAGAACACCGACGCTCCCCTCTCCCTCCCCGTACCCATCTCACTCTCTCTCGTGCTCCCTCGCATTTTCCCCTCTTTAGCCCGAAACCCTAGCCGACGTCGCTGCCTCGCGCTGCCGCTAGAGGACTCCCTGAAGCCAGATGAGCACACCCCAAGCTTCCCCGTCTCTCCCTCGTCCTCCCCAGCAAAGGAATCACGCCCAGGACCTGAATCGCCACCGCCAAGCTCGTCTTCCCCGCCTCTGTCCACTGCTCGCCGTCGACGTTGAGCTTGCCTCCGACCTCCCCTGTCCTCCCTGAGCCCTGCATAGCGTTCACGGTGAGCTACCGGTGCACTGGCACCTCTCCGTTGCCTTCCTCTCTCCCTCTGTCGAGCCTGCGTCGTGCAGTTGCCGTCGTCGCTGATGTCCGCCATCGCCGGCCATGCTCCGGTGGCCAATAAATGGCGGCGCCACCATCTTTAGGTAGCCCGCGTCACCCTCTCTCTAACACCCCCATCCACGCAAGCGCGCATGCCCTCCTCCGCCGTCTGCCACCGCCGTCTGGCCCGTTGGCCGGCGTGGCTCCTGCGTCGCGTCCACGTGGTGCCTGCATGGCCCAGAACCCACCCGTCAGCCACTGTGGCTAAGGCCAGCCCCGGTGCAAAAGTAATTAAGCCATACGCTGAGGTCGGTCTTATGGAGTAATTCAATTTAATGTGGTTTAGTAATTTCATAAATTAGTTTAATATTGTAAATTCAATATCTAATGATTTATAAGTCAGAAAAATACAAATAATATACCAACATGTCAATAAAAATGAGCACTACCTATCTAAGCTATAATCATGCATTGTTCAACAACTTAAATGACAAGTATAATTAGAAGAACATAGTAACCCCTCTCATATACATCCGGAGTTTCCCCGAGTTAGGGTTTTCAACCCTCGGAACCCCGATTAAATTGTCGAGCATGCTTTAGGGTTACATTTAAATACAAATTAACTTGTCATATCATCATACTTGTTTGAGCATTGCATCAATGCCATGTGTTGATTGTTTCCCCTTTATTTCCGGTGTTTGGTTCTTCTCGGTAGAATACGAGATCGAGATTGAGATCGAAGACCGAGATCAACACCGTCGAAGTTCGAAGATCGACGAATAATACTTGACCAACTGTAACCAAGTCAAGTACAAGCTTCCGAAGATCTGCTTATTTGTTATCAACTGGCAAAGGCAAGCATAGCCCCACCATGATATAATCCTATGATTTTGAAAGTATTTCAATTCCTGCCATTATGCATATGATTCTACTATGGTCTTTTATCGATAGATAGAGTATCCTATCTGTTGCATTACTCCCTTTGATCTTATATTACATGATCCCCTACTCCTAGCATAACTAGGTTTGGCTTGTGTGTACTACTAGAGCTTATTCTGCGTCTTGCTTAGCCATGCATAGCTGTTGAGTCTGGTCCATCCAGATGATGTATCAGATGCAAAGAATCTAGTATGTCAGGAGAACATGATGAGGTAAGATCAGAGGTGATATGAGATTAAACATGCTAAGGCTTGTATGGGTCGCCACGGTGGGATGTGGTTTTTCTAGTCCCATGCTCGCCACCACTAGGACCTGAGTTCTTGCCTTTGGAACCAAGACGAGCGTACAACCACACGGGGCCTGGACAACCTCACGAGCAACTAACTTGCCTAGTAGATTCCATGAGTCACATAGTTCAGGCTTTCCATTTGGCATACGAATTGAAAACGTTTTCGAAAGAGGAGGTGATGGAGGTGCATCATAACATGTAGGGAAGCGTGGACCGGGTTGCTTGGGGTCGATGGAGCCCCTGGTAAACCAACCTCGCCTCAGATATTTAAGTACCGGCTTCGGGATTTGACCCGTTATGGCGGAACCATACTTATTGCATGACTCATGGTCTCGTCGAAAGCAAGGTAAAGGTCGTGTCACCCTCTGCCGGTCTTCCAAGGAAGAGGGCTTATCTAGTGGCATTAAGAGAAGGTTAGTACGTGTGGGTAAAGTTGTACACCCCTGCAGGGTAATAATCTTTTCGAAACACCGTGTTCACGGTTATGAATGACTTGGCGACCGGACTCAAGATCATAGAGAACTATAACCTAATCGTAAAAGTTGGAAGATCAACGTGTGTTTAAGGATGCTTCCTCATGGGTACGAGGGGGTGATCCTATTTAGGGTTCAGATGATGATGATTTGGTGGATATCAAAAGAAGATGATGATCAATATTTCGGAGATGTCGCTCTTATCCCCTTTTAAAATATTCTGATTAGACGAGATTCTTCTCTCTCTCTCTCTTGTTTTATAAACAGAGATGGCTTTATGCAAAACAACTCCACCATCCATAAGTCTTGCAGAGTACACCCTGTACTCACCCTTGCTTTGTTGATACTTTTGGCAGAGTAAGTATTCACCTGAAGACGAGTTCCATACTACATCGAAATCGACGAGTAGCTTGGGGTTCCCGGCTGACAGCCTAGAATCTATGTGCTGGGACATCATCATTATGCTTTAGGCCTCTTAGGCCATTTGTTAAGTTTGCTATACTTAATAGCATAATTTGCCTTCCGTTGTTTGATGTTTGTGGTCATTGACCTCTGCTTGTAATAATTTTTGTGTCGTAGGGTCACTGATGTGTTACCGATTCTTCACTAGATATCCTCGAGATTAAGGTTAAGCTTATATCAGACGAAGGTCTGGGATTTGTTTAACCCTGATCCTGGGGGTGTCACACATCATCACCACGAAAGCAAGAGAGTTCAAAAATATTACACGTGTCAAATGCTAGTGTTTATTCTTGCCACAAGCTCATGCCACAAGTGTCAAATACTACCAAGTGCATAACCAACAAGTTACAAGACCTAAACTAGATAAATATTACAAGACCATCACCACCGAGTGCTCCACAAGCTCATGCTCCATCGTGAGATCCTACAAGTTCAAGACAAGTACATCAATATGACAAGTAAAATCATTAATATGTACAAGTTTCTAGGCAAGTTGATGGCAATGGCAATTACATGGGATTTTGACGAGTCTCATGGAAAATTACATCAATATGACAAGTAAAATCACCAAAAACAAAAGGAAAGAAACAATTCCACGATTCATATAACAATGTCACCCATGCTATACGAATAGTGAAGTAATGTCTTTCCTTTCGACTTTATGGCTATCTAATCTATTTCATAGAGTTCTTACAAATACAAAGACAAAAGGAAAGAAATTTCATTACATAGCATAGCGTTCTTACAAATACAAATACAAAAGGAAAGAAATTTTATTACATAGCATAGAGCTCTTACAAATATAAAGACAAAAGGAAAGAAATTTTATTACATAGCCCGGCGGGATTACATAGCAAACACTACTACAAATATTATTACTACTACATGGATCAGAAGGCTGAGTCGGGATTATGAATTGGACGAGAGGTTTCGTCATCGCTATCATTTTCTGGCCACCAATAATCATCCACGAAACCTGGAGGTGGTCCCTATGGATCGTTGACGTCAAGGCCTGCATGGAACGCCTCGAGCAAACTCACATCTTGTTGGTTGTGAACCTCCTAAGCTTCATCTTGTGTAGTGTCTTCCTTCTCAGCTTCTGCTTGCTCATTGTCTACGACCATGTCACCATCGGCGGACAAGTCGATAGTGAATTGCCTAGGGAGCCCTTCTTCCTGATAAAACTCACCATCATTTGTTGAGGGGTCTAGGCGGCGGTAATCATCCTTGTTTGGCAAGGGCGGCCTACTGCGTGTCGGTATCGTCATCACAACATCCCAGTCCTGTAGACGTTTTGTCGGGTTTTGGCATGGGTACGGAAGATAGAATACTTGGAAGGCCTGAGTAGCCAAAATGTAAACATCATCTTCCGCATAAACAAAGCTTCTCTTAACTTCGACCAGTCCAATTTCAGGATCCCGTTTCACCTTATGTGGGTCAAACCAATGGCATTTGAATACAACGGGATTTAGCCCTTTGCCAAAACTGCAATTCAGCTCATATATACCCTCGACTGTTCCATAGTACTGGAGGCCATCCGAGCCTTCACAAAAGACCCCGCTATTTGTCGTCTTCCGGTTGGGCCGGCTAGTTGTGTATTCATGGGTATGGAAGCGATACCCATTCACGTCATAAGCATTGAACGTGTCGACTGAATCGTTAAAGCCCCTGGCAATATTTCTTAGCTCGGGTTGCATCTCTTTGTCAGTTCTTGCCTACAAGTTAGAACGAGAAGTTTAGCATAAGAAGTTTATCACAATAAGTGTAGCACAAGAAGTTGGCTCGAATAGTACCAAACCACAGAACCAGCTGATGAAACCAAAACCACCACCCTTATCGATCCTTCTCCTCTTGAGGGTTAGGCTCCCTATTTGGATTCTTCAAATGTGCACTCTTGAATCGTCTATACCAATTTAAAGGAGAGTTAGGCACGGACATAGTAGTGAATGTTTGCGGAAAACTAAATGGTGAGCACTTACTTGATGTACGGCTTCACTTCTTCCATGGTGTTCAAGACATATAATTGGATCAACTCCCGCTCAACTTTTTTCATTGCGAACCTCTTTGTGCCACTTGATTTGCCACCTAGCCCAATGAAGATGCTAAGATTGGGTACATCTTCAGGGTTGGCGGCATTGTAACGAAACACTGGGTTGTGCTTTGTGGGAATGTTGGCATCATAGTGCTTTTTCCAACCTCCTCGTTAAGGACTTCCTCGGCTATGGATGCCTCGATCTTGCATTTATTGCCTGTTTTCTTACGAAGCTTCCTTGTTTCTCTCTTAGGCGGAAACTGCCAACAGGCCCACACAGGTCCCCCCTTTAAAGCCTCGTCCGCAAGATGCAAGATCATATGTTGCATCGGATTGAAGAACCCTGGCGGAAGGAGCATCTCTAGATCGCAAAGCAACTCGGGTGCCTGTTCATGTAGCTTCTCAAGCTGTTTACGGTCTAACTCCCTAGCACGAATCTGGTGGAAGAAAAAGCTCAACCTCGACAGCACTCGCCAAGTCTCCTCATTGACATAGCCTTGAATCATCACCGGCATTATCCGCTCAAGGCATACGTGGGAGTCATGACTCTTTAGCCCTTCTACTCGTAATGTTTCCATGTTCGCACCCCTCATCTAGTTGGCCGCGTACCTGTCAAGGAAAAACAAACTTTGCGCGATCCACTGGAAGATCTCCCATCTTTGGGGCTTTGTTGGGCAGAAAGGAGCCTTTGGCTTAGACCACCTTTTTCTTCCTTTGTCTCCGGGTGGCTGCATGTTCAACTTTGGCCTATCACACAATGCTTCTTGGTCAATTTCGAGCCTTGATGTTATCTTTCGTCTTCTCGGTTTGCATTATGGTGCTCCAAAGGGCCTCGCCGATATTCTTTTCGGTGTGCATTACATCAATGTTATGCGGGAGCTCAAGATCCTCAAAGAGGGAGATTCCATAAGCACGGAATGTGGGTCCACTGGTGCGTATCCCCGTACCCATGAAACCATTCCCATCGGAGTTTGGCTGGAGAGATTCTAACTCAGCCTTGATTTCCTTTCCGGTCTTTAGACGTGGCTTTGGATCATGTACAACACGGCCTTTCTTGAACCTCTTTTTGCCACTCCTGTATGGATGATTCGGCTCAAGACACTGTCGATGTTCATAAAAGCAGGAATACTTGCCTCCCTTCGACAGCCGGAAGAAAGTCAGAGCTTGCATGCACACTAGGCAAGGCCACTTCCCATGTGTACACCAGCCGCAGAACAACGCACGTGCTGGTAGGTCATGCTGGGAGGTATGGTACCATACATACATATCGAAGTGCTCGTTGTTTGAAGCGTCAAATGTTCGGATCCCCTGACCTTTCCAGCCGCGAAGCAAGTCATCAACCAGCGGTTCTAGATACACATTCATGTTCTTACCCGGGTATTTCGGCCCTGGGATTATCATCAAGACAAACATGTTCTCTGATCTCATGCAGATGCTAGGGGGAGGTTCAGGGGAATAACAAACATTGGCCAACAACTGTATACTGAAGTCGACATGCCATATGGATTGAACCCATCGGTTGATATGGCAACTGCTACGCTTCTATTGTCACCGGCTTTCTCAGGATATTTGTTGACAAAGTTCTTCCATGCACTACTATCCGACGGATGTATCATCATCTTGAGGTATCTGTTCCCTTCTACTGCCCACTGCATCTACTGGGCAGTATCCTCGGTTATGAAGAGTCGCTGGAGCCTCGGTATGATTGGAAGATATCGAAGGATGTTTTGGGCAACCCCGGTCTGCCTCTTCTGACCATCACCATTGGGATCAACCTCAAAGTACCTAGAGGATTTTCAGCGGATACAATAATTTGTCTTAGGATGCTCCTTTGTGAATAGCATGCATCCCTTCGGACAAGCGTGTATTGGCTCATATGACATCTTAAGGGCATGGAGGAGTTTGGTCGAATAGTAGAAGTTCTCCCGCAAGAGGTGCCCTTTCGGCAGAATGCTGCCAACGACGGCAAGCATATCATCAAAGTCCTCTCTAGTCAAGTTCTTGTGGCTCTTGAAGGCCAAAAGGCGAGCTATGGCATCCAGTTGGGTAACATCTGTATGTGCATGAAGGGGTCTCTGCGAGGCAAACAAAGTCTCATAATACTTTGCCGTGTTTTCCTTTGGCTCCTCACTTATCTCCGCCTCCTGAGGTGTCTCCGCCTCTACATGAGGGATTTCACGCGCATTAGCATTCACAAAGTTTTCTATGCACCTATCAAAACCAGCATCAAATTCTCCCCTTGGCTGACTCTGCTATGACTCCCTCCTAGCACGTTTCGCTAACTTTTCACCATGGAATGTCCAAGTATTGTAGGATGGTGTGAACCCGTAATTGAGCAGGTGAGTACTCACATCATCCTTCGAATGTGTATTCAGGTTCTTGCATCTTGCACAGGGGCAGAAAATTCTTCTGGGTCTGCTGGGGATGGCAAATGCCCGATTCAGGAAGTCCCCGGCCTTTTCTTGCCATTCTGAGGTAAAGACCCACTTACTGACATAGCCATCATACATCCAGTCATGATTCTCCATCCTCTAATCCGTACCAAAAACGATATATATAATGCTTTCAATTAATCATGCCATATAAATAAATACAGTATTAGTTCGTTTAATTTTAGCAAACATATATTTTACGCGTTATATATGTCCACCTATCTCTCTAATAGGTAAAGAGGGTCCTATCAACCGCCGGATCCGTAGATTGAGTATGTTCTCCCTCCTCTACCCCGATCCGAGACAGAATTTCGGCAGCACCTCCCCGCTGCTTTCCCGATACACGTCTCGGCAAAAAGCCAAGAGGGATGTGCATCCGGAGAACAACAGGGAGACGCTGCCGAAATCCTATCTCGGACAGGTGTAGAACAAGGAAAACATACTCAACTACGCATCCGTCGGCTGTCCCGATAAATGCCGTAAGAGTTACGCTTCATAATATGCGAGACCACTAATGCATATTTATCCGTGTAACCCTTACGACTGGGAAGAGACGCCTAGGTAACGCGACAGACTTGGTGATCTACACACGAAAATAACCCTAGATACAAGATGGGAAAACATATTTTTACCCTCGAAGCGTGATCAAGAGGTGAAGAAGATCAGCGACCCTCCCGCAAAATGACCTATGCCGTCGACAGCTCCACCCTCAGACTCGACACATATCCTGCACGAAGAAAAATTAATAAATTACTACTATACACATGACAAAATTTTACACATATAATTCCTAAATTACTACTATACACATGTATATATGAAACAACATATATACATACTACTATACATATATGTAACAAATACATGGGACAAATAAATGCTAAATTACAAATATACACATTTATTTCCAAAATACTACTTACTACACATCCTAGATTTCTATTATATAACTACATTACTACTATACTACACTACACATACATATATCTAACAATATATATACTAAAAAAATACATCTATCTAGCCACATGCCGATGGTGTTGTTGGTGGGGGAGGGGGCATGAGGGTCGGGGCGGCGGCCCAGCTCCTACCAGTGGAGCCGCCGGCAAGCTCCCATGGCCGGGGACCGGGGCTGGGCAGAGGCGGATTGGGTGGGGCGGATGGGGCCGAGGTGGGTGGAGGCGAGGGCTGGGCAGGGTGAAGGCAGGAGGTGCCAGCGGCGGTGGCCAGGAAGGAGGCGGGGGAAGGTGGACGGTGGCGACGCCGACGCGGGATCATGGCGGCGGCACGGCGTAGGAGCTCTCAGGGGTTGGGAGGCGAGCGTGGCTCGGGCTGGGAGAGGATAAGGCAGGGGCGTGCGGGCCCGCGCGGGCCAATTATTGGCACCCCTTTGCCGTGTGCCAATCCAGGCGGAACACGACAAAGATCTTTGTCGTGTACCTAGTGCAAGAAACACACGACAAAGAACCTTTGCCGTGTACCATACACAGACACACGGGAAAGGACCTCTTTGCCATGTGTTTTTCCTTTGCCGTGTGCCTTTTAGTGTTTTCTAATTTTCTTTTTATTTTTTCTTTCAGTTGTTTTTATTTTAAGTTTTTAGTGAACTTTTTGTTGGCTATTTATTAGTATTGAGACCATAGAAATACGAACTTTGCACTAGACCATAAACTTGCATGCATGCGCTATAACCTACAATGTCTAGAGGGGTAGACGATCCGAGGCCCGCACACTACTAGAGAAAAGCCTATGCGAGGCGCACCTAAAAGCCTATCTGCATATGCGCCTCTAGCTTCAAGCCTCGGGTATTTTTTATGAGAGGCGCATATGATATGCGCCTCCTATACTTCACATATGCGAGGCGCATATGCGGGTCCGGGACGTCTTCACTACTTATCTTGAACGGAAGTCCTTTCTTAGGTAGGGTTGTGGTGCACGGTGTTTGGTTGACATACCCGTCTTCTATCTTCGGGTCGCCGTTCTGGTCAAAGTCTTGCTCGTTGGCGACTCCGTCCATTCCGATAATGTTCCTTTTGCCTCTCCTGACAACAACCCGGCTAGGCTTTGACGGGTCTTTGATGTACCAGCAATGGTCGACTTTGCTAGCCAAAACCCAAGGCTCATTTCTTGCGGGTGCGTTCGCGCTGGTGGTCTTTGACGGTATAACCATCGTGGTGAAATACCGGTCTTCTTTCTCGACGCTCTTGGCCCACCTGACACGGAACATCGGCACCTTCTCCGTAACATAGTCGAGCTCCCAAATCTCCTCGATCCTTCCGTAGTATCTTTCCGGGATGTCGCCGGTGTAGAATATCCCTGTTACCCCTGAGTTCTGGTAATCGCAGTTGTTGTCTTTTTCCTCTGTGTAGAACGTGTATCCGTTGATATCGTAAGCCTGATAGGTCATGAGGTTGTGCGACGCGCCCTGTGACAATGAGAATATGAGTTTATCTTCCTCCGAGTACTCGCCCTGCGGTGGATTAGCTATGACCTTATCCCTAAACCACCGCGTGAAACCGGAGTTGTGCTCCTTGATAACATCTTCCTCCCTCGGGACCTGGCGCCCCTGATCAGCGTAATTCTTCTTGATAAACTCTTTGTGATCATGTATGTATGGATCAACCACCTGCAGGTGTTGCAGCACGACCAGGTTTGCTCTTTCAAAGTCCTTGGTTCGGCCCTCCATGTCGACATGCTTTGCACGTCGACCCTCGCGGTGACCCCATCCAGCGAGCCTCCCGAGGTGCTTGTTGAATCGCATACCAAGAGGGGTCTCGGTTTGTAGAAAGTTCGAGCAGAAAGAGATGCACTCTTCGGCCAGGAAGCCATTTGCTAGCTTTCTCCAGGCGTGATTCTTGGGAAGCCACCTCCGAGCCCCAAGGAACACGGTTTTCCCGGACCCGGGATCTTTCTGTAGCTGGCGGTACGTTGTATTATCCTTGCACCTAACGCACCCATAGAATCCTTGGACCACCTGCCCCGAGAAGTATCCGTAACCGGGATAGTCTTGCACCGTCGTGATCACCGCCGCTCTCATGTCAAAGTACTCTTGTCTCGAGGCGTCCCATGTACGTGCTCCTTCTTCCCATAACATGGCCAACTCCTCTTTCAACAACGTGAGATACAGATTGATGTCTATACCAGGTTGTTTTGGCCCTTGAACGAGCATACTCATGGTTACGTACTTCTTCTTCATGCACAACCAGGGGGGAGGTTGTAGATCCATACAAACACGGGCCAGGTGTTGTGTGTGCTGCTCTGGCTTCCAAACGTATTGAGTCCGTCAGTGCTCATGCCCAGCCTGAGGTTCCTTGACTCTTTCCCAAAATGTTGGTAATATTGTAGGTCCAACGCCTTCCACTGGCAAGCATCCGAAGGGTGCCTCAACATTTCCTCCTTCTCCGAATCATCGTCTTCCGGCCTCTTTCTTTCCGCGTGCCAGCGCATGAGCTGTGCTTCCTTAGGGTCTGCGAAATACCGCTGCAAACGAGGAGTTAGAGGAAAGTACCACACCACCTTCCTAGGAGCTTTCTTGGTCCCTCTCTTGTATCGAGAGGTCTTGCACACCGGACACGTGGTCTTCTCCGCGTCCTCGCCCCGGTAGATGATGCAATCATTTATGCAGACGTGGTATTTCACGTGTGGTAGATTGAGAGGGCACATGACTTTCTTCGCCTCAGCGATACTAGTCGGACATGTGTTCCCCTTCTTGGGAAGAATATCGTGCCAGAATACAATGTTGTCGTCGAAACATTCGTCGGTCATTTTGTGTTTCGCCTTCATCTCCAGAGCCCTAAGCGTTCCATTTAGACGGGTATCCCATCGTTGCATCCGTCAAACAATGGAGTGACCGCGTCTTTCTCCATTTGCTCCAGTTTAGCCTTCTCTCTACCGGCGGCTCTAGCGTTACTCGTCTCCTTGAGAAGCAGATCTTGGACATGAGGGTCTTGCAACCAGCTCGAATCATGGTCGGCACCACCTTGATCATCTTCGTGTCCATGCCTGACGCCACCTTGATCATCTTCGTGTCCATGTCCAGTGCCACCACCCTGATCTTCGTGATCGTGACTGGCGTCTTGATCTTCGTGATCATCACTGGCATCTTGATCTTCACCATTATTGACATCCTCATCATCATATTCGTCATCACGTATCCATCGAGTGTAGCCATCCATGAAACTACGTCGAAGCAAGTGCGACTCCAGCATTCTGGAATCATGCCTTATCAGATACATCAGCTTGCAGTCCCGACATGGACATCTTATCTCTGTCTTGTTTGCACGTCCCATGTCGGCCCTCGCGCATGTCATCCACCTATCCACGCGGGCTTTGTTGATCAGTAGTCGGACCATGGCCGCCTGCGTGGTACAAAGAGCAAGAGAATAATTAGAGCATATATGGACGTGGATCGCCGGAAAAATTCGGCATGACCTCCCCTAATTGAGGACATCCGCGAGTGCCAGAAATTCGCCGGAAAAGAAATAAATCGACATTCCGGCGAAACATTGGCATCTCAAATGAAATCCCTGCACAAAAAGTAGCACCACAACACAATCATATAGTCGGTGTCTCCGACAACGCGCATACATGCAAGCAACGCCTTCACGCTTCCTCCAACAACGACTTGCGCAAGAGAGCTGGAGGAGAAGTAAATGGACATGTTGTAGATCTAGAGGAGCAAGAGACTTCACTTACATATGGGTGTCAACCAATGGATGTTGAGCAAGCTTCTATGGTGAATCAATGGGGGAAATGAGGTGTGGAGGAGGAGGGGGCGACCAGATTTGTCTTGGTGGAGGAGGAAGAAGTGACACTAGTGAGTGGGGTGGTAGTTGCCTCCATAGGCAAAAAGCTGGAAAAAAGTGGTGCCAGGTTATGCGAGGCGCATATTGCACAATATGCGCCTCCTATAATTCAAACTATAGGAGGCGCATATAGCAATATGCGCCTCGCATATGCGGCCACCTACCACCGCCCGGGCCCGCAGGAGTTACTTGAGGTGCATATGACCATATGTGCCTCGCATATTATCAAATATAGGAGGCGCATATAGCCATATGCGCCTCGCATATTCGTGCACCTACCAACACGCGGGCCCACACAGATTATACGAGGCGCATTCTGTCCATATGGGCCTCGCCTATCTGATATATAGGAGGCGCATATGACTAGAATGCGCCTCGCATAATATGGGGCTGCTAGATTCTGTCCGTATAGGGATTATAGGAGGCGCATTCTTATCATATGCGCCTCGCCTAATTTTATACTAGAGGCGCATGGAGAAGGAGTGTGCCTCGCCTATTTTATAGGAGGCGCATATGGTCTAAATGTGCCTCGCATAAGCATGTCTCCTATAGCCTTTTCTCTAGTAGTGGCAGATCAGGGTTTCGCCGAAGGAAGACCACAAGAACGTCGGAATCAGATGAAAACTTGCATGTGTCCCTAGCATATATGTGAGCGTCGTGCAAGGTTGGTATAGGTGCTTGCATGTGTCCCCCCTCGCATGCATGTACTCTAACCTAGAAACGAAGGTTCTCGACCTGTATAAGGGCGAATCTCCCTGTTCCGGTGAAACCGGGTAGGATAGTGCCCCAACTTGTGAACCAACATGGTTTTACATCATCCTATGACCTAATAAAACACAAAACAAGAGAGAGCTACGCCAAGCGACCGCCATCAGAAGAATGTCTAGGGGGGTAGACGATCCGAGCCCCGCGGATCAGGGTTTCATCGGAGCAAGACCATGAGAACGTCGGAATCAGCTGAAAACTTGCATGTGTCCCTAGCATATGTGTGTGAGTGTGGTGCAAGGTTGGTATAGGTGCTTGCATGTGTCCCCCCCTCGCATGCTTGCGCTCTAACCTAGAAGCGAATATTCTGGACCTTTATAAGGGGGAATCTCCCTGTTCCGGTCAAACCGGATAGGATAGTGCCCCAACTTGTGAACCAACATGGTTTTACATCATCCTATGACCTAATCAAACACAAAACAAGAGAGAGCTACGCTGGGCGACCCCCGTTAGAAGAATGTCTAGGGGGTAGACGATCAGAGGCCCGTAGATCAGGGTTTCACCGGAGGAAGACCACGAGAACGTCCGAATCAGATGAAAACTTGCATGTGTCCCTAGCAAATGTGTGTGAGTGTGGTGCAAGGTTGGTATAAGTGCTTGCATGTGTCCCCCCTGCATGCATGCGTTCTAACCTAGAAGCAAAGGTTCTGGACCTGTATAAGGGGGAATCTCCCTGTTCCGGTGAAACCGGGTAGGATAGTGCCCCAAGTTGTAAACCAACATGGTTTTACATCATCATATAACCTAATCAAACACATAACAAGAGAGAGCTATGACAGACTACCCCCATCAGAAGAATGTCTAGGGGGTAGACGATCCGAGCCCACCGGATATGTCTAGGGGGTAGACGATCCGAGCCCACCGGATCAGGGTTTCGCCGGAGGAAGACCACGAGAACGTCGGAATCAGATGAAAACTTGCATGTGTCCCTAGCATATGTGTGCGAGTGTGGTGCAAGGTTGGTATAGGTGCTTGCATGTGCCCCCCTCGCATGCATGCTCTCTAACCTGGAAGCAAAGGTTCTGGACCTGTATAAGGGGGAATCTCCCCGTTCTGGTGAAACCGGATAGGATAGTGCCCCAACTTGTGAACCAACATGGTTTTACATCATCCTATGACCTAATCAAACACAAAACAAGAGAGAGCTACGCCGAGCTACCCCCATCAGAAGAATGTCTAGGGGGTAGACGATCCGAGCCCCACAGATCAGGGTTTCGCCGGAGGAAGACCACGAGAACGTCGGAATCAGATGAAAACTTGAATGTGTCCCTAGCATATGTGTGTGAGTGTGGTTCAAGGTTGGTATAGGTGCCTGCATGTGTACCCCCTTGCATGCATGTGCTCTAACCTAGAAGTGAAGGTTCTGGACATGTATAAGGGGGAATCACCCTGTTCCGGTGAAACCGGGTAGGATAGTGCCCCAACTTGTGAACCAACATGGTTTTACATCATCCTATGAACCTAATCAAACACAAAACAAGAGAGAGCTACGCCGGGCTACCCCCATCAGAAGAATGTCTAGGGTGGGGGGGGTAGACGATCTAAGGCCCGCGGATCAGGGTTTCGCCGGAGGAAGATCACGAGAACGTCGGAATCAGATGAAAACTTGCATGTGTCCCTAGCATATGTGTGTGAGTGTGGTGCAAGGTTGGTATAGGTGCTTGCATGTGTCTCCCCTCGCATGCATGCGCTCTAACCTAGAAGCGAAGGTTCTGGACCTGTATAAGGGGGAATCTCCCTGTTTCGGTGAAACCGGATAGGAGAGTGCCCCAACTTGTGAACCAACATGGTTTTACATCATCCTATGACCTAATCAAACACAAAACAAGAGAGAGCTATGCTGGGCTACCCCCATCAAAAGAATGTCTAGGGGGGTAGACGATCCGAACACCGTAGATCAGGGTTTCGCCGGAGGAAGACCACGAGAATGTCGGAATCAGATGCAAACTTGCATGTTGTGACACCCCCGGGATCAGGGCTAAGAAAATCCCAGACCTCTGTCTGACATAAGCGTAACCTTGAGCTCGAGGATATCCAGTGAAGATTCGATAACACAGCAGTGACCCTACAACACAAAAATTATTACAGCAAGCTCATAGCTGAGCAGAGAACCAAATTATTACAAGCAGAGGTCACTGACCACAAACATCAAACAACGGAAGGCAAATGTAACATCCATAAAATCATAAGTTTCAAAGCTTGCATATCATTCATCCATGCATACAGATTTGAGATCAAATTCAAACCCCTTTTCAGAAAAACAGAAGCACATGGTGCTACGATTTTATGTGAGCAGATTTAAATCAAATGACCATCCCCATTTGAAAGACTGATTGTTTGTGAACTGGGTTGGTTGCCTTCTATGAGCATTGGGTTTAAGTGTAGATTTTAAACCAAGATTTTCAAATGGGAAATAGTTCCAAAAAAAAACCATTTTCAAATTTACAAACCAAGTGCCTAGCCTCTAATATTTTTGATCTCCAAGCTTGACCAAGCCTTTGCAAAGCAACCACATGATCTTATGCCTATATTGGAGACTGCTGCCCACTGCAAAAATCCTAGGAAAATTTGAATTCAAATTGAACTTGATATCATTTGAAAATCTATTCAGAAAATCGAAATAGAAAAGGAAAAGGAATAAACAAAAGAAAAAGGCCGCGCGCCAGGATTCTAGCCCAGCAACGAATCGAGCCCAACTAGCCCACCCGGGGGTTTTCTTTTCCTCTCTCATGCGCGAGCGCACGCACTCAGTCACTGACAACCAGACCCCACGCCCCCTCCGATTATTTTGCTGACCAGCGGGCCCTGTCGACGTCGTCCTCGTCTTCCCCAAACCCCGCCCGCGATCACGTCGCCGCTGCAGTCATGGCCGGTAATGGCGCGGCGTAATTGGGCATTAATCCGCGAGCGTTTCCTGTCGCACCCGAGCCTACTTAACCCTCTCTGCCTCGCGAGCATTTCCCCCCGTTCACCTCGCTCACTCCGCCGCCAGGCTGCGTGCAATTGCTTTCGAAACCCCGCAGTACCGAGAACTCTGGTGACCAAATACGGTGAGCCTCGACCACCCCTCCCTCTCTGGTTCAAACGAGGATGTTCAGAATGTTCTTGCGCATCCTCTGATACTTTTCTTTTGCCTGCTCGTGACCCAGGACGTCATCTCCGTTCGCGACCAAAACCACCTGCGCCGCTGATAAACTCCGGCGACCAATTAAGGTAAATCCCGAGCGCCCCTTGCCTCCTCCTTCACACGAGCCTGTTTGCCTGTGTCTTGCGCAAGTCCTGATGCCACTGGTTCGTTCTAGGGCGACGCCAAACCTCGGCAAGGACCACGTCTGCAAGCTACTGTCGCTGCCCGCAACTCCGACGAGCTCCAGAGACCGTCTCCGCGCGCCCCTTCGCAAGCCAGCACCACGTCGAGCTTCAGCACGCCACAGCGATTCCAGTAAGCATCTCCCTTCCTCCCCGGGCGACCTAGAACACTGGCACCGCCGCAGTCAGACGCGCCGCCGCCAGTCAACGCCGCTAGCGCCGCCAGTTAGTGGCTTGCTGTTTGTGTCCGTTGGATCCATATCGTAGGGCTAGGATAGATTGTAAACGAAGAGGTAAGCGCGCATCTGAGCCGCCAGATCTCAATTAGATCCTGCGGTCCGCAGAGCGCGATCCAACCGAAACGGTACGCGCCAGTGATGCTGCGACACGTGGCTAGGGTTAATTCAAAAACAGAAATTCGAATCAGATTTAGATCCAAACTTCAAACAGCTATAACTTTTGATTGCCACGTTGGAATTTTGCAAACTTTATACCGTTGGATTCAGTGAATCAAGGCCTTTCTGATTATGCAATGTGTTTAACAAATAGTAATAGTTAAAATGACTTTGTGTGTAGAAACAAGTTTAGGTGCATTTTGATTATAGTTTTTGTTTAACAAATTGTTTTAGGGCAAAATAAGTTCAGTTGGCAAACTTTGTGACTTGTTAGATTTCTGTAACATGCACATGCTTAGTAGAGTTTACAAATTCATCACTTAGTAATTCTTGCATGCATGCATACATAATTTTGTTTGTATATAAATTGTGTGTAATTGTGTGCTACAAATTTCATGTGTAGATTTTGCTAGTGACTATGATTGTGAAGAGTGCTACTCTCCCCATTACCAAGGCAAGTGGTATTTCATGAATATTCATTCCTATGTTTTGTACTAGCATTAGTTATTTTTGCTAAGTCTTGCATGCTACTTTTGTCAAATGATATGTTGGGAAATCCTATGTAGAGTAGAATGATAGAATTGCTAGGAAATCTCTTCTAAGTTAAGTTGCCATGCCATGCTTAGCCTAGCTATTAGCAAACAAGGGTTGGTAAAAATCTATACTTACTATGGTGAAAAAAATTCTAAGTCATGAGACTTATGCTTTCCTAATAAAACAACTAAGTCAAATGAACCTCCTGGGTGGAATGGAAAGATTGGGTTGTGTTGAGTGGTTACACAAGGCCATGGATTTGGCTTGTGTATCACACTTGTGGTATGCCACCCAGGCACAAAGGGATTTGGAGGCCAATTGTTGAGAAAGCTTACAGTGCAACCACTTGGCAATATGGGCTCTGCCATGATCATATAGGTTGCTAGAACTTAGTCACTTGGACAGTAGGTGGTAGTGGGAATGATAGGTTGGAGCGCGTCCATTTGACTAAGGAAAGGCTTCTAAAAGGTCCTGTCTTGGGAAACCAAGTCTGGTGGGGAAAGTGCACAACCTCTGCAGATGGAAAACCTAAGTACTTAGCCAAGTCCATGGCAATGGACAACTTGAGCATCAAGACATGGAAGCTACAAGAATCTCATCACTCCAACTTCTAAGTAAAACTTGTGGGTGAACAAGGGTGAAGAACCCCAATGTCTATTGGAGGTTTCTTGGGAAGGATTTTGAGAAAGAAAAACTTAGTGATTTCAACTAATAGGAAAAACCTATTTTGAAGCAAAACAAACCAAGCTACACTTAGCCAAATTGCATATAGTATTATAGTCCACTTAAAAATTTACCAAGGTATCACTTGCCAATACTATTCCAAAGTATTGACCCACTGTGGCTGTAACTTGTGATGTTGCAGGTTACTCAGATGAGGACTAGGTGTCATGAGTCTACACTCAACATGCTTGCCTGTGGCACATGAAGATGAAGACTTGTGTTTATTTACTTATTCCTAAACTCTTGAAATTGGCCTATGGCCCTGATTTGTAAAAGACTATGTTTAATCTCTGGAATGGATGTAATAAATGACATTTGTATCTGTGTACTTCATCTTAAACTGTGGATGCTAGCATTGATCCAGGGACTAGCATTGCAATCACAGGGATCCTTTTCCTTTATAAAGGAAGGGTCTAACATATGGTATCAGAGCACTGTGTTGCCTGTAGGATTATGACCCTAGAATTGGAAACCATTAAGGAAAATTTGTCAACTACTTCTACACTTGTCTATTCTTCTCATAAACTTTTCTAATCCTCTCATTCTCACCTCTATTTGTAGATGAACTCCATCAACGAAGCCGTGAAGAAAGGACCACTCATGACCATGACCTTGGAGTGTGAAACTGAGTTTCCCAAAATTCTCAAGGACCTCATGGTGGCAATGGAAGCACATGGTGCAGCTATATACAAAGGCTTTCCAGTAATGGATGAAGGAGTGGAGTATTGGTGGGTGCAACTTCACTTGTACAAAACAAGGAAGACAACCACAAAGAAAGGGGATTCTGCATGTACACCAACACTGTGATGCACACCACATTCTTTGAGTCAGCAAGAGAAGCAGCTTGGAGGACTATCAAAGAACTAAGTGTTAGAGTCAAGTGCAGAATGCTCAACCTCCAAAGAGACTTAGAGAAAGAGAAGGAACTTACCCAAGAGTTGGAAGCCACCAACCAAGAATTAAGGGGAGATATTATAGACTTAGTGATGGAATCAAGTGAACAAGATAGGTGGGTTGTCTCTAGGAACATTGTGTTAGTCAACAGATCCAGTGAGATAGGATTGTGAGCACACTTCGTTAGTTGGACCACCATCTATCACCTTATTTTCCAAAAATGATGACTTAGAATAAGATTGAACCTTGATTGATGTAATGACTTGATGAATGCATGACTTGTGTGTTTTGTTTCCATGACTTTGTATGTGGTGTTTTGCCTTATATTTATCTTAAATTGTGTTGTTCTAACATTTCTATCTTATAAATAGATGCCTATTACCATCAGCACTGTTGAGGAGTTCCAGGTTACCCGTTTTGGTCCTCGTATCGTTGAGCTTACTACTTTGCTCGATCTCCCTCTTCCCACCATCATGGTGCACCCACTCACCAAGTTCGAGAGGAAGGACCTCTGGGGCTTCAAGGTGAACCAGCCAGGACGCCAGACAGAGCCTACTACAGAGGCCATCGTCTTCAAGCTTATGCACGACGACAGAGAGAGAGGCATGGAGGTAGTCATGCAGGACTTGATAGGAAGTCTATTAGGCTGTCACTCCCGACAGGTTAGAGACACTCACTTCCATGCCTTCGGAAGGTGTGATGATGACGGAGAGTCCATTGACTTTGAGGACGACTCGAGGGACGCAGCAGAGCCGATACGTCTCTATCTCCAGGACTTAGAGTCTCTTATTAGGCACGTGGACACGGACAGGACCAACGTCATGCTCAGCAAGGACGAGCTCCAGGTGCAGCTTCGCGAGAAGGACAAGCTTTTCGCACAGCAGGACGAGTTAGTCAAGGAAATGGAGGCGAAGTTCGAGACCCAGGACCGTAAGTTCAAGAGTCAGGAGAAACGTGTCTAGGATAGGAACAAGAAGATCCGGGACATGACCGAGGAACTGAAGTCCAAGGATTTCGAGCTAGAGCAGCAGCAGATGGTTATTGAGAGGCTTCGCTCCCACAAGAGGGCTCTCAAGACCAAGATCGAGACCTTGACCACTACTATTGAGGAGAACAAGACCGCGATGGAGAACGCAGGTCTTACCTTTGTCGAGGAGGAGATTGATGCTGATGAGTAGACTTGACTACTCGGTTATCTTTATTTATCGTAATTGTTATTTGTGAACTTATTATTGGACCATCCGACATGTGGATGGCTTGCCACTTGTGTGTTTTATTTTGAGAACTTGTTATCTTGTTTGTTGAACTTTTATCCTTATGTTGCATGCTATGTGTTTGCTTATGTCATGTATTGTGCATAAACATCTATGGGTATCTCATTCTTATCTCTAATTGAATAAACCACAGATGCCTCCTCATCGCGCAAACCCCAACCCCAACAACATCACCCCGGAAATGCAACAAATGATGAATGCGCAAACACAGCTTATGCAAATGATGACGACATTCATCCAAAACCAGAACAACAACAACAACAACCCCAATAACAACAACAACAACCCTCCGGGCTTTGACATGCTCACCAGGTTTTTGCGCTTGAGGCCAGCTAAGTTCGCAGGAACGACTGATCCCATGGTGGCTAATGATTGGCTGCGTTCTGTGAATAAGGACTTAGTGACCGTGGGCTACACGGATGCTGAAAAGGTCAGGTTCGCAGCGCATTTGTTGGAAGGGCCAGCCGCCACTTGGTGGGACAACTTCCAAATCACCACTCCTATTGATGAGGTGACTTGGGCTATCTTTGAGGATGGCTTTCGCACTGCTCATATCTCATCTGGGATGATGAGTCTGAAAAAGAAGGAGTTTCACAATCTGAGGCAGCGCCACCGTAGCGTGGCTGAGTATATAGAGGAGTTCAACAATCTGGCACGCTATGCACCAGATGAGGTTGACACAGATGCCAAGAGAAGGGAGAAGTTTCTTGACGGATTTAATGATGAACTAAACCTACAGTTGTCTGTGGCATATGTTCCAACTTATCAGTCTCTGTGTGACAAGGCTGCTATTTTGGAGAATAAAATGAAACAAGTGGAGAGTCGGAAGAGAAAGCACACCGACAAGCACAGCTCGGGATCGTCTCACAAACGATCTCATATTGATGACAGTGGAAGCTTAGGATCCCACAAGCATGGGAAATTCAACAAGCACCACAACCACAACCGTCATGACAACAAGCACCATCGCAGTCATGACAATGATAAGTACAAGAACCACAAGAGTGGACATAAGAGCCACCACAGTGGAAGTGGAAGTGGAAACCAGCCTAAAAAGGACATCAGTCAGGTTGAATGCTTCAAATGCAAGAAGCTGGGGAATTATGCTAATGAGTGCCCTGAGAAGAAAGTTGAAGGACCTAACAAGCCCAATCCTTTTCAGAAAGGACAGGTTAACCACATCAATGTGTAAGAGGTCTATGAGGAGCCTGATGCTGTTGCTGGTAAGTTCAGACTCAATTCAATTCCAGCATTTGTACTCTTTGATACCGGTGCATCTTATTCATTCATATCAAAAGCGTTTGTTGATAGAAATGGGTTTGCATCTGAAAACATTGGGTGTCCGATAAGAGTTAGTTCTCCGGGAGGAGATATGATAGTAAGTCTTGGATGCCGGGATCTAGTCATAGAGTTTGGAAAATATAAGTTTCCAGTAAACCTGATAATCCTAAATTCCCAAGGATTGGATGTGATTTTGGGAATGGATTGGATGGCTAAGTATGAAGGGGTACTGGATTGTGCCAATCGTACAGTTAAACTCACAACCCCTGAAGGAAAGCGGATAAAATTCAAGTCCAACTTTGAATCTAAAGGAAGTAAGCTGAATTCTCTTAAGGGGGTTAGCATGGACACTGTGCCAATTGTGTGTGAGTATCCGGATGTGTTTCCGGAAGAGTTACCGGGAATGCCACCAGATAGAGATGTGGAGTTTATAATAGATTTGGTACCAGGTTCTGGACCAAGAGGAAAGAGACCTTATAAAATGTCAGTGGACGAACTAAAGGAACTCAAGAAACAACTTGGAGAACAATTGCAGAAAGGATTCATCCAGCCAAGTTCTTCATCTTGGGGAGCTCCAGTTTTATTCGTAGAAAAGAAGGATAGAACTCAAAGATTATGCATAGATTACCGTTCTCTCAATGAGGTAACTATCAAGAACAAATATCCTTTGCCAAGAATCAATACTTGTTTGATCAGCTAGAAGGAGCATGTGTGTTCTCGAAGATTGATCTCCGATCAGGTTATTTTCAACTCAAGATAAGAGAGCAAGACATACCTAAAACAGCATTCACCACAAGGTATGGATTGTATGAGTACACTGTGATGCCTTTTGGTTTAACCAACGCTCCAGCATACTTCATGAATATGATGAACAAGGTGTTCATGGAATTTCTCGACAAGTTTGTTGTCGTTTTCATCGATGACATCTTGGTCTACTCCAAGAGCAAGGAAGAACATGAAAGACACTTATGCTTGATACTTGAGAAACTGAGGGAGCATAAACTTTATGCCAAATTCAGCAAGTGTGAGTTTTGGTTAGAAGAAGTTGGTTTTCTTGGTCATGTTATGACAAAGGATGGTGTGGCAGTTGATCCTGCTAAAGTTTCAGCTGTGACTGAATGGGAATCTCCTAAGAACGTAAAAGAGGTTCGTAGTTTCCTTGGCTTAGAAGGTTACTACAGAAGATTTATTGAAAAATTTTCAAAGGTTGCTAAGCCAATGACAGAATTGTTAAAGAAACACAAGAAGTTTGCTTGGTCTGAAGGTTGTGAACTCAGCTTTCAAGAATTGAAGAAGAGACTTGTGTCAGCACCAGTTCTGTGCCTGCCAGATTTGGAAAAAGATTTCCAAGTATATTGTGATGCTTCTCATCAAGGATTAGGTGCCGTACTTATGCAAGGCGGAAAAGTTGTGGCTTATGCCTCGAGACAACTCAAAACTCATGAAGTAAACTATCCTACTCATAATTTAGAGTTAGCCACTGTTGTCCATGCACTCAAAACATGGAGACACTACCTTTTGGGAAAGTGTTGTGAAGTATTCACAGATCACAAGAGTTTGAAGTATATCTTCACCCAGAAGGAAATCAATATGAGACAAAGGAGATGGCTAGAACTTATCAAGGATTACGACTTAAGTTTGCAATACCACCCCGGTAAAGCAAACGTTGTAGCAGATGCTCTAAGTCGTAAGGTGTTTGTAAATGGCCTTACCAAAGGTGAATTACCAGATGACTTGTGTAAGAAATTCAAAGAACTCAGATTGGAGATTGTGCCAGAAGGACATCTCATGTCTTTGGATGTTCAACCCACTCTGTTGGATAAAATCACAGAAGCCCAAAAGACGGATAAAGAAATCGAAGAGATTAAGGAAAGGATTAACCAAGGAAAAGCCAAAAGTTTCCGTGTAGACGAACAAGGTACTTTATGGCACGGGAAACGTATTTATGTTCCACAGGATCCGGAGTTGCGGAAACTGATCCTGCAAGAAGCCCACAACTCTCTGTATTCTATTCATCCGGGAAACACCAAGATGTACATGGATATGAAAGAAAGGTTTTGGTGGAACAATCTCATGAGGGACATCGCCGAACATATTGCTTTGTGTGACATGTGTAGTAGAGTGAAAGCGGAGCATCAGAAACCAGCAGGTTTGCTTCAACCACTGCCTATTCCTGAATGGAAGTGGGAAAATATCGGTATGGATTTCATTACCGGATTACCAAGGACCAGGTCAGGGTATGATTCTATATGGGTAGTAGTGGATCGCCTAACTAAAGTGGCTCATTTTATACCCGTGAAGACAACCTATACAAGTGCCAAGTTAGCCAAAATCTACATGAGCAGAATTGTATGCCTTTACGGTGTGCCTAAGAGTATTGTGTCAGATAGAGGAACTCAGTTCACTTCTCACTTTTGGAGACAGCTTCATGAATCCTTGGGAACGAGGTTGGAATTCAGTACTGCCTTTCATCCTCAAACTAATGGACAAACAGAAAGGACTAATCAGATTCTTGAAGACATGTTGAGGGCATGTGCCCTAGACTATGGAGAAAGTTGGTATGAAAGTCTGCCTTACGCAGAGTTCTCTTACAATAACAGTTACCAATCTAGTATTGGGATGGCACCATTTGAGTTTCTCTACGGAAGGAAGTGTACCACCCCATTGCTATGGAATGGTGTGGGAGAAAGAAGTTTGTTTCGACCTGATCTTATCAAAGACGCTGAACAGAAAGTCAAATTGGTTAAGGACAGGTTGAAGATAGCACAGTCCCGACAGAAAAGCTACGCGGATTCTAAGCATAGAGAAGTAACCTACGAAGTTGGGGATAGAGCTTATCTTAGAGTATCGCCACTTCGTGGAGTGAAAAGATTTGGAGTCAAAGGAAAGTTGGCACCAAGATATGTTGGACCATTCAAAATCTTAAGTCGCAAGGGAGAAGTTGCATATGAAGTCGAATTGCCAGAATCTCTGTCAGCTGTCCATAATGTGTTTCATGTGAGTCAGCTTAAGAAATGTCACCCAGAAATGGAAGAGTCTTCTTTGAAGGATACCATACCTTTGGAAGAAGTTCAACTAGAAAGTGATCTCACCTATGAAGAAAAGCCTGTCAAGATTCTTGAGACCGCAGAAAGAGTCACAAGGACAAAAACTATCAAGTTTTGCAAAGTGCAATGGAATCATCATTCCGAAGAAGAAGCAACATGGGAAAGAGAAGATGATCTACGGAAAGACCACCCTCACCTATTTGCTAGCCAATCCGAATCTCGAGGGCGAGATTCATCTTAAGGGGGTTAGATTTGTAACATCCATAAAATCATAAGTTTCAAAGCTTGCATATCAT
Source organism: Avena sativa (assembly GCA_916181665.1). NCBI lineage: Eukaryota > Viridiplantae > Streptophyta > Magnoliopsida > Poales > Poaceae > Avena > Avena sativa. Next base: position 417,477,667 of record OV702297.1, read on the forward strand.
TCATCCATGCATATAGATTTGAGATCAAATTCAAACCCCTTTTTAGAAAAACAGAAGCACATGGTGCTACGATTTTATGTGAGCAGATTTAAATCAAATGACCATCCCCATTTGAAAGACTGATTGTTTGTGAACTGGGTTGGTTGCCTTCTATGAGCATTGGGTTTAAGTGTAGATTTTAAACCAAGATTTTCAAATGGGAAATAGTTCAAAAAAAACCATTTTCAAATTTACAAACCAAGTGCCTAGCCTCTAATATTTTTGATCTCCAAGCTTGACCAAGCCTTTGCAAAGCAACCACATGATCTTATGCCTATATTGGAGACTGCTGCCCACTGCAAAAATCCCAGGAAAATTTGAATTCAAATTGAAATTGATATCATTTGAAAATCTATTCAGAAAATCGAAATAGAAAAGGAAAAGGAATAAACAAAAGAAAAAGGCCGCGCGCCAGGATTCTAGCCCAGCAACGAATCGAGCCCAACTAGCCCACCCGGGGGTTTTCTTTTCCACTCTCATGCGCGAGCGCACGCACTCAGTCACTGACAACTAGACCCCACGCCCCTCCGATTATTTTGCTGACCAGCGGGCCCCGTCCACGTCGTCCTCGTCTTCCCCAAACCCCGCCCGCGACCACGTCGCCGCTGCAGTCATGGCCGGTAATGGCACGGCGTAATTGGGCATTAATCCGCGATTGTTTCCTGTCGCACCCGAGCCTACTTAACCCTCTCTGCCTCGCGATCATTTCCCCCCGTTCACCTCGCTCACTCCGCCGCCAGGCTGCACGCAATTTCTTTCGAAACCCCGCAGTACCGAGAACTCCGGTGACCAAATACGGTGAGCCTCGACCATCCCTCCCTCTCTGGTTCAAACGAGGATGTTCAGAATGTTCTTGCGCATCCTCTGATACTTTTCTTTTGCCTGCTCGTGACCCAGGACGTCATCTCTGTTCGCGACCAAAACCACCTGCGCCGCCGATAAACTCCGGCGACCAATTAAGGTAAATCCCGAGCGCCCCTTGCCTCCTCCTTCACACGAGCTTGTTCGCCTGTGTCTTGCGCAAGTCCTGATGCCACTGGTTCGTGCTAGGGCGACGCCAAACCTCGGCAAGGACCATGTCTGCAAGCTACTGTCGCCGCCCGCAACTCCGATGAGCTCCAGAGACCGTCTCCGTGTGCCCCTTCGCAAGCCAGCACCACGTCGAGCTTCAGCATGCCACAGCGATTCCGGTAAGCATCTCCCTTCCTCCCCGGGCGACCTAGAACGCCGGCACCGCCGCAGTCAGACGCGTCGCCGCCAGTCAACGCCCTAGCGCCGCCAGTTAGTGGCTTGCTGTTTGTGTCCGTTGGATCCATATCGTAGGGCTAGGATAGATTGTAAACGAAGAGGTAAGCGCGCATCTGAGCCGCCAGATCTCAATTAGATCCTGCGGTCCGCAGAGCGCGATCCAACCAAAACGGTACGCGCCAGTGATGCTGTGACACGTGGCTAGGGTTAATTCAAAAACAGAAATTCGAATCAGATTTAGATCCAAACTTCAAACAGCTATAACTTTTGATTGCCACGTTGGAATTTTGCAAACTTTATACCGTTGGATTCAGTGAATCAAGGCCTTTCTGATTATGCAATGTGTTTAACAAATAGTAACAGTTAAAATGACTTTGTGTGTAGAAACAAGTTTAGGTGCATTTTGAATATAGTTTTTGTTTAACAAATTGTTTTAGGGCAAAATAAGTTCAGTTGTCAAACTTTGTGACTTGTTAGATTTCTGTAACATGCACATGCTTAGTAGAGTTTACAAATTCATCACTTAGTAATTCTTGCATGCATGCATACATAATTTTGTTTGTATATAAATTGTGTGTAATTGTGTGCTACAAATTTCATGTGTAGATTTTGCTAGTGACTGTGATTGTGAAGAGTGATACTCTCCCCATTACCAAGGCAAGTGGTATTTCATGAATATTCATTCCTATGTTTTGTACTGGCATTAGTTATTTTTGCTCAGTCTTGCATGCTACTTTTGTCAAATGATATGTTGGGAAATCCTATGTAGAGTAGAATGATAGAATTGCTAGGAAATCTCTTATAAGTTAAGTTGCCATGCCATGCTTAGCCTAGCTATTAGCAAACAAGGGTTGGTAAAAATCTATACTTACTATGGTGAAAAAAATTCTAAGTCATGAGACTTATGCTTTCCTAATAAAACAACTAAGTCAAATGAACCTCCTGGGTGGAATGGAAAGATTGGGTTGTGTTGAGTGGTTACACAAGGCCATGGATTTGGCTTGTGTATCACACTTGTGGTATGCCACCCAGGCACAAAGGGATTTGGAGGCCAATTGTTGAGAAAGCTTACAGTGCAACCACTTGGCAATATGGGCTCTGCCATGATCATATAGGTTGCTAGAACTTAGTCACTTGGACAGTAGGTGGTAGTGGGAATGATAGGTTGGAGCGCGTCCATTTGACTAAGGAAAGGCTTCTAAAAGGTCCTGTCTTGGGAAACCAAGTCTGGTGGGGAAAGTGCACAACCTCTGCAGATGGAAAACCTAAGTACTTAGCCAAGTCCATGGCAATGGACAACTTGAGCATCAAGACATGGAAGCTACAAGAATCTCATCACTCCAACTTCTAAGTAAAACTTGTGGGTGAACAAGGGTGAAGAACCCCAATGTCTATTGGAGGTTTCTTGGGAAGGATTTTGATAAAGAAAAACTTAGTGATTTCAACTAATAGGAAAAACCTATTTTGAAGCAAAACAAACCAAGCTACAGTTAGCCAAATTGCACATAGTATTATAGTACCCTTAAAAATTTACCAAGGTATCACTTGCCAATACTATTCCAAAGTATTGACCCACTGTGGCTGTAACTTGTGATGTTGCAGGTTACTCAGATGAGGACTAGGTGTCATGAGTCTACACTCAACATGCTTGCCTGTGGCACATGAAGATGAAGACTTGTGTTTATTTACTTATTCCTAAACTCTTGAAATTGGCCTATGGCCCTGAGTTGTAAAAGACTATGTTTAATCTCTGGAATGGATGTAATAAATGACCTTTGTATCTGTGTACTTCATCTTAAACTGTGGATGCTAGCATTGATCCAGGGACTAGCATTGCAATCACAGGGATCCTTTTCCTTTATAAAGGAAGGGTCTAACAGCAAATTATGTTATTAAGTATAGCAAACTTAACAAATGTCTTAAGAGGCCTGAAGCATAACGATGACGTCCCAGCCCATAGATTCTAGGCTGCCGGCCAGGAACCCCAAGCTACTCGTCGATGTCGATGTAGTACCAAACTGATCTTCAGGGAACACTTACTCTGCCAAAAGTATCAACAAAGCAAGGGTGAGTACAGGGTGTACTCCGCAAGACTTATGGCTGGTGGAGTTGTTTTGCATAAAGCCACTTTTGTTTATAAAACAAGAGGGAGAAGGAGCTCGTCTAGTCTAAGTATTTTAAAAGGGGATAAGAGAGCGACATCTCCGAAATATTGATCATCATCTTTTGATATTCTTCCAAATCATCGTCTGAACCCTATCTAGGATCACCCCCCTCGTACCCATGAGGAAGCATCCTTAAGCACACGTTGATCTGCCAAGTTTTACGATTAGGTTCAAGTTCTCTATGATCTTGAGTCCGGTCGCCAAGTCGTTCATAACCGTGATCACGGATTTTCGAAAATATTATTACCCTGCAGGGGTGTACAACTTTACCCACACGTACTAACCTTATCTTAATGCCACATGATTATCCCTCTTCCTTGGAAGGCCGGAAGAAGGTAGTTAGACACGACCTTTACCTTGCTTTTGCCGAGACCATGAGTCATGCAATAAGTATGGTTCCGCCGTAACGGGTCAAATCCCAAAGCCGGTACTTAAAGATGTGAGGCGAGGTTGGTTTGCCAGGGGCGCTATCTACCCCAAGCAACACGGTCCACGCTTCCCTACCTGTTATGAATGCACCTCCTTCACCGCCTTCGAGAAGATCCAGAATGCTTGTCGAATGTTACGCCCGAACTATGTGACTCATGGAATCTACTAGGCAAGTTAGTCACTCGTGAGGTGTTCCAGGCCCCGTGTGGTTGCACGCTCGTCTTGGTTCCAAAGGCAAGAACTCAGGTCCTAGTGGTGGCATGCATGGGAGTAGAAAACCCACATCCCACTGTGGCCTCCCATACAAGCCTTAGCGTGTTTAATCTCATATAACCATTGATATTATCTCTTCATGTTCTCCTGTCATACTAGATTGTCTGCATCTGATACATCATCTGGATGGACCAGAACTGACAGCTATGCATGGCTAAGCAGGACACAGATATAAGCTCTAGCAGTGCACACAAGCCAAACCTAGTTATTCTAGGAGCAGTGGATCAGGTAATATAAGATCAAAGGGAGTAATGCAACAGATAGGATACTCTATCTATCGATAAAAGACCACAGTAGAATCGTATGCATCATGGCAGGAATTGAAATGTTTTCGAAATCATTGGATTATATCATGGTGGGGCTATGCTTTCCTTTGCCAGTTGATCACAAATAAGTAGATCTTCGGGAGGCTTGTACTTGACTTGGTTATAGCTGGTCGAGTATTGTTCGTCGATCTTCGATCTTCGACGGTGTTGATCTTGGTCTTCGATCTTGATCTTGATATCGTATTCTACCAAGAACAAGCAAACACCAGAAAGAGAGGGAAACAATCAACAATGTCATCGATGCAATGCTCAAGCAAGGATGATGATATGACAAGTTAAATTGTACTGAATTGAAACCCTAAAACATGCTCAACAATTTAATCGGGGTTCCGAGGGGTGCAAACCCTAACTCGGGGAAACGCTGGATGTATATGAGAGGGGTTACTATGTTCTTCTAATTATACTTGTCATTTAAGTTGTTGAACAATGCATGATTATAGCTTAGATAGTTAGGTATCATTTTTCTGAACAATTTGATATATTATATGTATTTTTCTGACTTATAAATAATAAGTTATGAATTTTACAAGTTTTATTCAAATTCTGAAATTATTAAAACCAATATAAAAAATTACTACGCAAGGCTGATGTCAGCACAAGACTTTAAACCTTTTACACAGAGGGCGGGGCTAGCCCTATAGACAGACAGGTGGGGCCCGCGACACGTGAGCGAGCCATGTCGACGAAGGGGGCCCGCCACGGGTTGACCTACGCTGACCTGCATGGTGGGCGGTGGCCGACGCCGGCGACCATCTGGCGGCGGCGCTACGACACGCGCGTGGACGCGGTTTTATGCATACGAGAAGCGCCTTTGCGCGGGCTACCAGACAAGGGCGGCGCAGGGCCATTTGGTCGAGGGACTCGCCAGCGGCAAGCACAACTGCGGCGGCGGGGTGAGGCGTACGACGCGGGCTCGATACAGAGAGAAAGGAGGAGAACGGAGGGGTGCCTGAGCACCATCAGCTCACCATGGTTGCGACGGAGGAGTCAGGAAAGCTTGGTGTGGTCCGAGGGCGCCGAATCGACGGCGGCATCGACGGAGACCGACGGTGAAGTCGTGCTTGCGTGGCTCGATTCCGAGCACGCACGGACGATTCCTTAGGTAGGGAGACATAGTCCAGCACGACGGTTCTCCAGAGCTTGACGACGAGGTACGGCGAGGTCCGGGACGGCGAGGCTCGGCGGTGAAAATCGGTCTAGGGTTCGGTAGCCTCGCAGTGCAGAGAGGAAGAGAGAGCAAGCAAGAAGGAGATAAGGACAGGGGAGAGAGGCGTGCTCGAGGAGGATATTATCCTCACCAGGGCACGATGGACGGCAGGGAGAAGGCGGCAGAATCGACGACATCGGCGACGACACGCAGGTAGTGACGAAGAGGTATGGGTCGGATGGGCCGAGGGAAAAGGGCGAGAGGGGAGGGGGTTGCTGGGCTGCTGCCTGGTTGGCTTGCTGGCTCTTTTTTTATCAGAAACTTTTTCCTTTTTCTAAAATCTGTTTTCTCTTTGTAATTTCATTTCAAATTCTATTTTGAGTGATTCAAAAATACCAGAACTTTATGAAACATAGAAATTAGTGTGGGGCCCTATTAGTCCATTTGGGCTCCAACATTTTGGTAGTTTTCAAAATAAAAACCATTTGAATGTATTTTCAAATAGAGGAGGAAGATTAGGGTTTTAGGGTTTTGTTGTATTTCTTTTAATGCACAATTTAAGATATGATGCTCATGAATGCGTAATCAAAACCCTAATTACTATTTACTAAAAACTGGGGTATTACACATGTGTCCTAGCATATGTGTGTGAGTGTGGTGCAAGGTCGGTATAGGTGCTTGCATGTGTCCCTCCTCGCATGCATGCGCTCTAACCTAGAAGCGAAGGTTCTGGACCTGTATAAGGGGGAATCTCCCTGTTCCGGTGAAACCGGGTAGGATAGTGCCCCAACTTGTGAACCAACCTGATTTTACATCATCCTATGACCTAATCAAACACAAAACAAGAGAGAGCTATGCCGGTCTACCCCCATCGGAAGAATGTCAAGGAGGGTAGACGATCCGAGGCCCGCGGATCAGGATTTCGCTGGAGGAAGACCACGAGAACGTCGGAATCAGATGAAAACTTGCATGTGTACCTAGCATATGTGTGTGAGCGTGGTGCAAGGTTGGTATAGGTGCTTGCATGTGTCCCCCTTGCATGCATGCGCTCTAACCTAGAAGCGAAGGTTTTGGACCTATATAAGGGGGAATCTCCCTGTTCCGGTGAAACCGGATAGGATAGTGCCTCAACTTTTGAACCAACATGGTTTTACATCATCCTATGACCTAATCAAACACAAAACAAGCGAGAGATATGCCGGGCTACCCCCATCAAAAGAATGTCTAGGAGGGTAGACGATCCAAGCCCCGTAGATCAAGGTTTCTCCGGAGGAAGACCACGAGAACGTCGGAATCAGATGAAAACTTGCATGTGTTCCTAGCATATGTGTGTGAGTGTGGTGCAAGGTTGGTATAGGTGCTTGCATGTGTCCCCCCTCGCATGCATGCGCTCTAACCTAGAAGCGAAGGTTCTGGACCTGTATAAGGGGGAATCTCCCCGTTCCGGTGAAACCGAGTAGGATAGTGCCCCAACTTGTGTACCAACATGGTTTTACATAATCCTATGACCTGATAAAACACAAAACAAGAGAGAGCTACGCTGGGCTACCCCCATTAGAAGAATTTCTAGCGGGGTAGACGATCCGAGGCTCGCGGATCAGGGTTTCGCCGGAGGAAGACCACGAGAACGTCAGAATCAGATGAAAACTTGCATGTGTCCCAAGAGCAAGGTGTGATGAGAACAACAACAAGTTTCCCTCAGTAGAGACCGAGGTTATCGAACCTGAAGGAGGAAGGAAACGTCTCAAAGGTGTTGAAAGCAACGTGGAGACCTGCAAAACACAAACTCAAGACTTTGCCCCAATGAATTAGTGAGGTTGTCAAGCTCAACGGTTTGCTGTAACAAAGGATTAAACGTATGGTGTGGAAGGTAATGGTTTGCAGCAAGTAAACAAGTAACAATGGAAGATGTATCAATGGTAAAGATTGGACCGGGGTCCATAGTTCACTAGAGGTGCTCTCCTTAGATAAACAACATGGCATGAAGGGTAAACAAATTACAGCGGGGCAATTGACAGGAACTGAGCAAGGCATAACAATGCAATTACTAGCCAGAAAGATCCTATGAGGTTGATTGGGCAATACAACAATATACATAGACCGTCATCCAACTGCTTCTATGAGTAGAAGTCCACCTTCAGGTTATCATCCGAACCCCCTCCAGTATGAAGTTGCAAGAAATAGACAACTGCTTTAAGCAAAGTGTGTAAGGTAAACAGTCCACATGTTCCATGAACAAGAGACCCTTGTTTTCTCCCTAGTAGCAACAGCACATCTACAACCGAAGATAGTATTATCACTTCCCTTGGAAACTGGAGGAAAAAGGATCCCTGTGATTGCAATGCTAGTCCCTGGATCATTGCTAGCATCCTCAGTTTAAGATGAAGTGCACAGATACAAAGGTCATTTATTACATCTATTCCAGAGATAAACATAGTTTTTACAACTCAAAGGCCATAGGCCAGTTACAAGAGTTTGAATAAGCAAAAAAATATAAGTCTTCATCTTCATGTGCCACAGGCAAACATGTTGAGTGTAGACTCATGACACCTAATCCTCATTAGAGTAACCTGCAACATCACAAGTTACAGCCACAGTGGGTCAATACTTTGGAATAGTATTGGCAAGTGATACCTTAGTATATTTTAAGTGGACTAGCTACTATATGCATATTTGGCTAAGTGTAGCTTGGCTTGCTTTGCTCAAAATAGGTTTTTCCTATTAGTTGAAATCACTAAGATTTTCTTTGTAAAAACTTCTCCCAAGAAACCATCAATAGACATTGAGGTCCTTCACCCTTGTTCACCCACAAGTTTTACTTAGAAGTTGGAGTGATGAGATTCTTGATAGCTTCCATGTCTTGATGCTCAAGTTTTCCATTGCCATGGACTTGGCTAAGTACTTAGATTTTTTTCATCTGCAGAGGTTGTGCACTTTCCCCACCAGACTTGGTTTCCCAAGACAGGACCTTTCAGAAGCCTTTCCTTAGACCAAATGGACGCGCTCTAACCTATCAATCCCACTACCACCAACTGTCCAAATGGCTAAGTTCTAGCAACCTATGTGATCCAGGCAGAGCCCATATTGCCAAGTGTCTACACTATAAGCTTCTCAACACTTGGCCTCTAAAATCCCTTTATTCCTGGGTGGCATACCACAAGTGAGATACACAAGGTAAACCATATCCATGGGCCTTGTGTAACCACTCAACCAAAAAACCACCAATCAAGTCCCATTCCACCCAGGTGATTCATTGACTTAGTTGTTTTATTAAGAAAACATAAGTCCAAAGACTTAGAAATATTTTCATCATAGCATGTATATACTTTACCAACCCTTGTTTGCTACTAGCTAGGCTAAGCATGGCATAGTAACTTAACTTAGAAATTTCCTAGCAATTCTACAACTACTTAGGATTTCCCATCTTGGCATTTGGCAAAAATAGTAACACATGCAAGACTTGGCAAAAATATTTCTAATGCTTGTATGAAAAGTAGGGATGGAAATATTCGTGAAGTACCACTTGCCTTGGTAGTGGGGAGAGTAGCACTATTCACAATCACAATCACTAGCACCAAAGTCTACACAAAAATGGTAGCACAAAATTACACACAATTCATATACAAACATAAATATATGTATGCATGCAAAATGCTAGGTTATGATTTTTAAAACCCAACCAAGCAAGTGCATAGTACTGAACCATAAACAAGTCAAAAACTTGCTAAATCAAGTTTATTTACACCAAAGCAAATTCCTAAACAAAATCTATACTCAAAATAGTCTCAAACAAGTTTCTTCAAATAAAGTCATTTTAACAGAAACTAAACCCTAAACACATTGCATATCTAGAAAGAGCTTGCGCTCCTGATTCCAACGGTATAAAATTTGTCAATTTCTAACATGTGGATCAAAAGTTATAGCTATTTCAAAATTGGATCTAAATCTGATTCAAATCTATTTTTAAACTCAAACCCTAGCCACGCGTCTGTTTCCTATTGGCCCGTACCGGTTCGGACGGATCGAGCTCTGCGGGCTGTAGGATCTAAGTCAGATCTGGTGGCTCAGATGCACGCTTACCCCTTCTCTTAAGTTCTAATTTCAGCCGTAGGATCTACATCTAACGTCCCTGAATGCCTTGACCAAAGATGAGCGGCGCTAGCGGCGGCGACTGGCGGCGGTGCGTCTGTCAGCGGCGGCGCTGGCGTTCCAGGTCGCGCGGGAGTGGGGGAAGAGGCTTACTAGAACCGCAGGGAGCTGCTGATGCTCAAGGTGGCGATGGCTTGGGGAGGGGCGCACGGGGTCGTCAGAGATTCCTCGCCAGAGTTCGCGAGCGCGTCGGGTGCGGCTGCTGTCGACGTTGGCGAGGTTCTGCGTCGCGCTAAGTCAAAGGAAGGCACCGTTAGATGCGCAAGACGATGGGGGTCCTAGGCGTATCAGGCAGAGGGCAAGGGGCGGCTGGTACTCACGGGGAGAGGTCGCCGGAGGTCGTGCAGAGAGTGGCGGCGCTCGGTCGAAGTCGTTGCCGAAGCTACGGACCATGCGAGAACAAACAGGGTGTGTCAGTAGATGCGCAAGGAGTTGCTGAGCTTGATAGCATGAGTCAGGGGCAGAGGGGAACACGGAGCTCACCGGAATTCGTCGGCGTGGTCTTCGGAACAGCGGCGGCGTCGAGCGAGTTGTGGGCAGCCTGGTGGCGTAAGGGGGAATTGGTTAAGGGGAAATGGTCGTGAGAGAGAGGGGATTAAGTAGCCAGAGGCGCGACAAGAAACGCCCAGTGAATCAATGCAATTTACCTCGCGGAATCAAAGCAGCAACGGGCAGCGGAGGAGTTCATGCGCGGGATTTGGGGAAGACGACGATGACGTGGAGAGGGTCCACTCGTCAGCGAAATACGCAGAGAGAAAGTGGGGTCTGGGTGTCAGCGACCGCGTGGGTGCGTCTGCGCGTGCGAGAGAGGGGGAGGGAGTCCGGGTGGGCTAGCTGGTCCGGTTCTGCTGTTGGGCTAGAATAGGAGCGCCTGGCCTTTTTCTTTTCTTTAATCCTTTTCTTTTTCCAGGATGAATTTCAGGAATGGTTTTCAAATGAATTCAAACTCTTTTTGAATTCAAATCTTTTCTAGACTTTTGCAGTGTGCAACATACTCAAACCTAGGTATAAAACCATGTGGTTACTTTGAAAAGGCTTGGTCATTTTTGGAGAAACAAAATAATAGGGACTTTGCACTTGATTTGCAAATGTTTGAAAATGGTTTTTGAAGCCATTCCTATTTTGTAAAAATTTGTTCTAACTCCACACTCAAACCAATCAACAAGGGAGACAACCATCTAGGTTTAAAACATTTAAACTCTCAAATGGGGATGGCCATTTGATTCAAGTTTGCTCACATAAAATGATAGCACTATGTGCTTCTGTTTTGAAATGAGTTCGAATTTGATCTCAATTCTATATGCATGCATGAATGTTATGCAATCTTTGAAATCATGAATTTAGGGATGTTACAAATCTAACCCCCTTAAGGTGAATCTCGCCCTCGAGATTCGGATTGGCTAGCAAATAGGTGAGGGTGGTCTTTCCGAAGTTCGTCTTCTCTTTCCCATGTTGCTTCCTCTTTGGAATGATGGTTCCATTGCACTTTGCAAAACTTGATAGTCTTAGTCCTTGTGAATCTCTCTGCAGTTTCAAGGATCTTAATAGGTTTCTCTTCATAAGTGAGATCACTTTCTAGTTGAACTTCCTCCAAAGGTATAGTATCCTTTAAAGAAGTTTCTTCCATCTCTGGATGACATTTCTTAAGTTGACTCACATGAAACACATTATGGACTGCTGACAGAGATTCCAGCAGTTCAATTTCATAGGCAACTTCTCCTTTGCGACTCAGAATCTTGAATGGCCCAACATATCTTGGTACCAATTTTTCTTTGACTCCGAATCTCTTCACTCCACGAAGTGGTGACACTCTAAGATAGGCTCTATCACCAACTTCGTAGGTGACTTCTCTACGCTTAGGATCTGCGTAGCTTTTCTGTCGGGACTGTGCTATCTTCAACCTGTCCTTAACCAATTTGACCTTCTCTTCGGCTTCTTTGATAAGATCTGGCCCGAATAAACTTCTTTCTCCTACACCATTCCATAACAATGGGGTGGTACACTTTCTTCCGTAGAGAAACTCAAACGGTGCCATCTCAATGCTGGCTTGATAGCTGTTGTTATAAGAAAATTCTGCATAAGGCAGACTTTCATCCCAACTTTCTCCATAGTCTAGGGCACATACCCTCAACATGTCTTCAAGAATTTGATTAGTTCTTTCTGTTTGTCCATCGGTTTGAGGATGAAAAGCAGTACTGAATTCCAACCTCGTTCCCAATGACTCATGTAGTTGTCTCCAAAAATGAGAAGTGAACTGAGTTCCCCTATCAGACACAATACTCTTGGGTACTCCATGTAGACATACAATTCTTCTCATGTAGATCTTGGCTAACTTAGCACTTGTATAGGTTGTCTTCACGGGTATAAAATGAGCCACTTTAGTTAGGCGATCCACTACTACCCATATGGAATCATACCCTGACCTGGTCCTTGGTAATCCAGTAATGAAATCCATACCAATCTTGTCCCACTTCCAATCAGGAATAGGTAGTGGTTGAAGCAAACCTGCTGGTTTCTGATGCTCCGCTTTCACTCTACTACACACATCACATAAAGCAATATGTTCGGCGATGTCCCTTTTGAGATTGTTCCACCAAAATCTTTCTTTCATGTCCATGTACATTTTGGTGTTACCCGGGTGAATAGAATACGGAGAGTTGTGTGCTTCCTGCAAAATCAGTTTCCGCAACTCTGGGTCTTGTGGAACAGAAATACGTTTCCCATGCCATAAAGTACCCTGTTCGTCTTCATGGAAATTTTTGGATTTTCCTTGGCCAATCTTCTCCTTAATCTCTTCAATTTCTTTATCAGTCTTCTGGGCTTCTTTGATCTTGTCCAACAAAGTGGGTTGAACATCCAAAGACATGAGATGTCCTTCAGGCACAATCTCCAATCTGAGTTTTCTGAATTGGGTACACAAATCATCTGGCAATTCTCCTTTGGTAAGGCCATTCACAAATACCTTACGACTTAGAGCATCTGCTACAACATTTGCTTTACTGGGGTGGTATTGCAAACTTAAGTCATAGTCCTTGATAAGCTCTAACCATCTTCTTTGTCTCATATTGATTTCCTTATGGGTGAAGATATACTTCAAACTTTTGTGATCTGTGAACACTTCACAACGCTTCCCCAAAAGATAGTGTCTCCATGTTTTGAGTGCATGGACTACAGAGGCTAATTCTAAATCATGAGTAGGATAGTTCACCTCATGTGTTTTGAGTTGTCTCGAGGCATAGGCCACAACTTTACCATCTTGCATAAGTACTGCACCCAACCCTTGATGAGATGCATCACAATATACTTGGAAATCTTTTTCCAAATCTGGCAGACACAAAACTGGTGCTATCACAAGTCTCTTCTTCAACTCCTGAAAGCTGAGTTCACAACCTTCAGACCAAGCAAACTTCTTGTCTTTCTTTAACAATTCAGTCATGGGCTTAGCTACCTTAGAGAAATTCTCAATGAACCTTTTGTAGTAACCCGCTAAGCCAAGGAAACTACGAACTTCCTTCACGGACTTGGGAGATTCCCATTCAGTCACAGCTGAAACTTTTGCAGGATCAACTGCTACACCATCCTTTGTCATAACATGACCAAGAAAACCAACTTCTTCCAACCAGAACTCACACTTGCTGAATTTGGCATAAAGTTTATGCTCTCTTAATTTCTCAAGTATCAAACGCAAATGTCCTTCATGTTCTTCTTTGCTCTTGGAGTAGATTAAGATGTCATCGATGAAAACGACAACAAACTTGTCAAGGAATTCCATGAACACCTTGTTCATCATATTCATGAAATATGCCGGGGCATTGGTCAAACCAAAAGGCATTACGGTATACTCGTACAATCCATACCTTGTAGTGAAGGCTGTTTTAGGTATGTCTTGTTCTCTTATCTTGAGTTGAAAATAGCCTGACCGGAGATCAATCTTCGAGAACACACATGCTCCTTCTAGCTGATCAAACAAGTCATTAATTCTAGGCAAAGGGTATGTGTTCTTGATAGTTACCTCGTTGAGTGAACGGTAATCTATGCATAACCTTTGACTTCTATCTTTATTCTCTACAAACAAAACTGGGGCTCCCCAAGATGAAGAACTTGGTTGAATAAATCCTTTTTGCAACTGTTCTCCTAGTTGTTTCTTGAGTTCCTTCAGTTCATCAACTGACATTTTATAAGGTCTCTTTGCTATTGGTCCAGAACCTAGTACCAAATCTATCAGAAACTCCACATCTCTATCTGGTGGCATTCCCGGCAATTCTTCTGGAAACACATCCGGATACTCACTCACAATTGGCACACTGTCCATGCTAACCCCCTTAAGAGAATTTAGATTACTTCCTTTAGATTCAAAGTTAGACTTGAATTTAATCCGCTTTCTTTCCGGGGTTGTGAGTGCAACAGTACGATTGGCACAATCTAGCACTCCTTCATATTTAGCCATCTAATCCATTCCCAATATTACGTCCAGACCTTGGGAATCTAGGATTATCAGACTCACTGGAAACTTATGTTTTCCAAACTCTATTACAAGATCCCGGCATCCAAGACTCACTATCATATCTCCTCCCGGAGAACTAACTTTTATTGGACACCCAATATTTTCAGTTGGAAACCCGTTTCTATCCACAAATGCTTTTGATATGAATGAATGCGATGCACCAGTATCAAAGAGTACAAATGCTGGAATAGAATTGAGTCTGAACTTACAAGCAACGGCATCAGGCTCCTCATAGACCTCCTCCACATTGATGTGGTTAACTTGTCCTTTCTGAAAAGGATTGGGCTTGTTAGGTCCTTCAACTTTCTTTTCAGGGCAGTCATTTGCATAATGCCCCATCTTCTTGCATTTGAAGCATTCAACTTGACTGATGTCCCTCTTAGCTGGCTGACTTCCACTTCCACTTCCATTACCACTATGGTGGTTCTTATGTCCACTCTTGTGGTTCTTATACTTATCATTGTCATGACTGCGATGATGCTTGTTGTCATGACGGTTGTGGTTGTGGTGCTTGTTGAATTTCCCATGTTTGTGGGATCCTGAGCTTCCACTGTCATCATAGTGAGATCGTTTGTGAGACGATCCCGAGCTGTGCTTGTCGGAGTGCTTTCTCTTTCTACTCTCCACTTGCTTCATTTTGTTCTCCAAAATAGCAGCCTTGTCACAGAGCGACTGATAAGTGGGAACATATGCCACAGACAACTGCAGATTCAGCTCATCATTCAAGCCTTCAAGAAATTTTTCCTTTCTCTTGGCATCAGTGTCAACTTCATCCGGTGCATAACGCGCCAGATTGTTGAACTCCTCAATGTATTCAGCCACGCTACGGTGGCGCTGCTTCAGATTGTGGAACTCTTTCTTTTTCAAGCTCATTATTCCTGATGAGATATGAGCAGTGCAAAAGCCATCCTCAAAGATAGCCCATGTCACCTCATCTATGGGAGTGGTGATCTCGAAGTTGTCCCACCAAGTGGCGGCTGGTCCTTCCAGCAGGTGTGCTGCAAATCTGACCTTTTCAGCATCAGTATAGCCTACTGTTACCAAGTCCTTGTTTACAGATCGTAGCAAATCATTTGCCACCATGGGATCAGTCATCCCTGAGAACTTAGCTGGCCTCAATCTCAAGAACCTGGTGAGCATATCAAAACCCGGAGGGTTGTTGTTGTTATTGTTGTTGTTGTTGTTGTTATTGTTGTTGTTGTTGTTGTTGTTTTGGTTCTGGATGAATATGCTCATCATCTGCATCAGTTGTGTTTGAGCAGTCATCATTTGCTGCATTTCTGGAGTGATGTTGTTGGGATTGGGGTTTGCACGACGGGGAGGCATCTGTGGTTTGTTCAAATAGAGATAAGAATGACATACCCATAGATGTTTTTCATGCACAATACATCACATAAGCAATCACAAGCATGCAACAAAGTATAAAAGATCAACAACAAGATAACAAGTTCACAAAGTAAAACACACAAGTAGCAAGCCATCCACATGTCGGATGGTCCAATAACAAGTTCTCAAAATAACAAGTCTGATAATAAAAGATAAACGAGTAGTCAAGTCTACTCATCAGCATCAATCTCCTCCTCGACAAAGGTAAGACCTGCGTTCTCCATCGCGGTCTTGTTCTCCTCAATGGTAGTGGTCAAGTACTCTATCTTGGCCTTGAGATCCCTCTTCTGGGAACGAAGCCTCTCAATCACCGTCTGCTGCTGCTCTAACTCGAAGTCCTTGGACTGCAATTCTTCAGTCAAATCTCGGATCTTCTTGTTCCTATCCTGGACACGCTTCTCCTGACTCTTGAATTTCCTGTCCTAGGTCTCGAACTTTGCCTCCATCGCTTTGACTATCTCGTCCTGCTGCGCGAAGAGCTTGTCCTTCTCGCGAGGCTGCACCTGGAGTTCGTCATTGCTGAGCATGACGTTGGTCCTGTCAGTGTCCACGTGCCTAATGAGAGACTCTAAATCCTGGAGGTACAGGCGTATCGGCTCTGCTGCGTCCCTCGAGTCGTCCTCGAAGTCGATGGACTCTCCGTCCTCATCACGTCTTCTGAAGACGTGGAAGTGAGTGCCTCTAACCTGTCGGGAGTGTCGTCCTAGCAGACGTCCTATCAGGTCCTGCATAACTACCTCCATGCCTCTCTCCCTGTCATCGTGCATAAGCTTAAAGACGATGGCCTCCGTAGTAGGCTCTGTCTGGCGTCCGGGCTGGTTCACCTTGAAGCCCCAGAGGTCCTTCCTCTCGAACTTGGTGAGTGGGTGCACCATGATGGTGGCAAGAGGGAGATTGAGCAAAGTGGTAAGCTCAACGATACGAGGACCAAAGCGGGTAACCTGGAACTCCTCAACAGTGCTGATGGTAATAGGCATCTATTTATAAGATAGAAAAGTTAGATCAACACAACTTAAGATAAATCAAAAGACAAAACATCCCATATATCCTTGGGAAACAAAACACACAAGTCATGCATACATGAAGTCATTACCACAATCAAAGTTCATTCTTATTTTAAGACAACATTTTGGAAAATAAGGTGATAGGTGGTAGTCCAACTAACGAAGTACGTTTACAATCCTATCTCACTGGATCTGTTGGCTAACACAATGTTTCTATAAGCAATCAGCCTATCTTGCTCACATGATTCCATCACTAAGTCTATAATGTCTCCTCTTAAGGTTTGGTTGGTAGCTTCCAACTCTTGGGTAAGTTCCTTCTCCTTCTTCAAGTCTTTTTGGAGGTTGAGCATTGTGCACTTGACTCTAGCACTAAGTTCTTTGATAGTCCTCCAAGCTGCTTCTCTTGCTGACTCAAAGAATGTGGTGTGCACCACAGTGTTGGTGTACATGCAGAATCCTGTTTCTTTGTGGTTGTCTTCCTTGTTTTTGTACAAGTGAAGTTGCACCCACTAGTACTCAACTCCTTCATCCATCACTGGAAAGCCTTTGTACACAGCTGCACCATGTATTTCCATTGCCACCATGAGGTCCTTGAGAATTTTGGGGAACTCTGTCTCACACTCCAAGGTCATGGTCATGAGTGGTCCTTTCCTTACGGCTTCGTTGATGGAATTCATCTACAAATAGAGATGAGAAAGAAGATTAGAAAAGTTTACGAGAAGAATAGACAAGTGTAGAAGTAGTTGAATTTTTTTTCCTTAGTGGTTTCAATCCCAGGGTCATAATCCTACAGGCAACACAGTGCTCTGATACCATCTGTAAGATCCCTCCTTTGTAAAGGAAAAAGGATCCATGTGATTGCAATGCTAGTCCCTGGATCATTGCTAGCATCCTCAGTTTAAGATGAAGTACACAGATACAAAGGTCATTTATTACATCCATTCCAGAGATAAACATAGTTTTTACAACTCAAAGGCCATAGGCCAGTTACAAGAGTTTGAATAAGCAAAAAAATATAAGTCTTCATCTTCATGTGCCACAGGCAAACATGTTGAGTGTAGTCTCATGACACCTAATCCTCATCAGAGTAACCTGCAACATCACAAGTTACAGCCACAGTGGGTCAATACTTTGGAATAGTATTGGCAAGTGATACCTTAGTATATTTTAAGTGGACTAGCTACTATATGCATATTTGGCTAAGTGTAGCTTGGCTTGCTTTGCTCAAAATAGGTTTTTCCTATTAGTTGAAATCACTAAGTTTTTCTTTGTAAAAACTTCTCCCAAGAAACCATCAATAGACATTGAGGTCCTTCACCCTTGTTCACCCACAAGTTTTACTTAGAAGTTGGAGTGATGAGATTCTTGATAGCTTCCATGTCTTGATGCTCAAGTTTTCCATTGCCATGGACTTGGCTAAGTACTTAGATTTTTTTCATCTGCAGAGGTTGTGCACTTTCCCCACCAGACTTGGTTTCCCAAGACAGGACCTTTCAGAAGCCTTTCCTTAGACCAAATGGACGCGCTCCAACCTATCAATCCCACAACCACCAACTGTCCAAATGGCTAAGTTCTAGCAACCTATGTGATCCAGGCAGAGCCCATATTGCCAAGTGGCTGCACTATAAGCTTCTCAACACTTGGCCTCTAAAATCCCTTTATTCCTGGGTGGCATACCACAAGTGAGATACACAAGGTAAACCATATCCATGGGCCTTGTGTAACCACTCAACCAAAAAACCACCAATCAAGTCCCATTCCACCCAGGTGATTCATTGACTTAGTTGTTTTATTAAGAAAACATAAGTCCAAAGACTTAGAAATATTTTCATCATAGCATGTATATACTTTACCAACCCTTGTTTGCTACTAGCTAGGCTAAGCATGGCATAGTAACTTAACTTAGAAATTTCCTAGCAATTCTACAACTACTTAGGATTTCCCAACTTGGCATTTGGCAAAAATAGTAACACATGCAAGACTTGGCAAAAATATTTCTAATGCTTGTATGAAAATTAGGGATGGAAATATTCATGAAGTACCACTTGCCTTGGTAGTGGGGAGAGTAGCACTCTTCACAATCACAATCACTAGCACCAAAGTCTACACAAAAATGGTAGCACAAAATTACACACAATTCATATACAAACATAAATATATGTATGCATGCAAAATGCTAAGTGATGATTTTTAAAACCCAACCAAGCAAGTGCATAGTACTGAACCATAAACAAGTCAAAAACTTGCTAAATCAAGTTTATTTACACCAAAGCAAATTCCTAAACAAAATCTATACTCAAAATAGTCTCAAACAAGTTTCTTCAAATAAAGTCATTTTAACAGAAACTAAACCCTAAACACATTGCATATCTAGAAAGAGCTTGCTCTCCTGATTCCAACGGTATAAAATTTGTCAATTTCTAACGTGTGGATCAAAAGTTATAGCTATTTCAAAATTGGATCTAAATCTGATTCAAATCTGTTTTTAAACTCAAACCCTAGCCACGCGTCTGTTTCCTATTGGCCCGTACCGGTTCGGACGGATCGAGCTCTGCGGGCCGTATGATCTAAGTCAGATCTGGTGGCTCAGATGCGCGCTTACCCCTTCACTTAAGTTCTAATTTCAGCCGTAGGATCTACATCTAACGTCCCTGAATGCCTTGACCAAAGATGAGCGGCGCTAGCGGCGGCGACTGGCGGCGGCGCGTCTGTCAGTGGCGGCGCTGGCGTTCTAGGTCACGCGGGAGTGGGGGAAGAGGCTTACCAGAACCGCAGGGAGCTGCTGATGCTCAAGGTGGCGATGGCTTGGGGAGGGGCGCACGGGGTCGTCAGAGATTCCTCGCCGGAGTTCGCGAGCGCGTCGGGTGCGGCTGCTGTCGACGTTGGCGAGGTTCTACGTTGCGCTAAGTCAAAGAAAGGCACCGTTAGATGCGCAAGACGATGGGGGTCCTAGGCGTATCAGGCAGAGGGCAAGGGGCGGCTGGTACTCACGAGGAGAGGTCGCCGGAGTTCGTGCAGAGAGTGGCGGCGCTCGGACGAAGTCGTTGCCGAAGCTACGGACCATGCGAGAACAAACAGGGTGTGTCAGTAGATGCGTAAGGAGTTGCTGAGCTTGATAGCATGAGTCAGGGGCAGAGGGGAACACGGAGCTCACCGGAATTCGTCGGCGCGATCGTCGGAACAGCGACGGCGTCGAGCGAGTTGTGGGCAGCCTGGTGGCGTGAAGGGGGAATTGGTTGAGGGGAAATGGTCGTGAGAGAGAGGGGATTAAGTCGCCAGAGGCGCGACAAGAAATGCCCAGTGAATCAATGCAATTTACCTCGCGAAATCAAAGCAGCAACGGGCAGCGGCGGAGTTCATGCGCGGGATTTGGGGAAGACGACGATGACGTGGAGAGGGTCCACTCGTCAGCGAAATACGCAGAGAGAAAGTGGGGTCTAGGTGTCAGCGACCGCGTGGGTGCGTCTGCGCGTGCGAGAGAGGGGGAGGGAGGCCGGGTGGGCTAGCTGGGCCGGTTCTGCTGTTGGGCTAGAATAGGAGCGCCTGGCCTTTTTCTTTTCTTTAATCCTTTTCTTTTTCCAGGATGAATTTCAGGAATGGTTTTCAAATGAATTCAAACTCTTTTTGAATTCAAATCTTTTCTGGACTTTTGCAGTGTGCAACATACTCAAACCTAGGTATAAAACCATGTGGTTACTTTGAAAAGGCTTGGTCATTTTTGGAGAAACAAAATAACAGGGACTTTGCACTTGATTTACAAATGTTTGAAAATGGTTTTTGAAGCCATTCCTATTTTGTAAAAATTTGTTCTAACTCCACACTCAAACCAATCAACAAGGGATACAACCATCTAGGTTTAAAACATTTAAACTCTCAAATGGGGATGGCCATTTGATTCAAGTTTGGTCACATAAAATGATAGCACTATGTGCTTATGTTTTGAAATGAGTTTGAATTTGATCTCAATTCTATATGCATGCATGAATGTTATGCAATCTTTGAAATCATGAATTTAGGGATGTTACATTGAGTGAAACCAATTTATATGGCTTTTATAATATTTCCATTTGTCTTTCTTGATCATTTGTGAATGTTTGTTGACAAGTTTTTATATGGATCAAATCCATAGACTTGGAGATAACTTTGGAAATGATTTTATTCCATTAGGGTTTAGGGTTTGGATTTATTTTCCAAATGTTTAAATTTCCAGATACATTCATTGAGGAATGCAATTCACTTGATTTGAATTTTGTTAAATTCAAACTTTAATTAAAGTTTGTTCAAGATGGGATTTAAGTTTTCCATTTAGAAACAAAAAGTTTCTTTTCACCCTAAAATTCCACAATATTTTATTTTATTTATTTATTTTTCACATTACAAGATTTGGAAAATCTTGGGATGTGACAGGATACCACCCTTAAAATAAATCTCGTCCCGAGATTTGGGAAGGCTAGGGTTACAAGTAGCCTCAAAGCATCTAGGGTACTACCACCCTTAAAAATTTTTCTAACTAGATTACATATTGGCCTTCTTGGGATCCTGCTGAATTCTCTCTGGGCAAACATCTGCATAGTGTCCTTTGTTTCCACACTTGAAACATGTGACAAGGCTGAGATCCTTCATAGGCTTGTTTATCTTGTGCTTCATCTTTTCTGGACAGTTGCTTGCATAATGTCCTTGGTTACCACAATTGTAACATGTGATAAGATTGAGTTCATCACGTATCTTTAGTGGGCAAGTTGCTACATAATGGCCTAGCTCTTTGCAGTTGTTGCACCACACTTGGCTAATCTCTTTATACTTCTGCTTCTCTGGACATTCACTGGCATAATGTCCCATTTCTTTACAATGATTACATTGCACATGGCTTTTGTCCTTCTTTTTCTTGGGTTTCTCCAAAGCTAGGAGTGCTTCTAGTTCATGATCTTCATATGTTATCTCATAGGTAGGAATGTCTACTGGTTTCTTTGACCTTCTATTGCTCCTTGTATAATTCATATGCCTCTTCTTTGGTCCTTTAAATTGGGTCATATTGCATGGGGGTACAGGTGGAGATTTTCCTTTGTCTTCATCCTTCTTGGTAGACTTGGCTCTCTCATGGTAGTCTGCAATCAGTTGTTGCACTCCACCTTGTTTCCTTTGTTCAACTATGGAATAGATGGGGCATTGGATGGGGACATGATTGTTTCCTTCACATAGGTAACAAGTAGTTTGATATGTGGGGCATTGGTCAGCTAGGTGTTTCTCTTCAAAGTTGGGGCATTTATCTCCATGCTCCTTGGAAGTGTGATTCCTGTCTCCACAAATATTGCAAGCTTGGGTTCCTTCTAGAATAACATCTTTGTCATCTTTGTTGTCACAAACTCCTTTGGAAGAGTTGCCTTCCATGTTGATCATTTGATCTGTCACCTTATGCAATAATTGGGCTTGGGTT
Organism: Avena sativa; assembly: GCA_916181665.1. Classification (NCBI taxonomy): domain Eukaryota; kingdom Viridiplantae; phylum Streptophyta; class Magnoliopsida; order Poales; family Poaceae; genus Avena; species Avena sativa. Next base: position 417,499,771 of record OV702297.1, read on the forward strand.
TCCAAAAACCTTTGCATGGTTGGATCTTCCCCACTAGTGTTGGCTATGAATTGAGTTGTCATTTGGTTCAACTTGTTTTGGGTTGCTATAAGTTCTCTCATGTTGTCCTCTTGGTTGTTGTTGTTGTCACCATCCTTGATGTTGGAGTCTCTTGGAGAAGTCATCTGTTTGGGTTGGATTGGGATTAGAATAGGCAAAGTGTTTCTAAGGGAAATAATTCTAATCACACTCATCACCATTCACACAAGCAAAGTGCAAGCAATCACAAACATTCCACTCAACAACAAGTTTCAAGCATATTTTTAGGCCAAGCAAAAAAAAATTGTTACACCACATAAGTTGGTGTGTTTGACTTAACTAAATATGGTGGTCCATCTATATGGTTCACTTGAGATTTTTCCATCTTTCTTGGATGATTCTTCTTGCATGAGATCATGGTTTCCTTGGGAAAACTCTTGGTCACTAAACTTCAAAGGTGATGATGATTCCTAAGTTATGTTCCTTAGTCTTCAAGTCTTGAGTAACTTTTCTTGTCTCATTTGTAGTCCTTAGTGATATCCAAGGTTGAAGTCCTTGGTGAGGATGTTGAAGTCATTAGAGTTGAAGAATTCCTTTGCTCATGATGAAGTCTTTGGCCATGGAAAAGGCTTGTCCATCAAGTTGAAATAGAAGAGATGTAGAGTCAAAACCAAAATGGTTGAGGAAAGAGTTTACAAGATTGTTTGTAAATAAGTTTTGGAACAAATACTACTCCTATTTTTCTAAGGGTTTTGTCCAATCCTAGGTTTACAAATCCTACAGGCAACACAATGCTCTGATACCATCTGTAAGGTTCCCAACCTTTAATAAGGTAGAGATCCATTTGTTTACAATGCTAGTCCCTGGATCAATAGCTAGCATCCACAGTTAAGATGTAATATCAAGAAACAAAGGTCATAATACAACTTTATAACCAGGAATAAAGTAATTTATTACATCTTACATAGCTCATTTGGCTATCTCATTATAATGCAGCAGAAATATAACAATAGCATGGGTTCCTTCATCTTCAAAATGCCACAGGCAGACATGTTGGTTGTAGACTTGTAATCCTAATCAATAAACTTCACTAACATCAAACAAAACCTGCAACATAACAAGTTACAGCCACATGGGTCAATACATTTGAATTGTATTGGCAAGTGATACTATGGTAGTATAGTGGAGTCTATCATCTATATGCATCTGGATAAGTGGAGCTTAGGCTTGCTTGCTCAAACCAGATTTTCCTTATCATTTGAAATCACTAAGTTTTTGCTTGACAAAATCTTTCCCAAGGCATCTCCAAATAGAAATTGGTGATCCTTTCAATCTGTAAGGTCCCCAACCTTTAATAAGATTGAGCCCCCTGTGTTTACAATGCTAGTCCCTGGATCAATAGCTAGCATCCACAGTTAAGATGTAATATCAAGAAACAAAGGTCATAATACAACTTTATAACCAGGAATAACATAATTTTATTACATCAATACATAGCTCATTAGGCTATTACATTACATTGCAGCGGAATATCTATAGTCATGGGTCCTTCATCTTCAAGTGCCACAGGCAGATGTTGGTTGTAGACTTTGTAATCCTAATCAATCGATCTTCACTAAAATTAATCAAACCTGCAACATTACAAGTTATAGCCACAAGGGTCAATACATTTGAATTGTATTGGCAAGTGATACTTTGGCAGTATAGTGGAGTCTATCATCTATATGCATTTGGCTAAGTGGAGCTGAGGCTTGCATTGCTCAAAATAGATTTTTCCTATCATTTTGAAAATACTAAGTTTTGTTTGGCAAAAACTTTCCAAGTCATCTACCAATCAAAGACTGAAGATCCACTAAGGGCATCTACCAATCAAAGACTGAAGATTAGCTTGGCAAAAACATTTTCCTCAATCAATGATTTCAAGATCCTTGTACCAAGCCATCTCTCCATCAAAGATTGAAGAATTTCACACAACCCTTGTTCACCCACAAGTTTTATTTAGAAAATTGGAATGATGAGATTCTTGAATTTTCGATGTCTTGATGCTCAAATTATCCTTTACCAGGGACATGGATAAGTACTTAGGTTTTACACTCTGTAGAGGTGGTGCACTTTCCCCACAAGACTTGGTTTCCCAAGACAAGATCTTTCAGAAGCTTTCCCTTAGACCATCATGGACGCGTTCCAACCTATCAAACACTACCACCCACTGTCCATATGGCTAAGTTCTTGCAACCTATATGATCATGGCAGAGCCCATATTGCCAAGTGGTTGCACTTGAAGCTTCTCAACATTTGACATCTCAAATCTCTTTGTTTCCTGGGTGGCCATCCACAAGTGAGATACACTAAGGAAAACCATAAACATGGGCCTTGTGAACCACTCAACCAAAAACCACCAAGCAAGTCCCATTCCACCCAGGAGATTCATTAATCTTAGTTGTTTTAATAAACAAAACATAAGTCCATAGACTTAGAATATTTTTCATAGTGTGAATATATATTCCACCCAAGTTTTCTATTAGCTAGGCTAAGCATGATAGTAATAGGATTGTTACTTAGGAAAATTCTACTAGGGATTCATCTACAAAATTTCCTATAGCAAAGTCTACACTTATCAAAACCATGCAAGTTTTACTTAGCAAAAAACACTAATGCATAGAGAAAATAATGGGACATTAGATATGAAGCATCACTTGCCTTTTTGATAGAGGGTATAGGTTCACTCCTTGTCCTTGCAACAATCACACTCTTCAAGTCACTACAATTCAATCAAGCAAGGTACAACTCAATCTACCAATCAATCAAAACAACACACATAAAAATAACAAAGTCAAAGTAATGCATGCAAGCATGCCAAAATTTGTTTTGTTTGAAAAAGTGGTTCCTAGTGGGTCATAGACATTGGAATCTAAGTCATGCATAAGCATGCAAAGGTTGGGTTCTATTGTAAGGATGGTCTCCGCTAGGCTTCTTAAACTTTGTAAGTTCCAAATTGGTCATTTACCAAAATGGCAAAGTCATTTGCAAAAGGTTTCACTAGGGCATTAACCTATAGGGTTAACCAAGTATGTTTTCAAATCACAAAACTTGGGTTTTGGGGTTAGTGAGTTTAAAACAAAACATTTTTACAAGGTTTTCCTCCAAAATCATTTTTGATAAAAACCACATTTCTATTTGACTAGAATTGGTTTTAAATCAAAGATTCCTTATTTTGTTTCACCAATGAGTTGCTATTGCAAAACTTGGTGTTTGGGCCAGTAGGTTTGGTCCAAAACAATTTTCTCAAAGTTTTCTTTCCAAAAACATTTTCATAACCAAAATCTTTATTTCCATTTGGCTAGGAATGGGCTAAGACAAGTTTTTCCATCCTAACTTTACTAAATCCATTTTCCAAACTATGGGTTGGTTCCTAGGGTCAGTAAGGTCACAACAAACCAATTTTCAAAGGTTTTAACCTTAAAAACATTTTTAAACAATTTTTCTAATCTAAACAAGCAATCAAATGTTTCTGCATAATCAACCAATCTAACAAATACTATTTGCTAAACTAAGGGCAGGGTTGGTTAGGGCTTGTCTTGCTGATTCCAACGACATCAAATTTGTAATTTTTGGACGTGTGGATCCAAAGTTACAAGGGTTTGAAGTTTGCAAAAGTTTCTGTTTTCAAAACTGTTTTTAAACCTAATAGGCGACACGCGGCGTGATATCATTGGTCGATACCGGTTCGGCCGGATCGTGGTTGTGGAGCGTTGGATCTAAGTTAAATCGTGCGGTCCAGAGGACATACCTCTTCGCGACTAAGTGGATCTATCCTAACCAATGGATCGAGATCGAACGGTTGCGGCAGGCTTGACCTAAAGCTAGCGGCGCTACGGTGGCTACCGGCGGTGGAGCGGTCGGTTGACGACGGAGGCGATGCTACAGGGGGTGAGGGAGAAGGAGGAGTTGCTCACCGGGCTCAGGGGGTCACGGCGATGCTCGAGGAGGTGTTGGTCGGGCGAGGGGCGCTCTGGCACGACTGCGATTGCTCGCCGGAGTGGAGGACAACGTCGGGTGCGTCGGGTGGTCGTCGTGGACGTTGCTGTGGATCACCCCAAGGCATAACAAGGATGCTGTTAGATGCGCAGGACCAAGGCAAGGTTGTGTGCGTGAATGAGAGGGAAAGGGGCGGCCGGAATCTACCTGTGGGCTTTGCCGGAGAGGAAGCAGACGGCGGCGCTGCAGGTCGTCATCGAAGGCGAGGTTTCAGGCCACCCGTGGTTGAATGGAAGGAACTGACAGAAGCGCCAGGGAGTGGAGAAGCTGCTAGGGTGCTCGGGGAGGCAAGGCAGTGGCTGGGCTCGCCGGAATTGAGGAGGGAGCTCGTCGGTGACGGCGGTGGTACAGAGAGAAATTGGGGCGGCCTGGAGGCAGAGGGGAGGCGATGTCTGGGGGAAAAGGGAGAGAGGTCTCTGGCGTTTAAAAGGGCGAGGTCACGGCGAGGTTTAATGCACGGCTTTACTGCGAATTGATCGCGGCTTGAATGGCAGCAACGGCAGCGAAGTCTGGGGGAGACAGGGTCGCGCGGGTGAGGACGAAGCACAGTGGTGTGGGGCCCGTCTGTCAGCGAAAGAGAGAGAGTGGGAGTGGGTCCGGGCTGTCATTCACTCAGTGGGTTCTTTCTGCGGTCAAGAAAATGGTTCGCTCGGGGGAAAAAGAGGAGGTGGGGTCATCTCGTCAGCGAGTGGGTGAGAGGGAGAATAGGGGCCACCGGTCAGTGGGAAAGAGAGAGGGAGCGGGGTCCACTTGCCATTGTCTGTGTGGGTCAAAAACGTGGTGTGAAACGTTTTTCTTCGGGCAGTGAAAAGGCTGGGCTGGTACTGGGCTTATTGGGCTAGAGGGTGGCTGCTCTATTTTTTTTTCTGTCTAAATCTTTTTCTTTTTCTATTCTATTTTCTGTTTGGAATTCAACCAATTATTCAAACAAACAACAAACTTTTCATTTGAATTTGGTTCTGTTTGACAACATAATCCAAATCCAAAAATGAAATAATATTTTTATTTACTTTAGGATCCATTTAATAATTAAATAAAATGGATCTTTAGTTTATTAATAGTGTTTGATTTATTTAATAAAATTTCCATTTGAAATCCAATTATTTTCAAAACCAAACCAGAAGGTTTTATTTGAAAAATAAAAGAATACTTGGAAACTTATTTAAATAAATAAATAAGTTTTGGTGTTTAATTAAAATGAAAAGCCTTTACTTAAATAAAATTGGATATTTAAATCCTTATTATTTTATTTAAATAATCCTTTACTCATTTTAATCAAAGCAAAACCTTTTAATAAAAGATTTCAAAGTAGTAATAAAATACTTGGTGTTCATTTAAAATGGGAAAAGCCTTTACTTAAATAAAATTGGATATTTAAAATCCTTATTATTTTATTTAAATAAACATTTACTCATTTTATCAAAACAAAATATTTTATTACAAAGCTTGGCCAAAATTTAATTTGGCTCACCTTTTCATTTGAAACAAGTCTTTTATTAAAAGATCTAAATTAGTCTTTCCAAAATAATTTATTTTCTTTTGATAAATGTTTATCTTTATAAATCCCTTTAGGATTATTTGATCACCAATTGGTATGGGTTTTGGTAAAGGTTTTATTAGCTTTGGAAATTCAATTTCCTTATCTTATTATATTCATAAGATTTTGTCCATGGTTCCAAACTAAGTGAAACCAATCTCTGTGGTCTTACTTGATCCTTTGTGAATAATTATTGATCAAATTTGGTATGGATCAAATCCATAGATTGGGAGATACTTTGGAAAATGATTTCCTTCCATTAGGGCTTAGGGATTTTGATTTACTTTCCAAGTGTTCAAATTTCCAGATACATTCATTGAGGAATGCAATTCCCTTGATTTGGATTTGTTGAATTCAAACTTCTACCAAAGTTTGTTCAAGATGGGATTTTAAGTTTCCTTTTAGAAACAAAAGTTTCTTTTCACCCTGATTTTCAACAAAATTGATTTTGTTTAAATTATTTTTCACATTACAAGATTTGGAAAATCTTGGGATGTGACAGGCTACCACCCTTAAAATAAATCTTGTCCCGAGATTTGGGGAGGCTAGGGTTACAAGCAGGTTCAAAACAACTAGGGTACTACCACCCTTAAAAAATTTCAAACAAAAATTACACATTGTCCTTCTTGGGATCCTGGGGAAACTTCTCTAAGCAAACTTTTGCATTGTGTCCTTGGTTTCCATTCTTGACTCATGGGCCAAGGTTGAGTTTCTCCATAGGCTTGTTCAACTTGTTCTTCATCTTTTCTGGGCAGTTGCTTGCATAGTGCCCTGGGTTCTTGCAATTGAAACAATGGATATCTTCAAGTTCCTTGCGTAGCTCTTGTGGACAAGTTGCTACATAATGGCCTGGTTCTTTGCAGTTGTTGCACACTACTTGGCCGATCTCTTTATTCTTCGGGTTCTCTGGGCATCCACTGGGGTAGTGTCCCATTTCCTTACATTTAGGACATTGCACAAGGCTCATGTCTTGCTTTTGTTTCTTGGGTTTCTTTGATCCTTTGAATTGGGTTGTCTTGTTTGGAGGTATGAGTGGTCCTTTTCCTTTGCCATCAACATTCTTGGTATACTTGGATCCTTCTTGTTTCCTTTGTTCAATAATGGCATAGATAAGGCATTGGATAGGGACATGGTCGTTTCCTTCACAAAGGTAACAAGTAGCTTGAGAGGTAGGACATTGGTCAATTGGGTGTTCCTCTTCACAATTAGGGCATTGATCTTCATGCTCTTTGGAAGTGTGATCCTTGTCTCCACAAATAATGCAAGCTGGTGCTCCATCTAGAATAATATTCTTGTCATCCTTGTTGTCATACACTCTTTTGGGATAGTTTTCTTCCATGCTGATCATTTGATTAGTCACCTTAAGCATCAGTTGGGATTGTTCCTCCAAAAACTTTTGCAGTGCAGGATCTTTATCACTATTGTTGGCTATGAACTGAGTTGTTAGTTGGTTCAACTGGTGTTGGGTTGCTATGAGCTCCTTCATGCTGTCAGCTTGGTTGGTGTTGGTGTCATCAACTTTGATGTTGGAGTCTCCTGGAGTAGTCATCTGTTTGGGTTGAAGGGGGATTAGAATAGGCAAGAGATTTTTCTAAGGAATCAATTCTAATCACACACATCACAATTCACACAAGCAAAGTGCAAGCAATCACAAACAACATTCCACTCAAACAACAAGTTTCAAGCATATTTTTAGGCAACCAAAATATTTTTGTTACACCACATAAGTTGGTGTGTTTAACTTAACTAAAATATGGTGGTCCATCTATATGGTTCTCTTGCAATCCTTCCATCCTTCTTGGTTGATTCGTCTTGCTTGAGATCATGGTTCCTTTGGGAAAAACTCTTGGTCACAAATACTTCAAAGGTGATGATGGCTTCTTCTAAGTTGTGTTTCCTTAGTCTTCAAATCTTGAGTAACATTTCTTGTCTCACTTGTAGTCTTTAGTGATATCCAAGTTGGAAGTCTTTGGTGTACATGCTGAAGATGTTGAAGTCATTAGGGTTGAAGAAGTTGAAGTCATTAGAGTTGAAGGTGTTGAAGAAGTCCTTTGTACATGGTGTAGTCTTGGGTCATGGGGTAGGTTTTTCCATCAAGTTTGAAATAGAAGAGATATAGAGTTGAAACCAAAATGGTTGAGGAAAGAGTTTACAAGATTGTTTTGTAAATAAGTTTTGGAACAAAATACAACTCCTATTTTTCTAAGGGTTTTGTCCAATCCTAGGGTTTACAAATCCTACAGGCAACACAATGCTCTGATACCATCTGTAAGGTCCCCAACCTTTAATAAGATTGAGGCCCCTGTGTTTACAATGCTAGTCCCTGGATCAATAGCTAGCATCCACAGTTAAGATGTAATATCAAGAAACAAAGGTCATAATACAACTTTATAACCAGGAATAACATAATTTTATTACATCAATACATAGCTCATTAGGCTATTACATTACATTGCAGCGGAATATCTATAGTCATGGGTCCTTCATCTTCAAGTGCCACAGGCAGATGTTGGTTGTAGACTTTGTAATCCTAATCAATCGATCTTCACTAAAATCAATCAAACCTGCAAACATTACAAGTTACAGCCACAAGGGTCAATACATTTGAATTGTATTGGCAAGTGATACTTTGGCAGTATAGTGGAGTCTATCATCTATATGCATTTGGCTAAGTGGAGCTGAGGCTTGCATTGCTCAAAATAGATTTTTCCTATCATTTTGAAAATACTAAGTTTTGTTTGGCAAAAACTTTCCAAGTCATCTACCAATCAAAGACTGAAGATCCACTCAGGGCATCTACCAATCAAAGACTGAAGATTAGCTTGGCAAAAACATTTTCCTCAATCAATGATTTCAAGATCCTTGTACCAAGCCATCTCTCCATCCAAGATTGAAGAATTTCACACAACCCTTGTTCACCCACAAGTTTTATTTAGAAAATTGGAATGATGAGATTCTTGAAGTTTCCATGTCTTGATGCTCAAATTATCCTTTACCAGGGACATGGATAAGTACTTAGGTTTTACACTCTGCACAGGTGGTGCACTTTCCCCACAAGACTTGGTTTCCCAAGACAAGATCTTTCAGAAGCTTTCCCTTAGACCATCATGGACGTGTTCCAACCTATCAAACACTACCACCCACTGTCCATATGGCTAAGTTCTTGCAACCTATATGATCACGGCAGATCCCATATTGCCAAGTGGTTGCACTTGAAGCTTCTCAACATTTGACATCTCAAATCTCTTTGTTTCCTGGGTGGCCATCCACAAGTGAGATACACTAAGGAAAACCATAAACATGGGCCTTGTGAACCACTCAACCAAAAACCACCAAGCAAGTCCCATTCCACCCAGGAGATTCATTAATCTTAGTTGTTTTAATAAAAAAAACATAAGTCCATAGACTTAGAATATTTTTCATAGTGTGAATATATATTCCACCCAAGTTTTCTATTAGCTAGGCTAATCATGATAGTAATAGGATTGTTACTTAGGAAAATTCTACTAGGGATTCATCTACAAAATTTCCTATAGCAAAGTCTACACTTATCAAAACCATGCAAGTTTTACTTAGCAAAAAACACTAATGCATAGAGAAAATAATGGGACATTAGATATGAAGCATCACTTGCCTTTTTGGTAGAGGGTATAGGTTCATTCCTTGTCCTTGCAACAATCACACTCTTCAAGTCACTACAATTCAATCAAGCAAGGTACAACTCAATCTACCAATCAAGCAAAACAACACACATAAAAATAACAAAGTCAAAGTAATGCATGCAAGCATGCCAAACTTTGTTTTGTTTGAAAAAGTGGTTCCTAGTGGGTCATAGACATTGGAATCTAAGTCATGCATAAGCATGCAAAGGTTGGGTTCTATTGTAAGGATGGTCTCCGCTAGGCTTCTTAAACTTTGTAAGTTCCAAATTGGTCATTTACCAAAATGGCAAAGTCATTTGCAAAAGGTTTCACTAGGGCATTAACCTATAGGGTTCACCAAGTATGTTTTCAAATCACAAAACTTGGGTTTTGGGGTTAGTGAGTTTAAAACAAAACATTTTTCAAAGGTTTTCCTCCAAAATCATTTTTGATAAAAACAACATTTCTATTTGACTAGAATTGGTTTTAAATCAAAGATTCCTTATTTTGTTTCACCAATGAGTTGCTATTGCAAAACTTGGTGTTTGGGCCAGTAGGTTTGGTCCAAAACAATTTTCTCAAAGTTTTCTTTCCAAAAACATTTTCATAACCAAAATCTTTATTTCCATTTGGCTAGGAATGGGCTAAGACAAGTTTTTCCATCCTAACTTTACTAAATCCATTTTCCAAACTATGGGTTGGTTCCTAGGGTCAGTAAGGTCACAACAAACCAATTTTCAAAGGTTTTAACCTTAAAAACATTTTTAAACAATTTTTCTAATCTAAACAAGCAATCAAATGTTTCTGCATAATCAACCAATCTAACAAATACTATTTGCTAAACTAAGGGTAGGGTTGGTTAGGGCTTGTCTTGCTGATTCCAACGACATCAAATTTGTAATTTTTGGACGTGTGGATCCAAAGTTACAAGGGTTTGAAGTTTGCAAAAGTTTCTGTTTTCAAAACTGTTTTTAAACCTAATAGGCGACACGCGGCGTGATATCATTGGTCGATACCGGTTCGGCCGGATCGTGGCTGTGGAGCGTTGGATCTAAGTTAAATCGTGCGGTCCAGAGGACATACCTCTTCGCGACTAAGTGGATCTATCCTAACCAATGGATCGAGATCGAACGGTTGCGGCAGGCTTGACCTAAAGCTAGCGGTGCTGCGGTGGCTACCAGCGGCGGAGCGGTCGGTTGACGATGGAGGCGATGCTACAGGGGGTGAGGGAGAAGGAGGAGTTGCTCACCGGGCTCAGGGGGTCACGGCGATGCTCGGGGAGGTGTTGGTCGGGCGAGGGGCACTCTGGCACGACTGCGATTGCTCGCCGGAGTGGAGGACGGCGTCGGGTGCGTCGGGTGGTCGTCGTGGACGTCGCTGTGGATCACCCCAAGGCATAACAAGGACGCTTTTAGATGCGCAGAACCAAGGCAAGGTTGTGTGCGTGAATGAGAGGGAAAGGGGCGGCCGGAATCTACCTGTGGGCTTCGCCGGAGAGGAAGCAGACGGCGGCGCTGCAGGTCGTCGTCGAAGGCGAGGTTTCAGGGCACCCATGGTTGAATGGAAGGCACTGACAGAAGCGCCAGGGAGTGGAGAAGCTGCTAGGGTGCTCGGGGAGGCAAGGCAGTGGCTGGGCTCGCCGGAATTGAGGAGGGAGCTCGTCGGTGACGGCGGTGGTACAGAGAGAAATTGGGGCGGCCTGGAGGCAGAGGGGAGGCGATGTCTGGGGGAAAAGGGAGAGAGGTCTCTGGCGTTTAAAAGGGCGAGGTCACGGCGAGGTTTAATGCACGGCTTTACTGCGAATTGATCGCGGCTTGAATGGCAGCAACGGCAGCGAAGTCTGGGGGAGACAGGGTCGCGTGGGTGAGGACGAAGCACAGTGGTGTGGGACCCGTCTGTCAGCGAAAGAGAGAGAGTGGGAGTGGGTCCGGGCTGTCATTCACTCAGTGGGTTCTTTCCGCGGTCAAGAAAACGGTTCGCTCGGGGGAAATAGAGGAGGTGGGGTCATCTTGTCAGCGAGTGAGTGAGAGGGAGAAGAGGGGCCACCGGTCAGTGGGAAAGAGAGAGGGAGCGGGGTCCACTTGCCATTGTCTGTGTGGGTCAAAAACGTGGTGTGAAACGTTTTTCTTCGGGCAGTGAAAAGGCTGGGCTGGTACTGGGCTTATTGGGCTAGAGGGTGGCTGCTCTATTTTTTTTTCTCTCTAAATCTTTTTCTTTTTCTATTCTATTTTATGTTTGGAATTCAACCAATTATTCAAACAAACAACAAACTTTTCATTTGAATTTGGTTCTGTTTGACAACATAATCCAAATCCAAAAATGAAATAATATTTTTATTTACTTTAGGATCCATTTAATAATTAAATAAAATGGATCTTTAGTTTATTAATAGTTTTTGATTTATTTAATAAAATTTCCATTTGAAATCCAATTATTTTCAAAACCAAACCAGAAGGTTTTATTTGAAAAATAAAAGAATACTTGGAAACTTATTTAAATAAATAAATAAGTTTTGGTGTTTAATTAAAATGGAAAGCCTTTACTTAAATAAAATTGGATATTTAAATCCTTATTATTTTATTTAAATAATCCTTTACTCATTTTAATCAAAGCAAAACCTTTTAATAAAAGATTTCAAAGTAGTAATAAAATACTTGGTGTTCATTTAAAATGGGAAAAGCCTTTACTTAAATAAAATTGGATATTTAAAATCCTTATTATTTTATTTAAATAAACCTTTACTCATTTTATCAAAACAAAATATTTTATTACAAAAGCTTGGCCAAAATTTAATTTGGCTCACCTTTTCATTTGAAACAAGTCTTTTATTAAAAGATCTAAATTAGTCTTTCCAAAACAATTTATTTTCTTTTGATAAATGTTCATCTTTATAAATCCCTTTAGGATTATTTGATCACCAATTGGTATGGGTTTTGGTAAGGGTTTTATTAGCTTTGGAAATTCAATTTCCTTATCTTATTATATTCATAAGATTTTGTCCATGGTTCCAAACTAAGTGAAACCAATCTCTGTGGTCTTACTTGATCCTTTGTGAATAATTGTTGATCAAATTTGGTATGGATCAAATCCATAGATTGGGAGATACTTTGGAAAATGATTTCCTTCCATTAGGGCTTAGGGATTTTGATTTACATTCCAAGTGTTCAAATTTCCAGATACATTCATTGAGGAATGCAATTCCCTTGATTTGGATTTGTTGAATTCAAACTTCTACCAAAGTTTGTTCAAGATGGGATTTTAAGTTTCCTTTTAGAAACAAAAGTTTCTTTTCACCCTGATTTTCAACAAAATTGATTTTGTTTAAATTATTTTTCACATTACAAGATTTGGAAAATCTTGGGATGTGACACAATCCCTTGTTCACCCACAAGTTTTTAACTTAGAAATTTGGATGATGAGATTCTTGATAGCTTCCATGTCTTGATGCTCAACTTGTCCTTTACCAGGGACATGGCTAAGTACTTAGATTTTACACTCTGCAGAGGTGGTGCACTTTCCCCACAAGACTTGGTTTCACCAAGACAAGAACTTTCAGAAGCCTTTCCTTAGACCAAATGGACGCGTTCCAACCTATCATACCCCTACCACCAACTGTCCATTTGGCTAAGTTCTTGCAACCTATATGATCCAGGCAGAGCCCATATTGCCAAGTGGCTGCACTTGAAGCTTCTCAACATTTGACATCTCAAATCTCTTTGTTCCTGGGTGGCCATCCACAAGTGAGATACACAAGGTTCACCAGTCCCCTGGCCTTGTGTAACCACTCAACATAAACCATTCCTTCCATTTCACCCAGGTGATTCATTCACTTAGTTGTTTTATTAAACAAAACTCAAGTCCTCAGACTTAGAAATTTTTCCATAGCATGAATATATATTCCACCCTTGTTTTCTACTAGCTAAGATAATCATGATAGTAATGGGGATCTTAACTTAGGAAATTTCTACTAAGGTTTCATCTACTAGGATTTCCCATAGCATAGTTTATACTTAGCAAAAATTCCATGCAAATCTTACTTAGAAAAATAACTAATGCATAGTGAAAATAGTAGGACAAAGTATGAAGCATCACTTGCCTTTTTGGTAGAGAGTATAATTTCACTCCTTGATCTTTGAAATGTTCACTCACTTCAAATCACTACAATTCAATCAAGCAAACAATATTTCAATCTACCATTCAAGCAATTCATCACATAAAATGATAAAATCAAAGTAATGCATGCAAGCATGCAATAGGTTGTTTTATTTGTAAAAGTGGTTTCTAGTAGGTTGTAAACATTTGGAAACACCTATTGGACATTTTATAAAGTGGCAAAGTCATTTGCAATAGGTTTCACTTTATAAACCCTTTTTTAAAACAAGGTATCATTTTATGTGGTGTAAAAATGTTTTCAATAAGGCATTAATCTATAGGGTTCACAAAATACGTTTTCAAACCATAAAATCTTGTGTTTAGGGTCAGAGAGTTTATTTCCAAAACATTTCTCAAAGGTTTTCTTCCAAAACATTTTTAATAATTAAACCATATTTTTATTTGACTAGAATTGGTTTAAATCCAAGATTTATTCTTTTGTTTCACCAAATACATTTTTGAAACCACAATTTATTTCCTATGGTCAGTAGGTTCAAAAAAATCCATTTGCCAAAGATTTTATCCCCAAAATCGTTTTAGAATTATTTTTATAACCTAAACAAGCATACATAAGTTTCTGCAAAAACAAACATTTTAACAGAAGCTTTTTACTAAACAAAGTGCATGGTTGGATAGGGCTTGTTTTTCTGAATCCATTGATATAAAGTTTGCCAAATTTGGACGTGTGGTTTGAAAGTTATAGATTTTTCAAATTTGAACTTCTAATAGGAAAGTTTCTGTTTTTAAAACGAAGTCTGAGCCACGTGTCATGTTCTTACTCGTTGATACCATTTCATCTGGATCACGCGCTGTAGGCCGTTGGATTTAAGTTGGATCGTGCGGCACAGAGGCGAGCGTACCCCTTCGTTCTCGTTCTAATCTCATCCGTCAGATCTAGATCCTATGGACCCTATTGCCTTGACCATATGGCAGCGGCACTGGCAGCGGCAGGTGGCGGCGCGTGGTCAGTCGACGACGGATTTGGCAATGCAGGAAGCAAGGAGGAGAGGGAGGAGGCTCACCAAGTTCACTGAGGCGTGGGGGTGCTCGAGGTGCTTCCCGTTTGTCGAGGGGCGCGCTGGAGCTACGGGGATTCCTCGCCGGAGTGGTGTCTGGCGACGGGCATGCGCTGTCGTCGTCGGGGACGTCGCTATAGAGCACGGGAGAGGGGGCAGATGATACTATTAGCGCGTGGGAGAGTAGGGAGCATGGGAGCATCAAAGAGAGAGGGCAGTGCGGTCAGAGGCTACCTGTGGAGCTCGTCGGAGTTGGAGCGGACGGCGGCGTCGTTCAGTCGAAGACGGAGTCGATGCTACAGGGCACTCGCGGGCGAGCTGAGGCCACAGAGAGATGCGCTAGGGTCTGGGGAACTTGCCTGCGTGCTTGGGGAGGCAAGGGGTGGCGCGAGGCTGCCGGAATCGCTCGGTGAGCTCGCCGGAGACAGCGGCAGTGCAACGCAAAATGGGAGCAGCCTGGTGGCTCACTGGCAGCGGGGTTTGAGGGGAATGAAAGAGGAGAGGGAGGTGATTTAACTGGCGTGGTCGCAGGGATTAAACGGCGAGCATTTACCGGTAATTTACTCCGAGGAGTTAACGGCAGGAAACGGCCGTGGGAGGGCGCGGTCCTCGCGTGGGTGGAGAAGATGGTGAGGTGGCAGTGGGGGCCGGTGTCAGCGAGAGAGAGAAGGGGTGCGATGGGGTCCATCTGTCAGCGGCCTCGTGGGTTCAAATGCGGGTGCTAATCGTTTTCTGCGGGAGAGAGAGGGAGTGGGATGGACTGGGCCAGGTGGGCTTAGCTGGGCTGGGTCGGCTTGATTCCATTTTTTTTGTTCTGTTTCTGTTTTTCTTTTTCTATTTCCTTTATCTGTTTTGATTTTGAACAACTAGTTCAAACACTTATTTGAATTCAAACTTTTGCCAAAATTTGGGTAGGTTTAAATATTGATTGGTAGCACATTCTGATGTTAATTTTGGAAATTTATTTTATTCTTTTTGGGGTCTTTTTAATTAATAAAAAGGGCCCTTGTTTCAAATTAAAATAGGATTTAATAATGTTTTTAATTCCATTTGATTTCTAAATTCTTCCAAAACCTTTCAGTAGGTTTTTTTTTACTTAAAAGGGTGTCAAATAATTCATCTTGAATTATTTGGAAAAGCTTTTTAAGATTTATTAATCATTTAAGATTTGGGTATTTGTTTTGATTTCAATGGAATTTTTGATATGGTTTTAACTCCCTAAATTTTTACTTGGAAGATTTATTTTATTTAAGTTGATTAAACAACTTTTATTTCACTTGGGTAAATTCCAAATATCATTTTCTCCTGATTTAAATAATTGTTTTTATTAGAGATTTGTCTTCATTAAGATAGGGATAGAATGGTTATTGCCATTTTATTTTATTTGGAAAATTTTTTATCCTTTTATTTTATTTGGATTGGGATTATAATTCAATCCACTTGTTTATGGGTTAGGCCAAGATTTGATTTGTCATTAAATATTCTTTATTCAATAATTCTTTCTTCATCTTATAAAATCCATATCTTTTTTTTAGAGATCCAAACTTGGTGATTCCAATTTGTGAAAACTTATTTTATATTTGTTTATCCTTCTAAATCTCTTTAGGATTAATTGCTCACCATTTGGTATGGGTTTCTAGATAGGTTCTTTATTAGCTTTGGGAATTCAATTTCTTATCTTATTAAATTCAAGATTTTATTTATGGTTCCAAATTGAGTGAAACCAATTTATATGTCTTTTATAATATTTCCATTTGACTTTATTGATCATTTGTGAATGTTTGTTGACAATTTTTATATGGATCCAATCCATAGACTTGGAGATAACTTTGGAAATGATTTTATTCCATTAGGGTTTAGGGTTTGGATTTATTTTCCAAATGTTTAAATTTCCAGATACATTCATTGAGGAATGCAATTCACTTGATTTGAATTTTGTTAAATTCAAACTTTAATTAAAGTTTGTTCAAGATGGGATTTAAGTTTTCCATTTAGAAACAAAAAGTTTCTTTTCACCCTAAAATTCCACAATATTTTATTTTATTTATTTATTTTTCACATTACAAGATTTGGAAAATCTTGGGATGTGACAGCCTTGGGCATCCCCAAGCGTTGACGCTTGTACCTCTTGGATATTTCTTGGGGTGACACCATGATGGCATCCCCAAGCTTGAGCTTTTGTCCATTCTTCATCTCATTGCATTATTCTCTCTCCACACCTGAAATTTTCCTTCATACAAAACTTCACACAATCTTCATTAGCAACATTAGCTTATTAAAAAGATATTAGACCACTGACAACACAAGATACTGTAGTAACTCCTTCAAAAATCTCAATTCACCTAAAGAGAACTCAAAAAGGAATCAATAAGAAGCAAATGCAAATAATGATAGAAATCTGTCAAAACAGAACAGCAGGTAGAAACGAATTTTGTCGAACATCTTCTGTTGCTCAAATCAAAAAGTGCTGAAATAACGAAAGTTATCCAACATACTGGGGGATTTATTCGTAAATTTTGAGCTTAATACGAGTTACAGAGCCTCCTCAAGAATTTTTTTCGTGGAGGACAGAAATCTGTTTCGGGACAACAATTCCCCAAATCTTACTTCCCTCTCATTAGAGGTCATTCTTAGCACAAAAAGCAAACCAAAAGGATAAGTGTCGTGGGAATGGTCACGGCAGATGCTGCAATCGGCAGCGAGTAGTAGAACGAGGGGCAAGGGCGGCCAGCCATCTGCGGTGCGAGATGAGGGCGGAGACACAGGGTTTTACCCAGGTCCGGCCCCCTGGAGGGTAAAGACCTACTCCTGCTAGATTGTATTATGGAGGTGGTACAATGGGCGAGCTCGACGGCTAGGCGACGAGTCGCTTGGGTGTCTGATGGAACGTATCTCTACATGCCCCGCAGGGAGGTTTATATAGGCTCACCTCCCCTAGGGTTTACATATCTCAACCGAATCAGTTAAGGCTTCGGTGCTCGTTCAACCTAATCCGACTAGGCCTATCTACTCGCCTGGGCCTTCAGCTTCCAGTCGCTTGGATCCACGCCGGGCTTTGATCCAGTCGCCGTCTTGCAGGCCCACTCGCCAGTTCTTTGGGCCAGTCGGAAACGTCCTGCTGGGTATACCCCGGTAGGTACATCCCCATCAGTAGTCCCCGAGGCCGTCGTTGATTGGGCGTAGGTGACTGCTGGCAGTCGAAGTATGCGGCTTCAGAGTAGGCATCCAGTCGAATCGTCGGTGGGCTCCTGTATATAGGAAAAACTTGTCATTCTATTCGTAGCTTTGGCGAGTCGAGTCGGCGAATCGCCGTTCGCAGCGAGTAAGTCGGTGAGCCGAGTGGCTGAAGTTGGACCGTTAAGCGTGGTCAAACTAGCCGTTGCGGTAATCCAATGGTAACTTTTGGCGTAATCACCGTGTAGTAACGGCCTCCTGATTTGGCGGGTAACAACCGCTATATAAGGGGAATGGCAGGCGATCAGAGAGCTATCTTCTCGCCATTCTCTCCGACTGCACGCATTCTCACCTTCCTTCGCTTCGCGATCTAGCCGACTCGAAATCCTCTGACCCCCCACAAGTCCTCCGCCATGGCCGTGTCCACCGAACCCTGGGGGAGGTCCAAATGTACGAGGGCGCAACTGGCGTCCTTTGAAGAGGCCGGGATCCTGCGCGCCGGCTGCTGGCGCATCCCCGCGGCCGGAGAGGTGACCCCGAGCCCGCGCGAGGGGGAATTCATCTGCTTCACCAGTCACCTGGAGCGGGGACTGGGATTCCCCACGTCCTTGTTCTTTCGGCGGTTCTGCGCCTACTACGGGATCCAGCCGTCGGATCTGGGTCCCCATAGCATCGAGCAGCTCGCCATCTTTGTGGCGTTCTGCGAGTGCTACTTGGGCTGCCGACCCTACTTCCCTCTTTGGCAAGATCTGTTCCATGGACGGATCAGCCGCGAGGAGGCGGGCGGCCCAATGCTTGCTGCGGGTGGCCTAACCTTCCAGCTGAAGTCGAAGGCCTCATTCTTCGACCTGATGCTGCCCGCCAAGGCAGCGAGCGGCTGGAAGAAGTCGTGGTTCTACGTCGCCGAGGCCACTCCGGAAGGCGAGACGGCGATTCCGCGGTACTCCGCCAACCGGTCCGAGCCGCGCCGCCTTCAAATCGGCAAGCTTCCCAGCGACCAGCGGATGGTCGTTGACGAGATGCTTCAGACCATCCGCGGTCTGAAGAAGAAGGGCCTCCAGACGATAAACCTGTACAACTGCTGGCTCGGGCGGCGACTCGTCCCGCTGGCCCGGCGCGAGCACTACATGTACCAGTACACCGGCCGGGACGACCCGACAAAGGCTAGCCTGGCCGAGTGGAGGCTCGATGACTACACCGCGGGCCTGAAGAAAATCACCCAAGCGGTGTACTTGGACGCTCAAGCTGGGGTCGCCCCCTATACCGCGAAGCGCTCAGCCCCAACGGTAATCACTTCGCATCATTCGCAGTCACAGTCCTTTTGCAGTCGCGGTCATACTAACTTCATCTTGCCTTTGTTGCAGCTATTACAAGTGGTGGAGGGGTGGCTCCCGCCTTCGGATGATGAGAATTCGAGCTCGTCCGTCCAGGACATGGGCGTGTCACCCGCCAGGAGCGACGAAAGCGACAGCGACGACGGGTCCGAGGAAGAAGCTGCCCCGCTGGCCCGCAAGACCCACGGGTAACATCAGCGCGATCTCGAGGCGAGCAAGAGCCTCGAGTGCCATGATGATGAAGAAGAACTTCCAGAGACGACCTCGCGCCGCCAGGCCACTCCATCAAAGAAGAAGAAGAAGGAGAAGGAGGCGAAGGCCCCTCCAAAGAGGAAGACGAAGCCGATGAAGCTGGCCTCGCCACCACACTCGGCAAGCAGTTCTGACGCCCCTAGCCCTACCAAGGACGAGGCGCCGCCGGCGGCAGCCGCGCTGGACACGGCCACCGTTGAGGTGCCATTGGCTTCGATGCCCCCGCCATTCGCCCCAGTCTCTGTGCTGGGGGACGCTCCGGCTGTAGCGGCCTCGCCTCGCAAGGAAGCTCCCGCCGAAGAAGTTCCTGGGGCCCCTGTTGCGGCTTCAATGACGAAGAAGCCGTCCGTGTCTTGGGCACGAGACGTCCTGGAGATGGGGCTCAGCCGCCGACTGGGCCCTGAACTGGAGAAGTCGGCTGGCCTCCGCACGGGGTTGCGCTTCATTCCAATCGCCAAGTGAGTTTGCTCACTTATCTTTGTCTTCCATAGCAACTTGAATTATGCTGCTTACGCGATTAATTTACAGGACCGGAGTGAAGAGGATGGGCCACCCGACCGTGGCTAAGTTACCATCCGTCGTCGGCGAGGAGGATCCTTCCCGTAAGCGGAAGGCGGACGAGGTCGTCGAGCCTACGGATGGGCACGGGCGATGATGTCGTCACGATCTCCGATGACACGGCAATCGCGCCACCCGAGCCCGCACCAGAGGCGACTGCATCCATGAAGGAGGGCGCTCCCCTGCCCAGTGCGGTCGAGCCGACCTCCTTTGGTGTGGGTGCCTCCATCGCAATGTTCCCGCGCTTCATGACTTCGCCATCGAGCCGTGCGCATGGGGTCGCCGACGTGGAAGTCGAGCAGCTTCGTGGGCACACGCCAGCTCTCCTCCCGTCCATGGACGCGATTCAGCTTCATGGCATGCTTGGCGCAGCCATCCAGGTATGTCTAGTCCCCGAGGATCAGGTCGCTGTATTACAGCGTGCTGATCCTTTTAATGTGTAACCTCTGTTTTTCGCGTCCAGTCCCCGAGTGCGCACTCGCTGAATTTCAGCGGGTGGGCACTTAGGAGTTTTTGGTTGCCAGTCCCCGAGTGCGCACTCGCTGAATTTCAGCGGGTGGGCACTTAGGAGTTTTTTGGTGGCCAGTCCCCGAGTGCGCACTCGCTGAATTTCAGCGAGTGGGCACTTAGGATATGCTTTGACTAACTATTTGGGTGATGTGCAGGGTCTGCAGAGTGAATCGGCTGATCGGTTGGCCGCGAGGCGCCGCACGGAGAAGGAGCTAGCCATCGTCCAGGAGGCGAACAAGGTGCTTCAGGCGGTTGCCGCAAAGGCGGAGAACGCCCGCCAGGGTCTTGTCCCAGCGGGTGAACTGGCGGCAGCTCAATCTTCATTGAGCTCAGCGGAAAAGCGAATCGCTGAGCTTGAGCGCGAACTGAAGGAGGCGAAGGAGGAAGCGACCTCAGCGGACGGGCGGGCCAAAGCCGCTATTTCCGCCGCCGCGGAGGATCGTAAGGTGTCCGACGCCCTTGTTGTTGGTCTTCAGGACGACTATACTGCGCTTCAATGCTTCATCACGGATCTCTCCCGCCCCTTGATTGGTGAGTGTGTCCGCTTCTGCAAATGACGTGTGTTCTGTTGTGTCACTCGGTGTACTTATTGCTTTCTTCCATTCGCAGGTCGCATCCTTGATAATGCTGAAGAGGCCAATTCGTTTGACGTGCGGCAGTGCGTGTCCATGCTCGTGGACTCGGCGATGTTGTCGGCGACGTGTATCCGCGCCTACCTCCAGGAGATATCTCCCACGGAAGTAATTCCAAGCGACCTCATCAAGCTGTGGAAGTACTTGGAGAAGGCGCTCGCGGTTGTTGAATTCATGTCGCGATCGGCGTTTCGGCGCGGAGCGGCCACAGCGCTTAGCCTTGGGCTTTCTCACTTTCCGGAGGACTTTGACATTGACGACGTGACGAGTGGCTACCTGTCGTCGACCGGCACAGTGGAGCTGTCTGAGGTGGTCAAGTTGACAGACCGCGCTGCGATGTACTCCGAGCGTGTCTGGGCAATGGGCGACCTCCTTCCGTACCAGGAGACGGTTGTCGCGCCCAACGACCCCGAGCCGCAGCATCGGGACTTCAAAGTCGAGCAGCCCTTCCGCGCGGCGATGGCGCGTGAGCTGACGTCGTACCCGTCCAACCCTTACACGCCATTCATCCACAGTCGCCAGGGTGCTGGCGAGTCGTCGTCGAAGCCTGCGGAATAGGATAGTTTGCCCTGGGGCATTAGTAACAAGTCCGCCGCTTAGGCGTATTTTGTAATGTGAAACAATGCTACATGCTATCGAATGAGACGCCGTGTCTATTTTGTGACTTGGCATGTGTTATGTGATTGATGTTTTGAACGAGTCCCCGAGCGCGTCCGCCCTTTTGTGGGGTTTACCTCGTGTCTGATTTGTTTATGGTTTTTGAATGTTTTGTTATTGTGGTCGACTCACCCGGACTCGAAGAGTCAGTCGCTAGGCGACTCCCTTGAGCGCTCTGTACTTTGCCGTTTTCGCTTGCGCGAACGGGGTCGGGTGGCCGAGTCCCCGAGCGTGGTACTTGGTTGTTCTAGGCACGACTCGAGGGTAGGTGAGGATTTGGCGCGTTGGTTTAAGCGCATCACTCCTGCCTGGCCCGTGGGGTCAGTCGCATGGCGAGTCCTGGGCATGCTCTCATACTTGGCGTTTTCCCAAGCCGCTCGCGCTTAACTGGTCGTCAGTCCCCGAGCGTGGTACATGGCCGTTCGAGTCTCTATGTCGAGGATGCGGAGGATCATGGTCGCTGTGAGAAGCGAAGGCAGTTGTCTTGGCTCGTAGGGCCAGTCGGGCTAGGCGACTCCAATGGGGCTCCGGGTAGGCGTTTTACGTGGACGATGCAAAACCTGAGGTAATTCAGTGCTTTCGCATCGCACTACTTGGCCGTGCCGATCGCTTTACCAAAGGTTGACTTCTACGATTAGCTTGACGCTGTTATTACGAGTGCGAGTGGCACAAGACATGGAGAGTAAGCGCAATTTGCGGTAACCAATTCTTTTTATTTCATAGCGACTGGAGAGTACATATGTGGCGTTCTAGGAATAGAACTTCCATAGGAGGTTTACATTCCATGGTCGCTTGACGTCGAGTTTGCCGTTCCCGCGGACGTCGGTGAGGTAGTAGGCGTCGTTGCCAAGTACACGGCCGATGGAGAATGGCCCCTCCCATGGAGGGGAGAGCTTGTGCATGCCCTTCTTGTCCTGGATGAGACGCAGTACCAGGTCGCCTTCTTGGAAGGTGCGAGTTTTCACCCGCCGGCTGTGGTAGCGGCGGAGTCCTTGTTGGTAGATGGCGGTGCGCGAGCGAGCTAGGTCGCATGCCTCGTCGAGTTGATCGACTCCATCCTGTCGTGCGAATTCGTTCGCAGCTTCCGTGTAGTGGACGACCCTTGGCGAGTCGTGCTCAAGGTCGTTGGGCATGACTGCCTCGGCGTCGTACACCATGAAGAAGGGGGTGAATCATGTCGACCTGTTGACCGAGGTGCGGATTCCCCAGATGACGGAGGGTAGCTCGTCGACCCAGCACCCGACGGTACGCTCGAGTGGTACTTGGAGTCGCGGCTTCAGGCCGTGGAGGATGCTTTGATTGGCCCGTTCCGCCTGGCCGTTGGACTCCGGGTGGGCGACTGATGTGAGATCGAGCCGGATGTGGTGCTCTTCGCAGAATTCGGCCATGGCTCCTTTGGCGAAGTTGGTGTCGTTGTCCGTGATGATGCTGTTGGGGAACCCGTAGCGATATATGAGTTCGCGTAGGAATTTAGTGGCGGTCTTCCCGTCGCATTTCCGGACTGGCTTGGCCTCCACCCACTTTGTGAATTTGTCGACTGCGACCAGGAGGTGGGTGTAGCCAGAGGGAGCCTTCTTGAAGGGGCCCACCATATCCATGCCCCATACGGCGAATGGCCAGGTGACGGGGATTGTCTTCAGTGCCGAGCTCAGCACGTGCGTCTGGTTGGTGTATTTCTGGCACCCGGCGCACTGCTGGACAATGTCGACAGCGTCGGCGTGGGCGGTTGGCCAGTAAAAGCCGTGCCGCATAACCTTGGCGACCAGAGAGCGGGCGCCGGCGTGGTGGCCACAGTCGCCGGAGTGGACGTCGTGGAGGATCTTGCGTCCTTCGGCCGGTTGGACGCAGCGTTGGAACACGCCGGTGACGCTTCTCTTGTGGAGCTCACCGTCGATGATGGTGAAGTATTTGCATCGGCGGGCGATCATCCGGGCTTCCGTCTCGTCTGCCGGCAAGCTGCCGGTCTCCAGGAAGGCGATGTAGGGCTTGGTCCAGTCGTCCGGCTCGGTGATGAGTGCGACCAGGGCTGCCTCTGGCTGCAGCGGGACTCCGATGTCGATCTCCCTTGGCGGGGAGACTGATGGCTTGGTGATCGTGTCGAGGAAGACGCCAGCGGGTGGTGCGAGTCGAGCCGATCCAATGCGAGAGAGTGCGTCGGCCTCCTCGTTCTTCCGCCTGTCGATCCACTCGACGGAGTAGCCTGTGAAGTGTCCGCCCAGCTTGGCCACTGCTTGGCGGTAAGCCGCCATGGTGGGGGAAACGGCGTCGCAGGTGCCAGCGACTTGCCCGGCGACGAGGTCAGAGTCTCCGTAGCAGCGTAGGCGGTTAACGTTCATCTCCCTAGCAGCTCGCATGCCATGGAGTAAGGCCTCGTACTCGGCCATGTTGTTGGTGCAGGGTGTGAAGTCCAGGCAGAGGACGTAGTGGAGCTTGTCGCCCTTCGGAGAAGTTAGCACGATCCCTGCGCCTGCGCCGTCCGCGTTCTTGGAGCCGTCAAAATGTAGGCTCCAGTAGTGGAGGTATGGCAGCTTTTCTGGCTGTTGGGCCTCTTCCCAGTCGGCGATGAAGTCCGCTAGGGCTTGCGACTTGATTTCTCTTTGTGGCTCGTATATGATGTTGTGGACGCCGATCTCGACGGCCCACTTGGTGACTCGCCCGGTCGCCTCACGGTTGCGGATGATGTTCGGCAACGGTGCGGAGGAGATGACCGTGATCGGGTGCTCTTGGAAGTAGTGCGGCGGGCATCGCTGTGCCCTGAAGACCGCGTATACCAGCTTTTGGTACTGCGGGTACCGCTGGCGCGACTCGGTGAGGACCTCGCTGATGTAGTAGACCGGTCGCTGTACTGGGCGCTCCTTTCCTTCCTCTGGTCGCTCGACGACCATGACCGCGCTGACGACGCGCTCGGAAGCCGCGACGTAGACTAGCATGGGTTCTTTGTCGACCGGGGCGGCGAGTATCACCTTCTTGAGGTTGCGGAGCGCGTCGTCTGCCTCCTTGTCCCACTGGAATGTGGGGTTCTTGCGCATCAGGCGGTATAGAGGCATTGCCTTCTCGCCCAAGCGGGGGATGAAGCGACTGAGAGCCGCTACTCGCCCGGCCAGCTTCTGAACATGGCGCAAGCACTCGGGTTTGCCGAGTCGGGCGATCGTGTCGATCTTGGTGGGGTTCGCCTCGATCCCGCGCTTGGAGACGACGTAGCCCAGTAGCTGCCCGGCTGGTACACCGAAGGTGCATTTGCCTGGGTTAAGTTTTATCTTGTACCTTCGCAGGTTGGCGAAAATTTCCGCCAGGTCGGCGAGTAGATCACCCTGGCAAGTGGACTTTACGACCACATCGTCGATGTAGACGTGGATGTTGCGGCCAATTTGGCTCGCTAGGCACTCCTGCATGCACCGCTGGTAGGTCGCCCTGGCGTTCTTGAGGCCGAAGGTCATGGCGGTGTAGCAGAAGGCTCCGAATGGCGTGATGAACGTTGTCTTCTCCTCGTCCTCGACAGCCATCTTGATCTGGTTATATCCAGAGTAGGCGTCGAGGAAACATAGCGACTCCGAGCCCGCGGTGGAGTCGATTATTTGGTCGATCCGTGGGAGGACGAACTGCTCCTTTGGGCAGGCGCTGTTCAAGTTTGTGTAATCGACACACATCCTCCAGGTGCCGTTCTTTTTCTCGACTAGGACTGGGTTTGCCAGCCACTTGGAGTACTTGATTGGCCGGATGAAGCCTGCAGCGAGTAGACGCTGCACTTCCTCAGCGATGGCTCGGCGGCGCTCTTCATTGAAGGGCCGCAGCGACTGCTTGACGGGTCGCACTTTGGGGTCGGCGTTTAATTTGTGCTCAGCGAGCTCCCTAGGGACACCAGGCATGTCAGAGGGCTTCCATGCGAAGATATCCCTGTTCTCACGGAGGAACTCGATGAGGGCGCCTTCCTAGGCTGGGCTCATCCCTGTGCCGATCGTCACCGTCTGGCTGGAGTCGCCGGGGACCAGCTCGATGGTGCGCGTGTGCGTCGTTGCCTCAAAGGTTGAGGTGTTTGCGCCCTCCGAGTTGGGCTTCTTGAGTATGGTGGGGTCGTCATTGTTCACCCCGCTCGCGTACTTGGCGAGCTCGTCAGCGTGGTTGGCCTCTGCCCTGATGACAGCGTCGGCGAGCTCGGCTCCTTTGGCCTCGCACTCGGCGGCCATGTCGGGGTCGCCGTTGATGGTGATGACGCCGCACGGCCCAGGAATCTTCATCGCGTTGTACGCGTAGTGTGGCGCTGCCATAAATTTGGCGAACGCCTGGCGCCCCAGCACGAAGTGGTAGGGGCTGTCGAAGGGCACCCGCTCGAAGACGATCCGCTCGGTGCGGAAGTTTGCTGGGGTGCCGAAGGTGACTGGCAGCGTGACCTTGCCGATCGGGTACGCCTTCCGACCGGGGACGATGCCATGGAACGTTGTGTGGGTTGTCTCAATCATCGACTGCAGGAGCCGCAGCCGCCTGAAGGTGTCCAGGTACAGGATGTTGATGGAGCTGCCGCCGTCCATCAATGTCTTGGGGAGCCAGTAGTCGCCCACCTTTGGCTTGACCACCAAGGCGACTCGTCCTGGATACTCGATGCGCGGCGAGTGGTCCTGGCGGCTCCAGGTGATGGGCTGCTCCGACCAGTTGAGGAACTGGGGAACGTCCACCTGGGCCACCGTGTTGATGGCGACGGCGCGGGTGATGACCTTCTTCTCGCGCTTCGTGTTGAAGCCGGTGAAGGTATGGAGCGAACCGTCCACGTTGCCGAATTTTCCGCTGTTTGGCGGGTTGTTGTCGGGGTCCTCCCTTGCTCGCCGTGCCTTCTCGATCTCCCGGAGGGTATGGCAGTCGGCGGTTGTGTGCGTTGCGGGCTTCCCTTCCCTTCTATGAAACGCGCAAGGTTGGTTAAGGAGAGCCACAGGATCGAACCTTGGCTTGGCCTTGTAGTTGCCGCCGTCGCGGCGTTGTCCTCCGTCGCGGCGAAAGATCTTGGGCTCGCGTTGTACGTGCCCGACGTTGGCGACGAAGTCGACTCGCCCGTCACTGCGGCGCTTGCCGATGAGGCGAGTGTTGCTGTAGCGTAGGTCGGACCGTCGTCCGCTGTCGTTGCCGCTCGTGCGTCGTTGACCCCCTGACTCGTCGTTGGTTTCCTGGTTTGGATCTTCCTCCGCGTACCTTTTGGCGATCTCGAGGAGGTCCGGTATGTTGTCGAGGGTGCGACAATGTCGCTTGAGCTTGGCGACCAGCGGCTCGTAGCGGCACGAGGTCTTGAAGCAATGGATTGCGGTGTCTGGGTGGATGCCGACCGCGTTGTACCAAAGTTCCTGCCACTGTTGGACCCAATTGCGGGTCGACTCGCGGGGTCCCTGGACGCATCGCTCCAGGTCCTCGATGGTGGTGGCGCGGGTGCAGGAGCACTCGAAATGCCTGACGAAGGTGTCGCGCATATCCTCCCAGGAGTCAATGCTATTATGGGGGAGGGTGTTGATCCACTACCTGCACGTCCCCTCCATCATCAGGGGGAGGTAGCGGGCGGCTAGCAGGTCAGTGTGGCCTGCGATCCCCATTGCCATGAGGTACGTATCGAGCCAGACGGCAGGGTCGTACGAGGGGTCGTACTTTTCTATCTCTTTTGGCGCCTTGAAGTTTGGCGGGTACTTCTCGCCTCGGATCATTGGTCCAAAGCACTTGGGGCCGAGGCGACTGAGCGAGCCCATTGGCTCGCCGTCGCGGCGATTGGTCAGGGTGTGTCGCAGGTCGTCGGGCTGGCGTGCGTGCCAGCTTTGGTTGTTGATGATGTGGGTGCGGGCATCGATGGGTTGACTGTTGGCAGCGACGAAGTTAGTCGCTGGCCTGGGGTCGTTGGTGGAGAGTGCCGCGTTTGTGGGTCGATGTTGGAGCTGCAGTGGCTCTGGTGGCGGGCAGTTGAGGGTGTTTGCCGCTAGTGGGAGGCCGCTGGAGGCTGCTCTACTTCCCGAAGAACGCGAGTACACTCGACCCTGCGAGTCGGCGCCTGCGTTTTGCTGCTCGACGGCCTTTGCGAGCAGGGCCCTGCCGTACTGGATCTGCAGGGCGCCATCGCCGGTGGCCGTGATGTTGTCGGATGCTGCTCGGCCTGCCACGAGGTTGTCCATCGGGGTGGAGAACAGTGGGAGGCCATTCGCGTCTCGCTCCCGTGAGGAGACTACTATCCTCGGCTGGTCCCTGGGGGGTGTGCGGTTGGGTGGAGGTGGGGCGCCCATCGTCGTCGACCCTGGAGGTGGTCGGGCGCTTCCTCCTGGTGGCGCGTTCTCGCAGATTGCGCGTTTGGCCGCACGGGCCGGGTCGTTTTCATCGTCGAAGTTCAGGGCGCGCCCCTGAACAGTAGGGTTCAGGCGCGTCCTGATCCGTTGCGCGTGGTAGCGCGATAGCTCCTGCGCCGTCACCTGCTCGAGGTGAAATTTTTCGCGCTCGGCCTGCTCCTTGCGGACGGCTTCCGCCAGCTTCAGGCGGAGTTCCTCGACCTCCATTGTCGTGGCGTTGGGAGGGATTGGAGTGGAGAACGGGTCCTCCGGCGGATCGGTGCCAGTCGCCATATAGGTTGCGGCGTGGCGACCGGTCCCGTCGCGGAGATCGGCGGAGTTTTCCGATCCGGAGTCGAAGTCGAAGATCCCAAGGATGGAGGGATCCTCGAAGTCTCCCGCGTTGGAGACCTGGGTGATGGAGCCCGCGGGTGAAGCCACGGTGATGGAATCGGCGAGTGATGCCGGGGTCGCCGAGTCGGCGTCGTCGTTGAGGTCCGCGTCTTCCGCGGCCGCGGAGTTTTCGGCCACATCGCTATGGGCCGAGTTATACTCGGAGGCGAGCCGATGGATGGTGCGGACCTGGCTCTCAGAGAGCTGATCGCGTGGCGGCGACTCGCGGATGCAAGCCGAGTCCTCCGAGACGATGATGTCGGTGAGGCCGACGAAGAGGCTGATCGTGCCCACTGGCAGGATCATGCTGTGCGTGACGGGTCGCGCCGCCGGGACGTAGCTGCTTGGCAAGATCTAGAGCATCTCGCCAATCGCTATCATGCGGCCGGTGGCGACCGACTCGTTGATGGGCAGATTGGATCTCGCCGTAGAACACCGGCCAGACCGGCCAGGCCCCATGGTGGGCGCCACTGTCGTGGGAATGGTCACGGCAGATGCTGCAATCGGCAGCGAGTAGTAGAACGAGGGGTAAGGGCGGCCAGCCATCTGCGGTGCGAGATGAGGGCGGAGACATAGGGTTTTACCCAGGTTCGGCCCCCCGGAGGGTAAAGACCTACTCCTGCTAGATTGTATTATGGAGGTGGTACAATGGGCGAGCTCGACGGCTAGGCGGCGAGTCGCTTGGGTGTCTGATGGAACGTATCTCTACACGCCCCGCAGGGAGGTTTATATAGGCTCACCTCCCCTAGGGTTTACATATCTCAACCGAATCAGTTAAGGCTTCGGTGCTCGTTCAACCTAATCCGACTGGGCCTATCTACTCGCCTGGGCCTTCAGCTTCCAGTCGCTTGGATCCACGCCAGGCTTTGATCCAGTCGCCGTCTTGCAGGCCCACTCGCCAGTTCTTTGGGCCAGTCGGAAACGTCCTGCTGGGTATACCTCGGTAGGTACATCCCCATCAATAAGGATAGGTTATTACATATGTAATAACTTCCAAGACTCAAGGAAACTCTTGGGTTATCTCCCAACAAGTACTTTTCTTTAACGCCTTTAAGTTAGGCACAAGAAGCAAGAAGAATCAAGTATTTTCAGATGAAGAATTTCCCCTCTTGTTCCTTCCTTTCTTACCTTTATTTTTCTCTTTAGGGAAGATATGATTGCTTACTAGAGGATCAAAGTGCATGATACCTTTCCCAACATCTATCACTTCCCCAAGGTGTTTAAGTAGAGACCTTCCAAGTGTGATCTGTCACTTGCCTACACATTCAATAACAAGATAATCAGTAGTTACCATTTTTCCTGAGATTTTTGTAAACACACCTTCGACTATTCCAATGGGTGATATAGTGGTATTGTTGGTGAGAGAGATTTCCTCTCCTCCTTCAATAAGCCCCCAAAGACTCAAGGAATCAATAATATCTTTAGGCTTGAGACAAAATTCAGACATGATATCACAGCGAGCATCAAAAAGTGTAGTGTTTATTGAGACTTTGATGATGGAAAACCATTTTGAAGGCTCAGAATTTATAGAAACATAATCATGGTAAGCCCTAAGAGTGTGATAACAACTGTTCATGGCAGCAATACTGGTCTCAAGCTGGTTCAACCTAGCAAAAATACTTGTGAAATAGGAATCAGACTTGCAAGGTGTACCATAGATCATTATTAATTTCCTTATGGCATCATAAGCTTCATCCTCAGTACAAATAAAAAAATCTTTCTCAGCCACAGCATCCAAAGCATGTCTATAACGAAGAGCAATACTGCGGTAGAAATTATCAATAACCAAGCTGAGGCTTACCTCAGGCTCAGTTTCCCTCTCGAAAGCAGAGATTCTAGACCAAGCTTCCTTAAAACTTTCTTCACTTTTTTTGTTTAAAAGTGGACATTTCTACCATAGGGGAAATAAAGGCAGACCCCAACATGGCAGCAACTAGAGCAAGACCTAATTTTTTTGTGTTTTTGAATAAAGAAAGCGAACTAAGCTAGACTAATTTTTTTTGGGTTTTTTTAAAAGAGGCAAACAAAACCAAGCAAAACAAACAAAGAAAACTAAAAACAAAGTAAAGAGAAAGGAAGTGAAGGACTCCCCTAGTGAAGACGTCCTTAGCCTCCCCGGCAACGGCGCCAGAAAATCTTGATGCGTGCAACCAGTGTTGACGTGGGACACTTCGTTGGAACCCCAAGAGCAAGGTGTGATGAGCACAACAACAAGCTCCCCTCAGTAGAGACCGAGGTTATCAAACCTGAAGGAGGCTTACCTCAGGCTCAGTTTCCCTCTCGAAAGCAGAGATTCTAGACCAAGCTTCCTTAAAACTTTCTTCACTTTTTTTGTTTAAAAGTGGACATTTCTACCATAGGGGAAATAAAGGCAGACCCCAACATGGCAGCAACTAGAGCAAGACCTAATTTTTTTGTGTTTTTGAATAAAGAAAGCGAACTAAGCTAGACTAATTTTTTTTGGGTTTTTTTAAAAGAGGAAAACAAAACCAAGCAAAACAAACAAAGCAAACTAAAAACAAAGTAAAGAGAAAGGAAGTGAAGGACTCCCCTAGTGAAGACGTCCTTAGCCTCCCCGGCAACGGCGCCAGAAAATCTTGATGCGTGCAACCAGTGTTGACGTGGGACACTTCGTTGGAACCCCAAGAGCAAGGTGTGATGAGCACAACAACAAGCTCCCCTCAGTAGAGACCGAGGTTATCAAACCTGAAGGAGGAATGAAACGTTTCAAAAGTGTTGAAAGCAATGTGGAGACCTGCACAACACAAACTCAAGACTTTGCCCAGAACGAATCAGTGAGGTTGTCAAGCTCACTGGTTTGCTGTAACAAAGGATTAAACGTATGGTTTGGAAGGTAATGGTTTGTAGCAAGTAAACAAGTAACAGTGGAAGATGTATCAATGATAAAGATTGGACCGGGGTCCATAGTTCACTAGAGTGCTCTCCTTGGATAAACAACATGGCATGAAGGGTAAACAAATTACAACGGGGCAATTGACAGGAACTGAGCAAAGCATAACAATGCAATTACTAGCCAGAAAGATCCTATGAGATTGATTGGGAAATACAACAATATACATAGACCATCATCCAACTGCATCTATGACTAGAAGTCCACCTTCAGGTTATCATCTGAACCCCCTCCAGTATTAAGTTGCAAGCAACAGACAACTGCTTTAAGCAAAGTGTGTAAGGTAAACAGTCCACATGTTCCATGAACAAGAGACCGTTGGTTTCTCTCTAGTAGCAATAGCACATCTACAACCGAAGATATTATTGTCACTTCCCTTGGAAACTAGAGGCATGAACCCACTATCGAGCATAAATACTCCCTCTTGGAGTCACTAGCAACTACTTGGCCAAGATAACCACTAGCAACGGAGAGCATGCAAGATCACAAACAACACAGACATGATAGAATCATAAAGATTTAACCATTAATCAAACCAACATAATAATCTCAATATCCATCGGATCCTCGCAAACACAACATGCATGATTACAAATAGATTAGATTTTGATCATGAACGGAGCTCACAAGATCTATACATGAAAGCACAAAGGAGGAGATACAACAATCTAGCTACTACATGGACCCATAGTCCAAGGTGGAACTACTCACGAATCATACCGGAGAGAAGGCCTCCAGGATGATCTCCCCTCCGGCAGGGTGCCGGGAAGAGTTTCAGACCCCCCGGTCTAGGGACGATGGTGGCGGCGGCTACAGATGGTTTCGTGGATTTCTGATCGGGTACTCAGGGTTTCTGCATCGGGGGCTTCTTATAGGAGAAGGGGCGAGACCGGGAGGCGGCCAGGGCCACCAAACCCTATCCAGGCGTGGGGCCACCTATGGCCGCGCCTGGGGGGGTTTGGCCCCTCTGGCCGGACCCTCTGTACTTCTTGTTCCCCACGGAAAGTAATTGGCTTTGTCCTTCGTCCCGTCCAATTCCGAGAATATTTCTTTACTAACTTTTTTGAAACAAAAACAACAGAAAACAGGCATCCGACACTGTTGCAACTTGTTAATAGGTTAGTACCAGAAAACATGTAAAAAGCACCTCAAAGTGTAGACAACTAAGGCAAAGTAGATACTAAACAAGCATGGAGCATCAAAAATTATAAATACGTTTCCAACGTATCAGAGCCCCGCAGAGATCAGGGTTTCACCGAAGGAAGACCACGAGAATGTCGGAATCATATGAAAACTTG
Organism: Avena sativa; assembly: GCA_916181665.1. Lineage (NCBI taxonomy): Eukaryota > Viridiplantae > Streptophyta > Magnoliopsida > Poales > Poaceae > Avena > Avena sativa. Next base: position 417,532,176 of record OV702297.1, read on the forward strand.
CATGTGTCCCTAGCATATGTGTGTGAGTGTGGTGCAAGGTTGGTAGGTCTCATGTGTAAGTCCCAAGTGTGACCCCCTTTGTAGACATGTGTTAATACTTAGTAAAATCCTGGATATATACATGGAAACTCCCGCCACGGGGAAACCAGAGCCTATTTTATGGCAAAGTTGACCCAACCTTTGCTTTCCATGTACATATGTCCTAAACAAAACCAAAACAAAAATAAAAGTCCACTGGGCTACCCTCGTACGGAGAAAGCTATAGGGGTAGACCACCTGTTCTCCAGGAGTTATAGCACTTCGAAAATCCGTGAGATCATCTTATCTATACTTAAGTTGCACACATTGAATTATACAATTCCATCATAGCATATAACTACATCTCGCAAGATGGCCATTAGACTCTTGAACAGAGTTCCTGGTTCTATCAACCCTCTTGAGGAGCGGACGATAGTTTCCCTTGTAGATATAGCATGTACCAGCTCTTCATAAGGATTGAGACCATGGAAATATGAACTTTGCACTAGACCATAAGCTTCTGGAGGATGCTGAGCTTCGTTTCCATTAGGTGGGTGCATAGTCACAAACTTTGAGAAACAATCCTCAACCAATCGGGAAGAGTAGAATTTCCCCCCACGGTAGAGCTACTCACCAACAAAACCAAGCAAGTTATTGGACTACTTTTGAAACAGAAATGTCACTCTTTGGGTCAATCAAAAGTCTGATATTTGTTGTTTGACATCCTTTAGATTGTTCTCAATTTTGACTACCTCAAGGACCTGCAGGCATGTGGCCTAGCACATGCATGAAAGTGTGGTGCTATGTTGGAACATACAAAAACTACTAGTCTCTGGGTGCTTACATGTGTCCCCCCTCGCATGCATGCGCTCTAACCTAGAAGTGAAGGTTCTGGACCTGTATAAGAGGGAATCTCCCTATTCCGATGAAACCGGGTAGGATAGTGCCCCAAATTGTGAACCACCATGGTTTTACATCATCCTATGACCTAATCAAACACAAAACATGAGAGAGCTACGCTGGGCTACCCCCATCAGAAGAATGTCTAGGGGGTAGACAATCTGAGGCCCGCGGATCAGGGTTTCGCCGGAGGAAGACCACGAGAAAGTCGAAATCAGATGAAAACTTGCATGTGTCCCTAAAATATGTGTGTGAGTGTGGTGCAAGGTTGGTATAGGTGCTTGCATGTGTCCCCTTCGCATGCATGCGCTCTAACCTAGAAGCGAAGGTTCTGGACCTGTATAAGGGGGAATCTCCCTGTTCCGGTGAAACTGGGTAGGATAGTGGCCCAACTTGTGAACCAACATGGTTCTACATCATCCTTTGACCTAATCAAACACAAAACAAGAGAGATATACGCCGATCTACCCCCATCAGAAGAATGTCAAGGGGGATAGACGATCCGAGCCCCACAGATCAGGGTTTCACCGAAGGAAGACCACGAGAACGTCGAAATCAGATGAAAACTTGCATGTGTCCCTAGCATATGTGTGTGAGTGTGGTGCAAGGTTGGTATAGGTGCTTGCATGTGTCCCCCCTCGCATGCATGCGCTCTAACCTAGAAGCGAAGGTTCTGGATCTGTATAAGGGGGAATCTCCCTGTTCCGGTGAAACCGGGTAGGATAGTACCCCAACTTGTGTACCAACATGGTTTTACGTCATCCTATGACCTAATAAAACACAAAACAAGAGAGAGCTACGCCGAGCTACCCCCATCAGAAGAATGTCAAGGGGGGTAGACGATCCGAGCCCCATAGATCAGGGTTTCGCCGGAGGAAGACCACGAGAACGTCGGAATCAGATGAAAACTTGCATGTGTCCCTAGCATATGTGTGTGAGTGTGGTGCAAGGTTGGTATAGGTGCTTGCATGTGTCCCCCTGGGATACATGCGCTCTAACCTAGAAGCGAAGGTTCTGGACCTGTATAAGGGGTAATCTCCCCGTTCCGGTGAAACCGATAGGATAGTGCCCCAACTTTTGAACCAATATGGTTTTACATCATCCTATGACCTAATAAAACACAAAACAAGAGAGAGCTATGTCGAGCTACCCCCATCAGAAGAATGTCAAGGGGGGTAGACGATCCAAGCCCCATAGATCAGGGTTTCGCCGGAGGAAGACCACGAGAACGTCGGAATCAGATGAAAACTTGCATGTGTCCCTAGCATATGTGTGTGAGTGTGGTGCAAGGTTGGTATAGGTGCTTGCATGTGTCCCCCCTCGCATGCATGCGCTCTAACCTAGAAGAGAAGGTTCTGGACCTGTATAAGGGGGAATCTCCCTATTCCGGTGAAACCGGGTTGGATAGCATAGGCGGATCTAGGCATGGTGCTACCGGTGCCGTAGCACCGGCCAAGCAGCCGCACCGCAAAGAGCATGGGCTAATTTTAAAGAAAAAATATAAAAAAGTATAGATAATTAGCATAATTAAGGATGTTTAGCACCGGTCTTAGGCTCCATCCAGCTCTGCCCCTGTAGGATAGTGCACCAACTTGTGAACCAACATGGTTTTGGGCCCCATGGTTTTACATCATCCTATGACCTAATCAAACACAAAACAAGAGAGAGCTACGCCGGGCTACCCCCATTAGAAGAATTTCTAGGGGGTAGATGATCTGAGCCCCGCGGATGAGGGTTTCGCCGGAGGAAGACCACGAGAACGTCGGAATCATATAAAAACTTGCATGTGTCCCAAGCATATGTGTGTGAGTGTGGTGCATGGTTGGTATAGGTGCTTGCATGTGTCCCCCTCGCATGCATGCGCTCTAACCTAGAAGCGAAGGTTTTGGACCTGTATAAGGGGGAATCTCCCTGTTCCGGTGAAACCGGATAGGATAGTGCCCCAACTTGTGAACCAACATGGTTTTACATCATCTTATGACCTAATCAAACACAAAACAAGAGAGAGCTACGCCGGCCTACTGTAACACCCCTGTTTTTAGTTAAGCATTATTAGGGTTTTGTTTTGTGCATCATGTCTTAAAATTTGCATTGAAGAAAATAATCAAACCCTAAAACCCTAGCTTTTCCCTCTCTTTCTATTTGAAAAAAATCCATTCAAATAATTTGAATTTTGAAATCTACAAATGAATGGATCCTAAATGGAATAAAAAGGGCCCCACTTTATTTCATATGTTTTATACAAACCCTCTAGTATTTTTAAAACATCCAAAACAGTTTTGAATTTGAAATTACAAAGAGAAAATGCAAAACAAAAAAGAAAAAGAGTTTTACTGAAAAAATAGAGCAGCAGCAAGCCAGGTCGTAGCCCAGCTCCTCTTCTTCCTTCCCTGTCGCGCTCACGCAGCCGTCTACGGCCCACCAAGCCCATGTGCAGCCCACCCCAGGCCTGATACCCCTTCACCTTTCCTGCTCGTCGTCTTCTCCAGGAAGGCACACACCTGTGTGTCACCGGCACCGCCGTAGGACGATGGCGCAGCGATTCGTGCTCGCCGCCGCCCCTGGGTGAGAGGATAAGACCCCCACGTCGCCCTCGTTCGCCGTATCCTCTCATCTCTCCCCCCAGTGCTCTGTCTCCCTATCTTCTCGTAAGCACCCGAAAACCTAGTCGACAACCTCGCCGTTTCCCCGCCAACTTAGGCCTTCCCTCGCCAAACCGACGGTCCCTGGAGCTCCTCCTCATCGAGCTGACCTTCCCCGCCAACAGAATCGAAGAGGGGAGCCTCTAGTCAACGCCAACACAGCCGTCTCTTCCGTCTCCGACGAGCACCACCATCGTTCATGTCGTCGACCCTGTCCGCCTACGGCCTCACCGTCGCTTCCTTAAGCTTCAGGGTGAGCATGCGGTTCTCCTCGACCCATTTCCCCCCTTCTTCTCACATCATAGCACGCTGCCACCGCCGGTCACCGAGCGCCGCCGTCAGGCCTCATCCGTGTCGTCGTTCCGGTGACCCAAATCGAGTGGCGCCGCGTCTATTTGGTTCGCGCTGCTCCTCTGATTCGAACGCATGCAATAGCGCTTCCCAGATCGCCCTCCTCCGCCGACCCTGGCCACTGGCCGACGCGCTCACTAGCGATTCCCGCGTGGCGCCTGCGTGGCTTGCCAGCATGTACCTGGTCCCACCAGTCAGCCTCTAGGGCTAGGCTCTGCCCTGGTAATAAATGTACTGAGCCCTTTTTGCGTGTGTGGCTGCTGAGGTGGCCTTGGGCCCATCGGTCAGTCACCTGGGTTAGCTGTAGCCTGGGTGTAAAAAGTATTTCCAGTTTTATTTGAATTAAGAAAAGGTTTAATAATATCAGGAATTGTTTTAAATATTGTAAATTCAATAACTTTTAATCTGTAATTCAAAAAATACAAATTATATATAAAAATGTTCAGAAAAATGAGAACTATCTAATAGAGCTATAATCATGCATTGTTCAACAAATTAAATGACAAGTTTAATTAGAAGAAAAAACTAACCCCTCTCAGATGCTCTAGAGTTTTCCCGAGTTAGGGTTTATACCCCTCGGAACCCCGATTAAATGGTCAAGCATTCTTTAGGGTTACATTTCGATACAAATTAACTTGTCATATCATCATACCTGCTTGAGCATTGCATCGATGCCATTGTTGATTGTTTTCCCTTTCTTTCCGGTGTTTGGTTCTTCGCGGTAGAATACGATATCGAGATCAAGATCAAAGACTGAGATCAAGATCAACGAACATTACTTGACCAATTATAATCAAGTCAAGTACCAGATGGTCGAAGCCCTGCTTTCTGGTTATCAATAGGCAAAGGCAAGCATAGCCCCACCATGATATAATCCTATGATTTCGAAAGCATTTCAATTCTTGCCATGATGCATATGATTCTACTGTGGTCTTTTATCGATAGATAATCCTATCTATTGCATACTCCCTTTGAGCTTATATTACCTGATCCACTGCTCCTCGCATAACTAGGTTTGGCTTGTGTGCAATGCTAGAGCTTTTATCTGTGTCTTGCTTAGCCATGCTTAGATGTTGAGTCTGGTTCATCCAGATGATGTATCAGATCCAGAGAATCTAGTATGACAAGAGAACGTGATGAGATGAGATCAGTGATATGAGATTAAATATGCTAAGGCTTGTATGGGAGGCCATAGTGGGATGTGTTTTTTCTAGTCCCATGCTCGCCACCACTAGGACCTGAGTTCTTTCCTTTGGAACCAAGACGAGCGTGCAACCACACGGGGCCTGGAAAACCTCATGACTGACTAACTTGCCTAGTAGATTCCATGAGTCACATATTTTGGGCGTTCCATTCGACATATGCATAGAAAATCTTTTGAAACATTTGCCGGGTGAAGTTGGTGCATTCATAACTGTAAGATCCCTCCTTTATAAAGGAAAAGGATCCCTGTGATTGCAATGCTAGTCCCTGGATCAATGCTAGCATCCACAGTTTAAGATGAAGTACACAGAAACAAAGGTCATTATTACATTCATTCCAGAGACAACATAGTCTTTACAACTCCAAGGCCACAGGCCTAGTACAAGAGTTTAAATAAGTAAATAGATAAAAGTCTTCATCTTCATGTGCCATAGGCAAACATGTTGAGTGTAGACTCATGACTCCTAATCCTCATCAGAGTAACCTGCAACATCACAAGTTACATCCACAGTGGGTCAATACATTGGAATAGTATTGGCAAGTGATACCTTAGTATATTATTGGTGGACTAGATACTATATGCAATTTGGCTAAGTGTAGCTTAGGCTTACTTTGCTCAAAATAGGTTTTGCCTATTAGTTGAAATCTCTAAGTTTTTCTTTGTCAAAACTTTTCCCAAGGAACCACCAATAGACATTGAGGTTCTTCACCCTTGTTAAACCACAAGTTTTAATTAGAAATTGGGATGAGGAGATTCTTGATAGCTTCCATGTCTTGATGCTCAAGTTGTCCTTTTCCAGGGACATGGCTAAGTACTTAGATTTTTCCATCTGCAGAGGTTGTGCACTTTCCCCACAAGCCTTGATTTTCACCAAGACAGGACCTCTCAGAAGCCTTCCCTTAGACCAAATGGACACGCTCCAACCTATCATCCCACTACCACCAACTGTCCAAGTGGCTAAGTTATTGCAACCTATATGATCCTGGCAGAGCCCATAATGCCAGTGGCTGCACTAGAAGCTTCTTAACATTTGGCCTCTCAAATCCCTTTGTTCCTGGGTGGCTTTTCACAAGTGAGATACACAAGGTAAACCATAGAAATGGGCCTTGTGTAACCACTCAACATAAACCATTCCTTCCATTCCACCCAGGTGTTTCATTCACTTAGTGGTTTTATTAGGCAAAACACAAGTCCAAAGACTTAGAAATATTTTTATCATAGCATGTATATTTCACCACCCTTTGGTTTCTACTAGCTAGGCTAAGTATGGCATAGATAAGCATCTTAACTTAGAAATTTCTAGCAATTCTACAACTACTAGGATTTCCCAAGCATAGCATATAAGCAAAATATAACATGCAAGACTAGCAAAATATTTCTAATGCTTAGTAGAAAACATAGGGATAAAAAGATCATGAAGCACCACTTGCCTTGGTAGTTTGGAGAGTAGCTACACTCCTCACAATCACAATCACTATTGGCACCAAAATCTACACATAGAATCATAACAACAAATCACATACAAATATATACAAGCAAAAATATATGGATGCATGCAACATGATATGTGATGATTTTCTAAACTCAACAAAACAAGTGTACAGTACTGGTTCATAAACAAGTTCAAAACTTGCCAAACAACATTTATTTAAACACTAAAACATTTCTTAAATAATTTATATACACAAAATAGGCCTACACATGTTTCTGTAAATAAAACCATTTTAACAGAAGCAAAACATTAAACACATTGCATAATTAGAAAGGGCTTGTTCTCCTGATTCCATTGATATAAAATTTGTCAAATTTGAACGTGGAAATCAAAAGTTATGGTTAAAACAAAATCAAACAACTAATAGATCTAATTCAAATTTTTAAATCGAACTCTGTGCCACGCGGCGCTCTCCCATTGGTTGGTACCGCTTCGCGTCGGATCACGCTTCTGAGCCGCTGGATCAAACTTAATCGCGTGGCTCTGATTGAATCGTACTGCTTCGTCTAGGTTCTATCGTGACCACTAGATCTAGATCTAACGACGCTCAGCACTCGACCATCAAGTGGCGGCGCTGGCGGCGGCGACGCCTCTGTCAGAACTGCTATCGGCGTTCTAGGTCACGCGGGAGAGGGAGAAGGGGCTTACCAAGCTCGCCGTGTGTTGTTGATGCTCAAGGTGGCGATGGCTGGTCAAGGGGCGCGCTGTAGTGGCCGAGGGAGCTCATCGGACTTGCTGGCGGCGACAGATGCTTGTTGTCGAAGACGTTGCCGAGGTTCTGCGTCGACCTAGCACGAGCCAGATGGTTTAGGAGGTGCGCAAGGGCCTGGCGATCAAGACAATATCAAAGGGGAGGCAAGGGGCAGTATCGTTTTGCCTGAATTGCACGTCGGAGTCGAGCGGTGGCTCAGGTGTTCGCGGGTGTGGACGAAGACGTCGCTCTGGGTCACGAGAAAGCAAACAGAGGGCATCAGTGAACGCGCAAGGACATGCTGGTCACGATGGTTTGAACTAGAGATAGGGGGGCGGTCAGTACTCACCGAGATTGGTCGCCGGAGTGCGTCTGTGCAGCGGCGGTGCAAGGGCGATTGCGGGCAGCCTGGGGGCGTTTCTGTCTGGCTTTGTTGGGGGAAATGGCCGTGAGGGGGAGGTGGTCTTATAGCCAGAGCGGGGGCGAGGATCACGCGCGGTATCAATGGCAATTAAGCGCGGAATCAACGCGGCAGTGAATGGCGGAGGGAACGGCCGGTGACGTGGTCGTGGGCGCGATTTGGGGAAGATGATGATGAGCTGGCGAGGTCCACCAGTCAGTGACCCGTTGGGTAGTGCGGGTGCGCTGAGAAGATCAGAAGCAGAGGGAAAACCCGGGTGGGCTGGCTAACGGGCTGCTTTGCTTGTTGGGACAAAATCCTGGCGCCGGCCCTTTTCCTTTTCTCTAACCTTTTTCTTTTTCTGAATGAATTTCCAGGAACCTTTTTCAAATGATTTCAAAATCTATTTGAATTCAAATCTTTTCAGGATTTTTGCAGTGTGCAACCATCACATTTTTGGGCATAAAACCAAGTGGTCACTTTGAATTGGCCTGGTCACTTGGAAATAAAATAAAATAAGCAGTGACATAGCACTAGTTTTAAAATAGGTTTTGAAATTGGTTTTCAAATTATACACTACTAGAAAAACGCCTATTCGTGGCGCACCTGAAAAGGCCTTCCGTGGCGCACTAGCAGTGCGCCACGGGCCTCGCGCTACGGCTATCTCGTAGCCGTGGCGCACTACATGGTGCGCCACGGTTATATCGAGATAGGTGTGGCGCACTACCAGATGCGCCACGGGTAGGGGTACTGGTGCGCCATGGATGTTTTTTTCAAAAATAAAAAAAATGCAAAAAACACCCTCGTTTTGAATTGCAAAAGCAATCGGGTCCAGAAATCGCTGCCGTCGCGTCGCCTTGCCGGAGCAGTGGTCGTGGCCACGACCTACCACCGCAGGGATGTGCGGGAGGCCGTGGCCGTGCTAGTCCTCATCGGCGTCGAGGCAGTAGGAGGAGGTGTGGTCGGAGGAGACATCCGGAGGTGCGTCGGAGGTGGACAGAGGTACGGTCGGAGGAGGTGGTGGCGGCGACGGCGGCTGGAGGACGTGTGGTCGGAGGAGGCGACGGCGACTTCTAAAGGAGCTGGTTACCCGTGGTCTTCCTTGGTCGGAGGAGGCCGAAGTAAGGAGAAGGAGAAGAGGGAGGAAGAGAAGAGAAAGAGAAGAAGAGATGGAGGAAGGAAGAGAAGAGGAAGAAAGAAGAGAGGGAGGAAGGAAGAGAAGAGGAAGGAAGATAAGAAGAGAGGGAGGAAGAGAAGAGGAAGAGAAGAACAGAGGGAGGAAGGAAGAGATCGAAGAGGAAGGAAGAGAGGGAGAGAGGGAGGTAGGTGGGCGGGGTGGTGATTCGAATTTCGAATCTCGCCCAACTTACTCGTGGCGCACTAGGTGGTGGTGCGCTACGGGTAAGTTGCCTCAATTTTTTTTCTGCAGCAAAAAATCTTGTTTTTGCCATAACTTTTTACTCTTTTCGAATTTTGAGATTCTAAAAAATCGCTAAACAACCTAAAGGGGTTGCAAGCGGATCTAGAATCTCGTTCTGGTCATTTTGGTATATTATACGTTTTTTTCCGACATCGTATGCAAAAGTTACGGCCTTTTTACCGTGGCATGACTTTTTTTTGCAAATAAAGTCGAAACTCATGTTGTTTAATTTTACTAGAAGCTATACCACATTACCTACCTAAATATGAAAGGATTTAATTTTTTGAAGTGTTTATCATTTTCTTTTATTTTTTGCAAAGTCTAAAAAGGCGATCCACGGGGGGGCGGGGGGGGGGGGGGGGGGGGTGGAGTTGGTGCAGGATAGTTAGGCGTAGGGCACTAGGGCAAGGTGCCCTACTACTAAGTTTATACATCCATGGCGCACATGGCATAGTGCGCCATGGATGTGTCTGGCCGTTTCACAGCAGAGAGGGGCATGCGCTTAGGCGTAGCGCACCCCCTCCATGTGCGCCACGGTTGACACTAACAACCGTAGCGCACCTACCCTATGTGCGCTACGAATGTTTGGCGTGCGGCCAACAGGGCCCTGGCCCACACATATCTGTGGCGCACTATGGTCATGTGCGCCACGCTTACGGCAGTTAGCCGTAGGGCACCTGTGGGCAGTGCGCCACGCCTATTTTACCCGTGGGGCACCACTAGCACGTGCGCCACGGATGTGTGGATTACCTATAGACGTTTTCCTAGTAGTGATATTTTTTTTGAATCTTTGGTTTAAATCCTAGCAACCTAGCAATACACTCTGAAAGCAATAAGACACAAGGTTTGGTTCACTGAACATCTATCTCACATTGGAGATTTGTATTTGTTTTAAATGCTGATCACATAAAATAATGAGCTCATATGCTCTTGTTTTTGAATTGATTTGTTTGAAACGAATTCTACATGATCATGGATGCATGGATGATATGCATGAGTTTGAAACATGATTTTAGGGATGTTACAAATCTAACCCCCTTAAGGTGAATCTCGCCCTCGAGATTCGGATTGGCTAGCAAATAGGTGAGGGTGGTCTTTCCGAAGATCATCTTCTCTTTCCCATGTTGCTTCTTCTTCAGAATGGTGGTTCCATTGAACCTTGCAGAACTTGATAGTCTTAGTCCGAGTAACTCTTTCTGCAGTCTCAAAAATCTTGATAGGTTTCTCCTCATAAGTGAGGTCACTCTCCAACTGAACCTCTTCCAAAGGTATAGTATCTTTCAAAGAAGTCTCTTCCATTTTCGGATGACATTTCTTAAGCTGACTCACATGAAACACATTATGGACTGCTGACAGAGATTCCGGCAGTTCAATTTCATATGCAACTTCTCCTTTGCGACTCAGAATCTTGAATGGCCCAACATATCTTGGTGCCAATTTTCCTTTGACTCCGAACCTTTTCACTCCACGAAGTGGTGACACTCTAAGATAAGCTCTATCACCGACTTCGTAGGTGACTTCTCTATGCTTAGGATCTGCGTAGCTTTTCTGTCGGGACTGTGCTATCTTCAACCTGTCCTTAACCAACTTGACCTTCTCTTCGGCTTCTTTGATAAGATCTGGCCCGAATAAACTTCTTTCTCCCACACCATTCCATAACAACGGGGTGGTACACTTTCTTCCGTAGAGAAACTCAAATGGTGCCATCTCAATACTGGCTTGATAGCTGTTGTTATAAGAAAATTCTGCGTAAGGCAGACTTTCATCCCAACTGGCTCCATAGTCTAGGGCACATGCCCTCAACATTTCTTCAAGAATCTGATTAGTCCTTTCTGTTTGTCCATCAGTTTGAGGATGAAAAGCAGTACTGAATTCCAACCTCGTTCCCAATGACTCATGTAACTGTCTCCAAAAATGGGAAGTGAATTGAGTTCCCCTATCTGACACAATACTCTGGGGCACACCATGTAGACATACAATTCTACTCATGTAAATTTTGGCTAACTTAGCACTTGTATAGGTTGTCTTCACGGGTATGAAATGAGCCACTTTAGTTAGGCGATCCACTACTACCCAAATAGAATCATATCCTGACCGGGTCCTTGGTAATCCAGTAATGAAATCCATACCAATCTTGTCCCACTTCCAATCAGGAATAGGTAGTGGTTGAAGCAAACCTGCTGGTTTCTGATGTTCCGCTTTCACTCTACTACACACATCACACAAAGCAATATGTTCGGGGATGTCCTTCTTGAGATTATTCCACCAAAATCTTTCCTTCATATCCATGTACATTTTGGTGTTACCCGGATGAATGGAATATGGTGAGTTGTGTGCTTCTTGCAAAATCAGTTTCCGAAGATCCGGATCTTGTGGAACACAGATACGTTTTCCATGCCATAAAGTACCCTGTTCGTCTTCATGGAATCCTTTGGCTTTTCCTTTGCCAATCTTCTCCTTAATTTCTTCAATTTCCTTATCAATCTTCTGGGCTTCTTTGATCTTGTCCAACAAAGTGGGTTGAACATCCAAAGACATGAGATGTCCTTCAGGCACAATCTCTAATCCGAGGTCTCTAAATTGGGCACACAGATCATCTGGCCGTTCTCCCTTAGTAAGGCCATTCACAAAGACCTTACGGCTTAGAGCATCTGCTACAACATTTGCTTTACTGGGGTGGTATTGCAAACTTAAGTCATAGTCCTTGATGAGTTCTAGCCATCTTCTTTGTCTCATGTTAATTTATTTTTGGGTGAAGATATACTTCAAACTCTTGTGATCTGTGAACACTTCACAACGCTTTCCCAAAAGATAATGTCTCCATGTTTTGAGTGCATGGACAACAGAGGCTAACTCTAAATCATGAGTAGGGTAGTTTACTTCAGGAGTTTTGAGTTGTCTCGAGGCATAAGCAACAACTTTTCCTTCTTGCATAAGTACTGCACCCAAACCATGATGAGATGCATCACAATACACTTGGAAATCCTTCTCCAAATCTGGCAGACATAAGACTGGTGCTGTCACAAGTCTCTTCTTCAATTCTTGGAAGCTGAGTTCACAACCTTCAGTCCAAGCAAATTTCTTGTCTTTCTTTAGCAATTCTATCATAGGCTTAGCTACCTTGGAGAAATTCTCAATGAATCTTCTGTAGTAACATGCTAAGCCAAGGAAACTACGAACTTCTTTCACTGACTTGGGAGATTCCCATTCAGTTACAGCCGAAACTTTAGCAGGATCAACTGCAACACCATCTCCTAACACAACGTGTCCAAGAAATCCAACTTCATTCAACCAGAATTCACACTTGCTGAATTTGGCATAAAGTTTATGCTCTCTAAGCTTCTCAAGTATCAAGCGCAAATGTCCTTCATGTTATTCTTTGCTCTTGGAGTAGATCAAAATGTCGTCGATGAAAACGACAACAAACTTATCAAGAAATTCCATGAACACCTTGTTCATCATATTCATGAAGTATGCTGGTGCATTGGTGAAACCAAATGGCATCACGGTATACTCATACAATCCATACCTTGTGGTGAAAGCTGTTTTAGGTATGTCTTGCTCTCTTATCTTGAGTTGGAAATAACCTGACCGAAGGTCAATCTTTGAGAACACACAAGCTCCTTCTAGCTGATCAAACAAGTCATTTATTCTTGGCAAAGGGTATTTGTTCTTGATAGTCACCTCATTGAGTGAACGGTAATCTATGCATAACCTTTGACTTCTATCTTTCTTCTCCACAAACAAAACTGGGGCTCCCCAAGATGAAGAACTTGGTTGAATAAATCTTTTCTGCAACTGCTCTCCAAGTTGTTTCTTGAGTTCTTTCAGTTCATCAACTGACATCTTGTACGGTCTCTTTGCTATTGGTCCAGATCCTGGTAGAAAATCAATAAGGAACTCCACATCTCTATCTGGTGGCATTCCAGGAAATTCTTCCGGAAACACATCCGGATATTCACTCACAATTGGCACACTGTCTATGCTAACCCCCTTAAGAGAATTTAGCTTGCTCCCTTTTGATTCAAAGTTAGCCTTGAATTTAATCCGTTTCCTTTCCAGGGTTGTGAATGCAACAGTACGATTAGCACAATCTAGTACTCCTTCATACTTAGCCATCCAATCCATTCCCAAAATTACATCCAGTCCTTGGGAATCTAGGATTATCAGACTCACTGGAAAATTATGCTTTCCAAACTCTATTACTAGATCCCGGCATCCAAGACTTACTATCATATCTCCACCTGGAGAACTAACTTTTATTGGACACCCAATGTTTTTAGTCGGAAACCCATTTCTATCAACAAATGCTTTTGATATGAATGAATGCGATGCTCCAGTATCAAAAAGAACAAGTGCTGGAATAGAATTGAGTTTGAACTTACCAGCAACAACATCTGGCTCTTCATAGATTTACTCCACATTGATGCGGTTCACTTGTCCCTTCTGAAAAGGGTTAGGCTTCTTGGGTCCTTCAACTTTGTTTTTCGAGCATTCATTTGCATAATGCCCCATATTCTTGCACTTGAAACACTCAACCTGACTAATGTCTGTAACTACCTCGGTGAATTACGCTCTTAGTTACAAGCCTAGATGAGCGGAAATGGTTAAAATAGTACGGTGGGGCCCAAATGCCACTCACAGGTAGACCTTTCGGCCGTCCTAACCATTTCCACACATCGGGACAAGAACGAGCGGCGTAATCGGCAGGCGAAGGGATCAACTACATACACAAATGAGTATGTATGCAAGCCACCATACAACAGTCCTCAGAGCCATTCCATCTAAAAGAAATAGAAATATTGCAACGCCATACGGCAAGATCCAAATATCCTAGATAGATATTATAGTTTAGGATATCTCCTCATACATCAAACATCAGAGTATCAGGCGGAAGCGGAAAACAAGATCCGAGTACGGATAAGAAGAAAATCGGCATAAGATGCCGCATAAATAAACACATCCCGCCCATAGATCTCACGGATCCCTGTTCCCGGAATCTCTACACCAAGTGATCGTTGCCAACATCGTCCGTCTCCTCCACCTAGTATCCATCTTGCGAGTTTACCTGTTCATCTGAATCAAATAATTTATCGTGTGAGACCCTAGGGGTACTCAGCAAGTCTTTATGCCTCTAAAGGGGACACAACCTGGGGTGACGCAATTGCAGCAAAAGATAATACCTAACAATTCTAGGGATACTCGCTAACCATCCGCCTAACCAAAGATAGACGGATGTCCGTGAATTAATAACAACAGTTGTAACAGTAATATTAACAGATCCATCCTCCTCCTCGCTTACCAACGAGGAAGCGGACGAACAACCCCCCATCCGTTGGCAGTTTTATTATCCATTCCATGAGTGTTGCACTATTTACTAGTCAGGTACTTAGTCAAATTAAAAGCGGTACTTTAGTTATACTTGTCTATGATCGAGAAACTGTGCTCCAAGTCATCCATAACCGCGGACACGGCTTTCAGAAAGTTTTACCCTGCAGGGGTGCACAAATAGCAACACACACTCGATCAACCTCGGAAAAACCAAATCAAAACCCAACGAGGCAGTCACGACAAAGCGATCACAGGATTCAGAAATATTTCAGGGGGCCACCCCATTAAGCTACCCGCAACGAAGTTGGCCGGCTCCGAGACGGACTCAAGGTTTGTGTGGACGGCTGTAAACGACTGGGAACCCGAAAGTGTGACTGGGCTTGTCGATGGAGGAACAAGCTTCGGTGGGGTTTAAAAGTAAAGGCTATCTTGTGATCCATCAGACACCCACATACCCTACACATGCTGTTCTACGACTCACATGGCTCAAACAACTCCTGTGGTAATGGCTCATGGGATGGAGGAACAAGCTTCGGTGTGGTTTAAAAGTAAAGTCTATGCAGTACTTGGGATTCAGTTTAATGCAATCGTGACCCAATGATGCAAGAATAAGATAGAGGCAATAGGTACTATATGTATGCAAGCATGTGGTAGTGCTTGCCTGGCAGCTCAGTTGAAGCGAGAGAAGGATCTGGGTAGTGCTCCTGGGTTTCTTGATATATCCCCTGCTCAGCGTCTATTCGAAGAAGAACCAAACAAACAAGGGCCAACATAAATAAAGTGCACAAGCATATGAATAAAATGCGACAAGCAAACAATCATGCCATGATGAATGATGCACAATTTGCATGGCAATAAAGTAGCATGGCATGGGTGAGGTGTGGAATACAAGAAATAAGCATTTTATTGAGTTTGGTCACATTTTATACTCCAATAAGTTGCTGTATACTTTATATTTATATGATGCATGCTGCAATTCAGAACAAGGAATGCATAAACAGATAGGTCTCGTCGAGCTGATCGATTTAGACATATCATTTGTCAAATTTGCAGTTATAAAACAAAAGTTATTAATTAATTAAGGAAAAAGGGCATTTTATTGTAATTTTAAATAACTTGAAATTTAAAGTGTTCAAAATATATGTTGAAGGGCATATTTGAAATCCTCACATTTTTCTGATTGCAAAACATATATTATTTGTATTATTTGGAATAATATTTGAAAAGTTATTTAAAAACAGATTTGAATTTGAATTTTAAACAATTTTGAAAAGTTTAAATTAAAACAGAAAACAGAAATCCTTTTTTGTACTCACACAGATCTAACCACAGACACCGACGGGTGGGCCAGGTGCTGACTGGACGATCTGGCGCGGTAAAGCTTTTCTCACCGCGGGGCTTCCTACCCACAGAGGGTGACAGATGGGCCCAGTGGCTACGGGTCCACGTGACAGCGACTAAACCGCAGTGACTGACAAGCGGGGACGCGATGGAGTGCGGGTTGGGTGTTCAAAACTGCGGGGATGTTTTTGTAAAAAGGGACAGGGAGGCTGCCTGGTGGGGCTCGAGGAGCGCGGGTTGAGCGGGAGATAAAAGAGGGGGCTATTCGTAAACTTCCACAGAGCCCGTACTGTTTCTCTTCTTTCTCTGAACCGCGGACAGATTCGTGTGCGACAGGCAGAGCGCGGCACGCGGGGGACTCGAACCCGCGACCTGGGCGTGCGCGCGGAGGGCGAAGCCGCTGCAGTAGGTGGAGGTTGCTGACAGGGAGCGGATCGGCGGCTAGGTAACGCAGGGTGCCACGGGGTCGTGCAGGCGCAGACACGCCCAGAGGGCGTTCGTCCTGGGGTCCGGCGAGACTAGGACGCGACTAAGAAAAAGAGGGTGTCAGCGGGGACGGTTGGCTCACCGTGGGGAGGGCGGTGGTGTCAGGTCGAGCCGGGAAGCATGGGATCGCCGACGAGGCAGACGAACGGCGGCTAGGGTTTTGTCGGGGCGGCGCCGGTCCTAGCGAGCCTAGGGTCCTTCTCCTCCTCGCTGGCGGTTACAGGGCGAAGCAGAGGGACCTCCTCGTCCTCCTCGACCACCTCCACGCCGCGCTCGTCGGTTGGATCGAAGAAGCGTCGATGGAGCAGACGGTGTCCGGCGAGAGGGAGATGGTGTCGGTGGAGAAAAAGAGGGGAGAGGGCAAGGACCTGGGGTGGATCTGGGAGAGGCAACAGGCGAGAGAGAGGGAGTAGATAGGAACGAGAGGGAGGATAGATGGCGTGGGGGGTTCGGGGTGGAAAAGGTGGCTCGGTTTTCACCTTTCCTCCTCGAGCACGTGATCGGCCGGCCGGCAGGGGCAGGGGCTACCAGGTGGTGGAGGCTGCCAGGTGGGGTCAGGGCGAGGCCAAGGAGGGGTAGGCTCGGGTGGGGCTGATGTGGCAGGGAGAGAGCTAGAGAGAGAGAGGAGGGTGTCATGGAGCTAGGGTCGGGTTAGGGTTTTAGGGTTGGGGTAGGGCTTCGGCCTGGGGTGGTTAGGTAGCTAGGTGGGGCCTGCAAGGCAGAGAGAGGAGAGAGGCCGAGAGAGGGAGGGAGCTAGCGTTAGCTAGAGAGGGTGGCTCGGGTTAGCTAGGTAGGGATCGGTTAGGGTTTAGGAGTAGGGTGGGGTGATGTAGATGGATAGCTAGGTGGTAGGTGATTAGGGTTAGGGTTTGGGTTAGCTAGGATAAGGTGTAGATAGAGAAAGAGATAGAAGATCTTGGTTAGCTAGGTAGATAAGAGTGAGGATGATGGTTTGGTTTAGCCAAACCAAAGGGGTAGGTTTATATTAGAGTTTAAGAGATTCAAAACAAGAGATCAACTAGTTTGAATTTAAAAGCAAAACTCAAACCAAAATAAAACAAAACAAGGAGAAGAAGGCCAAGGGTTATGATTGCCTGGAATATGCAATAAGTGACTTGCATGCATGTGAGCATATTTTGTGGAAACAAAATATGTGGCACATATATGAGGAGAAGATTTGCAAAGATAAAGATGCAATTAAACCCAGATTTGAGAATGGACATGTTTACATGGCATGTTAGAGATGATTTGGATCACCACCATATAGCCATGTGTAGAAGAAGAGGGGGACCCATAATATACATGTGGAAAGAATTAAAATGTCATCCAACAATATGACCACATACATATACATGGTTGGAAAAAAAATGAAGACGAAAACAAAGAGGAGGTGATATGGCAAGTTAGTAGATGGAAGGAATTTAAAAGAGATGCCCTCAACTCAAATTGGGCATTAGACAATATATCAAGAACCAACTACAATGTAACAAGAGGCAAATACCATTAATAAATGCATATGAGATAAGAACCAATGAAAAGGGTTTTAATATGATGCTCAAATGCAAGGTGGCATGATGACATGAGCATGATATAATTATGATGCAACAATTATATATAGGAAGTAGCCATTATCTTACTAGACCAAGTAGCATTACAATTGTTAGACAATTGGGATGCTACAACTCTCCCCCACTAAACAAGAATCTCGCCCCGAGATTCTAGGAAGAAGAAGAAGACTCAAAGAGGGTAGGATACTTGGCACGGAGCTCATCTTCACGTTCCCAAGTGGCTTCATCAACGGAATGGTGCGACCACTGCACCTTGCAGAACTTGATGGACTTGTTGCGAGTCCTTCTTTCTGCGACTTCGAGGATTTTTATGGGGTCTTCTTGATAAGACAGGTCTTCTTGGAGATTGATAAGCTCATGGTCCACGGTCCTGCCGGGATCCTTGAAGCACTTCTTGAGTTGAGAGATGTGGAAAACATCATGGACCTTGAGTTTTTCCGGGAGCTCAAGAGCATAAGCAACTTCTCCTCTTCTACCACGAATTTTGAATGGACCGATGTATCTAGGAGCCAGCTTTCCTTTGATACCAAAGCGGCGCGTGCCTCTCATGGGAGTGACACGAAGGTAAACGAGATCACCAGGGACATACTCCATGTCCGTGTGCTTTCTGTCATAATTGCTCTTCTGGCGACTTTGAGCAATCTTCAGATTTTCAAGAATGATGTGGACCTTCTCCTCCGCTTGAGTTACAATGTCGGGGCCAAACAATATTCTTTCTCCTGCACCCGACCAACCAATCAGAGTTCTGCACTTGCGACCATAGAGAGCCTCAAATGGTGCCATCTTTAGACTTTTCTGGAAGCTGTTGTTGTAAGAGAATTCAGCATACGGAAGACATTCTTCCCACTTCATGCCAAAAGAGATGACGCAAGCACGGAGCATATCCTCCAGAATCTGATTGATCCTTTCAACTTGTCCTTGCTACTGAGGGTGGTAAGCTGTGCTGAAGTTCAATTTTGTTCCCAAAGCATTTTGGAAACTTTCCCAGAACATGGAAGTGAAGATGCTTCCACGGTCTGAACTGATCTCAAGCGGAACCCCATACAGAGAGACAATTCTGTTGATATATAGCTCAGCCAACTGAATTGCAGAAATTGTTTCCTTGACGGGAAAGAAGTGAGCCACTTTAGAAAGCCTGTCAATGACAACAAAGATTGCATTGTTGCCCTTCTGCGACCTTGGAAAACCAGTGATGAAGTCCATCTCTACTTTCTCCCATTTCCATTCCGGGGGTTTCAATGGCTGTAGAAGTCCGGAAGGTTTCTGATGGACAGCTTTAACTCTACGGCAGACATCACACTCCGAGACATACTTGGCACAATATCGTTTCAATCCCGGCCACCAATATTGTGTTTTCAAGTCCATGTACATCTTTGTGCTGCCAGGGTGGATAGAAAGAACAGAATCATGCGCCTCCTTGAGAACTTGCTCTCTCAAACCCAGATAGTTCGGAACAAACATCCGGTGTTCAAAGAAAAGCGTGCCTTGGTCATCGACGTGGAAGGACTCATACTTCGGAAGCTGGATGTTGGAGATGACCTTTTTGGTGTACGGATCACCAAGTTGAATGGAGCGAACCTTTTCTTCCAAGAGAGGGGTTGCCAGAAGGTTCAGAAGATACCCTTGATCCACAATTTCAAGGTTGAGCTGACGGAATTCCTCGCACAAGAGAGGCTGTTGTTCTTCCATCATGAGGTTGCTGACATAAGCTTTGCGGCTGAGAGCATCGGCCATGACATTAGCTTTGCCCGGAGTGTAGTTGATGGTCAAATCGAAATCATTGATTGCTTCAATCCACCTCCTCTGACGAAGGTTGAGATCAGGCTGAGTGAAGATATACTTCAGACTCTTGTGATCAGAAAAGTTTTCACAACGGTTGCCCAGCAAGTAATGCCTCCATACTTTCAAAGCAAAGACAACTGCTGCGAGTTCGAGGTCATGTGTAGGATAGTTGATCTCATGCGTCTTCAACTGTCGAGAGGCATAAGCAACAACTTGTTTTTCTTGCATAAGGACCGCACCCAATCCTTGCAAAGATGCGTCACAGAATATCTGGAAAGGCTTGGATGTATCTGGAGGAACCAAGACTGGTGTGGAAGTGAGCTTCTCTTTGAGTGTTTCAAAGCTTGCTTGACATGCAGGAGTCCAAAGGTATTTCTTGCCTTTCTTGAGGAGATCGGTAAGAGGCTTCGCTATCTTTGAAAAGTTCTGAACGAAGCGACGGCAATAACTAGCCAAACCAAGGAAGCTCCGGACTTCTTTGACATTTACAGGAGGAAGCCAGTCGACAATTGTCTTTACAGTTTCCGGGTTGACGGCAATGCCCTTGGCAGAGATGACGTGACCAAGATAGGTTACTTGAGGCAGCCAAAACTCACATTTGGAGAACTTTGCATAAAGGTGATTCTCACGAAGCTTGTTTAGGACACACCGAAGGTGTTCTTCATGTTCTTCCTTTGACTTAGAATAGACTAGGATGTCATCCAGATAGACCACAACGAACTTATCAAGATACTCCATGAAAACCGAGTTCATAAGCCTCGAGAAAGTGGCAGGTGCGTTGGTGAGACCGAAAGACATGACCGTGTACTCATACAGGCCATAGCGGGTGGTGAAAGCTGTTTTAGGAACATCTTCCTTGCGAATCTTGATTTGATGATAACCACTTCTCAAGTCAAGCTTAGAGAATACCACGGCTCCAGCTAGCTGATCGAAGAGATCATTAATCCGCGGAAGGGGATATTTATTCTTGATGGTTTTAGCATTGAGAGCCGATAGTCAACACAAAGTCTATCAGTCTTGTCTCGCTTCTTCACAAAGAGGGTTGGGCTACCCCAAGAAGAGGTACTGTGTTGAATGAAACCCAACTTCTCTTGTTCATCAAGCTGACGTTTGAGTTCAGCCAACTCAGCAGGACCCATTTTATAAGGCCGCTTGGAGATAGGAGCCGTTCCAGGTTCAAGCTCAATTACAAACTCAACCTCACGATCCGGAGGCATACCTGGCAATTCTTCAGGAAAGACATCTGGGAACTCATAGACCACCGGAACACTCTGAATAGCTTCCATAGCATCAGCATTCAGAGCCGCCAAAGAGAAAAGCTGAATAGCAGGAGTTAGACTTGGAGAATAGACTATATGGCCTTCAGGAATTTTCAGAGAAACCGAGCGTTCAGCACAATCAATCACAGCTGCATTTGCTGTCAACCAATCTATGCCCAAGATGACATCAATGTTAGATTTGCCCAGAATAATTAAGGACGCCGAGAACGAAGAGCCACCAATCTCAATTTGATTGCCATGGCTAATATGAGCAGCCCTCATGTTTGAGCCAGGAGATTGTACCACCAGACGATGCAATAAGGGAACCATATCCAGATCATGCTCATGAGAAAACTTATGCGAAACAAAAGAATGCGAAGCACCAGAATCAAACAAAACTCGTGCAGGGACTGAGTTAACAGGAAGCATACCCATCACAACTCCAGGTGCATGCTCAGCTTGAGCGGCGTTGACACAGTTGGCACGAGCAACAGTAGACCCGGGCTTGGTGTTGATGTTGAGAGCCCAAGGTGGTGGTGCACGAACCAAAGGAGAGCTTGCCGCAGGTCTTGGAGGTGGTGGAGGAAGAGCTTTGTTTTTCATCGAACAGTTCCAGTATTGATGCCCAGTGTTTCCACAAGTGTAACAAGCACCAGGTGGACGTGGAGCAACGTAGCCAGGGACTCCGCCAGGAGCTCCAGGGTAGTGGTGGTTGTAGCCCCTGGGAGCAGCAGTGAGGAAGTTTGGTGGCCTTGCCACCTAGCTTGAAGGTCTTGCTGGAGCCGGGAGCGACGGTGGGGTGTTAGGAACCCAGACACGACGCTTAGAAGGAGTTGACATAGCTAAAGAGCTTGCTGCATCGCGGTTCTGTTTCTTTGACTCCTCAAACACTTGCCTACTTGCTTCTTCCTGCAGAGCTGTGTGTTGGAGTTCCAGAAAAGACGCCGGCCTTGCATGTGTGATTGCATATTTAATCGATGCATTGAGCCCTTGTCTGAACCTCTTTTGCTTCTTCTTGTCATCAGAGATCTCATCGCCACCATAACGAGAAAGGTTCATGAAGTTTCTGATGTAGGTATTGACATTGGCATTGCCCTGCTTGAGGTTGAGAAACACTTCCTTCATCCTCTCCATGACAATTTCTGACAGATACTGCTCTTTGAAAGCTCTAGTGAACTGTTCCCAAGTAGGCTGAAAACCAGTGCAGTTTGCCTTAAGGTAATTCTCCCACCACAGAGCTGCATCTCCCTTCAGAAGGTGAGTAGCACATTTTACCCATTCTTGCTCAGGAACATCAGCAGTCACCAGTAACCTTGACATCTCACGCAACGAATCATCAGCATCAAGTGGTTGATCGGACACATCAAATTGGCGTGGGTTGAACTTCAGGAAGCTTTTGATGTCTCCTCGCTTGGGAGGTGGAGGTAGCGGAACAAACTCATTCCTCCTGACACTTTCTTCAAAACGCTGCTGGTTCTGCTGCATTGCTGCCAAGGCATTGACGATGCTTGACAATGCGGCCCCCAGTTCAGGTTGTATGTCCTCGTCAGAACGGCGTGGTGGTGCCATCCTGTGATTGATATAAAACACAATTCAGTACTATAATGGAGAATAATAATAATCCAAAATAGTACCAAGATGGAATTAACCAAGATTAAAGGATACAATTTACTAAGATGATATTAAAATATCAACAAAGTTCAAAGCACCTAGAAGATATTAAGCATATCGCACACGACTGAAAAGGAGTGTGGTACACAGATGTATCAAAGAAAAAAAAATCCGCATTTTCGGCATGAAAATACCAATAGGTGCGCAAAAATCACTTAACGAATCAAGATTAGTGACTCTACCAATTCAATATACAAGAGCGAATGATAAAAGTAGTGGTATGGTCGCGACTCCATCCCGCACTCAAATCATTACTCCGCACATGAATACGTAGAACACGTATCCCAACACCTTCTTCTCAAGATGAACCTAAAGATTAGTAACTACGGAAACGAACACCCCAAACAAGATAACGTCGGATAACAAAGAGTAAGACAGATCGCGGCGGTATACAACGAATCAGATAGATCGCGTCGGTTTGCAAAAGCCTGTCGGTATGGAATGTACCAACAGTTGATAACCAAAGGCAGATTGTGATAACAAATTGGATGCAACAGATAGACAAGGAATTACACACACACACACAACCTATGGTACTACGGAACCCAGAACACGTGAATCCTAGTTTGAATTTTAAGAAGAGGATTGAAAACGTTACACTTCCTTACCAGAAAAGGATGGTGGGTGGGTAAGAAGAAAAATGGAAGCAGTCCTACTCTCACGTTATGTTTTTCCCTAGTATACATAGCTACCAAAAATATTTGCTAGACTGACAACGACCATTTGGCTGAGACCCTGAAGGGCGGGATGGCTCTGATACCAATTGTAACTACCTCGGTGAATTACGCTCTTAGTTACAAGCCTGGATGAGCGGAAATGGTTAAAATAGTACGGTGGGGCCCAAATGCCACTCACAGGTAGACCTTTCGGCCGTCCTAACCATTTCCACACATCGGGACAAGAACGAGCGGCGTAATCGGCAGGCGAAGGGATCAACTACATACACAAATGAGTATGTATGCAAGCCACCATACAACAGTCCTCAGAGCCATTCCATCTAAAAGAAATAGAAATATTGCAACGCCATACGGCAAGATCCAAATATCCTAGATAGATATAATAGTTTAGGATATCTCCTCATACATCAAACATCAGAGTATCAGGCGGAAGCGGAAAACAAGATCCGAGTATGGATAAGAAGCAAATCGGCATAAGATGCCCCATAAATAAACACATCCCGCCCACAGATCTCACGGATCCCCGTTCCCGGAATCTCTACACCGAGTGATCGTTGCCAACATCGTCCGTCTCCTCCACCCAGTATCCATCTTGCGAGTTTACCTGTTCATCTGAATCAAATAATTTATCGTGTGAGACCCTAGGGGTACTCAGCAAGTCTTTATGCCTCTAAAGGGGACACAACCTGGGGTGACGCAATTGCAGCAAAAGATAATACCCAACAATTCTAGGGATACTCGCTAACCATCCGCCTAACCAAAGATAGACGGATGTCCGTGAATTAATAACAACAGTTGTAACAGTAATATTAACAGATCCATCCTCCTCCTCGCTTACCAACGAGGAAGCGGACGAACAACCCCCCATCCGTTGGCAGTTTTATTTTCCATTCCATGAGTGTTGCACTATTTACTAGTCAGGTACTTAGTCAAATTAAAAGCGGTACTTTAGTTATACTTGTCTATGATCGAGAAACTGTGCTCCAAGTCGTCCATAACCGTGGACACGGCTTTCAGAAAGTTTTACCCTGCAGGGGTGCACAAATAGCAACACACACTCGATCAACCTCGGAAAAACCAAATCAAAACCCAACGAGGCAGTCACGACAAAGCGATCACAGGATTCAGAAATATTTTAGGGGGCCACCCCATTAAGCTACCCGCAACGAAGTTGGCCGGCTCCGAGACGGACTCAAGGTTTGTGTGGACGGCTGTAAACGACTGGGAACCCGAAAGTGTGACTGGGCTTGTCGATACAGCGAAAACGTGTCACGGTCCTAAACAGTACAGGTGCTCCACGCACAATCGTAAATAAAGCAGTAAAGCATGGCATAAGTACAGGATAGTAATAAAGCCCCAAACTACTTTGTGGCCCCAAGAAATAAGAATGAATCAAGCTCTGGCTCAGGGGGGTTCATAAGCCTCCCGGATGTGGATAGCACGAATATTCAAGGAACAGGAATCAAGTACTCGGGGTCCCACGGGACACAAGTGAGCAGGAAAAACCAAATAACAAATATTGCTCACCGGTGCCACTTTTATTAGTTATCCCATTACTACTCAGGTTAAGTTGTTTAGGTACCTCTTGATCCATCAGACACCCACATACCATACACATGCTTTTCTACGACTCGCATGGCTCAAACAACTCCTGTGGTAATGGCTCATGGGATGAAGGAACAAGCTTCGGCGGGGTTTAAAAGTAAAGGCTATGCAGTACTTGGGATCCAGTTTAATGCAATCGTGACCCAATGATGCAAGAATAAGATAGAGGCAATAGGTACTATATGTATGCAAGCATGTGGTAGTGCTTGCCTGGCAGCTCAGTTGAAGCGAGAGAAGGATCTGGGTAGTGCTCCTGGGTTTCTTGATATATCCCCTGCTCAGCGTCTATTCGAAGAAGAACCAAACAAATAAGGGCCAACATAAATAAAGTGCACAAGCATATGAATAAAATGCGACAAGCAAACAATCATGCCATGATGAATGATGCACAATTTGCATGGCAATAAAGTAGCATGGCATGGGTGAGGTGTGGAATACAAGAAATAAGCATTTTATTGAGTTTTGGTCACATTTTATACTCCAATAAGTTGTTGTATACTTTATATTTATATGATGCATGCTGCAATTCAGAACAAGAATGCATAAACATATAGGTCTCGTCGAGCTGATCGATTTACACATATCATTTGTCAAATTTGCAGTTATAAAACAAAAGTTATTAATTAATTAAGGAAAAAGGGCATTTTATTGTAATTTTAAATAACTTGAAATTTAAAGTGTTCAAAATATATGTTGAAGGGCATATTTGAAATCCTCACATTTTTCTGATTTCAAAACATATATTATTTGTATTATTTGGAATAATATTTGAAAAGTTATTTAAAAACAGATTTGAATTTGAATTTTAAACAATTTTGAAAAGTTTAAATTAAAACAGAAAACAGAAATCCTTTTTTGTACTCACACAGATCTAACCACAGACACCGACGGGTGGGCCAGGTGCTGACTGGACGATCTGGCGCGGTAAAGCTTTTCTCACCGCGGGGCTTCCTAGCCATAGAGGGTGACAGATGGGCCCAGTGGCTACGGGTCCACGTGACAGCAACTAAACCGCAGTGACTGACAAGCGGGGACGCGATGGAGTGCGGGTTGGGTGTTCAAAACTGCGGGGATGTTTTTGTAAAAAGGGACAGGGAGGCTGCCTGGTGGGGCTCGAGGAGCGCGGGTTGAGCGGGAGATAAAAGAGGGGGCTATTCGTAAACTTCCATAGAGCTCGTACTGTTTCTCTTCTTCCTCTGAACCGCGGACAGATTCGTGTGCGACAGGCAGAGCGCGGCACGCGGGGGACTCGAACCCGCGACCTGGGCGTGCGCGCGGAGGGCGAAGCCGCTGCGGTAGGTGGAGGTTGCTGACAGGGAGCGGATCGACGGCTAGGTAACGCTGGTTGCCACGGGGTCGTGCAGGCGCAGACACGCCCAGAGGGCGTTCGTCCTGGGGTCCGGCGAGACTAGGACGCGACTAAGAAAAAGAGGGTGTCAGCGGGGACGATTGGCTCACCGTGGGGAGGGCAGTGGTGTCAGGTCGAGCCGGGAAGTAGGGGATCACCGACGAGGCAGACGAACGGCTTCTAGGGTTTTGTCGGGGCGGCGCCGGTCCTGGCGAGCCTGGGGTCCTTCTCCTCCTCACTGGCGGTTACAGGGCGAAGCAGAGGGACCTCCTCGTCCTCCTCGACCACCTCCACGCCGCGCTCGTCGGTTGGATCGAAGAAGCGTCGGTGGAGCAGACGGTGTCCGGCGAGAGGGAGATGGTGTCGGTGGAGAAAAAGAGGGGAGAGGGCAAGGACCTAGGGTGGATCTGGGAGAGGCAACAGGCGAGAGAGAGGGAGTAGATAGGAACGAGAGGGAGGATAGATGGCGTGGGGGGTTCGGGGTGGAAAAGGTGGCTCGGTTGTCACCTTTCCTCCTCGAGCACGTGATCGGCCGGCCGGCAGGGACAGGGGCAGGGGCTACCAGGTGGTGGAGGCTGCCAGGTAGGGTCAGGGCGAGGCCAAGGAGGGGTAGGCTCGGGTGGGGCTGCTGTGGCAGGGAGAGAGCTAGAGAGAGAGAGGAGGGTGGCATGGAGCTAGGGTCAGGTTAGGGTTTTAGGGTTGGGGTAGGGCTTCGGCCTGGGGTGGTTAGGTAGCTAGGTGGGGCCTGCAAGGCAGAGAGAGGAGAGAGGCCGAGAGAGAGGGAGGGAGCTAGGGTTAGCTAGAGAGGGTGGCTCGGGTTAGCTAGGTAGGGCTCGGTTAGGGTTTAGGAGAAGGGTGGGGTGATGTAGATGGATAGCTAGGTGGTAGGTGATTAGGGTTAGGGTTTGGGTTAGCTAGGATAAGGTGTAGATAGAGAGAGAGATAGAAGATCTTGGTTAGCTAGGTAGATAAGAGTGAGGATGATGGTTTGGTTTAGCCAAACCAAAGGGGTAGGTTTATATTAGAGTTTAAGAGATTCAAAACAAGAGATCAACTAGTTTGAATTTAAAAGCAAAACTCAAACCAAAATAAAACAAAACAAGGAGAAGAAGGCCAAGGGTTATGATTGCATGGAATATGCAATAAGTGACTTGCATGCATGTGAGCATATTTTGTGGAAACAAAATATGTGGCACATATATGAGGAGAAGATTTGCAAAGATAAAGATGCAATTAAACCCAGATTTGAGAATGGACATGTTTACATGGCATGTTAGAGATGATTTGGATCACCACCATATAGCCATGTGTAGAAGAAGAGGGGGACCCATAATATACATGTGGAAAGAATTAAAATGTCATCCAACAATATGACCACATACATATACATGGTTGGAAAAAAAATGAAGACGAAAACAAAGAGGAGGTGATATGGCAAGTTAGTAGATGGAAGGAATTTAAAAGAGATGCCCTCAACTCAAATTGGGCATTAGACAATATATCAAGAACCAACTACAATGTAACAAGAGGAAAATACCATTAATAAATGCATATGAGATAAGAACCAATGAAAAGGGTTTTAATATGATGCTCAAATGCAAGGTGGCATGATGACATGAGCATGATATAATTATGATGCAACAATTATATATAGGAAGTAGCCATTATCTTACTAGACCAAGTAGCATTACAATTGTTAGACAATTGGGAAGCTACAATGTCCTTCTTGACAGGATGGCTTCCACTGCCACTTCCACTACCACTGTGGTGATTCTTATATCCACCCTTGTGGTTCTTGTACTTGTCATTGTCATGACTACAGTGATGCTTGTTGTCACGATGACGATTGTGGTTGTGGTGCTTGTTGAATTTCCCATGCTTGTGGGATCCTGAGCTTCCACTATCATCATAATGGGAACGTTTGTGAGACGATCCCGAGCTGTGCTTGTCCGAGTGCTTTCTCTTCCTACTCTCAACTTGCTTCATTTTGTTCTCCAAAATAGCAGCCTTGTCACAAAGAGACTGGTATGTGGGAACATATGCCATAGCTAACTGTAGGTTTAGTTCATCATTCAACCCTTCAAGGAACTTTTCCTTCCTCTTAGCATCAGTGTCAACTTCATCCGGTGCATAACGCGCCAGATTGTTGAACTCCTCAATATATTCAGCCACGCTGCGGTGGCGTTGTTTCAGATTATGGAATTCTTTCTTCTTCAGACTCATCACTCCAGATGAGATTTGAGAAGTACGAAAGCCATCTTCAAAAATAGCCCATGTCACATCTTTGATGGGAGTGGTGATCTGGAAGTTATCCCACCAAGTGGCAACTGGTTCTTCCAACAAATGTGCTGCAAATCTGACTTTTTCAGCATCAGTACAGCCCACAGTTACCAAGTCCTTGTTCACAGAGCGTAGCCAATCATTGGCCACCATAGGATCAGTTGTTCCTGAGAACTTTGCTGGCCTCAACCTCAAGAACCTGGTAACCATGTCAAAACCCGGTGGGTTGTTGTTGTTATTGTTGTTATTGTTGTTGTTGTTGTTGTTGTTCTGGTTCTGGATGAACGTAGTCATCATTTGCATCAGCTGAATCTGAGCTGTCATCATTTGCTGCATCTCAGGGGTGATGTTGTTGTTGTTGGGGTTGGGATTGGCACGACGGGGAGGCATCTGTGGTTTCATCAATAGAGATAAGAATGAGATACCCATAGATGCTATCATGCACAATACATCACTTAAACAATCACCAAACATGCATCATAATAGAAATAATTCAACAACATAAACGACAAGTTTGCAAAGTAAACACACCAATAACAAGCCATCCACATGTTGGATGGTCATTGTGACTCAAATAAAGTATGATAAATAAATGATAAATGAGTAGTCATCACTACTCCTCGTCATCAACCTCCTCCTCAACAAAGGTAAGACCTGCATTCTCCATAGCGGTCTTGTATTCCTTGACATTGGTGGTCAAGGTCTCTACTTTGGCTTTGAGAGCCCTTTTCTGAGAACGAAGCCTCTCAATCACAGTCTGCTGATGCTCCAGCTCGAAGTCCTTGGCCTCCAGTTCTGCAGTCATGTCCCGAATCCTCTTGTTCCTATCTTGGACTCGCTTCTCTTGACTCTTGAACTTTCTGTCTTGGCTCTCGAACTTTGCCTCCATGTCCTTGACTATCTCATCTTGCTCCGCGAAGAGCTTGTCCTTCTCACAAAGCTACACCTGAAGTTCGTCATTGCTAAGCATGACGTTGGTCCTATCAGTGTCCACGTGACTAAGAAGAACCACTATGTCCTGGAGGTATAGGCGAATCGGCTCTGCTGTCTCCCTCGAAGTGTACTCGAAGTCGATGGCCTCTCCATCCTCATCACGTCTACCGAAGGCGTGGAAGTGAGTACCTCTAACCTGTCGAGAGTGTCTCCCTAACAGACGTCCAATCAAGTCCTGCATGACTACCTCTAGGCCTCTCTCCTTGTCATCGTGCATGAGCTTGAATATGATAGCCTCCGTGGTAGGCTCAGTCTGGCGTCTGGGCTGATTGACCTTGAAACCCCAAAGGTCTTTCCTCTCAAACTTGGTGAGGGGAAGCACCATGATGGTAGGAAGAGGGAGATTGAGCAAAGTAGTGAGCTCAATAATACGAGGGCCAAAACGAGTTCCTTGGAACTCCTCAACAGTGCTGATGGTAACATTAGGCATCTATTTAATAAGATAGAAAAAGTTAGAATCAACACAATAAATAAATTTCAAGACAGAGCATCACAAGCATAACATTGGCAAACACACAAGTCATAGCATACATAAAATCCATTACAAGCATCCAAGGTTCAACTTATTTAGACAACATTTTTGGAAAATAAAATGATAAGTATGGTGGTCCAACTAATGTGGTACATCACAATCCCATCTCACTTGCCAAGTTGGCTAACAGGGCATCCCTAGAGGCAATCTGTTTGTCTAGATCACAAGACTCCATTGCTAAGTCTATGATGTCCTTTCTTAGGCTTTAGTTGGTAGCCTCTAACTCCTGGGCATGTTTCTTCTCTTCCTTAAGATCATTCTAAGTGTTAAGCATTC
Organism: Avena sativa; assembly: GCA_916181665.1. NCBI lineage: Eukaryota > Viridiplantae > Streptophyta > Magnoliopsida > Poales > Poaceae > Avena > Avena sativa. The sequence goes on from OV702297.1 coordinate 417,562,443, forward strand.
TGCACTTGATTATATCACCAAGTTCTTTGATGGCTCTCCAAGCTGCATCCCTTGCTGAATCAAAGAATGTAGTGTGCATCATTGTGTTGGTGACCATGCAGAATCCTGAGTCCTTGTGGTTGTCTTCCTTGTTTTTATACAAGTGAAGTTGCACCCACAAGTACTCAACTCCTTCATCCATCACAGGAAAACCGTTGTACACAGCTGCGGACCATGTATTCCCATTGCAACCATGAGGTCCTTGAGAGCCTTGGGGAACTCTGTCTCACATTCCAAAGTCATTGTCATGAGTGGTCCCTTCTTCACGGCTTCATTGATGGAGTTCATCTACAAATAGAGATGAGAAAGAATATTAGAAAAGTTTACGAGAAGAATAGACAAGTGTGGAAGTTGTTGAAATTTTTTCCTTAGTGATTTTCCAATCCTAGGGTCATAATCCTATAGGCAACACAGTGCTCTGATACCATCTGTAAGATCCCTCCTTTATAAAGGAAAAGGATCCCTGTGATTGCAATGCTAGTCCCTGGATCAATGCTAGCATCCATAGTTTAAGATGAAGTACACAGAAACAAAGGTCATTATTACAGTCATTCCAGAGACAACATAGTCTTTACAACTCCAAGGCCACATGCCTCGTACAAGAGTTTAAATAAGTAAATAGATAAAAGTCTTCATCTTCATGTGCCACAGGCAAACATGTTGAGTGTAGACTCATGACTCCTAATCCTCATCAGAGTAACCTGCAACATCACAAGTTACAGCCACAGTGGGTCAATACATTGGAATAGTATTGGTAAGTGATACCTTAGTATATTATTGGTGGACTAGATACTATATGCAATTAGGCTAAGTGTAGCTTAGGCTTGCTTTGCTCAAAATAGGTTTTGCCTATTAGTTGGAATCTCTAAGTTTTTCTTTGTCAAAACTTTTCCCAAGGAACCACCAATAGACATTGAGGTCCTTCACCCTTGTTCAACCACAAGTTTTACTTAGAAATTGGGATGAGGAGATTCTTGATAGCTTCCATGTCTTGATGCTCAAGTTGTCCTTTTCCAGGGACATGGCTAAGTACTTAGATTTTTCCATCTGCAGAGGTTGTGCACTTTCCCCACAAGCCTTGATTTTCACCAAGACAGGACCTTTCAGAAGCCTTCCCTTAGACCAAATGGACGCACTCCAACCTATCATCCCACTACCACCAACTGTCCAAATGGCTAAGTTATTGCAACCTATAGGATCCTGGCAGAGCCCATAATGCCAAGTGGCTGCACTAGAAGCTTCTTAACATTTGGCCTCTCAAATCCCTTTGTTCCTGGGTGGCTTTCCACAAGTGAGATACACAAGGTAAACCATAGAAATTGGCCTTGTGTAACCACTCAACATAAACCATTCCTTCCATTCCACCCAGGTGTTTCATTCACTTAGTGGTTTTATTAGGCAAAACACAAGTCCAAAGACTTAGAAATATTTTTATCATAGCATGTATATTTCACCACCCTTTGGTTGCTACTAGCTAGGCTAAGCATGGCATAGATAAGAATCTTAACTTAGAAATTTCTAGCAATTCTACAACTACTAGGATTTCCCAAGCATAGCATATAAGCAAAATATAACATGCCAGACTAGCAAAATATTTCTAATTCTTAGTAGAAAACATAGGGATAAAAATATCATGAAGCACCACTTGCCTTGGTAGTTTGGAGAGTAGCTACACTCCTCACAATCACAATCACTATTGGCACCAAAATCTACACATAGAATCATAGCAAAAAATCACATACAAATATATACAAGAAAAAATATATGGATGCATGCAACATGATATGTGATGATTTTCTAAACTCAACAAAACAAGTGTACAGTACTGGTTCATAAACAAGTTCAAAACTTGCCAAAAAACATTTATTTAAACACTAAAACATTTCTTAAATAATTTATATACACAAAATAGGCCTACACATGTTTCTGTAAATAAAACCATTTTAACAGAAGCAAAACATTAAACACATTGCATAATTATAAAGGGCTTGTTCTCCTGATTCCATTGTTATAAAATTTGTCAAATTTGAACGTGGAAATAAAAAGTTATGGTTAAAACAAAAACAAACAACTAATAGATCTAATTCAAATTTTTAAATCAAACTCCGTGCCACTCGGCGCTCTCCCATTGGTTGGTACCGCTTCGCGTCGGATCACGCTTCTGAGCCGCTGGATCTAACTTAATCGCGCAGCTCTGATTTAATCGTACCGCTTCGTATAGGTTCTATCGTGACCACTAGATCTAGATCTAACGGTGCTCAGCACTCGACCATCAATTGGCGGCGCTGGCGGCGGCGACAGGCGGCGACGCCTCTGTCAGAACTGCTACCGGCGTTCTAGGTCACGCGGGAGAGGGAGAAGGGGCTTACCAAGCTCGCCATGTGTTGCTGATGCCTAAGGTGGCGATGGCTGGTCAAGGGGCGCGCTGTAGTGGCCGAGGGAGCTCGTCGGACATGCTGGCGGCGTCAGATGCTTGCTGTCGAAGGCATTGCCGAGGTTCTGCATCGACCTAGCACGAGCCAGATGGTTTAGGATGTGCGCAAGGGCCTGGCGATCAAGACAGTATCAAAGGGGAGGCAAGGGGTGGTCTCGTTTTACCTGAATTGCACGTCGGAGTCGAGCGGCGGCTCAGGTGTTCGCGGGTGTGGACGAAGATGTCGCTCTGGGTCACGAGAAAGCAAACAGAGAGCATCAGTGAACGTGCAAGGGCATGCTGGTCACGATGGTTTGAACCAGAGACAGGGGGCGGTCAGTACTCACCGAGATTGGTCGCCGGAGTGCGTTTGTGTAGCGGCGGTGCAAGGGTGATTGCGGGCAGCCTGGGGGCGTTTCTGTCTGGCTTTGTTGGGGGAAATGGCCACGAGGGGGAGGTGATCTTATAGCCAGAGCGGGGGCGAGGATCACGCGCGGTATCAATGGCAATTAAGCGCGGAATCAACGCGGCAGTGAATGGCGGAGGGAACGGCCGGCGACGTGGTCGTGGGCGCGATTTGGGGAATATGATGATAAGCTGGCGCGTACCACCAATCAGTGACCCGTTGGGTAGTGCGGGTGCGCTGAGAAGATCAGAAGGAGAGGGAAAACCCGGGTGGGCTGGCTAACGGGCTGCTTTGCTTGTTCGGCCAAAATCCTGGCGCCGGCCCTTTTCCTTTTCTCTAACCTTTTTCTTTTTCTGAATGAATTTCCAGGAACCTTTTTCAAATGATTTCAAAATCTATTTGAATTCAAATCTTTTCAGGATTTTTGCAGTGTACAACCATCACATTTTTGGGCATAAAACCAAGTGGTCACTTTGAATTGGCCTGGTCACTTGGAAATAAAATAAAATAAGCAGTGGCATAGCACTAGTTTTAAAATAGGTTTTGAAATTGGTTTTCAAATTATATTTGTTTTGAATCTTTGGTTTAAATCCTAGCAACCTAGCAATACACTCTGAAAGCAATAAGACACAAGGTTTGGTTCACTGAACATCTATCTCACATTGGAGATTTGTATTTGTTTTAAATGCTGATCACATAAAATAATGAGCTCATATGCTCTTGTTTTTTAATTGATTTGTTTGAAACGAATTCTACATGATCATGGATGCATGGATGATATGCATGAGTTTGAAACATGATTTTAGGGATGTTACAATAACAGGTAGGTAAGCGTGGCCGAGGTTTCTTGGGGTAGATAGCGCCCCTGGTAAACCAACCTCACCTCACATCTTTAAGTACCGGCTTCGGGATTTGACCCGTTACGGCGGAACCATACTTATTGTGTGACTCATGGTCTCGGCGAAAGCAAGGTAAAGGTCGTGGCCAACCACCCTCTGCCATCCTTCCAAGGAAGAGGGCTAATAGCTTGGCATTAAGAGTCGGTTGGTACGTGTGGGTAAAGTTGTACACCCCTGCAGGGTAATAATCTTTTCGAAAAGCCGAGTTCACGGTTATGAACGACTTGGCGACCGGACTCAAGATCATAGAGAAGTTTAACATAATCTTAAAACTTGGTAGATCAACGTGTGCTTAAGGATGCTTCCTCATGGGTATGAGGGGGTGATCCTATTTAGGGTTCAGATGATGATGATTTGGTGGATATCAAAAGAAGATGATGATCAATATTTCGGAGATGTCGCTCTCTTATCCCCTTTTAAAATATTCTGATTAGACGAGATTCTTCTCTCTCTCTCTCTCTTGTTTTATAAACAAAGATGGCTTTATGCAAAACAACTCCACCATCCATAAGTCTTGCAGAGTACACCCTGTACTCACCCTTGCTTTGTTGATACTTTTGGCAGAGTAAGTATTCACCTGAAGACGAGTTCCATACTACATCAAAATCGATGAGTAGCTTGGGGTTCCCGGCCGGCAGCCTAGAATCTATGCGATGGGACATCATCGTTATGCTTCAGGCCTCTTAGGCCATTTGTTAAGTTTGTTATACTTAATAGCATAATTTGCCTTCCGTTGTTTGATGTTTGTGGTCAGTGACCTCTTCTTGTAATAATTTGGTTCTCTGCTCAGTTATGAGCTTGCTGTAATAAATTTTGTGGCATAGGGTCACTATTGTGTTACCAATTCTTCACTGAATATTCTCGAGCTCAAGGTTAAGCTTATGTCAGACGGAGGTCTGGGATTTGTTTAGCCCTGATTCCGGGGGTGTCAGAGTTCTTGGTATCAGAGTAGTACCGACCGTAGGAAAACCTTGCTACTGGTCGACGTTGAGTCTAGTGTTTGAGAAAACTATTTTAAAGATGAAAAGTATTTGCGAAAACTCTAGTATGCTTCTTTTACTCCTTATCCAGTTTCGCTCGAACTCCTGGTTATCTTATCTGGTGTTGATTTTGGAAAAGTTTTGATATCTCTTCTAGTCTTTCAAAATTTAGGTGCCTCCTTGGCATGTCGTTTGTCAGCCAGTTGACCTAGTGTTGGATTCTCTAGAGTTGTGTGTGTTGTGAATTACTTGTTACCCCTTACTCTGCTTCATCCGAGAGATTCCTTTCTACCATGATCTCTCTATATTTTGGAACCACAATATTATATTGTTGGGTCTGTAGTGTTCTGTTCTAGGCTTCGAGGACTCCTTTCGCCTCGTGTGCCTCCTTTTTGCTTGTTTGGTACTCTAGAAGTTGTTTCTTATTTTCGAAGTTACCTTGTGGTTACTACCTTGTAGTGTACACTAAGTCACTCAAGTAGTAGTTACTCTTATAGTTGGGTTTTAAACCCCTGGACTTGAACTGAAGATCCCCGATTATGCTAGATTCTGGTGTTGTGAATCTTGTACATGAAGCTGACCTTTAACCCAAGATCCATCATTTTGACACCTGTCGTTAATGTTCCCACATTACCCCAGGATGGCTGGTATTACAATTATAGCCTTCAATCTTATAGTCTTTGTTGCGATTGAATTGTGACAACTAAGGACTTCCCCTACCACATGCTATGGCAGATGTTCTTTAATGGAACAAAATAGATCACGGTAGGAGTACTCCTCGAGAGTCTCGTATCTATACTCGTGACTCTGCCACACTTTACCCTTCTCTGCATTGGTTTTCGTAAGATTGTTGAATTATGCATCCACATCTTGGGATTCTATCCTGAGCATGTTCCTTTTTCCTTGTTGTTTTCTGACCTTTATCTACCAGTTGGTAGCCAATTTGTAAATATGCATCGGTGTCTTCCGAAGAAAGATACTCTTGTGGTCTGTCAAGACAAACCATTTCGGGATGTTAGGAGAAACAAACTCCAGTACCTCGTCATATCTAGGACCAGGTCAAAGTGTTGTAATCTATAGATTAAGAGGCATTGATTAACTTCTATCTGACCTACCTTAAAGTATCACACTCTTTTATACTAAGAGGCCGTGCCGAGTTTCATGACCCCTTAATGAAGTGATGCTCCTACACATATTTACCCACCCTCCCTCGAGCTTTCGCGCTCGTGAGTGATGCGTGTGCGTAACAATGTGGCCATCTCAGATTCTTAGCTTATTATTGTTTGAAATATAAAGGACATTGTGTCATTCCTAGCGTGATTGGTTAGTTGTATCACTAAGCGAAGTTTGACTGTGCTACCAAGTCCGCTATTCTGGTGCACTCTCTTCAGTCAAGAGTTAGGCTCGTGCCGAAGCTCTAAGACTATGTCCGCTAGCCTTACCAAGCAAGTTTCCTCTCGAACTAAGTGACATATCGGTTGTTCATGATATTCTACATGTCTTCTAGAAGTATCACCATGTTGCCACATGACCGTATTGTCAAGTTCTTGAGCAAGTAAGTTTTCTAGACTACCCTTTTCTCCAAGGATCTGTACTGGATACCCCTGAACTAGTTGGTTGAGCTTAAACAACAACTTGGAGAGTTATAAGACAAAAGTACTATCCGATCCAGTTACTTTATAAAGGGATGTCTAGTTTTGTTCGTGCTGAAGAAAGATAGTATTTCCTTTGTGGATATATTATTTTTCCCCACCTTTGATTTGATTTGGGTTATCGTTAAATCAAACTCAGTTCCAAGTAATATCTTTATGGTGTTTCTACTTGTGATGTTTCACTTGAGTACATCTTCGTGTACTTTGCTCTGACCAGTATTTTCCTTTGTTCAATAACATATGAGTCTATCTTCTTGGAGTGTCTTGAAAAGTTTGTTATTGATGTAGGGGTTCGTAGCATGGAAAACAAAAAAATTCTACCGCATGCACACAAACAAGCCAATATCTATCTACTAGATTGTAGCAACGAGTCGATAGAAGCACTCACCCTTGAAGATTCCAAAGCGGTTAACGAGAGAAGATTCTTGTGGGTGATGTAGTCGTACACTTGCCGATATCAAGATCGCGTAGACGATCCTTCCGGCGTTGCGTTCCGGCAGCGCTTCCGCAGTCGGTCACACGTTCGGTACTCGATGAAGACCTTCCTCTCCCTTGTTCCAGCAGGCAGCGAAGGTTGTAGTTCTCCCTCATGATTCCGGTAACACGACGGCGTGGTGTCGGAAGTAGAGGGAAGATCCCGTAGGGCTTCTCCTAAGCCGGATGCGAGTTATGGTGGATTAGGGTTTCCCGGAAATCTAGGGTTTAGAGATCCGGGAGGAGGAGGTGTCGGCGGCGGCTAGGGCAGCGGTGATGGACTGGCGGCGGCGGCAGCTCGTGGAGAGGGGCAAGGGCTTGTGTTGTTTGGGGCAACCCTCGCCTCTATTTATGAGATGGAGGGGCAGCCTTGGGAGGGGTGGGTTTGAATCCAAACCCAAACCCAAGTTGGATTGAGAGAAGGACTTGTTTCTTCTCCCACTAGGAAACCATTGTTCCAGTTTGACTTTTCAAACTTCCCGTTTGACTTTCAATTTAGTGCTTTATTTCTCTCTTGCAAATGCCAACACCAAGTGACCTTGGATATGATCCAATCATTCCACATACCTATGACACATTCATGGACCATTCTCCTTCCGGACCGGTGAACCTTCTAGACCCTTCTAGAACCTCTTCGATGAAAACATCGGAAACTTTCCCGAACTCCGAAATAGTACTTTCCTTATATGAATCTTATTCTCTGGACCATTCCGGATCTTCTCGTGATATCCCGGATCCCATACGAGACTCCGAACAACATTCGGTATCCCTACTAACATTCCATATCTACTAAACAATATTGAATCCTTAAGTGTGTCTCCCTACGGTTTGTGAATTACGCGGACATGACCGAGACACTTCTCCGATCAATAACCAATAGAGGAATCTGGAAATTCATATGGCTCCCATATATTTCAACGATTAATTTGCGATCGAATGAACCAGTTACATACGATACCAATTTCCCTTTGTCTCATGATAGTTTACTTATCCGAGGTTTTGATCATCGATATCTCTGCATACCTAGTTCAACCTCGTTACAGATAACTACTCTTTTCTCGTTCCTGTGATATGTGATCCCTTGTGAGCCAGTCACATGCTTGCAAGCCAATTGGATGACATTCCACCGAGAGGGCCCAGAGTATATCTATCTGTCATATGGATGGACAAATCCCACTCTTGATCCATGTGCCTCAACCCATACTTTCCGAACACTCAATGCCACCTTTATAGCCACCCAGTTACGGTGTGGTGTTTGATGTCATCAAAGCATCCTTCCGGTGATGGTGATTAGCATGATCTCATTGTCGAAGGAATTAGGTTACTATGTATCAGAAAGCTTATAGCAAACAAACTATTAAAATGACTTGATCTTTATGCTACGCTTATCTATAGGAGTATGTCCATCATACCATTCTCCTAATGATATGATCTTGTTATTAACAACATCTCAATGTTCATGATCGAGAAACCACGATCATCTATTAATCAACAATCTAGTATTATAAAGAGGCTTTACCAGGGACTCTAATTTATTTTACAAATCACACAAGTATTAATGTTTCCTATTAATACTATTATAGCATGAATGTAAACATTTATCGTAAACACAAAGATATAATAATAACTGCTTTTATTATTGCCTCTAGGGCATATCTCCAACAGTCTCCCACTTGCACTAGTCAACTAATATAGATTACATGGTAATATACCGAACACCCATTGTGGTTTGGTGCTGGTCATGTTTTACCCTCGGGAGAGGTTTACCGAACACCCATATCGACACAACGCTTTGCTTTGCACTCCTCCAGATAACTGTTGCACCATTCAAAGTAAATACGTATCTAGATTGAGATTTAGAATCATCCGGATCGGTGTTCCAACTAGCATCGGTGTAACCATTAACAACGAGCTGTTCATCACGTCCATAAGAAAGAACTATATCCTTAGTTCTTCTCAAGTACTTAAGGATGTTTTTGACCGCTGTAAAATGATACACTCCTGGATCACTTTGATATCTTCTAGTCAAACTAACAGTATATGCAATGTCGGGTCTAGTACATAGAATGGCATACATAAGAGATCCTATGGCTGAGGCATAGGGAGTCTTACTCATCCTTTCTCTATCTTCTGCCAATGCAGGACTTTGAGTTTTACTCAAGGTCGTATTGGGCAACATGGGCAAGAACCCTTTCTTGCTATCTTCCATTCCAAACCTCTTTAGAACTTTGTCCAAATATGTACTTTGTGACAATGATATTAGGCATCTCGATCTATCTCTATAAATCTTTATGCCTAATATGTAAGCTGCTTCGCCAAGATCTTTCATTGAAAAACTATTATTCAAATAATCTTTGACACTATTAAGAAGGTATACATCATTCCCAATCAACAATATGTCATATACATATAGTATTAAGAATGCTACAGAGCTCCCACTCACTTTCTTGTAAATACAAGCTTCTCCATAAGTTTGTATAAAACCAAAGCTTTTGATTACCTTATCAAAACGTTGATTCCAACTTCGGGATGCTTGCTTCAATCCAAATATGGACCGTTGAAGTTTGCATACCTTGTTAGCATCTTTAGGATCGACAAAACCTTTGGGTTGCATCATATACAACTCTTCATCAATTTCTCCATTGAGGAACGCTGTTTTGACATCCATCTGCCATATCTCATAATCATAATATGCAACGGTTGCTACATAATCCTTACAGACTTTAGCTTCGCTACTGGTGAGAAAGTCTCATCGTAGTCAACTCCTTGAATTTGTCGAAACCCTTTTGCGACAAGTCGAGCTTTATAGATAGTAACATTACCATCAGCATCTGTTTTCTTCTTGAAAATCCATTTGTTCTCGACAGCCTTCCGGCCATCCGGTAAGTCCACCAAAGTCCATACTTGGTTTTCGTACATGGATCCAATCTCGGATTTCATGGCTTCTTGCCATTTATTGGAATCTGGGCTCATCATCGCTTCCTCATATGTCGCAGGGTCATCGGTGTTGTCCACCAACATGACACTCATAACGGGATCATACCAATCAGGAGTGGTACGAGTTCTCGTTGACCTGCAAGGTTCTATAGTAACTTCAACTGAAGTTTCATGATCAACATCATTAGCTTCCTCTCTTATTGGTGCAGGCGCCACATGAACTACTTCCGGTGCTGCGCTACTCGCAAGTTCGAGAGAAGGTTCAACAACCTCGTCGAGTTCTACTTTCCTTCCAGTCACTTCTTTCGAGAGAAACTCCTTCTCTAGAAAGGATCCATTCTTGGCAACGAAGATTTTGCCCTCGGATCTATGATAGAAGGTATACCCAATAGTTTCCTTCGGGTATCCTATGAAGACGCATTTTTTCGCTTTGGGTTCAAGCTTGTCCGGCTGTAACTTCTTTACATAGGCTTCGCAACCGCAAACTTTAAGGAACGACAATTTAGGTTTCTTCCCAAACCATAATTCATACGGTGTCATTTCAACGGATTTAGATGGTGCCCTATTTAAAGTGAATGTGGCTGTTTCTAATGCATAACCCCAAAACGATAGCGGTAAATCTGTAAGTGACATCATAGAACGAACCATATCTAAGAGAGTTCAATTACGACGTTCGGACACACCATTACACTGTGGTGTTCCCGGCGGTGTCAATTGTGAAAGTATTCCGCATTTCTTCAAATGCTCGCCAAACTCGTAACTTAGATATTCACCTCCACGATCAGAACGTAGAAATTTAATCTTCTTGTTACGTTGATTCTCTACCTCACTTTGAAATTCCTTAAACTTCTCGAAAGTTTCAGACTTATGTTTCATGAAATAGATATACCCATATCTACTCAAGTCATCCGTGAAGGTAAGAACATAACGATAACCACCGCACGATGCTACACTCATTGGACCACATACATCGGTATGTATGATTTCCAATAAGTCCGTAGCTCGCTCCATCATACCAGAAAATGGAGTCTTAGTCATTTTACCCATCAGACATGCTTCGCATCTTTCAAGTGATTCAAGAAGTCCATCGGAATGGAGTTTCTTCATACGCTTCACTCCAATATGACCAAGACGACAGTGCCACATATAGGTCGAGTTATCGCTCAATTTCAAACGTTTAGCTTCAATGTTATTAATATGTGTATTTCCACTGTCGATTCAATAAGAATAGACCATCTATCAAAGGTTCATGTGCATAAAACATATTACTCATATAAATTGAACAACCATTATTCTCAGACTTAAACAAGTAACCGTCTCGCAACAAACATGATCCAGATATAATGTTCATGCTCAACGCAGGCACCAAATAACAATTATTTAAGTATAAAACTAATCCCGATGGTAGATGAAGAGGTAGCGTGCCGACCGCGATCACATCAACCTTTGATCCATTTCCTACGCGCATCGTCACCTCGTTCTTCGCTAGCTTCCGTTTATTCTGCAGTACCTGTTTCGAGTTACAAATATGAGCAACCGGACCAGTATCGAATACCCAGGAACTACTACGAGTACTAGTGAGATACACATCAATAACATGTATATCGGATATACCTTTCTTTTTGATGTTGACGTTCTTCAAATCTGCCAAGTACTTTGGGCAATTCCGCGTCCAGTGACCTTCTCCCTTGCAGTAAAAGCACTTAGTATCAGGCTTAGGCCCAGCCTTGGTCTTCTTCGCCGGCACGACAACTTTCTTACCGCCCTTCTTAAAGTTTCCCTTTTTCTTAGACTTGCCTTGCTTCTTGAATTTGGTGGTCTTATTGACCAACAACACTTGGTGCTATTTCTTGATCTCCACTTCTGCAGATTTCAACATGGAGAAGAGTTCTGGCAACGTCTTGTCCATGTTTTGCATATTGTAGTTCATCACAAAGTTCTTGTAACTTGGTGGCAGTGATTGGAGGACACGTTGAATCCCCAAAGAATTAGGAGTCACTATATCCAAACTTTGGAGTTTATTTGCGTGCCCATACATCTTAAGCACGTGCTAACTGACGGAGCTGCCCTCTTCTATTTTGCAGTTAAAGAACTTTTCAAAAGCCTCATAACTCTCAACTGCCGCATGAGCCTCAAATATCATTTTGAGTTCACGGACAATATCATGTGGGTCATGGTTCTCAAACCGTTTCTGAAGCTCCGATTCCAAACCATACAAGATAGCACACTGAACTATGGAGTACTGATTCTTCTGAGTGAGGTAAACATTCTTTACTTCATCGGTAGCAGTAGCTGCAGGCGGGTCACCCAGCGGTGCATCCAACACATAGGTCAAATTACCAGCATTGAGGGCAATCCTCAAATTGCGGAACCAATTCGCGAAATTCCTTCCATTGTTTTCAACTTTTCTTTCTCTAGGAACGCAATAAAATTGATGGTAGGGGCCTCCATTGATCTACAACATATTTGCAATAGTTTAGACTAAGTTTATGACAAATTGAGTTCTAATTAATAGTTAAATTAATATAGGTGAACTCCCACTCAAAACAATATCCCTCACATTGTTTTAGTGATCACACGAACCAAATCCACCACATCAAAACCGATCATCACAAGAGTTGATGTAGCTTCAATGGCGAACAATCAACATGTTCATCATATCTACTATATGACTCATGCTTTACCTTTCGGTGATCCGTGTTCCGAGACCATGTCTGTACATGATAGGCTCATCAAGATCAAACCTTAGCTTCCGCATGAGAAAATCTGGCTTGCTCACATTGTATACCCTAGAAGAATCTAACACACCCGATCATCACGTGGTGCTTCGAAACAACGAGCTTTAGCAACGGTGCTTACTAAGGATGAACACTTTAAAACTTGAAATTTTTGTGCTTGAGGGATCATCTGTAACATCCCTAAAATCATGTTTTCAAAGATTTCATATCATGCATGCATGCATATCATTTAGGGATCAAAACTCAAACTCATTTGAAAGAAAACAGAATTTGAGAGCTATGATTTTATGTGATCAACATTAAATCAAATGCTACTTTCCAAGGAGGGGTTATTTGTTCAAAAACCAAACCTTGTTGCTCTCAGATTGTTTTGCTTGATTGCTAGTGCTTAAACCAAAATTTACAAAATAAATATGGATTTAAAACCATTTTCAAAATTTGTTCAAATCAAGTGCTATGTCACTTCTTATTTTGTTTGAACAAAAGGACCAAGCTAAATACAGTGAGACCACATGTTTTTATACCTAGAAATATGAGTGTTACACTCTACAAAAATCCAGAACAAATTTGAATTCAAATGGCATTTGAATTTATTTGAAAATGGATCCAGAAAATTAAAACAGAAATGGAAAAGGAGTAAAGAAAAGGAAAAAGGCCGGCGCCAGGCTTTTGGCCCAACAGTGAAACCAGCCCACTAAGCCCACCCGGGGTTTTCCCCTCTCTCTCTCACTCGCAGCCATACCCACTGAGTCACTGACCGCCTGCGCCCATCCCCTCTTTCTTTCTCTCGCTGACAGCCGCGGCCCACATGGTACTCGTCGTCTCCAACCTTGGAGACCAGTTCATCCCCAAAATCTCGCCAGGCGTTTCCTGTTTGATTGCGGCTTCAATTCCCGTTCAATGCCTGAGTAAATCGCGCCCGCGCCCTTGCTACTTAAACCCCCTCTGCCCCCTCTCCATTTCCCTCCAAACCCCAAGCACAGAGCGCCACCAGGCTGCTAGAATTTGCCCTCGCGCCACCGCGGTACTGAGCGTCTCCGGCAGCAAATTCCGGTGAGTCCTGACCACCCCTGTGCCTATGATTCAAACGAGTGTGACCAGAATGTCCTAGTGCACCTGCTGATACCATTTGTTTGCCTGCTTGTGACCCAGGACGCCGTCCCCGTTCACTTCTGCAAACGACCGAGCTGCCACTCAACTCCGGCGATCGATTACGGTAAATACTGAGTGCCCCTTGACCTCTCTTGCATACGACTAGGTTCGCCTTGTCCTTGCGCAGCTACTGATGCCTCTGGTCCGTGCTAGGAAGGTCCAGAGCATCGGCAACAAATCCGTCTGCAAGGACCCGACGCCGTGCACGACTCCGACGAGCTCCAGCAACCACCTCTGCGCGCCCCTTCGTCATCAAATCCCACCTTGAGCATCAGCAGCACATGGCGAGCACAGTAAGCCACTTCTCCCTCTCCCGCGCGACCTAGAACGTCGGCAATGACTCTGACAGAGCCACCGCCGCCAGTCGCCGCCGCTAGCGCCGCTCATCCATGATCAATGAATCTGTGGCCGTAGGATCTAGATCCAGTGGGTGAGATTAGAAGCTGAGCGAAGAGGTATGGGCAGATCTGAGCCGCACGATTTAGTTAGCTCTGACGATGCGCAAGCATGATCCGGTGCGAAACGGTATCGTCCAATCAGACGCTGCCGCATGGCCAGTTCTTTGATTTAAAATCAGATTTTATATCTATTAGATGTTTAAACTTTTTTAATTCATAACTTTTGATTCCCACGTCCAAATTTGACAAATTTTATATCAGTGGAATCAAGAGAGAAAGCCCTTTCCATATATGCAATTTGTTTATTGTTTTGTTTCTGTTAAAATGGTTATTTTTACAGAAACATGTGTAGGCCTATTTTGTGTATATTAATTATTTGAGAAATGTTTTAATGTTCAAATAAAGGTTGTTTGGCAAGTTTTGAACTTGTTTATGAATCAGTACTGTGCACTTGTATTATGGAGTATAGAAAATCATCACATATCATATTGCATGCATCCATATATTTTTGCTTGTATTTGTTTTGTATGTGATGTGGTGCTATCATTTTATGTGTAGATTTTGGTGCAAATAGTGATTGTGATTGTGAGGATTGTAGCTACTATCCAAACTACCAAGTCAAGTGGTGCTTCATGATTTATTCCTAAGTTTTACAACTTTGCATTAGAAATATTTTGCAAGTCTTGCATGGTTATTTTGATCTATATGCTATGCTTGGGAAATCCTAGTAGTTGTAGAATTGCTAAAAATATTTCTAAGTCTTATCAATGCCATGCTTAGCCTAGCTAGTAGCAACCAAGGGTGATTATATTCATGCTATGAATAAATATTTCTAAGTCCTTGGACTATGTTTTTTTTAATAAAACAACTAAGTGAATGAAACACCTGGGTGGAATGGAAAGAATGGGTTATGTTGAGTGGTTACACAAGGCCCATTTCTATAGTTTACCTTGTGTATCTCACTTGTGGAAAGCCATCCAGGAACAAAGGGATTTGAGAGGCCAAATGTTAAGAAGCTTCTAGTGCAGCCACATGGCAATATGGGCTCTGCCTGGATCACATAGGTTGCAATAACTTAGCCATTTGGACAGTTTGTGGTAGTGGGATGATAGGTTGGAACGCGCCCATTTGGTCTAAGGGAAGGCTTCTGAAAGGTCCTGTCTTGGTGAAAATCAAGTCTTGTGGGGAAAGTGCACAACCTCTGCAGATGGAAGAATCTAAGTACTTAGCCATGTCCCTGGTATTGGACAACTTGAGAATCAAGACATGGAAGCTATCAAGAATCTCCTCATCCCAATTTCTAAGTAAAAACTTGTGGTTGAACAAGGGTGAAGGACCCCAATGTCTATTGGTGGTTCCTTGGGAAAAGTTTTTGACAAAGAAAAACTTAGTGTTTTCAACTGATAGGCAAAACTTATTTTGAGCAAAGCAAGCCTAAGCTACACTTAGACAAAATGCATATAGTATTTAGTCCACCAATATTCTACTAAGGTATCACTTGCCAATACTATTCCAATGTATTGACCCACTATGGCTGTAACTTGTGATGTTGCAGGATATTCTGATGATGATTAGGAGTCATGAGTCTACACTCAACATGCTTTCCTGTGGACATGAAGATGAAGACTTATTTATCTTATTATATATTTGAACTCTTGTATTAGGCCTGTGGCCATGGAGTTGTAAAAGACTATGTTTGTCTCTGGAATGATATGTAATAATGACCTTTGTTTCTGTGTACTTCATCTTAAACTGTGGATGCTAGCATTGATCCAGGGACTAGCATTGCAATCACAGGGATCCTTTCCTT
Source organism: Avena sativa (assembly GCA_916181665.1). Taxonomy (NCBI): domain Eukaryota; kingdom Viridiplantae; phylum Streptophyta; class Magnoliopsida; order Poales; family Poaceae; genus Avena; species Avena sativa. The sequence continues at coordinate 417,578,341 of OV702297.1, forward strand.
TACAAAGGAGGGATCTTACAGATGGTATCAGAGCACTCTGTTTCCTGTAGGATTATGACCCTAGGATTGGAAACCACTAAGGAAAAAAAAATTCAACAACTTCCACACTTGTCTTTTCTTCTCTTAAACTTTTCTAATCTTCATTCTCATCTCTATTTGTAGATGAACTCCATCAACGAAGCCGTGAAGAAGGGACCACTCATGACTATGACTTTGGAATGTGAGACAGAGTTCCCCAAGGCTCTTAAGGATCTCATGGTTGCCATGGGAATACATGGTGCAGCTGTGTACAAAGGTTTTCCTGTGATGGATGAAGGAGTTGAGTACTGGTGGGTGCAACTTCACTTGTATAAAAACAAGGAAGACAACCACAAGGACTCAGTATTCTGCATGGTCACCAACTCAGTGATGCACACCACATTCTTTGATTCAGCAAGGGATGCAGCTTGGAGGGCATTCAAAGAACTTGGTGATATAATCAAGTGCATAATACTTAACACCCAGAATGACCTTAGGGAATAAAAGAAGCATACCCAAGAGTTAGAGGCTACCAATCAAATCCTAAGGAAGGACATCATAGGCTTAGCAATGGAGTCTTGTGATCTAGAAAAACAGATTGCCTCTAGGGATTCCCTGTTAGCCAATTTGGCAAGTGAGATGGGATTGTAATGTACCACATTAGTTGGACCACCACACTTATCATTTTATTTTCCAAATGTTGTTTAAAATAAGTTGAACCTTGGTTGCTTGTAATGGATCCATGTATGCCATGACTTGTGTGTTTTGATTTCCAAAGTTATGCATGTGATGCCTTGTCTTGTGATTTGTCTTAAATTGTGTTGATTCTAACTTTTTCTATCTTATTAAATAGATGCCTAATGTTTACTATCAGCACGGCTAAAGAGTTCAAGGGAACTCGTTTTGGCCCTCGTATTATTGAGCTCACTAGTTTGCTCAATCTCCCTCTTCCTACCATCATGGTACTTCCCCTCACCAAGTTCGAGAGGAAAGACCTTTGGGGCTTCAAGGTTAATCAGCCCGGACGCCAGACTGAGCCTACCACGGAGGCAATCATCTTCAAGCTCATGCATGATGACAAGGAGAGAGGCCTAGAGGTAGTCATGCAGGACTTGATTGGACGTCTGTTAGGGATACACTCTCGACAGGTTAGAGGTACTCACTTCCACACCTTCGGTAGACGTGATGTGGATGGTAAGGCCATTGACTTCGAGGATACTTCGAGGGAGACAACACAGCCGATTCGTCTATAACTCCAGGACTTAGAGGTTCTTCTTAGGCACATAGACACTGATAGGACCAACGTCATGCTCAGCAATGACGAACTCCAGGTGCAGCTTCGTGAGAAGGACAAGCTCTTCGCGGAGCAAGATGAGATAGTCAAGGAGATGGAGGCCAAGTTTGAGAGTCAGGACAGAAAGTTCAAGAGTCAAGAGAAGCGAGTCCAAGATAGGAACAAGAGGATTCGAGACATGACTGCAGAACTGGAGGCCAAGGACTTCGAGCTCGAGCATCAGCAGACTGTGATTGAGAGGCTTCGTTCACAGAAGAGGGCTCTCAAAGCCAAAGTAGAGACCTTGACCACCAATGTCGAGGAATACAAGACCACAATGGAGAATGTAGGTCTTACATTTGTTGAGGAGGAGGTTGATGCCAAGGAGTAGTGATGACTACTCATTTACCTTTATTTACCATGTCTTTGATTATTGAGTCGCAATGACGATCCAATATGTGGGTGGCTTGCTATTGGTGTGTTTACTTTGCAAACTTGTTGTCTATATTGTTGAACTATTATTATTATCATGCATGTTTGGTGATTGTTTATGTGATGTATTGTGCATGTTAGTGTCACATCCCAAGATTTTCCAAATCTTGTAATGAGAAAAATAAATGAATAAAATAAAACTTTGTTGATTTTCAGGGTAAGAAGAAACTTTTTGATTCCAATTGGAAACTTTCAAAACCTATTTGATCAAATAAAATCCTAAAGGGATTTAAAAAGATAAGTAAACAATAAAGATAAATTATTTGGAATTACTATTTTTTGAATCTTTTAATAAAAAGATTTGGTTTTCAAAGCAAAAGGTAGAATTATAAATAAGGATTATTTTATAAGCCAAAATAAAACTTGGCCAAGCCTTTGAAACAAAATATTTCCATTTGAAAAATAGTAAAGGGTTATTTAAATAAAATAATAAGGATTAAATATCAAATTTTATTAGAAACAAAGGTTTTTACTATTTTAATTAAACATCAAAACTTGTTATTTTATTTTAAACAAGTTTTCCAAGTATTTTATATTCTCAAATAAAACCTACTGAAGTGTTTTTGGTTTATTTAGATTTCAAATGGAGATTTTAAATAAATCAAAACCCATTTGATTGAATAACTAATGTCCATTTTATTTAATTATTAATGGACCCAAAAATAAAAAAATACTATTTTATTTTGGGACTTGGTTTTGTGTTATTAAACAGAACCAAATCTCAAGGCAAAGTATGGAGGAGTTTTGAATTGAATTGAATGTTTGTATTGTTTGATTGAATTTCAAACAGAAAATCGAAATGGAAAAAGATAAAATAGTTAGAAAGAAAAAATAGAACCAGACCTGACCCAACCCACCTGGCCCAGCAGCCCAGTCCAGCCCAACTAGCTCTCTCCCCGCAGAAAACGATTCGCACCAACTTACTGACCCACGCAGACACCGACGAGTGGACCCTTCCCCTCACTCCCTTTCTCGCTGACAGCAAGGTCCCACCTCTCCCCTCAAAACCGCGCTGATTCCTCCTCGCCGTTTCCTGCCGTTGATTGCTCGAATCAATACGTGTAAACGGCACAATGAATCCTCCCTGCGACCACGCACTCTTAATCGCCATCAACTCCTCTTCCTTTCCCCTCAGAACCCACTCGACCAGAGCCACCAGGCTGCCCTGAATCGAATTGGCACCACCGCTGCTCCGGTGAGTCTCATCGAGCGATTCCGGCCGAACCCTGTCGCCCCTTGCCTTCATGAGCACACGACCGTGACCCCCAGCCCCCGGCGCTTCTCCCTGTGCTGTCCATTCACTCGCGGGCGCCCTAGAATGTCGGCTTCGACAACCTCTGAGCGCCACCGCGTCTGCTTCCTTCTCCGGCGACCTCCCCTGTAAGTATCGACCGCCCCAGCACTCCTCGATGATGCTCCCATCTTCTCCAGAACAGCACGCTTCTAACTGTACCACCTGTTCGTCTTAGGGTGATCTGCAACGTCGTCCCCGACGACCACCAGAACCGCCTGACGCCGCCATCGTCTCCGGCGAGCAATTACTTCCACTCCAGTGCGCCCCTTCGCCAGCCAGTACCACCTCGAGCTTCAGCAAGCCTCTACGAGTCTGGTAAGCCTCGCCAACCTCTTCCTTGCTTCCTGTAACCGCCGCTAGCACATCGTCTGATCGTGCGCCGCCGCCAGCCGCCGTCAGCGCCGCTCGTGTTTGGTCAAGTCAATTCGCACCGTTAGATTTCCATCTGGCGGCTTAGATAGATTCATTAAACAAAGAGGTATGGGCTAATCTGAACCGCACCGTCTCACTTAGATCCAACAGCTGTAGTTGCACGATCCACGCGAACTGGTATCAGTGAACCAGAAACAGACGCGTGGCACTGGTTGTTTTAAAACAGAGTTTGAAATCAGATTGATTTGCAAATTTGTAAACCTTGTAACTTTTGATCCACACGTCCAAAAATTACAAACTTTATATCAATGGAATCAGTGGAACAAGCCCTAGCCAACCATGCAATTTGTTTAGTAAAAAAGCTTCTGGTAAAATGTTTGTTTTTGCAGAAACATTTGTATGCTTGTTTAGGTCATAAAAATTATTCCAAAATGATTTTGAGATTGAAATCTTTGCAAATTGGTTTGTTGTGAACCTACTGACCCTAGGAACCAACCTATGGATTTAAAAATGTATTTTTGTAAAGGTTAGGATTGAATAATTGAATTACCCATTTCTAGTCAAATAAAAATATTGATTTTGATATGGAAATGATTTTTGAGAAAAAAACCATTTGAAAATGTTTTGATTCAAACCTACTGACCCTAAACACCAAGTTTTGTGAACTAACAACTTATTTGGTGAACAATATAATTTGTTTTCTTTGCTAAAAACAATTTCAATCACATGAAATGATGATTTGATTTAAAAATGGTTTATAGATAAAACTCTTTTGCAAATGACTTTGCCACTTTAGAAAATGACCACCTTGAACCTTGCAAAGTATAGAGCCTAGTAGAAACCACCTTTGCAAATAAAACTATTTTGCATGCTTGCATGCATGACTTAGTTTCTATTATTTTATGTGTGTTTGATTGTTTGAATATTGTTTTGGAATGCTAGTTGAATCTATGTTTGCTTGATTGACTTGTAGTGAAGTTAGAAGAGTATGAGATTAGCAAGATCAAGAAGTGAACCAACATTCCAAAAAGGCAAGTGACACTATCATCTAAAGTCCTACTATTTTCATTATACTTAGTGGATTTTGAAAACATGCATGAAAAGGATTTCTATACTATATGCTATGCTAAATCCTAATAGGATACCCTTACACATTCCTTAGTGAAAACAATGTAGTTGTAAAATGCTTAGCCATGCTACATATTTTTGAGAAGAGATACATGTTGAGATTTTATGAAGTTGAGAAAAGACTTGTGTTTTTATATAATAAAACAAGTACTCAATGAACCACCTGGGTGGACAAGGTTACTCAAGTTTTGGACAAGGTGGCAACAAGAGGAACCATGTTTATATGGCAATCTCTTTTTGTTGTGCACCAGATGAAAACCACCCAGGGACTTAGAGATTGAACATGTTTCTCCAACAGTGGCTTCCGTGTACAACCACATGCTATTATGGCTCTGGCTTAGTCAACTACATTGGGAAGACCCATGCATTGGTCTTCAGGTTAACTGGAAATGAGGGAACTAGGAACCCTACATTGGTGCCTGAAGACAAGCTAGCATTGTGTATGGGAGGACCCTATGGAAAGACTTCGTCACATTCTCAATCTGCCAATACTCCATATTGGTGAGTACTAATCCAGCGGCCACTGGTGGAAACAAGATGAGAGTGTGTCATGTGGGTAAAGTGTACAACTTCTGCAGAAGATAAAAATTCTAAGTACTTAGCCGTGTCCCCGGTTATGGACAATACTGAGCAACTAAAGGCCTGAAGCTATGGGAAATCTCGACATTCCAATTTCTAAAAGAAAAACTTTAAAGTGACAACAAAAGACTTGAAGCACTTGGGGTGTACCAAGGAGCTCAAGAGATTTTGATAAAAACTTGAAGCACTTGGGGATTTACCAAGGAGCTCAAGAGATTTTGGTAAAAACTTGAAGCACTTGGGATTTCCATGGAGCTCAAGAGATTTTGACAAAGACTTCAAACACTTGGGGATTTACCAAGGAGTTCAGAAAGATTTTACAAAAGATCAAAACTATTTTTAAAAGATAGGATAAATTATTGCTTTCTGCAAATGAGCCTAAAACCCTACTTAGCCAAATATGCATGTAATGATAGGAACCACTTATATTCTACATAGTAGTGAAACTTGCCAATACAATTCAAATGTATTGACCCTTGTGGATGTAACTTGTAATGTTGCAGGTTTGATTGATATTAGTGAAGTTGATTGATTAGGATTACAAAGTCTACAACCAACATGTTTGCCTGTGGCACTTTGAAGATGAAGGACCCCATGCTTATAGATATTCTGCTGCAATGTAATGTAATGGCCAAATGAGCTATGTAAGATGTAATAAAATTATGTTATTCCTGGTTATAAAGTTATATTATGACCTTTGTTCCTTGATATTACATCTTAACTGTGGATGCTAGCTATTGATCCAGGGACTAGCATTGTAAACACAAGGATCTCTACCTTATTAAAGGTTGGGACCTCTACAGTTAGCATCTATGGGTATCTCATTCTTATCTCTATTGAACAAACCACAGATGCCTCCCCGACGTGCCAATCCCAACCCCAACAACAACAACATCACTCCTGAGATGCAGCAAATGATGACAGCTCAGACTCAACTGATGCAAATGATGACTACTTTCATCCAGAATCAGAACAACAACAACAATCAGAACAACCCACCGGGTTTTGACATGCTTACCAGGTTCTTGAGACTGAGGCCAGCAAAGTTCTCAGGAACTACTGATCCTATGGTGGCCAATGATTGGCTACGCTCTGTGAACAAGGACTTGGTAACAGTTGGTTGTACTGATGAGGAGAAAGTTAGATTTGCAGCTCACTTGTTGGAAGGACCAGCAGCCACTTGGTGGGATAACTTCCAAATCACCACTCCCATTGAGGATGTGACATGGGCTATCTTTGAAGATGGTTTACGTACTGCTCACATCTCATCCGGAGTGATGAGTTTGAAGAAGAAAGAGTTCCATAACCTGAAGCAGCGCCACCGCAGCGTGGCTGAATATATTGAAGAGTTCAACAATTTGGCGCGTTATGCACCGGATGAAGTTGACACTGATGCTAAGAGGAAGGAAAAGTTCCTTGAAGGGTTGAATGATGAACTGAACCTGCAGTTAGTTGTGGCCTATGTTCCCACATACCAGTCTCTTTGTGACAAGGCTGCTATTTTGGAGAGCAAAATGAAACAAGTGGAAAGCAGGAAGAGAAAGCACTATGATAAGCACAGCTCGGGATCGTCTCACAAGCGTTCCCATTATGATGACAGTGGGATTTCCGGATCCCACAAGCATGGGAAATTCAACAAGCACCACAACCACAACCGTTATCATGACAACAAGCACAACCGCAGTCATGACAACGATAAGTACAAAATCACAAAGGTGGATATAAGAGCCACCACAGTGGAAGTGGAAGTGGCAGTGGAAGCCAACCTGTCAAGAAAGATCTTAGTCAGGTTGAATGTTTCAAGTGCAAGAAGATGGGGCATTATGTAAATGAATGCCCAGAAAAGGAAGTTGAAGGACCCAACAAGCCCAACCCTTTTCAAAAGGGACAAGTGAACCACATCAATGTGGAGGAAATTTATGAGAAGCCTGATGCTGTTGCTGGTAAGTTCAAACTCAATTCTGTTCCAACATTTGTTCTCTTTGATACTGGTGCATCTCATTCATTCATATCAAGAGCATTTGTTGAAAGAAATGAACTACCGGTAGAAACTATTGGGTGTCCTATAAAAGTAAGTTCTCCTGGCGGAGAAATGATAGTGAACTCAGGATGTCATGATCTAGTCATAGAGTTTGGGAAGTATAAGTTTCCTGTTAATATGATAATCCTAAATTCCCAAGGATTGGATGTCATTTTGGGAATGGACTGGATGACTAAGCACAAGGGGGTGCTAGATTGTGCCAACCATACTGTCTCACTCACAACTCCAGAAAACAAAAGGATTAGATTCAAGACCAACTTTGAAGCAAAAAGGAGTAAGCTAAATTCTCTTAAGGGGGTTAGCATGGACAGTGTGCCTATTGTGTGTGAATATCCGGATGTGTTTCCGGAAGAATTACCGGAATGCCACCAGATAGAGATGTGGAGTTTCTTATTGATTTGCTACCAGGATCTGGACCTATAGCAAAGAGACCATATAAGATGTCAGTGGATGAGTTGAAAGAACTCAAGAAACAGCTTGGAGAACAGTTGCAGAAAGGTTTTATCCAACCAAGTTCTTCGTCTTGGGGAGCACCAGTTTTGTTTGTAGAAAAGAAAGATAGAAGTTAAAGGTTATGCATAGATTACCGTTCACTCAATGAGGTTACTATCAAGAACAAATACCCTTTGCCTAGAATCAATGACTTGTTTGATCAGTTAGAAGGAGCTTGTGTGTTCTCAAAGATTGATCTCCGGTCAGGTTATTTCCATCGCAAGATAAGGGAACAAGACATACCTAAGACAGCTTTTACCACAAGGTATGGATTGTATGAGTATACCGTGATGCCATTTGGTTTAACCAATGCACCAACATACTTCATGAATATGATGAACAAAGTGTTCATGGAGTTCCTTGACAAGTTTGTCGTCGTATTCATCGATGACATTCTAATCTACTCCAAGAGCAAGGAAGAGCATGAAGGACATTTACGATTGATACTTGAGAAGCTTAGAGAGCATAAGTTGTATGCCAAATTCAGCAAGTGTAAATTTTGGTTAAATGAAGTTGGATTTCTTGGAAACATTGTGTCAGGAGATGGTGTAGCAGTTGATCCTACTAAAGTTTTAGCTGTAACTGAATGGGAATCTCCCAAGTCAGTGAAAGAGGTTCGTAGTTTCCTTGGCTTAGCAGGTTACTACAGAAGGTTCATTGAGAATTTCTCCAAGGTAGCTAAGCCTATGACAGAATTGCTAAAGAAAGACAAGAAATTTGCTTGGTCTAAAGGTTGTGAACTCAGTTTCCAAGAATTGAAGAAGAGACTAGTGACAGCACCAGTCTTATGTTTGCCAGATTTGGAGAAAGATTTCCATGTATATTGTGATGCATCTCATCATGGATTAGGTGCAGTACTTATGCAAGAAGGGAAAGTTGTGGCTTATGCCTCGAGACAACTCAAAACTCATGAGGTAAACTATCCTACTCATGATTTAGAGTTAGCCTCTGTTGTCCATGCACTCAAAACATGGAGACATTATCTTTTGGGAAAGCGATGTGAAGTGTTCACAGATCACAAGAGTTTGAAGTATATCTTCACCCAGAAGGAAATTAACATGAGACAAAGAAGATGGCTAGAACTCATCAAAGACTATGACTTGAGTTTGCAATACCACCCCGGTAAAGCAAATGTTGTAGCGGATGCTCTAAGCCGTAAGGTTTTTGTGAATGGCCTTACCAAGGGAGAATTGCCAAATGATCTGTGTGCCCAATTTAGAGATCTCAGATTAGAGATTGTGCCTGAGGGACATCTCATGTCTTTGGATGTTCAACCCACTTTGTTGGACAAGATCAAGGAAGCCCAAAAGGCAGATAGGAAATTGAAGAGATTAAGGAGAAGATTGGCAAGGGAAAAGCCAAAGGATTCCATGAAGACGAACATGGTACTTTATGGCATGGAAAATGTATCTGTGTTCCGCAAGATCCGGAGCTACGGAAACTGATTTTACATGAAGCACACAACTCACCATATTCCATTCATCCGGGTAACACCAAAATGTACATGGATATGAAGGAAAGATTTTGGTGGAATAATCTCAAGAAGGACATCGCCGAACATATTGCTTTGTGTGATGTATGTAGTAGAGTGAAAGCGGAACATCAGAAACCAGCAGGATTGTTACAACCACTACCTATTCCTGATTGGAAGTGGGACAAGATTGGCATGGATTTCATCACCAGATTGCCAAGGACCAGATCAGGATATGATTCTATTTGGGTAGTAGTGGATCGCTTAACTAAAGTGGCTCATTTTATACCCGTGAAGAGAACTTACACAAGTGTTAAGTTAGCCAAGATCTATATGAGCAGAATTGTATGTCTACATGGAGTACCCAAGAGTATTGTGTCTGATAGGGGAACCCAATTCACTTCTCATTTTTGGAGGCAGCTACATGAGTCATTGGGAATGAGGTTGGAATTCAGCACTGCATTTCATCCTTAAACTGATGGACAGACAGAAAGGACTAATCATATTCTTGAAGATATGTTGAGAGCATGTGCTCTAGACTATGGAGCCAGTTGGGATGAAAGTCTGCCGTACGCAGAATTCTCTTACAATAACAGCTATCAAGCCAGTATTGAGATGGCACCATTTGAGTTTCTCTATGGGAGAAAGTGTACAACCCCATTGCTATGGAATGGTGTGGGAGAAATAAGTTTGTTCGGACCAGAACTAATCAAAGAAGCCGAAGAGAAGGTCAAGCTGGTTAAGGACAGATTGAAGATAGCACAGTCCCGACAAAAGAGCTACTCAGATCCTAAGCGTAGAGAAGTCACCTATGAAGTAGGTGATAGAGCTTATCTTAGAGTGTCACCACTTCGTGGAGTGAAGAGGTTTGGTGTCAAAGGTAAATTGGCCCCAAGATATGTGTAAGGTTCCCAACCTTTAATAAGGTAGAGATCCCTGTGTTTACAATGCTAGTCCCTGGATCAATAGCTAGCATCCACAGTTAAGATGTAATATCAAAAAACAAAGGTCATAATACAACTTTATAACCAGGAATAACATAATTTTATTACATCTTACATAGCTCATTTGGCTATTACATTACATTGCAGCAGAATATCTATAAGCATGGGGTCCTTCATCTTCAAAGTGCCACAGGCAGACATGTTGGTTGTAGACTTGTAATCCTAATCATTTAAACCTCACTAATATCAATCAAACCTGCAACATAACAAGTTACAGCCACAAGGGTCAATACATTTGAATTGTATTGGCAAGTGATACTATGGTAGTATAGTGGAGTCTATCATCTATATGCATTTGGCTAAGTGGAGCTTAGGCTTGCATTGCTCAAAATAGATTTTTCCTTATCATTTGAAAACACTAAGTTTTTGCTTGACAAAAATCACCCAAGGCATCTACCAATCAAAGATTGAAGATCCTTTAACCCTTGTTCAACCACAAGATTTTAACTTAGAAATTTGGATGATGAGATTCTTGATAGCTTCCATGTCTTGATGCTCAAATTGTCCTTTACCAGGGACATGGCTAAGTACTTAGATTTTACACTCTGCAGAGGTGGTGCACTTTCCCCACAAGACTTGGTTTCCCAAGACAAGATCTTTCAGAAGCTTTCCCTTAGACCAAAATGGACGCGCTCCAACCTATCAAACCCTACCACCAACTGTCCATTTGGCTAAGTTCTTGCAACCTATATGATCCAGGCAGAGCCCATAATGCCATGTGGTTGCACTTGAAGCTTCTAAACATTTGACATCTTAAATCTCTTTGTTCCTGGGTGGCCATCCACAAGTGAGATACACAAGGTAAACCATAAAAATGGGCCTTGTGAACCACTCAACACAAACCATTCCTTCCATTCCACCTAGGTGATTCATTCTCTTAGTTGTTTTATTAAACAAAACACAAGTCCTCAGACTTAGAAATTTTTCCATGGTGTGAATATATTTCCACCCTTGTTTTCTATTAGATAAGCTAAGCATGATAGTAGTAGGAGTCTTAACTTAGGAAATTTTACTAAGGTTTCATCTACTAGGTTTTCCCATAGCATGGTTTATACTTTAGCAAAAATTCCATGCAAGTTTTACTTAGAAAAATCACTAATGCATAGTGAAAGTAATGGGACAAAAGTATGAAGCATCACTTGCCTTTTTGGTAGAGAGTATAAGTTCACCCTTGATCTTTGCAATGTTCACACACTTCATGTCACTACAATTCAATCAAGCAAACAATATTTCAATCTACCATTCAAGCAAAACATCACATAAAATAATAAATAAAACAATACAAGCAAGCATGCAAAAGGGTTGTTTTATTTGTAAAAGTGGTTTCTAATGGGTCATAAACATTTGGATAAACCTAATGGTCATTTTATAAAGTGGAAAAGTCATTTGCAAAAGATTTCACTTTATAAACCATTTTTAAAACAAGGTATCATTTTATGTGGTGTAAAAATGTTTTAGTAAGGCATTAATCTATAGGATTCACAAAATATGTTTTCAAACCATAAAACCTTGTGTTTAGGGTCAGAGTGTTTAAAACAAAACATTTCCCAAAGGTTTTCTTCCAAATCCATTTTTAATAAATAAGCCATATTTTTATATGACTAGAATTGGTTTTAAATCCAAGTTTCATTCTTTTGCATCTCCAAATACATTTTTGAAACCACAAAGTGATTCCTAGGGTCAGTAGGTTCAAAATACACCATTTGCAAAAGATTTTATCCCTAAAATCAATTTTGAACAATTTTTACATTCTAAACAAGCATACATATGTTTCTGCAAAAACAAACCATTTAACAGAAACTTTTTACTAAACAAATGGCATGGTTGGCTAGGGATTGCTTTTCTGAATCCATTGATATAAAATGTGCAAAATTTGCACGTGTAGAATAAAAGTTGTGCAATTTACAAAATCACATATCTAATAGATTCAAAACTGTTTTTAAACAAAACAACAGAGACACGTGGCGTGATTTAATTCGCCGGTACCGATTCGGTTGGATCAGCAATTCAGACCGTAGGATTAAACTAACATCGCACGGCGCAGATCGATCGATACCCCTTCGGCTAAGATTCTATCGTGACGCTCGGATCTGGATCTAGTGGCTCACAGCAGCTCGACCTCAGATGGGCGGCGCTGGCGCGGCGGCGAGCGGCGCCTGCCTCAGACGAGGGTGGTGCTGGTGATGCAGGAAGCAAAAGAGACAGGGGAGGGGCTCACCGAGATCGCCGTGCTTCGCTGATGCTCAACGTGGCAGTATCTCGTCGAGGGGCGCACGGTGGTGACGCGGATTGCTCACCGGAGTTCTGCCTGGCGTCGGGCTCGTCTGCTCGACGACGGAGGCGACGATGTAGGGTGTGCTAGGACAAACCAAAGGCGCAGTTAGTTGCGTAAGAGAGTCACTAGTATGGGAGCATCATCGGGAGATAGAGGGGTGGACGGGGCTTACGAGGAAACGTCGCCGGACACAGAGTAGTTCGCGGTGGCGCTCGGACAAAGACGGGGTCGGCATTCTGGGGTGCGCGCGAGCAAAATGGTGATACTGGTAGGTGCTCACGGCTAAGGCGAGCAAGCTAGTGCAGGCTAGGGGGCCGGGGAATGACTGGGCTCGCCGGAATTTTGGTTGCGGCTCGTCGGAATAGAGGGAGTGCCAGCTCAAATCGTGGCAGCCTGGGGGCAAGGAAGGTCTGGCGAGTGAGGGAGATCAGAGAGGGGAGAGGGATGCTTAAATGCGCGCGGTCACGGGGCTGATTCAACGCGTGGTTATGAGGTATCAAGCGTGCAGTTATTTGGCAGAAACGGCGACGAGGTTTGGGGGAGAAGAGGTCGCGGCGGGTGAGGAAGAAAGGTCGGGTGTGGGGCCGTTTCGTCAGCGGAGTGAGAGAGGGGAGTTGGGGTCCACATGTCTGCGTCTGTGTGGGTGTGAGTTCGAGTGAAAACGATTTGCAGTGGGGAAAGGAAGATGGGCTGCGAGTTGGGCCTTCCTGGGTCTGTTTGCTGGGCTGCTGTTGTTTCATTTTTTTTACTGAAAGTTTTTCCTATTTTCCATTTGATTTTCTGTTTTGAATTTCAATCAAACAATTCAAACATTCAAAACAAATCAAACTTTCACCAAACTTTGTATTGTGTTAGTTCTGCTTGACAACACAAAACAAGTCCAAAATAAAATAATATTTTTATTTTAGGGTCCATTAATAATTAAATGAATAGACCTTATTCATTTAATTCAAATACCATTTGTTTTATTAAAATCTTTGTTTTGAAATCTAAAATAAAACCAAAAACACTTCAGTAGGTTTTATTTGAGAATACAAAATACTTGAAAAACTTGTTTAAAATAATTTTAACAAGTTTTGATGTTTTTAATTAAAATGGGAAAAACATTTACTTAAATAAAAATGGGTTTATTAATAAACTCTCATTATTTTATTTAAATAAACCTTTACTCTTTTAATCAAAGAAAAACATTTTATTTCAAAAGCTTGGCCAAGGTTTAATTTGGCTCTATAAAATAATCCTTATTTATAAATCTACCTTTTCTTTTGAAAACCAAATCTTTTATTAAAAGATCCAAAAATAGTAATTTTAAATATTTTTAAGTTTATTGATTATTTATATTTTTAAATCCCTTTAGGATTTTATTTGATCCAAATAGGTTTTGAAAGTTTCCAATTGGATTCAAAAAGTTTCTTCTCACCCTGAAAATCAACAAAGTTTTATTTTATTCATTTATTTTTCACATTACAAGATTTGGAAAATCTTGGGATGTGACAGGCTACCACCCTTAAAATAAATCTTGTCCCGAGATTTGGGGAGGCTAGGGTTACAAGTTGGTTCAAAAGCATCTAGGGTACTACCACCCTTAAAATATTTTCCAACTAAATTACATCTTGTCTTGCTTGGGATCTTGATGTAACTTTTCTGGACAAACATATGCATAGTGTCCTTTGTTTTCACATTTGAAACATGTGACAAGGCTGAGATCCTTCATAGGCTAGTTTATCTTGTGCTTCATCTTTTCTGGACAGTTGTTTGCATAATGTCCTGGTTCTTTGTATTTGAAACACATCACTTGGCTATTATCTTTCTTCTTCTTTTCTGGACATTCATTGGCATAGTGTCCCATTTCTTTGCAAGTGTAACATTGCACATGGCTTTTGTCCTTCTTTTTCTTGGGTTTATCCAAGGCTAGGAGTGCTTCTAGTTCATGATCTTCATATGTTATCTCATAGGTAGGAATGTCTACTGGTTTCTTTGACCTTCTATTGCTCCTTGGATAATTCATATGTCTCTTCTTTGGTCCTTTAAATTGGGTCATATTGCATGAAGGTACAAGTTGAGATTTTCCTTTGTCCTCATCCTTCTTGGTAGACTTGGCTTGATAGTCTGCAATCAGTTGTTGCACTCCACCTTGTTTCCTTTGTTGAATTATGGAATAGATGGGGCATTGGATAGGGACATGACTATTTCCTTCACATAGGAAGCAAGTAGCTTGAGATGTGGGGCATTGGCCAACTGGATGTTCCTCTTCACAACTGGGGCATTGATCCCCATGTTCCTTGGAAGTGTGATCCTTGTCTCCACAAATATTGCAGGCTTTGGTTCCTTCTAAAATAACATCTTTGTCATCCTTGTTGTCATAAACTCCTTTGGAAGAGTTGTCTCCAATGTTGATCATTTGAGTGTCCATCCCTTGCAACAATTGGGATTGAAGTTTCAAAATCCTTTGTATAGCTGGGTCTAATCCATTGTTGTTAGCTAAAAGCTGGGTTGTCAATTGGCTCAACTGGGTTTGGTTTGCTAGTAGTTGTTCTCTCATGTTGTTCTCTTGGTTGTTGTTGTTGTCATCATCCTTGATGTTGGGGTTTCTTGGAGAAGTCATCTGTTTGGGTTGGATTGGGATTAGAATAGGCAAAATATTTCTAAGGAAATAATTCTGATCACACATAACACAATTCACACAAACAATGTCACTACAAGAAATGTGTCAGCTTGTGACGTTTTGGTAGTGACCATCTACAAAATCGTCTTAGATTTATGAAGATTCCGCTCAAGCTGCCTCGGAGGGTCAAAGCCTTAGTAAACTATGACGATTTTGCTCAAAAACGTCGTAATTCCTTTAAATGAAATCGTCATAAAAGCTAGGGAGATCTAAATATATAGGATAGCAACATGGACCGTTGGATCCAAACAAGATGAACGGACAGGATGCTGATATGCGGGAACTTTGACATGGATCGATGACATGGCACTACCCATCGCGCGCAGGAACCAAATATTTTCACATCGCGCGCGTGCCGACCAAACCAAAACCACCACATCCCCACCCTCCCAGCAAACGTCTCCCCAACCCTAAAACATTCGCCGCCGCTCCAGCCGCGAGATCCGCGCCGCCGCTCCAGCCATGAGATCCACCCTCCCCTCCTCTCTCCCCGGCTTGAGCCCAGCTCCGCCTCCCGCCGACCATCTCCTCTCGATCTCGTGGAGCACCGCTCCCATCTCCTCTCGACAGCATCGCCCCTTCTCCTCCCAGCGGCGGCTGCGCATTTCCCCGCCCCTTCACAACCGCCCTGATCCCCTCCGCCCAGCCCATAGGCGCATCGTTGGGTCGGCCATCTTCCAGCGGGTGATGCTCTAACCCTCCACTCCCTGACCGTCGCTGCCATGTCGCTCCTCTCTTTTCCTTCCTCATGTCAGGTCCTTCCCATCTCTAGGGTTTCAGGCGGCAATGCCAATGGGGCAGGCAGAGTTGTGGCATCGAGGAGCCTAGACGGGTCGGCGACGACGAGCTTCATGTTGATTTGGCTGCAGTACATACTGGTGACAAGGTGCTCGGTGATAGGGAGGAGGCCCGCAAGAGCGTCTACACGAAGGTATACTCCCCCGCTTCCTTCAATCACGAGTCGTGCGACCCCTCCTCTCTCTTTCCATCCCATCCCTATCTCTCTAGTGTTCTCTAACAATCCCCTTCTGTCTGTCTGTCTCTCTCTCTCTCTCTCTCTCTCTCTCTCTCTCTCTTCAGGCTCCCCTAGATGCGACCGTGAGCAACGCCGCGCCTGACGACTGCTGATCTGGCCATGCGCGTTCATCTCCCTCCAAGGCCGCGCCTGACGCCCCGAGATCTGCGGCCCAGCTAAGATGAGACCGATGCTAGCGATGCAGCTGGCCGGCGGTCAGGACAGCGACGACAAGGCGACCATGTATCATCGACCGATGATTTATGTCCCATAGTAGGTCAGTTCCAGTCCGGTTTAGCGATTCTGCATTAATCAAAGTCAAGAAAAGGTAGCAGCAATACCACATTTCTATCATGACTTAGATGCTTACGAGTAGAAGCATGTGTTCTTTTATGCACCATGAAACTCATTGTATAATTTCAAAGTAGAAGCATGTGTCCTGCTAATGAATGTTACTCATGTCAAAGTAGCCCTTATTATTGCAGTACTCTTATTTGATTTTTTCTTATATTGACTAGAGTGCTAGACCATCTAGATACTGCAATCATCTAAGTTTTATGATATTTGCTTTACAAAGAAACTACTTAAGATCCTTTGCAACAATGAACCTACACTTCATCTCAATCAGGGTGAAAGGGAGGGCACACTACCCCGCAGGATTAGTTGAAATTATTGTCACTCTTAATTTCCTATGCTATACGGTTTTACTACAAGTTGTTGAACACTACAATGCAACTTTCTTATATATTCAATATAAACTGTTCTTAGTGGATTTGTAGATTTGGAGAAAAACTTTCGCATTGGCCAAGTAATGATTTGTGGTCTTTTTCTGGACATACGTGGCTTTAGTGCAACACTATATTTATTAAAACATTCTACCTAAGCAACAAAAGATTTTGTATTGTTTCCAATTATGCTTCAAACATTCACTCATTGAAGTGACCCAATAAACTCTTGTGCTACAAAACTAAATTGTTTACTATGACCCAGTTAAGCTAATCATGTTTTCCCCTCTTAAGTATTAATAGTTTCATGTCCGCATGTACCTTATGGGACACTTGTTTTGGTCAATTATCCCTAACATTTTAATGTGGTATAAGAACAGAAACCAATACACTCAGTCTTGCTTACTACAGGTCACTTATTTGGCAATGTCTTTTCTTTGGTTCTAGATAAGTACAAGAGATGTAGATAATCATCCTATGTTGCAATATTTTCATACAGATCTGATATAGCTCTGATAAATTTGGCAGGAGCTTGTTTTTACTACTGGGATACAATGTTTGCTCTATATACCTAGTGTGATGGACTAAATCAAGTATGCACAGATCTTCCCCTTTTATTTTGATCTGAACCTATTTTGTTCCCAAGAGAGGTTATGCTAGATTGTTAGATAGGCTTTGCTAGACCTGTAGGAGTCCTAGGGTTCCTGTAGGGTCCTAGGGTTCTTGTAGGTTCACATTTTTTTATAGGAGTACCTACAGATTTGTACTCAATTTAATTCCCTATATGAGATGTGTGCCTCACATTAGCTGGTTGTCGCATAAAAACTATGTATCCTTGGGCATCTCTTCTATTTGCACATTATTAATATGCTTGAAAATATAATTGATGCTTGCAGATGCTTATTGAAAAATATATTTGACTAGTTCTGTTTTACTCCAAAGCTTGAAAAATATAGTACTGATAAGATCCATGTATCATCATGTTATGTGACATAGTTGCAAGGAACCTGATAAGATCCATGTAGCAGAGTGTTGTGTCTGAACTTTTTGCAGATGTATCTACATATTTTCATTTTTTACTTGCAAGCAACCTGCTAGATGGAGCTAAGGCCCTTCTTTGTTCTTGATGTAATCTCTCTCATCATTGCTGCTATGGAACTTGTTCATTACTTTAGTCTTCGATGTATCAAATCATAAATATATGTTTGGTCTGTCAATGCAATGACCTGCTCTGTTGGATTGCAGTACTGGACATGTCATGCTTTACATTTTCCCTATCAGTTTACCATTGTAGCTGCATTAGTTTATTTTCCTTTGCTATTCATGACATTTCCATCAGTATAGCCATGAAATTCTTGTCGCATTTTGTTTGTGTGCAGTGTAATGTGTTTCTTATTCTACTTCTGCATAGATATATTTAATGCATCATTCCTATGTGCATACAAGGCTTGTGATAAATAACTGGTTAGGTGCTAACTCATCACACTGGTGTGTGGTCTTGCAGGTTCACACCGATACCATTCTGTACAATTACTACCATAGGAAGAGGTGTCTGCAGCTTTTTTTGCTGATGCCAAGTGCTTCTTTTTTGTGCTTCCATACTTGAGTGCCAATTTCCGTATTCTTGATGTACTATTTTTTACTGGTTGCTATTTCCCTAGCCATATCTTTTGACATTGTGAGACTAAGAGTACTGATATTTGCTATTTCCATATGTCTGAGATAGAACTGTGTGATGTACTGCTATTTGCTATTTCCATATGTTCGATATAGAACTATGCATGATGTCCTGCTATTTTCTATTTGCCTATCTCCTGACTCGTGTGAGAACTAAGTCAGAACAGACCCTAAACTGACTTGTGTAGTTTACGTAGGCAAAATCATGTCTAGAACAGACTTACTGTTATTCTCATTGCTTCAGAATCTTGTCATTGAACTGTTAGTAATAATTATCATAGCGAATAACTAGAGTTACAAAGTTGTACATCTGAAGTGAAGATATAGATTCTCATGAGATCTTCCTAGCACCTGTGAATATCTTGGGATTGTGAGTGCATAATCCTGTAGGCTTATTTTGGACAAGACAAGTAGATACCTGAGATGCGGCGGATGGGGATGTAGTTGAAGATATGATCCACATCATGGTTGACGATGGTCATAGCAGGTACTTGTCCATCAGCATCTTTTGAGGAAGACCTAGCCAAAGAGGATGTTGTCGAGAAGTACACATGAGATAAAGAAAGTATGCATCTAGCAAAGTTAGAAAAGCTCAGTAATCAAAATAAGTATTCAAGGGCCTGGCAACTGTAGGCTTATTTTGTTCTGCTGGCTATTCATTGGAAATTGTACTCTTGCTTAACTGGCTTGGATAGTTGGATCAGAGCTAATTCTCTTACAGCTTTGTCGTACTCACTTTGAATGACGACACTAATATTTGCTTCTGATTTAGGATTCTAAGTACTGCTCATTGCTAGAATGGCTTAACCACATGTATAATATTTTTTTATTTCTATGATCAATAAGGTGCTCCAGGCCCTTGAATACTATTACTGAGATTTTCTAACTTTGCTAGATGCATACTTTCTTTATCTCATGTGTACTTCTCGACCACATCCTCTTTGGCTAGGTCTTCCTCAAAAGACGCTGATGGACAAGTACCTGCTATGACCATCGTCAACCATGATGTGGATCATATCTTCAACTACATCCCCATCCGCCGCATCTCAGGTATCTACTTGTATTGTCGAATGGATATGGGCATGTTGATTTATGGCCTTAGTCTTGAGTAGTTCGTTTGGTAAGAGAAACAAATTTGCACTTGTTGGAGAAATGTATGTACATATGGGCAACAGATCTTGTGCATTTCTCTATATTTACCTGGGTACCATAAAATTTTCTCAGCTTATCATACAATTAAGGTTTTCAAAGACTTTGTCATTCGTACTTCTGATGAAATGTTGAAATCCAACAACATAGAGAGCTACATCCCTCTATATTACTATGTGGTGCTGAATGTCGCTCCAGGTTATTATTTCCGTGAAATAGTACTGTAAAATGATTCTTGCACTTAATTTTGATTTGAATGGAAACTTTGGACACAAGTTTGTAGCAAATCTATGTCTCTTTATATAATTTACATTCTAACGATTCTTGCACTTGATGACCTCCTTTTCTCATCCTAGGCTGGCAACATTTGAATGGGCGTCTCCCTTTTGATGCATGTATCAAGAGCTTCAGTATGAAGATCTCAGAAAACCGTTGTAGCATGCTCCAACAAAGTTTTGTAGCTTGTTGAGCTGGTTATTCTGATTTTGTTCTATGTGGTAGCCAAATACCTGATTTGTACTGTACATGATTACAGATTGTAATGTATCTTAGAAAATATTGCTTTCTTTCCAACAGACAGACATGATTGTAATGTATTCCTGGGTTATGTCTCATTGTAATATACTGTATGTGATTTTGGCTATGCATACTGAAATATTGATTATTTAATGTCACTACTTTGTAAATTAACCAAATGTTAGTTGGGCTCTAAAAAGGCCATGGCCCAAAACATATTGGACCGGAGCAGTGAACAATCTTTCACAAAAATTGTTGAAATAAGAAAGAATTGGGAGCTAAAAAGGCCTTTGCCCATGAAAATAAAAAAGGCCAAAATATTGGGCTTGACCCAAGCAACAAAGAATAAATTAATGGACTGAATTTTGGGCTTGGCCCATGTAAACAATTGAATGGACCGGGCTGATTGTGTGCCACATAGGCTTAGCCACGTAGGATCTGACTTGGCGAGGACAGTTTGCCCATGACGATATCAGATCATCATAATGGTTATGACGATCCAATATCGTCATAGACGGTTATGACGATTTTGCTGAAATCGTCGTTATAGTTCATTTGCGACGCCCAGCTTTCGACGATCTCAAAATCGTCATAGAATCGTCATAAACGGACTATTGTGACGATTTTGTGACGAAAATAGAGGGTCATATATAGCCATATTCCTTGTAGTGTGTGCAAGCAATCACAAACAAACATTCCATTCAAACAACAAGTTTCAAGCATATTTTAAGGCATCCAAAAAATATATTTTTGTTACACCACATAAGTTGGTGGGTTTGACTTAAACAAAATATGGTGGTCCATCTATATGGCACTTGTGATCTTTCCATCCTTCTTGGTTGATTCTTCTTAGATGAGATCATGGTTTCCTTGGGAAAGCTCTTGGTCACAAAACTTCAAAGGTGATGATGGTTCCTTCTGAGTTGTGTTTCCTTAGTCTCCAAATCTTGAGCAAGATTTCTTGTCTCATTCGTCCTTAGTGATATCCAAGGTTGAAGTCCTTGGTGAAAATGCTGAAGATGTTGAAGTCATTAGAGTTAAAGATGTTGAAGTCATTTAGAGCTGATGAAGTCCTTTGCACATGATGGAGTCTTTGGTGATGGTTGAAGCTTTGTCCATCAAGTTTGAAATAGAAGAGATGTAGAATCAAAACCAAAATGGTTGAGGAAAGAGTTTACAAGATTGTTTGTAAATAAGTTTTGGAACAAATACAACTCCTATTTTTCTAAGGGTTTTTGTCCAATCTTAGGGTTACAAATCCTACAGGAAACACAATGCTCTGATACCATCTGTAAGGTTCCCAACCTTTAATAAGGTAGATATCCCTGTGTTTACAATGCTAGTCCCTGGATCAATAGCTAGCATCCGCAGTTAAGATGTAATATCAAGAAACAAAGGTCATAATACAACTTTATAACCAGGAATAACATAATTTTATTACATCTTACATAGCTCATTTGGCTATTACATTACATTGCAGCAGAATATCTATAAGCATGGGGTCCTTCATCTTCAAAGTGCCACAGGCAGACATGTTGGTTGTAGACTTGTAATCCTAATCATTTAAATCTCACTAATATCAATCAAACCTGCAACATAACAAGTTACAGCCACAAGGGTCAATACATTTGAATTGTATTGGCAAGTGATACTATGGTAGTATAGTGGAGTCTATCATCTATATGCATTTGGCTAAGTGGAGCTTAGGCTTGCATTGCTCAAAATAGATTTTTCCTTATCATTTGAAAACACTAAGTTTTTGCTTGACAAAAATCACCCAAGGCATCTACCAATCAAAGATTGAAGATCCTTTAACCCTTGTTCAACCACAAGTTTTTAACTTAGAAATTTGGATGATGAGATTCTTGATAGCTTCCATGTCTTGATGCTCAAATTGTCCTTTACCAGGGACATGGCTAAGTACTTAGATTTTACACTCTGCAGAGGTGGTGCACTTTCCCCACAAGACTTGGTTTCCCAGGACAAGATCTTTCAGAAGCTTTCCCTTAGACCAAAATGGACGCGCTCCAACCTATCAAACCCTACCACCAACTGTCCATTTGGCTAAGTTCTTGCAACCTATATGATCCAGGCAGTGCCCATAATGCCATGTGGTTGCACTTGAAGCTTCTCAACATTTGACATCTCAAATCTCTTTGTTCCTGGGTGGCCATCCACAAGTGAGATACACAAGGTAAACCATAAAAATGGGCCTTGTGAACCACTCAACACAAACCATTCCTTCCATTCCACCTAGGTGATTCATTCTCTTAGTTGTTTTAGTAAACAAAACACAAGTCCTCAGACTTAGAAATTTTTCCATGGTGTGAATATATTTCCACCCTTGTTTTCTATTAGCTAAGCTAAGCATGATAGTATTAGGAGTCTTAACTTATGAAATTTTACTAAGGTTTCATCTACTAGGTTTTCCCATAGCATGGTTTATACTTTATCAAAAATTCCATGCAAGTTTTACTTAGAAAAATCACTAATGCATAGTGAAACTAATGGGACAAAAGTATGAAGCATCACTTGCCTTTTTGGTAGAGAGTATAAGTTCACCCTTGATCTTTGCAATGTTCACACACTTCAAGTCACTACAATTCAATCAAGCAAACAATATTTCAATCTACCATTCAAGCAAAACATCACATGAAATAATAAATAAAACAATACATGCAAGCATGCAAAAAGGTTGTTTTATTTGTAAAAGTGGTTTCTAATGGGTCATAAACATTTGGATAACCCAAATGGTCATTTTATAAAGTGGCAAAGTCATTTGCAAAAGGTTTCACTTTATAAACCATTTTTAAAACAAGGTATCATTTTATGTGGTGTAAAAATGTTTTAGTAAGGCATTAATCTATAGGTTTCACAAAATATGTTTTCAAACCATAAAACCTTGTGTTTAGGGTCAGAGTGTTTAAAACAAAACATTTCCCAAAGGTTTTCTTCCAAATCCATTTTTAATAAATAAGCCATATTTTTATATGACTAGAATTGGTTTTAAATCCAAGTTTCATTCTTTTGCATCTCCAAATACATTTTTGAAACCACAAAGTGATTCCTAGGGTCAGTAGGTTCAAAATACACCATTTGCAAAAGATTTTATCCCTAAAATCAATTTTGAACAATTTTTACATTCTAAACAAGCATACATATGTTTCTGCAAAAACAAACCATTTAACAGAAACTTTTTACTAAAAAAATGGCATGGTTGGCTAGGGCTTGCTTTTCTGAATGCATTGATATAAAATTTGCAAAATTTGGATGTGTAGAATAAAAGTTGTGCAATTTACAAAATCACATATCTAATAGATTCAAAACTGTTTTTAAACAAAACAACAGAGACACGTGGCGTGATTTAATTCGCCAATACCGATTCGGTTGGATCAGCAATTCAGACCGTAGGATTAAACTAACATCGCATGGCGCAGATCGATCGATACCCCTTCGGCTAAGATTCTATCGTGACGCTCGGATCTGGATCCAGTGGCTCACAGCAGCTCGACCTCAAATGGGCGGCGCTGGCGCGGCGGCGAGTGGCGGCGTGCTCAGACGAGGGTGGTGCTGGTGATGCAGGAAGCAAAAGAGACAGGGGAGGGGCTCACCGAGATCGCCGTGCTTCGCTGATGCTCAACGTGGCAGTATCTCGTCGAGGGGCGCACGGTGGTGACGCGGATTGCTCACCGGAGTTCTGCCTGGCGTCGGGCTCGTCTGCTCGACGACGGAGGCGACGATGTAGGGTGTGCTAGGACAAACCGAAGGCGCAGTTAGTTGCGTAAGAGAGTCACGAGTATGGGAGCATCATCGGGAGATAGAGGGGTGGACGGGGCTTACGAGAAAACGTCGCCGGAGTCAGAGTAGTTCGCGGTGGCGCTCGGACAAAGACGGGGTCGGCATTCTGGGGTGCGCGCGAGCAAAATGGTGATACTGGTAGGTGCTCATGGCTAAGGCGAGCAAGCTAGTGCGGGCTAGGGGGCCGGGGAATGACTGGGCTCGCTGGAATTTTGGTTGCGGCTCGTCGGAACAGAGGGAGTGCCAACTCAAATCGTGGCAGCCTGGGGGCAAGGAAGGTCTGGCGAGTGAGGGAGATCAGAGAGGGGAGAGGGATGCTTAAATGCGCGCGGTCACGGGGCTGATTCAACGCGTGGTTATGAGGTATCAAGCGTGCAGTTATTTGGCAGAAACGGCAACGAGGTTTGGGGGAGAAGAGGTCGCGGCGGGTGAGGAAGAAAGCTCGGGTGTGGGGCCGTTTCGTCAGCGGAGTGAGAGAGGGGAGTTGGGGTCCACATGTCTGCGTCTGTGTGGGTGTGAGTTCGAGTGAAAACGATTTGCAGTGGGGAAAGGAAGATGGGCTGCGAGTTGGGCCTTCCTGGGTCTGTTTGCTGGGCTGCTGTTGTTTCATTTTTTTACTAAAACTTTTTCCTATTTTCCATTTGATTTTCTGTTTTGAATTTCAATCAAACAATTCAAACATTCAAAACAAATCAAACTTTCACCAAACTTTGTATTGTGTTAGTTCTGCTTAACTACACAAAACAAGTGCAAAATAAAATAATATTTTTATTTTAGGGTCCATTAATAATTAAATGAATAGACCTGATTCATTTAATTCAAATAGGATTTGTTTTATTAAAATCTTTGTTTTGAAATCTAAAATAAAACCAAAAACACTTCAGTTTTGATGTTTTTATTTGAGAATACAAAATACTCGAAAAACTTGTTTAAAATAATTTTAACAAGTTTTGATGTTTTTAATTAAAATGGGAAAAACCTTTACTTTAATAAAAATGGGTTTATTAATAAACTCTCATTATTTTATTTAAATAAACCTTTACTCTTTTAATCAAAGCAAAACATTTTATTTCAAAAGCTTGGCCAAGGTTTAATTTGGCTCTATAAAATAATCCTTATTTATAAATCTACCTTTTCTTTTGAAAACCAAATCTTTTATTAAAAGATCCAAAAATAGTAATTTTAAATATTTTTAAGTTTATTGATTATTTATCTTTTTAAATCCCTTTAGGATTTTATTTGATCCAAATAGGTTTTGAAAGTTTCCAATTGGATTCAAAAAGTTTCTTCTCACCCTGAAAATCAACAAAGTTTTATTTTATTCATTTATTTTTCACATTACAAGATTTGGAAAATCTTGGGATGTGACAATATGTTGGACCATTCAAGATTCTGAGTCGCAAAGGAGAAGTAGCTTATGAGATTGAATTGCCAGAGTCTTTGTCAGCTGTTCATAATGTGTTTCATGTGAGTCAGCTTAACAAATGCCATCCGGAAATGGAAGAAACTTCTTTTAAGGATACTATACCTTTGGAAGAGTTTCAATTGGAGAGTGACCTCCCTTATGAGGAGAAACCTATCAAGATTCTTGAGACTGCAGAAAGAGTTACACTGACTAAGACTATCAAATTCTGCAAAGTTCAATGGAACCGTCATTCCGAAGAAGAAGCAACATGGGAAAGAGAAGATGATCTTCAGAAAGACCACCCTCACCTATTTGCTAGCCAACCCGAATCTCGAGGGCGAGATTCACCTTAAGGGGGTTAGATTTGTAACATCCCTAAAATCATGTTTTCAAAGACTTCATATCATGCATGCATGCATATCATTTAGGGATCAAAACTCAAACTCATTTGAAAGAAAACATAATTTGAGAGCTATGATTTTATGTGATCAACATTAAATCAAATGCTACTTTCCAAGGAGGGGTTATTTGTTCAAAAACCAAACCTTGTTGCTCTCAGATTG
The DNA here is from genome assembly GCA_916181665.1 of Avena sativa. Classification (NCBI taxonomy): domain Eukaryota; kingdom Viridiplantae; phylum Streptophyta; class Magnoliopsida; order Poales; family Poaceae; genus Avena; species Avena sativa. The sequence goes on from OV702297.1 coordinate 417,604,293, forward strand.
TTTTGCTTGATTGCTAGTGCTTAAACCAAAATTTACAAAATAAATATGGATTTAAAACCATTTTCAAAATTTGTTCAAATCAAGTGCTATGTCACTTCTTATTTTGTTTGAACAAAAGGACCAAGCTAAATACAGTGAGACCACATGTTTTTATACCTAGAAATATGAGTGTTACACTCTACAAAAATCCAGAACAAATTTGAATTCAAATGGCATTTGAATTTATTTGAAAATGGATCCAGAAAACTAAAACAGAAATGGAAAAGGAGTAAAGAAAAGGAAAAAGGCCGGCGCCAGGATTTTGGCCCAACAGTGAAACCAGCCCACTAAGCCCACCCGGGGTTTTCCCCTCTCTCTCACTCGCAGCCATACCCACTGAGTCACTGACCTCCTGGGCCCATCCCCTCTTTCTTTCTCTCGCTGACAGCCGCTGCCCACATGGCAGTCGTCGTCTCCACTCCTGGCGACCAGTTCATCCCCAAAATCTCGCCGGGCGTTTCCTGTTTGACTGCGGCTTCAATTCCCGTTCAATGCCTGAGTAAATCGCGCCCGCGCCCTTGCTACTTAAACCCCCTCTGCCCCCTCTCCATTTTCCCCCAAACCCCAAGCACAGAGCGCCACTAGGCTGCTAGAATTTGCCCTCGCGCCGCCGTGGTACTAAGCATCTCCGGCAGCAAATTCCGGTGAGTCCTGACCGCCCCTGTGCCTCTGATTCAAACGAGTGTGACCAGAATGTCCTAGTGCACCTTCTGATACCATTTGTTTGCCTGCTCGTGAACCAGGACGCCGTCCCCGTTCACTTCTGCAAACGACCGAGCCGCCACTCAACTCCGGCGATCGATTACGGTAAATACTGAGCGCCCCTTGACCCCTCTTGCATACGACTAGGTTCGCCTTGTCCTTGCGCAGATACTCATGCCTCTGGTCCGTGCTAGGAAGGTCCAGAGCATCGACAACAACTCCGTCTGCAAGGACCCGACGCCGTGCACGACTCCGACGAGCTCCAGCGACCACCTCTGCGCGCCCCTTCGTCATCAAAGCCCACCTTGAGCATCAGTAGCACACGGCGAGCACAGTAAGCCCCTTCTCCCTCTCCCGCGCGACCTAGAACGTCGACAATGACTCTGACAGAGCCGCCGCCGCCAGTCGCCGCCGCTAGCGCCGCCCATCCGTGGTCAATGAATCTGTGGCCGTAGGATCTAGATCTAGTGGGTGAGATTAGAAGCTGAGCGAAGAGGTACGGGCAGATCTGAGCCGCGCGATTTAGTTAGATCTGATGGTGCGCAAGCACGATCCGGTGCGAAACGGTATCGTCCAATCAGACGCTGCCGCGTGGCCAGTTCTTTGATTTAAAATCAGATTTTATATCTATTAGATGTTTAAACTTGTTTAATTCATAACTTTTGATTCCCAAGTCCAAATTTGACAAATTTTATATCATTGGAATCAGGAGAGAAAGCCCTTTCCATATATGCAATGTGTTTAATGTTTTGTTTCTATTAAAATGGTTATTTTTACAGAAACATGTGTAGGCCTATTTTGTGTATATTAATTATTTGAGAAATGTTTTAATGTTCAAATAAAGGTTGTTTGGCAAGTTTTGAACTTGTTTATGAATCAGTACTGTGCACTTGTCTTATGGAGTATAGAAAATCATCACATATCATATTGCATGCATCCATATATTTTTGCTTGTATTTGTTTTGTATGTGATGTGGTGCTATCATTTTATGTGTAGATTTTGGTGCAAATAGTGATTGTGATTGTGAGAATTGTAGCTACTATCCAAACTACCAAGTCAAGTGGTGCTTCATGATTTATTCCTAAGTTTTACAACTTTGCATTAGAAATATTTTGCTAGTCTTGCATGGTTATTTTGATCTATATGCTATGCATGGGAAATCCTAGTAGTTGTAGAATTGCTAGAAATATTTCTAAGTCTTATCAATGCCATGCTTAGCCTAGCTAGTAGCAACCAAAGGTGATTATATTCATGCTATGAATAAATATTTCTAAGTCCTTGGACTATGTTTTTGTTTAATAAAACAACTAAGTGAATGAAACACCTGGGTGGAATGGAAAGAATGGGTTATGTTGAGTGGTTACACAAGGCCCATTTCTATGGTTTACCTTGTGTATCTCACTTGTGGAAAGCCACCCAGGAACAAAGGGATTTGAGAGGCCAAATGTTAAGAAGCTTCTAGTGAAGGGAATATGCCCGAGAGGCAATAATAAAGTGGTTATTATCGTATTCCTTATTTATGATAAATGTTTATCTTATATGCTATAATTGTATTAATACGGAAACGTTAATACATGTGTGTTTAATAAACAAAAAGGAAGTTCCTAGTTATGCCTCTCTTATAAACTAGCTCGTTGATTAACAAGATGATCAAGGTTTCCTGATCATGGACATTGGATGTTGTTAATAACGGGATCACAACATTAGTGTAATGGTGTGATGAACATTCATCCGAAGTATAGCATTACGATCAAAGTCATTGAGTTTATATTTCTATAACAACTTACGAAGTGATCCTAATCCTTAGACCATGAGATCATGCCAATCACTAACACCGGAAGAGTTTCTTGATAACATCAAACGTCACACCGTAACATGGTGATTATAAAGATGGATTCAGAACTAATAAAGTGTTATGTTGAGGCCCATGGATCGAGAGTGGAATTTGTTCATACCGATGATGGATAGATATGCTCTGGGCCCTCTCGGTGATATCACATTGATTAGCTTGCAAGCAAGTGATTTGATCACTAGAATGTTATATCACGGGAACAAGAAAAGAGTGCATGTCGGTAACGAGATAAAACTAGGTATGGAGATACCGATGATCAAATCTCGGACATGTAATATATCGTGAAACAAAGGGATTAAGATACTAGCGTAAAAGGTTCCGACGATCACAAGAAAGTCATCGTTGAATGTGTGGGAGTCAGTATGGGTCTCCAGATCCCGCTTCTGATTATTGATCTGAGAGGGGTCTCAATCATGTCCGCATTATTCGTGAACCGTAGGGTGACACACTTAAGAGACACCGACATCCAATTGGAGCAAAAGTTTCATGCCGAAAGAATGAATAAGCGCAGGAATTTATTTCACTAGATACCGAAACAGGTTTTCGGGTGAAATTGCATAAAGTGGTTATGCATGTGAAATGGAATTCTAGCAAGTGGTTATTTGTGAATGTTTGTCATTAAAGTAATTGACAAAATTCTGAATAAAATAAAAGAGTTTTATTTAATGAGAGTTTGCATTAAATTTGGTGGAAATTTAATGGGAATTTGAGTGGACTTTTGAGTGGAGGGAATTTAAAGGAGATTTGTGAGTGGAGTGTCCACCCACATGTAGAGGGGAGGGCAAGGGGGCAGCCCCATGCGCCGGCCACCCCCTTGGGGTTCCCTCCTCCTCCTATAAAAGGAACCCCCCTCCTCACTTGTCTCTTACACCTCCTCGTGAAGGATCTCTCTCCCCCTCTAGAATTTATCCCCCATGGTCTAGGACTAGCGAGATACATGTTCCCGGTGGCTATGCGGCAAGAAAGAGTTGTGCTTCCGCTGGATCGCTGGAGCGAAGAGGCGGAGGTTGCTCGGTGCCTCGAACGTGTGTGCGAGCACGGATGCGCTGCTGTTTTGCGGCGCTAGGACTTTCTCTCGATCTTGAGATCGGCAAGAGATTGTCTACATCAACCACGAGTTTGGACTCGTTAAGCTTTGTCGGTCTTCAAGGGTATGTTCTCTACGGATATACATCCGCCCGTTGTTTGTATCTAATAGATAGATCTTGGTACATAGTTCACATCGTAGGAAAATTTTTGTTTTCTATGCTGTGAACCCTACAGTGGTATCAGAGCCGGATCTATGCGTAGATACTTTGCACGGGTAGTACACATATGAGTATGTGGGCGATGATGATCATTTTATTGCTTCTTAGTTGTACTTTGGATATTGGTGGCATAGTGGGATGAAGCGGCCCGGACAAACTTTACATGTCCTCGCACATGAGACCTGTTCCACGCTTGACATGCAACTAGTTTGCATAAGTGGCTAGCGGGTGTCTGTCTCTCCTACTATAGTCAATATCTAGTTTGCAACGAGTTGTCAACAATTTGTTTATCCTCGTTGTGGTTCATGTTCGTAGGTAAGAACGGTTCTATCTTCAAAAGCCCTAAGCCACGTAAAACTTGCAATGGATAAATTAGAGGCGTCTAGTTTAGATTGTTGCTGGGCTAGTGTTATGATATGGTGATGTTGTAAGTAGAAGTATGAGATGATACTCTTACAACACACGTAACGTGTAATCTCCATAGACCTTGGACTTACACATATAGGTATGATAGTGATCATACCACGGTGCACATGATAGAGATCATATGCGGTAACCATATCATTCCACTAATAAACATGTGATGTTTGATAGCATCTTATATTGCTTGTTTGGCATTTTATTAGCATAATAAGATGATCCCTCATTTAGATATCAAGATAAGAATGTGTTCTTTCTTAAGTATGCACCGACAATGTTTCGTCGCTTCAAGACATCACATGATGATCGGGTGTACTTGAATCCACGAGCACATCTCGGGTGTAAGACAGTTACACACGCGAATACTAAGGTTCTTACTTGGCGAGCCTAGCATGTATAGACATGGCCTCGGAACACGGACCGAAAGGTTAAGCATGAGTCATATATTTTGATATGATGACCATTTGATGCTCGCCTTTGAAGCTACACCGACTCACGTGATGATTGAACTTGGTGTAGTGGATTTGGTTCATGTAATCACCAAAAAGGCACGAGGGATGTCGTTTTTGAGTGGGAGTTCATTTCTAATTTAGATTAGTAGAACTCAATTTATCATAAATTAAATCAAAGTGAATTTGCATAATTTGTTGTAGTCATTGGCATTCGTTCACCACCTTATGCATCGTTGTAATTGAGATAATAGAACTATAGAATTCTGTATATATACTTTACAAACTGGTATCGTATTGTGTTGAGTGTCAATCTAAAGTTTAAAGTCATATTGCAAACTTTCAGCAAACTCTATTTACTCCGTGAAATTTAATAGTTAGTATTAAATTGAGAGTAACAATTCCAGTGTTAGTATCTTAAGTATCATGTTTGCCTCCATGATTCTTGATTGTTTTAATATCAAGTTTATCTAGGAGCTGAAAGAATTGTTTCAGAAACCATCATGTGTGGCAGATATAACGATATCTGAAACAATGTTTTGGTTGCAATATGATAGAGTATAATATATGTTCTCATATTGGATGAGAATTTACGAAGGTTGGTGATGCTAGACATCCTAATCATCCAAAAGGGTTTTGGAAATTAATGTTATACTCACGATTCGCCTTTATAAGCAAAGTAGCTTGATCATGAAAGTCGTCATGATAAGAGTGAATAGAAGATGTATGTAAAGTGTTTACTACACTAAAAGATTACTAAAGAATGGATTTTGAAAGAATACCGATCATTTTGATGATGGTGATCTACTTCAAAGTGCAAGTCCAAAGGTATTATTATTTGAATATACACGCTTTGGACTATGTGTCATGTATATGGCGTCACTTTTTGTAACATCCCTAAAATCATGATTTCAAAGTTTGCATATCATTCATGCATGCATATAGTTTTGCGATCAATTTCAAACCAAATTCAAGAAAACAGAAGCACTTAGTGCTATCATTTTATGTGAGCAAACTTAAATCAAATGGCCATCCCCATTTGAGAGCTTAAGTGTTTTAAACCAAGTTTGTTTGCTTCCTTGTTGATTGGATTGAGTGTGGAATTTGAACAAAATTATACAAAATAAAAATGGTTCAAACCCATTTCCAAAACATTTTCAAATTAAGTGCTATAGCACTGTTTATTTTATTTATTCAAAAGGACCAAGCTTGAACAGAGAGACCACATGCTTTTATGCCTTGAAATGTGAATGTTGCACCCTACAAAATCCTGGAAAAAATTTGAATTCAAAAGCTTTTGAAATCATTTGAAAAATCAATCCAGAAAATCAAAACAGAAAAAGAAAAAGAGAAAGGAAATAGAAAAGGGCCGGCGCTACTATTCTGGCCCAATAGTGAAACCAGCCTAGCTAGCCCACCCAGGTCCCTTCTCTCTCTCTCACGCGCAGAAGCACCCGCGGAGCCGCTGACGCCAGGACCCCACCTCCCCTCTGTTTATTTCGCTGACAAGTGGACCCGTGACCCCGTCGTCGTCTTTGTCAATCACGCGCGCCTGCGCCGCTCGCGCCGCCGTTACTCGCCGCAGTCACTGCTGCGTTGATTCCCATTGATTCCGCGAGTAACTCCACGCCCAGCTCCGGCTATAAGAACCTCTCCCCCTCGCGGTCATTTCCCCCCACACTGCACACCCTTCTCGCCACCAGGTTGCCAGTATTCGCTCTTGCATCGCCGCAGACAGAACCTGCTCCGGCGACCAATTCTGGTAAACCTCGTACGCCCCTTCCTCTCTGGTTCATACGAGCAACTTCGAAACTTCCTTGCGCACCTCCTGATCCCCTTTGCCCGTCTGTTTGTGATCCAGAACTTCGACTTCGACGAGCACTGAGAGAACCCGATGTCGTCTCCAACTCCGGCGAACCTTCCTGGTTAGTTCTGACCGCGCCTTGTCCTCTCTTTGACACTCACATGACCAACATCACTCCGCGCATCTAACGCACTTCTTATTTTGCCTTGGCACGATCTGTATCTTCGCCAACGTTGACGAGCAGCCGCACCCGACGCGTTCACGAACTCCGGCGAGGAATCTCCAACGACCCCGTGCGCCCCTTGCAAAGCCACCGCCACGTTGAGGTTCACCTCGTCACGGCGATTCTGGTAAGCATCCTATTTTCCCCCTGGGCGACCTAGAACGTCGGTACCGCCACTGGCAGAGCGCTCTGCCGCTCGCCGTCGCCGCGCGTCGCTAGACCTTGGTCGTTTGATCAAGAGCCGCTGGATCTAGATCCAACGCGTGCGATAGAATCACTTAACGAAACGGTACGTTAGATCTGAGCCGTACGTGATCACTTAAATCCAACGATCTGCGTCAACCGATCTATGCGAAGCGGTACGCGCCAATAGGATAGCGCCGCGTGGCAGTGAGTTAGATTTAAAACAGATTTTGAATCAGATTTTGGTTCAAATTTGTTTTGTTTGTAACTTTTGATTCCCACGTTAGATTTTGGCAAATTTTATACCGTTGGAATCAGGAGAACAAGCCCTTTCTGTTTATGCAATGTGTTTAATGTTTAGCTTCTGTTAAAATGATTTTATTTGTAGAAACATGTGTAGGGCTTATTTGAGCATATGAAATGTTTAGGATTTGTTTTAGTGTCAAATAATTTTGGTTTGGCAAAGTTTTGATTTGTTTATGATTCAGTACTATGCACATGCTTGGTTGAGTTTTAAAAATCATCACTTAGCATCTTGCATGCATGCATATATATTTTTGATTGTATATGTTTTGTATGTGATTGTGGCTATATTCTATGTGTAGATTTTGGTGCTAGTGATTGTGATTGTGAAGAGTGCTACTCTCCCAACTACCAAGGCAAGTGGTACTTCATGAATATTTCTATCCCTATATTTTTTTATATACAAGCATTAGAAATATTTTGCTAAGTCTTGCATGTTACTATTTTTGTCAAATGCCATGTTGGGAAATCCTAAGTAGTTGTAGAATTGCTAGGAAATTTCTAAGTTAAGTTACTATCTATGCCATGCTTAGCCTAGCTAGTAGCAAACAAGGGTTGGTGAAATATACATGCTATGATGAAAATATTTCTAAGTCTTTGGACTTATGTTTTCCTTAATAAAACAACTAAGTCAATGAATCACCTGGGTGGAATGGGACTTGATTGGTGGTTTTGGTTGAGTGGTTACACAAGGCCCATGGCTATGGTTTACCTTGTGTATCTCACTTGTGGAAAGCCACCCAGGAACAAAGGGATTTTAGAGGCCAAGTGTTGAGAAGCTTCTAGTGCAGCCACTTGGCAATATGGGCTCTGCCTGGATCACATAGGTTGCTAGAACTTAGCCATTTGGACAGTTGGTGGTAGTGGGAATGATAGGTTGGAGCGCGTCCATTTGGTCTAAGGAAAGGCTTCTGAAAGGTCCTGTCTTGGGAAACCAAGTCTGGTGGGGAAAGTGCACAACCTCTGCAGATGGAAAAATCTAAGTACTTAGCCAAGTCCATGGCAATGGACAACTTGAGCATCAAGGCATGGAAGATATCAAGAATCTCATCATTCCAACTTCTAAGTAAAAACTTGTGGGTGAACAAGGGTGAAGGACCTCAATGTCTATTGATGGTTCCTTGGGAAAAGTTTTTTACAAAGAAAAACTTAGTGTTTTCAACTAATAGGCAAAACCTATTTTGAGCAAATCAAGCCAAGCTACACTTAACCAAATTTGCATATAGTATCTAGTACACTTAAAATATACTAAGGTATCACTTGCCAATACTATTCCAAAGTATTGACCCACTGTGGCTGTAACTTGTGATGTTGTAGGTTACTCTGATGAGGATTAGGTGTCATGAGTCTACACTCAACATGTTTGCCTGTGGCACATGAAGATGAAGACTTATATTTATTTACTTATTCAAACTCTTGTATTAGGCCTGTGGCCTTGAGTTGTAAAGACTATGTTTATCTCTGGAATGGATGTACTAAATGACCTTTGTATCTGTGTACTTCATCTTAAACTGTGGATGCTAGCAATGATCCAGGGACTAGCATTGCAATCATAGGGATCCTTTTCCTTTACAAAGGAGGGGTCCTACAGATGGTATCAGAGCACTGTGTTGCCTGTAGGATTATGACCCTAGGATTGGAAACCACTAAGGAAAAAATTTCAGCCACTTCTACACTTGTCTATTCTTCTCGTAAAACTTTTCTAATCTTCTCTCTCATCTCTATTTGTAGATGAACTCCATCCACGAAGCCGTGAGGAAAGGACCACTCATGACAATGACTTTGGAGTGTGAGACAGAATTCCCCAAGGCTCTCAATGACCTCATGGTTGCATTAGAGATACACGGTGCAGCTGTGTACAAAGGTTTTCCAGTGATGGATGAAGGAGTGGAATACTGGTGGGTGCAACTTCACTTGTATAAAAACAAGGAAGACAACCATCAGGAAAAAGGATTCTGCATGTTCACCAATTCAGTGGTGCACCCTACATTCTTTGAATCATCAAGGGATGCAGCTTGGAAGACCATCAAAGAACTTGGTGATAGAGTCAAGTGCAGAATGCTCAACCTCCAAAATGATCTAAGGAAAGAGAAGGAACATACCCAAGAGTTGGAAGCTACCAACCAAACCTTAAGAGGAGACATTATAGACTTAGTGATGGAATCATGTGAGCAAGATAGGCTGATTGCTTCTAGAAACATTGTGTTAGCCAACAGATCCAGTGAGATAGGATTGTAAACGTACTTCGTTAGTTGGACCACCACCTATCACCTTATTTTCCAAAATGTTGCTCTAAAATAAGATTGAACCTTGATTGATGTAATGGTTTCATGTATGCATGACTTGTGTGTTTTGCTTCCCAAGGATATGTATGTGTTGTTTTGTCTTTTGTTTTATCTTGAATTGTGTTGTTCTAACTTTTCTATATTATAAATAGATGCCTATTACCATCAGCACTGTTGAGGAGTTCTAGGTTACCTGCTTTGGTCCTCGATATCGTTGAGCTTACTACTTTGCTCAAACTCCCTCTTCCCACCATCATGGTGCATCCCCTCACCAAGTTTGAGGGGAAGGACCTCTGGGGCTTCAAGGTGAACCAGCCCGGACGCCAGACAGAGCCTACTACGGAGGCCATCGTCTTCAAGCTCATGCACGATGATAGGGAGAGAGGCATTGAGGTAGTTATGCAGGATCTGATAGGACGTCTGCTAGGTCGACACTCCCGACAAGTTAGAGGTACCCACTTCCACGTCTTCGGAAGGCGTGATGAGGATGGAGAGTCCATCGACTTCGAGGACGATTCGAGGGACGCAACAGAGCCGATACGCCTGTACCTCCAGGACTTAGAGTCTCTCATTAGGCACGTGGACACGGACAGGACCAATGTCATGCTCAGCAATGATTAGCTCCAGGTGCAGCTTCGCGAGAAGGACAAGCTCTTCGCGCAGCAAGACGAGATAGTCAAGGAAATGGAGGCGAAGTTCGAGACCCAGGACAGGAAGTTCAAGAGTCAGGAGAAGCGTGTCCAGGATAGGAACAAGAAGATCCGGGATATGACTGAAGAACTGCAGTCCAAGGACTTCGAGCTAGAGCAGCAGCAGACGGTAATAGAGAGGCTTCGTTCCCAGAAGAGGGCTCTCAAGGCCAAGATAGAGACCTTGACCACTAGCATCGAGGAAAACAAGACCGCGATGGATAACGCAGGTCTTACCTTTGTCGAGGAGGAGATTGATGCCGATGAGTAGATTTGACTACTCATTTATCTTTTATTATCGTACTTGTTATTGGACGATCCAACATGTGGATGGCTTGTTACTTGTGTGTTTTACTTTGTGAACTTGTTATCTTGTTGTTGAACTTTTATCTTTGTGTTGCATTCTTGTGTTTGCTTATGTGATGTATTGTGCATGAAAGCATCTATGGGTATCTCATTCTTATCTCTATTTGAACAAACCACAGATGCCTCCCCGTCGCGCAAACCCCAACCCCAACAACAACAACATCACTCCAGAAATGCAACAAATGATGACTGCTCAAACTCAGCTAATGCAGATGATGACGACGTTCATCCAGAACCAAAACAACAACAACAACAACAACAACAATAACAACAACAATAACAACAACAATACCAACAATAACAACAACAACCCACCGGGTTTTGATATGCTCACCAGGTTCTTGAGATTGAGACCAGCTAAGTTCTCAGGGACGACTGATCCCATGGTGGCCAATGATTGGCTATGTTCGGTAAACAAGGACTTGGTAACCATGGGCTGTACGGATGCTGAAAAGGTCAGATTTGCAGCACATCTGCTAGAAGGGCCAGCCGCCACTTGGTGGGACAACTTCCAAATCACCACTCCCATAGATGAAGTGACATGGGCTATCTTTGAGGATGGCTTTCGCACTGCTCATATCTCATCTGGAGTGATGAGTCTGAAAAAGAAAGAGTTCCACAATCTGAAGCAGCGCCACCGCAGCGTGGCTGAATACATTGAGGAGTTCAACAATCTGGCGCGTTATGCACCAGATGAAGTTGACACCGATGCCAAGAGAAAGGAAAAATTTCTGGAAGGCTTGAATGATGAGCTGAATCTGCAGTTGGCTGTGACATATGTTCCCACTTATCAGTCGCTCTGCGACAAGGCTGCTATTTTGGAGAACAAAATGAAGCAAGTTGAGAGTAGAAAGAGAAAGCACTCCGACAAGCACAGCTCGAGATCATCTCACAAACGATCTCATTATGATGACAGCGGAAGCTCAGGATCCCACAAGCATGGGAAATTCAACAAGCACCACAACCACAACCGTCATGACAACAAGCATCATCGTAGTCATGACAATGACAAGTACAAGAACCACAAGATCCTTTGCCTAGAATCAATGACTTGTTTGATCAGCTTGAAGGAGCATGTGTGTTCTCAAAGATTGATCTAAGGTCAGGCTATTTTCAACTCAAGATAAGGGAACAAGACATACCTAAGACAACATTCACTACAAGGTATGGATTGTATGAGTATACCGTAATGCCTTTTGGATTGACAAATGCTCCAACATACTTCATGAATATGATGAACAAGGTGTTCATGGAATTCCTTGACAAATTTGTCGTCGTTTTCATCGATGACATCTTAGTCTACTCCAAGAGCAAAGAAGAGCATGAAGGACATTTGCGTTTGATACTTGAGAAGTTACGGGAGCATAAACTTTATGCCAAATTCAGCAAATGTGAGTTCTGGTTGGAGGAAGTTGGTTTTCTTGGTCATGTTATGACAAAGTATGGTGTAGCAGTTGATCCTGCTAAAGTATCAGCTGTGACTGAATGGGAATCTCCCAAGTCCGTAAAAGAAGTTCGTAGTTTCCTTGGCTTAGCAGGTTACTACAGAAGGTTCATTGAGAATTTCTCAAAGGTAGCTAAACCTATGAATGAATTGTTAAAGAAAGACAAGAAGTTTGCTTGGTCTGAAAGTTGTGAACTCAGCTGTCAGGAATTGAAGAAGAGACTTGTGACAGCACCAGTCTTGTGTCTGCCAGATTTGGAAAAAGATTTCCAAGTATATTGTGATGCATCTCATCAAGGTTTGGGTGCAGTACTTATGCAAGACGGTAAAGTTGTGTCTTATGCCTCGAGACAACTCAAAACTCATGAAGTAAACTATCCTACTCATGATTTAGAGTTAGCCTCTGTTGTCCATGCACTCAAAACATGGAGACACTATCTTTTGGGAAAGCGTTGTGAAGTGTTCACAGATCACAAAAGTCTGAAGTATATTTTCACCAAGACGGAAATTAATATGAGACAAAGAAGATGGCTAGAACTTATCAAAGACTATGACTTAAGTTTGCAATACCATCCCGGTAAAGCAAATGTTGTAGCAGATGCTCTAAGTCGTAAGGTTTTTGTGAATGGCCTTACCAAAGGAGAATTGCCAGATGATCTGTGTACCCAATTTAGAAAACTCAGATTGGAGATTGTGCCTGAAGGACATCTCATGTCTTTGGATGTTCAACCCACTTTGTTGGACAAGATCAGAGAAGCCCAGAAGACTGATAAGGAAATTGAAGAGATTAAGGAAAAGATTGGCAAAGGAAAAGCCAGAGAATTCCATGAAGACGAACAAGGTACTTTATGGCATGGGAAACGTATTTGTGTTCCACAAGACCCGGAGTTGCGGAAATTGATTTTGCAGGAAGCACACAACTCTCCATATTCTATTCACCCGGGTAACACCAAAATGTACATGGACATGAAAGAAAGATTTTGGTGGAATAATCTCAAGAAGGACATCGCCGAACATATTGCTTTGTGTGATGTGTGTAGTAGAGTGAAAGCGGAGCATCAGAAACCAGCAGGTTTGCTTCAACCACTACCTATTTCATTACCGGACTACCAAGGACCCGGTCAGGATACGATTCTATTTGGGTAGTAGTAGATCGCCTAACTAAAGTGGCTCATTTCATACCCGTGAAGACAACCTATACAAGTGCTAAGTTATCCAAAATTTACATGAGTAGAATTGTATGTCTACATGGTGTGCCCCAGAGTATTGTGTCAGATAGGGGAACTCAATTCACTTCCCATTTTTGGAGACAGTTACATGAGTCATTGGGAACGAGGTTGGAATTCAGTACTGCTTTTCATCCTCAAACTGATGGACAAACAGAAAGGACTAATCAGATTCTTGAAGAAATGTTGAGGGCATGTGCCCTAGACTATGGAGCCAGTTGGGATGAAAGTCTGCCTTACGCAGAATTTTCTTATAACAACAGCTATCAAGCCAGTATTGAGATGGCACCATTTGAGTTTCTCTACGGAAGAAAGTGTACCACCCCGTTGTTATGGAATGGTGTGGGAGAAAGAAGTTTATTCGGGCCAGATCTTATCAAAGAAGCCGAAGAGAAGGTCAAGTTGGTTAAGGACAGGTTGAAGATAGCACAGTCCCGACAGAAAAGCTACGCAGATCCTAAGCATAGAGAAGTCACCTATGAAGTCGGTGATAGAGCTTATCTTAGAGTGTCACCACTTCGTGGAGTGAAAAGGTTCGGAGTCAAAGGAAAATTGGCACCAAGATATGTTGGGCCATTCAAGATTCTGAGTCGCAAAGGAGAAGTTGCATATGAAATTGAACTCCCAAAATCTTTGTCAGCTGTCCATAATGTGTTTCATGTGAGTCAGCTTAAGAAATGTCATCCAGAAATGGAAGAAACTTCTTTGAAGGATACTATACCTTTGGAGGAGGTTCAACTAGAAAGTGATCTCACTTATGAAGAGAAACCTATCAAAATTCTTGAGACTGCAGAAAGAGTCACAACGACTAAGACTATCAAGTTCTGCAAAGTGCAGTGGAATCATCATTCCGAAGAGGAAGCAACATGGGAAAGAGAAGATGATCTTCGGAAAGACCACCCTCGCCTATTTGCTAGCCAATCCGAATCTCGAGGGCGAGATTCACCTTAAGGGGGTTAGATTTGTAACATCCCTAAAATCATGATTTCAAAGTTTGCATATCATTCATGCATGCATATAGTTTTGAGATCAATTTCAAACCAAATTCAAGAAAACAGAAGAACTTAGTGCTATCATTTTATGTGAGCAAACTTAAATCAAATGGCCATCCCCATTTGAGAGCTTAAGTATTTTAAACCAAGTTTGTTTGCTTCCTTGTTGATTGGATTGAGTGTGGAATTTGAACAAAATTATACAAAATAAAAATGGTTCAAAACCATTTCCAAAACATTTTCAAATTAAGTGCTATAGCACTGTTTATTTTATTTATTCAAAAGGACCAAGCTTGAACAGAGAGACCACATGCTTTTATGCCTTGAAATGTGAATGTTGCAACCTACAAAATCCTGGAAAAAATTTGAATTCAAAAGCTTTTGAAATGATTTGAAAAATCAATCCAGAAAATCAAAACAGAAAAAGAAAAAGAGAAAGGAAATAGAAAAGGGCCGACGCTACTATTCTGGTCCAATAGTGAAACCAGCCCAGCTGGTCCCTTCTCTCTCTCTCTCTCACACGCAGAAGCACCCGCGGAGTCGCTGACACCAGGACCCCACCTCCCCTCTGTTTATTTCGCTGACAAGTGGACCCGTGACCCCGTCGTCGTCTTCGTCAATCACGCGTGCTTGCGCCGCTCGCGCCGCCGTTACTCGCCGCAGTCACTGCTGTCTTGATTCCCATTGATTCCTCGAGTAACTCCACGCCCAGCTCCGGCTATAAGAACCTCTCCCCCTCGCGGTCATTTCCCCCCACACTGCACACCCTTCTCGCCACCAGGCTGCCAGTATTCACTCTTGCACCGCCGCAGACAGAACCTGCTCCGGCGACCAATTCTGGTAAACCTCGTATGCCCCTTCCTCTCTGGTTCATACGAGCAACTTCGCAACTTCCTTGTGCACCTCCTGATCCCCTTTGCCCGTCTGTTTGTGATCCAGAGCTTCGACTTTGACGAGCACCGAGAGAACCCGACGCTGTCTCCAACTCCGGCGAACTTTCCTGGTTAGTTCTGACCGCGCCTTGTCCTCTCTTTAACACTCACATGACCAACATCACTCCGTGCATCTAACCCACTGCTTATTTTGCCTTGGCGCGATCTGTATCTTCGCCAATGTCGACGATGTCACATCCCAAGGTTTTCCATATCTTGTAATGTGAAAAATAAATAAATAAAAGAAAACTCTGTTGATTTTCAGGGCCAGAAGAAGCTTTTGAATCCAATTGGAAACCTTCAAACCAATTTGGGTCAAATAAATCCTAAAGGGATTAAAAAGATAAATATTTAATAAAGGAAAAATAAAAATATTTTATTACTACTTTGAAATCTTTTTATAAAAGGATTTGGTTCTCAAAATGAAAAGGAAGGTTTATAAATAAAGATTATTTTATAGAGCCAAATTAAACCTTGGCCAAGCTTTTGAAAATAAAACATTTTGTTTTGATAAAAATAATAAAGGTTTATTTAAATAAAGTAATAAGGATTTAATATCCAAGTTTTATTAATAAAGGTTTTATTATATCTAAACCATCAAAACTTGTGTTTAAAATAAGTTTTCCAAGTGTTTATTATTTTCAAATAAAACCTACTGAATGGTTTTGGTACTATTTTAGTTTGCAAAATAAAGTTTTTAATAAAACAAATCCTATTTGATTTAATAAATAAGGCCCATTTTATTTAATTATTAATGGACCTTATAACAAAAATGTTATTTTATTTTAAACAAGTTTTCCAAGTATTCTTTACTTTCAAATAAAACCTATTGATTTGGTTTTGAAAGTATTTGGATTTCAAATGGAGATTTTATTAAATAAATCAAACCCTATTTGATTAAATAACTAAAGGTCCATTTTATTTAATTAATGAATGGATCCTAAAATGAATAAAAATATTATTTTATTTTGGAATTTTGGATTATGTTACTGAACAGAACCAAGTTCAAAGTTGTGAAGTGTGGTGTTTGTTTGAATTGATTTGGTTGATTGAATTGTTTGTTTGAATTTCAAATCAGTAAATAGAAATAGAAAAGGATAAAACAATCAGACAGAAAAAAATGTGAAATGGACTCGACCCAACCAGTCTGGCCCAGCAAGCCCATTTTCAGCCCACCTATCCCCCTCTGCCGAAACGTTTTCTCACACAGAACCACACCCGCAGAACCAATGACCGGTGGACCCCCCCCCCCCACTCACTCCCTTCCTCACTGACAAAGAGGACCCACAGCCACGTTGGCATCGTCTTCAAACCGCGCGACCAATTCTTTCCCCTCACTCCGGCCGTTTCTAGCGTCGTTTACTCGTGATTCAATTTGCCTAAATGATGCACTAATTCCGCCCAGTGATGATGCTCGTGAACTCGCCTCCCTCCTCTCTCTCTTTTCTTACAGTCATCACACCACTGGAGCACTAGGCTGTCCAAAATTTCTGCTCGAAACCTCACTACCACCGACGAGTTCCCTGTCAAATTCCGGCAAGCCCTGACCCTCTCCTACCTCCTAGCTCACACCAGCTTGATCCCCATCATCTCACGCACCTGCCCATGGCCTCCGTTCGCCCACGCATGCCCCACAGCCTCGCCTCCGTCTTCGTCTGAGCGCCACCGACGGCTAGGTCAACTCCGATGAGATCCTCTGGTAATCCCTGACCGCCCCCTCCTCTCTAGTTGACACTAGCATACTCTCCTTCCTCGCACGTGTCTAACGCTCCCTCTGTTTTACACCGGCGTGCCTTGTAGCCTCGTTCCCGACAACGACCGAGCGTGCCTGACGGAAGCAGGGACTCCGGCGAGCAATTGTCGTCACCTACGTGCTCCCCTTGGCCAACCAACACAACAACGAGAATCAGTGCTTCATTGCGAACCTGGTGAGCAACCTCACTCTTCCCCGCTCGTCCCATTTTGTCGGCAGCATCATCAACAGAGCCGCACCGCCAGTCGCCGCCGCGCAGCGCCGCCAGCTTTTGGCCAAGCGACTGAGACCGTTAGATGAGAATCGTGTGACTGTGAAAGAACATAGTCGAAGGGGTATCGAGCGTTCTGGGCCACGCGATCTGTTGAGATCCAACGGTTGCAGCTGTGCGATCCGAGCGAAGCGGTATAAACGAATCAGGAACTGCCACGTGGCCAGTTTCTGTTTAAAACAGATTTTGAAATCAGAATTAGATGAAGTTTTGAAAACCCTGTAACTTTCAAACCACACGTCCAAAAATTACAAATTTTATATCAATGGAATCAGTGGAACAAGCCCTAGCCAACCATACCCTTTGTTTAGCAAAAAGCTTCTGGAAAAATGTTTGTTTTTGCAGAAACATTTGTATGCTTGTTAAGGGTGTGAAAATTGTGTAAAAATGAATTTGAGGTTAAAATCTTTTGCAATTGGATTGCTTTGAACCTACTGACCATAGGAAACACTTTGTGGACTCAAAAATGTATTTGGTGAAACAAAATAATGATTCTTTGATTTAAAACCATTTCTAGTCAAATAGAAATGTGGTTTATTTATTAAAAATTGGTTTTGGAAGAAAACCTTTGGAAAATGTTTTGTTTTAAACTCTATGACCCCAAACACCAAGTTTTATGGTTTGAAAACTTATTTTCCGAACCCTATAGATTAAATGCCCTAGTAAAAAAATATTTCTACACCACATAAAATGATACTTTATTTTTGAAAATGGCTTATAAAGTGAAACCTTTTTGCAAATGACTTTGCCACTTTACCAAATGAACAATAGGTGTTTTCAAATGTTCATGATCCATTAGGAACCACTTTTTCAAACAAAACAAAGCTTGGCATGCTTGCATGCATTTCTTTGACTTTGTCATTTTATGTGTTGTTTTGCTTGATTGGTAGATTGAGTTTGTGCCTTGCTTGATTGATTTGTAGTGACTTGAAGAGTGTGATTGTTGCAAGGACAAGGAGTGAACTTATACCCTCTACCAAAAAGTCAAGTGATGCTTCATACTTTTGTCCCATTATTTTTACTATGCATTAGTGATATTTCTAAGTAAGACTTGCATGGAATTTTGCTAAGTATAAACCATGCTATGGGAAATCCTAGTAGATGAAACCTTAGTAGAATTTTCCTAAGTTAAGATTCCTACTACTATCATGCTTAGCTTAGCTAGTAGAAAACAAGGGTGGAATATATATTCATGCTATGGAAAATTTCTAAGTCTGAGGACTTGTGTTTTGTTTAATAAAACAACTAAGTAAATGAATCACCTAGGTGGAATGGAAGGAATGGTTTATGTTGAGTGGTTACACAAGGCCAGGGGACTGGTGAACCTTATGTATCTCACTTGTGGATGGCCACCCAGGAACAAAGAGATTTGAGATGTCAAATGTTGAGAAGCTTCAAGTGCAGCCACTTGGCATTATGGGCTCTGCCTGGATCATATAGGTTGCAAGAACTTAGCCACATGGACAGTGGGTGGTAGTGTTTGATAGGTTGGAGCGCGTCCATTTTGGTCTAAGGGAAGGCTTCTGAAAGATCTTGTCTTTGTAAACCAAGTCTTGTGGGGAAAGTGCACCACCTCTGCAGAGTGTAAAATCTAAGTACTTAGCCATGTCCCTGGTAAAGGACAATTTGAGCATCAAGACATGGAAGCAATCAAGGATCTCATCATTCAAATTTCTAAGTTAAAATCTTGTGGTTTGAACAAGGGTTAAAGGATCTTCAATCTTTGTTTGGAAGATGTCTTGAGAAAAATGATTTTGTCAAGCAAAAACTTAGTATTTTCAAATGTTAAGGAAAATATATTTTGAGCAATGCAAGCCTTAACTCCACTTAGCCAAATTCATATAGAAGATAGACTCCACTATACTACCATAGTATCACTTGCCAATACAATTCAATTGTATTGACCCTTGTGGCTGTAACTTGTTATGTTGCAGGTTTGATTGATTTAGTGAAGTGTGTTGATTAGGATTACAAAGTCTACAACCAACATGTCTGCATGTGGCACTTTGAAGATGAAGGACCCATGCTTACAGTTATTCCGCTGCAATGTAATGTAATAGCCAATGAGCTATGTAAGATGTAACAAATTATTTTATTCCTGGTTATAAAGTTGTATTATGACCTTTGTTTCTTGATATTACATCTTAATTGTGGATGCTAGCTATTGATCCAGGGACTAGCATTGTAAACATAGGGATCTCTACCTTAGTAAAGGTTGGGACCTCTACAGATGGTATCAGAGCATTGTGTTGCCTGTAGGATTTGTAAACCTAGGATTGGACAAAAACCCTTAAAAATAGGAGTTGTATTTGTTCCAAAACTTATTTACAAACAATCTTGTAAACTCTTTCCTCAACCATTTTTGTTTCAAACTCTACATCTCATCTATTTTCAACTTGATGGAAAAGCCTACCCCATGGCCAAAGACTTCACCATGAGCAAAAGACTTCTTCAACATCTTCAACTCTAATGACTTCAACATCCTCAACTCTAATGACTTCAACATCTTCAGCATATTCACCAAGGACCTCCAACTTGGATACCACTAAGGACTACAAGATAGACAAGGAAATCTTACTCAAGATTTGGATACTGAGGAAATGCAAAATTAGAAGGAGTTCACTTCCCATGAAGTTTTTGAAACTAAGAGTTTTCCAAGGAAAACATGATCTCATGCAAGAAGAATCAACCAAGAAGGAATGAAAGATATCAAGTGAACCATATATATGGACCACCATATTTTAGTTAAGTCAAACACACCAACTTATGTGGTGTAACAAAAATATTTTTGATTGTCTAAAAATATGCTTGAAACTTGTTGTTGAGTGGAATGATTGTTTGTGATTGCTTGCACATTGCTTGAGTGAATTGTGATGTGTATGATTAGAGTTATACCTTAGAAATATTTTGCCTTTCTAATCCCAATTCAACCCAAACAGATGACTTCTCCAAGAAACTCCAACATCAAGGATGATGACAACACCAACAACAACCAAGAGGACAACATGAGAGAACTTATAGCAACCCAAAACCAGTTAAGCCAAGAGACAACTCAGCTTTTAGCCAACAACAATGGACTAGACCCAGCCATACAAAGGATTTTGAAACTTCAATCCCAATTGTTGCAAGGATTGGTTACTCAAATGATCAACATGGGATAAAACTTTTCCCAAAGAGCTAATGACAACAAGGATAACAAAGATGCTATTCTAGAAGGAACCCAAGCTAGCAATATTTGTGAAGACAAGGATCATGCATCCAAGGAGCATGAAGACCAATGCCCCAAGAAGAGAGAAAGATCTCCCACCTATGAAGAACAAGAACTAGAAGAACTCCTAGCTTTAGAGAGACCCAAAAATAAGAAGAAGAAGAAATGCCCCAACCCTAACAAGGAGGATATTACCCAAGTGAAATGTTTCAATTGCAAAGAGATGGGACACTATGCCAATGAATGCCCAGAAAAGAAGAAGAACCAAGGAAACAAACAAGAGGCAGTGATACCAAAGAGAAAGAGAGATATCAGCCAAGTGATGTGTTTCAAATGCAAGGAACTAGGCCACTATGTAAAAAATTGTCCAGAAAAGATGAAGAACAAGTTAAACAAGCCTATGAAAGATCTCAGCCTTGTCACATGTTTCAAGTGTGAAAACAAAGGACACTATGCAGATGTTGCCCAGAGAAGATTTCCCCAGGATCCCAAGCAAGCCCAGATGTAATTTAGTTTGAAAAATTTTAAGGGTGGTAGTACCCTAGTTGTTTTGAGCCTACTTGTAACCCCTAGCCTCCCCAAATCTTGGGACGAGATTTATTTTAAGGGTGGTAGCCTGTCACATCCCAAGATTTTCCAAATCTTGTAATGTGAAAAATAAATAAATAAAAGAAAACTTTGTTGATTTTCAGGGCGAGAAGAAACTTTTGAATCCAATTGGAAACCTTCAAACCAATTTGGGTCAAATAAATCCTAAAGGGATTAAAAAGATAAATATTTAATAAAGGAAAAATAAAAATATTTTATTACTACTTTGAAATCTTTTTATAAAAGGATTTGGTTCTCAAAATGAAAAGGAAGGTTTATAAATAAAGATTATTTTATAGAGCCAAATTAAACCTTGGCCAAGCTTTTGAAAATAAAACATTTTGTTTTGATAAAAATAATAAAGGTTTATTTAAATAAAATAATAAGGATTTAATATCCAAGTTTTATTAATAAAGGTTTTATTATCTCTAAACCATCAAAACTTGTGTTTAAAATAAGTTTTCCAAGTGTTTATTATTTTCAAATAAAACCTACTGAATGGTATTGGTACTATTTTAGTTTTCAAAATAAAGTTTTTAATAAAACAAATCCTATTTGATTTAATAACTAAGACCCATTTTATTTAATTATTAATGGACCTTATAACAAAAATGTTATTTTATTTTAAACAAGCTTTCCAAGTATTCTTTACTTTCAAATAAAACCTATTGATTTGGTTTTGAAAGTATTTGGATTTCAAATGGAGATTTTATTAAATAAATCAAACCCTATTTGATTAAATAACTAAAGGTCCATTTTATTTAATTAATGAATGGATCCTAAAATGAATAAAAATATTATTTTATTTTGGAATTTTGGATTATGTTACTGAACAGAACCAAGTTCAAAGTTGTGAAGTGTGGTGTTTGTTTGAATTGATTTGGTTGATTGAATTGTTTGTTTGAATTTCAAATCAGTAAATAGAAATAGAAAAGGATAAAACAATCAGACAGAAAAAAATGTGAAATGGACTCGACCCAACCAGTCTGGCCCAGCAAGCCCATTTTCAGCCCACCTATCCCCCTCTGCCAAAACGTTTTCTCACACAGAACCACACCCGCAGAACCAATGACCGGTGGACCCCCCCCCCCACTCACTCCCTTCCTCACTGACAAAGAGGACCCACAGCCACGTTGGCATCGTCTTCAAACCGCGCGACCAATTCTTTCCCCTCACTCCGGCCGTTTCCAGCGTCGTTTACTCGTGATTCAATTCGCCTAAATGATGCACTAATTCCGCCCAGTGATGATGCTCGTGAACTCGCCTCCCTCCTCTCTCTCTTTTCTTACAGTCATCACACCACTGGAGCACTAGGCTGTCCAAAATTTCTGCTCGAAACCTCACTACCACCGACGAGTTCCCTGTCAAATTCCGGCAAGCCCTGACCCTCTCCTACCTCCTAGCTCACACCAGCTTGATCCCCATCATCTCACGCACCTGCCCATGGCCTCCGTTCGCCCACGCATGCCCCACAGCCTCGCCTCCGTCTTCGTCTGAGCGCCACCGACGGCTAGGTCAACTCCGATGAGATCCTCTGGTAATCCCTGACCGCCCCCTCCTCTCTAGTTGACACTAGCATACTCTCCTTCCTCGCACGTGTCTAACGCTCCCTCTGTTTTACACCGGCGTGCCTTGTAGCCTCGTTCCCGACAACGACCGAGCGTGCCTGACGGAAGCAGGGACTCCGGCGAGCAATTGTCGTCACCTACGTGCTCCCCTTGGCCAACCAACACAACAACGAGAATCAGTGCTTCATTGCGAACCTGGTGAGCAACCTCACTCTTCCCCGCTCGTCCCATTTTGTCGGCAGCATCATCAACAGAGCCGCACCGCCAGTCGCCGCCGCGCAGCGCCGCCAGCTTTTGGCCAAGCGACTGAGACCGTTAGATGAGAATCGTGTGACTGTGAAAGAACATAGTAGAAGGGGTATCGAGCGTTCTGGGCCACGCGATCTGTTGAGATCCAACGGTTGCAGCTGTGCGATCCGAGCGAAGCGGTATAAACGAATCAGGAACAGCCACGTGGCTAGTTTCTGTTTAAAACAGATTTTGAAATCAGAATTAGATGCAGTTTTGAAAACCCTGTAACTTTCAAATCACACGTCCAAAAATTACAAATTTTATATCAATGGAATCAGTGGAACAAGCCCTAGCCAACCATGCCCTTTGTTTAGCAAGAAGCTTCTGGAAAAATGTTTGTTTTTGCAGAAACATTTGTATGCTTGTTAAGGGTGTGAAAATTGTGTAAAAATGCATTTGAGGTTAAAATCTTTTGCAATTGGATTGCTTTGAACCTACTGAACATAGGAAACACTTTGTGGACTCAAAAATGTATTTGGTGAAACAAAATAATGATTCTTTGATTTAAAACCATTTCTAGTCAAATAGAAATGTGGTTTATTTATTAAAAATTGGTTTTGGAAGAAAACCTTTGGAAAATGTTTTGTTTTAAACTCTCTGACCCCAAACACCAAGTTTTATGGTTTGAAAACTTATTTGGCGAACCCTATAGATTAAATGCCCTAGTAAAAAAATATTTCTACACCACATAAAATGATACTTTATTTTTGAAAATGGCTTATGAAGTGAAAACTTTTTGCAAATGACTTTGCCACTTTACCAAATGACCAATAGGTGTTTTCAAATGTTCATGATCCATTAGGAACCACTTTTTCAAACAAAACAAAGCTTGGCATGCTTGCATGCATTTCTTTGACTTTGTCATTTTATGTGTTGTTTTGCTTGATTGGTAGATTGAGTTTGTGCCTTGCTTGATTGATTTGTAGTGACTTGAAGAGTGTGATTGTTGCAAGGACAAGGAGTGAACTTATACCCTCTACCAAAAAGGCAAGTGATGCTTCATACTTTTGTCCCATTATTTTTACTATGCATTAGTGATATTTCTAAGTAAGACTTGCATGGAATTTTGCTAAGTATAAACCATGCTATGGGAAATCCTAGTAGATGAAACCTTAGTAGAATTTTCCTAAGTTAAGATTCCTACTACTATCATGCTTAGCTTAGCTAGTAGAAAACAAGGGTGGAATATATATTCATGCTATGGAAAATTTCTAAGTCTGAGGACTTGTGTTTTGTTTAATAAAACAACTAAGTAAATGAATCACCTGGGTGGAATGGAAGGAATGGTTTATGTTGAGTGGTTACACAAGGCCAGGGGACTGGTGAACCTTGTGTATCTCACTTGTGGATGGCCACCCAGGAACAAAGAGATTTGAGATGTCAAATGTTGAGAAGCTTCAAGTGCAGCCACTTGGCATTATGGGCTTTGCCTGGATCATATAGGTTGCAAGAACTTAGCCACATGGACAGTGGGTGGTAGTGTTTGATAGGTTGGAGCGCGTCCATTTTGGTCTAAGGGAAGGCTTCTGAAAGATCTTGTCTTGGGAAACCAAGTCTTGTGGGGAAAGTGCACCACCTCTGCAGAGTGTAAAATCTAAGTACTTAGCCATGTCCCTGGTAAAGGACAATTTGAGCATCAAGACATGGAAGCAATCAAGGATCTCATCATTCAAATTTCTAAGTTAAAATCTTGTGGTTTGAACAAGGGTTAAAGGATCTTCAATCTTTGTTTGGAAGATGTCTTGAGAAAAATGATTTTGTCAAGCAAAAACTTAGTATTTTCAAATGTTAAGGAAAATCTATTTTGAGCAATGCAAGCCTCAACTCCACTTAGCCAAATGCATATAGAAGATAGACTCCACTATACTACCATAGTATCACTTGCCAATACAATTCAATTGTATTGACCCTTGTGGCTGTAACTTGTTATGTTGCAGGTTTGATTGATTTAGTGAAGTGTGTTGATTAGGATTACAAAGTCTACAACCAACATGTCTGCCTGTGGCACTTTGAAGATGAAGGACCCATGCTTACAGTTATTCCGCTGCAATGTAATGTAATAGCCAATGAGCTATGTAAGATGTAATAAATTATTTTATTCCTGGTTATAAAGTTGTATTATGACCTTTGTTTCTTGATATTACATCTTAACTGTGGATGCTAGCTATTGATCCAGGGACTAGCATTGTAAACACAGGGATCTCTACCTTAGTAAAGGTTGGAACCTCTACAGACGAGCAGCCGCACCCGACGCGTTCGCAAACTCCAGCGAGGAATCTCCGACGACCCCGTGCGCCCCTTGCAAAGCCACCGCCATGTTGAGCTTCACCTCGTCACGGCGATTCTGGTAAGCATCCTCTTTTCCCCTCGGGCGACCTAGAACGCCGGTACCGCCACTGGCAGAGCGCTCCGCCGCTCGCCGTTGCCGCGCGCCGCCAGACCTTGGTCGTTTGATCAAGAGCCGTTGGATCTAGATCCAGCGCGTGCGATAGAATCACTTAACGAAACGGTACGTTAGATCTGAGCCGTACGCGATCACTTAAATCCAACGATCTGCGTCAACCGATCCGTGTGAAGCGGTACGCGCCAATAGGATAGTGCCGCGTGGGAGTGAGTTAGATTTAAAACAGATTTTGAATCAGATTTTGGTTCAAATTTGTTTTGTTTGTAACTTTTGATTCCCACGTTAGATTTGGCAAATTTTATACCGTTGGAATCAGGAGAACAAGCCCTTTCTGTTTATGCAATGTGTTTAATGTTTAGCTTCTGGTAAAATGATTTTATTTGCAGAAACATGTGTAGGGCTTATTTGAGCATATGAAATGTTTAGGATTTGTTTTAGTGTCAAATAATTTTGGTTTGGCAAAGTTTTGATTTGTTTATGATTCAGTACTATGCACTTGCTTGGTTGAGTTTTAAAAATCATCACTTAGCATCTTGCATGCATGCATATATATTTTTGATTGTATATGTTTTGTATGTGATTGTGGCTATATTCTATGTGTAGATTTTGGTGCTAGTGATTGTGATTGTGAAGAGTGCTACTCTCTCAACTATTTTGATTGTATATGTTTTGTATGTGATTGTGGCTATATTATATATACAAGCATTAGAAATATTTTGCTAAGTCTTGCATGTTACTATTTTTGTCAAATGCCATGTTGGGAAATCCCAAGTAGTTGTAGAATTGCTAGGAAATTTCTAAGTTAAGTTACTATCTATGCCATGCTTAGCCTAGCTAGTAGCAAACAAGGGTTGGTGAAATATACATGCTATGATGAAAATATTTCTAAGTCTTTGGACTTATGTTTTCCTTAATAAAACAACTAAGTCAATGAATCACCTGGGTGGAATGGGACTTGATTGGTGGTTTTGGTTGAGTGGTTACACAAGGCCCATGGCTATGGTTTACCTTGTGTATCTCACTTGTGGAAAGCCACCCAAGAACAAAGGGATTTTAGAGGCCAAGTATTGAGAAGCTTCTAGTGCAGCCACTTGGCAATATGGGCTATGCCTGGATCACATAGGTTGCTAGAACTTAGCCATTTGGACAGTTGGTGGTAGTGGGAATGATAGGTTGGAGCGCGTCCATTTGGTCTAAGGAAAGGCTTCTGAAAGGTCCTGTCTTGGGAAACCAAGTCTGGTGGGGAAAGTGCACAACCTCTGCAGATGGAAAAATCTAAGTACTTAGCCAAGTCCATGGCAATGGACAACTTGAGCATCAAGGCATGGAAGATATCAAGAATCTCATCATTCCAACTTCTAAGTAAAAACTTGTGGGTGAACAAGGGTGAAGGACCTCAATGTCTATTGATGGTTCCTTGGGAAAAGTTTTTTACAAAGAAAAACTTAGTGTTTTCAACTAATAGGCAAAACCTATTTTGAGCAAAGCAAGCCAAGCTACACTTAGCCAAATTTGCATATAGTATCTAGTCCACTTAAAATATACTAAGGTATCACTTGCCAATAGTATTCCAAAGTATTGACCCACTGTGGCTGTAACTTGTGATGTTGTAGGTTACTCTGATGAGGATTAGGTGTCATGAGTCTACACTCAACATGTTTGCCTGTGGCACATGAAGATGAAGACTTATATTTATTTACTTATTCAAACTCTTGTATTAGGCCTGTGGCCTTGAGTTGTAAAGACTATGTTTATCTCTGGAATGGATGTAATAAATGACCTTTGTATCTGTGTACTTCATCTTAAACTGTGGATGCTAGCAATGATCCAGGGACTAGCATTGCAATCACAGGGATCCTTTTCCTTTACAAAAGAGGGGTCTTACACTTTTGATGTTGATAGATTCTTTTAAAAAGGAAAAGGAAATGCTGAAAGAGAATCTATAAAATATATTTGGTAGAAAAGAAAAGATTGGAAATATCCAATTTAGGTATATATATGATATACATGTTATGGTTGTATTCTTTGCTTGTTAAACAATGTGGTTCTTGGGTATTGGATACCGAATTGGTTGGTATGAAATTTCATACGGAACGACGCAATTCATGAACCACAATGGACTAAGTAACTAGCAAAAGAATATGTGATGATGTTCATCGAAAACAAACAAACCGTTGTTTGTATTTCTCGTTGACATCAAAGCTTGACTTCAAGATTTTTTTTAATAATTGTTATTTGAACCAGGTATTATGAGAATAAAGTTTGTTCAAATAATTATCGTATTCCATATAAGATGGATGATTTACAAATCTAGTTGGAGAAATCACATCCACAAAACCTAATGCTAAAATGTCGCAAGACAAATGATTGAAAGATCACTTACGAAGTGACATTGCTGTTTAAATTATATTGGAAAGAAAACATGAAGAATCTCCATATTCATGGATTTTTGGAGTCTTTGATTTGATCAAGTGACGCTTGTGAGACTTTCCTCGGGATAATTAAAACTTCGTTCAAAGGCCAAAGAAGAACGAACGACTAAAATATTGGAATTTATACATATCGATGTATGTAGTCCATTATGTGTAGTCGTAAGCGATGGGTTTCAACTTCATATGCTTTCTCCGGAAATTTGAGTGAATATTCACTTAATGAGAAAGAAGTTTGAAATATTTGAAAATGTTCAAAGACTTTCAAGATGAAGTGAAAATCATTGTGACAAGAAAATAAATGGTTTATGATTTTATCATAAGGGATTTATTTGAGTTACAAGTGTAACAAGAAAATAAATGAATTATGATTTTATCATAAAGGGATTTATTTGAGTTTCAAGTTTAGCAAAACACCTAGATTTGCATTTCCCGAAACACCATAGGAGTATGGAGTGTTTGAGATTTGTAATGAAACCTTGTTTGACATGGTTGGATCAAAGGTGTTATTTATAAAACTGCCATTATGTTTTAAAAGATTAAAGCTTTAGAGACTACCGCTTTTACACTGAAAAGAGCTCCATCTTGATCCGTTGAAATGACACCATGGAAGTTATGGTTTGGGGTAAAACCCAAGTTGTCATTTCTTAAATTTTTGTATGCTAAACATAAGTAAGATGTTTACAACCGAAGTCGGATGAGCATGTCTTTGTAGGTTATTTCGAATAACAATTGGTTATTCCTTCATAACACCAAGAACAAAAGGGTTTGTCGCTTGAAATGTAAAGTTTCTTGAAAAAGGAATTTTTCATAAATGTTAAGTGGGAGGACAATAGAACTTTGATAAGGTTAACAAACCTTAGCTAAATGTGCCAAGTTGCGCAGCGCCGGAAATGGTTCTGAAGGCTGCCATAATGCTCATAGTGTTAGACCCCTCCTTTGTAAAGGATAAGGATCCCTGTGATTGCAATGCTAGTCCCTGGATCATTGCTAGCATCCACAGTTTAAGATGAAGTACACAGATACAAAGGTCATTTATTACATCCATTTGAGAGATTAAACATAGTCTTTTACAACTCAGGGCCATAGGCCTAATACAAGAGTTTTGGAATAAGTAAATAACACAAGTCTTCATCTTCATGTGCCACAGGCAAGCATGTTGAGTGTAGACTCATGACACCTAATCATCATCTGAATAACCTGCAACATTACAAGTTACAGCCACAGTGGGTCAATACTTTGGAATAGTATTGGCAAGTGACACCTTGGTAAATTTTTAAGTGGACTATAATACTACATGCAATTTGGCTGAGTGTAGCTTGGCTTGCTTTGCTTCAAAATAGGTTTTTCCTATTAGTTGAAATCACCAAGTTTTTCTTTGTCAAAAACTTTCCCAAGAAACATCCAATAGACATTGGGGTTCTTCACCCTTGTTCACCCACAAGTTTTACTTAGAAGTTGGAGTGATGAGATTCTTGTAGCTTCCATGTCTTGATGCTCAAGTTGTCCATTGCCATGGACTTGGCTAAGTACTTAGGTTTTTTTCCATCTGCAGAGGTTGTGCACTTTCCCCACCAGACTTGGTTTCCCAAGACAGGACCTTTCAGAAGCCTTCCCTTAGTCAAATGGACGTGTTCCAACCTATCAGTCCCACTACCACCAACTGTCCAAGAGACTAAGTTCTAGCTACCTATATGATCAAGGCAGAGCCCATTTTGCCAAGTGGCTGCACTATAAGCTTTCTCAACACTTGGCCTCCAAATCCCTTTGTGCCTGGGTGGCATACCACAAGTGTGATACACAAGCCAAGTCCATGGCCTTGTGTAACCACTCAACATAAACCATTCCTTCCATTTCCACCCAGGAGGTTCATTTGACTTAGTTGTTTTATTAGGAAAGCATAAGTCTCATGACTTAGTAATATTTTTATCATAGCAAGTATAGATTTTTCCAACCCTTGTTTCTACTAGCTAGGCTAAGCATGGTATAGTAACTTTAACTTAGGAAATTTTCCTAGCAATTCTAATAACCTATAACTACTTAGGATTTCCCAACATAGCATATGGCAAAAGTAGCATGCAAGACTTAGCAAAATATCTAATGCTAGTATAAAGTATAGGAATGAAATAATCATGAAGATATCACTTGCCTTGGTAATGGGGAGAGTTGCACTCTTCACAATCACAGTCACTAGCAAAATCTACACAAACATTTGTAGCACAAAATTATATACAATCCATATACAAACAAAAATATGAATGTATGCATGCAAGAAATGGCTACGGGTCATGCGAAGGCAAACGGGGTGTGTCAGTATGTGCGCAGATACTCACTGAACAAGATAGCATGAGCTAGAGACTGAGGGGAACACGAGGCTCACCGGAATTCGCCGGCGCAGTCGTCGGAACAGCGGTGGAGTCGTGCGAGTCGTGGGCAGCCTGGTGGCGTGGAGGCAAAATTGATTGGGGGGAAATGGTCGCGAGGAAGGGGAGATCTTATAGCCCGAGGCTCGACAGGTAATGCTTGCTGTATCAATGCCAATTAAGCTCGCGAAAACAGTGCTGCAACGGGTAGCGGTGGAGGTCGTGCGCGGAATCAGGGGGAAGACGAAGCTGACGTGGAGAGGGCCCGCTCGTCAGTGAAGTGCGCGAAGTGGGGGTGGGGTCCGGCCGTCAGCGGCTGAGTGGGTGTGCTCGCGTGTGTGGAATGAAAAGAAAACTCCCAGGTGGGCTAACTGGGCCTGCTCCGATGCTGGGCTAAATTCCTGGCGCGCGGCCTTTTTCTTTTGTTTACTCCTTTTCTTTTTCTATTTCGATTTTCTGAATAGGTTTTCAAATGGTTTCAAGTTCAATTTGAATTCAAATCTTCCTGAGGTTTTGTAGTGGTGAATTGGTCTCAGATATAGGTCAAAACCCATGGGGTTACTTTGCAAGGGCTTGGTCAAACTTGGGGATCAAAATAACAGAGACTAGGCATTTGGTTTGCAAAAATTGAAAAATGGTTTTTGAATCCATCTCCAATTTGCAAAACTTGGTTTAAATTCTTCACTCAATCTTATCCTTACAAAAGGCAACCAACTTGGTTCATAAGCAATCAAACTTTCAAATGGGGATAGTCATTTGATTTAAATCTGCTCACATAAAATCATAGCACCATGTGCTTCTGTTTTTCTGAAAAGAGTTTGAAATTTGATCTCAAATCTATATGCATGGATGAATGATATGCAAACTTTGAAATCATGATTTTAGGGATGTTACAAATCTAACCCCCTTAAGGTGAATCTCGCCCTCGAGATTCGGATTGGCTAGCAAATAGGTGAGGGTGGTCTTTCCGAAGATCATCTTCTCTTTCCCATGTTGCTTCTTCTTCAGAATGATGATTCCATTGTACTTTGCAAAACTTGATAGTTTTTGTACTTGTGACTCTTTCTGCGGTCTCAAGAATCTTGACAGGCTTTTCTTCATAGGTGAGGTCACTTTCTAGTTGAACTTCTTCCAAAGGTATGGTATCCTTCAAAGAAGATTCTTCCATCTCTGGGTGACATTTCTTAAGCTGACTCACATGAAACACATTATGGACAGCTGACAGAGATTCTGGCAATTCAACTTCATATGCAACTTCTCCCTTGCGACTTAGAATTTTGAATGGCCCAACATATCTAGGTGCCAACTTTCCTTTGACTCCAAATCTTTTCACTCCACGAAGTGGTGATACTCTAAGATAAGCTCTATCCCCAACTTCGTAGGTGACTTCTCTACGCTTAGAATCTGCATAACTTTTCTGCCTAGACTGAGCTATCTTCAACCTGTCCTTAACCAATTTGACCTTCTCTTCGTAGGTCCAAATAAACTTCTTTCTCCCACACCATTCCATAGCAATGGGGTGGTACACTTCCTTCCGTAGAGAAACTCAAATGGTGCCATCCCAATACTAGATTCATAACTGTTATTGTAAGAGAACTCTGCGTAGGGCAGACTTTCATCCCAACTTGCTCCATAGTCTAGAGCACATGCCCTCAACATGTCTTCAAGAATTTGGTTAGTCCTTTCCGTTTGTCCATCAGTTTGAGGATGAAAGGCAGTGCTGAATTCCAACCTCGTTCCTAAGGATTCATGGAGCTGTCTCCAAAAGTGAGAAGTGAACTGAGTTCCTCTATCTGACACAATACTCTTAGGCACACCGTGAAGGCATACAATTCTGCTCATGTAGACTTTGGCTAACTTGGCACTTGTATAAGTTGTCTTCACGGGTATAAAATGAGCCACTTTAGTTAGGCGATCCACTACTACCCATATGGAATCATACCCTGACCTGGTCCTTGGTAATCCGGTAATGAAATCCATACCGATATTTTCCCACTTCCATTCAGGAATAGGCAGTGGTTGAAGCAAACCTGCTGGTTTCTGATGCTCAGCTTTCACTCTACTACACACATCACACAAAGCAATATGTTCGGCGATGTCCCTTTTGAGATTGTTCCACCAAAATCTTTCTTTCATATCCATGTACATCTTGGTGTTTCCCGGGTGAATAGAATACGGAGAGTTGTGGGCTTCTTGTAGAATCAGTTTCCTCAATTCCGAATCTTGTGGAACACAAATACGTTTCCCGTTCCATAAAGTACCTTGTTCGTCTATACGGAAACTTTTGGCTTTCCCTTGACTAATCCTTTCCTTAATTTCTTCGATTTCTTTATCCGTCTTTTGGGCTTCTTTAATCTTATCCAACAGAGTGGGTTGAACATCCAAAGACATGAGATGTCCTTCTGGCACAATCTCCAATCTGAGTTCTTGAATTGCTTACACAAGTCATCTGGCAATTCACCTTTGGTAAGGCCATTTACAAACACCTTACGACTTAGAGCATCTGCTACAACGTTTGCTTTACCGGGGTGGTATTGCAAACTTAAGTCGTAATCCTTGATAAGTTCTAGCCATCTCCTTTGTCTCATATTGATTTCCTTCTGGGTGAAGATATACTTCAAACTCTTGTGATCGGTGAATACTTCACAGCGCTTTCCCAAAAGGTAGTGTCTCCATGTTTTGAGTGCATGGACAACAGCGGCTAACACTAAATCATGAGTAGGATAGTTTACTTCATGAGTTTTGAGTTGTATCGAGGCATAAGCCACAACTTTTCCGCCTTGCATAAGTACGGCACCTAATCCTTGATGCGAAGCATCACAATACACTTGGAAATCCTTCTCCAAATCTGGCAGGCACAGAACTGGTGCTGACACAAGTCTCTTCTTCAATTCTTGAAAGCTGAGTTCACAACCTTCAGACCAAGCAAACTTCTTGTCTTTCTTCAACAATTCTGTCATTGGCTTAGCAACCTTTGAAAAAATTTCAATGAATCTTCTGTAGTAGCCTGCTAAGCCAAGGAAACTACGAACCTCTTTTACGTTCTTAGGAGATTCCCATTCCGTTACAGCTGAAACTTTAGCAGGATCAACTGCCACACCATCCTTTGTCATAACATGACCAAGAAAACCAACTTCCTCTAACCAGAACTCACACTTGCTAAATTTGGCATAAAGTTTACGCTCCCTCAGTTTCTCAAGTATCAAGCGTAAGTGTCCTTCATGTTCTTCTTTGCTCTTGGAGTAGACTAAGATGTCATCGATGAAAACGACAACAAACTTGTCAAGAAATTCCATGAACACCTTGTTCATCATATTCATGAAGTATGCTGGAGTGTTGGTTAAACCAAAAGGCATCACAGTGTACTCATACAGTCCATACCTTGTGGTGAATGCTGTTTTAGGTATGTCTTGCTCTCTTATCTTGAGTTGAAAATAACCTGATCGGAGATCAATCTTCGAGAACACACATGCTCCTTCTAGCTGATCAAACAAGTCATTGATTCTTGGCAAAGGGTATTTGTTCTTGATAGTTACCTCATTGAGAGAACGGTAATCTATGCAAAATCTTTGGGTTCTATCCTTCTTTTCCACGAATAAAACTGGAGCTCCCCAAGATGAAGAACTTGGTTGGATGAATCCTTTCTGCAATTGTTCTCCAAGTTGTTTCTTGAGTTCTTTAAGTTCGTCAACTGACATTTTATAAGGTCTCTTTGCTCTTGGTCCAGAACCTGGTACCAAATCTATTATAAACTCCACATCTCTATCCGGTGGCATTCCTGGTAACTCTTCCGGAAATATGTCCGGATACTCACTTACAATTGGCACAGTGTCCATGCTAACCCCCTTAAGAGAATTTAGCTTACTTCCTTTAGATTCAAAGTTGGACTTGAATTTTATCCGCTTTCCTTCAGGGGTTGTGAGTGTAACTGTACGATTGGCACAATCTAGTACTCCTTCATACTTAGCCATCCAATCCATCCCCAAAATCACATCCAATCCTTGGGAATTTAGGATTATTAGGTTCACTGGAAACTTATGTTTTCCAAACTCTATGACTAAGTCATGGCATCCTGAATTTACTATCATTTCTCCCCCAGGAGAACTTACTCTTATAGGACACCCAATGGTTTCTACCGGTAGTTCATTTCTTTCAACAAATGCTCTTGATATGAATGAATGCGATGCACCAGTATCAAAGATTACAAATGCTGGAATTGAATTGAGTCTGAACTTACCAGCAACAGCATCAGGCTCCTCATAGACCTCCTCCACATTGATGTGGTTAACCTGTCCTTTCTGAAAAGGATTTGGCTTGATAGGTCCTTCAGCTTTCTTCTCAGGGCACTCATTAGCATAATGCCCCAGCTTCTTGCATTTGAAGCATTCAACCTAACTGATGTCCTTTTTAGGCTGGTTTCCACTTCCACCTCCACTGTGGTGGCTCTTATGTCCACTCTTGTGGTTCTTGTATTTATCACTGTCATGACTGCGATGATGCTTGTTGTCATGACGGTTGTGGTTGTGGTGCTTGTTGAATTTCCCATGCTTGTGGAATCCTGAGCTTCCACTTTCATCAATATGAGATTGTTTGTGAGACGATCCCGAGCTGTGCTTGTCGGAGTGCTTTCTTTTCCTACTCTCCACTTGCTTCATTTTGTTCTCCAAAATAGCAGCCTTGTCACACAGAGACTGATAAGTTGGAACATAGGCCACAGACAGCTGTAAGTTTAGCTCATCATTCAACCCTTCCAGAAATTTTTCCTTCCTCTTGGCATCTGTGTCAACCTCATCCGGTGCATAACGCGCCATATTGTTGAACTCTTTCTTTTTCAGGCTCATCATTCCTGATGAGATATGAGCAGTGCGAAAACCATCCTCAAAGATAGCCCAAGTCACCTCATCAATAGGAGTGGTGATTTGGAAGTTGTCCCACCATGT
Organism: Avena sativa; assembly: GCA_916181665.1. Classification (NCBI taxonomy): domain Eukaryota; kingdom Viridiplantae; phylum Streptophyta; class Magnoliopsida; order Poales; family Poaceae; genus Avena; species Avena sativa. The sequence continues at coordinate 417,639,265 of OV702297.1, forward strand.
GGCGGCTGGCCCCTCCAACAGATGTGCTGCAAACCTGACTTTTTCAGCATCCGTGCAGCCCACGGTCACTAAGTCCTTATTTACAGATCGCAGCCAATCATTGGCCACCATGGGATCAGTCGTCCCCGAGAACTTAGCTGGCCTCAAACGCAAAAATCTAGTGAGCATGTCAAAGCCCGGAGGGTTGTTGTTGTTGTTGTTGTTCTGGTTTTGGATGAATGTCGTCATCATTTGCATTAGCTGTGTTTGCGCATTCATCATTTGTTGCATTTCCGGGGTAATGTTGTTGGGGTTGGGGTTTGCGCGACGGGGAGGCATCTGTGGTTTGTTCAAATAGAGATAAGAATGAGATACCCTTAGATGTTTTTATGCGCATTACATCACATAAACAATCACATTGCATGCAACACAAAAAATAAAAACTCAACAACAGGATAACAAGTTCTCAAAGTAAAACACACAAGTGGCAAGCCATCCACATGTCGGATGGTCCAATAATAAGTTCACAAATAACCAGTACGATAATAAAAGATAACCGAGTAGTCAAGTCTACTCATCAACATCAATCTCCTCCTCGACAAAGGTAAGACCTGCGTTCTCCATCGCGGTCTTGTTCTCCTCAATGGTAGTGGTCAAGGTCTCGATCTTGGTCTTGAGAGCCCTCTTCTGGGAGCGAAGCCTCTCAATAACCATCTGCTGCAGCTCTAGCTCAAAATCCTTGGACTTTAGTTCCTCGGTCATGTCCCGGATCTTCTTGTTCCTATCCTGGACACGTTTCTCCTGACTCTTTAACTTACGATCCTGGGTCTCGAACTTCGCCTCCATTTCCTTGACTAACTCGTCCTGCTGTGCGAAAAGCTTGTCCTTCTCGCGAAGCTGCACCTGGAGCTCGTCATTACTGAGCATGACATTGGTCCTGTCTGTGTCCACGTGCCTAATAAGAGACTCTAAGTCCTGGAGATACAGGCGTATCGGCTTTGCTGCATCCCTCGAGTCATCCTCGAAGTCAATGGACTCTCCGTCATCATCACGCCTTCCGAAGACGTGGAAGTGAGTGCCTCTAACCTGTCGGGAGTGACGGCCTAACAGACGTCCTATCAGGTCCTGCATGACGACCTCCATGCCTCTCTCCCTGTCATCGTCCATAAGCTTGAAGACGATGGCCTCCGTAGTAGGCTTTGTCTGGCGTCCGGGCTGGTTCACCTTGAAGCCCCAGAGGTCCTTCCTCTCGAACTTGGTGAGTGGATGCACCATGATGGTGGGAAGAGGGAGATCGAGCAAGGTAGTAAGCTCAACGATACGAGGACCAAAGCGAGTAGCCCGGAACTCCTCAACAGTGCTGATGGTAATAGGCATCTATTTATAAGATAGAAATGTTAGGACAACAAAATTTTAAGATAAATATAAGGCAATACACCACATACATAGTCATGGAAACAAAACACACAAGTCATGCATTCATCAAGTCATTACATCAATCAAGGTTTACTCGTATTCTAAGACAACATTTTGGAAAATAAGGTGATAGATGGTGGTCCAACTAACGAAGTGTGCTCACAATCCTATCTCACTGGATCTGTTGACTAACACAATGTTCCTAGAGACAACCCACCTATCTTGTTCACATGATTCCATCACCAAGTCTATAATATCTCCCCTTAATTCTTGGTTGGTGGCTTCCAACTCTTGGGTAAGCTCCTTCTCTTTCTCTAAGTCTTTTTGGAGGTTGAGCATTCTGCACTTGACTCTAGCACTTAGTTCTTTGATAGTCCTCCAAGCTGCTTCTCTTGCTGACTCAAAGAAAGTGGTGTGCAACACAGTGTTGGTGTACATGCAGAATCCTCTTTCTTTGTGGTTGTCTTCCTTGTTTTTGTACAAGTGAAGTTGCACCCACCAGTACTCCACTCCTTCATCCATTACTGGCAAGCCTTTGTATATAGCTGCACCATGTGCTTCCATTGCCACCATGAGGTCCTAGAGAATTTTGGGAAACTCAGTTTCACACTCCAAGGTCATAGTCATGAGTGGTCCCTTCTTCACGGCTTCGTTGATGGAGTTCATCTACAAATAGAGATGAGAATGATAAGATTAGAAAAGTTTACGAGAAGAATAGACAAGTGTAGAACTAGTTGGAAGATTTTTCTTAGTGGTTTCCAATTCCAGGGTCATAATCCTACAGGCAACACAGTGCTCTGATACCATCTGTTATACCCCTCCTTTGTAAAGGATAAGGATCCCTGTGATTGCAATGCTAGTCCCTAGATCATTGCTAGCATCCACAGTTTAAGATGAAGTACACAGATACAAAGGTCATTTATTACATCCATTCCAGAGATTAAACATAGTCTTTTACAACTCAGGGCCATAGGCCTAATACAAGAGTTTTGGAATAAGTAAATAACACAAGTCTTCATCTTCATGTGCCACAGGCAAGCATGTTGAGTGTAGACTCATGACACCTAATCATCATCTGAATAACCTGCAACATTACAAGTTACAGCCATAGTGGGTCAATACTTTGGAATAGTATTGGCAAGTGATACCTTGGTAAATTTTTAAGTGGACTATAATACTACATGCAATTTGGCTGAGTGTAGCTTGGCTTGCTTTGCTTCAAAATAGGTTTTTCCTATTAGTTGAAACCACCAAGTTTTTCTTTGTCAAAAACTTTCCCAAGAAACCTCCAATAGAAATTGGGGTTCTTCACCCTTGTTCACCCACAAGTTTTACTTAGAAGTTGGAGTGATGAGATTCTTGTAGCTTCCATGTCTTGATGCTCAAGTTGTCCATTGCCATGGACTTGGCTAAGTACTTAGGTTTTTTCCATCTGCAGAGGTTGTGCACTTTCCCCACCAGACTTGGTTTCCCAAGACAGGACCTTTCAGAAGCCTTCCCTTAGTCAAATGGACGCGTTCCAACCTATCAGTCCCACTACCACCAACTGTCCAAGAGACTAAGTTCTAGCTAGCTATATGATCAAGGCAGAGCCCATTTTGCCAAGTGGCTGCACTATAAGCTTTCTCAACACTTGGCCTCCAAATCCCTTTGTGCCTGGGTGGCATACCACATGTGTGATACACAAGCCAAATCCATGGCCTTGTGTAACCACTCAACATAAACCATTCCTTCCATTTCCACCCAGGAGGTTCATTTGACTTAGTTGTTTTATTAGGAAAGCATAAGTCTCATGACTTAGTAATATTTTTATCATAGCAAGTATAGATTTTTCCAACCCTTGTTTACTACTAGCTAGGCTAAGCATGGTATAGTAACTTTAACTTAGGAAATTTTCCTAGCAATTCTAATAACCTATAACAACTTAGGATTTCCCAACATAGCATATGGCAAAAGTAGCATGCAAGACTTCAAAATATCTAATGCTAGTATAAAGTATAGGAATGAAATAATCATGAAGATATCACTTGCCTTGGTAATGGGGAGAGTTGCACTCTTCACAATCACAGTCACTAGCAAAATCTACACAAACATTTGTAGCACAAAATTATATACAATCCATATACAAACAAAAATATGAATGTATGCATGCAAGAAATGGCTAAGTGATGATTTTTTTTTTGAAAACTCTACCAAGCAAGTGCATGATACAGAAACTTAACAAGACACAAAGTTTGCCAATCAAACTTATTTGGCACTAAAATAAATTATTAAACTAAATCTATACTCAAAATAGCCTTAAACATGTTTCTGCATAAAAAGCCATTTTAACTGAAACATTTTGTTAAACACATTGGATATTCAGAGGGGTCTTGACTCACTGAATCCAACGGTATAAAGTTTGCAAAATTCCAACGTGGGAATCAAAAGTTATAGCCAAATGAAATTTAGATCTAAATCTGATTTGAATTCTATTTTGATTTAAACCCTAGCCACGCGTCACAATATGACTGGCGCGTACCGGTTCGCACCGGATCGAGCTCTGCAGCCGCAGGATCTAAACAGATCGCACGGTCCAGAACGCGTACCTCTTCGCCGATAAGTGAATCTATTGTAACGCTTGGATCTAGATCTAACGGCGCTCGAGCACACGACCATGTCCTGGCGGCGCGCGGCGTCAGCGAGCGGCGGAGCGCTCAGTCTACGGCGGCGCTAGCGTTCCAGGTCGTCCGCGAGAGGGAGAAGGGTCATACCAGAACCGCAGGAGGCTGCTGAAGCTCAAGGTGGCGTTGGTTTGCGAAGGGGTGCGCTGACACGGCGATGATTGCTCGTCGGAGTAGAGACAGACGTCGGGCACGGTCAGTCGTTGACGTTGGCGAGGTTCCTCGTCGCGCTAAGCCAAAATAAGGGTACTGTTAGATGCACAATACGATGAGGATTCTAGGCGTATCAGTCAGAGGGCAAGGGGCGGTGGCTACTTACGGAGGGAGGTCGCTGGAGTTCATGCAGAAGACGGTGGCGGCCAGTCGTCGACGTTGCTGGAGCTACGGGTCATGCGAAGGAAAACGGGGTGTGTCAGTAGGTGTGCAGATACTCACTGAACAAGATAGCATGAGCTAGAGACTGAGGGGAACACGAGGCTCACCGGAATTCGCCGGCGCAGTCGTCGGAACAGCGGTGGAGTCGTGCGAGTCGTGGGCAGCCTGGTGGCGTGGAGGCAAAATTGATTGGGGGGAAATGGTCGCGAGGAAGGGGAGATCTTATAGCCCGAGGCTCGACAGGTAACGCTCGTTGTATCAATGCCAATTAAGCTCGCGAAATCAGTGCTGCAACAGGCAGCGGCGGAGGTCGTGCGCGGAATCAGGGGGAAGACGAAGCTGACGTGGAGAGGGCCCGCTCGTCAGTGAAGTGCGCGAAGTGGGGGTGGGGTCCGGCCGTCAGCGGCTGAGTGGGTGTGCTCGCGTGTGTGGAATGAAAAGAAAACTCCCGGGTGGGCTAACTGGGCCTGCTCCGATGCTGGGCTAAATTCCTGGCGCGCGGCCTTTTTCTTTTGTTTACTCCTTTTCTTTTTCTATTTCGATTTTCTGAATAGGTTTTCAAATGGTTTCAAGTTCAATTTGAATTCAAATCTTCCTGAGGTTTTGTAGTGGTGAATTGGTCTCAGATATAGGTCAAAACCCATGGGGTTACTTTGCAAGGGCTTAGTCAAACTTGGGGATCAAAATAACAGAGACTAGGCATTTGGTTTGCAAAAATTGAAAAATGGTTTTTGAATCCATCTCCAATTTGCAAAACTTGGTTTAAATTCTTCACTCAATCTTATCCTTACAAAAGGCAACCAACTTGGTTCATAAGCAATCAAACTTTCAAATGGGGATAGTCATTTGATTTAAATCTGCTCACATAAAATCATAGCACCATGTGCTTCTGTTTTTCTGAAAAGAGTTTGAAATTTGATCTCAAATCTATATGCATGGATGAATGATATGCAAGCTTTGAAATCATGATTTTAGGGATGTTACACATAGCTTATGTGCCTCAAAGGTTGTGGTCACGGAGATCTAAGTTCCTATTGAACCAAGTAGGTCGGTTAAACAATCAAATGATTAAGATTTGAGAGTAAATCATTATTGTTTGACAATGATGAACCGACTATATGCAAAGAAGCGATGATGGGCCCTGGCTCCATCAAATGGCTTGAAGCCATAAAATCCGTGATAGTTCCATACACGAGAAATCAAGTTTTGAACTTGGAAGACCCTCCGGAAAGGTGTAAAAACCTATCGGTCGTATTTGGATCTATAAAGAAACAGACATGGATGTTTCACATCTATGAAATAGTCGACATGTCATAAAGTATTTTATGACAATATTCAAGGAGTTGACTATGACAAGATTTGATCTTTCATAGCGATATTTAGTCTGGACGGATTAAAGTAGCAACCACTACATATAATTTGGTATATGGTAGATGAATAAACAAAACAAAGTTCTTCTAATAGAATGGTTACCTAGGACGTGTACATGACACGGTCCAAAGGGTTTTTGTTCAATTCAAAGGATGCTAAAAGGGCATGCAAACTTCAATGGTTGAAGTAAGCATCGCGGAGTTGGAATCTTCACCATGATGAAAAAAGGAGTTTTTTATCAGGAGACGATGAAGATGCTTGCATTTGCAAGAAATTAAGTGGGAGCGCTAAGACATATTTCTAATACATTATGTGGAAGACATCTTGTTGATTAGAAATGATGTAATTTTTATTGACAAAGGTTAAAAATTTCATTTCGATGAAAAACTTAGGCAAAACCCGAATATTTAGCATGAATGTCTATAGTGGATAGACTATGACGCTAATATGGTTGTGCCAAACGTACATATATGAGATATTGAAGGAGTTCAATATAAAAACAACAAGAAACGGTTATTGTCGCATGGAAAGGAATTGAATCAAGATTCAAGTGTATTGACACTTGATAAGTGAAACAAGATTCAAGTGCTTTGACACTTGATGAGTGAAATCACGAGAATGTTTTGATCAATCATACCATGATATGTACACACCCAGATATGTCCTATGCTCTAAGTGTTATGAGCATATACCAGAATGAATCATAAAATGATCATTGGACGATAGTGAGGATATTCTTATGATCTTTTTGAAAGAACTAAGAATATATTTGTGTAGAGGTGACAAACAATTACAAATAGTTCATTGTAAAGTGTTACATTGATACTAGTTTTGTCACAAGATACAAATTAAGTTTATCTCAATTTAAACTATGGGTGGCACAATGTAATGGAAAGGAGATTCCATGATGGATTTGGAAGAGTTACAAAGTTAAGACATTGTGACGAATACTACAACAAAAGGCTAAGTATATGACTGCTATAGTAGCAGCAAAGGAGGGAATTTGTGTCAAGTAGTTTGTTATCAAACTAAGGTGTGGTTCTCAATGGACTAACACTAAAGATATATTGTATGACAATAGTATCGACATGATTTAACCCCAAGGAACTAAAGGTCTCACCGAAAGACCAAATTTATACAATGCCATCTCATTGGAGAATGAGTGATGCGTGAAGACGCAAAGACATGCAAATACACACGGACCTGAAGCGTCAGATCCGTAGATTATGTTAACCACTTGCAATTGCATATATGGAACACCAGAAAGCCATAGGTGTTTAATACGCAAAGTTTTCAAACTAGATTATTGTCTCTAGTGCAAGTGGGAGACTGAAGGGAATATGCCCGAGAGGCAATAATAAAGTGGTTATTATCATATTCCTTATTTATGATAAATGTTTGTTTTATATGCTATAATTGTATTAATACGGAAACGTTAATACATGTGTGTTTAATAAAAAAATGAAGTTCCTAGTTATGCCTCTCTTATAAACTAGCTCGTGGATTAACAAGATGATCAAGGTTTCCTGATCATGGACATTGGATGTTGTTAATAACGGGATCACAACATTAGTGTAATGGTGTGATGAACATTCATCCGAAGTATAGCATTACGATCAAAGTCATTGAGTTTATATTGCTATAACAACTTACGAAGTGATCCTAATCCTTAGACCATGAGATCATGTCAATCACTAACACCGGAAGAGTTTCTTGATAACATCAAACGTCACACCGTAACAGGGTGATTATAAAGATGGATTCAGAACTAATAAAGTGTTATGTTGAGGCCCATGGATTGAGAGTGGAATTTGTTCATCCCGATGACGGATAGATATGCTCTGGGCCCTCTCGGTGATATCACATTGATTAGCTTGCAAGCAAGTGATTTGATCACTAGAATGTTATATCACGGGAACAAGAAAAGAGTGCATGTCGGTAACGAGATCAAACTAGGTATGGAGATACCGATGATTGAATCTCGGACATGTAACATATCGTGAAACAAAGGGATGAAGATACTAGCGTAAAAGGTTCCGACGATCACAAGAAAGTCATCGTTGAATGTGTGGGAGTCAGTATGGGTCTCCAGATCCCGCTTCTGATTATTGATCTGAGAGGGGTCTCGATCATGTCCGCATTATTCATGAACCGTAGGGTGACACACTTAAGAGACACCGACATCCAATTGGAGCAAAAGTTTCATGCCGAAAGAATGAACAAGCGCAGGAATTTATTTCACTAGATACCGAAACAGGTTTTCGGGTGAAATTGCATAAAGTGGTTATGCATGTGAAATGGAATTCTAGCAAGGGGTTATTTGTGAATGTTTGTCATTAAAGTAATTTAAAAAATTCTGAATAAAATAAAAGAGTTTTATTTAATGAGAGTTTGCATTAAATTTGGTGGAAATTTAATGGGAATTTGAGTGGACTTTTGAGTGGAGGGAATTTAAAGGAGATTTGTGAGTGGAGTGTCCACCCACATGAAGAGGGGAGGGCAAGGGGGCAGCCCCATGCGCCGGCCACCCCCTTGGGGTTCCCCCCTCCTCCTATAAAAGGAACCCCCCTCCTCACTTGTCTCTTACACCTCCTCGTGAAGAATCTCTCTCCCCCTCTAGAATTTATCCCCCATGGTCTCGGAATAGCGAGATACATGTTCCCGGTGGCTATTCGGCAAGAAAGAGTTGTGCTTCTGCTGCATCGCTGGAGCGAGGAGGCGGAGGTTGCTCGGTGCCTCGAACGTGTGTGCGAGCACGGATGCGCTGCTGTTTTGCGGCGCTAGGACTTCCTCTCGATCTTGAGATCGACAAGAGATCATCTACATCAACCACGAGTTTGGACTCGTTAAGCTTTGTCGGTCTTCAAGGGTATGTTCTCTACGGATATACATCCGCCCGTTGTTTGTATCTAATAGATAGATCTTGGTACATAGTTCACATCGTAGGAAATTTTTTGTTTTCTATGCTGCGAACATCTAGTGCAGCCACATGGCAATATGGGCTCTGCCTGGATCACATAGGTTGCAATAACTTAGCCATTTGGACAGTTGGTGGTAGTGGGATGATAGGTTGGAACGCGTCCATTTGGTCTAAGGGAAGGCTTCTGAAAGGTCCTGTCTTGGTGAAAATCAAGTCTTGTGGGGAAAGTGCACAACCTCTGCAAATGGAAGAATCTAAGTACTTAGCCATGTCCCTGGTATTGGACAACTTGAGCATCAAGACATGGAAGCTATCAAGAATCTCCTCATCCCAATTTCTAAGTAAAAACTTGTGGTTGAACAAGGGTGAAGGACCCCAATGTCTATTGGTGGTTCCTTGGGAAAAGTTTTTGACAAAGAAAAACTTAGTGTTTTCAACTGATAGGCAAAACTTATTTTGAGCAAAGCAAGCCTAAGCTACACTTAGCCAAAATGCATATAGTATTTAGTCCACCAATATTCTACTAAGGTATCACTTGCCAATACTATTCCAATGTATTGACCCACTGTGGCTGTAACTTGTGATGTTGTAGGATATTCTGATGATGATTAGGAGTCATGAGTCTACACTCAACATGCTTTCCTATGGCACATGAAGATGAAGACTTATTTATCTTATTATATATTTGAACTCTTGTATTAGGCCTGTGGCCATGGAGTTGTAAAAGGCTATGTTTGTCTCTAGAATGATATGTAATAATGACCTTTGTTTCTGTGTACTTCATCTTAAACTGTGGATGCTAGCATTGATCCAGGGACGAGCATTGCAATCATAGGGATCCTTTCCTTTACAAAGGAGGGATCTTACATCATCTTATAAATGCTACCATCGCAAACTAAGCAATACAAGATGCATAAAGGATTAACATCACATGCAATTCATAATATGTGATATGATATGGCCTTTCTTCTTGTGATTCCGATCTCCATCTTCAAGCACGAACATGATCTCCATCATCACCGATATGGAGTCAAGGTCAATGGCGCCGTTTCATGATTGTCTTCCACCAGCTTCAACTATTACAACTACTTTGAATAGACACGGAAGTCTTCAAATTTAAAGGACAACCATATGGCTCCTGCTGGTTGCCAACTTACAATAAGGAACATTGCATACATCATATATAATCACAATTATGGCCATATCACATCACAACACACCCCTGCAAAACAAAGTTAGACGCCTCTAATTTTCTTTGCATATTTTACGCTGTTTGGGGCTTTCAATAAGTGTCGTTCTAACTTATGAACAAGAACCACACTGTTGATGCTTGAACTATCAAGTGCCCGTTGTAAATTGAATCTATACTATGATGGGAGAGACAGACACCCGCAAAGCCACTTATGCAATACAAGTTGCATGTTGAGCGTGGAGCAAGTCTCATGAACGATGTCATGTAAGGTTAGCCCGGGCCTCTTCATCCCATCATATCGCAAGATGAAAAGTACTCATAAAGCAATTGATAATAAAAGCACCACCGCCCACAATGACCATTGTGTTCTACTCGTGCAACAGATCTACATATAGACACGGCTCTGATACCACTGTAGGGGTTCGTAGCATGGAAAACAAAAAAATTCTACCACATGCACACAAACAAGCCAAAATCTATCTACTAGATTGTAGCAACGAGTCGATAGAAGCACTCACCCTTGAAGATTCCAAAGCGGTTAACGAGAGAAGATTCTCGTGGGTGATGTAGTCGTACACTTGCCGATCTCAAGATCGCGTAGACGATCCTTCCGGCGCTGCGTTCCGGCAGCGCTTCCTCAGTCGGTCACATGTTTGGTACTCGATGAAGACCTTCCGCTCCCTTATTCCAGCAGGCAGCGGAGGTTGTAGTTCTCCCTCATGATTCCGGCAGCACGACGACGTGGTGTCGGAAGTAGAGGGAAGATCCCGCAGGGCTTTGCCTAAGCCGGATGCGAGTTATGGTGGATTAGGGTTTCCCGGAAATCTAGGGTTTAGAGATCCGGGAGGAGGAGGAGGTGTCGGCGGCTAGGGCGGCGGCGACGGACCGGCGGCGGCGGCGCGGCGGCGGGTCAGCGGCTCGTGGAGAGGGACAAGGGCTTGTGTTGTTTGGGGCAGCCCTCCCCCTCTATTTATGAGAGGGAGGGGCAGCCTTGGGAGGGGTGGGTTTGAATCCAAACCCAAACCCAAGTTGGATTGAGAGAAGGACTTGTTTCTTCTCCCACTAGGAAACCATTGTTCCAGTTTGACTTTTCAAACTTCCCGTTTGACTTTAAATTTAGAGCTTTATTTCTCTCTTGCAAATGCCAACACCAAGTGACCTTGGATATGATCCAATCATTCCACATACCCATGACACATTCATGGACCATTCTCCTTCCGAACCGGTGAACCTTCTAGACCCTTCTAGAACCTCTCCGATGAAAACATCGGAAACTATCCCGAACTCCGAAATAGTACTTTCCTTATATGAATCTTATTCTCCGGACCATTCCCGATCTCCTCGTGATATCCCGGATCCCATCCAAGACTCCGAACAACATTTGGTATCCCTACTAACATTCCATATCTACTAAACAATATCAAATCCTTAAGTGTGTCTCCCTACGGTTCGTGAATTACGCGGACATGACCGAGACACTTCTCCGATCAATAACCAATAGAGGAATTTGGAAATTCATATGGCTCCCACATATTTCAACGATTACTTTGCGATCGAATGAACCAGTTACATACGATACCAATTTCCCTTTGTCTCATGATAGTTGACTTATCCGAGGTTTTGATCGTCGGTATCTTTGCATACCTAGTTCAACCTCGTTACTGATAAGTACTCTTTTCTCGTTCCCGTGATATGTGATCCCTTGTGATCCAGTCACATGCTTGCAAGCCAATTGGATGACATTCCACCGAGAGGGCCCAGAGTATATCTATCCGTCATATGGATGGACAAATCCCACTCTTGATCCATGTGCCTCAACCCATACTTTCCGAACACTCAATGCCACCTTTATAGCCACCCAGTTACGGTGTGGTGTTTGATGTCATCAAAGCATCCTTCCGGTGATGGTGATTAGCATGATCTCATGGTCAAAGGAATTAGGTTACTACGTATCAGAAAGCTTATAGCAAACGAACTATTAAAATGACTTGATCTTTATGCTACGCTTATCTATAGGAGTATGTCCATCATACCATTATCCTAATGATATGATCTTGTTATTAACATCTCAATGTTCATGATCGAGAAACCACGATCATCTATTAATCAACAAGCTAGTATTATAAAGAGGCTTTACCAGGGACTCTAATTTAGTTTACAAATCACACAAGTATTAATGTTTCCTGTTGATACTATTATAGCATGAATATAAACATTTATCATAAACACAAAGATAGAATAATAACTGCTTTTATTATTGCCTCTAGGGCATGTCTCCAACAATTGAGCCCATCGATGGCATCCTCATATCCTCCATGCAATTTAGGTTCATACGAAACAATTGGCATTAATGTTGGAAAATTTTGAGAACCGTCTTTGAGTCATCTCGAAGTATGTGATCTAGATGTTAGAAGTAACCTTTTCTGGTTCATGTGCAACTGATGAAAGATGTCGTCGTGGATTCGAGAAGAGTTATCCCCGTTACTTACGAACACATGTGTGTTTTATTGTTAGTACTTTATATGTACGCAGTTGTCTTTGGACAAATTGCTAAATACATGGGTATAGCAATCTAGCTCAGTCTCTTGGAGCTTTACACTATAGTCCCTGTCTTGAGAATCTAGTAACTTTACGCGGTAAAAGTTGCAAATTTTCTATTCAGATATGCTGAGTCTGAAGTATCATGTCACCTAATCAAATCTGAATCACAAGTAGATATGATGGTTGGTGCTCCTCAAGGTTTTGACATAGGTCTCTTTGTAAATCTGGCAAGATTGATGTAATGGTTGACACACTTAGCCGGAAAGACCTCTTGTCATATTCTCTTGATTCAGCAATAACAACCACTCTTCATGAGGCTTGTTCTATAATTAATTATAGGAGTTTGGCTTATGGATCCTTTGTATCTGAAGTCCGACCTTTACTTGGTGTCTGATTTCTCGAACATCAAGGAGAACATTTAAAGTAGTGTTGCTAACTGTCTCTCGGTCGATCCTCCAGACCCTTTTATGTTGGAAAGTGTCTTATTGTGCCAAGTAATTGAAGTCTGAGAATGAAGTTTCTTTCCTCCCGTGTCATCATGAATCTTCTTACCTATTCATCTTAGTGGTGCAAAGTGATATCACGATCTTCGGCAAGGATCTTGATAGTCTTGGATGGATAAAGAGTTTCCTTTGTTCTCTCAACCATGTTTTAAGAGTGATTATTATTTTGATAATCATAAGTTTCTCTTGTTACATGATCCTTGTGACTCTTATGAGTCCTCCCCACCAAAACACCTTTCTGTCTTAAGCCTTCTATTGAATGAAAAGTGACTCTTCCGTGTCAAAAGTAGTTCAGCAGGTTGGTTTTGTTGATCCATATCTCTGCAACCTGAAATCTTACTTAAGCCGCTTAGTAGAGGTTCCCTATCGAAGTTCGTGGTTATGTTCTTTCTGTTGGAAGCTTTCTCCTTCAGAAGCTTCAAACCCTCCTGTAAGTTTCATGGTCTCAATCCTTATGAAGACCAGCTATCTAACAACTTGAAACCATTCCCTCTTGTTTCCTCCATTACCTTGTTATGTTTCATGTCTGTCGTCTCAGAGTTTTTTACGAACACTCCATTCATGAGCTGACCATGAGATACTCTGTGTGTTGTTTAGTGTGTTTCCCTCTTATCTTAGAGTGACCCTGTTTGTTCCTCTCTCTGTCTCTTTTCCTACCTTTGGAATCTCGGGTCGAGATTCTCGTAAGGGGGATAGAGCTGTAACACCCCTATTTTAGTTAATCATTATTAGGGTTTTGTTTTGTGCATCATGAGCATCATGTCTTAAAATTTGCATTGAAGAAAATAATCAAACCCTAAAACCCTAGCTTTTCCCTCTCTTTCTATTTGAAAAAAATCCATTCAAATGATTTGAATTTTGAAATCTACAAATGAATGGATTCCAAATGGAATAAAAAGGGCCCCACTTTATTTAATATGTTTATACAAACCCTCTAGTATTTTTAAAACATCCAAAACAGTTTTGAATTTGAAATTACAAATAGAAAATGCAAAACAGAAAAGAAAAAGAGTTTTACTAAAAAAATAGAGCAGTAGCAAGCCAGGCCATAGCCCAGCTCCTCTTCTTCCTTCCCTGTCGCTCGCACGCAGCCGTCTGCGGCCCACCAAGCCCATGTGCAGCCCACCCTAGGCCCGATACCCCTTCACCTTTCCTGCTCGTTGTCTTCTCCAGGCAGGCAGACACCTGCGTGTCGCCGACGCCGCCGTCGGACGACGGCGCAGCGATTCGTAATCGCTACCGCCCCTGGGTGAGAGGATAATACCCCCACGTCGCGCTCGCTCACCGTATCCTCTCATCTCTCCCCCCAGTGCTCTCTCCCTTTCTTCCAGTAAGCACCTGAAAACCTAGTCGATGACCTCGCCGTTTCCCCGCCGACTCCGGCCTTCCCTCACCAAACCGACGGTCCCTGGAGCTCCGCCTCGTCGAGCTGACCTTCCTCGCCAATGGAATCAAAGAGGGGAGCCTCCAGTCAACGCCAATGCAGCCGTCTCTTCCGTCTCCGACGAGCACCACCGCCGTTCATGTCGTCGACCCTGTCCGCCTACGGCCTCACCGTCGCGTCCATAAGCTTCAGGGTGAGCATGCGGTTCTCCTCAACCCATTTTTCCCCTTCTTCTTGCATCATAGCACGCTGCCGCCATCGGTCACCGAGCGCCGCCACCAGACCTCATCCGTGTCGTCGTTCCGGTGACCCAAATCGAGTGGCGCCGCCTCTATTTGGTTCGCGCTGCTCCTCTGATTCGAACACATGCAGTAGCGCTTTCCAGATCGCCCTCCTCCGCCGTCCCTGGCCACTGGCCGACGCGCTCGCCGGCGAGTCCCGTGTGGCGCCTGCGTGGCTTGCCAGCATGTACCTGGTCCCACCAGTGTAACATCCCAGCATTAGAGCATAGAAATAAGCTGAACACAGGTGTGTGCATTGCATTCGTGCATAGAAAATCCGAATAATTTTCGCGCTTTTAAATAAAAACTTGTCAAAATGATTGAAGCTTCTCTTAACCTGATGGAATGGAAGTAGATCATCAAGTTGACTGCGATAAGTTTCAATATGACCTTTGCTAAAACCTTATTTTGGATAAACATGATTTGATCTAAGGGTAGATCAAATGGTATAAAGTTAAACCCTAATACATTACTTAATGATTTATATTTGATCCTTAGGTGATCATATCATGGCATTCATTTTAATCACTCATGAATACTAAATTATAAATGTAAAACAAATAATAAGAATGTAGAAACTATATCTTAATCTCATCTACTTATACCATGGGTATCATTGAAATATCTAACTCTAAATCTCTAGTGAGATTAAGTATGAAAGAAACCTAAGTTAAGATCATTCACCATACATCTTTCTTTCCATATCAATCTTTATCATCTCTATTGAATCCTATCTCAATATCTATTGTTCATCAATGTTGAGTAATCAACTATTGATTCACAAATTCTTAACCTATCAACTCTTGTCCTTATTATAGCATTCACTTAAGGCTTATAAAGAAAGAAGTAAGAAGAGATAAGTAGTGATGCTAGTTTTAGATATCATCTATAGGATGGGAGTGATTTGAGGAAATCAAATCAATATGGTAACAAAGAAGATTACAAGAATGAAGTCTAAAGATAGTTACCAGGAGTAGTCCTATTGGATCAAGTAGGTATAGTCAATGAATTATATCTCTTAATCCAATAGAACTAAACAGGAGATAATTAGAATACAACTGTAGTGTTGTATTGAAGAAGCCTTGTTTAGTCAACTGGAAACTTGAACCATAAAGGATCAAAGGATCATAATGATCATGCCTTACTCACCAATATTGAATGCCTATACCAAGTATAAGTGACATTGGTGGATAAAACATGAGTGAATCATAGTATAGATTTATTATCCTAGATTAGTCATTACAAGTCACATTAATATAGTGTGAAGTTGGAATGTTAGATATTGGAGTTAAGAAGAGACAAGATAGTATGAATAAGATGATGTTAAAATAACATTGTATTATAGGAGTAGTATTTTCCTCTTTGTAAATACTAAACACTCGAGGAGAGTAAAACTTGATATAAACCTCTACTAGAGTAGTATTTGTGATGGATGATTTAAGAAGGGTATGAATGGAGTTAGAGGTAACCACTTGTTGGGTTAGAGATTATTAATAGTAGAATGGTTGTTATAGCCAAGTATAAATATGCGAATATTATGAAAGCTTTAGTGTTAAGCACTTTGCATTTATAAATGGATTTAGAATAATAAAGGGTGGTTAAGAAGTTTCTATAAAGCAAAGCTCATCACGTTAGTACATGATGATGGATATAGAGAAGTAATATATCTAGGAAAGGAATTCCTTAATCAGAAGTCCAGAATTATGAAGTATAGAAGATAGGAATTCCTAGTAAACATTAAACCCTAAATCTAAGACCGAACCGAATATCCATTTTCTATAGTTGAGATATCATCTTGTTTCCACTGTGCTTTATAGGAATATTCTACTATATCAAATCACCTGAGCATATCTTTGTTATTTCTAATTATCATCATCATAGGTGCTTAGGAACCATCTTTGTCAATTCTTTTTCCTAAGTTATCCTAGAAAACAAATCCACTATTTTTTTACTTTGAATGGTGATGTTATAAAAGATCATAGACATAAAGATAATGTGATTAACCACAAATCTTTATACACATCAATAAAGGAAATATGTGAATAATATTAACCATATTAAGTTCTCAAAACTTTATATATTAATAATAATAAAGGATCAAGATATCAAAATTATAAGATCCTAAACAAATCCTAAAACCTAAGATCCTAATTTATGCCTATTCTATTTGATATAATAACCTTCATATGATTATGAATATGAAAGTATATAAAAAGGTAAATCAATAAAATATATTGTTATAAAAATAGTATTAATATCATAATCTTAAGTTTATCCCCATAAACTTAGAAAATTCTAAATAAGAAATTCCTATAAAGTTAAGACAAATGAATATATACAAGGGAAATAAAGAAAATATCACAAACCATAATAAAGGTTCACAAATTGATTTTTAATAACTTTATTATTGCTGCAATTAATTAGCTAATAATTTTCTATGGGAAATATTCAAATAATTGAGTATTATTCAAATCTGAAAAGAAAAATAAATACAAAGCAGAAAACATGAAAAAAAAAGAACTAGGTTAGCCCAGTTTCTGGCCCATGGCCCATTTCCTCTTCGCCCTATTCATCGCTCAGGAGCTGCATCCAACCCTCTCCGCTCACTTCGCATAGGCCTAGCTTCGGCCCAGGCCCGGATACCGTTTCGTCGTCGTCTTCCTCGACGTCACAAGCTTCTCCTTGGAACAAGCGTCATCGCCCGATGCTGGTCACCGTCGTCAGCAGAAATTGGACCACCATGATGCACGCCGCCACCCCAGACCTAGTTGATAAGGTCGACCGCAATCTCCTCTATCCATCCATACCAGTCTTATCCACTCCCTCGCTCTCACTCGCCAACCCCTCTTCCTCACCGAAACCCTAACTCCGACCATCTCAAATCCCTATCGATTCCAACCTACCCGAGCTTAATCATGGGGTCTGGAAGCTTCCTCTCATTGTTCAGGATTGTTTAGCAGTAGGAATTGATCCCTCACACACGCTATCGGTGTCACTGACCTCATCGGTCCACCGCTCACCGTCGACCATGGCGACGTTGCTCGAGCTTGCCCCTTCTCACCGTCGCCTCTACTAGCTTCCTGGTAAGATTCTGCTTCCAATGGTCCTCTCCGATTTGTTGTTCGCTCATCGTAGCCACCTGTCCACGTTAGTACCGACCGCACCATCACCGGAGCTCGTCGCCGACGAGGTTCCGACGACCCTTTCTTGGCAGCGCCACCACACTAGGGTTCAACATGTCGTGCTTATTCGATCTAGGCTGGTCACGTTTGCTGGGGCGCCGACAATCGCCACTAGCAACCTCATTCTGGTGGTGGAGGCCAGGCTTGCGTCATGCTGACGTCATGCCTACGTCTGTTGACTCGGTCCTTGCCCCGGTGACATGTGACGTGGCCTATGGCCCATCCTTCATAGACTATGAGTAGTACTAGGACCAGTAACAACTGCTTTCACTAACCTAAAGGATGATGTGGCACATGGCCCACTAGTAAGTGACTAGGGTAGGTTCAGTTTCGGTACCAAAAGTATTCTCTGTTTAGAAATTAGACAAAACAATATTAATTCCAAATAATAAATGATTAAAGCTTGTTTCATTAATAACTTTTGTTTTATAAATCAAAAAAATGTATATAATATATGAAAATGTTTGGAAAAATAAAATCTACAACTTAAAACTAATATAAAATATTATTATGTTAATTACTTAAATAAACATTATTTAATAAAGGTTTTATAAGTAATAAAACTTTGATAATTAATATTTTAATAATGGTAAATGTTAAAAATATAAATAAAATACCAAAAATCTTAGAAAATAAGAATTAGAGTTTAGAACTATAATTATACATTATTAATCATCTTAATTAAATATTATTTATTTATTAAGTATTTATATAGTAATAAATCTTATTAAAATCATATCTTATTATTTATAAATCACAAAAATAAATATAATATACCAAAATGATCACAAAAATAATACCTACATGTCTAAAATGGAATATTCCACTTTTGAATTAAATAAAAAGTTAAACACTCTTATAATTTGAAATTAAACCTATTTCCTTAATTAATAATTTATATTAAGGTAAATAAAACTTGTAAATAATTCTATAAATTAACTAATTAAGCCTAATAACTAGTATTAGACTTAAATATTGATACTGTGAAGTTAAAATGCTTCAAAACTTTTTTAATATAATTTTATTAAATTAATTATCAACCATTAATGTAGAGTACTTTATAAAAGAATTCTTATTTAATGTAAAATCTCCAAGAATAAATTGTAAAGAAATAAAACCTATTCCTTTACTTTAACCACAAGTCTATAAACAAATCAAAACACTATAAGTGAATCCATAAGTAGTAAATAATATTATTTACTTATCCATAAACCTTAACCACATCTATATATAAGATGGTAAATTCCTTTATACCATTATAATATAAAGAAACCACTACTCCAATAGAAGTAATGCCATTCTTAAGTAACTCTAAGAAAACAATACAAAGTGAACAAGATACAAGTATCATAAATAATACACCCTAAGTCTATCTACATTCTTAAAGTCACTTATTGTTACCAAGCTTTGAGTATAATGCTAAAGACTTTATTATATACTTCATAGTTAACTTTGGTCTGTTATAATTAATTTATAAAGTATATTAATGCCAACCCAATAAAGTTAACAACCAAGATAGATAAGTCTCAATACTACTAATTTCATTATTCAAATAAAGGCAATTCCTTCTGACTTAAAGACTATAACTAGAAAGAACACCTCATAAGGTTAACTTAAAAGCTTAAATACTTCTACTTAGTTGAGAAAGATTTTCTTCAAAAGTTATTCATTTTGCCACTTCAATCAACATATAACAATTAATAGTAAACACTTTACTTTATACTTTACTTGTATAATAGGAGTGTTAATACTTAAATTCTTTATAAGTAAAATTACTCGTAAAGTAAAACTTGAAAATAAACAATTAAGATGTAAGCAACCTTGAGTAGCATTCCATATGTGTGTATGTTGTTGTTGTATAAATACATGTCCTTTTCCACACACTCACAAGCCTTAATAAGAAGCACATGTGTGAAACTTAATTTAAAAGGGAAACACATTCCAAGGAGACCAATTCCAGAATCCCAAACCCTAGACCAACGTTATTCTCGGGATTCGCGTTTATCAACTTGCATTACATTACTTATGCATAAAAGCATCTTGCCTCTTTAAACATTAGTCCTTACCGGACCAATGATGTAGATTTCAGCTATTGGATCTTTTTATATTGTCTGGAAGACCGTGAGTGCATAATCTTGCAATCACAAAAGGCAAGTTCACACTTGCTCATGTCCTTTGATTATTTTCTGTAAAGTATTTTACAAATCCAGTGTTGTCACCACCTACATTTTGAAAAAGGTCTGAAAACACAATTATCATAATAATATGATTATAGGTTTATTACCATGAGGTAATAACCTACTATGAAAGTTCCGGTGGTAAAGGAACATATTACCTAGGACTTAACAGTCGCCAGTGATTCTTGCGCCGTATATCACGCGTTAACCATGAGATTTGGAATGGAACGGAGAAGACAGTTGTATCTTCTTCCTCTCGCATGTAGCTGGATGTGCAGGTCGTGGCTGTTATCACTCGTAGCATTCATATTAATTGGTAATTCGTAGAGGATATGCAGCATATGGGTGGGAACCCTCAACGTCCCATGATAGTTCTGGCATCTAACGGTTTGTACAAACCATTCCTGTAATTCATTATGTGGGCATGGTGTACACCAAGGAGGCATGCGAGGTCGCAAAGGGGGCAGTGATTGGCTTGGATCATCTACTGGGCCCCACACCATAGGAAGTGTGGACGGGAAAGATCGCCCGGTTGTGCAACAAGAATTTGAGCTCTCATGGGAAAAGTAACGCACCTCTGCAGAGTGTAAAAACTGTAACTTGTTACTCCCTGTTCCGGGAAGGAGCTGCGAACGCGGCGAGAAAGGAACCCCATGAAGGTTCTAGTAAACCCGTGAAGGATGACGGACATAGCTTTTCGGAATAAAATCAACCTTTGAAGAAATGTTTACGAAAACCTGCATTGCCTACGACCTACGGTCTGTAGCTGTAGATATAGTGCATCAAACACTCCTTTTCTAGTGGACTTGCTGAGTACGCTCGTACTCAAAGTATCTTCTTAACCCTTGCTAGGTTCTAAAGCTAATATAGACGATGTCTACATCAAGTATGCTCTAGGAATCATCCTCAAAAGCTAGAGCTCTTCAAGGAAGTCAAGAAAGTCAACATATACATCAACTCAAGTGAAGACGAAGTTGCTGATTAGATAAGAATAGAATTTCTAACCATAAAACCTACTTCTATAGAGTCTCCAATAGCAGCAATGCAAGCCAGTAGTTCAGCTACTAGTTTTATAAGTATGGTAGCTATGAGTTAGTTATTCTTGATTCTTCTTCATAAGAAGTTTCTTTCTCTCTCTTTAACCTAGTCTCTGGATCTTGTGTGAAGAGTTGAGTTGTAACCTATAGTCATGTCTTGGACCTGCTATGTTTCTGTTGTACTACTCTGAGGGATGTAATACTAGTGAACGGTGTTTCATTGGTGTTATGTCAATGACTATAGTGTACTACATCATGCAGTGGTATGCTGGGTCACCGCAGTTGGTATCAGAGCATATGCTTTGACCTTAGGATTAAAACCTTTTAGGAAGATCTGTAGGTTGGATAGTGACTAAAGAGGCTATCTTATCTAAACCAAATGATCTTATGACTTGTGATGAGTATCCACTTGAGGATAATATTGTCACACCTAAGTCAGATGCTTAAGTCATTCTTTCTTAGTAGTAATTATTTTATCTTTTCTCAAGTATAGTGCTCTTTAGTGTTTTCCGAGGGAGACATAAACCACCAACATACTGTAGGAAAGTGTAAGACATCATATTGAAGTAGTCTTAATGGTGTAGCCTAACCCTAGAATTTAAGTAAGACAGTAAAATCTTAGTGTCAGTTGATAACCAAAGACAACCTGATGAATATTATTGGAATAAATGTGGGTGTAATGAGTAGTAATCATGTGGGATTCACTTGAGAATTCTATGTGATGAAGTGAAATCATGCTAGTAATCAATGGTAGTACTATATGAAACAAAGTCATCATGGCAAGATTAATTCTTAAATCATGATGCACTGGTAAAACATAACCAGATCATGGTGAGATTAGCTCCGAAACCATGATGATAGTATAATTATGATAAGGAATTAGTAAATTATCTTTAGGTAGAGAAAGAAAAATTACATGGTGGAACTATGATAGAAGTTATAGGTGTTATAATTTTGGATAAAATTAAATTCTGGATATTAAATAGAATCTGATTAATCTTTTGAAGAGATCATGTGAGGTTAGTTGGCTAATAAAGAAAGGTTGAATATAGTTAATCATTCCAAAGGTGATACAAAATGATGGGGATGTGCCTACCGGGCTATACCCAGCAGGACGTTTCCGACTGGCCCAGGAACTGGCGAGTGGGCCTGCAAGACGGCGACTGGATCAAGGCCCGGTGTGGATCCAAGCGACTGGAAGCTGAAGGCCTAGGCGAGTAGATAGGCCTAGTCGGATTAGGTTAAACAAGTACCGAAGCCTTAACTGATTCGGTTGAGATATGTAAACCCTAGGGGAGGTGAGCCTATATAAACCTCCCTGCAGGGCGTGTAGAGATACGTTCCATCATACACCCAAGCGACTCGCCGCCGAGCTCGCCCATTGTACCACCTTCATAATACAACCTAGCAGAAGTAGGTCTTTACCCTCCGGGGGGCCGAACCTGGGTAAAACCTTGTGTCTCCGCCCTCATCTCGCACCGCAGATGGCTGGCCGCCCTTGACCCTCGTTCTACTACTCGCTGCCGATTGCAGCATCTGCTGTGACCATTCCCACGACAGTGGCGCCCACCGTGGGGCCTGGCCGGTCTGGCCGGTGTTCTGCGGCGAGATCCAATCTGCCCATCAACGAGACGGTCGCCACCGGCCGCATGATAGGGATCGGCGAGATGCTCCAAATCTTGGCGAGAAGCTACGTCCCGGCGGCGCGACCCGTCACGCACAGCGTGATCCTGCTGGTCGGCACGATTAGCCTCTTCGTCGGCCTCACCGACGTCATCGTCTCGGAGGACTCGGCTCGCATCCGCGAGTCGCCGCCACGCGATCGGCTCTCCGAGAGCCATCTCCGCACGATCCATCGCCTTGCCTCCGAGTACAACTCGGCCCACAGTAACGTGGCCGAAAACTCAGCGGCCGCAGAAGACGCGGCCCTCAACGACGACGCCGACTCGGCGACCCTGGCTTCATTCGCCGGATCCATCACCGCGGCTTCACCCGCGGGCTCCATCACCCAGGTCTCCAACATGGGAGACTTCGAGGACCCCTCCATCCTTGGGATCTTCGACTCCGGGTCAGAAAATTCCACCGACCTCCGCGACGGGACCGGTCGCCACGCCGCAACCTACATGGCGACCGGCGCCGATCTGCCGGAGGATCCCTTATCCACCCCGATCCCTCCTAATGCCACGACAACGGAGGTCGAGGAACTCCGCCTGAAGCTGGCAGAGGCAGTGCGCAAGGAGAAAGCCGAGCGCGAAAAATTTCGCCTCGAGCAGGTGACGGCGCAGGAGCTATCGCGCTACCACCAGCAGCGAATCAGGTCACGCCTGAACCCCACCGTCCAGGGGTGCGCCCTGAACTTCGACGACGAAAACGACCCGACCCGCGTGGCCGAGCGCGCGATCTGCGAGAACGCGCCACCAGGAGGAAGCGCCCGGCCCCCGCCAGGGTTGACGGTGATGGGGGCCTCACCTCCACCCAACCGCACACCTCCCAGGGATCAGTCGCGGATAGTAGTCTCCTCACGGGAGCGGGACGCGAACGGCCTCCCACTGTTATCCACCCCGATGGACAATCTCGTGGCGGGCCGAGCAGCAGCCGACAACATCACGGTCACTGGCGACGGCGCCCTACAGATCCAGTACGTCAGGGCCCTGCTCGCAAAGGCCGTCGAGCAGTAAAACGCAGGCGCTGACTCGCAGGGTTGAGTGTACTCGCATTCTTCGGGAAGCAGAGCGCCCTCGAGCGGCCGCCCAATGGCGGCAAACACCCTCAACTGCCCACCACCAGAGCCACTGCAGCTCCAACACCGACCCGCGAATGCGGCACTCTCCACCAACGACCCCAGGCCAGTGACCAACTTCGTCGCCGCCAACGTTCAACCCATCGACGCCCGCACCCACATCATCAACAACCAAAGCTGGCGCGCACGCCAGCCCGACGACCTGCGACACACCCTAACCAATCGCCGCGACGGCGAGCCAATGGGGTCGCTAAGTCGACTCGGCCCCAAGTGCTTCGGACCGATGATCCGAGGCGAGAAGTACACGCCGAACTTCAAGGCGCCGAAGGAGATAGAAAAGTACGACCCCTCGTACGACCCCGTCGTCTGGCTCGATACATACCTCATGGCGATGGGGATCGCAGGCCACACCGACCTGCTAGCCGCCCGTTACCTCCCCCTGATGATGGAGGGGACGTGCAGGTAGTGGATCAACACCCTCCCCCAGGATAGTATCGACTCCTGGGAGGAGATGCGCGACGCCTTCATCAGGAACTTCGAGTGCTCCTACACCCGTGCCACCAGCATCGAGGACCTGGAGCGATGCGTCCAGGGACCCCGCGAGTCGACTCGCAACTGGGTCCAGCGGTGGCAAGAACTCTGGTACAACGCGGTCGGCATCCACCCGGACACCGCGATCCATTGCTTCAAGACCTCGTGCCGCTACGAGCCTTTGGTCGCCAAGCTCAAGCGACATTCTCGCACACTCGACAACATACCGGACCTCCTTGAGATCGCCAAACGGTACGCGGAGGAAGATCCAAACCAGGAAACCGACGACGAGTCGGGAGGTCAACGCCGCACGAGCGGCAACGACAGCGGACGACGGTCCGACCTACACTACAGCAACACTCGCCTCACCGGCAAGCGCCGCAGTGATGGGCGAGTCGACTTCGTCGCCAACGCCGGGCACGCACAACGCGAGCCCAAAAGCTTCCGCCGCGACGGAGGACAATGCCGCGACGACGGCAACTACAAGGCCAAGCCAAGGTTCGACCCTGCGGCCCTCCTTAACGAACCTTGTGCGTTTCATAGCAGGGAAGGCAAACCCGCAACACACACGACTGCCGACTGCCACACCCTCAGGGAGATTGAGAAGGCACGACGAGCAAGGGAGGACCCCGACAACAACCCGCCAAACGGCGGAAAGTTCGGCAACATGGCCGGCTCGCTCCATACCTCCACAGGCTTCAACACGAAGCGCGAGAAGAAGGTCATCACCCGCGTCGTCGCCGTCAACACGGTGGCCCAGGTGGACGTTCCCCAGTTCCTCAACTGGTCGGAGCAGCCCATCACCTGGAGCCACCAGGACCACTCGCCGCGCATCGTGTACCCAGGCCGAGTCGCCTTGGTGGTCAAGCCAAAGGTGGGCGACTACTGGCTCCCCAAGACATTGATGGACGGCGGCAGCTCCATCAACATCCTGTACATGGACACCTCCAGGCGGTTGCGGCTCCCGCAGTCGATGATCGATACAACCCACACCACGTTCCACGGCATCGTCCCCGGTCGGAAGGCGTACCCGATCGGCAAGGTCACGCTTCCAGTCACCTTCGGCACACCAGCAAACTTCTGCACCGAGCGGATCGTCTTCGAGCTGGTGCCCTTCGATAGCCCCTACCACTGCGTCCTGGGGCGCCAGGTGTTCGCCAAGGTCATGGCAGCGCCACACTACGCGTACAACGCGATGAAGCTCCCTGGGCCGTGCGGTGTCATCACCATCAACGGCGACCCAGACATGGCCGCCGAGTGCGAGGCCAAAGGAGCCGAACTCGCCGATGCCGTCATCACGGAAGAATCCAACCACGCCAACGAGCTCGCCAAGTACGCGAGCGGGGTGAACAATGACGACCCCACCATACTCAAGAAGCCCAATTCGGAGGGCGCAAACACCTCAGCCTTCGAGGCAACGACGCACACCCGCACCGTCGAGATGGTCCCGGGCGACTCCAGCCAGACGGTGACGATCGTAACAGGGATGAGCCCAGCCTAGGAAGGCACGCTCATCGAGTTCCTCCGTGAGAACAGGGACATCTTTGCATGGAAGCCCTCTGACATGCCTGGTGTCCCTAGGGAGCTCGCTGAGCACAAACTAAACGCCGACCCCAAAGTGCGACCCGTCAAACAGTCGCTGCGGCCCTTCAATGAAGAGCGCCGCCGAGCCATCGCCGAGGAGGTGCAGCGTCTACTCGCTGCAGGCTTCATCCGGCCAATCAAGTACTCCAAGTGGCTGGCAAACCCAGTCCTGGTCGAGAAGAAGAACGGGACCTGGAGGATGTGTATCGACTACACAAACTTGAACAGCGCCTGCCCAAAGGAGCAGTTCGTCCTCCCGCGGATCGACCAAATAATCGACTCCACCGCGAGCTCGGAGTCGCTATGTTTCCTCGACGCCTACTCTAGATACAACCAGATCAAAATGGCTGTCGAGGACGAGGAGAAGACGGCGTTCATCACGCCATTCGGAGCCTTCTGCTACACCGCCATGACCTTTGGCCTCAAGAACGCCGGGGCGACCTACAGGCGGTGCATGCAAGAGTGCCTCGCGAGCCAAATTGGCCGCAACATCCACGTTTATATCGATGACGTGGTCGCAAAGTCTGCTCGCCAGGGCGATCTACTCGCCGACCTGGCGGAAACGTTCGCCAACTTGGGAAAATACAAGATAAAGCTTAACCCAGGCAAATGCACCTTCGGTGTACCAGCAGGACAACTACTAGGGTACGTCGTCTCCAAGCGAGGGATCGAGGCGAACCCCACTAAGATCGACACGATTGCCCGACTCGACAAACCCGAGTGCCTGCGCGACGTCCAGAAGCTGGCCCGGCGAGTAGCGGCTCTCAGTCGCTTCATCCCCAGCCTGGGCGAAAAGGCGATGCCCCTATACCGTCTGATGCGCAAGAACCCCACCTTCTAGTGGGACAAGGAGGCGGACGACGCGCTTCGTGACCTCAAGAAGGTGCTACTCGCTGCACCACTACTCGCCGCCCCCGCCGACAAAGAACCCATGCTGGTCTACATCGCAGCCTCCGAGCGTGTCGTCAGCGCCGTCATGGTCGTCGAACGGCCGGAGGAAGGAAAGGAGCGCCCAGTACAGCGACCGGTGTACTACATCAGCGAGGTCCTCACCGAGTCACGCCAGCGATACCTGCAGTACCAGAAACTGGTATACGCGATCTTCAGAGCACGGCGGCGCCTGCCGCACTACTTCCAGGAGCACCCGATCACGGTCGTCTCCTCAGCACCGTTGCAGGACATCATCCGCAACCGTGAGGCGACTGGGCGAGTCGCTAAGTGGGCCGCCGAAATCGGCGTCCATAATATCAAGTACGAGCCACGAAAAGCGATCAAGTCGCAGGCTCTAGCGGACTTCATCGCCGACTGGGAAGAGGCCCAGCAGCCAGAAAAGCTGCCATACCTCCATTACTGGAGCCTGCACTTCGACGGCTCCAAGAACACGGACGGCGCAGGAGTAGGGATCGTGCTGACTTCACCGAAGGGCGACAAGCTCCGCTATGTCCTCTACCTCGACTTCACCCCCTGCACCAACAACATGGCCGAGTACGAGGCACTACTCCACGGCATGCGAGTTGCCAAGGAGATGAACGTCAACTGCCTACGCTGCTACGGAGACTCCGACCTCGTCGCTGGGCAAGTCGCTGGCACCTGCGACGCCGTCTCCCCCACCATGGCGGCATACCGCCAAGCAGTGGACAAGCTGGGCGGACACTTCGCAGGCTACTCCGTCGAATGGATTGACAGGCGGAAGAACGAGGAGGTCAACGCACTCTCTCGCATTGGGTCGGCTCGACTCGCACCACCAGCCGGCGTCTTCCTCGACACGATCACCAAGCCATCAGTCTCTCCCCCAAGGGAGATCGACATTGGAGTCCCGCTGCAGCCAGAGGCAGCCCTGGTCGCACTCGTCACCGAGCCAGACGACTGGACCAAGCCCTACGTCGCCTACCTGGAGGCTGACACCTTGCCGGCAGACGAGATGGACGCCGATGCAAATCCTTCACCATCATCGACGGCGAGCTCCACAAGCGAAGCGTCACCGGCGTGTTCCAACGCTGCGTCCAACCGGCCGAAGGACGCAAGATCCTCCACGACATCCACTCCGGCGACTGTGGCCACCACGTCGGCGCCCGCTCTCTAGTCGCCAAGGCTATGCGGCATGGATTCTACTGGCCCACCGCACACGCCGATGCCGTCGACATTGTCCAGCGGTGCGCCGGGTGCCAGAAGTACGCCAACCAGACGCACGTGCCGAGCTCGGCGCTGAAGACAATCCCCATCACCTGGCCATTCGCCGTGTGGGGTATGGATATGGTAGGCCCCTTCAAAAAGGCCCCCTCCGGCTACACCCACCTCCTGGTCGCGGTCGACAAATTCACAAAGTGGATGGAGGCCAAGCCAGTCCGGAAATGCGATGGGAAGGCCGCCACTAAATTCCTACGAGAGCTCATATATCGCTACGGGTTCCCAAACAGCATCATCACGGACAACGGCACCAACTTCGCCAAAGGTTCCATGGCCGAAATCTGCGAAGAACACCACATCCGGCTCGACCTCGCGTCAGTCGCCCACCCGGAATCCAATGGCCAGGCAAAACAGGCCAATCAAAGCATCCTCCACGGCCTGAAGCCGCGACTCCAAGTACCACTCGAGCGCACCGCCGGGTGCTAGGTCGAGGAGCTACCCTCCGTCATCTGGGGCATCCGCACCTCGGTCGACAGGATTCACCCCCTTCTTCATGGTGTATGGTGCCGAGGCAGTCATGCCCACCGACCTTGAGCATGACTCGCCGAGGGTTGTCCACTACACAGAGGCTGCGAACAAACTCGCACGACAGGATGGAGTCGATCAACTCGACGAGGCACGCGACCTAGCTCATTCGCGCACCGCCATCTACCAACAAGGACTCCGCCGCTACCACAGCCGGCGAGTGAAAACTCGCACCTTCCAAGAAGGCGACCTGGTGTTGCGCCTCATCCAGGACAAGAAGGGCATGCACAAGCTTTCCCCTCCGTGGGAGTGACCATTCGCCATCGGGCGAGTACTCAGCAACGACGCCTACTACCTCATCGATGTCCGCGGGGACGGCAAACTCGACGTCAAGCGACCATGGAATGTAAACCTCCTACGGAAGTTCTACTCCTAGAACCCCACATATGTATCCTCCAGTCGCTATGAAATAAAAGAATTGGTTACCGCAAATTGCGCCTACTCTCTGTGTCTTGTGCCACTCGCACTCGCAATAACAGCGTCAAGCTAACCGCAGAAGTCAACCTCTGGTACAGCGATCGGCACGGCTAAGTAGTGCGGTGCAAGAGCACTGGGTCACCTCAGGTCTCGCATCGTCCATGAGAAACGCCTACCCGGAGCCCCATTGGAGTCGCCCAGCCCGACTGGCTATACGAGCCAAGACAACTGCCTTTGCTTCTTACAGCGACCATGATCCTCCGCATCCTCGAAATAGCAACTCGAACGGCCAAGTACCACGCTCGGGGACTGATGACCAGTTCAGCGCGAGCGGCTCGGGAAAACGCCAAGTATGAGAGCATGCCCAGGACTCGCCATGCGACTGACCCACCGGGCCAGGCAGGAGTGATGCGCTCGAACTAACACGCCAAGTGCTCACCCACCCTCGAGTTGCGCCTAGAACAACCAAGTACCACGCTCGGGGACTCGGCCACCCGACCTCGTTCGCGCAAGGGAAAACAGTGAAGTACAGAGCGCTCAAGGGAGTCGCCTTGCGACTGGCTCTCCGAGTCCGGGCGAGTCGACCGCAATAACAAAATATCCAAAAACCGCAAACACATTACAAACGAGGTCAACCCCATAAAAAGGGCGGACGCGCCCGGGGACTCGTTCAACCCTCAATCAAAAAACACATGACAAATCACAAAACAAACACGATATGTCATTCAATAGCATGTCACATTGTCTCAAATTACATAGTATGCCAAATGGCAGAACTACTACTAACGCCCCAGGGCAACCTAGTTTACTCCGCAGGCTTCGATGACGACTCGCCAGCACCCTTGTGATTGCGGATGAAGGGAGTGTACGGGTTCGACGGATACGTCGTCAGCTCACTCGCCATCGCCGCACGAAAGGGCTCCTCGACCTTGAAGTCCCGGTGCTGCGGCTCGAGGTCGTTGGGTGCGACGACCGTCTCCTGGTAAGGAAGGAGGTCGCCCATCACCCATACGCGCTCGGAGTACACCGTGGCGCGGTCCGTCAACTTGAGCACCTCAGAGATCTCCACCGTGCCAGTCGACGACGGGTAGCCACTCGTCACATCATCGAGGTCGAAGTCCTCCAGGAAGTGAGCAAGCCCAAGGCTAAGTGCCATCGCCGCTCCGCGCCTGAACGCCGATTGCATCATGAACTCAACGACCGAGGGCGCCTTCTCCAAGTACTTCCACACCTCGACGAGGTCGCTGGGAATTACTTCCGTGGGCAATATCTCCTGGAGGTAGGCTCGGATGCATGTCACCGACAACGTCGCCGAGTCGACGAGCTTGGCCACACATTGCCGCGCGTCGAACGAGCTCGCCTCTTCCGCGCTATCAAGGATGCGACCTGCGAATAGAAGACAGCAGTGAGTACGTTGGATATCACAAAAAGGCACATGCAATAGGCAGGGGCAGACACACTCACCAATCAAGGGACGGGAGAGATCCGTGATGAAGCTCTGAAGAGAAGTATAATCATCCTGAAGCCCAGCAACAAGGGCGTCAGAAACCTTATGTTCTTCCGCGACGGCCGTAACGGCAGCCTTGGCTCGACCATCCGCCGAACTCGCTTCTTCTTTCGCCTCCCTCAGCTCGCGCTCGAGGTCGGCGATCCGCTTCTCAGCCGAGCTCAATGCCGATTGGGCCACTGCCAATTCACCTGCTGGGACAAGCCCCTGGCGAGCCTCCTCTGCCTTCATGGCAACTGCCTAAAGCCCCTTATTCACCTCTTGGACGGTGGCCAGTTCCTTCTCCACGCGGTGTTTCGCTGCCAATCGGTCAGCTGACTCACATTGCAGACCCTACACACAATTCAAATAGTTAACCAAAGCGAAATACTAAGTGCCCACCCGCTGAAATTCAGCAAGTGCGCACTCGGGGACTGGCAATCAAAAAACCTTAAGTGCCCACCCGCTGAAATTCAGCGAGTGCGCACTCGGGGACTGGCAATCAAAAAACCTTAAGTGCCCACCCGCTGAAATTCAGCGAGTGCGCACTCAGGACTGGCAATCAAAAATCCTTAAGTGCCCACCCGCTGAAATTCAGCGAGTGCACACTCGGGGACTGGACGCGAAAAATAAAAATAGGCCACTAAAAGAATCAGACCGCTGCTGCACACCGGCCTGATCCTCGGGGACTATACATACCTGGATGGCCGCGCCAAGCATGCCATGAAGTTGTATCGCATCCATGGACGCGAGGACAGCTGGCGTGTGCCCGCGACGCTGCTCGACCTCCGCGTCGGCGACCCCAGGTGCACGGCTCGAGGGCGAGGTCCCACTCGCTGTAGCCGCTCTGGCCATGAAGCGCGGGAACGTTGCGATAGAGGCACCGGCACCAAAGGAGGCCGGCTCGGCCGCCCCAGGCGAGGGAGCACCCTCCTTCGTGGGTACGGCCACCTCCGTTGCGGGTTCATTCGGTGCGACCGCCGTGTCGTCGGAGATCGTGACAACATCGTCGCCCTTGGCCTTCTTGGCGCCATCCGCAGAGACGACGACTTCGTGCGCCTTCCTTTTACGGGAAGGATCCTCCTCGCTGTCGACGGGTGGCACCTTAGCCACGGTCGGGTGGCCTATGTTCTTCGCTCCGGTCCTATAAATCGATCGTGTGAGCAAGATAATCTAAGTTGCTATGAAAGACAAAAGTAGGTGAGCGAACTCACTTGGCGACTGGAATGAAGCGTAGCCCCATACGGATGCCGGCCGGCTTTTCTAGTTCGGGGCCCAGTCGGCGACTGAGGCCCATCTCCAGGACGTCGCGTGCCCAAGACACGGACGGCTTCTTCGTCGTCGAGGCTTCAACGGGAGCTTCTGAGACATCTTCAGCGGGGGCTTCCCTGCGAGGTGAAGCCGCCGCGACCGGAGCAGCCCCTAGCCCAGAGACTGGGGCGAATGGTGGAGGCATCGAGGCCAGTGGCACTTCGCTCAGGACAGTGTCCGTGTCCAGCGCGGCTGCCGTCGGCGGTGCCTCATCCTTGGCCGGGCTGGGGGCGTCGGAGCTTCTCGCCGAGTGCGGTGGCGAGGCCGGCCTCATCGGCTTCGTCTTCTTCTTCGGAGGGGCCTTCGCCTCCTTCTTCTTCTTCTTCTTCTTCGACGGAGTAGCCTAGCGGCGCGAGGTGGTCTCCGGAAGCTCGTCATCATCATCATGACGCTCGAGGCTTTTACTCGCCTCAAGCTCACGCTGACGCTGCCCGCGGGTCTTGCGGACCAGTGGGGAGACCTCCTCCTCGGATTCGTCGTCGCCGTTGCTCTCGTCGCTCTCGGTGTCGCCCTTGGCGGGAGGCGACTCGCCCATGTCCTGGACGGACGAGCTCGAGTTCTCGTCATCTGAAGGCGGGAGCCATCCTTCCACCACTTGGAATAGCTGCAATGAACACAAGATGAGATTAGAATGACCGCGACTGCACAAACTGCGACCGCGAATGATGCAAAGAGACTTACCGTTGGGGCTGGATGCTTCGCGGTGTAGGGGGCAACCCCGGCCTTTGCGTCCAGGTACACCGCCTGGGTAATCTTCTTCAGCGCTGAGGTGTAGTCCTCAAGCTTCCACTCGGTGGGGCAGGACTTCGTCGAGTCTTCCCGCCCCGTATACTGGTACATATAGTGGTCCCGCTGCGCCAGAGGGACGAGCCGCCGCCCGAGCCAGCAGTTGTATAAGTTGATCGCCTGGAGGCCCTTCTTCTTTAGACCGCGGATGGTTTGAAGCATTTCGTCCACGACCATCTGCTTGTCAGTGGGAAGCTTGTCGACTTGGAGTTGGCGCGGTTCGGGTCGGTCGGCGGAGTATAGTGGGATCGCCACCTCGCCCTCCAGAGTCGCCTCGGTAACGTAGAACCAAGAATTCTTCCATTGGCTCGCCGCCTTGGCGGGTAGCATCAGATCGAAGAAGGAGGCCTTCGATTTAAGCTGGAACGTCAGGCCGCCCGCGGAAAGCATTGGGCCGCCCGCTTCCTCGCGACTAATCCGTCCGTGGAACAGATCTTGCCACAGAGGGAAGTAGGGCCGGCAGCCCAGGTAGCACTTGCAGAACGCTACAAAGATGGCGAGCTGCTCGATGCTGTGCGGACCCAGGTCCGACGGTTGGATCCCGTAGTAGGCGCAGAAGCGCCGGAAGAACAGGGACGTAGGGAATCCCAGCCCCCGTTCCAGGTGGCTGGTGAAGCAGATGAATTCTCCATCGCGCGGGTTCAGGGTCACCTCTCCGGCCGCAGGGATGCGCCACCTGCCGGCGCGCAGGATCCCGGCCTCCTCGAAGGATGCCAGTTGTGCTCTCGTACACTTAGATCTGCCCCAAGGCTCGGTGGAGGGGGCCATTGGCGGAAGGGTTCGTGGAGGTCGGAAGATTTCGGGTCGGCTGGATCGCGATGCGGAGGAAGGCGAAAGTGTGCGCAGTCGGAGGAAATGACGAGGAGATGGTTCTCCGATTGCCTGCCATTCCCCTTATATAGCGGTTGTTACCCGCCAAATCAAGGAGCCGTTAGTACGCGGTGATTACGCCAAAAGTTACCGTTGGATTACCCCAACGGCTAGTTTGACCACGTTTAACGTTCCAACTTCAGCCACTCGGCTCGCCGATCCGATCACTACGACAGTGACTGAGTATTTCGCCAACTCGACTCGCCAAGAGCTGCGATCAGAATGACTAGTTTTCTCCTTTATACAGGAGCCCGCCAACGATTTGACTGGATGTCTGCTCTGAAGCCGTATATTCCGACTGCCAGCAGCCACCTACGCCCAATCGACGACGGCCTTGGGGACTACTGATGGGGATGTGCCTACCGGGGTATACCCAGCAGGACGTTTCGGACTGGCCCAGGAACTGGCAAGTGGGCCTGCAAGACGGCGACTAGATCAAGGCCTGGTGTGGATCCAAGCGACTGGAAGCTGAAGGCCCAGGCGAGTAGATAGGCCTAGTCGGATTAGGTTAAACAAGTACCGAAGCCTTAACTGATTCGGTTGAGATATGTAAACCCTAGGGGAGGTGAGCCTATATAAACCTCCCTACAGGGCGTGTAGAGATATGTTCCATCATACACCCAAGCGACTCGCCGCCTAGCCGCCGAGCTCGCCCATTGTACCACCTTCATAATACAACCTAGCAGGATTAGGTCTTTACCCTCCGGGGGGCCGATCCTGGGTAAAACCTTGTGTCTCTGCCCTCATCTCGCACCGCAGATGGCTGGCCGCCCTTGCCCCTCGTTCTACTACTCGCTGCCGATTGCAGCATCTGCCGTGACCATTCCCACGACACAAAAGGTTAGTCAAAAACCAAATTGAGACCACTTTGCTTAAGATTATACTATTGCACTTGAGCAATTTGGGTAAATATTGAGACAAAGTATAGTTTGACCCTAAGTGCTAAGTACCACAATGAAAACCTATACAAGGAGGTGTCATATACTACACAACTAAGCCGGAATTCTAGAGATATTATACTCAAATATTATATTCTGGGCTTAGAATATTGTGTGTTATATGTACCACATTTGGATTTATTTGTTTTTCTTGGATCTTCTTGATTGACTAGATCTGTACATGAATTTTGACTTGGCGTGCAAATGCATGTTGCAACATCCAGTCACTACTTGATGTTATAGACCTAGATAGAGTAAGGGAATTCATGTAAGGGAGTGACGAAGTTCAAACACCAAAATGAAGATTTACATGAAGAATGAAGCCAAGTATAAGGATTATAAACTCAATTTGGATGATGGATCAAGCTTAGATCATTATTATTCAGCAACAAGAATTAATGAACTTAAAATTCAATCAAAATAGGTAATTTTGCTAAGAAGTCAATGGAGTAATTATGTAAGTTCATGGAAGCATCATTAATTAATGCAAATACGAAGCTTTGGAACTAAAATGGTATTCAAGCTCTGACAATTCAGAGAGAATGCTAGAAGTATGTTGGAAACCGTAGGGTAATACATACACCCTAGGATGGTTCGCAGCTGGTAATTATCCGCAGCTGGTATTTGATCCATAGCTAGTAATTGATCCACAATTGGTATCTTGTCCACAACCGGTGTTGGTTGACATAGTTAACCAGATCATCTTAAAAGTTGCATAAAGATCATAAAACTTGGCCTAAGCTAAGTAAGACAGAAAGGAGTATAAAAATTGAGAGCGACCGTCTTTCGAGACTCTTCGTGGAGTTAGGTGCATTAAAGCAAAAATATCCGGATAAGTAAGTAAGACAAATAAAGCTGAAAGATTCACTTCGGAGATCCACAAGTGTGTGGATACACCATACAATCTTTCATAAGAACAAATTAGGTGAGGTATAAGCTGAACAAAGACCAACACTCTATTTATAGAATCAAGAAAAAATTTATAAGGCAGTTTGAAGACTATTAGTAAACCCTAAAGGGGAGAGTAAACATCACAAATGAAAGTTGAAGAAGTACTATAGGTGATAATGAAATATTATCTAAAGCTTAATAAGGTAAAAGCTTGAAAGTGATAAAAGATTAAGATTAATAGACTAAGTCTAGAGGAAACAACTCTTAAGTGATCCTAAAGAGTGAATAATCATATCCGATTGGACAAGTATGGAGGATCAAGAAATTCCGATGGGTACCAGATCAAGACCGTTGAAGATCGAAGATCAACGTACATTACTTGACCAGTTGTAATCAAGTCAAGTACCAGATGGTCAAAGCCCTGCTTTATGGTTATCAACAGGCAAAGGCAAGCATATCCCCACCATGATATAATCCTATGATTTCGAAAGCATTTCAATTCTTGCCATGATGCATATGATTCTACTGTGGTCTTTTATCGATAGATAGAGTATCCTATCTATTGCATACTCCCTTTGAGCTTATATTACCTGATCCACTGCTCCTCGCATAACTAGGTTTGGCTTGTGTGCAATGCTAGAGCTTTTATCCGTGTCTTGCTTAGCCATGCTTAGCTGTTGAGTCTGGTTCATCCAGATGATGTATCAGATGCAGAGAATCTAGTATGACAGGAGAACGTGATGAGATGAGATCAGTGATATGAGATTAAATATGCTAAGGCTTGTATGGGAGGCCACGGTGGGATGTGGTTTTTCTAGTCCCATGCTCGCCACCAGTAGGACCTGAGTTCTTGCCTTTGGAACCAAGAGGAGCGTGCAACCACACGGGGCCTGGACAACCTCATGACTGACTAACTTGCCTAGTAGATTCCATGAGTTACATAGTTCGGTCATTCCATTCGACATATGCATAGAAAATCTTTTGAAAGATTTGCCAGGTGAAGTTGGTGCATTCATAACAGGTAGGTGTAGAGGACCCAACCTTTAATAAGGTAGAGATCCCTGTGTTTACAATGCTAGTCCCTGGATCAATAGCTAGCATCCATAGTTAAGATGTAATATCAAGAAACAAAGGTCATAATACAACTTTATAACCAGGAATAAAATAATTCATTACATCTTACATAGCTCATTTGGCTATCTCATTACAATGCAGCAGAATATAACAATAGCATGGGGTCCTTCATCTTCAAAGTGCCACAGGCAGTCATTTTGGTTGTATACTTGTAATCCTAATCAATAAACTTCACTAACATCAAACAAACCTGCAACATAATAAGTTACAGCCACAAGGGTCAATACATTTGAATTGTATTGGCAAGTGATACTATGGTAATATAGTGGAGTCTATCATCTATATGCATTTGGCTAAGTGGAGCTTAGACTTGCTTTGCTCAAAATAGGTTTTCCTTATCATTTGAAAACACTAAGTTTTTGCTTGACAAAATCACCCAAGGCATCTCCCAATAGAAATTGGTGATCCTTCAACCCTTGTTCAACCACAAGTTTTTAACTTAGAAATTTGGATGAGGAGATTCTTGATAGCTTCCATGTCTTGATGCTCAAATTGTCCTTTGCCAGGGACATAGCTAAGTACTTAGATTTTATACTCTGGAGAGGTGGTGCACTTTCCCCACAAGACTTGGTTTCACCAAGACAAGATCTTTCAGAAGCCTTCCCTTAGACCAGAATGGACGCGTTCCAACCTATCATCCCCTACCACCAACTGTCCATTTGTCTAAGTTATTGCAACCTATATGATCCAGGCAGAGCCCATAATGCCAAGTGGCTACACTTGAAGCTTCTCAACATTTGACATCTCAAATCTCTTTGTTCCTGGGTGGCCATCCAGAAGTGAGATACACAAGGTAAACCATAGAAATGGTCCTTGTGTAACCACTCAACACAAACCATTCCTTCCATTCCACCTAGGTGATTCATTCACTTAGTTATTTTATTAAACAAAACACAAGTCCTTGACTTAGAATTATTCCATAGTATGAATATATTCCACCCTTATTTTCTACTAGCTAAGCTAAGCATGATGGTAGTAGGAATCTTAACTTAGGAAAATTCTACTAAGGTTTCATCTACTAGGATTTCCCATGGCATAGTTTATACTTAGAAAAATTCCATGCAAGTCCTACTTACAAATATCACTAATGCATAGTGAAAATATTGGGACAAAAGTATGAAGAATCACTTTCCTTTTTGGTAGAGAATATAAGTTCACTCCTTGATCTTGCAATATTCACACTCTTCAATCACTACAATTCAATCAAGCAAGGCACAATTTCAATCTACCATTCAAGCAAACAATCACATAAAATAATAGAAGCAAAGCAATGCATGCAAGCATGCCTAAGATTGTTTTATTTGGAAAAGTGGTTTATAATAGGTTATAAACATTCTAAAACACCTATTGGTCATTTTATATAAGTGGCAAAATCATTTGCAAAAGATTTTACTTATAAATCATTTTTAAACCAAATCAATATTTTATGTGGCTGAAAATGCCTTTAGCAAAGCAATAATTTTTATAGGGTTCACCAAATACATTTTTAATTCTAAAACTTGGTGTTTTGGGTCAAAGAGTTTAATCCAAAACATTTCCCAAAGGTTTTTCTCCAAAAAGCATTTTTAACATATAAACAATATTTTTATTTGACTGGAAATGCTTTAAATCAAAGATTTACTCTTTAGCTTTCCCAAATACATTTTCAAATCCATGAGTTGGTTTCTAAGGTCAGTAGGTTCAAAACAATCCATTTGCCAAAGATTTTATCACAAAAATAATTATAGAAAGAATTTTATATTCAAACTATGCCTACACAAGTTTCTGCAAAAACAATCAATTTAACAGAATCAATTTACTAAACAAAGTGCATGGTTAGAAAGTACTTGTCTTGCTGATTCCATTGATATAAAATTTGCAAAATTTGGACGTGTGGTTTGAAAGTTATATAATTTACAAATTTGATCATCTAATAGATCAAATTCTGTTTTTAAAACAACACACAGGCCACGCGTCGCGTTGCTATTGGTCTGTACCAATTCGGTTGGATTGCGCTACGAGGTTCGTTGGATCTAAGTGATACTGAACGGTGCAGATGAGCTCGTACCCTTTCGTTTAAGTGACTCTGTCTATGCCACGTGATCAAGATCCAACAGCCCTCAGTGCTTTGACCTAGAACTGGCGGCGCTGGAGTCTGACGCGCGGTGGCGGCGGCCTGGCAGTGGCATCGCCGGCAATGAAGGAAGCGAGAAAGAGAGAGGGGTCTCACCGGGTTC
Source organism: Avena sativa (assembly GCA_916181665.1). Classification (NCBI taxonomy): domain Eukaryota; kingdom Viridiplantae; phylum Streptophyta; class Magnoliopsida; order Poales; family Poaceae; genus Avena; species Avena sativa. The sequence continues at coordinate 417,677,902 of OV702297.1, forward strand.
GCCGTCTGCTGCTGATGCTCAACGTGTTCACAAGGAGGCAGGGGGCGCATGAGGACGAACGTAATTGCTCGCCGGAGTTGTCCTCTGGTTCGGGCTCGCACGGTTGTCGACAGGGGCGAGGCTACAAGGCACGGGAGAGCGAAGAAGAGGGTCTGTTAGACGCGTGTGAGAGAGGAGAGCGTAGGGGTATCATCTAGAGAGGAAGGGGAGGTCGGTATTACCAGGGAGAGGTCAACGGAGTTGTTGTCAACGGCGGCGGTGCTCTGTCGAGGTTGTTGCCGAGGATACAGTGTTTGCGCGGATGAACGGGAAGCACAGGGAGATGCGCTAGAGGCTGGGGATCACGCTCATGTGCTCCAGGGGGCAGAGGAGTAGCTGGGCTCATCGGAATTCCTACCGGAGCTTGCCGGAGACAGAGAGGGTTCGAGCAAGGATTCGTGCAGCCTGGGGGCTCTCGAGGTGTGGCGTCTGGGGGGAAATGGAGAGGAGAGGAAGGCAATGTAGATAGCATGGTCTAGGGGCAGAATCACTGCGTCATTTAAACGAATTTACATGGTTTGAATCGAACCAGAAACTGCAGAGGGAGAGAGGGGCGTGGTCAGCGCGAGGTTGGGGATGATGAGCTGGCGGTGGGACCATGTTGTCAGCGAGCGAGTGAGGGATACCATGGGGCCATCAAGTGAGTGAGGTGCGGGTTTAGTTTCTCGTGTAGGAAAACGTTTCGCTCGGGGGTGAGAGGGAGTGGGCTGCTGGGCCAGTTGGGTTAGGTTAGTTGGGTTGGGTCTTTCCCCCTTTTTTTATCAGTTTCCTTTTTCTTTTTCTTGATTTCTTTTTCTGTTTTGATTTTGTTTAAATGTTTTCAAACATTGTTGGAATTCAAAACTTGTTCAAAAGTTCAGTATAATTCTATACTTTTTAAAATGTAAATTAAATACTATTTTAAGAACAATTATTTTATTTTTCTTATGTTTTATTCTTCATTAAAATAAGCATATGCCATTATTCAAATGAGTTTAAATATATTTTCAAAACACTTATTAAAATTCCAATATTTTTACAAAACTTTTTTAGTAGGTTTATTTATTTAATGGGGTGCTAAATAATTCACTTGAATTATCTATAGTATTTTAATATGATTAGCAATCATTTTAATTTGGGCAATAGTTTTTATTCCAATGAAATTCAAAATTGGTTTTATTTCCATAATTTCATTTAGGTGATTTTCCTTGATTTCATTTGAGTTAATTCAATGACTTTTAATCCACTTGGGTATATTCCAAATATTATTTTCTCATGATTTAATTAATCATTCTTATTAGAGATTTGTCTTTAATTAAATAGAATTTGGTTAATGCCATTTTATTTTATTTGGAAAATTCTTTATCCTTTTATTTTATTTGTATTTGGATTATATTCATTCCATTTGCTTATGGATTAGGCCAAGATTTAATTTGGTCTTTATATATTCCTCATTTAATATTTCTCTCTTTATCTTATAAAATCCATATCTTTTTTATTTATAGATCCAAACTTGGTGATTCCAATTTGTAAAATCTTAATTGATATTTATTTATCCTTTTAAATATATTTAGGATTAATTGCTCACCATTTGGTATGGAGTTCTAGATAGGTGCTTCATTAGCTTTGGAAATTCAATTTTTCTTATCTTATTAAATTCATAAGATTTTATCTATGGTTCCAAATTAAGTGAAACCAATTCATATGGTTTCATACTATTTCAATTTGTCATTCTTGATCATTTGTAAATGTTTGTTGACAAATTCTTATACGTATCAAATCCATAGTCTTAGAGATATCTTGGAAATGATTTTATTCCATTAGGGTTTTGGTTTATTTCTCAAGTGTTTAAATTTCCAGATGCAATTATGAAGAATGCATTTCACTTGATTTGAATTTAGTTGGATTCAAACTTTACTCAAGTTTGTTCAAGATGGGATTTTAAGTTTGCATTTAGAATCAAAAGTTTCTTTTCACCCTAAATTTCAACAATTATTTATTTTTCACATTACAAAATTTGGAAAATTTTGGGATGTGACAGTAGGTAAGCGTGGCCGAGGTTTCTTGGGGTAGATAGCGCCCCTGGTAAACCAACCTCGCCTCACATCTTTAAGTACCGGCTTCGGTATTTGACCCGTTACAGCGGGACCATACTTATTGCGTGACTCATGGTCTCGACGAAAGCAAGGTAAAGGTCGTGGTCAACCACCCTCTGCCAACCTTCCAAGGAAGAGGGCTAATAGCTTGGCATTAAGAGTCAGTTGGTACGTGTGGGTAAAGTTGTACACCCCTGCAGGGTAATAATCTTTTCGAAAATCCGTGTTCACGGTTATGCACGACTTGGCAACCAGACTCAAGATCATAGAGAACTTTAACCTAATCTTAAAACTTGGCAGATCAACGTGTGCTTAAGGATGCTTCCTCATGGGTACAAGGGGGTGATCCTAGTTGATAAATGATGATGATTTGGTGGATATCAAAAGATGATGATCAATATTTCGGAGATGTCGCTCTCATATCCCCTTTTAAAATACTCTGACTAGACGAGCTTCTTCTCTCTCTCTCTCTCTTGTTTTATAAACAAAAGTGGCTTTATGCATAACAAATCCACCAGCCATATGTCTTGCGGAGTACACCCTGTACTCACCCTTGCTTTGTTGATACTTTTGGTAGAGTAAGTATTCCCTGAAGATCAGTTTGGTACTACATCGACATCGACAAGTAGCTTGGGGTTCCCAGCCGGCAGCCTGGAATCTATGGGCTGGGACGTCATCGTTATGCTTCAGGCCTCTTAGTCCATTTGTTAAGTTTGCTATACTTAATAGCATAATTTGCCTTCCGTTGTTTGATGTTTGTGGTCAGTGACGTCTTCTTGTAATAATTTGGTTCTCTGTTCAGTTATGAGCTTGCTGTAATAATTTTTGGGTCATAGGGTCACTGTTGTGTTACCGATTCTTCACTGAATATTCTCGAGCTCAAGGTTATGCTTATGTCAGACGGAGGTCTGGGATTTGTTTAGCCCTGATCCCGGGGGTGTCACAGCTACCCCGATCAGAAGAATGAATAGGGGGTAGACGATCCTTTCCCCGCAGAGATCAGGGTTTCACCGGAGGAAGACCACGAGAACGTCCAAATCAGATGAAAACTTGCATTACCAACATGGTTTTACATCATCCTATGACCTAATCAAACACAAAATAAGAGAGAGCTACGTCGGGCTACCCCCATCAGAAGAATGTCTAGGGTTGTAGACGATCCGAGCCCCGCGGATTAGGGTTTCGCCGAAGGAAGACCACGAGAACGTCAGAATTAGATGAAAACTTTCATGTGTCCCTAGCATATGTGTGTGACTGTGGTTCAAGGTTGGTATAGGTTCTTGCATGTGTCCCCCCTGGATGCATGCGCTCTAACCTAGAAGCGGAGGTTCTAGACCTATATAAGGGGGCATCTCCCTGTTCCGGTGAAACCGGATAGGATAGTGCCCCAACTTATGAAGGAACATGGTTTTACATCATCCTATGACCTAATGAAACACAAAACAAGAGAGAGCTACGCCGGGCTAACCCATCAGAAGAATGTCTAGGAGGGTAGACGATCCGAGCCCCGTAGAGATCAGGGTTTCACCGGAGGAAGGCCACGAGAACATCGGAATCTGATGAAAACTTGCATGTGTCCCTAGCATATGTGTGTGAGTGTGGTGCAAGGTTGGTAGGTCCCATGTGTAAGTCCCAAGTGTGACCCCCTTTGTAGACATGCGTTAATACTTAGGAAAATCCTGGATATATACGTGGAAACTCCCGCCACGGGGCAACCAAAGCCTATTTTATGGAAAAGTTGACCCAACCTTTGCTTTCCATGTACATATGTCCTAAACAAAACCAAAACAAAAAGAAAAGTCCACTGGGCTACCCTCGTACGGATAAAGCTATAGGGGTAGACCACCGGTTCTCCAGGAGTTATAGCACTTGGAAAATCTGTGAGATCATCTTATCTATACTTAAGTTGCAAAGATTGAATTATACAATTCCATCATAGCATATAACTACATCTCGCAAGATGGCTATTAGACTCTTGAACAGAGTTCCTGGTTCTGTCAACCATCTTGAGGAGCGGTCGACAGTTTCTCTTGTAGATATATCATGTACCAGCTCTTCATAAGGATTGAGACCATGGAAATATGAACTTTGCACTAGACCATAAGCTTCTGGAGGATGCTGAACTTTATTTCCATTAGGTGGGTGCCTAGTCACAAACTTTGAGACACACTCCTCAACCAATCGCAAGAGTAGAATTTCCCCTCATGGTAGAGCTGATGACCAACAAAACCAAGCAAGCTGTTGGACTACTTTTGAAACAGAAATGTCACTCTTTGGGTCAATCAAAAGACCAAGATGAGAGGATTTCACGACAAAGTCTGAAATTTGTTGTTTGTCATCCTTTAGATTGTTCTCAATTTTGACTACCTCAAGGACCTGCAAGCATGTGGCCTAGCACATGCATGAAAGTGTGGTGCTATGTTGGAACATACAAAAACTACTACTCTATGGGTGCTTGCATGTGTCCCCCCTCGCATGCATGTGCTCTAACCTATAAGCGAAGGTTCGGGACCTGTATAAGGGGGAATCTCCCCATTCCGGTTAAACCGGGTAGGATAGTGCCCCAACTTGTGAACCAACATGGTTTTACATCATCCTATGACCTAATCAATCAGAAAACAAGAGAGAGCTACGCCGGGCTACCCCCATCAGAAGAATGTCTAGGGGGTAGACGATCCGAGCATTGCAGATCAGGGTTTCGCCGGAGCAAGACCACGAGAACGTCGAAATCAGATGAAAACTTGCATGTGTCCCTAGAATATGTGTGTGAGTGTGGTGCAAGGTTGGTACAGGTGCTTGCATGTGTCCCCCCTCGCATGCATGCGCTCTAACCTAGAAGCGAAGATTCTGGACCTGTATAAGGGGGAATCTCCCCATTTAGGTGAAACCGGGTAGGATAGTGCCCCAACTTGTGAACCAACATGGTTTTACGTCATCCTATGACCTAATCAAACACAAAACAAGAGACAGATACGCCGGGCTACCCCCATCAGAAGAATGTCTAGGAGGGTAGACGATCCGAGGCCCACGGATCAGGGTTTCGCCGGTGGTAGACCATGAGAACGTCGGAATCAGATGACAACTTGCATGTGTCCCTAGCATATGTGTGTGAATGTGGTGCAAGGTTGGTATAGGTGCTTGCATGTGTCCCCCCTCGCTTGCATGCGCTCTAACCTAGAAGCGAAGGTTCTCGACCTGGATAACGGGGAATCGCCCCGTTCCAGTGAAACCGGGTAGGATAGTGCCCCAACTTGTGAACCAACATGGTTTTACATCATCCTATGACCTAATAAAACTCAAAACAAGAGAGAGCTACGCCGGGCTACCCCCATCAGAAGAATGTCTAGGGGGTAGACGATCCGAGGCCCACGGATCAAGGTTTTGCCGGAGGAAGACCACGAGAATGTCAGAATCAGATGAAAACTTGCATGTGTTCCTAGAATATGTGTGCGAGTGTGGTGCAAGGTTGGTATAGGTTCTTGCATCTGTCCCCCCTCGCATGCATGCGCTCTAACCTAGAAGTGAAGGTTCTTGACCTCTATAAGGGGGAATCTCCGCGTTCCAGTGAAACCGGATAGGATAGTGCCCCAACTTGTGAACCAACATGGTTTTACATCATCCTATGACCTAATAAAACACAAAAAAAGAGCTACGCCGGGCTACCCCCATCAGAAGAATGTCTAGGGGGGTAGACGATCCGAGCCTCGCGGATTAGGGTTTCGCCAGAGGAAGACCACGAGAACGTCGGAGTCAGATGAAAACTTGCATGTGTCCCTAGAATATGTGTGTGAGTGTGGTGCAAGGTTGGTAGGTCCCATGTAAGTCCCAAGTGTGACCCCCTTTGTAGACATGCGTTAATATTTAGTAAAATCCTGGATATATACGTGGAAACTCCCGCCACGGGGCAACCAGAGCCTATTTTATGGCAAAGTTGACCCAACCTTTGCTTTACATGTATATATGTCCTAAACAAAACCAAAACAAAAAGAAAAGTCCACTAGGCTACCCTCGTACGGAGAAAGCTATAGGGGTAAACCACCGGTTCTCCAGGAGTTATAGCACTTGGAAAATCTGTGAGATCATCTTATCTATACTTAAGTTGCAAAGATTGAATTATACAATTCCATCATAGCATATAACTACATATCGCAAGATGGCCATTAGACTCTTGAACAGAGTTCCTGGTTCTTTCAACCCTCTTGAGGAGCGGACGATAGTTTCTCTTGTAGATATAGCATGTACCAGCTCTTCATAAGGATTGATACCATGGAAATATGAACTTTGCACTAGACCATAAGCTTCTGGAGGATGCTGAACTTCATTTCGATTAGGTGGGTGCCTAGTCACAAACTTTGAGAAACAATCCTCAACCAATCGGCAAGAGTAGAATTTCCCCTTACGGTAGAGATGCTGACCAACAAAACCAAGCAAGCTGTTGGACTACTTTTGAAACAGAAATGACACTCTTTGGGTCAATCAAAAGACCAATATGAGAGGATTTCACGACAAAGTCTGAAATTTGTTGTTTGACATCCTTTAGATTGTTCTCAATTTTGACTACCTCATGGACCTGCATGCATGTGCCCTAGCACATGCATGAAAGTGTGGTGCTATGTTGGAACATACAAAAACTACTAGTCTCCGAGTACTTGCATGTGTCCCCCCTCGCATGCATGCGCTCTAAACTAGAAGCGAAGGTTATGGACCTGTAAAAGGGGGAATCTCCCCGTTCCGGTGAAACCGGGTAGGATAGTGCCCCAACTTGTAAACCAACATGGTTTTACATCATCCTAGGACCTAATCAAACACAAAACAAGAGAGAGATACGCCAGGCTACCCCATCAGAAGATTGTCTAGGGGGGTAGACGATCTAAGCCCTGCACATCAGGGTTTCGCCGGAGGAAGACCACGAGAACGTCGGAATCAGAAGAAAACTTGCATGTGTACCTAGCATATGTGCGTGAGTGTGGTGCAAGGTTGTTATAGGTGCTTGCATGTGTCCCCCCTCGCATGCATGCGCTCTAACCTAGAAGCGAAGGTTCTAGACCTGTATAAGGGGGAATCTCCCCGTTCCGGTGAAACCGGGTAGGATAGTGCCCCAACTTGTGAACCCACATGGTTTTACATCATCCTATGACCTAATCAAACACAAAACAAGAGAGAGCTACGTCGGGCTACCCCATCAGAAGAATGTCTAGGGTTGTAGACGATCCGAGCCCCGCGGATTAGGGTTTCGCCGAAGGAAGACCACGAGAACGTCAGAATTAGATGAAAACTTTCATGTGTCCCTAGCATATGTGTGTGACTGTGGTGCAAGGTTGGTATAGGTTCTTGCATGTGTCCCCCCTTGGATGCATGCCCTCTAACCTAGAAGCGGAGGTTCTAGACCTATATAAGGGGGCATCTCCCTGTTCCGGTGAAACCGGATAGGATAGTGCCCCAACTTATGAAGGAACATGGTTTTACATCATCCTATGACCTAATGAAACACAAAACAAGAGAGAGCTACGCCGGGCTAACCCATCAGAAGAATGTCTAGGAGGGTAGACGATCCGAGCCCCGTAGAGATCAGGGTTTCACCGGAGGAAGGCCACGAGAACGTCGGAATCTGATGAAAACTTGCATGTGTCCCTAGCATATGTGTGTGAGTGTAGTGCAAGGTTGGTAGGTCCCATGTGTAAGTCCCAAGTGTGACCCCCTTTGTAGACATGCGTTAATACTTAGGAAAATCCTGGATATATACGTGGAAACTCCCGCCACGGGTCAACCAAAGCCTATTTTATGGAAAAGTTGACGCAACCTTTGCTTTCCATGTACATATGTCCTAAACAAAACCAAAACAAAAAGAAAAGTCCACTCGGCTACCCTCGTACGGATAAAGCTATAGGGGTAGACCACCGGTTCTCCAGGAGTTATAGCACTTGGAAAATCTGTGAGATCATCTTATCTATACTTAAGTTGCAAAGATTGAATTATACAATTCCATCATAGCATATAACTACATCTCGCAAGATGGCTATTAGACTCTTGAACAGAGTTCCTGGTTCTGTCAACCATCTTGAGGAGCGGTCGATAGTTTCTCTTGTAGATATATCATGTACCAGCTCTTCATAAGGATTGAGACCATGGAAATATGAACTTTGCACTAGACCATAAGCTTCTGGAGGATGCTGAACTTTATTTCCATTAGGTGGGTGCCTAGTCACAAACTTTGAGACACACTCCTCAACCAATCACAAGAGTAGAATTTCCCCTCATGGTAGAGCTGATGACCAACAAAACCAAGCAAGCTGTTGGACTACTTTTGAAACAGAAATGTCACTCTTTGGGTCAATCAAAAGACCAAGATGAGAGGATTTCACGACAAAGTCTGAAATTTATTGTTTCTCATCCTTTAGATTGTTCTCAATTTTGACTACCTCAAGGACCTGCAAGCATGTTCCCTAGCACATGCATGAAAGTGTGGTGCTATGTTGGAACATACAAAAACTACTAGTCTATGGGTGCTTGCATGTGTCCCCCCTCGCATGCATGCGCTCTAACCTATAAGCGAAGGTTCGGGACCTGTATAAGGGGGAATCTCCCCGTTCCGGTCAAACCGGGTAGGATAGTGCCCCAACTTGTGAACCAACATGGTTTTACATCATCCTATGACCTAATAAATCAGAAAACAAGAGAGAGCTATGCTGGGCTACCCCCATCAGAAGAATGTCTAGGGGGTAGACGATCCGAGCATTGCAGATCAAGGTTTCGCCGGAGCAAGACCACGAGAATGTCGGAATCAGATGAAAACTTGCATGTGTCCCTAGCATATGTGTGTGAGTGTGGTGCAAGGTTGGTACAGGTGCTTGCATGTGTCCCCCCTCGCATGCATGCGCTCTAACCTAGAAGCGAAGATTCTAGACCTGTATAAGGGGGAATCTCCCCATTTCGGTGAAACCGGGTAGGATAGTGCCCCAACTTGTGAACCAACATGGTTTTACGTCATCCTATGACCTAATAAAACACAAAACAAGAGACAGATACGCCGGGCTACCCTCATCAGAAGAATGTCTAGGAGGGTAGACGATCCGAGGCCCACGGATCAGGGTTTCGCCGGTGGTAGACCATGAGAACGTCGGAATCAGATGACAACTTGCATGTGTCCCTAGCATATGTGTGTGAGTGTGGTGCAAGGTTGGTATAGGTGCTTGCATGTGTCCCCCCTCGCTTGCATGCGCTCTAACCTAGAAGCGAAGGTTCTGGACCTGGATAACGGGGAATCGCCCCGTTCCAGTGAAACCGGGTAGGATAGTGCCCCAACTTGTGAACCAACATGGTTTTACATCATCCTATGACCTAATAAAACTCAAAACAAGAGAGAGCTACGCCGGGCTACCCCCATCAGAAGAATGTCTAGGGGGTAGACGATCCGATGCCCACGGATCAAGGTTTTGCCGGAGGAAGACCACGAGAATGTCAAAATCAGATGAAAACTTGCATGTGTCCCTAGAATATGTGTGCGAGTGTGGTGCAAGGTTGGTATAGGTTCTTGCATCTGTCCCCCCTCGCATGCATGCGCTCTAACCTAGAAGTGAAGGTTCTTGACCTCTATAAGGGGGAATCTCCCCGTTCCAGTGAAACCGGATAGGATAGTGCCCCAACTTGTGAACCAACATGGTTTTACGTCATCCTATGACCTAATAAAACACAAAAAAAAGATCTACGCCGGGCTACCCCCATCAGAAGAATGTCTAGGGGGGTAGACGATTCGAGCCTCGCGGATCAGGGTTTCGCCAGAGGAAGACCACGAGAACGTCGGAATCAGATGAAAACTTGCATGTGTCCCTAGAATATGTGTGTGAGTGTGGTGCAAGGTTGGTAGGTCCCATGTAAGTCCCAAGTGTGACCACCTTTGTAGACATGCGTTAATATTTAGTAAAATCCTGGATATATACGTGGAAACTCCCGCCACGGGGCAACCAGAGCCTATTTTATGGCAAAGTTGACCCAACCTTTGCTTTACATGTATATATGTCCTAAACAAAACCAAAACAAAAAGAAAAGTCCACTAGGCTACCCTCGTACGGAGAAAGCTATAGGGGTAAACCACCGGTTCTCCAGGAGTTATAGCACTTGGAAAATCTGTGAGATCATCTTATCTATACTTAAGTTGCAAAGATTGAATTATACAATTCCATCATAGCATATAACTACATATCGCAAGATGGCCATTAGACTCTTGAACAGAGTTCCTGGTTCTTTCAACCCTCTTGAGGAGCGGACGATAGTTTCTCTTGTAGATATAGCATGTACCAGCTCTTCATAAGGATTGATACCATGGAAATATGAACTTTGCACTAGACCATAAGCTTCTGGAGGATGCTGAACTTCATTTCGATTAGGTGGGTGCCTAGTCACAAACTTTGAGAAACAATCCTCAACCAATCGGCAAGAGTAGAATTTCCCCTCATGGTAGAGATGCTGACCAACAAAACCAAGCAAGCTGTTGGACTACTTTTGAAACAGAAATGACACTCTTTGGGTCAATCAAAAGACCAATATGAGAGGATTTAACGACAAAGTATGAAATTTGTTGTTTGACATCCTTTAGATTGTTCTCAATTTTGACTACCTCATGGACCTGCATGCATGTGCCCTAGCACATGCATGAAAGTGTGGTGCTATGTTGGAACATACAAAAACTACTAGTCTCCGAGTGCTTGCATGTGTCCCCCCTCGCATGCATGCGCTCTAAACTGGAAGCGAAGGTTCTGGACCTGTAAAAGGGGGAATCTCCCCGTTCCGGTGAAACCGGGTAGGATAGTGCCCCAACTTGTAAACCAACATGGTTTTACATCATCCTAGGACCTAATCAAACACAAAACAAGAGAGAGATACGCCAGGCTACCCCATCAGAAGATTGTCTAGGGGTAGACGATCTAAGCCCTGCAGATCAGGGTTTCGCCGGAGGAAGACCACGAGAACGTCGGAATCAGAAGAAAACTTGCATGTGTCCCTAGCATATGTGCGTGAGTGTGGTGCAAGGTTGGTATAGGTGCTTGCATGTGTCCCCCTCGCATGCATGCGCTCTAACCTAGAAGCGAAGGTTCTGGACCTGTATAAGGGGGAATCTCCCTGTTCCGGTGAAACCGGGTAGGATAGTGCCCCAACTTGTGAACCAACATGGTTTTACATCATCCTATGACCTAATCAAACACAAAACAAGAGAGAGCTACGCCGAGATACCCCCATCAGAAGAATGTCTAGGGGGTAGACGATCCGAGGCCCGCGGATCAGGGTTTTGCCGGAGGAAGACCACGAGAACGTCGGAATCAGATGAAAACTTGCATGTGTCCCTAGCATATGTGTATGAGTGTGGTGCAAGGTTGGTATATGTTCTTCCATGTGTCCCCCCTCGCATGCATGCTCTCTAACCTAGAAGCGAAGGTTATTGACCTCTATAAGGGGGAATCTCCCCGTTCTAGTGAAACCGGGTAGGATAGTGCCCCAACTTGTGAAACAACATGGTTTTACATCATCCTATGACCTAATCAAACACAAAACAAGAGAGAGCTACGCCGGGATACCCCCATCAGAAGAATGTCTAGGGGTAGACGATCCGAGCCCCGCGGATCAGGGTTTCGCCAGAGGAAGACCACGAGAACATCGGAATTAGATGAAAACTTGCATGTGTCCCTAGCATATGTGTGTGAGTGTGGTGCAAGGTTGGTATAGGTTCTTGCATGTGTCCCCCCTCGCATGCATGCGCTCTAACCTAGAAGCGATGGTTGTTGACCTGTATAAGGGGTTTGACCTAATGAAGTCGGCACCAACTATACATCGTCAACTATACGGCGCCGACCCGTATAGTTGGTCGTTAAGCTTGCAGTAACCTCTTCACGGCTCCTGGTTTTTTTGGCATGTTGGAAATCTCGTATCTTTGGTATTTATGTAGTGATTTCCATTATTATACGACATTATCTACGCATGCAAAAATAGCAAGAAAGGATTGTATACCCGTTTGATCATTAGGCATTAGTGGAAGGTTTTAAGACATATTTCATCATATATATGAATAATATCTAGTTTAAATACGGACGTGGATGGGTATATTTCACATCCATCAATAACAGACGAGAAGTCTTCATGTACGTGCCCCTAAGGACCAACGCTCTAGAGCCGAAGTCGTCACCAATAAACTCTTGAATATATCTGGATCTTCTAACACCAAACTTGAAACATGTGTAAACTAAACAAGATTCTCCGCTCCATTGGAGCAGGGACGAAACGATTTCCCATCCTCCTCAATGCCACCAGTGAGATCTTCATCGACAAGGTGAACGAGGAGAAGGTTGTACCTTATTCTTGTTCCACATAGCGCCGTCATAGCCCCTATAACATCGATGCCGGTTGACCAATATCTAACTTCAGACACCTTACTCAGCGATGAGCGCGGGTCTAAGGTCCCCACCCCCTCCCACCACCAGAGCAGCAAGCAGACATGTTGATTTCCGGTCAAAGACGGCGAAAAAAGACGGGGCAAATGGAGGTGGCAGCTAGAGTGAAACCCTCAGCAACCCTAGCCGTTGCCCCTTTTTCTTTCGTGGGAGATGATAACAGGGAAATAGGGTAACCCATATACAACTCTGTCAAAAAAAAACCATAGGCTGCTCATGTGGCACACGTGTACACATAGCCGAAATTGGAGGCAGTGCATGTTTCTCAGCGATGTAAGGCATAATGAAAACGCATGAATATGGCAAAAGAAGGATAAGAAAACTACACTAATTTGTATAAGATTTTTGACACTTAAAACCAACCGCACTAAGTTAATTCGTTCCCTTTTATCAAGTTGATATGGCAGCACTTAAACTTTGCATTAGACTGACGGAACAATGCTAATAAGTAGGCTGAATAGAAAAGGAAAAGGGACAAGAGCGGTCGTCGCTTAGCCAAAAGGATGCGCTGGTTTGACGCTGGATCTTGGATCGTGGGCTGGTTCCCGACTCTGTCGTGGGTTGTTGCCTACGTCCTACCCGACCCGCACTATATAAACAGGCGGACGCGAACCCTAACAGTTAGATTGCATCTGCCTACCTGCGCATCTCCGTTTCACCTCTCTGTGTTGCCCCGTTGCCCTCTGCTACTCCATCCCGCCGGCTGCGTGCATGGCTGTCCGGGAGTGCAGGCCTCCGGAACCCCATCTCTCTGATCCTGCACCGGGAGAGAGGCGATAAGGTTTTTGGGGAGCATCTATGCGCGACTATTCAAGTTCTTCTCCGTCCTCTACGTCCGGCTTCCTCGACTTCATCGCCATGTCGGACGACGCTCCCAAGAAGGCTGCTGATGTCGTTTCTGCTGCTGCCGCCGGTGGCGGAACCACTTCTGTTGCGCTGCTGGTCATACCATCGACGAACTCGTATGTGTTCTTTGCCCTCCTGATATTTCTGATGTTGATTACTAGTATTGCGGTATGCGTAAAAGTGCTAGGTCTTCACTTGCCCGTATGGTGCATGTCTACTATGCATATGCTAGTTAATCTTGAAAATTGTTCTGTCATGATTTATACTTGGATAAAATTCATGCGAAAACTGCTAATTATTTCAACATCGGGAACACGCGCAGGGATCCTCACCTCGACTCCTTCCATTTCGAATTCCCCTCCCAGTACCTCCCCTCCCCTGCGCCACCCCCTCTTCAGCCTCCTCGCCATCCACATCAGCTGCACTCACCATCGCCGACATCCCTCCCATTCGCGGTGGCGCCAATAGAACCGAAAACGGCGACCGCGTAGTGTCGGCACCCATGCAGCCAAGGTGGAATCACGAAAGAATCGATGAGGGGAACGCTCATCATCGGTGAGGATCACTGGAATGCGGCGGCGACGCAGCGACCATGAGTCGGGCTTCATCGGGAGGAGAGGAGGCGTTAGGGTTAGGTATATTTTCTATTTACTATTGTTTTTTCCAAGCAATAGCAGACAGGCATAACGAGTTGGGCTTTTTTCCGGCCGTCGACGGCCTTCTTTCCGTGTGGTGCAGGTTTTAGCTAGCGGTATGAATCGTACTGCTCATTTTTTAAAGCACCGGTACGAATTGTTATAGGCCATTCGACGAAAGAAAATAGATGGTAGTAATTTATTTGAGGGTACCACGACAAAACACCTCTTCCAAAATGAGCAAAAGGAGAGACCAGCACAGCCAGTTTCCAAGAAAAGATGAAGTCAATAATAATGTCTTAATCCAACTCCATCTCACTATCCCGCATGCTGCTTCTACATGACCACATCTTTATAGTTCTGTCATGCGAAACAGTTACAATCTGTCGACCATCTCTACTAATATCCAAACTAGTAACCTTGGACTCATGACCTGCCAAGCTTTTGATCGGTTTGTAGTCTCGAGTTGACCACAATGTTGCTCTAGTGTCATAGGAAGATGTCGCCAAATAGTGACCTTGCCGGAGTTCAAATTTCACATTCGAGATAAAACTATTATGTGCCGGTATAGAATACAACATTCTTGTGCTCCTCAAATCCCATATTCGGCAGAAATTGTCTTGGCTCGCTGTTGCAACCAGATGACCATTGGGGGAGAAGCTAACTCCCAGCACAGGTTTCGCATGTCCTGCGAGGTTACAGTACAATCTTCCGGACCTTAGATCCCAGACTCGAGCAAGCGCGTCAAGCCCACAAGACGCGGCCAGAGAACCGTCTGGGTGAAAGCCAACTCCATACACACCTCTGCTATGCCCCTCTTGGAGTAGGAGCTGTGTCCCCGTGTTGACGTCCCACAGTCTCCAGGTCCTGTCGAAGCTAGCCGTGCCAAGGTACTTCCGAGAGGGATGAAATGCAAGGCGAGCGAGACGATCGAGGTGACCGTCTAAAGACATTAGAAGTGACCCGTCGCTGTTCCATAGTCTGGCGGACTTATCGGCGGATGCTGTTGCTAGTAAGTTGCAGTTGTCGATTGCTGGAGAAAAGGCGACATCGGTCGCACGTTCCGTGTGGCCTCTCAGGGTTGCGATTTTGGTTATCATGCCTAGTGGCGCGATGCTCCACACTTTGGTGATCCCGCTCCAGGAGCTTGTGGCGAGCATCGACGCGTCCGAGGAGAAAGAGCAGCCTGTGAGTGGCCGTTCGTCTCCGACCTCGACCTCGCTGTAGTCGAGCACGAAGTCCCCTGCTGCTGCTGCCTGCTTCTTCGCGACGAGGTCAGTCACAGCAGCCTCGGGGTCACATAGGCAGTGTTTGGCCCTGTCGAGCCTGGACTTGGCGCGGGGCAGTGAGTAGTGTGCGATGTCGATTCGCGCATGGAGAAGTTCCTCGGTGCCATGGGTGAAGAATGGGTACTGGATCTGTTGCGCACGGAGGCGGTCGAGCTGGCCCTCAGCCTCGAGGCAGGCCATGAGGAAATTCACCCACGGATCGATCACATCAAACTCAACAAACACGAACGAACAAAGAAAAAAACCTGTTGCCGCAGCTGTTGTGTCCGTAATCTAGACAAACCAAATCAATTAATTTGGATCCGAGAGAGAGTATTTTTTTCAACTTTTACGGTACTACTTATCTGTTGATACAGGCGTTATATATATATGTGCACGGTAGCAACCGACTTAAACACCTAGACCTAGTCTTGTACGGACTCCAAACACGATTCAGACCGATCCTAACTAGCAGCGCACATGCACGGTAGCAACCGACTTAAACACCTAGACCTAATCTTGTACGGACTCTAAACACGATTCAAACCGATCCTAACTAGCAGCGCACATGCACGGTAGCAACCGACTTAAACACATAGACCTAGTCTCGTACGGACTCTAATATTAAACACTTAAAATATCCTATATAAGATTATCAAGTAAATAATATTTAAAAACGTTTGAAATAAAATTGATTTTTTTTTTACTTTTTTGAAATTGCAGTCTCTTTGCCATGTATTTTTTGAAAAGACACACGGCAAAGACAGCTCGTGTATTTTTTTTTGAAAAGACACACTTCTTTGGCATGTACTTTTGAAAAGACATACGGCAAAGAATAAACACTGTCGTCTCCGTAAAAATGGTCATCTACTTTACTTTGCCGTGTCTATATGTAAGACACACAACAAAGTTTTTGTCATGTATTATTTGAAAAACACACGGCAAAGGCCCTTTATCAGTGGCAAAGTCTTTGCCATGTTCCGAAAAGCCTTTGTCGTGTCTTTTGCTTACACGACAAGAGCCCTGTGTGGCGTAGCGATTCAAACCGATCCTAACTAGCAGCGCACATACAACTAGCTTAGAAAACTAACTCAAGTCTAGACACACTAGTACCCTACTAGGCTACTACTACTTACAAACCGAACAAAATACATCTCACGTGGACACCTGCTAGATATATAGGACTCATACCCGTCCCACATATTAAGGTGTATATCTTTTGACACAGTTATTTTCTAGGTCGATTCAAACCACTCTGAGGACTAGTTTCGGCAGAAACCGGACAAATATCACACCAAATGCGTAGTTGCGGTGAAATTTTGAAAAAAAATGTTACGCCTTGTTCACTGGGACAGAGGGAGTACTAATTAGACAAGATTGGTCACGAGTCGAAATCACTCGTCTTACAAACACAAGTATATGATGTTGTACATCACTAACACAACACCTAGTCATTGACTCCCCACCCCTTCGCGTCTCGCGTCGCCCCCCGCGAGGGCGACGGAGACGCTAACACTAGCGCACACCTCCTCCTCCCTCCTCCTCCCACCTTTCCCGGCCGCCGCCAGCGCGTGCCGCCCGGCAAAGTTCGTACGGTCCGGCGGCGGCATGTCTTCCTTTACCCGACACTGGGGAGTCTAGCGGGAGGGCTATGCTGGCGGCCGTGCGACATGGCGGTGGCGGCGAGCTCGGCCAGAGGCGTCGCGGCAGTCGCGGGGTCGCAGGGATGTGTGGCTGACACGGGGGTGCAGGGCGACGCAGTGGTGGCACTATCTGGCAGGGACTCCGGCATCGCTGGAGGCCTGCGCGAGACGAGCTTGCTACGGCCACGTCTGAGGATCTCCAGCGGTGGGGCATGGCGGCTGGGCCTCCGCGGCTTCGACGGGGTAGGGTAGCGTGGGAGGAAGGTCGACGGTGGCAAGGCGGCCTGGCTGCAGCGGCACATCGGCGGAGCCGACGGGCCCTATCTAGGCCTAGCCGGTGGGGTAGGCATGATCTAGGCATGGTTAACACTGCTGCTGAGGCTCCGGACGGAAATCACCATGGCGATGGTGATGGAGGGCGGTTCCCCTCCCCTAGGTGGCCGGGTGGCCTGACACCTGCCGCCCTGATGCCGCCATATCGTGCACGACCCGGCGGCTTTGCGGTGCGACACTTGTCAGAGCCTTGACGTGAGTTCGTGGATGCCAGGGCGGCGGCCCCTAAAGGTGGACTACACGGGTGTCTCGGCGGTGGGGCGGCGTTGCAGTGGTGGTGGCCTTCTCTTTGGTTCATGCGGGTGTCAAGGAGCGGGCTTCGGGGGCTCATGGTGTTGGCAGCACCCAGATCGCATTGGAAGCTTGACTCGAAGCTTGGTGGTGGTCCTAGTTACGAATGGTGGCGAGAGTTTTTTTGGGCGAAAGCCCAATGCTTCGGCCCCTACAGCGACGATGTCCGCGGGTGTCGTGACCCTCTTGGGGGCGTTGTTGTGGCTACTCTCATCCCAAGGGCACCGGGTGAAAACCCTAGCCCCTGTGGTATGGAAGGGACAATACAAAAGTAGACAAAGTCCATATCAGTAGTTGCCACTTGGGAGCGTATAGATATCGTTGTACAGAAGTAGACGATTCTAAATTTCTAATCCATGTCATAAGCACGTATGTTTTGACAAAGGCAGATGGTTAATTGTCTTGCTGGTGATATCGTGCATGCTAAGACCAGCAGAAGATTATCCCTCAAGAGAGAGGGACTGAATCGCTCTTGCGATGTGGCTGCCCCTCGCGCGGGTGATGACCCACAAGTATAGGGGGTGTATCGTAGTACTTTTAATAAATAGGAGTGTCGATCCCAACGAGGAGCAAAAGGTGTTGACTAGTGGTTTGGATCGGGAATTCTCTGTAAATACTTAGCAAACGGATTTTGAGGGTTTTTTTGATAATGCAAAGAAATAAAGTGCAAGTAAATAAAAGATAGTAATAGTAATTGCAGCAAGTGGCCCAATCCTTTCTACAACAAAGGACAAGCTGGTTGTATTACTTATGAGGACAAAATGTTCTCGAGGACACATGGGAATACTGTCAAGTGCTTTCGCTTCATATAGTTGATTAATCTTCTTTGATTGGATATGTGTTGTGTGGGTGAACCTATGCTAATGTACCAACCTTACTTGGACTAATACATACTTGTGATTATACCCCTTGCAAGCATCCGCAACTATAAGAAAGTAATTAAGATAAAAACCTAACCACAACATTAAACTCTGAGATCCTATACTCACTTGTGCAAAGGTTTCCTAATGGGGGTTCAGGTTTCTGTCACTCTGGCAACCCCATAATTAGTAGCCAAATACACAATGCATTCCCCTAGGCCCATAAATGGTGAAGTATCATGTAGTCGATGTTCACATGACACCACTAGAAGAATAACACCACAACTTAAATATCAAACCATTGAATATTACTTCAACACAATTCTAGTAATAACAACATGACTTGTCCCATGTCCTCAAGAAATAATCGAACTATGTAGAGGTCCCAACCTTTAATAAGGTAGAGATCCCTGTGTTTACAATGCTAGTACCTGGATCAATAGCTAGCATCCACAGTTAAGATGTAATATCAAGAAACAAAGGTCATAATACAACTTTATAACCAGGAATAAAATAATTCATTACATCTTACATAGCTCATTTGGCTAACTCATTACAATGCAGCAGAATATAACAATAGCATGGAGTCCTTCATCTTCAAAGTGCCACAGGCAGTCATGTTGGTTGTAGACTTGTAATCCTAATCAATAAACTTCACTGACATCAAACAAACCTGCAACATAACAAGTTACAGCCACAAGGGTCAATACATTTGAATTGTATTGGCAAGTGATACTAAGGTAGTATAGTGGAGTCTATCTTCTATATGCATTTGGCTAAGTGGATCTTAGGCTTGCATTGCTCAAAATAGATTTTTCTTATCATTTGAAACACTAAGTTTTTGCTTGACAAAATCACCCAAGGCATCTCCCAATAGAAATTGGTGATCCTTCAACCCTTGTTCAACCACGAGTTTTTACTTAGAAATTTGGATGAGGAGATTCTTGATGCTCAAATTGTCCTTTACCAGGGACATGCCTAAGTACTTAGATTTTTCACTCTGCAGAGGTGGTGCACTTTCCCCACAAGACTTGGTTTCACCAAGACAAGATCTTTCAGAAGCCTTCCCTTAGACCAGAATGGACGCGTTCCAACCTATCATCCCCCACCACCAACTGTCCATTTGGCTAAGTTATTGCAACCTATATGATCCAGGCAGAGCCCATAATGCCAAGTGGCTGCACTTGAAGCTTCTCAACATTTGACATCTCAAATCTCTTTGTTCCTGGGTGGCCATCCTCAAGTGAGATACACAAGGTAAACCATAGAAATGGTCCTTGTGAACCACTCAACACAAACCACTCCTTCCATTCCACCCAGGTGATTCATTCACTTAGTTGTTTTATTAAACAAAACATAAGTCCTTGACTTAGAAATATTCCATAGCATGAATATATCCATCCTTGTTTTCTACTAGCTAAGCTAAGCATGATAGTAGTATAAATCTTAACTTAGGAAATTCTACTAAGGTTTCATCTACTAGGATTTCCCATGGCATAGTTTATACTTAGCAAAAATTTCATGCAAGTCCTACTTAGAAATATCACTAATGCATAGTGAAAATAATGGGACAAAGTATGAAGCATCACTTGCCTTTTTGGTAGAGAATATATGTTCACTCCTTGATCTTGCAATATTCACACTCTTCAAATCACTACAATTCAATCAAGCAAGGCACAATTTCAATCTACCATTCAAGCAAAACATCACATAAAAATAATAGAAACAAAGCAATGCATGCAAGCATGCAAAAGATTGTTTTATTTGGAAAGGTGGTTTCTAATGGGTTATAAACATTTGAAAACACCTATTAGTCATTTTATAAAGTGGCAAAACCATTTGCAAAAGATTTTACACATAAACCATTTTTAAACCAAATCAATATTTTATGTGGTTGAAAATGCCTTTAGCAAAGCAATAATTTTTATAGGGTTCACAAATATGTTTTCAAATCATAAAACTTTGTGTTTAGGGTCAGAGAGTTTAAATCAAAACATTTCCCAAAGGTTTTCTCCAAAAAGCATTTTTAACAAATAAACAACATTTTTATTCGACTAGAAATGTTTTAAATCAAAGATTTAATCTTTTGCTTCTCCAAATATATTTTTGAAACCAAAATTTGATTTCTATGGTCAGTAGGTTCAAAATAAACCATTTGTCAAAGATTTTATCACCAAAATAATTTTTGAATAAATTTTATACCCAAAATATGCCTACACAAGTTTCTGCAAAAACAACCATTTTTCCAGACGAAAATCATTAAAAAAAGTGCATGGTTGGGTAGGTTTATCTTGCTGATTCCATTGATATAAAATTTGCTTGAAGTTATGAATTCTACAAAGTTATGAATTTGGACGTGTGGATAAAAAGTTATGAATTTTACAGATTTGAACATCTAATAGGATAGTTTCTGGTTTTAAATCTAAACCTAGGCCACGTGGCTGATTCTCATTGGGCTATACCGTTTCGGTTGGATTGGCAATGTGGACTGTAGGATTTAAAGGGCATCCTACGACTTTGATCAAAACATACCTCTTCGACTGAGCTTCTATCGTATCCCTCAGATCAAAATCGAACGGTGTATAGTATGCTAACCCTAGATGGGCGGCGCTGGCGGCGGCTGTGCGGCGGAGTTTCGGCTAATACAGGAAGCAAGGGAGAGGGAGGAGTGGCTCATAGTGATCGCAGGGGTATGGCGAAGCTCAAGGTGGTCTTCGGATAGCAGGGGCGCACGAGGACAGTGACAATTTCTCGCCGGAGTTCCTTCTGGCGACGGCGTGCTCTGGTGTTGTCGAAGACGAACCTACAAGGTGCGATAGGACGCGAAACAGGTGGCATTAGATGCGCGAAGGAACGTAGAGTGTAGTGGTGTCCTCTAGAGAAAGGGGGAAGGACGGGGATTACGGGGAGGGTCACCGGAGTTGATGTAGTCAACGGTGGCGCTCTGTCGAAGACGTGGACGAGCCTCTGGGGCAAGCGCGGCCGAGCAGATGATACGGGCAGGTGCGTAAGGTTCTGGTGAGCAAGATAGTGTGAAGTAGGGATGGTGGGGTGGGTCCTGTTCGCCGGAATCGTCCGGGGCAGGTCGTCGGGGCAGTGGGGTTCACGCGAGGAATCGAGGCAGCCTGGTGGCTCCGGGGAAACGAGGACTGAGGGGAAAGATAGAGTGGGCGATGGCGTTTAAGATGGCATGGACATTGGCGAGAATTGATCAGCCATTAATCGGGAATTTACGTGGAGGATTCAGCGACAGAAACAGCCGGGGAAGGGCGTGGTCGTCGCGGGGTACACGATGATGTGGTGGCGTAGTGGGACAGCGTTGTCAGCGAGGGAGAAGGGTTACGGTGGGGCCTAATCGTCAGTGAGGGCGCGGGTGTGGGTCTGAGTGAGAAAGAAACGACTCGGGGGAGGAGAAAGGTGGGCTGCTGGGCCAGGACTGGGCTTGGGTTAGCTGGGTTGGCTTTGTTCATTTTTTTGTTCTGTTTCCCTTTTTCCTTTTCCATTTCTATTATTCTGATTTGATTCTTATTCAAACAATTCAAGCACTATTTGAATTCAAACTTTTACCCAACTTTGTGTAGATTTTGATATTGTTTATTAACATATTCTAAAGCCAAATTTAGAATAATTCTTTTATTCTTTTTAGGAAATCATAATTATTTAAAATAGGCCCTTGTTTTAATTCAAATAAGATTTAATAATATTTTCAAACACCATTTGAAATATAAATCTCTCCAAATCTTTTCAGTAGGTTTTATTTGTTTATTTGGATGTCAAATAATTCACCTTGAATTTTTTGGAAATGTTTTATTAATATGATTTATTAATCACTTAAAATTGGATTTGTCTTTATTCAAATAGAATTTGGTTTATGCCATTTTATTTTATTTTGGAAAATTCTCTATCCATTATTTTATTTGGATTTGGATTAACTCATTCCATTTGCTTATGGATTAGGTCAAGACTTGATTTGGCCTTTAAATATTCTTTATTTAATATTTCTTTCTTTATCTTATAAATCCATATCTTCTTATTTATAGATCCAAACTTGGTGATTCCAATTTGTAAAATCTTATTTAACATTTGTTTATCCTTTTAAAACCCTTTAAGATTATTTGCTAACCATTTGGTATGGATTTCTAGATAGATGCTTTATTATCTTTGGAAATTCAATTTCCTTATCTTATTAAATTCATAAGATTTTATCTATGGCTCCAAATTAAGTGAAACCAATTTCTATGGTTTTATAATATTTCTATTTGTATTTCTTGCTCACTTGTAAATGTTTGTTGATAAATTCTTATATGGGTGAAGTCCATGGTCTTAGAGATATCTTGGAAATGTTTTCCTTCCATTAGGGTTTTAGGATCTTGGTTTATTCTCCAAGTGTTTAAATTTCAAGATGCATTTTAAGGAGAATGCATTTCAATTGATTTGAATTTAGTTGGATTCAAACATTAACCAAAGTTTGTTCAAGATGGGATTTTAAGTTTCCATTTAGAAACAAAAGTTTCTTTTCACCCTAATTTTCAACAATTATTTATTTTGTTTATTTATTTTTTTCACATTACAAGATTTGGAAAATCTTGGGATGTGACAGGCTACCACCCTTAAAATAAATCTCATCCCGAGATTTGGGAAGGATAGGGGTTACAAGTTGGCCCAAAGCAACTAGGGTACTACCACCCTTAAAAAATTTCCAACTAGATTACATCTTGGCTTGCTTGGGATCTTGATGATACTTCTCTGGGCAAACATCTGCATAGTGTCCTTTGTTTCCTCACTTGAAACATGTGACAAGGCTGAGATCCTTCATAGGCTTTATCTTGTGCTTCATCTTTTCTGGACAATTGCTTGCATAATGTCCTTGGTTACCACAATTGTAACATGTGACAAGATTGAGTTCTTCACGTATCTTCTGTGGACAAGTTGATACATAATGGCCTAGTTCCTTGCAGTTGTTGCACCACACTTGGTTAATCTCCTTATATTTTCATTTCTTCTCAGGACATTCATTGGCATAGTGTCCCATCTCTTTGCAATGGCAACATTGCACTTGACTTTTGTCCTTCTTCTTCTTGGGCTTCTCCAAAGCTAAGAGTGCTTCTAGTTCATGCTCTTCATATCTTATCTCAAAGGTGGGAAAGTTTCCTGGTCTTCTTGACCTTTTCCTTGGGTAATACATATGTCTCCTCCTTGGTCCATCAAATTGAGTCATATTGCATGAAGGTGCAAGCTGAGATTTTCCTTTGTCTTCATCCTTCTTGGTAGACTTTGTTCTCTCATGGAAGTCTGCAATCTATTTTTGCACTCCACCTTGTTTCCTTTGTTAAAATATGGAATAGATGGGGCATTGGATAGGGACATGATTATTTCCTTCACATAGGAAACAAGTAGCTTGAGATG
Organism: Avena sativa; assembly: GCA_916181665.1. Taxonomy (NCBI): domain Eukaryota; kingdom Viridiplantae; phylum Streptophyta; class Magnoliopsida; order Poales; family Poaceae; genus Avena; species Avena sativa. The sequence continues at coordinate 417,701,737 of OV702297.1, forward strand.
TGGGGCATTGATTAGTTGGATGTTTCTCTTCACAATTGGGGCATTGATCTTCATGCTCCTTGGAAGTGTGATCCTTGTCTCCACAGACATTGCAAGCTTGAGTTCCTTCTAAAATATCATCCTTGACATCCTTGTTGTCATAATCTCCTCGGGAAGAGTTGTCTCCCATGTTGATCATTTGAGTGGCCATCCCTTGCAGCAATTGGGATTGGATTTCCAAAAACTTTTGCATGGTTGGGTCTAACCCATTGTTGTTGGATAAAAATTGAGTTGTCACTTGGTTCAACTGGGTTTGGTTTGCTAGTAGTTGTTCTCTCATGTGCATCTCTTGGTTGTTGGTGTCACCATTCTTGATGTTGGAGTTTCTTGGAGTAGTCATCTGTTTGGGTTGGTTTGGGATTAGAACAGGCAAAAGATGTAGGGTTCGCATCATAGAAAACAAAAAATTTCCTACGATGTGAACTATGTACCAAGATCTATCTATTAGATACAAACAACGGGCGGATGTATATCCGTAGAGAACATACCCTTGAAGACCGACAAAGCTTAACGAGTTCGACTCGTGGTTGATGTAGACGATCTCTTGCCGATCTCAAGATCGAGAGGAAGTCCTAGCGCCGCAAATTAGCAGCGCATCCGTGCTCGCACACACGTTCGAGGCAACGAGCAACCTCCGCCTCCTCGCTCCAGCGATGCAGCGGAAGCACAACTCTTTCTTGCCGAATAGCCACTGGGAACATGTATCTCGCTTGTCCGAGACCATGGGGGATAAATTCTAGAGGGGGAGAGAGATTCTTCACGAGGAGGTGTGAGTGAGAATGTAACATCCCTAAAATCATGTTTCTAAACTCATGCATATCATCCATGCATCCATCATCATTTAGGGTTTCATTTCAAAATCATTTCCAAAAACAAGAGCATATGTGGCTCATTATTTTATGTATGAAAAACCCTAGCCTTTGTGCTACATGCTAATGAGAAAGGTGCTATTATTCATTCAGAATGTTTTGAGTTCAAACTTAAGTGATTTTAAAAGCTTGAGCAAGGTTTCAAAACAAAATATAAAATAGAACCAAATTCTTGCCTATTATGATATCTCCTAAAAGGCTTGGTTTATTTTATTATTTTCAAAAGACCCAAGTGAGTCTGAGTGAACAGAGGTGTTTGACACTTATTTAGGTGCAAGGAACACTGTACAAAAAGCTAGAGCAGGTTTGAATTCAAACTTATTTGAAAAAGAGTTTGAAAACCATTTCTAGAATTCAATCAGAAAAAGAAAAGGAGTAAAGAAGAAAAAAAATAGACAACCAGCCAATCTGGCCGACCCAGCCCAACTCGGCCCAGCTAGTCCAGCAGCCCTTCACCCCGCGAAACGTTTTCTTTCACCTGCCCCCGCACCCACCAGCTCGCTGACAGGCAGGACCCACCCCCTCTCCTCCTCTCTCGCTGACAACCGCGGCCCACGCGGGTACCGTCGTCTCCACCCCCACGACTGGTTCATCCCCAAATTGACGCCGGCCATTTCCTGTTGATTTGTGCAGCTTCAATTCGCGTAAATGCACGAGCAAATCTCGCTCGTATCCTGGCTACTAAAACCCCCTGCCCCCTCTCCCTTCTCCCCCAAACCCCGAGCCCAGAGCGCCCCCAGGCTGCAAGAATTGCTCACCGCAACCCCGCTGTCTCCGACGAGCTGCAGCCACGATTCCGGCCAACTCCGACCACCCCTATGCTCCTGGTTCACACGAGCAGACTCCACTTGACCTCGCGCATCTCCAAGTACCACTAGTTCGCCCGCGCGTGACCCAGGACGTCGGCAACGCAAGCGACTGAGCGCCACCATTTTCGGCTTCAACTCCGACGACCTCCAGTGGTAAGTCCAGACCGCCCCAAGCTTTCTCCTTCACACACGCGTCTTCTCCGTGATCTCCTGCATCTGACCACACCCTCTGTTTGCCTCCTAGTGATCGACAACGACGCCTTTGACCTCGAACAGAGCCACCCGTCGCCAGACTCTACTCCGACGAGAAATCATCGCCGTGTCAGTGCGCCCCTTCGCAAACCAACACCACCTTGAGCATCAGCAGCCTCCTGCGGTTCTGGTATGACCCTTCTCCCTCTCGCGCACGACCTGGAACGCTAGCGCCGCCGTAGACTGAGCGCTCCTCCGCTCGCTGACGCCGCGCGCCGCCAGGACATGGTCGCATGCTCGAGCGCCGTTAGATCTAGATCCAAGCGACATGATAGAATCACTTATCGGCGAAGAGGTACGCATTCTAGACCGTGCGATTTGTTTAGATCCTGCGGCCGCAGAGCTCGATCCGGTGCGAACCGGTACGCGCCAGTATTATTGCGACGCGTGTCTAGGGTTAGTTCAAAAACAGATTTCAAAATCAGATTTAGATCAGATTTTCAAAGGGGTATAACTTGAGATTCCCACGTTGGATTTTTGCAAACTTTATACCGTTGGAATCAGTTAGTCAAGCCCTTTCTGAATCACCAATGTGTTTAACAAAAAGTTTCTGTTAAAATGACTTTGTATGCAGAAACATATTTAGGTCCATTTGGAGTATAGATTTTGTTTAGCAAATTGTCTTAGGGCTAAATAAGTTTAGTTAGCAAACTTTTTGACTTGGTTATGTTTCTGTATCATGCACTTGCTTGGTGGGTTTTCAAAAATCATCACTTAGCATTTTCTTGCATGCATGCATTCATATTTTTGTTTGTATATGAGTTGTATGTAATTTTGTGCTACAAATGTTTGTGTAGATTTTGCTAGTGACTGTGATTGTGAAGAGTGCTACTCTCCCCATTACCAAGGCAAGTGGTACTTCATGTTATTTTCATCCCTATAATTTTGTATAGCATTAGAAATATTTTGCTAAGTCTTGCATGTTACTTTTGTCAAATGCTATGTTGGGAAATCCTATGTAGTTGTAGGTTGCTAGAATTGCTAGGAAAATTCCTAAGATAAAATTACTATACCATGCTTAGCCTAGCTAGTAGCAAACAAGGGTTGGTATAATCTATACTTGCTATGATGAAAATATTTCTAAGTCATGAGACTTATGCTTTCTTAATAAAACAACTAAGTCAATAAACCTCCTGGGTGGAATGGAAGGAATGGTTTGTGTTGAGTGGTTACACAAGGCCATGGATTTGGCTTGTGTATCTCACTTGTGGTATGCCACCCAGGCACAAAGGGATTTTGGAGGCCAAGTGTTGAGAAGCTTATAGTGCAGCCACTTGGCAAAATGGGCTCTGCCTTGATCATATAGGTTGCTAGAACTTAGTCTTTTGGACAGTTGGTGGTAGTGGGATTGATAGGTTGGAACGCGTCCATTTGACTAAGGGAAGGCTTATGAAAGGTCCTGTCTTGGGAAACCAAGTCTGGTGGGGAAAGTGCACAACCTCTGCAGATGGAAAATCTAAGTACTTAGCCAAGTCCATGGCAATGGACAACTTGAGCATCAAGACATGGAAGCTATCAAGAATCTCATCACTCCAATTTCTAAGTAAAACTTGTGGGTGAACAAAGGGTGAAGGACCTCAATGTCTATTGATGGTTTCTTGGGAAAAGTTTTATCAAAGAAAACTTAGTGATTTCAACTAATAGGAAAAACCTATTTTGAGCAAATCAAGCCAAGCTACACTTAGCCAAATTGCATATAGTAATATAGTCCACTTAAATTTTACTAAGGTATCACTTGCCAATACTATTCCAAAGTATTGACCCACTGTGGCTGTAACTTGTGATGTTGCAGGTTATTCAGATGATGATTAGGTGTCATGAGTCTACACTCAACATGCTTGCCTGTGGCACATGAAGATGAAGACTTGTGTTTATTTACTTATTCCAAAACTCTTGTATTAGGCCTATGGCCCTGAGTTGTATAAGACTATGTTTTATCTCTGGAATGGATGTAATAAGACTATGTTTCATCTTAAACTGTGGATGCTAGCATTGATCCAGGGACTAGCATTGCAAGCACAGGGATCCTTTTCCTTTACAAAGGAGGGGTCTAACAGATGGTATCAGAGCACTGTGTTGCCTGTAGGATTATGACCCTAGAATTGGAAACCACTAAGGAAAAAAAATTCAACTACTTCTACACTTGTCTATTCTTCTCGTAAACTTTTCTAATCTTCTCATTCTCATCTCTATTTGTAGATGAACTCCATCAACGAAGCGGTGAAGAAAGGACCACTCATGACCATGACCTTGGAGTGTGAAACTGAGTTTCCCAAGATTCTCAAGGACCTCATGGTGGCAATGGAAGCACATGGTGCAGCTGTGTACAAAGGCTTTCCAGTAATGGATGAAGGAGTGGAATACTGGTGGGTGCAACTTCACTTGTACAAAAACAAGGAAGACAACCACAAAGAAAGAGAATTCTGCATGTACACCAACACTGTGATGCACCCCACATTCTTTGAGTCAGCAAGAGAAGCAGCTTGGAGGACCATCAAAGAACTAAGTGCAAGAGTCAAGTGCAGAATGCTCAACCTCCAAAAAGACTTAGAGAAAGAGAAGGAACTTACCCAAGAGTTGGAAGTCACCAACCAAACCTTAAGGGGAGATATTATAGACTTAGTGATGGAATCATGTGAACAAGATAGGTGGATTGCCTCTAGGAACATTGTGTTAGCCAACAGATCCAGTGAGATAGGATTGTGAACGCACTTCGTTAGTTGGACCACCATCTATCACCTTATTTTCCAAAATGTTGTCTTAGAATAAGAGTGAACCTTGATTGATGTAATGACTTGATGAATGCATGACTTGTGTGTTTTGTTTCCATGACTATATGTGTGGTGATTGGCCTATTATTTATCTTAAATTGTGTTGTTCTAACTTTTCCATCTTATAAATAGATGCCTATTACCATCAGCACTATTGAGGAGTTCCGGGCTACTCGCTTTGGTCCTCGTATTGTTGATCTTACTACCTTGCTCAATCTCCCTCTTCCCACCATCATGGTGCACCCACTCACCAAGTTCGAGAGGAAGGACCTCTGGGGCTTCAAGGTGAACCAGCCAGGACGCCAGACAGAGCCTACTACAGAGGCCATCGTCTTCAAGATTATGCACGATGACAGGGAGAGAGGCATGGAGGTCGTCATGCAGGACCTGATAGGACGTCTGTTAGGCCATCACTCCCGACCGGTTAGAGGCACTCACTTCCACGTCTTCGGAAGGCGTGATGATGACGGAGAGTCCATTGACTTCGAGGACGACTCGAGGGACATAGCAGAGCCGATACGCCTGTACTTTCAGGACTTAGAGTCTCTTATTAGGCACGTGGATTCTGACAGGACCAATGTCATGCTCAGTAATGATGAGCTCCAGGTGCAGCTTCGCGAGAAGGACAAGCTCTTCGCGCAGCAGGACGAGATAGTCAAAGAGATGGAGGCAAAGTTCGAGACCTAGGACAGGAAGTTCAAGAGTCAGGAGAAGCGTGTCCAGGATAGGAACAAGAGGATCCGGGATATGACCGAGGAACTGCAGTCCAAGGATTTCGAGTTAGAGCAGCAGCAGACGGTGATTGAGAGGCTTCGTTCCTAGAAGAGGGCTCTCAAGTCCAAGATTGAGTCCTTGACCACTACTATTGAGGAGAACAAGACCGCGATGGAGAATGCAGGTCTTACGTTTGTCGAGGAGGAGATTGATGCTGATGAGTAGATTTGACTACTCGTTTATCTTTTGTTATCATACTTGTTATTTGTGAACTTGTTATTGGACCATCCGACATGTGGATGGCTTGCAACTTGTGTGTTTTACTTTGAGAACTTGTTATCTTGTTGTTGAACTTTTATCTTTGTGTTGCATGCTATGTGTTTGCTTATGAGATGTAATGTGCATAAAACATCTATGGGTATCTCATTCTTATCTCTATTTGAACAAACCACAGATGCCTCCCCGTCGCGCAAACCCCAACCCCAACAACATCACCCCAGAAATGCAGCAAATGATGAATGCGCAAACACAGCTTATGCAAATGATGACAACATTCATCCAAAACCAGAATAACAACAACAACAACAACCCCAATAACAACAACAACAACAACAACAACCCTCCGGGCTTTGATATGCTCACAAGATTTCTGCGTTTGAGGCTAGCTAAGTTCTCGGGGACGACTGATCCCATGGTGGCCAATGATTGGCTACGTTCTGTAAACAAGGACTTAGTGACCGTGGGCTGCACGGATGCTGAAAAAGTCAGGTTTGCAGCACATCTGCTGGAAGGGCCAGCCGCCACTTGGTGGGACAACTTCCAAATCACCACTCCTATAGATGAGGTGACTTGGTCTATCTTTGAAGATGGCTTTCGCACTGCTCATATCTCATCAGGAATGATGAGCCTAAAAAGAAAGAGTTCCACAATCTGAGGCAGCGCCACCGTAGCGTGGCTGAATACATAGAAGAGTTCAACAATCTGGCGCGTTATGCACCGGATGAAGTTGACACAGATGCCAAGAGGAAGGAAAAATTTCTGGAAGGGTTGAATGATGAACTAAACTTACAGTTGTCTGTGGCATATGTTCCAACTTATCAGTCTCTGTGTGACAAGGCTGCTATTTTGGAGAACAAAATGAAGCAAGTGGAGAGTAGGAAGAGAAAGCACTCCGACAAGCACAGCTCGGGATCGTCTCACAAACGATCTCATATTGATGACAGTGGAAGCTCAGGATCCCACAAACATGGGAAATTCAACAATCACCACAACCACAACCGTCATGACAACAAGCATCATCGCAGTCATGACAATGATAAGTACAAGAACCACAAGAGTGGACATAAGAGCCACCACAGTGGAAGTGGAAGTCAGCCTGCTAAAAAAGATATCAGTCAGGTTGAATGCTTCAAATGCAAGAAGCTGGGGCATTATGCTAATGAGTGCCCTGAAAAGAAAGTTGAAGGACCTAGCAAGCCAAATCCTTTTCAGAAAGGACAGGTTAACCACATCAATGTGGAGGAGGTCTATGAGGAACCTGATGCTGTTACTGGTAAGTTCAGACTCAATTCTATTCCAGCATTTGTACTCTTTGATACTGGTGCATCTCATTCATTCATATCAAGAGCATTTGTTGAAAGAAATGAACTACCGGTAGAAACTATTGGGTGTCCTATAAGAGTAAGTTCTCCTGGTGGAGAAATGATAGTGAATTCAGGATGTCATGACTTAGTCATAGAGTTTGGAAAACATAAGTTTCCAGTGAACCTGATAATCCTAAATTCCCAAGGATTGGATGTAATTTTGGGAATGGATTGGATGGCTAAGTATGAAGGAATACTAGATTGTGCCAATCGTACTGTTACACTCACAACCCCGGAAGGAAAGCGGATAAAATTTAAGTCCAACTTTGAATCTAAAGGAAGTAAGCTAAATTCTCTTAAGGGGGTTAGCATGGACAGTGTGCCAATTGTAAGTGAGTATCCGGATGTGTTTCCGGAAGAGTTACCGGGAATGCCACCAAATAGAGATGTGGAGTTTATAATAGATTTGGTACCAGGTTTGGGACCCAGAGCAAAGAGGCCTTATAAAATGTCAGTTGATGAACTAAAGGAACTCAAGAAACAACTTGGAGAACAATTGCAGAAAGGATTCATCCAGCCAAGTTCTTCATCTTGGGGAGCTCCAGTTTTATTTGTAGAAAAGAAGGATAGAACTCAAAGATTATGCATAGACTACCGTTCTCTCAACGAGGTAACCATCAAGAACAAATACCCTTTGCCAAGAATCAATGACTTGTTTGATCAACTAGAAGGAGCATGTGTGTTCTCGAAGATTGATCTCCGATCAGGTTATTTTCAACTCAAGATAATAGAGCAAGATATACCCAAAACAGCATTCACCACAAGGTATGGATTGTATGAATATACTGTGATGCCTTTTGGTTTAACCAACGCTCCAGCATACTTCATGAATATGATGAACAAGGTGTTCATGGAATTTCTTGACAAATTTGTTGTCGTTTTCATCGATGACATCTTAGTCTACTCCAAGAGCAAGGAAGAACATGAAGGACACTTACGCTTGATACTTGAGAAACTGAGAGAGCATAAACTATACACCAAATTCAGCAAGTGTGAGTTCTGGTTAGAAGAAGTTGGTTTTCTTGGTCATGTTATGACAAAGGATGGTGTAGCAGTTGATCCTGCTAAAGTTTCAGCTGTGACAGAATGGGAATCTCCTAAGAACGTAAAAGAGGTTCATAGTTTCCTTGGCTTAGCAGGTTACTACAGAAGATTCATTGAAAATTTCTCAAAGGTTGCCAAGCCAATGACAGAATTGTTAAAGAAGGACAATAAGTTTGCTTGGTCTGAAGGTTGTGAACTCAGCTTTCAAGAATTAAAGAAGAGACTTGTGACAGCACCAGTCTTGTGTCTGCCAGATTTGGAAAAAGATTTCCAAGTATATTGTGATGCTTCTCATCAAGGATTAGGTGCCGTACTTATGCAAGGCGGGAAAGTTGTGGCTTATGCCTCGAGACAACTCAAGACTCATGAAGTAAACTATCCTACTCATGATTTAGAGTTAGCATCTGTTGTCCATGCACTCAAAACATGGAGACACTACCTTTTGGGAAAGCATTGTGAAGTGTTCACAGATCACAAGAGTTTGAAGTACATTTTCACTCAGAAGGAAATCCATATGAGACAAAGGAGATGGCTAGAACTTATCAAGGACTATGACTTAAGTTTGCAATACCACCCCGGTAAAGCAAATGTTGTAGCAGATGCTCTAAGTCGTAAGGTTTTTGTGAATGGCCTTACCAAAGGAGAATTGCCAGATGATTTGTGTGCCGAATTCAGAAAACTTAGATTGGAGATTGTGCCTGAAGGACATCTCATGTCTTTGGATATTCAACCCACTCTGTTGGATAAAATCAAAGAAGCCCAGAAGACTGATAAAGAAATCGAAGAGATTAAGGAAAGGATTAGCCAAGGAAAAGCCAAAAGTTTCCATGTAGACGAACAGGGTACTTTATGGCACGGGAAACGTATTTGTGTTCCACAAGATCCGGAGTTGCGGAAACTGATTCTGCAAGAAGCCCACAACTCTCCGTATTCTATTCACCCGGGGAACACCAAAATGTACATGGATATGAAAGAAATATTTTGGTGGAACAATCTCAAAAGGGACATCGCCGAACATATTGCTTTGTGTGATGTGTGTAGTAGAGTGAAAGCGGAGCATCAGAAACCAGCAGGTTTGCTTCAACCACTACCTATTCCTGAATGGAAGTGGGAAAATATCGGTATGGATTTCATTACCGGATTACCAAGAACCAGGTCAGGATATGATTCCATGTGGGTAGTAGTGGATCTCTTAACTAAAGTGGCTCATTTTATACCTGTGAAGACAACTTATACAAGTGCCAAGTTAGCCAAAATCTACATGAACAGAATTGTATGCCTTCACGGTGTGCCTAAGAGTATTGTGTCTGATAGAGGAACTCAGTTCACTTCTCATTTTTGGAGACAGCTTCATGAATCATTGGGAACGAGGTTGGAATTCAGCACTGCTTTTCATCCTCAAACCGATGGACAAACGGAAAGGACTAATCAAATTCTTGAAGACATGTTGAGAGCATGTGCCCTAGACTATGGAGCAAGTTGGGATGAAAGTCTGCCTTACGCAGAGTTCTCTTACAATAACAGTTATCAAGCTAGTATTGGGATGGCACCATTTGAGTTTCTCTACGGAAGGAAGTGTACCACCCCATTGCTATGGAATGGTGTGGGCGAAAGAAGTTTATTTGGACCTGATCTTATCAAAGACGCCGAAGAGAAGGTCAAATTGGTTAAGGACAGGTTGAAGATAGCACAGTCCCGACAGAAAAGCTACGCGGATTCTAAGCGTAGAGAAGTCACCTACGAAGTTGGGGATAGAGCTTATCTTAGAGTATCACCACTTCGTGGAGTGAAAAGATTTGGAGTCAAAGGAAAGTTGGCACCAAGATATGTTGGGCCATTCAAAATTATAAGTCGCAAGGGAGAAGTTGCATATGAAGTTGAATTGCCAGAATCTCTGTCACCTGTCCATAATGTGTTTCATGTGAGTCAGCTTAAGAAATGTCACCCAGAAATGGAAGAATCTTCTTTGAAGGATACCATACCTTTGGAAGAAGTTCAACTAGACAGTGATCTCACTTATGAAGAAAAGCCTGTCAAAATTCTTGAGACTGCAGAAAGAATTACAAGGACAAAAACTATCAAGTTTTGCAAAGTGCAATGGAATCACCATTCCGAAGAAGAAGCAACATGGGAAAGAGAAGATGATCTTCGGAAAGACCACCCTCACCTATTTGCTAGCCGATCCGAATCTTGAGGGCGAGATTCACCTTAAGGGGTTTAGATTTGTAACATACCTAAAATCATGTTTCTAAACTCATGCATATCATCCATGCATCCATCATCATTTAGGGTTTCATTTCAAAATCATTTCCAAAAACAAGAGCATATGTGGCTCATTATTTTATGTATGAAAAACCCTAGCCTTTGTGCTACATGCTAATGAGAAAGGTGCTATTATTCATTTAGAATGTTTTGAGTTCAAACTTAAGTGATTTCAAAAGCTTGAGCAAGGTTTCAAAACAAAATATAAAATAGAACCAAATTCTTGCCTATTATGATATCTCCTAAAAGGCTTGGTTTATTTTATTATTTTCAAAAGACCCAAGTGAGTCTGAGTGAACAGAGGTGTTTGACACTTATTTAGGTGCAAGGAACACTGTACAAAAAGCTAGAGCAGGTTTGAATTCGAACTTATTTGAAAAAGAGTTTGAAAACCATTTCTAGAATTCAATCAGAAAAAGAAAAGGAGTAAAGAAGAAAAAAAATAGACAACAAGCCAATCTAGCCGACCCAGCCCAACTCGGCCTAGCTAGTCCAGCAGCCCTTCACCCCGCGAAACGTTTTCTTTCACCTGCCCCCACACCCACCAGCTCGCTGACAGGCAGGACCCACCCCCTCTCCTCCTCTCTCGCTGACAACCGTGGCCCACGCGGGTACCGTCGTCTCCACCCCCACGACTGGTTCATCCCCAAATTGACGCCGACCGTTTCCTGTTGATTTGTGCAGCTTCAATTCGCGTAAATGCACGAGTAAATCTCGCTCGTATCCTGGCTACTAAAACCCCCTCTGCCCCCTCTCCCTTCTCCCCCAAACCCCGAGCCCAAAGCGCCCCCAGGCTGCAAGAATTGCTCACCGCAACCCCACTGTGTCCGACGAGCTGCAGCCACGATTCCGGCCAACTCCGACCACCCCTCTGCTCCTGGTTCACACGAGCAGACTCCACTTGACCTCGCGCATCTCCCAGTACCACTAGTTCGCCCGCGCGTGACCCAGGATGTCGGCAACGCAAGCGACTGAGCGCCATCGTTTTCGGCTTCAACTCCGACGACCTCCAGTGGTAAGTCCAGACCGCCCCAAGCTTTCTCCTTCACACACGCGTCTTCTCCGTGATCTCCTGCATCTGACCACACCCTCTGTTTGCCTCCTAGTGATCGACAACGTCGCCTTCGACCTCGAACAGAGCCACCCGTCGCCAGACTCTACTCCGACGAGAAATCATCGCCGTGTCAGCGCGCCCCTTCGCAAACCAACACCACCTTGAGCATCAGCAGCCTCCTACGGTTCTGGTATGACCCTTCTCCCTCTCGCGCATGACCTGGAACGCTAGCGCCACCGTAGACTGAGCGCTCCGCCGCTCGCTGACGCCGCGCGCCGCCAGGACATGGTCGCATGCTCGAGCGCCGTTAGATCTAGATCCAAGCGACAGGATAGAATCACTTATCAGCGAAGAGGTATGCATTCTGGACCGTGCGATTTGTTTAGATCCTGCGGCCACAGAGCTCGATCCGGTGCGAACCGGTACGCGCCAGTATTATTGCGACACGTGTCTAGGGTTAGTTCAAAAACAGATTTCAAAATCAGATTTAGATCAGATTTTCAAAGGGGTATAACTTGAGATTCCCACGTTGGATTTTTGCAAACTTTATACCGTTGGAATCAGTTAGTCAAGCCCTTTCTGAATCTCCAATGTGTTTAACAAAAAGTTTCTGTTAAAATGACTTTGTATGCAGAAACATATTTAGGTCCATTTGGAGTATAGATTTTGTTTAGCAAATTGTCTTAGGGCTAAATAAGTTTAGTTAGCAAACTTTTTGACTTGGTTATGTTTCTGTATCATGCACTTGCTTGGTGGGTTTTCAAAAATCATCACTTAGCATTTTCTTGCATGCATGCATTCATATTTTTGTTTGTATATGAGTTATATGTAATTTTGTGCTACAAATGTTTGTGTAGATTTTGCTAGTGACTGTGATTATGAAGAGTGCTACTCTCCCCATTACCAAGGCAAGTGGTACTTCATGTTATTTTCATCCCTATAATTTTGTATAGCATTAGAAATATTTTGCTAAGTCTTGCATGTTACTTTTGTCAAATGCTATGTTGGGAAATCCTATGTAGTTGTAGGTTGCTAGAATTGCTAGGAAAATTCCTAAGATAAAATTACTATACCATGCTTATCCTAGCTAGTAGCAAACAAGGGTTGGTATAATCTATACTTGCTATGATGAAAATATTTCTAAGTCATGAGACTTATGCTTTCTTAATAAAACAACTAAGTCAATAAACCTCCTGGGTGGAATGGAAGGAATGGTTTGTGTTGAGTGGTTACACAAGGCCATGGATTTGGCTTGTGTATCTCACTTGTGCAGGGGCGGATCCAGAGCAAAATCGACCCGGGGTCACTCTATAAGTCACACATATATTTCAGCTAGATTTGGGGGTGTCATACACTACAAATGACTAAAAATTAGCAAAGAAATAGGATTTTACCGGGTGTCCTGTGACACCTGCTACCATAAGGTAGGTACGCCCCTGCACTTGTGGTATGCCACCCAGGCACAAAGGGATTTTGGAGGCCAAGTGTTGAGAAGCTTATAGTGCAGCCACTTGGCAAAATGGGCTCTGCCTCGATCATATAGGTTGCTAGAACTTAGTCTTTTGGATAGTTGGTGGTAGTGGGATTGATAGGTTGGAACGCGTCCATTTGACTAAGGGAAGGCTTCTGAAAGGTCCTGTCTTGGGAAACCAGGTCTGGTGGGGAAAGTGCACGACCTCTGCAGATGGAAAATCTAAGTACTTAGCCAAGTCCATGGCAATGGACAACTTGAGCATCAAGACATGGAAGCTATCAAGAATCTCATCACTCCAATTTCTAAGTAAAACTTGTGGGTGAACAAAGGGTGAAGGACCTCAATGTCTATTGATGGTTTCTTGGGAAAAGTTTTATCAAAGAAAACTTAGTGATTTCAACTAATAGGAAAAACCTATTTTGAGCAAAGCAAGCCAAGCTACACTTAGCCAAATTGCATATAGTAATATAGTCCACTTAAATTTTACTAAGGTATCACTTGCCAATACTATTCCAAAGTATTGACCCACTGTGGCTGTAACTTGTGATGTTGCAGGTTATTCAGATGATGATTAGGTGTCATGAGTCTACACTCAACATGCTTGCCTGTGGCACATGAAGATGAAGACTTGTGTTTATTTACTTATTCCAAAACTCTTATATTAGGCCTATGGCCCTGAGTTGTATAAGACTATGTTTTATCTCTGGAATGGATGTAATAAATGACCTTTGTATCTGTGTACTTCATCTTAAACTGTGGATGCTAGCATTGATCCAGGGACTAGCATTGCAAGCACAGGGATCCTTTTCCTTTACAAAGGAGGGGTCTAACAGTAAGGAGAGGGGTGCCTTTTATGGGAGGAGGGGGGAACCCCAAGGGGGTGGCCGGCTCATGGGGGCTGCCCCCTTGCCCTCCCTTCTTCATGTGGGTGGACACTCCACTCACAAAATTCCTTTAAATTCCCCCCACTCAAAATCCCACTCAAACATGCCATTAAATTTCCACCAAATTTAATGCAAACTCTCATTAAATAAAACTCTTTTATTCTATTCAGAATTTTGTCAATTACTTTAATGACAAACATTCACAAATAACCCCTTGCTAGAATTCTATTTCACATGCATAACCACTTTATGCAATTTCACTTGAAAACCTGTTTCGGTATCTAGTGAAATAAATTCCTGCGCTTGTTCATTCTTTCGGCATGAAACTTTTGCTCCAATTGGATGTCGGTGTCTCTTAAGTGTGTCACTCTATGGTTCGTGAATAATGCGGACATGATCGAGACCCCTCTCGGATCATTAATCAGAAGCGGGATCTGGAGACCCATACTGACTCCCACACATTCAACGATGACTTTCTTGTGATCGTCGGAACCTTTTACGCTAGTATCTTAATCCCTTTGTTTCACGATATATTACATGTCCGAGATTCGATCATTGGTATCTCCATACCTAGTTTGATCTCGTTACTGACATGCACTCTTTTCTCGTTCCTGTGATATAACATTCTAGTGATCAAATCACTTGCTTGCAAGCTAATCAATGTGATATCACCGAGAGGGCCCAGAGTATATCTATCCATCATCGGGATGAACAAATTCCACTCTCGATCCATGAGCCTCAACATAACACTTTATTAGTTCTGAATCCATCTTTATAATCACCCTGTTACGGTGTGACGTTTGATGTTATCAAGAAACTCTTCCGGTGTTAGTGATTGACATGATCTCATGGTCTAAGGATTAGGAACACTTTGTAAGTTGTTATAGCAATATAAACTCAATGACTTTGATCATAATGCTATACTTCGGATGAATGTTCATCACACCATTACACTAATGTTGTGATCCCGTTATTAACAACATCCAATGTCCATGATCAGGAAACCTTGATCATCTTGTTAATCAATGAGCTAGTTTATGAGAGAGGCATAACTAGGAACTTTCTGTTTGTTTATTAAACACACATGTATTAATGTTTCCGTATTAATACAATTATAGCATGCAAAATAAACATCTATCATATACTTGGAATACACATAATAAACACTTTATTATTGCCTCTCAGGGCATATTCCCTTCAGTCTCCCACTTGCACTAGAGACAATAATCTAGTTACATAGTGATAAATCTAACACCCATCAAGTTCTGGTGTTGATCATGTTTTGCTCTAGGGAGAGTTTTAGTTAACGGATCTGCTACATTGAGATCCCTATGTACTTTACAAATCTTTATATCTCCATCCTTGACATGCTCGCGGATGGAGTGAAACCGACGCTTAATATGATTGGAATGCTTGTGAGACCTTGGCTCTTTGGCATTGGCAATGGCACCATTGTTGTCACAATATATCACCATTGGGTCCAACGCGTTTTCAACCACTCCTAGTTCGGATATGAACTCCTTCATCCAAACTACTTCCTGAGCCGCTTCTGAAGCAGCAACATATTCGGCCTCCGTTGTTGATCCCGCCACCACAGGTTGTTTGGAGCTCCTCCAACTAACCGCTCCGCCATTCATGAGAACTACCTATCCAGATTGAGACTTAGAATCATCCGGATCGGTGTCAAAGCTAGCGTCAACATAACACTTAGCGACGAGCTCCTCTTCACCTCCGTATACAAGAAAAATATCCTTAGTTCTTCGTAAGTACTTAAGGATATTCTTGACCGCTATCCAGTGTTCCGAACCTGGATCCGATTGGTACCTACTAGTCAAACTAATATCATGTGCCACATCCGATCTTGTACATAGCATGGCGTACATTATAGAGCCTATGGCTGAAGCATAGGGGACCTTGTCCATTATCTCTCTTTCTTCTGCCGAAGCCGTACTTTGAGTCTTACTCAATGTCTTTCCTTGCAACATAGGTAGGAACCCCTTCTTACTTCCGTCCATTTTAAACTTCTTTAAAATCTTATCAAGGTATGTCCTTTGTGATAGCCCTATTAGGCGTCTAGATCTATCTCTATAGATCTTTATGCCTAATATGTATGACGCTTCACCTAGGTCCTTCATTGAAAATTTGCTATTTAGATAACTTTTAACACTGTTTAAAAGATCTATATCATTTCCGATCAATAATATGTCATCCAGATATAATATCATTTCCGATGAAAATGATCACCTCATCAAAGCGGAGATTCCAACTTCGTGATGCTTGCTTCAATCCATAGATGGATCGCTGAAGCTTGCACACATTGTTAGCATCCTTAGGATCGACAAAACCCTTTGGTTGTATCATATACAACTCTTCTTCAATATTACCATTGAGAAACGCGGTTTTGACATCCATCTGCCATATCTCATAATCGAAATATGCAGCAATTGCTAACATGATCCTAACTGACTTTAGCATCGCTACGGGAGAGAATGTCTCATCGTAGTCAACTCCTTGAATTTGTCGAAACCCCTTTGCGACAAGTCGAGCTTTATAGACGGTCACATTACCATCAGCATCAGTTTTTCTTTTGAAAATCCATTTGTTCTCCACGGCCTTTCGGTCGTGAGGTAATTCCACCAAGTTCCAAACTTGATTTTCATACATGGATTCCATCTCGGATTTCATGGCTTCTAACCATTTGTTGGAATCCGGGCTCATCATCGCTTCTTCATATGTCGCAGGGTCATCATTTTCATCAACCATGAAATTCATGACAGGATTTCCGTACATCTCGGGAGCTGCACGCGTCCTGCTAGACCTGCGAGGTTCGGTAGTACTCTCTTTCGGAGTTTCATGATCATTATCATTAGTTCCCTCTTCAACAAGTGAAGCCAACTCCAGAACAACTTCCGGTGCTATGCTACTCGCCATACTTTGAAGAGAAGGTTCAATAACCTCTTCGAGTTCTACCTTCCGACTACTCACACCTTTCGCGAGAAACTCTTTCTCTAGAAAGGATCCATTCTTGGCAACAAAAACCTTGCCCTCGGATCTGTGATAGAAGGAATACCCAATAGTTTCCTTAGGGTATCCTATGAAGACGCATTTTTCCGCTTTGGGTTCGAGTTTATCCGGTTGAAGTTTCTTCACATAAACATCGCATCCCCAAACTTTAAGAAATGATAGCTTAGGTTTGTTTCCAAACCACAATTCATACGGTGTCTTTTCAACGGATTTAGATGGTGCCCGATTTAAAGTGAATGCAGCAGTTTCTAGTGCATAACCCCAAAATGACAATGGCAAGTCCGTCAGAGACATCATAGATCAAACCATATATAATAAAGTATGATTACGACGTTCCAACACACCATTTCGCTGTGGTGTTCCGGTAGGTGTGAGTTGTGAAACAATTCCACACTTTTTCATGTGAGTGCTAAACTTGTAACTTAGATACTCACCTCCATGGTCGGACCGTAGAAATTTGATCTTTCTATTACGATGATTTTCCACTTCATTCTGAAATTCCTTGAACTTTTCAAAGGTTTCAGACTTGTGTTTCATCAAGTATATATAACCGTATCTACTCAAATCATCCGTGAAAGTAACAAAATAACGATATCCACCTCGCGCCGATACACTCATTGGACCACATACATCAGAATGTATGATTTCCAATAAATTTGTCACCCGTTCCATTGAACCGGAAAACGGCGTTCTAGTCATCTTGCCCATAAGGCATGGCTCACATGTATCAAATGATCCAAAATCAAGTGATTCCAAAAGTCCATCTGAATGGAGCTTCTTCATGCCTTTAACACCAATATGACCTAGACGGTAGTGCCACATATATGTGGATATATCATCATTAAGTTTAATCCTTGTAGCATCAACATTATGAATATGTGTAACATTATTATCGAGATCTAATAGAAATAAACCATTCATCATCGGTGCATCACCATAAAAGATTTCATTCATATAAATAGAACAACCATTGTTCTCGGATTTAAATGAATAACCACTTCGCATAAAACACGATCCAGATACAATGTTCATGCTCAGTGCAGGCACAAGATAACAATTATTTAAGTTTATAACTAATCCCGATGGCAAATGGAGAGGCAGCGTTCCGATGGCGATCACATCAACGCTTGATCCATTGCTGACACGCATCTTGACCTCACCCCTTGCTAGCGGTCGCTTGTTCCGCAGCCCCTGATTCGAGTTACAAATATTAGCAACTGAACCGGTATCAAATACCCAGGTGCTACTGCGAGCACTAGTCAAGTACACATCAATAACATGTATATCATATATACCTTTGTTTGCCTTGTCGGCCTTCTTGTCTGCCAAATACTTGGGGCAGTTGCGCTTCCAGTGGCCAGTCCCCTTACAATAGTAGCACTTGGTATCATACTTAGGTCCAACTCGGGGTTTCTTTTCAGGCACGGCAACCGGCTTGCCGCCCTTACTTCCCTTCTGTTTTCCCTTCTTGTCTTTCTTGAAACCAGTGTTCATTGATCATCAACACTTGATGTTCCTTTTTGATCTCCACTTCTGCAGTTTTAAGCATTGACAGAAGCTCGGGGAGAGACTTCTTCATGCCTTGCATATTATAGTTCATCACAAAGCTCTTATAGCTAGGTGGCAGAGACTGCAGAACACGATGGATGCCTAAGTCAATGGGAATCGTTATTCCCAAGGACACAAGCTTATCGGCGTAACCCGACATCTTGAGTACATGCTCACTAACGGAGCTGTGCTCTTCCATCATGCAGCTAAAGAACTTTTCTGAAGCGTTGTAGCTCTCTACAGCAGCATGTGTGTCGAAAATCATTTTCAACTCACCCATTATATCAAAAGCATTGCCGTTTTCGAAACACTTTCGAAGTTCCGGCTCTAGCCCATACAATATGCCGCAATGAACTAAGTTGTGGTCCTCCTGACGAGTCTGATAGACATTCTTCTCCTCGTCAGGGGCATCCTCAAAAGGTGGGGGGCCTAGTGGCGCTTCTAGCACGTATTGCTTTTGTGCAGCAGAGAGGAGAATCCTCAAATTCATGGCCCATTCGGTAAAGTTGCTATCGGTCGTTGCAAGTTTCTCTTTCTCCATGAACACATTGAAATTAAAAGCAGGTGGTGCCATCTACAACAGAATTTGTAAAGTTTAGACTAAGTGTATGATAGATTGATTTCAACTAATCCATATTACGAATGAACTCCCACTCAAAAACGACATCCTTCGTGCCTTTTTGGTGATTACATGAACCAAATCCACTATACCAAGTCCGATAATCACGTGAGTCGGTATAGTTTCAAAGGCGAGCATCAAATGGGCATCATATCTACTATATGACTCATGCTTAACCTTTCGGTCTGTGTTCCGAGGCCATGTCTATACATGATAGGCTCGCCAAGTTAGAACCTTAGTATTCGCGTGTGTAACTGTTTTACACCCAAAATATGGTCGGGGATCCAAGAACACCCGATCATTACGTGATGTCTTGGAGCGACGAAAACATAATCAGTGCATACTAAAGGAAGAACACATTCTTATCTTGATATTTAAATGAGGGATCATCTTATTATTCTAACAAAGCGCTAAACAAGCAATATAAGATGCTATCAAACATCACATGTTTATTAGTGAAATGATATGGTTCGCGCAGATGATCTCTATCGTGTGCATCGTGGTATGATCACTATCATACCTATATGTGTAAGTCCAAGGTCTATGGAGATTACACGTTATGTATGTTGTAAGAGTATCATCTCATACTTCTACTTACAACATCACCATATCATAACACTAGCCCAGCAACAATCTAAACTAGACGCCTCTAATTTATCCATTGCAAGTTTTACGTGGCTTAGGGCTTTCGAGATAGAACCGTTCTTACCTACGAACATGAACCACAACAAGGATAACCAAATTGTTGACAACTCGTTGCAAAATAGATATTGAGTATAGTAGGAGAGACAGATACCCGCTAGCCACTTATGCAAACTAGTTGCATGTCAAGCGTGGAACAGGTCTCATGTGCGAGGACATGTAAAGTTTGTCCGGGCCGCTTTATCCCACTATGCCACCAATATCCAAAATTACAACTAAGGAGCAACAACATGATCATCATCGCCCACATACTCATATGTGTACTACCCGTGTAAAGCATCTACGCATAGATCCGGCTCGGATACCACTGTAGGGTTCGCAGCATAGAAAACAAAAATTTTCCTACGATGTGAACTCTGTACCAAGATCTATCTATTAGATACAAACAATGGGCGGATGTATATCTGTAGACAACATACCCTTGAAGACCGACAAAGCTTAACGAGTTCGACTCGTGGTTGATGTACATGATCTCTTGCCGATCTCAAGATCGAGAGGAAGTCCTAGCACCGCAAATCAGCAGCGCATCCGTGCTCGCACACACGTTCGAGGCACCGAGCAACCTCCGCCTCCTCGCTCCAGCGATGCAGCGGAAGAACAACTCTTTCTTGCTGAATAGCCACCGGGAACATGTATCTCGCTAGTTCGAGACCATGGGGGATAAATTCTAGAGGGGGAAAGAGATCCTTCACGAGGAGGTGTGAGTGAGAAGTGAGGAGAGGGGTGCCTTTTATAGGAGGAGGGGGGAACCCCAAGGGGGTGGCCAGCGCATGGGGGCTGCCCCCTTGCCCTCCCTTCTTCATGTGGGTGGACACTCCACTCACAAAATTCCTTTAAATTCCCTCCACTCAAAATCCCACTCAAACATGCCATTAAATTTCCACCAAATTTAATGCAAACTCTCATTAAATAAAACTCTTTTATTTTATTCAGAATTTTGTCAATTACTTTAATGACAAACATTCACAAATAACCCATTTCTAGAATTCTATTTCACATGCATAACCACTTTATGCAATTTCACCCGAAAACCTGTTTCGGTATCTAGTGAAATAAATTCCTGCGCTTGTTCATTCTTTCGGCATGAAACTTTTGCTCCAATTGGATAAGTGTGTCACCCTACGGTTCGTGAATAATGCGGACATGATCGAGACCCCTCTCGGATCAATAATCAGAAGCGGGATATGGAGACCCATACTGACTCCCACACATTCAACGATGACTTTCTTGTGATCGTCGGAACCTTTTATGCTAGTATCTTAATCCCTTTGTTTCACGATATATTACATGTCCGAGAGTCGATCATCGGTATCTCCATACCTAGTTTGATCTCGTTACTGACATGCACTCTTTTCTCGTTCCCGTGATATAACATTCTAGTGATCAAATCACTTGCTTGCAAGCTAATCAATGTGATATCACCGAGAGGGCCCAGAGTATATCTATCCGTCATTGGGATGAACAAATTCCACTCTCGATCCATGAGCCTCAACATAACACTTTATTAGTTCTGAATCCATCTTTATAATCACCCTGTTATGGTGTGACGTTTGATGTTATCAAGAAACTCTTCCGGTGTTAGTGATTGACATGATCTCATGATCTAAGGATTAGCAACACTTCGTAAGTTGTTATAGCAATATAAACTCAATGACTTTGATCGTAATGCTATACTTCGGATGAATGTTCATCACACCATTACACTAATGTTGTGATCCCGTTATTAACAACATCCAATGTCCATGATCAGGAAACCTTGATCATCTTGTTAATCAACGAGCTAGTTTATGAGAGGGGCATAATTAGGAACTTTCTGTTTGTTTATTAAACACAGATGTATTAATGTTTCCGTATTAATGCAATTATAGCATGCAAAATAAACATCTATCATATACTTGGAATACACATAATAAACAGTTTATTATTGCCTCTCAGGGCATATTCCCTTCAAAAGATTTCTAAGGAAATAGTTCTAATCACACACATCACAATTCACATAACCAATGAGCAAGCAATCACAAACAAACATTCCACTCAATCAACAAAGTTCAAGCACATTTTTAGGCAACAAAATATTTTTGTTACACCACATAAGTTGGTGTGTTTTATCTAAACTTAATATGGTGGTCCATCTATATGGTTCACTTGAAATCTTTCCATCCTTCTTGGTTGCTTCTTCATGAACAAGATCCTTGTATCCTTGGAGAATTCCTTGCATCTTAGTTACAAAACTTCATAGGTGATGATGGTTTCTTCTAGGTTGTGTTTCCTTAGTCTTCAAGTCTTGAGTAACATTTCTTGTCTCACTTGTAGTCCTTAGTGATATTCAAGTTGAAGTCCTTGTTGAGAATAAGGTTGAAATCACTTGAGTTGGTGAAGTCCTTTGCTCATGTTGAAGTCTTTGCTCATGGGGGAGGCTTTATCCATCAAGTTTGAAATAGAAGAGATGTAGAATCAAAACCAAAAAGGTTGAGGAAATAGTTTACAAGATTGTTTGTAAATAAGTTTTGGAACAAATACAACTCCTATTTTTCTAAGGGGTTTTGTCAAATCCTACAGGCAACACAATGCTCTGATACCATCTGTAGAGGTCCCAACCTTTAATAAGGTAGAGATCCCTGTGTTTACAATGTTAGTCCCTGGATCAATAGCTAGCATCCACAGTTAAGATGTAATATCAAGAAACAAAGGTCATAATACAACTCTATAACCAGGAATAAAATAATTCATTACATCTTACATAGCTCATTTGGCTAACTCATTACAATGCAGCAGAATATAACAATAGCATGGAGTCCTTCATCTTCAAAGTGCCACAGGCAGTCATGTTGGTTGTAGACTTGTAATCCTAATCAATAAACTTCACTAACATCAAACAAACCTGCAACATAACAAGTTACAGCCACAAGGGTTAATACATTTTAATTGTATTGGCAAGTGATACTATGGTAGTATAGTGGAGTCTATCTTCTATATGCATTTGGCTAAGTGGAGCTTAGGCTTGCATTGCTCAAAATAGATTTTCCTTATCATTTGAAAACACTAAGTTTTTTGCTTTACAAAATCACCCAAGGCATCTCCCAATAGAAATTGGTGATCCTTCAACCCTTGTTCAACCACAATTTTTTACTTAGAAATTTGGATAAGGAGATTCTTGATAGCTTCCATGTCTTGATGCTCAAATTGTCCTTTACCAGGGACATGGCTAAGTACTTAGATTTTTCACTCTGCAGAGGTGGTGCACTTTCCCCACAAGACTTGGTTTCACCAAGACAAGATCTTTCAGAAGCCTTCCCTTAGACCAGAATGGACGCGTTCCAACCTATCATCCCCTACCACCAATTGTCCATTTGGCTAATTTATTGCAACCTATATGATCCAGGCAAAGCCCATAATGCCAAGTGGCTGCACTTGAAGCTTCTCAACATTTGACATCTCAAATCTCTTTGTTCCTGGTTTGCCATCCTCAAGTGAGATACACAAGGTAAACCATAGAAATGGGCTTTGTGAACCACTCAACACAAACCATTCCTTCCATTCCACCCAGGTGATTCATTCACTTAGTTGTTTTATTAAACAAAACACAAGTCCTTGACTTAGAAATAGTCCATAGCATGAATATAACCACCCTTGTTTTCTACTAGCTAAGCTAAGCATGATAGTAGTAGAAATCTTAACTTAGGAAATTCTACTAAGGTTTCATCTACTAGGATTTCCCATGGCATAGTTTATACTTAGAAAAATTCCATGCAAGTCCTACTTAGAAATATCACTAATGCATAGTGAAAATAATGGGACAAAGTATGAAGCATCACTTGCCTTTTTGGTATAGAATATAAGTTCACTCCTTGATCTTGCAATATTCACACTCTTCAAATCACTACAATTCAATCAAGCAAGGCACAATTTCAATCTACCATTCAAGCAAAACATCACATAAAAATAATAGAAACAAAGCAATGCATGCAAGCATGCAAAAGATTGTTTTATTTGGAAAAGTGGTTTCTAATGGGTTATAAACATTTGAAAACACCTATTAGTCATTTTATAAAGTGGCAAAACCATTTGCAAAAGATTTTACCCATAAACCATTTTTAAACCAAATCAATATTTTATTTGGCTGAAAATGCCTTTAGCAAAGCAATAATTTTTATAGGGTTCACAAATATGTTTTCAAATCATAAAACTTTGTGTTTAGGGTCAGAGAGTTTAAATCAAAACATTTCCCAAAGGTTTTCTCCAAAAAGCATTTTTAACAAATGAACAACATTTTTATTTGTATAGAAATGTTTTAAATCAAAGATTTAATCTTTTGCTTCTCCAAATATATTTTTGAAACCATAATTTGATTTCTATGGTCAGTAGGTTCAAAACAAACCATTTGCCATAGATTTTATCACCAAAATAATTTTTGAATAAATTTTATACCCAAAGTATGCCTACACAAGGTTCTACAAAAACAACCATTTTTCCAGAAGCAAATCATTAAACAAAGCGCATGGTTGGTTAGTATTTATCTTGCTTATTCCATTGATATAAAATGTGCAAAATTTGGACGTGTGGATCAAAAGTTATGAATTTTACAAATTTGAACATCTAATAGGATAGTTTCTGGTTTTAAATCTAAACCTAGGCCACGTGGCTGATTCTCATTGGGCTATACCGTTTCAGTTGGATTGGCAATGTGTACCGTAGGATTTAAAGGGCATCCCATGACTCTGATCAAAACATACCTCTTCGACTGAGCTTCTATCGTATCCCTCAGATCAAAATCGAACGGTGTACAGTATGCTAACCCTAGATGGGCGGCGCTAGCGGCGGCGGAGTTCCGGCTAATACAGGAAGCAAGGGAGAGGGAGGAGTGGCTCACAGTGATCGCAGGGGTATGGAGAAGCTCAAGGTGGTCTTAGGATAGCAGACGGCGCACGAGGATAGTGACAATTTCTCGCCGGAGTTCCTTCTAGCGACGGTGTGCTCTGGTGTTGTCGAAGATGAACCTACAAGGTGCGATAGGACGCAAAATAGGTGGCATTAGATGCACTAAGGAACGTAGAGTTTAGTGGTGTCCTCTAGAGAAAGGGGGAAGGACGGGGCTTACGGGGAGGGTCACTGAAGTTGATGTAGTCGACGGTGGTGCTCTGTCAAAGAGGTAGACGAGCCTCTAGGGCAAGCGCGGCTGAGCAGATGATACGGGAAGGTGCGTAAGGTTCTGGTGAGCAAGATAGTGTGAAGTAGGGATGGTGGGGTGGGTCGTGTTCGCCGGAATCGTCCGGGGAAGGTCGTCGGGGCAGTAGGGTTCACGCGAGGAATCGAGGCAGCCTGGTGGCTCCGGGGAAACGAGTACTGAGGGGAAAGATAGAGTGGGCGATGGCATTTAAGATGGCATGGACGTTGGCGAGAATTGATCAGCCATTAATCGGGAATTTATGTGGAGGATTCGGCGGCAGAAACGGCGGGGAAGGGCATGGTCGTCGCGGGGTAGACGATGATGTGGTGGCGTAGTGGGACAACGTTTTCAGCGAGGGAGAAGGGTTACAGTGGGGCCTAATCATCAGTGAGGGCGCGGGTGTGGGTCTGAGTGAGAAAGAAACGACTCGGGGGAGGAGAGAGGTGGGCTGCTAGGCCAGGACTGGGCTTGGGTTAGCTGGGTTGGCTTTGTTCATTTTTTGTTCCGTTTCCCTTTTTCTTTTTCCATTTCTATTATTCTGATTTGATTCTTATTCAAACAATTCAAGCACTATTTGAATTCAAACTTTTACCCAACGTTGTGTAGATTTTGATACTGTTTATTAACATATTCTAAAGCCAAATTTTTAGAATAATTCTTTTATTCTTTTAGGGTATCTTAATTATTTAAAATAGGCCCTTGTTTTAATTCAAATAAGATTTAATAATATTTTCAAACACCATTTGAAATATAAATCTCTCCAAATCTTTTCAGTAGGTTTTATTTGTTTATTTGGATGTCAAATAATTCACCTTGAATTATTTGGAAATGTTTTTTTAATGTGATTTATTAATCATTTCAAATTGGATTTGTCTTTATTCAAATAGAATTTGGTTTATGCCATTTTACTTTATTTATGAAAATTCTTTATCCATTATTTTATTTGGATTTGGATTATACTCATTGCATTTCCTTATGGATTAGGTCAAGACTTGATTTTGCCTTTAAATATTTCTTTATTTAATATTTCTTTCTTTATCTTATAAAATCCATATCTTCTTATTTATAGATCCAAACTTGGTGATTCCAATTTGTAAAATCTTATTTAACATTTGTTTATCCTTTTAAAACCTTTTAAGATTATTTTCTCACCATTTGGTATGGATTTCTAGATATATTCTTTATTAGCTTTGGAAATTCAATTTTCTTATCTTATTAAATTCATAAGATTTTATCTATGGCTCCAAATTAAGTGAAACCAATTTCTATGGTTTTATAATATTTCTATTTGTCTTTCTTTCTCACTTGTAAATGTTTGTTGATAAATTCTTATATGGGTCAATTCCATGGTCTTAGAGATATCTTGGAAATGTTTTCCTTCCATTAGGGTTTTAGGATTTTGGTTTATTCTCCAAGTGTTTAAATTTCAAGATGCATTTTAAGAAGAATGCATTTCACTTGATTTGAATTTAGTTGGATTCAAACATTAACCAAAGTTTGTTCAAGATGGGATTTTAAGTTTCCATTTAGAAACAAAAGTTTCTTTGCACCCTAATTTTCAACAATTATTTATTTTGTTTATTTTTTTTCACATTACAAGATTTGGAAAATCTTGGGATGTGACAAACTACTCACGAGACATCATATGGATCAGTATCTGAGATGATATAATGATAAGTAACAATCTGAACATGAACAATAATTCAATGGTTCCACTCAAAAGAATCAACTACAAAAGTAATCAACACTGAGAAAGTTTCCCCTAAGAACTGTGCAAGATTCAACCCAATTGTTATAGCGGGATGGAGTGGTGGTGATGGTGCTGGTGGAGATGATGATGAGGATGATGATGATCCTGATGAAGTGTAGCTTGATGAGGATGTTGATGGCGACGATCTCCCCTCTCCGGGAAGGAATTTCCTCGGCAGATTTCTGTCTGCCGGAGAGCTCTTTATCTCTCTGTAGTTTCTGCCCCGTAGAGGCGACGAAATCTTTCTATGGTCGCTCCCCGAGTCTTAGTGTTTCGGGGGGGATGATATAGGAGAAAGGGCGAAGCCAGAGGTGGGCCAGGGTGGTCACACCACCTGGTGATGCGGCCTAGGGGGGCAGCGAGTGGTGTGGGCCCCCTGTGGCCCATCTCCACTTCCCCTTCTGGCTTCCTTCGTCTTCTGGAAAAATATTGCATCTGGACACCGCTTTTTCCATCAGAATCCTGACTCCGGCAGTTCATCCTCCAAAAGTCATCGAACTTGCAAAAATAGATGAAATAACATAAGTATCACCTCTTAATATGAAATATATCAATGAATAACAGCAAATTATGATATAAAATAGTGATGCAAAATGGACGTATCAACTCCCCCCAAGCTTAGACCTCGCTTGTCCCCAAGCGAAAACTGAGCTCAGTAAACATGACCACAGGTTTATGGAGTGAAGTGTTGATAAAAAGAATATGGACAAGAAGCATCACATTCACCAATACACAAATCATAATAGAAAACAACTCACCATTATATAAATTAACTTGCAACGAGTATGGGATTCACAATAAAGATGCATAAAGTCAATCATAATTGGTAATGGCAAAATTTGTTCTTGGTCAGAGAATAGTTGACAAATCATACTTGGTTTTCAAGCAAAGCTTTTGTAATGAATTTTATAATCAGAATCTTGCTCAAACAAAAAGGGATTTTCACAACGATAACTTTCAAAGTAATATTCATTCAGATAAGAGCAATGTGCAAAACAAGGAAGATAAGAAACATGATTGAATAAATCATCATATGAATGATTGAATCACAACAACTCAAATGCTTGCTAGAGATAGAAAGGAATAGGTTTACTGACTCAACTAAGAAGTAAAAGATAGACCCTTCACAGAGGGAAGTAGGTATTTCAAGTTTCATAAAGAGCTTCCAAAAGATTATGGTACTTACTAGATTTGAGCTCTCATTGCCCCTATCATAAGCATCTTAAGGTGATTGAGGTAAAAGTGAACAAATATAGAGTATATGCTTGACAAATCATAAGTTGGTAATCTCATGTCCCTTGAGAATGAGGGTTGTTCCTCATGCTACTCAACCTTAGTTACAAGCAAGTTCTTGTCATTGTAAGTATATGTGTATCATATAGAACCGCCAACGGGGTACCCCTTGCCCCATGATACAGGAGCTATCCCATATTAAAATGACAAGGCAACAGATAGTGAACATCTCAGTGATCTTTTTATTTGCTATTTGCATAGGTTTTTATTGAGGATGCTTCATAGAATGCTCACTATGGTTATGCTGCAAGTTTCTACCATGATTAGGCATGGCTTAGCCTAGCCGCCCAGGAGTTTCTCTAACACATACACATAACTTCATGAAATTACAAGCTCCCCTTTTATTTCACACTGCTGACATTCACAAACAAAAGATCATGATATCAACTTGGTAGATATTTACAGGTGTTGAAAGCATTCCCTATGACAGCATGGTTCTGCTAATTCCCAACTTATAAGTGCAAGCATATACAACATAGATGACACAATGGATCAAGTTTATTAAGGGCAAGAAAAATAAGGCGCGCCATCAAGTTTGTGAGAGCTTTACTAACTAATTTTCACATAACAATTTTTTTTTAATTTGGAAGATAGATAAAACTTGATAATTTACTTGGAATAGCAATAATGCTAATAGGTAGATATGGTGGACACAATTGGCATAGGTTTTAGTTCAAGGATTGGATGCACGAGAAGCATTCCCTCCAGTATAGGTTTTTTGGCTAGCAAGGCTAGGTAGCAAGCATAAGAGTTAAAGGAAACAAGCAAACATACAAGTGATAGAAACAATCATGCAATCTTCCTTGGAAGCACAAAGGATCTTAACTAAATAATACTAAGCTTATGAGCTAATCAAGAAAGAAAGAAAATAATATAAAACACATGTAAGTGTTTTTCTCTTTTTCCCTTCAAACCTCCAAAATTGATGCTACTGACCAAAGCTAGGTTTGCCAAAACCAATTTAAATTTACTTGATGCTCCCAAAGTGATACCAATACTAATCAAAAAGATCGATCATATAACAGAAATTGAAAACTAAAATAAGATGTGCAAAAATTAAATGATGAAACTTCTCATTAATAATCCATGAAGGCACTCACACCAAGGGATACATAGATAACCAACTAGAGGAGTGATACTTCAATAATGCAAACCATCCTATATGATAACTTCTCTATTCATGATATGACTCTACTTGACGAGGTTTATTCTCGTCAATACCCATTGTTATGAGCTTGGGTTTTGGAGAAGATGGGGGTGCTGGAGATCACGGAACTGTTAACAGATAAGCAACCAGGGGACACGAGATTTACCAAGGTTCAGGCCCCCGGAGGGAAAACCCTACTCCTGCTTGTCTGCTCTTGATTACGGCGGAACCGAAAGTTACAAGGGTGCACAGATGCAATCTGGCGTGGAGGTGTGTATGCGGTCATGTGTGAGAGAGATCCTCCTCTTCGTGCCCTCCTAGCCTTTATATAGATATAGGCAGGTCCCAGGCACGGATCGAGTCGGTTATAGGTTTAGGGTTTGCACCTTTGAATATTTTATCTGTTCTAGTCTTGCTTTCCAAGGATCCAAAGACGTCATGGGCTTGGGCCACCCGAAAATCTTCATTGGCCGCGTATATTCTCATGGGCCTTCCTTGGGCTGGACCAGGTATGCTGATGTCATGTACCCGTAGGGTATAACCATGTCAGTAGCCCCTGAGTGTTCAATCGAATCGCAGATTCGGCTCAAGACTCTTCAATCTTTCGGGTGCAGGTGTTTCTATTCTGAAAAGAATGATTTTAATGTGTGTAGGGATTGTTGATGCGTGTGCCTGACTCTCCCGATGGATCAGGGTCAGTTAACTGTCTTAGGACAAAGCAACACGATCTTCTTCAGATTCGAGTCCCTAGACTCGAACCCGGAGCAGATGCTGGCGTAATTCGACTCAGGCTGTTGAGGTCTTACAGGAGTCAAATCCCAGTAGTTTTCGAATAATGTACCCAATGTGTCCATCGGGATTTTCGTCGCGCCTGTTGGCACGGATTTTCACTAGCAGAGCGCGGTCGGGTGCGTTACCAGGCCATCAGATGGTACCTGTAGGTCTTATCTTTCCGTGGCAGACACAACATCCGTAATTTTATCACCATAGAGGTGTTTCGGGTGGCCAAGGAGTATGTTACTCACTTAGCATTTGTTGGGGCAAAGTTGCCAAAAAGTTTTTGCATTCTGATCCGAAAGTTCACAGTCGAAAATATCATAGGGTGCGTGACTAGCGCTCCCTATGGGAGTAGCCCCCGAGTGTCTGTTCGAGTCGTAGACTCGAGCAGAGACTTTAATTCAGCCATTGTTGGCTTCAGGTCCGTAGGACACAATTTTTCGGATGCTTGAATCATTCCTCCCTAGGGGAGTAGCCCCCGAGTCCGTAGTGGAGTCATAGACTCGATGTAGCACTCGAAGAATAAGGTCATTGGCGTAGTATCTTATTCATCGTCGGGTGCGTGGCCAGCGCTCCTGATAGGAGTCGCCCCCGAGTAGTTGCTCGAATCGTAGATTCGAGTGAGTACTTTAGCTGTTCAGCCGAAGATTTGTGACCGTTACTAGTGTAGTTTTGATGACGTCACTGCTGATGATCAGTGACCCTAATCGTCTGCGGCGCCAGAGGTGACGTGATGGGACAAACATGGGTCCCACTTTCTGACTTGGAGTTGACTGGTCATGCGCGATGTGGCGAGAATTATGGCGTCTCCTCGATTTCCGTGCGTAGTGGACGACGTGCGAGCGACGATTCGCTGCTGTGCTGACATGTGGACGGTTGGATTTGATTCTGACGTTAGCGCTTCCAAATGAACGGTCCCTGTTCATCGTCTTCGTCCTTATAACTGTGGGGAAAAACTTTGGTTTATTTTTCACCATAGCCATCTGTTTCCTACTGCTTCCACTTTCTTGAGCTTTTCGTGTCGCGCGCTGGACATTCTCTGATCATTTCCTTCCTCTTTCCTGCGCTCGCACCACCGCCGTCGCCGCACCGCGATGGGGAAATCAAAGAAGGACTCCACTGGAGCGGGCACGAGTGCTGCTGCTGGTGGCAAGAAGGGCATGTCGCTGCGCAAGCTTCGTGAAGCGGGTTTAATCCCGCAGGACAAGGAGGCCGTCAAGATCCCCGACGACGAGGTAATTCCCCGTCCACCCGTAGGGTTTCGGGTCATGTTCGTTGCCTTTGTTCTTCGGGGTCTCTCGCTCATAGTCCACGATTTTCTCACTGTTGTTCTTCTATGGTATCCAACTCCACCATCTCTCGCCCAATTCTCTTCTCCACATCGCTTGCTTCATCACTTTTTGCGAGTGCTGGATCGGTATCGAGCCGCACTTTGGCATCTTTCGGAAGCTCTATTTCGTGAAGGGGCAGTCCGGCTCCGACGGAGTTTATCCGATAGGCGGCTGTGTCATTTCCCTTCGATTCACTTATCTTTTATTTCTCTATGTTTGAGTCTGTCCAATACTGGCAAAGGAAGTGGTTTTATATCCGCGACTCCATAGTGGACAGGCAAAATTTCAGCCATGCCCCTTTCGACTCCACCTAGGAGATCTTGAAGATGAGATCCTAGAAAAATCATATCCTGGAGGGCGAGATGGAGGAGATAAAGGAGCTCTATCGTCGGGTGGAGGACCTCCAGGTGGTTCCGGAGAAGGAGGTGAACGGTGTGTATATCATCCGCACCTTCCTCAAACGTTGGGTGCAGCCACTTCAGGCTAGGGCGCATCCGATGTTCCTTTATTCTGGCCGCCATGACCCAACGAGAGTTGCGGCTGAGGAGCTCTCCAAGGGGGACCTCGATAGAGTTCTTCGGCCGTTTCTTAAGTTCAAGACTGACGAGGTGTCACATCCCAAAATTTTCCAAATTTTGTAATGTGAAAAATAAATAAAAATAAATAATTGTTGAAATTTAGGGTGAAAAGAAACTTTTTGTTTCTAAATGGAAACTTAAAATCCCATCTTGAACAAACTTTGGTTAATGTTTGAATCTAACTAAATTCAAATCAAGTGGATTTCATTCTTCATAAATGCATCTGGAAATTTAAACACTTGTGAAATAAACCAAAATCCTAAAACCCTAATGGAATAAAATCATTTCCAAGATATCTCTAAGACCATGGTTTTGATCCATATAAATTTTTGTCAACAAACATTTACAAATGATCAAGAATGAAAAATAGAAATATTATAAAACCATATGAATTGGTTTCACTTAATTTGGAGCCATAAATAAAATCTTATGAATTTAATAAGACAAGTGAATTGAATTTCCAAAACTAATAAAGCACCTATCTAAAAATCCATACCAAATGGTGAGAAAATAATCCTAAAGATATTTAAAAGAATAAACAAATATTAAATAAGATTTTACCAATTAGAATCACCAACTTTGGATCTATAAATAAAAAAGATATGGATTTTATAAGGTAAAGAAAGAAATATTAAATGAGGAATATTTAAAGGCCAAATCAAATCTTGACCTAATCCATAAGCAAATGGAATAAATGTAATCCAAATCCAAATAAAATAAAATGATAAAGAAATTTCCAAATAAAATAAAATGGCATTAACCAAATTCTATTTCTATATGAATAAAAAACAATCCCTAATAAGAATGATTAATTAAATTATGGGAAAATAGAATTTGGAATTTACCCAAGTTAAATCAAAGTTATTTAATTAACTTAAATAGGATCAAGGAAATCACCTAAATAAAAATTATGGAATTAGAACCATAATTGATTTCATAGGAATAAAGACAAATACCCAATTTAAAATGATTAATAAATCATATTAAAAATACTCTAAATAATTCAAAGTGAATTATTTGACACCCTATTAAATAACTAAACCTACTGAATAGGTTTGGTAAAAATTTGGTTTTCAAATAAAGATTTAAAACACATTAAAACCTATTTGAATTAAAGACAAAAGTCTATTTATAAAATAAATAAAAGACCCTAAAAAGAATAAATGAATTATTCTAAATTTGACTTCAGATTATATTAATAATCAGTTTTTGAATACACATAAAGCTTGGTTAAAGTTTGAAATCAAATTGTGGATTGAAAAGTTTAAACAAAATCAAAACAGATAAATAGAAAAAGAAAAGGGAAAAAGTTTCTGTATAAAAAAAAGTGAAACGGACCCCAGCCTAACCAGCAGGCCCAACTAGCCCAGCAAGCCCATCTCCCCACCCTCCCCCCGCAGTGAATCATTTTCACCCGCAAATTGACCCGCACCGTCGCTGACTAGCAGGCCCCATCTACCCTCTCCCTCTCTCGCTGACACCAGGACCCACTGCCCCGTCATCACCTTCAACCTCGCGCTGACCCCGCCCTCTCTCCTCGCTGCAGTTTCTGGCCGCGTTTTAATTTGTTAAATTTGCGTTGATGGCACAGTAACCCAGCCCCGCGACCATGCCTTCTTAACTGCCACTCCCTCCTCTCCAATTCTCCTCAGACCCCATGCCTCCGGAACCACCAGGGTGCCTCGAATCCACTCTGCATCGCCGCGGCACCGACAACCTTCCGGTGAGATATCCGGCCATCCGCCGTCGCCCCCCGCCCCCGCGACCACATGAGCGTGTTACCCAGACCCCTACAAACCTCCCAGTACCGCTTGTTTAGCTGCGCACGCCTCAGACGCTCGGCAATAGCGACGCTCTGTCGCCACCGTCTACTGCCTCTACTCCGGCGAGTGCCCCAGGTAGCATCTGACCATCCCCTTTCCTCTCGTTGATGCACACATGATCGCCGACCTTGTACGCATCTAACACAGTCGTTATTTTTCCTTCCCGTGGCCTGTAGCCTCGCCAACTATGATGACCAGAGCGTGCCCGACGCTGTGCAGACTCCGACGAGCAATCGTCAACGTCTCCGTGCTCCCCTTGGCCAACCAAAGCAACGACGAGAACCAGCGCTTCACGGCGTACAAGGTGAGCACATCCACCCTCCCCCTTCCTTCCTGGAATAGCCAGACGCAATCGCCAGGACGCTACGCCGCTCGCCGCCGCGCCAGCGCCGCCCATCTGAGGTAGAGCTGCTGTGAGCCACTGGATCCAGATTCGAGCGTCACGATAGATTCATAATCGAAGGGGTAAGTTGTTTTCTGTACCGTGCGATGCGCATTAGATCTAACGGCTGTCCTCTATCGATCCAACCGAACTGGTATGGCCCAATAAGAAACAGACACGTGGCCTGGAATTTGTTTTTAAAACAGAAACTTGTCTATTAGTTGTTTAGTTCTGCAAAATTCATAACTTTCAAACCACATGTCCAAATTTTGAAAACTTTATATCAATGGAATAAGCAATACAAACCCTACCCAACCATGCACTTTTTTTAATGAATTGCTTCTGGAAAAATGGTTGTTTTTGCAGAAACTTGTGTAGGCATGTTTTGAATATAAAATTCATTCTAAAATTCTTTTTTGTGATAAAACATTTGGCAAATGGATTGTTTTGAACCTACTGAGCATTTAAACCAACTTGTGGGTCAAAAACATATTTTGTAAGGCAAAAGAATAAATCTTTGAATCAAAGCATTTCTAGTCAAATAAAAATATTGTTTATATGTTAAAAATACTTTTTGGAGAAAAATCTTTGGGAAATGATTTGGATTAAACTCTCTAACCCCAAACACCAAGTTTTAGTATTTGAAATGTATTTGGTGAACCCTATAAAGATTATTTCCTTGCTAAAGGCATTTTCAACCACATAAAATATTGGTTTGGTTTAAAAATGATATATAAGTAAAATCTTCTGCAAATGGTTTTTACCACTTTTATAAAATGACCAATAGGTGTTTTATAATGTTTATAACCTAATAGAAACCACTTTTACAAATAAAACAGTCTTTAGCATGCTTGCATGCATTGTTTGGTTTCTATTATTTTATGTGATAAATTGCTTGAATGATAGATTGAATCTTTGCTTGTTTGATTGAATTATAGTGGAATTTGAAGAGTGTGACCATTGCAAGATCAAGGAGTGAACTTATATTATCTACGAAAAAGGCAAGTGATGCTTCATACTTTGTCCCATTATTTGGACTATGCATTAGTGATATTTCTAAGTAGGACTTGCATGGAATTTTTGCTAAGTATAAACTATGCCATGGGAAATCCTAGTAGATGAAACCTTAGTAGAAATTTCCTAAGTTAAAATTACTACCACTATCATGCTTAGCTTAGCTAGTAGGAAACAAGGGTGGATTATACTCATGCTATGGAATATTTCTAAGTCAAGGACTTGAGTTTTGTTTAATAAAACAACTAAGTGAATGAATCAGCTGGGTGGAATGGAAAGAATGGTTTGTGTTGAGTGGTTATGCAAGTCTAGTATGCGGGGGAAAACTTGGGCATCACCAAGTCCAGTATACTGTGGAAAACTTGGTATCTCACTTGTGGAATGCCACCTAGGAACAAAGAGATTTGAGATGTCAAATGTTGAGAAGCTTCAAGTGCATCCACTTGGCATTATGGGCTCTGCCTGGATCATATAGGTTGCAATAACTTAGCCAAATGGAGAGTTGGTGGTAGGGGATGATAGGTTGGAACGCGTCCATTCTGGTCTAAGGGAAGGCTTCTGAAAGATCTTGTCTTGGTGAAACCAAGTCTTGTGGGGAAAGTGCACCACCTCTGCAGAGTGTAAAATCTAAGTACTTAGCCATGTCCCTGGTAAAGGAAAATTTGAGCATCAAGACATGGAAGCTATCAAGAATCTCCTCATCCAAATTTCTAAGTTAAAAACTTGTGGTTGAACAAGGGTTGAAGGATCACCAATTTCTATTGGGAGATGCCTTGGGTGATTTTGTCAAGCAAAAAAACTTAGTGTTTTTCAAAAGATAAGGAAAATCTATTTTGGGCAAAGCAAGCCTAAGCTCCACTTATCCAAATGCATATAGATGATAGACTCCACTATACTACCATAGTATCACTTGCCAATACAATTCAAATGTATTGACCCTTGTGGCTGTAACTTATTATGTTGCAGGTTTGTTTGATGTTAGTGAGATGTGTTGATTAGGATTACAAGTCTACAACCAACATGACTGCCTGTGGCACTTTGAAGATGAAGGACTCCATGCTATTGTTATATTCTGCTGCATTGTAATGAGTTAGCCAAATGAGCTATGTAAGATGTAATGAATTATTTTATTCCTGGTTATAGAGTTGTATTATGACCTTTGTTTCTTGATATTACATCTTAACTGTGGATGCTAGCTATTGATCCAGGGACTAGCATTGTAAACACATGGATATCTACCTTATTAAAGGTTGGGACCTCTACAAATGGTATCAGAACACTGTGTTGCCTGTAGGATTGTAACCCTAGGATTGGACAAAAACCCTTAGAAAAATAGGAGTTGTATTTGTTCCGAAACTTATTTACAAACAATCTTGTAAACTCTTTCCTCAACATTTTGGTTTTAACTCTACATCTCTTCTATTTCAAACTTGATGGACAAAGCCTCCACCATGAGCAAAGACTTCAACATGAGCAAAGGACTTCAACTTAGATGTCACTAAGGACTACAAGTGAGACAAGAAATGTTACTCAGGAATTGAAGACTAAGGAAACACAACTTAGAAGGAACCATCATCACCTTTAAAAGATTGTGACCAAGACACAAGAATTCTCCAAGGATGGAAAGATCTCAAGTAAACCATATAGTTGGACCACCATATTAAGTTTAGATCAAACCCACCAACTTATGTGGTGTAGTAAAAATATTTTATTGCCTAAAAATGTGCTTGAAACTTGTTGTTTGAGTGGAATGTTTGTTTGTGATTGCTTGCACATTTCTTGTGTGAATTGTGTTGTGTGTGATTAGAATTATTCCTTAGAAATCTTTTTCCTATTCTAATCCCAATCCAACCGAAGCAGATGACTACTCGAAGAAACTCCAACATCAAGGATGGAAACAACAACAACCAAGAGGTCAACATGAGAGAACTCATAGTAACCCAAAACCAGTTGAACCAAGTGACAACTCAATTTTGGGCCAACAACAATGATTTAGACCCAACCATGCAAAGGTTTTTGGAAACCCAAACCCAATTATTGCATAGGATGACAAGTTAAATGATCAACATGGGAGACAACCTTTCCCGATGAGTTTGTGATAACAATGATGTCAAGGATGATATTATAGAAGGAACTCAAGCTTGCAATATTTGTGGAGACAAGGATCACACTTCCAAAGAGCATGAAGATCAATGCCCTAATTGTGAAGAGAAACATCCACCTAATCAATGCCCCACATCTCAAGCTACTTGTTTCCTATGTGAAGGAAATAATCATGTCCCTATCCAATGCCCCATCTATTCCATAGTTCAACAAAGGAAACAAGGTGGAGTGCAACAACTGACGAGGTTTGATCTCATCAATGCCCATTGTTATGGACTTGGGTTTTGGAGAAGATGGGGATGCTGGAGATCGTGGAACGGTTAACAGACAAGCAACTAGGGTACACGAGATTTACCCAGGTTCAGGCCCCCGGAGGGAAAACCCTACTCCTGCTTGTCTGCTCTTGATTACGGCGGAACCGAAGGTTACAGGGGTGCGCAGATTCGATCTAGCGTGGTGGTGCGTATGCGAAAGTATGAGTCGATAGGATCTAGGACGTGCCCTCCTGGCCTTTATATAGACTTAGGCAGGTCCCGGGAATAGTCCTAGTCGGTTACAGGTTCTAGGGTTTTACACCTTTGAATTTCCTATTTATGCTAGTATTGCTCTCCAAGGATCCGAAAGGCGTCATGGGCCTTGGCCACCCGAAAATCTTCATGGTCCAGCGTATGTCTGCTGTGGGCCTTCCTTGGGCTGGACCAGGTACGCTGAAGTCATCTACCCGTAGGGTATAACCATGTTAGTAGCCTCCGAGTGATCAGTCGAATTGTAGATTCGGCTGAGGACTCTTCAATCCTTCGGGTGCAATCATGTATTAACTGTATGTGTGTAGGGATCGTTGATGCGTGTGCCTGACTCACCCGACGGATCGGGGTCAGTTAACTGTCTTAGGACGAAACAACACGATCTTCTTCAGGTTCGAGTCCCTCAACTCGGACCTGGAACATATGCTGGCGTAATTCGACTCAGGCCGCGGAGGACTTACAGGAGTGGAATTCCAGTGATTTTAATTGGTGTACCCAACGCGTCCGTCGGGATTTTTCATCGCGCCTGCTGGCACGGGTTTATACTAGCAGAGCGTAGTTGTGTGCGTTGCCAGGCCATCAGATGATATCTGTAGGTCTTATCTTTGTGTCGCAGACACAGCATCCAAATGTTTATCACCGCAGAGGTGTTTCGGGTGACCAAGGAGAAACGTTGCTCACTTAACGTCTTATTGGGGCAGAGTTGCCGAAAAGTTTTTTGCGTGCTTGATCCGAAAGATCGCAGTCGAAGAATTCATAGGGTGCGCGACCAGCGCTCCCTATGGGAGTAGCCCCCGAATGTCTGTTCGAGTCGTAGACTCGAGCGGAGACTTTTATTTAGGCGCTTGTTCAGTCTTAAGTCCGTAGGACACAAAAAATTTCGGATGCTTAAATCCATCCTCCCTATGGGAGTAGCCCCCGAGTCCGTAGTGGAGTCGTAGACTCGACATTGGACTCGAAGAAATAGTTTGCTTTTATTCACCTTTCGGGTGCGCGGCCAGCGCTCCTGATAGGAGTAGCCCCCGAGTATTTAGTCGAATCAAAGATTCGAGTGAGTACTCTTAGCTTGGAAGCCGAAGAATTGTAGTTGGTGCTAGTATAGCTTTTGATGACGTCAGTGCTGACGATCAATGACCTCAAGCGTCTGCTACGCCAGAGATGACTTGACTAGACGAACGTGGGTCCCACTTGCTGACCTTGAATTGACCGGTCACGCGCGGCGTGGAGATAATTACGGCGTCTCCTTGATTTCCGCGCATAGTGGATGGCGTGGTAACGACGGTTCGTTGTGATGCTGACATGTGTACGGTCAGATCTGCCGTTGGCGTTAGGTCTTCTGGATGGACGGCTGCCGTGCGTCGTCTTCGTCGTTATAATCATTGGG
This sequence comes from Avena sativa, assembly GCA_916181665.1. NCBI lineage: Eukaryota > Viridiplantae > Streptophyta > Magnoliopsida > Poales > Poaceae > Avena > Avena sativa. Next base: position 417,740,718 of record OV702297.1, read on the forward strand.
AAAAGCCGCGGTTTGTTTTCACCGCATCATTTCTTGCTTTCACTGCCTCCTTGTGCTCTAGCGATTCTTGCTGCGCGCTAGGATTTCCTTCCACATTTCCATCTTCTCTTCTGGGCTTTCACCGCCGGCGCCACCGCAGCGTGATGGGAAACCGAAGAAATCATCATCTGCAGTTGGTACCAGCGCCGCCGGAGGAAAGAAAGGCGCCACCGCTACCCGTGTCACCGACGGTGGCTGGCGGCGATCAGAGACGCGGGAGAGCGATCTCCGCAAACTTCACGAGCGGGGTTTGATCCCGCAGGATAGGGAGGCCGTCAGACTCCCCGGCAATGAGGTAATCCCCCGTCCCCCAGCTGGGTATCGGGTTATGTTTCTTGCCTTCTTCTATGATGCTTTTCTTCATGTCTTCCCCCTCTTTTTTTTGTCTCAGATGCCGCAGGCATCAAGTTTGACCGCAGAGCTCTAGAGCACGGTAGTGCTCTAGATGATGCTACTGCAGCGGTCGAGGATCGATGTAGCACCGTTGTCGGCTCCCTTGCCAAGGCGAAGGAGGTCCTTGGCCGATTCTATAGGGAGCTTGTCCCTAAGGGCGCAGCCCTCGATGATGTGGATGCTCTGGCGGAGGCTTTGTCAGCCGAAGCGCTTGCGGCGTACAAGCACAAGCAGAAGGGCATCGGCGCGTCCGTCGGGCTGGCGATGGCTTTGGCGGCTGGAGCGGAGCTGGACCTGCCCCAGATCACCTCCCGGATGCCGACGGCTGCAGATGGATCCGAGGTAGCCTTTGCTGCCTACTCTGCTCGCTGCAAGCGATATGGGCCGAAGCTCATTGATTTGTTGTCTGAGTATGCGCTGCGGCAGCAGGGTGGGGCCAAAGCTAGGCAGTCCGGCTCCGAGGCGACTCAGAAAGCCGCGTCTTAGGTGTTGTAGACGTAGGATAATTTGTAGTCTTCTTTTGCTGTAAATATTTTGATGAACACAATTCTTGTGCCACGTAGTGGCCTTTTATGTGCTGAATGTATTCGCCTAAGTTCATGCTCTGCCACTGTCTGAATGTTTGTGTCCCTTTCTTTTTTTGCTGCTCTAGGTTCCTTCGGGTGCTGACCCTGTTGACACCGCATCCGCAATGCCGCTGCGACCATCTTTGGATGATTCCTCGCAACTCGCTTTTCTTCGGGATCGTGTGCGTAGTCTGGAGAGGGAGTTGCTCGGGTTGCGAGGTCATGCCGACGTTTGAAGTCCAAGGCGGATCGTGGTGCAGCCAGAGAGGAGTACTTGATGGCGGAACTTATTCGGCTATCCGAGCAGCTTCAATGTAAGTTGCTCTTTGTTTCGAGCTGTAGCTCAGTTCTTCGGGTGAGCCTGCTGTCCTTGCTCTTATTTTGTGCCATTGTCGCAGGTGCGAACCTTGGTCCGAGGGAAGAGAAGGAGTGTGTCGCTGTTCGGGTCAATTGCTTGACTCGACAGGACATGGAGGCTGGTGGCTTCTTCTGGATGGATCATGACCGTGCCATGGCTCTGGCGACGGTGCAGGATCGTGTGCACCAGGTTTCGCAAGTGTTTCGCCAAGTGCAGACATCGCTTGCGTCGGTGCTGCACGTCATGTTTCCTTTGGATGCCGTACCCACAATCCTTGCGGGTCTTCTGTCGAAGTTTCGGAACGTGAGCTATGTCAAGGAGTTGGTGCGGCAACAGCTCGTCGCAGGAGTGAAGGCTGCTTTGTCTCTTGTGAGGCTGCACCGGCCTGATGTAGATTTGGCTGATGTGGCAGCTGGGCCACCTCCTCGGCCGGACGGTGATGAGTGGGACATGCGTCCACATTACGCAGCTGTAAGGCAGTATGCCGAACTGGTCGTAGATTTGTTTGAGCAGCGTGCTCAGGTTATTCTTCAGAATAGGTAGTACCTGTAAAAGAGATAAATGTAAAATTTGTATATTTCGGCTGGGCGTGTCGTGCCCTTTGTTGTAAAGGTTTGTTTGTTGTGAGCACGCAGTGCCTTGTTTGAGTACGTGTCCTTTTCGTTTGCCTGACATTGTCAGCTACTCAGGTGTACACGCGTGATCCTCAGTTGATGAAATCGTGAGGTGGGGGGAGCCCCCGAGTGCGTTTGTAGCATAAACTAAAGTTGCAAATAATGAACTGGAGTTTGGGGCGAGACACTTAGCTTTATTTATATCATAATGGAGGAAGTACATTGTTCGGCTGAATAGACTTGGCTGAAAGCCTTATTGAAAGTAAAGGGGGTAGGTAGCTAGGGATAGAATTGTCGCAAGTGCGAGATGTTCCATGGGTTGGAGTATGCGACTCCAGACTCCACGTGTTTGAGGCGATAGGCGCCACCTGGGATGACTTTGGTGATGACGTAGGGTCCTTCCCATGGTGACTCGAATTTTGTCGGTCGTTCTTGCTTGAGTTGCAACACGAGGTCTCCTTCGACGAAGGACCTGGGGCGAAGCCGGCGGCTGTGGTAGTTGCGGAGACTCTGCTGGTACACCGCTGATCGAGCTGCTGCTATGTCTCTTGCTTCGTCGAGTGTATCGACGGCATCTTCGAGTGCAGCCGTGGATTCGGCTTCGCTGTAAGCGACGACCCGGGGGGCCTGGTGGCGTACTTCGGCTGGTAGCACGGCTTCAGCTCCGTGCACCATGAAGAACGGTGTGTAGCCTGTGGAGCTGTTTGGCGTGGTCCGTAAGCTCCATAGGACGGATGGTAGCTCTTTCGTCTAGGCTCCTGCTTTCCGTTCGAGTGGACTCATGAGGCGCTTCTTGATGCCAGCGCTAATTAGGCCGTTGGCCTTTTCCACTTGCCTGTTTGTTTGGGGGTGTGCCACTGAGGCGTACGTGATGTTGATCCCAAGGCCTTCGCAGAAGTCCTAGAATTCCTTGGAGATAAAGTTCGATCCATTGTCGGTGATGATGCTATGCGGTACGCCGAACCTGTAGACAATGGACTCGAAGAACTTGACGGCAGTTTTGCCCTTTTGGTTTGTGACGGGCATGGCCTCGATCCACTTGGTGAATTTGTCGACTGCGACCAGGAGGTAAACGTGTCCCCCTTTCGAGGATTTTGGCAGTTTGCCGATCATGTCGAGGCCCCATTGAGCAAAAGGCCAAGCTATAGGTATGGGTCTGAGCTCTGACCCGGGTGCGTGCGGTTTGTCGGTGAATTGTTGGCATCCATTGCATCTTCGGACGATGTCCTTTGCGTCGCTCATGGCCGTTGGCCAGTAGAATCCGGCCCGTAGAGCTTTGGCGACTAGGGAGCGGCTGCCTGCATGATGGCCGCAGATGCCCTCGTGGATGTCTTGGAGGATGGCTTTCCCGTCGCCGATGGTGACGCACCTTTGTAGTACACCCGTAATACTGCGCTTGTACAGCTCGCCATTGATGGTGGTGAAGGCTTTTGACCAACGAGATATGCGCCGGGCATCTGTCGGGCTGTCAGGCAGTTCTCCATTTAACAAGAACTAGAGGTATGGTCGCGTCCAAGTTTCTTCGACTGCCATGACCTGCATTAGGTTTACCATGGCGACCTCTGTGTCCAGTTTCTCGGGTCCTTCATGTCCTTCGGGCAGCATAGCTCCCGAATGTTCTGCTTCTTCAGGTGATCCCTTGGGGAATTTCCGCTTGATGGATGGCACACATATCTGTTCAAGGAACACACCTGGTGGCACCTTTGCGCAGGTGGAGCCAATGTTGGCGAGTCTGTCGGCTTCCTCGTTGCTTTCTCTTCCAACGTGCCGAAGCTCGCAGCCGTCGAATTCTCCTTCGAGTGCGTTGTAGAGCGCGCGGTACGCGATCATGTTTTCGACGTGTGCGTCGCACTCATTCATCGTCTGCTGGACGACGAGGTTGGAGTCACCGTAGATGACCAGGCGCGTTGCGCCGCATATCTTTGCCATCCTCATGCCGTGGATGAGGGCTTCGTATTCAGCCTTGCGGGGAGGTCAGTATGACCCCCGCTCCTGCTCCAGCTTCTCGCTTGGAGCCGTCGAAATGCATCGTCCATGACTGCGACATATCTGGGGTGTCTGGCAGCTGTAGCTCCATCCAATGTACCAGGAAGTCCGGAAGGACTTGAGATTTGATTGCGAGTCGTTTCTCGTAGACGATGTCCAAGGGTGACAGCTCGATGCCCCACAGGGCCACGCGTCCTGTGGCCTCTAGATTATTCAGGATGCTGTTCAGGGGTGCTTCGTTGACGACCATCACTTGGTGCTCCTGGAAGTAATGGCTCAGCCGTCGAGCCATCATGAACACGCCGTAGGCGAGCTTCTGGTAGTGAGGGTACCTCTGCTTTGTTGGTGTCAGTACCTCGCTGAGGTAGTAGATTGGGCGCTGGACCCCATGGGTCTTGCCTTCTTCGGGTCGTTCGACCACGAGCACTGTGCTGACCACTTGGTGTGTGGCTGCTATGTACAGAACAAGAGGCTCGCGCTCCTTTGGCGTGACCAAGACGGGCGAGGTGGAGAGGAGCCGCTTGAGGCTTTCGAATGCATCGTTGGCTTCTGGCGTCCACTCAAACTTGTCTGCCTTGCGTAATAGCTGGTAGAATGGCAGGGCCTTCTCGCCCATGTGGCTGATGAATCTGCTTAGCGCCGCTATTCGTCCTGCGAGCTGCTCGAAACCTTTGAGGTTTTTCGGCTTCTCCATCGCCATGATGGCTCTGATTTTCTTCGGGTTCGCCTCGATCCCTCGCTGAGAGATGAAGTACCCAAGCAGCTGACCCGATGGGACGCCGAAGGCGCATTTTTCGGGGTTGAGCTTGATCCTGTAGCGATCAAGGTTGTCGAACGTCTCGCGGAGATCGTCGATAAGTGTCCTTGCCTCCCTGGTTTTTATGACTATGTCGTCAACGTAGACTTGGACGTTGCGACCGATCTGGTCCTTGAGGCAGGCCTGCATGCATCGCTGGTACGTGGCACCTGCGTTCTTTAGCCCGAAAGGCATTGTGTTGTAGCAGAATACTCCGAACGGTGTGATAAATGCCGTTTTCTCCTGATCTTCGACCTTGATTCGAATCTGGTTATAGCCTGAGTAGGCATCGAGGAAGGAGAGTTTCTCACATCCTGCAGTCGAATCGATGATCTGGTCGATCCGAGGAAGAGGGAAGTGGTCCTTTGGGCAATGCTTGTTTAGTGACGTGAAGTCCACGCACATCCGCAGGATGTCCGTGTCCTTCTTTGGGACCATCACTGTATTCGCAAGCCACTCGCTTTCCTTGATTTCCCTGATGAAGTCTGCGGTGAGTAGTCTATTGATTTCCTTGCCGATGGCTTCGGCTCGCGGCTCGGACAGTCTCCGGATGGACTGCTTGACTGGCTTGGTGTCTGGAAAGACATTGAGTGCGTGCTCGGCGAATTCTCTGGGAACTCCTGGCATGTCCGCAGGACACCAGGCGAAGATTTCCCAGCGCTCACAGAGGAATTCGACGAGCGCGCCTTCCTATGCGGGGCTGAGGTCGTTGGCGATCAGCGCTGTCTTGGAGGAATCCGTTGGATGGACCTGCACCTTCTTTGTGTTGACGGTGGAGTCGAAAGACATGTCGGGTGCGTTTTGCCTTGTGACTCGGGTGCCCCATTGTCCGTCACCTCACGGAGCCTTACGAGCTCGTCTTGCATGCCAAAAGACTGGGAGATTTTGTTGAAATCCCTGTCGCACTGGTCCGATCGGGTGAAGCTACAGTGGACTGTGATGACGCCCTTCGGCCCTGGCATTTTGAGTAGCAGGTATGCGTAGTGTGGGACAGCCAGGAACCTTGCGAATGCTACACGCCCAAGTATGGCGTGGTATTGTGACGGACAATCCACCACTTCAAATTCGAGTTGCTCCTGCCGGAAGTTGTCCGGCTTCCCGAAGATGACGTCGAGCCCTATTTTGCCCAGGGGGAATATGCCCTTTCCCTCAAACGATGCCGTGGAACGTTGTGTCTGACTGTTCCAGGCTGCATTGCGGGATCCGCATTGCCGCTAGAGTTCTTGCGAACATTCGGTTGATGCCGCTGCCGCCGTCCATGAAGACGCGACTCATCTCGAAACCTCCAATCTGCGCCTCCAACACCAGGGCAGCATGACCTGGGCGAGGGATCTGGCAAGGGTGATCCACACGAGTGAATGTGATGCAGGACTCCGATCCGCTGAGGTACTCAGGGATGGCAGGTGGGGTTGTCACGGCTAGGTTGATTTGTCGGGTGATTTTCTTCTGCACTCTATTCGTGGGGCGTCCCTTCTGGATCATCATCAGTGCTCCTTTCGGTGGGGGGTACCCGTTCCCAGCGTTGTTCTGTGCGAGTGCGACTGGTTGGTTCGGGCCTCCGATAGGTGGCGGTGGAGGGGCTCCATGTGCTATTTCACCTTGTGGAGGTGCGTTTCCGAATGCAGGGATTGGGGCTTGTTGCCTCATTTGCACCATGCTTTCGCTGAGCTTTTGGAACTCGCAGCAGTCCTTGAGCATGTGGCTCGCCTTCTTTTTGCCATCTTGCTTGTCGATGTAGAAGTGGATGGTGCATGGTCCCGAAAGATTTTCGTACGATGAGGGTCCGTTATCGCGGTCGTGGCGTTGCCACGACTGCGCTGGGCGTCCTCCATCGCGGAAGTTTCCTCCGCGGTATCCTCCGCTGTTGCGACTGTTGTCGTTGCGACGGTCGGTGTAGCCAGCCGCGACCATGTCGGGTCCATCGCGGTCCTCGTAGACGCGCGATCCCCTCTTGCTGCGGTGTTCCCGTCTTCGGCCGTAGTCGTCCTCTTCATCTGATTGTGCTCGGTGAATGCAATCTTCGCCGTCGTCCCACCTGTTGGCAATGTCCATGAGGTGGTCGAGTGTTTTGGGCTTGACGCGCCCGAGTTCCTCCTTGAAGTATGGGCGTTTGACGCCGTACCTGAAGGCGTCGATGGACCTCTCTTCGGAGATGTGTGCTGTGGAGTTCTTGGTGTTAGACCAGCGTAGTATGTACGAGCGAATAGATTCTCCCGTTTTCTGAGTGCATGCTCGCAACTCTTCGATTGAGGCGGGCCTCTTGCTGGTGCCCTTGAAATTTCAGATGAAGCTGTAAGCTAGCTTCTCCCAGCTTCAGATGGACCCTGATGATAGGCTGCTGAGCCAGACCCGCGCCGCGCCTGTCAGCTGCAGCTGAAGGCATTGCATGGCGGTTTCTTTATTACCGCCGTGCAGCTTGACGGATGACAGATGGTCACTAAGCCAGGCTTTTGGATCTTGCGTGCCATTGAGCTTCGGAGTATCCGAAGGAAGCTTGAAATTGCGTGGCATCTGTGTTCTCCAAACAGATCTGCTGAAGCATCAAGCTCCACAGAGTTCTCCTTCGTCTTCGTTCATCTCGGATTCAGACGAGCATGCACGTTTGGCTCGTGCTTTGTTTATTTTGCGCTGTGTAAGCGCGTCTCTGGCGTCGTAGTCGCGTTTATGGCGACGCGAGCTCTTCTTCCTTCGAGGAAGGTCGTGTTCCTCTTCCTCTTCGGATGAAGGGGTGGGGCTCCGGTCGCGCCTGGCCGGAGCTTTCTTCTTCAGCTCCTTAGGAGCGTCTTCGTGGAGCGCAGCTCCGACAAGTCCCAGTCCGGTGAGTGCGGACTTATGCATGGCTCTTTTCGGGTCCCCTTCCGGAGGCTGGTGGGCCGTGAGATATGCAGTGGCTGCCATGATCGCAGCTTGCGGTGTCTTCGGGATGATGTTGCCGTCGGCATCCATCTCCATGAACGATGTGTGGAGAGTTCGGGTCACATCACGGCGCTCCATGGGATCCATGTTCTCCACCCGCGAGCGGTGCTTGTTCCCCTGGTTTCCTTTCGTGCTAGAGCCGGGGGCCATGGGGGAGAGCGTAGCTCGTCGCGCGCTGGACTCAGAGGCTGCTTGCTTGCGTTTGTCGAGTGTTTCCTGCATCTTGACTTGCTTCTTATGCTCCTCGATGAGGAGGTAGTGGTATGCCATCAGCAGTTCACGTGGGGAGTCTACAGGCAGGACTATGTCGCCTGCTACGGCGCGGCGTGCCTGGACCCATCCTTCTTTGCTAAATTGGATGATGTGGCCGTTGTTTTCCCCTTCGGGTGGGGGGGACTGGCTTCTTATGTTCCCGCCGTTTCCGCCGTTTCTGTCCTGCGGGTTGGGGTTCGTGTTGGGCAGCGGGTTAGGCGTTTGCTCCTCCTAGATGACTGCAGCACATTGGTAGCGCTTGTAGATCGGTCTGCTGCTGCCGCAGCTCTCAGATCCGGAATCGTACGTCCATGCATCCGATGGCGGATCGCACAGATCGGAGTTGCAGCTGCTGCTGTCGTAGGAATCATCTGCTGATGATGTTGTGCGTAGCACGGGGTGTGGGGCCCATGAAGAGGGCCTGATTGATGGTAGGGGCACCCGCTCAGGGAGACAGAGGGTGCCAGTTCGCCCCACCTAGAAGCAGAATCTCCTGAACAGGATTTCGAGTCCGTCGCCTACGGGCTCGAAGTCCTTCATGGTGGCCGGCAGGTGGGTGGTGAAGTCGAAAGCACCGAAGAGGAGGTGACTCTCCGTCGCTGCAGAGTTGTAGATCGATCGGGTCGGGACCGTCACGATCGCACAATCAGCAGCCCCGATTCCCACAGACGGCGCCAATTGATGAGGTTCGATCTCATCAATGCCCATTGTTATGGACTTTGGTTTTGGAGAAGATGGGGATGCTGGAGAACGTGGAACGGTTAACAGACAAGCAACCAGGGGACACCATATTTACCCAGGTTCAGGCCCCCGGAGGGAAAACCCTACTCCTGCTTGTCTGCTCTTGATTACGGCGGAACCGAAGGTTACAGGGGTACGCAGATTCGATCTGGCGTGGTGGTGCGTATGCGAAAGTATGAGTCGAGAGGATCTAGGTTGTGCCCTCCTGGCCTTTATATAGACTTAGGCAGGTCCCGGGCATAGTCCTATTCGGTTACAGGTTCTAGGGTTATACCCCTTTGAATTTCCTATCTACTCTAGTCTTGCTCTCCAAGGATCCGAAGGCGTTATGGGCCTGGGCCGCCCAAAAGTCTTCATGGGCCGGCGTACATCCGCCGTGGGCCTTCCTTGGGCTGGACTAGGTATGCTGAGGTCACGCACCCATAGGGTACAACCATGTAACCCATGCCTCCGGAACCACCAGGCTTCCTCGAATCCACTCTGCACCACCGCGGCCCCAACAACCTTCCTATGAGAAATCCGGCCATCCGCCATCGCCCCCCGCGCCCTCGACCACACGAGCGTGTTCCCCAGACCCCTACGAACCTCCCAGTACCGCTTGTTTAGCCATGCGCGCCTCAGACGCTCGGCAACGATGACGCTCTCTTGCCACCGTCTACTGCCTCTACTCCGGTGAGTGCCCCAGGTAGCATCTGACCACCCCCTTTCCTCTCAATGATGCACACATGATCGCAGACCTTGTACGCATCTAACACAGTCGTTATTTTGCCTTCCCGTGGCCTGTAGCCTCGCCAACTACGACGACCAGAGCGTGCCCAACGCTGTGCAGACTCCGGCGAGCAATCGTCAACGTCTCCGTGCTCCCCTTGGCCAACCAAAGCAACGACGAGAACCAGTGCTTCACGTCGAACACGGTGAGCACATCCTAACAAGGTTTGATCTCATCAATGCCCATTGTTATGGACTTGGGTTTTGGAGAAGATGGGGATGCTGGAGATCGTAGAACGGTTAACAGACAAGCAACCAGGGGACACGAGATTTACCCAGTTTCAGGCCCCTGGAGGGAAAACCCTACTCCTGCTTGTCTTCTCTTGATTACGGCGTAACCGAAGGTTACAGGGGTGCGCAGATTCGATCTGGCGTGGTGGTGCGTATGCGAAAGTATGAGTCGAGAGGATCTAGGATGTGCCCTCCTGGCCTTTATATAGACTTAGGCAGGTCCCGGGCATAGTCCTAGTCGGTTACAGGTTCTAGGGTTTTACCCCTTTGAATTTCCTATCTATGCTAGACTTGCTCTCCAAGGATCCGAAAGGCGTCATGGGCCTTGGCCACCCGAAAATCTTCATGGGCCAGCGTATGTCTGTTGTGGGCCTTGCTTGGGCTGGACCAGGTATGCTGAAGTCATGTACCCGTAGGGTATAACCATGTCAGTAGCCCCCGAGTGATCAGTCGAATCGTAGATTCGGCTGAGGACTCTTCAATCCTTTGGGTGCAATCATGTATTAACTGTATGTGTGTAGGGATTGTTGATGCGTGTGCCTGACTCACCCGACGGATCGGGGTCAGTTAACTGTCTTAGGACGAAACAACATGATCTTCTTCAGGTTCGAGTCCCTCAACTCGGACCTGGAACATATGCTGGCGTAATTCGACTCAGGACGCGGAGGACTTACAGGAGTGGAATTCCAGTGATTTTAATTGGTGTACCCAACGCGTCCGTCGGGATTTTTCATCGCGCCTGCTGGCACGGGTTTATACTAGTAGAGCGCAGTTGTGTGCGTTGCCAGGCCATCAGATGATATCTGTAGGTCTTATCTTTGTGTCGCACACACAGCATCCGAATGTTTATCACCGCGGAGGTGTTTCGGGTGACCAAGGAGAAACGTTGCTCACTTAACGTCTTATTGGAGCAGAGTTGCCGAAAAGTTTTTTGCGTGCTTGATCTTAAAGATCGCAGTCGAAGAATTCATAGGGTGCGCGACCAGCGCTCCCTATGGGAGTAGCCCCCGAGTGTCTGTTCGAGTCGTAGACTCGAGCGGAGATTTTTATTCAGGCGCTTGTTCAGTGTTAAGTCCGTAGGACACAAAAAATTTCGGATGCTTAAATCCATACTCCCTATGGGAGTAGCCCCCGAGTCCATAGTGGAGTCGTAGACTCGACGTTGGACTCGAAGAAATAGTTCGCTTTTATTCACCTTTCGGGTGCACGGCCAGCACTCCTGATAGCAGTACCCCCGAGTATTTAGTCGAATCGAAGATTCGAGTGAGTACTCTTAGCTTGGAAGCCGAAGAATTGTAGTTGGTGCTAGTATAGCTTTTGATGACGTCAGTGCTGACGATCAATTACCTCAAGCTTCTTCTACGCCAGAGATGACTTGACTGGACGAACGTGGGTCCCACTTGCTGACTTTGAATTGACCGGTCACGCGCGGCGTGGAGATAATTACAGCGTCTCCTCGATTTCCGTGCATAGTGGACGGCGTGGTAACGACGGTTCGTTGTGATGCTGACACGTGTATGGTCAGATCTGCCATTGGCGTTAGGTCTTCTGGATGGACGGCTGTCGTGCATCGTCTTCGTCGTTATAATCATTGGGGAAAATCGCAGAAGAAACACCGCGCGGAGAAGGAACTGGCCACCGTCCAAGAGGCGAATAAGGGGCTTCAGGCAGTTGCCGCGAAGGCAGAAGAGGCTCGCCAGGGACTTGTCCCCGCGGGTGAGTTGGCGATGGCTCAATCGGCGTTGAGCTCGGCTGAGAAGCGGATCGCCGAGCTCGAGCGCGAGCTGAGGGAGGCGAAAGAGGAGGCGAGTTCGGCGGATGGTCGAGCCAAGGCCGCCGTTACGGCCGCCACGGAAGAGCGTAAAGTTTCTGACGCCCTTGTTGCTAGGCTTCAGGATGACTATACTTCTCTTCAGAGCTTCATCACGGATCTCTCCCGCCCCTTGATTGGTGAGTTTGTCTGCCCTTGCATATTGCATGTGTCTTTTCGTAATATCCGATGCACTCATTGTTATCTTCTATCCGTAGGTCGCATCATTGATAGCGCGGAAGAGGCGAGCTCGTTCGACGTGCGGCAATGTGTGGCCACGCTCGTTGACTCGGCGACGTTGTCGGCGACATGCATCCGAGACTACCTCCAGGAGATGTCGCCCACGGAAGTAATTCCCAGCGACCTCGTCGAGGTGTGGAAGTACTTGGAGAAGGCGCCGTCGGTCGTTGAGTTCATGACGCGATCGGCGTTTCGGCACGGAGCGGCGACGGCGCTTAGCCTTGGGCTTGCTCATTTTCTAGAATATTTCGATCTGGACGATGTCACGAGTGGCTACCCGTCGTCGACTGGCAAGGTGGAGATCTCCGAGGTGCTCAAGTTGATGGGTCGCGCCACGGTGTATTTCGAGCGCGTCTGGGCGATGGGCGACCTCCTTCCTTACCAGGAAACGGTCGTCGCGCCCAACGACCCCGAGCCGCCGCACCGGGACTTCAAGGTCGAGCAGCCCTTCCGCGCGGCGATGGCGGGTGAGCTGACAACGTACCCGTCAAACCCGTACACGCTGTTCATCCTCAATCGCAAGGGTGCTGGCGAGTCATCGTCGAAGCCTGCAGAATAGAGTAGGTTGCCCTGGGGCGTTAGTAGCAGATCTGCCATTTGGGCATATTTTGTATTCTGAGACAATTGCAACATGCTAGTAATGTGATATCATGTTTGTTTTGTGACTTGTCATGTGTTTTCCGATTGAGGTTTGAACGAGTCCCCGAGCGCGTCCGCCCTTTTGTGGGGTTTACCTCGTGTGTGATCTGTTTGTGGTTTTTGAATGTTTTGTTATTGTGGTCGACTCGCCCGGACTCGAAGAGCCGGTCGCTAGGCGACTCCCTTGAGCGCTCTGCACTTCACCGTTTTCCCTTGCGCGAACGAGGTCGGGTGGCCGAGTCCTCGAGCGTGGTAATTGGTTGTTCTAGGCGCGACTCGAGGGTGGGTGAGGACTTGGCGCGTTGGTTTGAGCGCATCACTCCTGCCTGGCCCATTGGGTCAGTCGCATGGCGAGTCCTGGGCATGCTCTCATACTTGGCGTTTTCCCGAGCCGCTCGCGCTGAACTGGTCATCAGTCCCCGAGCGTGGTACGTGGCCGTTCGAGTCGCTATGTCGAGGATGCGGAGGATCATGGTCGCTGTGAGAAGCGAAGGCAGTTGTCTTGGCTCGTAGAGCCAGTCAGGCTAGGCAACTCCAATGGGGCTCCGGGTAGGCGTTTTTCGTGGACGATGCAAAACCTGAGGTGACTCAGTGCTTTTACATCGCACTACTTGGCCGTGCCGATCGCTTTACCAAAGGTTGACTTCTGCGGTTAGCTTGACGCTGTTATTAAGAGTGCGAGTGGCACAAGACACAGAGAGTAAGCGCAATCTGCGGTAACCAATTCTTTTTATTTCATAGCGACTGGAGAGTACATATGTGGCGTTCTAGGAATAGAAATTCCGTAGGAGGTTTACATTCCATGGTCGCTTGACGTCGAGTTCGCCGTCCCCGCGGACGTCGATGAGGTAGTAGGCGTCGTTGCCTAGTACTCGCCCGATGGCGAATGGTCCTTCCCACGGAGGGGAAAGCTTGTGCATGCCCTTCTTGTCCTAGATGAGACGCAACACCAGGTCGCCTTCTTGGATGGTGCGAGTTTTCACCCACCGGCTGTGGTAACGGCGGAGTCCTTGTTGGTAGATGGCGGTGCGGGAGCGAGCTAGGTTGCGTGCCTCGTTGAGTTGGTCGACTCCATCTTGCCGTGCGAGTTCGTTCGCAGCCTCCGTGTAGTGAACGACCCTTGGCGAGTCGTGCTCAACGTCGGTGGGCATGACTGCCTCGGCGCTGTACACCATGAAGAAGGGGGTGAATCCTGTCGACCTGTTAACCGAGGTGCGGATGCCCCAGATGACGGAGGGTAGCTCCTCGACCCAGCACCCGGCGGTGCGCTCGAGTGGTACTTGGAGTCACGGTTTCAGGCCATGAGGATGCTTTGATTGGCCCGTTCCGCCTGGCCGTTGGATTCCGTGTGGGCGACTGATGCGAGATCGAGTCGGATGTGGTGTTCCTCGCAGAATTCGGCCATAGCTCCTTTGGCGAAGTTGGTGCCGTTGTCCGTGATGATGCTGTTTGGGAACCCGTAGCGATATATGAGCTCGCGTAGGAATTTGGTGGCGGTCTTCCCGTCGCATTTCCGGACTGGCTTGGCCTCCACCCACTTTGTGAATTTGTCGACCGCGACCAGGAGGTGGGTGTAGCCGGAAGGAGCCTTTTTGAAGGGGCCTATCATGTCCATGCCCCATACGGCGAATGGCCAGGTGATGGGGATTGTCTTCAGCGCCGAGCTCGGCACGTGCGTCTGGTTGGTGTACTTCTGGCACCCGGCGCACCGCTGGACGATGTCGACAGCGTCGGCGTGTGCGGTGGGCCAGTAGAAGCCGTGCCGCATAGCCTTGGCGACCAGGGAGCGGGCACCGGCGTGGTGGCCATAGTCGTCGGAGTGGATGTCGTGGAGGATCTTGCGTACTTCGGCCGGTTGGACGCAGCGTTGGAACACGCCGGTGACGCTTCGCTTGTGGAGCTCGCCATCGATGATGGTGAAGGACTTGCATCGGCGTGCGATCATCCGGGCGTCCGTCTCGTCTGCCGGCAAGGTGCCAGCCTCCAGGTAGGCGACGTAGGGCTTGGTCCAGTCGTCTGGCTCGGTGACGAGTGCGACCAGGGCTGCCTCTGGCTGCAGCGGGACTCCGATGTCGATCTCCCTTGGGGGAGAGACTGATGGTTTGGTGATTGTGTCGAGGAAGACGCCGGCGGGTGGTGCAAGTCGAGCCGACCCGATGCAAGAGAGTGCGTCGGCCTCCTCGTTCTTCCGCCTGTCGATCCACTCGGCGGAGTAGCCTGGGAAGTGTCCGCCCAGCTTATCCACTGCTTGGCGGTACGCCGCCATGGTGGGGGAGTCGGCGTCACAGGTGCCGGCGACTTGCCCAGCGACGAGGTCGGAGTCTCCGTAGCAGCGTAGGCGGTTGACGTTCATCTCCCTGGCAGCTCGCATGCCGTGGAGTAAGACCTCGTACTCGGCCATGTTGTTGGTTCAGGGTGTGAAGTCGAGGCAGAGGACGTAGCGGAGCTTGTCGCCCTTCGGTGAGGTTAGCACGATCCCTGCGCCTGCGCCATCCGCATTCTTGGAGCCGTCGAAGTGCAGGCTCCAGTAATGGAGGTATGGCAACTTCTCTGGCTGCTGGGCTTCTTCCCAGTCGGCGATGAAGTCCGCTAGGGCCTGCGACTTGATCGCTTTTCGTGGCTCGTATTTGATGTTTTGGACGCCGATCTCGATGGCCCACTTGGCGACCCGCCCGGTCGCCTCACGGTTGCGGATGATGTCCTGCAACGGTGCTGAGGAGACGACCGTGATCGGGTGCTCTTGGAAGTAGTGCGGCAGGCGCCGCTGTGCTCTGAAGACCGCGTATACCAGCTTCTGGTACTGCGGGTATCGCTGGCGCAACTCGGTGAGGACTTCGCTGATGTAGTACACCGGTCGCTGTACTGGGCGCTCCTTTCCTTCCTCCGGTCGCTCGACGACCATGACGGCGCTAACGACTCGCTCGGAAGCCACGACGTAAACCAGCATGGGTTCTTTGTCGGCGGGGGCGGTCCGGCGAGTAGCACCTTCTTGAGGTCGCGAAGCGCGTCATCCGCCTCCTTGTCCCACTGGAATGTGGGGTTCTTGCGCATCAGGCGGTATAGGGGCATCGCCTTTTCGCCCAGGCGGGGGATGAAGCGACTGAGAGACGCTACTCGCCCGGCCAGCTTCTGGACGTCGCGCAGGCACTCGGGTTTGCCGAGTCGGGCGATCGTGTCAATCTTGGTGGGGTTCGCCTCGATCCCGCGCTTGGACACGACGTAACCCAGTAGTTGCCCTGCTGGTACACCGAAGGTGCATTTGCCTGGGTTAAGCTTTATCTTGTATTTTTGCAAGTTGGCGAACGTTTCTGCCAGGTCGGCGAGTAGATCACCCTGGCGAGCGGACTTTACGACCACGTCATCGATATAGACGTGGATGTTGCGGCCAATTTGGCTCGCGAGGCACTCCTGCATGCACCGCTGATAGGTCGCCCCGGTGTTCTTGAGGCCGAAGGTCATGGCGGTGTAGCAGAAGGCTCCGAATGGCGTGATGAACATCGTCTTCTCCTCGTCCTCGACGGGCATTTTGATCTGGTTATATCCAGAGTAGGCGTCGAGGAAACATAGCGACTCCGAGCCCGCGGTGGAGTCGATTATTTGGTCGATCCGCGGGAGGACGAACTGCTCCTTTGGGCAGGCGCTGTTCAAGTTTGTGTAGTCGATACACATCCTCCAGGTCCCGTTCTTCTTCTCGACCAGGACTGGGTTCGCCAGCCACTTGGAGTACTTGATTGGCCGGATGAAGCCTGCAGCGAGTAGACGCTGCACCTCCTCGGCGATGGCTCGGCGGCGCTCTTCATTGAAGGGCCACAGCGACTGCTTGACGGGTCGCACTTTGGGGTCGGCGTTTTGTTTGTGCTCAGCGAGCTCCCTAGGGACACCAGGCATGTCGGAGGGCTTCCATGCAAAGATATCCCTGTTCTCACGGAGGAACTCGATGAGCGCGCCTTCCTAGGCTGGGCTCATCCCTGTTCCGATCGTCACCGTCTGGCTGGAGTCGCCTGGGACCAGCTCGATGGTGCGAGTGTGCGTCGTTGCCTCGAAGGCTGAGGTGTTTGCGCCCTCCGAGTTGGGCTTCTTGAGTATGGTGGGGTGGTCATTGTTCACCCCGCTCGCGTACTTGGCGATCTCGTCAGCGTGGTTAGCCTCTGCCGTGATGATAGCATCGGCGAGTTCGGCTCCTTTGGCCTCGCACTCGGCGGCCATGTCGGGGTCGCCGTTGATGGTGATGACGCCGCACGGCCCAGGGAGCTTCAGTGCGTTGTACGCGTAGTGTGGCGCTGCCATGAACTTGGCGAACGCCTGGCACCCCAGGACGTAGTGGTAGGGGCTGTCGAAGGGCACCAACTCGAAGATGATCCGCTCGGTGCGGAAGTTTGCTGGGGTGCCGAAGGTGACTGGCAGCGTGGCCTTGCCGATCAGGTACGCCTTCCGACCGGGGACGATGCCGTGGAACGTGGTGTGGGTTGTCTCGATCATCGACTGCGGGAGCCGCAGCCGCCTGAAGGTGTCCAGGTACAAGATGTTGATGGAGCTGCCGCCGTCCATCAATGTCTTGGGGAGCCAGTAGTCGCCCACCTTTGGCTTGACCACCAAGGCGACTCGCCCTGGATACTCGATGCACGGCGAGTGGTCCTGGCGGCTCCAGGTGATGGGCTGCTCCGACCAGTTGAGGAACTGGGGAACGTTCACCTGGGCCACCGTGTTGACGGCGACGGCGCGGGTGATGACCTTCTTCTCGCGCTTCGTGTTGAAGACGGTGAAGGTATGGAGCGAACCGGCCATGTTGCCGAACTTTCCGCCATTTGGCGGGTTGTTGTCGGGGTCCTCCCTTGCCCGCCGTGCCTTCTCGATCTCCCTGAGGGTGTGGCAGTCGGCGGTTCTGTGCGTTGCGGGCTTCCCTTCCCTGCTATGAAACACGCAAGGTTGGTTAAGAAGCGCAGCAGGATCGAACCTTGTCTTGGCCTTGTAGTTGCCGCCGTCGCGGCGTTGTCCTCCGTCGCGGCGGAAGCTTTTGGGCTCGCGTTGTGGATGCCCGGCGTTGGCGACGAAGTCGACTCGCCCGTCACTGCGGCGCTTGCCGGTGAGGCGAGTGTTGCTGTAGCGTAGGTCAGACCGTCGTCCGCTGTCGTTGCCGCTCGTGTGGCGTTGACCTCCCGACTCGTCGTCGGTTTCCTGGTTTGGGTCTTCCTCCGTGTACCATTTGGCGATCTCGAGGAGGTCCGGTATGTTGTCGAGTGTGCGAGAGTGTCGCTTGAGCTTGGCGACCAAAGGCTTGTAGCGGCACGAGGTTTTGAAGCAATGGATCGCGGTGTCCGGGTGGATGCCAACCGCGTTGTACCAGAGTGCTTTCCACCGCTGCACCCAGTTGCGGGTCGACTCGCGAGGTCCCTGGACGCATCGCTACAGGTCCTCGATGGTGGTGGCGCGGGTGTAAGAGCACTCGAAGTGCCTGACGAAGGCGTCGCGCATCTCCTCCCAGGAGTCGATACTATCCTGGGGGAGGGTGTTGATCCACTGCCTGCACATCCCCTCCATCATAAGGGGGAGGTAACCGGCAGCTAGCAGGTATGTATCGAGCCAGACGACGGGGTCGTATGAGGGATCATACTTTTCTATCTCCTTCGGAGCCTTGAAGTTTGGCGGGTACTTCTCGCCTCGGATCATTGGTCCGAAGCACTTGGGGCCGAGTCGACTGAGCGACCCCATTGGCTCGCCGTCGCGGCGATTGGTTAGGGTGTGTCGCAGGTCGTCGGGCTGGCGTGCGCGCCAGCTTTGGTTGTTGATGATGTGGGTGCGGGCGTCGATGGGTTGACCGTTGGCGGCGATGAAGTTGGTCGCTAGCCTGGGGTCGTTGGTGGAGAGTGCCGCGTTCGCGGGTCGGTGTTCGAGCTGCAGTGGCTCTGGTGGCGGGCAGTTGAGGGTGTTTGCCGCCAGTGGCCGACCGCTGGAGGCCGCTCTGCTTCCCGAAGAACGCGATTACACTCGACCCTGCGAGTCGGCGCCTGCATTTTGCTGCTCGACGGCTTTCGCGAGCAGGGCCCTGACATACTGGATCTGTAGGGCACCGTCGCCGGTGGCCATGATGTTGTCAGCCGCTGCTCGGCCCGCCACGAGGTTGTCCATCGGGGTGGAGAATAGTGGGAGGTCGTTCGTGTCTCGCTCCCATGAGGAGACTACTATCCGCGGCTGATCCCTGGGGGGTGTGTGGTTGGGTGGAGGTGGGGCGCCCATCGCCGTCGACCCTGGAGGGGGCCGGGCGCTTCCTCCTGGTGGCGCGTTCTCGCAGATCGTGCGCTCGGCCGCGCGGGCCGGGTCGTTTTTGTCGTCGAAGTTCAGGGCGCGCCCCTGAATGGTAGGGTTCAGGCGCGTCCTGATTCGTTGCGCGTGGTAACGCGACAGCTCCTACGCCGTCACCTGCTCGAGGCGAAATTTTTCACGCTCGGCCTGCTCCTTGCGGACGGCCTCCGCCAGCTTCAGGCGGAGTTCCTCGACCTCCGTTGCCCTGGCGTTGGGAGGGATCGGGGTGGAGAACGGGTCCTCCGGCGGATCGGTGCCAGTCGCCATATAGGTTGCGGCGTGACGACCGGTCCCGTCGCGGAGATCGGCGGAGTTTTCCGACCCGGAGTCGAAGTCGAAGATCCCAAGGATGGAGGGATCCTCGAAGTCTCCCACGTTGGAGACCTGGGTGATGGAGCCCGCGGGTGAAGCCGCGGTGATGGATCCGGCGAGTGATGCCAGGGGCGCCGAGTCGGCGTCGTCGTTAAGGGCCGCGTCTTCCGCAGCCGCGGAGTTTTCGGCCACGTCACTGTGGGCCGAGTTATACTCGGAGGCGAGGCGATGGATGGTGCGGACCTGGCTCTCAGAGAGCCGATCGCGTGGCGGCGACTCGCGGATGCGAGCCGAGTCCTCCGAGACGATGATGTCGGTGAGGCCGACGAAGAGGCTGATCGTGCCTACTGGCAGGATCATGCTGTGCGTGACGGGTCGCGCCGCCGGGACGTAGCTGCTTGGCAAGATCTGGAGCATCTCGCCAATCGCTATCATGCGGACGGTGGCGACCGACTCATTGATGGGTAGATTGGATCTCGCCGCAGAACACCGGCCAGACCGGCCAGGCCCCACGGTGGGCACCACTGTCGTGGGAATGGTCACGGCAGATGCTGCAATTGGCAGCGAGTAGTAGAACGAGGGGCAAGGGCGGCCTGCCATCTGCGGTGCGAGATGAGGGCGGAGACACAGGGTTTTACCCAGGTTCGGTCCCCGGAGGGTAAAGACCTACTCCTGCTAGATTGTATTATGAAGGTGGTACAATGGGCGAGCTCAGCAGCTAGACGGCGAGTCGCTTGGGTGTATGATGTAACGTACCTCTACACGCCCCGCAGGGAGGTTTATATAGACTCACCTCCCCTAGGGTTTACATATCTCAACCGAATCAGTTAAGGCTTCGGTCCTTGTTTAACCTAATCCGACTGGGCCTATCTACTCGTCTGGGCCTTCAGCTTCCAGTCGCTTGGATCCACGCCGGGCTTTGATCCAGTCGCCGTCTTGCAGGCCCACTCGCCAGTTCTTGGGCCAGTCGGAAATGTCCTGCTGGGTATACCCCGGTAGGCACATCCCCATCACCTTCCTATGCGGGGCTGAGGTCATTGGCGATCAGCGCCGTCTTGGAGGCGTCCGTCAGGTGGATCTGCACCTTCTTTGTGTTGACTGTTGAGACGAACGACATGTCAGGTGCGTTTTGCCTTGAGACTGAGGGTGCCCCGTTATCTGTCACCTCTCAGAGCCTTGTGAGCTCCTCCTGCATGCCGAATGACTGGGAGATTCTGTTGAAGTCCCTGCCGCAGTGTTTAGACCGGGTGAAGCTCCCGTGGACCGTGATGTCGCCCCTAGGTCCTGCCATCTTGAGTATCAGGTACGCATAGCGCGGTACTGCTAGGAACCTTGCGAATGCCACGCGCCCGAGGATGGCGTGGTATTGTGATGGCCAATCCACCACTTCGAACTCTAGTCGCTCGCACCGAAAGTTTTCGGGCTTTCCAAAGATGACGTCGAGCCATATCTTTCCCAGGGGAAATATGCCCTTCCCTAGGACGATGTCGTGGAACGTTGTGTCGGATTGTTCCAAGCTGCACAGCGGGATCCGCATTGCTGCTAAGGTCCTAGCGAACATCAGATTGATGCCGCTGCCGCTGTCCATGAAGACGCGGCTCATCTCGAATCCTCCGATCTGCTCCTCAAGCACCAGGGCAGCATGACCTTGGCGAGGGATTTGGCGGGGGTGATCAGAACGGTTGAATGTGATGCAATACTCTGAACTGCTGAGGTACTCAGGGATTGTGGGTGGAGCGGTCACAGCCAATATGACCTGGCGGGTGATCTTCTTTTGCACCCTGCTTGTTGGGCGCCCCTTTTGGATCATCAATGAACCTTTCGATGCGGGGTACCCGTTTACGCCGTTGTTATGCGTCGGTGCGACCGGGTGATTCGAAGGTCCCACGGGTGGTGGCGGAGGAGATCCGTGGGCGATGTGGCCTGGTGCGGGCGCGTGTCTGAACCCATTGTTCGGGACCTGCTATCTCATCTGGGACAGGCTCTCGCTGAGTTTCTGGAACTCGCGGCAGTCCTTGAGCATGTGGCTGGCCTTCTTTTTGTCATCCTTCTTGTCGATGTATAAGTGGATGGTGCATGGGCCCGACAATTTGTCGTATGCCGAGGGATCGTCGTCGCGACCGAGGCGTTTCCACGTTTGTGTTGGGGGTCCTCCATCGCAGAAGTTGTTTCCATGGTATCCACCGCTGCTGCGGTTGCTTTCATTGCGGCGGTAGGCGTAGCCAGCTGCGACCATGTCGAGTCTGTCGCGATCGTCATAGACGCGCGATCTTCGTTTGCTACAGCGCTCTCGTCGGTGGCCATAGTCGTCCTCCTCATCTGAGTGTGCTCGATGGATGGAGTCCTCGCCATCTGCCCACCTGTTGGCGATGTCCATGAGGTGGTGGAGTGTCTTGGGCTTGATGCGCCCAAGTTCTTCCTTGAAGTCCTGGCGTTTGACGCCATCTTTGAAGACGTCGATTGTTCTCTCCTCAGAGATGTGTGCCGTGGAGTTCTTGATGTTGGACCAGCATAGTATGTACGAGCGAATGGATTCGCCCGTTCGTTGGGTGCAGGCCCGTAGCTCCTCGATCGAGGCTGGCCTCTTGCTGGTACCCTTAAAGTTTTGGATGAAACTGTATGCCGGTTCCTCCCAGCTTCGTATGGATCCCGAGGATAAGCTGCAGCTGAAGGCATTGCAGGGCAGTGTTTTTGTTTCCACCGTGCAGCTTGACGGACGACAGGTGGTCGCTGAGCCACTCCTTAGGGTACTGCGTTCCGTCGAACTTCGGAGTGTCCAAAGGAAGCTTGAAGTTTCTCGGCATCCGTGTCCACCGAACAGATCTGCTGAAGCACCGAGCTCCATAGAGTTCTCCTTCGTCGTCACCCTCTTCGGATTCGGATGAGCACACGCGCTTGGCACGTGCCTTGTCAATCTTGCGCTGAGCGAGGTCGCTTCAAGCGCCGTAGTCGCGGCTGCATGTCGTGGACTCTGGCGTCGTCGAGGTAGATCATGTTCCTCCTCGTCGGATCAGGGTGTGGGACTACGGTTGAATCTGACCGCAGCTTTTCTTTTTCGGCTCCGCAGGAGCTTCCTCGTGGAGCGTAGCTCCAACGAGTCTGAGTCCGGCTAGTGCGGAATTGTGCATGGCCCTCTTCGGATCCCCCACGGGAGGTGGATGGGATGCAAGATATGTGGTGGCTGCTATGATCGCAGCTTGTGGCGTCTTCAGTGACATGGTTATACACCGCGGGTGCATGATCTCAGCATACCTAGTCCAGCCCAAGGAAGGCCCACGGCCAATGTACATCGGCCCATGAAGACTTTCGGGTGGCCCAGGCCCATGATGCCTTCGGATCCTTGGAGAGCAAGACTAGAGTAGATAGGAAATTCAAAAGGGTAAAACCCTAGAACCTGTAACCGACTAGGTCTATGCCCGGGACCTGCCTAAGTCTATATAAAGGACAGGAGGGTACGACCTGGATCTCTCGACTCATACTTTCGCATACACACCTCCACACCAGATTGCATCTGCGCACCCCTGTAACCTTCGGTTCCGCCGTAATCAAGACTAGACAAGCAGGAATAGGGTTTTTCCTCCGGGGGCCTGAACCTGGGTAAACTTTGTGTCCCCGTGTTGCTTGTTTGCTAACCGTTCCACGATCTCCAGCATCCCCATCTTCTCCAAAACCCAAGTCCATAACAATGGGCATTGACGAGATCAAACCTCGTCAATTGGCGCCGTCTGTGGGAATTGGGGGCGCTGATTGTGCGATCGTGACGGTCCCAACCCGATCGATCTACAACTCTGCAGCAACGGAGAGTCATCTCCTCTTCGGCGCTTTCGACTTCACCGCCCACTCGCCGGCTACCATGAAGGACTTCGAGCCCGTAGGCAACGGACTCGAAATCCTGTTCGGGAGATTCTGCTTCCAGGTGGGGCAAACTGGCACCCTCCGCCTCCCTGAGCGGGTGCCCCTACCATCAACCAGGCCCGCTTCATGCGTCCCACACCCCGTGCTACGCACAACATCATCAGCAGATGATTCCTACGATAGCAGCACCTGCAACTCTGATCTGTGCGATCCGCCATCGGATACAGGGACCTACGGTTCCGGATCTGAAAGCTGCGGCAGCAGCGGGCCAATCTACGAGCGCTACCAATGCGCCGCAGTCATCCAAAGCGACGTGGATCAGCAAACAGCCAACCCGCTGCCTAACCCGCCAGAACGAAACGGTGGGAACAGAAGAAGCCAATCTCCCCCACCAGAAGGGGAAACAACGGCGGCCACGTCATCCGCCTTAGCAAAGAAGGATGGACCCAGGTCCGCGAAGCTGTGGCAGGCAACATAGTACTGCCCGCAGACGCCTCACGGGATATGCTGATGGCCTACCACCTGCTCCTGATCGAGGAGCACAAGAAGCAGGTCAAGATGCAGGAGGTGCTTGACAAACGCAAGCAAGCAGCCTCAGAGTCCAGCGCATGATGAGCCGCGCTCTCCGCCATGGGCATCGGCTCCAGCTCGAACGCCAACCCAGGCAACAAGCACCGCTCTCGGATGGAGAACATGGATCCCAAGGAGCGCCGCGAGTTGACGCGAACTCTCCACACATCCTTCATGGAGATGGACGCCGACGGCAACGTCATCCCAAAAACGCCACAGGCTGCGATCATGGCAGCCACTGCGTACCTCGCGGCCCACCCACCTCCCGAGGGGGACGCGAAGAGGGCCATGCACAAGTCCGCACTTACCGGACTCGGACTCGTTGGAGCCGCGCTCCACTAGGAAGCTCCCAAGGAGCCTAAGAAGAAACCTCCAGTCAGGTTCGACCGCAGCCCCACCCCTTCATCCGAAGAGGAGGAACATGACCTTCCCCGAAGGAAGAAGAGTTCGCGACGCCGCGACCACGACTACGATGCCAGAGATGCGCTCACACAGAGCAAAATCGACAAAGCGCGAGCTAAGCGCGCATGCTCGTCTGAATCCGAGATGGACGAAGATGAAGGAGAACTCTGCGGAGCCCGATGCTTCAGCAGATCCGTCTGACGGACACGGATGTCGCGAAATTTCAAGCTTCCTTTGGATACTCCAAAGTTCGACGGCACTCAAGACCCAAAGGCTTGGCTCAGCGATCACTTATCATCCGTCAAACTGCACGGTGGAAACAAGGAGACCGCCATGCAATGCCTTCAGCTGCAGCTGGCAGGCGCAGCCCGGATCTGGCTCAGCAGCCTATCCTCAGGGTCCATCCGAAGCTGGGATGAGCTCGCTTACAGCTTCATCCGAAACTTCAAGGGTACCAGCAAAAGGCCCGCCTCAATCGAAGAATTGCGAGCCTGCACTCAGCGAACGGGCGAATCCATTCGCTCGTACATACTACGCTGGTCCAACACAAAGAACTCCGCAGCCCACATCTCCGAAGAGAGGGCCATCGACGCCTTTTGGGACGGCGTCAAGTGCCAAGACTTCAAGGAGGAACTTGGGCGCGTCAAACCCAAAACGCTCGATCACCTCATGGACATCGCCAACAGGTGGGCTGACGGAGAAGACTCCATTCACCAAGCACAATGGTCGACGACGAGAGCGCCGTAGCAAGAGAACATCGCGCGTCTATGACGATCGCGATGGACCCGACATGGTCGCGGCTGGCTACGCCAATCGCCGCAACGACGCCAACCGCAACAGCGGAGGATACCGCGGAGGAAACTTCTGCGATGGAGGACGCCCAGCGCAATTGTGGCAACGCCGCGACCGCGATAACGGACCCTCGGCATACGAAAAGCTTTCGGGTCCATGCACCATCCACTTGTACATCGACAAGCAGGATGGCAAAAAGAAAGAGAGCCACATGCTTAAGGATTGCCGCTAGTTCCAGAAGCTCAGCGAAAGCATGGTGCAGATGAGGCAGCAAGCTCCAATCCCTGCGTTCGGAAACGCACCCGCGCCAGGTGAGATAGCGCATGGAGCTCCTCCACCACCACCTGTAGGAGGCCCGAACCAACCGGTCGCACCAGCACAAAACAACGCTAGGAACGGGTATCCCCCGCCGAAAGGAGCACTGATGATCCAGAAGGGGCGCCCTACGAATAGGGTGTAGAAGAAAATCACCTGACAGATCAACCTGGTCGTGGCAACTCCACCCACCATCCCTGAGTACCTCTGCGGATCAGAGTCCTGCATCACGTTCACTCGTTCGGATCACCCTTGCCAGATCCCTTGCCCAGGTCATGCTGCCCTGGTGCTGGAGGCGCAGATCGGAGGTTTCGAGATGAGTCGCGTCTTCATGGACGGCGGCAGCGGCATCAACCTGATGTTCGCAAGCACTCTGGCAGCAATGCGGATCCCGCAGTGCAGCCTGGAACAATCAGACACAATGTTCCACGGCATCGTTCCAGGGAAGGGCATATTCCCCCTGGGCAAAATATGGCTCGACGTCATCTTCGGCAAGACGGACAACTTCCGACTGGAACGGCTCGAATTCGAGGTGGTGGACTGGCCATCACAGTACCACGCCATCCTCGGGCGTGTAGAATTCGCAAGGTTCCTGGCTGTCCCACACTATGCATACCTGCTACTCAAGATGCCAGGACCGAAGGGCGTCATCACAGTCCACGGGAGCTTCACCCGATCGGACCAATGCGACAGAGATTTCAACAGAATCTCCCAATCATTCGGTATGCAGGAGGGGCTCCTTAGGCTCCGCGAGGTGACGGACAATGGGGCACCCCCAGTCGCACGACAAAACACACCCGAGATGTCTTTCGACTCCACGGTCAACACAAAGAAGGTGCAGGTCCACCCAACGGATGCCTCCAAGACTGCGTTGATCGCCAACGACCTCAGCCCCGCATAGGAAGGCGCGCTCGTCGAATTCCTCCGTGAGCACTGGGAAATCTTCGCCTGGTGTCCTGCGGACATGCCAGGAGTTCCCAGGGAATTAGCCGAGCATGCACTCAAAGTCTTTCTAGACACCAAGCCCATCAAGCAGTCCATCCGAAGACTGTCCGAGCCACGAGCCGAAGCTATCGGCAAGGAAATCAACAGACTACTCGCTGCAGACTTCATCAGGGAAATCAAAGAAAGCGAGAGGCTCGCAAACACAGTCATGGTCCCAAAGAAGGACACGGACATCCTGCGGATGTGCGTGGATTTCACGTCGCTAAACAAGCACTGCCCAAAGGACCACTTCCCCCTTCCTCGGATCGATCAGATCATCAATTCGACTGCAGGCTGCGAGAAACTCTCCTTCCTCGACGCCTACTCAGGCTACAACCAGATTCGACTCAAGGTTGAAGATCAGGAGAAAACGGCGTTTATCACACCGTTCGGAGTATTCTGCTACAACACAATGCCCTTCGGGCTAAAGAACGCAGGTGCCACGTACCAGCGATGCATGCAGGCCTTCCTCAAGGACCAGATCGGTCGCAACGTTCAAGTCTATGTTGACGACATAGTCATAAAAACCAGGGAGGCAAGAACACTTATCGACGATCTCCGCGAGACGTTCGACAACCTTGATCGCTACAGGATCAAGCTCAACCCTGAAAAGTGCGCCTTCGGCGTCCCATCGGGTCAGCTGCTTGGGTACTTCAGCTCCCGAAAAATACGAGCCATCATGGCCATGGAGAAGGCAAAAAACATCAAGGGTGTCCAGCAGCTCGCAGGAAGAATAGCGGCATTGAGCAGATTCATCAGCCGCATGGGCGAGAAGGCCTTACCATTCTACCAGCTGCTCCGCAAGGCAGATAAATTCGAGTGGACGCCCGAAGCCAACGATGCATTCGAAAGCCTCAAGCGGTTCCTCTCCACCTCGCCTGTCTTGGTCACGCCAAAGGAGCGCGAGCCTCTGCTGCTGTACATAGCAGCCACACACCAGGTGGTCAGCACCGTACTAGTGGTCGAACGACCCGAAGAAGGCAAGACCCACGGGGTCCAGTGCCCAATCTACTACCTTAGCGAGGTACTGACATGAACAAAGCAGAGGTACCCTCACTACCAGAAGCTCGCCTACGGCGTGTTCATGACGGCTCGACGGCTGAGACATTACTTCTAGGAGCACCAGGTGATGGTGGTCAACGAGGCACCCCTGAACAGCATCCTGAATAACCCAGAAGCCACAGGACACGTGGCCCTATGGGGCATCGAGCTGTCACCCCTGGACATCATCTACGAGAAGCGACTCGCAATCAAGTCTCAAGTCCTCCCGGACTTCCTCGTACATTGGATGGAGCTGCAGCTGCCAAACACCCCAGACATGTCGCAGTCATGGACCATGCACTTCGACGGCTCCAAGCTCGAAGCTGGAGCAGGAGCCGGGGTCATATTGACCTCCCCGCAGGGCAACCAGATGAAGTACGTCCTCCGGATGAAATTCCGAGCCTCCAACAATGAGGCTGAATACGAAGCCCTCATCCACGACATGAGAATGGAAAAGATCTGCGGCGCAACACGCCTGGTCATCTACGGTGACTCCAACCTCGTCGTCCAGCAGACGATGAACGAGTGCGACGCACACGCTGAAAACATGATCGCGTACCGCACACTATACAACGCACTCGAAGGAGAATTCGATGGCTGCGAGCTTCAGCACGTTGGAAGAGAAAGCAACGAGGAGGCCGAGAGACTCGCCAACATCGGCTCCACCGGCGCAAAGGTGCCACCAGGTGTGTTCCTCAAACAGATCTGTGATCCATCCATCAAGCGGAAATTCCCCAAGGGATCACCTAAAGAAGCAGAACACTCGGGGGCTACGCTGCCCGAAGGACATGAAGGACCCGAGAAACTGGACACAGAGGTCGCCATGGTCAACCTAATGCAGGTCATGGCAGTCGAAGAAACTTGGACGCGACCATACCTCCAGTTCTTGATAAACGGAGAACTGCCTGACAGCCCGACAGATGCCTGGCGCATATCTCGTCGATCAAAAGCCTTCACCATCATCAATGGCGAGCTGTACAAGCGCAGTATTACGGGTGTACTACAAAGGTGCGTCACCATCGGTGACGGGAAAGCCATCCTCCAAGACATCCACGAGGGCATCTGCGGCCATCATGCAGGAAGCCGCTCCCTTGTCGCCAAAGCTCTATGAGCCGGATTCTACTGGCCAACGGCCATGAGCGACGCAAAGGGTATCGTCCGAAGATGCAACGGGTGCCAACGGTTCACCGACAAACCGCACGCACCCGGGTCAGAGCTCAGACCCATACCTATAGCTTGGCCCTTTGCTCAATGGGGCTTTGACATGATCCGCAAACTGCCAAAGTCCTCGAAAGGGGGACACACTTACCTCCTAGCCGTAGTCGACAAATTCACCAAGTAGGTCGAGGCCATGCCCGTCACCAACCAAAAAGGCAAAACCGCCGTCAAGTTCTTCGAGTCCATTGTCTACAGGTTTGGCATACCACACAGCATCATCACCGACAATGGATCGAACTTTATCTCCAAGGAGTTCCAGGACTTCTGCGAAGGCCTCGGGATCAACATCACGTACGCCTCAGTGGCACACCCGCAAACAAACGGGCAAGTGGAAAAGGCCAACGGCATAATTGGCGCTGGTCTCAAGAAGCGCCTCATGAGTCCACTCGAATGGAAAGCTGGAGCATGGGCGAAAGAGCTACCATCCGTACTGTGGAGCTTACGGACTACGCCAAACAGCTCCACCGGCTACACGCCGTTCTTCATGGTACACAGAGCCGAGGCTGTGCTACCAGCCAAAGTATGCCACCAGGCCCCCCGGGTCATCGCTTACACACTCGACGAAGCAAGAGACGTAGCAGCAGCTCGATCGGCGGTGTACCAGCAAAGTCTCCGCAACTACCATAGCCGCCGGCTACGCCCAAGGTCCTTCGTCGAAGGAGACCTCGTCTTGCGACTCAAGCAAGAGCGACCGAAGAAATTCAAGTCGCCATGGGAAGGACCCTACATCATCACCGAAGTCATCCCAGGTGGCGCCTATCGCCTCAAGCACGTGGAGTCTGGAGTCGCATACTCCAACCCATGGAACATTGCACACTTACGACGATTCTACCCATAGTTACCTACCCCTTTACTTTCAATAAGGCTTTTCAGCCAAGGCTATTCAGCCGAACAATGTACTTCCTCCATTACGATATAAATAAAGCTAAGTGCCTTGCCCCAAAATTTCGTTTCGTTATTTGCAACATTACTATGCTACAAACGCACTCGGGGGCTCCCCCCACCTCACGATTTCATCGACTGAGAATCACACTGTACACCCTGAGTAGCTGACAACGTCAGGCAAACGAAAAGGACACGTACTCAAACAAAGCACTGCATGCTCACAATAAACATAAACCTTTATAACACAGGGCACAATACGCCCAGTAGAAATATACAAATTTTACATCTACCTCTTTTACAGGTACTACCCATTCTGAAGAATCACTTGAGCACGCTGCTCAAACAAATCTACTACCTGTTCGGCATACTGCCTTACAGCCGCGTAATGCAGACGCATATCCCACTCGCCACCATCCGGCCGAAGAGGTGGCCCAGCTGCTACAACAGACAAATCTACATCAGGCTGGTGCAGCCTCACAAGGGACAAAGCAGCCTTCACGCCCGCGACGAGCTGTTGCCGCACCAACTCCTTGACATTGCTCACGCTTCGAAACTTCGACAGAAGACCCGCAAGGCTTGTTGGCACAGCATCCAATGGAAACATGACATGCAACACTGAGGCAAGTGACGTCTGCACCTGACAAAGCACCCGTGAAACCTGGTGCACACGATCCTGCACCGTCGCCAGAGCCATGGCGCGGTCACGATCCATCCAGAAGAAGCCGCCAGCCTCCATGTCCTGTTGAGTCAAGCAATTGACCCGAACAGCGACACGCTCCTTCTCTTCCCTCGGAGCAAGGTTAGCACCTGTGACAATTGCACAAAATAAGAGGCAAGGCCAGCAGGCTCATTCGAAGAACTGAGTTGCAGCTCGAAACAAAGAACAACTTACATTGAAGCTGCTCAGACAGCCGAAGTAGTTCCGCCACCAAGTACTCCTCTCTGGCTGCACCGTGATCCGCCTTGGACTTCCAAACATCAGCGTGACCTCGCAACCCGAGCAACTCCCTCTCAAGACTACGAACACGGTCCCGAAGAAATGCGAGTTGCGAGGAATCATCCAAAGATGGACGCAGCTGCGCTGCAAGCGAGGTGTCAACGGGGTCAGTACCCGAAGGAACCTAGCATAGTAGAAAAGCAACGGACATAAACATTCATACAGAGAAGAGCACAACTCAGAAGAGTTCATTAAGCATATAAAGGCCACTACGTGGCACAATGATTGCGTTCCTCACAAATATTTACAACAAAATAAGACTACAAACTATCCTACATCTACAATGCCTAAGACGCGGCACCCTGAGTAGCCTCGGAGCCGGATTGCCTCGTCTTGGCCTCCCCCTGTTGCCGCAGCGCATACTCAGACAGCAGATCAATGAGCTTTGGCCCATATCGCTTGCAGCGAGCAGAATAGGCAGCAAAAGCTACCTCGGATCCATTCGCGGTCGTCGGCATCCGGGAGGTGATCTGAGGAAGGTCCAGCTCCGCTCCATCCGCCAAACCCTTCGCCAGCCCGACGGACACGCCGATGCCCTTCTGCTTGCGCTTGTACGCCGCAGGCGCTTCGGCTGACAAGGCCTCCGCAAGGGCGTCAACATCATCAAGGGCCGCGCCCTTAGGGACAAGCTCCTTGTAGAAGCGGCCAAGGACTTCCTTCCCCTTGGCAAGGGAGCCGACGACGGTGCTGCAGCGATCTTCGACCGCTGCAGTAGCATCATCTAGAGCACTCCCGTGCTCCAGAGCGCCGCGGTCAAACTCGATGCCTGCAGCATCTGAGGCAAAACAAAAAGAGAAGACTGAGGACAGTAACAAAGAAGAAAGGCAAGAAAACGAAAATACAGAAGCAAAAATAAGGTACTGACCCGAAACAGCCTTGGCAGCACCCATGAGCTTGTCGGCCACCTCTCTTTCATGCGCAGTCGCAGCCATGGTAAGCTGCTCCTCGCGGTCCATAGCTTCCTGCTGTAGACGCTCCTTAGCTTCGGCTGCCTTGGCCAGCTCCAGCTCAAGGCGCTCCTTCGCATCAGCGGCGTCCTCAGCCTTCTTCTCTGATTGACCAAGGCTCTTCTTGAGAGTGTCGATCTCACGGAGAGAAGTATTATGCTCCTCTACATTCAAAACAATCAAACATCAGAAAACAGGACAGAAATAAAGGAAAGAAGCACCCAAAGTATACGGGTACCTTGAAGCTGTCGGAGGTTGGCCTCCAGCACCAGGCGCTCCTGCACCAGCCGCTTGGCTTCCTGCACAAAAGGCTGCAGGAAGAAGAACCACCATTCAGGAAAAGGACTCGGGGGCTACGCCCAACAGGAGAAAGCAGAAGAAAACGACTCACACGAAAACACTTGGGGGCTCCCCCCGAGACTCGAATAACAAACTAAGAGAACCCTTTTACACACGATCGGGGGCTCCCCCAGTGATCGACGACTTACATGATCCAACGGTGATGCTGAAGGCCCGCTGGCGAAATTCTAAGGCACAACCACCTGCACCTCCTGTAGAGGAGGGTTCGGAGCAGCGCCCCCCGAAGTTGCCACCGTCTGAGGAGGATGAGACGCAACCTTCGACTCTCCCATCATCTCCCGAGCACCATCGCTGGAGGAGTCGTGGGAGGAGTGCCTGCACACGAAATATTTAGCACAAGAACAAAAACTCAACAGCAGAAAGACAGCAGTATAAAGGAAACTTACGAGTCCAGCGAGCTCAGGACGAAGACAGGAGGAGTCCTTCGGGCTCTCTTCTCCCCCTTCTTCTCTTCCTTCTTCTCTTCCTTCTTTCTTCCTTCTTCCGCTTCGCTGGCGGGTGCGGCGCTATAGCCCGCACAGGAATGGCAGGAATGGGAGAGGAAGAGCCTCCATGCCCGTCACTGTGACGCTCAAGGCATAGAGGGTTTCTGGGAGTCGGAGGATTCGAGGCATCCGAAGACTCGTTGGAGCTCCGTGATCATTTGCGCGTATGGTCCTCGCTCGACTCGTCGGCATCTTCCGCCGGAGATCGCGCCGACGGCAGCTCGGACACGGAATCCACCACGTCATTATCTGGGGCATTCGGATATTTTTCAGGCAATGGCGGTACCATGCCTGGCACCTTGAAGCTCTGCAAAACCAGAAGGGACTTTGTTAGCAAACAGAGGAAAATACATACGCAGTCGACGAAAAGTGCTACGCGCACAAATCTACACCTATGGAACAGCCAACGCCGAAGAAAACGGCAGAGTCAGCGACTTCCCCGGGATTTTCTCTCCGGCCTTGAACTTCAGCAGCGAGCGAAGGGTCCTATCAAGATCCCCCTCGGAGATTTTCTCAGCCGAAACCCTCGTCGGATCACGGCGCCCAGAATAAAGAAACATCGGGTGCGCCCTAGCCTGGAGAGGCTGCACCCGACGCTCGAGAAACGTGCGGATGATATCCACGCCGTTCACTTCCTTCTCCGGAATCAACTGGAGATCCTCCACCCGACGGTAAAGGGCCTCTATCTCCGCCTCCTCGCCATCCAGGATCTTGTTTTTCCAAGACCTTTTTGGCTCAATCTTTTGGGAGGGGTCAAAAGGAACAAGACCAAAATCTTGCCCAGGCACTACGGAGTCGCGGATATAAAACCATCGCCTCCGCCAGTACTGGACAGATTCGGACATGGAAAAGGAAAAGAAAAGCAGATTGAGACTGAGGGAGATGATGCAACCCCCAATAGGATAAACACCATCCGAACCAGACTGCCTCTTCACGGAATAAAGTTTCTGGAAGAGGCCAAAGTGCGGCTCAATGCCGAGCCAGCACTCGCAGAAAGTGATGAAACAAGCAATGTGAAGAACAGAATTGGGCGAAAGATGATGAAGCTGGATGCCATAGAGAAAGAGCAGTCCACAGAGGAAGTTGTGGACTGGAAAGGAAAACCCACGCATAACGAAGGCGAGAAACATAACCTGATACCCAGCTGGGGGACGGGGGATTACCTCGTTGCCGGGGAGTCTGACGGCCTCCCTATCCTGCGGGATCAAGGCCCGCTCGTGAAGTTTGCGGAGATCACTCTCCCATGTCTCTGATCGCCGCCAACCACCATCGATGACACGGGTAGCGGTGGAGCTTTTCTTTCCTCCGGCGGCGCTGGTACCAACCGCAGATGACGACTTCTTTGATTTCCCCATCGCGCTACGGCGACGCCGGCGGTGAGAGCGCAGAAGGGAAGATGGAAATGTGGAAGGAAACTCCAGTGCGCAGCAAGAATCGATGGAGCACAAGGAGGCAATGAAAACAAGAACTGGTGCGGTGAAAACAAACTGCAACTTTCCCCAATGATTATAACGGCGAGGACGATGCACGGTAGTCGTCCATCCAGAAGACCTAACGCCAACGGCAGATCTGGCCATACACGTGTCAGCATCACAACGAACCGTCGTTACCACGTCTTCCACTATGCACGGAAATCGAGGAGACGCCGTAATTATCTCCACGCCGCACGTGACCGGTCAATTCAAGGTCAGCAAGTGGGACCCACGTTCGTCCAGTCAAGTCATCTCTGGCGCAGCAGACGCTTGAGGTCATTGATCGTCAGCACTGATGTCATCAAAAGCTATACTAGCAACAACTACAAGTTCTTCGGCTTCAAAGCTAAGAGTACTCACTTGAATCTACGATTCGACTAAATACTCGGGGGCTACTCCTATTGGAGCACTGGCCGCGCACCCGAAGGATGAATACGAACTATTTCTTCGAGTCCTACGTCGAGTCTGCGACTCCACTATGGACTCGGGGGCTACTCCCATAGGAAGGACGGATTTAAGCATCCGAAATTTTTTGTGTCCTACGGACTTAACAACTGAACAATGTTTGAACTAAAGTCTCCGCTCGAGTCTATGACTCGAACAGACACTCGGGGGCTACTCCCATAGGGAGCGCTGGTCGCGCACCCTATGAATTCTTCGACTGTGATCCTTCAGATCAGCATGCAAAAAGTTTTCGGCCATTCTGCCCCAACAAAACGCTGAGTGAGCAACGATCTCCTTGGCCACCCGAAACACCTCCGCGGTGACAAACATTCGGATGTTGTGTCTGCGACACAAAGATAAGACCTACAGATATCATCTGATGGCCTGGCAACGCACACGACTGCGCTCTGGTAAGTATGAACCCGTGCCAACAGGCGCGATGAAAAATCCCGACAGACGCGTTGGGTACATCAATTAAATTCACTAGAATTCCACTCCTGTAAGTCCTCCGCGGCCTGAGTCGAATTACGCCAGCATATGTTCTAGTTTCGAGTTGAGGGACTCGAACCTGAGGAAGATCGTGTTGTTTCGTCCTAAGACAGTTAACTGACCCTGCTCCGTCGGGTGAGTCAGGCACACGCATCAACAATCCCTACACATGAACTATTGAAATACATAGTTGCACCCGAAAGATTGAAGAGTCCTCATCCAAACCTACGATTCGACTGATCACTCGGGGGCTACTGACATGGTTATACCCCGCGGGTGCATGATCTCAGCATACCTAGTCCAGCCCAAGGAAGGCCCATGGCAAATGTACGTCGGCCCATGAAGACTTTCGGGTGGCCCAGGCCCATGATGCCTTCGGATCCTTGGAGAGCAAGACTAGAGTAGATAGGAAATTCAAAAGGGTAAAACCCTAGAACCTGTAACCGACTAGGTCTATGCCCGGGACCTGCCTAAGTCTATATAAAGGCCAGGAGGGTACGACCTGGATCTCTCGACTCATACTTTCGCATACACACCTCCACGCCAGATTGCATCTGCGCACCCCTGTAACCTTCGGTTCCGCCGTAATCAAGAGCAGACAAGCAGGAGTAGGGTTTTCCCTCCGGGGGCCTGAACCTGGGTAAACTTTGTGTCCCCGTGTTGCTTGTTTGCTAACCGTTCCACGATCTCCAGCATCCCCATCTTCTCCAAAACCCAAGTCCATAACAATGGGCATTGACGAGATCAAACCTCGTCATTCAGTATGACGTTGTTGTTGGCATCCATCTCCATGAAGGACGTGTTGAGGGTTCGGGTCACCTCGCGATGTGCAGCGGGATCCATGTTCTCTATGCGAGAGTGATGCTTGTTGGCATTGTTGCTGTGCGAGCTGGAGCCGCCAACAGCGGAGAGCGCAGTTTGCCGCGCGCTAGACACCGAGGCCGCTTGCTTGCGTTTGTTGAGTACCTCTTGCATCTTCACCTGCTTTTTGTGCTCTTCGATGAGGAGCAGGTGGTATGCCATCAGTAGGTCCCGTGAGGCACCCACATGCAGGATTTTGTTCCCTGCCATGGCTTCGCATACTTGGGTCCATCCTTCCTTGCTAAGGTGGATTACTCGACTGGCATAAGGGTCGTCCTTGTTGGGCAGAGGGATGGTTGCTTCCTGTTTTCGCCGTTTCTACCCTGCCGGTTGGGTGGTGGTACATGAGCACCCGAACCTGGTGGTTGTTGCTTGTTTTCGCTTTGGATGACCACGGCGCATTGGTAGCGTCCGCGGACTAGATCGCTGCTGCCGCAGCTTTTGGATCCAGAACCGTAGGTCCCTTCATCCGATGGGGGATCGCACAGATCTGAGTTACAGCTGCTGCTATCGTATGACTCATCTGTCGATGTTGTCGTGCGTAGCACATTGGGATGCGGGGCACATGAGGCGTGCCTGATTGATGGCAGAGGCACCCGCTCTGGGAGGCGGAGAGTGCCGGTCTGTCCTACTTGGAAGCAGAAGCTTTCGAACAGGATCTCGAGCCTGTCGCCTATGGGCTCGAAGTCCTTCAGGGTGGCTAGCGAGTGGGCGGTGAAGTCAAAAGCGCTAAAGAGGAGATGGCTCTCTGTTGACAAGGAGTTGTAGATCGCTTTTGTCGGGACTGTCACGATCGCACAATCAGCGCCCTCGCTTCCCACAGACGGCGCCAATTGACGAGGTTTATTCTCTTCAATACCCATTGTTATGAGCTTGGGTTTTGGAGAAGATGGGGGTGATGGAGATCACGGAACGATTAACAGACAAGAAAACAGGGGACACGAGATTTAACCAGGTTCAAGCCCCTGGAGGGAAAACCCTAATCCTGCTTGTCTGCTCTTGATTATGGCGGAACCGAAAGTTACAAGGGTGCGCAGATGCAATCTGGCGTGGAGGTGTGTATGTGGTGATGTGTGAGAGAGATCCTCCTCATCGTGCCCTCCTAGCCTTTATATAGAGATAGGCAGGTCCCAGGCACAGATCGAGTTGCTTACAGGTTTAGGGTTTGCCCCTTTGAATATTCTATCTGTTCTAGTCTTGCTTTCCAAGGATCCGAAGACGTCATGGGCTTGGGCCACCCGAAAATCTTCATGGGCCGCATATATTCTCATGGGCCTTCCTTGGGCTGGACCAGGTATGCTGATGTCGTGTACCCGTAGGGAATAACCATGTAACTACTAAAAAGGTAAAAAGATGAAAGATAATGATGTGATACCGCGGCACTCTCCCAAGTAAGGATGGCAATGGGAAGGGTATGGGCAGGGTAGAGCAATGCCATACCCATACCCGTGTAGCCAATGGGTACAAAATCTTACCCATATCTGTAACCACGTGTATAAAACTTTACCCATACCCGGCGGTTACCCGTACCCATTGGCTACCCGACGGATATATCCAATAGTATACAATTATTCAAAATATTACTTAATAGCATATTTGAAAAAGACAATAATTTCTACTTACTAATAGTAGACGAGTACATGAAAGTATGAAATTAAAGTTTAAAAGTCGCAATCTCATACTCATCCCTAGGCTTCTCGGCCGCATAGGTAGGTTCAAACTCTAAAGGTAAGTTTGACATGTCAGTTTAAACGGGTAGGGTTTGGGTATGCCCATGGGTACAAGTATGTACCCGTGCCCGTACCCGTGACTTAACGGGTAGGGTATAGGTATTACCTATGGGTATAAATGTGTGCCCATACCCTACCCATGTGGGTACGGTACCCCGCAGGTACCCGTACCCATGGGTAAAATTGCCATCCTTACTCCCAAGCTTGGAACAAACCAAGGGGATGCCAAAACCTGATGACGAATTACTCCTCTGGTGGTGGCGGTGTGATCATGATCGGAGTGAGGAAATCGTCCAGCATCTTGCGAAGCCTGTTATTCTCTTCTTGAAGTATGTCCACCTTCCTCCTTAGGGTTCGGTACTTATCGCAAAACTCATCAGTGGTTCGAAGGGCTTTCACTGCCGCAGGGCAGGAACTGAGGTCTGGATCTGCGGTCATTATCCCCTGCATATTATGAGAAAAATCACGCCCAGTGTTAACTTCCTCCTCGACGCTCCGATCCATGTCTTCACGCCTTGCTGTGACCCTTTCTTCTTCCACCCATCCAACAAAAGTCTTCTGCTCAAGATTGTGATGGAGTTCGCGCCGGCCTCGCAACTCATAGTCCTTAGAAGACGAACCCTGAAACCACATCTGGACAGAACAGATCAAAATGAAAACACGATGAGAACATGATATACGGACCTCGGGGGATCTGGGGGATTATATATTATGAAGTTTTACAACATATGGAAGGTACTGGGCGAAAACGGGACGGAGACGGGCTCCGGGGTGGTCACACCCCCTGGTGGCGCGGCCAGGTGGGCCCGTGCCACTGGGTGGTTTGGTCCACCCGGTCTCCGTTTCCTTCCCTCTTTCAACTCGTTATCTTCCATATGGAATAAAAACTGCAAAAACATAAATTGGCAAGTTTTTCGCGAACCTTTTCTTACCAGAACTATTACCTATTCGAAAACGAGCTCTGCAGGTTCCTAAATTTGGTCTTTAATAAATTCTTCCGGATTTACCATTTTAATAATATCTTCATTGTAAGAATCTCCAGAAATATAATGTTTGAGCCTTCGACCATCCTTCATCTCTTTACATCATTCTCTCCCAACATTTTGAAAATCTCCTTCATACAAAGCTTCACACAATCTTCATTAGCAACAATAGTGTGTGCAAGATAAAGAAACTTTGGGTTGAATTTCAACTGAACTCCATCAAAACATAAGATACTACACATCTCCTTTCAAAAGCCCAAAAATAATTTAAAAGGAAATGGATTTAACAGGCAAATGCAAATAATGGCAGAAATTTGTCAAAACAGACAATCAGGTAAAGATTGATTTTTTAAAAAATCTTCTGTTGCTCAAATCAAAAAGTGCAACACTAACGAAAGTTGGATAATAACTTGGGGCACAAGCACAGACAATTACAGCTTAATCCGACATACTAAGATGTTTCACGATTTTTTACAGTGAAGCACAAAAATCTGTTCCGGGACAGCAACTTCCCACAACTCACCTACTTCTCAAAAGAGGCTAATCTTGATGCAAAAACCAAGAAAAAAAAGGATAAGGAGAGGTTATTACAGAGGAAATAACTTCGACGACACAATGAAACAAAAACCAAAAGCAAACTAAAATGAGTTGTCTCCCAAAAGATCTTTCTTTATAGCCATTAAGATAAGCTGGATAATTTCAAAGATGCTCACATAGGGAATATGGATTTGGAGTAAAATTGAGCATCAAGAAGCAAATATACAATGATTTTAAGTCTAACCCACTTCCTATGCAAGGGAATTTTGTAAGGAAACAAATTATTGAAACAAAATGCTACTAGCAAAGAAAGACAAAACAAGTGCAACTTAAAAACTTTCAACATAAAGCGGGGAAACTTAATAGTATTGAGATGAATAAAACCATGTTTCCCTCTCTCATAATAACTTTCAGTAGCACTATGAATAAAGTTACAAATATAACTGTCACAAGAAACACTCTTATCATCAGAATGAGCATACTTAAAATCATCAAACAGAGGTTTAAGGTCAAAAACTGGATCAAGTTGTTCAACTCTAA
Organism: Avena sativa; assembly: GCA_916181665.1. Taxonomy (NCBI): domain Eukaryota; kingdom Viridiplantae; phylum Streptophyta; class Magnoliopsida; order Poales; family Poaceae; genus Avena; species Avena sativa. Next base: position 417,779,586 of record OV702297.1, read on the forward strand.
AATCCCCATTAGGAAATTCATTTTCATAAGGAGCTTTATAAAATTTGGAAAAATTAAACACATAAGATTCCCCATCAAACTTAGTTAAAATTTTCTCCTTCTTACAATCTATAATAGCTCCACAAGTGTTCAAGAAAGGTCTACCAAAAATGATAGGACAAGTTCTACTAGCTGTTGAACCAAGTACTAGAAAATCAACAGGATATTTAATCTTACCACAAAGAACTTCCACATATATTACAATACCAATTGGACAAATGGTTTCTTTGTTAGCAAGCTGAATAACCACATCAATGTCTTCAAGTTCACAAGGACCAATTTAATGCATAATTTCTTTGTAAAGTTCATAAGTAATAGCACTAGAACTTGCACCAATATCACATAAACCATAATAGCAATGATCACCAATTCTAACAGAACGCACAGGACACTAGCTTTCCTAGTTTTACTAGGATGAGAGACAAGGTTAGAAGCATCTTAACAAGAGATAATGTGCCCATCTTCTACATTTTTAGTGACAAGGTTTTTAACAATTGCTACTGTAGGTTTAATATTTGTTTGTTCATCAGGTTCTATAGCTTTCTTTGTACTTTTGTTCACCACACTAGCTATCATATAACGTTCCTTTACCTTAGCAGGGAAAGGTATGTTCTCAAAATAAGGTTCAGGCAAAATGCGATCAACAGTACAAACTTTAGTATTTCTAGCAGGAACATGATTAACAATATCTTTATATGGTGCATGGTACTTCTTCCACTCCTTTTTGGGAATTTTAATATAAGAGGCAAAGGCCTTAAAACAATTGGCAATACTTTGATAATCAAGACCATACCCAGTACTGGTATTATGAAAGTCATCAGTTCCCATAAAATATTTAATGCATTCATAATCTGTAACATCCTAGGATTAGCACCTAGAAATAAAGAGGACACAGGGTTGTGCATTGCATTCATGCATAAGAAAATCTGGGGAATTTTCGCGCAAAACTAAAAGAGTTGTAGAGGGATCGAGATCTCTCTTGTTCTGATGGAAACACCAGGACAGGTGCGATGGATTTCGACATGACCTCTATTGTACTTCTGTGTTTGAGGGGAAGGAATTCAAATTTGAATAATCAAATGGTGAATTTGAATCCTAAAAAATTTTGAAATGGAATAATAATTGTAATAGAAAATAAGAGGTGAACTCTCATTTTTAAACAAGGTATAATCTTTTATTCAAATATAAGGATAGTGGAAATTTCAATAAAAGTACACTACTATAAAAACAAATAAATATAAAATTGAATTACATAAATACATACTAAAAAGACTTTATTACAATAAGATATATATATTGCATTGTTTGCAAATGAATTTATAAAAGAAAAATAAAACAAGTAAATTTTATTGAAAGTAATACAATATTACAATGTCTTTACATTATTCAAATAGAAAAGGAAATAACAATTGTAAGAGGTCCCAACCTTTAATAAGGTAGAGATCCCTGTGTTTACAATGCTAGTCCCTGGATCAATAGCTAGCATCCACAGTTAAGATGTAATATAAAGAAACAAAGGTCATAATACAACTTTATAACCAGGAATAAAATAGTTTATTACATCTTGCATAGCTCATTTGTCTATCTCATTACAATGCAGCAGAAATAACTATAGCATGGGGTCCTTCATCTTCAAGGTGCCACATGCAATCATGTTGGTTGTAGACTTGTAATCCTAATCAACACATCTCACTAACATCAAACAAACCTACAACATAATAAGTTACAGCCACAAGGGTCAATACATTTGAATTGTATTAGCAAGTGATACTTTGGTAGTATAGTGGAGTCTATCATCTATATGCATTTGGCTAAGTGGAGCTTAGGCTTGCTTTGCTCATAATAGATTTTCCTTATCTTTTGAAAACACTAAGTTTTTGTTTGTCAAAAATCACCCAAGGCATCTCCCAATAGAAATTGGTGATCCTTCAACCCTTGTTCAACCACAAGTTTTTAACTTAGAAATTGGGATGAGGAGATTCCTGATAGCTTCCATGTCTTGATGCTCAAATTGTCCTTTACTAGGGACATGGCTAAGTACTTAGATTTTACACTCTGCAGAGGTGGTGCACTTTCCGCACAAGACTTGGTTTCACCAAGACAAGATCTTTCAAAAGCCTTCCCTTAGACCAGAATGGATGCTTTCCAACCTAAGAAACCCCTACCACCAACTGTCCATTTGGCCAAGTTATTGCAACCTATATGATCCAGGCAGAGCCCATAATTCCAAGTGGCGGCACTTGAAGCTTCTCAACATTTGACATCTCAAATCTCTTTGTTCCTAGGTGGCCATCCACAAGTGAGATACACAAGGTAAACCATAGAAATGGGCCTTGTGTAACCACTCAACACAAACCATTCCTTCCATTCCACCCAGGTGATTCATTCACTTAGTTGTTTTATTAAACAAAACACAAGTCCTTGACTTAGAAATATTCCATAGTATGAATATATTCCACCCTTGTTTTCTACTAGCTAAGCTAAGCATTTCTACTAAGGTTTCATCTACTAGGATTTCCCATGGCATAGTTTATACTTAGCAAAAATTCCATGCAAGTCCTACTTAGAAATATCACTAATGCATAGTGAAAATAATGGGACAAAAGTATGAAGCATCACTTGCCTTTTGGTAGATAATATAAGTTCACTCCTTGATCTTGCAATATTCACACTCTTCAAAGCACTACAATTCAATCAAGTGAGGCACAATTTCAATCTACCATTCAAGCAAACATCACATAAAATAATAGAAACAAAGCAATGCATGCAAGCATGCTAAAGATTGTTTTATTTGGAAAAGTGGTTTCTAACATGTTATAAACATTATAAAACACCTATTGGTCATTTTATATAAGTGGCAAAATCATTTGCAAAAGATTTTACTTATAAACCATTTTTAAACCAAATCAATATTTTATGTGGTTGAAAATGCTTTTTTAGCAAAGTAATAATCTATAAGGTTCACAAATATAATTTTAAATCATAAAACTTTGTGTTTAGGGTCAGAGAGTTTAAATCAAAACATTTTCCCAAAGGGTTTTTTTCTCCAAAAAGTATTTCCAACATATAAACAACATTTTTATTTGACTAGAAATATTTTAATTCCAAGATTTATTAATTGTCCTCACAAAATATGTTTTTGAATCCACAAATTGATTTATATGATCAGTAGGTTCAAAACAATCCATTTGCCAAAGGTTTTATCACAAAAACAATTTTAGAATGAATTTTATATTCATAATATGCCTACACGAGTTTCTACAAAAACAACCATTTTAACAGAAGCAATTTACTAAACAAATGGCATGGTTGGAAAGTACTTGTCTCGCTGATTCCATTGATATAAAATTTTCCAAATTTGGACGTGTGGTTTGAAAGTTATGCAATTTACAAGTTTGAATATCTAATAGAATCTATTCTGGTTTTTATTAAACAGTCTGGGCCACGCGGAGTGTTTGTATTCTCCCATACCGTTTCGCGTGGATTGACTAACGTGGAGCGTTGGATCTAACTGGAATCGCACAGATTAGATAAGCTTGTACCCCTTCGTTTATGTTCTATCGCATCCGTCCGATCTACATCGCATGGTCCTAATCGTCTCTAGAAGAAAGTGGCGGCGCTGCGATGGCTGCGCGGCGGCGGCGCTCTGCTAGTGGCACTGTGGCGGCTACAAGAAGTGAGGGAAGAAGGGGAGGGGTTTAACAGAACCGCAAGAGCTTGCTGATGCTCAACGTGGTAGTAGCTCGCCGAGGGGCACACGGTGGTAACGTGGATTGCTCACCGGAGAAGAGACAGACGGCGGTTGCTTACTGTCGAAGACGGAGGCGACGCTACGGTGCAGGCTAGGACACGAAAACGGCGGTGTTAGTTGCGGAAGGGGTCACTGGTCACAGGCGTATCCTCGGAAGGACGAGGGGCAGTCAGAATGTTACCAGGGAAGTCATCGGAGAAAGAGCCGACGGCGGCGATGTTCTGTTGGAGACGTTGTCGACGATGCAGAGCACGCTCGGGCAAGCTGGCACTATGGAGAGGTTCGCCAGAAGATGGGTAGTGTCCCCGTGGAGTCTGGGAGGCAAGTAAGTGGCTGGGTTCACCGGAATCAGCCGGGAATGCCGTCGGAGACAGAGGTGATGTCGCAAGCAATACAGGCAGCCTAGGGGCTCCGATGGTGTGAGGGCTAGGGGAAAAGTTAGAGGGGGAACGGACGCTTAAGTGTGCAAGGTCAGGGGGAGGATTAAGGGAGGCAGTAACGCGTATTGATGCCATCTTCAACGGCCAGAAATGGCGAGGAGGGTTGGGGGCGTGGTCACCGCGGGTGGGGCCGAAGCTTGCGTGGTGGTGGGGTCTGGCGTCAGCGAGAGAGGGAGAGGGGAGATGGGGGACAGCGGTCAGCGGCTGAGTGGGTTTGGTCTGTGGTGAAAAAGAAACGTTTCGGGGAGAGGAGAGAGGTGGGCTGCTGGGCTTAGTGGGCTAGCTGGCTTGGGCTGGCTTTGCTCACTTTTTTTGTTCTGTTTCTCTTTTCTTTTTCCAATTCTAATATTCTGTTTTGATTTTGTTTGATTATTTCAAACAACAATTTTGAATTCAGTTTTCTACCAAACTTTGTGTATATTCCAATACTGTTTACTAATACATTTTAAAGTCAAATTTAGAATACTTCTTTTATTCTTTTTAGGGTCTTTTAATTATTTAAAATAGGCCCTTGCATTTATTCAAATAAGATTTAATAGTGTTTTCAAACTCCATTTGAATCTAAATCTTTCCAAATCTTTTCAGTAGGTTTTATTTATTTATTAGGGTGTCAAATAATTCACATTGAATTACTTGGAATAATTTTAATATGATTTATAAGTCATTTAAATTGGGTATTTGTTTTTTTTCCAATGAAATCAAATATGGTTTTAATTCCATAAAACTTCATTTAAATGATTCTTTTATTTCATTGAAGTCAATTAAATAACTTTTATTCCACTTGGGTAAATTCCAATTCTTTTCCCTTGATTTAATTAATCACTCTTATTAGGGATTGTTTTTATTCATATAGAAATAGAATTTAATGAATGCCATTTTATTTTATTCTTTATCCTTTTATTTTATTTGGATTTGGTTTATATTCATTCCATTTGCTTATGGATTAGGCCAAGATTTATTTTGGTCTTTAAATATTCCTCATTTAATATTTCTTTCTTTATCTTATAAAATCCATATCTTTTTATTTAGAGATCCCAAACTTGGTGATTCCAATTTGTAAAATCTTATTTGATATTTATTTATCCTTTTAAATATCTTGAGGATTATTTTTTCACCATTTGGTATGGATTTCTAGATAGGTACTTTATTTGCTTTGGAAATTCAATTTCCTTATCTTATTAAATTTATAAGATTTTATCTATGGCTCCAAATTAAGTGAAACAATTTATATGGTTTTATAATATTTCCATTTGTCATTCTTGATCATTTATAAATATTTATTGACAAATTTTATATGGTTCCAATCCATGATCTTGGAAATGTTTTTCTTCCATTAGGGTTTTAGGGTTTTGGTTTATTTTCCAAGTGTTTAAATTTCAAGATCTATTTATGAAGAATGCATTTCACTTGATTTAAATTTTAGTTGGATTCAAACATTAACCAAAGTTTGTTCAAGATGGGATTTTAAGTTTGCATTTAGAATCAAAAAGTTTCTTTTCACCCTAAATTTCAACAATTTTTTATTTTGTTTATTTGTTTTTCACATTACAAAATTTGGAAAATTTTGGGATGTGACAGGCTACCACCCTTAAAATAAATCTCGCTCGAGATTTGGGAAAGATAGGGGTTACAAGTTGGCTCAAAGCAACTAGGGTACTACCACCCTTAAAATATTTTCCAACTAGATTACTTCTTGGCTTGCTTGGGATCTTGTTGAAACTTCTCTGGACACTTGTCTGCATAATGTCCTAGTTCTTTGCATTTGAAACACATCACTTGGCTGATATCTTTCTTTTCCTTTGGTATCATTGCCCCTTGTTTGTTTCTTTGGTTCTTCTTCTTTTCTGGGCATTCATTGGCATGGTGTCCCATTTCTTTGCAAGTGTAACATTTCTCTTGGGTAATATCCTTCTTGCTAGGGTTGGGGCATTTCTTCTTCTTCTTGGGTCTCTCCAAAGCTAGGAGTTCTTCTAGTTCATGCTCTTCATATCTCACCACAAAGGTGGGAAATCTTTCTCTCTTCTTGCACTGGTGGAAAAAGGGGCTCTAGTCCCGGGCCGCAACGGGCTCTAGTCCCGGTTTTGGGCCCGGGACTGCGAAAACGGGACTAGAGGCCCCCCTCTAGTCCCGGCTCGCAAAGGCCCGCGACTGATAACAGCCACGTGGCTGTTTCAGCGCCGCGGGGGGCGGAACCCTCTAGTCCCGGGCTGTAACACCACCCGGGACTAAAAAGTTTCCTGCCGCCGCAGAGAAACACCACATTTCTCTGCCGCGGTAGAGATTGTGTATTTCCTTTTTTTTTGCCATTTTGTTCCTTTTTCGTTTTGTGTTTCACTATAACAAACATATATTTCAGTAGACATATTATACGCTACTACATACACACTACACGTCGATGCATTTATATAAGATCGATCCCTTGCAAGCATACATATAATCAATCATATCAGAAGGAAGAAATGTTTTGAAAATTACATGGTCATTGATGAATATATATATCATATGAGCTACATGGAGATGACTAAGGCAAATCGAGTTCCACGTCATCCGCATAATGCTCTCCATGTACATCAAGGACTTCCTTCATCATAAATCCCGCCAGCTCCTCTTGAATTGCTCTTATGCGCTGGTCTGGCTCTAGTATCTCCCGCAAATCATAAATATAATGTGAGTTAACTTTCTGCTCACTGGTCAACTCGCGGATGTACTCGCAGACGTAGTATCCACATAAATGAGTTCCCGGTGGCTGCTGTAAACTCTTTGCCATTTTATAAGTTAGCTCCTCTTTGAATGGACCTGGTATTTTCTGTCTGAACCGTGTCCAACACCTGCTCGGCAAAGAAAATGAACAAAGGAGTTATTAGTTACTTGATATCAGGAAATGAATGAAAGAGGACGATATAATGCGATAATGATTGAAATTACTTATGGAGCATTGCTTTCATGTCGCTCCACTTCTCTTGGTCCCAACTTAATGAGTCGTGGACTTCGACTAGGGACTTGTCAACTTGAATGTTTAGCAAGATCCAGTGGAATCTGCGGACATTTACATAAGCATACATGCATAGCTCATCCAGTAAGCAAAAATAAAATGTTTACAAGATATAAGAACTCACTTGAAGTTGTAAGGAAATAGTATTTCCTTAACAAAATTATGCTCGGTTAAGAACCTGGACAGGTCTTCCTCCACGTCTTTGGGGTGATTCTTTAACGTATATTCATTAATGATATATGGGTCAATAAACCCAACGTCGTATCTTCTAGCTCTTTTGCATTCAAGCATCTTCATTCTGCGGAATATAATATCATCATACAAATGGATATATAGTTAGGATAATATATTAAATGCAATGAACGACCTAAAGCTACAAACTTAATTATAGAAATAAATAACTTACAGACAGTAGCAACCAATGATAGATTTGTCGAGGGCGCACTGGTTGTATAACTGAAACAGTTCGGTCATTTGAACCTGTATCGAGTATGGTTTGAAGTGATGCTCCTTTCTAACGTCCACCGGAAACCAATCTTTATGATGCTTTTTTTCTGCTTGCAACATGTACCATTCATGCAGATTTCGCATATGTGTGGATAGACGCGCGAGCTCCTCATTACTGACTAGAGGCTGCCCTTGGACATACTATCGTACTATCTGACCCACTAGCGTATCTTCATAGCCTAAATATTGACCAAGAGACATATTTGCTTCGTTAGCAAGTGCTTTGGCCTCCGATACAGTGATTCCCATAAGTGCAGCATTATTACGGGCTCTAGGGTCCATTATTTGCATGTCCATATCCATTTCAGCTCTGAAGGCCTTGTCGAGGTCTGAAATGACTTTGAGCAGGGCGACCGATTGATTCTTCTGTGCTCCGAGCTGGGCAACTTGCTCCCTGCTTTTTGCACTTGTGGTTTTTTTTCTTCTGTGCTTGCTTAATAATCTCCCGGTCATAGTTTGATTCCAGATTCATCGATATCTGGGATGGTTGCTCAAGAAAGGACTTAGCCCACTTTTTTGTTTTTTCGTTATATACCAGCTTTGGCTCAGGCTTTTTGGGTGCAAAATGCGCCTTAACTTGGGCAGCCACATCCGCGTTAGTTTCCTCGTCGGTCTTGTCATAAGGTCTCTTTGGAAGAGCCGACGGGATATCGACTATCTTCGGTGTTTGACCTTTCTTCGATGTGGGGCGCGGGGGACCGTCGAACTTCTGTTTCTTTGACGAGGTAGTAGTATTGCACGGAGGCAGAGGCGGAGATCGAGTTGATGTACTCCTCCTGCGGCGATCGTCAGCGGGGCGGGGTGGACTTAGAGGTTGGCGATAATCAGGTTGGGGTGGACTTGGAGGTTGGCGATAATCGGGTTGGGGTGGACTTGGAGGTTGACGATATTCGATGCGGGGTGGATTTGGATTCCTTGGAGTTGGTGGCCTTGGCGCCGAGCCTGGAAACTTGATGTACTTCTTATTCCATAGAATGATGTTGCGCTTGACATCTCCTAGTTTAGTAAGCCATTCAGGCGTAGCGATTTCAATCTCTAGGTCCGCAAAATCCTCCAGTATGTCATCCACCGTGATACGAGCATAGCCTGGTGGAATCGGAAGTGAATGGTGGAGTGCTCCAGGTAGACAAGGTAAAGCAGTGCCGATCGCCACCTTGAAGGACAGGTTGTTCATTGGCTGATGTAGCTCACATTGTGCCATCTCTCTGACATCATCCACGGGGTAGTGAGGAGCCGGTGCATCATCCAGCAGTGCTTGATCATCAGCACGGACCTTCGTGGAAGCCACGCTGCTTCTCCGTTCGCTAAGATCCAATGCAGGATCATCAGACCGTGGGTGAGTTGACTACGGCGGCCTTTGGCTAATTTCATGCATGAGGTTCTTCAGATCAGCTAGGTCCTGCTCTACCCTGGAGATCCGGTCTACCTCCCGGTCCTTCTTTCTCTGACGGCTTCTGTAACTAGCATCGTACAGAGGAAACCCTTTCTTCCACGAGACATCGGCGCCTTTGCCTCGTGTTCGTCCTCCCTTTTCAGGATTCCCTAGGGCGCGTGTCAGCTCGTCGTTCTCTCTCTCGGGACGGAACAATCCCAATTGAGCATCGTTCATTGCTTGAATAAGGTCTTGGGAGGGTTTTAGAATTTTATCATGAAATAATGTCTTCCTTGTTTCTGGGTCCAAGGATCCCCCGTGCCCGTACCACTAGTGCTTTGACCTCTCGGGCCATCCATCTGTACCAGGAGTGATGCCTCTAGCCCTCATATCCTTCTCCATAGTTTCCCACTTAGGGATGGCACTCTTGTAGCCACCTGTCCCCATTTTATGATGGTATTTCTTGTTGGCAGCATTTAACGCATTCTTTGCAGACTTTGCCTTTGCTTTATCAGATTGCTTGTACTGTACAAAATCGGGCCACTGTTCTCTCAACTTCTCGTTTACTCCTGTGAAGTCTGGAGTTTTCTTTTTCGCGACATATTTCGCGTATAATTTTTTCTTGTGGTTCCGGTACAGTTCAGCCATCTTGCTTAGTGCCCACTCCTTGACTTTCGCTCTATTTTCAAGCCCAACCGGCCTTGGGGTAATACCATCTACCTCAAATTCTTCATACTATGGAGGTAGTATGAATGCGCTATGACCTTCTGCCAAAGGTCATCTTTGGCATCATCGGTGACATAGCTGTTGGATTCTTCACCGGGTTGTCCCTAACCAGCACCCCGCATTGATTTATAAACATCCTCCGGTGCTTCTCTGGAGCAATCGGTTCACCATCATCAGCTATTTCTTCGATGGTGAACCTCTGATTACCATCCAACTTTTTGTTCGGCCCTCGTTTCGTTCGAGCTATCGATTGCTTCGATCCGGTGGGCTAAAAGAAGAAGAGAGAGTGATTAATATATATCTAGATCAGTTAATGAATACAGGTAACACGAGACTTTATATATATATGTACCTCGCCGGATCCTGTCGAGGGGCCATCATTATTGTTGTCATTTGTTTGCCCTTCGTCCATCTGGTCTTCCCCTTGGTTTTCCTCTAGTCCATCACCGGATGGATTCAGATATGAGGATATCTCTTCCTCGAGCAAAATATCTTCGGCCATGCCCGTAATAAGAGGAATTTCACCTCTTATCATGCCCTGAAGAAAACCTTCACCGACGTGACCAGGATCTTCGGATGGATCCATGACTTAATTATCTATAACAAAAAGAGAGTTTAACAGGTTAGAAAAAACAATAATCCTAATAACTAAAACAATATAATCCTAATTATAATAACTTAAACAAAAAAATAACCCTAATCCTAATTCTAATCTTAATAAATAAAACAAAAAAATCACTAAAACAATAATCCTAATCCTAATCCTAATTCTAATATTTTAATTAAAACAATAATCCTAATACTAAAACAAAAAACTCTAATATAAAAAAATCTATAAAAAACTATAACAAAAAACCCTAATAAACCTAATTATAATAATCCTAATACTAATCCTAATAACTAAAACAATAACTAATCCTAAAAACTATAAAAACTATAGAAAAAAATATAACAAGAAAATTTTAAAAAAACTAACATTTCCTAATAATATAAATACTAACATTTCCTAAACATTTATACAAAACCTAAAGATTACTAATAATAATAATAAATATTACTACAAAAACCTAACTATAACATTTCCTAGACTAATTATACTACTAGACTAATTATAATCAAAACCTAAATACTAACATTTATACTACTAATCAAAACCTAAAATATTAACATTTCCTACTACTAATCAAAACCTAAATACAAAAACAAAATTAAATAATTAACCACCTCCCGCGAGGTGGTGCAGCGCGCCGCGGCACGGCGGCGCGGCGAGGCGGTGCGGCGCGGCGCGGCACAGCGGGGCGGCGACACGCGGCGGGGCGGCGCGGCACGATGTCGTGGCACGGCGGCACGGCGCGCGCGACACATACGGCGGCGGGCGGCACGGAGGCTCGGCGGGCGGCGGCTCTACGGTACGGAGACGAGGTCGGCGGCGGCGCGGGAATCGGCCGGCCGGCGGGCAGCACCTCCCCTGTGTTCTCTGCGTCGATGGCGCCTCGTCTTCGTCTTCGTCTTCGTGGCGTGCTAAGTGCTGGCTCAGCGCGCCAGGCGCGAGCGCGCATATATATAGGGACAGACCCTTTAGTCCCGGGCTAAGCCACCGCCCGCAACTAAAGGGTCTTTAGTCGCGGGTCGTGGCTTAACCCGCGACTAAAGACCTCCCTTTAGTCCCGGGCTAATCCACGGCCCGGGACTAAAGGGTTTTTTAGGCCGTTCGTTTTCGCGCGCACACTCACCCTTTAGTCCCGGGTCCAGCCACGACCAGCGACTATTTGTTATTTTAAATTTTCTTTTTTAATCCAAAACTAATATAAAAACTTTGAAAAATCATATCTTTTATTGTAATAATCCAAATAAAACAAATAATATGTCTATTATTATCAGAAAAATATAATGAATCTTAATATAATATCCATTTATCTGTTTGCATAATTTATAAATTATTTCATTTGTAATTTTCTTTTTTAATTCAAATCAAATATAAAAACTTTGAAAAATCATATCTTTTATTGTAATAATCCAAATAAAACAAATAATATGTCTATTATTATCAGAAAAATATAAAGAATTTTAATATAATATCCATTTATATGTTTGCATCATTTATAAATTATTTCATTTGTAAATTTTCTTTTTAAATTCAAAACTAATATAAAAAACTTTGGAAAATCATATCTTTTATTGTAATAATCCAAATAAATCAAATAATATGTCTATTATTATCAAAAAAATATAATGAATCTTAATATAATATCCATTTATCTGTTTGCATCATTTATAAATTATTTCATTTGTAAATTTTCTTTTTTAATTCAAAACTAATATAAAAACTTTGAAAAATCATATCTTTTATTGTAATAATCCAAATAAAACAAATAATATGTCTATTATTATCAGAAAAATATAAAGAATTTTAATATAATATCCATTTATCTGTTTGCATCATTTATAAATTATTTCATTTGTAAATTTTCTTTTTTAATTCAAAACTAATATAAAAACTTTGGAAAATCATATCTTTTATTGTAATAATCCAAATAAAACAAATAATATGTATATTATTATTAGAAAAATATAAAGAATTTCAATATAACATCCATTTATCTGTTTGCATCATTTATAAATTATTTCCTTTGTAAACTTTCTTTTTTAATTCAAAACTAATATAAAAACTTTGGAAAATCATATCTTTTATTGTAATAATCCAAATAAAACAAATAATATGTATATTATTATTAGAAAAATATAATGAATCTTAATATAATATCCATTTAGTCCCGGATGTAGTCACAAAACGGGACTAAAGATATTTTCCGCCATTTCCCACGTCTTCCCACCAAGTTTTCCCGCCCTTTCCTTTCTACGAGAGCTTTTAGTCCCGAATGTAGTCACTAACTGGGACTAAAGACATTTCCCGCCATTTCCCAAAGCTTCACGCCAAGTTTTCCCGCCCTTTCCCTCTATATTTAGGGTGATTGTGCCATGGCTATCCACACATCCACACCTTCCTCTCTTAGAACAATGCACAACGCCTACTGGGCCATTCTGACCCTCGAGGAGACCGAGGCGCTGTGCGCCTCCAACTACCCTTGTCCTCTGGGCTACCTGCCGCCTGCCGGCTTGATGCTGAGCGATGGAGGGGTTCCTGTCCCTCCTGTCCCTCAAGGTTCCGCACGCCAGGCGACCATCACAAACCACTTCTACCATGAGCTCACGCCGGAGCAGTGGATGGATCCCCAGTGGGATCCCGACAACTACGACACCTGGAATGCCTTCTTCGCTAATAGGTGGGAAAGGGAGCTCGCCAGGTACGAGGGTGATGGCCCACCACTGGTGAACCACAACGAAGCCGGCCGTCGTCTGTGGTGGGCGAACCGTACTATCATCAGAGTGATGCGCTACATCGCCGGGGGAGACCATCCTCGCCTACGGTGCCCACGAGTCCACCCGCCACAGGCCCCACACCGTCCCGGCGGTAGCGGCATTGTCTTCCAGGAGACCCCTCTCCCGCCCTCTGTGAATCTGAGGCTGGAATGGCCCCTGGTATATGACATGGATGGGCTGAGGATCCCCGGAGTGGCAGGTGACGATGACGATGATGATGACGATGATGATGAAGACCCTGAAGCTGCGTACTATAGGACTAGGCATGATTATGACTAAAGCGGGCGGCTTTAGTCCTGAGTGTTAGCTAGTCCCAGTTTGTCCCGGTTTTTAATATTAATAAATGTCTTGAGTGTTACCTAATAAATAGAGGGAAATGCCTATATAAAGAGAGGGTTCATCTTTAGTCCCGGTTGGAGAAACCAATCGCGACTAAAGGGATTGCGGCAGACTGGGCCAGGCAACACTAATAATAGGGGTGAGTGTCGACATTATGTCGTGCGGCTTGTACCTTGTCCCGGATGGTGTCACCAACCGGTAATAAAGATGAACCTTTAGTCCCGGTTGGAGACACCAACCGGGACTAAAGATGAACCTTTAGTCACGGTTGGAGACACCAACCGGGACTAAAGATGAGTCAACACTAATAATAGGGGTGAGTGTCGACATTATGTCGTGAGTGTCGACATTGTGCCGAGATGCTTGTACTATAAATAGGCATCCTTGTGAGTCCAGTCCTCCAGCCAGTTTGAGGCATCTCCAAGATGGTTTTAGAGAGCAGGGACACCACTACGGCCAGTTTCAGGGAGATGTCGACGGAGCCCAGTCCTCCGGCATCTCCGAGAAACTGGTCATAGAGGCACTCCCTAATATGTGAAATTAGTTAGCTCCCAGGCTATTGATCTAGTTAGAGAAGTTACAAGCTGCAAGATGGTTTTCGAGAGCAGGGACACCACTACGGCCAGTTTCAGGGAGATGCCGACGGAGCCCAATCCTCCGGCATCTCCGAGAAACTGGTCATAGAGGCACTCCCTAATATGTGACATCACGCGTTTGGAGATCAGATCTTAATGGTAAGTATGAATCGGTACTAAAGGCCCTCCTTTAGTCCCGGTCCAGCCACAAAACGGGACTAACACACTCAAGATTGTTTGCAGATAACATCACTATAAAAATGGACACATGCATGGAACATCTTAACTCATAAAATGTTACAATTATTACATATCATTTCTTCGCTTGTGTTCCTTTCTGATCCCGTCGTATCCATGGAGCATCTTCATTCATTAACATGATGGTTGGGTCATCCTTCACCGTGAAGGGCGGAATTTTATGGAACTTATCACAATCTTCTGACATGTCTGTCTTGTCCTCCACTCCCACGATGTTTCTTTTTCCTGAAAGAACTATGTGGCGCTTTGGCTCATCGTCTGTTGTATTCTTTTTCTTATTTTTTCGTTTTCTAGGTTTGGTAGACATGTCCTTCACATAGAAAACCTGGGCCACATCATTGGCTAGGACGAATGGTTCGTCTAAGTACCCAAGATTGTTGAGATCCAACAATGTCATTCCGTATTTCTTGTCTACCTCAACCCCTCCTCCCGTCAGCTTGACCCTTTTGCACCAAAACAAGGGGACCTTAAAAGTAGTTCCATAGTCAAGTTCCCATATCTCCTCTATGTAACCATAATATGTGGTCTTTGACCCATTGTTGTCTGTTGCATCAAAGCGGACACCACTGTTTTGGTTGGTGCTCTTTTTATCTTGGGCTATCGTGTAAAATGTATACCCATTTATCTCGTACCCTTGGAAAGTCGATATAGTCGAAGATGGTGACCTAGACAACAAGTATAGATGATCTCCAAGAGTGTTGTTTTTGATGAGATGTTGCAACCAACCGCCGAAACTCTTCATGTGTTCATCTCTAATCCAAGAGTCATGCTTTCCAGGGTTGTTGGAGCGTAAGATTTTCTTGTGTTCCTCGATATATGGGGCTGCCAAGATAGAATTCTGTAGAACGGTGTAATGTGCTTCGATGTAAGAATGTCCGTCTCTACATATTATTGATTTCCTTCCTAGACTACTCTTTCCACTCAGTCTCCCCTCATACCGCGATTGAGGAAGACCAATCGGCTTAAGGTCAGGAACAAAGTCAACACAAAATTCAATGACCTCCTCTGTTCCATAGCCCTTGGAGATGCTTCCTTATGGCCTAGCACGGTTACGAACATATTTCTTTAAGATTCCCATGAACCTCTCAAAGGGAAACATATTGTGTAGAAATACAGGACCGAGAATGGAAATCTCTTCGACTAGGTGAACCAGCAGGTGCGTCATAATATTGAAGAAGGATGGTGGGAACACCAACTCAAAACTGACATGACATTGGACCACATCATTTTATAACCGTGGTAGATCTTCATGATTGATTATCTTCTGAGAGATTGCATTGAGAAATGCACATAGCTTCACAATGGGTACTCGAACATTATCTGGTAGAAGCCCCCTCAATGCAATCGGAAGCATTTGCGTCATAATCACGTGGCAGTCATGAGACTTTAGGTTTTGGAACTTTTTTTCTGCCATATTTATTATCCCCTTTATATTCGACGAGAAGCCAGACGGGACCTTAATACTGCTTAGGAATTCAAAAAATATTTTCTTCTCTTGTTTGGTAAGAGCGTAGCTGGCATGACCTTGAAACCATTCTGGATGCAGGCCATCTGGGTCTTCTATGCGTTGATGGTCCTTTCGTGCTTCCGGTGTATCTTTTGTCTGCCCATACACGCCCAAGAAACCTAGCACGTTCACGCAAAGATTCTTCGTCACATGCATCACATCGATTGCAGAGCGGACCTCTAAGAATTTCCAATATGGTAGCTCCCAAAATATAGATTTCTTCTTCCACATGGGTGCGTGTCCTTCAGCGTCTTTCGGAACAGATTTTCCTCCAGGACCCTTTCCAAAGGTTACCAGTTGATCCAAATCTTTAACCATATCAAATATATCAGCACCAGTACGCTCCTTAGGCTTCGTCTGGTGACATGCCAGACCGTTGAAATGCTTGCCTTTCTTTCGTAAGGGATGCTTGGACAAAAGAAATCGACGATGCTCATTGTATACATTCTTCATACAATGTTCCAAATATATACTTGCAGTCTCATCTAAACAGTGTGTGCATGCATTATATCCCTTGTTTGACTGTCCTGAAAGGTTACTAAGAGCAGGCCAATCATTGATTGTTACGAAAAGCAATGCTCAGAGGTTAAATTCTTCCTTCTTGTGCTCATCCCACACGCGTATCCCGGGTTCGTGCCACAACTGTAAAAGTTCTTCCACTAATGGCCTTAGGTACACATCAATGTCGTTGCCGGGTTGTTTCGGACCTTGGATCAACACTGGCATCATAATGAACTTCCGCTTCATGCACAACCAAGGAGGAAGGTTATAGATGCATAGAGTCACGGGCCAGGTGCTGTGACCGGAGCTCTGCTCCCCAAAGGGATTCATGCCATCTGTACTTAGACCAAACCTTAAACTCCTTGCGTCATCTGCAAAGTCCGGGTACTTTCTATCGATTTTTCTCCATTGCGACCCATCAGCGGGGTGTCTCAACATCCCGACTGACTTACGTTCCTCTTTATGCCATCGCAACAACTTCGCGTGCTCTTTGTTTCTGAATAAGCGTTTCAATCGTGGTATTATAGGAGCATACCACATCACCTTCTGTCACATCCCAAAATTCTCCTAATTTTGGAATGTGAAACAAATAAATAAGATTGATTGATTGTTTGGCTTTGTTGAAAATTCTCAAAGAGAAGAAACTTTTTGAATAGAAAATCCTCTCAACCTTGAATTCAAAATCTTATATTCTTTTGTTAAGACCTAAGTAGACATATAGGCAAAAGGGTATGGATTGATTATGGATTGTAGAATTGGTGTGCAAGATTTCAAAATGAAAATCATGAAGCATTCATAAGCATTTCATTACATCCATGCAAAGATCTCACAAACTGAATCCAAATCCTGGTATCTAAATCCTATAGTTGATTTGCCCAAATGTTCCTAAAGGATTTAAATTGACTTATTAAAACCCACTGATGCTAAGGCGTAAATTATTGATAATTATAGCCTAAAGCGATCCAATTAATACTACAAAATTTTAGAAACAAAATTGAGCTCATTTGGAGCTAGTATGAAAAAGTTATGGAACAAATACAAACACATAAAGATATAAATAAAATGGAATATACAAGGATTTATAAATCCACTACTTCCAAACTAGTAAAAAGATTA
Source organism: Avena sativa (assembly GCA_916181665.1). Taxonomy (NCBI): domain Eukaryota; kingdom Viridiplantae; phylum Streptophyta; class Magnoliopsida; order Poales; family Poaceae; genus Avena; species Avena sativa. The sequence continues at coordinate 417,797,090 of OV702297.1, forward strand.
CAAATTTGATCCTATAATGATCTATTCGATTTTAGAAAAATTTAGAAACAAGAATCGTGTCATTTGGAGTTCGTATGCAAAAGCTATAAGGGAAACAAGTAAAAAAAAAACTAGGCGGGCCGCCAGCCCACCGGACCGAGCCAGCGACCGGGAGCAGCCACGCGCGCACGTACGTGCCCAAATTGCTCCAAAAAGCGTGCAAAATCTATTTTGTTAAATCTATCTCTACTCAAACTGCTATAACTTTTTATGTGTAACTCCGAAAAATATGAATAATATATCAAATTGAAGATACTGTAATGTACTTTAAGAATATCTGGAAGGATCTAGCATTGCAGATTATTTAACCCGTAGCAATTTAATTAGTTTTAATGGCTTTATAAATCATTAAATTCATAGTAAATTAATTGCTTGTCACAAAAATATAAATAATATACCGATAGAAAGCTGGTTCCATGTAGATCATCAATCTGCAAATGGTTCAGTAAAATACTATAAGGTTTCGCAGCAATTAAATAAATGGTTTAATGGCTTATTTAGAGTAATAAATTTATAAGAAAATAAATACTATTCAGAAAATTACAAATAATATGTCCCTGAAATCACAATTCCGTGGAGATTACAGATATAATTTTAGTTTGATTTTTTAGGCAACAGAAACTGTATGAATCATTTAAAACCCATTAAACACTATTTAAATCATATAAAAAGATCTATAACTCCGATTAGGGTGAATCTAACGCCTACTGGTTCGTATTAACGTCCTCTATCCAGTAAACCCAAGAAACAAATTTAATTCTATAGTTAGAATAGGCGTTACAACAGAACTATCAAAACCCTTATATTGGCAAGTAATTATTAATAACAAGTACCCTATTGCATTAAATGAACTCATACATGCATCATATGGTATATTAATGTTCATAAAACTAATTATAACCATTGTGTCATGTTAAATCATCATGCATGTTTTCGATCATCCTTGTTGTGTTTGTTATGTTTGCAATTATTTTGATTGGAACTACCTTGTCCTCGTATTAGATTGTTCGAAGAGTGCGATTGCTGCGGAGAAATACAATCAACACCCATATTATCAACATAAGGCAAGTTACACCAGTTGTTCATAATTTTGTCCCAGTTTTAATTCTATGCATGTGATCTTCAAAATTCTGTAGTATGCATGTGTAGGATGTTCTAGTAGAATTTTTCCTTAGTATTATTTTGCAAGTGCGATGATTTTGTAGTATGCCATGAGTATCTCTATACTTAGGATTTTTCCACTCCTAATAGGTTACCCCTGTTTTTTCTAAGTATTGCTTGCTATGCTATATATACAAAGTACCATTGGGGGGTTCGAAAGACAAAGAATTTTTCTAAGTATAAAGGCTCTCTAGATCAAACTTTTCTTCTCAAATCCACTTCAAAATAAAACTAAGTTTTCTTCTGGGCGGAATGGTTTTCGGGTCAACGAGTGAGATTTTGGTGGAGGACGGCCGCCCAGGAATCAAAGAAGTCTGCCATGTTTTAGAATTCAGAAGCTTCCAGTGCAACCACAATACATTATGGGCTCTGTCTTGCCCTAGTACTTAGTGGGAAACCTCACCCGGGTACCAACATTTGGAGGTTCTTGGCACGGTTGGATCCGGAAGGTAGAGGGGCTACTAAGGGAAAGCCTCGCCATGGTCTTGTCTGTAAAAGGACTTGATCGTGGATTGTGGGTAAAGTGCACAAACTCTTGAGAGTATTGCAATCTGATCGATCAGCCGTGTTCACGGTAACAGAGCAACAATGAGCATCTGAAGGATGGAGCCTCTGAAGGATCTTCCTCTCTCTTTTCTAAAACAAAGTTTTGAAACCCCATGGAGTGCATAATATCGCCAATGGGTGGGATTTTGGGAACTTGGTGTGTAATATCCAAGTGTCACTTGGTGCGTAATATCCAAGTGTTGGTGGTTTGGACACCTGGTGCGTCATATCCTCGTGTGCCACTCGACCTTATTTTATCAAAGCAATTGTTTACAAATTAGGAAAATTTTCTCTTATTCTCCCTACTTAAGAAAATTAGCTTTATGCAAATGAACTCCAAAGCCTAAACTAGCCTTGCATGTACAGTTAGTCTTTCCTTCCTTGGTGTAATTTGCCAATACATTCAAAGTATTGACCCAACTTGTTGGCTGCACATTTCATGTGCAGAATTTCGGAGATCATTGAAAGGTGCGCTAGGATCGCGGGTCTTCACTCAACCTGCCTGTGGCATTGATGGGACTCCAAGTTGTATTTATATCGCTTCTGTTGTAATAATGTAAACTCTGGATTATTCGATTCATGTAATAAAGACTTGTGTTTTACATGATATTTCATCGACTGTGAGTGCTAGCTATTGATCCAGGGACTAGCATGTTAATCACAGGGACTTAGGATCTTACTTGATCCGAGGTCGCTACACCTTCGCAGGAAACCTCTTCCGGGGGGGCTCGCCCTCAACGTCACCAAGGTCATCTCGTCTAATCTTATACCGAAGTGAAGTGCATACCGGGCATGCATCTAAATTCTCATACTCCTCACCGCGGTAGAGGATGCAGTCATTAGGGCATGCATGTATCTTATGAACCTCTAAACCTAGAGGGCAGACAACCTTTTTTGCTTCGTATGTACTGGCGGGCAATACATTATCTTTTGGAAGCATATTCTTCATCATTTTCAGCAACTTTTCAAATGAGGAGTCAGGTATAGCACACTCAGCCTTCCATCGTAGAAATTCCAGTGTGCTGCCCAGCTTTTTCAGACCATTTTCGCATTTTGGGTACAACAACTTTTTGTGATCCTCTAGCATGTGATTGAACTTCTCCCTATCCTTTTCAGTTTCACAATCTCTTCGTGCATCGGCAATGGTCCGACCAAGATCATCAGCGGGTTCATCATGTGTCTCTTCTTCATCCTCCCCTTCAGCATCCCCCATAGAAGTATCTCCGTACTCAGGGAAACCATGATAGTTGTCATCCTCCTCCTCTTCTTCATTGTCTTCCATTATAACCCCTCTCTCTCCGTGCTTGGTCCAACAATTATAACTGGGCATGAAGCCGGACTTCAACAGGTGGCTGTGAAGGGTTTTTGAGTCAGAATAATCCTTCTGATTCCTACATCCATTACATGGACAGAATACAAAACCATTGTGCTTGTTTGCATCAGCAACACGGATGAATTCATGCACGCCATTAATGAACTCGCCAGAGCGTCGGTCAGTACCGTACATCCATTCCCGGACCATCTGCATTATAGTAAAAGTATATCAAAAACCATTACACAACATGATAAAATTATTACAAGTTATATTGAGAGCTTCTAGAGCATTAATTTTGAATTTTGAAAAATTTACATGCACCAATTTGTGAATTGGAGAAAACAATCAACATGATAAATGTGGAGTTTTTTATTATTGTTCCATCAGTGAAAACCTCATTCCATTCTAAGCTCTGAAACTCTAAAATTACACATTTCAATTTTTAGTAACTATGTGCCTAATCAAAATTTGTTACACATATATATCAAAATCCTTCTAGCTACTTCTAGAGCATGCATGCATTTGATCCATATCTCTATACTTCTAGAGCATTATATAGAGCTAAAGTAGCAATAAGAGATGAAAGAATGAAGTTCTAACCTTTTAAAGCTTTGGATTTAGGTGTTGCAAACTAAATCTTGACAAATCTTGGGAAAAAAATGGCATGAACTCTCTTGCTTTCTTTGAGAAAAATGGCCACCATATGCTTTAGGGCAGATGTCCAGGGAGCTGTATATATAGTGATGGACAATTAGTCCCGGGCCGTGATACGACCCGGGACTAATAGTCCCCGAAAAGAGCTGTTGACCCGCTCCAGCTTATTAGTCCCGGGCCGTATTACGGACCGGGACTAATGCTCTGGTCCGGCCCGGGACTAATGCTTATGGACATTTCTAGCCGTTGGAGGCCTCACGGACCGGGACTAGTGCTAGCACTAGTCACGGTTCGTGACGGGCCGGGACTGCTGGGCTTCTAGTGATCGAACCGAAGATGGTTTTTCCAGTAGTGTTGGGGCAGTTACTAGAGATATGACCTTTTTATCCACAAGAGTAGCAACACTTTGTGGTCACTTTGAATTTGGCCTTATGATGCATGTTTTTGACTTTGCCTTCATTCTTCTTGGCAGAAGTTGTTCTCTCATGGGGGTTTACAATCTGTTGATGCTCTCCACCTTGTTTCCCTTGTTGAACTTTGGAATAAATGGGGCATTGGGTAGGGACATTATTATTTCCTTTACATAGGAAACATGTAGCTTGTGATGTGGGGCATTGATTAGTTCGATGTTCCTCTTCACAATTGGGGCATTGATCTTCATGCTCTTTGGAAGTGTGATCCTTGTCTCCACAAACATTGCAAGCTTGGCTTCCTTCTAGAATATCATCCTTGACATCATTGTTATAACAAACTCCTTGGGAAGGGTTGTTTCCCATGTTGATCATTTGACTTGTCATCCTATGCAACAGTTGGGTTTGGGTTTCCAAAAACCTTTGCATGGTTGGGTCTAAATCATTGTTGTTGTCCCAAAATTGAGTTGTCACTTGGTTCAACTGGGTTTAGGTTACTATGAGTTCTCTCATGTTGATCTCTTGGTTGTTGTTGTTGTCACCATTCTTGATGTTGGAGTTTCTTGGGGTAGTCATCTGTTTGGGTTGGATTGGGATTAGAATAGGAAAAAGAATTCCAAGGAAGAATTCTAATCACACACATCACAATTCACACAAGAAATGTGCAAACAATGACAAACAAACATTCCACTCAAACAACAAGTTTTAAGCACATTTTTAGGCAACAAAATATTTTTGCTACACCACATAAGTTGGTGGGTTTGATCTATACTTAATATAGTGGTCCAACTATATGGTTCACTTGAGAGCATTCCATCCTTCTTAGTTGGTTCTTCTTGATCATTATATTTGTATCCTTGGAGAATTCCTTGAATCTTGGTCACAAAGCTTCAAAGGTGATGATGGTTACTTCTAAGTTGTGTTTCCTTAGTCTTCAATTCTTGAGTAGTATTTCTTGTCTCACTTGTAGTCCTTGATGATGCTGAAGTCATTTGAGTTAGTGGAATCCTTTGCTCATGTTGAAGTCTTTGCTCATGTTGAAGTCTTTGCTCATGGTGGAGGCTTTATCCATCAAGTTGAAATAGACAAGATGTAGAGTTAAAACAAAAAGGTTGAGGAAAGAGTTTACAAGATTGTTTGTAAATAAGTTTGGAACAAATTCAACTCCTATTTTTCTAAAGGGTTTTGTCCAATCATAGGGTTACAATCCTACAGGCAACACAGTGCTCTGATACCATCTGTAAGAGGTCCCAACCTTTAATAAGGTAGAGATCCCTGTGTTTACAATGCTAGTCCCTGGATCAATAGCTATCATCCACAGTTAAGATGTAATATCAAGAAACAAAGGTCATAATACAACTTTATAACCAGGAATAAAATAGTTTATTACATCTTGCATAGCTCATTTGGCTATCTCATTACAATGCAGCAGAAATAACTATAGCATGGGGTCCTTCATCTTCAAGGTGCCATAGGCAATCATGTTGGTTGTAGACTTGTAATCCTAATCAACACATCTCACTAACATCAAACAAACCTGCAACACAATAAGTTACAGCCACAAGGGTCAATACATTTGAATTGTATTGGCAAGTGATACTTTGGTAGTATAGTGGAGTCTATCATCTATATGAATTTGGCTAAGTGGAGCTTAGGCTTGCTTTGCTCATAATAGATTTTCCTTATATTTTGAAAACACTAAGTTTTTGTTTGTCAAAAATCACCCAAGGCATCTCCCAATAGAAATTGGTGATCCTTCAACCCTTGTTCAACCACAAGTTTTTAACTTAGAAATTGGGATGAGGAGATGCTTGATAGCTTCCATGTCTTGATGCTCAATTGTCCTTTACCAGGGACATGGCTAAGTACTTAGATTTTACACTCTGCATAGGTGGTGCACTTTCCCCACAAGACTTGGTTTCACCAAGACAAGATCTTTTCAGAAGCCTTCCCTTAGACCAGAATGGACGCGTTCCAACCTAACAAACCCCTACCACCAACTATCCATTTGGCTAAGTTATTGCAACCTATATGATCCAGGCAGAGCCCATAATTCCAAGTGGCTGCACTTGAAGCTTCTCAACATTTGACATCTCCAATCTCTTTGTTCCAAGGTGGCCATCCACAAGTGAGATACACAAGGTAAACCATAGAAATGGGCCTTGTGTAACCACTCAACACAAACCATTCCTTCCATTCCACCCAGGTGATTCGTTCACTTAGTTGTTTTATTAAACAAAACACAAGTCCTTGACTTAGAAATATTCCATAGTATGAATATATTCCACCCTTGTTTTGTACTAGCTAAACTAAGCATGATAGTAGTAGGAATCTTAACTTAGGAAATTTCTACTAAGATTTCCCATGGCATAGTTTATACTTAGCAAAAATTCCATGCAAGTCCTACTTAGAAATATCACTAATGCATAGTGAAAATAATGTGACAAAAGTATGAAGAATCACTTGCCTTTTGGTAGATAATATAAGTTCACTCCTTGATCTTGCAATATTCACACTCTTCAAAGTACTACAATTCAATCAAGTGAGGCACAATTCCAATCTACCATTCAAGCAAACATCACATAAAATAATAGAAACAAAGCAATGCATGCAAGCATGCTAAAGATTGTTTTATTTGGAAAAGTGGTTTCTAACATGTTATAAACATTATAAAACACCTATTGGTCATTTTATATAAGTGGCAAAATCATTTGCAAAATATTTTACTTATAAACCATTTTTAAACCAAATCAATATTTTATGTGGTTGAAAATGCTTTTTTAGCAAAGTAATAATCTATAAGGTTCATAAATATAATTCTAAATCATAAAACTTTGTGTTTAGAGTGAGAGAGTTTAAATCAAAACATTTTCCCAAAGGGTTTTTTTCTCCAAATAGTATTTCCAACATATAAACAACATTTTTATTTGACTAGAAATGTTTTAATTCCAATATTTCTTAATTTGCCTCACAAAATATGTTTTTGAATCCACAAATTGATTTATATGATCAGTAGGTTCAAAACAATCCATTTGCCAAAGGTTTTATCACAAAAACAATTTTAGAATGAATTTTATATTCATAATATACCTACACAAGTTTCTGCAAAAACAACCATTTTAACATAAGCAATTTACTAAACAAATGGCCTGGTTGGAAATTACTTGTCTCGCTGATTCCATTGATATAAAATTTGCAAAATTTGGACGTGTGGTTTAAAAGTTATGCAATTTACAAGTTTGAATATCTAATAGAATCTATTCTGGTTTTTATTAAACAGTCTGGGCCATGTGGCGTGTTTCTATTCGCCCATACCGTTTCACGTGGATCGACTAACGTGGAGCGTTGGATCAAACTGGAATCGCATGGATCAGATAAGCTCGTACCCCTTCGTTTATATTCTATCGCATCCGTCCGATCTACATCGCACGGTCCTAATCGTCTCTGCTAGAAAGTGGCGGCGCTGCGACGGCTGCGCGCGGCGGCGCTCTGCTAGCGGCGCTGCGGCGACTAAAGGAAGCGAGGGAAGAAGGGTAGGGGTTTACCAGAACCGCAAGAGCTTGTTGATTCTCAACGTGGTAGTAGCTCGTCGAGGGGCGCACGGTGGTGACGTGGATTGCTCACTGGAGAAGAGACATAAGACGGTTGCTTACTGTCGAAGACGGAGGCGACGCTACGGTGCGGGCTAGGACACGAAAATGGTGGTGTTAGTTGCGGAAGGGGTCACTGGTCACATGCGTATCATAGGAAGGACAAGGGGCAGTCAGAATGTTACCAAGGAAGTCGCCAGAGAAGGAGCAGACGGTGGTGATGTTCTGTTGGAGACGTTGTCGACGATGCAGAGCACGCTTCGGCGAGCTGGCGCTACGGAGAGGTTCGCCAGAAGATGGGTAGTGTCCCCGTGGAGTCTGGGAGGCAAGTAGGTGGCTGGGTTCACCGGAATCGGCCAGGAATGCCGTCGGAGACAGAGGTGATGTCGCAAGCAATACAGGCAGCCTAGGGGCTCCGATGGTGTGAGGGCTGGGGGAAAAGTTAGAGGGGGAACGGATGCTTAAGTGTGCAAGGTCAGGGGGAGGATTAACGGAGGCAGTAACACGTATTGATTCCCTCTTCAACGGCCAGAAACGGCGAGGAGGGTTGGGGGCATGGTCACCGCGGGTGAGGATGAAGCTTGCGTGGCGGTGGGGCCTAGCGTCAGCGAGAGAGGGAGAGGGGAGATGGGGGCCAGCGGTCAGCGGCTGAGTGGGTCTGGTCGGTGGTGAAAAAGAAACGCTTCGGGGAGAGGAGAGAGGTGGGATGCTGGGCTTAGTGGGCTAGCTGGGTTGGGGTGGCTTTGCTCACTTTTTTTCGTTCTGTTTCTCTTTTCTTTTTCCACTTCTAATATTCTGTTTTGATTTTGTTTGATTATTTCAAACAACAATTTGAATTCAATTTTCTACCAAACTTTGTGTATATTCCAATACTGTTTACTAATACATTTTAAAGTCAAATTTAGAATATTTCTTTTATTCTTTTTAGGGTCTTTTAATTATTTAAAATAGGCCCTTGCATTTATTCAAATAAGATTTAATAATGTTTTCAAACTCCATTTGAATCTAAATCTTTTCAGTAGGTTTTATTTATTTAATAGGGTGTCAAATAATTCACCTTGAATTACTTGGAATAATTTTAATATGATTTATAAGTCATTTAAATTGGGTATTTCTTTTTTTCCAATGAAATCAAATATGGTTTTAATTCCATAAAACTTCATTTAAATGATTCTTTTATTTCATTTAAGTCAATTAAATAACTTTTATTCCACTTGGGTAAATTCCAATTATTTTCCCCTGATTTAATTAATCACTCTTATTAGGGATTGTTTTTATTCATATAGAAATAGAATTTGGTGAATGACATTTTATTTTATTCTTTATCCTTTTATTTTATTTGGATTTGGATTATATTCATTCCATTTGCTTATGGATTAGGCCAAGATTTATATTGGTCTTTAAATATTCCTCATTTAATATTTCTTTCTTTATCTTATAGAATCCATATCTTTTTATTTAGAGATCCCAAACTTGGTGATTCCAATTTGTAAAATCTTATTTGATATTTATTTATCCTTTTAAATATATTTAGGATTATTTTTTCACCTTTTGGTATGGATTTCTAGATAGGTGCTTTATTTGCGTTGGAAATTCAACTTCCTTATCTTATTAAATTTATAAGATTTTATCTATGGCTCCAAATTAAGTGAAACCAATTTATATGGTTTTATAATATTTCCATTTGTCATTCTTGATCATTTATAAATATTTATTGACAAATTTTATATGGTTCCAATCCATGATCTTGGAAATGTTTTTCTTCCATTAGGGTTTTAGGGTTTTGGTTTATTTTCCAAGTGTTTAAATTTCAAGATGCATTTATGAAGAATGCATTTCACTTGATTTAAATTTTAGTTGGATTCAAACATTAACCAAAGTTTGTTCAAGATGTGATTTTAAGTTTTCATTTAGAATCAAAAAGTTTCTTTTCACCCTAAATTTCAAAAATTATTCATTTTGTTTATTTGTTTTTCACATTACAAAATTTGGAAAATTTTGGGATGTGACAACAATATTATACAAAGTAAAAGAAATAATAATTAATACATCAATAATGTTACAAGGATTCTTAAATTCTGTACATGAACATATTACATTGTTCTCACAGGAGGATAAAACCTAAACTATAATTTTTCTATCTAATTCTTGATCTTCTCATTATCCGTTTGATGTTGATTCTACAAAAAAAACAGCAGACTGACAACAGTACAGGAATAAGAGGGTTAGTTTATTATTGTACTCTCAGATTTGGCCTAGAGTTGCTAGAGCCTGAATTCATCATTGAGTATTTATTAAAAAACGGGCCAAATCATAGTATCTATTCTTAATCAGATTGTGGCCTCAGTACAACATCATTGGCTTAGGGGCAAGTTTCACCAAGGGCAAGTAAGAGGCAAAGAGGTAAAATATCACATTTTCACTTGATCTAATCCATTTGGGTGAGACATGCACACAGGCAGCTCACAAGCTGCTTACACACACATGCAACATAGGCTGTTGTCAACACCACAGCAACCTAGGAAACCATATAAGAAGGAAGCCACCATAGTTAACAAGTACATGCCCACACAATATCCATCCCTCAGACTCTCCATAGTACCACCAAGAAGCCATTTTTCTCTTACCTGTTCTTCCAAGAACACTAATAATACAATACCAACAATCTTCCCAAGCATCAGGATCATTTTGAGGAGCTAGGATGAGAAGGTCAGGAACATGAAGTAGCAGTTGAACCAGATCAACAACATCAGATCAAATCCATTCGTGTGAGCCAACCTCACCAAGACATCATCATCTACATAAGTACAACAGCTACCTTTCCAAAGTAGGTTGCAACACTAAGATTCAAGCATCTTATCTACTTTTATTTGTTTAGACAACAAACGGAAGTATTAATGAAGAATAGTTCTCTCAGTCTTGCACAGAAATGCTATGAAAGGCTCATCATCAAGCTTTGGAGCACTCAAGCATCTGTTCTTATTAAAATCTTGTGCCTCAGCCTTTGCATCATAGGCTGGAACTAGTTACACACATAAATCATCAAGAACAAATGACCTTTGACCAGTTACATTAGTCAAAGTAGTAGAAAATCATATTCATTATGGTCATGCTGTTGTGCACCCGTTAATAAGGTTCCACAGTAGCAATCTCATAACTAATAAGGCCACTATAATTAACTAAATCATCTTATCATCAAAAGACAGATTTTAAGCTCATCTGCCAGCAAGTACAAATATCACATAAATCATCTTCCTAGACAAATAGTTTAGGAATCATTGATCAGGTCACCTTATTTACATAAGATAACATGTGCTTACAGCCTCATTCTATGCATCCTTGGCCTGGGAAATATTTCCAGTCAGCTGTAACACAACAGTAAGCCATGCTACCCAGCTGCTGCTGTGCACACTCCAGGTAGAGGCACCACAATAACAACCAGTGCATTAGATGACACTAGAGCCAGACACTATACTCACTTAATTATGCAACAGAGATCAATTAAATGAATCTAATCATCTTCCTAGCCACCAATCTAGAAATCATTTCATCTCTACAATCATTTTGCCTAGCTTATGATCAACTAAGGATAACCACCTTAGTATGTGTTTGACTCAAGAAAAAAACTCAGCCTTTGCACCATTTGCTAGCCAAGTAAGTGAGCAACATATGTTTTTGATCAATTTATGAGAGTAGGGTTGCTGTAGTAATACACATTTGATAGACAACAATTAAATCCATCCAGAATCTATTTGTAAGTCACACAAGTACATCATAGCCAACAGAAAATCCTTAATAAAACATATACACCATCCTGGACCATAGCCCATGTATTTGGGTGATCAAGTGATTTGCAAGAAACATCCCATACACATAAATAGAAGTAAATCATAAAACATTGGCATGCCTATAATTATCTGTACTAGTACCATCTTATCATTACCATCAGTGTATGTCCAAATGACAACCATATACATGCTCCTACTTATCATATTCACTTTTGCACAAAGAAAACAATATGCATTCTCTATCTTAAAAGAATAGGAGCTAGCACCAATATTTCTTTTAAACATACTTGATTGTTTAGTCAAACAAAGGTAGACTCTTCTTATTAGTTAAAAAGCATCATGTGTAGAGACTAGTATGGGATCATACCGTTTTCACAAGAAGCAATTAAGCAAATCAAATGTTCACCCTTATAAATTGTGACACTCTGTAACTACAGATGCCAATGTAAATAGCAGCATAGTACTTAGTAATATCCCTTATATTCCAGGAAAAATCCTAGGTATGTTAAGAACAGCATCACTGAACCATAGTTTTGCACCTAAACGATTTCATCAGCTCGAAGGCCGGTCACTTAAGCATTACCTGTTTGGAGACATGATTGTGGTAGTAGACAAGGAGGCCGACGCCGGGGTTGCAAACGTTGCCGTCCCACCGGTGTCGGAGAAAGTAGCAGTCCCAGCACCATTATCCACCATCATAACAAGGTTCCTAGGCAGCAGGCTGAGGGCGCCGGGGTTGCACCGCGGCACCGTCCATCCGACATCGATAATTGGGGTAAATCACAGCAACTTCTGCAATACCACATCATAGTGCAGGAGGCCACGGCCAGCCCATGGCAGGAGCGACGCCGTAAGACAAGCCGATTTGGCTAGGGTTTCCCGTGTGGGAGAGCATCGGAAGAGGCGCTGGTTTGGTGGCGGTGTGAGATGGTAGAGAGGACCGGAGTGGTGTCTCGTTGGCATGTGGTGGCGTCGGAGAGTCTAAGATGGCCGGGAGGAACCGCAGAGCGGCAACCTAGGGTTTCTCCCCGAAGCAAGCACGCAGATGCCGAGGAACCGCGGCAGTGGGATATCAAAAGAAGGGAGAGGGAAAGAGAAAGAGGGAGAGAGAGGAAGGCGGAGCAACGCCAGGAGAGGCCGTCGATGACCAGGGCGGCAGGCGGTGCAAGCACTGGAGGGGAACGAGAGGAAGAAAGGGGGTCTTGTCTATCGCGTGCATGTGATAGGGATAGGGTGGAACGGCCCAACTAGATGGGCCTAAATGGGCCAAAAGGCCAGATGGTCTTATACACCAGGTTAAAGTGAACATAATAATAAAAAAATAAAAAATAGGTTATTTAACCAATTACTAAATGACCAAACTACCCTAAACATAATTTATACACTAGAAAAAAATATAGAAAAATCCTAAAAATACATATGATATATCAAAATGACCACAAAAATAATTTCTACCTAATAAAAATATAATCTTAAGTGTTTAAAATAAATTTAAAGTAAAATAATTATTAACACCATTAAATCTTAAACAAAATTTTATAAAAAAAAACTAAAACCCTAAAAATAAATAAAAAATCATTTTTGTGTATAAAAATAACTCTAATATTTTATAAAAATACTCACTTAGAGTTTTACAAAGTAAACATTAAGCAAATAATTAAGACACTTAATGCTTTGATGAATTGTATAAAAATAAAGATAATACTTAAAAATAAATAAAATTCATTTTTAAAGTCTTGAATAAATATATTACACTAGAAAAATATTAAATATATTATTAAGAAAGTCTTTAATATTTTAAATAATAAATCCTTACTTAATACCTATTTTGTGAATTCTTTAAAAACAATTCTTAAGTAAGAAATAATCATATTTTTTATAAAACCTTGAGCAATTAGTGTCTTTGAACTAAATTCCAAACCTATAATTTAAATTCATACTCAAACTTAAGTATAACTTTTAACTTTAAGGTATTCTTTTAAAAATCTTATTGAGTATTACTCTTATATATAATATGATGAATAATCATTATATCTTAACCATTATTAACATAAATTTAAATTCTAACAAATTACTAAGATCATCTAATTATGCTCCCATTAAATAAATACAAATCATCTTCTTAATAAGCAAAACAAATTTAATCTAAATCATTCACTTAAAATATAAAGTGAATAATTCCACACCTTAGTTATACCTATCATAAATCTAAAACTTGGGAATAATTAAAATATATTACATCTTAAGTTTACTTAACCTTTCAAAGTTAACTTTAGTCTCAAACCTTATAAACATCAGGTCTAATAAATCACTTATGTTTTTATAGTTAACTTTGGCCCGTTTAACTTAAGACGTAAAGCATCTCAAGTCCAAACTAATAAATCAAACACCAAAAGACATTGATCATGTTCTATTAACAATGATGATTGTTTAAACCTTAGAAAGGAAATATTTTCTTCAAATGTTATTCTTTTTGCCACTTCAAATAACAATCTTATAATAAGTCCTTCAACTCTTAACAACTCAATCCCAAGGACTTTTATCATAGTCACCACATGACAATTCACCATAATCACATCATATTATACTTTACTTACATATTTTGGATTGTTAACACTTAGGTTCCTTATAAAGGTCATTACTTATGAAGTAAAATTTGAAGATAAACCAACTCTGAAAAGAATCACTTGAATTCACTTCACTCAAAGTATTGGGGATTCAATTTGGGAGTTTTACAAAAATGCATAGCATTACTTATGCATAAACTGCATATTGCTTCTTTAAACATTAGTCCTTACCGGACCAATGATGCAGATTCCAGATATTGGATCTTATGTCGTCTCAAAGACCGTGAGTGCATAATCTTGCAATCACAAAAGGAAAGTTCACACTTTCTCATGTCCTTTGATTATTTTCTGTAAAGTATTTTACAAATACAGTGTTGTCATCACCTGCATTTGAAAAAGGTCAGAAAACACTATTTTCATAATAATATGAATATAGGTTATTTACCATGAGGTAATAACCTACTATAAGAGTTCCGGTGGTCAAGGAACATATTATCTAGGAATTAACAACCAATTTTGCTAGTGATTCTTGCGCTGTATATTACGCATTGACCATGAGATTTGGAATGGGACGAAGAAGTCAGCTATATCTTTTCCCTCTCGCATGGAGCTAGATGTGCGGGTCATGGCTGTTATCACTCATAGCGTGCATATTATTTATGGTAATTCGTAGAGGCTATGCAGCATATGGGTGGGAGCCCTCATTGTCCCACGATAGTTCCGGCATCTGAACGGTCTGTACTGCCATTGCCGTAATTCAATAGGTGGGCTGGCGTACACCAAGGAGACATGCAGGGTCGCGGAGAAGGCAGTGATTGGCTTGGGTCTTAGTCTGGGCCTCACACCAAGGAAGTGTGAACGGGTTCGCGGCCCGGATGTGCAACAAAGCTAAGATCTCTTATGGGTAAAGTGACGCACCTCTGCAGGGTGTAAGAACTGTAACTTGTTACTCCCTGTTCCGGGAAGGAGCTGCGAACGCGGCGGGAAAGGAACCCCATGAAGGTTCTGGTAATCCCGTGAAGGCTGACAGACATAGCTTTTCAGAATAAAAGCAACCTTTGAAGAAATGTTTATGAAAACTTGCATTGCCTACAACCTATGGTCTGTGGCTGTAGTTATAGTGCATCAAACACTCCTTTTCTAGTGACTTGCTGAGTACGCTCGTACTCAAAGTATCTTCTTAACCCTTGCTAGGTTCTAAAGCCAGTATAGACGATGACTACATCAAGTCATGCTCCAGGAATCATCATCAAAAGCTAAAGCTCTTCAATGAAGTCAAGAAAGTCAACATATACATCAGCTCAAGTGAAGAAGAAGTTGCTGATTAGATAAGAATAGAATCTCTAGCCATAGAACCTATTTCTGTAGTGTATTGCAATAGCAGCAATGCCAGACCATTAGTTAAGATATTAGACTTAATAGTATTATAATTTTGGAGTTGTTTATTTCTGATTCTTCCTTGTAAGAAGTTTCTTTCTCTCTCTTTACCCTAGAGTGTTCTCTGGATCTTGTGTAAAGAGTTGAGTTGTAACCTATAGTCATGTCTTGGACCTGCTATGTTTCTGTTGTACCACTCTAAGGGAGGTAATACTAGTGAACGGTGTTTCATTGGTGTTATATCAACGACTACAGTGTACTACATCATGCAGTGGTATGCTGGGTCACCGCATAATCATAATTTATACTTGACTTTCTTCCTTTCTCATTCTCTCATGCTTCAGCATTGTCATGATACGGTCTAAAAGATCCCATTTATCTTGTTATTTCATATGTGTAAATGATCCAACACAAGAAGCATCTAATAAATCCTTACCATGAAGATAAAGCCTTGCATAAAAGTTATTAATAATAATATTATTAGGGAGCTAAGTCCAGACTCATGAACAAGGATGGAAGACTCGCGCTGGTCAAGTCGGTGCTTATGGCTATCCCCGTACACCAACTCCTTGTCTTGGCGCCCAACAAACAGATCATCAAATCCTTTCAGCGTATCGAGCGAGGGTTCCTTTGGGAAGGCCGTATGGATGCTCATGGGGGCAATTGTCAGGTCAGCTGGCAAGCCGTTTGCCGCCCCTTGTCCCATGGGGGGCTCGGCATCCATGACATGGAGAAAGCTGGGCTCGCATTACGTCTACGATGGCTGTGGTTCAGCAGAACCGACACCTCTAGAGCTTGGAGTGGGCTTGACTTGTAGTTCACCACTCAGGAGGAAGAGATGTTCTTTGCCTCCACCTACCTGGTCGTCGGCAATGGGCGCACAGGAAGATTCTGGACCGATCGCTGGTTGGACGGTCGCTCAATCAAAGAAATTGCACCCCAACTCTATAGTTGCATCCCCAAACGCCGACAAAAGAAGACAATAGCCGATGGGCTACAGGCTAACAACTGGGCGAGGGACATTCAAGGGGTCGTGGGCATTCAGGAGCTAGGGCAATACCTCACCCTATGGCGGCGCTTGCACTTGTCCATCTAACGGATCAACTGGACCAGTTAATTTGGCAATGGGATGCGTCTGGAAACTACACGGCGAAATCTTGCTACCTTGCTCTGTTCCAATGTGCCACCACCTGCAGCGCCTGGAAGCTGATCTGGCGAACTTGGGCGCCGCCTCGTGTCAAGATCTTCCTCCGGCTCGCCAACAGGGATAGATGTTGGACAGCCGACAGATTGGCAAGAAGAGGCCTACCACATCATGACAAGTGCGTCCTGTGCGATCAGGAGCCGGAAACCATGCACCATCTGCTCCTAACCTGCCCCTTCTCGAGGCAAATTTGGCAGGAGGTGCTCGCCTGGTTCCAGATGCCATGTAGACCACCAGCGGGGGAAGCAACGCTTAACCATTGGTGGCTGACAGCAAAACTGGCCACGCCAAAACCTCTCCGCAAAGGCCTTGCTTCCGCAACTCTACTGACGGCATGGATGATCTGGAAACAGCGCAACACCGGGGTTTTTGATGGCACCTCACCATCTACAACTCAGCTCGTAGCGCGAATCCGTGAAGAAGCTGCCTTGTGGGTTCGAGCGGGTGCCGCTGGTCTTGGCGCGGTCACCCCCAGAACATGGGATGTACATTAATTTCCTAAACTTTGTCCATCCGCTGGATTACCGGCATGTAACCCTGTAACAAACTCCTCTTTGCAATGAAATGAAACGCAAAGTCTTTGCGTTTTCCTGAAAATATTATTAGGGGGCTCATGAATAGAACATTTGAGCATTAGTAACTTCAATCTCCCCCAATCTTGGGTTGTACTCTCTCCATCACGAGACCAAAAGTTATATATTTGATTCCGGTCTTTATGAATCTAACTAGGAGGATATAATTTAGAATAAAAGAGAGGTACAATTTCCTCCCATTCCATAGATTGTCCAGCTTATACCATTCTTCAGCTCTTCGTTTTAATGATATAGAGAGTAACTTTTTCTTAACTTGTTCCGTTGTGATACCTTCACACTTAAACAACCCGCATAATTCATGGATAAAAAGCAAGTGTACACCAGGATGGACAGTTCCATCCCCAAAATAATACGTATCCATAAGACGATCATCAATTTTTGTAGGTATCTTAAAAGGATCTTTCTCAGCAAGTGGTGGTTCATCTACTACCCTAGCAGTGGTAGTAGCTTTTCCAAATAGGAAACCAAGTGTATTATCCATATTGGAAACAAAGTAGCAAACAAAAGTAAAAAACAATACTCACAGTAGAAGTTTCCTTTACCATATCCACTATTCAATAGCGCTTCACTCCCCGACAATGGCGCCAGAAAATAGTCTTGATGACCCACAAGTATAGGGGGTATATCGTAGTACTTTTGATAAATAGGAGTGTCGATCCCAACGAGGAGAGGAAGGTGTTGACTAGTGGTTTGGATTAGGAATTCTCTGTAAATACTTAGAAAATGGATTTTTAGGGTTTTTTGATAATGTAAAGAAATAAAGTGCAAGTAAATAAAATACAGTAATAGTAATTGCATCAAGTGGCCCAGTCTTTTATTCAGCAAAAGACAAGCCGCACTACAAGGAATGTGTTATTCTATGACCTTCTAATAGTGACCGTGGACAAAATCATCATAGAATTATGACGATTTTGCACTAAATGGTCATAAGCTATTCAGGAGGTTCAAAACCTTAGAAAATTACGACGATCTTGCTTAAAATCGTCATGGTTTTATTAGCTCAAATCGTCATAACCCAGTAAATGCATCTCGGGAGGTATTGGTAGCTCACTATGACGATTTTAAATCGTCATATCGTCTAAATTAGAAAAAAAGATATTGACCACGTCAACAATTGTGCCTACATGTCATGTCTGCGTGTCACTTTTTAACTATACTCCCTCCGTTTCTAAGGATACGACGTAAAAAAAGGGGCACAACTATTAACGAGAGCCATGCATCAGCTTTACTTTCCAGATTTAGCCCTCATAAATCGCTACCTTCCTCCTTGATTCTCTCGTAGCCGCTACAAATTCCAGAATAAAGTGCCCACTTCCCTGCATGCTACGCCCCATTTTTTTCCTAGTATTAATTCCACGCGTGATGGTGCATAGAACGAGGTGAGGGCGCCCTGTGAATTATTTCCAAAAAAGAATCAAGCCAGCGATTCGAACTCGCGACCTCCCTCCATTTGCGAGCGCACCTTACCACCAAGCCACAAGTTCCTTTGTCGCATTTTACTACGATGATAGCTTATAAACATTCAATTTGCTATATCGCGAATTAAATAGGCAAAAAATGGAGCGCTCAGCACTCGAACCGCGGACCTCCAAACACATAGAAGGAACCTGACCACCACACCAACGTAACTTAGATGTAATCTATCTGTGCTCCTCCTATTTGAGTATAACACGGCGATTGCCACTAGGCTTGGTGGCCAAATTTCCCCTAATGGGCCTCGATGGGACTAGGTTTTTTCTTTTTCTTTTTGTGTTTTTATATTTCTTCTCTATCTTTTTCATAAGAAGTCTAAAATAATTTATTTTTGTCTCTAAATATTTATGAATTTCATTAGACCATACTAGGATGTTAATTATAAATAATATGATTATTTTAAATTGTGGATCTACTAATCCCATATTAGTCCATAGTAGGGACAATATCATAATTCAAAATATGATTTTGAAACTAGGGTTTTGAATTCAAAAAAATTGGCCTTAAGTATCACTAAACTTGCATTGGATCTTTGAAGAAACAGCATATTCTGAGTCTAAAAATCATTTTTTCAAAAAATAATGGGCATCGGATTATGTACATGTAGTTCAAATCGGACCCACTTCTTACCGATTCGGTAGGAATTTGTGTTTTTTGCCAGGGATGAACGGAAAGGTTTGAGATATCCCGGTTGGGACATTGTCTATGAAAGGTGGTATAATATTTTTACAAAATGTGGGGGTACCATTCTAAAACTGTCATTTGGTGGTTGCTTCACAAAACGCCCCGTTTTTTGCGCTCGGAAAATAGAAAATGGTTTTTCCGTGCGTCGAAAAGGAAAACTTCCTCCTGCAACATTGTTCTCCATGCCATGATACATATGTGTGCACAATATGGGAACATTATCACAAACTATGCCCTTGATTCTAGCCATGACATTGGTCATTTGACCCGAAAGCCACGAAACCTCGAACATGATAGGTTATTTTGTGAAGGGTTTTTTGAGACATACTCAATTTACCTAGATTGGTATTTTTCCTTGCAAATATGTCACATAATAAGACACCACGCGAAGGATTTGCGTTGATCGGACCATTTTGTTTTATGCCCGTTTCAAACTATGGTCAAAACGGCGGGCATGAAGGTTCTTAGCTAGGGGCCGAGCCTCGCTAAACTTGCATTGTATCTTTGAATAAACATGATATTATGTGTCTAAATAATATTTTTACCAAAAATCATGAGCATCGGATCATGTACCTGTAGTTCAAACCGGACCCACTTCCTACCGATTCGGCAGGAATTTGTCTTTTTGGCCAGGGGTGGACGGAAAGGTTTGAGATACCCCGGGTGTGACATTGTCCATGTAAGGTGGTCTAATATTTCTACAAAATGTGGCGGTACCATTCTAAAACTGTCATTTGGTGGTTGCTTCACAAAACGTCCCGTTTTTTGCGTTCGGAAAATAGAAAATGGATTTTCCGTGTGTCGAAAAGGAAAACTTTCTCCTGCAACATTGTTCTCCATGCCATGATACATATGTGTGCACAATATGGTCACATTATCACAAACTATGCCCTGATTCTAGCCATAACATTGGTCATTTGACCCGAAAGCCACGAAACCTCGAACATGATAGGTCATTTTGTGAAGGGTTTTTCGAGACATACTCAATTTACCTAGATTGGTATTTTTCCTTGCAAATATGTCACATAATAAGACACCACGCGAAGGATTTGCGTTGGTCGGACCATTTTTTATTTTTTTATGCCCGTTTCAAACTATGGTCAAAACGGCGGGCATGAAGGTTCTTAGCTAGGGGCCGAGCCTCGCTAAACTTGCATTGGATCTCTGAAGAAACATGATATTATGAGTCTAAAAATGATTTTTACCAAAAATCATGAGCATCGGATCATGTACCTGTAGTTCAAACCGGACCCACTTCCTGTCGATTCGGCAGGAATTTGTCTTTTTCGCCAGGGGTGGACGGAAAGGTTTGAGATACCCCGATTGGGACATTGTCCATGTAAGGTGGTCTAATATTTCTACAAAATGTGGCGGTACCATTCTAAAACTGTCATTTGGTGGTTGCTTCACAAAACGCCCCGTTTTTTTGCGTTCAGAAAATAGAAAATGGATTTTCCGTGTGTCGAAAAGGAAAACTTTCTCCTACAAAATTGTTCTCCATGCCATGTTACATATGTGTGCACAATATGGGCACATTATCACAAACTATGCCCTGATTCTAGCCATAACATTGGTCGTTTGGCCAGAAAGCCATGCAACCCCGGAGATGATAGGTCATTTCTGAGAAGGTTTTTTTGAGACACTTGCAATATACCAAGTTTGGTATTTTTCCTTGCAACTATGTCACATAAGAAGACACCACGTGAAGGATTTGCATTGATCGGACCGTTTTTGAATTTTTTATGCCCGTTTTAAACTATGGTCAAAACGGCGGGCACGGAGGTTCTTAGCTAGGGGATGAGCCTCGCTAAACTTGCATTGGATCTCTGAAGAAACATCATATTGTGAGTCTAAAAATGATTTTTACAAAAATCATGAGCATCGGATCATGTACCTGTAGTTCAAACCGGACCCACTTCCTACCGATTCGGCAGGAATTTGTCTTTTTCACCAGGGGTGAACGGAAAGGTTCCAGATACCCCGGTTGGGACATTGTCCATGTAAGGTGGTCTAATATTTTTTAAAAACATGGTGGTAGAATTTTAAATTAGAATTTTGGTGGTTGTTTCACAAAACGCCCCGTTTTTGGCACCCGGAAAATGGAAAATGACCATTTCTTCTACAACCAATCAAATTACACGGTTCGGCCTCCCACGGATCAGGAATCTCAGCCTCATCAAAACCGTTAAAAGCCAATCCAACGCTTCTGCGCTCACCCAAAGAAACACACCTGAAAAAACCACACCTACCCGAAACCCTACCCCGACCTATCTCCCTCCCAGCGCCCCGCCGCCACTTCTTTGTCCGCCAGATCGCGATCTCCATCGCTGCTCCTCTCCCTGCCCTTCCTTCTCCTCATCCTCTCTCTGGCCCCCACGCCGCCGCCGACTCGCCCGACCCAACCCCAACCCCATGGCCAACCTCCTCCTTCCCTAGCGCCGGCCACCCGCTTCATCTCCACCGACCAGTGGTATTCGACGGGCGCATGGAACGGTCTAGGTCGTGTGGCCGCCTCCAGGCACGCCGCGGGAGGCGGAGGGGTTGGTCTCGCCTTCGCGGTCCCTCCATCGCTGGGCAGGACCACCAACATCAAGCAGATCCTCCAGGTCGCAGGCTACATCGAGCACGACGAACCCAACCTTGCAAGGATCCGTACGCGCTCCCCATCCTTTCCCCCTCTCTCTCCCTTGCCTCTACTCTTTGCTAACTTGTTACTGCTTCCTGGCTGCTCGTCGTGCCGCCGCGGCTTCAGATTTTTTAGGATTGTTGTGTAGATGATTGGGCATGGTACTGCATGACTTACGTTAGATTTTCTAGTATTGTTGTGTAGATGATTGGGCATGGTACTGCATGAATTACGTTGTGATTGTGAGCTTCAGGTATAGAATAGATGGTGTCTCATGTGCTTTTACTTGTATTGTGGAAACTTTATGCATTTTATTGTTAACTAGTTTGGTCAAATTCAGTTTGCTGCATCGCAAATGGTGGGCAACAAATAAATTCTAATCTACTTTCCAACAAGTTTAGTACATACCTGTTTCAGCTCTACAAGTTTAGTGCATTTTATGTATGATCTTCTGATCTGGCTGCGAGCTAATCTAATTATTGATTGACGTAAGACTTAGTTCTTTCCCAGTCCCACCATTGTTCTTAGATGTCTATTGTAACAACCAGCTAGGACCAGAATATTTGTTTTGCTTGCATGTGAGTACTTGGATGTCTGTCTGCAGATCAGTGAAGGAGATGGTGCTTTCTATGGTTCAAAAATTGACATTGGCGTTCTTTTTTACTATTCTAATATGATCACTGAAGTATTTTGCTAACTAATTAAGTGTTCTTGCATGTGTAACTGTACTTTGCTGAACCTTTTGCATGGAGAACGTGCTACTTCTAGTGTCTCCTGCTGTAGTTTATCTTGGTGAGTAGTAGGGGTACTACCTGGTATATTCAGTCAGTACCAACACATGATTTTGTAATCAGACGCTGGTACCAGTACTGATATAGAACTTGTTAATTTGGCCAGGTGGGTATGACATGCAGAAGGCGGCACTGGCGTTTGATCCAGCGGCGCTCAAGTACTGGGGCCTGTCCACATACATCAATTTCCCGGTGATCAATTCACTCCCAAACTCCAGTTTACAACGTGCCATACATTGCTTGTGATCACAATGTAGCTCGCTAGTGATGTTTTTGAATTTTGACCACTTGTGTATGTGTGTCCAGGTGGAGGACTACGCGGAGGAGCTGGAGACGATGAAGAATGGTACTAATAGGCCTGATTTGTGGCCTGATTTTCTGATTTCCTTGGCCTGATTTCCTTGGAAGTAAGACGTTTCTATCATTATAATAATGTTCATGTGTTGTGGTAGCAATACTAAGCAGTGGTAGAATGGTACTAATAGGCACACTATGAAATTTGACTTGCAGATCCTCAGATTGGTAATTGATCCATCCTTTAGTTTATATTGGTAGGTACCGAGCCTTATATTTTGGTATAGTTATTCTATGGGAAATTAATATGTTGGTAGTTGTAACATTTAGCTCTAGATTTATCATTGTATAACATCTGCTGGGCCTGATTTGTGTTCATGAAGGGAATAAAATATGCTGCTTCTTGTTAGGTTTGCTTTAGTGATTACAGTAATGTCATTGTGATTACAGTACTTTCTATTGCCTTGTTGATAGTTTCAGTTGATCATATCTTTGAGATTGTATGCCTTGAAGATTCAGCTGATTACTTTGCGTTGTGCAGGCAAGCTAACAACGTGGTCTTTGCGCTGCTCTCCCGCAACACAGGCTTAGTGTAAATCTCAAGACTGTCTTCACCGAATTCTAGTGGGCGTTGAATTGCTGAGTTGCTTGTGTGTGTGCTTGCATTATACTATCTGTTTAGACTGATTACCACATATAATATACTTTTTGCCATGAACAAAACCTTTCTTTTAAACTGTGCATGGAACCGATATAACATCTGCTATTGCTGTTTTGAGGTAGTCCTTGATGGTAGTGAGATCAATCTTGTCTCTCTGCTGTTTTGATCAAACATGTTAGATTACTTCTATATGATTTTCTTATAGTGGAAATAATTTTACTTTCTACGAGATTATAAATTGTGAGAATGGATGTATGTTTCTGCTTGTCGTGCATGAAGGTGTTCAGATATTTCTGTGATAGAGATTTTAGATTTTCAATTCGTATATATTTTCTTTATGATTATTTTAGTGTTGGTGTTGTTGTAAAATGCTACTGGCGGGAGACAATGTCGTGATTAAGGCTTGTCATTCCTGAATACTGGCGGGAGCGCATGATGGACTTCTACACGGACGAGCTCCTGCAATGACCAGCGTCAACGACGGCATGTACCATATCTTCTTCAACTACAACTTTCCAATGCGTAAGTCCTTGGTCTGTCCCACTCTTCCTCTTGTATATGATGGTGACCTCCATGGCTACGTTATCTGGACACTTTAGTTAATCCACTACTCTTGTGATTTTTCAATTCCATGTCAAGAAATATACCTACGTATTTTATCCTTGGTCAGTATCAATTGCGGTAGTTCTTAAGCATCACGTACTGTTTCTGGATTGGAGTTCATAAGAATGGTATTGTTCAAGCGTGTCTGTTGTGTGCATGTGTGTTGCTGGACCTGGCAGAGTACTCTCAGGCTATTGCCTATACTATAGAATACTGAAAGTACTTGTTTACATTTGGTTGCAAGATTGATTTGTTGTACTAAAAGTATGTCTTTCATTGAGACTAAAAGTGTAGTTGTTCCTTGTTTACAGGAGCTCCAGCCCTAAAAGATCAGAAGTCAGTGAAGCCCTGAAGAGTAGCCATTGAATAGTAGCCATTTGTAATAGTTCGACATCTGGGTTGTACTAGAGTGTGTAAAATTGTAATAGCCTAGTTGTTTTGAATAGTTGCATGTGTTCTTTTTTATCTGTATCAAATATTGATTATGTATGGGTTCTCAAACTTGTGAATAGAAACCCATGACTGAAATGACTGTTATTTTAGACCCTTATTATGTGTGAGGTCACATTTTGAGATAAACATGACAAGTCAAACCTATCTGAAAAGTGGAACCAGGTCATAAAAAGGATGAATTTGAATTTAAATGGACTATAAACAGGCTATGGCCCATAAAATAAGAACACTGGTTTTGAATTTAAATGGACTGAAATAGGCTATGGCCCATGGCCTATGTAGCTGATAAGAACTAGCAAGAAAAAAACATAAACAGGCTGAATTGTTGGTCTTGGCCCAAATAAATGGTTGAAGTGGACCGGGCTGATTCCTCGCCACGTTGGATTGGCCACGTAGGATCTGACCTGGCGAGGCTAGTTTGCCCGTGACGATATCGGATCGTCATAATGGTTATGACGATCCAATATCGTCATAGATGGTTATGACGATTTCATTGAAATCTTCGTTATAGTTCATTTGCGACGCCCAGCTTTTGACGATCTTAAAATCGTCATAAATGGGCTATTGTGACGATTCTGTGACGAAAATAGAGGGTCATATATAGCCAGATTCCTTGTAGTGCCAGTTGTATGACTTATGAGGACCAAACGTTCTCGAGGACACATGGGAATACTGTCATGTGCTTTCGCTTCATATAGTTGATTAATCTTATTTGGTTGGATAAGTGTTGTGTGGGTGAACCTATGCTAATGTGCCGACCTTACTTGGACTAGTACATACTTGTGATTATACTGCGGTGACCCAACATACCAATGCATGTTGTAGTATACTATAGTCATGGACATAACACTAACAGAGTACCATTCCGCAAATATTACATCCTCGGAGTGGTACAACAGAAACAAAGCGGGTTCACAACATACATTATCATTATTACAACCAGAAATTACATGACGACTTTGAGATCCTCCTAGGTCCATAGAGGTATCCCGATGACTCAAGGCTAAACTATAATAACTCGGAGAACATAATAAAGAAGCAACTAAGATTTATACAAGATTTAATATAGATAGAGGATAGAGATCTATGATACTGGACTAGATCACTATATATGCTACATCTACACTTCAGATACTTCGGTCTCCATTCCATAGATGTTTCCATAATTGTTCCCTTCGACGCTTCCGGATACTTCTGGTTCGTCATAGAAAAATTCTTCTTGGTCTTGAATTGGATATAGTATTTCCTTTTCCTGACCATTAATGTCTTCAGAATCTAGCAAGGGTTAAGAAGATACGTTGAGTACGAGCATACTCAACAAGTTCACTAGAAAGGAGTGTTTGATGCACTATATCTACAGCCACATACCATAGGTTGTAGGAAATGCAGGTTTTCATAAACATTTCTTCAAAGATTGCTTTTATTCTAAAAATCTATGTCCGTCAGCTTCACAGGTTTACCAGAACTTTCATGGAGTTCCTTTCCTACAGCGTTCGCAGCTCCTTCCCGGAACAGGGAGTAACAAGTTATAGTTCTTACACTCTGCAGAGGTGCGTCACTTTACCCATGAGAGATCAAATCTTTGATGCACAACCGGGCGAATCTTTCTCGTCCACACTTCCTATGGTGTGGGGCCTAGTAGATGATCCAAGACAATCACCGTCCTTCTCTGCGACCCCGCATACACCGCAATTGTTGTATGCCCAAACTCAAGATAGACCTTTCCCCGTATAAAATGGCTATACCTTAGTTGGATACACACAACAACCATTAACACTAGTAATCTGTCTTATGTAAGCCCAAATCCACGGTAGACCTTTCCCCGTATAAAATGTCTATACCCACGATCTGCAACTCACAAATGCCTAGAACAATGTCCAATGCATGCGAAAGGGAGCCGATCCAGCTGACTTCTCCGTCCCATTCCAAATCTCATAGTTAACGCGTAATATACGACGCGAGAATCACTCGCGACATTGGTTGTTAAGTCCTAGATGATACATTCCTGTGCAGTGGTATTCCAACTGCCAGATTTAATAGATTAGCTGGTCACCCTGGATCAGTAACCAATAGTTCACTTTAATTATGAAAATAATGTTTTCGATCTTTCCAAAATGTAGGTGATGACAATACTGGATTTGCAAAATACTTTACAGAAAATAATCAAAGGACATGAGCAAGTGTGAACTTGCCTTGACATAGCGAAGTATTGCAATCGAATGTCTTGACCCTGGACCTCGAGTTCTACAAAAATATCATCATTGCCCGGTAAGGACAATGTTTAAAGAAGCAATATGCTATTATGCATAAGTAATGAGATGCATACTGCAAAGTCCCCAAGTAATTCCTCAATCATTACAAGTAAGATGGACTTAGATGAATTATTTAAGATTTGCTTTATTTTAAGTTTACTTCATAAAAAGGATAAACACAAAATATGAAGACTAAAGTATAATCATAATATAATTTTAAGGTTCAATGATATTATGTAATTATTATAAAGTTCATGTTTTAAGTGGTTATGGCTTTAAAGAAATAGTATATTGTTTCTTTTGAAGTGACAAAAAGAATAACATTTAAAGAAAATATTATTTATGTTAAGTTATTCAACTCTGAAGATTAATAAGGTTGAAGCTATGGTTCTGTAATAAGATTTAAATGAATTTGAGTCATTATATATATATATAGCTTAAGATAGCTCAAACCAAAGTAAACTATAAACATGTAATTTGTATTGAGATATAACATTTGTAGCATTATCAATTATTAGGGTTTTTCATAAGCATAATTAAAAATGAAATCTTTTAATTATGGAATTTTGTTTTAAATATGTAGATTTAGCATGTGTAATATTTATAGATTATACTAAGAGATTTTTCTTCATAATGAAAAAAAGGTGGGATTATATTATAATTTATTTAGTGAACTTTAAGTTTGTTAAATATGATTATTTATGAATTGTTAATGATTTGCAAAGAATAACTTTGTAAATACTTGACTTATAGTTAGTTAAAGATTTTAAAAGAATATTATAAAGTTAATTGTTTACACCCAGATTTTATATTAAATTAATATTATGGGTTTAGACTAGTTAAAGGATTGTGTTTTGAATATGATTATTTCTTACTTAGGAAATAATATTAAATAATTAAAAAAACAACTATCTTATTTTAATAATGTAGATAATTGAAGTTATATGGTCTAGGAACTTTAAAATGTTTTTATAATAATAAATTTAGTATCTTTATAGTAAATATACTTGCTTAAATTCTTAAAAATGAATTTTATTTATTATATTTATTTTTTAATGAAATTTCTTAATTATTTAATGTCTTTAAATATTTGTTTTAAATTTTATTAGTAAAATTTTAAGTTAGCATTTTTATGAGATAAGAGATTTATTTTTATTCATAAAAGTGATTTTTTATTTATTTTTAGGAATTTTCCTAAATTTTTTAATTTTCATTTAGATATTTAAGGGTGTTAATATTTATTTGCATTTTATTAAACTTAAATAAATATGGCTATAATTTTCTTAGGTGGATATTATTTTAATAAACATTTGGATATATTAAATATATTTTTAGGATTTCTCAACATTTTTCTAGAGCTTAAAATGTTTAGAGGGTATTTTAATAATTTCCATTTTTGTTTCTATATATATTGGTCCTAGTTCTTGGGCCCATCTAGCCCAATACCTAGCCTAGTCTACCTAGTTGGACTAAGCCACAGAACCCAACCGACTGAGTCGGTTAATTGGATCCATTCGGCCCCTCTTCCCCTTGCACGCGAGCTCTCTGGCGCCGTAGTGTCGTCGCGCAACCATAGCCGGCCCCGGTCTCCTTGGCCGCCTCCATCGGTCTCCCTCGACACTCTCCCCTCTACTACTGCTTTCTATCCAATTAGATATGTGATACAAACCCTCTTTCACTCGTCGCCCTCGCCTTCATCCCCGTGTGCTCCGGTGACTCCTGAATGGTGACGATGGCGAAGTGGTGGTGCGGTTATAGTGGTTTGCTGATGAATAGGTTGCTGGCGCTGCCGCTTCTATGCGCTTGTATCCAATGGTGCGGCTCAGTGCGGGTTGAGTACTACGGTGCTCCTCGTGCTGCCACGCCGTGGTCACAATTGATGGCTTGAACTACTTCCTCATCTCGACTTAAGCGAGGACCCCCGGGTGAGTCAACCCCTCTACGCTCACACTTTCAGAGTCTCTCTGTTCCTCCCAGAGATCAATTCCTAATTTGTTCAAGCAGTGGCTCAATGATGTTCATGTTATGATCTTTATGTGGTTATTGATATTGACTTGGTAATTATTCATGGGCTAAAATAAACTATATACTGCAACCTGTTGTTGCCAGATTCATTGATGAAGGAGGACTATATGGAAATAATGGAATTGCTAACTGCTAGTTGATTTTAGATTCCAAAGATTCCATTTGGCTTCAGTTACAGTAAATTTGGGTAACTAAGATGTTAATGGTCATGCTCTGGTTCCTTTTTCTAGTGATAAAAACCTGAGAATGATTTAAAGTTGTGCTTGTGGTTTAAGGTGGCCAATATTGAGATGGGTTCATTTGATAACTTTCTACCTAAAGCTAAGTTGTTGTTGTAGATCTCATGTCAATAAGACAGTGATGTTTTTAAGTGGTTTCTGGCCCTAGCAACAAGGGAAATGATGTTGGAATATTACTTCTAATCAAGTATAATCTTGTTGGATTGTGAAATGTCTTTCACTTGTCATTATAGAATGTCCAATGAAAAGATTCCTAGTAAGATTTTTCTAGGAAGATGATTTGACTTAGCTACTGGTGATTTCCCAGAAAGTAAATGATATATTTGGGCTTTTGTGTGAGATATACATGGCAATCTGAACCTATGGTTCAGGAATGATCATAGACCCCTATGGAGTAGATTGGTATTACTTTAAACTGATTCCTAGTTTTGACTGTTCAGATTTACTGGACAAGGTAAAATTTACCGCACTTACTGCTTTGGTGAAACTTGCCCCATTTATGTCAATGATGCTGTGCTAAGACAAGTGATACACTGATAAGAACAGATATTGTTTTTGGTGAAATTTTCCCCTGCTTAATAAGGCTCTATGATGCAATGAACAGTGCAACTCACTGTTAGACTGAGAGCACTAACCCTAATCCCAATCCTTTATTTCTTTTTGTCTATCTTTGCAGGTAACAAGAAGGAGTATAGGAACATCAATACTAGATATGAATTTAGTTGTATATGTTTTTCTTTTTATCCCCTTTTGTAATTTCCTTTTCTATCAAGAAATTATGTAAGGATATTATAATGCATTAGTTTATCTTATTATAATTGTATTCATCTCTTATTATTCCTTTATTGTAAAAGGATGATGTAATTTATGTATATATTCTTTTAATAAATAATTCTTTTATTTGTTTAATTATTGTAATTCATTTTCCATTTTCTTTATTCACTTATTTGTTTCATTGTAATATTCCTTCATTCTTTTATTGTAAAAGAACATTGTAATGTTGGATTTTAATAATCTTTATACTTTTATTTATAATACTTGTATTTGTATTATTGTGAATAATTATTTATAAGTCAAATTTCTCCCCTCATAACTCTAGAAAACAATAGAGGTCATGTCAAAATTCATCTCACTCCCCTTCTGATGACACTAAACCTAATTCATCGGAGTGAGAATTTGGATCACTCTAGTCTTTTAATTTGGCGAAAAAATTACCCGGATTTTCATATGCATGCATGCAGATGCACAAAATCCTAAATCTACCCTTCGTCTAGTCCTAAATGCTGGTATGTTACATATACTCCTTTCAAGCATCCGCAACTACAAGAAAGTAATTAAGATAAACACCTAACTACAACATTAAAATCTGAGATCCTACACTCCCTTGTGCAAAGGTTTCCTAATGGGGGTTCAGGTTTATGTCACTCTGGCAACCCCACAATTAGTATCCAAATACACAATGCATTCCCCTAGGCCCATAAATGGTGAAGTACCATGTAGTCGACGTTCACATGACACCACTAGAAGAATAACACCACAACTTAAATATCAAACCATTGAATATTACTTCAACACAATTCCACTACTAACAACATGACTTCTCCCATGTCCTCAAGAACTAAACGAACTACTCACGAGACATCATATGGATCAAGATCAGAGATGATAAAATGATAAGTAATAATCTGAATATGACCAATAATTCAATGGTTCCACTCAAAAGAATCAACTATAAAAGTAATCAACACCGGGAAAGTTTCCCCTAAGAACTATGCAAGATTCAACCCAATTGTTACAGCGGGATGGAGTGGTGGTGATGGTGCTGGTGGAGATGATGGTGAGGATGATGATGATCCTGATGAAGCGTAGCTTGATGAGGGCGGAATCTTTCTGTGGTCGCTCCCTGAGTCTTAGGGTTTCGGGGGGATGATTGTAACATCCCAGCATTAGAGCCTAGAAATAAGCTGAACCCAGATGTGTGCATTGCATTCATGCATAGAAAATCCGAATAATTTTCGCGCATTTGAACAAAACTTGTCAAAGTGATTGAAGCTTCTCTTAACTTGATGGAATTGAAGTAGATCATCAAGTTGACTGCGATAAGTTTTGATATGACCTTTGCTAAAACCTTATTTTGGGTAGGGTAGATCAAACGTAATAAAAGTTAAAATCTAATACAATATGTTTTTTATTTTATCCTTAGGTGATCATAACATATTATTCATTATAATCACTCATGAGTACCAGGTTAAGGATATAACACAAATAATAAGAATGTAACAACTATATCTTAATCTCATCTGCTTATACCATGAGTATCATGGTAATACCTAACCTTAACTCTTCAGTGAGTTTGAGTAGGAAAGAAACTAAGTTGAGATCATTCACCATATATTCTTCTGTCCATATCAGTCCTTATCATATCCATTGAGCTATATTCATATATCTGTTGTTCATCAATGTCGAGAAATCAACTATTGATTCACCAGTTCTCAATCTATCAACTTTTGACCATATCATAGTTTACACTTAAGTGCCTATAACGAAACAAATAAGAAGAGGTAAACAGTAATGCTAGTTTTAGATATCATATATAGGATGGGAGTGATTGAAGGAGAATAAATAAATGTGATAATTTATGGAGTTCAACTCACTCCTGAAATTATAGAAGAGTTATTAGGATATCTAAATATATGGTAGTAAAGAAGATTACAAGAATGAACTCTGAAGATAGTTACCAGTAGTAATTATATTGGATCAAGTGGGCATAGTCCATGAATAACAGCCTTAATCCAATTAGAGATATTGAGAAGATAAATTTAAATACCATTGTAAGGTTGTATTGATGAAGCTTTGATTAGCCAATTGGAAACCTAAGCTATAAATGATTAAAGGATTAAAATGATCATGCCTTGATCACCAAGATTGAATACTTATATCAAGTATAAGTGACATTGGTGGGTAGAACATGATTGAATCCCTAGCATAGGTAAGTTATCCTAGAGTAGTTATTAAAAGTCACATTAAAATAATGTGAGGTTGAAGTAGGAGTATTATAGTGAAGTGAATGTAGGATAGTATGATTAAATTAAAGATAGTATGGCATAGAGTTATGGAAGTAAGGTTATTCATCTTAAAGGATAGTAAGCTTTAGATAAAGGTAGTTGGATGTATACATCTAATGGAGAAATACTAGTGATGGAGTATTAATGAAGATTATGAGTGGAGTTTAAGGAACTACTTGTTGGATTGAAGGTTATCAACAGTAGAGTAGTGGATATAACCAAGTATGGCTATGAGAAAACTATAAAAGCTTTAGTGTCAAGCCATTGTATTCATTCATGGATTTAGAAGAATAATAGGTGGATAAGAATATTTTTGAAGAAAAGATCATCATGTTAACCATGATGATGGATAGCAAGAAGTAGTATATCTAGGAAAGGAACTCCTTAATTAAAAGTCCAGGATTGTGAATTATAGAAAATAGACATTATTGGTTAACACCCAACTTTAAATCTCAAACCAAACTGTAAAATCCCAAAAATACCAAACTTAGATCATCAAAACACTAATCATCAAGATTAGGGTTAACAAAAACTTTTCTAACTAAACCCATGAATGCATGCATATGTGTATGCATAGTTTTTGAATTTATTTAAAACCACTTTGTTTGTGTGATCCATTGCTTGTAAAATGTTTCTTAGATGAAATAAACATCATCTAAAACATTACCCACACTTTTCCTAAAGACAAGTAAATCAAAACAAATATATTAAGTGAATGGTCATTTTGACCAATTTAACTCTCATGCCTACTTTGGCTGCCTCAAACTTTCAGAACCTAACAGAAACTTTTCTGGATCTTTGCACCCCTTGAATGTACTCATGACAGAGTATCAAGGCCCACTTTGTGATCATCCAGAAACTTTCAAATGCATAGTTTAAATGACATTTCAAAATTGAATCTTCTTCATATGGGAAGATCCCACTTTTTCAAAACCCACTCAAACAAGCTCAACTTTCAAAACCCAAGCATCTGCAGACTCACCAGAACCAATATAGCAAACCCACCAAAAATCATTTCAAAATTCAAAACTTGATTTCATGCGGCCATTTCATCAAATAGGTTGCAGACACAAATCAAACAAAACCTCAAACACTATAGTGTGCAGTAAATTTGGCCTAACTTGTTCCCTAGTTAGCTCACACACAGCTCAGTAGATCATCTAGAAAGATTAGCCCAGCACTAGCACCCCTGTGAGCTTGCCATTGCCATTAATGGTGAACATCCGAGCACACCCATGTCACCCCATTGTGGACAGCAAGCTAGGAGCAGCAGCAAGCCTAGCCAGCATGTCTAGGAGGCAGCCCACCGTCCATCGCCACTCACTGTCCCAGCCGCAAGCGTTGCCAAGCCATGGACAACGTGCACAAGCCGCGCCCAGACCATGCCGAGCGTGCGCCAGAGCGCCACCCTCGACCATCACCCACAGACCGCGCGCCGCCCTCACTACATGCACGCACGATCACCACCGACCCAGGAGACCGCCAGACATCCCCGTTTGCCGCCCCGTGCCATACAGCCACCGCCCGCCGTCGAAGACGCCGCCTTTGTCGCGCAGAGCATCGCCCGTTCCAGACCAAACCACACCGCCCCATGCCTCGCGACCATGTCGTTGAGCATCGCCAGGAGACACCGCACCGTCCCCTACCCTTGCCCATGCCTTTAGCCGCCTGTAACGTCGCCCCCGACGAGCTCACCGTGCGCCCCGACGGTCCCCTCGCTCGACTATAAATAGAGGCCACCCCCGCACGAATTCATCACACCATCTCACTCCCCTCTCCTCACTGACCGTGCCACACCATTCCTAGAGCAAAGCGAGCACCACCTCGCCAAAATTTCACTGGAGCCTGCCGCTGCAGGAGAAGAAAGGAGCCAGCGATTGGAGCCGCCCCAGGAGCTGCCGCGACCACCCCTGAGTTCGCCGTCGTCAACTTCGTCGTTCGCCTGCCTCGCCGACCCTCGCCCGCACCCCGGTGAGCCCCCAGCACCCCTCACTGGCCGCGCTAGGTTTCGTTCTCGCCGGAGCTGTCTCGCGTCGACGATGACCCACAGCCGTTGGATTAGAACTAGATCGAACGATCCACATTGCCCCATACCGCTTCGCCCAGCCCCGTGTCACTGACGAGTGGGGACACCCACTTACGCAGCCTACGGGAGCACTGCGCTTAGCAGGCCGGCCCGTTAGAATTTCCCGCGCAGCCCAGCAATTCAAATTAAATCTTTTTCTATTTCATTTGGATCTGTAGATCACCCTTGGTAAAAATGACAAGGCAGAAGCTTTTCTGCATTCAAACATTTTTCAAATTTAAACCATAAAAGCTTTTGAGTTGATTCCAACTCTCAAAAATCACATTTAACCATACCTTTCAGAATCTATAAAAATATATAGGTTTACTTGCAGAAATATTGTTCAAGTAATAAAAGAATGCTACATAAGCATTTCTAGCCACTTTAATTAATTAAAATAAAAGGGTAAAACCTTATTAAATTGTGACACCACTTTAAATCACATTCCCATGGACTACAATATGAGGTGATGACATGTGTCAACATGATCCCATGTTTAGTTTGGAGAATATTAAATCTTAAGTAGTTTTTCAATGAGTAGAAATTACTTTTCTAAAAATAAAAAGACTTTAAACCAAGCCTTAACCTTGTAAGGTTAGAGATGATGTTAGATCATCTATAAGACCCTTGTGTGTGATGATTGCAAGTAGTTAAGTATTGTTTGGTGATTGTGTATCTCGTATTTATTCATAGACGTTAGTACCGACCAAGGATACGAGGAGGAAGGAGGACACTACGAAGAGAAAGCCGAGGAGAACTTCAACCACTGCTCTGCACAAGGCAAGCTAACACTTGCACTTTAGCAGCCTTATACTGATATTGATGCAAGCTAAAACTTGCAAGACACTCTACTTTAGCAAGTCAAATACTACTAGTGATTATGCAAGCTGATACCCTACCTATGCAAGCTACCCCTTGCAAGATTACCCATTTGATAAACCAATCCTAGTTTTACTTGCTAACTTCTTACTTTATTTCTTTATCAAAGCTTACTTAGAGTTTACTTAAGTGACTGGTAGATTGTGGAAAGTGCTGAACGTTGCATAAAGAGCATAAAATTTGGCCTAGGACAGAAACCTTGATATCAGTCTAAGATATAAGGTTGGACTTAGTAAAACTCCATTAGTTACCACCCCTCATTAGTACTACCCCCCACCTGTAGATGCTAGTGCTAAGCATAAAACTTGATCAACTTTAGATAGGAATTCTTGGTGGAAAAATGGTTATGAAAACCTTGGAATGATGGATCATTCTATTGAAATGTTTTGGACATGTGTTTCCAAACACTTGATGATTTTTGGTGATGAAAATGTTGAGGCATGAGCCTTAGCCCTTTTAAAAAAATGATGGTTGTCTGGATGCGATACCATTCCAATTTTATCGTACAACCACAATTCCCGAATATTGGGTAGGGCTTGACTAGAAACTTATATTCATTAGTATTAGTTCCCTCACGGCCAAGGTCTGAGCTGAGGCTACCTTGTGAAGATTGTCCACCTGTGCAGTACCCAAGATGACAGTGAGTCATGGTTGGGAGGCCAAACTCACAGGAGAGGTGCTTATACTAGGGCGTGTAAATGAAAGGTTAGGATTTATTATCCGCATACTGAGTATGGTGAATTCAGGATTTGTTCCTGACGGTTGTATCGAATGTTGTGGTGAAAGTGTACAATCTCTGTAGAGTGTCAAACTATTCGAATAGCCGCGTCCGTGGTTATGGACAGTTGGAGTGGCCATACTGTTCCCTCGTCAGACTTTTCAAAATGACTTGTGAAATGAATTGAGACTTTGACTTGACCACAACAGAGTTGTGACCTGAGTTACAAGATCCCACTTAGGAGTTATAAAATTGTGACTAGCTTTGGAACTTAGTAGAGATAAACCTGGCTTTTGCAAAATAACCCTAGAGCCTAGTGTCCTATTATCCAAAAAACCCTTACCTGTTAGTATTAGTTTGCGAGTACTTAAAGAGTACTCATGGCTTTGTCCCTGGCTATTCCCATGGCCAGACTATGAAGAGGAGTATCTGGAGGATGGACCCCAGGAAGGTTACGACAACTAGGATCATCTCCCATCGTCAGCATTGCCTGTGACCCCGAAGATGGAGTTTCGCCTACGCTACCGTTATTATTACGTATTCCGCTGCTTGAAGTTGTATTAAGAACTGGATCATGAGATCCCTATTTGTGTAAGAACTTATGTATCGTTGTAATGGATGAAGTACTATGGTATCCAATTCTGTTATGTCTCGCAAAAATGGTAATCCTGGGATTGCGATGTATGGCATAACAGGCATCTAGGATTGAAAAATCCGGGTGTTGACACAAACATAATATCCCTTTCATATTGTTAATCAATCATCTAATTTCCACAATGGTTTATAGGAATATTTTCCTATATCAAATCACTTAAGCACATTTTTGCCATTTTCAATCATAATTATCCTAGGTGCTTAAGAACTAACTTTATCAATTCTTTCTCATAAGTTAGCCTAGAAAGCAAATCCACTATTTTACTTGAATGGTGATATCAGTAAAAGTCACAAATATAAAGACCTTATGCTTAGTTACTAAACCTTTACTCACATAACAAAATAATCTAGGTATATTAAAAACTCTAAACCCCAGGCTAAATATTTACAATTCAAACCCTAAACCCCTATGTTTATCATAATAGAATATATATATATTGCCATTTCCTAAATTAATGGAAGTATTATTAAGGGTTTAGGGTTTAGGGTGGGCTGAAACCCTAGCTCACCGGAGCCACATCTCACCGTCGAACCGCACCTCACCACACTCTTCCAAGTAGCCATGGAGAAGCCCCGTCCTCCGTAGATCCTCTAGGTGAAATCTTGCATCAAAGGGAACACTGGAGTAGACGAATTTTGCCGTTTCTCTTTGCGGCAGTTTGTCGGAAATCTTATCGGAGAGCTCGCCTCCGACCATGTCTGTCCTCGCCGACCTCTCTATCGTCATCAGGGTGAGTTCCTGAACCTTCCAGTATCCTTAAATCGCCTTATCTCGATGTGAATCACCATCTCACCTTGTGCCATCGTCGGCCACCGTCGGAGCTCGTCGGAGCTGAGGCTCTGATGACCATTTCCGAGCGGCGCCGCCACTTTAGGATTCAGCGAGTTGCGCTGATTCGAACTAGGTTAGTTCCGTTTGCTGGGACGCCGTGGATCGTCGCCGGCGACCACCCACCGACGGCGGCGGTGGTGCTGACGCCATAGTGACGTCACGCTGACGCCACCCTGGACCCAGTCCTTTGTTTGACCTGGTCTTTGTCTGGCGTGGCAGTGACGTGGCCCAAGGCCCAGGTGTCATTGTCTGGAAGTAGAAATAGGGTCGGTAACAAACACATTTATAATCTGAGAGCTGAGGTGGCCACTGGCCCACTGGTCAGTGACTAGGGCTAGGTGTGAGTGCGGTGTAAAAAGTTATTTCCTATTTAAGAAATAAATAAAATGTTATACGCTCAATTATTAATATTCTAGAAATCAAATAAATGACTAAATCTTGTTAAATTAATAAATTTTGTTTTATAATTCAGAAAATGTGTAATATATGAAAATATTTAGAAAAATAAAATCTATCCATTAAAACTATTATCAAACATTGTTAAAATAGTTATTTAAATAATTATGGTTTAATAAAGATTTTAAAAGTAATAAAACTTTGATAATTCATATCCCAATAATGGTAAATGTTAAAAATATGAATAAAATACCAAAAAAATCTTAGAAAAATAAGAATTATAATCGTGCATTATTATTTCACTTACTTAAATATTTATTATTTATTAAGTATTTATAAAGTAATAAATCTTATAAAAATCATATCTTATTATTTATAAATCATAAAAATAAATATAATATACCAAAATGATCACAAAAATAATATTTACATGTTAAAAATATAATATTCCACTAATGAGTTAAATAAAAATTCAAATACTTTAATAACTTGAATTTAAACCTATTTCCTTAGTTTAAAATTCATATAAGGGTAAATAAAATTTGTTAATGTTTCTAAAATTAGTCAATGAAGTCTATTAAATAAGTATTAGTCTTGAATATTAATAATAAGTAATAATGATTCAAAACATTAGAAATACTATTATATTGAATTATCCTTCTACTATATGAATAATTTATATTCCAAAAATATCTTTAGCAATTATAAAATCTTCAAGAATGATATGTAAATCAAATACAACCTTATAATGGACTAAATCCAAAAATAATTCATGAGTAGTCCCTAGTACTATTTATTTATCCACAAACCACAATCACACCTTTTATAAGGAAACAAGAAATCTTGTTCCACTACAAAATTAAGAGACTACGACTTAAATAGAAGAATAAACATTCTTAAGTTACTTTAAGAAAACATTACCAAGGACCCAAAGTACAAATGTCATAAGTAATACATTTTCAAGCATCTATGTTTTAAAGTTAACTTTCGTCTACAAGACTCTAAATATAATACTAAAGACATTGTTATATGTTTTATAGTTAACTTTGGTATGATATCATTAAGTCATAAAGCGTATCAAGCTCAAACTATTCAAGCAAGCACAAATAACATCGACCAGACTCAACTAACCACAAATATTGTTTAGACCTTAGAAAAGAAATCTTTTTTCAAATGTTATTATTTTTGCCACTTCAAACAAGAACTCTTATATAAGCAATCTTGAGTAGCATTTCACATTTTGTGTGAGTCTCATTGTTTTATGATA
Organism: Avena sativa; assembly: GCA_916181665.1. Taxonomy (NCBI): domain Eukaryota; kingdom Viridiplantae; phylum Streptophyta; class Magnoliopsida; order Poales; family Poaceae; genus Avena; species Avena sativa. The sequence goes on from OV702297.1 coordinate 417,836,311, forward strand.
TTGTAATTATATAATTGTTTCACATACACTCACAAGCCTTAATAAGAAGCACAAGTACGAAACTTATCTAAAAGGGACAACACATTCTAAAGTAACCATTTTCGGAATCCAATCCCTAGAACAACATTATCCTCGGGATTCGCGTTTATAAAGTGTATCACATTACTTATGCATCAGAGAATATTGCTTCTTTAAAAATTAGTCCTTATCGGACCAATGATAATGATTTCAGATTTTGGATCTTATACTGTCTTGAAGATCGTGAGTGCATAATTTTGCAATCACACAAGGCAAGTTCACACTTGCTCATGTCCTTTGATTATTTTCTGTAAAGTATTTTACAAATCCATTGTTGTCATCACCTGCATTTTAAAAAGGTTAGAAAACACTATTTTCACAGTAATATGATTATAGTTTATTTACCATGAGGTAATAACCTACTAAGAAACTTCCGGTGGTAAAGGAACATATTATCTAGGACTTAAGAACCAATGTCGCTAGTGATTCTAGCACCGTATATTACGCATTAACCATGAGATTTGGAATGTGACGGAGAAGTCAGCTGTATCCTTTTCCTCTTGTATGGAGGCAAGACGACCTTAACGTGATGTTGTGATTCCTTGTGCGGATTCAACATATGGGTGGTCACCATTACTGTTGGGCCACGCGGAGATAAAACAAAAAAATTCCTCTAACATGGTGATCCCAAGATCCAGCTGAGGTAGAAGGCCACGAGGTTTACCACTAGACGCGCAGTTGCGGATTACTGATGAAGAGCATCAGTTGATGCAGTGCAGTCCTTTGCGATCCGATCGTCCTGGTGCTGATCGTACAACACCTCATCTGGTATCCACACATGCAAGGAGGAGCACCGGTGGCGAACTGCTAGGTTCGTACGACGGCAGGACTATTGTGGAGCTAGGGTTTTCAACACATGGAATGACCTAACCGATCAACGATTAACCTTTCTGGGTTACGGTGCTCCACTATATATAGGGAGTGAACGTGGGCTCTGCTCGCGCGGCCCATTCACTAAAGCCCATATAATATTAGTCCCTATGAGTCTGACTCACTGACTCAGTCCAAATCAGGCTCGGGTCCAACCCAACTAGATTTCTAGTTCAGATCCTATCCGAACTTGCTCCCGCTCTTAAGTGTGTGACCCGGTAGGCTCATAGCTACTTGAACATGATTGGAGTCCGACTCACAATCGATCAGTCGGCAGCGGCTCCTAGCAAAACATGCCGACTCCCAAGTACCAAAGAGTCATGACGACTTGCGTTCCCAATGTGACTTGCGTTCGAGTCCCTTTTGCCTCACGAATACCTTGTCAGACTATAGGCGAATATATGTCATCCTTTAAATAGTCTGACTCTCTTTTCGATCCGAGATAAGTGATTCACCCGACTAACTCTTAGTCGATCGCCTCGGTTAACACTTAACCGAGTCGTGCATGGCCATGCTTTCCGAATCATATCATCCGAGAGGGCCCAGAGAATATCTCTCCGAGTGGAGGGGCAAAATCCCATCTTGGTTATTCACATCACGCAGCTTGATTCTCAGTCGACCCGAACTCTGCCTTTATAACTGCCCAGTTATGGGTCAGCGTTTGACAGAACCTAAGTTGGTGATCCTCAACTCGGACTATACAATAACCTCAGGTCTAAGGATTACATTGATTGGGATATACAAATGAAAACTTGTTCGTTGTAACACAATATGGGTCAATCCGACTCGCTAAACTCTTTAACCAAGTCTGTGTAAGTCGGAATGGCATCACCATTCCCATGACAAGTGGAACCGAGTCATCAAGCCGACTTTCACATTGGTCTAAGTTGTGTGTCCAGCACAACCTCAATGACCAAGGACATTTAGTACAAACAACATGAATGCATAGTTCCACAACCGAATCACATATTCAATGATACACATCAGATGTTTATACAAGGACAACTTTATATCTTTATGAATACAATGGGAAATCTCATCATACATGATTGCCTCTAGGGCATATTACCAATAGTCTCCCACTTGCACTAGAGTCAATCTTCCGACATCACATGTCTAGGCATATAATGGGCATATCTCTTAGGTGCGCCTCATGCTTTGGCTATGGTAACGGCTTTGTCAACGGATCCTCAATATTTGCATCCGTGTGTACCTTGCATAACTTGATATCACCCTGATCCATGAACTGGCGAATCAGGTGGTACCGCATGAGTATGTGCTTGTTCCTCTGGTGTTGTCTAGGTTCCTTGGCTTGTGCAATAGCACCATTGTTGTCACAATACACGTCTAACGGATTGGACGAGCCCTGAACCACACCAAGATCCATGAGGAAATTTCTCATCCAAACAGCTTCCTTTGCTGCCTCTGAGGTGGCAATATACTCAGCCTCTGTTGTAGATGCAGACACAGTCTCTTGCTTGGAACTCTTCCAGCTCATAGCACATTCGTTTATAATAAACACGTATCCGGATTGCGAACGAGAATCATCAGAGTCGGTAAGATAACTCGCATTCGTGTAACCCTTTACACTGAGTTCATCTTCACCACCATAAACCAAAACCATATCCTTAGTCCTTCTCAAGTACTTTAGGATATTTTTAGCCGCTGTCCAGTGGATTTCTCCAGGATCAACCTGGTATCTGCTCACAAAACTTAGAGCATAGGAAACATCTGGCCTAGTACAAATCATGGCGTACATGATGGATCCGACTGCAGAAGCATACGGAATCGCACTCATCCGACCTCGCTCATCAGTTGTCGAAGGACACTGAGTCTTTCTAAGTTTTACACCATGAGACATCGGTAAGAACCCCTTCTTAGACGATTCCATGTTGAACTTCTTCAACACTTTGTCCAAATAAGTACTCTGACTCAATCCAATGAGCCTCCTTGATCTATCTCTATAGATCCAGATTCCGAGGATGTATGTTGCCTCACCCAAGTCTTTCATTGAGAAACTGCTTTCCAATGATTCCTTGGTTTCTTGCAACATCTGGACATCATTTCCAATCAGTAATATGTCATCTACATATAAGATTAGAAAGTTTACTTTGCTCCCACTAAACTTCTTGTATAAACAAGAATCATGATCACTCTTGATGAAGCCAAACGATTTGACTACCTCATCAAAGCGAATATTCCAACTCCGAGATGCTTGCTTCAACCCATAAATGGATTTCTGAAGTTTGCACACCTTGTCAGCATTAGCCGGATCGACAAAACCCTTGGGATGTATCATATACACGTCCTCGGTTAAATTTCTGTTAAGGAAACCCGTTTCGACATCCATATGCCATATCTCATAGTCGAAATAGGCTGCTATAGCTAACATGATCCAAACTGATTTAAGTATCGCTACGGGCGAGAAAGTCTCATCATAATCAACTCCTTGAACTTGTTGGAACCCCTTCGCGACAACGCGTGCTTTATAGACAGAAACATTTCCATCCATATCAGTTTTCTTCTTAAATACCCATTTGCACTCGATGGGTCTTGCACCGTCTGGCAGATCAACCAAGTTCCAAACTTGATTTTCATCCATGGACTTTAACTCGGATCTCATGGCTCCAAGCCATGATTCGGAATCAGATCCCACCATCTCTTCCGAATAATTTGCCGGATCATCACTGTCTAATAGTAATACATCACGAACACTTTGTAATCTTGCCGATCTTCGTAGTACAGGTGCTGCTGCCGGCTCAGCTGCCACGACCGGCTCAACCTCCAAGGTTTTTGCCGACTCGCTTCTAGACGGTTCCTCTCAAATTTCTTTGAGCTGCACCATGCTCCCACTTACTCCCCGACTGAGAAACTCTTTCTCAAGGAAGACACCGTTCCGAGCGACAAACACTTTGCCCTCTTCTCGGTTGTAGAAGTAGGAACCCAAGGTTTCCCTCGGATACCCCACAAAAATACACTTATCCGACTTGGCTGTAAGCTTGTCCGACTGAAGTCGCTTGACAAATGCTTCATAACCCCAAATCTTAAGAAAAGACAAACTCGGCTTTTTGCCTATCCACATCTCATGCGGTGTCTTCTCTACCGATTTTGATGGTACTCTGTTTAGTGTGAACGCCGCTGTTTCTAGACAATAACCCCAAAATGATAAAGGCAGATCTGTCCGACTCATCATTGAGCGTACCATGTCCAACAAGGTCCGATTCCGCCTTTCTGAAACACCATTCCTTTGTGGCGTTCCTGGCGGAGTAAGTTGAGGAACTATTCCACAACTTTTCAGATGGTCATCAAACTCATGGCTCATGTACTCGCCTCCTCGGTCCAACCAAAGAAACTTTATTTTCTTGTCGAGTTGATTTTGTGCTTCATTTTGGAATTCTTTGAACTTTTCAAAGGCTTCCGACTTATGTTTCATCAAGTAGATATATCCATACCTACTCAAATCATCAGTGAAGGTAATGAAGTACTCATAACCACCCCTGGCTGTCGTGCTCATTGGTCCACATACATCACTATGTACTAGTCCCAACAAGTCGGACGCCCTTTCGCAACTCTTTGCAGAAGGTGTCTTGGTCATTTTGCCAAGTAGGCAAGATTCCCATGTCTCGAATGACTCCAAGTCGAACAAAGTTAGGAGTCCATCATCATGGAGCTTCTTCATGCGTTTCCAAATTATATGACCAAGCCGACAGTGCCAAAACTAAGTCATATTCAGATCATTTGGTTTTAACCTTTCAACATTTATGTTATAAACCGACTCACCATCAAGATTCAAAATTAATAACCCGTCCTGGACAGGTGCAAAGCCGTGAAACATATCATTCAAATACAAAGAACAACCATTATTCTTGATATTCGACTCATAGCCTTGCCTCATCAAACATGAAGCAGAAATAATGTTTCGACTGAGCACTAGAACATAATAACAAATATTCAGTTCCATAATGAATCCGGAAGGTAAATGAAGTTGCATCATGCCGACTTCCAACGCAGGAACTCTTGATTTGTTGCCGACTCGAATATCAACCTCGCCTCTTGCTACGCTCCTAGTTCTCACCAGTCCCTGCAACGAGTTGCAGATGTGAATAACTGATTCGGTATCATATACCCAAGAACTATTAGGTGCATCAACAAGATATATGTCTATAACATTGCAAACAAGTGTACCTGAGTCGGAAGTCATACCTCCACTCTTGGCTTTATCAGCCAAATACTTGTTGCAGTTCCTCTTACAATGGCCATCCGCCTTGCAATAGAAGCATGTGGATCCGGCTAAAGGAGATGGCTTAGTCCCTGAGGAAGCGCTTGGACCGGGTCATGAGCCTGCTTTCCTCCTGATTTAGCCTTTTTCTTAGTCCAAGAACTCTTCTTGAACTTAGCCTTATTATGCACCATCAACACTTGACTGGCGACCTTCTTGAGATCCGCCTCTGACTGCTTAAGCATCCCATATAATTCAGTGAGCTTCTTATCCATACCATGCATGTGGTAGTTCGAAATGAACTACCCATATGCACTAGGAAGAGAGTTCAGAATTATATCCGTAGCGAACTCTTCGCTAATGGGGTAGCCAAGCCTCTCCAGAGACTGCACATAACCAACCATTTTCATCACATGCGGACTTAGTGGATCACCATCCTTAAGCTTGCAACTCAGCAAAGCCTGAGAGACTTGATACCTCTCAGTCTTCGCCTAAGCCTAGAACATACTTTTGAGGCTTTCGATCATATCGTAGGCCTCAACATTATCGAACTGCTTTTGCAAGTATGGTTCCATGTGAGCAAGCATAAGACAGCTAATATCCGTGGACTCATCCTTAGCCCGACGGTAGGCATTGGTGGCAGCGACAGTCGCATTCTCATTCGGCTCATCTGGAAGTGGGTTGTCTAGGACATGGTCCTTCTTTTCTTGTTTGAGAACAATTCTCAGATTTCGATACCAGTTGGTAAAATTAGTGTCGTTTAGTTTATCTTTCTCAAGGATAGTTCTCAATACAAAACCGGATATCTGAGAGTGACTGCTACTTGGTGCCATGATCTACAACAGAAAAAATTCAAAACACATAAGACATGTATTCATAAAAGAGCAAGCATATTAAACACTTCAATATTTTATGCTCCCACTAGAACCAACACCCCTCCGATGGTTACTTAATGATTCAGGATCCTAAATAAGCATGTCGGCTAGTGAGCTTTAGCATCACCGCTAACCGCCAAGTGATCTAGGTAGACAACTCCTTATCAATCGTATCTCATACGACTCCTGTTGGACGGGTGGCATCACATGCCCCAGCTCCCGTCCGACTTTTCCCCGAGCCCCACAACCGTTGTGATAGACCCGTCTAGCTTACCGAGTGTTTCCGCAGTAAGAGTCCGACTCGAACCCACCTAGTCGAAAAGAATTGGCAGCACCTCAATTTTATGAGCCCACTACCAAAAATGTCCGACTTGTGATGGTGCAAACACTGGCGGGGAAAACCGACTAGACCTTCTTTGAGGGATTAAATTTTACCGACTATCTAATAGAGGTAAAATAGAGACATAGCAATAACACAAAATAAAGCAATTATAATGTGAAATGGTATGGCTCCTTTCATGGCGATCTCCATCTCCACAAAGCCTGTAATCGGACTCGTGCCAACTCTTGTCACTTGCCGTCTTTGTAGAGGTCCCAACCTTTAATAAGGTAGAGATCCCTGTGTTTAGAATGCTAGTCCCTATATCAATAGCTAGCATCCACAGTTAAGATGTAATATCAAGAAACAAAGGTCATAATACAACTTTATAACCAGGAATAAAATAATTCATTACATCTTACATAGCTCATTTGGCTATCTCATTACAATGCAGCAGAATATAACAATAGCATGAGGTCCTTCATCTTCAAAGTTCCACAAGCAAACATGTTGGTTGTAGACTTGTAATCCTAATCAACACATCTTACTAACATCAAACAAACCTTCAACAGAACAATTTACAGCCACAAGGGTCAATACATTTGAATTGTATTGGCAAGTGATACTATGGTAGTATAGTGGAGTCTATCATCTATATGCAATTCGCTAAGTGGAGCTTAGGCTTGCTTTGCTCAAAATAGATTTTCCTTATCTTTTGAAAACACTAAGTTTTTGTTTGTCAAAATCACCCAAGGCATCTCCCAATAGAAATTGGTGATCCTTTAAGCCTTGTTCAACCACAAGTTTTTAACTTAGAAATTGGGATGAGGAGATTCTTGATAGCTTCCATGTCTTGATGCTCAAATTGTCCTTTACCAGGGAAATGGCTAATTACTTAGATTTTACACTCTGCAGAGGTGGTGCACTTTCCCCACAAGACTTGGTTTCACCAAGACAAGATCTTTCAGAAGCCTTCCCTTAGACCAGAATGGACGCGTTCCAACTTATCATCCCCTACCACCAACTGTCCATTTCGCTAAGTTATTGCAACCTATATGATCCAGGCAGAGCCTATAATGCCAAGTGGCTACACTTGAAGCTTGTCAACATTTGACATCTCAAACCTCTTTGTTCCTGGGTGGCCATCCACAAGGTAAACCATAGAAATGGGCCTTGTATAACCACTCAACACAAACCATTCCTTCAATTCCACCCAGGTGATTCATTCACTTAGTTGTTTTATTAAACAAAACACAAGTCCTTGACTTAGAAATATTCCATAGCATGAAATATAATCCACCCTTGTTTTCTACTAGCTAAGCTAAGATGATAGTAGTAGGAATCTTAACTTAGGAAATTTCTACTAAGGTTTCATCTACTAGGATTTCCCATGGCATAGTTTGTACTTAGCAAAAATTCCATGCAAATCCTTCTTAGAAATATCAGTAATGCATAGTGAAAATAATAGGACAAAAGTATGAAGCATCACTTGCCTTTTTGGTAGAGAATATAAGTTCACTCCTTGTCCTTGCAATATTCACACTCTTCAAATCACTACAATTCAATCAATGTAACTACCTCGGTGAATTACGCTCCTAGTTACAAGCCTGGATGAGTAGAAATGGTTGAAATTGTACGGTGGGGCCCAAATGCCACTCACAGGTAGACCTTTCGGCCGTCCCAACCATTTCTAAACATCGGGACAAGAACGGGCGGCGTAATCGGCAGGCGAAGGGATCAACTACATACACAAATGAGTATGTATGCAAGCCACCATACAACAGTACATCAGAGCCATTCCATCTAAAAAGAAAGGAAATATAGCAACGCCATACGGCAAGATCCAAATATCCTAGATAGATATAATAGTTTAGGATATCTCCTCATACATCAATCAACAGAGTATCAAGCGGAAGCGGAAGACAAAATCCGAGTACGGATAAGAAGCAAATCGGCATAAGATGCCCCGTAAATAAACACATCTCGCCCACAGATCTCACGGATCCCCGTTCCCGGAATCTCTACACCGAATGATCGTTGCCCACATCGTCCGTCTCTTCCACCCAGTATCCATCTTGCGAGTGTACCTGTTCATCTGAACCAATAATTTATCGTGTGAGACCCTAGGGGTACTCAGCAAGTCTTTATGCCTCTAAAGGGGACACAACCTGGGGGTGACGCAATTGCAGCAAAAGATAAACCCTAGCAATTCTATAGATACTCGCTAACCATCCGCCTAACCATAGATAGACGGATGTCCGTGAATTAATAACAACAGTTATAATAGTTATAACGGTAATCTTAACAGATCCATCCTCCTCCTCGCTTACCGACGAGGAAGCGGACGAACAACCCCCCCATCCGTTGGCAGTTTTATTATCCATTCCGTGAGTATTGCACTATTTACTAGTCAGGTACCTAGTCTAGTCAAAGTAAAAGCGGTACTTTAGTTATTCTTGTCTATGATCGAGAAACTGTGCTCCAAGTCGTCCATAACCGCGGACACGGCTTTCAGAAAGTTTTACCCTGCAGGGTGCACAAATAGAAACACACACTCGATATGCCTCAGAAAAACCAAATCAAAACCCAACGAGGCAGTCACGACAAAGCAATCACAGGATTCAGAAATATTTCAGGGGGCCACCCCATTAAGCTACCTGCGACGAAGCTGGCCGGCTACGAGACGGACTCAAGGTTTGTGTGGCCGGCTGTAAACGACTAGGAACCCGAAAGTGTGACTGGGCTTGTCGATACAGCGAAAACGGGTCACGGACCTAAACAGTACAGTGTGCAGTACCTCGCACAATTTAAATAAAGCAGTAAAACATGGCATAAGTACAGGATAGTAAATAAAACCTCAAACTAGTTTGTGGCCCCAAGAAATAAGAATGAATCAAGCTCTGACTCAGGGGGGTCCATAAGCCTCCCGGATGTGGATAGCGCGAATATTCTTGGAACAGGAATCAAGTACTCGGGGTCTTACGGGACACAAGTGAGCCTGAAAAACCAAATAGCAAATATGGCTCACCGATGCCACTTTCATTAGTTATTCCATTACTACTCCGGTTAAGTTGTTTAGGTACCTCGTTATCCATCAGACACTCACATACCCTACACATGCTGTTCTACGACTCGCATGGCTCAAACAACTCCTGTAGTAATGGCTCATAGGATGGAGGAACAAGCTTCGGTGGGGTTTAAAAGTAAAGGCGATGCAGTACTTGGGATTCAATTTAATGCAATCGCGACTCAATGATGCAAGAAATAAGATAGAGGCAATAGGTACTATATGTATGCAAGCATGTGGTAGTGCTTGCCTGGCAGCTCAGTTGAAGCAATGGATGGATCTGGGTAGTGCTCCTGGTTCTCTTGATATATCCCCTGCTCAGCGTCTATTCGAAGAAGAACCAAACAAACAAGGGCCAACATAAATAAAGTGCACAAGCATATGAATAAATGCGACAAGCAAACAATCATGCCATGATGAATGATGCACAATTTGCATGGCATTGAAGTAGCATGGCATGGGTGAGGTGTGGCATACAAGAATAGATCATTTTATTGAGTTTTGGCCCCAATTTAACCTCATATTAGTTGCTGTATACAATATATTTATATGATGCATGCTGCAAATCAAACCAAGGAATGCATAAACAGAAAGGTCTCGTCGAGCTAATCATTTTAGACATATTATTTGTTAAATTTGGAGTTATAAAACAAAAGATATTAATTAATTAAGAAAAGGGCCTATTATTGTAATTTAAGTCAACTTGAAATTTTAAGTGTCCAAAATATATTTTGAAAGGCATATTTGGATTCCTCATATTTTTCTGATCTCAAAACATATATTGTTTGTATTATTTGAAGTTAAGAATTAAAAGATATTATAAAACAGATTTGAATTTGAATTTGAAATAAATTTGAAAAGATTTGAACTTAAACAGAAAAGCAGAAAACCTTTTCATACCCCGACAGATCCAGACACAGTCACTGACGGGTGGGGTCACTGGCTGACTCAGCAGCCCAGCGCGCAGAACAGCTTTTCTCACCGCAGCTTGTTCTAGCCCCAGCAAGTGACAGGTGGGACCACGGCACAAGCGGACCCACACGCCAGTGGGCGGGCACGAGGCTGCCACGCGGCTCAGGGGGGGACTGCGGGTTGATGCGACCAAAGCAGGGGAGCCTTTTTATAAAAACGCACAGAGGCAGACAGGTGGGGCCAGGATGGACCGCGGGTTGCAGGAGTTAAAAGGCAGGGGGTATGTGTAAAACGACCACGCGTGCACTGTGGATCTTCCACCGCGTGCAGAGGACCGATCGGTGCGCGTCTGGCGCGGCGGGGGATCGATCCTGGGACCTAGGGCTCGCGCGCGAAGGGCGGAGCCACTACGGTGGGCTGGGGTGGTTGCTAGGAGGAGGCTGGGCGGCTAGATAGGGCTTCTGCGCGACGCGGATTCGAGCGGACGCTGTGCTCGCCGGCGCACAGAGCGTGCTCGATGAAACGCCAAACGGCCCTAGACGACGACAACGCGGCGGAGCATGTCCAGGAGGTCAGGTAGCTCACCGAGAGTGTGTCGGTGTGGTTGTATCGGCTCGAGGCGCAGTGGATCGGCGTCGAGGCAGACGGCCAGAGGATCTAGGGTTTGCGTCGGTGCAGTGTCGGCCTGGTGGCTCCGGTCCGTCTCCTCCTTGTCACCGTGTACAGGGCTGCTGCAGGGGATCTCCTCGGTCTACCAGGCCACTCCACGGACCGTCTGCGTGTCTGGAATGACGGGGTGCGGTGGAGGCCGACGGTGGCATAGCCGGTGGTGGAGAGGAAGGAGAGGAGAGCCAGGGCGCTGGGGCTGGATCTGGCGAGGCCGAGAGGTGTCGTGGAGATAGGGATAAAGCAGAGAGAGGGAGGATGCCGTGGGGGAGTGGATGGTGGAAAAGGTGGCTCGGCCACCTTTTCTCCTCCTCCTTCGCGTGCTCGGTCGGCTCGGCCAGGGCAGGAGCAGGGAGAGAAGGGGCTTCCAGGTGGGGACGGTGGGCCAGGGAGGTAGGCTCGGTGTAGGCCACGCTTGGCAGAGAGAGCTAGAGGGAGAGAGGGGTAGCCTCGGGTAGAGCTAGGGTTGGGAGCTAGAGGGGGAGTATGGCTCGGGTAGGCTTAGCTAGGGTTGGGGCTAGGTGGGCAGGGTGGCCAAGTGGGGCCAAGCTAGGGTAGGTCATGGTGGGGTGGCTCGGCTAGAGAGAGGAGAGATGAGGGAGGGTACTTAGGGTTTGGTTTAGATTAGGTATAGATTAGGGTTTAGGAGAGGGGGTATGGTGATGATGAGGTAGGTGATGGTCTAGGGCTTAGAGATATAGATGGAGTGGTTTGAAGCTAGGGTTTGCTAAGGACAAGGTCAAGCAAAGAACAACCAAGATCAAACAAAAACAAGACAAGAAAAAGAGAGGGAAAGTGATGATAGGGTTTAAGCTAGATCAACTTAAATCAAGCCAAAAGAAAGGATAGAGATAGAGAGAGATGATGATCCACTCAAGATTCAAATAAAAACCAAATGACAAGCAAAAGGTGGTACTTGCATGGCCCATGCAAAATATTTATTGCCATGTTGATTTTTGTGAAAACAATATTATTACATGGCAATAATATTATGCATTCCCAACATTGGAATAACAGCCAAGCAAAAGAATTTAAAAGGATGCCCCATGTGGAATAGATGGAGATGACCATATTTGAAAAACAATGGGACTTGCTAGTGTGTATATGCCACTAGATATTTAATAAGCCCACAAAATATCCCAACATGATGATAACCCCAAAAACAACACATATGGGAGCTAGAAATAGGGTTCCACTCACAAGGCATGCAAAAGTGGCCATGTGGCTCTCATATATCAATATTGTGAAAACAACATGATGCTAAGATGAGAGCATGTGGGAAAAGAATTGGATCCATCCCAACCCACATGAGCTAGAGGTAAAAACCCAAATAAAGTGCAGAGCTCACATTTAGTTGGATGGTGGAATTTATAGGGTGGTGTCAAAGAAAGGTGGTGGAGTAAATAAAAGATATGCCCCCAACTCAACTTGGGCATTTAAACAATATATCAACAACCAAATACAGTATCAAGAGGCAAATACAATTAATAATGCATATGAGATAAGAACCAAATGAAAAAGGGTTTTATATGATGCTCAAATGCAAGGTGGCATGATGACATGAGCATGATATGATTATGATGCAACAATTATATATTTGAAGTAGCCATTATATAGACTAGGCTAGTAGCATTGCAATTGTTAGACAATTGGGATGCTACAACTCTCCCCCACTAAACAAGAATCTCGCCCCGAGATTCCTAGGAAAAAGAAAACAACACAGGGAGAGGCGGGTGTTCGAACGAAGGTGACCCTCACGTTCCCAAGTTGATGAACCATGGAACGGTGCGACCACTACACCTTGCAAAACTTGCTAGACTTGTTGCGAGTCTTGCGTTTTGCTTGAGAAACAACGGGATAGAAGAATTGAAAGATTGTCGTGAGACAAGAAGGATAGGATGGGCATAGCTCCGGTTTTCTCAAGAAACATGATAAAAAAATAGAACCACTTGTGAAAGAAAGGACAAGATAATGTATCATGGATATAGAAAAGCGCACCGTTAAGATTAAAGATCTACCAATGCTAGAGAGGATGGATCTTTGTCTCGCCGGAAGAAAAAGAGCTAGATTGGAGAGGTTGAACCACTATGACAATAGCATTGTATCTCCTCTCGGATTTGAGAAATGAAGTACGGAAACAATATTGCCTTCAAACAATAGAGTCCCTTGATATCAACAGAAAGATTTTGTTAGACATCGTCGGATTAGATTCTTCTTGCGCTGGTAAGACCCAACGGATCACGCAATTGAGGTGCGCGGATATAACTTCCAGAGACGGATGTGAAGCTAGATCATGGTGGATTCCCGAGAGGCAAAGAATATGGAGGATCTGGAGTTTATCATAGAGATACTTATTGCTTCTTTAGCCTTGAGGCTAACGCAATAGATTTGCGGCTGATGGCATCAACCATAATTGGCTTTACCATAGAAAAAGAATTGATGAAACAGATAGAGAGATAGTTTCCTTTCATCTTGTTTGGGGATGTCGAGCACCAGTAGAAAGACGAGGACCGAAAGGAGTTTGCGTTTGTTTCCACCAGATAATTGTAGATTTGCTCCGTGTAGGAAAAGACGAGATCAGCAACAAGAGATTATTGATTACTTTCTTCGAGAGAGCACTCCGGAAAAACAAGGACGGAAGTAAAAGTATCAAGGGATAAAGGCCACTTCTAACTTCCGTGGAATGAGTGAAATCACATTAATTCACCAATTCAATGTACAAGAGCGAATGATAAGAGTAGTGGTATGGTAGCTACTCCATCCCGCACTCAAAGCATTACTCCGCACATGAATAGGAAAAACCATGCAACCCAACTACCGAAACAGACTGAAGGTATTGATAAGAAGAGCTCATGGAACTCCGTTAGAAAACAAGGATAGATGCAACGATTCACCGGATCCCAGATAGATAAAGGTGATGATGTTGTCGTCATGACTGAAGTACCAAGCCACCGGAAGATATGAAGGAAAGATTACGGAGAAGAACTGCAAGATTCAACAGCTACAGAAAAGATATCTTTCAAGTTGCGGAAGATATGAAGGAAAGATTACGGAGAAGAACTGCAAGATTCAACAGCTACAGAAAAGATATCTTTCAAGTTGGTGCTATCTTTTCTGGAAGGTCTTCATGGCCTCCGGTGGATTGAGCATAGATGATAGAACGAGAGGGTTTCAAAAGATCACTTGACGAGACTGAGGTGAAAGAACTCCATGTTGTTCTTGAAAAGATTGGGAAAGGTTTAGCAGTTTTCAGGAAAACTACGGCGGAACGACGATGATAACTCGCCAACAAGGAACATATTCGGATTGGTTGAAGATGGAAGATGGGATTAACAATGGACTTGCTAATTCCAGAATTGAAGCGATCTATTTAGCAGAAGGACGTGGCCGAGATAGGTGACTTCAAAAAGTCAGAATTCTCACTTTGGGACTTTGCACACAGGCAGTGTCCACGAAGCTTGAGAGAAAAAGACACAGATCATCTTCCATGTGCTTCCATTGATATCGAATGGGCAAGCATATTATCAACATATACCACCATGGATTAACAGGATATTCCCAGAATACCAAGTTCAAGAGGCAGGAGAAACGAACAAATGCTCGAAACACTTTCTGAGCTCAACGCTCTTAGAAAGAGCAATATTAAGAGCAGGGGTTCGTGTTGAAGAAGATGCACTGGGAGAATAGATTATCTGGTCCTTCGGAAGAAAAAGAGATGTCACCTGGTTCACATTGTCGATCAGATCGCCGGTTACAAAGATAAATAGATCTTGGATAAGAACCGATGATAGCTCATACCTTAAGCAAAGCTATCAGAGACGAAAAGATGCAATTCCCTCGTATCCAGGAGAATTGTGCAGATATGGAGTTGAAAATGTGTGCAGCATGATGGACAGATGATAGACCGCCATAGTGCTTTGGGAAACTCCGGATTGCCAAAGATACTTGCTGAGAACCAAATTACAATCACCCGAATCGGATCGACACATGTTATGTAATTAGCCCAAGAGAAAAGGAGATGAAAAGAAACTCTAGGATTAAACGCCGGTGACAAAAGAATGAGTTAGCATGGACATGCTGATAAAAGGGAGATAGATAATGTCTCACACACAACTGAAAAGGGAGTGTGGAAACACAGACGTATCAAAGAAAAATTTTCCGCATTTTTCGGCATTAAAATACCAATAGATGCGCAAAATCACTTATCAGGTAGAGATTAGCAACAGATGGTTTCACAGAATGTGGAGTTGCTAGAAGGAAGGACACCCTTAAGAAGATGGCACCGGTTAACAAGGAGTCAGATAGATCGCGCCAGTTTTTCAAAAGCCTGTCAGTATGGAATGTACCAACAGTTGATAACCAAAGGCAGATTGTGATAACAAAATGATGCAACAGATGGACAAGGAATTACACACACATACACACACAACCTATGGTACTACGGAAACCCAGAACACGTGAATCCTAGTTTGAATTTTAAGAAGAGGATTGAAAATGTTACACTTCCTTACCAGAATAGGGTGGTGGGTGGGTAAGAAGAAAAATGGAAGCAGTCTTACTCTCGCGTTTTGTTTTTCCCTAGTATACATAACTACCAAAATATTTGCTAGACAGACAACGACCATTTGGCTGAGACCCTGAAGGTCGGGATGGCTCTGATACCAATTGTAACTACCTCGGTGAATTACGCTCCTAGTTACAAGCCTGGATGAGCAGAAATGGTTGAAATAGTATGGTGGGGCCCAAATGCCACTCACAGGTAGACCTTTCGGCCGTCCCAACCATTTCTAAACATCGGGACAAGAACGGGCGGCGTAATCGGCAGTCGAAGGGATCAACTACATACACAAATGAGTATGTATGCAAGCCACCATACAACAGTACATCAGAGCCATTCCATCTAAAAAGAAAGGAAATATAGCAACGCCATACGGCAAGATCCAAATATCCTAGATAGATATAATAGTTTAGGATATCTCCTCATACATCAATCAACAGAGTATCAAGCGGAAGCGGAAGACAAAATCCGAGTACGGATAAGAATCAAATCGGCATAAGATGCCCCGTAAATAAACACATCTCGCCCACAGATCTCACGGATCCCCGTTCCCGGAATCTCTACACCGAATGATCGTTGCCCACATCGTCCGTCTCTTCCACCCAATATCCATCTTGCGAGTGTACCTGTTCATCTGAACCAATAATTTATCGTGTGAGACCCTAGGGGTACTCAGCAAGTCTTTATGCCTCTAAAGGGGACACAACCTGGGGGTGACGCAATTGCAGCAAAAGATAAACCCTAGCAATTCTATAGATACTCGCTAACCATCCGCCTAACCAGAGATAGACGGATGTCCGTGAATTAATAACAACAGTTATAACGGTAATCTTAACAGATCCATCCTCCTCCTCGCTTACCGACGAGGAAGCGGACGAACAACCCCCCCATCCGTTGGCAGTTTTATTATCCATTCCGTGAGTATTGCACTATTTACTAGTCAGGTACCTAGTCTAGTCAAAGTAAAAGTGGTACTTTAGTTATTCTTGTCTATGATCGAGAAACTGTGCTCCAAGTCGTCCATAACCGCGGACACGGCTTTCAGAAAGTTTTACCCTGCAGGGGTGCACAAATAGCAACATACACTCGATATGCCTCGGAAAAACCAAATCAAAACCCAACGAGGCAGTCACGACAAAGCAATCACAGGATTCAGAAATATTTCAGGGGGCCACCCCATCAAGCTACCCGCGACGAAGTTGGCCGGCTACGAGACAGACTCAAGGTTTGTGTGGCCGGCTGTAAATGACTGGGAACCCGAAAGTGTGACTGGGCTTGTCGATACAGCGAAAACGGGTCACGGACCGAAACAGTACAGTGTGCAGTACCTCGCACAATTTAAATAAAGCAGTAAAACATGGCATAAGTACAGGATAGTAAATAAAACCTCAAACTAGTTTGTGGCCCGAAGAAATAAGAATGAATCAAGCTCTGACTCAGGGGGGTCCATAAGCCTCCCGGATGTGGATAGCGCGAATATTCTTGGAACAGGAATCAAGTACTCGGGGTCTTACGGGACACAAGTGAGCCTGAAAAACCAAATAGCAAATATGGCTCACCGATGCCACTTTCATTAGTTATCCCATTACTACTCTGGTTAAGTTGTTTAGGTACCTCGTTATCCATCAGACACTCACATACCCTACACATGCTGTTCTACGACTCGCATGGCTCAAACAACTCCTGTAGTAATGGCTCATAGGATGGAGGAACAAGCTTCGGTGGGGTTTAAAAGTAAAGGCGATGCAGTACTTGGGATTCAATTTAATGCAATCGTGACTCAATGATGCAAGAAATAAGATAGAGGCAATAGGTACTATATGTATGCAAGCATGTGGTAGTGCTTGCCTGGCAGCTCAGTTGAAGCAATGGATGGATCTGGGTAGTGCTCCTGGTTCTCTTGATATATCCCCTGCTCAGCGTCTATTCGAAGAAGAACCAAACAAACAAGGGCCAACATAAATAAAGTGCACAAGCATATGAATAAATGCGACAAGCAAACAATCATGCCATGATGAATGATGCACAATTTGCATGGCATTGAAGTAGCATGGCATGGGTGAGGTGTGGCATACAAGAATAGATCATTTTATTGAGTTTTGGCCCCAATTTAACCTCATATTAGTTGCTGTATACAATATATTTATATGATTCATGCTGCAAATCAAACCAAGGAATGCATAAACAGAAAGGTCTCGTCGAGCTAATCATTTTAGACATATTATTTGTTAAATTTGGAGTTATAAAACAAAAGATATTAATTAATTAAGAAAAGGGCCTATTATTGTAATTTAAGTCAACTTGAAATTTTAAGTGTCCAAAATATATTTTGAAAGGCATATTTGGATTCCTCATATTTTTCTGATCTCAAAACATATATTGTTTGTATTATTTGAAGTTAAGAATTAAAAGATATTATAAAACAGATTTGAATTTGAATTTGAAATAAATTTGAAAAGATTTGAACTTAAACAGAAAAGCAGAAAACCTTTTCATACCCCGACAGATCCAGACACAGTCACTGACGGGTGGGGTCACTGGCTGACTCAGCAGCCCAGCGCGCAGAACAACTTTTCTCACCGCAGCTTGTTCTAGCCCCAGCAAGTGACAGGTGGGACCACGGCACAAGCGGACCCACACGCCAGTGGGCGGGCGCGAGGCTGCCACGCGGCTCAAGGGGGGACTGCGGGTTGATGCGACCAAAGCAGGGGAGCCTTTTTATAAAAACGCACAGAGGCAGACAGGTGGGGCCAGGCTGGACCGCGGGTTGCAGGAGTTAAAAGGCAGGGGGTATGTGTAAAACGACCACGCGTGCACTGTGGATCTTCCACAGCGTGCAGAGGACCGATCGGTGCGCGTCTGGCGCGGCGGGGGATCGATCCTGGGACCTAGGGCTCGCGCGCGGAGGGCGGAGCCACTGCGGTGGGCTGGGGTGGTTGCTAGGAGGAGGCTGGGCGGCTAGATAGGGCTTCTGCGCGACGCGGATTCGAGCGGACGCTGCGCTCGCTGGCGCACAGAGCGTGCTCGATGAAATGCCAAATGGCCCTAGACGACGACAGCGCGGCGGAGCATGTCCAGGAGGTCAGGTAGCTCACCGAGAGTGTGTCGGTGCGGTTGTATCG
This sequence comes from Avena sativa, assembly GCA_916181665.1. NCBI lineage: Eukaryota > Viridiplantae > Streptophyta > Magnoliopsida > Poales > Poaceae > Avena > Avena sativa. Next base: position 417,854,997 of record OV702297.1, read on the forward strand.
GCTCGAGGCGCAGTGGATCGGCGTCGAGGCAGACAGCCAGAGGATCTAGGGTTTGCGTCGGTGAAGCGTCGGCCTGGTGGCTCCGGTCCGTCTCCTCCTCGTTGCCGTGTACAGGGCTGCTGCAGGGGATCTCCTCGGTCTACCAGGCCACTCCACGGACCGTCTACGCGTCTGGAACGACGGGGTGCGGTGGAGGCCGACGGTGGCGTAGCCGGTGGTGGAGAGGAAGGAGAGGAGAGCCAGGGCGCTGGGGCTGGATCTGGCGAGGCCGAGAGGTGTCGTGGAGATAGGGATAAAGCAGAGAGAGGGAGGATGCCGTGGGGGAGTGGATGGTGGAAAAGGTGGCTCGGCCACCTTTTCTCCTCCTCCTTCACGTGCTCGGTCGGCTCGGCCAGGGCAGGAGCAGGGAGAGAAGGGGCTGCCAGGTGGGGACGGTGGGCCAGGGAGGTAGGCTCGGTGTAGGCCACGCTTGGCAGAGAGAGCTAGAGGGAGAGAGGGGTAGCCTCGGGTAGAGCTAGGGTTGGGAGCTAGAGGGGGAGTATGGCTCGGGTAGGCTTAGCTAGGGTTGGGGCTAGGTGGGCAGGGTGGCCAAGTGGGGCCAAGCTAGGGTAGGTCATGGTGGGGTGGCTCGGCTAGAGAGAGGAGAGATGAGGGAGGGTACTTAGGGTTTGGTTTAGATTAGGTATAGATTAGGGTTTAGGAGAGGGGGTATGGTGATGATGAGGTAGGTGATGGTCTAGGGCTTAGAGAGATAGATGGAGTGGTTTGAAGCTAGGGTTTGCTAAGGACAAGGTCAAGCAAAGAACAACCAAGATCAAACAAAAACAAGACAAGAAAAAGAGAGGGAAAGTGATGATAAGGTTTAAGCTAGATCAACTTAGATCAAGCCAAAAGAAAGGATAGAGATAGAGAGAGATGATGATCCACTCAAGATTCAAATAAAAACCAAATGACAAGCAAAAGGTGGTACTTGCATGGCCCATGCAAAATATTTATTGCCATGTTGATTTTTGTGAAAACAATATTATTACATGGCAATAATATTATGCATTCCCAACATTGGAATAACAGCCAAGCAAAAGAATTTAAAAGGATGCCCCATGTGGAATAGATGGAGATGACCATATTTGAAAAACAATGGGACTTGCTAGTGTGTATATGCCACTAGATATTTAATAAGCCCACAAAATATCCCAACATGATGATAACCCCAAAAACAACACATATGGGAGCTAGAAATAGGGTTCCACTCACAAGGCATGCAAAAGTGGCCATGTGGCTCTCATATATCAATATTGTGAAAACAACATGATGCTAATATGAGAGCATGTGGGAAAAGAATTGGATCCATCCCAACCCACATGAGCTAGAGGTAAAAACCCAAATAAAGTGCAGAGCTCACATTTAGTTGGATGGTGGAATTTATAGGGTGGTGTCAAAGAAAGGTGGTGGAGTAAATAAAAGATATGCCCCCAACTCAACTTGGGCATTTAAACAATATATCAACAACCAAATACAGTATCAAGAGGCAAATACAATTAATAATGCATATGAGATAAGAACCAAATGAAAAAGGGTTTTATATGATGCTCAAATGCAAGGTGGCATGATGACATGAGCATGATATGATTATGATGCAACAATTATATATTTGAAGTAGCCATTATATAGACTAGGCTAGTAGCATTGCAATTGTTAGACAATTGGGATGCTACAATCAAGCAAGGCACACTTTCAATCTACCATTCAAGCAAACAATACATAAAATAATAGAAATAAAGCAATGCATACAAGCATGCAAAAGATTGTTTTTATTTGGAAAAAATGGTTTCTAATGGGTTATAAACATTCTAAAACACCTATTGGTCATTTTATAAAAATGGCAAAACCATTTGCAAAAGATTTTACTTATAAACCATTTTAATACCAAATCAATATTTTATGTGGTTGAAAATGCTTTTAGCAAAGCAATAATATTTATAGGGTTCACAAAATACATTTTTAAGTCTAAAACTTGGTGTTTGGGGTCAGAGAGTTTAAATCAAAACATTTCCCAAAGGGTTTTCCTCCAAAAGCATTTTTAATAAATAAACATTATTTTTATTTGACTAGAAATGCTTTAAGTCAAAGATTTATTCTTTTGCTTCACGAAATATGTTTTTGAAACCACAAATTGATTTTCTATGGTCAGTAGGTTCAAAAAATCCATTTGCCAAAGGTTCTATCACAAAAAAAAATTAGAACAAATTTTATATCCAAAATATACCTACACAAGTTTCTGCAAAAACAACCATTTTACCAGAAACAATTTACTAAACAAAGGGCATGGTTGGGTAGGATTTGTCTTGCTGATTCTATTAATATAAAATTTGCAAAATCTGGACACGTGGTTTGAAAGTTGTGCAATTTACAAATTTGATCATCTAATAGATCAAATTCTGTTTTGAAAACAAACTCTGGGCCACGTGGCTTGATTCTACAGGCCCATACCGATTCGGTTGGATCGACAGAGGACGGCCGTTGGATTTAAGTGAGATCGCACGGCACAGAATCGAACTTACCCCTTCGATTTAAATTTAATCCCACTCGTCAGATCAAGATCCAACGGTTGCTGCTTGTTTGACTAAATATGTGCGGCGCGCGACGGTGGCTGGCGGCGGCACGGCTCTGGCAGTGAGGTTGCCGGTGATTTAGAAACCGCGAGAGAGGGAGATGATGCTCACTGGGTTCGTCTCGTCCTGCTGAAGCTAGAGGTGGTCGTCATAGCTGAAGGGGCGCACGGAGCTGCTGTCAATCGCTCGCCGGAGTCTGCACAGCGTCGGGCACTCTCTAGTCGATGTTGGGGGCGGGGCTACAAGGCACAGGAGAGAGAGATAAGGGGTCCATTAGACGCACGAGTGAGAGTAGAACCTGCGTGTGTCAAAAAGAGGGGAAGGGGCGGACAGAAGCTACCTGGGGCACTCACCGGAGTTCAAGCCGAAGACGGTGGCGAGTGGCGTTGAGGTTGCCAATGCTAGGGAGCTTGTGCGGTTGAGCTAGGAGTACTTGGAGATGCGCCAGAGTCTGTGGGTCACACTCGTGTGGTCGAGGGGGGCGAGGGCCGGCAGGGTCTGGCCAGAATCGATGGAAGTACTCGGCGGAGACAGTGGCGGTGCAGCGCGAAATTAGGTAGCCTGGGAGCACACTAGGGTGGGGGATTGAGGGGGAAACAGAGAGGAGGGAGAAGCGGTTAAGTAGGCATGGTCGTGGGGCTGGGTTATTGCGCCATTAATCGAGAATTCAACTTGCGAAATCAATGCAGAAACAGCGACGAGGGCGTGGTCTTCGTGGGGAGGAAGAAGACTGGGCGGTGGGGTCGGGTTGACAGTGAGATAGAGAGGGGTGAGGTGGGGCCTGCTTGTCAGCGACTGAGTGGGTCAGGTCTACGGTGAGAAAACGTTTTGGTGAGAGGGTTGCCGGGGTGGGCTCTTGCTGGGCCAGATGGGCTTTGCTGGCTGGGCTGCTTTCTATTCCCTTTTTTTATCTGATTCTTTTTCTTTTTCCATTTCTTTTATTCTGTTTTGATTTTGATTAATCAATTCAAACAACTTTTGAATTTCAAATTTCAACCAAACTTTGAGTATATTCAAATACTGTTTAATAACACATTCTAAAGTCAAATTTAGACTAATATATTTATTCTTTTTAGGGGATATTAATTAATTAAAATAGGCCCTTGTATTAATTCAAATAAGATTTAATAATGTTTTTCAAACTCCATTTGAAATCTAAATTCTTCCAAATCTTTTCAGTAGGTTTTATTTGTTTATTTGGGTGTCAAATAATTCACCTTGAATTATTAGGAATGTTTTTAATATGATTTATTAATCATTTAAAAATTGGGTATTTGTCTTTATTCCAATGAAATTAAATATGGTTTTAAATCCATAATTTTTATTTATAAGATTTCTTTGATCTCATTTGAGTTTATTAAATAACTTTTTATTCCACTTGGGTAAATTCCAAATATTTTCCCATGATTTAATTAATCATTTCTTAATAGGGATTTTGTCTTTATTCAATTTGGTTAATGCCATTTTATTTTATTTGTAAAATTCTTTATCCATTATTTTATTTGGATTTGGATTATAATCATTCAATTTGCTTATGGATTAGGTCAAGAGTTGATTTGGCCTTTAAATATTCCTCATTTAATATTTCTATCTTTATCTTATAAAATCCATATCTTTTTATTTATAGATCCAAAGTTGGTGATTCCAATTTGTATAATCTTATTTAATATTTGTTTATCCTTTTTAAATCTCCTTAGGATTATGTGCTCACCATTTGGTATGGATTTTAGATAAGTGCTTTATTAGCTTTGGAAATTACTTTTCCTTATCTTATTAAATTCATAAGATTTTATCCATGGCTCCAAATTAAGTGAAACCAATTTCTATGGTTTTAACAACATTTATATTTGTCATTCTTGATCATTTATAAATGTTTGTTGACAAATTCTTATATGGATCAAATCCATAGGCTTAGAGATAACTTGGAAATGTTTTTCTTCATTAGGGTTTTAGGGTTTTGGTTTATTCTCTAAGTGTTTAAATTTTCCAGATGCATTTATGAAGATTGCAAACCACTTGATTTGAATCTAGTTAGATTCAAACATTAACCAAAGTTTGTTCAAGATGGGATTTTGTAACATCCCAAAAATACCAAACTTAGATCATCAAACACTAATCATCAAGTTAGGGTTAACAAAAACTTTTCTAAATAAAATCATAAATGCATGTATATGTCTATGCATGGATTTTAAATTTCTTTAAAAACCACCTTGTTTGTGTGATCCATTGCTTGTAAAATGTTTCTTAGGTGAAATGAACATCATCTAAAACATTTCCCACACATTCCTTAAAGACAAGTAAATCAAAACAAATATATTAAGTGAATGGTCATTTTGGCCAATTTAACTACCATGCCTACTTTGGCTGTCTCAAACTTTCAGAACCTAACAGAAACTTTTCTGGATCTTTGCACCCCTTGAATGTACTCATAACAGAGTATCAAGGCCCACTTTGTGATCATCCAGAAACTTTCAAATGCATAGTTTAAATGACAATTCAAAATTGAGTGTTCTTCATATGGGAAGATCCCACTTTTTCAAAACCCACTCAAACAAGCTCAACTTTCAAAACCCAAGCATCTGCAGACTCACCAGCACCAATCTAGCAAACCCACCAAAAATCATTTCAAAATTCAAAACTTGATTTCATGCGGCCATTTCATCAAGCAGGTTGCAGACACAAATCAAACAAAACATCAAACACTATAGTGTGCAGTGATTCTTGCCTAACTTGTTCCCTAGTTAGCTCACACACAGCTCAGTAGATCATCTAGAAAGATTAGCCCAACACTAGCACCCCTGTGAGATTGCCATTGCCATTAATGGTGAACAGCCGAGCACCCCAATGTCACCCCATTGTGGACAGCAAGCTAGAGGAAGAACTAGCCGTGCCAACCTTGTCTAGGAGGCAGCCCACCGTCCACCGCCACTCACTGTCCCAGCCACAAGCGTTGCCAAGCCCTGGACCATGCGCACAAGCCGCGTCCAGACCATGCCAAGCGTGCGCCAGAGCGCCACCCTCGACCAGCATCCACAGACCGCGCGCCGCCCTCCCCGCGTGCATACACGATCGCCATCAACCCAGGAGACCGCCAGACATCCCCATTTGCCACCCCATGCCACACAGCCACCGCCCGCCGTCGAAGACGCCGCCTCTGCCGCGCAGAGCACCGGCCATTCCAGACCAAACCACACCGCCCCATGCCTCGCGACCATGTCGTTGAGCATCGCCAGGAGACACAGCACCGTCCCCTACCCTTGCCCATGCCAATAGCCGCCTGTAACGTCGCCCCCGACGAGCTCACCGTGCGCCTCGACGGTCCCCTCGCTCGACTATAAATAGAGGCCACCCCCGCTCGATTTCTTCACACCATCTCACTCTCCTCTCCTCACTGATCGTGCCACACCATTCTCAGAGCAAGGCGAGCACAATCTCGCCGGAATTTCACTGGACCCTGCCGCTGCCGGAGAAGAAAGGAGCCAGCGATTGGAGCCACCCCAGGAGCTGCCGCGACCACCCCTGAGTTCGCCGTCGTCGACTTCGTCGTTCGCCCGTCTCGCCGACCCTCTCCAGTACCCCGGTGAGCCCCCAGCGACCCTCACTGGCCGCGCTAGGTTTCGTTCTCGCCGGAGTTGTCTCGCATCGACGATGACTCCCAGCCGTTTGATTAGAACTAGATCGAACGATCCATGTTGCCCCATACCGCTTCACCCAGCCCCGTGTCACTGACGAGTGGGGACACCCACTTAAGCAGCCCGCGGGAGCACTGCGCTTAGCAGGCCGGCCCGTTAGAATTTCCCGCGCAGCCCAGTTATTCAAATTAAATCTTTTTCTTTTTCAATTCAAACACACTTCTATACTCAACTTAAAAAATCAACCCAGATCGATTCAGTGCACCAATTTGAATAAAACCAATTTTGTTGGAAAGGTCTGTGAATGTTGAATCCAAGCCCGTTGGATTCAAGTCATTTGGATCTATAGATCACCCCTGGTAAAAATGACAAGGCAGAAGCTTTTCTGCATTCAAACATTTTTTAAATTTAAACCATAATAGCTTTTGAGTTGTTTCCAACTCTCAAAAATCACATTTAACCATAACTTTTAGAATATATAAAAATATATAGGTTTACTTGCAGAAATATTGTTCAAGTAATAAAAGAATGCTTCATAAGCATTTCTAGCCACTTTAATTAATTAAAATAAAAGGGTAAAACCTTATTAAATTGTGACACCACTTTAAATCACATTCCCATGGACTTAAATATGTGGTGATGACATGTGTCAACATGATCCCATGTTTAGTTTGGAGAATATTAAATCTTAAGTATTTTTTCAATGAGTAGAAATTACTTTTCTAAAAATAAAAAGATTTAAACCAAGCCTTAACCTTGTAATGTTAGATATGATGCTAGATCATCTATAGGACCCTTGTGTGTGATGATTGCAAGTAGTTAAGTATTGTTTGGTGATTGTGTACCTCGTATTTATTCATAGACGCTAGTACCGGCCAAGGATACGAGGAGGAAGGAGGATACTACGAAGAGGAAGCCGAGGAGAACTTCAACCACTTCTCTGCACAAGGCAAGCCTAATACTACTAGTTGATTGAGCAAGATAGTAACTATGCAAGCTTATACTGATATTGATGCAAGCTAACCCTTGCAAGATACCCTACTGATGCCACAAACCCATACTTGTGATATGACTACTATATGCCTTAAGCATATGTGATCATACCCACTTGATAAAACAAATCCTAATTTTATGTGTCAGCTTCTTACTTTATTTCTTTATCAAAGCTTACTTAGAGTCTACCTAAGAGTTTGGTAGATACTAGACAGTTGTGCTGAAGGTTGCATCAAGAGCATAAAATTTGGCCTAAGCTAGATAACCTTGATGTAATCCTAAGGCATGAGTTTGAACTTAGTTAAAACCCCACTATTTTACCACCCCTCATCAGTGCTTACCCCCACCTATAGATGCTAGTGCTAAGCATAAAACTTGATCAACTTTAGATGGGAATACTTGGTGGAAAAATGGTTATGAAATCCTTGGAATGATGGATCATTCTATTGAAATGTTTTGGACATGTGTTTCCAAACACTTGATGATTTTGGTGATGAAAATGTTGAGGCATGAGCCTTATCCCTTTATAAAACTGATGGTTGTCTGGATGCGATACCATTCCAATTTTATCGTACAACCACAATACCTGAAGATTGGGTAGGGCTTGACTGGAAACTTATATTCCTTAGTATTAGTTCCCTCACGGCCAAGGTCTGAGCTGAGGCTACCTTGTGAAGATTGTCCACCTGTGCAGTACCCAAAATGACAGTTGGTCATGGTTGGGAGGCCAAACTCACAGGAGAGGTGCTTATACTAGGGCGTGTAATCGAAAGGTTAGGATTGATTATCCGCATACTGAGTATGTGAATTAAGGATTTTTTGCTGACGGATGTATCGAATGTTGTGGTGAAAGTGTACAATCTCTGCAGAGTGTCAAACTATGCGAATAGCCGCGTCCGCGGTTATGGACTGTTGGAGTGGCCATACTGTTCCCCCGTCAGACTTTTCAAAATGACTTGTGAAACGAATTGAGACTTTGACTTGACCACAACCGAGTTGTGACCTGAATTACAAGATCCCACTTAGGAGTTATAAAATTGTGACTAGCTTTGGAACTGAGTAGAGATAAACCTGGCTTTTTGCAAAACAACCCTAGAGCCTAGTGTCCTATTATCCAAAACCCCCTTACCTATTAGTATTAGTTTGCGAGTACTTAAAGAGTACTCATGGCTTTGTCCCTGGCTATTCCCATGGCCAGACTATGAAGAGGAGTACCTGGAAGATGGACCCCAGGAAGGTTACGACAACTAGGATCATCTCCCATCGTCAGCATTGCCTGTGACCCTGAAGATGGAGCTTTGCCTACGCTACCGTTATTATTACGTCTTCCGCTGCTTGAAGTTGTATTAAGAACTGGATCATGAGATCCCTATTTGTGTAAGAACTTATGTATCATTGTAACGGATGATGTACTATGGTATCCAATTCTGTTATGTATCGCAAAAATGGTAATCCTGGGATTGCGATGTATGGCATAACAGGCATCTAGGATTGAAAAATCCGGGTGTTGACAAGTTGGTATCAGAGCCAAGTTGACCATAGGAGACCCTAGTTAGACTGGACGTTGAACCAAAAACTTAGTTTCAAAACCAAAGAAAAACAAATATTTACAAAAACCTATTCTCATTCTTATCTCTTTGATTCTTTCATAAAAATTCATGTTCCTCAAAAACTCTTGCAAAATACATAAAATTTTGACACACTTGATCACTCTGCTAATCTACTCATCCTCTATTTTTATAGATGGACGTGAAGTACAGCAAGTTTTATCAACTTGGGAATGGAGGAGACCTTATCTTTGAGAGGGATCTGGATCAGCTTTTAGAACTTCTGGAGCATCCACACCCCGAGTTCTTCGGAGCTCAACTCAATGATCAAGGAGGAGAAGATCTGCAGTGGTGAATTGTTGCAAGTCTCCGAGGAAAGATTGAACCTCCCACTGCGAAAGGAATTCAGTTTACCTTAAGAGAGAACAACTGGCTCGATGGACTTGCCAGAGCAATGCAGGAATCTCTCTCCCGTCTGTGTGGGCAGAGCATCAATCAGATCAATGGAACCCTCTTTGAGTTTTTCCCAAGGCGTGATGCAAATGGACAACCACTGGAAGCCCCATACCACCCCGAGCTGAAGACTCAATTAGACCACCTTAGCTTCATGATGTATGATCGTCAGCAGGAGTTGGACAACTGCCGTGACTATTGCAACCACAAGTCTGCCATCATCAAGACGAAGGATCAGACCATAGCCATGCTAGCAAAGGATCGCAAGTCTCGTCGCCGTCAACTCGACAAGAAGGAGCGCATTATTTCCCGTCTTCGCCACCGCATCTCATCTCTGGAAGAGACCATCCATGAGAGGGACATGCAGTTGGAGGAAAGGGACGATGCCGGAGAGGATCTTCGTGGAGACCCTTACTCTTATCTCAGTGATGACGATGATTTTCTGGAGGATCGGGCCATGGACTTCTTCACCAATGAGGATGATTTCACCTTCATCGATGATAACAAAGATAATGAAGCCACAGACTCTGAGGAGTAGTAGCACTGAGCACTAGCGTAGTGAGTAGTAGTCGGTCCCACTGTATCGTAGATTTCAGAATGGTTCTTAAAACCATCTGTTTTTCCTTGTTGTGGTGTGTGTTGTACTGTGTGCTATGAATGAATGAATGAAAAAGCAAGTTGCTAGAAAAATCTGTGTCAAACCTTTAAAACTTTTCAAAGACCCCAAACCTTAGAAAATTTCCCTAATTTCTCATGATTTATCTAAATCTTCAGATGCCACGTGGAGGAAGTGGTTCAGCCCCAGATCCGATGTTGCAGATTCTGCAAATGTTGACCTCTGACCGTGAAGCTGAAAGAGCGGAACGTCAAGCCAACCTAGCCACTCTGCAACAGATAGCCCAGCTAGCCCACAACAACCAAGGCCATGGAAATCAGGACAACCATGGATCTAAGCTCAAGAATTTTTAGAATACCAACCCACCTGTTTTCACCAAGTCAGAAGAACCCCTAGACGCTGATGATTGACTGCAAACCATGGAAAATAAATTAGAAGTAGCAGGAGTCGAAGCCAACGAGAAAGTTCTATTTGCCACCCACTATCTAGCCGGAGATGCCAGGGCATGGTGGAACAGTGTTCGTGCCATGACCGGAGGCCAGATGATGACCTGGGAGGAATTCAAGGTCAAGTTTAGCAGAACCCATGTGCCACCAGGTTTGATCAAGAGAATGAGAGACGAGTTCAGAGAGCTGAAGCAAGGGAGGATGACTGTAGTGGAATACCATGACAAATTTTTGTCATTAGCTAGGTATGCCCCGGACGAGCAAGACACCGAAGCCAAGAAGAAAGAAAGATTCCTGAATGGTCTGCATGACGAAATGCAGACGGTGTTAGTCAATATACCCTTTGCTGATATTGAAGCCCTTGTCGATTCAGCCATCCAGATGGAAGGAAAGATCAACCAAGCCAATGAGAACCACAAGCGTCGTATGATGCATCAACCAGGAACCCATCAGACCCCAAAGTATCGCCCCAACCCATCTCCAGGATTTTCCCCAAGAACCAACAGACCCCCTATGACCCGTCCAACCTATCCCAACCGTGGAAACCCTAGAACCGGAGGAAATCACAACAACCCCGGCAACTCTAGCAATTTCACTCGTGCCCCACCCAAGTTCAACACCAACAATGCTACCGCCAACACCAACACTGCCCTGAGGACTGGAAGCAATGTTGTGCCTGTCGCAGCCAAGGACAAGTCACAAGTGACCTGTTATGACTGTGGAAATAAAGGCCACTATTCCAACGAGTGCCCCAACAAGAAGAATGCTACAGCCCCTAATGCCAATGTCCCAGCCAGGAAGGAAATTTGCCCCAGGAAATTCACTCAACCGCAATGGCCGTATTTTTCTCATGCATGCTGAAGAAGCTCAGGAAGCGCCAGACGTCGTGCTGGGTATGTTTTCTGTTAATTCAGTACTTGCAAGAGTGTTGTTTGATTCTTGTGCATCGCATTCATTTGTCACCGAAGAATTTGCCTGCACTAGTAAAATTCAACCAACCAAACTGAAGCATGTTATGATTGTGCAAATCCCCGGATCCACCACCAAGGCTAGGCAAATTTGCAAAGCCGTCCCTATCCGAATCCATGGCATAGTTTTTTATGCTAATCTAATAGTACTCGGAACTAAAGGTCTGGAAGTAGTACTAGGAATGGATTGGATGTCCAAACATAAGGGATTGATTGACTGTGCTAAGAAAGCCATCACCATGACCAGTACCGCTGGAATAACAGTCGAGCATATATCTGAAACCTTACCTCGCCAATTCAAGTGTAACAAGAGTCTAGCCAACCTACCATTGACCAAGTCCGGATAGTCTGTGAATACCCCGATGTATTTCCAGATGTTTTGCCCGGTATGCCCCCAGATCGGGATATCGAGTTTATCATTGAACTAATCCCCAGAACAGGACCCATAGCCCAGAGACCCTATAGTATGAACCCATCGGAGTTAGAAGAACTGAAGAAGCAACTGGATTCCATGCTAGAAATTGGACTAATTCAACCAAGTGCGTCACCATGGAGATCACTTGTCTTATTTGTGGACAAGAAAGATGGAGGTAACCGTTTATGTACGGATTATCGAAAGTTGAATGATGTCACCATCAAGAACAAGTACCCCTTGCCCAAGATAGAGGATTTGTTTGATCAGTTGACCGGTGCCCAGGTGTTTTCTAAGATTGATCTTAGAACTGGCTATCATCAACTCAAGATTCGTGTAGAGGATATTCCAAAGACTGCCTTTACCACCAGATATGGATTGTACGAGTATACAGTCATGTCTTTTGGATTAACCAATGCCCCCGCTTATTTCATGAATCACATGAATAAGATTTTTATGGACTTCCTGGATAAGTTTGTCGTTGTTTTCATCGATGACATTCTGATTTATTCCAAATCAGAAGAAGAACATGAGCTACACCTAAGGACCATTCTTGGAACCCTTAGAGAGCACCAGTTGTATGCAAAATTTAGCAAATGTGAATTCTGGTTATAGGAGGTAGGATTCCTCGGTCACATTGTATCAGCAGGAGGAATTGCCGTTGACCCTGCAAAAGTGAAAGATGTAGAAGATTGGCAAGCCCCAACCAATCAAACCCAAGTTCGTGCTTTTCTCGGATTGGCGGGATATTACCGCAAATTCGTAGAAGGATTCTCGAGTATCGCCAGACCCATGACCCAATTGCTGAAGAAGGACAAGAAGTTTGAATGGACAGACAAGTGTGAAGCGAGTTTTCAAGAACTCAAGAGAAGATTGATCTCAGCCCCAATCTTAATCATGCCGGATATCACGAAGCCCTTCGATGTGTATTGTGATGCATCCAAGATTGGTCTTGGATGTGTGCTAATGCAAGAAGGCAAAGTTATATCTTATCTATCTCAACAATTGAAGCAACATGAGCAAAACTACCCAACCCATGACCTCGAACTCGCTGCCGTAGTTCTAGCCCTGAAGACATGGAGACATTACCTGATGGGAAATCGTTGTGAGATTTACTCGGATCACAAGAGCCTAAAGTATATATTCACTTAGAAGGAGTTGAATATGAGGCAGAGAAGATGGATTGAGCTAATCAAGGATTACGACTTGGACATTCACTATCACCCTGGTAAAGCCAATGTGGTAGCCGATGCCCTTAGAAGATTGCCGTGCCGCTTGAACTCCATGATTTTAGAGGATCAACCAAGTCTGCACAAGGAGATGGAAGATTTTCGAATAGAATTAGTAAGTGAAGGATTTTTTGCTAGCATAGAACTTCAGCCCACTTTGATCAGTCAGATTAAAGAGGCGCAGAAGGGAAATGCTAGTATCGACGGAATCAAGCGTCGTATCGGTATAGGCAAAGTACCCGGATTCACTGAGGACGAAGAAGGAGTTCTGTGGTGCAAAGGACGCCTTTCTGTACCAGCAGATTCGGAGTTGAAAGAAGTTATCTTGAAGGAGGCTCATGATACTCTTTATTCTATCCATCCCGGAGGAACGAAGATGTGTCAAGATTTGAAAGAGCAATTTTGGTGGCATAAGATGAAGAGAGAAATCGGAAGCTATATCGCTAAATGTGATATATGCCAGCGAGTCAAGGCAGGACATCAAAGACCCGCTCGATTGTTGCAACCTTTGCAAATTCCGGAATGGAAATGGGAGTCTGTAGGAATGGACTTTATCACTGGACTACCTACTTCTAGTAGGGGAAATGACTCTATCTTGGTCATAGTGGACAGATTGTCCAAAGTCGCCCATTTCTTGCCCGTCAAAACCACCTATCAGAGTTCAAAGCTAGCGGAGTTGTACATCGCTAGAATAGTTAGTTTGCACGGAGTCCCCAAGAACATAGTATCGGATCGAGGAACTCAGTTTACCTCGAGATTCTGGAAGAAAGTCCAAGAAGGCTTAGGAACCCACCTAGATTTCAGTACCGCGTATCACCCTCAGACCGATGGACAAACGGAGCGAGTAAACCAAATACTCGAAGATATGCTTAGAGCATGTGTGCTAGAATATAGATCCAAGTGGGAAGACTATCTGCCGTTTGCAGAATTTTCTTACAACAATAGTTACCAAGCCAGTTTGCAAATGGCCCCATTCGAATTCATGTACGGAAGGAAGTGTCGCACCCCTTTGAACTGGTCGGAAGTAGGAGAGTGTCAGATCTTCGGACCCGATATCCTACGAGAAGCAGAAGAGAAGGTTCACAAGATTCGTGAGCACCTCAAGACCGCCCAATCCCGACAGAAGAGTTATGCCGACAAGAGACGTCGAGACCTCGCCTTCAACATCGGAGATTTTGTTTATCTGAAAGTGTCTCCATTGAAGGGAATGCAGCGTTTCCAACTCAAAGGAAAGTTAGCCACTAGATATATCAGACCTTTCAAAATTTTGAACCGTCGAGGAGAAGTATCTTATCAACTGGAACTACCTGAAGAGATGTCAGCTGTGCACACTGTGTTCCATATCTCATTACTTCGCAAATGTCTCGAAGTCCCCGAGAAGACCGAAGTGTTCAATAATATCGATCATCAGACCATAGAGATCATAGATGACCTGACCTATCCCGAAGTGCCCATCCGCATTTTGGAAGAAGCTTTTCGAACTACCCGAACCTGAAGCATCAAGTTTCTCAAGATTCAGTGGAGCAACCACACAGAAGAGGAAGCTACCTGGGAACGCGAAGATCACATCAGGACGGAGTTTTCCGATCTCTTCAAATCCTAGGTAATCTTTTCGTCCTTTTTCAAATCTCGGGACGAGATTTTGTTTAAGGGGGGAAGGTTTGTAACAGCCCAAAAATACCAAACTTAGATCATCAAACACTAATCATCAAGATTAGGGTTAACAAAAACTTTTCTAAATAAAATCATAAATGCATGTATATGTGCATGGATTTTGAATTTCTTTAAAAACCACCTTGTTTGTGTGATCCATTGCTTGTAAAATGTTTCTTAGGTGAAATGAACATCATCTAAAACATTTCCCACACTTTCCTTAAAGACGAGTAAATCAAAACAAATATATTAAGTGAATGGTCATTTTGGCCAATTTAACTACCATGCCTACTTTGGCTGTCTCAAACTTTCAGAACCGAACAGAAACTTTTCTGGATCTTTGCACCCCTTGAATGTACTCATAACAGAGTATCAAGGCCCACTTTGTGATCATCCAGAAACTTTCAAATGCATAGTTTAAATGACAATTCAAAATTGAGTGTTCTTCATATGGGAAGATCCCACTTTTTCAAAACCCACTCAAACAAGCTCAACTTTCAAAACCCAAGCATCTGCAGACTCACCAGCACCAATCTAGCAAACCCACCAAAAATCATTTCAAAATTCAAAACTTGATTTCATGCGGCCATTTCATCAAACAGGTTGTAGACACAAATCAAACAAAACATCAAACACTATAGTGTGCAGTGATTCTTGCCTAACTTGTTCCCTAGTTAGCTCACACACAGCTCAGTAGATCATCTAGAAAGATTAGCCCAACACTAGCACCCCTGTGAGCTTGCCATTGCCATTAATGGTGACCAGCCAAGCACCCCAATGTCACCCCATTGTGGACAGCAAGCTAGAGGAAGAACTAGCCGTGCCAACCTTGTCTAGGAGGCAGCCCACCGTCCATCGCCACTCACTGTCCCAGCCGCAAGCGTTGCCAAGCCCTGGACCATGCGCACAAGCCGTGCCCAGACCATGCCGAGCGTGCGCCAGAGCGCCACCCTCGACCAGCATCCACAGACCGCGCGCCGCCCTCGCCGCGTGCATACACGATCGCCATCAACCCAGGAGACTGCGAGACATCCCCATTTGCCGCCCCGTGCCGCCCAGCCACCGCCCGCCGTCGAAGACGCCGCCTCTGCCGTGCAGAGCACCGACCATTCCAGACCAAACCACACCGCCCCATGCCTCGCGACCATGTCGTCGAGCATCGCCAGGAGACACAGCACCGTCCCCTACCCTTGCCCATGCTAATAGCCGCATGTAACGTTGCCCCGACAATCTCACCGTGCGCCCCGACGGTCCCCTCGCTCGACTATAAATAGAGGCCACCCCCGCTCGATTTCTTCACACCATATCACTCCCCTCTCCTCACTGATCGTGCCACACCATTCTCAGAGCAAGTCGAGCACCACCTCGCCGGAATTTCACTGGAGCCTGCCGCTGCCGGAGAAGAAAGGAGCCAGCGATTGGAGCCACCCCAGGAGCTGCCGCGACCACACCTGAGTTCGCCGTCATCGACTTCGTCGTTCGCCCGCCTCGCTGACCCTCGCCAGTACCCCGGTGAGCCCCAGCGACCCTCACTGGCCGCGCTAGGTTTCGTTTTCGCCGGAGTTGTCTCGCGTCGACGATGACTCCCAGCCGTTAGATTAGAACTAGATCGAACGATCCACGTTGCCCCATACCTCTTCGCCCAGCCCCGTGTCACTGACGAGTAGGGACACCCACTTAAGCAGCCCGCGGGAGCACTGCGCTTAGCAGGCCGGCCCGTTAGAATTTCCCGCGCAGCCCAGTTATTCAAATTAACTCTTTTTCTTTTTCAATTCAAACACACTTCTGTACTCAACTTCAAAAATCAACCCAGATCGATTCAGTGCACCAATTTGAATAAAACCAATTTTGTTGGAAAGGTCTGTGAATGCTGAATCCAAGCCCGTTGGATTCAAGTCATTTGGATCTATAGATCACCTCTGGTAAAAATGACAAGGCAGAAGCTTTTCTGCATTCAAACATTTTTCAAATTTAAACCATAATAGCTTTTGAGTTGTTTCCAACTCTCAAAAATCACATTTAACCATACCTTTCAGAATATATAAAAATATATACGTTTACTTGCAGAAATATTGTTCAAGTAATAAAAGAATGCTTCATAAGCATTTCTAGCCACTTTAATTAATTAAAATAAAAGGGTAAAACCTTATTAAATTGTGACACCACTTTTCCCATGGACTACAATATGTGGTGATGACATGTGTAAACATGATCCCATGTTTAGTTTGGAGAATATTAAATCTTAAGTAATTTTTCAATGAGTAGAAATTACTTTTCTAAAAATAAAAAGATTTAAACCAAGCCTTAACCTTGTAATGTTAGAGATGATGCTAGATCATCTATAGGACCCTTGTGTGTGTGATGATTGCAAGTAGTTAAGTATTGTTTGGTGATTGTGTACCTCGTATTTATTCATAGACGCTAGTAGCAACCAAGGATACGAGGAGGAAGGAGGATACTACGAAGAGGAAGCCGAGGAGAACTTCAACCACTGCTCTGCACAAGGCAAGCCTAATACTACTAGTTGATTGAGCAAGCTAGTAACTATGCAAGCTTATACTGATATTGATGCAAGCTAACCCTTGCAAGATACCCTACTGATGCCACAAACCCATACTTGTGATATTACTACTATATGCCTTAAGCATATGTGATCATACCCACTTGATAAACCAAATCCTAGTTTTATGTGCAAGCTTCTTACTTTATTTCTTTATCAAAGATTACTTAGAGTCTACCTAAGAGTTTGGTAGATACTAGACAGTTGTGCTGAAGGTTGCATCAAGAGCATAAAATTTGGCCTAAGCTAGATAACCTTGATGTAATCCTAAGGCATGAGTTTGAACTTAGTTAAAACCCCACTAGTTTACCATCCCTCATCAGTTCTTACCCCCACCTGTAGATGCTAGTGCTAAGCATAAAACTTGATCAACTTTAGATGGGAATACTTGGTGGAAAAATGGTTATGAAAACCTTGGAATGATGGATCATTCTATTGAAATGTTTTGGACATGTGTTTCCAAACACTTGATGATTTTGGTGTTGAAAATGTTGAGGCATGAGCCTTAGCCCTTTATAAAACTGATGGTTGTCTGGATGCGATACCATTCCAATTTTATCGTACAACCACAATACCCGAAGATTGGGTAGGGTTTGACTGGAAACTTATATTCCTTAGTATTAGTTCCCTCACGGCCAAGGTCTGAGTTGAGGCTACCTTGTGAAGATTGTCCACCTGTGCAGTACCCAAGATGACAGTTGGTCATGGTTGGGAGGCCAAACTCACAGGAGAGGTGCTTATACTAGGGCGTGTAATCGAAAGGTTAGGATTGATTATCCACATACTGAGTATGTGAATTCAGGATTTGTTCCTGACGGATGTATCAAATGTTGTGGTGAAAGTGTACAATCTCTGCAGAGTGTCAAATTATTCGAATAGCTGCGTCCGTGGTTATGGACAGTTGGAGTGGCCATACTGTTCCCCCGTCAGACTTTTCAAAATGACTTGTGAAACGAATTGAGACTTTGACTTGACCACAACAGAGTTGTGACCTGAATTACAAGATCCCACTTATTAGTTATAAAATTGTGATTAGCTTTGGAACTGAGTAGAGATAAACCTGGCTTTTTGCAAAACAACCCTAGAGCCTAGTGTCCTATTATCCAAAAACCCCTTACCTGTTAGTATTAGTTTGCGAGTACTTAAAGAGTACTCATGGCTTTGTCCCTGGCTATTCCCATGGCCATACTATGAAGAGGAGTACCTGGAAGATGGACCCAGGAAGGTTACGATAACTATGATCATATCCCATCGTCAGCATTGCCTGTGACCCTGAAGATGGAGCTTCGCCTACGCTACTGTTATTATTACGTATTCTGCTGCTTGAAGTTGTATTAAGAACTGGATCATGAGATCCCTATTTGTGTAAGAACTTATGTATCGTTGTAACGGATGATGTACTATGGTATCCAATTCTGTTATGTCTCGCAAAAATGGTAATCCTGGGATTGCGATGTATGGCATAACAGGCATCTAGGATTGAAAAATCCGGGTGTTGACAGATTTTAAGTTTCCATTTAGAAACAAAAGTTTCTTTTCACCCTAATTTTCAACAATAATTTATTTTGTTTATTTATTTTTCACATTACAAGATTTGGAAAATCTTGGGATGTGACAGGCTATCATCCTTAAAATAAATCTCGTCCCGAGATTTGGGAAGGCTAGGGTTACAAGTTGGCTTCAAAACAACTAGGGTACTACCACCCTTAAAAATTTTCCAACTAAATTACTTCTTGGCTTGCTTGGGGTTTTGATGTATCTTCTCTAGGCACTTGTTTGCCTAATTGCCTAGCTCTTTGCATTTGAAACACATCACTTGGATGATATCTTTCTTTTCCTTTGGTATCATTGCCTCTTGTTTGTTTCCTTGGTTCTTCTTCTTTTATGGGCAATCACTAGCATAGTCTCACATCTCCTTGCAATTGTAACATTGCAACTGGCTTAAGTCCTTCTTCTTGTTGGACCTCTCCAAAGCTAGGAGTTCTTCTAGTTCATGATCTTGATATTTTTCACCACAAAGGTGGGAAATCTTTCTCTCTTCTTGGGGCAGTTACTAGAGATATGACCTTCTTCTCCACAAGATTAGCAACACTTTGTGGTCACATTAGATTTGGACTTATGATGCATAGTTTTGACTTTGCCTTCATCCTTCTTGGTAGAAGTTGGCCCTTCTTGGAAGTCTACAATCTATTGTTGCACTCCACCTTGTTTCCTTTGTTGAACTATGGAATAGATGGGGCATTGGATAGGGACATGATTATTTCCTTCACATAGGAAACAAGTAGCTTGAGATGTGGGGCATTGATTAGTTGGATGTATCTCTTCACAATTGGGGCATTGATCTTCATGATCCTTGGAAGTGTGATCCTTGTCTCCACAAACATTGCAAGCTTGGGTTCCTTCTAGAATATCATCCTTGACATCCTTGTCGTCATAAATTCCTTGGGAAAGGTTGTCTCCCATGATGATCATTTGAGTGGTCATCCCTTGCAACAATTGGGATTGGATTTCCAAAAACTTTTGTATGGTTGGGTCTAACTCATTGTTGTTGGCTAAAAACTGAGTTGTCATCTGATTCAACTGGGTTTGATTTGCTATTAGTTGTTCTCTCATGTGCAACTCTTGGTTGTTATTGTCACCATTCTTGATGTTGGAGTTCCTTGGTGTAGTCATCTGTTTGGGTTGGATTGGGATTAGGATAGGCAAAAGATTTCTAAGGAAATAGTTCTAATCACACACAACACAATTCACACAAGCAATGTGCAAGCAATCACAAACAAACATTCCACTCAAACAACAAAGCTCAAGCACATTTTTAGGCAACAAAATATTTTTTCTACACCACATAAGTTGGCGGACTTGATCTAAACTTAATATGGTGGTCCAACTATATGGTTCACTTGAGATCATTTCATTCTTATTGGTTGCTTCTTCATGAACAAGATCTTTGTATCCTTGGTTGCATCTTGGTCAAAAACTTCAAAGGTGATGATGGTTCCTTCTAGGTTGTGTTTCCTTAGTCTTCAAGTCTTGAGCAATATTTCATGTCTCACTTGTAGTCCTTAGTGATATCCAAAGTTTAAGTTCTTGGTGAAAATATAGTTGAAGTCTTTGGTCATGGACAAGGCTTTGTTCATCAAGTTGAAATAGAAGAGATGTAGAATCAAAACCAAAAATGGTTGAGGAAAGAGTTTACAAGATTGTTTGTAAATAAGTTTTGGAACAAATACAACTCCTATTTTTCTAAGGGGTTTTGTCTAATCCTAGGTTTACAATCCTACAGGCAACACAATGCTCTGATACCATCTGTAGAGGTCCCAACCTTTAATAAGGTAGAGATCCCTGTGTTTACAATGCTAGTCCCTGGATCAATAGCTAGCATCCATAGTTAAGATGTAATATCAAGAAACAAAGGTCATAATACAACTTTATAACCAGGAATAAAATAATTCATTACATCTTACATAGCTCATTTGGCTATCTCATTACAATGCAGCAGAATATAACAATAGCATGGGGTCCTTCATCTTCAAAGTGCCACAGGAAAACATGTTGGTTGTAGACTTGTAATCCTAATCAACACATCTTACTAACATCAAACAAACCTGCTGTAAGATCCCTCCTTTGTAAAGGAAAGGATCCCTGTGATTGCAATGCTAGTCCCTGGATCAATGCTAGCATCCACAGTTTAAGATGAAGTACACAGAAACAAAGGTCATTATTAGAAGTCATTCCCGAGACAAACACAGTCTTTTACAAACTCCATGGCCATAGGCCTAATACAAGAGTTCAAATTTATAATAAGATAAATAAGTCTTCATCTTCATGTGCCACAGGCAAGCATGTTGAGTGTAGACTCATGACTCCTATTCATCATCAGAATATCCTGCAACATCACAAGTTACAACCACAGTGGGTCAATACATTGGAATAGTATTGGCAAGTGATACCTTAGTAGAATATTGGTAGACTAGATACTATATGCATTTTGGCTAAGTGTAGCTTAGGCTTGCTTTGCTCAAAATAGGTTTTACCTATTAGTTGAAATCACTAAGTTTTTCTTTGTCAAAACTTTCCCAAGGAACCACCAATAGACATTGGGGTCCTTCACCCTTGTTTAACCACAAATTTTTACTTAGAAATTGGGATGAGGAGATTCTTGATAGCTTCCATGTCCTGATGCTCAAGTTGTCCAATACCAGGGACATGGCTAAGTACTTAGATTCTTCCATCTGCAGAGGTTGTGCACTTTCCCCACAAGACTTGATTTTCACCAAGACAGGACCTTTCAGAAGCCTTCCCTTAGACCAAATGGACGCGTTCCAACCTATCATTCCACTACCACCAACTGTCCAAATGGCTAAGTTATTGCAACCTATGTGATCCAGGCAGAGCCCATATTGCCAAGTGGCTGCACTAGAAGCTTCTTAACATTTGGCCTCTCAAATCCCTTTGTTCCTGGGTGGCTTTCCACAAGTGAGATACACAAGGTAAGCCATAGAAATGGGCCTTGTGTAACCACTCAACATAACCCATTCTTTCCATTCCACCTAGGTGTTTCATTCATTTAGTTGTTTTATTAAGCAAAAACATAGTCGAAAGACTTAGAAATATTTATTCATAGCATGAATATATAACCACCCTTGGTTGCTACTAGCTAGGCTAAGCATGGCATTGATAAGACTTAGAAATATTTCTAGCAATTCTACAACTACTAGGATTTCCCAAGCATAGCATATAGATCAAAAATAACCATGCAAGACTAGCAAAAATACTTCTAATGCAAAGTTGAAAAACATAGGAATAAAATCATGAAACACCACTTGCCTTGGTAGTTTGGAGAGTATCTACAATACTCACAATCACAATCACTATTTGCACCAAAATCTACACATAAAATAATAACACCAAAATCACATACATAATAAATACAAGCAAAAATATATGGATGCATGCATAATGCCATGTGATGATTTTCAACACCAAACAAGACAAGTGCACAGTACTGATTCATAAACAAGTTCAAAACTTGCCAAACAAACTTTATTTGAACATTAAAACATTTCCCAAATAATTGTTATACACAAAATAGGCCTACACATTTTTCTGTAAAAACAACCATTTTAACAGAGGCAAAACATTAAACACATCGCATAGATGGAAAGGATTTTCTCTCCTGATTCCATTGATATAATTTTTTTCAAATTTGGACGTGGCATTCAAAAGTTATGAATTAATCAAATTCAAACATCTAATAGATCTAATTCAGAAATTTAAATCAAAGAACATGCCACGCGGCGCTTTCTAATTGGCTGGTACCGGTTCGGGCGGATCACGCTTGCGAACCGTTAGATCTAACTAAAACGCGCGGCTCAGATCTAAACTTACCCCTTTGGCTATGTTCTATCGTGTCCACTAGATCTAAATCGAACGGCCCTAAGCAGCTGACCAACAAGTGGCGGCGCTAGCGGCGGCGATAGGCGGCGGCGTGCTCTGTTAGTGGCGGAGCCAGCGAACTAGGTCGCGCGAGGAGGTGCGAGGATGCTCACCAGAATCGCCGTGACGAGGAGATGCTCAACGTGTGCTCGGTTGGCGAAGGGGCGCTCGGAGTCGTCGTGGATTGCTCGTCGGAGAAGTCCCTGGCGATGGATGCTTCTGTTCATCGACGTTGGCGAGGGTGCAGATCATGCCAAGGCAAAAGAATAGGTGGGTCAGATGCGCAAGACGATGCTAGTCACGCGGGTGTCAACGAGAGGGGAAGGGGCGGTCGGAAATTACCACTGGAGGTCGTCGGAGTTGAAGCCGAAGATGGCGACGCTCAGTCGATGGTGTTGCCGACGCTCTGGGTCACACACGGACGAGCAAGTGGTACTAGGAGGTGCGCAAGGTGAAGTGGAGCCTGCTCGTGTGAACCAGGAGCAGAGGGGTGGTCGGGGTTGGCCGGAATTGAGGCTGCGGTTCGTCGGAGCAGCGAGGTCGCGGCGAGGAATTCTCGCAGCCTGGGGGCGCTCTGTGCTTGGGGTTTGGGGGAAAATGGAGAGGGGGCAGAGGGGGTTTAAGTAGCAAGGCGCGGGCGTGATTTACTCGAGCATTGATCATGAATTGAAGCCGCGAATTCAAACAGGAAACACCCGGCGTGATGTGGGGAAGAACCAGTCGCTCGGGGTGGAGACGAAGACTGTCATGTGGGCCGTGGTTGTCAGCGAGAGAAATAGAGGGGAGGTGGGGTCAAGCAGTCAGTGACTCCGTGGGTGTGGTTGCGAGTGAAAGAAAACATTTCGCGGGGGAGGGGGTTGCTGGGCTAGATGGGTCGAGCTGGGCTGGGTTGGGCCAGATTAGCTGTTTGTCTTTTTTTTCTTTACTCCTTTTCTTTTTCTGTTTGATTTTCTAGAAATGATTTTTGAATTCTAATTCAAATAAGTTTGAATTCAAATATTCTCTAGGTTTTTATACAGTAAACCTTTCACTCAAATGTGTGTCAAACACCTCTGTTTACTCAAAAACACTTTGATCATTTGAAAATAAAAATAAAACCAAGCCTTAATGTTATATAAACCATAGGCATAATATTGGTTTTATTTTTCACACTTTGTTTTGAAAACTTTGCTCAAGCTTTGGAAAGTACTTAAGTTTGAATTCAAAACATTACTGAACAAAACAATACTCTTCTCATTAGAAAGTAGCACTAAGGCTAGAGCATACTTACATAAAATAATGAGCAACATATACTCTTGTTTGAAATGGTTTTGAAAATGGAACCCTAGATGATAATGGATGCATGGATGATATGCATGGATTGTGAAACATGATTTTAGGGATGTTACAAATCTAACCCCCTTAAGGTGAATCTCGCCCTCGAGATTCGGGTTGGCTAGCAAATAGGTAAGGGTGGTCTTTCCGAAGATCATCTTCTCTTTCCCAAGTTGCTTCTTCTTCGGAATGATGGTTCCATTGAACTTTGCAGAATTTGATAGTCTTAGTCCGAGTAACTCTTTCTGCAGTCTCAAGAATGTTGGTAGGTTTCTCTTCATAGGTGAGATCACTCTCCAATTGAACCTCTTCCAAAAGTATAGTATCCTTCAAAGAAGTTTCTTCCATTTCTGGATGACATTTCTAAAGCTGACTCACATGAAACACATTATGAACAGCTGACAAAGACTCTGGCAATTCAATCTCATAAGCTACTTCTCCTTTACGACTCATAATCTTGAATGGTCCAACATATCTTGGGGCCAATTTACCTTTGACACCAAACCTCTTCACTCCACGAAGTGGTAACACTCTAAGATAAGCTCTATCACCCACTTCATAGGTGACTTCTCTACGCTTAGGATCTGTGTAGCTCTTTTGTCGGGACTGTGCTATCTTCAATCTAACCTTGACTAGCTTGACTTTCTCTTCAACCTCTTTGATTAGTTCTGGTCCGAACACACTTCTTTCTCAAACACCATTCCATAGCAATGGGGTGGTACACTTTCTGATGGAGGGGTTAACCTCTTGGGTGGCCCGATCTTCACGGATCTCGTGGTCAAATCAATGGGAAAGCGAGGGGAAAGGGATAAGGTAGCGGAAGCGAACACACACCTCGCGAAGAACACGATGAACACACGCAAAACTCACACGATACAAGGCCGATTGCTCCCAAATGGCGGCCACCGGTCCGATAGAATCCTCGCAAGGAAAGATCGGTCAACGTGCTCCCTCAAATCCACATCGGAGAGGGAAGAACACCTTGGGGAGGGTCTTGACAACTTGGAGACGAGACATCGAACTCCAAGGCCTTGTTCAATGATGGATGCGTGATGCAAAGTCCAATCGAGGTTGGTGACGATAGTCGGTCCCCTTGGTAAAGGGGATGAGGCAGAACTAGAGATTCCACAATGGGGGTTGTCTTTAGTCTATCATCTATGCCTAAGGGATACATGAGGGGTGGGGGCTCTATTTATAGGCCAACCACTAAACAAGGGTAGTTTGGGGATAAAACTAGGGTTTGGACGAGCTAAAGTGGTACATGGGCCAAAGGCCCAACAGGTGCGCGCAGGCACACAGGACCGGTAGTACCGGACTTGGGTCCGGTAGTACCGGTCAACACCGGTAGTACCGCTCTGGGACCGGTAGTACCGCTTGCGGTCCTGGAGCGTCAGCTGGAGCCGTCTGTAGCGGGCGGTAGCAGGGGGCGGTAGTGCCGTAGACCGGTAGTACCGGTTCCAGATCCGGTAGTACCGCCGGAGACAGAGAGTATTTGGCTTCTGTTGGCGTCGTCTGTTGGTGGCGGTAGTGCCGCCGGGCGGTAGTACCGGTCGCCAGGTCTGGTAGTACCGCTGGCGACAGAGAGCATTTGGCGATCTGTCTTCTTCCGCCTCCTCTTCCAAGCCTCCGTCTTGTCGGGCTTGATGCTCCAGGCTTCCTCCCTTGCCTCCGTACTTGTCAATGTGAACCTATCATGCATATGTGACGGAGTATGAAGTAGCATACCATTCAATAGGGTAGGAAGGGGGATCGCATAGAGGAATGGATTCACCTTTGGAGTCCATGACGACTTGGCATAAGTTGGAGACCAAGATGTGGTAACGACCGTAGGTCGGGCTACATTAGCTCCCCCCTTCAAAAAGAGTCGTCCTCGACTCTACATGTTCATCACAAAGTAGAAGCGGTCGAGAGACCTTCTTGATCCTGGGGTTCACCAGAAAGTCATCCTCGGGAAGATTGACTTGACAACACTTCAATGTTCCTTCACCTTCCTTGAAGCCTACAAAGCTCACAACAAAAGCAAAGCAACACTCAAAGCGTAGCCAATTCATGAAGATTATTGCATGAGTCCTCAAGTAGAAGGAAGTCACCTTAGCTTGTAGAGATAGCTCGATGAAGGGTAGCCATAGGTAACTCTCTTCGGTTCTTCTTGTCAACATATAGTCCATAGAGGTTGACGTGTATGCATTTGTACCTTCATACAACAAAGACCAAGAAACATATGTTTGTGTGTGATAGAGGAGCATGTCATTTGTGGCATGTCCATTCTTGTTCACAACACGATTAGCACAACTCAAGTATAGCAAACGGGATGCATATGCAAGGTCAATGTGCATGGAACTCGTTTGAACATCATCCAAATGTGGAAACTCAAAAACTCCATATAACATAGAAGTGGGGCATTCAAAGCATTGGATCCAAATTTCAAACAACATCTTTGATGCAAGAATAGGAGAATTTGGCAAAAACACACAAGGAAGAATGTCCAAAGAAACATCATTATGTGTGCAAACCAACCATTGGAAAGAGAAATTGTTCAACATGTTGGATGTCACACACAAATCCTCGATAGCAAATATCATGGGAATATGAGTATCCCAAGCGGAAGCCAAAGTAACGTGTTTGCAAACAAACCAAATGAAAGAGCAAGTGGTCCTTATGTTTGTTGCAACAACAAGACGAGATTCTTGGAAGCTCTCATGACAATACATGCTCTTAATGGAATTGTGGTTGCATACAAAACATCGGAGAGAGAAATTGTTCAACAATTTTGTTACAACACACAAAACATCATTATCTAAAAGCGAAGAAACATGAATGTCACAAGGGGAGATAATACCATTTACATGCTTGCAATCAAACCATAGGAAAGAGCAATTTGCCAACATGAAAGATGCAAAGCATGCAAAAGGTATCAGAGCTGGGTTCGATCTTGAACTCACTTGTGGGATGCTCTCTAGAGCTCTTTTTGTCAACTCGTGCTCAACCGAGGTTGACATTCTCGTGCGGGTACCTACACACATCATATGTAAAAGGAAGAACGTGTGTGCATGGTAGAGATACACATCATCCATCATGACGTATCTCTTCTTGTGCACATCACCATTAATGTCATTCAAGTATGAAATAGATGCATGGTGAGTATGCAAGTGGGGAACATGCTTATCATGGCAATCATCAAAATCTCCACAAATTGAGAAAGCTATGGGGGACATCTCATTATAACACATATACTCAATATTGTTGCAAGCAAAGCGAGTGAAATAGCAAGCATTCATCTTATTGCAAGCAACGGGAGAAATTGAATGACTAGCATGACAAGGCAAGTCCAAAGCAATTGGAGGATAAACACAAGATGCATAGCATGGCATGATTATGGAAATGATATCGCAATCAAACAATTCCACATGATCAATATTATGCAAAGGCAAAGCATCACATGGGAATATGGATGAAGCATATGTAATGTCACAAGTATCATCCATAGCATGTATATCCTCACAATTCATCATGTCCACTAGTGGGATCATGGCATCATCAACACCCTTATTGTTACCTTGGTCATACCTCTCATATTAAGTGGGTGTTGTGGAAGTAGTGGCCTCCTTGTGGATGACTTCATCTTCTTGATGTAGCCATGGCATAGCATCATCTTCGTGCACCATGTACATCTTCTCCATTCGAGGCATCATTGCTTCATAGCTTGGAGCGTCTTCATTCATGGAACCTAGCACAACATCAGAGAACACACTAGAGGTAGAGGGTAAGTCGTTAGAAATCGAAATGGCCTCACTTGACCTATCAACTACCACTCTCAACTCACTAGGAGTATCGCTCATGCCCTCCAAGTGGAAGCACTCTGTAACATCCCTAAAATCATGATTTCAAAGTTTGCATATCATTCATGCATGCATATAGATTTGGGATCAATTTCAAACCCATTTCAGAAAAACAGAAGCACTTAGTGCTATGATTTTATGTGAGAAGATTTAATTCAAATGGCCATCACCATTTGAAAGTTTGAAAGTTTAGGAACCTTGATTGTTTGTCTTCTTTGCTGAAAGGTTGGTGTGTAGAATTTAAACCAAAGTTTACAATTTGGAAATGGTTTCAAAAACCATTTTTCAAATAGTTGCAAATCAGATGCAAGTCCCTGATTATTTTGTTTCCCAAGTTGACCAAGCCTTTACTTAGCAAACCACTTGACTTTGTGCCTAATTTTGAGACTACTACACACTGCAAAAATCCCAGGAAAGTTTGAATTCAAATGGAACTTGAATTCATTTGAAAACCTATTCAGAAAATTGAAACAGAAAAAGAAAAAGGAGAAAGAAATAGAAAAGGGCCGGCGCCAGGATTCCAGCCCAGCTTCAGAACAGGCCCAACTAGCCCACCCGGGCCATTTCTTTTCCTCTCGCACGTGCGAGCACACCCACTCAGCCGCTGACAGCCAGACCCCACACCCCCTCTGCTTATTTCGCTGACAAACGGGCCCCGTCCACGTCGCCCTCGTCTTCCCCAAACCGCGCCCACGACCACGTCGCCGCTGCTGTCAAGGCCGGTAATGGCACGGCATAATTAGCCATTATGCCGCAGGCGTTTCCTGTCGCGCCTGGGCCTATTTAAACCCGTCTGCACCGCGAGCTTTTTCCCCTACTCTCCTCGCTCACTCCGCCACCAGGTTGCGCGCAATTGCTCTCGAAGCCCCGCAGTACCGACGACTCCGGCGACCGATTACGGTGAGCCTCGACCGCCCCCCTCTCTCTGGTTCAAACGATGATGCCCAGCTTGATCTTGCGCATATACTGACGCCTTTCTTTTGCCTGCTCGTGACCCAGGCCGTCGTCTCCGTCCACGACCGAAACCACCTGCGCCGCCGCTAGACTCCGTCGACCAACTAAGGTAAAACCCGAGCGCCCCTTGCCCCCTCCTTCACACGAGTTCGTTCGCCTGTGTCTTGCGCAACTCCTGATGCCTCTGGTTCGTGCTAGGACGACGCCAAGCCTCGGCAACAACCATGACTGCAAGCTACTGACGCCGCCCGCAACTCCGACGAGCCCCTGAGACCGTGCCAACGCCCCCCTTCGCAAACCAACGCCACCTTGAGCATCAGCAACCTCCTGCGGTTCTGGTAAGCACCTCCTTTCTTCCCTGGGTGACCTAGAGCGCCAGCACCGCCGCTGTCAGACGCGCCGCCGCCAGATGCCGCCGCTAGCGCCGCTCGAGTTTGGTTAGTTGATTCTCAGCCGTCAGATTTAGATCTAGCGTGTAGAAACAGTTCACTTAACGAAGGGGTATGGATAGATCTGAACCGTGCAGCGTTAGATAGATCCAACGGCGTGGGAGGGTGATCCGGAACGAAACGGTACGCGCCAATAGAAACACGACGCGTGGCTAGAGTTTAAATCAAAAACAGATTTCAAATCAGATTTAGATCCAGATTTCAAATGGCTATAACTTGTGATTCCCACGTTAGATTTTTGCAAATTTTATACCGTTGGAATCAGGGAGACAAGACCTTTCTGAATCTGCAATGTGTTTAACAAAAAGTTTCTGTTAAAATGACTTTTTATGCAGAAACTTGTTTAGGACCATTTTGTGTATAGAATTTATTTAGTAAATTGTTTTAGTGCTAAATGAGTTTAGTTAACAAGTTTTTGACTTGATTATGTTTCTATATCATGCACTTGCTTGGAGGAATTTTCAAAAATCATCACTTAGCATTTTCTTGCATGCATGCATTCATATTTTTGTTTGTATATGAATGGTGTGTAACTTTGTGCTACAAATTTTGTGTAGATTTTGCTAGTGACTGTGATTGTGAAGAGTGCTACTCTCCCCATTACCAAGGCAAGTGGTACTTCATGGTTTTTCATCCCTATATTTTTGTATAAGCATTAGAAATTTTGCTAAGTCTTGCATGCTACTTTTGCCAAATGCTATGTTGGGAAATCCTAAGTAGTTGTAGAATTGCTAGAGTTGCTAGGAAATTCCTAAGTTAAGTTACTATATCATGCTTAGCCTAGCTAGTAGCAAACAAGGGTTGGTAAGTATATACATGCTATGTTGAAAATATTTCTAAGTCATGAGACTTATGTTTTCTTAATAAAACAACTAAGTCAATTAACCTCCTGGGTGGAATGGGACTTGAATTGGTGGTTTTTGGTTGAGTGGTTACACAAGGCCATGGATATGGCTTGTGTATCTCACTTGTGGTATGCCACCCAGGCACAAAGGGATTTTGGAGGCCAAGTGTTGAGAAGCTTATAGTGCAGCCACTTGGCAATATGGGCTCTGCCTTGATCATATAGGTTGCTAGAACTTAGCCATTTGGACAGTTGGTGGTAGTGGGATTGATAGGTTGGAGCGCGTCCATTTGGTCTAAGGGAAGGCTTCTGAAAGGTCCTGTCTTGGGAAACCAAGTCTGGTGGGGAAAGTGCACAACCTCTGCAGATGGAAAAATCTAAGTACTTAGCCAAGTCCATGGCAATGGACAACTTGAGCATCAAGACATGGAAGCTATCAAGAATCTCATCACTCCAACTTCTAAGTAAAACTTGCGGGTGAACAAGGGTGAAGGACCTCAATGTCTATTGATGGTTTCTTGGGAAAAGTTTTGACAAAGAAAAACTTAGTGATTTCAACTAATAGGAAAAACCTATTTTGAAGCAAAGCAAGCCAAGCTACACTTAGCCAAATTGCATATAGTAATATAGTCCACTTAAAATTTACTAAGGTATCACTTGCCAATACTATTCCAAAGTATTGACCCACTATGGCTGTAACTTGTGATGTTGCAGGTTATTCAGATGATGATTAGGTGTCATGAGTCTACACTCAACATGCTTGCCTGTGGCACATGAAGATGAAGACTTATGTTTATTACTTATTCCAAAACTCTTGTACTAGGCCTATGGCCCTGAGTTGTAAAAGACTATGTTTTATCTCTGGAATGGATGTAATAAATGACCTTTGTGTCTGTGTACTTCATCTTAAACTGTGGATGCTAGCATTGATCCAGGGACTAGCATTGCAATCACAGGGATCCTTCTCCTTTACAAAGGAGGGATCTAACAGATGGTATCAGAGCACTGTGTTGCCTGTAGGATTATGACCCTAGGATTGGAAACCACTAAGGAAAAATTTTCAACTACTTCTACACTTGTCTATTCTTCTCGTAAACTTTTCTAATCTTCTTTCTCATCTCTATTTGTAGATGAACTCCATCAACGAAGCCGTAAGGAAAGGGCCACTCATGACCATGACCTTAGAGTGTGAGACAGAGTTCCACAATATTCTCAAGGACCTCATGGAGGCAATGGAGTTACATGGTGCAGCTGTGTACAAAGGCTTTCCAGTGATGGATGAAGGAGTTGAGTACTGGTGGGTGCAACTTCACTTGTACAAAAACAAGGAATACAACCACAAGGAAAAAGGATTTTGCATGTACACCAACACTGTGGTGCACACCACATTCTTTGAGTCAGCAAGAGAAGCAGCTTGGAGGACTATCAAAGAACTTAGTGCTAGAGTCAAGTGCAGAATGCTCAACCTCCAAAAAGACTTGAATAAGGAGAAGGAACTTACTCAAGAGTTGGAAGATAACAACCAAACCTTAAGAGGAGACATAATAGACTTAGTGATGGAGTCATGTGAGCAAGATAGGCTAGTTGCTTCTAGGAACATTGTGTTAGCCAACATATCCTGTGAGATAGGATTGTGAATGTAATTCGTTAGTTGGACCACCATCTATCACCCTATTTTCCAAAAATGATGTCTTAGAATAAGAGTGAACCTTGATTGATGTAATGACTTGATGAATGCATGACTTGTGTTTTGATTTTCTATGGCTATGTATGTGGTGTTTTGTTTATTTTAAATTGTGTTGTTCTAACTTTTCCATCTTATAAATAGATGCCTATTACCATCAGCACTGTTGAGGAGTTCCAGGCTACTCGCTTTGGACCTCGTATTGTTGAGCTTACTACCTTGCTCAATATCCCTCTTCCCACCATCATGGTGCACCCACTCACCAAGTTCGAGAGGAAGGACCTCTGGGGCTTCAAGGTGAACCAGCCAGGACGCCAGACAGAGCCTACTACGGAGGCCATCATCTTCAAGCTTATGCATGATGACAGGGAGAGAGGCATGGAGGTAGTTATGCAGGACCTGATAGGTCGTCTGCTAGGACGACACTCCCGACAGGTTAGAGGCACTCACTTCCACGTCTTCAGAAGACGTGATGATGATGGAGAGTCCATTGACTTCGAGGACGACTTGAGGGACGCAGCAGAGCCGATACGCCTGTACTTCCAGGACTTAGAGTCTCTTATTAGGCACGTGGATACTGACACGACCAATGTCATGCTCAGTAATGACGAGCTCTAGGTGCAGCTTCGCGAGAAGGACAAGCTCTTCGCGCAGCAGGACGAGATAGTCAAGGAAATGGAGGCAAAGTTCGAGACCCAGGATAGGAAGTTCAAGAGTCAGGAGAAGCGTGTCCAGGATAGGAACAAGAGGATCCGGGATATGACCGAGGAACTGCAGTCCAAGGATTTCGAGCTAGAGCAGCAGCAAACAGTGATTGAGAGGCTTCGTTCCCAGAAGAGGGCTCTCAAGGCCAAGATTGAGTCCTTGACCACTACTATTGAGGAGAACAAGACCGCGATGGAGAATGCAGGTCTTACATTTGTCGAGGAGGAGATTGATGCTGATGAATAGATTTGACTACTCGTTTATCTTTTGTTATCATACTTGTTATTTGTGAACTTGTTATTGGACCATCCGACATGTGGATGTCTTGCTACTTGTGTGTTTTACTTTACGAACTTATTATTTTGTTGTTGATCCTTTTACCTTGTTGCATGCTTGTGATTGTTTATTTGATGTATTGTGCATAAAACATATATGGGTATCTCATTCTTATCTCTATTTGAACAAACCACAGATGCCTCCCCGTCGTGCAAACCCCAACCCCAACAACATCACCCCCGAAATACAACAAATGATGACTGCCCAAACTCAGCTTATGCAAATGATGACAACCTTCATCCAGAACCAGAATAACAACAATAACAACAACAACAACCCTCCGGGCTTTGATATGCTCACCAGGTTTTTGAGGTTGAGGCCAGCTAAGTTTTCGGGGACAACTGATCCCATGGTGGCCAACGATTGGCTACGTTCTGTAAACAAAGACTTAGTGACCGTGGGCTGCACGGATGCTGAAAAAGTCAGATTTGCAGCACATCTGCTGGAAGGGCCAGCCGCCACATGGTGGGATAATTTTCAGATCACTACTCCTATAGATGAGGTGACTTGGGCTATTTTCGAAGATGGCTTTCGCACAGCTCACATCTCTTCAGGAATAATGAGCCTGAAAAAGAAAGAGTTCCACAATCTGAGGCAGCGCCACCATAGCGTGGCTGAATACATTGAAGAGTTCAACAATCTGGCGCGTTATGCACCAGATGAAGTTGACACCGATGCCAAGAGGAAGGAAAAATTTCTTGAAGGGTTGAATGATGAGCTAAACTTACAGTTGTCTGTGGAATATGTTCCAACTTATCAGTCTCTATGTGACAAGGCTGCTATTTTGGAGAACAAAATGAAGCAAGTTGAGAGTAGGAAGAGAAAGCACTCCGACAAGCATAGCTCGGGATCGTCTCACAAACGATCTCATATTGATGACAGTGGAAGCTCAGGATCCCACAAGCATGGGAAATTCAACAAGCACCACAACCACAACCGTCATGACAACAAGCATCATCGCAGTCATGACAATGATAAGTACAAGAACCACAAGAGTGGACATAAGAGCCACCACAGTGGAAGTGTAAGTGGAAGTCAGCCTGTTAAAAGAGACATCAGTCAGGTTGAATGCTTCAAATGCAAGAAGCTAGGGCATTATGCTAATGAGTGCCTAGAGAAGAAAGTTGAAGGACCTAACAAGCCCAATCCTTTTCAGAAAGGACAGGTTAACCACATCAATGTGGAAGAGGTCTATGAGGAGCCTGATGCTGTTGCTGGTAAGTTCAGACTCAATTCAATTCCAGCATTTGTACTCTTTGATACTGGTGCATCTCATTCTTTCATATCAAAAGCATTTGTTGATAGAAATGGGTTTGCAACTGAAAACATTGGGTGCCCCATAAAAGTTAGTTCTCCGGGAGGAGATATGATAGTAAGTCTTAGATGCCGGGATCTAGTCATAGAGTTTGGAAAACATAAGTTTCCAGTGAACCTAATAATCCTAGATTCCCAAGGATTGGATGTAATTTTGGGAATGGATTGGATGGCTAAGTATGAAGGAGTACTAGATTGTGCCAATCGTACTGTTGCACTCACAACCCCATAAGGAAAGCGGATAAAATTCAAGTCCAACTTTGAATCTAAAGGAAGTAAGCTAAATTCTCTTAAGGGGGTTAGCATGGACAGTGTGCCAATTGTGAGTGAGTATCCGGTGTGTTTCCGGAAGAATTGCCGGGAATGCCACCAGATAGAGATGTGGAGTTTATAATAGATTTGGTTCCAGGTTCTGGACCAAGAGCAAAGAGACCTTACAAAATGTCCATTGATGAACTGAAGGAACTCAAGAAACAACTTGGAGAACAGTTGCAAAAAGGATTCATCCAGCCAAGTTCTTCATCTTGGGGAGCTCCAGTTTTATTTGTAGAGAAGAAAGATAGAAGTCAAAGGTTATGCATAGACTACCATTCTCTCAACGAGGTAACCATCAAGAACAAATACCCTTTGCCAAGAATCAATGACTTGTTTGATCAGCTAGAAGGAGCATGTGTGTTCTCGAAGATTGATCTCCGATCAGGCTATTTTCAACTCAAGATAAGAGAGCAAGACATACCCAAAGCAGCATTCACCACAAGGTATGGATTGTATGAATATACCGTGATGCCTTTTGGTTTAACCAACGCTCCAGCATACTTCGTGAATATGATGAACAAGGTGTTCATGGAATTTCTTGACAAATTTGTTGTTGTTTTCATCGATGACATCTTAGTCTACTCCAAGAGCAAAGAAGAACATGAAGGACACTTACGCTTGATACTTGAAAAACTGTGGGAGCATAAACTATATGCCAAATTCAGCAAGTGTGAGTTCTGGTTAGAAGAAGTTAGATTTCTTGGTCATGTTATGACAAAAGATGGTGTAGCAGTTGATCCTGCTAAAGTTTCAGCTGTGACTGAATGGGAATCTTCTAAGAATGTGAAAGAGGTTCGTAGTTTCCTTGGTTTGGCAGGTTACTACAGAAGATTTATTGAAAATTTCTCTAAGGTAGCTAAGCCCATGACTGAATTGTTAAAGAAAGATAAGAAGTTTGCTTGGTCCGAAGAATGTGAACTCAGCTTTCAAGAATTGAAGAAGAGACTTGTGACAGCACCAGTTTTGTGTCTGCCAGATTTGGAAAAGGATTTCCAAGTATATTGTGATGCTTCTCATCAAGGATTAGGTGCAGTTCTTATGCAAGGCGGTAAAGTTGTGGCTTATGCCTCGAGACAACTCAAAACTCATGAAGTAAACTATCCTACTCATGATTTGGAGTTAGCTTCTGTTGTCCATGCACTCAAAACATGGAGACACTACCTTTTGGGAAAGCATTGTGAAGTGTTCACGGATCACAAGAGTTTGAAGTATATCTTCACCCAGAAGGAAATTAATATGAGACAAAGGAGATGGCTAGAACTTATCAAGGACTATGACTTAAGTTTGCAATACCACCCGGGTAAAGCAAATGTTGTAGCTGATGTGCTAAGTCGTAAGGTGTTTGTGAATGGCCTTACCAAAGGAGAGTTGCCAGATGATTTGTGTGCCGAATTCAGAAAACTCAGATTGGAGATTGTGCCTGAAGGACATCTCATGTCTTTAGATGTTCAACCCACTCTGTTGGATAAGATCAAAGAAGCCCAGAAGACTGATAAGGAAATCGAAGAGATTAAGGAAAGGATTAGTCAAGGCAAAGCCAAAAGTTTCCATGTAGACGAACATGGTACTTTATGGCATGGGAAACGTATTTGTGTTCCACAAGATCCGGAGTTGCGGAAACTGATCCTGCAAGAAGCCCACAACTCTCCGTATTCTATTCACCCGGGAAACACCAAGATGTACATGGACATGAAGGAGAGATTTTGGTGGAACAATCTCAAAAGGGACATCGCCGAACATATTGCTTTGTGTGATGTGTGTAGTAGAGTAAAAGCGGAGCATCAGAAACCAGCAGGTTTGCTTCAACCACTACCTATTCCTGATTGGAAATGGGAAAATATTGGTATGGATTTCATTACCGGATTACCAAGGACCAGGTCAGGATATGATTCCATATGGGTAGTAGTGGATCGCCTAACTAAAGTGGCTCATTTTATACCCGTGAAGACAACTTATACAAGTGCCAAGTTAGCCAAAATCTACATGATTAGAATTGTATGCCTTCACGGTGTGCCTAAGAGTATTGTGTCTGATAGAGGAACTCAGTTCACTTCTCATTTTTGGAGACAGCTTCATGAATCATTGGGAACGAGGTTGGAATTCAGCACTGCGTTTCATCCTCAAACCGATGGACAGACAGAAAGGACTAATCAAATTCTTGAAGACATGTTGAGGGCATGTGCCCTAGACTATGGAGCAAGTTGGGATGAAAGTCTGCCTTACGCAGAGTTCTCTTACAATAACATCTATCAAGCCAGTATTGGGATGGCACCGTTTGAATTTCTCTACGGAAGGAAGTGTACCACCCCATTGCAATGGAATGGTGTGGGAGAAAGAAGTTTATTTGGACCGGACCTTATCAAAGAAGCCGAAGAGAAAGTCAAATTGGTTAAGGACAGATTGAAGATAGCGCAGTCCTGACAGAAAAGCTATGAGGATTCAAAGCGTAGAGAAGTCACCTACGAAGTTGGAGATAGATCCTATCTTAGAGTATCACCACTTCGTGGAGTGAAAAGATTTGGAGTCAAAGGAAAGTTGGCACCAAGATATGTTGGGCCATTCAAGATTTTAAGTCGCAAGGGAGAAGTTGCATATGAAGTCGAATTGCCAGAATCTCTGTCAGCTGTCCATAATGTGTTTCATGTGAGTCAGTTTAAGAAATGTCACCCAGAAATGGAAGAATCTTCTTTGAAGGATACCATACCTTTGGAAGAAGTTCAACTAGAAAGTGATCTCACTTATGAAGAAAAGCCTGTCAAGATTCTTGAGACTGCGGAAAGAGTCACAAGGACAAAAACTATCAAGTTTTGCAAAGTGCAATGGAATCATCATTCCGAAAAGGAAGCAACATGGGAAAGAGAAGATGATCTTCGGAAAGACCACCCTCACCTATTTGCTAGCCAATCCGAATCTCGAGGGCGAGATTCACCTTAAGGGGGTTAGATTTGTAACATCCCTAAAATCATGATTTCAAAGTTTGCATATCATTCATGCATGCATATAGATTTGGGATCAATTTCAAACCCATTTCAGAAAAACAGAAGCACTTAGTGCTATGATTTGATGTGAGCAGATTTAATTCAAATGGCCATCACCATTTGAAAGTTTGAAAGTTTAGGAACCTTGATTGTTTGCCTTCTTTGCTGAAAGGTTGGTGTGTAGAATTTAAACCAAAGCTTACAATTTGGAAATGGTTTCAAAAACCATTTTTCAAATAGTTGCAAATCAGATGCAAGTCCCTGATTGTTTTGTTTCCCAAGTTGACCAAGCCTTTACTTAGCAAACCACTTGACTTTGTGCCTAATTTTGAGACTACTACACACTGCAAAAATCCTAGGAAAGTTTGAATTCAAATGGAACTTGAATTCATTTGAAAACCTATTCAGAAAATTGAAACAGAAAAAGAAAAAGGAGAAAGAAATAGAAAAGGGCCGGCGCCAGGATTCCAGCCCAGCTTCAGAACAGGCCCAACTAGCCCACCCGGGCCATTTCTTTTCCTCTCGCACGCGCGAGCACACCCACTCAGCCGCTGACAGCTAGACCCCACACCCCTCTGCTTATTTCGCTGACAAACGGGCCCCGTCCACGTCGCCCTCGTCTTCCCCAAACCGCGCCCGCGACCACGTCGCCGCTGCTGTCAAGGCCGGTAATGGCGCGGCGTAATTAGCCATTATGCCGCAGGCGTTTCCTATCGCGCCTGGGCCTATTTAAACCCCTCTGCACCGCGAGCTTTTTCCCCTACTCTCCTCGCTCACTCCGCCACCAGGCTGCGCGCAATTGCTCTCGAAGCCCCGCAGTACCGACGACTCCGGCGACCGATTACGGTGAGCCTCGACCGCCCCCCTCTCTCTGGTTCAAACGATGATGCCCAGCTTGATCTTGCGCATATACTGACGCCTTTCTTTTGCCTGCTCGTGACCCAAGCCGCCGTCTCCGTCCACGACCGAAACCACCTGCGCCGCCGCTAGACTCCGTCGACCAATTAAGGTAAAACCCGAGCGCCCCTTGCCCCCTCCTTCACGCGAGTTCGTTCGCCTGTGTCTTGCGCAACTCCTGATGCCTCTGGTTCGTGCTAGGACGACGCTAAGCCTCGGCAACAACCACGACTGCAAGCTACTGACGCCGCCCGCAACTTCGACGAGCCCCTGAGACCGTGCCAACACGCCCCTTCGCAAACCAACGCCACCTTGAGCATTAGCAACCTCCTGCAGTTCTGGTAAGCGCCTCCTTTCTTCCCCGGGTGACCTAGAGCGCCAGCACCGCCGCTTTCAGACGCGCCGCCGCCAGACGCCGCCGCTAGCACCGCTCGAGTTTGGTTAGTTGATTCTCAGCCGTCAGATTTAGATCTAGCGTGTAGAAACAGTTCACTTAACGAAGGGGTATGGATAGATCTGAACCGTGCAGCATTAGATAGATCCAACGGCGCGGGAGGGTGATCCGGAACGAAACGGTACGTGCCAATAGAAACACGACGCGTGGCTAGAGTTTAAATCAAAAACAGATTTCAAATCAGATTTAGATCCAGATTCAAATGGCTATAACTTGTGATTCCCACGTTAGATTTTTGCAAATTTTATACCGTTGGAATCAGGGAGACAAGACCTTTCTGAATCGGCAATGTGTTTAACAAAAAGTTTCTGTTAAAATGACTTTTTATGCAGAAATTTGTTTAGGACCATTTTGTGTATAGAATTTATTTAGTAAATTGTTTTAGTGCTAAATGAGTTTAGTTAACAAGTTTTTGACTTGATTATGTTTCTGTATCATTCACTTGCTTGGAGGAGTTTTCAAAAATCATCACTTAGCATTTTATTGCATGCATGCATTCATATTTTTGTTTGTATATGAATGGTGTGTAACTTTGTGCTACAAATTTTGTGTAGATTTTGCTAGTGACTGTGATTGTGAAGAGTGCTACTCTCCCCATTACCAAGGCAAGTGGTACTTCATGGTTTTTCATCCCTATATTTTTGTATAAGCATTAGAAATTTTGCTAAGTCTTGCATGCTACTTTTGCCAAATGCTATGTTGGGAAATCCTAAGTAGTTGTAGAATTGCTAGAGTTGCTAGGAAATTCCTAAGTTAAGTTACTATATCATGCTTAGCCTAGCTAGTAGCAAACAAGGGTTGGTAAGTATATACATGCTATGTTGAAAATATTTCTAAGTCATGAGACTTATGTTTTCTTAATAAAACAACTAAGTCAATTAAACTCCTGGGTGGAATGGGACTTGAATTGGTGGTTTTTGGTTGAGTGGTTACACAAGGCCATGGATATGTGTCACATCCCAAGATTTTCCAAATCTTGTAATGTGAAAAATAAATGAATAAAATAAAACTTTGTTTGATTTGCAGGGCCAGAAGAAACTTTTGAATCCAATTGGAAACCTTCAAACCACTTTGGATCAAATTAATCCTAAAGGGAATAAAAAGATAAATATTTAACAAAGGAAAAATAAAAGTATTTTGTTACCACTTAGAAATCTTTATAAAAAGGTTTGGTTCTCAAAATGAAATGAAAGGTTTTTAAATAAAGATTATTTTATAAAGCCAAATTAAACCTTGGCCAAGTTTGTGAAACCAAAAGGTTTTGCTTTGATTAAAATAGTAAAGATTTATTAAGTAAAAATAAATAACAAGGATTTAATATCCAAGTTTTATTAATAAAGGTTTTATTAATTATAAACCATCAAAACTTGTTAACTTGATTAAGATAAGATTTTACAAAGTATTTCTTATCCCCAAATAAAAACCTACTGATTTGGTTTTGAAAATATTTAGTTTTCAAATAGAGATTTATTAATAAAATCAAACCCTATTTTGATTATAAACCATGGTCCATTTTATTTAATTAATGAATGGAACCTAAAAAGATTTAAAGTATTATTTTATCTTATTTCTGGAATTAGGTTTTTGTTACTGAACAAAACCAAATTCTTAGTGTAAAGTTTGGGGATTGTTTGATTTGATTTGAGTATTGTTTGGTTGTTTGAATTTCAAAACAGAAATTAGAAATAGAAAAAGAAAAAGGTTTCAGGAAGAAAAAAATGGATTTGGACCTAGCCCAGTCGACAGAGCCCAATAAGCCCAGAGCCAGCCCAGCTATTTCTCCCGCGACGAAACATTTTCCCACTCACAACCAGACCCGCAAAGAGAATGACTGGTGGACCCCTTCTCCCTCTTGTTCCTCGCTGACAGCAAGGACCCACACAGCCAGCACGTCTTCTTCCTCCTCGCGCTGACGACGCCCTGCCGTTGCTGCTAATTACTCCGGCGTTGAATACGCATTGATGCCGCGCCTTAAACCTCGCCGTGACTGCACGCTATTAAGCGCCTGCGTCTTCTCCTCCTTTCCCCTCTGTCGCCACTCCTTCTCCGCCCCGAGGCTGCCATAATTCGGCCCAGCACTCCCTTCGTTCCGACGACACTTCGGTGACGATTCCGACCAAGTTTCACCACCACTTGCCTCCCTGACCACGCACCCAGACTCACCACTTCTTGGCGCATCTCCCAGTACTTTTAGTTCGACCGCGGGCGCCCCAGAGCGTCGGCTACGACAAGCTCTGAACGACGCCGCCGTCCGCTCCAACTCCGACGAGCCCCACAGGTAGTTTCCGGCCGCCCCTCTTCTTCTCGGTCACGCACACAGCATCTTCGTGATCTCCTGCGTCTAACCATACTTCTGGTTTGCCTTTTCGTGACCAGTAGCATCGTCCTCAACCTCGACCGCGTGCAACAGCCGCCAGACCTAACTCCAGCGAGGAATTCCTCCTGTCCACGAGCGCCCCTTGTCAAGCCAACAGTACCTTGAGCTTCCCCAGACTTCGGCAATTCTGGTGAGCATCTTCCCTACTCCTCTCGCTTCCTGTTCTCGCCCTTACGCCGTAGCCAGAGCACCGCCGCCGCGCGCCACCGTTGAGCGCCGCCAGTTCTTGGCCAGGCAGTAGCAACCGTTCGATTTAGATCGAACGAATATGATAGATTCACTTAACCGCGAACGGGTATGAGTCCTGTGCCGCATGATTGGGTTAGATCCAACGCACCATAGCACCGATCCGGCCGAACCGGTACCGCCCAATGAATTCGTGCCGCGTGTCACCTGCTCGATTTAAAAACAGATTTGAAATCTGATTGAGATATGATTTTCAAACCCTTGTAACTTTGGATCCAAACGTCCAAAAATTACAAATTTTATGTCGTTGGATTCAGGAGAGCAAGACCTAGCCAACCATGCCTTTAGTTTAGTAAATAGTATCTGTTTGTTTGCTGGTTTTTGCAGATTCATTTGTGTGCTTATTTAGATTAGAAAAATTGTTTAAAAATGATTTTAGGGTTAAAACCTTTGCAAAATGGTTTGTGAAGAACTTACTGACCTTAGGAACCAACCCATGGTTTGGAAAATGGTTTTAGAAAAATAGAATGGATTAATTGGTTTAGTTCATTTCTAGCTAAATAAAACTATTGTTTTGTTTATGAAAATGGTTTTTGAGTAAAAACTTTGGAGAAAATGTTTTGGACCAAACCTACTGACGATAAACACCAAGTTTTAAGAAACAACAACTTATTTGGTGAAACCACTTAAGGTTGTGGTATTGAGAAAAATGTTTTTCACCACATAAAATGATGAAAGGATTTGAAAATGGTTTATGGATAAAACCCATTTGCAAATGACTTTGCCATTTTAGTAAAAGACCAATTTGGACCTTACAAAGTTTAGAAGCCTAGTGGAGACCATCCTTGCAATAGAACCATCCTTTGCACACTTATGCATGACTTAGATTCCATTGCTTTGTGTGTGTGAAATTGTTTGTTTGACTTTGGTTTGGAATGTTAGTTGATTTTGTGTTTGCTTGATTGACTTTTAGTGAAGTTAGAGAAGTGTGATACTAGCAAGATCAAGGAGTGAACCGCTATTCCCTACCAAAAAGGCAAGTTACACTATCATACAAAAGTCCTACTATTTTCATTATACTTAGTGGATTTTGAAACATGCATGAAAATGATTTATACTTATGCTATGCTAAATCCTAATAGGATGCCCTTACATTCCTTAGTGAAAACATTGTAGTTGTACATGCTTAGCCATGCTTTATTGAGAAAAGAGATACATGATGAGATTTTACAAAGTTGAGAAAAGGACTTGTGTTTTATATAATAAAACAAGGACTCAATGAACCACCTAGGTGGAGGATACTTTCAGTTTTGGAGAAGGTGGCAACAAAAGGAACCATGTCTATGGTAATCTCTTTGTGTTGTGCTCCAAAAGAAAACCCACCTAGGAAACTTAGAGATTAAACATGCTTCTCCAATTGTGGCTTTCGTGTGCAGCCACATGCTATTATGGCTCTGGCTTAGTCAACTACATTAGGAAGACCCATACATTGTCTTTAGTTACTGGACATGGGGATCTAGAATGCTTCATGGGTGCTGAAGACAAGCTAGCAATGGTGTATGGGAGGACCTTTTGGAAAGACTTCGTCACATTCTCAATCTGCCAGTACTCCATCTTGGTGAGCACTAATCCACTAGGCCACTGGTGGCAACAAGATGGGATTGTGACATGTGGGTAAAGTGTACAACTTCTGCAGAAGATAATAAAATCTAAGTACTTAGCCGTGTCCCCGGTTATGGACAATATTGAGCAACTAAAGTTTGAACTATGGGAGATCTCGACATTCCAATTTCTAAAAATAAAAACTTGATGCACTTGGGGTTACCAAGATGCTCATGAGATTTTGTTTAACACTTGGTGCACTTGGGGTTACCAAGGTGCTCAAGAGACTTTGTTAAACACTTGATGTACTTGGGGTTACCAAGGAACTCAAGAGAAATTGAAGGAAACTTGAACACTTGGGGTTACCAAGGGGTTCAAGGAAGTTTGCTAATAACTTAAAAACTTGGTCTTTACCAAGGAGTTTTCCAAGATTTGATCAAACCATTTTGAAAAGATAGGATAAATCATTGCTTTATGCAAAGGAGCCTAAAAACCCTACTTAACCAAATCTGCATGTATTGATAGGATCCACTCACACTCTACATAGTAGTGAGACTTGCCAATACATTCAAATGTATTGACCCTTGTGGCTGTAACTTGTACTGTTGCAGGTGAGATTGCTTTAATGATGATTGATTGATTAGGATTACAAAGTCTATAACCAGCATGTCTGCCTGTGGCATTTTGAAGATGAAGGACCCATACTTATAGTTATTCCGCTGCAATGTAATGTAATAGCCAAATGAGCTATGTATGATGTAATAAAATATATTATTCCTGGTTATAATGTTGTATTATGACCCTTGTTTCTTGATATTACATCTTAACTGTGGATGCTAGCTATTGATCCAGGGACTAGCATTGTAATCATAGGACGAATCTACCCTATTATATGGTAGAGGCCCCTTTACAGATGGTATCAGAGCATTGTGTTGCCTGTAGGATTTGTAAACCTAGGATTGGACAAAAACCCTTAGAAAATATAGGAGATATATTTGTTCCAAAACTGATTTACAAACAATCTAGTAAAACTCTTTCCTCAACCATTTTGTTTCAACTCTACATTCCTTCTACTTCAAACTTAATGGAAAAGCCTACCCTATGACTCAAGACTTCACCATGTACAAAAGACTTTTTCAACATCTTCAACTCTAATGACTTCAACATCTTCAGCTCTAATGACTTCAACATCTTCCAACTTGCACATCACCAAGGACTACAAGATAGACAAGGAAACCTTACTCAAGATTTAGAGACTAAGGGAATGCAAAAGTTAGAAGGACCTCACATCACTTGAAGTATTGTGACCAAGAGTTTTTCTCAAGAGAACCATGATCTCATGCAAGAAGAATCAACCAAGAAAGATGGAAAGATCACAAGTGAACCATATAGATGGACCACCATATTTTATTTAGGTCAAACCCACCAACTTGTGTGGTGAAACAAAAAATATTTTGTTGACAAAGTATGTGCTTGAACTTGTGGTTTGAGTGAAAAGTTGATTGAAAATGATTTCACATTGCTTGTGTGTATAGTGATGTGTGTGATTAAGGATTGTTTCCTTAGAAAATGTGTGTGTCTATT
The DNA here is from genome assembly GCA_916181665.1 of Avena sativa. Lineage (NCBI taxonomy): Eukaryota > Viridiplantae > Streptophyta > Magnoliopsida > Poales > Poaceae > Avena > Avena sativa. The sequence goes on from OV702297.1 coordinate 417,899,386, forward strand.
CTAATCTTCTTCCAACTCAAAAACAAATGACTACTCCAGGAGACTCTAACATCAAGATTGATGACACCAACACCAACCAAGCTGACAACATGAAAGAACTCATAGCAACCCAACACCAGTTGAACCAACTAACAGCTCAGTTCATAGCCAGCACTAGTGATAAAGATCCAGCACTACAAAAGTTTTTGGAAGAACAATCCCAACTGATGCTTAAAGTGACTAATCAAATGATCAACATGGAAGAAAACTATCCCAAAAGAGTGTATGACAACAAGGATGACAAGAATGTTATTCTAGATGGAGCCCCAGCTTGCATTATTTGTGGAGACAAGGACCATACTTCCAAGGAGCATGAAGATCAATGCCCCAACTGTGAAGAGAAACATCCTGTGGGACAATGTCCTACCTCTCAAGCTACTTGCTACCTATGTGAAGGAAATAACCATACTCCTATCCAATGCCCCATCTTTTCCATTTTGGAACAAAGGAAACAAGGTGGATCCAAGCCAACCCAGAAGGTGGATGACAAAGGAAAAGGGCCACTCATACCTCCAAACAAGACAACCCAGTTCAAAGGATCAAAGAAACCCAAGTAGCAACAGAAGGACAAAAGCCGTGTGCAATGTCATAGATGTAAGGAAATGGGACACTACTCAGGTGAATGCCCAGAGAACCAACAGACTAAGGGGATTGACCAAGTGGTGTGCAACAACTGCAAAGAGCTAGGCCATTATGTAGCAACTTGTCCACAAGAGCCACGTAAAGAACTCCAAGATATCCACTGTTTCAATTGCAAGAACCCAGGACATTATGCAAGCAATTGTCCAGAAAAGATGAAGAACAAGTTGAACAAGCCTATGGAAAATCTCAACCTTGGTCCATGAGTCAAGAATGGAAACAAAGGACTCAATGCAGATGTTTCCCAGAGAAGTTGCTCAAGATTCCAAACCATCCTTATGTAGTTTAGTTTGAAAAATTTTAAGGGTGGTAGTACCCTAGTTGTTTTGAGCCTACTTGTAACCCTAACCTTCCCAAATCTCGGGACGAGATTTATTTTAAGGGTGGTAGCCTGTCACATCCCAAGATTTTCCAAATCTTGTAATGTGAAAAATAAATGAATAAAATAAAACTTTGTTTGATTTTCAGGGCCAGAAGAAACTTTTGAATCCAATTGGAAACCTTCAAACCACTTTGGATCAAATTAATCCTAAAGGGAATAAAAAGATAAATATTTAACAAAGGAAAAATAAAAGTATTTTGTTACCACTTAGAAATCTTTATAAAAAGGTTTGGTTCTCAAAATGAAATGAAAGGTTTTTAAATAAAGATTATTTTATAAAGCCAAATTAAACCTTGGCCATGTTTGTGAAACCAAAAGGTTTTGCTTTGATTAAAATAGTAAAGATTTATTAAGTAAAAATAAATAACAAGGATTTAATATCCAAGTTTTATTAATAAAGGTTTTATTAATTATAAACCATCAAAACTTGTTAACTTGATTAAGATAAGATTTTACAAAGTATTTCTTATCCCCAAATAAAAACCTACTGATTTGGTTTTGAAAATATTTAGTTTTCAAATAGAGATTTATTAATAAAATCAAACCCTATTTTGATTAATAAACCATGGTCCATTTTATTTAATTAATGAATGGAACCTAAAAAGATTTAAAGTATTATTTTATCTTATTTCTGGAATTAGGTTTTTGTTACTGAACAGAACCAAATTCTTAGTGCAAAGTTTGGGGATTGTTTGATTTGATTTGAGTACTGTTTGGTTGTTTGAATTTCAAAACAGAAATTAGAAATAGAAAAAGAAAAAGGTTTCAGGAAGAAAAAAATGGATTTGGACCTAGCCCAGTCGACAGAGCCCAATAAGCCCAGAGCCAGCCCAGCTATTCCTCCCGCGACGAAACATTTTCCCACTCACAACCAGACCCGCAAAGAGAATGACTGGTGGACGCCTTCTCCCTCTCGTTCCTCGCTGACAGCAAGGACCCACACAGCCAACACGTCTTCTTCCTCCTCGCGCTGACGACGCCCTGCCGTTGCTGCTAATTACGCCGGCGTTGAATACGCATTGATGCTGCGCCTTAAACCTCGCCGTGACTGCACGCTATTAAGCGCCTGCGTCTTCTCCTCCTTTCCCGTCTGTCGGCACTCCTTCTCCGCCCCGAGGCTGCCACAATTCGGCCCAGCACTCCCTCTGTTCCGACGACACTTAGGTGACGATTCCGGCCAAGTTTCACCACCACTTGCCTCCCTGACCACGCACCAAGACTCACCACTTCTTGGCGCATCTCCCAGTACATTTCGTTCGACCGCGGGCGCCCCATAGCGTCAGCTACGACAAGCTCTGAACGACGCCACCGTCCGCTCCAACTCCGATGAGCCCCACAGGTAGTTTCCGGCCGCCCCTCTTCTTCTCGGCCACGCACACAGCATCTCCGTGATCTCCTGCGTCTAACCATACTTCTGGTTTGCCTTTTCGTGACCAGTAGCATCGTCCCCAACCTCGACCGCGTGCAACAGCCGCCAGACCTAACTCCGGCGAGGAATTCCTCCTGTCCACGAGCGCCCCTTGTCAAGCCAACAGTACCTTGAGCTTCCCCAGACTTCGGCAATTCTGGTGAGCATCTTCCCTACTCCTCTCGCTTCCTGTTCTCGCCGTTACGCCGTAGCCAGAGCATCGCCGCCGCGCGCCACCGTTGAGCGCCGCCAGTTCTTGGCCAGGCAGTAGCAACCGTTCGATTTAGATCGAACGAATATGATAGATTCACTTAACCGCGAACGGGTACGAGTCCTGTGCCGCACGATTGGGTTAGATCCAACGCACCACAGCACGATCCGGCCGAACCGGTACCGCCCAATGAATTCGTGCCGCGTGTCACCTGCTCGATTTAAAAACAGATTTGAAATCTGATTGAGATATGATTTTCAAACCCTTGTAACTTTGGATCCACACGTCCAAAAATTACAAATTTTATGTCGTTGGATTCAGGAGAGCAAGACCTAGCCAACCATGCCTTTGGTTTAGTAAATAGTATCTGTTTGTTTGCTTGTTTTTGCAGATTCATTTGTGTGCTTATTTAGATTAGAAAAATTGTTTAAAAATGATTTTAGGGTTAAAACCTTTGCAAAATGGTTTGTGAAGAACTTACTGACCCTAGGAACCAACCCATGGTTTGGAAAATGGTTTTAGAAAAATAGAATGGATTAATTGGTTTAGTTCATTTCTAGCTAAATAAAACTATTGTTTTGTTTATGAAAATGGTTTTTGAGTAAAAACTTTGGAGAAAATGTTTTGGACCAAACCTACTAACGATAAACACCAAGTTTTAAGAAACAACAACTTATTTGGTGAAACCACTTAAGGTTGTGGTATTGAGAAAAATGTTTTTCACCACATAAAATGATGAAAGGATTTGAAAATGGTTTATGGATAAAACCCATTTGCAAATGACTTTGCCATTTTAGTAAAAGACCAATTTGGACCTTACAAAGTTTAGAAGCCTAGTGGAGACCATCCTTGCAATAGAACCATCCTTTGCACACTTATGCATGACTTAGATTCCATTGCTTGGTGTGTGTGAAATTGTTTGTTTGACTTTGGTTTGGAATGTTAGTTGATTTTGTGTTTGCTTGATTGACTTGTAGTGAAGTTAGACAAGTGTGAGACTAGCAAGATCAAGGAGTGAACCACTATTCCCTACCAAAAAGGCAAGTTACACTATCATACAAAAGTCCTACTATTTTCATTATACTTAGTGGATTTTGAAACATGCATGAAAATGATTTATACTTATGCTATGCTAAATCCTAATAGGATGCCCTTACATTCCTTAGTGAAAACATTGTAGTTGTACATGCTTAGCCATGCTTTATTGAGAAAAGAGATACATGATGAGATTTTACAAAGTTGAGAAAAGGACTTGTGTTTTATATAATAAAACAAGGACTCAATGAACCACCTAGGTGGAGGATACTTTAAGTTTTGGAGAAGGTGGCAACAAAAGGAACCATGTCTATGGTAATCTCTTTGTGTTGTGCTCCAAAAGAAAACCCACCTAGGAAACTTAGAGATTAAACATGCTTCTCCAATTGTGGCTTTCGTGTGCAGCCACATGCTATTATGGCTCTGGCTTAGTCAACTACATTAGGAAGACCCATACATTGTCTTTAGTTACTGGACATGGGGATCTGGAATGCTTCATGGGTGCTGAAGACAAGCTAGCAATGGTGTATGGGAGGACCTTTTGGGAAGACTTCGTCACATTCTCAATCTGCCAGTACTCCATCTTGGTGAGCACTAATCCAGTAGGCCACTGGTGGCAACAAGATGGGATTGTGACATGTGGGTAAAGTGTACAACTTCTGCAGAAGATAATAAAATCTAAGTACTTAGCCGTGTCCCCGGTTATGGACAATACTGAGCAACTAAAGTTTGAACTATGGGAGATCTCGACATTCCAATTTCTAAAAATAAAAACTTGATGCACTTGGGGTTACCAAGATGCTCATGAGATTTTGTTTAACACTTGGTGCACTTGGGGTTACCAAGGTGCTCAAGAGACTTTGTTAAACACTTGATGTACTTGGGGTTACCAAGGAACTCAAGAGAAATTGAAGGAAACTTGAACACTTGGGGTTACCAAGGGGTTCAAGGAAGTTTGCTAATAACTTAAAAACTTGGTCTTTACCAAGGAGTTTTCCAAGATTTGATCAAACCATTTTGAAAAGATAGGATAAATCATTGCTTTATGCAAAGGAGCCTAAAAACCCTACTTAACCAAATCTGCATGTATTGATAGAATCCACTCACACTCTACATAGTAGTGAGACTTGCCAATACATTCAAATGTATTGACCCTTGTGGCTGTAACTTGTACTGTTGCAGGTGAGATTGCTTTAATGATGATTGATTGATTAGGATTACAAAGTCTACAACCAGCATGTCTGCCTGTGGCATTTTGAAGATGAAGGACCCATACTTATAGTTATTCCGCTGCAATGTAATGTAATAGCCAAATGAGCTATGTATGATGTAATAAAATATTTTATTCCTGGTTATAATGTTGTATTATGACCCTTGTTTCTTGATATTACATCTTAATTGTGGATGCTAGCTATTGATCCAGGGACTAGCATTGTAATTATAGGACGAATCTACCCTATTATATGGTAGAGGCCCCTTTATAGATGGTATCAGAGCATTGTGTTGCCTGTAGGATTTGTAAACCTAGGATTGGACAAAAACCCTTAGAAAATATAGGAGATATATTTGTTCCAAAACTGATTTACAAACAATCTAGTAAAACTCTTTCCTCAACCATTTTGTTTCAACTCTACATTCCTTCTACTTCAAACTTAATGGAAAAGCCTACCCTATGACTCAAGACTTCACCATGTACAAAAGACTTTTTCAACATCTTCAACTCTAATGACTTCAACATCTTCAGCTCTAATGACTTCAACATCTTCCAACTTGGACATCACCAAGGACTACAAGATAGACAAGGAAACCTAAATCTGATTTCAAATCTGTTTTTGATTTAAACTCTAGCCACGCGTCATGTTCTTACTGGCGCGTACCGATTCGCTCCGGATCACGCTCGCGAGCCGTAGGATCTAACTATCGATGCACGGTTCAGATCTAACAATACCGCTTCGCTAAGTGGACTAATTCTACGCGCTGGATCTGGATCTGACGGCTATAAATCATCTAACCAAAAACGAGCGGCGCTAGCGGCGGCGGTTGGCAGCGGCGCGTCAGTCAGCGGCGGTGCTGTCGTTCTAGGTCGCCCGGGGAAGAAAGGAGGTGCTTACCAGAACCGCAGGGGGCTGCTGATGCTCAAGGTGGAGATGGCTTGGGAAGGGGCGCACGGGGTCGTCGGAGATTCCTCGCCGGAGTTTGCGAACGCGTCAGGCACGGTCAGTCGTCGACGTTGGCGAGGTTCCTCGTCGCGCTAAGTCAAAAGAGAGGCACTGTTAGATGCGCAAGACGATGATGATTCTAGGCGTATCAGTCAGAGGGCAAGGGGCGGCGGCTACTTACGGAGAGAGGTCACCGGAGTTCGTGCAGAGAATGGTGGCGGTCAGTCGTCGACGTTGCTGAAGCTACGGATCATGCGAGGACAAATGGGGAGTGTCAGTAGGTGCGCATAGACTTGCTGAACTTGATAGCATGAGTCAGAGACAGAGGGGAACACAGAGCTCACCAGAATTCGTCGGCGCGGTCGTCAGAACAGCGGCGGCGTCGAGCGAGTTGTGGGCAGCCTGGTGGCGTGAAGGAGAAATTGTTTGAGGGGAAATGGTCGCGAGAGTGTGGGGATTATATAGCCAGAGGCTCGACAAGAAACGCTTGCTGCATCAATGCAATTTACCTCGCGAAATCAGTGCAGCAACGGGCAGCGGCGGAGTTCGTGCGCAGGATTTGGGGAAGACGACGCTGACGTGGAGAGGGCCCGCTCGTCAGTGAAACGCGCAGAGTGGAGGTGGGGTCTGGTTGTCAGCGACTGCTTGGGTGCGCTTGCGCGTGCGAGAGAGAGAGAGGAAGGCCGGGTGGGCTAATTGGGCCAATTCCGTTGCTAGGCTAGAATCCTGGCACCGGCCCTTTTCCAATTCTTTCTCCTTTTTCTTTTTCTGTTTCGATTTTCTGAATTGGTTTTCAAATGAATTCAAGTTCTGTTTGAATTCAAATCTTCTTGGGATTTTTGCAGTGGGTCACAGTCTCAAAACTAGGCATAAAATCAAGTGGTTGCTTTGAAAAGGCTTGGTCAAACTTGGAGAACAAAATATCAGAGACTTGGCACTTGATTTGCAATGTTTGAAAAATGGTTTTTGAAACCATTTCCAATTTGTAAATCTTGGTTTAAATTCTACACTCAAAACTTTCAACAAAGAAGGCAAACAACCTAGGTTCATAAACATTCCAACTCTCGAATGGGAATGGCCATTTGATTTAAGTTTGCTCACATAAAATCATAGCACTATGTGCTTCTGCTTTTCTAAAAAGAGTTTGAAATTGATCTCAATTCTATATGCATGCATGAATGATATGAAATCTTTGAAAGCATGATTTTAGGGATGTTACAAATCTAACCCCCTTAAGGTGAATCTCGCCCTCAAGATTCGGATTGGCTAGCAAATAGGTGAGGGTGGTCTTTCCGAAGATCATCTTCTCTTTCCCATGTTGCTTCCTCTTCGGAATGATGATTCCATTGCACTTTGCAAAACTTGATAGTCTTAGTCCTGGTGACTCTTTCTACAGTCTCAAGAATCTTGATAGGTTTCTCTTCATAAGTGAGATCACTTTCTAGTTAAACTTCTTCCAAAGGTATGGTATCCTTCAAAGAAGTTTCTTCCATTTCTAGGTGACATTTCTTAAGCTGACTCACATGAAACACATTATGAACAGCTGACAGAGATTCTGGCAATTCTACTTCGTATGCGACTTCTCCCTTGCGACTTAGAATCTTGAATGGCCCAACATATCTTGGTGCCAACTTTCCTTTGACTCCGAATCTTTTTACTCCACGAAGTGGTGATACTCTAAGATAGGCTCTATCCCCAACTTCGTAGGTGACTTCTCTACGCTTAGGATCTGCGTAGCTTTTCTGTCGGGACTGTGCTATCTACAATCTGTCCTTAACCAATTTGACCTTCTCTTCAGCTTCTTTGATAAGATCTGGTCCAAATAAGCTTCTTTCTCCCACACCATTCCATAGCAATGGGGTGGTACACTTTCTTCCGTAGAGAAACTCGAATGGTGCCATCCCAATACCAGCTTGATAGCTATTGTTATAAGAAAATTCCGCGTAAGGCAGACTTTCATCCCAACTTGCTCCATAGTCTAGGGCACATGCCCTCAACATGTCTTCGAGAGTTTGATTAGTCCTTTCTGTTTGTCCATCGGTTTGAGGATGAAAAGCAGTGCTGAATTCCAACCTTGTTCCCAATGATTCATGAAGCTGTCTCCAAAAATGAGAAGTGAACTGAGTTCCTCTATCTGACACAATACTCTTAGGCACACCATGAAGACATACAATTCTACTCATGTAGATTTTGGCTAACTTGGCACTGGTATAAGTTGTCTTCACGGGTATAAAATGAGCCACTTTAGTTAGGCGATCCACTACTACCCATATGGAATCATACCCTGACCTGGTCCTTGGTAATCCGGTAATGAAATCCATACCAATCTTGTCCCACTTCCAATCAGGAATAGGTAGTGGTTGAAGCAAACCTGCTGGTTTCTGATGCTCCGCTTTTACTCTACTACACACATCACACAAAGCAATATGTTCGGCGATGTCCCTTTTGAGATTGTTCCACCAAAATCTTTCTTTCATGTCCATGTACATTTTGGTGTTTCCTGGGTGAATAGAATACGGAGAGTTGTGGGCTTCTTGTAAAATCAGTTTCCGCAACTCCGGATCTTGTGGAACACAAATACGTTTCCCATGCCATAAGGTACCTTGTTCGTCTTCATGGAAGCTTTTGGCTTTTCCTTGGCCAATCTTTTCCTTAATCTCTTCAATTTCTTTGTCAGTCTTCTGGGCTTCTTTGATCTTGTCCAACAGAGTGGGTTGAACATCCAAAGACATGAGATGTCCCTCCGGCACAATCTCCAATCTGAGTTTTCTGAATTGGGTACACAAATCATCTGGCAATTCTCCTTTGGTAAGGCCATTCACAAATACCTTACGACTTAGAGCATCTGCTACAACATTTGCTTTACCGGGGTGGTATTGCAAACTTAAGTCATAGTCCTTGATAAGCTCTAACCATCTCCTTTGTCTCATATTGATTTCCTTCTGGGTGAAGATATACTTCAAACTTTTGTGATCCGTGAACACTTCACAACACTTTCCCAAAAGATAGTGCCTCCATGTTTTGAGTGCATGGACGATAGAGGCTAACTCCAAATCATGAGTAGGGTAGTTTACTTCATGAGTTTTGAGTTGTCTCGAGGCATAGGCCACAACTTTTCCATCTTGCATAAGTACTGCACCCAAACCTTGATGAGATGCATCACAATATACTTCGAAATCCTTTTCCAAATCCGGCAGACACAAAACTGGTGTTGTCACAAGTCTTTTCTTCAATTCTTGAAAGCTGACTTCACAACCTTCAGACCAAGAAAATTTCTTGTCTTTCTTTAATAATTCAGTCATGGGCTTAGCTACTTTAGAGAAATTTTCAATGAATCTTAACCTTCTAAGCCAAGGAAACTACGAACTTCTTTCACGGACTTGGGAGATTCCCATTCAGTCACAGCTGAAACCTTAGCAGGATCAACTACTACACCATCTTTTGTCATAACATGACCAAGAAAACCAACTTCCTCTAACCAGAATTCACACTTGCTGAATTTGGCATACAGTTTATGCTCCCTCAGTTTCTCAAGTATCAAACGTAAGTGTCCTTCATGTTCTTCTTTGCTCTTAGAGTAGACTAAGATGTCATCGATGAAAACGACAACAAACTTGTCAAGAAATTCCATGAACACCTTGTTCATCATATTCATGAAGTATGCTGGCGCGTTGGTTAAACCAAAAGGCATCACGGTGTACTCATACAATCCATACCTTGTGGTGAATGCTGTTTTAGGTATGTATTGTTCTCTTATCTTGAGTTGAAAATAGCCTGATCGGAGATCAATCTTTGAGAACACACATGCTCCTTCTAGCTGATCAAACAAGTCGTTGATTCTAGGCAAAGGGTATTTGTTCTTGATAGTTACCTCATTGAGTGAACGGTAATCTATGCATAGCCTTTGACTTCTATCTTTCTTCTCTACAAACAAAACTGGGGCTCCCCAAGATGAAGAACTTGGTTGGATGAATCCTTTCTGCAACTGTTCACCTAGTTGCTTCTTGAGTTCTTTCAGTTCATCAACAGACATTTTATACAGTCTCTTGGCTATTGGTCCAGAACCTGGTACCAAATCTATTAGAAACTCCACATCTCTATCGGGTGGCATTCTTGGTAATTCTTCCGGAAACACATCCGGATAGTCACTCACAATTGGCACACTGTCCATGCTAACCCCCTTAAGAGAATTTAGCTTACTCCCTTTTGGTTCAAAGTTAGACTTGAATTTAATCCGTTTTCTTTCCGGGGTTGTGAGCGCAACAGTAAGATTGGCACAATCTAGTACTCCTTCATATTTAGCCATCCAATCCATTCCCAAAATTACATCCAATCCTTGGGAATCTAGGATTATCAGACTCACTGGAAACTTATGCTTTCCAAACTCTATTACTAGATCCCGGCATCCAAGACTTACTATCATATCTCCTCCCGGAGAACTAACTTTTATTGAGCACCCAATGTTTTCAGTTGCAAACCCATTTATATCAACAAATGCTTTTGATATGAATGAATGAGATGCACCAGTATCAAAGAGTACAAATGCTGGAATTGAATTGAGTCTGAACTTACCAGCAACAGCATCAAGTTCCTCATAGACCTCCTCCACATTGATGTGGTTAACCTGTCCTTTTTGAAAAGGATTGGGCTTGTTAGGTCCTTCAACTTTCTTTTCAGGGCACTCATTTGCATAATGCCCCAGCTTCTTGCATTTGAAGCACTCAACCTGACTGATGTCTCTCTTAGCAGATTGACTTCCACTTCCACTTCCATTGCCACTGTGGTGGCTCTTATGTCCACTCTTGTGGTTCTTGTACTTATCATTGTCATGACTGCGATGATGCTTGTTGTCATGACGGTTGTGGTTGTGGTGCTTGTTGAATTTCCCATGCTTGTGGGATCCTGAGCTTCCACTGTCATCAAGGTGAGATCGTTTGTGAGACGACCCCGAGCTGTGCTTATCGGAGTGCTTTCTCTTTCTACTCTCGACCTGCTTCATTTTGCTCTCCAATATAGCAGCCTTGTCACACAGAGACTGATAAGTGGGAACATAGGCCATAGACAACTACAGATTTAGTTCATCATTCAAGCCTTCAAGAAATTTTTCCTTCCTCTTGGCATCAGTGTCAACTTCATCCGGTGCATAACATGCCAGATTGTTGAACTCCTCAATGTATTCAGCCACGCTACGGTGGCGCTGCCTCAGATTATGGAACTCTTTCTTTTTCAGGCTCATTATTCCTGACGAGATATGAGCAGTGCGAAAGCCATCTTCAAAAATAGCCCAAGTCACCTCATCAATAGGAGTAGTGATCTGGAAATTGTCCCACCAGGTGGCGGCTGGCCCTTCCAGCAGATGTGCTGCAAATCTGAGTTTTTCAGCATCCGTGCAACCCACGGTTACTAAGTCCTTGTTTACCGAACGTAGCCAATCATTGGCCACCGTGGGATCAGTTGTCCCCGAGAACTTAGCTGGCCTCAACCTCAAGAATCTGGTGAGCATATCAAAGCCCGGAGGATTGTTGTTATTGTTATTGTTGTTGTTGTTTTGGTTTTGGATGAACATTGTCATCATCTGCATCAACTGAGTTTGGGCAGTCATCATTTGTTGCATTTCTGGGGCGATGTTGTTGGGGTTGGGGTTTGCACGACGGGGAGGCATCTGTGGTTTGTTCAAATAGAGATAAGAATGAGATACTCATAGATGTTTTTCATGCACATTACATCACAAGCAAACACAAGCATGCAACAAGGTAAAAGATCAACAACAAGATAATAAGTTCACGAAGTAAAACACACAAGTAGCAAGCCATCCACATGTCGGATGGTCCAATAATAAGTTCACAAATAACAAGTATGATAATAAAAGATAAATGAGTAGTCAAGTCTACTCATCAGCATCCATCTCCTCCTCGACAAAGGTAAGACCTGTGTTCTCCATCGCGGTCTTGTTCTCCTCAATAGTAGTGGTCAAGGACTCTATCTTGGCCTTGAGAGCCCTCTTCTAGGAACGAAGCCTCTCAATCACCGTCTGCTGTTGCTCCAACTCGAAGTCCTTGGACTGCAGTTCCTCAGCCATATCCCGGATCTTCTTGTTCCTATCCTGGACACGCTTCTCCTGACTCTTGAACTTCCTGTCCTGGGTCTCGAACTTCGCCTCCATTTCCTTGACTATCTCGTCCTGCTGCGCGAAGAGCTTGTCTTTCTCGCGAAGCTGCACCTGGAGCTCGTCATTACTGAGCATGACATTGGTCCTGTCAGTGTCCACGTGCCTAATGAGAGACTCTAAGTCCTGTAAGTACAGGCGTATCGGCTCTGCTGCGTCCCTCGAGTCGTCCTCGAAGTCGATGGACTCTCCGTCATCATCACGCCTTCCGAGGACGTGGAAGTGAGTGCCTCTAACCTATCGGGAGTGTCGTCCTAGCAGACGTCCTATCAGGTCCTGCATAACTACCTCCATGCCTCTCTCCCTGTCATCGTGCATAATCTTGAAGACGATGGCCTCCGTAGTAGGCTCTGTCTGGCGTCCTGGCTGGTTCACCTTGAAGCCCCAGAGGTCCTTCCTCTCGAACTTGGTGAGTGGGTGCACCATGATGGTGGGAAGAGGGAGATTGAGCAAAGTAGTAAGCTCAACAATACAAGGACCAAAGCGGGTAGCCTGGAACTCCTCAACAGTGCTGATGGTAATAGGCATCTATTTATAAGATAGAAAAGTTAGAACATCACAATTTAAGATAAACAAAAGACAAAACACCACATACATAACGTTGGGAAACAAAACACACAAGTCATGCACACATGAAGTCTTTACATCAATCAAGGTTCACTCTTATTTTAAGATAACATTTTGGAAAATAGGGTGATAGGTGGTGGTCCAACTAACGAAGTACGTTTACAATCCTATCTCACTGGATCTGTTGGCTAACACAATGTTCCTAGAAGCAATTAGCCTATCTTGCTCACATGACTCCATCAATAAGTCTATAATGTCTCCTCTTAAGGTTTGGTTGGTATCTTCCAACTCTTGAGCATGTTCCTTCTCTTTCTTCAAGTCTTTTTGGAGATTGAGCATTTTTTACTTGACTCTAGCACTAAGTTCTTTGATGGTCCTCCAAGCTGCTTCTCTTGCTGACTCAAAGAATGTGCTGTGCACCACAGTGTTGGTGTACATGCAGAATCCTTTTTCCTTGTGGTTGTCTTCCTTGTTTTTGTACAAGTGAAGTTGCACCCACCAGTACTCAACTCCTTCATCCATCACTGGAAAACCTTTGTACACAGTTGCACCATGTATTCCCATTGCAACCATGAGGTCATTGAGAGCCTTGGGGAACTCTGTCTCACATTCCAAAGTCATTGTCATGAGTGGTCCCTTCTTCACGGCTTCGTTGATGGAGTTCATCTACAAATAGAGATGAGAAAGAAGATTAGAAAAGTTTACGAGAAGAATAGACAAGTGTGGAAGTTGTTGAAACTTTTTCCTTAGTGTTTTCCAATCTTAGGGTCATAATCCTACAAGCAACACAGTGATCTGATACCATCTATAAGATCCCTCCTTTGTAAAGGAAAAGGATCCCTGTGATTGCAATGCTAGTCCCTGGATCAATGCTAGCATCCACAGTTTAAGATGAAGTACACAAATACAAAGGTCATTTATTACATCCATTCCAGAGGTAAAACATAGTCTTTTACAACTCAAGGCCATAGGCCTAGTTCAAGAGTTTGGAATAGGTAAATAAACATGAGTGTAGACTCATGACACCTAATCATCATCAGAATAACCTGCAACATCACAAGTTACAGCCACAGTGGGTCAATACTTTGGAATAGCATTGGCAAGTGATACCTTAGTAAATTTTAAGTGGACTATATTACTATATGCAATTTGGCTAAGTGTAGCTTGGCTTGCTTTGCTTCAAAATAGGTTTTTTCCTATTAGTTGAAATCACTAAGTTTTCTTTGTCAAAACTTTTCCCAAGAAACCACCAATAGACATTGGGGTCCTTCACCCTTGTTCACCCACAAGTTTTACTTAGAAGTTGGAGTGATGAGATTCTTGATAGCTTCCATGTCTTGATGCTCAAGTTGTCCATTGCCATGGACTTGGCTAAGTACTTAGATTTTTCCATCTGCAGAGGTTGTGCACTTTCCCCACCAGACTTGGTTTCCCAAGACAGGACCTTTCAGAAGCATTTCCTTAGACCAAATGGACGCGCTCCAACCTATCAATCCCACTACCACCAACTGTCCAAATGGCTAAGTTCTAGCAACCTATATGATCAAGGCAGAGCCCATATTACCAAGCGGCTGCACTATAAGCTTCTCAACACTTGTCCTCCAAAATCCCTTTGTGCCTGGGTGGCATACCACAAGTGAGATACACAAGGTAAACCATATCCATGGGCCTTGTATAACCACTCAACCAAAAACCACCATTCAAGTCCCATTCCACCCAGGAGATTTATTGACTTAGTTGTTTTATTAAGAAAAACATAAGTCCAAAGACTTAGAAATATTTTCATCATGGCATGTATAAATTTTACCAACCCTTGTTTGCTACTAGCTAGGCTAAGCAAGGCATAGTAACTTAACTTAGGAAAATTTCCTAGCAATTCTACAACTACTTAGGATTTCCCCAACATGGCATTTGGCAAAAAGTAACATGCAAGACTTAGCAAAATATTTCTAATGCTTGTACAAAATATAGGGATGGAAATACTCATGAGTACCACTTGCCTTGGTAATAGGGAGAGTAGCACTCTTCACAATCACAGTCACTAGCACCAAAATCTACAAAAATGGTAGCACACAATTTACACACAATTCATATACAAACATAAATATATGCATGCATGCAAAAGAAAATGCTAAGTGATGATTTTTGAAATCTAACCAAGCAAGTGCACAGTACTGAACTATAAACAAGTCAAAAACTTGCTAAACCAAGTTTATTTTATACCTAAACAATTTTCCAACAAATTCTATACTCAAAACAGCCCTAAACAAGTTACTGCAAATAAAGTCATTTTGACAGAAACTTTTCATTAAACACATTGTAGATTCAGAAAGGGCTTGTCTCCCTGATTCTAACGGTATAAAGTTTGCAAAAATCTAACGTGGGAATCAAAAGTTATAGCCATTTCAGAACTGAACCTAAATCTGATTTCAAATCTGTTTTTGATTTAAACTCTAGCCACGCGTCATGTTCTTACTGGCGCGTACCGATTCACTCCGGATCACGCTCGCGAGCCGTAGTATCTAACTATCGATGCACGGTTCAGATCTAACAATACCGCTTCGCTAAGTGGACTAATTCTACGCGCTGGATCTGGATCTGACGGCTATAAATCATCTAACCAAAAACGAGCGGCGCTAGCGGCGGCGGTTGGCGGCGGCGCGTCAGTCAGCGGCGGTGCTGTCGTTCTAGGTCGCCCGGGGAAGAAAGGAGGTGCTTACCAGAACCGCAGGGGGCTGCTGATGCTCAAGGTGGAGATGGCTTGGGAAGGGGCGCACGGGGTCGTCGGAGATTCCTCGCCGGAGTTTGCGAACGCGTCAGGCACGGTCAGTCGTCGACGTTGGCGAGGTTCCTCGTCGCGCTAAGTCAAAAGAGAGGCACTGTTAGATGCGCAAGATGATGGGGATTCTAGGCGTATCAGTCAGAGGGCAAGGGGCGGCGGCTACTTACGGAGAGAGGTCGCCGGAGTTCGTGCAGAGAATGGTGGCGGTCAGTCGTCGATGTTGCTGAAGCTACGGATCATGCAAGGACAAATGGGGAGTGTCAATAGGTGCGCAAAGACTTGCTGAACTTGATAGCATGAGTCAGAGACAGAGGGGAACACAGAGCTCACCGGAATTCGTCGGCGCGGTCGTCGGAACAGCGGCGGCGTCGAGCGAGTTGTGGGCAGCCTGGTGGCGTGAAGGAGAAATTTTTTGAGGGGAAATGGTCGCGAGAGTGTGGGGATTATATAGCCAGAGGCTCGACAAGAAACGCTTGCTGCATCAATGCAATTTACCTCACGAAATCAGTGCAGCAACGGGCAGCGGCGGAGTTCGTGCGCGGGATTTGGGGAAGACGACACTGACGTGGAGAGGGCCCGCTCGTCAGCAAAACGCGTAGAGTGGAGGTGGGGTCTGGTTGTCAGCGACTGCTTGGGTGCGCTTGCGCGTGCGAGAGAGAGAAAGAGGAAGGCCGGGTGGGCTAGTTGGGCCAATTCCGTTGCTGGGCTAGAATCCTGGCGCCGGCCCTTTTCCAATTCTTTCTCCTTTTTCTTTTTCTGTTTCGATTTTCTGAATTGGTTTTCAAATGAATTCAAGTTCTGTTTGAATTCAAATCTTCTTGGGATTTTTGCAGTGGGCCACAGTCTCAAAACTAGGCATAAAATCAAGTGGTTGCTTTGAAAAGGCTTGGTCAAACTTGGAGAACAAAATATCAGAGACTTGGCACTTGATTTGCAATGTTTGAAAAATGGTTTTTGAAACCATTTCCAATTTGTAAATCTTGGTTTAAATTCTACACTCAAACCTTTCAACAAAGAAGGCAAACAACCTAGGTTCATAAACATTCCAACTCTCAAATGGGAATGGCCATTTGATTTAAGTTTGCTCACATAAAATCATAGCACTATGTGCTTCTGTTTTTATGAAAAGAGTTTGAAATTGATCTCAATTCTATATGCATGCATGAATGATATGCAATCTTTGAAATAATAATTTTAGGGATGTTACATAGGCTCGGTTTCCTCAACTCCAAGTGCCTCCTTTGGTGAAGGGAAAATCCCATGCTCACCATTCTTTACCTTGTCGCCTTCAAGGTTGGATGCCATAAGATGGGCATCATCACTCTCCTCCATGGTCGAAGGGAAAATCCCATGCTCGACCGTCTTGTGGCCATCTCGTAGTAGTGGTGGAGGTAGGCTCATGCTATCCAACTTGGCGAAGTAGAGGTCTACATTTTCCTCGTTGGCGAGGTTGTGGAAGTCAAGCGTAGGCATTGAAGATTGATGGCGTGGAGGAAGGCTTGCTCTTGGTGCCATTGTGGTGGTGGCACGACTAGTTGAAGGTGCCCTATGATGGTGTCGACGAAGGTCATTGGCGTGCCTTGCCGATGGTTGATGTAGGTGGTGCACTTGGTCGTCCACATGACACTCACAATGGTGATCATTTGCCTTGGCACTCTTCTTGTGCTTGTGGTTCCTCCTTGAGCTTGCTTGAGCATTATGGTTGGTGCTCATCATGAATTCTTCCTCTTGGTGGAGAAGATGCCTTTGATGATGTCTTGTATCCTCTTTATGGTGGCGAAGCTCATGAGAGGATGTTTGTCGATGAAGATTCTTGTTTCTTGGTGCCTCTTGATGCATATGATGTTTGGACGCCACTCTTGTTTGGATAGGAGTTGGAGCTTGGCGCCTTCGAGGTGATGTAGCTTGGCGCCTTGGAGATGGTGGAGCTTGATGCCTTGGAGGTGATGGAGCTTGGCGCCTTGGAGATGGTGGTGCTTGACGCCATCTAGGTGGTGGCACTTGTCGCCTTGGAGGTGGATCATCAAAGTAGGTGGTGCCCTTTGGTGTGGCACGCTTGGACTTGAAGGTCATGGAATCTTGATGATGCGCCTCCTCTTGCTTGGCGTAGTAGGCTTCCATCTCCACACGGTGGAGGAATTCTTCATGTCTCATGGAGAAGCCATCAAAGTCGATGAAGTTCTCCATGTCCTCCATGCTTGGCGAGGCGTCATCGATGTCGCACTCGAAGTCGTCCATGCTTGGGGAGTAATTGTTGGTGTAGTAATCCATATCACCCAAGCATGTGGAGCCATTGTCGGTGTAGTGCTCCATAGTCTCCATGCATGAGGAGCCATTGTCAACGTAGAGCTCCATGTCTTCCATGCATGTGGAGTCGTCGTAGGTGTAGTGCTCCGGGTCCTCAAAGCATGCGGAGCTATTGTCGGTGTTGTGCTCCGTCATGTCCTTTATACTTGTGGAGTCGTAGTCAAGGTGGCTCATCATGGATTCTTCATAGATATCATCCTCGGTTCTGGAGTCCCTAGACATGATGCCCAAGACCAAGCGGTGTATATGGAAGTGGTAGTGGGAGTTAGGGATACAATGGCAAACCTTACTTTACCTTGGAAGATCATATCGTACAAGTGGACACACTTGAGAGCAATAAACCAAGCAAAGTAAAGTTCACGCGGAACACCAAAACCAACTACGAACCAAAAAACACACACACACAAGGCCTATGGTGGATAGGTATGGAAAGTGGCATGTCAAGAACCAATCCGAAATCAAGATGTTGTAATGGCAAGTAAAGAACCACAATGATCACAAAGCAAAACAAGTCAATCCACAAGATAGGAAATATGTACAAGGAAACACACACGGTGGGATAAATGGGACTTGTGCGACGGAGAAAGTGAGCTAAGAACCAAATGATTACCTAGCGAAGACTATAAGCTCATGTCACACAAGTACAAGGAGAGACACTAGTTCGATTGCACAAAATTGGTGGGCTACAAGATATGCACAATAAGTACCACCTATATGATGTTCATCGAGCTTGCGCTTCCTATTCTATGAGGCACATGTATATCTCTTTCTTTTTCTCTTTTCCTTTTTCTATTTTTTCTTTTTGTATCACTCTTTTATTTTCTTTTTCTTTTCACTTGCCTCTTCCTTGTGCCAACAACTATACAAGATTACTATATGAGATAGCGCTCACAATGTTTGCTCGGAATCTACAAGGTATCAAATGTGCATAGCCCAAGCAATCATAAGAGTAACTAGTCTCAATAGGTGTTTGTTGCTCGCAAAGATAGTGGGGTTCACAAAGGAATGCAAGTGGGGAGAAGTCGCGGAATGTTTATACCTTTCGTCGACGATCTTCACCCTTTATTGGTGGATTCTGTCTTGATCACGGAATTTGGATGGATTAGATAGCATGAACAACGTGTATGATGATTTAGAGCTCCTTCTCCTCTTCGAAACGAGCTAAAGAACACCAAAATCCGAGTTCGGATGCAAAAGTTATGCTCAAAACGGTGAGAGGCTGAAATCTGGAACCTGCTGTTTCTTTCTATCTTGGGCGGTAGTACCGGATTTTGGGCCCGGTAGTACCGGTTGGCGGTAGTACCGTAGATTTGGAGCAGTACTACCGCTGGATACAGAGAAGCCCAGATCCGACGCGTTTTCGCGATTTTGGGGTGATTTGGGCAGAAAATCTTCAAGAAAAACACCAAATCGACGGGGGAAATCAAGGAATTAGGCTATGGGAACGCAAAGGAAGGTAGATCAACAAGTTTAGCAAGCAATCCACGGATCAAAACCTACCAAAACGCACTCAAATCACAGATCGATCCAAAACACAAATTGGGGCTATTTTTGGTGAAATTTTCGAATTTATGGGGAAAAGACCAAATCGATGAGAAATCCGTGGCAACCAAAAGCTGCTGATACCAGATGATGGAGGGGTTAACCTCTTGGGTGGCCCGATCTTCACGGATCTCGTGGTAAAATTGATGGGAAAGCGAGGGGAAAGGGAGAAGGTAGCAGAAGCGAACACACACCTCGCGAAGAACATGATGAACACATGCAAAACTCACACGATACAAGGACGATTGCTCCCGAACGGCGGCCACCGGTCCGATAGAATCCTCGCAAGGAAAGATCGGTCAACATGCTCCCTCAAATCCACATCGGAGAGGGAAGAACACCTTGGGGAGGGTCTTGACAACTTGGAGACGAGACATCGAACTCCAAGGCCTTGTTCAACGATGGATGCGTGATGCAAAGTCCAATCGAGGTTGGTGACGATAGTCGGTCCCCTTGGTAAAGGGGATGAGGCAAAACTAGAGATTCCACAATGGGGGTTGTCTTTAGTCTATCATCTATGCCTAAGGGATACATGAGGGGTGGGGGCTCTATTTATAGGCCAACCACTAAACAAGGGTAGTTTGGGGATAAAACTAGGGTTTGGGCGAGCTAAAGGGGTACATGGACCAAAGGCCCAACAGGTGCGCGCCGGCACACAGGACCGGTAGTATCGGACTTGGGTCCGGTAGTACCGGTCAACACCAGTAGTACCACTCTGGGACCGGTAGTACCGCTTGCGGTCCTGGAGCGTCAGCTGGAGCCGTCTGTAGCGGGCGGTAGCAGGGGCGGTAGTGCCGTAGACCGGTAGTACCAGTTCCAGATCCGGTAGTACCGCCGGAGACAGAGAG